>CP098315.1:0-4940293 GCA_030389615.1 Epichloe typhina subsp. poae | reverse complement strand
TAACCCTAACCCTAACCCTAACCCTAACCCTAACCCTAACCCTAACCCTAACCCTAACCCTAACCCTAACCCTAACCCTAACCCTAACCCTAACCCTAAGATAATATCCAGGGTCTTCTAACTATGTTTGTAATCCACGGATTAGAATAACAGGGTTATTTAGCTAAAGTGTCTTTTTCTTCAGATGGATTATCTAAATCCTCTTTGTCCTCTCTGTCCTCGCTCTTATTATTACCTTCGTTATCTTTGCCCTTATCTAAACTATCCTCTTCTAAACCGCTTCCACTGCTATTGATTAATGCGTCAAGCCTATTATCCATATCTTTGTTCTCTCCAGAGTCGTCCTCATCCTCTATTGTATCTTTATCGTTAGACATATAATCTACAGTAGTTAGTCTGCCTACCTTCCCCTTAGGATTCGTAGGCTTAGAGGTTCCCTATTTGAAACGCTTGGCATCGGACGCACCAAGTGCATTATCGCTATTAATATCCGAATCGCTTACCTTAGCCTTGTTTACCTTAAGATTAGCGTCGTTAGAATCTTTGTAGGCGCCTTTATTATTATTACCTTTCTTTTTATCTTTATCTAAAGCGGAGCAACTAACCTAAGACCCTCTATATTCAGGCCCTAAGGAGACATTCTTGTTGTGCCTTAGCTTGCTTTTGCCCACGGAAACATAGTACTTATTGCCTAATTTCTCATTGTTACTAGTATCGGAGCCACTGCCATAATCGCTTGCTAGGGCATTGGATTCTGGATCGTAGTCTTGGGGGGAAACGACAAGAATTCATTAGATGTTTGCACGATCTCTGTCCGCATTAATTTCTCTCAATTACCTTGCGTAATAACCTTATCTAGGTCTTAGAACTGTTTTGCGCAGCCCTTGATTTTAGCTATAGCTTCCGCTTCTAGTTGCCCTTTTATGTAAATAAATAAGAGGTTACTTGCTTATCCTAGCGTACTAGAAGATTTTAACTTCTATCTTTAACCCTATAATCTTAGGCAGTTAGGACCTAATCCTAATCCGCGGATTAGAAGCGGTGCTAAAAAACTAGAATTTATTCTACTTTATGGTTTAGTATACTATAAAGCTTTATAAAATTAAATTAGCTGTGACCTAATCCTAAACCGTGGATTAGAAGGCAGTCTCCCTAACTAGAGTTTATTCTAATCCGCGGATTAGGTTAATGAAACCCTAATACACCTGTTCACAGAATAAAGATATTGCTAGCACCTTATCTAGCAGCTTAATAAAGGACATAGCCTGATTGCTTTATTTTCTAATCCGTGAAACACACGTCTAAGTATCCTTATATAGCAATTATGCCTATGCTTTTAGACCTGTTTGCATCTGTTCCCTTAACTGCCTAAGTATCCTTATGTAGCAATTACACCTATGCTTTGAAGCCTGTTTGTATCTGTTCCCTGAACTGCCTACTGCTTAAATTCCCCTATCTGCGGTAACCTTAACTATTTAATCCTTAAAAATCCAGTTTTAGTCATATATTACCTCTCTCTACTCTTGTCTATCGCCCTCTTAGTCGTATTCTATGCCCTTATTTTTAATCGCCACCTTCCCTTATAGTTCCTGTATCTCTCCGAGCTATGCCTTTGAAACCTGGGCATTGAAGCGCTCGTTAACTCTCGCAAGTAAACGCTGCTTTTCTGGGTTGACGTGCTTATTAACCCTACCTGCTCTGTTGATAAGACCCTCTAAGATTTTCCCTCTTAGGGTAGGCGGGTCTAGTAGGACTATGTTGTACTATTCCTGGAGCGGAATGGTTGGTATAAGCTTGACAGATATATATATAAACACCTGCGATATATTACTGTTCTAGAATTCCTAGTCCTCTTTATCGTCTTCTTCCACAGAATATAGAAGCTTAGCAACACATGACATTACGTAGCCGAGTTGCCAAGTTAAATTACGGTTTGGGATGAGTTCTTTCGGGGAGCACTCTCGCAGGATAACCTAAGCTATGCGATTGAATGGATGATTGTAGTAGAGGCACGCTAGCTTAAAGAGTAAGACCTCCTTTACTAACCTAGTTGCCTACTTTGGCGTGTTCGCGGAAACAGAGAGCTGTAACACTTACTTTACTAGGGATAGTTTCCTCCTGGTAATCGTGATACAAGTCGACGACCTTTATCGTATGCCAGTCCACGTTCTTCTCCTGCCCTAGTCAAATCACTTTGCTGCTGGCCTGCTCTAGTAAACGCTTATTTGTGTAAAAATTAATAAAGATTAACGTGCTGTAAACCTTCTATAGGTTTATACCTGCACCTATGATTAATATATTAGCAATAAACACACTTGGCGCGCCACCTTCCCTTAAAAACTTGGAAAGCGCTAATTCCCTTTTGGTTGCCTTATCTATACTGCGCACTATATAGGTCTTAATACTAGCAAGCCTGACCAAAGAATACATATACCTGTTAGAGTAATATTAATCTAGGCCCCCTTCTAATCCGCGGATTAGAAGGCAGATAGCTAATTAGCTACCGCTAGTATTAAATGCACTTATATTTAGATCACTAGTAAGTTAACAAATATCACAACCTTTTGCTGCCCCTTATATATATATTTGTGAAGGAGCTATAACACACACGCAGCAACGGGGCTCCTATGAATTAGGTAGTGCAGCCACGCCATTAACAAGTCTAGAACTAGGTTGGCGGGCTTGCGGTTAGTCTAGGCGTAAAAGAAGCTAAGTCCGCCATAGAGATTGTTTTTGATTATCTCCTTAACGTAGTTAGTGCTAAATATTGGCTTCACAGCCGACTCCTTTAGGCGCTTACAGAGCTTAGATTTTATCTCCAAGACCTCGGCCCTGGTAGTTGCCCTTGTTAACTTGGCAAGCTAGTTTGCGTCTTTTGTGTTAATCCTGAGCGATCTCGCGAGGTCTAACTGTAGGATCTGTGTAAAACGGGTGTTATACGTAACTATCTACCCTCCTTAGAGTAAGGCGTAGTTGCGCTAGGGCGCCTTGTCCTTTTCTATAGACTAGCTCCTTAATGTAGCTAACGGGGTAATAACTATCTTAGTTAGCGTTTTAGATAGAGACATGAACAATGATGAGGCTATATCCTTACTATAAAGATACACACTAGAGCGGTTAGCGTAAGTGTGTATTACCTTGTGATATATCTTGTTCACGTTGGGTAAGCCTATCCCTGGAAAGGAAATGGACCTGTCTAGTATCTTGATTGTGTACCTTGCCCCCCTTAAGATACAAAATTTGTTAAGAATCTGCGAGGTGATTACGTTGCTAAAGGTGTAGCGCTATTGGGTGGATTTCCTAACTGCTAATAAAAGTTGTGGGCATATCTCCTAGATTCAGACCCCCTTCTTGTAGTAAGATAATAGCTCTGTCTTAATATCTATATTGAGCGGAAAACTTTCGTGGAGAATGCCCTGTATTTTGTTTTGTTGTCCGCGCTGAGTCCTTACAGGGTTGGGCGCGTTACCTGCTTAATCTAACCTAAGACCCTTGTCGTTAGCGGATGTGGCTATGGGGTTGTAGTCATCTCTCTATAGTTTGATTATCTTAACATACAAATTCGCCTCTAGTTGTTTACCGAGTTTTAGCCTATTAATGCCCGTGTTATCCTAGATAAAGGCACCAATACTGACTATATCACGGTTTGTGGAGAGGACTGGCGTGCCTGTGATATAAATGCCCACCTCCTAATTAATCATGCTCACCATCCGGTTGTAGATAGATGAAGCATTTCTTATGATATGCGCCTTGTTGTAGAGCAAAAATTAGAATTTGTGCGCCGCGCGATTTGGCTTTAACCACTAATACTCCTTTAAATTCCCGTTAGGAATCGTACAGTCTGCCATTTTTACCTTAGTGACCTCTGACTTATTGACTTTGATTGTGCTGTACTGCGTTGTGGAATCCTACTTAGCCCTTAACTCTTCCTTGGTTAAACCTATGGCTACGCTAGTGTTTGCTTTTCTTCTTTTCTTCTGCGGGCTAGGCATAGTTAGAACCCTTTGTAAGCGTTTGTCACCCATGGCTGTATTTTCGTCATCTTTATCCTCGTTTGTAAAGAGGAATTAGAACTTGGTTGTCCGCACCTCACGCATTTGCTAGGTATTGTATAAATAGATAATAAGGTAGCGCCCGGACTAGAGACGAAACTGTTAGCTAGGCCTTCTCCTAATCCGCGGATTAGCATTAGGGTGAATTCCACTTACCTTAGGGTCGTCTTGCTTGGATGCTAACATCTTCATTAACTAGTTAAACTCGTTTTGCTTTAGGTGCTACGCTCTAACATTTAGTACCTTGTCTGCGTTACTATAATATATCTTAACCCTAATATAAGGGTTGTTACCTATGGCCTTATGGGCTGTCTGCATAATGATAGCGACTAGGCAAAGCATTAGACTTAGCTTAAACTTTCGCAGGTTGCCTTCCCCTGTTTCTAGAATGCTCTTATTCTACCTTATATTTTCTTGTCTTAATAAGAGCTAGCATAATTTTTGTCTTACTAAGGCCTATGTATAAATTTAGACTAAAACTCATGCCTTTATTAATAAATTTATGCAATCGATGTATATCCGCTACCTAGTGTGGCAGCAGTGTCTGGCACCTCTTACCAGGGTAGAGATTAAAATCTTTGGACATCCCGTGCGCTAAAGTGATCACCTTAAAATCCACCTTTTAAGGTGGCTAGTACGTATTAATTGTCACATCTACTAGGAAGTTAGTGTAGTACGTTACCTCTAGCCTAGCAACGTCCCTATTAACTAATTTCTCCTTAGCGTGTGTGTAATACGGCGTCTCTCTTAACTTAGTTATGTATTTATTAAGGTAAGCTTTTAGGAGCACCTTAGCAAAAGAATCCCGCTCCTGCTATATTCGCGTGTTAGTAATATCTGGACCCCCGTGCAGGTCTAGGTATAAATCATTGCATAGTTTTAGGATTGCTTCCTACCTAACCTAGCCAGGACCCCTAAAGGCGGAGGGGCCTTTTTAGTTGCTTGTCTTCCGGATGCATTTATCTATTAAGCTTAATAACCCTAAAGCGACCTGCGTGGTGATTTCTGCGTTAGTGTTGGCAATGTCATTGGTGCTATCCTTAAGCTAGTCCCCGATATCTTATTCTTCATTCCCCTAAGCTACCTGAGTTACTTCTAATAGTTAAGCGGCGCGTATTGACCTTAACATTGCGTTGTGTGTGAATCTTATCTGCTATGGTAGTAGGTAAGTCGTTTTTTACCGTTAGGTTAGGATTATAGTATCCCTGCTACTTTAAGAAGGATGCCTCCTTTATAAGATTAATCCTGCCTTGCCAGGTAGCCTTGCTTCGCCAGAACATGTTATAGTACAGCAGCGTTATAGCCCTGCTAAGATCTTTGTATGAATACTGCCCTATAATAGGATCCTGCTTGCGGACTGGCACACCTTTAACTATTAGAATGGGGGTAGGGTACCGCTAGGCGTAACCCTTAAGACTAAATTTCCGTCCGTTCTTCACCTATTCCTAAACATTAACTAGCGTAAATATTAGCAGCTGCAACGCCTGGATGGCAATTATCATTTTAGGATTTAATTCTGCTGGACCCTCCTAACTATCTATAATAAGCTTATTGGTTACAGGGATGAACACTGGCTATTTAAGAAATTCAGCGATGTCTTTGAGTAATCCTAACTGCTTTGGTCTTGCCGTGATAGTTTGGATGATCTTATAGGGGTATGTGTGATTATACTTAATGGTTTTTCCCTTGTGTAGGAGTCAGTATATGGAGCTATATGCTAGTTCGATCATTCTTTTAAAGGTATCTGGGTGGTTATTTTCAGCCTGCTAAGCTTGCTAACCTACTGAGTTACTCTCTAGCATTGTTTTGATACTAAAATGGTTCGTAGCTGTGTAGAAGAATGGGCTGGCCATTTCGGTTACTGCGACTAAGGTTAGTAGATAACGTCGCTAGCGGCTAGCCTGGGTCTGTTCCTAATCCGCGGATTGGGATAGAGGATACATCCATGACCTTCAGATAGAGGGCCTCCCTGCTGCCGATCCGCGGATTAGAAGGAGGGTTAAATTGAACTCACTGACTTTGTCTAGATACGCGCACATATTTGCAGACATGGCAAACTAGTTATAAACCATCGTTTTCATTGCACTAAAACTCTTAGCTTGCGTAATCTTGTTAATTAGATAGACTCCGTGGGGATGTCTAGACGCCTCCTAGTTGAGCTAGCGTTTCGCTAGCTAATTGCGGTTAGTGGGTATTCCCTTTGAAACCTTATGTTTGTTATATTGCGAGGCGTCTATGGACTTGAATTTTTCCACGTGCCGCTTCCTCGTAGTCTTAGCGGCTATGGTATTTAACTTTATCTAGCTAAGGGGGAGCTAGTCCTCTTTGTTTGTTAAACCCTCTTTAACTTCCTCTTTATCTATTAGAGGCTCTTTAATATCTTTAATAGGCTTTGATATTAATAGTCCCTGGTTTTTTGTTAAGGGGGTTGTTAATTAGCTTGCTTCTAATATAGTTAGGGATAGGGGGGGCGAGGTCCTACTAGTTTCTGCTAGTTGCTCTTTGATATCTAGTTTTGTATTAGTTTCCTATAATAGGTGATGATTAGCGGGGGGCGAATGGAACTAACTATTTTTACTTTTCTTAGTTTTACACTTAGTAAGCGTTTTAGTAGGCGTTTTAGGACCTATTTTAGGGTTGTGGTGTCAAACCATTATGGCGCTAATGTGAGAGTGAGGGGAATGTGGGGCTAGCTAGTTCCTAATCCGCGGATTAGCAGGTAGGGTGGCTTCCACTAGGGGGTTGCTTAGTTAAAGGGGGGAGCGATGTGGGGCGAGCGGAGTTCTAATCCGTGGATTGGCGAGTGGGCTAGTTTTCACTAGGGTTAGTTAGTTAAGGGGTAGATATCTAGTGCTTCTAAAATGTTTAAAAGTGCGAGGTGGGGCAAGCGGGGTTCTAATTTGCGGATTAGGTGGTAGGTTAGTTCCAATACTGTTAATATCAGGGATTAGATAGATTGCAATACGGCCAAAACTATTAATGTCGAAAGGGCGTTCTTGGACCTGGTTCTAATCCGCGGATCAAGGGAATTGTATAAGAGACTATGTAGGAAGGAAGAAATTATGTAGGAAGGAAGGTGCGGCCTAGAGGGCTAGGTGGAAAAAATTTTTGGTATAGTTAGGTTTAGGAGAATGTTAATGCGGGACCTGGAGTAGGTGGGTCTGGTAGAACGTTATTACGGTGCACGGACTATGCTTAGGATCCGCGGATTGGAAAGGGGCCTATGGCTGTAGCCTAGGAGTCCGTTAGTTGTTTGTTTAGTAATTAAAGGATACGGTGTATTATTATATTTGGTGTGGGTTCTGCGAGGAGCATACACTCGATCTAGCGGCGTACAGATCTATATAATGTGTGGGTGACCTGCGTGGGTCTGGTGGTGCGTAACCTGCCTAATTAGCCGCGTGATAGCGGATTTATAGGTTGCGCATAACATCGCGCGTATTAAGTTGTTGGGAGACTGTTTAGATTTGTTCCTATGGTTGACTCTCACTTTCCTTTTGGATAATACATGTGTCTTCACGAATAGCACTATGGTGTTGTTTTTCCTTTCCTGTTTATCTCTCCTGATTATAGTTAATATAGTTTATTCGCATTGTCCGGACTTGTACTAATGTGCTGTACCGTGATAGGATGCATATGCTGTAGGGTATGGTTATTTGGTCTAAGCTATAGAGGGTCCTGGTAATTCCAAAGCAGTAGCAACGGTGACTCTAGCGGAAATTCTTTGGAATTACTAGGACCCTACTATGCAACGGGTTTTGGCCTAGCCGTACTTGCTAATCCGCGGATTAGCATTAGGCTTCGCTCGCGCTTAATAGTCTGAATCTTTACTCCGTACGTAGGTTTGTGTTGTTATTATTAATAGAATGGCTTACGTAATAACGTATGAATTAAGCGGGTATTAAGGGTGGGGCAACCGTAGCTGCAGTAGATAGGAATTAACTATTATTGTTACCTGAATCTTTATCCGTATGACTACTGCGCATTAGTGTTAAATTTCTTAATGGCAATATACAATTAAGTGCAGATCATAGTATAGTCTCTAGGTCAAAGGCGCATGCGAATATCTGTATCTGTCTTATAAGGCAGTCTTTCATTCTTGGCTTTTGTAGATCTAACACTAGCGTTATTTTATACTCTGTTTCCCTTAATGCTTTGGATATGTTGTGCATTTACGTGCTAGAAATCCTAGGAGCTATCGTTACTATTTGCAATCTTAGTTTTGCTAGCGTAATCTCTATCCTAGTGGCTATTTAGATCCTCCTAGTCCTCCCTTGCTTCTTCCTATGGCGGAGTTCTCTAATTTAAGAAGTTTATTATGTCTTTATATTTGCCGTGGCTATTTATCCGCTCTTGTTGGTAGGCGCCTTGTTTTAATTTGGCTGCGCTAAGCTGCCTAGGTTAATACTATGTAGGATTAAAACAGGGGGGAGTATAGTCCGCATCTTTGCGTGCTTCTGGGGCATTGTTGATGCCTAAGTTATTGCAAATATAAACAAGCTATGAGAAGTCTGTTATTTTATAGCTTAAGAAGCTCTGTAGCCCTTGCTAAAACTTGTAATAGCTAAGACAGTCTACAATATTCGCGACGTGCTCCCGTATTATCATGACGAGTTCCTGAAATGGTAGGAACATGGCTGGCTAGCTATTCTTAACGTTGCTATTGCAAAGCATAGTCTGCCCCTGCACCTTGACCATGGTATTAAAATGGCTAACATTCCCTAGGCCCTATTACTTGCTAGAAGAGGTATTTGCTTTATAATCTATGCTGCGTGATATAAACCTGGATTTGTTGGGATTGATAAATGTTGGGTTAACGCCGTTGAGGTGTTACATGTTGACAAGCATGTGGTATACTCTTATTAGATAGTTAATTAAGGCTAGGCTAATATCTGGTAGGTTAATGATGCTATCGTTCTAATCCCACTCCTATGGCTTTATTGATATGACTTGCTGCCACTGCTGTATTCGCTGGAGCGTTAGGAAATAGTTATAGTTTTTGAAGCATAGCTGCATCTGCTCCCTTAGTGAGGTATTGTGGATGCTGCTAGGGGCATAGACTAGTAGTGCCTAGAACTAGATGAGGAAGAAGGATAGGACCTTGGTATTAGCGATATATGAGGTAGCGCGGGGCAGGGTGCACAGGTTGTTGTACGTGGGAGGGCTAGGCATCGCGCGGAGGGTTCTGACCTCCTTCGAATTGTCAGAGTTGAATATAACTAGGATGTGGTTGCTAATTGTTTTGTGGAATGTGTTTTTAAACTTAATAAATCGCTCTCTGTAGTAATGGTTATATGTGTTGCGTAGCGTCTCGAAGAGCTTGCAGAAGGCGTTCTGTTGCTATGTCTTGAGTTTTAGATTATTAAATAGCGTGCGGTATATAAGCAAGGACCACTAATTTGCTATATCCCCTGTGGTAGATGAGGGCCCTAGTGTGTCTTTCCCTTGCTTAGGTAGCTACCTTAGGAATAGGCCCTGGAGTCTGATCTCTGCCTTGTGACTTTGTGCCCGTGTGGCGGGGTTTGTTCTCTAGGTAAATTCCTTATGTTTACGCCTTAGGCTAGCAAAGATGGATTTAAGCACGGAATTAGGGCTAGCAAAGACTGTCGCGGGCTGTTGCTTAAAGTAAATTAAGCATGCCTCGTAATAAACTGCTACTAAGTCCACTAGCAGAAGCACTATTAGCGTTACCCTGTCTTAGAATTACTTAAGGAGAAGCATTAGCGTAGGAGGGCCTATCCTTGCATACTTAAGAAAGGATATATCCTTTGCTAGCATCCCTTAGTCCACACTTTCGTAGAATAATGCGGGCATCCTAATCTTGGCGTGCTGTTAGGATATCTCTGGAGGTATTTTATCCTTAAAGGACTTGAATGTTACCTCCTAGTACTGCTGTAGCTTCTCTAGTAGATGGAGTGAGTATGCCTAGGCTACCTTGTTAACGATGAGGGCTATTGCGTAGTTTTCTAGAGAGACCGCTGTCTTCTATAGCCGCCTGCGTTGGTCATGATTAGATGTGGCGCTAGAGCTAAGCTCCCTAAACTCCTCGCGCGCGGTGGCGGTAGTCTATACAAGATGCTACATAAGGTAGCCGCTGCGTACTAATCCCGTGGTGAAGCCCTAGATATTAGTCTGGGAGAGCCACTAGTTAATCTTTGGGTTATAAGGGATAAAGCAGGTCGTAAGCACCTTGAAGGTGAGGTGCTTATGTATCTAGTCTATCTGCTAGTTATTAAGCTAGACCTAGCTATTGCAATGTAGTCTAGCTAGTAAGCTAAGTCTGCGGCGGGTTATAGTCCTAATTCTAGTTCTCCTCTTATTGCTGTAGACAGGCGCCTCCTACGCTACGCGCTATATCTAGTAGTTATAGAATAGGTCAGTCTCGCTCGTCAGTCTAAGCTATAGTAGCCGTAGGAACAGCAGTGCTGTGTAATACCACGTAATATAGTAGCCTATATTGCTAGCTTTAGGGGAGGGCAGGGCGCCTAACTAGAAGATGTTGTTAAGTGTAGAGATGAAGTGGCTCGCGTTTGTGAAGACGAAGGCGTTAATACCCTGTGTTAGAATAACCTAGTATGGATAGTGCTGGGGCTGCCTGCTATTATTGCTATTATTGCCCTCGGCGGTCACGTGTGTGCGTTAGTTAATTCTGCTGCTAAGGGCGGTCTTAGCCTAGCCTGACCTTGTAGCTTTGTTATTATGAGCGCTGCTACGGGTAGAGAAGCCGCCTTAGCTATAAAGAACGGCGATAATATTAAGGCGAAAGGTAATCTCCTTCCTTGTAGCGTAGCCCTATGCATTAACTTTCTTATTATAGAGTGTTTGGACGTGGCCGCGATTGGCGGCCTAGGCTGTCCCAAGCTTAGCGCGCAACGGCGCACCCTATATAGTTGCGCTTCCCTAGTTATGGCCCTTAGTGTATATTCTCCTAACCATGTCCTTAGGCAGGGCAAGCGTAGCTAGCTTTGTGTTAGCGTAGAGCTGGTAGTTGCTGAACATGCTACTAAATAGCTCCTTATAGTAATAGTAGCCCTTAGCCCGGACTACGCCTGTTTTGTGGTTAAAGGGGTGCCCTGGGTGCTTATAATAGATAGCTAAGCTATAGGACTTACCTGTATATATCGTAGCGTTACAGAGGCTATATAACTAATAGGTGCTCTAGACAAGCCTTATATTAGGGGAGATGCTACGTATAGTTCTGTGGTACTAATCTATGTATAGCCTCTTCCAGAGGAGGGTTACACTATTGCTAATGTTGTTGTTATTGGTATTGGCATTTGCATTGTTCTTTGTGTCGCTATGTCCGCTATTATCTTCCCAGGCGCTAGGCTAGGCATTAGAGGGGCGCCTTACGCTTGTGGCTAAGTCGTGGAAACTAATGTTAACCTAGGTGGACTGGATATTAACGTGGTGTATGTTAAGAGATTTAAGGACAGACACGCTAAAGCTCTCTAGCGACTCCTCTACTGTCTCTCCTATAAGGATGTTCTTTATGTTATATGCCTAGAACAGGAGCTTTAGGTCCTTAAAATAATGGATAGCCTAGCCTGTTAATGTGATAACCTCGAGGGCATTGCAGTGCCTTTGTATGTCTTGCTATACCTAGCTGAGGTGCTTTGCTGGTACTGTAAAGCGTAGGTGTAGCTAGCCAGGCATCTTGCCCCTCTTAGTTACAGGGGCGTTAGCTAAACCGTTATATACTAAACTATATTGCTCCTAGTTTGATTAGGACTTGGCCTTAGCTATAGTGAAGGAGAGGGGTATTTCCTATGTCTAGCACTGCGGAATATGCTAGCAGATGGCTAGTAGTAGTGCACCATCAACAAAGTTTGCCTGCCTTTCGTGGGATAAGGTAAATGCCTAGCTACCCTGCTTTGCCTGTGTTTAGATTTGCATGCTAAGGAAAAAGATAAAGATAAAGAAGGTAATCCTACTTAACCTTGTTGCAAATGAGCTAAGGAATGTATGCTAGGTCTTGCCTAGCTGGATACTATAAGGTTAGATAACCTAGTTACCTTGGATTAACTGCGTGTAGGGTGGCATTAGGGAAAGGCAGATGGTTGCTGGTGGGCGGATTGTGGCAAGTGATGTAGCCCTGATCTAGATACTATTAATATCTTACGCGTGATAAATGGTTATGCTATACCTACGCTTGAATTCCTATTTGGTGGCCTTTAATAATATAGGTAGCTTTGATGCTAGCCCTATGTGCTCTGGCTATGTATTGCTATCCCTGCCTCCTACTCTTACTATAGTACCACTACTAGTAGCCTCTGCTGCTGCCTGCCTGCTAAGTGGCTAGAGAGGATTAACTACTAGTAATCTAGTAATAGCTTTGTAACTAAAGCTAATGCTACTTACCTGTTACTAGAGGGTATTGGTGCTTATCTTAGCTACGCCTGTGGTGTTATAGGTGCTATTGCTAGTGCTAGCCTTAACTACATTATCTTTAATAGCGTCTGTGCTATAGGCGCACTATAGTTGGAATATCTCTAGGAATATAGCCTAGTACGCTAGAACTTGCCTCTAAAGGAAATTATCGTTACTATTACTAGGACTATTGGAGTCTAGCTGCTCGCTAGTAAAGCGCTCCCTTATTTGGTTTGTGATTGTAATTAATGCGTTACTTTATTATTAACTTTCAGGGGGGCTGCTGCTTTGTTATTGTCGCTAGCTCTTATAGGGGCTAGTGCTCTGTTAGTGACTTCGGTGGGGGCTAGTGCTCCGTTGCTAACTTAGGTGGGGGCTGCTGCTTTGTTGGCAACTCTTGCGGGGGCTACTGCTTTGTTAACTATCACTAAGGTAAGTAGGCTCTTTACTCTTGCGGGAGCTGCTACTTTGTTAGCGACTCTCGCGGGGGCTGCTGCTTTGTTGCTAACTCTTACGGGAGCTGCTGCTTTGTCGGTGACTCTTGCAGGGGCTGCTGCTTCGTTAGTGACTTTTGTTGGAGCTGCTGCTTTGTTGCTGACTCTCGCGGGGGCTACTGCTTTGTTACTAACTTTTGCGGGAACTGCTGCTTTGTTTACTATTGCTAAAGTAAGTAGGCTCTTGACTCTCGCGGGGGTTGCTACTACTATCTTTGCTATTATGATAGCTAATATTGCTGCTTATGTTACTACCACCCACATAGATTACAGACTATATGATACCTGCTAGATCCTCCTTTGCTATAGTATTGCCTTTGGGCTTATAGAATATACTATTAGTAAGTATATTCTTGCTGCTTCCTATGTTAATGTTTTCGAGTATAGAGGTAATAGAAGTAATTTGCCCCTTATGCTATATCTTAGCTTATTAACGCTAGCTATATTGTACTAGATGCCTAGTAGTAGAACTACCTATAAGAGCTACTTGTAGCTATAGCACTGCTGATAGCTCTTCTGGCTGTGGTGATGGATTATTAAGTGGTAATAGCAGAGATAGTGCTAGTGAATTTATGCTTTAGGTACTACTCCAAGTACTACGAATTAGATATCTTCGCTATACTATATTCTGCTATGTAATTAGGGCTGGCTGCTCTTGTTAAACCTCTTGTAAGACTCGCCTAGTTACTTCTTCCCTTTTCTTCTCCTGCTACGCTTGCTGCTTATTAGTTTTTCTTTTTCTCTTTTTTTCCTTAGAAAGTGGTAGACATCCGCGACCACACCTAGGCGCGCTTGCCTCTAGAGGTGGATTAGAAAGCATAATTTAAGTAAATAATAATCTTAGTATTTTTCTTATTTTCTTATAGAGGAAGATAAGAATAGTAAGGATAAAACTCTAATTATAAGCTTTATATCTTTTAACCCTTATAGGCCTATATACCTATTTTTTTTATTAGGTATACTCTATACTTCTTCACCTAAAACTTATTTACTTACTTAAAGGAATCCTTAAACGTAATATTACTTTATACTATGCATGTGAGTAGCATAAATACTACACTAGGTAAGATGTAATTTAGCTAAATATTACATGCTAGCTTTACAAGGCTAATGCTAATCCGCGGATTAGAAAAGGGCCTACGTGAGGTACTCTTGTAATATATGTAAATTACATATATAAAGCATTTAGTATTATATAGGTAGTCTTCCTATATATATAATCTTTATTATATATATGTAAGGTATTTGGCATTACGTAAGTAATTTTCTTACATACGCAATCTTTATTATATATGCGTAATGTATTTAGTATTACTTAAGTAATCTTCTTACACACGTAATCTCTGTTATATATGCGCAAGGTATTTAGTATTATGTAAGTAATTTTCCTACATATAAGATTTTTCTGCTCTTTTTTTTATTAGCTTAGAAGTTACTTTACTACCCCTGTTGCCTTACACTTTTTCTCTTTTAGTAATTTTTTTTTTTACTATAGGCTACCCCACTGTGCACGCAAAGTATTAGCATTACGTAAGTAATTTCCCTACGCACGCGATCTCTATTATATATACACAAGGCATTTGGCATTACGTAAGTAATTTTCTTATGGATTACATACATAATCTTTATTGTATATACACAAGGCATTTAGCATTACGTAAGTAATTTTCTTATGGATTATACACGCAATCTTTATTGTATGTGTGTAATACATTTGGCATTACGCAAGTAATTTTCTTACACACGCGATCTTTATTGTATGTGTATAATGCATTTAGTATTACGCAAGTAATTTTCTTACGCACGTAATCTCTATTATATGTGCGTAAGTTATTTGCCATTGCGTAAGTAATCTTCCTATGCACGCAATCTCTATTAAATATACATAAGGCATTTGGCATTACTTAAGTAATCTTCTTACGCATATAATCTCTTTTGTATGTACGCAAGGCATTTGCTATTGCGTTAGTAATTTTCCTACGCAGAAGATTTTTCTACTCTTTTTTTTATTAGCTTAGAAGTTGCTTTACTACCCCTGTTACCCCATACTTTTCCTCTTTTAGTGATTTTTTTTTACTATAGGCTACCCCACTATGCACGCAAAGCATTTAGCATTATATAAGTAATTTTCTTACACACGCAATCTTTATTGTATATACGCAAGGCATTTAGCATTATATAAGTAATTTTCTTATGGATTACACACGCGATCTTTGTTATATATATGTAATGCATTTAGCATTACGTAAGTAATCTTGCTATGCGCGTAATCTCTATTAAATATACGTAAGGTATTTGGCATTACGTAAGTAATTTTCTTACACACGTAATCTTTATTGTATATATGTAAGGCAGTTAGCATTATGTAAGTAATTTTCTTATGGATTACACACGCAATCTTTGTTATATATATGTAATGCATTTAGCATTACGTAAGTAATCTTGCTATGCGCGCGATCTCTATTAAATATACATAAGGCATTTAGTATTACGCAAGTAATCTTCTTACGCACATAATCTCTATTATATATGCGTAAGGCATTTGCTATTACATTAGTAATTTTCCTACGTAGAAGATTTTTCTACTCTTTTTTTTTATTAGCTTAGAAGCTACCTTATTACCCCTGTTGCCCTATACTCTTCCTTTTTTAGTGATTTTTTTTTTTTTACTATACGTAAGGCATTTGGCATTTTGTATGTTATTTCCCTACGCACACGATCTCTATTATGTATGCGCAAGGGATTTAGCATTACATGGGTTATTTTCCTACGCACGCGATCTCTATTATGTATGCGCAAGGTATTTAGCATTGCGTGGGTTATTTTCCTATATACACGTACGCGATCTTTATTATATATATGTAAGGCATTTAGCTTTATATAGGTAATTTCCTTACGCATGTAATCTCTATTGTATGTGCGCCTTTATTATATATGCGCAAGGCATTTGCTATTACGTTAGTAATTTTCCTACGTAGAAGATTTTTTTACTTTTTTTTTTTATTAGCTTAGAAGTTGCTTCACTACCCCTGTTGCCCTATACCCTTCCTCTTTTAGCGATTTTTTTTTTCTACCATAGGCTGCCCTACTGTGCACGCAAAATCGCCGCCCGCGCCCCTACACCGCCCGCCCGACCCTGACCCTATGCGCCCGGGGATCTCTTCTAATTTAATTACATAAGTGTAGCTACCTAATTCCAGGAGCTTGCTAGCTAGATCTTTTGAAAACACGTCCGCAAATTCCGCATACTTTTCTAGGATTTGCTATTAGGTTATATTGCTATCTATCTCTTGTGTGGTTGCTGCTACCTCTTTATAGTATACTACCTAGAGTGCTATTATACTTCTTAGTTTTTTCTTTTTTAGGGAATAGGCATGTTTTACCACTATTACTATAGCTACGCTACGACCTTAGTTATTACTTACTACGTCATTTGCTAACGAGTCTTTATTAGTCTCCCCTTCTTTTTCCCTAGGCTTAATTACCCTAATCTTTAGTAATGCTAGTAATAGCGCAATAGATAACTGTTTTGCTACCTTATGTAGTTATTGCTTCCTTATAGTGAGTGTAATACAGTCCTTAGTTATTAGGAACCTTTAAAAATTCTACTTCTAATCTATTACCATAGGTTTATACTCTAAGGTCTAATCTATACCTAGGAGTATCCCCTCTCCTGTATTAGTAATATAGTAGCTAATGCGGTAGACCTTTATATAGCCTATGCTATCTTTTACCTTGATTAGCCTACGTAGGATTCTTTTGTGCGGGATTTTGTCCTTACTTGCGCTTTCTAGTATTATCTCTATTTTTTCTACGTTTTTCTAATCCTATTTTAATAATAATTTAGGGTAGATTATTAAATACTCTGCGCCTGTATTAAATAGTGCTAGCATAGCTAACTAGTGGTTATCTTGCCGTAAGGACACCTGCATTCTTATTCTCTTGTCTACAGGTTTCTCCATAGTAAGACTATTATCCTAGGCTTATGCTAACCTAATTAGAATCTTGTTAGGGTCTGAGATCTTATTACTACTATCCTTATACTTCTTAGTTATATGCTTACTACTTTTACAAATTAAATAATTTGCTACTTTACATTTATTTACACTATATCTAGGACTACTACATTTATAGCACTTAAATAGTCTTTAACCTATGCTTAGTTACTGCGAGTCTTACTACAAGTTATTTGCGGGGGAGCTAGAGCGTTATCTCTTTCTCCTACCTTCTTTATTATTGTGGTTTCTATTACAATTATTTAACGTGAATATTATTGTAACTTTAGCCTTTTTACCTTATCCCTATAGGTAGCTCTAAGATGTTAGGAACTCCTAGCTAACTATATGCTTTCTTATAGCGTTATTTAGGCTATTTAGGAAAATTACTATCCTTAAGCGCGTAAGGATTTAGTTAGGTAATTTAGCTTCTACTTTAGTCCAAAGTCTTAAGAAAGACTAGAAAGACTAGTTATCCTTTTGCCTTAGATTTAGCAGCGTCCTAGTAGCTTCTAAGTACCTTATATCCTTGTCTATTACTCCTAAGTTTAACTAGGATATAAATTTATCCTAAGAATAGGCTAAGTAGTTAACTGACCTATTTACTATTACGTGACGCATCTATTGTCGCTTTGCATTATCCGCTAGGCAGCTGCTAGCATATACTACCTTAGTTTTATTATTACAAAAGGTTCTCAGATCTAACTAGAATAACATGTTTAAATCCGCTAGGTATGCCTATAGATTCTCATAGGTATTGCCTTTATACGCTAGCACTTTATATTATGTTTTCACGAAGCTCTATAGGTATGTATTTGCTATAAAGTTAGGGTTAGGCAGGAAGGCTAGGAACAAGGGATTAATTAGTGCGAGTGTCTAAGGGGTAATTATAAGTTCTCTACCTAATCTAGCTAATTATAGGTTTGCCTTAATTTCTTTAAGCTATGCTTCTATATTTGTAATGTCCTGCCTTATACAGGTATATTACAGCTAGGCTTGTGCAACCTTATGGCGGCGCTCTAGCTTATCTAGGTTGTTATTATTCCTAGATTTAGTGTTGCTACGTTAATTAGGGTCAGGTGGTGTCTGTTAAATCCTTTTATTATTAGGCCCTAAAGTCAGGGTATATAGGTCACTCCCTAGGCGCTGTAGGTTTGTGTCTCCCTTGCTAGGTAATGTAGGTGTGTTTTAAGTAGACATTCTGTGGCTCCTTTGTATTTAAACCTAGCTAATAGTTTATTTGCCCTAAAGGGTTTAAGAGTTTAACTTATTATAACTAGGTTAGGGAAATATAAATAAAGTGAAGGCTAAGGTTCTTAGTTATAGCTAGAGAGCTACTACTTAAGGGTAAGTACATAAAGGTCTTAAACTCTAACCTTCTACATACCTTATAGGCAGTCCTTATCTAAATACCCTACTACGTACACGTGGCTATCTAATAGCTACTTAGTTATCCGCACGACCCGAGGCTTATCCGAGGGTTCTATCATGTGACCATTCTGTCCCTGGCTCCCTGGCCTCCGTGCTCCTAACACTTTTGCTTAGGACTTTGAATTAACTAGTAACCCTTAATAGGCTAGCTATATCTAATATCTTAACTAAGTAAGTAATAATATAAGGAAATAACTCTTTTAGTATAAAGGGGTAGGAGGGTGTAGAATTAAATTATGAAAATTATGTTACTAATATAAAGGATTATAAGGCAAGGTAGTTAACTTTAAATACGTAATAGAATGCATAACAAAAAAGGATAAGGGGATAGCTTAGCTACTAGTATTAAACCCTTCTTTATTGTTTTAGAGTCCGTATAGATTAGATATTAATACTAAAGTAAGAAAAGAGCTATGTCTATACCTCTTTATTAGCATAACTTTCCTTTAAACGTAGCCCTCCTATTTCATAAGGTAAGTCATTATTAAGCAAGCTGCCTCTTCTAATGTAACTTTGCTAATTTGCGGTGTTTAAAGACTGCGTAGTTATCTATAAAGGTAACCACTAATTAGTGTTAGTATCACAGGGTATTAAATTCAATATAATAAGGTCATAAGCCTAAAGAATAGTATTATTATTAATTATCTATTCTAGGCTACATTATATATATAGAAAAGAGAAGTTAGAAACTAGAAGCCACGATGCTAAAGGCAAAAGGGGTTACACGTTTGTAGCCCTATAATTCCTAGCTAATCACGAGGCCAGGTTATGGGTTACGTGCGGGGCTTGCGCGCGGCCCGAGCTTTTGCTAGGTAATTGCGGCTGCTGCGCGCGCGATTGATATCACCTTTGTTCCAACAATTACTTCTAATCTAATAGACTATTTAATCTAGGATATCTCTATATAATAAGATATTCCTAACTATTATTATAATTAATATTGTCAAGTTAATTAACCCCTTTATTATGCGTAAGCTCTAGAGCTACTTGCGATCGTGGGCTAGCATCATGTCTTTTAGGGTGTTGTTTTTCGCTTAACAAAGTGTAAGCTTTACGCAGGGAATACGTAAAGTGTATACAGGCATTCGCGTAGCCTTTGTTAGAAAGATATATTATAAATAAGAGAAGATGTGTAATTTAGACGAAGTTCTATAAATTTCTATAGATCTTAGCTAACACAAATAGCTAGCCCGTCTAGTTATGTGCATTTTGCACTCGTGCAAAGTGTGCACTAGCTTGTGGTGCAGACCCTAAGGAATGCAGGTGAGAACACCATTCATGTACGAACATGCTAGAGACTTGTCAGAGAAACAATCGTGTATTATGTAGTAGACTTAGTACTCACTTCCACTCAGCACTGGAGATTTATTAGAAGGGCCACTAAAATACTTGCAGCCAGAGCCGGATTTGTGATCACAATTATTTGGGCAGTTGCAAGCATAGACTAAAATAAGTGAGTGAGAAACGTTATTTCTTGCTCTGCAAGATCCGAGATATTGTTAGATTGTCCACCTACAGGGGGTTGTGGCGATAGAAGCTGCGCCACTGATTATGAGCACTAAGGTAACGAGGCCAATTTTCATCTGCATTTTGGCGTGGGGCTGTAGTTAGAGCACAATAAAATTCTTTTGAATGAGGACAAGAAAGATAGGTGATAGGTGTGCTACTTGCAATCTAAGGTGGTAGAGTCAACAGTTATATAATAAAATTAGCAGATTATGCATTTAAAGGTAGGTGTAGCTTTCCGACCGCAATATTGGTTTGGCATGCAAGCGATATTAAGTAAGCTCTGTTATCAAGTACTACTTTGTTTGTCCGTATAATACACCCCTCAAATTATTTTACAAATCTTTATAATAGGGGGGAATAAGCAAATTAGATATTAGCAGGGAAGTAAGGGAGACAGAGGCTAGGATCCTGGTCATGTAATCGTAACCTAATTTAAGGGGGACATTGTGTACCCAAGGAAAATAATGAGTATTACAGCTAACGTTAGCAGGAAGTTGCATTGCATTCTTTCTCCAAAACCTAAAAGCACAAGTGTAAAAGGATAAGTTTAAGAGAAAATATGAAGCTATCTCTAGACTCTACTCTATAACTAGTGAGGCTATAACTAATTTAGATAGATAACAAAACGCGCATCCGTTAAAATCAAATATGTATCCACGACTTTCCCTAATTTGTCTTGAGAACCCACTTATATATCTTGTTAATAGAATCATAAACATAAGCCGCACTAAAATAGTGTGGGTGGGTCGTTCTAACGGAATAAACCCACACTAGCTAGGGACATGAGGTGACGAATTCAACTCATTATAGTTTGTTTAAAATGTTGTCACGCTGAATTTGATCTCACCTACATAAGAGCAGGGGGACCTTGTATAATTGAAAGCCTCGGACGTCCCGCTTTCTCTTTTTGGCTAGCAACTGCCAGCGATGAAACTACATTATCCTTGCATCAAGTCTTGTTATTCATGCAGACAAGACCACTGGAATCGTGTTAGGCGCAGATAACACCCGCACACCACCTTCAAGCTACTTGCGCTTTAAGTGAATACGTAATACGCAGCAAGGTGCTATGATAACAATATAAGGCTGTAAATATGCAGGAAAATACCGCATAAGCGGCAGTTACACGCATGTGTCCATCATACTCTATTGGCTATTAGTGCTCATAGTTAGGGGAATGTAAGCCAGTCTTCTTTCCGGTCAATTGTTCTCAAGTAAACATTCACAACAAGACACTCATCTCTGATTGGTGGAGTGACATGACAAATTCATTCACAAAAAACTCTTCGTCGTGCGATAACTAGTAATTTAGTCATACTAATTATCCGCTAACCACTTAAGCTTAAGATAATTCCGCCATAGACTGAAAAAGTCAATATTAGAAATCAGTGCTTAACTTAAGAGTGGAGACATATATAGCAATGATACGTAGCTTGGGAAGCAGACTCTATACCTATTGAGGCACCATTTGCGCTATAATACATTTACCTTAACAAGCGAATCCTTTCATGCGTCGCCTAATTTCAATTCTAGCTGCTAAAATGTTTTACACTCGGCTTCCCCGAATCCCGTCCTCTCATCCTCTCATTAGCATACGAGAGCGTCATGTCCTTAAACTAACAGATTTTACCGTACCTAACCTTGCCTCTGTAAGCTGCGAATGGCATCTATGGCCCACGTCACGCAGCTCTGCTGCGCATGCGAAGTCTTGACAGGTAGAGGAACTCTCTTAAAAAAGTCCCGAAGCTCAGCGCCCGATACCCCGTCTAGTATCTGTCTAATAACGTTGAGACCAAGGAGATTAGTACTAAGTGTAGTGTAAACGTTTTCCTTGACATAAAACCACCAATCCATTATAGGGTTCGTCATTCGGAACGTGACTGGATTAATATCGGATGCGTCGGTGGCCTAAAGGCCTGGCAGTCTCGTCCTTGGCTTATCTGGGGCATGGTTACTATGCCCTAGTGGTAAGCCTCATAGCCAAAAATTTATCAGGCGTTTCCTCGAGAAAAGTGATCTCGGCGGTACAAGGACATAGCTACTAGTTGTGTTATAGTCATTTCTAACTGTTAAAAGCTAACAGGGGCCTTTATTGGCAATATATTGGCAATATATTAGCAATACATCGGCGATAGTGTGGCGTTTGCGATCTGGAGGCTTGCAGTTCAAGCGCTTGTGTGCAATTTAGGATGATCAGGGTCCCTAAATACCAAGTACAGGCGGATACGAATGACAAAAATTATTAGAGTCGCTAATCCATTTTTGTGCAAGAAGCCCTCGCAACCTATTTTTAGGCAGCTCATCAGTGGGCATGGATAAATGAGCATATGAGTCTGATGGCCTACAGGGCTCATGGCCATTGAAGGAGTAACAGGAGCCTGACAGGCGAGGCAGGCTGTTAGGCGTAATACAAGACTGTGCTAATGCACACCGTGGATGATTTTAGAGCAGAGCCGACTATGGCTACAACAACGACTAGTAGATGTGAGGAGGATGTCAATGAAGGCTGGAACAAGGACGGTCAATCAAGATTAAGGCCAAGCGCGATGGTAATTCTAAATGTCGCAACTACCACTTTTGGTAAGCAATGAGGCCTGAAAAATCGCACAGAGGTCGAGTTATTCAATATTCCTTCATAGGGATTGGCCGAGTCCCTCTACCATTACGGAGGTACTTACCACACAGTTCATGACTTTGCTGGCCGGGTAACCCTGTTCCCCCCGAGTCACCTGACTTGCCCCGATGTCAGTAAGTACTAAGGATAACCCCTAGGACCTTTACTAAGAGGGGCGTCCACTTAGGTGTATTCTCTAATGTCTTCGTCTTCTCTTCGTCTAGTATAGCATTCATGCTATAATTAAATCCTTTCTTCGCTTCTAGCCACTGATTTAATTTGTCTTTCTATGAAGATCACTTTCCTTTCCCACCACTTAGAGAGGGGAGAGCTTTACTAGTCCTTATCTTTATGCACCTTTGTCCATCCTCCGTGTAATAATACCATACCATTATCCTTCTATCATATCCCATCCACTGCCATTGTGCTCTCAAAACAGGACAAAAGACCATAAGTCGTTTAGCTGACGACCTGCCCTTGCATCCAACCAGGCTGCTGAAGGGCTGGAGCCCGGGCGGTTATAGCAAACTCCATCGCGGTACGAAGAAGCCCGTGTATCCGGCTCCGGCAGCCTCGTCCAGAGAGTCTGTTCTGCCGTGAACTCCATCTCGTAGCAAGGTAGGGCAAGACGCAGGTACTTCTCCTAGTCTTCATCCCGGAAGTAGTTATAGTAGTGCGCCTTAGTGAACTCCTAGTATTTAGGATACCATCCCGCAAACGCCTAATCAATAATGGCAGCGACGCGCCCGCTCCTGATGATGATGTTTCTTAGGGCCAGGTCTGAATAGGTAAAGCAAGTCTGATAGCAAGCTGTGTGCACCTTAGCCACTTCCTTGCCAAGGAATGGTGCAACGTCTTCCATCCGTAAGTGCCCTCGCGCTAATGAATGGAACTCGTTATGATTCATAGGGCCGTAGAACTAAGCGCTAATCTGGTAATTATAGCCGGGATTCTGAAGAGCTAATGAGACTATACCTTATGCTAGGGGTTAAAGGTCGCGAAGACTAGATATATGTTATTTGATGTCGGCGAAAATGGTATCCCTCTGGTCTGTTAATAGGCTGCTCCAGGCGCTATCCAGGTCATCACCCTAGACGTACGCCATTTCAATGTAAATAGAGCCCCTTGCCTGGGTGTGAACTGCATAAACCCTAGGAACTGGAATCGTTGTGTGCGAGGCGACGTATTGCATGGCCTCGACCTCGGGGGGGCCACATGGTCCCTTGATAAGACGATGCCAGCTCACTCTTACTGTAGAGGGCCCAAGGGGGCGAAAGAGCAGCTTTCCAAACCAAAGCCGCAGTCGCAGTGGTAATAGAGCTCCGATGGATAGACCCATGGATGCAAAATATTCAGGTGGTCGATAACGGAGCTTGGAAAGGATAGAGAAGAATAAAAGTTTTTGTTAAACACGGGCGGCGGTCAGGCTTAGGCCAAGTAACGTCCTGTTAGACCGGCGCTGTGATGAACATCGACCACTCTTCAATTTTGACCGACACATGCTCTGGATCGCCTGTTGTCCATTGCTAACAGATGCGAGTGCTTTCAGTCAAGTTTAAAAGCTTTTGGCAGAAGACGCGTGGTTGGGCGTGAGCGCTCCGCCTGTCAGATAAGTGGGGCGCGGCACGAGTCGTGTTCTTCCTAGGCTACTGATGGACAGTTCAACCCTGTGAGGCCCTAGGCTAGGCGACGGAGGGGAGATGCGAAGAAGTGATAGGAATCTTAAGCCTAGGCAATTCTCTGCGGCACTTTTCAGCGACTACTAACCTGTGCTCTCCCGAATGAAAGAGTTCAGGCATGTTGTGGTCAGTCAACCACATACAGTATAGGATACGGCGGTGTTCACTCAGCCCCGCATCGCCATTGCGTTTCTTTCTCCTCAACTACGTACAATGAAGTCTATTAGTAGAGACGAAGCTGACAAACGTCGCCATCTGTCTGCCGCATAAGTTGAAGCGAGGCTCGGCGAATTTCGTGACCTCGCAACACACCACCACCCGGAACACCCCTCATGTGGAACGTTCAAGCCCAAGGGTCACAACCGATGTATTAAGCACGGCAGTTTCAATCTGTGTTTTGATTCGCTTCGCGACCCCGATCAATGATAGATGGGTGATACGGGTACCTTTTGCCGATCACAGTCCCTGGATTAAGGAAAGGCTTCGGTCCGAGGTCGCTACAATGACGTAAGTTATGGACTAGCGATTGTTCTCCCAACCCTAACAACTCGCGCAGTTATGTTGCCGCCGAGACTACCATACCGTTGCCAAGAATACATGCCTACCCATTCGAGCCTGATAATCTCATTTAATTTCTTTTTATGATCGCGGATTATCATCAAGGTAAGTCTCTTGGCGAGCTTGGGTTTCAAAAAGACATGGCTACTCCACAAAACATGGGTAAGAAAGTCTACAAGCAGCTCAGCCATGTTTACCTTCAGTTGCGTCAACTCGAGGTTCACGAAATTGGTTCTTTGCGCTTTGCAGAGGATTTCATTCCGCATTTACATGACGACAAAGTCGACGGAATAAGTGTTCGAGGTCGACCAATTATCATAAACATGGCTATGCAGAAAATGGAGGGATATGAACCGGATGCAATCATCCAACCAGGAACAACATTTCACACGGCAGGCGACTTCGTCACCGCTCTTGCTAAGCTGTCTGAAAACCAGCTTCGAAAATCGCCAGACCTTGGCCTAGACTGTCGTCGAGGACGTTCACTACTCTACGCCAACCACGCCTTTCACCGTTTTGTTAGCGATCAATAGCTTGAGAATAACAATGGACCGTTTGTTCTTATGCACGGTGATATCACGTTCCATAACCATAGCATCATCTTTGATCAAGATTTCAACCTTTTCGCTTTGATCGACGGAGAATCGTCATTCGTCGCACCTCTTCAGTTCCTTGTGAGCCCTGTGTGGCTGACAGGTCTGGGATTTGGGTTTATACTAGTGGAAACGACTTGATACGACTGCGAAGTTAGCAAACTACTAGGCCAAATCAAGAGTGTTGAACAAAAGTCGCAGATACGATCCAAGATTTCAAATGCCCGGGCGGGAACACTAAACACTACAGCAGTTGCAGCACTGCTTAATCCGGAGCATATATATGAAACGTTTTGGGGTCTGATATTTTGGAAGCAATGTGGCGTGGAGCGGGCGGATCCTACCATCAATTAGCACCAATTTCTCGTGAGCATACAATGCTAATCCTAGAGCGCTTCATGAACTTGGATGACAATCAAACGCTACTAGAACGAAAATACAGAGAACAGGTTGAGTTAGCTAAAGGAAATGCAGTATCTTGGGAAAACAGAAAGGCCGCAATTGATGGATGGAGAAAGACAAACATGAAAACTCATTGTTACTAGTTAACGGGCTTAGCCTTCGGGCATAAGATTGAGGTAGTTGGGTACGGTAGTTTTCTATCTTGTGTTATACACTGTGACTCGTGTCATTAACTTACTATGGCTATCAACCGTAAAGGACCGTGTACGACAGCCTCGCCTACACTCTACATGACAGGAGATCGACTGTCCCTTGGAGCTGCCCATGAAGGGTGCCATGATGGCCATTGCGATGAGCAGAGAGGACATTTAGCCTCTTCTGAAGACGATTAAGAGCGGCCAACTCTGCGCTGCTTATGTGAATAGCCCTTGAAACGTCACAGTTTCTGGCGACGAAGCTGCCATTGACGGGCTACACGTACTGCTATAGAAGCATCATTGCGCTTTGTTTGCGCGCAGGTTAAGAGTCAATGTGGTGTCCCGCTCCCACTATATAAAAGGTCATACATAGGTGACGAATATCTGGCCTGCATCACGCAGATTCATGCACCAGAGGAACGCAGAATCGGCCTTTTCTCATTTGTCACCGGTAGTCGAGTACAGACATCCAATTTGGGGCCCAAGTACTGGGTCACCAACTTGCTGAGCGAGGTTGTCAGTTCCTTACCTCCCGTTCCCAGATGTGTCACGAAGCTACTGGCGGAAATCGGAAGGTTGACGTACTAGTTGAAATTGGACCTCACTCAGCTCTCGCTGGCCCGATGAAACAAATCCTAAATGCCGAAGTGGGGTTAAGAAAGGCAAAGACAACGTAAATCTCGCCACTCTTCAGATAAAACTGTTCACAACGCGGCTGCGAAGTTGACCACAGAGGGTGTGCCAGTAGATCTGTTAAGAATGAACCAGTCCACGGGTCAGGGCTCTTTGAAGTGCTTGGCTGACTTGCCTCCCCATCCTTGGAACCATACCAAGTCTTTCTGGGCTGAGGGTAGAGTCAGCAAGGCGTACAGACAGCGCAAGCTCCCTCGAACAGACGTCTTGGGAGTGGACGGCTGAAATTCCAATTTCAAGCCTTCGAAAGGTTGGTCTGGAGTATGGTCCTGGTTTCGCCAGTATGACTTCGGACTACACAGGCATTGGTGAATGCGTCACGACTCTGACAGTTCCTAATACCGCTGATTTATGCTCCGCAATTTTCAACATACTGCTCAGATTAATCTAGTAACGATCGACTGCATGTTGCACCCAATGCTTGCCGCAATCGCCGCCAATACCAATGCGACATTTGACCCTGTTATTCCAGTGTCTATTGAGGAGATGTATCTCTTGTCTAAGATTCCTGCGGATGCTAGAAGTAAACTCAAGATATAAGCGACAGACACATTTGGGGCCAGTCAAAGAGCCTCGAGTCATCGATCAAAATTACATACGACAGTCAATAGCCGACGAACCTTGACAGGTGGGTTGATAGAGTTACGTGCAAGACCCTTGCTAGAGACGATTATTGCAGAGGCGACCATTGGTGCTAACAGACTAGCCTGTAACCTTTCTTAGGAATTGACCTGGACTTTGTGTCTGGGTTCACTGACAACGTATACGAAGCCCCTTTGTCTGAGCGGCTTTAAGTCTTCTGCATTAAGCTTGGTTTCAAGGATTCTCAGATAAGAATCCTCTGGGTAGGTCAATTCGTTTTCGGAACTTTACGCTTGATGTTGCAAACCTTGGACTCTAACAGTAACTTGCCACGCTTCACGCGATGCAACAACTGTACTTCGGGTCAAGATGGTTGAAATCAAGCGCAATCTCTTCTGCAGCCGCTTTCCGGTAAGATCGAATCCCGTATTCTAGATTCCTGCTCCGATTTCTATCAGGGGGCGTGGAAGCCGGCATTCTACGATCTTGTGATTGTAGAGGGATTGTCCAGGGCTGTTGGTGTTAATCAGTTCAGTTTATCAGGCCTGCGCTAAATTTCGCGAGCATGGAAAGATACTGTTAATTGAGCATCTGGCCTCGCCTAGCTCGCCTCCTGAAAGTGAAACCGGCACTTCCAGTAAATTGGATAAGTGGAAGTCCCCGATCGTTGCAGCCGGATTCTCTAGTCCCGGCCAAGCGTCGCTTGACGTTCCTAGAAACATGGATGTTCGTTATACTTCGATGATGGTATCTTCCGCTGCACCATCTAGAGACCAAAAGAATGCACTAGTTGTCATTGTCGTTGGAGATCGAGACGCTGAGGACGCTGACCTGCCTTGTCTACTCGCCTAGCAACTGAGCAAGTATAGTTCCAGCGCCACAATCAGTTCCGTTGAGGATGCGAATGTCAAGGATACAATTTGCATCGTTCTCGTGGAGCTGTCGGGTAACTTTTTGAACTTCCCCTCGGAGGGATAGTTCCAATTCTGCAAAGACGCCTTTAAACAGAGCACCAGGACAATGTGGGTGACTCGAGGAGCTTATTCCAACAGACCGCTATCGAACGTCGCAATTGGCCTTGCGAGAACTATTCGCTCTAAGAATGGAAAAATGACCATCTTAACTGTAGACTTAAACGGAGAGAGGCTACTCTCAGCATCTGATACTGCATCTCTTCTTGATAACCTTTTTGCCAACCGCTTTAGGGTTAGCTAGAGCAAACTAGGGGAGATTGTATGGAGTTTCGCGAGGTCAATGGTGTTGGTCACGTCGCTGAAAACAAAGATCGTGCCCAAAGTATACAACGTCAAGCTTTGTTAGTACGAATAAGCAGGAGCTCGTGGCTCTGATTAAGACGCCTATGCTGCTTTTTTCCTGTAAAAAAAAGTAATTTAATCTCCACGGGATTCCACTCACTTCCGCAAGTGGTGGTTAAACCAATCTAGAACACGAGCACAAAAGTCAATGTATGCTAAGTAGTGCTGAATTACATGGCCTTCTTCTGTATGCACTACAAGCGCAGACTCTGCGCCCTTGTCCCTTGGTGCGCGATGGTATTCGAATATGGCGGCATGCAGTGATGCTTTGCTCTAATAACCCTAATTCGTCTCTCTAGTACTGACTAGAAGACCTACGTTGATGACGAAGAGCAAGGATTCTACCGCATCGCAGCCGAGGACATTGACGAAATTAGCACCCAGGGTATTATCGCGCAGATCAGAGAGCGCATCGGCCTTGAAGCCCCCGTTTATATGAGCATTGACATTGACGTCCTTGAACTAGCCTTTGCTCCGGGCACTGGTGCACCCGAGTCAGGAGGCTAGTCGACCCGCGAATTGATCCGCATTCTCTCAGGGGTAAGGGACTTGAACATTGTCGCAACCGATATTTGTTGAGGTTGCGCCTCCGTTTGATTCTGCTAGTGGAGATACTACCTTTGCGGTGGCAACCTTAGGCTATAAGATTATTACTAGCTAAGTATACAACGATATCAAGGCCTCAAAGCCGATTCATAATTACTATGAGCTATAGGGTATGTGGCCCATGTCAGCCCTTGATGTTACAGTCGGGCACACAGTAAATCTCAGGTCTGATCGAGAATCGCTTAGGTCCTAGGCGAGGCGAGAAAGTGGCAGAATAGCACATAGCGGGCATATGCGATAGCACTATATGAACTATGATATCAGGCACTTACTCCCTATAGCTCACTGACTGGCTCAGCCGGCTGGCTAACTGACTGACTGTCAAGCATATAGACTCTTATAGCAGCAGCCATTTCATAGGTGCGCACCCCGTTTTTGACGTACCAGGTTACATACAAATTGAAACAAGACATGCTTGGCAAGCACAGGGGAATGAGTCATCCGTCAATGGTAGGCAATCAATGTCGAGGACTGGTGATTAAGTAGTTGGCAGAATCAGTTGGTCAAAGGTAGGCTGCCAATGTTAAGCAGCAAACCCTCCACAGTCTCCGCCAAAGCTTTCAATTGGTATATTATAGACTGCGCTTCGGGATGTGAGCCGACCTGATCCTGCCAAAGGGTTCTAAGCTGGTTGATTCTTCGCTCCATCCAATCGGTCGAGCGTCCAATGTTTTGGGTCACGACAAGCAGCATGAACTCCTGATACATCTCTGCCGGGTGGATATTGACACCGTCAACGGCCTGGACTCGCTCCTGGTACCGTCGGTAGGCGCGGACGATGTCGTTGAGAATATGGGCCCAGTTGCGGTTGATGACGTCGTCGTTGAGGTACGACGTCACCTGAACGGCGGTGCGGATGGTGCTGATGGCGGCGGCGGCGCGGTTCGCGTCGGGGAGATCGAACCCGTTTGAGTTCCACAGGTCGTCGGCCATGGGCTGGTGGCCGACCCAGATGCGAGCCTTGTAGCCGTTGAGCACTGCCTCGGCGTTGACCATGACGCTCGGGTTGAGATCGGAGCCGTACGACTGGGTGATATCGTCGATGGGTCTGCCGCGACCCGTGTATGGGCCGTTGGGGTCCCACGAGGCGTACGCCCGGTGCAGGTAGCTGTTCTCATCCAGGTAGCGCTCGGGGATGGCTGTGTAGGCGCTGTTGGTCAGCGTGCCGTCGCTCAGCCGGGCTCGGCCATTCATCATGTACTCCTGCGCGCGAGGTTCCGTCTGCCTCTCGTTGATGTGCTCCGAGACGACGCGGATGTCTGGATCCGTGGTGCTCGAACTGATGGCCATGTTTCCGCAGTCGTAGCAGTCTTCCGCACCATACCGCCCCGCGCTAGGATTCGCTTGCAGCAGGCTGTCGCCGTCTTGTCCCTGCGGATACCGCCCCATGGTGATGTCCCAGTTATGCGAGGTCCCATGCACCGTGTAGTGTTCTGGCCTGCTGTACTGGATGGGGGGTGCCCGCCCTTCGACCGGACTGGACTCGGTGATGAAGTCTTGGAAGTATGGCTTGCCGGTATCTGGGTTGAGGTCCAGGGATGGGTCCAGCTCCGACAGAAGGGGGGATGATGCCCGACGAGCCGTTCGTCTCCTCCGGCGGCTGTCGGTGACGTGCTCGTACGGCTCGCCCGTGTCTGGGTTCAGATCCAGGGTGCGGTCGAACTGGTCCAGCACGCTCATACAGAGACACGTGTCTAGGTGGGAGCCGCCGCCGCCGCCGCCGCAAGACATGAGATCGTGCCCTCCGAAGATCGGGTATCCTTCCGGCGCGGGCGCGTCGCGGGCCGGCGGCGGGCCGGTGCCCTGGTGGAGGACGAGGGCATCGCCGCCTGAACGTCGTCGTCGCCCCAGGGAAGGTCGCCCCTCGTGAAGGACTCGACGGTGGCCTCGCTGTTGCTGAAGGCGACGATGGCGTTGCCGTTGCTTTGCCGGCTGATGCGGAACAGGCTCTGGATGGTCTGGTTGAACTCCGTGCCCGCGGCCACCTCCTTCTGGCCGTAAAAGTCGAGGTTCAGCACCATCTGCGATGTCGTCCGGAAGCGCAGGCCCAGGACGGTGATTCCCGCGGCGTCGGGGCTGACGTCTCGCCGCCCCTTGCCGTTGTGCGGCTCCGGCTCCGGCTTGGCGGGCAGCGACACGTCGCCGGACCAGGCGTTGCTCAGCAGTTTGTTGAACAGCCCGCCCTTGTGCGGCCCCGTGCTCGTAGGCAAGCCATCGGTCATGGCCTCGGCGTTGGCGATGGCGAAGGCGGCGGAGAACTTGGCGTCGATCTCGCCCTTGCCCGTCATCTCCACCTCGACGTTGAGCTTGGGGCCGAAGCTGCAGATGCCCGGGTGCGAGAAGCTCCAGGCGCTCACGGGGCTGGAGAAGAGCTTCTTGGGCGCCATGCCGGCCGGCACGTCCATGTGGCCCTTGCCGTCGAAGTCGAGCTGCGCGTTGAAGTCCATGTTGGTGTCGTAGAAGCCGTTGGCCTCTTCCATGTGGAACGTGGGCGAGATGGTGCCCACGAAGGTGAAGCCGAACTCGAGGTTCTCGTGCATCTTGCCCGAGATGCTCATGTCCAGGAAGCCGTCGTCTGCCTTGCCCGGGCACTTTTCCCTCTGTTCGCCGCTGAGGGACACGTGGATGTTCTCCTTGCGTATGGCGCCGACGCCGTTGAGGCTGGATGGCTGGTCGAGGTTACGCAGCCCGTCAAATTTGCTCTTCCAATCTGAGGCAGCCGCGCTGTAGAATCTCTTGTGCAGGGCCGAGCCTCCACCCCCCTTGACCGGGTCGCCCTGGACGATGGATTTCCAGTAACCGTGGCTGTTGGAGTAGTCGATGCGGACCAGGATATCGCCGGCATCACTCTTGACCAGGCCAAAGTCGTGCGAGATGTCGATCTCGATGACGGTGCGGTTAGTGGCGACGGAGCGGGACGCGTGGTGAGGGAGGCCGGCGCTGTCGGAAACGTCGCGAACGGCGTGAAGCACGGCGTAGTCGCCGGGTCCGCAGCCTTCGGGCAGGCGCAAGATGGTGCCTTGTGCGCCGCCGAGATGGATTCTCTGGCAGCTTGAGTCGTCGCCGCCGCCGTCCCGGCAGACGACGCGGATGCGGCTGCGGCCGTCCCTGTTGATCTTGTCGCAGCCAAGCACGTGGGCGTCGGATCCGTCCCGGCGCCGCAACGTGTGCACGGCCGACGCGGATCCGACGATGATGACCATACCAAAGGTGTTGGAGTTGAGGTCGGCGATCCCCTGGCCAAGGTCGGCACCCAGCGCCTGCAGGTCAAACTGCGGATAGTCGGGGGACGAGGGCAGCGTCGGGAAGACCTTGTCGAGGGCCACGGGCAGGAAAGGGTTCAGATTCCTGGGTGTGTTGCAGCACAGTACCTTCCTACGACGGCCGCCGGCACACGACGAGCTGCTGTCGCCGAAGGCATCCAGGGCCAGCTGGACGTCGTTGTCGGCGCACTCGTTGTCGTCACAACTGCCTTTGCCCACCCAGTGGCAGTTCTCAAACGCCGACTCCCTGGGACAGCACAGCTCCCGGTACCCGAACGAGCAGTCGTCGCCCTGCTTGGCGACCTTGACCATGCCCTTGGTCTCGTCGCCGTCGCCGCAGGAGCCGCGGCAGCTGGTGAGCTTGCAGGCTTCGATCTTCCGGGCCCAGGTCTGCGCCGTGCAGCAGAAGGCCTGCCATCCGGGTCGCATGCAATCCTTGGTGGCATGGCGGGAGTGGAAGAGCGTCGTCTCGCCGACGTGGCATTGGCCGTGGCACGACGGGTACTTCAACGTACCTTCACCGCCGCGCCATGTGCAGCTCTCGGGCATGGCGCTGAGTGGGCAGCAGACGATGCGGTAAGCGGTGTCGCCGCAGTTGTCCGGGTATCCGTTTCCCCCGGGGGCCATGCCGTATCCGCCCGGACACTCGGCGGGGCTGCCGCAGTCCGACGCCACGCACTTCTGCCCGTTGAGCGACGTCCACTTGCCGGCGTCGGTCCGCTCCGCGCGCTGCAGCAGCACGCTGTAGCTCTGCAGGCTCATCCCCAGCAGGCCCTGCAGCGCCGAGAACTGCCCGTCATCCTGGTCCACGGACCAGATCATCACGCCGCCGAGGCTAACGCTGTTGGCGTAGTCAACCTTTTGCTTCAGGGTCTCGGCGTCGTCAAAGCTGACCCACTGGTCCTTGCCATAGGTGAAGTACTTGGACGCCGCGTCCCTGTCGTGGGTGACCTTGGGGTTCTGGTCCGAGATGATGTCTTGGATTTCGAAATACGCGAGCGTTCCGGCGCTCTTGGTGCAGGACCCGGGCTCCGCGGCACCGGCAAACCGGCATCCGGGGGTGGAGCAGTCCCGGTTCAGCAGCTGGAACGAGCGGCCGTAGAACCCCAAGCCCATGACGACCTGCTCCGGCCGCACGCCGTTGCGCCAGAGCAGGTCCATGGACTGCTTGATCTCGGTCAGGTTGGTGTGGCTCTGTACCATGTCGCCGATGGGGTTCTTCTTGTCCCAGACACCGTGCAGATCGTACGTCATCATGTTAGTCCAGTCTGCGTACTTGAGCATGCCAGCCACGTCAAACCATCGCAGGTACCAGTACGAGCTGGGGATGGTAAAGGTCAGGCCGTAGGGGCCGTGTATGGATGTGTCAAACGTCTCCTTCAGCGTCCTGAGCAGCAGGACAAAGTTGGCAGTGTCCCGCGCCTTGCCACCGCGATCCGGCGCCCCAGGGTATCTGCAACACGTGGTACTCATCAGACCTCGATACTTGTGTTGTGTAGAGACAGAGACAGGCCACGCTCGTGGTTAATCACTCACTCCCAGTCAATGTCAACGCCGTCGAAGCCGTACTTCTTCATGAAGCCGACGAGGTTGTCCGCAAAGGTCTTGCGGTTTTTCTCGCTAGACGCAATCTCGCCAAAGGTGGGCTGCGTGTCGGTTCCGTTGTCGCTAAACGTCCATCCGCCCAGCGAGATGTACACCTTGAGGTCGGCCAGGCCTGACTTGAGGGTGCGGACGTCGGCCGTCTTGGTGAAGAGGGACGCTGGCGTGGCGCCGTCCATCGGCACCACCTGGAAGGACTGGGGATCAACGTAGCCAAAGGCGAAGTTGAGGTGCGTCAACCCTTGGACAGGAATGGCTGCAGGAGGAAAGGGATGGCACTCTCGGCGGGCGCTCCAGGCCTCGTAGTAGCCAATCACGCGGTTCGTGGCCGGCACGGGGCTCTTTCCGGGAGGCACCGCCGGGTTGCCGCAGTTGCTCTGACACTTCTCCGAGACTTGGCAGAACTTGGAGGTTGTGCCGCAGAAGCCGTAGGCGCTGCAGCAGACGTTGAGCGGGCACGTCTTGCCCGGAGGGTCGGCGTACCGGCCGCACTCCGGCTTGGCATCGCACCGGCTCACGCAGTCGGAGCCGCAGAAGGTGGGGCCGAAGCCACAGGTGCCCGCTTCGCCGCCGAAGAAGGAGCCGCAGCAGGCATTGGTGTGGCAGGGGGTGGACTTTGTGCAAGCGTAGGGATCAAGCCGCCGGGTCAGCGTGTGGTTAGACTCTTCATAGCCGTCCAGCAGCGACGGGGAGGCGTACGGCAGGTCGGGGACAGGCACAGCAGGCACTGTCTCGCGGCGAGACTTGGAAGGGGTTTTGGGGGAGACTGAAGAAATGTTAAACGAGGGCGTCGCCACAAAAAGGGCTACAATGAGGGAAAATGCCAGGAGCGTGATGGGGAGTTTGGACGCCCGCGGCGCCGCATCAGAGGAAGCGGCCATGCCAAGCGATGCGGTACACGAGGCGATGAAAGATAGATAGATGGCAGGAAGAGAGAGAGAGAGAGAGAGAAAGAGAGAGAACTTGGTCTCCTGATACCTGCGCGGCACCGGCGTGCCCACTCGTAACCGCAGAACAAAGAGAGCAGCTGGCCATGATAAGTATTATACCTTGTCTTGCCGGCAGGAAGGCCTCGCTCTCTCAGCCAAATCAAATTTTGCAACTCCTGCCTGGCCCATTCGGCCCTCTGGATATCCCTGCTTGTTTGCCGCGCCCGCATGAAGAGGCACGCAATCGGGCACGGTGTCCGGCGCGAGGCTGCTGCTTACCGAGGTGGTGATGCCGGGGATGGTAGACGTTCGAGTTGTCGCAAGGCATATAAGGGATGATGAACGCGCAAATTAGTGGCCAGGCGGCTACGCCGCCTTTTCTCGTGCAACATAAGTCGGGTCCAGCTGCCGGGGGGGCCAAACTTGGTAGTACACAGGGCAAACAATCGAGAACCAACCTGGGCGACGTGCAGGTTTCTCATTCCAACCCGAGATAACTGATAGATAGCATGGACCTAGCCATATTCCTTCACGAAGACTTGACTCACGTGTCTCGTCTACTTATCCCGAGGCTCCCTCTTTGTGTTGTCCTGCGGATGACATTTTCAACTACGCAGTAAACAAGCATCATCATGGCCCGTCTCTCCTTTAAGCTGCTTGCTCTGGGAGCGGCAGCCGCTGGCATTCCCTTTGTCCATTCGCAAGTGTTTTTGCCCAATCGAGATGGCCAGACGCGGTCCATTGACGCTCCTGGCAATCTATCGGCCAGATGCAAGTACGTTCGTTGGCTTTCTCTCGGCTCCGGCTGATCGATTTTCTCTTCCAAAAGATTCCAAAAGAGACATGTTTCAAGAGATACATCCTGTCTGATCATCCCAGGGCAACTTTTGGCCAGCCGGTGAGGTGCGACTCGTCCCTCATTGCCGTCGCGCTGGGCGGCGTCGAGCCATCCAACGACATGCTCACTTCCATCTGCATCACCGACTGCCTCAGCTCGCTGGTGAGCCTGCAAAACGACCAGACGGCGGCCTGCAGAGACGAGTCAGTCGTCGACGGTGGAAATCGCTATCCCGCCACTTACACTCTCGACCAGCTCCTCTTTACCCACAGGTACATTTGTCGCAAGGACAGCTCCAACCAGTTCTGCGCTCCTCAGGTGGCCGAGTGGGCGTCCCAGGAGTCGCCCGCGCCCGACGCGGCCTGCAAGGACTGCATCCTCGGCGCCTTTCAAGCCAAGCTCAACTCGCCCTTTGGCTACGGCAAGGACCTTGGCGGCTACTACAGCTCGCTGACCTCCTCGTGAGCCTGCCCTGCCCCTTCCACAAGTGAATGCTGTCTGCCGAGTCCTGACTGACGCTGCCCCAGCTGTGCCGTGACAAAGTATCCCGTCACCTCACCACCGGCCTACGAACTGATCTCCAACGGAGCCACCTCCGGAGCCACCTCGGCCAGCGCGACGCCCAGCAGCGGCGCCTGCGCCTCGTACTACACGGTCGAGGCCGGCGATGATTGCAACAGCGTCAGCCGGGCCCTCGGCGTGTCTACCGCCATGCTTCGGTACCGCAACGGCATCGCCGCCGACTGCTCCAACTTCCTCAAGCCCGGCACGGATCTATGCGTGCCCGAGACGTGCGAGCTCTACACGCTCAAGGCCAACGAGACGTGTTTCGACATCAGCCAGGCGCATGATGGCGCCTTTTCCGCGACCCAGCTGATCTCCTGGAACCTCAACATCAACCGCGACTGCAGCAATCTCGAGACCATGGTCGGCGACCAGCTCTGCATCAGGCATGTTTTTTTTTTTTTTTTTTTTTTAAAAAAGATGGTGCTGACGGGATATATAATTTATAGTGCGCCGGGAGACACAGTCGTGTCCGAGACTACCACCGTCGTTACCACACCAGCTCAGCCGACGTAGGTGCATTATCACGGAGATTCATCGTCTTATGCAAACGCGCGTGAAACTCGCCGTGACTGACTGACTGACCTCTTTGCTTTACTTTACAAGGACGGTCCCGACTGACGTCGTGGATGGGACGAATCGTCGATGTGGCAAGTTCTATCGAGTCGCAGCGGGCGACACGTGCAGCTCCGTCACTGTCATGACGAGCATCAGTCTCAACGACTTTTATTTCTTGGTACGTCACGTCACAGGGAAGACGAAAACATTCCCCATGACGGAAGGAATAAACCTTTTTTTGTGCCTGACGCCAGCATAAGAATCCCGAGGTCAACAACCCAAACTGCACCAACCTGCTACTTGGCTATTCCTACTGCGTGCAGGCCGTGGGGGATATTGCCACCTACTCTGGATACGGCGGGTGAAGTTTTCCTTTTCCTTCCCTCTTCTAATCCGTACTCGTGAACGAGTTGTCCGTACTGACACCCACAACCCACCAAAAGTCGCGTCATCAACCCGTGCGTCATGGCCATCCCTCTTTCGTCCAGCTGCATCGAGACGGGCGCCGTCAGCACCGTGCCGCCATGGGAATTTCCCACCGTCGCCGTCAACACCACGCAGCGAACAAGCGACCTGCCGCTGGCGCCCGGCACGCGCGCCAAGTGCGTCAGGTACGCCACCTTCGTCCCGACGCGCCGCCAGGGCTCTGCGGCCAACACGTGCTACGTCGTGTCGAGCTTCTATCGAGTCAACGTGACAAACTTTGTCTCGTGGAACCCGTCGCTCAAGTACAACGACAGCAAGCCCGAGAGCTGCGTGCTGCGGCAGGGCTACCAATACTGCGCGCAGCTCGCCGTGGCCACGCCCGCCTCTGGTGTTTCCGTTTCCAGCTCTACTACTACCAAGCCCGCGCCCACGCAGCATGGCATGGTGGAGAACTGCAACAAATTCTACAAGGTCAAGTCGGGCGACGGCTGCTACGACATCGCCGCAGGCAACGACATCTCCCTCGACGCCTTTTACTCCTTCAACCCGACCGTGGGCAATGACTGTAGCAAACTGTTCCTAGATTACTACGTCTGCGTTGGCGTCTAAGTGGCTTGTAGAGGCGAGCACGTCATGTACACCACCAACCATCTGAAGCTGGATGGGATCCGTGAAACGATGCCTTCTGTAGTCCATCGCAGTCTTGTTCTGAAGTAGTACCTTCATTATTCATGTAGTTTATCCTCGTTGATTCTCGCCACCAGTGACGTTGTTTTGCAAACGACGCCTTCCCGCCATTGAAAGAGAAGCGACGTCTCTGTTGTGCTTCAAGTCACCCACGGACGCCCTGGCCAGACTTTATCCCGAATACCTTGGTCGTTTTGTGAGATAGCCGCCGCTTTATGCATCATCTCCAGCTCCGGGCCGTTGCGGTACGGCTTGGTCCGCAGCTCGCCATGCAGGTCCCGTTGCGTCAGACGCGCCATAAGCGTTGGAAAGATGTGGTTGATGTTGACCCTGACCGGGCCGAGGGTCGTGTCCTCTGGCTCCCAGAGCCACACGAACGGCCGCAATTCTTGGCTCGACGCAACGGCCTCGTCGTCGACAAAGAGAAACGCGTCGCGTCGCAGTCCCAAGGGAAAACCTGGCCCCTCACGCGCCGCCACGAACTGTTCCTGCAGCGCCGCACCGGTGGCCGTCGACGCCACCCAATGCAGGGTGAACATGTCTCTGATGCCATCCTTGATGACTTCCGGTCGCCAGTTCATGCCGTGCGTGACGGCCGTCTGGACCTTGGTTTGGAAGGCATCCCAGGCCGGCGACACTGGATGGAAGAGGGCGAGGCCACAGGCCGTCGCGTGCCCGAGGCCGAGCACATGCTCCTGCCACGGGACATTCGTGGCGTAGACGAAGCTCGCCGAGTCTGTCTCGTGGTGGTAGTCGAAGGCCGCCTGCCTGGCCCCAAGGTTCGCCTTCGTCGCCGCTATGGCGTCCTCGCGGACATCCCTGAGGGCCTGCGGCGTCACGGCTTCGACGGCGCCGTAAGTCAGGTCCTTGTCCTCCTGGGGGAGCCGCAGCCTTCGCCGCGACACTTCGGCGTGCGCGCTCCAGCTCACGCCTCCGAACAAGATGTTGCCTTCCGTGTAGTTTAGCTTCTCCCGCCGTTGTGCCTTGGCGATCAATTCGTCAAAGCCCAGCCCGCACTCCTTGCGGCAGAGCTCGTCCTCCTCGTCCGCCGGGGGGCGTACCATAATGGTGCGCACCTCTGCATCCGTCATCGACGCGGGGTCTGCGAGGGCTCGGGCGTATAGGCTGCGAGTGTCATCGTCCAGGGGAATCGGTGTGTTGTCGACATGCACCCAGACTGCTCCGCCCCAGAGCGGGATCGACGTGCTCATCTTGCTGGTGTGCGGCGGCGTGAAGGCAAGATGTAGGAGATGGAAGGTGGATGAAGCAAAAAAAAACGCTTACTTACATAATCCGTACATAGTACATACATGTAGCTATTACTCGCGCCCCGCCCCACCTAGCAAGGCAGGGATCGGGTCACGCGCATGACTCGCGCACGGGTGCACCCCATCACTGCGCAGCATCAGTGCGCATCATGCTCCTCTTTCCCCTGTGGTCCACCGAATCAATAATAAGCTTTTAAAATCAAAAGTTAATAATTGTTTTCAAAAAAAAACCACGTTTCCACTCTGAAGTCACTTCGCGCCGTAGCTATAGGCCCTCTACAATGATAGCCATTCAACGCCATGTGCTAAGCTATTGAGCAGATTAGGTACTAATTCAAGAACCCAGGAGACACTCATGATTCTGAACGTGCAATTGCATGTTATATTGGACATTGATGAAGGGTACCAAACAAGGACCAAGGAAGATCAAAGAAGAGGGCTCCAACGCTGATCATGTCGTGGCCTTGGCCCGGCCGTTTGACAGTTGATGATGCAAGTATATGGATTGGATGCCTTCTTTGCGGCGTTGCGACAGATCAACTACATATACCTCGATATGAGCTGGGTCGGATTTGCGCAACCTTCGATTGAAAGCATCATGACTCCGGAAAACACCTGGCAATCTGCGGCCGAGTTCTGCCCGTATCTTTGGCTGCTATTTGATTTGTTCATCTGCGGCGCCTGCCTCGGCGATCCACAGAAACCGACCGAAACCGACACCCTTGATCCAATATGTCTGAGTCTTATTACTTCTTTCCAATTCAGCCGGCTTAGCCGTCGGGTCGAGCAGAAGTGGAGGAAAGAATGGCGACAATATTTCTGTTTTTTTTGTGCCGTTTGGAAATACGGCTGCCACGCGTCTTTCATTCCTGGAGGCGGTATAGGGTTGTCTGTTTTCTACGGATCCGTAGCAGCACGGAGTATGGGAGTCGTTGTTGCACCCACAAGGGCATAATTGATCCCGGCCGCACGATAGTCTCGCTACTTAACTAGCTGAGACAAGGGTCCACCCCTAGCTAGTTATTTTCTAAGACCTCTATAACTTTATAGTATGTTTTAGCACTATATAAGTACCTTACTAATAGTAAAGGTACTTAGGTATTTAAACCGTAGTCCACACTCTTTTATAAGGTTAAATAACTTAATAAAGGTAGTTATATTAAACCCTAGCTTCATGGTCTAATATAGTAGTAATTACGTAGTGTTTATAATAATTATACCTTTCTTCTAAATTAGTACTTTTCTCTTTAAATAATTAGTATAGTTATAGCAAAAGAGAGGCCTAATTTATTAATATTATAATTAGGTAACCCTAGTATACTAGGATTAACACTACTATCTATTAGTTTAATAATAATAACACTATAGGTATTCTTATAATATCTAAGGAGTCTTCTAAGAGTAATAAGCTAGCTATTAAGCTATAGGAGCCCTACTACTAGGACCTATAGTATAAGATAGTTAAGGTAAGAGCTATTAAAGATAGGATCTAAATCTTTATTAATCCTAATTTAATTATATAGCTAGACTACCCTCCTAAGCCTCTAATCCTTATAGGAAATAAGACTCTAGTAAAGAGAAAGGTAATAAAGGCTACATAAAGTTAATTATCTATATTAAATACTATAGGAGTTTAAACACACTTATATAATAGTAAAGCTATAACTAGTAGTATGTAATAACCCTAGGAAAGCTCTTCTAAAGGTTATAATATACCTAAAAAGAGTTATTTTTAGTACCCTTAATAACCTAATAATACTAAAGATAGTGCTTAGTTTATAGTCCTTAGTAGTTATTATTAGGTATTTAATAGCTAATTCTAAAGTCTTATAAAGGCCTTATAAGAGTATTATACTTAGTTTATAGTAATACTTAGGCTAGAATATAAGTAAATAACCTTAAGGCATATATCTCTTTATAATAAGATTAAAGAACTTATAAGGAATATAATACCTTTAAGTAGTACTATTAAGTATTATACTAAAGTTAATTTTAATAAGATTATTAAGCAAAACCTTATAAGGGTAAACATTAATAAGTAGCTTATAAATACCTTAATTAGCTATAAGAGATACTTCTAAGCAGACTACCTTATTACTAAGGGTAATTTGCCTATAGAAATAATTAATAATACTATTAGGGCTTAATTTCCTACTATCTTAGCTTAAGTTAACTTATTAATTTACATAGTAAAAAGTAAGGGAAAGGTCCTAGATTTTTATAGTATTATAAGTAGAATTAGGCACCTAATTAAAGCCTAAGGAAGGTCTTAGGTAAAGGCTAATAATGCCTTTAAAGCTAAGCTAACCCTTAATAGTAAAATAAAGAATAAAGCTAAAAAAGAGAAGGTAAAGAAAGATAACTATATATACTACAAAAAACATAAGGTAAAGAAGTTAAAAGACTTATAAAAGGTCTATAAGGCGCTCTACCTAATAAAGGACTAGAAAATTAATAAAAAGCTATTAAAGAAGGTAAAAGAAGTAATAAATTATTAACCTAATAATGTAAAAAAGGTATATAATGCGTAGTTAAAGGATAATAGCGTAAAGGAACCTAAAGAAGATAATACTATGTTTACTACTATAAGAGAGTTTGCAGAGGCTTTCCTTGCCTAGGGTAAATCGTGAGTTATACTTAATAGTAGTACCTTAATTTATATCTTTAATAATGAACGCTAGTTTATAGACCTTAATTACAGCTAGTAGCCTAAAATTCAAGCAGGTTATAGTGTTATAAAGGCCCTTAGCGTTAGCATAGCTTGGATTATCTTAATAGATAGCTAGACCCTTACCTTATTAAAGGCCTAGTACTAACTAACATTCTTTATAAACCTTATATCTCTTTAATTACTTATATAAAAGGGAATAAGGTAGGATAACCTTACTAGTAGGGTAATAGACCTAGTAAGAGGTAATTAGGAGATATTTTTAACTTAGATTATTAGTACGTAACTATGTATAGAGGGCTTAAGCTTATTAGAGGTTTTTGCTATTAAGGGAGATTTATAAGACCTAAAGACTATTATAATAACGCTTACGGACTTATAGCACACTAGATTAGCATATCTAGGTAAGGATATAATAGATTAAGTGCTTTAGAAGCTTTAAATTCTATTAAAGAAAAGAAGCGTAGGTAAATATAAGGTTTACTAAACCACTAAAGCATAGAGGTAAATATTACAAGTTCCTTAGATAAGATCCTTACCTTTAGGGCTACTTTAAGTAGTCTCCTTTAACCTCTTTGCTTAATTATTAGGGTATAATAAAGACTACTATATCGCTCTCTTTACCTATAAAGTAATAGGGCTACGTTATATCTTTACGATTCCCTTAAAAATAGATATTATGCTTTGCTTTAATTAGTTAGAAGCTATGTATATAAGAGTGTATAGCATCCATATTATAGTTATAATAACTAATAGTAAGATTACCTTTTAGACTAAAAAGCAAGAAGAAAAGGTTACAAATAAAGGTATTATCATTAGAAAGTCTAGCCTAGCTTACTTATATTAAAATAAGCATGCTAAATAGTCTAGGGGGTAATAATAAGGGTTATAATAACTCTTATAATATAATTAGGCTTCCTAGAAGACCTCTAGCCTATAGCTACTAAAGCAGCTATTTATATCTTAAATCACATGCCTTAGAAGGTGCTTAACTAGTAATTGCCTTAATAAGCGTTAAATAAGTAGTTAAGGGAGAATAAGCTTTAATAAAGTTACTTACTAAAGAAACTAGAAGCCTCTTTAACCTATCTTTAAGCCTTTAGTTATAAAGCATTTATAATAACGCGAAGTAAGCTTTATAAGGCAAGTCTAAAGCTCGCTTAGAGAGCACATATTAGATACCTTACTAGATACATCTCCTTCACGTAATACCTAGTTTAGGTGCTAATAATAAAGAGAAGCTACTAGTTTTTATTAAGTTACATTACTTTTAATAAGTCTATTTTCTATGCTTAAGAAAGAGGCCTATTATTAACTATAAAAGAGGTTAAAAAATGCGTTCTTAAAGAGCTAGTTAATAATAATAAGGATAAAAGCTCTAATATAAGGCTTTCACAGATAGTATACCCTCTATTACTATAATAACCACTTAATTAAACTTAATAAGTAGAAACTCCTACTAGTTATAATTAGCTAGATTACAAAGAAAAGGAAAAGGAAAGTTAAGAATTAAATTTACTAATTCCTCTGAATTTACTAGGATAATTTCTAGATTTAACGGACTATATACTATTAAGTATTAATAATTTACTTAACCTACCTAATAGTAATAATAGTTACAAAATATTAGCAAATTCATAAGATTATAATAATCTTAAAGCATTTACTATAGCCTTTAAGCTAGGACCTAAAAGTAAAGAAAAGCCTTATATATTAAGGCTCCCCCTTCTCTAGCTTATTATAACTATTTAGCTAGTTATCTAAAGGAAAAGGAATTCTAAAAAGTATAAGATAAGGAATATAATAAAATTATTAATAGAAAGGTAGCTAAGAAGGTATCTAGAACTAAAGTTCCTGTATATATAAAGCTTCTAGGCCTTACTTAGGTTTTCTTATATAAATTAAATAAGCAAGGCTACCTCCTGTAATATAAAGCTTATCTTTATGTTCTTAGGAATTATTAACTAAAGAGTTATCTATTAACTTAAGTAGTAACCTTAGCTACTAACACCTTTAGGCTATTTATAGCTATTATATGCTACTTTAACCTTAAAGTATACTAGTATAACTTTATTATAGTATTCCTAAATTTAGATCTTAATAAAGAGGTTTACTATAAGATATCTCTAGGCTATAAAGATAAACAAGCCTATCTAAAGCTTCTTAAAGCAGTTTATAAGCTATAGAGAGCGCCTTTTCTATAAATATAAGAGCTAATTAGCTAGCTAATTAGTAAAGGCTTTATGTAAATCTTTAAAGATATTTATGTGTTTATTAAGGATAGGTTAATTATCTTCTTCTACGTAAATAACCTTATTACCTTGTTTGCTAAAGGGAAATTATATTTATATAATAAATTTAGAGCAAGACTCTTTGTAAAATATAACATTAAGAACCTTAGAAAGCTATAATAGTTCCTAGGCATTAAAATTATTAGAGATTATACTAATAGAAAGGTATAGCTTAATTAGAAATCCTATTAGGATAAAGCTACTACTAAATTTAACGTAAAGATCCCTTAATAAAGGCCTATAGCCCTAATAACTACTATACTACTAGAACCCTTTAAAGAAGAGGTTAGCGTGTAAGATCTTAAGAGGTATTAATCTTTAATTAGGACCCTGCTATATCTAATAATAGTTTTAAGACCTAATATTACTTTTATAGTATTATAACTCTTATAATACTTACAAAACCTAGGGCTATAACATATAGAAGTAGCTAAAAAAGCCCTTAAATATAAGTATACGTAAGCAAACCTAGTAATTAAATATAGTAGGGATAACTCTAAATTAGAGGCATATAGTAATGCCTCTTTTACTAATAATACTATAATATAAAAGAGCTTATAAGGCTATATTATAAAACTCTTTAAAAGGCCTATACTCTTTAAAGCAAGTAAGTAAGCTACTATAATAATATTATTAACTAAAGTAAAGCTTCTAGCGCTATCTTACTATAGCAAAGAGCTTATAGCCTTTAGATAGCTATATTAAGAGATTAGGCTATGCCTAGGTAATAATATGCTTAAAATCAAATATAATAACATATAAATAATTTGCCTCCTTAAGGAAGAGTTTATTAAGCTTATTATAAAGCTTTAGTATATAAATATTTATTACTACTAGCTTTATTAAGAAGTTATAAAAGGAACCTTTAATATTACCTAGATTACTACTAAAGAGATAATTACTAATAGCCTTATAAAGCCTTTTATAGGAAATACTTTTATAAGCTTTTATAAGGTATTAGGGCTTATATAATTACCCTCTAGTATACTTAGTAAAGAACCTAAAGAGTAAGTATTACATAATAACCTTAATTTAGATAAGATTATAACTAATTAATTACATTTCTATACTATAGAATTAATTTAAATATTATAATATTAATTTAACTAATTTTATTAATTTAGAATTATTATAGGGAACCTTAAATAAAGTCCCTTAGAGGGGTATGTTATACCTATAAGGGCATAATTAATCCTAGCTATATAATAGTCTTACTACTTAACTAGCTAAGATAAGAGTCTACCCCTAGCTAGTTATTTTCTAAGACCTTTATAACTTTATAGTATATTTTAGCACTATATAAGTACCTTACTAATAGTAGAGGTACTTAGGTATTTAAACCATAGTTCGCACCCTCTTACAGGGTTAGATAACTCAATAGAGGTGGTCACATTGAACCCTAGCTTCGCGGTCCAACAGTCGTGCATCGATATTATTATGGAGAGGCTCGCCGGGCAGGATATGATGGTCCGTTTTACTCGTTCACTCCTGCAGTTTTTCAAGAGGACGAAACAGGTAAGGGCTGGGATGGTGGGTGTTTTTGCTAGGATCCCAGCGAGACGCCGAGACACCGAGACGCCAGGACGAGCGAGACGAGCGAGGCAGAGCAGAGAGAGCGGGCACGATCCAGGCTCCAGAAGTAAAGCTCTTGGCAGTCTAGAACCATGACTCGGCGCATATATCTTCTCTTCATCCTCATCCTCATCCTCATCCTCATCCTCATCTGCATCTGCGTCATTTCTCAACGCCGACAGCCGACAACCAAACACCAACGCCTGCCCGATGCCCCAAGCATGACTGCCGCCGTGGGTTGTCACAGCAATAATGGTAATTGCAGTAGCACAAAGGAGCGACTGCAATGGTCAGTTGGCCCCGCCCTGCTACAGCCAGCGTTGTATTTTGTCGTTTGATAGTTGATTTCTAACCAGAACCGCCGACGCTCTTGGCGAGGGAAGAGACACAGCCCCAGAGACGTCGGCTGCGATTATGCAAACACCACGTGGTGTAACCGGGATCTGATCCCCATCTACGCCGACAGACGCACATACGGCTATGTATCGTACATGGGTAAGGCCACCGGCCGACGAACCGGTATCCGACATCTTTTGACGGGAAGATTGCATTCACTGACGTTGTGTGTTGCCTGTCCTTTTAGCATACTGGACTGTGTCGGGTTCCAACATCTCAGCATGGACCATCGGCAGTACTCTGCTGGACTTTGGGCTTAGTCCATAGCAGGCCATTGCTTCCGTGGTAAGATCACCCAAGTCGCCTCAATCACAACGGGCCATGACGACAATGTGAATCCGGCAAACCATTGCGGTCCTACGAGTTGCTGATTCTTATGGTACCCAACCAAGATTGTCGGCGGAATTTTCACCGGAATTCTTGCAGTGTTGTGTGGATGGATCGGAGCAAAGCACCATATCGGCTTTACAGTCGCCAGCAGATTTTCATGGGGCATGAGAGGTTCCTACTGTGAGTTTCTGGCCTCTTCCGCTGCCAATGCACGCGCACGCATCAGGACTGATCGAATCGCTTTTTGATCCAGTCCCGGTAACCCTGCGGGTTTTTGTGGCCTCGATCTGGTTCGGCATGCAAGCGTTTTGGGGTGGTCAAGCAACAAGAGTTTGCCTCGGTGCCGTCTTCACAGGTAAGCAAAACTTTTAGAGCAAGTTGGCCAAGGCGATTATATGGATGAATGGATGGATTATGCTGACTGCTTGGGGTGGTGGTGCACAAGGGCTTGCCAACATGCCCAACTCCTTTTCCTCCAGCTCTCATCTGGAGACGAAGGATTTTATCGGCTTGTTGATTTGGATGTGTGCCTTTAGTCCAGCAACCCTTATCCGGCCAGAGCGTCTGCAAGTTCCCTTTGCTGTTTGTTTCGTTCTCTTCTGCTCCACAATCTTCGGGTTGTTCATCTGGTACGTTCTCTCCACCCGACGTCGACTTCTCGAATTCGCATCTGATTTTCCCGGCGTAGGGGTGTTACGCAAGCCCATGGTCCAGGGATCATGTTTCGACAGCCTGATACGTCACCAAACACTGGCTGGGCCTTCATGTTCAGCTTGACAGCCATCATGGGCTCCTGGGGAGGGGGCACACTGGGCCAGTCAGATTGGACCCGATATGCGACCCAGAAATCAGCCCCCGTACCTTCGCAGCTCATCGCATCACCACTGTCCATCGCCTTGACCGCCGTCATTGGCATTGTGGTGACGAGTGCGGCGCAAACCATTCTTGGTAAAGTCATCTGGAATCCCATTTATCTCCTCGCCGCCATGCAAGACCATTACGATTCAAACTCGGCTGTGCGCGTGGGCGTATTCTTCGCTGGCCTGGGCTTGGTCGCCTCACAGCTTGCGGTACGATTGCCCACTCGCTCTAATTCTCCAAAGCCGTCAGACTAACGCGAACTCGTCAAGATATCACTCGTGCTCAACGCCATGTCTTGCGGGATGGACATGGCGGGTTTGTGGCCCAAGTACATCAACACCAGGCGAGGAGCGGCCATAATGACCGTCATCGGCATCGCGACTCAGTGAGTTCCGAGTTTCCCGCGATTTCGTCATGACCGATGCACTTACGTACCTCCCCCCCACCTTACTCACAAGCTTATTAGGCCATGGCGACTCCTGGCAACAGCCGCCAAGTTTCTCCAGGTGATGGGCGGTTTCGGCGTCTTTCTGGCTCCCCTGACGTAAGTTTTGGATGGCCTTGCAGCCCTTTTCCATTCTCCAACATGGTTGACAAAAGCTGCAGGGGAATCATGCTAGCGGACTACCACGTTGTTCGAGGGCGAAAATTAAAGGTGGACCATCTATACCGAGGAGATGAATCGTCAATCTACTGGTTCACTGGTGGTGTCAACTGGCGAGCCCCCGTTGCTTTCACCCTGGGGGCCTGGCCCATGCTTCGTGAGTCGATTTCCTCGCGGCCGAGACTGCTCGACTGCTCGTCAGCTAATGAGTGTGCTTCTGCTTCCCTAGCTGGCTTGGTGGCATCTGTCGATGCTCTCCATGACAAAACCTGGGCGGGCTGGGTTCGTCTCTTCAACCTGACGTTCATGGTCGGTTTGGCCATCGGATTTACCGTGTTTCAGTGCTTGAGCCTCGCATTCCCTCCTGCTGCCCTGGGCTCAGGGGCAGATTGGGGAGACACAGAAAGCTGCACCGACGCGTGTGATGGCGCGAGCGTTGGCATTGGTCCATGTCAGACAGAGGCTTGTCTAGTGAGCACATGCACGCTCTGAATTCATCAGCAGGGTCCGGGGTATAGCTGGCATCTTCTTGTTTATAAAGAAGAGACTAGCGAATACATACATGCATCAGCATTCCCATCATTCCAGGACAAGTGCGTCTCCGCTTAACACCCCAAACAAGCTCTCGATCTCTGCCGCAGCGATCCCGAGCTCGTCCGCCACTTGGCCAGTCACAAGCACATATGCATAAAGCAAGACATAGTCGCCCTCGGTAACGTTCGACGAGCCCGTGAGGTTCCCACCAGTGTCATTCTCGAGCCCTGCCGAGGAACCTGCTGCTTCCAGGGTTTCCGCTCGAAACTGGAATATTTTATCAGCAATCGATCGCGCAGCGACAGAATGCTTGGTACGGCATCTGTCAAGGGGTATTCCAGCATGATGGAGCCGGCCAGAACCTGGAAGATGTGGCAGATGCGGTCGCAGAGAACAGCCCGCTCTGCAGCTGTGAATTCCAGCAATGCCTTCTCCCCGCTCGTCAACCGTTCTCTGGGCAGTGTCACCAGACTCATGGCCAAGAAGCTGTCGAGTATCCTGTTGGCGCTCTGCAGGATCCGACCGTTGGATTCAAATGGAAAGGGGCCCCTGAGCTCGAACTCGGACGCTGCCGAGTTCCGTAGACCTTCTAGTCGGTCCGCGTGCCGTTGCAACGCAGCCTGTTCGCCCGGCGCAAGGTACCCTTGGGAGCAATCGCTGCGCAGCAATGTCGCGAGGGGTCCGCGTCTCCAGATCAAGCCCATCTGAAGGAACAGTACCGAGATACCTTGTTTGAATTTCTTGCGCGCGGATATCGGCCAAACCAGACGACAGACTATCAGTCCCCACAGAATGCCAGTCGTCACTGATATGGCCCTGTGTTTGACAATCTCCATGATGAGCGGGTGCACTCCGCCTTCGTCATCGTCATCATCATCTACCTTCTGACTCAAACTGTAAGCGTACAGTGTCGACACGTTGTACGCCAGCAGAGTTATCCTGCCCAATGGTGCCTGGCCACGGGCCACAATGAGGTAGAAAGTGAAGAAGCTCACGCCCCATCCAAGGGCGACGAGGGCGACGGCACTCCCTTGGCTGATGTTCCAGTTCATCACGGAGAACGCTACACCGACAAAGGTGCCGACGAATCTTGACCACCCCGTCGTGTTGGAGGCGCCGACAGTCATTGAACAGACAATCATGAAGGAGAGCAAGCCCCATTCGCCTCGATAGTGAGAATACAGAGGCCGAGTGTCGGGCAGGAAGGCTAGCATGGCCCACAAAGACGCGCCAAAGCCTACTTTGATTCCGAACAAAACTTTGCACTCGAGGTCAGTAAGAAGACAGCATTCAGAGGGGACCGAGTTCGTGCTCACTGTCATCCGCCGCCATTCTTCTCAACTATTTCAACATGACGAGCGAAAGTCTAGCCAATCTACTATTCTCGTTTGGGGATGCTTGCCAAGCATAGGTATCCCTGCGCTCTGTCATCGATTCGGGGATACCTCGGGGAAATTGAGACCTTCTGGTCGGCTTGATCAGAGCATCGGCCTCTGTCGATTGAAACGGGGATGTAGACATGCCAAATCCTCGTGCTGCATCGGCCCTCCACCACAGCAGCCACGTCCAACTTCGTTTCGACTGATCCGTGACATGGCCAAGATCTTCCAGTAGACTCAGATACTTTGCCATCTCTTGGCCGAATGACTGTAAGCTAAAGCTGAAGTGACTGCAAGCAGCAGCCATTTCCTCCAGGGCTATGTGGTTCGCATCGTCATGAGACGAGGCCTTCCGCGCTGCTAGACTGTAAACATGCTGCAAGGCATCCACTCTTGCCTGAACGAAGGCGTTTAATTTCTCCAGCAACATCTGTCGAAGTGCTTCGTTGACTCGCGTTTCATCAACCGGCGGTCCACCAAAGACAGGCTCGTGCAAAACTTGAGATAAAATTTCCGTCAGATCTTGCATTGATGGTCGCATCATGTTGGCGAAGGCCGCAAAAAGGTCCGATGCTCCGCGTGAACGATTGACTGCACTGCTATTAAGCAATGTTTGTTGTGTTTTAGCAGCACTCCTCAGCCCGCCGACTGATTGTGCCAAAGTCTCCATTGCCTCGACTATTGACCTTTCTACGGCGTACACCTTTGCTTGGCCCAGGAAGAAATGTTCAAACTTTGCCTCCCGCAAGTTTTTCAAAAGGGTTGCGTGTGTTTGCTGATAAGACGAAGAAGCCCTGGAAGTTGCATTTGGACCATCATGCCGAGTATCTCCGCGAAGAAAACTGGTGCTCACGGCGGTCAAGATATCGCCCAGGGCTGTCGAGGCCTTGAGCATAGAGCCACGCAGCTGGGTTCTTGCGGAAACAGGCCAAATGAGCAAGTTCACGGCAGCTGCGCTAGTGATGCCCATGACGAGCATTTGAGGACTTGCGTAATCTTTTGGTTAGAAAAGACGCCAGACACGACGGCACTTTCCTTGGTGACGACGGCAATAATTGCTATAGACGCCAACGTGCTGCCGACATTCACCAAGGGGTTGTTCATTCGTTGTTTGACCCAGCCCATGAATCCAAAGCCTCCGCCAATGAAGACGATGACGACCAGTGCGTGGGCGAGGGTTACCAGACTCAACTTGGATCCGACCAGAACTGAGGTGGCCATGGAGAGTATCGAAACCGTTTCAGCGTAAGCTACTGCAATGATGGCAATCAGAATAGCCTCAATCATAGATCCAGCCGACCGCGCGGCGTGGAAGTAGACCGTGATGGTCGCAACCACATGCTTGCCATCGGGCCGCCCAAGGAAGTCTGACAGTGGACCGACGAACGTTGCCAGACTGGCCAAGGTGTACGCAAAGGTGCATTTGAGAACACCTCGCCCTTGTAGCGAGTCTAACCATTCCAAGACGCGCAGTGACTGTGAATATAACAGGTCGGCCGCACGGTGATGACGTCGAGAGATGGGTCGGTGACCAACCAAGGCGTCAGGCGGCCTGGTATGATCAGACGGCACTGGGTGCTCCGTTGTTGGAAGACGTAGGTCCAGTTCGGAGGTGCGTCGTTGGGAGACATGTCGAGCAAAATGCGCACAGTCGTCGTGCAATCTGCCGTCGTCTGATGGCGTTGATGGGGACGCCATCAACTAGTAGACCGTATGTACGCCCCTACATAGGCCCTTCTGGCCAGAGCTGCAATGGTCGTGCAAGGGATGGGCGACGTCGAGAACACGATTGCTGAGATTGCTATTGCCAAGCCAATTTGCCAAGCCGATTGCTGAGCCGATTGCTGAGCCGATTTCCGAGCCGATTTCCGAGCCGATTTCCGAGCCGATTGCAAAAAACGTGTACGGAGGCAAGGGAAACATGTTCCGTGGTCTAGGCTCTAGCGAGGTCATGACTAGAGTCCAGACTAATGCTTGCTATGTAAGCTTCCCAAATTTTTGGCAAGTGCTAGGTCACCTGCAGCAACTGTCAAGTTGCCACCCTCTGCACTCGCAAACGACACGATAGATGTCGAATTTTTCAACTCGGACCCCCTGCAAGGTTACACGACGGCCCCATACTGCCTTGTCTTTCCATGGGTCCATGGCCCATGGGCCAGATAGTCATGCACAGGCCTAGGCACAGGCAGGCAGGCGCGAGTCTCGACTGACATCCCAGATTGAAGCCCCTGGATGATGCTCCTCTCTCCTCATGTTGCACTTGACATCACCACAACGACAGGGCGGCCAGACGTCAGGCTCTACATTGTCTTGTCTTCCGTGGGAGACGGCAAAGAAGTCTGCCGCACCTGGGGCTTTGGTCGTGCACTTGTCATCTTCCTCCCGTCTCGTTGCTCTTTAGGAGCCTTTACACCTCGGGTACAACCGCCGACCCCGTGTCGAACGAACCCCCTCCGTCGGACCCCTCGCGTTATTTGCCATTTCGAATGCGGATCCCATCAATAGCTGAAGCCGCGCTGCCGCTGTCTGGTCTTGGAGCAGACAGAGTTGCCAAGCGAGGCGATGGCCATGGCGCGACCATTTGGGCCACACCCCACGACAGTTACTCCTCGTCAATTGGAGTCCCTGGATGCAAGATCAATACCAACCGCGTGGCATACTGGCCGCAACCCGTCGACTGTGACAATGTCTGCGTGGCCGTCGAATACAAGCATCGTCAGGTCCACCTCCTCCGCGTTGATCAATCGACCGGCGCGCATGACATCAGCTACGATGCATGGAACTACCTCTACATTGGAGAATCTGCCATGGACAAGCCTACCGCCGGCGGTGCGGTGGAAATGAAGTACAGGAACGTCGATGCATCGAAATGCGCGTCTCTCATCCACACAGAGGACCATAAACTGCCCATCAGCGCCGCCAACGGCATGAACTTCCTCGCAAGTTGCCTGCAACGGCCCACGAGCTGGGTCGCAAACAACCACGTGGTGGTCAATATTGTCGACTCGATCTGCACTCTTGGCGTCGACGAGCAGTGCAATCTAGACTGGCCCGAGGCCAACCAGCCGACTTGTCCCCACACCCTCGGTCAGCTGGCCGCGTTGAAAAACGATCCCGTATATAACATACAATATCCCAGCGGGAAGAAGGTCCTGGCAACATCTGGAGCATCCGGGACACCCCTTGGAGGCAATGGAGCCAGCGGCAGCGATGAGAACGCTGCTCCGTTTTGCATGCAACCCTCAACAAGCTTCTCATCGGCCATTGTAGCTTGTATTTGTTTATTCCTTCTATGATGGATGTCAATGGCTTAGTTGTCTACCAAATGAAATGATAATTGGGATGATTTTCACACCAACATGCAATGCAGCACTATGCAAAAAGTGTTGCATTTCCATGAACTTGACTAGCCACCTACCTATGCTAACGCGTAGCAGTAACTAAACCCAAAACGGATCAGGTACCTCCGCACGCGTTTTTACGTGGGAAGGTACCTCTCTGATTTCGCGCACACTTAGGAACGCGCACTATGCTTTTCTTGCGAATTTAAGTCCCTTAGTATCTTAAAGCAGTTAATAGGCTAGGTTAAGCTAGCCTGCCGCATGGTAGTAACTAGCGCCACGCGGGCTATAATAGATAATTCTAGTATTATTAATAAACACGTAGTCTTATAGTGTGCGCGAAATCAGAGAGGTACCTTCTCACGTAAAAACGCTTGCGGAGGTACCTCATCCGTTTTAGGCTTAGTTGCTGCTGCGCGTTTACGTACTCACAATTAACCCTAGGTTCTGGGCACAAGGGTCATTGGCGGAAATGCCCTCCATATTAAAGGACGAATGAAAAACAATGAGTCGTCTAATCTCCTTAGGCGTCATAAGCCTTGTGGATCCGTGGGGCCCCCACTGCCCCCCTGCCATAATGTTAGTAACTACGTAGGTACGCAAAAGTGTAGTATAGTAATTTATATAAGGAAAATTAGTAGTATATTTAGTATTAGCTTATTTATATATAAGCAAATATACCTCTAATTTACTTCTATCTAATTGGATACAGACCCTAGTTAACGTGACTCCACAAGGCTTATGACGCCCAAGGAGATACTTTTTATCGCCGGGAATTATTAGCAGTCAAGGCATTAACCCGGCCGGCGGGTCCGCAAATTGCCTACCGCACGGTCCCTCGTGCCAAGTCATGCACGAATTTTGCAAACGGGTCCAGACTCGAGAGAGGGAGTGCATTCCCGCCGCCCATGGGAAAGGAAGAGAACCTGTGATAAATGATGTTTTATTGCAACGCGTTGTGTCACGGTCGACCCCACGGACCCACAAGGTGGACAACAGTTAAGGGGATGTACGGATCCGTACTTCTAATGCACTTTTATCCGATTGGATACAGACCCTGGTTGACGTGACTCCACAAGCCTTAGGACCTCCATGTAAGGAGAGATATTGTAGGGTAACCCACCGGAGCTCTCAGTGCAGGGGAACGGCCAAGAGTACTACTGTACCTTACTTTTTGTTTGACTTTTATTCTCGTTCACAATGAAGCCTTTCCTTTATTACACGTCCGCATGTCTGGCGGCGGCGGCGGGAATGGCAGCACATGACGCGCCCGGGGTTGCTGTTCAGCGTGGGAAATGTCAGAGCGTGAGCAGAGCGTGATCGGGAACGTGACGGAGAAACTCGTTTGAGTTTCCCTATCTGCCGGCGTGCCACCGCCATGACTTCGGGTACAATAATTACAAGACGATATGACTGGTTCACGGAGAGGAACAAGGATCAAATAGACGATAAATTCTTAGACGAGCACGGTCCCGACCCCGGCCCCGACTCCGGCCCCGATGCTCCTTTATCCCATATTCCTTTGGCAACTAACTTGTAATGTTTGCGCACGCAGTCTCTACTGCCAGTGCGAGGAGGTTGCTGCCTCGCTTGCCTGCCGAGCGTTGGCCAAAATCTATTACTGGGGCGTGAGAATTTTCGGCCCTGGTGCTACGGCTGAGAAGAGCACCGACAAGAGCGTTCTGCTCAAGCAGCTCGATGAATTGAAGGATGTGTACGAGGAGGAAGTGAGGAGGGCTCAGGCGAAAGGCGACTTGCCAATCTTGAGGGCTAGCGACGGCCATCACGTATGAGACATCGGCCAGCCAGGGAGGGTGGTGATTATACCATGGAAAACGACTTTGTGAATGCACGTATGAGGGATGGATATCAGGGGGAAAAAAAGGCACTATCATATTCGAAGAGACATGGGCCGCTGGGCCGACGCTGTAGAAGTCACCTGAGGTTCCTGAAGATAACTCATAATGTGCAAGTTCGTCATCAGTAAAGGCATTGTACTCCGTACTCTAGCCTCGGATATAGGTACTAAAGGATATCGTTACCGTCGCAATAGCACGGCCACTTGTGAGTTTTAGTTCATGACCCCGCGCGGTCTGACGCAGCCAAGTCGGCACAACTTTCCATTTGTAGCAAACCTTCACAACCTGGCTGGAAAGCATGTTGGGAGAGAAAGTCACCGCTTCTAGCCCGCGTGCTCTGATAACAAGTTGACAACTACTATAATGGAAGTTTGGTTTGAAGTTTCCGCCGGCGATCCGCTAACGGTGTTATTCCCGCTTCGTAAAATCATATTCTCAACCGCCCCTGGACCAGGCTTGATTAGTGCGGCTAACTGGAACGTGTATGTACCAATGTGGCATTTCTAGCAATCTAGTTTAAACATCAGGACAAGCAGTAGAGCATAATAAGCAGGCAGATTCTCTTCTCCTTCCAAATAACATTGCGACACCAGAGCCCTAGGGTGAGATATTAAGACTGACTATACGACCCATAGCAACATGTACATTTTCTGGCTCTGCAATTTCTTCCTTGTTTCCGCTGCCAAGGCCGCGCCCGCGGGATCTTTGTCAATCCTTACCATCAACGTTGCGGGTCTGCCTCCAATTTTTAATGGCAACTATGTTCCGGGGGACAAAAAGATCAACTCTCGACTGATTGGGACCCTGTTTGCCAAGTACAATTATGACGTTATTCACGTCCAAGAGGACTTCAATTATCACGCGCACATCTTTCAGACCGACACCCACCCTTTCCGCACAGCTACAACTGGTGGCGCTGGTATTGGCTCTGGACTCAATTCTCTGTCCAATTTCGACTGGATTGCTTACGAGCGGGTCAAATGGAAAGACTGCTCAAACGAATCGGGCGCCGACTGTCTTACACCAAAAGGGTTTACCTTTATGAGACTTCGAGTTGCCGAGGGAATATACATGGACATGTACAATCTTCACACGGATGCAGGAACCGGAGCCAACGACCAATTGCCCGCAGATCAAACCTTGACCAACTCGCACAGTACGTCAAGGAGAACAGTGCAGGAAATGCCGTCGTCGTGTTCGGAGACACCAACAGCCGTTATTCGCGCGCTGCCGATGACGTCAAATCTTTCCGAGACGAGTCCGGGCTCAAGGACGCCTGGGTCGAACTCGTACGCAACGGGACTGACCCGTCTGCAGAAAGCCTTTGCGACAACCCGAGCTCGAACAATACCTGCGAGACTGTTGATAAAGTCTTCTACCGAGGCAGCAGCATCGTGCAGCTGCAGGCGACTGAATGGCGTTACGAGAGCAAGAAGTTTCTCCAGCCCGACGGCAGCATCCTATCCGATCACAACCCCGTGGCATGCGCCTTGAGCTGGTCTCGCTCAAACAGCTTGCGGCAGTCGGATTTCTGGGGTGGCCCTCACGGATCATGGTTCTCTGATCTGCCAAAACTTGCGTCGTTGGCTGAGAAGCCCAAGGTGTCGAAACTTGTGCTGAGAGCCGGCTCACGATTGGACTCTGTCGGCGTCGTTCTTGAAAGCAGCGACGTCTTCACTCATGGAGGAAACGGGGGGGCCGAGACCACGTTTGCCCTTGACGAAGACGAGTATTGGATCCGAGCGTCTTTATGCCAAGGGCAGAAAGGTGGCCGCACCCGCATCTTTTCCCTCGGGGCCACTACGTCAAAGGCAAGGACGGTCGCGGCCGGAACAGCCACGGGCGACTGCAAGGACTTTATAGCACCTGAGAAGTGGCACATCGTTGGGTTCATGGGCCAGAGTGGTGATCAGGTAGATAGGCTAGCGTTCATCCTCTCACCACGGTGAAATAAATATCCTGCAGATCCTCCTTTACGCTTTGCCAATTGGAGGTTCCGCCCTTCACAAGGCAAGTCGAGAATTCAATCTTCTTCACCCAGGAAGGGGTCTCGAGTTCACCCGGTTGCCGCGAAATCGGAGTCGAGCCAAGCTTGGACGGCTATGTACGAACGCCATGGTCCACTTCGTAAATTTCAGCTTCTCGCTCCCCGCCTCACACGCCGCTGAAGTAGTGTTGTAAGTGGACATGGCCTCACCATGGTGCTCATGATTGCCGCGTCGGCTATTGGTGACGGAGCCAGACTTGGGCATTTTAACATTCGAGACTGAAATGCGACTAGCATTCGCCCATCGTCAGACCTCGTCTTGTGGAGATACTGAAAATCCATTTGAACTGTGTAGTTCTAGAACACCGTGCTGACCAGGGTGTGAAATGATGGAGAAAGTCTTGGCTTCGTTTCCGGGTGCCATTCGTTGAGCCGCACTGAAGACCAGTTGGAAAGCAGACACGGGCGACACTGCAATCCATAAATCTCCTCGTATACCTGTATATCGACCATTATTGATCATGGAGCCCTATCAAAGACCCATTTTACGAAGCCTATATGGGTGATCCACGGAGGTCCCTGGTGATCCGCGAAGGTCCCTGAGGAGGACCCTGGAGGACCCTGGTGATCCACACTCCGTTACATGTGGGTTATGCAATGGTAATGCGTGGTAGCACTCCTGGTCTTTAGAAGTACAGATAACAAATTGGAACGAGTTATCTCTGTGATACTACGCTTCACGTGCTCATTGAGGCCTAACACGGCAAGATTGGTGCAGATGTGGACCCAGGCATGGCACTTGATAGGCAGGGTATTTGAGTACTATCCGAATGGATGGCTTCAATGGGAACAGATGCCTGTCAAGGAAGATAACTTTGTGTGGTGCGGGAAAAGAACAATGTTATTGACTAGATTTGATAACCCTAATAATAATAACAATGTAATAACAGAAGGCGTCTTGTAAGTCTTTGAGGATGAAATAAAAAAAAAGCAAAATCCCTCTAGCATATGACCGTGCCCTAGCCTAATTTAAATCGGGATCGTCTTGACATCGATTTGGATCGCGCATTCAACAAGTCGCGAAGAGGGGTGGGTGGTATATCAGGCCCGGTCCAACGACATTGAAAGCGCCCAGTAGACGAGTCCGATTTGGAGTTGATGCTATATGTGTAGTCAACCATGACCTGGTTGTCTACATCGACCTTGACATCCTCAATATTATAGAACAGTTTGCGACTCGCCTCGCGACTCGGGCCATATTTCGAAGCGATAGTGTGAGCATAAATGTGAATGAGGACCGGGTCGTGCTGGTCATCGGCATTAAGCTCATGACACTCGCGTTCATCAAAGGGATTTCCAGAATATGATTCACATCTGAGGTAACCGCCACAGTCTGCGAACCCAACAGCCCAAATTTGTGCGAATGGGGTGGTGTAGGTAAAAGACTGATTTGTTGACAATGCGTCACTTCCAACCACGTCCCATTCGAAGTCTTTCTCCTTAAAGTGATCCCAATATTTGACAGTTACATTGCATATTGCAAAAGGCGAATCGTTTCGAACTTGCAATTTGGTTGCAAAATTCATCGGCACTTGGTTAGTGCGTCCAGGAACGTGGAAACCTCCTCGGGCGATCTGGAGTTTCGCAGAAAGCAGAAAGAGAAAAATGGTAAACTTGAAGTCCCTCATATTCGCTTCAGAGGACTGGTAAATGAATAGTCAAAGGCTTTTGAATGGGATATGAAACAAAGGTACGTGATAGCGTGTGAGATAGTCCCTTGCTCTGTAAAACTGATGGAAGAATGCCTGGCGAAGACATCAGTCCGATCCATGGGAATTTATAGAATTTCAGACCTTTGATGCTTGATTGATTATGTATATAGTGTCACGGCTCTCGGCATGGGTAGTTAGAACTAAGCCCAGGCTAAGATTCTTGGCCAATGGTAATATGATGAGGCTACCTATAGGTGGGTGGTAAAGGTCTTAAAATCTAGGGTCCCAGATATAATAGGCAGTCTTTGCTGTATACGCTGCCTTGCGTATACGTGACTATTTAGATGTATGTACGTGTAGTATGTGGTAGCTTGGCGACTTGCGCTCAGTCATCTGAGGATCCACCTGTATGTCTAGAAAACGCTCGTGGTGGGAGACCGTTGGATGCATGACCCGCAAGGGCGGAAGGGCGGAAGACTAGAATACCGAGGCAGGCGCGGCGTACTGTTTGTCGTCCGAGTCGCCCATGGATCGGGCACATCGCCGGCTACACCGTAATACGTAACCCCTTATCACGTAGCTGCTTGCAATCCCCTTGTTACATAAGTTATCACTAGTCGTGATTACCTCTTTAGTTCTTCATTCCTTCCTTTGGTAGACCAAGGTATATAGTCCAAACTACCTATATTATATAGGAGAGCTTAAGACTTTCTTACCCCTGCCCCTAGCTAGCTTTTTTCTAGTAATGGTAATAATCGCAAATTTAGCCTTCACTCTGTTCATGACTCTAACCTTGTTACCGTGCAGCCCACAGGGCTATTGCGGATGTCAGCGCCCACACGTACGGGTGATGTGCCCGATCCAATTGCGCCACAGAGGCACAAAAGAATACGCATCGAACAAGTCATCCTTTACTTGTCAATTGGTTGACTTGTTCAATTGACACCTATATTGCAAAGCCTAGGCCATCACAAATCTACAAATCTAACCCAAGTCATGACAAACCTCCCCTATATAATTAGGGAAAGTGGAGCTTTGCCTGCGTTTTGCGTCATAGCAAGTATGTAGCAAGGCAAAGGCAAGAGGGAGGATCGAAGCTTCCCACTTTCCCTTTATTAAAACAAGGCTATTGTTGGTTTATCAAGGGATGTGATGGCACTAGTGCAGTCAGGTCTAATTCAATGATATATTCGATTCTGGGGGAAGTTAGCTAAGATGAGAGGATCGCGAGTCACGTGTGTGCCTGCCATATAAGTGCATTTAATTATAGCGTAGTATTTATGCGCATGCTTTATTTTCCCTATGGTAAAGGGTTTAACTCACGAGCTAGTGCAAACTTTGCATGAGCGCAAACTTTGCAATTTAATGATATATTCGATTCTGAAGGAAGTTAGCTAAGATGAGGGGATCGCGAGTCACGTTTGTGCCTGCCGTACAAGTGCATCTAATCACAGCGCAGCATTTATGCGCATGCTCCATTTTCCCTGTGGCTAACCCGATGTTAGTCGGTGGTCGCAACAATCCGGAGCCGATTAGAGCAACCACGCGAAGATCATCAAGAGCAAGCACCCGAAGACCCGATCATGCTTGCAAGCGATGTTAAGCAATACCTCGATCTAGCGAATAAGAATCTTTCGTACTAGCAGAATCGACAATTACATCATTGAATTAGACCTAACTGCGCTAGTGCATCACATCCCTTCCTTAGTAAACTAACAGCTATCCTATGGAGACATCTCTTCTAATTAGTTAGACACAAAATACTCTTTGATAGCAACTGATGAAGAAAAAAATTTTAGGGAGCGTTTATGTAGCATCCCCTCTGTAGTCGTACCAAAATGATTTAGGTAATAATAATAGTTAATTACTATTTACTTTAAATACGGTGACTTACACTTCTTACCACCCTGATTCACCTTTTATTGCATAAGCTATTTCCTTACTTAACACCTCTGGCGTAACGAGCATCCCTTTGTGGCTAGGGAAGTGGCGTAGACATCTAATACTAGGCCAGCAAGTTCAGTAATCGTACGCTCTAGACTGCGCCCCGGGCGAGAACAGACAGAAAGACGAACCGTCCGTAGCTACAGCTTGCGAAAAGATAATAGGAGCCCAAGTACGATAAGTGGTATGAACTGAATTCTCATCGTTGCCAAATTACTAGATAGTTAGCCGTTCGTTTAAGGTTGCAAAATTTGTTCTATTCAGTCCGGTTCAGCATTGATATCGCATGGTCGAAGCGTTGTCAAGCATCTAACGAGGCCAAGACTTCTCGGGAACCTATCTCAAGAACCATCCAAGACGCCTTCACAAAGACAGTCACAGCTCCAAGTGTCTATTCGTTCTTTACTTGCCCGTGCCAATAATAATGATGGGCCACGGACAAGGAACTTGTTCTCTCCTGGTTTGTAATCATGACTGTAACTACGCTGCCGCTTCAGCCACCGCCACAGCATCGAAGCTTGCACTCGACCATTTTATCTCGCTCTAATTGACCGTATAGGGCTGGGTAAGCCGCGCTTCCAGTTTCTTGATGTCACAACGAGTAAAAAAAAGGAAAAGAATCAAAAGATCCATTCATCAACCTTCCTCCCTGTCCATCACATCCCTCCTCCTCTTTTTACCATCCCTCGTTCTCTGCGTCATGCCACCGGCGCCCCCCATCCCTTTTTTACTTTCACTCAAGCTCTTCATTTGGACCCTCGCATGGCGCTGGGCCTCTTCGACACGGGCCTGAAAAACCATGACCTCCCGCTTTTCGGTGGGGTAGACTTCGAGTTTCTTGCCGAGAGCGGCTTCGATGCGCTGGAAGATCTCAATGTCGTATTGGGTGGTGAAACTAAGGGCAATACCTGATTTTCCGGCACGTGCGGTACGACCGACTCTGTGGATGTAGGTTTTTGAGTCCTGCGGCAGGTCAAAGTTGAGAACGATGTCGACTTTGGGGATGTCGAGACCACGGGCGGCGACGTCAGTAGCGACGAGGATGTCGCGGGTGCCGGAGCGGAATTTGTTCAGGGCGCCTAGACGGGCGGACTGGGAGAGTTGGCCGTGGAGGGGGATGGCACCGAAGCCAAGGGTGCGGAGGAGGATGGCTATGCGCTGGGTTTCCCAGACGGTGCGGGTGAAGATGATGGTGGACTTGCCGGCGAATTCGTTGATGAGGTAGATGAGGTATGTGTCCTTGCGGCTTTGTGGGATGACGAGCAGGTACTGGAGGAGGGTTGACACGGTCTGGTACTTATTTGTGCTGATGCTCACGCGGACGGGGTCGCGCAGACTGGCGCGCTGCAGACTTTCGACTTTGGAGCTGAGGGTTGCGGAGAAGAGGAACGTTCGTCGCTCGCGGGGGATGAACTTGAGGAGTTTGTCAATGGCGGGGCCAAAGTCCATGTCGAGAAGACGGTCGGCTTCGTCCATGACGAGGTATTTGAGGGTGCGGAGGGAGAAGCCCTTTGTCTTTTCCAGATGGTCTACCAGACGACCGGGCGTGGCGACGATGATGTGAGGCTTCTTGCCGAGAGCGATGGCTTGTGGCACCATGTCTAGGCCGCCGACGATGACGGCACATCGCAGGGATATGAGCGCGCCGAGAGCTTCAAAAGCCTGGCCGATTTGCGCGGCGAGTTCTCGGGTCGGCGCGAGGACGAGGCCGAATAGCGGCTGGGGCTTTTCGAGAAGAGCCTGGAGAATGGGCAGCGCAAACGCTGCGGTCTTGCCGGAACCAGTTTCGGCGAGACCAATGATGTCACGATTTTTGAGGGCGGCGGGGATGGCTTTTTCCTGGATGGGCGTCGGGAATTTGTAGTTGAGCGCCTCGCAGGCTTCGTATAGCGAGTCAACGATTCCCTTGGCAATCGGATCAGCGAAGCTTCCGGGAAATGGTCCGGGTTGGGGTAATTCAGGTTCATTTAAGAATTACATACTAGTTCTTTGAAAGTTTTTGGTGCGGCAGAGGGTTCTTCTGCAGAATGCGCATCCATGGTCGCTGATTCTCTCTCCTCGCTGTGGTTTTCTGTGTCCGAGGGTGCCTCGATTGGAGAAGGACGGGTTTGCAACTTTATACTCCTCTTTTGCGGCAGATCGTCCGCTATTTTTCGCCTCTTAGCATTCGGCATGGTTGTCATAGATTGATATTGAGCTTTGGCAAGGACGGAATGGACGAGTTGTTCTTATAGGGGCTCGATGGTGACGTTGACGTTGACGTTGAGGAGTGCGATTGTAGATATTGTAGATTGTGTCAAAGCAAGATGATACCTGGGAGTTTGGACCTCAATAAGAGAGAATTTTTAAGCGGGGCAAATATTATCGATCGGATTTTTGGTTCCCTGTGTGTGGCTTTATTTCTACATCCACAAGAGATGCTAGCCATACCGGGGCGAGGTTAACATGAACCAACTTTACATGAGTCACCCCCCCTAGAATAGATTCAAGAGCTGCAGACCGCCACAAGATGCAATAAAGTTGGCTTTAGCAGCGACGACTTCTTACCATAAGAACGCGCGAACTTCGTTCACAAAAGACGACCGACCGCCAGGGCGGTTAGGGAAGCCTATGAGGCTCTTCAAGAATGAAATAAGGTTATAACTTTTGTATCCATGAACACGTCTGAGATAAAAAGTTTATCATTCACGTCACGTGATCCCACCACTTTTTCCCACGCTGGGTCATACACATCCCACGCTAATTAGTAAACTAGGAGAAGAGATACCTCCACAACGATCTTTTTACCGGAAGCTCCAGTCACAAAATGAGCTTCTTTGCTTTTTTTTCATTGCGTGTTGTGCGTGATGCAAGAAATCACAGAAGTGTATATACATAGAAGACACATAGGAACAGTACCTCTTCTGTCTTGGGCCTAGTAGCTACTGTACGACCCAAAATCCGCTGTTATCTTATCTTATCGCTAATTCTGCCCCACTAAGCCTGGCCAATTTTTCTTTTCTGCCATGAATAGGAAGCTTTCGCCCAGTCGCTTTCAACAAGTCCTCGTCGAATCGAAAATCTTTTCTTGCCTGCAACGCACTTTTCTCCCATCAAGCGCGTGAGACATCACAACACAATGGCGAGAAGACGATCAAAGAAGAGAACCCATCTGGGTGCCAACAACCCCGAGGTGGCATCCGCAGGGCATGCTTCGGCTCGCGATCCCAAAAGCATGGTCATTCGGATCGGAGCAGGCGAGGTCGGTTCGAGCATCAGCCAGCTCGCGACGGATGTAAGGAAAGTCATGGAGCCCGGTACAGCGAGTAGATTGAAGGAGCGGAGAGGAAACAAGCTGAAGGATTACGTGGTCATGTGCGGCCCCCTCGGTGTCACGCATCTCATGCTATTTTCTCGCTCGGAAAGCGGAAACACGAACTTGAGAATGGCGCTGGCGCCAAGAGGTCCCACGATGCATTTCAGAGTGGAAAAGTATTCGCTGTGCAAGGATGTGCAAAGGGTGCAGAAACATCCTAGAGGTGGTGGCAAGGAGTTTTTGACGCCTCCGCTGGTAAGTTTTCTGTACCGGCCCTTCGCTATCCGTCGTTGCTTTCGTGGTGCTAACAATCATTCTTTTCTTGCAGTTGGTCATGAACAACTTCACTACTCCCGTCGCCAATTCCAAATCAAAAGTCCCGAAACATCTCGAGTCCCTCGCCACCACTGTCTTTCAATCACTCTTTCCACCCATCAACCCGCAACAAACCCCTCTCAAGACCATCCGGCGTGTACTGCTCTTGAACCGTGAGGAGTCTGAAGAAGACGACGGTACCTTTATCGTCAATTTCCGGCATTACGCCATCACAACAAAGTCGACGACTGTCTCAAAACCTCTGAAGCGAATCAAGGCTGCTGAGAAGTCAATGGCCACAAAGTCTAGTAGGCAGGGACGGATGCCCAATCTGGGGAAGCTGGAAGATATTGCAGATTATATGATTGGCGGAGAGACGGGAGATGGGTACATGACGGATGCTACAAGCGGCAGCGAAGTCGACACGGATGCTGAAATCGAAGTTGTGGATCATGCGCCACGACGGGTCCTCTCCACTAAAGCCCGTCTTGCTGCAGAACAAAATGGCGAAGACGCTGAAGAAGAGGTTGCGAATGTGGAGCGCAGAGCAGTCAAGCTCGTCGAGTTGGGTCCTCGCATGCGCTTGCGTCTCACCAAAGTCGAGGAAGGCCTCTGCGGCGGTAGAATCATGTGGCACGAGTATGTCCACAAGACGCGCGAGGAGGCCAAGGGGCTCGATAAGCGGTGGGAGAAGAGGCATCAAGAAAAGGAGGCTAGAAAGAAGGTGCAAAAAGCTAATGTGGAGAGGAAAAAGGCTGAGAAGGAGGCCGGAAAGAAGAAATCTGGTAATGGAGAGGAGGAAGAGGAACTGAACTACAGTGATATAGACTTTGAGGATTTCGACAGTGAGGGCTTGGCGGGGGACGCTGAATTCAAGACGAATGAGGCGATGGAGGAGGACGGGGACTGGGAGGATGAGAGGAAGGAGATTGGACGGAAATGATTGCGTTCAGGGTATGGAGTTGTACGAATTGTTGCTTTGGTACAAGGGCAAAGACTTGCATATATCATGCCCTGTTTTGACGTTGACGTGGTATATTGTGAGGTTCCATCGCCGTGACATGCAAGTGAATCGAGCATTGCTGTCATGGTCACATCTTTCACGGTAAATAACATGGCCTGCTACATGATTGACGCCTTCATCATCCGCATAGGGACCACCAAGTTCGAACCAGTTAACAAGAGCTAGTCCATCATGTTGCAACACATAATCACGGGAAGAACGCCAATGAACCTTTCCGCAATGGGCCAAGTCTCGCAAATCGCAATGCTGCTGATGCCAAATAACATAGTTAACACGTGAACATGCAGTAGTGATTTTTTAATCATGCAGTAGTAACTAGGCCTAAAACAGAAGAGGTACATTTCCACCTATGAGGTTTCAATTTCTAGTAACAATTTGTCACGACTTGAGTCAGAAGGATAATGAATAGAGTGAAGGCTAAGATTCGTAGTTATTACTAGAACGGTACTGCCTAGGCAAAAGTATATAAAGGTCAAACTCTAGCTATTTATATCTAATCAAAGTAGTTCTTACTAAATACCTTACCTTATATATATATAGCTGTCTAGTAGCTAGCTAATCTCTTAGTTATTTGTAAGGCCTAACGTTCACCTAAGGCTTTATTATATAATCGCCCTAACTAAGGCTATCTCTAACCTCTGTGCTCCTAACACAATTACCTATAATTATGTAACTGTTAGATCCTTCGGATCTTCATCGGCTTAATCGTAGCCAAAGACCAGACTAATAGTAGGTCCGGCGCAATGCACGCAATGTAATTAGCTACATTAATTCACTACCCTCTCTTTTACCTTACTTATAGGTTTTACTTACTTTTTTATTATCTAGACCTTCCCTCTCTTCTCTCTCTTTCCTAGCTAGCTATCTATTTATTATTAACTTTAATATTACAAAATTATCTTACTTATATAAGTACCTTAGTGTAACTAATACTAATTAGTAGTTAACTTTATAACTATAAATAAGTTAGGTATTATAAAAAAGATATTTTTATAAACACTATAGCTACTACCCCTTATTATACTAGATTAATAGTTATTATAGTAAAGAGGCATAACTATATAAGTATGCTAAAGGAAGAGACTAGAATCCTAGTTATAAGCTTATTAGACTTCTAAGGAATTAATTTATTAACCCTTAGGCTTATAGGATATAACTTTATTATATTTATCTAGGATATTATTATTAATTATTAATTTTATTATCTATTATAAGAAAACTAACTAACTAACTAAATCTATTACTACAAGGCATTTATTTTAAACCTAACGTTAAATAACCTTAGCTAAGCTAGCTAAATCACCTATAACTTCTCTTAATATATTACCTTCTTCTAATAAACCTTTAATCCCCCTCTATAAGTATTTACTACTTATTTCTTACCCCCTTTACTCTTAGTATTATTTGCCTTATACTTATTAGTAAAAGAGATTATCTCCTTCCCTCTTTTTATATAAAATAGGAAGTAATAATTCTATTACTTCCTTATTATTTTTACTAGTACTTTTCTAGTTACTTTTAGCACTTCTATTACTTTACTTAACCCTAATTTAATTTGTTTTTATTACTACTTTTGCTGCTTTTTCTACTATTTTTCCTATCTTTATAATTTTCTATGTTTTCGCGATTTTCTAGCTTTATTAGAGTAATAACGCTCCTAAAGTATAAAAGAAAACCCTAGTAATAGGCAAACACATAAGCTTAATTAGTAGCAAAAGAATAATACCTTAGACCTTCTTTTATAGCCTAAATATTATAAGATAGTAAAATTAAAATCTAGACTTTTTATAAGAGAAAGGGCTACTACTAGTAATAGTAAGACTTAAATAATTTCTCTTAAAAGACTATAAGAAAGTAAACTACTAGTATATTTACAATAGCTTATAAATAACCTTATAAAAGACTAAAAAAAGCCTATTAAACTAGACCTAGAGATTACCACATAACCTAAACTTAATAACTAGATTATAAGGTTTATTAACCTTAGTAAGCATTAAGGCTAGAGAGATAATAACCTCTAGGAGTTATTCTAAGAAGACTTTAAAGGCTAGTCTAAAGACACCTTTAAAAAAGTAAATAAGGATATTATTAGAAAGCTATATAATTCCTTATAAGATTATAGCATTCTTATTAAATAAAGCCTAGGATATTTAATCCTAGTATCTCTTAAAGAGGTACTTTACTAAACCTTAATGCCTCTTTAGTTATAGGAAAAATTATAATCTTCTAAACCCCTAAAGCCTTAGCCCTAAACCTAATTACCTACTCTAGAAATCTACCTTTCTTAATCCTAATAATTCCCTAAACCTCCCTAAGAGCCCTTATAATAATCCTAATTAAATTAATTACTTTATCCTAATAATCATTATTTATAATAACCTATAAACTATTATTTATAATAAATTATGCCTTTATAGTAATTCCTCTCTAAAGATTAAATTATAAAGAAAATCTTAAAGCTTATAAAAATATATAAGAATAGTAACCACTATAGTAAGAAACTATATAACTTCCTAATGCTAAAGATTACACTCTTTAAGAATAAGTATAATAAAATTAACCTCCCTTAAACACATTATTAGAAGGCTTTTCCTATTATATTAATAAGTAATACTAAATAGTATTACCTTAATTACCTCTTTAGAAATAACTACTCCTATAAAGAGATAATTACTTATATTTATTAACGCTTTAAAACGGAAAGTAACTAATAATTCTATTATTATAAGTAAAGTAGTATAATATTAAAGAATATAATTAATAAGAACTCTAATAAAAGCAAGCTTAAGTGCCTTAAGATTATGTTATTAAACCTTAAGAAAATCTATAAAGGGCTATACCCTTCTAACATAGTAAATACTAAGCTCTATAAGTAAGTATTAAATACTATAGCTAGTATACCTAAATATTAGATAATTAAATATATATACTCCTTAGGCTTTAAAAGTCTTACTAGAGACCTTTATAAGGTAATTACTATTATGGAATTAAATAAGAAAACCTCTTAATATCTTTAGTACTAAGAAGGAGACTCTCTAAAGGCTATATTTACTAATTATTAGTATAAATAATAATCCTATAGCAGAGGAAGCTATTATAGAAAAAGCCCTAGGCCTAGCTTTAAGCGCTACTTTATATATAATAAGAGTAGCTACTAGTTCTCTAACTACTTTGCTAAAGAATATTAGAAAGAAAAGGACTACTAGTAAGTTAGTAAAACATATTACATAGCCCTTATAGAGAAGAGATTTTAAGCATTTCTTACCTCCTATAAAGGGTAAGATAATAATAAACCTAATAATAACTCTAGTTAGAATTAAGAACTATATCTTATAGCTTACATAAGGGCCTAGGATAATAATAATAATAAGGTAGAGAAGCTACTATTAATAGCATATCTAAGCATTACGTAATTCTTCTACTCTAGATAATAAACTAACTATAACATTACTAATATTAATATCCTTGTAATCCTAAATAATTAAGCCTTTTAACATATATTCCTTAAGTAAGAGCTTTATAAGCTATAAGAGTGTAATAAAGGCTTATTTTACTATGTCTCTAAAGAACATTATTCTAAAGAAGTCTTTAGAGGTATTATGCCTAATACTAGTGCTATAGGAAAATTAAGTGTAGGAGAGGTATAAGTAAAAGCTTTACTAAGATTAATACCTTTATTAAAGGTAATCCCCTATGAACCTTAAATTATTATATTTAGTGCTAGATTAGCAGTCATAAAAGGTATTATTTATATACCTATAAAGCTTAAAGAGCTTAAATTCTACATCCTTAATATAGCTACTCCTTTCCTTTTCTTAATTACTAATATAAATAAGATATAGGTTAAGATTAATAACCTTGTAAATATACTTATTTAAGGTAGTAAGACTATACCTATAGTATAATAATAGGGTTATCCTTAGTAGTTACTAGAGGTAAAAGAAACGGTTGCTTTTTATCTCTTAGAGGGAGATATCTATTAATTATATTATTAGCTTAGTTACCCTTCTATTTAACGACTTATAAAGGTCCTTTAATAAGCTAGTTATAAAATTAAACGCTAGGTAATTAAGAAATTAACTAAAGTCTGCCACTATTGCTAGATATATAGCAAGGCCCCTAGTTAATTTAAATTCATAATTAAAGATAACTATAAATTTAACTGTAAGATTATCATTAATATCATGCAAATTAACAGTTAACTAGTGCTTTATATTGTTAATTTAGCGACTTTATTCTAAGTAGCCTAATTCCTTAATTTAAAAAAGTAAAAGGCTTAAGACATCTAGGACGCTATTTAAGAGTGCTAGATTAATACCTATCTAGGACCTCTAGAATAAATAGTCCATAATGCTAGCAATAACTTTGCTTCCGCTAAATTTAAATATTACGCTTAATTAATGTTAATTAAGACTAATAAGATGCTAATTAAAGCTTATAATAGTATTAGAAAGGTTAAAAGATATTACAAACCCTTACGCTAGGCTTATAATATTATTACTAACTTAATTAGCGTGAAACTAATGCTAGAATAGCGCCTCTAAATAGCTATTAAGGCTATTAATAATTTTATAAGCCCTAAAGGAATTATACTAACCTTACTAGTTTTTAGAGCTTACCTATAGATAATAAACAAGTTACTACCTAGTATCTTTATTATTTAACACACTAAAGTAATTTAAAAGGCTACTAAGGTTCGCTACTATATAGCTTTATAGCAAGTCTATAATACCCTTAAAGCCTAGAATAGTCCTAATATAACGCTTATACATTAGCTACCTCTATAAGCTAATATATATATATAAAGAGAGAAGGGTAGCTAGCATAGCCCTTATAAGCTAATTATTACTAATAAGGAGACCTATATAGTTAATATGCCCTATAGCCTAGTAAAATTCCGCTTTATAGTAGTAAAGCCTTATTATAAAGACTTATATATTATAGAGAGGCTAGAGTAGTAGGAGATAAAGCCTTAAGATATAGAGAAAGCTATAATAATACTACTAACTACTACTACTAAAAAGAATTAGTAATAGAAGAAAAAGAAAAACTATAGGCATTACTAAAGAGAAAGTAAGGAAAGCTAAGAAAAGCCCTTATAGTCTAATTTATAAGCATAAAGAAGCTAATAGAAGAGGCCTATAATACCTAGGTAACCCTAAGGGAAGCTAGTAAGTTAAAGACTTATTACCTTACCCTAAAGGAATAAAAGCAAGAAAAAGTAAAACTTATAATCCTAAAAAGAATATTAGCCTAATTAAACTCTATATGCTTATTAATAAAGACTAAGATAAGGCCTTTATTTAAGAGGTTATAGCTAAAGGGATACTAAGCATAGCGTTCCTTATAGTAAAAGAAAAAGCTAATTAGAACCTTACTCTTTAACTTCGCTAAGAAGGAAAGATTATAACCCTAGGAAAACCCTTTAAGCAGTCTAATTAAGCTAAGATTAATACCCTATAAGCTCGTAATATCTTTAAATTTATTAAATACAACCTAGTAAAGCACGGAGGCCACAGAATCTTTAATTCTCGTATAGTTAGAGAGATTAAAGGCAAGGGAATAGCCTTACTATATAAGAAATCTTGCCTCGTTATGCAAGGCTATAATAACAAGGGAAAGAAATTTATCTTAACGCAATTACTAACAATATAACAAGCAAGCTAATAACTTATTATAGCTATTACTCCATTGTTAAGAAAAAGAGGTATTTACCTTTAGATTTGTAATATTACATAAGCATACACTTAATCACATATAATACTAATAAGACTAATTATTATAAGATTGCTAAAATAGATTGTATACCTCTTTCTAGAAGAAACTATAATCAAATTAATTAAACCTCTTTACAGGATTACAAAGGCTAGAACCTACTAGTAGGCAATGTACTTCTATTATCACAAAGATAACCTTAATATAATAACTTTAACCTACAATCCTTACTTATTAATTATAGCGCTAAATAATAAGAACCTCTTTAGTATTATAGGAATGCAAACTAATAATATATTAGGCCTAAGTAATAATAACTTCTTCTAAAAAGAAAAGAAAGAGCTCTAGAGGGCTAAGTTTACTACTAAGGAAAAGTAGTAATTAACCACTAGGAATCCCCTTATTTTTAATAGCTATATCTTAACTTAGAACGCTAATAACTTGTTAATTTTAACCTAAAAAAGCTAAAGTTAGAAGATTAAGGAAGTTAATCCTTAATCTCTAATAGTAAAGTAAGATTACGTAGAATAATAAGCCTAAGGAAGCTATATTATAACTATATACTAACTAGAAGCTTCCTATAATCTATTAATTATAGCTTAACACTAAGAACCCTCTGCTAATAATATTATATACCTTAATAAATACCTTAAATAGCAAATCAAGAATTAGTAGCAAGGACTATAATACATACCTTTAACCCTTAAGGAAGCAAAGCTCTTTATATTTATAAATAGATTGCTTGCTAATAATAAGGATTTAAGCTTACAAATTAGATACATTATTATAATTAGTAACGAGATAATGCAAGATAATAATACCTTTATTATAAAAGGTAATATTATTACGTATAGCTTAACAAAGAGCAAGCAAGTTATATACAGCGCGCTTACCTCTAAATTATATAGCATAGTTCAAGGCGTAAATATTACCTACGCAATTTCCACAACTCTCTATTAGATTATAGACTAATTAAAGATACCTTAAATTCCTATAATCCTTTATACTAACTCCTTTTTGTTATATAAATGCCTTATAAAGCTAGGAATAACAAAAGAGAAGAGACTAATAATTAATATTATAGCCCTTTATTAATTATATAAAAGGCATAAGATCTACAAGGTAAGGTAGATTAACAGAAATAATAATCTAGCAGATATAATAATAAAGGCATTACTAAATTTATCCCTTTCCTCTTTAATTAATTTAAACGAATTAATAATTTATATTAAAGAATAAGTAAAAAGACCTATAATATTAAGGAACAGAAGCCTTAACAAGGACTAACAAATTAATTTAATTAACTAATGCTATAATAGCTAATTAAAGCAGCGGATTCCTATTAAGGGATTTACTTATATATACTTTTCTTTAATTTGATTTTTATTATGTTTTTAGGCTTCTTTAGCCATAAATAAAAAGAGAGACTACTAGTGTTAGATCCTTCGGATTTTTATTAGCTTAATCATAGCTAAAGACTAGACTAATAGTAAGTCTAGCGCGATGCACATAATATAATTAGCTATATTAATTTGCTACCCCCTCTTCCACCCTACTTACAGGTTTCACCTACTTTTCTATTATCTAGACCTTCCCTCTCTTCTCTCTCTTTTCTAGCTAGCTATCTATCTATCATTAACTTCAATATTACGGAATTATCTTACCTGCGCAGGCACCTTGGTGTAACCAACAGTAACATTAGAATCATTAATTGGTTAATCGGTCGATTAGTCTCAATTTGTCGGTCGGTTGAATCGTTGGGTTAAAGCAGCAGTAAAATGATTAGGTGGATAATGATAGTGTAAGGGCTTAGGCTTTGCCCAAGCATTATCCGTATAGCAGATAGGGAGAGGATAAGCAGAGGTAGCTAGGGTGAGGAAAAGGGGGCTTACATAAGGAGCTAAGGGGGTATAAGGGGCACTACTAGGGATAGCCTCTTTTCCTTTCTCTTTTCCTCCTTAAGTCTCTTAATACTATATTAATGCCCTATTATAGTCGCCTAGGGGCTAGTCTATAATAATTAAGAGACTTCCTTTAGTTTAAAAAAGAAGGTTACTAAAAAACAAAGAAAATAATAATAGACCTAATAGACACGCTTTAACCTTATAACTAACCTAGTTAGGGGACTTACACTCCCTTATCTAAGGCTACGTTACTACTAGACGCTTATATTACTTAGTTTAAAACGCTTTAACTAATGCTATAATAGTAAGCAAGGGTAATTAAGAATCTATAGTAATATATATATGTAAACCTAGAACTAACTACTTAACTAACCTTCCCTCTAAACGCTCCTATAGACCTAATATTCTTTAACCTAGACCTAATCCTACCTTAAGGGCTAATACTACTACCCCTTATATTATAAATCCGCTAGAAACTAATCCCTATAGGTAACCTATATAATAGCAATAAGGCTATATTTACTACCTAGAAGTTCCTAATATAATATAAGTTAGAGGTAAATAAGGACTTTATTAGTTCTAGTAAGAACTAATAGGTATTTATTTACTAGAACCTATTACCTAAGGTCTAAGCCTATATTATATTATTCTTTAAGATAAGCTATACTAGTAACTATAACCCTAAGGCTTTCCTTAGTTACTTAGAGATATTATATGTAAATTCTTATAAGTAAAAGATAGCCCTTATAAAACTTAATTAAATAAAGTAAGGGGTAAGGAAGGTATTTACTACGTTCTTTATTTACTTTAAATAGAAACTCTTCCTTATAGGAGAGTCCTATTAGACTAAGGATATTAAGCTAGCTAAGCTTTAATATATGCTTAATAAGCATATAAGAGAGATATTAGTTAGTAAAGGAATTAGCTAAATAGAATACTATATAGTAGTTACTTAGTACTATAGTATTATAGTTAATATTAAATTATTTACCTTAGAGAAGAAGTACTAGCACTAATATAGTCCCTAGCTAACCTATTCTATAACCTAATAAATAGATTACAATAGTAATATGCCTTTAACAGGGATACGTGCTATAACTACCTAGGAAGGGAATTAGAATAAGCTAGATAAGAAGGATAAGGGCCTAAAGAAGAATATAAATTAGCTAAGGGCTAAGTGAGTAACCTAGGTAAAACTAACTAAATGCTACTAGGAGGGATACTACTTACGTTATAGGTCTAAGGACTATTATATTTAGGATTATACCTTCCTTTTGCCTTACTAACTAAAGGTTTAAATTAACTTACATAAGGTAAACGCAGAGAGCGTAGATAAGAAAGTTAATACTATTACCTTAGAAAATAAGTAGCCCTTAAGTAAAGTCTTATATAGGGGCAAAGGGGCTAGCTAGTGGCTACAGATTTAGATAAGTATAGCTAGTATATAGATATAAATAGAGATATAAAATAATACATAAACTAATTACCTTTCTTAATCCTAGTACTTTTTAATATATATTTTTATATTAATATTTAAATTAATTATAGCTATAACTACTATAGTGCTATAAGCAAATTAGTAGTAAGGTAGCTAGGCCTAGAGCTTATATAACTACTAAAATAAAGGCAGGTCTGTACTATGGTGGAAATAAAGAGATAAGGGAAGTACTAGAAGGAGGAATTCTCCTTTATTACCTATATAGTCTAGGCTAGGATTAATATTAATAGTTAGGAATTATCTATGTATTTATATATTATCCTAGGCCTTACCTAGGATATTATATTTAGGATACTATAGCTAGAGCACTATAATATTATAATTTATGTAGTAAAATAGTAACTAGTTATTAGTATAATAGAGGGCCTTTATATTTCTAAAGCTACTAAGCATAAGGGATAACCCCTAGTGTAAGGGATTATTAGGTCCTTATACGTAGCAAAGGCATGTTAGGTATAATAGACAAGGGATACTATAATAAGGTTTATAGTAATAAGCCTTAAGGAGATAACTATAGTACTATAAATAATAGTGCCTAAGATAAAGCTAGATAGCCTTAATATAGCTATGTTACTAGAAGAACTAGCGGACTTTATAAATCTCTTTAATAAGGCTAAGGCTAATAGTTTACCTCCTTATAGGGGGTCTCTTAACTACTATATCTAGCTACGTAAGAACCTAGACAAGTCTAAACTAGCACTCCTATAGGGCTTACTATATAATATACTAAGAGACTAGTTACTTAAGGTTTAATGCTAGATTATAGACCTTATAAACAAAGGCTAGATTTATGCTAGCTCCTTATTAGCTATGGCCCTTATTCTTTTTATTAAGAAATTAAATAAGGGTTAGTAGTTTTACGTAAACTACTATATACTTAATAAGATAATAGCATAGAACTATTACTTACTTCCTCTAATTAAGAAAATACTATACTCCCTCTCCTAAGTACACTAGTTTATAAAGGTAAATATTTATATAGTATTTTATAAACTATAGATAGCTAAGGGTAAGGAGCACCTTATAGCCTTTTATACTAGGTTTAGGTTATTTAAATAGCTAGTTTATTTATTTAGCCTAGCTAGCGCACTAGTAACCTTCTAATACTATATTAATAAATCCTTAGGAGATATATTAGGGGACTTTATAATAGCCTACCTTAATAATATCCTAGTTTATTTAGGGGGGTTAAGGAAAGACTATATAAAAAAGGTCTAACTTATCTTAGGGCGCTTAAGGGCTATAGGACTATACCTTAATATTAATAAGTTAGTGTTTACTATAAAGGAGGTCTAATACCTAGGATATATTATTATAGTAAGTTATTTTGTTTGTCCTAACCTAGTAAAGGTAGTAGCTATAAGGGAATAGGTAGCACTTATAAAGCTATAAGGGGTCTAAAGTTTTTTAGGGTTTATAAATTTTTACTATAACTTTATTAGGAACTTTTCTAAGCTAGTAACCCCTCTTATATACCTTACTAAGAAGAATACCCCTTTTTATTAAGGGCTAGAGAAGAATAAGGCTTTTAAGAGGTTAAAAAATGCTTTTATTACGTATTTAGTCTTAGTATAATAGGACCTAGATTGCCTTATAGTAGTTAAAGCTAATTACTTAGGCATAGCCCTTAGTAGTTATCTCTTATAATAAGGGCATAATAGTGTGCTATACCTAGTAGCCTATTACTTTACTAGCCTTATAGTATTATAAAAGAACTATATAATTTATAATAAGAAACTTTTAGCTATTATCTTATGCTTAAAGGTATAGTTAGCAGAGTTATAAGGTGTCTCCTACCTGTTTATAATTTACATAGACTATAAGAACCTAAAATACTTTATAATACTAAGGCTAATATTAGAACACTAGGCTTAATAAGTAAACATACTTATACTATTTAACTTCTATTTATAGTATAAACCTAGCATATAGGCTTAATGCTTAGATACCTTATTTAGAAGGGAATAAGACTAATATAATGTATCTTTAAGAAAGGGATAAGTCCTATAACTAATTACTATTATATAACTATCTCTATTACTAGGAAGGGACTAGGATAGTTTTAATATAGCTTTGTATATATCCTATATATCCCTACTACTAGTAGGGGAGGCTCTCTTTATAAGCAAGTACCTTTAGACTCTTTAGGATTAGGCTATTATATTAGACCCTATATATAGCATATAGTTAAGGGCTATCTAAGAGGGTGCCTAGAAGTTTCCCTTAGAAGTAATAATAAGAGAATAGGTTATAGATTGCTTTATAAGTGCTTATAGTATGCTATAGTTCTAAGGGCATACATAGGTCCTAGCCTAGGAGCCCCTTATAATAACCCTTATCTAGTAGTGCTATAACTTGCTAGTTATAGAATACCTAGGCTATAATACTATATTCTAAATACTATAGTAATAGTTTTATTAGGATAGAATATTATAGGATATTATAAGGTTTATTTATAACTACTATTATACTAGTAGTTATAAGAGCTAGTAATAGCACTAAGGCTTGCTAAAACCCTTACTAATCCCTAACTAGTTTTAGTTATAAATCTTTATTAATTTTATAATAGACTTACTAGTGTTATTACCTAAGAGATTATAATACCTTATAGTTATTATAGATAGACTATTAAAGTTTATATAGCTTAAGGCTATAACCTTTATAAAGGCTAAGGATTATATAGAATGTTTTAAAATAGTTTAGTGGAGATTTAGGGGTTTCCTTAGTTTATTATTATAGACTAAGGCTTAGACTAGTTAGGAAAATTCTAGATAATACTATATTCCCTAGTAAGAATAAATTAACTACTCTTTATATTACATTACCCCTAGACTAATAGTAGTATAGAATAGGTAAATTAAGAAGTATAAGTAATCCTATATATTACTATCTTCTTCTTGTAATATAACTAGCTAGAATACCTTACTACTTATTAATTAGTAATAAATAATAGGACCTTATTAGTTACTAAGGTAAGCCTAAATAAATTACTTTATAGCTATAACCTAGAGCTAATTTAATCCTAGCTAGATATGCTTATATTTATAATTACACTAAAGGGTAAAGCTATTTATTTTCTAAGTTACCTTTAGGAGGGCACTTTTCTAGCCTAAGCTATAATAACCTATATATAATAATAATAGTAGGATATAACCTTAGCATTAAGATACCTAGTGAAACGCTTCTAGGTTAGGGATAAGGTATAGCTATTACTTAGAAATATTAAGATAAAACTACCCCTTAAGGAAACTTAACTAGGTAGCTATAAAGTATATAGTTATAGAAATACTAACCTCTCTTATAGTCTAACTTAATATACTAAAGAGTATTTATCTAGTTTTTATATAAATCTTATTAAATAAGTAATAAAAGACCTACTCCTAAGCTAATAGCTATAAGACTCACGCCTAGGTCTAGAATAAGTCCTAGTAGAAAATAATAATAAACTTATTAAAAAATACTAGGTTAAATATATTCTAGTAGCTAAGAATGCACTAGGGTAAGGAGAGAAGTAAAATGTCTTAGTTAAGTAAGTAAGATACTCCTAGCTAATATAGAAACTATTAGAAAGCATAGAGAAAACATAAGCACTTAATAAATTTAAGGTAAAATAAGGTAATACATAAACTAATAATAAACTAAATTAATTTTAGAAGACTTATATACCTATAAAGACTCCTATAAGTGCCTAAGGCACTAACCTACTATATTTTACTACTATTACTTAATAAGAATAGTTATTTATTAAGTTATTACCTAAATTACTAGGAGAAGATAAATAAAAGAATACTACCTCTAGCTAAAGTTATATTACTACTACTATAGCTATAGTATTATTTTTACTAGGTAATAAGCATAGTATAATAAGTTAGCTACCTAGTTTATATTAAATATAACCTAAAACCTAGATAGTATAAATAAGGTTAGTATAAGAAGTATATATAGGAGGGGTATAATAAAAGACCTAGTAGGAGAGTAGTGTATAAGAGAAGGATAACTAAGAGGAGGAGAAGTATTATTTTTAGCTAAAGGATAGCTAGCTCCTAATACTCTAGGAATATAATTATAAGTTAAACCTAATATAAAAGGAAGGTATAAATATTACTAGTAGTAATATAAAGGGGATTTATTACTTAACCTAGTAATTTAAGAATATTACTAGATTTTATCTTAGTAGTAAGGCATTAAGGCTTAGAGAAGCGTAGTAAACTACTTATATATCTTTTTATATATTATGTGTTGGTTACACCAAGGTGCCTGCGCAGGTAGGATAATTCCATAATATTAAAGTTAATGATAGATAAATAGCTAGCTAGGAAAGAGAGAGAAGAGAGGGAAGGTCTAGATAATAGAAAAGTGGGTGAAACCTGTAAGTAAGGCGGAAGAGGGGGTAGCAAATTAATACAGCTAATCACATTACGTGTATTGCGCTGGACCTACTATTAGTCTAGTCTTTGGCCACGATTAAGCTAATGAAGATCCGAAGGATTTAACACTAGTAGTCTCTCTTTTTATCCGTGGCTAAAGGAGCCTAAAAACGTAATAAAAATCGAATTAAAGGAAAGTGTACATAAGTGAATCCCTTAATAGGAATCTGCTACTCTAATTAGCTATCGTGGTATTAGTTAATTAAATTAATCTATTAGTCCTTATTAAGGCTCCCATCCCCTAATATTATAGGTCTCTTTACCTATTCTTTAATATGAATCATTAATTTGTTTAAATTAATTAGAGAGGAAAGGGATAAATTTAGTAATGCCTTTATTATCGCATCCGCTAGATTGTTGTTTCTGTTAATCTACCTTACCTTGTAAATCTTATGCCTTTCGTACAATTAACAAAGAGCTATAATGTTAATTATTAGTCTTTTCTCTTTTGTTATTCCTAGCTTTATAAGGCATTTATATAATAAAAAGGAGTTAGTACAGAGGATTATAAGAATTCAAGGTATCTTTAATCAGTCTATGATCTAATAGAGAGTCGTGGAAATTACGTAAGTAATATCTACGCCTTAAACTATGCTATATAATTTAGAGGCAAGCGCGCTATATATAACTCGCTTGCTTTTTGTTAAGCTATATGTAATAATATTGCCTTTCATAATAAAGGTATTATTATCTTGTATTATCTTGTTGCTAATCACGATAATATATCTGATTTATAAGCTTAAATCCTTGTTATTAGTAAGTAATCTATTTATAAATACGAAGAGCTTTGCTTCCTTAAGGGTTAAAGGTATGTATTATAGTCCTTGCTGCTAATTCTTAATTTGCCATTTAAGGCGTTTATTAAGGCATGCGATATTATTAGCAAAGGGTTCTTAGTGTTAAGCTGCGATTAATAAATCGTAGGAAGCTTCCAGTTAGCACATAGTTATAATATAGCTTCCTTAGGCTTATTATTCTACGTAATCTTGCTTTACTATTAGAGATTAAGGATTAACTTCCTTAATTTTCTAACTTTAGCCCTTTTAGGTTAAAATTAACAAGTTATTAGCGTTCTAGGTTAAGATACAGCTGTTAAAAATAAGGGGATTCCTAGTGGTTAATTACTGCTTTTCCTTAGTAGTAAACTTAGCCTTCTAGAGCTCTTTCTTTTCTTTTTAGAAGAAGTTATTATTACTTAGGCCTAATGTATTATTAGTCTGTATTCCTATAATACTAAAGAGATTCTTATTATTTAGCGCTATAATTAATAAGCAGGGATTATAGGTTAAAGTTATTATATTAAGGTTATCTCTGTGATAATAGAAGTATATTACCCACTAGTGGGTTCTAGCCTCTACGATCCTGTAAAGAGGTTTAATTAATTTAATTATAGTTCCTTTTAGAAAGAGGTATACAATCTATTTTAGTAATCTTATAATAATTAGTCTCGTTAGTATTATGTGTGATTAAGTGTATGCTTACGTAATATTACGAATCCAAAGGTAAATGCCTCTTCTTCTTAATAATAAAGCAATAGCTACAATAAGTCATTAGCTTGCTTGTTGTATTATTAGTAATTACGTTAAGATGAATTCCTTTCCCTTGTTATTATAGCCTTGCATAACAAGGCAAGATTTCTTGTATAGTAAGGCTATTCCCTTGCCTTTAATCTCTCTAACTATATAAGAATCAAAGATTCTATAGCCTCTATGCTTCGCTAGGTTATATTTAACGAATTTAAAGATATTATAAGCTTACAAGGCATTAATCTTAGCTTAATTAGACTACTTAAAGGGTTTTCCTAGGGTTATAATTTTCCTTTCTTAGTAAAGTTAAAGAGCAAGGTTTTAATTAGCTTCTTCTTTTACTATAAGAAACGCTATGCTTAGCATCCCTCTAGCTATAATCTCTTAAATAAATGCCTTATCTTAGTCTTTATTAACAAGCATATAAAGTTTAATTAGGCTAATAACCTTTTCAGGATTATAAGTTTTGCCTCTCCTTACTTTTATTCCTTTAGGGTAAGGTAATAAGTCTTTAACTTACTAGCTTCCCCTTAGGGTTACCTAAGTATTATAGGCCTCTTCTATTAGCTTCTTTATGCTTATAAATTAAACTATAAGGGCTTTTCTTAGCCTTTCTTACTTTCTCTTTAGTAATACCTATAGTTTTTTTTCTTCTTCTATTACTAATTCTTTTTAGTAGTAGTAGTTAGTAGTATTATTATAACCTCCTCTATATCTTAAGGCTTTATTTCTTACTACTCTAGCCTCTTTATAATATATAGGTCTTTATAGTAAGGCTTTACTACTATAAAGTAGAATTTCACTAGGCTATAGGGTATATTAACTATATAGGTCTCCTTATTAGTAGTAATTAGCTTATAAGGGCTATACTAGCTACCCTTCTCTTTTTACACATATATATTAGCTTATAGAGGTAGCTAATATATTAGCGCTATGTTAGGACTATTCTAGGCTCTAAGGGCATTATAGACTTACTATAAAGCTATGTAGTAGCGGACCTTATTAGTGGCCTTCTAAATTACTTTAGCACGTTAAATAATAAAGATACTAGGTAGTAACTTGTCTATTATCTACAAGTAGGCTCCGAAGACTAGTAAGGTTAGTATAATTCCTTTAGGGCCTGTAAAATTATTAATAGCCTTAATAGCTATTTAGAGGCGCTATTCTAGTATTAGTTTCGCGCTAATTAAGTTAGTAATAATATTATAAGCCTAGCACAAGGGTTTATAATATTTTTTAACCTTTCAATGCTATTATAAGCTTTAATTAGCATCTTATCGGTCTTAATTAATATTAATCAAGTGTAATGTTTAAATTTAGCAGAAGCGAAGTTATTACTAGCATTGTAGACTATCCATTCCGGAGGTCCTAAATAGGTATTAATCTAGCACTCTTAGATAGTATCCTAGATATCTTAAGCCTTCTGCTTTTTTAGATTAAGGAATTAGGCTGCTTAGAACAAAGTCACTAAATTAACGATGTAAAGCACTAGTTAACTATTAATTTACATAATATTAATAATAATCTCATAGTTAAATTCGTGGTTATCTTTGATTATGAATTTAAATCAACTAGGGGCCTTACCATACATCTAGCAATAGTAGCAGACTTTAGTTAATTTCTTAATTGCCTAGCATTTAACTTCATAACCGGCTTATTAAAGGACCTTTGCGAGTTATTAAACAAAAGGGTAACTAAGCTAATAATATAATTAACAAATATCTCCCTCTAAGAGATAGAAGGTAACTATTTCTTTCGCCTCTAGTAACCACTAAGGATAACCCTATTATTGTACTATAAGCATAGTCTTATTGCCTTAAATAAGTATATTTACAAGGTTATTAATCTTAACCTGCATCTTATCTATATTAGTAATTAAGAAAAGGAAGGGAGTAGCTGTATTAAGGATGTAAAATTCAAGCTCTCTAAGCTCCGTAGGTATACAGATAATGCCTTTTATGACTACTAATCTAGCACTAAATATAACAATTTAAGGTTTACAAGGGATTACTTTTAATAAAGGGATTAATCTTGGTAAAGCTTTCACTTATGCCTCTCCTACACTTAATTTTCCTGCGGCGCTAGTATTAGGCATAATACCTCTAAAGACTTCTTTAAAATAGCGTTCTTTAGAGATATAGCAGAATAAACCTTTATCACACTCTTATGGTTTATAGAGCTCTTACTTAAGGAATACGTGTTAAAAGGCTTAATTATTTAGGGTTATAAGGATATTAACGTTAGCGGTGTTGTGGTTAGTCTATTATCCAGAGCAAAAGAATTACATAATGCTTAGATATGCTATTAATAGTAGCTCCTCCACCTTATTATTATTATTATCCTAGGCCCTTATGTAGGCCGTAAGATATGGTTTCTAATTCTAACTAAAGTTATTATTAGGTTCGTTATTATCTTGCCCTTTATAGGAGGCAAGGAACGCCTAAAATCCCTTCTCTATAAGGGTTATGTAATATGTTTTACTAGCCTACTAGTAATCCTTTTCTTTCTAATATTCTTTAGCAAAGTAGTTAGAGAACTAGTAGCCGCTCTTATCACACACAAAGTAACGCTTAGGGCTTAGCCTAGGGCTTTTTCCGTAATAGCTTCCCCTACCGCAGGATTATTATCTATACTAATAATTAGTAAACATAGCCTCTAGAGGGTCTCCTTATTAGTACTAAAGGTATTAAGAGGTTTTCTTATTTAATTTCATAATAGTAATTACCTTGCAAAGGTCTCTAGCAAGACTTTCAAAGCCTAGGGAGTATATGTATTTAACTATCTAATATTTAGGTACACTAGCTATAGCATTTAATGCTTACTTGTAGAGCTTAGTATCTACTATGTTAGAAGGGTATAGCCCTTTGTGAATTTTCTTAAGGTTTAATAACGTAATCTTAAGGCACTTAAGCTTGCTTTTATTAGGGTTCTTATTAATTATATTCTTTAATATTATACTACTCTATTTGTAATAATAGAATTATTAGTTACTTTCTGTTTTAAAGCGTTAATAAATATAAGTAATTATCTCTTTATAGGAGTAGTTATTCTTAAAGAGGTAATTAAGGTAATACTATTTAGTATTACCTATTAATATAATAGGAAAAGCCTTCTAATAATGTGTTTAAGGGAGGTTAATCCTATTACACTTATTCTTAAAGAGTATAATCTTTGGCGTTAGGAAGTTATATAGTTTCCTACTATAGTGGTTATTATCCTTATATATTTTCGTAAGCTTTAAGATTTTCTTTATAATCTAATCTTTAGAGGGGAATTACTATAAAGGCATAATTTATTATAAATAATAGTCCACAAGTTATTATATATAATAATTATTAGGATAAAGTAATTAATTAGATTAGGATTATTATAAGGGCTCTTAGGGAGGTTTAGGGAATTATTAGGGTTAAGGGAGGTGGATTTCTAGGGTAGGCAATTAGGTTTAGGGCTAAGGCTCTAGGGGTTTAAAAGATTATGATTTTTCCTATAACTAAAGAGGTATTAAGGTTTAGTAAAGTACCTCTTTAAGAGATACTAGGATTAAATATCCTAGGCCTTATTTAATAAGGACGCTATAATCTTATAAGGAATTACGTAACTCTTTAATAATATTCTTATTTACTCTTTTAAAGGTGTCTTTAGACTAGCTTTTAAAGTCTTCTTAGAATAACTCCTAGAGGTTATTATCTCTCTAGCCTTAATACTTACTAAGGTTAATAAACCTTATAATCTAGTTATTAAGTTTGGGTTATATAGTGGTCTCTAAGTCTAGTTTAGCAAGCTCTTTCTAGTCTTTTGTAAGGTTATTTATAAGCTATTATAGACATACTAGTAGTTCACTCTCTTGTAGTCTTTTAAGAGAAATTATTTAAGCCTTACTATTACTAGCAGCAGCCCTTTCTCTTGTGGAAGGTTTAGATTCTGATTTTACTATCTTATAATATCTAGGCTATAAAAGAAAGTCTAAGGTGTTATTCTTTTACTACTAGTTAAGCTTATATGTTTACCTATTACTAGGGTCTTCTTTCGTACTTTAGGAGCGTTATTACTCTAATAAAGCTAGAAAATCACGAAAACATAGAAAATCATAAAGATAGGAAAAACAGTGGAAAAAGCAGCAAAAATAGCAATAAGAATAAATCAAATTAGGGTTAAGTAAAGCAATAAAAGTGCTAAAAGTAACTAGAAAAGCACTAGTAAAAATAACATAAAAGTAATAGAATTACTACTTCCTATTTTATATAAAAAGAGGGAAGAAGATAATCTCTCTTGCTAATAAGCATAGGGTAAATAACACTAAGAGTAAAGGGGGCAAGAAACAAGTAGTAAATGCTTATAGAGAGAAATTAAAGGTTTATTAGAAGAAGGTAATGTATTAAGAGAAGTTATAAGTAATTTAGCTAGCTTAGCTAAGGTTATTTAATGTTAGGTTTGAAATAAATACCTTACAGCAATAGATTTGGTTAGTTAGTTAGTTTTCTTATAATAGATAATAAAATTAATAATTAATAACAATATCCTAGATAAATATAATAAAGTTATATTCTATAAGCCTAAGGGTTAATAAATTAATTCCTTAGAAGCCTAATAAGCCTACAACTAGGATTCTAGTCTCTTCCTTTAGCATACTTATATAGTTATGCCTCTTTACTATAATAACTATTAATCTAGCGTAACAAGGGGTAGTAGCTATAGTGTCTATAGAAATATCTTTTCTTATAATACTTAACTTATTTATAGTTATAAAGTTAATTACTAATTAGTATTAGTTACACTAAGGTACCTACATAGGTAAGATAATTCTATAATATTAAAGTTAATAATAAATAGATAGCTAGCTAGGAAAGAGAGAGAAGAGAGGGAAGGTCTAGATAATAGAAAAGTAAGTAAAACCTATAAGTAAGGCAGAAAAGGGGGTAGCGAATTAATGCAGCTAATTACATCGCATGCATCGCGCCGGACCCACTATTAGTCCGGTCTTTGGCCACGATTGAGCCGATGAAGATCCGAAGGATCCAACATTATGCTTAACTTACCTATAACTTATTAGTTTTATTAGAATAAAATACCTATAACTTATTATATAAAGTAAGCTATACTATAATTACCTAAAGGGCTAGTGCTAATAAAAGAGGTAACTTTAAGACTAGTTATATTTATTATAGTAGTATTTATAGCTAGGGACGCCTTAAGGGCTAACTAAATAAAAGCTAGGTTAAACTAAGCCTAGGTAAGGAGGGAGTTTTACTAATTAATAAGGTAGTAATACCTTTAAGATAAGATAGGTATTTTCTTTTTTATCTCTAAAGTCTTTAGGACTCTAGGTTTAATAATATATATACCTATAGTAATCTTTGCCTTAATATCCTTTAGCGTGTAATAAAGATATAGGTTAGTAAATAAAAGCCTAGTGTGCTAAACATAGGTAAGATATTACCTCTAATATAGAGAGCATAATTTCCTAGATTTGGGTAAGTAATATTCTAGAATGCTAGTAGTAAGGGCTTATTTTATATATAGCCTATAAGGGCGCTAAATAGATTAGGGGGTGGTATATTATTTATTATTAAAGTTACTTTCTATAAGGAACTTGCTAATAAAATAGGCTAAGGGCATTATAGGAGTAGCTAAGGGAGGAGGAAGGTTAGATAGATTATAAGGTATATTTAATAAGGAAGTAACTATCTAAGAAGGAGAGATAAATAAAATAAAAGGGAAGGCATAATAAAACTATAATAATAGATAGATAGTATTATATAAGGGAAGGTAAGATAATAAAAAGCAAATAAGTAGGATATTTATATAAGTAGTTACACCTATATTAGGCACCTTATAAACTAGTAAGGGCAAGGTAGGACACTATAATAAATAATAGATTAGTAAGGTAAATATATTACGCGCTTTATAACATAACACATAGAAGTAAGGCATACCTATATTAAGTATCCTATAAATAAGTAGGGGGTAGGGTAAATATACATAACAAACAAACTATTAGCAGGGTAAATATATTACGCGCACTATAATATAATACGCAGAGGTAGGGCAGGTGTTATTATAACAAATAATAGGTTAGTAAAATAGGCATATTATACATATAGCAATATTAGACAAGAAGTAAAGCAAAGTTATCACGCTTATTAATAAAGGATATAGTAAGGGGAAAATTTATTAATTATAGATAAGTAAGGGCATATGTAAGGGCTTAGGCTTTGCCTAAGCATTATTTATATAGCAGATAAGGAGAGAATAAGCAAAGGTAACTAGGGTAAGGAAAAGGGGGCTTATATAAGGAGCCAAGGGGGTATAAGGGGTACTACTAAGGATAGCCTCTCTTCCTTTCTCTTTTCCTCCTTAAGTCTCTTAATACTATATTAACGCCCTATTGCAGTCGCCTAGGGGCCAGTCCATAACAGATAGTTATATTATTAAGCGTTCTACGGAGTAGCTACTTTGTTTTCGATAATAATACTACCTCTAATTGCCTAAGGTATTTTCCACCTTAACAGAAACGATTTGAACAATTCATTCGCAAGGTCATTTAAACGGCCTCGAGGAGCTCTAAGCCACGGCTAGCATTTAGCTATGGCTTGGTATTGACCTTTTGTGAATTCGGTGCGGCATTCGCTAAATATCAACCTCTCATATTAGTAAAATAGTTTCATTTGGAAAAGGGGTAGAAGGAGAAATTTAGTGCGTGAGCGCTAAAGAAAAGAACATACGCAATGCTATAGCTCATGTGATTGTGCAAAGGATCAAGACCGGGTTGATCGGGACAAGTGTCAAGTGCCTCGCTACAGTATTGAGAAGCATAAAGAGAAGCTGGTGTATCTCGAATCAGGTCGCCCGCGCCAGAACACGAATTGGAGAATGTATGCAGTAGGCCAAACCAGTGACCGACCTCATGAACGAGGGTCTTTCCCACAACAGGATTGTAGCTGCCGCCAGCGGTCATGGTATCTCGTATAAAGACGCCGTCATAAATCACTTGGCCTTCATGCACCGCCCACATATGAGGAAGCGTGGCCCAGCCATGGTCATTGTCGTCGTTTGTCTTCTCGACGGAGTACACATTAAGGGAGCTGTAATCACCCTTGTGAAGACGATGGTACATTTTCTCCCGCGTGGAATGATTTCGAGCCCAATTCGGCTGGACCATCCAGTCGACGTCTTTTTGTTGAAAGGCGATATTACCTGGCTTGAAATTGTGATTCAGAACCTTTATATGCTTTTTAGCATGTTTAAGCTACGAATACCCCAAAGGTTAGCCAACTTCTGCTCGTCTTCAAATTAAAACAGTGCCAGCCTTACCAGAAGCGAGGAATCTTCAGCTTGCGAATAGACGAAATGGAAATAGACATCCACAAGCAAGGGGGGCTGCGAAAGCTCGACGGCTTGACGGCGTGGATATCTCCTGTCTTGACTCTGGACACCTTTGAGGAGCTCCCCTGGGGATTCTTTGGTTCCGCAAAAAGAATGCAGACCCCTTGGCTCCTCACTGGGAATCACGGAAATGGACGTGGCCACAAGTGCGAAGCTGGCTGCGGCTAGCAGGAATCTCATCTTGTTTCTTGTTGTTCTTTCGTGGAATCAAGAAGACAGCTTCTAAACAAATGAACAAAGTGGCTTTTATTTTGTTCCATAACAGTTGGGCAAGAAGACGGAGAGGTCGTCAGCGCTAGCTCATCATGCGAGCGCGTGGTGCAAATAAATAAAGAACAGGAACACGTTATCCTTGTCTTTGGGGTTGATAAGCGTAGAACGAACGCGTGCTCTCTCCCCCTTCTTGTTCGATGGCTCCCATGTTTTTGCGATGCTCCAATCCTGCTCTTCTCGAAGTAGGCATGGTTTGGTGGCGCAGAATCACACTCGTGCCAGCTAGATCTGTTGGTTCGTTGGTGAATTTTTTTTTTTTTTTTTTTTTTTTGAGAATGGTGGATTGTTGGGAGCCGAGAAGGGGCCGGCTATAGCCCTATAATAACAAACAAGTATAGGGTTCAGGAACCAGTTCACGCAAAACACCTTACTCACAAGACAAATGAACGTGTGGAATCAGCACGCGGAACGTCTTCTGGCCTACTTCTATGGAACAACTCAACAGACCGCGATGCCTCGTTTCTGAAAGGTATTAGGTCATGTTTTAACTGCGCTGTATTATAGGCAAGCGAATTGTTTTTTTTTTTTGGTTGTTTATGCAGTGCTGTGCTCCGTACGGATGTCATCATTCAATCATGTGGAACGAACTTGTGGAGTCGATTCCTGAAGCAGCCGCCCGCAGCACAATCCATTCATTGCAACGGCAATGGCAACGGCCTGCCAAGTTGCCAGGCGGAATTGCATATGCTCCGTTATTCCGTAGTTGGATAGATGAGCTCCGTCCGCATGTTAGGGGCAAGTGCGATGCACCTGACTCACCCTACTAAAACCCCTTTAACTAAGGGTCTAAAAAGTTTTTTCTTGCTCCTTACGATATAAAGAGCTATATTATAAAAAGTCGTTTTGATTCAATTAAAAGTCTGTTTCTTTTCGTCAAGCCGTTTTTGTCCGTGGGAGACAAACGCCGCGCCACGCCAACGCCACGGTCCGTTCCATCCCGACCAGCCTCTGCTCCGTTGATGAAGTTCACAGTTTCCAACCCGAGATCATCATCATCATCAACGCCTGCAGGACAACAGGCAGACTTGTGAGTTGGCTGACCAGTGGGCCAATCCTGGTGATGTGTTCTCCGTCTTGCTCGTCCCCGGCGGCGATGTAGTTGCCCCCCATTCCCGCCCGGCGCGCGGGCAACACAGCTTGCTCTCGTTTGGTGATAAGTTATCAATCACGGGTGCGAAGGCTTTTCCTCCTTTGAAACCTTTCCCATACAAGCTCGCACTCGCACGAATCCCCCACCTGCTCCACAGGATGGGTCGTCTACTCAGTCAGCAAACCGACCGTTGTCTCCGCCGTTGGCGACAACAAGTTGATGCCCGTCACGAGCTCCGTTTCCGGACTTCCCATGCAAGGTTCCTCAACGGTGAGAACGGGACACGTGCGCGACGACAACAGTTTGGGTCATCGGGCGAACCGTAAGAGAAGTCGACTCTTGGATGGACCGGGGCAGGCGGGCACGGGAACAGTATCCGAAAAAAAAAAAACGCCTGAGCCAAGGTCCTGGATGAAAATGGGAACAAAACCGTCCTCTGATCCCGCCGCAGTCCCGACCGACCCAGGCAGTTAGGTCTCTCTGCGTCTCTATCTACGAGGTGTTCTCAGCCCGGAATGGTCACCAGGACTCTTCCTCCTAGGCCCGTCATGCTCAGAGATGGAAAGAGATGGAAAGAATACAGAGATAGATACAAGGCCGAGGAGAAAGCCGAAAGCACAGTCGTCTAATTCGTGCCGCAGCCGTTTCCGTGATCCACAGCCGCCCATCTTCCTTCTACATGTCCAAACATACAACATACGCACCAGTGACCATATCAAGGACTGGAGAAACAAACCCATCTACTGAGCCAAGGAGATCATGGCCAAGCCGTCCAAGACGGGCAAACCGTTTCCTGGGTCAGACGATGCAGCCCACGGCCGTGAATGCTGCCTCATTGCTCAACCGTTCTCAAGACCGGCCGCCACACCCCCAAGAACCTTGGCACAAAGGGCGTGTCGAGATCAAAAAGGTAGCCCTCGTCTCTCAGACCCGTGATCAGATTGCAACGAAAACATGGGGGTTCCACGACATGTACCCATTTGACAGAATTCGTTATTGCGCCAACACTGGCGACCTTGTTCTCGGCCCCTGATTGCCCAGAATCTGTCGATGTACTAAGCACTATTACTGACTACATACATACTTCTCGTCGTATTGGGCCCACGACGAATACCACACTGACACCACATATTCCCAGCGGTGGCTCCAACCCCGGGGGGTTGCGACAAAAGTGACAGTGGAGCTTGCATCGTTGCATTTTGTCCACGAGGGAGACGGGCGAGTGCTGTAGATTGGCGCGGGCCCTATATAAGCTTAAAAGGTTTGGGAAAGCAGCCTAAACTTACAAACCGACGGCGAAAATAAGGTGAATGCACGGCATCGGCGGGCTGCATCTCAGCCGTCACCAGCCATGCCGCAGCGTCGTCGCACACGGCTGGATAGTAAATTGAACAGGAGAGCTCTGGCGAAGGCTGCTCGTCGTGAACAAGATCGAATCTTGCCCTCTCATGTACACCACCATGTCGATGCAGCTTTCATCCTGTCCTACAAAACACAACACAGATAGACCCACGGGGTCCGCAGCCTGATGCTTCTCGCCGCACCACACTTTCGGCCGGTAGTAGTCATGTCTGTCACTCACTTATTACTCACTCACTGATCAATCGGGTGAAAATGTCAAAAACTCCATTGGCGGGGTGTCGGGGGTGTGACCAATGTGACCATGAAGTGCGTCAACAAAAACTGTTGCGATCCAATGATGACGAGACGAGAGAAAAAAAGTGAGCCAAGCAGGATTCGTGGTACGCACGATGGCGACAAAAAAGTTACTCGGGCACGGTCAATTTGTCTCCATCAACCGAGTTCCCTACTCCGTACCCACGGGATATCAAATATTTCGCCCCATTCCTTCGTTTATCATCCAGCAAGAAATAGACACGTCAAGACGTTACATTGAGAAAAAGGGTGGGTTGTTGGGGGGGAGGGTGGTTCCGTGTTTGTCGAGCCTCGGCAGATTCCTGGACCGCGGAACCGGGGTCGTCGCCAACACGTTCAATTGAGGTGAGGTGATGGATGGGTTTGTCGTTTCGCCATCAAATCCAAACCAATCGAAGGGCCCTTGTTTGCCGTGACTAATCAGGCAACATGACAGGCGAATGAATCAAACATTCACGACGGGGGGTCCCCATCGAGACCATTTTGGGATCGTACTCGTTTTCCGCGCCGCCATCTCAGGCTCTGCGACCTGATATGTCGAGAAGGACTTTGAGGACTGATCAACGCCCCATATTTTCCACCCAGAATAGCTTTCGAGAAAAGCCTTGCCAAAAGGCGAAGAAGCTTGTCGCGAACAAGCAAATCGACGACTCATTTCAACGTGACTGGGGCAAAGGTTCCCAAGAGGTGTCTCACGAGAAAGTTGCCTGCAGTGCTGGTTTTATCACAGGCTCAAAGGGCCGTTTCACAACCAACGAGAGACGTCAGAAGACGCTGCTCTATTCCCTGGCACGATAGATTGTGCTCTGCTGCCTGTTGTGGACATGCTCAACCACGATACCGGGTCTGGATGTTGGATGTTGCTTTGTGGCATTCTCTTCTCCCCCGGGTCGTATCGTGACGACCATGAGCGGCAAACTTGGTAGGGAGATGGGATTCTCATCTCATCTCGTAATATGACCAGCAGCATTCCAATGATGTGCTGTTTGCAGAATACGGCTTCATCCTGGAGGATAACCGGGTGGGACCCAAGGTTCTTGTTCGGTCCGTCTTGTTCAACCTCCGACGGAGGCCCAGACACACGAAATCGCAAGGGATCGAGGCATCGTGGGAGAACATGGCTTGTCCAAAACTCCTGCGGCCCATTCTCCTTCGGGTTCTACACGTGGATGACATGGGTGCCGCCAAGGAATAAGATTTATTCCCTCTCCTGCAGGACGGAGCCAATGCGGCCACCAAACCCTGACAAGGCGAAGGGGGGCAGATTGAGAAAAGCTGGTAAGAAGGGCAAGCAGCCGATAAAAATCATGAAACAAACAGATGCGGATGGCAGAGATGTACTCTTTTCGCAGTATAGCCCACAGGCGCATCTCACGTGCTTCGCTCGCTTCTCGGGCAGCAAACCTAAACCATGTTCTTCTCTCCTTCCTCTTCAATCTACAACACACATGTCACGCCTGTATTTTAAGTGGGGCGTGAAGTTTTCAGAAAAGGGAAGGAGGGGAGGGGGGAAAAAAAAAAAAAAGAGAAGAGACAACAACACAAAAACAACCATCCGACGAGGCAAACCCGAAAAGAATAAAAAAAATAAAAATGTCGCAGACCAACGAGTCAACGACCACAGCCAGCGATGCCATCAACAGCCAAACATCGCTCGACTACTGGAACAAGACGACCGCGGACGAAGACGGCATGCTCGGCGGCATACCGTCGCTTGGGGGCGGATTCTCATCCATCTCGCGCATCGACCTGCAAGGATCGCGAACGTTCCTGGCCAGGCTCGGCATCGGCGCCAAGCGCGACAGACGACGAGTTTGCAGCGCCGTGGACGCAGGAGCAGGGTATGTGATTGAATAAAAACCGTGCCGCGGGAAGGAAAAGGAACAAAAAAAAAAAAAAAAACCACCCCCATGGCTGACACGGCAACAAACACGCCCTTTCGTTTCGGGCTTGTCGCATACAACAGGATCGGTAGAATCACCAAGGGGCTGCTGCTCGACGTAGCCCGCGAGGTTGACGTGATTGAGCCGGTCGCCAGGTTCACCGACGCGCTCCGCGGGCACCCGGGTGTTCGCACGATATTCAACGTCGGGCTTGAGGACTGGCGGCCGCGGCCCGGCGTCGCGTACGACATCATATGGACGCAGTGGTGTCTGGGCCACCTCAGGGACGGCGACGTGGTGCAGTTCCTGCGGGCGTGCCGCGCCGTTCTCCGGCCGGGCAGCGGCGTCATCGTGGTCAAGGAGAACATGAGCACCGGCGGAGAAGACGTGTTTGACGGCACTGACAGCAGCGTGACGAGGTCAGTTCCAAACACGGACAAAGGAGCCAGCTTGAACTACTAACACGCGCGCGCGCCCAATTTTATCAGGGAGGACGGCAAGTTCAGGAGCTTGTTCGAGGAAGCTGGGCTGAGATTGGTCAGGACGGACGAGCAGCGCGGACTTCCTGAAGCGCCGCCCATACGGTTGCTCCCCGTGCGCATGTATGCTCTGAAGCCGGCCGGAGAAGACTCATGACGCTGAGCTTTTTTTTAATTCCTTCCATGGTGGGTTGTGGATTTTCTTCTCGGACAAGTTCCGATTTGCTCACGCTGATGGAGAAGACTAACTTGTGAGTGGACAAGATCCGATCTGCTGACTCAGTTGCTGGAGATAATCTGTCCGTCCAAGAAGCAAAAGTGCCGCCCGACAACGGGGGGCCCCTACGGCGTCAGCTTTTAGCTTCGCGGGTGAGATTCCGTCAACTCGAAGTAGTAGGTACAGAAAAGTCGTAGTAATAATCGCTCCATCTAACCGTCAATGACCCCTCTTTCCGGGACATGGGGCATCGGGGACGCGGGACAAGGGACAAGGGCCAAGGGACAAGGGACATGGACATGGGAACCTTGGGCGCATGGGAACAGCGGCACGGGGCGTCTAGAATCTGGATTGAATAGACGGGTTAATTTCGAGGACATGCATGCCAGTTTCATCTCTACTCTGAAATAAGTGCCTCTGACTGCCCTGCAGGTCCTCCGACGAAAAGTGTCTCGTTGTAGTATCACACAAGTGGCAATCATGGGACAAAGAAGAAGAAAATAAATGAAAAAAATAAAAAAAAATAAAAAATAAAAAACCCCCCAAGGTGATGTCATCCCAAATACAAGGCGCCCCGCTCCTGGACGCAATAACAAGAAAAAAGGACCCAGCTTGTTTGTCTGTCCGTCTGCTCCCGCACATGGCATCCCGCATCAGTAGCATCAGTAGGATCAGTAGGACAGCGAAGCAGACTTCCCGAAATGCCTGGCCGACCGCGCATGATGCGGCATGATGGGCTGCTCAAAGTCCTGGCGGTAGAGCACGCAGCTCTGGTCATAGGCGTCCATGCACATGGCAGGGTCCAAGAGGTTCGTGGCCCAGGTGGAATCCGCGACGGCGCCGTCCAGCATGACGGGGTCAACAAGGCTCGACGACGCATCAGACCACACCGTCGTGGCATCCCATTGCGAGGCGTGCGCGTCCTGCGACCAGTGCTGATGATAGTCTTGGGTGCCCGTCCAGAATCCCTGGCCGGCGAGGTCCAGCGTGGCGGCTAGTGAGCAGGTGTCGGTGGAGGCCGTCGACGACGACGACAAGTCAAACACCATTTCAGGCGCCGTCAGGACGGAGGCTTGATGATGGTGATGGTGATGGTGATGCTGCTGCTGCTGATGCTGCTGCTGCGGGTCAAGCATTGCCTCATGGCCACTTCCACTTCCACTGCCATTGCCACTGCCACTGCCACTGCCATGGCTCAATCCCGACTTCTGACCATGCTGTAGGGAAAAGACGTCCAATGAGCTCGAAAAGGCCGCGTTGCTGGAACCCAAGTTGAATGCCGGGTTCAGCGGCACCTTGACGCGAGGTTCCAGCCTGTACTCGCACGGCACAGACCGGTTCAGACACCGGCTACCTACCGACGCCGCCATCGTCAGCCTCGATCCGAAAGGGAAAAAGAAAAAACAAGAAGAGGGGAAGGAGGGAATGGAGGGGGGCAGGAGACAAAAAAAAACATACACGAGGGCTTCTCGTAGTCGCACTTGACCTTGAACGAGATGCATCGCTCACAGGATCTCTTCTTGGTGGGAATGATCTTGCCTATCGACTTTTCGCAGCGTCGTCTGTGTCGCTCCCTCAGGTCTCCTGTCGGCCATGGGGGAAAAAAAAAAGAAGACACGAATCAGTCTCTCCTCCAGTTGAGTAAGTGAGTAGGTGACGGGAAGGGGGGAGGGTTGGGAAGATGGGGAAAAAAAAAAAAAAAACCTACTGCGACTGAACTGTTTCAGGCAAATGTGACAAACGTGGACGTCTCCGGTGTCGAACTGCGCTGTTGGCCCGGACCCGGACCCGGACCTGGCGTGGAATGAACTGACGCCCATTGTGACACCCATCAGAGGGGAACAAGGAGGAGGAAGATTCGCAACCCCGTCCGTCCGTTCGCAACACGAAGCCGATGAAACGTTGAGCAACAGGCGGGCCGGAAAAAAAAAGGATCAAGAATCAAGAATCAATCGTATATAACGAACTTCTGTTCTCGCACCGCAGAGACAGTGGCGTGGCTAGAGTATGATGGGGGCGGGGAAAGGGTGGGTTGTTATACGGATCATATGGAGATGCAGCGGGACGGGACGGGACGAGACATGCAAAGCAAAGCAAAGCAAAGCAGAGCAGAGCAAAGCAAGGCACAGCAGAGCAAAGCAAAACGTAGTAAAGCAAAGCGTTGTTGTCAAAGCTCGTGCCGCGCGACAGATCAGCTTGGCGTCGATCCGGTTCGTTATTATGCTGTCTGTGCGAGCTAGTTTCTGCCCTGCTGGAGAAATATGAAATATGGCCAGGAAGAAGAGTAATCCGCGGAACAAAGAGCAGAGGGGGAAAATATTAAAAATTTAAACAAGGGGAGGGAAGGGGGTTGTTTTCCGTCAAGAATACATATACATCTTCAGCCGCTCCATCAACCGGGAGATGAGCGCAATCCTTGCTACGCGGTCCCTTTGAAACAAAGACTCTCCCAAGTCCTTTTTTTTTTTTTTCCCTTTTTCCTTTTTTCCTTTTCCCTTCTTCTATTCAATAACCGAAGAATTCTATAGCCCAGGGAGTCCAGAGAGCCAGGGAGGGGGACGGGGGGTGCGTGTCAAGGCATCAGATACGAAGGACCGATGGGAAAAAGCTGGAAAAGACAAGACAAGAAGCATTCGTTCGGGGCCGGGGCTGAAATAGGGCGGCAACGCGAGGAAGGGTGGCATCGATGCCACTTGTTCCAAAGAAAAAAAAACCTCGTCCGTGGTGCGTGCAAATCAGGACTACGTTCATGCAGCCCGGTTCTGGCACAGCTGGAAATAGGTTGCTTGGTCCCTACTTCCTCCTTGCCTACTTGCGTACTTGTGTACTATATTCTCACCTCACCTCTGTCGGGCTAGGAAAGAGGTGCTGCTCTTACATCAGGGAATCAAGGACAGGGGGCGTGTGTGGTGCGCGGGGTGTGCGGGGTGTGCGTGTAGAGATGCATCTTCATGCATGCACACAAGCCGTCACGGCCATGTTTCTGCCACAATCGCGTACCCCGACCCCGCAGCCCCGCAGCCCCGCAGCCCCGCAGTCCCCTGGCTCTCCAAGATATTCCACGCGCGCTGAATCTACACATCAAGAAAGCTTCTGTTGGATTGAAACATTATAATATTGTGACATTGTAATACCTTGCAGGAATTCAGGCATTGCAGGCATTGCAAGTGGCTTATCAATCAATACACTTTATCGGACTTGTAAGAAGACTGGGTCAGTGGGCTTTCACTAGAGGTTTCGATCTTGTAATCAATCCCACGTATGGTATGGTACCTTGGACATGGAAGAATGAACTGCTCATCTGGATAATTCGTCCATCTGGATGATGAAAAAAAAAATTTGGCCTTGCCGACCCCGGGGACCTCCCGCTCGCCTGCCATCCAGCCATCCAAGGCAGCGAAAGAGCGTCCCGTAATATCGACTTATCAATCGCATGCATGTAATCACGGAGACAGCTGCCAAAAGGGGAGCACGGTGACAAATCGGGGTGCGCATCAGGTGCCCCTCAAGTCCATACAACGTCAGATTATGATGACGGCCCGCAGATCGCGGCGGAGCAGTAGCCAGCATGTAGCCCAGATGCCGCCGCCGTCCCTGATGGCCGATGGATGATGCAGAGCTGTCGTCGTCTGTCGTCGTCTGCCGCCGTCTGCCGCCGTCTGCCGCCGTCTGCCGTAATATGTACGTACTGCTCATCACTACTTGTACCACTTGTATCGTAACGCATCCTTCGGGCTTGGGCTGGCTTGGACTTGGACATTAGCCCTGGGGCTGCGCTCTGCTCTACGGCGGCCCCTCCGAGGGAGTCTCCAAGCCCCACGGGGACGCCTGCTGGTCGTGGGGTGCAAGTGGGAATGGAAATGGCTTGCTCTTGCTCTAGCTGTCCAGGGATTAGGTATGTAGGTTGCTCGGCCGCCGGCGCCGAGCTTGGTCGAACCTGATGAAGAATTCGGTTCAATGGCCCTGGCCCTGGCCCTGGTTCCCGTAGATTCCAATGTCCCTGCCCAATCACCACGACCATGTGGTTTGTTTGAACTCGCTCGATGCCCGTCTCTTTTAATCTAGCTGCATATTGCAGGTTTTGTCGGAACGGCGGACTGCGGAGCCGCGTCAATGCTTATCATGCAAACCAGACGAGGGGGGGGTGGATGGATGGGCTTTGTTTTGAGGCCATCGTCATTGTCAATCGCTTCTGTATTCCCAAAGTCCCCCGCGAAATGGGCTGGGCGGACCGGCACAACAAGAGAGGCCGCCGCTTCAACTTTTTCAGCTCAATCCAAGAGACCCAAGAAACCCAGCCCAGCCCTACCGAGTGAGCAGTGAGTCTACCAGTTTTATCTGCCGTCTTGATTGGCTTTGCTCATGCAGCCACCTGATGATATTCCGCCTCCAAATTGCGTGTTGTCATTATTACGTGCTGGTCGGCCGAGAGCAAGCACGGCGGCGCGTGAAAGGGGCTGACACGAGGGGCCCGCGCCCTCCAAAAACCAGCATCGTGCTCGCTCGCAACCTTCCTGTAGTTCTTGTAGTTCTTGTAGTTCTTGGAGTTCTTGTAGAGAGAGAGGTCTGGTCGCTGCCAGTTGTTGTCGTTGACGGTTCTTCTCCACCGCGATAGCAACAAAGTCTGGCCTCGCCTACCCTTGCCGGTTCCCACGGAGCGAGAACGGTCAAGAGTCCAAGACAACGACCCTGACGGATGCATTGCCCGATTGTGGCGAACATCATGTGCGATCTGATCCACCACTCCCGCGCCCGAGTCCATTTCTGCGGTTTCTGCGACTTCTGTTGCCGTCAACCTGCCTGCCTGCCTGCCCGTCTGTCCGTCTGCCCGTCTGCCTGCCTGCCTGCCTGCCTGCCTGCCTGCCTGCACCAGTCGGTGGTGCCCCCCTCCCCCTTTGTCCCCCTATCTTTCTGTTCACCCATCTGGCTGGCAGCAGGGAATGTTGTTGCTGCTGCCGCTGCTGCTGCTGACGCTACCATTTCCATACTCGCCCCTAATGCAGCGATAAGCTCTTTTACTGGGGTCGCCACACAGTCGCAGGATGCAGGAGAATCCGTCACCTGAAGCTGGACAAATAGCCAAGATTTTAGCCCGAGGCCGAGGGTCGGGGAAAGCATGCTACTCGCCGAGAAAATCGCGAATCAGCAGTCTCGACGTGGCCATCCCGGGGTAGGAGCTGGTTGGAGCTGGTTGGAGCTGGTTGGAGCTGGTCAGAGCTGGTCCCCTAATCAAGGCCGGACACGACAAATGCCCCCCTGCCTGCCTGGTTGTGCTTTGACAATAAAAATTGAGGTGAGAGAGTAAGTTGATCGTCCTTCTCGGACGAGACGTATCATGAGGAGAGCGGCTGAGCACGATTCGACCAAGGTTGGTCAGGAAGATGGCCCATTCGCTCGGCTACTTCGGCACATGGAAATCATCGGTTTTTTTTGTTGTTTTTTTTCGCTGGCGACTTTCCATCTAAACAGTCCGCGCACAGAGAACTCCGTCCGTGCCGTATTAAATTTGCCATTGTCATTTTTGATTGAAGTATGGTGCAGACTCAAAGTTCGTCAACAGTTCTCGAGTCAAATATCGGCTGATGGTCATCTCTCTCTATCCATCTCTCTCTCTCTCTCTCTCTCTCTCTGTGTGTGTGTGTATGCATGAGCCCATTTGGGGCCGGCTGGACGTATAATTTCAGATTAAACCAACTCCACACCGGCCAGGGTTGCCTGTCAGATCTTGATATAGCCATGAATGGGACTTGGAAAGTCGGACAACGGAGAAGAACTATAACTTCTGCCATGAGCCGAGTTCATATCGCATGAGCCGATAATCAACGTGACCCGGTGCCTAGCCACACACGAATAGATAGATACTACGGAGTACCACGGAGTACATTAGATTTTACTCGCGTTGTTCGAGGCTGCGAGTTCGTGGAAAGAAAGCACCACTTTGACGCTTCCTAGTTTTGATCAGGGTTTGGTTGGAGAAAAGACTGATAGGTGATGGATGGTAAAGATTTGCCAAGTCATCTTCGTTCCTGCGCGGTAGTCTTGCAGGCAATGCGACTTCAAAAAGGGGGTTGAAATGCCAGGCATGGCTCATCCGGTGGCTTCAGGGGGAAAAAAGGGGGGCATGAGATCAGCAAATGATCACCAAGAGTCGTGTAAGCCAAGCGCCAAGTCGATTGAAATGACAGCCAAGAGTTATGGATCAGCGCAGGAAGACTTCCCATGCAGCCCATGTCGTCGCAAAGATAGAAATGACACCCAAGACGGCCACTAGATTGTCGCATATGATAATCTTGAATTCGAGAACCGCTGGATGCAGGGATATGTTCACCTCTAGGAGTGAGTCGAGGCAAGTCCACGTAAGTACTAGTCCTCCTGATCCAGGCGAGGGCCAGTCGCACGGGTGATGCATTATCAACGACGACGGGTTTTGAACTGCCGCGATCCTTACCTCTCCCGGGCACATTGCCTCTTCCAGGCACACCAGCCGCAGGTTTCTTCAGTTCTGGGACATTTGCCAAGGAATATACCGACCGCTTACTCCAAAGTAACAGGAGTTAACACAAGCCGTCGTGATGCGGTATTATGTGAAGCGGTCAAACATGGAACAGAGGGTTCCATGGGGACAAGAGCCAAAACGAAAAGGAAGAAGAAAACAAAAACATCCGCGTCATCCAGATCCTCAATGGCAAAGAACTCGGGTGTGTGGTCTTGGGAGATGGCCACCCACCTCTCCCGACAGAAAAGCTCGCGCCTTCATGACCCGTGACTACTTCGGCCTTGCCCGCCTTCGCAGCAGTGAGGTCACAGGGGCACGCATGCCACCGCATCTTCGTTTGAAACGACGTCATATAAGCCATCTAATGCCGGGATAACAAACTCCTTGGCGCCTGCCTGCCTGCCTGCCTGCCTGCCCACCACGGTACGGGGCTGTGACTTCTGGTCTGGCAGTCATGTACTCCGTAAGAAGAGGGCGTCTTATACTTGGGCCGTGGGGCAAAGGCCGTTATGATTGGCTTGCCCTGACTCGAGTGCGGAATTCATCCACTTGCAATGAAGAATCGCCGAATCCTCGTGTGATGGATGACAGTGCTCAGCACCCTTTCGCTCTGGGCTGGGGGTCGTACATTGACAGCAAGGCAACACGATCAAAGAATTGCGGGAGTTGCAGCAGCTGCAGCTTTCTTGGCGTCGTTCATGATTCGGTGACGAAGATTGTTAAAAACGCAGACTTGGCCGCTGAATCTATCAGACCGGCTTCGGAGGATGCTGCGAGCTGACCAACAGCATGAGACATGGGACTCGTTGAGAACTGCTGGCACTCACGCATGTCCATGAGATACACCCGCATACAGAGTACAGAGTAGAGCGTCAGGTTTTTCCTCCCACGCCCCTTCCCAGCAGCAAGTACCCATTCAAGGACCTCAAGGGTCTCAAGGGTCTCAAGGGTCTCCTCAAGGGTCTCAAGGGTTCACGGATCTTGGTGTCCGCTTCCTTCGGGCTATGCAGCCGGATGGGGCTCTCGAGTTCTCGACGGACATGTCCTCTTGGGAGATGGCGAGACGGCGTCCACGAGGTCTGGCAAGGCACGCGCGGCATGAGTACGTACGTGCTGGAGATTCCTTTGGCTGATTGCCGGGCCGAGGACGAGTACAAGCCTTGCTGCCTGCCAGCCGCGAAGATTGCGGGGGCGAGAGTCACACGGTGTCGCCGGGAACCCGCGACTCGCGAGACGACCTCTGGGAGTCTGGTCGCGGCAGCCTTTGGAACATGGCAGATTCAGCCGAAACCGGGGACTCTCTGCATGACCGGAACGAAGTTGAAGGTCGCTGGAACATTGAGAGGACAAGCACGACGGGCAGCTGCGATGGAGGACGGAGGCGATGGATGGGAGGAGGCAGGAGGCCCGCGCTCGCTTTCCTTTCCACATCTTGGCCAACCCCATCCCCATCATCCAACACCCGTGCCAGGAACATCGTGACCACATCCAAATCCCTCACGCAGTGCGAGGTCGAAGCAACCCCGTCCGTGTCCGGCCCATCTGAAATCCTGCTTTTCAACGCAATCTCGCAAACAATAGGCTGTCATGGTTGAATAACTGCTCGTCGCAACCACAACCACAACAACAACAACAACCACAGGCAAAGATGGATGTTTATTTGCTGCAAAGGCGAGCGGCAACCGTGTATTGATTGAGCTGGGCAAAAATGCCTCCAGTTCTGCAAACTGCAAACTGCCTCGGGCGGTCATGTGTTATGTATGTATTGGCCTCGATCCATCATCAGTTCCACTGCATAATGTACCCCATGTCTCGCAGGTGTCACCAGACTCTGGACAGCAATGGCTGCTTGCTGCATTGGTGGTGAGCACTGAAGGGGGGATTCACTCTTGCAATCCCTTGTTGTCAAGTAGGCATCCTTTTTTTGACGCTTGCCGACTGACGTCAAGCATGGCCTGCAACAACGTATAGAAATCTGACAGACAGAATGATGCTGCCAGGCGTCGACAACGTGGAAGGCGAAAGAAGAAGAAGAAGAATAGCGGCAAGAGATGGAGGATCCAAAAAAAAGTGCGTAATTCTCAAGATTGCCTCCTCCCGGTCTCCAACTCGACAAGATCTTGAATCCGAAGCCAGGCCATGCACGCACCCAATCTGACAGCCGATGCGGCTCAACCTTAAATGTCACAAAATTAGCAACCTCCCAACCTCCCCAGACTTTACCAGATTTGGCATCTCGCCCGTCATGCGACCCTGGTGCTTAAAACCATGTGTGCCTCGACCCGTCCGTCCTATGCGTCCTATGCCGGTCGGCTCGAGCGAGAATGGCCGAGTTACGTCCTATCTCCTTGGGGCTGGTAACCCGATGGGCAGTTCAGCCGAAGAAGAGGGTCTGGCAAATCTGGTACTCCCGAGCCCGTAGTGCCTGGTCTGCAGAGCACCTCCTCACATCCATGGTAGTTCATCTCACCAAGTCCAGTCGCTGATCGCTCTCCCTCGCCAAAGATCATCTTGCATCAAAAGTCTGCCTTATTCTCCACGTCGTTTGCCGCGCAGTTCACCCACTCCCGCTGACGCACATGTACTTACTTACATATCGCCCATGCAACGTCGTGTGGCGAGAGGGAAAAGGGGGAAATAAAAAGTAAGTTGAACACCGAGGGGGGTGGACATGAATGACCGACCACCAAGCCCGTAGCTTGCGGATGGACAAGTCCACCCGAGCCTGTTCACGTTACATGCGGCGGGTGCCTAGCCATGCAACCGCATATGCAAGCAACCACGACGGGCAGGTGCAAAGGTTGAATTCCGAGTTGCTCATGATTCCACCGTCTGTGCAACATGTGCAACGTGTACTCCTGCCCCGCCCGGCCAAGTGTCCGACTAAACTGTGCAGTGCCTTTTGACATTAACGTGAAATCGTGCAAAAAGAATACGCCGAGGTCTGCGCTGCAAACTTCTCCGTACTTTCACTTGTGTCAACTTTCCCCTTCCGAATCGCGTCGTCGCTTGATATTTTGTTTTCCTCAACGCCGCTATTTCCGCCGTATTTCCCTAGTCTCGTCCGTTTCGTCTTCGACATGCCACCAACCAAGTTGCCAAAGGAGCCGAGGTTGAAGACCTTGCGGGGCAATGCGTAGCAGTGCGGTGCGTTGGTAGCGAGGAGGCCGTGTGAGCTTGCCACAAAGATGCAGAGACCGAAAATTCTGCTTGTTGGTAAAGATGGCGACTATATTCTTTCGCTTAAATGCGAATAACGTACTGCTTCCACGGTAGCTGAGACTGAAGCAACATGGGCGTAGGCACAGTCAACATGAGTAAATCACTCGTCATGTTGAAGGCGCATGACAACATCAAATGTCCTTGTGACGTTGTACATCCGCATACGGCTGCAAAGAGACACCATCTCGTCAGTAACAATCGCTTCCGCGACCACTTGAACGTTGAACATACGCGTGTTTCCTACGATCACTTCGGAAGTAGTTTACAAAGGGTCGGCACCAGAAACCGAAGAAGTCGCCTCTTCAACCCAGATCTGCATGCCAAAGTCAGTCAGCTCAACTGATGGACGGATTTGAGCACCCTCGCACTCACTCACGTCAGCTTTAGGATGGACTCCTCAATCGGGAAGCGTTCTCATGGCTGCTGGCCGCCCTCATCCGCCGTAAATTGTGGGCAGGGAGATGGTGATTGGAAAAGAAAGTCGCCGGGAAGAAGGGGGCATCTCACAAATGACCTTGCACTTGCGAACAAGGCTGGGCTGGGCTTGTCACCTTGTGTAGCCCGATATGCTTCAAACAAAGATGCTACTAATACCAAGGCGTCCCCGAAGCAACCCTTCCTGATAGTTTCATCATATTCTCGCGTGACGACCATTGGCTATGATGCCCTGGCTGTTTGTTGTGGTTGCTGACACACGGCGCTAGCTGGCAAAGATTCGTTCCCCAAGAGCCAAGTCGAGCCTCGCCTGCACCAAGGTTGTCAATCCAATTCTAATTTCGCGGAGCGTTCGGCAATGTTCCGAGAGTCAAGTATGTACGCGCAGCAGCATGCTTTCGAGGCGAAGGGTGGCAGGTTGGATTGACTCTTGAGAGAGCCGAGCGTAAGAATCCCTTGGAGTAAGACGCCTTGGTGTAAGACGGCTAGGAAAACGGCATCACATGGTATTTTATTCCTCCGTTGTAGTCTGGAGATTGAACCATCGTGGGGCCACAAGTTGTAGTAGATCTTGTTTCGTGCTGGCACAGTATCATGAAATTCGGAGTGCAAAACCAAGATACCCATGGGCAAGAAAATCAGAAGAAGAAGAAAAGCACACGTGGGTGGATCTGATTCGAAGCATGTGCTTGATGTTGCCCGGCAGCGGATAATATGACCGATTGTGCGTAGGTAATATAATCGATCGTACGCTCTATGCGCGTAGGACTATATTAGGGAAGCTAAAATACACCTTATTAGAATATATAATTATAGAATAAGAAGTATAGGAGATTTACTATAACTACTCTATCTATAAAAAAAAGAGCTTTAATCCTTCTATTTATATAATAAAATTAGCATTAATTTAATTACTTTTTTACCTTTAATTATCCCTTCTAATTATATCTTTTACCTAAGTTATATACTATATAGTAATAGTTATAAGCCTAGGAGGTATATACTTATAACTCCACTAAATTTCTAATATATAAGACTTATATATATATAGTGCCTTACTTACTAATTTATACTTATAATAAATACCTTAACTTCTTCTTACCTAAGTCTTAAGACTAATATTAAGTTAGTTTTATTTAATAAGTAAAAGAAATAATATAAAGTATTAAAGTAAGCTACCTAAAGCTAAGAGATTTAAAAGAGGGTTAATTCTTAGCTTCTAAAGCTTAACTTTAATTACTTATAAAAGCCCTTTATAATTATACTAAAGGCCTATAAGGCTTTTATTACTAAGAACTAAGAAAGTATAGAAACTAAGCTTATTTTCTAAGAGGCTTTTTCCTTCCTTTTTATAAGTATATAACTAAGTATTAAGTATATAAGGTAACTAAGTCTAGAGAAAAGACTATTAAAACCTAAATTACTAGCATTATTAATCCTAATACTTATATAATAGTAATTAATAAGATTAAGGAGAAAAACACTAATAATAAGAAGCTTACTCTTTACTAAATTACTATTAAGCTTAAAAAGAAATTCTTACCTAGTTAAGTTATTATTAAAGTAAAAGTTATAGCTAAGTATATAGTATACCTTAATAAAGCTAAATATATAAATATATAATTTAAGTATTAGAATAAGTAATAAGGAAAGCTATACTAAAAAGCCTTAATATATAAGATTAATAAAGTTTAGGGTTCTAATATAATTTATAACTTTATTATAGTAGTTAGAGTATACTTTAACCCTAAATAAGTAAAAACTAAGATTATATAGCTAGTATAAACCTTAGACTTTTTTCCTAAGGATATTACTTTTATAGGTATTATAGCTAAGTATACTTAATACTATAAGGTAATATAAACTATATATACTAACTTTAGAAAGCTTTATAATTACACTTAAGGAACGCTTTAACTAAGGTAATAAGAAATAAGACTAGAAAAATAATAGTCCTAAGAAGTACTTTTACTATATAAGTAAGGCACTAAATACTTACTTTTAGTCTCCCTAAGCATACTATACTTTATATTATATAGTAACTAGTAAGAAAGTTTAAGGATTTAAGCTCTCTTTAAAGGTTAATTATAAAAGGTTAAGGAATACTATAAGAGTATAAAATAAAAGAACTTATATACTAAGGTAATAAAAAATAGGTAAATAGTAAAAGGCACTAAAGATTATAAAGAAAAGAAGTTACTTAAGGCTATTACTATTATAATTATTAATCCTAATATTCTAGAGAGTATAGCTTCTTTAAAAGAAAGCTATACTATACTAGAGAATATAAAGTATATACTCTTAGAGAGCACTCTCTTTAATAACTATAGTGCTCTTTATATTATTAATAATATAAGTTACTTTAAGCCTAAAACCTTTAAAGAAATAGTTAATAATTATCTTAAGGCTAGAATAACCTCTTTCTAAATTATTAGAAGAGGCACTTATATAATTAAGAATATCTTTAATAAGCCTAAGGGGAAACTTATAGAAAACCTTACTTTATAAAATATTACACTTATAGAGGGGTTTTATATAAATATTATATCTAAGAGCCTTCTTTAGAAAAAAGGCATATAGTACTATAAAGCAAACTACTCCTTATATATTAAACCTTTCTATAAGAGCTTATTATTAGCTAAACTTAAGAGAAAGTATAATATTATTTTCCTTTAATATAAGCCTCTTTTCTTTTATAATAGTCCTAAGTAAGAAGTAAATTTAGCTATAGTATTAGTAATATTTTTAATAATTAATTTAGAAGTAAATAAATAAAGCTTATAGTATAGTTAACTAAGTAAAAACCCACGTCCTATATAAGTAAACCCTAAAGAACTTTAGCACTTATATTCTAGCTACCTTAAAAAGAATACTCTAGCTAAGAGTTATACTTATATAAGGGAAGTGTAATTATAAGGTATAAAGTATAAAGACTATAAGATATATACTTTAGTTTATGCTTACTAGGTTATTTTAAGAAGACTACTAAAATATATATTACTAAGGCTATTCTAGAGAATTTATTAGGACCTTTAGGACTATAAGACTAGTTATAATAGTATAAACTAGTTACTAGTTATAAAAGATAAGTTCTTAGGCATAATTTAAGTTTATATATTACCTAATAAGTTATAGGTAATAGTATTTAATATACTAGTTTACTTTAAATAATAAGTTATAAAGTAATTTAGATTATTAATTATAAAGATTAGGTAAGATTATAAGGGAGCTATTATTAGCTAATTTACTAATATAATCTTTTAGACGTAAGTATGCTTATAAGGTATTAATCTTAAGCTTACACTACTATACACTTATAAACTAAATAGAGTTATAAAGAGGGTAAGCTAGATAATTATACTATAATTAAATATAATACTTATAGGCGTAAGGCTACTACTAAATCTATAGTTAGAGAGTATATAAGTAGTAATATACCTTTATAATATTAGTCCTATTTAATAATCTAGTTAGAAAACACTACTAAAGACCCTAAAAAGCTAGTTTTATAATAATGCTTAGCTACTAATTTAGAAGCCTATAGCTAACCTAAGGCTAGATTAGAGTGATTTACACGTATATAGCTACTATGCCTATTCTCTTAAAAGGGATTATAAGGCTAATAAATATAGATAGTTTTACAAGACAAATCCTAGGGGTTATATTAGATATCTAGTTAGGTATTCTGCCTCTAATATTTATTATATTTAGATTCTAAAGCTAGGAAAGGTTATAATAATAAGAAACATTACGTTTAATAAGTTAATTTTTTATAATATAGCATATAAAAGCGTAATTAAGCTTTTAATTAATAAGCTTAAAGTGTAATTTTAAGTCCTTAAAATTAACACTAAATTAGATAATAAATTAAATCTTTTCCTTATACTAATTAAACCTTAGATAGATTAGACTAAGAGTTTAAACTTAGGGGTAAATACCTTATAGACTTCTTAATTATAACTAAAGAAAAGAGAAGCTATTTATTTTAATAAAGATATTAGACTTTAAATACCTTAGCTATTACTAGATTTACTAATTAAAGAGTAAAAGACTCCTAATCTAAGCGCTTAGGAAAGTAAAATAAAGTATAAAGCTTTAGATTTATATACTTAAGGAAGTAATATAATAATAAATCTAATAAGTAATAAGTAAGATACTATTATAAAGGCTTAGGAGAGCTAATGTTCTTATAAGGTTCTAGAATACTAAGTATATAATACTAAGGACTAAGTTATTAATAACTTAATAAGTAATTAACTACCTAAGCTAGTAAATAAAGTAAACTAGTAATAAGATAAACCTATAGAAGTAAACACTAAACTAGCTACCTATATAGAAAGCTTAAAGGGAGCTCTAGCTATATAGTTAGAAATTATAGAAAAAAGCCTTAAAATAGTTATAATATAAAAAGGTATATAGACTAGCTTAAGATTATAAACTAAAAGAAAGTAAGGCTAGATTCCTTTATATACTTTACTAGTAAGGAGAAAGAGAAAAGGACTTAATAAAGCTTTTATTAATAGCCTTTAGGACTTAAAAGATCTTTTCTTAGAGTTTAGGAAAACTAAGGATAAAGACCTTTATAAGCTCTTTCTAGGAGATTAGGATTTTAAGAGCTATAAAATAGTGTTTTTAGTAATTAATATATATTATAATAAGGAAAGTAAATTACTTCTTAAACTAAAGAGGAAAGTAAGCACTATTTATTAATTAGACCTAGCTAAACCTTTAAAGTTATAGAAAAGAGTAAAGGATTATTCTCTTAAGAAGGAATAGATTAATATAATAAATAAAGAGATTAATAAGCTAAAAGAATAAGAAATATAGTAGTAAATAAAGCATTTAGTAGCTTAATTAAAGCCTTTACTATTAAAATAGGTGTTTTCTTATAAGTTTAATAAGAAGGGGATGTTAATCTATTATAAGGTATGTTTATATATACGCAAAGATCTCTAGGAAACCTTAATAATTAAATACACCTATGCTATAACGCTTGCTACGCATATATTCTATGTATTTATAGCGCTAGTTACTAGGTTTAATTTAAAGACTAGGTAGTATAATATTAAGAATACCTTCCTTTATATAAAACATAGAAAAAGGGAATTCCTATAATATATAAACTTCCTAATAGCTTTATAGTACTTAGAGAGTATATAAAATTACTTAAGGCTTTATATAAATTAAGGGACTCTTTATAGCTTTAGTTTAAAGAACTAAGTAAGTCTCTTAAGAAGCTTAGGCTTAAGTTAAGCTAAGAGAAGCCTTACTTATTTTATATAAAAGATTAGACTATTTTCCTTATATTCTTTATAAATAATATTTTTATAGCTTTTTATAAGAATAATAAGAAGACTACTAACTAGATCTCTAAGGGACTAAAGAAAGTATATAAATTAGATAAAAAAGGTAAAGTAAGATTCTTTCTTAGAATTTAGATTATTAGAGACTAACTATAGTAAAAGGTATATCTTAGTTATAAGGTATATATTAGTAAGATTAGGGAGAAATTTAGCTAAGTAAAAAAGGCACTTTCCTTACTATACTAATCCCTATAGTAAAGTATTATAAGTTTATAAGTAAAGCTAAGAAGTAAGTAATTAAGGTTTACTAAAAGAAGATTAGATTAATCCTATATACTATAATTATAATTAAACTAAATATAGCCTTTATAGTAGTAAAGTTATTATAATACCTTATAAATCTAGGACTAAAGCATATAAAGGCTATAGACTAAGCTATTTACTATTTACTTATTATATATAAACTTATACTATGCTTTAGTATAAGCACTAAACTTTAAGCTTTTTAGATCTTAAGTAATGCTTTATTTATAAATAATCTTAAGACACGTAAATTATTATAAGGATATTTAATTACTCTCTTTAGTAAACTAATTATCTAGAAAGCTACGCGCTAAATAATAGTAACTATATCTATAATAGAAGCTAAATTACTTACTTTATAATAAGTAGTAAAAGAGACTATAAGTCTATAGCGCTTATTTAAAGATATTAAATTTAATACTTATAAAGACTAGGTTATTAACTATAATAATTAGTAAATAATTTAGCTTATATTAAATAAGAGTAAGTAATTAAATACTTAACTATATTATATTAATATTTATAATATATAATTAAAGTAAGAATTTAAAAAAGGAAGCTTTAAGATTACGTATTTACTAATAGCTAAAATGCTTGCTAATGGATTTATAAAGGCGTTAAATTAGGAGTAATTTAAATGCTTTAGATTAATACTTAGGTTAGTAAATTTATATATACTATATAATATTTAAAGCATATAGGTTACTAAGGAAGCATAGGAATGTTAATAAGGGGGCATAAAATTAATTACCCTAGAAATATAAGAAAGCCCCCTCCTTAGTAAGTAAAGCGCTTCTAAGGTAAATAGGATTAGTAAAATATAAACTCTAAAACACTATTATATAAAAACATATATATAAATACTATTTTAAATAAAGAAAATTAATAAGACTTATATAAGAAAGTAAATAACCTCCTTAAGATAAGCTATTACCTTAGTTATTTTCTTATTAACCTTTACTAAAAAGCCCTTAGTAGTAGTAATAGCCTTATTACTTAGAGTAATAACTTCTTTATATATAAAGTCTAGCTTTATAATAAGTTCTAATTAGAGTTATAAAGCCTTATAGTAATACTTTACTATTTATATAGGTTATTAGTAAAGAGCATAGAAAAGAGGGAGAAACACACCTAACCTTAGAGTCCTTATCTAGTGCTAATAGCATTTGCTTAGTAAGGGGAATATAAGCATTATATAATAGTTAATAATAGTAATTACTAACCTTATATAAGTAATATCTCTAAGATTATCTAGACCTAACTTTATAATAATAACCTAAGTTACCCTTACTTATAATACTTACTTAAATATACTTATTATAAGGTATATCTTATAAAATACTATAAGATATAAGTATATTAGACTATAAAGTTAGTACTTACTAATTAAAGAGGGAAAGTATAGTATAAATAAGTTACTTTTATAAACTATATAAAGAATTATGCCTTATACTATCTCTTATTTAGCCTCTTAAAGAATATAAGGTTTATAAAGAAGTATACTAAGAATACCTTCCTAAGGTAATTATAGAAGATAATAACTTACTAGTATATTACTTAAAGTATACTAAAGAAAGAATATAATTACTATAGGCTATACTAAGGCCTAAGATATTATTTAATACTAAATTACTAATAATATAAAGCTTATACTTAGAAGTAGTTAAGCCTTTCTAAGAGTAAGCCTTCTTCTTAGCTTAAGCTTATAAGTAAAAAGATATATTAATTAAAATAAAGGAATAGTTAATAAAAAGTATATTATAAAAGTAAGAAAAAGAAAGCTTATAAATATTATATTAGAAAAGCCTTTATAAGAAAAAAGTATAGGTATAAAAGTAAGAAAGCTTACTTTAATTTTATATTAGGTTTACCTATAATAATAACACTATATATTTACTAGTTAAGGTAATAATTAGTAGTCTTAATAACCTTAATACTAATTAGGGGGTGTATTACCTAGTAGTAAATAATATAACTAATTATACATAGGTAATATAATTAATTATACGCTCTATACGCATAGGACTATATTAGGGAAGCTAAAATGCACCTTATTAGGATATGTAATTATAGAATAAGAAGTATAGGAGATTTACTATAACTACTTTATTTATAAAAGAAGAGCTTTAATCCTTCTATTTATATAATAAAATTAGCATTAATTTAATCACTTCTTCTACCTTTAATCATCCCTTCTGATCACATCTTTTGCCTAAGTCACGTGCCACATAGCGATACTTGACCAATGACGGCCCCGCTATTGCTCCACGCTCATTCATCATGGTCGCGACGGGATGGGGAATGGGGAGGGGACATGGGACATGCTTGATTGCTCCTCGATTGCCATGCCTGGATTCCGAGACCTTTCGATCCGTGCCGTTCCAGGGGTCGCCGTTCCAGGGGTCGTCGTTCCAGGATAGTTCAGGCATCACGATCCCTAGCTTCTGGGATTTCCCCCTTGTTCGCGGGGGACGAAGCAAAGCTGCCCTGACCAGTGAGTCCCTGAACGGCCAGAAATCATCCGCCAAGAAATTGAATGGCGCGGGAATGTCAGACAGAGAACCAGGACTCGAGACGTGGGCGTATGTACGTAGCATTCGTGCTGTATGTATGCAGGCGTCGCACGCACCGACCAGGAGGCATTGCCGGCGTGGCAACCAGGGACTGGGATTGGGTGCAACCAGCTGCACCTCTTCGCATCCTCTGAATCCTAATACATTGCCATGGCATCTGCATCGTCAACTTCAGCTGCCGCCGGTGGGCCTTGTCAAGACTTGAGAGCTGACAGACAACTTTTGCACATGAATATCCCTCTGGCTCTCCGTCTTGTTCAGTCCTACATGGGAAAAGTGGTGGATTTACACCTCATAATAGCTTATAACAGCTTATATCGGCTCAATCATGTATAAACTAGGATATCGATTTGACTTCGTTGCCGACACAAAACAACATAGCCCCCTCCCAAAGACAGAACGAACCAAACATGTGTGAGAGTAAGAATAATGCGCCGTTGATTTCCCAATGCAGGATTCATTACATTTCATCCTCGAGGCCATATTCGGCATCCATTGCTCCATCGTCATCGTCATCGTCGTAACCCCCGCCAAACTCCTCGCCTTGGCCGCCGTGCTCCTCTTGCTCTCCATATTCTTCTTCCTCTCCCTCTTGCTCCCCCTCTTCCCCGGCCACGCTCTCCTCCGGCTCTTCGTTGGCGTCATCGTCGTCGTCGTCGTCGTCGTCGTCAGCGCCGAGAGTACTACCCGCCACACTTGTTTTGCGACTCGTTGCTGCTGACCCAAGACCGCCGGCGTTGGGAATGTCAAAAATGCTGCGAATGGCATCGTAATTGATTCGCTTGGACCACGCTCGGTCCTTTGCGACGTTGATGGCAGCTTCGGCGGCAGAACTGGCAGGGCTGGTCTGGCCCTCGCCCATTCGTGCTCGCTTCCTGCGGCGACGCGTTTGCTTTGGTCGATCGGCTTCCATCTTTTTGCGGAAGACTTTTTCCTGGTGCTGACGAAGCCAGTCTTTGTTCTGGTTCACCCAGATGAGTTCTTTGATGCGAGCCTCGTCGGGTGACAAGAGGCAATTGATGACCTCGGGATCGTCGGCAAATTCATCTTCGGTTACATCCGCGGCCATGGACACTGCCTTGCTCGGCTTTTGTTGACGCGCCCAGTGGGAATGGATCCTTGCCCGCTGCTCGGCGTTGGAATAGGCGAGGGCGTGTTCGTACGTGAGAGGGTCGTTGAAGATTTCCTCAATCTGACCCTCTAGCTCTGCTTCGTCCTTCTCCCACTCGTCATTGACTGGAAGCTGAGGTCTTTCGCGCTCTTTCCCCTTGCCGCTGCGCTGCCGACCCCCGGCTCCTCTCTCTTCTTCTTCGTGCTCCTGAACCAGCTCCTCATCAAGGGCGTCCCCGAATTCGTGAGCCAGCTTTTCCAGGTCATCGTTCCCCTGCTCGGTCTCCTCACCATATTCGTTGGTCCTGATGCTCGGCAAGTTCTCTGGGATCTGTGACGGCAGTGGCGGAATGATGAAACCATCGGCATCCCGGCGGAACTTGATGGGCGGGGCTTTGGACAAGTCGGCGCCGCCCTCTGTCATCCTGCGTTGACGCGACTCTGTGGGGACGCCGAGAGTGGTGGTGGCCTCTGGTCCGTCTTCGGCATTCCCTGCCGCACTCCGCTTCCTCTTTCGTGTTTCATCGTCGGCATTCTTTCTGCAGTCGTCCGACTGGCGATAGAATGAAGGCGGATCGTGAGAGCTCTCCAGAAAGTCCTGTTTGAGGAAGTCCTCCACGGACATTTGACTTGACTCTGTGACGTTGAATTCTTGGAGACGGTTCTGGATCGTGTGATTGGTGACTTTGACGATGTAAACTACCTCGCGAACCGTCCGCCGAAAATTGTGCATTCGAGCAGCCATCAGGAGACAGGCACCGCAGATGCCTGATGGACGGCGGCCCATGACCATCCAATCTCTGCTCATGCGCTTGACAAGGCGGACTGCATCCTCGGCGACCTTGGCCGTGTCTTGATGAAACTCCATCTTGGTGGCAAAACGCCAGATTAGATCTTCAGGGTATACCGGAATTAGTCCGTCGTTGCCAATGGGCACAACCTCGTTGAGCTTTTTGAAGATGCGCCCCAGCTTAAAGACGTTTAGCTGTACAAGGTCTGCCAGGTCAATCAACATGACCTTGCACGGTGGCTCTGCTCGGCAAGCAGCATAGAGACAAACGGCGGCGACACTGGCAAGCGTTCTTCCTTGAACAAAGTTGGCGCCCGAAGCCAGTTTGAAGACTTGGGTTCCAGCAGTGACCAGGCTTTCACCGACATTGAGATGCTGTGCGTATCCTTGCATGAGGCCGCGTGCCTCTCGGATGCTCTTTTCTCTGTCCTCCGTGCCGCCAACTCGTCTGAAGCCAGGGCCAATGCTCCTGACGCCGGCTTGGTCCGCGCCAATAAACGAACCCTGGACCATGGCGGCACCCGATGAAGTTTCACCGAACTGGACTTCGGCGACAATGTTGCTATCATCAGCCACACGACCACAGGTCCGACAAGTGCCGTCGACGACATTGGGTTTGGGACAAGCCCTGTTGGGACATTGTTGTCGAGCTGGTGCGGCAACAAAGCCGTTTCGGTTTGCTGACGAAGAGGCTGACGACTGTGATTGTGATTGTGCGGCCGCTTGTGCTTGGCGGCGTTCTTCCCTCTCCCTCATGGCCCGTATGGCATTTGGTCGAGCAAACCGAGATTTGGCAGGGCCAGCGCCGGCACCGGCACCGGCACCAGCCTTTCTGTTGGGGTTCAACAATGAAGACATTTCCGAGGAAGTGAATTGGGTAGCTGGACAAGATGCTGCACGTAGCGATGAGTCTTGCGGTTCGTCACGCGAAACAAGACGGAAAACAAACCCGATGGATGGCCAGCAAAATACCCCCAACGAGAGGCAGCTGCCTTCCGGGAAAGCTAGAGTGATTTCAATGCATGCGATGAGCAAAGGGATGGCAATAAGCTGCTCTGGGTAATTCTCACGCGACGAGTTGAGGATGGTGGGAAAATTTCTCTGCGCCCCCCCGCGCTTTGTTGGGGGGTGCAAGCCTGATGGTCGAGTGGAGTGGGCAAGGCCACGGACATAGAAGCACCAGACAGCTTTTATGCGTGTTCGAGGCGGCGCGCTGCCTAAAAAAAAAGAACCACTCAAACCAAGTTCTCCTCCGTTATTATCGTGCGGGGAATTATTAACCCCTCCGATTACAGGTCTGCTTCCCGCATTATCGATCATCTATCTGTACCGAGTACTCCGTAAGAGGCCAGGAGTTGCAACTGTCATGATCTAAAATCCAGGAATAAATACATCACGCAACATGCAGACCCCACTCACCTTTGCGGCTGACCCGAACACCGACATTTGGAAGAAGCCGCCCACCCACGATGTATTCTCCGGTAGGTTTGCGCACGCAGTCAGCCTGGCAGCTGCCAATGGGTTTCATCTTCTGTCTACAGAATCCTCCTGGGCAGGCAACTTCAATATGCCGCCCCTTTTGCTAAATTCGTCGTCCGCCAGCTCCCCATCGTCCCCACTCCAAGGGCCCGTCTCTCAAATTCCTCTCTGCCACGTTGACCTTCATCGCCACCTACACACTTCAGTTCGACCAAGCTGGCATACTGCTCACCTACACCAAGGACTCGGACCGCAGGTGAATCAAGTCGGGCGTCGAGCTCTTCAACGATGCGCCCCGTCTCTCCACAGTCTGTACGGACATGTACTCCGACTGGAGTGTGTCTGATGCCCCCCGCGGAGACGAGATCCGCACCGGATGCAAGCCCGTGAACATTACAGTAGAGCGCATGGACGATGAGCTTGGCACGAGTCTGTGGGTCTACCACGTCGATGGCAGCGAGAAGACGCCGTTGAGAGAAATCACCTGGCCGTTTGGAACAGCAGGAGAGGGATGGGAGCTCGAGGTCTCAGCCGCCGTTGCGAGGCCGTACAAGGAGACCAGGGAAAAGATGGAGGCCACGTTCCAGAGCTTCGATGTCACATGGAAGGAATAAAATTCGGTTCATGAAAAGAATTTGCTTTTTTTTTTTTTTTTTTTTTTTTGCCTTGATCCAAGAGCGGGACAAGCCGTCCTCCCACGAAGCGCGCCGTCCATAAACTCTGCTTCCATCCTGCAACATTCTCTATTTTCTACTCAATCACCAAGCCCGTCTTCATATCTCCCCATTTCGCGGCCCAAAAGTCGGCCATGTAATGAGATCGCCGTCGCCACTGCCCCGATCCGCCCTGGGGAAACATTTCACACATGTGCTCGAGATAGGTGGATGACAGGCTGAACATGGGCCGACGCTGCATCTTCTTATTGTCCTCGGCACCCAGATGCGGCGTGGCTGTCGACGCTCCTTTCTTCTCGAGTTGGCGCATCAGGCGAATGAGGACCTCGGCAGCACAATCTGCCCCCAATGTCCACGCAGCATTCTCGTACCCGAACGAAAAGACTAGATTCGGCAGGTCCTGCAGCATGCTTGCTTTCCAGGCAAGTTTCTGCGTCGGATCTACTCTCACGCCATCCACGGAGAAGCGAATATTGCCCCCGAACCTGAGCCGGATGCCCGTTGCTGCAACAATGACATCCGCGGGCACTTCTTGGCCCGACACCAGCTTGATGCTGTTCCCGGTGACCGTCTCGATGTGGTCCGTCACGACACTTGCTTTGCCCGATCGGAGGGACTGGAAGAAGTCTCCGTCCATGGTCATGCACATGCGCTGTTCCCAGGGGTCGTATCGTGGCTTGAAATGCTTCTCCCAGGATACGTCTCTCGGAAGCTGCCTGGCTGTCAGGAATCCCAAGATGAGCCTCGCCAGGCTGGGAAAATACTTGCACATGCCGACGAGGATGTAGCCCTGGATCAGCCACCTGTACCGGTTGACCTGGCGGGAGACGCGCGCGGGCAGCACAGTCGCGATGACGGAGGCGATCTTGCCGTGTCGAGAGACGGGGAAGAACCAGGTCGGACTGCGCTGCACCATGGTGACGTGCTTGACTCGCTCGGCCACGGCCGGCAGGATGGAAATGGCCGCAGCTCCGCTCCCGATAATGACCATTTCCTTGTTGGAGTAGTCGTACTCTTGCGGCCAGAACTGCGGCCGGATCAAGTCTCCCTCGAAACGATGGAGACCAGGGATGACTGCGTGCAGAGGCTGTTCATAGTCGTAGTATCCGGTGCCGAGGAAGATGAACCGGCTGCGGAGGACCTTGACCTCGTGGCCTTGTTGGGCGCCGGCTTGCTGCCGCCGCTGGTCATTGCTGTGAACCTGCACAGAGATTTCCCAGCATCTCCCCTCCCGGGTCCAGTTGGCCGAGACTGCTCTGTGCCGATACCGAATGTGCTCGTCAATGCCAGCCATTTCGGCGGACTCGGCCATGTAGTTCCTGATCTCGTCACCCATGGCGATGGTCGACGTTCTGGACCATGGGTTCCAGGCGAAGCTGAAGGTGAAGACGTCCGAGTCCGACCTGATGCCCGGATATCGCCAGAGGTCCCATGTGCCCCCCAACGTGTCTCGGCCCTCGAGAATCGTGTACGTCGTCTTTGGCGCATTCTGCTGAATGCGATACGCGGCGTTGATGCCCGAGATTCCTGCACCGACAACAACGACATCAAAGTCAAGCTCTGCCGGGCACACACCAGACATTTTGTCCTCCATTCGATCCCGAGGCAAGTCGCCTATCATGTTCCGTCGGGAAGCTGTAACTCGCGTGAGCAAGTAAGTGGTCGTGAAGTCGTGACTGGGGTGGGTGCATAGAATCTGTCACAGGATGGAGCAGACAGAAGTTGGACGGGGGACTCTCTTCTAATTTTTTTTTTTTTTTTGGTTTCTTAAAAAAAAATTGGACACGAAACGAAATGATTCAAGTCGGCGAATTGAAGGCGTCGGACCGACTGACCAACGGCATCTCATATGCATTCATTTTCAGCCTGTCGATCCTGGGCTACGCAGTTGATTGCTACCATGGTTGTATGACCACGCCCCGATGCATCTATTCCTGAATGAGGACGGAAAAACCACGCCTCTTCACCACAACATGCGACCAACTATTCTTTTCAAGCCACGACTTGGGCTTTCTCGACGGCGCATGCAGCATGCAGCGTATTCACTTGTGATGTGTCATAGGCTCTCCCTCCCCCCTCTAATCGCAGCTGAAAGGGAAGTCGAATGATGTTTCGTCACTCGTGCGTAAAAGTAGCGCAAGCCACACCAGACTTTTCCGGCATCGTGTTTGCCGTCCGCGGCCTTTTTTTTCTTTTTTTTGTGGATCCACTTGCCGCCGGCACCCTTTTCACACGTGTCAAGATTCTTGCCTGTGTCCAGGAGGCGCCAGATGGGAAGTGAGGCGAAGGAGAACCGGGGGTGCAGTGCGGAGTACGGAGTCATACTACTCGATGGCGCGTTTCAATTGCAACGTTTTACGCTCTCCGCTTTCAGATGAGCATGCATGCATCGTGCGTGAACACGCTAAACCCTCTTTGGCGAGCTTATGCTCCGAACAACGTTGAGGTGAGCCAATTAGCTGTTAGCATGGAGATAAGGGAGACAGGGGCCAGGATTGATGGTACCTTTGATCACTACTACCCTGTTTGGGAATAAATGTATTCTTTTGTGGCGCTACATGTAACGTACCCTGTGTATTTTCCTTGCAGCTGGAGGAACGGAAAACTAGGGCATGTAGAAACTTCACGGCTGAATGAAGCCCGAGGCCGAGTTTCTTTTTTTGAATTAAATTGAATTGAAATAGACGACCTGGATATAAAATATCTCCATCCATCATTCAGGTAATGCTCAGTGTAAGCAAGTCCACGCTCATGCTCATGCAGCAGGAACGCCCCCCCGGGATTCAATCCTTCAAAGAACAAGACTGCTCTCTTCCCCGTGGTCCGTTTCTTCTTGACCCGGCCCGCAGCGGCGCAGACCTCTCCTTCTTCTCTTCTCTAGTCATCGCACTTCGACGAAGGAGCCAGCCGCAACTCGACCAACAATCCGTCCTTGCTCCATTTTGAACCGACCACCACGCGAATGGAGCCAAAAAAAAAAAAAAAACCCCAGATAAAGCAGCCGCTGCCCGGAATGCAATGCAAGACAAAACACCCGCGCGCTGTCAAAGGGGTGACGCCGAGCCATCGTCTACTTGTCCCATCATCAACAACGACAACGACGAAAAAAAAAACCCCATCGTGACGTGACGTTGGGGAAAAAAGTCAGCCATGGCACCGCTGCCACCGCACGAGGCGCGCAAACACAAGGTCTTCCTCCTCGCCCTCTTCTCCTTCCTCGTCGTCTCCTCCGGCCTCTTCACATACTTTATGCTCCTCCCCTTCTCGCAGTTCGCCGCCGCCTCCCCCCACGCCAACAAGCCGGACGAGCATCACAAGTCCTCCATAAAGGACCATCTCGGCGCGCTCGGTTCGAGCTCTCGCGTCGCCGACTTTGCCGAGCACGACGCCTACGCGAACCTGAGCCATGAGCACGATGCGCTCTGGCACCACCACGACTTGCTGCCCCCCCAACAACGGCGGCTACCTCGGAATCGCCTCGGCGCAGACGCACGACGACGGCGACGGCGACAGGCTTGGCATGGCCATGTTCCAGCAGCGTCTCCGCGACACGATGAGGATTCTGGAGGGGCGAGGTCCATTAGCACCGTCGTGGTGGCGGGACAGTGAACCCCCTGGACCGGGACCGGGACCGGGACCGTGAGGGGGGAATATCCCATGCTTTGCTTTGGTTATCTGCGACAGGTGAGTTGATACATGTATCCCTTGTGATCCGGCTTGCCTTCTTCCGTGGACGCAATGCTGCACGCATCGCACGCACGTTACTGACTTGGTTCCGCACAAAAAAAATCCAGTCCCTGCTGTGCTCGTCCGACGCCACAACTGAGCGACCCAGACCCCAGGCAATATGACGGTGGGAAACCGTTCATCGATGGCATGGGAGAGAGAAGCTGTAGAGATTGGGACATTCTATACCGAGCGTTGGTGAGATGGGACCGACGACCCGTCATGCCGCGAGATTTGTAATGCACACCACCAACTGCTTCGCTGCTTCTTTCATACGGGGGGTTTTTTTTTTCTTGCGTACGAGGTGGATTGATACATTTCAACCAGTGTTTTGCGTAGGTAGCAATATAGTTCTGTCAACAACTTGACTGGTACCTCGGGTCACAAGTGGTCGCAAACTACAGCAATGAAGTTCTTGAGGTGACCGGCTCTCTTATTCCCCCGAGACCATGCAATTTCTCCTTCTTCTCTTCATTCACGTTCCACGTTCCACTTGGTGAGATATGTGACTAGATGTGCAGTAAGAACAAACGATACAAAAGGGGACCTTGATATTGCCAGCCAGCCCCGCCTAGTTCTGTAGACGGAATGTTCATCTCCCCATTTCTACTTTAACGGAGAGCTTTCATTTTCCACGTCTTGTCCACAATTTTCAACCATCCATCGCATCCATCGCATCAACGAACGAGACGGCCTAAAATCGCAAATCAGACAAGACCGAAAGAACATCCGTCAGTGAGTACTGAGACCAATCTGAGCCCGGAGCGGAGACGCGCATCAAAGCACACCATGGACCAACAGAAACGCCACAAATCGACAAGACTACAGCGACGCGCAGGAACGAACAAGACCCAAAAACCAATGCCAAGTGGACAACAAAAGATGAAGCAGCACACAAAAGAGGTTTTTTTAAGCAGGTGAGCCACAGAACAGACCGTGGGACGGGCAGAATTAGCCTCTCAACTCGGCGCTCATCAAATTTGTCGGCCGGCCACCTCGCAAGAAGCAGAAAGGAGCAGTGACACTCCGCACAACGACTCCCGAATGGAAAGCGCCAATCTGATGAGGGGAGTACGAAATTCATAATTCATAAACGCCGTCCGGATTCCGTAAAACCACATATTGCTTTGTACTTTTTTTGTGTTTTTTTTTTCTTCTTCTTCTTCCAACACCTTGGGAGGTTTCTTTTTTTTTTTTTTTTTTGTCGGGTTTTGATCTGGTATTTCCATTCTCCAATCAGACTAGAAAAATCCTTGTTAACACAGGCGCCAAGATGCAGAAAATTAATTTGCGTTTGCATTGCGCATGTTGTTGCTCCACTCGTCCTTTCAGACCGTCCTTGGTGTGCGAGCATTCGTCACATCAATGACGTCGTCCAGGTGATTGCACATGGCCACAAACAAGTCGAAGAATAGTTTACTGCCACCCACTTCCATTTCAGCTTGCATGGTCCCACTCCGCTTGAATGTCTTGCGGCAGCGGATGATCAGGGCGAGATAATGAGCGCGCAGGCGGCTGTCCGAGTCAGGCGTATGGGCATAGGCGTACTGGGCAGACCGCAAGATGGTGCCGACATCTATGCCAGCTTGCAAGCCTTGTTTGCGCAAAGCCAGACGCTTCAGCTCCTCGAGGCCATATCGATCCGCGGCGCAGTACACGACTGTGTCACGCAGGATATCGCCTCCCGCGCTGTAGACGAGAACAGTGGCGCCGGGAGCTGTGCCTGCGCGGCCACCTCCATTTTCGGGGTTTGGTGATGTGTGAGGCGTCCGCACGCGGTCTTCGAGATCCCAAGAGTGTCGGGCTCTGTTGTGCACCAGGCGAGGATAGTAGTCACCCTTGTACAGATACTCGAGAATGGCGGAGAAGACCTCGGGTTCTTCGTCGGGGAGAGAGATTCTCCTGCTCTGCGCGTCGGGGAAGTTTCCTCTGCAAGCGGCGTCGAAAAACGGCGACTGGCGGAGGACGTCCTCGTGCGCTGCAAAGAGCCTTCCCTCGCGCCCAACCGTGAGCGTCACGATGGGCGAAGGGGTGGCAGGCTTTTGAGCAACATGGTCTTGCTCGGTGAGCGACCTTTGCAATTTCGATAGCTTCGTGGGATCCCGGACGGAGCCCGACTTCTTTAGCCTGGCCGACTTGTCGACGCGGTTCAGGTCCTGAGACCGGAAAGATCGCTTGAACATGGCTGCGGCGTAGTTGTCTCTTTGCGATGCAGAACTGAAGAGCGTCTCGGGCGGGATAGGGGGCACAGCGGTGATCGAGGGGCAGACAAGGAACGGTCTTGTCGTCTTGTCGGGGGGCTTGACCTCGAGCGCCGCGGCGTTGTGCCTTGGGAAGTTGGCTAGCGAGCGACGGAAAGAGCGAGGCGGCGTGGATAGGGGTTTAAACGAGTGAATGACGCACAAAGGAATTGACAAGAGGGTCCGGGCAGAAGAAATATCGGCAAGATAGATCCTCGTGAGATAGCTTTGCGACCCTGCTTTTGGTTGTGAGTGGAGAGGAAGAAGAGGGGGAGGAGGATCGAACCAGGCCGGGTGGGCGACGTGACTCTATTTGTATCTTCAGGTATCTGGTGGCGGGGAATCTGCAGACAGGGGTACCTGACAGCCGCAGCGCTCTTCACGAACCCGCGCAGTGGCAGCCAGCCATCCAGCGTGACTGGGCTCGTACCCAGAAGCTGAACCAAGGCACTCGACTGGGCCGCTCTTAATGCCCAAGCGTCTGCCTTATTCAGTTCGAATGAAGCCACCACAGTCTTTCCCTAACCAACTACACTCTAATTCTGGTTTCCATCGCTGGACAGCAGACACTCGCTGTGCGCCAAATGATCCGTCAGCTCAATGCACGGCACATCATCAATCAGATTGAATGCCGAATGTGTGGAGATGGATCCCGCCCACTAAGTGCGCTTGATTTTGTGGGACGCTGGTGGGCAACACGGAGCTTTACTTTCCTGAAAGGGCAGTGACATTGCGCATGTTGAGAGACTTGATTAAGTATTGAAGTTCTAGGTAATTTAATTACGGAATACAAGAGAGAGTGCAGCACATCGCCATAGAAAAACTACTATTCTCAGCAAGCTTCCCGTTTCTTCCTTCGCTCCTTCTTCGTCAGGTCACCGCCGCAAATTGCTTCCGTCAATGGCCACTGATTACTGGGCAGCCTCGTCTCAAGAATCCAGTGACTCGCCTGGGCTGTTACGTGGGCGTGTGAGGCTTTCGCGGACGCCAACAAAGCCTTGCATGAGGATGTACACTGTGATTTCATGGTCAGCGTCCACAGTGCACATGGCCACAAGATGTTGGCGGGGCATTGTCACTTACTTATCGGGGCAAGCAGTACAAATCCGATGCAGTAAACTGAGACGGCCTCCTTGGATCCAACCTGTGCCTCATCCATCCAGAAAAAGGGGTACTCTCCAGTGACATACTTGCCGCAGGCGCCCCAGGCAAGGTACAGTCCGCTCAAGACCATGAGGCTAAAGAGATGGGAGCCGACACTCTGCTCGAATAGTCAGTTGCATTCCCTCGGAATTGGGCAAGATGAAGACAATACCAAGGGTCTCTTGATGCTGTTGAAGCAAAGCATTTCAATCACCATGATGATTGAGTTGACGGCGTGCAGGTTGATCAGAACAAATGGCTTGAACCATCCTTCTCCCAGAAGATCGCTGACTTCAAAAGTATTAGCCATGTCCATGAAACATAACCGAGGGTGCAGACAAACATGGGGCATCGGGGATGTTGATGCCTGAAGTGATGTTGACAGCGGCTTCAACAAAGCTGGCTGCAAGCCCAGATCCATCAGTTGGATCGGCAGCACCTGCGTCATGTTGTCGGGTTATGAACCAGTAAACTATCGAGTTCATGAAACAAAACACAGTCGTAGCACTGTAGAAGAGGTTGAAGTAGAACTGTTTTCGCTGACTGGCCATATTTCGAGGCAGGGACATGGCCTTGATGATGCCACGTTCGACTCGGCCTTCCACATCGTTGGGCTCGGGATAGTACAGGTGGGTATAGGTCCAGGACTGCATAAATTAGCTCCACGCCTTCCGTTGGTACAAGGCAAGTCGAAAGAGTGCTCACGAATGTGATGAGATGGTACAGAAAAACCATGGTGGAGCAGATCATGGCAAAATCAAACAGGTTGCTCATGCCACTCCCTTCTGTTTCTTCCGTCATCTTGTAGTGGCCAGTCATGAACGCGGTGGCCACAATGTACCCGAGAACGGTACCACGGAGGAGAACCAAGACTTTTTGGTCGATCCAGTGCCATGCGGAGTGACTCGCTCGAAGAAAAATGGGCTGCAGTCATGATGTTAGCCATGCGTATCGAGAATGAGCGTCTGTTCACTGACGTGGTCTTGCATGACGACGGGAGCAGGCAAGCCTGAACCGCCGAGAAGAGGAGTGGTGGACGACATGTTGAAGAAGATTCAAGACTATGTGCAGATGGCGAGAAGTAAGATGTTCTATTGAAGCAGCGAAAGTTGGCCAAGGTTGCAAAACGTTCGGTGGCCCTAAAAGAGCAGCCAGCAGGGCTAGGCCTACAAGCAAGTTGAAGGTGGATGTGGTGAATGCGTGGCGAGGCAGAGGATGGAGGCTGTAGGAGGATGAAAGTTCGGAAGTAGAGAAAGGGGAGAAGAGAGAGTTATATCAGCTGTGCTTCTTGGCCCGGGAAAGAGTAATTCGAACGGGTCGCTTTTCTTAGGAAGGAGGCAGGCGTGGGTTGTCGCTCAAGCTACCAGACCTCCTCACTTCTCAGCAAGTGCCCCCAGCTGGCAACTCCCGTTTACTTGCTTACACCAGACAGACACGCAGGCAGACAGACAGGCAGACAGACCTGCTTGGGCAATGGGCATGCATTATGATTGAGCGCCATGAACCAAGTTTTCTGTGCGGAAGAAAGCGAATCATCACTCAAACTCGAATCAAGAGCACTATCCTGTTTATACAATTCCCGGGACACAATGAGACGTCTGCCACATCTTCGCCCGCTTAATCTTTCTTAATGCTCTCAGCACCTTCCTTCTTCATGCCATCGCACCCAGCCAACTTGCCTGCCAGCTCTTCGGCTTTTCCATAGCCTTGCGTGGGCGCGTCTCTCTTCTCTCCTGCCTCTTTCATGGATGACAGGCCCGCTGATTTATCCTCCTCTCCCGATGATTTCCATGCGTGAGATCCAGTCACGTCCCCAACAGCTGCCTACTCATCGAATTAGTAATAAGTAGCGAGCAAGTGGCCACTGGTAAGCTGGATGACTCTCGGAAGCGGAGAGCTGGCTTGCCCTAACCTCTGCGACTCCTTTGACGTATTGCACATGCCCTTGGACAAGGCCCGGTTGCTGAGGGGTAGATTCCGACATGATGGCAGGACGCAGCGGATAACAATATGTACGCGAAAGGCGAGCAGAGGGAGATTCAAGTTTAACGTAGGGCTAGGAAGCGTTGCAGTTGGTATTTTGAGGGTGCGATGCGTTCTTAATAAATCCGACAACTATGTAACCAGGCGCCATGGCGCCAGCGGGCCTTAAATACGTTCGTTCACCCACGTCATGCCGTGCTTCGACGATTCCATGACATCACAGCATGATGATGGGTGCTGTGGCTGTTAGCTGTTAGGTAGCTCGGTACAATGTAGTCCGTGCGGAATGCTCCGTAGCAAGTGTGGCTAATGCATCCAGTCTCCACTGTGGCAGCTTGCAGAGGGCCACCATGTCCAGTTCTCAGTTCCAAGCAAAGCAACAACCACACCACGTCGCTGGGTTTCGTTGCGCCAATTCCACAGCAGACCACTGTGCCTCAGCTGAAATTCACACTCTCTTCGGGTCGTCAGAATCGAAAACAGCGGCATCATCATGCTGTCTAGCCTTGGGAACCCGCGGCAAGCGGCCGCCCAGCTGATGAATTTTGCGCTGATATTGTCCAGCGCGTTCATGGTACGTCCTTTTGCGACTTCAGCTGGCCGCCCTATCACGGCGCAAAAATCATCTTTGTTGGCACTCAAGCTCACTTTAATTTCGACTTTAGATGTGGAAGGGCCTTTCTGTCATCACCAATTCGCCATCACCGATCGTCGTCGTTCTATCCGGGTCCATGGAGCCCGCCTTCCAGCGCGGTGATATTCTCTTCTTATGGAACCGAAATCTGCGACAGGAAACCTCCGTGGGAGAAATTGTCGTTTACAATGTCAAGGGCAAGGACATACCCATTGTTCACAGAGTCGTGCGAAAATTCGGAACTGGGTAGGTTGCGGCCAATCCTCGTTAGAGGATGGAGAAGTTGTTACATGGCTGGAGGGCAGCGTGCTGACTGGGTTGCAGAGATAAAGCCAAGCTTCTCACCAAGGGTGACAACAACAACTCCGACGATACGGATCTATATGCTCGGGGCCAGGACTACCTGCAGCGCCAAGACATCATCGGCAGCGTGGTAGGATACTTTCCATTTGTGGGCTACGTTACGATTCTGCTATCAGAACACCCGTGGTTGAAGACGGTGATGCTTGGCATCATGGGCCTGTTGGTCATCATTCAAAGAGAATAGGTTTCAACTCAGACTTGCGCATATTGGCCTAATGAGAAATGCAGTCACTGCGTCAGCGTGCTGGGTGATGGACAGATCCTTTTGGGTCTATTTTTTTTTTCCATGACAAGCTTGAGTTACAATGATGCCAATTACAATCTTTTTGCGTGCGAATGAATATCTTCATTCCGAACTGCTGTGTACAATGGCCATCTCTAATAGACCTAATGGAAAATGAGTAGCGAAGGAGGTGGATAATCTTTGTGCGACTACGACAAGGAGCCTGCAGTTTGACTGACCGAATCGCAGACAGTCCCTCTAGTCCGTACACCAGTTTTACCGTATATCATCTCAAGCACTCCCTGCTCCCACGTCATCTTCAGCCTGTAAAATACCGTATCCCTCTTAGATAGTAACTCCGCTCCGCTTCCGCCAGCCAAGGGTTCATCGCCCGGTTAGCTCAATCGGTAGAGCGTGAGACTCTTATGAGTGCACGAAATCTCAAGGTTGCGGGTTCGACCCCCGCATCGGGCTTTTCCTATATTATCATGATTGAGATGATGTCCCAGGGCCGCTATTTTTTTCCCCATGGCTTGTGATTTCTTTCCTTGTGAAGAGGGGGGCTCCCCTGTCTAATTTCGCACCTTCCAAGCATAAACTAGCTCGAGTCATAAGTCAATACATAGGATTCATGCGACGTGCGCTTCCATCACGGGGGCAAAACCTGACTCGCCAGGCCCGCGGCAGCATTTAATTTATTTTTTGGTAGTTGTTGCGCGTTGCACTCTGGAAATCCATACTAGCAAAGTAATTTACAAGAGTATGTTTTCCACAAGGCTGACTCTTTGGGTAATTGTGTTTTTATTCCAGGTGTCTACACGTTGGAACCGCAATGCGCCGTCTCTCGATAATAGGTTGACGTAGAAACAACTAAGAAAGAAAAAGAAGCCCTGGGCCAGGCAACCACGCCTAAGGTATTTCCGTAACGCTTTTTCACCAAACCCTCCATTTGAAAAGGATAAAAAAAAGCAAGCAGCCGTATGTCCGTCAATGATTGCCTACAAGAATCCTCATGAGGAAAAAAAAAAAAAAGAGGGGGTTCATCATCCATGATCTTCATAAAGTAGGGAGAAGAAGAAATTCCATGAAAACAAGTCGCGTTCCCCTAGGCACGGCGAAGTCTCAAGGCGACCTCGGCGCGTGGCATTTGCCCTTGAGCCACTCTATAGAGGTGCGAACGATGCGCTTCCCCTCCCCCTCGAGAGCAGGCGCTGTTCTACCATGGCCGTAGGTTGACGGGAGCGCCTCGTAGCCGCCCAGTATCTTCTCCAGCGCGAACAAGTGATGCAGCTGGCCCATCTTGACGGAGCCGGCCGACGAGCTGGAAGTCCTGGAACCCGATGGCGAATGCGGCCGAGCCCGAGGACACAGCTTGCTCGCCCTGCCGACGGAGCCAGAGTGCGTCTCGGACCCGGGTCGTGGCGGGATCGACGCATGCGCAGAGGACTGCGCCGATGCCAGCTCGCGGACGAAGCCGTGATACGCCGCAGACGTGGTTGCGTCTTGGTCCGCTTCGGGTGCCGTTTGCGCCTGCCGGTCCCGTTGTCCTGGGGAGAGAAAGAAACTGTGAGAAGAAGAGAAGAGGAAAGAAAGAAAGACGTAGGGCCGCTCCTCGCTACATACCTTTTGTTGTATCCCTGGAGAGCCTCTTGATGCCGCAGAGCGGTAGTGGCGGGAGAGGCTTCGCGATGTAGTCCGAGGTGTTCCGCCTCGGGGGCATAGAATTCGACATGGATTCCGGCCGACGGCGACTTCTTCAGATGGATGAGGTCGTTGTCTTTTCTCTGCAACTTCTCGAGATGCAAGGCATGTGAGTCGTGGAAAGCTGGAGCAAAGAAGGACAAGTTGGCAACCTCAGCGCTTGCTCTGTTCGCCTTGGTTCAAGCCGCTTCTTGCAAGTTGTTTGGGGGTTTGATCCTGACTAGTGATGAGGTGCGAGTCGGTTCAAACATGGCGCGCTTCGGAAGGGGGGCATCGCATTGAAAAGACCATTTAGGACATTTATGCTACGAGTTATTAGATGGCGCGACTAGCCGATTTTGTGCGAAGAAGACAAGGGTTCTTTCTTTTCTCTTCTTCTTTACTTTTCCCACTTTGGCTGATGGTGCCAGAGCACGTTGAGGCATTTACGTCTTGCGAGCGCCCAGACAAAGTGGGAGAAGCCGACGACTGACTCGAGTCGCGAGGAAGATTGACTCCGCCTAGTGGGTGGTGTTATAGTCTTGGTGGGCTGCCTTTTTTTTGTTGTTCTACGTATTTTTGTTTTTCTTATTTCCGGAATTGTGGGAGCCGCATCATCATAGCCTCACTAAGCGAATCAGGATGAACACTAACGTCTCAACGTACAGTTTCCACCGGCCTCGGTTTAATAGCAGACTTGAAAGGCTCATTCCGGCTTCATGTATAGGATGACTTTCGAGACCAACGTTGTTCGTCAACGGCATCCATGACGAAATTTTGATGCGAGGATTCCCCCTGGTTCTACCCTTCCCTTGCGACCGGCGACCGGCGAACGTCTTCGGCTCTCCGCGCGTGGGAGATGATGGATTCGCAACCTTTGTCTCGAACCAGGCAAACGGAAGGACGTGCCGCGTCACCAACGGAGCGGATCCTGTTACCGATTCTCCGGGCATAGCAGCGGGATACGCGCATACCACGCCGGAATATTGGTTCCCTGACGGAGTCGATGGCGTGGGAGAGGTCGAGCGCAGTGCTCAGTTCTGGTTCAACATGATGAAGATTGATCATCACACCATGACCGTGGGCGAGTGGAAGAGATCTGGGGTCCCGGATCGCGAAACCGTGCCTTTGACCGGTCGTTGAGTCGTGGCTGAAAGCCAAGTGTGCGACTTGTTCTCTACAAGTGTATATATTCAACACATTCCAAGACAGAATGAAGATGAGGCATTGATTCTTCAACCGAGGGGCCGCGTGAAGACAATGACGAAGACAATGACGAAGACAATGACGAAGGCAATAGGTGGGTGGCACAAGTGGTCAATGCTGTTATCGCAGCCACTGTTAAGGGCGCGCATCCCGTTTTTGGCCTAGTTGGCCTGGCTGTTCAATGTTCATCAAATGCTTTTGCGCCAAACCCCAAACCCCAAACCCCAGGCAGCCAGGACGGATCGAGAAGGTGGCCGACTTCTTGACTTCTTACCGCCCCGTGGCTCCTTCCCCATCTGCGATGCCACCCCCGTCTTCTCCTGGCAGGAGAGAAGCCAGGCAGTCCCTCTTGGTCAAAGTCCAGAGAGTCCATCCCTCTGCACAACCATCTTCCCCGAGCAGGAGTTGACGTCTCGTCAGAATGCGGGCAACATCAATCGCAAGGGCGGCAGCGGCCTTTTTGCCTCTCTGCGCCCAGCTTGGCCTCGCCATCGAACCGCCCCGAAAGCCTCACCAGCCCACGGGCAACGGGACTCGACTCCTTTCCTACAATGAGACCACCCCGTCTGCCACGATCCGCCCCTTTACTATACGCGTTCGGTGGTCAGGCACGGGCGGCGATGGGCAGTACATGACTACCAACAACAGATCCGACCTTGTCCTGGTCCATGTCGCGTCTGGCAAGGAAACCGTCTTCTGGCCCGCAGACAAGCAGCTCAATGACACGAGAGATTTCTGGGTCCGTCACGATCAGCAGGCCATCCTGGTTGCCGCCAACGCAACCAAGCTGTACCGTCACTCCTATTCCTCAGACTATTTCACCGTTGACGTGGAGACGGGCAACAGCCATGCCCTGGTGGCGGACCAAGTCGGCGATGTTCAGTATGCATGCATGGCGCCAACCGGCGAATCAATTGCCTTTGTCCGAGCCAACAACGTGTTTCTGCGAGACGCAGACGGCATGGTCCATCAAATCACCAGCAATGGAGGCCCTGACATGTTCAACGGCGTGCCAGACTGGGTGTATGAAGAGGAGGTTCTCGGCGACCGGTCCGCACTGTGGTTCTCCCCCGACGCCAAGTACGTCGCCTTTCTGAGCTTCAACGAAACAGGCGTCGGGACCTTCACCGTTCCCTACTACATGGCCGGCCAGAAGTTTGCGCCGTCCTACCCCAGAGAGCTGGAGCTGCGATACCCCAAGGTCGGGACCACGAACCCCACCGTTGAGCTCAACATTCTCAACGTCGAAACAAGAAAAGTGGCCAGCGTGCCCATCGATGCATTCGCCAACGATGACACCATCGTCGGAGAAGTCAAGTGGGTGACGGACAGCCACGCGGCGCTCATCTATCGAGTCTTCAACCGCGTCCAAGACCAGGAGAGGCACGTCGTCGTCCACCCCGAGACCCTGGTCAGCAAGACGGTACGAAAACGCGACGGAAGCGATGGGTGGCTGGAGAACTCGATGGCCATTTCATACGTGGGCGGGCTGCAGAACGCGTCCAACAAGACCTACTATGTCGACTTGTCGGATGAGTCGGGATGGATGCACATCTATCTGCATTCTCTGGACGGGGGCCAGCCCGTGCAGCTGACCTTTGGCGAGTGGGAAGTTGCCTCGATTCTGCATGTCGATGCCGTCCGCAAACTCATCTACTTCAAGTCCACGACGCACCACAGCACCGAACGCCACATCTACAGTGTTTCGTACGAAACTCGAGAAATCCAGCCGCTTGTAGATGACAAGGTCCCTGCGGTCTGGGATGCATCCTTTTCTCCAAAGGGGGGCTACTATATCCTCACCTATACCGGCCCGGACGTTCCTTGCCAGGAGGTGTACGCCGCCAACAGCACCACCAAGCCCATCCGCACCCTGACTTCAAATGCCGAGCTGTACAGGAAGATGGAGGAATACAGCCTTCCCAACACCACCTACTTTGAGCTGAAGCACCCAGACGGCTTCACGTTGAACGCCATGCAGCAGCTACCTCCCAATTTCGACCCTTTGAAGAAGTACCCATGCCTGTTTACTCCCTATGGCGGCCCCAACTCTCAGCAGGTCACAAAGGAATTCCAACCATACGGCTGGAAGGCCTACATCTCATCGGAGCCAGAACTTGAATACGTCGTGTACACGATTGACAACCGCGGCACAGGCTACAAAGGCCGCAAGTTCCGGTCCTCGGTCGCAAAACACCTGGGCGATCTCGAGGCCAAGGACCAGATCTGGGCCGCGCAGGAACTGTTGAAGCAAAACGCTTTCCTCAACGCCGGCAAAATCGGTATATGGGGCTGGTCATACGGCGGCTACCTGGCCGCCAAGGTGATTGAAGCCGACTCGGGCGTCTTCACATTGGGACTGAGCACCGCTCCCGTGTCGGACTGGCGGTTCTACGACTCTGTATACACGGAGCGGTACATGAAGACGCCGGCCACAAACGCGGCAGGCTACAACAAGACTGCCGTGCGGAACGTGGGCGGATTCAGCAATGTCGCTGGCGTGTTCGCGCTGATGCACGGCACGGGCGACGACAACGTGCACTATCAGAACGGGGCCGTACTGGCCGACTTGCTTGTGGCGGGGGGCCTGTCGCCCGAGAAGTTCAAGATGATGGCGTTTACGGACAGTGACCACGGCATCAGCTTCCATGGCGCTAGCGCATTCATCTACAAATTCCTGACGGCCAGGCTTTGGGATGAAGTGCAGCGGCAGGAGAAGAAGCTGGTGCATCAGTGGAGTCGGAAACACGTGGCGGGTGTTTGATGACGAGAACTGAACACCCCAAGGACTCTTTCATTCCTGTTAGATATTTCACTCCCGTTGGTGGTGGATTTTCGATAGATGATGATAATACATGTAATCCGTACATTGCAAGTTGATGTGGCCGACCCGTGCTGTTTCCCCCCCACATCGGTTCCACTTTTCCATCTGCGCCCGCCCCACTCCCAGACTGACTTATGTACGTATGTACTGCTGCCAGCTGGATGGGGCTTCGCTTCTTCTCTCCCAACGCCAAAACCGCCATGGACGGTCTCGACGAATTCGAAAAGACGCTGGCGGCGGAAAAGGCAGAGCGCGAGAAGACCGATCGGGGCCGCGAGGAGCGCCGTCAGCGCAAACACAAGCACAAGCACAAGCACAAGCACAGACACCATGACCAAGATGATGATGGCAAAGACCAGGAGGACAGACATGGTGGCCGCCGGCATCACGACGACGATGGCCACAGACACAAACGGAGCCGGCATCACGACGACGATGACCACAGACACAAACGGAGCCGGCACTCACGCGAGGGCGGCGAGGGCGGCGACGACGAGCATCGGCCAAGCCACAGACACCACGGCCATCCAGACACCCCCGTACGCGATGGCTGGATGACGGCGCCGTCCGCCCTCGAGGTCGAGCATGTCCGCCGCCTGGAGCGCAAGGCTGAGCGGCCGCCCGCCCAAGAACCCAAGCGGGTGATTCACGCGCGCGAACTGAACCAGGCGCATCTCCAGAACCTCAACGACGGGATCCCCTCGCCCCCGCGACCAGAACCGGGGCCGCCGCCACCACTACCGAGCATCGAGCGGAAAGTAGACTACGTTTTCGGAGACTCGGGGTCCTCGTGGCGGATGACCAAGCTCCGCGGGGTGTACACGACCGCCGAGAGCAGCGGCCGGGCCGTCGAGGAAGTCGCCGCAGAGCGCTACGGCAGCCTGCGGGAGTTTGATGATGCGCGCGAGGAAAAAGAGGAGATGGAGCGTCGCGTCATCTACGGATCGGGATACAAGGAGAAGGATGTTCCAACGGGCCACCTGTACCTCGCCCGAGAACAGCAGCAGCAGAAACAAGACCAGTCCAGCCCGCGCCTCGAGCCAGGCCCGTCATCACCCGTCATCATCCCCGAAGAGCCAGCCCACCACGCAGCGGCCATGGACCAGACACAGCTCAACCGACTGCGCGCGCAAATGATGAGGGCCAAGCTGCGCCGGGCGCCCAACGCAGCACGGCTCGAACAAGAGTACGACCGCGCCGCCTCGTCCTCGTCGTCGTCCCACGCGCCCCAGGCCGCCGTCGTCCTCGGCATCATGGACAACCCCCAACTGGCGGGCCCCCGAGGCGAGGCCCAGCCCGTCAACACCAGGCGCGGGCGCGAAAGAGGACTCGTCCAAGAGAAGACCGACATGTCCCTCGAGGACATGGTCCGCGAGGAGCGCCGCACCAAGCGGGCCCCCGGAGGAGAAGGCCTCCGCCTCGCCGAGCGAATCGCCAAGGACGGCCAGTACGACAACGACCTGGACTACATGGACGAGAACGCAGAGAAGCTCGCCAAGAGAGTGCACAGGAGCGACATGAGCCTCAGGAACACGGCCGTCTCGGACCTCGAGAGGATGGGCCGCATCCTCGACGCCTGCCCCCTCTGCCACCACGAGGACACGCGCCGGCCGCCGGCCGCGCCCGTCGTCGCCCTCGCCACGCGCGTCTTCCTCACCCTCCCGCCGCGGCCCGAGATCAGCCCCGGCGGGGCCGTCATCGTCCCCGTCTCCCACAGGGTGAACCTGCTCGAGTGCGACGACGACGAGTGGGAGGAGATGCGCAACTTCATGAAGGCCCTCACGCGCATGTACCACGACCAGGGCCGCGACGTCGTCTTCTACGAAAACGCCGCGCGCCCGCGCCGCCGCCAGCACGCCGCCATGGTGGCGGTCCCGATCCCCTACGAGCAGGGGGCCGTGGCGCCCGCCTTTTTCAAGGAGGCCTTCCTGTCTGCCGACGACGAGTGGGCGCAGCACGCCAAGGTCATCGACACGGCCGCCGCCGCCACGGCCGGGGCCATGGGCAGGGCGGCCTTCCGGAGGAGCATAGCGAGGGAGGCGCCGTACTTCCACGCCTGGTTCTCGCTGGACGGGGGGCTAGGCCACGTCGTGGAGAATGAGCGTCGCTGGCCGACGGGCGACTTGTTCGCGAGGGAGGTGCTGGGCGGCATCGTGGGCGCCGAGCCGGCCGTCGTGAAGAAGCAGGGGAGGTGGCCGGGGGCTGGTGGCCAGGATGATGCGCGCGTGGAAGCGTGGAAGAAGGCGTGGAGGAAGTTTGACTGGACGAGGGTCCTGGACGAGTCTTGAACGCCTGACTGACTGTATCATGAATGGCTCCAACCAACGTCCCGACGTGCCCTTTTCTACATGCATGACAAGACCCCCCCCCCTTTCCACGGACCACGCAGTATTACTCGTCAAGTTCTCCTGCCACTCTAATTACATGCACCTAATACCGGGTATCTCTAATTTTGTGCGAAATTATTACAATCAAGACACCAAGAACCCGTTGAAAAAAATAATGATGAAAAGGAAAAAATCGCCAATGCCCGTTTTACTTTGCTTGTTTCCAAAAACGTATATTATCCAAGGAGGGAGGGGGAGAGCCCTTCATACCACCCGCCCGATTGTGCCCCTTCGCCCCCTTTCGCGATCCTTGCGTCCATCCGCGCCCGTCAGGCGCATCCAGTCCTCCCACTCCTTGCTCATCTCCATGAGCACTGAGCCCATGACTGTTGCGCTTGCCATCAAGCCGTGGCCTTCGCCTTCCAGCACGCGCACCTCGCACCGTCTCATCGTCTTGCCGAGCCACTTGACGTTCTCGACGGGCACCCGCGTGTCTCTGCTGCCGTGGTGGATCACCACCGGGCGAGTGATGTCGACGTAGCGGAACCCGATTGTGTGCCTTCGCTCGAGACATACCAGGAGGTCGACGGCCGGGTTCGCCCCCGTGGTGGCCGATTCCCAGATGGCGTGGGTGAGCCGCGTGTCGTACGTCGCTTGGCGTTCCCTGTCGGCCATGGCATCAATCACGGGCTCTGACGCGGTCGAGTGTCCGTCGGTGATGCCATTGCCGCCAACGAGCGACTGCGTCTGGTCCGCGTCTTCGCTCGTGCTGGGCGGCTCCGGACCCGGCTCGCTCTGTTGAGAATCCTCTCGCGCCTTCTTCTGTGCTGTGTTGTTTCCACCGTGCTCACTGTCGTGCACGGGATTGGTGTTGCGGTTGCCAGCACTGGTCCCGTCCTTTGCATGCGTGTTTGATTTGCGTTTTGTGCGCCTCGGGTTTTTGGGCAAAGAGCTCGTGATGGAGCTGCTCGTCGCCGTCATAAAACTGCTGTTGGCGGCCTTGAGAAGAGGTGTTGGCAAGGCTCTCAGGATCTTTTGTGATGTGGGAATGGCGTTGGTCGGTGGCAGCATCTGAGACCCTCCAAAGACGTTCATCTGGGATGGGGGAATCCAAGGTGCCAAGAGGTGAATCCGGCCTCTGATGTGTTGGGGCATGCGCAGGGCCGTTGCAAGAGCATATATGGCACCAGCTGAGTGAGCGAGAATGGAGAATTTAGTAATTTTGAGGGCCTGGCAGATGGCATAAACGTCGTCTGGAGTCAATTAGCATGCAATTCTCTTACTTGCGTTTTATTTTCCTTTTTCTTTTCCTTCCTCTTTTCTTCTTCTTCTCTTCGTACTTCCTTTCTTCAAGAAAAAAAGAGGGAAAAAAAAAAATTTTCACCACATCAGACGAAAACAGGGAGGAAAAAAAAAATCCACTCACCTGGCCAACTCAGCGGAGTTGTTGCACCATCGGCATATGACTCACTGTCACCGACACCAGGTCGGTCGGGGGTGATGAGACGGAGCTTTAGTGTCAGGGCCAGTTCGTCGTAAAAGGCCGTTATATATCTTGTCAAGCCCATCCCGACGCAGCAAAAGACGGCCGATCCGTTGGCATCGCCCACCTCGGAGAAAGAAATTACTCGTCCACCCTGCGGGTGCCGAATCTTTTGCGACAGACGTGGTGAGCAAAGATACGACTCGACGGCATCGTCGACCGAGTCCGCAGAGACTGGTCGCTCGTAGCCGGCAGGGTAAACGTTGAGAGATTGCGAGGGGTCTGGCGAGGCATTGAGGCTAGCTCTCGGTTCACTCCGGGGACTCAGCTGTCCGGACAATCGCTTCAAACGGGAACTGTTCCGCTTGAGCCCCGACGGCTCCCTCGGACCGGGACTGAGGCGCCCTGAAAATCGACCGTTTCTGCGATCGGCCTTGTCGTCGCCACGTCGTCGTTGAGCTACAGCTGGGAAGGGAGCCGCTCCTTCGTCAGCGTCCGTGGTTGACCCGATGTCGATGGAGTCAAAAGTTGCGTGTGCCACTCTTGATGCCGAAACGGGAGACGCAGGAAACTCGTCCGGTCCCAGCAAGAACGACTTGCCATGCACCGCCGTGACCGCCGTGTCGGCGGAGCCTGTCTGCTTATGCTGCTGCTGCTGCTGCTGCTGTCGGGCTGCAGGCACATCTCGCTGACCACGAGCTTGCTCTTCCGCCTCGAAAATGACGTGTCCAACGACGGGAGTGTCACCGCCTGGTTTCGACGACCGACGACCGCTCGATCGCTTCTGCTGCGTCCGTGGCCTTCTCAAGCTCGATTCTCGCGTAGGAACTGGCTGAGAAATTCCGTACATGGTCTTTTCCTTGACTGCCGGGTTGTCACTGTGCGAGCCTGGCTCTTCGCTGATGGCAGTTTCGGCCAGGAAAGGATCCGGTTTACCGCCATGATTCATGCTGCCAGATGCTCCCGCCGCTGCGCCGTCTATACTACCCGTTCGTCCCGGTGGTCGGTTTCGCTCAAACTCTTGTTCCCGAAGTCGCTCCTTGGAGTTCATGTACATGAGTGCCTTTGTGGTCCGGCCGGTCCTCTTGCCCCAGCTGTCATGTGCTCGGTGCTGTGACAGCTCTGGAGTCGGCCCGCCAGCAGCACCGCGCTCTATGGACAAGTTGCCGATGCTGTGCGTGTCTTCATTCTTGGAGGTAGTAGAACCAGGTGATGATGGGCGGGATGTGATGCTGCCACTGCTGCGGATCAAGTTTCGGAAGCCAGATCCACCGCTATCACGACTGGGACTGCGGGCTTTGGGGCTCTTTGCACCGGTCAAGGGCGAATATGCTCTCGTGGGCTTGGAGGTGCGGATTGCAGGCGGGCTCGCAGCGAGTTTATCAAGGGATGTCGGGGGATTTGCGGTATCCTGGAGGTCAGACCGGGCGTAGGCGCCGTAATCGACTCCAAAACTCCCAGACAAGGGGCTCGACGGGCTCGGCAGACCAAAGTTGACGGTGGCAGGCTGCGACTCGAAGTGATGGTTGGCGGGCTGGGAGATGGCACTCAGGCTGGTGATGAGGTTGGATATGACCTCGGGGGAGGCGGGAGGGATGCTGGCGGGTTTCGTTGCCTGTGGCGACCTTTGGCGAGAGCTGCGAGCGACGTGGAAGTGGTGACGGGTCGGGATGGGGGGCGCGTCTCGGTCGGGAGAGCCCGCATATCTGAGATCCATTGTGGGAGTATCAAAGAAAAGTGGTATCATGCGGTGTGGTGGATATGCAGACGAGTCTACTCCGTAGCAAGTTGGTGAGGAGGAACCGGGAGCGAAGGAGTCTGGTACGGAGTACGGAGTACTCGGTGCAGCCACGAGACACGAGTCACAATGCCTGGCAAAGTGGTCGACGCTTTGTTGGCTCCTTTGTCCGTATCCGTGTCCCCTTGCGTCGCCTGCGTCGCTGGGTTGTTTGGGATTCTGGTGAGAAGGTGATGCTCGAATGCAGAAGTGGGCTGATGAAGTCGAGTCAAAGGGGTTCCTCTCCTCTGTGCGCATGTTGTGGAGTCTGGTGGGGTGTGGCTGTGGCTGTGGCCGTGGCCGTGGCTGTGGCTGTCAGCGGGACTTTGTCGGTTTCGGTCACGGATGGAGGCCGCGGTTTTTGCTTAGACTCTTCAATCAATTGCAACCAATCTTCCGCTTCTTCTCTTGCCTCGGGGTTTTTTTTTTCTCTTTTTTTTTTTTTTCTTGGGATTCCTTACACTTGACTCGTCCGTCGTCCGTCGTCCGTCAGTGGTAGAAATCGGCTCCGCAGCCTGCTCCGTAATAGTGACTCGTCATATGTACATGCAAGGCCCTGTGGCGCGACACCCGCCTGACCCACTCGGGTGCTCTTGGCGTCTAGGGTGCATATAACAAAGAAAGGGGGTGAGAGGAGAGGGAGGGGAACATGAACGGCACGCACGACCTCAACCGCCATGACGCACCACCACCCAATTTGCGACCAGGTCTCTCACGATAGTAAACCCTCCGCTGCAGCGCATCAACATTCGGCCACAATCACCCGCAGCCAAGCGCGCTGCACCCGCCACTTGGCCATGATTGACGTCCTCCTCTCGATACCCATCCTGTCCTACGTCTTCTTCCCCACGTCGGTCAACATCATCTTCTTCTACATGACGTGGTCCAGCCTCGTCTTCGCCCACCACCCGCTCGAGATCCACCTGTCGGGCCTGCTCGTCCTCCGCGTCATCTTCTGGCTCATCCCCTCGGTCGTCTCCCTCGCCTTTGACGTCGGCGTGCCCAGCCTCGCCGCGGGCCTCAAGCACGGCGGCCGGTCCTCCCTGCCGCCGCGCGACGCCCGCAAGCTGGGCGGGCTCCTCGGCCTGGCCATGCTCAACGTCCTCCTGTGGATGGCGGCCGAGGCGGCCCTCGCCATGGCCTACACGCTCGTCTTCAAGAGGCACCTGTTCAGGATGAGCACGACGCTCCCTCTCCCGTGGACCGTCACGAAGCACTGCGCCTTCATCCTGGCATCGCGCGAGGTGCTGCAGTACCATGTCCACCGCCGGGTGCTCCACGGGAACTCCTCTTCCGGCGTCGTCGCCAGGAAGCACATGGCCTACGCCCATGCTGCCCCGGGGGCGCCGTGCAGCTTGCGCGTGTTTGCCGACCACCCCCTCGCGCTGTTCCTCCATCGGTTCCTGCCGGTTGTCCTGCCGTCGGTCCTGATCCGGACTCACATGCTCACGTACTTCCTCATCACCATCATCACCACGGTTGAGGAGACGCTCGCCATGTCCGGGTACACGTTCGTCCCTGGAATCGTCATGAGCGGCATCACGGCCCGGACCGCGATTCACTATGCGGGCAAGGGGTCTTCCAACTACGGCGCAGTGGGTATTATGGACTGGATCCACGGTACCAGCAAGGGGCGCCATGTATTGGAGGACGTCAGGAAGGAGGCTGACGAGCACAATGTGCCAGAGAGGTCTGCGAGGACGTTGGGTGCGGGGAGCAATGCCGTCAAAGATGGTATGGGTTCCTTGAAGAAGCGAGTCAAGTCGAGCAAATAGTTGTTGCAGGGCGAGGTGTGAGAAGATTTGCAAATGGGTTGGATACGCAAGATGATGACCTTTTTTTTTTTTTTTTTTTAGATACCCAGCCCGAGTCAGTTATAATCATGGGTAATGTACTCCGTATGGACTATAAATACGCTCTCCTTATGAAATGCTTCTTATACTCCAGGTAATAATAATGCTCATACTCCCCCCTCCTCATGGTCTATTGTGTTTCCAAGATGAATCCCCCCCCCTGTTCTGATATCCATCGCAATGCAAGCAAGCGTAAACGCCACCCATAGTCCGTATGTACGGATGAGCAATAAAGATGGACAAGTGCGCAAAGGGCAACCCAGCCATTGAATCACGCCCACCGCATCCTCTTCCTGAACCATTTCAACGTCTCCAGCCCGCTCTGCACACGCATTCCCACGCGCGCATCCAGCACGAACGACTCCCACGCCTTTACTTTCTCCAGGTACTCCTCGCACTCGTCTGTCCTGGCGCGTCTATACTCTGCCACCTCGTCTGGCGTTCCCTCGGGCGGGCTGCAGCACCGCGCCCACGCAATGACTGCCAATTCGTAGTTGGCCACCGGCAGGACGTAGTCGTCCCTATGGCCGCCTTTGAAGACTGACCTTTGCACCGACCAACCCCGTTAGCAATGTTGGCCCGCTTCATGTTGAACAAGTTTTCTCTCTTCTCAAAAGAAGGAGGGATGAAATAAAGATTGGAACAGAATAGAAACCCGGAAAAGAGCAACCTACTCATCATGTGACAAGATGTTCTCGTCGAGAACCCGGATCGCCTCATCCATCTTCCCCATGCCCCTCAGGACGGAGGACACGCCGATGGCCCAGACGGCCAGATTGTCCTTTTCCGTCCTCAGCTTGCGCACCGCGTCCGCGTCAGCCGTGCACCTCGCCCAGCCGAGATGGCCCATGGCCGACTCGAGCTCCTTGCTGCCCATCCGGTTCTGCCCGGCCCACATGTAGGACATCTCGAGCGCGGGGCTCGGCCCGATGGCGTCGGCGAGGTCGATGCCCAGCGTCTCGGCCGCCTCCTCCCACTTCCGGAGCTTGCGCTGCGCAAACGTCTCGAGGGGCAGTTGGCGGGCCATGAGGCGCTGCCTGCCCGAGACGAGGGGCACCCTGCGCAGAAGCTCTTCGGCCCGCTTCTTGAGACGCCTCACCTCTGCCTCTGCCTCCTCCTGCCGCGCGGCCCCGTCTTGTTCGCTGCCGTGGTGGTGTGCGCCGTGGTATGCGTCGCGGTAGAGCTCCAGGCTCGCGCAGCCGGCCATGTAGTGGTACACGCCGGGGCCCCAGTCGCTCGTCTCGAGACACCGGAGGAATGTGTCGCGCATGAGATGCCATTTCTGCAGGGCGAGGGCGTTGATGCCGAGCTCGAAGTCGTTGAGGGCGGTGACCTGCCTCAGGGCCGACTGCTTGCCCGTGGAGAGCAGCTCGATGGCGCGGGGGAGGTCCCCGGCGTTGGCGTGGAGGCGGGATTCCTCGACGCGCCACATGCGGGAGTCGGGATGGCGGCCGCGCAGACGGTGGAGGAGCAGCCTGCATTTCTCGCGAGGCGGCCCCACGGCCTCGGCCTCGGCCTCGTCGTCGTCGTAGTCGTAGTCGCGCGGCGAGGGGAGGATGTCGACGGCGCCGAGGAGGCCGTTGTAGTAGCCCAGCAGCATCATGCCTGCCAGGGCGCCGTTGACGTTGTCGTGGGCCGCGGAGCGCCAGAGCATGCGGACGCCCCTGGCGCGGTTTCCGTCTCCGTGGAAGCCCACTGCCGAGAGGATGCGCGAGAAGGCGGGCGGCACGAGGCTGAGGAGGACGAGGAGGAGGCCGAAGCACAGGTTCGCGCCCGAGTGGATGAAGACGTCGACCGGGTCCGTGACGCGGAGCCCTGGTATGTGCAACGTGTCCGTGTGTCCATGGTTCAGAGTCTTTTCGTTCTCCTTCTCCTTCTCTTCTGCCTGTGCCTGTGCCTGTGCCTGTGCCTGTGCTTCCATGGCTCTCGCCTCGGCAGCCATGATGCCGTCCAGAACAACCGACGCCTTCCTCAGCTTGTAGAGGCTCTTCATGGCCCCGACGACGCTCTCGTTGAGTACGCCGACCACGGCGCCCATCAGCTGCGTTTCCGCCCTCACCAACTCGTACTCGGTGCCGGGGGCATACATGCTGCTCGCGCCGCTGACGGCGTCGTGCCGGCTGTGATATTTCCGCGCCCTCTTGCAGTCATTCCACGCCCTCGTCTCGCAGTCAGCCAGCTTGGCGACCGTCTCCGCCATCATGTCCTTGTCGAAGCCCAGAATGGAGCGCATGAAGGAGGTCATGGCCGCGCCGAGACTGTGGAACGATGAGTCCCCTCGCTCCAGCCCCTGCCGCGCGCCGTCCACGTCGTCGTTCATGATGAGGGCCGTCCATTTCAGGGCGTCGGCGAGGTGTTGTCGCTCCTTGGCCAAGTACTCTCTTGCCTGGAGGGAGTCGGCGGAGGAATTGGAGGAGCGGAAGAATCCGCTCAAGAGGCTCATTGTTCAACTCGTTGGTGTCTGCATGGGGGGCCTCGCGCGCAGAGACCTCAGAACTGGAGCGGACGAGTTATGTATTTAGCAACTGGTAGCTTTTACGGAGATACGGCCACCGGATCTGCACATGCATGTACTGCAGGTTTGATCAAAGTGGACCTGCCACACGGCCCACACCCCCCCATCTTGCTGCGAATCATCCCTGCTGGTGTCATATAATCGTCTCACCAGTTGGCCAACATCCATCGTATACCACGACCCAGCTCCCCGAGTTCATCGCAGAGAGACACGAACCAAGTAACATTAATCAAAATAAGATAAATAGTCAAAAGCATGCACAATTCATAACTGCCAGGTCAGCGCAGGCCCGCCCAATCTCCAGCTCAAGTCATTTCCCCCTTCACCCACCAACTACCCTACCCTGTACCGCAAAATCGCGGGGCAGCAATTCTTCCGCCCTCCGCCCAAGCAAGCTTCCGCCCACGCCTCCAACATCCAATCCAACCTGTACCCGTTCCAGCCGTCAACATCCGCAACCCATCCTCCCCAACTCAACTCATCGAAAAGAAACCGCCCACGGCCCTCCCAAACATACGCGCCTCAAAAAATGGCATCCCCAGACCCCAAGCCCGCAGACGAGCACACCCCCGACGACAAGAAGCCAGAGCAGAAGACCACGGCGCTAGGCGAGGACGACGAGTTCGAGGACTTCCCCGTAGACGGTGAGTCAGAACATTTTGTCCCCGCACCACCGACGAGATGGCATCGATGCCAAGGGCCCGATGAACCCCCAACGATGGTGCGCAACGGCCGCCGGAAAAAAAAAAATGAGAACTGACAGTGCGGGGAAATAGACTGGCCGGAGGAGCAGACGGAGGCGGCTCAGAGCGGGGAGACGAAGCACTTGTGGGAAGAGAGTTGGGATGACGATGATGATGCGACGGATGATTTCTCCACGCAGCTAAAGTGCGTAAGGGTGCTGGCACTTGGTAGTCGTTGAACGGAAGATGAGAGTAGTACTGACATTTTTGCAGGGAGGAACTCAAGAAGGTTGAGGCTTCGAAGCGGAGATGATGGTTTCGTTGCGCATGGGACGCGTATTAATTACTAGAATGATGGTTTAGAATGGGACTGGGCTCACGAATAATATCACGCCAAAAAAACGTTCATCGGTCTTTGCTACGCTCTTACACAGGGTTAAACGTGGCGAATGCTGGTCATGACGATTTTGCTCCTTCTTTGACGCTCCGGACATGAATGTGATGTGTATGTTTCTAAACTAGAGCAACGACTTGCGAGGCACGTCTTCCAAGAAAAAAAAAAACGGGCCCTCTGTCATTATTTTTTCTCTTCTTTCCTTCACTTTCAGTTCCCCGAGGTTGCATTTACTTACTCGACAGAGCTACAACACCAGGCAGGTCCTTGCCCTCCAGCAACTCCAGACTGGCACCACCGCCGGTGGAAACATGGCTGAGCTTGTCCTCGACGCCGTACTTGGCGGCGACGGTGGCCGTGTCACCACCACCGATGATGACAATCTTGCCGCCCTCGCAGCCCTTGACGGCGGCATCGAGGATGGACTTGGTGCCCTTGGCAAAGTTGTCAAACTCAAAGACGCCCGCGGGGCCGTTCCAGAGAATGGTCTTGGCCTCGTCGACGGTCTCCTTGAACAGAGCGGACGACTTCTCGCCGCAGTCAAGACCCATCCAGCCGTCGGGAATACCATCAGCGTCAGTGGCATACCCCGTCTTTGCATTTTTGTCAAACTTGTCGGCCGTGACAAAGTCGACGGGCAAGACCACCTTGACATTGTTCTTCTTGGCCTTCTCCATCAGATCCTTGACCGTCTTGGAGCCGGCCTCGTCGAAGAGAGAAGACCCGATGGGCATGTTGTCGAGTACCTTCTTGAAGGTGAAGGCCATGCCGCCGCCGACAATAAGAGTGTTGACCTTGTCCAAAAGATTGTCAATGAGCTGGATCTTGTCGGAGATCTTGGCACCTCCCAGGATGGCCAAGAAGGGACGCTGAGGAGACTCGAGGGCCTTGGCGAAGTAGTCCAGCTCCTTCTTCATGAGGAACCCAGCAGCCTTCTGGGGCAGATCGACGCCCACCATGGAGGAGTGGGCGCGGTGGGCGGTACCGAAAGCATCGTCTGTTGGTCATGGTCAGCTATTTGTACATTTTCGACATGATTGTTTTGGTCGGGCAAATCAGGGTCAGCTTACTGATGAAGACGTCTCCGAGGGCAGTCAAGCCTTTGCGAAATTCCTCAACCTTGGCCTTGTCGGCCTTGGTCTTGTTTCCCTCCTTGTCCTTGGAGCTACCTTCCTCTTCAATATGGAATCGCAAATTCTCGAGGAGAATAACGGCACCACCGTCAGCCTTGTTAACGGTGGCCTCGACCTCGGATCCGACACAGTCCGAGGCAAAAGTGACACTCTTTCCGAGTAATTTCTCGAGCTCGGGAACGACGGGCTGCAAGGAGTACTTGGAGTTGGGGGCACCGTTGGGTCGGCCAAGGTGGGACATCAAGATGACCGACTTGGCGCCGTGATCAATGGCATGCTTGATGGTGGGAATGGCTCCGACGATACGCTGGTTGTTGGTGATCTTCTTGTTGTCGTCGAGGGGAACGTTGAAGTCGACCTGGAGGTGGTGCAACGCGTCAGTTTGCCATTATGTTTTGAGCTCTTCTGTCGACCGCGTCTTGATTCGAGTTCATGCCACTTGAAATGCGCTCAAGCACCGCTTCAAGGCAGCAGTATTGTGGTACATGTTCCGGCTTTCCCTTCTTAAGAGTTCAACTCGCGCGGGGCAGCTCCGAACTCACCCGAATTAGGACTCTCTTGCCCTTCAGGTCGACGTCAGTGATGGAAAGCTTGTTGGACAGAGACATCTTGTCGCGCAGTCGATGGAGGACGGGAATAAAGGCAGCGCGAGATTAAAGGGAGGAAATCGTAAAGACTTGAAAACTTGTGTAATTAAAAGCAAAGGAAAAAGAGAAGACTGTCTTTGGAGGGGTCGGTTGATGAGAGGCGGGGCACCAAACAGACCCAACAGCTTGTGACGATTTGGGGTGGCAACACTACTACATGTAAAGTCTGGCGCTTCCTTGTTGGCGAGTGGGCGGCCCACTGCCACTCAAAACAGACGTGATGCGACAAACCTGGGACAAACTAATAAGCCAAGGCCAAATGTTACGGTGGAGACATAACCTGACTGTCCCATCCGTGAGGGCGTGAGGGCCAATAGGTTGGACGTCCGTTTGACAAACTGATGCAAATATTCTAGGATGATTCTAAGATGCGGCATATATTTTCTCGTAGCAGTTCCGGGCGTCTACTGGACGACATACACCGAGTCACACCCACATTCTCTCGGCCTCATCGCTTCATAATTGCTAATATAGACAAACAAATATATAGAAATCAAACAAGCAAGACATATACCCCCCGAGTAAAAGGCAAAGGAAAGTATCCTAACGCCAGACAGTGCGAAGAGCCGGCTACATGCGCGACCAAAACCAAAGCAACGCTGCCCACATGGCCAAGTATCATATGATATTGATGGGAGTGTAAAGATGCCTGGAAAAGCACCCTCTATTTTCTACCCCATGTGTCGAAGGCGGTCTCAAGACATACTCTTGTACAGAGAACTTCCTCTGCTTCATCGAACCCAGGATGAGGATAAATCTAGTCGGAGGCGTTTGAGAGCGACAAGTAAGCCGTCCACGCAATACCAATGGTCGAGACAAAGGGCTTTGAATAGTAACAAATGTTAGCGGGTTGTCGTTGGACACGACGAAACTCAGAATATGACGAGACATACCAGTTGAAACTGCACAGGCATGAGACGGAAGTTGACAATTTGTACAGCGGGCCACACGACATAGTTTGCCTTGAGAGTAGGCACGTACATGTCACGAAGCTTGTGACTGACAGCCCGGCGGCCACCCCCTTCAGCGACCGTCATGGCTACAAAGAACAGGCCGACACCAAATGGAGCATAGACTAGCTGATCGAAAATAACACGCTTCATGGCAGGACCCAAGGCGCTGGTCTTTGTCATGGGGAAAGCTCGTTCGAGGAAACGGAACCATTTAAACTGAAGTGGCGCGACACAAAAGCCGTATGCCATGAACCGCGTCAGGCGCTCGAAATCGAAAGAGGGAGGTAAGGCTTTCGGGTTCGGAGAAATTCCACGATCGTAGTCGCCGCTTTTACGGTCCAATTCATGCATCTCAATTGAGAACTCGTCTTGCTTAGTTAAGCCGATAGATTTTATGGAGGAAGTTCGAGTACTAATGGCTGTTATGCTCTGAGCAACTGTATCTGCGATGCCACCAAGGACGGCGTTGGTGACCATCATGGTCATTACTGTAGCGGACAATAGGTTAGCCGATGGCGCTGGGGCACGCAGAGTATACGTTAGACATACAAGGTCGTTCTTCATAGTAAGTGTTGAATCTGGCAACCAGCCGGGCCACAAGAGCCATCTCGATTAGGAACACGATGGCGTGGAGTACCGGCTGTTGAAGTGTTAGTCCTTCTTACTCTGTATAGGAGGTGGGAATGTGAAGGGTATGGGGCGGCGAGAAGCGAGAACGAGGGGGGATGGTCATAGCACGAGCACGCGAGACAACACGTACGATGCGACCGAAGAGATATTTTTCGTTGAGTGAGCGAACAAGCCGTCGCCGTCTAGTCTCCCAGAACATGGCACAGGAAGGATCGTGGTGGGAGCAAGAGGAGAGCAGAGATGGAATCAGTCGAGGACTCGAGATCGAGGCCGACGAGACGGGAAGGTCAAGGGAGAGAGACCGTTTCCAGGTGCACCGTTTTGGCACAGCGCCGCTGTGGCTCCGTTGAAGGTGAACAGATAAGCGATTGCAAGATCGATGACGACACAGACAGCGCCAGCGCTCTAGGCCGTTGGTGACTTGGATAACTCGCTGGATCGTGTGCGGACGTGACTACTCGTGGCAAGATTGACAGCGACGACGGGATCCGAATGATTGTGCCAGTGTGCACGATGCCGGTCAGCCAGTGCAAGATGGGATTGATGAGAGAAGCAGGGGATGGGAGATGGTGGCTGGCCACCGGCACTGGTACTAACACTTGTCCAAATCAAGGCTGACTGTCGCAACAGCTGCGAAAGTGTGGGTCTCCGCACAACTGCCGCCAAAACGCGCCTTCCATCTTTCACCCAACTGATGCACAACAACCCTACGGACTACATGTATATTATGTTGGTTCTGCCGCTTTCAGTCCACCCAAGTTGTTTCTCATCATTGGCGCTCATCAAACTTGTCATTCTGACAGCCATTGCGCGAATCATGAAGATGCTTGCGCTTCGTGGTTACGAAATCTTGGGCGATATCATGCGCGCTGGTTCCACATCCTACCATGATGACAGTCTGCTTCTCTACATGTAGGTTCGGTACCTGGGAAGCTGATTTATGCTTGGATGAATGGAGCCGCTCAACATGGTAGTCGACGAGGTAACCTGGGATCAAACGTTTTCAAAGTACTCCAGACCAGTTGAAGTCTCTACCATCGGTTCCGTAGGAGCAGATTGCCCCATGCTCAGGATGCTGGATGCTCTTTGTGGACGAGTCGACTCCTCAAGTCAAGATATGCCTGCATTCAGAGCTCGAAATGCGATCAAGACACTTCCCGCCGAGCATCCGGTCATTCATATCGACTCGACTCTTGCGCCGGCGCCCTCAATCAGACCATATCTCGCATTGGGAGAAGCGGGCGAAGAGCTTGCTTGAAGCTTTGACGCATTTCAGCAAATCATGTGGGACTTGTATGAGATGCAGCGAAAGAAAGCAATGCGCATTGTGCCATCACTGCGAGCTGGGCAGCTGCACACATCATCTGGGACGAAAAATGCGCAGTCCCCGGAACGGCACGTTTCCAATTCACTCATGCTAGCGAGAATGTGCGCTTTGGGGCCGGACGCTATATCTACATTGTTCAGTTTTCACCCTGGTTTCGACGCGGATGACATGTTTATAGTTTCGCGAAGCGACTTTCGAAGCTTGCGTCCCTGCTCAGTAAGACGGCCATCGGCAGATGCTTACCGGCACAGAACCCATCTGAAGCGCTGGAACGCGCATCCAGACAATATTGTCCAGATTTAGAACGATTTGAGATATACGAGTCGGTTCGAAAAGCAACCACGATGCTGGGACACAATGTCATGGTTTTGAACGTGATTGGGGTGTCCAAGTGTTTGCGCTCGACACCGTCATGCTCATCTTTGCTTGTCCTTTGCCGTGGATCGACGGCGGGAGCGGAGGTGCCATGGACTTTTCGCACTGTTGGTTTGCTCGCGCGTACATGGCTCATGTTGAAAGTCACGATTCCGTTTCCAAGACCCCAACATTATGCTGAATGCTATTGCCTTGGACCCGAGTAAATGACTGACAAGTTCCTTCATCGCAGCGAGTTCAGGAGGGCATTGACTGAAGTCCAGCGCGCGCAGATGATTGTGATCATTTTCTTGCGCAAGTATTAAAATGCTGCATTGAGCTTTGCTCAAACGCAATCATGGTCACTGACGATGGCTTTAATTTTATACAGCCCGTTCTGGCAATTCATACATTTGAGAAGATACCGAAATGAGATTAAGAAAGACGACGAGTTTATTAATCCTTTCATCGACGCGACGTTGTACGCTTGCCATGGATCCCGAGACCATCAGGATGCTGAGTTGCATGTTTAGTGGTTCGTCTTTTCCAAAAAAATACGAACGAATTGAGTATCGCAGCGACCGAAGCAGGTTTGGGAGTGCCGATGGCATTCTATGAGTCTAGTTCAGTTCAGAGTAGCAGAGCAGAAGCGCAAGGTCGATCCACGACAATCAGACTGCATGTCCAGCCCCCTGAATTGCCATCTCCACCCTCCCGGACTACAAAAGGTTTCTTCAGTAGAAGATGACTCATGATACCTTTGCGGAGGACAAATCAGGCTGTAAACCCCGAGCTCCTCTCAAGAAAGACTACGTAGCTCTTTGGTGAACGATAAGGCCTCGCGGCGGTCACTACATGGGCAATCATGTGCAATCAAGATGCACCGATCAAAGCTACATTCACATGCCTGTGCGATCTATAGAGCTACAGGTACCTATATCTTGGGATAATACCTAGTATTTATTTAGTAAGTTTTCCCTATGCTCTGAAGCCTCATCGTCACCAAAGAGACACTACCACCTAGACGCAGTCAATCTTGAAGCACATGTTGCGCGTTTTTTTGGATGCGGGTCGACATGATGCCACCTGCGGATCCTAGGTTCGATCTCTTGTCGAAGGCTTTTTGATAAGATTGCCTTTGGTGGCGGACGCATCGACTTTGACTTTTGGCATTGTCACCCGTCGATATTTTGACATGATGATACAACCAAGACTGTGCAATGCCGCGCTATCTCCAGGATGCGACGAGTTTGCAGGCTTTTGGAGACACTGCGGCAAAAAAAAAAAAAAAAAATTCGCCACAGGTGTGAGACTTGTAGATCTCAGGGGCGATCGGTATAACAAAAGCTTGGCGGTGGAGGGCTGCCCGACTGCAGACAAGACGAGAGTGTCTGAAAAGAAAGTATTCGAAACCCTGAGGGCTGTAGAGACTGGTGACGTAAATCATGAGCTACAGTGACATCCGGCGCCCCTTGGAAACTGGTCCGAAGAAACGATGGCGCAAGCCACATCATGGCACAATTTTGCGTGATGAACATTGCATTGGCGAATGGGGGTTCATTGACAACTTGACTCTTTGGCTTCTGGCAAGCAACTTGTCTCTTTTGAAGAGGCGATGATGAAGGGTGTTTCACTGGTGAGGAAACTTCATGTCCTTCATGTCCTTAGCCGGAGCTTTTCAGGTGAAGTGTTCAGGCACATACCTCGAACTAAACGGTTTCATGTTCTGACACAATTTGGATTTGATTTAGCCGAGTGCATTCCAGAGGGATATTCCCCTCCGCCTTGGATCATGATGGGAGAAATGGGGTGAGGGCGAAGGTCGAAAAGCCCCATGCCTCTCAACGGACCTTGTACAACGTGAGCCTAATTGAATCCCGCAGTTGCATTTCTGGTGTCAGCGGTGACAAGTCTTGAACTGGCGCGCCACTCCCGTCAATGGCATCGCGTGTCCTGTCGTCCTTGTCGCCGTCCTTGTCGCCCTGTCGCCCTGTCGCCAGCTGCAGCTTGTACCTGAGGCGTCGGCAGATTCAGGAGAAGAACGGGCAGCCAAGGTAAGGAGAAGGCGGCCACGGCAGGGGCTCACAAAGACAAAAAAGTACAAAGGCCTCGCATCACGGGCGTCAGGCACAGCTCGCTCGATTCGAAAAATTCGCGTCGCGAATAGCAGCGGGCTGCGGCCCCGTCTTCCCAAGTGCCGGTCCCCAGATGCCAGATTTGGACATGGCGGCTGTGATTGCGATGATTGCGATGCTGGTGGATGCAAGATGCAAGATTGACTCGGATGCGGACCCGCGGCATGCGCCTCGAGCACCCAAAAAACCCTAAACGAGTTGCCATCGCCAACCTTGGCGTAATTGCATTTCCTCGACGACGCCCCGCCCATTCCAGCCAATCGAAGCCCCGCCCCGCCCCGCCCTCCACTCACCTTGGCTTGCAACGCAAAACGCCATCGGCATGGCTTTTCCCAAGTTTTTGGTTCCTCCCCCCCCCTCTCCTCCGTTCTCCTGGGCCCAATCTCCTGAGGAAATTTGTCTTTCCTCTTTCCCTCTCTCGGTCAAGGACGTCAGACTTCTCGAAATGGCAGGTTTCCGCATTCCGGTTTCCAGCTCTGCCTTATCAGCAGCCCGATGCTGGGACATTCCATGAGGCAACTGGATGATGCTGTGACAGAAGATGGCTGCTCGACAACAACGTGCCGACGTTGGATGCGCTCGAAAACGTTTATATAATGGGAGTCCGGCGCGTCTTAATCACAGCTTTCTCATCATCCTCATCAACAAGCACAGCAAGCACAGCAAGCACAGTTCCAACCCTTGCTTTCTTTTCCACAAGACCAACAACAGAAACTAGAACCCCCCCCCTAAGACACCAACCGTCAAGATGAAGTCCGCCTTTGTCACTGTCCTGGTTTCCCTCTTCGCCGGTGCCTCTCTGGCAGCGCCCACCAACATGTCCACCACCGTGTCCACCATGGACAGCACTCAGATGAAGGCCATGCACATCCTCTACGCGAACAAGGAGACCCTCGGACTCAGCCCCGATCAGATGCAAAAGTTCAACAAATTCATGGAGAGCATGCACAAACGTGGCAGCGTGGACGGTCACGCTATGAATATCACCGCCAAGCGCGATGAGACGGAGGCCACCAAGGGCATGAACAGCACTCTCAGCCAGCGCGGCGAGATGAAGGCCATGAACAGCACCCTCAGCCAGCGCGGCGAGACGAACAGCACCCTTAGCCGGCGCGGCGAGATGAAGGGCATGAACAGCACCCTCAGCCAGCGCGGCGAGATGAACAGCACCCTTAGCCGGCGCGGCGAGATGAAGGCCATGAACAGCACCCTTAGCCAGCGTGGCGAGACGAACAGCACCCTTAGCCGGCGCGGCGAGATGAACAGCACCCTCAGCCAGCGCGATGAGGATGAGATGGAGGCTACCAAGGGCATGAACAGCACTCTCAGCCGGCGCGGCGAGATGAAGTCCACCAAGGGAATGAACAGCACTCTTAGCCAGCGCGGCGAGATGAAGTCCACCAAGGGAATGAACAGCACCCTCAGCCAGCGTGATGAGACGGAGGCCACCAAGGGCATGAACAGCACCCTTAGCCGGCGCGGCGAGATGAAGTCCACCAAGGGAATGAACAGCACTCTTAGCCAGCGCGGCGAGATGAAGTCCACCAAGGGAATGAACAGCACCCTCAGCCAGCGTGATGAGACGGAGGCCACCAAGGGCATGAACAGCACCCTTAGCCAGCGCGGCGAGATGAAGTCCACCAAGGGAATGAACAGCACCCTCAGCCAGCGCGGCGAGATGAAGGCCACCAAGGGCATGAACAGCACCCTCAGCCAGCGCGATGAGATGCAACCTTCCAAGGAAGATGAGGAGAAGGCTACCAAGGCTCTAGAGGACTCCACCAAGATGATTCCCGAGGGTATGTGAGGAAAGGAGGGTCTTTTCGGCGGCAAGCTTATCCCTGGCTTTTTTGTAAACATTTCTGCAATATGCAAGATGAACAGTGTTGAGAAAAGTAGCCAGTACTCGCAATTCCCAGCTCCATAGCGTCAAGTCCGAGGGCTATTCCTGACTCGGAATACTTGGGGCAAAATAAAAGAAAACACGTCTTCCCTAACTCCCGTCCTCCATGATATACTTGTGATGTCTACGCATGAACCTGATTGCCTGCACGCGCCATGTAAACTTTATGATAGTATAGCTAATTCGTTAATAACGGCAAACTAAGGTAGGACATAAAGGGCCTGCTCTGAACCGTAGCCATTTTCTTAGGCAGGCAGGCCATCCAGATGCCCAGGTTTCGTCCCCGTGAGCATACGAGCAAGCGAAAAAGCCAGTGCTTCCCGACCACCACATTCAGGGGGACGGGACAGATCTCCCAAGAGTCGTGTTGACAGCCTCATCTAAATGCACGACAACCCCAAACTAAAAGGAATCAGTTGGATACTCTCGTAATCAACGTCTGCGTTATTCTCTCAAAAAGGTCTGACACGGCCCACGGATCGAACGCCATGTCAACCAGACCACTAAAAAAGAAAAATGTGTCATCTCGACCTCACCAGGACTCGAACCTGGAACCTTCTCCTCCGGAAAGAGAAACGCTAGCCGTTGCGCCACAAGGCCTTATAACAACCATGCTGTTAGAATTATCTATATATACAAACTGACAAAGCCAGACATCCGATTCCATGAGACGCCCCAGTCATCAAGCCTATCGAATGCGACAACGCCCTATGGACTAGGACAGCCGTCATCGGTGCACCAAGAATATTCCCTCTTGGCACTAAGCAGCGAGGATCGAGCTTCGTCTCGAGTGCCGCCAGATTCATGACACTTGACCGCAAAAGCGTCTCGTACGACACTTGTGTTGGCCGCCACCACGGGAAGAGTAGAACCGACTGCTCACTAGCATGGGGCGAATTATCACGCGGCCCCCCCCCGCCCTTTGATGCCGCCTTGGTCAGGGGACGATCCGGCCCAGCTTCATCTTGTTACGTTGGTCTTGCCATGGGTGATCCGGCCCAGCTTCATCTTGTTACATTGGTCTTGCCACGGGTGATCCCGACCCAGTCGGAGCGGCAGGCGCTCACTCACTAGCTCACGAGTGGATGCTTGGGAGCAACGTCATGTCAGAAGTAAACACGTGAGCTCGAATAATGAAACGCTAGTTGTATACACGATACGCGTCCATGGGATGAGCAAGGCCCATACAATCTGCTATATACATGAAAATTTTTTGACGCATACATGTTCTACCGTTTACCAGGTATGGTGCCAGACGCAATCATCCGTCTAGCGTACTTTTTTTGTCTTTCTGTCATCAGGCTTGTTCCAAGATCAAGCCCAAACTAATGTACCAGCAGAAATTATGCATGGTACAGAAGCCTTGCTGGGTAGACAAGAATAAATGTCACGAAAACCCAGTCGGCAGGCAAGGCCAGGGATAGCGCGTGCCCTTTCCGCGCTAGGCCGTCCTTGCTCGTCTTTTCTTTTACTTTTTGGCTGCTACTACTAGTTAGGGCACGGGGGAAAATCTCATATTCTGAGAAAATTCACATCCGAAATGCTCCTGTGCCTCTTGTGGCCGTTGCCGATTTCGGTCGAGGCTTTTCGCTTGGCTGATACAGAGTCCAACGGACTCCGGGCCATGTCGCTCATGTGCTTCTTGTGCCGTCGAATCGGAGTCAGCGGGACACCTGCCGTGTCGAAGCGGTCAGACTTGAGACCGCGGATGGCGCTGTAGTTGTAGGGTCCGCTGAAAGCGAGCGAGTCCTGCGTGGCCTTGTTGCTCAAAATCAATTGTTGGTTGATCTGATTACGTCTAAAGGCGCCGACAGTCTCCGAGTTCAGGTGGGATAGAACGTCAATTTCGCTCGAGGCAGTGGTTGGTCTCAGGGGAGTTGAGGAGGGCACCCATTTGCCGTCGTCACCTTCCTCGCCAGAAGAGTTGCCGTCATCCCAAGTGATGAAGTCGCTAATGTCGAGCTTCTTCTCGGCGTCATCCTCCTCGCCCTGGATGCTGCCGGCAGAGCTTTCATCCGCTGTGCCGGGTTCCGAGGGAAACGGGAAGAAGGCCTCGGCAGGTCCCATGGCTTGGGCATTGACAAAATCACCAAACGTGTTGGAGGAGAACATGGCACTGAGCATCATGTTGGCCGAGTTGCTGAGGATGGGCGAGGATTGGTCCTCCAAGGGCCATGGAAAGTTGAATTGCTCGGGGGAGAGGTCGAGTTGGCGGCGACGGTGAGGGGTGAAGATCATCATTTTCCGGGTCAGGGGGTTCAGCACAGCAATGGGCTTCTTGTCGGACCGATCAAGGTTGAAACGTCCGACACGAGGCTGCCCACGCTCCTTGGTCTTGACCGGGGATGGTGCATCCGAGTCGGATGTCTCACTCATGGGAACAGATGGGCGGCGAGACTTTCTTCGAATGGGAGGTTCGGGAATGTCTTCTTCGGTAGTATCCCCATCAGCTGAAAAGATTGAGCCTTGTTAGCAAGGGCGGAACACGAGCGTCCTGTGACGGACAGGACTCACTTTCATATCCATTCAGTTCAAGTGGCTCTTCGAATGCGGGAGTCAAGGCTGATTGATCCATCTGCGACACCACCTTGGGAGTAGCAGTCGGGGTGTCATCATCAGAAAGTTCTTGGCGAATGACCTCCTCGGCGTCGGCGTCGGAGTCGTCGTCCTGCTGCTCGTACTGGCCGCTGTAGTCCCAGAAGGAGCCAGAGCCCGAGGAGTCGTCTGGGTCATGTTCGATCTCGCGACGAAATGCAGGATCGAGTGAGGTTTGTGACACAAAGATGTCGGGAAACAAGTCGCCATGATCGTCTTCGTCTTCTGTTTCTGTCGAGTCGGAGTCGCTCGAAGGAACATCGAATCGTACGTGGCGCTCCACGGTCGTATCAGAAGCGAGTGCCGAATCATGGAAAAAATCCGAAGCTTGGCTTTCATCCACCTCGGAGACTATTCCAGCCCAGCTGGCACCCTCTTCGGCGTCTGACTCTACAACGGGAGGAAGGCTCGGATTGAACCGGCCGTCATCACCGTCATCGTCATTGTCGTCATCATCGTCGTCGTCATTGTCACTACCATGCGGCGGCGGTCGAGGAGGCTCCGAGGGTTTGACCTCTGTCAGAATGTTTCGCTCCTCGACCGCATTTACATCTTCTTCGTCGTCGTCAGAGGAGTCGCTAATGTCCTCAACGGCAGAGTAGCCGTCATCGTCGGAAAAATCAAATGAGGACGATGTATCTGAGCCTCTTCGCTTAGACGCCTTTTTGGCGGTCGTGGCGGGGTATTTTTGCCGTATATTGCGAGACATTTTCCCTTTGGACTGCGCAACTTGCCAATTGATTCAAAACGTTTTGGGGCTGTTGATGTCGATCGTCTTTCTTTTATCAGTGGCTGAAGGAAAATTGGTGGCGATGTGAATAATCGGGGACTGGGCGAGAAACGAGCACAGAAGATCAAAGGTAACAAGTCGGATGAGAGATGAGCAGGATAAAATGTTAGACAAATGTATGATGACAGATGAACCAGCCAGCGTGAAACGGGCTAATGTCAGAATCTTTGATTTCGGATGCAGACTCTCGGGAGAAGGCGTTTCTTTCGATTCGAATGATTCGATCTCTTCACGGCTCAGGAGCGTGAAAATCTGCTGTGGAAACTGATCGTCGATGGGTTTATGTGATTGAAAACTCGGTGAACTGCGGGACTGCGGACCACGGGCGGGGGTCCGCAGTGGGCGTTTACAGCTCAGCGACGGCCGAAGGCATCTTGACACGACGATAGTTCCGGAACGGTATGATCTGTTGGCTGTTGTTGTAGGGCGACTTCGTTGTCTTGATGGGAGTAGTGAACTGGTGATGAGATCGAGGAGGGGAGAAGGGAAACGACGCAGGGCCGGCAGTGGGAGATGTACATGTAGTTGATTTCCCAAACTTTTTCTCTGCCCATGGTGGGGTCTTGCGCCTGATTGGCCCGGTGGGCAAAGGCTGGATGGGCCAGGGATGGGGCAGCGGGCAGGGGCACTAGGCCGGATCAGGAGAAGCACTGGGCCTAAGATGACAGCGACACCGCTCTTTGTGCGTGGTCGTGTCTGGTCGTCTCTGTGCTCTCTCAGCATCTCGTCGAAGCGCGGCGGACAGCTCGAGGGGGCGGCTGGCCACTACTCACGCCGTACGGAGCACACGTATTCCAAGTCGCAATGCGTCCAGCCAAAGCCATAACATACATGCATACATGCATACATGCATACATACATGATGGCGGTAAGAAGCGGAAGCGGGGGTCGCCACGCAAGTTTTACGGCAAGTTTTACGGCGGCGGGCATTGAAGCTCGCGCCAGAACTTGCAGTAGCTGCTGGAGTCGTCACAGTCTCACAGACCTGCAGGTCCCAACGACGTTTCAGGGGGTTGATGGCAGCCGATGGGAAGGTGAGGAAGCGACTTTCAAGTGAGTCAAGTGAGTCAAGTGAGGGTCCAATCACATGGGTGGCAGCGGGTGGCAGCGGCAGCGGCAGCGGCAGTCATGACTCATACTGGAAAACTTTTTTACTTCCAAGTTTCTCCTCACTTTTCCAGGGTTCAATGTTCCCTTTCTGAGGCTTTTTGCCTGACCCTTGTGGGGATCCGCGTCGCCGCATCGAAACGCCAAAATCGCCGTCTTTGTTTGGATGCTAGCATGTTGGCCCAGTGTTGGGGCGCAGACCATAAAAAACTTGGCGAATTCACTGAAACATTCCATCAACAAGACGACAATTCGTGCGCACACGTCAAGACAGTTTGCACTAAAGGGTACGCTTCCCAATGCGCGTCGTCATTTTTTTTTAAATCAACGAGCACATTCCCATTCCACAATGTCACGCATCCATCCCGTGCGGCCAGGTGACCCACAACTTCTGGTTGCCCGGCCAGCCAACTGCTCACTGGGCTAAAGTAAACAGCGGGTTATGCCGCAGGCGGGCGGTCTCGTGAAGCCGCGCATTTCTTGCTTTATTTATTATTGCTTCTTCAATCGAATAGCGGATAGCGGGATAGCCAGCCCACTGCGAGTATTGTTTGTCATTCATTTCATTTACATGCGCCGCAACCCGGAGCGAAAAGAAAGAAGCATCAATAGGAGACTAAAAGATCATGGAAGCACCGCCGACCAAGCCGTCATCGCACAACCTCTTCGAGGTGTACCTGCGTCTTCGTCCCCCACCAGCAAACGCCGCCCAGACGGATCGCATCTTGAATGTTGAGCAGCCCCAAGGCAGCGGCGACAAGTCACACCCGTCGCACATTACCTTGAATCCACCGACGGACAGGCGAAGAGCCATTGAGAAGTTTGCCTTCACGAGGGTCTTTGAGGACAAGGCTACCCAGCTCGATGTCTTCCATTCTACCGAGATCCCGTCACTCGCCGAGGGAGTTCTCGCTCCTCAGGGCGGCGAGGGGACCGATGCTGTCGTGGCGACGCTGGGAGTAACTGGTTCGGGAAAGGTGAGACGATTTCGTTGTCGAGCCATCATAATCATGTACGTGGAAAATGAGCAGACAAACTGACGCGTGATTCTCGTTTCGCAGACACACACGATACTGGGATCGAAAACCCAGCGAGGTCTCACGCAGTTGGCACTCGATGTCGTCTTTCGATCCATCGGCTCCAACATGCTCGACTCTACAACTCTGCCCTCCGTCATGGAATCACTACAGGCGTGCGACCCGTCGGAATCTATTCTGTCAACGGCGCCGCACTTCCTCGACTCTACCTTTGCCGACCCATCATGCGGTCATTCGCGGGCACCTTCACGCGCCGCCACTCCCATGATTGTACGACCATGTCCGACCCCCTCTCCCATCATCCAACCACCCGCTTGCCTAGTAGGTTCTCGGGGCCGCGCGCCATCGCAGATGCCTTGCACATATCCCGGCTCGGCAGCTTGGAGCCCAAAAAGTGTTGGGCTCGTTGGCGAGACGGAGCAGAGCCACCAGTCGAGGGAGCGCTAGAAGCGCTCTGGTCGAGAAGATGGCCTGCTCATGTCTCGAGCTGATGGCGCGGCCGCCCCGTACGACGACGTGCTGTTTGCTCCCAAGCGGGACAAAGCACGGCACTACATGTCCCCGACAGCTGCCACTCGTGTAAGAAACGTTGCTAAACAAGGATCAAAGGGCGAGCATGGCATCATGTCACCGACGGCGAGACGGAATCTAGCACGGCCATCGGCGCTCCCCCAACTGCCCGACATCAGCGGCACAAACATCTCTTGCGACCAGTCGGCCGAGTACGCCGTTGTCATTTCCATGTACGAAGTCCACAACGACCGCATCTATGATCTTCTTACGCCCGCTGCAAAGTCGGCCGCCACCAAGGAGTTCCGTCGACGACCTCTCCTGTTCAAATCGACCGAGCTCTCTCCCGACCGCAAGGTGGTGGCAGGACTTCGCAAAGTGGTCTGCACCTCGCTGAGGGAAGCCGCCATGGTCATGGAGGCTGGTCTGCTTGAGCGCCGAGTTGCTGGTACCGGCAGCAACAGCGTTTCTAGCAGAAGCCATGGTTTCTTCTGCTTTGAAGTGAAGAAGCGGACTCGCAGCAGGCGACCAGGTCCGTGGGGTGGCAGCAAACTCACAATCGTCGACCTCGCGGGCAGCGAGCGCGCCCGAGATGCCAAGACGCAGGGCGCAACTCTGGTCGAGGCCGGCAAGATCAACGAGAGTTTGATGTATCTGGGGCAGTGTCTTCAGACGCAAAGCGAAGCAACCAGCTCCAGCAAGGTACGTGGTTCCATGCGACTTCCCCCCCCTTTCGCCCGGCGTAGTATTGCTGACCGACGGGGTATAAAAAAAAAACAGCCGAATGTCGTTCCGTATCGTCAGTGCAAGCTGACTGAGCTATTATTCTCCAACTCATTCCCCTCGTCATCCTCAGCTGGTCACCCTCATGCGACACGCCGTAATCCTCAGCGAGGCGTGATGATTGTGACGGCCGATCCCAGGGGAGACTTCAACGCTACATCCCAGATTCTGCGATACAGTGCCCTTGCACGCGAGGTGACTGTCCCCCGGATACCATCAATCACTGCGACAATCCTCGCACAACCGCCGCCGACGGGCAACCCACGTCCAATCAGCCCCGTGCAGCAGCAGCAGCAGCCGCAGCAGCCGCAGCAGCCGCAGCATCCGCGACCCTTTGTGCCGCCTGGAGCCCCCAACTCGTACCGAAACCACACGCCCCCCATGAACGTTGACGAGCGAGCGACCATGGAGATGGCGGCTCTCGAGATCGCCAGGATGAGTGATGAGATGGATCAGCTTCGCCTCGAGTTGGATGAGCAACTCGAAGCTCGCATGACGGCCGAGGCTCATCTTTTGAGCATGGAGGATCGCATGCTGGATCTGGAAGCCGTGATTCGCGACGACTGCGCGGCCGAGTTTGAGCAGCGGCTCACGCTTGAGCTGGCTCGGTTCAAGGCCTCTCTGGCGCTGGAACACGAGCGAAGCGAGGAGCACTGGGACCGCAAGGTTGACATTCTGGCGCGTGGTCTGGACGCCAGCAACGCGGACGACAGCGAAGGCGACAAGGAGAACGTCCTGATGGAACATGTCACACAGGAAGTGGAGCGTCTACGACGGGAGAATGGTGTTCTCAAACGCGAGCTGGCCGGCCGCAGTCCGATCAAGCGCAAACCCCTGGAGGAGAGGGAAGACTTTTCCCCCGCTGGCGGCGCTGGCGGCGCTGCGACGGCGTCAAAGTCCGAGGGCGTGGCTCATCTCGGCCGGAAATTGGAGCGCATGCGAGTGAGCGGCGGCGGCAGCGGCAGCGGCAGTCCCAAGAAGATGCGGAAGCTGGTGGGCAGTAAGCGATGGGAGGAGGCAAAAGAGGAGCTGCTGTGACAAGGACACGACGTTTTAAAGTCTGGGCATTATTCATCCATTGCATTGTTGCCCGGCATATCGTCATGTGTGATGATTCAGAAGCCATCATGTCAGTATCTGGCGCAACAGGGCCTCGGATTTTATAGCTTGATTAATAGTCATGTATACGGTATTGCAGTGTATATACATGAAGGCGTTGATGAATGTCAACGGAGAAATACGATATTAATTATTATGTCGAACGCGAGGGCGCGTTCAGTTTGCTCGTTGCCAACAACCACGGGTCCATGTTCACAAACGGTCCATACACACCCATGACTTCATATTCATGCACTCGCACACACGGGTTGCTGCACAGGGACACACGCCACAGGGACACACGCCACAGGAGGCTGGTGCGCGACCGGGAAGCCGTTGCGCCTCCCCCGCGCCTTCCTCCGCCTCCACAGGTCCAAGCAGGCGAAGAAAAAGATGGCCAGCTCCACGAGGGCAGCGATGAGAATGAGCACCGTGATGCCGAGGAACAGGGGAGACTTGGCGGCGACGCCGCCGCCGTCGTGGTGGCGGCAGCGTCCGCCGTGGCCGTGGCCGTGGCCGGGACGGAGCCGGCGGCCGGCGCGGAAGCCGTCGCGGAGGCTGGCGGTGTCCGCGCCGGTGCCGTCGTAGCCGCGGTAGGTGTCGCAGCGGCCGCCGCCGGAGTAGTAGTAGCCCCGCCGGCTGAAGGAGAGGGACATGAGGACGCCGACGCTGGTCGAGGCGATCCAGAGGCAGAGGCTGACGGCGACGCGGGCGATGGGATGGAAGCCGGCTTTCCACTTTAGGATGCGGCGGACGACAAGGTTGGCTAGGGACCAGAGAAGGGATAGTACGAACTTGGGGTGGGGGAATGTTAGCCCATTTGCTGCCATGAACATTGGGGGAAGCTTACGATGACGGCCGAGGAGAGGGAAGGGCCGTAGTACTCCCTGTCGTGGCCGTAGCCTCCGTCGTGGCGATAGTCCCTGTCGGGACCGGGGCCCCTGTAATGATCACGGTCACGATCATGCTCACGGTCGCGGTCATGATCACGATCGCGGTCATGGCCACGGTCGTGTCGTCCGTGTCCGCCGTGTCCGTGTCGTAGCCATCGTCTGTCGAACCAGTCGTCGTCGCCGTCGCGCCAGAGGTGGTCCGACTTGGCGCCCTTTACGAGCAGGGCGATTGCGAATCCGATGCCGATCAGGGCCACGACGAGGACGACAAGATGCAGGATGGTGCAGGACATGCTCTTGAGCTTTTGCACGAGCGGGCGGCGCGCGGGCGGCGGGGGCCGGCATTCTGGCACGGCGGATGCGGGTGCGGATGCGGGTGCAGGCCGCAGGGGGCGGCGGCGACGGCTCTCTTGTGGGGTGGGAGGAGGAGGAGGGGAGGGGAGACGGGCTCGGCGGGGGGACGTGTTCGCGAGCCATTGTTCAACCGAGGAAGAGAAAACAAGTTGGATGGCAGCAAGAAGCGAGTGACTTGCCGCGAAGAAAAAAAAAAAAAAAGAAGAAGAAGAAGAACAAGAAGCGAATGACTGAGAGACAGATGTGAGCTGGTCATGTTGAACAAAAACGAGGGAGGAGCCGAGATAATATAATAAATCGTTATATTTCGCGAGCCCGGCGTTCGTCTTGTCTGACTCGGCGGTTTACATCGGGCTGGACCCCCTGTGGGCATTGAGCAAGACGGTGTTTGTAATCAGACAGCGCTGCGTGCGCCGCCCACCGGGGGAGGGTCGCTGAGAGAAGGCGACGCGCGGTTCTCGCTTACTCGAGCACGCGCCTCTTTTTTCTTGTCTGGTGCCGAGTGAGTAATGCGCAAGTCAGTGGTTGGCTTTCCTGTGCTTTGCAGTGTTTTGCATGAAATGAGGGAATCTGGCCCAGATTGGCCCAGATTGGCGCGTCGTTATGCTCAACTTTAGGTTTGTGGGGTCGCATGGGCACACGTATTATCCAATTAGATGATGCAGCCTAGCAGTACTTTGCGTGCACGCCTGGTTTACACCGTCATGCTTGTACTGACAGTCGCCCGATGATGCAAGATGGCCATTATGCGAGGTGATTTTCCAAATTTGCCAGTGCCGTCCTTGGTCCGTCGAAAAAAAATGGCGCGTTGATTGGATACCCTGATTACAAACGCACCTTGACGGCAACCATGTTTTCGGACAAGAACCCCGTCACGAACAACCACGCCTTGCGCTCACCCCTTTCCTCGGCAGGGTCAATGGCCACCAGGACTGCCGCGCTGGCCGTCCGAATCCTCGATGAATCATCCTCAAACAGGAGCTTCTTCCGCCACTGAGTCTTGTTCCCTCGCGCCTCGTCAACAAGCGGGTTCGCCATCCACACCATGACGCCTCCGCCGGCCCCGGCCCCGTCCTCGGACAACCTCGCCAGGTCCACGGCCCTGGACAGACCTGCGCTGACCATGCCGCTCAGGTCGCGGCCCTTTTGCGCATACGGGTCACGGAACCAGCTTGGATTGTCCAAAACCGAGTCGAATTCCACCGTCTCCCTGATTCCAATGGTCCGCGGGCCATTCCCATCCCCGGCAGCGGGTGAAATCTCACCGACGTGGATGCGGCCGCTCGCGCAGCTCACGAGCAGGACCTCGTCGGGAGTTCGCCCGTGGCCCAGACCGTTGCTGTTGTGCAAGCCGCTGATGGCCACGGATGCTTTGACGCCGTGGCCGTCGTCGTCGTCACGCAACGCCGCACCATCCGTCAGATGTGCAAGCTCGACATGTACGACGTTGCTCCACTTGGCGCCCGAGAAGACCGTCTCTACCTGCCGGAGTAGTCCTTCTCGGTAGTAGTGGTCGTTGGTGACGAAGAACGAGGTCGGGGACACGGCGACAATGTCGTTTGGCGTGGTGACGAGCGGATCCCACACGGAGCGGACGTGCTCTGCCGTGTCGCCGCCGATGGTGTGGCGGAACACTTCGATGACGGAACGTGCCTTGGGGCCCTTGGTGTTCCTGTCTTGGCTGTAGGCAGGGCTGGGGACGTGGTTGACGGCGAATATGTAGACGGCCTCGCCCCTCGGCTTCTCGGGGTCGTCGATGACGTCGATGCCGTGCGTGACAAAGGGCCCGTTGAAGTTGGTGAATGCGAGCTTCCTGGCCTTCATTGTCTGCATGCATGGAGACACCTTTTTGTTCAGCGAGCGGAATGGGACGGCTCCGTCTAAGAGTCACGGGTTTATGAAGCGAGGGATTGGGTGGGGGGGATTTGGATTTGGATTTGGAATTTGCACTCACGCGAGGGTCGATGATTTCAATTCTGCCTTGGGCCTTCAACCCGGCCGCAGGGTCATCGAGATGGGCGAGTCCGGGGAACCAAGCCTGGCGTGTGTCCTGGCTGCCTTCGCAGGCCGTGAACAGCAAGTTGCTGGGCTCGTGGTAGTGCACATCCTCGCATTGGACAGTATCCGGGATGGTTTGAAAGTCACTTGGGTTCGTGATGATGGTGTTGGCGTTGGTCCGCCAGAACCCGAGAACTACCGAGCTTCTGGGCAACTCGGCAGTGTAGATGAGGGCGGCGACGACGGCGACCAGCACAAAAACGTTGGATGGAGACAATGAGATAGCGCCCGCCATGTTGACAAGTACCCGTGTTTCGTCTAGATGATGTTTGCATGTAATATAGCCATGCCCGTTTAGGTAGAAAGAGCAAAGGCAAAGGGGATTGGATGTCATGTTCATGTGAATATTGCGATGCGGAGCAAGTCGGACGTCCACCAATGACCAACTTGCAATGCGGGGGGTCCAAACACGCGTCAAACCGGCAATTGAATCGCCCCGGGCCACATGTCCCACAGGTGGATCCCGACAAGACTGTCACAATTGCCAAGTTATCACGTTAAAAAAAAAATTGTCGACGACGATTTCCCGCATCAAGCTCGTCCTTGATCAGTCAATGGGCGGGGTGGCAGGGAAGCAGAGAAGAAAGAGGGCGCAATCACATTCAAGAACGGCCGGAAACAGGCCACCGGAAACCAACCTCGACTGGCATGCAAAATGGCAAGAAGCTTGTCGTTTTCAGGTTTCCCCATACCAATCGAGGGTGCCGGAACCAATCAGCAAGGGGCAATTGTGTCTAGGTTGCCAATGTGTTCAATCTTTGGCAACGAGACCCAACGAGACTAGAGCAGGGTGATTGAACCAATCACGTACCTTGCCGCGACTTGGCGTGGTGCTAAACAGAGAAAAGACAGAGAAAAGACAGAGAAAAGACTGCATAAACTAAGAATAGCTGTTGGTGGAGCAGAACCGCCGGCGGAAGTCACGTGTTTCACGGCCAAGACTGCGCCCGCGGGGTATACTTAGACATGCATGGCTTAATCTTTGAGACAAGCATATGACGTCCGCAAACGGCAAACGGTCACGGGGCTGCCCATTTCCCCATTCCCGACGATGCGGCGATGCGGCGATGCGGCGAAGACTGCGCGTTCAGGCAAGGCGAAGTGGGGATTTTCGAATGATTCTTGCCCGATCGGCGCCTTTTCCGCAAGCGGTCCGTTTCGGTGCGCACGAGCAGCAGCCACGGTCGGCTTGTGAACCTTGTCGGACTCCCCCGATCGCGCGGGGCGGGGACCGGTGGGAATCGCTGGCTCCGGAGTATGAGGCAAGTTTGCGTATATAAAGTCAACATTCATCATGAGATACCCTCAAACGTTGATTTGGTTTCTTTCCCGATCGCACCCTCATCACGCCTTGCCAGAACCCCGTTCCTCAAATCCCTATTGCTCAATCCATATCCCGAAAGTAAGGATGCCTCATTCCATGACAGAGTCGTCGCAGCAGCAGAGCACCCAGACCAAGAAACTGGTTCCAAGCAGGCTGGATCTCAGCTTCACCGCCGTGCCCTACTCACAGACCTACGAGTCCAAGCCGCCGATACTGATGGTGCCGCCGAGGAATCCGCTGAGGACCGCGAAGCCCTCGCCCTCGCCTGACGCCGCCGCCGCCCCTGCAGATGCCACGCCATCACCTTCGCCCGTGTCCGGCGACGCCCCCTACTCCATCGCCGGCCTGCACTCCGTCTTTTCCCCGCTGGGGATTCGACAGCCCTCCACCCCCAGCACGTCGCCCGGCCCCCGAAGCGGAGCGCTGGGACGACGTCCTGCGGCTCTCCGGCTACTGGGACGAGCTCGACGACTTCGCCGAGCCCCCAAGCCACAGGGTCCTGGATCTAAAGCTCACCGATCACGTCTCCGGCTCCGGCTCCGGCGCGGCAGGCGGCGCAGAGGAACCCGCCAAACCCGCCCTCCCGCCCCCGAAGTCGCCGGAACCCTCCCCCAGGCCCAGGGACGACGTCCCAAGTCGCAGGCCACAGCAGAGTCGTCAGTCCCGGGCGAGCACCCGAGAAGAAAGCGCCACTTCTGGTCCCAGATCCGGAGAGGTCGCAAGTCCGTCAGCACCCTCAGCTCAGAGACGGAATCCGTGCCGACGCTCTCGCCGGCCAACCCCCACCCGGAGGACTACTACAAGAAGAGCAGCGGCCGTCAGCGGCCGTCCATCGCAGAGAGCGAGAGCTCGGGATGCTCCATGCACACGCCCACCTCGGCAGAGTGCCCCAACGACGTGAGCGACCGTCTGCTCTCGCTCCACGAGGTCCTCGCGACGGCGGGGGGTCCCGACGCGGAGAATACGAGCGACACGCGGGGTGAGAAACGGGATCAAGCCGGCTGCAGGGCCGACGCCGAGACTGGCCCGGTGGTCACCGGGAGCTTGCCCAGCCTCGTCCCTCAGCACAAGCCGCTGCCTGCGGGAGAGCTGCCGCACACTCTGACGGTTGTGATTCCCGAAGGGAGGCTGTTCGAGGATGACTTTCTGGACTCCCTCTCGTTCTGAGCTGCCATCGCGGTGGATTTTCACAATACTGCGTACTGCCCTTGGAGTCAATAAGCCATCGTCTTCTTCAATCCTTGCATCTTCCCTTGTTCGCAATGTGTTTCTCCTTCATATGCTGGGGTGGCTCAAGTCATGTAAACTTGTGATTTTTGGGTCCTAGCACAGATGTACATAGTCTTATTTCTAAAGAAAGGGTGAAGTGCATGGCACACAGCCTCGGTAAATGCACTCACCATCTTCATATAATTTCAATTTCAACAACCAGGTCTACTTTGCCACACTGCAGAGACTGCGGTAAAAATGGAGTGCATTCTCATTGCGTCTAGAGTCTGTGCAATGCGATAATCAACCAATGCCATCGTCGACCTCGACCATCGTCCGGCGCTGGAAAGCCACTACTGTGTCTTGACCACCCCCAAAAGTGCATCCTAAACTCCGTGATTCTCGAAATTTGCTATTCTTCTTTACAAGTGGCCCCCCCCTTCTTCCTCGTCTTCAACCTCTTCTTCGCCTTCTTCTCCCTCTTCCTCGTCCTCATCGCCCTCCTGCTCTGCTTCCTCTTCTTCTTCCTCATCTTCAGCTTCAGCTTCCTCCCCCTCCCCCTCCTCCTCCTCTTCTGCAGCTATATTTTCAGCTTCTTCGTCTTCTTCTTCTTCTTCTTCTTCTTCTTCCTCCTCCTCCCCTTCAGCTTCTTTATTAACCTCCTCCTTGTCCTCTCCTTCATCTTCAAGGTCAGCTATTTCAGTATCTTCATTGCATTCTTCATCTTCAAGCCCCTCCTCTGTCTCTTCACCTTCCACCCCTTCCTCTTCCTCTTCGTCTTCCTCATCTTCCTCGTCTCCTTCTTCACCAACCTCAATCTCATCTTCAACAACCTCTTCTTCTTCTTCATCATCATCATCATCATCATCATCATCATCAGCTTCTTCTTCTTCTTCTTCTTCTATATCGTCTTCCGCCATCGCCTCATCGCCTTCCTCAACTTCCTCATCTTCCTCCTCCCCCATTTCCTCTACATCATCGCTGTCCGCGTCATCACCGTTCGATCCAAACCTGCGACTCAAGTTGGGGAACAATAGACCGGGCGGGACATCATCGTCATATCCCTCAGGGACATCGCTGAGGTCGCTTTCATCGTCGGCTGAGTCGTGTATGCTACCAGCATGTTCATCCTCATCTCCTTCTTCCATTCGGACATCGTCCTCCGCTGCCTCTTCATTTTCGTATGCTTCTCCCATTTCCTCATCGAAATCTTCTCCAGCTTCTCGTCGTACTTGGGCATCTGGCCCGTCCTCATCTTCGTCGTCACTGCCAGCATCAAGGCCAGGATGATGAGCCAAGGTATGGCTGCCACGTTTTGTGCTGAATATGCTACCTCCTCGGCTCTTCGTGACGCCCGGTTTCGGTGCTTCCAAAGCGCGCAGAACTGCCTGCTCTGCTTTGCGAAGTATTTCAGGTCTTCGCACCCCAGCCAGTCTTTTGGCACGAGGAATGGCCTCTGTCTTGTCTGTCTCTAGCGGCGTGGCCGTTCCGGCAGCGCTGTCTCCTCCACCCATCGGTGGGTTGAGGAGACGACCAAAAGTATTCGGTGTCTTCGACTCGGCCTGGGTAATGGCCTCTAGTCGAGCTGCGACCTCCTTGGCGTGGTTGCGTTCCTCGATCACTTTTCCGGGCTCCAATCCTGGTAGTGTCCCAGCCACGTCCTTGTATATCGTTGTGTAGCAGTCATTGATGAGGTCATCGATGGGGGCAACTTTCATCAAGTTTCCATTGAGTTTTTTAACCTCGATAGCCTCCTTCATGCACTCAAAAGATGTGTTCGGTGGCCCATCGCCACCCGCCCACTCCGTGATGCGTTCGCTCATGATTTCAAACTCTTCGTTCGACATGTTCTTGAACGCCTCGTCGGTCGTCACTGGTATCTTGTAGGCTGCCCGCAATAACTTGACATAGGCCGTACAGCTGTACTGCCACAAGTCTGCAAAGTGATAGAAATCCGCGCCCTTTTTGCGCAGTCGTCGTAGTAGAAGCTCCAGATCGGTTCGGTTTGACATGATGACGAGAAGCTTTGTCATGAAGCGTACGTACTGCTCAGTAAAAACATGGTGCCGCCCTGGGCGCTCGGCATCACACTTCCACACATTCATCACCATCGTTTTGGTAAACATGTTCTCCTTAAGTATGGCAAATGCCGCCTTGGCCTCAACCACGCCGTCACTGCCGTTTCCAATATTACTTTCATCAAATAGGATCTTGGCATGGCGCATGACAATCCTGTGCTGCCAGTTGGACTTGTCCTTCTCACGCAGCTTGGTCAGGTTGCGGATAATATATTCTTCCCAGTCTTCGGGTTCTGTAAAAGAGGAAAAGTGGTCGTTGGGGTTCACGATGACTCCAAAGGGCTGTTTAGCTAATAGACATGACGCGTCGGTCGCGCAGATGTCGCCACGACCAACCAACTTGTGCAGAATAGAAACTAGCTTGTAATGCGGCTCCAGGATAGGGTCGCTGTTCTTGGACTTCCTGGCATTATGGGCCACCACCTCAATCGACTTCTTCAAGATGTCCAGTAGCGTCTTTATTGAGATGCGGGCTTTTTGATCCGTAGTGTCGAGGCGATCTTCGGGCGTCTGATACATTTTCCAGTAACATTTGGCCAGCATGTACGGGTTTCTATCATGGAATCAATTAGCGCAAGCTTCGCGGCCCCGTCACAAAAGGCCGGGGGGAAATCACTTACTTCCAGTTACGAGGATCTCTCCCCATAGCCATCCGGAATAAGCGCGAAGCCAGCTTCCAGACCTTGTATTGCGACATTTGGTCGTGTAAGATCCTCTTGAAGGTGCCAGCACCCATATCCTGAATGAAGAATCTTTCTTGGTCGGAGTGCTGGAACGGCTCCATTGCGAATGGCTCTCGGCTGGAAGAATACAGCCTCATCCCAAACTTGTGGTACAAGTCATGAAGCGGATCGCCATCATTTGCTGCGACTTGCTCATGGCGTGAGTGAGAGAGAGCCAAAGTGTAGCAGTGAATTGCATTTCGTTGAAACTTGACCAACTCTGAGCGATCCTTGTTCATCTTGTCCGCAGTCCATAGTACGGACTCGTCCAGTTCGTAGTCGAAACACTCGGCAAGTCGGAACCAGGCATCCCATCGATCTGCAGTGAACTGCAACTGCAGTCTCAGAAACGTGGCTCCAATGCGCAAATCGTCCGTAGCACCAGGGGTCTGGCGACGATTCAGTTCCACGCCCTTGAACTTGGTAAGAGCGATCATGCCCAGCAAGAAGAACCAGCCGTGCCGGGCGAGGGCAGCTTCGGGGATGTTCACTGCGACGCAATCCACCAAGACGTTGCCAGAAAGCGCCTGGTATAGACGGAGTGGATGGATTGGCTTCTTCAGCATCTCTGTAAAGTTGCGCAAGTTATGTATCATCTGAGGTGTCGATTTGGTCTGTCCGATTGTCTGCTGTATATGCTCAATTGTTGTTTTCAGGTCCGATTTGAGAAGGTCTTTCATCGACATGCGGTTGGCAAGAATCATAATCTTTTCCACTAATTGCATGGCTTGTCGTTTCTCAAGCTTTTCGTAAGGACAAGCGTGATCTTGTACTTCCCAAACGCCAACTCCCAGCTTCAGACCATACAAGTCGTAAAGAACTTGCTCGAAATGATCCTCCCATGCTTCGATTTTCCTAAGTCTGAGTAGCTCCATACGCATCACCTTGAGGAAAATCTTGTTGGAGGATTTGCAGAATTTTCGAAGACCGAAAACGCGATGAATGGCGGCGAGATAACCGGCAATGCCACTTTCCCGTGACAACGTCTCAGCGTGGGAGAAGCCAATCTTGAACATGGTGAAAAGGAGACACCATGCACGAACCTGCATATCCCGGAGCTTGTTGATCAGTGCCATAAAGGTGGTGTTGCTCGTTGGTAAGGCCGCTATGCCAAGACGCGACTCGTCCTCACAAAGACAAGACACGTACAAGAATGTGCATATTTTGGCGATCGCGGCAGAACTCGATTTCAAATGTGCATCATCAATGATGTCAAAGGCTGTGTTATCGTTCAAAGACATTGACAAAGACTGGATGACCAGTCCATCGAGCGACTTGAGCGTTCGCATGAACAGATGCTTGCGTGACTCGTCCGGTATTTTGGTGTAGTTGTCCCCTTCCATATCGTTAATGACCATCTCTATACTCTTCAGAAGACATGAAAATCTCTTTGTCGGATATCCAATGGCTTCGTACGCGTCTCCCAAGCGGGACCATAGGAAAAGGCGCAACTCGGTGCTGCTGTTCAAGAGAAACTTCCACAGGTCTTTCAAACCTTGCGATGCATCCTCAGAAATGGGCTTTTGACTAGCGATTGGTACGCTCGATGATGCGGACCCTTCATCGCCTTCGTCTGCTTCGTTATCAGTTTCATCGTCTTTGGCTTTGTCCATACTATCGGGGACAACGTCATGGTCATCTTCGTCGTCGTGTTTTTCTGTGTCTGGGTCGCCTGGTCCACCATGCGACACAAAGACGGATGTTGGGTTCAGAACAGGCTCCAGCGTATCAATCACTGTCACGGGGTCCATCATTTCGTCCTGGAAAAGGCCGAGGAAAAAATCCATGGTGGTGAGCTTGGATAGCTCTCGCTCTGCAGTGGATGGTGAAATCAAGGGCATGACAACATTGTTCGGCAGCTTGATGGTGCCCACGTCTTCTTTGGTCAAGAAGTCCCGTAGGGATGTCCATAGTAGCATGATGTGCTCTCGTACAGGATTCTCAGTAAGGGAAGAGGCCATGACGGAGGCCCACATGAATCTGGCACAGAGAGGGTCATCTTGCGGCGGATCCTGCAACTGCAGATATATTGACATTGTTTGAAGCCACCTGTCTAGTCGGTACTTGGTTTCCATTCGTGTTGCATAATCGACTGCGCTGCTTGGGTTTGTTATTCTTTCATAAATATCAATGTGAAGTTCAAAAAGCATAGGCAGAATCTTGCTTAGTCCTTGAAGTTCTTCCTCTGGCACCATGGGTGCTTCCAGAATGCCTGTGATGCGATTGTACAAGATCGCATCAGCCCGGTTCAACATTTGAACGACGGTGACTTTCACTGTGTCGGACCATTTTGACGTCGAATAGCTTTCACTCATAGCTTTGACCCATTCAAATGCGACGTCGTCGCTGGTCATCCGCTGGGCGTCGTTCATGACCATTTTTGAGAATTGTCCGAGACCTTCATCTTCATCAAATAAGGGCACATCGTCCTGGTCCTGTGAGCTCGACTTGGTATGTTCCAAAAAAGACGACAGCCCCAAAGTTGTTTCTTCATTCTTGCTGAGAAGCACGTTGGCGACGTCCTCGCTGAAATTCAAGAGAGCATTTCGCAAGTCCCTGGCACCCTTGTGGGTGATTTTCGAGGTCCGGTCATCAGTAGAACAGGAGTCAACGACTTCTTGCACATAGCCAAGTGTTGACACATCCACGACGCCGATGTTCTCCAAGATGGCCTTGGTCAGCTGGAAAAGATTGCGGTCACTCTCTTGATGCGGTTGCATCTGAGAGGGGGCTAAATTGCCTGGGTCTGTGATTTCTTCGGGGAGAGTCGTTTCCGTACGTCGTCGAACCCTTTTGCTTCTCTTGTCAGCCGCGTTATCGTCGTCGGCGCCCTCTGGCAGGCCGGCGGCAGACTGCGACCGTTTTCTAGCCGAAACAGACGTCGACCTCTCATTTGCCTCTTGGTCTGCTTCCTTGACGGATTCCTTGGGTCCATTTGTGGGTGTGTCGTCTTTTACATCTAGCGATTTAGCCTTATTATTATTAGCTCTAGATCCATGCCTGGTAGACCGGCGGACGGGTTGTGGCTCTTCAACTGTCTGCTCAACCCTTTGTTCCACTTTCGGCATGACTTCCGGCTGGGGGTGAGGCTCTGGTTCAGGTTCCGGTGCAGGGTCCGTTGCAGATTCAGTCTCTGGTTCTGCTTGGGAGCTCATCCTTGCGTCCTCTTGGGCAGCGTCGAGAATAGAGCGACAGGCCTGCAGAGCTCCCTTGGTATCCTGTATGCATTTCATGAGCTCTATTCCCAGTTCGGACCACGATTTGATGGGTTCTGGAGGAAGCTCGTCGCTGGTCTCGGGGAGCCCTTCGTTTAGAGAACCGCTGCTCCTGTCTCCTTCCAGCTTGACTACAGGAGTTGGGCTCGATGGCGGTGGTGTCAGCACGGCTGTGGGGTCGGGAAGAAAGGGAATTGGATCTAGTTGACGTTTCAACAGATTTGGCATCTCTCTATTTAACCAAGGAGCCATGACGGGGTGCGAGAGTGACATGTCGTCATCCAAAATCCGTAGATGCTCCTTCAATTGCTGTCCAGCGAGGCCTTCTGCAAGCGACGGCGGCAAGACCTCCGCGATGGCAGGGTCGTCGTCTAATTCCACTGCAGCCTCGAGACAATATCGCTTAATTCGACGAGAATTGATAGCGCTGGCGAAGCGAGCCGTTCTCCTCCACAGCTCGGGATCGGACGGGTCTTGGTCAAGCGCGGCGGTCCAGTTATCAAGTACTTTGTCGGTATCACAGATGCCGTATCTCAATCGCAGCTCTTTTTTTTTCCACGCTGAATCTGACTTGCGCCCATCCCTAAGCTTGTCCAAGAAGAACTGTCCGTAGTTCTTGTACGACATGTACAGGGCCTGGGAGAGGCTCGCCGCATTGCCATCAGCACCTCCAGCGTCAATGTCTAGCGAAGTTGCAAAGCCATCAACCGCAGATGTTTCCGGTCGCCCATCAGCTTGCCGCTCCGCTCGTTCGTAGTCAGTCCTCGCTTCGCGGTATTCGAATATTTCAGATTCGAATAGTTCTCGGTAGGCGGAGGTGGCGGCATCTCGAGACTTTGGGCCCTGGGCATGCAGCTTCAGGGCCGCCTGGAATCGTTTGAGAGCTTCATCAACCTGGGAGAATGAGTCAACGTGTCTCAGACGGTGGTGTGAATCTGAGCATCAAACAACTTACGTGCAGCTCCTTCGTGGTGTCAATTTGCTCATCCTCGTTTTCCTCCGGCTCGAGGTTGATTGCCTGAAAAGCAGGCTGGGCGGGATTAGCTTCAGAATGGCCAGGATATCCCCATGCAGCATGGAGGCATAGCTTACCATTATCGCAGGTGTAATATAGCGAGATTGAAGCCTGCAGCATGAGGATGGCAAGCAAAGTCAGCACTTTCCATGAAGCCGCGTGTCGCAGCCCGAGTTGATGAAAAGAATTGGGATGGATTTTGAGTTGCGATGGCCACATGCACCAAATGCTATTTTACTCGAGACGATCGCGTCGCGCGAAGCTGCTGCACTGCACCCCCTGTCCAGCTGTCCAGAAGTGTCCATCCAGCGTGGGGTGGGGGCCTTGACTTGCTTCTTGCAGCGGTCTGATTGGCTGCTGTCGCCTTTGCTCTTTCCCTACGGTCTACATACGATGTCCTTGTCAAATCGACCACCTTTTTGATTTGAAATCTGCAAGTTGACCAGATGACCCAGGCGTTGGAAGGCACGAGAATAATCTGAATATTTTGCAATCTTTTAACGAAAAACTGTACTACATTATCGGAACCAGGGTTACTTGGAATGAGCCGGTGAAGATGGCGGTAGACGCCCATCGTCAGTCACAATCAGGCCTTTCATTAGGGCCTGCGATCAACATCTTGACAGCCTCTCCCGACTTGGCCTTCCGGAATGCCTCTTCAGCTTTTTCGAATGGCACCACCTCCGTGATCAGCTTTTCAACAGCCACGCTCCCGTTCGAAACCAGTTCCACCGCGAGCTTGAAGTCTCCAGGTCCATAACGGAAGCTCCCTCGTGCTGTCACCTCTTTTTGGCACATGGCCATGATAGGAAATGTAATGTCTGACTTGCCCATGCCACCCTGAACATACGTCCCGCCTACTTTAACGACATGCAAGCTAGCTTGTATCGAAGCCTCGGCACCACTTGCATCGATGACCACATCCGCGCCATTCCCAAGGCTGCATTGCTCTACTAAGGCCTTTGCGTTCTCTTCGGCCGAGACTCGTTGTGACAGATATGTGTGTGTTGATCCTATAGCCTTGGCAAACCTAAGCTTCGTCTGAACGATGTCGACACTGACAACCTTGGAAGCACCAAACGATCGTGCGACCGCGGCACATAGGAGACCGACAGGGCCTGCGCCCATGACCACAACGCTCGTACCAGGGGTGATTCTGGCCTGTTTAACGATATGCACGGCAACCGCAAGCGGTTCAATCAAGGCGCCCTGTTGAAGCGAAACATGCTCTGGCAGTTTATAACAGAAATCGGCCGGGGCAGCCCAGAAGCCTGTAAGAGTGCCATCATAGGGAGGCGTTGCGGCAAAGATGATATCTGGACAGAGATTATATCGACCAGCCAGGCAACCATCGCAGCGCCGGCAGGGATAACCTGGCTCCAGCGCAACCCTATCGCCGGGAACTAGAAACTTGACGGCGCTTCCGACCTGAATAACTGTTCCGGCTGATTCGTGGCCCAATACCATTGGGTCCTTGACAGCAAAGTGGCCAATTGCGCCATGCTGCCAGTAATGTACATCGGAGCCGCAAATGCCAGTATAGTTGACGGCTACGAGGACATCGTGTGGTGTAGGAAGCTCAGGTACAGGTCGTTCAGCAAATTCGACATCGTTTGGCTTCTTCAGAATGAAGGAAAGGTTCTGCGAATTCCTTGTCAGCACGGCTTGTGGTGTTGCTAAGCAAGTCGGGTTTCTCACACTCTTTCCTCGGGTTGCAAGACGCTGTCCTTCTGTGGTCGCTGTGGTCGCTGTGGGACACACGATATCAACTTCACATTTCGACTGGTTGTGGTTTGGGAATGTTCTCGGCTCGATTACTGGCATGATTACGCTATTGAGAAGAATGGGTGCGTGTGGATGCGAAGACTCTGGGGAGTAAACTTTTACAATTCACCACGCACATGAGCTATATTGACGCGAAAAAGGCGTAGCAGGTTTCATCCTATACTCTCATTTCACCAACAGTTCCACCAATGGTACTTCCTGCTGCTGTCGACGAATCAATCCGTGGCAATCTGAAGGCAAACTTGTTTTACGCCAGTGTAATAAGGCGAGACATCAATTGTCCGGGAGGGGCTATAATTGCCCCTAATCGTCCCCACTTTGAGACACATGATGAGGGAGAGAATCTCTCATCCGGCTGGTGGCGGGAAGTCTTTTCAGTAATTCGTGAGAATGAAACTTACCCCGTTCATTGTATCTTGAGAATCATGTGACGGATGGCCCGGCATTCCATGTTCACTTCCGGCAAATAAGTTAACTCGGCAGTCATCGAGGTGTCGACAGTGATCCAACCTCTGCTGTTCCTGACGGTGTTGACCTCGCCCAGAGCCCTCGCGCGGGTGTTGATGATGCGCACGTTCCCATTTCCACAAACCTGGGAAGCCGATTTCCCGTCACCATGTCGCACGCTTTGGGAATACATCGTCACTTGCCGCACAAAAGCCCCGATGAAAGCGAAGAGTGCAAAAGGGTGTGGTGGACAATCTACACCTGGGATAGGTAGACTTGCTCTCAAACACAGCGCCTTTGAGCTGTCTCGACTGACTTCGGCTTTGACTAGATTGGCTTCCATTTCTTTACGGGCGGCCAATGAGCATAAGCGACAAAGACTTCAGCGCTGAGCTGCCGGTAGACTTTACCAAATCACCGTACTTTTCGCGGATATCAAGCAGCCAACAAATACTGGGCATCGTCCACTCTCGATATCAAACCGAGTTCATTCATCTCTACAGAATCTCATCGCCCGCGTTGAGAGTGGTTTTCGGATGTATTTCTACGCTAAAGTCCGATCAACGTCATGAGTCTGAATACGCCTCACTAGCTAGACTATCTCCGCATCTCAACCTAGACCTAAGCCAGGGCTACTGTCTCAGAAACAGTGATTTGACGACAAGAGCACATACTTTACAACCGTTGTCTTTACAGCTCACTTTTGACAATTTACTTGCCCTACTTTTTCGGCCTTTTCTTTAAAGCCAAACAGGTGGATCACCTGACGAGTAGATCCTCCATAGTGGATTCATCAATCATTTGCCCTCGCTCCCTCTTGCAGCAGAGGAAGCCGTCGGAGTCTGGTTCACGGGGCTGAATCGGAACTCGCGTGGAACCAAAGCCAAATGCCGCCGGGACCGCCACGTCGAATGGCCCACCGGCGCACTGGCCTAGTTCAACGCCAGCATGGGAAAGGTCTGAAACACAGGTGCTACGGATCGCAATGGTTCGGTGACAGAATGGCGATTCATTTTCGAGAGTTGCCAATGCTAACTTCCTCGTGAGTCGTGACCATGTGTTGCACTTCCCCAGATCCCTCCCCACCCCAGACATCCCCGGAACCCTTTTCTCCAAGAAATATACTCATTATATCATACTTCGCATCCTCGCCGCCCAAATTGAAGTCTCTTTTCAACTACAACCTCATCAATCATCACATACTTGATACTCGTGGCATAGTCACGAGCTCCCTTTCCATGGACGGGCTCAGTATACACAATGAGCAACACGGTTCTTCGACAAAGTCCGTGGATCATGCCACCGGGCTCCAGACAACCAACGACAATTTCCATGACCCTAATCAGAGTTGGCTGGAGAAGAAGCTGAGACCTTCCAAGATATCAGCCCGGTATCCCATCAAGGGCAACCCATTACTTTTCGCAACCTGCGCGTTTGGTAGTCTCGGCGATGCTCTCTTCGGTTACAATTCCGGCATCATGTCCGGGCTGCTTGTCAACCCGGTCTTTGTATCCAAGTTCTACAAGGACTATGGCGGTGCAGACGGCACGACTCTGCAGGTCAACCCCACCATCACTGGCATCTCCGTCTCTTGCTTGCAGCTCTCGGCTGCCTTGGGAGCACTCATAGCCGGACCGTTGGGCGACATGATGGGCAGAAAGAAATGCGTTCGACTAGGGGCCTTTATCTACTTCTTCAGCGCCTTTATCCAGATATTTGCCCCTGGGTTCAACACATTCGTTGCAGGTCGTACGATTCAGGGTCTGGGCGTTGGGTTCCTTTCGATGACAGTCCCGATTATTCAGACAGAGATCGCGGCACCACATCGTCGTGGACTCATGGTTGGAATTGAGTACACCTTTCTTATCGCTGGCTATATGCTCTCATGCTGGGTAGACTATGGCTTCCACTTTCTCCTTCCTAGCCCCATGTCGTGGCAGGGGCCCTTCATTATCCAGATTATTCTGTCCTTCATACTCCTCGCAATGTCCTTCTTCCTTCCCGAAACCCCACGTTGGCTGGCGAAACAAGGGTTCATGAAAGAAAGTCTTCAGACAGTGGCCGACTTGCACAGCAAAGGAGACGTCAACGCTCCGCACGTCCAAAGCGTGTTCATGGAGATTCAGGAGGCAGTTCGATACGAAAGAACGCTGGGGACCTCAAGCTGGAAGGTAAGCTGCAAGTACATTTTTCACAAACCTGCAATTGCTATGTAAACTGACATGGGGGGTTTTCTCTTTCTTCTTTATCTTCAGGAAATGTTCACCCTTTATCGCAAGCGCACAATTGTCGGCATCACCGTTCAAATTTTCGCACAGCTAAACGGAATCAACATCATTTCGTTCTATCTTCCAAGCACACTCTCTTCAGCTGGGTTTGACGACCGCAAGTCTCTGCTCTACACGGCCGCCAACGCCATACCCTATACTGCCGCTACCATCACGACCTGGTATCTAGCTGATAAATGGGGCCGGCGGCCGCTGTTGATCTTGGGCGGTCTGGCCATGGCAGTCTTGCTCGGCATAGTGTGTGGCTTCACGCAGGCCGCCCTGCCGGTTCAGACCAAAGCCAATGGGCAGTACGCCTTCGTTATGCTCTACAACATCGTCTATGGATTCACGTGGGGTCCTATGCCATGGTAAGATGCTTGTGCCCATCATCACGTCCTTTCTAGAGCTTTCGTAACTGACCTGTTTTATCGCAGGCTTCTGCCAGCTGAGATCTTCCCGCTCCGAGGACGCAGCAAGGGTATGGCTCTCGCGACCACGAGCAACTGGATCTTCAACTTCATCATCGGCATGGTATCACCAGATGCGTTTGCAGGGATCCACGGCTACTTCTATGTGGTCATTGCGGGATTCTGTCTGTTTTCCGCCTTTTTGTCTTGGAGTTACTACGTTGAGACGGCCGGGCACACGCTGGAGGAGATTGCTACTGCATTCGGTGACAAGGCTTTCATTGGCTCGGACGAGCAAGTGATTAGGAACACGAATCTTAGCCTTCATGTTAATCAGGAGAAGACCAAGGTTTAGCTGAGAGGGGAGCTTGCGATGCTTGCGTGGGAATGAGATACGAAAACTGTTACAGAATCGGCTGCGGTGGGCGTGTTCAATAAGAGCGACTTTCATGACGACTGACATTTCGTGGGAGAGCGAAGCCAAGTCCTGAGAATAGATTGCCTAGCAAGACGGCACTTCATATCGCAAGTTGAATTAACTACGCTGTCTCGGCCATCATCTTGAAGGATAGCGACTTGGATCAAGGTCCATCCGACACGAATGCCAGACAGACATGCCACAACCATTTCCCTTCCAGATCCATCTGTACGGTTGGCTGAGCTTCATCTCCCGCGAGAAGAGCTGCACGCAACGACCAACTCCCAATAACACGCCTCCACCTGAGACCCCCCTTCGTGGTCCCATCTATTGCACATAGCCGTCAGGGACGCAAGCCTTGGGCCCATTGGGCTCGTAAATATCAGGTTGCTAGCGTGACGAGCAGAGTGAGCAATTGTTTTAATGAACGGGAAATCGGGACGACGTACCAATTTGCCGTCTTCGCAAACAATCTCTCCTTTGGCGGGGAGAGACGCTGGGCTGGCCAAGACAAGGCTGGCGAACAGTGTGGATACGGCGATTGCGATGAACTTTCATTCTCGTGTTTGGGGGAGTACATTTCTTTGCGAGAAAAGCTAAGTGCTAAGAGTTGAGGAGTGTATGAGGGGGAATGAGCGTGGTAGTTGTTGTTGTTGTTGTGGGTTTTATTCTTTTTTTTTTTTTTTAGTACAAGTCAAGCAACCGGCGTGTGAATTCACACCACTCAGTGATACACGCCTAATTAAGCCAATCAGAGAGTAGAAACGCTTGACATCCTCACATATAGGTAATCTTAAGATGCTTCCAAGCTCACGCTATGTGCCTGACTAAACCCGATTCGGGACGCTTCACTATAATTCACACACATGTTGCAATATTGAAAATAAAATATCTATAACCCTAGACCAGGCCACGGATCGATTTGCTTGAGAAGACGATTTCAAAGACGTATATATGAACTGGCTCTTCTTGTTTTAGGCTCAGTTGCTGCCGTGATGAAGGCATCGTTGCTGCGTTGCGGACTCGTTGGATGCGGAAGTGGGTACTACTGCGAATAGCAACGGGTTGTGTGAAAGTGCTAAGAAACTTCCTAGCGATGTCCAGTCTCTACAATGAGTCCTCGAATACATGCACTCTTGCATCCTTTGTGGATACATCATCGGTGACCATGACCAGGACTCTCCTTGAACGGTCCTGTTTCGCCGTCCGTGAGGAAAAAAGGTCTAGTGCGATTCCTCTTGTGCCAGAGCCAATCGTAGCTAGTCTTTTCATTGGAAGAGCGCATCGCAGTCACGGGGGCAGGCTTTGTTAATAATCCTGGAGCTAGTGGTATTAGCGAGGCTAGGTTAAAAAGTGCTGACATGTTTGCTGAAGATGCACTGGAAATCATGTCCATTTCATGGCTTTACCATCATTCTATCCCGTTTTTTTAAACCTAGCAGTTCTAGACCTCCAGGTTTTACGTCACGAGACGGCATAGTAACGGGGGAACTTGGCCCACGCTGCTCGAGGGACCAAGCCGGTGGAAATGAAGGTGAGGTTGAACAAGTTCATGATTTAACATTTAGGGTAAGGCAGCAGTGCGGCTTACTCCATAAAGACATGATTTCCTTGCGCTAAGGCACGGCTGGACTTGATTTCATCGACCTTGAACGTGTTTCTTATACCACAGCAAAACCAAGATGATCAGATACTCGTACTTACTCGATTCTACCACATGGTCGCCGTAATACAGCCACCACAACGTCAACCGCCTTGGTTGGGTTGGTCTCGACATTCGCTTAATGTACTGTGTCCGGATGTGGAGGCGTTTTTTCTGACGTCATCAGCTTCGTTAACACATACATGCAATACAAATCGCTTCAAGTTGCCCCATGTTCCAAGTCACGGGCCAGACTTGCCTGGGCACTGTCTTTCAACGCGGCATTCGCCATGATGGACAACAAAAGAGGCTTGAAGGGTTCCAGTTCCTTGCAAATGCCGTTGGCAAGATCCGAGCCCCAGACGTTGTCATCACCGACCACCGACCATGATGAACAGATGACGCAGACAATCGAGAGTTTTGAGTTCCCGGAAGCCCAGCAGTAGTTCTGCATTGTAATACACCACATCAATCCCAAGCCGAAGGGAGATGGGTGTGCGGAGGACAAGGGCACGCATGAAGAGAGAAGTTCGGATGATCAACCGGCCATATACCGGCCTCTGAAAGACGAGAGGATGGATGGCACACCCCGGCTACGTTGTGATAGCTCGACGCAATTATAACGGGAATTGAGGTCGGAGAGAGCCTTCCTTGACACCTGTCAGCCCATTTTTGGCCTAACACGAGTTCTACATGTACATGTATAACAGGTGTAGCGCCCCGTAAGGCGTGGAGTTGGTCAACCCCTTGAATCAAAAACTCGTTGCTGCTATCTTTTGCGTTCTCGCGCCAGGGACCCTTTTGGTTTTCTTTGCCAGATGCAGTTGGACAATTCGAAGGCCCCCCCCCGGTTGGAAACTTAGTAGTTGCGTTATTTACACGTACTCCGCATCCCTCTTCTGCATGCATGTTATATTAACGGATAGCTCGGGAATGCATGAACTGTCCCTCTTTCACCCTCTGTAACAACGGATAGCTCGGAAATGGCAAGGCACGCGGAGTGGGCTCTCGGGAGCAAAAAAAAAAAAATACAACATACATACGGATGACATAATTGTCAAGGTGCAATGTTGCGGCTAATATTGACGCATCTTTTGGTTTTAATTGGAGGATTCCAGCGCGGAGGCTCCTCCTAGCGTAGGCTAGGCCTAGAACGGAAAAGACACCTCGATACATTGCCGGTCCCACATATATTATAACGCAGGATGCATACATGTACATGTGTTATTATGCACTTGCTGCAACAGCTGCAACAGCGAGAGCACTTCCGCGGCATTTTTAATAAGAACAATCATGTGGTCTATGATGCTGGTGCAAGACGGGGGTTGTGGTTCGTTCCCCTCCAGGAATCTTGTGGAGTTGTTGAATTGCCAAAAGAGCACCCCACGAAACGAATTACAACTGGAAGTATCGGCTTACTATAGCGCACTATAACCACTGACGAAGCCATGGCAATGATGAGAATGGTCCATGTACTCCGTAGCCTGCCTACTATTGCCGACATCGCCAGGCCACGCAATAATAAGAGTAGTCCGTCTTTCCTTCTGGTTGCGCCAGGTCATGGATTCGAACCCTGGGCATCCTACATACGATATTTGCCGTACGCGACCGATTTAGGCTATGCATAATACCTGGATGCTGGATGATGGGATTTATTGTAGGGTTGGTTAGCTAATAATAGCTGTATCAAGTGTGCCTTGTATTATTATTTTTCGCAAGGCAAACAAGGGCACCCGGGAGATGGAGGGTACGGATTACATTCCCGACTCTTCCAGTCTTCTGATTTTGTACATAAATAGGTGAAGAGCCAGCTCGGTAAAAAATGGATATGAAGCTTCTTCTTCACATTCACATTCACATTCACTTTCGGTGATATCAGTCGTCGTCTTTCGTCACCATGTATTCTCCCGCCCTTTTCTCGGCCGTCTTGCTGTTCACGGCATCTGGCTTTTCGAACGCGCTGCCTGCTGACAGCTCTGCGGATGGCCCCGCCGCAGGCTGTAAAAAGTACCATGTTAAGCAGGGCGAAACTTGTGATTTGATAGCGCAAAAGTCGCAGAGCCACCAGCCACCCTTTACCCAGTCCGATAAGGCCTTTACCACTCAGGAATTCTTGGCGTGGAACCCGTCGATTAACAAGGAATGCACAAATATGCTTGCCGACAATGATTATTGTGTCACCGAGCCGGGTTCAACTGGTGGAAAGAAGGATAAAGGTGGAAAGAAGTCGGGTTCCAAACCGAAACACCGAAATGGTCATGGTGGTGATCAGAAACAAGGAGGCAGCACCAATGCTTGTGACAAATGGTACACGGCTGTGGATGGAGATACTTGCTATAAAATTGCGCACGACAAAAAAGTCAGTTGGGATGACTTGTAAGTAACAACCCGGCCCCTGGGGGTCTGAACCTTGCACTAACAGCCTGCACAGCCTCAACTGGAATCCATATCTTGTTACACTCGATCGAAATAATAACAAGAGTAAGAACGCCAGCGCCCCAAATCTCCAGCCCGCGAAAAAAAAAAAACCTCCCCTACTGACCTGTAAAATAGTTTGCGGCAAAATCGAGGCTGGCAAGCCTTATTGTGTCGGGCGTCCTACCGCTTACCGCGCCATTGGCTTTTACCATCCAAATTGCCAAGGAAAAGTCCACAACGACGTCTCCGTCCCTCCTGGTTCCCAGAATGCGGATGGCATTTGCATCAACACCGATTGCCAAGTTGGCTCTTTGCTGATTCCTCCCAAGATTCATGGTGTCATCGAATGTCCTGGACAACAAGTTCAGATCAGCTACTTCGAATCCAGAGATTGCGGCGAGGGCAACTGGTTCGGTTATGGTTATGCCAGCCAAGGTGATTGTCATGAACTGTGGCAAGATGGCTGGCCAGTCCAGAGCTTGCACCTCAGATGTGCTCCGGAGAAGGACGACTGTGCTACCAAAGGGGAGTGTCGTGTTGACGGCGCGCCCGCGAACCCGATTTGCAAGCGGCTAGGCATTCTCTCCGCTGGCCAATAAAGCTCTCTTTGACGGCCCGAGGATCTTCCCTTCTTGAGAAGCTTTATTAGATAAAAAAGCATGTAGAGCTTTGTCTGTCTCTATAGCTTCTTCTGTTTTGACATAGTATCAATTATCTTTTATTCCATGTCCACATTGCATTACTTCACAAATAGCATGCAGTTGGCCGAGTTCTCGAAACCATGTGAAAGACATGACCAAGTAGTGCAAGTTACCAGTGGGTTTCTTTTCCCCGCTATAGTCATAGACTCATAGATGCCGGACTCGCCGCGTTTACAATATGGCACGGCACACCCGCAGACTATTAACTAGAGCTTCTGGTAAGACTTTCTTCAGCATCTTGTTGGACTCGGGGAATTTTATGACATTCTTGAAGAAACAGAGGCCCAAGTAGTCTGTAGTCCGTACGAACAGGTGTAATTGCTTTGGTGTCTTTTCTGAACAAACTCATCTCTCTTGTCTGGAAGTGCTCGAGGCAGGCCAAGGGTGTCTCCTCCCGGATTCTGTCGCCTTCTCTCTCTCTACCGTCGGAATCCAGGGAAGAAGCTAGGTTAGATACAATGTGCGAGAATAGCACAAGTCTAGCGGGATATCAAGCCAGAGTATACCTTAACTTGATTGAGACAATGAAAAGGCCTGGATAATTTTGCAAACATGGGCAACAAACAGCCAACAAAAAGCCAGACAAGACAAGAACGTCAAAACAGGCAAGAGCGGCAAGGGCACTAAGCCCCTTTTGGTACTAGCCACAGACAGGGGCCATGAATTCTGGCCCAGGCCCCACCCATGCAAAGCCCTGATTGAGGTGAGGCGTTGGCGTCAAGTTGTCAAGTGCCAGCCGAGCTCGCAGTGCATCAGGTTGAACCCGCCTCGTCAACTCTCGTCAATCAATCGAGCCAGTCTCCTGAAAATTGTCAGCACGTACCGCCCCAAATTCCCCGCTGCGCATCATTTATTACCCGCGGCACCAACATCGAGAAGTGGCTTCGTCACACGCAACACCGGCTAAGCCAGCAGCATCTCTCCTGACGATAGCTCCCAAAGGAGCTTCCTCGTCGCAATGGTCGCCCCGGCTGTGCCTGAGTACGACCCGCCCTGGAGACATGTGCTAGTGCAAATTCTGATGATACTTCACCAGGGTTACCGAGGAGGTCCTCCATGAATCCATCGACGCCAGAACCGAGTCCCTCGTTGCTCTGCGAGAGCTTGGCCCGCCAGACCTGGTCCATCTGCTGAAGCAAGGTGTGCGCAACACGGCGAAACAGGTACGTACGGCAGCCCAACGGGTACTTCTAGCTCGCCAAATTGCATCATCTGACACGCAAATTTCACAGACTGGTATTTATCACCATGTTACCGGCGTCGACGCATCGTCCTCGGCCAGTCTTGCTGCCTACATCAACACCCTCACCTACAAGGACAATGGCCCAGGTGCCACGTCTAAAATTGTGGAAGGAGTGTACTGGTATGAATCGAGGATGAGAAGCACGCATACTACATATCCCGTTTCTGTGTCTAATTGAAGAGCTGGCAGTTGCTATAATGCATTCTCTCGACTCGACATGCGCGTCCACGTCTCCATCCCCGGCACCGTCGAGAGCTACTGCGTGGGCGAGCGAGGCGAGAAACGAAAGGCGTCAGACGAACTGTGGCTCGAAACCTATCTCTGCAGCGTGCTTCGTGCATACTCATACGCCGACAATGGAAGCGGCGAGACGATTCGAAAAATCATGGGCGTGAGGAGGTTCAACCCCATCACCAATACCGACACGGAGCAGAGGTTCCTCAATGCTGCCGAGCAGCTTTTTTTCCGGGGCTGGCAGTTGGGGTCGGATTCGGTTGTCCAGGTGCCGACCAACGTATCCAATCACCTCACCACCGGATTGCTCAAGTATCTCGAAACGACGGGCCGCTACGCCTCGGGCATTAATCTGTTCGAGAAGCTGCGCACACAGAGCATTGAGGTTTCCTCTCTGTTGTCCAGGGTCATGTTCATGGGCAACGAAGAAGTTTCGGGAGTCAAGAATCTTTACCAGTCCCTGCAGGAAACGCCCATGGACTACGTGATGCTCGACACCCAAGCTGAATTCTTGCTCAACAAGGCGCAAAAAGCCGAGACGCCAGAGCAGCGAGACGAGATATTGAGATTGGCGCTTGGATGTGCCGACCGTAGTACGATTGCGGCCCCCAGCGAATTCGGTACATGGGCAAGACTGGCGCAAGTATACGTTGCCATGGAAGACTGGGAGAACGCTCTTACCACGCTAAACTCGTGTCCCATGTTCACCTATCAAGACAAAGACACACCAATCATGCCCGAAGCAAGAGAGGTGCACTTGCCGATACTGCCAGAAACGCGATTAGATGAAATCGACAGCGAGCCCGACTCCAGGTTTTCCGAACAGGTCGACGCCAGCCTGCTGGGCTTGCGGGCAGCAGGGTACCGCGGCACATTCAAGCAAGCCTACCGGATTCTGACGGAAATGACGGCCAAAATCGGTTGGGATCAGCTGCTCAAGATTCGAAGCAACGTCTTCGTCATGGAAGACGAGTATCGATCAGAGAAGCAAGAGGCATCGCATACCGCCCCGTTGAAGCGAAGTCCAAGCATCGACGGCCTCCGGGGCACACCTGTCCCCATGACTAATGGCGATGAAGAGTCTGGAGATGAGGAGACTGGTCAGGTAGAGGAGAAGGGATGCAGCACAGCAGATGCCTTGGATGCCAATGCCAATGGCAATGGCAGCAGTGTTGAGAAGCCTCCACACACCATTGATCCCCAATTGGTCAAGGCTGACACGGACAACGTAAGTCTGGCCTCGTTGTACTTGTGTGCGTGTGCGTGTGCGTGTGCGTGTGCGTGTGCTTGAGGGGGGGTTTGCCACGACCACAAGTGGACTCGATGCTAATCCGCGTGGACAGACGACCCAGAATGACGAACATTTATCAAAGCTGAACACGAAGCGTCTCTGCGAGCGTTGGCTGGACAGCTTGTTCATGGTCCTGTACGAAGATCTCCGCGTGTACACCATCTGGCGCACGCAGATGGCCCAGTACCGCGCCCAGCAGATGCAATATAAGAAGTCTGCCGAAGAATGGGAGATCCTCGGTGCCCTCGCCGAGCGACTGCAACACTTTGACGAGGCCGTCGAGGCATACAGAGCCTGTCTCTCGCTTCGGTTCAGCCCCAAGTCGTTGGCTGGCGTGTTGCGCGTTTTCGAGAAGACGAAGAACACCAGAGACTCTGTGGCGGCCATCATCAGACTGGTCACCTGGCAGTACCGCTGGTACAGCGAGTTCAGCCCGGAACTGCTGCACACGATCCGCACGTTGATCGAGGACGACGGTGCGGTCAAGGTCAGGAGCATAATACAGGCCACGAGTCTGCCGCAGAATGTATTAGACCTGACGCATCACTATGCGGCTCTGTGTGCCACGTTTCGGAGCAGCGGAACGGAAGGCTGAGAGGGTTGCCTTGAAGAAAAGACGAGAGAGCAGGACCACGGACAGGAAGCAGTAGCGTGTCGTGGCGTCCGTGCAGTCGATCGGTTGAAGCAAAAAAACTAGTCCTGACCTGTGGAAATTGTCATTACTTTTGTCGTAGAGACGATCAATACCTCACTTGGATGCACGCCGAGTCTTTTACATGGCTGCAATGTTCGTGTGTGAAGGTGCGATGAAAGCATTAGATAGATGCCTGGTTCATTGACTTGCTTGCATACTGAAAGTAATATTATTACGACGTGATCTGCAATACACGCCCTGAATTATTTTACAAATCTATATAACAGGGGTAATTAAGAGTTGGTGTTGGCTAGGGAATGAAGGAGATAGAATTGGGGCATGTAAAGTAGGGTCTCATGTGTGTACATGTAGATTTGTAAAATAATTGGGGGTGTATTGTAGATTATGTCGTGATAATATTACTTTCAGTAGTAGGGTCTCATGTGTGTGTACATGTAGATTTGTAAAATAATGGGGGGTGTATTGTAGATCATGTCGTGATAATATTACTTTTACATTAGTAGTAGGGTCTCATGTGTAAAATAAATGAGGGGTGGGGCCCGTGGGGGGTCTCCCTGCAAAGGCGGGGCAGCTCTGACGACAACCTTTTTGAAATCTCGGGCCCAGACTTTTTTTTTTGACTTGTTGGACGGCACTCACAAGTCATGATTTCTGTCTGACCGTTTCGCAGTCTTGGTCAACTTCCCAAACGCCAAAACAGCAAAAGCCAATATCATGGCTACACCAGGCGAGAACGCGACGGCCCCCGTCGTCATCGTCTGCGTGGGCATGGCAGGTCAGTCAGTCAGCAACAACAACTTGCACACACTCACACACACAAAACACACTGGTTTCTAACACTTGTCGATTTTTTTTTTTCTTCTCGTTTCCACACCTCGCAGGCTCGGGAAAAACGACCTTTATGCAGCGCATCAACGCGCACCTCCACAGCAAAGAACAGCCTCCCTACGTCATCAACCTCGACCCAGCGGTGCTCAAGGTCCCGTTCGAGCCCAACATTGACATTCGCGACTCGGTCAACTACGAGGAGGTCATGAAGCAGTACCGGCTCGGCCCCAACGGCGGGATCCTCACGTCCCTCAACCTGTTCGCCACAAAGGTCGACCAGGTCGTCGGCCTGCTCGAGAAGCGCGCCAGGCCCGACGCCGAGAAGCCGGACCGCAGGCCCGTCGACCGCATCATCGTCGACACGCCCGGCCAGATCGAGGCGTTTGTGTGGTCCGCGTCGGGCACCATCCTCCTCGAGTCGCTCGCGTCGTCGTTCCCCACCGTGGTGGCGTACGTGGTAGACACGCCGAGGACGGCGTCGACGTCGACCTTCATGTCCAACATGCTCTACGCCTGCTCCATCCTGTACAAGACCAAGCTTCCCATGATCCTCGTCTTCAACAAGACGGACGTCAAGGACGCTTCGTTTGCGAGGGAGTGGATGACGGACTTTGACTCGTTCCAGGAGGCGCTCCGGCGGGACGAGGAGTCGGACGCGCTCGGCGGCGGCGTCGAGGGCGGCAGCGGCAGCGGGTACATGGGGAGTCTGCTGAACAGCATGAGCCTCGTGCTCGAGGAGTTCTACTCGCACCTGAGCATGGTGGCGGTCAGCTCGCGGCTGGGCACGGGCGTCGACGACTTCTTCGAGGCCGTCGAGGACAAGAGGCGCGAGTTCCTGCGCGATTACCTGCCCGAGCTGGAGAGGAGGCGCCAGGAGAGGGGGGAGCAGAAGAAGAGGGCGCGCGACAGGGAGCTCGACAGGATGATGGGAGGCATGAGCGTTTCCCAGGCAGCGGCGGCGGCAGCAGCAGATGATGATGGTGGTGCCAGCTCCGACGTCGAGGTGGCGAGCGATGATGACGACGACGATTCCGACGACGACGACGACGCTGCGAAGGAGGGCTTGCAGGAACGGTACCAGGCGGCGGTGGGGGACAATGAAGATTCCATTCTGGCGGATGCCAGTTTCGCAAAGTACTTGCACAAGCAGAGATGATGGTGTGTTGGGGTCACTAATTTAGGAGGTTTCCGTACATTCTATTCCCCTTTCCCTTTTCCTCTTTTGTTCTTCTCCCTAGAACAAGCGCAACAAGTTCCTCCTCCCATCGCATCCATTCCAAAAACGCCAAGAATAGCAAATTTCCCATACCCCCCCCCCTACCGAGCCTCAAACTGCACCATTCTGCACACCGTCAGTAACTCCACTCCAGATCATTTGGGAAAAGCCCCCCAGAACATACCTCTTCGTCCTCTCCTTGTACAGAACCCTCCCCGCGCAGTGCGGACACGCCACGAGCGCGTCCTTGCCCAGCGAGACGCTGCTCCCGCAGTCGCCGCAGAGGTACGTCATTACGGAGCGGGAGCCGAGGTCGTCGCGCGTGTTGCCGCGGGTGGTGCTGGGCGCGCCGGTGGGCACTTGGTATTCTTCGCGGGGCATGGTTTCTTGTTTCTTGGGGATTTGGTATTGCAGGGGGGTAAGAGGTGAGTATTCTGCTTTGGTAGTTGGAGTTTTGGAGTTGGGGAAGGTTGAGGGTGGGATTGGGCAGAAACAATTTTAGGGCGGTGTGATAAGTGGGGGGAAGCATGAGGAGCAACTTTTGAGATTTTGTCGTCGCGCGCAATGGAGTCGGGAAATTGGGCCTTTATTCCGGGATTCTAGTTCATGATTTTTACTAATGTAATGCCAGCCGTGGCCAAACCAGCGCCAAACGCCAACCACATCCATGGGTATTATTAAACCAGACCCCATTGTGAAGCATGCCAGCATGTTCCGGTCCACAAAGTCAACTTCCCCCCTACAGCTGCACCTCGTTCATGATGCGCACTTCCTCGCCGGGCTTGAACGCAGGCAGTCCGATGAACGGACAGGTCGAGCACCGGAACGCATCTCCCAGGGAGCAATTGTTGCATGAGCCCGTCTTGCCCTTGACCGTGAAGTCGAGCTCATTCAAATCATTCGTGTCAAGCTTGATGGCTTCGAGGCCCGCATCGGCCTGCGCGCGTCTCTCCTTCTCTTCGGCCTCAAATTTGGCGGCTAGGCCGCATGTGCAGTCTTTGCAGGGGCGACGACGCTTCTGGGGCTGGCAATTTGTGGCTACGGTGGCAAAAAAAAAAAAAAAGTTAGTTTTGTGAGCACAGCAGTTGTAGCGCGCGCGGGGGGGTTCTGATGAGGCTCGTGAGACATACGTGCTTGTGGTCGCCGCTTGAGATCCTCCTCGTTCAATAAAGTGTCCTCGTCAATCAACTCGTCGTCGTCGTCGTCGTCGTCGTCGTCGTCGTCATCCAAGTTGCTCAAGTCGAATTTAGGCGCGGCAGCAGGAGGCTGGGTCTTCTTCCCGAGCCGCAGTGGAACGACGACCTCGCCGTCGTCTTGCTTCTCGAAGCCACCTTGTTTGGCGACCAGGCCGGCGAGGATGGCTTCCTTGGCCTCGGCGGCGCCCAGCTGGCCGTCCTGGAACTCCAATCTGCCGCCGGCCTTCATGGCGGGGACCAGGGTCGTGAAGAGGTGGCGGTTCAAGAGTTGGGACAAGTCGGCGCCGCGGGAGCCATCGGCGTCGGTGAGGATGAGGACGAGATGGTAGGTGGCGGACGGGAGGGACACGAAGCCGGCAGACAGCCGGTCGAGCATCTGCAGGTCGGTATGGGAGCGATCAAAGGTCGTGAAGATGTCTCGTAGTTTTTCCTCGTGCGCGGCGACGGACGGCGGGGCCAGGAGCAGGTTGCGCTTGGCGGGGGCCGCCGCTGCCGGAGCAGAAAAGTCGGCCGTCGTGTCGATGAGGATGGTAGAGGGGGCCATGACGGTGGGTGGTGTGATTGATGTTTGTGAGTCGGTGACGGGGCGAAAGATGAAGAGCGCAATCAACGAAGGGGAAGTAGGTACGGATGAATAGGCGAGTACAGGACGGAATTCTTATCTTCTTGTCTCGCAACGTTTCTGCAATCCGACGTCGGCAGGGCCGCGTCTGGGCGGGGGACCAACAAGTGGAGTGACTAATTCGCCATGCGACATTTGTCATCGGTCATTGATTGGCCTGCGCTGCCATTGGGCTGTTGCAATAAAAAATATAAAAAAAGCAGGTTCTCAGCTCCACTTGCAAAGTTGGGTCGAGAGAAAAGATGTCGCATCGACGAGATGGTCTCCGTCTCCGTCTCCGCAGCAGACGTTGTTGTGTTCCTTGTGAACAACAATGACATCAGGTACCTGCATTTCCCCTGACTTTTACGGAGTTACTCACCCTTCGGCCTTCGGAGCGCCGGAGCCACAAAAGCCGGCAACCCGCCCAGCCTCGCTCGGCACAAAGCAAAAAACCAACCTCGTTCACCTTCTCACCACCACAGGGAACATGGGGGCATCCCCTCAAACCAACACCCACGGCCTCTAAAACAAAACGAAACAAGAAACAAAAAACCCACAAGCTCATTTCCAACAACTTCACCTCCTCGGCTGGCCCTGCCCAGTCGGAGCTTCCAAGCTCCCTCCCCTCCCAAAAAAAAAAAAAAAAAAAAAAAACCACCACAAAAAAACACCACACCACACCACGACTTCCAACAATGTTCGACCCGTCCCCGGACCCCGTCAAAGGCTGCCCCTTCTGCATCATCCCAGCCGTCCACGCCCCCTACGACCCTCTGCACCCGCCGTCCTCGATCGAATCGACCCTCACCACGCCGGCGTCCTTTGTCGTCCTCTCGACGCCCCTGCTCATCGCCTTCCTCGACATCATGCCCCTCTCCCGCGGCCACCTGCTCCTCTGCCCGCGCGCCCACCGGCCCAAGCTCACGGATACGACGCGCCGGGAGTCCCTCCAGCTGGGCAACTACGTGCGCATCCTGTCGGCCGCGCTGGCCCGCGCGACGGGCGTGGAGGACTGGAACGTCGTGCAGAACAACGGCGCGGCCGCCGCGCAGGTCGTGCCCCATGTGCACTATCACATCATCCCGCGGCCCGAGATACGCGCGAGCGGCAAGCTGCGCGAGAGCTTCACCATGTTTGGGAGGGGCCAGAGGGAGGAGCTGGATGACGACGAGGCCGGTGAGTTGGCCGAAAGGATACGGAAGGAGGTGGCGTTGGTGTTGAGGGAGGAGGGGGAGGGGGAGGCTGAGGCCAAGCTGTAGTATACATACGATCGACGTTGACTTTAATGGGAGGGGGATCGCAGAGAGTCGTACATGGAATATACAGGCGAGGACTAGCTGTTGCAGGATGTGTCAGTCACGATACCCCGGGTGGATTCACATTGTTTATGGACCTCGGTTCCATGCTTCTTGTATTTTCCTCTCAAATTTTACTTTGATCCTTGTACATGGCGCATGATGATCTCTTTTGCAAGCCCCGAAATGCAGACTTGAAATCAACGTGCCGTTGATTCGCATCTCCAACACCAAGCACGTACATTCTAGACAACACACACCTCTTCTGCCATCCGTGGCCTTTTTTTTTCTCAACACGGCATCAATCCATCATCGTCAAGATACCCAGCCCCTCGCTGCCTCCCCCATCAAATATACTGCGAAAGCCTGCCCGAGTCAGCACCGCCCTTCAAAAGGAACAAGGGAACAACAAAAAAACTCACTCTATCAAGTTCCCATCCGGATCCCTAACATACAAACTCCTCAACTCCCCCTCGCCCCAGCCCTCCTCACCACCCCTCCAACACCTCCACGCCAACCCCCAAACCCCTCCCGCAAACCCTCCATGTCCACCCCGTCGTCCAGCAGGAAGCACAGATCCGCCGTCCCCGGCAGCGCCGTCCTCGCCTTGGGCTCAAACTCGCTCCCCTCTGATACAGATTGATCTTGTGCGCGCCGAACAGCAGCGCGTGTCGCGGCGCGGACCGGTCGGACCCGGACCCGGACCCGGACGTGAATGTCTGCGCCGTCATGCCCAGATGGGTCGTGTACCACGAGATTGTTGTGGCGACGTCGCCGCATGTGAGGACGAGGTGGTCCATGTCTTTGACGGGGGCGAGAGCCATGGTGGGCTTGGCTTTCTTGGAATTGTCCTGGCGATTTGTCGTGGTGGGCTTGGCTTTCTTGGAATTGTCCTGGCGATTTGTCGTGAATGTGAATGTGAACAGGATTGACGGGGGGCCTCCGTGATGCCCTCGCGGCTTCTCCAAACCCCGTTTTTGCTTCCATTTGCGCAGCAGCAAAGTTCGCGCGCGCGGCCCCCTCTTTCGCACAGAAAACAGATGGATACTAACCGAATATGGGAGGGGCGCCAGTGGGTCCGGTCCGGAAACGACGAATTTTACGAGAACTGCGCCGACTTGGATCGCAGCCTGTCAGTGAATGCGAATAACAACGGGATAAGGATACTCTGCTCTGTGGGATAAGACGTGAGTGAGTTGCTCGAGTCTGTCCGGGCCGGTTGGCTATTTTGTTTCACAGACGGCTTGACGATCCAGATCAGTCTTCCATCCATCCTCCGTCATCCCATCATCATCCAGTCCAGGCTAGCCGGCCCGGGAGCGAGGTGACTGACGGGTGGTGTGGCTGTAATGAAACGGCAGTGCTGGAGAGACTCCCCCAGCTCGGATCGACGGAGCAGCTTTACCCACACACCCCCCTGCGTCTTCTTACCTTTTGGTGGTCCAGTTCTAATAGCTGCTCCCTCATGTCCCTCACTTCAACAAGTCACGCTCTCTCACTCACTCGGCTTCGGCTCTTTGGCTCTAGCTTTGGCATTGGCTTTGGCTTTGGCCTTGGCTTTTGTTGCTTGCTTGCTGCTCCAGACCATGCCGCCGCCCATCAATCCGTCCATCCTCCTCCTGCCAGTCTGCCAATCCCCCCGGCTCCCCCATCTTCTCTCCTCCCTTCCTCCAGCCTGATCTGGTCCTGTTCCCCTCTGTGCCCGCAGCCAAGCAAGTGGACCGATCCGTACCAGTGCCAGCCAAATGTACAAGTAGTCTTCTCCCTCCCAGCCCTTTCCATTGCTCCAACTCTTTCATCCTTCTTTTCCAATCTTCGTCTTTCTCTACCGTTTGTCTCCTTGCAAAGCGACCAATTCCACCCATTAGCACCTGTTTTGCTAGTTCCATAGGCGCAAAGACGCATCCACTTACACACCAAAGTTCCCCCCTGCCATCTGCCCGTTTCTGCTCCGTTTCCCCCACCCTTGAGTCAAAGCAAATCACAATGTCTTCCCGTAAGAGAAAGCAGGACGAGGAAGAGGAAGAGCTCGTTTCTCTTCCCGAGGAAGATGATGGCGAGGAGGAAGAAGAGTGAGTGACCCAGCGCCAACGAACCCAAGCTTCTCTGGCTTTCGCCACGTGAACCCAGACCTTATCATGTCGCAAAGCGTCTAAGTGCACGTTGATCGAGACAGCGCATTGTCGCCGATCGCATCAATTGAGCCCCGTCAAGCCTTTCCTTGAACACACCTGATGTTACTGAGCTCTTGCATCGCCGGGCGCATCCCAATACTTTTGACGTGCCAACTCCGCCGAACGAAGCGTACGCTGACACTGGGCTCGTATTAGGTATGTTTCCACTGGAGATGAAGACGACAATGTCGAAGAGGAGGAGGAGGAGGAAGAGGAGGAAGACGGCGAAGGCGGAGGGGAAGACGACGAGGAGGATGAAGACGATGACGGGACAGAAGAAGCAGACGCCGACGCCGACGATGTCGCCGAAGTGAATGGCGTAGAAGGTCGGTTTTTTTTTTCTCCCCATCTTTGTAACATTCCCATCTCACTTGTCCCCCCGTATGGGATCCAAGCTAATCGGTCTTCTCTCTTCGGTCTCAAGACAACCAACCTCCCGTCAAGAAACGCAAGACAGGAGGCGCATCCAGCGAGGAGGTTACCAATGACGAGACAGCCAACGGCGACGATTCCGAGAACGAGGATGCCGATGCTGATGCCGATGCCGCCGACGCCAGAGACTTGGCCTCCATCAAAGAAGCTGTGAAAGCCACTGAGGAGGCGGATTCCAAGACCGTAGCAGCAGGAGGCGACGATGAATGAGCCGTCGTTTTCTTCGCAATTGATCCATCTTATGACGTACGCGGAGTGTCTGTCGCTCAACTTCACCCTGGCGGTCAAGGTCAGGATAGGATACCATTGCATGCGTCCATCGTTACTCAATCCATGGCCGTTGGACTTGCCTACATAGGCATTGCCTGCACAGGCAAGAAGGAGAACGAGGTTATAATACTGTGATTGTAGACCAGCTTTGCCCCGAGTAGTCAGAGACGCAAGACGAAGTCGCATCGTCGAAATGCAATCGAATGGATGATCCATCTCTTTATTCCACAAATCGGAAGCGGTCCCCTCTTACACCAGTAGTAGTTGTCTTTCAAGACTAAAAAGGTGCCTCTTTATTTCTTTTTCTTTTTTCCCGTATCGCGCGACTCGGCATTCCCGTCGTGCATTTGTATACATGGCCATCAAACGACATGGGACTCCACCACAACAAATAGGGAAGCGTTGATTCTCATCCAAGGATAGCGGACGGTCTTCGGTCGAGGAACACTGCGCTGCTGAAGGGGCTGTTTGAGGAGCCATTCTAGACCGCCTAGCATCAGACAATCAGGCCTAGAGAACGAGCTCGTTGACGAAAAATGTTGGACGGGTACGGATTACAGGCTTGGATTAAACCCTGTGGCTTTGTGAGCCCGAGACAAGTCGAGGCAAGGGAGGCTACCAGCCGACAATCGATCAACCTGACTATCGGAATAGAATGTGGGCCAAATCAATCACCCTGCATTCATGCCGTGCCTGTGTGACCCTGTTCTGCCCCGAGCGGAGATGTACGAAGGCGCCTTCGTCAGGCAAGGCGAGAACCCTGGGGTAATTTGTTGCCTGGAGAATCATCTAAAACATTGCCACCAGCTTCGCTCCAAGAGCTCCAATCCCATTGCTGCACGATCCGAGCCAAATCCTTCCTGTAAAAGTACACTGGGTATTGATACGGCTGAAAAGGTTACATCTTGCAACGGTATGGCAGGAACCTCTTCTTTGTACAGGTTACGCTCATCGGTTGCTGTAAAGGTAGGGTGGCAAAGGATCTAGTCCATGGAGAACCACACGGATGTCATGCCCCTTCCAATGCAAGTGATGTATCGCATATCATAGTATATGCTACACACTGCCCAAACCCTGCTGAACTGGCGATACTGTTAGCCTCAAGAGGAGGGTCAGAAGCATGGTTGTGACGCTTCATGACGCTTGCTTCCCCCCACGAAATACTGACCACCCAACCACCATCACTCCGTAATCCTTGCTTGACCCTATGAGCTGAAAGTGGTGCCACTTGCTTATGCCAGTGCTCAGCTTGCATCTCGGGAAAACAAGCTCGAAGGCATGTGTACCTTTTCAACCCGCATCAGCCGTAGACCGTGCTGTGCCGTAAACAAGTTCAGTGACTTGGACGCAGGAAATAACTTACATCGCGACACGATCTCTCGTCAAGCTGAATTGTTGTTGATGCGAAACAAATTATTATTATTTATCCTTTGGCAAGGTATCTGTTGAGGCAACATGGCCATGAGAGGAGTAAACATCCATTCGTCTACTACCATAGATTCGATCGATATGCGTGTAACCCGAAAATGAAATTTGTATCTTTCCAGATGAGCCTTCATCTGACCAAGATCATTGGCCGCTCTTTGCATATTAAACTTTCTTTTCGGTCACTTGTCTCTTGAGAACTTTCCTGGTCACACCACCATAGCATGCAGAGGAGGTGCTGCGCGGCGAGAGCAGAAACAAACTCGAGACGAAAAAAAAAATTTAACTTTTTAGTTGAGCTGAATTAGTGTGGGGAATGGCATGATAATCAAAGTACGCAGTCGTGATTAGAGGCTGCATTTACCGCAGGGTAGTCCGTAGTGTTTTAGTCTTACACAAATGAACTTGTTTGTTTTGAGAGTAACGCCCCCGGTAGCTGACTGGGTTGATCTAGGAGATTGCATAACTGGCCAACAGCGAGTCGGGATGCATCACACGGACATGATGGTCCAGACATCAGACGAAGGCACTAAAGACTCTCGAATCTTGAAGCATAAGCCTGGGCAAGGACTAGAATGCTTTTTCGTCTTGCAGATGGATGAACGGGCAGAAAGGTTGCGTTTTTCACTCTACTAGCGTGGGTATCTGAGTCGCGTTCATGTGTTGACATGGTCGAAAATTCACACCTGTGGTGCCCAGGCATTCTATGCTCTCCATCAACAGGAAGTCGAATGCAGGGAGAAGCAAGGAACGCGAGCTGTTGTTGTTGCCGATCTTTGTAAGAGCCGTAGCCCACCCAGGATCAATGCGTGCGTCGACGAGAAGGTGGAGAAAAAATGCTCACGGTTACTCGACTCAGATTCTGTCAGAATGTGACTGAAGATGGTAACACCGTCAATGAGCGGACACAAGGGCGTTGCATTGCTTTTGTTCGGACCGTTGATACACATTTACAAATCGGATGGCACCCGATCTGTGAACGTAGCATGGCGTGATGACTGAATGGTAAAATCGAGATACGCATAGTATGAAGCTGAAGACAACTCCATACGAGGCATCTTTTTGGTTTCAGGCGAAGCGGAGGCGGAGGAGAACGAAGACTGGGAAGGCGCAGCCGGTGGTCACTTCGGTGGCTTGCCTAATAAAGCATGACAAGGATGTGCGCAACTTCCCCCACCCTGCCTGCGCTCATGCCTCATGCCTCATGCCTCGTGCCTCATGCCTCGTGCTTCATGCTCTGGTGCTCTGATGCCTGGCTTTAAGTGAAGAGTGTTATTGCGAAAGTTGCCATGCTCCAGTACTAAGTAGTCGATTCAATGCGATGATGCCAGTGCCGGTGGATTCGGATGTCCATGTCCACGGCCGTCATCTGTTGGTGCTATTTAAGCCACCTGGGCAGGCAGCCAGTGCCAACCTGCCAGGCGGGGGCCTTGCAGCTGTCACCAGCTGACCCAGCCCTGCGTCAAACCAAGTCGATTGGAATTTTACAACGGCCGAATAGTCCGAATAATCACACAGGCACTGGAGTCCAGGCTGTGTGAGCCCAACAAGTTGCAAGCTGGCCCCGAGACCTCGTCCTGTAGAACCTGTGATGTCGACCAATTCACGGCGACGCGGCGACGCCGGCGCCACAGAATTGCTTTGGAACATTCTGGGACGAATGCCTGCTTCTTTTGTTCCTGTCTGGCCTGCCCGCGGCGCGATCGCCGCGGCTCTAGCGTGCCTGCCCTGGTTTGTACGGAATACCTGCCAATGTGTGTCCAAACACACGGCTGGCAAGGTAGCGGATACCAGCACCCCCGGCCGATCAGGCACCAAATCCGAACTGCGCGAGATTGACCGATTCCGTTGTCCAATCGTCCATCCCATCCCATCCCATCCCATCCCATCCCATCCCATCCCATCGCGGTGCAGAGCAGAGCACCTGACGAGAGTTTCTTTTTTCGTCGCTGCACGTTGTAGGATGGGGATGGGGGAAGATGGGATGATGCTACTACTCCGTAACAGTGCTCGTTGCTTTTTGCCCCATTTGTTGTTGCGCATTTGAGCTTTGATCTGAGCTCGGATGTTTTATCTTGCTCGTCTCTTCCCTGCTCGCGCGCCGTGGATCCGCGCTTGTCACGGCCCCCCCTGTCCCAGTAAATTCGGTCAGACGCTTGATGATTCAATTTTTCGGTCAGCTTTGCCTTGTTGCCGGCTGGCAATGACCTTGGTGCCGGGCCGTTTGACATAATTTGACTTGTCTTCGTCGTGCATGTCGTGCACCTTGTTTGGCTGGCTGCCGGAGCATGCCCTCTCCTCACACAAATTTGCCTTACCCCCCGTTTGAATGAGGTCGCGACCGACGCCCATTAAGCCTTCCGATCTGGCGCCGGTTACTGTTGTCAAAGCCATTGTCCGGTGCTTTCATTCCAGAGATTCTCGCCGCGCAACAGCTCAGTCGGGGGGAAAAGAATCCATGACGACGCGCTGTCTGACCTAGCTGTGCTGTGCGAGGGACGACTCCGGCTCCGGGGAATTTTTTTGTACCATTTGAAATAACTGCCAGTTTCAGTTTTGTTGATCTCTTTCCGAACATTTTACTACCGCGTGTCCCACCACTCCTTCACCGACCACGTTGGTTCAACGTTGGACGGCAGTTCAAAGGTGCACGACTTGAGCAAACTCTGTTCCGCCTTCCGCCTTCCTCCTTCCTCGGCCAACGAACGGACGAATGCACCGTTGCAGCGCTGGCTAGTTAGGAGCCGACCCTCGGTGCAACGTCGTCGTCGATAACGGTCGACGCCAACCTCAGCCCATTCGATCAGTCCTGTTCTCGACGCCACAGTGCCAATTAACAATCGCATTTGTTGGCATCATCTCGCTCGTTTACGCTCGTCTCCTCGGCGGGCTGCTGTCACCAGGACTCCGACATCACGAAAATATCCAACAGCCCTTCGCAGTCCTTCGCAGTCCTTCGCAGTCCTGCGCCATCCCTTCGTGCCGTCCCTGAGCAAACAGGCACAGGCACTGTCGACTGCCTCAACCGAGATCGAATGTCAAGCGCCAAATCTTGTGCACTCTTTCCCAAACTATCGCCTAGTATCCACCACCAACAGCTGGCGATTCGCTAGATTGACTGCTCGACGCTCTCTCAGTTCCTTCGATACCGGGAAAGAAACTCTCTTTGACGTTTTGCTCTCGACGGCACGCCATTTCCATCAGATTCGCCACCCTATATCTGACTACACAAACAAGCTCTTGATCTAGACTACTGATTCCGGACGCCCTCCAACGTCACTAGCCGGCACGCTGTGTCCTCCATACATGCCGCTGCCAATCGAGAGCCTTATTAATTCATCGAAATCGACTTGGTCTTCGCATGAGGAAGTTGTTTTCCCACCACGAGTGACAATCTCCGCCAACACACAGGACGGCATTTCCATTGAGCCCGGCGAAGTCGCCATTGAACGCTGGGCTCTAGGTGGTCCGAATGGACGTCATGGCCGTGCCTCAACCTGGAGAAGAAGGGCCTGTTCCTGCACCACTGATGATGCGAAATCGAAATTACTCGCTGTATGCCTCTCGCATCAAACCTCTCGTCATCGACAGCAACGCCCAAGAGGAGCCTCCTCAGGTTCCCGACCTACCAGCGCTACCAATCTCACCTCGTTGGGATTCTCTATCCAATGGTCCGCACCTGTTGAATCAGACCACTCCATGTCCCGTCTTCCGAACTTTCCCAACTGTGCGACCTGAGGCGTCACCAACCCAACAATTTCCTGTGCTTGCTGGCCCGGTCGTATCCCCGCCCCCAATGCACGACCCAGGGCCTCGCCGTATCATTCATAGCCGCGACTCTGGACCACGAAGTGCATCACCATCGATGTCGTTGAGGAACAAGTCTTCGCTTGCGGACTTGCGCATCACTGAAGCATCTTCGGCCGTCGAGAACTTCTCCAGGCCCCGCAAGCAAAGCATACGCCAAAACGGACCGCCGGATGGTAATACCAGCCCAGAACCCGTCAAATTACCACGCTTGGCCAATCTTTCCAACCCTCTCTACACAGACCGTCTTTTTGACATGCCCAGTCAAACACCCCCTTGGCAGCGGTCACGACGTCCTTCAGTGTCGTCAGTCAAATCCTCATGCGCAAGTCCCTCTCCATTGCCATACAACAGCGGCGAATGTGTCGAGCCAAGATCCCACCGAGCTCGAAATGTCACGAGCCCTCCAGCGCCAACGCCCGCTCGGACACAAATGGCGTCTGTCGTTTCAACCCCCGTTGCAAGCCCCGGACTGGGGGGGGCGGTGCCGTGGGTGGTTGGTGGAGACGAACTACGGTGCAGTTTCAGATCCCAGCTCACTGCTTCAACGACCCCTGGCACGGCCGTTACAGAACGAAGCAGCGTTCTTACAAAAGACAGCTCTGTCACCTCCCTCGAGAATCTCGACGAACCTAGCCTGGAAGATGTTATGGGCATGTACGAGAAGGGCTTCGCGGATGATGAGGACGACTACGACGGCCGATTCGGCGATGGTGCGAACGAAATCAATATGGAATCGAGGCCAATGATGGCCCTTGCGAAACCAGCCATGGCGTCTGCTCCCGAAGTGCCCAGAACTCCTGCAATAGCGCACATGGCGGAGAACCGTCTTTCACCGCCGTTGCCAATATCACGCTCGACGCTCGACGCTGAAATTCGTCAGTCGAAAATGTTATTCACGAGCCCGGCTTTTACTTCGTCGGTAGCCGCCATCTCTGGCAAAGCTGACATGGATACTGCGGAAAAACGAGATTCGGCCAAGTCACTGGACTCGGAACCATCCATCACCACAGATCCTGTTGCCGACAAGGCCACATACACGACAGTTGCTTCTCCTTCTTCCACTTCGCCGTCTAGATCACCGTCTCCTCCTCCCTCTTGTTGTCAAATCCCTGCCACACCCTCGACACCCACACCACCACCTCCTCCTCCTCCGACTATGCCCGCTGAGCCTGAGGATCCCGGCTCTCGCGACCGATATGGTTTCAAAAAGGCCAACCAATCAATCACCAGGGAGCAGTATGATGCCTGGAATAAGGATTATTCATTCTATCTCGCGCGGCGTCGACGGAAATGGATCTCGTACCTCAAAGACTGTGCATTAATGACAGATCGGCCCATCCGGTTTCCATCTCCTAGCGCGAAAACAAAGAGATTTGTGCGAAAAGGTATACCTCCCGATTGGCGAGGTGCCGCCTGGTTTTACTATGCCGGAGGACCTGCGATTCTCGCCAAGCATGCTGGCCTCTATGAGAAGCTTCTTTACCAATCTGCCACTCAAGTCGATGTTGAAGCAATCGAACGAGATTTGCACAGGACGTTTCCCGACAATATCCAATTCAAGCCTTCGAGCAACTGTCACTCGACCCCAAGCAGCGGACGGAGCAGCCAGTCAACAATGACGAGATCGTCGACGACGGAAGAGGATAAACCACCAGGACCTCCACCCGCGGCCTCGAATGAGCCGCCCATTATAACATCGCTTCGCCGCGTGCTACACGCCTTCTCCATCTACAACCCCCGCATTGGATACTGCCAAAGTCTCAATTTCTTAGCTGGATTGCTGCTGCTTTTTGTTGAAACAGAAGAGCAGTGCTTCTGGCTATTAAATGTCATCACCATTATTTACCTGCCTGGAACACACGACATGAGTCTCGAGGGCTCCAAGGTGGACCTTGGCGTCTTGATGACGGAGTTGCGAGATAGCATGCCTTCGGTCTGGGAGAAGATTGGTGGGGAACTGGAGAACTTGCCCACAGCACGACCTGGCACCAGCAAGTCAGTACGCAAGACGAGGCCCATTCTACGCCGGCGAGAACAGCAGACGGAGCTGTCCACAGAACGGTTACCGCCCATCACTCTTTGCATGACGGCCTGGTTCATGAGTTGCTATATTGGTACGTTGCCAATCGAGACGACGCTTCGTGTGTGGGATGTCTTCTTCTACGAAGGCTCCAAGACGCTCTTCCGGATCGCGTTGGCGATATTCAAAACCGGAGAGAGCGAAATCAAAGCCGTCAAAGACCCAATGGAGATGTTTGGTGTTGTGCAGACCATCCCCAGGCGCATGATTGACGCCAATGGTCTCATGGAAGCTTGCTTCAAGCGCCGCAACGGATTTGGACACCTTAGTCAGGGAACTATCGACGAGCGGCGACAAGCAAGGCGCGATAAAGCCAAGCAGGAGCGAGAGCAAAACTTGCTACGCGAGAAGGCGAGTTTCGGTGGCAACCTGACAGAGGCAGAGAGCTGCACAGTGTCACGCCGAGGCACTCTGTTCAACAAGACAAAAAGGGACGCTATTGTGAGGCCCGCTGAAGTGTGATGCGAACTTGACGCGCATCACCAAACGGTGCTATAATACCGAATGTAAAGTGGAATACATGCGCCGTGCCTATCTTGTCCCTTTTAATGTCATTTTCTCTCAAAATGAGACAGAGGACGCCAAATGCGTTCTCTATTCTTTTCGACATAATACCCTCACTTTCGATTCGACTTGACTGCGCTTCTTGAGGCTTGCCATGTTAGCTAGTCCCAAAGGTTGGTTATCTTTGATGGGAGCCCATCTTTTTTTTTTTTTTTTCCCGCATCATGCAGCGTTAAAATCTTTGTTGCTTCTAGACAAACACCCACAGCGCGCTGTGTTTGTCATTTTTTCTAGTGTTTGTCACTGTTCGCATGGTCCGAGTCGGGGAAGGTACCTCGGAGGTTTGCTACCCACCAAAAGCATTTATTTGTATTATGTCATGACTATTATGGTTGCATTGAGGTGTAACGTTGGAATCACCGATGTTGCTGTGGATGGAGATGAGGCGAAGCATCTTTCCTTCCCAGGAACGTGGAGACTGGTTTGGCGCGTGTGAAAATAAGATGGAAACTGGAAACGTGCAAGTTTTTTTCTGGGGGTTTCTTTTTCTTCTTCCACTCTGTCTGGTCCCCATGAAAATTCTGGATAGAGAAAAAAAGGGATCAAGATTTCGGCTATCACGAGGGCTTGCTAGAGTCACTGCAAGGCGGGGAATAGCATATTTCTTACTACTCGGTACACGGGAAGGGTAACCTAGGCGAATGAAGAATCTTGAATGAAGCCACCATGAGAGTCTTGTATGTAAACCATGCCGGTTTCTACTCTATGTTTGTTTTTTATCTTGGGTCAGATGCCATACAACCTGCCAACGACAACCCATGCATGCGTGTACATGTTGGTTTTGTCCTTGGCCCTGTGTCCATGTTCCCGCCATGGTGTCCATGATGAATGATTGACGGCCAGCAACACCAAGTAGCCCATGTATCTCGAATCCACGTGCAGCCAGAAGCAGCAGCTTTCCCCAAGTTCCTACATGGCGAGGTATTCCTGCCCCCCGCATATTGCATCCGCAACTACCCGCGATGTTGTTCTCCCCACCCCCAAGGATTTTATCAAAAGCGTCCGAGAATAATGTCAAGGCAACACCCCCAAGGATTTATCAAAAGCTTCCGAGAACAATGTCAAGGCAACCTCAACCCCAGGAAAATCACGTAGTAACAGCAGGAAAAGTCGGCTCCTCCATGGCATACTTTGCCACGTGCATCTTGACCATCTTCTCCCACGCCGGCCTGTCACTCTTGTACTCGTCGGCGATGCGGTCCTCGAGCGGGTCGTCGGGCTGCGGCTCGATGAGCAGGTTCCGGACGGCGTCGAGGACGGCGACGATCTTGGTCGAGGGCTTCCAGTTCTCGGGCTTGAGGACGGCGAGGCAGATGTTGCCGAGGGAGTCGTTTGTGACGTTGGGGTGGTAGAGGCGGGTGGTGAAGCGGACGGCCGGGGGCTTGAAGGGGTAGTCGACGGGGAGGGAGAGGAGGATGCCGTAGCGGCCTGGGTGGTAGGGGGATTCGGGGGCGGGGAGAGGACGACGTGCCATGTGTGGAGGGAGTTGTTGGCGGGGAGGCCGATGGTGAAGCCGGGGGGTTGATTGGGAGGCCGAGGCGAATTCCTGGATTAAATGGGGTTAGTTGTGTTTTGGGAGGAATGGGATGATGGGGTGAGGGGGAAAGGGGGGATTTACTTTTGCGATGCGCTTGGTGGACATTGTTTCTTGGTTCTTGATTTTTGGTGATGGTTGCGGGATGAGATGCGAGGTTTGGAAATGGGTTGCGATGGGGTCCGATGCGGTTGACGATGGCGGGGCAAGGTGGGGGTAGGGGGTAGGTGGGGTGTTTGCAGGTGGGGCCGTGCATGGCATGAGGAGTGACTTTAGGACTTATTCCGTGTATTCTGTTGTTGGTTCGTATTATTCTTACTATCGTTTTAACGCGAAAACCCGGACATAGCTGGCTACAGCCTAACCCCTGTACTTCTCTCCTCTATGGTTTCTCAACTACTGCTTAAAACGCGTCCAGTCCCCGCGCCGCCTCTTCGCCCAACGCCCTTGCACGGCCAACACCTCCACGCAGCAGAAACGGAGGCAAACGAGCGACACGGCAGAATCAAAAGGGGAATAAGAAGATTTACTCACTCGCAGCCCATCTCCTCACCCGAGCCACGACCGTCCAGAGGTCCCCCCCTCTCCTTCTCCCGCACCGCCTCCAGAATGCGCACCGCATCGCCATCTACATAGCGTCGGCATGTTGCCGCCGCTGCTCGGGTCACGGGACCCCGGGACCCCAGAGAACACCCTGCTTGGTTCCTTTGCCTACACACGGACGCGTGTCGAAATGCAAACCGTCACTCATGGCATTGTGCCCTATTCCTACCTAATTCCCCATTTATATTGTGTATGTATGTAAAGTGCATCACGGCTGTCCCCGAAAGGACGCCGTTCCTAATACGTCACTTGGGCCCCCACCAAAGTGGGCCCCCAGTCTTATCGCAAGGGTCCTCTCTCTCTCTCTCTTTTTTTTTTTTTTTTTTTTTTCGCAAAGCTTCATTCGTGCATTGCGCAACACACAACCTCCCAAGCATCCTCTCCAACGATCAACCATTTAAAAAAGTTAAAAAAAAAAAAAACCCCAAATCATGGCCGCCCCAGACGCACAAGCAGCCCAGATGCCATTCATAAAAAACCTCGCCTCAAGCGGTCCGTTTTCGCAATCCATTCCATCCCACCCACCCATCACGCCCCCAACTAACCAACACCTCACACATTCCAGACCGCGACCTCCGCACCCGATCCCTAACCGCCCTCCAAGCATTCCTCTCCCAGCAATCGAGCCTCCCCGCCCCGTCCGCCCTCAAGCTCTGGACAGGCCTCTACTACGCCCTCTGGATGACCGACCGGCCCCGTCCCCAGCAGGCGCTCGCCTCGGAGCTCGCCTCGCTGCCGCTCGACCTGCCCGCCGCGTCCGTGGGCCCCTTCCTCCGCGCCTTCTGGCAGGTTCTCTCCCGGCAGTGGGCCCTCATCGACGCTCTCCGCATGGACAAGTTCCTGCTTCTCGTGCGGCGCGTCTTCGCGGCGCACGTGCGGCTCGCGCGCGAGGCCGGGTGGGCCGGCGACGGCGTCGACTCGATACTCGAGGTCCTGGGGACGGAGTGCTTCGACGTCGGGGAGGCCGGCGTCGCGCTGGGGCTGAGGCTGCACGCGCTGGACCTGTGGGTGGACGAGATGGAGAGGGAGCGCGCCGTGGGGGACGAGGCCGTGGGGGATGAGGTGGCGAGGGGCCAGTTCGTGCGCGCCGTGGGCCGCTTGGTGGAGAGGCTGAAGAGGAGCCCTGTGAAGAGCGTCAGGGCGAGGGCGAGTGAGAGTTATGCGGATGAGAGGCTGCCTTGGGGAGGAGAGGCATCTGACAAGGAAGGGGGTGACGAGGACGAGGACGAGGACGGGGGTGGATGGGGCGGCTTCGAGGATTGAGTGAGGGTTGGCTGGAAACGCATTCTTGTGTGTATTGGTGTTTTGGCGTTCAAGAGAGCTGACATAGGGGGGTGGGCGGAGCTTGGGAAAATGCATCATCCCGTGCTGATTTGTCCATTTCGTCGTTACATGGGCAATATAAAATATGTACATAAATTGTTCCCGAAAACCCCTCCCTTTTAGCACAAGTATTTCCCCCAGCTGCGTTTAGACAGCAAGCTCTGGGCTTTATAAGAGCAAAGGTAAAACGCCTGTCAGTCATCCCCACCCCCTCCCCTTTTTTTTTAAAACAGGATGCTGTTGTAGCTGGTCATCATGCATGAAAACGCCCCTTGCTGAGCTGGAGAGTGGGAGGGGTTCTTGAGGGGGCAAAAAAAAAAAAAAATCACCATAGACGCTCATCCCCCCCAATGATATCGGCTTCCGCCCATCCACGTCCCGTGTCGTACCCCATGTCTTGTGCTTCTCGTGCTCGTTCTTTGGCAAGCCTTGATCGTCTCCACGAGTCCCATTTGGCTCTTTGATCTGGACCCATTGGCTGCGCCGTGACTTTGAGCAGACCTCTTTTCCGTAATCTTCGCCAGTGCTGCCGTCTTTCCTCGGCGTTCAATCGTTCCACGGCGACGTGTTGTATCGATCGCCCGTGCACTGCATCCTTGATGTCTGCTACCCAGTCTTGCAGCTCCTCTTGCACCCAGTTGATGGCTTTCCGCCCGTGGCCGCCAGTCGTCCACTGATCGACCTTGACCGGCAAGGCTTTCCCGAACGTGGGGTCGTCGTATGAGTAGACGCAGGGTGTTGACGAGTCGCACGTCGTTGGTCGGCAGTACCTGGCGCACATGGCCGATTCAGCCGCGTACCAGACGGAGAGAACGGCCAGCAAAAGACCCAGCAAGGTGAGCCGGAAATGGGGCGAGGTCTGGTAAAGTCGTGGGACAGGCAAGTGGAGATGCGCCACCGTGACGGGCTCTGAATCTGCTGCTATGCGGGCGGCGGAACATGGTTGCTGTTGCTTTGCATCTTTGTGAGGCTTCTCATGTGTGTGAGGCTTCTCATGCGCGTGAGGCTTCTCATGCGCGTGAGGCTTCGCAGATTTGGCCGTGCCCTGCTTCTCAGGGGGCGACAGTCTCTGTCCTGCATGGGCGAAATGGCCCTCCAGCCTCTCAATGCCCATCTTGGCCTCGCGGATATTAGACAAGCCTGACCAGACGGTCCTGCTCATCTTCTCTACAAGCGTCGACTGACCTTCTGATGCTTCCTCCTGAGCACCTCCCGCCGACTCTTGCTTCACCTCATCGTCTGCTGCTTCGAGACGACGGTCGATTTCGTCTTCCGCCTTTGCCGACGGTAGCTGCTCAGAGAGTGCCCGCGTCTTGGACGGTGCAAGTTTTCGTCCAGTCAGAATTTCCTCCAGATCGTCCACCGTCGAATCATCAATGTTGTGCTGACGCTGCAATTCTCGTAAATCGTCCTTGACAGAAGGCGGGTTTGCCGAGTTCTTCAATGGCGGCCGTTTTCGGGGTAATGATCGTGATCGTGGCTTCTTGTCTTCGGTTGCGGCAGACGCTGCATCCGTCTCATCTTTGCTGCGATTGCTTGCACCGGGTTCTGAAGCCGTGTCCTCGTCTTTTCTTCTCCACGCAAGGTTCGCCTTCTTATCACGAAACACGTTTGGGGCTGCATGATCATGATTGGACTGCTCCTGCTTCTTCTCCCCGGCCCCCCCAAGCTCTTGATCTCTCTCCCTTTGTTCCTTCAGCTTCTCCCTGAATGGCTTGACGCTCTCCTCTTCCGCCTCGTCCTTGATTTTGTCCGGTTTTGCCGTCACCGGGGTTTCGACGTAGGCACCGGTGACCTTGGGCGTTGGCAGACTCGTAAAGCCATGCTTCTGAGGCTTGGGGGTCGCTTCAGCCAAATCCTCCTCCCCTCCTGGCTCTCTTTCTTCCTCCCCCGAATCCGACCCGAGGGACGGCGCACGCACAGATCCACGCTCGGAGTGATTCTCTGCCGGCGCAAACAAGCTCATCTCGGCCTCTATCCGAGCAGTTGGATCCGATTCCGAATGCATGCTTGACCGCTTGCTCTTAACTGACTCTGCCGAGTTGGCGCGTCGTAGGCCAGCAAATCCTACCGTCGGTTTTGCGAGCTGATTATCCTTCTGCTGTCTGCTGTTTGAGCTGCTGCTGCTGCTGCTGTTATTGTTGTTGTTGCTGCTGCTGCTGAGATGTGGGTTGGATTTGGAATTGAGAGTGAGCGCCGACTTCCGGCCAATATCTGTGAACCGTCCGGCCAGACTCGGCCTTGCCGTCGATCTAGTTACTGGATCCTTCTTTGGTGGCTCTGCCAGGGGTGCTCCTTTGGTCGCGGGTTCGGGTACCGGACTGGCATTGGCGGCCCTCGCCAGCCGTCGAAGGAGATCTCGCTCGTTAATGGTGTCTGGTCTCACATCTGTGTCTCCGCTCCCTGACACCCTCCCCTGGACAGGCTTTATGTTTTCTTGTTCGTTGCCATAACGTTTGAAAATTGTGGCCGGTGAGTTTGGGACGCGCTGTCCCTCCCCAAACGCTGATTTTGGACGAGCAGGCATCCCGATACCACCATCAGTACCGCCGGTTGGTGATCTTGCATTCTCTGGAGACGTTGTTCGGGCCATGGCATTCTGCTCCTTAATTTCTGCTAAGCGAATAGCAGCGAGGGCTCGTTTTGAAAGTCCCGCTGTTTCTAGTTGTCTGATGGTGTCCAGCTTCTCGTTCTTCTGTCTTGGTTGAAATCGGTCGGGAATCGCTATGCTTTTGTCCACTGCGACTTCCGCAGCCCGAATTTCATCCACTCTGATATTATGCCTCTCCTGTCGCAGCTTTGTCAGGTTTTTGAGACCAGCATTGCCAGCAGTGCCATCAACTCCATGTTTGATCTCGTCTGCTTGAATGTCGTTGATCCTGGAATTACTACGCTCAGGGCTCTTCACTCTTGCGGGTGATCGTAGACTGATGTCGTTGAATATGGATGGTCGGTTTGCGAACGGTCTGTTGCTGTTATTTCCAACTCTGATCCGGGGGCTGTCCGATATCTGCAAGTCGCCGGCTGTAAAATCTTGGTCCACCTGCCATGTGAAGTCTTTGCTCGGGGAAGACATGGGCAATTTTCGCTGCGGCGATTCTACAGATGGGAACGGCACGTCATCGATGCCCGGTACCAAGGCAGGAAGTCGGCCTTCGCCGCTGGAAAATGCCAAGTTCTCCGGAGATGCACCCGCCCTAGCAGGACCCGGGACCGGCCCTGACTTCGTCCGCCACTCGTTGATGCGTTCCTGCAGACTGGAACCGGCGCCGAATCTCTTAGGTGGCCCTGCTCCCGTGCCTGCTCCCGCGCCTGCTTCCTGTGCTCCAGATCCCGCGCCGGGGGGCGATTGTTCCTTCAGTCGGTTCGCTGCGTCGTTTGATTGACGCGTTCGTGACTTGCTGTCTAAATGATCCTCTGCCAGCAATTGTCTCGCCTGAGTTTCGTCCTGCGGTTGTCCAGGTCTCGCCCGCCATGGTCGCGGGGCAGGGCTCGGCGACCCGCCCAATTGCCTTTGTCGTTCCGCCTCCTCTTCCTCCTCTTGTGCTAATTTGAAGGCCTCTGTAAGAGATAGCGGTCGGCGGTTCTGGAGACCGCGCGTTCCAGAACCGAGAATGCGACTCTCCCCGGGGGAACGGAAGGCGGCGTTGCTCGTGACGGGGACGCCTCGTTGAGCACCGCCCAGCTCAGAAGCTGCACCTTGGGGATCAGATTTTGTTCTTCTAGCCAAGTTGAGCGCGCGTGCTCCAATGCCGCCGGATCTGGCATCAGGCCCTACCGAGGCTGTTGCAGAACGGACCTCGAGACCAGCATCCCGGATGTCTGGTCCCCGTGTTGCGTCGTTGGAAGCATTCGCAAACAGCGGTTTCCTTTTCTCGTGATTGACCAGGAGTTGGTGTGACGGCGCGTGTCCGTTGGGCTGGGATGCCGACAGGTGGTCGTCTTTGCCGCGCTCCATGGGCAGGTCCGGCGCGTGGTTGCCAGTTCTTTGCGCAGCGATGGGATGATTTCGGTGACGCGCGCCTTCAAGCAGCGGGCTGTACTATCATGATAGGCGCGACGAATGACAGTGTTTTGGTACGTTTCTGCTCTGGCTATTCGAGGAAATTGGTGGTCGGGAAAAGCTGGTTGAGTAGCATCCGGGGTAGGCCGCTTCGAGCTTGACTTGACGTTCGGTGCAGCTAAAAGCTCGCGACGCGATGGGATGGTTTTGGCAGAGATGCAAGTTGACAACTACAATAGCGATGAGGTGGCAATTGAGAGGGGCGCGGGAGAAACGAGTACAATAGATGGGTATAAGTGCTGTGACAATAGAGTATGTGAGCGGCAAGGTGAACGCGCGGTGATATTGTCGAGGTCGACGTCGACGTCGAGGTGAGCTGAGGTCGTTGTTTGGATGGCAGCCATCCATCCGTCCGTCGGCTCGCACTAGCTCGAAAATGGAAGACAGGGTGGGCAAAAGTGGGGCGCAACCGCTCGCTCCTTACCTTGGCTCCTTGGCTAATCATTTGGACCGAGAATTTGCACTTGAGCGCGCAGTCGCACTCATTGCACGCTGAGGTCCTGAGAGAATATCATTCTCGGTTCATAGATTATTATTATGGAATTACTATATCGTGTGGTATGCAAATCATCACATCAGACATCTCGTGTAATCCAAAATGCACAACATCCAAAAATACCAGCCTCGAGCCACCACCTTCAGCTACGACACCTCTGGAAACACATCAGGCCACGCCCTCATCAACTCCTGCATCAAAGTCTTCAGATCCGGCGCCTTGCGCTCAATCTGTTCGCACTCCTCGGCCTGCCACTTTACCTCGAATTTCCTCAGCGCCTGCGTCAACGCGGCCTGGTCCGGCTCTCCCGTGGTGAGCATGTCCACAAAGATGCTCCATCGGCCCTTGTAGTACGATCCCACGAGGCCGGACCACGCCTTGGCAGCATAGTCGTTTAGGCCACTGGCATCAACTTGCCACACCGTGACTTGGGAGCGGGCATTGAACGCGAAGAGATCTTGGTTGCCGGATCGCGCTCCCCAGTCCTGGGCGCCGCCCGTCCAAACATCGAGTGCGAAGTGGGCATCCGCCGAGAGGACGTAGTCGAGCGTGGAGAGGAGGTTGAGCAGTTTCTGGCCATTGGCCTTGACGTCGCAGGATGGAGAGGACGAGCGGAGCTCAATTGACTTCGAGATGCTGCACTGGTAGGCTTGGATGAGGTCGTCGTACCTGAAGTCGAAGGCGTTGCTGAGAACTTGGCGGGTCATGTCGACCAAGTCGAGTTGGAAGGTGGGCACGCTCCAGAGGGTGGACTGCCGCAAGGCCGATCTGAGCATGAGCTGCCATGCTTTCTGGAGGACAACGGGGTCGTAGTGCACGGCTGTCGGGTGTGGGAAGTGGCCGGTTCGGTTGACGATGCCGGAAAGGGCTGGCCGGAGCTGGTACGTTGCGAGGGGGACCTGGGGAATGTCGGTGCGGGCGTTGCTGTAGACGTTGGAGCGGAGTATCTCCGAGGCCTCGTAGAGCTCGGTTGGCAGGCTCTGGGCGCCGAGTGAGTATCGTCGGGTGGTCCAGTCCTGGAAGTATTGTTGCGTGTCGAGGGGGGACGAGGCCCATGCCTGGTCGAGCAGCATGTCGTAGACGATTTCGTTGCCTTCGAATCCCTCTGGGGTGAGGCCGAAACCGACGAGCGACTTGGACTGGGAGAGGGCGTCGATGGGCCCGCTGGTGATGGTTTGGACTCGTCCTTCCAATGCCATGTTGCCGCCGAAATCGTGCAGCTGACACCAGATCCAGCGCTTGCCGGAGTAGCTGTTTGTGCGTTGCCATTGAGGGTTGGCTTCGGAGTAGAGGTCGAGAATCAACATGGCCTGGTTATCTCTGACGCCGCCCAGGTAGGCGTCGATGCGTGGCTGCGTCCAGAAGCCGCGGCTGGAGTAGAACAGCCAGCCTTGGAGAAGCCAGACCGCGGCGGGGTTGGCGGCAGTGAGGCCATCGTAGGTGTGCTTGGAGATGTCGGAGAGGTATTTGGCGTCGCCGGACGCGGGAGCCAGCTCGTTGAACTGATCGAGGGTGTAGATGTTGGTGACGTTTCCAAAGGCACGAATCTGCTTGGAGACGAACAGCTTCTGCAGCTCAGTGTACGTGTCATCCAGGGGGCTGAGGAACAAATCGCGGGTGAACTTGTCTGGGGCCGGGGAGAACCAATTTGGTGATGCGGTCAGTTGGGCGTCTGGTCGGACCTTTTTGATTGTGCTTGGGACGAAACCCGGGAACGCAGGCAACACAGGGGTGATGCCGAGTTCGACCATTCGCGCCACGATCTTCTTCTGCAGATCGAATTGCTGGTTGATGAATTCCAGAGGCAAGTCTCCCCTGCCGCCCCAAGAACCTTGGACGTTGCCGAAGCGATTCCAAGATTGAAAAGCCGGACCACTGAAGAAGGGCAGAACATCTTGGTCCTTGAGCCCGAGCTCCTTGAAGCTGTCGAGGAAAATCTTCTCATATCCAACCCATGCGAGTTGCAGGTTGACGCCTCGCAGGGCAGCCCAGTCGAGCAATCTCTCCCAGTCCTCCCACTGCCACCAAGCAAAGGTATACGAAAAGGTGACTTTTGTGCCATGTACCTCGGTCAGCCACGTTTTTTGGACGTCTACATTGCCTGCGCAGTGCTCACTCACCAGTGTTGAGGTTATATCTCCACGGCACGACACTCGCTCCCTCCAAGTCTTCAACCGGTACGGGCAGGCTCTCCGGGGCCGATTTGTATGTGTCGACGCGGAAAAAATGATCAATCTGCAAAACCTCATTGGCGTAGTGTCGCAACCTTGGCTCGAGGGTTAGTCATCAGTCGGGTCTACGGGGGGGTGGAAATCCAGATCTTGGTTATTCCCAGAGGGAACCTGTGATTCGTGAACTCACCCCCTGGCCAGCGCATTCAGCGTGGTCCCCTCGACGAGGATTTTCCCCTTCTGGCCGCCCGCTTTGACCGTGTAATTGTCGTTGACAGGCGCATTCCAGCGCGACCAGTTCTCGTTTTCCGCAGTCAGCTTGAATTCGAATGCATCGCTGTGCCCGGGAAGCAAGCGGTTGGCGAGAGCAGCAATTCCACTCGTTGATGATGATGCGTCGACTGTAGACACGGAAAGCAGCGTCGCCAGGACCAGTTGCCAAGGACACACCATCCTGTCGGCGCAGCCAGAAGACTGAGCAAGAACGAAATCGATTTCAGCATTAAACAGCTTGTCCAGATTAGTGTACCCCAAAAAAAAAAGACCAGACTGTAAGAAAGGATGCTACGTCTCGAGGAACAAGCACGTGGGACCTAGACAAGGCAGAATCTGCTGCTATTCCAGAGAAGATAAGCGCCGCAGGTCCGAGGCGAGGGAGCGGGGACGACGCGCGGGAGGAAAAATCATCATGACGAGACGAGGGAAAACAAGACGCTAGGGTTGACTTTTATGCAGCTTCAAAGTTACTGTGGCCGGTCGCAATAAAGTTAGATGTGCATCACATGATGCGCGCCCCAACAACAAGTCGACGGGGAATAAAAGCGGGCGACGGGATCGGGGAAACAGACTGACGAGGTTGGTGGCATGTGGATGACAGAATTGCCGTAAAAATGGTAAAAAAGGGATACGTGGGATGGGGCACGATCAACAAGTTGGTCACGACGTGACATCACGCGCAGGTATCACGGGCATGGGTGGGCATGCATCCACCATGATCATAATCGTCTTGAACCACACATCATTCTGTTGCGGCCATGTCGGGTCCGGTTTAACGACTTCGTGCACATTGGTGACGTTGAGTGTGTTCTAACCTGAGGGTTAGTGTCCCAAGTGTGAGGGCCGGTTCTCATCATAATCTAGCACGTACTCAAATGCAATCGTACTCTTTTCCAGGTCAGTAGTAGGTGTTCAATGACCATGGGGACATCCGCACGGGTCCCTCCAATTACTTTACTTTTATTTGCAGCCAGCTTGAGCAGAGGTGTACTGTATCATACATCGACAAAGAATCTTTTAGCCACTTTGAGATTCAGATGATGAGGCCGCAGCCATCCTCGACCGAGAACTCTAGTATCGCCATTTCCTGCCCCTCTTTGACCATCTGCCGGAAGTATCGTGTTGCTGCTGTGTGCCGTTCTGTAGGAGGATCGCCATCAGCTGTTGAAATGTTTGGATCGAACTGCAGGATACTTGCTGACATACGGGTTGACTTGCAGCGACAGGGGCGGCAGGGGTATTCGCAGGTGGATTACCAAGACCGATGGCATTTTCATTTCCGCCTTTGCTGGCCAAAGAAGGCTCATTATCGTCTTGTGTGTTGGACAGGACATCCAGGGTCTGCGGATTCGACCAATGGACTGACATACATGAGCCGCAGCCAGAATTTGGTTCAAAGCTTCCCGTCGCACGGTCGAAACAGTCCAGACAGAGAACACCACCTTTTCCGACTCTGCTTCGATCTCTTGATCTCTTCTCCTCCAAAGCATCTGCACACTCATCCGTCAGCTTCGTACATCTCGTCAAGCACAACTGTATCTGACGTACAGCAGAGCTTTATTCCCGGGACACCAGTCGGACACATTTTCGAGAGTAGCAAGAAAGACTCGGTGACGACGGCGGTCAATTTGTTGCTGAACCGTTGAAAATGGTAAGAGTTGCGGAACAGATAGGCGGCTAGTAGTCCATACCAAAGGTCATTGGCGTCTTTGAAGGGTGCATGCAGGAGCCAGTATTCAGCTCCGTAGAACAACTTGTCCGTGCATCCAAATCTCCTTGCGATTTGGGCAAACCGATACAGATCTAACGCCGAGACTTCGTTTGGCTCTGTCACCTGCCTGCCATGGATGATGCCACACAACAACGTCAAAGGCCTAGATAGGTTTTTGGGAAGTTCAAGCTTTGGTCGCTGCTCACAGCCAATTTCTCCTTTGCGTACGGGTTCCTTCACGTTGCACTTCAAAGTCGGACAAAAACTCTTGAGTAACCAGGCATGGACTCTGATTACTTTCTCATCAGGTCCAAAGACGAGCTGCAAATCTCCGTCAGGCGCGAGAACTAATTCGTCTGTTGCCAGGACAGAATTTTCCTTTGCTGGTTCCAGTTTAATTGTGACGTTTGCCGAGTCGGCTGTTGGCCTCTTTGGCGAAGGATCTGCTTTATCGCACATGGTTTGAACGATCGTTTTCGATCGAACTGGGGAAGCTTGACGGGTCAAAGGAAAAGTCACCGGGCGGAGTGTTCTCTGGAAAGTGCAATTCGTTGAGTCAAGCAGACTGTCCTGTCTGCACACCACTCAAAGGTTTTCGGCAACAGCTGTTGCTTAAATGTTTGACGGCTGGCAGCCAGGTGAGGCCAGTTGGCCGCTAATAGCCGGCAAAAGATCTAATGACTGTTGACGGGACGGCCAGGATTCCTTCCAGGCACTGCAAATTCCATTGTCCAAGCCCACAAGGCGCGTAGAAATAGACCGCGCATGATGATTTTGTCTTGTTTTATTCATCCCGGTCTCTGGTGGTCGTGACGTTGTGTAAGGGAAGAGCATGTGAGCATGTGAGCTCACGAGTCACGTCTCGTGACTTGCGACTTCCAGCCCTCGCAGCCCCCATCAACTAGAGTTGTCCGGCTGCCGGCAATTATCCGCCGCGTCAGAACCAGGCACAGTTCAACAGCAGCTCAGAACAGACCTCAACGAAAGAAATCCGTACAATTCAATGCAATCATCATGAGCCGGCCCGAAAAAGGCGCTCCAGGCGGCCATACTAAAAACAAATCGTCAATCGCTCGTCGTGAGTTGCCATTCTCCAACCCACCAACATCTGCCGCCCGACTCACGCACCATCATCTGAACAACCTCCCCCTCCTTCAGTTGGCGATGCCGGCCGGCCAGCCATTATTTCGTTAACAGTTTGCAGCTTCACGACCTCGGTCTTCTACGAAAGGACCGCTCAGTGCAGACCCCAGTGACCCTTCGAGCGCACCATCAACACCAGAGCCTCAACGTCTCGGGCTTCAGCTCCCCCATCGCGCGGCATCACAAGTTCGTCAGTCGACAAGCTCGCCAATCCCTCAAGTAGGAGAGTCCCGCCCCAAAGACTTTTCCTTTCTCCTCCGCCCCGAGATCTACCACCCTCTCACACCCCTCAACGTCCCCGTCGCCTTTCGCAACTCGTTCAAGCAGCCCGATTCGTCAGTACCGCTGGAGCAACTCCTGGCAAAGGGCCACTTCCGGGCTGCAGCCATTGCCGCAGTCCAAGAACTCACGGGTTCCGGTGCACACGGGACCGTAGACGCAACTGACTCCCGGCGAATCTTTGATCTTCTGTACACTCGACTTGTTTGCCTGACGCTGATTGATGCTACTCCGCTGGCCGCTCAAGAGGTGAAGTCACTGGAGGATCTTAGCAACGCGCGATTGTATGTCGACGACGAGACGGGCCAACATCTCGTTCCATGGGAATTACGCGTGCTCAACGTCCGCCTCCAGGCGTTGGGGTTTGCCGATCCTCGTCGAGCTGTCATGAGCTATCACGATTTAGCTAGAGAAGCCCGGGAACATGTGGGCAAAGCAGCAGCCCAACATGACAATTCGGCCAGCGAATTGTGGAAATCCCGCCTGCACGAGCTCGGCGTCAAGGTTGCAGGTGCTCTCATCGACATGGACGACCTGTCTGGCGCAGCGCACCACTTGAAAAGCCTCCGGGATGGAAGAGATGGCAAGATGGCTTTATCCAAAGCTCTGCTCTGGCTACATCTGGGTGATGTTGAGAAAGCACGGCAGTGTGCCGCCCTTTGCGCCAAAGATGTTGCCGAGACGGAGAAATTGATACTGGCGCTATGCGACATGGCGGATGGAGAGTATGAGGCAGCGCTGGGTAAATGGGAGGAGCTCAAGAAGGATCTCGCCGGTGATGAGATGGTGGGCGTGAACACAGCAGTATGCTTGCTGTATCTTGGTCGGATGCCAGAGGTTTGTCGTCCAACCTTTCTCCGCAGCAACTCGTTCAAGTAAAATGGGACTGATTTCTGTCCAGGGCCGTGATATACTCGAGGGTCTCGTTCAGTCAGGATTCTCATCCCACACGCTGCTGTTCAACTTATCGACCATGTACGAGCTGTGCACTGAGAGGCACCGCCAGCTCAAGATGAAGCTAGCGGAGCGAGTAGCTGATATGGACGAATCACCGACAGGATGGGAGAAGACGAGTGCAGATTTCAAGTTGTAAACAAGTCACGCCTTGAAATTAATCAATTCACAAAGGCCTCGTGCAAGGAGCACTTCGATTCTTCCGGTGCGATCGGATTCAATGGCCGCCGCAGGTTATCTCGTATCTGCCCAATGACCGCTTCCGCAAGTCTCGACTCGCTCATCATGTACATGTATTTCTGTACACCACCCACTTCTGTTTGAGCCGCTCCCTGAAATACAGCATAATCTCAGTGTGCATGCAGCAAGCAGCAAGCAGGTTTGTCAGATGCCTCACGTTGATTTTTAAGGGCTCGTCAGCGGGTTCTCCAGGTCTCTGACAACACAGCAAGTGCTGCCACTGCGGGGCCGCCCGAAAACCGCCGAAAACCTCACCTCATCTGAGCCGAGGTCAACTCCGGCCCATCTCCGACATGAAACAGCATCACATATCCTCAAAACGCCGTTTCCCCATATCATTCCCTCGTCACTTCAGCTCCTCTCTCTACCAACGGACGCGCATAAAGACCACAACAAGCCCCCACCATGTCGGACCGCGTCTCCCAAATCACCAACCACCTCAACTACCCCAAGGGCCTCCTCGCCAACCAAGTCGCCATCATCACAGGCAGCGGACAAGGAATCGGCGCCGAAACCGCCCGATTATTCGCCAATGAGGGAGCCAAGGTGATTGTGTCCGACATTGACGCCAGTAGGTTAACCCTCCTCCCCCCTTCACACAACCTCAAATCATCCAATTCCAAAAACCCACTTGCAGCACACAACCAACTGACAACCTCCAAAGAGAAAAGCGATGCCGTCGCCCAATCCATCACCAAGGCAGGCGGCCAGGCCCTCTCCGTCGCCGGAGACATCATGTCCCCCTCATTCATCAAGACGCTCATCCAGAAATCAGCAGCCTTTGGCAACGGCAAGATCCACATCATTGTCAACAACGCAGGGTACACGTGGGACGGGGTGATTCACAAAATGACGGACAAGCAATGGGACACGATCATCGCGCTGCACTGCACCGCGCCCTTCAACCTCGTGCGCGAGGCGGCGCCGTACTTCCGCGTCAGGGACGGCGAGCCCCGGTGCATCGTCAACGTGTCGTCCACGTCGGGCGTGCACGGCAACGCGGGACAGATCAATTACTCGCTGGCCAAGGCGGGCGTGACGGGCTTCACGAAGACGATTGCCAAGGAGTGGGGGCCGCAGTTTGGCGTGAGAGACAACGCCGTGGCTTTCGGACACATTCAGACGCGGTTGACGGCGGCGAAGGAAGAGGGTGCGTTTGTCGAGGGTCCGGGGGGGGAGAAGATCAGTCTGGGGATTCCGCGGAAGCAGAGGGACGCGCGACAAGCTGCTCGGGAAGAGTATCCGGATATTCCTCTGCGAAGACCGGGGAGTGCGACGGAGGCGGCGGGTAGTATTCTGGCTGTGGCGAGTCCGTTGTTTTCGTATGTTACTGGACAGACTATCATGGTGACGGGTGGGAGGAACATGTAAGGGTTGTAATTTTTTTTCCCTTCTTTCTTCTTTCTTTTCATTTTTTTTTCAGGGTCATGCCAAGATGGGTGGATGTTCTCATTTTTTGCATTCTTGATTGCATCATTGATTGGTTATTGGTTTCATCATTACGAACTTCTCCCTCACTCCACGCCCGAGTAATTTTTACTGCCAACACACAAACATGAGCTAGCTGCCTTTTCTCCGCCTCTAGAGTCCCCTTACACCTTCAGCCACAGTGCAAAAACACCCTTGGCGTACTCGACAATCTCATCGCCCCCAAGCTTGCTCTCGCCGTACAACCTGTCCACAAACGAAATGGGCACCTCGGCAACGGTACATCCCATGGCCTTGGCGCGGACCATCATCTCCATCTGGAACGTATATCCCTTGCTCTCCGTGCTCGTAATGACCCTCTCCAGCACCGACTTCTTGTACAATCGAAAGCTGCCTGTCAAATCGCTGACGCCAGGGCGCAGCACCGTGTCGGCGAACAAGTTGGCGCCGCGGCTGACAAACTTGCGCTTGAGGTCCCATCCAAAGACACCACCGTTGCCGGCGTACCGCGTCCCCGTGACGATGTCGTAGTTTCCCCTTGCCTGGAGCGCGACCATCTGAGGGATGAACTTGGGGTGGTGGGAGAAGTCGGCGTCCATGATGATGACAAAGTTGCCCGTGGCGAACTGCAGGCCGTGCACGTAGGCCGTCCCGAGACCGAGCTTGCCCGCGCGAGGCTTGAGGGCGACATGAGGGGCGTAGGCCTTGACGAGTTGGTTGGCCACCTCCTGGGTGCCGTCGGGGGAGCCGTCGTCGACGATGACGAGTTCCCAGTCGAGGTTGCTATATTTGAGCATCGGGGTTTGTGTATTAGCCGTCAATGAAACAACTTGCTCCTTGCTCAGTTCACCTGTGCTGCTCGCCAAAGGTTTGGTTTCCAGTTTTTTTTTTACCTCTCCGTGAAGGTGCGGTTCAGCAACCATGTGATTATGGGCAGGTTCTTGCGCTCATTGTACGTCGGCAGAATCACCGAGTACTTGTTCTTGGAGGCCGTGGCGAGAGCCATTTGAGGAAGACGGGGGGGACTTGGGGTTGTGATGGACTGAGTATTTGAAAAAAAAAAAAAAAAGAAGAGAAAAAAAAGAGAGAAAAAAAACCAGGTGAGCGCGACGCGTGGACTGCAGGGGAGAACAGAGGTGTGCCGGGTAGGAAGTTAATGAGCGTGGTTTTGGTTCAATCGGAGTACGAGATGCGGTTTCTCGCGATGGCGGGTCATGTTCAAGAGATGGATTTGGCCCGGGCCTCCTTGTTCTTGTCATCTTGTCACGATGGCACCGGGCATCGCGCCGGGCCGAAGACTTTGCATGACTAAGCGGGTGGGGACTCATGAAAATGCATGGAGGAGTTACTTGGTGGAGCAAGCACACAAGTCTTGCTCTTCAACCCAGCCACGGATGGCTGCATCATCAACCCTCTCTCCCTCTCTGAAAGCATCAGTGGCGCGAGAGGTGGACACGAGCGAAGCCGGCGGACCTGGTCGCTGTGGGGCTGGGGACTCGGTACTCGGGTAGTGGCTCTAGTGAGTGTCTGGCAGGATCCTAAGATCCTGGCCTGCTTTGCCTGCATCGTCGACGCGGCCGCATCGTCTTCACCACCACGCTTTGCCACGCTTTGCCACGCTTTGCCAGGACCCACGGCGGAGATATCGAGATACCTCACACAAGCTCCATACCAAGTAGTTCACCTGCGGACCCTCTGCCGGGAGGAACGTGTACCGTCTACCTGGCGATGCTGCGGAATAACAGGCGTACGACTGCAACCCCGTTCGTGGAACCCCATCGTAACCCATTCTCAAAAGGCGCAACCAACCCAGCTCCGATGCTCCAATGAATGCTCCAATGCTCCAGCCCTCACCCGAGTCCGTCTTGATCTTTTCTTCTACTCACAAACAATCACGCCGAAAACAAGTTTCCAAGTGCCTCTTTGCGTCTTTGCCTCTTTGCCTCTTTGCATGAGCAAGTCCACTTTGCCCTCCTCTACTGCCATTAGCTCAAACTTGATGTCCTAGCCAAACCCCAAAACCCAAAACCCAAAAAAGAAAAAAGAAAAGAGAAAAAAGGAAAAAAAACTACTTGCTTGTTGTGCTGCTACCATTCTTACGTCATCCCAGCTTCCAACCACCCACGCACCCGTTCCACAACCATGGCCGACGCCGATGTATCAGCAGTTGACAAAGGTGAGAATTGCCCAGTATTGGTCGGTCGCACAACATTACCAATTGTCATTCTATGATGGCCTCGACGTATTCATGTGTTTTGACCAGCTAATCCTTCTCGTTTACTCCGTACGGGGCTACTGACATGGATTTGTCAACTTGGCGCCGGCTCTTGTCGTTATTGAACCCCCCTCTTGGTCCATCATTGGGAGCTAACATGAGAGGATACAGTCGGAATTCCCTGTCCAGACGTCCTTCGTCCTCCTGTTAAGGCGTCTTCACAGGACGGTCAACCTTTCTCAGCCGTTTGTCCCCCCGCTCCGGATGATGCGATTGAGCGAGAGCAGGGGGAATTCGCTGAGAAGCCGGTCGACAAGCCAGAGTCGCTCTCGGATGACAAGAAGCCCAATGGAATTTCCCGAGGCCACAGAGGTCACCGTCTTGGAGCCCCAGAGCCCGTTGAAGAAATGTCTGTCCCTCAGACACCCCTCAACAGCTCGGCCCCGGCAAGAGGAACACCGCGACCCCAGGATCCAGCACCCACAGCCGACGAACCATCTTCAGAAACTGCAACCGAGCCCATCATGATGACTGGTGTCCAGGAGTCTACGCCGGCGGCTCCAGAGACTTCCGCGCCGAAAGAAAACAACGACGGGCCCAAGCCCGAGTCACGCAAATCGCCAACACCAAGTGCTCCCGCGTCTTCCCCATCTGAGGTGCCGACTATTTCGAAAGCTGCGGAATCAGTCGCCAAGGTGCCCATTGTCAATGGAACCGTGAATGCTGGCACGTCCGAGGCCGAGCCTGAAGTTCCGGCAACGTACGCTGCGACTGGTCCAGCTCCGGTGCCAGCGCCTGCTCCCACTTCTGGCGGCGCATCCGTTGCTCCTCCCGCGCCAATCTCTGAGACTTTCACGTCTGAAGAATCCGAGTTCCATGGTGCCCCAGGGAGTCCGGGGGGGGCCATTGACCGCGCTGCCGGTGAGAAACGCAAGCTCGACAAAGAGGTCGCCGTTCCTGCGACACCCGGGCCCCTGGCGGAGGATGATGCATCTGCTGCCCCAGGTGCACCCCGACTTCACAAGAAGCCCAAGATTGACGAGACTGCTTCAAAGGCCTCCAAGCCCAAGAAGGAGAAGAAGCTCCCTGCCGTGGGCAGAGCGGCGCGTAAGACCCGAAGCCAAGGCCCCGTCGACGTGTAATCTCCCCGCGTCCAAGCCGTCAGGTGACACGACGCGGCATATGGGCTGTGCCTCGCATGTGCGAAGACTATGCATTGTATTGAATCATTTGATTTTTTTTTTCTTTTTTTCCTTTTTTTTTTCAGGAAATAACCTGGTGTTCTGGGTGGACTGGACAACGAGTTCTTTCTAGGGTTATGGCTGTTTTCTTCCAGACGTGGCGCTAGAAAAATGTATATTTTGGCTCTAGATTCAACCAATCTGTTCTTGCAAGTCTCAACCACACCGCTTACACTTACCCCTTAGCCCTACGGAGAAAAGGGGCGGTGCGCATCCTGTCTCTGGCCCAAGTGTCTCTCGTGTACAATGACAGTCAGTCCCGGACGCGGCATCTCACATCGCGGGCCAACGTAACATGAAAGGGTCAAGACCGTTGTTATCATAAAAACCACTCCCAAGTATTAAGCTAAACGAGCAGACCTATCTCACATGCCAACCACTTCACACTTCCAATCTTCGCAGCTCCCCCGTTGTCCGCATCAGCGTCCAGTCAGTCCAACTCATGAACGACTTTTACTTTGACGAGCACGCGCCCAGGGAGGGCTCCCAACGTCATGATTCCGTTGAGGAAAAAACCCACTGCACCCTAGTAACTCTCGCCCTTGGCCCACAGGTCGTTGCACTTCTTCTTGGCCTTGTCCTTGGTCTCCAAGGCCTTGAAAATGCCACACTTGCTGATGACGCAGTCTTTCGCGAGCCACCCAATCTTCTTTTGGTTCCTCATATCACACGCGCAGCGCAGGTCTGCCAGCGCACAGCCAATAGATGGGTAGACGGCCTCGAGGCACGGCCGCTGTCGAGGGGGAGGGGGAGGGTGGTCAGCGAGCAAACAACGGGAACGGGAACGGGTGTCATCTTACGGCGCATGTGGGAATGCCCTCGAAATGGTCGGCGGCGGCGACGAGGCCTGCCACGGCGAGGTAGATGATGGAGAAGCGCATTTTGGAAGGGGCGTGGTCGGTCTTGGTCTTTTTTTTTTTGTGTGTGTGTGTGTGTGTGAATTGGGAGTCCGGAAGCTTGAAGGTGATGGATGGGCAGGACGAATCTAGGACGAACCGTGTTTATTTATAATGGATGGAATTACGGATGAAGAGAGGGGGATTTGAGTTTTGGCGTTTTTGCAACTCGCATTTCTTCCTTTGTGACGAGAGCTCGAGTGGGCTAGTGAGGGTGAAGAAGGCGCGGGGAAGGCATGGTATTAGACTTTGATGGCTCATCCAAGGTTTTCGCATGATGGCGTCCAAGATGGCATCTCGTCGTCGTGTCATCGCCTGTGCCTGTGCCTGTGCCTGTGCCTGGAAGTAATGCCAACTTCGCCCTACCCCGTCCAGGCAGGCAACGGGAGATTCGAAGCCAACGGAAAGACGGCTGACGACTTCCCCATGAGTTGGAGATTTTTTTTGGCAAATGACGGCTTGTCGCCCTCCGGCCGGCCCTTCTCATCCTGCAAAACAGTCCAAGTAAGTCGAGCTTGCGACAACTAGGTTGCTGCTAAATATTCATCAAGTTGACATGAGGTCAGTATTTGCCAATTCCTACGGGAAAAAACAGCTGATGAAAAAGCCTTGTGGCCGCCGCTTTTGCCAAATCGAGGTTAGTCAAAAGTTGCCGCAAGGCACGTGGCAATCGTTATGTCATCCTCTTGGCCGCATCTCCGTGATGAAGCTGTAGGTGCGGCGTAATGAGTACAGAAGCAAGATGCAAAGTGTAAATCAGGGCCGGGGCCAAGCCGCATGTCCATCGACGAGTCCCGATGGCCCGATGGCCCGATGACCCCACTCCGAGCCACTCCAACTACTACATATGTAGGTTCTAGACCATACAGTGGGGATGTAGTGCAGAAAGAAGCCCGATGGCATCCCGCTCATCAGCTGTGCAATGTCCAGTTGATGAATAATTGAGTGGTTGCCGTGGTTGCGTCATGCGCCAGAAAAGAACCGACTTGACTGTTCCCAGACACTGCCCCGTTTCCAGGGGAAAATGCGACCTCATCTCAGTCGCCTACCTTGTTCCATGTAATTCATGCATGTATGCAGAGGCCATCCTCGGCAGCTTGGCTACGTGCAAAAAAACGATGCGCTTGCATTCGTTGTTGTTCCTTTTCGGTTCAGGGGTGTCGAGCTCCATGTTCCCAGAGGAATTCCTCTCCCTCCTCGTATTCCTTCCCAATAATGCGTCGCGATGGGGTCAACGATGCAAGACGGTGGGAATTGGCGGGCCCGGATAACACCGAGCAAGTGGCAAGCAGAGGACTCTGACGGTAGCATGTACTTGACACACGTTAGCGCGCTGGTCTTGGCTCGATAATAAAATAAATTGGTTATGCGTCAGTGGTGATTGTTCAGCGATTCAATTGATGCTCCACAACTGTTCCGCGAAGAGCATTGGGAAAAGGCAAAGACTGCGTGTCGAATGGGAGGTCGTCGTTTTTGTTTTTTGAATGCCCTTTTTAATTCATTCAGGCAAGGAATACCTTCTTCGGCCCGCATGAAATTGCTCGCTCCTCGTAATCAGGGTCCACATTATCTTCGAGGAAAAGCTTGGCTCTCCAGAGAGACAGGCTTGTAACCCGATCCCCGGTCCGATGGCTGGCCTGCAGGTCTGGCCTGGCAGGTGCACCAGAGAGCGCTGTAGATTGCGAGTTCAGTGCTTGGCAGTGTTGGCAGTGGGCGTTGCGCTCCCTGTGGGGCGCTGCACCCCCCCCCCCAAACATCTCTCAAGCACGCCAACTCCCGGACCCCTGTCGACCAGACCCATGCAGACTATTCCAGTGAATGCTCGTGCCTCCATCGAGGACATGTTTTTTTTCCCTTGCCTTCTCCCGTCATTCTTCCTCACGACAACCTCGTTCTTCTGCTCGATCTGCCCCTTCGCAAACTCCACTTCTTCCTTTGTTGTGATAGAAGTAGTCTCTCGTTTCCTATTCAACCTCCGACAACCTATCCGCTACCTGCCGCTACTGCCGCTACTGCCGCTACCTGCCGTTGCCTGCCGTTGCCGTCGTCTTCGTCCCCCCGGGCATCCGATCTGTGCCACCTCTGCCTGCGCGACACGGAGCTTTTCTCTCCATAGATTGCACTTGGTACTCGTGGAGGTGTATCTTGAGCAGGTTTCTCGACACCTAAATTCATTGCCGGCCTTTGTTCCTTCCTCTTTCACCAAGGGATCATTTGCTCTTTGTGCTGGGGGCTGCTACCAGCACGCACATTGAAAAAAGCTTTGTCGATCCACCAACTAGCTATTTAGAGACAAGAGGCGTTTCAAAACGCCCACGACAAAAACAACATCCGCGCGAATCGATAGTAGAGCCTCCCCGGGAATTGGCAGCAAGACCTGATCATCAACTTTACTTTCGTCTGCGTCACGATTCATCAACGAATCATTCGCGCCTGGGGAGCCTCTCGGTATCGTACTTTCCGCCCACCCGGCGACGGGTGCAACCTCACCGTTGAATCTACTAGCCATGGACTTCTTTCGCAGAGCCTACGGGGCTATCATGTCCAGAGAAGATAAAGATGCTGGCCAGGAAATGTTGGAGTTGCTGCAAAATCCATTCGTGGCCGACAAGGTACTCTCTTCTGAACATCCTGTCGCCGACAGTACATCATTGACAAAAGCTAACCTGTTGTCAACCCGCAGCTCGCCGTCACTTCCGTATACTCTGCCTTGGCTACATCGCTCGGTTTCACAGCTTTCATTACCATCTGTTTCTCCTTCATTCGGCCGTATCACCAGGCCATCTATGCCCCGAAATCGAAGCACGCGGACGAAAAACATGCTCCACCGCCAATTGGAAAGGCCCCGTGGGCTTGGATTACACCTCTTATCCATACCAAGGAGGTCGCTTTGATGCAGCAGATCGGCATGGATGCCACTGTCTTTTTGCGTTTTACTCGCATGCTGAGAAATATGTTCCTTGTCCTGGCATTGCTCGGGGTCGGCATTCTAGTTCCCGTCAACATTAGCAACTTCCAGAAGGTCGACTACATGGGCCAACCTGATGAGACTCAGTGGATGCTTAGGATCACCCCACGTAGCACAACCGAAAAATCCATCTGGGCTGTAGTTCTCGTTGGGTATGCCTTCAATTTTGTGGTGATGGGATTCTTGTGGTGGAACTATCGCAGAGTGCTGGCCTTGCGCAGAATTCACTTCGACTCGGACGAATACCAAAACAGCTTGCACTCCAGGACGCTGATGCTTTTTGATATTCCCCGCCAAGGATGCTCCGATGAGGGCATCGCCAGAATTATCGACTCGGTTGTTCCCAACTCATCGTTTGCAAGAACTGTCGTTGCGCGAAATGTCAAGGATCTTCCTGATCTGATTGAAGAGCACGACAAAACGGTTCGCAAACTCGAAAAAATGTTGGCCAAGTATCTCAAAGACCCACATCACTTGCCTGCCGCCAGACCAACATGTAAGGCTTCGAAAAAAGACCGGTCGTTCGATACCTACCCCTCTGGTCAGAAACTAGACGCCATCGATTACCTCACTCAACGTATCCGGGACTTGGAGTCGGAAATCAAGGAAGTTCGAAAGAGCGTGGACAAGCGCAGCACCATGCCCTACGGATTCGCAAGTTACGCAGATATTCCCGAAGCACACAGCATTGCCTACGCTTGCCGGAAGAAGAAGCCTCATGGTGCCACAGTTACATTGGCGCCGCGACCAACGGACGTCATCTGGCGCAACATGGCACTGTCGAGTGGCACCCGCAGCCGCAGACGATGGGTTAACAATTTCTGGATTGCGGTCCTGACAATCTTGTGGGTCGCGCCCAACGCCATGATCGCCATCTTCTTGGTCAATTTGGGTAATTTGGGTAAAGTATGGAAGGGCTTTCAGACTGAATTGGAAAAGAACACCAGTTTATGGGGTATTGTACAAGGTATCGCCTCTCCTGCTCTGACATCACTCGTCTATCTGGTCCTGCCAATGATGTTTCGCCGATTATCCATCAAAGCCGGCGACCAAACCAAGACGGGTCGTGAAAGACACGTCTTGAGCAAACTCTATGCCTTTTTCATCTTCAACAATTTGATTGTCGTCTCCTTCTTTAGCGTTCTGTGGTCCTTTGTTTCCGCAGTCATCAAATCTACGAGCGAGCCGGGGAGCAATGGCAAAAAGTTGGACGCGTGGACTGCCATAGTTCAAGCTGATCTAACTTCCAAGATCGTCATTGCATTCTGTAGCAACAGTCCTTTCTGGGTCACGTATTTGCTCCAGCGACAACTTGGTGCCGCGGCCGACCTCGCGCAAATTTGGCCGTTGATAGTGGCATTCTTCCAGAAGATATTCTCAAGTCCTACGCCGAGGGAATTGATCGAACTTACAGCTCCTCCTCCGTTCGAATACGCCAACTATTACACCTACTTTCTCTTCTACTCGACGGTTGCCCTGTGTTTTGGCACAATCCAGCCTTTGGTTCTGATGGCCACCGCCATGTATTTCTGCATCGATTGCTACCTCAAGAAGTACCTGATATTGTATCGCTTCGTCACCAAGACCGAGTCCGGCGGACTCTTTTGGCGCGTCGTGTTCAATCGCATGGTATTCGCCGCCACTTTGGCAAATGGGGTAGTGCTTCTCACTGCTTGGGCCCGAGGTAATGGCGAGCATATGCAGTTTTATGCCGCATGTCCTCTGCCCGTACTCATGGTCCTGTTCAAGATATACTGCCGAAGGGCCTTTGATGACAAAATGAGATACTACAACATCAGCCACACAGCCAAACATCCCGAGACGGGAATGCCCGGCGACTCCCATGGCCGCAACGACAAGCTGGCCAGTCGATTCGGCCATCCAGCACTGTACAAGCCACTCATCACACCAATGGTGCACCAAAAGGCGCAAAATTTGCTGCCGTCGGTGTATCGTGGCCGATTGACGGATGGCCGAGACGACGATGGTGCCGATTTGGTCACTGTCAGCGGATACTCCGATGTGTACGCTCTAGACTCGATGAAGGGCGACAAGACGGGGAAATCCGCCAGCGCCGTACCCGGCTTCGAGTACGTCTCGGATGCACAAATGGACTTTGAGTATTACAAAAACAGGGCCGAGTTCGCCGAAGAACATGGCGGTGGTGAAATGTACGGCCGAGCAGTGGAAGTTTACCGCAGCGGAACTCCTGGCTCGTTTGACGATCGGGCTAGCAATGCATCGGTATCTAGGCCAGGGTCTCCAATGATGGGTGGCCGTGCAAGCCCAGGGTCATTTGGCGGACCGGGACAACAGCCCAGACGTGCCATGACAAACATGGCCATTTCTGACACGGGCTATTCAAGCTATCGACCTGCTCATGCAGCTGCGTATGGATCGCCAGCGGAGCAGCAGCCCACCCGTGGCCGCAGCTCCATGTACGCCCACGACAATGGGAGCTCGTCGGGACTGGTTCAAAATGCCGCCGGAGTCCCCGTGGCCGCGCTGCCGCCGTACAGCTCTCGCGAAGGATCTGTCGATGCCAGCGGAAGAACGGCGCCAACGCGTATCCATTCCCCGACACCACGCAGAGCCGGACCCGGGCCTTCCATAGGCGCATTGGGTGGCGGACCGCAGGGCTACAGTGGCTTGGCGCAAGCTGAGGGGGCGGATTTGTATGGGGGGGATCCCAGCCAGTATAATTATTTCAGGGGAGCACCCAGACAACCCGGACAAGGGTGGTAAAAAAAGGTGGGATGACGGACGGGCGGGTTGGTTGCTGCGCTTCTGAAGATGGGGGGGATTGTGGGCGAGAAGCTCTTGTTGAGCAAGCATATCTGCCTCGATTTTGAAATGGAACTACATGGCGTTTTTTTTTTTTTTTTAAAAAGAAACGCTTCTTGGAATAGACACGGGCACATCACGTGTGAACACTTTATTGGTACACTGATCGAGACGATTGAAGACGAAGACTAGAACAAGGACAGACCTGCAGGCAGATTGGGCTGAGCCCCTCGATACCGATATATATAATAATACACAACAGTGTAGCATGTACTTTTCTGATTCCTCTCCGTTGCCCCCCCCCAAGGTTGCAGTGTTGATAAATTGGCTACGTGTCTTGATCGGTAGCTGTTATATACGGACATGAAATAAAGTCAAGTCTATTCCACCACCGACATGGTCTGCTTGTTGGACGGGCCCGTCCAACATGTGCGTCTTCTAACCCCCCTCGTCAGATTTTGCCCGCACCAGTGATAATTTACATCCCATGACACGAACGCCAGGCAGCCAAGCCCAACTGACGACGCCTGCTCATCAACAAAAGGAACCCGTCTTGTCAAAACACACCATGTATTTTTGCAGATCCTCAGCCAACCCCCCCATCAGCTCATCGGACACGACGCCCTCTTGCCACGAAAGCGCAAGAGTCAGTGCGCCGCCAACGACACTCCCTATGCCCAGGCCCAGGGGGGGGCCAGTCACCATTGCGCCGTTTGTAAAGTAGACTCTTGAGACGGTGAATCTCGGCGCAGTCCCCTTGTTCGTGTCTCGAGTCTGGTTGTCGTCTTTGAAGACGCCAATGTTGCTGACCACCCAGGACTCGAGGCGCGGCTTGCCGTCTTTTTTGCGGAAGAAGTCGAACCAGTCTGTCACGTACTTTAGGAGGCCTGATACGTCGTCTTTGGGAAGCGTGCTTGTTCGGAGAGAGAGGTCGGTTTTCACGCGGTGGGCGAGGGCCCAGATTGTGGGGGTGAGGGATTCGGGGGATGCGTGGCGGAGGTGGGAGACAGTTGGGGGGTGAAGTCGTAGATGTTTCCTGTTACGAGGACGGCGAGCATTTCTTTTAGCTGCGGGGTGGATTGGGGGGGAAGGAAAGGTCGGAGGCTGATGGGTGTGGCGGCTGCGAAGCAGGATGCCTCGGCTGGGGAAAGGCGGGTGGTCAGGGAGGCGAGGATGAGAGCGTGGAAGATGGCTGTTATGGTGGTTTTGTGGTGTCTGCATGCTTGGATGAGCTTGGATAGTGCCGGGCCGGGGACGTCGACTGGCTTGGTGATGGTCATGTAGGGAAGGGACAGGTCGATGGGCTTGCCGTGCCAGGGGGTGGGCTTTTCGGCGCGCAGCATGGCTGGTGCGAACTCGTTCCAGAGCGTTTTGACGAAGTATGACGGGGACACTTGGGAGGGGACTTGTGCTTGGGGGGCTGGCAGGTGGGTGATTTGGGGCATGTCGAGCAGAGTGGATGTCGGGGATGGTGGCTCGAGGGTCGTCGTCGAGACTGTCTTGTCAAGGAGTTCCGTGTTGAGCTGAACGAGTAGTTTCTCGTGGAAGAGTCGGCCGCTTATACCGTCCAGAATGGCGTGGTGATAGGAGAAGATGATGTCTTGCATGCCGGAGAGGTACTCATGATCGGGGACGCCGGGTTCAACGACCTCGATTCGCCAGGGGGGCCGGGACGCGACGTCGGGGAAGCGTTGGTTGTGGTGCCAGGATTGCTGGAGGGCGATGTGGTCGTCATACTGGTCCATGGTCTCGCAAGGTAGTGTTGAGAAGGAGACGTGATGGGACAGGTCGACATGTCTGACGTGGCAGAAGCTGGCTTTGTTGGTGTGCTCGTCGAGGATTCCAACATGCAGCATGGGCTGTGACAGAACGACCCTCTTGAGGGCTGGATACAGGAGCGCCGAGTCTATCTTCTGGCCAGGCTGTGAGGCGTGATATCGACATGTCAAGGTGACGCTGAGGTAGATGCCCATGTGGTGACGGCTGGAGCTGATGAGCTCGCTGGGCAGGCAAATGGATGGAGGAGAGATCAGCAAACAGCTCAATCGGACTTTCGCTTGAAAGAGTCATGGTAGTAGGTGAGCGCGATGCGGTAAGATGGCTTTTTCTGACTCACATGGGCAAGAGGCGCCGCAAGGGCGTGGGCCCGTTGGCCTTATCCATCATAATGTTGTCTGTTGTTATTATTAAACTGCGCTGAGAAGTAATAAATAACTTGGATGGAGGGCGGTTGCGGGTAGCCAGACTGTAGCGGGCGAGTGACGACAGCACGAGGGACTCGGGTCGTTTTCAAAAACCATCTTGATACTGTTGACATGTTGTTCGAGTGCATTCGAGTGCATTCGAGTCAGGAACAATATCTATCTGACGGATGTTGAACAATAGGGATCGGTCCAGTGGCAGGAGCGACCGGGTGCAGCAGTGGCGGTGGCGCGACGTGGAAGGCGAGTGTATCCCATCCCAACAACTGCTTCGACCGGTCGACTCATTCAGAGGGTTGGAGCCATGGAGGAGACTCAGGAGAGGCTCACGGCACGCATTCTGCGCCGAGGGTGTCTTTGAATAGAGGGAGATTCACGGAGCCATTTTTAGGGAGTATAAACCCTATTTGTTAGGAAGAGCTCCCTGAAGCATCGGATGTGTGGATGCCGGTCGCACGATGGCTAGGATGAGACATCGGTGGAGACGAATGTATTAGAAGTACCTCCGTAGACTAGCTATTTCCGTAGCGTACTATGTACCTTTTAGGTACAAAAGTCGGCTGCCGTCTGCACCTCTGATTGATCAAATTGAACACTTTTTATTATCTATCTACACCCCTACCTGATAGTTATAAGCCTGGGTAGCTTTTATTGCCAAATTTGTTATTATCTTTGAAGATTATTAGCTCCGTTAAAGTTATTTAATTAACGCTTGCTAATATCACGAGATAAACGCCCTTATTATATCATTTAATAAACGTCACATCCTACGCTTCCCTTAACCTATGTGTTCCCCTTTAATATGTCTAAAGAAACCCTAAATATAGTATTATTATTAGAGAAGGACTAGATTAAGTGGTTTACATAGATTAAGAACTATATAGAATCCTATAGGGTCTAGGAGTATATTAACCTAAATAAGGTTAAATTACTTAAAGAACCTATAATGCCTATGTACTTATAGAGGGGTTAGAGACTAGAGATTTTGGATAATAACCCTAATGCTCTAGAGAATTAGAAGCTTACGTATAAAGATACAAAAGACTAATTTAACTTTAAATGTAAAGAGCTTTAATTTAAGCTTATAAAGTATTAAGATCTAGCTAAATAGATGCTAAAGATTAGGGAATACATTTATAAGACCCTTTTAAAGAATATTTAAGACTCCCTTAACTTTAACACTAAGGTAAAGAAGAAGAAGTCTATTTAATACTACACTTGTAAAATACTCTTATTTCTTTATAATTAATATAAGCTAAACGCTAAGAAAATACTTATCCTTACAGAGAATTACCTAAATAATCACCTATAAGCTAAAGGTACCTACGATTAGTACGAGTAGGTAGTAATAGTTAAGGTACTCTAGAGGAATTATCTAGACCTTAAGATATAGTAAACTAGGGAGATAATACTATATAAGTTTATTACGCCTCTTTAAAGCAAATTTAAGTTATTTTAGAAAAAGTAAAATAACCTACTTAATAAGGGGATAAATAGTGATTTTCTTAAGGCTATTACTAAGTTTAAAAGGGACTATAAGGCTTTGCTAAAGGAATTAAAGGATTTAAGGACTACTAACGTAACTACAACTAATAGATTAAATGATTTAATAAAGCTAGAGAAGCCTAAGTGCCCTAGATATATAAATTATAACATTAAAGATGCTACGAAGTGGTGGGAATCTTGTAATTCATTTAAGGCTCTTTATAAGCTAGAAGCTGCTCTAAAGAATTAGGAGGTTAGGAAGAACTCTAAAAAGAATATTAAAAAGTATCTTAAGGCTAATTCACAGGAGAAATTAAAGGCTATAAATTAGAAGCTAGAGAAGAAGAGTAACGATATTATTATGCCTTCACAGAACCCTATGAATAACTCTATTACAGTTACTCTAGGCAAGAAGTTAGCTAATATATTATTATTTATATGCTTTAAGCAATATAAATTATTAAAGGAAAGCGCGAATTTATTAAACGCTAAGAATAACTTAGAATTAAGGAGGAATATAGTTCTCTATGACTCTAGAGCAAATGTTTATATCTTTAATAACTTCTAATAGTTTAAGCAATCTGAATTTAATAAGGATGTTATAACAAAGGTTAAGGCTAGTGGCATAATCTATGTGGCTTTAGGTTAAGGGCTAGTTAGCATATCTGTTACAAATCCTGTATTATAAAAGGCAAGAACGATTATATTAGAGACCGCTCTGTTTATTCTTGAATTCCACGTTAATCTAGTATTAGCGATAATTATAATAAAAGCAGGTATCTTCTGGAATTAGAAGAAGGGATTCCTTTATAAAGGGAATTAGCCTATAGCTAGGGTTTATAATATTAACAAGCTTTATATGCTATTAAGGCTATTAGAAGATCTAAAGGAAGCTAATACTACATTAAGCAGACCTCTAAGACCTCTAATAAAGGGAGACGCAAAGCTTTAGCATTAATGATCTGGTTATCCTAGTAATAAAGCATTTGCAGAGCTTACGAACGTAACTTTAGGTATTAAATTAATAGGACCCGAGCTTATAGAGTGCGAGATCTATGCTACAGGTAAAGCTAAGCGCTAGAGATTATAGGTTACACCTAAAGGGCTTCCTTAAGGACTAGGTTATAGGCTTTTAGTTAATTTAGAGTACTATGACTTGCCTTATTAGAATAGCAATAGGTATTAGTGTGTTTTTATATGCCTTATAACCTTAATATAATTCTTCTACTTATTTAAGTTAAAGAATAGGATTTACAATAGCTTCTAAATAATAGTAGCGTTTCTAAGCACTTAATTTGGTGTTTAACTACGCTTTTTGCATAGTAATATTAAAAAAGCCCTCTTTATAGATAATATAAGGGATAAGATAGCCTTAGCGGGCATCATAGTCTATAATTTAGCTCCCTTAACACCTAGTTAGAATAGCAAGGCAAAGAGATCTAGGGGGGTGGTTAAGCAGAAGGCTTGTATGTTAAGTCTAGAGGCTAGATTCCTATTGGAACTTAATAATAAGGTCTTTAATATAGCGGTTTATTTGCTAAATTAAACGCCTTTTAAGCATTATGGAAATTGGACTACACTATACAAACTCTAGCGAAATTAGGCTAGGAAAACTGTCCCTGCCTATTCATAGATATTAGAGGTTTAAAAACCCTTAATTTTATATTTATAAGCTTACGGATATAAAGCGTTTCTAATAATGACGAAAGCTCTAGAGCATATTAAATTAAATAATATAATCCCTTAGTTAGAGCAGAAAGCTTATATTAGATACCTTGTGGGTTATAAAGGCAAATCCTAGTATATTATTTAGGTTCTAACCCTTTGTAATTATAAAGTTATTATATTAGTGTATGTTTGGTTTAATAAGGCCTTATTCTTTAAACCAGAAGAAGAGATTGAATTAGCCTAGAAAGAGAAGATATTAATAATTACACTACTTAAAGAGCTTAAGGCTAAAGACCTTAATAAAGAAATTAGTTAAGACCTCATAGGAATAGACTTAGAAGAGAAGAATCATGACTTCCTGCTATTAGCTATAAACAAGGAAAACGATTAGATTAAAGCAGAAACACTACCTTATATATTAGGGCAAGAAAGCAGCTATATTAGTGCTCTTTTAACCCCTCCTAACTCTTCTTACAAGGGATTAGTTATCCTAGAGAACGTAGAACTTTAGGCATAAGGTAATAATATGCTGTTTTAAGAGATTAATAAATTTGTGAATAATATAATAGCTAAACATGCGGAGACTACCACGGAGACTAGTAAAATTACTACTAAGGGCAGTAAGACTATGGAGAATTGCGGTCCCTGTGATAATAGTATTAACCCTAATAATATTATAACTAGAAAACGCTAATAAAAGGAGTTAAGGAAGGCTAGATAAGCTTAGTTTTCTTCTGCTTTCTCTTTAGTGTTTTAAGGAACTTAACATAATTTATAGATTAAAGATATGCCTGTAGAACCTGCTTATTATTATTAGGTAATAGCATTACTATATTATAATTACTAGAAGGAAGTAATTATAAAGAAGCTTTTAAAGCTTCTATCCTTAAACTACTAGGAGGATATACCTAAGGAACTAATTAATCCTAATAAGCATAAGGAAATTATTAACCTTAGCTAGGTTTTTAAATATAAAACTAATAAGAAAGGCATAGTTATAAAGTTTAAGGCTTAAATAGTAGTACGTAGTAACTAGCAACTAAAGAATAACCTTAATAATTACGCCGCTACCCTTGCTTCTTAATCCTTATAAATACTACTTACAGTCTGTTATACTAACGATCTTAATACTTAATAATATAATGTTTAGAATGCTTTCCTATATGTAGAACTTAAAGAACCTATCTTCTATAAGCCCCTAGAGGGTATAAACGTGAGAGATTATCTCTAGAAAATAATTAGAGCGTTGTATAGGCTATAGGAAGCTTCCTAATAATAGTTCCTTTATTTAACGAGATTCCTTTTAGAGCTTGGCTTTATCTAAGGGAAAGAAGACTTATATATCTTTATAAAGGACGATTTTATCCTGTTTTTCTACGTAGATAACATTATAGTGCTATACCCTAATAGATCTAAAGTAGAATTCAAAGAATTACATAAGTAATTAATAAATGGTCTAGATATAAAGGACTAAGGTGAATTAAAGTGGTTCCTAGGCATTAAAATTATTAGAAATCGCAATACTAAAGAGATGTGGTTATTATAGGAATCATATATTTGAAAGATCGCTTAGAAGTTCATTCCTAACATTATTAATAACGAGTTAAAGAGCTTAATTATAGCTTCTCTTCTAATAGCTATAATTTACCTAAATAATAACGAAGCTTCTAACGAAGAAATTAGCTACTATAAAGCAATTATAGGCTCTTTAGTGTATCTTTATATTATTAGAAAACTAGATACAGCGTTTATAGCATTAAAGCTAGCCTCTTTTATAATAAATCCGTTAGCAAAGCACATTAAATTAGCTTAGGGTGCTCTATTATATGCTTAGAACATAAAGAAGCTCTGCTTATAATATTTAGGCGCAAATAGCTTTAATACGTTGTTTTCTAGCATAGATGCCTTACTTAGTAACGATCCTAAGACTTAGAAGTTAATATAAGGCTATGTTTTTATTATGTATAGTGCTATAATTAATTAGAAGTCTAGAAGGTAATATTATATAATAACTTTAAGTATAGAAGCAAAGCTCTTTACCCTAAATTATAGTGTGAAAAAGCGTATTTCCCTTAGTAGGCTACTTTATAATATTAATATACGTGTGCTACTGCTCTTAATTATCTAGTGTAATAATAAGTAAATAATCTAAATTACTAAATATGCTAAAGGAAGGCTTTAAACTAGCCTTAAGCACCTTAATATGAATTAAATGTGGATTTAAGAATAATATACAATAGGTAACATTAAGGTTAATTAGATAAAGACCTTTAAGATGCCTGTAAATAGCTTTATAAAGCCTCTATTAGGTTAAATGCATAGGGACTTCTGCTATAGAATTAGCTTAAGGGAGATTCCCGCCTAATTATAACACTAGGGATTATTTATAATCTCTTCTTATGCCTTTGATCTCTAGCTTTAATAGATATCTTAGCTAGGGGGGGTATGTTAGGAAGAGCTCCCTAAAGCATTAGATATGTGAATGCCAGTCGCACGATGGCTAGGATAAGACATCGGTGGAGACGAATGTATTAGAAGTACCTCCGTAGACTAGCCATTTCCGTAGCGCACTGTGTACCTTTCAGGTACAAAAGTCGGCTGCCGTCTGCACCTCTGATTGATCAAATTGAACACTTTTTATCATCTATCTACACCCCTACCTGACACTATTACATACATGTAGGCTCAGGCACAAGATCTAGGAACGATCTGCCGTCCCACCCACGCACCCCACCAAGAACCAAGCAAAACTCCACCTCAAAAACTCACCTCACGTGCTCATCTCACCTCACCTCATCTCACATCTCATCAACCATCTCGTCACATCTCATCACATCTCACTAGACCACAGCCACCAACACACCCACACCTACACCCAAAACATGCCCATCTCGCCATGAAAACACGCACCTCGAACCGCACCAAAAAATTCACCCCAGAAGCCTACTCCTTCGAAAGCGACTTCTCCCACGCCTCGCCCCCTCCCCCAAGACGGCGGCCCTCCTCCACCTTCGGTACCCCTACAGACTCACCCGACCAAGAGCCCATCTCCGTCTCCCAAGATGAAGCCTCCTCGCCATCACCGGCCCCTTCCGTCGTCGAAGCCCCGACCCCCTCCCGCGGACGCACCAAGAAGAAGCCCGTGAGGGCCGCCCGCCCCACCGGCTACATGGACGTCGAGTCCGTCACCACAGACACGCATCTGAAGGGGTACATCGGCCCCTACGACAGGAGCATGCGCGGCCAGACCCTCATCGCAACATGGTACGGCCCCGACCCGGACCATGTGCACCTCTTGCAGAGGCTGGTCGATCGGTGGATCGCCTGGCCTGTCCTCCCGCCCAAGTACGTGGCCCAGGGGGACGACATTTCGGACACGCAGCCCTGGGCGGATGGTTTCTTCGAGAGAGAGGCCCGGCTGTCCGAGCGGTGGTGCGTCCGGCGGAGGGTAGGGACCGAGGACCTCCAGACGTGCGTTGCGCTTGAGGGCGACGCGAGGACGCCGTACGAGCAGCCCAGGCTGGGGATACGGGTCGTCATGGGACCCGTGGATGCGCAGCGGGAGTGGACGCTGTACCCCGGCCATGGCTATTCTCTGACGCAGTCTTGGCTGCCGTACGACGAGGATGGCTCAGACAAGAAAGTCCCGATGGGGTGGATCGTGGACGCGGGCGGCATCGTCACCGGCATGGATTGGTGTCCCCGGCGTGAGGGCGTCCAACTACTTGCCTTGGCGGTCGTGCCGCATGCCGACCAGGAAAACTACAACTATGAGTCGGAGCATCAGAGGCCGGACTTCCAGATGTACGGCACGGTGCAGGTGTGGGCTTTCGAGGGCGTGCAGATGGACGGCGTGCCGCGGCCTTCGCCACAGGCGCCGAGGCTTCGGAAGACGATTTGCCTGGATTTCGGGCGCGCCAAGCGCGTGAGGTGGTCTCCTGTGCCTGACTCGACGTCCCAGCCGCCTCTTCATTCTCTCGCGGTGCTGTGTGGTGATGGGAGGGTGTGTGTTGTGGCGAATGACGAACGAGAGGACGGAGCATTCGGTAAGGTCCATTTCCATGAGGGACCAGAAAACATGTGTTTTTGTCTCAATGCGACTCTGTTGCGGCGTGCTAACATCTGACAGACTACATCATGAATGTTGAAGCGTCCCTCATGCTCGAAAACGAAGACAGCGTCAAGGCCACGGCCATGGCATGGGCGACATTCAACAGACTCGTCGTCGGCTATTCCGATGGCTCTATTGCTCTATGGTCTCTCTACCCGTGCTTCATGGTCTCCAGACACCCGGTCCATCACAGTCTCATTGTTGACATCGCCACGGGGTATCCCACGCAGCCGTTTTTGGTGGCATCTACGCCGATCGGTGGCACGACCAAGCTGGTGGACTTGAGCCGTCCCACATTCGAGACAACCGAGGTGCAAACCAATGCCGTAAGCTGGCAACCCAACATGCTAGCTTACAGCCATCACCTTCAGGGCTTCTACTCCGTGTACCCGTCTGCCAATGCACTCAATACCATGGTTGGCTTCTTGCACCAGCGGTTTTTCCCCGTTGTGCGAAGAGTCTTTGTTGGCGAAAGCTACAATTCCAGTCTAGCCGTCGGGCGTACGCACCCCTTTTTGCTGATAGGCTCGACCGACGGATCGCTATGGTCCCTCAATCCGCAGGTCGAGTTGTTCAACAGCCGTCGAGGACCGACTGACCGCCTCCGCGTGTTTCATCATGAGCATCGATCTAAAGAACTGTTCCCGCACGGTTCGCCAGCCTCTGAGCGTGGTGTGTCTAGGTTTCTCCACGGTTTTGCCATCGAAAAGGGTCGAAGCGCAAAGGGTGAGGTAAAAGTCCAGCCCGTCAAGAAGCAAAAGAGGCCGCGAAAATCCAATGTCGAAAATGTCGAAGCTGACGACGACGATGACGAGGAGGCCGCTAGTGTCATGGATCCGACCCGAGGCATCGTATATGAGCCTCTCTCAAGAATCACCTCAGTTGAGTGGAACCCGAACCAGGATTTTGGCTATTGGGCAGCCGCGGCCATTGCAAGCGGCCTTGTGAGGATCATGGACCTCGGGCTGGATAACATGCCCGGCTGAGACAAACCGACATTGATTAAGTGACGATGCCATCTTTGAGACCTCATTCCAAAGTACATTGCGCGTGACCCAGGACGTGGTGGCTGTCAAACGCCTTTGCCATACCGTAAAAGTGCGTCGCAGCGGCCAACAGGACAAAGATGTGGAAAATCTGGTGTGAGCTGCCCCAAATATCGAATGAGCCTGGAAAGCTGCGTTCCGGCCAGCGGGCCTGATAGCATTGTGTCAGCCGTCTTCTCCTCATAATTGGCACGAAGCTCCCGAGAACGAAAACCCCACGAGACTTACAGCGTAGAGGACGGCGCCAAAGATATACACGGCCCCTTGGGCAATGACCCAGCTAATGCCCATGCGATCCTCGAGCCCCGAGTACCCATAGATGAACACCCCATGAATGACCGGGACGACGCCAGAGAGGCCCAGGCCGATAAACATGCCCGCCCGATAGGGACGCCACTGGGGAGTGCGAAAGCGCTCAACCCATGAAACAATACCGCATCCACCACCTAGGATACAAATCTAGTGCAACCAGAATCAGTAACTATAAATAAATAAAAACCAATGTTTCTACTGTAAACACACAAAAGTTTGCACGTGGGCGTGAATGCTTCCCACTCACCAAGTATAAATACGTCGACATCAACGCAGGTTTGCAAAAGAAACCATAATACATAGCAGGCACATAACTGCCCACGATCAAGGCCACGATGCCCGTGTAATCCAGCTTATTCCCCCATTTGGCCACATCCCGGCTGTGGTCCACCAGCGTGTGAAAGGTCGCGCTCATGCCCAAACACAGAACAGCGCCAGTGAAGAAGCACGAAAAGACAAAGACGTCCGACGACGTGGCCTCCTCGTACCGCGGACGAATCACGTAGTACAGGTACGCGGCGCATGCGACAGCCACCAGAGCCCCGAGGAGGTGAGACCAGATGTTGACGGACTCATTGTGCAGGTAGAAGAGGGACTGGAACGAATGCTTGTAGGAAGCGCGGATCTGGCGGTACCCAGACTGGATGAAGGCGTTGTCGCGGCGCCAGGCAGGCAGGTCGTCCCAGAAGAGGAGGAGCTTGGACTCTGCTTTTCCAGGGATGGATTGAACGGCGGTGAGGGTGGATTCTGGCTCGGCGATGGTGGTTGTTGTCGTTGGCGATGAGGAGCGTCGATGGCGGATGCCACTTGGTGATTTTGACATGCTTTGATATGGGATGAAACTTGGGAATGTAAATTGATCTAGTCGGTGCCTTGTTGCAAAGTTGATGATTTCAAGGGGGGAAAGCGTTACTTTAATGAATTCCTTGGTTGGGAAAAGAGTGACTGACCATTGAACCCTGACGTTGTCCCGAAATTGTTGGGACTGACATGTGCAAGGAAGGGGCAGAACCAGCCAGACTGCAGTGGACTGGACAACTGGGACTGGGCGGCGCTGCACCCAGCCCAGGCCTCAGGCCCTTGATTAGTTGACATTTTCAGCGGTCTCTTACCACACCTTCAGCGCACGCGACACTAATAAGAGGTTTAAAGGGTCTCTTGGCTCAAAAGTTGAAACTAAGAGGGAACCAATCCGAAAGCAGGTATTTTCCCCACCTTTCTTGTAAGAAATCAATCCTCTCGTCCCGGCCGCCCTTTGGGTTGCTCGTCTGGCCAGCGACAATTTTCGCCTCCCTCACTGTGACGATAGCGACTCGGCAACCAGCAGCGGTACCGACAGCTCGGAAAGACCCCTGGCAGCGAAGACATATATTCCTACTATTTCTTTTTCGGATCATCGATCCAAACACTCATCATGGGCGGCCAAAGCAGACAAGGTGAGTCGGTGGAATGGACTACACAACTGCTATTGGTGGTCCTTGGTGGTCCTTGTCCGGCGACCAGCAAACACAACGCGCCGACTGTTCAATGAAGCATATTAACAAGACTCTCTTCTGACAGGCGGCACCAGAAAGCCTGAGAGGGGAACAAAGTCAAAGCCGAAAGGCCCAGAAGATCCCGAGGACGAAGCCCTTCGCCTGAAGGTGGCAGCAGGTTCGTCGATTTCCCCCATGCACTTCTCGCCCAACAGCGATGTGCCCGTCTTGATAACAACTATTCTGACGGCGTAAAATAGACAAAAAAGCTGAAAAGGAAATGGCTGCAAAGATCGCCGGCAAGAAGGGCCCCTTGAACACGGGGGCTCAAGGAATCAAGAAGAGCGGCAAGAAATAGACAGTCTGCTGTCGCAACTTGGCCCGTACGATGCGGGAAGAATGGCGCTCCTGGGAAAAACCTTGCGACCGTACGGACGAGGTTCTATATCAGTATCGCGATTCGGATCGGTGCATGGCACACCGAAACCGCGATCTGGGACGACTCCTCTTTGGTCCAGCGGCTCGACCCTTTTGTGGGATTCACGAGAAGCTGCTGCTGTACATCAAGCCACAGGCAATATGTTTCTGTTTCATCAGATGTTCTCCGCCCATAAAAATACGATTTGATGCTCACTATCCTTGTCTTTCTCTCCTCCTTCTCCTTCTCCATCGCCCTCCTCTTCCTCTTCCTCTTCCTCTTCCTCTTCCTCTTCCTCTTCCTCTTCCTCTTCCTCTTCCTCTTCCTCTTCCTCTTCCTCTTCCTCTTCCTCTTCCTCTTCCTCTTCCTCTTCCTCTTCCTCTACAGGCCTCTCTTCATCATCCCAAATATCCCATAACTCGATCCACTCCACGATTCCCCTCGTAGAAGTGTTATCCGGCCCCAAGGATCTCGTTGACCGTTTTAGGCAGTCCTTCATCATGATGATTCATTCATTGTATCGATCCTGCTGATAAATTGCATACGTTAGCGATTCTACAGATTAGAAGGTTACTTTGTGATCTGGACCAAGACTAGTCTCCTGGTTATGCATACAACAGCTCTCTGCGAAGACTCTGCTTCCGAATACTTTTTTGTATCGTCATAAACATGCCCAAGACGTCTAAGCGCCAAAGACTTGAACTGCCAAGGACACAGCGTCAAGATATTCGAGCTGCTTGTAGTCATGTGCTAGAGATTCCTTGCTTTCTAGGTAGGTAACTCATGCACTCTAAGAGTGTCATAATGATGCTTGCCATGCAGCTTCTCGCTCAATGCTCCCGCTCTTTTGAAGAGCTGCCTCATTGTACCGTTCTTGGCTGCAGTGCATTCCGCCCAGCTGTGACATGGTTCGCGGCGCAGTTGAACCCTCCTCCCCATTTTGTCTCATGCGATGCGCACGTTAAAAACTCTCTGCACGATTTTAACTCTACTTCTTCCAATCGAAGAAGACTTGCGATTCCACGATGGGGCGTACCTTCCGCAGGCCCTTGGATGGTTATGTAATCATCAAACAGCACGAAATTCTCCACCCAAAAGGTGGATTGGGTGGGCAAACCTCCCTCCTCATCGCGTCAATTCCCAATCATTCACACTGTTCGTCGATAGCCATTATTCTTCTCTCAACGCTTGTATCCGACACCGCTTTCGCAAAGCCAAGGCTCTCTCGCTGTCTTTGGAACCTCGATTGCGCCCAGCGAGAAGCCAAATGACCCGCCCCCAGACGAGTCAACGCTGATCTGGTTGGACTCATTCTCCTGCTTGCACGCTGGCTTTTCCTGATCGTTCTGCTGACACTGTTCTCGCTTGCCATCTGTTAGGATCCTTTCCAGGATCAAGCACACGTAAGATGACATCCAGCTCGGATGAAGGCGAAATTATTGAAGGTGGAACTGGGGATTTGAAGGCAACTTCACTCGCACGCCATTCAGGAAACGGTATTGACCGCCAAGACAGAAACCGATGTAAACAGTCGTCTCCGGATCACGATACTGCTTCCAGATACAGCGGCTCCTCCCGCCGAAGCCGCTCGCCCCGCGGTCACAAACGCACGCGCGACGACAGAGACACGCATGGCCGTGGACGCGGCCGCGACTTGAGGCATGTCCGGTCCCGCTGCGACGATCCTCGGAGGGACGACTATCGGAGGTCGCGCATCTCCTACGATGATCTAGATCGACCAAACTCGCATCCATTTTCTGGTAATTGCGGTCGGCGACTCAATGATGAACGGGAACAAGAGGTGAATCGCTCGCACGGTGGTGATGGCGGACGCCACGCAGAAACCACTCGATATTCCGATAGACAACCTCGCCCCCGAAGTCGCTCACCATATGCGCCAAACCGATTCGGAAGGTCGGATGCAGCGAAATTTGTGCGAGAAGGGCACTGCGATGAGCGCGATCCGGCCAAAGCACTCCAGTATGACGATGATACTCGCTCGGGGCAAAGACGTGCCCAGTCCAATCGCTCGCTTGTAGGAAATAATTCCCATGCCCGTGATGCTGTCTTTGACCGACAGAAGAATGCTTCAAAAGATGACAAGAATCACAATAGCCACGTCAAACAGCCGGAGCCGGAGCCTGAAGCAGATTATGAAGAAGCGCAGCCAATTGACGAAGACGCAGAAATAGAACGTCGTCGCCGGCGACGGGAGGAACTCCTTGCAAAGTCCAGCTCTGCTACTCCTCTACTTCTTCACGCTGTAGGCGCCGCTAGCGACAAAGTCGCCCGCGGGGCGTCACCCGCATCAACTCATCCCGATACTCCACACAAATCGTCTTTTGATGGAGAGACTCCACGGACACCTCGTTCTGGTACGTTTGTCCGTACTCAATCTGTTCGGTTGCTCAAATCTAATTTAGCAGACTTCGCGTCGCCTCGCTCGCCAGGGCCATCACCTGGTGGAATCGACATTCTAAATGATAAAGGGCTGATGAACACGCACAATGGAAACCAAGTCGCTGATGATGAGGACGGTCCTTCGGCTGCCAACTATGACCCGACGGCAGATATGAAGGAAGATGAGCGTCGGCACGAGCTCAGACATGGCCACAGTGTCCCGCATGGTGAGAGCATGACAGAGACGATTGAATCCAAGGATGAAGACGCGCAGGATGCAGACGCCGATGCAGCCACAAAAGACGCTGATGATGATGACTTTGACATGTTTGCCGAAGAAATAGACGTGGACAAATATGCAAGCAAGCACGCCGCGGCTGCCGAGGCAGCAGATGCAGCAGACAACCAGGGGGCTCAAGTAGACGACAAAGGTGGTATTCTCGAGGGTGATGACAAGGACGGATACTACAAGATCAGGATCGGTGAGGTTCTCAATGGTCGATACCAGATTCAAGCCACTCTCGGGCGGGGCATGTTTTCTGGAGTTGCTCGAGCCGTTGACATTTCTACCAAGCAGGTAGTTGCCATCAAGATAATGCGAAACAACGACGCTCTACGAAAGGGAGGATACACCGAGATTGCCATTCTCCAAAAACTCAACGATGCCGATGCAGAAAACCGGAAACACATTGTCAAGTTTGAACGGCATTTTGAATACAGGGGTCACTTGTGTATGGCCTTTGAGAACTTGAGCATGAACTTGCGGGAAGTCTTGCGAAAGTTTGGCAACAATGTCGGCATCAATCTTGCAGCTACGAGAACCTATGCATATCAAATATTCGTAGCTTTGGCTCACATGCGGAAATGCAGCATCATCCACGCTGATCTCAAACCCGATAATATTCTGGTCAACGAACAGCACAACGTTCTGAAGATTTGCGACTTGGGTACAGCGATTGATAGGTCAGATGCTGCTACGGCTCACAACCAAATCACGCCATATCTCGTCAGTCGATTCTACCGGGCACCTGAGATCATTCTTGGTATGCCATACGATTATGGAGTAGACATGTGGTCCATCGGGTGTACGCTATACGAATTGTATACGGGCAAAATTCTCTTCACTGGCGACAGCAACAACCAGATGCTCAAGGCCATCATGGAAATTCGCGGTCGTTTTACGCCCAAGCTTTTCCGACGAGGCCAGCTCTCGGGTGCGCATTTCGACGAACAAGGTCATTTCGTGAGTGTTGAGAGGGACAAGGTCTTGGGAAAGGTACGCCTCAGTCTCGCCCATCCTTTATTTTCTTTTCTTTTTCTGTCGCATTTGCACAAGTCAGAAGCGTCGCGCGGCAGGAATGCAGAGGACAAAACACTTCTTTTACCCCTTGCTTTGGTTGTTTTTACTGTTTTTATCCCACGCCATCTGATGGGCGCTTAATGGGTGGTCGGCAACAGTCGGTCGCTCATTTTAAGCGCCGGGATGCTTTTCCTGATGGATCGTGGAGAAGCCAACGGCAACGTACATGGTGTAGCCCGGTCCCTGTTGATTCATAATCATGTCGGCGCCAAAAACAGCTGCCGCTGCTGAGCGGTAATCAAAGCATGGGTCTCGCGGGTTGCATCCAAGGTCGCAGGATGCAGACTCGACCGGTCAGCTTTCGTCCATGCTGTCAGGCGCAATCCGTGCAGAGGTCGCAGCGTAATAGTTCGGCGCCAATAGTTTGAGTCGATCTGAGCTGACTTGCATGGTCGAGCCCCCTGGAGCCCTCTGGAGCCCCCTGCTTTGCCCAATTGTCATCGGCCTTTGCAACATGTATTTCCATGCTTTCCACGAAGAGGATGGTGATGGCCACACTTGCTAACCAATGCGTGCATCTACAGACGGCCGTAAGAACGATGGCCGTGATCAAGCCAACACGCGACCTCAGGACCCGTCTCAACGCCGCATCGGCAGGGATGAACGACGCGGAAGCAAGGCATCTCAACCATTTCATCGATTTGCTGGAGCAGTGTCTGGCCCTCAATCCCGACAAGAGGATCTCGGCAGGCGAGGCGCTAAAGCATCCTTTCTTCGTGTCGAAAACGGTAACTAGCAATGGTCGGCGATGAAGTTGTTGGGAGTTCAATTTTCCGATGAAAGCATTCTACATTTGTTATCGGGACAGCGTCTCGGGGTGATTGCAGGCTGATTTGTACAAGTTCAAGCATTTATCAGTGCACATTCAACAGGAGGATAGTAAAATGCAAAGAGTTCGAGTCCACTAGGGATGAAGACTAGGCAGTGAGTTGACGTGATGATTCCCCTCGGGGCCAAGGAACAATAGTTGCAGACGAAGGGCATCTTCAACTCACGCACCCCGGGGTATTCTGCACGCGAGGTCAACAAAGCAAGTCCCACGGCGTATGCAACGCAACGCAGTCCCATGGCATGAAACTTGTTCTGTACGACTTCTCTCGCCATGCCGTGGCAACAGAGAGCCCCTTGTCGACTTTCACCTCACGGCCGGTCTTGTCGTGCGAGCCCGCCGTGACTTGTCGCGCACGAAGTCCATGACCCTTTCCATTACGTGAATGCCGAGGTGCACTACGTACGCGGTCACCGGTATGCAGAGCAACGTGGTGCATTGTATTGCAATGGCACAGAGTTGAAAGAAGCGTCTTTATTGCGTGATGGGGAGTGGACCTACCCTGTACGCTGTTCAGTTGAATCAACGTGTGGTTACTCTGTAATACTCTTCGATTCAACTCTGCTACGGAATACGGAGTACATTGACCCAAGTTTTCTAATCATCACAGACTACGGTACAATGGACTGTTGCATCTGCACATGTGATGGTGGGGAAAGTGAAATTGACATGTTTTTGTTCTTGATTTATCTGGGGCGCGGATAACAGGCAACCCTCTTCTAGTTATTTAGCAACCCTGCTGTGGCTGGTAGGCCTGTTGCCCCGTTACCGGCCGACCACGTGATTTTTGCGGGCGGCCACGTACTAGTCGAACGTAGCACCTAGCGCACATAATATCATAAAATCGTAAAATTATAAATTCAAGCTAAATTAAAGCCATATTAAAGCTATCTTTTATAGCTAAAAACATATAATATCTTATTATTATAAAGTCTCTTTTTAATCGTGTTTTTTACTAAAGAGGCTGCCCTAGAGGCTACTAGAGCTACTAGTAAAGAGCTTAGCTTTAGTCTTATAATTCACTGCTAAAAGCTAAGTGCTAGGAATTATAACTAAATTATCCTTTAATATTATAAAGGTTAGAACTATATATTATAATATTAGGATATTTATCTAAAGAAGGCTTAGAAGAACTTAAGCTTGTAAATAATAAGCTACCTATATAAGCTTATAATTACTATTACTCCTAATAAGAATTATATTATTAAGAGGTAGCTTTAATAAGACTATAATTATAAGCTTACTAATAGCTAGCATCTTAGTTAGTTTTAACATAAAGTTATTCAAAAATATTATAAAGAGATTATTAACCTTTTAAATAGTAGTTAAATTCCCTTAATAATACTAGCTTTATTATAATAAAGCTACCTAATTAAAGTTAAAGGCCTTATAAGGTAAGATATTAAGAATATAATTTAACGCTATTAATTAGCTAAACTTAATAGCTAATCTAAGATTAAATAGTTATATAACTAGCTTTAAGATAATAATACCTTTGTTTTTAGGGACTAATATAGCTTTAATAAGTGTATTAAGAAGCTCTTTATTACACCTATCTTTAGGCTTTAACTTTTAAAGGAAAACCCTAATTACTTCTTCCTTAATTATATATATAAAACAAACTACTTTAACCTCCTATTATTTAATGCTTATAGCATTACCTTAATAAAGAAAACCCTCTAATTTATAGCTTACTTTATAAGTAATAAGACTAAAGCTAATTTTAAGTAGGTAATTAACGCTATTACAAGTATTCTAGTAAAGAGGTTAATTATAAGCCCTTAAATAATAGTTACGGACTATAATAAGGGATTAATTAAAGTAATTAAAAGGAACCTTATATTTAATAAAACCCCTTATATTTTATGCTATTAGTATATTAATATAAATATACTTACTAAATACAAGCATTACTTCCCTAGGGCTACCTATAACTAAGAAAAACACTGCATAGAGAGGGTACCTTAATTTACTAAATTCCTTAATACTTAGAATAGTCTTCTTCTAAGCACATTAGAGTCTAACTTTAAAAGAGACTTAGTAAGCTTCTAGTAGCCTAGTAGGTTCCTAGATTAAGCTATTAAATACATGCTATAGACATAGATTAATCTATACAAAGAGAAGCTTATCTTATACTATATTAATTAATATTACCACTTTAGTTATTATATTACTTCTATTGTTAAATTGTTAAATTTAGTAATAAAATAAGCCCTTTAGAGTAGTATAAGGGATTTAAGCTATGTTTTTCAGTGCCTATAGAACTATTAAACTAATTAGGTTACTTAAGCTTAATAAGCTATAACTTATTAATTCTATAAGCTACTAAATCTATTATAGTAGCTACATTATAGCTTAATTTATAAGAAAATTTCCTATATTACGTTATAGCTTATAATTAATAAAGAAAAGGTCCTAGGCCTAAAGTGTCACGACTAGATTAGGGAGATATAAATAGAGTAAAGGCTAAGGTTCTTAGTTATAGCTAGAGAGCTACTACTTAAGGGTAGGTATATAAAGGTCTTAAACTTTAACCTCTTATATACCTTATAGGTAGTCCTTATCTAAATACCTTACTATATATATATAGCTATCTAATAGCTACTTAGTTATTTACATAACCTAAGGCTTATTTAAGGGTTTTATTATATAACTATTCTATCCCTAACTCCCTAGCCTTTATACTCCTAATATACTACCCCCTAATATATAATTATCCTTAATTAAAAAAAAGCTACTTAGCTAATATAAGTATACTATATATAGCTTATAATAGTGTTTAATATTACTAGTTATTTTATAAGTATATAGCTATTATATTTACTTAGGATAATAAAATAAAAGTTATAGGGTTTTAAGTAATTTCCTTCTTTACTCTTGTAAGAACAAAGGGATAGCTAGGCAAGAGGTATGGGGGCACTTGTATATTGACTAAAGCTTGCTAGGTCTAAGTGTGTTATACGTATAAGTCACTAGCTTATAGCTAGTGGCTTGCTAGTATTACGTAGACCTAGCCCTAGGGCATAGTATGCCTACCTAGTGTGCGCTAGCGCATAGGTGTTATAAGTAGGCCTTATAATTATCCCCTTACTTATAGCTAGGCTCCTAAATAGCTTTTACTAGCTAGTATATAGCTACTTACTAGGTAGTAGCTACTATTAAAATAATAATAACTAGTAGTTTACCTTTACCTTTATATTACTTATAACTTCCTACTATATTACACACTTTTTCCTTCCTTAACTATAGGAAATATCCTTTTAAATTCCTATTATACCTTTAGTTTTCTTATACTATTACTCTTATTATTCCTAAGCTCTTTGCTATAAAAAATAGGTCTATTTACTTACAAAACTACAGCTATATATATTATTTATATATAGGCTATTCTAAGTTTAAGAGAAACCCCTAGCTAAGCCTGCCTTACCTTAAATAAACTATTAATTCCCTTATGTTTTAATTATTAATAATAAACAGGCTAAACTTATAAAACGCTATATTTAATGTGTTTACTATAGTAATACTTATAAGGAGGTAAATTTACTCCTTCTCCCCTATATTTCGCTTTCTTATTACTAACTACTTTCTTATAGGTAATAATAACTATAAAGGGTAATTTTGCTAACCTTCTTACTATTTTAAACTAAATCTAAACTTTTATAAATACTAAGGATATAGATATTATAGTAGAAGGCCCTGTCTTTCTAAAGGAGACTTACTTCTATTTTACTAAGTATACGCTATCTCTTATACTTACCTTTAATTATGTAAATATAGCTTACTAAATTATATTTAGTTTAACTAGTGCTATAAAGGTCTAGTAAGTATATTATTTCCTTCCCTATTTACTAGCCTTTTGCTTATAATTAGGTATAGTTTACTTTTACTACTTACTAGTAGTATATTATTTTACGCTAGCACCTTCTAGTTACTATATATCCTACTCTTGCTCTAGGGATTATAAGATTTGCCTGCCCTTTTTATTTCCCTTTTACTACCTATTTACTAACTATTCCTAGGCTAACTATTAGGAAAATCTTATTACTTAGAATATATAAATGGTTTTGCGATTATAGTTCTCTAATCTAGGGTATATTCCCTAGACTATAGCAAAACACTAGTATTACCTTATAATATAGTAGGTAATTACTAAGAATACAAATAATGCTAAGCATCTTATCCTAAATAGCAAGGTATTATTTTATATAGGCGCTATAATTTATAGGTTTCCTGTAAAACTTAGCTCTCTTTAGGTCTATTTTCCTTTATTATTTAGTAAATAGTCTAATAAGGTTTTTAATTAGAGTGTAATAGTAGCTAATAAGGCTAGGCCTTTTTTATAATTACCTTATCCCTTATTACCTATAACTTACTTATATCTTACTACGCTTTCTCCTTATTTTAATTTAATAAAAAGCCTAAATTATATATTAAGCGCTTTCTATATCTTTTACTACTACTTATTAATTATATTTACTTAGCTAACCCTTTTACTTTACTAGGTATTTATTATCTTTATAAGTCTTTCTATAATCCTTAACTTCTTTAACTTTAAATTTATTATCTTTATTTTTAAGGTTTAGTATTAGTATTTCTTTATTTATAGTGTTTTCCTAGTAATTCTATAGCTCTAATAGGCTAATATAAAACATATTATATAGTTAACTATACTTATTAGGTAATACTAGTTAGTATGCTTATTTACTTATAGTATTAAGTATTTAAAATAACCTAATAAATCTTAGGTTTAGCTTTTATTTTATATCCTTAAGTCTAATATTCTTTACTAATAGTAGTACTAAGTCTTCTCTTTTTAAGGTTAATAGCTAGTATTATTAGTTATAGTACTTTACTTATGCTTTAGTAGCTCTTACCTAGTTATATACTAGTTTCTCCCTAACCTTATATAGCTTCTAGATATATATATAAGCTTCTAGGACCTCCCCTTCCTTACTCTTATTCTTAAGAGCTAGATAAAACTTAGGTAAATAGCCTATAAAAGCATAGTTAAGGGAGTAACTTATTATTTTATTAATAGTATTATTATATGTAAATTAAGCTATTAGGAGTAGCTTTAGCTATAGCTATTAGTTTTCTTTAATAAAGTATTATAGGTAATATTTAAGCACTTAGTTTATTCTCTTTATTTACTTATTAGTTTAGGGGTAAAATGCTATTAAAAGCCTTTACTTTACGTATAATAAGTAATATATATCTAACTAGAATTAGCTTATAAATACTAATTCTCTATTAGATATAATACCCTCTAGTAGCCTAAATTAAAGCTTAATTTCCTTATAAAATAACTTTACTAATTTAGCTATATTAATTATAGTCTTTATAGTAAGGAAGATAGAGTACTTAGTAAATTAGTTTATAATTACTAGGATTACATTAGTTTCTTAGTTACATAGCTATACTAGTAGCAATCCCGTAACAAAATCTATTAAGATCTCCGCCTATGGTTGCCTTAGTATTAGTAGTAATTTAAGGCTTCTATATAGGTAGTGCCTTCTAGCTACCACACACTAGCATACTCCGTAGCTAGACATATAGTCTAAAATAGCTTTACTTATTACTAGCTACTAATAGTAATATTTTAGTAGCTTAAGAGTATATTTAGTCCTAAAGTAACTTACTAGTGGATTATTATAGTATAGCTATAAAAGCTCTTATTATAAGATAAGCTCTTATAAAATAACTACCTAGTCTTTATATATTAGGAGACCCCTTATACTATATAACTATAGACTAGCTTTTCCCCTCCCTTTTACTTAGAAGTAAACCTTACCTTTATGTTTTTATAAATCTAGATCTTAGTCTTATGCTTTCTATAGTAGTTATGCTAATAGTTTATTTACTATAGATTAGTAGGGATTTAGTAATATAATAGCCCCTAAATCTCTTATACTATGCTAATATCTTAGATATATACTACCTTCTCCTTAAAATCACCCTTATTTAGCTAACCTATTACTAGATTTATAGTAGCTAACTAGCCTTCCACCTAGGCTACTATTAACTTAGTAAGCTTTAAGACTAGCGCTACACTATAACTTCTTTAATATATTAGTACTTCTTCTTTTACTATATAAGTAGCTACTATTTTCCTTTAAAGCTCTAGTAAGAGCGCCTTATTTAATATAGGTTTACCCTTATAATTAAACCTTCTTAATAGTATATCTATAAGGTTACTTTTCCCTAGTTTATACTTAATTATAAAATAGAAAGGGCAGAGAAATATATACTATTATACTTACCTTTTATTTAGCTTCTACTACCTTATAAAGGTCTATAAGTTATAGTAGTTTAATAAGACCTCTATAAGTATCTTTACGCCTTTAATATAGTATTACTAGTGTTTAAATAACTTTACTATAGTAAGTAACTCTTAGTTAGCTATGCTATAGTTATATTTAGTGTCTATAAACTTCCTTAACTAAAAGGCTACTAGATGCTAATAGCCCTTATTATCCTACTAAGATAGGATTCCTATTATTATAAAAATTAAGGTATTTGTCTTAATATATACCGCTTAACTTAGGTTATAATATTAGAGTAAAGGCGCTTGCTAAAAGGCGTCTTTTAGCTAGTTAAATACTAGCTATTTCTTTTCCTTAAATATAAACCTCTTAGTTTAAATGCTATTTTAACTACCCTTTATTAACGCATAAAGAGATGCTATAATCCTAGAGTATTTATAGATAAACCATTAGTAAAAGTTATAAAATCTAAGAAATAACTATATATTCTTAAAACTTATTAGCTCCTTCTATTCTCTAATTATATTAACCTAGCAAGTATTTATTAATATCCTATTAATAAAGAGAATAAACCCTAGGAATTTTACTAATTCCTTATAAAAAGAGCACTTAGAGGGTTTTATATATAACTTCGCTAACCTTATATATTCTAGGACTTACTTAATATATTTAGTATGCTTCTTCTTTATCTTAGAGAAGATTAAGATATTATCTAGATATACTATATAAATAGTGTTAACTAGCCTATAAAGCGCCTTATAGATATAGCTTTAAAAAGTAGCTAAGGTATTAGTTAACCTAAAAGGTATTATAAGGTACTTATAGTGCCTATAACACATATAAAAAGCTATCTTTTACTTATTACTCTCTTTAATATAAATTTAGTAATATATATCCTTAATATTAATCTTTAAAAAGAAATAAGCCCCTTAGCACTAATTAAGGATCTCTAAAATTAGAGAGAGAGCATAGTAATTCTTCTATATTACCTTATTAAGTCCTTAATAGTTTATATATAGCTAAAGCATCCTATCCTTCTTTAGTATAAATAGGATAGGTATGCTTACTAGGCTCTTTAAGGGTCTTATCTAGCCTTTCCTTAGGTTATTATTAATATATTCCTAGAGCTTTTTAAGTTTACTTTAGGAAAGAGAGTAAATTAGTTTATATAAGGGTGTAGCTCCTAGTATAAGATTAATTATATAGTTAGTTAACTTCTTAGATAGGAGAATCCTTACCTTATCTAATATAAATATATCTTTAAACTTATATAGCTTCTTAGGGATATCTTTAATAATTCTATATGCTTTTGCCTTCTCTTTATCTTTAAGAGGGATAAACTTATCTTCTATTACACCTATAATAGCATATATAATTATCTTATTATACATTACCTTTATAAACTTATAGGAAGTTAGTAGTAAAAAGGCTATCTTTCTCTTTTTAAACTACTATTCTTATAAGTATAAGCAGAGGTATATACGTTCTTCTGTAAGTGTGTGTATCCTAATTAATATAAGGCTTCCCTCTGCTTTTAGATCCCTATTAATAGCTATATATAGTAGTTTAAGGTCCTTCTTTTTACCCCTTAAGTCTTAGATTATAATAAGTACCTTATAAACACTATATTAAGGAACTATAAGAGACCCTACTACCTTTAGGATAGGCGCTATAGCCTTAGCCTAATTAAGCTTATAGGTCTATGTAAACTAGGCGCTAATAATGTTAATCTTAGCATAACTATTAAGATTTATTACTATTTTAATATCTTTTTGCCTATAAATAGTAACTAGTATATAGAATTAGTGTCCTACTAGTACCCTAGTGTCTAAGGTAAAGGTAAGGGTATTTACTTTTACCTCTAGGAGTTTCCCTAACCTTCTTACTAGTCTTTCCTTAGCTTATTATAATTATAAAAAGATACTTTATATTACTATAATTATAGTACTATTTTCTTTCTTATAGCTTATTATTATTTAGGTAAGTAGCTAGGGTCTTTTCTTTATCCTTATCCTTATCTTTTAGTCCTTATTTAGCTAATAGCCTTATAGAGAGTTATGTCTTTAATATTAAGGGGCCTTATATAAGCCTTTCTCTTCTAAATTACTTAGCTTTTGCTTATTCTTTAATATTACCTCCTAAAACTATTAGGTAAGTTATATAACCTTTTCTTATATTAACCTAGTAATATTTACATATAAGTTAATATAGTCTTATAAGTTAGGAAGTAATTTTATAAAGAATATAAGAGTATAAGTCTTTTCTAGGGCTTATTCTAGGTGTTTCTCTAGTAAATCTAAGTAAATACTAAACTTAATAGGACTTTAGCTCTTTTTTTACATTATGTTTTTTAGCTACGTAGCTATTTATATATTATAGCTTATAGAGTCCTTAAGTAGCGTAAGGGTCTAGTCCTAGAACTTATCCTAGTTATCCTTAGGGTAATCCTAACTATTAGCTAGTTATTCTTTAATATATTAGTCCTATCTAGCCTAATAGTTTATATATATATAATTAAGTGTAAAGAGAATCTTTTAGTTATCTTAGTAATATTTCTTCTTTACCCCCTTAAAGGTATAGTTAAGGTTATTAAGCTATATCTTATGCTTTTATAAGTTTATAAGGTATTAGAGTTTTATAATATTTTAGACCTTAATTTCTTAGCTACTAAGGCTTAAGAAGGAACTAGCCCTTTAGCCCCTTTTTACTAGTTTTTCTTCTCTATAAGATTATATTAAGTTAGTAAGCTCCTATTCTTGCTTCTATAGTTCCTTAAGTTACTTAAGCTAAGTAATTTACTCTTTAACTACTACCTTTTTTACCCTTATAGTAAAGGGTATAGCTTTAGATAAGGTTATAGAATATAGTATATTCCTAGATATAGTATTACTATTATTTAGCTAATTCTAAGTAGTATATAGTATTATTCTAGTAAATTAGGTTATTTTACCCCCTATATTACTCTTAGGTAGCTAGTAGGAGAAGCTTTAGAATTATAAGAATAAAGGGATAGCTAAGTAAGAGGTATAGGGGTACTTATATATTAACTAAAGCTTACTAGGTCTAAGTGTGTTATATATATAAGTTACTAGCTTATAGCTAGCGGCTTGCTAGTGTTATGTAAACCTAGCCCTAGGGCGTGGTGTGCCCGCCTAGTGTGCGCTAGCGCATAGGTGTTGTGAGTGGGCCTCACAACTCTCTAGCTTTAAATAGCTATATACTTACTACTTTATTACTTCTAATATATATACCTTTACTTAATAAGTTATTAATACTAAGTAAGTAAACTACTTATATTAGATTTTATAATTAGGTTAAATAAATAAGGTACTATATACTATTTAAAATAAATAAGCTTTTATTTAATATTAAGGATATTATATTATTCTTACTAGGAGTTTATAGCTAGTATATATATTTACTAGTAGTAGCTATAACTATAAATATTATAATTTCTAGATTAGCTATATATAGTATATAGATTACTTAGGGGTCTAAGGCTAATATAAAAGAGGCTTACTTTTCCTTACTTTTATATATTCTTTTCCTTTATATTTTCCTTTAATATTATAAGTTACCCTTACTTATAACCTAGTAGCTTTATAGCTACTATTATAGTAATTACTAAAATTCTATAGTATTATTTTATTATTTATATCTAATTTTACTTAAATACTTAATCCCTTTTAAATACTAAAATATTAGTTACTTTACCTTCTATACTTATATTCCTATAGTATATTACTACTAACTTACTAATAGTAAATTATATTTAAGTACTATAGTACTTTTATTTTATTAGATTCTTTAATAGCTAAGAAAACCCCTTAGATATCTCCTTAAAAATCTCCTAAGAAGTAAATAGCTTTAAAAATTTTAATATAAGTATAGTATCTTTAACCCCTAGTATATACCTTACTAACTTATAGCTAGTAATACTAGTAGTATAAAAATTCCTTATATATACTATATATAGTAAGTAGTAATATAAGCTATTACCCCTAAAGATAGTAATAATATTATTTTATAATATATTACTAAAGGTAAATTTACTTTAACTAAGTATACTAACTTCTTAAGTATAACTTTACTATTACCTTACTATATATTATTACTAACTTATATAAGTAACTTAATAAAATATGCTTATTATATATAAAATAATAAAGACTATTTAAGAGTATATTTTCCCTTTTTTATTACTTATACTTATACTAATATATTACTAATACTTTACTTACTTTATAAAATTATACTAAGTACTCTTTAAGTATATTAATAGTTATATTATCTTTAATAATAATCCTTACTTTCTTAATAATATATATATATATTTATCCTTATAACCTAGGTTACTACTAATATACTACTAGCGCTTAATATATATAAAATATAAACTTTATAATACACTTCTATTTATAAAAACACTAATAAGTATAGCTAGGCTAAATAAGTAAGGCTAACTATAGAGGTTATATAAGAGACTAATACTAATAAGAGAATTACTATATTACTACTAAGTAATATTATTAATCTAGAAGTCTAAATTAATATCTTTAATAGCTTATGCTTTATTATATAAAACCTTCCCTTAGTAAGTTTCTTAATATTCTTACTTATAGCCTTACTAACTTACTAATAGCTTACTATATATATACTTATGCTTCTTACTTATATTAGGCTATTAAACCTTCTAGGTAAGCTTTATATATATATATATAAGGAGAGGGATTTCTCTAATAATAAGAATAAATCCTTTACCTAGGGCCTTATTACTAACTTAGTGCCTAGGAATAAAAATAATAATACTAGGGGGCTAGGGCCTAATATAAATATAGGGTAAATAGTGCTAAGTAGCTATAAGGTAAATTATCTAAGAAATTATCTAGTTTTTTTTTGTATATTACTATTACTATTTAATCTTTACTAAATATACCTTTATATTTATAAACTAGTTACTTAGTTACTACTTGTAATTATTAATAATATTTATTATAATAAAATCTCTTCTCTTAACCTATAAATTCTCTAAAGTATTATAGCCTTTTTATTTAACTAGGTATTTCTAATATCTCCTATTATAATAATATAAGATAATTCTTTTAACCTTAAACTTCTATTTATTATTTATAATATTATCTTATAGTAAGGATATATCTTTTACACTAGTTAAGTCCCTTATAAATAGTTTAAGGTTAGTAATATTAAAAATATTATATAATTATATACTAGGTAGTAGCTTTAATTAGTATACTAATTTATAAGTTTTAATTACCTTTTTAACTTTATAAAGGCCTAGGTACTTTATACTTAGCTTCCTACTAGGTTACTATAGATTAATATTCTTTATAAATAATAAAATATAGTTACTTACTTTAAACTTTATTAAAGTTTACTTCTTATTATAATACCTTATATACTAAGTCTATAAGTTACTTAGAAGCTACTTAATTACTATATATTTATCTCTTAGTATAGTTACTTAAGTCTTTACCTAGTTATTTATTACTAGAATATTTATAATTACTTACTATAGGCCTCTAGGGTTATAACCTTATAGCGCCTTTACTAGGGTGTAACTATAAGTTAAGTAAATACTTATATTATATATAAACTATACTATTAATAAGTTATTTACCTAGTTAGTTTAATTAAAGTAAGTAAAAGCTCTTAAATAATACTTTAAAACTTAGTTTAAATATTTTATTTACTTATTTATTTATAAGTAAAATATAGTACTTAGTTATTACTTAGTAGTAATAAGGTAGTAAAAAGTTATTTAAAACCTACTAGTAAAGGTTAAACTATAGTTTATAATAATACTTTTTAGGGTACTATAGTCTTTAAAAATATATTCTAGAAATATAGTAGCTAATCTATTACTAGTTAGTTATATTAAAATAAGGATATAAATACTATATTTTATGAAATAGTCTATAATAACTAAGATTATATTATAAGTTTAATTTATGTCTCTTATAAGTAGTAGCCCTATAATAAAATCCATTAATAATTCTTAAAAAAGCTAATTAGGCACTAGTAGTATTACTAGCTTACTATAAGGTTTATAGTACCTTAGCTTTAAAGTCTAATAGCTTATGTAAGTTTATATATATAACTTAGTGTCTTTCTTTATTAATAGCTAGTAATACTAATTTATAATATAATAAAGGGTCTTACTAACTCCTTAGTAGCTTACTACTAGGTTATTATAAGTAAGTAATAAAATTTCCTTTCTTATACTAGCTAGAATAAAAACTTAATTCTTAAATATTAATAGCTTAGAGAGCCTAATAAACTATATTTATAATACTTCTAGGTTACTACTCTTAAGTAGCTTCCTATAACCTATAGTAAAGTTATTACCTTACTATACTTAAAATAATATAACCTAAATTAAAGCCTCTAATTTTATATATATAAAATAAGCATTATATATAAACTTAGAAGAGGTTTACTAGACTACTTATATTCTTACTATAATACTACTATAAGTAGCTAGCTTATAGTATGCCTATAGACTTATAAATAAATTATAAATAAGTAATGTTTTAAAGGGGTACTTACGCTACTTACTAGCTACTAACCTAGCTAGACTCCTAACTTATAGGCTTACTAGACTTATAGAAATATTAATAAATATAAATAAGGTATAACCTTACTACTTAGAATTAATAAACCTAGTTTATATATTACTACTAGGCTTTACTAGACTATTAGGTTCCTTAATAATATAATTAAGTTATAACTTCTTAAAACCTTAAAGGCTAGTAAGGCTATTATAGTATATTTATAATAAAATATTAGCTATGCTAAGTAATATAATACTAGAACCTATAATAGCACTATTATTTATATAGTATTCCTATTACTTAGTATTATTAAATTTAGATAAGAAGTTAGGTAGCTATAAGGTTAATGCCTTTACCTTATACTTCTTACTAATATAATTTACTTTTCTTAATAAGGTATTAGTAAGGTTTAACTTACTTATATAATATTTAATCCTAAAATTAAATAAATAAAGCTTATCTAATACTATTACTTACCTACTAGTTAGCTTTAGCTTTATAGCTAAGTACTTATAATTTAGATAGTTTATAATAACTATAATCTAATAAGAAAAATATATAAGGTAGTGTCTTTAAGCTTAAAATACCTCTTAGATTACTAATAACTTAGTATTAGGTATTAAGTAATAAAGTTTAATATTAGTTAACTTTCTTAAAAATACACTACTAGGTGCTAGTTACCTAGCACTAATATTATAAGTATAACTCTAATTATATAACTAAATATATTTATCTTTACTTTTAGTAAGTAAAGTAAGTTAAAATACACTAAAATTAGTATCTTTTAAAACTTCTTTTAAAGTTCTTTAAATACTACTAGTTTACTAGGTTTTAGCTTAAACTTTACTAGCTAAATACCTTTTAAATAGTCTATTAGTAAGACTATTACCTTACTATACTATTTTATAAAGTATTAGTAAAAACCTATAAACCTAAGGAATAATTAAATATTAAATATACTATAAGGTATTAGCTAGGTTATAATAGCTTTAACCTATAATAGTTTTATTTTAATACCCTTTTTAAATATAATAAAACCTAGGAATTTCACTTACCTAATAGAAAATTAGCATTTTTAAGGTTAATATAAAGGTCTATATCTTAAAGTCACTTTAGCATACTTTTAATATACTCTATATATCTTATAAGGTACTACTATATATTAAAATATTATTAAGGTAAATAATATAAAATTTATCTATAAGTCCCTTAAGGGTATTATTAATATATTCCTAAAAAGTAGCTAGTGCGTTTACTAATCTAAATAGTATTATAAGATATTTAAAGTAGCTATAGTAGTATTAGAAAGCTATCTTTTACTTATTACCCTTATAAATATATAGCTAGTAGTATGCTTCTTAAAGATCTAGTAATATAAAAACCTTTATACTTACTAATTAGTTTAGGATTTTAGAGATTAATAGTAAAAAGACTTTATTTTTAACTATAATCCTATTAAGGCCTTTATAATTTATATAAAGCCTTAATTTCCCTAATTTTTTTAAAATAAATAAAATTAAGGCTTTAGCTAGACTAGTTAATTTTCTAATCCACCCTTTTTCTTACGCACTTACTAGGTACTTCTTAAGTACTTCTAGCTTTTTTAGCTAAGTTATATATAAGTCCCTAGGGTAGTTATTTTCTTTTTCTAATTTAATTATATAAGTATAGCTACTTAATTCTAGGAGCTTACTAGCTAAATCTTTTAAAAATATATTTATAAATTCTATATACTTCTTTAGGATTTTGTTAGATCCTTCGGATCTTCATCGGCTTAATCGTGGCCAAAGACCAGACTAATAGTGGGTCCGGCGCGATGCACGTAATGTAATTAGCTGCATTAATTTGCCACCCCCTTTTCCGCCCTACTTACAGGTTTCGCCTACTTTTCTATTATCTAGACCTTCCCTCTCTTCTTTCTCTTTCCTAGCTAGCTATCTATCTATTATTAACTTTAATATTATAGAATTATCTTACCTACGCAGGCACCTTAGTGTAACTAACACTAATTAGTGGTTAACTTCATAACTATAAATAAGTTAGGTATTACAAGAAGAGACATTTCTATAAACACTATAGCCACTACCCCTTATAATACTAAATTAATAGTTATTATAGTAAAGAGGCACGACTACACAAGTGTGCTAAAGGAAAAGACTAGAATCCTAGTTACAGGCTTATTAGGCTTCCAAGGAATTAATTCATTAACCCTTAGGCTCATAGGATATAACTTTGTTATATCTATCTAGGATATTATTGTTAATCATTGATTTTATCGTCCATCACAAGAAAACCAACTAACTAACTAAATCTATTGCCATAAGGCATTTATTTCAAACCTAACGTTAAATAACCTCAGCCAAGCTAGCTAAATCACCTATAACTTCTCTTAATATATTACCTTCTTCTAATAAACCTTTAATCCCCCTCTATAAGCATTTACTACTTATTTCTTGCCCCCTTTACTCTTAGTATTATTCGCCCTATGCTTATTAGCAAGAGAGATTATCTTCTTCCCTCTTTTTATATAAAACAGGAAGTAGCAATTCTATTACTTTTATATTATTTTTGCTAGTGCTTTTCTAGTTACTTTTAGCACTTCTATTGCTTTACTTAACCCTAATTTAATTTATTCTTATTACTACTTTTGCTACTTTTTCCACCGTTTTTCCTATCTTTATAATTTTCCGTGTTTTCACGATTTCCTAGCTTTATTAGAGCAATAACGCTCCTAAAGTGCAAAAGAAAACCCTAGTAACAGGTAAACACATAAGCTTAATTAGTAGCAAAAGAACAACACCTTAGACCTTCTTTTATAGCCTAGATATCACAAGATAGTAAAATCAGAATCTAGACCTTCCACAAGAGAAAGAACTACTACTAGTAATAGTAAGGCTTAAATAATTTCTCTTAAAAGACCACAAGAGAGTAAACTACTAGCATATTTATAATAGTTTACGAATAACCTTATAAAAGACTAGAAAGAGCCTATTAAACTAGACCTAGAGACCACTATATAACCTAAACTTAACAACTAGATTACAAGGTTTATTAACCTTAGTAAGCATTAAGGCTAGAGAGATAATGACCTCTAGGAGTTATTCTAAGAAGACTTTAAAGGCTAGTCTAAAGACACCTTTAAAAGAGTAAATAAGGACATTATTAGAGAGCTACATAATTCCTTACGAGATTATGGCGTTCTTGTTAAACAAGGCCTAGGATATTTAATCCTAGCATCCCTTAAAGAGGTACTTTACTAAACCTTAATGCCTCTTTAGTCACAAGAAAAATCATAATCTTCCAAACCTCTAGAGCCTCAGCCCCAAACCCAATTACCTACCCTAGAAATCCACTTTCCTTAACCCTAATAATTCCCTAAACCTCCCTAAGAGCCTTTATAATAATCCTAATCAAATCAATCGCTTTATCCTAATAATCATTATTCACAACAACCTATAGACTATTATTCACAACAAATTATGCCTTTATAATAATTCCCCTCTAAAGATTAGATTACAAAGAAGATCTTAGAGCTTACGAAAATATATAAGGATAGTAACCACTACAGCAGGAAGCTATATAACTTCCTAACGCTAAAGATTACACTCTTTAAGAATAAGTATAATAGAATTAACCTCCCTTAAACGCATTATTAGAAGGCCTTTCCTATTATGTTAATAAGTAATACTAAACAGTATTACCTTAATTACCTCTTTAGGAATAACTACTCCTATAAAGAGATAATTACTCGCATTTATTAACGCTTTAAAACGGAAAGCAACTAATAATTTTATTATTATAAGTAAAGTAGTATAACGTTTAAGAACATAATTAATAAGAACCCTAATAAAAGCAAGCTTAAGTGCCTTAAGATTACGTTATCAAACCTTAAGAAAATCCATAGAAAGCTATACCCTTCTAACATAGTAAATACTAAGCTCTATAAGCAGGCATTAAATACTATAGCTAGTGTACCTAAATATTAGATAGTTAAATACATACACTCCCTAGGCTTCAAAAGTCTTGCTAGAGACCTTTATAAAGTAATTACTATTACGGAATTAAATAAGAAAACCTCTTAATACCTTTAGTACTAATAAGGAGACTCTCTAAAGGCTATATTTACTAATTATTAGTATAGATAATAATCCTATAGCAGAGGAAGCTATTACAGAAAAAGCCCTAGGCTAAGTCCTAAGCACTACTTTATATATGGTAAGAGTAGCTACTAGTCCTCTAACTACTTTACTAAAGAACATTAGAAAGAGAAGGACTACTAGTAGGCTAGTAAAATATATTACATAACCCTTACAAAGAAAAGATTTTAGGCATTCCTTGCCTCCTATAAAGGGCAAGATAATAACAAACCTAATAATAACTCTAGTTAGAATTAGGAACCATATCTTACGGCCTACATAAAGGCCTAAGATAATAATAATAATAAGGTAGAGAAGCTACTATTAATAGCACATCTAAGCATCACGCAATTCTTCTGCTTCGGATAACAAACTAACCATAACACTGCTAACGTTAATATCCTTATAACCCTAAATAATTAAGCCTTTTAACACGTATTCCTTAAGCAAGAGCTTTACAAGCCATAAGAGTGTAATAAAGGCTTATTCTATTATATCTCTAAAGAACGCTATTCTAAAGAAGTCTTTAGAGGTATTATACCTAATACTAGCGCCATAGGAAAATCAAGTGTAAGAGAGGCATAGGTAAAAGCTCTACTAAGATTAATGCCTTTATTAAAGGTAATTCCCTACGAACCTTAAATTATCATATTTAGTGCTAGATTAGCGGTCGTAAAAGGCATTATCTATATACTTATAAAACTTAGAGAGCTTAAATTCTACGTCCTTAATATAGCTACTCCCTTCCTTTTCTTAATTACTAATATAGATAAGATACAGGTTAAGATTAATAACCTCATAAATATACTTATTTAAGGCAATAAAACTATGCCTATAGTATAACAATAAGGTTATCCTTAGTGGTTACTAGAGGCAAAAGAAATGGTCGCCTTTTATCTCTTAGAGAGAGATATTTATTAATTATATTATTAGCTTAGTTACCCTTCTATTTAATAACTTATAAAGGTTCTTTAATAAGCTAGTTATAAAGTTAAACGCTAGGTAATTAAGAAATTAACTAAAGTCTGCTACTATTACTAGATGTATAGCAAGGCCCCTAGTTAATTCAAATTCACAATCAAAGATAACCACAAGTTTAACTATAAGATTATTATTAATATCATGTAAATTAACGGTTAACTAGTGCTTTATATTATTAATTTAGCGACCTTGTTCTAAGTAGCCTAATTTCTTAATCTAAAAAAGCAGAAGGCTTAAGATATCTAGGATGCTATCTAAGAGTGCTAGATTAATACCTATCTAGGACCTCTAGAATAGATAGTCTATAATACTAGTAATAACTTTGCTTCCGCTAAATTTAAACATTACGCTTAATTAATGTTAATTAAGACTAATAAGATACTAATTAAAGCTTATAATAGCATTAGAAAGGTTAAAAAATATCACAGACCCTTACGCTAGGCTTATAATATTATTACTAACTTAATTAGCGCGGAACTAACGCTAAAATAATGCCTCTAAATAGCTATTAAGGCTATTAATAATTCTATAGGCCCTAAAGGAATTATACTAACCCTACTAGTCTTCAGAGCCTACCCGCGAATAATAGATAAGTTACTACCTAGTGTCTTTATTATTTAATGTACTAAAGCAATTTAGAAGGCTACTAATAAGGTCTACTACTATATAGCTTCACAGTAGGTCTATAATGCCCTTAGAGCCTAGAATAGTCCTAATATAGCGCCTATACATTAGCTACCTTTGCAGGCTAATATATATGTGTAAAGAGAGAAGGGCAGCTAGTATAGCCCTTATAAGCTAATTACTATTAATAAGAAGACCTACATAGTTAATATGCCTTATAGCCTAGTAAAATTCTGCTTTATAGTAGTAAAGCCTTACTATAAAGACTTATGTATTATAGAGAGGCTAGAGTAGCAGGAGATAAAGCCTTAAGATATAGAGAAGGCTATAATAATATTACTAACTACTATTACTAAAAAAGAATTAGTAATAAAAGAAGAAGAAGAACTATAGGTGCTACTAAAGAGAAAGCAAGGAAGGCTAAGAAAAGCCCTTATAGTCTAATTTATAAGCATAGAGGAGCTAATAGAAAAGGCCTATAATACCTAGGTAACCCTAAGGGGAAGCTAGTAAGATAAAGACTTATTACCTTACCCTAAAGGAATAAAAGCAAGGAGAGGTAAAACTTATAATTCTAAAAAGGATATTAGCCTAATTAAACTCTACGTGCTTATTAATAAAGACTAAGATAAGGCCTTTATTTAAGAGGTTATAGCTAAAGGGATGCTAAGCATAGCGTTCCTTATAGCAAAGGAAAAAGCTAATTAGCACCTTGCTCTTTAACTTCGCTAAGAAAGGAAGATTATAACCCTAGGAAAACCCTTTGAGTAGTCTAATTAAGCTAAGATTAATGCCTTATAAGCTTGCGATGTCTTTAAATTTATTAAATACAACCTAGTAAGGCACAGAGGCCATAGAATCTTTAATTCTTGTATAGTTAGAGAGATTAAAGGTAAGGGAATAGCCTTACTATACGAGAAATCTTACCTTGTTATGCAAGGCTATAATAACAAGGGAAAGGAATTTATCTTAACGCAATTACTAATAATATAATAAGCAAGCTAATAACTTATTATAGCTATTACTTTATTATTAAGAAGAAGAGGCATTTACCTTTAGATTTGCAATATCACGTAAGCATACACTTAATCACATATAATACTAACGAGACTAATTATTATAAGATTACTAAAACAGATTGCACACCTCTTTCCAGAAGGAACTGTAATTAAATTAATCAAACCTCTTTATAGGATCGCAAAGGCCAGAACCTACTAGTAGGCAACGTACTTCTATTATTATAAAGATAACCTTAATATAATAACTTTAACCTATAATCCCTACTTGTTAATTATAGCGCTAAATAATAAGAACCTCTTTAGTATTATAGGAATATAAACTAATGATACGTTAGGCCTAAGTAATAATAACTTCTTCTAAAAAGAAGAGAAAGAGCTCTAGAAGGCTAAGTTTACTACTAAGGAAAAGTAGTAATTAACTACTAGGAATTCCCTTATCTTTAATAGCTATATCTTAACTTAGAATGCTAATAACTTATTAATTTTAACCTAAAGGGCTAAAGTTAGAAAATTAAGGAAGTTAATTCTTAATCTCTAATAGCGAAGTAAGATTACATAGAACAATAAGCCTAAGGAAGCTACATTATAACTATATGCTAACTAGAAGCTTCCTATAATTTATTAATCATAGCTTAACACTAAAAACCCTTTACTAATGATATTATATGCCTTAATAAACGCCTTAAATAGCAAATTAAGAATTAGTAGCAAGGACTATAATATATACCTTTAACCCTTAAGGAAGTAAAGCTCTTTATATTTGTAAATAAATCGCTTGCTAATAATAAGGATTTAAGCTTATAGATTAGATATATTATTGTGATTAGTAACGAGATAATGTAAGATAATAATACCTTTATTATAAAAGGCAACATTATTACGTATAGCTTAACAAAGAGTAAGCGAGTTATACGTAACGCGCTTGCCTCCAAATTATATAGCATGGTTCAAGGCGTAGATATTGCTTACGTAATTTCCATAACTCTCTATTAGATTATAGACTGATTAAAGATACCTTAAATTCCTACGATCCTCTATACTAACTCCTTTTTATTATATAAATACCTTATAAAGCTAGGAATAACAAAAGAGAAGAGACTAATAATTAATATTATAGCCCTTTGTTAATTGTACGAAAGGCATGAGATCTACGAGGTAAGGTGAATTAACAGAAACAATAATCTAGCAGATATAATAATAAAGGTATTGCTAAATTTATCTCTTTCCTCTCTAATTAATTCGAATGAATTAATAATTCGTGTTAAAGGATAGGTAAAGAGACCCGTGATATTAGGGGATAGGAGCCTTAATAAGGACTAACGGATTAATTTAATTAACTAATACTGTGATAGCTAATTAAAGTAGCGGATTCCTATTAAGGGATTCACTTATATACACTTTCCTTTAATTTAATTTTTATTGCGTTTTTAGGCTCCTTTAGCTACGGATAAAAAGAGAGACTACTAGTGTTAAATCCTTTAGATCTTTATTAGCTTAATCGTGGCTAAAGACCGGACTAATAGTAGGTCTAGCGCAATGCACGCGATGTGATTAGCTGCATTAATTCGCCACCCCCTTTTCTGCCTTACTTATAGGTTTTACCTACTTTTCTATTATCTAGACCTTCCCTCTCTTCTCTCTCTTTCCTAGCTAGCTATCTATCTATTATCGACTTCAATATTACGGAATTATCTTACCTGCGCAGGCACCTTGGTGTAACCAACAGATTTACTATTAGTTTATATTACTATTTATCTCTTATATAATTATTACTACCTCCTTATAGTATACTACCTAAAGTATTATTATACTTCTTAGTTCTTTCTTTTTTAAGAAATAAGTATATTTTACTACTATTACTATAGCTATACTATAACCTTAGTTATTACTTACTATATTATTTACTAATAAGTCTTTATTAATCTCCCTTTTTTTTCCCTAGGCTTAATTACCTTAATCTTTAGTAATACTAGTAATAGTATAATAAATAACTATTTTACTACCCTATATAGTTATTACTTCCTTATAGTAAGTATAATATAGTCTTTAGTTATTAGGAATCTCTAAAAATTCTACTTCTAATTTATTACTATAGGTTTATACTCTAAGATTTAATCTATACCTAAAAGTATTCTCTCTCCTATATTAGTAATATAGTAGCTAATCTAGTAAACCTTTATATAGCCTATGCTATCTTTTACCTTAATTAGCTTATATAAAATTCCTTTATATAGGATTTTATTCTTACTTATACTTTCTAGTATTATCTTTATTTTTTCTATGTTTTTCTAATCCTATTTTAATAATAATTTAAGGTAAATTATTAAATACTTTATACTTATATTAAATAGCACTAGTATAGCTAACTAGTAGTTATCTTACTATAAGAATACCTATATTCTTATTCTCTTATCTATAGGTTTCTTTATAGTAAGACTATTATCCTAGGCTTATACTAATCTAATTAAAATCTTATTAAGGTCTAAGGTCTTATTACTACTATTCTTATACTTCTTAGTTATATACTTACTACTTTTATAAATTAAATAATTTACTACTTTATATTTATTTACACTATATCTAAGACTACTATATTTATAGTACTTAAATAATCTTTAACCTATACTTAGTTACTATAAGCTTTACTATAAGTTATTTATAAGGAAGCTAAAGTATTATCTCTTTCTCTTACCTTTTTTATTATTATAGTTTTTATTATAATTATTTAATATAAATATTATTATAACTTTAGCCTTTTTACCTTATCCCTATAGGTAGCTCTAAGATATTAGAAACTCCTAGCTAACTATATGCTTTCTTATAGTATTATTTAGGCTATTTAGGAAAATTACTATCCTTAAGTATATAAGGATTTAGTTAGGTAATTTAGCTTTTACTTTAGTTTAAAGTCTTAAGAAAGACTAAAAAAACTAATTATTCTTTTACCTTAGATTTAGTAATATCCTAGTAGCTTCTAAGTATCTTATATCCTTATTTATTACTCCTAAGTTTAACTAAAATATAAATTTATTCTAAGAATAAGCTAAGTAGTTAACTAACTTATTTACTATTATATAATATATCTATTATTGCTTTATATTATTAGCTAGGTAACTACTAGTATATATTACCTTAGTTTTATTATTATAAAAGGTTCTTAGATTTAACTAGAATAATATATTTAAATCCACTAGGTATACTTATAAATTCTTATAAATATTACCTTTATATACTAGTACTTTATACTATATCTTTATAAAGCTCTATAAGTATATACTTACTATAAAGTTAAGGTTAGGTAAAAAAGCTAGGAATAAGGGATTAATTAGTATAAGTATTTAAGAGGTAATTATAAGTTCTTTACTTAATTTAGCTAATTATAAGTTTACCTTAATTTCTTTAAGCTATACTTCTATATTTATAATATTTTACTTTATATAAGTATATTATAGCTAGGCTTATATAACCTTATAGTATTACTTTAGCTTATCTAAGTTATTATTATTCCTAGATTTAGTATTACTATATTAATTAGGATTAGGTAATATTTATTATATTCTTTTATTATTAAGCCTTAAAGTTAAGGTATATAAGTTACTTCCTAAGCACTATAGGTTTATATCTCCCTTACTAGGTAATATAAGTATATTTTAAGTAAATATTTTATAGCTTCTTTATATTTAAACCTAGCTAATAGTCTATTTACCTTAAAGGGTTTAAGAGTTTAACTTATTATAACTAAATTAAGGAAATATAAATAAAGTAAAGGCTAAGGTTCTTAGTTATAGCTAGAGAGCTATTACTTAAGGGTAAGTATATAAAGGTCTTAAACTCTAACCTCCTATATACCTTATAAGTAATCCTTATCTAAATACCTTACTATATATATATAGCTATCTAATAGCTACTTAGTTATTTACATAACCTAAGGCTTATCTAAGGGTTCTATTATGTGACTATTCTATCCCTAACTCCCTAGCCTCCGTGCTCCTAACATAAAGCCTACAAAAAAGCTAGAACTTACGGAGAAAGAGCTTATAAAAACACCTTACTTACCTTATAAGCTTATTATAGCGTATAGTATGCTCTGCTAGTATTATCTTTAGCGTTATATTAAGGAAGGGCAGCCTATTAAACTTAGTAATATTAATAAGCACTAGCACTAATATTATAATGTTATGCTATTAGATATATATTCTTAGGCAGGACTATTTAAACTACTAATAATAAAGGCAAAAGGTAGGCTAAAGGGAGCTCTTAGGTTAGAAAAGAGAAGAAATCTTATTATAGGCATAAATTATAAGCCCTCTAAATTTAAGTATACCTAGGTAAAAGAAGATAATAATACCTATACTATATAGGATACACTTTAATTACTACCCTTAATAGCCCTTACTATAATTTATATATTATATATAGCTTTAAAAGAGGTTATTAAAGTCTTTAATAATAACCTATATAAGCTAGGCACTAAGTATCCCTAAGTATATGCCTAGATAGCTATAAGACTTAAAGATACTCCCTTAGATAATAATATTAATAATAATAAAGGTATTAAGGGATAGGAGGCAGAGATAATATTATAGGATGCCTTAGGGGAGTTATTAATATTATAGGAGTACTAGTATTATATTAATTAAAATTATAGGTAAGTATAAGAGGCTAGGTTAATAATACAGGATAGTTTAGACACTTAGTATAGACCTACTATGTAAATTACTATGGACAGCTAGTATTAGGCGTCTTAGCCACCTACCAGCCACAGCAGGGTTGCTAAATAACTAGAAGAGGGTTGCCTGTTATCCGCCCCCTTTATCTGAGGGTATGATGTCAATGCCCACATGGATAAGACAACGTTGCACTTTCAACAATCTGTGCAATTCATGTTCTACAGCGATGAATGTAGACCTGGTCCTCGGTTTCGATATGAAAGGGGAGCCAGACGGGTGAATTTGGCAGATGCCGATGAACGATGCGGGCATGACCCCGGGGGGAGCATGATGCTGGCTTCGTGTTCTGCGGCTCGTTCCAACGGTAGATGATCGAGGCTGACAAGTTGGGTCATGTTATTTCTTGCCTACATGGGATTCAAAACCGCGGAGCGATCGTCAGCGTGTGACGAAAAAAAAAAAAGTTGGGGTGAGGTTTGGATCTTGGAGGAGAACATCGAGATGGGCCATCATCTCTGTCCGTGTCCAGATGCCAGCCACGGATGGATGGGGTTTGCTTTTTTGCTTTGTTTCGCTTTGTTGGAGGCTTGCGCTTGCGCTTGCGCGGGGCCCTCGCCCATTGTTTTTAGAGTTTCGCACTTGCACCCTTCGCTCCTTCCCCGGGCGCCACACTTTTGAATCCCTCATCATCAACGTTTCCCTCCCGAACCATCGACATGGTGGGTGAATCGCGAGAGTTTCCCACTAGCAGCACATCCCATCGCCCATCGCCCATCGCGCCATCCATCTTGCTTGATGTCATTCGTGCCCCCCTCGGACGGGTGCCTCTAGCCCCGTTTAGCTCCGTTTCGAACGGAGCTTTTTTGCGTCACTGCAACAACAAAGTGACGTCTTGTCGCGCCGATTGACCGCGATTCATGTCCCGGTTTTCCTAGTTCATGGAAAGAACAGGGAGGCAAGGACCCTTTGTTCCAGCTGATGCAACCATCATCATCACGATCACGATGCTGGACGCGATTACGATGACCATGCCATGGCCAATGGCCTAATTTGAGACGCCAGAAGGCGTAAAAGATGGCGTCTAAACTCACGTCAAACTGGAACATGGCGAGCCCATCCAATCACCTGCAAGCCTCCCGCCAACTCCATCGGCTACATCTAGATGGTGCTAGATGGTGCACATGGGCAGTGCGTCAATAGTTTGAACAAGAAGTACCGGCTTGGGGTGGCTGCGTATTAGTATCAGAAACTATCAAGTTTATTCAGGATGGCTCAGAAATCAAGCCCCCCCCCCGGGCAATATTGGCTGCGTCGAAGGGCCGAACAAGGCATGAACCAGGTTATCTCATGCTCATGCTCATGCCTGTGCCTGTTGTTGACCAGCCAGCCCAGGTTTTTGAAACGGCAGCGGCAGCGGCTGTTCCATGGAGCCTTACCTGGAATCCGGGGACGCTAGGGTGAGTTGTGCGGTTTTGACCATGTTTGGCCATGATGCTTGGTCAGGGAAGAGGCAGACTCACAGGCTGGTTCATCGCTGGTCCAAGTATTACCGGCAATCTGGTGGTACGTCATGTTCCAGCCTCGGGTTTCAACTCGAGTTCAAAATGTTCATGTCACGACGGGGACCGGACCGTCTCCATCCCTTTGGATCGAGACATGCACCAGCACCAGTGCTTGTTTGGCATGCCACGCGTGACCTGGGGTTTCCGTCAATGCACCACGTAGCCTCACGATAAAAAAAAAAGCCACGATGCTGCAACATCACGTCGCTTAGCACGATCGGTGGACAAACAACAAATAATACGTCGGTACATGTTGTAGGTCAGATCAGCGGTGGGCAGTGTTCACATCATGGGCTTGAAAAGACGACACGGTAGCTGATTCAGCCCCGTCTGCTCTTCTTCTCTTGTTCTCGGGCCCAGAACAAAGCTGTCCATGCAAGGGAGCAAGGAGCGTGTCCCGGAAATGGCTGCATTGGTTCGAAAGAAGGGACGACACGGCCACTGTAACAGGATTCCGTACCCCTGCCTGCCCCTTTTTCCGCGGCGTCATGGCTCTAAAATATATGTTTCCATCCTGGACCATCCATCTCATCTGATGCACTCGTAGACGCGCGCATGAACCGGTGTCCTCCAGGCGAGGGAATGGCATGTACGGCCAAGGTCCTGCTGAGACAAAAGGGCTCCCTCCTCGGACAGGACAAGCCGAGCTGATCTGGAGTAGGATTAGGATTACATTGCTGTGCATGACGGTGTTCTGTATCGAAGTCCCTTGGGTTTTTCACCATGAATTTGGAATTTCCCAGTGCAAACGATAAGGCGACCCCTTGGACCCCTGTGGGTCCGCGTCTGCAAAGACGACGGCGAATAATGACAAGCCGCGGCATAATAGCTTAGCATACAGAGCATTCAGAGCACTCCCAATCAGTCACTCATTAGTCATCCCCCCCATTCCCTGCATACATGTCACTGTACCACATGTCCATCCATGCGTGCCCTGCATGGGCCAAAACAACGGAGCAACATGACCACTGTGATCATGACACAACGGCCGCATTCCGCATTATCTTGGGTTCCTCACAACATGCACTTGCTGTCTCAGACCCTTGGATTCGGTGTTTTCTTTTTTTTTTTTTCTTTCGGGCGCCTCCAGAGAACCCTTCATTTCAATAGCTGTCTTGGACCGAGACCCAACGGGCCTTTTTTTTTTCAAAACTTCCAATGGGCCTCGTCGACCCCGGCGCCCCCGGGTTGGTCGTCAGCCCGCTTGCTTGCCCGAGGCCGAATCTCCGGGGGCCCATCCACCTTTTTTTCTCCTTTTTTCCCTGCTCGAGTCAAACAGGATGCGAGGTTGCCTGGCTCGGGGGTTTTCAAAGGGTGACCGACGACCCATCCTGAAAAGTCAACGCATGCATGAAATCCAGGTTGTCGCGCTCCAACACTTCGCATTGCGTGAACCGAACGGCCTTGCAGTGCGTTGCAATAGGATAGCACCGGATTCGGACCCTGCAGCGCCATTTCATGGCATGTTTCCTGGCCGTCGGTCGTTGGTCAAACAATATCGTGAATCCGCGGCGGGTGCCCACACTATCTGGTCGTTAGAGGGGTGGTGGTTTCGTGATATCCGGTGCTCTCAGCCACTTGCAAAAGTCGGACAAAGAGGCACTGGTCGGCCGGATGTACACCCGCTGTATGGAGATGGGTGCTCTGCCCCCCCGTCTTCATCACCGCGTGGACAAATCTCATGGGTAAGGTAAGGGGTTGCTCCGGCCTCTCTCATACACACCGTTGTTAACACATGCGCATCTGGTCTCTCTACTGCCGCAGCCCTGTGGTTGTCCTCGATTCATGCAGTCACAAGGCAACTTCAAGCTCCCGTAACAGACAAGACACTCCAAGCACCCGTAACAGACACCAGCGACATGACTCGGTGCAACCTCGTGCCCAACCATCATCATCCTCACGGCAGATTGATTAGGAGCTTGGGCCATCATTACTCCATGATTTGACGTCCCGAGTGACCGTTGTTGGTATTCATTCACGTTCCAAGACGGAAGCGAACGGTCGTTGTCCCCCACTGCACATCTCTTCCCTTCTTGGTGTTGGCATGAACCTTGACTAGATCAGCGTCAGAGCCCGCAAGCCCTAATTGCAATTTGCTGATCATCTTTATGAATGTGCCCTTTCCTGTTGCGGTCCGGTCACACTCTACATTTAAACAAGCTCAACGATATATACAGCCCGCAGATACAAGACCATGGCAAAGGTGAACAATAGTGCTGTACTCCTTAGGAGGCGACACTACTAGGAGAGAAATGGTGCTGCATGGCAGGTGCACGGAGTAGTTGTACATGTACGTACCGTGCGTACATGCGATGACGACGTACGGAGTATTACCTGCAAGTCCAAAATTCACTGCCACTGTCTTGTGTGTGTACACATGTACTAGCTTGCGCAAGCTCTCCGTTCAGGGGCTGGCAATCAGGACCTTGTGCTAGAGCCTAGTAACATAACTAGTGCTGGCCCTGGCCCTGGCCCTCGCACTCTCCTCTCGCCGAATTGTGCGTACAATTGCATCAGTAGCATTCAGCGTGGGGAACCGACAGCTCATTTTGTCCGGGACCAGGATCGCTTCCCGCGTGCTTGCTCGAGCAGGCCAGGGATTGGATTGGATCGGAGCCATGTACATACGTCCGTTATGAGATGCCAGCGCTGGTTGGTCGAGCGAACGGCTGGCACAGACCAGATGCAAAATGAGGTTTGGAAGTGATTTGATGACGATGGATGGAAGAAGGCATCGGATCTGGCGCTGCACCTTGATCCGGGCTAGCGCAAAGTCCCGTGATTCGGCAACTGCTGCAGCTTGAGCAGGATTGGCAGACGCAGACGCAGACGCAGGCGCAGAGTCTCCAGTGGAGATGGGAAGGTGCGACACAGCCGCGGACCAAGGACCACCACACCACACCAGACCAGAACCAGACCGCCAGACCGCCAGTCCGTCTGGACAAAGGTCAAGGAAAAGATTGGATCGTCTGTTGATTTGATGCACGCGGCACCATGCCAATGCGCCATGGCTCTCTCTCCCCTACGACCACTCTGCAGATTATAGCCGCATGGGAACAGCGAGGCGATGGGGACTGCAGCTGCGGATGACATGTAACCAAGGAGATTGACCAAGTCGACGACAAAACCACCCTTGTCTCCAAGATCAATATCGCTGGGTGATCTCTCGCTTCTTTACCGGCTAGTCTTGAAACATGTGCCCCGTGGCTCTACAGCTCATATGTATGCGCATTATTACACATGAAGAACGGGTATGTATGAGTAGGGGGGCTGTGCGAAACATGGTCTGCAGCCTGGTTGGTTCGCAATTCTGGCTCTGACCGGGGGAGACAAAGACAAGACGGCACTGATTCGGCGTCACCAAATCCAGGTTGTCGTCTTGGAACGGATTACGGATTATTGCGCAGTGGTATCCATCCGTACCTGTGTACAATCACGGATGCACACCGGCCCACCAAGTTGATGACATTGTACGGCGGCTCCAGCGAGGCTGCTTGCAGCCATGGGGCCATGGGGCCATGAGGCCAGAGGCCACTAGTGACCAGCAACCGCGGATTTATTAGTTGAGTGGCTATGTAATCCGTACATACGGATTATTAGTCACGAAGACGGTGGGTGCTTCTGGTTTCCGAGATCCCGGCTCGAGCTCCCTCGCCCCCCTCGCTCCCTCCCAATCAGACCACGTATCCCGATGCAGGTCTCTGCTTTTGAGTATACGTATGCATACGTCCGTATGTACATGCATCATGCGTATGTCCGTGCATTTTGCTCCGTGGATGCCGGGAACCAGCCAGCAACATCAATCTCATCATCTCACTGTGCAGAGGAGAGGGTACGGAGTACGGAGCACATGACTGGTCTCAAGCTCTGACATTCATTCTCATTCTCATTCTCATGCTCATGAACAAGCGGTGCTCATGTGGTTCCTGCTGGTACGGAGTAAGCATCGCCCGTCTTGCTCGGTAGTACTGCACCCTGTTCAACCCCAAAACTCATGCTTCGCCTCCTGAAAACCGTCCGGTTGACAAAGACTTGGGTGTTCACTGTTGGGCCGATTCATATCAGATCCAACACGTTTGTCGGGTCCCAGGTCCTTCGCTTCGACAGCGCCTGACCAGCCGGCCTCGCAGTGTGTGCGTGTGTGTGTTGTGTTGCACCCTTTGCACCCTTCGGTCCTTCGGTGGCACTGTGCGTAATACGTATGTAATAAGTTCTTCGATTCTTGCATGGGAGGCGGATTCAGCCACTCAGACGCTTCAAAGGTGGGCTATCTCTCCAATCCTTTGGCTCATTTTGCATAACTTGCCCACCACATTGGGCGGCGGATGCTGTGGTGCATCAGGCATGCATGGCCTGTTGGCAGAAACCAGGCAGCTGCGTGTGCGTGTGCGCGTGCGTGTGCGCCCGTTCACGGCAACTGATGAGAACGGAGAGGACAAATCATCGGATATCATTTCCCGCAGACCCAACCGAGTGCGGGTCGTCAACTTATTGCGCACTGCCAAGCGGTATTGTCTTGGACTCGTGGGATTCCCATTCAGACAGACTAATGGGAAATTCCAGTGGATTTGGCACAAGTCTACTATGCTATGCTTGAAAGTTCAAACTCTGCGGGACGAAGCATGAAGCGCGATACTTTACGGCAGAGCAATCGTGCATGCATGCATTCATTCATTCGTTCCTGCTGCTTGTGCATGCTTCCGGATTAGACACGGTGAAAAAGATTGCTGCAAGCCATGGTTCAGCACGGTGTCAGTGCCATCCATCTAATGAATAGCTGGGCAACCTCAAAGGTTACTCCAAGAACATCATCGCTGGTGGGGCCGGCCCCCTTTGCAAGGTTTGCGGTCCATACCAGACAGAGTCTATCGATTGATGAGCCTGTTCGACCTCTGGTGCCAAAGTTTGTTTGTCGTACTAATAACATGCGCCCCAAGGGTGTGATCCACGAAAACTCTGCTAAGTTGGCAGGGACGACCCACAGTACAACTTGTATGTGGATCACTATGGGGCAATTACTTTGTACAGTCTGAGCTTGCATTTTGTGGCTTTTTCTCACCGCCCTTGCGTCTGTAACCCCTCGTAACCAATATTCCCTTTATAAATGGTAAAAAAATTTGATCTATATTGTAATTTATTAGCAAACACCTTATAATTTGAATATCAATCGATATAATGTCCCAATCCACGCAGTCGCAGGCATTATCTACTGGCTCAAATAAGAGGTTATAATTCCCGAGAAAGGTTGTTATGGCGCTCTGCTAACTTTGTTGTAGTGCTTCCTGCAAAGTTTGCAGAGCGATTTACTCCCTGCAAAAATAAGAGCCAAAAAACAGCAGAATTCCCTTTATTCTCAGCATCTAATCCTATTGCAGGCATTTACGCGCCCCCTGCTAGTATAGTACATCATAAACAGGGGCAAATGCGAAGTGGACTCAATTCCATAACTTTCTATGCAAATTTGCAGCCGAAAATGGTTAGCGCGTCCCTTGTGCATCGTTGTGCACTCTGCTAACTTTGCAGAGTTTTCGTGGATCACACCCCAAGGGTTCTGCCATGTCTCACCCAAAGTGATCACGGCGCGTAACAGCTGGCGTTCCAGCCATCTACCTGTTCTTGACACTTGTGACAGAAAGACGACGCGGAGACGAGGCGGGTGGTCTAGTGCTAGTTTGCATCATTCGTTCGAGTCACTAAAAGCTCGGAGGCGAATGGCAGACGAACACGGCAAAGGAAAGGATTGGAAAGCCAACCAACGAAAAAAAAAAAGTCTACCTGGTCACGAGCGGATGCCGGGCGTGTGTTGGTGATGTGAACGGAACGGAACGGCTGAATGAGGCAGCGAGCGGCGCTGGAAGGGCAAAGTCAGTCAGCAGAGCGTTTTGTTGTGCCAACATGCAAGACAAGACAGACAGACAGACACACCAGTTTGACACGGCGAACGCACAACACACGGTCTGGGCATGACAAGGGAATAATTAATTGTGGGATACATCATACCACAGAGCACAGGTTGGCAGTGCGCGTAATAGTGGTCAGTCACCGCACACTTTGACACACCCCCGTACCGCCGCCCGATTGTCATGCATCATCGTCACCATGAGTGAGACTGGGCAGGGGGGGGCTGGAATTGCCTGTGCAAGAAAGTGGTTTGGCCCTGGTGCTTGGCCAGCCAGACGCCAGGCCAGGCCAGACAAGCCCAGACAAGCCCTAGTTTCTCGGCTTGTCCCCCCCCCCCTTCTGATGGTGTGTGTCACTGTGTCTCTTGAACCTGGGTTCCCGCCCGCTTGCTTGCTCAGAGCAGGAACGGATTTGGGAGAGGAAAAAAAGAAAAAAAAAAAAAAAAAAAAAAAGGGCTGGCGGCCCATGACACACAGCAGGACCACTTTATTTTGGTGTGTCAGACTATCATAGCCTCTCGTATATTGCTCAGCGTCACCGCACGATGCCGGATCCCTGCCCTCGCTAGTCTCGGACCCTCACCACCTTCCCTTGGCTCTTGGCTCTTGGCCCTTGGGAAAGAGAGACGCGGCCGAACCTTGCAAAGACACGGTGCAGTTAAGAATAGCAGGGCTGTTGCAACAGCATTAGCGCCTCCTCCGTCCCCACCCCCTGCTGACTTGCCAGATAGCGGGCCCCCATGGTTTTTCTGTGATGAGGCTTATGTGGGTCTTGGTGTGGATACTCCACGCAATCGGTACGTACCGTTTTTTTCCCCTTCCTTTTCCCTGTTCTTCGCCCCAGACCAGAAATGCCACGGTGGACTGACGGACTAACTGGGGCCAGGCCCCCCCCTTAGTCAAGCGTGAGCTGGTGGTGTGGTGGTGTGGTGGTGTGGACACAATGTGATGTGTGGACAAGCCTTCATCGTTATCTACCTCACCATGCCCGCCTCCAATCGACCGCGTAATGCTACTTACACGCTTCAATCGCCTATTACTTCACGACTTTCCTTCAAACCTCCCTCCTGACCAGCCATAGCCATCTCACCTTCCCGACTTCTCTGTCCTCAAGGTCGTCCAACTTGTCCCAAGTCCCCGACTCTTTGAGCACCTTTCCAAATCAAGGGCACCTTTGATCCATCAACTTCTCCCTCACATCTCAAAAGCCAACCGTCCACTGTATAACATATCTTGGTGGCACCCATCTTGACCCGTTGATTCGGTCGTCAAGTGGAACGAATACCCTCCATTTCCAATTCTGCTTCGCGAGTCTCGGAACCTCGAACTCTCGACTTTTTTTTTTTTTTTTCATCCGCGCATCACAGCTGGGTATAATAGGAATCCATTTGTTTTCTGATTACATCACCGCAAAAGCAGTCAAGCTGGATTGATTGATTGCGCAGCTCCATTCAAACCGGAGGACCCTTGCCATCCATCCCGTCAAGACTTTAACGAGTCTTTCCTCTACCACGACAACGTCAATACATACTATGCAGCACCATGCTCCCCTCGGATACCCGACGCCTCCCGCATCACCGGCCTACGATACCTTCAAATGTGGCAACAACCAGCAGGCTGCTTATTCCCGATCCTTCCAGCCAAGATGCGTGCCTCTTGCCCCTGAGCAGAGGTTAGGGAGACTCCTCGAGGGCAAGCTGCAGTTGACCGAGATCCTCGGAACTGGCGCCTATGGTGTCGTATACTCGGCCTTCGACATCAAGACTGGGGTTCGGTACGCAGTCAAGTGTCTGAGCAAATTCAACGCCGACGGTACTCCCTTGGAACGCCGACAGGTCGCTTACCAACAGCGAGAGATCAAACTTCACTACCTGGCATCCGCGCATCCCAATGTCGTGTCCATGCTGAAGATTGTCGACGACCCCGATTGCATCTATGTCATTCTGGAATACTGCCCCGAGGGTGATCTGTTCCTGAACATTACGGAGCTTGGCCAGTACGTGGGCAAGGATGAGCTGTCACGGAAGGTCTTCCTCCAGATCCTGGATGCCGTGGAGCACTGCCACAAGTTGGGCGTCTACCACCGTGATCTCAAGCCCGAGAATATCCTCGTCACTGATAATGGAAACACTGTCAAGTTGGCCGATTTTGGTCTGGCGACAGCGGATGACCGCTCCGAGGATTACGGCTGCGGTTCAACCTTCTACATGAGTCCTGGTATGTACATACACACGTGTCTTCTTGAAGGGCAAGCTCGATGAAGATGACGGATTGAACTAATCATCAACTCTTTTGCAGAATGCCTGGACGCCTCAACACGGAAGCCTTACTACATGTGCGCCCCCAATGATGTCTGGTCGCTTGGAGTGATCCTGGTGAACCTGACTTGTGGACGCAACCCGTGGAAACAGGCCTCGTTCCAGGACTCCACCTACCGCGCGTATATTCGATCACCGGATTTCCTTAAGTCGATTCTCCCATTGACGGATGAGCTGAACGATATCCTGGGTCGAATCTTCAACCCGAACCCCGAGCTGAGAATCACGCTCCCCGAGCTTCGATGCCGCATCATGGCATGCTCCCAGTTCACCGTGCCCGCCGCCCCAGTGGCGCCAGCCCAGCTGCAGCTGCAGCAACAACCACCGGCTGTGCACCATATCCCCGAATACGTTCACGACGAGGACGTCATCGTCGATGACTACGAATACGACTCGCCCCTCTCTCCCGCCAGCACATCATCATCCGATCAAGGCTCCCTCACCTCGAGCGGATCTACCATTGATGACCTGGATGACGACGAGTTCATTCAAGATCAGCAAGAGGTACACATTGCGTTCAACCCTGCAGCTTACGAGCCGGAGGATGTGGGAGACCACGGAATGTTCCACGGCCATGGCATGACTACGCCGTATGCTGAGCATGTGCCGACGCCCGAACCTCGCCAGGTTCAGGCACAGCCCTTGGCCTGCCAACAGCTGCCATTCCAACAGGTCCCTTTCATGCCTTCTTTCCAAGGCTGCTACTAAAGTCTTCCATCGGATCATTCCAAATCTGACTGACTGGTTGGTCAACCACCCATCACGTTTATATCTGCGTGTGCATCACGTGTTTCCACGCCAAGTTTGAAGATGTTTTTGGGAGAAAAAAAAACCCTCTCCCCTCTCGCATGTTCACGAAAACAAGAAAACTTCCGACTACGGGATCCTCCACACTCATACCTTTTTCTTCTGCCGACGTGCAAAAATTCAGCGTGGCGTTTTTTCCTTCCCCCAAAAAGGTGATAGAAGGGCCGTCTTGCTTTCAATTTCGAAAGATTACCTTTCGGCGCGACTATCTTCCACGTGTTCTTGTTGAATCAAAGCGAAAGCCAATTTTTTTTCTTCTGATAATTTTTTTTCTGTTCGAACTGAGATGGGATCACGGCCGCAACACCTTTTGACGACAAATCAATATATTTTAATCACTGCCTCTTTATCGGGACGGGCATGGTGACACTCGCTTGGAGACGAAATCAGGCATACTTGTCTCGGGAGCACTTGTTTCTTCTTTTTTCTTTCTTGTTGACGGCGCAATCTAGGGAACCGGGGTTCTGGGAGTGAAATTTATTTATCCATGTGTTGGGGGCAACACGGTGTTGGGTTTTGTGAGATACGATAGAAGCAAGGACCGGGCTCCAAAGGCCTGCCTTGCAGATGCCATGGAACAATTTTGGCGTCAGCACACATGTTTTTAGCCGTGTTTTCTGGGAGAGAATAGGACTGGGCCATTCTAGTTAGACTAGCGCGTCCAGGAGACGAAGATGAAAAGATTATGTCACCACATGTCACCACATCTATCCGACTGCACCATTTGTGACTTGACTTTGATGGGGCGGGTCCATACGGAGTACCGACTGGTGATTAGTTTGGGATAGATGAAGACTGAATTCCACTCGTGGACCGAAACGAAATTGCTTACCCGACAAAGGGCCCCAGAAAGCGGATACAGGCGTTATGCCAAGGCATCAATTCCCCATCTACGGAGTTATCCAACGTGGCCATCCCATCCGTTTACAGTCACGGGCTAGTGAAGCAATGAGGCGCCTAGACTAGGGCTATCTAGACTAGAGCACGCATACCTAGGCCAATAGGGTACTTGATGGGATTAAATTGGCGGAGATTTAATCTGTACGGTGTTGTGCGCAGAGATTAATTACGGGGACAAGGGTGGAAGTGACAGATGTTGAATTCGGAATGGAGGATGGAGGATGGAGAATGATGGCGATGGAAAGGGCGGGCTACATGGATGGAATCGATGGAAAAGGCAGACCAAGTGATGGGCCCATGTCGGGCAATTGCCTGGCATCATACAGTCCGAGTATTTGGCAAAAACGGGCGTCGACGAATTCTCATGGAAAGTGGATTTTCTCTTCATTAATAAAAAAAAAAAAAAAAGTCGGTCCTCGCGTACGCCGGGCTCGCCCCCCGCCTTTGGGCCTTGGCGTTGCGGGAAAAAAAAAAAAAAGGATGCGCGCAGTGCCGCCACCCACGTCTTGTGCAAAATTATTAGCTTCGCTGTCAACTTCTGTCTACTGACATGTCTGCTTGGTCTTTTTTATTTTGTCGGGTTGGAGACAAAACCTTGCTGTGCCCCTCGTTCAGCGAGAAATGCCAGTCGGTAACACACGGAGTACTGCTTTCGAGGGCCACGAACCCAGGCCCGCCCCCAACAAGTCACCGGGAGGTCATGCCATGTGGCTCGGTCACAGTGACGATGGGCTGAATCTCGACGGATGGACGTCCCCGTGGTTTTTCATTCGTACGACGTCGAACTTGGTCGACGCGACGTGGAGTCGAGGGGCGGGCCAAAGACGAGGAAAAGGAGGGACCCGCGCTGGTTTCTTGCAACATTAAAGTCATGTAGCCAACCAAGCTCTAAGAGTTTGCCCACATGATATACATTTGCACGGACACGTCTCGACATGCCATGATCAGTCTTCCTCTTTGGGACATTGGTGGCTCTTGGCAGTGCCTAAAGCAGTTCTTATCATGCAATATCAATATCAGGGCTGCACTGATTCCTTGAATTGCATCTTTCATCTTTCATGCAATGTCACGGAATGTACCCAAGTATCCACAACACAAGCGAGATTCCATGCGTTGGGTTTTCTTCTTCTTCTTCGTCCCTGGGCATTGTTCCTTCTTGGCTGACGCGCCTTGGTCTGTTTCAAGCAGCCGATCAAGTACATGGCCATGATGATCTGTAATCAACAACCCCAACGTCATCAACATGTGCACATGCGGGAGCGAATGTGCGACTGCTTTCTTCCAAGTCGAATTGCCACGTAGCTCACACACACACACACTCCAACAAGCCGCGGGTCCTAATAAATGCACCAAATGGGTAACGTAACGGTGGCATCACAGGGACGGCGGGGACAACTGCATCTGCATCGGGCGGCCTTCCCCTTCCCGCAGTCATGTGTACAATGTGTACATACATATCAGGTACATGTCATTTTTTTTTTTTTTTTTTTCATCGCCCTGGTCCGGCTGACCGACCATTTGACAGGAACAACTGGAAACAACGCAGCAACGGGTGCATCTCGCCCTGCCGCTGCATGAGCCCAGCCAAGGCAGTCGAGCTCACGGCGGATGTTTGGGGGCCACCCAGCCGTGTCTCTCTCATTTGTCTCTCATTCTCTCATTCACGCAGATTGGTCTTGCTGCGTCAGCTTGGAAAGCAGAGAAGCGAAGCAGCGGCCGTCCATGGATCCCAGACTCACGACCAGCAAGCCCACGGCATATCTCGGTGCAACCTCATTCCAGAGCACCGCACCACTTCCAGCCAAGAAATCGTAGACGCAAAGACCCGTCATGGCCTTGTCGTCTGCAAGGTTGCACACGCATAGAAGGATGACTCTTTTTTTTTCTTCTTTTTTTTTTTTTCGCGCAAAACTCTAAACATGGCTTGCCGGAATATACCGGCCTAGGACACACGGAAGCTTTCGCATTCCTCCCAAAAGCGGGCTGGGGTCCATGACGGCGCAACACAAATATCTGTGTCTGCGCGGACAGCCCGCTTCTTGAGATGTGGTCGATAGAGTTTCCAGAAGGCGAGCGTCGGGGATTTTCGGACAAGAAGACCCGTGTTGTGACTCCTGTTGGCATGATGACAAACTTGGCCTTGATCTTTCATCACTGACTGGCACGCCAACATGTCCAGACCTAGCCAACGTCCTGTAAACTCTAAGCGTCAATCGCCGAGTTCATCGATTTCATTCCACGACCTACCCATCTTTCCTTGTCACCGGAAATGGCCACAGACTACGTAGGGCTTTTTTTTTTTTGCGCACGGAGCTTCGGACTAGTTCTATGGTGATTGGGGAAAGGAAAAAAAAAAAAAAAAGGTGGGCGCCTCTACGGAAGGGATCCAGTTTACGAGAGATGAGTGTGTGAACGGGTGATGAAGGTACTCTTCATCACGATTTGTTCGGTCTCGCGATGAGTGTTGCTCATTCTCACTGATAATTGTACAAACGCCGTCTTGGAGCGTTGCTCCGCGTAATAACTGTCGTTCGAAGACATCCTGGTCCGGATTCAGATGGCCAAAGATTGTGGGTGAGCGGTTTCAGTGTGATTGAGCGTGGGCAGGCAGTTTGAGTTTATGCGTTGAAAGGGGGAAGAATGATGATCGAACACATGGATATGTCGAAATGTGTGCTCATTCCTTTGACGTGCTAGTCATGAGTTATGTCCTTTTGTATCAAGACCTGGTGCACTATGCGTTGAGATGTGAGGTTCAATGAGATTTAATGAGATTCAATAAGATCAATAAGATTCATTGTGGGATGCAACACAAGAAAGACACTACATAATAGGTACATAAAAAGCAATTGTACAGTCATTCGAATCAACAACTCTACCTTGTAGACGGCCTAAATCAAGTCCAACGGAATTTCAATTGCTCACAGGATGGACACCCCAAGAAGGAACACCTTGAAAAAAAAAAAAAAAAACATCTCAGTGACTGGAAAGCTTGCCGGGCGCGTGCTCATCTTGCTCGACACGGCCTATCTCGGCATCGCTTTTTTCCAGTCCCAACTGATTCGTGTCCCAGCCGTGGCTCTCAAGAAAGGCTCGGAATCTCTTGTCTTCCTCTGCGATAGTGTCTTGGTCTATGTTGGGAATGAACAAGCAAGCCACGGCAGCGGACAAGATGCACAAGCTAGAGGCGACCCAGAAGGGGTACTGAGCTGACTCGACCGTGCCCTCACCCCCAGCCGCCTGAATATATGGAAACACCAAGGTGCCGACAAAGGCACCAGTCTTTCCAATGGCCGATGCGATTCCATAATATCGGCCCCGAACACCAGTGGCGCACGTCTTGGCAGCCAAAAGACCAATGTTATTGCCGGGACCGAGCTCACCAAGGGACAAGAAGATGCCATATATAATGGCAAAGCCAGCGATGTGTGTCTTGATCTTTGAGTACACGCCAGCCATGATGAAGCCGACGATGGATTGGACTACAACGCCGCCAATCAAGATGTACTTGGGTCCGACCCAATCAGATACAAAGGCACCGAGGATCGTTCCGGGAAGGTAGAACATGTTAATGACAGTGTTCCACCCAAAAACAGTCGTGAGCGGAGCCTCATCGCCATAGATTCCTTGAAGAATATCGCTCGAATAGATGCCAAACGCGTAAGTGCTGAAATCATATAGCGCCCAGATGAGACTGACGCAGAGAAGGCGCCACCAATAAAAGCGTAGAACGAGAGAATAGGGCGTATTCTTACGCATTGACTCCTTTGCGAACTCCAGGGGCTCCTTCAACCTCCACCGCATAACGAGGAGAACAAGAGGGAAAACAACACCTATGCCTAGACTGGTACGCCAGATGGTCTCAAGATGGCTACTGTGACAAGCAGCAGCAACGACATCTATGTGAAGTCAGTTGGTTCATTTGAGAGCCACGGGTAGGCTGTGGCGGCAGTGACAGCCCCTTGCAGACTTACAGGGAACAAAGGCACCAAAGACGAAGCCCCAGTCGATCATGGTGTTGGTGAACAAGATGAACCATCGATTACGAGTACCTTTCTTAAGCTCGCCCGTAGATTCTGCGCACCCGACGCTGCCAGCAGGGTATTCACCTTGAGATGTTGTGTCAGCTTGTATCACAGGGTGCGGGAGATTGGACCAACCTCCGATGCCGATACCAACGAAGAATCGCCAGGCCACCAACATGTTGAACAAGCCAATGGCTTCACCCTTGTAGTATGACCCAGTAGCTAGAGCGGTGAAGACAATGAGGATCACAGTTGATACCATGAGAGAATTGGTTCGGGACCAGTGATCGCAGGTAAACCCAAAGAACAGCTGTCCGACGATTGTGCCGGCAAAGGCAATGTCGGCAACATATTTGGCGGCACTTGAGTTTTTGTACACGGCCTTGTATTACAGTTTCAGAATTGTGTTGACAGAACCGATGACCTATCGACGTGAACGGTTTCGCTTAGCCAGTTCCATTCGGCCACCCAAGCAAGTCATTGTTCAATCAAGAAAACTGACATTATTGATGTAACCGTCTGAGAAAAGACCAGCACCGCAGGCAAAGACAGGCAAGACAGCCTGGAAAAACGACTTGCGCTGCAGTGTCGTCTCAAGAGCTGCTCCTTGCTGGGTCTCCGGGATACGACTGTCCTCAGAGTCTCCTTTGGAGCGACCAAACATGGCGGGTATTGAAATGCCCGTGGAAAATTAAATCCTCGTGATCAAGGGCCTTGGCCAGGCGCCATCGTACGCGAGGAGTTGAGATGACGGATCTGCCCGGGCTAACTATTATCCGCTTCCGGCTTTTTTTTTCTACATGTAACCGACGATTTGATTGACTGCCGGTTTAACTAACCATTTGATTGACTGACTGACTGACGATTTAAAAATTTCTTAGCCAGTGATCGAAGAGTATTTCGTATCTTACTAATTAGGAGAGACGTCTCCACAGGATAACCTTAATTTAATAATGGGAAAGCAGGAGGCTACGCTCCACCCTCTTGCCTTCGCCTTGCACGCAAAACGCAGGCAAAGCTCCGCTTTTCCCGATGAAGGCACATCTGCGACGAAGCCGTGGGAATAAGACAAAAATGCTAGCGTTGTGTTAACAGTCGGCGTGGCTATAGTCTTTGTTCAAAACAAAGAATATATCTTCTTTGCAAAGCTTAGTAAGATATGTAATTGGGTTTTAAAGACAAATCAGGAATAGCGGCTATTGTACATTTCATTTTTGACGGATGCGCGTTTAGTTATTATCCATACTCGTATAGATTTATTAATAGGGAAAACCCTTATATGAGGGTAAAAACCCTCCTGTTACGTCTGCTTTATATTCTCCATTTCCATATTGGTACCTTTGAATCCCAATTCCTGTCTTCCTCATTTCCTTTCATCATGCAGATTTGCAACATAACGCAGGAGGTTGTACTGTAATCTAATGTCCAGGTCCGTATTTGCTCCAATCAATGCCCTTGACGGACTTGTAACAGTCGGCGCTGATGACATTATTGTGGTTAGGCTTCAACTCCTTGGGAGCGTACACTGTTCCCTCATTTAAAACATCTAGTTTGGCGCACTCAGGCAGTAGGCGAACAGCAGCGCAGCCCTGAGGAATATTATGAGAGACAGTGCCATAGATGGCGTCCGTAGTAGTTACACCCTGCTTGAATATAATGACCTCCCTATTCTTATCGAGGGGCGACTTCTCCTTGCAAGCGGCCCAGGTCTCCGGGTGTAAGAAAGCGTAGTTGTCGGAGGGAGTTTTCAGGCTAAAGCCAACATCTGCGACGCCCTCATTAAGGTAAGCTGTTCGGACAAATACGTTGCCGTCCACGGGGTCAAGCCTGATCCCTGAGGATAAATCAGTGAAAGTTTCAGTAAGGACCTGGATGTATTCCTTGGCTGTAGTGGTGCCGTTAAGGTAAAAGGTAACAGCCTTATTCACGTCCGTAGTCTGTCCCATAAGTTGGTGGCCCTCATGTCCGGTTGGGATGTGGGAGATGTAGGTGTTTTGGATGGAGTTGAAGTCTTCGGAGGGTTGGGTGAGACGGACCACGAGGCGGAAGGCTTCAGCATGGTCCAAGGTTGGGTATGATGGGGTAATGGCCGCGGCGGCAATACCTAGAGCAGCGGCGAAGACGTACATGTTTAACATGTTGGCTGGCGGACTGTGTCAGTTCTGTGTCGGTTCTGTGTCGGTTCTGTGTCAGGTTCTATGTTAGTTCTGTGTCGGTTCTATGTCGGTTCTGTGTCGATTAGGTATTATAATAAAAAGTAAGCAAATAAGCTAATTAGGACCTCAAGCTGCTGCTAAAGAGATGAAATCAAGCAGACTCGCGGCCTAGACGTTGTTCTTATAAAAAGTCGTGCATGCCACATGAGGCCCTATTTAGCTAGTCAATTATTCAGTTAGGCCCTACTCCGTGATTAGGCTATATAGTAAATAGGTGGGAGGATTAATACGAGTTACTATTATTAGAACGAGCATAATAATGATTATGCGGCTTCAATTACGTCCGTATAATTTGAGTGCGCAAACACTTACGTCTGTAGTAGCGATTTTTTACGTGCATCTGCCGGTAGTGCTAATCCATTATGTAGAACAACCCGCCCACACTATAGTCTACATAACCCCGGAATGATTCTGAAATAACTACAGTGGGTCCCGGCAATTCCAAAGCAGCACTATTATTAACGCGACCAGTATTACCGAATACTCCGTAATATTGAGCGCTGGTTCAGGAGCTTGCCGCAATAACCGTCTCCTCGTGATGATCTGACTGTCATGCCGCTCTCAACAACACCCTCATGCCGAGCGTGGCCGGGGTAGCATGCAACAAACAAAGACGCTTCTCGAAGCCGCCCAAACAGTCACATCAACCTCCACTTGGCCGAATTCCGATTTCAGATGATGTTTTGACGGTTTTTTTTTTTCCAGGGTGCCCGATGGTACTTTTGTGCACGAGAGATCGGCGTGGTTGCTTCAAGTTAGTGGGGGAAAGCGGCTGTGTCTGTTTTCGCATGTCTGGTAGTCTCGTGATGGTATAATGGAAGTGGGCATGGGATATTCTTTGCCTGGCGAAAGGTGTGACTAGAAATCTAATGTCCTTTTTAGATCAATCATCTCGGGACTCCATGCACTCGCCGGGAACTCAGTCAGCCTTGGAACTGAATTCAAAATGTGAACGCACGGAAAATTTTCAGTCTTGTCCTAGTCTCAATGGCAGCTGTCACCAATTGTCATACAGCTGACAGATGCATCTCGGCACGTGGCAACTTGCCGCCATCTGAACCTCACTTTTTCGAGCCGTGGAAAGACCTCTGACTGTTTACATGGGCTGTTGCACTACTGCATTCTCGTTTGGCTTTGCTCAAAGCAGCAACGTTCCAGGCCAATATGACAAACAGCAATGACTCTTGCGGGATCCCAGTTGAAGTAAGAAGCCCTGCAAACACGGAAGGAGCTATTTTGAGAGCACAGAACTCAGCCGGGCTCGACGAAATTACTGAAGGCAAGATGTCTTGATGCCCGAGCTGCGCATCCTGGAGGTGATAAGGACCATTGGGCCAGGAAAAGCAGACGACACAATCGAGGCAGATTTGAGCTCGCATGCAAACGAAAATCCCAGTGCGACGCCTTCGCCGCGGGGGATCTCGGGCCACGAAGAAGCCGAAGAAGCCAAGCCAAGCAGCTCAGTTCCTGGACCAAATATTTGCGAAAGCCAAGAGATCCCGAAATCAAAGAGTGCGAGCACCCTCATGGGTTTGGAACCCATGTCCAAGAAGGCTCGAAAGCGTGCGTACCAGAAGCTAGAAGAGGAGACAGAAGGGTACCTGAAGGACTGGATTCCTACCTGGATTTCTAGTGTCAAGAAACGGGTTAGTTCGACAAAGCCGAGTCGAGGACAAGACAACGTGGAATCCCTGAAAGAGTCCAAGCCATCATCAAAGCCCCCAAAAGCGCCCGCGGCACCGATGGCACCGATGGCACCGATCATGCCCTCGGTTGTCGTTGAAACCTGGGACAAACTTCCCAAAACTCGAGTCGAAATTGACTCTGCGCTAAAACTCAAGAGTCGACGAAGCGACTATGAAGACGTCGATGGTTCAACTGAAGAGGGTGCGGCGCCCGCTGAAGGCGACCCCGAGATGCCGGGAAAACGACAAGGTCTACGACCGAAACGAAGAAGCCTTCTGCGTCTAGCTCAAAAGGCTGGCCGTGACACTATCACAGGCCCAGGAGCCGCCGATAAGGTGTCTGCATCTGAGGCAACTCAATTTAAGCCGTCTCGACCAGGCCGGCCCAAGGGCCGAACAGTCGTAGACGGGAGGCGCGGCGTTATCAAAGCGAGGCGCGGCGCACCAGCGGCAGCTTACGGAAAAGAGGCAGAGAGCGTCAAGGGAAAAACCAAAACACATTGTCCGACGTTGGTGCATAGTGGTCATGCTACAAACCCCGCATCACGAGGTGGTGCGCGAGGGAGAGGTCGGCCACGAAAACGAACCGCAATTTGAAGAACCAATCCTAAAGTCCCAGCTCCCGAAGCTCAAACAGTTTGCTCTTTGCTGATTGATTAGACTCTTATCGTTCATTTTCGCCATTCTACGCTTGGGACTGTTGGCTCAATTGATCCGGTGCTCCTTCTCGCAGAGCTGAAATATCGTACCGACATGTCCTTATCGTTGAAGCATTGCTCGAGAGGTGGAAAAAACATTGCTGTTCTTTCGAAAGTTCTCAGGAAGCCATGATTTTCAAGACGTTGGTTGAGGACAGTATCGTCTGGCTGTGAGGATGGGAGGCAGCGATCTCTGCTATCGATGGTTGCGTTACGAAGGTCAACAATGCAAAAGGAAGCCCAAGTGACGACGTGCCTAGTACTTTTCTCATTTAAACACTGTGAGCACCTCAGATCCTATTGCATGTATATAGTGTTCCATCAACCAAACTCGAGCAAGCAAATGGCTGCAAGTGAGAGCTAGACGAAAACCATTGACATATATTTAAACGCGGCTCAGTCCCAATGGTACACACAGTAATTGCATCAATTTCAAATGTCCAAAGTCCAAGTGTTTGGTCTTACGAAGCCACTAGGATTTCTCAGAAATATCGTGTCGCCAAGAAGCAATAGGTTATTCGTAAACCACGGCAAAAGACTCTGCGACTCCGGAGGCCTACCTCAGTTGCTTCTGAGCATCATGAACTTGGACAGTTTCGGGGCTCAAACGCCCGAGACGTCGGATCAGCATCTATATTGGAAGGGTCTTTCCACCCACCCTGAGCCCTCATTTGAGCTATTGCATTTGAGTCTGGTAAGCAGTGTGCGTGCAGAGTTGGACGGAACGGAATGCGCTGACGGCTAAATCCCGGAACGGCAGGTTGAGAAGGTTAATTCAAGTATGCATTTACAGTTGGAACCAGCTTTGTGACCAAGGTGACGAAGTGTTGGCCATCCACTCATGGCAAGATTGTGGCTCGAGGAACCATTCTCCCGTCGAGGAAAGACCTGTCCCAGGACGAGACGTAGGCAGATTTTGCACAAGTTCACTGCAGAGGCTCTTGATCTAATAATTGAAATGAACGGTGACATCCGGAGACTTGATACCTAAGCCGTGGAGGCAGTTCATGTCACAAGCTGTGCATTGCGTAGGCTGCGTAGGCTGCGTTTGTCGTGTTGTCGTGTTGTGTTCGGCTACCGCCGTTTGCCTGTCCTAGATGACTCGTCAATACCCTGCGAAGGGGGGGAAACTGGTGTCAGATGGTTTCAACCAAGGCAGTGTAGTGTGTTTGTCTTACAACAGTGTCGTCGCTCTAAATACAAGGCGACCGCATCTAACAAACCGAACAAAGACCCAAACTTCAGTTCACAGCCGAAAAGGCCGTCCCCGCTATGAACAACTTGACGTGAATTTGTTGCAGTTTTCGGTCACGTATTCCGTATGTACGTATTCGGCTATCGGGCTTTGTCAAGTTCTCGCTAGATGCATTTGTCGTAGCTGGCCCGCGGGCTTACACTGAGCACGTGTTTTGTCATCTGGACTGTAGCATAACCACCACCGCCTCCCTCACTCTCAACACCATTTCCAAGTATATCCAAGCCTCACTCAAGACATGACTCTATCTTACCCGCTGAAGCATTCTTATCCACACACTCTGGTGTCGAAACTTGACCACGCGCTCGAATCTCTCCCGCCAGCCGCTGACTTCACTGCTCGCCGGGCCCTTGCATTTCAGTCACCCCCCCCCTCCCCATCCAACGGAAGCCAAGCCCAGCATGTCGATTCACTTCTTCACTGTCGGTGAAGCCCCATTTTTACGCGCTTCTTCATTACGCGCTCGCCATAGTGAAATATTTCAGAAACCGTCATGAGTGTTGTCTTCTCTTTGTCAACACTCGTTGGGTGCACCCATCGCAGCTTCGCTTTTTTCCCCCATCTCCAATTGCTCGTCAACATCTTTTAATCATCACCGGATATCCATCGATCAAACTAAACTACACCTGTGTGTGACTCTGGATTTGGACGACGTAGAAGATATGGGCTATCACGGTCTATCAAACGGGTTTTCTCGCCAAGAGACTGCTTCTAGTGGTGAGGGACCTGCTGATACTGACATTTGACGCTTTTTGGGGGGTTCACTTTGTTGACCTTGTCTCCTTTTCGATTTGTGGCAGATCATGTTCAACTTCTTGCAAAGCCGGGCTCCTCATCTACGCCATACAATAGGGGAGGTTGGCTCACCAACGTAGATATCCCAACCGGTTTTGAAGATCAGCAGAGGCTTCGCTCCAGCCTCTCCAATTGGGAGCAAGTACAGGCTGGCTTACGATCTATTACGAATGTTTCTCTCCCACGGCCAGTGGGGACCTCGAACTCGACTTTGACATCATCTTCGTCTTCTGTTCAGGACCCAAACGCACATCTCACAAGAATCAATCATGGCAACCTACCCAGCCATCTCCAAGGACTCCAGCGTCAAAACATGAACAACACCAGCATCCCCGATGAGATCGCGAAGTCAATCCGCCAAATGACCTCCTCCAACGGACCCCTACAGCCGCATGCTCATCAACACCCCTCATCTGCCATGCCGAACATCAGTCCCTCTCGACAGCGCTCCATGCATGATCTGACCACTTCCATCCCACCCCCAGTCATTGCTCGTCCCAATTCGATCCCCATCAGCAACCCGGCGCGCTTCGTGCCCCCCGGTCTCGTGCCGTTGCACCTCGTCAATGACCTCAGCAGCGGCCTTGACCTCCGGAAAGTGGCGTATAATACGTCAAACTTGTACGGCAATCTGCTTTGCAACCCCCTTCAGAAGAACGACCGCCACATGATGGCGGCGAACCTGGCGCCATCCCACCCGGCCCCGGCAGCCCCAAATGCCCATCCATATTCCGAACCAAGATTCGTCCCCATGCTGGCCATCACGCGTCCCGACAAGACAGGCAAGGACTTCACACCAGTCCCCCTCGCAAGCACCCAGGTAGCCTCGCTCAAGTTCTCGCCCCGATACCACGGCATGCACACCGAGAACAACGCCAGCGTGGAATATCTCAAGCCAGAGCAGAACTGCGCCCTGTGGCTGACCAACCTCCCGCCTGATATCAAGGAAAAGGAACTCCTGGCAGCCATACGGAACGTAGGCCGCATCTACGCAACCTACATCAACTACCCCGACGGGTATACGCACAGCACCTCGGCCGCCAAGGTCGTCTTCTTCACGCCCGAGGCTGCGCAGAGGCTCGTCGCGCATGCCACGCTCGTGAATCCAATGGTCATCCGAGGACACCACGTCAAGATTGCGCTGAACAGAATCAAGTATGCCAAGAGTAGCATGGAGAATGGCGAGTCGCGCGTGTTGATCATCACGGGGCACAAGGATTTTGTGAATGAGCAGAGCTTGACGGCATACTTTGAGGCCAGGTTCCAGTTTCAGATTGATGAGGCGCACACGCTGATCAGGCACAAGGAGCGCGCGGTGGTGGAGTACAAGTTCGGGAGCTATCGATGCCAGGCACAGATGGGGATGAAGGCGCTGCTGCTCGATCGTCCTGCTGGGTTCGAGATGGTCGAGTATGGGGCGGATCCATGTGAGGTCGGGAGTGATGTGACGTCTTTTACTGTTGCTGGGGAGCGGATCCAGGGGAGGGGTTTGTTGGTCAAGGAACAGGGTGATTCTGGGTCTATGGATCAGTAGCCGGGCTGTACAGGTCTGGGAGGAGAGAGAACGTGCAGACTTTTTATTTTTTTATTTTTTTTGGTTGTGATGCCAGAGACATCGTGTGGGAACATTGAACCAAGAGGGCCGATGCGGAACATCGTGTTGAAACATTGAACAAAAAGGCTGATGCGGATTATGGACGGAATGTGCTCAAAGTAGAAAAGCACGCGAGCTTGTTTCGGTATCAATTGCTTGCTTTCATTCATATACCTCGCTCTCAGCTGAAAAAGGGGTCGGCCTTTGTATTGGAAGAGTAGAATACATACAAGGCATGTTTTAAGGCAATGGAAAACGAGCAACAAAGCTCCATCACCCTGTTGGCAATGTGAATGTTGCCTTGCACGTGTCGAACACGCCCGTGACACTGAACCTTGAGGATGCCTCTCCAAGTCCAGCATGGGATAAGTCCAGCGCCGGCATCAGCCTCCCGCTTTCCACCACTCCCGTAACCAGAGTGATGGCGATTCCGCTTTGAGATTAGAGGGACCTCGAACAAATAAGTAATGTGACGGCAGTCTGGCTTTTTTTAAACAAAAGATGACACACACCTGGCCAATGTTGAGAAGGGGGGGGGCGGGGGATGTCTTTCTGACTCAGCCAGGTAACGTTTTAAGAGCTCAAACCATATCTCGCAGCCACCATCGGCAACCCGGGGGAGACGGCCCTTTGAAATGAAGTCTACGGGGTTTAAAATTTAGGGATTTGAAGAATGGAAAAAAAAAAAAAAATCCTCTCGTCAAAGAGGCCCGATCGTTACGGAAAGAATGACAAGTTCATCTACCAGCCAGACGAAAGAAATCATCCTGGAAAGCTGGGGATTCTCCTACGGGCCAATGCACCCGATAACCTTAAAACCTGCCACCGATCGCCATCTGCGCTTATTAACATGCAAGTCCGGCCAGGCAGGAAGGGTATCGTGACGGCGGGAAAGATGGACAATGCGTTGGATAGCATCGCAGCGAAATGTTGCAAAAGTTCATGAACGGGACCTGGATTCCCAGTCACGCACTTCACTTCACTTCTTTGGGGCATCGAGCATCTGTTTTGCTCACGAGCAGGTTTCAGAAAAAGAGCCTGGCATGGCTTCCTGGTCGGCTTGACCAAAAAGTAAGTTTGACGGTACTGCGATTTAGGCTTCTGACCTGTGAGAAGCTGCCGACGTGAGTTCAAAAGTAGAAAGCATATCCAAGACAAGACGTGGCTCTTCTGTCGTCTCCTGTATAAGTAGTGCCAACGAGAACTTCCAAAAACCCCCTTCTTTTCCAGTCCACCAAGCCAGATAGTCCCAAGTCATCAAACGACCTGCCGAACAGCTCGTTGTGCAGTACCCTACTCTCCAAAACGCTTCCAAAGAGCAAGTTAGTACGAAATATACAGACTTTCCCGATGGAGCAGCTCGCGCCTGATGACCGAGAGGACCAATGGCAGAGATATCTGGCCCGACATGATCTACAATCCCTCTGGACATGTGTATACGAAACAGAACAGACCAAGTACGGACCTATTGTCCAAGGCCTTGAAGCCGAAGAGGACAAAAGAAGAAGGATGGAACAGCGAATAGTGCGGGACAAAGAGTGCTGGGCCACCAGGAGCAGATACATGTCGCTCAACCGCCGTCGACGATACCATGATACCTTGAGGGAGCTTTCTCAGACTGCCGATAAGGTCCAGCTGGCCTGGGCGGAGCGCTCCAACAACATCACCGCATTCCAAACCAGCATGAAACGATATCAACAGAATGGCGGCAGGGTTGCCAAGCGTTTCAAGATACGACTCGGTGACTTGGGCGACGAGGACGCACGAGAGCTAGATGTTCATAAAACACTCTACAACTCGAGGTACTACTTCGGACACACTGGCGGAAAGTATATTTTTCGCCACGGCACCCAAGGGAGCAGCGCTCATCCCATATCCAGCTCCTCTGGGGCCGTCTTCGCACCATCCGAACCCTGCTCGTGGCAAAACCCGTGCTGGGACAGTCTGCTGCAGGTCAACGAGGACGAGCTCCAGCAAACCTACACGTTTTGCGGAGTCGTGCCAAGGACCATCAAAGAGTACGGCGCCAGGTTTCGAGTAATCTGCCCAAAGGTCGTCCAGATTCTCGGGAGTCTCGTCACATTCAGCGACCCGGTCGGTGAGGCGCAGATTCGTTTCCAGCTCGCGAAATGCGCCGACACGGACATTTCCCACACCCAGCTCGTCGACCTACATGACAAGTGGGTGCAACGGATTTTCGACGACCGGCCAACGCGCCGATGGGCTCGGGACAAGACGAAGACTCATCCTCTCATTCTCGAGTGTGCATTCCTGATTGTCACCATCGGTGCCCGCGCGCGTGGTTTCGAGAATTGCATGGCACATCTGTTTCGCACTCTGCAGCTGGCCACGGGGATGTCAGGCCACGACATGACGGACGCGTATACACGGATAGTGTCTGAAGAAGCTTTTGACGAGCTACTGCGCAAGCGCAACGTTGAAAACTGTCTTCTGTTCAGCGGGGAAATACAAGAGGTATGTGACTGGACCCCTTTTCTGTCTCTTCCCTTTTTCCACATTTGGCAAGTTGCGGGAATAATCTTATTCCGGGCCATTTGTGAATCCATACCCCCCCCTCCACACCCAAAACATCCGACGCGACCGAAAGCTAACTTTTTTCCCAAAGAATATTCACCACTTCTTCAAAGATTCTCGGTTCGAATCCGACCCCATACATCCCCTCAATCGCTTCAATTGCCTCAATGTGGAGTCGACATTGGCCAAATTAGACGACCTCTCACAGCTGGACGATAGCGACACAGAATCTTCAGACTCTGAGCTGTCGGACTCCCCCGAGACCGAGACGGAAGACGCAGCGAGTGAGAGTGACGCAGCGAGTGAGAGTGACGCAGCGAGTGAGAGTGACGCAGCGAGTGAGAGTGACGCAGCGAGTGAGAGTGACGCAGCGAGTGAGAGTGACGCAGCGAGTGAGAGTGACGCAGCGAGTGAGAGTGACGCAGCGAGTGAGAGTGACGCAGCGAGTGAGAGTGACGCAGCGAGTGAGAGTGACGCAGCGAGTGAGAGTGACACAGCGAGTGAGAGTGACGCAGCGAGTGAGAGTGACACAGCGAGTGAGAGTGACGCAGCGAGTGACAGTGACGCCTCCGCCGACGACGACGACGACGACGACGAGGAAGAGGAAGAGAAGGAGGACAGTAGCGACTCAGACACCAAGCAAACGTCTCGCGTCCCTCCTACAAACACAAACGGCGGCTCAAAGCGCAGCCGCACAGCTACGCCGGACCGCCCTCGCAAGCGACGGCGCAGCCTCTCCCAGGAATCCTACAGACTCCCCCGAGGCTGCTAACAAGACAACACACACACAACAATCAATCAATCAATGGCCTCGATCCTCTCCCTCCGCGGCGGCCTCTTTGGCGGCAGCCTCCCCGCCACCACGGCCCGCAACCTCTTCTCGACCTCCTCCACAGCCATGGCGCGCGTGCCCCCCAAACCCGCGCCGGGGGCCAAGCCTGTGCGGAAGAACCGCGCGGCCCCCAAGTCGGAGAACTTCTACCGCATAAAGACTCTCAGGCAGAACATGTTCTCGCCGGCTCCGCCGCCCCTCCGAATGGCTCGCCTGCGGTACCTGCGCCACTGGACGATCCATCGGGCCTGGCAGCTTTTCAGGCGCCAGCAACACGACGCGATTGCCAAGGAGAGACAGAGAATGCATGCGGCCATGTACAATGCTTGTGAGGAGCTGCGCCAGACGGTCGGGCCAGAGGGCCGGGGCGAGGGATACCTGTACCGAGTTGCCATGGAGAAGAAGGGGGTCTGGGGTACGGATGCTGTGCCTATCGAATATGCGAGGTTTCAGACTGATTATCCTGGAAAGGAGCCCTGGAATCATGATTGGAAGCGATGAGTAGATTGCCCATGGGGGGCCTTGTTTCATTGAAAGCCGCGCCGCCCATGTGTATTCGCGTGGTTTGCTGTCACGGAGAATTGTGGGCTCATGGGCTAGAGGACGAATTTGCCGGCAGTCTTCTTGATATTTGCAATTGTACCATGGCAGATGTATTAACAAAATGTGGCATTACAAGCATGATTGGAGCGGAGCATTTGACTTGCTACCCCGTAGCTTTGGGGTTCCATTGTTGACCAAAGTTCGCTTTGTCTGGGAGTATCCTGATTTGTGATTCTTGTCCTAATATCTGCGCCAGTTGCATGACAACACGTTTTCTACCGGTCTCTCTTCTCACATCGATTTTTGTTTGGGCGAGTTGAAACGTGCAACCCGCAGCCCTTTCCGTGACATGAATAAAATGAAGCAACCATATGCACAAAAAATAATAAAATAAAGACCAAGAGAATTACCAATATCCTTGCAAGATGAACAAAGCTTATGCCGCGTGTGCATGGGCCAGTTGATGCGATCTGTACCCCGTCCGCGCCCTATGAATACAGAGAGTGAAACTGCTTTTGTGCGGGAGTAAAGAAAAACAGGTTCCGATAAGCTTCGCTGCAGTTCTGACATTAAGCGTTATCTGATGGAAAAGAGGGACGATGAGTTCGCTTGCCAAATATCACGACTCGAAAAAAGGAAAAAAAAAAAGGCTTTGTATGATAAGATGTGCTCTCGAACAAGAGACCATGGGGGTGGCGATGGCGAGCATTGAGGTGCTAGCTAGTCTGTCGAGTGCCGAGGATAAATTCGTCAGGATCGGGAAATCCGGACAAGGTAGTCCTTAGTCCGTAGTCTCACAGTCAGTTGCTCCAGGGGCCGTCGTGGCGATCCATTGTTACAGAACAACACAGCAACCACCGCCTTCGCCTTTTTCGAATGTCAAGAGTGCGGCTCGTGTGGCAGCTTCAAAGACGTCGTCCACGCCCTCGCCGCTCAAGCTTGAGCACTCGAGATACCGCTTAGCACCGACTTCCCGGGCTACCACCTCTCCGTCATGTGGTGTGAGAAATCGCTGTGACTTCTTTCGCATCTCCTCGATCGCTACTGGATCTTCTCGAAGATCCTTTTTTAGCCCTACTAGAATGATTGGGACTTCAGCACATAAGCGAGTCGCCTCCTCGATCCACTATACGACGAGGACAAAAATTCAAGTAAATCATTAGTCAAGAATCACTTCGTCAAGTCCGTGCACGGTAACATGCACATACCTTGCTCTTCACATTATCCAATGAGTCGGGCATGTCAACAGAGAACCCGACCAAGATGACATGGGCTTTGGAATATGCCAGTGGCCGTAGTCTCTCGTAGTCTTCTTGGCCAGCAGTGTCCCACAAAGCTAACTGGACAGATTTGCCGTCGACTCTGCAATCGGTGACATAGTTCTCGAAGACCGTGGGGATCTTTTTTGATACGCATTAGTTGGCTATCATAGAGCTTCGCTGGTAGTTTTGTATGAACCACGACTTACATAACGCTACATTAAACTCTGGTCAGCGACAGACGATACAATGATGAGCATAGCAGGCACAATGGGGACGAACCGTAGGGAAGTATCCAAGTGTAAACACGCTGAGTAAACTGGTCTTGCCACATGCACCATCACCTATGATGACAAGTTTCCTGTAGATGCAGGTATTAGTTTGACAATACTACCGACATTGATTTCTATGCGGGCAGGCTTGATTCCATATGGTACACCATGACTATGGTGTTGAGCGGAGTGCTCTCTGCTGAATGGAGGGACAGCATTAACTTCTGATCAATCGTACCTGCGGATGACATTTTGAGAATTTGAATTGGCCATTTTGGTCGGATGGGTATTTTTCGCAGGTATTTTTCGCACAAATCTGTTGAGGGGACGTCGAGCGCTGCTGAGGACGGCCGCGGGAGCACCCAATTCTTTCGTCCCTTGATTAAAACTCAGCCGTCGCAAGACAAAGCGAAGTGATCTTTGTTGGAAAATTCTGGCCCGGATCGCTGTATTTATACGTCGAGTATGCACTGCGGTTTTGAAGACCCGATACCTCAAAACGCCTTCGAATTACGTCGATCGGGTTCAGAGAGTCCGGGGCGGTGCGGTGCTGTGGAGGGAAGCGGGAGGTTCGGAGGCCGCAGTAAGACAAGAGTACGAGCTGAAAAAGCGGTTCCAACCGTTAATTTCCCGTGTCTGTGTCTCGAAGCGTCTGGTCGTTGTCAAAAGGAACGTATCTGGAGGAGCTCGAGTAGACAGCAGTTGACAGTTGTGCCCAAGTCAGGAGCGGGGAATGGCGATGCCAGAGAGCAATTAAGCCAACAAAGGACGAGGAAGGGGGAAGAGGAAGAGGAAAAGTGGCACAGCGGGCCTCTGGAACGTGTCACGGGCTTGGAGAATAATGAGGGAAGACAGGCCAAACTCAAACACAGCAACGTCTTTTTCAGCTATTTCAGTCAGTCCAAAGACAAGCGCAGGTTTTGGGGGGGGGGTTTGTGAGCGACAAGAGTCAATTGGGGACGGATGCAGACGGGGCGTTACTTGCTGACGTCCGCTTACATAACGGCGACTCCGGGCGACGGGGAGACACGACAGAGCTCGTCGTCAGGCAGCCAGGATATGCAGGCCGAGTGAGACCTGGCCAAACCAACATTGACGCCATTTTGAGAGCCAGCTGCTGCCCTGCTGCTGCTGTGGTCAGACGTTCTCTGGCAGATAAACCATGACCACGTTGAACTTATGCTGTGCTCCGTCCCTGTGACCCTGTGGGTGGGTGAAGCACTGCTGAAGATATCACCACATACAACTTTTGGCCTGTCACTGTAACGTGCAGAGCAGAGCGGGCGTCTGTTGGCAAGGGCATCTGTGGAAACCATGATGATACGGATTAATGATGATGGTCATGGATGGACAACGCGCAGCTGCGGGCTTTGCCGCCCAGTTTTTACCTGTACCACTCAACAGTCCATCTATGCAACACGACACAAACACAACACTTGATACGAAAGGCAGAAAAAGCTCGTCCTAAATTAAAAGGGTGCCATGGTTGCAGGCATGGTTGCACAAGAACACGCGATTTTTTTTAGCTTCATTGTCCGCATGTCTCGAGGTTTTGGATTCCGAGACTCGCGGATAAAGACCGGCAAGCCTGAGGTTGCAACTCATTGTTAATACATTATCCAATAGAAAGAGCTTTTTCAGGCGGCTGCATGGGCAAGTGCCAGAACCAATGATACATACGTTGGTGTCTCGACGCAACGAAGCTTACGTACTCCGTATGTACATGGCAGGAACGGAAAAGGCTAGTGGCCGCAAGGTTGTCGTCAGAAACTCCGTCAAATCGCCGACGGATTATCAATGGTCTGCTACGCCAACCTACCTTGATCGGAGCGTCTGAGCGTGTGAACCCGACCCGTCCCAGCGCATCACGTGCATTGTCACGCGGTCACCACCTCCCTCGCCTCCTCCAAAAGCACCCCAGCACCACAGCGCCAACGCTGATTGATCGGAGCGCCCCAGTTTTTATTGGCTTCAAAGAGAAAGTGGCCATTCTGAGGTACCGCGGCCATGTAAACTACACTGTACGGTGACTTCCAAACGGTTTGGTATCAACCTCGAACCAACCAACCATCAACCCTCACCTCAACTTCGCCGGTCCTTGCAGTGACTTTTGCTCAACGTCTACGTGCTTGAGCTCTGCAGGCACCACCTCATTCCCGAGGGATTCGCGGCTCCCCTTATTGGCGTCATTGCTGACCTAATTCTGACTTTCGCCGACTCGAACCTGAGTGGGTGACTGGTGCGTGCCTCAATTTGACCTGCTTTCCTTGACACCTCACCAAACCCCATCTCGACATCTCGCGTTACCACCCATTCTTCTGTCGGCGGCGATCCCTCTGATTCGGAGCTGATGAAGGCCTGGTTCTCTTCCGGCAGACCCCCTTATCCTGCATCATCCGAGACTGACCTGTCCGCTGGGTTTTTTTGCGCGCAATTAGATTAGAGTCCAGATATCCTACTTCGAGCGGGCCACCATCCACCACCTCGTTGATGGTGTCGCCTCACCAAGTGCCGTAAAACGTACGATGCCGGCCACCAACCCGAAGTCGGCTCCTCCTACGCCGCTATCACCTCGAAACACAGCCAAGTATACCAACAAAGATGGCTCAAAGTACATCACTGTACCCAAGACTCAGTCCGATTCCTCTCAACCTTCCACCCCGACCATGGCCACCAAACCATCCAGTCCGCCTTCGAACCTCTCGAATCTCGACACCTCTGCACCGCCTGTAAATCGTAAGAAGCAAAAGCGTCGACAAAAAGCAATGGCCAAGGCTGCTGCCGCCGAGGAAGCTGAAAATGGCCCTGCGGACCCCGCATCAGCAACCAATCTGCAGCCCGAAACTCTGCCTGCTGACCAGGACCTTGCTGCCAGCGATGACGAGGCTGACCACACGCTGAATGGCGGCTCATCTTCTCCCATCACGAATGGCCACCTAAGCCCGAGTGCCAGGACAAAGAAGAAGCAGAAGAAGAAGAAGAAGTATGCTGGAGGCTCCGTCTATTCTGATGAAGAGTCTCCCGCTCAGCTGTCGACCGCGCTTCCACAAGCCCCGGGTGATGTGAGCTCACGGCCATCAGGCATGTCTAGAGACAAGATTTGGAGCACGAGCAATCATGAGGAACGGGAGCGAATCAAGGAGTTCTGGCTTGGATTGGGCGAGGACGAGCGCAAGTCACTTGTCAAGGTAGAAAAGGATGCTGTGCTGAAAAAGATGAAGGAACAGCAGAAGCATACCTGCAGCTGCACAGTTTGCGGGAGAAAACGGACAGCCATAGAGGAGGAACTGGAGGGCCTGTACGACGCTTACTATTTGGAATTGGAACATTTCGCCAACCAGGGCGAAGGGCCACCGATGCTCCCGCCGCCCTCTCGAGGCTTTCCACCTCGCCCCCCGCGCCATTTGCCGTCTCGCTATGCTCCGCAACAGCCGTCTCGCGGTCGAATAGTAGAACATGTCGGCGAAGAGGACGAGGACGACGATTTGGAGGAAGTCTATAGTGAAGACGAAGTGGACGACGATGAATACAGTGATGACGAGCCCCCGGAGCAGTTTCACAACAATCCCTACGACCGAGATATGACCGATTTTCTTACGTTTGGCAATAGTCTACAAGTCAAGGGTACGCAACTCCTTGATTCTCTTCTCAGCGCATATGGTAACATGGACTTAGGCGGCATTCTCACCGTGGCGGATGACCTCCTCAAGAACGACGGCAAGCGATTCATCGAGATGATGGAACAGCTAGCTGAACGTCGAATGGCTCGCGAGGAAGACGCGAGAGAGCATTTCTCTCGCGGCTTTGGTCATCCCAACGGCTCATACTCCAATCCTCATAATCATCCTCCTCCGGACGATGACGATTACGAAGACGAAGAAGACGAGGAGGAAGATTATGAGGATAGCCAGGATGAGGAGTATGCGGATGAAGAGGTATTTTCTAATCCTTCAACCATGCCGTCCAAGTTCCATACTGAGTGCTGCTGCCAGGACCAAATGACGGAAGAGCAACGAATGGAAGAAGGTCGTCGGATGTTTCAGATTTTCGCGGCTCGAATGTTTGAGCAGCGAGTGTTATCCGCATACAAGGAGAAGGTAGCAAAGGAGCGGCAAGACAAGCTGTTGGAAGAACTCGAGGAAGAGAGCAGGCAAGTTGACCAACAAAAGGCCAAGAAGGCTAAAAACGCGCAGAAGAAAAAGGACAAGGCAGCACAGAAGAAGCAAGCTCTGGCTGAAGAAAAAGCGCGAAAGGAGGCTGAGAAGGCTGCAGAGGAGGCTGCCCGGCTTGCAGCTGAGCAGGAAAGAATCACTGAACAGAAGCAGAAAGCCGAAGAGAAGCGGAAGCAAAAAGAGGCTCAGAAGAAGGCTGAAGAAGAAGCTCGATTGAGGAAAGAAGCCGACCGACTACGACGCATCCACGAACAACGAGAAAAGCAAGCTGAGCAGGAAAGAAAGGCTCGAGAAGCTCGAGAACGTGACAAGAAGCTCAGGGAAGAGCAACGTCAACGGGAGAAGGAGGCTCGGGAGCAACGAGAGCGAGAAGCACAGGAACGGCGAGACAAACAGGAACGTGATAAGAGAGAAAAGGAGGCTCGAGCAGCCAAGGCTCAGAGGGAGGCTCAAGAAGCCGCTCAAAGGGCGAGAGAAGAGAAGTCGAACCATAAGCCCAGTGCTCAAGTATCCCATTCACAGCCTATCCAAATTCCCAAGCGAGGACAGGCACATCCTGTTTCTTTGCCGACTGTGCTACCGCAGCACCCCCTGAACCCTCCGAGCTACGCATCTCCAAAGATCCCGATAGCCACGCCAGTAATTCCCAAGGCTCCTACTCCGATACGCGCCCGAACGCTTTCCCAGCAACAAGATTCTGGACCAGGAAGCTCCGCAGCCTCGCAATCGGCATCGACAACCAGCCAGAACGAATCCCCTCACCCAGGAACGCCTATACACGTGAGCCCCGGGCTAGTTGGACAAGACCGAAAAACAAGTACAAGCGGGTCGACTCTAAGCTCGCATCTCAATCGGCCAGTCTCGCCGCACAGTTTTCACCCCAAGTTACCTGGCCACACGCCGCCGTTTCAAATGCCTATAGCAGGCATGCAACCTCCTCCCGGTTTAACCCCTCATCGACCGCCTGGCTTCTCAAGCCCCGTCACGCAAGAGGCCATGTTTCCATTAGGATTCCGGCCCAGCCCCAACATGATGATGCCTCCGCCAGGAATCAACGGTCCGGCTATTCGTGGATTCCCTCCTGGTCCCGTGCCCCCGCCGGGGTTCTCTCATTCCTCCACAGACCCATTTCCCATGAGCCAGGCATTCTCAATTCCCAAAGACAGTCCCATCCCGACACACGCACGTCAGGGTTCTGCTGGCTTCGACGGACCTGCGGGAGGAGCGCCATCTCAGCCGATCGGCAGACCTGCGCCCATCGGACGGCCCGGTAGTTTGTCTCAGGGCCAATCGCGAGATGAGGACGGGGACACCAAGCACCTGGGCAGCCGGGTTTTAGTCGATGATGACGAGCCTCTGCCAACTGAAATCAATCCTGGCAGTCTGCGCAACCAACCCCCTGGGCCGCGAGGTGGATTCCCGAGCAGCCCTTTCCTGGACCCGGTATTCCCCATGGGACAGAACCCCTGGGGTCCTCCAGCAGCAACGCAACACTTTCCGCCTCCGCCAGGATTCGTAAACCCCGCGTGGGGAGGAGGACCATCGGTTCCTCCAGGCTTTGGTCTGGGCTCACCAATACCTGCACTTGGCTCGATACGAACTTCCTCACAGCCGCGCCATGTGACTGTGCGTTTGATGCTCTGTCAAGCTTGCAAGGACCTGGCTGGGTCAGGTAATTCCGACGCGGATGGTTACATTGATCTCGGCGTGATCAAGTCCCAAATAGAAGCCCAATCGGGTGACGGAAGTATCACCGAAGAGGACCTACTCAACTTGTGCGATACTGAAGGGAGCAGCTCCAACGGAGGTGGCACGTTTGACGTCAAACGCAGCAGCTCCGGACCAAGCAAAGCCCTGATCAGATGGGCTCCAGATCCGAGTGACGGAGCAGGGCAAGGATATCGAGCTCTCGGCGCCCCTGGTGAGATCGGAAGTCCCTTGACCAGCCACGCGTCCTTGCGGGGCTTCTAGAAGAATAGCTCCAGCGATGCAGGCAGTGTAACTGGAAATGGAAGTCCTTGTAAGAAGAAGACTACGCCGCTGGATGGAACTGGCACAGCCGAAGGCTCAGATGACATGGCTGGTTCAGACGCTCTCACAACCAGGCATGCCGCCAGAGCCGAGAATGCCGCCATCATGGACGTGTAGGACGTGCGTGCCAGGCCTCGCTGGAGGAGATCCCGGAAGCGACTTGTAGTGACGCGTTAGTTTCGGGCAAGCCGCTCAATACATCTAAGTCTGGTTCCGAATGAACCCCTTTGCCAGCTATCAGGTGCCAACGATGAAGGGTTTTTTTTTTTTATCACATTTTGAGACGATGTATGGACGGACATAATACCAGTGTGAAAGGTCACAGAGCAAATGGGGAAGGGGGGGAGGGGGATGATGGCGTAAGAGTGAGCCAGCAGGCGAGATAGAGCCGTTCGCGAGCGTTTTGACAGCACATACCATCATAGGTGGCCTACATTTTCAAAGTCACTCTTGTTCATTCAGGTTGCCCATCATGTAGAATAACATGGTGAGAAGGCGAGACGTGTATAGAAGCAAGCTTGTTCCTCGTTCTATCCGTGTATTTTTCCAATGTCTCTGCCCCTGTGCGAGTAGTAGAAGTCGGACACTTTAGAGGCTATATTTGGTACGGAAAAGAAGCCGACTGTGTTTGTAAGATTACCGAGTCCTCTGGCGGTAGGTAGGTAGGTACGTGGGGGGGATGAGAGCAGCTCATGCGCGGCGTGACGCCCAATCTTTGCCCCTTTTCGCGACTGGGCGTCGCGGAAGGGATTCGAATCGTCCATGATGCACTGCGCGGCAAATCTGTACATATTTCATGTCAGGGCTCTCTACGAAATTTTCGCGACGAAGAAAAGGACAGCATGTATCAGAAGTGTCGGTCGTCACAGTGGAGGCTTTTTTCCTCGGGCGTCCTTTACGTGCTTTGTACACGACGTGCGAAACATGTGCATTGATAGAAATATACTACTTGGTTCTTTGCACCGCGGGTCGAACATCCGACAACCCTACTAGCTAATAAAAGGGAGCACGGCTCGCCGGATGTGCTCTGGCGTTCTGCAGGTGCGGCCTCTTTGATTCTTGTGCTCATCCTATGCGCCTAGGTTCCACGCCACACACCCCCTTTTTGAAATGAAAAAGATGCAGCTAGGTAGGGATCTGACTCGTCCTGACGCATTTGGACTCTTTTTTTTTTTTTTTTTTTTAAAAAAACTTTCCGACCAAGGTGAAGCTCATGCATGGCCGGATTGGTCCTGGAAAGGGTTTGGGCCGTGATGATGCTGCGTCTGCTGCATGAGAGGGGCGCGGGCGACGTCCTGGGCGGCGCGCTGCTTCTTGGTGGCGGCGCGTGCGAGGGCAACGGCTTCGGCCTTGGCGGCCGTCTTCTTGTGGTGCTTGCGCTCCTGGCGGCATGCAAAGGCGAGGTAGGCCATGCCGGTGACGACGAAGGAGCCGAAGACGATGGCGATGATGATGCCGCCCGTGTCGAGGGAGTGGATGGCCTCCATGCAGACGTCTACGTGGTTGCTGTCGATGGTGCAGATGTAGCCGCGGAGACAGTCGCTTGTTGTGAGGGGGACGGGGTGGCAGTCCCGGGTCTTGACCTTGCCGTCGACGGTCTCGCTGATGCAGGATGTCGTGGAAGTTGTTCCGATCTGGAAGCAATCTTGGCCGGACTTGTTTTTGTTGGTGTTGACGGCGGTGGTGGTGGTGGCCGTGGCCGTGGCCGTGTCTCGGGGCATCATCATCTGGGCCATGTTGTTGTTGTTGGACGTCGTCGGCTTTTCTCCTCCAGGGAGCGTCGCTCGGCCTCTTCTCCTCAGCTCGTTGACTTGGTTGCTGCATCGGTTGATGGTGTGCTCGGTGTGCTCGGCGGCGTGAGTCGAGATGCATTCTTGGCGGGGACCGGCCGCGGCGACGCTGCCGGCGAGGAGGAGCACGCTCAGGTGGTGGTGGAATCGCATGTTGCCTCTTCCGCCAACAACAAGGATCAAGGGGTAAGGATTGTGGTGGTGTGGTGTTGCCTTGTCGGGGGTTCGGCTTCAAGAAGAAGAAGACGAAGATGTCTTGACGAGTCAGCCTGGAGTTCGGACGACGGGACGGAAGGGGGGGGGAATCAAGTATAACAAAAAAAAATCCCCCCCAAAAAAAAAGGAGAACAATGAGGCCCGACCCTTTTCAGCGTAGCCTGCTAGAGATGGCGCCGAACATGGCAACTTGCAAGGCAGGGGAAAAGCGTCTCGACAAAACTTCCGTCCCCCATGCATCCACCACCCATGCTTCCATCCATCCATGCATCTGGCTCCTTTTCGGGGGGGGAAGCTGGGGGGGTGGCTTCAGCCGTGGCTTGGCGCCTGTCAACGTGTGGCTGACGGTTCATTGTTTGCCAAATAACTGGCACACGTGACACCAGTGACACCAACTTGTTGTAGACGTCATCGCCCACTACCACCTACCCTACAAGCTTGAAGATGGGGGTGACCTGCCAAGTTTGCGTAAAACCAGCCGGGAACCTCCAAAAAACATCCTTGCGGTCCATCTCACAATCGCTAGCGTGTCACAGATCACGTGCACAATCGTGCAGTATAGATAGCGCCCCACAAGGGCTAGACTAGTAAAATATTATTATCCTTTCTTACATACCCTTATAGTTTAGTAGTAATTATATACTATAACTATAAAAACTAGAAAAACTAGAACTAGAATTTAAATAATTATTCTTAGATATTTAAATAGACACTAGATAAGAGACTAATTATAGAGGGATAATAACTCTAAAGGTATATTAATATAGTTAACCTAATAATCCTAAATAACTAAAGAGAATTAGTATAATATTTAGTAATAAATTTCTTACTATTTAATAATAATTAAATATTTAACTACCTAGTTAAATAGGTAGAATAGAGGTTAAAATTCTATTAATTTCTTAACAAATAGGCATAAAAGGCTAAATAATTCTTACCCCTAGATATAACTAATCTTATTATAATATTAATAAGTCTAATAAAAGGTGTAGTAGTAAAACTATCCTAACCTATAACCTAGATAACAGCCTATTATAGGTACAATTCCTAGGGCCCTAGATTTAGACTAATATAATTTAAACACATATAAAGCAAGGTAATAGCAAAATTAATTAATATAATACTAACAAAGCATCTTATTACAACAGCTACAGAATATTTAAAGGACTTCCACCTAGGGATAGATAATTATAGGCGTAGTTTTTAGCTAGGAAAATATATTAAGCATAGCTTTAAGCTAAGTATTTAGCTAGATAAGACCCTATATATAAAACTACCTATAGTTTAATAATTAGTAGCATTATTACTAGAATTAGGAAGGAATAGCCCTATAATATATAAGTTACTACTTATTACACCCCTTAATAATTCCTTATTTAAGTTCCTATCCTATTAAGTATTAGAGATAAACTAAAGGTATTCTACAGATTCTAGGGCCTTATTAAGATTATATAACTAGGCACTATAAGGTTAAAATATAATAGACTAAAACATAATAAACTAATAATTAATAATAGCAAGATAGAGACTACTACTAGATTAAGGCTAATTATTAAACTAGCTAGCCTTAGATAATATTAACATAAAATAAATAATAATTTGTCTATTCTAGGAAAATACAAATATAAATCATATATTACTATAGCTTATCTAGCAGGGATAGAAGTAATAGTTGCCTAATTTATAGGCAGAAATATTACTTATAGTGTAATTATTACTAAGAGTAGTAAATATTAGATTTTTTAATCTAGGTATTAAAGATAAGAAAGGTTAGGGAATTATAGTAAACATAAAATTCACTATAATAATTTACAAATACATCCTAGTATTTATGTAATATTTAGAGAATATAGTAGCTAGTTAATTAGAGAAACTAGTAAAAAATATATAAATATTATATCTACAAGGATAAGCTCTTAATTAGCATAGTTATCTATTAACGCTATTAGAGCGCAAACTACTTTAAGAGGCATTACTAAAAATAATTTACATATACCTTACTAAAAGGTTCTAAGAACCATAATCTATAGCCTTAAATAAGATTAAGAATATATAATACTCTTTATAAAAGTATTATAATAAAGAAGACATTATAATCTTTATTTACAATTTACTACAAGATATAAGAGCGTGTTATTAAGATAATATTATATAGTTATAAATAGTCTACTAGGCATTTAATTTAGAGATTTAGATAATTATTACGCTACTATTAGCTAATATAATAATTAATTAGTTTTTAATATAAATTAGAGAGAGAGTTAATAATTACTAGTTAGGCAAAAGATAAATACTAATAGATAGCTAATTAGTAATTTAGAGATATCTAATAAGGATTAAATATACGCAAAGAATTTAATAATCCTTAAGGCTAATATAAAGAATACTAGCTATATAATAGTATTACTAGACTATAATTTAGAGGTTACTAGAATAATTACTAGAATAGTAATAGAAATAATAATTATTAGGGTAATTTACTATACTATAACCCTACTTAATAGTAATAATAAGGCTAGTAAAGACTATACTATAATAATTAGGACTAATAGTTTAGTAATTAGCTATATTACAATAACTAATAGTAGCTATACCTAAATCCTTAATATAATAATAGGCTAGTTATAAAAAAGCTATACTATTTAGTAATACTATAAGACTACTAAATAAACTAGTAGTCTTACTACAACACCCCTAAGCTATACACTAGGTAAATAAGTTAGACTAGTAAGGTAATAAAGAATAAAGTAATTAATAGGACTAGGTAAGTATTAAGAACTAAGAGAATAATAGCTAATAATTAGAATAGGGGGATATAGATAAGTATATACTATACCTAGAGGTAAAGTAGTAGGAACTATACCCTTAAGATAATTAGGAAGAAGTCCTATAGGCTAAAAACTAGATAGAGTATGTTTAATTTATTAGAATTAACAACGTAGTCCGCACTTATTAAATATGTTTTACTTAATTTATATCTAATAATACGCTTTTTAACTATTTAAGCAAGGCACATAGCTTACTACATAATAGTATAATTAGAAGTAAGGTAGCTTATAATAAAATTTTAGACTCTTACCTAGTATTACATATATAGTAATTATAATTATCTAAATATAGTAATAGAAGATATATAAACACAAATAAAATTAGTAATAAAAGAACTACAAATAGTAAACATAATAAGAGTTAAGACAAAGAAGGGTAGTGAAATACTAATCTTTTAATTAATAGTTAGCATATAATAAAATACAGGTATTAGCTATGTATTTTAATCGTAAATATACCTATAATTCTAGATTTGCCTAGATCTAGATAATCTAGATAGCTAAATGGATATTTGCTATAATATAGGATGCTTAATTATATTAGTAAATACTATATAGGTAGCTAAATAGTACCTAGATATTAAGATATACACTAGAGTAGCACCTATTAAGGTAAAGGGAATAGGAGCGAATATTTACTTTACTAATGAATATATGCTATTATGTGAGAACAAAGGGATAGCTAGGCAAGAGGTATGGGGGCACTTGTATATTGACTGAAGCTTGCTAGGTCTAAGTGTGTTATGCGTGTGAGTCGCTAGCTTATAGCTAGTGGCTCGCTAGTGTTACGTAGACCTAGCCCTAGGGTGTAGTGTGCCTACCTAGTGTATGCTAGCATATAGGTGTTATAAGTAAGGCCTTATAATTACCCCCTTACTTTTAGCTAGGCTTCTAAATAGCTTTTAGTAAGTAGTATTTAGCTATTTGCTAAGTAGTAGTAATATTAAAATAATAATAAATAACACTTAGCACTTAAGTATAAGTTTACCTATAACTTCTTATTATATTACTAACTTTTCCCTTCCTTATTTATAGTAAACTTTTCCTAGATACTATTACATTATTAGTTACTATAATTCTATATTTACCACTCCTTATGTTTTCGCTATAGAATTAGACAAGGAGAGCGTTATTACTATCCCTAATATTTATTTAAAGGGATGTAGCTATATATATTATTTACGCATAGGTTACGTAGACTTTAAGAAGAATTCTCTAGCTAAGCCTAACATCCCTTAGATTAACTATTAATTCCCTAGTATATAGACTATTATTATTAAAGGGAAGAACTTAAAATATTATATCTAATATATTAAACGTAGTAATACTTACAAAATAGTAAGTATATTACTTTCTTTATATTTTCAGTCCCTAATTACCTATATCTCTCTAGGTAATACTAACTATATAAGGGGATTTCCTTAATCTTCTTACTATCCTTAATTAGGTAAAAACTTTAATAGACACCCTAAGTAATTAGGTCCCTAATAATCCTAATAATTATATGTTTTTAGAAATAACTTACTACTATTTTAGTACCTATTATCTAAACCTTATTTTAGGGTTTAATTATACTAATATAGCTTATTATATTTCCTTTAGTTTAACTAGGGCCACTAAGGTCTATTAGGTATATCTTGCTATATATTCTCTAGACCTTTACTTACTCTTTAGGTAAGCTGCTTTAGCTACGTATAATTAGTATATTATTTCGCGCTAGTAACTTTTAGTTACTATATTTCCTACCCCTATCCTAGGGATAGTAAGTTATTACTTCTCCTTTACTATATATTTGCTAACTTTTTATAGCTAAATTACGCTATATATTATAACTCCTAGAAGGCAAAAATAACTTTATAGCTATACTATTATAACCTAGGATTTATGCCCTAGGGGGTGGCAAAACACTAGTTTTTCTAAGTAATAGAGTTAGTAGTTTATAAGGATAAGAGTAAGGGCACTAAGTACCTCCTCTATAATAGCGTTATTTTAATGCATAAGGGGGTAACTATAGAAGGGTTTCCCTTAAAACTCCCCTCCTTATAAGGATCTTTTTTATTATTATTTAGTAAATAGTTTAATAAGGTTTTTAATTAGAGTGTAATAGTAGCTAACAAGGCTAGGCCTTTTTATAATTACCTTATCCCTTATTACTTATAACTTACTTATATCTTACTACACTTTCTCCTTATTTTAATTTAATAGAAAGCCTAAATTATATATTAAGTGCCTTCTATATTTTTTACTACTACTTATTAATTATATTTACTTAGCTAACCCTTTTACTTTACTAGGTATTTATTACCTTTATAAGTCTTTCTATAATCCTTAACTTCTTTAACTTTAAATTTATTATCTTTATCTTTAAGGTTTAGTATTAGTATTTCTTTATTTATAGTATCTTCCTAGTAATTCTATAGCTTTAATAGGCTAATATAGAATATATTATATAGTTAACTATACTTATTAGGTAGTACTAGTTAGTACGCTTATTTACCTATAGTATTAAGTATCTAAAATAGCCTAATAAATCTTAGGTTTAGCTTTTATTTTATATCCTTAAGTCTAATATTCTTTACTAATAGTAGTACTAAGTCTTCTCTTTTTAAGGTTAATAGCTAGTGTTATTAGTTATAATACTTTACCTATGCTTTAGTAGCTTTTACTTAGTTATATACTAGTTTCTCCCTAACCTTATATAGCTTCTAGATATATGTATAGGCTTTTAGGACCTCCCTTTCCTTACTCTTATTCTTAAGAGCTAGATAAAACTTAGGTAAATAGCCTATAAGGGTATAGTTAGGGAGTAACCTATTATCCTATTAATAGCATTATTACATATAAATTAAGCTATTAGGAGTAGCTTTAGCTATAGCTATTAGTTTTCTTTAATAAAGTATTATAGGTAATATTTAAGCACTTAGTTTATTCTCTCTATTTACCTATTAGTTTAGGGGTAAAATGCTATTAAAAGCCTTCGCTTTATGTATAATAGGTAACATATATCTAACTAGAATTAGCTTGTAAACACTAATTCTTTATTAGATATAATACCCTCTAGTAGCCTAAATTAGAGCTTGATTTCCTTATAGAATAACTTTACTAATTTAGCTACGTTAATTATAGTCTTTATAGCAAGGAAAATAAAGTACTTAGTAAATTAGTCTATAATTACTAGGATTACATTAGTTTCTTAGTTACCTAGCTATACTAGTGGTAATCCTATAATAAAATCTATTAAGATCTTTGCCTATAGTTACCTTAGTATTAGTAGTAATTTAAGGCTTCTATATAGGCAGTGCCTTCTAGCTACTATATACTAGCATACTCTATAGCTAAATATATAGTCTAAAATAGCTTTACTTATTACTAGCTACTAATAGTAATGTTTTAGTAGCTTAAGAGTGTGTTTAGTCCTAAAGTAACCTACTAGTAGATTATTATAGTGTAGCTATAAAAGCTTCTATTATAAGATAGGCTCCTGCGGAATAACTACCTAGTCTTTATATATTAGGAGACCCCTTACACTATATAACTATAAACTAGCTTTTCCCCTCCCTTTTACTTAGGAGTTAACCTTACCTCTATGTTTTTATAAATCTAGATCTTAGTCTTATGCCTTCTATAGTAGTTATGCTAATAGTTTATTTGCTATAAATTAGTAAGGATTTAGTAATATAATAGCCCCCTAAATCTCTTGTGCTATACTAATATCTTAGACACATACTACCTTCTCCTTAAAATTACCCTTATTTAGCTAACCTATTACTAGATTTATAGTGGCTAACTAGCCTTTTACCTAGGCTACTATTAACTTAGTAGGCTCTAAGACTAGTATTATACTATAACTTCTTTAATATATTAGTACTTCTTCTTTTACTATATAGGTAGCTACTATCTTTCTTTAAAGCTTTAGTAAAAGCGCCCTATTTAATATAGGTTTACCCTTATAATTAGACTTTCTTAATAGTGTATTTATAGGGTTACTTTTCCCTAGTCTATACTTAATTATAAAATAGAAAGGGCAGAGGAATATACACTATTATGCCTGCTTTCTATTTAGCTTTTACTACCTTATAAAGGTCTATAGGTTATAGTAGTCTAACAAGACCTCTATAGGTATCTTTATACCTTTAATATAGTGTTACTAGTGTTTAAATAACTTTACTATAGTAAGTAATTCTTAGTTAGCTATGCTATAGTTATGTTTAGCGTCTATGAACTTCCTTAACTAAAAGGCTACTAGATGCTAATAGCCCTTATTATCCTGCTAAGATAAGATTCTTACTATTATGAAAATTAAGGTATTTATCTTAATATACACTGCTTAACTTAGGTTATAATATTAGAGTAAAGGTACTTGCTAAAAGGCGTCTTTTAGCTAGTTAAACACTAGCTATTTCTTTTCCCTAAATATAAACCTCCTAGTCTAGATGCTATTTTAACTGCCCTTTATTAATATATGAAAAGGTGCCGTAATCCTAGAGTATTTATAGATAAACTATTAGTAAAAGTTATAAAATCTAAGAAATAATTATATATCCTTAAAACTTATTAGCTCCTTCTATTCTCTAATTATATTAACCTAGTAAGTATTTATTAATATCCTATTAATAGAGAGAATAAACCCTAGGAATTTTACTAATTCCTTATAGAAAGAGCACTTAAAGGGTTTTATATATAACTTTACTAACCTTATGCGTTCTAGGACTTACTTAATATGTTTAGTATGCTTCTCCTTTATCTTAAAGAAAATTAAGATATTATTTAGATATATTATATAAATAATATTAACTAGCCTATAAAGCGCCTTATAGATATAGCTTTAAAAAGTAGCTAGGGCATTAGTTAACCTAAAAGGCATTATAAGGTACTTATAGTGCCTATAATACGTGCGAAAAGCTATCTTCTACTTATTACCCTCTTTAATATGGATTTAGTAGTATATATTCTTAATATTAATCTTTAAAAAGAAACAGGCCCTTTAGCACTAATTAAGAATCTCTAAAATTAGGGGGAGAGTATAGTAATTCTTTTACATTACCTTATTAAGTCCTTAATAGTTTATGCATAGCTAAAGCGTCCTATCTTTCTTTAGCATAAATAAGATAGGCATGCCTACTAGGCTCTTTAAGGGTCTTATTTAGCCTTTCCTTAGGTTATTATTAATATATTCCTAGAGCTCTTTAAGTTTACTTTAGGAAAGAGGGTAGATTAGTTTGTATAGGGGTATAGCTCCTAGTATAAGATTAATTACGTGGTTAGTTAACTTCTTAGATAGGAGACTCCCTGCCTTATCTAATGTAAATATGTCTTTAAACTTATGTAGCTTCTTAAGGATATCTTTAATAGTTTTATATGCTTTTGCCTTCTCTTTGTCTTTAAGAGAGATAAACTTATCTTTTATTATGCCTATAATAGCATATATAATTATCTTATTATGTATTACCTTTATAAACTTATAGGGAGTTAGTAGCAAAAAGGCTACCTTTCTCTTCTTAAATTACTATTCTTATAAGTGTAAGTAAAGGTATATGCGTTCTTTTATAAGTATGTGTATTCTAATTAATATAGGGCTTCCCTCTGCTCTTAGGTTCTTATTAATAGTTATATATAGTAGTTTAAGGTTTTTTTTTTTACCCCTTAAGTCTTGGATTATAATAGGTACCTTATAGATACTATATTAGGGAATTATAAGAGACCCCACTGCCTTTAGGATAGGCGCTATAGCCTTAGCCTAATTAAGCTTGTAGGTTTATGCAAACTAGGCGCTAATAATATTAATCTTAGCGTAACTATTAAGATTCGCTACTATTTTAATATCTTTTTGCCTATAAATAGTAACTAGTATGTGGAATTAGTGTCCTACTAGTACCCTAGTGTCTAAGGCAAAGGTAAGGGCATTTACTTTTACCTCTAGGAGTTTCCCTAACCTTCTTACTAGTCTTTTCTTAGCTTATTATAATTATAAAAAAGATACTTTATACTACTATAATTATAGCACTATTTTCTTCCTTATAGCCTATTATTATTTAGGTAAGTAACTAAGGTCTTTTCTTTATCCTTATCCTTATCTTTTTAGTCCTTATTTAGCTAATAGCCTTATGGAGAGTTATATCTTTAATATTAAGGGGCCTTATATAAGCCTTTCTTTTCTAAATTACTTAGCTTTTACTTATTTTTTAATATTACCTCCTAGAACTATTAGCTAAGTTATATAACCTTTTCTTATATTAACCTAGTAATATTTACATGTAGGTTAATATAGTCTTATAAGTTAGGAAGTAATTTTATAAAGAATATAAGAGTATAAGTCTTTTCTAGGGCTTATTCTAGGTGTTTCTTTAGTAAATCTAAGTAAATACTAAACTTAATAGGACTCTAGCCCTCTTTTTACTTTATATTTTCTAGCTATATAGCTATTTATGTATTATAGCTTATAGAGTCCTTAAGTAGTATAAGGGTCTAGTCCTAGAACTTATCCTAGTTATTCTTAGGGTAATCCTAACTATTAGCTAGTTATTCTTTAATATATTAGTCCTATCTAGCCTAATAGTTTATATATATATAATTAAGTATAAAGAGAATCTTTTAGTTATCTTAGTAATATTTCTTCTTTACCCCCTTAAAGGTATAGTTAAGGTTATTAAGCTATATCTTATACTTCTATAGGTTTATAAGGTATTAGAGTTCTATAATATTTTAAACCTTAATTTCTTAGCTACTAAGGCTTAAGAAGGAACTAGCCCTTTAGCCCCTTTTTACTAGTTTTCCTCCTCTATAAGATTATATTAAGTTAGTAAGCTCCTATTCTTACTCCTATAGTTCCTTAAGTTACTTAAGCTAGGTAATTTACTCTTTAACTACTACCTTTTTTACCCCTATAGTAAAGGGTATAGCTTTAGATAGGGTTATAGAATGTAGTATATCCTTAGATATAGTGTTACTATTATTTAGCTAATCCTAAGTAGTATATAGTATTATTCTAGTAGATTAGGTTATTCTCCCCCTTATATTACTCTTAGGTAGCTAGTAGGAGAAGCTTTAAAATTATAAGAATAAAGGGATAGCTAGATAAGAGATATAGGGGCACTTATATATTAACTAAAGCTTGCTAGGTCTAAGTGTGTTATGCGTGTGAGTTACTAGCTTATAGCTAGCGGCTTGCTAGTATTACATGGACCTAGCCCTAGGGCGTGGTGTGCCCGCCTAGTGTGCGCTGGCGCACAGGTGTTGTGAGTGGGGCCTCACATATTACCTATGAATTTTTTAGGTAGTATACCTAATAAATAATATATAATTACATTATTCATTAGGGAGGTATTTATTATTAAATTATTAAGAGCAAACATATTACTAGGCACAAATTACATTATACTATAACAAATTAATATAATAGTAAGCAAAGGAAAGGTAATTATTAGGATATATAGTAACATTACTATTCCTATAGTAGCGTAGTATAATTAACTAAGAATTAACATGCTAGTTAGATTAGCTCACATAGTAATAATCTAACCACGCATAATAACATTAGTCCTAATAAACTATTAATTAGGTAAGGACAATAGGGTATTATTTAAACTAAAGTAACTACAGAAGCTAGGAGTTTATACGGTAGTTATAGATGGATTCACATAACATATTATAATATATAATATAAGCAATAAACCTATAATAATTACTAGAAAGTAAGAATTAGGAAGGTTTAAATCTATTAACCTAGCTATAAGAGCATACGTAGTTAACTCTAAGGAATAAGCGTTAGTAATAGACCTAGCAATAGTAACAGAGTTATATATTAAGAAATGACTATTAACACTAGAATAGATTATAATAGAATTGTATATAGCGATTTACATAGAGACAAAAGTTAACTATTTTAATCCCTAGAATAAAGAAAAATAATAATAAATATAGTAATTATTAGGGGACTATATAGATTTATTTTGTAATAAGGGCTTTACTATAGTTCTATAGGAGGAATAAATAAGACTATAGATAAAGCTAGGTTAGTAAGATTTAGTTCCTAAGAAATGCAGAATATATCTAGTGGGACTAGACAATTAAGTAATAATTTTAAAGATAATAAAGGAATTACTAGTAGGGGGAAAGGTCTTTCACACCACGTCCTAGGTACTATTCGCATTTCTAGTCTTTATTATATAAATAGGATTAGGGAATAGCTAAAAAGAACGTATAGTTATTAATATACAAGGTTTAAATGTAATAATAATATCAGATATATATCTAATAAGACAACAGGAAGAGGTTATTATAGGAATCGCTAATACTACACATATTATAGTTATTAATACTATATTATTTTATTATTAGTGGAAAGTTCACCTAGATTCACAATAGGTATTATTAGTAATTACACATAATAGGTAATTTATATTTAACATACTAATTATAGGATACAAAGGATCTAACGCATATGTCTAGAGATAAATAGACAATATATTACAAGGTACTAGAGTAATAGTATACTATAATAATATTATTATTACCTTAATTAGCTTTAAACAATATATTACGAATCTGTAATAGACCTTCTAATATTTAATAAATAATAATATCTTAATTAAGCTAAAGAAAATATTTATAAGTTACCTAATAGCTAAAGTATTAGAGAGACTTATTAATTCCTTAGGAATAGTAACACTAGGTAAAAAATTAGTAGTAATTAGGTAACTTAAATTTCTAAAGATATTATAAGCATTAGAATATTTATTAGGGTTTATAGGAGCCCTAAGATATTATATTCTAGGATATGCCTTAATTATTAAGCTATTATAAAAATGTAAAATAAACTTACTATAAGTGTATTAAGTAGTTAAAATAAGTAAAGATAATAAAACCCTAAAAAGAAAATATCTAAGCTAGTAAGATATAATTAGGCAAAGAGTGTTAATATATTATTACCTTCTAGAAGGGAAATTAAAGCATTTAACACCTTAAAAGCAATGCTAATAAAACATACTACGTTAATGCTATTCTCTCTAAACTAATAATTATTTGTAGACTTTAATATATTAGGAGTTAGCATTAAAGTCATAATATATTATATTAGGAATAAAGTAATCCTAAAGCTAAGGATAGATAGGATAATCATTAAATATCCCCCTCGCATAGTAATTTAGCTAATTACATTTCTATCTAGAACTTTATTAAACATAGAAAAGAGATATTAGTTAATAGAGCTTAAAGTCTATAGTTATATATAAATGCTTTGGAAGTCTAGATAATAGATTAAAGCAACCTAAGTACTACTAGTAATATATTTTATTAATTATTACTTAATTATTAATATAGGTTAATAATTAGATATTACAAATATAACTAGTAAATATACTATAAACAAGAAATTAATACAAGTAATAAAGTATATTAGCTAGTTTAATATTAAAGTAATTCACAAACTAGGTAAGGACTATTTAGTACTAGATACCCTAAGCAAACTAAAGATAACAAAGAAAATATATAATAATAATACCCCTAGATAATTAGAGAATATACTAAATAATAAACTAAAACATTAGAAGTCACTAGATAACTACTAAGTGATATAACATATAGAACACAATCTAGTAATAGCTCTAATACTATAATTTACCACACCTATAGTAAAAGACTAATAGCATTACTAGTTAGCATATCTCCTAATTTTAAAAAGTTAATATAATTAGAATATAATTAGGACCTAACGTAAAAGTATGTTAAGATAGTATTAGAAGATAATGCCTAATTACTAATAGAAAACTAAGTAAAGCTACTATTTAGCTAGTAAGATAGATTATTATAGAAAATAACTCTAGGATTCTAACCATAGTTATATATACTAAAATCCGCTATTAAGGACTTATATAATAGTATACATAACAGTAATCATATAGGTTACACAAAACTAAGCAAGATTATATAATAATTCTACATACCTTATAGGTTACGTAGATTATAAAACTACCTAAGAACCTGCCTATTATGTTAAATTTATTAGCTAAGAAGATATCTATAATACAGTAATTTATAACCATTATTAGCACTACTAGCACTATATTATATAATTTCTATTAATTTCCTATTATCTTTGCCTATATTAGTAAAGGGTAATAATTTAGTTCTTATAATTATTAATAAATTTAGCAAACAAACAATATTAAAGCCTTATTAAAATAACATTATAGCAGTAATCTATGCAAGAAAGTTATATAATTAACTATTAATATCTAATTAGGGAATACCTAAGATTATAATAAGTAATTATAATTAATAGTTTTTAGTAGTATTATAGAAAGTATTTTAGAATTTAGTTAGAACAAAATTGTTATATTTAATAGTATATTATCTATAAATAAATAAACAAACAAAATAAACTATATAGACAATAGAATTAGCTATCTAAATATACTTTATATAACTAGATAATAATTAGTTATAGTAATAAATATTACTATAATTATAGTTTAAATTTAATAATATAGTAATTAAAGTAATAGGATACTTACCTAACTAAATTATTATAGGATTTTCTCTAAATAATATTACTTCCTTACTATATATAGGAGAACTAGAAGTATTAAACAAACTATTAAAACAATTATAAGTATATAATATAATTATACTAGTAGTAATCCAAATAAAGATATATTATAATTAAAAATATATAAGCAGATTTTTTAAAGTTAAGGACTAAGTATTAATTAGATTAGATAACTAGGTATATATAATCCTAAGATAAATAAGTCTAAAGTATAGGCTAAAATTCACTAGGCTATTCTAAGTCCTATAATAAGTAGGAAAATTAGTATATAAGCTAGATATACTAAATAATTAGTAAATTTATCTAGTAATCTTAGTAAACTACCTAGAGTAATTCTATTAGGATATATTTAATAAGTAATTCGGGATAATAGCGCTAATTTAATTAGTAAACCACAAGGTTAATATAATTCTAGTATAAAGAGAAAGCAATAGAATTATTAAATATTTAATTAAATTCAAGAATTTAACTTTAGTATATAACTAGTAGTTACTACTAGTAGTAGTTATTAAGTTAATAAATAGCATATAGGCTATTAAGAAATAGACTATAAGTAAATAATATAATTTACTATAGTAAATAATAGTAATTATAGCTATTAATAAGAGAATACTATATTTTCCTACTTTTCTTATATTTTCTACTCTTTACTTCTCTTACTTTTTATTTTCTATATTTCTTACTTTCCTTACCTTCTTTATTTAGTATTTAGTAGTTAGTATACCTATTTATTAATTATATTTACATATAATTGCTCCTTAAACATAGTATTTATTATAGGGTAGTTAATAATTATCTAATAGTAAACCTAATAAAGCTTAGAATAATAAGTTAAGATACTTAAGAGTAAATATAATAAATTAAGTAAATAATAACTAAAAAGGAATTTTATAAGATAGCCTAGCACTTTAAAGCCTATTATTAAGTATATATACTAATAAAGATAAAGATAATACTAAAAGATAATAATTTTCTTAAAGAGTTTCTTATGTTTACTAAGATAACTATATAAGTATTAAATTATAGTTTACTAAAGAAGCTTAGTAATATTACTTAGTAACTAAGGAAAGCTTTAGTAATACTAGCACTAGCTAGGGTTATCTAGGGAAAATTAGTATATAAGGGAATTAGTATATATAAGCTTTATAGCTTAGGGTTTAAAAAGATTTTAGACTAATTACTAGCTATAGCTTACCTAATAGACTTAGAATCTCTAAAGTAATAATTAGCTACACTAACTAAGAAAAAAAAGATAAGATAACTACTAAAGATACTATTAGAAGAATTATAATTAGCTTCTTAAAGGCTAAATATCTTAATAATACTATTAACTACACTAGGTAAATTAATCTTTATAGTAATTAACACACTAAGACTATAGTAAATAATAATAGTAATAGAATAATTTACTAACCCTTTATAAAGTATAATAACACTATAATACGCTACACCTAGGATAGAAATAGTATACCTAGTAAAAGATAGTATATAGTCTTTTACACTACTACTAAGGTTAGGAAGTAATATAGAGGCACTATTCTTAGTGTTAAAAGTAGGTATTCTAAACCTAGGAATAATAAATAAATTAAATATAATTAAGAGAAATATAATAATATTACTAAACTTAAAAGCATTAATTAATAAAAACATAAAGCTACTATAATAAATATAGAATAACTAGAGAAATAATTATATTATTATAAATATAAATATAAACATACTTAACACTTAGATAAAGTAATTAATATTTTAGTTATAAAGGTAAGAGATAATTAATAGAAATATAGTATTATTAACCTAATTTACTATAGGTACTTACCACACCCCTAAGAAGACTTAGATAACCTCTAATATAAAAAGAGAAATATAGTAAAAGCCGTATTTTAAGATAGAATAGTTAGATAATTAGTAAAAATAATAATATTTACTTAGATAGATTTAAGGATAATTACTTAGAAAAGAAATATAAAGTAATAATAAAAATAGAATAATAATAAGAAAAGTATGCTTAATAGTTAGACAGATAAATAATAAGGGCATTACCTTTAAATTAGCAGCATCTATTATAGATTACGTGCATAATCGTGCAGTATAGATAGCGCCCCACGAGGGCCAGACTAGCAGAATATCATCATCCTTTCCCACATACCCTTACACAGCGCCTACCTATTTTCCCCATCAGGCCATCGATTCAGACAAGCTCACCTCCCTCACCCTTGACCCGTCTCATCTCGTCTGAACCCACGCATCAACCACAACCCAACCAACCATGCCTCTCGTCGTCCCCGGCGTCACCACCAACTCCTCCGACAAGACCGAGGAGTGGCAAAACAAGCTCATTGGCAAGAAATTATCCGACACGGAGCACAATGAAGTGGTAAGGCTTCCCCGCCCCTACCTGGTACCAGAACTTCACAAGTCGACAACAAAAAAAAAAGAAAGGAAAAAGGAAAAGAAAAACCCCCATGTGCTCACAGAGCAAATCTAGATGTTTTGCAAGAAAGAACTGCCCGCCGAGCACCGAGTCATTTCCCCCGGCCAAATGGTGACGCGGGACTTCAACGAGAACCGTCTCAACATTCATCTGAAGGAGGACGGGACCGTGTCTCATGTTCAGCACGGTTGATGATGTATTCACGATATTGTATTAGCTTACGAACGGTAATCAAATGATGAGAAACTTGCAAATATCTCGAGACAACAGTTCTTGTTTCGAAAAGCTACTGCCTGCCCCGTGCTCAGATTCCCCTTGCCCGTCCGTTCATGTTTGCAGAGCTGCGATTTACCCCGCCAAAAGGCCAACTGCGGGGGCAACTCACTCACTCATCAACTTTGCCCCTCCCAACTTTTCCCCCCTCAACTCAAAGTCCTCCTCCAAGCTCAAGCACCACCCAATTCATCGCGGTCGGATTGCCCAACCCGTCAAGATGTTCAAAAAGGAGTAAGTGACCCAACCCCGTCGTCAACAACAAGCCATCCATCTCAATTCCCTAACCCTCGTCCCCCTCACCCCCCCGCCAGTCTAAGCCCCGCCCCAAAGCAGAAGCTCAAGTCTTCCGTCCAGCGATCTCTCCGACAGTCCCTCCTGTCAACGTACCCGCTCCTGACGCCGCACGTGGACGAGATCCTGCCCAAGAAGGCGTCCCTGGAGAGCATGAAGCTTCCCGACCGCAACACGCTCTACGTTCTCGACTCGGAGCCCCTCTTCTACCAACAGGACGCCTCCCTCATCATCCCCCACCTGCGACTCGTCCACAGGTTCCCGCAGGGCTTTCCTACGATCCGCATCGACAGGGGCGCCATCCGCTTCGTCCTCTCGGGCGCAACGCTGATGGCCCCCGGCCTGACGTCGCAGGGCGGTAGACTGCCCGCCGAGGGCGCCGCCAAGGAGCTCGTCGAGGGCAAGGAGCTGGACCAAGGCGCCGACGAAGAGGGTCGCTGGAGCAGAGAGCTGCACAAGGGAGAGCCCGTCGTTATCCTGGCAGAGGGGAAGAAGGAGGCGTGTGCTGTGGGCACTCTCGTTACTGGAACCGACGAGGTCAAAGCCAAGGGGAAAGGACCTGTTGTCGAGGATGCGCACTTTCTTGGCGATGGGCTGTGGAATATCGCTACGGACTGAAAAGGGACTGAAAGGGGGCATGTCGACGAACAAGCTCCCCGTGAGCCGTGTACATTCCCTGCAGAGTTATCGCTCTGCTGTTCAATATTGGTCCATGCAGAATAAAGTGTTTTTTTCCTTTCTCTTCCCCCCCCCCAGGGGAAATGAGGGTCGGGAGAAGACTTGAGTGATGGGATCATCATCTTACATAGCTGGATGATTGTGATGCCTGCATTTTACGACCAAATTATGAGCACGACGAATGGGTGAACGAGTAGTTTCCGCTATCATCGTGACTAGAGAAAGTAACATTTACTGCGTGGTATCAATATTCCTGGCTTTTTGAGCCAACGTCTCCTCGCACCGCTGATGATGCAGCAAAATGGCTGCCCTTCCAACCTCGTCCTTATTCTTGACAATAAAGTCGGCTGTGCGATCAAAATCGAAAAAACCGTCATCATCCATCAAATCCGACTCGGGCGCTACCCCGTATGCGGTGTCTCCCTCGAGGATAATCTTCTTCAAGGCCTTGATCTGGCACCCCCTGAACAAGGTTGCCTCCGCATCCGCATGATCTGGCTGCGGAATGGTCCCTTTGATTAAATCCCTAAAGATCAAATCTCGTTGCCGTTGGAGAAGCGCTTCTTTTCTGCGAGTATGATACTCATCACCGACGTGGAACCGGGAAATGGCCTCACTGGTGATTTCTTCTCTGGTCGTGCGTCTCTTGAGAAACCGTCCTTGTTGCCGACACTCGGGCATGAAGTCGTCTACCCATTTATGAACGCGGGACGTTTGCCCATTCGTCTCCGGTCATTGGACTTGAGGCTTTTGCAGTCACTGGCAGCGGCTGCTGTGTTGTTCGCGGGACTTTCGGCCTGTCTCTGATCTGCATGTGCGCAGAACATGGGACACTGTGACACATACTCGAACATGTCTTTGAGAGAAGCAAACGGTCCATCCCAGGCGTTGCCTGTGGGGAGACTCAGGAACTGGAGGACCTCTGAGGGCTCAGAGGTCAAGAGAATTTTGGCCTTGGTTTTATTGAACTTTTCCACCTCGGGAATGCGTACAAATAGGGCTTTGTCATCAATGGTCAGGCCGTAAGGGCGTATGATGGAGCCGAGGATGTTCCATATATCGCCGTGGGCATGTTTTAGTAACATCCATTCAAGGTTCTCCAGGGTTCGGCAGACTCGGATGTCGACCTGGATGTGCCTTGGCTGCTCTGAACCACCGGCAACATCCAGCTCCTTTGGCCACGGAATGGCCAGGTTGGATCCCTGCGAAATGACATCGGTTGCACCGAGCAGGCCAGCAATGGTTTGCAGCTGAGTTTGGTGTCTGTCCTCGACTTTCGGCCATGCTACCAGGATGTCAATGTCTCCGAAATCTGCCTTGGCTGGGCCCTCTATCGGAGATGCGACACAAAGGTAGTGTTGCCTGAGGATGGCGTGACAGTGCGCCTTGACGTGTTCGTATACATGCTTGGGCATTCGTGGTGTGTATAGCGGTTTATCACGGGAGGCGAATGCAGAGCCTCCCATTGTGACAAGCTGTGCGATGGCGTGGCGTGCGATTTTTGAAAAGAAATTGCTTGTTGCCCTGAGCTTTATTTATAGTCGAGACGTCGTGAGCGAGTGATGCTGGTAATCGATGTGAGTTGTTGTGAGAACAAGATGCGTCTGGTGTCCCAGGCCAGGGAGTGAGTTGCATGTACTCAAATTGAGTCACTCCTGCCTCCGGCACCGCACATGCACATGTGTGTGCACTTGACGCACTTGACACCAGCTGCCGCGACTTGTCACAGTCACTGGCAGTGCAAAGCCTGGTGGGCAAAAGGCATATTGACATTTTCCTTCTTCTAGCAGAGTCTGGACATTCACTTTGGCTAGGAATTCATACTAGACTGAACATGCAAACTGCAACCCGGCCAGGAGACTAAAATTCAATGCTATTTCATATATTCCAACCCGCGTCTTCATCGTCTCCAACATTGCATCAACGATTCTTGGCAACTCCGCACTAACCAAGGCCTTACAAACCAATCTCCGAGTACGCATTCAAAGCCAGCTGTCCTCCAAGATGGGCGTACAAGACGTTTCCGGACCTGATGTCACCCGACCTGATGAGGCCCATCATTCCAGCCAAGCTCTTCCCTTCATACACGGGGTCGGTGATGAAGGCCTCGGTCCGCGCGCCAAACTTGATGGCCTCAATGGTGGTCTTGTCGGGGATGCCGTAAACCTTGGCATTGTAGTCGCTGTTGAGAACCACATCATCTTCCGTAATGTCGTCTCCTTGCAGCCCAATCTTGACGCCGGTGCATCTGGCAATGCGGAGGACTTGATCAAACGTCTCTTTGGGCCTGCCAGAAGCGTCGACGCCGATGATTCTGCGCGTCGAGGAGCCCAGCTTTTGAGCGAGCTTGAATCCCGCAATCATGCCGGCGAGTGTTGATCCTGTCACGGCACAGACGATGATGGTGTCGAAGAAGATGCCCATTTCCTTTTCTTGGGCCTCGACTTCGAATGCCCATCGGGCGAACCCGAGCCCTCCGAGGGGATGGTCTGATGCACCAGCTGGGATGTAGTACGGTTTCCCGCCGCCTTGCTCAATGTCAGCCGTCAGGCGGGCCAAGGTGGTCTTGTGCTCGATCCCAAAGGCTGAGGCGTCGAGTCGCACGTCTGCGCCCATGAGGCGCGAGAGCTGGATGTTGCCGACTTTCTCGTAACCTGCGTCCTCCCAGTCCACCCAGTGTTCCTGGACAGTGGCTGCTCCAAGGCCGAGTCTGGCCGCCACGGCGGATACTTGACGAGTATGGTTGGATTGCACACCTCCGATGGAGACAAGAGTATCGCATCCTTGTGCCAGGGCCTCGGAGGCGAGATATCTGTGTGTGTGTGTGAAGATGGAAGAGTTGTCAGCGATGAAACTCCTCGACCAGTGCTCCAAATGGGATACGGAAGTCGGAGGAAGTTGGCCACTACTCTAATTTGCGGGTTTTATTGCCGCCGTATGCCAAACCAGAGTTGCAATCTTCTCTTTTCGCGTAGATATGGACTTTGTCTCCCAGCTCGCGTGACATTCGGGGCAGATGCTGGATGGGTGAGGGGCCAAAGAGAAACGACTCTCTGGGTATCCTGGCGAAGAGCTCGGGTAATGCGATGTCGGCCATGTTGCAGTCTGTGAAGCCGCGATGTTGTGATTCTCGTCAAAGTAGACAAGGGAGAGAGAAAACAAACAAAGAAAGAAAGAAAGAAAGAGGATCGAGATGCCATGGCTTGTGTTTGGATGCGCGCATTTGTCCGTGTGGAGTTTTTTTGGAGTTGCAATCCGCGGCCCCAAGTCCACCGGTGGTGGAGCCTGCCTCTGGTGTACCCAGCCAAGGCGCAGGAAGCTGTTCCAGATCCAGAATGAAAGGGAAACATGGAAGAAAAGTTGACAGTGTAGTTGGTGAGTTTATGCATCAATGTTCTGGAACCTGGATAGAAAAGAGTTACATCGAAGCGGTTGGGAATGTATCTTCTAGCTAGTAAACCCCCCGGCAGGATCCTCCACGGGACCTGCTTTTTGTACTCCTTCATATCATCGCCATACTTCTCTGCACAGACGGCATCATCTCGTCCCTCACGATGGATAAGCAGGGCCGCAAAAATTGAAAGGCATAGAAGTAGGTCAAGACCATGCCCCAGCCTCTCGCTGGCCCCTGCAGCACCTCGCGGTCGTCCAACATGGTGAAAGCTTTCAACGCTGCCGGTAACGCTTCCTGCACGCAGAAAATCACGTAGCCCGCGATTCCTCTGGGAAGACTGAAGGGTCTTCCAAGGCCTTCACCCGTCAGACTCATCTTTGCTTTCAACAAGCCGTGACAGATGACTTGAAAACATCCGCGCAATTTCCTCCAAGCCCTGTGTGTCGCGCAGCGTCGGGTCGCACCCAATGCCAATGGCGAGGCTGGCAGTCTCTCGGCTGGGACCTACGTCGGCAAATAACACATTGGTGGGAAGGAAAGATGTGTCCAGGCCATCGACGGAACTGTCCCGAGATAAGGGCGTAGGGGATGCATAGTCTGACGGCACGCCAAGGGGCCAGGGTTGAAGCAGCGTGTCCTTGGTCACCTGGGACTTGAGCAGGATCTCATCGTTCCACAGGATATTCAAGTGGGCGTTGAAAAGGGGCGAGATGCCTTTGTTTGGTGCCCACTTGATCACGTCTCGCAGACGGCTTTGTTCGTAGTCTGATCGAGAATTCGTCCGGTCTTGGAAGCTCTGGAGTAGTGTCGACAGACTTGTCCCGGCAAGTTGACAACCGACGAGGTCCTTCGGGATGGCAACGGGTAGCATGTTGAGAGTCGGGCTGGCGAGACTCTCGATACCTTCGAGCTCAGCCGATCGACCAGCCGTGTAGTATCCGAATACAGGGGAGCCTGATTCCGTCATGTCTGAGAGCATTCGCCCGAAAGCGACTTGAATGAGGCACTGCGGAGTGATTCCAAATGCCCGGGCAGCAGACTTCAGGGCACCTATGCTGACATTGACGCATTCGAAGCTGAGGAATGCCCTGTTGCAACTCTTGGAATCCGTATTGATATCAGCTTTTGGTGTCAGGATGGTTGGTTCGCACTGGCCCAGCGTCTCGGTCCAAAACTGTTCTTCATTCTTGCCGCGCAGTTTTTGTTGAGTGAACTGAGCAAAGTGAGAGACAGACAATGGCGGACAAGGTTTCTGCATGTTTTCGCAGTACAAGCTTGAAAGTTCATCGATGAGAATGCCCATGCTCCAAGCATCATACAGCGCGTGATGGAGCCTAAGTAGAACCGAAACGCCCTCACGTCCTCCTTGGATGAGATCAATGCGGACTGGGGGCTCATATAACGAGGACGGGCTGAGGGAGAGGCGATGGATTTCCGACTTGACATATTCCTCCATGGTCATGTTCTCCGGTACCTGCTGGACGGTGAACGACCTGGCTGCATCGACACAATCTGGTTCTAGGATTGCCTGTACGGCCAGTGTTGGCTTGACTTGCGCGAAGCATGTCCTCAAAGAGTCGTTTTTCTGTATGAGAGAAATCCATGTGTCCCGTAATCGATCCGCGTCCAGCCCGTTCTCCGTTTTGAAAACCCATACGGGCTCGTACAACGTCTTTCCCGAGTTGAGCCAACTTGCCAAGTGGTATTCTTGCCCGGGCAACACTGGTAGTATTTCCTGGATCTCCGCTTCCGCTCTCCCAAGTTTAGACGCTGCCGCCTTCTTGACCTCTTGATCAAGCAGTGGAGCAACGCCATTTGACTCTGTCGTAGACTTGTTGGGAGTAGCTTGTCCCGATTTAGCAAATGCTACCTCACAGAGCTTCCCTATTTTGGCATTGCGCATGATTTCCATAGTTTGTAGAGGAATATGAGCTTTCCGGCAGGCGCCCGCCACACGAATTGCCACAATGGAATCAACACCGATGGAGAATATGCTCGTTTGAGCATCGATGCTGGAAAAAGGCGTATCAGTGGCTTCTGACAAAACTTTTCTTAGAGGATCTAAAAATTGATCCATCGCGCTTTGGTCAAAAGGACTGGTCGGTACCGCCCCGGTTTCCCTCGTCAACCCTGGTTTTGGCACTTTGGACAGCACTCCGGGGGAACTAATGGCCAACTCATCTGGATGCTTTCGGATGCTCTCAAAGCTCTCGACAAGCAGACTCATCAGATTATTCGTGGTATCGTCTGCAAATCTCGAGTGAACTTCCAGTTCGAGGCCCCCATGACTCTTTTGGTGAACTTCAATGACAAGGTCATAATGAGATGGAGGGAGGGACTCTTTGGAGCCTTCAGGCTCGAAAGGCTGCCAGAAGGTAGCTTCGGCTGCGTCTTCACCCTTTCTGAAAACAAACAGTACCTCGAAAAGCTGCCCATCACGGCCATTCTCTTTCCGCCAAAGCCGTTGGATGTCCGATAGGGAAGCGTGCAGATGATCCAAGGACTTGTTCTGGAAAGCTTGCAAATGGCGTAGGTAATCGTCGTTGGTGAACGAATCATCGTGTATGCAGAGCCTGAGAGGAACCGTGTTGAGCATTGGCCCAGCCACCTTGTCCGCGCCATTGATGTCCAGCCTTGCAGCATGAACTTGGCCTAGGACTACATCTCGAGACTTCGTCTGCGCGCATACTGCTTTGCTGACGGCCAGTTGGCAGATGGTTTGAATGGTGACCCCTTTCTCTGTACACCATTGCTCCAAGGCAAAAGTGTCCTGAGCAAGCAGCATGGTCCTGGACGTCATCTTGTTCTGGATGTCCTCCGCTTCAGAAATTGCCGCTGCCCCTTCGTAGCCGAAAAGGCTATCAGCCCAGAACCCTACAGATCCCGAGGACATGTTATGAATTTTCATAGCAGTCTCGTAGAAAGGTTTTCGTTCGGGTACAAGGTTTCCACGTAGAATAGCCCAGAGATCTTCAAATATGAAGCGAATTGAAGTACCGTCGTACGTGGCGTGGTGCAATGACACGACGAGCAGCATGTCTTCTGGGCTTCGAAGGACCGTCGCCTTTACAGGAGGAGTTTCGAAGGACGAGATGCTAGGGAACCGTGTACGTGTGATCAGGTCATCGATAGCGACTTGAAAATCTTCTGTAGCTACTTCTTGCCAATTCGGTATCGATTCTTGATGCACGGCGCCAACAAGTTGTGGACGGGGCTGGCTAATTTCATGAAAGGAAGTTCTGAGGATATCGTGTTTGGCAACAAGTCTGCTCCAAGCTGATCTAACCTGGTCTATGCTCGTTCCTTGGGGCAATCTGAAGGGATGATGGTGAGCATATAATGTTGGATCCATCATGACCGTGGCTGAAATCATGCCAGCCTGGAGTGGTGTCAACGGATACACAGCGACGACATCGTCCAGTAGTTTGTTCGAGACGACGCCAGCGAGCAAGGCCTTGGACCAATTACCAATGCCAGCCGATTCTGACGCTTCGTCATCGGAGTCTTTGGCAGTCCCGTTGAAAGAAGAAGTAGTTTGTATATGCGTTGCTAATTTGGCAACGTTTGGGTTTCTGAGTACATCTGCTCCGGAGACAAAGAACCCTTTGTTTCGAAGCAACGTCGAGAACCTGATGGTTGTTATTGAATCAATGCCGTACTTGATGAAAGGTGTCGTCCTTTTCACTTCGTTCGGCAATGTATCCGAGAACGCGACGACCACATCCCGAATCTGCTGCTCCAGCACTGACCAGTCGTCACTTTCCTCCTGCAGAGACCCATGGCGTGGTGGTAGTCGTGTATGCAGCATGGAACCAAAGTCGCCATCGACCGCCTTATTTTCGCCTCGAGTAAAAGAGGTAACCAATGACTCCATCTGCTCGAGTAATGCATCTAGCTCCTCCATCTTGTCAAACATTGTGGAGCGTGTTCGTAATGTCACCGTATCTGTGCCAGGATCCGCCTCACACTCAAGTGCCAGCTCAAAATCAAGAAACATCTCACCCTCCGTGGGTTTCAATATCCTGGACTTGGAGCTGCCTGAGTCTTCCGGTGGTGATAATTTTGTAAACGAGAACAAGCTAGAAAACAGTGGGCCAGATATCTCTAGCCACCTTGACAACGAGCGCAATGATGTATACTGATATTCCATTGACTTGAAAAGCCTGTCTTGAACAGTCGCGATCATCTCCGTGATTGTTTTGCCGTCGGTGCCAATATTGAGTCGTTGGGGAATTGTCGAGATACATGGCGCGGCCATCGCGTCGATACCCTCAATATCTATTGACCGTCCTGACAGAACCACACCAAAGATCAAATCTGGGCGTTTCAATGTACGTGCTAGGACATATGCGAATATTCCCTGGATGAGCGCCGACAACGTCGTATTTGTCTGCGAGCACAAACTCTCCAAGGTTGCAAGACTTGCATTTAGTGTCCTCGCCGTAGTCTGCGCTGTCCTTGGAGAAACTTTCTCTATTTTGTGATCGTAACCATCAAACAACGTGGTCCAGTAGCTCTTGGCTTTACTTTCGTTCTGTTGCTGGGCCGCAATGTGCTCTAGCAACGGCAAAGTAGACGGTCGCTGTGGTAAGCTGCTATCCGTGTAGGCAACCTCGAAGTCTTGGAAAATCATTTCGATGGAAGCCATGTCATACAACGCGTGATGAATTGAGAGCATGAATAGAGACATCTCGTTTGTCTCATCGGCGCCATCACAAGATGCCAAAGTGAACCTAACGGGCGGAGACTTGTCGATGTTCGTGACAATGTCGTCGGCGATTTCTTTCTTGCGAGACAGCAATTCCTCCTTCAACATATTTGTCCCATTACTTACGTGTTTCCAAACTGGGGTCGCATGGTTCTCCTTGATGACAAGCTGAACGATGTCATTTTCCCTATTGACGAAGCAGGTTCGAAGCAGCTCAGTATTCTTGACCACAGCAGCCCATGCAGCTTTTACATGCTCAACTGCGACAGCCGGATCTAATTCAAAGACCATGTGGCTGACGTACGCATCGTCTGCCTCGGATCCGTGGCTCATTGTGTGCGCCACTAGTACTTCTTGTAGAGGCATGCAAGGCCTGATAGACTCAATATGCGTGCTTCCTTGGTCCTTCAAAGAATTCATCGTTTGTTTCTCCAGTTCCTCAATCCTCGTTGTTATGGTTTCTGAAATGGACGGCTCTGCATGGTGAGATACTTTGAGGGCATTCTTCATTCGACCCAGCTCTTCAATCGTCGGGTTTTGTAATAGTCGTGCCACGGTGATGCTGAATCCCAGCTTTTTCAACTTGAATGAGAGTTTGACTGAGGCAACGCTATCCAACCCAAGTTGAAACAATGTGCTTTCAGGTCTTGCGTCGCGTTTGTCATCTTGACCTACGACACTTTTGACCACGGTGAGAATTTGCTTCTCGATTGAGGTCAGATCTCTGGACGGTGCAGTCGTCGGCGGCCGATTGACAACTGATGAGCTTTCACCAAAGAGCTCCCCAAGTGAAAGCGTATGAAACATATGCTCCAGAGCCTTTGCGTCCGTTTTTGCCGAAGTGTCCCTCAAAGGTATGAAAGATATGGGAATGATAAAATCAGGAACCATGTAAGTCGGCAAAGTTTGTTCACAAGCCTGACGCAAACTGTTGTTAATCGCCTGGTAGTTCTCGTTGACCCATCTCAGCTCCCCTCTTACAGCAGCACTAGATGGTGCTACAAAGGAGACTAAAAATTGCTTTGATGTGCCTGGATGCTTGAGAAGAAGCGTGACGACATCAACGTCTGTCGGGGATAAAGAGCGAATAACCTCAGAAACTTCGCCAAGCTCCAATCGCTGCCCACGGACCTTGACTTGCTCATCTTTACGCCCCAGGAAAAGGATGGAGCTGTCGGCATCCATTCGGACAATGTCTCCGGTCCTATACATCTTTCGGCCGTTGATATCACAGAAACCTTTCGCATCGGGTCTGTTCAGATATCCGTTGGCAACGAGACTGCCTTCGATAACAAGCTCACCTGCCATGCCCTTTTTGACATGCTCATTTGAACCAGGAGCCAGCACGTGAGCAACTGAGTCTCCTAATGGATATCCTATACACCTCGTGTCGGAGTGTGGCAAAATTCGTCCGGCACTGCATCCAATCGTAACCTCCGTTGGTCCATAGACGTTAACTAGAGCTACCCGGTCAGAGGAAGACCAGATTTGCTGAGTCCGTGGTGTCATTTTCTCTCCACCCACTCCTAGATACACCAAATGAGGAGCATCTTCAGGTACAAGGCCAGTCTGATCTAGCAGTGAAGGAACAATGCCTGCGTGCGTTACACCTAGTTCCCTAAAAGTTCGCGGTAGGTCATCCAGCATCGATAGACGTTCACCTGTTACCGCACAGAGACCAAAACGCCACGCCAGGAACATTTCGCCAATATGGACGTCAAAAGCCCTGCTAGCTAAGCAAAGGAACTTTCCTACGCCTCCAAGCTCCAGAGACTTGGGTGCAACATTGCCGATCAAATTCCCCCATGCGTCACTGAAAGAGCTTAAATTCTGTCGACTGACTCTGACCCCTTTCGGAGCACCGGTGGAGCCTGAAGTATACAGCAAGTAAGCATCAAGATTCTCTGGGTAATTATTGAGAATGTCTGAGGTGTTCTGAGTGGACAGATTCTCTATGAATGACTTATTCTTGGTGTCGAGAACCTTTGTCTCTGGTGGTAGCTCAACTCCGTCAAAATTGTTGTCACAGACGAATGCCATGGCAGCCCTGCTGTCACTCAGAAGAAAGGATTTGCGGTCGATTGGCAGTCCTGCCTCGATTGGGACATAAGTGTTGCCAGATTTCATAATGCCAACGATGATCGCAAACGCAATCAAGGATCGATCCAGAGACACAGCAATGACTCTGCCGTGGAGAGAGGCGTTGATTATGAGATTCGCGACTTGATTTGCCGTCTCGTTAAGCTTTTTGTAAGTCCAATCCTCTGTCACGATCTTCTGACTTCCAAGAAATCCAGTGGCAACCTCGACAGCTTTCCACTCTGGGTGCGTCTTCGCCCAAGTCTCAATGTAGTGTGAGGGAGGAACAGTGGATGTATACTGAACGGGTACTTTGGAAGAAGCAATAGACAGAAGATGTCGAGGGAAATAGGCGTTGAGGCCAGAAAGAGAGGTTTCGGGAGCAGCTTTCTCAAAAGCAATAAGAAGTGCGTCCAGTTGCTGCAAGAAGATGGCTTGAGCACTTGATGACATCAAGGTCTCATCTACCGACAATGATATTGTGATCGTGTCATCCGCGCCCTCGAGAACATTCAGAGCAAACTCATGGTCAACGAATATTTCAAAGATGTCCTTGAATTCTTCCCACGGCGCAAGACTGCCTCCATCATCTTCATATCGCTGGCGCAGGACATATACGGCGGAGTAGAGAGCCTCATCCCGACTCTTTTTGAGAATCTTGCGAACGTCTGAAGGCTGCAGGGGCCCATATCGAATACTATCCATGACCAAAATTTGCTGGCTATGGACCATATCTTTAAGGCTTCCAGATGAGCGGAATGGCACTGGGTAAGTTGCTGAGAGTGGCGCCATGGCACCCACAAGTTGCGACTCCAATAATCTCTCGGAACGAACTTCACCAAACAATACGCTCTGTTGCTCGTAATACTCGGTCAACATGATTCCAAACGCGACTCGAAATAGAGGACTTAGCGAAGATGCCCCAAGCCTCCGCGCCAGCCCCGTTAGCTTTGACGTCGATCGTGTCGCTTGCAGTTCAGTAGTACGATGACGAATCTGCTTAACAACAGCCTTTGGGCTATCTGACGTTGCATCTTCGAAGGATGTCTGCGATACCAAAGGGCTTAAGGTGTCGCCCCAAAACTTGTGTCCTTCCGGTTCACTGTAGCGTACAGCGAGTCTGCTAACTGCCTCCTGAACCTGGCAGCGCTCGACAGGAAGCTCGGCTGTTGAATAAGCCCACGCCACGTCATGCATCAAACTACGTAGCATTTCTCCATCGCATAATGAATGATGAATCGTCAAATTCATGATCCTCTGGTCTTGTTGCGCCAGTATAGTTACTCGCCATGGTGGGGACGAGAAATTGTTCTCATGCTGTGTCCTTTGGAGGTTGGCGCACACCGCCTGGATAGATTGCTGCCAGTCGCCTGAGTCGCTGACTATTTCTTGCCAGTCCATGCTTGCATTGTAATCAATCAACTGTATGAACATCGAAGACGGCCCAGAAGATTGATCCTCTTGCTCAAAGTACGCTGTAGGAACGAAGCTAACCTTCAAGATATCGTGGTTCCTGCTGACATGTTGCCAAGCTTGGCGCACTCTTGCAATGTCAACTGTCGAGGGAAGTCGCCAGGAATAGCTAGTCCAATAAAGCATGGGATCCCTTAATGTTTCGACTAGCATTCCATCTTGGAAAACTGTGGTAGGAACTAGGGAGAAATGAGCTGGGTCTCTTGCTAGGTGTCGTGATACCAAAGGTTTCCAATGATCAAGATATCTGCTCAAGAGTGTCTTCCAATTCGAAGTGCCTCGTCTCTCAACAGATAGGTGATTGATGAGGTCCTCAATCGTTACACTATCCAATACTTGGATGGCGGATATTTTATGTCCATCGTTTTTAAGTCTTGAACTGAGTCTAATTGCTCCAATTGAATCAACGCCAAGCTCAGAAAGGGTCGTGCTCCTCGACAATGTTGTCGGCATAATTTTGATAACGCCTTGGATCTTTTCAAGAAGAGGTCGATGCTTGATACACCATTCGGGGTCAAGTTGTTCATCCGCGACCGGCGACATCGGCTGCGTAGACCACTCTCTGCCGACAACTTCTAATAGTCGCTTGCGATTGACTTTGGAGGATTGATTGCGGGGCAGGCAGTTCAATGGTATGAAAACGTCTGGCACCATGTGTCGTGGAAGCTCAGCGGTAGCGTGTCGTTTTACGGCTTGTGCTACTAATTGCGCCTCCTCGGTCTTCAGAAAAAAGAAGTTATCGACGTCAGCTGACTTCTGTAGCCCACAGTCCACGAAACATATGAGAGAAGATTGCGTGGAGCCAGGAAGTTTGGCCAGCAACACCTCGCTGTGAACAACAGACTCGTGGCCTGCTGAGCAGACGCTGGATATCTCTGTGAGTTCTACACGCATGCCCCTGATCTTGACCAGATCATCTTTTCGACCAACAAAGTCAAAGCTTCCATCGGCAAGCTGTCTAACGTAGTCTCCTGTGTGGTAAACACGGCATTGCAAAGTCGAATTCCACCGGAACTTGTTGTTACTACTGTGTACGTTGTCCCAGTACCCGGGCGAAAGCTGAGGGCCAGATATGACAAGCTCCCCCAGCATGTGTTTCATCACTGGATATCCAGATGCCATCACGTATGCATTGACGGCTGGGAGGGCAGTTCCGATGTTCCCACTTCTTGATCCTGCGCCCAGCCTGTTGATGGTAGTGTTGATTGCCGTTTCTGCTGGCCCGTACACGTTGCAGATAGACATGCGTGACTTCCACTTGTCTGCTAGAATCTGTGGTAGCACTTCGCCTCCCATTGTTGCCACTCGCAACGTTTCGAAGTCCTGGGGCTGCAAAGTGCTGGCAAATGTTGGTGTCATCGAGGTGTGTGTCGCGCCAACCTTGTTGGCTAAAGCTGTAAATGAGCCAAGGAGGATGTCCCTGGTGGCAGAAACAAGCGTCCCCCCCAGTCTCCATGCTGTAAACACATCACACACGAATGCGTCAAAGGTATAATTCGCGAACTGAAGAAACCTGACTTCACAACCCCTCAGGTCCAAGTTCACATTAACACGCTGAATATACGAGTCGATGGACAAACTCGCTGACTCATGTGAGATAGGAACTCCTTTAGGTGTGCCAGTGGTTCCACTGGTGAAGATGACGTAGGCGATGTCTGATCTCTGTATCGAGAGGTTGTCCAATCTCGCAGACTCCGATGCTTTCAAGGTCTGAGAAATGCCATAAGAGCCCCCTTCCAGTAAATTGGATACACTAATTGACTTAAAAGAAGCAGGCAGAATGTAAGACAGTTGAGAAGTAGTCGATTTGCTAGTGAAGCAGATTCCCGCGGTTGTCTTTTCAATGAGAAAGATTTGTCGAGCAGGAGGGTAGCTCGGATCAACAGGGCACCAAGCAGCTCCAGCTTTCAGTATGCCCAACAAGGTAATGTATAACTCCGGACATTTCTCCATGAAAATAGGCACAACGTGTTTTGAGCCATCTTTCGCAGACAACTGACTCATTAGAAACCCAGCAACCCTTGTTGCTTTCATTTCTATATCTGAATAGGTCAGTTGAACCTTGGGATGATCGGCACTCAAGTCGTCATAGAATGCTAGCGCAATTGCATTCGGTGACTTCTGGGCGAATTCGGCGACGCATTCGTGTAACAACTGCTGGCCTAAGTGGTGATACCCGTTGATCTGTTCGAGTTGGCCAGGCTCCTGCTGAGATGTCCAGACTGAAGGGTCCATGTACTTCGCGTCAGGATAAGACATGATATGGTTTGTGACTCGTGCAAGATCTGCAAGCATGGTATGAGCCGCACCATCATCGAGAAGTGCAGTTTGGTATGTCAATCTGAACTCCAGAAGGCCGGATCGATCGGGATAGACTTCAATCATCACAGCTAGGTCGTTTTGCATACCAGGATGGCACACTCTCTCGTACAAGGCCTCACCTTTGCCACTGTTTAGGTACATCTGGAGAGCAATGGTTGTATCGAATCGAGCCCCAGTTATGGGTGTATGTAAATAAGAAAGAGCTGCGGTATTCTGTGCTGTTCTTTCCAGAAGTATGTCGATGTTTCGTTTGTCGTTTTCCTCGTTCAAATTCACTCGAGTTGATTGGATTGTGAGAACCGGCGCAGAACAATTGGCCAGCTCCGTTGTGAATCGATCCGACATAGTATTTCCAAATGCAACATCTCGCTCACCGGTATAAGTAAACAGGATCTGTGCCCAGGCTGCTTGCAAGATAGAAAGAGGGGAGCATTGCAGGGCTGCAGCTTGACGCGTCAGGCTCTCCAGCGACAGATCAGACATGAAGCTGTATCCACCACAGCCATTCTCGTCGGGTCCTGGAACGGTGCTGCGAAGACATGGGAAAGAAGGCAAAAGAAACCCATTCATGTAAGCCTGCCAGAACTGAGCTGCTTCAGCTCTGTTCTCCGAGAAATGTCGTTCAACGGCAGTCAGAACCCCAGTTCGCTCGATGCTTGGTAGCCCCAAGTATTCTCTCTCGATGTCCTCCAAGAGAAGAGTTTCTGAGCCACCGTCAAAGACAGAGTGTAGCTGGCTGAAGACTATAATAGTTTGAGTGGGTGACTGTACGACCGATAAGCGTCGAGGTGGCTCATAAAGCGAGATCTTCTCCTCGGCCGCCTTTTGGGCCGCTTGGATGACGTCTTTGCATTCGTTATCAGATTTCGCGCTGTAAAAATGTGGCTTGATTTGAGCTACTTCATGATCGGGCGATAAGATACACTGAGCAAAGGGTGTCAGACCATCGTTTACCTCAACGAAGACTGAGCGCATAATGTCGTAACGTGACAGCACGCGAGTCCAAGATTCAACAATCCTCTGCGCATTAAGCTCCGGCTTCACAGTATAAACTGTATGCTGAATGAATGCTTTCCCACCCGGAACCGCTTGAAAGCCGTTTGCATCAGCAGTGAGAAGGAAACTAGCCAATGCCACGGCCTGAGACGTGGTCACTGGTAAAAAGGAGACTATGTTATCTTCGTTGAAGCCCAATGCGCTGAGACACTGCTTCTTGTGACGATTCTCGAATTCGATGAGTAGAGTCTGCAAATTGTTCGCTTTAGCCAGCGTGGGCGTGGATCGATTCAATGCTTGTTGAGCTTTGGTGTTGAGATCACCAAGATTATGGCATGTAAGGATGTCCGTAACTTGAAGCCCTTCGATTCCAATCTCCCTGAAATTCTGCAGGAGCCTGACAGAACGTAGACTGTCAATGCCTAAAGATAGGAGTGTGGTCGCAGACGTGATCTTGTCCGATCCCACGATAGCGACACTGGAGACTGCCTCAATGACACTCTGCAGCATTGGGATTGAGCTGCTTCCTGCTTCGCGATGGCCATCCACATGCCCATTTCCCAAGCATCTCATCCCTGATTTCTCCGCCGATAAGCAGTACTTGGCCAAGGTTTTCCGGTCGGTCTTCTCACTCGCCAGACGAGGCAGCTTGTCCATCACGTAGTAAATCGACGGGCGCATGTGTGGTTGCAACACATTTTCTGCTCTTTCTTGACAAGCAGCCAATATATCGCTGTCGCTTTGTTCCCTCCGACAAGTTACGACGGCAATCAATTGCACTTGTGGCAAACCAGAGACTTCGGGTTTCAGAGCCACTACCGCCACTTCGGCAATGAGAGGATTTCGCAGCCCGGCCTCAATTTCTCCTAGTTCGACTCGCCTGCCTAGAATTTTCAATTGATCCGACGACAATCTTCCTAAAAACTCGACTTGCAGAGTGCCATCTGGGCCCATGATCAACCTTGCCATGTCTCCTGTTCGGTACAATTTTCCGTAAGGCTCGACGTCAACAAAGGCGGCTGCTGTTTTTTCGGGACTTTTGAGATAGCCGATACTCAGTTGCGGACCTCCAATGGCTAATTCACCTGCAAAGCCTAGGGGTACGGCCTTGGGTGGCTCGGATGAGTCCAGTATGATATTGGAACACGTAGGCAAGGGTGGGCCTATAAGAGATCCTCTGTGTTTCAATGACACTCTCGCATCTACCGTACAGGTGATGGTGGCTTCAGTCGGACCATAGGCATTGAGAAGATTTGTATCGCCGTCTGCCAGTGATGGATCACGGTCCCGGGCAAAAAGCTCCGAAGCCTCGCGTTTTAGCATTTCGCCGCAGACCCATACCTCGCGAAGTTTCGGGATCCTGCTCGGCCTCAGTAAAGACGCTAAAGTCGGCGTGGTCATTGTAATCGTTGCTCCCAACTGGGTAATGACTGATTCAGCATCAGTGAGCATCATGGTTCTGTCGCAAGCACATATAGTGCCACCGATGGAGAAAGTGACGAAGATTTCCAAGACGGATAGGTCGAACGTTGGCGCCGCCATTTGGAACCACCTGATACTTGATGGCCCTGATTCGAACGAGTGGGGAGATGCCACGATGTTCGCAGCTATTGAGCACACAGCAGCATGGTGTGTTATCTGAACGCCTTTCGGCTTGCCGGTAGAGCCACTGGTGAATAGAATATACGCGACATCATTCTCAGACGTGTTGACCAAGGGAGGCGGCCTTTGCCGCAAATGCTCGCAGTTTTGGCGGGCAATTGTCTCTACGTTGATGAACGTGAAGATCGACGAGTCTCCCACGATCCTGTCAAAGTACTCGAGTGTCTTGGTAGAGCCAAGCACGACCTTGGAACTGGTAAGTCCTGTCATGTGCTGGAGCAGTTCTGAGGGGCAATCCGTAGGAACTGGGGATACTACGCAGCCTGCTTTGAGAATGCCTAACCAGGCAATGTATAATTCTGCCGAAGTGCTTAAAGCAACAGTGATATTTCGATCCGTGTGATCTGCGTCAACACCAATGATCTGCAGAATCTTTTCTGCCAGGTCCGAAGACAGATCATCCAGATTTTTGTAAGTGTAGGTTGCTCTGCCTGTCGAGCTTAAGGCGTCCAATGCTATTTTCCCAGGGTTATCCCTCACTCGAGCCAAGAAGGCGTTATGCAGTAAATGCTTCGCATATTGCTGAGGCCGTTTTGGAAGGCAGAGTTGACTCTCGAAATCTGGCGGAGCCATCAATGGAGGATGGTTCAAAACTGACTGGCCCCGAAAGTTCAAGGTCTGAAGCTGAAGCTCTTGATTCGATAATTCTTCACTGTGTCGAGAGGGGTTTTTCCAGCCCATGTAGGAGCACAAGGAGGTACTGATTGATTGCAGAAACGGCCGAGGTACGAGATCTCGGTAAATGCGTACAGAGTAGCTTGACTCGTCGACGGCGACAACGAAGGATTTTTCGGGAGCAAAAAGACTTGAATCATTGTTATCAAGCTTTCGGCGAATGATAATACCGAACTCAGAACGACCGCTTCCTACAAATGGTGTGCTGCGCAACAGTGTGATTCCATTGTGGTCACTAGTCGCCTGCGTTGAGTCTTTTTTGGCTTGAGCCGTGCCAGATTCCGCAATATCGGATCCGCCGTTGCTGGGAGAAATGATGAAGTCGAATGATATCTCATCATCCCCGACCAAGCTTAATACAAAATTGGCAAAGCGACGCAAGGCCTCATCCTGACTCTGGTGTTGAGTGTCGATGTTCCCGCGAATGGTATGATGGCGCGCATTGCTTCCTACTGACTGTCTCTGTTTCGACCTCTCAAAGCAGTGTAAAGCGGGAAAGCGGGTGACGGCTACTTGATCCATAGCTTACTTGTTGAAGTCTTTGTTCAAAGATACAAAAAGCTTGGCATTGCACACCAGAGTCGAGCGTTTTGAAGCCGTTTTATTACTGACGTTTTGAGCCGGGGGACTTTCTTTCCTCATACTTTGTGAATTTGTTCCATAACGAGGTGGATACTTTTCTGCCAAGGGTTTTTTTTTTGCTAACTATATGTATGTATGGACAAACTGTCAGGGTCTGGTCCCATTCTTGTCCGGTTGAATACATACATAAACAAGCATCGTGTGCGTATTAGTCTTGCGTCTAACAGGGTCAGATGGTGGGTCAGATACAAGAGACTCAAGAGTGCAGTGATCAACAAGGACAAGAAACAAACCGTGGGCGGTACTGTGACTCATCTTGGTTATGCCGCCACAATTCAGTTTCTTCTTCATACCTCGCCCATTCCACCTAAAACCAAGGCCGAAGATCCGTGACGTGCTCGGCTCGGTCTAGTGCTAAATCCGTCTCGAGGGATACATGTCTCGTGCCTCCCGACTGCGAAGCGACAAGGGGCGTCGCATTACTGGGCATGATGATGTAGAGAATGGCCGAGTCGCCGGCGAGGCCTCGGCTTGGAGGCAAGGGGCAGGAAAAATTATCTGATCCAGACAAGGTTGTCAGACCCGGTTAAAAAAAGGGCCCGAGGGTGCGCACTGTGTGCCGGTGGGTCCTAATTCCTCTTCGCCGGTGGGGTGGGGTAGGGAGTGACTGCAGATTGATTAGGTCCACGAGATGATTGGCTGGATGGCTGGATGGCATCCATTTCCTTCCTCATTCGGAGTCATTACCAAGTTTTCTGGCCACGAGGATCGATCAATTGGCCAGGATCGTGGCGAACTCCACCCATTATCTCTGCGGCAATCCCTGCCGGGGGTGGGGGGTGGTGTTGGGTTTATCAATCTGGCATCAGTGACGGCGACGAGGAGAAAGGACCAGGGTAGGAAAGGCAAGTCTTGAGTGGAGTTTCGCTCTCAGTCTACATTGCATAGCTCTGGACCTGTCTCTGGACCTGGACCTGGAAGATGTCAGCATAAACAGGTGCAACGGGCCGTTCGATTCATCAGGGCGGGCGAACAGATCCGAGACGTCTTCTTCATCACGACACATCACCAATGTCGGATACGACCGAGAAAATGGCTGCCAAAAAGGTACGTTAGAAGCAGAAACCCCAATCCGTGTTTCCCATGACTGATTTGGCCCTGAAAAGCGGTCTCAATCCGCCTTTGGCTACATCCGCCTGCTGGTGGCCGTGGGACCGAAGCCTCTGGATTTCGTGCTGCTGGCTTTCGGGATCCTGGCCTCCATTGCTGCTGGCGTGCCATTCCCCATCATGTCAGTGTTGTTCGGTCAATTGGTCGATCAGCTGAATGGTGCATCTTGCGCGAACGGGCAGCAGTCGGGCGCCTCGAATGAAAACGCCATCGCAAACAAAGTGCTTTTCACCGTTTACATCGCCATCGCCAACTTTATTCTTATCTACGTTGCCAATGGTGCCTGGACCATATTTGGCGAGCGCTTAGTTCGCCGTCTCCGGTATGCTTACCTGCGATCTTTGCTCAAGCAGGAGGTTGCTTTTTTCGAAACTTGTCCCGCTGGCGAGGTCGCTACCAGACTGGACGGCGATCTTACTACAATCCAGGCCGGCGTGTCAGAAAAGGTCGGAATCGTCATTCAGAGCCTCTCGTATTTTGTTACCGCATACATTGTGGCGTTTACATTGGACGCTCCGCTGTCGGGAATGCTTGTGAGCCTGGTACCGGCTTTCATGCTCATGGCATTTTTGGGTGGTCACTTTTCCAAGAAGTACAGAGGTCAGTTCGAAGAACGACTCGCGCCAGCTATCTCGGTGGCATCCGAATCAATATCCAATATGAAGCTCATCAAAGCTTTCCGCGCCGGCAAGAAGATCGAAGCCATTTTCGAAACTCACCTGGCTACCACGCGGCGACCTGCCTTGGGAAAACTTCTGACAGCGGCAGTCCAGATGGGCTCGCTGTATTTCATTGCATATTCTGCAAATGCTTTGGCGATTTCGCAGGGAGGAAGACAAGTGGCTGATTCAATCGCGTCGGGGTCGGGTGTCACTTTCGGAGCTGTGTACGCAGTCATGATGACACTGATAGATTGTATGCAAAAAAAAACCCTCCATCTTTTTTTGTTGAGTTCCTTGGATCCATTATTTTGTGGCCTACTCATGCGTGTCCGTAGCATCATATATCATCAGCCAAGTTGCTCCATTTGCAACAATTTTTGCGGCAGCGTCAGGAGCCGCGGAAAAGATTCTCGATACAATTCACCGCAAACCAAACATTGATGCATCCGAGGATGCCGATGGTCTTATCATGCCAAAGATTGAGGGCAAGATTGAGTTTCGGGACGTTGTGTTTCGCTATCCAAGTCGTCCCGGGGTGAAGGTCCACGACCATCTCAGTCTTACGATCCCTGCTGGGAGAATGACTGGTATCGTCGGCGGCTCCGGAAGCGGCAAGTCTACCATAGCTACATTGACACAGCGATTCTATGATCCGGACGAAGGGGCCGTCCTGGTTGATGACCAAGACGTGCGAGACATCCAACTGCGTTCTCTGCGGGGTCACATTGGCTACGTCGAACAGAATCCTGTTCTTTTTGACCGCTCGATCATGGAAAACATTGCACATGGCTTGATAGGCTCTTCGAGGCCGGAACACGCGCCTTTGCATGGCCTAATTGTCAGTGGCCATCTTTCTCTACTTGCAGACGAGGTTGTCGAGGGGGGTGACATGGACGAGCTGGCAGCACGATCATCACAACTGAACGAGCTGCTATCCCTGATTCGAGTCGCAGCTACGCAAGCAGGGCTGGATACCTCCCTCGTCAAATTTCCACACGGCTTAGCTACATCCGTCGGCACTGGTGGTGGGAACCTTAGCGGTGGTCAGAAGCAGCGCGTAGCTCTTGCACGAGCTCTTATTCGGCAGCCGTCTATTCTTATTCTCGACGAGGCTACCGCTGCCCTTGACTCAAGCACGGAGGCACAGATCATGGGGTCTATTCATAGTCTTCCGGGTAAGAGGACCATTGTCTTCGTGGCACATCGGTTGAGTACTGTAAAGAATGCCGACAACATTCTTGTCATGGGGCCTGGGGGTAAAATCATTGAACACGGCAGTTACCCAACGCTTATGAGCTCTGGCGGTGTCTTTGCCTCTATGGTTCGATCTCAAGCGATCGTTGCTGAGGAAGAGGGTAAAGATCCAACTTCGAAGGCGCCCGAATCGTGCCATCCTGAAAAGATCGATGCTGTTGCGACCTTGGGCAGTGACAACAAACAAGGGGCGACAGTCAATGAGACGATCAACGAAGAGTCGCTATCAGCAGACAAAAAGACACACATCAAGCCAGAAGCGGAATTGAGCAGCCTCGCCGTATTCTTCCATCTCATGAAGATAGACCGTATGCGCCACCGCGTTGCATCAATTGTAGGTCTCTTCGCCTCCATCATTGTCGGCGGAGCACATGCTGGTGAAGCCGTCATCTTTGGCAATGCCGTTGCCAACCTGGCCTTTTGCCGTGCGCCGCCTGATGTTCACCGCAGTGCTGCTTTCTACGGTCTTCTTTTTTTCCTGCTTGCCGTCCTTGAATTCTTTGCAAACACAGTGTCCGTCTCATGTTTTGGGTACGTCTCTGACGGGCTCGTCAACAACATTCGCAGGTACACCTTGCGATCTTTGCTTCGTCGTGATCTGCAATGGCATGAGACGGGAGACAAAACGCCAGGTGCCCTCATTAGCTACTTCACGGCTGACGCGACGGCCATGAGTGGCTTGACGGGAACAATTTTGGGCGTCACAGTGTCAGTATTGGTGACTCTGCTTGGTGGCATCATTCTCGCCAACATTGTGGCGTGGAAGATCTCTCTCGTCCTGACCGCTTGTGTGCCTCTGATCTTCGCTTGCGGATTTCTTCGACTCCGTCTCCAGGCACGATTTGCGGCGCGACACGCCAAAGCATTCTCTGACTCTGTCTCGACCGCTACAGAGTCGGTCACACAAATCAAGACCGTATCTGCGTTTTCTCTGCAGGAGGAGGTTCTCAACACATTTCACAGATCCCTTGGTGGCCCGTACAAGGCTACTCTAAAGTCGATTGCTTTTGGCAATCTATGGCTTGCCGGGGCTTTCAGCATCGGAACCTTGGTCAAAGCCCTGGCCTTTTGGTGGGGTGGCCGCCTCATCGCTCGAGGGGAGATCACGCAGACTGCCTTCCTCATCAGTCTGGTATCCCTTTTGTCTGCAGCAGAAACCAGCGGTCAGCTGTTCAGTCTGAGCCCAGACGTCACCAAGGCTGTCGTGGCTGCTCGTCGCGTGTTTGGCCTCATCTGTCCAGATGGCAAAACCGATCGACTTCGTCTTGAACAACCGCCACCTTCTGATGTTGAGAAAAACTTGGCTCCTCACTCTGGTCCTGCTGGTCTAGAGGTGGGAGTGGAAATTTCTCTTCAGAATGTCCGCTTCTCATACCCAAACAGTCCCGATACTCCGATCCTTCGAGATTTGTCACTTGACATTCCCGCGGGGTCATTCGTGGCTCTTGTTGGGACGAGTGGAGCCGGAAAATCCACCATCCTCTCATTACTCGGTGGTTTGTACAAATCTACGGCGGGCAAAGTGACACTCGACGGCTACGACATCGGCAGACGTCGTCACAATGCAAACGACGGCGAGGCCTTTGCAGACGACGACGACGACGACGAGGACCCCCTGCCCATCTGGAATGACATGGCCCTGGTGCCACAGGATCCCACTCTATTCTCGGGAACCCTGGCGTTTAACATCAATTTAGGCAGTCGCGACGGCTGGGACGCATCCCCGGCTGAGATTGAGCATGCTGCTCGTCTTGCCAACATCCACGACACAATCAAAGAACTTCCCAAGGCTTATGAAACGCTCTGCGGTCCGTCAGGGTCCCAAGTCTTCTCTGGTGGCCAGAAGCAACGACTTTGCATCGCCCGAGCTCTGATTCGAAAACCACGTCTATTACTGCTGGACGAGCCGAGCAGCGCCATGGACGCAGAGAGCGAGCGCCTCTTCGAAAGGACACTCGAGGGCCTTATGAGGCGCAACGATGAGGGTAAAAGACGTGTCACTGTGGTCACCATTGCCCATAGGCTACGAACAGTCATGAAAGCCGACAAGATCTTTGTCATTGAACATGGACAGATCCTCGATACGGGCACACACAATGAGCTTGTGTCACGATGCGTCAAGTATCGCGAAGATGTTATGCATCAGACGTTGAACCAGTAGTACAAGGTTTTCGGGTGAAAAAAAAAAAAAAAAGAAGCATGGAATTTACTATAGAGCGGGCAATTGTCATAGCAGAAGGTATTCCTGGATTTCTCCGTACACATTGAATAATACGCGTACGTACACTGCACGGCTTCTATCTCGAGGGCCCGTTCCTTGCCAGCTTGCAGCTAGTTTACTTGCGGGTAGTACATGTCTCTCTGGCAGCGTGATCACACCGAGTTGAATGTAAAGAAGAGTATAAAGCAATCACACAATGGGGACGGTTGACCTCGGCATTGCATGTTGCTTGCCGACGCGAGCCCAGGAGGTGTAAGTAATCATATTCATACAGGACTACGCTAGCTAGAACACTTGGAGAATACAAGCATTGTTTTACCTCACTAACTTCTAGTATCGCTTCACGCGTCATCAACTATTACCGTAAGATCTTCACCCGAATAAGGTTGTATGCCTTCTATGGTCATTCTCTGACCCATGGGCAAAAGGAGATTCCTCCAGATCACAGAGCCCGAATGTATGATATTGATGATGAAGTTGCTGTTAGTTGGATTATAAAGGGTTATTTCGGTACATAATCGTCCCACCTTTTTCTTTTCTCCGAGGAATGCCCACTGCCTAACCTTGCTCATTGTGAAGCTTATAGCGATTCCCGCGACGGATGCCACATAATCAGCCCTGCACGCTATTACATAAGGAACGCACACTGTTGCTCTGGAGAGCTCCCTGCGCAAGCGTTCATGAGAGGACACGGCTTCTGGCTCTTGTCTATAGGAGAGAAGAGAAAACATGTGAGCGAGATTGAATCCTGAATTAGGCTCTCGACGTGTGTTGACGTACCCAGGAGTTGCAACAACGAGGTCGTACAGGCCAGGCTGCTTTGGGTTGCATTTCTTAACAGGTGGGGTTGTGAGGGCCATGGCGCTGGCAAAGAAGCCAAGAGTAGTGAGGAACTTCATTGATATTTCGGGCCTTGGATATGGCTTTGCACGGGATACGATAATGGAGTTGGAGTTTGAAGCTGAGGATAGCAATGGGTTCATGTTCTACGGAAAATGAGTCTCACCAAGGCTGACTTCTTATATTATGTACACAGGACGGTATGGTAAGAAATGATTTCAGTCAGATTATATTAGCTGTGTTAAAGTGCCGCATCTATTATTAAAACTCGGCAGGTGACTTAAGCCTAAGATCAACGGCTCAATAAGCGAGCAAATCAAAGGCGAACCCGCTGACCTTTGCCTAAGATAAACGGCTAAGTTAGCGGGTAAAGCAGAGGCAAGGACTACATAGTAATCTCCCCTAATCTCCTTAGCGTGCTATGACTTGTGGGTTAGTCAGGCCCCCACAGCCCCCTTGCCGCAAGGTTAGTAACCGCGTAAGTACGCGAAAGTATAGTATAGTAATTTATATAAGGAAAATTAGCAGTATATTTATTATTAACCTATTTATATATAGGCAAATGTACCTCTAATTCACTTCCATCTAATTAGATATAGACCCTAGCTAAGGTGACTCCACAAGCCGTAGCATGCCTACATATTAAGGAGATAGTTGCTAGCAAATTAGCAAGGCCCTGGCCGTTTATGAAAGGAGAGCTGTTAAATTTCCAATTAACATCTATGTATAAGGCGCTGTGCGTTGTTATTAGGAGCACAGAGGCCTGAGGGCTAGGGACAGGACAGTCACATAATAAAGCCCTTAGATAAACCTTAGGTTATATGTTAAGACTAAGGTTAGGGAGATATAAATAAAGTAAAGGCTAAGGTTCTTAGTTATAGCTAGAAAGCTCTTACTTAAAGGTAAGTATATAAAGGTCTTAAACTCTAACCTATTATATACCTTATAAGTAATCCTTATCTAAATACCTTACTATATATATATAGCTATTTAATAGCTACTTAGTTATTTATATAACCTAAGGCTTATTTAAGAGTTTTATTATATAACTATCCTATCCCTAGCTCCTTAGCCTTTATACTCCTAATATACTACCCCTTAATATATAATTATTCTTAATTAAAAAAAAGCTACTTAGCTAATATAAGTATACTATATATAACTTATAATAATATTTAATATTACTAGTTATTTTACTAGTATATAAGTATTATATTTACTTAGAATAATAAAATAAATATTATAAGGTTTTAGGTAATCTCTCCCTTACTCTCTAGCTTTAAAAGCTATATACTTATTACTTTATTACTTTTAATATATATACCTTTATTTAATAAGTTATTAATACTAAGTAAGTAAATTACTTATATTAAATTTTATAATTAGGTTAAATAAATAAGGTATTATATACTATTTAAAATAAATAAGCTTCTTATTTAATATTAAGGATATTATATTAATCTTACTATAAGTTTATAGCTAGTGTATGTATTTACTAGTAGTAGCTATAACTATAAATATTATAATTCTTAGATTAGTTATATATAGTACATAGATTACTTAAGGGGTCTAAGGCTAATATAAAAAAGGCTTACTTTTCCTTACTTTTATATATTTCTTTTCTTAATATTTTCCTTTAATATTATAAGTTACCCTTACTTATAAGCTGGTAGCTTTATAGCTACTCTTATAGTAATTACTAATATTCTATAATATCCTTTCTATCTATACCTAATCTTACTTAAATACCTAATCTTATTTAAATACTAAATATTAGTTACTTACCTTTTATATATTAGTTTCTTATAGTATATTATTACTAACTTACTAATAGTTATTATATTTATATTATATAATACTTCTTTATTACTAGATTCTCTAGTAACTAAAAGGCTCTCTTAAATATCTTCTTAGAAATCTTCTAAGAAGTAAATAGCTTTAAAATTTTTAATATAAATATAATATCTCTAACCCTTAGTACATATCTTACTAACTTATAGCTAGTAATACTAGTAATATAAAAATTCCTTATATATACTATATATAGTAAGTAATAATATAAGCTATTACCCTTAAGAAAAATAATAATATAGTTTTATAATATATTATAAAAGGTAAATTTATTTTAACTAAGTATACTAATTCTATAAGTATAACTTTATTACTTTCTTACTATATATTATTACTAACTTATATAAGTAACTTAATAAAATATACTTATTATATATAAAATAATAAAAACTATACTAAGGTATATCTTCCCTTTTCTTACTATTTATATATATACTAATATACTACTAGTACTTTACTTACTTTATAAAATTATATTAAGTACTTTTTAAGTATATTAATAGTTATATTATTATAGATAATAATCCTTATTTTTTAATAATATATATATATACTAGTTTTTATAACTTTAGTTATTACTAATATATTACTAGTACTTAATATATATAAAGTATAAACTATATAATATACTTCTATTTATAAAAAACACTAATAAATGTAGCTAGGCTAAATAAGTAAGGCTAACTATAAAGATTATATAAGAGGCTAATACTAATAAATAAATTACTATATTATTACTAACTAATACTATTAATCTAGAGGTTTAGATTAATATCTTTAATAGCTTATATTTTATTATATAAAACCTTCCCTTAGTATATTTTCTAATATTCTTACTTATAGCTTTACTAACTTACTAGTAGCTTACTATATATATACTTATACTTCTTACTTATATTAAGCCCTTAGACTTCCCTAGTAAGCTTTATATATATATATATATAAGAAGAGGGATTTCTCTAATAATAAGAATAATTCCTCTTCTTAAAGCCCTAGTATTAACCTAGTGCCTAGGAATAGAAATAAGAATACTAAGGGCCTAGGGTCTAATATATTAATAAGGTAAATAGTACTAGGTAGCTATAAGGTAAATTATTTAAGTAATTATCTTTGTTTTTTTATACCTTACTATTACTATTTAATCTTTACTAAATATACCTTTATATTTATAAACTAGCTACTTAGTTATTACTTATAATTATTAATAAAATCTTTTTTCTTTGCTTATAAATTCTCTAAAGTATTATAGCCTTTTTACTTTACTAGGTATTTTTAATATCTCCTATTATAATAATATAAGATAATTCTTTTAATCTTAAACTCTTACTGTTAGTTACACTAAGGTGCCTGCGTAGGTCATAAGATAATTCCGTAATATTAAAGTTTATAATAGCTAGCTAAAGAGAGAGAAGAGAGGGAAAGTCTAAATAATAGAAAAGTAAGTAAAACCTATAAGTAAGGTAAAAGAGAGGGTAGTAAATTAATATAGCTAATTATATTATATATATTACACTAGACCTATAATTAGTTTAGTCTTTAGCTATAATTAAACTAATAAAAATCTAGAGAATTTAACACTAGTAATCTCTCTTTTTATCTATAGCTAAAGGAGCTTAAAAACATAATAAAAATTAAATTAAAGAAAAGTATATATAAGTAAATCCCTTAATAGGAATCTATTACTCTAATTAGCTATTATAGTATTAGTTAATTTAATTAATTTATTGGTCCTTATTTAAGCTCCTATCCCTTAATATTATAAGTCTCTTTACCTAGCCTTTTATATAAATTATTAATTTATTTAAATTAATTAGGGAAGAAAGTAATAAATTTAGTAATGCTTTTATTATTATATTTACTAGGTTATTATTCCTATTAATTTATCTAACTTTATAGATCTTATGCCTCTTATATAATTAATAAAGAGCTATAATATTAATTATTAGTCTTTTCTCTTTTATTATTCCTAGCTTTATAAGGTATTTATATAATAAAAAGAAGTTAGTATAAAGGATTATAAGAATTTAAGGCATCTTTAATTAGTCTATAATCTAATAAAAAGTTATAGAAATTATATAAGTAATATTTACGCCTTAAACTATACTATATAATTTTAAGGTAAGCACGCTATATGTAACTTACTTACTTTTTATTAAGCTATATGTAATAATATTACCTTTTATAATAAAGGTATTATTATCTTATATTATCTTATTACTAATTATAATAATATATTTAATCTATAAGCTTAAATCCTTATTATTCGTAATTAATTAATTTATAAATATAAAAAGCTTTACTTTCTTAAGGATTAAAGGGATATATTATAGTCCTTATTACTAATTCTTAATTTACTATTTAAGGCATTTATTAAGGTATATAATATTATTAGTAAAGGGTTCTTAGTGTTAAGCTATAATTAATAGATTATAGGAAGCTTCTAGTTAGTATATAGTTATAATATAGCTTTCTTAGACTTATTATTTTATATAATCTTACTTTACTATTAGAGATTAAGGATTAACTTTCTTAATTTTCTAACTTTAACCTTTCTAGGTTAAGATTAATAAATTATTAGTATTTTAGGTTAAGATATAGCTATTAAAGATAAGGGGATTCCTAGTGGTTAATTATTACTTTTCTTTAGTAGTAAATTTAGCTTTCTAAAGCTTTTTCTCTTTTTTAGAAGAAGTTATTATTACTTAGGCTTAATATATTATTAGTTTATATTTTAATAATACTAAAAAGGTTTTTATTATTTAAAGCTATAATTAATAAGTAAGGATTATAGGTTAAGGTTATTATATTAAGGTTATCCTTATAGTAATAGAAGTATATTACTTACTAGTAAGTTCTAGCCTTTATAATCCTATAAAGAGGTTTAATTAATTTAATTATAGTCCCTTCTAGAAAGAGATATATAATTTGCTTTAGTAATCATATAATAATTAGCCTTATTAATATTATTTATAATTAAATATAAGCTTATATAATATTATAAATCTAAAGATAAATTTCTCTTCTTTTTAATAATAAAGTAATAGCTATAATAAGCTATTAGCTTACTTATTATATTATTAGTAATTATATTAGGATAAATTCCTTTTCCTTATTATTATAGCCTTATATAATAAGGTAAGACTTCTTATATAGTAAGTCTATCCCCTTACCTTTAATCTCTTTAACTATATAAAAATTAAAGATTTTATAATCTCTATACTTTACTAAGTTATATTTAATAAATTTAAAGATATTATAAACTTATAAGGTATTAATCTTAGCTTAATTAGACTACTTAAAGGGTTTTCCTAAGGTTATAATCTCCTTTCTTAGTAAAGTTAAAGAGTAAGGTTTTAATTAGCCTTTTCTTTTATAGTAAGGAATACTATACTTAGTATTTCTCTAGCTATAATCTCTTAAATAAAGGCCTTATCTTAATCTTTATTAATAAGTATATAAAGTTTAGCTAGGCTAATATTCTTTTTAGGATTATAAGTTTTACCTTTTCTTACTTTTATTTTTTTAGAATAAGGTAATAAGTCTTTAACTTAATAGCTTTCTCTTAGGGTTACCTAGGTATAATAAGCCTTTTTATAGGCTTCTTTATGCTTATAAATTAAACTATAAGGGCTTTTCTTAGCCTTTCTTACTCTCTTTTAGTAATACTTATAGCTTTTTTTTACTACTAATTCTTTCTTAGTAATAGTAGTTAGTAATATTATTATAGCCTTCTTTATATCTTAAGGCTTTATCTCTTACTACTCTAGCCTTTCTATAGTATATAAGTTTTTATAGTAAGGCTTTATTACTATAAAGTAAAATTTTACTAGGCTATAGGGTATATTAACTATATAAGTCTCCTTATTAGTAATAATTAGCTTATAAAGGCTATGCTAGCTACCTTTCTTTCTTTATATATATATATTAGCCTATAAAGGTAGCTAATATATAAGTACTATATTAAGGCTATTCTAGGCTTTAAGGGTATTATAGACTTACTATAAAGCTAGGTAATAGTAAACCTTATTAGTAGCTTTCTAAATTACTTTAGTATATTAAATAATAAAAATACTTAGTAATAACTTATTTATTATTTATAAGTAGCCTTTAAAGACTAGTAAGGTTAGGACTATGCTATTAAGGCCTATAAAGTTATTAATAGCTTTAATAGCTATCTAAAGATATTATTCTAGTGTAAGTTCTATTTTAATTAAGTCTATAATAATATTATAGGCCTAGTATAAGGGTTTATAATATCTTTTAACCTTTCTAATACTATTATAGGCTTTAATTAGTATTTTATTAGTCTTAATTAATATTAATTAAGTATAATACTTAAATTTAGTAAAGGTAAAGTTATTACTAGTATTATAGACTATTTATTCTAGAGGTCCTAGATAGGTATTAATCTAGTACTCTTAGATAGTGTTCTAGATATCTTAAGCCTTTTACTTCCTTAGATTAAGGAATTAGGCTACTTAGAATAAAGTTACTAAATTAATAATATAAAGCACTAGTTAACTATTAATTTATATAATATTAATAATAATCTTATAGTTAAATTTATAATTATCTTTAATTATAAATTTAAATTAACTAAAGGCCTTACTATATATTTAGTGTCACGACTAGATCGGGGAGATATAAACAGAGTGAAGGCTAAGGTTCTAAGTTATAGCTAGAGAGCTATTACTTAGGGGTAGGTATATAAAGGTCTTAAACTCTAACCTTTTATATACCTTATAGGTAGTTCTTATTTAAATACCTTACTATATATACATAGCTATTTAATAGCTACTTAGTTATTTGCATAACCTAAGGCTTATCTAAGGGTTCTATTATGTGACTATTCTGTCCCTAACTCCCTAGCCTCCGTGCTCCTGACATTTAATAATAGTAGTAAACTTTAGTTAATTTCTTAATTACCTAGTATTTAACTTTATAACTAGCTTATTAAAGAATCTTTATAAGTTATTAAATAAAAAATAACTAAGCTAATAATATATTAATAAATATCTCCTTCTAAGAGATAAAAGGTAACTATTTCTTTTTTACCTTTAGTAATTACTAAGGATACCCCTATTATTATACTATAGGCATAGTTTTATTACCTTAAATAAGTATATTTATAAGGTCATTAATCTTAATCTATATATTATCTATATTAGTAATTAAGAAAAGGAAAGGGGTAGCTATATTGATAATAAAGAATTTAAGCTCTCTAAGCTTTATAAGTATATAGAGAATACCTCTTATAACTACTAATTTAGCACTAAATATAATAATTTAAGGCTTATAAGGGATTACTTTTAATAAAGGTATTAATTATAATAAGGCTCTTACTTATACCTCTTTTATAGTTAATTTTCCTATAGCACTAGTATTAGGTATAATACCTCTAAAGACCTCTTTAAAATAGTATTTTTAGAGATATAGTAAGTTAAACCTTTATTACACTTTTATTGCTTATAAAGCTTTTACTTAAGGAATATATATAGGAAGGCCTAATTATTTAGGGTTATAAGAATATTAGTATTAATAGTATTAATATTAGTCTATAATCCTAAGTAAAAGAATTATATAATACTTAGATATACTATTAATAGTAGCTTTTTTACCTTATTATTATTATTATCCTAGGCCTTTATATAGGCTATAAGGTATAGTTCCTAATCCTAACTAAAGTTATTATTAGGTTTATTATTATCTTACCCTTTTTTAGAGGTAAGGAATACCTAGAATCTTTTCTTTAAAGAGGCTATTTAATATATTTTACTAGCTTACTAGTAGTCTTTCTCTTTTAATATTCTTTAGTAAAGTAATTAGAAAACTAGTAGCTATTCTTATTATATATAAAGTAATACTTAGGGCTAGGCCTAAGGCTTTTTATAATAACTTCCTTTACTATAGGATTATTATCTATACTAATAATTAGTAAATATAGCCTTTAGGGGTCTTCTTCTTAGTACTAAAGATATTAAGTAATCTTCCTATTTAATTTTATAATAGTAATTACCTTATAAAGATCTTTAGTAAGACTTTTAAAGCCTAGGGAGTATATATATTTAACTATCTAATATTTAAATACACTAGCTATAGTATTTAATATTTACTTATAAAGCTTAGTATTTACTATATTAAAAGGATATAGCCCTTTATAAATTTTCTTAAGGGTTAATAATATAATCTTAAGGCACTTAAGCTTACTTTTATTAGGGTTTTTATTAATTATATTCTTTAGTATTATACTACTTTGCTTATAGTAATAGAATTATTAGTTACTTTTTATCTTAAAGTATTAATAAATATAAGTAATTATTTCTTTATAAGAATAATTATTCCTAAGAGGTAATTAAGATAATACTATTTAGTATTACTTATTAATATAATAAGAAAAGCCTTTTAATAATATATTTAAGGAAGGTTAATCCTATTATAATTATTTTTAAAGAGTATAATCTTTAGTATTAGAAAGTTATATAGCTTTTTACTATAGTAGTTACTATCCTTATATATTTTATAAGCTCTAAGATTTTCTTTATAATCTAATCTTTAAAAAGAAAATACTATAAAGGTATAATTTACTATAAATAATAGTCTATAGGTTATTATAAATAATACTTATTAGGATAAAGTAACTAATTTAATTAAGATCTTTATAAGGGCTTTTATAAAAGTTTAGGGAATTACTAGGTTTAAGGAAGGTAGATTTCTAGGGTAAGTAATTAGGGGTGCTAGGGTTAAGGCTCTAGAGATTTAGAAAATTATTATCCTTCTTATAGCTAATATAATATTATTATTTAATTAAGCACTTCTTTAAGTAATACTAGGATAGAGTATCCTAGGCCTTATTTAATAAGAATACTATAATCTTATAGAGAATTATATAGCTCTTTAATAATCTCTTTATTTACTCTCTTAAAGGTATTTTTAAACTAGCCTTTAAAGTCTTCTTAAAATAATTCCTAAAGGTTATTATCTCTTTAATCTTAATACTTACTAAGATTAATAATCTTATAATATAGTTATTAAGTTTAAGCTATATAGTATCTTCTAGATTTAGCTTAATAGGCTTTTTCTAATCTTTTATAAGGTTATAGGTAAGTAGTTAAAGATATAATAGTAGTTTATCTTCTAGGGGTCTCTTAAGGAAGTTAAGGGTGATTATTAGTGCTTTATTATTACTAGCTCTTCCCCTTATTCAAGGGCTAGATTCGGATTTTACTATCTTATAATATCTAGGCTATAAAAGAGGGTCTAAGTTATTATTCTTTTATTACTAATTAAGCTTATGTATTTACCTATTACTAGGGTTTTCTGTTATACTTTAGGAGTATTATTACTCTAATAAAGCTAGAAAATTACAAAGATAGGAAAAAATAGTAAAAAAGTAGTAAAAGTAGTAAAAGTAGTAAAAGTAGTAAAAGTAGTAAGAATAATAAATTAATAAGGATAAATAAAGTAATAAAAGTGCTAAAAGTAATAAAGGAAAAATAGGAAGTAGTAGTTGTTACGTGCTGGCTCTGCACGTTGTTAGGTCGAATCCGTTAGAGGGGCTAACGGATTTAACAGGTTATAAGTTATACTAAGTTTACTTATAAAAGCTACTATTAGGTGCAGGTTATTATATAAGAAGTAAGTTAATTCTTCTGTCTAAAGGGCTAAATCTGTCCCTATTACTATTACTTATAGCTAAGTGCATTTTACTACGTAATAAGTGCTAGGTATACCTTAAAAGACAACTATCCTAGTTATAACTAGCTAAAATATAACCTAATTTAACCTTTATACTAAATTAGATAATCCTTCCCTAGCTATTAAAGTTAAAACAAAAGAAAAGAAAGTAAGTTCTATATGTCTATAGCTAAATTCATAACTACTATAATCCTTTAATAGTGTTAATTAGAATCATTATATTAAATAATAAACTCCTAATTTTATATTGCTAAATTATTCTTTCCTTCCTTTACTTACTAAATTCCTTCGCCCTAATATTTGTTTTGCCTTTTATAATTATATTTAATTGCTTTATCTTACTAAAATAAAAACGCTTTTTCTTTACACCTATATTTACTAAGTTAATCCCTTAGTTTAGTAAATTCGTGAAAACTAAACTTTTTACCTTAAATCTTTGCTAAATTAATTTAATAGTCTAGTAAATTTATCTCCTATAGTTACTTCTTTGTCTACTAGCTTATTAACTTATATATATAGTATTACTAGACATAAAGCTACTTAAGTTGCTTTTAGCTTTAGTCCTAACTTTTCTACTAGTCTTAGCCTCTTGCTTAGCGTTTCTAGTATTAGAGTGTTATCCTACCCTTGCTTATTTACTAATTTAGTTTTCTTACTAGTTATTCCTAGTATTTATAACTTTCTATATAGTATTTCTAGCGCTAAAGTATTCTTTTATAGTTATGTATTAGCTAATTTAGTCTATTTATCTTCCACTAGACTTAATGCCACTAGAGTTACTTCTGTAGTAGCTAATTTTGCTATTTTTATATCTTCCTTAAGCTTCTTTTACTTAAGTAAAAGTTTATTAATAGATATTACTTAGAGATTAATTCTTTTACATAATTCTATTACTATAGCTACTAATTTTACTATCTTCTCCTTATGTTCTTTTCTATTAATTATATTACGCTTTAAATTATTAATTTAGTTATTAAATTCCTTTAGTACTTTACCTAATTCTAAGCTCCGAATTTATTCCTTTTAATCCTTAAGTATCTCTAATACTTATAGAAATTTTTTTTACACTAACTTTACCTTATTCTCTGCTACTTCCATTAGCTCTATTACCTTAGTCTTATATTTATTAGCGTATTTATTTATATCTTTTATAAGGCTTTTTACCTTATTAAATTTAATTTCTATCTTATTAGTCTAATTAATTAAATTATTAATTTTACTCCTTTTATGCTCCTTATTCCTTTCTTTATCCTATTAGAGTTTAGCTAATTTAATTATTACTAGTGTTTTCCTTGTTATAATATAAAGCAAATCTATCCTTCTAATACTAGCAAGCCCTCTTGTAATTATACTATTTATACCTTTATATTTATTTGCAAATCTTAAAGCTAGTAAGTTAGCTTATAGTAGTAATAACACTATGCTATTATAGGTAGTGTATTAGTAACTACATTTAACTATTACACTATTATAATAAGCTACTACTACTGTTTTTACCTAATTTTTTACTTATCTAGTTACTTTACACTTTATTAGATTTACTATTACTTAATATGTTAGTTTCCTAGCTTATTACGCTACCTATTACTATATACTTAAAGTAGCCTTTTATTTATTAAAGATAGTAAAGATCTAAATCACTATATTTTACTATAACGTAAAGTAAGCATCCCTTAAGTTTACTTCTAAACTATTAGCTACTATAGTAACACTATTTAAGGCAAATTTATAAGTATATGCTTATATTACATAATAAACATCCTATATATTTGCCTTATAGCCTACTATAATATACTTAAAACTACTAAAATTAATTAATTTAATACTTTTTCCTTTATAGTTTATATTAAACTTCTTTATTACCCTTTTACATGCTACTAATCTAATCTTTAGTATTAGTAAGTAACTCTTTAATCTTAATCCTAGTTTTCTAAATCTAGCAAATAGTAATTAAAAATTAAGTTTCCTAATCTACTCCTATACTTATAATAGCCTAATAAGATATTTAGTAGGCATATTATTAATTTTGTCTTTAAAATTGGTTTTAGCGTCCCTTTTCTCTTTTTTAGACCCTATAAAGTTAGATTCTCTATTACTACTAGGGCCTGTTTTAGGTTTAGATTCTTTATTATTATTAGGGCTAGTTTTAGGTTTAGATTCTTTGTTATTATTAGGGTTAGCCTTAAATTTAGCGTTATTATTACCTAATTAAGTAAGATTAATTCTTTGCGTGTCGTTGCTACTTTTGTTACTATCCTAGTGTTTAACTTCCTCTTTACTAATGTTCTTTTCTTTTGCGGTATAACTAGATTTATTATTCTTTTGCGTTACTTTGCCTAAACCCTACTAGGCTTATCTCCAAACCTAGTTATAATTATCTTATATTAATTATTACATTACCTAATTATATTCCTATCCTTTTACCTCTAAATCTAGCACTATGTCTAGGCAATCTCCGTTACTATTATCTTTTCTATTTGTGTTTTGTAATACTAGCTTTGTTCTAGCTACTTTCTTAATAGCATTAATAATAGCTTTAATATTCTTAGTGCCCTTTATAGCTGCTTATAATAGCTTATTTAATTTGTCTTATCTTATTCTTAAGGTTACTAAATATTATTATTAACGTAAATTCGTGATTCGCTTTAGTGGATTTATAAATTCTTAGAATTAGTAAAAACCTAGTACTAACTTTAACGCATAGCGTATTAGCTTCTATCCTTTAAAAACAACTACTATGCCTAATTCACGCAAAAGGTTATTTGCCTATTATTAATATGCTACCTTTTCTTCTTTAGTGTTAACTAAGTATTATGCTAAATCCGCGTATGTAATTTGTCTAACTAGTTAGTTTTAATGTCTTAATGCTAGGCACTAAATATATAGATATACTACCTATATTCGCTTATAAATTGTTTGGTTATATATATCTAACTTATTATTAAATAGAATAAATTCTAGTTTTACACTTAGGTTATAATATAAATTATAATTAACTATATAAACTTTATATTTAATCTTAGGGAGGGCGTTTCTATATCTTATATAAAACTACTTATAACTATTATACTTTTTTATTTTCTCTAGGTAATGCCTCTCTACCTCTAATAGCTAGCGGAACTCTGTTTTCCTTATATTACTAAATTTAGCTAAATTAGCTATATAGTGGTAAAGAGCTATAGGAGACTATATACGCGTGTGCTAAATCCAATTACGCTAGGTTTACGCGGTTCTTAAGGGTTATTATAAGGTATAGGAAATACGAAAGTTAAATAAATATAACTACGTAAGTATTAAGGAATGTTATAAGGTAATAGTAGGTATAAGGGTTAAATGAATTTGGATGCGCATGCACCGGATCTGGCTGCGCTAGGTATGTGAAGGTATTGCAGGATGTTATAGGATGTAAGTGTGGTGAGTTACCCTTAGCTAGCGTAATAAATAATATGTGTAGGAGGGTGTGATAATTCCGTACTAACTTATTAAATTCGCTCCTTATTATTATACCTTTCCTTTTAATATTATTATTTAGTAAGGGGATTAAGGCCTTTCTTTGCATATTCCTTTGGCTAATTAATTAGGTTCTTCTTAAGATAACCCTTTACTATCTTAGCTATATTAATCCTTATTTTGTCTTTTATAATCCACTAGTTATCTTTAGTAGTGTAACCCTTCTATTTAATAAGAAATTTAATTCTTAACGTTTTAGTCCGCTTAAAAATCTTAATCTAATAGCCACAAATTCTCTTAATTTCCTAATAGTCCGCTTCCTATAAATTATTAAACATAATTAGCAAAGGAGCTATCTCTTCTCTTTTAAATAAGTCTTTTCCTTATACTAGCTTCTAAATTTACACTACTAATACTACTAGATATACACGTGAATTTAGAAGGAAATCTAATTAATATACTAAAGGATTTACTTTTTCTAATACCTTATATAGCCCTGCCCTTTATAGGGACTATTTTTCTTTAGTTTACTAGGTAATTTATATCCCTTATATAGTTATAAATATACTATATCTTCTTTATTAATATTAACTAGTTTATAGTAATTATTATATTAGATTTTAGTAAGTACTACTACTATTATAATTGCTAATTAGGCCTTATGCTAGTATAGCTTTTATAGTACTATAATATTATTTACGTTAGATCTAGTGTTAGTTATGTTATTTAGAGAGAGTAAATTAATAATACTTAGCGAATAGAAACTATATAATAGCTTATTAGGAGCCTGCCCTATACCTATAGCTATAGTGTTATTTAGCTAATACTATAGTGCTAGTAATAGCAATATTTACATTATATCTAGGTCTATTACTATATAATATTATATTATAATTATTACTATCTGATTTTTCCTTTCTATAGTTCTATTTATCTAAGGGTAATATACTATGCCTATAAGGAGTTTAACTCTTACGCGCCTAAATATCTCCTTTTATATATTAGATATAAACTTTAGGTCTTTATTACTAATAATTTATCTTAGTAATCCTTAGTCTATAATATATAAGGCATAAAGAAGTAACTTTACTTAAATTTCTACTAGATATATAGTATACCCTAGTATTAGAAGAGTTCTCTTACTAAATAAATAATTCACTAGGCATAGTGAATTATATATAGTATACCTCTCTATTTGCTATATAGTATTTATAGCTAATACTTCTAGTATATCTATTATAAAATTAAGTAAAATTATATAAAAAGGTGTTAGCTTTAACTATAATAGTTATAACTCCCCTAGCGGTTTTAATTAATTAATAGCGTTTTCCTAATATACTACGTAGTAAGTAATATAATTATAAATTTGCTAGCTTATGCGTGGAAAATAGACTAATTATAATTTTACTACTATTCTAGTAATTCCGAAGTAGTGTTAGTTATTATATACTAGTTATAAGATAGATTTAACCTTAGTTATTAGAATATAAAGCCAGAAAAATCCGTCCTTACTATAATAGTATAACAGACTATTTTCACGTAAATTCTATCTATATAATAGAATTTTTAGTTTAACTCTAGCATCTTTTACTACTTACCTTTCCTAATAGGCTTTTATAGCTATAATAATTTAACTAAATTTCTAGTCTAACTAGTATCCTAAGATGATTCTAGCCTTAAGCTTATTATCTATGATTGCTATTATAATATATTCCTTACTTGCAAAATATGCACTTACCTCTAATTCGTTATATTAACTTTTCTATGCTACCTCTCTGTAAGTTACCTTTACTAGTAGCCTAGAGAGTGTATTTAAAATAATATTTAATGTTCCTAGTATATGTATTACCTTTAGATTAAATTATAATAAATAATTTGTAACTTTTGCTAGTTTTAAATTAGCCTTATCTAGATCTATTATTAATAATAAGGTATATTTAATAATACCCTTAGCTAGGGAATAGTTAGTTAATATATTAACTACTACACTATTAGATTAAACTATTTTTCAGAGTTTTCTAATGCTCTATATAATTACGGCTATTTCTGCTTCTATTAACTTATACTATTTCTTAATATATAATATTACCCTAGAGAGAAACAAAATTAGCTATATCCTGTTATTCTTAATATCTTTTCTAGGGATACTTTAACTATCCTATTCCTCTTATAATTAGAAAGTATATAAGCTAAATCCTTCCTTATATATATTAATTTTAAGAAAAAGCAGTTTCTTTAGGTTATAGTGCTATAATATTTATTTCTTACTTAGGAATGCTTTAATATCTTTAAAAGCCTTTTTCTTATTTATTATTAGTAAAAACGTCTTTTATTATATCTTCTGTTTTTATACTAGTTTTAAAATGCTAGTGATTTTTTTATTCTTTTCCTAAAACTCTCTTAATAACGTAGTTTTTGCTCCTATAATAGTTAGATTTGTATATTAAACCATAGAATCCTATTACAGAGGAATCTAGTTATTCTAATAAAGGTCTTAAGACTTAATAAATTGCTTAGAAAAATTATCTTTTAAAATGCTTTAAGTTTATTATTAGTATTAGTAATTCTATTACTATTAATAATAAAACCTAGTAACTAGATAGTAGGATAGCTAATAAATAATTTCTTTACTATAATTATTTATGAGAACAAAGGGATAGCTAGGCAAGAGGTATAGGGGCACTTGTATATTAACTAAAGCTTGCTAGGTCTAAGTGTGTTATGCGTACGAGTCGCTAGCTTATAGCTAGCGGCTCGCTAGTGTTACGTAAACCTAGCCCTAGGGCGTGGTATGCTTACCTAGTGTACGCTAGCGTATAGGTATTATAAGTAAGCCTTATAATTATCCCCTTACTTATAGCTAGGCTCCTAAACAGCTTTCACTAGCTAGTACATAGCTACTCACTAGGTAGTAGCTACTATTAAAATAATAATAACTAGTAGTTTACCTTTACCTTTATATTACTTATAACTTCCTACTATATTATACACTTTTTCCTTCCTTAACTATAGGAAATATCCTTTTAACTTTCTATTATACCTTTAGTTTCCTTACACTATTACTCTTATTATTCCTAAGCTTTTTACCATAGAAAACAAGTTTATTTACTTATAAAACTGCGGCTATATATATTATTTATATATAAGTTACTCTAAGTTTAAGAGAAACCCCCTAGCTAAGCCTACCTTACCTTAGATAAACTATTAATTCCCTTACGTTTTAATTATTAATAATAAACAGGCTAAACTTATAAAATACTATATTTAATATATCTACTATAGCAATACTTATAAGGGGGTAAATCCGCTCCTTCTCCCTTATATTTCGCCTTCTTATTACTAACTACTTTCTTATAGGTAATAGTAACTATAAAGGGTAATTTTACTAACCTTCTTACTATTTTAAACTAGATCTAAACTCTTATAAATACTAAGAATGTAAATATTATAGTAGAAGGCCTTATCTTTCTAAAGGAGACTTACTTCTATTTTACTAAGTATATACTATCTCTTATACTTGCCTTTAATTATGTAAATATAGCTTACTAAATTATATTTAGTTTAACTAGTGCTATAAAGGTCTAGTAAGTACGTTATTTCCTTCCCTATTTACTAGCCTTTTGCTTATAATTAAGTATAGTTTACTTTCACTACTTACTAGTAGTATATTATTTTATACTAGCACCTTCTAGTCACTATATATCCTACTCCTGCTCTAGGGATTATAAGATTTACCTGCCCTTTTTATTCCCCTTTTACTACCTATTTACTAACTATTCCTAGGCTAACTATTAGGAATATCTTGCTACTTAGAACGCATAAATAGTTTTGTAATTATAGTCCTCCAATCTAGGGTATATTCCCTAGACTATAACGAAATACTAGTGTTACCTTATAATATAGCAGGTAATTACTAAGAATACAAATAACGCTAAGTATCTTATCTAAAATAGCAAGGTATTATCTTATGTAAGCACTATAATTCATAGGTTTCCCGCAAAACTTAGCTCTCTTTAGGTCTATTTTCCTTTATTATTTAGTAAATAGTCTAATAAGGTTTTTAATTAAAGTGTAATAGTAGCTAATAAGGCTAGGCCTTTTTTATAATTATCTTATCCCTTATTACTTATAACTTACTTATATCTTACTATGCTTTCTCCTTATTTTAATTTAATAAAAAGCCTAAATTATATATTAAGCGCTTTCTATATCTTTTACTACTACTTATTAATTATATTTACTTAGCTAACCCTTTTACTTTACTAAGTATTTATTACCTTTATAAGTCTTTTTATAATCCTTAACTTCTTTAACTTTAAATTTATTATCTTTATCTTTAAGGTTTAGTATTAGTATTTCTTTATTTATAGTATCTTCCTAGTAATTCTATAGCTTTAATAAGCTAATATAAAATATATTATATAATTAACTATACTTATTAGGTAATGCTAGTTAGTATGCTTATTTACTTATAGTATTAAGTATCTAAAATAGCCTAATAAATCTTAGGTTTAGCTTTTATTTTATATCCTTAAGTCTAATATTCTTTACTAATAGTAATACTAAGTCTTCTTTCTTTAAGGTTAATAGCTAGTGTTATTAGTTATAGTACTTTACTTATACTTTTAGCTTTTACCTAGTTATATACTAGTTTCTCCCTAACCTTATATAGCTTCTAGATATATATATAGGCTTCTAGGACCTCCCCTTCCTTACTCTTATCCTTAAGAGCTAAATAAAACTTAGGTAAATAGCCTATAAGAGTGTAATTAGGGAAGTAACCTATTATCTTATTAATAGTATTATTATATGTAAATTAAGCTATTAGGAGTAGCTTTAGCTATAGCTATTAGTTTTCTTTAATAAAGTATTATAGGTAATATTTAAGTACTTAGTTTATTCTCTTTATTTACCTATTAGTTTAGGGGTAAAATGTTATTAAAAGCCTCTGCTTTACGCATAATAGGTAACATATATCTAACTAGAATTAGCTTATAAACACTAATCCTTTATTAGATATAATACCCTCTAGTAGCCTAAATTAAAGCTTAATTTCCTTATAAAATAACTTTACTAATTTAGCTATGTTAATTATAGTCTTTATAGTAAGGAAAACAGAGTACTTAGTAAATTAGTCTATAATTACTAGGATTACATTAGTTTCTTAGTTACCTAGCTATACTAGTAGTAATCCTATAACAAAATCCATTAAGATCTTTGCCTATAGTTACCTTAGTATTAGTAGTAATTTAAGGCTTCTATATAGGCAGTGCCTTCTAGCTACTACACACTAGTATACTCTATAGCTAGACATATAGTCTAAAATAGCTTTACTTATTACTAGCCACTAATAGTAATGTTTTAGTAGCTTAAGAGTACGTTTAGTCCTAAAGTAACCTACTAGTAAATTATTATAGTATAGCTATAAAAGCTCCTATTATAAGATAGGCTCTTGTAAAATAACTACCTAGTCTTTATATATTAAAAGACCCCTTATACTATATAACTATAAACTAGCTTTTTCCCTCCCTTTTACTTAGGAGTTAACCTTACCTCCGCGTTTTTATAAATCTAAATCTTAGTCTTATGCTTTCTATAGTAGTTATACTAATAGTTTATTTACTATAAATTAGTAAGGATTTAGTAATATAATAGCCCCCTAAATCTCTTATATTACACTAATATCTTAGATACACACTACCTTCTCCTTAAAATTACCCTTATTTAGCTAATCTATTACTAGATTTATAGTAGCTAACTAGCCTTCTACCTAGGCTACTATTAACTTAGTAGGCTTTAAGACTAGCGCTATACTATAACTTCTTTAATATATTAGTATTTTTTCTTCTACTATATAGGTAACTACTATTTTCCTTTAAAGCTTTAGTAAGAGTGCCTTATTTAATATAGGTTTACCCTTATAATTAGACTTTCTTAATAGTGTATTTATAGGGTTGCTTTTCCTTAGTTTATGCTTAATTATAAAATAGAAAGAGCAAAGAAATATATACTATTATACCTACCTTTTATTTAGCTTTTACTACCTTATAAAGGTCTATAAGTTATAGTAGTCTAATAAAACCTCTATAGGTGTCTCTATACCTTTAATATAGTATTACTAGTATTTAAATAACTTTACTATAGTAAGCAACTCTTAGTTAGCTATGCTATAGTTATGTTTAGTGTCTATAAACTTCCTTAACTAAAAGGCTACTAGATACTAATAGCCCTTATTATCTTACTAAGATAGGATTCCTACTATTATAAAAATTAAGGCATTTATCTTAATATACACCGCTTAACTTAGGTTATAATATTAGAGTAAAGGCGCTTACTAAAAGGCGTCTTTTAGCTAGTTAAATACTAGCTATTTCTTTTCCCTAAATATAAACCTCCTAGTTTAAATACTATTTTAACTACCCTTTATTAATATATAAAGAGATGCTATAATCCTAGAGTATTTATAGATAAACCGTTAGTAAAAGTTATAAAATCTAAGAAATAACTATATATTCTTAAAACTTATTAGCTCCTTCTATTCTCTAATTATATTAACCTAGTAAGTATTTATTAATATCCTATTAATAAAGAGAATAAACCCTAGGAATTTTACTAATTCCTTATAGAAAAAGCACTTAAAGGGTTTTATATATAACTTTACTAACCTTATGTATTCTAGGACTTACTTAATATATTTAGTATACTTCTCCTTTATCTTAGAGAAAATTAAGATATTATCTAGATATACTATATAAATAGTATTAACTAGCCTATAAAGTGCCTTATAGATATAGCTTTAAAAAGTAACTAGGGTATTAGTTAACCTAAAAGGTATTATAAGGTACTTATAGTGCCTATAATATATATAAAAAGCTATCTTTTACTTATTGCCCTCTTTAATACGGATTTAGTAGTATATATCCTTAATATTAATCTTTAAAAAGAAATAGGCCCCTTAGTATTAATTAAGGATCTCTAAAATTAGGGGGAGAGCGTAGTAATTCTTCTATATTACCTTATTAAGTCCTTAATAGTTTACGCATAGCTAAAGCATCCTATCCTTCTTTAGTATAAATAGGATAGGCATGCCTACTAGGCTCTTTAAGGGTCTTATCTAGCCTTTCCTTAGGTTATTATTAATATATTCCTAGAGCTCTTTAAGTTTACTTTAGAAAAGAGGGTAAATTAGTCTATATAGGGGTATAGCTCCTAGTATAAGATTAATTACGTAGTTAGTTAACTTCTTAAATAGGAGACTCCTTACCTTATTTAATATAAATATGTCTTTAAACTTATATAGCTCCTTAGGGATATCTTTAATAGTTCTATATGCTTTTACCTTCTCTTTATTTTTAAGAGGGATAAACTTATCTTCTATTATACCTATAATAGCATATATAATTATCTTATTATATATTACCTTTGTAAACTTATAGGGAGTTAGTAGTAAAAAGGCTACCTTTCTTTTCTTAAACCACTATTCTTATAAGTATAAGTAAAGGTATACATATTCTTCTATAAGTATGTATATCCTAATTAATATAAGGCTTCCCTCTACTCTTAAGTCCTTATTAATAGCTATATATAGTAGTTTAAGGTCCTTTTTTTTACCCCTTAAGTCTTAGATTATAATAAGCACCTTATAAACACTATATTAGGGAACTATAAGAGACCTTACTACCTTTAGGATAGGCACTATAGCCTTAGCCTAATTAAGCTTATAGGTCTATGTAAACTAGGCGCTAATAATATTAATCTTAGCATAACTATTAAGATCCGCTACTATTTTAATATCTTTTTGCCTATAAATAGTAACTAGTATATAAAATCAGCGTCCTACTAGTACCCTAGTATCTAAGGTAAAGGTAAGGGTATTTACTTTTACCTTTAGGAGTTTCCCTAACCTTCTTACTAGTCTTTCCTTAGCTTATTATAATTATAAAAAAGATACTCTATACTACTATAATTATAGCACTATTTTCTTCCTTATAGCCTATTATTATTTAGGTAAGTAACTAGGGTCTTTTCTTTATTCTTATCCTTATCTTTTTAGTCCCTATTTAGCTAATAGCCTTATAAAGAGTTATATCTTTAATATTAAGGGGCCTTATATAAGCCCTTCTCTTCTAAATTACTTAGCTTTTACTTATTTTTTAATATTACCTCCTAGAACTATTAGCTAAGTTATATAACCTTTTCTTATATTAACCTAGTAATATTTATATATAGGTTAATATAGTCTTATAAGTTAGGAAGTAATTTTATAAAAAACATAAGAGTATAAGTCTTTTCTAGGGCTTATTCTAGGTGTTTCTCTAGTAAATCTAAGTAAATACTAAACTTAATAAGACTCTAGCTCTCTTTTTACTTTATATTTTCTAGCTATATAGCTATTTATATATTATAGCTTATAGAGTCCTTAAGTAGTATAAGGGTCTAGTTCTAGAACTTATCCTAGTTATCCTTAGGGTAATCCTAACTATTAGCTAGTTATTCTTTAATATATTAGTCCTATCTAGCCTAATAGTTTATATATATATAATTAAGTATAAAGAGAATCTTTTAGTTATCTTAGTAATATTTCTTCTTTATCCCCTTAAAGGTATAGTTAAGGTTATTAAGCTATATCTTATGCTTCTATAGGTTTATAAGGTATTAGAGTTTTATAATATTTTAGACCTTAATTTCTTAGCTACTAAGGCTTAAGGAGAAACTAGCCCTTTAGCCTTTTTTTACTAGTTCTCCTTCTTTATAAGATTATATTAAGTTAGTAAGCTCCTATTCTTACTCCTATAGTTCCTTAAGTTATTTAAGCTAGGTAATTTACTTTTTAATTACTACCTCTTTTACCCTTATAATAAAGGGTATAGCTTTAAATAGGGTTATAGAATATAATATATCCCTAGATATAGTATTACTATTATTTAGCTAATCCTAAGTAGTATATAGTATTATTTTAGTAAATTAGGTTATTCTTTCCCTTATATTACTCTTAGGTAACTAGTAGGAGAAGCTTTAGAATTATAAGAATAAAAGGATAGCTAGGTAAGAGGTATAGGGGTACTTATATATTAACTAAAGCTTACTAGGTCTAAGTGTGTTATACGTGTAAGTCGCTAGCTTATAGCTAGCGGCTTACTAGTATTACGTAGACCTAGCCCTAGGGCGTGGTGTGCCTGCCTAGTGTGCGCTAGCGCACAGGTGTTGTGAGTAGGCCTCACATTATTATCCTATTCTCTTTAAGAATTTTAAGTATAATACTAAGATAATTTAAATAATCCTTAATGTTATTTAAGAATATAATAATATTATTAATATAAACCTAAATAAAATGCTTATACTTCTAGAAAAGTTAGTCTATAAATCTTTAGGTAAAAGCAAGGGAATTTTTAAATCCTATTAGTGCTATATTTAATGCCTTAAGGCCCTGATTTAATATAACTACTATATAGGCTTAATAGTCCCTCCTAATTAGTAACTAATAGAAAAATCCTATTTTATTAAAAGTAAGAAAACCTTCTTACTATATGTGTTATTTATAATATTACTTTAGTCTAGTAAAGGGTATATATCTAGCATTACTATATTATTAAGTGGCCTTATATTAATTACTACCCTTCCTTTCTTTTTCTAGCTAGTTTTACGCTATACTATAAACACTAGGCACGCTATAGCTACTAGTTTATCTAAATATAATATCTTGCCTTTTATATATAATTTATTATATACTTTATTAAGTTTACTTATATCTTAACTCCCTAATTAGTAAGGCCTAATTAGCCTTATTTAATATTACTATTCTTTAATAAGGTTAATCCTTATTTTCTAGTCCTTAGGTATAGGAATAATACCTTTATCTTAATAAATATTGTATTTATTTGTTAATTTAATAAACTTACTTACTATATTCTAGTTAATATTAGTGACTTATACCCTAAATTAATTAGTAATATATAGGATCTTCTCTAGGTAAGAGATTCTATATAATAGTACTCCTATATTAACCTTTTTTAGATTAAACTTATTACTTTCTTTATTTAACTTATTCTCCTTCTTATTCTTCTCTTTTATAGTCTTTATAATATCCTTACTAAAATAAGTATAATATATAAAAGGATTATTAACTAAGTAATTAGTGTTAACCTTACTTACTACTATTAGTTATATAACCTTCTAGTGTTTATTAATAGTAATAGTTTTATTTATTAGATTATAGGTAACTATTTGTTTCTAGCTAAATCTAGTAATTAATGCGTTAGGAAAAAACTTTAAGCATAACTATATATAGTATACACTTATCTCTTTATTTTCCTATGCCTCCTTCTAACTAACTACTATAGTTAACTATATTTTTAGTAAAATTATTACTATATAAGCTATAATTACCTACTAGTGTAGAACTTTACTTATTAGTTAGAAGATTTTTGCTTTAACTATTATACTATAGACTAACCTAAAAATAACTCTAGGATATATAAAATTAATTTTTACTTTATACTTATAGAGAAAGTTTGTTTTAAGTAGTAATTTAGAACCTAAATTTAGTATTATATTTACTATAACTATAAAATACCTAGTAATTTCTGTTTTATATACTACTCCTAGAATATAGAAATTAAATATAGCTGTTTTAGTAATAAAAAAGGAAGACTATACTCTAGATACTAGCTTTAGTTCCTACATTCTTTATTTTATATTTAACCTATTCTATTATAACTATGCCTTATCCGCTAGAATTAATAATATTCCTATATTAAGATAGATTTAATAACTTTTACCCTTATTATTAAATTTAAGAGGGATTTTTAAGTAAGTATTTACTCTCTTTCTATTATATTTAACCTCTTAAGGTCTTATAATAGCCTTAATTACTTATCTAGGGGTAAGTTATTTTAGTTTAGTTATTTCTATCTTAGTAATTACTATATTTATCTCTTTACTACTGTTTTTTATAAAATATGTTTTAATAAAGTTAGACTCCTATATTCCGGTTTTGTTATTATTCTCCTTAGAGACCTCTCCTTCCTTAGCTATATAATAGCTATATTCCTAGAGATAGGTTTTATGCTATTATGTGTTAGAATTATTATTATATACTATAATATAAGTATATTCTTTTTCTTTGCTAGGCGGTTTTTCCTAGTGTTAATAATACCTAGGTTACTAAAATTAGCCTCTTATATCTAATAGTCCTTAGTTTTAAGAATGTTATTCTTCCTATTAGTCTTAGACCTTTTCTTAGTAGTTTTAGCTAAACCTAGATTACTCCCCTTAATTCTCTTAAGTTTTATTTTACTAAGGCCTTTAGTTTTGTCCTTTAGTAAGTTAATTCTACTAGTATAGCCTAGGTTAAAAAAATCCTAAGGATCCTTATTTATTCCTATTATCCTATTAGTAATATTAATTCCTAGGCAGGAATTATGCATTTATTAGCCTATTCTAATTAGCTTGTATTTTATTTTTATTATTCTCTAAATTACTATTAGATATATTTATATTAAAATAGACCTTAAGCTTTTCTTTACTCTTTTTGCCTTTACCCTAGCTTTTACTACGTAAATAGTTATGTAAATTATGTCTCTTATTATTTACTATAGTAATATATACTAATCTTATATCCTTATAAGTTAGTATTAGGTATATCTAGCGTAATCCTAGATAAAGCTTAAGGTATAAACATAAAAGAAGCTAATAGTTAGTTATTTTGCTATTAGCTCTTGTATATTAGAAGATCTTTAATGCGAATTCATAGAAAGACACTTTATTAATAATATCCTCCTTAGTATACTTTACTTTCTCTAGCTATACTATTATATCCTACACTTAAATACTAAATTCCTTCTATACTATAGCAAATACTATTAAGATATTACTAAAAATAGTAACTTATTTGCTTATATTAAGATGTTATCTATACTATACTATTGCATCTCCTTAAAACAGCGTTTAAATCTTTTTCTAGATAATATCTTATTAGCTAGGGTTAGTATAATATAAGTGGTCTTTAACTACTTAGACTTATAATTTAATATTATAAAAGATAGTCTGTTTTCTATTATATGTAATAAGATTAGTATTAGCTTCTTCTAGTTTATTATAAGGCTTAAAGTGTCTAATATCCGTAATTTTCTATATTAAATCTATATTTTATTTTACTAATTTTGTTTACTAACTATACTAATCCTAATCTAATACTAGATCTATCCTTCCTTAGTAACTAGGATTAGTGTGCTATTCCTAATTTAGATAGTATAGTGTTTATTACTATAGATAGTATAAATTTAACTACTACTATATAAAACCTTGCTAGTATTATAGTATTATTAGTTATACTACTAGTCTAGTCTAAGTATCTAAATAACTATTATATTAACCCTAGTTACTTAGTGAATATACTACCCCTTACGCAGGATTTTACGCTAATAGTGTTAAACTTACTAAGGTAGTAGCACTTTATAAACCTTTGATTTTAGTTATTAATCTTGTTACTAGATAGTTTATTCTATTTACTATTTAGTTTAATATAGCTTATTATATAGCTTATTACTATTCTAATATTCCCTAAAAGAACCTTATAGTGTTATATTTATTTACCCTAGTATATAATTCCCTAGTTTTAATACGTTTCCTAAGGAGTCTAGTTATAAATTCTCTAGATTTAACTTTATTAAAGGATTAGGGGGTTTCTTACTTTAAGTAGTAGTATTGTTTTTAAGGTAGTTTATAATCCCTTTTTCTTTATTAATTTTGCCTATCTCTATGCTTTTCCTAGTTCTAGTAGTAGTGTTACTATTTATAAGGCTAGTAATGCTTTTAAATTAGTACCCTAAGGCTTTGCTCCCCTTTAATTTAATAGAATTATTAAGGAATCCTTTAGACTTAGCCTTAGAAATGTAGTTCCTAACTTAAATCTAAGCAAGGTATATGGCTTATAAGTCTATTAGATTCTAGTAAATAGGCGGTTCCTAAGATATTAGCTATTCTTGCCTTCTTATAATTCTATTATTAAATTCGTATTATATAAGCTTATATAAGTCTTTTTAGTTACTAATCCTAATAAGCTTTTGCTTTTAATGTTTAAAATCCGGATTTACGTTATTAAAAGTCTAGAACTAATAAATAAGGTGTAATTTATTCTTAGTAACTAGGAGAATATTTTATTCTTTAAATTAACGCTATAGATAGTTAGTTTTAGATATATAGGTGTTATATCTAGGTTACTAGAGGTGCGTAATAAAAGAATCTCTAATTACTACTACTTGTTATGTGCTAGCTTTGCATGTTATTAGGTCAAATCTATTAGAGGGGCTAATGGATTTAATAGGTTGTAAGTTATACTAAGTTTACTTATAAAAGCTACTATTAGGTGTAGGTTGTGATGTAAGAAGTAAGTTAATTCTTCTGTCTAAAGGGCTAAATCCGTCCCTGTTACTATTGCTTGTGGCTAAGTGCATCCTGCCACGTAACAGTAGTTCTTTATTTTTATAAGAAAAAAGAGAAAAAGGTAATCTTTTTTACTAATAAGTATAGGGTAAATAACACTAAGAGTAATAAGGTAAGAAATAAGTAGTAAATACTTATAAAGAGAGATTAAAAGTCTATTAGAAAGGTAGGATATATTAAGAGAAGTTATAGTGTGCTAGCTAGCTTAGCTAAGGTTATTTAATGTTAGGTTTAATATAAATGCCTTATAGTAATAGAATTAGTTAATTAGTTCGCTTTCTTATAATAGATAATAAGATTAATAATTAATAATAATATCCTAGATAGATATAATAAGGTTATATCCTGTAAGCCTAAGGGTTAATAAATTAATTCCTTAGAAACCTAATAAGCCTATAACTAGGATTTTAGTCTCTTTCTTTAGCACACTTATATAATTATACCTCTTTACTATAATAACTATTAATTTAGTATAATAAGGGGTAATAGCTATAGTATTTATAGAAATATCTTTTCTTATAATACTTAACTTATCTATAGTTATAAAGTTAACTACTAATTAGTATTAGTTATACTAAGGTACTTACGTAAGTTATAAGATAATTTTATAATATTAAAGTTAATAATAGCTAGCTAAAGAGAGAGAAAAGAGGGAAAGTCTAGATAATAGAAAAGTAAGTAAAACCTATAAGTAAGGCAAAAGAGAAAGTAGTAAATTAATATAGCTAATTATATTACATATATTGTGTTAGACCTATATTTAGTCTAGTTTTTGGCCACGATTAAACCAATGAAAATCCGGAGGATTTAACAATTACTATAGTTATAAAAAGAAAAAAGTATAATATAATAAGAAGTTATAGGTAAATTTATACTTAAGTGCTAGCTATTATTTATTATTATTTTAATATAGCTATTACTTAGTAAATAGCTATATACTAGCTAGTAAAAGCTATTTAAAAGCCTAGCTAAAAATAAGAGAGTAATTATAAGGCCTTACTTATAATACCTATATACTAGCATACTACTAGGTAAGTATACTATACCCTAGGGCTAGGTTTATATAATACTAGTAAGCTACTAGCTATAAGCTAGTGACTTGTGTATATAACACACTTAGACCTAGTAAGCTTTAGTTAATATATAAGTGCCCCTATACCTTATGCCTAGCTATCCCTTTGTTCTTATAATAAAAGACTTAAACTTTAACTTACTATATACCTTATAGGTAATCCTTATCTAAATACCTTACTATATATACATAGCTATTTAATAGCTACTTAGTTATTTATATAACCTAAGGCTTATCTAAGGGTTTTATTATATAACTATCCTATCCCTAGCTCCCTAGCCTCCGTGCTCCTAACATTATATACATAACTAAGTAGCTACTAGATAGCTATGTATATAAGGTAAGGTACTTAGATAAAAACTACCTAGAATATATATAGTGTGTGGCTAGGAATATGACCCCTTGAGACCCCTCGAGACCTCTTTTCTCACAAGACCTCTAGCCCCTTAGACCTCGGATCTATCGGATTGTCGGATCAATTCAACCACATCGGATCCGGCCTAGCCCCTGACCCCCTAGCTAGATAAAAGCCCTAGATTCCCTCCCTTTTCATAGAAAATCAACTCTCCCTTTGATGCCTTTGGCTTGGATTGTTCAATTGAGATTACGGAATTATTTTGAGATTATCTGAGATTATCTAGCTGCCTAGCTAGGCTGCTTTTCCTAGCTTGGATCCTCGCGATGGATCGCAAATATCGCAGACCTAGATCCCGATATCTAGGTTCGGTCGCTGATATCGTTGAAATCGTCAATATCGTCAATATCGTCATTTTCGTCATTTTCATCAGCATCATCATCGTCATCGTTAAGTCCCTCTTTTCCGTTGTTTTAGGGTGGTTGTTTTTCCCCGACAAAAATGGTGGAGAAACGGGGAATGGTCCTGTCAGACCTCTCGCCGTTGAATTTGATGATAACCTCCTGACATTGCCTCTTCTATTATCCCCTCTGGTTATCCCCTCGTACGATTATTATAATCGTCAGCTGCTTCTTACCTCTTTTCCCTTTGATCCAGGTTAGCTAGATTGAATCTATCCGTTCCGATCAATTGATCTAGGTCATCCGACTAGTCTGATATCATCAAAATCATCAGATTAGTTAGTTTGATTGATTGGGACTACCACGACCTTTTTCCCCTTCAATCCGGGCAGCTAGATTGAATTCCTTCATTCCGATCAATTGATCTAGGTCATCTGACTAGTCTGATATCGTCAAAATCATCGGATTAGTCAGACCAATTAATCGCGACCGCTACGACCTTTTCCTCTTGGCCCGGGTTAGCTAGGTCAAACCCTTCCTTTTTGACCTCTTAACCTTCCTTTCTATCTTCGACCTTTTCTTCCGATTTTCGACCTTCCTTTCTATCTTCAACCTTTTCTTCCGATTTTCGACCTTCCTTTCTATCTTCAACCTTTTCTTCCGATTTTCGACCTTCCTTTCTATCTTCGACCTTACCTTCTGATTTTCGACCTTCCGACCTGCCCTAGCTAGCTCGCTAGCTAGCCCGAATCGATTTAATACCCTAGTTTTGCTTAGCTATCCGTTGGGGAGGCAAGCAGCTAGACCTTCGAATTCGATCTTGAATAAATCGGGTCTTTTATCATCAGACCGTCTGACGAGGCCTCCGACCGTTGAAGACCTCTCTGACTAATGATTCCTCTGACGATTGAAGAGGTCTCTGATGTACAGAGGGTCTTCTGAAGAGGTCTCTGACCGATTGAGAAGGTCCCTTTTCATTAGATCAATTAATCTATCGTCTGACGAGGCCTCCGACCGTTGAAGACCTCTCTGACTGACGATTTCTCTGACGATTGAAGAGGAATCTGACTGTCAGAAGGTCTGCTGAAGGGGTCTCTGATGATTGAAAAGGTCCCTTTTCATCGGATTGATTGATCTGACCGTCTGACGAGACCTCCGACCGATGAAGACCTCTCTGACTGACGATTTCTCTGACGATTGAAGAGGAATCTGACTGTCAGAAGGTCTGCTGAAGGGGTCTCTGATGATTGAAAAGGTCCCTTTTCATTAGATCAATCAATCTATCGTCTGACGAGGCCTCCGACCGATGAAGACCTCTCTAACTGATGATTCCTCCGACTTTTGAAGGGGAATCTGATGTCAGAAGGTCTGCTGAAGGGGTCTCTGATGACTGAAAAGGTCCCTTTTTATCAGATTAGTCTGACGAGGCCTCCGACCATTGAAGACCTTTCTGACTGACGATTCCTCCGACTTTTAAAGGGGAATCTGACTATTAGAAGGTCTGCTGAAGGGGTCTCTGATAATTGAAAAGGTCCCTTTTCATCGGATTGATTGATCTGACCGTCTGACGAGACCTCCGACCGATGAAGACCTCTCTGACTGACGATTTCTCTGACGATTGAAGAGGAATCTGACTGTCAGAAGGTCTGCTGAAGGGGTCTCTGATGATTAAAAAGGTCCCTTTTCATTAGATCAATCAATCTATCGTCTGACGAGGCCTCCGACCGTTGAAGACCTTTCTAACTGACGATTCCTCCGACTTTTGAAGGGGAATCTGACTGTTAGAAGGTCTGCTGAAGGGGTCTCTGATGATTAAAAAGGTCCCTTTTCATCAGATCAATTGATCTATCGTCTAACGAGGCCTCCGACCGTTGAAGACCTCTCTGACTGATGATTCCTCTGATGATTGACGAGGAATCTGATGTACAGAGGGTCTTCTGAAGAGGTCTCTGACCGATTGAAAGGGTCCCTTTTCATCGGATTAGTCTAACGAGGCCTCCGACTGTTGAAGACCTTTCTGACTGACGATTTCTCTGACGATTGAAGAGGAATCTGACTGTTAGAAGGTCTGCTAAAGGGGTCTCTGATGATTGAAAAGGTCCCTTTTCATCGGATTGATTGATCTGACCGTCTGATAAGACGTCCGACCGTTGAAGACCTCTCTGACTGATGATTCCTCTGACTATTGAAGAGGTCTCTGACTATCAGAAGGGTCTTCTGTTACAGATCAATTAATTGGACTATCTGACGATGCCTTTGATTGACCCGACCGCTGATAATCCCTTCGATGGATAACCCCTTTGATGGATGACCCCTTTGATTGATTGATGGATAGGAAGGGGGGGGGGCCCTGAAAATCACGAATTTTTTTTTTATTGTATTATTCCTTTCCTTGTTGTTTTCTTTTGGTTACTGTTTTCCCTTTCCTAGGGACTAGGAAGGGAAAACAGTTGGGGAGGTGTTGTGTGGCTAGGAATATGACCCCTTGAGACCCCTCGAGACCTCTTTTCTCACAAGACCTCTAGCCCCTTAGACCTCGGATCTATCGGATTGTCGGATCAATTCAACCACATCGGATCCGGCCTAGCCCCTGACCCCCTAGCTAGATAAAAGCCCTAGATTCCCTCCCTTTTCATAGAAAATCAACTCTCCCTTTGATGCCTTTGGCTTGGATTGTTCAATTGAGATTACGGAATTATTTTGAGATTATGGAATTATTTTGAGATTATCTGAGATTATCTAGCTGCCTAGCTAGGCTGCTTTTCCTAGCTTAGATCCTCGCGATGGATCGCAAATATCGCAGACCTAGATCCCGATATCTAGGTTCGGTCGCTGATATCGTTGAAATCGTCAATATCGTCAATATCGTCATTTTCGTCATTTTCATCAGCATCATCATCGTCATCGTCAAGTCCCTCTTTTCCGTTGTTTTGGGGTGGTTGTTTTTCCCCGACAAAATAGTAAGTTAGAGTTTAAGACCTTTATATATAAGCCCCTAAGTAATAGCTTAATAGCTACGACTAAGAACCTTAGCCTTCACTCTGTTTGCATCTCCCTGACCTTAGTCGTGACAGTTGTAAGGCGTGGCCCACAGGGCATTACGCAGCGACAGGTCTTAAGTAATGTAAGGTGCAATGTTAGCAACGGCTAGCATTGGCGGATCTTTTAGTCTATTAGGGAATTTAGCACACCTTCTGGATTCTTATACTATATTATTATCACGGGATACCTGCTAATAGCAGGTCAATAGGTGAGAGTAGGGAACATTCGTTTGATTCCAGGTTTCCAAACAATTAAACGAAGAGAGGAAAAAGAAGGAGCAGAGGGGATATCGCGCCTTATGCGCGATGTATTCGAACTATATGCATTGCTATTAATTCCTATTTCTAGTGATTTCATTCTTCTATTGGCTACTTATTTCTAGCTCTCTAATAATAATCTTTATAATCTAAGCAATCTTTCTGACAATAGAGCGATATAATTTCTCATAAGCGATAACGTAAGTATGGGGTGGGAGGCAGAGAAGGTATGCTAACTTATTAGTTAGTAGATCTAGCGCTATTTTAATAACGCTGGAAATAACAGATCGTCCGCAGACTTGTAGCTGTACAATGCGACATGCCCGATTACAGCGCTCGACTGGCGAGAGTCCGGCACGCGTCAGAGCCATCCCACACTGTGTGATGGGAACAAGTTAAGAGCTTATTAATTGTTAGCATTGCAGAATAACATGGAGAACTTGTCTCGATCGACGGCAGCGGGCATACAATCTCTGGCATGGCTCGTGCCCCGCCCACCTTACTACAGTGGGTCCCAGTAATTCCGAAGCACTAGCAACGGCGACTCTGGTGGAAATTCTTCGGGATTACTGAGACCCCACTGTATGTATGTGTACTCGCGGTCTAATTTGGTGGACGGCAGCCAATTGATTATGGGTGGTGGGTACCGGTCACACCAACGCCTGTCACAGCACATGAAGCTACACAGGCTCTTCATTTGGAGCGTCAGCCTTTTTTGCATTCTCCTTGCCTAAAGCTCTTGAGTATCTTGGTGATTCATATACTGCAGTTCTTATTTTAATTCTTAAAAAAAAGAAATGGAAAACAGAAGAAGAGGAGCATTTCTGGTGCTATTGAGAGTTAGCTTGAGCATATTTGGAATCTCGTCTCACCCCACGGTGGCAGAACAAATGGGATTCGTTTCAAGATTAAGACTTGAGGAAAATGTTTTTCTCATGAACGTTCCCGTGGCTATATCCAAACTGGGGACAGAACACAGTATTCGTGACAGGCAATCAATCATTCGACTCTGTAGACCCTGGCTCTCTCCAATGATCAACCCAATGGATTTTTGCCACAGCCTCTTCAGCGGAAATACGGTTCTCTGGTTCATGTTGCATCAAATCTTCCATCACACTTAAGAGACAACGCAATGCCTCATAATCCTCTTCGATGCAGTCGGCTTTCTCAATTTCGTCGTTGCTCTCTGTGTTTGAAATGATTTTCTGTCTGCGTGGTTCAAAACTTTGGCTGAGAGGGATGTATGTGCCGTCGGCTATCATGAATGTTAGTCGGGTGGCTGGGAGAGAAGTAGGATGGGGTAAAATAACTCCAGAGAGCACAAGGGCAGAGTGAACACAAGGAAATGAAGACAGCAAGAACTAACGCAGAGGAGCGAACTTCGGGTTTTCCTTGACCATCTGCAGCCACTGCTCGTGCCACTTTGGGGGCAATGGCCCCATAACCTGTATCTGTTTTTGAATCTCCTTCTCTTTGCAAGAGGGAAATCCAAATGGCTCCATCTGATAAAACAAGGTATGAATCTGCAGGCATGCAATGCGACACAGTCAGTGATAAAATAGAGCTGCTGGCAGCGGCAGACTTACCACGCAACCCGCTCTCCATAGATCGTGCCGATAATCGAAGGAACCGATAAAAAAAGTTTCTGGGGATCTCAGGTCTGGGGGTTGGGCGATCTCGGATCGGGTCTCGTTTATAGGAAATGATTCTCCCCAATCTATCAAGCGAATGTCTTCATCTGGGCAATCAAACCACCCCGGCCAACCGGTAGTCTCTACAAGATGTTTCGGGAGATTTTCTGGCAATGGATCAACTCCCGTATAGTCTGCAATACGAGGCTCGCCCCCAAGGACCTCCAAGATGTAATTCTCATCCTCATCCTCAAGTATGCTTTGGCAGGTGAACGCGGTATTGCCAGGAGATATATCTGCTGAAAATTAACAGATGGAACAGAAGTATGTATTTAGTTGAGGTGATACGCTATTGGTCATACCTCCATGCACAATTCCGGATTCATGCATAGCATGAATGCTTTCCAAGAGTTGCTTGGAAGCTCTGAGAATGGTATCAGGCCGCAAGGTTTCTTGCACCTCGAAGTTATTGTAAAGCATGAGCATCGAAGAAACTGCGGGCCCTAGTAGTTCGACAACAAGACATGTATGAGTTCCGTTTGGCCCCTGATGTTGAAAAGTTTCTAGGAGTTGAGCAAAGTATTTCGGGTTTGATGGCGTGTTACAGACATGTTTGTGTTCTAAAGCCACGAAGGCTTTTATATCTGGATCTTCGTCAAGGGAGCTTGTTGAAGCCCTGGCCTGCTTGATCTTCAGAGAGACCCATTGCCTGCCATGGATTAGCCTGGTGGAATCAGAATGGCTCGACATGCGGGGCCGTTGAGAAAAAGAGATTATCATACTCCCGGTGGGTATCTCTCGCCAGCCAGACCGTTGAATAGCCCCCGTATCCAAGTTTGTATCGGATCGTGTACCTGCCGTTGTGAAATGTATCGCCAAGTGCTACTGGGTGAAAGCCCCCTTGTATATAGCACTCAAGTGGTTCGTGGGGTTGAACAATAGCGACACGACGGTACTTATCCTGCCAAGAGTAGCCTCCTGGATTTCGTGGTTGAGCCGTCGGTTTAGGGTGCTGGACATCTGGAAGCATGGTTTTAAGAAGCGGCAGGCGTACGAAGTAAAACGAAGAGCGTTACCAATGATGAGTGACGTAGAAGAGACTATGGACTTGAAAAGGTAAACTCGTGGCGTGCGAAATTACAGCCAGCGGGAACAGCAATTGTTGCCATTGGCCTTGACTTGTCTAGTGGTTCCACAAGGATCCGCAAATCCTACACCTATGATTATTGTGGGCTAGATTTGATGTCTGGTTGTGGTGGGTGGGCTTTTATTAGGCACTCTCTAGTGACGAACGGAGAAAAAACTTCTACATAACCATTAGAAAATTTTTTAAAATCCTAATTTCGCCACAAAAAAGTGCCTTTACTACCTAAAAACTTTTTATAAGTATCTTTAGCATACTAGTAACCTACTGTTATGATTTTAGTTAGAAGGAATATAATAAAGTAATAGCTAAGATATAAGGTTACTACTAGAAAGGTATACCTAAGGGTTAGTATATAAAGGTCTTAAACTCTAACTTATTATATATCATATAAGTAGTCTTTATCTAAATACCTTACTACATACACATAGCTATTATAAGCTATTATAAGCTATTATAAGATACTATTGTCACGACTAAGGTTAGAGAGATGTGAATAAAGTAAAGGCTAAGATTCTTAGTTATAGCTAGAGAGCTATTACTTAGGGGTAAGTATATAAAGGTCTTAAACTCTAACTTACTATATATTCTATAAGTAGTCTTTATTTAAATACCTTACTATATATATATAGCTATTTTATAGCTACTTAGTTCTTTATATAACCTAAGGCTTATTTAAGGGCTTTATTATATAATTACTTTATCCCTAGCTCCCTAGCCTTTATACTTCTAATATACTACCCCCTAGGCCCTAATATATAATTATTCTTAATTAAAAAGAAGCTACTTAACTAATATAAGTATAATATATATAACTTATAATAGTAACTAATATTATTAGTTATTATAGTAATATATAAGTATTATATTTACTTATAATAATAAAATAAATAGTATTAGGTTATAAGTAATCCTCACCTTACCCTTTAACTTTAAATAGCTATATACTTACTACTTTAATATAATAATATATATACCTTTATATAATAGGTTATTAATACTAAGTAAGTAAACTACTTATATTAAGTTTTAAAATTAAGTTAAATAAATAAGGTACTATATACTATTTAAAATAAGTAAGCTTTTTATCTAATATTTAGGATATTATATTATTCTCATTACAAGTTTATAGCTAGTATATGTATTTACTACTCAAATTTGGTTGTTAATTGTCACACTAGCTAGGTATTGCTAGTAATTTTTTTGTTCCTTAAAAATTAGATGCATTGGCCACAGCCAATGACCCCAAAAAAATTAAAAATCAATATATATTTACTAGTAGTAGCTATAACTATAAATATTATAATTTATACATTAGCTATATATAGTATATAAATTACTTAGGGGTCTAAGGCTAATATAAAAAGGCTTACTTTTCCTTACTTTTATATACTTTCTTTTCTTTTTATTCTCTTTTAATATTATAAGTTACCCTTACTTATAAGCTAGTAGCTTTATAGTTTTTACTATAGTAATTACTAATATTCTATAGTATTATATTATTATTTATACTTATTTTTATTTAAATACCTAATTTTATTTTAATACTAACTATTAGTTACTTTACTTTTTATATATAAGTTTTTCTAGTTTATTATTACTAACTTACTAATAGTTTATTATATTTATATTATATCGTACTTCTTTACTACTAAAATCCCTAGTAACTAAGAAGCTTTCTTAGGTATTTTCTTATAAATCTCTTAGAAAGTAAATTATTTCTAAAATTTTAATATAAGTATAATATCTCTAACCTCTAGTATATACTTTACTAACTTATAGCTAGTAATACTAGTAGTAATAAGGTTTTTTATATATAATATATATAGTAAGTAATAATATAAGCTATTACCCTTAAAAATAGTAATAGTATAGTTTTATAGTATATTATAAAGGGAAATTTATTTTAACTAAGTAAACTAATTTTATAAGTATAACTTTACTATTACTTTACTATATATTACTACTAACTTATTTTATATATTTTTCCTTTCTTTATTTTTCTTATATGATAAGGCTAGTATAACCTAGTAATAAATACTTATTGATTTTTAAATTTTTTTAGGGTCATTAGCTATAGCTAATGCATCTAATTTTAAGGAACAAAAAAATTACTAGTAATACCTAGCTAGTGTAATAATTAATAACTAAATTTAATAATTACTATAGTGTTAGGTAAAATATAAATAAAGGAATAAGCTTTAAGCTATAAATTTAACCTTAAGATAATTAATAGTATTTATATATATTATTTACGCTAGTTAGCTCTCTAGATAGCTATTACTAGTACTTCTACTTCTAAGTTAAAAGGGAAAACCCTATAATAGGAAGAAAACCCCTATTATATCTATGTTCAGGCTAGCGCTAGCCTTGCAGTAGGCTTACGCTACTTAGTATATATCTTACTATAAGTATTTATTACCCCTCCTAAGTACGAGGTAAAACTGCTTAGCTTACTACACCCTAATACCCTATTCCTTTAACTTCTTTTTATTTACCTTATAAAGCTTATTATTAGGCTTACCCTTATTTTTTAGTATCTTTTCCCTTATATTATAAATACTATTAATTATCTTAAGGTTAGACTTATTTTCCCTTTCCTTCCCTTTACTTTTCTTCTCTTTTACTATATTATTTAATATTTTAGATAGTGCGGTATCTTTTTTATTACCTTTAGCTATACTATTATCTAATTAGTTAGTTGTTAATTAGTTAATTAGTAGCCTATGACTTACCTAGTGATGTAACGAATTAGATTAGCTATAATTAAGGATAAGTTATAGTTTTTTTTTGGTTTGCCTTAGAGCTTTAAAGGATAAGTTATAAGATAAAAGAGATATAAAGAGATATAAAGAGATAAAACAAACATAGTTATAGAGGAAGGGGAAATTATGTTAATTCATACTATAAGTAAAACTTAAATAAATTTAAGTTTAACTATATGTTAGAACAAAGGTGATATCAATCGCGCGAGCAGCAGCCGCAATTACCTAGCAAAAGCTTGGGCCGCGCGCAAGCCTCGCACATGACCTATAACCTAGCCTTATGATTAGCTAGGAATTATAAGGCTATAAACGCGTAACCCCTTTTACCTTTAGTATTATGGCTTCTAGTTTCTAACTTCTCTTTTCTATATTAATCACATACTATAGCCTAGAATAGATAATTAATAATAATACTATTCTTTAGGCTTACAATCTTATTATATTAAATTTAATACCCTATGATACTAACACTAATTAGTAGTTACCTTTATAGATAACTATGTAGTCTTTAAACACTGTAGATTAGCAAGGTTACATTAGAAAAGGTAGCTTACCTAATAATAACTTGCCCTATAAAATAGGAGGGCCACGTTTAAAGGAAAGTTATGCTAATAGAGAGGTATAAATATAGCTTTCTTCTTACTTTAGTATTAATATTTAATTTATACGGACTCTGAAATAATAAAGAAGGGTTTAATACTAGTAGCTAAGCTATCCCCTTATCCTTTTTTATTATATATTCTATTACGTATTTAAAGTTAATTACCTTACTTTATAATCCTTTATATTAGTAATATAATTTTTATAATTTACCTCTACACCCTCCTACCTCTTCACACTAAAAGAGTTATTTTCCTATATTATTACTTACTTAGTTAAGATATTAGATATAGCTAGCCTATTAAGGGTTACTAGTTAATTTAGAGTCCTAAGCAAAAGTAATAAATATAATAATACTATAGAAGGTATTAGAACTAAAGATAATAAAGAATACCTTAATAAAGGCAAAACCCTAGACTACATTACTTATTATATTACCTAATTCCCTTATATCTCCCTAAAACTATACTTATATATTATAGAAGACCTACTTTAATAAATAGGAAATTCTAAGTATAAAGAGATAACTATACCTAAGGAAATCACGCTTTATATCCTTATTAAGGCTAAATAATATAAAGAGTAAAGACTATTTAGGAAAATACTTTTCTTTAAATTTAGTAATAACTTCTATAGATAAATAAGGTATAAGTTTATAAAAGGAAAGAACCTTTACTAGAATATTATCTAAGACTACCTCCTTTATAATAGGGTTTATGTAACTATTAGAAGAGGTATAAAGATAGCTAATAACCTTAAAGAGGTAGTAACCTAAGAGAAATTCTAATTCTAAACCCTTAAAGAGATTAAGGAAGCTAGGAAGAAGTATATAGACTTCTAGAAGAACCTTAAGAATAAAAACTTCCTTTATAATCTTTTAGATAATAAAGATATTAGGATTTAATACCTTACCCCTTTACTATGCCTATTAGTCTAATTATTATTAAAGGGATTAATAGACTAATTCCCTCTTTAAAAATTAGTTACTCTAGAAGTAAGGACACTAAAGAATGCTATTTATAAGCACTTATAAGTAATTCCCTTATCTATACCTTTACCTAAGGTTATATAGTAAGAGAAACCTAATTACCTTATAAAAGACACCCTTAATTATAATAATTATTAGTAAAATTAAACCTTACTACCTAGGGCTAGTAATACACCCTTTAGTATAGCTAAAAAAACTATACTTCTTACTTCTTAATATAAGAAGGAGAAAGGTTAGAAAAAACTATAACTCCTAAAACTACTACCTTTAAGGCTATTCTCTTAATAAATACTAACTATTCTAGTGCTTTTATAAATATAAAAAGAGATACTTAGAGAATCTTTAAATACCTAAAGGCTCTCTTTAAAGTAAATTATTAACCTTTTAAAAGTATACTTAAAGGAATAACTATATAGTATTAATAACTATAATATACTTAAGTTAAAGCTTTAAATATTCTATAGGAAATATAAGATACTTAATATTTAACTAGAATAAGCTAGATATACTTTTAAGGTTATACTTAAAGATAAGGCTTTATAATACTATATAAACTACCTTTTAAAGCCTAGTTAATTATAAAACCTTCTTATACTTATTAAGTATATAAAAGACTAGTTTAAAATAAAGAATATATACTAAAAATATTTCCTAGAGTAAAATAATACTACCTTATAAGGGATAATAAGTAATAGCCTAAGTAAGTCTATAGTTAATTACTTTAATAAACTTATAAAGAAGCTTATTATTTTATAATATATAAACCCTAAGATAGGTTAAAGTAAGAGAGTACTTTAGAATTAAATTATAAGAGCCTATAGTAATATCCTTAAATATAAAGAAGCTATTATAAACTTACTAAAAGGTCTCTAAGAGTTTTATAAATATATAAGAATAATAATTTAACTTATTAAGAAAGAGAAAAAAGCTAATAATAATTCCTAACTAATACTATAACCCTAGAGTAGTTCTAGACTAACTAAAAATATAATAGGAAAGAAAAAGAGGCTTAATACCTATCTAGAAGGTCCTAGAGTAAAAGAGAGACCCCTTATATAAGGAAATACTATATATATAGTAAGAAAGGATACTAGTTATTAAAGTACTTAGAAGAGAACTATAAAAAGGTGTTTTAATATTATAAAAATTACTATCTTATAAATCCTACTAATAACTTATATAATTTATTCCTTATATAGTATAAAGGTAAATAAGAGTCCTAATCTCTTACTAATAATAAGATTACTAAGTATATAAAGAGTATTAGATTTAAGGATAACCTTAATAATATAAATAGGCTAGTACTTACAAGCTTCTTTAATTATAGTATATAGCTTAATAGTAAAAGAATAGTTTAAATCCTTATAAACTAAGTAGCTTTTTATAGCTTAAGTAAGGAGGATTTTCTTTAGTAAAAGCTATCTAATAATACTCTAGTAATATTTATACTAGGAGATTACTACTTATATATAATATTCTAAGGGATTATGCCTAATATAGGTGCTACAAAGTTCTCTATAGTAAGGCACCCTTAATTCCTTGCTTTATAACATATAATACTAGAGATATAGCTTAATAAATCTAAGGTAAGGAAGGCTATTATTAGATTTAGCGTAAGAGAGCTAATTCCTACGCTTAAAGTAATTAATATACCTACCCCTTTTAAGGATATTCTCTTTTAGGTTATCCTTATAAATACTCCCTTCCTTTTATCCCTTAATAATATAGATTAATTATAAATTAACTTTAATATCTCTAAGAATACACTATAATAAGGAGATATTAAAGTCCTTGTAATTTATAAATAAGGGCATGCCTAGATACTTCTTATGTAAAAGGAAGAAGTAATTACCTAGAGCTACCTTATAGAAGGTAAGCTATAATAATTATATTATTGCTTTAGATACTTATTAATTAGACGCTTACATAAGGTTCTTTATAAATTAAGGTATAAAGTTAATATTAAAGCTATTAAGAAGCTAATAAGGGTATATTACTAATACTAGATATATATAAATAGCCTTAATTACTTTAAATTTACCTTAAAAGATAAGTATACCTTTAACTTTAAGGTTATAGTAAATATCTTTTACCTTAATAGTAATTACCTTATACTTTACACTATAGATATAGCTATAGTGTTTAATATAGTAAAATTTATAAAGAATATCTTTATAAAGACTACCTAGGAAGCCCTCTAGATATACTAGATTAATATGTATTAAGGCCCTCCGGATTTAATTATTATAAATGCTAGCATAAACTTCTATAGTAATAAATTTAGATAATTTATAGCTTTAATATTAATTTTAATTAAAGAAGTCCTTATTAAAGTGTACTATAGTATTAGGAAGGTTAAGAGATATTATAAGCTACTTTATAAGGCTTATAATATTATTAGATATAAATACCTTATAATACCTAAACCTATTACTTTATAAATAGTAGTAAAAGCCCTAAATAATACTATAGGCCTAAATAGCCTTATTTTAATAGTCCTTATCTTTAGTGCTTACTTATATATAATAAGCAAATCCTTACTATTACTAGATATTATATAGCGTGTAATTATAGTATAGAAGGCTACTAAAGAAATTAAGAGACTTTACGCTATCTAGAAGGTTAATAAAGCCCTTATTATATATAATAGCCTAGATATATTAAAGACCCTTAGCCTATTACTTAAATTAAAGGTCTAAGTCTAGTAAGAAAGTAAGGGATAAAGAGGCCTATATAAGCTATTAGCTATAAATAAAGAGAGCTATATACTTAACCTTCCTAGAGGCCTAAAGACCTTTAGATTAACCTTTATTAAGCCCTATTATAATAATCCTAAAGGGAAGCTATAAGTAAACTAATAGCTAATAAAGCCTAATAAGGAGAAAGAAAAGAAAGAGTAAGAGGCTTAAGATAAGAACTTAGCACTAGTAATACCTCTAAAGCGTAGGTATAGAAAACCCTAAAAGAACCCCTTAGTAATACCCTAAGAGACTAATATTTTCCTATTAATAAAGGAAGTTAATAACCTTACCTTAGTAATTAAGCTATATAAGGAAGGGATTATTAAGACCCTAGGAAAACTATTTAAGGAGTTAATAAAGGCAGAGATTAAAACCCTAATTAAGTAAGGAGTGTTTAAATTTATTATATTTAATAAAAAAGAATATAGTAGGCTTTAAATCTTTAATTCTTGTATTATTAATAAAATTAAGGGTAAGATAATAAAACCCTATAAAAAATCACGCCTTATAATCTAAGGATATAAGGATAAAGGGAAATAAACTATCCTTATATAGGCCCTAATGATTTAATAAGTAAGTTAACGTCTTATCCTTGCGATAGCCCTATTAGTAAGGCTAAGGAAATTCCTTATATAGCTACGGGATATTTGCTAAGCGTATATATAAGCATGTATATTCCTAGAGTGGCTAATCCTAGCGCACTTACTAACTTAAATATAGCACCTTTACCTACCTAAAATAATTCTAAAGGTTATTAAGCCTCTTTATAGCATTATAGAAGCTAAAACATACTAGTAGGTTATGTATTATAAGTATTACAAAGAGAATCTCTAGATAGAAACCTTTATATATAATCTATACTTACTTATAACTATAAAGGAAAGCCTTAACTTTGCTTATATTAGAATATAAACTAATAATACTATTAGCCTCTTAGATAAGAAGTTCTCTAAGAAGGAGAAGGCCTAGATAGTTACTACTAGCTTTAACGTAAAGCTAAAGTAATTCCTAACTAAGGATAATTCTCTTATGTTTAATAAAGGTATTATTACACTAGAGAATAATACTATTAAGATTTAGTAAAAGGGATAGAGTAATAAGCTAGATTTAGTTCCTATAACTAATTTAAGGTGTAAATACATTAAGTAAAGAGCATAAGGCGCTTACATTACCTTAATATATTAACTAGTGTTACGTGCTAGAATTGACAAGTGGCCTGCCACTTCGGATGTGGCCTGCCGTGGCGAGGATGTGGCCTAGCACGTGACCTAGAACCCCTATATTAGACGATAGCTTCAGCCTCTAGCTAGTTGAATTGAATAACAACCTTGACACTCATTATATCTTATATTCTATATCGTAACAAGTGGTAGCAATTGCTCTTCGATTTTGCGTACCTAGCGCTTTTACTACTAATAAAAGCCACTAAACCGACTATTCGTTAACTAACCCACTAAGCCTGTCAAATCTATCCCTTTTACTAGGCCTGATAGTCCCTCTAGGCATCGCGCCTATCGTTAGATTCGTTGACCTTTAATTTGACCGTTAATCTGACTAATTAATCAAATCTATCCCTTTTACTAGGCCTGATAGCTCCCTTAGGCATCGCGCCCATTATCAGATTCTTCGATCTCTTTGAAGACCCTTCAATCCGTTGATTTGAAGACCCTTCAATCCATTGATTTAAAGACCCTTTAATCCGTTGATTTGAAGACCCTTCAATCCGTTGATTTGAAGACCTTCGATTCTTCGACCTTCGATTCTTCGATTTAAAGACCTTCGACCTTTGAATCAATTGATCGTGCGATTCGATTAATCCGAAGACCTGTGACCTTCGATCTTCGACCTTCGATTTGAAGACCTTCGACCTTCGATTTGAAGACCTTTGACCGTCGATTTGAAGACCTTCGACCTTCGATTTGAAGACCTTTGACCGTCGATTTGAAGACCTTCGATCTTCAACCTTCGATTTGAATACCTTCGATCTTCGACCTTCAACCCGACCGTCAAATCTGACAAATCCGTCAATCAATCTAATAAAGCCGCTATAATGTTTCCCTTATATTAGCTAGATTAGTGTGAGCAATAGCGATTACAGCGACTTTACAAGCAAGATCATCAACGCCAAACCTGTGGTATCTGTAGGAAGACCTTCCCTTCAAGAAATCAGGTCTTTTAGCATCTTAAGGACTTATACCTAGCTAGTTAGCAATATTAACAGATTTAACAGCAGCTAGTTTAGCAATTTCAGTAGCAGCAGGAACAACATTAGCGGGACCTTCAGGACCTAAGGACTCGTTATCTAAAGTAACAGTAGCAATTACAGTAGTAAATTCAGTGGTAGTAGCAATAGATACAGGACCTTTAACGAAAGCTAGTAATAGAAGAAAATAATTTTCAGCAGCTTAAAGACCTTGTTAAGGAAGTCTTCGAAGAACGCAATAACCTTCGAAGGCAGCTAGCCTATCAGCAAATTCGTCAGCTAATTTAACAGCCTAACCGAATTCCTGACCCTTTGCAAAGCTTGTTGCCTAGACCTTTGCAAAGCTTGTTGCCCGGCCCGTTGCAGCGAATTCATCAGCCTATTCGTCAGCTAATTCAACAGCCTGACCGAATTCGTGACCCGTTGCAAAGCTCGTTGCCCGGCCCTTTGCAGCGAATTCGTCAGCGAATTCATCAGCTAATTCAACAGCCTGACCGAATTCGTGACCCGTTGCAAAGCTCGTTAACTAGCCAAGCTATCAACCATCAGATCTATCAGCCCGATCAATACAACTATCTGTACGATTATCAATCTGATAGCAACTCGGATTATTAACCTAATTATTAGCCTAACTATTAACCTAATTAATCCAATCAACCTGATTAATCCAATCAACCGGATTAATTCGATCAATCTAATGATTAAATTAACTATAATTTGGAGCGCCCTATTAACTTACATTTCGAATCAGATGTATAATTTAACAATCAACCCGACCGCTATAGTTACAAATCCCGTAGGTTAAGTTATTAACCTAACCAATTTAATGACCAATTTAATAACCGAATTAATGACTAATTCGATGACCGATTCGATGACCGATTTGATAATCAATTTAATGACCGATTTTATAACCGCCAGACCTAACGATCTATCTGACCGAATTCCCTTGCAAGAGCCTGCTTCCTAGCTTGTTACAAATTCGTTAGATCTTAGATAGCTAGGACAGCTATCTCTTTTATCCGTGGTGCCCGCATTTGTTATGTGCTAGAATTAACAAGTGGCCTGCCACTTCGGATGTGGCCTACCGTGGCGAGGATGTAGCCTAGCACGTGACCTAGAACCCCTATATTAGACAATAGCTTCAGCCTCTAGCTAGTTGAATTAAACAACAACCTTGACACTCATTATATCTTACATTCTATATCGTAACAACTAGAAGCTTGTTTTAATCTATCTATTATAGCATAATACTAAGAGCTAACCCTAGAGAATATAAAGGCCTTAATTATTACCTAAAGTGGCAAATGGACTACCTAAATTAAGGCCTAATATTTATCCTAATAGACCTTAAGAAGGTAAAGCTCTTTACCTTTGTAAATAAATCCTTTGCTAATAATAAAGACCTATCCTTATAACTAAAATACATAATAATTCTAGCTAATAAAGACTACACTAATAGTAAATTTACAATTAAAGGCAATATTATGCACTTTAGCTTAATAAAGAGTAAGAGAGTTATATAAAGTATACTTACCTTAGAAGTCTATAGCATAGTAGCTAGTATTAATATAGCCTATATACTAGTAATAACTCTAAACCTAGTTACTAACTAACTAAAGCTCCTAATAATCCTAATTATTATATATATAGACTTATACTCCTTATATAAATACCTTATTAAGCTTAGTATAATAAAGGAGAAATGCCTAATAATTAATATTATAGCCCTTTAGTAATTATATAAATGCTAAGAGCTTTACAAGATTTAATAGATTAATAAAGAAAATAACCTAGCTAATGCCTTAATAAAGGCATTACCTAATAAGACCCTTAAGAGCTTTATCTTTACTAACTAAATAACTATCTAAATAAAGGGATAAGTTACCTATATATAAAACACACGTAGTAAGAGAGATAATCCTCTAGGAGGGTAATTACACTTACGCTAGCTATTAGACCTCTCCTAGTTAATTATAGAGTTTAATAGTAGCGTGTAGGAGAAGGAAGACATTATTTACACACTATAGTGTAAATAATAGTGTTATTTTAAGGAAGGAAGGGATTTAGAAAAGACTTACTTATCCTTATATAAGCTTATAGGTTAAGTAAGATTATTATTTTTCCTTTTTATTAGCTATAATATACCCTAATAGGCTATAAGGTTCCTTTTGTTATGAACTGGCCTTATGGCTACTGCGTATAAGCGTTCAGAATGAGAATATTATTCTTACAGAAAAAGAAAGGAATTACACTAGTAGTTACATAGCATCCGGATATATAGTCCCTTATACGCAGTCTATGCATAGTCTATGTAAAGCCCTAACCTAGCTATATAAAGTACGTATACTTTCTAGAGCTAGACTTAACCTAAGCTTATAGCTTAAGTCTATAATATACCCCCTTACTTACCCCCCCTTTTCTCCTCCTACTAAAAAGTAAGTATATATTAAATATAAACCTTTATTACATAGCCCTCCTTAAAAAAAACATATAAGTAGCCTAGTAAAACTAGTAAGTTACTTAGTAGGGTTATGTCTTTACTATATAAGTCTAAAAAGTTTTTAGTATAGGACTACCTTACCTTACTCTAGCTTTACCTCTAAAAACACTAGTTACTTATTTTATAGCCCCTTACTACTAGCTATCTCCTTACCTTATTTAGCCTCTTACCTTTACCCTAATCTTATATTCTATCTATTATTTACTAAATTTAAACTTCACTTTAAATAACCCCTTTATTAGGAACTATCTAACCTCTTATTATATAATATACTACCCTTACTTACTCCTAGCTATTATTTATAAATATAAAAAACTTATGCCTTAATTAGAGCTTAACTAATTTATCCTAAAATATAAATATTTTATCTCCCTTTCTTTAAATTTATACTTTTCTCCCTTTATATTATTATAAATTTTTCTTCTTATACTTTCCTTATCTTTATTTATTAATTTTTCTATAACTATAAAACCCTTTTCTTATATTTAGTTTACTTCTTATTATAAGTAATATTATTACTTTTACTAACTAACTTACTTCTAGTATACCCCCTCCCTTTTCTTTACCCCCTTTTACTTTACTTAAGGGTACTTACCTTAGTAAGTATATTTTAGAAGGAAACTTTAGTAATAAGGCCTTTTTTAATAGTAAGAAGTATAATTTTCTATATAATCCTTATATAAATAATCTCTAAAATAAGGGTAAATATATTTATACCCTAGGGCTAAACTAGGCCTATGCCTTATGCTATACTATATATTATATATATATTTAGAAAATATACTTATATAGCACTAACCTAAAACTTTATTATACCTTTAAATATCTTAAGACCCTTTTAGCTATAAGTAAAGCTATTAAGGCTTTAGCTATACTATAGTTTACTAATAGTAAGGGGTAATATATTACCCTTATAAAAATTTTTATTTACTATTATAAGCATTTTAATAGTATATTAGCTACTACTTAAATTAACCTAGCTAAGGCCTAACCCCTAGCTTCCTTCCCTATAGGTATAGCCTATACCTAGGGTGCCTTTAAAATATAGTAGCTTATACTTACCTAGATAATACTTACTTAATATAGCTATAATAACCTAGCTACTAAATTTTTCTATAGTATAAGGACTATAAATAATAACTTAACCTAGTTTATCTCTACCTAGGAGGCTAGTAATACCTAGGTCTAATAAATAGCTAAAACTATTATAAAGCTTACTTATACTATTACTAAGGCATGCTAACCCTATAAGAAGTCTAAGGACGCCCCCCCCCTATCTTAATTACTTTTTACTATAATAAAAGCTTAGTACTAGAGTGTGTGCACACTAAATATAAACTAGGCGCCTTAATTTTTTATAGCTAAATTAAAATATACTCTTTTAGGGCTATTATTTATCTATATATCTCCCTATTATAATTTAAATTAGTTAAGTGCTTCTATATATATTATACTTTCTAACAGCTCTTATGTTAGCTATATATAGCCTTTTTATTTAACTAAGATATTCTAATTTAAACCCTTACTTAGCATGTTTTTAGCTATAAGGATTTCCTTTACCTAATACTCCATAAGATTATTATTAGTATTTATTATAATAAGTTCTAGTAGTAAATATTCATTAGCTAGTCTCTAACTTAGTAATAGGTTATTTACTACATACTAGACTAGGTTAATATAAAAGATAGAATATAGTCCCCTTAGAATATCTAATTTAACTATTAAAGGTATAGGGACCTTAAGTATCTTATATTTAGCTATAACCTAATCTAGCTTCTTATAGGGATAGTTTGTCTTAATATTACAAAGACTAAGCTACACGTAGTCCCTAACCTAGAATTATTTCACTAGCTTATAACTACTATTTATATCCTCCTGCTATTATTACTAGATAAAGGCTATTATAGCTTATATTAAATCTATACTATTCTTTAAATATTATAGAAAGGCTTAAGCCCTTCCCTTTGCTAATATAATAGACTGCCTTATAGGGAATAGGTCCTAAATTATAGCTATATTAAACCCGTGGAGTGCTATATTTATGCTTATCCTAGTTACTAACAAATCCCTATTATTTAATACTAATTAGTAAGCTAGTAGGTAATCTAGCTATTTAAACTAGGAGAAAGATAGTATTACATGTAATATAGCCTATACTTCCTAGTTAGCCCTTTGCGTGCTACTATTTATCTAAGGGTAATATATAGTAAAAAGTAATTATTACATGCTAACTTTACCACAAAGCTTAGTCTAGAAATTACTAAGCTAATCTAACCTATAGTTTATAATAATCTATATAAGGAACCTATAAAACCACTACTAGTAATACTTAAATTATTTTACATAAGCCCTAGCTTCTATTAATGTTATTACCTCTAACTAAACATACTTTAATAGATAATTAGTAATAACTATAAGAAACTATAGCTAATCCTATATTTTTACTAGTAAGTCTATTATAAAGTTAATAAATATTTGTGACTAGTACCTATTAGGTAGTAGAATTAGCTTTAATAAGCCTTATTATAATTACTAGCTTTTTTACCCTTTATAATAGTGGTAGTTCTATATAAATCAGGCTATATCCTATAATATGCTATCCTAATAGAAGTCCCTTTAAAGCGCCTTAAAGGTTATATTCTAGCCTAGGTAGCCTAATAAAGGTAAGTTATAGATATGCTATATTAATATTATGGTTAGTGGCTCCTACTTAGGAACCTATATTTATCCTTAAAACTACAGCGCCCCTTTTACACTAATCTAATAGTCTATAATCTATTCTCTAGTATTAGTAGTATCTAGGAACTTCCTAGCCCTTACTACTACTATGTTAACCTATAACCTATAAGCTTTATCCTAAGCTAAAGACTAATCCTATAGAGACTAAAGGTACTTATTTATAAATATAAATATACTAGTAAGTAAAGTCCTTATTATAGTTAGGTTATTATTAGGGATACCCTTATTTATTACTATAATAGGCTTAAGGCATATATATAGCTATCCCCCCTTAAAGCAAAATTTTGTAAGGCTTATTACTAACTAAATAATTAGTGCCTTTACCCTTTTTATTTCTAGCCTATTAGGATAGCGCTATAATAATATATCTAGTTATTTTACTTAAGTGCCTAGTTTATAATATAAATAGAAATTAAATAGTATTAGAGTCTTTGCCTACTATACCTAATATTCTAATATCTCCTTTAGCGCTATAAAGTACTTAAGGTTCTTATAGTTTATTAGTATTATAAATAGTTTACTTACGCTTTATAGCTTTGCTAACTATGCCTTAAGATAGAAAATAATTACTAGTAGCTTCTTATTATAAATTATATAATTTTACTAAGTAGCCTATAATTAAGCTAAATAGTAGGCTACTAGATGTAAAATACTATTATTACTAAACTAAGAGAGACACCCCCCTAGAGCTATTCCTAAGTAATTTACCTCTACTAAAGTATTCCTTTTAGGATCTTACTAAGCTAGGATTAGGTATAATATAAAAGCTAATTTTAACGGCTTAAAAGCCTTATTACACTCCTTTAACTAGTAGAATAGGGCTCCTTTCTTTATTAAGTTAATAAGAGGGCCTACTATATCTAAGAAATTTAGTATAAAATTATAATAAAAGTTAGCAAAACTAAGAAAGCCGCGGACGCCCTAGACCCTAGTTAGTACCTCCTAATTCTAAATTACTATAATCTTCTCCCTATCTAAATAAATAGCCTTCCCTACCTAGATAATAAACCTAAGGTACTTAACCTCTTTAGTTATAAAGACATACTTTTTAATATTTAGGTTTAGACTAGCTTATTATAATCTAGATAGCATGCTATAGACTTTCTATATATAATCCTTCTATAATCCACCTAAGTACATAAGTATATTATTAAGATATATAGTAATATAATTACTAAGAATACTACTTAACACACTATTAATATACCTCTAGAAAGTTACTAGTGTGCTTACTAACCTAAAGGGGCATACTAGCTATTTAAATAAGCTAAACCTTATCTAAAATATAGTCTAGTATTCCTTACCCTTAGTAATATATATATAGTAAAATACTAATTATATATTTAGCTTTATAAACTACTTTACCTTAGCTAAAGAATGTAATATTTCCTTTACTAGTAGTAATAAGTAATAGTCCTATTTTATGATTTTATTAAGCGTGTAATAGTTTACATAAAACCTCTAACCCTTACTAGGCTTTTTTACTAGTAATACTAGGGCTATTACTAATAAGAAGCTTGCTTAAATCTAACCCTTATTTATTAAGTCTATTACCTATTTCTAGATTTCTAGTAAATACTCCTAAGGTATATTATATAAAGGTGCTTATAGTAAGTTAGGTTTGTTTCTATTAGTATTATATTTTAGGCGAATATAATAGTCTAACTTTCCTTAGTATAGTAGTAAGGCACTTACCTTACTTTCTAGAAATAAGTCCCTAAAGTCCTATAATACCTTTAGTAAGGAAGCTAGAAGCTTCTTCTTTATAGGCTTTAAGGTTATATTAATCTATAAGATAGATATAATTTTCTATAGGCTTATAGCGTAAAGCTAGATATTCTCTCTTTATCTCTTTGCCTATTATATTATCCCTATAAATATTAAACCTAGAATAAATACTATAGATTAGTTAACCTTTCTATTAGCTATAGCCTATATAAGTAGCTTATTAGCTAATCTTATATATACCTACTATCTTGCTATATCTAGGCTAATTTTGTTTTATTTTATCTATAGTGTACCTAGGATTAGTTATCTTATTAGTCCTAGGATTATATATACTATAATTAGCATTTCCTATCTATCTAAATCTAACTAAAAACAAATAATATATAAAATATATAATTATTTCTCCTAACTCTCTTTTCCCCCTTACTTTATACTAATAGCTATATAAACTAACCTTTTAGTTAGAAAAGGGAGGTATTCTAACCTAAGCTTTTAGATAAGGTATTTACTTATAGTAGTATAGTAGTTATAACCTATATTAACTTAAGTATTTATAAAGGTAATCTTATTAATTAAAGTAAGGACTAAGAAAGGAATTAAGTCTATATTACTTTAGATCTCTTTATAGTCCTTATTAGTAATAGCTATATACTATAAAGCCTCTTTATGCTTCCTTCTTTTATCCTTAGTTAAATAACTTAATAATAAGGTTACTTTTTTCTAACTAACTTATAGACTTATTATCTAAGCTAATAGTAAGTACCTCCTTTATATTATAAGTATTTATAAAGGACTTCTTTTATAAGTAAATAGTAGGATATAATAAGTATACTATAGTAAAATACTTAGAGAAGCTATATTATAAATACTAGCCTTTATTATAGTATATGTTAAGTATATCCTAAGTAACTTACTTAGCATACTTATTACCTTTCTTATTACCTAACTTTTAGTATCTTATAGACTTTCTAAAACCTTACTAGGTCCCTATTATACCTATAAAGTAAATATTTATTATTAGCATATTTTTATCCTATGCCTTAGCCTTAATTAGGTTAGGCGCTAGATTACCTTGCTTTTATATATAGTGTTTTTCTCTAGTTAGTAAGATTTAATATCTAGTATAATGCTTTAATAGTAAGCTATTACTACTATATAATTAGCCTAGGGTATATCTTATCTAACGCTATAGTCCCTTATTTGCTTATTAAGCGCTATATATAACTTAGATAACTTTACTAAGTTTACTTACCTAAGCCCCCTAGCTAAGGCTAACTTCTATTTAAAGTAAATATAGAAGTTACTAAACCTCTTATTTTATTATTATATTAACTAGTTAAGTTTTATAATAGCTATTTCCTAGTAGTAAGGGTTATTAAATATCTCCCCTAGGTAATTAAGAAGTTTAAATAAATAGAAGTCCTTTAGGTAGCCTTTCTTAAAGAAGGGTATAACCTATACCTAGACCTTAGGTAATAGGTTTTAGTAAATAAAGCATTACTAATCCTAATTACTATTAATAAACTCCTTATTTACTAAGAGCTTATAAGTTATAAGGCCCTTCTAAGCTATAAATAAAACCCTATTACTATTAAAAAGGGGGCTTATAAGTAAGGGTTTTTACTTAATTTAGATTAGTATAGGTGCTATATTTTATATATTAGCTAAGTACTAGATTTATTCTACCTACTATTTTACCTATTATTATAGGAGTGCTAGCTTATTAGTATTTATTATATCTAGTGGTAATAGCGTATCCGCTAGATAGGTTATTTCTATAGTAAAGAATAATATATATTATAAACTAGCCTTATAGCTACTATATATAAGTATTTAGAATAAGAATATTATTCTTATAGAAGAAGAAAGGAATTATACTAGTAGTTATATAGCATTTGGATATATAGTCCCTTATGCGCGGTCTATGCATAGTCTATGTAGAGCCTTAACCTAGCCGCACAAAGTACGCATACTTTCCGGAGCTAGACTTAACCTAAGCTTATAGCTCGAGTCCATAACACCTTTCTTATTTTCCTTATTAATTAAGTTATTAATCCGTTATTCCTTTTCATTTCTATGATTAATATTGCGCGTTAATAATTATATTAAAAGAGAGAGATTCTAGTATTAGAATAAAGGTAATATTAATTACGTAAGTAGTAGCTATAATTACCTAGCAAAAGCTTAGGCTACGCGCAAGCCTTACACGTAACTTATAACCTAGCCTTATAATTAGCTAGGAATTATAAGGCTATAAACGCGTAACCCCTTTTACCTTTAGCATTATAGCTTCTAGTTTCTAACTTCTCTTTTCTATATTAATCACATACCGCAGCCTAGAATAGATAATCAATGATAATACTATTCTTCAGGCTCACGATCTTATTATATTGAATTCAATACCCTGTGATACCAACACTATAGTTATAAATTATAACTATATCTTATATAATTATAGCTATAAACTTTATGTTGGAACAAAGGTGATATCAATCGCGCGAGCAGCAGCCGCAATTACCTAGCAAAAGCTTAGGCTGCGCGCAAGCCCCGCACGTAACCTATAACCTAGCCTCGTGATTAGCTAGGAATTATAGGGCTATAAACGCGTAACCCCTTTTTACCTTTAGCATCGTAGCTTCTAGTTTCTAACTTCTCTTTTTTACATAAATTAACTAACTAAAGAATAATATAGCCTAGAATAAATAATTAATAATAATACTATTCTTTAGGCTTATAATCTTATTATATTAAATTCAATACCTTATGATACTAACACTAATTAGTGATTACCTTCACAAATAACCACGTAGTCTTCAAACACCGTAGATTAGTAAGGTTACATTAGAAGAGGTAGCTTGCCTAATAATAACTTACCCTATAAAATAGGAGGGCTATGTTTAAAGGAAAGTTATACTAATAGAGAGGTATAGATATAGCTTTTTTCTTACTTTAGTATTAATATCTAATTTATATAGACTTTAAAATAATAAAGAAGGGTTTAATACTAGTAGCTAAGCTATCCCCTTATTCTTTTTTATTATATATTTTATTATATATTTAAAGTTAACTACCTTACCTTATAATTCTTTATATTAGTAACATAATTTTTATAATTTACCTTTATACTCTCTTACCCCTTTATACTAAAAGAGTTATTTCCCTATATTATTACTTACTTAATTAAGATATTAGATATAGCTAGCTTATTAAGGGTTATTAGTTAATTTAAAGTCCTAAGCAAAAGTAATAAATATAATAACACTATAGAAGGTATTAGAACTAGAGATAATAAAGAATACCCTAATAAAGGCAAAACCCTAGACTATACTACTTATTATACTACCTAATTCCCTTATATCTCTCTAAAGCTATACTTATATATTATAAAAGACTTACTCTAATAAATAGGAAATTCTAAGTATAAAGAGATAACTATACCTAAGGAAATTACGCTTTATATCCTTATTAAGGCTAAGTAATATAGAGAGTAAGGACTATTTAGAAAAATACTTTTCTTTAAATTTAGTAATAACTTTTATAAATAAATAAGGTATAAGTTTATAAAAGGAAAAAACCTTTACTAGAATATTATTTAAAACTACCTCCTTTATAATAAGGTTTATATAACTATTAGAAGAGGTATAAAGATAGCTAATAACCTTAAAGAGGTAGTAACCTAGGAAGAATTCTAATTCTAGACCCTTAAAGAGATTAAGAAAGCTAGGAAAAAGTACATAGACTTCTAGAAGAACCTAGAGAATAAAAACTTCCTTTATAATCTTTTAGATAATAAAGATATTAGAATCTAATACCTTACCCCTTTACTACGCCTATTAGTCTAATTACTATTAAAGGGATTAATAAACTAATTCCCTTTTTAAAGATTAGCTACTTTAGAAGTAAGGACACTAAAGGATGCTATCTATAAGTACTTATAAGTAGTTCCCTTACCTATACCTTTACCTAAGGTTATATAGTAAAAGAAACCTAACTACCTTATAAAGACACCCCTAATTATAATAATTATTAGTAAAATTAGACCTTATTACCTAGGGCTAGTAATATACCCTTTAGTATAGCCTAAAGGACTATACTTCCTACTTCTTAATATAAGAAGAAAGAAAGTTAGAAGAAACTATAACTCCTAAAACTACTACCTTTAAGGCTATCCCCTTAATAAATACTAACTATTCTAATGCCTTTATAAATATAAAAAAGATACTTAGAGAATCTCTAAATACCTAGAGGCTCTCTCTAAAGTAAATTATTAACCTTTTAAAAGTATACCTAAAGGAATAACTATATAATACTAATAACTATAATATACTTAAGTTAAAGCTTTAAATATTCTATAGGAAATATAAGATACTTAATATCTAACTAGAATAAGCTAAATACACTTTTAAGGTTATACTTAAAGGTAAGGCTTTATAATACTATATAAATTACCTCTTAAAGCCTAGTTAACTATAAGACCTCCCTATACTTATTAAGTATATAAAAGACTATTTTAAAATAAAGAATATATAATAAAGATATTTCCTAAAGTAAAATAATATTACCTTATAAGGAATAATAGGTAATAGCCTAAGTAAGTCTATAGTTAATTACTTTAATAAACTTATAAAGAAGCTTACTATCTTATAATATATAAACCCTAAGATAGGTTAGAGTAAGAGAGTACTTTAGAATTAAATTATAAAAGCTTATAGTAATATCCCTAAATATAAAGAAGCTATTATAAATTTACTAAAAGGTTTCTAAGAGTTTTATAAATATATAAGAATAATAATTTAACTTATTAAGGAAGAGAAAAAGAGCTAATAATAATTCCTAACTAATATAATAACCCTAGAGTAGTTCTAGACTAACTAAAAATATAATAGGAAAGGAAAAGAGGCTTAATACTTATCTAGAAAGTCCTAGAGCAAAAGAGGGACCCCTTACATAAGGAAATACTATATATATAGTAAGGAAGGATACTAGTTATTAAAGCACCTAGAAGAGAACTATAAGAAGGCATTTTAATATTATAAGAATTACTATCTTACAAATCTTACTAATAACTTATATAATTTATTTCTTATATAGTATAAAGGTAAATAAGAGCCTTAATCTCCTACTAATAATAAGATTACTAAGTATATAAAGAGTATTAGGTTTAAGGATAGCCCTAATAATATAAATAGGCTAGTACTTATAAGCCTCTTTAATTATAGTATATAGCTTAATAGTAAAAAAATGGTTTAAATCCTTATAAACTAAGTAGCTTTTTATAGCTGAAGTAAGGAGAATTTTCTCTAGTAGAAGCTATTTAATAATGCTTTAGTAATATTTATGCTAGGAGATTACTACTTATGTGTAATATTCTAAGGGATTATGCCTAATATAAGTGCCGCAAAGTTCTCTATAGTAAGGCACCCTTAATTCCTTACTTTATAATATATAATACTAGAGATATAGCTTAATAAATCTAAGGCAAGGAAAGCTATTATTAGATTTAGCGTAAGAGAGCTAATTCCTACGCTTAGAGTAATTAATATGCTTACCCCTTTTAGGGATATTCTCTTTTAGGTTATCCTTATAAATACTCCCTTCCTTTTATCTCTTAATAATATAAATTAATTATAAATTAACTTTAATATCTCTAAGAATACACTATAATAAGATATTAAAGTCCTTATAATTTACAAATAAGGGTATGCTTAGATACTTCTTATATAAAAGGAAGAAGTAGTTACCTAAAGCTACCTTATAAAAGGCAAGCTATAATAATTATATTATTGCTTTAGATACTTATTAATTAAATGCTTACATAAGGTTCTCTGTAAATTAGGGCATAAAGTTAATATTAAAGCTATTAAGAAGCTAATAAGAGTATACTACTAATACTAAATACACGTAAATAGCCTTAATTACTTTAAATTTACCCTAAAAGATAAGTATACCTTTAACTTTAAGGTTATAGTAAATATCTTTTACCTTAATAATAATTGCCCTACACTCTATGCTATAAATGTGGCTATAGTGTTTAATGTGGTAAAATTCATAAAGAATATCTCTATAAAGACTACCTAGGAAGCCCTCTAGATATGCTAGATTAATGTGTATTAAGGCTCTCTAGATTTGATTATTATAGACGCTAGCACGAACTTCCATGGTAATGAATTTAAATAATTTGCGGCTTGAATATTAATTTTAATTAAAGAGGTCCTTATTAAAGCACACTATAGTATTAGGAAAGTTAAGAGATATTATAAGCTACTCTGTAGGGCTTATAATATTATTAGACATAAATGCCTTATAATACCTAAACCTATTGCTTTGTAAATAGTAGTAAAGGCCCTAAATAATACTATAGGCCTAAATAGCCTTATTTTAATAGTCCTTATATTTAGTGCCTACCTATGCATAATAAACAAATCCTTACTATTACTAAATATCACATAGCATATAATTATAGTATAGAAAACTACTAAAGAAATTAAGAGGCTTTATGCTATCTAGAAGGTTAATAAAGCCCTTACTATACATAATAGCCTAGATATATTAAAGACCCTTAGCTTACTACTTAAATTAAAGGTCTAAGTCTAGCAAGAAAGTAAGGGATAGAGAGGCTTATATAAGCTATTAGCTATAGATAAAGAGAGCTATATACTTAACTTACCTAGAGGCCTAAAGACCTTTAGATTAACCTTTATTAAGCCTTATTATAATAATCCTAATAGGGAGCTATAAGTAAACTAATAGCTAATAAAGCCTAATAGGGAGGAAAAAAAGAAAGAGTAAGAGGCCTAAGATAAGAACTTAGCGCTAGTAATACCTCTAAAGCATAGGCATAGAAGACCCTAAAAGAACCCCCTAGTAATACCCTAAGAGACTAATATTTTCCTATTAATAAAGGAAGTTAATAACCTTACCCTAGTAATTAAGTTATATAAGGAAAGGATTATTAAGACCCTAGGAGAACTATTTAAGGAGTTAATAAAGGTAAAGATTAAAACCCTAATTAAGTAAGGAGTGTTTAAATTTATTATGTTTAATAAAAAAGAATATAGTAAGCTTTAAATCTTTAATTCTTGTATTATTAATGAAATTAAAGGTAAGATAATAGAACCCTATAAAAAATCACGCCTTATAATCTAAGGATATAAGAATAAAGGGAAACAAACTATCCTTACACAGGCCCTAATGATTTAATAAGTAAGTTAACGTCTTATTCTCGTAATAGCCTTATTAGTAAGGCTAAGGAAATTCCTTATATAGCTACGGGATATTTATTAAGCATATATATAAGCACATACATTCCTAGAGCGGCTAATCCTAGCGCGCTTACTAATTTAAATATAGCATCTTTACTTGCCTAGAATAATTCTAAAGGTTATTAAGCCTCTCTACGGCATTGTAAAGGCTAGAACGCACTAGTAGGTTATGTATTATAAGCATTATAGAGAGAATCTCTAGATAGAAACCTTTATATATAATCTATGCTTACTTATAACTACAAAGGAAAGCCCTAACTTTACTTATATTAGAATATAAACTAATAATACTATTAGCCTCTTAGATAAGAAGTTCTCTAAGAAGGAGAAGGCCTAGATAGTTACCACTAGCTTTAATATAAAGCTAAAGTAATTCCTAACTAAGGATAATCCCCTTATATTTAATAAAGGCATTATTACACTAGAGAATAATACTATTAAGATATAGCAAAAGGGATAAAGTAATAAGCTAGATTTAGTTTCTATAACTAATTTAAAATATAAATACGTTAAGCAAAGAGCATAAGGCGCTTATATTACCTTAATATATTAACTAGAAGCTTATTTTAATTTATCTATTATAGTATAACACTAAGAGCTAACCCTAGAGAATGTGAAGGCCCTTAATTATTACCTAAAGTAGTAGATAGACTACCTAAATAGAGGCCTAATATTTATCCTAATAAACCTTAAGAAAGCAAAGCTCTTTACCTTTATAAATAAATCCTTTACTAATAATAAGGACCTATTCTTATAACTAGGATATATAATAATTCTAGCTAATAAAGACTATACTAATAGTAAATTTATAATTAAAGGCAATATTATACACTTTAGCTTAATAAAGAGCAAGAGAGTAATATAAAGTATACTTACCTTAGAAGTCTATAGCATAGTAGCTAGTATTAATATAGCTTACGCACTAGTAATAACTCTAAACCTAGTTACTAACTAACTAAAGCTCCTAATAATCCTAATTATTATATATATAAACTTATACTCTTTATATAAATACCTTATTAAGCTTAGTATAATAAAGGAGAAACGCCTAATAATTAATATTATAGCCCTTTAGTAATTATATAAACGCTAAGAGCTTTATAAAATCTAATAGATTAACGAAGAAAATAACCTAGCTAATACCTTAATAAAGGCATTACCTAATAAGGCCTTTAAGAGCTTTATTTTTACTAACTAAATAACTATCTAAATAAAAGGATAGGTTACTTATGTATAAAATACGCATAGTAGGAGAGATAATTCTCTAGGAGGGTAACTATACTTATGCTAGCTATTAGGCCCCTCCTAGTAAATTATAGAGATTAATAGTAGTACGTAAGAGGAGGAAGATATTATTTACGCGCTATAGCGTAGATAATAGCGTTATTTTAAGGAAGGAAGGGATTTAGAAGAGACTTACTTATCCTTATATAAGCTTATAGGTTAAGCGAGATTATTTTTTTCCCTTTTATTAGCTATAATATGCCCTAATAGGCTATAAGGTTTCTTTCTTATTTTCCTTATTAATTAAGTTATTAATCTGTTATTTCTTTTTTATTTCTGTGATTAATATTACGCGTTAATAATTATATTAAAAGAGAGAGGTTCTAGTGTTAAAACAAAGGTAATATTAATTACGTAAGTAGTAGCTATAATTACCTAGTAAAAGCTTAGGCTACGCGCAAGCCCCGCACGTAACCTATAACCTAGCCTTGTGATTAGCTAGGAATTATAGGGCTATAAACGCGTAACCCCTTTTTGCCTTTGGTATCATGGCTTCTAGTTTCTAACTTCTTTTTTTTACATAAATTAACTAACTAAAGAACAACGTAGCCTAGAATAGATAATCAATAATAATACTATTCTTCGGGCTCACGATCTTATTACATTGAATTCAATACCCTGTGATACCAACACTTTATTATAAACTTTATATTAACCTTTTAGCCCTTAAATTTATAGCTTAAAGCTTATTCCTTTATTTAAGTTTTACCTAACACTATAGTAATTATTAAATTTAGTTATTAATTATTACACTAGCTAGGTATTACTAGTAATTTTTTTATTCCTTAAAATTAGATACATTAGCCATAGCTAATGATCCCAAAAAATTTAAAAATCAATAAGTATTTATTACTAGCTTATACTAGCCTTATCCTATAAGAAAAATAAAGAAAGGAAAATTATATAAAATAAGTATTCCTTAGACTTTTCTAGTCTTATTTTAGCGTAATAATAAGCCTATTCTAAGTTATTTAGCTTTAGGTTAGGGTAAAGTAAATCCGGATTTATAACATTAATTTACTTCTTATTTACTTTTTTACTAACTCTTTTATAGCCTTATTTTTTAGCTATCTATCCTATTCCTACCTTATAAGTCTAATAAAGGCTAAGCACCTAGTTTTGTTTGGTTAGGATAGGGGGAGCGCTGCTTCGACCTAGTTCCGTGGCGGTTAATAGTATTTATAATATAAGGGAAAAGATACTAAAAAATAAGGGTAAGCCTAATAATAAGCTTTATAAGGTAAATAAAAGAAGTTAAAGGAATAGGGTGTTAGGGTGTAGTAAGCTAAGCAGTTTTACCTCGTACTTAGGAGGGTTAAATAGTTTATTAGTAAGACTATTACCTTACTATACTATTTAATAAAGTATTAGTAAAACCCTATAAACCTAAGGAATAATTAAATATTAAATATATAGCAAGGTATTAGCTAGGTTATAATAGCTTTAACTTATAATAGTTTTATCTTAATACCCTTTTTAAATATAATAAAACCTAGGAATTTTACTTACCTAATAGAAAATTAGCACTTTTTAAGGTTAATATAAAGGTTTGTATCCTAAAGTTACTTTAGTACTCTTTTAATATACTCTATATATCTTATAGGGTTATTACTATATATTATAATATTATTAAAGTAAATAATATAAAATTTATTTATAAGTCCTTTAAGGGTATTATTAATATATTCCTAAAAACTAACTAGTATATTTACTAACTTAAATAATATTATAAGGTATTTAAAATACCTATAATAGTATTAAAAAGCTATCTTTTACTTATTACCTTTATAAATATATAGCTAGTAATATATCTCTTAAAGATTAAGTAATATAAAAACCTTTATACTTACTAATTAATTAAGGATTTTAGAGATTAGTAGTAAAAAGGCCTTATTTTTAATAGTAATTTTATTAAGGCCTTTATAATTTATACAAAGCCTTAATTTCCTAATTTTTTTAGAATAAATAAAATTAAGGCTTTTGCTAGGCTAGTTAATTTTCTAATTTACTCTTTTTCTATATACTTACTAAGTACTCCCCAGAGCATGTAATGTAATGTAATGTAATGTAATGTGTAATTATTACATATTACATTACATTACATTACATTACAAACATTACAGATGTAATATTAGGGAAAAAGAAAAGTGGGGTATATTAATATCTTATAATATAGTTTAGAATTTTCTCTATTGAATTAATATTAGTGTTTTTATAATAGGTATTTTATTAAATTTACTATTAATTATCTAAATTTCCTCTATTTTAGACTATTAGTTATATTTTCTAGTATAGGGTATATATAGTAGGTTTATAAGCTAAATTAGATTCTTTGAATATTTCTATATATTATATAATATTATACTAAGTATATATCTATTTTCTAATAATTAATAATTTATTATTTTAAATAAAACTTTTATTACTAAAAAATACCCTATATATACTTTTATAAATAATATAAAAAATATATTATAAATCTAAATAAGCTATATTAAGAATAATATCTATTTTTATAGATTTAATATATATTATTTTTAAATTTCTTTAATTTTTTTCTTTTGTTTTATAAAATTTAGAAACAAAATATAATAATTTAAGATTAAAAAGATTAAAAAAGCTATATTTACTAGATTTAAGATAATAAGGTTATTATTTAGAATTAATACAGCCTATATTAAAAAGTAAGTATAAAGTAAGTCTTCCTAATTATAGTACTTACTTCTTTATAGCTTAGTTACTTAAATATATATGATTTTCTATTAAGAAGAAGGTATAATTAAAAGTAAGTCTTCCTAATTATAGTACTTACTTTTTAATAGCTTATTTGCTTAGATATATATGATTTTCTATTAAAAAGAAGGCTTAATTAAAAGTGGGTCTAAAGTGGGTCTTCCTAATTATAGTACTTACTTCTTAATAGCTTATTTGCTAAGATATATATGATTTTCTCTTAAAAAGAGGTTTATCTTAAAGTAAGTTTTTTTATAATAACTTATATTTACTAATATACTTAGTTTTATATAATCTTCTATTAAAATAAGTATACTAAAAAGTAAATCTTTAATATTTTTCTTAGAAATAAGCTTAAAAGATAGGTTTTATTAGTTTTATAAGTTATAATTAAGATTAGTATAGTAATTTAACCTTGATCAATATTTTTAGAATCCTAATATATACTTTTCTAATTATTTAAGTAATTTCTTACTATTAATTTCTAATTACTTAACTTAAATATTAAAAAATCAAAAATAATCAAAAATAATTACAAATAATTACAAATAATTACATATAATGTAATGTAATGTGTAAAAGGGGGTGTAATGTAATGTAATGTAATGTGTAATAATTACATTACATTACAAACATTACACAATGTAATGTAATGTAATGTAATGTAAAGCTCTGGTACTCCCTAAGTACTTCTAGCTTTTTTAGCTAGGTTATATATAAGTCCTTAAGATAGTTATTTTCTTTTTTCTAATTTAATTATATAAGTATAGCTACTTAATTCTAGAAGCTTACTAGCTAAATCTTTTAAAAATATATTTATAAATTCTATATACTTTTCTAGAATTTATTATTAAGTTATATTACTATTTATCTTTTTATAATTATTACTAACTCCTTATAGTATATTACCTAAAGCATTATTATACTTCTTAGTTTCTTTTTTTCTAAGGGATAAGTATACTTTACTACTATTACTATAGCTATACTATAACCTAGGTTATTACTTACTATATTACTTACTAGTAAATCTTTATTAGTTTTCCTTTTTTTTCCTTAGGCTTAATTATCTTAGTCTTTAGTTATACTAGTAATAGTATAATAAATAACTAGTTTACTACCCTATATAATTATTACTTTTTTATAGTAAGTATAATATAGTCCTTAGTTATTTAAAACCTTTAAAAACTGTTGGAACAAAGGTGATATCAATCGCGCGAGCAGCAGCCGCAATTACCTAGCAAAAGCTTAGGCTACGCGCAAGCCCCGCATATAACCTATAACCTAGCCTTATAATTAGCTAGGAATTATAGGGCTATAAACACATAACCCCTTTTTACCTTTAGTATCATAGCTTCTAGTTTCTAACTTCCCTTTTTAACTAAGAAAAAGAATAATATAGCCTAGAATAGATAATTAATAATAATACTATTCTTTAGGCTTACAATCTTATTACATTAAATTTAATACCTTGTAATACTAACACTAATTAGTAGTTACCTTTATAAATAACTACGTAGTCTTTAAACACTGTAAATTAGCAAGGTTATATTAGAAAAGGTAGCTTGCCTAATAATAACTTACCTTATAAAATAGGAGGGCTATGTTTAAAGGAAAGTTATGCTAATAGAGAGGTATAGACAAAGCTCTCTTTTTACTTTAGTATTAATATCTAATCTATATAGACTCTGAAATAATAAAGAAGGGTTTAACGCTAGTAACTAAGCTATCCCCTTATCTTTTTTATTATACATTCTATTATGTATTTAAAGTTAATTACCTTACCTTATAATTCTTTATATTAGTAATATAATTTTTATAATTTACCTTTATACTCTCCTACCCCTTTATACTAAAAGAGTTATTTTCTTATATTATTACTTACTTAGTTAAGATATTAGATATAGCTAGCCTATTAAGGGTTACTAGCTAATTTAAAGTCCTAAGTAAAAGTAATAAATATAATAATACTATAGAAAGTATTAGAACTAAAGATAATAAAAAACACCCTAATAAAGGCAAAACCCTAGACTACATTACTTATTATACTACCTAATTCCTTTATATCTCTCTAAAGCTATACTTATATATTATAGAAGACTTACTTTAATAAATAGGAAATTCTAAGTATAAAGAGATAACTATGCCTAAGGAGATTATACTCTATATCCTTATTAAGGCTAAATAATATAAAGAGTAAGGACTATTTAGAAGAATACTTTTCTCTAAATTTAGTAATAACTTCTATAGATAAATAAGGTATAAGTTTATAAAAAGAAAGAACCTTTACTAGAATATTATCTAAGACTATCTCCTTTATAATAGGGTTTATATAACTATTAGAAGAGGTATAAAGATAGCTAATAACCTTAAAGAGGTAGTAATCTAGGAAGAATTCTAATTCTAGACCCTTAAAGAGATTAAGGAAGCTAGGAAGAAGTATATAGACTTCTAGAAGAACCTTAAGAATAAAAACTTCCTTTATAATCTTTTAGATAATAAAGATATTAGAATTTAATACCTTACCCCTTTACTATGCCTATTAGTCTAATTACTATTAAAGGGATTAATAAACTAATCCCCTCTTTAAAGATTAGTTACTTTAGAAGTAAGGGCACTAAAGAATACTATTTATAAGCACTTATAAGTAATTCCCTTACCTATACCTTTACCTAAGGTTATATAGTAAGAGAAACCTAACTACCTTATAAAAGATACCCCTAATTATAATAATTATTAGTAGAATTAAACCTTACTACCTAGGGCTAGTAATATACCCTTTAGTATAGCCTAAAGGACTATACTTCTTACTTCTTAATATAAGAAAAAGGAAGGTTAGAAGGAACTTAATAAATACTAACTATTCTAGTATCTTTATAAATATAAAAAGAGATACCTAAAGAACCTTTAAATACCTAAAGGCCTTCTTTAAAGTAAATTATTAACCTTTTAAAGGTATACTTAAAGAAATAACTATATAGTGCTAATAATTATAATATACTTAAGTTAAAGCTTTAAATATTCTATAGGAAATATAAAATACTTAATATCTAACTAAAATAAGCTAAATATACTTTTAAGGTTATACTTAAAGGTAAGGCTTTATAATACTATATAAACTACCTCTTAAAGCCTAGTTAACTATAAGACTTTCTTATACTTATTAAGTATATAAAAACTAGTTTAAAATAAAGAATATATAGTAAAGATATTTCCTAGAGTAAAATAATACTACCTTATAAGGAATAATAAGTAATAGCCTAAGTAAGTCTATAGTTAATTACTTTAATAAACTTATAAAGAAGCTTACTATCTTATAATATAAAAACCCTAAGATAAGTTAAAGTAAGAGAGCACTTTAGAATTAAATTATAAGAGCCTATAGTAGTATTCTTAAATATAAAGAAGCTATTATAAATTTACTAAAAGGTCTCTAAGAGTTTTATAAATATATAAGGATAATAATTTAACTTATTAAGGAAAAGAAAAAGAGCTAATAATAATTCCTAACTAATACTATAACCCTAGAGTAGTTCTAGACTAACTAAAAATATAATAGGAAAGGAAAAGAGGCTTAATACTTATCTAGAAGGTCCTAAAGTAAAAGAGGGACCCCTTATATAAGGAAATGCTATATATATAGTAAGGAAGAATACTAGTTATTAAAGCACCTAGAAGAGAACTATAAGAAGGTGTTTTAATATTATAAGAATTACTATCTTATAAATCCTAATAATAACTTATATAATTTATTTCTTATATAATATAAAGGTAAACAAGAGCCCTAATCTCTTACTAATAATAAGATTACTAAGTATATAAAGAGTATTAGATTTAAGGATAGCCTTAATAATATAAATAGGCTAGTACTTATAAGCTTCTTTAATTATAGTATATAGCTTAATAGCAAAAGAATAGTTTAAATCCTTATAAACTAAGTAGCTTTTTATAGCTTAAGTAAGGAAGACTTTTTCTAGTAAAAGCTATCTAATAATGCTTTAGTAATATTTATACTAGGAGATTACTACTTATATGTAATATTCTAAGGGATTATGCCTAATATAAGTGCTATAAAGTTCTCTATAGTAAGGCACCCTTAATTCCTTACTTTATAATATATAATACTAAAGATATAGCTTAATAAATCTAAGGTAAGGAAGGCTATTATTAGATTTAGTATAGGAGAGCTAATTCCTATGCTTAGAGTAATTAATATACCTACCCCTTTTAGGGATATTCTCTTTTAGGTTATTCCTATAAATACTCCTTTCCTTTTATCCCTTAATAATATAGATTAATTACGAATTAACTTTAATATCTCTAAGAATACACTATAATAAGGAGATATTAAAGTCCTTATAATTTATAAATAAAGGTATACTTAAATACTTCTTATGTAAAAGGAAGAAGTAGTTACCTAGAGCTACCTTATAGAAGGCAAGCTATAATAATTATATTATTACTTTAGATACTTATTAATTAAATACTTATATAAGGTTCTTTGTAAATTAGGGCATAAAGTTAATATTAAAGCTATTAAGAAGCTAATAAGGGTATATTACTAATGCTAGATATATATAAATAGCCCTAATTACTTTAAATTTACCCTAAAAGATAAGTATACCTTTAACTTTAAGGTTATAGTAAATATCTTTTACCTTAATAGTAATTACCTTATACTTTATGCTATAGATATAGCTATAGCGTTTAATATAGTAAAATTCATAAAGGATATCTTTATAAAGACTACCTAGGAAGCCCTCCGGATATGCTAGATTAATATGTATTAAGGCCCTCTAAATTTAATTATTATAGACGCTAGCATGAACTTCTATAGTAATAAATTTAGATAATTTATAGCTTTAATATTAATTTTAATTAAAGAGGTCCCTATTAAAGCATACTATAGTATTAGGAAGGTTAAGAGATATTATAAGCGGCTTTATAAGGCTTATAATATTATTAGATATAAATGCCTTATAACACCTAAACCTATTACTTTATAAATAGTAGTAAAGGCCCTAAATAATACTATAGGCCTAAATAGCCTTATTCTAATAGTTCTTATCTTTAGTGCTTACTTATGTATAATAAGCAAATCCTTACTATTACTAGATATTATATAGTATATAATTATAGTATAAAAAGCTACTAAAGAAATTAAGAGGCTCTATACTATTTAGAAGGTTAATAAAGCCCTTACTATATATAATAGCCTAGATATATTAAAGACCCTTAGCTTACTACTTAGATTAAAAGTCTAAGTCTAGTAAGAAGGCAAGGGATAAAGAGGCCTATATAAGCTATTAGCTATAGATAGATAGAGCTATATACTTAACCTCCTTAGTAGCCTAAAGACCTTTAGATTAACCTCTATTAAGCCCTATTATAATAATCCTAATAAGAAGCTATAGGTAAACTAATAGCTAATAAAGCCTAATAAGGAGAAAGAAAAGAAAGAGTAAGAGGCCTAAGATAAGGACTTAGCACTAGGAATACCTCTAAAGCATAGGCATAGAAGACCCTAAAAGAACCCCCTAGTAATACCCTAAGAAACTAATGTTTTTCTATTAATAAAGGAAGTTAATAACCTTACCTTAGTAATTAAGCTACGTAAGGAAAGGATTATTAAGACCTTAGGAGAATTATTTAAGAAGTTAATAAAGGTAAAGATTAAAACCCTAATTAAGTAAGAAGTGTTTAAATTTATTATATTTAATAAAAAAGAATATAGTAAGCTTTAAATCTTTAATTCTTGTATTATTAATAAAATTAAGGGTAAGATAACAAAACCCTATAAAAAATCACGCCTTATAATTTAAGAATATAAGAATAAAGGGAAATAAACTATCCTTATGCAGGCCCTAATAATTTAATAAGTAAGTTAATATCTTATTCTCACAATAGCCCTATTAGTAAGGCTAAGGAAATTCCTTATATAGCTATAGGATATCTATTAAGCGTATATATAAGCATGTATATTCCTAGAGTAGCTAATCCTAGCGTGCTTGCTAATTTAAATATAGTACCTTTACTTACCTAGAATAATTCTAAAGGTTATTAAGCCTCTCTATAGTATTATAGAAGCTAGAACGTACTAGTAGGTTACGTATTATAAGTATTACAAAGAGAATCTCTAGATAGAAACTTTTATATATAATCTATGCTTACTTATAACTATAAAGGAAAGCCTTAACTTTACTTATATTAGAATATAAACCAATAATACTATTAGCCTCTTAGATAAGAAGTTCTCTAAGAAGAAGGAGGCCTAGATAGTTACCACTAGCTTTAACACAAAGCTAAAGTAATTCCTAACTAAGGATAATTCCCTTATATTTAATAAAGGTATTATTATGCTAGAGAATAATACTATTAAGATTTAGTAAAAGGGATAGAGTAATAAGCTAGATTTAGTTCCTATAACTAATTTAAAGTGTAAATAATATTAAGCAAAGAGCATAAGGCGCTTATATTACCTTAATATGTTAACTAGAAGCTTATTTTAATTTATCTATTATAGCATAATACTAAGAGCTAACCCTAGAGAATATAAAGGCCCTTAATTATCACCTAAAGTGGCAGATAGATTACCTAAATAAAGGCCTAATATTTATCCTAATAGACCTTAAGAAAGTAAAGCTCTTTACCTTTATAAATAAATCCTTTACTAATAATAAGGACCTATCCTTATAACTAGGATATATAATAATTCTAGCTAATAAAGACTACACTAATAGCAAATTTATAATTAAAGGTAATATTATACACTTTAGCTTAATAAAGAGTAAGAGAGTTATATAAAGTATACTTACCTTAGAAGTCTATAGTATAGTAGCTAGTGTTAATATAGCTTACGTACTAGTAATAACTTTAAACCTAGTTACTAACTAACTAAAGCTCCTAATAATCCTAATTATTATATATATAAACTTATACTCTTTATATAAATACCTTATTAAGCTTAGTATAATAAAGGAGAAATGCCTAATAATTAATATTATAGCCCTTTAGTAATTATATAAACGCTAAGAGCTTTATAAGATTTAATAAATTAATAAAGAAAATAACCTAGCTAATGCCTTAATAAAGGTATTACCTAATAAGGCCCTTAAGAGCTTTATCTTTATAAACTAAATAACTATCTAGATAAAGGGATAGGTTACTTACGTGTAAAACACGCGTAGTAGGAGAGATAATCCTCTAGGAGAGTAACTACGCCCGCGCTAGCTATTAGACCCCTCCTAGTAAATTATAGAGATTAATAGTAATACGTAGGAGAAGGAAGATATTATTTATATGCTATAGTGTATATAATAGTGTTATTTTAAGGAAGGAAGGGATTTAGAAAAGACCTACTTATCCTTATATAGGCTTATAGGTTAAGTAAGATTATTTTTCCCTTTTATTAGCTATAATATGCCCTAACAGGCTATAAGGTTTCTTTTTTATTTTCCCTTATTAATTAAGTTATTAATCCGTTATTTCTTTTTATTTTTATAATTAATATTGTGCGTTAATAATTATATTAAAAAAGAGAGGTTCTAGTGTTAGAACAAAGGTAATATTAATTATATAAGCAGCAGCCGTAATTACCTAGTAAAAGCTTAGGCCACGTGTAAGCCTTGCATGTAACCTATAACCTAGCCTTATAATTAGCTAGGAATTATAGGGCTATAAACGCGTAACCCCTTTTTGCCTTTAGTATTATAGCTTCTAGTTTCTAACTTCCCTTTTTAACTAAGAAGAAGAACAACGCAGCCTAGAATAGATAATCAATGATAATACTATTCTTTGGGCTCACGATCTTATTACATTGAATTCAATACCCTGTGATACCAACAAAAACTTTACTTTTAATTTATTACTATAAGTTTATACTCTAGGGTTTAATTTATACCTAGGAGTATTCTCTTTTCTATATTAGTAATATAATAGCTAATTTAATAAACCTTTATATAGCCTATACTATTTTTTACCTTAATTAGTTTATATAAAATTCCTTTATATAAAATCTTATTTTTACTTATACTTTCTAGTATTATATTTATTTTTCTATTTTTTTCTAATCTTATTTTAATAATAATTTAAGGTAAATAATTTAAATACTTTATACTTATATTAAATAGCACTAGTATAGCTAACTAGTAGTTATTTTACTATAAGAATACCTATATTCTTATTCTTTTATTTATAGGTTTTTCTATAGTAAGACTATTATCCTAGGCTTATACTAATTTAATTAAAATCTTATTAAAATCTAAGGTCTTATTACTACTATTCTTATATTTCTTAGTAATATACTTATTACTTTTATAAATTAAGTAATTTACTACTTTATATTTATTTATACTATATTTAGAACTATTATATTTATAGTACTTAAACTTTAAACCTTTACTTAATTACTATAAATCTTACTATAAGTTATTTATAAAGGAGGTAAAGTATTATCTTTTTCTCTTACTTTTTTGTTATTATAATTCTTATTATAATTACTTAATAAGAATATTATTACTACTTTAGCCTTTTTTCTATAGCCTTATAAATAGCTCTAAGATATTAAAAACTCCTAGCTAACTATATACTTCCTTATAGTATTATTTAAGCTATTAAGAAATATTACTATTCTTAAATATATAGGGATTTAGTTAGGTAATTTAGCCTTTACTTTTATTTAAAGTTTTATAAAGGTTTAAAATAATTAATTATTCTACCTTAGATTTAGTAGTATTCTAATAGCTTTTAAGTATTTTATATCTTTATTTATTACTTTAGTATTTAGCTAGGTTATGAATTTATCCTAGGTATATACTAAATAATTAACCTAATTATTTATAGTTATATAATATATTTTATTATTACTTTATATTATTAACTAAGTAGTTACTAGTATATATTACCTTAGTTTTATTATTAAGGAAAGTTCTAAGGTTTAATTTAAATAATACTAATAAATCTCCTATAAATACTTATAATTCTTATAAGTATTACCTTTATATATAAGTACTTTAAACTATATCTTAATAAAGCTTTATTAGTATACTTTTACTATAAAGTCAGGATTAAGTAAAAAGCCTAGGAATAAAAGGTTAGTTGACCTTAATATTTAAGAGGTAATAGTAAGTTTTTCTCTAAGTTTAGTAAGTTATAAATTAGCCTTAATATTCCTAATTTATACGTCTATATTTATAATTTCTTACCTTATTTAAGTATATTATAAGTTAGCTTATATAACCTTATAGTATTTATATAGTGTATTATAATTATAATTATTTCCTAATTTAGTATTACTATATTAATTAGGGATAAGTAATATCTATTATTCCCTTTTTTATTAGGTTTTATAGTTAAGATATATAAGTTACTCCCTGTTATAACTAGGTTAGGGAGATATAAATAGAGTAAAGGCAAAGGTTCTTAGTTATAGCTAGAGAGCTACTACTTAGGGGTAGGTATATAAAGGTCTTAAACTCTAACCTCCTATATACCTTATAGGTAGTCCTTATTTAAATACCTTACTATATATTTATAGCTATTTAGCTATTACTTAGTAATTTATATAACCTAAGGCTTATCTAAGGGTTTTATTATATAACTACTTTATTCCTAGCTCCCTAGCCTTTATACTCCTAATATACTATCTCTTTAATATATAATTATCCTTAATTAAAAAAGAAGCTACTTAGCTAATATAAGTATACTATATATAACTTATAGTAGTAATTAATATTATTAGTTATTATAGTAGTATATAAGTATTATATTTACTTAGGATAAGAGATAAATATTATTAGGTTATAGGTAATTCTTACCTTACCCTTTAATTCTAAATAGCTATATACTTACTACTTTAATATAGTAATATATATTTCTTTATATAATAGGTTATTAATACTAAGTAAGCAGACTACCTATATTAAATTTTATAATTAGGCTAAATAAATAAGGTATTTATACTATGTAAATAAATAAGTTCTTATTAAATATTAAGGATATTATATTATTCTTACTATTAGTTTATAGCTAGTATATATATTTACTAGTAGTAGCTATAACTATAAATATTATAATTCCTAGATTAGCTATATATAGTATATAAATTACTTAGGGGTCTAAGGCTAATATAAAAAGGCTTACTTTTCCTTACTTTTATATATTTCTTTCCTTTATGTTCTTTCTTAATATTATAAGTTACCTTTACTTATAAGCTAGTAGCTTTATAGCTTTTATTATAGTAATTACTAATATCCTATAGTATTATTTTATTATTTATATTTAATCTTACTTAAATACTTAATCTTATTTAAATACTAGAATATTAGTTACTTTACCTTTATACTTATATTTTTTCTTATAGTATATTACTACTAACTTACTAATAGTAAATTATATTTATATAGTATAATACTTTTCTTTAATAAATTCTTTAATAACTTAGAAAACCCCTTAGATATTTTCTTAAAAATCTCCTAAGAAGTAAATAGCTTTAAAAATTTTAATATAAGTATAATATCTCTAATCCCTAGTATATACTTAACTAACTTATAGCTAGTAGTATTAGTAGTATAAAAATTCCTTATATATATTATATATAATAAGTAATAATATAAGCTATTACCTTTAAAGATAGTAATAGCATAGTTTTATAATATATTATAAAAAATAAATCTATTTTAACTAAGTATACTAACTCCTTAAGTATAACTTTACTATTACCTTACTATATACTATTACTAACTTATATAAGTAATTTAATAAAACATACTTATTATATATAAAATAATAAAAACTATATAAAAGTATATTTTTCTTTTTTTATTACTTATATATATACTAATATGTTACTAATACTTTACTTACTTTATAAAATTATATTAAGTGCTTTTTAAGTATATTAATAATTATATTATCTTTAATAATAATCCTTACTTTTTTAATAATATATATATATATTAGTTTTTATAACTTTAGTTATTACTAATATACTACTAGTGCTTAATATATATAAAGTATAAACTTTATAATATACTTTTATTTATAAAGAATACTAATAAGTAAATTACTATATTACTACTAAGTAATACTATTAATCTAGAAGTCTAGATTAATATCTTTAATAGCTTATATTTTATTATATAAAACCTTCCCTTAGTAAGTTTTCTAATATTCTTACTTATAGCTTTACTAACTTACTAGTAGCTTACTATATATATACTTATATTTCTTATATATATTAGGCTATTAAACCTTCCTAGTAAGCTTTATATATATATATATAAGAGAGGGGATTTCTTTAATAATAAAAATAAACTCTCTCCCTAGGGCCTTAGTATTAACCTAATACCTAAAAATAAAGATAAAAATACTAAGGGCCTAGGGCTTAATTGTGAGAACAAAGGGATAGCTAGGCAAGAGGTATAAGGGCACTTATATATTAACTAAAGCTTACTAGGTCTAAGTATGTTATATATACAAGTTACTAGCTTATAGCTAGTGGCTTACTAGTATTACGTAGACCTAGCCCTAGGGCATAGTATACTTACTAGGTAGTGCGCTAGTGTATAGGTATTATAAGTAAGGCCTTATAATTACCCCCTATTTTTAGCTAGGCTTCTAAATAGCTTTTACTAGCTAGTATATAGCTATTTACTAAGTAATAGCTATATTAAAATAATAATAAATAATAGCTAGTGCTTAAGTATAAATTTACCTTTAACTCTCTTTTATATTATACTCTTTTCCCTTATATAACTATAGTAAACTTTTTTAAATACTATTATATTATTAGTTCCTATTACTTTACCTTTATTACTTACTATATTATTACTATAGAATCTAATAAGGAAAGTATTATTACTATCCCTAATATTTATTTAAAGGACTATACTTATATATATTATTTATATACTAGTTATATAAAGTTTAAGAAAAATCCCCTAGCTAAGCCTAAAGTCCCTTAAATTAACTATTAATTCCCTAGCTTTATAAGTATTATTACTAAGGGAAAATATTTAAAGTATTATATTTAATATATAAAGTATAGTAATACTTATAAGATAGTAAGTATATTATTCTTTCTAGGTTTTTAGTACTTAATTACTTATATTTCTTTAAGTAATACTTACTATAAGGGGGATTTCCTTAATCTTTTAGCTATTCTTAACTAGGTATAAGTATTAATAAATACCTTAAGTAATTAGGTTTCTAAGGACCTTAAAAACTATATATTTTTAGAGATAACTTACTATTATTTTAGTAAGAACTATTTAAACCTTATTTTAGGGTTTAATTATACTAATACTATATACTATATTTTCTTTAGTTTAACTAGTATTACTAAGGTTTATTAAGTATATTTCCTTATATATTCTCTAAGTCTTTACTTACTTCTTAGGTAAGCTATATTAGCCTTATATTAGCCTTATACTAGTAATATATTATTTTATACTAGTAACTCTTAGTTACTATATTTCCTAGCCTTATCCCTAGGATAGTAAGTTAGTACTTTTTCTTTACTACTTATTTACTAACTTTTTATAGCTAAACTATCTTACTTATTATAATACTTAGAAAGTAAAAATAATCTTATATTTATAGTATTATAATTTAGGATTTATACCCTAAGGGGTAGTAAAGTATTACTTTTTCTAGGTAATATAGTAAGTAGTTTATAAGAATAAAAGTAATACTATAAAATACCTTATTTATAATAGTATTATTTTAATATATAAGGGGGTAACTATAAAAGAATTTCCCTTAAAACTCCCCTCCTTATAAGGATCTTTTTCTTTATTATTTAGTAAATAGTCTAATAGGTTTTTTAATTAAAGTGTAATAGTAGCTAATAAAGCTAGGCCTTTTTATAATTATTTTATTTCTTATTACCTATAACTTACTTATATTTTACTATACTTTCTTCTTATTTTAATTTAATAAAATGCCTAAATTATATATTAAGTACCTTCTATATCTTTTACTACTACTTATTAGTTATATTTACTTAGCTAATCCTTTTATTTTACTAGGTATTTATTATTTTTATAAGTCTTCTTATAATCCTTAATTTCTTTAACTTTAAATTTATTATTTTTATTTTTAAGATTTAGTATTAGTATATCTTTATTTATAATATTTTCCTAGTAATTCTATAGCTTTAATAAGCTAATATAGAATATATTATATAGTTAACTATACTTATTAGGTAGTGCTAGTTAGTATACTTATTTACTTACTATATTAAGTATATAAAATAGCTTAATAAATCTAGGGATTAGCTTTTATTTTATATCCTTAAGTTTAATATTCTTTACTAATAGTAGTATAAAGTCTTCTCTTTTAGGGTTAGTAGCTAGTATTATTAGTTATAGTACTTTATTTATACTTTAGTAGCTTTTACTTAGTTATATACTAGTTTCTCCCTAACCTTATATAGCTTTTTTATATATATATAAGCTTTTAAAACCTCCCTTTTCTTACTCTTACCCTTAAAAGCTAGGTAAAACTTAGGTAAATAGCTTATAAGAGTATAGTTTAGGGAGTAACCTATTATTTTATTAATAGTATTATTATATATAAATTAAGCTATTAGGAGTAATTTTAGCTATAAGTACTAGTTTTCTTTAATAAAATACTATAAGTAATACTTTAGCACCTAGTTTATTCTTTTTATTTACTTATTAGTTTAAGGGTAAAATACTATTAAAAGCCTTTACTTTATGTATAATAAGTAATATATATCTAACTAGAATTAGCTTATAAATACTAAGCCTTTATTAGATATAATGCCCTCTAGTACCCTAAATTAAAGCTTAATTTCCTTATAAAATAACTTTACTAATTTAGCTATATTAATTATAGTCTTTATAAGGAGAAAGATAAAGTACTTAGTAAATTAGTTTATAATTACTAGGATTATATTAGTTTCTTACTTACCTAGCTATACTAGTAGTAATCCTATAATAAAGTCTATTAAGATCTTTACTTATAGTTACTTTAGTATTAGTAATAATTTAAGGGTTTTATATAAGTAATGCCTCCTAGCTATTATATACTAGCATACTTTATAGCTAGATATATAGTCTAAAATAGCTTTACTTATTACTAGCTACTAATAGTAATATTTTAATAGCTTAAGAGTATATTTAGTCCTAAAGTAACTTACTAGTAAATTATTATAGTATAGCTATAAAAGCTCTTATTATAAAATAGGCTCCTATAGAATAACTACCTAGGCTTTATATATGTCACGACTGGATTAGGGAGATATAAACAGAGTGAAGGCTAAGGTTCTTAGTTATAGCTAGAGAGCTACTACTTAGGGGTAGGTATATAAAGGTCTTAAACTCTAACCTCCTATATACCTTATAGGTAGTCCTTATCTAAATACCTTATTATATATATATAGCTATCTAATAGCTACTTAGTTATTTACATAACCTAAGGCTTATCTAAGGGTTTTATTATATAATTATTTTATCCCTAACTCCCTAGCCTCTATACTCCTAATATACTACCTCCCTAATATATAATTATCCTTAATTAAAAAGAAGCTACTTAGTTAATATAAGTATACTATATATAGCTTATAATAGTGTTTAATATTACTAGTTATTTTATAAGTATATAGCTATTATATTTACTTAGGATAATAAAATAAAAGTTATAGGGTTTTAGGTAATTTCTTTCTTTACTCTCTAGCTTTTAATAGCTATATACTTACTACTTTATTACTTCTAATATATATATCTTTACCTAATAAGTTATTAATACTAAGTAAGTAAATTACTAATATTAGATTTTATAATTAGGTTAAATAAATAAGGTGCTATATGCTATTTAAAATAAATAAGCTCTTATTTAATATTAGGGATATTATATTATTTTTACTAGGAGTTTATAGCTACTATACGTATTTACTAGTAGTAGTTATAACTATAAATATTATAATTTCTAGATTAGCTATATATAGCGTGTAAATTACTTAGGGGTCTAAGGCTAATATAAAAGAGGCTTACTTTTCCTTACTTTTATATATTCTTTTCCTTTATATTTTTCTTTAATATTATAAGTTACCCTTACTTATAACCTAGTAGCTTTATAATTACTATTATAGTAGTTACTAATATCTTATAGTATTATTTTATTATTTATATTTAATTTTACTTAAATACTTTATCCCTTTTAAATACTAAAATATTAGTTACTTTACCTTTTATACTTATATTCCTATAGTGTATTATTACTAACTTACTAATAGTAAATTATATCTAAGTATTATAGTACTCCTATTTTATTAGATTCTTTAATAACTAAGAGAACCCCTTAGATATTTCCTTAAAAATCTTCTAAGAAGTAAATAGCTTTAAAAATTTTAATATAAGTATAATATCTCTAACCCCTAGTATATGCCTTACTAACTTATAGCTAGTAATACTAGTAATATAAAAATTCCTTATATATACTATATATAGTAAGTAGTAATATAAGCTATTACCCTTAAAGATAGTAATAGTGTTATTTTATAGTATATTACTAAAGGTAAATTTACTTTAACTAAGTATACTAACTTCTTAAGTATAACTTTACTATTACCTTACTATATATTACTACTAACTTATATAGGTAACTTAATAAAATACGCTTATTATATATAAAATAATAAAGACTTTTTAAGGGTATATTTTCCCTTTCTTTACTACTTATACTTATACTAATATACTACTAATACTTTACTTACTTTATAAAATTATACTAAGCGCTTTTTAAGTATATTAATAATTATATTATCTCTAATAATAATCCTTACTTTCTTAATAATATATATATATATTTATCTTTATAACTTAGGTTATTACTAATATACTACTAGCGCTTAATATATATAAAGTATAAACTTTATAATATACTTTTATTTATAAAGAATACTAATAAGTATAGCTAAGCTAGATAAGTAAGGCTAACTATAAAGGTTATATAAGAGGCTAATACTAATAAAAGAATTACTATATTATTACTAAGTAACACTATTAATCTAGAAGTCTAGATTAATATCTTTAATAGCTTATACTTTATTATATAAAACCTTCCCTTAGTAAGTTTCTTAATATTTTTACTTATAGCCTTACTAACTTACTAATAGCTTACTATATATATACTTATACTTCTTACTTATATTAGGCTATTAGACTTTCTAGGTAAGCTTTATATATATATATATAAGAAGAGGGATTTCTCTAATAATAAGAATAAATCCCTTATCTAAGGCCTTACTACTAACCTAGCGCCTAGGAATAAAAATAATAATACTAGGGGCTAGGGCCTAATATAAATATAAAGTAAATAATGCTAGGTAGCTATAAGGTAAATTATCTAAGAAATTATCTAGTTTTTTTATATATTACTATTACTATCTAATCTTTACTAAATGCATTTTTATATTTATAAACTAGCTACTTAGTTACTACTTATAATTATTAATAATATTTATTATAATAAAATCTTTTCTCTTAACTTATAAATTCTCTAAAGTATTATAGCCCTTCTATTTAACTAGGTATTTCTAATATCTCCTATTATAATAATATAAGATAATTCTTTTAACCTTAAACTCCTATTTATTATTTATAATATTATCTTATAGTAAGGATATGTCTTTTACACTAGTTAAGTCCCTTATAAATAGTTTAAGGTTAGTAATATTAAAAACATTATATAGCTATATACTAGGTAATAGCTTTAATTAGTATACTAATTTATAAGTTTTAATTACCTTTTTAACTTTATAAGGGCCTAGGTACTTTATACTTAGCTTCCTACTAGGTTACTATAGGTTAATATTCTTTATAAATAATAAAAAATAGTTACTTACTTTAAACTTTATTAGAGTTTACTTCTTATTATAGTATTTTATATACTAGGTCTATAAGTTACTTAGAAGCTACTTAATTACTATATATTTATCTCTTAGTATAATTACTTAAGTCTTTACCTAGTTATTTACTACTAGAATATTTATAACTACTTACTATAAGCCTCTAGGGTTATAACCTTATAGTGCCTTTACTAAGGTATAGTTATAAGTTAAGTAAGCGATTATACATAAACTATACTATTAATAGGTTATTTACCTAGTTAGTTTAATTAAAGTAAGTAAAAGCTTTTAGATAATGCTTTAAAACTTAGTTTAAATGTTTTATTTACTTATTTATTTATAAGTAAAATATAATGCTTAGTTATTACTTAGTAATAATAAGGTAGTAAAAATTATCTAAAACCTACTAGTAAATATTAAACTATAGTCTATAATAATACCTTCTAAGGCACTATAGTCCTTAAAAACATATTCTAGAAATATAGTAGCTAACCTATTACTAGTTAGTTATATTAAAATAAGGATATAAATACTATATTTTATAAAATAGTTTATAATAACTAAGATTATATTATAAGTTTAATTTATATCTTTTATAAGTAATAGCCTTATAATGAAATCTATTAATAATTCTTAAAAAGGCTAATTAAGCACTAGTAGCACTACTAGCTTACTATAAGGTTTATAGTGCCTTAGCTTTAAAGTCTAATAGCTTATATAAGTTTATATATATAACTTAGTATCTTTCTTTATTAATAGCTAGTAATACTAATTTATAATATAATAAAGGGTATTACTAACTCCTTAGTAGCTTACTACTAGGTTATTATAAGTAAGTAATAAAATTTCCTTTCTTATACTAGCTAAAATAAAAACTTAATTCTTAAATATTAATAGCTTAGAGGGCCTAATAAACTATATTTATAATACTTCTAAGTTACTACTCTTAAGTAGCTTCCTATAACCTATAGTAAAGTTATTACCTTACTATACTTAAAATAATATAACCTAAATTAAAGCCTTTAATTTTACGTATATAAAATAAGTATTATATATAAACTTAGAAGAGGTTTACTAGACTACTTGTATTCTTACTATAATACTACTATAAGTAGCTAGCTTATAGTATACCTATGTTAGGAGCACGGAGGCTAGGGAGCTAGGGACAGAATAGTCACATAATAGAACCCTTAGATAAGCCTTAGGTTATGCGGATAACTAAGTAGCTATTAGATAGCTATGTGTATGTAGTAGGGTATTTAGATAAGGACTACCTATAAGGCATATAAGAGGTTAGAGTTTAAGACCTTTATATACTTACCCTTAAGTAATAGCTCTCTAGCTATAACTAAGAACCTTAGCCTTTACTTTATTTATATCTCCCTAATCTAGTTATAATAAGTTAAACTCTTAAACCCTTTAAAGCAAATAAACTATTAGCTAGGTTTAAATATAAAGAAGCTATAGAATATTTACTTAAAACACACTTATATTACCTAGTAAGGGAGATATAAACCTATAGCACCTAAGGAGTAACTTATATACCCTAACTTTAGGGCCTAATAATAAAAGGATTTAATAAATACTACCTAGCCTTAATTAATATAGTAATACCAAATCTAGGAATAATAATAACCTAGATAAGCTAGAGCGCTGCTATAAGGTTATATAAACCTAGCTATAATATACTTATATAAGGTAGGATATTATAAATATAGAAGTATAGCTTAAAGAAATTAAGGTAAACCTATAATTAGCTAGATTAGGTAGAGAACCTATAATTACCCCTTAGATACTTACACTAATTAATCCTTTATTCCTAGCTTTCCTGCCTAACCCTAACTTTATAGTAAGTGCGTACTTATAAAGCTTTATGAAGATATAGTATAAAGTACTAGCGTATAAAGGCAATACCTATAAGAATTTATAGGCATACCTAGCGGATTTAAACGTGTTATTTTAGTTAGATTTAAGAACCTTTTAGGATAATAAAACTAAGGTAATATATACTAGTAGCTACCTAGCGGATAATATAAAGTAATAATAAATATATTACGTAATAGTAAATAAGTTAGTTAACTACTTAGCTTATTCTTAGGATAAATTTGTGTCCTAGTTAAACTTAGGAGTAATAAATAAGGATATAAGGTACTTAGAAGCTACTAGGACACTACTAAATCTAAGGCAAAAGGATAACTAGTCTTTCTAGTCCTTCTTAAGACTTTAGACTAAAGTAAAAGCTAAATTACCTAACTAAATCCTTACGTACTTAAGGATAGTAATTTTCCTAAATAGCTTAAATAATACTATAAGGAAGCATATAGTTAGCTAGGAGTTCCTAATATCTTAAAGCTACCTATAGGGATAAGGTAAAAAGGCTAAAGTTATAATAATATTTACATTAAATAATTATAATAGAAACTAAGATAATAAAGAAGGTAGGAGAAAGAGATAATACTTTAGCTTCCTTATAGATAACTTATAGTAAGACTTATAGTAACTAAGTATAGGTTAAAGACCGTTTAAGTACTATAAATATAGTAATCCTAGATATAGTGTAAATAGATATAAAGTAGTAAATTATTTAATTTATAAAAGTAGTAAGTATATAACTAAGAAGCATAAGGATAGTAGTAATAAGACCTTAAACCCTAATAAGATTCTAATTAGGTTAGTATAAGCCTAGAATAATAGTCTTGCTATAGAGAAACCTATAGATAAGAGAATAAGAATATAGGTGTTCTTATAGCAAGATAACCACTAGTTAGCTATACTAGCGCTATTTAATACAGGCATAGAGTATTTAATAATCTACCCTAAATTATTATTAAAATAAAATTAGAAAAATATAAAAAAAACAGAGATAACACTAGAAAGTATAAGTAAGGATAAAATCCTATATAAAGGAATCCTATATAAGCTAATTAAGGTAAAAGATAGCATAGGCTATATAAAGGTCTGCTATATTAGCTACTACATTACTAATATAGGAGAGGGGATGCTCCTAGGTATAAATTAGACCCTAGAGTATAAACTTATAGTAATAGATTAGAAGTAAAATTTTTAGAGGTTTTTAATAACTAAGGACTATATTATACTTACTATAAGGAAGTAATAACTATATAAGGTAGTAAAATAATTATTTATTATACTATTACTAGTATTACTAAAGATTAAGGTAATTAAGCCTAGGGAAAAAGAAAGGAGACTAATAAAGACTTATTAGTAAATAATATAGTAAGTAATAACTAAGGTTATAGCATAGCTATAGTAATAGTAATAGAATATACCTATTCCCTAAAAAAGAAAAAAATAAGAAACGTAATAGCGCTCTAGGTAGTATACTATAAGGAGGTAGTAGTAACCCTATAAGAGATAGATAGTAATATAACCTAATAGTAAATCCTAGAAGAGTACGTGGAATTTATAAATATGTTTTTAAAAGATCTAGCTAGTAAGCTCCTAGAATTAGGTAGCTATACTTATATAATTAAATTAGAAAAGGGGAAATAACTACCCTAGGGACTTATATATAACCTAGCTAAAAAAGAGCTAGAAGTGCTTAGGGAGTACCTAGTAAGTGCGTAGGAAAAAGGGTGAATTAGAAGATTAACTAGTCTAGCTAGAGCCCTGATTTTATTTGTTCCAAAAAAATTAGGGAAATTAAGGCTTTATGTGAATTATAAGGGCCTTAATAGGATTATAATTAAAAATAAGGCCCCTTTGCTATTAATCTCTAAAATCCTTAACTAATTAGCGGGTGTAAAGGTTTTTATATTACTAGACCTTTAAGAAGCATACTACTAGCTATATATTCGCGAGGGTAATAAGTAGAAAATAGCTTTCTAATGCTACTATAGCTATTTTAAATACCTTATAATGCTATTTAGATTAGTAAACGCGCTAGTTACTTTTTAGGAATATATTAACAATGCCCTTAAGGGACTTGTGGATAAATTCTATATTATTTACCTTAATAATATTCTAATATATAGTAGTAATCCTATAAGATATATAGAGTATGTTAAAAGCATGCTAGAGTGACTTTAAGACACAGACCTCTATGTTAACCTTAAAAAGTGCTAATTTTCTATTAGGTAGGTAAAATTCCTAGGTTTTATTATATTTAAAAAGGGCATTAAGATAGAACTGTTATAGGTTGAAGCTATTATAACCTAGCTAATACCCTATAGTATGTTTAATATTTAATTATTCCTTAGGTTTATAGGTTTTTACTAATACTTTATAAAATAGTATAGTAAGGTAATAGTCTTACTAATAGACTATTTAAAAGGTGTTTAGCTAGTAGAGTTTAAGCTAGAACCTAGTAAACTAGTAGTGTTTAGAGAACTTTAAAAGAAGTTTTAAGAGGCACTAATTTTAGTGTATTTTAACTTACTTTGCCTACTAAGAGTAAAGATAGACGTATTTAGTTATGTAATTAAAGCTATACTTATAATATTAGTGCTAGGTAGCTAGTACCTAGTGGTGTATTTTTTAAGGAAGTTAACTAATATTAAACTTTGCTACTTAATACCTAATACTAAGTTATTAGTAATTTAAGAGGTATTTTAAGCCTAGAGACATTACCTTACGTATTCTTCTTATTAGATTATAGTTATTATAGACTATTTAAATTATAAGTACCTAGCTATAAAGCTAAAGCTAACTAGTAGGTAGGTAATAGCGTTAAATAAGCTTTGTTTATTTAATTTTAGGATTAAATATTACGCAAGTAAGTTAAACCTTACAAATACCTTGTTAAGAAAAGTAGATTATATTAGTAAGAAGCGTAGGGCAAAGGCATTAACCTTATAGCTACCTAACTTCTTATCTAAATTTAATAATACTAAGCAATAGGAATACTATATAAATAATAATACTATCGCGGGTTCTAGTATTACATTACTTAGCATAGCTAATGTTTTGTTATAAAGATGCTATAATAGCCTTACTAGCCTCTAGGGTTTTAAGAAGTTATAACTTAATTATATTATTAAAGAACCTAATAGTCTAGTAAAGCCTAGTAGTAATACGTAGACTAAGTCTATTAATTCTAAGTAATAAGGTTACGCCTTATTTATATTTTTTAATGTTTCTGTAAGTCTAGCAAGCTTATAGGTTAGGAGTCTAGCTAGGTTAGTAGCTAGTAAGTAGTGTAAGTACCCCTTTAAAATGTTACTTAGCTATAATTTATTTGTAAGTCTATAGGCATACTATAAGCTAGCTACTTATAGTAGTATTATAGCAAGAATATAAGTAGTCTAGCAAACCTCTTTTAAGTTTATATGTAATGCTTATTCTATATACGTAGAATTAGAGGCTTTAATTTAGGTTACGTTATTTAAAGCATAGTAAGGTAATAACTTTACTATAGGTTATAAGAAGCTACTTAAGAGTAGTAACCTAGAAGCGTTATAAATATAGTTTATTAGGCCCTCTAAGCTATTAATATTTAAGAATCAAGTTTTTATTCTAGCTAGTATAAGAAAGGAAATTTTGCTACTTACCTATAATAACTTAGTAGTAAGCTACTAGGGAGTTAGTAAGACCCTTTATTATATTATAAACTAGTATTACTAGCTATTAATAAAGAAAGACACTAAGTTATATATGTGGACTTATATAAGCTATTAGACTTTAAAGCTAAGGCACTATAAACCTTATAGTAAGCTAGTAGCGCTACTAGTGCCTAATTAGCCTTTTTAAGAATTATTAATGGATTTTATTATAAGGCTACTACCTATAAGAGACGTAAATTAGACTTATAATGTAATCTTAGTTATTATGGACTATTTCATAAAATATAGTATTTACATCCCTATGTTAACGTGGCTAACTAGTGATAGGTTAGCTACTATATTTCTAGAATACGTTTTTAGGGACTATAGTGCCCTAGAAAGTATTATTATAGACTATAGTTTAATATTTACTAGCGGGTTTTAGATAACCTTTTGCTACCTTATTACTACTAAGTGGTAACTAAGCACTGCGTTTTACCTATAAATAAATAGGTAGATAGAACGTCTAAACTAAGTTTTAGAGTATTATCTAAGAGCTTTTGCTTACTTTAATTAGACTAACTAGGCAAATAACCTATTAATAGTATAGTTTATATATAATATAAGCGCTTACTTAACTTATAGCTACACCCTAGTGGAGGCGCTATGAGATTATAACCCTAGAGGCCTATAGTAAGTAGTTATAAATATTCTAGTAGTAAATAACTAGGTAAAGACTTAAGTAATTACACTAAGAGATAAACACATAGTAATTAAGTAGCTTCTAAGTAACTTATAAACCTAGTATATAAAGTATTATAATAAGAAGCAGACTCTAATAAAGTTTAGAGTAAGTAACTATATTTTATTATTTATAAAGAATATTAACCTATAGTAACCTAGTAAGAAGCTAAGTATAAAGTACCTAGGCCCTTATAAAGTTAAAAAGGTAATTAAAACTTATAGATTAGTATACTAATTAAAGCTACTACCTAGTATATAACTATATAATATTTTTAATATTACTAACCTTAAACTATTTATAGGGGACCTAACTAGTATAGAAGACATGTCCTTATTATAAGATAATATTACAAATAATAAATAGGAGTTTAAAGTTAAAAGAATTATCTTATATTATTATAATAGAAAATATTAGAAATACCTAGTTAAATAGAAGGGCTATAATACTTTAGAGAATTTATAGGTTAAGAGAAAAGATTTTATTATAATAGATATTATTAATAATTATAAGTAGTAACTAAGTAGCTAGTTTATAAATATAGAGGTGTATTTAGTAGAGATTAGATAGTAATAGTGATATATAAAAAAAAACAAATAATTTCTTAGACAATTTACCTTATAGCTACCTAGCACCGTTTACCCTATATTTATATTAGGCCCTAGCCCCTAGTATTATTATTTTTATTCCTAGGCGCTAGGTTAGTAATAGGGCCCTAGGTAAGGGATTTGTCCTTATTATTAGAGGAATCCCCTTCTTATACACATATATACAAAGCTTACCTAGAAGGTCTAAAGGCCTAATATAAGTAGGAAGTGTAAGTATATATATAGTAAGCTATTAGTAAGTTAGTAAGGCTATAAGTAAGAATATTAAGAAACTTACTAAGGGAAGGTTTTATATAATAAAGCATAAGCTATTAGAGATATTAATCTAGACTTCTAGATTAATAATATTACTTAGTAGTAACATAGTAATTCTCTTATTAGTATTAGCCTCTTATATAACCTCTACAGTTAGCCTTGCTTATCTAGCCTAGCTATGCTTATTAGTATTTTTATAAATAGGAGTGTGTTATAAAGTTTGCGTTTTACGTGTATTAAGCGCTAGTAATATATTAGTAATAACCTAAGTTATAAAGATAGATATATATGTATATTATTAAGAAAGTAGGGATTATTATTAAAGATAATATAACTATTAATACGCTTAAAGAGTACTTAGTATAATTTTATAAAGTAAGTAAAGCACTAGTAATATATTAGTATAAGTAGTAAAGAAAGGAAGATATACCCCTAAGTAATCTTTATTATTTTACGTATAATAGGCGTATTTTATTAAGTTACTTATATAAGTTAGTAGTAGTATGTAGTAAGTTAGTAGTAAAGTTATACTTAAGGAGTTAGTATACTTAGTTAAAGTAAATTTCCTTTTAGTAATATACTATAGAATAATGTTATTACTATCTTTAAGGGTAATAGCCTATATTACTACTTACTATATATAGTATATATAAGGGATTTTTATATTACTAGCACTACTAGCTATAAGTTAGTAAGGCATGCGCTAGGGGATAGAGATACTATACTTATATTAAATTTTTTAAAGCTATTTACTTCTTAGAAGATTTTTAAGGAAATAACTAAGGTATCTTCTTAGTTATTAAAGAATCTAATAAAGTAAGAGTACTATAGCGCTTAGATATAATTTACTATTAGTAAGTTAGTAATAATATACTATAAGAATATAAGTATAAAAGGTAAAGTAACTAATATTCTAGTGTTTAAAAGGATTAAGTGTTTAAGTAAGATTAAATATAGATAATAAAATAATACTATAGGATATTAGTAACTACTATAATAGTAGCTATAAAGCTACTAGGTTATAAGTAAGGGGAACTTATAATATTAAGGGAGGATATAAAGGAAAAGAATATGTAAAAGTAAGGAAAAGTAAGCCTTTTTTATATTAGCCTTAGACCCCTAAGTAATTTATATGCTATATATAGCTAATCTAGAAATTATAATATTTATAGTTATAGCTACTACTAGTAAATACGCATACTAGCTACAAACTCCTAGCGAGAATAACATAATATCCCTAATATTAGATAAGAGCTTGTTTGTTTTAAATAGCATATAGCACCTTATTTATTAGTAGCTTAAGGGAGGAATAATATAAGTAGTCCTCTTACTTAGTATTAATAACTTATTAAGTAGAGGTATATATATTAGAAGTAATAAAGTAATAAGTATATAATTATTTAAAGCTAGAGAGTAAAGAAGGGAATTACCTAGAACCCTATAACTTTTATTTTATTATCCTAAGTGAATATAATAGCTATATACTTATAAAATAGCTAGTAATATTAAACACTATTATAAGCTATATATAGTATACTTATATTAGCTAAGTAGCTCCTTTTTAATTAAGGATAATTATATATTAGGGGGGTAGTATATTAGGAGCATAAAGGCTAGGGAGCTAGGGATAGAATAGTTATATAATAAAACCCTTAGATAAGCCTTAGGTTATATAGATAACTAAGTAGCTATTAGATAGCTATGTATATATAGTAAGGTATTTAGACAAGGACTACCTATAAGGTATATAGGAGGTTAGAGTTTAAGACCTTTATGTACCTACCCCTAAGTAGTAGCTCTCTAGCTATAACTAAGAACCTTAGCCTTTACTCTGTTTATATCTCCCCGATCCAGTCGTGACAACCTATAGACTTATAAATAAATTATAAATAAGTAATATTTTAAAGGGGCACTTATATTACTTACTAGCTACTAACCTAGCTAGACTCCTAACCTATAGGCTTACTAGACTTATAGAAATATTAATAAATATAGATAAGGTATAACCTTATTACTTAGAATTAATAAACTTAGTTTATATACTATTACTAGGCTTTGCTAGACTATTAGGTTTCTTAATAATATAATTAAGTTATAACTTCTTAAAACCCTAGAGGCTAGTAAGGCTATTATAGTGTCTTTATAATAAAATATTAGCTATGCTAAGTAATATAATACTAAAACCTATAATAGCACTATTATTTATATAGTATTTTTATTACTTAGTATTATTAAATTTAGATAAGAAGTTAGGTAACTATAAGGTTAATACCTTTACCCTATACTTCTTACTAATATAATTTGCTTTTCTTAATAAGGTATTAGTAAGGTTTAACTTACTTATATAATATTTAATCCTAAAATTAAATAAACAAAGCTTATTTAATACTATTACTTACTTACTAGTTAGCTTTAGCTTTATAGCTAAGTACTTATAATTTAGATAGTTTATAATAACTATAATCTAATAAGAAAAATACATAAGGTAATATCTCTAGGCTTAAAATACCTCTTAAATTACTAATAACTTAGCATTAGGTATTAAGTAATAAAGTTTAATATTAGTTAACTTCCTTAAAAAATATACTACTAGGTACTAGCTACCTAGCACTAATATTATAAGTATAGCTTTAATTATATAACTAAATATATTTATCTTTACTTTTAGTAAGTAAAGTAAGTTAAAATACACTAAAATTAGTGCCTCTTAAAACTTCTTTTAAAGTTCTCTAAACACTACTAGTTTACTAGGTTTTAGCTTAAACTTTACTAGCTAAATACCTTTTAAATAATCTATTAGTAAGACTATTACCTTACTATATTATTTTATAAAGTATTAGTAAAACCCTATAAACCTAAGGAATAATTAAATATTAAATATACTATAAGGTATTAGCTAGGTTATAATAGCTTTAACCTATAATAGTTTTATCTTAATACCCTTTTTAGATATAATAAAACCTAGGAATTTTACTTACCTAATAGAAAATTAGCACTTTTTAAGGTTAATATGAAGGTCTATCCTTTCAGCCCCCAAATTTGTGGCTTAAAGCTTGTTCACTTGTTTATGTTTTACCTAATACTGCGGTGATCATTAAATTTAGTTGTTAATTGTCACACTAGCTAGGTATTGCTAGTAATTTTTTTTGTTCCTTAAAAATTAGATGCATTGGCCACAGTCAATGACCCCAAAAAAAATTAAAAATCAATATAAAGGTCTATATCTTAAAGTTACTCTAATACGCTTTTAATATACTTTATATATCTTATAGGGTTACTACTATATATTAGGATATTATTAAGGTAAATAATATAGAATTTATTTATAAGTCCCTTAAGGGTATTATTAATATATTCCTAAAAAGTAGTTAGCATATTTACTAATCTAAATAGTATTATAAGAAATTTAAAGTAGTTATAGTAATATTAGAAAGCTATCTTTTACTTATTACCTTTATAGATATATAGCTAGTAATATGCTTCTTAAAGATTTAGTAATATAAAAACCTTTACACTTGCTAATTAGTTAAGGATTTCAGAGATTAATAGTAAAGGGGCTTTATTTTTAACTATAATCCTATTAAGGCCCCTATAATCTATATAAAGCCTTAATTTCCTTAATTCTTTTAGAATAAATAAAATTAAGGCTTTAGCTAGACTAGTTAATTTTCTAATTTACCCTTTTTCCTATATACTTACTAGGTACTCCCTAAGCACTTCTAGCTCTTTTTTAGCTAGGTTATATATAAGTCCCTAAGGTAGTTATTTCCCCCCTTCTAATTTAATTATATAAGTATAGCTACCTAATTCTAGAAGCTTACTAGCTAGATCTTTTAAAAATATATCTATAAATTTTATATACTTTTCTAGGATTTACTATTAGGTTATATTTGTGAGGCCTCACTCACAACACCCGTGCGCCAGCGCACACCAGGCGGGCACACTACGCCCTAGGGCTAGGTCCACGTGACACTGGCGAGCCGCTAGCTATAAGCTAGCGACTCGTATGCATAACACACTTAGACCTAGCAAGCTTTAGTTAATATACGAGTGCCCCTATACCTCTTGCTTAGCTATCCCTTTATTCTTATAATTTTAAAGCTTACTCCTACTAGCTACCTAAGAGTGATATAGGGGGGAGAATAACCTGATTTACTAGAATAATGCTACGTACTACTTAGGATTAGCTAAATAATAGTGACACTGTATCTAGGGACATGCTACATTCCATAACCCTATTTAAAGCCACACCCTTTACTATAGGGGTAGAAGAGGTGGTGGTTAGAGAGTAAATTGCCTAGCTTAAGCAACTTAAGGAACTGTAGGAGCGAGAATAGGAGCTTACTAACTTGATATAATCTCATGGAGGAGGAGAACTAGCGAAAAGGGGCTAAAGGGCTAGTTCCTCCTTAAGCCTTAGTAGCTAAGAAATTAAGGTCTGAAATATTATGGAACTCTGATACCTTATAAACCTGCAGAAGTATAAGATATGGCTTAATAACCTTAACCGTGCCTTTAAGGGGGTAAAGTAGAAATATCGTTAAGATAACTAAAAGATTCTCTTCGCACTTGATTATATGCATACGAACTGTTAGGCTAGATGGGACTAATATATTGAAGAATAACTGGCTAATAGTTAGGATTACCCTAAGGATAACTAGGATAAGTTCTAGGACTAGACCCTTATGCTGCTTAAGGACTCCGCAAGCCACGATGCACAAATGGCTACGTAGCTAGAAAACGCGAAGCAAAAAGAGGGCTAGAGTCCTATTAAGTTTAGTATTTACTTGGATTTGCTAGAGAAATACCTGGAACAAGCCCCGGAGAAGACTTGTGCTCTTATATTCTTTGCAAAATTACTTCCTAACTTATAAGACTACATTAACCTACACGCAGATATTACTAGGTTAACACGAGAAGAGGTCGTATAACTTAGCCAACGGTTCTGGGAGGCGATGTCGAAGAATAAGTGAAAGCTAAGTGATTTAGAAGAGAAGGGCCCGCATAAGGCCCCTTGATATTAAAGACACGACTCTTCACAAGGCTATTAGCTAAATAGGGACCGAAAAGATAAGGATAAGGACGAAGAAAAGACCCTAGCTACTTACCTAAATAATGATAGGCTACGAGGAAGAAAATAGTACTATAATTGTGGTAGCATAGAGCATCTTTTCTATAATTACGATAAGCTAAAGAAAGACTAGTGAGAAGGTTAGGGAAACTCCTAGAGGCAGAAGTAGATGCCCTTACCTCTGCCTTAGACACTAGGGTACTAGTAGGACGCTAATTTCACACACTAGTTACTATTTATAGGCAAGAAGACATTGAAACGGCAGCGGATCTTAACAGTTACGCTGAGATTAACATTATTAGCGCCTAGTTCGCACAGACCTATAAGCTTAATTAGGCTAAGGCCACGGTGCCTATCCTGAAGGTAGTAGGGTCTCTTACAGTTCCCTAATATAGTATCTATAAGGTGCCTATTATAATCCGAGACTTAAGGGGTAAAAAGAAGGACCTTAAACTACTGTGTGTAGCTGTTGATAGGGACCTGAGAGCAGAGGGAAGCCCTGTATTAATTAGGATGCACACACTCGCGGAAGAACGCGTACACCTCTGCTTACACTTGCAAGAATGGTGGTTTAAGAAGAGAAAGGTAGCCTTTTTACTACTAACTCCCCGCAAGTTTGCAAAGGTAACGCGTGATAAGATGATTGTGTATGCTATCATAGGTGTGATAAAAGATGAGTTTATCCCTCTTAAAGATAAAGAGGAGGCGAAAGCATATAGAACTATTAAAGATATCCCTAAGGAGCTATATAAGTTCAAAGACATGTTTGCATTAGACAAGGCAGGGAGTCTCCTATCTAAGAAGTTGACTAACCACGTAATTGATCTTGTACTAGGAGCCACACCCCCGTACGGACTAATCTACCCTCTTTCCTAAAGTAAACTTAAAGAGCTCTGGGAATATATTAATAATAACCTAAGGAAAGGCCAGATAAGACCCTTAAAGAGCCTAGCGGGCGCGCCTATCCTATTTATGCTAAAGAAGGACAGGACGCTTTAGCTATGCGTAGACTATTAAGGACTTAACAAGGTAACGCAGAAGAATTACTACGCTCTCCCCCTAATTTCGGAGATCCTTAATTGGTGCTAAGGGGCCTGTTTCTTTTTGAAGATTAATATTAAGGACGCGTACTACCGAATCCGTATTAAAGAGGGCAATAAGTAGAAGATAGCTTTTCGCACGCGTTATAGGCACTACAAGTACCTTGTAATGCCTTTTAGGTTAACTAATGCCCTAGTTACTTTTTAAAGCTACATCTATAAGGCGCTTCACAGGCTAGTTAATACTATTTGTGTAGTGTATCTAGATAATATCTTAATCTTCTCTAAGACAAAGGAGGAGCACACTAAACATATTAAGTAAGTTCTAGAACACATAAGGTTAGCGGAGTTATATGCGAAACCCTCTAAGTGCTCTTTTTACAAGGAATTAGTAAAATTCCTAGGGTTTATCCTCTCTATTAACGGGATATTAATGAATACTCGCCAGGTTAATATAATTAGAGAATGGAAGGAGCTAACAAGTTTTAAGGACATATAATCGTTTCTTAGATTTTGTAACTTTTACTAATGGTTTATCTACAAATACTCTAGGATTGCGGCACCTCTTTATGCGTTAATAAAGGGCAGTCAAAATAGCATCCAGACTAGGAGGTTTATATTTAGGGAAAAGGAACAGCTAGTGTTTAACTAGCTAAAAGACGCCTTTTAGCAAGCGCTTTTACTCTGATATTATGACCTGAGTTAAGCGGTGCGCATTGAGATAGATACCTCGATTTTCGCAATAGTAGGAATCCTATCTTAGTAGGATAATGAGGGCCGTTGGCATCTAGTGGCCTTTTGGTTAAGAAAGTTCACAGATGCTGAACGTAACTATGGCATAGCTAACTAAGAGTTGCTCGCTATAGTAGAGTCATTTAAACACTAGCGACACTATGTTAAAGGCGTGGAGACACCTGTGGAGGTCTTGTTAGACTACTATAACCTACAGACCTTTATGAGGCAGCAGAAACTAAATAGAAGGCAGGCATGATGGTGTATGTTTCTCTGCCCTTTCTATTTTGTAATTAAGCATAGACTAGGGAAAAGCAACCCCGTGGACACACCGTTAAGAAGGTCTGATTATAAGGGCGAACCTATGTTGAATAGGGCGCTCTTACTAGAGCTTTAAAGGAAGATAGTAGCTGCCTGTGTAGCAAAAGAAGAAGTACTAATGCATTGAAGAAGTCATAGCGTGGTGCTAGTCTTAGAGCCTACTAAGTTAATAGTGGCCTAGGTGGAAGGCTAGTTAGCTGCTATGAATCTGGTGATAGGTTAGCTAAATAAGGGTGATTTTAAGGAGAAGGTGGCGTGTGTCCAAGACGTCAGCGTAGTATAAGAGATTTAGGGGGCTGTTATATTACTAGATCCTTACTAATCCGCGGCGAATAAACCATTAGCGTAACTACTACAGAAGGCATAAGACTAAGATCTAGATCTATAAAAACGCGGAGGTAAGGTTAACTCCTAAGTAAAAGGGAGGGGAAAAGCTAGTTTATAGTTGCGTAGCGTAAGGGGTCTCCTAATGTATAAAGACTAGGTAGTTATTCCGCAGGAGCCTATCTTACAATAGGAGCTCCTACGGCTATACTATGATGATCTGCTGGCGGGTTACTTTGGGACTAAATGCACTCTTAAGCTGCTAAAACGTTACTATTAGTGGCTAGCGATGAGTAAAGCTGTTTTAGACTATGTGTCTAGCTGTGGAGTATGCTAGCGTGTAGTAGCTAGAAGGCACCGCCCGTATGGAAGCCTTGAATTACTGCTAATACTAAGGCAACTGTGGGCGGAGATCTTAATAGATTTTGTTATAGGATTACTACTAGTATAGCTAGGCGACCGAGAAACTAACGTAATCCTAGTGATTATGGACTAATTTACTAAGTACTCTGTCTTCCTTGCTGTAGAGACTATAATTAACGTGGCTAAATTAGTAAAGTTGTTCCATAAGGAAATCGAGCTTTAATTTAGGCTGCCAGAGGGCATTGTATCTAATAGAGGATTAGTGTTTATAAGCCAATTCTGGTTAGATATATATTACCTGTTATGCGTAAAGCAGAGGCTTTTAACAGCGTTTCACCCCTAAACTAACGGGCAGATGGAGAGGACGAACCAAGTGCTTAAACATTACCTGCGATGCTTTATTGAAGAAAACCAACAGCTGTGGCTAAAGCTACTCCTAATGGCTTAATTCGCGTGTAATAATACTATTAACAAGATAACGGGTTACTCCCCTAACTACGCTCTTATAGGCTATTCGCCTAAGTTTCATCTAGCTCTTAAGGATAAGAGCAGGGAAGGGGAGGTCCTAGAAGCCCACGCGCGTGTCTAGAAGCTACACGAGGTTAGGGAGAAACTAGCATATAACTAGGCAAGAGCCACTAAAGCATAGGCGAAGTACTATAACTAATAACACTAGCTATTAACCTTAAAAAGAGGAGACTTAGTACTACTGTTAGCAAAGAATATTAGACTTAAGGACGCGAAATAGAAGCTAAACCTAAGATTTATTAGGCTGTTTTGGATACTTAACGCTGTAGGCAAATAAGCATACTAACTAGCACTACCTAATAAGTACAGTTAACTACATAACATGTTCTATGTTAGCCTGCTAGAGCTATGGAATTACTAGGAAGACGCTATGGATAAAGAAATGCTAATACTAGACCTTGAAGATAACGAATTTGAAGTTAAAGAAGTTAAGGATTATAGGAAGACTCATAAAGGCGACGAATACCTAGTGAAGTGGAAGGGTTAGCTAAGCGAATATAATTAATAGGTAGTAGCAGAAGACATGGAAGGCACTTAACGCGTAATTCGGGCGTTCTATCAAATTAAAACAAGGAGAAAGCATGGCAAGACGTAAGCGAGTTATAGGCAATAAGGGACAAGGTAATTACGAAAAAGGCCTAGTCTTATTAGCTGCTATTACACTCTAATTAAAAACCTTATCAGACTATCTACTAAATAACAAAAGAAAAGATCCTTATAAGGAGGGGAGTTTTAAGGGAAACCCTTCTATGGTTACACCCTTATGCGTTAAAATAACGCTATTGCGAAGAAAATATTCTGCAGTTTCGCTCTTATCCTCCTAAACCACTACCTCTATTGCCTAAAAAAACTAGTGTTTCGTGACCCCCTAGGGCACAAATCCTAGGTTATAATGTTATAGCTATAAAGTCATTTTTGCCTTCTAGGAATTGTAATATGCGGTGTAATTTAGCTATAAAAAGTTAGCGAATACGTAGCGAAGGAGGAGCGATAACTTACTATCCCTAGGACGGGGGCAGGAAATATAGTAACTAAAAGTTGCTAGCGTGAAATAATGTACTGATTATACGCAGCTGAAGCGGCCTACCTAGGGAGTAAGCGAAAGTCTAGAGAATACACGGCGAGACGTACCTAATAGACCTTAGCGGCCCCAGTTAAACTAAAGGAAACACAATGAGCCGTGTTAGTATAATCAAACCCCAAAATGAGGTTCAGATAATAGGTGCCGAAACAGTGGCAAGTTGCTTCTGAAAACATGCAATTGTTAGGATTATTAGGGACCTAATTACTTAGGGCGTCTATTAAAGTTTTCACCTAATTAAGGACAGCAAGAAGATTAAGGAAATCCCCTTGTATAGTTAGCATTACCTAGAGAGACATAGGCGATTAGGGACCGAAAATACGGAGAAAGCAATATACTTACTGTTTCGCAAGTATTGCCGCGTTTAACACATTAGACATAACGTTTCGAATTCTTCCCTTTAATAATAATGGTCTACGCGCTAGGGAATTAATAGTTAATCTAAGGGATATTAGGCTTAGCTAGAGGATTCTTCTTAAAGTCTGCGCAACCCGTGCGCAGACAATGCATATAGCTACACCCTTTTAAATAGATGTTAGGGATAGCAACAACGCTCTCCTCGTCCGATTCCATAGCGATAATGCGGCGAGTAATAAATGAAAAGTAATAGGAACTGACGATGTAATAGTATCCGAGAAAAGTTTACTATGGTTATACAAGGGAAAAGGGCGCAATACAAAAGGGAGTTAAAGGTGAATTTATACTTAAGCGCTAGCTGTTATTTGTTATTATTTTAATATGGCTGCCACTTAGCGAATAGCTACATACTACTCACCAAAAGCCGTTTAGGAGCCTAGCTAAAAGTAGGGGGGCAATTATGAGGCCCCACTTATAATACCTGTGCGCTAGCGCACACTAGGCGGGCACACCACGCCCTAGGGCTAGGTCCACGTGACACTAGTAAGCCGCTAGCTATAAGCTAGCAACTCGCACGCATAACACACTTAGACCTAGCAAGCTTCAGTCAATATACGAGTGCCCCTATACCTCTTGCCTAGCTATCCCTTTGTTCTCACAATATTACTATCTATCTCTTATATAATTACTACTACCTCCTTATAGTATATTACCTAAAGTATTATTATTTTTCTTAGTTTTTTCTTTTTTAGAAAATAAGTATATTTTACTACTATTACTATAGCTATACTATAACCTTAGTTATTACTTCCTATATTATTTACTAATAAGTCTTTATTAGTCTTCCTTTCTTTTTCCTTAGGCTTAATTACCTTAATCTTTAGTAATACTAGTAATAGTATAATAAATAACTATTTTACTACCCTATATAGTTATTACTTCCTTATAGTAAGTATAATATAATCCTTAGTTATTAAAAACCTTTAAAAATTTTACTTTTAATTTATTACTATAGGTTTATACTTTAAGGTCTAATTTATACCTAGGAGCATCCCCTCTCTTATATTAGTAATATAGTAGCTAATCTAGTAAACCTTTATATAGCCTATACTATCTTTTACCTTAATTAGCTTATATAGAATTCCTTTATATAGGATTTTATCCTTACTTATACTTTCTAGTATTATCTTTATTTTTTCTATGTTTTTCTAATTCTATTTTAATAATAATTTAGGGTAAATTATTAAATACTTTATACCTATATTAAATAGCGCTAGTATAGCTAACTAGTAGTTATCTTACTATAAGAATACTTATATTCTTATTCTCTTATTTATAGGTTTCTTTGTAATAAGACTATTATCTTAGGCTTATACTAACCTAATTAGAATCTTATTAAAGTCTAAGGTCTTATTACTATTATTCTTATACTTCTTAGTTATATACTTACTACTTTTATAAATTAAATAATTTATTACTTTATATTTATTTATACTATATTTAGGACTACTATATTTATAGCACTTAAATAGTCTTTAACTTATACTTAGTTACTATAAGCTTTACTATAAGTTATTTATAAGGAAGCTAAAGTATTATTTTTTTCTTTTACTTTCTTTATTATTATAGTTTCTATTATAATTATTTAATATAAATATTATTATAACTTTAGCCTTTTTACCTTATTCTTATAAGTAGCTCTAAGATATTAGGAACTTCTAGCTAACTATATACTTCCTTATAATATTATTTAGGTTATTTAGGAAAATTACTATTCTTAAGTATATAAGGATTTAGTTAGGTAATTTAGCTTTTACTTTAGTTTAAAGTCTTAAGAAAAACTAAAAAGACTAATTATCTTTTTACCTTAGGTTTAGTAATATCCTAGTAGCTTCTAAGTACCTTATATCTTTATTTATTACTCCTAAGTTTAACTAGAATATAAATTTATCCTAAGAATAAGCTAAGTAATTAACTAACTTATTTACTATTATATAATATATTTATTATTACTTTATATTATTAGCTAGGTAGCTACTAGTATATATTACCTTAGTTTTATTATTATAAAAGGTTCTTAGATTTAACTAAAATAATATATTTAAATTCGCTAGGTATACCTATAAATTCTTATAAGTATTACCTTTATATACTAGCACTTTATACTATATCTTTATAAAGCTTTATAAGTATATACTTACTATAAAGTTAAGGTTAGGTAAGAAAGCTGGGAATAAGGGATTAATTAGTATAAGTATCTAAGGGGTAATTATAGGTTCTTTACCTAATCTAGCTAATTATAGGTTTACCTTAATTTCTTTAAGCTATACTTTTATATTTATAATATCTTACCTTATATAAGTATATTATAGCTAGGCTTATATAACCTTATAGTAGCGCTTTAGCTTATCTAGGTTATTATTATTCCTATATTTAGTATTATTATATTAATTAAGATTAGGTAGTGTTTATTATACCCTTTTATTATTAGGCCTTAAAGTTAGGGTATATAAGTTACTCCCTAGGTGCTATAAGTTTATATCTCCCTTACTAGGTAATATAAGTATATTTTAAGTAAATATTCTATAGCTTCTTTATATTTAAACCTAGCTAATAGTTTATTTACCTTAAAGGGTTTAAGAGTTTAACTTATTATAACTAGATTAAGAAAATATAAATAAAGTAAAGGCTAAGGTTCTTAGTTATAGCTAGAGAGCTATTACTTAAGGGTAAGTATATAAAGGTCTTAAACTCTAACCTTTTATATACCTTATAGGTAGTCCTTATCTAAATACCTTACTATATATACATAGCTATCTAATAACTACTTAGTTATTTGTATAACCTAAGGCTTATCTAAGGGTTTTATTATGTGACTATTCTATCCCTAACTCCCTAGCCTCCGTGCTCCTAACATAATTACACTAGGTTTATATAGATATTAGGGGTTATTATAAGGTATAGAAAATATAAGGGTTAAATAAATATAACTATATAGGTACTAAAACTAACTACACTAAGTTTATATAGGGATTAGGGGTTAATATAAGGTATAGGAAATATAAGAGTTAAATAAATATAACTATATAGGTATTAAGGAATATTATAAGGTAATACAAAGTATAAGGGTTAAATAAATTTATATATATATACACTAGATTTAGCTACGCTAGGATTGTAAAGGTATTATAGGATATTATAAGATATAGGTGTGAAGAATTACCCTTAGCTAGCATAATAACTAATATATATAGGAGGGTATACTAATTCTATACTAACTTATTAAATTCACCCCTTATTATTATGCCTTTCCTTTTAATATTATTATTTAGTAAGGGGATTAAGACCTTTCTTTATATATTCCTTTACCTAATTAGGTTTTTCTTAAGATAATCCTTTACTATCTTAGCTATATTAATTCTTATTTTATCTTCTATAATCCACTAGTTATCTTTAGTAATATAACCCTTTTATCTAATAAGAAATTTAATTCTTAACGTTTTAGTCTGCTTAAAAATCTTAATCTAATAGCTATAAATTCTCTTAATTTCCTAATAGTTTACTTCCTATAAATTATTAAATATAATTAGTAAAGAAGCTATCTCTTCTCTTTTAAATAGGTTTTTTCCTTATACTAGCTTTTAAATTTACATTACTAATACTACTAGATATACACGCGAATTTAGAGGGAAATCTAATTAATATACTAAAGGATTTACTTTCTCTAATACCTTATATAGCCCTGCCCTTTATAAGGACTATTTCTTCTTTAGTTTACTAGGTAATTTATATCCCTTATATAGTTATAAATGTACTATATCTCCTTTATTAATATTAACTAGTTTATAGTAATTATTATATTAGATTTTAGTAAGCACTACTACTATTATAATTACTAATTAGGCCTTATACTAGTATAACTTTTATAGTACTATAATATTATTTAGGTTAAATCTAGTGTTAGTTATATTATTTAGAGAGAGTAAATTAATAATACTTAGTAGATAAAAACCATATAATAGCTTATTAGAAGCCTATCCTATACCTATAGCTATAGTGTTATTTAGCTAATACTATAGTGCTAGTAATAGTATCAGGTAAGGGTGTAGATGGATGATAAAAAGTGTTTAATTTGATTAATCAGAGGTGCAGACAGCAGCCGACTTTTGTACCTAAAAGGTACATAGTGCGCTACGGAAATAACTAGTTTACAGAGGTACTTCTAATATATTTATCTCCACTAATATCTTATCCTAGTTAATGCGTAACTAGCATTTATATATCTAATGCTTTAGGGATCTTTTCCTAATATACCTCCCCTAGCTAAGATATTTATTAAAGCTAGAGATTAAAGGTATAAGAAGAGATTATAAATAATCCCTAGTGTTATAATTAGGCAGGAATCTCCCTTAGGCTAATTCTATAGTAGAAGTCCTTATATATTTAACCTAAAAGAGGCTTTATAAAGCTATTCGCAGGCATCTTAGAGGTCTTTATCTAATTAACCTTAATATTACCTATTATATATTATTCTTAAATCTATATTTAATTTATATTAAGGTGCTTAAGGCTAGTTTAAAGCCTTCCTTCTATATATTTAGTAATCTAGATTATTTACTTATTATTACACTAGATAATTAAGAGCGGCGGTATGTGTATATTAATATCACAAAGTAGCTTACTAAGAGAAATACGCTCTTTTATACTATAATTTAAGGTAAAGAGCTTTGCTTTTATACTTAAAGTTATTATATAATATTACTTTCTAGACTTCTAATTAATTATAGTACTATATATAATAAAAACATAGCCTTATATTAACTTCTAAGTCTTAGGATTATCGCTAAGTAAAGCATCTATACTAGAAAATAGCGTATTAAAGCTATCTACGCCTAAATATTATAGGTAAAGCTTCTTTATATTCTAAGTGTATAATAAAGCACCCTAAGCTAATTTAATATGCTTTACTAACGGATTTATTATAAAGAAAGCTAGCTTTAATACTATAAATACTATATCTAGTCTTCTAATAATATAAAGATATACTAAAGAGCCTATAATTACTCTATAGTAGCTAATTTCTTTATTAGAAGCTTTATTATTATTTAGGTAGATTATAGCTATTAGAAGAGGAGCTATAATTAAGCTCTTTAACTTATTATTAATAATATTAGGAATAAACTTCTAAGTAATCTTTTAAATATATAATTCCTATAATAACTATATCTCTTTAGTATTATGATTTCTAATGATTTTAATGCCTAGGAACCACTTTAATTTACCTTAGTTCTTAATATCTAGACTATTTATTAATTACTTATATAATTCTTTAAATTCTGCTTTAGATCTATTAGGGTATAGCACTATAATATTATTTACGTAGAAAAACAAGATAAAATCATCCTTTATAAAGATATATAAGTCTTCTTTCCCTTAGATAAAGCTAAGCTCTAAAAGGAATCTTATTAAATAAAGGAACTATTATTAGGGAGCTTCCTATAGCTTATATAATACTCTAATTATCTTCTAGAGATAATCTTTTATATTTATACCCTCTAGGGGTTTATAGAAAATAGGTTCTTTAAGTTCTATATATAAGAAGGCATTCCAAATATTATATTATTAAGTATTAAGATTATTAGTATAATAGACTTAAGTAATATTTATAGAGATTAAGAAGTAAGGGTAGCTATGTAATTATTAAGGTTATCCTTTAGTTACTAGTTGCCTTATACTACTATTTAAGCCTTAAACTTTATAACTATGCCTTTTTTATTAGTTTTATATTTAAAAACCTAGCTAAGATTAATAATTTCCTTATACTTATTAGGATTAATTAGTTCCTTAGGTATATCCTCCTAGTAGTTTAAGAATAGAAGCTTTAAAAGCTCCTTTATAATTACTTCCTTCTAGTAATTATAATATAGTAATGCTATTACCTAATAATAATAAGCAGGTTCTAGGGGTATATCTTTAATCTATAAATTATATTAAGTTCCTTAAAATACTAAAGAAAAGCAAAAGAAAACTATACTTACCTAGCTTTCCTTATTTCCTTTTATTAGTATTTTCTAGTTATAATATTATTTAGGTTAATACTATTATTACAGGGACTATAATTCTCTATAGTCTTACTGCACTTAGTAGTATTTTCACTAGTCTTTATAGTAGTCTCTACGTGTTTAGCTATTATATTACTTATAAATTTATTAATCTTTTAAAATAATGTATTATTACCTTATACCTAAAGTTCTATATTCTCTATAGTAACTAGTGCCTTATAAGAAGAGTTAGGAGGGGTTAAAAAAGCACTAATATAGCTACTTTCTTACTCTAATATATAAGGTAGTATTTTTACTTTAATCTAATTATTTTCCTTATCTATAACTAATAGTAAGAAGTTATAATTCTCTTCTTCTAGGTCTATTCTTATAAGTTCTTAACTAATATCTTTATTAAGGTCTTTACCTTTAAGCTCTTTAAGTAGCGTAATTATTAATATCTTCTCTTTCTAGGCTAATTTAATCTCTTTTTCTAGCTTAAAGAATAAAGCCTTATTAAACTATATATATACTAATATAATAACTTTATAATTATAAAGGGTTAGAACCTAAATAATATACTAGGATTTGCCTTTATAACCTATAAGGTATTTAATATAAGCTTTTTACTCTAACTAAGGGATTATATTATTTAATTTAATATACTCTAGAGCTTTTATTATTATTAGAAACGCTTTATATCTATAAGCTTATAGATATAAAATTAAGGGTTTTTAAACCTCTAATATCTATAAATAGGCAGGGATGGTTTTCCTAGCCTAATTCCACTAAAGTTTATATAGTATAATCTAATTCCTATAATGCTTAAAAGGCATTTAATTTAATAGATAAACCGCTATATTAAAGACCTTATTATTAAGCTCTAATAGGAATCTAGCCTTAAGACTTAATATATAAGCCTTTTACTTAACTACCCCCCTAGATCTTTCTGCCTTACTATTCTAACTAGGTATTAAGGGAGCTAAATTATAGACTATAATACCTGCTAAGGCTATCTTATCCCTTATATTATCTATAAATAAGGCTTTTTTAATATTACTATATAAAAGCATAGTTAAACACTAAATTAAGTGCTTAGAAACGCTACTATTATATAGAAGCTATTATAAATCCTATCCTTTAATTTAAATAAGTAGAAGAATTATATTAAGGTTATAAGGTATATAAAAATATACTAATACCTATTACTATTCTAACAAGGGGAGTTATAGTACTCTAGATTAACTAAAAGCCTATAACCTAGTCCTTAAGGAAGCCCTTTAGGTATAACCTATAATCTCTAGCACTTAGCTTTGCCTATAGTATTAATCTTATAATCTATAAGTTTAAGTCCTATTAATTTAATGCCTAAAGTTATGTTTATAAGCTCTATAAAGGCCTTTTTACCTAGATAACCACTTCTATAATACTAGAGATCTATATCTTCTCTTATAGGTAGCTTTAGAGCTTTGCTTAATATAGTATTAGCTTCCTTTAGATTATCTAATAGTCTTAATAGCATATAAAGCTTATTAATATTATATACCCTAGCTATAGGGTATTTTCCTTTATAGAGGAATCCCTTTTTCTTCTTCTAGAAGATACTTGCCTTTATTATAATTATTACTAATACTAGATTAATATAGAATTTAGGGATAAATAAGGTAGTCTCTAATATAATTATTCTTATACTTTATAATATAGGATCTATAATAGATATGCTAACTAGCCCTTAACCTAAAGCTATATAGATTATACTACTAGCCTTAACCTCTATTATAATATCCTTATTAAATTTAGATTACTTAAACTATTAGATATTATTAAAGATATAAATATTTACTTTAGAGTTATAGAGGACTATATTCCTTCTTAAATCTAAGCTATCCCTAGTGTTTAATAAATTTATGCTTTCCTTTAATAATTTATATTACTTAAAGCATATAAATAATAATATATTAGCTAACTTCTTACCTATAGTTACTATAATAGAGTTATTTATAGGGTTTTATAAAGGTATAATAATCTTATTACCTTTCTTCTCTAGCTTCTAATTTATAGCCTTTAATTTCTCCTATAGATTTCCTTTAAGATACTTCTTAATATTCTTTTTAGAGTTCTTCCTAACTTCCTAGTTCTTTAGAGTAGCCTCTAGCTTATAAAGAGCCTTAAATAAATTATAGGATTCCTACTACTTTATAGCATTCTTAATAGTATAATTTATATATCTAGGGCACTTAGGCCTCTCTAGCTTTATTAAATTATTTAATCTATTACTTATAAGCATATTAGCAGTCTTTAGTTCTTTTAGTAAAGCCTTATAATCCCTTTTAAACTTAGTAATAGCTTTAAGGAAGCTATTATTTATTCTCTTATTAAGTAAGTTATTCTATTTCTTCTAAAATAACTTATATTTACTTTAAAGAGGTATAATAAACTTATATAGTATTATATCTTTAGTCTATTAGGTCTTAAGGTCTAGATAATTCCTCTATAGTACCTTAATTATTATAGCCTACTTATACTAATCTTAGGTGCCTTTAGCTTATAGATAATTAATTAGGTGATTTTCCGCAAGAATAAGTATTTTCTTTATGTTTAGCTTATACTAATTATAAATAAGTAATAGTATCCTTTAGGCGTAATGTTAAATAGACTTCTTCTCCTTAATCTTAGTGTTAAAGTTAAGGGAATCTTAAATATTCTTTAAAAGGGTCTTATAAATATATTCCCTAATCTTTAGTATCTATTTAGCTAGATCTTAATACTTTATAAGCTTAAATTAAAGCTCTTTATATTTAAAGTTTAATTAGTCCTTTATATCTTTATAAGCAAGCTTCTAATCCTCTAGAGTATTAGGGTTATTATCCGTAACCTCTAGTCTCTAACCCCTCTATAGGTACGTAGGTATTATAGGTTCTTTAAGTAGTTTAACCTTATTTAGGTTAATATACTCCTAGACCCTATAAGATTCTATGTAATTCTTAATCTATATATACTACTTAATCTAGTTCTTCTCTAATAATAATACTATATTTAGGGTTTCTTTAGATATATTAAAGAGGAATATATAGGTTAAGGGAAGCGTAGGATGTGATAATTAACTATCAATTAATATAATAAGGTGTTTATCTTGTAATATTAGTAAGTGTTAATTAAATTAATCTAATGGAGCTAATAACTTTAAAGATAATAATAAATTTAGTAATAAAAGCTACCTAGGCTTATAACTATTAGATAGGGGTGTAGATAGATAATAAAAAGTGTTTAATTTAATTAATTAGAGGTGTAGATAGTAGCTAACTTTTGTACCTAAAAGGTACATAGTGCGCTATAGAAATAACTAGTCTACGGAGGTACTTCTAATATATTCATCTCCACCGATGTCTTATCCTAGTCAATGCGCGACTAGCATCTACACATCCGATGCTTCAGGGAGCTCTTCCTAACAAATAGTAATATCTATATTATATCTAGGTTTATTGCTATATAATATTATCTTATAATTATTACTATCTAATTTTTCCTTTCTATAGTTCTATTTATCTAAGGATAATATACTATACCTATAAGGAGTTTAACTCCTATATACCTAAATATCTTCTTCTATATATTAAATATAAACTTTAAGTCTTTATTACTAATAATTTATCTTAGTAATCCCTAGTCTATAATATATAAGGTATAAAGAAGTAACTTTACTTAAATTTCCACTAGATATATAGTATACCCTAGTATTAGAAAAGTTCTCTTACTAAATAAATAATTTACTAGGTATAGTAAATTATATATAGTGTATCTCTTTATTTACTATATAGTATTTATAGCTAATACTTCTAGTATATTTATTATAAAATTAAGTAAAATTATATAAAAAGGTATTAGCTTTAACTATAATAGTTATAACTCCCTAGTAGTTTTAATTAGTTAATAGTGTTTTCCTAATACACTATATAGTAAGTAATATAATTATAAATTTACTAGCTTATATATAGAAAATAAACTAATTATAACTTTACTACTATTCTAGTAATTCTAAAGTAGTGTTAGTTATTATATACTAGTTATAAGATAGATTTAACCTTAGTTATTAGAATATAAAGGTAGAAAAATCTATCCTTACTATAATAATATAATAAACTATCTTTACGTAAATCCTATCTATATAAAGGAATTTTTAGTTTAACTCTAGTATCTCTTACTACTTACCTTTCCTAATAGGCTTTTATAGCTATAATAATTTAACTAAATTTCTAGTCTAACTAGTATCCTAAGATAATTCTAGCCTTAAGCTTATTATCTATAATTACTATTATAATATATTCCTTACTTATAAAATATATACTTATCTCTAATTTATTATATTAACTTTTCTAGCTATCTCTCTATAAGTTACCTTTACTAATAGCCTAGAGAGTATATCTAGAATAATATTTAATATTCCTAATATATTTATTACCTTTAGATTAAATTATAATAAATAATTTATAACTTTTACTAGTTTTAAATTAGCCTTATCTAGATTTATTATTAATAATAAGGTATATTTAATAATACCCTTAGCTAGGGAATAGTTACTTAATATATTAACTACTATACTATTAGATTAAACTATTTTTTAGAGTTTCCTAATACTTTATATAATTATAGCTATTTTTACTTCTATTAAACTATACTATTTCTTAATATATAATATTACCCTAGAGAGGAATAAAATTAGCTATATTTTATTATTCTTAATATCTTTCCTAGGGATACTTTAACTATCCTATTTCTCTTATAAATAGAAAGTATATAAGCTAAATCCTTCCTTATATATATTAATTTTAAGAAAAAGTAGTTTCTTTAGGTTATAATACTATAATATCTATTTCTTACTTAGGAATACTTTAATATCTTTAAAAGCCTTTTTCTTATCTATTATTAGCAAAAACATTTTCTATTATATTTTCTATTTCTATACTAGTTTTAAAATACTAGTAATTTTTTTATTCTTTTTCTAAAACTCTCTTAATAATATAGTTTTTTGCTCCTATAATAGTTAGATTTATATATTAAACTATAGGATCCTATTATAAAGGAATTTAGCTATTCTAATAAAAGTCTTAAGACTTAATAAATTACTTAGAAAAATCTGTTGGAACAAAGGTGATATCAATCGCGCGAGCAGCAGCCGCAATTACCTAGCAAAAGCTTAGGCCACGTGCAAGCCCCGCACGTAACCTATAACCTAGCCTTGTGATTAGCTAGGAATTATAGGGCTATAAATGCATAACCCCTTTTGCCTTTTATATTATAGCTTCTAGTTTCTAACTTCTCTTTTTAACATAATAAACACATAGAATATAGCCTAGAATAGATAATTAATAATAATACTATTCTTTAGGCTTATAACCTTATTACATTAAATTTAATACCTTGTAATACTAACACTAATTAGTAGTTACCTTTATAAATAACCACGTAGTCTTTAAAAACCGCAGATTAGCAAGGTTATATTAGAAGAGGTAGCTTACCTAATAACAACTTACCCTATAAAATAGGAGGGCTATATTTAAAGGAAAGTTATGCTAATAAAGAGATATAGACATAGCTCTCTTCTTACTTTAGTATTAATATCTAATCTATATAGACTCTAAAATAATAAAGAAGGGTTTAATACTAGTAGCTAAGCTATCCCCTTATCCTTCTTTATTATATATTTTATTACATATTTAAAGTTAATTACCTTACCTTATAATTCTTTATATTAGTAATATAATTTTTATAATTTACCTTTACACTCTCCTACCTCTTTATACTAAAAGAGTTATTTCCTTATATTATTACTTACTTAGTTAAGATATTAGATATAGCTAGCCTATTAAGGGTTACTAATTAATTTAGAGTCCTAAGTAAAAGTAATAAATATAATAACACTATAGAAGGTATTAGAACTAGAGATAATAAAGAATACCTTAATAAAGATAAAACCCTAGACTATATTACTTATTATATTACCTAATTCCCTTATATCTCTCTAAAGCTATACCTATATATTATAGAAGACTTACTTTAATAAATAGGAAATTCTAAGTATAAAGAGATAACTATACTTAAGGAGATTATGCTTTATATCCTTATTAAGGCTAAATAATATAAAGAGTAAGGACTATTTAGAAGAATACTTTTCTTTAAATTTAGTAATAACTTCTATAAATAAATAAGGCATAAGTTTATAAAAGAAAAGAACCTTTACTAGAATATTATCTAAGACTACTTTCTTTATAATAAGGTTTATATAACTATTAGAAAAGGTATAAAGATAGCTAATAACCTTAAAGAGGTAGTAACCTAGGAAGAATTCTAATTCTAGACCCTTAAAGAGATTAAGAAAGCTAGGAAAAAGTATATAGACTTCTAGAAGAACCTAGAGAATAAAAACTTCCTTTATAATCTTTTAGATAATAAAAATATTAAAATCTAATACCTTACCCCTTTACTATACTTATTAGTCTAATTACTATTAAAGGGATTAATAAACTAATTCTCTCTTTAAAGATTAGCTACTCTAGAAGTAAGAATACTAAAGAATACTATTTATAAGCACTTATAGGTAGTTCCCTTACCTATACTTTCGCCTAAGGTTATATAGTAGGAGGAACCTAATTACCTTATAGAAAATACCCTTAATTATAATAATTATTAGTAAAATTAAACCCTATTACCTAGGGCTAGTAATATACCCTTTAGTATAGCCTAAAGGACTATACTTCCTACTCCTTAATATAAGGAGAAGAAAAATTAGAAGGAACTATAACCCCTAAAACTATTACCTTTAAGGCTACTCTCTTAATAAATACTAACTATCCTAGTATTTTTATAAATATAAAAAGAGATACTTAAAGAATCTTTAAATACTTAAAGGCTCTCTTTAAAGTAAATTATTAACCTTTTAAAAGTATACCTAAAGAAATAACTATATAGTACTAATAACTATAATATACTTAAGTTAAAGCTTTAAATATTCTATAGAAAATATAAGATACTTAATATCTAACTAGAATAAGCTAGATATACTTTTAAAGTTATACTTAAAGGTAAGGCTTTATAATACTATATAAACTACCTCTTAAAGCCTAGTTAACTATAAGACTTTCCTATACTTATTAAGTATATAAAAACTATTTTAAAATAAAGAATATATAGTAAAGATATCTCCTAAAGTAAAATAATATTACCTTATAAGGAATAATAAGTAATAGCCTAAGTAAGTCTATAGTTAATTACTTTAATAAACTTATAGAGAAGCTTACTATCTTATAATATATAAACCCTAAGATAGGTTAGAGTAAGAAAGCACTTTAGAATTAAATTATAAAAGCCTATAGTAATATCCTTAAATATCCCTCCTGAGTACGAGGTAAAACTGCTTAGCTTACTACACCCTAACACCCCATTCCTTCAACTTCTTTTTATTTGCCTTACAAAGCTTATTGTTAGGCTTACCCTTATTTTTGAGCATTTTTTCCCTCATGTTATAGATACTATTATCTTTAGGTCGGATTTATCTTCCCTTTCCTTCCCTTTGCTTTTCTTCTCTTCTGCCATATTATTCAATATTTCAGATAGTGCGGTGTCTTTTTTATTACCTTTAGCTATACTATTATCTAATTAGTTAGTCATTAATTGGTCGATTAGTAGCCCATGACCTACCTGGTGATGCAATGGATGCAGTGCGTCTGTTAGTTTTAAATTAGATTGGCTGCAATTAAGGATAAGTTATGTTTTTTTTAGAAGGGTTTAAGTTCGCCTTAGAGCTTTAAAGGATAAGTTATAAGATAGAAGAGATATAGAGAGATAGAACAAACACAGTCGTAAAGGAAGGGGAAATTACGTTAATTTATACTATAAGTAAAACTCAAATGGATTTGAGTTTAACTACAGTTGCGAATTATAACTCTTACGTAATTATAGCTACAAAGTTTGTTACAAACTTTATATTAACCTTTTAGCCCCTAAATTTATAGCTTAAAGCTTGTTCCTTTATTTATGTTTTACCTAACACTACGGTAATTATTAAATTTAGTTATTAATTATTACACTAGCTAGGTATTGCTAGTAATTTTTTTTGTTCCTTAAAAATTAGATGCATTGGCCACAGTCAATGACCCCAAAAAAAATTAAAAATCAATATCCTTAAATATAAAGAAGCTATTATAAATTTACTAAAAAGTCTCTAAGAGTTTTATAAATATATAAGGATAATAATTTAACTTATTAAGGAAAGGAAAAAAGCTAATAATAATTCCTAACTAATATAATAACCCTAAAGTAGTTCTAGACTAACTAAAAATATAATAAGAAAGGAAAAGAGGCTTAATACTTATTTAGAAAGTCTTAGAGTAAAAGAGGGACCCCTTATATAAGGAAATGCTATATATATAGTAAGAAAGAATACTAGTTATTAAAGCACCTAGAAGAGAACTATAAGAAAGCGTTTTAATATTATAAGAATTATTACCTTATAAATCCAACTAATAACTTATATAATTTATTCCTTATATAGTATAAAAGTAAATAAAAGCCTTAATCTCTTACTAATAATAAAATTACTAAGTATATAAAGAGTATTAGATTTAAGGATAGCCCTAATAATATAAATAGGCTAGTACCTATAAGCTTCTTTAATTATAGTATATAGCTTAATAGTAAAAGAATAGTTTAAATCCTTATAAACTAAGTAGCTTTTTATAGCCTAAGTAAGGAGAACTTTTTCTAGCAAAAGCTATCTAATAATACTCTAGTAATATTTATACTAGAAAATCACTACTTATATGTAATATTCTAAGGGATTATACCTAATATAAGTACTATAAAGTTCTCTATAGTAAGGCACCCTTAATTCCTTACTTTATAATATATAATACTAAAGATATAGCTTAATAAATCTAAGGTAAGGAAGGCTATTATTAGATTTAGCATAGGAGAGCTAATTCCTACGCTTAGAGTAATTAATATACTTACCCCTTTTAGGGATATCCTTTTTAGGTTATCCTTATAAATACTCCCTTCCTTTTATTCCTTAATAATATAGATTAATTACAAATTAACTTTAATATCTCTAAGAATATACTATAATAAGGAGATATTAAAGTCCTTATAATTTGTAAATAAAGGCATGCCTAGATACTTCTTATATAGAAGGAAGAAGTAGTTACCTAGAGCTACCTTATAGAAGGTAAGCTATAATAATTACATTATTACTTTAGATACTTATTAATTAGATACTTATATAAGGTTCTTTATAAATTAGGGTATAAAGTTAATATTAAAGCTATTAAGAAGCTAATAAGAGTATACTACTAATACTAGATATATATAAATAGCCCTAATTAATTTAAATTTACCCTAAAAGATAAGTATACCTTTAACTTTAAGATTATAATAGATATCTTTTACCTTAATAGCAATTACCTTACACTTTATGCTATAGATATAGCTATAGTGTTTAATATAGTAAAATTCATAAAGGATATCTTTATAAAGACTACCTAGGAAGCCCTCTAGATATACTAGATTAATATATATTAAGGCCCTCCGGATTTAATTATTATAAACACTAGCATAAACTTCTATAGTAATAAATTTAAATAATTTACAGCTTTAATATTAATTTTAATTAAAGAGATCCCTATTAAAGCGTACTATAGCATTAGGAAGGTTAAGAGATATTATAAGCTACTTTATAAGGCTTATAATATTATTAGATATAAATACCCTATAACACCTAAACCTATTACTTTATAAATAGTAGTAAAGGCCCTAAATAATACTATAGGCCTAAATAGCCTTATTCTAACAGTCCTTATCTTTAGTGCTTACTTATATATAATAAGTAAATCCCTACTATTACTAGATATTATATAGTATATAATTATAGTATAAAAGGCTACTAAAGAAATTAAGAGGCTTTATACTATCTAGAAGGTTAATAAAGCCCTTACTATATATAATAGCCTAAATATATTAAAGACCCTTAGCTTATTACTTAGATTAAAGGTCTAAGTCTAGTAAGAAGGTAAGGGATAAAGAGGCCTATATGAGCTATTAGCTATAGATAAAGAGAGCTATATACTTAACCTCCCTAGAGGCCTAAAGACCTTTAAATTAACCTTTATTAAGCCCTATTATAATAATCCTAATAAGGAGCTATAAGTAAACTAATAGCTAATAAAGCCTAATAAGGAGAAAAAAGAGAAAAAGCAAGAGACTTAAGATAAGGACTTAGCGCTAGTAATACCTCTAAAGTATAAGCATAGAAGACCCTAAAAGAACCCCCTAGTAATACCCTAAGAAACTAATATTTTCCTATTAATAAAGGAAGTTAATAACCTTACCTTAGTAATTAAGCTATATAAGGAAAGGATTATTAAGACCCTAGGAGAACTATTTAAGGAGTTAATAAAGGCAAAGATTAAAACCCTAATTAAGCAAGGAGTATTTAAATTTATTATATTTAATAGAAAAGAATATAGTAAGCTTTAAATCTTTAATTCTTATATTATTAATAAAATTAAGGGTAAGATAACAAAACCCTACAAAAATCATACCTTATAATCTAAGGATATAAGAATAAAGGGAAATAAACTATCCTTATATAGGCCCTAATAATTTAATAAGCAAGTTAATATCTTATCCTTATAATAGCCCTATTAGTAAGGCTAAGGAAATTCCTTATATAGCTATAGGATATTTACTAAGCATATATATAAGCATATACATTCCTAGAGCAGCTAATCCTAGCATGCTTACTAATTTAGATATAGCACCTTTACTTACCTAAAATAATTCTAAAGGTTATTAAGCCTTTTTATAGCATTATAGAAGCTAGAACACACTAGTAGGTTATGTATTATAAGTATTATAAAGAGAATCTCTAGATAGAAACCTTTATATATAATCTATACTTACTTATAATTATAAAGAAAAGCCTTAACTTTACTTATATTAGAATATAAACTAATAATACTATTAGCCTCTTAAATAAGAAGTTCTCTAAGAAGAAGAAGGCCTAGATAGTTACTACTAGCTTTAATATAAAGCTAAAGTAATTCCTAACTAAGGATAATTCCCTTATGTTTAATAAAGGTATTATTATACTAGAGAATAATACTATTAAGATATAGTAAAAGGGATAAAGTAATAAGCTAGATTTAGTTCCTATAACTAATTTAAAGCGTAAATATATTAAGCAAAGAGTATAAGGCGCTTATATTACCTTAATATATTAACTAGAAGCTTATTTTAATTTATTTATTATAGCATAATACTAAGAGCTAACCCTAGAGAATATAAAGGCCCTTAATTGTTGCCTAAAGTAGTAAATAGACTACCTAAATAGAGGCCTAATATTTATCCTAATAGACCTTAAGAAAGCAAAGCTCTTTGCCTTTATAAATAAATCCTTTGCTAATAATAAGAACCTATTCTTATAACTAGGATATATAATAATTCTAGCTAATAAAGACTATACTAATAGTAAATTTATAATTAAAGGTAATATTATATACTTTAGCTTAATAAAGAGCAAGAGAGTTATATAAAGTATACTTACCTTAGAAGTCTATAGTATAGTAGCTAGTGTTAATATAGCTTACGTACTAGTAATAACTTTAAACCTAGTTACTAACTAACTAAAGCTCCTAATAATCCTAATTATTATATATATAAACTTATACTCTTTATATAAATACCTTATTAAGCTTAGTATAATAAAGGAAAAATACCTAATAATTAATATTATAGCCCTTTAGTAATTATATAAACGCTAAGAGCTTTATAAGATTTAATAAATTAATAAAGAAAATAACCTAGCTAATACCTTAATAAAGGTATTACTTAATAAGGCCCTTAAGAGCTTTATCTTTACTAACTAGATAACTATCTAAATAGAGGGATAGGTTACTTATATATAAAACATATATAGTAAGAGAGATAATCCTCTAGAAGAGTAACCACACTTACACTAGCTATTAAACCTCTCCTAGTAAATTATAGAGATTAATAGTAGTATGTAGGAGGAGGAAGATATTATTTACGCGCTATAGTATAGATAATAGTGTTATTTTAAGGAAGGAAGGGATTTAAAAGAAACCTACTTATCCTTATATAGGCTTATAGGTTAAGTAAGATTTTTTTTTCCCTTTTATTAACTATAATATACCCTAATAGGCTATAAGGTTCCTTTCTTATTTTCCCTATTAATTAAGTCATTAATCCGTTATTCTTTTTTATTTCTACGATTAATATTATATATTAACAATTATATTAAAAGAGAGAGGTTCTAGTGTTAGAATAAAGGTAATATTAATTACGTAAGCAGCAGCTATAATTACCTAGTAAAAGCTTAGGCTATATGCAAGCCTTGCATGTAACCTATAACCTAGCCTTATAATTAGCTAGGAATTATAAGGCTATAAACGCATAACCCCTTTTACCTTTTGTATTGCGGCTTCTAGTTTCTAACTTCTCTTTTTAACATAATGAACACACAGAACGTAGCCTAGAATAGATAATCAATAATAATACTATTCTTTGGGCTCACGACCTTATTACATTGAATTCAATACCCTGTGATACCAACAAAATCATTTTTTAAAATACTTTAAGTCTATTATTAGTATTAGTAATTCTATTATTATTAATAATAAAACCTAGTAACTAGATAGTAAAATAGCTAATAAATGATTTCTTTGCTATAATTATTATCTTATTTTCTTTAAGAATTTTAAGTATAATACTAAGATAATTTAAATAATCCTTAATATTATCTAAGAATATAATAATAATATTAATATAATCCTAAATAAAATACTTATACTTCTAGAAAAGTTAGTTTATAAATCTTTAGGTAAAAGTAAAGGAGTTTTAAATCCTATTAGTACTATATTTAATGCCTTAAGGCCCTAATTTAATATAACTACTATGTAAGCTTAATAGTCCCTCCTAATTAGTAACTAATAAAAAAATCCTATTTTATTAAAAAGTAAGAAAACCTTCTTACTATATATATTATTTATAATATTACTTTAGTCTAGTAAAGGGTATATATCTAGTATTACTATATTATTAAGTAGCCTTATATTAATTACTACCTTTTCTTTCTTTTCCTAGCTAGTTTTACGCTATATTATAAACACTAGGCACGCTATAGCTACTAGTTTATTAAAATATAATATCTTACCTTTTATATATAATTTTTTATATACTTTATTAAGTTTACTTATATTTTAACCCCTTAATTAGTAAGGCCTAATTAGCCTTATTTAATATTACTATTCTTTAATAAGATTAATCCTTATTTTCTAGTTCTTAGGCATAGGAATAATACCTTTATCTTAATAAATATTATATTTATCTATTAATTTAATAAACTTACTTACTATATTTTAGTTAATATTAGTAACTTACCCTCCTAAGTACGAGGTAAAACTGCTTAGCTTACTATACCCTAATACCCTATTCCTTTAACTTCTTTTTATTTACCTTATAAAGCTTATTATTAGGCTTACCCTTATTTTTTAGTATCTTTTCCCTTATATTATAAATACTATTAATTATCTTAAGGTTAGATTTATCTTCCCTTTCCTTCCCTTTACTTTTCTTCTCTTTTACTATATTATTTAATATTTTAGATAGTGTAGTATCTTTTTTATTATCTTTAGCTATACTATTATCTAATTAGTTAGTCGTTAATTAGTCGATTAGTAGCCTATGACTTACTTAGTGATCGAATTGGATTGGCTGCAATTAAGGATGAGTTGTGGTTTTTTTTTTAGGAAGGGGAAATCACGTCAATTTATGCTGTGAGTAAAACTCGAATGCATTTAAGTTTAACTATAGTCACAAATTATAACTATATCTTATGTAATCATAGCTATAAACTTATTATAAACTTTATATTAACCTTTTAGCCCTTAAATTTATAGCTTAAAGCTTATTCCTTTATTTATGTTTTACCTAACACTATAGTAATTATTAAATTTAGTTATTAATTATCACACTAGCTAGGTATTGCTAGTAATTTTTTGTTCCTTGAAAATTAGATACATTAGCCATAGCTAATGACCCCAAAAATATTAAAAATTAATATTAGTAACTTATACCCTAAATTAATTAATAATATATAGAATCTCCTCTAAGTAGGAGATTCTATATAATAGCACTCCTATATTAACCTTTTTTAGATTAAACTTATTACTTTCTTTATTTAACTTATTCTCTCTCTTATTCTTCTCTTTTATAATCTTTATAATATTTTTACTAAAATAAGTATAATATATAGAAGGATTATTAACTAAGTAATTAGTATTAACCTTACTTACTACTATTAGTTATATAACCTTCTAGTATTTATTAATAGTAATAGTTTTATCTATTAGATTATAGGTAACTATTTATTTCTAGCTAAATCTAGTAATTAATATATTAGGAAAAACTTTAAGTATAACTATATATAATATATACTTATCTCTTAGTTTTCTTATACCTCCTTCTAACTAACTACTATAGTTAACTATATCTTTAGTAAAATTATTACTATATAAGCTATAATTACTTACTAATATAGAACTTTACTTATTAGTTAGAAGATTTTTACTTTAACTATTATACTATAGACTAACCTAAAAATAACTCTAAGATATATAAAATTAATTTTTACTTTATACTTATAAAGAAAGTTTGTTTTAAGTAGTAATTTAGAACCTAAATTTAGTATTATATTTACTATAACTATAAAATATCTAGTAATTTCTATTCTATATACTACTCCTAGAATATAAAATTAAATATAGCTATTTTAGTAATAAAAAAGGAAGACTATACTCTAGATACTAGCTTTAGTTCCTATATTCTTTATTTTATATTTAACCTATTTTATTATAACTATGCCTTATTTACTAATATTAATAATATTCTAGTATTAAGGTAAATTTAATAACTCTTACCTTTATTATTAAATTTAAGGGGGATTTTTAAGTAAGTATTTAATCTCTTTTTATTATATTTAATCTCTTAAGGTTTTATAATAGCCTTAATTACTTATATAAAGGTAAGTTATTTTAGTTTAGTTATTTCTATCTTAGTAATTACTATATTTATCTCTTTATTACTATTTTTTATAAAATAAGTTTTAATAAAGTTAGACTTCTATATTCTAGTTTTATTATTATTTTTCTTAAAGACCTCTCCTTCCTTAGCTATATAATTACTATATTTCTAGAGATAGGTTTTATACTATTATATATTAAAATTATTATTATATACTATAATATAAGCATACTCCTTTTCTTTACTAGGTGGTTTTTCCTAGTATTAATAATACCTAGGTTACTAAAATTAGCCTCTTATATCTAATAATCCTTAGTTTTAAGAATATTATTTTTCCTATTAATCTTAGATTTTTTCTTAGTAGTTTTAGCTAAACCTAGATTACTTTTTTAATTCTCTTAAGTTTTATTTTACTAAAGCCTCTAGTTTTATTCTTTAGTAAGTTAATTTTACTAGTATAGCCTAGGTTAAAAAATCCTAAGGATCCTTATTTATTCCTATTATTCTATTAGTAATATTAATTCCTAGGTAGGAATTATATATTTATTAGTCTATTCTAATTAGCTTATATTTTATTTTTATTATTCTCTAAATTACTATTAGATATATTTATATCAAATAGACCTTAAGCTTTCCTTTGCCTTTTTACCTTTACCCTAGCCTTTACTATATAAATTATTATATAAATTATATCTTTTATTATTTACTATAGTAATATATACTAATCTTATATCCTTATAAGTTAGTATTAGGTATATCTAGTGTAATCCTAGATAAAGCTTAAGGTATAAATATAATAAAAGCTAATAGTTAGTTATTTTATTATTAGCTTTTATATATTAGAAGATCTTTAATATAAATTTATAAAAAGATACTTTATTAATAATATTTTCCTTAGTATTGATTTTTAATTTTTTTGGGATCATTAGCTGTGGCTAATGCATCTAATTTTCAAGGAAAAAAATTACTAGCAATACCTAGCTAGTGTAACAATTAATAACTAAATTTAATAATTACTATAGTATTAGGTAAAATATAAATAAAGGAATAAGCTTTAAGCTATAAATTTAGGGGCTAAAGGTTAATACAAAGTTTATAATAAACTTTATAGCTATAATTACATAAGATATAGTTATAATTTGTAACTATAGTTAAACTTAAATCCATTTAAGTTTTACTTATAGCATAAATTAACGTAATTTCCCCTTCCTCTACAACTATGTTTGTTTTATCTCTTATATCTCTCCTATCTTATAACTTGTCCTTTAAAGCTCTAAGGCGAACTAAAAAAAAACCATAACTTATTCTTAATTATAGATAATCCAATTCAATCACTAGGTAGGTCATGGGCTACTAATTGACTAATTGACAACTAACTAATCAGATAACAGTATGGCCAAAGGTGATAAAAAGACACCGCACTATCTGAAATATTATATTTTCCTTAGTATACTTCTCTTTCTCTAGCTATACTATTATATCTTATACTTAAATACTAAATTCCTTTTATACTATAGTAAATACTATTAAGATATTACTAAAAATAGTAACTTATTTACTTATATTAAGATATTATCTATATTATACTATTATATTTTCTTAAAATAGTATCTAGATCTTTTCTAAATAATATCTTATTAGCTAGGGTTAGTATAATATAAGTAGTCTTTAACTACTTAGACTTATAATTTAATATTATAAAAGATAGTCTATTTCCTATTATATATAATAAGATTAGTATTAGCTTCTTCTAGTTTATTATAAGGCTTAAAGTATTTAATATCTATAATTTTCTATATTAAATCTATATTTTATTCTACTAGTTATATTTACTAATTATACTAATTCTAATCTAATACTAAATCTATCCTTCCTTAGTAACTAGGATTAGTATACTATCCCTAGTCTAGATAGTATAGTATTTATTACTATAGATAGTATAAATTTAACTACTACTATATAAAACCTTACTAGTATTATAGTATTATTAGTTATACTACTAGCCTAGTCTAAGTATTTAAATAACTATTATATTAACCCTAGTTACTTAGTAAATATACTATTCTTTATATAGGATTTTATACTAATAGTATTAAACTTACTAAGGTAGTAGTACTTTATAAATCTCTAATTTTAGTTATTAATCTTATTACTAAATAGTTTATTTTATTTATTACTTAGTTTAATATAGCTTATTATATAGCCTATTATTATTTTAATATTCCCTAAAAGAACCTTATAGTATTATATTTATTTACCTTAGTATATAATTCCCTTAGTTCTAATATATTTCCTAAGGATTCTAGTTATAAATTCTCTAGATTTAACTTAGTTAAAGAATTAAGGGGTTTTATATATTAAGTAGTAGTATTATTTTTAGGGTAGTTTATAATTCCCTTTCCTTTATTAATTTTACTTCTCTCTATGCTTTTCCTAGTTCTAGTAGTAGTATTACTATTTATAAGACTAGTAATGCTTTTAGGTTATTACCCTAAGGCTTTGCTTCCTTTTAATCTAATAGAATTATTAAGGAATTCTTTAGATTTAGCCTTAGAAATATAATTCCTAACTTAATTCTAAATAAGGTATATAGCTTATAAGTCTATTAGATTCTAGTAAATAAGTAGCTTCTAAGATATTAGCTATTCTTACCTTCTTATAATTCTATTATTAAATTTATATTATATAAGTTTATATAAGTCTTTTTAGTTACTAATTCTAATAAGTTTTTACTTTTAATATTTAAAATCTAGATTTATATTATTAAAAGTCTAGAACTAATAAATAAGGTATAATTTCCTCTTAGTAACTAGGAAAATATCTAGTTCTTTGTATTAATACTATAAATAGTTAGTTTTAGATATATAGGTATTATATTTAGGTTACTAGAGGTATGTAATAAAAGAATCTTTAATTACTATTACTTATTACGTGCTAGCTTGCATATTATTAGGTTAAATCTATTAGAGAGGCTAATGGATTTAATAGGTTGTAAGTTATACTAAGTTTACTTATAAAAGCTACTATTAAGTATAGGTTATAATGTAAGAAGTAAGTTAATTCTCCTATCTAAAGAGCCAAATCTGTTCTTATCCATGTTGCTAGTGGCTAAGCTTATTTTGCCACGTAACACTAGACTACTCTCTTACCTTAATTAAGAGTTATACTCTTCATAATTTTATCTAAAGGTTTATTTAAGGGTTATATAATAAGCTATCAATATAAGAAGTAATTAGTTAAAATATCTTAGTTACTAATAGCCTTAGAGAGATAAGAGAGTATATTTAGTAAGTAGCTACTATATTAAAGGCTAAAGTAGATTTTACTAAATTAACTATATATAATATAAAGATTATATTAATAAAGGAGTTTATTAAGCACTAGAGTAAGTGCTTTATAAATAAAGTTTTATTATAAGCTTATAAGCTTTTACTAGAGTTTATAAAAGTATTAAGTAATTAAAAAAATAGTTTACTTTAGTTAATACTTTAATTACTTAGCTTTAACTAATAATATTATACCTTAGGCTTAGAGAAGTATATAAGATCCCTAACCTATAATAACTTAATAAATATTAGCCTATACCCTTTAGTAACTAAAATTATACTTTAAATACTTACCCCTAGTAATACCTTTAATTATAATCTAAATATAATAGTAATATAAATAATAAGACCTTTAGTAATAGTTAGACTACTAATTTACCTAGGTAAGGGGGTTAGAGAGTAAACTTTATACTACTAGCCTAAAGTAGTATAGTTATACTATTTTAATTACTATAAACTATACCCTAGAGTATACTAAATACTAGTCCTTAAGGATATATATAAAAGCTAAAACCTATAGCTAAGTCTTAAAATTAGTATATTAATAGTACTACCCCTTTACCTTATAAAGGTGCTTACTTTAAGTGTAGTATTACTAGGTACTATATAACTAATTATACTATAACTAGAAATAATATATTATAAAAATAGAAGTCTATATAGCTAAAGTTAATAACTTTTCCCCTAGGAATAATAACTCTTAGGTCTTTAAATAGGTTTATACTTAGTTAGCTTAGATTTATCTAAGTAAGGATAAATATAATAAAGTAAAGGTACCTTGAATTATTAAAGAGATTTTTACTAGGATTATAGTTAAAGCTTATTATATACTAATTAAACCTAAACCTATATTAGATTTTACTATATTAGTAAGTAATTACTAGCTTATTTAACTTAAAGAAGTATTATTAATTATTTTCCCTTAGCTAATAGTAGTAATTAATAAGAAAAAACTAGAAGCTAGGTAAGCTAACTTAAGAGCTTAAGTAAAAGATATTATAAATAAGAATAAACCCCTTAAACCCTTATTAAAAAGTCTTTAGAAAGTAAATATAAAAACTCTAGAGTTTATTACCTAAGGTACTTTTTAGGTTATAATATTAATTTTAGAAGTAATATTACCTTTAAAGAAGTAAAAAAATAGTACTTAGTAATATTCTTAAGAATAAGACCCTAACTTTAAAACCTAAAGCTACTTTACTAATAAAGGAAAAGATAGTAAAAAGAAATATATAAGTATTAAGTAAAATTTAAGGCTATAAGGATCTTAGTCTTATTAACTAGAAGGTATTAGCTAGTTAAATTTTAGACCTAATATTACTTATAGACTTATAGTAAATTAGCCCTAAGATATTTAAGTAGTTTTAAAAGCTATCCTTATAAGTAATTACTTTAAAAAAATAACCTAAGAAAAAAGTAGCTTTCTTACTTAATATAAGCTTTATTTAAGTTACTTTAGGTAATAGTAAGAAAATCCTAGTATTTAATAATTATAATACTAAGTTACTTTATAAGTATTAGTTAAGTACTAAGTTATTTAGAATTACTATTTAGGCTTAAATAGGATTTTAAAAAGAATAGGTATTTAACCTTAAACCTAGGTAAGCTATAGTAAATTAAGAAGCTAAAATTAATATTATATCTTAGGTATTTATACTATAAGAGAATATACTAGTTTATAATTTAGGGTCTATAGGCTTCTAAGAACTATAAATAATTAATACTAATAAGAGGGAAAATATAGTTACTTACTTTATATTAATAAAAGTAACTTAATAAAAGGTTATGCTTTATCTAGTTAAGCCTATAATCCTAGAAAAATATATTAGATAGGATAACGTAAATATATCCCTAGATAATACATTATCTAGCTTAGATAATAAGGATAATTTAGATAATTTAGAAAACTAAGTAATTTACTATAACCTAGTTATATTAAAAAACTAAATCTAATAGCCTAGGGTAATACTCTAGAAGAATAACTTTAAGAGCTTCTATTTGTTTACTTTTAGGCAGAACTTATAGTGTAGTTCTTAGGCTATGCTCCTTGAATTACCTGCCCTGTTTTAGTACAGAAAGAATATCAGCTTGCAAACCGGCCTCAGTCTAACTGCTCGGGAAGCAGCAAGACAGGAAAGCCCTGCCGAGTCCCGGAAATAAGTTCCTAAAAAGGCCAGCCACAACCCCTCTTTGTCATAACCTGGAAGGGACCCATTTCGATGGGTCCAAAAAAATGGTCGTGAGTCGTGACAGGCGACCAACACGCCGACATCGGAGGACTTCCGAGCTCCCCCCCTTCTTGTTTTTTCGGTCTCGTGTATCTAGTGTCTGTCTGTCAAGGATCTCGCCATTTGACTTGTCAAGGATAGTTGGCCCGAGTCACTGAATGGGGTCATCTCATCTTAGTCCCACCAAGTGCGTGATCAGATAAGATAAGATTATCAGATATTCCAGGTTACGCTTGACACAGTGTGGATTGTTTAAGTTTGCATCGTCACGCAGCTCAAGCCATTGGATGGGGGCCATGCACAATTCGACACACACGGGGCGTTTACGGAGTACTAGTGGATCATTTTGCGGGCACGCAGGGCGATGAGATTGATAACCCACATCTGGAGCTGAGGCATTTTAACGTGCTTGCATCTGGATTCCCACTAATAAAGATTCTTCAGCCCATCCGCCGGCTTTTCGGACCACCGAGACTCGGTCGTTTCCTTGGCGACTGGGCGAAGGGAGGCACGAGGGAAAAAAAAAATTCGAAAGGCATTAGCAAAAAAATAATCCCCCCCGCCGGCTCAACGGCCATATCGCCACGCGATGCTGTTACGTCCAAACAACCCTTGCTAACGTCGCGAGGCATATAGGGGATAACACACGTAGAAATTAGTGGCTAGTTAGCTATGCCTCTTTTTTACGTGCAATAGTTATAAGCCTAGGAGATTTATAAGACCTATAACTTCTAAGTATATAAGTTTAAATCCTACTACATACACTACTATCATAGCCTAAAAAATACCATTACCTTAGCTAGAAGAGATAACTTTAGGTTTATCATACCTGAAGCTAGGGGGTGTGCCACAGGGTATATAGGGGATAACACACGCAGAAATTAGTGGCTAGTTGGCTACGCCTCTTTTTTCGTGCAACAGCGAAGGCACTTCAAATAGATGGGGTCCTGCCCCCCATATGCAAACCCTCCTCCTCTCCAGATCACATAGACACAGCTCGGGTCGAGTCGTCAAGCAATTCGTTTTGTGCTGATACACTACACACGATGATGTTCTTACCCAAAATCCTCGTGCGCGAAGGCGATGAGGACCACGAGTCCGACAGGAGAGTCGGGCCAGCAAACGAACCCCCACTCTCCGACGACAAGGCTCATCCCACATCCAATGTTGAGGCTCACGACTCCGATTCCTCTGATGATGTTCAAGAGGGTGTCAGGGAGATCGAGACCACCGTCAAAGTCTGGAGCAGCGTCCATATCTACGTAGCCTACGCTTTGTAAGTTCTTGGTTCTCCGCAGGGGCAATGGGCAGCGCAGCGGCTCGATTCATAGTACACATCGCTAACTTGAGGGTGTATAGGATCTGGCTCGTCTATTTTGCTGACTCGATGCACTCGAGCATAGGCTACACGCTTACTTCCTACGTTACAAGTGACTTCTCGGTGCATGGTCTCACGCCCACCACCAATGTTCTCTCACAACTCATCGGAGGCCTCTTCAAGTTGCCGCTGGCCAAAATCCTTGACATCTGGGGTCGACCTCAGGGCGTGGCTCTGACCGTCTTTCTCATGGTCGTTGGTCTGGTTATGATGGCTGCTTGCCAAAATATTGAGACATACGCGGCTGCACAAATCTTCTACTGGATTGGGTAAGTCCTCGGTCCTCGATCCCCGATCAGCTGACCAATGTTATTTCCCTTTCCTCTCTGCACGACATGATGGAGGAACTTTGATGGAGGAACTTTGTAGACAGACCTAGCTAACCTTGGGTCTTGACTTTTTGCAGTTTCAACGGCGTTGCCTACAGTTTGCAGGTCTTCACCGCCGACACCTCGGAACTCAAGAATCGTGCTTTTGTGTTTGCCCTCATCAACTCGCCCTTTATCATTTCCACACCAATCAGCGCTGAAGTAGCCAACGCCTACGTGAACAAGGGTGCATTCAGTTGGAGATGGGTCTACGGCATCTTCTGCATCGTCGTCCCGGTCGTCACCGCTCCCATTTTCTTTCTGTTCTTGTGGAATCACCGCAAGGCCAAGAGAATGGGAGTCCTACAACCCAAGGAATCCAGCGGGAGGACTACAATGCAGAGCATCAAGCATTATTGTGTCGAGTTTGATATCTTTGGCCTGTTGCTTGCTGCCGCCGGTATGGCCCTTTTCTTGCTGCCATTCAACATCTACTCCTACCAGGATGAGGGTTGGCGCTCCCCAATGATCATCTGCATGCTCGTGTTTGGCGTCGTTCTTCTCATAGCATTCGCCCTCTATGAGAAGCACCTGGCGCCCGTCAAGTTCATTCCCTACGAGCTCCTCATGGACCGCACCATCATTGGTGCCTGTATCACGGTCACGGTAGCCTTTGTCTCCTTCTACATCTGGTCGGCCATGTTCCCCTCGTTCCTCCAGGTCGTGACTGAAGCTAGTCTAAAACAAACCACGTGGGTTGGACGAATCTACAATATGGCAAGCTGCGCCTGGGGCCTTGTGGTTGGCGTGCTCATCCGATGGTCTGGTCGCTTCAAGTGGCTCGCACTCTACTTTGGTGTCCCCATGCAAATCCTGGGTGTCGGTCTGATGGTTCACTTCCGTCAGCCGGGCAGAGATCTCGGATACATCATCATGACTCAATTTTTCATCGCCTTTGCAGGTGGAACCATGGTCATCTGCGAGCAGATTGCCATCATGGCTGCGGTGGCGCACAAGCATGTCGCCGTTGTGTTGGCCATGTATGCCATGTTCTCCTCAATCGGAGGCGCTATTGGAAGCACCCTTGCCACCGCTATCTGGAACGGCGTTTTCCCCAGCAGACTCCAGGAATACCTCCCTGCCGAGACCAAGATAGATGCTCCCTTGATCGTTGCAAACTTGACTCGACAGCTTTCATACCCCTCGGGATCCCCTACACGGGTGGCCATTCAACAATCATACGGAGAGGCCCAGAGAATCATGTTGGCTTCGGCGACGGCGCTTCTGGTCATCACCATCCTTTCGGTTGCCATGTGGCGTGATATTCCCGTCAAGGATTTCAAGCAGAGGAAAGGTGCTGTGTCTTGAACTGATTGGCGTTTATGCCTTCTGGTTTGACAGCTATAAACGTCTACCTAATCATTAATTATCAAGTAAAAGTATTGGTATTGCTTTAGCAGTCATTAACACGTGATATTCAATAAAAAAGTACTTCTACATACGCAAGAGTTGCCAGTTATTCACCCAGTCAACGGAACATCGACCGACTTTGCAATGATGATGTATGACAAGTTAACAGCCCTTCTGGGCATGGGGCAAGACATCACGCCCAGCGACATGGAATGGGGAAATATCGAGCCTCAACCCTCAACTTCGTGCAAACAACCGACAGTCCCACAGACTCCGGCCGTTGTCTGGCTGCCCATTTGGTGTCAAGGGCGGTCAGATCCCCCTTTAGAGAGCTCGCGCCCATCTTGTTCAACGTTCAGGGGAAAGGAAAGAAAAAGCCCATGAGCTCTCACTCGGCTTTCCTGCCACGGCTCGTCATGGTGTTTATCGTCCCGATCGATGCCAGTGCCCTCGCCGTAGGTTTCCCCGGTGCATCTAAGCGGGCCTTGTGCTTGTACAGATAGACATGTGGTTTAACATGGAAGTCGGGTCCGTGAAAATGGCTGATATTTTGTTCCACGCAGGTGATGACGGGAGGGCTCAAATGCACAGCTCCAGAAGCCTTCTGGGCAAGCGGAGCCTTTATGCTCGTCGTCACAATGGGCATCGATCGACGACGTGACCTTGGCAACGGGTAGGCTAGAATGGCCTTTCCTGCAGTCGGCAGCTGGTTTTCGTTGACTACTCTCTTGCCGCACCATGCCGGACACTTTCGAGCTTCGTAAGCGATTTCTTTTTTTTATGCTCCTGCCGTTTTTTTGGCATGGGAATTCACGATCGAGTCGGAGGAATAAAGTTCGCTAGGCCTTCGAGCCGTAGGATAATTGAGGAGTCATCTCTTGTTTTGTTGCAATCATGCCCTCTCTGTAAAGTCGCATGAGCCGTAACCGGCACGAACAGGAAGCACCGTCGGAAAACGATGGATCCTTCAGCACCCCTTGACCCTTGCTTGACCCTTGCTCACGTCGGGATGACCCCGCACCCACAAGTTACAAGTTGCATCAGGCATCCTGCGTGCGGGGGTGGCGCCTTTTATCCACGACAAGTTCTCGAAAACCTCCAACTTGCTCTTCTCTCCATCCGTCGTCGCCACGCTCAATCTGCTGCCCCCTTCTACCCGGCTGTGGCTCCAACTCGGCCATGTCCAACATGGCGTCCGTTACGATTCTCTACCCGTCGGGCCACGATTTCAACCTAGAGTACTACTTGGAAACCCACATGCCTCTCGTTGAAACGTAGGTTCATTTTCCGTTTCCCCTCAGCTACAACCCCATCTGTCCGTGCTCTCGAGGATACTGCCTGGAACTGATCGTGGCCCCCCCGTAATACATAGCTCATGGAAGCCCGACGGCCTTCGCAGCTGGGAAATCACGCAGTTCGAGTCGGGCCAGCCTTACCAGATCCAGGCCATCCTCAAGTTTGACGCCCTCTCCGCGTGGGAGGCGGCGTCGACGGGAAAGAATGCGTCTGCTGTGTTCGGCGACATTCCCAAGTTCACGACGGCGCAGCCCGTTGTCCTGAAGGGCTCGCACAGGGGGTTTCAGAAATTAACATGACGCTTTTTATTGATGGGGGGGTCAATTGGCTGTGGCTAATGCGTCTAATTTATAAGTAACATACTAGTTACTGGCGATACCCAGCTAGTACAACTTAATATACTAATAATCATGACCGCAGTAATGGATAAATCCTGTAACTCCTAGGATTTATCCATTACTGCGATCGCGATTATTAGTATATTAATCGTTGTACTGGCTGGGTATCGCCAGTGTCACAAACACCTTGAGGCTTGATCCTAGGAATTACAGGGTTTACCTATTACTGCGGCCGCGATCAGTATGTCGCTTTTTATAATCATTATTTTATCCATGTTTCCCCCCTTCGTGTTTTCTGCACCATGGAATAAATATGAAAAAATCATCCTTCACGCCCGCGAAGAGATGGGTTCTGGTGGTAAAACCCCCTCCACCAATTCATGGTGGTTCCCATCCCTTGACGAGATCCATCTCGACTTGACTGAAGTAGAGTAGAGCGATCCAACCGCGGTTTGCTGCGCACTCATCGTACGGCGTGGGAGGCGACACTATGCGTTCAACATGTTTGGTTACTTTCAGCCCAGCCCGTCCCAAGTTTAATTAATGCCTGTTCGTGCCCGGTTCGTCACCAGCAGCTCTCAGCGTCACAACCGCCACTCCAGTCTTTATGCGAGTCGGGTCGTGCGTGACACCGCCTCAATCCCCCTTCCCTTCCCCGGGTCCCCATCCCATGTTGATTGAGTTGATTGAGGGCTGAACCGACTAGTGACACGGGCTGATGCCGATAAAAAGGGAGGGTAGGGCATGTTGGGCAGGGACGAGGGATCAATCCGGGCCGAAAGGCTAGGGCTGGTTCGAGAATCGAGACATGTACATAGCTGTACGGAGTAATTTCTCACTCATACATAGACATCTTTACGGAGTACGGGTTGCTAATCGGAGAGATAAGAGAGGGGCATGGTCACGTTATGACGGATGCTACACTGTGTCGCATGCGGATCAGATGCGGATCCATCGGTTGATTGATTCTCGATATTATCCAAGTTGCGCAAGAGTACGTACGCACGATCGTCGTTGTAGGGACTAGGCGAAGCAAATTTTCCTATATTGGACACCCCAAGAGCATTATTCGTAGCATCTACATCAATTGCTGATTACAACATGTTTATTCCCACCAAGTGGTGAGAGGTTCTTGTTCCTTCTTTTTCGGGGTTGATGTTGTGTTGGCTACACCCACAGCGACTCCATCTAAAGCATCTGAAACATGGCGGCAAGCGCAAGTGGCAGTGCAACGTAGAGGCCTTGGCTGGTCATATGTGGGCCATTGGCAGCACTGGTCGTGCCATCTGTCGTCGTCGTAGCAGGTCCGCCGGTAGTAGAGACTGAGGGCTGAAGGTAGCTGGTGGACGCCGTGGTACCAGTAGGAGAAGCAGAGCTGGTGGTGTTGCTTCCGCCGCTAGATTTGCCCATGGCCTTGTCGACAATGAACTTGACGATGTCGGTGCCGTACTTCATGAAGTACTGCCCGTGGGCAGCAGTCACGTTACCAGTGTCGCAGTATATATCGCCCGTGTCGCACCACGAAGAGATGATGTTGGCGTACTTGAGGCAACTATCGGTGTTCTTGCGAGGGAAGAGCTGATGGCGTCGTTAGCATCTCAAGGTCAAGCTTAAATCAAAAGAAAAGGGAAAGGACATGATATCATTCGCAGCAGCACATACCCCATTTTTAATGCTGGTTCCCTTGTTGAAAGTGACGTTGGCAACGTGGGTTGGGTCTCCGAAGAGGGCAACCGCGACGACTTGATTTACAATGCATGGTTAGCGACTGCATGTGACTCATTGTGTCAATTGTTCTTCAGATGGGAAATTCCCCCCCTACTGTGGTTTTTAACGTTGCGAGGCGCAATGGCAGCAGTATGAGCAAAACCGGCCTCGTCCGTGCCGCAAAGAGTATCCAAAGTGACGTGGGCGCCCTGGGAGTAGCCTAAAATGGCAATTTTGTCATTGGGGCAAGCCTTGACATGGTCGGCGATGAGTTCAGTCAGGTACTTGGTGCCGTTTCCAACCGAGAGCGGGTAAGAAGGACTGGCGAGAGTGGCAGGGTAGTCCAGGGCCACAACATGGGTGCCCTTTACTTGCTCCTTGACCTCGGTGCCGAGTATGCTTCCGGCAACACCAAGTCCAGGCTGTTCACCGGTGCCACGGACGCTGATGAGGTAAAGGCCACCATCGGCGCAGTCCTTGACGTTGTCGCCAGCATCAGGCTCTGGGACGGTCGCGCGGGCCGCGAGCAGGGCGAGGGGGGCGAGAACGTGTTTCATCGTTGAGTAGAATGTGTGTGTGAAAAGCCCTGGCAGTCAGTCAATGAATGCTCGCCCTCGGATCCGGTCGCTCCTGACGCCTTAGCAACGGACTGCCCGTGAGGATAGGTGCGAGGGAGAAAGAGCAACGAAGAATGGACAGCGGAGGCGGAATCAGGCGGATCAGGCGGATCACGATGTTAATAAAGGGCTGCACGGCTGGCGTAGCCCGTGCCGGATACTAGCTCCGTCATGAGGCTGCAGAGGCGTAAGCTGGGAGGAGCATGGAGGAGCATGGAGGAGCATCGAAGTTGCGAAGCGAGGGCCTTCGAGTAGCCAAGTAGCCAAGTAGCCAAGCCCACGCAAGAGTAAGCGAGTTCCCATCAGCAATCCCGCGGCTAGCGTGCTGCGTTAGTGGCCTGGTCCAAGCTCCAAGGCACACCGGTGACACAATGACACCTCAATCATCATTGTCTGTCCGACTCCAGTCGCTTTTCCTAGTATTGCTTCTTCAATACGGAGTACAAGCGGCAAGCGGAGTGGCCATCCCATGCCGTGCTGTGCCGTGAGGCCGAGACTGAGTCGTCATGAGCGGATCCACGATGACCACCGACTAACACTAACACCAACTGGGTTGTAGCCTCAGGCAGGTACACCCGGACTTTACGAACCCTTGTCTTTGTGTCCCACAACTGACAGAAGAGACAGCTATTCAAGGACCAGTCCAGATTCAAGCGGCGGAAGTCGAAACTAATAAAGTTGCCAATGGGAAAAAACTCGAAGCCAGGGGCGGCGCTTTTGGCAAAACTTTGCGTCTCTAGTCTCTCTCTTTGTCCCGCTTTCCCTAGTAGGAAGGGTGGCGTTTGGCTTTTCCATTCAACGAATCCTTTTCTCACGCTCTGGCCGCGTGCCATATGCAAGGTACCTACTACCGACCAGTCATCGATCTGCGAAACTAGCCGTCACTTCTCAACTTCACCATGCGGTGGAGTCGGGAGCTCTGAGAAAGATAACCTCTTTGGGGGTGAAGCACGATGCAAAGAGCGGTTCGAAAAAGTCCTCAAGGCAGAGAATGACCACCGACAGCGAAACGCCCTTCCACTGGCCCGCGATTCTCCGTGTGGCCTGCTGATTCACGCCAGAAAAGAAGGAGGTTGTCTTTGAGAATCAAAGAGCGGTCCGAAAATGTCGCTAATCAAGGCCAGCGATGGCCGTCCGATGCACACAACGACGACGTAAAACCCCGACCAAGTTCAAGGTTGGATTTCCCATTACCAAGCGGTCGGTCGACATAGTCATCTTTCCTTCGCCCACTGTAGCACAGATCGTGCCAAGAGGGAAGGGCATGGGTGCCAGCGGGAAAGGTCTCAGATCCAGATGTGGATGGATGCAACAACCCTTGCTTTGTCTTGGCAGTGCGACGAGCGCAAGCTCAAACGAGGGAAGAGAGGCGAAGAAAGTGACAAGGTGCGAGTTTGAATAAGTCTACCTACCACGCTCCTGTACTCCTGGGTACCATGAGGGGAGAGCGAGCAGCTCGGCAAAGGCGCTTATTCGATGTTTAGATTTCTCTTCCCGCGCGCGCGGGACCGCAGACTTGCACAAAACACAAAACGCTGCCAACCAGGAGTGTGGGCGCGCCTCTGAGATTTATACGCGAAAGCATGTTTCACTAGGACCGGAAAGGCCAGCCAAACGTGTCTGTCTGGCCCAGGGTGAAGGATGGAGATTTCGATCAAAGGACCGATTGGCACATGTCGGCCGTCATCCCAAGGCGAAGCGTGCCTGCCGTGCCAAAACAAGGGGACGGACCAAACTCTCGCCCAATGGAAAAATACGGAAAGAAACGGAATAAAACGGAAAAAAACCCTCGACCAAAAGCTAAGCCCTAAGCGGCAGCCAAGACTCACTTGCCCAGCTCCGCAACTAGCAATTTCGCCTCTTGCCTTTTTGGCCCAAGCATGACGACGGATCCACCTTCCGTCAACGGCCTCTCTGAGGCTAATTTAGGAGGCAAAGAAAAAGAAGAAGAGGAAAGAAAAAAATCACGAGGTAGTGGGTTTAACCGTTCCCTTCTTTTCCCCTAGAAGCAAGCATCCATTCCATCTTTCAGCCACTGCCCCTCCAGGTCGTCGTGATTCGCGAATTGTCCGTCATGTGTAATTGATTGCCCAAATACGGCTGGTTCTTCACCTCTTTTGATCTACTAGAGTTATGTGCTTGAAGAGTTGTTTCTCTGGATCAAGCAGCCAAGACGTATTCAAGACATGGTGTTTTCGGGATGCTGGTTCACATGTTACTCCCGTTTCCCGTTTCCTTTGATATATATATATATACATGTGAAGTCGTGTGTCTGCCAGCCATTACGACGGTTTGTGTCAGAGAGCTGAACCTTGTTCCATCGCCACTAGTCGGTTCTTTGTCCATCGCAAGATCGCATCATGGCCAAGTCGTCGACGACGTCAACACTGGCACCATCGTCGGCGGCCCTCGGCACATCGACGCCCACGCCGTCATCGCAGCCCCAAGATGACCAAGATGACAGGACCGAGAAGGCGTCAGTCAACGGCGACGCGATGATTCCTCCCAAGCTCCTGGACAAGGCCACCATCGAGCGGCTGGGCAGGCAGCGCCCGGACTCGTTGCCAAGCCGGGTTTCCGAAGTCTTGTTTGTCTTCACCATTGTCATGTCCATGATGATGAGCGAGTACTTCATCGGCGGCTTCAACATCGTCCTGCCTCCAATCGCGGATGCGCTCGGCATCCCCGCCTCGTCACGCACGTGGCCGGCCGGTGTAACCAACTTGACCACGGCCGCGCTCCTGCAGCCGCTCGCTCGACTCTGCGATCTGTACGGCGGCCGTGCCGTCTTCCTCGGCGGCCACGCGTGGCTCCTGGTCTGGTCCTTGGTCGGCGGCTTCAGCCAGAACACGACGATGCTGATCGTGTGCCGTGCCATGCAGGGCATCGGCCCCGCGGCCTTCCTGCCCGCGGGCTTGGCCATCTTAAGCCAGACGTATCGCCCGGGCCCGAGGAAGAACCTTGTGTTTGCCGTCTACGGTGCCTTTGCCTGCATCGGCTTCTACTTTGGTATTTTCGTCGGTGCCGTCACGGCCGAGTACCTCGACTGGCGATGGTACTTCTGGGTGGGCGCCATCGTCGGCCTCATCATTGCCATCTCGGCCTGCATCAGCATCCCGGGTCCAACGGGGGACTCGGCCGGCCTGGACCCCGGCGCCAAGATGGACTGGCTCGGTGTCGTCACCATTGTCCCCGGTCTCGTCCTGGTCGTCTTTGCCTTCACCGACGGCTATCATGCCCCGGATGGATGGAAAACTCCATACATCCACGTCAGCTTGGTTCTCGGCATCCTGTTCCTCGCCGCCGCCGTCTACGTCCAAGGCTGGGTGTCGACCCAGCCACTGCTTCCTCCTGACCTGTTCAAAGCCAAGTACATGAAGCGTCTCATGGCTGCCCTGTTCCTGTCCTACGGCGTATTCGGTCTTTACCTCTTTTACGCCAGTTTCTAGTGAGTCTGCTGCAGAAACAACACACACACACACACACACCTTGTCCTTCTTCTTCCACTCACACTCACCGCAGTATCGAAAGCGTCATGCACATCAGGCCCATCCTCACCGCCGCCTGGTTCACCCCCCTCGCCGTCGGCGGCATGGTCCTCGCCATCGCAGGTGGCCTCGTCCTCCACATCATCCCCAACAAGATTCTCATGATCATCTCCTCCCTGGGCTTCGTCCTCTCCGTCCTCCTCTTCGCCCTCATCCCCGACCCAGCCACGTCGGGCCGATCCACCGGCTTCGTCTACTGGGCCTACGTCTTCCCCGCCATGATCTGCGGCACCATCGGCGTGGACATCACCTTCAACGTCACCAACATCTTCATCACCACGGCCATGCCTCGCCGGCACCAAGCCGCCGCAGGCGGCCTCATCAACAGCCTCTTGTACCTCGGCATCGCGTTCTGGCTCGGCATCGCGGACCTCGCCGTCTCAGCCACGGTGCAGTCGAGGGGTGGTGGCGGACGCGACAACGTCGACGATGACCGCCAACGGTACCAGATTGGTTTCTGGACCGGCCTCGGCCTCGCCATCGCATCGCTGGCACTAGTCCTCACCGTCAAGATGGGCTCAGCCGAGGCCAGCTTGACTGCGGACGAAAAGGCCGAATTGGAACTTGCAACTGCAGCTGGGACAGGGCAGTCCTGAACAGGAACACTAACAATGGGAGATGGCGTTGGCGTAAAAAACAAATCTTTTCTTTCCTATTTTTTTTTTTCATCAGACGGGAACAAAAAGTTTCCGAGGCAAGAAAGGGCACGTCACTCCCATGGCATTTACATCATATCGTCCAAGTACATAAACGGCCAACCCCGTCACGGTACCGCCGACGTTTCCGAACAGCAAGCACAACTCGTTGTAAATGGCTTGTAGAAGAAAGAAAACAGAACTTGGTCGCGTAATCGATCGGATTCGGCGACGCATGTGCAAGTGCACTGTTTCTGCCCGGGGAACTACTTGTCGTAACCCGTTGAAGGCGAACTTCCAACCTTGATCAACGCCCGCTTCGAAACTACATCATGTCTGCGACGCCGTCTGCGAGTTTCCCGTCCTCCCATCGACCAGACCCCGTGCAAAGCCATCTATGCTACGTCGTGAGACGTCGGCATGTAATGTCGGATCGCATTCTGATCTACTAGGATGTGGTGAATATCTGGACTCCCTGCACCAACTGGCAGCTCGGAGCACCCTGGCAATCAATGGCCAGGTCAACGTGGAATGATAGGCACTGGCATTACATGACGTGAGACAAAGCCGGCAGCTTAGTAGACCAACACTTGTTTATTATTGGCCTCTGATCTTTTCTTAAAAAAGGCTTTCGCCACGTTTTGGAAAGAAGTCGGGCATGTGCTAAATACAACTGTGCGGCTGTGCGGCTGGGTCACAATAGTTTCAACTTTTTCAATATTTTTGCTAAAAAGGACAGTCTTGGTTGACTTGTTGCATTCGCGTCAAAGAATTTGTCAAAATAGTACGCAGAAACTCCGCCAAGTGGTAGATAAATGAGGAAACATGAGATGAAGGACTTGAAGATGGAGTGAACCTGATGGTGAAGAGCTCGAGACTACTTGACTCTATGTCACATGGTCGTAATCATCATGGCCTGGATGCGGTTCATGTCACGGGCTGCAACGTGGACATTGTCTCAACTGTGCAGACCACCTGTTCGTTCTCTCATCAATTCTCGTCGCTTCTTATCTTTCGCTGTAAAAATGAGAAAGAAAAAAAAATTGTATTAGTCTCCGTGTTAACTAAACTTCATATATCCGTGGGGAAACAACTTACCGCCGTCAAAGACGAGAAACTCGTGTAGTGCCGAACCAGCAGGGACCATGGGCAGTACGGGTACCTTCTTATCCGTGACAACTTCCAAGAGAGCAGGTCCATCAGTGTTGATCAACCACTTCAAGTATTCGACAGTGTCCGCGGGGTTAACAAGGCGGCGTGACTGGATGCGCATGGATTCGGCCAATTTCATAAAGTCGGGGTTGACCTGGTGGGTATGAGCATAACGATCCTCGTAGAAGAGGTTCTGCCATTGGGTGACCATGCCCTGTTCTTCGTTGTTCAAGACAATAATCTTGACGCCAATGTTGAATTGAGAGGCAGTAGCCAGCTCGGTGAGCGTCATGCCGAATGACGCATCACCGTCGATATCGATCACAAGGGCATCGGGCTGGGCAACCTTGGCACCAATAGCGGCGGGCAGACCGTAACCCATAGTTCCAAGACCTCCCGAGGTGATCATGGATCGGGGATGTCTCCATCGGAAGTGCTGAGCAGTCCACATCTGGTGTTGGCCAACACCAGTAGCAATGTAGGTCTTGTGCTTGAGTTCGGCCGTCAACTTACTCAACTCCTCGATGAGCGTCTGCGGCTTGATCGAACCACCTCGCTCAGATCGTTCGTAGTGAGAGAGCGGCCACTTCTCCTTCCACGCCCGGATCTTGTCGAACCAGGGCTTGCGGTCCTCCATCGATCGCGACTCGACATCAGGCAAAAGAAGCTTCACGTTGGTGGCTACGTCACCCTCAACTGCCTCGGTGGCCTGTACAACCTTGTTGATGTTCTTGGGCATGATCTCGAAATGAACGATTCCACCTCGTTTTTGAGCAGCTGCTGCCTTTGCGCCAGGGGCAAACTTGGCAATATTCAGGGTAACGCGATCGTCAAAGCGGCTGCCAAGAGCAATGATCAAATCAGCTTCTTGCATTGCCATGTTCGCGTAGGCTGAGCCATGCATGCCCAGCATATGTAGGGACTTCTCGTCGAGCTCGTCGAATCCTCCGAGGCCTTGCAGAGTCGTAGTGACCGGGATAGAGCACTTGTCGGCCAACTCCTTCAGAATCTCGGGTCCGTTCTCAGACTGGATAATTCCTTGGCCTGCATAGATGACAGGCTGCTTGGCGATATTGATGAGGTCTGCCACACGCTTGAGGGAGGCTTGGAGCTGCTTTTGACTGTGGTGCATGGCGGCGCGGGATGCTGCGCTGGGCAGAGAAGGAAGGGCGGTTTCTGTGGGGATGGCTTTTCTCAAGATACCGGCGGTGACGTCCTTGGGCAAGTCGACAAGGACGGGACCAGGACGACCAGATGTGGCAATCTCGAAGGCTTCGTTGATTCGGCGGGGCAGCTCGGCAACGTTCTTGACCATGACATTCCACTTGGTGCAAGCACGAGAGATGCCAACGACATCAGCTTCTTGGAAGGCATCGCTTCCGATTGCCGTGGTAGGAACCTGACCGCAGAACACAACCAGAGGCGTTCCATCCGACAAGGCGTCCTGCATCGGGGTGATGACATTGGTGGCGCCGGGACCAGAAGTAACGAGGACGACGCCGGGTTTGCCGCTGGCTCTGGCATAGCCTTCAGCCATGTGACCGGCGCCTTGTTCATGCCTAGGCAGGATGAAGTCGAAGTGTTTTGAGTTGTAAATGGCATCGAAAACGGGGAGAATAGCACCACCAGGGTAGCCAACTGAAAAGGGGAAAACGTGACTCATGTTAGCCAACAGAGCAAGCAGTCCACAAAGCCAGGGAGGGCATCATGCGTGGGGGAAGCCTGCAACGTACAAATATGCTTCACATCGTGCCTCAACATCATCTCATGGAAGATTTCGCCTCCGGTTTTGCCGATAAACCTGGACAAAGTTTCGGTGAGCCCCTAGTCCAAGCATCCTAACTAAATTCTTTGTGACGCCAAATGTCGGTGGCAATCGAGGGCTATACTATACGTACGACTCATCCATGTCGTTTTTGGACTGATTTGCCAACGGCTGAACATGGCTTTGACTGTCTATGTTGAAAGCAGGACTCGGTACAGCGCGCACGCGACTGTTGGTTGTTCAGCGTAGGTCCTGATCATCTTGACGAGATTCGCATGAAGGATCGGCCGATGCCGGAGCGGGCGTGCACCAGGACCCTGAGAGAGTGCGACAAATATGTACTTACGGCGCGGAAGAAGTAGCAGTTGCGACAGTGGCCTGGTTTCGTTGAGCTGAAGGAATTGTTCTTGAGGCTTTGATGGTAGTGGGAGAGGTCGTCGAGGTGAATGATCGAGTTTGGCCCGCGGCCTTTAGGGCCTTGGAGGCTTGGCGACTTCGGAGCATCGTGAGAGGCGACTTGAGAGGAGAAGAGGGAACTGCTTGGTTGAGAAACGCAGATCCGGCTCGATGCCTCGAGGGAGAGAGTATTCTGCCGGCCGGGTCGTTTCACACAAAGGTGGGTAAAAGAGAGTAGATGCAGGAACGGTATTGCAGTTCCTGTTCCTGAACGGCGGCTTGAGCAAACTTTGAAGGTGCGAAAGAAAAAAATTGTGGGAGGGTGGCGATGCGCAGCGCGAGAATGGATTGACCAGTCATGTCATCCATCAGTCAGTCGCTCCAGGGCCGGCCGACCAGCGGAGACTGACTGAACTGACTGACTGCTATCGACGAACAAACTACAGCGCCCTGGATAGTAGTAGAGAGCAACTCACCGGGAGGGAGCTGCATGTGCGCGCACCAATTGCCGAGGTGCCATCCCTTGCGGTTCCAGTTGACGTTAATTACAGCGGAAGCCCGAGCAATGCCTCTCTCTTCCTTTTCTTCCCTTTCTTGGAAGTTGTACAACATATGCTGTTCTCTCTATTCTCTCCTGCTCGAGATGCGTCCGCTTTCTGCAGCGACGGGCTGGGCTTCCGCAACTGCATCCGCATCTGCATCTGTAATTGGAACTTTGATAAATGTCTGGCACTAATGCCAAAGCTACTGTGGCTTCGTTTTGAGAGAGCATCCATGAACGGAGAATATCTTTCTTCGCCAAAAGTCATGAAAAACATCGACTTCTGCATTGACACGTTATATGCGGTCTCGGCCATCACCCGCCCCACTCAATATTGCCATCTCGGGCCTGCACATGTCACCACCGGCGGCCACCTTACTTTACTCGAACCCCTGAAAGGTTGACTCTAACCTGCTCATATGTCGATTGCGGTACACGAACGAATTCAAGCTGCATTTTGCTTCGTTGCATCCTAATACTCCATATGGCTTTATCCTGTTCCAGACATGAAATCCAAAACCTAGGAGCGATGCTGAAAAATGACTGTATTCAAATGCTCCTCCGACGGGCCACGTCGAATGCAAAATATCCCTACCCCCTATCTATAATTTCTCCCAAACTCCCGTAATGGTACATTCGCAATGACGTTATACATGTAACTCTCGCACATTCAGTGTGATGAGGCAATTACAAATGTAACGAGAAAATGCCAAAGCGCAGGTCAAAGAAGAACAGATGACACAAGGAGATGAGAGCGTAATGTCAATAGGACCATAATCAGCGACGAGGCAAATCAGGTGATATAGAGGAGCGTTGCAACGTGAGTTGTAGCATAAGAAGTAGAAATTTTTTCTAACAGAAACAGCTGATTTTGGGTGGGTTGCAACAAGATCCTGGGTATTAATTGCAAAGAAATAGGCCGCCCGGTTGATGAGTCATTATTGAGTACAAAAGACGTTGGAGATGCGGGCTCTGTTTCGTGAACGGGAAGCGATATCCGAGCCAATGAATATACGTACGTAAATCACAGAGTCGCATTTGGAGTCGAAGAAGATAACAATACAACATCATGGGGATCGGTTTCTGTTGCCTACAGGCCTATTATTGTAGGCGCCATCTCTTGAGGGATCGGGCTTTCGTGGGGTGCAGCTTTCTTGGTGGGCCGTAGGCTTTCCATGCTGACCACTCTGCTCCAAGATGCTGCCGCTTGTGAGGGACTGGCGTCGCAGGCCGAACCATCGACGTCTGGCTTGTGTTTATGGAATAATCGTAAACGCCGTGAGAAACGGGAACTTGGTGGGCATATGGATCGAACGACTCCTCCATACTGTAGTAAGACTGATGCGGATTCTGCTCCATCTGCATGGCGTACATCATAGGCCCGCCAACAGGTGCGTTGATCTGCTTTGGCAACCCTTGTGGCGCATCGGGAGCAAACTTGGGCGCATCCACGGGCCAGACAGTTTCGTTTGGGATCGGAAACGGTGTGCCGGGATGAGGACCAGTCGCCACATCATCGCCCATGACAGTGTCTACATGGCTGCTACTGGGTCTTGAAGTGGGAGGAGCAGTGCTGGCGGCGGATGTCGGAACGCTGGTAGGCGCGCTGGTAGGGGTGCTGGTAGGTCCTTTCGCACTGGCGGGGGTTTGGGGGCGAGACGACCGTTTTCCCTGTCGGCTAGGTAGTCTGAAGACCGTTGTGGCTATACTTGACCGGCTTCTTGCAGTGGTAAGGGTTGATGTGTCGTCCTCCATCTTGGGACTTTCCGTAGTCCCGGCATTGTGTTCGGGGGAGTTGATCGGGCAGGAGTCGCGATAAGGAAGTTGAAAGTATACATCGATTTCGCCCGGCGGAGGAGTGGCTGGATTGGTGAATGGCGCAGTTCCGAGGATGAAAGCCAGTCGAACCAGATTCGAGATGTCGTTTCCCAGGTGGCGGCATTCCAGCATACGCTTCAGGTCTCCAGACGAGCGAGGCCGCCAGCAGAGCTGCTGTCGTTTTTCCTTCGGCCAGATGCAAGTCTTCCATATTGATTTTACCTGGGGCTGTCTCATCAAATTCTGGACCTGTATACGGAACTCCCAGTCCTTGACATCAAATCCATCTTCGAAATGTTTGGCAATATGTTCGAAATGCCTATCTCGGGTGGCGGAGGCATCTTCGGCCGATTGAGCTTCAAACAAATGTTCTTTGCAAGTGGCGAAGCCGCAGGAAAAGACGAGCTGGGCGCATAGATCCGTTCGTGCTGTGCTATTGGGCAGCGCCTTCATACGATGTGCTTCTTTAGCGTGAGTACTGTACGCCCGCTCAGTAGAAAAGGTCAAACGACAGCCCTTTGTACGACAGATCCAAACGACATCAGCTCCATGGAAATTGTGCAGGTGCTTCTTAAAGTCGCTTTTTCGTCCGAACCCTACCGGGCTATTGTCGAGGAAGCACATGGGACACTGATACTTCTTGGAAGTTGGAGCTGCCAGTCGTGGAGACGGGTGAGAGATGATGTCTCCTGGAGGTAAAGGTGATGGGTCTGCAGCTGGTGAATCCAGCCACGATCGCTCGCCAATCTTACTTGGTTCTGGGTCGTGCATGGATGAAATTTCGTGAGACAACTCTGGCCATGTATACTGTGTGTGAATAGACGCATCATCCGATCTGCAATGGGATACGTCCGACCCAGTCCAAGCCAATGATGAAGCGCTAACACTGCTGAGGAGAGTGCTCGCTGAAAAGGATGAGTCACCCGCTAGAATGAAGCAGGACTCGCATCAGCTTCTGTCCATTTCTGCTCGAACTCATGCATGTCACAACGTAGGCGTAGATCAACTTACAGGATGCTGGAGATCCGGTCAAAGCACACAACAGGCTGGGAATTCCATATCGCTGGACCAGCCTCAACAGTTGCTGTCGATCTTCGTCCGCCAAAGGCCGCACGTTGGCGTCATCTTGTAGTTGATTCTGGTATTGAAACATGGTAAGGTTACTGCAACGGGGACATAAACTGCATCCGGTTTTGGTGTTATCACAGCGTCGCGAAAACCGAGTGTCCTGACTCCTGATCAACCCAACTGGGATTGGGCCTCACCACGCGCGCAACGGCGCGATGGGCAAAGCAGAAAGAGAATGAAGTCGAGAAGCGGCCAGATAGTGAAAAACTGAGTTGCGCGGCGTCTTATAAAACAGACAGGCTCGTGGATTGTCGAGACGCGCAAATCGCCGTCCAAGAAACAAATCAGAGCCGGGCGCAGTCTTGAGCTTTGCCAGCACCGAGAAAAGTTAAAACGGGCGTCGTTGGCCGAGATGGGGGTTGTAGTTAAAAATGTAAAAGGTGAGAAAGGATGATATTTTGCGAAGAAGCTGGGTCAGGCCACCAAATGACGATGGAATTCGATGGAGGAGTTGGACAAGTGCAGGACAGGAATTGCAGAATTTGATGGGGAATGGGAGACGCGAGGGAAAGAGTGATGGAAGTTGGTTGGGACAATGAATTGATTGATGGCTTCTAGAAGATGTCAGCGAAGAATCAGACCACTTGGGCTGCACGGGAAGGTGCAATTGTCGACTCATCAACACGTTCCTCTCAGGCACGACCCCTCGATTACGCGATTGCCATCTCCTCTGCCGGCGTCTTAATTCCCTCTTCAGTCCGAGCTGGGGGTGGTTGACGAATAGGTCATCTTTCTTCATGGGTTATCCCCGTCGCTCAACCATCGGCAGCACGACAGGGACGTCGTTTCAGGAACGGCGTCTTTTCCCACCGCAGTCTGAAACGCCTTGGTTGCAGACTACCCCATGTCGCGACAGGCATGAGCAGGCATGAGCAGGCATGAGCAGGCATGAGCAGGCATGGGCAGGCATGGGCCGGGGCAACACACCAAATTCGCTCTCCCTGGCCTCCAAGTTGGACACTCTGTTTAAAATGAGGTGCGAGTGGCATGGCAGTGGTAGGGGGCTGGCTGGCTTCCACGTTATGCTTCTGCCGCCCTTCTAGAAGAACGACGCATTGGGCTCGGCTGGTATCAGACATGCCTGCAAGAACTGTTTCCAGTGTTTGTGCGTGTGTGCGTGTGTGCAGTTTCTCGCCCTCATGCCAGCCTAGCTCGTGCTGAAAACTCCCCAAAGAGACAGAAGTCGGCGGGTCTAAGTTTCGCCCCTGAAAATAGTCCGAATTCCAAAGGAGAATAGCCCATCTTCATCTTCATGCTATGCGCCAAGTACGGAGTACTCCGCGGGGGCAATGCCACGATAGATTATCTAGATCGCTCACGCAGTAGCAGAGACTTGGGAGCATCAACGACTACATGCATATCATGCATAGGCAGGAGCACCTCCGAGTGAACCCTCTGATACTCGGCTCCAAAACCACTGCTTGCTGGTCGATAGTTGATGGTTCGGTAGCGCCGTCATTAGTGCGTGATGTCGCGAAAGTCAAAAGTCTGGACCCGTTCTTGACACTCAAACCTTGTTCACAAATGGATTATGTCGCGAAAAGAGACACATGACTCAAATCATGTCGAGAGGATAATGGAATCAACCCCGCTCAGTCTGCGTGAGAATTATTCATGCCTCAGAGCGCACATGCAAAGAGACGCAGATGCACCATCACTTTCAATGTTTACCAAGTCGGCTCAGGCACAGGAAAGAATGAAGCATGGACAGCTATTATGTACCCTGCCCGTTCGAGTGCATTACCATGGTATGCATGTATGTATGTATGTATATATGTTTGTGTATATATGTAGTAAGACGCCACATAAATGCTGTACGGCTGCATCCTCTCGGCCCGGCACATCATCCTAGGACGCAATATGTGAAATTGGTTATTATTAATGCCGGGCCAAACTTCTTTTCTCTGCGGATTGCTCCGTAATACAAAGTACAACATACGATAGGTGGTATCAGACCCTCCCCTGCACCCATCGGCATCACCGTCCGTTGCAGAAACGGGCGGAGACGGTGCAGGGGCCACTTGGTGTTACATAAGAAACGGGTTGTGGTTGTATTAGAAAAGTGAACGAACGGATCGGCAGGAGCCTTGTGGGAATAAATTGCTCGTCGACGTTTTTTCGTTTCCCATTCATTGCCCTCGTTTATTATTAATCGTCCGTGACCCCCGCGATGCAACAAGACCTGCTCCGTAATGCATGCGACACCGTCTGTTTCGTCCCAGACCGAAAGCGTCAATCCAATGACAATGCAGCGGGTCCCCGACTTGTCAATTACATACGGATTAATCCGTAATCCGTACACTTGGCCGAATCGCTGCCTGGCCGTAACTGACCGAGCCCATCTGCGAAGATACATTGAAGTGCAGGACTTCGTCCTCGACATGTCGCCGCCTTGCTTCATCTCGAGATGAGTGGTGAGCGCGTCTTCGCACATGCCGATTCTTCCACGTGAAAATCTCAATTCGGAGAAACGCTCCTCCAGCTGCATCCCAGACTTGGCGATCGTGGAGAAAGACTGGGGAAAATGGGCCAGAAAGACGGATGGACCTGGGATCGTTGCATGTGTACAAAGCGACTGTCAGTTCCGCGATCCATCTCCAGCAAAAAGCCAGCCATGCCCGGACAGGCTAATAATAACACTGCCGCTGATGGCAACGCAGCAATGTAGCCCTGTTTGTGAATATGCAAAGACTGCATGATATCATCGCGGGCTGACATACCCGTAGAAGTCTGGTCGATGATGCAAACGTCAGTTGGCTCCTGTGGGAATCGTCGACTAGACAAACATGCTAGCTCAAGACCCGCGAGACAACAGGTTGTGCTCTGGCCGTTGCAGTGCTGCTCAGATCATACCCTCCGCCTCCGGCCGGTGAGGAAGTATGCATTGCCATCTGCGAATGCAGTGTCCCATCCAGCCCTCGCGGCCGGGATGCACGCCGGCCGTTTCGGTACGCATGCCGCTGCCGCTCATGTGTCCACATGCATGCCTCTGGGCATTTCGCCGTCACAGGCTGCATGCCGTGGAAGCCTACCGGGTTGACGACCGACTCGGGTTCGTGTGTCACGGCAACATCACCGGAGATTGACCATACATGGCCGAGTTTGGACCGAGATAGAAATAGAGCAGCCGAGGTGGATTTGGAGGTCGCAATCCCGCTCCTGCGTCGGGGTAATTGGCTTGTTGTTCTTGGCGTCGGTCGACAAGTCCAACCCCGAGTTGAGGATCTCGACAGAGCGCGGTATCTGCTGTGCCTGGTGGTGGCTGCATGGTCTGGTCTCATAGCGTACGGCCCGGTCTTCATGTTGTGGATGTTCTCTATGTGTCGCCTGAGATGATCGCGACGCGCGCAAGTCTTTCGAATGCCTTCGGCGCAAAATCCGCAAGCATTGTCTGATTTCCAAGGTGCCCAAGGCATCACTGCCGATCCGCGGTCAGAGGTTGATTGACGGCGTTGTCCTTTGTGAAGAGTGAGATTTCTGGGACCCGTACGCCTCGGATTCGGGGCCAGATTGATGTTGAAAAAACTCGGCCACCAGGGTACGGCAACCCTTCCGGTTGAGGTTCATCTCGTCATACTCGGCGATGCAACCGTCGCGAGAAACGAGTCCGGCCCGCTCGTACTGCTAGTGATGAGCTCTTTCAATCCCTTCCCGTCGCTGTTCATGGCTTGGTTCCGCGGTGTTAGTCATGGCTCGGAAGCCCGGAATTTTATGCCATGAACTTGCCTTGCCCAGGAAGCGACAAGCGCCGCTGATAGGCCTAATAATCTTGGGGTCTTGATGCACGTCCAATCGATAAGGCCCGGTGATCAAGCCAACATGCAGGCAATTAATTGCCGGGGACTCGGGAGGGGGGAACGACGATCTCCTCACATGGGGGAGATGATGGGGGAGGGCGTTCTTGAGATCGTCACCAGTGACAAGTCATTAAGCCACTCATCAACCATCCTGACAAAGTGACAGACGGGAAGATTTCATTTGTAAAGGGGACGGCCACCCAATGACATTCCGCCGGGCTTTTGTTCGCTCCCCACGAACTTTGAGGAAAAGCATGTACATGCTGGCGCTTTCACTCCGTAAGTGATACACGTTTCTTTTCATCCTTTTTCCCATCTAAAATTTCCTACGTAGTCCATCTTTTCATCCCTTCCGCGCATTGCAACCGCCATTCAGCTTGGCGGGAAACGTGACGAGGGTTTGCACGACAAGTGGTCTGAGCCCATTCTCCTGGTGTTTTTTCCAGTCGACGTTTCATGGCTTGCCTATCGCAGGCTTGTCATTTCTCACAGGCATACACTGAAACGTTTGTAGGGTTTTCTGATTCCGAGATCATTCGGTACAGCCGCTGCAAGGGAGTCTCTGCTCATCACGTACATTGTTCCATGTGACAAGTGCGTCTATTTTCTGTCTGAACGTTGTAGAGCGAGTCAATCATCCACAGCCCAAATCCGAATGATACTCGTCACTCCTTCACATAAAGCGCGCAGGTTTCTATCAACAATGTGAGCGTTACGATTCTTCCTGTTCTCACACAAATGACCGGTTTCGATAAAAGTTGACTTGATGACTTCGAAACTCTCAGAAAATGGCATTATGCTTAGCTGACAGTCTGGTCGTTCACCATGTACAAGGCACTGCCTCCTGCTGGCTTGCTCACCACCATAGCCTGCTGCTTTTGCTCGTCTGTCAGCCGCATTTTGGAGAAGTACTCCCGTTCCAGCGCTGATTTAACGTCATCGACTTTGTTGACTGACACCAAGTGAACGCTGCAACCTCCCCAGCCAGCTCCCGTCTGCCGGCTGCCGTATGATCCAGCTTTCAGTGCAATTCGGCAAATGTCGTCATTTTCAGGGCAACTGTTCTCATAAAGTACGCGGCAAGACTCCTGCGTATCATTCATAAGTTTTCCCAGCTCTTGGTTGAACAAAGTCGTGTCTGATGCCCCCGTGTGAAGCGGTCGTTCCAGGAGTGTGTAAAATTTCAGTACGCGCAAGGCTTCGGTGAAGACGTGAAGAGCACGTTGTCGCAATTTGAAGCGGTCTGCTCGGACGGGTATTTTGCTCATGAACCGACTCTCCAGTTCAGGAACGGTCAAGTTGAGGACCTTGGCAATTTCGTCCCGCGTGTAGCCTTCCTCCTGGGTTAGTGTCTCCTTGGTGACTGCGATCAGCTTTTCGAGTTCCTCTTCCTTCGTCAGACTTTTCGCGGCTGAGTAGTCGGATGCGTCGGCGTGGTAGAAGTAGGTGTCGTGAAAGCCTTGAAGACTGATTCCCAATGGGCCGGCGTCCTCGGGAAGCTCCGTGCCGGGCGGGTTCAAAACTGCATTCAGGTATACTGCGGCAAAGCTGACCTCGACGACGCGAAGATTGTAGTGAATAGGGCCAGTGACATGCTTGTTCGCCGTGACAAAGCTCTGTGCAATGAGGAAGCACAGCTCTGGGTTCGTCGGCGGCAATTTGACGGTGCGTGCCTCCAGTTGAGGGCTGAATGATACAAAAAGCGCCGAACCTTGCTCGGAAAACACAGAAGCAGCCTGGTCCATGCTATGGGCTCTCCCGTGTCAGTCATTTGAGATTTTGTTGCTTTGCGCTTCATTTTGCGACAAGCACGGGATGCATCTTACCCTCCTGAATTGACACCTACAGCGCGTTCGCTGACGATGGCCAGTTCAGTCAATTCCTTCTTGTCAACGGCATGCTCCCCATTGGCGTGCATAACTGCCAGTGCACTCGTTGAAACAACTGCGGCGCTTGAGCTCAGGCCGCCGCCCACGGGCACTGTGCCGTCGACCATAATTTCCATGTTGCAGGCTCTGAAGCCATTCCCATGCTTCTTCCTCAGCAACTCCAACGCGCCTCGCAGGCCACTCTTGAAGTAGTTTGTCCACTCGAACTTGGTAGCGTCGATTTCGAGGCTAACATCAAGAGGAACTTCGAACTCGCTTGCGGGAAATTTGGAACTTTCTACGTTGGAAATCTTGACTTTGAACGTAGAAGCTCCTTCTGCTGTTGGAGTGGCCGCTACTGCCATGATAGCGTCGGCCGTAATGGCCATGGGCAGGACTGAATACAGCGAATAATCAATATGCTCGCCAATTATGTTGACTCGTCCGGGAGATCTTGCGATGAAGCTTGCCTTGTGGCCATAGACCTGGGCGAACGTGGTGAGCAGCGCATTCCATCGTGGCCCTTCGGTAAGCAAGGCTGCGTTTGGGTAAATGTCCGCCAAAGACTTCGCGACAGGGACCGGACCGGACATGCTGGGCTATCGACACCGTGGCGGGTTGATGTTGGCTTCTCCAGTAAGATATTTGTCGGCCTCTCCTTGCTCGTTTTCGTCTTCGTTTTGATGCAGTTCAGTGTAAACTGTCATTACTTTTTTTCGCGTTTGTCGCAAGTTGACTTGAGCTTAGAAGTCAGGACCCCGCAGGTCACACCACAACACCGGACGAGAGCCAAGTAGAGAGTCCCCCCCTCTTTAGCTTAGGCTTAGGCTCTTCTCCTCCCTCCACCAAGCTGATGGTTTCAATTGAGAGCACCTGTGTCTGCTGGGCTCGGTATTCCCGCAAACATGTGCAGGAGCATTGCAAGATTACAAGGATGGCATGAGGTGCGGAAATTGATTGACATTCAAGATTCAGTGCTTTACCTGCACGCTGAAGATGTGACGGCGCGCTGCGGGCTGGTCGGTCCAATGTTGATAACTGAACCTGCCCAGCCAGGTGTTATCACTTGCCCACCGGGCTGTTGCCTGCCAACAACAAGCAAGGCTGGAGTGTTTGCGTTTTCGCATCAACAAAAGCTTTGGGTTTGCCGCCGTGAACCCAGCAGCTCCATTCTTTGACTCTGCTTTACACTCGATATGAAGCTTATGCTTCTGATCACCCCTCGTCATCTTTCACACACTATTGTCGAAGCATCTTTCCGCCATCATGGCCAGACCCGTCAAAGATCTAGAGCCTGGTTCCGTATACGTCACCATGAGTATCTCACGATCCTCCGAAGGGAGGGCCATGTTGCCCATCTACGGTCGAAACCCCAGCACCTACTGCGAGGTGGATATAGCCACATACGAAACACATTGTGCCCAGGATCTCGCTCGGGAAGAGTTCAACTGGGGCCTTTATTTCCATCGTGGTGATCAGGACGGCGTTTGGTACAATCTGAGGAGACATGACGATCTGAAGTGCGGACCTTGCCGTACGCTCTTCGATCTTGATCGTCAGCACGTCACCGCCTCTCCCCGCCTCGAGGGTCAAGTCGTCGGTCTCATTAGGGTTTTGCGTGTTCCTCAAATTCTGTGCGGCGAGCTCACTTGGTACTTGGATTGGCTTGCATGGGAATCGTACGTTACTGCTGCCAGGACGTTTATTTGGGTCACATCCATGTATTTGCGGACGTGGCATCACATCATTCGTATGCTCAACAATCCGTCTCTGGCCTATGGTTCGCAATTCAATGTGAATCTGTTCCTTCGCGAAGCTCTCGATTTCGCATACGAGAATGCGGATTATGCAACTGGTGGTCAACTTCCACGACCAATAATTAAATCGGCTCACGGAACTGAACTTGGAATTCCCGGTGAAGACGGCATCAATGAGAGTCTCCTGCTCGCCCAACAGCGCGGTTCGGCACAGCCAAAGCCAATTCTACACCCTTCATCATGAGGACAGTCCTTGCGTGGGGAATTTATGGAGAGTCAGGCCCTGTCTTGGCTATCGCTTCTGTGTGTTGAATGCTATCATTGAGGTTTACCAGCATTACGACTTTTCCGACACTTTGGCAGGTTCATGTAGACTTGAGTGTTGCCAAGGCGACTTGAGTGAGGTGAATTTGGAAATTCTAGACTTGTTAGATTACGGCTGGTATCCTACCTGGGCTGGCAGATGCAAGCGGTTTACGAATTAAAGCTCGGTTTTTCTCCCCTAACTAAATCCGTCATGTCTCAGTGCTCAATTTTGCCCCCCTTCTTCTATCAATCGCGGGTCGATCACTCATGAGTCATCGTATGAACTCGGCAGCAATTAATCTGGACATCTCCCTAGACCTTGTCAATTGGCCTGACCTGACCGGTAGCCATCTGGATGGATAAGTCAAAGTTCTTTGGCAGGGGCCTTCTGAACCACGTTTGCATGCTATCAACCAAAGCCAGCCACCCATGTAGTGGTGTGTAAGCCCAAGAAATCCAAAACAGAAGCGATTTGCTGAACACGTGACCATCGACAGTTTCCATTTATCATGTAAATTGACATTCCACATCAAGCTGACGTTCCTCGAGATGACGAGCAGCCCCGCAGCATCGTCAGCTGCAACGACGGATCCTTGAATCGTTTGTGGGGACGAAAACATCAACCCCGCAGTTGGTTAGGAACCAAGGAACCAAAGGTCTGTTCTATTGAACGCATTGACATGTGAGCTCTGGCTTGGGCTTAGCTTCTTCCTCGCTGCTAATCATGTCATGACATGACATCCAGGCAGTGGAACCTCCTTCTATCCTTGTCCGGGATCGCTCGTGGCACATGCACAGTGGGTGTAGCGAATTGCCACCTACCTGCCACGATCGTCATTCGTCGCCACATCGGAAGATGCTTGGAGAACCTTATCACGGCCCAAGTAAAGAGGGGTCTGGCTCTGTGGCGGTTACAGGGCGGGGGATGGCGGGCGTTTCAGGCAGGCGATAAGTCGGCCAGCCTTGACCTGGCTGAACATGGAGAAGGCACTACCACTTCCGTTCGCATCCGAGACTTAAAAAGGCTGCCGAATCCCCTTTGCTAGGCGACTTCTTTTTCCTTACCTTTGGTTCTCTTCTCATAACTTTCGTCTTATTCATACCACCAAGATCAAGAAATCCAAACAAACGCTCACACCCCCTTCCATTTATCAACCAACACCAAAAATTCATCATGGGTGACTGCGGATGCGCTACGTCTGGCTCTTGCAACTGCGGTTCGGGCTGCACTTGCGCCAACTGCCCTGTTAGTTCGGCCTGACGTCTCTCAACGCCCCTGCTGTCGCTATTTTGATTATGGATGCGGAGCTGACCATAGACTTCCAGAACAAAAAATAATCTTGTCTCGACTGCCCATATGATCTAGAGTCCGATGACCTAAATACAGTGTCAACCTGTATTTGCCCGAGCATCATCGAGGTCAAGAGTGATTTTGAGGGGTGGGATGTCGGCCACTATTGATCATGGTTATATTATCCCGGGAGTTGGTCTGACTACACGCAGAAGTTGCATGGTTTTTTTTTTTGCCGGGGCAGACGCCATTATTGATCCCTTGGGTATTCAATCGGAATAAATTGAGCTGTGATAAGCAAACGCGTCCTGTGTTTTTGTGATTTCTCAAGAAGTAAATTGTGCCTTCGTGAAAGTCGCAATACGTCATGAATAGCGAAATGGATAAGAAGATTCTAACATGAGATGAACGAATATAAAAGTGCTCTTTGGCTCTATCGGATGTCGAAGAATCTGAGTTGGACATGGTTAGAAAATGTGCGATTCAAGGAGACGCCAATTAAAAGTGCTCAGCTCTACGTGACGAAGAATCTGGTCGGGCGCTTGTCCTGATCAGAGTGAAAGCCCACACGCGACCTGGAAATAGACCCATCGCTTCATGGTTAGAAAATGTGCGCAAGGAGACGCCAATTTGCTCAGCACGTGACGTCTGGTCGGGCGCTTGTATTCCCTCCGGCCCATCGCCTTCTCCTCTGTACCATGTGCTTCATCAGCGCAAGTCGTTTCGTCCTTTGCCTACTCCTACTAAATGGAATATCTTACACCAGAGGAGCGCCTTGCGGTCGAACAGAATCCTCTTGGTGAATCGCTCATTGCTGTTCGGGAAGCGTTACGCGACGCGGAGGAGGCGTATGAATCAGAGAACAGCTTTAATGAACTAGGACGACCTCGTCTTTTTGTGGCAGCAATAAGCAAATTGTTATCTATTTTATCTGCAGCTGATGTTTCTCTTTCGCTTGCTTCTAGGACTGGAAAGGATGCTCTCGTGTCTGACCTGGCAGCAATTCGTCTACGTCTTCAGAAGGGCGATTTTAAACACGAAATCTTTCGTCCATTATCACAGCTAGTAATTAAGCAGGCACCCGATCCTGATATATGGTCTGCCGTCGTCGCCTTAATCCGAGCCATCTTCCACCCTACTCCACTGCCGAGCCTTCCACCTTTCGACACCCCGATCACCCATTCCTCCGCTTCACAACAGGGATCTGAACAAACACGGAAGCAGATCGAACCACGCGTCTTTGAAGAAATCCGTTATTGTACGCACCGAGCGGTCGAAGGATTTCACGAGAAATACTTCCAAGGCCGGTCTTGGAACAGGCGAGCAAAACGGATTTACTATGCATGTGAAGATCGTTATAGCGACACTGACAAGAGATGGAAGAAGCTTCCCAACGCGGCGAGTGAAGACAACGTCTGCAATTGGTGGCTCAGTCTGCAGTGTGACTTCTTCGACAAGGAAAAAGCTTCCTATTTTAGGAGCTCGGGAAGCAGTAGAATTAGAGCAGAGGCCCAACGTCAGCTGGATCTATTTGTTAAATCCAAGGCGCTGCAAACGAAGCAAAACACGACTGGAGAGAAGTCCTTGTCGTCGGCGAACTTAAAAAGGCGGACCAAAAAAATAAAGGCCTGTGGCTTCAAGTTGGGAGCGCTGTGCGGAATGTATTCGCCAGCCAGCCAACGCGTCGCTTCGTACACGCCTTCACTCTAACCGGTACAGAGTTAGAAGCTTGGGTATTTGATCGCTCTGGACCGTACAGTGGCGCGACGTTTGATATTCATAAGGAGCCTGAGAAATTTATCCAGGTAATATGTGGTTACGTGATGATGAACGACGAAGAGCTCGGCCTTGACACGTTTACGAGACGAAAGGATAACAAAATGTTTGTAATAATTCCTGCTGAAACTCAAGAAAAAAAGCAAAAGCTGAAACTCGAGCTCGATCCGACCCCTATTGCATCTCAGCGAGCGATCGTATGCCGAGGCACATCCTGTTTTTTGGCGAAAGCCGGGGTGGGCGAGTTTGACTATGTTCTAAAGTTTTCTTGGACATCTAGTATGCGAGCACCTGAAGCTGACCTTCTTAACAAGGCTCTTGAGCGAGGCGTTAAAGGGCTTGCGAAAGTCGTGGGCTACCAACAAGAGGTTACCAGCATCAGCGAGCTACGAGAGAATCTTACCTTTTCAACACCATATAAATTCCGTGGTGTACCGCGTAGCGCAAACACGTCCTCGCAATCACAACCTCCAATCAGCCACTCTTTCAGTCAGTTCCATAACCTCAGCATTATCAGCAATGTATCGCGAAAGAGAAAGTCTATCGACTCCGCTAGCTACGCAAACAAAAAGTCTCGCTCTAACAGTCCATTAGCTGGGACGGAACATGTTTCGAATCCCATTAAGTATGCTGTCCAAGAACCTGAAGGCACGTGTATTATCCAACAGGACAGGACGCCGTTTGATAATCGCATATTACGTGCTCTAGCCATTTCTCCAGCAGGAAGATCCGTCACTCAATTTAGTTCAGTAATTGAGCTCCTTGAAACTCTCCGTGACGCTGTCGTGGTGCACCGGTCGTTATTGTTGGATGGAAGAATTCTTCATCGGGACATCTCGGAGAACAATATCATCATCACAAACCCAGAGAAAGCTGACGGGTTTAGAGGCATGCTTATTGATTTGGACCTGGCGAAGGAGGATGGAAAAGGCCCTAGTGGCGCCCGCCATAGAACAGGAACAATGGAGTTTATGGCTATTGAAGTTCTTCTCGGCATTTCTCACACCTATCGCCACGATGTTGAAGCTTTCTTCTATGTTCTCCTCTGGCTTTGCGCTCGCCGAGGCTGGAACCTCTCGGCAAGATTAGAGCGGCGGCCTAAGAAGTCCATGCTTTCACGTTGGTACTCGGGAAGTTACGAAGAGATTGCGCAAAACAAACGAGGTGACATGGACAAGAACGGATTAGACATGATACTAAACGAATTTCCGTCAACATTCGAGAGTGTTAAGCCTCTTTGCAGGACAATACGCGACATTTTATTTCCGCATAAAGACGGACTGTTTACAGGCACGCCGCGTGACCCGGAAATCCTATATGCTCCGATTATCAAGGCTTTTGATGATACTTTGATAGAGATCAAGGAGACGGGGGAGGGATACTGTGAGAGATTAGAGATACGCACCCCATCCGCTCATCTTCGTAGCGAGGGCTTGGTCTCATGAAACGCCGCCCAAGGACAGAGCTACTTGTTAAAGCATGTACAATCAAATGATGTGATACTGTACATGGAATATCTGCTCTAGTACCACGAGTCCCGACCACGTAATGCTAATTGCACCACGCTGTATCGTAAATTCCAGGCAAGCGCGAGAAAGCAAGCAGGTTACGTCATCAACGTCTTGCTGGGTAGGCAAGCAATAACGGGCAATGAAATGCAATGGTTCCAGAGCAAGATTATGGGCTTACAAGGCGAAGGGTGACTACATGACTCAATATTGGCCCGTAGGAGATGGCCTCTCGGAGAAAGGCGAATATGTCGAGTTTTCCGTTCGGGGGAAAGATCTCCTGAAGCATCATGATTGCATCAAACGAAACCCAGTACATGCCAGACTTCCTCGGGGCTGGCACGGCCAAGAAGTGGCTCTCATCAGCGCTTCCGTACAGCCACCGACGCAAACTCCAACTTTCCAGGGCCACCCATCAACCACACAAGCTCAGGTTCTGATTATGAGCCCCGGACTGAGACTAAAGGCAGAAGAATGCTTGGAAGTTGTTGTTGTCAAGTTTGAGGACAATACATACAAGTGCGACAGACTGCTCGACAGGAGACGTATTCATGTGCCACAAGGCGAGTGGGCTGAATGCGACTTTGAAGCTGCTGGGAGCCTTCAAAGATGTTTTGCTTGGACGGGAAGCTCAGGTACAACGTACTGGTCTTCGGAGTCGGAACGGCGACGGGTTAAGAAGGCGAGACAGTAATATAGCAGTTGGCAAGAATTTCGCGGAAGATCATCGTATTTTAGGCATCAGGTATTTGCCCTATTCAACAACAATAGTCAAATGTGTTTCATTATAAGAATACCAGAAACGTAATTGTCCTTGCAATGTGTAACTAGTCCAGCCGTCTTTAATGTGATGATGCTCAGTAGTGCAAAGAATTTTGACATTCGTTTTTTGAAGTGATGTTATATTCCTCATCGCTTTTGAAGGAACTTGACATCGCTGAAGGCATAAGCGAACCGGGTTGTCATGATAATCGACCTGGTCAACCCCTATTCGGCATTGTCCAAGAGAACGTTGCCCGCCGTTCTTATATTCCAGCAAAATGCCCATGCAATATCCGGTCTTTGCATCGTTGAAAACCTTGAGCTTTTCAACATGTTCTAGAGGAGCAATTGAAAAGTATGCTTCCGTAAATGGTGGTATGCCGATGGCATACGTCGAAAGTGGCAATGTTGGCACTGCAGATTTCTGTGGCGCAGGAAAAGTACGTTTCTCTTACTGAACCTATAATATCACCAACCTTGAGGTGTGCAATTGTCTCTGCAACACGAGGTCGTTCTAAAACGATATAGACGAAGGAATCCGTCCGCCAGGTCTGGAACTCTGGGTAGTCTGTAAGGCTTTCAATTCTTTTAATACCTTGTGAATCAATTGTCAATCGTATAATAGGTTGACAGGTGTTCTGTATAGTTTCTAGTCGACCTCCTCGGCTCCATGCCGAGATATTACGTAAAGAAATTGACTGAAGCTGATCTGGTGAGGTATGGAGGCTCTGGGCTAGATGGGTTACTACAGAATATCTCCAGAATAAACTGCTTTGTGAGTATATATGAATAATATGAAGAATTTCCGGAGGCATAAAATTTATTTGTGACATGCCAAGCTTGTCAATGACCGAGAAGTCAGGTAAGATCGCCAGCTCATCTAATCGAAGGTAAGGCGTAAAGCGCCACGGCGATCGCCAGGCGGTGGCAACTCACAGATTTTCAGAGACATCTTGTAGCTTACACCTTCCCGCGATTACATTAAAGCAAACGGAATGCACGGTTGAAGCCTCCATGGCAGTAGCGCACATGCTACATTGTTGTTTTCGACAAAGATGTATCCCATTTTTGCTGCGAACAAAATGGCCATGAGCTGGAAAGTAAAACGGACCGAGCCATTCAGAAAAGGATGCTGAAGTTGAGTTGCCAAGGACTATGAAATACACGGAGTTAGAAAAAGTACAATCATAGCGTAGAAGTTATTGGGCGGCTTGCGCAAGAAGAAGCGTTCAGAAACAGACAACAAAGCGCTGTACATGCCACATTGAGGGCGAATGCCAGAATGGAAATCACGTTTTGCGACTTGCGTCATGTTGGAGGAAGGCAATTCGGTCACTTTGCCGTCGAGCACAGTCGTCTGGCAGAGAGCCACAGGAAAGCAAAGAAAGTCGACGACGCGCTATGACGATAGGCATCATTATTTGTGAAATATCGTCTTAACCTGAAGACGTAAGAAACAAAGCGATATTGCTCTATCGAAACTATGTACAATAGAACGAGGTGCTAATAGTTCGTTAATGATTTCTTATTAAGTTTTCAAGTACAGTCTTACCTTCCCTACACAATGTGGGCGGTCTTCGCCATGAATCCTAATATGGGCATAATACGAATTAGAGTGTACGCTGAGTGCTAGTACCCATTAACAGGACATGACTTTTGACGCGGACGTCCGTAGATCTTTTGTAATTCGTTTGTCCTGCGTAGTTCCTGTGTCAGGAACGGATGTGCATTTGTTGTTGTTCTCTCCGGGCCAACGCGACCGGACGTGGAGGATTTTGGTTCGATGCCTGTTCAATGAACCCCCATCGTGTTGTCAAGTGGGGTCTCTCGTGGATCATGATTGGCCGATACCTTCGTCGGGCGGCCGTGACATTACATATGTAGCAAAGTGTTGGACCGAGCAGCTGGGGTCAGAAATGAGGGCATGGATTGAGTTGCCTAACCCTGTAAGAGGGTGCGGACTACGGTTTAAATAACTAAGTACCTGTACCATAGGGTGTGTAATCTACCTATATAAAATGTATTATGCATTTACTAAAGGTCCGGAAAAGTAACTAGATAGGTAGGTCCTAGTGTCTAAGATGCTTATATATAGTTAAACGCTTGCGGTAGGATTCTAATATATCCCCCTAGGAGGCCTATAATTAAGGCATCCTATAATAATTTAATTAAATTAATCTTTATAATAATTTAATTATTATTAATTACAGCAGAATCTTTAGGTAATTCCTGCTCTTTTAGGTTTATACTAAGTATTTAATCTAGTAACTATATAAGCCCTAATGCCTATCTAAAGTCTATAAATGCTTTTCTAGTTAATAGCTTTGTGAGGCTATTTACGATTATTTCTTTAGTAGCTTTCTAAGTTATATTAAAGGTTTCTTTTATAACCTCTTAATAAAGCTAGTAGTAATAAATGTTAACATGTTATAATCAGGTTATGAGTTTAATGAATTCTTCCTTAAGGAGACAAATTATCTATATATTATTATATTTAATCTTAAGGGTATTATCTCTAAGATATAATCTAACTTCCTAATATAATTATTTAAAGGTAATTAGCTCTTTACTATAATATAATAGCGCTAGGAGCTTTGCTTTTATAAAAGAGGTTATTACAGTCTTTTATCTTCCTGCCTTAAAGAGTATAGGACCTTTAAAGAGCTTTATAATATAGCCTTATAAGCTTCTTTTAGTAACTAGATTATTAGTAAATAAAGCATTACTATAAGCTTTAAGTTTAGGGTTATTACTATTAAATTTAATTAAGAGGTTTGCCTATACATAACTATACTCTAGAGCCCTTTCTATAGCTTTAATATGCTATAGCCCTAGATGCTATAGGTGCTATGATAGTTATAACGCTATAAAGGAGATATCTAGCTATATAATAATTATAGGATATAGTAAAGTGCTAACTAGAGATTAATATCTCTTTAAATCCTTTGGATTAACTTTACCTTTATAGAGATTAAGTAAAACACTAGTTATTAGTGCTATTAGCTTCTAATTTAGGACTTTTATATTAAATTTAATTATAGCTTTATTCTAATAGGACTTCTAATTAAGCTATAATTATTAGTTTTTATAATCTCTAATAATTTTAACTCCTAAGAACTATTATAATTTACTAAGGTCCTTAATGTTATATCTCTTAAAGAGTCTCTCTTTAAATTTATTATAAAGTGCTAACTTTCCTTTTATAAATAAGGCTATAAGGTTATTAATATAAAAGAAGATAATTAATCTATCCTTAATAAACACATAAATATCTTTAAAGATCTATGTGAATCCTTTACTTACTAACTATTTAATTAATTCCTTTATCTAAAGAAAAGAAGCTTTATATAACCTATAAATAGTGTGTAAAAGCTTTAAGTAAGCTTGTTTATCTTTATAACCTAGTAGTATCTTATAATATACCTCCTTATTTAGTATTAAGTTTAGGAAAGCTATAATAAAGTTATATTAATAAGCTTTAAGGTTAAAGTAGTATAGAATTACTATAAGGAGCCTAAATATAATGCTTACTAATATAGTAGCTCTTATAAAGAGGTTCCCTTTTGCTTATTAATTCCTAAGCATATATAATTAAGCTTTATATCTTATAAGGTAGCCTAATTAATCTAGCTTATAGGCAAATACCTAAGTAAGCCCTAAGACCTTAATATATAAAGGGACTTCTAATTTACTAACTTCAATAGTAACCTTATTATTAATAACTTTATTATACTCTTTATCTCTTACTTTAATAAATACCTTTTCTTTAGGGTACTTAGCTAGATAATTATAATAAGTAAGAGGTAAAGGAAGTCTTAATATATAAGGCTTTTCCTTACTCTTAGCTCCTAGGGTAAAGGTAGTAGCAAAGGCTTTAAGGAGGTTATCTTTGTTAATATTAGTAATATCTGGATCTTTAACTTCGTAATCTATTTTAGGTGAATTTAGTAAATTATTAATATTTAGTAGTAAGTAATCTAAAAAATCCAGTTATTAGCTAGGTAAAGTTAGAGGAGTTAGGAGAATTAATTCCTATGATCCTTTTCCCTTTTCTTTATTATCTAGTTAATTACAATTATGTTAATTTTCTTGTTGTTAAATTAGAGAAAGGGAGTCTAGTGCCTAAGGAAGTCCTATATTTATATTATTAACCTTAAAGTCTTTTATAAGCTCTTAAAGGAGGCGTTTTTTAGGCTCTTTTTCCTTAATTAAAAGGTCCTTTTCTTAAGCATAGAAGATTAATTTATTAAAGGTAACGTGGCTTAATAAGAACTAGTAATTTCTCTGTATTATTAGTACCTAAATTAGATATTAGGTAGAAGAGATATAACTAGCTAGATAGCTAATGTAAGCTCTTTGTAATAGCTTTAGACCTGTCTTCCTAAGCCTATTACGTGTTATTACGAAAGCTTTGTAACTAAAAGCTTAAAGATAATTTAATAAAGCTTCTAGCTTCTCTAGTAAATAGTTCTATTAAAGCTTGTTTTCTTATAGCTATTTATTTAAGGCTTAATATAGTAAAAGCTAATCTAGAGACTTTTAAGGCATGTGATTAAGGATATAAATAGCTACTTCCGCAGCTATAGGCTAAAGATTCTCTAGAAAGCCTGCTTAAGTTATTAGAGTTATTATAACTTTTATTATTACCCCCCTAGACCGCTTAGCATGCCTATTTTAATGCAAATAAGCTAGACTAGACTTTCTAATAATAATGCCTTTATTAGTAATCTCTGCCTCTTGCTTTCTAGTCTAGAAGGTAGTTTCCTTATCTATAATTATAACCATAATATAAATTCTAAATATCCTTATATAACATGCTTCTAATTAATTAAAATAAGCTATAATATTAGTCTTTAATAGAATTATAAAGATATAGCAAAGGCCTGTTACTCTATAAGTAAAGAGAGTAATGTAATAATCCTTATTATAGCCCTATAATTAAGTAAAGAGGTTATATATTATAACCTAAAGAGGTCCTAAAGGCAGCGAATCTATCTGTAAAACCCGTGATATTTGCCTCTACGCCTTAGCTATATAGCAAATCTTATATTTACCCTTACTATGCTCTTTTAATAGTATATTAACTTTTTAAAGCACTTAATCTATTATATCCTTACCTAGATGTGCTATTCTTATATACTAAAGGTTTGCCTTTGTAGCTATTAGGGGTTTTAGGTTATAAGAATCCCTTCTAGTAATAAAAGCCTTATTAAGGCTATCCCCTTTAACATATAGTTATATACTAATAGTTATAGTCTAAAAAATCTTATGATTACCTCTTACTAGGTTTGTAATAATCCCTATAAGATTATCTTACCTTATACCTTTCTTTATAAGTAGCTAAAGTAATATAAGATTTGCAAAGAAGGTTAGTTAATACTACGCCTTTAATAACATAAGGGTCTAGCTATTTGTTAATTTAATCTAGGCTATGCTAACGCTATAAGCTTTAGTAACTCTATACCTAGCTTAAATACTTAGTTAGTTACTATAATCTAGGTTAATAAACTAGCGTTTATTATTAAAGATATATATTAAAGTACTACTATTAAGTATTACTTATAATTACCCCTAGGCATAAAAAGCCTCTAAAGATAGTTCTATAACAGTAAATGCAGTATTTCCATCTAGCTTACTTTCCTTTGCATTATATTCTTTAAGCTATGTATTATAGGCCTTTTTAACATTATTAGGTTATTAATTTATTACTTCTTTTACCTTTTTTAATTAATTTTCCTTAATATTCTAATTCTTTAGTAAGTAAAGCGTTTAATAAGTCTTCTAAGAGTCCTTTAACTTCTTAACCTTATACTTATTATAATAAATATAAAGTAGCTTCTTTTTACCCTTCTTAAGATCTTCTTTAGTCTATTTATTAAGAGTTAGCTCTGTTCTAAATAACTCTTTAGCTTTGCTTTAAGACTTTCCTTAGGCTTTAATTAAATGCCTAATCCTTATAATTATAGTGTAGAAATTAAGGGTTCTTCCCTTAATCTCTATGGTAAAGATTAGTGAATTAATTTATATAGAAATTAAAGGGAAATAAGCACTAATAGTATTATTAATTATCTTAATTAATAAGTTACCTTTTGTAATTAAGTAATCTGCTTAGAAGTATTACTTATAGCTAATTAAGGTATTAGCAAGCCACTTATTAATGTTAATCTTTAATAGATTTTACTTAATAGTCTTATTAAAATTAACTTTAGTGTAATACCTAATTATTTTATTTAAGGGTATTATATTCCTTATAAGCTCTCTAAGCTTCTTATAAAGCAAGATATACTAAAGGATTATTTGCTTATACTTATTTCTAAGCGTTATAATAAACTAATTATAGTATTCTCTTATAGTCTTTAATAAACTCTAATACTAGCTATTAAATACTTAATATTATTTATTAAGAACTATATACTAAGTGCTATCTTTAGTATTATCTAGTTATTAAGGATATTTAAAGTATCTCTCTTTAGCTAAGCTATAGATATAAGTAATGCTTACTAGAAAGCTTCCTTAAGGCTACTATTAATTACTTATAACTCTAGATGTTAATATTCTTAAGTATGTTTAAGGCCCTTTAGTCTAATTATCTAGTAAAGTAATTAAAGTAGTAATTACTACTTTTCTTACTACTAAAGTCCCCTTTCCTATTAAAATTAGTAGCTCTAGTAGGTAATTAAGTATTATTATTAAATTAGGATTAATAAAGATCTATATCCTATCTTTAATAGCTCTTGCCTTTATTATCTTAAACTATAGGTCCTAATAATAAGGTTCCTATAGCTTAACTACTAGCTTATAGCCCTTTATAGTATTAGTTTCCTTAGATATCTTAATAATATCCTATGTTATTATAATTTGTTAAACTTTAACCTATGTAGATCTTCCTTGCTACTAGGGGTTGCCTAATTATAATGTTAATAATTATATGTAATTAAACCCTATTCTCTTACTAGGATATACTGAATTTTATAATTAATTAATTAGAATTAACTTAATAAAGGTATTAATTAGAAAGAAAGGTCTTAGTATTATAAACACTAAGTAATTACTACTATATTAGACTAAGTAGCTAGGGTTAGAAATAAGGGCATGGATTAAGTTACCTAATCCTATAAGAGGGTGCAGACTACGGTTTAAATAACTAAGTACCTGTACTATAGGGTGTGTAATCTACCTATATAAAATGTACTATGCATCTACTGAAGGTCTGGAAAAGTAACTAGACAGGTGGGTCCTAGTGTCCAAGATGCCTGCATGCGGTTGCACGCTTGCGGCGGGATTCCAACACAAAGGCAGCATCGATGGAGACTTCGTCTCTGATCGCCGAGCTCCCACTTTATGTGCGACTTCACTGTCGCAGGATCCTGCCTCGTATCATTTCAGGCACTCACGTCAGATCTTCGGGATCAGGCAGCCAATCTTGCTACATCTATCCATATCTTGTTGGCAGAGCATAGAGTTTGCACCAGTCGTTCTTGACTAGAATGGAGTCGCCCCACGAGCTATGAACATTTGAAACGCCCTCGACGACAACTTTCCTCGCTCAAACACACTGTGGCGCTTCTTTTCCTGTCGTGTAGCATCCTCGGCCCCTATTGCTCACGATGGCGTCCGAAGACAAAGAAACAACCCTGCCGTTCGAAATCTTGAAGGCTGTCAAGGCGGAAAAACCAGCACATGCTCCACGACGATGTTTTATATGCTTGACGGATGAGGACCCTTCTGATACTCCAGGCTCGTGGGTTGATCCTTGCCCATGCACTTTGGAGGCTCATCAAGACTGTATGCTGTCCTGGGTGTTGGATTGCGAGCGTAGGACTAAGCCACTCGTGTGTCCGGTGTGCAAGTCTGCCATCGAGATGGAAGGATCTCGGAATTTGCTTGTCTCATCCAGCGAGTTCATACAAAAACGATTCACCAAAACAAGCCCGTTCATTATCTTAGCTGGTGTCTTCATGGGCGTACAGTTCAGTCTGCAAATGTATGGCGCCTTGGCCCTGTGGTCTTTTGCAGGAAAGAACACCATGATGCGGTTTTTGCTGGGCCCTGATATGATCATTGACGCCAAAAACGGAGGTGGCTTGGGATTTTTTGGGAAAAGAATATGGAGCAGCCTTGTGATGATGAACGTGGCACCAACATTGCTCTTCGGCCAGTTGTTCCCCTACACAAGCAACAAGATCTTCTTGCCGACAGCTTCTCTGGTATGGACCTTACTAAAGCTTTCAATTTAACCTTATTCCCTCTTTAGACGAACATCCCACTAATACACATGAATTCAGTACGGCATGTATCAGATTATACATGACGATACGTTTTTCTCCTGGCCGCCGTCACCGCAGCTGGCGATGACTGTGTTTCCTTATGTCCGCTCCGTCTATTACAACCTGTGGCGGGAGTTTGTCTTGCCGTTTGAGAACAAGCTCAATAGGCAGATTCTTGGTCTGCCACCGGCAACCCCATACAACGATGCACAACGAGATGAGGCCCGACTTCGACAAGCACAACATAACGTGGAAGGTGGCATTGTCGTTCTCTTGCAAGGTCTTCTTGACGCCTTAGATCCCATTGACGATGACGATCTTCAGGTCAACGATGTGCATCGTATCGAGCCCATGGACGGAGATGCTGGCAATGATGGTGACGAACAAGGCGGAGAGTTCATCTTTCAGCCACGAATAGGAGAAGTTGGACATGCCGAACGAGATTTCAACGGTGCCGGTGAAGGTGCCGGTGAACCAGCTGAAGGGAATATAGTACACGTCGAAATGGAACCCAGTGAAGCTGACGAAAACGCTGGCGATCATCCGGGCCAAGGGGAATGGCAAGACGAAGCTAGGTTCGGCATTGAGTTCCAAGGTCACGGTGGATATTTGGATCAAGAAGATGCCCCTGATCCGCTGCCAGCCCTTGGCCTTCTCGGCGAAGGTCAAGAGCAAGAAATCGAGGGCGCAGTGGCAGCGAATGATGGTCAAGAGCAAGACCATCACGAGGCTCCGCAGGCGCCTCCCGCTAGAGGAATGGGATTCGGTGGACTGTTATCCAGCGTCTCGAACTCAGTTGTCAGTGCACTTATACTACCTGGGGTATCGTTTGCCATGGGGGAAGCTCTGCGTTTAGTTCTACCAAAAGCCTGGACAGCCTCTGCTTCACGCAGCCCCTGGGCATTGTACGCCGGCCCAGGTGGTCGACCAGGACTCTTGCAACAGCAATGGGGCCGCAGCTTTATTGGCGGGTGTCTCTTCGTGGTTCTCAAGGATGCAATTCGAGTCTATGCGAAATACTGGAGAGTGGCGGCCATTAGGAATCGGCGTGTCAAGAATTTCGATCGCAAACGCCGAGAGAAGTGAATTCTGGCATGTATATGGATATGCGCATTTGTGTATCTCGAAAACACGAAACGATTGCACTGGCGCAATCAAGATAGGACGTCGACATTGTCACGATGAAAGTGGTTGGGGCCTGGACAATCAATATATGCAAGCAGTCAGTCAACTCCTGCATAGACCCAACCATCAAATCAACCATGGGCAGTACAAAGCTTTTCTTTATAATTCTTAGCTCTGGGGATCAACGCAGGAACCGTGGTAGACGATGAAGCGTGTGGGTTGCTTGACGATGCACGTGCATTGTTCTCAGCCCTTTGTTACGAGGCAAGCGGCCTGCGAGCGACAAAACTTTGTTAAATACATGGACATACCAAGTAGAGTGTTTAGCCAAGACTGCATACAAGCTACCTCCTACGCCGTAGTCGAGTCATACATGAATGTAGGACAGATTCGCGACTATGACCTAATAGCTCTGCGGGCTCTCCCTCTTTTGTACTACCTACCTGGTCAAGTTATCGCATGTGTGCTCGGCATGTCCATACATGTGGTAAATACAGTAGTACATGTAATAAACGACTCTGGTAGAAGGTTCCACAAGAGCATCGAAGTGCGAAACCCCCTCCATGCCTTCCGTATGTACATATGTACATGTATGTTAATGCCAGGCGTGGAACCTGACTGGACCCCACCCAAACATGTCGCGGGGCACCGCTGACAAAGTCACCAACAACGCCCAACTATCAAGCTATCAAACAGCTTTTGCTCCAACCTGCTCGCCAATATTTGATATTCCCACCAATTCGAAGGCAGCCTGACTCGCAGACACCTAGGGTTTTCTTCCCTGTCTGTTTCGCTAATGGTAAGAAACCTCGCCGCCGCCCACTCCATTCCCAGTGGCCCAAGCTTTCCCCCAATCATGTCCTGCTCGCCTCTACTCTTCGACTTAGATTTGGCTGACGTTTGGTGTGTGATTCTCTTTTGCCTCCGAATATAGGCTTCTCATCTTACATCCAAGCAGCGCCTGGCGCTCGCCATCTGCGACTTCCTGTCCACTTCCGCCACGGATGGCACTCTCACCGCTGAAGATAAGGACTCGGTAGACGTCGCTATCAACTGCATCGCCGAGTCCTTCAAGGTCGATGCCAATGATAAAGATGCCGTCAAAGCTGCCGTCGGCTCGCAGAGCTTGTTGTCCATCTACTCTGTCTACGAGAAGCTGAAGGCTTCGACCGGTGGTGGTGGTGGTGGTGGTGCTGCTGCTGCTGCTGCTGCCCCTGGCGCCAGCGCCAGCTCTGCTTCAACTGCCGAGCCAACTGAGGAGCAGAAGAAGGAGGCTGAGGGTCTCAAGAGCAAGGGCAATGCTGCCATGGCTCAGAAGGACTACCCCACCGCCATCGATTTGTATACGCAGGCCTTGAAGATCCATCCTTCGAACGCCGTTTTCTTGTCGAACCGCGCTGCCGCCCATTCTGCCGCCAAGGACCATACCTCTGCACGCATCGACGCTGAGGCCGCCGTGGCCGTTGACCCAAGCTATACCAAGGCTTGGTCTCGTCTGGGGTTGGCTCGTTTCGCCATGGGCGACGCCAAGGGCGCTATGGAAGCATACAGCAAGGGCATTGAGTACGAGGGCAACGGTGGCTCCGAGGCCATGAAGAAGGGCTACGAGACTGCCAAGAGACGTGTCGAAGAAATGCAGGCCGAGGAAGCCAGCCTTCCACGATCATCACCCAGTCCAGGCACCGGTGCTGGGGCCGGTGGTATGCCTGATCTGAGCAGCCTTGCGTCAATGCTTGGCGGCGGCGGCGGCGGCGGCGGCGGAATTCCTGATTTGAGCTCCATCATGAGCAATCCTATGTTTGCAAGCATGGCACAGAACTTGATGAGCAATCCTGACCTCATGGGCAACCTCATGAGCAATCCCCGTCTGCGTGAAATGGCCAACCAATTCAGCAGTGGTGGAGGCATGCCTGACCTCAACAGCCTCATGTCTGACCCAAACATTGCTGATATGTGAGTGCCGGTTCCGATTCTTTCTAGGCCGCAACGGATTGTCACGAGTAGTATGCTAATGATGTTCGAAATCCAGGGCTCGTAATATGATGGGAGGTGGTGGTGCTCCGGGTAACGCCCCAGGTAGCGACCAGAACAGCCCGGGCCAATAAATGGACATGCGTGTGGCTGAGAGCTGAAGAACAAGAGGGAATTCAACGGCAAATTAATGCGCTTATGTCGAGACACGGGAATTTTAGATGCCTATGCAGCTCAGGGGGCAGATGTGGCAGGCCGACTAGACAATAATCAAAATGGGACACTGTCATCTGTCAGAGAAATGAGCCATGTGCTTATTTGGAGACCACAGCAGGAGTTCGATCAAAGGTCAAAGGTCAAATTGATCGAACGCTGCATTCCCTCGAGGACAGCATTTTATTTCCCCACTGCCCCCAGCAGACAGACTAGCCACCCATGAATTTGTGTAATCAAGTCTAATGTGCACCATGACGAATAATGCGCTTGATGCTGATCGTGTGTACTTCCCAACGCCACCTATGACTGTGAATATACAGCAATTTTATAAAATTTTCCTTACAAAACAAATCAATGCGATAACAGGGGAGAATCTCTCTGCCGACAGATGTGGCTGACGTGAACTTCTCCCAAGTGATGTTCAGGCCTTCTTTTTCTGTTTTTGAATGGCTGCGAGGGGATGATGAACGAAGTTTCCGGGTTACTGTGGACATGAAATTTGTCTACAAGATGGGAAAGATGGAAACTCAAGTTGAGCAGAGACATGCCTTGGAGGCTCGAGTTTGCTGGTTCGACGTTGCCATTATCGATGACCAGGAAGCTGGGTGGTCTTTTTTTGGGACTGATGTAAAGCCATCAGTCAGACGACGGGTGTCATAACGCATTAAGCACTGGTTCTGTCTGCAATGCAAGAGATATAATACTTGCTCACTTTAGAACATTCTTGGCTTCAATGTCCTCGTCTTGAGAGCTAAATGAAACCAAATTTTAATGGTGTGCCATACTCAGAAGCGGCTATTAATACAACCTCAAATATCTGCTGTTTCTGAAAATCAGTCTACTTCCTCCGGCCGCTCTTCACGCACGGGATTAAGCCAGGTTGAGATGATTTCGCACTCGCAAAAGCCGCACTCCCAGATCTTGAGCCGAGCATCCCTGAAGCTGGGATAATATTGTGTAGCCAGACTCCCGGGGATTAAACCCAGATGCAACCGGGTTTAAGATGGGGTCCTGCGTTGCACTAGATTTTACGATCGGACCCTACAGGCGAAGCGGTCGTGACTGCACCACTTCCCGATGATGGTGCGACTCCAGTCTCGCTCGACTCAGATTCCTCCCCGTCTGTCTTAATCGCTTCGCTGTCAAAGTCCTCCTCTCCTCTCATTTTATCGGGTTCCGTCGCTGTTTGCTCTGAAGACAAGTCATCCGCCACTGCAGACCCATCGTCTATGATGTCTTGGATGTCGAGTGATTTGCTTGGCCGTAAAAATACTTGTTTTGACCATAGGTCTGCGTACCTGCCATTAGCTACAATGAGTTCACTGTGGCTGCCTTGTTCCACAACTTGGCCTTGCTCAACAACGACGATGCGATCCGCATTCATGATGGTTGATAGACGATGCCTATGAATGAACATTAGGTGGGGGATCATCATTATGGGGTGATTGATTCATGCTTACGCCACAACAAAAGTTGTGCGACCTTGACACAGCCGCTTAAAGGAAAGTTGAATTTGTTGCTCCGTATCCGTATCAACGGCGCTTGTCGCTTCGTCCAGCAAGACGATATCAGGTCGTCTCAAGATCGCTCTCGCAATGGCAACTCTCTGAAGTTCTCCGCCCGATAATTTCCTGCGCCTGTCAGTACATTCGAAGGTTCCAAGACGTTCGTATGCATTTCACTTACACGCCTCGTTCGCCGACTCGAGTTTCGTATCCTGGCGGGACTGTCAGAACATTGTAGCAATGGCAACACCCATTGCCACTTACCATGTGTGAAACCTTCGATCTTATCATGGATGGAAGCTGCACGACATGCACTGAACACTTCTTCGTCGGTGGCAGTAAGCCTTCCGTATCGGACATTGTTTATGATTGTGTCATCGAAAAGTATCGGATTCTGTGGGACTATGCCAATACGATCTCGGAGGCTGTCAAAAATAAACACGTTGTTAGCATGAGGCCCAAAAATGTTGCTTGATTTCCACATCACTGACCTGAAGAGGTCTACGTCCCGAATATCCTGGCCGTCAATAGAGACACTTCCGCCCGTGACATCGTAGAATCGATTGAGGAGCTTCAAGAGCGTAGATTTTCCCGCGCCAGTCGCTCCAACAAAAGCCACGGTCTGGCCTGCAGGAACATCTAACGAAACACCATCGATGATCTTTTTTTGTCCGTCATAGCTGAATTCAACATTATCAAACTTGACATGGCCAGCTAGAAATTTCAAGTGCCTTGCCCCTTGTTTATTCTCAACCGTGGGTTTCGTTTTCATGACTTCCAGTAGCCTTTCTGCATCTATGAAATCATCGCTCATGCTCTTCCCCAATTTAGCAAAGAATTGCAGCGGAGATGTCAATTGCGACCAATACATTAATAGCATGGCAAATTGGCCAGACGTGGCCTTGCCATTTCGGATTCGATACACCGCTAAAAAGGCGCTGGCCAACAGACCGCAGGTGAGTACCATGGTCTGAAATGCTATCGAAACGTACCAGCTCATAATGAACTTCTGCTCTCTAAGCCATCTGGTGGTCACGGCGTTAGCATGTCTATTGTCTTCATACCCAATCTGGTTAAAGGCGCTGACAGTCTGCCATCCTTGTAGCCCGGACTGCCGAATATAGTGTTCCTGGTACATGGCGTTCACGCGGAGGCGACTTGCTGTCTTGGACTCGGCCACCAACCTGGCAGCCATGATGAAGAAGATAGTTCCAGTTGCCAGAGTAATAAAACCCTCATAAGCCCCAAATGTAGCTGAGAGATAAACAAGAGCGACACACATGTCGATCAACATGGGGATTGCCTGAAGCAGTACGCTTTCTATGGCATTGGACACAGCACGACCACCGTGAATGGCCACCATCATATCGGACGAGCTCTTTGAATCATGAAAGTCTGCCGACAAGTGTATCATGTGAGAGTACGCAGCACGCGTCATTGCGTCATGAGAGTAATATCGAATTGGTACCCAGAGCCATTGTCGCAAAAGTTCAATGCCCGAGTCAGACGAAGCTAGCCTCAATGCAGCGAATACTGCCACGGCTACCCAGGGATTGCTTCCGTTCGGGCTTGCAAGACTGTCCATTATAATGGCCGTCTGCCGAGGAATCAACAGATGAAGCACATTCGTCCCTAGGAGACACAAGCCCACAGCAGCTGCTCGAAGCTGCAACTCACGATTTCCGACAGGCCAAACGTAAGGAAAAAGAATCTTCAAATGGTTAGTCACGGTAGATGCAATTGGGCGGTTCGACTTTGCATAAGTCATTTCAATGTTGGCGGGTTTTTGATGTGACTGGTCCATGGGTTACTTGCTTACCATGAAGCCTTTAGCGTACGCAAACCAGTTACCGCCTTCCCTGAGCCTTTTTTCCATCGCCTCTCTCGCTTCTCGCTGGCGGCGCTCCCAATTATACTCCGTCTCTTCGTCGGATGGGGCCTCAGTGTCTGATGTTGAGCCATACCCAGATTCATTAGCGCTGGCACCATTCCCTAACAACGGTTCGTACTCTGCACCTGGCGCAGATTGGCTGATGGCTCGAATGCACCGTTGCATAGAAGTCAAGAGGGTAAGTGTGAGAAGAATTATACAGCGGGAAAGAATCAGTGCAACTTCTGCGACTTTAAAACGGCAGAGCCATTGCGGTCGAGAGTGGACTATGGCGTAAGCTCCCAGAATGACTTCAAAGACGAATGCGAGTGCCCAGGCTGTTTGATAGGGATACCACACAATGTCCACTGTTCCACAAAGCCAGGAAAGCTGAATTCCGAACACGAGGAGGCACGATAGATTCCCCACGACAGTCTGTTCGGCCGGTGGCCATTTTTTTTCCAAGGTGGTGGTGGCAACCAGAGCAACAAGTTGTACAACGTAGGTGACGACAAATATTCCCAACAATCCGACAGCAACCGTCTTACCGGAAAGATCAGGTTTTGATTTCTTCCCGTGTCTTAGGCTTTGTAGAGTGCAGACGGAGAACAAAGATGCCACCAGGAAGCAAAAGAAGACGGTGCCTGGGTATACGTAATAAAGCAGCGGCAGTGCTGAATCCGAATCAGCGGCCAACTCCATTTCAGACACTGAAAATTCTCAGGCAGGCGTGGTGGGAACTAGCAGTCTCGCTCTCGTTGTCGGGAAAAGCACAAAGCCAAAAAGAAGGCCAATTGCAATGACTATGGGAATTGCGGAAGCAGAGGGTGACTCGGGGCTGGCTTTAATGCTGGATGATATGTCAAGACAGAGGCGGTGAGATCGTTGATCGTCTTAAAGTGAGCTTGGCGCAGTAGAAGCTATGGACTCAGAAATACTCGGGTGGCTGTAGGTCGGACGAGAAAAAAAGAAACCAACGAAGACAAGTGACCTCAGTCAGACAGAACAAGGACCAACGAATGGATTGGGGCGGGGAAGCCTCTGAATGAATGTCCAAACGAAGTCCAGCAACGGTTGCAGTGTTGGTATGGAATAACGTGGCGAAAAAAAAAACCGAGATAAGACGCGTTTGCCCAGATCGTGAAAACAACTAGATTGTTAAATTTGAGGCCGATGGTCAAATGGCCAAAAAACGGTCGGTGGGCAAGCAGCAATGGCAAAGGTACAAGCAGAGATGTCCCTTCTCAGGTATCTGCTGCCGGCAAGTACCTTGAGGGGCAGGTATACTCAAGTCTGGCCAGTGCTTTACGTTGAAGTCGTTGGGTCGTTGAGTCGTTGACGGACAAAGTCAGTGATGCCGTCTCGGGCAGGCATGGATCCACCCGCTCTTTCCCTTTCCCCTGAACCATAACAACCCCCACTGTACCGCTGCGCTCAGCCCCGGGCCCAAACCCCACCACCCCTGGCCAACTTGCAGCTCAATAAGTCCTCGCTGACCGAGCCGTGTTTGCGTGTTATTCGAACAAGGACATTCAAAATACTCCGTACTGCATGGTGCTATCTGGCCAGCTCGGTTTTTTTTTTTTTTTTCCCCTTCGATGTGATGCGCCTTGTCGCTGTTGCGTCTTTGGCTCACATCGCCCAACGTCCTCATTCTCCGGGAGAAGCCCGAGCCCCCGCCCCGCAGCCGTGGTCGAGGACCTCCCTGCCCTCGCTTTACATAATTTTATGTGCTACTACCCTGTTCTCGATCAACCCTGCCGGTGAAGATGTCACCGGTAATTATCTCTTTACGGATTACATATTTGATGTGACGAAAGGCTCCATCCAACGCCATCCAACTCCATCCAACTCCATCCAACGCTTGCAAGCTTCCTGACCGTTTCCCTTTCCGTCAACCCGGGAGATTGGTTCGCGGCCGGCCACACGATGCAACGCGCACCGCACAGGTATCGGAAGCGGACAATTAAACGCACATCCGTCAAAAATTGGATGTGCATCCGCCGCTGCTTACCGAGTACTAGCCTTGCTCAATAACTTTGACATTTGCTACAATGTAATACAATAAGCATGCCTTGAAATCTTACTTTAAAAGCCTCTTACCTATTGTATTAGTGCCTAACCTATTACTATTTTATTTAAGTTAACTTGAAATATAGGTATAAAGAATCATAAATATGAGCGACGCTGAAATAGTGTGGGTGGGTCGTTCTGACGGATTAGGACTAATGGCGGATGCCTACACTCAATCAACCTTTTGACTGATGCGCGTTTACGGATTAGATTGTTCATCGAAAGCTGGGTCGGCCACGTTTTTCCCCATGTTTGGGCATCACGTATTTAATGCCTCACAGCGTGCTCCGTTGCGCAAATCTCAGCTATTCCCTCCTCTCTGCTACCTTGTACACCGTGCCTCGATTGTCCTCCCAAGAGAGGTTACATGGAGTCGCGCCAATCTGCTCAAGAGTCGCCACTGGTACAGATGCCGTGCAGCATCGGTGTGCAACATTGCAAACGCCGTGTTGAGGCGGAGGTCTTGGGTTCTAGAACAGGATATCCATGAAGAATAGGATTTCATTTGAATTTTCCGATGTGGCCTTGAATGAAATAAAATCCAGAGCACCCCAAGAAAGCAATGCTTCTAGACTCTTGCCCGAGGGCAGAAAAAGTCAGGATTACCAACGTTTGGAACGAAGACAGCCATCTTCGCAGTATGCGGTAAGAAGTGCCGGCGGGTTGCTTCGATTCCTGAACCTACCGTACTCACAGATAGCTATTCGCAGGCATAGAAGAATTTTTCGCTCCGACATCAAGGATAAGCGCAGAATCTCACTACAAAGAAGGCTTCTCCTTTGAGTGAGGCACCCCCATTTAATAGCTAAGGTTGCTGAAAATTTGTCAACTTGCATTGCTCTTCCTTGGATCTCCTTCCTCTTGGGGCATGTAATAGCTTTGGAACTATGTCGGAGGCAACCATCAGTTTCGTACTCTCTGGACACTCGGCCGTAGTACTGTGAGCATCGGCAATTGGGTTCACAAGTATCATGAATTGCCTATCCGGCTTGAGGATCGTTCTGACAGGTCGGTCTATACCAGATTTAGAGGGCTTTTTCTCGCATTCATACAATCGTCCTTGGCCGCAATCAATACGATCAATCCGTTCCGGCCCAATCCGGCGCTGTATTCTCAACGGTCATTCCAGAAGTCTGTCGCCTTGGACCCAAGGGGGGGATATTCTCCATTTTACGAGCCGACGCCTCATTAGATTCATTAGCTTGGTTCACATGTCGACCGGGCACAACTGCAGCTCACTCTGCGTCTTGTGTCTGACACATGCCTTCATTCGGCCATACAGAAGATCCTCCACCGAGCATCGGCTTAGCGTCTTGATCGAGACAAATGTATCCAATCCACGATTGATTATAGTTTGCGACGCTAGTAATGCGAACTCATGATCAGGGCTTTGACCTCGAAAATCGACTGCGGAATTCCAGGACACAAAAGAGACATGGCACACAGATTCCAAATCAAACTCCGCTGGCTTCAAAAGGGAAATCTACGCCGTTACATGGACGGCAAACACGACATATCCAATGAGTAAGCACAGAATTAAGGGTGTGATCCACGAAAACTCTGCTAAGTTGGCAGGGATAACCCACAGTATAACTTATATATAGATCACTATAGGGTAATTACTTTGTATAGTCTAAGCTTATATTTTATAGCTTTTTCTTACTACCCTTATATCTATAACCCCTTATAACTAATATTCCCTTTATAAATAGTAAAAAATTTAATTTATATTATAATTTATTAGTAAATACCTTATAATTTAAATATTAATTAATATAATATTCTAATTTATATAGTTATAGGTATTATTTACTAATTAGTCTTACTAGTCTAATATAAAGATACTTTTCTTACTTAATTTACTACTTAAAGCTTAGTATAAGTAATAGCTTAATAATAAGAAGCCTAGTATTATAAGAGACCTCTTTAAGGGCTTTTTTCCTACCCTTACCCTTAAATTCCTAACTTATTAATAAGAAATAAGGCTTATTAAGAATTACTATATATAGCTAAAGAAAGTATAGTAAGTATTCTAAGCTATAGAGTTATAATTTAGTATAACTTATAATAAAGAGACTAGAAAGCTTTAAATAAGTAAGTAAAATATTAAATTTATTAAGAAAGTTTATAAGAGATTTAAAAAAGCTATTATAAGAAAGCCTTTAATTATTAATAAGTCTTTTATAGCTATAAAGTAAGTAAAGGTCTTTATACTAAACCTTCTAGCTAATAATAGGATTCTTAAGGCTTAGAATAATAAAGGATTTATTATAGTAAAGGAGGAAATAAGGTAAGGTAATTACTTTTTAAAACTATATAATAAAGATAATAATACTAGAGGTATATAATAAGATACTAATAATAATAATTCTTATTTTATATAAGAGATTTAGGATAATAATAATCCTTTTAAAGTTAATAATAATTCTTTACTTTACCTAAATATTTCTAAAATTATAGGAGATAGTTACTCTTCTAGTTATAGTTCTTAAAGGCTAGCCTATAGTTACTTATTAAATCCTTTTACTAGGTTTATACTTAGTAAATTATAGCTAAATAAATTACTAAAAAGCTTATAAAAGTAAAAAGCTATAGTATAGTTAATAAAGCTTTTAGAGGTTATATTAAAGGTCCTTAGGCTATATACCACAAGCCCTAGGTAGTATATCTTTTCCCTAAGGTTTATAAATATAGAAGATATTATATAAGCACTTAAGGACTATTAATTATATAGTAAAGAGCTTAGGATAGCTATAGTAATCTAAATTATCTTATAGTTAAAGAAGGATTATATAAATACTCTTATTTAGAATATATTATTATTAAGGGAAGTAAAGAAAGCATAGGTTAAATTAAACTTTAGTATTAGGCCTAGCTAGGTTAAATAAGTAAGGGTATTAATATCTTCTATAGGCATATATATTATTACTTTTCTCTTTATAGTACTATTAGCATAAAAGCTATAATTTATTAATAATATTACTAATTTTATTTAATATATATATTCTTAACTTATTTTATGCTTTAGTATTAATCCTAAAGCTACTTAGTAACTTATTTATAAATCTATAACCTTATATAGTATTAATTTATCTTATTAGCTTACCTAGTAGCTACTTAAAGAGCTTTATACTTATCTAGAGGTAATAGCTCTATCTTATATGCTTTAAATTTATTAGGTTCCTTCTTACCTATTTTAATAAAGTTAAATAGACTAATAATAATATAAATTATTTTAATTTATATAAGAAACTTATATTTAGCTATACTATAGTAAATAATCTTTTACTTTTGCTTATATTACCTAAAGACTTACTTAACTACTATTTTTAATTATAAGTACTAATAATTAAAAAGCTCTTCTTAGTTTATAAGTTACTAACTAGTAAGTACCTAGTTTTATAAATAATACTAAACTCTTAAAAAAGGCATAATTAGCCCCTAATTTATGCTAAATCTTATATTACTAAGATAAAAGTAACCTTAAGGTATTAAAAATAACTTTAATAATACTATTTATATTAAGGTTATATTATTAATAAAACCTTTTATACTAGGTAGTATATATTAAAATAATCCCTTAAAGCTAGTAGCTACTAGTATATTTTATAAGATATTATTCTTCCTTAACTAAAACCTCTTTTACTATAAAAGTAAGATATATATAGGAATATATATACTATCTATAGCGCTAATTATACTATTAAATTAAAGGAATCTATTATTTAATTTTATAATAGGTAATATAAACTCTAGGTTTAGCTAATAAATAAATCTTATATATAGTTTTCTTACTAGGTTAAGTAACTTATAAAAATCTATAATACTAATAATTAGCTTAGATAAAACTAATAGCTTATGTTTCTTTAAGGCTTATTATAGGTATAGATTTATAAGAATATTATTACTTTTTACTTAACTAATTAGTATTATAAATCCTAAAGTAAAGTATTATTCTAAAGCTAGCTATAAAGCTAAAGAAAGGTTTTCTTTAGTATTTAAAAGAGTTATATAAAGTAGTAACTAGGCTTCTAAAGAATATAATAGTAAAGGTCCTATAAGGTAGTTAGTAATTATTAAGCTTTTTCTTTAAAAGCTATAAATTTATTAGTATTATTAGTATTATTATAATAGTAATAGTAAATATACTCTTAGAGGTAATAGGGCTAATAAAGCACTCTTTATATTCTTACTATAGCCTTATAGCATAAGAGAATTAATACTATAATATAAAGATTATTATTATTATTATTTTCTTTAATAGTAATATGCTTAAATAAGAGGTTATAATTCCTAAGAAAAGTTATTATAGCGCTTTACTAACTTTATTATAGTGCTTCCTATAAAGTTTATAAAGTAATTTACTTCTTATAAAAATAAAAGCTAAAAAACAGTAAAATTCCCTTTATTCTTAGTATTTAATTCTATTATAAGTATTTACACGCCCCTTACTAGTATAGTATATTATAAATAGGGGTAAATATAAAGTAAACTTAATTCTATAACTTTCTATGTAAATTTATAGCTAAAAATAGTTAGCATATCCCTTATGTATTATTATATACTCTGCTAACTTTGCAGAGTTTTCGTGGATCACACCCTAAGAGTCTCCTCCCGTTTGCAAATGACGCCCAGATATGGGAAATTGCTCCGAGCCTGAATCAATCACGTCATTTTGAATTATCCTTCTTTAGGGGTTCGCACGCGGCTTTTGACATTTGCGTCGAGTGCTCGCCCAGCCACCACGCATGACTGCCACGAAATGCGACGTTTGATGGCTTCGACTCACAGCACAGGCACAATGTGCAAGGATTTTTCTCCTTTTCGTCTGCTCAACATCAAAAAGCACGGTGCATCATTTACATCAAGAATGTTTCGTCTGGATGACGCTGCTATCCGTGACCCAAGATGTCCCGACAACATCAGTGTCGAGGACCGTGCCATGGTCGCAGTGCAACAATAATCGATGCCAAAACCGTTATGGAGCACATGCTTGAATTCCAGGTATGATTCTGTATACGTAAAACCGTCCGCCGTGTTTTTTTTTCAACCATCACACTTCGAGACAGTCGACACCGCGTGACAAGGCATCTCGACGAGTCGACGTGGCTCCGGGGTAAACGCTCTGCGAGCTTTCTCCACGTAAGCAACCAAAGTCTTGAAGCGCACCCTCAAATCGGAGCCGCCCGTCGTGTTGTCGTGTCGGCGGAGATGTCAGCATGGAAGGTCTGTGAGGGGAAAAGTTTCATCCCGTTCCGTCCTACCCCGTCCTGCCCCGTTCTTCCCCGTTCTTCCCCGTTCTTCCCCGGTTTATGACATTGAAGAGCGGAAGGTTCTGTACTCCAAACACCTAGTAATAATGCCCCGGTTGTATGAGGACCAAAGGTGTAAATTGATACTTGCGACAACGTGAGCCCGTAGACGCTGCCCATTGACCCCTCACCAAACGTGGAGATGCCCCGTGAATCGTCTTGATGCTCGGTCGGCGAACGGTTTCAGAATCATCGTGACGAGATTGTGCCGAGCTCCCGAGCTAAAAAAAAAAAAAAAAAGTTCCAAATCTGCGAGACCCTCAACTCCAGTCCGATCAGATTTCCCCACGGCCCACAGCGGCCGTTTTAGGCAATGCCCGCCGGGTGGTTAAAGTGAGTGCCTGGGACGTGGGCCGTTGCCACCTCGAGGGGGGCGTTTCGAGAATGTCTCGATGCCGCTAGAAGTAAGGTAATAACCAGAAGCGGCAACTGCTGGCGAGAGAAAGTCACAGCTGCAGCCTGGACTCGGTAAACGTCGCCGAAACGTCTCTCCACCCGTGCTCCGTGATGTGTGAATAATAGTGCCGAGGGCGCGCGGAGGAGTGGAAAGGTGACGGGCAAGTGAGTGACGAGTTTACCAAGAATGGAAATATTGGGGGTTTTTTTTAGTAAATGATCGGAAACCCTGTTTCGACTTCAAAAGGGGGCCTGTTCCAGATACTTAAGGTCAAGAACGTGTCGCTTTGTCCATTCTCTCTCCATTCAGACTCTTCCGATTACAAAAATCTGCTCGTTTCCCAGTCAGCTTCTCGGTGATTCAGGCTCATAGTTTCGACTTCACAAAACTCACTCACTCCCAAGTTCCATACATACGACGATTTATGTGTAATCGACTTTGCCAGCAAATCACGGGTTTTTACGCATCCCCCCTTCCTCCCCTTCTATTGCCCTATCTCTACCCAAATTGAACACACGACATCTTCTCATTCGAAATCACAATGGCCCCTTCAGCAATCTCGGAGTACCCGCCGGCCCAGGATGCGGGTCAGGTTCTCGAGAGTCTCTCCGATGCCATCGATGAGGTGAACTGCATCAAGTACGACTCGCAGGCCAAGTTTGATACCGAGAAGGACAAGACTCAGTTTCGCCAATATGAAGATGCTTGCGACAGAGTCAAGAACTTTTACCGAGAGCAGCATGAGAAGCAGACCGTCGCCTACAACCTTGCTGCCCGCACCCGCTTCAACAGTGCCGCTCGGGTCCGAACTGAGATGACTGTTTGGCAAGCCATTGAGAAGCTCAACACCCTGGTGGACGAATCAGACCCTGACACCGAGCTGTCTCAGATCGAACATCTTCTGCAATCCGCCGAGGCTATTCGCCGAGACGGCAAACCCCGCTGGATGCAGCTCACTGGCTTGATCCATGACCTGGGCAAGTTGATGCTCTTCTTCCCCGAGCTCGGAACCCAGGGCCAATGGGACGTTGTCGGCGACACTTTCCCCGTCGGCTGTGCTTTCGACAAGCGCATCATCTTGTCTGACACCTTTGCCGCCAACCCGGACGCCAGGGACCCCGTCTTCAGCACCAAGTTCGGCATCTATAGCCCCGGGTGTGGTCTCGACAATGTCATGCTCAGCTGGGGCCACGACGAGTACCTGTACCACGTTGTCAAGGATCAATCTACCCTTCCCGATGAGGCTCTCGCCATGATCCGCTACCACTCTTTCTATCCTTGGCACCGAGAGGGGGCCTACCACGAGCTCATGTCCAAAAAGGACCACGCTATGATGAAGGCTGTGCAGGCCTTCAACCCCTACGATCTGTACAGCAAGAGCGACGACGTGCCTTCGGTCGAGGAGCTCAAGCCGTACTACTTGGAGCTGATTGATGAGTTCTTCCCTCAAAAGGTTGTCAAGTGGTGAACAGGATAGTGCGTTTGGTTCGGTTCCGTTCGATTGAAATCAAGATGGATCATGGAGTTGTCATTTTCGGGCACCTTGTTTCATCAATGCCCTTTGCAGTCTTTCTATCCTTCTTTTCCTATTTATCCCCATCTCATGCTCGGTCGTCTGAAGACGAAGCATTGAATGAATCTCATGGAGCGTGCAAATTCAGGTCGAAAATGGCCATGTATAATGATCATATGGTTTTTTTTTGTCTTTGGGAAAATGAACTGTTCATCTTGGCAGTTGTTCTGGTGTCTTCTTCAATGGGTATCAGTGACGTCTTGAAACTTACCGTGAATTTATTCCTTCTATACAAGAGATACTAGTAGTACCTAGCTAGGGAACATTCACCACGTTCGTCTCGCGCGGTGTGAGCCAAGTCGGTAACGATGTCACAGAAACCCGCGTAGCATCTCTAAAAAAATACCATGTTCATTTGCGTAGGAGGAGGGTTCACCCAGCACTTTCATCTGTCTCTTTACGTTCACCATCTTATCTTGCAGGGTCCTTCGCCTGCCAGGGATGCCTGCCGAATTCGGGAACTGGTCTGGTCTAGCAAGTATAAGTCCTCGGCCTCAACCGGAAAAACAACAATCCACGCTCCCAACTCTACTCGTTCATGGGAATTCTTCACGTCATCATCTTTTCTTCAATTACGACGAAATCCCAGCTATTTCCTACAGGACTCTAGAACAGTAGCCGTCGTACTCCATCATTAACGCGGTTGTCTGATGTCTTGTCAATCAACTTCCACCATTTTCTTAGCTACATCGTCGATCACAAAGCTTTGATATCCAAGGACCGAGCTGTCGCGAAGCTAGTGCTTTCAGCAGATACACACAGTTCTTTGGTAGGAATATCATTCCCCTGGTGCATGATGAATGCTAATGTTGCTCGATCAATTTCAACACCATTGTTGCTATAGAGCGGACATTTCCATTAGAATAGTCAACGGTGGAGTGAATCATGGTGCTGAATTGTTATGTTATCAATTATGCCGTTTCGACAACAGATATGTGTGATGTCCTCTCTATACAGAATGCCTCTCTAACGCTGAATCGTACACGTATGCAGGTTCTGCCTTGGGGCAGAGTCAATAGAGCGGTGTTGTTTGCCCACGCATCATCTCCTAATCGTTCGCCTTGTTGCATTTCCCTAAGTTGCTCTCTCCCTGCTTTCATGTTTGTTGCCTGATATCTCCTCCTCGGGTATGACACGAATAGTACATATAACCTTCAGGTAAGCGCCAATTTTAATATACAACATACAATTATGACAAAATCGTCCTTGATTAGACCGGCACCTTGGTAGAGAAATTTCAAGGTGGTCGTTGTCGCATTGCAGAACTTTGCACCCGCCGGCGGCTTAGTGCCATTCTCTGCCGCTCTTTTGCATTTCAATCAGACGCCAGCCCCGGGTCTCGGGATTGTTGACATCTTCAGGAACTCGGGTGATGCCAATGGCGTATGTGACCAGTTGTACCTTGTCCTCCATGCCAGCCGCGAGCTCGTTGGATTTGGCGTTGCGGTAGACATGGACCTCCTGGGTACGGCAGGTAATGATAAATACCGGGACCTCGCCTGGGTCTAGCATTCTAGCTCGGAGGATGTCGACGTTGCGAATATCAAGAATTCGGCCATCTGATTTCATTCCTGCCTGAAGATACTGTTTGGTCAATGCCTCGTATACCGAGAATTGAGCAGCAGATAGCCATAGCTTCAATGTCTCTGTATCACCCTTCACATAAGCGTCGAGAACTTCTGGGAGTATGTAATCGCGCAGCTCTTGCAAAAAGGGTTCAACTTGGAAGGCGGGGTCCATGGTTCGGAATTTCTTAATGACAATGGCAGTTTCGTTCTCAGCGAAGAACCCTCCAATGCGGTCAGTTATACTTCGAGCGGTTGAAATCAATGGATTCTCTGACTCCTCGTATCGTCCTTTCATCGTGAAAAGACCCTGGACCAATTTATTGGTGTCGCGGAAGTCTCTCCAAGCTTCCTTCCAAGCAGCGTCCTTGTGAAGGGTGACGTTTGTACCAGCGCTAGATGAATGTCAGCACATTGTGACTAGCGATAAAAGGCAGAATAAATGCGAGGCTTACTTTGGGTCCTCCTCCATGACTTGGTTATGAGCGGGGTTTTGCTGCTCCATCATTGCCCTCCTTTTTCTGCGCTCTTCTTTTTCTACCCAACCGCCGTATCTAGAGGAGCTGCCATCATCTATAACATTCTTGACGTTACGATACGCTTCCGTCTCACGAATGGGTTTGATGGCTTTGTCCACGGCGTCTCCTGTGACATTGGCGGCCATTCGAACTCCCTTCATCACTGGGGTTTCCCAGGTCCAAGCGGCTCCCTTTCCAATAGCGCCAGCAGTTGACTTGACTGCCTTTGAAGTGGTAGATGAGATTGCACCTGTCGATTTCTCGTAGGCTTCACGGGCTCGGCGGACAGACTCGCTTTCGGAGAACTGATGCGCCGCGGCACCGATCTGCTTTGTCGACTCATTCCATTCTTTGGAGGCCTGGAATTCGGTGTTCATAGTTTCCATGAAGACCTGCCAAGGAGTCTTGTCGCAGTGTGGTGGTGGTGGAGGCATGTCCTCCTTCTTCTCCTTGCCCTCAGACTCCTCGCCAGCTTTTTTCTCATTAGTTTTCTTAGATTCTGATTCGTCTGGCTTCGAATCGGACTCGGTTTTCTTGGCGCCAGCCTCGGCTGAAGCAGATTCGGCGGCATCCTTGTTAGACTGGTTGTCTTGGGATATCGTCGTGCTCGCGTGAAACTGACGTTTCTGTGCAGTCTCGATTGGCACGAATCCGAGTTGGCAAGGCAGGAATCGAGATCGTAGAGGAGAAAGGATAGCACCGGCGACGACCCTATAAGTGGTTTGGCTTGCAGAAAGTCGAGAGACTTGAGAAAGTTGGGAGGCTAACCTCCAGTAAGCTGGGGATCTGCCATAGGAGTTCATTTTGTGGTTCGGTGCCCTGAAGAGAGCATTTTCAGAATTGACTGCGCTTCGAACAAAGACGCTCATGCTGCGAGGGAAGTGTGTGGGTTTCCGCGAGGTGTATCTTGTCTATCGGACAATCGGACAAGAAGCGAAGAGGGGAGCAACAGGAGACGAGAGCTAATAATACAATGGACAAAATAGAATTTTTGGTTTCCGCGATTTCTGCTGCAGGCGGAACACACGCCCACATTCCGCTCGGCAAAACTACGGGCACAACCTAGCCTTTTTTGTCCCAACAGCTCATGCGACTCGGACATTTAGCAGGAGAAGCATCTAAAATTCTGGTGTACAGCATCCTTATTCTTTGACATCTCCCTGCTTTTGCCCGAGCTCATGCTGGCAAGATGAGCCGGCCACTAACGAATCGCCTCACGACACTGCCCGTGAACATTCGGCAATATAAGGCCACCGTCTCAATTTCCTCGTCCCTGGCGCCACGATTCTTCACTCAATCTTCAGCGCGATGGGATGACTGGAAAGCCGACAGACCGAGGATGCAGGCTCGACCCAAAACCGAATCTTTTCTGGAGAGCGTGCTTTACAGCTCGCTGCCATCGCGAAACCGGACAGCGCAATCGTCAAACGCAATGAACGACTTGTCACAAAGCATGGTTTTCCAAGCTCTGAACAATAAACCCAATATCGACACGAGCGCCCTTTCCGGCAAAGCATATGAGCCACCTCAGCGGAGGGAGGACGAGCAAGAGCCGTATCATTTTCATGTCTACTCTCACAAGCACAACACGCACATTACCTGCACGAAGCCCAATCGCGAACCTATTATCTCTATGTCGTGCGGCAACATTGGGTATCGAAAATCGCGACGTGGAACATTTGACTCGGCATACTCACTTACCAAGTATGTCTTGGAGCGTCTAATACACACCGGCTGGCCGATGAAGATTCAAAGACTTGAGTTGGTTCTGCGAGGATTCGGTCAGGGCCGAGAAGCTGTGGTTAAAGTGCTGATGAGTCCGGAGGGCAAGGTTTTACGAGATAAAATCATTCGGGTTGCAGACTCTACCCGCATCAAGTTCGGTGGCACAAGGAGCGAGAAGCCGAGACGATTATAGAAATATGACGGATGACAGTGTGACTTGCATGGTGCTATGGAGGGGGGAAAGCTATCAAAAACACAAGTGTATTATATCATTGTACAAGCTACATTCTATAGCGAATATACTACCGACTAACCCAATCTTGAACTAAGAATTGCCGATTCACTGTTTTTCAAGTTCAATGGTACATTTGTTCGATATACAAAGTACCTGACTTGTTCCCGGAACGCCTTGCCAACTGATTTTGCGAAGAGGGCCAAAGAAACACCAAAACAATGCCTGCGGAACGAGTCGAATAATGGAGATTTGGCTACTGTGGAGCTCGTTCCGCAGGTGGAATATTGCGACCAGACGTGTCTCGCAATACTTGTTTGCCTTTTCCACTGCCTCCTTTGCGCCTCTCTTCCTCGCTATCCCACTCCTCGCAATCCTTTTTTCCTCCTGATAGAAAATGAGGCTTGGATTGGGAGAGCATACGAGACGACTCGTCTGCTACGTCGTCTTCATCGTCCAATAGCTCACCATCCGCAGTCTCATATTCCGGGGGTTCGATCCATTCACGGGGAACTACGCAGGGTAAGGCGACACCAATGCTTGCGGCCCGATTCAACCAACCAGGCCCCGGAGTACTAGTCAGTTTTTGACAAAGGTACGAAGTGAAGTGATTGCAGTTCCTTGTCAGAAGATTGTACGATGTGCCCAAAAACTCTGCCGATGCGGCTCGTAATGCAGAATCGATCTCATCTTGGGTAGCAAGAGTGAATCCGTGTAGTATTTCGCATCGAAACGTACCGCCGGGCGGTTCAATCTTGGGCTTAGTCCAGTATACACCAGTTACGCCACGCTTGTCGTGCCCGCCGTAGGCATACTCTTTCCCATTGATGACTACTCCGGAGTGAAGTAATGACGCACCGATAGACCAAAGAATCGACGAGAGTCTTCCCGGCTGTCGAATAATAGAGATGTAAGATTAGCTATATTGCGCTGGTCAGGGGGCAATCAACCTGAAAGAATGGGTACAAACCGGCAGTAAGTCGTACACGTGTATCTTGATTTCTGTCTTTTGTAGCGATAGAGTCGATCTATGTCTGCTCGTTTGCTGGCTAGTGCTGTGCCGCGGTGTCGACATGTCGAGAAACAACGCACCTCTCAAGTCCAGATGTCTTATCCGATCGTGATTGAAGAAAGTGTAGCGACGGGGCGCGAGATTTGATAAGACTTGGGTAGAGGCTCGATCAGCGAGGAGGTTTCGATTAGTAGAAGCAGAGCTTTGTATTCCGTAGATGCTCGATCAACTGAGGACCCGAGCTTAATGACAACCAACGGAGAGGGGACATCCAGCCGGGTCCGGAGACAGAACAAGCTGCTACAGATGCATGCACTCCCAATACTCCGGTCTAGAGTAAGCTACGCTAAGCAGGCAGAGCATTGAGGCGTGAACCGACCTCCCGGTCAGCCAGGGCTATGACGCACTTGGTGCTTCAACCACTTGTGTTAGTCACTGGCTGTAGCTGTCTGGCTGCCCGCCGCCTGCCTTGTGGATGGTACCGATTACATCTTGGCCTGGTTGCCTGGTACGGAAGACCATAGCTACAACTGTGCCAACCCCCAAAATTTACAAATAAGGGCTTGTTAGAAAGAGAGCCTGACTCCTAATTAGGTAGGCGGTAACAATTATCCACATAGCTTATTGTGTTTCACATAGTACAAATTCGCACTTATAGTTAGTCAATCAGTTAATTAGTTAACTAGTCAGTCAGTCAGTCAGTTAGTGATGAAGAAAGGAAAGAAGGAAGGAATTTAGAATTTATACATAAGATGAGCATATGCACACTTATGTATGTACGCCTCTTATTACACGCTAGGGTGGCTATAGTTACGAATTTTTCTATTTTTTGGGGGTTGGCATAGTTGTAACTACAGTCTTCCGTACCTGCACTCAGCCTTTGGCGATCATAGTTGAAATCCACCAGCTGACATTTGAGAGGAGAAAACTTGTTCCGAAAACACTAGGCCGTAGGCTGTAGCCCAGCCACAGCTTCCGCCTGAGTAAGGGTGTGTGGTGGGGGAGCTCTTGAAATTTCGTTCGTCGCAATTTTACATCCGGATTCCCTTTCTTTCCTTCTCCTCATTGCCAATACCTCAATCGCACATCCTCTCCTTCTCGAGCAGGCGTGTCTCGCTCTCCCTTTCTCTTCTTTTAATATCTTCTGGTACAGGCTGTCTTCAGCCGCGTCGTTAATCACGACGCTCCCTACCATTTTGCCTTCTACCTTCTCTTCTCTTGCCTCATCTTTTCTCCCCGGCGCAGCCAGGTCTGCAGCTCTTGGACAAGCTCCAATCGCCTGGCGCGTGTCTATAGTCATACCCTGCCGGTTCTACGCAAAATCAAGAAAGATGCCTCCTAAGAAAGTTGTTCAGGAGGAGAAGATCCCCTTGGGACGTCCTGGCAACAACTTGAAAAGTGGTATTGTGAGTTACCTCTCATTCTGAGACAAAACCTGCCATCTGCCGACCGCCAACAGGGCTAATCAACAAATCAGGTCGGTCTTGCAAACGTTGGCAAGTCCACGTTGTTCCAGGCCATCACAAAATGCGACCTTGGCAACCCAGCTGTATGAGGCCCCCCTCGTTCGTCGCCCTTGATTCGGGGTGCTGACAGCTTGAAAGAACTTCCCCTATGCCACCATTTATCCTGAAGAAGCACGTGTCATTGTACCCGATGCTAGATTTGACTGGCTATGCGAGAAATACAAGCCCAAGTCTCGGGTTCCTGCCAATTTGACAGTGTATGATATCGCTGGCTTAACACGTGGCTCATCCACCGGTGCTGGTCTCGGAAATTCATTCTTGTCGCATATTCGCGCTGTGGATGCTATTTTCCAGGTTGTCCGTTGCTTCGACGACGCTGAAATTATTCACATAGAAGGTGATGTCAATCCCACACGAGACTTGGACATCATCAGCGAGGAGCTGAGACTCAAAGACATTGAGTTTGTCGAGAAGGCTCTGGAAAACCAGAAGAAAAAGACTCGCATGGGAGGCCAGAGTCTGGAACTCAAGAAGGCCAGAGCAGAACAAGACATTATTGAGAAGATATTGGCTTGGTTGCAAGATGGAAAGGATGTTCGCAAGGGTGACTGGACCCCTAAAGAGGTGAGACATTGCATTCCCGTCTCGTTGAATTCATTCTTTTCTTTATCTGCACACTTTTACATCACCTCCCATCCCCTTTTAGGGGCTTCTTATGATGACAAAAGGCCCTTTGGCCTGAATCTAACCCCAGCTCGTCGAATGCCTCACCTAAACAACGCTAGAGTGCATCATGAGATAAACTTGAATCTGATAGAAGCCCTTGTTCTTTTTTCATGCCAGCTCGATTGACAATACTCTTCATGTGAGTAGCCATGCTAACTGTTAGAGTTAGATTGAGGTCATCAACCCCCTTTTCCTGCTGACCGCCAAGCCTGTTGTCTACCTCGTGAACTTGTCTGAGAAGGACTATGTTCGCAAGAAGAACAAGCACTTGCCTAAGATTGTCGAGTGGATCAAAGAGCATGCTGCTGGCGACCCCGTGATTCCCATCTCCGTGTCGTATGAGGAGCGTTTGACGCGCTATGAGACCGAGGCTGAGTCATTGGAGGAGCAGAAGAAAGTTGGTGCGGAGTCAGTCCTGCCCAAACTTGTCACCCAAATGCGGAAGACGCTTCAATTAGGTAGCTTCTTCACCTCTGGTACGGACGAAGTCCGTCAGTGGACCATTCGCACTGGCACCAAGGCCCCTCAGGCAGCTGGCGTCATCCACACGGATTTCGAGAAGACCTTCATTCAAGCCATTGTCTTTAATTTTGACGTTCTGAAGGAGCTCGGCGACGAAAGCGAAGTGAAGGCGAAGGGCAAGATGATGACGAAGGGCAAGGATTACGTTGTCGAGGATGGAGATATCCTTCTGATCAAGGCTGGTGCAGCCAAGGGATGAGATCGTCTTCGTTCGGAGCTAATTTACTAGAAGCTGGAAGTCAGAAGCGACATTTAGCGCCGACAAACATAAGAAGAAGATAATACTCATTTAGAGAAACAAAAACAAATTTCCAATCACTAGACTTGTTGCCCATCATGTCTGTACACCTCATCCGAAAGCCGTTCGTGGAGGATAATTGCCGGATAGGTCGGAAACCCAATCCTGTAGCGGGGCAGTCAGTCGGTGCACCACTAGCCAGCCTTCAAATCACTTTCAATAGCGACGCCGCAATACAGCTCTACACCCATCGATCTATCTATCTCCTCGTACACTCTGTCGTCACTTCACCAAGTTGCGCATTGAATTCTGCATCAGAGAAGGGTTTCTGGCCAGTCAAGATGGATTATGTCGAGCATCGCGTAGTCCAAGAGGCTGCTAAAGAAGCCACCAGGTATGGCCAACACTCCCAATCCAGCTACCGTTCTTCCTTATTTGGCGTCATTTTCCTCTGCAAGTCATCTCTGCAAGTCATTGTCTCGAGTCATATTTCTATCGAATGTCCGCTTTTGCCCGGAATGGAGCAGCCCAGCTGCCGTTGCGCTCTCGTTTCCCATGCCCTCCGGAATTGAAGTCCATGAACCGATTCGCTAACTGTCGCTTCGCTTCGCTCTCGAAAACAGTGTCACAACAGCATTCACCCCCCTAAACTTGGTTCTCGTCAGCGTCCTGCTGTACACGGCGTACTCTACATTCTTGAGGTCCAACACCGCGCCGGCTTTGCCTCGCGGGCCGCCGCCCAAAGTATTCCGTACATACACTCCTCGAACGCTTCTCCCGTTCAACGGCGAGGACGGAGGCCCCATCTTTTTTGCGGTCCGCGGCCGAGTGTTCGATGTCAGTAATGGGCGTGGCTTCTATGGACCGGGCGGCCCGTATGCCAATTTTGCCGGCCGAGATGCGAGTCGGGGACTGGCGTGTCATAGCTTCGATACGGACATGTTAACTGAGGATCTGGATGGCCCGTTGGATGCTCTTGATGATTTGGGACCTACTGAGATGGAGACTTTGCAGGGGTGGGAGGAGACTTTTATGGGAAAGTATGATATTGTTGGCAAGTTGATATCGATGGATGACTATAATCTTGCCAAGGCTACGGAGCCCGCGAAGTGAAAGAGCTGTGATTTTGCAAGCATAAGAACCTCGCTTGTGTACGTCATTGTCGTGGTTTTCGAGCATATCGAGTATGGTGGATTGAGTTGAATGCCAATGTATTCTTGCTATGGAACGACGCACTCTCTGCTAATCATTTACGCATGCTTGATGGTCTGCTGGATCTCAATATACAAAATAAAATAGAATACGTGGAGCATTCGGTTCGCCTGGCAAAGGCGTATACTAACAGGAAGAAAAAGAAAGAAGAGGACAGTCAGTGGCCCTGATTTTCGTGTCAGAAGCATCCCAACTCCATGCAATGCCTTATATCCCATATCTAGAGCAAGCAAAAATAAGAAAGCCTCATCTGCCACCCCAAACAAGATTCTGCCGCGTGAATGCAAGACCCATCTCTCTCTTTCTCTCTCTCGGTCTATGATCATCCAAACAGGGTCTCAAAGAAAAGAGCAGCACGAAATACAACGTAAAGAGACCCCTATTCCCATCTCCGTCTGAATCATACAAAATTTGTCTCCTCTTTTCATTGGGTCGATGGGTTGCCCAGCTGCAGTACCGTTGCAGCTCGTCGTAATATGGCCGCGGTCTTGGACGTTATCAGTCTAGCTAGGTCCCAATCACCAGCCTCTACCGTGTCGCGAATTGCTGGGAAAAGAGAAACGTCGTAAGTGGACCACTTCTGTGGACCGAATACGACGTGCTTGAACTGAGTGCGATTAGGAATCTGCAAGGAGTGTTCAGCGTTATGTAAATGAAGATATAATAAGAATAAGAGCGAGGGTATACTTACGCCGCCACCGTACTCTAAATCCAGGAGAGCGGATTCGAAAGCAGCCATCTTGTCGTTGTATATGATTCGTTGGAGCCCAAGGCCATTTGCTTCGAACCCATTACTGGTCAGAACTGAGTGATCCCACTCCAATTCCCATTTCTCAAACTCTTCCGCGTTGCTTCTCACCAGCTCGGCGGCATCCCGCAGTTCCTTGAAGGATATGACGGATGCCCCTCCCTTTGACCCTTGTGGCTCGTGTGCCCACGTCTCCAAATCATGAACCCAAGAAATGAGTCGTCTTGAATAGCCAACAACGTCAAAAGGCATAATGGCACGGTCTGCTAAGTCGAGGAGCAAGAACCCAACAACCTGGCCCATGAGGCTATGATACACAAAGTTCGGATCTATCACCTGCTCAACCAAGTTGAAGTTGTCGTAGCTTGAGCCGAACGGAACAGAAGCGCCGGCAAATTGGAGATCCATAGAGCTTGTACCGGCTGCATGTTGAAACGGAACAAAATCACTGCCACCTGCCAGACCTTCAAGCTTAGATCCACGGCTCTTCCATCCGTGTTTGAGCGACACATTGGTGTTGGGATCGATGACTCGTTCCAAGGCTCGAACAAGAGCCCTTTCGAGAATAGGGGAACCGTTTGCTTGGAAGTTTGGCCCAGAGACTGCAGCATCGAGGTTGATGTAAGCATATGCGTTTTCTCGTAAGGATGAGGGCGCGTCCAGGGCTTGCTCGACATACTCAGTCGAACCAATCGAGTTGTATGCTGCCGCGTCCCACGACATGAATTCGACCGTACGCAACGGGCGCCAGCCTCGATTCCTTAGATTGCCAAATATACGTGCAAGCTCGATCATGATTGCAGTTCCAGAATGGGGTTGTGTCGCCCCGAAGGCCATTGTGTCCCGGTGGTTCCCTAGAATGATGGACTTGGTAGATTGTTCCATTGCCTCGATTCTGCCATAGACATTCCAGATGGGCTGCCGCTCGATCTCGTCTTGCTCGTTCTGCAGACGAACGATGGGAGACTTGCTGTCGCCAGTCCACCACTCATCCACGTCTGGAACACCTCCTCGCCATTCGTCGGGAACTTTCTGCCCATGACCCTTCAGATGCTGTAATAATACCTTTGCGTCTCTCCAAGCAAGCGGCAAACTCGGGATATTCACTAGTCCAGCCGCATCCTCAATCCTGACCCTTTGGCTTTCCTTTTTACTCTCCCATCCCGGAGTTAACACATCTCCCATTACCCAGCCCTTGAGACTGACAGAGCCACGATGAACGCCGTCATCTGGCATATATGGTCCCATCGGTGCAACATCACCGTTGAGGAATCCATCATCAGCGGGGTCGCTATAGGTGATGCAGGCAGCAAAACCAGCAAGTTCCGCGGCCTTGACTTTGAGTGCCTCATCTGTCTGGGTACCATAGTAGCGTACTAGAGCAATGGCTCCTCTCATATCTATATTATTGTCTGTTAATTTCTGGAAATCATCCCTCGATCCGTAATTGGCATAAATTAGCGGTCCCTTGACATCTCCTGATTTGGAGAGGCCGTGGAACGCATATGTCTGTCGTCCTGCGGTTTCCCCACCACGCTCTTCCTCGTCAAGTTTGGCTGTCCAGATGGGGGTTTTGCCATCTTTATCCAGGACTTGCACGGTCCGGCCGTCTTTTCGCGGATAGTTGACGTACGCGTAGAATTCATCTAGTTTTATTTGCTCGAGGTTGGCGCGTCCAAACATACTTTGCACATCCAGCGCCGTCGCATAGTCTCCTTCGGTGCCAGCAATATGAGCATAATGAGAGTAGTGCAAAACGGAGGCCCGCATCCGCAAGGGATCAATTTCCGACTGTAGAAACTGTTTGAGCTTTTCGGGGTCGAAGCGCATGCCTCCAGGCAACGGAGTGTCAAAGCCATTAAAGAATCCACTCGCGAAAAGAAAGTAGACAAACCCAAGCACCACAAAGAGTGCCACAAGCCTGGCAAACACGATGATCATGGTCATTGAGTTGACTCGAGGCCACTCCCACTGCCTAGTCTCGGCGTTTACCTGGTTCTCATTCTCGTTCTCGTTGCTCGCTGGTTCGGCCGCACGCGAATGAAGCTGTATGCGAAGTCGTGGTAATCTCGGTCTCCAAGACCACTTCCATTTTGGCAATGATAATGAAAATGGAATTCTTTTACCCCATACGGATCCTCTTGGCCTCGACGGCTCTTCTATTTCCATCTCGTGCATCTCTCGCCGTATCTGGGCAGCTTCCTCGCCATCATCTATATCGCTTTCGCTTCCGATCGAACTCGTTTCATCTTCTGTCTCTGCCGTAGGTGGCCGGTATCCATGGAATGTCCTGGAAGGGCCAGCAGCATTCTCTGCTTGGTGTAGCAGGGACTGCTGTTCTGTTTCGTCGGCATCGCCCTCGTCTACTGACGATCTAGATTGCCCCCAGCTATGACCGCGACGGCTGCCGGTCGCCAACGCCTCATCGTAGGTCGGAGGCACCGGATCGTAGAAAGGCGTCTTCTCGGATGGCATGTTGGACCGGACGCATGCGCGTGCGCAATCGAGCTCAGGACTATACTAGATAGGAATGGTCCATGTAACGCAAAATCTCAACCAAACTGATCGCAAGATGCTGGATTTTCGTGATGTGCCCCAAGGGGTCGTGTGCAGCAGGTTTCGCTTCGCCAATGCGGACGAGGCTAAGCAAGGGTCAAAGAATTACAACGAGCGTCAAGAACGAATAGATTAAGAAGGCGTCTAAAGGTGCCACATTGTCTGATTTCCAAGCAGAAAGTAGCCTGTCCGCCCGGGAGCCTGTTCAGTGCACTGGCCGACTGGTATTATTATAATAAAAAGGAGAGAAGAAGATGACGATGCTGGTTGGGTATGTTCACGCAATGATGGCTTGGCTAGGAGTACTTTGTAACGAGTTAGCGGCTGGGCCACGTAAGAGTCGATGGGCGAGACGGACCAATTATACGGGGGACTTGACACAGCAAATTGCCGAGTGCTAGGCAGAGTTGTCCGTGAACAGTTGTTCCGCTTCAGGCTGGGGGAGGGTCGTGGAGGAGCGCACCCTCAGCCGCAATAGCCGGGTGGAGCCAGCATGTTACTGTCATCGGAAGTTTTCCAACATTTCTCCGGTAATGGTACTATCATCCCCCCAAGAATCAATAATTCCACGGCAGACTGTGGCAAGATCGCGTAGGAACAAATCCAGCAATTTGTCGCCTCAACCTCCGTCATTTTCAGGCCAGGGAAGCGATGGCTTGGCTTGGGTTGAATCAACCACAAAGCGCGCCGACGACGTGACTGGACCGAGAAGCAAGCCAATTTAATTCATACATATACAAGCAAGAAGTACATTGTGTCCTATGCACCATTTCCGCAGACTCGTACAATGTACTGTTTTTGAAAACATGTTGAACACGCTTCGCATGCTGAGACGATCCATGACTGGGCTAGTTGGCTAACTTGGGTAAAGAACCACTCCTTCGTACTGTCTGCTCCTAATATTTTCCAGTGTCTGATGAAAGTGCTTTTTGCTTGTTTCAATTGAACCAGAATCTTGCTGATTGCCAGCCAAGTTCGAGTGGATGAGCTCGATGAGCCCATTTAGATACTTCGTTGTTACCTAAAAGATTGATTAGATTCTTGATGCAAACAGTGTGGAACGCTCGATACATTGTCATTTTGCTCAGCAATTCGACTTACCGATTCGTTCTGTTGATCGAAGTAGTAGACATATCTATCCAGGATCTCTACAAAAAGCTCAATCGAAGTAGCTGTTTCCATGCACGTGTCTGCTACACGCAGGGCGCGTTGTAGACACTCTAGTACGCGCTTACCATCTCGATAGAGCTGAAGGGAATTAGTTTCTGTTGGTATGTGTGTGGTTCTACATAAAGCAGGTTCGCAGTTTCTGTCATTTTCAACAAACACCGACTTACCTCGGTTTCGTCCGTCTCGCCATTAGATGCCATGGGGGTAGCCCACCAAAGGTGACTGGCCAAGTACACGGCCCGGCACTGATCAGGTTTTCGCAGCAGCTTGCTGCCATGCTGTGCACATTTGGTGATGAGAGTATCGTAGTTTTCCTTGCCAAAATTTCTGGTTTGATGAAGAGAAGAGGCAATCACGCACACCGCTTGAAACTGTGCTTTGGAGTCTGTCACTGCTTCCTCATACACTGTGAAGGCCTGAGCATAAAACTCATAGGCCACTTCTTCGAAACCTGTCATGTCAGCCGTCTGCCCCGCGCTGCAGAACAAACGTAGAGCCAGCTCAGCAATACCAGATCCATTGACCCTGGTATAGAGTTTACTCAACGCTGAGTGCATGAATTTGTACAGAGCATTACTCTGTGTCTCCCAATTGTCGTCGTAGTGCTCCCTCGTCTTGAACCTTCTGCACAGCCTGATACAAGCTGTGATGAGTGGTGGCGTGGTGGTACGAATGCGGTCGTTACCTTCGGCATACGCTTTTCGAGTCATTTGCAGTAGCTTGAATTGGATATCGTTGTTCTCTGCCTGTAGCAAATGCACCATGCGTGCTAACCAGCCCTGCTCTTCCATCGTCTCATCAGTTTCTACTGAGCGTCGCTGCGCGGTACCCGGATATCCTTGTGGTGGCTGAGAGCCTTCCTTGATAAGAACCGACATGATTTCTATCACATTCTCGAGCTGCTCTGTTTTGGAGATCTTTGTGTGGTCCTTCAGCAGAGTCCTGATAATATCTCCAGCAACGGCCCGGCGAGTAGGGTACGACTGGCACTGAAAGAGGGGGACATATGTGGGAAGTAAAAGAGCTGTGAAAATGGAGACGTAACGTGTCAGGGGTGCCTTCAGAAGTGCTAGGAGACTCTGCTGGGCAGCAGGGGTATGCAGGTCGGCGTTGTTCATATTTTCTTTGGTCTTTTGCGTGGCATAGGCAAATATTTCGTCCACGTAGTCGAGTCGATCGGGATAGTTGTTCAGGGCAAGATTGCAGAGAGAAACAAGCAACGCGATAGTATCTTGAATGGGCAAGTGCTGGGCCTCCACAAGATTCTTGACTTGGGTGAAGAAGACTTCATAAAGTTGAACATTGGCACCGTCATTTCCCAGTCCATTGACTGCTGTAGTCTCAGTGTCAGAATTCGAAGGAGCTGTTGACTCGACAATTGCGCTCGAGCCATCTCCGGAAAATGTTCCAGGCTCGTCATCATGTGTGACATCACCGGCACCTGTGCCGAATCCAACCTGGGCACCGCCCTCCAATCCAGCGCCAGGTTTTAGCACGTTCTCGAAGGCAGGACCGGCTTCCTTTCGCAACCGTACTTTTTCTAGAAGTGCTGCCAAGGCATCAGCTTCTATTTGTTCCTGTTCCGATCCTTTAGCCTTTGCACCTTCGCGATCTGCGTATTCAGATAGACGGTCCATTAGTCCAATGACGATTGCTTTGACATTGACGTGAGGGTTAAGTCGTGACACGGCGGCGAGGAATTGGTCGAGAGTGTGTAGGTGAAACTCGTCCGGGAACACTTGTGTAATTACTTCGAGGAGGTACTCTTGGGCTAGAACGTCGCGGCACTGCACCACTTGCTCCAGTAAAGGTCCCAAAATACTAGACTTGTAGGTCTCAAGATCAACAAGCTGGCTCAATCGAACAATATTGCTTCCTACCAAAAGCTGAAGTTCCCTTCTTTCACGTATTCGCTGCTCTCGTTCTCTTGAGTGGCCTTGATGTTGGAGCCGCACCCATAGCTTGTTCATCTCTACAAAATTGGTAAGGATGAAGTTGATAGAGTCGCCCAAGTTGCCCTCGGGACCGTCGCTGTCGGTAGTGGGCAAAAAATCGCGAACTTGGCCTGATAAATAGTAGCGCAGAAATAAACCTCTGATGGGATGCTGAACGCCACGACTCATATCCATCATATCTTTCATCAGCTCCTTGACTGGCGCATCCTCAATTGACATGTAGGCTGTACCAACGGTGATCATGAGATACAGTCTCGGAATAATGTTGCCGGCATATTGGACCAATTCGTACAGGTCGGCGAGGTGATTCACTGGGTGGCTTTCGCGGAGTTGAACTGAAAGATAGCGCAGTGCGTCAAACACTGACATGTATAGCTCGTAATACTGCTTCGGTCCAAGGCTGCTCGTGCGAAGCTCCGAGACCAGCGTAGAACTGACACACAAAGTTAGAAAAGCTTGGGCTTTGGTCATTTTCCGATACACAGTCGAACTAACCAGCACTTGAGGGCATCCATTAGCTTCCCGGGTGTGTCGAGGCATTTGCGCATCAGTGATGTTTGCTGCCTCACAGCGACCAGCGCATCCTCGAGAAGACGAGCCTGGTCCTCTGGCGGCGCTGGCGTTGCCATGGTTGAATTATGTCCAATGCAGCGGGGTAGCTCGGATTTTTGGTGATTTCCAGACAGATCCGAGAATGCATCGACAGATTTCGGCGTGGCTAGGGGAACTTCGTGGTTGGACAGCCGAGTGCGACGGCTAATAGTGCCACGATTGAGGTTGAGGTTGGGTATGGGTGGCAGAGGTCTGCAGATATCACGAATTGGTCCCTGGTGACGACAGCTGCAGTGTACCCAAGTACCTACAAGGCGCTGAGGAAGCTCCTGAAGAGTGAACCACCCAGCCGCCTGCAAGTGGGCTGTGTGAAATGGTTCTCTAATTAACGGGGTGGAAGGAAAGTGGGCGTCTGATGCACAATAGACGTCACGTGAAAATTTTGGGCAGACAGAATGTATGCTAAACGTGGTTGGGGCTTGAATCAGCGACCTGCTATTCAGTAACGTGTGCCAGACTGAAGCAAGTATCTATCTCAAGGCTCCTGGCAAGTGGAAAAGTACCGCAACTCTTGAAGTTCAGCATGTGATTTAGCGTCCGCAGTTGTCTGAGACCATGGCCTGATGGTCGGTCGAACCATCTTTATTCAGGGTTACATCTACCTGCACGGCTACTTATTGAAGGTGCCTTTTGAATGGATACATACTCAGATTGTCCAGTGCATCCTACCTTGACCGGAGACAATTTTCATTGTCACACCCCGCTGTAGGTGACTTGATCTTTATCAATATCCAAACGCGTTTTCAATTTCCTGCCTAACTGTCGTGGTTCCTGGACATGAACAGCATAACGCTACCTAGGCAGGTACCTGATGCGCTACCCTGGACCGCTGCGGCGGATCTTGGCTCTCAGTCATCAATCAGTAGGCTGGTAGCAGGTGTTGGATTTCACAGCCAATCAGGACCACTTCGGCTGGGTTGCGCGGTGGAGTGTACATTAGGGCTAGTACTGCCTATAACCTATACCTATGTAACTTATACTTTACATGTAATATAAGCAGTTACACTATATAATTATAATAGGTTATAAGCCTAGATACTTTAAAGCCTAAAGTATTCTTAAAACAAATAAAAGCCCTTAATATAAGCATAAAGAATAAACTATTTACTAAATTTAAAAACCTTCTATTATTACTAATACTTCACTAAAACTACTAAATAAAATAATACTTATAATATCTAGTATTATAGAAGATACTTTAAGGGCTAATACCCTAACCTAAGGTCTAGAGACCTTAGATAGGAATTTAAGTATTAAAAGCTTTATATTTATTAGGAGCGAAAACTATAATAAACCTATTAAAGCACTTACTATAGGTATTAACCCTAAACTTAAATAGGTTATATAAATAGGTAAAGACCTTGTAAAGACTAGTTACCTTTAGTAGTAAGGCAAGACCTTATAAGGAAATAGGCCCTAAGGCCTTTAATCCTTTATAATAATATCTTTACTAAGCACTAATAGTAGCTTAGAATTTATTCTATAGGTAATACCTTAAGACTTACAAAATACTAATATTAATAACTTCCTAATCTTAGAAGCTAAACTATATAATATTTATAATAGTATCTCTCTAAGTTTAGAAGAAATTAAAAGTAAAATATATATACTATAAAATTAAATACTATAATGCTATATTTAATAACTCCCTAATACTAAGTATAGTAACTAGGAACCTAGCTATACTTAATAATTTAATTACTATTAAGCATAGTAGTTATCTCTATTACATAGAAATAGCCCTTAATTAAACATACCTAAAGCTACTAGACACAAATCTCTAGTGCCCTAGCCTTAATAAACTAGGACTCCTATAATAGCTATATAATCTTAAAATTAAGTAAATATATAGTTAATAAATAAAGATATAGCTTTATACTTAGATCCTAATAACTTTAAAGTCTAAAGTATAGTATTAAAGGTATATAAAAATAGTTAAAACTACACTATTATTATAAAGCTAAAAGAATTAAAGAACTAGGTAAAATAAGATAAAGCACTAAAGAATACTATAATAGTAAAATTTATAATACTTATTCTTAAAGAAACTCTAATGCTAATAGCACTTATAAAACTATATTTATTAGTAATATAAAATAAGTATATTAAGTAGCTTATATTCTAGTAGTAAAGAAACTTTAACTTACTTACTAGAATTTGTAGATAGTGCTCCCCCTATATAGGTAAGAAAATTAAAGGGATTACTAAAGCCTATAAAGTATATATAATACTATAGAAGGTTAGCTAATAATATAGCGCTAATATCCTTAGAGAAATTATTATAGGTCTTATTATAAATACACTATAGAAGCATAGTAATATTTAGGACTTTACCTAAGTATTTAAATAGTAACTATATAAACTTAAATATATATAACTAGACTAGAAAATACCTAATAAACTCTATTAACTATAGTTCCTAAGTAACCTAGGGAATATATTTAGTATCTTTAGGTCTTAAGTATTCTAATAGTATAGAATAGCTAGGGTTAGAAATAGAACTAATATTACGCTAGATATACTTATAGAATTAGCCTAAGATAAATATTAATGCCTAGAGACTAAGAAGAAAATATTAGAATATATAGGTAATATAATTACTAGTGGTTTAGCGTACCTTACTTATGCTAGTGGTAAATATAGAAGAGATATAACTAGCTTAACTTAACTATAGAAGCGTATAAAGCTCTAGAAGCTAAGTAACTATAAAGGTCTATATTAGAAGGTTTGCACTATATATAGTTAGATTCCTACACTAAGTAATTATAATAATAGCAAATGCTATAGCTAAAATAAGAAATAGGAAAAGGTAGTAAAAAAGCTATTAGCTTATAATATAGATATAAATATACTTAAAGAAAAAGTAAATATGTTTCTTACATAGCCCTAAGACCTTAGAGACTACTTTATAGCTAATATTTACAAACTAATAATATTAAGTATATATATTAATAGCTAGAATACTAACGCTAGAAGCCTAGATTAGATCTTTAATAGCGTTACTAAATATTATATTTACTATAATAGGTATATATTTAGTAACTATAAGGAATTTGCTAACCTTATTCTAATAAATAAAGTAAGAGAAGGTGCTTACGCACTTAGTAGTAGAAGTATCTTACTAATAATATAGTGTGTGGAAAACACTAAGCTAATTTACCTTAAGTAAGTTCTTTATATACTAAGTTTACTTATTAATTTACTCTCTCTTAGGGTATTTATAGAATAACCTAGATTTATATACCTCTAGACCTGTAATAATATGAAGGTTAGGTATAATAATAGCCTAGTAATCTATAGCATAACCTATAGTTGCTTTAGATATCTAGATTACTCTTATACTAAAACTATATATTACTAGGACATACTAGAAGTTTTTAATAACCTAGTAGTATTTATTACCTTATATACTACTAAAACTATCTTACTATAAGTCTTTTACCTTAGAATAGGCTACCTAAACTACACTAACTATATTAAGCTAGCTAGTGACCTTAGGATCTAGATTACAAATAAATAAGCTAGACTATATAAGGCATACACTATAGGTAAGGGAAAAGCATAAAATACCTAAGCTATATTATATAAAGTGCTTAATTATAGTTAAAGGTAAATAGCAAATCTAGGAGAACTTATTAAGCCCTAAATACTTATAGGTAAAGAATATTATTTACTAATTATTAATAACATAATAAAGAAGTGTGAGGCCCACTCACAACACCTGTGCGCTAGCGCACACTAGGCGGGCATACTATGCCCTAGGGCTAGGTCTACGTAACACTAGTAAGCTGCTAGCTATAAGCTAGTAACTTACATATATAATACACTTAGACCTAGTAAGCTTTAGTTAATATATAAGTACCCTTATATCTCTTACTTAGCTATCCCTTTATTCTTATAATTCTAAAGCTTCTCTTACTAGCTACTTAAGAGTAATATAAAGAGAAGAATAACCTAATTTACTAGAATAATACTATATATTACTTAGGATTAGCTAAATAATAATAATACTATACCTAGGGATATACTATATTTTATAACCTTATCTAAAGCTATACTCTTTACTATAAAGGTAAAAGAGATAGTAATTAAAGAGTAAATTACCTAGCTTAAGTAACTTAAGGAACTATAAGAGTAAGAATAAAAGCTTACTAACTTAATATAATCTTATAAAGAAGAAGGACTAGTAAAAAGGGCTAAAAAGCTAGTTCTTTCTTAAGCCTTAGTAGCTAAGAAATTAAGGTTTAAAATATTATAAAACTCTAATACCTTATAAACTTATAAAAGTATAAGATATAGCTTAATAATCTTAACTATACCTTTAAAGGGGTAAAGAAGAAATATTACTAAGATAACTAAAAGATTCTCTTTATACTTAATTATATATATATAAACTATTAGGCTAGACAAGACTAATATATTAAAGAATAACTAGCTAATAGTTAGGATTACCCTAAGGATAACTAAAATAAGTTCTAGGACTAGACCCTTATACTACTTAAGGACTTTATAAGCTATAATATATAAATAGCTATATAGCTAGAAAATATAAAGTAAAAAGAGAGCTAAAGTCCTATTAAGTTTAGTATTTACTTAGATTTACTAAAGAAACACTTAGAATAAGCCTTAGAAAAGACTTATACTCTTATATTCTTTATAAAATTACTTCCTAACTTATAAGACTATATTAACCTATATGTAAATATTACTAGGTTAATATAAGAAAAGATTATATAACTTACCTAATAGTTCTAGGAGATAATATTAAAGAATAAGTAAAAGCTAAGTAATTTAAAAAAGAAGGGCCTATATAAGGCCTCTTAATATTAAAGATATAACTTTTTATAAGGCTATTAGCTAAATAAGGACTAAAAAGATAAGGATAAGAATAAAGAAAAGACCCTAGCTACTTACTTAAATAATAATAGGCTATAAGGAAGAAAATAGTGCTATAATTATAGTAATATAAAGTATCTTTTTTATAATTATAATAAGCTAAGGAAAGACTAGTAAGAAGGTTAAGGAAACTCCTAGAGGTAAAAGTAAATACCCTTACCTTTACCTTAGATACTAAGGTACTAGTAAGATACTAATTTTATATACTAGTTACTATTTATAGGTAAAAAGACATTAAAATAGTAGTAAATCTTAATAGTTATGCTAAGATTAATATTATTAGCGCCTAGTTTATATAGACTTATAAGCTTAATTAGGCTAAGGCTATAGTGCCTATCCTAAAGGTAGTAAGGTCTCTTATAGTTCCCTAATATAGTATTTATAAGGTACTTATTATAATCTAAGACTTAAGGGGTAAAAAGAAAGACCTTAAACTATTATATATAGCTATTAATAGGGACCTAAGAGTAAAGGGAAGCCTTATATTAATTAGGATATATATACTTATAAAAGAATATATATATCTTTACTTATACTTATAAAAATAGTAGTTTAAGAAAAGAAAGGTAGCCTTTTTACTACTAACTCCTTATAAGTTTATAAAGGTAATATATAATAAGATAATTATATATAATATTATAAGTATAATAAAAGATAAGTTTATCTCTCTTAAAGATAAAGAGAAGGTAAAAGTATATAAAACTATTAAAAATATCCCTAAGAAGCTATATAAGTTTAAAGATATATTTATATTAAATAAGGTAAGGAGTCTCCTATCTAAGAAGTTAACTAACTATATAATTAATCTTATACTAGGAGCTATACCCCTATATAGACTAATTTACTCTCTTTCCTAAAGTAAACTTAAAGAGCTTTAGGAATATATTAATAATAACCTAAGGAAAGGCTAGATAAAACCCTTAAAGAGCCTAGTAAGTATACCTATCCTATTTATACTAAAGAAAAATAGGATACTTTAGCTATATATAGATTATTAAGGACTTAATAAGGTAATATAAAAGAATTACTATACTTTCCCCTAATTTTAGATATTCTTAATTAGTGCTAAGGGGCCTATTTCTTTTTAAAGATTAATATTAAGGATATATACTACTAAATTTATATTAAAGAGGGTAATAAGTAAAAGATAGCTTTTTATATGTATTATAAGCACTATAAGTACCTTATAATGCCTTTTAGGTTAACTAATGCCCTAGCTACTTTTTAAAGCTATATTTATAAGGCACTTTATAAGCTAGTTAATACTATTTATATAGTATATTTAGATAATATCTTAATTTTCTTTAAGATAAAGGAGAAGCATACTAAATATATTAAGTAAGTCCTAGAATACATAAGGTTAGTAAAGTTATATATAAAACCCTTTAAGTACTCTTTTTATAAGGAATTAGTAAAATTCCTAGGGTTTATTCTCTTTATTAATAGGATATTAATAGATACTTACTAGGTTAATATAATTAAAGAATAGAAGAAGCTAATAAGTTTTAAGGATATATAGTTATTTCTTAGATTTTATAACTTTTACTAATAGTTTATTTATAAATACTTTAGGATTATAGCACCTCTTTATATATTAATAAAGGGTAGTTAAAATAGTATTTAGACTAGGAGGTTTATATTTAAGGAAAAGGAATAGCTAGTATTTAACTAGCTAAAAGATACCTTTTAGTAAGCGCCTTTACTTTAATATTATAACCTAAGTTAAGTGGTATATATTAAGATAAATACCTTAATTTTTATAATAGTAGGAATCTTATCTTAGTAAGATAATAAGGGCTATTAGTATTTAGTAGCCTTTAGTTAAGGAAGTTTATAGACACTAAATATAACTATAGTATAGCTAACTAAGAGTTACTTACTATAGTAAAGTTATTTAAATACTAGTAATACTATATTAAAGGTGTAAAGATACTTATAAAGGTCTTATTAAACTACTATAACTTATAGACCTTTATAAGGTAATAGAAGCTAAATAAAAGGTAAGCATAATAGTATATATTCCTTTACTCTTTTTATTTTATAATTAAGTATAGACTAAGGAAAAGTAACCTTATAAACACACTATTAAGAAGGTCTAATTATAAGGGTAAACCTATATTAAATAAGGCGCTTTTACTAAAGCTTTAAAGGAAAATAGTAGCTATCTATATAGTAAAAGAAAAAGTACTAATATATTAAAGAAGTTATAGTATAGCACTAGTCTTAGAGCCTACTAAGTTAATAGTAGCCTAGGTAAAAGGCTAGTTAGCTACTATAAATCTAGTAATAGGTTAGCTAAATAAGGGTAATTTTAAGGAGAAGGTAGTGTGTATCTAAGATATTAGTATAGTATAAGAGATTTAGGGGCTATTATATTACTAGATCCTTACTAATTTATAGTAAATAAACTATTAGCATAACTACTATAAAAAGCATAAGACTAAGATCTAGATTTATAAAAACATAGAGGTAAGGTTAACTCCTAAGTAAAAGGGAGGGGAAAAGCTAGTTTATAGTTATATAGTGTAAGGGGTCTCCTAATATATAAAGACTAGGTAGTTATTCTATAGAAGCCTATCTTATAATAGGAGCTTTTATAATTATACTATAATAATCCGCTAGTAAGTTACTTTAGGACTAAACACACTCTTAAGCTACTAAAATATTACTATTAGTAGCTAGTAATAAGTAAAGCTATTTTAGACTATATATCTAGCTATAAAGTATACTAGCGTGTAGTAGCTAGAAGGTATTACCTATATAGAAGCCTTAAATTACTACTAATACTAAGGTAACTATAGGTAAAGATCTTAATAGATTTTATTATAGGATTACTACTAGTATAGCTAGGTAACTAAGAAACTAATATAATCCTAGTAATTATAAACTAATTTACTAAGTACTTTATCTTCCTTACTATAAAGACTATAATTAACATAGCTAAATTAGTAAAGTTATTTTATAAGGAAATTAAGCTTTAATTTAGGTTACTAGAGGGTATTATATCTAACAGAGGATTAGTGTTTATAAGCTAATTCTAGTTAGATATATATTACTTATTATACGTAAAGCAAAGGCTTTTAATAGTATTTTACCCCTAAACTAATAGGTAAATAAAGAGAATAAACTAAGTGCTTAAATATTACCTATAATACTTTATTAAAGAAAACTAATAACTATAGCTAAAGCTACTTCTAATAGCTTAATTTATATATAATAATACTATTAATAAGATAATAGGTTACTTCCCTAATTATACTCTTATAAGCTATTTACCTAAGTTTTATCTAGCTCTTAAGGATAAAAGTAAGGAAGGGAAGGTCCTAGAAGCTTATATATATATCTAGAAGCTATATAAGGTTAGGGAGAAACTAGTATATAACTAGGTAAAAGCTACTAAAGTATAAGTAAAGTACTATAACTAATAATACTAGCTATTAACCTTAAAAAAGAAGACTTAGTATTACTATTAGCAAAGAATATTAGACATAAGAATATAAAATAAAAGCTAAACCTAAGATTTATTAGGCTATTTTAAATACTTAATACTATAAGTAAATAAGTATACTAACTAGTATTACCTAATAAGTATAGTTAACTATATAATATATTCTATATTAGCCTATTAGAGCTATAGAATTACTAGGAAAATACTATAGATAAAGAAATACTAATACTAAACCTTAAAGATAAAGATAATAAATTTAAAGTTAAAGAAGTTAAGGATTATAGAAAGACTTATAAAGGTAATAAATACCTAGTAAAGTAAAAGGGTTAGCTAAGTAAATATAATTAATAGGTAGTAGTAGAAAATATAGAAGGCGCTTAATATATAATTTAAGCTTTCTATTAAATTAAAATAAGAAGAAAGCGTAGTAAGATATAAGTAAGTTATAGGTAATAAGGGATAAGGTAATTACAAAAAGGCCTAGCCTTATTAGCTACTATTACACTCTAATTAAAAACCTTATTAAACTATTTACTAAATAATAAAGGAAAATAGACTTAAAGAGAGCTAAGTTTTATAGGAAACCTACAAATTATAGCGCTTATATAAGATAATACCTTACTATTTTAGATAAGATACTTAGTATTATTTATATTCTTAGTAATTACTTACTATATTATAAGGTAATACTAGTGTTTTACTATAGTCTAGGAATATACCCTAGATTAGAGAACTATAATTATAAAACTATTTATATATTTTAAGTAGTAAGATATTCCTAATAGTTAGCCTAGGAATAGTTAGTAAATAGGTAGTAAAAAAGAAATAAAAAGGGTAAGTAAATCTTATAATCCCTAGAGTAGGAGTAAGATATATAGTAACTAGAAGGTACTAGTATAAAATAATATACTACTAGTAAGTAGTAAAAGTAAACTATACCTAATTATAAGTAAAAGGCTAGTAAATAAAAAAGGAAATAATATACTTACTAGACCTTTATAGCACTAGTTAAACTAAATATAATTTAGTAAGCTATATTTATATAATTAAAGGTAAGTATAAGAGATAGTATATACTTAGTAAAATAGAAGTAAGTCTTCTCTAGAAAGATAAGGCCTTTTACTATAATATCTATATCCTTAGTATTTATAAGAGTTTAAATCTAGTCTAAAATAATAAGAAGGTTAGTAAAATTACCTTTTATAGTTACTATTACCTATAAGAAAGTAGTTAATAATAAGAAAGTAAAATATAAGGGAGAAGGAGCAGATTTACCCCCTTATAAGTATTACTATAGTAAATATATTAAATATAGTATTTTATAAGTTTAGCCTGTTTATTATTAATAATTAAAATATAAGGGAATTAATAGTTTATCTAAGGTAAGGCAAGCTTAGCTAGGGGTTTCTCTTAAACTTAGAGTAATTTATATATAAATAATATATATAGCTATAGTTTTATAAGCAAATAAACTTATTTTCTATAGTAAAGAGCTTAGGAATAATAAGAGTAATAGTATAAGGAAACTAAAGGTATAATAGGAATTTAGAAGAATATTTCCTATAGTTAAGGAAGGAAAAAGTATATAATATAGTAGGAAGTTATAAGTAATATAAAGGTAAAGGTAGACTACTAGTTATTATTATTTTAATAATAGCTACTGCTTAGTAAGTAGCTACGTACTAGCTAGAAAAAGCTATTTAGAAGCCTAGCTATAAGTAAGGGGATAATTATAAGGCTTACTTATAACACCTATATACTAGCGCACACTAGGCAGGTATACTACGCCCTAAGGCTAGGTTTACGTGACGCTAGCAAGCTACTAGCTATAAGCTAGTAACTCGCACGTATAACACACTTAGACTTAGCAAGCTTTAGTTAATATACAAGTGCCCCTATACCTCTTGCCTAGCTATCCCTTTGTCCTCACAATTAGCCTAGAATATATTTACTATAAGAAAAGTCATAGGTAATAGCTTATATCTAAGTAAATATAGCTATAGTAAAAGCATAAACCTCTAGTTAAATCTAGTAGTATAGGCTAGATAATAAAGGAAAGTTTAAAAATATAGTATTACTAAACTTCTTTAAGTAAAAAGGCATTATACCTAAATAGACTATAATATATTAGCTAAACTAGAATCTAATAGAATGCGTATACCTTACTATTTAGAATTAGGTATAAGTAGTGTTCTTTAATAGTAAGCTTCTAAAGGAACTCTAGGGGGAAATCTTATAAGTAGTGGTATATACCTAGGAATAGTCTCCCTATAGTGCTCTAAATAGAATAACCCTATATAAAGTATAGTTAGGAATAAAGCTATATATAAGATACTTATATTACCTTAGGTGCTATGTGTATAAGCTAGTCCTAAAGGTAAAGTATTTAAAGAAGCTTAATAATAGAATATATCTGTGTTTTCTTATTAGCTATAAAGCTAATAATATTTACTAACTATAGAATCTAATTACTAGCCTAGTAAAAAGGGTAAAAGAGGTTACCTTTAATAAATAAACATAAATTAATCCTAAGATAAACTTTAAACTCCCTTAATAAAGTGCTAATCTTCTAGCACTACCTTATGTAAAGGAAATACTACTACTAGATTAACTTAACTTATTTCTATAACTTAACCCTCTAGAACTATTAATAGTTAAGAAGCTTACTAATTAGGTTTAGAAAGGGATATAAGTAGTAGTAAATAATAACCTTAATTAGTAAATAAATAAGGTAGCTAAGCGTATTAGAAAATCTTAACTATTTACTAGAAAATTAATTAACTACCTATTAGAAAATCTTAACTATTTACTAGAAAATTTATTAATATATTACTTAACCCTAAAAACCTTAAAATTAGGAAATAAAAGTACCCTAAACTTAAAGTAAATTACCCTAAACTTAGGGTATAAGAATTTACTTTTCTTAATAAATTCTAAGGAATGCTAATAGCTCTAAATAATATTATACTACTCCTAGTAGTATACCTAACTACTTTAAATAAGTTACTTAAAGAAAATAAACTAAAGTCCTATAAGGAAGCTTAGTAGTTAGGAAACTAGTTAAAATAGAAGAGAGCTATAGAAGAGAAATATAATACTTTAATTAAAAATAACACCTTTAAAGTAGTTAATATTAATAATACCTAGTATATCCTATTAGGGAAATAGGTCTTTAAAGCTAAGCTTAGTCCCTCTAGTAATATTAAATAGTATAAAGCTTACTAGGTTATAAGAGGCTTTAAATAAGAATATAGTATTAACTATAATAAGACTTTTGCTTTAGTAGTTAGGTAAAAGATATACTAGCTACTGTTTATACTAGCTACTATACTAAACTAGGAAATTAAATAAATAGATATAAAGATAGTATTCCTTTATAATATAGTAAAGGAAACTATTTATATAAAGCTACCTAAAAGGTTTAAATAAAAGGAAAGGTTTATAGGCTTTTAAAGGCCCTTTATAGCCTTAAGTAAGCCTTATAAGTGTAGTTTAAAATACTCTCTATAAAGCTTATTACTATAGGATTTACTTAGTTAAAATTTAATAAGGCTATCTTCTATAAGAATAATATAATTATTACTATTTATATAGATAATATACTATTCTTTAGACCTAATATTACTATAATTAGGGAAGTTAAGGTAAAACTAGTAAAGAAGTTTAAGATAACTAATCTAGGCCTAGCGTATTACTTCCTAGGTATAGTAATTACTTAAGATTAAAAAAAGAAAACTATCTCTCTCTTATAATAACTATACCTAGAAAGATCCTTAAGATAACTAAATATAGAAAATACTAAAATATAAAACACGCTTATAAATACCTTAGAGATATTAGAGCCTTACATAGAGGGGGAAGAGTGCTATAAAAATAACTAATTACTATTTTAGTATATCCTTAAAATATTAATATTTATAATAATTAGAACCTAGATTAATTTACTATACCTAGTAGCTAAACTAAGTAAATTTATAACTAACCTAGTAGTAAGACACCTATTAGTAGTAAAATACATACTATAATATATTAGGTTTATAGTAAATCTAGTGCTCTTCTTTAATAGGATATAAAATAATAAAATTATAGGCTACTTAGACACTAAGTAAGCATATAATAAGAGTAACTCTAAGTTTATTAACTACTATATTTTCCTACTAGCTAGAGTTATAATTAGCTAGAAAAGTAAGAAATAAAGTATAGTTATAATATTAAGCACTAAAGCTAAGTATATTAGTCTCTTTAGCGCTAGCCTTAAAGTAGTATATTTAGAAGGATTAATAAGTAAAATTTATAAGAAGTAAGCATCTCTATAGCTATATATAAATAATACTAGTGCTTAAATAATCTTAAATAATATAAAATTTTATAAATAAATAAAGTATATTTAAATCTAGTACTATAAGATTTATAAATTAATTTAGAAAGAGATTATTAAGGTAAACTAAATCTTATAAATAAAAAATCTAGTAAATTTAAAAACTAAGGCTTTAGTAAGGCCTAAACTAAAGAAGTAAATAAAGGTAATTAGTCTTTAAAGGAAAAAGTAAAGGAATAAGGTAATTATAGGCACTATATTAGAAATTACTATAAGGCTATTACTCTTTTTCTTATAGGGTTTTAATAAGAGTAGTAGGAAAGGATTATTTACTAAGTCTAGCACTATTATAACTCTTACTTAAGGAAAGGTATTAGATTTTATAGCTAATTAGGATTACTTTAGCTAGGTTACGCAGTGGAGTGTATATTAGGGCTAGTACTGCCTATAACCTATACCTATGTAACTTATACTTTACATGCAATATAAGCAGTCACACCATACAATTATGACAGCAGGTGCCTCGAAGGTGCTCCGCTCCACTGGGGAGAACCCCACGAAGCTTGTCGAGCTTGGAAGTGGGAGCATTAAGCAATGCTTCGCTCCCTACGGGGTCAGGCTCTGGCGCATCTCATCGACTTGTCTCCCCTGCATCTCGGACAAAACAAATCAACATACTCATCCCACCAACATTACTGGCATCGTTAATGACTGTAGGTCGAACCTCAAGCTACGGAGCGACAATCTTTTCGCATCTCCTGCACCGAACATCACCATTGCCAACTACCTAGTTAAAGGTAGTCTGTGCGCCGCGTAGGCCAAGTCCTCAACTCGAGGCCGACGCGATTTGCAACCACCGCTCGGGACAACCGAATGAATGCAACCACTTAACCCTTTCCTTGGTGCCTTCTTTAAAAGCTCTGTCGTCACCCAGTGTGCACCTGTCCATCACCACGTCCTTCTGGTGCCGTTGACTGATGTTCTACTAACCTCGCGCGACATCGACAGCGGCGCTGCCGCCAATGAGGCTGTAGCTTCGGAGGAGTTCCTCAGCAGCCATGTGCTGCGAATTCCGCCACCGCACACTTCATCAGGAGGCAAAGATGGAGTACGTAACCTGCGTGAGGTTAGGGGGAAAGCGAAACAATTTTCCACTTTGAATGGACGGAGTGTCGTCATCAAGGACTCTGTCGTATACAGTAACAAAGGTAAAGTGATATGCTCCACACATGGTAGTTTGAACCTCCGATGAGACTGTTCTGACTTGGCTGTTTTAACAAACTGCGGTGCAGGCTTCAAGTCTCTTTCCCAAGCACAAGTATTGAGCGATGCAATATGGTACCCGGACGTGTTCGAATCTCGACAATGGCTTCTTTATTTCATCTCAAGGCCTCTCGTGGGAACTTGGGAAGAAATAAAGATCCCGCCGGCAATCCTCGTTCCCAATATAAGGAATAGGACGACGATCGAACCCAAGAAAACACCCAACGGCGACGCCGCGGAAGGTGGCACCCCTAAGAAGAAGGATATCACAAGCTTCCATGACCTGCTCAATCACTTTCCAATGATTGCGAGGCAAATGCAGCCCGGGCTTGAAAAGTTGTTCACAGAGTTCACAAACGTTTTCGAAGAACCGCTACCTCCACCACCCTCTGCTTCTAGTATACCGGATCCCAAGCCTGATGGTCCAATAACAGCCGCTACGAGAAGAGCACGCTCAAACAGCTTCTCCGTGCGAACCGGAAAGATGAACAGTCGCGAGTCCCTTCCAGTGACCGAGGATTTCTACGCCGAAGATGATGAAGACATTATGCGAGCCTCCCTAGAGACTGCCGTTACCGCCGCTATTGATTTATTCCAGAGCGTGGATAAGCAGCAGCTGTCTCTTCTTGGAGCGACGACGGACTTGACAGGACCATTGGTCGAAAAACTCATTGAACGTTATGTAACTGAGAATGTGAATCATCTCCTCTTCCCTAAGCTGAGTGCTTTGAAGCGTCCAGAAGACCTTGAGCTCGAAGCAAAAATTAGACAAATGGAGTTCATTGATATATCCCAACTGGGCATTGCTATCGAAGGTGGTTCAAGAGCCAAACATGATTTGCTCATTCAGCTCGGGCCCGCCATCGAGGAGTTCAAGAAAATATCTAATGCCATAAGCCCTGCGGAGATGATGGACACATTGTTAGCTACGACGAAAGCTGTTTCACGACTGACGGGCACAACAAAAACGCAAAATGCCGATGATAAAAGGGATACGGCTTACGAAAAGGCAATCATGACGGTGAATGCCGATACTCTTGTCTCACTGCTTCTTTATGTCGTCATTCGGTCACAAGTCCGAAACTTGCACGCCCGGTTATCGTACATTCGCAACCTCATTTTCATTGACGATGTAGATAGTGGAGAAATGGGCTACGCATTGAGTACATTCGAAGCCGTACTTGCGTACCTTGCCTTCGACTCGGCAGGCCTTCGAAGGGCAAGTCGACGGAACAAGTCTCTCTGGGATGCAGCTAAGAAGTCGGATCTGACTGAACTGAAGAATTTGATGGAGCCAGATACCTCCGCTATTGCAGAGGGCGACGACGAGTTCAATGACGATGACATCAACGACCATTCAAGCAAGACGAATCCTCGCCATTCACTTTCATGGAGTCTAAAAAATGGTTCCCCAAGGCGTTCATCGCTAGAACACACAATGTCGGATCGATTCTCGCATGGTTCTGGCCTAAGTCACGTTTTCCCCTTCCAATCAAATGGAGAGGGTGTAGGTGACTTCCCCCCGGTCAAGAGAGTCAAACGGGTGGCAATGGACACTCTCAGTCTGTCAAGCGGATCGGAAATATCGTTCCATTCACGAACGGGCAGTATTGGTACGTTGGAAAGCGCTCTTGAGGGAGATGTTTCCGTGGAGCGTCTAGCACAGACAAGCAATTCCTTTGGCGAGTCCATCCCTATGATGGCTATCCAGAGCCAGAATCCAGCTTCGCTGGGCTACCTCCTCTCACTATCCGGATACTACTCGCTGGATGTACTACTTCAGGACATGAACAATGAAGACACGACTTTACTGAGCGCAGCAGTGCAGCTAGGGAACATGGAGCTCATTGACATGCTGTTGGGACGAATCAGTGCCTTGGCCACCAGGGAACAGATGTTACATTACTTAGCGCAACAGGATATTTGGGGACGAAGCGTTGGACACTACCTATTCCATGCACCTTATTTAATCTCCAGAATTGGGAAGCTTATTCCCTGGCGACAGCGTGACAAAAACGGGCAAACACCACTATTTGCCATGTGCCGTTCCTACGACAATGAAAATTATCATGACATGGTGGAAACAGGGCTCAAGGTGGCCAGAGACACCCAAAATGATGGACAAGCGCTTCATCTTGATGAACATGTGGATGCCAAGGGAAACACCTTACTTCATATCATGAATGACCCCGGATTGGCCATGGGAATATTGCAGTACTGCGACGTGGATGTAAATGCGACCAACGAGAAAAAGTTTACGGCGCTGATGGTGGCGAGCAAGTATGGAAGATACGACATGGTTCGATGCTTATTCGCCGACCCTCGCGTTGATATTACTGCAAAAGAAATGCGCGGTCTCACAGCCGTCGAACTTGCCAAGGATGACGATGTTCGAAACAAAATCGATGACCTCGGACTGTTTAGTACGCCAGCTGGACGTGACGGTCGAATTACAGGTGTTGTGCGCGCGTTTTTCGTCGAAGATGGCAGTGTGAGACTGGTACTGAAATCTGCTGCACCTACTGATCATGACAGTTATACAGTCACAACCAGCCGGCGATCCTTGGCCGAGTTTGAGCAGCTTGCTCATCTCTTGGCTGAAGAAAACCCGGCGTCGTGGATACCGTCCTTGTCGGACATTAGATCCCCGTTTCAAATACCCGTGAAACCGTCCCGAGCTATCTTGCGAGATATACAGGCGAAGACGGATTGGTTCTTGAGAATAATGCTCAGTCATCCCACTCTATCAACCCATGAAATGCTATGGGAGTTTTTTCTTGTCCCAGAACTTCAATTAGACGTCATGGAACAGCGCACGAAACTCAAAGTTGAGACGAGAACTGAGAAGATGAAGGAAGAATACGAACCGGTCCGCGATGTAAGAGAGGTGGAGCAATTTGTAAACCATGCCAGAGACACAGTCCGGAGCGTTAGCTACTCAACCAAGAGTGTCACTCGCCGAACCAATGGACTTGTGTTAGCTACCTGTGGTGAGTTCAAGATTTACCAGTGTAGCACTCAACTGCTTCCTTTGTGCTAATCTTTACATGCGTGCAGATCTCTTCGACTCTTTAGTCCTTCTGCATCGCTCGGTATCGTCACTGCGATATCTACCAAGAACTCACGTCGCTGCTCTAGAGAAATATGTGAGGGCCTTGGCCCCCACACAATCAAGCCCGCAAGCAACACTGCATAATACACTGTCGGCCACTCAATCAACGGTCCAGGCAATGTTGGCATCACTTGCTCGGCCTGCCACATTGATTGGACAGATCACCGCCGCGAAGCGGGAAGCTGATAGAAATGATAGCTCTGCGAGTCGGCCCTCAAGGTGGCCGCTGGGGCTTTTGGATGAAACCAGACAGAGATTTCAAGACGGAAAGGGTAAACGAGCTAAGAAATCTCGCGAAGAAGCAGAATATCTTGCCAAGGAATTGCGATATACCCAGCAAACAGTAGCGGCAGAGCTCGCGGGATGGCAAGACATGCATGTTAAGATGGGAAGGCGGACAATCAAGGAGTTTGCAAGGGGAATGGTTGTCCTGGAACGAATGAGGCTCGAAGGCATGTTACGCGCTCTTCGGAAAGTTCAATCAGATCGTCAAGAAACTGAAACTTGAAAACAAGTCTTTAACCAGGAGTTTGCTCAACCGCCGATAGAAGCATGCCAGTCAACTGAGGAACAAAGGTAGGTAGGTAGTGTCTACTTAGCAGTTCACCAAGCCATCACAGACAAACGTCATTGACTTCCTTTCATTGCATAGCGGGTGGCACGGTGAAATCAACATTTTTCCATATATTTATTAACAAGGACATTCTCATCGGCGCATGCAGACCAGTGGGTGAGACAAGACACTTGAATTTCCATCAGTTTCTGACACGACACTTTTTGCTTGTAAACTTTGGACACATTGAGTCATAACTTGTTACTTGGGCCAACCGGCCACTTTTGCACCTTGATTAGGTTTAGAAAAGTCTAGAGGCCGCCATATTTGACACCCCTCTTACCCAGCTCCTTTCTCCCGATTGCATCTTCTGGCCAGATCCAGCCTCGACTTCGCTTAGCCTCCCGCTTCTCGGCTAGTTGTGGCTGTGGCATCCAACCATCACGAGACTTTGCCTTTCGTCGGGTACCCTCAGCAGGGGCGCCAATCTCAACCTTCCAGTGAGGGTGGCCGACAGGAGCATCATCGCCCGCGAGCTGGCAGAGGCCCCAGAGTGCAAGACAGGCAGTCAGCGAGGTTGTGGTGGATGTCGCTGAGCCCGCGACGTCATCACACTCAACAGCAGTATCAGACAGTTGAACAGATGTAACTTCAAGATCGCCAAAAAAGGGAGTCGACTCCGTGCCGCATCGGACGAGGACGAGCTCGATCTCGGTGAGAATAAAACCATATCGGCAGCTGTGCTCGCGCATAGCGTGGTGCAGAGCAGCAAGACCGCGGAGATACTCTACGCGCTTGATATTGCCCTCGACTCGCATGCCAGTATTGAAACGATCGAAGCTTCGTACGAGCCCTACTACTCGAGCTAGAGGTTTGCCACCAAAAATGGTTGCAGCGTTGCAGGATTCTCCCGTCGTGTTCGCGACGAAGAGGAGGTCTTTTATGCTGCTGGATGACTTGGCTGGGACGGAGAACTGAAGGGGCCGACCTGATGAAATGGACAATGCTGCGTTGAGCTTGGGCAGATAGTATGAGGCGTAAATGCTGTGAAGAGATGCCTCCGTTTCGGGATTTCGACCTGGCATATTAGGCTGTGGCAGGAGCGAGGCCGGCACAGGAGTTGTGAGCAAGGCAGAGGTGCCGGGAAGGGCGAAGATAGCTTGCGCATTGAAGGAGCTCCAGGAACGGACGTTGCGAACATCCCACCAGAAGCTCTTGATGCTGGGATCTCTCATGGGGAACGAGATGGTACGGACGAGAGACGCAGCAGGGTTCGACATCATCAAGTAGTTGATGAGAGTTGTGGATGGTGTCTGGGCAATGACAGGCTCTGGGGATCCAGCGAGGCTCAATGGCGACTGGTCACGGGCGTCAAAGGAAGAGAGTGAAAACTCGGGTGGAGGCGTGCCCATGGAGTGAGTTGAGGATGACACAAAGGGCAACTGTCTGTACGTTGGATAGCCGTATTTGCCGAGAGCACTGGCATCGAGGTTGAAGCAATTCGAAGCTCGGCGAGGGGCGGCCATGACATGGGGCTCCGTCATGATAATTCCCGCGTTGTGGCCGTCACCGCAGTCAAAATTTCTGAAGCTGACAGGCGAGGATAACAGAGGGGCTGGGTTGGACAACGAATGCTGTTCATTGACGGAGTTTGTGCTGGGCAAGGATGACAGGTGAGCATAGGCCATGTTGCTGAGGGTCTCTGGATTGGTGTAGCTTCTCATATGACCGGAACGGATGGGCTGTGCAGAAGACGCTCTTGCCGGAGTGGTGTTGCGGGAACGGCTGCTCTTCTTCGTAGAGACAGCAGCTCGAATTGGCTGGCATGCGTCAATATGTTGGTCCTGCGACCGGATTTTGGGAAGCAAGACGGGCCCATGATGACGAACAGGAGGGCTAGCTCGAGGGGGTGTCGTCAAACGGGTGCACATAGAATCTGGGGTCGATTCCTCCGTAGACACAGCCGAGTATATGGATGATGCCTTGGACGACGAACGAACGTGACGATGAGCAAATGGTAGCTCCAGGAATGAAGGATCGAATGAGTATGATGAGTCCATTGTAAATCCTTCTTGCGAAGGGGGCGTGATGGGGCAAGGAGAGGTGAAATCAAAGGAGGCGTCCGCTTCCAGACTGTTGTCGTGACGAAGGATCAGTAAACAAATATTGCTTGCGTCTGGAAATCGGGCGGGGGAACTTACGCAGACATGATGTGAAAGAGATATGTATTCAGTGATTAGAAAGATACTATATGAGCTCGAGTCCAGCTCCAGATCGCTCAATTGTGTAAGATAGATAAGCTAGGCAAGCGAAGATCAAATAAGGATAAAAAGACTTGTTTTTTTCCAGGCAGCCAATAATACTTTGAGATATTATTACGCAGGTGTAGAACCTTTGCAAAATACAAAAAAAAAAACGGCAAAAACTTGGCGGCCAGCGCTTGTCTAGGCAAGAGAAGATTCGAGAGGGTCCGTGAGGAACATGTAGCCCCGAGGTATGAAGGATTGGTTTCTTTATGCAAGGCTAATTTGAGCGGCCATCTAGATGCAAAGAGGAGGGGGCAAGGAAATGGAACGAGAAGAAAGAGAACGGCAGTCTTTGACACGATTGGGGAACAGAAAACAGAAAGGCCAACCAAGAGGATGAGGACGTCTTCTTATCCTCGCCACAGACCGATGGACGACGCGCTGTATGTACTCCGTACTTGGTTGTCGAAGCCCAATGGATTGTACCCTGGTAGTCTCCGTGCCGGCACATGCGCGGGCGGACAAGTAGATGGCATGACGGGCATGCGTGTTGGCGTTTCCGCGCTCTAGACGTGAGCGTAGCGTAGCGTAGCATAGCATAGCATAGTCGTGTTGGGATCGTGGATCGTGGATCGTGGATCCTATGCAGAAAACAGAGACAACCGGCTGGCTACTCCGTGGAACGTGAGCATTTGATGGTGAACGAAATCGAGGCCGAACGTTGAGCTTGAGCGAACAGATCAGACGAGCTCATTGGTTGTGGATGCTATTATTCGTCAGGCTTGTTCTGGGGTCAAGCGGATTGCTGCAAGCGCCGGCCTTCTCGTTGGCCAGACGCGGCGGTGACTCATTTTTAGTTGCATCCTCTAGCCGTTCTAGGCTGCTGACCCCCTGGACGCGGCTCTTCCCTCCTTGAACGAGTCGCCAGTATTCAATGCCACGCAGACCGTGTCGGCTTTTCGCGTCAAATCGTTGGTGGAACTGGCAAGGCTCACATGCCCACGCATCACCCGTCGCGGCGTCGCGAGAGTCAACCACTGAGCGTTCAACTGCATTACCAAGGGTGTGATCCACGAAAACTCTGCTAAGTTGGCAGGGACGACCCACAGTATAACTTGTATATGGATCACTATAGGGCAATTACTTTGTATAGTCTAAGCTTATATTTTATAGCTTTTTCTTACCGCCCTTACGTCTATAACCCCTTATAACTAATATTCCCTTTATAAATAGTAAAAAAATTTAATCTATATTATATATAGGTATTATTTACTAATTAGTCTTACTAGTCTAATATAAAGATGCTTTTTCTACTTAATTTACTACTTAAAGCTTAGTATAAGTAGTAGCTTAATAATAAAAAGCCTAGTATTATAAGAGACCTTTTTAAGGGCTTTCTTCCTACCTTTACCCTTAAATTCCTAACTTATTAATAGGAGATAAGGCTTATTAAGAATTACTATATATAGCTAAAGAAAGTATAGTAAGTATTTTAAGCTATAAAGTTATAATCTAGTATAACTTATAATAAAGAGACTAGAAAGCTTTAAATAAGTAAGTAAAATATTAAATTTATTAAGAAGGTTTATAAAAGATTTAGAAAAGCTATTATAAGGAAGCCTTTAATTATTAATAAGTCTTTTATAGCTATAAAGTAAGCAAAGGTTTTTATACTAAACCTTCTAGCTAGTAATAGGATTCTTAAGGCTTAGGATAATAAAGGATTTACTATAGTAAAGAAGGAAATAAGATAAGGTAGCTACTCTTTAGAACTATATAATAAAGATAATAATACTAGAGGTATATAATAAGATACTAATAATAATAATCCTTATTTTATATAAGAGATTTAGGATAATAATAATCCCTTTAAAGTTAATAATAATTCTTTACTTTACCTAGATATTTTTAAAATTATAGGAGATAGCTACTCTCCTAGTTATAGTTCTTAAAGGCTAGCCTATAGCTACTTATTAAATCCTTTTACTAGGTTTATACCTAGTAAATTATAGCTAAATAAATTACTAAAAAGCTTATAAAAGTAAAAGGCTATAGTATAGTTAATAAAGCTTTTAGAGGTTATATTAAAGGTTCTTAGGCTATATACTATAGGCCCTAGGTAGTATATCTTTTCCCTAAGGTTTATAAATATAAAAGATATTATATAAGCACTTAAGGACTATTAATTATATAATAAAGAGCTTAGGATAGCTATAGTAATTTAAATTATCTTATAGTTAAAGAAGGATTATATAAATACTCTTATTTAGAATATATTATTATTAAGAAAGGTAAAGAAAGTATAAGTTAAATTAAACTTTAGTGTTAGGCCTAGCTAGGTTAAATAAGTAAGGGTATTAATATCTTCTATAGGCATATGTATTATTACTTTTCTCTTTATAATACTATTAGTATAAAAGCTATAATTTATTAATAATACTACTAATTTTATCTAATATATATATTCTTAACTTATTTTATACTTTAGTATTAATCCTAAAGCTACTTAGTAACTTATTTACAAATCTATAACCTTATATAGCATTAATTTATCTTATTAGCTTACCTAGTAGCTACTTAAAAAGCTTTATACTTATCTAGAGGTAATAGCTTTATTTTATATACTTTAAATTTATTAGGTTTATTTTTACTTATTTTAATAAAGTTAAATAGACTAGTAATAGTATAAATTATCTTAATTTACATAAGAAACTTATATTTAGCTATACTATAGTAAATAATCTTTTATTTTTACTTATATTACTTAAAGACTTACTTAACTACTATTCTTAATTATAAGTACTAATAATTAAAGAGCTTTTCTTAGTTTATAAGTTACTAACTAGTAAGTGCCTAGTTTTATAAATAATACTAAACTCTTAAAAAAGGTATAATTAACCCTTAATTTATACTAAATCCTATATTACTAAGATAAAAGTAACCTTAGGGTATTAAAAATAACTTTAATAATACTATTTATATTAAGGTTATATTATTAATAAAACCTTTTATACTAGGTAGTATATATTAAAATAATCCCTTAAAGCTAGTAGCTACTAGTATATTTTATAAGATATTATTTTCCCTTAACTAAAACCTCTTTTACTATAAAAGCAAGATATATATAGGAATATATATGCTATTTATAGCGCTAATTACACTATTAAATTAAAGGAATCTATTATTTAATTCTATAATAAGTAATATAAACTCTAGGTTTAGCTAATAAATAAATCTTATATATAGTTTTCTTACTAGGTTAAGTAACTTATAAAAATCTATAATACTAATAATTAGCTTAGATAAAACTAATAGCCTATGTTTCTTTAAGGCTTATTATAAGTATAAATTTATAAGAATATTATTACTTTTTACTTAACTAATTAGTATTATAAATCCTAAAGTAAAGTATTATTCTAAAGCTAGTTATAAAGCTAAAGAAAGGTCTTCTTTAGTATTTAAAAGAGTTATATAAAGTAGTAACTAGGCTTCTAAAGAATATAATAGTAAAGGTCCTATAAGGTAATTAGTAATTATTAAGCTCCTTCTTTAAGAACTATAAATTTATTAGTATTATTAGTATTATTATAATAGTAATAGTAAATATACTTTTAGAGGTAATAAGGCTAATAAAGCACTCTTTATATTTTTACTATAGCCTTATAGTATAGGAGAATTAATACTATACTATAAAGATTATTATTATTATTATTTTCTTTAATAGTAATATACTTAAATAAGAGGTTATAATTCCTAAGAAAGGTTATTATAACGCTTTACTAACTTTATTATAATACTTCCTATAAAGTTTATAAAGTAATTTACTCCTTATAAAAATAAGAGCTAAAAAATAGTAAAATTCCCTTTATTCTTAGTATCTAATCCTATTATAGGTATTTACATGCCCCTTACTAGTATAGTATATTATAAATAGAGGTAAATATAAAGTAAACTTAATTCTATAACTTTCTATGTAAATTTATAGCTAAAAATAGTTAGCATGTCCCTTATACATTGTTATATACTTTGCTAACTTTGCAGAGTTTTCGTGGATCACACCCCAAGTCTTTAACACGTCTTCAACGCGTCTTCTTCCTCGCCGATCCTCACGACCCTCGTCGCGTTTCTAAAATGCCGATAAACGGAGGTTGCTTTGGCTGTCTGCTCTGTTGACGCCACGGCTTTGCTTCGTGCGTCCTGACTGTACCGTCGCACTAAGAATGCCACAGCTCCAATTTGGCGGCTAGGTACCTTATTATTAGGCAGGTAATCTACGTCCGTACGCGTTTGCTCTGTGCGCTGCTGCTGCTGCTATTAGCAAATCCTCGTGTCCTGTGCTACGTAAGCCTACAGTGGGCGGGATACGGCGGCTAAGTTGTCAGCGCTTAACCAGACAAGCTGCTCGGTGCTAGATCACTGGGGACTGCTGCTGGCGGGCGGCTGGGGAGATTGCGAGGCTTTCGCACAGCCTCATTCATCCCTCATTCATCCCTCACTCACCCTGGTCAACCCGTATTACACAAACAACTTTCCTTCCACGGGGGCATTTGGCGTCAAGAGGCGCGACACCAGTCTACGCCGCCTGATTGGGTGGGTACTGGCCACGCGCTCGGCAGGTCGGGGTTTTGGAGAAGGAGCGACATGTTACGCGGGCGCGCCACGTCCGGATTCCCGCACTCCTCGAAATGCTCGCGGCAGCGCGGCAGCGACATCGTTTGAGCATGCAACAGACGACCAGGGCTCTGCTGAAATGACTGGCTGACTGCGTCGCATCTTTCTTTCTCTGTTCATCCGCCAGACAGGAAATAAATGTTTCGAAACAATCATCTAAAACGTGGGGATTGGTTCTCGTCGGTCGCCTACTCCACGGCTATCCCTTCGTCCAGTCGGCAGCCTCCGAGAAACTCATTTCAAACCCGTCTTTCACCGGTGCACGGTGATCGCATTTTGATGTTGATGAGCTGCAGCGGGGAGGCTCAAGACCCGATATCGTTGTTGTGCTAGCTTCCCACCCACCCACCTGAATACCTGAATACACTGGCTACCATGCCAAGTGCTTTGTCCGTTTCTCTCATGACGAGCCTTGGACAGAACCTCGAAACATGTGACAAGCCGTTAGGCTCTGAATATGCCGGCCATCAGATGCTTCTGTCAGGCCTCGAGCAGGACCAAAACCGAATGCCGCTTTCATATCACCCTCAACGTCTCTCTAGCCCTCTAAGAGTCTACCGCTCCCGCTCCAGAACGGACAGATTAACCAAATCGTACCATTTGCGGTCGACCAAGACTCTCTTCCTCGTTCTTCCCGCAAATTTGAAGCCTACTCACTCGTACAGCGTTGCTGCCCTGGTGTTCAACTCGACTGCCCCAATCTCGATCCTGTCAAGATTTGTATGTCGGAAGCTCAAATCAATGGCCCAGTCGAGAGCTTCACCTCCATAACCCTTAACTTTGGCATTTCTTCGTCATCGATATGACAGTGTCGGCACTTTGATGCTGATAATAGCCGTCTGAAGAGCCGGACAAGCACAAAAATCCAATTGGCGTTGAGTTGGGCTTTGGGTTCGATTTGTCTGAAGTGGGATCGGTCTGTGGTCCAGAGCTTTCATCCTGCGCGCTGGTGGTAGAAAAATAAGGACCGCTAGGAGGCTCTTGTCAAATCGCTTCACGAACTCGGCTGCATCTTTCTTTCGATTGGGGACGCATCAGAAAGCCTTCCATCGAGGCGCACAGGATGGGATCAGAAAGCATACGGTGATGCATGAAGCTAAAGATGCCCTCGTGATCTGATTCAAGCGCCTCGTACACCAGAAGCTCTAATCTATAAGGATTATGGGCACTTTCTGCCACCATTGGGTTCATTCTCGTGAGACTTTTGTTCGAGGTTTTTAAATAATGGGTCTGAAAACAGTATGAATACCAAGACATTTGGGCGCGCACCATGTATGATGCAGCCTTCAGCCTTCATGAAACCCGGAGGAGTAGAAAGGAAGGTCGCTGTAGTTCAAAGCGAGAACAACAACCCAACCGTGATTAATGAGAAGACTGACGCTCGCAAGACATACGTGACCGGGTACACTGGCCGCCGCTAATAAATCGAGGTTGCTGTCTACGTGTTACCTGGATGCCCTCGCCTTCGAGGATGTGTTTACTAGTCAAAGTCAACAGCTTGTTGGGGGCTCTCGTTGAATGCGTCTGTACTCCGTATGCCCCCCCACTTATTATCCGCGCTCCTACCTTGATCCGTGCCTACCAATGTAGTCACAGTCACGTTATGGTAGATGGGATGGAACAAATTGCATGTGAGACATCTCGCCGCAACCAGGACGACGGCACAAGAGGGCACACGATGCGCCATTTCCTGGCACTTTGGCACAAGAACTGTCTGATTGTTCTCGACAAGTCCCTCCGGCTCTTGCATTCACTGCAGAGCCACTATATATCCATCCGCGGCGCCTTTTCGCGATGACGTGATATGGCAAATCAACCCAAAAACGAACTCCGGCACGTCTCCTCTTCCTTTGCCCCCGAAGCAAGCTCCGTAGACCCTGTTCTGTCCAGATTCGTTAGCTTTCTCGTTAGCTCACCCGGGCTCAATAAATGCCATCGTTTAAAATCTGCAGATCTACCACTCCGTTTCTTGGCCGTTGGCTAGCTTCACAAGTCATCACGTTCGTAGCGCAGAAGCAGGCTAGACTGGTCGCTGGCTGCATTGAAGCCATCATCCGCTTCCCGGCTGTCCAAACCCTCTCCTCTCCTCTCCTCTCCTCTCCTCTCCTCTCCTCTCCTCTCCTCTCCTCTCTTCTCCTCCTCGTTCTAGACTTCACTTTCTTTTCCCTTCTCCTCCAGTTTATAACGGAGGTCTTCGCTCCACCTTACCTTCCCAGTCTACATTCACCACTGTAGATTTGTGCTTCTCCTACCCCGAACTCGCTGCCCTGCGTCAACGCCTGTTTTGGCCACCAGAGAGGACCGGCAACGTCCAGCGCCACCGCCATGTTTCGGCACTCAAACAAGGCTGCTGATAAGGTCCCCGCCGAGCCTCACCTCGGTGACGGGTCAATTGACAATTACGATTACGAACCTGGTCATCCGCGGTTAAATGGATACGAATCGCGACAAGATGTGAGCGACAGCGGCTTGATGGACCCGGACTCTGGTGTCAAACGAGGTCTCAAAAATAGACATTTGTCTATGATGGCCTTGGCTGGTATTATTGGACCCGGCTTACTAGTTGGCGCGGGTGGCGCGTTGAACAGTGGTGGTCCAGCATCGTTGCTTCTTGGATTTGGTGTCATTGGTATGTCTCTACACCTTGATCTCGAGGTTCCCGAAATAACAATTGCCCCGAAATCGGAGTGGTCTTGTGTAATGCTTCCCGGTCACCTAACTTGGTCGCGTTGGAGTCGCTAATATATAATGCTCACCACGCAGGGATAATTGCCTTCGCCATCATGCAGTCGCTTGGTGAAGTGACGACTCTTTTCCCTGGAGGCGGTTCCTTTGTTTCGCTCGCCGAGCGCATGGTCGACAAGTCCTTTTCTGTGGCTGTTGGCTGGAACTACTTCATTATTTGGGCGACAGTGTTGGCCAACGAGTACAACGTAATATGCAGCATTCTCACCTATTGGGCGCCAAAAGTTCCACTCTGGGGGTTTTTCCTGATCCTTTGGGTTGTTTTCACGGGGTTCCAATTGCTTGGCGTGGAAGCCTTTGGCGAAGCAGAATTCTGGCTCGCTCTCTTCAAGATTTTTGGTCTGACGGCGTACTTTATCTTTTCCATCATCTACGCTGCCGGCGGGTTGATTGGTCAGAAGGAACCTCTTGGATTCCATTATTGGCACGACCCCGGGGCTTTCAACGGGAACGGATTCAGAGGCGTGGCCACCGTCTTTGTCTTCTGCTCGACGTTCTACGCTGGCGTGGAATCGGTTGCCGTTGCGGCCACTGAAACAAGAAACCCCGGTGTTGCCGTTCCTCAAGCGATTCGTCAGGTATTCTGGCGAATCATCTTTGTATACATGGGCTCAGCGCTTTTCTTCGGCATTACCTGTCCTGCAAACGCGGAAGGACTGGTAAATGGGGGTGCAAAGGCTCTGCAGAGCCCCATGACCATCGCAATACAGAAAGCTGGTTGGGAGGGAGGTACGTCTGATACAGATCTCGCAAAAAAAAAAAAGGGTGGAGGGTCGGTTTACCATGTCATCGCTTTGCTAACTTGGTTTTTTTTTTTTTTTTTAACCAGGTGTCCACCTCATCAATGCATTCATTCTCGTTTCGTGTTTATCAGCCATCAACTCGTCTATCTACATCGGATCTCGAACTATATTTTACATGGCACGGTCTGGGAAAGCACCACGCTTTATTGGTTGGACCAATAAGGGTGGTGTACCTGTCTGGGCAATAGTCATCACCAATGCTGTTGGTTCCATATCCATGATGAATGTATCCACGGGAGCATCCAAGGTGTACAGTTACATCGTCAACCTTTCAGGTGTCAGTACGTTCCTGGTTTGGGGAAGCATTAGTTTCATTCATATCCGATTTCGCCGCGCTTGGGCTGCACAGGATCGCAGCTTGAGCGAAATTCCATTCAAGAGCATGTTCTATCCCTTCGTAGCGTATTTCGGCTTGGCGGCCAACGTATTTCTTGCTCTTGTTCAAGGTTGGACGACGTTGTCTCCATTCGACGCTCCCAAATTTGTTGATTCATACATTCTCCTGCCTCTTTTCGGATTGATTTATTTGATCTGCAAGTTATATTGGGGGCGCGACGAAAAGTTCAAGCGCAGTTGGGAAATTGATCTCGACAGTGGCAGAAGGACTGATTTGGATAGCAAGGGGATTGTTCCAGAGGACGGGCATATTGTTGAGAGGCAAAAGTTATCCGTATGGAAAAAACTGTGGGCTTCATTGTAAAGTCGTATATTTGAGTTCCATAGTTCCTAGAATAACACGATTGAGTTGTTTCATGGATTGAAGATTAAGGGAATGATCTAGTTTTGTTATATCTTTGAGAAGTTTGGAGCAGACTACCGAGTCTTACCCATCGATTTGATCAACCGGTGTACGACCTGTGCATATCTCGCCAGGGCATGCTTATTTATCACTAAGCCATTTTCGGGAAAGAGTTTTCAGCGCTTCCTTAACCTGAAAAGCCATCTTGTATGGCTTATCCTTTGATCCAGGTTTCTGGACTCTGGCCGATGGACCTGCTCCTCCGGAGGCGTCTCTTTTTCGCTGTCAACTTCTCGAGTGCCTGACTGAGAGCATCATTGTGCTGTCAATACGGGCGGCTAGGCAATTGCACTGCATCCTCGGCCGCAGAAAGCATTGTCCGATGATATCACCGAATTGTCTCGTCACGTCAACCAGCCTTTGATGACAAAATATGCGCACCAGACGTGAATGTCACCACTACAACAGAATGATTGAAGAGACAAACGTGAATCTCAGTGACATTTGAAAAATATCCCTTACGAATTGCTCTGATGATAAGTACTATGCTCATGCTTTCTTAGTCTCCAATACTCGTTCCCTCCATATGATACAAGCTATGCTTACAGTCCAGGCGCCATGGTGCCATGCAGTAATGTGCTGTCACATTAATCGTACAAAGGGGTTATGTTAACCATATGGTGTCATGAGCAACGTAGGCAACTTGAGCTGGTGTGTACAATGATCACTCCCAATTTGCAGTTTAAAAACGAATGGTCATGACCTCAACTCTGCATGCTTTTCGCCTAAAGTGTCGTCGTCCGATGCCTCGAAAGTTCGAGGAATTAAGCCCTCGGCCATGTCGATTGCCCCTTGCATATTAATTTTGTTGAATAAGAACAAGCCTTGAATGGCGGCTGTGCTGGTATGCCTATTCGATGGAGTTCCATCTTGGTTTGTTCCAAAAAGACCCAGCTCTTCAAGGCGGCGTAGGAAGCGCTCTTTGCCCATGCCCTCTTCGTCTTTATCACCATAAAAGCGGTCCCACATCTCTGCCGCCTGATACTTAGTTGCTTCTCCTATTCTGAGCATCATGTCAACACGGCCAGGCCGGATCAAAGCAGGGTCCAGTCGGTCGATATGGTTTGTAGTGAGGAAAGCTATGCGTTCTTCACCCGCGGCAACACCGTCCAAGGCATTCAACAATCCGGAGAAGGTGACATTCGCACCACTATACCCGTCAACATCACGTTGTCGGCGGTTCACAAATGCGGCATCCGCATCTTCCAAGAGAAGAAGGCATCGTTTTGGTAGCTTTGTCAGCAGGTAGGCTAGTTTGTCATCTGTCATGCCCATCTCGCTGAGATTGATCATGGCCACACCAAAGTCAAGCTCTCCTGCTAGTGCTTGTATGAAAGAACTTTTGCCACTACCAGGGGGTCCAAATAGAAGATATCCACGCCTGTACGGAATTCCTCGATCGACATACCATTGATGACGTGAAAGGAAGTCGTTGACATCTGTGACAATGCTTTCTTTGACTCCTTCGTCCAAGATTACAGAGCCAATTGGTCTTTTTTTTCTGGGGTCACCCAGAGGAGCCCATTCCATCCCTCGAGCAGAATATACAATGGTCTTGCCTTCGTTGGCTTTGGCAGCCAGCTTGTGCGCTTCGGCGAAGATTCCCTCAAAAGCATGTCGGTATGCCCAAAGAGTTGTGAGCTGTACAATTTCGTGCGGCTCGCCCGTGTTCATATTTGCAGTGCTGTGCTTTTCTCTGTTGACAGAAATGTAAGCGTTGCCGAATTTGACAATGTGTCGTCCATAACCTGGCTGCAGAAAAAAGCTGGCGTTGACTGGGCCACTTGTGCCATGGCCTCTGGTATTGGTTGTCGTAGTCGTGACTGACAGGTTATGGATTCGAGTGATACGTGAAGCAATGAAGCCAGGATGTTCGCGAGGTTGTGAGAGCCATGCCAGAATCCACGGATAGGCAGGATCTTGTTTGCTGATTTCAACGTTGACAAGCAATCGACGCCTGACTGCACCGAGGGCCACAATGGCACCTTTGCGAGCAAACGCCGCTGCCGCACCCAATGAGGCAAGGCCTATACCGCCAGCGAAGAGTGGATTATCGAAGAGAGCATTGAGACTGGGCAATGAATTGGTAGTCTGCGATGACTCCATTCCGAAAGCTGGTCGGCACCAGGGCAAGGTCATTTACCCATGGCCTGCAGATAGACCTTTAATAACTGAAGTACCAATCGCACCAGGCTCGTGTTCGATGACTAAACAATTTGAGTGGGCTAAGAAGGCTGCCAAATCGGACTCCAGCGACAAGCTGCGGCCGACAACGACAACCACGTGCAACCCAAATGTCCGTCGCCAGTAGTAAGTAGCTAATTAGTAATGGAGACGTGGGTGTCTGACAAGCAGGGAGCATTATTACATACTACCTACGTATTCTAGATACCTACGTAAGAGGTAGCTCATGTTACATATTTCACTTCCAAGTTCCAATGCATTAATCAAGGCGGAGAATATGCCGCAATTATTAGGTATCCTTCGTTCTCAGTGTGCCTGCTCTTCTGCGTACAGTAATTGAACTGGAACAGAACCTAGCCGCCTCCAAGCGCGTCCCGCATGTTTCCGTTCTACTCCCCCAAGTTATCGGCTACAATAGGAGGTTGCTTCCGGGACTGACGAGACTACATAGGTACCGAAACAATTAAGAACCCCGCAGCCTCTTCTTCCCCGCAGCCGTCTCTCTTCTTTGTCTATGTGGCACGACTTTTCTTATTACACCTTGTCTTTTCTATTGTTTGCTAAAGTATTTACAAATTTTCGGCAAAATCCTCGTGGCCAATGAAAAAACTGTGTAAACTACCAGACCTATGTAAGTGCTGAACACCTCTTCTACCTCCCCTATGTACTATAGACAAAGATATCAAGGCATTTCCAGAAGACGCTAGATGTCTCGGAGCATGGGTCGCACTGAGCTAAACAGGCCGATCAAATGGCTTGATGTTGTGAGGCAAGGCCCAGGTCATTGGTTTGTCGTAGGTCAAAGCCAATGCAACTGCGCCAATTGGCAGCGAGAGACTATCCCTGACCTCATTCGCGCGGTTCATGAGAGCTGGCTGGTCCCGACGTCGAGCGACCCACGACAACAGCCCCTCCATGCTGCTGTGATGCTGGCCTAAAAACCCCGCGCCTACCGCTTGTTCCGCCCAACAAGCAAACCTAAATCTTCAAACGTTTCGAGTCTTTTCCAAATCCAAAACCAAACCCAACATCTTACCTCAAACAACAATTGTTTGTCCTTATACTGTTCGTTCGAGGTCGCATTGTCAACGTTGTTATTATAATTGTTCACTTACTGACCGGTGCTCCCGACCTAGAATCGTCGAACTCTCGATTTGTCAAGCTCGTCGTCGTCCTACTCCACAACTCTTATCAAAATGGGTGCTACTGATGGACTGAGCCGAAAGTCTGGTGTCATCGTCGGAGACGATGTGCTGAGACTTTTACAGTACGCTCGTGAGAAGAAGTTCGCTATTCCTGCAATTGTACGTTTGCTCCGCCTTCTTCAACCCTTTTTCCAGACTCAATCGCGACCTGAATGACAAGGCCTAATTTTTCTGGCAGAACGTTACCTCTTCATCCACCGTCGTTTCCTGTCTTGAGGCCGCTCGCGATGCAAAGTCTCCCATCATTCTGCAGATGTCTCAGGGTGGTGCTGCTTACTTTGCCGGAAAGGTACGCCAATTGCAGCAATTTTCATCTTGTGGTAGACTTCGAAGCTGAACAAGCGCGGACTAGGGCTTAAGCAACACTGACCAAGCAGCTTCCATTGCTGGTGCCATTGCCGGTGCTACTTATATTCGCTCCATCGCTCCCTATTATGGTATTCCCGTCATCCTGCACACCGATCACTGTGCCAAAAAGCTTCTGCCATGGCTCGATGGGATGCTCGACGCCGACGAGACCTACTTTAAGACCCATGGTGAGCCCCTCTTCAGCTCTCACATGATTGATCTTTCAGAAGAGCCTGTCGACTGGAATGTTGAGACTACTGCCAAGTACCTAAAACGTGCTGCTCCTATGAAGCAGTGGCTTGAGATGGAGATTGGCATCACTGGTGGTGAGGAAGACGGTGTCAACAACGAGGATGTCGACAATGCTTCTCTCTACACCCAGCCTGAGGATATCCTTAACATCTACAACACATTGTCTCCCATCTCCCCATACTTTTCCATTGCCGCTGGCTTTGGCAATGTTCACGGTGTCTACAAGCCAGGCAACGTAAAGCTGCACCCTGAGCTTCTCGGAAAGCACCAGGCTCATGTCAAAGCTGCCATCGGCTCCAAGGAGGACAAGCCCGTCTATTTTGTTTTCCACGGTGGCTCTGGCTCCAGCAAGCAAGAGTATATCGATGCTATTAGCCATGGTGTCGTCAAAGTCAACATGGATACCGATATGCAATTTGCCTACATGTCTGGCATTCGTGACTACATGTTGAACAAAAAAGACTATCTGCTGACTCCTGTTGGCAACCCTGACGGCGAGGACAAGCCTAACAAGAAGCACTTCGATGTAAGTTACATAATGTGGAAATTCAGTTTCTTCTTTGTGACGAAAAACATTCTACCTTACGAAGTTTCATTTTGCTGATTGCATAAATTTAGCCCCGTGTCTGGGTTCGCAAGGGTGAAAAGACTATGTCTACTCGTGTATCGGAAGCTCTCAAGGACTTCAACTGCGCTGGACAGATGTAGATGGATTGCTTGTATAATGTTGCATTGATTAAGATTGAAGGAGTTTGAAGTAGTACAGTTCGAGAAATCATGCAATCTCAAGGGGCTGGTGAATGATAAGACGACCGAGGCTTAATTACAAACAAGGTGAAGGGAAATCAGAAACCAAATGTTGATCAACATGTAGACTTTTCGAGATTGGCAAGCTTGTACTTCGAAGCTAGCTTCTTTCTGACAGATTGGGTGTGTATTGACGCATGTCCAGTGACATGAGTATCAGATGTATAAAGTCAACCTGATTCGAATTCTGTCGTGATTTTTATCGATTTTCGCATGCTTGATAATTACAAGAAGCCTGTTGTGAATAAAGCAACTAGTGACCAAGGACTTCTTTCTCGATTTTCTTCAATTCTTCACTCGTAAGAGCCTGGGTGGAAACGTTGGCCGCCTTGACAGAATCATATCTCCATAGGCCGCCCGTTTTGTCCTGGTCACCGTCGAGAGCAACGCCTGCGGCTTGTCCTAATGCTTTGAGAGTCACATCTTGCCCTGCTATTGCTGAAAAATATCGTCGCTCCCAAGAGCGGTTTTCAGACCTCTCCTTGTTGCGCAGATTGCGCTGTGCGTTCTCAATTTTACCCTTCTCTACCGAAACAGTGTCCATGTCACCAGCTTGAATGGCCTCAGCAACCTTGGCCCACGCTCGTCGGGACTCAAGGGGATGTTGCTCGTCGATCGGTGCAACCTTGAGCTCAGACTGTGCTGTTCCAACGGCATCGTATGTAGTGACCAAGGTGGAGGAGTTCTTCTTGGCTGGACCTTCGTAGATCTCGAGCTGTTTTGTCCACTGGCCTATTACGTTGTAAAGCACGTCCTTTTCTTTGCCCGTAGGATAGAGAGTGGCCAGAATGCTATTCTTCTTGCCTGACAGCCAGCCCTTTCCGCTGTAATCTATCTTAGCAGTATAACCGCTTGAGCTGCAGATATAACTCGAGCCGTCAAGCTCGACAAAGGGAGCACCAAATATCAGACCCTCAATATGTAGTGAGGGGAGCGTAATGAGATAGCATTCTTGCTGCACGTTCTCAGCAGATCCAACGGGAATCGTGAGCACCGCATGACCAATCTGCTTTACGATAATAGTACTTTTGAACGTCGCTTTCTGGGCATTATATCCTTCCAGTTGAACTCCTGTTCGACTGTTCTGAATGCAGTAGGCAGTTGCTGGAGGATGATGACTAACTTGTTCGGATATCAGAGTCGTCTCTCCAGCCTCATCGGTCCATGAACCCAGGAAAAGCTCGCCAAGAAACGGATTCAGAGGCTTTTTCTCATTTCCAAACTGTTCGCTTCGACTAGCATACTGATGTTTCAAGGTTGAGAGAAACCATTTCAGCACTAACATGGCTCGCTTGGCAGGATCAGACTCGGCAGCAGGCGCAGTGAAAATGGGAGGATGCGTAGCCCAATACGAGGAGAACTCGGTCAGAGACTGCGACGATAGAATGAATGGCGGTGCAGTCAGAGAAGAGAGATCGCCGTTGAATGAGGCAATGGACTAAGCAGATGATGCATTATTAGCGACATCCTACAACATACATTTCGAGCACTGGGGGTCGGATTGTCCTTTTGTACCTTTAGAAAGGCTGACCAGCTTCCACTGCTGGCCTGAGAGGCAGCAGCGCTTCCTGACGACGACATGGTGCTCGATTTCCAATCTCAGCACTCTAACGTTGAATGTTGAATGGTTGAGTGAGTTGATTTTAATTTAGTCAGGTATATATGCCTCCACGAAATACCAGGTATCGCCTTTACCAACCGATGCGCGAGATGATAAGGGAACAAAATCAATGGCTTGTGGTTTCGTTCGTGAGGCTGTCGACTATAAAATCAATAGCTTGACCAACGAGCTTGATTTCTATCGAACAGGCTGCCACCGTCGATGACGTCGCTCGCTAAGAGAGGAGATCGTTGCCTAGGGTCTGTAGAAGTCGGCAAGGGACAATCATTAGCGACATCATTTCCTGAGCTGGGTGAAAAAGAGGGCATTGCAGTACAGCTTACATCGACTCTCTGACTTAGGTTATGCCGGGACCTTTGCTCTTTCAAAGTCCTAGATGGCGCGTTTGAATGGCGAAAGAAAGCAGGATGAAGACAATTGGCCAGACAGTGAGGTACATGCATACAGTGCACCTAAGAAAGAGGCGCAGCCAACTGGCCACTAATTTGTGCGTGTGTTACAGTGACAGGCCACAAGTTTGCGACCACCCCCACTAAAGGCTAATTATCTGCACATATGCTATATCTAAGAACAAAGATGTCTTAATGCATATAGTTTATTATAGAAAGTTATATATATTAATATACAGCCTTATAAATTACTACCTAGGTTATATACCGTAAAAGACTGTCTAAATGTGGGAAAACGCTAGCTTAAACGGAATAGTAGGTCTAAAAATGACGGATTTTAAATGACTGTGCCAGATTCTAAACAACTGCGCCGACTTGGATCACACCCTGATTTGTGCGTGTACAATACACCCCCTGAATTATTTTACAATGTGAGAACAAAGGGATAGCTAGGCAAGAGGTATAGGGGTATTCGTATATTAACTAAAGCTTACTAGGTCTAAGTATATTATACGTGTAAGTTACTAGCTTATAGCTAGTAGCTTACTAGTGTTATATAAACCTAGCCCTAGGGTATAGTATGCTTATCTAGTAATATACTAGTATATAAGTATTATAAGTAAGGCCTTATAATTACCCCCTTATTTTTAGCTAGGCTTCTAAATAGCTTTTACTAGCTAGTATATAGTTATTTACTAAGTAATAGCTATATTAAAATAATAATAAATAATAGCTAGTGCTTAAGTATAAATTTACTTATAACTTCTTATTATATTATACCCTTTTCCTTTTTATAACTATAGTAATCTTTTTATAAATATTATTATATTATTAGTTACTATTACTTTATCTTTATTACTTACTATATTATTACTATAAAATCTAATAAGAAAAGTATTATTATTATCCCTAATATTTATTTAAAAACTATACTTATATATATTATTTATATACTAGTTATATAAAGTTTAAGAAAAATCCCTTAGCTAAGCCTAAAATCCCTTAAATTAACTATTAATTCCCTAGCTTTATAAGTATTACTATAAAAAGAAAATACTTAAAGTATTATATTTAATATATAAAATATAGTAATACTTATAAGATAATAAGTATATTATTTTTTCTAGGTTTTTAATACTTAATTACTTATATTTCTTTAGGTAATACTTATTATAAAAAGAATTTTCTTAATTTTCTAGCTATTTTTAACTAGGTATAAGTTTTAATAAATACTTTAAGTAATTAAGTTCCTAAAGACCTTAAAAACTATATATTTTTAGAGATAACTTATTATTATTTTAGTAAAAATTATTTAAACCTTATTTTAAGGTTTAACTATATTAATACTATATACTATATTTTCTTTAGTTTAACTAGTATTACTAAGATTTATTAGGTATATTCTCTTATATATTCTCTAGGTTTTTACTTACTCCTTAGGTAAGCTATATTAGCTTTATACTAGTAATATATTATTTTATACTAGTAACTCTTAGTTACTATATTTCCTAGCCTTATCCCTAGGATAGTAAGTTAGTACTTCTCTTTTACTACTTATTTACTAACTTTTTTAGCTAAACTATTTTATATATTATAATACCTAGAAGGCAAAAATAACCTTATATTAATAGTATTATGTGAGGCGCTGTACGTTGTGGGGCGCGAGGCCATAGGGCAGCCCACAAGGGTGTGCGCAAGCAATAGTACAAGTCTTAAGTAATTATAAGGTGTAATATTAGTAACGGCTAGTATTAGCAGATCTTTTAGTCTATTAGGATTCCTAGCATACCTTCTAGGTCTCTTATAATTATGCTAGCCGTTACAAGTCTTCTAGCTAGGCTAGTCCTAGGTTCGAATCCTACTGCAAGTGGTTGCAAGGTATGCAGGATTAGCTAGGCTAGGCAGCTTACGTTAGGCTCACAGGGCAGGTGTGGGTCTCCACACTAGGCCTTGGGGGTTCGTAATTACTAATTATCCGGAGGCCACGGACAAAAAGAAGGGAATTCCGAAACAAAGACTTTTGATTAATTAACTATAGCTAGGTTAATTTAAAGAAGAAAGGCAACACCTCTCCAATAAAAATTTTTTTCATAAGGCTTTTTAAGCTAGAGGGGGGAAGGTGCGAGGCACTAACCCACCCTCTAACTTATCCACTAGCATAAGATAGTTACCCTAACTATAAGTAAAGGAAAATAAAAAAATAAAAACAACAAGCAAATATTCTTAGGAGTAATTTTTTAATCTATTACTCCTTAACCCTAATAGCTAAACTTATTAACACCTTAATCTCTTTAAGGGTTATTAGGTCTTTATATTCTATAGCAAATTCTATAAGTAGTCTCTTATAAATACCTATAAGTTTTATAAATAAATAGTTACATCTTACTGCCTTCTCTAGTTCCCTTAAATTATCTTATAGTTTCTTTATTATAGTGTCTTACCTAAAATATTATAAGGACTAGAGCCCCTTATTAAGCTTAAATATAAGATTAGTAACTTTTTAGTAAAATTAGAATCCTCTAATTAATAATATTCTAGGATATTAGTCTATAGAGTTAATTAACTAGCAGCCCCCTATTATATCTAAGAGTAAGTAGCCTAAAGTATTCTTTAAAAATAAATAAGTCTCCCTCTTTCCTATTTAGTATAAGAGTAAGAATATTACTAGCTTTCTTTAGCTTAGTAAAGGTTAACTCTCTAGCTTTAATCTTATTAATACTATTATTATAAATATTAATTAATTTCCTTAATTCTACTAGAGTAGTACATAATAGTTAGTATATAAATAAGATTACTATAAGCATATTAATAGCTTGTATTTTACCCTTATTACCCTTTTATTAGTTTTTAAGAAGCTAAGACTTTAGGCTCTTTATTAGTAAGGACTATAAGTCTAGTAATACTATTAGATAACCTAGGAAAGGTCTCTCTAAGACAAGCTTAAGTTAGTCTTTAAATACTTTAATTCTAGGTAGTAGGATAGGAGGTAAGGGTAATAGAGAACTAGCTTAGGCTTTAGCCCTTAGCCTAAATATAGTTACTATTTTACTATACTTCTTTGTACTTATAGCCCTTACTTTAGATAACTTAGGTATACCTCTTAGCAGAAGTTTATGCCTATTAAATATAAATAAGTTAGGAGTTATAGTAATTCTATAATTAATAGCTAGCTTAGTTAGGTCCTATAGCTCTTAAACTAAAAGTTATCTTATAGCTAGTCCTAGCATTTTACCTAAAGAGGTCTCTATTAATTTAGCTTTATCTTAATTACCTTAAAATATGTAATATATTAGAGGGGAGTTTAGGTTTAGTATAATAGGCTTTAATCTAACTTTATAAACATTACTAAACATAAACATATCTTTAAGTTAATAAGAATAGTTACTAGTAATTATCCTTTTAACCTAAATAAACATAGTTATAATAGTTAATATCCTATCCTTAAAATTTATTCTAGGCCTTATACTAAACACTAGTAGTAGTTAGGGGTTTATTAGCAAGAGTTGTAGTCTTAGAGACCTAGCATTTATTATAAGTCTCTTACGCTTATTCCTAGAGATATTATTATTATTATTAGTAGTTAGATCCTTATTCCTATTATTCTCTTTATTTTCCTTATAATTATTATTTCCCTTATTACTACTATCTTTCCTATTCTTATAATCCTTCTCTTTATTACTAGCTTCTCCTGCCCTATAGCTTCCACCCCTAGTATTACTAGTGTTATTAGCGTTATTAGCTTTATTATCTCTAGGGTCTTGCTTATTTCTATAAGTATAGCCTTTTTCTTTATTACTTCTACTAGTTAGTATCTTAGGTAGTAGGTTAGAAGGGATGTTACTTAGTTCTCTATTATTCTTAGTTATAACTATAATCTTCCTAGCCTTACTAGATCTATTAGGCATTTCTATTATAATAGGCTAATTTACTTTCTATAGTTAATATAAGGTATTCCTATTCTTTAATCCTATCTAGATTATATTTATATACTTAGAGGTATATAAGAGGTTTACTCCTAACTTATAAATTATAGCACTAGTTAAATAGCACTATTATAAAAAGGTCTTTAGAATTACTATATTTTAAGTCTTTATCCTAGTTAGGGATAGTAGTAATCTAAATAAATAGAATAATCCTAGGGCTTAAAGGCCTTACACTATTAAAGATAGTTACTCCTAAGTTAACTTATAGATACTAAGCACTTTATATATTATACTACGGATTTTGTCCTATAAATAAGAAGGAATTATAGATATTTAATATAAGGGAAGTAAGCCTTTTATCCTTATTATTATTAGGCTTAGTTCCTATTAGACCTTATTATTCTTAAGGATATCTCTTACTTTTATATTTCTTCTTACTACTACTTAAGCCCTTACTACTATTAGTAGTATATTATAAAAAGGGTATAAAAACTTTAAAAGTTAGAGGTTATAGTAAAGTCTTAACTAATATAAAAAGTAAAGATAAAATTCTTTAACTCCTATTAGGATTACGTCTAGAATTACCTTTCTATCTATTCTCCTAGGTATCTTTTAGAATACCTTTATCTTACTAGTTAGGGAGCTTATTAGATTATTCTAGATAATAAAAGCTATTAAGAGTCCTATTATATAAAATATATTATAGGGGTATGCCTTTATAAACTTTACTATTATTCTTATAATAGAGTCTAGAAACTTAAGTATAGCTATAAGGGGAAGCGCACTTAAGAAGATTCCTAAGGCATTATTATAGCAAATAGCAGGCTAGTTTAGACAGGCAATCCTAGCTAGCCTAGGATCAGTCCCTAATAAATTAGCTAGCTTAGTAGCAGTCTAGTTCTTGTGAGTAAATAATAATATAATTATTTTTCCTACTACTAATTATTTACGAATTTGCTTATACTATTCTAATAGGGCTTTAATTATTAAGGTCCCTTTTTTATTAGGGATTTCTATTTAAACCCTAACTTCTTTAGCTCCTTTATTATTTAGGTTTTTAATAGCTAGCTAGCTACAAACTATACTAGGCCTTTAATAGCTTTTATATTCCTACTAATAAGCATATCCTAATATAGAATTATTAGACTAGGGGAAATATAATAGCCTATAACTAAGTTATAGTAAGTTCTAACTATAAAGTTATTTATCTTGTTAAATTTAGTCTTTTAATTCTAATTAGAAATTTATATAGCCACGGGGTGTAAGCTATTAGTGTAATAACTAATAAACACTTACTTTAGGCCTTTAACTATAGCCTCTTTCCCTTCTCTAAGGGTCCTTACTAGTAGTAAACTCTTTATAACTAGATTTATTACTATTAATATTATTAGGAGGTTATATAAGCTTAGGGATTAGTTTACTAGTAGTAGCTAATACTACTTCCTTTACTAAAGACTAGTAGTAGAAAATAGGTTATTCCCTCCTATATAGCTTACTATTTCTACTAAGACCTTACCCTTATATTTAATTACTAGAAGGTTCTCTTTTAGTCTAAGGGATACTTCTCTAATATTATAAGAGATTTATACTTATAGTCTAGCCTTCTAACTAAGATAGCTAGAGGTTTAGCAGGAAGGCTACTTAATAAACCCTAAATTTTTAAAGTTAGGCTATCTCTTTATTACTACTTCCTTAGGGTTAGCACCCCTCCTAGCTAGTGTTACTACCTCTTACTTTATAAACTCTAGCCTTTTTGCTAATAGCTTAGTAGGATTTATAACCTCTATAACTATTATAAGCAAAGAGGCTTTTACTTAGTGGCTTAAGCTAAATAATATGTAAAACTTAGATAGTTAATAATCTAGATAGTTAAGCAAATAGTATAATAAATTCTAGGTAAAGATACGTTATTATAAGCTTAGTAGTTATTAATTACTATCCTTATTATCTCTAATCTGTAGTATAAATTCTAAGGGGAAGAGAACTAAATAAAATAAAGGGGAAAAGGTAAGGAATAGTAAAATTAGAGAGAAAGAGAAGGATATAGTGATTTAATTCATCTCCTAGCTAGAATTTACCTTTAACTTACTTTTTCTTACCTATTAACACCTAATACCTTACTAATCCCTCTCTTTCCCTTCTCTCTTTTCTCCTTTTTTTTTTTTAATATTATTATTCTAGCTTTACTAATTATACTATATTACCCCTCTAAGTTCCTTTATTATCCTTATTATTATAATTTTATTCTCCCTATTAGCAGTTAATCCTAGGATATCTTTAAATACCTAGTTTAAGGAATAAAAGCTTTTAATATATTCTTATTAAAGCCTAGGCTAGGATCCCCCTTATATAAGACCTATCTAAATTAATAAGTTAATATAAAGCTTATCTAGCCTAATCTTTAACTTAAAATAGCCCTTACTATCACGGCTATAGCTTCAGAGGCTTACCCTTATAAACCACTATTACTATTTTACTTATTTTAAAAGGTTTTACCCTTTATTACTTATAATAAGCTTTCTAAGTAGTAGCCTTAGACTCCTTATCTATTAATACTACCTCTTAACATTCTTTAACACTACCTACCTAATACACTACTATATCTCCTTAGATAGAATTCTCTAATAGCTAGTTTAAATACTCTTAAAATTTAGGAGACTATCTAGTTATTATTAATAGGGTTAGGAGGGCTATAAGTTCTTGTTTTATATATTAAGTTAACCTATATAAAACCTTTATAAGGAAATAACCTATAGAATTAATATACTAGTGATTTAGTGCTTCTAATACCTTTAGAAGCTAAAGGTCCTAAGTTTTTACGTTAGTTATTATCTTATTTAGCACTCCCTATAAAACTTAATTTATAACTTTTACTAGTCTAATACTTTTATAGAACTATCTTAGGGTATTTATTAGGTTTACCCCTTTCTCTTTTAGAAATCTTAATAGCTTTACTAACCTAAATACTAGTCCTAGATTAGTATAGAACCCTTCTAGAGTAAGTAATAACCTTATTATTCACGCTTTTAAATAGTTTATAACCTCTATAGCACCTATTAACTAATAGGGGAATAACCATATAAACCAAGAGAAATAATTTACTATAACTAGGATATACTTAAATTTCTACTTTAATTCTAGGAAAGGCCTAATATAGTCTATTCTTATAACCTAAAAAGGTTTGTTTACTAGCATAGGTTAATTTAGTGCCTTTCTTTTTTAAGAGGTATGCTAAGTATATAGTAAGTACCCTAAAATATACCTTATAATATTAGCTCCTATTCTAGGCTAAAACACTACCTAGGTTAGCTTTTATTAAGTTAAGTCTGCCCTAAAGTAGCTAGATTTATTATAAGCACTTTAAAGAGCGCTAGCTACCTCCCCTTACACTAGGTAATATTAGTAGCTATATTACCCTCTATACTAAAGGATTCTATTCTCTAGTTTATATTATTATACTTTTGCTATTATTCTTTAAATTAAATAATAATTATAACTCCTCTCTTTATATTATCTAGTAGTTAGGAATTTTATTATTTTAGTATACTAAGGTTTATCTAAATACTTCTTTTATAAAACTTTAGCTCCTAGTAATACTTCTAGCTATCTTATACTTTAGCTTAACCCCTTAAAGGATTTAAGTTTCTTTTTATCCTTAGTAGCTTTTAAGGACTTTAGTATCTTTTTATACCCTCTAGCTCTATCTTTCTAGACTTATTAATTTTAGCTTACATCCTATAACCTAAATTCTATTAGGTTATTCACGTAATTATCCAAAGGAAAAATAGTATAAGATAGCCTATTTACTATAGTGTTTTGCTTCCCTAAAATAAAGCAAATCTCTATATTTAATAATCTTAACTCTATAACTTACCTAGTATAAATACCCTTATATCTAGTAGTAGTTATAAATATAATAAGTAGCTTATAATTAGTAAAAATAGTTAACTTTAGCTTTAACTTAAAGAAGTGCTTATACTTATAGTAAAACTTAATAATAGCGTATAGCTTTTATTTATAAGTTTTATAATTTCTCTAAGTCTTAGTAAATAGGAATAAGTTATATAGAATAAGATAGGGCACTTTATCCTAGACTTATAGTACTATATACCTTTCTCTAAATTCGCTAGTATTAGAGTATCTAAGTAAGTAAGTTAAATACATACCTATGCATACTAAGAATAATAGTAGCTTTATCCCTTAATATAGTAAAGGATAAAGCCTCTAAGTCTCCCTACTACTAGCTAATATCCCTAGTTAGTTAGTTAAGGGGCTAGGTAATTTTAGCATAATTCTTAATCTATCTCCTATAGGGCCTAATAAATCCTAAGAAGGATTAAATATTAAATTAGTTTATAGGGATTAGCTACTCCCTTAGCTTTACTACTTAATTAGGTTTAATGTATATTTTCCCCTTAATTTTATAAACCTAACTAACTATAATAATAGTTTTTATACTAAGGGACACTTTCTTAAAACTTAGCTTTAGAAGTGTCTATAGTAATTAAGGTAATAAATAATCTTTAATAAAAGACTACTACTCTTTAAATAAGGTATATTTACAGAAGATATTATTTATGTATATAGTTAGCGTGTTTAGATTACCTAGCATTTAGGGTAAAGTTAATAAGGGCTCTAGGTAAGGTAATAGGATAAGTCTAAGGGCTATTCTTATTACTTTAGTTATAGTATACCCTACGGACTAAGACCCTTAGGGCATGTAAGATAGTTATAACTAACTAAATCTAGGGATATTAAACACAAATATATGCCTTAACTCCTTAGCCATAGGTATTAACTAATAGGCAAGAGAATATAGTTACTTACTTTATGTTAATAAAAGTAACCTACTATAAGGTTACTTAATTTATATAGGCTATTATTATACCTAATTACTAGCCTAAGAACTAACTATTTTAATTCTAGGTTTGCCCTAGCTTTATAATATAGGAGCTAAGTTTAATATTAGAAATTCGGAATTAATAATTAGGGTTAAAGAGCGTGGAGATAAAGTTATGTCTATTAAAGGACCCTTAGTAACCTTATTAACCTAATAGAAAGTTATGCTTTACCTAGCTAAGCCTATAATCCTAGAAAAGTATATTAGATAGGACAATGTAAATATATCCTTAGATAACGCATTATCTAGTTTAGATAATAAGAATAATTTAGATAATTTAGAAAACTAAGTAATTTACTATAACCTAGTTATATTAAAAAACTAAATCTAATAGCTTAAGGTAATACTCTAGAAGGATAACTCTAAGAACTTCTATTTATTTACTTTTAGGCAAAACCTATAGTGTAGTTCTTAGGCTATGCTCCTCGAATTACCTATCTTATTTTAGTACAGAAAGAATATTAGCTTACAAACTAACTTAGTCTTTACGTATACTTATCTAATATAAACTTGCTTAAAGAAGAAGAGTACTCTATAGGGTAGAGAACTAATAATAATAAAAAAACATTCTAATAGAATAAGAATAATTAGCCTAGGCTAGTTATAAAAGAAGCCTTATTATTCCTATTTCTAACTTATTAAAGAGTGTAGAGAAGAGAAATTAACTAGAAAACCCTAATTAAGATAGTATTAACCTAGTTTAAAGGTTATAAAGTAACCCTTAGGCTACTAGTTCCTATATTAATAGTAGAGGAAATTACTTAAATATTTTATACTTATAGAGACTTAAATGCTTTATCTATTACTAATATCCCTACTATAGACCTCTATGTGCACGTACCTTAACTAAAAGAAAATATAAAACTATAGGCATAATCCCTAAAAAGAAGGTAATTAGAGCCTTAGAAGTACTAGTTAAATTAGCTAGTAACTAAGGGATCTAGTCTGGAATATACAAGTACACCATAGCTATAAATAGAAAGATATTAGACTAGTGTGTAAAGCTAGTATTAGTACTAAAGGATAAGTCTAACTCTTAGGCTAAGTAATAACTTACTATTAACTATTCTTATATTAAAGAGAACATGCCTAGAAGTTAGATACCTTTATTAGCTAAGGTTTATAATTAACTCTCGGACCCTTAGGTTAGGTTATATAGTATGTTTAATCTTAAACATATATACTAGTATTAATTATTTATAGTTCTTAGAAGCCTATAAACCCTAAATCATAAACTAGTATATTCTCTTATAGTATAAATACCTAAGATATAATATTAATTTTAGCTCCTTAGTTTACTATAGCTTACCTAGGTTTAAGGTTAAATACTTATTCTTTTTAAAACCCTATTTAAGCTTAGATAGTAATTCTAAATAGCTTAGCACCTAACTAGTGCTTGTAAAGTAGCTTAGTATTATAATTATCTAATACTAAAATTTTCTTATTACTACCTAAAGTAACCTAGATAAAGCTTATATTAAGTAAAAAAGCTACCTTTTTCTTTAGTTACCTCCTTAGAGTAATTACCTATAAGGATAGCTTCTAAAATTATTTAGATATCTTAGGACTAATTTACTATAAGTCTATAAGTAATATTAGAACTAAAATTTAACTAGCTAAAGCTTTCTAGTTAATAGGACTAAGGCCCTTATAACCCTAAATCTTACTTAATACCTTAGTGTTTCTCTTTACTACTTTCTCTCTTACTAATAGCATAGCTTTAGGCTTTAGGGTTAGGGTCTTATTCTTAAGAATATTACTAAGTACTATTTCTTTTTACTTCTTTAAAAGTAGTATTACCTCTAAGATTAATATTATAACCTAAAGAGCACCCTAGGTAATAAACTCTAAAGTTTTTATATTTACCTTCTAAAGACTTTTTAAAAGTAGTTTAAGGGGGCTATCCTTATTAGTAATATCTTTTACTTATGCTTTTAAGTTAGCTTATTAGGCTCCTAGCTTCTTTATATTAACTATAGTAACTAACTAAGGAAGGATAGTTAATAATATCTCTTTAAGTTAAATAAGTTAGTAATTACTTACTAGTGTAGTTATATCTAACATAGTCTTAGGTTTAATTAGTATATAATAGGCTTTAACTATAGTTCTAATAGGAACTTCTTTAATAATTTAAGGTGCCTTTACTTTATTATACTCTTCCTTACTTAAATAAATTTAAGCTAACTAAGTATAAACCTATCTAGAAACCTAAGAGTTATTATTCCTAAGGGGAAGGGTTATTAACTTTAGCTATATAAACTCTTATCTTTATAATATATTACTTCTAGTTATAGTATAGTTAGTAGTATAATATCTAGTAATATTATATTTAAAGCAAGTACCTTTATAAGGCAAAGGGGTAGTATTATTAACATACTAATTCTAAGACTTTACTATAGGCCTTAGCTCCTATATGCATCCCCTTAGACTAGTATTTAGTATACTTTAGGGTATAGCCTATGGTAGTTAAGATAGTATAATAGCATTACTTTAGGCTAGGGGTGCTAGTAATATAAAGTTTACCCTATAACCCCCTTACCTAAGTAAATTAGTATTCTAATAGTTACTAAAGGTCCTATTATTAATATTACTATTATATTTAAATTATATCTAGGGCTACTACTAGGGATAACTACCTAGGGCATAATTCTAGTTAGCTAAGGGTATAGGTAAATACTTATTAAGTTACTATAGGTTAGGGATTCTATAAACTCTCCTAAGTCTAAGGTATAATATTATTAGTTAAAGCTAAGTAATTAAAGTATTAATAAGGGTAGACTCCCTTCTTTAGCTATCTAATACTTCTATAAATCCTAGTAGAAGCTTATAAGCTTATAATAAAACTTTATTTATAAAGCATTTACTTTAATACTTAATAAACTTCTCTATTAATATAATCTTTATATTACATATAGTTAATTTTATAAGATTTACTTTAGCCTCTAATATAGTAGCTACTTGCTTAATATATTCCCTTGCTTCCCTAAGGCTATTAGCAGCTAGGACATTCTAACTAATAGCTTCCTATATTAATAGTTTATTATATAACCCCTAAATAAACCTCTAAATAAAGTTATAAAGAGTATAACTCTTAATTAAGGTAAGTAAGTAGTCTAGGATAATTAGCTTATCTCTTTCTCCTATATAATAGAGAATATTTAAAACTTAAGAGTAATATATTACTAAGGCTTTACCCTTACTTTAGTAAAGTTTTATATTTATCCTAGTCTTAACTTCCTTATTAACTATATTTAGAGGGTATTACTCTTATAAAGACTACTATAGTATAGTTAAATTACCTTTAGTAGCTATATTACTTTTAGCCTTTAAGACTACTAGTCTTAGTTATTTAGAGCTATTAACAAAGGTAGTAGCCCTACTACTTAGTGCTATATTAATAGCTTAGATAAATATATTTAAGTTAATATCCTTACCCTTATTAATAGTCTTAAATAACTATTATAAGTAGCTTAGCTACTAACCTATAGATATTAATTTATTAAATATCCTAATATCTTAAGATAAGGGTAGTTTATAATCTATTATTAGCTAGAACCCCCTAGGTACACTAGGCTTTAATAGGGATATAAGTTTCTTAAAAAATTAGGTAAGTTAAAATACTGTATTATTTTCTATCTTACTATAAGGTAAGTAACCTTCCTTTACTAGGATACTTTATAGTAATAATAATCTAGTAAAACTTAATTTAAGGGGATATACCCCTACTATCTAGGGGTTTTACTAGAACTCTCCCTAGTCTAAGCACTCTAGGATAATAGCTAAATACAAGGCTAATGCTTTAGATAAAGATAAGGATTAAGGGTAGGGGATAATAATAAGTTAGTGCTACCCTAGTATAATAAAGATAATAAAACTCTTGATTCTAGGAATGCTTTAAGAAGCTTAGCTTTTTATTATGTCTCCTAGCGTAGTTACTAAAAAGAAGGGAATTCTAAAATAAAGACTTTTGATTAATTAACTGTAGCTAGGTTAATTTAAAGAAGAAGGGCAACGCCCCTCCGATGAAAAAATTTTTCGTGAGGCTTTTCGAGCTAGAGGGGGGAAGGTGCGAGGCACCGACCCACCCTCCAACTACGGAAGCCAGGCCTAATCCCTAACTAGACGGTGGCGGCAGCGCTGGCTTGGGACGAGCCCTAGGGAGGGGAAGGATAATTATGAGGCGCTGTACGTTGTGGGGCGCGAGGCCATAGGGCAGCCCACAAGGGTATGCGCAAGCAATAGTACAGGTCTTAAGTAATTGTAAGGTGCAATGTTAGCAACGGCTAGCATTGGCGGATCTTTTGGTCTATTAGGATTCCTAGCACACCTTCTAGGTCTCTTACATATTATAATCTAGGATTTATACCTTAGGGAGTAATAAAGTATTAGTTTTTCTAAGTAATATAGTAAGTAGTGTGTGCCGTAAGATACGCGCCTAAAAACACGCGATCACGATGACAAGCGCTAGGGTTCAGGGATAGGGATATCACAACAAGGGATAACGATATTTGTTATCTAGGCAAGAGGATTATTTAATCTATAAAGGGACTAGCTATAGCTAGATTCTTGAATAGTTACTACGCATAACCTAATTCTTACGTTTTGCCTTACCTTTAGCTTTAGCTAATATTTAACTCTTGCTTTAGCTAATATTAGACCTAATATTATAAAAGATAAATTAAAGAGATTTCCCCCTTCTCTCTAATTAAGACATTACTTCTAATTTAACAAACTATTTAATCTAGGATATCTTTATATAACAAGAAATTCCTAGCTATTATTACGATTAATATTATTAAGTTAATTAACCCCTTTATTATATATAGGCTTTAGAGCTACTTGTGATTATAGGCTAGTATTATATCTTTTAAGGTGTTGTTTTCTACTTAATAAAACTAGTAGAGAAATGTAGTCTTAAACCCCTAGGACTTCCGCTTTCTATTTAATTTACTATAGACTAAGATTAATTAAAACTATACTTTTTTAGCTATAATTTTTAGCTAATGCTAAACTATTTACATAAAGACCCCTTTATTTCATTTTCCCTATAATATAATATAGACTAAAAGCCTAGTTCTAGACCTTAGAAGGGCTAAGGTACTAGTTTAAGACTAGTTAATTTAGAGAAGCTAAGCTAGATTAAAGAAAGGAGACTATATTATATAAAGACACTAGAAAGGAGATAGGCTAGTTTAGATATATACACTATAAACACTAGCTAAGCTATTACCCCCTTACTAAGAGTCTTTAGATATAAGAATATAAAATAAAAACCACTATCTAGCACTATAAACTATTTAATCTTAAGCCCTATAGCTAATTTTATAATTATTTAGCTATATATTAGGGTCTTATAGTTAATTATAAGAAGCTATATAATTATACTCCTAGTTTTTACTTATAGGTTATTTATAACTATAAGTATAACTTTCCTAGAAGATTTCTATTAAGAAATTTTCTTTATAATTAAAGCCTTTAGTTAAGTAACTATTCTTCTCTAAGATTAATTAAAAGCACTATTACCTAACTTTATATCTAATTATTTATCTTTATACTCCTATTACCTAAGTAAAGTAAAATCTATTAAGTAACTATATTATCTAAGGGAACTTTAGGAGTTACTATTACTAAATACCCTAACTACTAGTAAGGAACTATCTAATCCTAATATAGTTTTAACACTAATATATATAGGCTTTAATAACCTACTAAAGAAGACCCTTAATAATAAAGGAAAAGCCTTTAAACCCCTTAATAAACTTAATATAAAATCCTTTATAAAGATTCTTAGGGAAATAATAGCTTACTAAATATCCCTTATTATAATATAGAGTAAGTATAATATTTAGTAGTTTATAGGGGAAAATATAGCTAACTTTATTAAGGACTTTAAGGCTAAAATAAAGGTAATATATATTCCTAAAAGGACTAGTAAAATATACTTAAGCGTAATATTAACCCCTAGGTCTAATAAGTAATTAAGATACTAATAGTATTATATACTTAGGTAGAATTAAAGAATAAAATACTTTTTTAGTTTAATACTATAAGTTAGAATTAAATAAAAAGCACTTAAGGATAACTTAAAAACCTTAACCTAATATAACTAAAGTCTATTAAGGAAACTTATTACTAGTTATAGAAGTATTAAGCTTTAATATTAAATATAGACCTAATAAAATAAAGGACTACTATAACCTAGTCTAACTATATTTATAAGGCCCTTCTAGAGTATTTAATCTTAAGCTTTATAAATTAAAAGGGGTTTATTTATAAAGAAATTCTAGTTATAAAGTATAAACCGCTTTAGATAAAGCTTAATATATATATTTATATATAATTAGAGCTTAAATATAGGGATCCTAATATCTCTAACTTAGGAGGGTACTTATTAGATAATACTAAGTCTTACCTAAAGAATTAGAGACTATTTAATTTACTTACCCTTAGTAATTATTAGACTAACTAGAGAAACTACCTAGTGTAAGCTAAATATTTAGAGTATAATAAGAAAAATATTACCTTTAATAATAAATTAAAAAAGGATATAGCTCTTAAGTTAGCTAAATATTAAGATTAAATAGATAACTTAATAAAGTAGTTAGCTAAGTTAAAAATTATAGTTATAGCCTAGGTAAGAAAGGAAATTAATATTATAAAGCAGCTTAAAAAGAAGTATAATAGTAACTTATAACACTAGCAAAGGAATTACTAGCTAAATAGTATTAGATTATTTAATTAAGATAATAACTATGTTTTTAAAATTAATATAATAGCTAGATAAGGCTACTAGTTAAACTATTATTATTACTATAATAGTAAATCCTATCTAGCTATAAAGTGTAATACACTAGGGTTTAATAAGATATTAAAGTTAACTATCTATAACCTAGCTATCTAAATTTTAGTAATTAGGGATAATATAAGATAATAAATTATACTACCTATCCTACTTATAAAGTTCCTCTAGATTAGTAGCTATATATATAGGCTAGCTATGTTTTAGGTTAAATACTTTCTAGATAGTAAGATAGCTTATATAATTCCTAGGATTAAGGAATATAGTCCTTATAAAGAAAAGAGCTAGGATATATTACTAGATAAATAAGATATATTTAATTAAATAGAAAGCTAGTTTAACCTTACTAAGTATTATCTAGAAAGGGAGGCTAAAGTAATATTAATTCTATAAAGAAAGCCCTTAGGTATAGTCTTAGCTATTAAGTTTAAGAAGTTATATATAGAAAATAAGGAGGTAAATAACTATATTAAAAAGATTATAGCTATTAGGGAATAGGTAGTAAAGCGCCTAAGAGTTAAAGATATTATAAAAGAAGATAAATAAAATTACTAAGGCTAAAAGTAGCTTAGATAAGGTAATAATACCTTAACTAAGGGAAAGAAGGATTTACTAAGTAAGGTTAAATAAAGGATTTTAGATTAATTATATAATAAGGTTTTCTAGAAGAAACTTAGAGTACCCTTTTAGGATATTTACTATATTATACTAATACTAGTAAAGGTAGTTAGTAATACCTATTTTCTATAAGCAAAAGGTATTAAGAATGTTTATTATTATAATAAGAATATACTAAGGCCTATACTTTCTTTAAGAATATTTAGGATTAAAATAACTCTAAGACTAATTAATTTAAAGAACTAGATTAATTTTATTATCTAAATAATAAAGAATACTCTTAAAGAGAATAAGAGAAATAAAGTAAAAGCTAGGGTAAATTTACTAAAGATAGCTCTAATACCCTTACTAGAAATTAATACTACCCTATAGGAAAGGATTTAGGAAAGGCTTAGAACTTAAGTATAATAGGATAAACCTTAGTAAAATCTAATTAATTTACCTAAAGTAAACTTTATACTTAATATAATTATAAAGCTATAAGCTATAGTTAACTAGTTATAGGACTTACTATACTTATAAGTTTATCTAGATAACCCTATAAGAGAACTTCTCCTAGGGCTTATTAATATAGGCTTATAAGGAAATATAATTATAGAAAGTATAGCTAAATACTTAGGTTTAAAAATCTATTCTATAAATATAATAAACACTACTTTATTCTCCTTATATAGGATTAAGATAATTAAGGAGGTTTAGATAAAGCTATATCTAAGGAATATCTAGATACTCACTAACTTCTATATTAGCCTAGACTTTATTAATATAAGCCTAATTCTAGGAATACTATTCTTTAGGCTATTATAAATATAGTTTAATTATTTAAGAAGTAATAAACTTTTTGCCTAGTATTACTTTAGAGATATTATTATTATCTTAAGAGTTATAGGAAGTATTTAATAGTAAAATACTAATATATAGCTAGCCTAGTAACTTACTATTAATATTATTATATTTAGCTATCCTAAAGTAAAGGAAAAGGAAAATTAAATAGTTTATAAAGGATTAGAAGTAAAGATAAATAATAATAAAGTACTAATCCTTATTATAACTAGAGAAGGGACTAATATCTTCTAAGAAGTTATTAAGAATATAATACTAAACTATAACTAATAACTTAAAGTGGTTATAGAGAATTTCTAGCCTTTAAGATAACTAAAACTACCTAATCTTATAATAAGTATAATATATAAACATAAAGCTAATAAGATTTATTTATATAATAATATACTTTCTAATAGGTTAACCCTAGAAGAAGACCTTAAATAAAAAACAAAGAAATAAAAAGAAGTAAAATTATATTTAAATATATCTAGGAAATATAATAAGTATATTACTAGGAGATTTAGTAAAAACCTATAAGGTTTTAGAATAACCTAGGAATAGCTAGATTAGATAGTTAAGGGGTGTAAGAATATCTAATATAAGAGAAAGTTAATATTTTTAAAGAAATTCTTTGTAACTAAGAAGTAGCGCTAGTATAGGACTTATCTAAGTATAGAAAAGTTAACTTACTAGTAGTATTACTATAAGTTATTAAGGTTATTAAATATAAGGTATAGTAAGCTAGTTTTATCCTAATACCTCTTAGGTTATAAGGGAAACTAGTTAATTTATTAAAGAAGAAGTTAAAGTATAGGTATTTAAAAGAAAGCTATAGTTCTTATAGAAACCCTTACTTTCTTATTATAAAGAAAAATAAAGGGATTTACCTAATTTTATTAGCTACTAAGTATAATAAAGTTATAATATATAATACGCTAATCCCTTAAGGAGCAGAGGTATTTAGCAAGAGCTTTATAATATATAAAATCTTATCTATTATTAATCTTTTATTAGGATATAATTAAGTAAAATTAGTAAAATAAAGTAAAGATATAACTATAATTTCTACCATAATTAGCCTTTTATAACTTTACTACTTACTATAGGGAGCTACTAACTTAGTAGCTTAATTTATTAGGATTATTAGCTAAATCCTATTTAACTTAATCCCTAAAATCTACACGCCCTTCCTAGATAATATTACTATTAAAGGCCTAACTATAACGTATAATAAGGAGGAAATTATACCTAGAATACATAGATATATAATAGAGTATTTAATTAATATTAATAAAGTTTTAGTTAATATTAAACTTTCTAGTTATATAGCTTTAGTAGCTAAGTTAAAATTCTACTAGAAGTTAGCTAAAATCATAGGATTTATATGCGAAATAAATAAATAAAAACTAACTAAGGTGAAGATAATAAAGATTCTAGACTAGAAAGTTTATTAAGATCTATTAGAAGTATAATCTTTTATTAGATTAATAGGAGGTTACTATATTTAGGTTAAGTATTACACATAGAAGGTAAGACTACTAGTGATTTTACTAAGAAAGATAGTAGAATAAGAATAAGAACTAGAGTAATAAGAAGCTATAGATATTTTAAAGAAGGTAATAACTATAGCCCTAGTTCTTATTTTACTTAATCTTAGACTAGGCTTTAGGGAAATTATCCTTATAGTAAATATAAGCTTACTAGGATAGGGAGTAGTATTACTATAAATTATTAAAGGTAAACACTATTTTATTTAATATAAAAGTAGCGTCTAGACTATTACTAAGGCTAAGTATAATATAACTAAAAGAGAATACTAAGTAGTTATTTATATATTAAGAAAGCTATAAATTTACCTTTATAGAGTTCCCTTTATATTAGAAATAAATTTATAAGTCCTAGTACACTAGCTTAACAAAGCTATTAATAATATACTTAGGGCTCTTATTATATAATAGAAAGCTATATACTACTATTTAATTTTTAGTGTAATATATTTCTAGTAAAAAGAATAAAATTACTAATACCCTATCTAGAAAGGGTCCTAGGCTATTAGATTAATTAGATTAAGAAGTTAAAGGAGATATTAAGGACTTTATTAACCTATATCTTAATAGTATTAAAATAAAAGAAAATAGTAAGAAAGACTATTTATAGGAGATATAATAGGTAATTAATTTCTTATTTACTTTTTAAAGACTAATTAATCTTAGTACTAGGGACTATAGGAAGCTTTATAATAAAGCTAAGAAGTTTTACCTAGAAAATAAATATCTATAAAAAGACTAATAGGAATTATAAAAGAACTAGTATTAGTTATTAATATTCCTAAGTAGTAACGCATAATAGTTAAGGCTATTTATAAAGAACTTAGTTATAAAGGTATTAAAGTAGTCTTCTAAGTAATAAAATAATAATATTAGTAAAAAGGACTCTAGAATATAACTTAAGAGATGCTAACTTACTATAAGATATGTTAAAAGTTTATACCTTAGTAACCTTAAGAACTATTTATACTAGTTATACTAGGGAACCTAATAAGTAAGATTTATATTAATACTTAGCACTTTCTAATTAATTATAAATATAAGTATCTCTTAGAAGCTAGATATAACTTAATAGGATAAGTAAAGGCTATACTAGTTAGGAATATAATAGTACTAGTAATTAGAAAATTCCTATTATTCTTAATTAGTAAGTTTAGACTTTTTAGTTTATAGTCTATAATAAAAGTCCTAAGATATAAGGAAATCTTAAGAAAGCACTTATAGATATTAGTATTAAGGGAATTTAAATATCTAGGTATAACCTAAAGGTAAATTCCCTTATTAAAGCTAGACACTAGTCCCTTATATTTACTTTAGTAAAATTAGGAGGGTTAAATAGCTAATAGGTAAAGCACCTTAATAAAGCCTTTCTTATAGACTATATTACTATTTATAAATTATATAGAAAATCCGCCTTTTACTTAATTTATAGATAAAAACTAATCTTACTATTAGAAGTTAAATTCCTAACCTAGAGGCTAATTAATTAGGAAGTAGTTACTACTAGTTAGGACTTATTTAAAGCTTAAGTCTAAATACTTAAAAAAAGGCAAAAGATATTAGGAAGGTAAGGAAGAAGGTGTTTAACTTTAGGAAGTAACTTATAAACTAAACTAATAAGAACTAAGCTACCTCTCTTAGGAAAGATTAATTAAAACTAAGGGATTTTATTCTAGTATATAATATTAGAAGGAATATTAATATATTTATTATAAAGAAACTTATAATAAGATAGAATAGACCTTTCTGAATCTATAAGTAAGCGCTAGTCTTAGGAGCCTATTATTTAAAAACACTAGATAAGGTTTACCTTATAAAAACTATTTTAAGGGACTATATTAAAAAGTTTATCCTAGATATAGAAGGTTAGTAAACTTTAATAGTAAATATATAGTTATATACTTCTTAATAATACTAGGTAAGGGAGAAGACTAATAATAACTATAATTAAGAAGTTACTATAATTATACCTTTAGTAGCTTAATATAATATATCTAATTAAATAGTTAATAAAGAAGGGGTAAGTTTATATTTTAAGGAAGAGGTTAAGCTCTTACCTTAAAGAAGCTTATATTATAGAATTAAGGTGTAGCTACCTTACTTAATAGAAGAATAGAAGAAAAAATATAAAGTATATTCTTTAATACTATAATAAGTATATAAGATTAAATATTATTTTTCCTTTATTTTTATTTTAAAAACTAAGCAAAGTTTTATTCTAATACTAAAGATTAAGTAATTAAGATATAAGTCTATTAACTATAGGGCTACCTATCCCTTTTTCCCTTTTCTTTTATTTTCTCTAAATATTATACTATAAACTAAATTTATTTCTCTAATTTTCTCTATTATTTATAAATAATTTAGGAAGGGAGAAGGTATATTTACTACTAAGTAAGGAGAGTTATTAGAATTAATAGTGTTTAGATTAAGTAAAAAGGTCTTTACTATATTAGTAAACTACTCTTTTCCTAAGAAAGGTATAAAAGCTCTCTCTTAGAAAGACTAAAGGTAATACCTAGAAGTAAAGCGCTATTTATAACTAGCTATATAAGACTTATTCTAGATATAATTACTATATATACCTTTACTAACCCTAGAAAGTAAAATATAGCTATAAAAAGAAAAGTATATATACTTACTAAAGAAGGTAATATACTATATATATAAGTTTAAGTAGTTAATATAGAAAATACTATTTAATTTACTAAATATAGATATTAGTAAAGTATAATAATACTTAGAATACTATAAAAAAGTATATAAGAAATACCTATTAGAATAAGCTATCTTAGTAAGAATAAGGACTAAGTAATAATATTTATTTTTAATAATAAGGGCTAAGGTACTATTTACTTTAGTATAGCTTCTTATAAAATCCTTTAGTAATTTAGTTCTCTTTATAGTAGTAATTAAATAAGGAGAAGCCCTTTCTAAGGAATTTTTAGAAGGTTAGAGAGTAATCTTAGTATATAAAGAAATACTACTATTACTAATATTAATCCTACCCTAAACCTAGAAGGTAAAAAGGAACTTATACTACGAAATAAAAGTTATTAGTATTAGCCTAAATATAAGATTAAATAATTTTTAGAATACCTATATAGTCTTTACTAATAAATAAAGGGAAAAACTTAGTATAGTTAGACTAGTCTATAGTCTTTATTACTAAAAGCTTGCCTTCTAGGATACTTACCCTTATAATAGCTATAATATTAGGAAGCTTCTAATAGATTTTATTAAGAGATTTAGCTATAATTAATTAATTAGGATAATAATATAAAAAGTAATAAGTTAAGAAGTATAATAAGAAGGAGAGAAAAAGAGTTAGAAAGCCTTAAACTATAAGATACTATATATAATAAGCGTTTATACCTAATAAGTAAATAGCTACTAATAAGTAATTTATAATATTAAGGTCTAAATTATAGGAACTACTTAATCTTCATAAATAAGCGTCTTATAATAGGTACTAGTAACTAATAGAGAGAGAGGTAAAGGCAACTAGTAATAGCTACTAATAACTACCCTTAGAATTAATATAGGCTATAAGAACAGGATTAGGGCCATAGAAACTATTTAATCTAACCTATATCTTATATAAATATATATCCTCTTAACCCTTAGAACCTTTACTTATATTACTCTTACTTCTAGATTCCCCCTTTATTTATACTAATTTAAAAACTAATAGATAGTTCCTATATCCTCTCCTATTATAATAATTATACTATTTATACTAAAACCTTTTAATCTTACCTAGTAAAATAGAATAGTATATAAAGTCTATTATAAATAAGGGTAATTATACTAAAGTTAATAGTAATACTATTACTTACTTCCCTTATAGTAAGTGCCTTACTATATACTATATTTATATTTTAATATATAGGAATAAAAGCCCTTTCTTTAAAGGAATTAAGGAAAGTACTATAGAAATTAATTTAGTTAATCTCTATAAGTAGTAGCTACCTCTATTTTATTTATAAAGAGACTAGCTATAGCCTTTACTAAGATTTAAAGTTTACTAGAATAGTAATAATTTTAACCTAGTAATACTAATTAGACTAGGATAGATAAATATATAATAATATAGTTATTTAATAAATATTTATAAATTCCTAAGAAAGGCTTATAAGACTCTAAATAAAGACTAGCTTAACTAGTTTAAGCTAATAGTAATAAGGAGAATTATAAAGCATAGGCTTAAAGTAATAGTAATAATACTACCTTAAATATTTAAAGTTAGTAAGATAGAAGATTTTAATATAGATATATTATAATAATTAATTAGTTTAAAAGCTAGAAGACTCTATACTACCTATTAGCCTATTAATATTAAGTATAGCTATAGTTATAACCCTATTAACCTTTACTTATATATAAGTAATTAATACCTTATTATAGGATTTACTTTCTTTATAAGCTATTAGACTACTTTTATATTTAATAGGAAATAAGAATATTTATACTATTTTAATAGTATAAATAAGGGATAAATAACTTAGTTCGCTAACTTTATATATAAATAAGGGCAGATTATATAGCTTATAAATTACCTCTCTAATTTTAAAGTAATTATAGTCCTAGTAATAAAGTAAAAAGAAAACTAGGAATATAAGTTTGTATACCTAGGGTTTTTTCTTTAGATAATCCGCTATTAAGTTAGTTACTAAGTAATTAATTTACTATTAGAAAACTAAAATACACTAAATAAGTATAATATTAAGTTTAAATAACTACACACTTTTAGTAGAGATTTGTCACGACTAGATCGGGGAGATATAAACAGAGTAAAGGCTAAGGTTCTTAGTCATAGCTAGAGAGCTACTACTTAGAGGTAGGTACATAAAGGTCTTAAACTCTAACCTCTTATATACCTTATAGGTAGTCCTTATCTAAATACCCTACTATATACACATAGCTATCTAATAGCTACTTAGTTATCCGCATAACCTAAGGCTTATCTAAGGGTTCTATTATATAACTATTCTATCCCTAGCTCCCTAGCCTCCATGCTCCTAATATACTACCCCCCTAATATATAATTATCCTTAATTAAAAAGGAGCTACTTAGCTAATATAAGTATACTATATTTAGCTTATAATAGCGTTTAATATTACTAGCTATTTTATAAGTATGTAGCTATTATATTTACTTAGGATAATAAAATAAAAGTTATAGGGTTCTAGGTAATTCCCTCCTTTACCCTCTAGCTCTAAATAGCTATATACTTATTACTTTATTACTTCTAATATATATACCTTTACCTAATAATTTATTAATACTAAGTAAGTAAACTACTTATATTAGATTTTATAATTAGGTTAAATAGGCAAGGTACTACGCGCTATTTAAAACAAACAAGCTCTTATCTAATATTAGGGATATTATATTATTCTTGCTAGGAGTTCGTAGCTAGCATGCGTATTTGCTAGTAGCAGCTATAACTATAAATATTATAATTTCTAGATTAGCTACACATAACACGTAGATTACTTAGGGGTCTAAGGCTAATATAAAAAAGGCTTACTTTTCCTTACTTTTATATATTCTTTTCCTTTATATTCTTCTTTAATATTATAAGTTACCCCTACCTATAACCTAGTAGCTTTATAGCTACTATTATAGTAGTTACTAATATCCTATAGTATTATTTTATTATTTATATCTAATCTTACTTAAACACTTAATCCCTTTTAAACACTAGAATATTAGTTACTTTACCTTCTATACTTATATTCCTATAGTATATTACTACTAACTTACTAATAGTAAATTATATCTAAGTGCTATAGTACTTCTATTCTATTAGATCCTTTAATAGCTAAGAAGATCTCTTAGATATTTTCTTAAAAATCTCCTAAGAAGTAAATAGCTTTAAAAATTTAATATAAGTGTAAAGTCTCTAACCCCTAGCACACGCCCTACTAACTTATAGCTAGTAGCGTTAGTAATATAAAAATTCCCTATATATACTATATATAGTAAGTAGTAATATAGGCTATTACCCTTAAAGATAGTAATAGTATTATTCTATAATATATTACTAAAGGGAAATTTACTCTAACTAAGTATACTAACTCCTTAAGTATAACTTTACTACTACCTTACTATATACTACTACTAACTTATATAGGTAACTTAATAAAATATGCCTATTATACACAAAATAATAAAGATTACTTAGGGGTATATCTTCCCTTTCTTTACTACTTATATTTACACTAATATACTACTAGTGCTTTACTTACTTTATAAAATTATACTAAGCGCTCTTTAAGTATATTAATAGTTATATTATCTCTAATAATAATCCTTACTTTCTTAATAATATATATATATATTTATCTTTATAACTTAGGTTACTACTAATATACTACTAGCGCTTAATATATATAAAATACAAACTTTATAACACACTTCTATTTACAAAGAACGCTAATAAGCATAGCTAGGCTAGATAAGCAAGGCTAACCACAGAGGTTACGTAAGAGGCTAATACTAATAAGAGAATTACTATATTACTACTAAGTAACACTATTAATCTAGAAGTCTAGATTAATATCTCTAATAGCTTATACTTTATTATATAAAACCTTCCCTTAGTAAGTTTCTTAATATTCTTACTTATAGCCTTACTAACTTACTAATAGCTTACTATATATATACCTATACTTCCTGCTTATATTAGGCTATTAAACCTTCTAGGTAAGCTTTATATATATATATATAAGGAGGGAGATTCCTCTAATAATAAAAACAAATCCCTTACCTAGGGCCTTACTACTAACCTAGCGCCTAGGAATAAAAATAATAATACTAGGGGGCTAGGGCCTAACATAAACATAAGGTAAATAGTGCTAGGTAGCTATAAGGTAAATTATCTAAGAAATTATCTAGTTTTTTTTTATATATTACTATTACTATCTAATCTTTACTAAATACACCTTTATATCTATAAACTAGCTACTTAGTTACTACTTATAATTATTAATAATATCTATTATAACAAAATCTCTTCTCTTAACCTATAAATTCTCTAAAGCATCATAGCCCTTTTATTTAACTAGGTATTTCTAATATCTCCTATTATAATAATATAAGATAATTCTTTTAACTTTAAACTCCTATTTATTATTCATAATATTATCTTATAGCAAGAACATATCTTTTACGCTAGTTAGGTCCTCTATAAATAGTTTGAGATTAGTAATATTAAAAATATTATATAGTTATATACTAGGTAATAGCTTTAATTAGTACACTAATCTATAAGTTCTAATTACCTTTTAACTTTATAAAGGCCTAGGTACTTTACACTTAGCTTCTTACTAGGTTACTATAGGTTAATATTCTTTATAAATAACAAAATATAGTTACTTACTCTAAACTTTATTAAAGTCTACTTCTTATTATAGTGCTTTATATACTAGGTTTATAAGTTACTTAAAAGCTACTTAATTACTATATATTTATCTCTTAGTATAGTTACTTAAGTCTCTGCCTAGTTATTTACTACTAGAATATTTATAACTACTTACTATAGGCCTCTAGGGTTATAACCTTGTAGCGCCTCTGCTAGAGTGTAGCTATAAGTTAAGTAAGCGCTTATATTATACATAAACTATACTATTAATAGGTTATCTGCCTAGTTAGTCTAATTAAAGCAAGCAAAAGCTCTTAGATAATGCTTTAAAACTTAGTTTAGACGTTCTATTTACCTATTTATTTATAAATAAAACGCGGTGCTTAGTTACTACTTAGTAGTAATAAGGTAGCAAAAGGTTATCTAAAACCCGCTAGTAAATATTAAACTATAGTCTATAATAATACCTTCTAGGGCACTATAGTCCTTAAAAATATATTCTAGAAATATAGTAGCTAACCTATTACTAGTTAGCTGCGTTAACATAAGGATGTAAATACTATATTTTATAAAATAATCCATAATAACTAAGATTATATTGTAAGTCTAATTTACATCTCTTATAAGTAGTAGCCCTATAATAAAATCTATTAATAATTCTTAAAAAAGCTAATTAGGCACTAGCAGCGCTACTAGCTTACTATAAGGTTTATAATGCCTTAGCTTTAAAGTCTAATAGCTTACGTAAGTTTATATATGTAACTTAGTGTCTTTCTTTATTAATAGCTAGTAATACTAGTTTATAATATAATAAAAGGTCCTACTAACTCCCTAGTAGCTTACTACTAGGTTATTATAGGTAAGTAGTAAAATTTCCTTTCTTATACTAGCTAGAATAAAAACTTAATTCTTAAACATTAATAGCTTAGAGGGCCTAATAGACTATATCTATAACGCTTCTAGGTTACTACTCTTAAGTAGCTTCCTATAACCTATAGCAAAGTTATTACCTTACTATACTTTAAATAACATAACCTAAATTAAAGCCTCTAATTCTATGTATACAAAATAAGTATTATATATAAACTTAGAAAAGATTTGCTAGACTACTTATATTCTTGCTATAACACTACTACAAGTAGCTAGCTTATAATATGCCTATAGACTTATAAATAAATTATAGCTAAGCAACATTTTAAAGGGGCGCTTATACTACTTACTAGCTACTAACCTAGCTAGACTCCTAACCTATAGGCTCGCTAGACTTATAAAAACATTAAAAAACATAGATAAGGTATAACCTTACTACTTAGAATTAATAGACCTAGTCTACATACTACTACTAGGCTTTACTAAACTATTAGGTTCCTTAATAATATAATTAAGTTATAACTTCTTAAAACCCTAGAGACTAGTAAGGCCCTTATAGTATTTTCATAATAAAACATTAGCTACGCTAAGTAACATAATACTAAAACCCATAATAGCACTATTATTTATATAGTATTCCTATTACTTAGTATTATTAAATTTAGATAAGAAGTTAAGTAGCTATAAGGTTAACGCCTCTACCCTACGCTTCTTACTAATATAATTTACTTTTCTTAATAAGGTATCTATAAGGTTTAACTTACTTATATAATATTTAATCCTAAAATTAAATAAATAAAGCTTATCTAATACTATTACCTACCTACTAGTTAGCTTTAGCTTTATAGCTAAGTACTTATAATTTAAATAGTCTATAATAACTATAATCTAATAAGAAAAATACATAAGGTAGTGTCTCTAGGCTTAAAATACCTCTTAGATTACTAATAACTTAGTATTAGGTGTTAAGTAGTAAAGTTTAATATTAGTTAACTTCCTTAAAAAATATACTACTAAGTGCTAGCTACCTAGCACTAATATTATAAGTATAGCTTTAATTACATAACTAGATACGTTTATCTTTACTCTTAGTAAGTAAAGTAAGTTAAAACACACTAAAATTAGCATCTCTTAAAACTTCTTTTAAAGTTCTCTAAACACTACTAGTTTACTAGGTTCTAGCTTAAACTTCACTAGCTAAACACCTTTTAAATAGTCTATTAGTAAGACTACTACCTTACTATACTATTTTATAAAGTATTAGTAAAAACCTATAAACCTAAGAAATAATTAAATATTAAACATACTACAGGGTATTAGCTAGGTTATAATAGCTTTAACTTATAATGGTTCTATCTTAATACCCTTTTTAGATATAATAAAACCTAGGAATTTCACTTACCTAATAGAAAATTAGTACTTTTTAAGGTTAACATAAAGGTTTACATCTTAAAGTCACTCTAGCATGCTTTTAATATACTTTATATATCTTATAGGATTACTACTATATATTAGGATATTATTAAGGTAAATAATATAGAATTTATTTACAAGTCCCTTAAGGGCATTATTAATATATTCCTAAAAAGTAGCTAGTATGTTTACTAATCTAAATAGCATTATAAGGTATTCAAAATAGCTATAGTAGCATTAGAAAGCTATCTTTTACTTATTACCCTTGTAGATATGTAGCTAGTAGTACGCTTCTTAAAGATTTAGTAATATAAAAACCTTTATGCCTACTAATTAGTTAAGGATTTTAGAGATTAATAGTAAAGAGGCCTTATTTTTAACTATAATCCTATTAAGGCCTTTATAATTTATATAAAGCCTTAATTTCCCTGATTTTTTTAGAATAAATAAAATTAGGGCTCTAGCTAGACTAGTTAATTTTCTAATTTACCCTTTTTCCTATACACTTACTAGGTACTCCTTAAGCATTTCTAGCTCTTTTTTAGCTAGGTTATATATAGGTCCCTAGGGTAGTTATTTCCTCTTTTCTAATTTAATTATATAAGTATAGCTACCTAATTCCAAGAGCTTACTAGCTAGATCTTTTAAAAACATATTTGCAAATTCCACATACTCTTCTAGGATTTACTATTAGGTTATATTACTATCTATCTCTTATAAGGTTACTACTACCTTCTTATAGTATACTACCTAAAGCGCTATTATACTTCTTTTTTTTTCTTTTTTAGGGAATAGGCATATTTTACTACTATTACTATAGCTACGCTATAACCTTAGTTATTACTTACTATATTATTTACTAATAAGTCTTTATTAGTCTCCTTTCTTTTTCCCTAGGCTTAATTACCTTAATCTTTAGTAATACTAGTAATAGCATAATAAATAATTATTTTACTACCTTATATAGTTATTACTTCCTTATAGTAAGTATAATATAATCCTTAGTTATTAGAAACCTCTAAAAATTTTACTTCTAATCTATTACTATAGGTTTATACTCTAGGGTCTAATCTATACCTAGGAGTATCCCCTCTCCTATATTAGTAATATAGTAGCTAATCTAGCAGACCTTTATATAGCCTATACTATCTTTTACCTTAATTAGCTTATATAAGATTCCTTTATATAGGATTTTATTCTTACTTACGCTTTCTAGTGTTATCTTTGTTTTTTCTATGTTTTTTAATCCTATTTTAATAATAATTTAGGGTAAATTATTAAATACTCTACGCCTATATTAAATAGCGCTAGCATAGCTAACTAGCGGTTATCTTACTATAAGGATACTTATATTCTTATTCTCTTATTTATAGGTTTCTTTATAGTAAGACTATTATCCTAGGCTTATGCTAACCTAATTAGAATCTTATTAGGGTCTAAGGTCTTATTACTACTATCCTTATACTTCTTAGTTATATACTTACTACTTTTATAAATTAAATAATCTATTACTTTATATCTATTTATACTATATCTAGGACTACTATATTTATAGCACTTAAATAGTCTTTAACCTATACTTAGTTACTATAAGTCTTACTATAAGTTATCTATAGGGAAGCTAAAGCATTATCTCTTTCTCTTACCTTCTTTATTATCTTAGTTTCTATTATAATTATTTAATATAAATATTATTATAACTTTAGCCTTTTTACCTTATCCTTATAAGTAGCTTTAAGATATTAGGAACTCCTAGCTAACTATATGCTTTCTTATAGTATTATTTAAGCTATTTAGGAAAATTACTATCCTTAAGCATATAAAAATTTAGTTAGGTAATTTAGCTTTTACTTTAGTTTAAAGTCTTAAAAAGGACTAGAAAGACTAGTTATCCTTTTACCTTAGATTTAGTAATATTCTAGTAGCTTCTAAGTACCTTATATCCTTATTTATTACTCCTAAGTTTAACTAGGATATAAATTTATCCTAAGAATAAGCTAAGTAGTTAACTAACCTATTTACTATTATATAATATATCTATTATTACTTTATATTATCCGCTAGGTAGCTACTAGCATATATTACCTTAGTTCTATTATCCTAAAAGGTTCTTAAATCTAACTAAAATAACATATTTAAATTTACTAGGTATACCTATAGGTTCTTATAGGTATTACCTTTATATACTAGTACTTTATACTATATCTTTATAAAGCTTTATAAGTATATACTTACTATAAAGTTAGGGTTAGGTAAGAAGGCTAGAAATAAGGGATTAATTAGTATAAGTATCTAAGAGGTAATTATAGGTTCTCTACCTAATCTAGCTAATTATAGGTTTACCTTAATTTCTTTAAGCTATACTTCTATATTTATAATATCTTACCTTATATAAGCATATTATAGCTAGGTTTATATAACCTTATAGTAGCACTCTAGCTTATCTAGGTTATTATTATTCCTAGATTTAGTATTATTATATTAATTAGAGTTAGGTAGTATCTATTAAATCCTTTTATTATTAGGCCTTAAAGTTAAGGTATATAAGTTACTCCCTAGGTACTATAGGTTTATATCTCCTTACTAAGTAGTATAAGTATATTTTAAGTAAATATTCTATAGCTTCTTTATATTTAAACCTAGCTAATAGTTTATTTACCCTAAAGGGTTTAAGAGTTTAACTTATTATAACTAGATTAAGGAGATATAAATAAAGTAAAGGCTAAGGTTCTTAGTTATAACTAAAGAGCTACTACTTAGGGGTAAGTATATAAAGGTCTTAAACTTTAACCTCCTATATACCTTATAGGTAGTCCTTATCTAAATACCCTACTATATACACGTGGCTATCTAATAGCTACTTAGTTATCCGCATAACCTAAGGCTTATCTGAGGGTTTTATTATGTAACCATTCTGTCCCTAGCTCCCTAGCCTCCGTGCTCCTAACAAGATTTAATTATTAACTAATAGTTTAAGCTATACCTTAAAGACTAGATAGTATTTAATAATATACTAGACCTAAAGTATAGTTATATAAAAGCGCTTAAAAAAACTATAAGAGTTCTATAAGATATAGCTATAAATAAACTTAAGGTAAGAAACTAGTTACTAAGGGAGTTATTATACTAGAAAGATTTTAATCTTTAATATTTAATATAAAATATAATAAAGTGCTTAATACCTTACTTTATTACCTAAACTATTAGTAAAGGACTTCCTATTAGTATTATAGTTATACCTTAAAAGCTTTAGATTACTAATAAGAGTTACCTAATTAAATAGTATACTAATATAGTAAGAAATAATAAGCTTTATATTTAGGATTTCTAGTAGCTTATAGCTTATGTTTTTACTAGTAACCTTAAATTCTTTAATATTAGTATATAAGAAATACTATAGGATTAGGAAAGATAAATATAGTAAAATACTAAAGATATTTTACCCCTAAGTAATTTAGAGAAGCTAAGATTAAGTGGAAAGGGAAGTTATTACTTATTATAAGTATTCTTATTAGTATTATTATTTATTATTAAATAAGAGATAATACTATTATTCTTAGCTTTAAAGCTTAATATACTTTAATAAGGTAAATAAGATTAAATATATAATACTATAGAATAAGCCCTTTAACTATAGTAAGTAATAATAAGTAAACTACTATAAATAAATATAAAGAATTAGCTAAGGTTACTATAAGTCTATAGAGTTATTAGGTAAGGATAAGTATATAACTATAAAACCTTAGCTAAGTAAGTAAAAGAAAAAATAATTTAGTAACTACTTAGAGATATAGAATAAGCTATAATAATTAATCTCCTTCCTTTCCTTAGAATATAAAGAGTAATATAAAGAAAAATCATTACTTATTTACTAATATTATTTATATACATATCTATAGTACTACCTAGTTTAGTCCCTTATAAAATATAAGCTAAGATTATTAAAGCCTACTAGTAAGAGAAGAAGTATGCCTAAGGATTATTTAATTAATATAAGACCTAAGAGAAGAGAGTAGTATAGTAAGATATAAAGCATCCTACTATCTGTACCCCCTTGCTAATATTACTTACTATATATTTATAAACACTAAAGATACTAAAGCTTTTCTAAGAAATAAAGAATTTATATCTTTAGTTAGGGAGGTCTTATTAGTTCTCTCTTTTCTCTCTTTATTTTATATAATTTTCTCTTTTTTTTCTTCTCTTACTCTTTTTCTTTATAGCCTCTTTACCCTTTTTCTTTTTCTTTTTATTTTCTTTTTACTTACCTTAATACTCCTTTTTTACTATAAGAAGTCTAGCTATATAAGATTAATTAGCCTAGACCTATAAGTACTAGATTAAATAATTCCTTTATTCTTTACATATAATATTAGTTATTAACCACACTTATAAGGCACTTTTAGGTTTTAATGTGTATAACTAGTTAAGAGTAACTAGTATATACCTAGGGAGGTGTTATATGCCGTAAGATATACGCCTAAAAATACGTAATTATAATAACAAGTGCTAGGGTTTAGGGATAGGGATATTATAATAAGGGATAATAATATTAGTTATCTAGGTAAGAGAATTATTTAATCTATAAAGGGACTAGCTATAGCTAAATTCTTTAATAGTTACTACGCATAACCTAATTCTTACGTTTTGCCTTACCTTTAGCTTTAGCTAATATTTAACTCTTACTTTAGCTAATATTAGACTTAATATTATAAAAGATAAATTAAAGAGATTTTCCCCTCCTCTTTAATTAAGACGTTACTTCCAATCTAATAAACTATTTAATCTAGGATATCTCTGTATAATAAGATATTCCTAGCTATTATTGCGATTAATATCGTTAAGTTAATTAACCCCTTTGTTATGTGTAGGCTCTAGAGCTACTCGCGATCGTAGGCTAGCATCGTGTCTTTTGGGGTGTTGTTTTCTACTTAATAAAGTAGTTTATAAGAATAAAAGTAATACTATAAAATACCTTATTTATAATAGTATTATATTAATAAAGAAGAGGGCTACTATAAAAGGGTTTCCCTTAAAACTCCTTTTCTTATAGGAATAAGTTTTTTTTTATTTAGTAAATAATTTAATAGGTTTTTTAATTAAAGTATAATAATAGCTAATAAGGCTAGGCCTTTTTATAATTACTTTATTTTTTATTACCTATAACTTACTTATATTTTACTATACTTTCTCCTTATTTTAATTTAATAAAAGGCCTAAATTATATATTAAGCGTATTTTATATCTTTTATTACTACTTATTAATTATATTTACTTAGCTAATCCTTTTATTTTACTAGGTATTTATTACCTTTATAAGTTTTTCTATAATTCTTAACTTCTTTAACTTTAAATTTATTATTTTTATCTTTAAGGTTTAGTATTAGTATTTCTTTATTTATAGTATTTTCCTAGTAGTTCTATAGCTTTAATAGGCTAATATAAAATATATTATATAGTTAACTATACTTATTAAGTAGTACTAGCTAGTATACTTATTTACTTACTATATTAAGTATATAAAATAGCCTAATAAATCTAGGGATTAGCTTTTATTTTATATCTTTAAGTTTAATATTCTTTATTAATAGTAATATAAAGTTTTCTCTTTTAGGGTTAGTAACTAGTATTATTAGTTATAATACTTTACTTATACTTTAGTAGCTTTTACCTAGTTATATACTAGTTTCTCCTTAACCTTATATAGCTTTTAGATATATATATAAGCTTTTAAAACCTTTCTTTCCTTACTTTTACTCTTAAAAGCTAAGTAAAACTTAGGTAAGTAACTTATAAGAGTATAGTTTAAGAAGTAATTTATTATTTTATTAATAGTATTATTATATATAAATTAAGCTATTAGGAGTAATTTTAGCTATAGCTACTAGTTTTCTTTAATAAAATACTATAAGTAATACTTTAGTACTTAGTTTATTCTTTTTATTTACTTATTAGTTTAGGGGTAAAATACTATTAAAAGCCTTTACTTTATATATAATAAGTAATATATATCTAACTAGAATTAGCTTATAAATACTAAGCCTTTATTAAATATAATACCCTCTAGTACCCTAAATTAAAGCTTAATTTTCTTATAAAATAACTTTACTAATTTAGCTATATTAATTATAGTTTTTATAAGGAAAAAGATAAAGTACTTAGTAAATTAGTTTATAATTACTAGGATTATATTAGTTTTTTACTTCCCTAGTTATACTAGTAGTAATCCTATAATAAAGTCTATTAAGATTTTTACTTATAGTTACTTTAGTATTAGTAGTAATTTAAGGGTTTTATATAAGTAATACCTCCTAGCTATTATATATTAGTATACTCTATAGCTAGATATATAGTTTAAAATAGCTTTACTTATTACTAGCTACTAATAGTAATATTTTAATAGCTTAAGAGTATATTTAGTCCTAAAGTAACTTACTAGTAAATTATTATAATATAGCTATAAAAGCTTTTATTATAAAATAGGCTTTTATAAAATAACTACCTAGGCTTTATATATTAGGAGGCCCCTTATACTATATAACTATAGACTAGCTTTTTCTCTCCCTTTTACTTAGAAGTTAACCTTATCTTTATGTTTTTATAAATCTAAATCTTAGTCTTATACCTTTTATAGTAGTTATACTAATAGTTTATTTACTATAGATTAGTAAGGATTTAGTAATATAATAGCCCCTAAATTACTTATATTATACTAATATCTTAAATATATATTACTTTCTCCTTAAAATTACCTTTATTTAGCTAACCTATTACTAGATTTATAGTAGCTAACTAGCTTTTTACCTAGGTTACTATTAACTTAGTAAGTTCTAAGACTAGTATTATACTATAACTTCTTTAATATATTAGTATTTCTTTTTTTACTATATAAGTAATTACTATTTTCCTTTAAAGCTTTAGTAAAAGCGCCTTATTTAATATAGGTTTACCCTTATAATTAGACTTTCTTAATAGTATATTTATAAGGTTACTTTTCCTTAGTCTATACTTAATTATAAAATAAAAAAGTAAAGAAATATATACTATTATACTTACCTTTTATTTAGCTTTTATTACCTTATAAAAATCTATAGGTTATAGTAATCTAATAGGACTTCTATAAGTATTTTTATACCTTTAATATAGTATTACTAGTATTTAAATAACTTTACTATAGTAAGTAACTCTTAGTTAGCTATACTATAGTTATATTTAGTATTTATAAACTTTCTTAACTAAAAACTACTAGATACTAATAGCCCTTATTATTTTACTAAGATAGAATTCCTATTATTATAAAAATTAAGGTATTTATCTTAATATATATTACTTAACTTAGGTTATAATATTAAAGTAAAGATATTTACTAAAAGATATCTTTTAGCTAGTTAAATACTAGCTACTTCTTTTCTTTAAATATAAACCTCTTAGTCTAAATACTATTTTAACTACCCTTTATTAATATATAAAGAGATATTATAATCCTAGAGTATTTATAAATAAACTATTAGTAAAAGTTATAAAATCTAAGAAATAACTATATATTCTTAAAACTTATAGGCTTTTTCTATTCTTTAATTATATTAACCTAGTAAGTATTTATTAATATTCTATTAATAAAGAGAATAAACCTTAGGAATTTTACTAATTTCTTATAGAAAAAGCACTTAGAAAGTTTTATATATAACTTTACTAACCTTATATATTCTAGAACTTACTTAATATATATAGTATACTTCTTCTTTATCTTAGAGAAAATTAAGATATTATCTAAATATACTATATAAATAATATTAACTAGCCTATAAAGTACCTTATAAATATAGCTTTAAAAGATAGCTAAGGTATTAGTTAACCTAAAAGGTATTATAAAGTACTTATAGGACTTATAATATATATAAAAAGCTATCTTTTACTTATTACCCTTTTTAATATAAATTCTATAGTATATATTCTTAATATTAATCTTTAAGAAAAAGTAAGCCTCTTAGTATTAGTTAAGAATCTTTAAAATTAAGGGGAGAGTATAGTAATTCTTTTATATTACCTTATTAAGTTCTTAATAGTTTATATATAGTTAAAGTATCTTATTTTTTTAGTATAAATAAAATAAGTATACCTATAAGGCTTTTTAAGGGTTTTATTTAGTCTTTTCTTAGGTTATTATTAATATATTCCTAGAGCTTTTTAAGTTTACTTTAGGAAAAGGGGTAAATTAGTCTATATAAGGGTATTACTCTAGGTATAAGATTAATTATATAGTTAGTTAACTTCTTTAATAAGAGACTTTTTACTTTATCTAATATAAATATATCTTTAAACTTATATAGCTTCTTAGGGATATTTTTAATAGTTTTATATACTTTTACTTTCTTTTTATCTTTAAGATAAACTTATTTTCTATTATACCTATAATAGTATATATAATTATCTTATTATATATTACCTTTATAAACTTATAGGGAGTTAGTAGTAAAAAGGCTACCTTTCTTTTTTAAACTACTATTCTTATAAGTATAAGTAAAGGTATATATATTCTTTTATAAGTATATATATTCTAATTAATATAGGGCTTCCCTTTGCTCTTAGGTCCTTATTAATAGCTATATATAGTAGTTTAAGGTTTTTCTTTTTATCCCTTAAGTTTTAAATTATAATAAGTACCTTATAAATACTATATTAGGGAACTATAAGAGCCCCTATTACCTTTAGAATAGGTGCTATAGCCTTAGCCTAATTAAGCTTATAGGTTTATATAAACTAAGTGCTAATAATATTAATCTTAGCGTAACTATTAAAATTTACTACTATTTTAATATCTTTTTATTTTTAAATAGTAACTAGTATATAGAATTAATATCCTACTAGTACCCTAGTATTTAAGGTAAAGGTAAGGGTATTTACTTTTATCTCTAGGAGCTTCCTTAACTTTCTTACTAGTCTTTTCTTAGCTTATTATAATTATAAATAAAATACTTTATACTATTATAATTAAAGTAATACTTTCTTCCTTATAGTTTATTATTATTTAAGTAAGTAATTAAGGTCTTTTCTTTATTCTTATTCTTATTCTTTTAGTCCTTATTTAGCTAATAGCCTTATAAAGAGTTATATCTTTAATATTAAGGGGCCTTATATAAACCTTTCTTTTCTAAATTACTTAGCTTTTACTTATTTCTAGATATTACTTCCTAGAATTACTAGGTAAGTTATATAACCTTTTCTTAAGTTATCCTAGTAATATTTATATATAAGTTAATATAGTCTTATAAGTTAAGAACTAATTTTATAAAGAATATAAAAGTATAAGTCTTTTCTAAAGCTTATTCTAGGTATTTCTTTAGTAAATCTAGGTAAATACTAAATTTAATAGGACTCTAGCTCTTTTTTACTTTATATTCTCTAGTTAAGTAACTATTTATATATTATAGCTTATAAAGTCCTTAAGTAATATAAGAGTTTAGTCCTAAAACTTATCCTAATTATCCTTAGGGTAATCCTAGCTATTAGCTAGTTATTCTTTAATATATTAGTCTTATCTTACCTAATAGTTTATATATATATAGTTAAGTATAAAGAGAATCTTTTAGTTATTCTAGTAATACTTCTTCTTTACTCCCTTAAAGATATAGTTAAGGTTATTAAGCTATATCTTATACTTTTATAGGTTTATAAGGTATTAGAGTTTTATAATATTTTAAACCTTAACTTCTTAGCTACTAAGACTTAAGAATATACTAGCCTTTTAGCCTTTTTTTACTAGTTTTTTTTCTTTATAAAGTTATAGTAAGTTAGTAAGCTTTTATTCTTATTTTTATAGTTTCTTAAGTTACTTAAGCTAAGTAATTTACCCTTTAACTACTACCTTTTCTTTTCTTATAGTAAAGGGTATAGTATTAGATAAGATTATAAAATATAGTATATCTCTAGCTATAGTATTATTATTATTTAGTAAATCCTAAGTAATATATAGTATTATTCTAGTAAATTAAGTTATTCTTCCCCTTATATTACTCTTAGGTAATTAGTAAGAAAAGCTTTAAAATTATAAAAATAAAGGAATAGCTAAGTAAAAGATATAGGGGTATTTATATATTAACTAAAGCTTACTAGGTCTAAGTATATTATATATATAAGTTACTAGCTTATAGCTAGTAGCTTACTAGTATTATATAGACCTAGCCCTAGGGCGTGGTGTGCCTATCTAGTAGTGCGCTAGCGCACGGGTGTTGTAAGTAGGGCCTCATATATAAATCTACATAACAGGGGTAATTAAGCTAATCAGATGTCAGATAGGAAATAAAGGTAATAAAGGCAAGGATTAATAAATACCTTAATTTTTTTTATAATTTCTGGTGAAAATAATGTAACTTTTAGTGGTATTTTATACCTTATATATTTTCCTTGTAGCTCCCTAAAATAATACAGGGGTTATATTACACTTACAGCTGATCACAGCTGTTAGCGAGGGACGAATAACTAGGGCTTGTAGATTTGTAAAATACATAATTCAGGGGGTGTATTGTATTATTGCCCTCCCTACATGCCTTGCGACACTGTCGTCATTACGTTCTTTCTCCACCTGATATGCTTGAGGAACAAATAAAATTGTCGGAGGGAGTTATGCTCTTCAATGAACTGCCAATTATCTTGTATTCGCCCGGGCTCAAGTTTTATTCCGAATGCGAGTTATTGCGTACTATTGTTGGATCTTTGTTCAAGTGCGGAAGTTGGGTTCAATTGTTAGGATCACTGAGTGAACCAAGCGACTTGGGCGTAGCGTCGATCAGGTCCCTTCCCTCGTCCGGCACTAGAATTTGTCCAACCCCTCGTAAGCAGTGCTAACTTGATCTTTCGCTTGTAAGTGAATCGTGCGACACTTGTTGGTCTGCAACAGTCACCAAGTTACAATTCAACTCTGATTGTGGAAATGCGTTTGCCAAGACTTCATTAGGCCGCATTTTTGGTCCAATACACGTCACCTTATCATGTGTGTTGTCTATCAGGGTAAGAGCTTTTCAACTTTTTGAGTTTTGAAGAACCCTCCTCAAAAACTAAATATAATACATGACTACTTGTGTTCAGTCATGTCAGGGGGGCGTATATTCCACCATGCTTGGAAGTATCAGTTAAGCAAGCCTCACTGTGGTTTAATTTAAGTTCCTGACTTTAAATTCTCTTATTGGTGTACAATCGTTCGTTATCGGTAGCATTGTTGTCCGTGCCAGTGAGCAAATGCGCTCGTTCAAGTATACAAAGGCCTGTGGTAAGCAATTCAACCCCGAATCACTGAGTACCTATATTAGAGTCCCCTTGAAACCTTGGTTTCAACTCTCTCTGGCTGTCCCCCTGCTCGCCATTGCTTCTTGCCAAGTTGGTTGTGAAACTGGGCAACGGTCCTGTAAAACGTTCCATGTGCGATGACGAACAATATTCTCAACTGAGCGCTCTTGCCGTACCAGTGTTGCCAGAACCTGTGTCCGAGCCTCTCGCGGGAAGAACCTTGCGGAGTAAGGGTCAAGGCGCTCGTCGATCTTTATTTCGCAGTCATTCTGTACCTCAACGTTTCGTAGAGTGGCCTCAGGATCGTCAGGATCTGGGCTTGCCGCAACGAGTCCACAGTAATCCAAGACTGCGCTTCTGGTTTTCCAGGCAGGGAAAAGAATTTCATTTTGGAATGATTGACAAGCCTTTGAGCTAATGTGTCGTGGATTCGAAGGGACCTTTCGGACTGCCGTTGAGTTGGGATCAAAGCCATCCCGCGCCGGCGTGACTAGCCCGTTGAGATTCTGTGAAATGGTGTCATCGACTGCTGATCTGGAAAATCGAAGAAAATCTATCAATCCCGGTTACTACTAGTATTACAACTAGTGACGATGAGCATATAGGCAATGCGCACCTCGGAGGGTCCCTGCCGAGAAGCAGAATTGCGGCGATAACGAAGGTTGACTAGGAAGCTCAGACATTCTTCTAAACGCAATCTCAACGTTAAATGGAGATATCAATGATCATGTGGATGAATGACTAGGCAGTAAATTCGGTAAGAATAACAGAGAATTGAACAGTGTACATACGCTAGAAGGCCTTGTATGTATGGCTCGACGAAGTTATGATATTGGCTATGAGTCGAATAGGAGCTGGGCATGACACACCAAGTCGTGTAGACGTGTCGTGTACTCTGCACCTTCTGCGGTAATTATGGTCTCCAATCATTGGGGCTCGTGGTATGCTGGCGCATGATTCAGTGCATACCTACCTACTCCAGGCGCTATCATATCACTGTATGTACCCGTCAGGTGGAGTAATTGTCCTCCTGGATTAAACAAGATCCGAGGATCCGCCGCTGAACTTGGCCTGAATACCCTGAAGCTCGCTTTTCTGCCTCTACTTCCACCAACAGAGTTTGGTCCCATTTGTCACCGAGGCAAATTTTGACACATCAAACTGGAAGACCAGCGCCATTGGCTAATCCTGGCGCAACATACTCTAAGCTTGCATCAAAGTGCAAATCCTAACCTTCCAGTGAGTGTTATCCAAACACCACGCGTCAAGTACACGATAAGCACAATTGAACTATGGAACATTTATATTTAATCCTGCCATTTGTACATGAATTTTTTACTGTCGTCTATTAACACGATAAAATCCTTACATCAGGTCATTTATCCGCCCTCGAAGCTAGGCCTTGTACCATCCCCACGATGCCACAACAACTTGCGCCGAAAGAAGCCGCACAGTTTCGACAGGTTATTCGCAGCTATGAGGACAAACAGTACAAACGAGGCTTGAAGACGGCGGACCTCATCCTTAAGAAGAATCCGAAACATGGAGATACAATGGCCATGAAAGCTTTGATCCTCAATAGCCAGGGCAAGACCGAGGAGGCGTTCGCTTTAGCGAAGGAGGCGTTGAGAGCGGACATGAAATCGCATATCTGCTGGCATGTATATGGACTGCTATATCGATCTTGCAGAAACTTCGAGGAAGCTATCAAAGCTTATAAATTTGCTCTCAAACTCGAGCCCGAATCAGCCCAGATCCAACGAGACCTTGCTACCCTGCAAGTCCAGATGCGGGACTATGACGGTTATGTCCAGAGTCGCAATGCCATGCTCCAGGCCCGACCGCAAGTTCGTCAGAGCTGGACTGCTCTTGCTATTGCACATCACCTGTCTGGGAACATTCCCGAAGCTGAGAACGTACTGACGACATACGAAGGCACATTGAAGACGACACCATCGCGCCATGATACCGAGCATTCAGAAGCTGTCATGTACAAGAACTCCCTGATAGCTGCACAAGGAGATTATGAACGTGCACTCAAGCATCTGAACACCGCATGCAAGCACAATTTGGACCGTTTAGCGGTCTTGGAACACAGAGCCGAGTACCTCCTGAAGTTAGGACGACATGAGGAAGCAGCTCAAGCTTACAGGGCGTTACTTGACCGCAATGCGGATCGTGCCGAATACTATGAAAAGTTGGCAATTGCATTGAAAATACCAGAAAGGGACTCAGAAGCGCGGAAGGCAATGTATGACGAGTATGCTGAGAAGTTCCACCGTTGCGATGCAGCCAAGCGAATTCCCTTGGACTTTCTGTCTGGTGAGTTTCAGCAAGATCACATCGGTAGCAATTGAAACATTGCTTACAAAAAGTCAGGCGACGACTTTGAGAAGGCAGCAGACACTTATCTCACCACCATGTTCAATAAGGGGGTTCCGTCTACGTTCGCTAACCTCAAGCACCTATATTCTGATGCCTCAAAGAAAACCGTGCTTGCTTCCCTCGCACAGAAGTATTTGGAGTCTCAGTCCACTGAAACCGAGAGCAAAGACAAAGGGGGAGCTGCCGCGTTGTATTTTTTGGCACAGCATTATAATTACCATCTCAGCCGTGACTTGGCCAAGGCGACAGAATACATTGATAAGGCTATCGAGAAAAATTCCAAAAGTGTTGACTTCCACATGACAAAGGCACGAATCCTGAAGCATAAGGGTGAAATTGGAGCAGCTTCCGCTATGATGGACACTGCACGAAAACTCGACCTTAAAGACCGGTATATCAACAGCAAGGCTGCAAAATATCAGCTTCGCAACAACGAAAACGACAAGGCTCTGAAAACCGTAGGCCTGTTCACGCGAGCAGATACCGTTGGCGGTCCTCTCGCAGATCTATTGGACATGCAATGCATCTGGTATCTCACAGAAGATGGGGAGGCTTATGCTCGACAGGGAAATATTGGCCTTGCTCTGAAGCGATTCCAGGCTGTCACCAATATTTTCGATGTTTGGCAGGAAGATCAATTCGATTTTCACACATTCTCTCTGCGAAAAGGTCAAATCCGTGCTTATGTCGATATGATCAAATGGGAAGACCACGTCCGTGATCACCCGTTCTACTCGCGCGCGGCGCTGGACGCCATCAAGCTATACGTGATGATGTCGGACCAGATGTCTTCCAACGGAACCAATGGCGCTAGCGATGAGCATGGTGATGAAGCTTTGGCCAAAAAGAAGGCTGTAAAGAAAGCGAAGAAGGAACTCCAGCGATTGGAGAGGGAGCCAGTGGGAAAGCAAGCGAAACAAGACTCACCCAAGGGGAGCCAAGGGGCTGAAGCCAAAAAGAAGGATGAGGATCCGTTAGGCCTCAAACTTGCTGCCACAACAGACCCGTTGGGGGAAGCCATGAAGCTCCTAGGCCCACTATTACAGGCCTGTCCCAAGAGTCTCGATGCGCAGCATGCCGGATTTGAAGTCTTGATTCGTCGAAGTAAGTGAAGAATCCCCCCTGTCAATTTTCATTTTTTTGTTCTGAGATCTCCCTGGAGGGCAAATATAGCTGACAGATTGCAGACAAACTTATTCCAGCCCTTCGGTGCTTGAATGCAGCACTCAGCATCGACCCTGCAAACACAAGGACCGGAGAACAAGCGACTGCCTTAAAATCACGCGTAAATGCAGCTTCTGATCTGCCACAGAAAGTGTCCAAGATCTTAGCCGCAGAGCTCGAGCTTGCTTAGAGCAGACGTCTAGTAACGTTGATATGCTCACACAACATGAAAACAGTTGATAGAGCGTGCCAGCCGATTCCTCACAATCAAAAGGTTTGACCAAGACTACGCTTTGAATTTGTTGAAAGTTGCAAGGCGGGAGGATTATGGGAAGAGAACATGTTTTGCTGCGAATTGCGAAGGCTTCAATAGACTGGCTTTTATGGCAGGCCTGGCATCATCATGAAGAGTGGAACTGCGGATATTCCAACCACTGGATACGGCGGCATGGCGTCTTAAATTGGGAGCAGGCGATGTATGGTAGAAAGGAACGCTTGTAGTCATTCAGACAGTCGTGCACCTTTCCCTGCATAGATAAACCACATCTATGACAATGTTGACGTTCTTTTCCGGCCGAGCTTCACATCTTACCCAGACGTCTTCTCAGGTCTGATTGTCGGTAGTGGCACATCAAGAAACCATCCAAGATGTTGAACAGTTGTCCCTGCTTTGATTTATATACGACTTGCGATGGGCACAAGAGGTCGTTTCAAATGGGATAATGAGGGCGGCCACGGGTAAATTCGTAAAATCGGTCCTTCAAGCTAATACAACACCATTACTGGTCAACGACCTCGTCCGACTATGTGCGAACCCCACCTCGTACCTCGTACGGCGCCACCCAGAATGCAGAAGCCAGAGAAAGCGGTAGGAGACTAACCCGTGCTTCCCGCGCGGTCCAGATTGCACGAGGTCGTTCTTCATCTATTTTCTTACCTCGACGGACTTGTTCCTCGCTCTCAACTCACGCGACTGTTCAGTGCGCTCGCCTGTAATGCAGAAGACAGCCACGCATTAGATGCGGATTCGTTGCTTAATTTTCACCCGCTCTTTGATTTGGAAACAAGTTGAGCTTGGTTAGACTATACCTCTGCGCTACCATTTTTGTTTTTGATTTAACCAAGAAGTCTGTCACATTCCAAATTTTTCCGATAGGTAGTCTCCTTCGTTATTGACCATAGATTGTAGCATGGAGAGGGGCAAGATTGGTGCCGGCGCCAATGGCATTCACTTGAACCTTGGGGGCAAAAATACTTTGTCTCTTTCGATTAGTGAAAACTCACTCCAAATCTATGGTACTGATCCTCCAACTTAACAATCTGTTTAGACCCTGTTTCTAACAACTCGACAGAGCCAGGACCAAGAAATAGACTGCGCTCAGCATGCAAATCAATTATCACAGGTTGTGAGCCCCAAGTCACGCAAGCAAGCCAAGGGCAGAAAAAATGATAGAATAAACTAACCAAACCAGACTCATCTGGTCTGTGTACTATCCCTGTATACAATATTCTATGGTTGGAAGTGACCAGTCGGAAGCTTGTGATTGACTACGCTGCTCAGCCGTCCAAGACGTCTATCAAACTTGAAACATGGACATTTGATCTTGAGAACGAATCTGAACCGGAGAATTCGGAGCTGGAGAAGTTTGTGTCCGACGTTTTTGCGCAAGCGTATCGCGGCTCGCAACTCCGAATGAGAGCGTTGGTACTCATCAATCCCAATTCCGGCACAGGCGGTGCCCTGCGTAAATGGAACAAAGATGTCCTGCCCTTATTTCGAGCTGCCAGAATGGAGCTAGAGGTTGAGACGCTGCAGAAAGGCGGAAAAGCCACGAAACTTGCAGAGAAGATCGACATTGAGAAATATGATACCATTATGGCATGTTCTGGCGATGGCACGTGCCATGAAATATTTAACGGATTGGCAAAGCGACCTGACGCTGCGCGTGCCTTATCTAGAATTGCAGTAAGTCATATTCCCTGTGGTTCAGGGAATGCTATGTCCTGCAATCTTTATGGAACACATCGAGCCGCCCTCGCCGCCTTGGCAATCATCAAAGGTCGTGTCACTCCTCTAGACCTTGTCTCAATCACCCAAGGCAGCAGACGGTTTGTGTCCTTTCTGTCCCAATCCCTGGGGATGATTGCTGAAAGTGATCTTGGGACTGAAAATCTTCGTTGGATGGGTGGCACCCGCTTCGAAGTGGGAGTCTTAATGAGGATATTCCGACGTCAATGCTATCCTTGTGACCTTGCTGTGAAGGTTGAGATTTCCGACAAAAAAGACATAAAGGCCCATTATAAGCAACGCGCAAGTGAAAAGGCCGCTCAGGATACACCTACGATCAGTGGTGCCACGGACAAAGATGGCAGCGGTCTGCCACCACTAAAGTATGGGACGGTGCAAGATGCACTTCCTGAGGGATGGGAACTTGTAAAACATGAGAAGATTGGCAACTTTTACTGCGGGAATGTAAGTTATGAAGCTGACCCTAGACCGCAAACTGTTTGGACGCCTCCAAAGTTGTGCTAACTGTTCTGTAGATGGCTTACATGGCACCGGATGCCAATATCTTCCCGGCAGCTCTACCATCTGATGGTTACATGGATTTAGTAACCATCAACGGGGATCTGTCTCCTATTAAAGCCACCAAGTTGCTATTTTCAGTCGAAAGTGGCAAATTCTTCGATAATGCGCATGTACGATATCAAAAAATTTCGGCATACCGCATAACACCCAGAGACCAAGACGATGGATTCATCAGCATTGATGGTGAACGAGTGCCTTTTGAGCCGTTCCAAGCTGAAATACATCAAGGTTTGGGACGAGTGATCTCAAAGAGAGGAATTTACGAGGCCAATGGGCCTGCACACTGAGACAGCGTCTTCTGGCGAACAGACAAACGCGTAGGTTCTCGTACTAACTCGCCTCGATTGCTGATAGGGATTGAAATGACTCAAAGGGCGGAAAGGGGGCAGAAGGTAGATATGTTCTAGAGTTGGAAGGCGTTGGTTCCCTATGTATGTATGCAGCGACCAGCTACAGGTGCCAGGAATGCAGCTCCACACCTACAATATACAAGTGGGTGGGTGGTGTACAATGGCACGGCACGTCCCTTTTCAGTATGGGAATCGGCGGCAAATAGCTCAACGAAGCGAAATGAATCAAACCAATGAAATAGCCTTAATAGAGCGCGGTGATCCTTCCTATCCATGCCAACGCATCCCCTCTGGCAACCTCGCTCGCGTTTTCCGGCACCATTTGCAAGTTGGAGCAAGCTGGGCTGGCTGCAGTGCAGACGAAAGCTCGAGGAGGGGGGTTGGTGGTTGTGACGGCATCGACTCGATCACCCCTCTCTGCTCATCACACAAAGACCCACCGTCAGACCCATCGTCAGACCCATCGTCAGACCCATCGTCAAACCCCAAGCCTAACCGGTTCGCATCCGATTTCGCCGAAGACTTTGCCTGGCGGATATAAAGGACATCACGATTTCAACATGCGCAATAACCGAGGCAGTAGAGGATCTTCTAGTCCCTGGAGTCGTTTAAGGCCGGTCCAACAAGATCCATTGGAAAGCTTCGGCTTGCCGTCGAAGGGCGACACAAGGTAGCACTTTCAAAGAGAAGCAGTCATACAGAGAGCCTCAGTATCATTTAGGTGTAGCTGACCGATCTGGATAGACTACTCAATCACAAAACCCAAGAATCATTCTACGCCAAAATTGTGGATCGATACATGACGTTCTGCTCAGATGCGGGACAAGGCGATGAGCTGCTTCGACGATTCTCGTCACTGCACATCAACAGCTCAGACAACCAGCCGGCAATGCCAGCCGGCGTGCCAAGTCAACACGACCAAGTTGTCAAGGCATCACCCATAAATTCTACTGGGCAAGCTACAATCGCCAAAGGACTTTCGGATATCCTAGCTGCCCTAAGAAAACTCAGAGAAGGCATCGTCGCCTCGAAGCGGATCGACGATTTCGCGGCTCAAGTGTATCTTTTTTGCATCAGAATATCGATTCTTTCCAAACAACCAGAATCATATCATCCAGCAATTCTTCACCTTTTGGGCACAATTCATCCTCAGCATCCCCTCACATCATCCGAGACTGCAGAAGTTGTAGGCTACCTTGTGCTGGACGCAGTCTGCCGCAGGAAACAGTCTGCCGAAGCCATTACCGTTTGTCATCAATACAAGCTGCAGGATACAAAAGTGAAAGCGGCGTTATATGCAATCATTCATAAAAATTATGTAGTCTTCAGACGAATACAGCGAGACATGGATGGCTACAAAGTTCGATTAATGGAATGGGCTGACAGAGACATTCGAATGCATACCCTTAAGTGCTTTGGAAGAGCTTATCACTCCGTGGACCTAGGTTTTCTGGAGAGAATCACTGCATCAGAATGGACGAGCCTGACCCAGAATGATGATGTGGGCTGGGAGCTTGATGAGAACAAAGTTGTCGTCATTCGAAGACTCAAGGGTCGATGATTCTCTCACGAAACTCGTTCGGTTGCTGTGGCCGATGCACGTTAATCTGTCATCGCATATGCTGAACACTTGTCTCGCTTCTCGAATGACAGACATTCACACGAGTTGATTCAACCGCCTTATTGCTGCATACTTCTAACTCCAAACCTACCACAGTTTGCGAGTAATTGCGGCAAGGTCCGAATGCATTCAGACCAGGCCACTTTCGTGCTGACGGGCCCTTATCCTGGAACACCATGTTATACGATATAGACAACTTGCCAGACGCTAGGATGTTAACAATGGTGTCCTACGCGGTATTGTGCTTTCAAGATCGAGCGTTGTCATTGGCCGTCGTGCTGAGGCGATTTGCGCCAAGCTTACCCCAATACTGTACTGACAGTGAGATCAAGCTGCAAAAGTTGAGTTTCGGATAACAGTTTGCAGGATTAGGAATTTCTGCACCAGAAAAAAATTAAATTCTTAGGCAGAATCTGAAAAAAGAACAATGCGGACTTGTGGCTCGCAACTTATTTACTATTGATCATCCGACCGTCGTTGCTTATGTGTCTGTGAATGGTATCGCAACCCTTCGACCCAGGTAGATGGTATTGGCGATACACAATCATCTTCAGCAGTGGAATTGATGCTGACAATCACTCGGAAGCCAAATGTTTACGCCTTGCACTATCAACCTGCTTCTTTGCCCACACAGCGGTGGCCTGGCTTCAATCTGAGGACTTGCGAACTTTTAACTCATTCTCACAACGTACAACTACAATTGTCCCACAGCAAGGCCATCTAAAAAATCTCATTTCTTCTCAAGCACATATACTGGATTGGAGTTCTGAGTCTCATTTGACGTTTCGTATGGGCCATCAACCCTTTCTTGGTTGAGTGTGGTCACATCTTTCACACAGTCAGAAAACTTAATGGAAATGAGACCATGAGGAAATTAGAAAAAGAAAATCAGGATTGGTTCATGCTAGCGAGTTCTGTCCTTTTCTTTTTGCGGCGCTGTCTTATCGCGGATTGACGTAGAGTTAGGTCAACCTGGAATCGCTTCCTTACAACCCACAAGACCATGGAAGCCTGAACTTTGAACGAGGTGAACGTAGTGAATATAGATAGATTGATTATTGGCGGATGCTATTCTCACAAGCGCCGCCAGTTCCACGATTCGCGTAGGTAGAGCTGGTTGGCTGTACAGATGTTACCGTGCACCACCAGAATCTTGTCATGACAGCATGATAAAACTTCATTTTTCACCGTCCCGATTCAAGACTCTTATCGTATGCTATGTCTCGTTCACTTAACCACACTCAAGTGGAAGTTCTTCGTCTGAGCGAACCATAGGTGAAGATTTGACGATTGAGAAACAGTTAATAGCTACTTCCGCACAGTTTCGCATGTGACATCTGAATCATCCGAGTCTGTCAGGGTTTATTCACGTCGTTGATGGACCTTCTTCTTCTCGTATAATTGTATGGACTTCTCTAAATCTTTGAGACTAGAACGATCCCCATATGCATATAAGAGAGCATTGTTTCGATGCTGCGCCTCCGCAAAATCTCTCTCAGCAGTAACGATGTTCACAATACAATACGTCGTCGACGTGTGCTATCAACGTATAACGAAAGTCGGCGACTAGATCTGTGGTCAAGGAAAGCGACAATGATGTAATAGCTTTAGATGTTTTTGGACCGTAAAGCTAAGTGCTGGACAGCATTGTGGAGTATATGTTGAACAGTAATATGCGAGCCTTAGGTGACCGCATTATATAATGACCCAAGCCTACTTAAGTACTACCTAGGTATTTGATTCGTGTCATGACCCAAACGGCAGTAACCACCGAAGTGGCCGCTGAAGATAAATACGATTCACAAAAAGCGACTGCACCCGGCTCAGCCCGCATCAAGATTGAAGTTCTTGCTCCAGCCGGTAATCATTATGAGGATCTTTCCTTGATTCCTAATCAGACCGCTTTCATGTCACTGCGAGGGACTGCTTCGACTGTTCCTCGGTCCTCCCGCCTGCTATCGTGCAAAAAAAATCCCTTACCATAGAAATTTTCGGCATTTCATACTGCCACAAAGGCATTTGGTCATATCCTCAATTCCAATGTCTCCTTCCTCTGTACCATCATCTGTGGTCCCATCAACATAGTCAAAGGTCAGTTCCTCTCCCTTCGCGATATCCTTGACAGCAAAAAGTGCAAGGTCATGTATGTGCTTATCGGCATGGTCCCCAACGCGAGCAAAAATCCTTAGGTTGGGGTCACACGAATGGTTGATAAAGCGGGTTGGCCCAGACATGAACTCTCCATCCACCTCAAGAGGAGGTCCTTTAAGTCTTGAATCTAGTGAGTGAGGGTCTGTAAACTTATCCAAGGCGAACAAATATACGTCTTTTTTTTGGGAAACAGCAGACGCTGCTCGTCGCCTGTCAGCTTCGATAGAAGTAATAATTTCTCCGAGATAGCGGTCAACAAATTGGCCCTTCTTAATGGATTCTGTTGACCTCACACCTGTTGGGTATAATTAGCTCTTGTCGCCTCGCTTTATCTTATGAGTGTGCAGGTCTTACCCCAACCACGGTCCTCTGTTCGAAAGATCTGAAGCGGCACAGTACGGCCGCGTTCAACTACCCTGTTTGGGCAATTCGCTGCACAGCAGCAACCTTGATGACATTCGTATATCGGTACTTTGGACGCATGGAGCTTGGACCGCAGAAGACCAGCTTTGCTTCCGCGAGCATGGTATGCATAGATTTTCTGGGGTGTGATATGCTCCGTAGCCGTGGTCCCGAATATGTGATCTTCGTCGCTAGATTCAATCTCGTCAATGTCTGCCAAGCATAAACAGCCTGCATACTGGCAATCTTCTGTATGATCACAGGTGCAACCACTGCGGAAACTTGAGTCTGCAGCCTGGACATTATTTCCAAGGACAACATTATCGATGAATCGAAAATTTTGCGGCAGGACTTGAGTATCCTTATCATTAATGATAGTGATAGGAGCCGATTGGTGCGTCGGAAAGCTTCGAAGTTGACACCAGTGACACTTATCCTTCTCAACGTCATTTCCCTTCGTCTTTGTTTAGCACATGTAAAGGCTTTGCAGTACCTGGATGCTGAAGACTAACGACGTCCAAAATGCAAGGGGGGGGGATGGGGATGGCAAATAAAGCAGTGCAATGTTAAGAGGAACTTACATCTTGGCCATGGCAAAAGAAGTGCCTCTTCGTCGCTTCCTCCATGGCTATACATAAACATGGCCCTCCTTGCTTTCACCTTTGGCACGTGAATGTAGAAGCTCGCCTCATGCAAGTCGGGGAGGAGGGGTTGTTATTGGGAGCCTTTAGAAAATTGTGGGAGACTTCTTCAAGCGCAAAAGAAGTTTGCGGCTAGCCGCATGTTCTATCGCTATAACTCAAGTAAGGATGTCTCCCTTCCGTTCACAGGTGTCTGGTGCCAATAGGCCAAACTCGAACGTGCATGGAAGCAGGCTTGAGAGTGTTCGAAGGCGGTTTCCCCTCCTGCAGCCTCATTGGTTAGGCCACCAACTATAACCTGCCTCGTCCCCCCACCACTACTCGTTTCGATGGAGTGTTTCGAGTGAGAGGTGCTTTTGAATCCCCAGATCTTTTATCCATGTCTCCAACCGGTCTACATCAGTTCTATATCGCTTTCTTCTTCACAGTTTTCTTGTGCTAAGTATTGTCAAGCTTCTTTTGCCTCATTGCGCACTATCCAAGTCGGCAGATCTGGGTTAGGTCAAAAGGCTGCATATTGTTAGACCGCGAAGCTAGGGTTTAATGTGATTACCTCTATTAAGTTATCCGACCCTGTAAGAGGGTGTAAACTATAGCTTAAATACCTAAGTACCTTTACTATTAGTAAGGTACTTATATAGTGCTAAAATATACTATAAAGTTATAGAGATCTTAGAAAATAACTAGCTAGGGGTAAACTCTTATCTTAGCTAGTTAAGTAATAAGACTATTATATAGTAAGGATTAATTATACCTTTATAAGTATAATATACCCCCTAAAAAACCTTATTTAAGGTTTTTATAATAATTCTAAATTAATAAAATTAGTTAAATTAATACTATAATATTTAAATTAGTTTTATAGTATAAAAATTTAGTTAATTAGTTATAATTTTATTTAAATTAAGATTATTATATAATACTTACTTTTTAGGTTTTTTACTAAGTATACTAAAAGGTAGTTATATAAGCCTTAATACCTTATAAAAGCTTATAAAAGTATTTCCTATAAAAGGCTTTATAAGGCTATTAGTAATTATCTCTTTAGTAATAATCTAGGTAATATTAAAGGTTTTTTTATAATCTCTTAATAAAGCTAGTAGTAATAAATATTTATATACTAAAGCTTTATAATAAGCTTTATAAACTCTTTCTTAAGGAGGTAAATTATTTATATATTATTATATTTAATTTTAAGTATATTATTACCTAGGCATAGCCTAATCTCTTAATATAGCTATCTAAAGGCTATAAGCTTTTTATTATAGTAAAAAGTACTAGGAGCTTTACTTTAGTTAATAATATTATTATAATAGCTTACTTACTTACCTTAAAAAGTATAGGTTTTTAAAAGCTTTATAATATAGCCTTATAAGCTTTTTTATATTATAGTATTATTAGTAAAGAAAGTATTACTATATACCTTTAATTTAGGGTTATTATTACTATATTTAATTACTAGGTTTACTTATATATACCTATACTTAAGGGCTTTTTTATTACTTTTATATACTATAGCCCTAGGTTTTATAAGTATTATAAGAGTTAAGAAGCTATAAAAGTAATATTAGGTCTTAAAACTATTATTAAATATAGTAAGGTTTTAATTAATAATTTATATCTCTTAAGATCTTAAGTGCTAACCTTTTTTTAAAAGGTTTTAGTAATATAGTAGTTATTAAGGCTATAGGCCTTTATTAAGGGATTTTTATATTAAATTTAGTAGTAGCTTTATCCTAATAGGACTTTTAATTAAGCTATACCTTCCTATTAGTATAATCTCTAATAATATTAATACCTAGGAACTATTATAGCTTTTTAAGGTCTTTAATATTATACTTTATAAAGAGTTTTACTTTAAATTTATTATATAAAGATAATTTTCCTTTAGTAAATAATATAATAAGGTTATTTATATAAAAGAAAATAATTAACCTATTCTTAATAAATATATAAGGGTCCTTAAAAATCTATATAAAGCCTTTACTAACTAGCTAGCTAATTAGCTCTTTTATTTATAGAAAAGGTACTCTCTATAGCCTATAGACTACTTTAAGAAGCTTTAGATAGGCTTATTTATCTTTATAGCCTAGGGGTATTTTATAATAAACCTTTTTATTAAAATCTAAATTTAAGAATATTATAATAAAGTTATACTAGTATATCTCTAGGTTAAAATAGTATATAATAGCTATAAATAGCCTAAAGGTATTAGTAACTAAGGTTACTACTTAAGTTAATAAATAACTCTTTAGTTAATAATTCCTAAGAATATAAAGATAAGCTTTATATTATAGGAGGTAGCCTTACTTATCTAATTTATAAGAAAAGACTTAAGTAAGGCCTAGAAGCTTTATATATATAAGGATTTTAGCTCTAGATACCTTTATAGCTACCTTTTTATTAATAATCTTATTAAATTCTTTATCTTAGGCCTTATAAAACTCTTTTTCTTTTAGATAACTAGCTAGATAGTTATAATAAGCTAGGGGAGGAGAAAGCCTAGATATATAAGGCTTTTCTTTGCTTTTAGGTTCTAGCTTAAAGGCTATAGTAAATGCTTTAAGATTATTATAATCTTATAGATTTATTAACATTTCGTAATCATTACTACTATTAGGTAGGTTAAGCAAATTAATAATACTTAATAGTTGTTAGGAGCATGGAGGCTAGGGAGCTAGGGACAGAGTAATTACATAATAAAACCCTTAGATAAGCCTTAGGTTATGCGAATAACTAAGTAGCTATTAGATAGCTATGTGTATATAGTAAGGTATTTAGATAAGAACTATCTATAAGGTATATAGGAGGTTAGAGTTTAAGACCTTTATATACCTCCCCTTAAGTAGTAACTCTTTAGCTATAACTAAGAACCTTAGCCTTTACTTTATTTATATTACCTTAATCTAGTAATAATAAGTTAAACTCTAAAACCCTTTAGGGTAAATAGACTATTAGCTAGGTTTAAATATAAAGAAGCTATAAAATATTTACTTAAAATATACTTATACCTATATTACCTAGTAAGGGAGATATAAACCTATAGTACCTAGGGAGTAACTTATATATCTTAACTTTAGGGCCTAATAATAAAAAGGTATAATAAATACTACCTAACTTTAATTAATATAGTAATACTAAATCTAGGAATAATAATAACCTAGATAAGCTAGAATAGCACTATAAGGTTATATAAGCCTAGCTATAATATACTTATATATATTATTTACGCTAGTTAGCTCTATAGATGGCTATTACTAGTACTCCTAATACTAAGTTAAAAGGGAAAACCCTATACTAGGAAGAAAAACCCCCTTATGTTTATGTATAGGTTAGTGCTAGCCTTGTTATAGGTTTACACTACTTAGTGTGTTTCCTATTATAAGTGTTTATTACTAGCTTATACTAGCCTTATCCTATTAAAAAGAAAAGAAAGGAAAAATATATAAAATAAGTGTTTATAAAATCCTTCTAGTCCTATTCTAGTGTAATAATAAGCTTACTTTAGGTCCCTTTACTTTAGGCTAGGGTAAAGTAAATCTAGGTTTATAGTATTAATTTACTTTTTATTTACTTTTATGCTAACTCTTTTATAGCCTTACTTTTTAGCTAACTTTAGCCTATTACTACCTTATACTTCTAATAAAGTTAGAGTACTTAGTTTTATTTAATTAGTATAAGGGGAGAGTAGTTATAGTCCTAGACTAGTATAGTCCTAGGTTAAGATTACTTATATGCTATTAGCCTTATTAATTACATTATGCTTTATTTTTAAGTAAGTTATTTAAATTATCCCCCCCTTTATAAGTATAAAAGAGCTCCCCCTTAGGGTCCTAGTCTTTTCTTCTCTTTATATTAAACTTCCTATAGGTTTTTCCTTTCTTTCTAGCTATCTAAGGCTTTTCTAGGCTAGGGTTAGGTTATTTACTAATATTTACTATAGATTTAGGTTAAATCTAATATAATACTACTAGAAGCTATAAGTACTTTAGTGTTACTACTTATCTAGCTTTAATTTACCTAGGAATTTACTAAGTATAAGGACTTCCTAGGGAAGTCTATAACTAAGAAGTAATATGCTTAAGTCTTAGAGAAGGGCCTATCTATAGGTTATGTTTACCTTTATTCTAGGCCTAGTCCGCTGCTAATTTGCTTACTAGCTTAGTAAACTAAGAGAGATTTAGTGCGTTTTCTATAAGTCTTATTTAATTTAGGACTATAAGTATTAGTGCTATATTATTATTAGTAAGTTAGTCCTATTCTAGCTTAGAAGCAAGGCTAACTCTCTAGATAAAGGCGGCTACTAATACGTGTTTTAACTACTAGGTTTAGAATTATTAATATTATTAGGTAATAATTATCTTTTTTTTAGCTTAGGTTTATATTTAATTTACTTATTTTCTTAGCTAAATTTATCTAGCTAGTAGAATAAGCACTAGTAGTTAGTTAAGACCTAGGCTTCTATAGCTAATAGGGGTAATATAAGTTTACTCTAGCTTTATAATAATTTTAGTTTAGCTTTAATCCCTCTCTTAATAAGTCCTAGAAGGTTTCTAAGACTAGGTTAAAAGGCTTTATACTAGTAATTAGGTAAAAAAGAAATAGAGTGCCTTAGTAATAGGCCTAGACTAGGCTAGTTTCTTAAAGAAATAATATACTAAGCTTATCTATTAGCTTATATACCTTAATGTATATATAGTAAAGATAAACTATCTCCTACTTACTACTATCCTTATAAAGTCTTATAATATAGTTTAGAAGTAAGCTAGGAAATAGCCTATTTCTAGGACTATATTTAGAAGCCTAGCTATAGTATTTTTAGCTAGGTTATTATAAGCTTTAATAAGGCCTACTAGGAGTTTATTATCTCCTAGCGCCTTCTAGCTAGCTATATTTACTAAGATATTATTAATCTTCTCTTATTTAAATTATTCTTTATTTAGTAATAGTGTGTTTTCTAGCTTTAGGAAGAAAAGGTCTAGTATATATAAGAGGTCTACTATTAGCTTAGGGAAGAATCTTTATGCTAGTACACTAGCCTTATCTTTATGTATAGTAGCTAGGTTAGGGTTATTTTTGCCTCTTTCTAGCTTAGGAAGCCTAGGGAGCTTCGGGGGGGCCTAGCTTTAGAGCTAGGCTTATTTCTTAAGCCTCTAGACCCCTTTGTCCTTTTCCTATATATTAGCCTTTTATAAGGTATCTCTTTATATGTTTCTTTTCTTTTCCTTAATAATATATTCTTAGTCCTTATTTATCTTAGTATAGGCTTACTAGTTTATATTAGTTTTCTAGTATCTTTATTATTTCTTAGCTTACCTTGCTTTACTAACTATCTCTTAGGCTTTCCTTAACTACTATATCTCTAAGCTAGGGAGTCCCTAGGCTTTTTTAGAATTACCTTATTTATAATCTATTATAAGCTAGTAATAAGCTATATTATATAGTTATTTATTCCTTCTTTATTATATAAGTCTAGTGTGTTTTTAGGCTAGAGTATTACCTTAGCCTTTACCTTTATATATAGTTAGTTTATAGCTTCCTATATATATTTAAGGACTTAGGGGGTAGCTTCCTATTATTTATTAAGAATACTAATTAGCTATAGAATATAGTTAGATTTAGGGAGGTTTTTAGCGCTATTATAGTAGACTCTAATATCTAGCATGGCTTACACTAGGTTAATAGTGCTATCTTTATTATCTTTATATTATCTTATAGGTTTACCTTAGGGGGTAATAAGTCTAAGCCTTTACTAGTCTATAAACTTTAGTAATTTGTTTACTTTATTAGTTTTCCTATCTAGCTTATCCTAGAGGGGGTGTTTTTAGTTAAAGTTACCTATAAATACGCTTTAGTTATAAGGCTCTTCTAAGTTAATTATATAAATAAGGGTGTTTTAGTTATTACTATATCTCTTTAAGTAAAGGGAGTAAATATTAATTTCTTATAGTTTTACTAGTAATTAGTTAGTTTCTCCCTAGGCTAACTATGATTTTACTTTATATTTCTTATTTATATATACTATATTATATTTATTATAGTGTGTAAGTTAAAACTAGGTAAGGCCTAGTGCTAGGGGCTATAGGTTTCTTATATATTCCTATTCTTAGATTATAATTATATCTATATTAGTCTAGTAATAAAGCGCTATATATACTAGTTTATTCTTCTTATTTATATTCTAGAAAAGGACTTATAATATTATTATATTAATTAAGGGGTTATTAGTCTTTGCTATCTTATACTAGTTCTAATCTAGCTTTAAGTTGCTTTATGTACTATTTTATACTTCCTAATCTTAGTTATTTAACGCTTTACTTTATATTTATAAGTTTTTCTTTTTTCTTACTTACTATAATTATTAGCTCTAAGGCTATACTAGTTCTTTTCTAGGGCTAGATTAAGCTTTTACTTAGGGAGTAGGTAGTAAAGTAAGAGAGTTACTTAAGGTATTTTACTTTAGTAGTATTTTACTTCTCTTTTAAGATAAGGTAGTCTTTTAACTAGGCTAGGTGTAGTTTAAAGTATAGAATATAGTTTTCTTTTACTTATTTATCTTTTATTAGGTAAGAGAATTCCTTATTCTTATAGTAGCTAGCATTATACTAGCTATACCTTAGCGTTACCTTATAGAACTTAGCTATATATTTTATCTAAAAGTAATTATAGTATTATTAAGGTTATAGAGTCTTATTATATAGTTTAGTTTAGAAAAGCTTTACTTTAAAGACTATTTTATCTTAGTATATTTTATTAGTATCTTTAACTTTAGCTAGGCCTAGTATTAGGGTAGTTCTTTAGGTACCCTTACCCTAGGGTTATCTTACTATTACCTTAACTATATTTACCTTATTAGCTTTTCCTATTTTAGTTACTAGGTTCTTAATAAAGGTATATTTAGTTAGGAATCCCTTAATAATCACGCTAAGTATATAGTAGTAAAGGGCTACCTCTAGCCTAAATACTTTAGTAATCTATTTTTAGTCTTTCTTATATTAGGTAGTATTCCCTTTAAAGGTAATAATTATATCTTTACTAAGGAGTCTTCTAGCTACTACTACTATAGCCTATCCTATAGCTTTATTTACTACTATTACTATATTTTTTACGCCCCTAAACTAGAGTAATTCCTAGATAGTATTCCCTTTAATAAGTACTTCTTATTCCTACTTACTAGGGATTTAGAGGGAGAGGGGTAAGGTATTTAATTATTTAGAAGCTAGGCTAGTAGTAATACTTACTTAGGTTAAAGTATTACTTCCTTTAGTTTCTTTTTTAATAGCCTTTTTAATAGCCTATTTAAGGGCTTCTTTAGTAATATAAATATTATTATTATTATAGTTTATTACCTTTACTTTAGCTTAGGTATAGTCTACTACTTATTTAGTAATAGCCTTAGTAATACGCTATACTTAGTTAACTTTATTACTTAGGATAAGGTTTGTAATTTTATTATAAAATTTCGTATTATTTAAGTATTTAAATTAAATCTAGCTAGTTATTAGGTTATTCTTATTACATTAGATATTAAACTATTTTATTCCTATATTTAGGTAGTAGTAGCTTTATGCTAGCCCCCTTTCCCCTAAGTTAATTACTATTAGCATTATATCCACACTCCTACTACTAGCTTTATTATAATATAATATTATAGGGGGGGGTAAACGGAGGCAAGGAATTTGAATATTAATGTGGTTTATATTTTAGAGGCGATTCCGGACCTTTAGAGTAGTGCGGAAGTTTTTTACTAAGTTTCTATAATATACTTATATAAGGTAAGATATTATAAATATAAAAGTATAGCTTAAAGAAATTAAGGTAAACTTATAATTAGCTAGATTAGGTAAAGGACTTATAATTACCTCTTAAATAATTATACTAATTAATCCCTTATTCCTAGCTTTCTTACCTAACCCTAACTTTATAGTAAGTATATACTTATAAAGCTTTATAAAGATATAGTATAAAGTACTTATATATAAAGGTAATACCTATAAGAATTTATAAGTATACTTAGTAGATTTAAATATATTATTCTAGTTAAATCTGTTAAGAACTAGCCTTATAGCTACTGCGTATAAGCGTTTAGAATAAGAATATTATTCTTATTTAAGAAGAAAGGAATTACACTAGTAGTTACATAGCATCTAGATATATAGTCCCTTATGCGTAGTCTATGCATAGTTTATGTAAAGCCCTAACCTAGCTGCATAAAGTACGCATACTTTCCGGAGCTAGACTTGACCCGAGCTCATAGCTCGAGTCTATAACAAAATCTAAGAATTTTTTATAATAATAAAACTAAGGTAATATATACTAGTAACTACTTAGCTAATAATATAAAGTAATAATAAATATATTATATAATAGTACATAATTTGTTAATTACTTAGCTTACTCTTAGGATAAATTTATATCCTAGTTAAACTTAGAAGTAATAAATAAAAATATAAAGTACTTAGAAGCTACTAAAATATTACTAAATCTAAGGTAAAAAGATAATTAGTTTTTTTAGTTTTTCTTAAGACTTTAAACTAAAGTAAAAGCTAAATTACCTAACTAAATCCTTATATACTTAAAAATAGTAATTTTCCTAAATAGCCTAAATAATACTATAAAAAAGTATATAGTTAGCTAGGAGTTTCTAATATCTTAAAGCTACTTATAAGGTTAAGGTAAAAAGGCTAAAGTTATAATAATATTTATATTAAATAATTATAATAAAAACTATAATAATAAAGAAAGTAAAAGAAAGAGATAATACTTTAGCTTCCTTATAAATAACTTATAGTAAAGCTTATAGTAACTAAGCATAGGTTAAAGACTATTTAAGTATTATAAATATAGTAATCCTAAATATAGTATAAATAAATATAAAGTAGTAAATTACTTAATTTATAAAAGTAATAAGTATATAACTAAGAAGTATAAGAATAGTAGTAATAAGACCTTAGACCTTAATAAGATTCTAATTAGATTAGCATAAGCCTAGGATAATAGTCTTACTATAAAAACCTATAAATAAAAGAATAAGAATATAAGTATTCTTATAGTAAAATAACTACTAGTTAGCTATACTAGCATTATTTAATATAAGTATAGAGTATTTAATAATCTACCCTAAATTATTATTAAAATAGAATTAGAAAAATATAAAGAAAATAAAAATAATATTAGAAAGCATAAGTAAGGATAAAATCCTATATAAAGGAATTTTATATAAGCTAATTAAGGTAAAAGATAGTATAGGCTATATAAAAGTCTATTAAATTAGCTACTATATTACTAATATAAAAAAGAATACTCCTAGGTATAAATTAAACCCTAGAGTATAAACTTATAGTAATAAATTAGAAGTAAAATTTTTAAAGATTTCTAATAACTAAGGACTATATTATACTTACTATAAGAAAGTAATAACTATATAAGGTAGTAAAATAGTTATTTATTATACTATTACTAGTATTACTAAAGGTTAAGGTAATTAAGCCTAAGGAAAAGAAAGGGAAGACTAATAAAGACTTATTAGTAAATAATATAGTAAGTAATAACTAAGGTTATAGTATAGCTATAGTAATAGTAATAAAGTATACTTATTTCTTAAAAAAGAAAAAACTAAGAAGTATAATAGCGCTTTAGGTAATATACTATAAGAAAGTAGTAGTAACTATATAAGAGATAAATAGTTATATAACCTAATAGTAAATCCTAGAAAAGTATATAGAATTTATAAATATATTTTTAAAAGATTTAGCTAGTAAGCTTTTAGAATTAAGTAACTATACTTATATAATTAAATTAGAAAAGAGGAAATAACTACCCTAGGGACTTATATATAACCTAGCTAAAAAAAAGCTAGAAGTACTTAAGAAATACTTAGTAAGTATATAAGAAAAAGAGTAAATTAAAAGATTAATTAGTCTAGCTAAAGCCTTAATTTTATTTATTCTAAAAATTACGGAAATTAAGGCTTTATATAGATTATAAGGGCCTTAATAGGATTATAGTTAAAAATAAGGCTTCTTTACTATTAATCTCTAAAATCATTAATTAATTAGTAAGTATAAAGGTTTTTATATTACTAAACCTTTAAGAAGTATACTACTAGCTATATATTTATAAGGGTAATAAGTAAAAGATAGCTTTTTAATACTACTATAGCTACTTTAAATATCTTATAATACTATTTAAATTAGTAAATATGCTAGCTACTTTTTAGAAATATATTAATAATGCCCTTAAGGGACTTATAGATAAATTCTATATTATTTACCTTAATAATATCCTAATATATAGTAATAACCCTATAAGATATATAAAGTATATTAAAAGTATACTAGAGTAACTTTAAGATATAAACCTTTATATTAACCTTAAAAAGTACTAATTTTCTATTAAGTAAGTAAAATTCCTAGGTTTTATTATATTTAAAAAGGGTATTAAGATAAAACTATTATAAGTTAAAGCTATTATAACCTAGCTAATACCTTATAGTATGTTTAATATTTAATTATTCCTTAGGTTTATAGGTTTTTACTAATACTTTATAAAATAATATAGTAAGGTAGTAGTTTTACTAATAAACTATTTAAAAGGTATTTAGCTAGTAAAGTTTAAGCTAAAACCTAGTAAACTAGTAGTATTTAATAAACTTTAAAAGAAGTTTTAAGAGGTACTAATTTTAGTATATTTTAACTTACTTTACTTACTAAGAGTAAAGATAAATATATTTAGTTATATAATTAAAGCTATACTTATAATATTAGTACTAGGTAGCTAGCACCTAGTAGTGTATTTTTTAAGGAAGTTAATTAATATTAAACTTTACTACTTAATACTTAATACTAAGTTATTAGTAATTTAAGAGGTATTTTAAGCCTAAAGATATTACCTTATGTATTTTTCTTATTAGATTATAGTTATTATAAACTATCTAAATTATAAGTACTTAGCTATAAAGCTAAAGCTAACTAGTAAGTAAGTAATAGTATTATATAAGCTTTATTTATTTAATTTTAGGATTAAATATTATATAAGTAAGTTAAACCTTACTAATACCTTATTAAGAAAAGTAAATTATATTAGTAAGAAGCGTAAGGTAAAGGTATTAATCTTATAGCTACCTAACTTCTTATTTAAATTTAATAATACTAAGTAATAGAAATACTATATAAATAATAATATTATTATAAGTTCTAGTATTATATTACTTAGTATAGCTAATATTTTATTATAAAAATACTATAATAGCCTTACTAGCCTTTAGGGTTTTAAGAAGTTATAACTTAATTATATTATTAAGAAACCTAATAGTCTAGTAAAGCCTAGTAGTAATATATAAACTAAGTTTATTAATTCTAAGTAGTAAGGTTATACCTTATCTATATTTATTAATATTTCTATAAGTCTAGTAAGCCTATAGGTTAGGAGTCTAGCTAGGTTAGTAGCTAGTAAGTAATATAAGTATCCCTTTAAAATATTACTTATTTATAATTTATTTATAAGTCTAGGTATACTATAAGCTAGCTACTTATAGTAGTATTATAGTAAGAATATAAGTAGTCTAGTAAACCTCTTTTAAGTTTATATATAATACTTATTTTATATATATAGAATTAAAGGCTTTAATTTAAGTTATATTATTCTAAGTATAGTAAGGTAATAACTTTACTATAAGTTATAAAAAGCTACTTAAAAGTAATAACCTAGAAGTATTATAAATATAGTCTATTAGGCCCTCTAAGCTATTAATATTTAAAAATTAAGTTTTTATTCTAGCTAGTATAAAAAAGAAATTTTATTACTTACTTATAATAACCTAGTAGTAAGCTACTAGGGAGTTAGTAAGACCCTTTATTATATTATAAACTAGTATTACTAGCTATTAATAAAGAAAAACACTAAGTTATATGTATAAACTTATATAAGCTATTAGACTTTAAAGCTAAGGCATTATAAACCTTATAGTAAGCTAGTAGTACTACTAGTGCTTAATTAGCCTTTTAAGAATTATTAATAGATTTTATTATAGGGCTACTACTTATAAGAGATATAAATTAGACTTATAATATAATCTTAGTTATTATAAACTATTTTATAAAATATAGTATTTATATCCTTATTTTAATATAACTAACTAGTAATAGGTTAGCTACTATATTTTTAGAATATATTTTTAAGGACTATAGTGCCTTAGAAGGTATTATTATAAACTATAGTTTAATATTTACTAGTAGGTTTTAGATAACTTTTTACTACCTTATTATTACTAAGTAGTAACTAAGCACTACGTTTTACTTGCAAATAAATAGGCAAATTGTGAGGCCCCACTTACAACACCCGTGCGCTAGCGCACTACTAGATAGGCACACCACGCCCTAGGGCTAGGTCTATATAATACTAGTAAGCTACTAGCTATAAGCTAGTAACTTATATATATAACACACTTAGACCTAGTAAGCTTTAGTTAATATATAAATACCCTTATATCTCTTACTTAGCTATCCCTTTATTTTTATAATTCTAAAGCTTTTCTTACTAATTACCTAAGAGTAATATAAAGGGAAGAATAACTTAATTTACTAAAATAATACTATATACTACTTAGGATTTACTAAATAATAGTAATACTATAACTAGAGATATATTATATTTTATAACCTTATTTAATACTATACCTTTTACTATAAGGAAAGAAAAATAGTAATTAAAGGGCAAATTACCTAGCTTAAGTAACTTAAGAAACTATAGAAGTAGGTATAAAAGCTTACTAACTTATTATAACTTTATAAAGAAAGGAAACTAGTAAAAAGGGCTAAAAGGCTAGTATATTCTAAAGTCTTAGTAGCTAAGAAGTTAAGATTTAAAATATTATAAAACTCTAATACCTTATAAACTTATAAAAGTATAAGATATAGCTTAATAACCTTAATTATACCTTTAAGGGGGTAAAGAAGAAGTATTACTAAAATAACTAAAAGATTCTCTTTATACTTAACTATATATATATAAACTATTAGGTAAGATAAGACTAATATATTAAAGAATAACTAGCTAATAGCTAGGATTACCTTAAGAATAATTAGGATAAGTTCTAGGACTAGACCTTTATACTACTTAAGGACTCTATAAGCTATAATATATAAATAGCTACTTAGCTAGAGAATATAAAGTAAAAAAGGGCTAAAGTCCTATTAAATTTAGTATTTACCTAGATTTACTAGAGAAATACCTAGAATAAGCTTTAGAAAAGACTTATACTTTTATATTCTTTATAAAATTAGTCCTTAACTTATAAAACTATATTAACTTATATATAAATATTACTAGGATAACTTAAGAAAAGGTTATATAACTTACCTAGTAATTCTAGGAAGTAATATCTAGAAATAAGTAAAAGCTAAGTAATTTAAAAAGAAAGGTTTATATAAGGCCTCTTAATATTAAAGATATAACTCTTTATAAGGCTATTAGCTAAATAAGGACTAAAAGAATAAGAATAAGGATAAAGAAAAGACCTTAGTTACTTACTTAAATAATAATAAACTATAAGAAAGAAAGTATTACTTTAATTATAGTAGTATAAAGTACCTTATTTATAATTATAATAAGCTAAGAAAAGACTAGTAAGAAAGTTAGGGAAACTCCTAGAGATAAAAGTAAATACCCTTACCTTTACCTTAAATACTAAGGTACTAGTAGGATATTAATTCTATATACTAGTTATTATTTAAGGGTAAAAAGATATTAAAATAGTAGTAAATCTTAATAGTTATGCTAAGATTAATATTATTAATGCCTAGTTTATATAAACTTATAAGCTTAATTAGGCTAAGGCTATAATACTTATTTTAAAGGTAATAAGGGCTCTTATAGTTTCCTAATATAGTATTTATAAGGTACTTATTATAATCTAAGACTTAAGGGGTAAAAAGAAAGACCTTAAACTACTATATATAGCTATTAATAAGAACCTAAGAGTAAAGGGAAGCCTTATATTAATTAGAATATATATACTTATAGAAGAATATATATATCTTTACTTATACTTATAAGAATAGTAGTTTAAAAGAGAAAGGTAACCTTTTTACTATTAACTCCCTATAAGTTTATAAAGGTAATATATAATAAGATAATTATATATACTATTATAAGTATAATAGAAAATAAGTTTATCCCTCTTAAAGATAAAAGAAGGTAAAAGTATATAAAACTATTAAAAATATCCCTAAGAAGCTATATAAGTTTAAAGATATATTTATATTAGATAAAATAAGAAGTTTCTTATTAAAGAAGTTAACTAACTATATAATTAATCTTATACCTAAAGTAATACCCTTATATAAACTAATTTACTCCCTTTCCTAAAGTAAACTTAAAAAGCTTTAGAAATATATTAATAATAACCTAAGGAAAGGCTAGATAAAACCCTTAAAAAGCCTTATAAGTATACTTATTTTATTTATACTAAAGAAGAATAGGATACTTTAACTATATATAGACTATTAAGGACTTAATAAAGTAATATAAAAGAATTACTATACTTTTCCCTTAATTTTAAAGATTCTTAACTAATACTAAGGGGCTTACTTTTTCTTAAAGATTAATATTAAGGATATATACTATAGAATTTATATTAAAAAGAGTAATAAGTAAAAGATAGCTTTTTATATATATTATAAGTATTATAAGTACTTTATAATACCTTTTAAGTTAACTAATACCTTAGTTACCTTTTAAAGCTATATTTATAAGGCACTTTATAAGCTAGTTAATACTATTTATATAGTATATTTAGATAATATTTTAATTTTCTCTAAGATAAAAGAGAAGTATACTATATATATTAAGTAAGTTATAGAATATATAAGGTTAGTAAAGTTATATATAAAACTTTCTAAGTGCTTTTTTATAAGAAATTAGTAAAATTCCTAGGGGTTATTCTCTTTATTAATAGGATATTAATAAATACTTACTAGGTTAATATAATTAAAGAATAAAAAAGCCTATAAGTTTTAAGGATATATAGTTATTTCTTAGATTCTATAACTTTTACTAATAGTTTATTTATAAATACTCTAGGATTATAGTATTTCTTTATATATTAATAAAGGGTAGTTAAAATAGTATTTAGACTAGGAGGTTTATATTTAGAGAAAAGAAGTAACTAGTATTTAACTAGCTAAAAATACCTTTTAGTAAGTGCCTTTACTTTAATATTATAACCTAAGTTAAGTAGTATATATTAAGATAAATACCTTAATTTTTATAATAATAAGAATTCTATCTTAGTAAGATAATAAGGGCTATTAGTATTAAGTAGCCTTTTAGTTTAAGAAGTTTATAAATACTAAATATAACTATAGTATAGCTAACTAAGAGTTACTTACTATAGTAAAGTTATTTAAATACTAGTAATACTATATTAAAGGTATAGAGATACTTATAGAAGTCCTATTAGACTACTATAACTTATAAACCTTTATAAGGTAGTAAAAGCTAAATAAAAGGTAAGTATAATAGTATATATTCTTTACTCTTTTTATTTTATAATTAAGTATAGACTAAAGAAAAGTAACCCTATAAATACACTATTAAGAAAGTCTAATTATAAGGGTAAACCTATATTAAATAAGGTACTTTTACTAGAGCTTTAAAGGAAAATAGTAGCTACTTATATTATAAAAGAAAAAGTACTAATATATTAAAGAAGTTATAGTATAGCGCTAATCTTAAAACCTACTAAGTTAATAGTAGCCTAGATAAAAGACTAGTTAGCTACTATAAATCTAGTAATAGGTTAGCTAAATAAGGGTAATTTTAAGGAGAAAGTAATATATATCTAAGATATTAGTATAGTATAAGTAATTTAAGGGGCTATTATATTACTAAATCCTTACTAATCTATAGTAAATAAACTATTAATATAATTACTATAGAAAGCATAAGACTAAGATTTAGATTTATAAAAATATAAAGGTAAGGTTAACTTCTAAGTAAAAGAGAGAGAAAAAGCTAGTTTATAGTTATATAGTATAAGAGGCCTCCTAATATATAAAGCCTAGGTAATTATTTTATAAAAGCTTATCTTATAATAAAAGCTTTTATAGTTATACTATAATAATTTACTAGTAAGTTACTTTAGGACTAAATATACTCTTAAGCTATTAAAATATTACTATTAGTAGCTAGTAATAAGTAAAGCTATTTTAGACTATATATCTAGCTATAAAGTATACTAATATATAGTAGCTAGGAAGTACTACTTATATAAAACCCTTAAATTACTACTAATACTAAAGTAACTATAAGTAAAGATTTTAATAGACTTTATTATAGGATTATTACTAGTATAGCTAGGTAAGTAGGAAACTAATATAATCCTAGTAATTATAAACTAATTTACTAAGTACTTTATTTTTCTTCTTATAAAAACTATAATTAATATAGCTAAATTAGTAAAGTTATTTTATAAGGAAATTAAGCTTTAATTTAAGGCACTAAAGAGTATTATATCTAATAAAGGCTTAGTGTTTATAAGCTAATTCTAGTTAGATATATTTTACTTATTATATATAAAGTAAAGGCTTTTAATAGTATTTTACCCTTAAACTAATAAGTAAATAAAAAGAATAAACTAAGTGCTAAAGTATTACTTATAGTATTTTATTAAAGAAAACTAGTAGCTATAGCTAAAATTACTCCTAATAGCTTAATTTATATATAATAATACTATTAATAAAATAATAGGTTACTTCCTAAACTATACTTTTATAAGCTACTTACCTAAGTTTTACCTAGTTTTTAAAGGTAAGAGTAAGGAAAAGAAAGTCCTAGAAGCTTATATATATATTTAGAAGCTATATAAGGTTAGGGAGAAACTAGTATATAACTAGGTAAAAGCTACTAAAGTATAAGTAAAGTATTATAACTAATAATACTAGTTACTAACCCTAAAAAAGAAAACTTTATATTACTATTAGTAAAGAATATTAGACTTAAAGATATAAAATAAAAGCTAATTCCTAGATTTATTAGGCTATTTATATACTTAATATAGTAAGTAAATAAGTATACTAACTAGTATTACCTAATAAGTATAGTTAACTATATAATATATTTTATATTAGCTTATTAAAGCTATAAAATTACTAGGAAAATACTATAGATAAAGAAATACTAATACTAGACTTTAAAAATAAAGATAATAAATTTAAAGTTAAAGAAGTTAAGGATTATAAAAAGACTTATAAAGGTAATAAATACCTACTAAAATAAAAGGGTTAGCTAAGTAAATATAATTAATAAGTAGTAGTAAAGAATATAAAAGGCACTTAATATATAATTTAGGCCTTTTATTAAATTAAAATAAGGAGAAAGTATAGTAAGATATAAGTAAGTTATAAGTAATAAGGAATAAAGTAATTATAGAAAAGGCCTAGCCTTATTAGCTATTATTATACTTTAATTAAAAAACCTATTAAATTATTTACTAAATAATAAAAGAAAATATTCTTATAAGAAAGGGAGTTTTAAAGGAAACCCTTTTATAGTAACTTCTTTATATATTAAAATAATACTATTATAAATAAGGTATTTTATAGTATTACTCTTATTCTTATAAACTACTTACTATATTACTTAAAAAAGTAATACTTTACTACCCCTTAAGGTATAAATCCTAGATTATAATACTATAAATATAAGGTTATTTTTACCTTTTAGGCATTATAATATATAAAATAGTTTAGCTAAAAAAGTTAGTAAATAAGTAATAAAAGAGAAGTACTAACTTACTATCCTAGGAATAAGGCTAGGAAATATAGTAACTAAGAGTTACTAATATAAAATAATATATTACTAGTATAAGGCTAATATAGCTTACTTAAGAAGTAAGTAAAGACCTAGAGAATATATAAGGAAATATACCTAATAGACCTTAGTAATACTAGTTAAACTAAAGAAAATATAGTATATAGTATTAATATAGTTAAACCTTAAAATAAGGTTTAAATAATTTTTACTAAAATAATAGTAAGTTATCTTTAAAAATATATAGTCTTTAAGGTCTTTAGAAACCTAATTACTTAAAGTATTTATTAAAACCTATATCTAGTTAAAAATAGCTAGAAGATTAAGGAAATTCCTCTTTATAATAAGTATTACTTAAAGAAATATAAGTAATTAAATACTAAAAACCTAGAAAAAATAATATACTTACTATCTTATAAGTATTATTATATTTTATATATTAGATATAATACTTTAAGTATTTTCTCTTTATAATAATACTTATAAAGCTAGGGAATTAATAGTTAATTTAGAGAACTTTAGGCTTAGCTAGGGGATTTTTCTTAAACTTTATATAACTAGTATATAAATAATATATATAAGTATAGTTCTTTAAATAAATATTAGGAATAATAATAATACTTTCCTTATTAGATTTTATAGTACTAATATAGTAAGTAATAAAGGTAAAGTAATAGTAATTAATAATATAATAATATTTATAAAAAGATTACTATAGTTATAAAAAGAAAAGGGCATAATATAATAAGGAGTTATAAGTAAATTTATACTTAAGCGCTAGCTATTATTTATTATTATTTTAATATAGCTATTACTTAGTAAATAGCTATATACTAGCTAGTAAAAGCTATTTAAAAGCCTAGCTAAAAATAAGGGGGTAATTATAAGGCCTTACTTATAATACCTATATACTAGCGTACTACTAGATAAGTATACTATACCCTAGGGCTAGGTTTATATAATACTAGTAAGCTACTAGCTATAAGCTAGTGACTTATACGTATAATATACTTAGACCTAGTAAGCTTTAGTTAATATACGAATGCCCCTATACCTCTTGCCTAGCTATCCCTTTGTTCTCACACAAATAAAACGTCTAAAATAAGTTTTAAAGCATTATTTAAGAGCTTTTGCTTGCTTTAACTAGACTAACTAGGCAAATAACTTATTAATAGTATAGTTTATGTATAATATAAGCATTTACTTAACTTATAGCTATACCCTAGTAAAGGCATTATAAGGTTATAACCCTAGAGGCCTATAATAAGTAGTTATAGATATTCTAGTAGTAAATAACTAGGTAGAAACTTAAGTAGCTATACTAAGAGATAAATATATAGTAATTAAGTAGCTTTTAAGTAACTTATAGACTTAGTATATAAAGCATTATAATAAGAAGTAGATTTTAATAAAGTTTAGAGTAAGTAACTATATTTTATTATTTATAAAGAATATTAACCTATAGTAACCTAGTAAGAAGCTAAGTATAAAGTACCTAGGCCCTTATAAGATTAAAAAGGTAATTAAAACTTATAGATTAGTATACTAATTAAAGCTATTACCTAGAATATAATTATATAATATCTTTAATATTACTAACCTTAAACTATTTATAGGGAACCTAACTAGTATAGAAGATATATCCTTACTATAAGATAATATTATAGATAATAAATAGAAGTTTAAGGTTAAAAGAATTATCTTATATTATTATAATAGGAGATATTAGAAATACCTAGTTAAATAAAAGGGCTATAATACTTTAGAGAATTTATAAGTAAAGAAAAGAGATTTTATTATAATAAATATTATAAATAATTATAAGTAGTAACTAAGTAGCTAGTTTATAAATATAGAGGTATATTTAGTAAAGATTAAATAGTAATAGTAATATATATAAAAAAACATAGATAATTTCTTAGATAATTTACCTTATAGCTACCTAGTACTATTTACTTTATATATACATTAGGCCCTAGCCCCTAGTATTATTATTCTTATTCCTAGGTATTAGGTTAGTAATAAGGCCTTAGGTAAGGAATTTATCCTTATTATTAGAGAAATCCCCTTCTTTATATATATATATATAAAGCTTACTTAAAAGGTCTAATAGCCTAATATAAGTAAAAAGCATAGGTATATATTTAGTAAGCTATTAGTAAGTTAGTAAGGCTATATATAAGAATATAGGAAAACTTACTTAGGGAAGGTTTTATATAATAAAGCATAAGCTATTAGAGATATTAATCTAGACTTTTAGATTAATAGTGTTATTTAGTAGTAATATAGTAATTCTCTTATTAGAATTAGCCTCTTATATAATCTTTATAGTTAGCCTTACTTATCTAGCCTAGCTTTATTTATTAGTATTCTTTATAAATAAAAATATATTATAAAGTTTATATTTTATATATATTAAGCGCTAGTAGTATATTAGTAGTAACCTAAGCTATAAGAACTAAGGTATATATATATTATTAAGAAAGTAAGGATTATTATTAGAGATAATATAATTATTAATATACTTAAATAATACTTAATATAATTTTATAAAGTAAGTAAAGTACTAGTAGTATATTAGTATATATATAAATAGTAAAAAAGGGAAGATATACCTTAAAATAGTCTTTATTATTTTATATATAATAAGTATATTTTATTAAGTTACCTATATAAGTTAGTAATAGTATATAGTAAAATAGTAATAAAGTTATACTTAAGGAGTTAGTATACTTAGTTAAAGTAAATTTACCTTTTATAATATACTATAAAATAATACTATTACTATCTTTAAGGGTAATAGCTTATATTACTACTTACTATATATAGTATATATAGGGAATTTTTATATTACTAGTATTACTAGCTATAAGTTAGTAAGGTATATACTAGGGGTTAGAGATATTATACTTATATTAAAAATTTTAAAGCTATTTACTTCTTAAGAGACTTTTAAGAAGATATTTAAGTAGTCTTATTAGTTATTAAAGAATTAAATAAAGTAGGAGTACTATATTACTTAGATATAATATATTATTAGTAAGTTAGTAGTAATATACTATAAAAATATAGATATAAAAAGTAAAGTAACTAATATTCTAGTGTTTAAAAGGGATTAAGTATTAAAGTAAGATTAAATATAAATAATAAAATAATACTATAGGATATTAGTAATTACTATAATAGTAGCTATAAAGCTACTAGGTTATAAATAAGAATAACTTATAATATTAAAGAAGAATATAAAGGAAAAGAATATATAAAAGTAAGAAAAAGTAAGTCTTTTTTATATTAGCTTTAAACCCCTAAGTAATTTATATACTATATATAGCTAATCTAGAAATTATAATATTTATAGTTATAGCTACTACTAGTAAATATATATACTAGCTATAAACTCCTAGTAAAAATAATATAATATCCTTAATATTAAATAAAAGCTTATTTATTTTAAATAGCATATAGCACCTTATTTATTTAACCTAATTATAAAATCTAATATAAGTAGTTTACTTACTTAGTATTAATAATCTATTAGGTAAAGGTATATATATTAGAAGTAATAAAGTAATAAGGGTATAGCTATTTAAAGTTAAAAGGTAAAGAAGGGATTACCTAGAACCCTATAACTTTTATTTTATTATTCTAAATAAATATAATACTAGTATACTTATAAAATAACTAGTAATATTAAATACTATTATAAGCTATATATAGTATACTTATATTGATTTTTAATTTTTTTGGGATCATTAGCTGTGGCCAATGCATCTAATTTTCAAGGAACAAAAAAATTACTAGCAATACCTAGCTAGTGTAATAATTAATAACTAAATTTAATGATTACTATAGTATTAGGTAAAACATAAATAAAGGAATAAGCTTTAAGCTATAAATTTAGGGGCTAAAAGGTTAATATAAAGTTTGTAACAAACTTTATAGCTATGATTACGTGAGATATAGTTATAATTCGCGACCGCAGTCAAACTCAAATCCATTCAAGTTTTACTCACAGCATAGTATACTTATATTAGCTAAGTAGCTTCTTTTTTAATTAAGGATAATTATATATTAAGGGGGTAGTATATTAGAAGTATAAAGGCTAGGGAGCTAGGGATAAAGTAGTTATATAATAAAACCCTTAGATAAGCCTTAGGTTATATAAATAACTAAGTAGCTATTAGATAGCTATATATATATAGTAAGGTATTTAAATAAGGATTACTTATAAGGTATATAGGAGGTTAGAGTTTAAGACCTTTATATACCTTCTCTTAAGTAGTAGCTCTCTAGCTATAACTAAGAACCTTAGCCTTCACTCTATTTATATCACCCTAATCCAGTCGTGATAATAGTATATAATCCGTTAAATCTAGAAATTATCCTAGTAAATTCGGAGGAGTTAGTAGATTTAATTCTTAACTTTCTTTTTCCCTTTCTTTATAATCTAGCTAATTATAGCTAGTAGGAGTTTTAACCTATTAAAGCTAATTAAGTAGTTATTATAGTAATAGAGGGTACGCTATCTATAGAAGCCCTATATTAGAGCTTTTATCCTTATTATTATTAACTAGCTCTTTAAGGAAGTGTTTTTTAACCTCTTTTATAGTTAGTAATAGGCCTCTTTCTTAAGTATAGAAGATAGACTTATTAAAAGTAATATAGCTTAATAAGAACTAGTAGCTTCTTTTTATTATTAGTACCTAAATTAGATATTACGTAAAGAAAACATATCTAGTAAGGTATCTAATATAAGCTCTTTAAGTAAGCTTTAGACCTACCTTATAAAGCTTACTTTATATTATTATAAATACTTTATAACTAAAAGCTTGTAAGTAAGTTATAGAGGCTTCTAGATTCTCTAGTAAGTAACTCTATTAAAGCTTATTCTCTCTTAACTATCTATTTAATACTTATTAAGGTAATTACTAGTTAAGTAGCTTTTAAGGCATATAGTTTAAGATATAAATAGCTACTTTAGTAGCTATAGGCTAGAGGTCTTCTAGGAAGCCTAATTATATTATAAGAGTTATTATAACCCTTATTATTACCCCCTAGATTACTTAGCGTGCCTATTTTAATATAGGTAAGCTAGGCTAGACTTTCTAATAATAATACCTTTATTTATAACCTCTTTCTCTTACTTTTTAGTCTAGAAGGTAGTCTTACTATTAGTTATTATAACTATGATATAAATGCCATATACTCTTATGTATATAGCCTTTAACTAATTAAAGTAAAGCGTAATATTAGTCTTTAATAGGATTATAAAGATATAATATAATCCTATAGCTCTATAAGTAAAAATAGTAATATATTAGTCTTTATTATACCTTAATAATTAAGTAAAGAGGTTAAAAAAGACTACTTAAAGTAGCCCTAAAGGTAATAACCCTGCTTAAGGGACTTATAATATTTACCTCTATGCCTTAGCTATTTAGTAAACCTTATATTTACCTATACTTCTTTTCTTTAAAGGAATTTAAAGCTTCTTAAGCACTTAATTTATTATATCCTTACCTAGATATACTAATCTAGTATACTATAGGTCTGTAGGCATTATTATTATAGCCTTTAGGTCTTATAAATCTCCCTTAATAGTAAAAACCTCTAATAGGCTTAAGCCCTCTATATATAGCTATATACTAATAATCTAAGTTTAAAATATCTCCTAATTATCTCTTACTAGGTTTATTACCTTTCTAATAAGGTTATCTTACCTTATTCCCTTTTATATAAGTAACTAAAGAGATATAAGGTTTATAAAGAATAATAGTTAGTACTAGGCTTTTAATAAGGTAAGGGTCTAGCTATTTATTAAGATAATCTAAGCTATACTAATACTATAAGCCTTAGTAATACTATAACTTACTTAAATTCTAGGTTACTAGCTATAATTAAGGTCTATAAACTAGTGTTTATTATTAAAGATATAGATTAAAGTGTTATTATTAATTATAACCTATGTTTTACCCTAGGTAAGGAAAGCCTTTATAAACTTTTCTATAGCTAAAAATATAGTATTATTTTCTTTAAGTTCCTTTATACTATTATTCTTTAACTATATATTATATACCTTTTTTATATTATTAGGTTAATAATTTATTACTTTTTTACTTTCTTTAATAGCTCTTTATTAATTTTCTAGTTCTTTATTAGGTAAAGCGCCTTATAAACCTTTTATAAGTCTTTTAACTTCTTTACCTTATATTTTTTATAATATATATAGTTATCTTTCTTTACCTTCTTTTTTAGCTTTATTCTTTATTTTACTATTAAGGGTTAGCTTAGCTCTAAAGGTATTATTAGCCTTTACCTAAGACTTTCCTTAGGCTTTAATTAAGTACCTAATCCTACTTATAATACTATAGAAATCTAGAACCTTTCCCTTACTTTTTACTATGTAAATTAATAAGTTAACTTAAGCTAAGATAGTAGGAAATTAAGCCCTAATAGTATTATTAATTATTTCTATAGGTAAGTTACCCTTAGTAATAAGGTAGTTTACTTAGAAATATCTCTTATAGCTAATTAAAGTATTTATAAGCTACTTATTAATATTTACCCTTATAAGGTTTTACTTAATAGTCTTATTAAAATTAACTTTAGTATAATACTTAATAATCTTACTTAAAGGTATTATATTCCTTATAAGCTCTTTAATCTTATTATAAAGAGATATATACCTTAAGGTTATTTACTTATACTTTAGCCTAAGTATTACTATAAACTAAGTATAATACTCTTAAAAGGCCTTTATAAAGCTCTAGAATTAGCTATTAAATACCTAATAATAATTACTAAGGACTATAAACTAGGCATTATCTTTAGTATTATTAGGTTATTAAGGGTACTAAAAATAACTCTCTTTAGGTATATTATAACCTTTAGAAAAGCTTTCCTAGGGTTACTATATATTATTAGTTATAGCTTTATTACTATATAAGTATATTTAAACTTCTATAGTATTTAATATAAATAATTAACTTTATATAACCTTTATTACCTTTTTTTTACTAAAGTCTTATTTCCTATAAGAATTAAAGGCTTAGGAAGGTAATCTAGCTATATAATTAAATTAGGATTAATAAAGACTTAGATTTTATTTTTAATAGCTCTTACCTTAACTATCTTATACTATAAGTCCTAGTAATAAGGCTTTTATAGCTTAATAGCTAGCTTATTACTCTTAGAAAACTCCTTAGATATTATAAGAATACTTATAGTATTATTATTATTAAACTAATAAATAGTAGTATTAATCCTAGTATACTAGGGTTACCTAATTATAATATTAATAAATTAGGCCTTTTTTTACTATATATATACTAATTATTTAAAGATTAAATAATTAGTTAATTTAAAGAGAAAAGTATTAATTTAGAAAAAGGTATAATTATTATAAACACTATATAATTACTACTATATTAGACTATAAAGCTAGGGTTTAATATAATTACCTTTATTAAGTTATTTAACCTTATAAGAGAGTATAAACTATAGCTTAAATACCTAAGTACCTTTACTATTAGTAAGGTACTTATATAGTACTAAAATATACTATAAAGTTATAAAGGTCTTAGAAAATAACTAGCTAGGGGTAAACTCTTATCTTAGCTAGTTAAGTAGCGAGACTATCGTGCGGCAGGGATCAATTATGCCCTTGTGGGTGCAACACATATCAAGAAAGGGTGACCCCACCCAACTCAACATCCACAGAGCACCGAGCAGCAATTTCCGCTATTGGAAGCAGACGCAATCACCGGACCTCCTTAATCAGTCAAATCACATTAAGATACCGAGTATTCGACTTGAATTTTCTGTGACGGCCAATTAATGTAGGGACCGAGAACCTGACCTTGTATCGCGTCGATTTCAGCCGGCAACACTTTGCTGTGCTAACATCCCGTTTAAAGTTGCCTCTTTCTCTCACCTCATCCCACAATCTTTCTTGGTAACATTTCTGCCTCGATGACCACAGGATAGATCCTAAAGTCACTAGGTCCCTCAGATCACTGCATTGGGGGCTTGTCGATGGGAGTCAGCCCCTACATCGGCACCGTCAAATCAGCTGCACCACAGACTAAATTCCGTGACTGGTCTCATAATCAGTAGGGCGAAGTAGTCACAACACATGTGTATGAGACGCGTGGGTAGTTAAATATTCCTGACCTCTTCAGTTCATGATCCAACGCTCAGATCCGTGGCATTCATTCATAATATCGCTATATCCTTCTACTTGTTGGAGCCAACTCGATCGGTCTGATAATGGTAAGTAACCACCATCTCGGCCTTCATAAGCCCCATTAAGATAGCCTCGGGGCCCATGGGAGAGAAGCTGTATTCGTAATTCATACTTGAGTCTTGAAGAAATGAACAAACTAATCAAATTCAGGGCTGTTGTTTTTCGAGGTCTTCTGGGCCCAACTCTCCCTATCCAGGGGTGGCATCAAACGCGTCTGCTCGCCATATAAATCCCCCTCCTCTCTCCTTGCCCGATAGTGTTCAATCTGGAACTAATAGGTCACCTCGAAGGAGGCACCGGGATCAACGCGCTCTGCACGAGCATATCAACAAGCCTCTTCGACAACACAAATGGGCCTCGCCGGACCGGCGATGGACAAGCGAGAAACTGCGCAGTGAGCGAATAGAGTTCTTTGATACTCGAGTTGCTGGGAGGCCGGAAATTTGGCAGACAATTCGCACTGTTGTGGATGTCTTGCAGGAGAGTAGTTCTCCAGAAGCTGGCGATGAGGATTCTAACGGGTTGGCGACAGCTCAGTCTATCCTCTCTGCTGCAGAAATATCGCTGCCAACGGGGGATCTTGCAGATGGTGTATATGACTCTTTCGGAAACTACTACCAGCTCCCGCAATGGGTGATTTCCGATCCCACGAACTTGGTATCTAACGAGAGGCATGGTATTGCAGAGACATCAGCAGACGGAGACGACGGGAGACGACGGGAGGACACAGAAAATGAATCAATCATAACTGATACCGAGAGAAGGCAGTATGACAAAGGCAAGGGTGCCCTAAATGCCCGCGATGAAATCACTTTACGTGCACGACTCAGTGAAACAGGTCGCGATTTCGATGTGACCGTGAGTAAGTCAGATAGTGTGGGCAGTGTTACCAGAAAATTGGCCAAGGAAACGTTGGTAAGTATTACTTGCTATAACCTGACCGCCTCGTCTATTCACAACACTCTCCATCATTTCCCAAGCCATGCCACAAACCGCATTTCAAGAGCTATAGGAGTACCTAACTTCACCCAGTTATCACCTGAAAAAAATATCAGACTTGCTTACATGGGCAAGATGTTGGCAGAGAACCAGTCTCTTGGAGCTCAAGGTTGGCAAATTGGGCATGTTGTCAATGCTCTTGTATTCAACAGGTGACGGCTTACATGTATGTTGCACCATAAACTCTTGGCAGCAATATCCTTGTTCGTTCACGCAAGTGGCACTCACGCAAGTTTGGAGTTACTCATATAGGCTCGATAAGCAGCTAGCTGACTGTCGTGGGCAGGGTGGGTATTGTATAACCCTCCACGCTACAAGAATTACGCACTTGTTCTAAGTTCATATATCTTCGTAAATATGTTCGAATATGCTGAGATCTCAAATCACCATCTAAATCCTAGACGATGAGGATGCTCCTTGTGTTTGGTTGTCACAACTACTACTATATGGGCCGTTCGTCTGCAACCCAAACACCCTTATCGAATCCCCCTCCGCACGCAGGCGCCCCCGGGAGAAGAGCGTACTGACCCCCTCCATTTTCATCCCATGATGTTTTTTTGCGCGGTCGAAGTGGCCACTTGATGTCCATCCTTTGTTGGCGTGACTCCAGTCCCGTCCGAGGCTCGCTATTTTCGGAATCACCGCGCATATCCTTGTCCATTTATTCATTGAGCATAAATAGCCACGCAGTGCCATTAAAGAAGTTTATGCTGAAGATCCAATCTTGTTAAGTCCTTTCAGCGACCCCAAACTTAAGGCAAGACCTTGGGACCTGCTACGAATTCGCACAAATCCAGTGATAGGGCCATCTTCCCCTTCTTTCTCGATACTGAGATTAGCCAATGCATCTTCACCTACGCCTCAGTTAGTATTTCCCTCTGAGCATTGGCCGTCGACTGTAATATCGCGAATCAAGCTCTGAACTTACCAAAAACACTTCGGGCGTAAAGATTTGCGCTCAAAAACTGACAGTCTCCCTTCAAGCTGGCCTCTGGTGTCAGACAGCTCATATTCGTGCAGGCCATCAGCTGATTCAGAAATTCCCGTAATGACTTGGCTTTTGAATTAATGTTGACTTTGTTCTCCCATTCAAATTCAGTCCACATCGTGCGAAATTGAGTCTCGGTACAGGTTGCGGGTTGAATATAGTCCATGATGTCTACATGCAAGTCGTTTAGAATTACCACATTTGTGTCGGTTGAGTGAGCTCCATCGTATACGACATTTCCAAAAATGACACCCGTATCAGTGGATGACACCTTAATTGTGCATTGAACATTGTGGAAGTCATGAGGCCCAAGATTCTGCGTTGTTGGTCGCTCCACAACCTTCAAATCACCTAAGGTAGCAAATTCCACCGACAGATTCTGAAGCGTCTCAGTTGTCTGGTTGACAAGGAGGACATCGAGAACTATGTCAAACTGGTGCACCTTGACATATGCCTCGGCATAGACGGGATCCGAGAAACCTGTAAGTTGTACAACACGGCTCAACTTTGAGGAAAGATCTTCTGTTGTTGCTTCGCCGCCAGTGGCTCGCTCCAGATCCATTTCCATAGCGTCAACGCCATCAGTATTATTTCGTTTGGACAATTGGCGAATCTGGACTACGTCGTCGACCTGGACGGCAGATTTTGCTCTTTCGTGAGCCTCCTTTGCCTCGCGCTTTTTCTCTTCGACCTGAACCATGGCACGGAAAGCCTTTCTGGTGTCATTCAGCCAAACGATTTCGAGCTCCTTCTTTGATGCAAACTCAGCCAGAGATCGCACGCAGGACATTATGCGATCCACAGAATCCTCATCGATAGGCGCCTTGACAAAATGAGACTGTCCAACACGAAGGATGGAAATCATGATGAGCATTGCCTCCGCCCTCAATGCATTGGTACGGGCTTGATCTGCGGAAATTTCAGAGTGGCGCATAACCAGTTTCACCAAAGTGGAGGATAGAACCGTGGCGAGATAGTAATCTCCGTCCAGAATGAGCTGACGCAAGGGAGGCTTTTGTGCGGTCTTGACGGCTTCAAGCTTGGCAGCTGCCGACGATTGGCTGGTCAACGCCGTTTCTGTGGCGTATGTGCCATCAGCAAGGACTTTTCGAGATCCACTGGGAGCTGCTGACTTTGTGTTGCCGTTCATTTGCTCTTCGTTTTTGCCATCATCTTGTTCCTCCAACAGTCGCTGTTCTGAAGCTAGAATAGGAATCTCGCCTAGACTTGCCCGTATCCGCTTCCAGGCATCACGAATATCCTTCTCCTCCAGCGAGTATTCGCCGATGATCCACATGATGCCTCTGTAGACTTTGCCTGCACGAACTTCGCTAAGCGTAGAAACGAGGCGCTCGACAATCCTTTTCCGTAGCTTGGGGAATTTTTCTACCACTTCCTTCACAAAATTGATAACATCTACCGCTGACGCATTGTTGAAGTCTGCGATAAAGTCCATGAGGAGTTCCACAACGCTAGCGGCTACTTCAGAGAATTTAATGGCGCATTGGTGAATTGAGTGTATGAGAAGAGATCGGTATTCCGCGTTCTTTTCATACTCCTGATCAACAGTCTTTGATAATTCTTTCTTTAACAGGAGGACAACTTCCTCCACATTCTTGCTTGACACCATGTCTAAAGCAATACCGAGAGCTTTTCTGCGAACGTCAATGTCTGTGCTTGTTAAAACTCGCAGTACTTCCATGACTAAATCGTCAAGGACTCCTTCGTTGTGCTTGCGCAGTTGATCAACGCGATCTAGCACAATAAGCTTGACATTATTGTCAGCTTCCTTAATACTGAGTTCGATGAACTTCGTTGCGGCAGCTTTGACGGCTACCGGGTTATTCGTCAGCGCGGTTAGTGAAGATGCGGCTTCGTAAACAACAGTAGAGGCACCAGCTTCCAGCAGATCGAAAATGAGTCTTAGATAACGAGCCTAAGTTTTTTTGTCAACACTTTAGTTCATCGACATGCGAGAAAATTTGTCATACCTTGTTCTGGATGTTCTGAGCAGCATCCTTCCGAATGAATTCGAGCTCCACGAGCTGTAAAAGCTCTTCGGCGTTTGGTATGCCATCAAACACAGAACTGAGATATAATAGAGCGGCGTCATGATCAATGCTGGCCAGCGCCGCGAATGCATTTCTTTTGCATGTTACATCCGTTTCACCTTCAATGAAGGTGGAGAGAAGCTCCGGTGCGTCTGGGATGAGCGACGGTGAATGAGCATATATAGATGAGACGGCAAAAGCGGCATTCTTGCGAACATATGCATGACGATGTTCGAGACAGGACCGTGCCGAAGACAAGAGAGGCTCGATGAGTTCTGGTTCTCGCAGCTTGCAAAGGAATCGCAGTGTGTTTCCGCGGATATATTCATTGGGATGCTGAAGGTCATTTCGAATGCCATTGCTATAGTAGACATTAGCAATTGAGTTCCATGGCAAGTTCCGGGAGCTGTAACAGTGCGTACCAAACCAGGATCATTTCCTGCTTCAATTTTCCACTTCCATCAAGCTTCGGACAGATCTCATAGTAGAAGTATAGGAGTTTTTTTAGTGGCTTGTGCTTCGAAGGCATCACGAATCGAATGATATGCATGAGCAAAGTCGGCATTGAGTCTCCATTGAGCATAATCGTTAATATGCGTTTCATTGTTTCGACCTTCGTCTCGTCAGTTCCTTTCTCGAGCTGCATGCGCAGGTCCGAAACACTCGGCACATCAGCCGCGTTGTCCTGGTGGACCAGGCTGTATGCATTTTCGAGAAACCCAGACATTTTTTGCAATGTCCTTTCTAGTTGCAGACTTCGAATGTTGGATGATGTGAAGAGAAGCCAGAGGGTTTGATGAATCTATCGCGCTGGCCGCTTTCGAGGAGGGTGTTAGAATGGTTGAGCAGAGCTGGGATTAGGGTACAGATGGAACAATTTGTTGGCAAGGACAGCTTCGAAATATGGCAATCCAATTACCAAGCAAAAGTCCATCTGCTTAAGGTTCCTGATGTCAGTTCCAAGGCTGAGATTGTACGCTGAGAGTTTTCTGATCCAGCTCTCCTAGACAGCTTCAGAGATGATATTGTTAGCCCCGAACAACTTGCATCACTGGCGACAGGTGGCACTTAATGGCAAGTAGATTGGGACAGGACCGATGTCACGTGAAGGGGGACGGGGCAACAACTTATGCCCCACGTTCAAAAGCTAGGCGGAAGATACAGACAGATTAGCTAAGCATCAATCGTTGTTTTATATGCTGCTGGTTAAATATTTCGCTGGTCATCATTGCCCATGGCTTCACGAGCCAAGGCCGAGATGTCTGCTGCAAACGAACCATTCTATCTCCGATACTAGTCAGTCACATGGTCTCAGCCACTCTGCAGGCTTTGCTTAAACTAATACGTAACTTCAAACAGTTCGGGTCATAAGGGTCGTTTTGGCCATGAGTTCCTCGGTAAGCTTACCGCAGATGGCGTTCTCCATGTCTCCAAAGGTCCTGCAAGCTCACACAACATCAGAATTCGATTTCAGAGTTGTGGGGGATGGCCGAAGCGCGGTTGCGAGATATGCAAACAATTCGAACTACAGGAACGACAGTCTGATTCGAAAAGAAAGTAAGCGCCCGTCAACATTTCGCGATATGTATTCCACTATACATTTGAAAACTCTCTGACAACACATCAGTGTGTGTGAGCTCGGCCATTGTGGAAGAGATCAAGCGCATTATCAAATCCAGCGAAATTATTAAGTAAGCGGAGGTTGAAGAAAGATCGGATACCACATTGTTGCGAACTCGAGGACTGAACAATACCACAGGGAAGATGACTCTAAGTGGCCACAGAAGAACAAAGATGGCCGGCAGGAGCTTGAAATCAGACTTGGAGGCGATCATATTTCATTTGAGGTCTGTAACATGGCTTTGACTACTGTATCGCCGCTATACTAATCAATGGAAACAGACTGCAAAGATCGGATCATTAGTCGACGTCACAGAGTCCGCTGACCCTGAAGGGCTAAGAGTGTTTTACTATCTGGTACAGGATCTCAAAGCACTTGTGTTCAGCCTAATCGCGCTTCACTTCAAAATCAAACCAATCTAGAGGTGGCTGGTCGGGGTAAACAACGAAAAGAGCGGACGATACCGATATTTGAAATAAGAATATGCATGACTTGGACAAACTTCGGTTCTTGTAGTTGCCAGAGCTGCGAACGACATCCAAATCTGCAAAGAGGAAATGGGGAAAGGAGTCGTATCAAAAGTGGAACGGGCACGCTGGTGAAAGAGCGAATATCGATAGGCGTGAGTATGTCCTTCACGGTTACCCTATGCTGTTGGGTTTTCTTATCTTTGGCAAAACGGGGTCTATTGGCTCATGATGGTCTAAATAGTCGCTGGTTATCCTTAAATGACAATAAACTCACCGTCGAGTAGCACCTCGATGGCGACTCTTTGGGCCAATACCTACTTCTGTGCAGCCTGTCAACAAAACACAAACAAACAAAGTTCTCTTAAATATCATGTATGCGACCGGACAGAGTAGTCCAAACATGGTGACTTCATCGCGACATATCGATGTATCGATTCGATATGCCCGTCAGCAAACGAGAACTATGACCGTGCTATCAAGGCAACGTTTGTCCCGCAAAGTGGCTGTTCCCCTTCCAGAGCATTGCTGTGTTGCCCGACAGGCAAATCTCGTGTCTCCGTGGTCAGTGGGTTCCCTCACCAAGATCGATCCAGTCTGGTGTCCTCCGTGCAGTTTTTTGTGTGTATGTAAGTATGCCACTAGGGTGAACAGAGGTCGCGATATACCTATATTGTCAATCCACCTACCTAGGGAAATCAAACCATTATCGTCGCTATCACATCTTCTTGTACAGAAAACAAACCAAGTAGCTACGTGGGTATTTATGTACTAACTACTACGCGCGCGGAGCGGAATTATGGTAAGAGCTGGATAGTGCTCAGCGGAAGACTTATCACGAATGTCTCCAAGTGTTAGGTAGGTGTGTAGATTTATGGGTTAGTAGGGCCCCCACAGGCCCCCTGCCACGAGGTTAGTAACTGCGTAAGTACGCGAAAGTGTGGTGTAGTAATTTATATAAGGAAAATTAGTAGTAAATTTATTATTAGCCTATTTATATGCAAGCAAATGTACTTCTAATCCACTTCTACCTAATTAGATATAGACCCTAGTTGACGTGACTCCACAAGGTAGACAGAGTCCAAGGAGATGAATCATGATAGAAGAACGCGGTAACAGGCACTAAACAAGCCCTTAGCCCGCGTACTACGTTAGGCGCCTACTAGGTAAGTCAAGCTGTAGGATAAGACAGTGTCAGGTAGGGGTGTAGATAGATAATAAAAAGTGTTCAATTCGATTAATCAGAGGTGCAGACAGCAGCTAACTTTTGTACCTAAAAGGTACATAGTGCGCTACAGAAATAATTAGTTTATAGAGGTACTTCTAATATATTTGTCTTTACTAATGTCTTATCCTAGTTAATACGTAACTAGTATTTATATATCTAATACTTTAGGGAGCTCTTCCTAATATACCCCCCCTAGCTAAGATATTTATTAAAGCTAGAGATTAAAGGTATAAGAAAAGATTATAAATAATTCCTAGTGTTATAATTAGGTAGGAATCTCCCTTAGGCTAATTCTATAGTAAAAGTCCCTATGTATTTAGCCTAATAAAGGCTTTATAAAGCTATCTATAAGTATCTTAAAGGTCTTTATTTAATTAACCTTAATATTACCTATTATATATTATTCTTAAATTTATATTTAATTTATATTAAGGTACTTAAGACTAGTTTAAAGCTTTCCTTTAGTATATTTAGTAATTTAGATTATTTACTTATTATTACACTAGATAATTAAAAGTAGTAATATATGTATATTAATATTATAAAGTAGCTTACTAAGAGATATATACTTTTTACACTATAATTTAGGGTAAAGAGCTTTACTTCTATACTTAAAGTTATTATATAATATTACCTTCTAGACTTCTAATTAATTATAGCACTATATATAATAAAAACATAGCCTTATATTAACTTCTAAGTCTTAGGATTATTACTAAGTAAGGTATTTATACTAGAAAATAATATATTAAAGCTATTTATACCTAAATATTATAAGCAAAGCTTCTTTATATTCTAAGCATATAATAAAGCACCCTAAGCTAATTTAATATGCTTTACTAACAGATTTATTATAAAAGAGGCTAGCTTTAATACTATAAATACTATATCTAGTCTTCTAATAATACAAAAATACACTAAAGAGCCTATAATTACTTTATAGTAGCTAATTTCTTTATTAGAAGCTTTATTATTATTTAGGTAAATTATAGCTATTAGAAAAGAAGCTATAATTAAGCTCTTTAACTTATTATTAATAATATTAGGAATAAACTTCTAAGTAATCTTTTAAATATATAATTCCTATAATAACTATATCTCTTTAGTATTATAATTTCTAATAATTTTAATACCTAGGAATTACTTTAGTTTACCTTAGTTCTTAATATCTAGACTATTTATTAATTACTTATATAATTCTTTAAATTTTACTTTAAATCTATTAGGGTATAGCACTATAATATTATTTACGTAGAAAAATAGGATAAAATTATCCTTTATAAAAATATATAGGTTTTCTTTCCCTTAGATAAAGCTAAGCTCTAAAAGGAATCTTATTAAATAAAGGAACTATTATTAAGGAGCTTCCTATAGCCTATATAATACTTTAATTATTTTCTAGAGATAACCTCTTATATTTATACCCTCTAGGGGCTTATAAAAGATAGGTTCTTTAAGTTTTATATATAGGAAGGTATTCTAAATATTATATTATTAAGTATTAAGATTATTAGTATAATAAACTATAAGTAATATTTATAAAGATTAAAAAGCAAGAGTAGTAGTGTAATTATTAAGGTTATTCTTTAGTTATTAGTTACCTTATATTACTATTTAAGCCTTAAACTCTATAACTATACCTTTTTTATTAGTTTTATATTTAAAAACCTAGCTAAGGTTAATAATTTTCTTATACTTATTAAAATTAATTAGTTCCTTAGGTATATTCTCCTAGTAATTTAAGAATAAAAGCTTTAAAAGCTTCTTTATAATTACTTTCTTCTAGTAATTATAATATAGTAATACTATTACCTAATAATAATAAGTAGGTTCTATAGGTATATCTTTAATCTATAAATTATATTAAGTTTCTTAGAATACTAAAAGAAAGTAAAAAAAAACTAAGCTTACTTAGCCTTTCTTAACTCCTTTTATTAGCGTTTTCTAGTTATAATATTATCTAGGTTAATACTATTATTATAGGGACTATAATTCTCTATAGTCTTACTACCCTTAGTAGTAATTTCGCTAGTCTTTATAGTAGTCTTTATATGTTTAGCTATTATATTATTTATTAATTTATTAATCTCTTAAAATAGTATATTATTACCTTATACCTAAAGCTTTATATTCTCTAGGATAACTAGTCCCTTATAAGAAAAGTTAGGAGGGGTTAAAAGAGCACTAATATAGCTACTTTCTTACCCTAATATATAAGGTAATATTTTTGCTTTAATCTAATTATTTTCCTTATCTATAGCTAATAGTAAGAAGTTATAATTCTCCTCTTCTAGGTCTATTCCTATAAGGTTTTAACTAATTTCTTTATTAAGGTTTTTAGCCTTAAGTTCTTTAAGTAGTGTAATTATTAATATCTTCTCTTTCTAAGCTAATTTAATCTCTTCTTCTAGTTTAAAGAATAAGACCTTATTAAACTAAATACACACTAATATAATAACTTTATAATTATAAAGGGTTAGAACCTAAATAATATACTAGGATTTACCTTTATAACCTATAAGGTATTTAATATAAGCTTTTTACTCTAACTAAGGGATTATATTATTTAATTTAATATGCTCTAAAGCTTTTATTATTATTAGAAACGCTTTATATCTATAAGCTTATAAATATAAAATTAAGGGTTTTTAAACCTCTAATATTTGTGAATAGGTAGGGATAGTCTTCCTAGCCTAATTTTACTAGAGTTTATATAGTATAATCTAATTTCTATAATACTTAAAAGGTATTTAATTTAGTAAATAAACTACTATATTAAAGACCTTATTATTAAGTTCTAATAGGAATCTAGCCTCTAGACTTAATATATAAGCCTTTTGCTTAACCACCCCCCTAGATCTCTTTGCCTTACTATTCTAACTAGGTATTAAGGGAGCTAAATTATAGACTATAATACTTACTAAGGCTATCTTATCCCTTATATTATTTATAAAGAGGGCTTTTTAATATTACTATATAAAAAGCATAGTTAAATACTAAATTAAGTACTTAGAAACACTACTATTATTTAGAAGCTATTATAAATCCTATTCTTTAACTTAAATAAGTAAAAGAATTATATTAAGGTTATAAGGTATATACAAATACACTAATACCTATTACTATTCTAATAAGGTAAGTTATAGTACTTTAAATTAACTAAAAGTCTATAACCTAGTCCTTAAGGAAGCCCTTTAGGTATAACTTATAATCTCTAGCACTTAGCTTTACCTATAGTATAAATCTTATACTCTATAAGCTTAAGTCTTATTAATTTAATACCTAAAGTTATATTTATAAGCTTTATAAATACTTTATTACTAGGATAATTATATTATTAATACTAAAGCTTTATATCTTCCTTTATTAGAGGTCTTAGAGGTTTACTTAATATAGTATTAGCTTCCTTTAGATTTTCTAATAGCCTTAATAGTATATAAAGCTTATTAATATTATAAACCCTAGCTATAGGCTAATTCCCTTTATAGAGGAATCCCTTCTTCTAATTCTAAAAGATACTTACTTTTATTATAATTATTACTAATACTAGATTAATATAGAATTTAGGAATAAATAAAGTAGTCTCTAATATAATTATTCTTATCTTTTATAATATAGAATCTATAATAAATATACTAACTAGCCCTTAACCTAAAGCTATATAGATTATACTACTAGCCTTAACCTCTATTATAATATTCTTATTAAATTTAGATTACTTAAACTATTAGAAATTATTAAAGATATAAATATTTACTCTAAAGTTATAAAGAATTATATTTCTCCTTAATTCTAAGTTATTTTTAGTATTTAATAAATTCATACTTTTCTTTAATAATTTATATTACTTAAAGTATATAAATAATAATATATTAGCTAACTTCTTACCTAAAGTAACTATAATAAAGTTATTTATAAAGTCCTATAAAGGTATAATAATATTATTACTTTTTTCTTTAGCTTCTAATTTATAGCCTTTAATTTCTCTTATAAATTAGCCTTAAGATACTTCTTAATATTCTTTTTAGAGTTTTTCCTAACTTTCTAATTCTTTTAAGTAGCTTTAGGCTTATAAAGAGCCTTAAATAAATTATAGAATTCCTATTATTTTATAGTATTTTTAATATTATAATTTATATATCTAGGGTACTTAGGCTTCTTTAGCTTTATTAAATTATTTAATCTATTAGTTATAATTATATTAGTAGTTTTTAAATCCTTTAATTCCTTTAGTAAAGCTTTATAGTCCCTTTTAAACTTAGTAATAGCCTTAAGAAAATTACTATTTATTCCCTTATTAAGTAAGTTATTTTACTTTTTCTAAAATAACTTAAATTTACTTTAAAGAGGTATAATAAACTTATATAGTATTATCTCCCTAGTTTACTATATCTTATAGTCTAGATAATTTCTTTAAAATACCTTAACTATTACTACTTACTTATACTAATTATAAGTACCTTTAGCTTATAAGTAATTATTTAGGTAATTCTTTATAAGAATAAGTATTTTCTTAGTATTTAGCTTATACTAATTATAAAAAAGTAAGAGTATCCTATAAGTATAGTATTAAATAAACTCCTTTTTCTTTACCTTAGTATTAAAGTTAAGAAAGTCTTAAATATTCTTTAAAAGAGTCTTATAAATATATTTCCTAATCTTTAGTATTTATTTAGCTAGATCTTAATACTTTATAAGCTTAAATTAAAGCTCTTTATATTTAAAGTTAAATTAGTTCTTTATATCTTTATATATAAGCTTCTAATTCTCTAAAGTATTAGGGTTATTATTTAAAATCTCTAGTCTTTAATCTCTTTATAAGTATATAAGTATTATAGGTTTTTTAAGTAATTTAACCTTATTTAGGTTAATATACTCCTAAACTCTATAAGATTTTATATAGTTTTTAATTTATATAAACTACTTAATCTAGTCCTTCTTTAATAATAATACTATATTTAGGGTTTCTTTAAATATATTAAAGGGGAATATATAGGTTAAGGGAAGTGTAAGATATAATATTTATTAAATAATATAATAAGGGTGTTTATCTTATAATATTAGTAAGTATTAATTAAATAACTTTAATAAAGCTAATAATCTTTAAAGATAATAATAAATTTAGTAATAAAAGTTACCTAGGCTTATAACTATTAAGTAAGGGTATAAATAAATAATAAAAAGTGTTTAATTTAATTAATTAGAGGTATAGATAGTAGCTAATTTTTATACCTAAAAGGTATATAGTACACTATAGAAATAACTAGTTTATAGAGGTACTTCTAATATATTTATCTTTACTAATATCTTATCCTAGTTAATGCGCAACTGGCATCTACACATCCGATGCTTCAGGGAGCTCTTCCTGACAGACAGTCATTATTATAGCCGTGAGACACCCAATTGGGTTTAGTGTGGGCGTGCGGCCGGGCAAATATCGGATAGAATACTCCGTACTACATGTAGCTTCTAATAGGTTAAATTCTCTATATAAGCCCATAAAATCTCATCTCCACGTGATAGTAAGCGGGGCCGCGTTTTTGGAGCCAATTAAATACTTTATAAATATCCGATTTTTACCCAGTCAAACACTTGCACTAGTCCTAATGTGGTATCTGACTGCCTCGGCCCAAAAGACTAGTCGCGAAAGGGATGAGGAGGGAACAAAACGTTCACAGCCAAAGCCGCTCGAGCGAGTTGTCAAGGGAAGAAGGCGGCCACATGCACCGTTGGCCCAACTGGACCATCCACAACACCTCCACCATTGACACTCACCAACTCCGATCTAACGATAGTTTTGAACCTCGACCATCTCGCGAAATTTGTACCCATTCCTTGGTCTCGGGCTGGTATCCGATGAAAGACTTTTTGCTTTTTTTACCTGCAAGAGGAGTTATACGATTGCCATGTATTAAGCCTTCTCGATGATTCACGATAAATCCACCATCTTGTCGACTATCGACTGGTTCACCGATTCTCTACAAGGATTTGACTGCTTTGCCGAAGTCGCCTAAAGGCGCCCTCGATACAGTTGACCACACATGCGAAGTGCATATATTCTGCGCATGCCACGACTCGGTCGTCACCTCCTGTAATAGCCTGGTTGACTTTGCTTGCGACCAAGCAGCTCATCATCAATCGAAGCGACAGGTCGCATTGGCCTGGACTACTTAGGCGATTGAGTTTACAAAAGCCTGCACGCTTTGAGGAATCATGCCTACACCTTCTCCCAATCAACCGCCTGATGAAACACCATCAACCACTCCTCACCAATTCTCAACTTGTCCCGACGATCAGCAACACTCGCCACGAAATGGTGGCACAAACATTCGCCCTGACTCAGCTTTAGATGGGCTGTCATCCGTCGTTCTTGGCTTAGACTCGCCGCATGACTCACACTTGAGTTCCAGGCGAGAAACAGGCCTCACCGATAATAATATTCCTACAAGTCCATCATCAAGAGAGACCACAGTGTCACCGGGGCCGCTATCAAACACCTCGGATATTCTGTCGTTAGAACATGGCTCTGACGCCTCACGGTTCGCAAAGGGTCATGAGATCAGCCCAGATGGGCCAAGCCCACTCATCCTGATCAAGACCGCGCCCGTGGAACAGCATGGTCAGCCGACAAAAGATTTCGACGGCCTCGAAATGGCAGCGGTCGATAACGAGGACGATGCTTGTAACCCACCATCAATGGGCTCCGACTACTCAAGTCTTCGAGTAAGCGTGCATAACCAGATCCCTTATTGAGGGTCTTTGCTGACTTGTTTTGACAGGCTATTCCTTTGGCTCCATCATCATATTTACGACCTGGCAGCAGATTTCATGGAACGCAGCAATCGGAACGCCAAGTATATGAAGTTCAGGTAGAAATAAAGAATGTCGACATGCGAGATTCTTTTCTATGCGGCTACCTCCGAATTCAAGGTAAATCAATCACTTCCACATGTCATGCCTAGCAGCAGCGAAGCCACAAACTCTGACCAAGCATAATCCTCAGGATTGACTGAGGACCATCCTACGTTGACAACCTATTTTGAGGGTGAAATCATCGGATCTAAATATTCTTTCTTCACAAAACACGAAGACTGGGGAACAAACACGAAAGTCGATCTCAGTCACTGGGCCAAGTTCAGTGCCTTTCGACCGTTTCAGAAACATGCTCGTAGAGGCCCAATCACCATTCCTGATGTCACACAGAATGAGCACATATTCATGCGATGGAAGGAGCATTTCCTGGTCCCCGATCATCGAGTACGGACTATCACAGGAGCTAGCTTTGAAGGTTTTTACTATATCTGTTTCAACCAAGTGAAAGGGGAAGTCAGCGGTATATATTTCCATTCGAAGAGCGAGAAGTACGCAGCAGCCCATGCCTTTTGAGTATTTCATGTTCCAGACTAACAGCAATTAGATTCCAGCAGTTGGAATTGAAGCATGTTCCGAATCGTGGGTGTTTCAGTGCAGCGGAGTTTAGGTAAATCTTGGATCGCGAAACTGGCATATATGATACCTTTGCGTTGGCAGGCACACAAAATTTCACAGCGATTGTAGTTCGATGAATAAGAAGCACGCGTACACACGGTTTTTGGTACACATTAATCGGTGTTCAAGTGCAAATCTTCGATGGAAATCAAACTACAAGGGCGCCACCGTGCAGAATACGTGGCATTGGTGAACTAGGATTAATCCGAACAATTGAATGGAAGCTTGACAACTAGCCAGGAAAAGACAAGCGCGAACGGGTATATTTCTAGTAATACTATACACATGTTATCGACAATTCGTCCTCTAGTGCTACTTTTCTTCGGCCTTGAATTTTTTGAAGTAGCCCCGTCGGAATGGGTTCATGTCATCAACTGAGGTGCCAGTGTAAACTGCGTTCTGTTTCGCATGATATGCTGCCAGGGTCATCGGCGGCACATCAATATCTGACATGCGGCGGTACGTGATGAGGCGTCGCGACCCTTGATGCGTCAGCCAGATCTGGTTAAAAGCCAGGCCATTTAGGGGGGCTGGACTCAGTTTGACTACCAAAACAGCAATCACTTACATTTATTGAACTTTTGATTACAAACAACAACCAGCTCAAGCGATGGGTGCATTGGCACCGGTATCTCTTGATCCTCGTCATTTGCCGTTGGCATCCAAAACGATAATCTACCGTTGTCGACCAGTGTATCTGCTGCGAATGCAAGTATGTCATCCAGCATTGCTAAAAAGCTGTACGGCTTCTTGGGAGGGACAAAGTCAGGCAGGCTATTGTTGATTAGCTAGGGTGCGCTGTGGCTACATGGATATGCGTGCCAAAATACTTACGAAGCATTTACCTTACCCTTTTCTACCAACCAAGGCGTTTTCTCAGGGTTTCTCAGACCCAATATTCTCAAGCCTTCTCGGACGCCATATGGGGGATCACAAACTACGCCATCCCATATTCGTCTGTTCCTTCTGATTGGTGTGTTGACAAGATCAGCGGAAAACACATCGCCCAGTCCCATTTCCAGGCCGTACTGTATGAAATTTCCTCTCAGGCTCTTGCTTCCCCCTTCGCCGCGCATACTTCTGCCATCTATATCGCTTCCCCATCCAATCGCGCCGAAGCATGCACAGGCAATTGGAAACGAGCCTGTACCGACGAAAGGATCATAAAATAGCTTTCCCGGGCCGGCAAGTGCAATATTTGCAGTAACCAGTGATAATTCCGAATCCATGCTGGTGGTACTTATGTAACTGCGTTTCTTGAGGTCGAATTTGAGAACTGTCTCGCGAGATGAGATGCCAATGAGACGTCCCAGAAAATACATAGTTGGGTCTGGCAATCTCAAAGGGACGCTGTTGAACGGCCACAGCTCGAACAGCGTAAAGGTTTCGTCTGGTTGGGACATACGAATTGTCCCCTCGAAAGGCAAATACGCGAACGTATTGATGATCTTGAGCCTACTCTCGCTATTCCTTGCACCTTGATACGAGTCTATGGTGAATTTGAACGAAACATTTTTGTAGTTAACCCAGTGGTTGCTAGTGTTGTTTGTGACAGACTGGTGCAGATGATCTAGTGTTCCTCCTGTTCCCCAAAGCTCATGAATGGACTGAGCGAGTATTGACCTCCGCACCAGCCTGCGAGCATCATTTGCAGATGGAAGTCGTACAAGGCAAAAAGGAGACTGAGGCATCGTTAGTACTTGACACAATCAAACACAGGCCAACCAATCAGGAAAACAATAAACCTCGTCAGTGTAATCGACAACCGTGAGGTCTACCCCTTCGATTAGAGCAAGGGCTTGAATTTCTGCCAAACGAAAGGCCTCATGGGTCTGCGCGAACTTTATGAGAAAGTTCATCATGCGCCTCACGAGACAGTTTGGTAGCTAGTGTGGGAAGTGGGCGCATGGGGCTACCCCGGGATAATTTTGTAGTATAATGAGCGTGAAATTTCGATGTGATAAGACAAAGGGTGGAAAATTCGTCCGGTTTAAGGTCGCTTTCTTTGTAACGTAATTGCTCGTTCTGGGGTAAGTTAGCCCAGGTGAGGTGTCCTCCTTTTTTTTAAATCCCTGCATAGCAACGCCAAAGCTCAAGCTGCCCCTCCTAAGGGTCTGATCCACGAGCCGGTGCAAACTTTGCACCGATATTACAGGGTATAAATTATATATAGAGTTATATAGGGCGCCTACTTTATACTATTATAGCCTACTTCTATGGCTTTTTTTTACTACCTTTATATAAGGGGCTTATTATAATAGTAAATCTTCCTTTCTATAGCTTTAATATAATAGAATTATTTTATTTTACTAGTAAATATTATATAATTTTAATATAGATTATAACTATATCCTAAAGCACCTAGTTATAAGTATTTAAATCCTTCTAAATTTACTAGACTAATAATTAAACCCTTTTCTTACTTAAATTACTTCTTAAAGCTTACTATAAGTATTAGCTTAATAGTAGTAAGATTAGTATTATCTAAGATATTCTTAAAGGCTTTATTCCTATGCTTATAAGAAAATTCCTAAGATATTAGTAAACTTTAAAAACTATTAAAAACTAATATAAGTAGCTTAAGGGTATTTAGTATACTTTTTATACTATAGAGAAGAAAACTAGTATAATATATAATAAATAGAATAGGTAGCTTTATATAAGTAAGTAAACTACTAATTTTATTAACTAAATATATAGAAGGTTTAGTAAATATATTATAATAAAGCCTTTTATTATAAATAAATCTATTATAAAAGAGAAGTAAGTAAAGGTTTTCTTAGAAGACTATAAAGCTAGTAATATAGTTATTAAAGCTTAAGATACTAAAAGCTTTACTATTACTAAAAGAGTATAAGAAAAGTTATTAGAAAATAGCTTTAATAACTCTAAAGATAATAAAAATAAGACTTAAAAAGAAAATACTAATATATAATACCTTAGTAATAAGGCTTATAATTTTATTAAGCTTCTAGATAAAGAAAATTCCCTTAAAGATAATTAGTAGTATTAAAGTTAGTCTTAAACTAATATTATAAAGTAAAGCACTAATAATATAGCTACTTCCTTAATACTAAACCTATAAAGCTCTTAAATAAGCTTTACTAAGGCTATACTTACTAAATTATAGCTAAATTTATTACTATAAAGTATATAGAAGTATTAGACTATTGATTTTTAATTTTTTTTGGGATCATTGGCTGTGGCCAATGCATCTAATTTTCAAGGAACAAAAAAATTACTAGCAATGAAGTATTAGACTATAATATAAGTAAAAAGCTCTTAGAGGTAGTATTTAATATTCTTAGGCTATCACGACTGGATCGGGGAGATATGAACAGAGTGAAGGCTGAGGTTCTTAGTTGTAGCTAGAGAGCTGCTACTTAGGGGTAGGTGCATAAAGGTCTTAAACTCTAACCTCTCACATACCTTATAGGCAGTCCTTGTCTAAATACCCTACTATATACACGTGGCTATCTAGTAGCTACTTAGTTATCCACATAACCTAAGGCTTATCTAAGGGTTCTATTATGTAACCATTCTGTCCCTAGCTCCCTAGCCTCTATGCTTCTAATATGCTACCCCCCTAATATATAATTATTCTTAATTAAAAAGGAGTTACTTAGCTAATGCGAGTATGCTATGTTTAGCTTGCGATAGCGTTTAACATTGCTAGCTATTTTATAAGTGTATAGCTATTATATTCACTTAGGATAATAAAATAAAAGTTATGGGGTTTTAGGCAATTCCCTCCTCTACCCTCTAGCTCTAAATAGCTATATACTTACTGCTTTATTACTTCTAATATGTATGCCTTTACCTAATGATTTATTAATACTAAGTAAGCAGACTGCTTGTGTTAGATTTTGTAATTAAGTTAAATAGGCAGGGTGCTATGTGCTATTTAAAATAAACAAGCTCTTGTCTAATGTTAGGGATATTATATTATTCTTGCTAGGAGTTTGTAGCTAGTGTGCGTATTTGCTAGTGGTAGCTATAACCGTAAATATTATAATTTCTAGATTAGCTATATGTAATATATAGATTACTTAGGGGTCTGAGGCTAATATAAAAAAGGCCTGCTTTTTCCTGCTTCTATATATTCTCTTTCTTTATATCCTCCTTTAATATTATAAGTTACCCTTACCTATAACCTAGTAGCTTTATAGCTACTATTATAGTAGTTACTAATGTCCTATAGTATTATTTTATTATCCATATCTAATTTTACTTAAATACTTAATCCCTTTTAAACACTAGAATATTAGTTACTTTACCTTCTATACTTACGTTCCTATAGTGTGTTATTACTAACTTGCTAATAGTAAATTATATCTAAGCGCTGTAGTACTCCTATTCTATTAGATCCTTTAATAGCTAAGAAGACCCCTTAGATATCTCCTTAAAAATCTCCTAAGAAGTAAATAGCTTTAAAAATTTTAATATAAGTATAAAGTCTCTAACCCCTAGCGTATGCCTTACTAACTTATAGCTAGTAGTGCTAGTAGTATAAAAATTCCCTATATACGCTATGCATAGTAGGTGGTAATATAGGCTATTACCCCTAAAGATAGTAATAGTATTATTTTATAGTATATTACTAAAGGAAATCTACTCTAAGTATACTAACTTCTTAAGTATAACTTTACTACTACCTTACTACATGCTACTACTAACTTATATAAGTAACTTAATAAAATACACCTATTATACGTAAAATAATAAAGATTACTTAGGGGTATATTTTCCCTTTCTTTACTACTTATATTTACACTAATACACTACTAGTGCTTTACTTGCTTTATAAAATTATACTAAGCGCTCTTTAAGTGTATTAATAGTTATGTTATCTCTAATAATAATCCTTACTTTCTTAATAATATATATATATATTTATCTTTATAACTTAGGTTACTACTAACATACTACTAGTGCTTAATACATGTAAAACACAAACTTTATAACACGCTCTTATCTATAAAGAACGCTAATAAGCGTAGCTAGGCTAGGTAAGCAAGGCTAACTATAGAGGTCGCGTAAGAGGCTAATACTAATAAGAGAATTACTATGTTACTACTAAGCGATACTATTAATCTAGAAGTCTAGATTAATATCTCTAATAGCTTATGCTTTATTATATAGAACCTTCCCTTAGTAAGTTTCTTAATGTTCTTACTTATAGCCTTACTAACTCGCTAATAGCTTGCTACACACATGCCCGCGCTTCCTGCTTGTGTTAGGCTATTAGACCTTCTAGGTAAGCTTTGTATGTATATGTATAGGGAGGGGGATTTCTCTAATAACAAGGACAAATCCCCTACCTAGGGCCCTACTGCTAACCTAGCGCCTAGGAATAAAAATAATAATACTAGGGGGCCAGGGCCTAATGTAAACATAGGGTAAATAGTGCTAGGTAGCTGTGAGGTAGATTATCTAAGAAATTATCTAGTTTTTTTTTTTATATATTACTATTACTATCTAATCTCTACTAAATACACCTCTATATCTACAAACTAGCTACTTAGTTACTACTTATAATTATTAATAATATCTATTATAATAAAATCTCTTCTCTTAACCTATAAATTCTCTAAAGTATTATAGCCCTTCTATTTAACTAGGTATTTCTAATGTCTTCTGTTATAATAATATAAGATAATTCTTTTAACTTTAAACTCCTATTTATTATCTATAACATTATCTCGTAGCAAGGACGTGTCTTCTACGCTAGTTAGGTCCCCTATAAATAGTTTAAGGTTAGTAATATTAAAAATATTATGCAGTTACGTACTAGGTAGTAGCTTTAATTAGTATGCTAATCTATAAGTTCTAATTACCTTTTTAACTTTTTAAGGGCCTAGGTACTTTACACTTAGCTTCCTACTAGGTTACTATAGGTTAATATTCTTTATAAATAACAAAACATAGTTACTTACTCTAAACTTTATTAGAGTCCGCTTCTTATTATAGTGCTTTATATACTAGGTCTATAAGTCACTTAGAAGCTACTTAATTACTACGTATTTATCTCTTAGCGTAGTTACTTAAGTCTCTACCTAGTTATTCACTACTAGAATGTCTACAACTACTTGCTACAGGCCTCTAGGGTTATAACCTCACAACGCCTCCGCTAGGGTGTAGCTATAAGTTAAGTAGGCGCTTATATTATACACGAACTATGCTATTAATAGGTTATCTACCTAGTTAGTCTAATTAAAGCAAGCAAAAGCTCTTAAATAATACTCTAAAACTTAGTTTAAACATTCTATTTACCTATCTATTTGTAAGTAAAACACAGTACTTAGTCGCTACTTAGTAGTAATAAGGTAGTAAAAGGTTATCTAAAACCCGCTAGTAAATATTAAACCCTAGTCTATAATAATACCTTCTAGGGCACTATAGTCCCTAAAAACGTATTCTAGAAATACAGTAGCTAACCTATCGCTAGTTAGTTACGTTAACATAGGGATGTAAATACCGTATTTCGTGAAACAGTCCACAATAACTAAGATTGTATTGTAAGTCTGATTTGCGTCTTTTACAGGTGGTAGCCTTATGATAAAATCTATTAATAATTCTTAAAAAGGCTGATTAAGCACTAGTAGCACTACTAGCTTACTATAAGGTTTATAGTGCCTTAGCTTTAAAGTCTAATAGCTTACGCAAGTCCGCACATGTAACTTAGTGTCTTTCTTTATTAATAGCTAGTAATACTAGTTTATAATATAATAAAGGGTCCTACTAACTCCCTAGTAGCCTACTACTAGATTATTATAAGTAAGTAGTAAAATTTCCTTTCTTATACTAGCTAGAATAAAAACTTAATTCTTAAATATTAATAGCTTAGAGGGCCTAACAGACTATGTTTATAACGCTTCTAGGTCGCTGCTCTTAAGCAGCTTCCTACAACCTATAGTAAAGTTATTACCTTGCTATACTTTAAATAATATAACCTAAATTAGAGCCTCTAATTCTATGTGTATAGAACAAGCGTTATGTGCAAACTTAGAAGAGGTTCGCTAGACTACTTGTATTCTTGCTATAATACTACTACAAGTAGCTAGCTTATAGTGTGCCTATGGACTTATAGACAAATTATAGCTAAGCAACATTTTAAAGGGGCGCCTACGCTACTTGCTAGCTACTAACCTAGCTAGACTCCTAACCTATAGGCTTACTAGACTTATAGAAATATTAAAAAACACAGATAAGGCATAACCTTACTGCTTAGAATTAACGGACCTAGTCTGCGTACTACTACTAGGCTTTGCCAGACTATTAGGTTCCTTAATAATATAATTAAGTTATAACTTCTTAAAACCCTAGAGGCTAGTAAGGCCCTCGCAGCGTCTTTACAACAAAACATTAGCTATACTAAGCAATATAATACTAGAACCCATAATAGCACTGTTATCTACATAGTGTTCCTATTACTTAGTATTATTAAATTTAAATAAGAAGTTAGGTAACTACAAGGTTAACGCCTCTACCCTATGCTTCTTACTAATATAATCTACTCTTCTTAATAAGGCATCTATAGGGTTTAACTTACCTACGCAATATTTAATCCTAAAATTAAACAAATAAAGCTTATCTAACGCTATTACCTGCCTACTAGTTAGCTTTAGCTTTATAGCTAGGTACTTATAATTTAGATAGTCTATAATAACCGTAATCTAATAAGAAGAATACACAAGGTAGTGTCTCTAGGCTTAAAATACCTCTTAGATTACTAATAACTTAGTATTAGGTATTAAGTAGCAAAGTTTAACATTAGTTAACTTCCTTAAAAAATACACCACTAGGTGCTAGCTACCTAGCACTAATATTATAAGTATAGCTCTAATTACATAACTAGATGCATCTATCTTTACTCTTAGCAAGTAAAGTAAGTTAAAATACACTAAAATTAGCACCTCTTAAAACTTCTTTTAAAGTTCTCTAAATACTACTAGTTCACTAGGTTCTAGCTTAAACTCCACTAGCTAAACACCTTTTAAATAGTCTATTAGCAGGACTACTACCTTACTATACTATTTTATAAAGTATTAGTAAAAACCCGTAAACCTAAGGAATAATTAAATATTAAACACGCTATAGGGTATTAGCTAGGTCATAATAGCTTTGACCCGCGATGGTTCCATCTTAATACCCTTTTTGGATATAATAAAACCTAGGAATTTTACCTACCTAATAGAAAATTAGCACTTTTTAAGGTTAATATAAAGGTCCGCGTCTTAAAGTCACTCTAGTACGCTTTTGATATACTCTGTATGTCTTGCGGGGTCACTGCTATATATTAGGATATTATTAAGGTAAATAATATAGAATTCGTCCACAAGTCCCTTAAGGGCGTTATTAATATATTCCTAAAAAGTAGCTAGCGCGTTTACTAATCTAAATGGCATCACAAGGTATTTAAAGTGTCCATAGTAGCATTAGAAAGCTATCTTCTACTTATTACCCTTGTGGATATATAGCTAGTGGTACGCTTCTTAAAGATCTAGTAATATGAAAACCTTTGCGCCTGCTAATTAGTTAAGGATTTTGGAGATTAATAGTAAAGGGGCCTTATTTTTAACTATAATCCTATTAAGGCCCCTATAATCCATATAAAGCCTTAATTTCCCTGATTTTTTCGGAATAAATAAAATCAGGGCTCTAGCTAGGCTAGTTAATCTTCTAATCTACCCTTTTTCCTACGCACTTGCTAGGTACTCCCTAAGCACTTCTAGCTCTTTTTTAGCTAGGTTATATATAGGTCCCTAGGGTAGTTATTTTCTCTCTTCTAATTTAATTATATAAGTGTAGCTACCTAATTCTAGGAGCTTACTAGCTAGATCTTTTAAAAACATATCCGTAAATTCCGCGTACTCTTCTAGGATCTGCTATTAGGTTATGTTGCTATCTATCTCTTGTGGGGTTACTACTACCTCCTTATAGTATACTACCTAGAGCATTATTATGCTTCTTAGTTTTTTTTTTTTTAAGGAATAAGTATATTCTACTACTATTACTATAGCTATGCTATAACCTTAGTTATTGCTTGTTATGTTGTTTACTAATAAGTCTTTATTAGTCTCCCCTTCTTTTTCCCTAGGCTTAATTACCCTAATCTTTAGTAATACTAGTAACAGCGTAATAAATAATTATCTTGCTACCTTGCGTAGTTATTGCTTCCTTGTGGTAAGTGTAATATAGTCCTTAGTTATTAGAAACCTCTAAAAATTCTACTTCTAATCTATTACTATAGGTTTATACTCTAGGGTCTAATCTATACCTAGGAGCATCCCCTCTCCTATATTAGTAACGTAGCAGCTAATGCAGCAGACCTTTGTATAGCCTATGCTATCTTTTACCTTAATTAGCTTATATAGGATTCCTTTATATAGGATTTTATTCTTGCTTATGCTTTCTAGTATTATCTCTATTTTTTCTATATTCTTCTAATCCTATTTTAATAATAATTTAGGGTGGATTATTAAATACTCTACGCCTATATTAAACAGCGCTAGCATAGCTAACTAGTGGTTGTCTTGCCACAAGGACACCTATATTCTTATTCTCTTATTCATAGGTTTCTCCGTAGCAAGACTATTATCCTAGGCTTATGCTAACCCGATTAGAATCTTATTAAGGTCTAAGGTCTTATTGCTGCTATCCTTATGCTTCTTAGTTATATGCCTACTACTTTTACAAATTAAATAATCTACTGCTTCATATCTATTCGCACTATATCTAGGACTACTATATTTATAGCACTTAAATAGTCTTTAACCTATGCTTAGTTACTATAAGTCTTACTATAAGTTATTTACAAGGGAGCTAGAGTATTATCTCTTTCTCCTACCTTCTTTATTATCTTAGTTTCTATTATAATTATTTAACATAAATATTATTATAACTTTAGCCTTTTTACCTTATCCTTATAGGTAGCTCTAAGACATTAGGAACTCCTAGCTAACTATATACTTCCTTATAGTGTTATTTAGGCTATTTAGGAAAATTACTATCCTTAAGCATATAGGGATTTAGTTAGGTAATTTAGCTTTTACTTTAGTCTAAAGTCTTAAGAAGGACTAGAAGGACTAGTTATCCTTTTGCCTTAGATTTAGTAGTGTCCTAGTAGCTTCTAAGTACCTTATATCCTTATCTATTACTCCTAAGTTTAACTAGGACATAAATTTATCCTAAGAATAAGCTAAGTAGTTAACTAACCTATTTACTATTACGTAATATATCTATTATTGCTTTGCATTATCTGCTAGGTAGCTGCTAGCATACGCTACCTTAGTTTTATTATCCCAAAAGGTTCTTAGATCTAACTAGAATAACACATTTAAATCCGCTAGGTACGCCTATAAATTCTTATGGGTGTTACCTTTATACGCTAGTACTTTATACTATGTCTTTATAAAGCTTTATAGGTACGCACTTACTACGAAGTTAGGGTTAGGTAGGAAGGCTAGGAATAAGGGATTAATTAGTATAAGTATCTAAGGGGTAATTATAAGTTCTTTACCTAATCTAGCTAATTATAGGTCTGCCTTAATTTCTTTAAGCTATGCTTCTATATTTATAATATCCTACCTTATACAAGCATATTGCAGCTAGGTTTATGTGACCTTGTGGCAGTGCTCTAGCTTATCTAGGTTATTATTATTCCTAGATTTAGTGTTACTATATTAATTAGGGTTAGGTAGTGTCTATTAAATCCTTTTATTATTAGGCCCTAAAGTTAGGGTATGTAGGTTGCTCCCTAGGCGCTACTAGTTCGTGTCTCCCTTACTAGGTGGTGTAAGTGTGTTTTAAGTAGATATTCTATGGCTTCTTTATATTTAAACCTAGCTAATAGTCTATTTACCCTAAAGGGTTTAAGAGTTTAACTTATTATAACTAGATTAAGGAGATATAAATAAAGTAAAGGCTAAGGTTCTTAGTTATAGCTAGAGAGCTATTACTTAGGGGTAGGTATATAAAGGTCTTAAACTCTAACCTCCTATATACCTTATAGGCAGTCCTTGTCTAAATACCCTACTGCGTACACGTGGCTATCTAGCAGCTACTTAGTCATCCGCACAACCCGAGGCTTATCCGAGGGTTCCATCATGTGACCATTCTGTCCCTGGCTCCCTGGCCTCCGTGCTCCTGACATAGGCCTTAAATATAAGGCTTAAAGAGATATATTATTACCTAAAGAGCTATAGGGGCTAATAATATTAAGAAGGTAATTAAGGACTATTAATTATATAGTAAAGAGTTTAGAATAAGTATAATTATTAGAGTTATATTATAGTTAAAGTAAGATTAACTAAATTCTCTAATTTAGAACTTATTATTATTAAAAGAGGTAAAGAAAGCATAAATTAAGTTAAATTTTAGTGTTAATACTATTTACTAGTAAAAGCAAGGCTTTTTATTAAGGTCTATAGGCTATATATATTTATTACTTTTTAACCTATAATATTATTATTATATTAGTTAGAATTTTATTAATAATACTATTAAATTTATTAAATACATATTTTTTTATTTATATTACTACTTTACTAAAGCCTCTAAAGCTACCATACTATCTTTTTCTAAATTTTATAGCCTATAAGGCCTATAAGAAGTAATAATACCTATATAATAGCTATTTTAAGTGCTTTATACTTATCTCTAAGTAATAATTCTTTCTCTCTTACTTTAAAGTTATATAGCTCCTTTCCTTATAACTTAATAAAGTTAGAGAGGGCTATAATAGTATAGATTATCTTAATTTATATAAGAAATTTATACTTAGTAGTACTATAGTAAATTATCTTTTACTTTTACTTATATTACCTAAAATAACACTTTATAATTACTTATAATTATATATACTAGAAGTTAAAAAGCTCTTTCTTATTATTAAGGCTATAATATAAGCTAAATCCTATATTACTAAGATAAAATTAAGATAAAATTAGCCTTAAGGGATTATAAAGGACTTTAAGAATACTATTTATAATAAGGTGCTATTATTAATAAAACCTTTAGTGCTTACTAGTATATAGAGAAATAATTCCTTAAAGCTTATAGTTACTAGTATATTTTATAAGATATTATTCTTCCTTAACTAGTATCTTTACTGCTAATTTAGTAGAATAAATACTAGTATATATATGCTATTAATAGCACTAATTATACTATTAAATTAAAGGAACTTCTTATTTAGCTTTATAAATAGTAAAACTAACTATAGCTTTAGCTAATAAATAAAGACTATATATAAATACTTTATTAGATTAATAAGCTTATAAAAAATTTAAAATACTAATACTTAGGATAGTAGAAATTAAGACCCTATATTTCTCTATAGCTTATTATATATATAAATCTATAAAAAGATTATTACCTTTTACTTAATTAATTAATATTATAAAGAGCTTACTAAGGTATTAATATAAAGCTAGTTATAAAGCTTAAGAAAGATCTCCCTTAGTATTTAATAAAGGATTTTAAATTCCTTTTTTAATATAAATTAAAGAATATATTTATAAAGCTCTTATAATGTTAAGAACTGGCCTTATGGCTACTGCATATAAGCGTTTAGAATAAGAATATTATTCTTATAAAAGAAGAAAGGAATTACACTAGTAGTTACATAGTATCTAGATATATAGTCCCTTATGCGTAGTCTATGTATAGTTTATATAAAGCCCTAACCTAGCTATATAAAGTATATATACTTTCTAAAGCTAAACTTAACCTAAGCTTATAGCTTAAGTCTATAATATACCCCTTACTTACCCTCTCTTTTCTTCTCTTACTAAAAAGTAAGTATATATTAAATATAAACCCTTATTATATAGCCTCCCTAAAAAATATATTAAAGTAATATAAGTAGCTTAGTAAGGCTAGTAAGTTACTTACTAAGGTTATATCTTTACTATATAAGTTTAAAAAGTTTTTAGTATAAGACTACCTTATCTTACTCTAGCTTTACTCTTAAAAACACTAGCTACTTATTTTATAACCCCTTACTACTAGCTATCTCCTTACCTTATCTAGCCTCTTACCTTTACCTTAATCTTATATTTTATCTATTATTTACTAAATTTAAACTTTACTTTAAATAACCCTTTTATTAGAAACTATTTAACCCCTTATTATATAATATACTACTCTTACTTACTCCTAGCTATTATTTATAAATATAAAAACCTATACCTTAATTAAAGCTTAACTAATTTATTCTAAAATATAAATATCCTATTCCCTTTTCTTTAAATTTATATTCTTCCCTCTTTATATTATTATAAATCCTTCTTTTTATACCTTTCCTATCTTTATTTATTAATCTTTCTATAACTTATAAAGCCCTTTTCCTATATTTAGTTTACTTCTTATTATAAGTAATATTATTACCCTTACTAACTAACTTACTTCTAGTATACTCTCTCCCTTTTCTTTACTCTCTCTTACCTTACTTAAGGATACTTACCTTAGTAAGTATATTTTAGAAAAAAACTCTAATAATAAGGCTTTTTCTAATAGTAAGAAATATAATTTCCTATATAGTCCTTATATAAATAATCTCTAGAATAAAGGTAAATATATTTATACTCTAAGGCTAAACTAGGCCTATACCCTATACTATACTAGTTATTATATATATATCTAAGAGAAGCACTTATATAATACTAACTTAAAACTTTATTATACCTTTAAATATCTTAAGACCCTTTTAGCTATAAGTAAAGCTATTAAGACTCTAGCTATACTATAGTTTACTAATAGTAAGGGGTAATATACTACCTTTATAAAAAATTTATTTACTATTATAAATATTTTAATAGTATACTTACTATAGCCTAAATTAATCTAGCTAAGGCCTAGCCCCTAGCTTCTTCCCTTATAAGTATAGCCTATGCCTAAGGTACCTCTAAGGTATATTAACTTATACTTACCTAGATAATACTTACTTACTAAGATTATAATAACCTAGCTACTAAATTTTTCTATAGTATAAGAACTATAAATAATAACTTATTCTAGTCTATCTTTACCTAGGAGGTAAGTATTACCTAAGTTTAATAAATAGCTAAAACTATTATAAAGCTAGCTTATACTATTACTAAGACTTACTAATAATATAATAACACTAATAATACCCCCCTTTCTAATTACTTTATACTATAGTAAAACCTTAGCGCTAGAGTGTGCATACACTAGATGCAAACTAAGTACCTTAATTTTTTATAGCTAAATTAAAATATACTCTTTTAAGGCTATTATTTATTTATATATCTCCTTATTATAATTTAAATTAGTTAAGTGCCTTTATATATATTATACTTTCTAATAGCTTTTATATTAGCTATATATAGCCTTTTTATTTAACTAAGATATTCTAATTTAAACCCTTACCTAGCGTGTTTTTAGCTATAAGAATTTCCTTTACCTAATACTTTATAAGATTATTATTAGTATTTATTATAATAAGTTCTAGTAATAGATATTTATTAGCTAGTCTTTAGCTTAGTAATAGGTTATTTACTATATACTAGACTAGGTTAATATAAAAGATAGGATATAGTTCCCTTAGGATATCTAATTTAACTATTAAAGATATAGGAACCTTAAGTACCTTATATTTAGCTATAACCTAATCTAACTTCTTATAGGGATAGTTTATCTTAATATTATAAAGACTAAGCTACATGTAGTCCTTAACCTAGAATTATTCCACTAGCCTATAACTACTATTTATATCCTCTTACTATTATTACTAGATAAAGGCTATTATAGCTTATATTAAATTTATACTATTCTTTAAATATTATAAAAAGGCTTAAGCCCTTCCCTTTACTAATATAGTAAACTGCCTTATAGGGGATAGATTTTAAATTATAGCTATATTAAACTTATAAAGTGCTATATTTACGCTTATCCCTATTACTAATAAATCCCTATTATTTAATGCTAATTAGTAAGCTAGTAAGTAATCTAGCTATTTAAACTAGGAGAAAGATAGCATTATGTGTAATATAGCCTATACTTCCTAGTTAGCTCTTTCTATGCTACTATTTATCTAAGGGTAATATATAGTAAAAAGTAACTATTATATACTAACTTTACTATAAAGCTTAGTCTAGAAATTACTAAGCTAATCTAACCTATAGTCTATAATAATTTATATAGGAAATCTATAAAACTACTACTAGTAATATTTAAATTATTTTATATAAGCCTTAGCTTTTATTAATATTATTACCTTTAACTAAATATACTTTAATAAATAATTAGTAATAACTATAAGAAACTATAGCTAATCCTATGTTTTTACTAGGAGGTTTATTATAAAGTTAATAAATATTTATAACTAGTACTTATTAGGTAGTAGAATTAGCTTTAACAAGCCTTATTATAGTTACTAGCTCTTTTACCCTTTATAATAGTAGTAGTTTTATATAAATTAGGCTATATCCTATAATATACTATCCTAATAGAAGTCCCTTTAAAGCACCTTAAAGGTTATATTCTAGCCTAGGTAGCCTAATAAGGGTAAGTTATAGATATACTATATTAATATTAAGGTTAGTAGCTCTTACTTAGAAACTTATATTTATCCTTAAAATTATAGTACCCCTTTTATACTAATCTAATAGTTTATAATCTATTCTCTAGTATTAGTAGTATCTAGGAACTTCCTAGCCCTTACTACTACTATATTAACCTATAACCTATAAGCTTTATCCTAAGCTAAAGACTAATCCTATAGAGACTAAAGGTGCTTATTTATAAATATAAACTTACTAGTAAGTAAAGTCCTTATTATAATTAAGTTACTATTAGGGACACCCTTATCTATTACTATAATAGGCTTAAGGTATATATATAGCTATCCCCCCTTAAAGGAGAATTTTATAGGGCTTATTACTAACTAAATAATTAGTGCCTTTACCCTTTCTATTTCTAGCCTATCTAGATAGCGCTATAATAATATATTTAGTTATTTTGCTTAAGTGCCTAGTTTATAATATAAATAGAAATTAAAGAGTACTAAAGTCTTTACTTACTATACCTAATATTCTAATATTTTCTTTAGTGCTATAAAGTACTTAAGGTTCTTATAGTTTATTAGTATTATAAATAGTTTACTTACACTCTATAGCTTTACTAACTATACCTTAAGATAGGAGATAATTACTAGTAGCTTCTTATTATAAATTATATAATTTCGCTAAGTAGCTTATAATTAAGCTAAATAGTAGGCTACTAGATATAAAATACTATTATTACTAAACTAAGAGAGATACCCCCTAAAGCTATTCCTAAGTAATTTACCTTTACTAAAGTATCCCTTTTAGGATCTTACTAAGCTAGGATTATGTATAATATAAAAGCTAACTATAATACCTTAAAAGCCTTATTACACTTCTCTAACTAGTAAAATAAGGCTCCTTTCTTTATTAAGTTAATAAGGGGGCTTACTATATCTAAGAAATTTAGTATAAAATCATAATAGAAGTTAGCAAAACCTAGAAAGCTATGGATACCCTAGACCTTAGTTAGTGCTTTCTAATCCTAAATTACTATAATCTTCTTCTTATCTAAATAAATAACCTTCCTTACCTAAATAATAAACCTAAGGTACTTAACCTCTTTAGTTATAAAGACATACTTTTTAATATCTAGGTTTAGACTAGCTTATTATAATCTAGATAGTATGCTATAGACTTTTTGCATATAATCCTTCTATAATTTACCTAAGTATATAAGTATATTATTAAGATACGTAGTAATATAATTACTAAGAATATTACTTAATACACTATTAATATATCTCTAGAAAGTTACTAGTATACTTACTAACCTAAAGGGGCATACTAGCTATTTAAATAAGCTAAATCTTATCTAAAATATAGTCTAGTATTCCTTACCCTTAGTAATATATATATAGTAAAACGCTAATTATATATCTAGCTTTATAAATTACTTTACTTTAGCTAAAAAATATAATATTTCTTTTACTAGTAGTAGTAAGTAATAGTCCTATTTTATAATCCTATTAAGTATGTAATAGTCTATATAAAACCTCTAACCCTTACTAGGCTTCTTTACTAGTAATACTAAGGCTATTACTAATAAGAAGCTTACTTAAATCTAACCCTTATTTATTAAGTCTATTACTTATTTCTAGATTTTTAGTAAATACTCCTAAGGCATATTATATAAAGGTACCTATAGTAAGTTAGGTTTATTTTTATTTTTATTATATTTTAGGTAAATATAATAGTCTAACTTCCCTTAGTATAGTAATAAGGTACTTACTTTACTTTCTAGAAATAAGTCTTTAAAGTCTTATAATACCTTTAGTAAAGAAGCTAGAAGCTTCTCCTTTATAGGCTTTAAGGTTATATTAATCTATAAGATAAATATAATTTCCTATAGGCTTATAGTATAAAGCTAGATATTCTCCTTCTATCTCTTTACTTATTATATTATCCTTATAAATATTAAACCTAGAATAAATACTATAGGTTAGTTAACCTTTCTATTAGCTATAGCCTATATAAGTAGCCTATTAGCTAATCCTATATATACTTACTATCTTACTATATCTAGGCTAATTTTATTCTATTTTATTTATAATATACTTAGGATTATTTATCTTATTAGTCCTAGGATTATATATACTATAATTAGTATTTCCTATTTATCTAAATCTAACTAAAAATAAATAATATATAAAATATATAATTATTTCTCCTAACTATCTTTTCCCTTTACTTTACACTAATAGCTATATAAACTAACCTTTTAGTTAGAAAAGGGAGGTATTTTAACCTAAGCTTTTAGATAAGGTATTTACTTATAGTAGTATAGTAATTATAACCTATATTAACTTAAGTATTTATAAAGGTAGTCTTATTAATTAAAGTAAGGACTAAGAAAGGAATTAAGTTTATATTACTTTAAATCTCTTTATAGTTCTTATTAGTAATAACTATATACTATAAAGCCTCTTTATACTTCCTTTCTTTATCCTTAATTAAATAACTTAATAATAAGGTTACTTTTTTCTAAATAACTTATAGACTTATTATCTAAGCTAATAGTAAGTGCTTTCTTTATATTATAAGTATTTATAAAGAACTTCTTTTATAAATAAATAGTAGGATATAATAAGTATACTATAGTAAAATACTTAGAGAAGCTATATTATAAATACTAGCCCTTATTATAGTATATATTAAGTATATTCTAAGTAACTTACTTAGTATACTTACTATCTCTTTTATTACTTAACTTTTAGTATTTTATAGACTTTCTAGAACCTTACTAAGTCCTTATTATACCTATAAAGTAAATATTTATTATTAGTATATCCTTATTCTATATCTTAGCCTTAATTAGGTTAGGCACTAGATTACCTTATTTCTATATATAGTATTTTTCCTTTAGTTAGTAGGATTTAATATCTAATATAATACTTTAATAGTAAGCTATTACTACTATATAATTAGCCTAGGGTATATCTTATCTAATGCTATAGTCCCTTATTTACTTATTAAGTACTATATATAACTTAAATAACTTTACTAAGTTTACTTACCTAAGCCCCCTAGCTAAGGCTAACTTCTATTTAAAGTAAATATAAAAGTTACTAAACCTCTTATTTTACTATTATATTAACTAGTTAAGTTTTATAATAGCTATTTCCTAGTAGTAAGGGTTATTAAATATTTCCTCTAGATAATTAAGAAGTCTAGTTAGGTAAAAGTCCTTTAAGTAATCTTTCTTAAAAAAAGGTATAACTTATACCTAAACCTTAAGTAATAGGTTTTAGTAAATAAAGTATTACTAGTTCTAATTACTACTAATAAACTCCTTATTTACTAGTAGCTTATAAGCTATAAGGCCTTTCTAAGCTATAAATAGGACTTATTACTATTAAAAAGGGGGCTTATAAGTAAGGGTTTTTACTTAATTTAAATTAGTATAAGTGCTATATTTTATATATTAGCTAAGTACTAGATTTATTTTACCTGCTATTTTACCTATTATTATAAGAGTACTAACTTATTAGTGTTTATTATATTTAGTAGTAATAGTATATTCGCTAGCTAGGTTATTTCTATAGTAAAGAATAATATATATTAAGAACTAGCTTTATAGCTACTATATATAAGTATTTAAAATAAGAATATTATTCTTATAGAAGAAAAAGGAATTATACTAGTAGTTACATAGTATCTAGATATATAGTCCCTTATGCGTAGTCTATGCATAGTTTATGTAAAGCCCTAACCTAGTTACATAAAGTACGCATACTTTCCGGAGCTAGACTTGACCCGAGCTCATAGCTCGAGTCCATAACATATAATACTATTAGTAATACCTAGGCGCCTCTAAGGCTAAGGAGGGTATTATAAGTATTATTATTATAGTTAATATACTTATAGAGGTAATATAGCTTATATAGGGCTCTTTATAGGAAGCCTAGCTTTTAAAAACACTATAAAATTAATATTATAAGCTAAAGGTTATTATTAGTATTTTTATTTATAATAAATTAATTAATTAAGATATTATAAACCCTAAGAAATATTATTATAGCTTATAGCTAGGTATAAACTTTATACTAGTATAAACTTTATATAAGTATAATATAAAGTATATAGTTTATACCTAGAAAATAGTAAAATTTACTTTTTTCTTAGTATTTAAGCTTATTATAAGTATTTACATAGCCTTAGTTAAAAAAATATATTATAAATAAGGGTAGTTATAGTATTTATATAATTTAGATAAAGTTTTATAAATTTCTATAGATCTTAGCTAATAAAAATAGCTAGCGTGTCTGCTTATATGCATTTTGCACTCATGCAAAGTTTGCACCGGCTCGTGGATCAGACCCTAAACAAACGGCCGACAAAATCCCGGTTCATACAAATCTTTCACTAGATCATCATCAATCACTGTAAGTTCAAGACCGGGGATTATAGTACGCACCCAAGAACTTCACATGAGTCCATGTCGGGCGAAACTGGGAGGGTCGAAATAAAGCCCTCATTTGTCTGCGCTGCGATGCCTTCTACTGCATCTTTCGGGGAATTATAGCTAATTATGTGCTGCTAGCTTTTACCTAACCTATGCGGAGAACATAAAGCCATGATGGTACCGTCTTCTGCACCGAAACAGCAATCCTGTAACTGTGTCATGACGTATGGAACTATGGGACATGTTGATCCCAAGCATTTGTCACACAGAAACGAACCATGGGTGGCTATCAGGGATCAAAACTTCATATCGAATGCAAGTTGCCTTTGGCTCAACTCGGGCAACCCAGATTTATCCTACGTATCTCACAAAACATGCAGCTCGATCTAATCATGCCTCTGGATAAATACCTCGCCATACCATCCGAGTTGATACGGAACAGGCAGCAACCAATATATTACCGTATGACTGGATCCATGGGACAGTTGCTACATGAGGAGAGACTATTTGATCTCCTTCGAACGGGTCTGTCAAAGCCCATTATATGCTTATAAGTGTTTAATACATTGGCTGACATATATATACGAAGGAGAGGCAACATTGTTTTCTCGATGCTCCACATCGACGTATACCAGTTTCATTGTAAACAATGGTACGACATTTCCTGTTCCCCAAAAATTCCGATACTGACCCAAGATCTGAGGTATTGTTACAATGCAAACGGACAAGCCGACATTTGAACGTTCTGGACTGCCCGGCAAAACGAAAATTGTGAACGGCCGTCACATTTCGAGTAAGTCACGGATATGCCGCCGTCTTTTCAAGAGATATTGTGTTAACTACGACAAAGTCGTCTCCTTAGAAATGAATAACTTGAAACAATACTGGGACGGAGAGCCGCACAGGCAGCGTGAGAACCTTGTCCGTGCTTGCCACAGCATCTCAACGGAGGAGCTGACTTGGCTACTTTGTGATAACACCGGATCTAGTCAGTCCCCTACCCTAGATCCCTTACGTATCCCTTCCTCTCCTTTATTCACCGCATTCACCGCATTCATGCAGCTGTACTGTTGGTGCATAACGACAAATTTCTAACGTAAAACGTTAAAAGGTCTCGCATTGGATCTCAGAAATGATCTCAACGCCAAAGAATGCACTGCAGAACAGGATTTCTACCAAGGCACCACCTCCTCACCTTCGGCACTCAATATCGGCCCGTCGTCATGGAGCGAGGCTAGCCGGAAAGATGAAGAGGAAACAGGGCTGTATTTGTACGAATGGTTGTCCCTGTTCAGGCTGGAGAGCCCCCGAGTTCGGTCTGGAGACAAAGTCGACACGTACTTATCGCGGTACCAAGTGACAAGTTGCGAACACGAGCAGGTGGACATTTGTAAGATAAGCTGGTCCGGCTTGATTGGTACCAATTGGTTCCAGGACTTGATCCGTGATGTTTTGGCCGTGCGCCCTGCCGAAGGATGGATATCGATTAGTGCGAGTAGCTTTTGTGATGTTGGCCCATCCAGACCAGGCTCTGAGCTAATGATATTGCGATCGCCCACGAAGGAAGGTCAATATCTAATGTGGAGACTGCAATGTTCCATTTGAGCGTCTAGCCTTACTTCGATCTCACACTTCTCTCGTCTCCGAGCTGTTGTTCCGATATAGCATCTTCAACCAGTCGGCGCAGATCCGCCTGTGCAGATGGACCATTGAAATTATCACGCTGCGCCAACTCTTCAATGCGACGACAAAACACGGGGTCGATTTCAGAAGGAACGTCCTCGGTGGCATCCATTGTTCCGACAGTCAGTTTCATGCCAGCAGGTGGAGGACGAATGGTGTCAGTTATGGTGTTCGCGGTCAGAGTTTCGACATGTTTGTCGGCTCTCTTGGCCTCGATGCCAGCGAGATATTCCGCAACCAAAGGGAAGTCGCCCTCCGATGCAATTTTTTCCCTGGCTGTCCACCCGTCGACACCTTTAGGGTGAATATCAGCCCCTAATTCTTCAACCAATACCATGGCGGCTTGTTGCGTTTCCACGACGAACAAAGCCGTTTCACCGTCTTCATCTTTGAGATTGACGTCAACGCCAAATTCACTGACGAGAATACGAAGCAATTCGATATGATTATAACTTGCTGCTGCGTGAATAAGCGAATAGCCATGTTCATCTTGCGAGGATGCAAGACTGGGGTCCTCGCGAAGCAATGGAATGAGAGAAGGGTTATTGTCGGCAGCAAGGATAAAAATGTTGGACGACATCGCGGCAGTATCAGCAATTACAGGTGTTTCGAAACACGAGGCTTGCTGGGTAACTAGCTGGATGAGTCTGGTAAAGTTTTCGAATTTTTCGAGTTCAAGTAATGGTGGAGTAAACAAATACTGGCATTTGGTACACACACAATTTATTTCAGTGACTAACCAGACCGGGCCTGTTGGCCCCGCCACTTCCACCCGTGCAGCTTTTCAAAGGGGTGTGATCCACGAAGCCGCACAAATTTTGCGCGTGCATCATTTCGTTGTAAATTGCGCATAATAATTAGTTGTCTAGCTTTTGCCTAGGGCTGAAACATAATGGGACTGCACACCAAACATGCCAATGGGTGGAGCTAATTGGGCTGCTTTGGCATAAACTGCTGCAGTTTCACACAGCCAAAGTTGAAATAGAAATCGTCTATAATATACTTGTTAGGTAGGGGTGTAGATAGATGATAAAAAGTGTTCAATTTGATCAATCAGAGGTGTAAACGGTAGCCGACTTTTGTACCTAAAAGGTATATAGTACACTACAGAAATAACTAGTCTATAGAGGTACTTCTAATATATTTATCTCTACTAATATCTTATCCTAGTTAATACGTGACTAGTATTTATATATCTAATGCTTTAGGGAGCTCTTCCTAATATACCCCCCCTAGCTAAGATATTTATTAAAGCTAGAGATTAAAGGTATAAGAAGAGATTATAAATAATCCCTAGTATTATAATTAGGTAGGAATCTCCCTTAGGCTAATTCTATAGTAAAAGTCCCTATATATTTAGCCTAATAAAGGCTTTATAAAGCTATCTATAGGTATCTTAAAGGTCTTTATTTAATTAACCTTAATATTACCTATTATATATTATTCTTAAATTTATATTTAATTTATATTAAGGTACTTAAGGCTAGTTTAAAGCCTTCCTTTAGTATATTTAGTGATTTAGATTATTTACTTATTATTATACTAGATAATTAAGAGTAGTAGTATATATATATTAATATTATAAAGTAGCTTACTAAGGGAAATACACTCTTTTATACTATAATTTAAGGTAAAAAGCTTTGCTTCTATACTTAAAGTTATTATATAATATTACCTTCTAGACTTCTAATTAATTATAATACTATATATAATAAAAATATAGCCTTATATTAACTTCTAAGTCTTAGGATCATTACTAAGTAAGGTATTTATACTAGAAAATAATATATTAAAGCTATTTATACCTAAATATTATAAGCAAAGCTTCTTTATATTCTAAGCATATAATAAAGCACCCTAAGCTAATTTAATATGCTTTACTAATAGATTTATTATAAAAGAGGCTAGCTTTAATGCTATAAATGCTATATCTAGTTTTCTAATAATATAAAGATACACTAAAGAGCCTATAATTACTTTATAGTAGCTAATTTCTTTATTAGAAGCTTTATTATTATTTAAGTAAATTATAATTATTAGAAAAGGAGCTATAATTAAGCTCTTTAACTTATTATTAATAATATAAGGAATAAACTTCTAAGTAATCTTTTAAATATATAATTCCTATAATAACTATATCTCTTTAGTATTATAATTTCTAATAATTTTAATACCTAGGAATTACTTTAATTTACCTTAGTCCTTAATATCTAGACTATTTATTAATTACTTATATAATTCTTTAAATTTTACTTTAGATCTATTAGGCTATAGCACTATAATATTATTTACATAGAAAAATAGGATAAAATTATCCTTTATAAAGATACATAAGTCTTCTTTCCCTTAGATAAAGCTAAGCTCTAAAAGGAATCTTATTAAATAAAGAAACTATTATTAAGAAGCTTCCTATAGCCTATATAATACTTTAATTATCTTTTAAAGATAACCTTTTATATTTATACCCTCTAGGGGCTTATAGAAAATAGGTTCTTTAAGTTTTATATATAAGAAGGTATTCTAAATATTATATTATTAAGTATTAAGATTATTAGTATAATAAACTATAAGTAGTATTTATAAAGATTAAGAAGCAAGGGTAGTAGCGTAATTATTAAGGTTATCCTTTAGTTACTAGTTACCTTATACTACTATTTAAGCCTTAAACTCTATAACTATGCCTTTCTTATTAGTTTTATATTTAAAAACCTAGCTAAGGTTAATAATTTCCTTATACTTATTAGGATTAATTAGTTCCTTAGGTATATTCTCCTAGTAGTTTAAGAATAAAAGCTTTAAAAGCTTCTTTATAATTACTTCCTTCTAGTAATTATAATATAGTAATACTATTACCTAATAATAATAAGTAGGTTTTATAGGTATATCTTTAATTTATAAATTATATTAAGTTCCTTAGAATACTAAAAAGAAAGCAGAAGAAAACTAAGCTTACCTAGCCTTCCTTAACTCCTTTTATTAGTATTTTCTAGTTATAATATTATCTAGGTTAATGCTATTATTATAGGGATTATAATTCTCTATAGTCTTACTACCCTTAGTAGTAATTTTACTAGTCTCTATAGTAGTCTTTATGTGTTTAGCTATTATATTATTTATAAATTTATTAATCTCTTAAAATAATATATTATTACCTTATACCTAAAGCTTTATATTCTCTAGGATAACTAGTCCCTTATAAGAAGAGTTAGGAGGGGTTAAAAGAGTACTAATATAGCTACTTTCTTACCTTAATATATAAGGTAGTGTTTCTACTTTAATCTAATTATTTTCCTTATCTATACCTAATAGTAAGAAGTTATAATTCTCCTTTTCTAAGTCTATTCCTATAAGGTCTTAACTAATTTCTTTATTAAGGTCTTTAGCCTTAAGCTCTTTAAGTAATGTAATTATTAATATCTTCTCTTTCTAGGCTAATTTAATCTTTTCTTTTAGTTTAAAGAATAAGGCCTTATTAAACTAAATATATACTAATATAATAACTTTATAATTATAAAGGGTTAGAACCTAAATAATATACTAGGATTTGCCTTTATAACCTATAAGGTATTTAATATAAGCTTTTTACTTTAACTAAGGGATTATATTATTTAATTTAATATACTCTAGAGCTTTTATTATTATTAGAAACGCTTTATATCTATAAGCTTATAGATATAAAATTAAGGGTTTTTAAACCTCTAATATTTATAAATAAGTAAGGATAGTTTTCCTAGCCTAATTTTACTAGAGTTTATATAGTATAGTCTAATTTCTATAATACTTAAAAGGTATTTAATTTAGTAAATAAACCACTATATTAAAGACCTTATTATTAAGTTCTAATAGAAATCTAGCCTCTAGACTTAATATATAAGCCTTTTGCTTAACCACCCCCTAGATCTCTTTACCTTACTATTTTAACTAGGTATTAAGGGAGCTAAATTATAGACTATAATACCTACTAAGGCTATCTTATCCCTTATATTATCTATAAAGAGGGCTTTTTTAATATTACTATATAAAAAGTATAGTTAAATACTAAATTAAGTGCTTAGAAATGCTACTATTATTTAGAAGCTATTATAAATCCTATTCTTTAACTTAAATAAGTAAAAGAATTATATTAAGGTTATAAGGTATATAAAAACACACTAATACCTATTACTATTCTAATAAGGTAAGTTATAGTACTCTAGATTAACTAAAAGCCTATAACCTAGTCCTTAAGAAAGCCCTTTAGGTATAACCTATAATCTCTAGTGCTTAGCTTTACCTATAGCATAAATCTTATACTCTATAAGCTCTAGTCTTATTAATTTAATACCTAAAGTTATATTTATAAGCTTTATAAATGCTTTATTACTAGGATAACTATATTATTAATACTAAAGCTTTATATCTCCCTTTATTAAAGGCCTTAGAGATTTGCTTAATATAGTATTAGCTTCTTTTAGATCTTCTAATAGCCTTAATAGTATATAAAGCTTATTAATATTATAAACCCTAGCTATAGGCTAATTCCTTTTATAAAGAAATCCTTTCTTCTAATTCTAGAAAATACTTACTTTTATTATAATTATTACTAATACTAGATTAATATAGAATTTAGGAATAAATAAAGCGGTCTTTAATATAATTATTCTTACCTTTTATAATATAAAATCTATAATAAATATACTAACTAGCCCTTAACCTAAAGCTATATAGATTATATTACTAGTCTTAACCTTTATTATAATATCTTTATTAAATTTAGATTACTTAAACTATTAGAAGTTATTAAAGATATAAATATTTACTTTAAAGTTATAAAGGACTATATTCCTCCTTAATTCTAAGTTATTCTTAGTATTTAATAAATTTATGCTTTTCTTTAATAATTTATATTACTTAAAGTATATAAATAATAATATATTAGCTAACTTCTTGCCTAAAGTAACTATAATAGAGTTATTTATAAGGTTTTATAAAGGCATAATAATATTATTACTTTTCTTCTCTAGCTTCTAATTTATAGCCTTTAATTTCTCCTATAAATTAGCCTTAAGATACTTTTTAATATTCTCTTTAGAGTTTTTCCTAATCTCCTAATTCTTTAAAGTAGCTTTTAGCTTATAAAAAGCCTTAAATAAATTATAGGATTCCTATTATTTTATAATATTTTTAATATTATAATTTATATATCTAGGGCACTTAGGCTTCTCTAGCTTTATTAAATTATTTAATCTATTAGTTATAATTATATTAGTAGTTCTTAAATTCTTTAATTTCTTTAGTAAAGCCTTATAGTCCTTTTTAAACTTAGTAATAGCCTTAAGAAAATTACTATTTATTCTCTTATTAAGTAAGTTATTTTACTTCTTTTAAAATAACTTAAATTTACTTTAAAGAGATATAATAAACTTATATAGTATTATCTCCTTAATCTACTATATCTTAAAGTCTAGATAATTCCTCTAAAGTACCTTAACTATTACTACTTACTTATATTAATTATAAGTACCTTTAGCTTATAAGTAATTCTTTAGGTAATTCTTTATAAGAATAAGTATTTTCTTAGTATTTAGCTTATATTAATTATAAAGAAGTAAAAGTATTCTATAGGTATAGTATTAAATAGACTTCTTTTCCTTTACCTTAGTATTAAAGTTAAGAAAGTCTTAAATATTCTTTAAAAGGGTTTTATAAATATATTCCCTAATTTTTAGTATTTATTTAGCTAGATCTTAATACTTTATAAGCTTAAATTAAAGCTTTTTATATTTAAAGTTAAATTAGTTCTTTATATCTTTATATATAAGCTTCTAATCCTTTAGAGTATTAGGGTTATTATCTAAAATCTCTAGTCTCTAACCCCTTTATAAGTATATAAGTATTATAGGTTTTTTAAGTAATTTAACCTTATTTAGGTTAATATACTCCTAGACCCTATAAGATTCTATATAGTTCTTAATTTATATAAATTACTTAATCTAGTCCTTCTCTAATAATAATACTATATTTAGAGTTTCTTTAGATATATTAAAGGGGAATATATAGGTTAAGGGAAGCGTAGGATATAATATTTAGTTATTAAATAATATAATAAGGGCGTTTATCTTATAATATTAGTAAGTGTTAATTAAATAACTTTAATAAAGCTAATAATCTTTAAAGATAATAATAAATTTAGTAATAAAAGCTACCTAGGCTTATAACTATTAGGTAAGGGTATAAATAGATAATAAAAAGTGTTTAATTTAATTAATTAGAGATATAAATAGTAGCTAACTTTTATACTTAAAAGGTATATAGTATGCTATAGAAATAACTAGTCTACAGAGGTACTTCTAATATATTTATCTCCACTAATATCTTATCCTAGTTAATGCGCGACTGGCATCTACACATCCGATGCTTTAGGGAGCTCTTCCTGACAATACTAGTGGCATCATAGTAGGAAAGGTGAAAAGACTCACCAGATTCGCTATGACCCAGACATCCAAAAGTTGCCCTACCTAGGGTACATGTAGTACCGGGACGTGCTGTATGTAATAATGGGGTCCACTGACCCTTCCCATATAATGTTTTCGTTTGTGCCGCTCTTTGTTAATAGCACTAGCACAAACTGCAGGTACCACGCACAGTCTACCAACAAGGGACCAGACTCTTATAACGTCCTCGCTGTGACTCATGAAAAAATTCCTGGTTCGTCCGGTCCCTCCTGTGCCATCGGCGACTGCACACTCATCTCTTTCTACTTTTTCATCCGCTGCATCTCATTCCATCTTCCTCACCCGTCAAGCCTCGCTGGTTTACATTTAAACATCGCATCGAGGCTTTTCTAACAAAGCCAGCCCCATCACTGGCTGTTCATGTTCCATACAACGCCTGGCCAGATGAACAAGTCCGTCACACGCCACGCCAAGAGCACATGTAGAAGTCCCCTATTGAACACTTCAAAGACTACCAGGGAGCAAAATCGACAGATACTTTATTTTTTTTGGTCAAAACTGCAGCCACTCAGATTGCCACAAGCCCCGGGGTTCGGTTCAAAATGGCAGCTACACCTTTTAAACCACAAGATGTCGGCGAAGTTACACGCATGCTTAGCGCCCTAGAGTTGGCGAGAAAAGGGAAACAACGTGGTGGCTTTTCAGTAAAGAAAACAAGCTTCAATATGAAGAACTCTGCGGAAGGAGTCAAAGTTGACTCCTGGAAGATGCAGGACTGGGATTATAAACGACCAGATTTGCCCACTTATGCTCGCGGTCTTTTCACAACTCCCCAGACTCATCGACAGCAACCACAGATAGCAGTCAGGGGGTACGACAAGTTCTTCAATGTGGATGAGGTGCCCGAGACAAGATGGAAGAACATCATCGCTAACACACGACCACCTTATGAGCTTACGCTTAAAGAAAACGGTTGTATCATTTTTGTTTCTGGGCTCGAGGATGATACGCTTTTAGTTTGCAGCAAGCACTCCACGGGTGAACGGAACGACCTTCAAGTCAGTCATGCCAGTGCTGGCGAACGCCACATCGAGCGACAACTAGCTGCTGTGGGCAAGACGAAGTCAGACTTGGCCAGGGAGCTTCGTAGCCGAAATGCCACAGCAGTTGCTGAGCTCTGTGACGATGAATTCGAAGAGCATGTCTTGGCGTACGGCACTTCAAAAGCTGGCCTATACCTCCATGGTGTCAACCTAAACTTGCCTGAATTTGCGACATACCCAAGTTCGGTCGTTCAAAGATTCGCAGATGATTGGGGGTTTATTAAAACAGGATTGACCACATTGACCGACGTACAAGAGGTCAAAGCGTTCCTGGAAGACGTTGCACAATCAGGTTCCCACGAGGGCAGAGAAGTAGAAGGATTCGTTATTCGATGCAAAATGAGCACTGATCCTGTGACGCGACCATTCCAGGATTGGTTTTTCAAATACAAGTTCGAAGAACCGTATCTTATGTATCGACAGTGGAGAGAATGCACCAAGGCGCTTATCGCAGGCAAACAACCAAGGTTTAAGAAACACCAAAAACTTACGGAAGAGTATTTACTTTATGCCCGGAAACGACTAGCGGCTGATCCAAACCTTGGAAAACTTTATACCCAGAACCATGGCATTATTTCATTACGTGAAGATTTTCTTAGATTGAAGAATCTTAATGGCTATGACGCGGCGTGTTTAGACGATACATGTCCTGTTGCAATGACCGAAGTTAAAAGGGATATCATTCTATGTCCGATTGCCACCATAGGTTGTGGTAAAACAACGCTCGCTCTGGCTTTAACACACCTGTTTGGCTGGGGTCATATTCAAAATGACAACATATCAGGCAAAGGACGACCCCCTCGCTTCATAAGAGCTGTACTGGACCAGTTGCAAGATCACCCAGTCGTCTTCGCGGATCGGAACAATGCAACCAGAACTGAGAGACGGCAGCTTATAGCTGACGTAAAATTGCAACATACAACTGCCAAGATAGTCTGCTTGAACTTTCGCCATGATCAGGAGTCCATTGAAACGATCAGAAAAATCACGCAAGCTAGAGTGTTGGCGCGTGGCGATAATCACCAGACCATACACGCAGCAAGCGACAAGAACAAGTTCATTGGTGTTATGGGGGGGTTCATCAATCGATTTGAATCGTGTACACCGTATGCAAATCCTGACAGCGGCTTTGACCTTATCATCGATCTCGATGCGCAAATTGGCACTCGCCAAAACTTAGAGACAACAGTGCACAAGCTGCAGCAGCACTTTCCGAGTCTTGTTGAGAGAGCCCCCCTTCCAGAGCAATACGACGCAGCCATGGAAACTGCTCTTAATTATCGCGCGAAATTCCAGCATAGCCTTCACGAAACGACAACAGATAGCAAGAGAAAAAGGAAATTAGAATACATGTCTATTGACGTGGCAAGCGATCAGGTGAACGACATATTAGAGAAAGCTTTCAATGGTTATCCGTCGCACACCTCTCGATTCTACATGCAGCTGAAACAAACGAGAAGGATACAGCCAAAATTCCATGTGACGCTCATGCACCGTGCGAGTTCTAATGAGAGACACGACCTTTGGCAAAGATACGTTCAAGCATGGGAATCTTCAGGCTGCTCAAATTCACAAATTGGACGATGCGACTTGATTCTGGAAAGAGTATGTTCAATTCTCTAACTGGACCAAGGATGAAACCGGAAGCTGGATGAGTCTTTGTGTGCTAACGAATTTAACGTGTAGATTGTGTTCGATGACCGTATCATGGCCCTAGTTGTACGGCTTCTTGATGACACAATCACATGGGAATGTGTCAATCGAGTGACTCATATCACCGTCGGGACTCGAGACAACACGATTAAGCCGAAGGAGAGTAACGACTTACTTAACAGATGGATCGAGGCTGGAGCCGATGGCGAATCCATCAAGGAGATCTTACTAGAGGATCGGCCGATCCTCGAAGGCATTGTGAGGGGAGTTCCCTCGAGGTAGAACTAGACTAGTACCAGGGGCTTATTCGGGCCACAATATATACTACAAGTATATTGAAACATGCGGATCATAGAATAAGCTTAACTTCCACGAACCTGAAATTCACTAACTCAATTCACTACTCGTCGTCCAGAATACGGCTTGCCATTCTTCCAAAAAATGGCACTTCATATCTGTGTACTAGTTAGCACAGGTAATAAAAGAGAGAAATAATTACATGGGTTTAGCCTTTCCATCGTACCTGTCTAAAACCTCGGCGTCCCGGTACGCTCTCAGAGCTAGTAAAGCAATAAGGGCCACGTCGCCGGCAAAGAACAACCAACTTAAAAAGGAGAACCACGAGAAAAAAAGGTGGAATACTAGTATTGCAGTAAACAACAACGCTGCTTGCCATGCGTGGAAGCTGCATAATTGTCAGCAATGTAACATCATGGTTGAGTAGCGATTGTTCTACCGCCGCTGAGATCAAAGCAGGACCCTCTCACCGAACGTAGTCACTGTTGTGCTCCAAGATCAGCAGGATGATAGAGCCAAGAGGAGGCAAAGCCAAATAGGCTAAGCATGCCTCATAATCCAGCCTTAAACCTAGACTGGTGTCAAACTCGCTGATTTCGGCCACTGGATGGGTGCTAGCCGCGGTCCTTGCTTCATCATTACTACCAGACCATCCGCCTGTTTGTCCCTTCAAGTTTATCCACGTACGCTGTGGTTGTGGGTGCTGAAGTGGTGGTGGGCTGCGGGCTACTGCTGGAGAGAAGGGGCGTCTCGCGGCGACATCGAACGACTGTCGCGGCGCTGATGTATTGAAGTCGGGTGAGGCAACGCGCGAGTGCTCAGGAGGTGAGGATTGATACGGGGCGAAGTCCATGCTAGCCATTTCCGACCCGCTGGCACTCGTGGCACAGAGTAATTGCGGGATGTTGAGTTCGCCTCACAAAGTAGGTTGTATTTGTATATACTGTTAGTTACCAATATGATCCTTAAAACGCAGTCGGTGGTTGTTGTCCGGTGTTGCTGTCGCGTTCCTCGTGCAGTCGGTCACTAGCAAGTCAATTTCTCGCAGTACTTTATTCGTCAATATTGAGTTTGGTTATAGGAGCCTTGGTTTTGGGTTTGTTGGAGATGTACCTGACTTCCTGAGGCGTCGTGTTGCAGACATGGTGATATCCCTGAAGTGGTGATTGACGAAGTGGTGATTGACGAAGACTTATTGCCCAATGAGTGCCCAGCTGAACAGGAGACTCGGGGGGGTCACATCAAAGAATAGTGCCGCAGTCTGCAGGCCGCCAGGTGGATCCACGGCGTAGATTGATTGCTATGCTGCTTAAGCGCAATCGCTTTCATCAATCTCACGAAATATAATGCTGAGTTTGTTGCACTACGCACGCCAGATGTATATTCCTCACATTGGGTCTAAACGATGGTATAATAAAATGTTACTAGTTTTACGAAGAAGGCATACAGCAGTGAGCATGTGACTTCCATGTACACAATTAAATATGCTATTTACCAGGACATTGTCCATTAGTCCGCCTGGCAGCACAGCTTCTTAGTCTTGCTTGCCATCGTCATCGAGCTGCAGCCGCCTTCCTTCCAATGCTAGCCACAGATTCCTGCTACCACTCTCAAGGCTCGTTGCAATGCCCAGACCAGCCCCTTGCAGAACACCTACAAGCTGTGAACGCAACCCATCCATGCCGCCTCGGATGCCGCCAACCCGGTTCACCCCAGACTGATCAAACACCTTGCCTTCGATCCGCCCACCAATCAATAGCAGCTTTGCCAAGCCATTCTGGCAGATGGGATCATGATACCCGGGACTTTTTTTCCGCGTTGGTGCCGGAAACGTCCCTGGCACAGGCGCCAACACCGTGAGGGCAGCAGCAAGATATGCAGGCGAGACTGCAGGTAAAATAAGAGCTGCGAGGGGGCCTACCAATAGTGGCTCCAATTGTGCGTACGCAGAGTCGGTTGGAATGCTCGCTGCCCGTGTAGCCTCGTATGCGATGTCCGATAAATCATGCACAGGTGCGCCGGCGCCTGACCTCTGCTTGGAAATCGATTTCATTGAACAGCCAGGCCTATGAAATTCAACAATCCTGAGTGCAACGCTCAACATGTTGGTTCGTACAACTTGGATTTGCATTTGAGATGATGGATGATGGATGCTAGAGGCATCTGTTCCCACGGGTTGCGAAACGGTCTCAATCGCATTCTTCAACTCTCTTCTAACAGCTGCCCATTCCACTGCGGTTAAGTTGCTGTGCTGGAAAAACAACATGAGTGGCGTTGTACGCAGCAGAGATGTGTAGGTTCGAATCAATTGGCTCTTCCTTGTTTCAATAGGTCTAGCGCTTTGAGGTTTTGTCGTCGTCGCTGCCGATGTCGCCGTCGCAACGTTGCATCTCACCGGATCCGATTCGTTGATATGTGTGACGAAAGGACGACCCATTGGTTTAGAATTGCTCGTGAAGAGGGTTTCGCCATATCCAGTTCGTAGCCTGGATGGATTATGCCGGAAGGACAATAGCCGAACGCATGGTCGCACGGCGGAGGCCATAGCCTGAACCATCCTGCGGAATAAAGATACGCAGGAGAATAAGGATGCCTCCTTCTGATATAAGTAATAATTCACCTATGAGGTCACTAGGGGGCTTTCGTCGAGGTTTGTGTCTTTCGAGGATGATTCGTCTATTTTCTATCCGTCAGGTTCAGAAATCTTGCGGGGCCGGATCAACCTAACACCGGAAGTGCATGATGACTAAGATGCAAGTCAGTTGAGCAGTTTGGGATTGCGCCACGCTTCCTGCCTTAGCTTGCCCCCAGCTCTCCGTAGGTCAAACACATCTCAATCCGACCGATACCGCTGTTTCGAAATCAGAGCTCTAATACGGCCATTCCCAAACCCGACACCGTACTGCACAGAGAAACAAAGTCATAATGTCTACTCTCGAGGAGCTTGACGATCTTGACCGCCGAGACAAAGACAACAAGAGACGTGAGGGCAGCTCTGAGGATACCAAGCACCAAGGGGATGTTGATGATGACATGAAAGACAATGAAGGCGACTCTGACGAGATCTTGGACGACGAAATATTTGGTCTTGGTACTCAAGATATATTGACTCGAAAGAGACTACTCGAGAACGACTCCCGGATCATGAAGAGCGAGCTCTCGCGGCTCTCACATGAGAAGGCAGCAATGGGTGAAAAGATTAAAGACAATATGGACAAGATTGCAAACAACAGGTATACGTCACAATTCGTACCACGAATATCGGTTTAATCCACAGACTTACCGGCTTTTAGACAACTTCCTTATCTAGTAGGCAATGTTGTCGAATTGCTGGATCTCGATCCCACGGCAGAATCATCCGAAGAAGGTGCGAATATTGATTTAGATGCGACACGTGTGGGCAAATCTGCCGTCATAAAGACATCTACGCGCCAAACCATTTTTCTACCACTCATTGGACTAGTGGATTCCGATAAATTGAAGCCTGCCGATCTTATTGGCGTCAACAAGGACTCCTATCTCATTCTGGACACATTGCCAGCAGAATACGATAGCAGAGTGAAAGCCATGGAGGTTGATGAGAAGCCTACTGAACAGTATACTGATGTCGGCGGGTTGGACAAGCAAATTGAAGAGCTGGTTGAGGCTATCGTGTGGCCAATGAAAGAGGCCGATAGGTTCAAAAAGATTGGTATTAAGGCTCCTAAAGGTACGAGACTATGGTATTGCACTTATAACTGCTAAGCTCCAGGATACATTCAGTTACTATGAGACAAGCAACGATTGTGGCAAATATTTCGGCTTTGCTGACAAGCTCCTAGGTGCCCTGATGTATGGACCACCCGGTACCGGAAAGACGCTATTAGCGAGAGCCTGTGCCGCGCAGACGGACGCAACGTTCCTCAAACTAGCAGGCCCCCAGCTTGTTCAAATGTTTATTGGCGATGGCGCGAAGCTAGTTCGCGACTGCTTCGCCCTAGCGAAAGAAAAGGCACCAGCCATCATTTTTATCGATGAATTGGATGCTGTCGGCACAAAAAGATTTGACAGCGAGAAAAGCGGCGATCGGGAAGTGCAAAGGACCATGCTGGAACTTTTGAATCAGTTAGATGGGTTCGCCTCCGATGATCGCATCAAAGTTCTTGCTGCGACAAATCGTGTTGATGTGCTCGATCCCGCTCTACTTCGATCCGGCCGACTCGATCGAAAAATCGAGTTTCCTTTACCAAACGAGGAGGCTCGAGCCCAAATTCTTAAGATACATTCTAGAAAGATGCGGGTTGATCCAGGTGTCAATTGGGGGGAGCTCGCAAGAAGCACGGATGAATTTGGCGGAGCTATGTTGAAAGCTGTATGTGTCGAAGCAGGTATGATAGCTCTGCGATCAGGCAAGAACAAAATTGGTCATGAGCATTATGTCGACGCTATAGCCGAGGTACAAGCTAAGAAGAAAGACGTGAGTTCAGCCCCCATTCTCTCTCCCTCGTCTTGATTGCGACTGCTGCTAACAAATATGACACAGACTGTGAACTTCTACGCTTAACATAATTTCACCGAGTTCCTAGATATAGGCATAGTTGGAATCTTTTCCGGTGGGTGCTTTCTATGAATATGGCTGTAGGGCTCTGTGCTGCAAGTTGGCAAATTCCGCTTAGGGAATCGGAATTATTGTATCATTAAACTCCTTTTTGGCCATCCAACTGAGGATATTTAGTAGACTAGCAACGGGCAATAAACTCATCGATGGGCCTACTTAATCTGCCATCCCCCTAATCTAGTATTCAAATATTATTATCACAGTAAAAAGCCATATTGCCAACCTCAATCGTAAACTTTGTAAAAACCCAAGTGTTAGTATGGGAACCTCGGCAGCCTGCTTTAAGCGGTGGGTGCATATTTGCGTCCAGACGAATCGCCAAAATAATCACGATAGAATAATACTTTCTTTCGATTGGCCCGGAGGCATTGCTCCAATTTTTTCTATATCCTAAAAGTACAGATAGATGGCTTTGGTGATCGCGATGGATATTCAGCTCCGAACCAGGTAGCTAGCAAGCTACTGTGATTGGACTGAGATATCATCTACGTCATTGCAGCGAGCCGAAGCTCACCCAAGCTACTTACTTACTACCGGGTACCTCGGTTTTTGACTAGCGGTATCCCGTAACTAAATTGAGAAAAACGGAGGTACTACGTAGGTCGTTGAATTCGGGTATAATTAAACGTCATAGGCATTTAAATCTATCTGCCTCCCGCATATCAGCTATTTCAAAGAAACTAGAACGGAGTATTACGCCCGGCGCCGTCGGAGTCGCGTAACGGTGCGTTATGGTACCGTTTGTCTTGATTATAAGCAATGAACCTACCTTGGCAGATGCAAGACAATGAATGGCTTGGAAGTCGCCATAATCATTCCTACTAAAAGAACTCAACCTTGAGAGTACCTAGGCAGGTACCTCCGGTTCCCAGACACCCCCGCGCATACACCTGCAAGAGAGGATGGGACTAGTTCCAGCTTTTGACTGCCACGGTGACGTGATGGACACACCAGTGTGCTCACACGTCTCTCATGTCTTGGTGCACAACCAAGTGTGCCACCCACGTACGTCGTCATCGACAAGGGAATCAAGCTGCCTGGAGGTAAATCAACACATCCACAAAATCTACTTTGCTGCTCCCACACTTCAAACCCTTCTCACCTCCTTATTTTATTTCCCTCCCTTCCCCCATCAGCTCTGCTTTGATTCAAAACGAGAGCTCTAAACGCCTAAGCTGTTATATACAGAAACCCGTTTCGAGTACGTGGCTCTTTGCACAATGAAATGTTTGAGCCTTGCCTTTGCGGCTAGCTTGGTCGTCTCCAGTGTGGTTGCGAGTAGCTGGTTCCCAGGTTCCAAAGCCGGTTCGTCTTACCTCTTCCCTTGATCTGATACTCAATCACAAATACCAGTGCCATTGAAATATGATTTAACATTTTGTCACCGCAGTGTACAACAAATGGCATCAGACAGAGCTCGAGCGTTGGCTCTCTGATCACGAGATTTCGTATCCAAAGGCATCTGATCGCAAAGACCTCGAGGCATTGGTCGAAAGTCATTGGAATGATGCCACCGTTCAGCCGTATAACAGATGGGACACCGCACAGCTCAGCGCGTATCTGCGTGACAAAGGACAGGACGTTCAAACAGCAGCAGAAGATTCCAAGGACAGCCTCTTGTCGCAGGTCAAGTCCAACTGGTACGAGACTGAAGAAGCTGCGCAACAGGGATGGGCAAACATCAAGGATTGGATTCTGGACACATGGTCCGACAGCCAATTAAAGGCATTCTGTGACGAGCAAGGTGTACCAGGTAAGCGTTCCATGTTATTCGCCTCAACACTGGGGAAATCAGCATTTTTTTTCCATCATTTGTGGCGAGGAGTTCAATGTGATTTCTGGACATCATCGCTTCCCATCTCGATTCTGACGAAAGCTAACTTTGGTGCCTCGTCGTAGTACCACAACCACGACACCGGGATACCATCTTACAGAAAGCCCGCATTGTTTATGAAACAGCTGCCAAGAGAGCAGGCGAGACAGCTGCATATCCTGGTAACTGGCTCTATCAATCTTGGAGCGACTCAGATTTCAAGGCTTGGTTGGACAAGTACGGTATTCCAGCTCCACAACCTACGACCCGCGATAAATTAATTGCTGCAGTTCGCCGCAACTCCCGATTAGGCTACCTCAAAGCTCAGCAACAAGCTGCCAGCGCTAGTGCCAGCGCCCAGGCTGCTTACGCCACTCTCACTGACAGTATTATTGACGTTTGGAGTCATTCTCAGCTGAAAGACTTCTGTGACAAGAACAGCATTCCTGTCCCGCAAGGCACGAAAGAAAATGAACTCAGGGCTTTGGTTCGTAAACAAAGAGCCAGTATACTGGGAGATAACGTTCAAGCCAAGGCTAGTTCTGCCATGGGGGCCGCTACGTCGAATGCCAAAAATGAATTTGCCAAAGCCACTGACAGTGCTTCACTTGTAGCTGAGGATGCCTTCAACCGGGCTATGAGCACATGGTCGGAAAGTCGACTAAAGGCATACTTGGATGCGCGAGGAATCCCTGTGCCCCAAGGGTCAAACGTAGATTCTTTGCGAGCTACTGTGCGAAAACATGCACACAAAGCGGCTTCAGGTTGGCAAGCATGGACATTTGACGATTTCAGTCACGATAACTTGAAGGCATATCTTGCGAAACATGGAGATGCTGCTGCCAAAAAGGCAGCAGAGAAGAAAGATGCTACTAGGGAGGAGCTTGCCATCGCGGCCTCGTCTGCATACTCGTCAGCGTCCAATGCTGGCGGAGCCCAGTTCGCTTCCATCACAAGCTATCTTGCATCCGCCACAGCGTCTGTTCAAAAGCAGGCCTTCGAATCATGGACCCAATCTGAACTCAAGGCATACCTAGATAGCTATGGTGTCCCCGTGCCTCAAGGCTCTAAACTCGAGGAACTCAAGGCTCTCGCACGCGAGCAATCTACGTATTTTAGGTATGGAACCTCGTCACCGGCTGGGACATTGTTGGCAAAATTGGGAGCTACAGCTTCGCAAGGGTGGAGGTGGGCAGTAGGCCAGTTAAGGCTTGGAGGAGAAGCCGCCCAACAGAAAGCCAAGGAAGTCGAAAAAGAGTTATAAGGGGGCCTTGAAGTCGTCTTTACTCGTTGTGTGCGAAGTACTTCGCACACAAGAAGTAAAGTAGTCCGTTTAGCCGATAAAATGAAATAACAGTGACATTTTTTCTGTAATTAGGCTATTGCACGACGGGTACAATCCGTAGCTAGTATAATTCTATGCAAGGTCTTATAATCAAATCAATAACTGAATAGATTAACAGATCGTTAGAAAACAAGTAGCATGCACTATATGTTTGATCAAATTCCAGCTACAACTAGGTCCATAATCTACATGTCCCATCCGCCCCAGCACTTAAACACCATGGATGTCGAGGATGCCAGTCAATGTCCATGACTCCAAGCTTGCTAACAACATAGTGGCCCTTCAGCATTTTCACTGGCACAATTCTAGCGTTTTCCATCAGGTCGCTAACCACTTTGCCGTGGAATATTTGCAACGAGCCGTCGTCACTGGCATCTGCGAACAGTGGAAGCCCTTGGTGATATCTGACTGCACGGATGGCTTCATTGTGGAATCTCATCGTCTTGTACGGTCTATTGGAGAGGTCCAAATCATGCCAAAGCAACCGACGGTCGTATGACCCAACAATGAGGTTGTCACCGCCAGGGTGGATGTCAAAAGAGGATATCCATCGAGCTCCTGGCTGGAGCACCTTAACGAGTTCTTGCTTTTGTAAGTCATAGCAACGTATCATTCTTTGTGTGGCAACAAAGAAAAGAGGTCGAGATGGGTGGAATTGGGCTGTTTGTGCGAGGCCGGGCAATCGGCGGAACGGTATTTGACTCAAGTGTTTGGAAAGTGTATGGATTGCGACGGAGCTTCGTTGTCCCGTCGGAGACACAGAACATACAAAGTCCCCGCGCCTGTGCCAGTTCAAAGTCTTGATAGCGGATCTGACAGTGACCTTGAGCAAAACGCCAAATTCCTCGAGCTTAGATCCAGGCCTCGACCATTTTGAGGAATTTTGTCTGCTTCCAGACGATCCAGAGCTTGCGGCATACCCAAACCCAGCATCTAGAATAGCACGGCTTGACCTACCGATCGCATCACTACAAAGAGGAGGCACCATGAAAAACAGTTCTTCTCCGCTAGCAGCAGCGAGAATGAAAGCGTTCGAGTTTGGCCGCCATCTGACAACATCGATGGCTTCGTCAGAACTGAGCTTCACCATCCACTCTTGGTGCCCATTAATGCTCCAGACGCGCACAGTGCCGTCATCTCCCCCTGATGCAAGCCATTCTCCATCTGGGCTGAAGGAAACCGACCGCACACGTCCTTCATGGCCCCTAAAAATGGTTTGGCACATGGTAGGGAATGGTCTTAGTTCCTCGGGTTTCGGCAATTGTGGCAGTAGAAGATTGGGATCAATGTTCAGTCTGTTTTTTCGTACTCTTGGGGCCAGGTATAGATCCAAACATCTTTCGAATCGTTCCTTGATAAATTGACCATAACCCGGTACTTTGCGCAATGAATCAAACTTGGTCGGAAGGTATTCTCTGTCTCTTTCTTCTGGCCCGGTTTCTTCCCAAGCCTTTCTTTCATCAGATGTGGGCAAGTACTCTTGAGGGGGATTGTAGCTCAAATCATACCCCGGGGGTGCTAGTTTCGGCGCGGGGACATTCATGACGTGAGGATCTCTGGGTTCCTCATTGGCCCAAATATCGTAATGTATCTCATCTTCATCTGTCTCCTCCTGATCCTTCGAGTTGGAAGACTTGTGTGGCAGAATGCGGCCTTCTTTGATAGCCCGGACGAGTTGAGCAATTCTCTTGGCCTCATGCTTGGAGGGGACAAACCGTCGCTTCGGTTCTGGAGCAGCGCTTAGTGGCATTTTTTCTTCAACGCCAGTGAAGTATGGAACCATGTCCTGCATTCTCTGTCAGTGCATGTTAACATGTTATCTTGTAGTCTCAAAAATCCATCATACCGGATAAAGATCATGGTTTTGTTCTGGGACCTCGCCCATTTGAAGTCGACGTAGCAGCTCTAATTCGTCCTGGCTGAGGTTAAGCGGTTTACCTGTCTCTGGGTCCGTCAGGCCAGTCCAGCCTTTCGGCAAGTCGATGCTGTCTAGTAAGGCATCAAGAGCCTCTCCAGTGGCAGGGCGCATGATCTTCTTGCCATTGATGTCATATCCGATGTGCGGGTAAGAGTCATAAAATGATAGAGAGATGTTGCCAATGGTATTCACTGGGCCTTGGGCGTCCGTATCATCGCTATCGTAGATAGGATCAATCTCCTCATACTCATATCTTTCCCTGCCATTGGCATCCTCGACAATACGGACATGCGGTCCTCGCTTGGAGGTCGTCTTAGCATTAAGCTTGGTAGTACCGTCGTCTATTTCTTCGCTTTGATTTTTGATATCTCCTGCTGATTCGCTTCCTGTGTCACTTCCAGTCTCGTCGGCATCCGAACTAAGAGCATCATCCTCGGAGTCGGTGTTTTCGAAGTCGACTTCATCCTCGCTTTGCGACAAGACTCCATCAAGCGTTTCTCCGTCGAAGTCGTTGTCCAAGGCGTCGTGCTCAAATGAGTCTTTCCTCTTCTGAGATAATACCATCATGAATGATATCATGGATGGTAAAGAAGAAAACCCCAGGTGTTTAGTACTACTGAGATGTGTGACTGTGTATCTCAAACTTTTTTTTTCGGTCTTATCTTATCAGCACTACTTGTCACGTCGATCTAATTTACCGTTGCTGCTGGCCTTGAGCGGCATTCTGCAATGGAAAATTTCTGCAATGGAAAATTAAAGGTTTGCAAGGTTTTTTCAGACTTTTTTTTTGGCAAGGAATATCTTTTTTCAGCGTCGCTAGTTCATTTATTGGGTTCTTTTTTTTTCGTTAGTGGCCCTTTTTTTTTTTTCCACTGCGGCTCCTAAATAAAAAATGCCTTTTTGCTCTAAAAAAAAACGAATACCAAACCAAAAAATAACAAGTTACTCTAAAAAACTATGCGGATTTTTTTAAACCCAAGACCAAAAAAAAACACTATTTTAAAAGTATAGGAAAAAAAAGAAGACAAAAAAGAAGACAGTGACCGATCGTCTATCTAAAACCCGCCATATGTAAATATGCAATTTGTTTTTATAGAATCATAAATGCGTGCCAAAACGATGTGATGTTAAACAAAGCCTTTAGAAAATTTCTGTTGGTGTTGGTGTCCCATCTATAAATGTTAGGCCTAATTTAGTCGAAGAGAGAGATCACTTACATACAGCTCTCTTCCCTCCCTCACACGCCACGTCCACTTCTGCCGCTGGTTAAGAAGTTAGTTGGATCCAATCATGTCTATATCGAACGAGGCCCTGCACAAGGTGTGTGTGTGTACACGACCTCGACTGGTTTGACTAACGAAGTTCAATAGCTCGCACGAGAAATCGAGACACAAGCGGCGGCAGCACAGCAACAAATCGGTCTAGCCCGTACCCAAATTGCAGCAAAGCAGCGCGAACAGCGTTTGGTTCGACTAACACTCAGCGAGCTCGGAATTTTGCCTACGGATGCCGTTATATACGAAGGAGTCGGCAAGATGTAAGATAAGTCATCTATCCTCCTCGCAACTAACTGCTTTACTAACGGACTCTTTATTCAGGTTTGCGTCGCTACCTTTGCCATCTTTACGCCAGAATCTCAAGGAGCAAGCAAAGGATCTGGACACAGACGTCGAAAAATTAAACCAACGTCTGCTGTATCTCGAAACCACTCACAAAAATAGTCGCGAGCACATCGAACAAATCCTACGTACTCGCTAAAAAAGCTCTGTCGTCTCCAACCAAACCAACATGTTCGAAAACGTGCCCTTCTGAATGAGAAAGAAACACGGCACAGCCTTTAAAACAAAATGGATGCATCCAAAATGCCCAGAAATTCAATCGATCACAAGTCCAACCACAATTTGTACGGGCCAGCCAACCCCCAACCAACCGACGACGGGGGGCCCACCCTGGTGAGGCACCCCGCTACAGTCAAATCGTCCCGTCCGTAAGCACTCTCCCAGCCCTCGCCCGTCTTACGCATAGACCTCCAGTGCAGTTTTTCGTAAAGGCTTCCCCTCCCCCCCTTCTTTCGCCGAGGTTAAGTAAATCGCTCTTATCTACACGTAGGCTGTCTGAACCTCTGGCTTTTACTATATCATGAGCTACTATTCTGACGATGAGGATGTCAATGTGCGCATCCGCCACTACGGACACTCTCCAAGACCTGTTCGATACGTTGAGCGACCAAGAAACTACTATGGTGCGCCTGCTGGCCCCAATTTCCTTGTCCCAGAACAGCACACTACTGTAGTCGCGCGCTCTCGTTCCCGTGATAGGTCTCGAGATCAGCGAGTCATCCCATCTAGCCCTGCTCCAGCTCAGCCTGTCATTATCAACAACCGTTTTTATAACGAGTATTCGTCTGACGAAGATCTTGACTATCGCCGTCGTCGTCAGGGAGACCACCGTCGTCGAAGTTCCGATTCCCGATCCCGATCTCGATCTCGATCTCGATTAACTCGAGATGAATGGGAAGCCGAACTCGCGCGCCGAGAGCTTGAAAGACTTCGACTCGAGAACTCGCGGGATAAAGATGAAAAGCGTGCTACGAAAGAAGCCAGAGATGAAGCCGAATTGCATCGCGCCAAGCGAGAGCTTGATAAGATCAAACAGCGTGAAGCACAATTTGAGGATGAGAGGCGCATTAAGAGAGAGTTAGAGCTTAAACGACTCCAAGAAGAGGAACAGGCGCTTGAGGAGAAGAAGCGTCGCGAGAAAGATGCCGCAGAAGCAGTAGAACGCTACAAAAAGCAAGAGTCCGATCGATTGGCAATGGAAAAGCTCCGGAAGGATCAAGAGGAGAAAGAATATAAGCGGAGGATGCAAGAGGACTTGCTCAAGTCGGGTCTGGATGAGAAGGCCATTGCGGCAATTCTAGAAAAGAAAAAGGTGCCCGAAGCGATTGAATCTAAACAACGCCCGACTTACACCAGGATGGCCCGAAGACATCTGTCAATCGAAACACTAAGGACGTTTCATGTTGACTTTGATATCGACTTCGTAAGTTGGGGTTTTGTTTTTAATCTTAAGGGAGTTCTGTACCATCTTTGTGTTCTCACATGTATTGGCAATTCTGCGGACTTCTGACATATTTATAGGATCCTGAATACATCCTCATCAAACGTTGGGTACCAGAGTGGGAACAAGACCAGTTCTGGAGACACCAAATTTGTTCGGGAGAAACGCAGTAGCATATTGCTAATTGAAGAGAAAAGAAGTCGTCGTCTGGAGCCCGACTTTGAGTGGGTTCGGAAGAAGCACGATCGAAAGCGGAGCAAGTCTCCCGGTGGTCTCCTTATGTATCTAGCTGGTGCCAAGCCCGCCTAACTATGTATCACCATGGCGTTGCTGGTGTTGAAGCGCATCTGTGAGACAGCAGTTGGTGCATACGAACATGCCATACAGTCCAGGGGTAACAGGCCAATGAAAAGTTACTAGGTGGGGTGAAAGATACTTAAGATTACATGTCTTTTACTAGCACTACTTAGTACTATTTTACCCCTATAATATCCCTAACAGCTCCACTCATAATAGCCACTCACAGCTGATAGTGACTGCCCCGTCAGGGGTTAGACTGTACGTTTTCTTCAAGTTAGTTACTATTAAACAATAATTATATATGTATATAGCTATTCCATGATATATAGATAGTTCCATCTACAAGCACAGCGTTAGGCTCAAACCCAGCGAATAAGCTCTTCGTAAACAGTCCACGCCAACGCTGAACTAAAGGCCTTGCGACTCATTCTCAACGCTAGACCATCCCATAAAGACCGGAACCCGTCTTCGACAACCATTTTGTAGCATGCTTGCCCCACGTTTCGATATCGGCTAGGCTCCAGCTGTATCCGCGTCTTCACCGCATCAAAGGGGTTTGATACCGCTGAGCAGGCTGCGCCAGCAAGTATTCCCGAGGCAAAATTGACGGAGCTAGCCACAGAGGCCGTCATTTTGGGCAGTTCGGTGTTAATAGATGACGACATAGGAGCTGCTAACGACCCTAGTTCAGTCTTCAGCATTTCATAGAATAACACGTACATCCCCGCATACGGCGCATCCCGGATGGCCGTTGCTCCAAATCCTGAAAAGAAGCCTCGAAATCCTTCACGCCGCCGAATATCAGCAGCAAGAAGACGCCATTGATGAGTAAGAATATAAGTTTGACTCAAAGCGGACCTTTATGACAGTAAGTGGCATAAGAACAAAGCCAGCAAATGTTCTAGCCACTGCTCCAGAAGCTAGATTTTGCCAATTGGTTAATATGGGAAGGGCAGACGAAGCATTCCGGGTCCCTGTTTGCTCCAAATATTGACGAATGCTATTGAGTGAGGTAAAGTATATCGCTGAGCCAAATCCAGTGCGCAAAGTCGAGGGGACTGTTCCTCGCCATAGGCTCCGAATGAGCTGATGGGACCGTAATAGATATCTCCAGCACGCAGACAACGAAGAGCTTCCAGATTGCTGTACACGTGTCTTAAGCAGGTCCAGGGGCTGGAGGATCAGCAGATGTGATTCCTGAGCCAAGTCCAGAGGCAAAATGACGCGCTACAAATAGTTACACTCGTAAGACTAGGAACAGATAGACAACTGAAGCATGATACGTACCTGAATTTGCGGGTATGGGCGGCGTTTCTTTCATATTTAACGAAATTTAATTATCATGGCTATTGCTGTTTAGTACAACAATCAACCAACTACGTACGCCGGCCAGCACCTTGGCGTAAGGGACGGACCCACAAACCTTGCAATACACTAATGAGCAGATGCACTACCCGGCTTGATGCATATTCCGTTCCGACGTCACCTTTGACGAGGAGTCTCGCCGGGCAGATGACCGTCAGGGACATACTCTCATGTCCCTCTGTAATCGCCAATAACAGATTCAAGCCGGCCAGCCAATAGTCGATGTTTTTTAACCAATTCTATCCATTCGCTCATTCCAACTGAAGATAAAAGAACACCGAAATCGGCACCTAATCTCCCCAAACTTCCCGCACAGTAGAGCACTTGTGTTAAAATGCTCTCTCTAGTAGTCCTGTCTATAAGATTCGGTAGATACGTCTGGAGAGTGTCTGTGAGAAGTCCCATGAGGTGTAGTGGGAAGCTGGCAATAACAGAAGGGAGGGGGTAGGTTGAATCGGCTAGAAAGTCTTTAGGGTGCGGAAAGCTTGCATCGACGCTCTTCGCCATTGAGACTATACCGAAACTGTGCTCACGGAAAATCTCTATGAAGCGCTTTAGGTATCTTTCAGTGTGTTGACCTCCCGCCCAGCCCCGACTTGGATCAACATTGTGCATCGACTCCTGATCAGCCAAATCCTTGAGTGGACTCAATGCGTCTAGGGTGAAAATGAGCGTGCTCAGGCGACACACTAGAAATGTTGCAGACAATGCTTCCTCGGTGGAAGACTGTGAGACCAAGTCTAGGACAATACGCTTCAGCCACCCTATGGTTCGCAGACCGGTGGCGAGTTTCAGGTTCGCTACCTTGAGTGTGGATATTAGATCGGCGGCCATTTGTCGAACTGCGGCATCGGCTTCATTCGTGACTGAGGCGATAAGAGGCGATGATGGATGCAGGGATGCCAACCGTTGCGCGTGAGCGTAAAGGTCGAGGGTAGACGAGTAATTGACGGGATTTGAATTGATGGCTGATATCAACAGTGGCGGAATATCCATTACATCGACAAGCCGTTCTGAGTTATGTAGTAGGCGCAGGGCTCGCTTTCGATCCGAAGTGACGTTATTATCTTTGTTTTTGTTGAATGCTGTTGAAAATAGCTCCGCCTCCATGTCAAGTCGTGGCACCATTTGTGCAAGATCACTCGCTCTTCTCGCTAGGCTTGGTAGAGTTTGGCACAGAGAAGAATGGCTGGCTGCTGATTCTACCAAATGCTTGTGCGATTTCTTCGACAGGGTTTGAAGGTCAAGAAGGAGCGAATGAGAGTCTCGCGATATATTCTGCAGTTCGGTATTTTGAACAGCGTCCACTGACAACCCGGCAAGCTGCTCCAAATACGCGACGACCGTCTCATCGGTTGCCTGGCTGGGTCCCAGCAGTTTCTCAGCTAACATCTGTGCCATTGTAGTGTAGCGAAGCTGAGTGCGGCTGTTGGAGCGTTTTGTTCTTGGTCCTCTTGTCCATGGGCCATCTGCTATGTTCTCCTTGGCCAGTGTACCCAATCAACGCGATATCTTGTGTCAGGCTCGGGCCGTTGATGCTCTTATGTGTCCTGATGCGATGAGACTTGCACGGACTCCAAATTGTTGTGGTTTCAGCTTCGATATTTCACGACTTGGTGGTGTGACCAGATGATTCCGATGCCAACTGATAATAAACCCTGGGTGGGTTGCGGCACGGGGTTTACCTATTGCGTGTTGTTGTTGATGTGACAGACAGTAGCAATTGGCGTGTGGGGCCCTTCAAGGTAATGTGACTATATGTACAGACTTACCTACCCTGCGCTGACAATAAATAGCATTACATGTTGCCCCCGTGATAAAGCTGGATTGGCTTATGTTGGGTTTCTACTCGGCAAGATTTATGGTGAGACTCGGTAAGCGAACACTGGCCAAATCATAATACCTCAGTGTCACGCTCGGGTCGGGCGCAGTGTACTTGCGCACACTGGGTAGGATATGAAGTTGTAACACGCTGACGGTACGCACGAGGCGGGGAAAAGGACAAGGACGGGTTATTCACCGAGTTCAAAGGCGGACAATTGAGACGACAGGCACATAACATGCAAAAATGCCTGAAACGGAATGGCATGGCGTGTTTACTGTCGAGCTAAAGTTCGTCACTGATTGTCTGTTCCGGCATCAGCAGATAGACAGATGCATGTGCTAGCTGCCTGAGACCTCGGATGCCTCACGTGCTTCTACCCTAACAAATCCAAACTAGCTGACGCGTGGAAAACTTCGGCGCCTGCGCATCATTAAGGCGAGAGTGCTAGGCTAACAGCCATCATAATCACGGGAGGTATGATATACCAACAGCATAAAAGTCCAGACCTGGCTCTGATATTTTTAGCCAGACTCTATCCAACAGGCACACACGGCAACCAAGTCCGCATCCGCTTAAGTTATCGAAGGGACATGACTACTGATACTTCCTGGCAGCAGCTCCTATAGAACAAGACATCGGGTAGGCTCAAGCGTTGAAGAATCCCGCAACATTACACACTTACGATGAAAGACCCCTTCTTCGTCAAGCCAATGCCGTGGCTTGTACAATTGGCACAACCATTGTGCGATCGGGTTGGCTTACCAACATTGCCCCTGCACATACATCAGGTGCTGCTCGGTGCGCTATTCTACTCGGTCATATTCTATTCGGTATCGCCAATTATATCACGAATTCTGGTACCAAAACTATACGCAAAACTTCCAAAAAAGCGACGACTGAACTGGGATGCACACGTCGTGTCCATGATCCAGAGTTTGCTCATCAACGGACTTGCCATTTGGGTCATGATGACGGACAAGGAGCGAGCTGCCATGACGTGGGAAGAACGTATCTGGGGATACACTGGAGCGATGAGCATGATACAAGGCCTCGCTGCAGGCTATTTCGTGTGGGATTTTGTCGTCACCAGCTTGAACTTTGACGTCTTCGGAATAGGTACATTTGCGCACGCAGTTGCTGCGCTCCTCGTATTTTCGCTCGGATTTGTAAGATATTATTCCGTCTGACCACAACATGACATGCCATCACCACACACTAGTGTATTCTTATTGACCTTGCCCACAGCGACCATTTGTGAACTACTATGGATGTACATTCATTCTGTGGGAGCTTTCTACCCCTTTCCTTAATGTTCATTGGTTCATGGACAAACTCGGCATGACAGGCTCCCGGGCGCAACTTTACAACGGTTTTTTGCTCTTGTTCACATTTTTTTCCTGTCGCTTGGTATATGGCACATACCAATCAGTAAGAGTGTTTGACGACATTTGGGCGGCTATGGATAACAACCCATCAGTTGCGTCCCTTAATTCTGCGACCATGGGGTTTGCAAACGAGGCCTCTACTGTTCCCGTCTGGCTTGGTGCAATTTACCTGGCTAGCAATCTTACACTCAATGGACTCAACTTTTATTGGTTCATCATGATGGTCAAAGCAGTTCGCAAGCGGTTCGAGCCGGAGAAGCAGCCACAAACCAAGATTGACGTCGATTCATCGTCTTTCGCTTCAGGAATCTCCAACGCTGGAATGAAAGCACATCGACGTAAGGCCTGAGTCTGCCAATAATAGTTTACCAGGCTTCTCCTTGCAAGTGCCGTTCCCTGATTGCAATCAAATAGCAACGATCCTAGAGGTTCGGCAAACTGCCTTGATGAATGTGAATCCGTTCACATCATATAACCTGTCGTGATGCCGAGAATTGTCAATGTTTATATAGAAGGTCGATGAACTCGACTGTTTGTTGGATATGCCGCTCGTACTACTGAAAGGTGACGTAACACCGTCATTTTGTGTGCTTGGCTAGTAACTTTGCCCGATTAGATCGTATATATATATATATGTGTGTGTATATTACTACTATATCAACGATTCTTATCACTTCACCGTGCTTGAACGGCATGTGCAATAAACCCGACGAAGACCAAATTAAGAATCTAACTGTGGCGTGTAGTGTAGCTGTAGTCTGATGTCCCATACCCAACTACTGGCCACTGGCAATGATAACCGCGCGGCGAGCCCACGTTACACTCAACATCTGATTGAGAATATGTCATAGGACGTCTCAAAACCCAAATGGATTTTCAGGTGCTACATATGATGGTCAGATACTATCGTTGGTATGTATGTTAGTGAGTGGCGCTTACTAGCTTGTGATAAATTGGCTCGACGGCCAGTTTGCTGAGGCATCAGCTTCCTTGTATCTGGCGAAATGCCAAAGCGAACTGGTGGCGGTGGACCAGTTTTTTGGGGCTGAAGCGGTTGTGCGAAACCATTGCTGACACCGGTCTGCTGCAGTTGTTGGTTGGGAAAGCCAGTGCGCTGCGGCTCTAAAGCTAAGGGTAAAAAGTCATTCATGTTGCTGCCATTAGCAGCAGCTTGGGAATATATTGGCATGGAGGATGGGAATTGAGTCTGGTATCCCGTTGGCTGAGATTGAATTGGTGAAATTTGACTGGAGCGATTTCCATCTCCGAAGGGACTGACCCCTGTGGCCCCCGTCATCATTGGATGTAAGATCTGCTGCTGACATGGGACGCCGGGTGTGAAAGATGCCATGCTCTGAGGTTGAAGGTCCACGTACCCTGTCATGGCAGGCTGTAGCTGTTGATACTGCGCAGTGAATTGTTGCCGCAACCTGGCTTGAGCAATGTCATTAAGACTCTGTCCTGAAGGAGCGACTTGTCCTTGTATCGCCCCGGTCACTTGACCAGCCAAGTATGGCGCGACGAAGATGGATGACTGCGTCAATTGTGGCGTTGAGATAGGCCGTTGCGGCGGCGGCACCAGCGATCCTTGTGTCGGTGATACTGAAGGTGGTAATGGACGTTGTCTGGGAAGAGACGTTGGGGAAGAGGCAGATCCAAGGGCATCTAAAGAAAGTGACGCTGGTTGTGGTTGTGTGGAATTGGACAGTGTCGAAAAGAAGGAGGGTGCAGCGCCAGTAGGTTGTTGCAAAGAGGGCTGTTCTTGTTGCTCAGTTTGGCGGGTCGAGGCAGTCGTCGCCGATGACTCGGTGTTGCTTGGTTGAAGTGGCTCTGTTAACAATGATAGATCTTTCAAGGATCCCGTCAAAGCAGGCCTGATTTTAGCTCGCGAAGCTGGGGTTGGCACTGCAAGTGCCGAGTCTGTTTGCTGGCTTGCCGAATTGTTATCCGACTTCACATCCCATGCATCATCATCAAAGCCTGCCTTTTGCTTTTCAGCTGTAGAGGGACTACCAGTAGTCGAGGCAGTAGGGTTGCGGTTGCTGAACGTGCCAGTCTCAGGATTCGCAAAAGCAGCCGCATCAACTACGTCCCTTGTTTGAACCGCTGGCGCTGGCCTTCCTTTCCTGGTGTTGTTTCGAAGCGCTCCACCTGGACCGGAGAAGAGTCCACCTGATTTGTGATCGGAATCCTGGTTGCTGCGCTCACGACCGAATTTGATATCCAAAGTACGCATGACTTTAATAATATCGCCCTCCCGGAAGCCTAGCGTCCGTAGAATAGTAGCGTTGACGTCTGGAAGAACGCTCTCATCCATAGAGTCCTTGGTGAAAGCCTGAGCGTATCGTTCGCAAAGGCCGACAGGGACATCGCAAGACAGGAAGAATTGAAACCAATCATACTCTGGCTTGACGTTCTTGCTCACAGTTGCGCCTGTTTTAACACCTCGTTTTTCTGATGACTTTGCTCTTTTGACATCCGCCAACGGCTTGTCGTCGTCCAAGGAAATGCCGGTCATCTGTTCGACATACTCTAAATCATCCTGTGACATCTTCGCGATTGGAACGGCAATCTTGACACCATTCATCTTATGCAAATGAATTTTGCTGTCTTTGAGGCCTAAAAACTGTGCATCGACACTGAACGAGCCGGATCGATCAGTCCAAGTCCTCACCTTCGTCGAATCAGGCTCTGAGCCGTGTCGTTAGCCAACCCGTGACCGGATTTTCACGTTTAATCAAACGAAATGTTCGTACATACTTGACTTTGGCTTAACAAAACTTCCCCTATCGCTGCGTACGTTCTCGCGCTTGCCTCGCTGTTGCCTCGAATTATTAATTTGTTCTCCAGCCACGAGACTGCTACCTCTTTCAGGATGTAAAGCTCCAGGCCCTACCTGATGAGGCTCTTTGCTTGCCTTAATAGCCTCCTTTGTCAATCTTATCTCGTCGAGCCGGTTTTGCTCAATAATGCCTTTTGGAAGATCCGCCCCATGGATTTCAGAAATGGAAGGCGTGACAGTACCGATTATTTCGACATAGCTGCTCGGTACTACACCTTCTTTGCCGTTTTTCAGTCTCTTAACCTGCCACCATTCTTCGCTCTTGGAATCATCTATGATCAAAACCTCATCACCAGCCGCCACAGTAACTTCATCGTCTCCTTGAGCCATGAAGTCATACAGAACTTGGCCTTTTCGTTGACGTCGTTGCGATCCAGCCAAAATGACCTCACGCAAGCCTTCTGCACGAACTGCACCAGCTAGTTCTCCGAGGGCTGCAACAATTTCCTCGGCAGTGTCCTTGGCGCCTGCGTGGAAATCAATACTTTTACTAGGACGAACGAGCTCCATGAATACATGTTTGCCCTCCCTGGAATAGTGAGTCATTTTATCGGCAGTCCATTCTTGTGGGGCTTCATCTTCTGCGAGTTCAGGTGCGATGAGTATTGTGCCCGTGCCTAGATTGATACCTAGCGTGGTTGGCATCTTCTTCCGCTTTCCCATGACCGAGACCATCTCATTAATATTGTACATATGGAACCCCCCTGGTGTTCGGAGCGCTTCGTCCAACTTTTGCGGCTCTCTCGTATGTTCAGGCGTCTCGCGAGCTAAGACTTTCGGTCGGGATCGATTTGGTAGTGCCGGGGATTGGGGTTCATTGTCGTGATCATTGTCGAATCCCGGCGGCTCGCTACTTTCTGTGCCCGGTCTCACAGCTTGGGAGGGAGGTGATGGGAATGAAGCCTCCACTGACGTTCTTGGACTATCATGCAGAGTACCTGCTCGGCCGGCGGCAGGAGTTGATGGAGATGACACTGACTTTTTCCGCAAAACATCTGGGGCAACCATGGACTGTGGGCGTACGGGTAATGCGGGAGGAGTAGCTGTAACTGGGGAGCCTTGAGATCTGGCTGCCTCGTCCAGGTCAATGTAGTTAGCAGGAACAAATCCGTATTCGCCATCAAGTCCAACAAGTATCCAGTCGGGGTCTGAAGTGTCGTAAACCTGTAGAACGACCTCCTCGGGAAATGAGAGCTCTTCATCTGTTTGACGAGTGTACTCGTAGATCGCACGCGCATGGTTCACGATTGGGGCCTAAAATTGAGAGCATGGAATAAGTAAAAGGATAGACGCAAAAGAAAAAACCGATCGATATGGACATACCTCCTCGACATAATTGTTTGGCACTAAGCCGACAGGCTCATCTTCATCTTCAGCTCCAGCCTTTTTTTTGGCTTTCCACCACCCATCATCATCGCCTTTCTCCAGGACATAGAGTACGTCGCCTTCAGTGATAGCTAGCTCGCCTTCTGCTCGTGGCTCGTAGTCGTAAGCTGCAACACACACCCCTAGAAAACCCATATCGACAGTGTCCGTGGGATAGTGTAGCTAAAAACCCACTATGGATCACTCAGCGACTCCTAGGGTAGCTTTCAGTTATAGCGCACCGGCTGTTGAGTGCAAATGCAGTGTGGCTGCGAGGAAGAGGAGGTACGGCAGCGCAGCAGAAAGGCACAAGAAGAAAGCGAATGTTCTACAGTGACCACGACGACGTTGGGTTGTGTTTAGGTAATCTGACATAGAGAGCCCAGGGGGGTGTTTCTGTGGGGCCCATCGTCATTCCAATAGTCTTGCATATGCAATCTCATTTTACAGATATATTAATAGTGTATAGTATTCCTGAACTTACGTAGCGATGAAATGACATGCCGTAGGCTCGCAAAGAATCCCAGGTCGAAGCGATATTGTATGAATACCCTCAAAGCACTCCTTTTCTCGATCCACGTGCCATTCACAACTTTGCAAACCTCTCAATGCCAATCTGTAAATTTCTCTCTTTAGGCCAGACAAGTTATCCTGGTGGCTATGCTGGCGTATTAATTAGAGATCATGTGTCACTCTTCTATTCTGTTGCGTCGAGCCTGATTGTGCCGGGCAAACCTATTTATAATGCCCAACTTACTGCTATTACTTCCTATCTAATCCCGTGCTCGCAATCGGATAGCAGTTTAAGACGTCTGCCAGATTATTGCTAGCAGGCAGGACAGAGAATATGATAGTATCTAAAAATGGAAGAAGCGTATTACTGGAACAATGGAACGTGTGTCCAGTCCTACCCCCGTTGGTAAGGTCAAAGAGACCCTAGAGCAGAATGTCGATACAGTCTAAAATTTTCTCCAGGTTGTCGCTTCTAAAACGTTCTAGCTTAGGACAAGCTTTTCTTTTCAGTCGTCATCCTCGTCCCCAGGAGGCTCAGAAGAGTCAACAGCCCATTCGTCGCCTTGATGTAAGTTCCGTAGACTTCCCGATCGATGTTCTCTGGTGAATATGCCTGGGAATAGTCTGGGATCACTCCCAGATAAGTGCAGGTCTGCCATGGCATCCGACGGCGCTGCTGTATCCATACTAGTCTCTCCTTTACGCGGAGGTTTCAAGCTGATGCCAGAAGCCTTGATTTGAGGATCCAGAGTTTTGTCTCCATAATCCCGTCTTGAACCTTGAGAGAGACCAGAAACAGTAGTTCTCAGAGCTGTTGTTGTTGTTGTCGTTGTCGATGCCTCAGCGGATGTTGCTGCAAAGTTGGCCTCGTTGCTTGCATCGTAAGCGACATAGCGCCGTAAGCTAGCAATTTTCATGATTAGTGTCATGTATTTGGAACGTGTTACGGCGCTGAGTAAACTGACACATCGCGCTCCTGGAGCAGGGTGTGGGATCTAAATTCCTCTCGACGATCAGGAACGTTGGTCTTAACCATCATGTTCCCCCCCCTTCCTGTTCTGTCGAAATTTGGCCCTAGCCACATTCTTTTGATGGATGCCTCGTAGCCACTTTGCTTTACTGAATTTTTGGCTAGCTCACACATGTCCACGGGACTAAGCTTGTAGATCTGTGCGGCCACAGCATACTCCTCTATGAGCGGTTCCTTTGTAAAAGCAAACTGCAGTGGGTCATCCGTTGATAAAGATACATTCAGTCCGCGTTTAAAGTACTGATGGAAAGGGTTTCTTTCGTAAGCCAGAAATAGTGCGTTATTGCTCAGGGGCGACATTGCAATTCCTATCTGCTCCAAGTAGAAGGCGTACTGAAGTAAAGGAACCTTACGGAGCAGGAGCCCGTGACTTATACTGTGACAGCAAAGTAGAGCCACGGCCAAGTGCTCACTGTCCCCAGCCTCTCCGCAGTGTGGTCGCATTGCTAAAGTATTGAAACCGCGCTTCTTCCGCCAAGAATTCAGAGAGGCCATGTTAGCAAAGAGGTAGTAGATCCAATAGCTATAGGGAGGATTTTGCTTGGAGTCCCAAACTTTTGGTACAGGGAACTTTTTGAAAAGCCGGCGCTCTACCTTGCTCTCGTCATCAACGCTGTCGAACCCTATCACTCTTTGTAGGAAGACGTGTAACTTCGGATGGCTCGACGGGTCTTTCGTCACCTCGAAAAGCGGCTGGAAAATATTTTTGACAATCTGCTCGAACGTATCCATGAGACTGCTCGCTTTGTAGACGTCGTACAGGCGAGGAATCTGAACGAGCCATCGCACGTTATGAGAGAACAATTTGTTATCCACAACCCACGCTGCTAGTTTATCCCATTCATCAATGGACTTTCCGTAGATTGAGATACGCCATTCCACCATTTGATATTTACTTGATTCCAAATCGGAAATGACTTCCTTGGTAATCTCTGCCAAGTAACGTCCATGTATAAAGTTATCGGTCTTCAAGAAGATGGTTCTCAAACGGGACTCGCCAATCGGGTTATATTTAAGATTAAATTTGTCAAAGCGATGGAACGAGTCGGTGTGGGCCTATTGGTGTTAGAACTGGCACTCCTCCTAAATTCAGAGATTCGAGATAGTGGACGTCATTTAACTTACGTGCATGTCGAGAGTATCAATACTAAGGTCGTAGGCTGTGAGGTTGATGCTGGAAAATACCTCTGCAAGAGTAAGATGTTTACCATCTCGGAAAAGCACCACTTCGTTCGGATGCTTCTTCATCTTGCTCTTGATAAATCGCAGCAAATGCTTTTGGTTCATACAAGCGGAATGATGTACGTGGGTATCCACTTTGCGCACATTATAGAAATCCCGATGCGGCACCTTCTTACTATCCGCCGTCTCCTGGTATTCATTAAGGAGTACGTACAAATTGAACTTTGCTTCCAAATACTGGAGTCGCCGGAACGCAAAGCTTTTACTAGGCCCATCCGACGAAACGGTCAGTATTTTATCGAGATCCATATAAAATTCTCGAATGGTTGGTACACTGATGGCGGGCAACATCTCCCCATCGTGGAAGACTTGATAGACACCGCTCTCATCAAGTTTAAAAGTCATGCTGTCCTCCCCAGGTAACGGAAGCAAGTCGTCCATATGGAAGTCCTCACCGACATCGAAGCCGGGTTTTCTTCTGCGGAATGATGGCGGCTGTTTTACTTGGGCTCCTCCGAAATATGATGTCGCGTCGGGAAAATCAGCATGGTCGGCTTGTGTCTGAGACCAAGCTGGCTCAGGAGGAGGAGGGTAGATTTCCCAATGTCGCTGGTCTCTAGGGTTGTCGTCAGGTCCCTGAGACGATAAAGCAATATATTTCCGTCTGACATCCAAAATCTTCTGTATGTTCTTTGATATGGCACTCAGCTCAGCCGTGATATGGGGCTCAGTATCAAACAGTGTATTATTGGGAAATGCGCTAATGGTTGCATCAGATGCAGTTGTAGATTTACTGTCGGTGGCTTCACCATGTACCGGTCTGGAACCGCCAATGGCTGAAAGGATCCCATGATCGTGAATGTGAGTACGCGGGATCGATGGCGCTTTTGATTCATCAATTTCATCTACTAGCTTGATCAGTGCCCCGAAGACGCAACGGCAGCAGTGAACGGTCATACCTCCATCATGATCAAGAATCAAAGAGTCAGCACCATATTCCGTGAGCGGTCGAGACATAGATCCAATCGTTGGGCTCTCCTTTGGGCTGATTTGGGCCTGAAGACCCCCAATGCCAGTGCGAGTCTCAATTTTGCTGCGCTGATAGAACAGCTTTGCATCTGTCTGCGACATTTGACGTTCCGCGACTGGATCGTAGAAAGTCGTGCGTTTGGGTACATCTCTCAAGAGCATGCCATCTTGTAGTTCATCTTGATCCTCGACGGTCGCTGATGACGTGCTGTTCTCATCGGTATGGATGGAATGGGCGACTGGTTCGGTCTGATCTTTTTGGTGACCAGAAAGCTGGTCTCTAGAGCTTTTGGAGCTATCTAACGATTGGTAATGTCAGTATAAAGTTACACAACGGGTTCAACGAGTATCATATGGAGTACTTGAATAAGCCAATCACGAAAGGCTGCCTTGTAGTGTTGGTAGAAAAACTCACCGGCCATCCTGAATGGTAATGAGGGGGTGTTGCTTCAACTAGCACCGCAGTGACGCAAGCCGAGCCAATATTCACCTCAACGGAGCCGGAGCTGTATGACACCTATTACAGAAAAGAGGTGAGTCAAGGTGAGCGTCCATGCAAATCACGTCGCCGATGTTCTGGTGGAATGTATTGCTCTATGCGGGGAAATAACGACTGGAGTAAGATGGAGTGCACCCCGGGCCTACCCACAATGAAGGTACCACGGTGAAGATTTGCAGGCTGTTGGCGGGGTCCGAAGGTCCGAAAGCCTTCAGTGTTTCGGAGGGTGCCTATAGTCGGAATATGCATCAATTGAAAACAGTCATGAGTCAAGTCCTGGCACATGATAGAAACACTACTATTATTTAAAGGACGGTACAGCGTTTGAAAGACACCAGTTTATGGGCGCGGTCTGTTATCAATACTTAACTACAGCACGTGCATGGTCTTGCTTCTTCTGTAAACAACAGGTGCTGTCCTGGCTGTAGAACGAGCAATACAAAAAGTATCCCAGATGTTGTACATTTCATCTCACAATCGCCAAGACTTTTTGCTCGCCTTCGTGGCGTTTTTTAATCCGAGCGCTGTAGTTTTGGCTGGGTTCCAAGAGTGTATAATGCTCCAGCACCGAAAACTATAAATGCACCGATCAAAGTGCCGCAGGCGAGCGAGTTGTCGAACAGCCATATGCTAAGCAATAGACTAACCAATTTTCGTATGTTCAAAACAATAGTGACTGTAAGCGCTGAGGAATTTGCTGCCAAGAGGTTTACACCACGAATGCATGCATATTGGGTCAAGACGTTAAGGCCAAGATATACAAGTTGGCCGGGAACTTTTGGCTCCGAGGGGATGACGATCCAAGGCATTGAGATCTTCAAGGTCTCACTCTCCAGCATGGACTTGAAGCTCCGTCCCATTGATGGCACGAAGGGAAGAAAGAGCGGCAGGGAAAGAATATGAGAATAAAACATATTCTCTTTCCACTGCGGTCCATACAGTCGATACGTCGCCTCGGTGTACAGACCCATTATGGCTGACAGTACCTGAGCAAAGAATAGAATAATCAATCCGGAATTCATCATTAGAGGGGTCGTATCTCCATGGGAAGCTGTCTTTGACTACACTTAGGATTAGTTTCGAAACCATGGCTTTTATAAAAGACTGGGTTGTGGACCTTTTCTTGAGCATCAGACCAAGCAGCTATAACTACACCAGAGCTGAGGACAATTACTGCAAGTGCTTGTATGCGAGAGTACTTCTTTCCATAGAAATACCCTGCAATCATGGTGGTAATACTACCTCCAGATCTCAAAATGATGTGTACAGGAACCGAGATATCATAACTGAAGGCGTGGTTGTTCAGTACGTTGATGCTGAAGAAAAGCACGATGTTAACCAGCCAGCGCCTCAAGGGAACCTTAGCTTCGGCAACAAAGAACGGTGGCCTGGACTTGTCAAATTGGGATATATAGCCGGTAATGGCAACGAATAAGAATTGCACAAATGTTAAAAGTGTGCCTATTACCCTGTCAGTAACATAATTTAAAACTGTCTTGTTTGCTCTCATGCTATATCATACCGCTGCGAGGTTCGAACCTTGGGCAGACATAGTTAGTTCTCACCTAGGAAGTCTTTGTTTTTCTTATTTTCTCATGCTTTTCTTGACTGCTTACTTGATGATTGCTTCCAGTGCATAGACCTTTGATCCATTGGTTAGCTTCGCACAGTGCTGCTTTTCTCAGGGTATGGATGGTTGCAAGGCCGTACATTCGAACAGCAGCCGCCGAATATGAGCCCAAGCATTACAAAAGCTGCTGCAAGAGCGGGCGTAGTCTCGATCAGAAGGGTCGATGTCAGTAATGAAGACTTTGAGTCCTTGCCCCCGACAGTCTGACTCCCTCCTTCCTTTCGCTTTCGCGAATCTGCATTTCCCTCATTCGTCATTTTGTGCGAATAAAATGCCTCCAGAAATCCCACGTAAGGGCTTACTTATATCAACAGTTGTCTGCGATTGGGCATGTACCAATGATATGGGACTAGTCTTGGAGTCGTAGTTCCTTGATTAGTTGGCAGCGGCAAATGCGTCGCATGATCACCAACCCCTTTGTCGTGCTTGAGGGTGTGATCGCGCATGTGGACCCACTGGCACGCCTCCTGAATTATTTTACAAATCTACATGACAGGGGGGACATAAATTTCCCACCGGACTAGCTAAATTAAGTAAAGTCTGCATATACTTACTTTTAGTGTAAAAGTACCTCTAAGGTTTTTCTCTCCTATAACGCCTATGATATCTGTAATACATGCCTTCCCCCTCCCGGGCACGAGGTAAAACTGCTTAAATGATTACAGATCTCTGTTTTTTAACACCTTCTCCAAATATCTAGATGGAAGAGATGTAGAGAGATTTTTAAAAATAAGACCTATTTTTAGCCCTTTCTAGTTAAAGGACCTTTTATTACTAGCTTGCATTGCAAGCCTGCTAGCTGCACTACAGCTAGAGCTTTGCATGTAGTGTAGTATTTGTAGTATTTTAACTTTCCTTGTAGTGTGTAATATAGTAAATTATAATATAGTGTAGTATATAGTGTAGTGTAGTAAATACTATATTACACTATAAATACTATATATAGTTAAAGGGTAAGAATAAAAGTAAGGTATATTAATATCTTATAATATTCTTTAGATTTTTCTTTATTTACTTAATATACGCCTTTTTTCTATTAGAATTTATTATTTAGTTATAAATCTTTAAAGTTTATACTTATTTAAACTATTAAGCTTATAATAAGAATAGGGTAGTTAAATATAGTATATTTTAGTATTTATATATAACCCTAATTTTTTCCTAAATTCTAAAGGTTATTTTACTTTTCTAGCTTTTTTATTAGATTTATAAATTTTTTAATATACTTTTTTACTTTAAATCTAAGATTTACCTTAAAGAAATTACTTATTATTATATATAAATAGGATAATAAATATAATAATAATATATTTATAAAGATAAGCTATTTATAATAAAGAGAATATTTTACTTTATATTATAAAAGGGTTTTTTAGCTCTTTAGCTATTTTAGTTTAATTATAAATAATTATATTAAGTTTCTAGGTTTTTGAAGCTAAGAGAAATGTAAAAAAGTGTAAGGGCTTAGGCTTTGCCCAAGCATTATCCGTATAGCAGACAGGGAGAGGATAAGCAAAGGTAGCTAGGGTAAGGAAAAGGGGGCTTATATAAGGAGCTAAGGGGGTATAAGAAGCACTACTAGGGATAGCCTCTCTTCCCTTCTCTTTTTCTCCTTAAGTCTCTTAATACTATATTAACACCCTATTATAGTTACCTAGGGGCTAGTCTATAATAATTAAGAGACTTCCTTTAGTCTAAAAAAGAAGGTTACTAAAAAATAAAGAAAATAATAATAGACTTAATAGATATGCTTTAACCTTATAACTAACCTAGTTAGGGGGCTTACACTCCCTTACCTAAGGCTATGTTACTACTAGATGCTTATATTACCTAGTTTAAAACGCTTTAACTAATACTATAATAGTAGGTAAGGGTAATTAAGAATCTATAGTAATATATACATGTAAACCTTAAACTAACTACTTAACTAACCTTCTCCCTAAATACTCCTATAGACCTAATATTCTCTAATATAAACCTAATCCTACCTTAGGGGCTAATACTACTACCCCTTATATTATAAATTCGCTAGAAACTAATCCCTATAGGTAACTTATATAATAGTAATAAGGCTATATTTATTACCTAGAAGTTCCTAATATAATATAAGTTAGAGGTAAATAAGGACTTTATTAGTTCTAGTAAGGACTAATAGGTATTTATTTACTAGAACCTATTACCTAAGGTCTAAGCCTATATTATATTATTCTTTAAGATAGGCTATAATAGTAACTATAACCCTAAGGCTTTCCTTAGTTACCTAGAGATATTATATATAAATTCTTATAGATAGGAGATAGCCCTTATAGAACTTAATTAAATAAAGTAAGGGGTAAGGGAGGTATTTACCTTATTCTTTATTTACTTTAAATAAAAACTCTCCCTTATAGGAAAGTTTTATTAGACTAAGGATATTAAGCTAGCTAAGCTTTAACACGTGCTTAATAAGTATATAAAAGAGATATTAGTTAGTAAAGGAATTAGCTAAATAGAATACTATATAGTAATTACTTAGTACTATAGTATTATAGTTAATATTAAATTATTTACCTTAGAGGAGAAGTACTAGCACTAACATAGCCCCTAGCTAACCTATCCTATAACCTAATAAATAGATTATAATAGCGATATGCTTATAATAGGGATATATGCTATAACTATATAGTAAGGGAATTAGAATAAGCTAGATAAGAAGGATAAGGGCCTAAAGAAGAATATAAATTAGCTAAGGGCTAAGTAAGTAACCTAGGCAGAACTAACTAAATGCTACTAGGAAGGGTGCTACTTGCTGTTACGATATAGAATGTAAGATATAATGAGTGTGAAGGTTGTTGTTTATTCAACTAGCTAGAGGCTGAAGCTATCGTCTAATATAGGGGTTCTAGGTCACGTGCTAGGCCACATCCGAAGTGGCAGGCCACTTGTCAATTCTAGCACGTAACAAATGCGGGCACCACGGATAAAAGAGATAGCTGTCCCAGCTATCTAAGATCTAACGAATTTGCAACAAGCTAGGAAACAGGCTCTTACAAGGGAATTCAGTCAGATAGATCATCAGGTCTAGCGGTCAGGTTGCCGGGGGCGTTGCAACGGGCCGGGCAACGAGCTTTGCAACGGGCCGGGTAACGAGCTTTGCAGAGGTCTAGGTAACGAGCTTTGCAAAGGGTTAGGAATTCGGTCAGGCTGTTGAATTGGCTGATGAATTTGTTGACAGGCTAGCTGCCTTCGAAGGTTATCGCGTTCTTCGAAGACTTCCTTGACGAGGTCTTCAAGCTGTTGAAAATCATCCTCTTCTATCGCTAGCTTCCGTTGAAGGTCCTGTATCTGTTGCTGCTGCCACTGAATTTGCTGCTGTAATTGCTGTTGTAATTGCTGCTGTTGCCATAGATAACGGGTCCTTAGGTCCTGAAGGTCCCGCTGATGTTGTTCCTGCTGCCACTGAAATTGCTGCTCTAGCTACTGTTGAATTTGTTGATATTGCTAACTAGCTGGGCATAGGTCCTTGAGATGCTGAAAGACCTGATTTCTTGAAGGGAAGGTCTTCTTGCAGATACCACAGGTTCGGCGTTGATAATCTTGCTTATAAAGTCGCTGTAATCGCTGTTGCTCACACTGATCTAGCTGATGTAAGGGAAGCATTATAGCGGCTTTATTAGATCAAAATTAACGAATTTATCAGATTAACGGTCGGGTCGAAGGTCGAAGATCGAAGGTCAAAGGTCTTCGGATTAATCGAATTGAATCGAAGATTGAAGCATCGAAGGTCGAAAGTCTTCGGATTGATCGAATTGAATCGAAGATCGAAGAATCGAAGGTTGAAAGTCTTCGGATTGATTGAAATCGCACGATCAATTGATTCAAAGGTCGAAGGTCTTTAAATCGAAGATCGAAGGTCACAGGTCCTCGGATTAATCGAATTGAATCGAAGGTCGAAGATCGAAGGTCTTCAAATCAACGGATTGAAGGGTCTTCAAAGAGATCGAAGAATCTGACAATAGGCGCGATGCCTAAGGGAGCTATCAGGCCTATCAAAAGGGATAGCTTTGATTTGGTCAGATTGACGGTCGAATTGAAGGTCAACGAATCTGACGATAGGCGCGATGCCTAGAGGGACTATCAGGCCTAGTAAAAGGGATAGATTTGACAGGCTTGGTGGTTGGTTAACGAATAGTTGGTTTGGTGGCTTTTATTAGCAGTAAAAGCGCTAGGTACGCAAAATCGAAGAGCAATTGCTACCACTTGTTACGATATAGAATGTAAGATATAATGAGTGTGAAGGTTGTTGTTTATTCAACTAGCTAGAGGCTGAAGCTATCGTCTAATATAGGGGTTCTGGGTCACGTGCTAGGCCACATCCGAAGTGGCAGGCCACTTGTCAATTCTAGCACGTAACACTTGCGTTATAAGTCTAAGGACTATTATATTTAGGATTACACCTTCCTTTTACCTCGCTAACTAAAGGTTTAAATTAACTTACATAGGGCAGACGTAAAGAGCGTAGATAAGGAGATTAATACTAATACCTTAGAAAATAAGTAGCCCTTAAGTAAAGTCTTATATAAGGGTAGAGGGGCTAGCTAGTAGCTATAGATTTAGATAAGTATAGCTAGTATATAGATATAGATAGAGACATAGAATAATATATAGACTAATTACCTTTCTTAATCCTAGTACTTTTTAATATATATTTTTATATTAATATTTAGATTAACTATAGCTATAACTACTATAGTACTATAAGCAAATTAGTAGTAAGATAGCTAGGCCTAGAGCTTATATAACTGCTAAAACAGAGGCAGGTCTGTACTATAGTAAAAATAAAGAGATAGAGGAAGCGCTAGAAAGAGAAATCCTCCTTTATTACTTACATAGTCTAGGCTAGGATTAATATTAATAGTTAGGAATTATCTATGTATTTATACATTATCCTAGGCCTTACCTAGGATATTATATTTAGGATGCTATAGCTAGAGCACTATAATATTATAATTTATATAGTAAAACAGTAACTAGTTATTAGTGTAGTAAAGGGCCTTTATATTTCTAAAGCTACTAGGCGCGAGAGGTAACCCCTAGTATAAGGGATTATTAGGTCCTTATATATAGCGAAGGCATATTAGGCATAACGGATAAGGGATACTATAATAAGGTTTATAGTAATAAGCCTTAAGGAGATAACCATAGTACTATAGATAATAGCGCCTAAGATAAAGCTAGATAGCCTTAATATAGCTATGTTACTAGAAGAACTAGTAGACTTTATAAATCTCTTTAATAAGGCTAAGGCTAATAGTTTACCTCCTTATAGGGGGTCTTTTAACTACTATATCTAGCTATATAAGAACCTAGATAGGTCTAAACTAGCACTTCTATAGGGCCTGCTATATAATATACTAAGAGACTAGTTACTTAAGGTTTAACGCTAGATTATAGACCTTATAGATAAAGGCTAGATTTATGCTAGCTTCTTATTAGCTATAGCCCTTATTCTCCTTATTAAGAAATTAAATAAGGGTTAGTGATTTTATATAAACTACTATATACTTAATAAGATAATAGTATAGAACTATTACCTACTCCCCCTAATTAAGGAAACACTATACTCTCTCTCCTAAGTATACTAGTTTATAAAGGTAAATATTTATATAGTGTTTTATAAACTATAGATAGCTAAGGGTAAGGAGCACCTTATAGCCTTTTATACTAGGTTTAGGTTATTTAAGTAGCTAGTTTATTTATTTAGCCTAGCTAGCGCACTAGTGACCTTCTAATGCTATATTAATAAATCCTTAGGAGATATATTAGGGGACTTTATAATAGCTTACCTAGATAATATCCTAGTTTATTTAGGGAGGTTAAAGAAAGACTATATAAAAAAGGTCTAACTTATCTTAGGATGCTTAAGGGCTATAAGACTATACCTTAATATTAATAAGTTAGTGTTTGCTATAAAGGAGGTCTAATACCTAGGATATATTATTATAGTAAGTTATTCTATTTATCCTAACCTAGTAAGGTAATAGCTATAAGGGAATAGGTAGTACTTATAAAGCTATAAAAAGTCTAAAGTTTTTTAAGGTTTATGAATTTTTACTATAACTTTATTAGGAACTTCTCTAAGCTAGTAGCTTCTCTTATATACCTTACTAAAAAGAATACCCCTTTTTATTAGGGGCTAGAGAAGGATAAGGCTTTTAAGAGGTTAAAAGACGCCTTTATTACGTATTTAGTCTTAGTATAATAGGACCTAGATTACCCTATAGTAGTTAAAGCTAATTGCTTAGGTATAGCCCTTAGTGGTTATCTCTTATAATAAGGGCATAATAGCATGCTATACCTAGTAGCCTACTACTTTACTAGCCTTATAGTATTATAAAAAAACTATATAATTTATAATAAGGAACTTTTAGCTATTATCTTATACTTAAAGGTATAGTTAGTAGAGTTATAGGGTATTTCCTGCCTATTTATAATCTACATAGACTATAAGAACCTAGAATACTTTATAACGCTAAGGCTAATATTAGAACGCTAGGCCTAATAGGTAAACACACTTACACTATTTAACTTCTATTTATAGTATAGACCTAGCACATAGGCTTAATACCTAGACGCCTTATCTAGAAGGGAATAAGACTAATATAGTATATCTCTAAGGAAGGGATAAGTCCTATAACTAATTACTATTATATAACTATCTTTATTACTAGGAGAGGACTAGGATAGTCCTAATATAGCTCTATATATATCCTATATATCCCTACTACTAGTAGGGAGGCTCTCTTTATAAGTAAGTATCTTTAGACTTTTTAGGATTAGGCTATTATATTAGACCCTATATATAGTATATAGTTAAGGGCTATCTAGGAGGGTACCTAGAAGTTTCCCCTAGAAGTAATAATAAGAGAATAGGTTACGAATTACTCTATAAGTGCTTATAGCACGCTATAGTTCTAAGGGTGTATATAAGTCCTAGCCTAGGAGCCCCTTATAATAACCCTTATCTAGCAGTACTATAACTTACTAGTTATAGGATACCTAGGCTATAATACTATATTCTAAATACTATAGTAATAGTTTTATTAGGATAGAATATTATAGGATATTATAAGGTTTATCTATAACTACTACTATACTAGTAGTTATAAGAGCTAGTAATAGTGCTAAGGCTTGCTAAAACCCTTACTAATCCCTAACTAGTTTTAGTTACAAATCTTTATTAATTTTATAATAGACTTACTAGTATTATTACCTAAGAGACTATAATACCTTATAGTTATTATAGATAGACTATTAAAGTTTATATAGCTTAAGGCTATAACCTTTATAAAGGCTAAGGATTATATAGAATATTTTAAAATAGTTTAGTAAAGATTTAGGGGTTCCCTTAGTTTATTATTATAAACTAAGGCTTAGACTAGTTAGGAAAATTCTAGATAATACTATATTCCTTAGTAAGAATAAATTAGCTACTTTTTATATTACACTACCCTTAGACTAATAGTAGTATAGAATAGGTAAATTAAGAAGTGTAAGTAATTCTATATATTACTATCTCTTTCTTATAATATAACTAGCTAGAATACCTTACTACTTATTAACTAGTAATAAATAATAGGACTTTATTAGTTACTAGGGTAAGCCTAAATAAATTACTTTATAACTATAACCTAAAGCTAATTTAATCCTAGCTAGATATACTTGTATTTATAACTACACTAAAGAGTAAAGCTATCCGCTTCCTAAGCTACCTTTAGGAGAGCACTCTTCTAGCCTAAGTTATAATAGCTTATATATAATAATAATAGTAGGATATAACCTTAGTATTAAGACGCCTAGTGGAACGCTTTTAGGTTAGGGATAAGGTATAGCTATTACTTAGAAATATTAAGATAAACCACCCCTTAAGGAAACTTAACTAAGTAGCTATGAAGTATATAGTTATAGAAGTACTAACCTCTCTTATAGTTTAACTTAATATACTAAAGGGTATTTATCTAGTTTTTTACATAAACCTTATTAAATAAGTAGTAAAGGACCTACTTCTAAGCTAATAGCTATAAGACTTATACCTAAGTCTAGAATAGGTCCTAGTAAAGAATAATAATAAACTTATTAAAGAATACTAGGTTAAATATATTCTAGTAGCTAAGAACACACTAGGGTAAGGAGGGAAGCGAAATATCCTAGTTAAGTAAGCAGGATACTCCTAGCTAATATAGAAACTATTAGAAAGTATAAAGAAGATATAGGCACTTAATGAATATAAGGTAAAATAAGGTAATACATAAACTAATAATAAACTAAATTAATTTTAGAAGACTTATATACTTATAAAGACTCCTATAAGCACCTAAGGCACTAACCTACTATGTTTTACTACTACTACTTAATAAGGATAGTTATTTATTAGGTTATTACCTAAATTACTAGAAGAAGATAAATAGGAGGACACTACCTCTAGCTAAAGTTATATAGCTACTACTATAGCTATAGTATTATCTTTACTAGGTAATAAGCGTAGTATAATAAGTTAGCTACCTAGTTTACATTAAGTATAACCTAGAACCTAAATAGTGTAAATAAGGTTAGTATAGGGAGTATAAGTAGGAGAGAGCATAATAGAAAACCTAGTAGGAGAGTAGTATATAGGAGGAGAATAACTAAGAGAAGAAGGAGTATTATTTCTAGCTAGAGAATAGCTAGCTCCTAATACTCTAGGAATATAATTATAAGTTAAACCTAATATAGAAGGAAGGCATAAATATTACTAATAGTAATATAAAGGGGATTTATTACTTAACCTAGTGATTTAAGAATATTACTAGATTTTATCTTAGTGGTAAGGTATTAAAGCTTAGAGAAGTGTAGTAAACTACTTATATATCTCTTTATATATTATGCTTAACCTACCTATAACTTATTAGTTCTATTAAAATAGAATGCTTATAACTTATTATATAAAGTAAGCTATACTATAATTACCTAAAGGGCTAGCGCTAATAAAAGGGGTAACTTTAAGACTAGTTATATTTATTATAGTAGTATTTATAGCTAGGGATGCCCTAAGGGCTAACTAAATAGGAGCTAGGTTAAACTAAGCCTAGGTAAGGAGGGAGTTTTACTAATTAATAAGGTAGTAATACCTTTAAGATAGGATAGGTATTTTTTTTTTATCTTTAAAGTCTTTAGGACTCTAGGTTTAATAATATATATACCTATAGTAATCTCTGCCTTAATATCCTTTAGCGTATAATAAAGATATAGGTTAGTAAATAAGAGCCTAGTATGCTAAATATAGGTAAGATATTATCTCTAATATAAAGGGCAAGATTCCCTAGATTTAGGTAGGTAATATTCTAGAATACTAGTAGTAAGGGCCTGTTTTACACATAGCCTATAAGGGCGCTAAATAGATTAGGGGGTGGTATATTACTTATTATTAGAGTTACCTTCTATAAGGAACTTACTAATAAAATAGGCTAAGGGTGTTATAGGAGTAGCTAGGGGAGGGGGAGGGTTAGATAAATTATAAGGTATATCTAATAAGGAAGTAACTATTTAAGAAGGAGAGATAGATAGAATAAAGGGAAAGGCATAATAGAATAGTAATAATAGATAAATAGTGTTATGTAAGGGAAGGTAAGATAGTAAAAAGCAAATAAGTAAGATATTTATATAGGTAGTTACACCTATATTAGGCACCTTATAAACTAGTAAGGGCAGGGTAGGACGCTATAATAAATAATAGGTTAGCGGGGCAAATATATTACATGCCTTATAATATAATATATAGAAGTAAGGCATACCTATATTAGGCATCCTATAGGTAAGTAAGGGGTAAGGTAAATATGTATAATAAATAAACTATTAGCGGGGTGAATGCATTACACACACTATAATATAATATGCTTATTAATAGGGGATATAGCAAGAGGAAAATTTTTTAGTTATAGATAAGTAAGGGTATATATAAGGGCTTAGGCTTTGCCTAAGTATTATCTATATAGCAAATAGGGAGAGGATAAGTAAAGGTAGCTAGGGTAAGGAAAAGGGGGCTTATATAAGGAGCTAAGGGGGTATAAGAGGCACTACTAGGGATAGCCTCTCTTCCTTTCTCTTTTTCTCCTTAAGTCTCTTAATACTATATTAACGCCCTATTGCAGTCGCCTAGGGGCTAGTCCATAACAAAAAGCTTTAAAAAGCTATTAAAAAAGCTATAATATTATTTTTATAATATTAAAAAGGAATATAATATATTTTCCTTTATTACTAAAATAGAAATAAAAAGCTTTAAAAGTAAGCTTAAGAGTATATACTATTTTTAGCTTACTTACTTAGTTATATAGTATGCTAAAAAGTAAATCTAAAAGTAAATCTTATGAATTATTTATTTTATAATAAATAGCTTTTATGCTTTTATATAATTTAATCTAAGGAAAAAGAGGTATTGATAAAAGTGGGTCTATAAATGGGTCTTACTAATTATACCTTTACTTACTAGTAACTTTTATGCTTTTTCTATAATCTAGTCTTAGAAAAGAAGGTATTAGTAAAAGTAAGTCTAAAGTGAGTCCTTATAGTTGCCTTTTACTTAGTTAGAGTTTATACTTTTTTTAATTAGTTATAGAATTCTTTCTTAAAAGAGATATTAAAGTTTATTATTACTATTATTACTATTATTACTATTATTACTATTATTACTATTATTACTATTATTACTATTATTACTATTATTACTATTATTACTATTATTACTATTATTACTATTATTACTATTATTACTATTTTATAAAACATAAAAGAGAAAAGTATTTTATTTTATTAATATTTTTAAAAAGCTTAAAATACTAAGTAATTAAAAAGTATAGCTTTTTCTATAGTAATTTTCTTATACTTACTTATATTTATATTTAAGTTATTTATTTACTATTTAATTTTAATTAAACTTTAACGTAAATAATATTATAAGCTATTATAAGCTATTATAAGCTATTATAAGCTATTATAAGCTATTATAAGCTATTATAAGCTATTATAAGCTATTATAAGCTATTATAAGCTATTATAAGCTATTATAAGCTATTATAAGCTATTATAAGCTATTATAAGCTATTATAAGCTATTATAAGCTATTATAAGCTATTATAAGCTATTATAAGCTATTATAAGCTATTATAAGCTATTATAAGCTATTATAAGCTATTATAAGCTATTATAAGTAATAATATTACTAAAAATTATAAATACTATAAATACTATAAAATACTATATGTAGTGTAATGTAGTAAAAAGTTTTCTTATAGTATAGTGTGTAATATAGTGTAGTATGTAGTGTAGTGTAGTGCAAAGCTCTGACTACAGCTGTTAATAGTCGCGAAGGTAACCGTTAATAGCTACGTCGCAGCTGTTAACAGCTGCGACTAACCATGTGGATAACTAATTCTAATTAATTATGGATTATTATTTTAATATACCTAACTAGTAATAAGTTAGCTACTATATTCCTAAAATATATTTTTAAGAACTATAGTGCTTTAAAAGGGATTATTATAGACTATAATTTAATATTTACTAGTAGGTTTTAAACTACTTTTTACTACCTTATTATAACTAAGTACTATATTTTATTTATAAATAAATAAAATATTTAAACTAGGTTTTAAAACACTATTTAAGAGCTTTTACTTACTTTAATTAAACTAATTAGGCTAATAACCTTTTAATAGTATAGTTTATATATAATATAAGTATTTACTTAATATATAGCTATACCTTAGCTAAGGTATTATAAGGCTATAACCCTAAAGGCTTATAGTAAGTAATGTTATAGACTAGCCCCTAGGCAACTGTAATAGGGCGTTAATATAATATTAAGAGACTAAAGGAGGAAAAGGGAAAGAAAAAGAGGCTATCCCTAGTTATATCCCTTATACCCCTTAGCTTCTTATATAAGCCCCCTTTTCCTACCCCTAGTTACTTTTACTTATCCCCTCCCTATTTGCTATATAGATAATGCTTAGGCAAAGCATAAGCCCTTATAAGTAATTATAAATATTCTTATAGTAAATAATTAAGTAAAAACTAAAGCCTTTTTATAATAATAAAAGTATATAGTAATTAAGTAGCTTTTAAGTAGCTTTTAAGTAACTTATAAACTTAGTATATAAAATACTATAATAAGAAGTAAACTTTAATAAAGTTTAAAGTAAGTAACTATATTTTACTATTTATAAAAATATTAATTTATAGTAATTTAATAAGAAGCTAAGTATAAAGTACTTAGGTTTTTATTAAATTAAAAAAGTAATTAGGACTTATAAATTAGTATACTAATTAAAGCTATTACCTAGTATATACTTATATAATATCTTTAATTTTCCTAGTCTTAACCCTTTTATAAAAGACTTAACTAGTATAAAAATATATTCTTATTATAAGATAATATTATAAATAATAAGTAAGAGTTTAAAGTTAAAAGAATTATTTTATATTACTATAATAAAAGGTATTAGAAATATTTAGTTAAATAAAAAAACTATAATACCTTAGAAAACTTAAAGGTAAAGAAAAAGATTTTATTATAATAAATATTATTAATAAGTATAAGTAATAACTAAGTAGCTAAGTTATAAATATAGAATTATATTTTTATAAAAAAATAAATAGTAAGGTATAAAGTAAAGTTAATTACTTAAATAATTAATCTTATAGCTAGCTAGTATTATTTACTTTATTAGTATATTAGGCCCTAAGCCCCTAGTATTTCTAGCTATATTTCTAGGCACTAGAGTAATACTAGGGCCTTAGGGAAAGAAATTATCCTTATTATTAAAAGATTTAACCTTCTTATATATGTATATAGAGTTTATTAGGAAGGTTTAAAGGCCTAGTATAAGTAAGGAGTATAAGTATATATATAGTAAGCTACTAGTAAATTAGTAAGCCTTATAAGAAAATATTAGAAAATATACAAAGGGAAGGTTTTATAAAATAAATTATAGGCTATTTAAAATATTAATCTATACCTTAAGGTTTATAGTATTAGCTAATAGTACTATAATAATATACTTATTAGTATTTACTTTATATATAACTTATATAATTAGCCTAAAGTTATTACAAACCTTCGCACAAACTTCCGCACTGCTTTAAAGGTCTGGAATTACCTCTAAAATATAAACCATATTAATATTTAAATTCCTTACCTCTATTTACCCCCTATAATATTATATTATAATAAAGCTAGTAGTAAGAGTGTAAATATAATACTAATAGTAATTAACTTAAAAGAAAGAGAGTTAGTATAAAGCTATTACTACTTAAATATAGGAATTAAATAGTTTAATATTTAAAGTAATAAGAATAACCTTATAATAACCTAGATTTAATTTAAATACTTAGATAATATAAAATTTTATAATAAAATTATAAGCCTTATCCTTAGTAATAAAGTTACCTAAATATAGTATATTACTAAAGCTATTACTAGATAGGTAGTAAACTATACCTAAGCTAAAATAAAGGTAATAAACTATAATAATAGTAATATTTATATTACTAAAGAAGCCCTTAAATAAGCTATTAAAAAGACTATTAAAGAAAAAGCTACAAAAAGTAATACCTTAACCTAAGTAAGTATTATTACTAGCCTAGCTTTTAAATAACTAAATACCTTACCCTTATCTCTTTAAATCCCTAGTAAATAAAAATAAGAAGTACTTATTAAAGGGAATACTATTTAGAAATTACTTTAGTTTAAGGGTATAAAAATATAGTAATAGTAGTAAATAAAGCTATAGATTAGGCTATAGTAATAATAGCTAGAAGACTTCTTAGTAAAGATATAATTATTACCTTTAAGGGAAATACTACTTAATATAAAAAGAATTAAAAATAAATTACTAAAGTATTTAGGCTAAAGGTAGCCCTTTACTACTATATACTTAGTATTATTATTAAGGGATTTCTAACTAAATATACCTTTATTAAAAGCCTAGTAATTAAAATAAGAAAAGCTAATAAGGTAAATATAGTTAAGGTAATAGTAAAATAACCCTAGGGTAAAGGCACCTAAAGAATTACTTTAATACTAGGCCTAGCTAAAGTTAAAAATACTAATAAAATATACTAAAATAATATAGTTTTTAAAGTAAAGCTTTTTTAAACTAAACTATATAATAAGACTTTATAACCTTAATAATACTATAATTACTTCTAAATAGGCTATATAGCTAAGTTTTATAAAGTAATACTAAGGTATAGTAAGTATAAAGCTAGTTATTATAAAAATAAAAAGTTCTCTTACTTAATAAAAAATAAATAAGTAAAAAAACTATATTTTATACTTTAAACTATATCTAGCCTAGTTAAGGGATTACCTTATCTTAAAAAAGAAGTAAAATACTACTAAAGTAAGATATCTTAAATAACTCTCTTATTTTATTACTAACTCCCTAAGTAAAAGCCTAACCTTACCTAGTAATAAAGCTAGTATAGCCTTAAAACTTGTTATTATAGTAAGTAAAAAAAGAGAATAACTTATAAGTATAAAATAAAGTACTAAATAACTAAGATTAGGAAGTATTAAATAGTATATAAAATAACTTAAAGCTAGAATAAAACTAATATAAAATAAAGAAAATTAATAACCCCTTAATTAATATAATAATATTATAAGTCCTTTTTTAAAATATAAATAAAAAGAATAAACTAGTATATATAATACTTTATTACTAAACTAATATAAATATAATTATAATCTAAAAATAAGAATATATAAAAACCTATAGCCCCTAGCACTAAGCCTTACCTAGTTTTACCTTATATACTATAATAAATATAATATAGTATATATAAATAAGAAATATAGAATAAAGTTATAATTAGCCTAGGAAAGGATTAACTAGTTACTTATAAAACTATAAGAAGTTAATATATATTTCCTTTACTTAGAGGGATATAGTAATAACTAAAATATACTTATTTATATAATTAATATAGAAAAGCCTTATAACTAAAGTATATTTATTAGTAACTTTAACTAAAAGCACTCCCTTTAAAATAAGCTAAATAAAAAAACTAATAAAGTAAATAAACTACTAGAGTTTATAGACTAGTAAAGGCTTAGACTTATTATACCCTAAGGTAAACCTATAAGATAATATAAAGATAATAAAGATAGTATTATTAACTTAGTATAAGCTATACTAAATATTAAAGTTTACTATAATAATACTAAAGACCTTCTTAAATCTAATTATATTCTATAGCTAATTAGTATTTTTAAAAAATAGTAAAAAGCTACTTCCTAAGTCTTTAAATATATATAGGAAGCTATAAACTAGCTATATATAAAGGTAAAGATAAAGATTAGACTTTAACCTAAAAATACACTAGACTTACATAATAAAAGAGAATAAATAACTATATAATAACTATATAATATAGCTTATTATAAGTTTATAATAAATTATAAATAAAGTAGTCCTAAAGAAAGTCTAAGGACTTCTAAGCCTAGAGGTATAGTAGTTAAGAAAAGCCTAATAGTTAGTTAGTAAAGTAAGGTAAGCTAAGAGATAATAAAAATACTAAAAACTAATATAAACTAGTAAGCTTATACTAAGGTAAATAAGGAATAAAAATATATTATTAAGGAAAAGAAAAGAAATATATAAAAAAATACCTTATAAAAGGCTAATATATAGAAAAAAGATAAAGAGGTTTAAAGGCTTAAGAGATAAGCCTAGCTTTAAAGCTAAGCCTCCCTAAAGCTTCTTAGACTTCCTAAGCTAAAAAGAAGTAAAAATAACCCTAATTTAGTTACTATATATAATAATAAAGCTAGTATACTAGTATAAAGATTTTTCCTTAAACTAATAGTAAACCTCTTATATATACTAAATCTTTTCTTTTTAAAGCTAGAAAATATATTACTACTAAATAAAGAATAATTTAAATAAGAAAAGATTAATAATATCTTAGTAAATATAGCTAGCTAGAAAGCACTAAAAGATAATAAACTCCTAGTAAGCCTTATTAAAGACTATAATAACCTAGCTAAAAATACTATAGCCTAGCTTCTAAATATAGTCTTAGAAATAGGCTATTTCCTAGCTTACTTTTAAACTATAAAAGTAATAGTAATTAGAAAACCTAGTAAAACTACTAAGAAAATAAGAAAAGCTAATATATAAAGGCTAATCTTACTACTAAATATAGTAAGAAAGATTATAAAAATAATAATAATAAAGTAACTTATAGCTTTTACTAAGATAAAAAAACTACTTCTTAAACTCTAAATAAGTAATAAAATAAATTAATTAATAAAAACTATAATAAAAGTTCTTATAAAATATATTAAAAAGGCCTAGAAAAGGGGTAATATTACCTTACTAATATAAATAAATATATCTTTAGTATTTAATAAAGTTAGCTACTTATACTTAATATACTTACTTATAAAAATATAAGTCTTATAATAGCTAATAATAGTAATATAAAGCTTTCTTATAAATAAAATAAGCTAGCTTAGGTTTAATAAAAAACTCTTTAAACTATTTATAATTAAGGCTAGTACTTTATAAGATTTATCTTTTTTAATTCTTTTCTTACTTTACTTAGTAAAGCTTTATATTTATCTCTAGGTTATTTTAAGTATAGTATCTATAGGATTTATAAATAATATAAATATATTAGTCTTTAGTAAGAATATAGTATAAACCTAGAAAAGACTTAAAGCTATATAAAAAATCTATAAAAATAAGTAAAGTAAGTAAGAGTTAAGTTTAACCTAGCTAAAACTAAACTTATATACTTTAGTAAGTTTTATAAACTTTCTTAAACTAAAGTCTAACTTAAAGTAAAAAAATAATACTTATAAAGTTATATAAGTTTCTAGAAGTATAAGTTATTAAAAACTTAACTAAAGTATATATAGAAATATTCTTAAGAATAAACTAGCTTAGTAATAGCTTATACTCTTTAAGCTAGTAGTATTAGCTTAGGAATATAGCTTTAGAAATACTAAACTCTTATATATATAAGTAATTTAGCTTATTCTTATTTATAAAATAAGCACTTACTATATTCTTATTAAAAAAAAGGAAAACTAATAGAAATAGTAAAAAGCTTTATAATAAATTAATTAGCTTAGCTCTAGATTATTACTAGGGTATTTAAGGCTATACTTATTATATAATTAAAGATTAAGACTTATATCTCTCTCTTTAATCTTTACTTAAATAAGATAAAGTAAAAGTTTAAGAATAAAATTACTAATAGTAAGATAATAAGGATAATTTAAGCTATAGCTAACTTAGTAGTAATAGTACTATATTGATTTTTAATTTTTTTGGGGTCATTGGTTGTGGCTAATGTATCTAATTTTTAAGGAACAAAAAAATTACTAGCAATACCTAGCTAGTGTGACAATTAACAACCAAATTGTAATAGTACTATATTATAAAATAAAACCCTTACTTGTTAATAATAAGCTAGATATAAACTTATATAAGAAATAAAAGAGATATTAGAAGAACTAGTATAATAAAAAAAGGCTAGCTTAAAGTAAATATATTAGAAAACTAATTAAAGACTACTTATTCTTTTATAACCTAAAGGAAATCTAGGAATCCTATACTAATATAAATAAATATATCTCTTTAATAATTATTTAACTATATATAAGGAAAATAAGCCTAAATAAGTTCCTATTTTAAAGAAAAGTCCTTAAGGTAATTTTACCCTTATATAGCTATAGTAAAGCTATAAAAACTAATACTATATACTAGTTAATTATAGTAATTATAACTATAAATAGCCCTAGTAGTATTAGCTTACTAATATATAAGAAGTAAGGCTAGCCTTAAATAAACCTTAAAGAGTAAAATACTTAGCTAAATAGTTCCTAGGTATAAGATAACTTTAATATTACTTAATAGTATAAAATCTAGCTAAAAAATAGCTTAAAATACCCCTAGATTTAAGTTAACTTTATAAATAAATAAAAAACCTTTTAATTATAAATTTAGTATAAGAAATAAAATAAATAATATAAGTATAAAAGTAAGCTAGAAGTAAACCTAATTTTATAATTTTATAATTATAATAGAAAATATTTATATTTAAAATAGTTATAAGATTAATTTTAACTATAAACTCTAGATATTATAAGTCCTACTAGCTTACTATTATTCTTAATTTAAACTAAAATTAAGCTATTATATTATTTCTTTTTTAAAATAAAAATAGTATTTTTACTATCTTTTATAATACTTTATAAGAATAGTAGTAAGTAAGAGATAGTTTATCTTTACTATATATATATTAAGGCATATAAGCTAAAAGATAAGCTTAGTATATTATTTCTTTAAGAAACTAGCCTAGTTTAGGCTTATTACTAAAGTACTTTATTTTTTCTTTACCTAATTATTAGTATAAAGTCTTTTAACCTAGTCTTAGAAGCCTCTTAAGACTTATTAAGAAAGTACTTAAAACTAAAATAAAACTATTACTAAGCTAAAGTAAACTTATATTACCCTTATTAGCTATAAAAGCCTAAGTTTTAACTAACTACTAGTACTTATTTTACTAGCTAGATAAATTTAGCTAAAAAATAAGTAAATTAAACTTAGATTTAAGCTAGAATAAAGATAATTATTACCTAGTAATATTAATAATTCTAAACCTAGTAGTTAAAATATATATTATTATTAACTACCTTTATTTAGTAAGTTAGCCTTATAACTAAGCTAGAATAAGACTAACTTACTAATAACTATATAATACTAATACTTATAGTTCTAAATTAAATAAGACTTATAAGAAATATATTAAATCTCTTTTAGTTTACTAAGCTAAAGAGTAAATTAGTAATAAACTAAATCTAGAATAAAGGTAAATATAACTTATAGATAAACCCTTCTCTAAGACTTATATATATTACTTCTTAGTTATAGACTTCCTTAGAAAGCCTTTATACTTATTAAATTTCTAGGTAAATTAAAGCTAAATATATAGTAATATTAAAGTACTTATAGCTTTTAGTATTATTATACTAGATTTAGTCTAAATCTATAATAAATATTAGTAAATAACCTAACCCTAGCCTAGGGTAGCCTTAAATAGCTAGAAAGAAAAGAAAAACCTATAGGAAGTTAAAAAAAAAGACTAAAACCCTAAGAAAGAAAAGCTTTTTTTTATACTTATAAAAAAAAGAAAAAGAAAAAATTTAAATAACTTACTTAAAAATAAAGTATAGTATAATTAATAAATCTAATATATACTAGTAGCTTTAGTATAAGATTACTATAAAACTAGGTTAAAGTAATATTTCTTTTATTTTAACTAAGTAAAACTTAATACTTAGCCTTTATTAAACTTATAAGGTAAAAATAAGCTAAAGATAGTTAAAAAGTAAGGCTATAAAAAGTTAGTAAAAAGTTAGTAAAAAGTAAATAAAAAGTAGATTAATATTATAAATCTAGATTTACTTTACCTTAGCCTAAAGTAAAGAGATTTAAAATAAGCTTATTATTATACTAAAATAAGCTTAAAAAGAACTTATAAATACTTATTTTATATAATTTTTTTTTCTAATAAAATAAGGCTAGTATAAGCTAGTAATAAATCTTTATAATAAGCTTTATACTAAGTAGTATAGGCTTATTATAAGATTAGCGCTAGCTTAAATATAAATATAAGGGGTTTTTCTTCCTAGTATAGGGTTTTCCCTTTTAACTTAGTAATAGGAGTACTAGTAATAGCTATTTATAAAGCTAACTAGCGTAAATAATATATATATAGCTAATCTAGAAATTATAATATTTATAGTTATAGCTACTACTATTAGATATACTTACTAGCTATAAACTTATAGTAAGATTAATATAATATCCCTAGTATTAGATTAGAAGCTTATTTATTTTAAATAGTATATAGTACCTTATTTGTTTTTAGCCTAATTATAAAATTTAATAAAATTAGTTTATATATCTAGTATTAATAACCTATTATAAGCGCTTTTATATTACTATATTAAAGTAATAAGTATACTACTATTTAGAGTTAGAAAGTAAAGTAAAGAATACTTATAACCTAATAATATTTTTATTTTTATTTAAAGTAAATATACTATTTATATACTACTATAATAAATAGTAATACTAGTTATTTTCTATAAATTATATATAGTAAGCTTATATTAGCTAAGTAGCTTCTTTTTAATTAAGGATAATTTTATATTAAGGGGTAGTATATTAGAAGTATAAAGGCTAAGGAGCTAGGGATAAAATAGTTATATAATAAAGCCCTTAGATAAGCCTTAGGTTATAGAAATAACTAAGTAGCTACTAGATAGCTATATATTTCATAGTAAGGTATTTAGATAAGGACTACCTATAAGGTATATAGTAAGTTAGAGTTTAAGACCTTTATATACCTAACCCTAAGTAGTAGCTTTCTAGCTATAACTAAGAACCTTAGCCTTTACTTTGTTTATATCTCCCTAACCTTAGTCATAATAGTATCTAATACTTTTCCTTTCTTTTTATTAATTTATCTTTCTTTTTATTTCTTCAATTAATATTATATATTAATAATTATATTAAAAGAGAGAGGTTTTAGTATTAGAATAAACATAATATCAATCGCGCCTTATAGCCACAATTACCTAGCAAAAGCTTAGTCCGCACGCGCACCTATGGGAAAACATTTACACACTCACTTATAGGTAGTATTATTCTAGCTACGTGTGAGATTCTAGTCTTCCCTCTGTTTATTATTATCACTAACCGAATTCGTGACAGTCAAGCGGAAAACAACACCCCAAATGACGCGATGCTAGCCCACACGCGTAAGTAGCTCTAGCGTCTAGAGGGGGTTAATAATTTCAACCACAGTGTTTATCACAAGGCTAAATTTATCTTTATATAATAGAGATAAATCAGATTAAAACTACGATATTAGTTAAAACTAGGGGAATGAATCTTATTTATTTATCTTATCTTAAAAAAACACAGTATTAGCTATAGCAATGTTAGACATAGAACTCTATGTCTATTAGGCGTAATAAGCACTATAAGCATGCAGTGGACGACCGTAGCTTAGTTTTCAGTCTTCACTGCGGATGTAAAAGAAGTGAACGGGAATGTTCTACCGTACCCCACGGACATCTTGTCGCGCAAATGACATTTTGGTATTTTCTGCGCCTTGCTTGTACACACCTTTAAGAGATCATTGTACGTATGTCATTCACAACGACAAGGAAAGGCAAAACATATATGCGTCTCACAGGAAGAATGTGGTCTGTACGGAACTCAGCGTTTCACTTATTAGCTGTATATTGTGAGTGGTCTACGGGACGAGACACCAAGGGTCTGTCCAAGGCACAGTCAGTCCTCTTCATTAGTGTAGCAATGGATTTCGAGCCACCTTGGCCGCTCTCTCCGGCTTGTCAATCCTGCGCCATCTTTAGGTATTGGCAATAGAGAGCTAAGGTACTCCAGGACCCTATACTGCCAGCTGATAGCTTTGCCACGTCAGACCTGTGGCATGCATCCTGCAACGCCTCTCCTGACCTGACAATTGAGCAACGAAGAGCAGTGTCATCCAAATAATGGGATCGCAAACTTCGACGGGCTGAACCCTCTTGCCCTTTTTCTCGTCCGGTTGCAAGCCGCTAGAATCAACTCTAAACAATGATAATGAGCCATGGCCGCTTCTATAGAGCGGAGAAAACAAACAGCTGGTTGAACAATGTCAGTAGCCATCCTCACGGTCGTACTCTAGTACAGTGACGTACATTGTTTGTTGCCGCAATAGCAATACTGTCCTCAAAAGGGTGCCAGCTCATGTGCAGAATTTTTTTGTTGTAATCAATCTGATCTGCATCTGTCTCCTTCTTCATGCGTTGCGCGCCACCTGCCGGACTGCCTGCTCTAGAGCCATTCTTCTTACCCCCATTCGTTGTGGGGCTTGTCAAGGAATTTATCGGCGTAGGAATACCAACTTTTTTGGCTTTGAACGCCGATTTGTCTGCTTGTAAAACTACTTCAACTTCTCTGTCAGGGTCGGACGGATATATCATAAAATTGTTGTTGTAGCTTCCTGTCATGACATTCTTTGCATCGCCTGAGAATACAACCTCGAACTTGTCGAAGATGCTATCATTTTCATACGTATCACACAACCTTGGCCGCAGGTGTTCATGAATCTGAATTGTTTTGACCGGTTGGCGCTCCATGTTGATGTCCCAAATTTTGACGGTGAGATAATCGCGAGAAAGTATGTACCGGCCATCGTAAGAAAATCGAACATCCGAGATAGATGAAATAATCTCGGAGAAAAAAGACCTGGAGTCGGGTTCTTCTTCTTGTTCAAACACTGAGTAAAGTTAGATTGCATTTGCAAACAAAAGCCGCATGCGACTGAGGGTTTCTCTTACGCTTAGCATGTTGGTCGCACAAGGCACTCTCGCGCATATCTGCTAGTTTGATGGTGCCTTTGGAGCTGGCATACATGAACCAGTTACAGCTTTGAGGGTGGAATTCCGCGGCAGTGATGACTTCAGTAAGCTCTTCCATATTTGCTGGTTTTATGTCGACAATGTTGAAGCTTTGATCTTGAATGTTTAGATTCCAAAGGTTAATTCGTAAATCATCGCTGCTAATGAAGGTTTCTCCGTCACTGTTCACAGATATACTGTTTATGTGGTAGGCGTGCGCATTTGCATATGTACGACGGGGAACGGCTGCAACAACGGTATCATGATGTGTAAGGCGCGGTAGCTTCAGATCCGCCGCATTACGAAAGTGCTGGGTCGTAGCCAAAGGCCGTGAGGCACCAGCACCAGCTACGCTACCTGGCGTAGCATCGTGTGACAAGTTATTTTCCGCTACGACCTTCAAAGACTTTTCGAACACTTTCCAGAGCTTGATGGTTTTGTCGTTTGTGGAGAGGAGATAATGTGATGCATTTTGTCTGCGGCACCACTTTATCTTGTTGATCTTCTCCTCGATTTCAAGAGACTTCAAATAGTCAAACTCTGGTTCGTGAGACTGAAATTCGGTATGGAATTTGTATTCGCAAGACTTCTTCTGTGGACGTTTTTACCGTTAGACTTGTGTAAGATGATATAAGTTTACACTTTCAAAGACTAAGAAGGACGGTTCAACACACAGTTTCGTTTCGCTCAAATAGGACGACTCGTCCACCTTTATCACCGGTCGCCAGATAGTTACCGGTATGGTCAAACTCAACGGTAGAGATGATGTCGGCTAGTAAACAATGGGAGGTAAGTTAGAAGGTCGATGGCATGCAGCAGACCGCATGCAACGAATGGCCAAGGTTGTCTTACCCTCGGTGATATCCTCGACGTCGCCCTTATCGCCGAAGCACCTAGAGATCCTGGTCAGCGGTTGATGTATTCCTAAGCTATTATTGACATACTGTGTGAACTTCCACGTAGGGGAATTTGCTTCACTATCCACCATCTTGTTCAACAGCGGCAGCAGTAGCGCGTGGATGGTTCGAATCGGGGCAATGGGCTGGGGAGTGAGTGGATGGTATCTAGTGAAGATTGCAGCAATACTAGTCAACAGTACAAAGTAGAAGCAAGTGATTTGGGCGATAGTCGGTGGCGGCGAGGCGGACAGCAGTTGCCTGCGATGATAAGTCAGTATTATGGCATGCGGCCTAGTCCTGTTGACAAGCGATGCGGCGAAAGAAGGTGGGCGGTGGATGATGTCGTTTGACGAGCGTGAGTGGCGGCCGCAGTGGACCCAAGGGCAGCTCCCTCAACAGCTCTGCGCGGCCTGAGGGTCCCGCACAAGTTTGGGTGTCGTACTTGGCTTTGGGTACCTACCCCTAGGTAATACCTAGGTACCCAAGGTAGGTACGCCCACTGTAGGTATGGACGTACCAACTTTAGTAGCTCTAGTCCAAAGCTGTGGAGGTGCTTGAGTAATACCTCAGCAGCAATCATTGACTCCCAGTGTGATAGGTCCATGTTGGTCAATGATCGAAGATCAGGCATATGTAGGTAATGACCGCTTTATCAAGGGAGAGCTACTGATGTTGCGCAATCTGTAAAACGTGGTGTTCAGAATGTCAAAAAAAAGATGCTAGCACTTATTCAAGTCGGAAAATATATGTCTCTCTGTCCTCATGGGTAGGTGGCTTATTAATGGATGCTAACGTTAATAATCAACTACTGTAGTCTGGCACCAATGGGGCACCCGGTTACTTGACACCTTTGGATCTAAAGCGTTGAATACGCTTGAGAGAGTCACTCCACACATGATCGGCTCACACCTTGATATAACCGATTTCAGGTGTAAATCTATTGGATACTTGTTTACTTTAGTAGTAGTAGTGGTAGTAGTAGTACATTATTGTGCCTGGTGTAAAGTCAGTCAATGTTCCCCCGGCTACGTAAAGTCAGCATCTCTTGTGTTTAGATAATACTTTGTGTTCCGGGGTGAAATACATCGCGCGACATGACGCGCAATGTTCACCTGGCCAGCACCTACTGTGTAGAAACACCCCTCTCCGAAAAATTGAATAAGCTAATAATACTTTGCATCAAGTCTAATGGTTATTAGTAGTAGCCGTTAAAGGAAACACAAAGAGAATAGTGGTAGTTGTTTAATCACTAAGTACGTTAGGAACGTATGAAGAGACTTCAGAAGTGCTATCATAAGTTACTTGAAACTAGCCCGCTACGGGCTCATAAAAGTGAGGAAAGTATCTAGTCGATATTTCTAGGAAACATCTGGCATAAAGCGTATTTCTAATTACCTCCAGGTAGGCAGGCCCCTACGAATATTAGACAAGTAGATTTGCAAAAGATTACGCGTGGCCACACTATATAGTCTAACTGTGATAATCTAGGTTTTGCCTAGGCCTAGCAATATAGGTGTTAATTGCACAAGTCTTGGGGACTTGTTGTCAGGAAGAGCTCCCTGAAGCATCGGATATATGAGCGCAGACCGCGCATTAACTAGGATAAAACCTGTTATAAGATATTAGTAAAGACAAATATATTAGAAGTACTTCCGTAGACTAGTTATTACTATAGTATACTATATACCTTTTAGGTATAAAAGTTAGCTACTATTTATATCTCTAATTAATTAAATTAAATACTTTTTATTATTTATTTATACCCTTACCTAATAGTGTTAGGAAGAGCTCCCTAAAGCATTGGATATATGTGCGCTAGTTACGCATTAACTAGGATAAGACATTAGTGAAGATAAATATATTAGAAGTACCTTTATAGACTAGTTAATTCTATAGTATACTATATATCTTTTAGGTATAAAAGTTAGCTATTATCTATATCTCTAATTAATTAAATTAAACACTTTTTATTATTTATTTATACCTGTTAGGAGCACGGAGGCTAGGGAGCTAGGGACAGAACGGTTATATAATAAAACCCTTAGATAAGCCTTAGGTTATGTAAATAACTAAGTAGTTACTAAATAGCTATATATATATAATAAGGTATTTAAATTATCTTTAGGTCGGATTTATCTTCCCTTTCCTTCCCTTTGCTTTTCTTCTCTTCTGCTATATTATTCAATATTTCAGATAGTGCGGTGTCTTTTTTATCACCTTTGGCCATACTGTTATCTGATTAGTTGGTTGTTAATTGGTCAATTAGTAGCCTATGACCTACCTAGTAATGCAATAGATGCAGTGCGTCTATTAGTTTCGAATTAGATTAGCTATAATTAAGGATAAGTTATGTTTTTTTTAGGGTTTAAGTTTGCCTTAGAGCTTTAAAGGACAAGTTATAAGATAGAAAAGATATAGAGAGATAGAACAAATATAGTCGTAGAGGAAGGGGAAATTATATTAATTTATACTATAAGTAAAACTTAAATGGATTTAAGTTTAACTACAGTCGCGAATTATAACTCTTACGTAATCGTAGTTACAAAGTTTATTACAAAGTTTATATTAACCTTTTAGCCCTTAAATTTATAGCTTAAAGCTTGTTCCTTTGTTTATGTTTTACCTAACACTATAGTAATCATTAAATTTGGTTATTAATTGTTACACTAGCTAGGTATTGCTAGTAATTTTTTTTGTTCCTTAAAAATTAGATGCATTAGCCATAGTCAATGACCCCAAAAAAAATTAAAAATCAATAAGGTATTTAAATAAGGACTACTTATAAGGTATATAAAAGGTTAGAGTTTAAGACCTTTATATACTTACTCTTAAGTAATAGCTTTTTAGCTATAACTAAAAACCTTAGCCTTTACTTTATTTATATTTTCTTAACCTTATTTATAATAAGTTAAACTCTTAAACCCTCTAAGGAAAATAGACTATTAGCTAGATTTAAATATAAAGAAGCTATAGAATATTTACTTAAAATATACTTATACTACTTAGTAAGAAAAATATAACTTAGTAGTATGTAAGAAATAACTAGAATACCCTAACTATAAAACCTAATAAGGTATAGTAAATACTACTTATTTCTAATTAATATAGTAATACTAAATCTAGAAATAATAATAATCTAAATAAGCTAGAAAGGTACTATAAGATTATATAAGCTTAGCTATAATATACTTATATAAGGTAAGATATTATAAATATAAAAGTATAGCTTAAAGAAATTAAGATAAACCTATAATTAGCTAGATTAGATAAAGGACTTATAATTACCCCTTAGATAGTTATACTAACTAATCCCTTATTCCTAGCCTTTTTACCTAACCTTAACTTTAAAGTAAGTATATACTTATAAAGCTTTATTAAAATATAATATAAAGTACTTATATATAAAGGTAATACTTAAATAGTTAGTAAATTTAAATATATTATTTTAGTTAGATTTAAGAACCTTTTATAATAATAAAACTAAGGTAGTATATATTAGTAACTACCTAGCTAATAATATAAAGTAATAATAAATATATTATATAATAGTAAATAAGTTAGTTAACTACTTAGCTTATACCTAGGATAAATTTATATTCTAGCTAAACTCTAAAGTAATAAATAAAGATATAAGGTACTTAGAAGCTACTAGGATATTACTAAATTTAAGGTAAAAAAATAATTAGTTTTTCTAATTTTTCTTAAGACTTTAAATTAAAGTAAAAGCTAAATTATTTAAGTAAATCCTTATATACTTAAGAATAGTAATTTTTCTAAATAATTTAAATAATACTATAAGAAAGTATATAGTTAGCTAGGAGTTTTTAATATCTTAGAGTTACTTATAAAGTTAAGATAAAAAGGCTAAAGTTATAATAATATTTATATTAAATAATTATAATAAAAACTATAATAATAAAGAAAGTAAAAGAAAAAGATAATACTTTATTTTCTTTATAAATAACTTATAGTAAAGCTTATAATAACTAAGTATAAGTTAAAAACTATTTAAATACTATAAATATAGTAATTTTAAATATAGTATAAATAAATATAAAGTAATATATTACTTAATTTATAAAAGTAATAAATATATTACTAAGAAGTATAAGAATAGTAGTAATAAGACCTTTAACTTTAATAAGATTTTAATTAGTTTAGTATAAGCCTAGGATAATAGTCTTACTATAGAAAAACCTATAGATAAGAGAATAAGAATATAAGTATTCTTATAGTAAGATAACTATTAGTTAGCTATGCTAGCGCTATTTAATATAAGTATAGAGTATTTAATAATTTACCTTAAATTATTATTAAAATAGGATTAGAAGAATATAAAGAAAATAAAGATAATACTAGAAAGCGTAAGTAAGTATAAAATCCTGCACAAAGGAATCCTACGTAGACTAATTAAGGTAAAAGATAGCATAGGCTATACAAAGAGTTTTTAGAGGTTCCTAATAACCAAGGACCGCATTACACTTACCACAGGTAAGCGATAACTATATAAGGTAGTAAAATAGTTATTTATTACACTATTACTAGTATTACTAAAGTTTAAGGTAATTAAGCCTAAGGAAAAAAAAGGGAGACTAATAAAGATTTATTAGTAAATAATATAGTAAGTAATAACCTAGGTTATAGTATAGCTATAGTAATAGTAGTAAAGTATACTTACCTCTTAGAAAAGAAAAAACTAAGAAGTATAATAATACTTTAAGTAATATATTATAAAAGTTAGTAGTAACTATATAAGAAATAGATAGTAATATAACCTAATAATAAATCCTAGAAAAGTATATAGAATTTATAAATATATTTTTAAAAGATTTAGCTAGTAAGCTCCTAGAATTAGGTAACTATACTTATATAATTAAATTAGAAAAAAGGAAATAATTACTTTAAGGACTTATATATAACCTAGTGTCAGGAGCACGGAGGCCAGGGAGTTAGGGATAGAATGGTTATATAATAGAACCCTTAGATAAGCCTTAGGTTATGTAAATAACTAAGTAGCTATTAGATAGCTATATATATATAGTAAGGTATTTAGATAAGGACTACCTATAAGGTATATAAGAGGTTAGAGTTTAAGACCTTTATATACTTACCTCTAAGTAATAGCTCTCTAGTTATAACTAAGAACCTTAGCTTTTACTTTATTTATATCTCCTTAATTTAGTTATAATAAGTTAAACTCTTAAACCCTTTAGGGTAAATAGACTATTAGCTAGGTTTAAATATAAAGAAGCTATAGAATATTTACTTAAAATATACTTATACTACTTAGTAAGGGAGATATAAACCTATAGTACCTAGGGAGTAACTTATATACCCTAACTTTAAGGCCTAATAATAAAAGAATATAATAAATATTACCTAACCCTAATTAATATAGTAATACTAAATCTAGGAATAATAATAACCTAAATAAGCTAGAGTAGTGCTATAAGGTTATATAAGCCTAGCTATAATATACTTATATAAGGTAAGATATTATAAATATAGAAATATAGCTTAAAGAAATTAAGGTAAACCTATAATTAGCTAGATTAAGTAAAGAACTTATAATTACCCCTTAGATAGTTATACTAATTAATCCCTTATTCCTAGCCTTCTTACCTAACCCTAACTTTATAGTAAGTATATACTTATAAAGCTTTATAAAGATATAATATAAAGTACTAGTATATAAAGGTAATACTTATAAGAATCTATAAGTATACCTAGCGGATTTAAATATATTATTCTAGTTAAATCTAAGAATCTTTTATAATAGTAAAACTAAGGTAGTATATACTAGTAGTTACCTAGCTAATAATATAAAGTAATAATAAATATATTATATAATAGTAAATAGGTTAGTTAATTACTTAGCTTATTCTTAGGATAAATTTATATTCTAGTTAAACTTAGGAGTAATAAATAAAGATATAAGATACTTAAAAGTTATTAAAATACTACTAAATTTAAGGTAAAAGAATAATTAGTTTTTTTAGTTTTTCTTAAGACTTTAAACTAAAGTAAAAGCTAAATTACCTAACTAAATCCCTATATACTTAAGAATAGTAATTTTTCTAAATAGCCTAAATAATACTATAAGAAAGTATATAGTTAGCTAGGAGTTTCTAATATTTTAAAGCTACTTATAAGAATAAGGTAAAAAGGCTAAAGTTATAATAATATTTATATTAAATAATTATAATAGAAACTATAATAATAAAGAAAGTAAAAGAAAGAGATAATACTTTAGCTTCCTTATAAATAACTTATAGTAAAGCTTATAGTAACTAAGTATAAATTAAAGACTATTTAAGTACTATAAATATAATAATCCTAGATATAGTATAAATAAATATAAAGTAATAAACTATTTAATTTATAAAAGTAATAAGTATATAACTAAGAAGTATAAGAATAGTAGTAATAAGACCTTAGACCTTAATAAGATTTTAATTAGATTAGTATAAGCCTAGGATAATAGTCTTACTATAAAGAAACCTATAAATAAAAGAATAAGAATATAAGTATTCTTATAGTAAGATAACTACTAGTTAGCTATGCTAGTGCTATTTAATATAGGTATAGAGTATTTAATAATCTACCCTAAATTATTATTAAAATAGGATTAGAAAAACATAGAAAAATAGAGATAATACTAGAAAGTATAAGTAAGAATAAAATCTTATATAAAGAAATCCTATATAAGCTAATTAAGGTAAAAGATAGTATAGGCTATATAAAGGTCTACTAGATTAGCTATTATATTACTAATATAGGAGAGAGAATACTCCTAGGTATAGATTAGACCTTAAAGTATAAACCTATAGTAATAAATTAAAAGTAGAATTTTTAGAGATTCCTAGTAACTAAGGACTATATTATACTTACTATAGGAAAGTAATAACTATATAAGGTAGTAAAATAGTTATTTATTATACTATTACTAGTATTACTAAAGATTAGGGTAATTAAGCCTAAGGGAAAAGGAAAGGAGATTAATAAAGACTTATTAGTAAATAATATAGTAAGTAATAACTAAGGTTATAGTATAGCTATAGTAATAATAGTAAAATATACTTATTTCCTAAAAAGAAAAAACTAAGAAGTATAATAGCACTCTAGGTAATATACTATAAGGAGGTAATAATAATTATATAAGAGATAAATAGTAATATAACCTAATAGTAAATCCTAGAAGAGTATATAGAATTATAGATATATTTTTAAAAGATTTAGCTAGTAAGCTCCTAGAATTAGGTAACTATACTTATATAATTAAATTAGAAAAAGGAAATAATTACCCTAGGGACTTATATATAACCTAGCTAAAAAAGAGCTAGAAGTGCTTAGGGAGTACCTAGTAAGTATATAGGAAAAAGGGTAAATTAGAAAATTAACTAGTTTAGCTAAAGCCTTAATTTTATTTATTTTAAAAAATTAGGAAATTAAGGCTTTATATAGATTATAGGGGCCTTAATAGGATTATAGTTAAAAATAAGGCCTCTTTACTATTAATCTCTAAAATCCTTAATTAATTAGTAAGTATAAAGGTTTTTATATTACTAAATCTTTAAGAAGCATACTACTAGCTATATATTTACAAGAGTAATAAGTAAAAGATAGCTTTCTAATACTACTATAGCTATTTTAAATATCTTATAATACTATTTAGATTAGTAAATATACTAGCTACTTTTTAGGAATATATTAATAATACCCTTAAAGGACTTATAAATAAATTTTATATTATTTACCTTAATAATATCCTAATATATAGTAGTAACCCTATAAGATATATAAAGTATATTAAAAGTATACTAAAGTGACTTTAAGATATAGACCTTTATATTAACTTTAAAAAGTGCTAATTTTCTATTAGGTAAGTAAAATTCCTAGGTTTTATTATATTTAAAAAGGGTATTAAAATAAAACTATTATAAGTTAAAGCTATTATAACCTAGCTAATACCTTATAGTATATTTAATATTTAATTATTCCTTAGGTTTATAGGTTTTTACTAATACTTTATAAAATAGTATAGTAAGGTAATAGTCTTACTAATAGACTATTTAAAAGGTATTTAGCTAGTAAAGTTTAAGCTAAAACCTAGTAAACTAGTAGTATTTAAAGAACTTTAAAAGAAGTTTTAAGAGATACTAATTTTAGTATATTTTAACTTACTTTACTTACTAAGAGTAAAGATAAATATATTTAGTTATATAATTAAAGCTATACTTATAATATTAATGCTAGGTAGCTAGTACCTAGTAGTATATTTTTTAAGGAAGTTAACTAATATTAAACTTTACTACTTAATACCTAATACTAAGTTATTAGTAATCTAAGAGGTATTTTAAGCCTAGAGATATTACCTTATGTATTTTTCTTATTAAATTATAGTTATTATAAACTATTTAAATTATAAGTACTTAGCTATAAAGCTAAAGCTAACTAGTAAGTAAGTAATAGTATTAGATAAGCTTTATTTATTTAATTTTAGGATTAAATATTATATAAGTAAGTTAAACCTTACTAATACCTTATTAAGAAGAGTAAATTATATTAGTAAGAAGTATAAGGTAAAGGTATTAATCTTATAGCTACTTAACTTCTTATTTAAATTTAATAATACTAAGTAATAGGAATACTATATATATAATAGTACTATTATAGGTTCTAGTATTACATTACTTAGCGTAGCTAATGTTTTATTATAAAGATATTATAATAGCCTTACTAGCCTCTAGGGTTTTAAGAAGTTATAACTTAATTATATTATTAAGAAACCTAATAGTCTAGTAAAGCCTAGTAGTAGTATATAAACTAGGTTTATTAATTCTAAGTAGTAAGGTTATACCTTATCTATATTTATTAATATTTCTATAAGTCTAGTAAGCTTATAGGTTAGGAGTCTAGCTAGGTTAGTAGCTAGTAAGTAGCATAAGTGCCTCTTTAAAACATTACTTATTTATAATTTATTTATAAGTCTATAAGCATACTATAAGCTAGCTACTTATAGTAATATTATAGTAAGAATATAAGTAGTCTAGTAAACCTCTTCTAAGTTTATATATAATACTTATTCTATATATATAAAATTAAAGGCTTTAATTTAGGTTATATTATTTTAAGTATAGTAAGGTAATAACTTTACTATAGGTTATAGGAAGCTACTTAAAAGTAATAACCTAGAAGTATTATAAATATAGTTTATTAGGCTCTCTAAGCTATTAATATTTAAGAATTAAGTTTTTATTTTAGCTAGTATAAGAAAGGAAATTTTACTACTTACTTATAATAACCTAGTAATAGGCTACTAAGGAGTTAGTAAGACCCTTTATTATATTATAAACTAGTATTACTAGCTATTAATAAAGAAAGATACTAAGTTATATATATAGACTTATATAAGCTATTAGACTTTAAAGCTAAGGTATTATAAACCTTATAGTAAGCTAGTAGCGCTACTAGTGCTTAATTAGCCTTTTTAAGAATTATTAAGAATTTTTATTATAAGGCTACTACCTATAAGAGATAGAAATTAGACTTATAATATAATCTTAGTTATTATAGACTATTTTATAAAATATAGTATTTATATCCTTATTTTAATATAACTAACTAGTAATAGGTTAGCTACTATATTTCTAGAATATGTTTTAAAAACTATAGTACCCTAGAAGGTATTATTATAGACTATATTTTAATATTTACTAGTAGGTTTTAAATAACCTTTTATTACTTTATTACTACTAAGTAGTAACTAAGTACTATGTTTTACTTATAAATAAATAGGTAAATAAAATAGCTAAACTAAGTTTTAAAGTATTATTTAAGAGCTTTTACTTACTTTAATTAAACTAAATAAGTAAATAACTTATTAATAGTATAGTTTATATATAATATAAGTATTTACTTAACTTATAGCTATACCTTAGTAAAGGCACTATAAGGTTATAACCCTAGAGGCTTATAGTAAGTAGTTATAAATATTCTAGTAGTAAATAACTAGGTAAACACTTAAGTAACTATACTAAGAGATAAATATATAGTAATTAAGTAGCTTTTAAGTAACTTATAAACCTAGTAAGAAGCTAAGTATAAAGTACTTAGGCCTTTATAAAGTTAAAAAGTAATTAGAACTTATAGATTAGTATATTAATTAAAGCTACTACTTAGTATATAACTATATAATATTTTTAATATTACTAACCTTAAACTATTTATAAGGGACTTAACTAGTGTAAAAGATATATCCTTACTATAAGATAATATTATAGATAATAAATAGGAGTTTAAGGTTAAAAGAATTATCTTATATTATTATAATAGGAGATATTAGAAATACCTAGTTAAATAAAAAGGCTATAATACTTTAAAGAATTTATAGGTTAAGAGAAAAGATTTTATTATAATAAATATTATTAATAATTATAAGTAATAACTAAGTAGCTAGTTTATAAATATAAAGGTGTATTTAGTAAAGATTAGATAGTAATAGTAATATATAAAAAAAACTAGATAATTTCTTAAATAATTTACTTTATAGCTACCTAGTACTATTTACTTTATATTTATATTAGGCCCTAGCCCCTTAGTATTATTATTTTTATTCCTAGGCACTAGGTTAGTAATAAGGCCTTAGATAAGGGATTTATTCTTATTATTAGAGAAATCCCCTCCTTATATATATATATATAAAGCTTACCTAGAAGGTCTAATAGCCTAATATAAGTAAGAAGCATAAGTGTATATATAGTAAGCTATTAGTAAGTTAGTAAGGCTATAAGTAAAAATATTAGGAAACTTACTAAGGGAAGGTTTTATATAATAAAGTATAAGCTATTAGAGATATTAATCTAGACTTCTAGATTAATAGTGTTACTTAGTAGTAATATAGTAATTCTCTTATTAGAATTAGCCTCTTATATAATCTTTATAGTTAGCCTTACTTATTTAGCTTAGCTATACTTATTAGTATTCTTTATAAATAAAAGTATATTATAAAGTTTATATTTTATATATATTAAGTACTAGTAGTATATTAGTAGTAACCTAAGTTATAAGAATAAATATATATATATATTATTAAGAAAGTAAGGATTATTATTAGAGATAATATAATTATTAATATACTTAAAAAGTACTTAGTATAATTTTATAAAGTAAGTAAAGTACTAGTAGTATATTAGTATAAGTATAAGTAGTAAAGAAAGGGAAAATATACCTCTAAATAGTCTTTATTATTTTATATATAATAAGCGTATTTTATTAAGTTACTTATATAAGTTAGTAGTAACATATAGTAAGGTAGTAGTAAAGTTATACTTAAGGAGTTAGTATACTTAGTTAAAGTAAATTTACCTTTAGTAATATACTATAAAATAATACTATTACTATCTTTAGGGATAATAGCTTATATTACTACTTACTATATATAGTATATATAAGGAATTTTTATACTACTAGTACTACTAGCTATAAGTTAGTAAGGTATATACTAGGGGTTAGAAATACTACTTTTATATTAAAATTTTTAAAGCTATTTATTTCTTAGGAGATTTTTAAGGAGATATCTAAAGGATTTTCTTAGTTATTAGAGAATCTAATAGAATAGAAATACTATATTACTTAGATATAATTTACTATTAGTAAGTTAGTAATAATATACTATAAGAATATAAGTATAAAAGGTAAAGTAACTAATATTCTAGTATTTAAAAGGGATTAAGTATTTAAGTAAGATTAGATATAGATAATAAAATAATACTATAGGATATTAGAAATTACTATAATAATAGCTATAAAGCTACTAGGTTATAGGTAAGGGTAACTTATAATATTAAAGGAAAATATAAAGGAAAAGAATATATAAAAGTAAGGAAAAGTAAGCCTTTTTTATATTAGCCTTAGACCCCTAAGTAATTTATATATTATATATAGCTAATCTAGAAATTATAATATTTATAGTTATAGCTACTACTAGTAAATACACACACTAGCTATAAACTCCTAGCAAGAATATATATTATCCCTAATATTAGATAAGAGCTTATTTATTTTAAATAGTATATAGTACCTTATTTATTTAACCTAATTATAAAATCTAATATAAGTAATTCACTTACTTAGTATTAATAACCTATTAGGTAAAGATATATATATTAGAAGTAATAAAGTAATAAGTATATAGCTATTTAAAGCTAGAGAGTAAAGAAGGAATTACCTAAAACCCTATAACTTTTATTTTATTATCCTAAGTAAATATAATAGCTATATACTTATAAAATAACTAGTAATATTAAACACTATTATAAGCTATATATAGTATACTTATATTAGCTAAGTAGCTTCTTTTTTAATTAAGAATAATTATATATTAGGGGGTAGTATATTAGGAGTATAAAGGCTAGGGAGTTAGGGATAGAATAGTTATATAATAAAACCCTTAGATAAGCCTTAGGTTATATAAATAACTAAGTAGCTATTAGATAGCTATATATATATAGTAAGGTATTTAGATAAGGATTACCTATAAGGTATATAAGAGATTAGAGTTTAAGACCTTTATATACTTACCCCTAAGTAGTAGCTCTCTAGCTATAACTAAAAATCTTAGCCTTCACTCTATTCATATCTCCCTAATCTAGTCGTAACACCTAGCTAAAAAAAAGCTAGAAGTACTTAGGGAGTACTTAGTAAGTATATAGGAAAAAGGTAAATTAGAAGATTAACTAGCTTAGCTAAAGCCTTAATTTTATTTATTTTAAAAAAATTAGGGAAATTAAGGCTTTATATAGATTATAAAGGCCTTAATAGAATTACTATTAAAAATAAAGCCCCTTTATTACTAATATCTAAATCCTTAATTAATTAGTAAGTATAAAGGTTTTTATATTACTAAATCTTTAAGAGGTATATTACTAGCTATATATTTATAAGAATAATAAGTAAAAGATAGTATTTTATTACTACTATAGTTATTTTAAATATCTTATAACACTATTTAGATTAGTAAATACACTAGTAACTTTTTAGGAATATATTAATAATACCCTTAAAGGACTTATAAATAAATTTTATATTATTTACCTTAATAATATCCTAATATATAGTAATAACCCTATAAGATATATAAAGTATATTAAAAGAATACTAAAGTAACTTTAAGATATAAACCTTTATATTAACCTTAAAAATGCTAATTTTCTATTAAGTAAGTAAAATTCCTAGGTTTTATTATATTTAAAAAGGGTATTAAGATAAAACTATTATAAGTTAAAGCTATTATAACCTAGCTAATACCTTATAATATATTTAATATTTAATTATTCCTTAGGTTTATAAGGTTTTACTAATACTTTATAAAATAGTATAATAAGATAGTAATCTTACTAATAAACTATTTAAAAGGTAATTAGCTAGTAAAGTTTAAGCTAAAACCTACTAAACTAGTAGTATTTAAAGAATTTTAAAAGAAGTTTTAAGAAGTACTAATTTTAGTATATTTTAACTTTCTTTAATTACTAAAAGTAAAAATAAATATATTTAGTTATATAATTAAAGCTATATTTATAATATTAGTACTAGATAGCTAGTACTTAGTAGTATATTTTTTAAGGAAGTTAACTAATATTAAACTTTACTACTTAATATTTAATACTAAGTTATTAGTAATCTAAGAGGTATTTTAAGCCTAGAGATATTACCTTATATATTTAACTTATTAAATTATAGTTATTATAAACTATTTAAACTATAAGTACTTAGCTATAAAGCTAAAGCTAACTAATAAGTAAGTAATAATATTAGATAAGCTTTATTTATTTAATTTTAGGATTAAATATTATATAAGTAAGTTAAACCTTACTAATATCTTATTAAGAAAAGTAAATTATATTAGTAAGAAGTATAAAGTAAAGGTATTAACCTTATAGCTACTTAACTTCTTATTTAAATTTAAGAATACCAAATAATAAGAATACTATATTAAGAAGAATATTATTATAAGTCTTACTATTATATTACTTAGTATAGCTAATAGTTTATTATAAAAATACTATAATAACTATACTAGCCTCTAGGGTTTTAAGAAAATATAACTTAATTATATTATTAAGAAACCTAATAGTTTAGTAAAGCCTATAAGTAATATACTAACTAAGTCTATTAATTTTAAGTAATAAGATTATACCTTATCTATATTTATTAATATTTCTATAAGTCTAGCTAGATTAGTAGCTAGTAAGTAATGTAAGTACTCTTTTAAAACACTATTTATTTATTATTTATTTATTATTTATTTATTTATTTATTTATTAATTATTAATTATTAATTATTAATTATTATTAATTATTAATTATTAATTATTAATTATTATTAATTATTAATTATTAATTATTAATTATTAATTATTATTAATTATTAATTATTAATTATTAATTATTATTAATTATTAATTATTAATTATTAATTATTTATTAATTATTATTTATTATTTATTATTAATTATTTATTATTTATTATTAATTATTTATTATTTATTATTTATTATTTATTATTTATTATTTATTATTTATTATTTATTATTTATTATTTATTATTTATTATTTATTATTTATTATTTATTATTTATTATTTATTATTTATTATTTATTATTTATTATTTATTATTTATTATTTATTATTTATTATTTATTATTTATTATTTATTATTTATTATTTATTATTTATTATTTATTATTTATTATTTATTATTTATTATTTATTATTTATTTATAAGTCTATAAGTATACTATAAGCTAGCTACTTATAGTAATATTATAATAAGAATATAAGTAGTTTAGTAAATCTCTTTTAAGTTTATTTATAATACTTATTTTATATATATAAAATTAAAGGCTTTAATTTAAGTTATATTATTCTAAGTATAGTAAGATAATAACTTTACTATAAGTTATAGGAAACTACTTAAAAGTAGTAACCTAGAAGTATTATAAATATAGTCTATTAGGCCCTCTAAGCTATTAATATTTAAAAATAAAGTTTTTATTTTAATTAGTATAAAAAGGAGATTTTATTACTTACTTATAATAACCTAATAGTAAGCTATTAGGGAGTTAGTAAGACCCTTTATTAAATTATAAACTAGTATTACTAGCTATTAATAAAGAAAAATACTAAGTTATATATATAAAATTATATAAGCTATTAGACTTTAAAGCTAAGGCACTATAAACCTTATAGTAAACTAGTAGTATTACTAGTATTTAACTATTTTTTTTTAAGAATTATTAATAGATTTTATTATAAGGCTATTACTTATAAGAGATATAAATTAGACTTATAATATAATCTTAGTTATTATAAACTATTTTATAAAATATAGTATTTATATTCTTATTTTAATATACCTTACTAGTCCCGGAACAGAGGCGAACACAACCTACAGACAGGCCCTTCTCCGAGACTCGAGCGTATTGTTTCTTAGTCATAGACTTCCCTAGGAAGTCCTTATACTTAGTGAATTCCTAGGCGGATTAGAGCTAGATAAGCAGTGACACTAAAGTACTTATAGCTTCTAGCAGTATTGTATTAGATTTAACTTAAATCTATAGTAAATATTAGTAAATAACCTAACCCTAGCCTAGAAAAGCCTTAGATAGCTAGAAAGAAAGGAAAAACCTATAGGAAGTTTAATATAAAAAGAAGAAAAAGACTAGGACCCTAAGGGGGGAGCTCTTTTATACCTATAGAGAAGGGGGGTAATAATTTAAATAACTTGCTTAAAAACAAAGCATAACGTAATTAATAAGGCTAATAATATATAAGTAATCTTAACCTAGGACTGCACTAGTCTAGGACTATAACTACTCTCCCCTTATACTAATTAAATAAAACTAGGTGCTTTAACTTTATTAGAAGTATAAGGTAGTAATAGGCTAGAGTTAGCTAAAAAGTAAGGCTATAGAAAAGTTAGCGTAAAAGTAAATAAGAAGTAAATTAATACTATAAACCTAGATTTACTTTACCCTAGCCTAAAGTAAAGGGACCTAAAGTAGGCTTATTATTATACTAGAATAAAACTAGAAGGAGCTTATAAATACTTATAAATACTTATTTTATATATTTTTCCTTTCTTTTCTTTTTAATAGGATAAGGCTAGTGTAAGCTAGTAATAAACACTTATAATGGGAAACACACTAAGTAGCGTAGACTTATAATAGGGCTAGCACTAACTTATATATAGATATAAGGGGGTTTTTCTTCCTAGTATAGGGTTTTCCCTTTTAACTTAGTATTAGGAGTACTAGTAATAGCTATCTATAGAGCTAACTAGCGTAAATAATATATATATACCTTACTAGTAATAGGTTAGCTACTATATTTCTAATATATATTTTTAGGGATTATAATGCCTTAGAAAGTATTATTACAGATTATAATTTAATATTTATTAGTAGCTTTTAAATAATTTTTTACTACCTTATTATTGATTTTTAATTTTTTTGGGATCATTGGCTGTGGCTAATGCATCTAATTTTCAAGGAACAAAAAAATTACTAGCAATACCTAGCTAGTATAATAATTAATAACTAAATTTAATAATTACTATAGTGTTAGGTAAAATATAAATAAAGGAATAAGCTTTAAGCTATAAATTTGGGGGCTGAAAGGTTAATACAAAGTTTGCGACAAACTTTGTGGCTTACTACCTTATTATAACTAAGTAATAACTAAGCATTATATTTTACTTATAAATAAATAAGTAAATAAACTTAAAGAGCTCTAAGAATATATTAATAATAACCTAAGAAAAGGCTAGATAAGACCCTTAAAAAGCCTTATAAGTATACTTATCTTATTTATACTAAAGAAAAATAAAATACTTTAACTATATATAAACTATTAAGGACTTAATAAGCTAATATAAAAGAATTACTATACTTTTCCCTTAATTTTAAAGATTATTAACTAATACTAAAGGGCTTATTTTTTCTAAAAGATTAATATTAAGGATATATATTATAGAATTTATATTAAAGAGAGTAATAAGTAAAAAATAGCTTTTTATATATATTATAAGCACTATAAGTACTTTATAATATCTTTTAGGTTAACTAATACCCTAGTTACCTTTTAAAGCTATATTTATAAAGTACTTTATAAGCTAGTTAATACTATTTATATAGTATATCTAAATAATATCTTAATTTTTTTAAAATATAAAAGAAGTATATTTTATATATTAAGTAGGTTTTAGAATATATAAGGTTAGTAAAATTATATATGAAACCTTCTAAGTACTTTTTCTATAAGAAATTAGTATAATTCCTAGGGTTTATTCTCTTTATTAATAGGATATTAATAAATATTTACTAAGTTAATATAATTAAAGAATAGAAAGAGTTTATAAGTTTTAAGAATATATAGTTATTTCTTAGATTTTATAACTTTTACTAATAGTTTATTTATAAATACTCTAGGATTATAATACCTCTTTATATATTAATAAAGGGTAGTTAAAATAGTATTTAGACTAGGAAGTTTATATTTAAAAAAAAGAAGTAACTAGTATTTAACTAGCTAAAAAATACCTTTTAGTAAGTACCTTTACTCTAATATTATAACCTAAGTTAAGTAGTATATATTAAGATAAATACTTTAATTTTTATATAGCTAGGTAAGTAAGAAACTAATATAATCCTAGTAATTATAAACTAATTTACTAAGTACTTTATTTTTTTCTTATAGACCATAATTAATATAGCTAAATTAGTAAAGTTATTTTATAAGGAAATTAAGCTTTAATTTAGGGTACTAAAGAGTATTATATCTAATAAAGGCTTAGTATTTATAAGCTAATTTTAGTTAAATATATATTACCTATTATATATAAAGTAAAGGCTTTTAATAATATTTTACCCCTAAACTAATAAGTAAATAAAAAGAATAAACTAAGTACTAAAGTATTACTTATAGTATTTTATTAAAGAAAACTAGTAACTATAGCTAAAATTACTTCTAATAGCTTAATTTATATATAATAATACTATTAATAAAATAATAAGTTACTTCTTAAACTATACTTTTATAAGCTATTTACCTAAGTTTTACTTAGCTTTTAAAAGTAAAAGTAAGGAAAAAAGGTTTTAAAAGCTTATATATATATTTAAAAGCTATATAAGGTTAAGGAGAAACTAGTATATAACTAGGTAAAAGCTACTAAAGTATAGGTAAAGTATTATAACTAATAATACTAGTTATTAACCTTAAAAAGAGAAAACTTTATATTACTATTAGTAAAGAATATTAAACTTAAGAATATAAAATAAAAGCTAATCCCTAGATTTATTAGGCTATTTTATATACTTAATATAGTAAGTATATAAGCATATTAACTAATATTACTTAATAAGTATAGTTAACTATATAATATATTATATATTAGCTTATTAAAGCTATAGAATTACTAGGAAAATACTATAAATTAAGAAATACTAATACTAAACCTTAAAAATAAAAATAATAAATTTAAAGTTAAAGAAGTTAAGAATTATAAAAAGACTTATAAAGGTAATAAATACTTAGTAAAATAAAAGGGTTAGCTAAGTAAATATAATTAATAAGTAGTAGTAAAAGATATAAAAAGTACTTAATATATAATTTAGGCTTTTTATTAAATTAAAATAAGAAAAAAGTATAATAAAATATAAGTAAGTTATAAGTAATAAAGAATAAGGTAATTATAAAAAAGCCTAGCCTTATTAGCTATTATTATACTTTAATTAAAAACCTATTAAACTATTTACTAAATAATAAAAGAAAAAATCCTTATAAGAAAAGAAGTTTTAAGGGAAACCCTTTTATAATTACCTCTTTATATATTAAAATAATACTATTATATAAAAGATTTTTAGTAGTCTTATTCTTATTCTTCTAGACTACTTACTATATTACTTAGAAAAAGTAATACTTTATTACCTCTTAGGGTATAAATTCTAGATTATAATACTATAAATATAAAGTTATTTTTACCTTTTAAGTATTATAATATATAAGATAGTTTAGCTATAAAAAGTTAGTAAATAAGTAATAAAAAAAAAGTACTAACTTACTATCCTAGGGATAAGGCTAGGAAATATAGTAACTAAAAGTTACTAGTATAAAATAATATACTAGTTATATAAGGCTAATATAGCTTACCTAAGTAGTAAGTAAAGACCTAGAGAATATATAAGGAAATAATATACTTAATAAACCTTAGTAATATTAGGTAAACTAAAGAAAATATAATATATAGTATTAGTATAGTTAAACTTTAAAATAACGTTTAAATAATTCTTACTAAAATAGTAGTAAATTACCTTTAAAAATATATAGTTTTTAGGGTTATTAGTAATCTAATTACTTAGGGTATTTATTAACTCCTATATCTAGTTAAAAATAGCTAAAAGATTTAGAAAATTCTTTTTATAGTAAGTATTACCTAAAGAAATATAAGTAATTAAATACTAAAAACCTAAAAAGAATAATATACTTACTATTTTATAAGTATTACTATATTTTATATATTAGATATAATACTTTAAATATTTCTTTTTATAATAATACTTATAAAGCTAGGGAATTAATAGTTAATTTAAGAAACTTTAGGCTTAGCTAAGGGATTTTTCTTAAACTTTATATAACTAGTATATAAATGATATATATAAGAATACTTTTTTAAATAAATATTAGGAATAATAATAATACTTTTCTTATTAAAATCTATAATAATAATATAGTAAGTAATAAAGGTAAAGTAATAAAAACTAATAATATAATAGTATTTAAGAAAAGATTACTATAGTTATATAAGGGAAAAGAGTATAATATAATAAGGAGTTATAAGTAAATTTATACTTAAGCACTAGCTATTATTTATTATTATTTTAATATAGCTATTACTTGTAAATAGCTATATACTAGCTAGTAAAAGCTATTTAAAAGCCTAGTTAAAAATAAGGGGGTAATTATAAGGCCTTACTAATAATACCTATATACTAGTATACTACTAAGTAAGTATACTATACCCTAGGGCTAGGTTTATATAACACTAGTAAGCTACTAGCTATAAGCTAGTAACTTATATATATAACACACTTAGACCTAGTAAGCTTTAGTTAATATATAAGTGCCCTTATACCTCTTGCCTAGCTATCCCTTTGTTCTTATATTTATATAGTAAATAAGAAAGAGATAAGTAAAAGTAACTAGGGTAAGGAAAAAAAAGCTTATATAAGAAGCTAAGGGGGTATAAAGGGTATTACTAGGCATAGCCTCTTACCCTTTCTCTTTTTCTCCTTAAGTCTCTTAATACTATATTAACGCCCTATTGCAGTTGCCTAGGGGCTAGTCCATAACATTATATTACTCTTAGGTAATTAGTAAGAGAAGCTTTAGAATTATAAGAATAAGGGATAGCTAGGCAAGAGGTATAAGGGTACTTATATATTAACTAAAGCTTACTAGGTCTAAGTGTATTATATATATAAGTTACTAGCTTATAGCTAGTGGCTTGCTAGTATCACATAGACCTAGCCCTAAGGGTCTGATCCACGAGCCAGTGCAAACTTTGCACTAACATTACAGGGTACAAATTGTATGTGGAGTTATATAGGGCGCTTACTTTATACCATTACGGCCTACTTCTATAGCTTTTTTTCACTACCTTTACATAAGGGGCCTATTATAATAGCAGATCTTCCCTTCTATAGCTTTAATATAATAGAATTATTTTATTTTACTAGTAAATATTATATAATTTTAATACAGATTATAACTATGTCCTAAAGCACCTAGTCATAGGCGTCTAAATTCTCCTAAATTCGCTAGACTAATAATTAAACTCTCTTCTTACTTAAATTACTCCTTCAAGCTTACCGTAAGCATTAGCTTAATAGTAGCAAGATTAGTATTATCTAAGATATTCTTAAAGGCTTTATTCCTATGCTTATAAGGAAATTCCTAAGATATTAGTAAACTTTAAAGACTATTAAGAACTAATATAAGTAGCTTAAGGGCGTTTAGCGTGCTTTTTATGTTATAGAGAAGAAGACTAGCATAATATATAATAAACAAAACAGGTAGCTTTATATAAGCAAGCAAACTGCTAATTTTATTAACTAAACACATAGAAGGTTTAGTAAATATATTATAATAAAGCCTTTTATTATAAATAAATCTATTATAAGAGAGAAGTAGGTAGAGGTCTTCTTAGGAGACTATAAAGCTAGTAATATAGTTATTAAAGCCTAAGATACTAAAAGCTTTATTACTACTAAAAGAGCATAAGAAGAGTTATTAGAAGATAGCTTTAATAACTTTAAAGATAATAAAAATAAGACTTAAAGAGAAGATACTAATACATAATGCCCTAGTAATAAGGCTTATAATTTTATTAAGCTCCTAGATAAAGAAGATTCTCTTAAAGATAATTAGTAGTATTAAAGTTAGTCTTAAACTAATATTATAAAGTAAAGTACTAATAATATAGCTACTTCCTTAATGCTAAACCTATAGAGCTCTTAAATAAGCTTTACTAGGGCTATGCTTACTAGATTATAGCTAAATTTATTACTATAAAGTATATAAAAGCATTAGGCTATAGCATAGGTAAAAGAGCTCTTAGAGGTAGTATCTAACGTCCTTAGGCCTTAAATATAAGGCTTAAAGAGGTATATTATTACCTAAAGAGCTATAGGGGCTAATAATATTAAGAAGGTAGTTAAGGACTATTAATTATATAGTAAAGAGTTTAGAATAAGCATAATTATTAGAGTTATATTATAGTTAAAGTAAGATTAACTAAATCCTCTAATTTAAAACTTATTATTATTAAAAGAGGCGAAGAAAGTATAGATTAAGTTAAATTTCGGTGTTAATACTATTTACTAGTAAAAGCAAGGCTTTTTATTAAGGTCTGCGGGCTATGCATATTTATTACTTTTTAACCTATAATATTATTATTATATTAGTTAGAATTTTATTAATAATGCTATTAAATTTATTAAATATATATCTTTTTGTTTATATTACTACTTTACTAAAGCCTCTAAAGCTACTAAGCTATCTTTTTCTAAATTTTATAGCCTATAAGGCCTATAAGAAGTAATAATACCTATGTAGTAGCTGTTTTAAGTGCTTTATGCTTATCTCTAGGCAGAGCTTTGTACTACACTACACTACATATTACACTACACTACATATTACACTACACTACATACTACACTACAATGAAATTTTTCTACTATATGTAGTATTTGTAGTATTTGTAGTATTTAGTAATAAAATAGCTTATAATAGCTTATAATAGCTTATAATAGCTTATAATAGCTTATAATAGCTTATAATAGCTTATAATAGCTTATAATAGCTTATAATAGCTTATAATAGCTTAAAATTACTTAGAATAAGTAAGAATAGCTTTTATTACTTTATAATATTATAAGTGTTAAAGTTTAATTAAGTTTAAATAATAAATAAATAACTTAAATAAAAACATTAGTAAGTATTAGTAAATTACTATAGAAAAAGCTTTACTTTTTAATTATTTAGTATTTAAAGGTTTTTAAAAATATTAATAAAATAAAATACTTTTCTTTTTTATGTTTTTTAAAATAATATTTAAAATAATAATAGTAAAAATATATTATTTACCTTAGTTAGCTTTATATACAGCTAGTACTAGTACTCTAGCTATAATAGTAATAATAATAATAATAAACTTTAATATCTCTTTTTTCTTTAACTAGATTATAAAAAAGTATAAAAGCTAGTAATAAATAAAAGATATATGTAATAAGACCCACTTTAGACCCACTTTTATAAATCCCTTCTTTTTATAAGACTAGACTATAAAAAACTATAAAACCTATAACTAAGTAAAAGGAGTAATTAATTAGACCCACTTTTAGACCCATTTTTATAAATCCCTTCTTTTTGTAAGACTAGACTATAAAAAACTATAAAACCTATAACTAAGTAAAAGGAGTAATTAATTAGACCCACTTTAGACCCATTTTTATAAATCCCTTCTTTTATAAGACTAGACTATAAAAAACTATAAAACCTATAACTAAGTAAAAGGAGTAATTAATTAGACCCACTTTTAGACCCATTTTTATAAATCCCTTCTTTTTGTAAGACTAGACTATAAAAAACTATAAAACCTATAACTAAGTAAAAGGAGTAATTAATTAGACCCACTTTTAGACCCACTTTTATAAATCCCTTCTTTTCTAAGACTAGATTACAAAAAACTATAAAAGCTATAACTAAGTAAGAGGTATAATTAAATAGACCTACTTTTAGACCCACTTTTAGAGAAAACTATTTAACTAAGAAAGTAAGCTAAGAATAGTATTAATAATTAAACCTAGTTTTAAAGCTTATTTCTTTATATATTAAATAATTAAGAGAAATTTATTTAATTTACATTTTAACGTCCTAAAAAATATTTTAGCTTTTTCATAATAGCTTTTCTATAGTTTTTTAGTTTTCTTTTACCTTAAAAACCTAAAAACTTAATATAATTAGTTTTAATTTAAAGAAAATAGTTATATTACTAAAAAACCTCTTACTATATATATTAAAATATTATCTTTATAATAAAAGCCTTATTAATCTAAATATATTATTATTATATTTAATATCCTATTTTTATATAATAATATATAATTTCTTTAGGGTAAATCTTAGATTAAAAGATAAAATATATACTAAAATAAATAGTAAATCTAAGAAAAAAGCTATAAAAGTATAAAGACCCTTTAAATTTACTAAAAAAATTAGGCTATATATAAATACTAGAATGGTTTATCTTTAGCTACCCTATACCTATTATTAGCTTAATAGTTTAAGTAAGCTTAAAATTTAAAAATTTATAACTAAATAACTAAATAATAATAAAAAAAGAGGCTAATATTAAGCTAATTAAGAAAAATCTAAGGAATATTATAAGCTAATAAAAGTCCCCACTTTTTTTACTAATACTACATTTGTAGTATTTGTAGTGTAGTGTAGTATTTACTACACTACACTACATACTACACTACACTACAAACTACTACACTACATACTACATTAAAAGCCAAAATACTACAAATACTACACTACATGCAAAGCTCTCTCTAGGTAATAATTCTTTCTCTCCTACTTTAAAGTTATATAGCTCCTTTCCCTATAACTTAATAAAGTTAAAGAGGGCTATAATAGTATAGATTATCTTAATTTATATAAGAAATTTATACTTAGTAGTGCTATAGTAAATTATCTTTTACTTTTGCTTATATTACCTAAAATAACGCTTTATAACTGCTTATAATTATACATACTAGAAGTTAAAGAGCTCCTTCTTATTATTAAGGTATTTATAAGCTTCCCTCTAGTCTTATAAATAATATTAAACCCTTAAAAATAGCGTAATAAGGCTATAATATAAGCTAAATCCTATATTACTAAGATAAAATTAGCCTTAAGGGATTATAAAGGACTTTAAGAATACTATCTATAATAAGGTGCTATTATTAATAAAACCTTTAGTGCTTACTAGTATATAGAGGAATAATTCCTTAAAGCTTATAGCTACTAGTATATTTTATAAGATATTATTCTTCCTTAACTAGTATCTTTACTACTAATTTAGTAAAATAAATACTAGTATATATATGCTATTAATAGCACTAATTACACTATTAAATTAAAGGAACTTCTTATTTAGCTTTATAAATAGCAAGACTAACTATAGCTTTAGCTAATAAATAAAAACTATATATAAATACCTTATTAGATTAATAAGCTTATAAAAAATTTAAGATACTAATACTTAGGATAGTAAAAATTAAGACCCTATGTTTCTCTATAGCTTATTATACATATAAATCCATAAGAAAATCATTACCTTCTGCTTAATTAATTAATATTATAAAGAGCTTACTAAGGCATTAATATAAAGCTAGTTATAAAGCTTAAGGAAGATCTCCCTTAGTATCTAATAGAGGATTTTAAATTCCTTTTTTAATATAAATTAAAGAATATATTTATAAAGCTCTTATAATACTATTAGTAATACCTAGGTGCCTCTAAGGCTAAGGAGAGTATTATAAGTATTATTATTATGGTTAATATGCTTATAAAGGTAATATAGCCTATATAAGGCTCTTTATAAGAAGCCTAGCTTTTAAAAACACTATAAAATTAATATTATAAGCTAAAGGTTATTATTAGTGTCTTTATTTATAATAAATTAATTAATTAAGAGGTTATAGACCCTAAGAAATATTATTATAGCTTATAGCTAGGTATAAACTTTATACTAGTGTAAACTTTACATAGGTATAATATAAAGTATATAGTTTATACCTAGAAAATAGTAAAATTTGCTTTTTTCTTAGTATTTAAGCCTATTATAAGTATTTACATAGCCCTAGTTAAAAAGATATATTATAAATAAGGGTAGTTATAGTATTTATATAATTTAGATAAAGTTTTATAAATTTCTATGAATCTTAGCTAATAAAAATGGCTAGCGCGTTCGCTTATGTGCATTTTGCACTTATGTAAAGTTTGCACCGGCTCGTGGATTAGACCCTAAGGTGTGGTGGTATGCCTATCTAGTGGTGTGATAGTGCACGGGTGTTGTGAGTGGGGCCTCATATTAATACTTGCCGAATTGACCTTCCGGGCTCATATTAATAGCTACCCCCTTTATCTCTTTGCTGCCAATAACAAGGCTACACTTTCGTATTGACCCATTTTTCCTAGCTGACCTTAAGTAGCCTTAAGTACAGCTAACGCGGTAGGGTTATGGCGAGACATGCGATGTTACTCTTTATAACTCAGATGTTTATTAGTACTTATGTTATTATATAAATTAGTATAGGCTAGAAAGTACCTTAAGTAGCGATGTTTTCATTGGCTTATAGCCGTTATTAGTACGAAAGTGTAGCCTTTTGGGCAGCAAAGAGATACCTACCCGTGCAGCCCCTTCTGGCCGGGTGTGGGGCAAAATTACATACACCCTATCAACCTCGGTGACAATGGCGGCTGTGCATTTAGAAAGAGTCAACGTAAACCTTCTCTGATCAGGCACTAGTTGTGTTCTGTCTTGCTGGTAAAGTCCTGGTTATCTTCACTACCCACTTTGCGCGACGGCAAGTACAGCGAACTTTGAATTGTTCGACATGTTGTATGGGAGGCTCTTGCTGACAGTATCAGTATAGTGACTAAATGCAAAGGCCTGAAAAAGCTCGGAGATGGGTAAATACGAGGCTACTCGAGGCGATCGATTCACTAGTCCAGGGCCACATGGCGCTTCTCAGTCAAAGCACGGTGACGCAGAAAACAATGCTAGCTTCGAAGGTTTGACCGACAAAGGCAAAGGCAAGGAAATTCTGTCGTCTATTGATCGAATGCAATCGTCTGGTAGAGCTTTGCTCGGCAGCGCTCTCGGCGACTTATGTACATCGGGTGTCCAACCCGGCCAAAAGGGAACTGGAAGCTCAGGAACATCTTCATCTTATATGGCACATCAGTCGATCTATGAATCACAGGGACAAGTTTGTGGCGAGCTTACCGCCTCGTCGAACCAGAAATTCAAACTCGCAAATGATGTAAAGCGAGCTGACGCTGATTTCGATGCTTTTGCTAGCGGCAGTGGCTCCAATGAAGCCATATCTGTGAAGCTTCTCGTAGCCGAGCCACCTAATGCCACGAAATCATTGCAACAATCAGATATGGATGGTATTGACGTGGTGAGACTACTATCTCAACCTGAGAAGGGTGAAGATCCGCCGCTACCAGATAATGACGACTTAACACCTCTTGAGACGGCCAGGCTGCGAGAAGCTTTGTTTGGGCCAGGAAGTTCTTGGCCATTTTGGGACCAATTGCTGAACTTTAACGCAGACTTAACGAGATGTGAGGGTCATATGGGCACATCGAATCCAGAGGAAGCGCGCAGCATGTGGCTCCAACAATGGAACGATGTTTTGTCATCCTATACGGACGAAGTCTGGGGTGGTCTAGGTCCACTTGCGAAGGACGCCAAACAGGAGGTAGCGAAACTGAAAAAGGATGAAGCAAATGACACCCCTCATATAAAGGCCCTTGAAAGGCTGAGACTTGTTTTGGCCCATGTGCGAGGCTATTAGTGAACGGCAAATGCATATTTTGGCGACACACTTTGCGCTGTCTTATTTGAATTTAAATGAAGCTTCTGTTTGATAAGTGAAAGTGTTTCAACTTGCCTGATGTCCATTTTTTCTCCTTACTTCGAGCCATACCCCCTCCGCAAAATGAACGAATAATGAAAATCAAGTAGTCTGGTTTTCTTCCCCTCTAGATGTGCCTACCTTTCTCTAGCCGCTGTTGCCTATATATTGGCTCTTGTAAGACACGTTCTTTCTTATAGCAGAAAACTTCATTACTATGTTAAATTCTCTTTTCTATGTTATACCAGCCTACCTAGATGCGCCAAATGTTCCCGGTTGCTGAGCCAACAGGGCATTTATTGAGTGACATCATTCTTGCCAAGGTACAAACGTTTCTCTAAGGCATTGACCTAGGGTAGGTAGATTTCTACCTTGGTAGGTTAGGTTCGATCTAGGTGGTGCCCGAGTGCGGTCAACCGTATCTTCCACCCGCCGACTTGCAGTATCAAATCCAGCAACTAGGTAGGTGACCCAGGTAATTAATACTGCTTACCTTGTTGTCTGTTTCTCAACCGTCACGTCCACCTTGCGCACCCAAGCAGGATTGTTAAATAGCACACCGTGTCACGAGTGAACACGACGTTATGACGAGCGTGAGTGCAGTTCAAGCCGTGGCAGTTGCATTACTGCCGAAACAAACCGAAACGGCGCCACTCTTGCAGAATAGAGCGCAGTGCCCCGCGAACACCTTTGCTTGCCCACCCTCGCTCGGCGCGGTTTTCAACGATGTTTGCTGCCATAGTGGTCAAATATGTGCTCTCGACGCCAATAATAACGCTGCATGCTGTCCCTCTGGGTAAGTTTGTAAGCTGGTCGAAAGGAACGATCTTCAGGTCCTAACCAACAAGTGGCACAGCGCTGTATGCACGGGGATAGCACCAGCTACTGGTGCTGGAGCCAACCCAACTGCTGCGTCATCTTATGTTCCAAATCCATACTTTCCGTTCCCATATGCCCCGGCGTCGTTCGCGAACAGCGCGTCTTGCGCATCTGCAAACAAGGCTTGTTCGAAAAATTATGACGCCTGCCTCTTAAACTTCGGGATGGTAGGCTACGGAGTCACCGTCAACGTACCGGGGGGAGGTGGTCCCACAGTTAATGGAGATGTTCGATCATACGGACCTTCGGCCACGTCTATATGCTCAAGTCTAAGCAGCCAGGCTTGCCCAAATACCGAGGGAACAAGATGTGATATATTCGGTCAGGGTTCCACTGCAGCCAAAGTGAGCGCAAGACCACTCGTCGTTATCACAGCAGGAATAGCGGTCATTCTCCACTTACTCGCTGTAGAAGTGTTGTATTAATGGATATGTACGCTGTATCAACTGGGATTACAGCTAGTCATGCCAGTGAGGGTGAGGAAAGTCAGCGTGAAGGGTTCCGAAAGTCTCGACATGGATGTTATAATACAAGTATAATTCAGCTCTCTCGATTCTCATCAATGACGACGACATGTACTGAAATAATGTACACGAACGTTGAAAGCGAGGCCACGAAGGAATATACTTCCTATATGAGGAGTTAAAAATCACGGACTAAACAAAAACCCGGGACAACAAGTGATAGATAGATACTATCGTCTCGCTACTATGACTAAAGTTATTTGAGTTGTGGGTAAATTGTGATGATCTGCAAGGTGTTCAATTGAACGTACGGGCCATTGAGGTCAGTGAAGTGTTGGTTAAAATTCCCAACAATTAGTGTGTTTGGGCCGTTCAAACCTGTCGGTATATTGCAATCCTTGGCAGGTACAAGTTCTAACATTGGTCATAAGATGTGAGTAAAAAGACGGAATGAATCACCGTCAATTCATGCAATACTGGATCATCACTCAGACAATGCTCACTATCACTGTTAAACATTTGGAACTCGACTTCTATTTCAGGAGTATAGCTGTCTGTCAATATCTTGATACCCTCCTTGTCATCAACTTTCAATCACATTCTATCCACTTGGTGATATCATTCCACTTAAGTGAAGGAACATGAAAGAGTAATATTTGCTCAATAACAGAGAAGCTATATATCCGACACATTTCACAGGGGAAAGTTCCAACCTAATCGGAGAAAATAATAGCCTTTGTACGGGGGGTAGCAACGACATGCCGCAGTATTGAGCACATCAATAGTCGGCCGTCTCTGCATAGGAGAAATCGAGCCACGAAAACACATTTGAAGGAAGGTTCAACTAATAATTTGTCAGTAAAAAATTAGTGCCGAAAGAATTTGACTGCGTCATATATGACTGACCTTGAACATTTCACATCGAGAGAATATTAGGTTCGAGACAGCTTTCTGCTATCTCAGTCTATTATTCGTCGTGGAAAAGATCTTCTGTAAGGAACTTCGAGCATGCTGCACCTTGGATCCGGGACAATTTGTCGATTCGTCGAATACTTCCGCAACGAATCTGCGCGCCACCTCTTCGGCTAGTTGTAGCATTTCTTCTTCATTCGCAGACAATCTCGTAATGAAATGCTGATGTCCTCATTGTGGATGAGTAGTTGAACTAGAAGATGCGCCCGATCAACCACTTAACAAGGCACACCGTTCAGAGCAGCACAATACCCCCCCAAACTATCTGCGCTGTGTCCCCTACAGAGTTTGAAAAGATACACAATACTGTGCGCAGTTTCTTCAAACTGATTATTTCTTATCACATCCATGCGTGATAATTGTAAGCCATGTGCCGAAACCAAACCAGTTGCATCAAAAATTTCGTACAAGTGAGTTGCAAGGAGACATCTTGGCGTACCTTCACCCATAGACCGCAACTGTTCCAGTAGTGATACGAGGAGTCCAGTGCCATCATCGGGGTTGGTTCCCTTGCCAAATTCGTCGATGATTAACAAACTTCGAGGAGTCATATGGGTGATCGCGTGAAGCAGTTGCTTTAAGTCAATTGCGAACGCGCTTTCATGCTCATTAGAGCTTTCTATCGTGGTGATGCGTGCCAATATCTGATCCGTAACGCCAATTATAGCCGTGTCTGCCGGGACAAAGCTACCTATGTGGGCGAGGTACACAATAAGCGCTACCTGCTTCAGATAGACACTTTTACCAGACTGATTCGGACCGGTAATAATATGGCATTTACCCGGGGCTGCATCATGACCTGATTCCTGCTCTCCGTATAGATTACAGTCGTTCGGAATGAAAGACGGAACAGTGAGTTCTTGTAAGGGGTGACGGCCATTCTCTATCTGAATGACGTTCCGGATCGTCATTCGAGGGGCTTTCCATCTGTATTTATCTGCTGCCAGTGCGAGGGCAAGAACGACATTAACATCGCCACAAGTATCGGAAGCTTCTAGCAACGCTTCGTCGTAATGCAGAATATGAGTTGCCAGGTGATGTAGTATTTCGACTTCTCTGTCTTTTGCTCATTAGCTCATATTGTGAAACTAGCGATGAATCTGTACCTGCTATATCACAATAAATATCGCCAAATTGTTCATCTAAATGCCGCATTCGATTGTTTTTGTAATGAACAGCACCATCAGCGATGAAGAACTGCTCCCAGATATCACTTTTGTCAATTGTTGCTTGGAATGAACTCAATTCTGTATCGTCGTTACGCTCCATGGCAATCAGGAATCCAACCTGCGGCAGAAAGATGCAAGACTTAACATGTTTGGCGGCCCATTCCGGAACTTGGTGTATGATAGACTGAGCTATCTTTTCTAAGAAACTACTCAGGCCGTCGTAATCTCTTCTCAGTCTGTCGAGCTCAGGGTCGACGCCTACCATTATTGCAGGTCTGACATCGTACTCGGCTTGCTTAAAGTCAATAATTCTATTCATCATTTCCCCGATAGATGTCAACGACCGCTGTTGAATTCTCGAGACTGCCTGCACAAAATTAGTATGAAGAGGGCAAGAGCTAAACAAGTGGTATTGCAAAATTGCATGTCACAAACATTATGCATAAAATCGGTTGGGTCGTTTGTTAGTGCATTGATTTGGTCGCGAAGTTTCAGGGCGTGAATCACAAAACTTCGAACATTCGCCCAAACACTGCCAGCAAAAGTCTCACCACCAGAAGAGCGATCAACGCCTTTTCGAAGAAGATCCACGTAGATTTTTGCATTCCGGATTTTCCTCAAAATTTTTACCAATCCTTGAAGAATTCCAGTATTTTGGTGGTCTAGCAATAAACTTATAGCTTGTTGACGGCTTTCAATGATCCTTATGTTGGAAAATGGGTTACGTAGAATGGCACGTAACTTGGCCCTTCCTTGTGGTGTCTGGGTTAGGCTCTGAAGAAGGCTGTATAAGGAAATGCTTTCCATCTCAGGTTGAGCAGCCCGTTTCATGCCCCAAGACTGACAGTGCGAGCGTGGTTCTGCCGGGAATACCTGTAGCGATTGAAGCGTTTGTGGACTACACAATACGTAAGTAGCCAAAGAAAATGCTTTAATGGAACGAATGTTACGATCGCGTGTCTTGGCTGACACTGCGTCCATAAGATACGGATTTCTGCGAAGTTCCGAGAGCACGGCGCCGACGCAACCGATCTTAGAATGTCAACATTGGCCAATTGAGAGAAAAAGTCAACCTTACGGACACAGAATTCTTGGATTTGAGCTCAGCACTAGCTTCAATATGCGACTTGACAATAGTATTTGTTATACAAGCGCCTTACCTGATCATTTTGGAGCCAAACATCAATGTCAGTAGGACGAGAATTGCTTGATATCTCAAAACCCCAGCTTGAAAGTTTGTCCCGAGCGGACGCGACTGAAAAGTTGACAGAAGCAACAACTTGTATACTTCGCTTTTCGGAGCACACATCTAGAGACAGTCAGCATCTGTGGATCATAGTGCACATACGAGTCAGAGTATCATGGAAAACCGTACAACGTTCCACATACTCAAGAACTTGTCGAGGAGCTCTGCTTGAAACAAGAACTGAGGTTGGCTGCGCAAAAATTGTAAAATGATCCAACAATTCTAAATTAGATCTCGGGATATCTTCAGATACATGCAGGATCTCACTCGAATCGTCAAAAAAGGCGCATCCCATCACATTATTATCGCGACTGTCAATTGCCATTAAAACCTCTGTGACACTTTCTTGCGAGCCGTTTCGCTGGGTGGCCAGCTGCCGGGGATCCTGGATATTGCGTTGAAAATTCTCCATGATGTATACACCGTACAAAGTACATCAAATAGCAGCAAGAGAAACTGATATGTTGTCGAGAGTTGGGCAGATTTCAAACAAGGGCAACTTAAATAGGCGTTTTGTGTCGGTACACAAATAAGTGGTTTTTTTCCAGGTTGTTAAGACATTTATTTCTTCAGCTTGGTTCTTGCTACCTTCCTAGGTACCTAGTTAGTCGACGCCGGGGGAGCATTTTGATGGGTGGCGTGACTTCCCATGCCTGCCTCCTTCCCTATTGCAAAACTTTGCACGCACATACATAGAAGTACTTACATAGGCAGGCAGGTGCATGCCCTGTAGATCTTTTCTGCCTTCACTCACATACCCATTCTGCCACCGTGACTCTGCATTGATTACTACCTACTTGGGGTAGGTAGGCAAGTACTTGGTAATGAATCGGGCAAGACCTGGTTTTCTGATGCTTCGACAAAAGCTACCCACCAGTTAGGTGCCTCGGTCTTGTCGATAGTCACTCATATGAAGAGCTGTCACAATGAAGTATTTCCTTGCTTCGTAGGATCAAAAGTTGTTCATGATTTAGGCACCACCTTGAGATACCTCTATAACTGGCAGTCGACACAATGCTCGAAATATGTGATGCGAGGCATTCGCGGACTTCACGTGCCCCGACATCAACGATCCAAGTACCTTTTTTGTTGTATGATTGGCTTGCTCAACGCACATAGAGCATATCAAGATCAACCTGAGTCGTAGCATGAATGACAATCGCCACGACTGCTTGTCTTCCTAATATGCACTGTTCCGTGCAAGCAAATGATTCTGTCGGGCTTACAACGGCGGTTCAAGATTGTTCATATGATTTTGTGGCAACAATGTCGAAACTCGAGGGAACAGAGGTGTACACCTCCATGGAATTTGTGTTCGGAGATGAATACCTCGAGTGGGGATAGTAAAAGCAGGCCGCCACAAACGTATGCATCGACTTGATATGGATGTAGACTTAGAGTGTTGTAACTTGTTCCTCTTGCAGGTCGGGAGCCTCATGTATTATTCTACATTCTTGTCTCTGACCCAGACAGCAAATTCATGGCGTTGCCTTCGGATATCGACGAAACCAGGACGTGTTTCAAGTAAGCTAAAAGGACTTCCGCGGAAGTCCCGGTCCACCTGTCCAGAGCCGTCGATATAACCAGCGCGCCCTTCCCGCTCAATTTTACCTGCCCACACTTGCCAGCGGATGGGATGCAGCTTCTCGGATCCAAGAACGAAGCCGAGACATATCAAAAGTGTGGCAAGAATCGTTTCTAGGCGAATGTCGATCGGAAGAGCTCTTGCTATGGGGTGCGTGCCTAGAGCGTGAGCCTTCAAGGCTGATGTGATCGCAGAGTGCTCATGAGCTGAGTAGCCACTACGGCGGAAGAGTTAGTCAGTACTTTCAAAGGGGTTGTGATCTTAGGCAAAACATACGAGTGTATGAGAAGAACAAAACCTGCAAAGGTTACGATACTTGAGGCCCAGGTCATGTTAATTTAGTTGTCTGACTATTAATGCCAGAGTAAAGAATGAAAGTACCAGAAGCTGTCGGCCCACATGTGATGGGCCCCTTAGCTTACTAAGCTAGGGTCTCGCAACGAATGATTATGTACAGTCCACCCCCTGTTTGATTTTACACGAGTACATAACTATAGGTAGCAGGCCAATAACATGTCAAACTAAGGCCTAGCGTAGCACTAAGCGGGGTAAGGAGTACCTTATTATAGGTATATTTTACTATAGCTATTAAGTACCTTTTACTAGCGTAAATAACCCTATAGCACCCCTAATAGCTCTACTAGTAGCAGCCACTTAGAGCTAATAGTAGCCGCTTCGCGTGGGGCTTGTAGTTATGTAAAATCAAACAGGGGGTGGACTGTATTATCAATAATGAACCAGTACCTAGGCCCAAAACGGAAGAAGTACCTTTCCACATTTTTTTCAAGTAAAGATATCTCTTCGGTAAGTTAGGACACTAGCGTGTGAGCCACCTGACTAGGCAATGAGCCACCCTAATTAGGCATAGTGTAGTGGGTCCTTGTCTAAATCCTTATAGCTACCGATTGGCTAGAACTCTTACATAATCCAAGATAGCACGTTACCTTCGAGGCGTGATTAGCTAAGATCTATCTAAGAAAGCGGGCTACGCTAGGCCTTCTTTCTAGCGAATTAGCGCCTAATAAAGCTAGTAATCCCAGAACCCTAGGCCTAAATCTAACGAATTAAAGCCCACCTCCCTAATGATAGGCCCACCCGCCACGCCCCGCGCTATACCTAATTAGGGTGGCTCATTGCCTAGTCAGGTGGCTCACACGCTAGTGTCCTGACTTACCACACGCAACACATCCTAAGCGTTCTATTGCGGAAGATCCTGACTGGCGAAGGTTCGGACGAAGGTCTTGATTGATAAGGGAAGCTTGTGTTATAAATGCGTACCTAGACAGCTTGTAGTAAGCGAAAATCTTATTATGTATCTTTCATAAACAGGGATATAGGGAACCTCTTCCATTTTAGGCCTAGTCAAATACTGCATGATTCTTTATAGTATATCGCCCTAAATTATTTTACAGATCTATATAACAGGAGGGTGGAACAAGCATGATATTAATTCCTTTGTTGCAGAGGGCTGCCTGCGCGATCGCGATCGCGGCCGGCAAAAGGTCGGCCCTATGATAGGGCAGGGTCTGTGATCACGTGACCCACACGCCCTCTCTTTTGACCTCTCTTCCTTCTCTTCTTAGATAGCCTAGAATAGATAAGTAATTGCGATGCATACTATCTGTTCTCCGCCTCCGTCCCTATGTAAGATAGGAGCCTGATATTAGGAGTCTTGTGGAACCAACAGAGCGATTTAAGCGAATTAGGTGCTAGCAAGGAAATAAGGGAGATAAGGGCTAGGATTGGTAAATGCCTAGATTCCCTTATATTTTTTTAAAGAAGATTATGTATCTTTTAGTAGCGCTTTATACCCTATATATTTTCCTTATAGCTGTGATGATCTAGGCTTTGCCTAAACCTAGCAATATAGGTGTTAATTGCACAAGTCACAGAGGCTTGACAATGCGTATTCTTTTGTTGCCTTCTATGGCGCAATTGTATCAGGCACATCACCCGTATGGTGGCGCGGGCACCCGCGATTAGCCCTTAGAGCTAGAACATAAAAATAGCTCTCTGAAATCATGTAGGGGTTATAGTGTACTTATAGCTAATTATAGCTATTAGAGATTAGAGAGAAACAAAAACTAGGGCATGTAGTTGTAGAATAATTTGGGGGGGGGGAGTGTAGGTACTTTAGGTGTTTCTCTCCATCCTAACCAAACACCAATTCCAACGCGATCACTTTGGTTCGTTGCTCTGTGATTTGGTGAGATGGAAGAACGCGTGTTCCTTCGTAAGGTCGGCGACGTGCTAAAACGAAAAGGCGTAACTAAGCCTTTTCTCTACTACCACATCGTTGTGACTCTAGATGTTGTCGTCTCATCAGCCAAGTGATTGATGCATACGAGAAGGCTTCTCTACATCGTGCATCGCATTTCGCTATATGCCACATCAAGTCCTTGACTAAGAAATAAAGAGAAAGAAGCCACATTAAGTGCGCATACCAAATGATATGGAAACGGGAATCAATTCCGAGACATACACGTCACAGTGAACTTTGGTCTATTAAGTTCAACCACGTATCAACCCAATTTTGTGGCACACATGTATGTAATTTGTACGCTGCAGAGCCTTTTAAGCTTGGTCTAACTGCGAAGTGAAGCTGAAATGAAGCTGGCGGCAGCAATGGTGCCACAGTGATATGTACCCTTAGCTCGTCCTTGCTTAGTCTAGTCCTAGAAGAAACGTATTAAGCCCAGATACCTCTTTGAAGACCATAAGGCTACACTTGCGTACCGACAAGGGTTATTGGACAATGAAAACATCGCTATTTGCGGTTCTTTCTAGCCTATACGTCCGTACTAATTTATATTATATTATAATATAAGTACTAATAAATATCTAAATTATAAAGAGTAACATCGTATCTTTCGTAACCCCACCGCGTTAGCTATCTCCTTATGTATGGTCATCAGAGATCGACCCAGGTGCCTAACCTAGGTCCGTAGTGGTCTCAGCCATAAAAGGGTGCATCTCTTGGCCGGTAGTGTTTCGCCCCTGCCACGGCAAGCATGGAGCGGAGCACTGAGGATTGGCACCTTCGAAGCGCGACCAAAGAGACGGATCAATAAAATGATCAAAGTCAACAGTTTCTAAAGGACCAGGCATGACCTGAACGGTGTGTCTCGACATATGTCCTGATGAATGTTCGCTGACTTCATCTGCAAACTGGACACCAAAATAAGTAGAGTTCGGCATTGAATAGTCATCATACATGTTGCCGATCTGTGAAAAGGGAGTTGCATAATCTTGGCGTTCTCGAAACCACCAGTCAGAACCATTGCTGGAGCGTTGATCGCCCAAAAGAGCATCTGTACTCATGGGAATAGACGCTTGCCTGGCAATCGGCTTTGGATCGGTAATCCTCCGTCCAGATCGTCTAAGAGACTTGTGTTCTGTTATCATCGTCTTCCTAGATTCAGGAGAGCATCTGGAGTTCTTTCCCTGAGCTGGCGTGTACCTATAAGTCGGGAATGCTTCGAGATGCTTTTCATGATCAATTTTCGCCAGTGCTCTGAATCTGGACTTGATCTCATCGCACTCTAGCTTGGTCCAAGATGCGCCAACAGTTTGAGAGGCAGACTGCTGTTGATCTTTTCTAATCACCCTTCGAGCGACTTGCTGATACGCTTTTCTATACAGCATATAGGAGTTTAACGGCCTTGACACCTTTCCCTCTTCGATGGACTTCTGTTTCCGTTCCTCAATGGATCGGCAAGCGTAAGCCACTGGATCAATGAAGTCATCCGGGTATTGTTTTGCCGATTCGGACAAGGCTTTGTCCAACACCTGGAAGCTCTCGTAATTGGAACCCTGAACAGGCGTCAAACTGCGAGACTTGGAGAGAAGCTTATCATCAGGACAATTTTTCTCCTTGGCTTCGTAGGGGAATGAATTTATATCCATATCAGTGACATGCAGGTCAGGCGATATTCTTCGACTGCGGCATGTGCTCTGATTCTACCAAATAATCAGAAGATAGCCGAAGAAATTTTCATTTGGTGTTACTGACCAATTTTGAGAGCATATCTAAGTTTTCGGGAATATTTTTTCCGAATGTGAAGTTCTCGGACTAGAACTCTGTTAACAAACAGGACAAAATGAGTATTCGGTTAGAAACTCACAGAATGAATGCTCTGTACAAGTTCCTGGCCATGAGGCTCCGCAGACTCAGCCGCCGCCCTTCCCGGAGTACCCTTCATGATCATCGAAGTACCGCAATTGTAAGGACTTGTGGCTCGATAATGGAAGGGAGGACCCGCTTCCATTTCCAACCTTTTCTCAGTTGCTGAGATTAAAGGGACTCAAATCCAAAACCCTGCCAAACGAACAACTCTGCGTTGCTCACGAGACTGAAAACGTAGGAAATTCCTGGCTACTGCACTGGTAAAATGAGCTCTTATGAAAGAGCGACTAAGTGCGTTAACAAGCAGTTTTCGACGTCTTCACAAGTGTGGAAAGCTTCAAAGTTGATGAATTGAAGCCAATGGTCTGCATACGAGCAGTCTGATGCCGGGGAGTCTCAGGTATTTGTCTTTCTTCTAACACATGCTATTTGTGTATTTAGTCCAATAACTGCATTCACCACTTCAATTTGTAGCATGCAGTACAGACAGCACCCAAATAGATAACTGTGCCGCATGCGGCCTCAAATAGCATTTCGCGGTTGGTCGTGGAACGTGACAAGATCACCGAGAGACCTATGCGCCTTGTTGAGAGCCAACAGTTGATCCTCACCAACCGCCCCTGGTTTGATCGGGCCATTGGACCCGAAAACCATCAAAGCGTCTTGCATCCTATCCCCAAAGCGTGTGGTGCGGATGTCGAACGTCAACAAACTCAATTTATCGCAGCCCTGTGATCGCTTGCTGAGCAAGGCATCTGAAACGCATGGTCCTATCTCCCTTCCTTCGAATCCTTTAATCCTCTTTGATGATGCATGGTTGACTCTGTATGCCTCGAGCATCGAACGATTCATTGTCAGCATATTGAGCATCACATCAGACGTTACTTTACTTCCTGGTGAGCTCGCCAAGTATTAAAAGTGCGCGTGACACACAATAATCATATCGCACGAACAATGAAGCTGGCTTTCAGGATGAAAGAGATCAAAATAACGAGTGAACCAAATGTTGCTGTCTTTAGCCGCTATTGCATCTAGGTTTCATTGGGCCGGGGACAAGTTCCCCTTGATTCTAGAGACGTAACTTCGACGCTGGAATAACCACTGTAGCTGTGAGTCTCAAGATATTCTAAACATGGCAAGAAATGTCATATTTTGTAACAAAGCCCACCGGGTTTCATGCAGGCGTCTTGTCCCCGTTTCATGCTCGATCTATGGCTGGACACATTTATGCGCAAGATAAAATGGGTAAGGGAAGCCTCAAATATTGGCGCAGTAGACTGTCCCTTCAATGTTCTTGACGAGGGCTGCCTGATCGTTCTTGAATATGATATTCTAACCCCGTGGATGGCAACAAACACCGGTCTGATAAACATTCGCTCCCAGCGTCTGCATTCAGGATCCAGGATTCTCTCTTTGCATATACCATTCTTCTGCTGTTACTTATGTCCTGGGTGCTGGTGTTATGAGGTCGAGCCACCATGCCGAGTTGTAAGATAATCCACTTTAGCGTGCGCCTGGCCGGGTGAAACACGATCGAGCGTAGTTCGGTGCATCGATTCACTCACAACACCGCGCATTCTGTAGAGATCATCGATGCCAACGCCTCGGGCTTCTGTGGCCGCTGAGCGGTTGCTATCCGGATTTTGCTCCCGTGAAGGGAGTGCAACGTAGTGGTTTAGTGTCGACGAGACAGCAGTCATGTGTGTTGCCTCGACAGAGTACTCGGTACGTTGCGGTTCATTGTTTGGATACAACGAAACTTAATATTTTGTGGAACTGTCTTGAGCCAACAATGGTTCTGCCTCGCCTAAGCCTGATGAAGACAGAGCCTGCTTCTTGCTTTGCAATACGCTCGCTGTAGTAGTAAAAGGCCTGACTTTCAGTTTGATGATAGTTTTGGGTGTCTGGTTTTGTTCGTCTTCCCGGTGCTGACAAGCTTGGCAAATGAAGTGAAACTCGGGTTGCTCAGCTGCTTTTTCGCTAATTCCCATACACTTACTATGTTGCCAAACATTGCACCTTTCACAAGCAACGCTGTGAGTGCCATCATCTATCTGACCATAAAGGCCACATTTACAATCGAAGACCCACTCCTCCTCTTCTTGCTCGATATCTTTGAGTGCTTGTCTGTTTTTTTCGAATTCGGTCTGCATTTGTCGCCCAGAAATACGTGCTGCTTCGGGCGCAATTTTACTGCCTTCGGACAATTGTGCTAGCTCTTCTTCGTGGTGTCGTCGTCGGGCTTCCCTCTCTTTCAAGCGCCGCTGACGAGAAAAGGCCCGAAACTCGCGCTCTTGCTCGGCTTTCATTTGTGTATGCTTTTCACGCCGTCGCACTTGCTCAGCCTGAAGCTGTTGACGGTGCTGTTCTTTGTTCTCCTCATCTTGTTTTTGTCTTTCCATCTTGTCCGCTATCCGGCTCGATCTCTTTGCGTTGGCTAGCTTTGATAAGTTGAGTAGCTCACGTTCACGTTGAACTTGTTTTCGCTGCATCAACTCTTCTTGCTTCTCGAGAATAGGCAGCAAATGTTTCTCCAGTCTTTTCCTCAATATTTTCTCGTTGTCGTCACGAGTCTTCAATAAAGTTTCGAGAAATGTGCGTACCTCTTGTAATGTTATTGCCACGCACTCCCAAATGCCACCACCAATACCATTGTCAACTTCGAGGAGTGGAACAGATCTCTCATTAGCTGACCTCTCACTGATTGGTTCACTAGACGAAGTAGCGCGATGCCGCTGACTGACTCGACGTCCTCTCTGATACTGTTTCGTTGTTTTTGGCGTGGAGTAAGGTATGACAGTCGGAGGCTCTGTGAAGCGATATACTCGGTTGTCGTCCAGCACATAGTAGATTCGATCGTGGCTGTCCCAACCATACGGCTCGATGCGCTATTTATTGTATCAAAAACATGGCTGTCAAGGATTTACAAATTTATTTACCCAGTCCGTTTGCTCAATGTCTTTCTGTTCTATCATCTTGTCTCGAATTCGTTCAGGATAGCTCATGATCCATTGTGTCAATGTCTGAAGGACTTGAATCTGTTCGTGTATCAGTAAACTAGAATTCGACAAATACCCATAGGCAGGCGGTGTTGTTCCTTCGCTCTCAAACCTTCTTGATGATATCCAATGCAGCAAATGTCACAGGATTATTTTCGTCACCGAGCGGATTTTGTTCGGGAGCTCTTGCGACATATTGTTTCCGAAGCTGATCATTAAGTGTATCAAACCTTATATTTGAAGTTAGCTAGAAAATGAGTAGATATGGCTGTCAGTGTTGGTCTGCGAGCTCTCACGTTAACCCTCGATGCGATGACACAAACTTCAACAGGGAGAGAGCTATGTCGGATAGCAATTCTGATTGTGGGTTTAAACACTCCGCTTCGAGTTCCTAAAAAACCAGGACGATGATATTAGTAAATGTCAAGGCGGATGCATCAAGTGCTGGTAATGGTTTGGAGCGATTACGTCAATGTCGATGGATTCATCAATTTTGACAGCTTTGCCAAAGATGTAAATCCACTGGCAAAAGTTGGCAAATTGCCACATATTGCGAATGCGACAGAGTAGAACCGACGGTTCATTCCTCCCATCTCCATCTGGCAGATGATGCACGGGTTTGCGCGAGGGCATCTTGACACGGGGTTGTTTTTTTTTTGCTAACAAAGGAGCTAGGTGGAAGGGCAATGGTCTCTGCAATGTGCACGTACTCTGGCGACTGTTGAATAAATATTTATAATAGGGTGGTGAGCCAGTAAAACGCGCCACATAAAATTAGGTATACTCCGTACAAGCCTGGCAACCTACGTCCCGATGGAGTGTACATACGTCACTGTGCGACAAGGCTTTAACACTATACTGATTCGTCCAGTAGCCTTGAGAGAACACAGTGATACAGAGTACTCTACATATGTATCACTATGTACAGATTACTGTTGCGCCAAATGGCAGAGATCATGGCCGCATCATCCACGTTGACATTAGTCAGCAGCTACTGATTGCAGCTGTTCAAAGTCACACTCGCCATCTTACCCGGCAAGACACGATCAGGCATTTGAATGAGGCCTAGCTTGCCTCAGCCTTGCCCCAGCCTTGGACAGGGGTTAGATGTGGCAGTCAAGTCACACTGTACTGGAGCTGTCGCTACACCACTGGTGAGGCCCCAGCAGCACTGTGCAGGCACGTTTCATAGGGATATTCGAATCTGTGATGTATTCTTCATAATATTGCAGCCATCATAATAACCATCGTCTTTTGAATTTCTTACGCCATATGCAACCTGTCGAGAGGACATACGAAAAACAAACAGGGGTCATCACCAATCATTACTTCTCTCAACAATATCCGACTAGTGTCATAGCTGCATCAAAGCATGTTTTGCTCCGTGTCCTCCACTCTAGGACTTCTGACATCGTGATGCTGGGCTGGACTCTCGCCACGTAATCGTTCTTGGACCAGTCGACGACTCACAACCCATGGCTTCGAGCAAACCCAATGATAGCGAGCAGTCGCAACGTCGACAGTCTATCGCTCTCCAAAACCTGCTCTCATCATCGGATCTAGCCAGCGACCAGCAGAGACCTAGCCTGCATGCTGTGTCCCAGTTCCAACAAGAGCATGCTGCAGACACGTCGAGCGTCGGTGATGGCCAAGCCATGTCAAATTATTGGTGCACACCACTATCCCCAACTAAACATGAGACTGGCACAGGGTTACCGATAGATCCCACTGTTTTACAGGCTGCTTTACCACCTGATTTCCAATCATCCACTTCGGGACAACACGATCCATTACAGCGTTCGAAAGGAATTCTCGACGGTTCGACATACATTGAAGAAACCACCAATGTGGACTACGATGATTCCGACAGAATACCCCTCACTGCAGGCGCCCAATCCATATCAGGATCTCTATCAGCGGGTGATGATAATAAACACCGAGATAGCTTCCGAACTGTATCGGACATTGGAATTGGCGCAGCCAAAGCTCACCCCTCTAGTAGCTCAGGGCGCCATCTTCAGTCGCCCTATGAGCCATCCCGTGGAAGACAATCCGAATACGGGCTGTCTTTGAATCCTACCGAGTACCGAGCCTCTGGGGCCTCCTCGACGACCGGCGCCTTGCTTCGTGCTAGCTCCATTGTTCGAGCCATGTCGCAACGAGTGGTAAATATCAGCGGCGAAAGCGAAATGATTGATCGTCAATCGTCGAGACGTCACTCTCGCTCTCGCTCCCCGAAAGGTTCTGGATATGACGGAGAGCGTAGCCCTGCTAACTCTATGCTCGTCGATACTTCTTACCATTCACAAACAACGCAAATGGAACCCGAAAAGGGCCAGGCTTCAGCGCAAGCAAGAGATGCTCCGACCCAAGTAGCAACACCTAACTTACTCAAAGGGCATTCCCTATGCCTTTTTTCGTCCGAAAGCCGACTGAGGTTATGGTTCTGTGACTTATTGGTCAATCCTTATACCGAGCCTTTCATTTTGGTTCTCATTGTTCTTCAAGCAATCCTACTCGCCATAGAGTCAGCTCCTAATGTCTTTGTCAATGGTAATCAGCGTCCGGACCGATGGGGAAAGCAATCTATAGATTGGATCATGCTGGGGCTCTTCATGGTGTTCACAGTGGAACTCATGGCTCGCGTTGTTGTTTCCGGATTGTTTCTGAACGCAGCCGAGTACAGCACCATCGATCGAAAAAAAGGAATACGTGCCGCTATCGTCGAACAGTACCGAACCGCGTTTAGACCACAGCGACAAAAGTCAGTCAAAGAACATCGTCAACTAGACCCACATCAATCAGCATTTTCACGTTCCCTCACGACATTAATGCAAGGTCAGCAGTCGCTGCCCTCAACAATGGAAGAGCAGCAACGGTATCAGCTGGCTCGCCGGGCCTTCCTGCGACATTCATTCAATCGTCTGGATTTTGTAGCCGTCGTCTCATTCTGGATTTCTCTATTCCTGGGCATATCTGGTGTTGAAAGTCAGCGCCGCTTTTACGTGTTTAAAATGCTGAGTTGTTTACGGATATTACGGCTTCTGGCGCTAACACATGGAACTGCTGTAAGCTTCTTCGAAACCAAGTACCTTCACCGTACATTATCAACTGATTATTTTTATGAACAGATTATCCTGAGGAGTCTTAAAAAAGCTGCCCCGTTACTTGTTCGAATCGCATTTTTGGTGGGCTTCTTTTGGTTGCTATTCGCAATCATCGGAATACAGAGTTTCAAGTCCAGTTTAAGCCGTCAGTGCGTTTGGCTAGATCCGATGGATCCCACGAACTTTTCAGCAACATATACTCATGAAAAGGAATTTTGTGGAGGGCATTTAGACAACCAAACAGGGAAGACTTTACCATGGGTGAAGTTCAGTGCCCCTGAATCATTGGGCGGCCTGGTAAACGGCGCTGGTGACGGAAAAGGATTCATCTGTCCTCGCGGCTCCATTTGCCTTCAACAGAAAAATCCATACAACGGCACGGTCAACTTCGACAACATTGCCAACTCACTAGAGCTTGTATTCGTTATCATAAGTGCCAATACATTTTCCGATCTAATGTATCACACGATGGCGTCAGATTACCTGCAAGCAGCTTTGTTTTTTGGAGCCGGGATAATGATCATGTTACTGTGGTTAACAAACCTTCTCATCGCTGTGATCACCTCATCGTTTCAAGTGATTCGAGAAGATAGTAAGTCCAGTGCATTCACCGCAGAAGCTGAGCCATTCGTCCAACCTCGTCAGGTCGGACGCCTTCGCAAAGCTACAAAATTGCAACGACTTTATGATAAGACCTCAGCATTTTGGGTCTTGGTCATAACCTTTGGGCTGCTCTGTCAGTCCTTGAGAAGTTCTAGGATGTCCTATGACCGGGAGAAGCTCATTATTGTGGCAGAAATTATCACCACTATTCTTCTTGACTTAGACGTCTCTATCAGACTGGCCTCGGATAGGCGTGGGTTTCACCGGAGTTGGCGCAACCTATTTGACATCACCTTTGCCTTGGTGACTACCATAATACTACTACCACCCATTCAGGGCACCCGAGCATACCAGTGGCTCACAGTGTTTCAAATTCTTCGAGTTTACAGAATTGTGCTAGCAGTCCCAGTGACTCGCAAGCTCATTCTGCTCGTGCTAGGAAACGCAGCAGGTATCGCAAACTTGATGCTCTTTGTGTTTCTGATGACCTTCCTAGTTGCTATACTTGCGTCTCAGCTTTTCCGTGGTCAAATTCCCATGGATGAGGGAGGTGAATTCGTCAGAATTTCCTTCTTCTCGATATATAACTCGTTTCTTGGCATGTATCAGATACTATCTAGCGAAAACTGGACCGAAATCTTGTATTCCGTCACATCCCGGTCGAAAGCATTTCACACCGCTTGGGTCGGGGCGATCTTTCTAATAGGCTGGTTCATCCTTTCCTTTCTGATTCTCGTTAATATGTTTATCGCCGTCATTCAAGAGAACTTCGACGTCTCGGAAGATGAAAAAAGGTTGGAACAAGTGAAAGCCTTCCTACAAAGAAAAGAATTGGGACACAACCCCAGCAATTTGACTTTGTCAACAATTTTCAGCCTCGGAAGATCTCGCCGGCGCCGTGACCCGTTGGATTATGGGCCTGCAATGATGGAAATGCTTCTCAAAGATGCTGTTGTGCGAGACTTTCTCGACGACGATCCTGCAGGGCGTCTCGACGATAACGGGGGGGGCATGCCCCATAGAAGTACCACCACCCTGTTCGGTGACGATGTCAAGTCGGGCATGATTGCCAAGTTCTGGAGTCGACTGATGAACAAGTTGAAAAACAAAGATCCAAATCCTTTTTATTCCAACATTCGATTCGATGGCCCAAATGATACTCTGGACCCACGCCAGATGGCTAGGCAAGCTGTTTCGGCAACATCGGCGAGGCGAAAAGCACAACGGGAGTATCTTGCGCGTCATCCACGGTACAACGATTCGCTGTATCTTTTCAAGCCCAAGCATCCACTTCGCCGCATGTGTCAGCGAATCGTTGGCCCAGCCAGAGGCCCAGAACGATTTGATGGCGTGGAGCCTAACAAAATAGCATGGTACTCATTCTCGGCTTTCGTCTATGCTGTTGTGGTTGCAATGGTTATTTTAGCATGTGTCACAACACCACTATATCAGAAAGAGTATAGAGAGCAACACCCCTTAAATACTTGGAACTGGTATGTTTGGACGGATTTGGCGTTTACGTCAGTCTTCACTATCGAAGCAATCATCAAAAGCGTGGCGGATGGGCTGTTTTGGTCTCCCAATGCATATATGCGCAGCTCTTGGGGTTTCATAGACGGCATTGTGCTGATAACACTGTGGATCAACGTAATAACGCTGTTGATCAATGACGGTGCTATCTCTAGAGCTGTCGGGGCCTTCAAGGCACTGCGAGCTCTTCGTTTACTCAACGTTAGCGATAGTGCCAGGGATACATTCCATTCGTTGATCATTGTCGGCTGGTGGAAGCTCACTGGGGTAAGTCTCACGTGCGAGCCTTTGCCCGTCCTCACGTCAAGAAACATAAGAGCTAACTGCTGTCACTCATTAGGCTGCGCTTATATCATTATCGTTGCTGATACCTTTCGCAATTTATGGACTAAATCTATTCAATGGATTGATGGTGGCTTGTAATGACTCTGGCAACATAGAGACGCTTGATGCATGCTTCGGTGAGTACAGCAGCTCGCCTTTCAGCAGTGACTGGCCAATGCTGGTCCCCCGAGTCGCTTCTAATTCTTATTTTAATTTCGACAATTTCGGGTCATGTCTCTTCACATTGTTTCAAATTGTTAGTCAAGAAGGCTGGACCGATGTGTCTTTCGCTGCTCAAGCCATTGTAGGACGGGGCATGCAGCCTCAAGCTTTGTCTGCACAAGGCAACGCGATCTTCTTCGTCATATTCAACCTGATGGCTACCGTTTTTGTCCTTACTCTGTTTATCTCAGTTTTCATGAGAAACTACACTGAACAGACAGGGGTGGCCTTCCTCACAGCCGAACAACGATCTTGGCTAGAACTCCGCAAGTTGCTCCGCCAGATATCGCCGTCAAAAAGCTCTTATAACGAAAGTGAAAAGAGTTGGAAAAAGTGGTGTCATAAGAGAGCGATCGAGAAGCGTGGGAAGTGGTACCAAGCCATCACCATTGTTCTCGTCTTTCACCTCCTCCTCCTCATGGTAGAATTCAGTTCTGAACCATTTTGGTGGACAAAGACTCGAGAAGTTTTGTTTCTATTCTTCATTCTGACATATTTGAGTAACATTGCCATTCGAATTTTCGGTCTTGGATGGGCACGCTTCCGAAAGAGCTCTTGGGACTTATATTCCCTCATCTCTGTTTCCGGCGCTTTCGTGGCCACCATGGCGTTGATGATTGCCGACTCCCGGGCGGACGCGTCAGTCCAATTGCACAAATTCTTCCTTGTGGCTATTGTGCTGCTTTTAATACCCAGAAATGATGCATTGGATCAACTCTTCAAAACTGCTGCAGCTAGCTTGACGATTATAAGCAATTTACTAGCCACCTGGCTTGTTTGCTTTCTCGTTTTCGCCATTGCTATGACCCAAGCATTTAGCCTTACCCGCTTTGGGGACCATGAGACAGCCGACATTAACTTTCGAAGTGTACCAAAAGCACTCATTCTGCTCTTCAGGATGAGTCTAGGCGAAGGATGGAATCAGATTATGGAAGACTATGCCGAGATCCGGCCACCTCTTTGTGTAGAGGAGAGTAAGTTCTTCGATAGTGATTGTGGCAGTAAAGCTTGGGCACGGTTTCTGTTTGTTGCATGGAACATAATCAGCATGTATATCTTTGTCAACCTATTCGTCTCTTTGATTTACGAGAGCTTCAGTTATGTCTATCAGCGGTCGAGCGGCGTGTCTGTCGTTGACCGTGACGAAATTCGGCGATTTAAAGAAGCTTGGCGAAGCGTGGATCCAGCGGGAACGGGATTCATTTCCAAGGAACATTTTCCAAGGCTGCTAGGAGAACTTTCTGGCGTGTTTCAGATGCAGATTTATCAGCCAGAAGACTCTATCGCTCAGATTCTCGAAGATGTCCGCGACGACTCAAAATCAGCTCGACATATGTCCATCGCCACGATGAAACCCGATGGCGATATTGATTTGGACAGACTCAATCAACGACTATCTCAGTTGGACGTGGGAAGAATACGCGAAAGACGCCGTCGGTTCAAAATATTTTTTGGGGAAGTCCTGGCGTCAGCCGACCCAGATAAAGGCATAGCCTTTACAGATGTACTTCTGATTCTTGCTCATTACAACATCATCAATGACAACAAGAGCTTGAAGTGAGTCGTGGGCTGTGACCAAACAAAGGAGCAAGCGCTAACTAAAACTGAGTAGACTCGAAGAATTTTTACGGCGAAGAGCCCGGTTGCAACGTGTTGACGAAGAAATCCGACGCAAAGTGGTTCAAGGATTTTTTGATACTCTGTAAGTGGGACTTGCAAATTATGTGAGGAAAGAAAGACTGGTGGTCAATTATGAGATCTAACTGTTTGCTTTTCAGTTACTGGTCCAGGAGATTTAAGAAACATATGGAGAACAAACGGGCTTCCCGAATGCCTATCATCCCTCAAGTCACAATACCTCATATCCTCGTGGATGATCAGTCCGTTGACGGCATCAGTCAAAGGAGCCAGAGACGCAGCGGCGAGCAGCCACGATGGACACATTTAAGTGCAGGAGAAGGTGCCAGCCATTATAATGCACCCAGCTCAACCGAATTGAGTCTCCATGACGCCACATATCAACACCCTCTTAGCCATCCTCAATCCTCACAGGTGGCACATTCGCGGCAGGGGAGCACGTCTGGTTTCAGTTTCGAGTTGTATGAGCCTGAGTCGCAGCAAAAGTTTGTGTCTGAGCCAAACGGTCAAGATTGCTCCGTGAGTCCACTCGAAGCTCGGGATATGCTTGATGATTCCATCTGGATGGACAGTATACGGCGAAGTGCAACTTTACGGAGACCCGAGAGGGGATCTTACCGGTTCGGGGACCTCGGATAGCTTGAGTATAGGCCTAGGTTGGCACTGCATTAGACGATAAACTAAATAAGCATGGAAATACCTACGACGAAGGATGTTAGTACATGCTGTTTTTGATGGCCAACGCAATGAAAAATGAATCCATAGCGTGGACTGATTTGATCGTGTAGCTTGACGTGAACTTATGCATCTTTCTAACCTCGGCTTTTTGATAATAAATTTTTTTAGGTGTTGTGTGCATTTATTAGTGCCACGCCTTTTGGAACGTCCTTTATTCACATATGGTCAAAGATTGGACCGCCCGCACTCCTTTTTTTTTTTAAAGCGAAAGTATTAAATAGCCTACAATCTCAAGTTCTTTGGTCAATGATTGCCCCAATTGATAATTAGTGATAGATAAAAGTGCAAGGTGTCGTGGTCTCTCCTGTCTCCTGTTAGAAGCTAGCATTGCGGAGCAGGGTGCAATTATTCATTCTGGTTTCAGTTGTGAGGATTGTGGAGGAGGGGCGGAGACGACGCAGTCAGTGTCAGAAATGCAATGCTTCCCTCCCTGAAACAATCAGAGACATGGCACTCTGTTAGTGTCAAGCGTCACCCCCTTTTCGATTCTTTCTAGGATCGCTTGTATATATATATGCACAGGGGTGACATTCAGTCAAACTGAGGCCTGGTTGGCTGCGTCTCTCCATATGTACTCCTTCTGTATGTACGTGAACCCTGCTGAGGCACCTGACGTCGGACTAGTACATCCATCTACTTCGATATGTCTTATCATTGTCGTGGCATGGAGTCAGGCCCATAAGTGTTGGTGTATTAAACTCCCTGTGTTCCCACCTCCCTTCGCCTGCATGAAAACGGGTATTATCTGATAAAATTCCTGTCACACAGTACGAGCTATTGATGAAGGGTTTCATAGGCTAGCCAAGTGCTTCTGCAATGAATTGTTCATCAAGTACTGTTCGAAGCTTTGTCGCTATTTATACCTCTTTCCTCACATCGGCACCAACGCTGGCTGTTGTCTGCTGTCATCACACTCTTCACTCTTCCTTTTGAAGATATAAGTTCCTGCTCGAACATCACACATTCGCTCTGCGTGGCATCTCCTACCTTGCATCCTATAACGGGTCATCGCGACCTGTTGAATCCTTCGGCGTCCTTTCAGGTTGAGCCTGCGCTTCCCAAACCTTGCCAGAACCACAACAGGACAGGCTTAAGCGTGTTTAACTTCTAGAAAAAGTCTAATCATTGGAAGCTGTGGTGGCTATAAAGTATCTATTTACGATCTTCCCCAACTCAACGATGTCGCCTATTCCGCAAATCGAATCTTTTTTTCGGAGTCGACCGCAAAGTCGTCGGGTATCAATTCGATCTTGGCTATCTGCAACTTCTTCCCAGGATTGTACACAAAAGCCAGGTTCTCTACGGAGAGCCTTGTCAACAGAAGATACTATCAACAACATTGTTAGCCGCAAATATCGCTCAGCTGGACTGGAAGAAGAGCGTGACTACTTCCCGAGTGGACTGAGTGTGTTGGAACCCCGGCCGTTGGTATATTGGAGCAGCGTGGAAGAGAGAATGGACATAGCAGGTAATTGAGTGTTGTTCTCATTACAATGACATATAGAAAACGCAACTGAGGACAAGCCTGGCCTCTTTTGGCTCGGTGGCTCGTTTTCCTCACACGCTCCTCATCTTTTTCTTCCAAACTTGCGACTTCATCGTCTTTCGCCCAACGCTTCTGGTCAAGCAGAAAATGGGCTTTTTGGATACCGCTGGGGAGGAGCAACCTAAATTGACTCAAAGAGTCTGATCACAGGATGGCAGAGAACCTTGTCTTCAATACAAAACCCCACAAATCGATAAACTATTCGTACTGCACAAATATGAAACACACCATGATACATGAGACGTATTATGGAATCAATAAAACAGAAGTACAGCGTGGACTTCTTGGCTGTAATAGATAGAATTGATCTCTATAATACGACTGACATGCCTCTTGACCCAAAACTTGACGAATGATTCTTCCAAATGCATAGAGATGCAGGCTGTTTTTATGTATAGAACCAAATCCCCCGAGCTTGTCTACACGTGTTCAAGCCGGGTTCAATGATCTCCCTAATAGAGGCCTGGCATGTAATAAAGTTTGGTGCGTACTGAAACTTTGGTAACGACAAATCGCGTGGCCTTAGCCTGGTGGTGGAGCAAGCACAACCCATCTATTTACTTGGTGATAATTCATGTTGCAGTCCAACGAAGGACCAATTCTTTTCAACTCATTACAGATGGACACTTCCTACCGAGTTATCATTTCAACAACTCATAGTACAATAGCAAGCCAAGCGCCATACACTTAAAACACCAAGGGCAAATAATACAATCAGTACTTCAAGCAGCTTGAGAAATTTGAGCGTCATTTTTGAGAGCATTCTTTGATTGCTGTGATAGTGCCACTGATACTGGCTCTTAACGGCCACTCCTTCCAGCTTCATGGTGTTTTGACCGATATAGCAAACGATGTGTCCAGCTTAGCAAATGAGAGGGGAGTTTCTTCATGGTTGTGCTCTCTTACATTGGAGCAAGGAAACATCAACAACGGGGATGGGGAGTGGGGTGAATAGAATGAAATTGATCGGTGATATTATCACATATGGTATATGATTAGCTACCAGTTGCCACGGAGCGAGAGACAAATGCGAGAATGTTCGTTCATTCGTGTGTGAGCGACCGATCGTGGGATTACCTTGTAAAGATCGAATTGCTTCAACAGCGTTTTTAGACCCATCGCCGTTGCGGTCCTCATTCAAGTTGGTTCTTGACGAAGAACTATGGCGGGGAATTTCCCCGGAGAGCAGTGCCTAGAAGAGAGCCTGCCCACCAACCCTCTTCTAGACTTCCATATCGTCTTGGCATAGTCGTTCCTCAAAGCTTGCGTATAAGATACGGGTTCTGTGGCCATGAATATGAGTGATGTATTATATATAGCAGTGCTGATCGAAAGCTCGAATTGGATCCACCAGAATTTGAAGTTTATTGCTCTATCGTAACGCCGGGGCATTGAAAACAAAATCCATGTTATGCTACAATTGCCCCCAGTGTCGTTTACATGCCAAGTGAACTTGTTCGCAAAAGCCTGTTAACAATTCATGGATACGACCTTGAGCATGAGAAGCGGGCTGTCGGGTGCTCAAAATAAACTCGAGACCAGAGCAACATTTGACAGCTGACACTACTAGTCTCAGTGCAAATCATAGGGTGCGAAACCTACACTGCGGTAGGTCAGATTAAAAAGATGTTTCAGAGCCTGATATCACTTCATCGAGTGTTGTGAATGTCCAGTACAATAATATCAGAAGCACCAACTCTGCTCAAATCATCCATCACAAGAGCCAGTTTCTTTTTCTCTACCATCGAGCTGACAGCAACCCATCCATCTTCGTCCAATGTTGTGATGGTCGGTGCACGTTTACCAGGAGTTAATCTGCTAGCTTCTGAAAGTCGCGATCTTTCAATATTGTACTGGCACAAGACATATTGTTGAGCTGTGATGACTCCACGAATTCTCGATGCAATCAGCTCGACCAATTCCGCATTGGATGGGGATCTAGACTTGACGAGCACAGCGGTAGACTGTACGACCGTGTCAATGGCCTTGAGACCGGCAGCGCGCATAGTCTCTCCAGACTCTGCAATGATAATGTTAGCCATGTGATACAAGCGCCATCTAACATATTGATTCCCTTGATTTTTTTTGTTTTCGCGAGACGTAGTGTTGCCCACTGGAACCGACGTACCAACAAGATCAACAATACCATCAGCAACTCCAAGGGCGCAAGCCGCCTCGACGCTACCACTAAGTTCCACGATCTTCGTCCGTAGTTGACCTTTCGAATATTTGGGATTTTTGTTGTCATCGGATGCCGCTTCGAGTCGTGCGAAGTATTCAGCTGCCAAGTGGACGAAGCTTGTGCCTATTGTCTTTCCAACCAGGTCCTGGCCGTTAACGTATTTGCCCTTTTCTGGGACTTGAACCTGAAGCTTGCATGCGCCAAACCCTAGATCCATGACCATATCGCATCCGGAGGTTACCTCATTTTCATCGACATACATGCCGTGAACGGATGCATCGTGTTCCTTGACTTGGTCCCATCCTGTAATACCCAAATCCACGCGCCCTTGACCTACAAAAGTCGGAATGTCTGCTGCCGGGAGAAATATGAGCGCAATGGGTAGATTTTTGACAAGTGCAATGTCAAGTCGGTGTTCTCGGCGAAATTGGATGTCGGCGCCTTCTAGCAGGTTGAGTGCGGCTTGGTTTAGGCGCCCCTCTGGACAACGTCAGCCAGATATGAACAAGTCGTGAGCTGGGGGAATAGAATAAGAGGCTGTGCTTAACTCCACTTACTCTTGGGTACGGCGAACAACAACCGACCTTCAAGACTGGTTTCAAGGTGGTATCCCGGTCAGCAAGTGGGAAAATTGTTCGCGTTGTCATCGCTAAAGCCTCCGTCTCGGGTACGTGATGCTGAATCCGAGGCTAGTGTCTTGAAATCTCGCCACTTACTGATTAACAAGATCCATTTCGAGCGGTGATTTTGAGTTCTTGGCCTAGTAATCTCGTGTTGTCTCGCCGACTTATCGTCGTATGTATGCGGCGTAATTGGGGGAGAATAACCCAGTCGTGGAGGGGCTATTTTTTTTGTACTGGAGAAAGCTCCGAACGCGGACCAGACAGCATTTAACAATGGCCGTCCACAAAAATGCCATGTCAAAGTTGGGGGGGCTTTTAGGGTGTGATCCACGAGCCGGTGCAAACTTTCAAACTTTGCAATTTATATAGCCCAGAAGGTGTGCTGGAATTCCCCAATAGACCAAAAGACCGTTAATGCTAGCCGCTGCTAACATTGCACCTTACAATTACTTAATTAAGACCTACTGTCGCCGCGCACCATGCCCTATACATAGGCCACGTCATTGCGTGTATCGCGCCTTACAACGCACAACGCCCCACACAAGATCGATGCTATTGAGGTTATCAACCTTTGACGTGCGCAGACGTCTAAGCTACCTACGTGTGTAGGCTAGCATCGTGTCTTTTTGGGTGTTTTTTCCTCTTCAAAATTATCTTATACTTGGGATTTACATTGTTAAAGCCTTTATTATAAGAAGCTTACTTAAGGCTAGCCTTACTTCTCTCTTATTTACCAGTGTTATGGTCTAGCGCTAAGGGCTAATCGCGGTTGCCTGCGGCATCATAATACGGGTGATGTGCCCGATCCGAATGCGCCATAGCTGCAAAAGAGTACGCATTGTACATCATTTACTTGTACAATTGACACCTATATTGCTAGGCCTAGGCAAAGCCTAGGCAAAGCCTAGGCAAAGCATAGATAATCACAACTAGCTACTTATAATCCAAGTTGAATTCTCATGCTTGAATGTTGAATCTAGCCTTATAATGTTCCCTTATGTCTGTGCGCGTTTTACGCCGTAACGACTACCTGCCTCTATGTAGTACGCTCTTTGGTATAGAAACTTACTTAGCCTGATTTTCCCTATAAATCAGATGCATTGGCCCTAACCAATGAGCACAAAGAAATTACAAAATTCAATAAGTACTCTAATATAGATCACTAAAGAATAGCTTCGCCCTTTCTAGCCTACCATACCCATCAGTAGTTAGTCCATGTCTCTCGCCGTAGGTACCTACGCGCGCCAAGTGGTATTTAAGTGCGTCTTACGGGGTATAATAGCAGTCGTCCCTAACTCCTTGAGCGTGTTCAAGCTTGTGGAGTCACGTTAACCAGGGTCTGTATGTATCTCTAGACAACTTTCTTTAACACGCTCAAGAAGATACAATTATTGCACCCCACGTATATGCGTACAATACACCACCTGAATTATTTTACAAATCTACATGACAGGGGTAAATGAGCTAATTAGATGTCAGACAGGAAATAAAGGTAATAGGGGCTAGGATAAATGAATACCTTTATTTCTTAGTAATCCATACCTAAAATAATATACCTTTCTGTAGCGTCTAATCCCCTGTCTATTTTCCTTATAGCTCTCTAGGATAATACAGGGGTTATGTTGCGCGTACAGCTGATCATAGCTGTTAGCGAGGGACGAATAACCGGGGCATGTAGATTTGTAAAATAATTCAGGGTGTATTGTACCTACCCGAACCAGCCCCACGTTAATACTCGCTGGTGTTGAATTGGCGATGACTCTTCTCTTCACTTCATACTTCTTGGACTCTGAAGCCCGCCACCCAGTCTGATACATGTGGAGAAAACTGGATTCCATATTTGACATAATTGCGAAGCTTTTGTACAACGTGATGAAAAGTGGAGAAATCATATTTCGACAGCACAACAACACGATATGACTCGTTAACTTAACTACCAAACGTTCCCTGAATCGTTGGCATCTCCCAGATGGCCTCAATATTCACCTACGACCCGGATCCTCCAAGGGTCTCCTCTCCCTGGCTTACATCGGAGAATGCAAATACACTGAGAAGAGCGCCACACGACTCTACCAATACTGGATCGCTTTCAGAGTATGGCGTGAAGAAACTACGGGCAGAGCCTCAGGAAGGGCCAACAGAGTACAAACTTCACCTCCTTTTGAGACCAAGAAGGTCTTATATGTCTATGAGCACGATCGACGTGTCGAACGACTCGTCACAGTCGGCTCGTGCACGAGATTTGCATGATGCAACCCCCCCTGCGCTGAGCACTCCTGCATCATCGAACCAACCTCGTCGTGAGAGATTAAAACACCTCACCACGCAACTTCTATGGCGCCTGCAGCAATCTTCCCCATATCACTCGACAAGTTCAAAAGAACTGATTGTCCCAAAGCTGCCGGAAGACAACCTGGACCTCAAGTCATCAATCAAATTGGAGCCACTTGTGCCAGGAATTGAAGAGTCCCGAGGAGCTCTGTATGAGATAGGAGTGTCTGATGATGGAACATTAGTCGGCTTGACAAAAGATGAGATGGGTGAAAGTCTCACTACTTTGCGTGTGATGGCAGCAAGCCTTGGCTGTACTGTGGAAGTGGTTCGTATGATAATTGTTGGGAAATGTGAATGGGAGGAGATGACAGAATTGGCAGTCGGGGAGGCTCAAGAAGCTGGCGCTGCTATTAGACATGGGACTTTATGGGTAGCAGAAGTGCTTGTAATGCCCGATCTTGGAATACGAAGAAACAAATGTACGGGATGCGATCGAGCTGGCTCCAGTCTACTTGAGACGGCGGAGACTGAAACGACCCTCCCTGAGCCGATTTCATTACCAAGCAGAGGGAGCTCGCCGACGCCTCAACTCAGGATAACTTTAACAGGTCCCACCACATCAGGCAAGTCAAGCTTGTTGGGAACGCTGTCCACCGGAACCCTGGACAACGGTCGAGGAAAAAGTCGCTTAAGCTTGCTCAAACATCGCCATGAAATGATATCCGGCGTAACCAGTTCAATAGCCCAAGAACTGGTCGGCTATAAGGACGACTTAATTTTGAACTTTTCTCAAGCAAACATAGAATCGTGGGTCGACATTCACGATTGCGCAGAGAATGGCAGGCTAGTATTTCTTTCCGATTCTGGAGGGCACCCTCGTTTTCGACGCACGGTCTTGCGCGGCCTCATGAACTGGGCTCCTCATTGGAGTATTTTGTGCATTGCGGGAGATGCCTCAGAAGATGACCTCACCAGCGTAAAAGTCACTCCGTCAGCCAGAGACTTTTTGTCTACTTCTACTGCCGAAACTAACCTTGTACATGCTCATCTAAACTTGGTTTTGAAACTGGATGTTCCAATGGCGATAGTCATCACCAAACTAGACCTTGCTTCAAAGCAGAGTTTGCAAAATACGATGATGAGCCTTTTAGATACTATCAAAGCCGCCGGCCGAGTTCCAAAGATCTTGCAACCAGACCAAGTGCAGCATGATGACTTGCGCAGAATACCCGCGACAGATCTGAGCAAAGTCGAAAACCTTGTACAAAGCATATCAGAAAGTCATACCTTTACAACACATGTCCCAATTGTTCTCACAAGCGCCGTCAAAGGAACTGGCATGGGGCTAGTACACGCCCTTCTTTCCAAGCTCCCACTTCCCCCGGCGCCTACATCCCGAGACTACATAGGCATGGCGTTAAATCCTGAACAACCAAGCTGCCTCTTCCACATCGATGACACGTTCAGCTTACCGAGTTCGTATTGCGCGCTAGCAACTGGCTTCGAAGTTCCCGCCGAGCAGGGAGTAGTCGTCTCCGGCCACGTTCGCTTCAGGAGTCTCTCCGTAGGGGACAAGGTTGTGATAGGACCTTTTCAACCAGAGGATGCAGATTCATTGGATCTTCGTGTCACTATGGAAGACCGACCATCACAAGGAAGTTATGGGCTGTCTATCTCTCACCCATCATCCTCTGAGCTAGCTCGAATATCAATGAAGAATGTCGTTTCGGCTTCCGCCTTTCCAGGAGAGTGGCATAAGGCTCAGATTGTCAGCATCCGCAATCTAAGATTACCTGTACTAAATCTGGAGGCAGGACAAGCTGGATCCGTCGGGGTGGCGTTTGAGCCTAGGCCTAATGCTAAGAGTTCTGCTTTCACGAGCAGCCCCCGGGTACGACGAGGTATGGTGCTAGCGAAATCGCCAAAACATGTGTTTGACACCAAACTCTCTCTCCAAGCCGCCAGTGGGTTCACGGCCTTATTTCAAGAACCTACTATATTCTCCCTTACCATAGGCTCCTTTGTTAATGTTTATGTCGCGAGCGTGAGAGCTGCTGCTCGGGTTTTGCGTGTTTCTCGTCATCGATTGACACATACGTCAATATCTGGCGAATGCGATGATGCTGATGACATGTTTAGTCTCGGTAGCGATATAGAAAGCGTCAAGGATGCCAAAGAAAATGCAGGGAAATGGTGCAGTGAGGTGTCCCTCGAGCTGCTACATAGTAGAGAATGGATCGAGATAGGATCCAAAGTGTTCATCTTAGAAGGTGGTAGTCAACACCGATCCGGGCTCGAGGGCTTCGTTGGGAAAGTGGTTGAAATTGTTGACTGATAGCACCGATCTACAAATTAGTTACACGTCAATGTACGTCGTTTGTATAAATTCAGCTCTCTCGATCGGGATGGAATATCTGTACAAAAGCATTCGGCAACTCGAGGTCCAAGCGCGTGTTCAAATTGACCGCTCATATATACTAGGGCTGCTGCAGCCCTATCAAGCTCGTACTAATCCATAAAAAAGCGTCCATGTAAGGATGAAACCTGATAAGCCATTCATGATGCCGCTTGTCCAGAGATCCAAAGCGCCAGCAAAATATCTCCCTGTGTTGAAAAGCGGCCGACCTTCCGCTGACGACTCTGGAGCTACCTGAAAGCTATAAACCATCAAGGCAGTGATGATGGAGAATGTGATGTACATGAGAAAACCGTTGTAAGACTCAAGACCTAGTATGCCGGCAGCAACACCAAATAACGACGCAGTAAGGCTTTGTAGATTTGACAAGACCTAGGCAATTGAAGGACAGCATGTCAGTTTCATTTCATACAACAGCTGAGCAGCGTGTAACCCATTAATGGTCGCGTCATGCCTTATGGTTGTGAACGATCGAGTCGGGGACAACAGGATGGATTTGGTATTCTCGTTCGGATGGCATCGTGGGTGCTTGAGATCTGGGATCTCTGTCGGTAGCCAGTTTGATGTTGTTAGAATGGTACCCACGTGAGTTTAGGAAGCAAGATAATCGAGGAAAGTGCTTGCGTTATCTGGCACTGTGAGACGTGAGGATTAGAGGCATCAAGGCTAGTCTGTCCGGGCCGAATGGGTCCGGGCAGTCAAGTCGAATCGAACTTTCTCTACGTCCGTAGGGCAGTGGAGGGACAGCTGCTGCCCCCGGCTCCTATCCGGCCTAGATGTGATAGCGGGGTGGGATTCTAAAACTGGGCAACAACATTCCCTGGACATTTCGGACACCATGGAACATTCGTTCGAGCCATTGAAGAACGATCTCTTGCTCAGGGCAGCATGGGGTGAGATGGGACAATGAGTCTTCTATGATGCTATACTTTTTTCTGATTTCATTTCCAGGTCAAGTTGTAGAACGCCCACCGATGTGGGTTATGCGCCAGGGTACGTAAAAGACGAACGCATCTCTGGTACAACGATGAGCACCGCCAGTATTTGATACTGACATTTTCTCTGAAAAGCTGGTCGTTATTTACCCGAGTACCACGTAGCGAAAGGTAATCGCGACTTTTTCGAATGCTGTCGAGACCCCGAGGTGGCGTCTACATTGACGCTTCAGCCGGTCGAGCGTTTCGCTGGGCTTTTGGACGCTGCGATCATATTCTCCGATATCCTTGTCATTCCTCAGGCTATGGGGATGGAAGTTGAAATGGTGGACAAAAAAGGACCACACTTTCCGAATCCATTAAAAGCTCCCACTGACGGCCAATACCAGCGAGTGCGTGAGCGACAGGTCAATGTACAAAAAGAACTAAACTACGTCTACGAGGCTATCACATTGACGAGGAAAAAGCTTGCGGGCCGAGTGCCATTGATTGGATTTTGCGGCGCTCCATGGACACTATTTTGTTACATGGTCGAAGGAGGTGGCACGAAGCTTTTTGCTCAAAGCAAAACTTGGGTTTACAGATATCCTACCGAGAGCAAGGCTCTCCTGGCAAAGATCGCTGACATTTGCGTGGATCATTTGGCTCTTCAAGTGCAAGCTGGAGCACAGGTATGATCAGTCTCTGTGCCAATTTATAGCCAACCTCTTTGTCCACAATCTCGACTGACAGTTCTGTATTTTATTGAATAGATGGTTATGGTGTTTGATTCCTGGGCTGGAGAGCTAGGTCCAATGTCTTTCCGAGAATTTTCTGAACCTTATCTTTCTTACATTGCTGAGAAACTTCCTGCCAAACTTAAGAGCCTGGGATTAGATCCTGTACCTATGACCGTTTTCCCGAAAGGAGCGTGGTATGCCTTAGACTCGGTCTGCAACTTGGGATATAACGTGGTAGGCATGGATTGGCTTCAGGATCCCGAAGCTGCCGTGAAGATTCGTGGTTCGCGAAGCGTTGTCTTCCAAGGCAACGCCGACCCTGGTGTTTTATACGGGACTAAAGAAGCCATAACACAGGCAGTGCAACACATGATCAAGGGCTTTTGGGTCAACAAGAAGGGTTGGATCGCAAACCTGGGACATGGTATGACTTCTTGCTACAAATAGGATACTTTTTCTCCAATCATTCAAACCCATTCTTCTAACCATTTCTATCTTCCTAGGCATTACACCCGGTGTCGACCCTAATAACTTGAAGCATTTTTTCGCAGAAGTGCATCGGTTAACGAAGAACTAAATTAAATGCCTTATCTATTCTTACGCGACGCACCTTCCAAATGCTACAGCCAGCCTTATGGATCGTGCATCAAAGATACATTGACACATGAAAGTTGTTGGAGGTACCGCTGAATTGGCCGACGTCTTGTTCATAGCCAAATACATTTCCTCATGGGGACTTGCTCAACCCTGATAATTAGACGTTTGTCTTCAAAATAAAAAGAATGTTTGTCGTTGTTTGCTCGACACACGTGCATGGTGTCTCAATACCACATTGGCATCTCATCATGCTATATTCCGTTTGCGCCGACGTAGTAGTTGAAAGGAGAGTCTGGTATTAAAAAAAAAACGGCCGACATACACTAAACTCATAAAAAAAGGGGGGGTCTGAAGGAACGGAGAGCGTGAACAAAAGTCTGGTTGCAACCCGACCGTATGCGCTGGCACAGGTCCAGTTTGTTCTCGTTGACGGAACTTCCTAACGGCGAGTGGTCGAACTCGCAGCGAAGATTAAAACTCAATCTCTTTTCCCAAAGAGCCAATTCTTGCGTTTTTGGGTTGTTACGTCTGGATCTGTACTTGCAGTAGCGTTTCCGCCACCGGTTGTATCATCAAAAACCGCTTGTTCTTTGCTGGACTTATGAGCGAGTTCAGTCAACTCCTCGTTTTCTCGGAAAACGTTCCCTGCGCCGCCACGGCCGGTATGTTGAGCGCCAGAGCTGTAACGTCTTGGAATACTAAGCAAAGGGCGAATTGTGTGAGCCTGTGTCCTGAATTGTCCTGTTGACTTGTCGCAGAGGTCAACGCTTGTACTTACGCTTCAACATCCTGCCGCAAGCGAGTTTCCTGGGGATCATCATTCTTGGCCATGTTCCCAGTGCCACCTCGGCCAGTAGTGACCACAGGTTTCTTCAGCACCGGGGTCTCGAGGTCTGATGGGTTGAGCTTTGGCGATTGAGAGGCATTAGCCATGTTACCAGCGCCGCCGCGACCGTGAGATGATAGCTGCGAGGTTATTGTCGGCCGACACGACTCATTACTTTGCACCATGCTTTCACTTGTTAATTAGAGGTGAAGCAAGCCCTCAACACTGAACTGAGGTCTCTGTTCTGCTGGAATAGTTTTGGGGAAAACTTGAATGACGTCCCACACTTATTCCTTACAGCTTTAGAGAAAGAGCGAAAGAGAGCTTGCGTAGTAAGGACAGCGGTGACCTAGCCGAAACTCAATGAATTTAGTATGATTGAATCGATAATTTTATGCGAGCAGGTGCAGCCTAGCTTTTGAAGTTGTGATTGCGTGACGAAGACAACAACTTAGAGTGGGCAGGAAGGGTTGGTTAAGCTGGGGTCAACTATTAACGGGGTTTCATGCATGACTTTTTTAGGTGTGATCTAAATTAGCGTGGCGCGTTTGGGCAGAGTACGCAAACACGCAGCAACGGATTTTGAAATACGTAGCAATAAGTACTTTTACACAATTTTACCAAACGAAATACTTGGTAGCCTTATGTACTAAATATTAAGCCTTCTATAATCGCGACTATTATCAAGGTCTTTGTTCAACAAGACCTTCGTTAATCAGGACCTTTATTAGGATTAGAGCATTCTATAAAATTGCATCACAAATTACATTGATTACAAGTGTGATAATCTAGGCTTTGCCTAGACCTAGCAATGTAGGTGTCAATTGCATATGTCCTAGGGACTAGTATTGTCAGGAAAAGCGCCCTGAAGCATTGGATGTGTGGGCGAGGGTCGCTGTTGGACCGCGAAGCTAGGGTTCAATGTGACCACCTCTATTAAGTTATCTAACCCTATAAGAGAGTATAGACTATAGCTTAAATACCTAAGTACCTTTACTATTAGTAAAGTACTTATATAATATTAAAATATACTATAAAGTTATAGAGATCTTAGAAAATAACTAGCTAAGGGTAAACTCTTATTTTAGCTAGTTAAGTAATAAGATTATTATATAATAAGGATTAATTATACTTATATAAGTATAATATACTCCCTTAAGGGACTTTATTTAAGGTTTTTTATAATAATTTTAAATTAATTTTATAATATTTAAATTAATTTTATAGTATAAAAATATAGTTAATTAGTTATAATCTTATTTAAATTAAGGTTATTATATTGATTTTTAATTTTTTTGGGATCATTGGCTGTGGCCAATGCATCTAATTTTCAAGGAACAAAAAAATTACTAGCAATACCTAGCTAGTGTGACAATTAACAACCAAATTTAATGAATTAACAACCAAATTTAATGAAAGGTTATTATATAATACTTACTTTTTAGGTTTTTTACTAAGTATACTAAAGAGTAATTATATAAGCCTTAATATCTTATAAAAGCTTATAAAAGTATTTTTTATAAAAGGCTTTATAAGGCTATTTGTTACGTGCTAGCTTTGCACGTTGTTAGGTCGAATCCGTCAGAGGGGCTAACGGATTTAATAGATTATAAGTTATACTAAGTTTACTTATAAAAGCTACTATTAGGTGTAAGTTATAATATAAGAAGTAAGTTAATTCTTCTATCTAGTAAGCTAAATCTACTTCTATTAGCGTTATTAGTAGCTAAGCTTGTTTTACTATATAATAAGTGCTAGGTATGCCTAAAAAGGTAACTATCCTAGTTATAACTAGCTAAACCATGTCCTAATTTAGCATTTATAATAAATTAAAATAATATTCTCCTAGCTATTAATATTAAAATAAAAGAAAAATAAGTTTTATATACCTATTACTAAATTTATAACTACTATAGTCCTATAATAGTATTAATTAAAATTATTATATTAAATAATAAATTCCTAATTCCTATAACTACTTATTCCTTATTATTATATTTTCTAATTCCTTATTACTAATTTATTCTTTTCCTTTCCCTAATTATTAAATTTATTATTTAAAAGTCTATTTTACCTTTTATAATTATATTTAATTTCTCTAAAATATTAAAATATAAATACTTCTTTTTTATATTTATATTTACTAAATTAATCTAATAATCTAGTAAATTTATCCTTTATAATTATTCCTTTATCTATGTTAGGAGCACGGAGGCTAGGGAGCTAGGGATAGAGTGGTCACATAATGAAACCCTTAGATAAGCCTTAGGTTATGTAAATAACTAAGTAGCTATTAAATAGCTATATATATATAGTAAGGTATTTAGATAAGGACTACCTATAAGGTATGTAAGAGGTTAGAGTTTAAGACCTTTATATACTTACTCCTAAGTAATAGCTCTCTAGCTATATGTAAGGCCCCACTTATAACACCCGTGCGCTAGCGCACCACTAGGTAGGCATACCACGCCCTAGGGCTAGGTCTACGTAACACTAGTAAGCTACTAGCTATAAGCTAGTAACTTATATATATAACACACTTAGACTTAGTAAGCTTTAGTTAATATATAAGTGCCTTTATATCTCTTACTTAGCTATTTCTTTATTTTTATAATTTTAAAGCTTCTTTTACTAGTTACCTAAGAGTAATATAAAAGGGAGAATAACCTAATTTACTAAAGTAATACTATATATTACTTAGGATTTACTAAATAATAGTAATACTATAGCTAAAGATATACTATATTTTATAACCTTATTTAATATTATACTCTTTATTATAAAGGAAGAAAAGGTAGTAATTAAAGGGTAAATTACTTAGCTTAAGTAACTTAAGAAACTATAAAAGTAAGAATAAAAGCTTACTAACTTAATATAACTTTATAAGGGAGAAAAACTAGTAAAAAAGGGCTAAAAGGCTAGTATCTCCTTAAGCCTTAGTAGCTAAGAAGTTAAGGTTTAAAATATTATAAAACTTTAATACCTTATAAACTTATAAAAGTATAAAATATAGCTTAATAACCTTAACTATACCTTTAAGGGGGTAAAGAAAAAGTATTATTAAGATAACTAAAAGATTCTCTTTATACTTAACTATATATATATAAACTATTAGGAAGATAAGACTAATATATTAAAGAATAACTAGCTAATAGCTAGGATTACCCTAAGGATAACTAGGATAAGTTCTATAACTAAACCCTTATATTACTTAAGGACTTTATAAGCTATAATATATAAATAGCTACTTAGCTAGAGAATATAAAGTAAAAGAAGGGCTAAAGCCTTATTAAATTTAGTATTTACTTAGATTTACTAGAGAAATACCTTAAATAAGCTTTAGAAAAGACTTATACCCTTATATTCTTTATAAAATTAGTTCTTAACTTATAAGACTATATTAACTTATATATAAATACTACTAGGCTAATATAAGAAAAGGTTATATAACTTACCTAATGATTTTAGGAGGTAATATTAAAGAATAAGCAAAAGCTAAATAATTTAAAAGAAAGGCTTATATAAAGCCTCTTAATATTAAAGATATAACTCTCTATAAGGCTATTAGCTAAATAAGGACTAAAAGAATAAGAATAAGAATAAGGATAAAAAAAGTCCCTAGCTACTTATTTAAATAATAATAAACTATAAGGAAGAAAGTATTAATTAATTATAGTAGTGTAAAGTACTTTATTTATAATTATAATAAGCTAAGGAAAGACTAGTAAAAAGGTTAGGGAAACTCCTAGAGGTAAAAGTAAATGCCCTTACCTTTGCCTTAGATACTAGGGTACTAGTAAGATATTAATTTTACACACTAGTTATTATTTATAGGCAAAAAGATATTAAAATAGTAGCAAATCTTAATAGTTATACTAAGATTAATATTATTAGCGCCTAGTTTATATAGACTTATAAGCTTAATTAGGCTAAGGCTATAGCGCCTATTCTAAAGGTAATAAGGGCTCTTATAGTTTCTTAATATAGTATTTATAAGGTGCCTATTATAATCTAAGACTTAAGGGGTAAAAAGAAAGACCTTAAATTACTATATATAGCTATTAATAAGGACCTAAGATTAGAGAGAAGCTTTATATTAATTAGAATATATATACTTATAGAAAAATATATATATCTTTACTTATACTTATAAGAATAGTAGTTTAAGAAAAGAAAGGTAGCCTTTTTACTACTAACTCCCTATAAGTTTATAAAGGTAATATATAATAAGATAATTATATATACTATTATAAGTATAATAAAAGATAAGTTTATCTCTCTTAAAGATAAAAAGAAAGTAAAAGTATATAGAACTATTAAAGATATCCTTAAGGAGTTATATAAGTTTAAAGATATATTTATATTAGATAAGGCAAGGAGTCTCCTATTAAAGAAGTTAACTAATTATATAATTAATCTTATACTAGGAGTAATACCCTTATATAAACTAATTTACCCTCTTTTCTAAAGTAAACTTAAAGAGCTTTAGAAATATATTAATAATAACCTAAGAAAAGGCTAGATAAAACCCTTAAAAAGCCTTATAAGTATACCTATTTTATTTATACTAAAGAAGGATAAAACACTTTAACTATATATAAACTATTAGGGACTTAATAAGGTAATATAAAAGAATTACTATACTCTTCCCTTAATTTTAAAGATTCTTAACTAATACTAAGAGGCTTATTTTTTCTTAAAAATTAATATTAAGGATATATACTATAGAATTTATATTAAAGAGAGTAATAAGTAAAAGATAGCTTTTTATATATATTATAAGCACTATAAGTACCTTATAATACCTTTTAGGTTAACTAATACCTTAGCTACCTTTTAAAGCTATATTTATAAGGCACTTTATAAGCTAGTTAATATTATTTATATAGTATATTTAAATAATATCTTAATTTTCTCTAAGATAAAGAAGAAGTATATTATATATATTAAGTAAGTTCTAGAATATATAAGGTTAGTAAAGTTATATATAAAACTTTCTAAGTGCTTTTTCTATAAGAAATTAGTAAAATTCCTAGGGTTTATTCTCTTTATTAATAAAATATTAATAAATACTTACTAAGTTAATATACTTAAAGAATAAAAGAAGCCTATAAGTTTTAAGGATATATAGTTATTTCTTAAATTCTATAACTTTTACTAATAGTTTATTTATAAATACTCTAGGATTATAATACCTCTTTATATATTAATAAAAAGTAGTTAAAATAGTATCTAAACTAGGAGGTTTATATTTAAAGAAAAGAAATAGCTAGTATTTAACTAGCTAAAAGATACCTTTTAGTAAGTACCTTTACTTTAATATTATAACCTAAGTTAAGTAGTATATATTAAGATAAATACCTTAATTTTTATAATAGTAAAAATCCTATCTTAATAGGATAATAAGAGCTATTAGTATTTAGTAACCTTTTAGTTAAGGAAGTTTATAAATACTAAATATAACTATAGTATAGCTAACTAAGAGTTACTTACTATAGTAAAGTTATTTAAATACTAGTAATACTATATTAAAAGTATAAAGATACCTATAGAGATCCTATTAGACTACTATAACTTATAGACTTTTATAAGGTAATAAAAGCTAAATAAAAAATAAGTATAATAGTATATATTCCTTTACTTATTTTATTTTATAATTAAGTATAGACTAAGGAAAAGTAACCTTATAAATATACTATTAAGAAGGTTTAATTATAAGGGTAAACCTATATTAAATAAGGTATTTTTACTAAAGCTTTAAAGGAAAATAGTAATTACTTATATAGTAAAAGAAGCTTCCTATATAGTAAAGGAAGAAGTACTAATATATTAAAGAAGTTATAGTATAGCACTAGTCTTAAAACCTATTATTACCTTAGTAGCCTAGGTAAAAAGTAAGTTAGCTACTATAAATCTAGTAATAAGTTAGCTAAATAAAGGTAATTTTAAGGAGAAAGTAGTATATATCTAAGATATTAGTATAGTATAAGTAGTTTAAGGGGCTATTATATTACTAAACCCTTACTAATTTATAGTAAATAAACTATTAGTATAATTACTATAAAAGGCATAGAACTAAGATTTAGATTTATAAAAGTATAAAGATAAGGTTAACTCCTAAGTAAAAGGGAGAGAAAAAGCTAGTTTATAGTTATATAGTATAAGGAGTTTTCTAATATATAAAGCCTAGGTAGTTATTTTATAGAAGCCTATCTTATAATAAGAGTTTTTATAGCTATACTATAATAATTTACTAGTAAGTTACTTTAAAACTAAATATACTCTTAAGCTATTAAAATACTACTATTAGTAACTAGTAATAAGTAAAGCTATTTTAAACTATATATCTAGCTATAAAGTATACTAGTATATAATAGCTAGGAGGTATTACTTATATAAAACCCTTAAATTACTACTAATACTAAAGTAATTATAAGTAAAGATTTTAATAGACTTTATTATAAGATTACTACTAGTATAGCTAAGTAAGTAAGAAACTAATATTATCCTAGTAATTATAAACTAATTTACTAAGTACTTTATTTTTCTCCTTATAATAACTATAATTAATATAGCTAAATTAGTAAAGTTATTTTATAAGAAAATTAAGCTTTAATTTAGGGCACTAGAGGGTATTATATCTAATAAAGGCTTAGTGTTTATAAGCTAATTCTAGTTAGATATATATTACTTATTATATATAAAGTAAAGGCTTTTAATAGTATTTTACCCCTAAACTAATAAGTAAATAAAAAGGATAAACTAAGTACTAAAATATTACTTATAGTATTTTATTAAAAAAACTAGTACTTATAGCTAAAATTACTCCTAATAGCTTAATTTATATATAATAATACTATTAATAAAATAATAGGTTACTTCTTAAACTATACTTTTATAAGCTATTTACCTAAGTTTTACCTAGCTCTTAAGGGTAAGAGTAAGGAAAGGAAAGTCCTAGAAGCTTATATATATATTTAAAAGCTATATAAGGTTAGAAAGAAACTAGTATATAACTAGGTAAAAGCTACTAAAGTATAGGTAAAGTATTATAATTAATAATACTAGTTACTAACCTTAAAAAGAGAAAACTTTATATTACTATTAGTAAAAATATTAAACTTAAGAATATAAAATAAAAGCTAATCCCTAGATTTATTAGGCTATTTTATATACTTAATATAGTAAGTAAATAAGTATATTAACTAGTATTACCTAATAAGTATAGTTAATTATATAATATATTTTATATTAGCTTACTAAAGCTATAGAATTACTAGGAAAATACTATAAATAAAGAAATACTAATATTAGATTTTAAAGATAAAGATAATAAATTTAAAGTTAAAGAAGTTAAGGATTATAGGAAAACTTATAAAGGTAATAAATACCTAGTAAAGTAAAAGAGTTAGCTAAGTAAATATAATTAATAAGTAGTAGTAAAAGATATAGAAAGTGCTTAGTATATAATTTAGGCTTTTTATTAAATTAAAACTAGGGGAAAGTATAGTAAGATATAAGTAAGTTATAAGTAATAAAGAATAAGGTAATTATAGAAAAGGCCTAGCTTTACTAGCTACTATTATACTTTAATTAAAAAACCTATTAGATTATTTACTATATAAGAAAAGAAAAAATCCTTATAAGAAGGGGAGTTTTAAGGGAAACCCTTTTATAGTTACCTCTTTATATATTAAAATAATACTATTATAAAAAAGGTATTTAGTAGTCTTACTCTTATTCTCCTAGACTACTAGCTATATTACCTAGAAAAAGTAATGCTTTACTACCCCTAAGGTATAAATCCTAGGTTATAATAATATAAATATAATATTATTTTTACTTTCTAAGTATTATAATATATAAGGTAGTTTAGCTAGAAAAAGTTAGTAAATAAGTAATAAAAAAGAAGTACTAACTTACTATCCTAGGGATAAGGCTAGGAAATATAGTAACTAAAAGTTACTAGTATAAAATAATATACTAGTTATATATAGCTAATATAGCTTACCTAAGAAGTAAGTAAAGACCTAGAGAATATATAAGGAAATATACTTAATAAACCTTAGTAATACTAGTTAAACTAAAGGAAATATAATATATAGTATTAGTATAGTTAAACCTTAAAATAAGGTTTAAATAATTCTTACTAAAATAATAGTAAGTTACCTTTAAAAATATATAGTCTTTAAGGTCCTTAGAAACCTAATTACTTAAGGTATTTATTAACTCCTATACCTAGTTAAGAATAGCTAGAAAATCTAGGAAATCCTCCCTTATAGTAAGTATTATTTATAGAAATATAAGTAATTAGGTACTAAAAACCTAAAAAGAATAATATACTTACTATTTTATAAGTATTACTATATTTTATATATTTTATATATTAGATATAATACTTTAAATATTTTCTCTTTATAGTAATACTTATAAAGCTAGGGAATTAATAGTTAATTTAAGGGACTTTAGGCTTAGCTAGGGATTTTTCTTAAACTTTATATAGCTAGTATATAAATAATATATATAAGAATACTTCTTTAAATAAATATTAGGAATAATAATAATACTTTCCTTATTAAAATCTATAGTAATAATATAGTAAATAATAAAAGTAAAGTAATAGTAACTAATAATATAAAATAATCTAAGAAAAGACTACTATAGTTATAGAAAGGAAAAGAGTATAATATAAGAGGGAGTTATAAGTAAATTAGTACTTAAGCACTAGCTATTATTTATTATTATTTTAATATAGCTACTACCTAGTAAATAGTTATATACTAGCTAGTAAAAGCTATTTAGAAGCCTAGCTAAAAATAAGGGGGTAATTATAAGGCCTTACTTATAATACTTGTATACTAGTATACTACTAGGTAGGTATGCCACGCCCTAGGGCTAGGTCTATATAATACTAGGAAGCTACTAGCTATAAGCTAGCAACTTATACGTATAACACACTTAGACCTAGTAAGCTTTAGTTAATATACAAGTGCCCCTATACCTCTTGCCTAGCTATCCCTTTGTTCTCACATTAGATTAGTAAATACGCTAGCTACTTTTTAGGAATATATTAATAACACCCTTAAGGGACTTATAAATAAATTCTGTATTATTCACCTTAATAATATCCTAATATATAGTAGTAACCCTATAAGATATATAAAGTATATTAAAAGTATACTAAAGTGACTTTAAGACATAGACCTTTATATTAACCTTAAAAAGTGCTAATTTTCTATTAGGCAGGTGAAATTCCTAGGTTTTATTATATTTAAAAAGGGTATTAAAATAAAACTATTATAAGTTAAAGCTATTATAACCTAGCTAATACCCTATAGTGTATTTAATATTTAATTATTCCTTAGGTTTATAGGTTTTACTTACTTTTCTATTATCTAGACCTTCCCTCTTTTCTCTCTCTTTCCTAGCTAGCTATTTATTATTAACTTTAATATTATAGAATTATCTTACCTGCGCAGGCACCTTAGTGTAACTAACACTAATTAGTGGTTAACTTCACAACTATAGATAAGTTAGGTATTATAAGAAGAGACATTAAATTTGGTTGTTAATTGTTACACTAGCTAGGTATTGCTAGTAATTTTTTTTGTTCCTTGAAAATTAGATGCATTGGCCACAGCTAATGATCCCAAAAAAAATTAAAAATCAATAAGAAGAGACATTTCTATAGATATCATAGCCACTACCCCTTATTGCGCTAGATTAACAGTTATTGCGGTAGAGAGGCATAACTATATAAGTATGCTAAAGGACAGAGCATTGTTGTATTGTATTGTATTGTATTTTTTTAGCCCTTCGATGTATTGTATTGTATTGTTTTGCCCTATGTATTGTATTATGTATTGTATTATATTAAAAATACAATATAATACAATACAATACATATAATACAATGTATTATCCCTCCTGAGTACGAGGTAAAACTGCTTAGCTTACTACACCCTAACACCCCATTCCTTTAACTTCTTTATATCTGCCTTACAAAGCTTATTATTAGGCTTACCCTTATTTTTAAGCATTTTTTCCCTTATATTATAGATACTATTAATTATCTTTAGGTTAGATTTATCTTCCCTTTCCTTCCCTTTGCTTTTCTTCTCTTTTACTATATTATTCAATATTTTAGATAGTGCGGTGTCTTTTTATTACCTTTAGCTATACTATTATCTAATTAGTTAGTTATTAATTAGTTAATTAGTAGCCTATGACCTACTTAGTAATGCAATGGATGCAGTGTGTCTATTAGTTTCGAATTAGATTGGCTGTAATTAAGGATAAGTTATGTTTTTTTTAGGGTTTAAGTTTGCCTTAGAGCTTTAAAGGATAAGTTATAAGATAGAAGAGATGTAGAGAGATAAAACAAATATAGTTATAGAGAAAGGGGAAATCACGTTAATTTATGCTATAAGTAAAACTTAAATAGATTTAAGTTTAACTATAGTTACGAATTATAACTATATCTTACGTAATTATAGCTATAAAATTTATTATAAACTTTATATTAACCTTTTAGCCCTTAAATTTATAGCTTAAAGCTTATTCCTTTATTTATATTTTACCTAACACTATAGTGATTATTAAATTTAGTTATTAATTGTTATACTAGCTAGGTATTGCTAGTAATTTTTTTGTTTCTTAAAAATTAGATGCATTAGCCACAGTCAATGACCCCAAAAAATTAAAAATCAATACAATGTATTATTAGGGAAAAATAAAAGTAAGGTATTATATAAATTTATTATATAGTAGATTTTTTAAGTAATCTAATTAAACTATTCTTATTCTTATATATAATTTAGTAATTTATTTAAAAATCTATAAAGTTTTAGCTTATTTAGGGTAGCTAAATATTATATATTTAAGTTTAAGCTTATACTTTGATTTTTTCTCTATATTTTAAGGGTCTTTTTACTATTCCATTATTTTTTAAAGATTTACTATTATTTTCTATACTTTTTTAGCTTTATTATAATAATTACCCTAAACAAATTATTTAATATTCTAAATTAATAAGATATCAAATCTAAAGAAAAATATATAAGTATAAAGAAACTTCTTAAAAATTGAAAAAATATCTCTTTTTTTAATAAAAACTTTCCTAGGTTAAAAAGATTTTTTTTTTTTTATAATAATTTTTTTAAACTTTATAGGTTTTTTAAATAAAAGAATAAGTAAAAATCCTATAAAAAAGTTTCTAAATACTTATCTTAATTAGAAATACTTATTTTAATTTAATAATTAGACTTTTTAATAGTTTATATAAGTATAATAAAAAGCTTTATAAAAGCCTAAGCTATATATATATATTATATAATTTTATATAATAAAATTAGTTTTTTTTAAATAAAAGAAAATAGTATTTTAAATATAAAAAAATAATTTACTATATATTTATATATAAGATATTATTCTCTTTTAATAAAGAATATAAATAAAAAAGTAGGTCCAAAAGTGGGGTGTTATGCTATGTAAGCAATTTATAGCAAATCAAATAGATTAGTTATTAAAGTAAGGCAAAATTTTTTGCGTTATTTCTTAGTATACTATTACCCCGCTTCTTTTTTCTTTTCTTTTTCCCTTACAAAAATCATAAAAATTCGTAGAAAATCCAAATCACATAGGAAAAGCTTACTTATTATTCTTACTATTATCCCTTATTATTCTTCTTATTTAAGTTTCTTTAAAATCTCTTTTTAGCTATAAAAACCCCAAAAAACCCTAAAAAACCCCCAAAAACACAGAACATTATACAAAACAAACAACAAAAACACACAACAAAGGAAAAAAGAAAAAATCAAATTCAGCAAAATTCAGCAAAAAACAGCTAAAAACAGCTAAAAACACCTCTTATTTAACATAGATTCCTCTTTTTATCCTTCTAATAAATCTTCTTAGCCTATTAGGCCTAGCTAGCCTAGTAATCTTCTAGGTTTATATAAAAAGACCTAGAAAATTAGGCTAGTTACGAATTCTCTTCAAAATTATATATATTTACCTATAATTTATTTAATTTTTAGTTATTTGAAATTAATTTAAATAAAGAAAGGGTAATTATATGTTTTTGTTTATAGCCTAATTATACTTTTACCTTTAAAAGTAAGGCTAAGAGATTCTAAGCTTCTAATAGAATATCCCATTATAAGCTAAAGCATAAGAATATTACTACTTCTAAATTAGAAGAAAAATAACCTACTAAGATAATAAGTAAGTTATTTATATTATCTTATAATTATCTTATTACTAATATTATAATAGTGCCTGAAATCCAGCCACAATCCCTAGGCCAATCATCTTTAACATCCTTTTTCCCTACTAAAAGGGCTTGAAATTCTACAATTTCCTTGAAGGAATTTTCATTAGAAAAGGCAATTAATCTAGTTATAAGATTTATACTAGAAAATAACATTGCTTTTGCTATTATTAATAGTAATTCCTTTAAAGAATTACTAAATTATTATTCTAGGTAAGTAATATATTCTTTTTTATACTATTTTTTATATATATTGATTTTTAATTTTTTTGGGATCATTGGCTATGGCTAATGCATCTAATTTTAAGGAACAAAAAAATTACTAGTAATACCTAGCTAGTGTAATAATTAATAACTAAATTTAATAATTACTATAGTATTAGGTAAAACATAAATAAAGGAATAAGCTTTAAGCTATAAATTTAGGGGCTAAAGGTTAATATAAAGTTTATAATAAACTTTATAGCTATAATTACGCAAGATATAGTTATAATTTATAACTATAGTTAAACTTAAATCTATTTAAGTTTTACTTATAGTATAAATTAATATAATTTTCCCTTTCTCTGTGACTATGTTTATTCTATCTCTCTATATCTCTCCTATCTTATAACTTATCCTTTAAAGCTCTAAGGCAAACTAAAAAAAAACTATAACTTATCCTTAATTATAGCTAATCTAATTCGCTTTACTTAAAATTAGTAAACACAATTAATACTTTCTGCAAGAGACGCACAAACTAATAGACACACTGTATCTATTATATTACTAGGTAGGTTATAGGCTACTAATTAACTAATTAACGACTAACTAATTAGATAATAATATGGCTAAAGGTAATAAAAAAGACACCGCACTATTTAAAATATTAAATAATATAGTAAAAGAGAAGAAAAGCAAAGGGAAGGAAAGGGAAGATAAATCTAACCTTAAGATAATTAATAGTATCTATAATATAAGGGAAAAGATGCTAAAAAATAAGGGCAAGCCTAATAATAAGCTTTATAAGGTAGATAAAAAGAAGTTAAAGGAATAGGGTATTAGGGTGTAGTAAGCTAAGCAGTTTTACCTCGTACTCAGGAGGGTTTTTTATATATATAAGCTAACTTAAACTTAGGAATAATAATTTAGCTTCTTTGCTAAATTATAGAAGTATTACACATAGAATTCATACTATATATAATATTTCTAAGCAGCAAATCATCCAAAAGATCCAATATAATCTTTAAAATCAAGGATCTATATCTATTTAGTTAGATATCTAGACTTTAATCAATTCTAAGTCCTATTTAGGTGTTATAGCTAGTTAGCTAGACCTAAACTTTCAACTTAAATATAAGCTTTTAGGTAAGTAAATCCTATTATTCTATTATAACTATAAGGTAAGTTATAATTATTATACTAATTATCTTATATTATAGGATTTGAATATTTATCAAATTCTTAAACTAGAGCTTATATTTATGAATCCTTTAATAAAATAATTCAAGAATATCAGCTTAAGCCAAAGATAATCTCAGGGTATGTTAGCTATTATCTTTAGTCTTTTAATATATTATATAACCTTTTACTAATAGAATAATACTAGTTTTACTAGAGATAATAAGTCTAATAATAATACTTTTATAACTTCTTATATTAATAAGAACTATAAAAGTATTATTATAGAAGAACCCTATAATATTTAATGTGTAATATATGTTTTAAATATTATTACAAAGGATATTATAATAAGCTTTATTAAATCAACTTCTTCTAAAGAGGATTTAGAAGCTTTTAAGAATAGTGAATTTTTACATTATTTTACTAAAGATATCTCTTCTATTAAGGAGAGATAAAATTATAAGGAATTTAAATCCTTAGCAAATGGTAAGTAATTTATTATAATTATTATTAGTATTATTACTAATATTTCTATAGGAATCCTTAGTAAAATTAAAAGGGTTACTATTATTATTAAGAATAACCAAGGATTATATAAGACTTAGTTAAAATCTTTACGTAAGGCAAAAAATGAAGGCTATATTGCTAAGAATTGCAATATTATAAGAATTCCTTTAGGTAAGTTATCTTTATTATATATTATTTTATATATAATACTAATTATATCTTTAGCCAATGAAACTAGGTGGAATTTAACCTATAAGATAATTAATACTTCTTTAGAGCTTAAAGAAGCTATTATTTTTCTTAATAGGGAGTCTAATATTGTAGCTCTTAAGGATGCTATTCTAATAACGCAAGAATAGGCGGATTTAGCTACCCTAAGTAGCATATTAAAGGTCTTTTATAAACTTACACTTATACTTTAAAGCTAGAAGTATAATACTTTAGGTTTAGTCCCACTTTTTATTATTAGGATATATAAATATCTTAATGATATAAAAGAGGACCAAAAGGCTTATATTCGCCAGGTATTTATATTGTGTGGCTAGGAATATGACCCCTCGAGACCTCTTTTCTCACAAGACCTCTAGCCCCTAAGACCTCGGATCTATCGGATTGTCGGATCAATTCAACCACATCGGATCCGGCCTAGCCCCTAACCCCCTAGCTAGATAAAAGCCCTAGATTCCCTCCTTTTTCATAGAAAATTAACTCTCCCTTTGATGCCTTTGGCTTGGATTGTTTAATTAAGATTACGGAATTATTTTAAGATTATGGAATTATTTTGAGATTATCTGAGATTATCTAGCTGCCTAGCTAGGCTGCTTTTCCTAGCTTGGATCCTCGCGATGGATCGCAAATATCGCCGACCTAGATCCCGATATCTAGGTTCAATCGCTGATATCGTCAATATCGTCATTTTCATTAGCATCATCGTCATCGTTAAGTCCCTCTTTTCCGTTGTTTTGGGGTGGTTGTTTTTCCCTAACAAAATATTACTTTCTTATATTAAATTATATCCTTTATATACTAACTTATAATAGGAAACTTATAGCCCTTAAGGCAAGGCCTTTATAGTATCTATAGATATTAGCTTAAATAAGCTAGCTAATTATTTTCCTAAAGATATAGGAAATAATTACTTCTTATATTAGCCTTATCTATATGCTATGTTATTAGACCCTTGGCTTAACCTTCTTACTATAAAGGAAAAGCTAAATTTAGAAGATTAAACCTTAGAAAGGTTAATTAAAAACCTTAAAAAGGACTATAATTCGTAAGTATAATAACTCTTTCTTATGTATAGTTTTAATATACTAATATATAATATTATTAGGATTTTACCTCTTTATAAAGAGAACCAAGCTAATAGTAATATTAGCAAGCAAGATTAACACGTAAATACCTAATTTATAGTTGATCTTGCAGGGCCTAGTTAACCTAGGACCTTTGAAAATCCTAGGCCTAAGCCTAAAACTAACCTTTATAAAGGTTTATTTCCTAATAAGAGGGAAAAATCTATTTAAAAGAATAGAAAAATGAGATTTCTACTTATACTAAGCTAGATATTTAAGAGGATAAGGTAAGTAAATCCCTTTCTTATATTAATAATCTTATTAATATATTAATATTATTATAGGAGGATATCTTTAAATAGTAGGAAGATAATACTAAATCTTTCCTTATTTTAAGTATTATTACTAGGAAATACCTAGCTATTCCTGCTACCTCTAGTGCTATAGAAAGCACTTTTAATACTAGAGGTAATATTCTTACAAAGAGATAAACTTCTTTAAAGAATTTTACTTTAAAGGAATTAATCTTATTAAAGAATTAGGAAAAGGAGGGAAATATTACTACTAAGCAATATTCAGAGCTCTATGATTATTATAGCTTTGATTCTGAAGAGTTTATATTTTCTTCAAAGGAAGATTCTAACTTAGGTAAATCTAATGATTTACCTAATATTAAATCTTCCTCTGAAGATGATATTTATTCTAATTTAGACCTTTAAGTAGGTTATTATAAGGGTTTTGTTACGTGCTGGCTCTGCACGTTGTTAGGTCAAATCTATCAGAGAGGCCAACGGATTTAACGGGTTGTAAGTCATACTGAGTTTACTTATAAAAGCTACTATTAGGTGCAAGTTATAATATAAGAAGTAAGTTAATTTCTCTATCTAAAGGGCTAAATCTATCCCTATTACTATTACTTATAACTAAGCGTATCTTACTACGTAATAAGTGCTAGGTATGCCTTAAAAGACAACTATCCTAGTTATAACTAGCTAAAACATAACCTAATTTAACCTCTATACTAAATTAGATAATTATTCCCTAGCTATTAAAGTTAAAACAAAAGAAAAGAAAGTAAGTTTTATATATTTATAGCTAAATTCATAACTACTATAATCCTTTAATAGTGTTAATTTAAATTATTATATTAAATAACAAATTCCTAATTTTATATTACTAAATTATTCTTTCCTTCCTTTACTTACTAAATTCCTTTACCTTAATATTTGTTTTGCCTTTTATAATTACATTTAATTACTTTATATTATTAAAATAAAAACGCTCCTTCTTTATACCTATATTCACTAAGTTAATCCATTAGTTTAGTAAATTCATAAAAACCAAAACTTTTTGCCTTAAATCTTTACTAAATTAATCTAATAGTCTAGTAAATTTATTTACTATAGTTACTTCTTTATCCACTAGCTTATTAACTTATATATATAGTGTTACTAGATATAAAGTTACTTAAGTTACTTTTAGCTTTAGTCCTAACTTTTCCGCTAGTCTTAGCTTCTTACTTAGTATTTCTAGTATTAAAGTGTTATCTTACCCTTGCTTATTACTAATTTAGTTTTCTTATTAGTTATTCCTAGTATTTATAACTTTTTATATAGTGTTTCTAGCGTTAGAGTGTTCTTTTATAATTATATATTAGCTAATTTAGTTTGTTTATATTCCACTAGACTTAATACTACTAGAGTTACTTCTATAGTAGCTAATTTTACTATTTTTATATTTTCCTTAAGCTTCTTTTACTTAAGTAAAAGTTTATTAATAGATATTACTTAGAGATTAATTCTTTTATATAGTTCTATTACTATAGCTACTAATTTTACTATCTTCTCCTTATATTCTTTTCTATTAATTATATTACACTTTAAATTATTAATCTAGTTATTAACTTCCTTTAGCACTTTGCCTAATTCTAAACTTTAAATTCGTTTCTTTTAATTCTTAAGTATCTCTAAGACTTATAGAAATTTTTTTATATTAACTTTACCTTATTCTTTACTACTTCTATTAGCTCTATTACCTTAGTCTTATATTTATTAGTATATTTATTTGTATCTTTTATAAGGCTTTTTACCTTATTAAATTTGATTTCTATCTTATTAGTCTAATTAATTAAATCATTAATTTTACTTATTTTATACTCCTTATTCCTTTCTTTATCCTATTAGAGTTTAGCTAATTTAATTATTACTAGTGTTTTCCTTATTATAATACAAAGTAAATCTATCCTTCTAATACTAGTAAGCTCTCCTATAATTATACTATTTATACCTTTATATTTATTTATAAATCTTAAAGCTAGTAGGTTAGCTTATAGTAGTAGTAACGCTATACTATTATAGGTAGTATATTAGTGGCTACATTTAACTATTACACTATTATAATAAGCTATTACTACTATTTTTACCTAATTTTTACTTATCTAGTTACTTTACACTTTATTAGATTTACTATTACTTAATACGCTAGTTTCCTAGCTTATTATATTACCTATTACTATATACTTAAAGTAACCTATTATTTATTAAAGATAGTAAAGATCTAAATTACTATATTTTACTATAATATAAAGTAAGCGTCCTATAAATCTACTTCTAAACTATTAGCTACTATAGTAGCACTATTTAAGGCGAATTTATAAGCATATACCTATATTACATAATAAACATTTTATATATTTACCTTATAGCCTACTATAGTGTGCCTAAAACTACTAAAATTAATTAATTTAATACTTCTTCCTTTATAGTTTATATTAAACTCCTTTATTACCCTTTTATACGCTACTAATCTAATTTTTAGTATTAGTAAGTAACTCTTTAATCTAGATTCTAGTTTTCTAAATCTAGTAAATAGTAATTAAAAATTAAGTTTTCTAATTTACTCCTACACCTATAATAGCCTAATAAGATATTTAGCAAGTATATTATTAATTTTGTCTTTAAATTTAGTTTTAGTATCCCTTTTCTTTTCTTTAGACCTCGTAAAGTTAAATTCTTTATTACTACTAGGGCTTATTTTAGGTTTAGATTCTTTATTATTATTAGGGCTAGTTTTAGGTTTAGATTCTTTATTATTATTAAGGCTAGTCTTGAATTTAGTATTATTATTACCTAATTAAGTAAGATTAATTCTTTATATGTTATTACTACTTTTATTACTATCCTAGTGTTTAACTTTCTCTTTACTAATATTCTTTTCTTCTATAGTATAACTAGATTTGTTATTCTTTTAAGCTATTTTGCCTAAACCCTACTAGGCTTATCTCTAAAGCTAGTTATAATTATCTTATATTAATTATTATATTACCTAATTACATTCCTATCTTTCTACCTCTAAATCTAGCACTATATCTATATAATCTTTACTACTATTACCTTTTCTATTTATGTTTTATAATACTAGCTTTATTCTAGTTACCTTCTTAATAGTAGTAATAATAGCTTTAATATTTTTAGCGCCCCCTATAGCTAATTATAATAGCTTATTTAATTTATCTTATACTATCCTTAAGGTTACTAGATACTATTATTAGCGTAAATTTGTAATTTACTTTAGTAAATTTGTAAATTCTTAGAATTAGTAAAAACCTAGTACTAACTTTAGTATATAGTATAGTAGTTTCTATCTCTTTAAAATAACTACTATACCTAATTTACATAAAAGGTTATTTACTTATTACCTATATATTACTTTTTCTTTATTAGTGTTAACTAAGTATTACACTAAATTCATGTATATAATTTATCTAACTAGTTAGTTTTAATGTCTTAATACTAGGCACTAAATACATAGATATGCTACTTATATTTACTTATAAATTATTTAGTTATATATATCTAACTTATTATTAAATAAAATAAATTCTAGTTTTATACTTAAGTAATAATATAAATTATAATTAACTATATAAACTTTATATTTAATCTTAGGGAGGGCGTTTCTATATCTTATATAAAATTACTTATATTTATTATACTTTTTTATTTTCTTTAGGTAATGCCTCTTTACCTCTAATAGCTAGTAAAACTTTATTCTCCTTATATTACTAAATTTAGCTAAGTTAGCTATATAGTAATAGAGAGCTATAAGAGACTATATATATATATACTAAATCTAATTATACTAGGTTTACATAGGTATTAAGGTTATTATAAGGTATAGAAAATATAAGGGTTAAATAAATATAACTATATAAGTACTAAAACTAACTATACTAAGTTTATATAGGGATTAGGGGTTAATATAAGGTATAGGAAATATAAAAGTTAAATAAATATAATTATATAAGTATTAAGAGATATTATAAGGTTATAGTAAGTATAAGGGTTTAATAAATTTACATACGTATACACTAGATTTAGCTACGCTAGGTATGTAAAGGTATCGTAGGATATTATAAGGTATAGGTATAAGGAATTACCCTTAGCTAGCGTAATAACTAATATATATAGGAGGGTATATTAATTCTATACTAACTTATTAAATTTACCCCCTTATTATTATGCCTTTCCTTTTAATATTATTATTTAGTAAGGGGATTAAGGCCTTTCTTTGTATATTCCTTTGCCTAATTAATTAGGTTTTTTTTAAGATAATTCTTTACTATCTTAGCTATATTAATCCTTATTTTATCTTTTATAATCCACTAGTTATCTTTAGTAGTATAACCCTTCTATCTAATAAGGAATTTAATTCTTAACGTTTTAGTCCGCTTAAAAATCTTAATCTAATAGCTATAAATTCTCTTAATTTCCTAATAGTCCGCTTCTTATAAATTATTAAATATAATTAGTAAAGAAGCTACCTCTTCTTTTTTAAACAGGTTTTTTCCTTATACTAGCTTTTAAATTTACACTACTAATACTACTAGATATATATATGAATTTAGAGGGAAATTTAATTAATATACTAAAGGATTTACTTTTTCTAATACCTTATATAGCCCTACCCTTTATAAGGACTATTTCTTCTTTAGTTTACTAGGTAATTTATATCCCTTATATAGTTATAAATATACTATATCTCCTTTATTAATATTAACTAGTTTATAGTAATTATTATATTAGATTTTAGTAAGCACTATTACTATTATAATTACTAATTAGGCCTTATGCTAGTATAGCTTTTATAGTACTATAATATTATTTACGTTAGATTTAGTATTAGTTACGTTATTTAGAGAGAGTAAATTAATAATACTTAGTAAGTAGAAACTATATAATAGCTTATTAGGAGCCTGCCCTATACCTATAGCTATAGTGTTATTTAGCTAATACTATAGTGCTAGTAATAGTAATATTTACGTTATATCTAGGTCTGTTACTATATAATATTATATTACAATTATTACTATCTAATTTTTCCTTTTTATAGTTTTATCTATCTAAGGGTAATATACTATGCCTATAAGGAGTTTAACTCCTATATACCTAAAAATCTCCTTCTATATATTAGATATAAACTTTAAGTCTCTATTACTAATAATTTATCTTAGTAATCCCTAGTCTATAATATATAAGGCGTAAAGAAGTAACTTTACCTAAATTTCTACTAGATATATAATATACCCTAGTATTAAAAAGTTCTCTTACTAAATAAATAATTTACTAGGTATAGTAAATTATATATAGTATACCCCTTTATTTACTATATAGTGTTTATAGCTAATACTTCTAGTATATCTATTATAAAATTAAGTGAAATTATATAAAAAGGTATTAGCTTTAACTATAATAGTTATAACTCCTCTAGTAGTTTTAATTAATTAATAGCATTTTCCTAACACACTACGTAGTAAGTAATATAATCACGAATTTACTAGCTTATACGTAAAAAATAGACTAATTATAACTTTACTACTATTCTAGTAATTCTAAAGTAGTGTTAGTTATTATATACTAGTTATAAGATAGATTTAACCTTAGTTATTAGAATATAAAGCCAGAAAAATCCATCCCTATTATAATAATATAATAGACTATCTTCGCGTAAATCCTATCTATATAATAGAATTTTTAGTTTAACTCTAGCATCTCTTACTACTTACTTTTCCTAATAGGCTTTTATAGCTATAATAATTTAACTAAATTTCTAGTCTAACTAGTATCCTAAGATAATTCTAGCCTTAAGCTTGTTATTTATAATTACTATTATAATATATTCCTTACTTATAAAATATACACTTACCTCTAATTTATTATATTAACTTTTCTATGCTATCTCTCTATAAGTTACCTCTACTAGTAGCCTAGAGAGTGTATCTAGAATAACATTTAATATTCCTAGTATATGTGTTACCTTTAGATTAAATTATAACAAATAATTCGTAACTTTTACTAGTTTTAAATTAGCCTTATCTAAATCTATTATTAATAATAAGGTATATTTAATAATACCCTTAGCTAGGGAATAGTTAGTTAATATATTAACTACTACACTATTAGATTAAACTATTTTTAAAGTTTCCTAATGCTTTATATAATTATAGCTATTTTTACTTCTGTTAACCTATACTGTTTCTTAACACGTAATATTGCCTTAGAGAGAAATAAAATTAGCTATATTCTATTATTCTTAATATCTTTCCTAGGAATACTTTAACTATTTTATTTCTCTTATAATTAGAAGGTATATAAGCTAAATCCTTTCTTATATATATTAATTTTAAGAAAAAGTGGTTTCTTTAGGTTATAGTGCTATAATATTTGTTTCTTACTTAGGAATGCTTTAATATCTTTAAAAGCCTTTTTCTTATTTATTATTAGCAAAAACATCTTTTATTATATCTTCTGTTTCTATACTAGTTTTAAAATACTAGTGATTTTTTTATTTTTTCCTAAAACTCTCTTAATAATACTATTTTTACTCCTATAATAGTTAGATTTATATATTAAACTATAGGATCCTATTATAAAGAAATCTAGCTATTTTAATAAAGGTCTTAAGACTTAATAAATCGCTTAGAAAAATTATCTTTTGAAATGCTTTAAGTCTATTATTAGTATTAGTAATTCCATTACTATTAATAATAAAACCTAGTAACTAGATAGCAGGATAACTAATAAACGATTTCTTTACTATAATTATTATTCTATTCTCTTTAAGAATTTTAAGTATAATACTAAGATAATTTAAATAATCCTTAATATTATCTAAGAATATAATAATATTGTTAATATAAACCTAAATAAAATGCTTATACTTCTAGAAAAGTTAGTCTATAAATCTTTAGGTAAAAGTAAGGGAATTTTTAAATCCTATTAGTGCTATATTTAATGCCTTAAGGCCCTAATTTAATATAACTACTATGCGGGCTTAATAGTCCCTCCTAATTAGTAACTAATAGAAAAATCCTATTCTATTAAAAAGTAAGAAAACCTTCTTACTATATATATTATTTATAATATTACTTTAGTCTAGTAAAGGGTATATATCTAGTATTACTATGTTATTAAGTAGCCTTATATTAATTACTACCTTTCCTTTCTTTTCCTAGCTAGTTTTATACTACACTATAAACGCTAGGCATGCTATAGCTGCTAGTTTATCTAAATATAATATCTTACCTTTTATATATAATTTATTATATACTTTATTAAGTTTACTTATATCTTAACCCCTAATTAGTAAGGCCTAATTAGCCTTATTTAATATTACTATTCTTTAATAAGGTTAATCCTTATTTTCTAGTCCTTAGGTATAGGAATAATACCTCTATCTTAATAAATATTATATTTATCTATTAATTTAATAAACTTACTTACTACGTTCTAGTTAATATTAGTGACTTATACTCTAAATTAATTAGTAATATATAGGATTTCCTCTAGGCAAGAGATTCTATATAATAGCACTCCTATATTAACCTTTTTTAAATTAAACTTATTACTTTCTTTATTTAACTTATTCTCCTTCTTATTCTTCTCTCTTATAGTCTCTATAATATCCTTACTAAAATAGGCATAATATACAAAAGAATTATTAACTAAGTAATTAGTATTAACCTTACTTACTACTATTAGTTATATAACCTTCTAGTGTTTATTAATAGTAATAGTTTTATCTATTAGATTATAAGTAATTATCTATTTCTAGCTAAATCTAGTAATTAATGCGTTAGGAAAAAACTTTAAGTATAACTATATATAGTATATACTTATCTCTTTATTTTCCTATGCCTCCTTCTAATTAACTACTATAGTTAACTATATCTTTAGTAAAATTATTACTATATAAGCTATAATTACCTACTAGTGTAAAACTTTACTTATTAGTTAGAAAATTTCTACTTTAACTATTATACTATAGACTAACCTAAAAATAACTCTAGGATATATAAAATTAATTTTTACTCTATACTTATAGAGAAAGTTTATTCTAAGTAGTAATTTAAAACCTAAATTTAGCATTATATTTACTATAACTATAAAATATCTAGTAATTTCTATTTTACATACTACTCCTAGAATATAGAAATTAAATATAGCTATTTTAGTAATAAAAAAGGAAGATTATACTCTAGATACTAGCTTTAGTTCCTATGTTCTTTATTTTATATTTAACCTATTCTATTATAACTATACCTTATCCGCTAGAATTAATAATATTCCTATGTTAAGATAAATTTAATAACTTTTACCCTTATTATTAAATTTAAAAGGGATTTTTAAGTAAGTATTTACTCTCTTTTTATTATATTTAACCTCTTAAGATCTTATAATAGCCTTAATTACTTATCTAGGGGTAAGTTATTTTGGTTTAGTTATTTCTATCTTAGTTATTACTATATTTATCTCTTTACTACTATTTTCTATAAAATAAGTTTTAATAAAGTTAAACTCCTATATTCTAGTTTTATTATTATTCTCCTTAGAGACCTCTCCTTCCTTAGCTATATAATAGCTATATTCCTAGAGATAGGTTTTATGCTATTATATATTAGAATTATTATTATATACTATAATATAAGCATACTCCTTTTCTTTACTAGGCGGTTTTTCCTAGTATTAATAATACCTAGGTTACTAAAATTAGCCTCTTATATCTAATAGTCCTTAGTTTTAAGAATATTATTCTTCCTATTAGTCTTAGACTTTTTCTTAGTAGTTTTAGTTAAACCTAGATTACTCCCCTTAATTCTCTTAAGTTTTATTTTACTAAGGCCTTTAGTTTTATTCTTTAGTAAGTTAATTCTACTAGTATAGCCTAGGTTAAAAAAATCCTAAGGATCCTTATTTATTCCTATTATCCTATTAGTAATATTAATTTCTAGTCAAGAATTATACATTTATTAGCCTATTCTAATTAGCTTATATTTTATTTTTATTATTCTCTAAATTACTATTAAATATATTTATATTAAAATAAACCTTAAGCTTTCCTTTACCTTTTTACCTTTACCCTAGCCTTTACTATATAAATAGTTATATAAATTACGTCTTTTATTATTTACTATAGTAATATATGCTAATCGTATATCCTTATAAGTTAGTATTAGGCATATCTAGCGTAATCCTAGATAAAGCTTAAGATATAAATACAAAAGAAGCTAATAGTTAGTTATTTTGCTATTAGCTTTTATATATTAGAAGATTTTTAATATAAATTCATAGAAAGATACTTTATTAATAATATTCTCCTTAGTATACTTTGCTTTCTTTAGCTATACTATTATGTCTTATACTTAAATACTAAATTCCTTCTATACTATAGTAAATACTATTAAGATATTGCTAAAAATAGTGACTTATTTGCTTATATTAAGATATTATCTATACTATACTATTACATCTCCTTAAAATAGCGTCTAGATCTTTTTCTAGATAATATCTTATTAGCTAGGGTTAGCATAATATAAGTGGTTTTTAACTACCTAGACCTATAATTTAATATTATAAAAGATAGTCTATTTCCTATTATATATAATAAGATTAGTATTAGCTTCTTCTAGTTTATTATAAGGCTTAAAGTGTCTAATATCCGTAATTTTCCATATTAAATCCGTATTTTATTTTACTAATTCTATTTGCTAACTATACTAATCCTAATCTAATACTAAATCTATCCTTCCTTAGTAACTAGGATTAGTATACTATCCCTAATCTAAATAGTATAGTATTTACTACTATAAATAGTATAGATTTAACTACTACTATATAAAACCTTACTAGTATTATAGTATTATTAGTTATACTACTAGTCTAGTCTAAGTATCTAAATAACTATTATATTAACCCTAGTTACTTAGTAAATATACTACCCCTTACATGGGATTATACGCTAATAGTGTTAAACCTACTAAGGTAGTAGCACTCTATAAACCTCTAATTTTAGTTATTAATCTTATTACTAAATAGTTTATTTTATTTACTATTTAGTTTAATATAGCTTATTATATAGCCTATTACTATTCTAATATTCCCTAAAAGAACCTTATAGTATTATATTTATTTACTCTAGTATATAATTCCCCTAGTTTTAATATATTTCCTAAGGATTCTAGTTATAAATCCTCTAGATTTAACTCTATTAAAAGATTAAGGGATTCCTTACTTTAAGTAGTAGTATTATTTTTAAGGTAATTTATAATCCCCTTTCCTTTATTAATTTTACTTATCTCTATGCTTTTCCTAGTTCTAGTAGTAGTATTACTATTTATAAGGCTAGTAATGCTTTTAAATTAGTGCCCTAAGGCTTTGCTTCCCTTTAATTTAATAGAATTATTAAGGAATCCTTTAGACTTAGCCTTAGAAATATAGTTCCTAACTTAAATCTAAGTAAGGCATATAGCTTATAAGTCTATTAGATTCTAGTAAATAGGTAGTTCCTAAGATATTAGCTATTCCTACCTTCTTATAATTCTGTTATTAAATTTATATTATATAAGCTTATATAAGTCTTTTTAATTACTAATTCTAACAAGCTTTTGCTTTTAATGTTTAAAATCCGGATTTATATTATTAAAAGTCTAGAACTAATAAATAAGGTGTAATTTGTTCTTAGTAACTAGGAGAATATTCTATTCTCCTAATTAACGCTATAAACAGTTAGTTTTAAACATATAGGTATTATATCTAGGTTACTAGAGGTACGTAATAAAAGAATCTTTAATTACTACTACTTATTACGTGCTAGCTTTGCATGTTATTAAGTCAAATCTATTAGAGAGGCTAATAGATTTAATAGGTTATAAGTTATACTAAGTTTACTTATAAAAGCTACTATTAGGTGTAGGTTATAATATAAGAAGTAAGTTAATTCCTCTGTCTAAAGGGCCGAATCTATCCCTGTTACTATTGCTTATGGCTAAGCGTATCCTGCCACGTAACAGGTTTTCTCCTAGTTTAGTCTAGTTTTCCCTTAATAAATTTTTTAATATTTATAAATGTTTTCCTATATTTTATAGTATTTTTACTATTATTTTTACTATTATTACTATTATTATTACTATTATTACTATTATTACTACTATTATTACTATTATTATTACTATTATTACTACTATTATTACTATTATTACTACTATTATTATTATTTTCAAAAAACATAAAAAGAAAAGTATTTTATTTTATTAATATTTTTAAAAACCTTAAAATACTAAGTAATTAAAAAGTATAGCTTTTTTATAGTAATTTCCTTATACTTACTTATATTTATATATAAGTTATTTATTTACTATTTAATTTTAATTAAACTTTAATACTAATAATATTTTAAGTTATATAAGTAATATAAGTAATATAAGTAATATATATATAAGCTATTATAAGCTATTATAAGCTATTATAAGCTATTATAAGCTATTATATAAACTATATATACCTTATAATAAAGGAGCTTAACTTAAAACTAAAAAAAAGAAAAAAATCCAAAACAATACAAATAATACATGTATTGTATTGTATTGTAAAATTTTAGATGTATTGTATTGTGTAATGTATTGTATTGTGTTGTATTGCAATGCTCTGCTAAAGGAAGAGACTAGAATCCTAGTTATAGGCTTATTAGGCTTCTAAGGAGTTAATTCATTAACCCTTAGGCTTATGGGATATAACTTTATTATATTTATCCGGGATATTATTATTAATTATTGATTTTATTATCTATTATAAGAAAACTAACTAACTAACTAAATCTATTACTATAAGGCATTTATTTTAAACCTAATATTAAATAACCTTAGCTAAGCTAGCTAAATTACCTATAACTTCTCTTAATATATTACCTTTTTTAATAAACCTTTAATCCCTCTCTATAAGTATTTATTACTTATTTCTTACTCCCTTTACTCTTAGTGCTATTTACCTTATGCTTATTAGTAAGAGAGATTATCTCCTTCCCTCTTTTTATATAAAATAGGAAGTAATAATTCCTATTACTTCCTTATTATTTTTTTCTATTACTTTCTAGTTACTTTTAGCACTTCTATTACTTTACTTACCCCTAATTTAATTTATTTTTAATACTACTTTTACTGCTTTTTCCACTATTTTTCCTATCTTTATAATTTTCTATGTTTTTATAATTTTCTAGCTTTATTAAGGTAATAACGCTTCTAAAGTGCGAAAGAAGACCTTAGTAATAGGCAAATATATAAGCTTAATTAGTAGTAAAAGAATAATACCTTAGACCTTCTTTTATAGCCTAGATATTATAAGATAGTAGAATTAAAATCTAGACCTTCTATAAGAGAAAGGGCTATTACTAGTAATAGTAAGGCTTAAATAATTACCCTTAAAAGACTATAAGGGAGTAAACTACTACTATATCTATAATAGCTTATAAATAACCTTATAAAAGACTAGAAAAAGTCTATTAAACTAGACCTAGAGACTACTATATAATCTAAACTTAATAACTAGATTATAAGGTTTATTAACCTTAGTAAGTATTAAGGTTAAAGAGATAATAATCTCTAGAAATTTTTCTAAGAAGACTTTAAAGGCTAGTCTAAAGACACCTTTAAGAGAGTAAATAAAGATATTATTAGAGAGCTATATAATTCCTTATAAGATTATAGTATTCTTATTAAATAAGGCCTAGGATATTTAATCCTAGTATCTCTTAAAGAGGTACTTTACTAAACCTTAATACCTCTTTAGTTATAGGAAAAATTATAATCTTCTAAACCCCTAAAGCCTTAGCCCTAAACCTAATTACTTACCCTAGAAATTCACCTTTCTTAACCCTAATAATTCCCTAAACCTCCCTAAGAGCCTTTATAATAATCTTAATTAAATTAATTACTTTATTCTAATAATTATTATTTATAATAACCTATAGACTATTATTTATAATAAATTATACCTTTATAGTAATTTCCCTTTAAAGATTAGATTATAAAGAAAATCTTAGAGTTTATAAAGATATATAAGGATAGTAATTACTATAGTAAGAAGCTATATAACTTCCTAATACTAAAGATTATGCTCTTTAAAAATAAGTATAATAGGATTAACCTCTCTTAATTACATTATTATAAAGCTTTCCTTATTATATTAATAAGTAATACTAAATAGTATTACCTTAATTACCTCTTTAGAAATAATTATTCCTATAAAGAGATAATTACTTATATTTATTAATACTTTAAGATAGAAAGTAACTAATAATTCTATTACTATAAGTAAAGTAATATAATACTAAAGAGTATAATTAATAAAAACCCTAATAAAAGTAAGCTTAAGTGCCTTAAGATTATATTATTAACTCTTAAGAAAATTTATAAAGGGCTATACTCTTCTAATATAGTAAATAATAAGCTTTATAAGTAAATATTAAATACTATAGCTAGTGTATTAAAATATTAGGTCGTTAAATATATATACTCCCTAGGCTTTAAAAGTCTTACTAAAGACTTTTATAAGGTAATTATTATTATAGAATTAAATAAGAAAACCTCTTAATATCTTTAGTACTAAGAAGAAAACCCTCTAGAGGCTATATTTACTAATTATTAGTATAGATAATAATCCTATAGTAAAGGAAGCTATTATAGAAAAAGCCTTAGGCTTAGCTCTAAGTATTACTTTATATATAGTAAAGGTAGCTACTAGTTCTCTAATTACTTTACTAAAGAATATTAGAAAGAGAAGGACTACTAGTAAGCTAGTAAAATATATTATATAGCCCTTATAAAGAAAAGATTCTAGGTATTCCTTACTTCCTATAAAGGGTAAGATAATAATAAACCTAATAATAACTTTAGTTAAAATTAGGAACTATATCTTATAGCCTATATAAAGGCCTAGGATAAGGATAATATTAAGGTAGTAAAGCTACTATTAATAGTATATCTAAGTATTATATAATTCTTTTACTTTAGACTATAGACTAACTATAACACTACTAATATTAATATCCTTATAACCCTAAATAATTAAGCCTTTTAATATATATTCCTTAAGTAAGAGCTTTATAAGCTATAAGAGTGTAATAAAGGCTTAATTTACTATATCTCTAAAGAATACTATTTTAAAGAGGTTTTTAAAGGTATTATACCTAATACTAGCGCTATAGGAAAATTAAGTGTAAGAGAGGCATAAGTAAAAGCTTTATTAAGATTAATACCTTTATTAAAAGTAATCCCTTATAAGCCTTAGATTATTATATTTAGTGCTAGATTAGTAGTTATAAAAGGTATCCTTTATATACTTATAGAACTTAAAGAGCTTAAATTCTATATCCTTAATATAGCTACTCCCTTTCTCTTCTTAATTACTAATATAAATAAGATATAAGTTAAGATTAATAACCTTATAAATATACTTATTTAAGGTAATAAGACTATGCTTATAGTATAATAATAGGGTTATCCTTAGTGGTTACTAGAGGTAAGAGAAATAGTTACCTTCTACCTCTTAGAGGGAGATATCTATTAATTATATTATTGATTTTTAATTTTTTTGGGATCATTGGCTGTGGCTAATGCATCTAATTTTAAGGAACAAAAAAATTACTAGCAATACCTAGCTAGTATAATAATTAATAACTAAATTTAATAATTACTATAGTATTAGGTAAAACATAAATAAAGGAATAAGCTTTAAGCTATAAATTTAGGGGCTAAAGGTTAATACAAAGTTTGTAATAAACTTTATAGCTATAATTACATAAGATATAGTTATAATTCGTGACTATAGTTAAACTTAAATCTATTTAAGTTTTACTTATAGCATAAATTAACGTGATTTCCCCTTCCTCTATAACTATATTTATTTTATCTCTTTATATCTCTTCTATCTTATAACTTATTCTTTAAAGCCCTAAGGTAAACTTAAACCCTAAAAAAAAACATAACTTATCCTTACTTAACTACACTTTAATTTGAAACTAACAAACGCACTACACCTAAATCAATAGTTAGGGGTCAAGGGCTACTAATTAACTAATTAATAACTAACTAATTAGATAATAGTATAGCTAAGGGTAACTATAAGCTAGGGGCTATAACTACTAGGCTATAGAACCTAATAGCTATCTAAAAATCCAAGGAAATTCTAGATAAAAAGGAAATTTAAAAAATAAAATAAAATATTAAGGAATTTAGGAAAAGTAAGAAGAAGAAGGAAATAAAAAGCTAGAGAAGAAGGCTAGATATTTAGAAAAGGTGTTAAAAAATAGAGATCTATAATAATTTAAGCAGTTTTACCTCGTGCCCAGGAGGGATTAATTATATTATTAGCTTAGCTACCCTTCTATTTAATAACTTATAAAGACTCTTTAGTAAGCTAGTTATAAAGTTAAACGCTAGGTAATTAAGAAATCAACTAAAGTCTATTACTATTACTAGATATATAGTAAGGCCCCTAGTTAATTTAAATTTATAATTAAGGATAACTATAAATTTAACTATAAGATTATTATTAATATTATGCAAATTAATAGCTAACTAGCGCTTTATATTATTAATTTAGTAACTTTATTCTAAGTAGCCTAATTCCTTAATCTAAAGAAGTAGAAGGCCTAAGATATTTAGGATACTATCTAAGAGTACTAGATTAATACCTATCTAGGACCTCTAGAATAGATAGTCTATAATACTAGTAATAACTTTGCTTTTACTAAATTTAAGTATTATACTTAATTAATATTAATTAAGACTAATAAGATACTAATTAAAGCTTATAATAGTATTAGAAAGGTTAAGAGATATTACAAACCCTTACGCTAGGCTTATAATATTATTACTAACTTAATTAGCATAGAACTAACACTAGAATAATATCTTTAAATAGCTATTAAGGCTATTAATAATTCTATAAGCCCTAAAGAAATTATACTAACCTTACTAGTCTTTAGAGCTTACCTATAGATAATAGATAAGTTATTACCTAGTATCTCTATTATTTAATACGCTAAAGTAATTTAAAAGGCTACTAATAAGGTCTACTACTATATAGCTTTATAGTAAGTCTATAATGCCCTTAGAGCCTAGAATAGTCCTAATATAACGCCTATATTTTAGCTACCTCTATAGGCTAATATATATATATAAAGAGAGAAAAGTAGCTAGTATAGCCCTTATAAGCTAATTACTACTAATAGGGAGACCTATATAGTTAATATACCCTATAGCCTAGTAAAATTCTACTTTATAGTAGTAAAACCTTACTATAAAGACTTATATATTATAAAGGGACTAAAGTAATAGGAGATAAAGCCTTATAATATAAAGAAAGCTATAATAATATTACTAATTACTACTACTAAAAAGAATTAGTAATAAAAGAAGAAGAAAAACTATAAGTATTACTAAAGAGAAAGTAAGAAAGGCTAAGAAAAGCCCTTATAGTCTAATTTATAAGTATAAAGAAGCTAATAAAAAGGCTTATAATACCTAGGTAACCCTAAGGGAAGCTAGTAAGTTAAAGACTTATTACCTTACCCTAAAGGAATAAAAGTAAGGAGAGGTAAAACTTATAATCCTAAAAAGAATATTAGCTTAATTAAACTTTATATGCTTATTAATAAAGATTAAGATAAGGCCTTTATTTAAGAGGTTATAGCTAGAGGGATACTAAGTATAGTGTTTCTTATAGTAAAAGAAAAGGGTAATTAAAACCTTGCTCTTTAACTTTACTAAGAAAGGAAAATTATAACCCTAGGAAAACCCTTTAAGTAGTCTAATTAAGCTAAGATTAATACCCTATAAGCTTATAATATCTTTAAATTTATTAAATATAACCTAGCAAAGCATAGAGGCTATAAAATCTTTAATTCTTATATAGTTAAAGAGATTAAAGGCAAGGGAATAGCCTTATTATATAAGAAATCTCGCCTTATTATATAAGGCTATAGTAATAAGGGAAAGGAATTTATCTTAATATAATTACTAATAATATAATAAGTAAGCTAATAACTTATTATAGCTATTGCTTTATTATTAAGAAGAAGAGGTATTTACCTTTAGATTCGTGATATTACATAAGCATATACTTAATTATATATAATGCTAATAAGGCTAATTATTATGAAATTACTAAAGCAAATTACACACCTCTTTCTAGAAGGAACTATAATTAAATTAATTAAACCTCTTTATAGAATTATAGAGGCTAGAACCTACTAGTAGGTAATGTATTTCTATTATTATAGAGATAATCTTAATATAATAACTTTAACCTATAATCCTTACTTATTAATTATAGTACTAAATAATAAGAATCTCTTTAGTATTTTAGGAATATAAACTAATAATACATTAGGCCTAAGTAATAATAACTTCTTTTAAAAAGAAAAGAAAGAGCTCTAGAAGGCTAAGTTTACTACTAAGGAAAAGTAGTAATTAACTACTAGGAATCCCCTTATTTTTAATAGCTATATCTTAACCTAAAATGCTAATAACTTATTAATTTTAATCTAAAAGGGCTAAAGTTAGAAGATTAAGGAAGTTAATCCTTAATCTCTAATAGTAAAGTAAGATTATATAAAATAATAAGCCTAAGGAAGCTATATTATAACTATATACTAACTAGAAGCTTCCTATAATTTATTAATTATAGCTTAACACTAAGAACCCTTTACTAATAATATTATATGCCTTAATAAATGCCTTAAATAGTAAATTAAGAATTAGTAGTAAGGACTATAATATATCCCTTTAACCCTTAAGGAAGTAAAGCTCTTTATATTTATAAATAGATTACTTACTAATAATAAGGATTTAAGCTTATAAATTGGATATATTATTATAATTAGTAATGAGATAATATAAGATAATAATACCTTTATTATAAAAGGTAATATTATTATATATAGCTTAACAAAGAGCAAGCAAGTTATATATAGCACGCTTACCTCTGAATTATATAGTATAGTTTAAGGTATAAATATTACCTACGCGATTTCCACAACTCTCTATTAGTGTCAGGTAGGGGTGTAGATAGATGATAAAAAGTGTTCAATTTGATTAATCAGAGGTGTAGACAGCAGCCGACTTTTGTACCTGAAAGGTACATAGTGCGCTACGGAAATAACTAGTCTACGGAGGTACTTCTAATACATTCGTCTCCACTAATGTCTTATCCTAGTTAATACGTGACTAGCATTTACACATCTAATGCTTTAGGGAGCTCTTCCTAACATACCCCCCCTAGCTAAGATATCTATTAAAGCTAGAGATTAAAGGCGTAAGAAGAAATCATGAATAATCCCTAGTGTTATAATTAGGTAGGAATCTCCCTTAAGCTAATTCTATAGCAGAAGTCCCTGTGCATTTAACCTAATAAAGGCTTTATAAAGCTATTTACAAGCATCTTAGAGGTCTTTATCTAATTAACCTTAATATTACCTATTACATATTGTTCTTAAATTTACATTTAATTTATATTAAGGTGCTTAAGGCTAGTTTAAAGCCTTCCTTTAGTATGTTTAGTAATTTAGATTATTTACTTATTATTATACTAGATAATTAAGAGTGGTAGCATGTGTATATTAATATTACAAAGCAGCCTACTAAGGGAAATACGCTCTTTTACACCGTAATTCAGGGCAAAGAGCTTTGCTTTTATGCTTAAAGTTATTACGTAATATTGCCTTCTAGACTTCTAATTAATTACAGCACTATATATAATAAAAACATAGCCTTGCGTTAACTTCTAAGTCTTAGGATTATTACTAAGTAAGGCATCTATACTAGAAAACAGCGTATTAAAGCTATTCACACCTAAATATTATAAGTAAAGCTTCTTTATATTCTAAGCGTATAATAAAGCACCCTAAGCTAATTTAATATGCTTTACTAATAGATTTATTATAAAAGAGGCTAGCTTTAATGCTATAAACGCTATATCTAGTCTTCTAATAATGCAAAGATACACTAAAGAGCCTATAATCGCTCTATAGTAGCTAATTTCTTTATTAGAAGCTTTATTATTATTTAGGTAAATTATAGCTATTAAAAGAGGAGCTATAATTAAGCTCTTTAACTTGTTATTAATAATATTAGGAATAAACTTCTAAGCGATCTTTTAAATATATGATTCCTGTGATAACTATATCTCTTTAGTATTGCGATTTCTAATGATTTTAATGCCTAGAAACCACTTTAATTTACCTTAGTTCTTAATATCTAGACTATTTATTAATTACTTATGTAATTCTTTAAATTCTACTTTAGATCTATTAGAGTACAGCACTATAATATTATTTACGTAGAAAAACAGGATAAAATTATTCTTTATAAAGATATATAGGTTTTCTTTCCCTTAGATAAAGCTAAGCTTTAAAAGGAATCTTATTAAATAAAGAAACTATTATTAGGGAGCTTCCTATAGCCTATATAATACTCTAATTATCTTCTAGAGATAACCTCTTATATTTATACCCTCTAAGGGCCAGAGCTTTGCATGTAGTGTGGTATTTGTAGTATTTTGGCTTTCCTTGTAGTATGTAGTGTAGTAGTTTATAGTGTAATGTAGTATGTAGTGTAATGTAGTAAGTACTACACTACACTACAAATACTACAAATGTAGTATTAGTAGAAAAAAAGTGGGTACTTTTATTATCTTATAATATTCCTTAGATTTTTCTTAATTAGCTTAATATTAGCCTCTTTTTTTATTATTATTTAGTTATTTAGTTATAAATTTTTAAAGTTTAGGCTTACTTAAACTATTAAGCTAATAATAGGCATAGGGTAGCTAAAGATAAACCATTCTAGTATTTATATATAGCCTAATTTTTTAGTAAATTTAAAGGGTCTTTATACTTTTATAGCTTTTTTCTTAGATTTACTATTTATTTTAGTATATATTTTATCTTTTAATCTAAGATTTACCCTAAAGAAATTATATATTATTATATAAAAATAGGATATTAAATATAATAATAATATATTTAGATTAATAAGACTTTTATTATAAAGATAATATTTTAATATATATAGTAAGAGGTTTTTAGTAATATAACTATTTTCTTTAAATTAAAACTAATTATATTAAGTTTTTAGGTTTTTAAGGTAAAAGAAAACTAAAAAACTATAGAAAAGCTATTATAAAAGAGTTAAAATATTTTTAGGACGTTAAAATGTAAATTAAATAAATTTCTCTTAATTATTTAATATATAAAGAAATAAGCTTTAAAACTAGGTTTAACTATTAAAACTATTCTTAGCTTACTTTCTTAGTTAAATAGTTTTCTCTAAAAGTGGGTCTAAAAGTGGGTCTATTTAATTATACCTCTTACTTAGTTATAGCTTTTATAGTTTTTGTAATCTAGTCTTAGAAAAGAAGGAATTTATAAAAGTGGGTCTAATTAATTACTCCTTTTACTTAGTTATAGGTTTTATAGTTTTTTATAGTCTAGTCTTACAAAAAGAAGGAATTTATAAAAGTGGGTCTAAAAGTGGGTCTAATTAATTACTCCTTTTACTTAGTTATAGGTTTTATAGTTTTTTATAGTCTAGTCTTACAAAAAGAAGGGATTTATAGAAGTGGGTCTAAAAGTGGGTCTATTTAATTATACCTCTTACTTAGTTATAGCTTTTATAGTTTTTTATAATCTAGTCCTATAAAAAGAAGATATTAATAAAAGTGGGTCTGAAGTGGGTCTTATTACATATATCTTTCATTTATTACTAGCTTTTATACTTTTTTATAATCTAGTTAAAGAAAAAAGAGATATTAAAGTTTATTATTATTATTATTACTATTATAGTTAGAGTACTAGTACTTGCTATATATAAAGCTAACTAAGGTAAATAATATATTTTTACTATTATTATTTTAAATATTATTTTAAAAAAACATAAAAAAGAAAAGTATTTTATTTATTAATATTTTTAAAAACCTTAAAATACTAAATAATTAAAAAGTAAAGCTTTTTCTATAGTAATTTACTAATACTTACTAATGTTTTTATTTAAGTTATTTATTTATTATTTAAACTTAATTAAACTTTAACACTTATAATATTATAAAGTAATAAAAGCTATTCTTACTTATTCTAAGTAATTTTAAGCTATTATAAGCTATTATAAGCTATTATAAGCTATTATAAGCTATTATAAGCTATTATAAGCTATTATAAGCTATTATAAGCTATTATAAGCTATTTTATTACTAAATACTACAAATACTACAAAATACTACAAATACTACATGTAGTAGAAAAATTTCATTGTAGTATAGTATGTAGTGTAGTGTAGTACAAAGCTCTGCTAAGGGCTTATAGAAGATAGGTTCTTTAAGTTCTATATATAGGAAGGCATTCTAAATATTATATTATTAAGTATTAAGATTATTAGTATAATAGACTATAAGTAGTATTTATAAAGATTAAGAAGTAAGGGTAGTAGTGTAATTATTAAGGTTATTCTTTAGTTACTAGTTACCTTATACTACTATTTAAGCCTTAAACTCTATAACTATGCCTTTCTTATTAGTTTTATATTTAAAAACCTAGCTAAGGTTAATAATTTCCTTATGCTTATTAGGATTAATTAGTTTCTTAGGTATATTCTCCTAGTAGTTTAAGGATAGAAGCTTTAAAAGCTTCTTTATAATCACTTCCTTCTAGCGATTATAATATAGTAATGCTATTACCTAATAATAATAAGCAGGTTTTATAGGCATATCTTTAATCTATAAATTATATTAAGTTCCTTAGAATACTAAAGAGAAAGCAAAAGAAAACTAAGCTTACCTAGCCTTTCTTAACTCCTTTTATTAGCGTTTTCTAGTTATAATATTATCTAGGTTAATACTATTATTATAAGGACTGCGATTCTCTATAGTCTTACTGCCCTTAGTAGTAATTTCGCTAGTCTCCGTGGTAGTCTCTGCGTGTTTAGCTATTATATTATTTATAAATTTATTAATCTCTTAAAATAGCGTATTATTACCTTATGCCTAAAGCTCTATATTCTCTAGGATAACTAGTCCCTTATAAGAAGAGTTAGGAGGGGTTAAAAGAGTACTAATATAGCTACTTTCTTGCCTTAATATGTAAGGTAGTGTTTTTGCTTTAATCTAATTATTTTCCTTGTCTATAGCTAATAGTAGGAAGTTATAATTCTTCTCTTCTAGGTTTATTCCTATAAGGTCTTAACTAATTTCTTTATTAAGGTCTTTAGCTTTAAGTTCTTTAAGTAACGCGATTATTAATATCTTCTCTTTCTAGGCTAATTTAATCTCTTCTTCTAGTTTAAAGAATAAGGCCTTATTAAACTAAACACACGCTAATATAATAACTTTATAATTACAAAGGGTTAGAACCTAAATAATATACTAGGATTTACCTTTATAACCCACAAGGTATCTAATATAAGCTTTTTACTCTAACTAAGGGATTATATTATTTAATTTAATATGCTCTAGAGCTTTCGTTATTATTAGAAATGCTTTATATCCGTAAGCTTATAGATATAAAATTAAGGGTTTTTAAACCTCTAATATCTATAAATAAGCAAGGACAGTTTTCCTAGCCTAATTCCACTAGAGTTTATATAGTGTAATCTAATTTCTATAATACTTAAAAGGCGTTTAATTTAGCAAATAAACCGCTATATTAAAGACCTTATTATTAAGTTCTAATAGGAATCTAGCCTCTAGACTTAATATATAAGCCTTCTGCTTAACCACCCCCCTAGATCTCTCTGCCTTACTATTCTAACTAGGTATTAAGGGAGCTAAATTATAAACTATAATACCTGCTAAGGCTATCTTATCCCTTATATTATTTATAAAGAGGGCTTTTTAATATTACTATGCAAAAAGCGTAGTTAAATACTAAATTAAGTGCTTAGAAACACTACTATTATTTAGAAGCTATTATAAATCCTATCCTTTAACTTAAATAAGTAAAAGAATTATATTAAGGTTATAAGGCATATAAAAACATACTAATACCTATCACTATTCTAATAAGGTAAGTTATAGTACTTTAGATTAACTAAAAGCCTGTAACCTAGTCCTTAAGGAAGCCCTTTAGGTATAACCTATAATCTCTAGTACTTAGCTTTACCTATAGCATAAATCTCATACTTTATAAGCTTAGGTCCTATTAATTTAATACCTAAAGTTATGTTTATAAGCTTTATAAATACTTTATTACTAGGATAACTATATTATTAATGCTAAAGCTTTATATCTCCCTTTATTAGAGGCCTTAGAGGTTTGCTTAATATAGCGTTAGCTTTCTTTAGATCTTCTAATAGCCTTAATAGTATATAAAGCTTATTAATATTATAAACCCTAGCCATAGGCTAATTCCCTTTATAAAGAAATCCCTTCTTCTAATTCTAGAAAATACTTACTTTTATTATAATTATTGCTAATACTAGATTAACGTAGAATTTAGGAATAAATAGAGCGGTCTCTAATATAATTATTCTTACCTTTTATAATATAGGATTTGTAATAGATATACTAACTAGCCCTTAACCTAAAGCTACATAAATTATGCCACTAGCCTTGACCTCTATTATAATATCCTTATTAAATTTAGATTGCTTAAACCATTAGAAGTTATTAAAGATATAAACGTTTACTCTAGAGTTATAAAGGACTATATTCCTCCTTAATTCTAAGTTATTCTTAGTATTTAATAAATTTACGCTTTCCTTTAATAATTTATATTACTTAATATATATAAATAATAATATATTAGCTAACTTCTCCCCTAGAGTAACTATAATAAAGTTATTTATAGGGTTTTATAAAGGTATAATAATATTATTACTTTTCTTCTCTAGCTTCTAATTTATAGCCTTTGATTTCTCCTATAGATTAGCCTTAAGATACTTCTTAATATTTTCTTTAGAGTTTTTCCTAACCTCCTAATTCTTTAAAGCAGCCTCTAGCTTATAAAAAGCCTTAAATAAATTATAGGATTCCTACTATTTTATAGTATCTTTAATATTGTAGTTTATATATCTAGGGCACTTAGGCTTCTTTAGCTTTATTAAATTATTTAATTTATTAGTTATAATTATATTAGTAGTCCTTAAATCCTTTAATTTCTTTAGTAAAGCCTTATAGTCCCTTTTAAACTTAGTAATAGCCTTAAGAAGATTACTATTTATCCCCTTATTAAGTAAGTTATTTTACTTCTTCTAAAATAACTTAAATTTACTTTAAAAAGGCATAATAAACTTATATAGTATTATCTCCCTAGTTTACTATATTTTAAGGTCTAGATAATTTCTCTAAAGTACCTTAACTATTACTACTTACTTATACTAATTATAAGTACCTTTAGCTTATAGGTAATTATTTAGGTAATTCTCTATAAGGATAAGTATTTTCTTAGTGTTTAGCTTATATTAATTATAAAGAAGTAAGAGTATTCTATAGGTATAGTATTAAATAGACTTCTTTTCCTTTACCTTAGTATTAAAGTTAAGGGAGTCTTAAATATTCTTTAAAAGGGTCTTATAAATATATTCCCCAATCTTTAGTATTTATTTAGCTAGATCTTAATACTTTATAAGCTTAAATTAAAGCTCTTTATATTTAAAGTTAAATTAGTCCTTTATATCTTTATATATAAGCTTCTAATCCTCTAGAGTATTAGGGTTATTATCTAAAATCTCTAGTCTTTAACCCCTTTATAAGTATATAGGTATTATAGGTTCTTTAAGTAATTTAACCTTATTTAGGTTAATATACTCCTAGACCCTATAAGATTCTATATAGTTCTTAATTTACATAAACCACTTAATCTAGTCCTTCTTTAATAATAACACTATATTTAGGGTTTCTTTAAATATATTAAAGGGGAATATATAGGTTAAGGGAAGCGTAGGATATAATATTTGTTAAATAATATAATAAGGGCGTTTATCTTGTGATATTAGTAAGCGTTAATTAAATAACTTTAATGAAGCTAATAATCTTTAAAGATAATAATAAATTTAGTAATAAAAGCCACCTAGGCTTATAACTATTAGGTAAGGGTATAAATAGATAATAAAAAGTGTTTAATTTAATTAATTAGAGGTGTAAATAGCAGCTAACTTTTATACCTAAAAGGTACATAGTGTGCTACGGAAATAACTAGTCTACGGAGGTACTTCTAATACATTCATCTCCACTAATGTCTTATCCTAGTCAATGCGCGACTGGCATCTACACATCCGATGCTTCAGGGAGCTCTTCCTGACAATTAGATTATAGACTAATTAAAGATACTTTAAATTCCTATAATTCTCTATACTAACTCCTTTTTATTATATAAATACCTTATAAATCTGGGAATAATAAAAGAGAAAAGACTAATAATTAATATTATAGCCCTTTATTAATTATATAAAAGGCATAAGATCTATAAGGTAAGGTAAATTAATAGAAATAATAATCTAGTAAATATAATAATAAAGGCATTACTAAATTTATCTCTTTTCTCTCTAATTAATTTAAATAAATTAATAATTTATATTAAAGGATAGGTAAAGAGACCTATAATATTAGGGGATAGGAGCCTAAATAAGGACTAATAGATTAATTTAATTAACTAATACTATAATAGCTAATTAAAGTAGTGGATTCTTATTAAGGGATTTACTTATATATACTTTCCTTTAATTTAATTTTTATTGCGTTTTTAGGCTCCTTTAGCTATAGATAAAAAGAGAGACTACTAGTGTTAAATCCTTCGGATTTTTATTAGCTTAATTATAGCTAAAGACTAGACTAATAGTAGGTTTAGCGTAATACATGTAATGTAATTAGCTATATTAATTTACCACCCCCTTTTCCGCCTTACTTACGGGTTTCACTTACTTTTCTATTATCTAGACTTTCCCTCTTTTCTCTCTCTTTCCTAGCTAGCTATTTATTATTAACTTTAATATTACGGAATTATCCTACCTGCGCAGGCACCTTAGTGTAACTAACAGCTATACTTATAATATTAGTACTAGGTAGCTAGCACCTAGTAGTGTATTTTTTAAGGAAGTTAACTAATATTAAACTTTACTACTGTGTGCCGTAAGATGCGCGCCTAAAAACACGCGATTACGATGACAAGCGCTAGGGTTTAGGGATAGGGATATTATAACAAGGGATAATAATATTAGTTATCTAGGCAAAAGGATTATTTAATCTATAAAGAGACCACTTATAGCCAGATTCTTTGATAGTAATTCACGCACCCTACGAGATTCTTGAGATTACCCTATATTTACTTTACCTAAGATTATACCTATGTTTACTATAAGATAAATTAAGATTATATCTATCCTTATTTATTTAAGATATTACTTCTAATCTAATAGACTATTTAATCTAGAATATCTCTGCATAACAAGATATTCCTAGCCATTATTATAATCAATATTATCAAGTTAATTAACCCCTTTGTTATGTGTAGGCTCTAGAGCTTCTCGCGATCGTGGGCTAGCATTGTGTCTTTTAGGGTGTTGTTTTCCGCTTAACAAACTACTTAATACCTAATACTAAGTTATTAGTAATCTAAGAGGTATTTTAAGCCTAGAGATACTACCTTATGTATTTTTCTTATTAGATTATAGTTATTATAGACTATTTAAATTATAAGTACTTAGCTATAAAGCTAAAGCTAACTAGTAAGTAAGTAATAGTATTAGATAAGCTTTATTTATTTAATTTTAGGATTAAATATTATATAAGTAAGTTAAACCTTGCTAATACCTTATTAAGAAAAGTAAATTATATTAGTAAAAAGCATAAGGTAAAGGTATTAAACTTATAGCTACCTAACTTCTTATCTAAATTTAATAATACTAAGTAATAGGAATACTATATATATAATAGTGCTATTATAGGTTCTAGTATTATATTACTTAGCGTAGCTAATGTTTTATTATAAAGATATTATAATAGCCTTACTAGCCTCTAGGGTTTTAAGAAGTTATAACTTAATTATATTATTAAGAAACCTAATAGTCTAGTAAAGCCTAGTAGTAGTATATAAACTAGGTTTATTAATTCTAAGTAATAAGGTTATACCTTATCTATATTTATTAATATTTCTATAAGTCTAGTAAGCTTATAGGTTAGGAGTCTAGCTAGGTTAGTAGCTAGTAAGTAATATAAGTGCCCCTTTAAAATATTACTTATTTATAATTTATTTATAAGTCTATAAGCATACTATAAGCTAGCTACTTATAGTAATATTATAGTAAGAATATAAGTAGTCTAGTAAACCTCTTCTAAGTTTATATATAATGCTTATTCTATATATATAGAATTAGAGGCTTTAATTTAGGTTATATTATTTTAAGTATAGTAAGGTAATAACTTTACTATAGGTTATAGGAAGCTACTTAAAAGTAATAACCTAGAAGTATTATAAATATAGTTTATTAGGCTCTCTAAGCTATTAATATTTAAAAATTAAGTTTTTATTCTAATTAGTATAAGAAAGGAAATTTTATTACTTACTTATAATAACCTAGTAGTAAGCTACTAGGGAGTTAGTAAGACCCTTTATTATATTATAAACTAGTATTACTAGCTATTAATAAAGAAAGACACTAAGTTATATATATAGACTTATATAAGCTATTAGACTTTAAAGCTAAGGTATTATAAACCTTATAGTAAGCTAGTAGTACTACTAGTACCTAATTAGCCTTTTTAAGAATTATTAATAAATTTTATTATAGGGCTATTACTTATAAGAGATATAAATTAGACTTATATTATAATCTTAGTTATTATAGACTATTTTATAAAATATAGTATTTATATCCTTATTTTAATATAACTAACTAGTAATAGGCAGAGCTTTGCACTACACTACATCTTGTAGTATTTTTTTCTAACAAATAATTAATATCTAATCTTAGAAAATATATATAGACATAAAACTTTGATTTTTAGATAGATAACTTAAAAACTACAGTGTAGTTATATACAAAAGTGGGTCTAAAAGTGGGTCCTCAGGCTGTAAATTAGAAAAACTACATTTCACTACATTTTAGCACTAAAAATTCACTACAAATGTAGTTTTTCTAATTTGTGGGGCGAGGACCTATTTTTAGACCCACCCTTATATACGGTATTTTTCTTAGAATTTTGTTCTATAATATTACGTAATTTCTAGGATAATAGCTTTAATTATAAGCTAGATATAAAATTAAATAAAAATACTACAAGAAATACTACACTACACAAGTGTAAAGCTCTGGTAATAGGTTAGCTACTATATTTCTAGAATATGTTTTTAAGGACTATACTGCCCTAGAAAGTATTATTATAAACTATAGTTTAATATTTACTAGTAGTTTTTAAATAACCTTTTACTACCTTATTACTACTAAGTAATAACTAAGTACTATATTTTACTTATAAATAAATAAGTAAATAAAATAACTAAACTAAGTTTTAAAGCATTATTTAAGAGCTTTTACTTACTTTAATTAAACTAACTAAGTAAATAACTTATTAATAATATAGTTTATATATAATATAAGTGTTTACTTAACTTATAGCTATACCCTAGTAAAGGTATTATAAGGTTATAACCCTAGAGGCTTATAGTAAGTAGTTATAAATATTTTAGTAGTAAATAACTAAGTAAAAACTTAAGTAACTATACTAAGAGATAAATATATAGTAATTAAGTAGCTTTTAAGTAACTTATAAACCTAGTATATAAAGTACTATAATAAGAAGTAAACTTTAATAAAGTTTAAAATAAGTAATTATATTTTATTATTTATAAAGAATATTAACCTATAGTAACCTAGTAAGAAGCTAAGTATAAAGTACTTAGGCTCTTATAAGGTTAAAAAGGTAATTAAAACTTATAAATTAGTATACTAATTAAAGCTATTACTTAATATATAACTATATAATATCTTTAATATTACTAACCTTAAACTATTTATAAGAGACCTAACTAGTATAAAAGATATATCCTTACTATAAGATAATATTATAGATAATAAATAAGAGTTTAAAGTTAAAAAATTATCTTATATTATTATAATAAAAGATATTAGAAATACCTAGTTAAATAAAAGGGCTATAATACTTTAGAGAATTTATAAGTTAAGAGAAAAGATTTTATTATAATAATTATTATTAATAATTATAAGTAATAACTAAGTAACTAGTTTATAAATATAAAGGTATATTTAGTAAAGATTAAATAGTAATAGTAATATATATATAAAAAAACTAAATAATTTCTTAGATAATTTACCTTATAGTTACCTAGCACTATTTACTTTATATTTATATTAGGCCTTAGCCCCTTAGTATTATTATTTTTATTCCTAGGCATTAGGTTAGTAATAAGGCTTTAGGTAAGGAATTTATTCTTATTATTAGAGAAATCCCTCTCTTTATATATATATATATAAAGCTTACCTAAAAGGTCTAATAGCCTAATATAAGTAAGAAGTATAAGTATATATATAGTAAGCTATTAGTAAGTTAGTAAGGCTATAAGTAAGAATATTAGGAAACTTACTAAGGGAAGGTTTTATATAATAAAGTATAAGCTATTAGAGATACTAATCTAGACTTCTAGATTAATAGTATTACTTAGTAATAATATAGTAATTCTTTTATTAAAATTAGCCTCTTATATAATCTTTATAGTTAGCCTTACTTATCTAGCCTAGCTATATTTATTAGTATTTTCTATAAATAAAAGTATATTATAAAGTTTATATTTTATATATATTAAGCACTAGTAGTATATTAGTAATAACCTAAGTTATAAAAATAAATATATATATATATTATTAAGAAAGTAAGAATTATTATTAAAGATAATATAACTATTAATATACTTAAAAAGTACTTAATATAATTTTATAAAATAAGTAAAGTATTAGTAATATATTAGTATAAGTATTGATTTTTAATTTTTTTGGGGTCATTGACTGTGGCCAATGCATCTAATTTTTAAGGAATAAAAAAATTACTAGCAATACCTAGCTAGTGTAATAATTAACAACTAAATTTAATAATCACCGCAGTATTAGGTAAAACATAAATAAGTAAACAAGCTTTAAGCTATAAATTTAGGGGCTAAAGGTTAATATAAAGTTTATAACAAACTTTATAGCTATAATTACGCAAGATATAGTTATAATTCGCAACTATAGTTAAACTTAAATTCATTTGAGTTTTACTTATAGCATAAATTAATATAATTTCCCCTTCCTTTATAACTATGTTTATTCCATCTCTTTACACATATCTCTTCTATCTTATAACTTGTCCTTTAAAGCTCTAAGGCAAACTTAAACCCTAAAAAAAACATAACTTATCCTTAATTATAGCCAATCTAATTTGAATTAACAGGTATGTTAAGGGCTACTAATTAACTAATTAACAACTAACTAATTAATTAATAGTATAGCCAAGGGTAACTAAAAGCCAGGGGCTATAACCACTAGGCTACAGAACCTGATAGCCATCTAAAAATCCGAGGAAATTCTAAAAAAGGAAATTCAAAAGATAGAAGAAAATATTAAGGAATTTAGGAAAAGTAAGAAGAAGAAGGGAAATAAAAAGCTAGAGAAGAAGGCTAGATATTTAGAAAAGGTGTTGAAAAATAGAGAATGATTTAAGCAGTTTTACCTCGTGCCCGGGAGGGGTTAGTATAAGTATAAGTAGTAAAAAAGGGAAAATATACCTTTAAATAGTTTTTATTATTTTATATATAATAAGTATATTTTATTAAGTTACTTATATAAGTTAGTAGTAGTATATAGTAAGGTAATAGTAAAGTTATACTTAAGGAGTTAGTATACTTAGTTAAAGTAAATTTACTTTTTATAATATATTATAAAATAATACTATTACTATTTTTAAGAATAATAGCTTATATTACTACTTACTATATATAGTATATATAAGGAATTTTTATATTACTAATACTACTAGCTATAAGTTAGTAAGGTATATACTAAGGGTTAGAGATATTATACTTATATTAAAAATTTTAAAGCTATTTACTTCTTAGGAGATTTTTAAGAAAATATCTAAGGGGTTTTCTTAGTTATTAAAGAATTTAATAAAATAAAAGTACTATATTACTTAAATATAATTTATTACTAGTAAGTTAGTAATAATATACTATAAGAATATAAGTATAGAAAGTAAAGTAATTAATATTCTAGTATTTAAAAGGGATTAAGTATTTAAGTAAGATTAAATATAAATAATAAAATAATACTATAGGATATTAGTAATTATTATAATAATAGCTATAAAGCTACTAGGTTATAAGTAAAAGTAACTTATAATATTAAAGAAGAATATAAAGAAAAAGAATATATAAAAGTAAGGAAAAGTAAGCCTTTTTATATTAGCCTTAGACCCCTAAGTAATCTATATATTATATATAGCTAATCTAGAAATTATAATACTTATAGTTATAATTACTACTAGTAAATATATATACTAGCTATAAACTCCTAGTAAAAATAATATAATATCCCTAATATTAAATAAAAGCTTATTTATTTTAAATAGTATATAATACCTTATTTATTTAACTTAATTATAAAATCTAATATAAGTAATTTACTTACTTAGTATTAATAATCTTTTAGGTAAAGGTATATGTATTAAAAGTAATAAAGTAATAAGTATATTGCTATTTAAAGTTAAAAAGTAAAGAAAGAATTACTTAAAACCTTATAACTTTTATTTTATTATTCTAAGTAAATATAATACTTATATACTTATAAAATAACTAGTAATATTAAACACTATTATAAGCTATATATAGTATACTTATATTAGCTAAGTAGCTTCTTTTTTAATTAAGAATAATTATATATTAAGAGGGTAGTATATTAAAAGCATAAAAGCTAGGGAGTTAAGAATAAAATAGTTATATAATAAAACCCTTAGATAAGCCTTAGGTTATATAAATAACTAAGTAGCTATTAAATAGCTATGTATATATAATAAGGTATTTAGATAAGGACTACCTATAAGGTATATAGGAGGTTAGAGTTTAAGACCTTAATATACTTACCCTTAAGTAGTAGCTCTCTAGCTATAACTAAGAACCTTAGCCTTCACTCTGTTTATATCTCCCTAATCTAGTCGTGACAATCTAGTGCTATTATACTAGATTTACTTCTAATCTATAATAAATATTAGTAAAATAAACTAATACTAGCCTAAGGTAGCCCTAAATAGTTAGAAAAAAGGAAGAACCTATAAAAAGTTTAATATAAAGAGAGAAAAAGACTAGGCCCTTAAGGGGGGAAGCCTTTTTTTTATACTTATAAAGGAAAAGAGAGGGGAGGATTTAGATAACTTACTTAAAAATAAAGTATAGTATAATTAATAAATCTAATATATATAAGTAGCTTTAGAATAAGACTATTATAAAACTAGGTTAAAGTAATACTCCCTTTATCCTAACTAAATAAAACTAAGTGCTTAGCCTTTATTAGACTTTTAAGGTAAGAATAAGCTAGAGATAGCTAAAAAGTAAGGCTATAAAAGAGTTAGTAAAAAAGTAAATAGGAAGTAAATTAATATTATAAATCTAGATTTACTTTACCCTAATCTAAAGCTAAATAACTTAGAATAAGCTTACTATTACACTAAAATAAAACTAGAAAAGTCTAAGAAATACTTACTTTATTTAATTTTCCTTTCTTTATCTTTTTTATAAGATAAGGCTAGTATAAGCTAGTAATAAACACTTATAATAGGATATATACTAAGTAGCGTAAGCTTACTATAAGGCTAGCGCTAGCCTAATATAAATATAAGAGGGTTTTTCTTCTTATTATAGGGTTTTACCTTTTAACTTAGAAGTAGGAGTACTAGTAATAGCTATATAGAGAGCTAACTAGCGTAAATAATATATATCTTTATTATATATAGTATTATAATTAATTAGAAGTCTAGAAGATAATATTATTTAATAACTTTAAGTATAAAAATAAAGCTTTTTACTTAAAATTATAGTATAAAAAGTATATATGTCTTAGTAAGCTACTTTATAATATTAATATATATATACTACTCCTCTTAATTATCTAGTATAATAATAAGTAAATAATTTAAATTACTAAATATAAAAAAGGCTTTAAACTAGCCTTAAGTACCTTAATATAAATTAAATATAAATTTAAGAATAATATATAATAAGTAATATTAAGGTTAATTAAATAAATATTTTTAAAATACTTATAAATAGCTTTATAAAGCCTTTATTAGGTTAAATATATAAGGATTTTTACTATATAAAATTAGCCTAAGGGAAATTCCTATTTAATTATAATACTAGGGATTATTTATAATCTTTTCTTATACCTTTAATCTTTAGCTTTAATAAATATCTTAGCTAAGGGGGTATATTAGAAAAAGCTCCCTAAAGTATTAAATATATAAGTAAGAGTTATATATTAACTAGGATAAGATATTAGTAAAGATAAATATATTAGAAGTACCTCTATAAACTAGTTATTTCTATAGTATACTATATACCTTTTAGGTATAAAAGTTAGCTACTATCTGCACTCTCTAATTAATTAAATTAAACACTTTTTATCATCTATCTACACCCCTACCTAACACCTATATTATCGGTCCGACCGATCATCCATGTTACATAGCCCGAGGGCCCTATTATCCTAAACGTGTAGCAGAGGCATCACTCAACAGGTGCTCGTGCACCAGGCATTTATTATCAGTGTCAGGGATTTTTTTTTTTACCTGGCTTGGAGCAGCTTAGCCCGTTTCAATCGCGGGTTTACGTTTTCGTCCCGTTTCCCCGGGCATTCTTAAATTTGCCCCTTCACTTCCTCTTTCGCCTATTCTCGAATGATAATCTCCCGATATATTCCACCCCCTCAAATAGCGGCTGTCAACGGGTTTGTTCCAGCTTGAGGCGTGCTACAGCCGGTCACAAAAGCTGCAGTACGCCGCTATTTGGGCACTGAGATCCAGCCCGGCGATCGCGGGCACGAAGTACGAGGTTTTGCGCTACCCTTATCGTCCGGTTGACTGTTATCCGAGACTTAGATACTAAGACTATCAACCAGACTTTATCTGCAGTTCACGTCCATCAGGCAACAGCGAAACGGTCATACTAGATTGCGCAGCCACGGCATTAATCCTAAGTTTATCACTGACTGCCCTTTGCCTACTCCATACATACAGAGCAGTCACGCGTTAGAAACGTTGGCTCTCAGCCACGCCAAAGATCATGGGCTCGGCGTACCCTTCATCAGACATGTCCCAACAGCTTCCTCTTCCAGGAGCTTCTTATCCTCAGCAGAGCTCCGTGGCTTCGTCAAGCCGCCAGCCTTCTGACCAGTCATCCTATGGGTACCAGAGCCATCAACAAACACAGCAGCAACCCCATCATCATCTTCAACAAAGACACCTGCTGCAGCACCACGAAACTCAAACTAGCCATGTATCCAATGAAACACCCCCACACTCACACTCACTCTCTCAGCACGCCCAAAACCGTGGCCTGTTGCAGCATCATTTGCCTGCACCACAAATACCACCTCCATCTTCTCATAACTCTAGACAAGAAGAGGCACAACAAAATTCTTCAGGATCTATAGCCCTGGCATGCTCGGGAAAACCCAGCGGTGGTCAAACGCAAATGCTGTCCCCATTCTCAAAGATTGACGAAGGTACTGGTCGCAAGTATCAGTGAGTTAATTCACGCCTTTCCAGAACCATGCGTCTTGACTGGGACTGACAAGTACAAGGCTTGATGTTGTTCAACAGCCTAAAAGAGCACGCATGTGTGGATTTGGGGACAAAGTGTGTATGTGAAATACAGTCACGTTGGGTTCTCTAACACATATCAGGATCGCCGACCTATCACACCCCCACCATGTGTCCGGTTGATCATCACAGACATTACGACAGGCAAGGAAATTGATTGCAAGTACGAGCACTCCTAGACAATTTTCTTCCCATCCCCCATTTCGCTAATGCGTTGTCAGTGATATCGATCATTCAATGTTTGTGCTGAATGTCGATCTTTGGAATGAAGGTGGTACCAAAGAAGTAAATCTCGTTCGCTCCTCTACAGGTAGCCCATCCATTTCTTCAACAACCCCGTACTCGTATACGACCTTGAACGGCGGCGATGCTGGAATGGTCCCGTATACGCAACACGTTCTCCCATCTAATCGAGAAGTAGCATATAATCAGCCTCAAGGGGTCACTTATGTGCAAGACTATCAAATCCAATCAAGCTATGGCCAAGGTAAGAATTGGCGTTTCCCTCGAGCTTCTGAGTGAACAAATCAAGTGAGCTCGGCTGAAACTTGACTTCATAGCCCCTGTCTATCCTCCGAATGGCTCTTATGGGCCACCACAGCAATTTTTTCCTCAGCATCAATCATATCGTTCGGATGGCGGTGTCACCCCTCTATCTTCACAAACAAGCGTCTCCCCATACAACAGAAACGGTTCTTCCAACGCAACAGGCTATGTTCAAGACCACAACTCTCTGGCTCGAATGGCTATGGTCGGTGGGCAACCCCAGGGCATGTTCACCCGGAATTTGATTGGCAGTCTAGCTGCTAGTGCTTTCCGATTGAGTGATACGGAAGATCGCATAGGAATATGGTTCGTCCTTCAAGATCTGAGCGTACGAACAGAGGGCCCTTTTCGGTATGTTACACTTGTTTGCATGATACATTTGGGTCATGTTTTAATCAGGATATCATAGTTTGAGATATTCTTTCGTGAATGTCGGGCCGCCAGATGGTGCGCCTCGCGATGCAGGAACACCCAAGATCAACAAAAATAGGGCACCGATTTTGGCGTGCTGCTTCAGTGAAATCTTCAATGTTTATTCGGCCAAAAAGTTTCCTGGCGTGTGCGAGAGCACGCCACTCAGTAAAACATTTGCTACCCAGGGAATCAAGATACCGATTCGTAAAGATTCAAATGTTAAAGGGGGCGACGATGACGACTACGGAGATTAGTTGCGTAATATTCTCGGCTTGGGAAAGTCGATACGATGGGCTGTCACTCAGCTTATGAGTATTCGAACAGTTTGCAAGTGTCCTTCTTTGTACTCGATTACGCGACAATACGCTCTACATATCATCGGTCTGTCATAAAAATCGCTGACGTGAAATTCGGCTCGCCTGATATTGTTCGCGGGTCGTAACCGAAAGACGAGCAAAGCTCCCACATAGACACCCTCAATGGCGTATTTAGAACTACAAGAAACTTTGCACACGTCTCTGATCTGGACTGACGAGCAGCAGGAGACTGCGAGAGCCAGACGCGAACAAAATTCTGTGCCGAGGATCCTGTAGCATCCCATTAATAATCTATTTGATGAATGGTCTGGAGCCAAGTAATCCGAGCTTGTTTCTGGTTCCTGGACTCTACGTGCGCTTCTGAAGCATGGAAGACATTTCTAGATACCCCCCTCGTCGAGAACTCACCGGCCACTGATCGAAGATCACTTAAAGCCAAAAGATTCGTCAATGTTAGCCGCTGCTAACATTGCACCTTACATTTGCTTAAAAGAGGCCTGTCGCACCCTGTCATGTCCTGTGGACCACGCAGGTCCCGCGTACAGCGCCTTACACAGACCACTTTGTTGGAGACTAGCACGTACGGAGTAAACCTGGAACATTCAGAGCCACGGCCGACCTCCGCCACACCACCTGACGTTTCTGCCTTGCCATCAAGTCTTCTGTGGGGACGAGATCAATGCGCCCAGACGATGCCACCTAGTTCTTACCCCGCGGGTCATTATGTAGACGCCAGATTCGTGCGTAGCCTAGGCTGGCTACCTTACCACTTACTACCTGACTTACCTGACTCCTTGATCCCCTCCGTATTTCCACTGCTCGTCTGCATTTCATTTTCTTTTCATTTCGCCAGTGAAATTCTAGGAGCACAAAGATACCTGACCGTCTGACGATTTGATAATCACCAACGCATACTGCCTGTCATGAAAAAGTTTGGTTTTGGAAGGAAAGGTGATGACGGCGATGATGCTAATCGCAACGCACTCTTTGGCCGCAAGAAGCATTCCCAGACGCAATCAGACAACCCCTATGCCCAACAAGGCGCCATCGATCCATACGCCGACAGCGCCAAATATGCAAATATCACTCCGTATCAGCAAGCTCGTGCTGGGCTAGGAGCCGACAAGCGACAAGAAGTCTCCTTAAACAGTCAAGGTGGTCCCGCTGGCGGACACGGCTCTGGCGGCCAAAACCAAGCACCTGGTAGTAGTTATGGCGATTCTGCCCCAACGGGATATGGCTCTGATCGATATGGCTCCGGGGGCGGATATGGCTCCGACCGATATAATAGCCCGGCAGGCAGTGCCCGCGGCCCTGGTGGTTACGGTGGCTTCGGTCGTACTAATAATGAACCCGACGAGAACCGTGATGTTCTTTTCTCAGGTGCGCAGGAGCGCCAAGCAGAAAAACAACAGGTGCCTCCATCAGTGGCATCGTATGGACAGCCCGGTTCAGAGAACGACTCGTACGGCGGGTACGGTGAGCGACGCGAGCTGACAGCAGAAGAGCAAGAGGAAGCTGAGTACCAAGGTGTACTTGCTCAGAAGCGGCAAATTCAACAAGAAAGCTCCTCTTCAGTGTCACGCTCAGTTCAGATGGCAAGACAGGCGAACGAAGTAGGCCAAGCGACGCTTGCTCGTCTCGGCGCCCAAGGTGAACGCTTACACAATACCGAGAAGAATCTCGATCTCGCCGCGAATCAAAACAAGGTTGCACAGGATCGGGCAGCAGAATTGAAAACTCTCAATCGCAGCATGTTCGCCGTTCATGTCAATAATCCCTTTACATCTAAGCAGCGACAGCAGAAGGCGGACGATGAGGTTATGAGCAGGCATAGAGCCGAAAGAGAGCAGAGAGAGGAAACTCGTCGCGAGGGCTACTCTGCGAATCAACGGATGGAAACCACATTCCAGAATATCAATGCCGCCGGTCGTCCTCGCGCCCAGCGTAAAAAGGATTATGGCAAGTTTAACTTGGACGATGAGGAAGGAGCGGATGAGTTGGAGGACCAGATTGACGATGGACTGACAGAGCTCGAGGGTCAGGTTTCCATGATGAATATGGTCGGTAAGGCCATTGGCAAGGAAGTTGACTCCCAAAACAAACAGATTGACAGGATTATGGGCAAGGTAAACTCAACACGCTGCTCCCCCCTCCCCAAAAAAACCTACCGAGCCAAGCTGACCCTTTGTACAGAGCGATGCTGTAGACGACGCCACAAGAATGAACCGTGAACGTTTGGCCCGTATCAAATAGAATGCTCGAGGAAGCCAAGTGCGCTAAACTCGGGGGCTTGTCGAGGTCTCGAATGCAACAGAAGACAACAATAGGGTCGTTTAATCGATTAGCGATAGCCGTAAAATTCGAGTCTTTGAGTGAAGTCCAATTCGGAAGATGTGCGACTGATAGTGAAGCTCAACCCCCCAATAACATCATGCATAGTAGAGAGAGAACTGCTCCTTTTTCACTTTTTCTTCTTTTGAAAGGAACATAAATAAATGTCCCTGCCAAGCTAAGGACAAGCACCTACCTAGGCGAAAGAGCAGTGACTCTGAAAGTCATTTGTAGCGGGCCTTTAGACTGGTCCTGCCGACCATTCGGGACCATACGCACTTGTCAGTCGAAGCACGAGTGCACCTGGTCCCGCTTATTTTTCCTGGGCACAGTGCTGAGAACCTTGCACCTGAGTTCCTCTACAAACCTGAACTCAGAATATAACTCCGAATCTTCAACGTTCCGACTGCAAACAACAAATTGACTGCGGCTCGAAATGCATTCTAGAGGTTCTTCTAGACAAGCTGCCAACCAGCGTAAAAAAGCGCCAAACACAATAATACTCGGAAGCAAAGTCATCTCATTGGATGCGTACCTAGCACCACCAGTCAAGAGGGAGCGTTCAACCGCAGGACCCCAAGATAGCCAACAGTTGGAAGGACCAAGCATCGTGGCTGATAAAAATATATCGAAAGCCAAATTGATTCCGGAACAATTTGACCAATCTCTTCCGGCAGAGAAAGGGTGCCCGAAAGGAACCGAAGACACAAAACTCCTTCAAAACCGCAAAAAGCTCCCGATATGGCAGTGTCGTTCAGAAATCCAAAGGGCTCTTCGAGGCCACGAAAATCAGGTCATTATAATAGTTGGTGAGACCGGTTCAGGAAAAAGTACTCAAGTCCCACAGTTTCTCTATCAAGAGTCATGGTGCAATCGGCGGAAAACCCATGCCCTTGGATCTCGAGATGAAATTTTTGTTGGCGGTACTATTGGCATTACTCAACCTAGAAGAGTTGCTGCTACCACTATAGCATACAGAGTGTCCCATGAAGCTGGAACCCCTTTGGGAAAAGTTGGTCCGGACGGACGTGGACTTGTTGGTTACTCTGTGCGATTTGACCATAGAGTTCCGAAAGGGGCCAAAATCAAATTTCTCACAGAGGGAACACTACTTCAAGAACTTCTGAGAGATCCATACTTGCGGCAATACAGCGCCATTGTTATTGACGAGATTCACGAGAGAAGTCTCGATGTTGACCTTCTCGTCGGCTTCCTCAAACAAATCATTAACGCGGGAACAGAGATGCGAGGCGGAATCCCTCTCAGAGTCATCATCATGAGTGCTACAGCAAACGTTGAAATTTTCCAATCGTTCTTCAATGATGCGCCATCGACTGTATCCAAGACTGACATTGTTCAAGTGCTTCACATCGAAGGCCGTCAGTTCCCTGTAGAAGTCATCCACGAAGCTCGGCCTGTCGCCGATATTCAGGATGCGCTTGTGAAGAAGATACTCAAAATTCACATGGAGGAGCCTCTGCCGGGTGACATTCTAGCTTTCTTGACTGGTCAGGAAGAAATAGAGGCTGCACAAAAGCTTATCGACGAATATGCAACTACCTTGGCATCAAACATGCCAAGAATCAAAGTCTTGCCATTGTATGGCCAGTTATCTCTCGATGGCCAACAAGAGGCTTTTCAGCCCGTTTCGGCGAGATTCACCAGAAAAGTTGTTCTAGCAACAAACATCGCCGAGACGTCAGTTACTGTGCCAGGTGTTCGATATGTGGTTGACTGTGGCAAGGCAAAGATCAAACAGTACAGACCACGTCTCGGCATGGAATCCTTGCTGGCCAAACCAATTTCCAAATCTTCGGCTATTCAGCGCGCGGGTAGAGCTGGACGTGAAGCTCCGGGAAAGTGCTTCAGACTGTATACCGAAGCTGCGTTTGAAGCATTGTCAGAGTCTGATCTCCCCGAAATTTTGCGCAATGATGTCCTTGGTGCTGTTTTGACCATGAAAGCCCGCGGAATTCGGGATGTGCTTGCTTTTCCATTGATTGATACTCCTGACACGGAAGCCATTGAACAGGCTTTGATCCAGTTGCATTACCTAGGAGCATTGGATGACGATGGCTGTATCACCTCAGCTGGAGAGAAAATGGCACGTTTGCCGGTTCCTGCGCCGCTCGGCGCAGTTTTGCTGGCAGCCGAGAGGCCAGATTTTGACTGTGTCATCGAGGCGATCGATATTATCTCGTGCATTACTAGTGGAGAAGACATATTTCTCCAGGTGCAGTCAGAGGAAGGGCAAGAGGAGCTGGAGCTTTCTCGTAAGGAACTGCAACGGCGAGAAGGCGACTTGATCACGTACTCAACGACTATACAACAATACACGGCCGAGAATACCGACAGAATGCAGTGGTGCAAAAAGAAAAGGATCAATATCAGAAACATAAAACAAGCTTTGAATATCAGAAGACAACTTCGTGGCATATGCTTGAAAGAAAAGATATTGAGGAATGCACCAGAGCCAGACCCCCAGCCATTCACTCCGCTAGCTCCAGAAAGGGCTGAAACTGTCCTACGATGTTTTTTACGGGGATATGCCTACAAGACGGCGATGCTAGCTCCTGATGGAAGTTATGTGACAGTTCACGGCAAACATGTGGTTGCCATCCATCCAGCAAGCGTTCTCCATGGACAGAAGAAAGAGGCAATAATGTTCTTAGATCATGTGTTCACTAACAAAAGCTACGCTAAAAAGGTGAGTGCCATTCAGGCTGCATGGATTGCCGAGGCATTGGAGATCAGATGATCCGAGCTTCGTCAACCTCCAGCGAGTATACATGTGCAGAGAGGAGTGTTGTCAATGCCTAGGATTAGATCTCGCCTGACTTATGAAACTCTATTTTAAAAAGTTCGCGGTACCAAAAGAATATGATGATGAAATCACGTTATACATCTTGTGAGCCATCCTTGCTGCGGCTTTGTATCGCTTGCAATAAGTCATAAAGCTGGTGAATCTGCTCATCTATGCAGTGATCGTCAGTGATACTTGTTCAACTTTCCAAATTGACAAACTTACCACTCATCTTTTGAAGCTTTACCTCATCGATCTTCTCGCCAACCCAAGAATCACCCTCGATTTTCTGCGCATACAGTTGCCATTCACTGAGAAATCCAATCTGGTGGCAAAAAAATACCGGAGTGAGTTAGCACCTGGCATCATAAGGATTGGCCTCCATGGGACAGTGCCACGGACAGCAGACGGCCTCTATTCACGTACCAAATGGGCTCGGTTGTCCACCTTCCGATGGAGCCTAAACTCGGCCTTGATATATTTGTCACCCAATACGCGCATCTCGAAAGGCAGGTGCTTTCTATGAGCTCGCAGCAGTCGTCTGTACAAGGGGATTGGCGGGAGCAGAGCCATGTGGGTCTGTCGCAAGCCGTTCCCCGCCGCTGCGGCAGCCAACATCGAGAATGAAGGGCGCATAATGACAACACAGGCACCACGTCTGCAGTCTGAGGTGCTAGATGATGGTCACAGGCTGGAGCGTGGAGATCAGTCTGCGCTGAGTCTTTTGGGACCGGCTTTGCTGATGAAAAAGGTTGTCCGAGACATCAAGATGGGGTTCGGCCCCACATGCGACTGCCACATGCACAAACTTCATCCCACTTGAATCAACTTCAGCATGAAGTAGTCGAATCGACCCCATTGCGTGTAGCATTTGAGGCGTGGCTGAAAGACAGGCTGTGGTGAGAAACAACCTCTGGGTTATTTTACATCATGCCATTCTCTTTCAGCTTCTCCGGGGACGACATAGACATCGACCCAGGACTTCAGGTCTCGTCTGGCCCTCAAGAGAACCAGCTTCGAACACAAACTTTTGGGCATAGAACATCTGAAGCCAGCGCATTTCCTATCCCGGGAAAGCCGCAGCTTCCACCGATGCAACATGGCCTGGACTCGATGCTTTCTACCATGCCATCCAAGATCGCGTACAGCATCTTGGATGTATGCCTCGGCGATGGACAGACATTGAAGCTTCCCCGTCGCGAACTTTGGGACGTCAGGGTGCAGCTGATGGCAGAGGCAGAAAATGAGGAAGGGTGTCTAGATGGGGAACTGGGTGATCATGATGTCAAAACTGGTGTTTACGAAGGTGGTTTCAAGAGCTGGGAGAGTAGTGTCGATCTGGTCAAGGTCCTATCCGCGGAGAGTCATCCAAATTCGTGGCAGAACAAGTCTGCCCGCATCATTGAGGTACGTTGAGGGAAACATCTCGAGTATTTGATAGCCGAAGGCTCAATAACCACGGCGATTGACTGCGGCGTGCAGTCAAATGGGAACCATCAGCGCTCTACTTACTCTCTTGACATGCATTTTTGACTAATTACGTGGTTTTCAAGCTGGGTTGTGGAACAGCCTTGCCGTCGCTGGCTATGTTCCAGTGGACCATGGCGAAGACTGCATCGAACTCCAACCACCAAAGCTTTTCCTTCATTCTCGCCGATTACAATCCCAGTGTACTCCGACTTGTTACCTTGCCCAATTTCATCCTCTCATGGGCTTTACATCACCGAAACACCCTTCCCGTTCTCCAAGATGCCTTTTCACTAGAGGGCGAACTGGAGTTGAACCCCAATGTCGTCGATGGCTTTCGCACATATCTATCCAGCTACGACTTTCATCTTTCGTTTATATCCGGTGGTTGGTCTCCTGACTTCATTGAGCTCCTTTACTCGCTGCCCCATGCATCGATTCGAGGTAAAACAGATACACCATCGCTCTCCCTCCTCTTGGGGGCTGAAACAATATATTCTCCGTTCGCTTTACAATCATTCACGGAAATAGTGTGGTCTGTGCTAGAACGCGAAGCAAGGATATTCTCTGCGGATGCTTCAGTATGGGTAGCGGCTAAGAAGCTTTATTTTGGTGTCGGGGGCTCTCTGGATGACTTTGTTATGAACATGCAAACTAGGGGCGCGGTTGTCGTCACACTAAGAGAGGAGACGGAAGGTGTCAGGAGAGGAGTCGTTCGTTGCTTCCGTTCGAAGTAAACCAGGAAATGCCGTTTCAAATGCCCAGCCATGCAGTGCCGCCGGTGCCGCCGGTGTCCTCGCGCCTTGCACCCAATGTGCAGTCAATAAAAGTCAGTCACGACGCAAGATAAGAGGTGGGTACGTCATAGATCCATTTGTTCATTTTTGTTTCCTGAATAGTCCGAAAGATACAACAATGAGACGCCGGGTATATTCCATTAGTACTCCTAAACGCCAAGTATGTTGTGATGCTGTCCAATAATACAACCATGACTTCCTTTCATTCAATAGTGCGACTATCCGTTCGCAACCAAATAGAATCCCCCATAGCAGTGTCCATCCTTACTTTGTTTTCTGTTGAGTCTTCTTTTCTGTGCAAACAGGGCAGTACCAGGTGCCGTTAGGTTCGCTCTTTAACCCAACACATGACCAGTGGAACCACTCGTAAGGGCAATTGTCGTTGTCACAAGCGACCATATCGCCATAGCTTACGTTATGGCACAGACAGTACTTCTTGTCGTCACCGCCCTCTTCGTCGTCATCGGCGTCTACGATGGCTCTGTCGCCATCTGCATCCTTCGCATCTCCTGTGGGGGTCCCTCTTGATCGAGCATCCACACCATCCTCTTCCTCGCCACTTATGCTTTCTGCTTCTGAAAGATCACTGTCTGCGGTGGAGGCTGGTGAGTTTCGTGCTGAGGCTTTTTTCACCCGCGACAAGGAAGACTTGTTAGGGGGTTTCTTCCGCGATCCCGCCGTTGGTGTCCCTCGCCTGCTTCCTGCATTTGAGCTTGTCTTGACAGAACCTGACCGAGGACCAGCACTACCGGCTCTAACTGGACCACCAACACCAGGGGCGACTGAATTCTTTGGAGTACCAGGCCCAAGAGACGAGTGCCTCGCGAGGCCACTCGACGCGCTCGGCACATTTCCAGAACCCGTGTTTGCTCGAGGGCCACGCTTTGTCGCTGGACCCGCCGAGTTCTCGCGCTGTCTGCTCAAGATCATGCTGGCTGCTGGGGTGGCTGGTGCCGAAGCAGCATGTTGTGGTCCGGTCTGTTGAGCTTGAGCATGTCGAATGTGCGGGTGCGCGGGCAATCGTGTGGTTGCTGGATTGCTGTGTGAGGTCGCAAGCATGGCAGCTGGAGGCCCTGCCGCTGTTATGCTGGCAGAGGGATTGATGGCTCTTAGAGACGGAGCAGTGTGGTTGGCGGCGCTGGCACGTAACAGTGACGGGACTTCATCCGGGTCCGTGAATCCAGGTTCGGCACGATCATAGAGCAGTTTTATTTGAAGGTCGACACTCCTCAAGTGCTTGTCCATGGTGAGCTGAAGCTTCTGCGTCAAAGCTATTTTATCATGTGCAAGCTTGTCGGCTTTTGCAAAGTTGTCGCGAATTTGAGCGCGTAACAGATCTTCCTTCGGGTTTGGCTCGTGGCTGCCGTTTGACTTGATCCATTTCTGGATTTTGCCATCACGATCTTCGATCATGTGAATGCACTCGTTATACTGGCGATCCTTGTCGGTGATTTCCTCGTGTATGAAGCGAATTTCTTCGGGTAAGTTCTGAACTCGGTTGATCCAATTATCTAGGATCAACCCGGGGTCAAGCGGCTCAGTTTGGGGCATCCTCCTGACGAAGTCGATGGAAAGATCGTCCCTGGGCATGATGTTAGTTTAGGTGTTCTTGATTTCCCTCTCGGTGACCGCCGTCAATGCGCGCTTTGTTAGAGCCTCTTGTTGGGGGAATAAAGTAAGGTTCGGAATGCAGGTGTTGCGTCGCGCGTTGCCGCGCTTCAGTCGGCGCTGTTGAAACTACCAGGTCGTGTAAAATGCTAGACATGCGCAGAAGATTGTGGGAGTAGCAGCAGAATGCAAAGAGAACAATTCAGTACTACAACGTAAGCAGCAGACTGATGCTTGAACAACAAACAAAGAGGTGAAGTATGTAAAACGTAGGCGCGGCGCGTCAGTTGTGGGTGAAGAGTTTGAGGTTGAGGTAATATTAAGAAAAAAAAGAGAGAAAAAGGCTGAAGCGGCTCGCCTAAATTTGCCTAGTCGGGTCACTTGTCGCATAGCCGCCTTGGAAGGAGGACCAGGCCACTTGTGCCAGTTCATCAACCACCCGCTGACTTGCTGCTCCGTACTGCTCCGTGCTGCTCCGTGCTGCGGATCTAATCCGCTCCCGCACGCATCTCGCAGCAAAAATGCCGGGGATGAACAGGGCGACCGACAGACAGCAATACAATCCGAATGGCAGTGTCTGCGCAGGTCAAAATCCTGCTCAGGCCATAATCATGCTCATTGACGGAAAGGGATCGACTATGTGCTTGAATAAATCAAGCACAGGGTCAGTGAGTGCCTGGAATGCAAGGCCACTCACTCAGAGACCAACGACGTGAAGGTGCAAAGTGCGACTTGGAAACAGAACAATGACGAAAGTTCGATCGCAAGCACTCACCAAATAGAAGGTATCGAATTGCAGCAAATTTCGCCCCTCGGCGAAAATGGTCGAAGCCGTTTGACGGTTCTTTCAGTATGATAGTTACTTGGCGGCAAAGGACACTCACTCACACTGCCTTGTTGAAGGAAGGGAAGTTGATAACTGAATGGTCTGCAATAGGAAATTTTGTGGAGTGAGTAACTGCGCGCTCAGTTGCTTGCTTGCTCGCTCAGTGATGCCCCGCCGGAATAGGCTTAGGCTGCCTCGTGCTCTTCCTAGCATTTTTGCTTTCCACGCCAAATCGGTTTGAACCAGTCGAGCTGCTGGTCAAGTGGCCAGACTATATACCTCGCATCACATATTGTGTAGCATCACATATTGTGTGGTGTCAGCAAGCTCGTTTTAACTTTGTTGCAAAACCCGGGGTCCTACTTGGCTCCTCCTTAATGACAAAGTGGCACGCAAACCATAAACACACGACGAACATCAGCTCCAGGCCCTGTCACCAGCTCCATCTGGCTATCGTGTTTTGCCTCTGTCTTAGGGTGCCATCATGGATATCAATCCATACCGGTTTCGAGTTCCGAAACCAAATTACTTGCCGCACAAACTTGATGTCGATAACGACGATGTCATCGTCGAGCAGTACAGCAACACACCTCTGGGCCAGGCCAGCGAGATGGATAATGCCAAGTTCTACAACAAGTGCAAGCGTCTCGCCGAAGAGTCAGGCATAACTCGCCCAAGGGGCTACAATGTCTCCTTTCATTGCAACCCAGACATGGAAAAACATCATTTCGGCATGACGCATCCCATGAAGCCGTGGCGCCTAACACTATCGAAAAGTCTGATCTATTCATACGGCATGTCATTTGCCATGGACAACTATATTTCTCGGGCTGCAACGTACGAAGAGTTGGCGTCTTTTCACTCCACTGACTACCTCGATTTCCTTGGTACTGTATTACCGGAGCCGGTACCGCGGGATGTGGAAAGCCAAAATCCCGATCTCAAATTCAACTTGGGCGGGTCCGACTGTCCCTTGTTTGACGGGCTATACGACTATTGCTCCATGTCAGCTGGCGGCGCACTCGATGCGGCCCGTAAGATCACGTCCAACCAGTCGGATATCGCAATAGCTTGGGGTGGCGGCCTTCACCATGCCAAAAGGGCTGAGGCATCGGGTTTCTGCTATATCAACGACATCGTTGTGGCCATTCTTGAACTGCTCCGCTTTTATCCACGGGTTTTGTACATTGATATTGACGTGCATCACGGAGACGGCGTTGAAGAGGCTTTTTTTTCTACTGACCGCGTGATGACTGTCTCATTCCACAAATATGATCCCACCAATTTCTTCCCTGGCACTGGGGCTTTGGATGACAACGGGCCTAAGAACGAGCACAATCCTGGTGCTCATCACGCAGTCAACGTTCCGCTGAATGATGGCATAAGTGATGAACAGTACGACATGCTTTTCAACTCAATCATTAGCAAAATCGTCGAGAAGTTTCGTCCCAGCGCTATTGCACTGCAGTGCGGTGCTGACTCCCTCGCTGGCGATCGCCTCGGACGATTCAATCTTCAAGTCCAGGGACATGGAGCCTGTGTCGAATTCTGCAAGAAGGCGGGACTTCCGCTCATCCTTTTTGGTGGCGGAGGCTACACACCTCGTAACGTTGCTCGTGCTTGGACATACGAAACTAGTATCGCAATAGGTTGTCAAGACAACATTAGCTCCTCGCTCCCACAACATACCCCTTGGCGTGATCAGTTTAGGCAAGATACTCTCTTTCCAACACTTGAGCAAATTTTGGGTGAACCACGACAGAATCGCAATCCTCAGAAGCGCTTACAGGAGATTGTACAACATGTTTCAGAGCAACTCCGGTTTGTCCAGGCTGCACCAAGCGTCCAAATGCAAGCTATTCCTCCGGACCTTGGTGCCATTAGACAAGAAGTGGAGGAAAGGTTGAAAGAGGAAAATGAGGAACGAAATGATGAGCTTCGACGGGCCCGCGAAGCAGCAGTGGGAACGCCAATGGAATTATGAGCCTTGAATGAGAGCAGTGCATCTAAGAGTTCCTGGAAGAGCGAAGCAAAGCTGCAGAGCTTTCTTACCTATGGAGAGTCTATAGTTACCCGGACATTGCCCAGTAGATGCGTCAGCTTAACCGAGATGTGTGGAGTTCAGAATGCGTGTTTTACGGCAAGTAGATTCCCTCATACATCGTTAAAGCATGGACAGCTTACGGAATGTGAGCGAAAACATGTCATGACTTCAAACGGGACAAGATGGCTGTCTCCATCTGCGTACCGGATGATGTTTACAAACAACACCATGCGATAAAAGGCCATGGTGGACTTGGTCCAATAGCGAGGGCCACACAGCAGTTATCATCATCATGAGAAAGAAAGCGTGCCCCCTAGTATCAGCTCCTTTTCAACCTTGCTGTTTTACGGTTTCTCTGCTCATCCAACAAACATGATGACAAAGAAAAATTAGCAGCCCTGGATTGAATGCAACTACTCCAAATTTTATTTTATGCATTTTCGGCTACGAGATTGTGCGAGACCTGTCGATTTACATAGGCCCATTTTCTATAGAGTTCATCTTTCAACTATACTACGGAGTACCTTTCCCACATGTGTCAATGCCTACAATCACTGGTTGAGATGTATCTGGCTCAGGATCCTTGACACCCAGAGGACAGCACATTGGTGGGCTAATAATATAAGGCCAAAATTTCCAATCGCACGTCGTGTCACACGATACTCGCCATTGGTTGCAGCGGACAGGTTGGCGCTTTAACTTAAAAGGACAATATCTTTCCGCTATTCTGTATCATCGCATCGCAGCGTACTAGGACCAACTGAAGGAACTCGATTGCATTGCGAACAACTAGAATAAAAGCATCATATAATTAATAGCAAAACTAAAGGTAATCATGACAGAAAAGAGCACCCCTAGCAGCGAGTGGAGGGAGAGCATAGGGCCGTCATTTATGTAGCTTATTGGATATATATATGGCCGTCATCGTCGTTCGACTGATCTTATCCAAGTGCTGTTTTCTGTTTGATCCCAATCGAACTTGGACCTGACTAAAAGAGCTGCGCCATGTAGCTAAGGCTGTCTCGATCCCCTGCCTACCTACTCGGTTCTTTGATGAGAAGTATATACACAAGAAAATCCAAAACTGAAACAAGACACCTGATAATTGGACTTAATTGCGAATCTAGAAGTAACGAACCACAGCTTTGCCACCCTTCTTCATACCAGTCTATCAATTTGTCAGTAAGTATTTGTGTTGTCTAATAATCCGGGGTCAGACTTACGTTGCAGCCATTGACGGTGGGTGGCACCAACTTTCCGGCCCTGTACCAGTTTCCGTCCTTGTATGCGCACTCTTCGGTGACATCACCAGTGATCTCAACGTTGAAGTCGAGCTTAGCATGACTCGTGGGGAGGTTTGGGAAAATGGAAATATAGGTAATGCCATCTTCATCCTGGCTAACACCAAGATTGGCAGGGGCCCAGTTACCACAGCCCTTGGGGTCTTTGGCGCAGGTCCAGACACAAGCATCGGAAGGACCGAGGCCCTTCTTGTTAATGTAGTACTGGGCAGATGTCTTTTTGCCCTCCCAATTGTAGGACTTGGCTTGGATAGGGTTGGTTAGCTCAACGCTCTCACCAGGCTGAGCGACGACGGGAAGAACCATGCTCTCAGTTCCAGGATAGTCGGTTCGGCAAGTTGACACAACTTCATCGAGGTCGTTCTGGATAGTCACACCACCGGCACCACGCTCACAGAGTGTAGGACAGCTTTCCCGCGTAAGTTCAAGGAAACCTTCGGAGTTACAGTACAGACCGCCGATAGACTGCCCGCGGGATCCCTGGGCGGTGGACCACTGAGTCTTTTGGTATCCATTCGGGCATGCGTACGAGCACATCTTAAATGGGGAGCATTCTTCGCCCGCCACACCAGTAATGATGCTGCTGATGCTAAGAGAAGTCTTCATCGAAAACCCGGGGACATGCTGGAGACCAGAAAATCCTTTGTTGCCGACCCAAGGGAGAGCAACGGCACCATAATCGGAGGGAAAATGAGAGCATTTGATCTTGCCACTGGGAAACTTGGCATTGAGGCCAGTGCCACCAGTGTCACCAGTGCCGCTGCTGGGGACATTAGGTTTGGCAGTCGGTGTGCTCTTCGGTGGTGGTGGTGGTGGTATTGGTGCTGGAGGCGTATGAGTGGAAGTAGGAGCCGGCGGCGGAGCGCTTGACGGCTTCTCAAGGAATTGAGCACCAAGAATTTTTGCGCTGGATGTTGTTGGCTTGGTGGGAGGAGGAGGAGGAGGAGGAGGTGGTGGTGTGTATTCTGGGGTTGTTTCACCAACAACGACGTATTCACCATCTTTCAGACCAGCAGCAGCTTCTTTGGCGTTCAGAACTTTGTCACCAAGCTTATAAACGGTCTCCGTGGCGCCAGCTACATAATGGATAACGGGATCAGCGCCTCTCTTCTCGACCTTGAAGCCAGCTTGCTTCTTGACGTGACGGTGCAGGTGCTGGTGGGATTTGGCCGTGGCGCCAATGGCCAAGGTCGCCGCGATGGCAAGCTGAAGGAGATTTTTCATTTCGATTGTCGTCGGCTTGCGTCTTCTTCTTCTCTTTGCGGCAGCGTCAGCTATGCTCTTCGTGCTAGTTGGTAAACTTTCGTTGAGGGACTCTTGCCAATGGAGGGCTATAAGCGTCTTCCTCCCAAGCACCCAAGGTACATCAACATCTTTGTGGGGACATAGACGCACCTGTTCAGATTATTTATGTTTCGAAAGCCGTAAGACTCGTATCAAACAAAGCTTAGATAAACGAGCGTGAAAAAGCGATTAAACAAGACTAAGGAGTGTGATAGAGAGCCGAAACTCTCTGTTGGAAGGTACGGAACGCGATGAGGTTGAAGAGAACAACAGTAAGTAGGGGAGGAAGAGAAAACAGGAAGCAGTCTAATAGTGGTGAGAACCACTTCAGACCACCGTGGGGGGGGCACCGGACCGCCATATCAAAGAAGGGGGCGTGGGGCAAGGCAAACCAGCGCCTTGGCGTCACATTTTGGGGGGTGGGGAACAAAATCGCGAAATTGCACGTTTAATACCTGAACCTCTGACACGCCATCCGCTCTAGTTCTGCGGACGTAGTTACGTGCCATTGCAACACGCAGTACTTGTCTGGTATGTATGTGCGCGGGTAAACATGCAGTATTTGGCGACTGGATGGCGTGCACATTTTTATCTCGGGATTAGTTCTTCCTGAACCAGGTCTTTATCTGACGGACCCCGCCTGCGAGGTAATTTTCTAACGGCAAAGCAAAGCTCGGGCGGTTGGGGTAATATGGCCTAGTTGGAGTTTGGATAGGGGGAAGGATGGATGGGTCTTGCTAAGTAAGTTAAGGTTGGAAATGTTCCGTCCCTTCTTTTTTTTTTAGTCCTGGTATTAATAATCCTTTGCAACGCTGTATTACTCTCGCGATGTGGATTAACTCTGACCATGCTGTGCCTCTGACTCTTATACTGGCGTGAGAATAAATTATTGTGCCTAAAACATCGACGATATAACGCACTCCGTGGGTTTATCTTGGCACCGGGGCTGCCAGGCACTGGGGTTTATTTAGGTTTATTTACTGGATATTTCGTTCTTGTGCTACCAGCACACGCCTCAGGGCTGTGCCTGGCCTTGGCGCTCAGGTACCTGAGGCTAGCCCGTTTTGGAATCTCTTGTACGGATCCGTAATGCGACTAGGTCTTGTACCTGGTTGTAGTGTTTACCCCTTTGCATAAACCCAATCCGCAACATAAGTACGGATTACCTATTGTTAATCGCCACATCATCAATCCGCTATTACTCCGTACAGTGTGCTAATAAGATTAGCTCTTCCAAAGGCGCAGGGTGACGGGTTAGTCGACTCCGCTCTCCCTTTCGACCAACCAACCGACTCCTGTCTTGGAGGTTGCGATGTTGTCTCTAGCACGGTGAGCCAAATTAAGTATTAATCCGTAATGTCCGCTGGTCTATTTAGTGTCCTTGCCAGCAACACGTCCAGAGCCTCTTAGTCATCTACCCTCCCTCGCTGATCGTGCATCTATGCTGAGAGAAAGACAGATCGCCGCATCAATCCAAATTCGTGGTACAGTCGCGATTCGGACTCCCCATATACATCATGATAATATAGGTTCATTCGCATTTACGATGGACTGTTTCTTCGCAGCGTCAGTTCAACGCTCGCCCCAAATACTTTCTCAACACTTGTTTTGTGAGGAGTTTCTTGCGGACGATGATTCTCCTCCTTCTTCTCCGTCAGACTTGTCGGCTTCTTCTGCGTGGCCTTTTCGAATGATGATATTTCCCTGCAGTAAAATTGGGAACCTCCTTTACTTTGCAAGTTCTGTAGTTGCGTAATTTCTTCTCCCTCCTGCTGACGTTGGCGTACCAAAGTGGAGGCTCCGTCATTGGTGCACGCTAGACGGGCCGACAGGGCGAATATGATCTTATAATATCGGGAGCACAATTCAGACCGTGTAATGACTTTTATTCAAGGCGCTGCCCACTCTTGTGCTGTTCATATTTTCCAGTCGAACAGCAAGCTTGAGCAGCATCAAACTTCATAGCGGTTTTCCAAATACATCAAGGCACAAAGTACCGCAAAATACGGAGTTTTGTTCACAGTGCATTAATATCCACCCTGGAAGATTCGTGCATTATGCATCAACAGATGGGGATCTGTCAGTTCATCACCATCCAGTGCTACTAAAACGTACGTCCGATATTGTCATTCCGGTCGGAAAGACGAGGGAGAAAAAAGGATTCACAGTCGAATCTGGAGGCCAGGCTCAGTCAGGTTGAGTACCCTAGGATGATCCAGGCAAGCTTGCCCATATGCATGTACGGAGTTATTGCATAGTGACAAGTCAAAGTGGCTGGCGTAAACTGACCTGAACGTGGCGTTTTCCAATCCGGGGTTCACAACGGTGCTAGCCTGGTCGGTCCACATCCAACGAACAAAACGGGATGGGATGTCAATCAAAGTGCGGACTGATGGGACTGATGGTGGCTTGGTTGATTGATTAGCAAGAGTATGGAGTTGTTTTGAGCCATCAAGCAACTGACATTATTTTTTGGTAGGGTACAGTTTCTTTCACGGAAAAAGAGCGAATGCCAAATCAACCAATAAAATAGCCTAAATAAAAAACCAAACAGCTTCAGGACATAAAGAAGCGTAACACGTATGACGGAGTACACCATCGCATGTCAATGTGAGGTACATCGCGCGACAGGACGCGAATCAAAATGCATCCTGTAAAGTTGGTCAATGTTTAAAAACGACCCGTTGAAGAGCTCACAAACAAACCTTGAAATCGAAAATACGACATGGGCGCAAGACGCTTGAGCCTGTCGCGGTCATTCAGGACCATATCGGCGCAAGGACGAGCTTGAATGCTCGGATTCGAGAATGCTCAACCTCATATGAGGTGCTCTAGGGTGTTCAAAGCCACGATGTCGATTGATGCAGATTTCAGCCCCAATCAACAGCTGGTGCGGAAATAAGGACACTCATCAGTCAAGCAGCACGTCAGCTAATCATGCTGATTGGAGCGGGGACGATGTATTCCGAAACAATGACAGATCCTGAAGGATAGCGGCATGCGCTCGAGAAGCATTCGGAAGATGATTATGTCAACATGCAGAGAGAAGAGCGTATTTTAATCGAACTACGTCAGTCATTCTTATGCCTCCTTGCGGTCCCCTGCAGGTGCGTCCAGTCACCAATTGGTCAAGTCTGAAGGCAGCTCATCAGCAGAGTTGAACCGAGGGCCTCAACGTTGACAAAGACTGGCCGCATCACATCATGCCTGGCATGACTGCACCACCATGTTGATTCTCACTACCTCGGAAGTACGGAAAATGCAAAACGTAAAATACTGGTGGTTGCAGACAACACAAGGCACATGCTTAGGTCTGGGTGAACATGTTGGATCCTGAACTGCCTAGCGTGTTTCTCGATTGGCATTCATCAACCTCGTGTCTTCGACTTGTGGGCTGCGGGTGGATAATGTCGTGGGCGTTGGGGCGCATGTGTCGCTGTGGCTGTCCGCCCCCACCTTCTCACCAGCCGGCCTTGAACTCTGCCTTGTTTTTTTTCTGCCTTCGCGCCACCTCCATTATCCTCCCTCCTCCGCGTTGTGACTTGTTCCGCTGACGTCCGTCCCGCACTCCAATCGGATGCTTGGTCCCATCTGTCTTCTGGGAGCAAGCTGTGTGCGTGCCGTTGAGCTGTTGTGACAATATTGTACAGTACAGAGTACAAGGTGCAACACACAGCACTTGGTTTCGTTCCTGAGCCCATTCGGGGGTCTAGAGTTAGACGCCAACCAGACTCGTACCTGCCGCCTCCAGGTGGGTTAGCCTACTGCGCCCCAGTCACTGGGTAGGCGTCAACAACAGAAAGTCTCGCCCGACTGCCTCTTACGCTTACTCTCTCATAACATTTCTCACATCTCGTTAACATCCTTCACGCAACTCTTAACAACGTGGAGCACTCCAGCAAATAGCTTCCAAATTACCTTACACGGCACGCATTCTAGGTACAGGAAGCCGCGAAAATTTTCTCACCGTCTACTTTTCATAACAGTTACCCAATATCGGGTTTAGCAACACGAAGAGGAGGCAGGAACAAAAAAAAACCAAACCCATTTCTCGCCACGTTCTCAGCCACACATCGTCCACGACAAGCAGCCTCAACATGTCTCCATGAGGTCAAGTATTTCGGATCGCGATTCAGAGCACAAATACGGTGAACTAGTAACGACGGCCTCAGTCATTGGGCTATAAGCTTCCTTTGTATTCTATGGCACCGAGAATTGGAGGTCTTGCAACCGAGATTCCAGGATCCTCCCCGTTGAACCTGATACATTTCATCCCTTCTGACGATATCGCGAAACTGAATAAACGACCACGCGAATCCGAGTCCAAATCCGCTTCTTCGCGCTCGCAGGGTATTGACCTAGTCAATCATTTTGTCTCGCCGTCGAAGGTCGCACGACTCTCTCTTGCGACAACTGCCCGAACCGTGGTGCCTCTTACTGGTGTTGCTGCATTGGGCGACGAGCGTCGTCGTCAGGTCGAAGACCGGGCGTCTACCTCGCCTTCCATCAGTCCCAACCCGTCTAACGCAGCTCTCAAATTCTTAATGTCAGGCTCGGATCAAGCCATGAGCCGTCCCTCCGACGTCGTGCAAGTAGCGCCGACCGCCATCATGGAGCCGGCCGCGAAGGCAGCCACAGCCCTTTCGATGGCCACTGGAGACGTTGTGCGCTCCGCAGATCACGATGATGTTAACCGACCAACAAACCCGAGCGCAGCTTCCCTAGCCTCCATCACAGAAAGCGCAACCCTAATGGATGTGGACTCGATGAAGAATGATCCAATGCCCAACCGACAAAATTTGTCACCGAGTGAGAAGCATCAGCCTGGCTCATTGTCGTACCCCGGACCTCTCCAAGCTGCTGCTAATCTCCCCGAAGCCCCTGCTCGTGGCATGAGCTTTCCCATTCCAGGGCAGGGTCAAGATTCTCCTACAGCACCCGGAGGGAAGAAACACAAATGCCCTTACTGCAACACTGAGTTCACACGTCATCACAACCTCAAGAGCCATCTCTTGACCCACAGCCAAGAGAAACCTTATGTGTGTACAGAGTGCCAGATGCGGTTCCGTCGCCTTCATGACTTGAAGAGACATGGTAAACTTCACACTGGCGAAAAGCCACACATTTGTCCGAAATGCGATCGGAAGTTTGCGAGAGGCGATGCATTAGCTCGACATAGCAAAGGTGCGGGAGGATGTGCCGGTCGACGAGCTAGCATGGGCAGCTTTGCGGATGGGGATGACTTGGACGGAACAATGGACGAAGGGGACGACTCAAACATGTCTGGGCTAGCCTACGACAATCCCGACGACGACGAGCTCAGACGCCAGAGCCTCCCCAGTATTGGCGCCCAGCATCCTTCTGGTGACAGCTATGCTGCACATTCTCGCACATACCCTCCAGCAGGCCCGCGACCTGCTGCAAGCGGCCTGTATCCCCCGAATGCTAGCCAAAGCCAGCTTGGGACGACCAGCTCATCAAGTGGCCCTGAAAGTATGAACAGTAGTCATACAGCCAACACGAGCATTTCTTCTGTGCCAGGTGGTAGTGTGGGCGCTGGCATGTACTCACAAGCCGGCATGACAGAAAGCCCTAGACCGCTCAGCCCTGGTCTACCAGGTCACGAGACTACGAATCTGGCGAGGCAAAGATCTCCCAGCATGTCGCAATCATTCCCGCAACAGCAGATGGGCAGGAGGCCCTCAGACCTTCAATCTCCGCACAGCGGACAAGTCCGGCCGAAACTCCCAGGACTATCACATCCAAGTTTCGCAGGGCCAAGTTCTGGCCCATATACTCATGGTCGAACACCAAGTGGGACTCAAAATGCAGTTGAAAGTAGCAATATGTTCGCTCAAAGTGACCCGAGCGTGTGGGAGTACATGAGACTGCTTGAAGACAAGATCAAGTCCCTATCAGACAAGGTGACTTCTCTCGACAATGAAGTAGCTGGTCTGAAGAAGCAGCTTGAAGCTCGAGATGGCCCCATAGCAGCGTAGAATGCTACATTCTTGGGTCGGATCTCGTTTTCCTCGACCTAAACTCATTATGGAAGGTATGGAATAAAAGAGCAGGCTGGACCTGGGATCGTGGAGGCTCGGTCAGGGATTGCTCGCAGCTTGGCGTTTATGTGCTCTGGGATTAAGGTTACGGCATTGGAAACCTAGCTCTTGCGATTTGGAAGGTTTATTGGATTGTTTAATATGTGAAAAAGGCCGCATGGCTACGGCTATGTACCACGTATGTATACCATTTTTGACGACTTTACTTCTTCTCTAGTCAGTACCTGGCTTGTGCATGATGATACATTTGCCGGATTGCAATTCGAACAAGACAAGGGTTCTTTCCATTCCTGCATGTGCAAACGAAGCTTGGCATGTCCTGTAATACGGGACGCTGTTGGAACGAACCTCTTTCCAACAACTACATTGGGCAAGTATTGCAATATCCAATGCGTACTCGAGAATATTGCATATTAGCGCCGGATTAGACCGTCAGCTTCAAGAACTTAAATTGTCACAATCTTTCTGAAAGTGGTAGATGAATCCGCCTTTCCGGCTCGGGCTCGATGCCGCTCTACAACAAGTGATGGTGGCCCGACCAACCACTGATGAGAGCCCCACGAAAGCACTTGGCGCCTTCACGTGCTTTCCTCCTCTTTGTACAGCTCGGCTTGTTGTACGCCATTCGGAAGCCCACAAAGTTCCCGAGTAAAAAGGTCAAGGAAAAAGAAAAGTGACACCTAGAAGACTTCATAATTGACCTTCGTTTTTGTCATTATCACCTTTTCCCTAATTATTTTTTGTTTTACCTCTCGTGAACGGGTGTGTCAGCAACAGCTGCTGTGTGGGAAGTCACCGTTCGGTCCCATTGTCGTTCGTTTTGGCCAACACGTCAGTCTCCAGCGCGGGCCGTCATAGGAATTCATCGTCCCTCGGAACACACAGGCGTTTCATCTCAACATAGTGATCTAAGAGAATATCACGCACAGAACGACATGAATATGGCAGCTGCTGATGTCGCACAAGGTGCCCCCTCGCAACAATGTAAGATGCACCTCTCGTGAGTCGTTAGAGAGATCTCCTAGTCCTTCGCCAAATGCTCAGTCGCCCACCGTCCGAAGGCGATCGCCTCGGGCACAAACAAATTCTGGGGTCTTTACATATGCCGGAACAATTTGCTTACTTTATTCGTTCTTCAAGCGCCAGATCATGCATCAAACAAACAAGATGAAGCAGTAGCGGTCTCTGGAAACATTGACCCTTCCACTCTTCGTTACCAGAAGGACGCCGAAACCTTGCATCATAAAGTTAGCCACACTATGAGTTGTCTTCGTTTTTGGAAGATAGTTTGCCAGCTAACCACGAGCATCTGCAATCAAAAGGAAATACATAATGACCAGCCTGCAAAAACCGGTACTGAAACACACGAGCCCCTCGCCAGCGAAACGAACGCCGCAGCTGTCAAAAATAGTAAAAAGGGCAGTGATAAAGCCATGACGAATGGTGGTTACGTCCCGTATCCAAACTTTACAAGCGAAAGCCAAGAATTCCATGAGAGGGAGGCATGGAGGGCTGGCGGCATACGATTTGCACCTCTTCGAGTGCCCGTCAAGCGTCGCATGCAGACTGCGGCGGTTCTATTTCATTGTATGTCCATCATTGTGATCGTGTCATGCTTCTGGTTCAGCTGCGCAAACCCTCTTACTTGGCCCATATTGGTGCCGTACCTGGTTCACTTGTCCTTTTCCAACGCCGCTATAGATGGCAATCTTTCTTATCGTTCGGAATGGCTGCGTTCTCTGCCTCTATGGAGGTTATTCGCGGGTTACTTCCCGGCCAAACTCCACAAAACGTTCAATCTACCACCAAATAGGAAATACATTCTTGGTTATCACCCCCATGGCATCATCTCTCACGGTGCTTGGTGCGCCTTTGCCACAAATGCGTTGGGGTTCGCGGAGAAATTTCCCGGCATCACAAATAGTTTGCTCACGCTTGATTCTAATTTTCGACTCCCTTTCTACCGCGACTGGATACTGGCCATGGGAATACGCTCTGTCTCTAAGGATTCAATTCGTAACATCTTGTCGAAGGGTGGACCTAACAACGACGGTCAGGGTCGCGCTGTAACGATTGTCATTGGTGGTGCCCGAGAGTCTCTTGAAGCTCAACCCGGCACACTTCGCCTTATCCTCAAAGGACGCAAAGGTTTCATCAAGATGGCTTTGAGGACTGGAGCCGACCTCGTCCCGATCATAGGATTCGGCGAAAATGACCTTTACGACCAGCTGAGCCCCAAGACGCACCCTATGGTTCACAAGATTCAGATGATCCTTCTCAAAGTCTTCAAATTCACTATCCCAGCACTCCACGGCCGTGGGCTTCTCAATTACGACGTCGGGTTGATGCCGTATCGCCGAGCTGTCAACATAGTAGTGGGGAGGCCTATTGAGATAAACGAGACATACGGAGAGCAACCACCTCAGGAAGTCATTGACAGATACCATGAGTTATATGTGGAGGAGGTGGAAAGACTCTATGCGGCATACAAGGACAAGTTCTCGAATGGCAAGGTCCCTGAGCTGCAGATTCTATCTTGATCGATATTCTTTCCCCCCGAAGACCCAACAGCCTCTTTTGTACAGGCGATAGATGCGGGATTTTGATCTTGCATGTAGATGTAAAGCTTCAGGACAGCTGAGAGTGGGCGCGTTTTGCGAAGCATATGATTCTAGGTCAAGGATACAACATTGCAAATATTTTCAAACAAATCAGGAGGTTAAATGATAACAGCATCAATACGTGAAGTGTCAATTTTCCCCTGATTGAGAATAACCGGCGACCAATGTGTGCGAAATTTACAAATGTATTCAACGTGTCGACAATGGCCAGTGAGGTAAAAAGAAAGAGAATTTCAACCTAGATCAATCAAAAGTAGCGATGAAAATCATTCATGTCTTACACGGTCAGAGTGTGCTGCACGTGATTTCGCGCCTGGTTCAACACGAGCTAGGCCCGTCTGTCACTGCGAAGTTAAGTGGTGGGAGCAGACAGACTCGTAGAAATGTGTGGATGCACCGATCTCGGAACATTCTCTTTGTTGTATTACAACTTGTTGCTCTCAATGTTCTTTACGTCGTCTATCAAGCCACGCAGTCAACGACCACGATGCCTCGGACTTCGACGAGAAATAAATCAGTGGTTAGCTACAGCGAAGAGTCTGACGGCAGGCTTAATTCCAACAACATTTCCAAGTCTATTGCAAATTCCAAGGACACCATCTCTGTAGCTCCAGGAAAGGTCAATGGCAAGCGCAAGCTAGGTACTGTAGACGTCGACGACGAGAACCACGCTCAAGACACCAATCAATCCCGAAAACGTTCAGCCGGAGCAAATGCGAAGGCGAAGCCCGAAGACAAGACGATGCCGTTTGCGAACCGGACAACTCTGGATTCACTGAAGAAGGCAATGTACATTGGTGCTCACGTCAGTGCCGCAGGAGGTGTGTTCAAAGCGACATGTCTGCCACTGTGTCAGTGCAGTGATAACATATATACATATTCATATGTCAGCACCTTCTTCTTAACTCCAACCACTGATCTCGTTCATTTTGACTAGGCGTCCAAAATGCAATCACAAATGCTGTACAGATAGGAGCCAACTCATTCGCTCTTTTCCTCAAATCCCAACGTAAATGGGACAACCCTCCTATTTCAACAGAAGCGCGCGATCTATTCATCAACAACTGCAAGTCTCATAGTTACAGTGCCGCCGAACATGCCCTCCCTCATGGCTCGTACTTGGTGAACTTGGCTCAAGTCGACGAAACCAAAGCGACACAAGCATACAAGAGCTTTGTCGACGATCTACAGCGATGTGAAACGCTTGGAATCAAACTTTACAACTTCCATCCCGGATCCACAGGCGGCGAGCCTCGACCAGCGGCAATCGGCCGAATTGCTGCACAGCTCAACAAGGCGCACAAAGCGACGTTGTCTGTGATAACTGTATTAGAGAACATGGCTGGTGCGGGCAATGTAATTGGCTCCACATGGGAAGACTTGAGGGACATCATTGCGTTGGTCGAAGATAAGGACCGCGTTGGCGTCTGTATTGATACATGTCACGCCTTTGCGGCTGGCCACGATCTGCGGACTCCAGAGGCATTTGAAGAAACCATGCGAGCTTTCGGTGAGATTGTTGGTTTTAAATATCTGAAAGCCTTTCACTGTAAGTTCACATTTCGCACGCTCTCGACTACCTATCAACCAGTCCAGTCCGGAGCGTACAATATCTATATATCTGTTTCTAACCCCCCTTAAAAACCCAAAAAACCCCCATAGAACAAATGATATCAAGTCCAAGCAGCTAACGATTCATCTCAGTGAATGATAGCAAAGCTCCCTTTAACTCGAACCGTGATCTGCATGCCAACATCGGGACAGGCTTCCTGGGTCTTTGTGCGTTCCACAGTATCATGAATCATGATGGCTTTCGCAATATGCCCATGGTCCTTGAAACGCCCATCGACAAGAAAGGTCCCGATGGTAAAACAGCGAAAGATAAGCAAATATGGGCAGATGAAATTAAGCTGCTGGAAAGTCTCATAGGGATGGACGCAGAGAGCACCGAGTTCACAAAACTTTCTGCGGACCTCCAGGCGAAGGGGGCTACAGAGAGAAGCAGGATTCAAGATCAGGTGGACAAGAAGTCGGCAAAAAAATCCAAAACAGGAACAAAATCAACCAAGGGAGCCAAGAAGAATGCCTAGGTCCAAGACTTTGGCGACAGAGATGAGGAACTCAATACACCTAACAGGCATGCATTTGCCTCATATCTTCCCACGTTAGGCATACGACTAGTGCCAAGACTGGAAGTTTTTGCTATGAAATGAATGGAAGGCAAAAATGGAGTCTGTCATTGAATGAATAGGAAAGCTTTGGAATGTATATTATATCTGACACCAGAAGTGGTGAAGCAAAAATTCGCACATCCAGCTCTTTGCGCCATTGCTAATGCTTAATTGAAACACCCGATTCTTTGCAACATCTAGACATGAACCAATTTGACCAGCGTAAGAAGCAAAATAAACGATAGTGGGCGGAGTCAAATGCTGTTGTTGTGCGGCCCAACATTATTTGCGAGTTTTGACATATCCCTCTAATTTGCCTATCAAGGATCGCAGGCCCACACCACGCTCACAGTTTGCTGCAAGCCATAGTTCCATTCTCTCTCGCACGCTCTTCATCGATTTCAAAACTGGCATTTTTTGTCCATCTTCTGCTTCCAAAAAAGATCCTGGGTTCAGCAATACTTCGAAACACTCGGACCAGAGGTCTGCTTGCCAGTATCGCTTCAGACTCTCCTTGATCTTGTATTTTCGCCCGTTACGGCCAAGACCACCTTGGTCACACCTCGAAGTCTCGATATACTTGCCGAAAAGAAGGCAGTGAATGACGCCAGCCAGGCCATGATAGTCGATTTGCCATGTCCATGGACGACCCTCACGCATTTCGGCGCAATCCTGGGCAGAGGTTTCCCAGTCCGCAATAAACTCGACTTCGGGAACAAACGCTTTCATGTCAATACCGCGGCCAAAGTCGATGAGAACTATGCCTCTCGATGCCCATCCACCGGTCCCGTCCGCTTTCCATGAGGTCGTCAAGGGCTGATCCGAGGACATCGTGTCAAGTCGAAGCAGACAATTATCTGCCTTCAAATCACCGTGGAGAATACTTTTGGTATGAAGAGCTTCGACTGTCCGCATGATCTCAATCGTGAAGAACATGGCAAGCTGCTCATCCATGACGCCAGAGGGCTCGGCGCGAAAGTAGTTCACCACATCCAACAGTGTACCGTGAGGATGATAAGGTAGAAACAAAAATGCCTCATTCTGGTATAGGTGCAACTCATGCGCGTAAGACAGTGACGCTGCCGCACGATGTTGCGGACCTAGACGGGTATGCGCAAGCCTCATTATATAGAATTCCCATGGCGTAGGAGGTGCTTCCATTTTGAGGGCCTCGAGTTCGCTCCGGTGACTAATGGCAAACATGCCTCTACCCATTGAGACCGCAGCATTTTCATCAGTCTCTTCCTCACAAGGTAGTGTATTTTCGACTAGGTAAACAGGGGCAAAAGCTCCTGCACCCAATTCCCGTTTCAATTTATATTCCCGAGCCATGTGAGGAAATTCAATGGTCATAGGAGCTGGAACAAGCCCTATCTTATCCCCACTCCCCTTGTGCAACTTATTAAAAGCCTTGGCGAATTTACGAATCTCTCCGCCGTGGTCATACGTCTGCCGTCGAAGATCGTAAAATCCGGTGTATGATGTGAGGGAAGGTTGTATGTTTCTAAGGATATCATGACGAACAGCCTCGTCCACGGGGTTACACTGTTTTTCTTTGATGACAGGGCCTTTTGGAGGCAGCTGCTTGGTAGTTGTCTTCAGCTTTGGCCCTAGAGCTGACCTTGGAAGCAATGCGGCCGGAACGTGCGGCATAGGGCACTCATCCTCAACAATTTCTCTCAGGGGACTGCTCAAGGTCTCGTAGTCTGAATTGTTGTCGATCAATTTCGCAGACGCATCCTGTCTGCAAGGTGTCTTGAAGGTGTCCCGCCGCTCGAGGTCGACATCCACAGAGCATTCCGTCCGCTCTGTGATCGGTGTCATGAATGGAAGTCGATTATTAGCCACCTCGGCCGGATCCCTATACGGACGTGTCGGAGGGTCATAATTTTCAGGAGGTATAGGAATAAAAACGGTCCTGGTTTTTGGAGATGGCTTTTCATTGTCCCATTGACCCACGCTCCCCTCCTCATGATTTATTGCGAACTCCTGATAGTTTTCGTCTGTGTGACCGTTCCCTTCAATGCTGAGATAATCAACCTGCAAACCACTGGCTATGGTAGAGGTGGCTTCCGTCTCTCCCATAAGGACATCTGGAACGTGTTTCCTAGTCGAAAAGTCCGACCACTCACTCACGCTTTTAGTATCAGCAGTTTCATCTTCACCATTTTCGCTGACGGCATCTAGGTGCCTCGTCGTGCCATTACTCTCAGCATCGGTGGTGTACTCCCCGTCGGTTTCGTAATCTTCATCCTCACCACTCTCATCGTGAGTGTTGGTCTTTAGCGGCGCATTGAAAATCTCGTATATGTCGTCCGTAGCTGCTCTCGTGTGTAAAGTCATAGTGGGTTCTGAGGATTGCTTTTTGCGAAACTTTGGGCCAGACGGTGAGTCCAATTTGGCTTTAACTGGACAGAAGAGGTTAGTTCAAAAATAAAACATAAATGCAGCACTTATTGAAGAGGCCTTACTGATCTGAGTCTCATTGGTCTCCATAGTTTTCTTCTTCTTTGCACCCCGTGACTGAGCTTGGTGCCTAATGTCGCCGTTCTCATCCAGTAGCAATGGATCTCGATGTACGGTCAGCATTTTTTTCACACCATGGCTTATTTCTTCAATCTCTCCGTATCCATGCAGTGGCCCAGGAACAAAATTTTCATCTACGTTCTCATCATCCCAAGTCTGATTAGACCAGCCTCTATGTGCAGCCATGATCTCCTCGAAACTCAGTTCAGATCCTGGTTCATCAGGAGTTGGATATATGGCTTCAAGATCCACAAATATGTACTCCTTCTTGCCGGTTTGCGGATGTACAGTCACTTGGCTCTTGGATGGTATAACCACAACGTCGTTTATTTGAGATAGTCTCTGAAATACCGAGTACACGCCAACGGCCAATTAATTAGTCCTAAACTCATCAACATATGGGCATAAAAAGGCTAGATGATTGACAACTTACCAGATCTCTGAAAACCGCCATCTTGGGAGCGGCAGACTTTGCCCCTCCTGCTTTCAGTGTCTCTCCAGCCCATGGCTTGGGCTCCATGACGTTCTCTTTCTTACGATCTGATAATGAGCCGATTGTATCCCACCCTTTGGACCCCTCTCCCCTGGATGCAAGAGGGGTAGGCTTGGCGTCAGCATCGGAGAAAATAGCGAGTTTAGATTTGGCTGGCTTAGAAGTAGCGTTGATGATACCACTCGTCGGCCGTACTGCTTGAGGATCGTTCGAACGTGTTGATCCAAAAGGATCAGCTTTCGCTGCCAGTGCTGGACGAATTGTAGGAAGGGCCGGGGACGATGGCTCAATGGCATTCGCAGGCTGCTGAGTGAGCCGTTCCTCAAACTCTTTGAACTTTCGCAACAGTCTCTGGACAGGACGGCTTTCGCGTTCGATACCCAGCTTGTAAACTTCTTCGGCTTGAGCCCATCTTCCTGCAGCTTCCAACCAGGCAGCATACTCCTCATAAAATAGAGCCAAACTCTCCCCGATGCCATGGCGAGATAGAAACATGTATGTTTCTCTCGGAGAGTCCGAAAAGAAGTGAATGTAATGTACCCACATTCTCAAGTAGCGGGGATCATTTTTGTATTGCACCGTGGTGATGAAGGCCCCGGTGGCGCGTTCAAGCAATGTATGAAGCTGTGACTGCGGCGTTGCTTGTGCCGATGGATATGTGTCAAGTGTCCACCTAATGTACCGATCGAATACATCGAGAGGATCGTCCGATTCCGAGATATTCTGAATTTCTGCCTCATATTCAGCTCGAATACAGTCATGAACGTTTTTGGTGTCTGAAGGAGTTGGTGTCGCGAGTTTGTGCAAGGGTGACGGAGAGTACAGCTGTGACAGCTTTTTCGCAGACCGTCCACCAGGTAGCGACTGGATGTTCTCCTTTTGCCTCTCAATCACATCAAAATCAATGAGATCATTTGAAGCTGCCATCTTGAGTTGATGTCCTAAGAGCGACAGCCTTCGTTATCCTGCGATGCGTGCTGTGAAATTGAATTTATGACCACCGCGCGTCACGGCCCAAGTATGTTGACATTTGACGCCGCAGTGTTTGTGGCTGGGCTGGGTTGCTGTAGAAATAGCCACTTTGTGGCTGGAGTCCGGGCGGGGGTGGGTATAACGTGATAGGACTTTGATACAACACTAAATTCATCACTTGGTCATCACGTTTGCCTCGGACCAATCGATTTATCTATTGCAATTGACAAATTTTCATTTATTCTTCATCATAGCCTGTGGGAAAGTTGCACGTAGCGCCCCGGAAAGTTGTCGGAAGGGTGATTTAGAGGTTAACAGACTTGCGGAAGTTGGCACCAGCGTAGATAGCCTTATCACCGAGCTCCTCCTCAATGCGCAGAATCTGGTTGAGCTTAGCCAGTCTTTCGGAGCGGCAAGGGGCACCGGTCTTGATCTCGCCGGATCGGATCCCGACGACAATGTCGGCAATGGTGACGTCTTCGGTCTCTCCAGATCGGTGAGAAACCATCACGCCCCAGCCATCAGCGTACGAGTCCTTGGCGGCTTGGATAGACTCTGTCAAGGTGCCAATTTGGTTTACCTTGAGGAGCAAGGCGTTGCAAGCCTTGAGCTCAATGGCCTTCTTGATACGAAGAGGGTTAGTGACAGTCAAGTCATCACCCACGATCTGAATGTCCTGGGTCTTGTAGAAGTAGCTCCAAGCCTCCCAATCGTCCTCAGCGAAGGGATCCTCGATGCTGACGATGGGGTACTTTTTGCAAAGCTCAGAGTACAGAGAGGCAAGTTCCTCGTAAGTAATCCATTTCGAAGGATCGCTGTCAGGGTTCTTGAAGTCGAGATCGTACTTCTTCGCATCAGTCTTGTAAAATTCACTGGAAGCCACGTCCATGGCAATCTTCATCTTGCCAGTGTATCCAGCTTGTTCAATGGCATCGATGATGAGCTCAAGCGCCTCATCAGCAGTTTGGATGTCTGGGGCAACACCACCTTCATCGCCAACATTACCAGCAGACTGGCCGTACTTCTTTTTGGCGAGAGACTTGAGCTTCTGGTAGACTTCAGCACCTTGACGCATAGCCTCGGAGAAGGAAGGAGCGTCACTTTCAAGCTATATTAGCTCATAGCGCATATAAATCTAAGGTGTAAAAGCTTGGACTTACGAGGGAACGATCATGAACTCCTGGAAGGCGAGGCGACCACCAGCATGAGATCTATGACAATTAGCAGGCCATTTTCTCAAACAACCGTCTGGGGAAAGAAAGAAGGCAAACTACTTACCCACCGTTGAGGACATTCATGAAGGGAACAGGGAGGACGTAAGGCTTCTTTGTGCCCGCCAGGTCGGAAATATGAGCGTATAGAGGAACGCCCTAGAGTCGATATTAGTTTACAAATAAACGGCAGGACATTGAGACCACATTACCTTCTCGGCAGCACCAGCCTTGGCAATGGCCAGACTGACACCAAGAATAGCATTAGCACCAAACTTGGTCTTGTTGTCAGTGCCATCAAGACCGTTCAAGAAGGCATCGACCTTGGACTGGTCCTTCACATCAATGCTTTCCTTGATTAAAGCAGGACCGATGATGGTGTTGACATTCTCAACAGCTTTACCGACACCCTTGCCACCCCACTTGGTCTTGTCATCGTCGCGAAGTTCACAAGCCTCGTGTTGACCTATGTTCTCAGTTATGCATTGCATCGGCATAAGCGTGTGGGGAAGAATCGGGACGAACCGGTAGAAGCTCCGGAAGGGACGATAGCTCGGTGCAGACCAGTCTCTGTAACGACGTCAACCTCCACAGTCGGGTTGCCGCGAGAGTCGTACACGGAACGAGCGTGAACTTTGGTAATAGCCATCTTAAGACTGTACGGACGACGCTATTCCGGAAAGTTCAACATAGTTGGTCAGTGAGGTGCTTGAAAAAGGTGCTTCTTTTCTTCATGGTGGGGGCGGGGCAGCAAAGCAAGAGAACCATCAACGGACACACAAACGTGCCTCAAAGGCTGGACTGATAGCTCATAGCAGCTTCAATCATCTTGGCCCTCTCAATTTGCCGCTTTCGTTGCGTAAAGAATGTAGAGCTAGAAGTTTGTAGATTGAATTGCTTGCTTGAATGATGCCTCAACAGCCAAGCTCGGTGAATGGAGGGGTCGTCGAAGGTACAGGTTTGGAGATCGGAAAAGCAGTCCAAAAGGGGATGGTATGAAGGGTGGGAGGGAAAATACATACCGATGGTTATAATTTGATGATGTGAAGCTATTCAAACTTGTGTAAGGAGGGATTGAAGAAAAAGTTCAGGAGGATGTTTGTTGAGGTGAGGTGTGTGGGCCAAAGATAAGGTGGGGTAGCCGCGACAGGGCCGGTTGCAGAGGAAAGAGGGGAGGGGCAGAAAAGATCTCGTCACTCAGGTATCTATCTCCATGAGGTCCGCCTCGGTAAAAGCGCCGGTCATTTGATATCACAACCTTACTGGCCGTCCTTGCACAGGCCCCAACGGATATCAGTGATAGGTCAGGCACCTCACGAAAGGCGTGATGTTGCAAATCAATGTAGTAACACATTGCCGATATCTTGTAAAGTTTTTCAAGCGACCAGGTTTGCAGCACGTCCCTTTGACTCCGTTACCCACCCACCAAACAACGTGTCCGTGACGCGTTCACGACTCTTAGCAATATATTCTCTCGCCCATGTAAGCGTTGACTTGAAACACGCCACGAATCTTACACTGACCTTCTCTATCTACATCAAAGTCGCAAGTCGGGCATCAGGTTCGACTAAACTTATGGATAGCGAAGCAGGAACGTCTATAAAAACCCCCTGAAAGTAGTGAAACATGCTTGGAGATTACCTGGGTGAGCATATGATGAATGTACTTGCCATTCGCTTTCACGGACTACGTTTTAGTCAACTCAAGTACCCAACCCCAAAATGCAGGATAATTCGTCGCAGTATTCAGAACAAGCCAAACCTCATCCCCATCAACGATCAATAACGACGCCAGATGAGAATACCATCGAATCATATTTCTTCACATTTACCATGCTCACATCGTCGGAATCCATTAGCTATAAATGCTTGCTTGCCCTAACGCCATGTAATACCATATCCCGTGATGATGAAGTTGACTAAAATCTTTCCTTCATTCTCGCGGCCACGGTTCTCAAGTTGCCGTACACCTTGCCTGGAGGCTTACCCAAAATCAAGCTAACAATCGATTCGCGCGCCATGTGGATATTCTTGAAGCCACCAAGAATATGGATTTTCGAATCAGCCAACACAATTCGCGTCCTGCTTGCATTCTCAATTGCGAACTTTGTTTTACCGTCCTTGCCAGCAATGCGACCAATAGCACGAGCTTGACTGTCGCCATGCATAGTCCTCACGTCTTTGATTTCAAAGGTTTCAATATAGAGGTCATCCAGCCTTAGCAAGGCAATGGCATCATCCACATCGAAACCAAGGGTGAAGGCTTTCACAAAATCCTCGCCTTTTTGCAGGGCTCCGGTGTCAGCGGTGTGATGTGATGTCCTCAGTTCCACGGTCTTTCGTTTAATGTTCATTCGGCATTGTAATTTAAGGTGTTCAACGAGCGGAGGATATATTTGAGACCATGACTGTTTCAATGGTGTCATCCGATGGGGAGGAACGGGAATCTTTCGGGTATCCACCCGTGTGACGGGATCCTGAGAATTCGTCAGCATACAATAAAGTTATCAAGAGGAACAAATTCCCATGCGTACGATATCCCCGGCAGGAGCGAAACGTGGCCGACCCTCCTCGTCGATAGCCATTGAATCATCTCCTTCGTCAGTTGCTTGCATTGCCTCGCCGTCTACTGGCGTAAAATCGGGTTCTCCAAGAAGAAAGTCATTCCCAGCTGCTTTCAAACTGTCAGCACAATGACGTGAAGCAGAAGATCAAAGTTTTTCGAGAATTTGCCAACCTTGTGTCTGGAGTGAAACCTCTGCCTCTGGAAGCGGGGTTTCGTCTGCCTTTATCAAGGCTGTGGGCGCAGGCATTATGACTATGTCGCGCAAAAGCTGTAAAATAGGTTTCTGATCAGATCAGAACGTATTCAGTACAGAGGTCCGACACAAAATTTTTCAGGGGTGGTGGAACAAGGGAAGAAAATTGGTGAACAATAGCTGGAGTCTAGACAGTGTGGCCGTCCCTGTTTGTCCATCATCTAATACCAAGCGGTGCAGAGATCTAAGAAAATTTATTGTGGGTTTCTCCGGGCTTATCGTGCCTTATCCATTGGCTGGTATCAACACAGAGGTATGTACTTCTCAACTCCTGGCGCACGTCATGCCTGCAGTTGTCAGTCGTTCTAACAAGGCTGTTCTGCCAAATCCTGGTTGTTGAGACACATGCAGACTCTGGGATAAAGGAATATTCTCCTTTCAGTCGCCATGCATGAGAATTATGTCTAAGGCCTTCTCTATACGGCTGCTCGGAAGCCAGGCTTGGCTACCACGACAGGCACCGCTGTTCGAAGCTCGTTTTGTCACTCCGTCGCCTTTCCAGTTCTATAAGCTATGGCCGTCGCAGTCGATTCATCGAAAGGCACGGATACAGCATTACGAAAGGCAGTCTTTCAAGGCGGCATCCCATGAAAACCCCGCGTCTCTTGTTCGGCATCCGAGGCTGAGGGCGATCCTCCTGGTTGTCGAAAGAACCTGGCCCTCGGCGGCTCCTGGAGTATTAACCAACCACGGGAGAACAGTATACAAGCCCCTAGAAAAGTTTTCACAACAGCGATACTATTCCAACGAGCGACAACAGAGTGATGCGAAAAACTCCTTGCCACCGAAATCACGCGAGAAAGAGTTCCAATCAGATCAAGGCAAAGATCCCACTTCAACAAAACCTAGCAATGACGCGGACGTCGAATCGATAGCATCCTCTGTTTCTAAATATCTTCATTTGGCCAAATTACCCCATGGACCGACGAAAGATGAGCTGCTGGCCGCTGCAAACGGCTTTTGGGAAAGGCTCAAGGTGCGGTTCAAATGGATGTCAATTCGAAGCATGCGTCCTTGGAATGCAGATGAATGGGGCGCATTCGTGTCCTGGTTCATGCTGGGGCATATTGTTTGGGTTCTCGTAGGAACGACAACTTTCTTTTCATTACTCATTTTCTCGATTAATACTGTATTTGCTCAAGGCAAGTTCTGTTCAATCCTGTCGTGGCAACTTGCTCTGACAAGTACTTCTAGAAACGGTTGCGAAATGGATTGGCGATTACTTAACACAATCCGCCGGAGTTACCGTCATCTTTGAATCCGCCATCGTGCCAAATTGGAAAAATGGCGTTATTGCGTTTCGGAATGTATTTGTCTCCCGGAGGCCCGGACAGGTCAAGTCATCCGTGAGCAAAGGCTCTTCGGACGCCGCTGCTGTGGCTGCAGCAGGCCGACAATCTCAGCCTTCAGTATCCTCTAATGTTGAAGATGATGGAAATTACACACAATTTGATGTCACCATTGCCAATGTCAATGTGACTCTCTCATTTGTGAATTGGTGGAATGGGAAAGGGTTACTCAAGGACGTCGAAGTCAATGGAGTCAGGGGTGTCGTCGATCGTACATCAGTTCATTGGCCAACTGAGGACATAGACCCCTTATCATACAAGCACAAGCATCAACCGGGCGATTTTGAGATTGAGTCATTCAAACTGGAAGACTTATTGCTGACGATCCACCAGCCTAACGGATTCCGACCATTTTCGGTCAGCATATACTCATGTGAACTACCACAGCTTCGAAAACAATGGCTCTTCTACGACTTCCTCTCTGCGAACCACATGTCTGGGTCTTTTGATGGCTCTCTTTTCACGATCCATCCTCGCCAGGTCCATGGCATTGTCTCCAATCATGAACAAGGGGCATTGCTGGGTGTGGGTGAGCCAAACGCCTGGAAAAAATTCAGCAGGCTTCGGATTGATGGTCTCAAAATTGACCATCTAAATCGAGGAGTGGAAGGCCCTTTTGGGTGGATATATGAGGGCAATGTTGACATCGTAGCCGATGTGATGTTTCCTGCAGAAACAGATGACGGTCTTACCAAAGTCATGTCCGACTTCTACGATCAATTGGAAGAAGCCGTCATAATGAACAGGCAGCGCTTTCTATCAAATTCTAGCGGGAGCACCCCAATATTGGAGCAGTCTGGACACCTCTCTGACGCTGGAGGCGATGTTGGGACACTCGAGGCAACGCAAGCCGCTAAATTCCCCGAAGAGGATCGACGGTATTTGATTATGGACATGCGCATTCATATGAATGACGTGAAGGCGGCGGTGCCGCTTTTCACGAGGGACATGTCCTACGTTAACCAGGCGTTAGTTCGACCAATTGTCGCATATATCAACGCCAAGAAAACATACATACCAATATCTTGCCGAATCGTGAAGCGCCTAGGCGATTTTGATGGAAGTTGGACAGTATTCGACTGTGGCTTAATGAATGATGCATCTGTCGAAACATACGATGCTTTCGCTAAGGATGTTGAGGATCAGCAGAGTCGTGTTCGTCGGTTTAAGAAAGTTGGTTTCTGGACTCTGTCACTGGCGGTACATGCCTTGTTCATGGGCATGGCAGGCAATGTAGTCTGAGGCAAAACTTTAAGGGCATTTTTTGGCTTTACTGTCTGATACGTATGGTACACGACTGGGCCCAGAAACAGAGAATTACGTTTGGTACGGAGTGCATGGAGATATGTCATGTTTCATGCGGCAGCGTTGTAAACTATCCGGAGCACGGCGTTACAATTGGGTCAGGTTCTTCGGCGTTGGTGGTAACCGAACGAGATAGATCTAACATGCGTGCTAGAGAGGTGTGACAGTCATGTATGGTGTGTAAGTGTTCCGGTTGTATGAGAAATGTCACTGGATATCACTCTTTTCAGCATGAACTTATACAAACGTTTTTCATCCATTCTAATAACTAATGTCAACGTGACCTGCACCGACCAACAGATGACAGGCGCTTCCGCACATATCAACCAAATATCGAGATGTCGTCCCCCACTTGGCTCCATCGTATTAAAAAGTATGCCAACGAGGGATTGGCCGCGTTGCCCAAGTTGAAAGGACGTAGATTCTGATCGCCCATGACACCACCAATGTAAACAATTTGCCTAATTAACCACGCGTATCCATACTATGCCTCCCTCTTCGGCCTTGGCATCCCCTGAACTGCATCTGTTGCCGCCCGTTTGTTGGATGGGGAGTTGGCCCAAACACCCCTTTGCAATGCGCACCTGTCAGAATGACGCGACTTGGTATGATGGAAAGCTCCGCTGTCTCTACGTTTGGAGCATCCCAACCGAATATAAAATGAAGCAAGTCGTCTTTGCATCAACATCGCGAAATAACTGATTGTCGCGGGTAGACGCGAATCAGCTGTATTGCACCAGCCGGAAGTATGCGAAAGTGGGTTCAATTTCGGGAGAGCAGCTGCATTGCTTCGTTTTTCGTGGATATATCACATAAAATCGTCACTGCCACAAGCATCAGTATTGGCGGAGTAAACAGAACTGCGTAAAACCCTAGAAGCCAACTTACTCTCCAAAAGCATCATCATCATAGGTTGAGACGTCCGTCGTGTTGGCACGGCTGGCGACTAAAGAAGTTTTTGTTTTGGCAGCCTTGGACTTTTTGCCTCCCTTTTCCGAAACCTTCTCCTCCTTCATTTTCTCATTGCTAAGGCGAGTCAAAGCACTGGCGACCTTTTTCACCTGCTCGCTGGACAGTTCCCTGGCCAGATCCTTGGCGAATTCTTCGAGGAAGAGACCATAGTGAGCTTTTTTCGTGTTTCCACTGATGATGGGAGCGAGAGTTGTACGCATTAACTCGAATTGTGTCTTGGTTTGCGGATTGAACAATGGCAGAGAAGCAATATTGACGGTCATTGATGGGTCATTGTCATCGACGACAACAGCAGCACCGCTGGTGTTTGCTTTGCGACCACTGCCGGTACCAACATTCCCAAATAAATCTTCGGCGTGACGCAAGTCAGCTTCTTGTTCGGTGCGGCGAAGTCTTTCCCGACGCTGGCCCTCAGTTTCGTCATCACCGCTGTCTTCTCCCTCTTCTTCGCGGTGAAGAGCACGGGCGGCCCGACGCTCGGCGACGCGTTCGGCTTTAGTCTTCTTGCTGGCTGCAGCCTCGGCGGCAGCCTTGGCTTTGACGTCCGCAGCCTTGCGTTCCTTCTCGCGCTCTACCTCGGAATCCTCGGCAGCATCCCATGAGTCGAGTACCTGATCGAGGTAATATTATTAGCGTCGCTTGTGTTGGTGACTAACCACAGACTTTTAAGTCGAGCAACTCACATCGCTGTCATTTTCCTCATCTTCAAATTGGCGTCGGCGGGTGGCTGTGATAGGAGGAGAAGAAGGAGGAGTGCTAGACTCGCTTTCTTCTTCGTCTGGAGTAAGTAGCGGTCAGCAAAATGCAGCCAGGCACATTTACAGGCACGAAAATGTTATGCCGGGATACGATGCGGTCTCCACAAGGTCGCGTCGAGAACAACGGGAGCTATACCCGTAGATCCAGATCTACGTTGTTGAACTGTGTGTTGTACATGTGTAGTGGCAGATTGTAAGGACGGGGATCTCACCCCATTGCTTTTTGGCGGGCATAATGTCGTGGGTCCAAGGCGTAGAAACGGCACGACAACTTGCAATATGAGGCGACAGGTAGTGGCTTGTACTCTCGGTTCAACGACAAGCAGTGAGATGTTGACAAAGGTGTAGATCGCGGTGGAAGGGTTTGGCTGGTGCACGATTAGAGGGAGAGAAATTACGTCGTCAACGGCAGATTGCGGGCTGGTTTTAATTTTTTTTGTGTGGCTGCTAATGACGGCTGGATGGGCGGGGGAGGTTCCCAAGCTAGAGCACTTGAGCAACTTTGAAAGGGAGGGGCGCCGTGATTTCCGTCAGGCGTTAAGCGTCAGGCGTCAGGCGCCGGGATTTGACCAAAGTAGCGCGTGACAAAATAACAGGAAACTTGAGACCGTGGAAGCAGACAGAGACCGACGGAGCCAAGCACCGGCCCGATAATACTGTTAGCGCAACCCAAGCAAACCCTTTGACCCCCGAGTTGGTGACTTGGGCTTTGGGAACAAAAGAGTCATAATACTTGCATACGCTAAAAGACTTGCATACGCTAAAAACACAAGTTGCAGGGAACCGATGAGCATGATGACTAAGGACCCAACGCCAGGCAACCACCCCGCACCAAACCATCTACTACCTAGGTAACTGTACCTACCAGCCCACTGTAACTTTGCTCCGCCAGACCCTGAGGTGGGGAACCACCAGACAGTATTTTGAGTCACAGATGCGTGGTGCCAAAAGTTTGGAAAAAGTCCAAGCTTGGTAAGGAGGTCTTCATGAAGGTTGTTCACTCGACATCGCCACTGGATTTTTTCGTTAATCCGAATTATCTACGTCTGCGACGACCATTAAACCAGGCTAGACGCCATTCTAGTCCTCATTCCCTATATCTTCGAGCTCCACGACTGTTTTTGACCATTCGAAACCTCACTATTGCGAACAAAGGCTTCGCAGAGAACTTTCCTCGCCACAGGCCGGTGGCACGATACCTACCCTTAAACCTACAGGCCTTCTTTCGGACGATTAAAATAGCAGCTATGGCTCCTACGAAAGTGATGGACGAGCTGGCCCAGAGGGTTGATGGCTTGACAATTGCAGGCATTGCCCAAACATACCCAAATGCCCACCCCGAGATCAATCCCCTTGATCTCTATAGGGCACATCTTAGCAATGTTTTGTCCAAAATCTCTGGCGTTGACACGTCTATTATCTATCCTGCCGTTATGTGGACCCAGAGTCTTGACAAAGGTGACTTCGTTGTAGCTGTCCCAGCACTTCGAATCAAGGGCACCAAGCCTGACGTTCTGGCGCAAGAATGGGCTAAGAAGGTGTGGTTTTTCTAAAGAATATCTAATTATCTTTTTGGAGAGGTTTTCCAGTGCTAATTTTTCAACATGACAGTTCCCTGAAGACGATCCTCTATTTAAAGAACCCGTCCTGAGCGGACACTTCATGTCTTTTTTCATGAAAGGGGAACCTCTCGTTCAATCCATCATCCCAATGATCAGGCAGGCCGAGAAAGATTACGGTGCGTTCAAAGGCAAAACGACTCGAATGTCATCACTGACAAGCGCTTAGGTAAAAACCGCTTCACTGGTCTTCATGATCCAACAGATCCATCCTCGGATAAGAAGCGCATCGTGAGTTACACAGATCATAAGTCAGCTGTGGACGGGAATGTTACTTACTTCATGTCAGATCGTGGAGTTCAGCTCTCCCAACGTTGCGAAACCATTTCACGCTGGCCATCTCCGCTCGACAATCATAGGAAGTTTTATTGCCAACCTTTATGAGGCTAGCGGATGGGATGTAGTCCGCATGAACTGTCAGTTTGATTCGGACTATGGTAACAACGAAGCGGAAGGACTACAAATGCTAATCATGGTACCAGATCTCGGTGACTGGGGCAAGCAATACGGCTTACTCGCCTTGGCCTATCAGCGTAACGGTGATGAAGAAGCGTTGCAGAAGAACCCTATCGACCATCTCTTCAAGCTTTATGTCCAGATCAATGCTGAGATGAGTGCCGAGAAAGAGGTGATTGAAGCCCAGAAAAAGGAGGGTAAAGATGTCAGCGTTTTAGAAGCCAACAGCTTAGATGAACAAGCCCGCCAATACTTCAAGCGCATGGTAAGACATCTCATTCTGTCCTCTTGCGGTAATGCTCACTGACGGTTCTATGGACAGACGGATAGGGATGAGGAGGTTCTTGCACAATGGAAGCGTTTCCGAGACCTCAGTATTACTCGTTACAAAGGTATGGGACCCAGCGTATTTCACACGATGAGACATGCCTTCAACGATTTTGCTTTGAGCATGCGTATGATGCATCCAAATTTGATCACACTCTGACACAAATTTACTCTCAGAAACCTACTCTCGTCTCAACATTCATTTCGACGAGTTTAGCGGTACGTATTATCTCCCTGCCTAGCTTGAAACGACGACTAACAACAACAAAATAGGCGAAAGTCAAGTGGCTGAAGAGTTCATGACTAAGATTGCAGATGAAATGAAGGCCAAGAACGTCTCTCGAGAAGACAAAGGCGCCGTGCTAGTTGACTTCACTCAACATTTGCCAGGTAAAGCTGGCAAGAGGCTAGGAACTACTGTTCTCCGGTATGTCATTGTAAAGCGAACACACGATCGTCGGGTCGCAACTAACTCGACTGATGGCCTTGTGCAGAAAACGAGATGGCACTGCGCTGTACTTGACTCGTGATGTTTGCGAATTGCTGAGTCGCGTAAGTTTAACGTCTTCAAACTGGTATATGCTCTGCTCTGGGTGTACTGATCTGCCCTGGCTTTAGCACAAGGAATACAACTTCGACCATATGATCTACGTTGTGGCTAGTCAACAAGATCTTCATCTCCAGCAGCTTTTCCAGATCATTGAGCTTCTTGGCTACAAGGATATTGCTAAAAAGTGTCAACACATCAACTTCGGGATGGTCCTCGGCATGAGCACCCGCAAAGGAACTGTCAAATTGTGAGTTCTCCGCTGGTAGATCAACTTGGGGTCTCCGAATTTGTCACGTGGGCTAATGGTTTCCGTTGCCAGCTTGGATGATATCCTGAAAGACTGTGCGGATCACATGCACGAAACCATGAAAAAAAATAACGAAAAGTACGCCCAGATCGAAGATCCTGTAGCTACAGCCGACATTTTGGGCATTAGCAGTGTTATGGTTCAGGACATGAGCGGCAAGAGGTAAGCCGGAGTTCATTAAAGTACTGGCTCAGACCGGGTCGAGACTAAAAATAATAAGGATAAACAACTACACGTTCAACATGGATGCCATGACATCCTTTGAAGGTGACACAGGACCCTATCTTCAGTACGCTCATGCTCGATTATGCTCCATCAGGCGCCGGGTGGAGCTCTCCGATGCGGACCTCAGCAGCGCCAACTTTTCACTTTTGAAGGAGGAACATGCCATAAACATTGCCCGCATGCTTTCGCAGTGGCCCGACGTGCTCCAGAACACTCTGAAGACGTTAGAACCAGCGACAGTTCTCACTTATTTGTTTAAGATGACACATGTGATAAGTAGCAGCTATGATCACTTGAAGGTGGTGGGAAGCGAACCGGAACTCATGAAGGCGCGCATGGCATTGTACGACGCCGCGCGAACTACATTGGCCAATGGCATGCGCATTCTCGGCTTGACGCCACTTGAAAGGTAATACCTATTTCCACATGCAAAGCAGAGTGCATGAATCGATGCTGACTTGCCTCAAGGATGTAAATCGGGAAGCGAGTTGAAATCAATATTCAGTGAAGATACTCTCGCAAGAGCATCGCGAAACGTCAGTAACTCATCACCTGGTCAGGGAAAGGAGGTGGGAAACAGAGTTGGGATTACTTTACGAAGATACAAATTTACGCAAGGAAAAATCTCATCTTAGCAACAACTTAAGGTCGCTTAGATGTCGTACAAGGAAAAGGAAAAGGAAAAGAAAAAGAAAAAGAAGAGTCATATGCTGCGTCTTTACGAGCAAATATACGCCACGCCATGCTACTGCGCATGGTCAGATAGACTGACCACTTGCATTACCTCAGGCTGAGATGAGGATAAATAGAATACATGACGCCCTCGCTAAGTCATTCACACAAACGAGCTCAATTTCCCCACGATAGCAATGAAGATAATACCTAGTGTCCTACAATGACCGGTTTTGCAGCTGAAAGCATTTTACAACTGTTCCATGGCCAAGTCTTCGGGCTTTTTGGAAACAAATCTCAATGAAAATACCAATAATAGAGGGGGGAAGATAGGACACGTGACCACTCAGCCCTGCTCTGTATCGGAGCGTCGACGGAATTGTACGGAACATGTCACTGCGAGTCTGTCTCCCGGGACATTCCGACGACCCTGTGCGTGCGTGCACGCTGCCCATTGCCCATCCCGTTCACGTTGTCAAGCTTTTTACTCAAACTGGTTCCCGAAGCCGTAAATTTTTTTCTTGGGTAGATATAAAACGCTGACGGGCACTTTCTCATCATCTCATCAGCCACTCATAAATCCCTACTTCTACAGAACACCATTAGTAGACCAGGACGAAAGTCTATCCCCATCACATCTTCCATCATCTTTGGGTATACTTCGCGTACCTTATTCTTCTCTATGATTTCCACCACGGTCAAAACACGACCTCAAGTTCAAAATCTCCGACAAATAGCCGGGCTTACCCGGCCATTCATCCCGGCTGTTGCTGGCTCACCACCAGGACGAAGACTTGCCGGTGCTGGAGCCGCTCAGCACAAACCGAACTTGACTTCCCCGAAGCTCTTCTCAACCACGACAAGGGATCAACTCCGGGATTTCTTCCCCGCCAAGGATACGCCTCACATCCAACTGACCAAACCAGCATGGCCGCATCATGGACATACGACGGAGGAAATGTTGGCTGTAGAACCGGCTCATCGGCAGCCCAGAAACTTCAGCGACTGGGCAGCCTGGAGGATTGTACGTTTTGCGCGGTATTGGATGGACAAGGCAACGGGCATGGGAAGAGATCAGCAAGTTGATAAAAAACATCCGACCACCTCTGTTGTTGCAGAAAAACCACTGACCGAGGCACAATGGGTATGTTGAACCATGTCTTGAAATGATCATGGCGGAACAATGGCGAGCGCTGGCCCTTTTCCCAAGCACTGGAGCTAACTGTTTATTGCACAGCTGACCCGGTTTGTATTTCTCGAGAGCATTGCCGGTGTCCCCGGCATGGTGGGTGGAATGCTTCGTCACCTCAGCAGCCTTCGACGTATGAAGCGCGACAAGGGGTGGATCGAGACCTTGCTAGAAGAAAGCTACAACGAGAGAATGCATCTCCTCACATTCATGAAGATGTGTGAGCCCGGGCGGTTCATGAAGCTCATGATTGTCGGTGCTCAAGGCGTCTTTTTTAACGCTCTCTTCGTTGCATATCTCTTGCACCCTCGCATTGTCCACCGGTTTGTCGGATATCTGGAAGAGGAAGCTGTTCACACGTACACGAGGGCTATTCTTGAAATCGAGCAAGGACATCTACCAAAATGGTCTGACCCGAAGTTTCAAATACCTGATATCGCCATTGGGGTAAGTCGACTCCCATGTAATGATCAAACGACGACGGTACACTTGACCCTGCCGGTTAAGGGTGGCCCGATTCAGGAGAACCAATTGAAATAACATTGTCTGTATCAGTACTGGAATATGCCTGAAAGCAACCGCACCATGAAAGACCTCATTCTGTACATCCGCGCCGACGAAGCTGGTCATCGTGGTGTCAACCATACTCTCGGCAACCTCAATCAGGAAGAGGATCCCAACCCCTTCGTCAGCACCTTCAAGGACCGAGAAGTGCCCAAGCCAGCTTTGAAAGGCACAGGCTACGAGCGAGCCGAAGTGATTTGAGTCCATGTAATAACATCAAGAACATTCGTCGTCAGAACAAGACGAAAGAAAGAAGCAGAAAGGAGACGGGATTGATAGCATCAGTCATATCCCCCCTTTTTCGTTATGCAAGACCATGACAACACACATTGTACATTATTTAGATTTTCTTTGTCGTGGTTTTCCCATCACTGGTATTTAGCAGTGGACACCATTTTATCGGATAGACAGGCGTTGTACTTGCAGGTTGTATCAAAAACCATCTCATCTCGTCCAGCCACGAAATCTCGTATGTGTAGCCCATGCTCATCACACGTGTTGCTTCCAAATGATCGATTGCTTTGAAACTTTGCCCCGTTGTGTGGTCAGCCTCCAGCCTTCAGTAATTGACTGCCCTTCTTCCTCGGGGCGCATCATTTAAACGAGGTTATGACAGCCCTGATAGAGTGGCCCTCTGCAAGTTTCACCCGACGTGGTGGTGCTTGCGGTAGCCAACGACGCATCTTCGAAGTAAACGGCCTCATGCCAGAACCTGTGATGATTCGGGAACTCCAGTCCGTCCCGCAGCTCTGCAATGGAGGAGATCTAGCGATGCGCCACTCCTTTGACGCCCTGTTCTTCTGTACCATCAACAGAAATGGACGTTCCCTGTCCCTTTGCCCATAAGTGGACGTTCCTGGTCGTTCATTATTCCCAATATATATCCCACAGACTCTGGGCATTTATAATCCATTTTCTGATGACGCGTGCATCGACCCATGACCCATGACCCAATCCACTTGGTAGCTGTTTTGCCGTGAATGGCAGTCTCTGAGATGCCGTGATTCTGTAGCTTTACTGTGACTGCTCGGTCTTTACTACTGGCTATGACAGAACCAGCCTTGCGGCGGCGCGAGAAGGGATACAGTTCTCACATCACAAATTCACTCTCCCCTCATTCGTACCATCGCGTCCAACTTCGCAATGCACCTCGGCAGATATTCCTCTACCCCGTACGCAGCAAGGTAGTCTCTCTCCTCAACTAAATCACTCAACGCCACCTTGACCCAATCACCTGTCTGCTCCCTCCGTTCCCTTCTGGCCTGTCGCCTTTTCTTCTCCCACGCCAGCTTCTGGAGGTACATCCGGCCACGTTGCTGCTTGTTCGGCCACCCAGTCTTGAACACACCAACATCTGCATCCTCCGATGTCCATCGCCGCGGGACTTCTGGCAGCTCAGCTACCAGGCTGGCTGGCTTCTCCCGTGCCTCGATAAGCGGCAAAAGTGCGTCATCCAACAATTTGAATGTCGGGATGCTGTCGTCACATGGAGTGCCGCACATCTTCGCTGTAGCGTCAAGGTCGGTATGGGACGCATCAGCCATGCTGAGCAGCAAGTTGAAGGCCAGCGTGGTGTCCATGGCGACTAGCTTCTTGACAGCGGCCATGTGCTTGCACGCCGACGTGGCGTAATTGGAGCTTGTAATCGCCCAGCTGTTACCGTTCATCGTCTTGACCTTCTTGTCTAACTCGGCGACGCGCTTGTCAAGGGCCTCGAGGGTGTCGGTGTAGAGTTTCTTGGCTTCTTTGCTGAGACCTACAGAGCTGGTCTTTCTGGCAGTCACGGAATTGGCAGTCTTAGTCTGCGTTTTGGTCGCCTTCGCCGGACGAGCGGCGTCATCTTCTCTGTCTTTTGTGCCGCGCTTGCGCTTGGCCGAGCCGGAGGGCTTGGGTTGGCTAGTGAGGCTGTTGGATGGGGCCATTTTCGATGGGGATATAAAGGACGGAATAGAAAGACGTGGCTCTATGTCGTCAAAGGTGAGGAGAAGTCGGTTATAAATAGGGATTCTTCACCCAAGACGCGTTATTAAAGCAGCACGCGTTGTTGGCTGCGCGAATGGCCTGATTGGTCTCTTGCAAAATGCCGGCATTCGGATCCTTGACTAGCAACTCCCGACGGTGTGAATTACAGTCTACACGAGACTGTAAACCGGCACTCTTCGGTTGCTTTCCGGTCGTTGGTTGGCTATGTAGAGCAATACGCCTTGTCAGGCAGAATCGAACACCCATGCTGGTCGTCTTATTTCGTGAATGGCAGATTCAGAAAACCGTTCTTCGCGACGCGCGAGCGCCGTTGTGATTTGCTCTGATTAGCCTGAACTGACACGAAAACAATGTGTTCTATGTTCTATTAGTATCTTCCTGCATCCAACCATACCAAACATACATATGTAGCATGAATGTGAGGCTTGTCACCCGCTTGGCCGTGACATTGACGCCAGCCAGCCCCTCTTCTCGGTGCCTGGCTTGTCGCAACTTCTCGGTGCCTGGCTTGTCGCAAGTTTCCCAACAACAAGCACACAAGCACTGAACAACTCGCGACAATCCGCCAGCCCTGCACCAGACGTCCTTTCTTCATTCTCTTCATACTTTTCCTTGCCAAACAAATCCAAACGCATATTCAGTCCACACCCACGCGCAGACGCAGGCGCCTTCGTCTACAGATATACGCACCTCCTTCTCCCCTTTCCTCCCTGCCTTCAGCCTCTTCACGGGCACAAAGCGGACGGAACCCTGGACTTCTCTGCCTGAACCTGGGCCGAGTACCCAGAATTACAGAATCAACACCACGCTTCTAGTCCGTACTCCGCACAGTATCATACATACCTTACCTGGCAGCGTCTTGAGAAGGGGTTGTGGTAGCCGGGGGTCGGGGCGATTCCCAATATCCCCGAGCAATTTTCTCTACGGATTATGATAGGGTCCTTCTATTGCTGCCCCACTTACCGCAGAGCACAGCCCCTCTGTCACCCACCCGTTGGCTGCCAACAGGCCAACAGCCGCCTTGGGGAAGTCTGCCTCGCGATCGCCCACCGGACTCATCGTCGAGAGTATGGATCAACAAGCTCACAGTGGCCAGTCGTCCTCGACTGCCGGCCATGACAATACGCACGAACAACACTCTCATATAAACCAAAGCGGCCTCTCGCCGTCAGACAACAGCCTCGCTGGCCAAGGGCAAGGGAACTCACCGTCTGTCGCGCTGGACCTTGATATAGACGCACAATCGCAGCAACCACAAGATTTGGCATTCACTAGCTCGGCAGATTCAACATTCGACACCTTCACCTCCAACCCTGATTTTCTTCAATCTCGACACACTTCGTCTCAACAGCCTTTCAACCAAGCCAACGCCTCCGACCCGACAATCTTCGACCCCCGTGCTAGCTTCGGTCAACAGCCGACCACCGACTCCGACCCCGACGGTTCACTGCCCTTCGACACACAGTCACAATCAACCACAGCATATCTTTCACCGAGTCTGAACGACGGAGACTTTTCTCTCTTCCCACCAGGTTCCCGGGGTGATCAGTTCAACACCCCACTCCTTGAGCAGTCGAGTCTCAGCCCAAACGACATAAGCAGCATGACCTCGCCTCAGTCCCAGCACACTCCCACCCCTCCAAATCTTCTACAGCCAGACAGTCTTCAACCAGGATCTGGTCATCCTTCCCCATCTTTCAGCCAGCGCAACCAATTTCCTTCTCCTCAGGGAAGTCATTCGAGGAAAGTTTCGCTAGGCCCTGAAGCGGCTTTGCTTCCCAGCCAGATTGGTGATTGGGCACAGCCTCAGTTCCGAGGACATCGCCGCAGTCCTTCCGAGTATTCTGATGTATCGTCCGTTTCGCCGTCTCCGAATATCGTCAGCGCAGATTCCTTTGACGACCACTCAGGTCATTCGCCGTTACAAGGAGCCTCCGATGGTAGTCTCTACCAGGACGTCTTGCATATGGAGTCGTTCAATATCAGCGACACCAGCCAACACGGTAGAAGCCCTTCCCATAGTCCAGCGATAAGCCCTAGAGTTATTCCCGAGCAGATGCCTGATATGCATCTACCATCCTACGGGCTCCTTCCTCCAAATACTGGCTTCGGTAGTGGCTTGGGCTACTCCGGCATGCAACATGATAGCTCGTTTCCTCAGCTGGAATCCCAAGATCGAACTGATATAACATTCATGGCGCCGCCGGCGATCAACATAGACTTTGCGCCCAGCAACGCCAAACCAGGTGCATATGAGCCGGCTAAGCCTCATATCGATCAAGACTCGTTGACACCACCAGACAGAGGTGCGCAAGGTGCCAAACGCGATTCTTCCCTTCTCATGCGCCTGGCAGAAACTAATTTATGTATGTGGTTCCTAGGTCGACTAAAGTCACGCCCACGCTCGGTCACGGATCCCTTTCGTCCTGGCAGTGGGCGCCCTCAAGAATCATCTAGCTTATCACCCTCACCCAACCTTTCTGCTCGTTCCGATTCCTCGCGGTCGTTGTCTCCCTTCGACAGACAGGCTGCCTCGTCGCCGTCACGTAGGCGTCGTTCTACATCTGCTGTCCCTAATAACATCATCGCCTTGCGCCTGGCAGATCCCGAATATCAGAGTAGCCAAGAATCAGGCTCCACGAAACGAGTACAAAAGCACCCCGCTACTTTCCAATGCACATTATGCCCCAAGCGTTTTACCCGCGCCTACAACCTGCGATCTCACTTGAGGACGCACACAGATGAGCGGCCATTTGTGTGTACTGTTTGTGGCAAAGCTTTTGCTCGTCAGCATGATCGAAAGAGACACGAGAGCCTGCACTCCGGAGAAAAAAGATTCGTGTGTAAAGGAGACCTCAAGGCCGGGGGCCAGTGGGGCTGTGGGAGACGTTTTGCCCGTGCCGATGCCCTTGGTCGTCACTTCCGTTCCGAAGCAGGACGCATCTGCATTAAGCCTTTGCTCGATGAAGAGATGATAGAACGTCAAAGGCAATGGCAAGAGCAGCGGCTACAACAAAACATAGCCCAGAATATGACGGGTTCCCATTCTATGGCCTTGGATCCATCCACAGGCTATCCTGTAGATGCCAGCGGCAACTACACGCTTCCTGCGGCTTTGCTACAACAGTATCCTGCTCTGGCTCAAATTAACTGGTCCGCTCCTGATGCAGGCGGCGGCATGGAAGATGATCTGAGTGGGCGTTCATCATTTGACGCGAGCGACTATGATGAAGTTGATGATGGAGGGTATGTTAGCGGTCCTGGAACGGCATACGGGAACGGTGGAATGAACCAAAATTTTGGGGATATGGGCTACGTCAGCGACTTCAGCAGCGGTCGTTGATATGCACTTTCTATTGCTCCTCATGCAGGGACACCCCGGGAAAGTCGACCATGATCTTTTGACATCGAATCATGTTCGTTTGGGGCGATTTGTTCAAGACTAGAACAATTCTGCTCGTTACAAATCCATTACATGCATAGCACTAAGGGATTGTGTCAGTATTTAGGGGTCTCAGATCTTCAACACGAGCAGGCCAGGCTTGGGTTGACATATTACATGGGCGAAGCGGGGGGGTGGGTTTCTCCGCTCTTATTTGGATGTATCCTGATCGTTGAGGTTATCGTTTACACGGGGGATTTCTGTTTGATTTACTTCCCATATATGACGCAAGCAGGGATGATAGACTCGCAACTAGTTTCAGATACCAAGCGTCAAATACCACTGATTTTACTCCTCTCCTTCTCTCCTTCTCCATCAGCCAAGTCATCAAGCATACTTCCATGGGTTTGGGATTTGAACTCGGCAAATGGAGGAGGACCCGGTTCTGCTGCGCACCTATATACGTGCGTCGGTATCTATGTACCTGCATTGTACGGGGTTGACAATGACCAAGTGCCCAATCAGTTTATATCAGCCATATGACAAGCACTGGTGCCAACGCTTACAAAGGTTGGAGACGATGGACGGATTCTTGATGCCTGCTTCTTGCCACGATGGAACCTATCGAGGCAATATCTCCGAACGGTTCTGGTGGATTGAACGTGGAGGCGAGTGTCTGCCTTATCATAAAACCGTGATTCACGTCAATAATGAGAGCAATGGCTAGTTTCGGCGACCGCAGAATTGGTCTGATACGTGGGCGTTGGATCGTTAGCATCTGCATGTCGTTGCTTGAGGCTATCGCGGACACATTGAAACCTACCCTGTATGTCCGAGTCGCCAGCGAACCTTTCTTATGTGCATCTTGTTATATCTGTCCTCCAGCAGAGTTACCAGTGGCCTACGATTGCGAAGGGGAGGGGTGGCTGAGCCAACTTCCCCAATCAGTCACGACATGACTTTTGCAACTACGAGCTCCGGAGGATCCAGGAAGGAGCCCAATGATCCATTTAAATCGCCCTTTGGGCCTGACCGCCACCAGAAAGAGAAAGAGCATGTACATAGCGACATGGCACGCGGCATTTTGCAACATTGCAAATCCGTAGCTGATGATGGAGCCAGTTTCCAACATCGAGTGGGACTACAACCAGGCGAAAGTGGCTAATAGAGGTATGAAGCCTGAAGCCTGAAGAAGAAGAAGAAGAAGAAGAAGTAGTATCGCCCAACCACAAGGCAGAGGCCTGCTCGGGAGTCATGCTGTTCCACCTGCGAGGCAAAAATTTCCCCGGCTCCCTTTCTTGGCTTTTCTGGGTCAAACTGAAGCCATGCAGGAAATGTTCATTGAGGCGGTGAGCGATTTAGGGCTGCTGCGGTACGACGGAGTACTACGGAATTCGGAGTACAGTGATGTACATTATCTGGCTGGGCCCGCTCGTGAGGATACATGCATCATGGTGCATCGCTACCCAGCGGGATATGTATCAGTACCCCATGTACTCCGTTCTCGGGTTCCTGCCTTCTCAGCCAAAGTTGACCCCTCCCAGCCCCTCCCAGGTCCAGCACCCGGGATGACGCGTGATCCTGTCACATTTCTGGTGTTTGCAAACGCCTTCATTGATCTCACAACGACTTTCTGAGGATGCCGTCTGATCGAATGAACTTTTATTTCTCTCCCGCACCCCCCTCTGCGTTAGGGCTAGCCGTATACCACGGTAGAGCTGCGCAAGATAAGAGCTCATCCAGAGCTTACGCGAAGCGCGATACACAAATTTCACACTAGTTCACACCCCCTGGCTTGGCCCATATGTTTGTTTGAGACGCCCTTTGATAAATGGAGGGGTAAAGCGAGTTCTTGTCTCAGAAAGAGAAACTGTGTGACCAAAGGGGAGTGAGAAAGAAAGCAAGAAATTCCCGCGCATGCCGCGAATACTCTATCTAGAAGTCCGTCCAGCTTCAAATGCGCCGGTCAAGGGATGAACAAAGGGTTGCGACGCAGGATGATTGGAAGATGGGAGGCTGCACCGACCGAGTCTTCTGCATGTGCATTGCACCGCCGGAATGGATGGACACGTAGTCCGTGCTGCCCTATCCCACATTTCCATGCGTTTAGCATACGGATTAAATCGCCAATTCTTGCCGTCCGCTCTTGTTGTTGTATAGTACGTATTTATGCAACGGTCAAACCATTTCCGTATTTACTCCGTACGCACTACACCAACCCACCCACCTTATGTTTCACGCGACACGATATCAGCCTCGTCGCAATAACGAGAAATAGTTGAGGGAGCGACCCGGATGTTGGACTAAATTTGGCCTGTTCGAGCACGGATCCCCCTAATTACTCCGTGCCCGAGAGAGAAGCTCTGGTCGGCTGCTCACCTGAGCGATTCAATTGACAGGGTTTCGAGGGTCTGGTGACGGCTCCAAGGTCACTCCGTGCACCATCCGCCCCTGCCCACTTACGCCTAGCGCTCATTATTATCCATCAGCCGGCGCCTTGCTGTGAATTCTATCGTCTGCGTCCGCACCACCTGCCATTTGAATTTTCATGACATACATAAACTAGCTTGTGCTTGGCAGGTGCGGATTACCTCGCAGGTCACGGAGCTGATCCCGTAACCTGACCTAACTTGGAGAGCTGGTTGGAGAGCTGGCGCGTGATGAGTGCTGGCAGCCATCTACTGTACATTCAAGTATGACTTGGGGGCGTCGAGCAACGTGGCTATCAATCCCATATGTTTTGCCGAGCACTTGAGCCTACATTGTGCTTCTTGCTATTACCATGATTAGTTTCCCCTGCCCTGTCAGCTGTGTCGTACATATGTCCTGAAGGTGTTTTGGACTTCCGTCTCTGAACTTGCCAAGTGATGTTTTTCCTTTTCACACCCAACCACTCACAGCGTTTTCACGACGGGTCCCCTTTGACACATTTCACCTCGAGTCGGGCCATCTGAGCCAGGGAGCAGCTTCATTGGCTCCTCCGTGTGCCCATCGCTTTAAACTTATCACCGCTCCTCCGAGGGTTGTGGGTGTATGCGGCGCGTGCAACCAGTCCTTTTTGTTCCCTGGTTAACGATTAAATTTTTTCCCCTCCCTTCGTATCTTCATGCCGGATACGCTATCCCCTTTCACCCCATACCATATGGCGTAACGGGAATCAAATTCTATCATTTTCCGCCAGCTGCGCATCGGATAGCCGCTCCATCGTTTGAGCCTGTCGTGGAGTGACAAGTCCAAGAGACGTTAGAAGCTCCGCCGCTCCTGCCCCGACTCTCTTCTTGCCCCTCAACATCACGACTTGTCTCATTCCTCTCGCTCTCGCTGCTATTTGCCATCTTGTGCACCCGGCTCGAGAAAGAGTGCCTGTACAGAGCTCATCAGAGTTTTGTTCTTCACCGTCGCGAAGGGGCTGAATATCAAGCGAAGACAAAAGTGCCCCAGGTCGACTCGAACCTGGCACCTTGCCAGCATAATCTCATCCCACCAAGACAAGACCTAGCTTGTAAGTCCCCTGTAAGGTTACCTCATAGGGTTCCGGGGTCGTACTTCATTTCAGGATTTTTAATTTTTTTTTACCGCTCTTCCTCTTAGTATCTTCCCCTTGTGACCAAACTTTCTTCGTGATCTTTCTCGTTTCATTCCATAATTTTTCAGCATCGAGGCCGAAAATTCGCGACAACACGGTCCGCTCCAGTCTTTCCTCGACAACGCAGCTCGCGATCGGCCGTCTGCAAGTTATCGACCTCAAATCTCACGCCTGAACCGAATCACAGCTTCCATGATTTTGACATCGACCTGTACACCACAAAGCTTCAGTTTGCACAATGGCTGCGGCCGTGGTTTTTGCATCAACAGAAAGTTGGGCAGGGAGCGCACAAGGTTATATTCCAGCCCAGCTCTCAACGACTGGTTGGGATGAGAGATCGCTGCGAGTCCAGTTGGGGCGCATTTCATCTGCGTGGGCCTCCATCAAATGCGCTCAATTGGTAGGTTTGCTTGACACAATTTGCTGTATCTTCTTCTAATTCTAACCCCCTTTGCCTCGCAGACCAATGTTACTCTTGCTTCTTTCAAGACAGCCACTGAACGACCCTTGGTGGTACCTAATTACTGGTCTAGGAGTTATGATAGACTGCCCAGCCATGCTTCATCTTCAAAATTGTCGGACTACCTCGCCGAACCAAGCCAAACGTATTGCTTAGCTTCCCGACGGCTTCCGGCTTCAGTATGCCACCCTTCTTCAAACAGCTCAGCGGAGAATGGGAAACGACAATCCAAGTCAAAAAATGCCCTTTTCTCGGACCCTTCCTCAGAATTCGAAGTTGACTTGGATTCCCAAGCCGGCATAAAAACCCACAAAGGGAAGAAGAAGAAGCCAGCCGCCCTTGCGAGGAATTTTCAAGACAATAGTGGCGGAGATAAGAATGATGGCGGAGACGAAAATAATAATGGTAGTGGAGAGCAGGCAGGCGGTGACGCAGGAAGTGGCGGCGCTGACAATGGTGCTGGTGCCGGTGATGGAGCTGGCGATGGGGACAAGGACAAGGACAAGAACGATGAAGGTGATGTAAAAGAGGACGCGCCATGGGACGAAATCGTGCCTGCCAAGTCTAAGAAAAAGAAGGGAAAGAAGGGAGCTGACCCGGAGCCTGAAGCCGCCCCAGCAATCCCCACGACTGACTTTGGCGGAGACGCGTTTCAAGAAATTAAGCTTGGAGACGATAGTGGGGGTAAATTGGACATCAACTCTGGCTCTATAGACGCCAAAAATAACTTCAGCTCATGGGGCACAAAATGGAAGACAGGTGATAGCGACTGGCAATGGGGCGCGAGTGGCGAAGGAGGAACTGATGCTTGTTCCGATGCGAAGAAAGACGACTTGGATTCAAATCCCTGGGATTCAAAGGGGGCAAAGACAACAAAGAAGACCAATACCGGCTTTTCTTTTGGCGCTGTGGACGAACCGAAAAATGAGGACTGGGGCCTTGCCACTACAGGCAAGAAGGACAAAAAGAAGAAAACCACGAGCGCCTGGGGGACTGACACGGTCGAAGAGACGAAGACAGCCGAAGACAAGCCCGATGCCAGCGCTGATCTCTGGGGGTTTGGGGCCCCTTCCAAGAAAAAAAGTGAAAAGAGCGACCCAGAGCCGGAACCGGAGCCAGCTGCAACGGCTGGTATCTGGGGAAGTGTGTCTGCTAAAAAGAGCAAGAAGAAAGGCAAAAATGTCGAACCCGAGCCTGAACCTGAGCCTGAGCCTGAGCCTGAGCCTGAGCCTGAGCCTGAGCTTAAGCCTGAACCTGAACCTGAACCCGTGGCCGAGCCTGAACCAGCGCAAAAAAAGGAGGACTTTTGGGGGGTCGCCGTCAAGTCAAGTAAAAAAGACAAGAAGAAAAAGAAGGCGGCCTTGTGGGATGAACCAGAGCCAATTGCGGAGCCCACACCATCTGTTCCCGATCCAATAACGGAAGAACCGGCCAAGGATAAGAAAGAAGACCCTACTGATTCTTGGGAAACCGGTGTCAGTTCCACGAAAGATAAAAAGAAGCCCGTTATAGAGCCTGAGAAAAAGGAGACTGATGTTATTTGGGATATGGCGGCGACCTCAAAGAAGGGGAAGAAAAAGAAAAAGGGTGTGGAGGAAGTCAAGGAGCCTGACCCCGAACCAGTCTCTGAGCCCGTTCCGGAGCCTCTTGATGAAGCTGAGCCCGAAAAGAAATCAGACGACGACATCTGGGATCTCTCTGCGTCAAAGAAAGACAAGAAGAAGAAGAAAAAGGGCGCCGCTGAAGAGCTGAAAGAAGATCCACCTCCTCCTGAGCCAGCCAAATCCGCCGAGGATACCTGGGCCATATGGGGTGCAGGTTCTAAGAAAGAAACAAAGAAGAAAGATTCTTTTTTCGCTGATATTGATGATGATAAAAAAAAGGAGGACCTCAAATCTGAGAAGACCGAGGAACCTGAGAAAACTGCAGAAGATGATGTTGATTGGCTCTCAGCAGTAAAAAAGGACAACAACAAGAAGAAGAAGACTTCTGCTGTTGATGACAACCCAAAAAAAGACTCCAAGGATGCGACGATCAAGGACGATGGATGGGATATGTGGGGGGCCGGCTCGAAAGACAAGAAAAAGAAGAAAGGCGCCGATGACTTGATTGATTTGGATGACCAGGGAAATAAAGCTTCCTCAGACGAGCTTCTCAAGGCACCTGCGGATGCTCCCGGAGATGACGAATTCTTTAGCTCTTGGGGAACTGGTAAGAAAGACAAGAAGAAGAAGAAATCTGACGACGCATCTATGAAACCGGACAGCATCGAAGAACCTGCAGACAGCCCTTGGGGCGCCGTCGCCAAGAAGGACAAGAAGAAGGACAAGAAAAAAGACGACCCAGTCGAAGTCAAAGAAGACGCAGCCGGTGAGACCGTCCAACCTGACGCAGTAGAGGAGATCAAGGACAGCAAGGTTAATGATGGCGCCGGTTATGCTTGGACGTCATCAAGCCAAACGAGATCAAAATCGCTTGTGGAAGCCTTGGCTGATCCACCTCCTCCCGCGCCGACTCCCCCATCTATGGATTTTACTGAATTTCACAATCAAGCAGGACAAGCCGAGCCCGATCCATGGGATGAAATCACTACGTCTAAGTCGAAGTCCAAGTCTAAAGACAAAGAAGCAGAGAAGGAAAAGGAAAAGGAAAAGACGAAGAAAGATAAAGAACCAAAGTTAAGTGAAAGGGAGCTTAAAAAGCTCGAGAAAGAGAAGAAGAAAGCAGAAAAGGCCGAAAGCGAACGACTCGAGCAGGAAGCCAAGGAGGCCGCCGAGCGAGAGGCCGAAGAGCAAGCCACACGAGAAGCAGAAGAGAAGACTCGATTGGAGGAAGAGGAAAAGGCACGCATCGCAGAAGAAGAGGCTGCCTTTACGAAGGAGGAGGAGCAGCTCGCTGCGCTCGAAGACAAGAAGCTTTTGAAGGGCAAGCTCACGAAAAAGGACACGGAGAAATACAATCGCTTGAAGGAAAGTGTGGACAAGCGAGCGAAGGAGAAGGGGGCGCTCAATACCGAAGAGCAAGCAGCGGCTGAGAATGCTGCAAGGGAGGCTGAAGAACAGGCAGCGCGTGAGGCCGAAGAACTGGCAGCTCGTGAAGCTGAAGAACTGGCGGCTGGTGAAGCTGAAGAACTGGCGGTTCGTGAAGCTGAAGAACTGGCAGCTCGTCAAGTTGAGGAGGCCGAGGCTGCCAAACAGTCGTCCAAGAAGAGTTCCAAGAAGGACAAGGACAAAGAAAAGGAGAAAAAAAAGGAGAAGGAGAAAAAACCACCCAAGGAGCCAGTACTTGATCCGGAGCCGGAGCTGGAGCCGGAGCCGGAATTGAAGCCAGAAGAAGTCGAAGAGCTTCTCTCGGGCAAAGACAAGTCTACAAACGAGGCCTTCAGCTTCTGGGGTATTAGCAGCGGGTCAAAGAAGTCCAAAAAAGGTGTGTTCCACGCTTGCCGAATTGTGGCGCTACCCCAGCATTTCTCTATGCCGTCATCTAATTCGGAATGAGCCGAAATTACACACTTGCTGACTCATCCACCCAATCCTAGACGATGTCACAGCTAGTGACAAGGACACGACACCCTTATCGAAAACGAGCGAGGGCGTTTCCACGAAAGGGCCGTTGTCGCGGAAGGCTCTTGGGAAGATTACGGATAGGCTCAAGACCTTTGAGTCTGCTCCGGAGGACCCCCCGGCCGACCCAATCCCCTGTCCTCCACCCGCTCCACCAACACCTCCCAAAGAAGAGAAGAAGAGCACCAAATCCAGCTCCAAGAAGAAGTCCAAAGAGGTCGAAGAGGCAGAACATCAGAGTTCGTTTTCACAGAAGAGCCACAAATCTTCTGAACTACCTGGAAGTTTCCCAGCTGACGATGACGAAGATGACATAGTCGAAATCGTTGACATGGCACCCAAAGACAAGCCAAAAAAGGCCAAAAAGAGCAAGGCCAAGGATGAGGCACCTCCGCCTCCTCCACCTCCTCCGCCCGTTCCTGACGCTCCTTTGACTCCCCCGCCAGAGCCAAGATCATCAAAGAAAGCTCGGCCGAAGATCAATGGGGACGGAGCTTCATGGGCAAAGTGGAGTGCAGCACCCGCAATTCAGAAAGAAGAGAAGAAAGAGGACAGAAAACCCTCGTCTTCCTCGAAATCGAAATCCGAAAAGCCATCAAAACGTTCTTCGGATAAGACTTCCTCTAAAGACTCTGGGTCCGAAAAGGCAGACCGCTTGGAGAAGACAGAAAAACTCCCGGGCAAGTCTCGTATGCCAAGCATGTTTACTAGTACACCACCCATTTCCAGATCAATGTCAACACGGGACAAGGAGAGGAGGGGCGGCGCAGGCGGCAGGTCATCTTCGCGACGGCGGTCGGTTGATGTGCACGGTCTGGCCTCACCACCTTCAGAAGACATGCCAGAAGTGTCGTCCAAAGCCGCAAAGATACTAGGCATCGATAAGTCTGGGAGCAAGAAGAAGTCGCGAAGAGCTTCCGAGTATGAGGACGCTCTCATGACTGGGGCTCTGGACGCCGACGTTACCACCGCCAAGCGCGAAAAGCATCGATCCAGAAGGCTACCAGATGAAGATGCTGTCATGGTCGATGCCGGCGTACCGTCAGATACGCCTCTTAAGCGCGGCGCCTCAGTGTCCAAAAAGTCGGGCTTTTCCGGTCTTTTCAGCGGATTGATGACACCAAAATCAGCTAGACCTGATCCCTTTGGCGACGTGGAGATGACAATGGACGAGACAGATCGTGAAGCCCGTACATCGGCCCGCAAATCGCGGCGCAGCGACCGGGATCAGACCGACAAAGCGAGCAACGAATCTCATCGTGAGAGACGCCGAAAGCGCGAAGATGATCCAGAGTCTCGGAAGACGGGAGAGAAAGAGGCCAGGAAGGCTGAGCGTCGTGCGGTGCGACAACGGGAAGAGGAAGAGCGGCGCGCTGCTGAAGACCGAGACACAAAGAGAGCTGAGCGACGTCGTGTACGCAAGGAAAAGGAGGCTACGGCGCTCGCTGATGAAGCGCGCAAGACCTCCAAGCAAGAACGCCGAAGGTCGACTCAAGCAGATCCGGTGGAAGAGGAAGCGGAACGACGACGTCGACGTGAAGAGCGTCGTGTAGCCCGCGCCGCTATGGAGGGTTCGGATAGTCACAAGCGAAAGAGCAGTCGACGACAGACCGAGCAGTCGGGAGATGAACAGGTCTATCCCAACAAAGACCGTAGACGAGATAGCAAAAAGGGTACGAACTGGCCACACTCGGGGACATCATCCTGGGTAAAAGAGCATTCCGACGCTCCACCGCCTCCCGAGGACAGTGGCCCGACTGATGAGGAACAAGCCCGCCGTGAGGCTCGACGAGCTCGACGTCGAGCGAAGCAGGGCGACATAACGGCAGACGAGACCGACGATCAGCGTCGACGACGTGCTAGACGAGAAGAACGAGATAAAGACAAGCGTGTAGCAGGATCAGAAGGCAGCGATGAGCGGCAACAGAGCAGAAGAAACTCGATTCTCGTTGATTCAACTCCTCGATCAAGCTGGTGGAGGAAATTTACAGGATGATTTTGCGCAGAGCGTGTTTTTCTAAGCGAGCACATTGATTTGGAAACTTTTTTCTTCCAATATGCGATATCAGGGCTCAATGGTCTAGGCGGCGATCATTCAATAGTTATTCTTCGCATTACCAAGGTGTCCACCAGGATCTGGAATTTTGGGTCACCCATACACGTTATGGCTTGTTGATCGAGACCGGAGATTATTTTTGCATGATACCCCCCCCTCCCTTCTTGTCTTTTGATAAGATACAGGTGTATGTTGCCCACGAGCTAATACTTTGCATTGGCGTATAATGTGTAACGGCTGTTTACTCCAAAGCAGTCAAAAAGACGTCAACTTCATGTTCAGGGACTAGCAAGCTTCTGTGTACTGCAGCATTTCAAAAAACACCGAAAAGAGACATAGCATTTACATAATACACATGCAATGGATATGGCAACCCGTGACTGAGCTTATCGAGTTGAAACAGCTTGAAAGGACACCTTGTCAACGGATGCCTTTTGCGGGGATTGATTTCAGTCACGTGTATTGATTGTTATCCTTTGTCACATCAGAAACTGCCGGCAAATGGCCGTGCATTGGGCTGTCGTGGCCAGGTCAGACAATTTCCATTCCTGGCTGACTGCGGCAACGCGTCCCACAATAGACCGAACCACTTTAAGGTTCCAAACTAGCCCAGGTACAATCTGAGTCTCGTTGCGAACAGAACGATGCTTGTGATTACTACTTGATCGGCCTTTCAAAAGAGACTTGGAAACGACCTCGCCGTATTCGACGGCTTCAACAGCCTCTTCTTCCTTTGGTCCCTCGCGGCAAGGGCTGGATCAGTGCGCGTCCGGCCATCGAGGAAGAGCCTGACCATGGCTGCTCCGGGAAAGCCGTCAAAATGGGGCTCGTTTCTTTCCCAAGCCGTCGCCGGCGTAGAGTCGAGGCTGGATAACATGTTGGCAGAGCCGGACGAAGCTCAGTCTCAAAAGCCTGCTGCTGCTTCGGCGGCTTCTGCATCGCCTTCTGCCGCGCCTCGGGTATCGGAGGCCATTTCCACGACTGCGAAACAGTCATCGCAGCAACTAGCGCCGCCAGCCACATCAGGTGCCACGAACTCGAGGTCATCGTCTCGGAGCGGTGTCAATGGCCGGCTCCAAGCAAGGCTAGCCCGGGCCATGGCAGGAAAGGCCAACGCCAGTGGCACGGCAAGCAGAGGAACTTTGTCGCCAACGAGCTCAACCGACCAAATCAGCCGACCTTCTATGGAAGAAAAGTCCACGGACAAACGGTTCTCGAAAGAGCAAGACGAAGCGACCTCGAAACTCGAAGCTGAGGGCATTGATGTATGCTCCAAAACCGAACCACCCGAAAGCTTGCTGGCAGATGCCATCGAGGCGGCTCCAACGGAGGCGCCGAAGCCAATACAGAATGCCACGACAACGGAAGCAGCAAGCGGGAAGACATCTGTGCTAGATCATGTTTCACAAGCTTCCGAGGGTTCCGAGGGGGCCGAGGGGGCAGAAATATCCGCAGAGGAGGACTCAGCGTCGACGCAGCCAGATGACAAGTCAGAGCTAGTGAGAGAATTGCAAGAGCTGAAAGATAGGCAGCAGGAAGAGATTCGAGAATATATAGAGCGCATAGACTCGCTCCAATCCAAGCTTCAATATCTATCCAAGACCGCCACAGACACGGCCAGGAAGGCTGCATCGTCAGCACTACCAGGCAGTCCCGAACAAAAGCTCGCAGCAAAGGATGAAAAGATAGCGTTGCTTCTGGAAGAGGGGCAGAAACTATCCTCCAACGAGCACAAATTGAGAAGTACGATAAAAAAACTTCGAGCTCTCATCGGCGAACATGAGAAGCAACTAGCAGATTTGAAGACGAACCGAGACAGGGCCATTTCTGACGCCGAAGCCTTGCGTGCTCGCTTAGACGGGCCCGAGGAAGTAGAAAGGCGATGGGATGAGGCCAACCGAGCAACTGCTGCGCTCCAAGCAGAGATCGAATCACTGAAAAAAGAAAACTCGAAGAAAGATGACGCGTATCGGCGTCTGGACCAGGAATGGAAGAAAAAGACGGAGCAGGCTGAGTGTTCTCATCGAGAAGCGATGAATAAAGCACTGGCTGCAGAGCGTCAAAAACAAAAGTCGCTGGAGGAGTTGAATACGAGTCTTCGTGCGGAAAAGGAAACGGTGGCTGAGCAAGCGCGACAAGACGAAATCGAATGGCGCGAGAAGCTCGAGCGTGCTAACGAGCGAGGGCGCAAGACGGCAGAGGAACTCAAAGCCGAACTACAGGCCGTAGAAGGCAAGTTGGAAGCCATGAGAGTGGCGGCAGAAGAAGCGTCATCGGGAACTGGGGGCGAAGCACAAGTAAAGATGTTCCGCCAGATTGAAACCTTGCAGTCCCAGTATGCCTCGGCCAGAGAGAATTGGCAAGGCATCGAAGCGTCGCTCATTGCCAAATCAGCAAACCTAGAGAAAGAGAGAGACGAGGCACAGCGCCGAGAATCAGAAATGAGAAAGAAAGCACGAGATGCGGTAAGTCTTCATGTGCGATTTGCTCCGAGAGTTCAAGCCGACCCGTATATCTATATATGCTTGCTTGTCTAATTTTGCTGCCCATAGGCCGTGCGGCTGAGACATGTCGAAGATGAGCTTCAAGACGTGCAGCCGTCTCTCGCTTCTGCTCGTCAGGAGTTGAATTTCTGCCGAGACGAGATGGCGGAGCTTCAAGCTTCGTACAAGTCTTGCCAGGCCTCTTTAGCAGAGGCCCGAGAAGAAGTTGAGAGATTGAAACAACAAGGTGTTACTGATAAAGAAGACTCAGTTGAGGCGGAACGACGTCAGTGGGTGGATGAAGTGGCGGGCGCAACGAACAGGGGCCATCAAAGCCGGCCAGAGTCACCACTCGTGTCCATATCCAGAACGTTCGGCTCAGACTTGCTGGGCCTCTCTGGCCCAAGAAAATCTCGGAGATCCCTCACGCCAGGTAGTATTCCTGATAATAGTCCTGCAGACATTATGTCACCAACACGACGAGCCACGAGCCAGACTCCTATTCGAACCAGGGAGCCGTCTTATGCTGGGTCTGGCGCACCGCCAACCCCTTTCTCACCCTTTGAAACGCCCAGCGAAACTGGGCATTTCCCATCTCTCGGTTCTGTAGAACGAGATAATGACAATGGAGCACTGGAGACTATACCTTCTTCACCTCGTCACGTGGCCCAGGATATGGTCTCGGTGTCAACGGTAGCTGCTGGGCCATCAGTACAGCTCGTCGAAAGAATGAGCGCGGCCATTCGACGACTAGAAGCCGAGAAGGTTACGGCCAAGGAGGAAATGGCCAGGGTTTGTGGCCAGAGGAACGAAGCGAGAAGAGACTTGGTTGCACTTATGAAAGAAATAGAAGAGACAAAGGCCGCTGCGTCAAGAGTGCCACAACTGGAGCAGGAGGTAGCCAATCTTGACTCGAGATACCAGACAACGTTGGAGATGCTGGGTGAGAAGAGCGAGCTTGTTGAGGAACTAAAGGCAGATGTTGAGGATGTCAAGACCATGTATCGTGAGCTGGTCGAGCGAACAGTCAAGTAACGGAGGATGCACGAACAAGTGCAGCACAATGGGGCAAGGCAGGGTCGAGCCAGCACAAGGCAACATGTGATAGATGGATTACGTCTACATAGTGCCGCGCGATCCGTTCACGGGGACAGCTCAATACCCTCTCGTTCTGCGTCTCGCATGATGTATGAAAGAACCTGTCGGGGGGTAGCGACGCTAGAAAGTCATAGAAGCGAGTTTATTCTTTATAAACACTTGCCTCCTTATCTGGCGCCAAGTCCAAGGCCGACTTGTCTTCGGCATTTTTGAGCGTGAAATCGGCACCCTCTTTCAGCAAAGCAATCGCCACGTCTCCTTGTGGGCAAATTAGCTGACTCGGTCACTTTATAGCAATATTTCAAGTTGCTGTACATCGATAGCTGGCTTACCGTGTCCTTCTGCAACCGCATGGTGGAGAGGCGTGTAGCCCTCAATATCTGTTGGTTCAAAGGACTCCGGTTCTGAAGTAATAGTTTGACCATGGGAACAGATCCAACTGCAGCGGCGCGGTGTATAGGATATTGCCCGCGACGATCACGCACCCTTGTGGACGCAGGTGGGTTGGATTCTAAAAGTAAACGGGCGACGTCCATGTTCTTCTTGGACGCGACGAAGTGGAGGGCCGTCTTTCGTCTAGTTAATATGAGAAGCAAAGCCATCAAGATGAGCCTTGAGCGATCCGAGTTCCCCGACATACCTGCCCGTTGGAATCTGAACAGTTTTTTTGCTGTTAGACCTCCTCTTCACATCCTAGGGCAAGCTCCGTGGGTGGGGTGTTCTCACTCTTCTCATTGACTTCCGCGCCCTTTTGAATCAAGACTCGTAAAATGGGTTCGCTGTCCGGAACACTAGCGGATATCATGAGAGGCGTCCATCCGCTGCCATCCTGTACAGGTCGATAGTAAATACCAGACCATCGACCTGATAAAGGGAGGGGGAAGGGGGGGAGTGACATGATCGTGTTGGAGCAGGTACTCACTTGGACGTCTGGATCGAAATTCTTCTGGTTGGCTAGCATAGTGACGATCTCGAGGTTATTGGATGATGCTGCCCAATGAATAGCGTAGCGCCCATCTTCGTCCTTCTTTGTAGATAGCTTTGGGTCTGTCTGTGTGCTGATGTGAGCTGGCTGGTGACGGAAATGAGGATATCTTGAAGTCAGACTTTGGGGTCAGAGAAGATGGACTTCTTACTTTGAGTAGTGCTTCGGCTTTGGCGACTATACGGAAATGTAAGCAAGATGGGGTTCTCTCAAGGGGTCAGAATATGTGCATGTTTTTACCATTTCCCTCTCTGGCAGCTGTGTGCAGAGGGAGCCGATCACTGTTGTCTTCCATCTGATTGGTAGAGATGAAATCAAGCTCTGCCTTCGGAGTTGTGGCTAGATAAATATGCTGCAAAGGAGTGAAAGGGGGCTGCCCGCGATTGTGTTTGATAACCAATTTCGTGGATGTAGAAGGTGCTTTGTGTTGTATTATCGATAATCTAGAATGAGTGAATGGGTGAATGAGTGAGTGAATGAAGTGAGTGAGTGAGCGAATGACAGGGGAGCAAGTCGAGCGCTCATTTGGCCTTGCCAGCCCCACATACAACGTCAGGCGAATCTGGCCAGCTTTTGAGCCTTCAGATCGTGAACCTTCAATTTTTCCCACCAACCAGACAATTGGGCAATTGTCCGGACCGCCCACGCCGGCCGCCCGCAATGGAGACACAAAAGAAACCGCAGGATCTGTTGCAGCTTGGCGCTCTGGTCTCTCAGAACGCGCTTGTATCGAGGAGCTTGTATTCGAAAGCCATAGCGCAGCAATCCAGCAGCAAGCGACAGAAACTCGAGGATGTGTACAGCGACCCCGTCATGAAGCGCCGATTCCAAGCCGAGTACTCCAGCGTTCAGACTCTACCCGACTCCCTTGCGGCCAAGCAGCCATCAAAGCAGCCGGGCAAGAAGCCGGCTTCTCGACCAAAGCCCGGCGGACCAGCACGGCCGGCACAGACATTGCTCGAGGCTGGGCCCAATTCTGCAGCCGGCTCAGGCTCGACTGGAACCGCATCGCCACAAAACAACATGAGCCTCACCTCGGGAGGATCAGGCGCCTTTCAACAACCGAAGCCCGACTGGCATCCCCCATGGAAGTTGATGAGAGTCATCTCAGGTCATCTCGGCTGGGTACGAGCCTTGGCCGTCGAGCCCGGGAATAAATGGTTCGCCAGTGGCGCGGGCGACAGAACGATCAAGATATGGGATCTTGCCACGGGCTCCCTCCGGCTTACACTGACCGGGCATATCAGCACCGTTCGCGGCCTCGCCGTGTCGCCCAGACACCCGTATCTGTTCTCCTGCGGTGAAGACAAAATGGTCAAGTGCTGGGATCTCGAGACGAACAAAGTCATTCGACACTACCACGGCCACCTCAGCGGCGTCTATACCCTCTCCCTTCACCCTACTCTCGACGTTCTTGTCACTGGTGGCCGAGACGGCGTGGCTCGAGTCTGGGACATGCGGACGCGAAGCAATATCCATGTGCTCTCTGGACACACCGGCACTGTCTCCGATGTCAAGTGCCAGGAGGCCGACCCCCAAGTCATAACCGGTTCTCTTGATTCGACCGTCAGAATGTGGGATCTAGCGGCCGGCAAGACCATGGGTGTTCTGACTCACCACAAGAAGGGCGTGCGAGCGCTCGCCGTGCACCCTACAGAGTTCACTTTTGCCAGTGCCAGCACCGGGAGCATCAAGCAATGGAAGTGTCCCGAGGGAGCATTCATGCAGAATTTCGAAGGTCAGAATGCCATCATCAACACGTTGAGTGTAAACCAGAACAATGTCATGTTCTCAGGAGGTATGTTTGCCCACTCACTCACTCTATTGTTGCCCAACCTCGCAATTTCATTTACTGCTTCAAGATGGAACCTTTGCTGACTCGTTGTTGATCCAGCTGACAACGGCTCCATGGGCTTTTGGGACTGGAAAACCGGTCACCGCTTCCAGTCACTGGATACCACCGCACAACCTGGGTCTTTGGATGCAGAGGCAGGCATCATGAGCTCAACATTTGATCGCTCTGGCTTGCGTTTGATTTGCGGCGAAGCTGACAAAACGAGTACGTATTGCTCCCTCTCGTTGCCTTGTCTTCTACACATTCTGTCATACGAGTACGTTGCTGACCTTTTCATTTCTACATAGTCAAAATATGGAAACCAGACGAGAAAGCCACGGCGGAAACTCATCCACTTCAATGGACACCTACGTTGGGCCGGCGCAAATTCTAAAGCTACGCGCTGGCAGCCATAATGAGACGGGGCAATTTGAGGATAAGGGTTTATTTCCTGTTGACTAACATGTTCGGCGTTATTGATAAAGAATTGGCTGGCTTGAAATACCCTGAAATACTACTGTACATTATACTCCAATTCCCATGGCCCTCAAGTCTCCATCGTCCCGAAGTGCCATTTTCACCTCGTCATCTGCAATCGCCAGACGCAACTTGCTCGATCTCTCAGCTCGATGTGCTTCTAAATTCACTAACCCAGCAGCGACGAGGTCTAGAGCAGCTGTATGTACGTAACTTGGTCGCCCCAAGTGTCGCTGGCTGGCTCCCGGTGTTCCCTGAAGGCCATTGTCCAAGATCTGCGCCATGCCTGGCAGCGCCGGTGCTGCATGAGCTGTTGCTCGCTGCAGCTCGTCAACGGTTTCTCCGAATGTCGTTTCAGCAAGGCCTGTCCGCCTGATTCTCAGAAGTAGCGCTGCCATCAGCAGCTTGGACATTAACGGGAGTGCCCGCAGGTGCTGTTGCACAGGGTTCGTTGTCGCCTCATTGATCGCCTTTTTGATCGTGACAATTGTGACTCTTCCGCGTTGCATCAGGTCCTGCGTGCTGCGCTTGCTCGGCGTTGTCGGGTCCCCTTGGAAGTCGTTTTCCGCAATCTCCACAGCCCGCCGGCAGATATCGAGAGCTCTTCGCGCGTCACCGCTGACGGCAGCTACTTTGCGGCTGGCGAACTGGACAGCGTCTGCATCGACAACGTCACCAGGAACCCCCTCTAGACGAGACTGTATGATTCTCATAAGCTGCTCGTGGGTGTAGCCTGGGAAAGTGATACGGGTAAGGCCTAGTAGGGGGAAGTTGTCAGATACTGTGATAGCTGTCATACAGGCAAAATCTGCTTCATTCGGTCTAGATTGGAGAGCCAGCGACAGATACATACCAAGACGACTGCTGATTTTATTGCTGAGCGTTCTTTCGGGAAGGTCCATAGTATTCGCAACTGCAAGCACAATGAGACGACTGTGTCGCAGAGTCGGCCAATTGAAAAAGTTGTACATGACTGCTTGGTTTTTGGTAACGAGCTGGTCAAGCTCATCCATCAGAACAACACAAGGGACACGTCTGGGACTAGGATTGCTGAATTCTCGCTCTAAGAGATCTAGAGCTTGAGAGGGGCTCGCTCGCTCGCCTCTCAAAGCCTCCCATAATAAGGTATACGATTGGTGAGGATCTGTGATTTTCATGCCGTTTATTTCGACGAAAATGAAGTCATCCAACTCGTCAGAGCCTACAGACTCCTCGAGACGGGCGATGACTTCCCGAACGGTCGCAGTCTTCCCTGTACCAGGTGTTCCCGAGATGTAAATACAGTTTCCAGTTCCCTCGGATATAGAAGCCTCGAGGTGCGAGTACACTAAGGAGAACTCGCCCTCTCGACACGGCAAACTCGTCGGAACAGAAGACACGTGAAGGCGAGAGCGGGCTATTTGGAAAGGTGATCCTTGAACGGCGCTCGGCGATAGCTTACGGGTTGCTAAGGGTGTGAATTCGAGTTTCTTGCCCGGCCCGCTGTCAATAAGGGTCAATACGGTTCTGTTGCAAAAATGAAACTTTGGTCTGGGTCTGGGTACACTTGCCTTCTTTGAGCACGTGAGCCCGGTTCAGCATGACCTCGTTTGGATTGAGGTGTCGTGACGGCGGATCTGGTCCCTTTGGTAGGTGTCTGTGGCGGGAGATAGGCTGTGTCTCGAGGTGATTGCTCACGGACTTTTCGTCGGCCACGGACAGCTTTTGTTCCCTTCTCGACAACCTCAATCAGTCGGAATAAGTCGTCAACACCTGTGTATAGCTCCTCCCAGACAAACTCGTCTGTATAGGTTGCCGTCCTCGTGTTGCAGCCCCTTCGGCAGATGAAAGTTTTTCCAAAGTCCTTGGAGTTGCGAGCTATCTTTCCCGATGGGTGACTGGACAGGAATGATTCTAGGGAGCTGACTTTTGCTTTGCCATTGATCGATGCTAGTGGGTTGATATCCCAGGACGGAGAGATGTAAAGCTCATTCTGCGAAACAGACTATCAGTATTTGAGGGCCCAGGGTGGTGAGTATCGGGTGAGCCAATATATACCCAATAAAAGTCGTTTCTCTTTCTGTCCTTGTTACGGATCTCCTTCTCGGTCGAGAACCACATAAAATTGGCTGCTTTTTCGCCTTCGCCATCGTCCTCAACAAATTCGCAGATGATGGCCACCCAAGCCTCGTTGGAGCCTTCTGCTTTGAGCAAGACTGTATCACCAATCCGACATTCAAAAGTGCCTATGCGAGCTCCGACAATCTTATTACCGGTGACTTTGCGTCTCTTTCGATCGTTTTGCGTATCATCGCTCGCTCGGTCTGAGTTCTCGACATTGTAAAGCCACTCCCATGGCAAATCTTCACTGCCTAATTCATCATCAGAGTCGTCGCGGTTTACACCAGGAAGAGCTCGTTTCCGCCTTGAAATCGTCTCGGTGGGTTTGGGCTTGACACTTGGCGACGCCATAATGTGCAGCAAATGTCTAGATAGTGAAGGAATGGACACCGACTCGAGACGCGACTATGGCAGGACCCCTGTTGACTTCATCTGCCCCACCTTGACCATCAACCTCTCACTAGCAGACTTGTTGATGTTGTATGTACGTCTGGATTCAGTAATATGGGGAAATTGATGTCTGATATTGTTAATGGTCAAATGTAATGGAACCGTTCGCGACTGCAGCTCAAGTCCGTAAGTGGAAATAGTGACAGGTGGCTTACGCATAAGCAGCTCAAACACCAGCTGAATTGTAACCTGCTCACGCAGCAATTCTCATCACAGCAATGAGGAAAGGGAAAACAAACGAGGTACCATGAAACCCAATAGTGCTCCATGTGACACCAAAAACTTTGCTTCAAGGCAGGATGTGAGCAGTGTAATAGTTAACTATAAGCATTCGTCCGTGCCAACCCATGACAACATACGGAAGTTCACCTCCCCCGCATGTTAGTTGAACTCGCTTAGCTTGGCAGTGACTACTTTTCTGCTGCTTTCTTCATTTACTTTTGACGGATGCGCTTTTAGTTGTCCCCTTGACGGGGACACAAATTTCTCTCCTGAAGCAGGGAATCTTAGCAGCAGATGCTACGAGGAACAATGTTGAGATGGAAGTCTGCGTGATTCACAGAGTGAGACTGTGCGCAGCTGTTCGACAGGTGCCGGGCGTGTCGGGCACGCACCTGCCATCTGTCGTTTGCCAAACGGCAACGCCTTTTCAGTTCAAACTCGGGCAACTTGCATACAGCAAATTACACATAATCCCGACCTCGAGTCACTATTTATTCATTTCCTTATTTCCATAGAACAGTGGTTTGAGATTCAAACTCCCATAATGAGCCAATCGAGTTCCAGCAAGGGTCGTCACCAACATCGAGGCAATCAAGTCGAGCGACGAGGTCATGCCTTCGCGAAACATCCCGTAATGCCAACCGCAAAATTACAAGTGGACCAATCCCGTCGACAAGCTATCGTCAAGGCTGAAGAAGAGTATCTTGGACAACCTCCCCCCGGTGAAAATCTATCCGAGGTATCTTCGTAGCTCCTACCTAGCCGTGCAGCTTAATCATATGTTCGCGGCTGATCATGGCACAGACCATACTCATCCTCCCAGCGATGTTTGAGCTAGCTGATTCATCTTGCTTTGATGCTCTCAGGAAAGCCCATCAGGTTTGGATCGTTCAAGAGAGACCAAATACCATACACATGCACAGTCGAAACCCACGCAACTTAGACAAATGTCTCAAAGAGATTAACTGGGCTACTCATGATATGAGACTGGCTCAGCATAACTTTTCAAGTCTTTTCCTGGTTCAGCGGCCAATTAGGGGGGAATGTCCGGTCAAGGTGGACTTGGACTGCCGCCCGCAAGCATCTCCACAGATTCACTCGGAACAGCTGGTTTCTATACAGGAAGCTTCTTATATCGCTAATGACATCATGAAGAAAGTCAGACAGAGTTTCATATCATCTACAGATGCCTTACAGCGCCGTCTCAAACAAACACTTCAAATGCGTGTGGATTTTGGTCATGTGATAATTCGGCGACGAAAGAAGGCCATCCAAGGAAACGGAAACGAGATGCCCTACACCGATTTCGCAGACATGGCATCGCAGTATGCAAGGAGAGGCGGTGCTGACTTTGAGGCAAGGCTAGAGGGTTCCAACCTTGCTTCAAACACTATTCGCCATCTTTTGCAACCGACCACTGGATTTTTCAACAGCCATCAAAATATAACCTGCCACGACACTATATCGATCAAGCTGCAAAAGCATATTCTGGCAATCGATGTTATCTGGGTTAACAGCGGGCCAGCAAGATTGAAAAATGCTCGTTTGATGACGCCAGGTCAGTGGCCTATACTCAGATGGGTCGTCATTGCCCCTGACCGGGAGTATGACTGGTGTCTTCGAGTCGATTCTTGCCATACAGTTCAGCCAATCCCAACGCAAATCTTGAGTCTAGTCAACAGTATTATAATCACTAGCGACGGACACAAGGAGTCGACAGGAGAAGCATTCTTGCAGAAATCAATCAATATCAGAATCAATGATCCCCAACTATGGAAAGGAAAGGTCGATAATATCCAGGTCAGCACAAATGTTGCGATACCTTTTGGTGATACTCCCTATGTAATGGAAGTTTCTATAAACCGCCTATGGAAAGGTGTTGATACTCAAACGTCTCCTCAATCATGGCAGAGCTTGGGGTTTTATGGAGTTCACTGGGCAGCGGAGCTTAATTCCACAAATGCCAATGGTACAAAAAAGGACTGGGGGGCTTGCCAGAGAGATGTCTGGCGCGGCTCAGCGAATTCCGCAGAAGGCCAATTTAAAGAGTTCATTTGCTGTGTCTTAGAGGGTTTGTCGGCTTTGGAGGGAGCTCTTTCATGACCGTAGAGAAGCGGCAGTATCATCACGGATTACGAAATGCGCTGGGTCTGACTCGCAACGAACTAGCTTTCATCGTTCTTCTATTGATCATCACGAATGGTAATTTCGTTTCTTTTTGCACTCAGATTTAAGCTTCTTGTGGTTGAGCTGCTTGTGCGGCCATTATCTTTTGCCGTAAAACTAGTTCAAAGGTGGGTTAGAAACGATCATTACACACAGAGGAGGTAACATGGTGACGGACACACCTTCTTCCACTGCCCTGACGTTGGCCTGTTTTCGCTGTACAATTGCCTCGAGCTCCTTCAAGTTGTTATTTAATCCCGTCACTTTATCTTCATAGAATTCATGGGCTGCTTTTAGTTTCTACATGCGCATTATTAGTGGCTGTCCCTAACCTGCAGAGCAGCTTGGCACTGCATTTTCGGCCCACGAACCTTTTCGATCAAAAATCCAGTTCCGACATCCACCAACACCGTTTCGTTATTTGAAATTTCTCCCTTGACATACAACGAGTTTGTAAGAGGAACAAGCACCGAGTTTGAGGAAGCTGTTTTGGCAAAGTTCTGCGATTAGCAACCAACCCCATTCAGCAGCCTACGCTGAGCCGCGACGTGACACAAGAGCATATCTCTTGAAAAGCATACCATCGGCCGCTTTCGTTCGATATTCAACGCATCGTAGGCAATCTTTAAACTTGTTCTGTGCTCCGTGAAGCTGGGCGTACGAATTCGTCAGGTGTTCGAGCTCTTCGTCAAGCTGCTTCTTCACCTGCGCCAGCTGCTGTGGCTCGAGTGTATCGAGGTTGACTGCCACGAGGGTTAGTTATGGGTAGTTCGATGAGTATTGCAGCTGCGGCTTACTCGTTTCTCTCTCCCCAGACATTGCGTCGCGCTGATGTGTCGTTCACGCGACAGGATTGCTGATGAGGCTGGACTTTGAAAATTGAAGCTTGGTTGGTTGCCCCTCGGCGGATGGTGGGGTCAAATTCTATGTAGTGACCTCAGATGCTGCCTGCCTGCATGTCACAGACCAGATGGGATTTTGTCATAAAATTACAGTATTCCCGGTTTGGCATTCCACTATGATACATAGCCTCTGGTATCGACTTGTTGGTTTGGCTTCGGGGCAGAGTTGTCCAGTAGCTCCCTCTCACTCATACATAGTGATGCATATATCAGAAAACCAAGCACTTGTTGTTCACTGCTTCATAATCGCCTCAACACGGTGTTCAAGTAGCTTGGGAGATCCCCGACTGCAACATTCTCCTTCAATAAAAGACTTCGACATTGCACCTCACAAATGCCCTTTTCTCGCCATGCTTTTCCGAGCACAATTGTAACGGGATATCCAATCAAGTCGGCATCTTGCATTTTCCACCCGAATGTCTCCTTACGATCATCCAACACCACGTCAAACTTGTAGCCAGACGCTGACTGGCGGGTCAGGTCATCGTAGAAACCGAGCGTGGCATCTGTGAGTCCCGAAGTTGGGATCACGACGATCTCGAACGGTGCAATGGCTCTCGGCCATATAAGGCCTCGCTCATCTGCCTTGTGCTCCGCAACAGCGCCAAATATTCGCGACACTCCAATTCCGTAGCATCCCATCTCAACCGGCATGGGATGTTTCGAATTAGGAAGGGTTACCGAGAGCTCTAGAGGTTCCGAGTAGCGAGATCCCAAATAAAAGGTGTGGCCGAGTTCCAGTGCTCGGTGTACGCGAAGTTGACCGGTCTCGCAACGAGGGCAACCGTCTCCTTGTATCAGACGCAATAGATTCAGCCCCTCTCCATTATATGATGTTATGACTGGAAGCTGGCAAATCTCATTCGGGTACTCTCCGTCGGCTGCTGGCATAATGGGGAGTTCTTTGGCCAGCTCGCTGTATGAGCTTGCAAGCCTCGTGTCGACAAGGTTGATTACCTTGATGTCGCTGTGGTTTCCACCTTCTGCACCAGCAGACAAGGCCTCCTTCCAAGCCTCAACCGGGTCGTTGATACTTGTATCCAGATCCACGACGACTTCACTCACAGCATGTGTGTTGATTTCAGTTCCTCCGCCTGCAGGATACCATGCATTGACCAGCGTTTTTCGGTCCTTGGTGATCCCACGCCAGGCATGAATATCTTGCAACCGAATGTTTTGTGTTGGCACTGATGGGGGCGAAGAAGGTATTTTTCGCGCTGTGGCAACTTCGTCATTTGCGGCATAGTCACAGGAATCACAACTAATGACTGTGTCTTCACCAATGGGACTTGGCAAATGGTATTCGTGGCTATAATCACCTCCCATATCGCCTGAACTGGCTTCCGCAACCAGGATCGGTATTTTTAAGTCTGCGAAAAATGCACGGTAGGCTCCAGCGACATCGCGGTAGGTGCTTATCGCAGAGTCAAATGATTTGTCAAAGGTATAAAGATCCTTCATGACAAACTCACGAGACCGCAAAAGCCCATGGCGTGGACGCATTTCATCCCGATATTTCCTCGCTGTCTTGACTATCAGCTTATTTCCGTACGAGGATATGGTGAACTAACTTATTTGATAAAGACGCAATGGCAGATCTTTGTAAGATTTCAGCGTACTTGCCACAAGCGACGTTATTTCTTCCTCGTGTGTTGGGGACAGCATCATGGGGAATTGCTTGCGATCAGCCAGTCGAAAAAGCTGCAATTGTTAATGCATGTCCGAAAAGACAAATTTGAGAACGGGCATACCTCTGAGGATACTTGATCGAACCTTCCGCTTCGACGCCATAGCTCTTCGGATGTTATTGTTGATAATGATAGCTTCGATGCGCCTGAAAGAAAGTGGTCAGCTTGATTCCCAAATACGTGCCTGGCCGCGACGCTTACCAACAGACTCCATATGCTTGTCAAGAAGAGCTTCTATTTTATTCTGAACGCGCAGACCCAGAGGTAGCAGCTGAAAAACACCAGATTGGGTCTTGAAAACAAAATTAGACTCGAAAAATAATACCGTGGGAGGGAGGATGAACTCACCTGACGTAGAAACCCAGCCCGGATAAGCTTTTTATGACCAGCTACCGTACATGTCAGCTGTTATTTCTCACAACAAAGTACAACCAACCTTACTCTCTCCTTCAGTTTCTGAAACTCCACCAGTTGGAACCCATAGTTTCGAAAGTGTTGAACGGGCTCTTGCCCCGATCTTCAACCTGATGTGAAGGAAGGGTTTGGAAACGTTAGCATATGCCGGTCGCGTTACTGCATGTCTTGCCGAGTTCATTTTTTGAGAGGGCATCGCTTTGCAAAGTTCCGCTGACGAATCATCTTTCATGCACACATTTTGAAGAGGCAAGCTGCAGCATATAAGCGATAATGCGGAACATGTGAAGGGGAAGGTGAAGGCAGTGAGTGAGTGGCCATTGGCAGCAATGGAAGCTAGGCCTGTTATGGAAAGATGCCCTGGCTCCAAGTCATAAGTAATACTCGTCTTAAGGATTCAAACTGAAGATTCATTCATTGCCTTAGTCTGCGAACTAGACTACATTTGGTGAATTGTAGGTACTTTCTCAAAATGTAGAGTTATACTCTATTTTATTTTCTAAATTTGAAATTACGCTTCTGGTTGAACAAGCTTTGCAGGAGACGAAGGTGCTCCGTACAATGTGCTTAGTACTTGCCGTTTTCAGGTGGGGCTTCTGATAAGATATGGCGCCGTCGAAAAAGTTCGAGTTGTCCGAGCCTCAATTTTTTGTTAGCATTACCCAACTACCGGACAACCACCTGCCATTCAGCTTTTTCGAAATGGCCAAGCCACAGCGAAAGGGCAAAGGCCCTCGGGGCCACAAAGACAGGAAAGACAGGCAAAGTTTTGACGACAACGCTCTCGCTCAACTTACATCCAAAATTGACCAAAGTCTCAATTCTCACGATCACAAACGAAAAAGGCCCCCCACCAATGCCGGGATCAAGAAGGAACAGAAAAGACAACGACACTCCGGGGAGGGACGACTTTCGAAGGAACAGAATGAAGATGATCAAGAAGCTCTGCTTGCCGAAATAAAGGCTCTGGGTGGCGACGAGCAGGATCTCGAACTCATCAACGGTGTCGACTCTGACGACGAGACTTACACCGCAAAAGGATCAAGCGCGCCGGTAGACAATAGCTTGAAAGACGATCTTCTTGCTCTATCCAAAGAGCTCGGGTTCTCTAGCTTAGCGCCCGAAGCCACCATTGAATCCGAACCCGAAGAGGATGAGGTAATCGGTGACGAAGAGTCCTCAGATGACAATGAGTCCACTGAGGAAGCCGGCGAAGATGATGACGATGAGGAAATTGTGAAAAGCCGCGTAAAGAAAGTTGGAGACATGGTTAGTAGGATCCGAACCCTGAAACCCTCGAAGCTCGAGCGGAAGCTAATTTGGGGACTCAGACGTTTGAACCACGGGCAGACTGGCATGCGTACAAATTGCCAAAACTGCCTGCACCAACATTAGATCAACTTGGACCATTCGTGGGTGCTGCAGATGCACTCAAATGGCACGCCAAAGCTCTGCTAGACAATGACACTAACAAGTACAGAACTAGCGTTTTTGCTTCATCATCTCACAAATTCCTGTCTACTATCATGTCGTCTGGCACGCTCACGGACAAGGTTTCAGCTCTGACTCTGGCAGTACAAGAATCACCCGTACATAACACTCGTGCTTTCGAAGCTCTCATGAATTTAGCTTCAAAGAAGAGCCGCGCACAAGCTATCGGAGCTATCGGAGCTCTTGTAGATTTACTTGGCCCAGGAACGCTGCTACCCTCAGAACGACGGTTGCGTCCTTTCCAAGGTCAGCCTGGACTTCTGGGAACCCTGCAGAAACATGCAATCAAGTCATGGTCACCTAGTCAACCACTTCCCGGGAAAATTACTGAGGAGCATCTGATATGCTGGGCGTATGAAGATTGGTTGAAGGAAACATACTTCAAAATCATTCAATTGTTGGAGACGTGGTGCTCCGATGAAATTGAATACTCTCGAATGAAGGCTGTGGATTTTGTGTATGGTCTCCTCAGGGAGAAGCCGGAACAGGAGTCGAATTTGCTTACCCTTCTTGTGAACAAGCTGGGCGATCGCGACCGAAAGATTGCGTCCCGAGCATCTTATCTTCTGCTGCAATTACAAGTTTCGCATCCTGGAATGAAACCGATCATCATCCGATCCATTGAACAAGGTATCCTGCTTCATCCCTCACAAGACCACCGATCAAAATACTACGCCGTCAATACGTTGAACCAGACCATTTTGAGCAACAAGGAGCCCGCTGTCGCTGAAAACCTTGTTAGAATCTACTTTGACTTCTTCATCACGATGCTCAAGTCGGGTAGTTTGGGCATTCCTCTAGAGAATGGCCCCGGCGGTACCAAAAATACTGGTAAACCTAGAAGTAGGCCTGATGGTAGGCACAGTGGCAAGCCAGATGGAAATCACACCCAGAAACCAAAAGTGGGAAATTCCACAGTACCCGAAACAGAAGCTGCTGACAAGTTGGTTTCGGCGTTACTGACTGGTGTGAATCGCGCTGCACCATTCGTCGGCGCAAATGATGCAATGTGAGTTCTTCCGGTTATTCTAAAAGGACCAATGAGTCTATGTGAGCTAATGCGAGTCGCAGCATGGAAAAACACCTTGATACGCTATTTAGGATTGCGCACTCGGCAAACTTCAATACTGGTATACAGGCCTTGTTATTGATCCAGCACTTATCAGCAGTCCGAAACTTGGCTACAGATCGATTCTATCGAACACTGTACGAATCATTATTGGACCCCCGTCTGGTCACGTCATCCAAGCAAGCCCTATACCTCAATCTGCTTCTAAGGGCTCTGAAGAGCGACGTCGACGTTCGAAGAGTGAAGGCTTTCGCCAAGAGAATGCTGCAGATTTCCAACCTCCACCAGCCTCCCTTTGTCTGTGGATTACTTTACGTCATCGCCCATCTGCGACAAACGTTTCCTGATCTTTCAACGCTGGTTGAAGAACCTGAGGCTTCGATTTTCGACGACGACGACACATCAGCAGCATTACCTGGGTATGATGGCCGAAAGCGTGACCCCGAACACAGCAACGCGCAAAGAAGTTGTTTGTGGGAGATGGTATGTTGCATGAGAAACCCAAGTGTCAATTAGTAATAAAACTGACTCCTCGCAGATTCCTTTCCAAGCTCACTTCCATCCCTCTGTGAGCGTATTCGCCGAGGTCCTGTTAGAAAAGAAGAAGAAGGTGCAAAAGCCTGATATGGAGAGTCATACTCTCATCCGATTCTTGGATAAATTTGTGTACCGTAATCCCAAGTCAACCGACTCAGCACGTGGTGCGTCAATTATGCAGCCACTACGCGCGATGAAAGATTCGGGTGACATTTGGCTGGGAAGCAAAGGTGCTGGCTCCATGTCAATGACTGTCAATTCTGCTGCATTCTGGAAGAAGAAGGCCGAAGATATCGCTGTCGATGATGTCTTCTTCCATGAATACTTCCAACACGCCGCCAGAGAGCCGAAGGCGGCAGGCAAGAAGAAGCAAGCTGAGGGCAAGGATGCTGAAAATGATGAAGATGAAGTCTGGAAGGCTCTTGTGTCTACTCAGCCAGACATTGAGGACGACGGATCGGAAGAAGGGTTTGATGATCTGGATGATGTCGATATGGCTTCTGAAGATGGATCATCTCCAGCTCTCTCTCTGGAAAGTGACGTTGAAGTTGATCAGGGCGATGACGAGGACATGGATGTGGATTTGGATGACGATGATGAACTTGGTTCCGATGGGTTGGTAGCCGTCGGCGTAGAAAATGATGAGGGTGGTGACAAGAAGGACGACGAGAAGAGTAAGAAGAAGTCCAGAAGAAAGGCCCTGAAGAACCTGCCGATGTTTGCATCAGTGGATGATTACGCAGAACTGTTGGCTGCGGAGGAGGATGGTTTGTAGCATATATGATATAGAGCACACTGCAGTATAACGGCGGATTTCGATCTGCAGCATCACAACGGGACAGGCTCAAGACGTGCACAAGGCACTGGTTAGTCTGTTCACTACGTCAATTTGTTTTGTGCAAGACAGGGGACGTATGCGAAGTTCATATCAGTCGCTGATCCAACGGCGCATTCAGGGCAATGGCGTTAATAAGCACCCAAACAAAACACTGCGTCGACATTGACGATCAATCTTGTCCCCGACAGGAAAAGTGGGACTGTCGAACCTCGGAGAACTTAAACTTTGGAGTCGCGAAGTACGGAACTCCGTCTTGGAATTCATTCGGTAAGCAGTATATTTGCTCATCTGGCTGGCAAGGGGAAGCGCACTCCGGCTGGGACTATCTCGCGAACATGCTCAAACCGCCAGTCACACGCCGGCTGGCGCAACAAACATGGACACCACGTCGACTGAACACACGGGCATTATCGCCCTCGAGAGGCTCGACTGGCCGTTTCTCGCAACGCTGGCAGCACTCTAATTCCACCACGATCAATGGACGAAGCTCAGCAGCAATCGCAAGTGCTGCCGACGGCAAAATGATTGGACATCCCCCTGGCGATGCCTGCAATGGCAAGGGCCAAGCTACGCAAGCTTCCGGTGAGAGATTGAAATACGACATTTTTTTCTGCAGATGTACCTTTTAGATGACGGTACGAGCTAATACGACCGTTCAATGTCTCCCAGGCATGCCGAGTGGCCGACGCGCGCTTCGAAACGGCCTCTTCTACGTTCTCTTTGGGCTGGCTTTCAGCTCCGCCGGAGCATATGCCTCATGGCACACGTTGAGGAGCCAAGGAATGGGCTTCTATTCCGACGAAGAGAGCTTGAAGCGATTCACGCCCGGCGAAGCCGATGCCGAGGCTCGCCGCATCGAAGAAACCATCAACAACCACCCAATGGTCGCCGAGCTGCGCCGGCGCCCGGAACTCACCGAGTCACGACCGCACATGAAGATGCCAGGTCAATACCGAGCGCACAGCCTCACGGGTAGCGCGCTGGCAGGTCCGGGCAAGGTCCCCGTCCCAGCGTACGCTTGGGTCGAGAATGGAGGCAAGTCCCTTGTCTCCGTGATGTTTGTGGGGCAAGATCTCTGTGGCCACCCCGGTCTTGTCCACGGAGGATTTCTCGCGACGATGCTCGACGAGGGCCTCGCGCGATGCTGCTTCGGGGCTCTGCCTCACAATATCGGCGTCACGGCCAACTTGAACATCAACTACCGGAAGCCCACGCCCGCGGGAACGTACTTGGTGCTCCGAGCGGAGACTACCAAGGTGGACGGCCGAAAGGCTTGGGTGAAGGGCCAGATTGAATCATTGCCTGGCCCAGGAGAAATGCCCAAGGTGTATGCCGAGGCAACTGCATTGTTTGTTTCTCCAAAGTACGCTGCGGTAAGTGGGATGGATTCATGGGACAGACCCCTGACTAGGACTCGGATGGAGAGAGAGAAGACGAAGCCGAGAAGGGACGATTCGATGCAATATACTGACTACTCTCTGGTCGTCTTAGGTGCTGCCCAAAATCGCGTAGACGGAACATGTAGATCTGCTGCTGTCTCTCTCTCATTCTGCTTTTTCTTTGTCTCTCCTAAACTACATTCGTGTTTATCCAAAGACTGTATTTACTACGGAGTTTTGCATGATACATTTTACACAGACAATAACTAGGAGCATCTTGCTTGCCGCCGCCCTCAGAGACGGGACCATTCAATCCCCTTGGCTCTGCTCTGCTCTGCTCTGCTCTGCTCTGCTCTGCTCTGCTCTGCTCTTTTCAGATCGCGGTGGGGCCCCTGGGGATTCGCGTGCTGTCATTCTTCCTTCCCACCTTTGCTCCAGAATTCCAATCCTTCTTCTCACCTCATAAGCTTCACCGGCATAGCATCCTTTCAACAATGGCCACGTAAGTACGTAACCTACCTACCTACACGAGGGACTCCCGACGTCCAAGACTCCCGACCACTTTCCCCAATCCACCCACGTCTTGTTACTTCGTTCAAGCGTAATCCCATTCTACCTACCCCTCCTACCCTCCAACAACACCACCCCCCTTCCCCAGCAAACCATGGAAATCACATTTTTGGTATTCTTCAACCATGGCGCGAAACCGGTGGACTGGACTGACGTTTCTCGCTCCCCAGAAACATCACCTGGCACCCTTCCCTGTCGCGCCAAGAGCGCAACGAGCTCCGCGGCCAGCGTGGTCTCACCATCTGGCTCACCGGCCTCTCGGCCTCGGGCAAGTCCACCGTCGCGACAGCTCTCGAGCAGCACCTCTTGCATCTTGGCCGCGCCGCATACCGCCTGGATGGCGACAACGTGCGATTCGGGCTGAACAAGGACTTGGGATTCTCCGAGAAGGACCGGACCGAGAACATCCGCCGCATCTCCGAAGTACGCCTGCCCCTTCTCATACTTGCCGTACATCATGTCAAAAAAAAAATCATGTATGCTGCTGATTCGCATGACGTTCCACACAGGTTGCCAAGCTCTTCGCCGACTCTTCCACCATCGCCATCACATCCTTCATTTCTCCTTACCGGGCAGACCGTCATGTTGCTCGCCAGCTGCACGCCGCTTCTTCAGAATCCGAGCAAGAGCCCATTCCCTTCGTCGAGGTCTTTGTCCATGTCCCGCTCGAGGTGGCTGAGAAGCGTGACCCCAAGGGCCTTTACAAGAAGGCTCGTGCCGGGGAGATCAAGGACTTCACTGGAATTTCTGCCCCGTACGAGGAGCCAGCGAACCCTGAAATCACAATCAAGACACATGAGAACTCGGTGGAAGAATGTGTCGCTCAAATCGTCAACTGGCTTGTTGAGAAGGGCTACCTCAAGCTGAACTAGACCGGATTTTCCTTTGCAGTCCTCAAAAAGGAACGATTGGAAAGCTCAAACTGATGGAGTAGTGTATGGAAGGTGTTTTGATTTTTATAATATGTAGACAGTACTTCGGTCGGTCATTTATTTCTCGGCCACGGCCACGGCCTTGCATCCTCTCACAGACCATGACATGAGGTAGAATATACACCGCCTTGGGCATCTATGTGGGCAATGCAAATCTTTCCCCTGGTCTCACACTTCATCCGCTTTCTAAAGAAAACGAAGAACACCCCCGTAAAAGTCCGGTCAATGACGCGCTCTTATCACGGAAACTCCAGCTCATAATAAACATATGCTGTGTACTCGTGGCCCTCACCGGTCCCAAGGCCCGCGGCTGCCATTTCCGAGCTCATCGCAGCGTCGTCTTTGGTAACTCTGCCTCGCTTGTCACGTCCGAATGCGTTGCCTCCCAAGTAGGAATAGCTCGAGTCGAGGGCTGTTTTTACTTTAGGTGCCAACTTGGGCGTGGTCTTTGGGGGGGAAGTTCATGTCAGCCGAGTAATTTTTCGAGGGAACAAAGTGGATTTGGTCATAGAAGACAAAGGCCAAAGCCAGAAGGCCGCGTGACATACCTTGACTAGTGCTGTGGCATATTCGAGTGGCAGGCCGTACCGCAGCACAGCTTCAACGAAGACTCTAAGTGTTAGGACATGAATCCACACCATGACACTCTCGCTCCAACCAGTTCGACCGATACGCAAGGCTTCACCACAGACCTTGCGCTCTTCGTTGGTGGCACGGTCTAGTTCCCGTTGCTCCACTTCTCGACCACCGTGAACATAAGAGTACTGACGAGGCGTCCATTTCTGCTCTCGACATTTGTGAATGAACTCGGTACTGTGTTTCTTGAATGTGGCGACAGCAAATAGAGTAAATTCGTCGTCGTGATCGATCTCGATAGAAGACCGCGGCACAACCATGGGAGCCAAGGTTTCATAAGACTGGATGAAGTCCTTCTTGGAATTGTTTGGTACAGCAATGAGATGTGTCTCAATGAACTCGGAATCTTGAATGAGTAGCTTCGGGTCGACGATGGGAGTCAGGGACTTAGTCGCAAGGTTGCCGCTATTGGATGCGCGAAGCTGAGTCAGGCCACCAGATTCCTTGGTTGAGGATTCAGAAACGGTTCAAAAAAATGCTTGACTTACGTTTGACGTCGTTGTAAAGTTGCGAGGTTCGATTTGACCGTATTGTACTGGCTAAATTTGCTTTTGACGTCATTATCGACTGTGCTCAACTCCTAAAGTCTGTATTTTAGCAAGGGCGACTTGGTGAAGGAAAAAGTAGTGTCCATTTTTTAACCTTTTGCAATATATCTATCAGCTCACCAAGTGATTTGTCGCTTCGATATCGAATCTTGCTCCAAGAGAAGGTGCGCAAATACTGATCCGTTGGCTCTTGAGAAGGCACATGTTAATATCATGACGCTGACGCTGACACGAGGCTGTTGACATAACTTACTGTCGTTCACCATCTTGTAGGAAGCCAGACGCTCTTCGTCGTTATTAAGAATAGATTTTAAAGATTCGCCAACCTTGGCCACGACGGCATGACATGTCGACTCAAGCTTCGCTAGGTCGTCGGCTTGTTGAACAAGTGCATCTAGGGTTCCGATCTTGAAATCAGGGACGTTAAAGGGGCTCAAGGAGCCAATATCTGACGAGACTGTTGCGGAGAGAGACGATATGGCGTCGTCCTTATTGCTGGAGTCGAAGGCGCCGAGGGGCAGAGACACGACAGCATAGCGGGAAGCCATTGCGCCGCACCAACGGTCCGGGTACGAGATTGCTCAAGGGAGCGAGCGGTGGGAGAGGTAGCGGGAGCCCGGCGTACGATGAAGCTATTGACGCTGGGTTGTAGAGAGCCCGGCCACCAGGATGGATGAGATGATGTCTATCGTGGGATGTCGTTCGCCCTCTCCAAGACTCCAACACTCCAAGACTACACGCCAACAGGCAAGGCAGGCCCACCAGGCAAGGCAGGTCCACCAGGTGGGAAGGAGCGAACGGCCGGCGTTACTGCCCGATAACAGTGATAAGTGACTCGTGAGCACTTGCACTTGCGGCGTGCGGACAGCAAACACGCGCTGACTGGCCCGCTATTATGGCTTGTTGCAGGCTTGCAGCAGAGTCAGCAGAAGTGCGTAAAAAAGGTACTCCGTAGTCCGCCGCCAACGGGTCCAGTCGCGGGAGGCTTCACATTTGGTGTCACCATTTCACCATTTCACCATGCAGCGCGAGACCCAGTGCAACATCTGTACACCGAGCTGGGCGCTTGTGCCGGAGGTCCAGAAGTTTTTCGTGCTTCAGCAGCGGAGCAGCCATCTTGGCCAACGCCAACACCAACTCGCGCTCTCGGCGGCTGCCCGACTCCCGGTATCCTCGCCACACGCTCGACTCATCCATCCACGGTTGCCACTGCCAACTTCCCTCATGATCATGTAGATGTCGGCACTTTCTGTGTCTCTCATTGTGATTTGTGATTGTGTGCGACAAGCTCCCCCATCACACTCCTGCTTCTTGGGCATCCATCGCATTCTGACTTTGCTTGGGAATGGGCCAGAAAACGACTTTGCTGTCTCTCGAGTCTTAATCGCCAGCGAGTGCCTACCGTATCATGGCGCCAAGTTCCAGCATGTCACCCCTTGCCTGGCATCAACATTATAAGATGGCAGTATTGCGGCAAAAGCTAACTTCTGGGCTACAGCTTCCGAAGATGTGGCTGTGGACACGGTGCCGGCCGACTTGGTCGAACAGTCTACTGGAAATGACGATCCCAACACCATAAGCAGGTCCCAAACAGCAGCGCCAACGCCCACATCCTATCCTCGTGAGTCACATACTTCTACCGCGAGCCATACGAACGCAGAATGCTGTTTCTGTCGGAACGGTTCTGCTGATACATGCAACTAGATTTGCGAGCGGGGCGTTATGAACTCGGTGTGCTACATGAAGCGCACTGGAGGAATGGCATACCCAGCAAAATTCAGCATCTTGCTGAAAGCCAGGGCGCCAACTTTTCTGTCATGCAAATTGGTCTTACAAACGATGGGGACGAAGCAGCGAGGCTGACCAGTGAGAGAACCGTAGCAGCTGCCAAGTCATTCAACCAGTCCGGATACTATTCAAAAATTCGAAAACAGAGGGTCAGACGGGCGAACACTGTTTCTCAAGCCCAGCGTTCTTCCGTTGAAAACGCCCCAAGAAACAGCACGCACACCGTTGTCAAGCGAACAACACCATTGTCACCTCCCGAAACAAAGTTTGAGCAGGCTCGACTACTCACTCTTCTGAGGTCACTGAATCCAGTCGTGGTGGTGGATCAGCTCTGCAAAGCAGCCGCTTACTTTGGTGGAATACCAATGGCACCTCCTCCCGCCGAGTCTGATGCTTTCCCACAGAGCGATCTGGGAAATGGATCTGGCTCGAACTTTGTCGGTTGGCTTGCCGAAATATTCCCAAGTATGATCGGTACCAATTCACCATCGGAAGCTAGCAACAATAATCCCGGTCCTCCCAAGAAGCGGAGGGGGAGACCTGTAGGCAGTAAGAGTTCCAAGGTGCGATCTGACAAGGGGAAGAAACACATAACTAGAAAGCCGCGCGCCCGTGCGCAGTCCACCGTACCAGCCGTTGCCGTCGGCAGGAATAATGGCGAAGATGATGACAATGTCGAGCCAGGAAGCTCCGCGCCTCTCTCTCAGGCAGCCGTCACGAATACGACATCAGGACCGGAGCAAACACCGAACCAGCCAAAGGGTATCGTCACCGCACCACAGTCAAGGAAACGAGGTCGCCCCAAGGGTTCAAAGACGCGAACAAGAAAAAAGAATGTCGACAAGAACGCAGCTTCTACAGCTGCTGGGGAAGAAACAGTTGCTCCAGGAAACGATGCTTCCATATCAGGCACGATGGATCCAAACAATCCATTTCATGACGACGAGCTCGCTTCGCAAGAACAGTTCACAATGAATGGTTCGGTTGAGCAATCCACAGAAACAACGCCATCCCAGCCGAACCCGACAAATCAACTAACCGGTAATTTGGAAGCAAGCCCGACGTCGTTGAGGAAGAGAAAACATCAGCTATCCACGGCCGGCTTTGGGAAGAGCGATCAAGTCGCAGGTGCTTCTCAGACACCAGAGGTGGTAAAACGTCTCAATGCATCTCAAACAGTCAGCAGTCGACTACCGTCAGCATCAAGTAGCATCGACTCTCAAACCCAGGTCAGCAATCTTAGCATTGAGGGCACGAGCAATTATTCGAGTTCGCAGCTACCGCAATTTTTTATGACGGCTTCTAGGCAACAGTCTCATCCTAACCTATCACCAAACCTGAATCAAGCTCACCTAGGGCGGTCAGTACCCGAAGCATTCACACCAAATCATGTACATATGGCAAGGCAGAACTACTACCTTCAACAACAAGCCATGCAGAATTCATCGCAACATTTGACATCGATGAACTCTTCGAATGACGACTTGAACCAGAATTTGGTCGACAGCAATACCATACAACCATCTCAATACCGGCCATCCATAGCGTCTGCTGGCTCATCAGCTGGGACACAGCCTGGTACGAAACAGGTCAATCGAAACTATCGGCATACACAACCTGCAGTGCAGCCGCCCAACAATCCTCACATGGGTTCATATTCGGCATTTAGCAACCAGGGCTTCATGTAACATCCTGCTCATCTGATATCCTCCCGTCTGCGAACAATATAAAATCCATTGGCAGGCGACTCTTTTTTTTTTGGGGGGGGGGGGGTCATTTGAAGTATACTATCCTAATACAGCTGGATCAAAGGCATTTGTCATGCTTTATTTTCGCACTTGAATTTGAACATCCGGCGTTGGAATTACTGTACGGTTTGGGTAAGCGAACCAGTGCTGGTAATCGAGACATGACATGAACATTATCACATGGTAGCCTGTTTATACTCCGGTGATTGGGGGCACATGTACTTGTTGGGCTCGATGCTGTTATCAAAAGGCATGGTATTTGGGATTTTAGGGATCATCCGAAGCTATTGGATTGGCGTCATTTGCGGATAAATTCTAATAAATGTCAGTGTCATACTCGTAAGCAATGAGGCAGCTGGTCAGATCACATGCAATGTTTCCTCTACCTTTATGGCAATCAATAAATTCATGTCAAGTAGCAGTCATGCACGGATGAATGGTCTTTTTTTTTTTTGGAAAAAGATGAAAGGTTTTTTTATATTGTCGCTAGCGCTCTCTTCCTCTCTCTCTCCCTCTCTAAATGGTGCTCCTTTGTCCAACAAAGGATAGATCATGGTAGACACACAAGAGACGTGTCGGCGAAGTGAATGCACGCAGGAGTGTTTGCATCCAACATTGTGCAAAACTCGGCTTGGTGAGGCCTAGCTGGCATAAGGGGTATAACAGGTAAAGCTGCAAAAGCAACATGAACATAATTGGTGATCCGATCCTGCCCCATATCAGTCTCTTTCTCTGCTGTCCTTGTACGACCAAGATAAAGAGCAGGGGGGGAAACAGCGACATGAATTCAATTCCGTTCCTACTGTGTGTAGGTGTAGACCTCCACGTACCTAATAAAAATGGATGAAAGCAATCGAATGAAAAATCATTTCTCGAAAGAGTCAACGCCTGTGGATGCTGATGGTTCTTTTTTGTAAGATACGCCATGGTATAAGCGCAAGGGAAATTAGATATCTCGTGCAAATGTCTTGAACGGATTTTGTTGTGGTGTTCTATTCCGCGTCGTCGTCCAAGGTTGTGACCGTCGGTCGGACAGAGTCAGGATTGTTCTTCCCGTACCACCACTCATCTTCTTCGTCGAGGCCGTCCTCCCGGATAAGCTCCAACATTACTTGTTGATTTCGTTTGATGTCTTGCGGTCTTTGGACGATACCTCGGTCAAGGATAAGAGCTTCGGCCGTAGTGAGCCAGATCTGTTGCAAGACTGGCAGGTCATCCAGTAGTATCTGTGCATCATGGTGACTTAGAGGCGACATTGGTGCATCGGCGGCCAAGCTGGTGTGAAAAATCCAATTGAGATCATAACCACCATCCACATTGGTAGCGTCAATCGAAACCGAGGGACTTCTGATTCTGCCGAGTCCATCACTCAAAGACGACCGATTCGTCGGCCTGTCACCACCAAATGACTTTTTACGACCGAATCCCTTCAGACCAAGACGTGACTTGACCGGAATTCGCTCTGTTGCGTGGTCTGTAGAGTCTTTTGCGAGATTGTTATGCCATTGATCGACTGCCGAGCGGCGATTGTTGTAACCCTTGATTTCCCACAATCTCTCAACTTGGCGTAAACCGCCGATGCACAGGATGGCCGAATGAACGTCATCGGAGGGGCGCTCTCTCAGGTAACCTCGGAGAGATCTTTCTACACGACCGACGTAGGTAGGGGGTCGTAATCGCCTGCAAAACGAGGAGATGACGAGGGGAAATATTTCGTGAACACGGAGCAAAGTTTGATCGTCGTACGTATTCATGATCTCGGTTTCGATTGGATTCAGCGTGTAGGGCTCGTGTTTGAGTCCGTGCCCGCCATGCTCCGATACATGTTTGAGGTGAAGTTTACGGTAAGTTTCGAAGAAGTGAAACGTGGTGAAGAGGAGTGGAATAAGTCGTCGCCGCATACGCTCTCGCTGAGGGGCAAATGCTGCCTGCTGAGCTTCTGTTTGTCGCAAGAAAATGTCCTTGGTGATCCACTCGCACATGAGAAAGGCAAGCTTGGCAGCAACATGTAACCGATGCCAAAGACTGCAGATGTAATAAAAAGTGAGCTCGGATTGGTCGGCAATAGGGTATAAGCGGAGAGCGTAGGCGGGTATATGGGTGTCGATATGGTGTCGGACGACGGGTGCTTCATTAAGGGTTATTAATGCATGCCAGGTTTTCGAGGCGAGTCGGAGGCTGAGAATGTCGGTAAGGGGAAGAAATGACAGTATTTGAACCTGCAATTCGGTGGGCAGGGCTAAGAAGGATTGATCGAAAGGCACGCTGGAGGACGCACAGGTTAGTAGGCAACAACGACGACGACGACGACGACGACGACGACGACGACAGCCACAGGTTCGAGAGGGGTGTCAAGTTGGGCAGTTGGGTAATTCGACGCTTACCTTTTTCGAGCCGAGTCGGACGAGGATCCAAGAGAAAGGAAGGGCGTTTCGACGTCGGCCGAGTGAGATTTCGAATGAAGTAATGAGACCTTCTGGCGGAGTCCAAAGAACCGGCTTTTATCTCGTTTCTGTTCAGCATGTCTAACATGTTCTGGTTCGGCGGTCTTCGTTTCTCGTAAAGGAAGGATGAACGTGGATGAAATTGCCGCAGCCGACGAGGAGGTTGTTGCGGATGCCAATTCGGCTACGTTGGATTCTTGCTGCGTCTGTTGGCCCGAGTTCAGCTGGTTCAGCTTTTCGAAATACCGCTCAGACGCAAATTCGGTGATGTGAGGCGGATCCATGGCGACGGCGCAAAGTGGTTGTTCAGCCATTGTGAAGATTACTTCGGAGCTGCTGGGGATGAAAGCGAGTGACGGGTTGAGTTCAGAGACGCGCGGCCTGTCCGGCCAGCACGAGTGGAAAAGGTGCGTCTCTATTGCCCGGCGCTGAGGGTGAACAACAACGTTGACATGGCTGAAGAATGACGAAAGGAGATTATCCGTTTAGGATGGGGAAGCGATATGTCATGTGAGTGAAGACGAATTTCAGCACCGACTCCCTCGGAGACGGAACAAGTGGAAGTCGTCGCGTTTGTGAGCGAAGATTTAATTTAGTCAACGATGGGTCGAAGCGAATGGCGCCTTGACATCAGTGTGATATCCGCGTCCTGGGGCAAGCCTGCAAGCCTGGTTGGTGATGGAGTTGGAAATGTCGAATGGACAGATGGGCCGGCTGTACAAATCAGAGAAAGGTTGCCCAGAAGCCTCCAACAGGCACTGACTGACAGGCACTGACAGGCACTGACAGTTGCGATGCGGTCGGATGTGAAGGGGTAACTTAACGTGGTCTATCGAATCGAGGCTGTGACGGCGGGACAGGAACAAGCAAGACAGGAAGGAAACAGGAAATGACCAGCCCAACAAGGACGTCGTGCATGTACATGTACATACGTAATGGCAGACGGGACGGGGAATAGGAATGGGACGGGCGCTGGGCGGTGGTGGGTGGCGGAGGGGTGGCGGAGGGGTGGGTAGAACATGGAAGGGCAGGGGAATGGAAGATGGACGATAAAGCGTGGGCTGGGACCCCAGATGCTGACGCTGGTTCGTCAATACGGCCGTTTGGCCGGCCTAATAGTGGAGTCGTCCGAAGAAGGTGCCGAAGTCCACTGACAGCCTCGTGGTTGCTGGGCACTGTGTGCGTTCCTTTGCTCGCCGGGGGGCTACGAGGGGGCTACGAGGGGGCTACGAGGGTGGCGTGTCCGAGATGGACACAATGATACAGTGTGCCTAAACCGCGACAACTGTTTTTGTCTTCACTAATCCCCACAGACTTTACGGTACTCCGTACGTGCGGCAAGACACGGGGTTCACTTGTTGACACCCGGATGACTACAGTGCTATTCCGGTCCAGCAAGACGCCGTAAAAAAAATGGTAATGTACATATCATGGCATGGATAAAGATATCGAGCAGCGGAGTACATGGATTGGTTTGTAGGCTGGTCGCAATTCTAGCCACACAACATATGTATAACTTGACAGCCCTCTCCCCTTTTTGCTCACAGCTGCTAGAATAAAGGATAGCTAGGCAAGAGGTACGGGGGCACTCGTTTATTGACTGAAGCTTGCTAGTCTAATCGTGCACGCACCAAACCTTCCCAGGCGTTTTACACCAACCCTTTTGTGGTAATGGATCCTCTCCAAGTTTAAACGCAAAGTGTTTAAAATCATGTTGCGACGTTTCAGAACACTAGAGCGCAGTTAGCAACTAAGGCTACTAAAAGGGCGGGAAAATTATGTATGCGTCACGGTCATCTTACGCAAGAGATATAACCGTCGAAGGGTGATTCGCCGCAACTGCCATGTTTGTCATTGTTGCAGTACACACCATGCGAGGCCATGGCCACAGCCGGGGTTAAGAGGAGCAAGAAGAGCTTCATTTTGGTTGTCTAGTACGGATCAGATCGGATTGGATTGGATTGGATTGGATTCGCAAGTGGGAAGGGGGGGTTTATTAATGTTAAAAAAAACTAAAGCTACTTAAATATGCTAGCATGCTGCCTTTATATATACTCATAAAACGGAATCTCCGGAAGCCTACTAGGAACTGATTCGTGTTCTTTAAAGTTTATGATTTAATTATCATGCGATTATCATGAGTCCGTACAAGACGTACACTCTACCCCCTGAAACATTTTACAAATCTACATGCCCTAGTTTTTCGTTTCTCTCTAATAGCTATAAAGTGATACTATTATTAGAGAGCTACAAGGAAAATACATGGGGTATGTAGTGCCATAAAAGAATACATCTTTTTCTATACAGGCTACTGGTAATAAAAGGTACCTTTAATCCTAGCCCCTGTCCCCCTTATTTCCTTGCTAATAGCTAATTGGCTCAATTCCCCCTGTCATGTATGTAGATTTATAAATTAATTCAGGTAGTGTAGATGGATCGATAATTATTCACCCTTTGCAGAGTCACAGCTTGATTTCTGACCCCTGTACAAAATCGACGGGTGTTATTAATAACACTTCGTGCATGTGCTTCTGATGTGTTCCTTGCCGATAACACTGCTCCGACTTCCATCCGGTACTGCGTAATCCGTACGTCCGTACTTACGAGGCAATTACGGAAGTACAGGAATCAATTGATCGATGACTGGTCTTGGCGCCGAGAAAGTCTGGGCCTTGCCTTGATGACGCACTTCCTCACTTCCTAGACGACTGGTCCGTCCTCGCCATCTTCCATCTCCCTCTCCAGAAGCGCGTTCTTCGCCATCTAACAATGTTGTGCCGACACATTGACGCAATGGTACTCCGTACGTCGGTAGATCCGCAGATCCATGGGCACAGCTTAGTACCCGATTGAGGCGGAGACACGATTGCATCGTTACCATCTCAACCACATCCTCGACTGCATTGTTGATGAGATTCTTGATGATATTACATCTCTGGTAAGTTTGTAGCCGGCTGCGTGACACGAATATTCGACATCAAGCAGACAACGTTTTTGACTGTGGCTGTCGCGGAGGAAAGGAGTAGTGAGTAGTGATAGAAGGGCTAAACTCGGGAGCAATCATGCCTGTCCAGTGTCCGGTATTTGTCTGTCCCACGCTGGCCGCCACTGAGAATGTCGCTTGATCACGATGCCCATGCTTGCCCACGGTTGGCAAACACCAGAGCGCTGTTCTGGATGCTCTCATTGTCATCTCTTGTTGGTTATGCGGCAGTAGTAAAGTCGTAGCCATTGACTGGAACCCATCGGCCTTAACCCTATCTCTCTATCTAATCGTGCCATGCCCCACTTCTTTTGGTTATCGCGTGCCTCTAACCACCTCCGACGATTAACAAGCGCAACCTTTATGGGCAACGCCAGGCCAGCGCAGCCGGGCTGATGCTCGGCGGTTCTGAGGTTATAATCCGGAGTACATATCATATGTACTCAACTCGGTGGACTCGCCCCCCCATGCGCCGCGTCCAATTCGGCGGCATTGCTATTGTATGTAGTCCGTATGTACGGATTACATGGTATGCTATTGGGGGAGCCCCATTGTGCTGGGTCTGAAGTCTGAAGTCGAGGGGGAAAAAGTCCCGAGATAAGGTTGGCTACCGTTTGAGATGTGCCGCGGCGACGGAGTTGGGTGGAGTTGGACTGGACTGTAACACGGAGTTATCTCTGTTGTCTCGTTGACCAATGGACAAATGGACAAATGGACAATGGAAGGGCTGTGGATGCACCCTGGCGACTTGTAATATCTTGTGCATGAATCGTCGACTTGTCCGATAAACTCCCTCTCCACCTGCTGGTGAGTCGAGTCGGTCCGGTTGCCTATGTACATACATATGGAGGGTTTTTGGGGCTATAGGGTGGGGTGGGCAAACGGGCTCAAAAGGGCAATCTCGAACGGCCCGGCAAGCTCAGCTCAGCTCACCCCTCCTCTCTGTCTTTGACGGTCCAGCTGCCTCGCACCTTCCCCCAACACGTATGTAGTCCGTAATCCCTCATGTTCGACCATGACGAATTCCCAGGCACCACCACGTAAATTGTGCATTCACCTGCAACTGCTTCCCCCGCGCATGTCACCACTTCCTGCCACCTGAGCACGTTCCCCTCCCCTCCCCTCCCCTTCCAATCTAGTCCTCTCCTCTATTGTCCATTATCCATTGTCCATTGTCCGATTGTCCGTGGTCCGTGGTCCGTTGTCCTTGGTCCGTGGTCCGTTGTCTGTTGTCCCTTCCTATTCTGTTGTGTCCTGCCTGCCTGCCCGCCGTACGGGCGACATGTCTGTGCTACCTCGTCTCTGACCAGGAAGAAATCCGCCCGACTTTACTGCCGAGAGCACGACCGAAAGAGCACGACAGAGCACGGCAACGCCCACGCACACGCACACGCCCAGCCTCCCATGTCCACGATGGAACCGTTGCCGGAGTCTCCTCGGTCGGCGACAGCGTGTTCTGCGCCTTCGTTTGCCTCACTGCCGGCCGCATCCGCCCCTCCTCCCGACCCCCCCTCCACAATCACTGCCACCGCAAACATGGCAAGATTTGAGTTTAGCGATTTGGGGACCAAGATTCTGATGGTAGAGTGGCATCCGGGCCCCTCCTCGTCCTCCACCAGCACCGGCACCGACACGGCCGCCACAGCCGCCACAGCCGCCACTGCCGCCCGAGGCGTCCATCCCATGGGGCTATCAGCTGCCGCGTGGGAGGTTTCATGGCCTGGAAAGTCTACTTTTCTTCCTGCCAGAGAAACGGATCACGATGAGGCGGGGCCTCGACGCCGCGTTTACTTCCTACTGCCGCCAGAAGCACCTATTCCCACGGAAGTGACCATCACTCCCCCAGGAAGACCAAAGATCCTCGTCAAGCCCTTGCCGGCCATCTTCCCACCAGCTTTCGACGTCGAGGCGGGGACTCGCGGTGTACTGCACACACTATGGGCCAAGAAACGGCTCTCCGAGCTCCAACGGGAGATGGAAGCCGAGATGCGAGCCAATGCCGAGAGCGTCGGTCTGGAAATGGCAATGACGGAGAAGCAATGGATCGTTGAGAACTTCCTCGGGTCACCGTCGTCGAATGCCCCTGCCCCTGTGCCCATGTCACCGCGGTCTCCTATCCCCGGGCGACTGGGGGACAAGCTCAAGGGCTTGCGGCTGGCAACGTCTCCAGCCGATCTGACACCCAGTCCTACAGGTAAGGGTGGTTCGTTCCATTATACGCCACGCGCCATTCCGCCAAACTGTACATAGTTTTCCTCCTTTGCTGCTCCTCTCTTGCAATCACTGACCCCTGACTGACTCTCGTGGCAGCGAATACGTTCACCGGTACGGACATTCCGTCGCAAACTCTGTCTCCACAAGGTGGTGACGTTGCCGTCTCTTCCTTCTCCTCCTTCCCCCGCGGCAACGGGTACGCACAGCCCATGTCTCTCAATGCAGCTATCAAGGGCAAGCCGGTACCTGTCAATGTCAGTTCTCGCGATGGTGAAGACGACCTATTTGCCCTGCCACTGAGCCCGCGAAGCCCTGATATGAAGATGGGCTCGTTCAGCGTCCTCTAAAGGCAAGTGATGGTTCGTGAGTGGGTGGTTCAAATACACGCCCTGGCGTCTTCTTCGCCCCAGGAATCATGGTCAACTTCTCATGTGGCTTGGCCCTGGTGGGCTTTTTGTGCATTTTGTTTTGTGTGTATTTTTTTTAACGGGAGGGGGGGGCTTTGACTTGCTACTTGATACCCATGAATCGTAAATGGAATTTTGCAACTTGTGCAGCGTTGATCGAAATGTCTCAGTCGTGCACAGTAACTGCAGAATCAAGCTTCTTATGATTCACGTTGGTGAAAGTGTTTGTAGACTGTTCAGTGGCGACATGCTTGGGAGTTGCAGCCCTCTCAAAAGCGCCCATGATTGTCTCGTCCCCATTCAAAGCATAAACGAAACCAGTACGCGCCGCTCTCGTTGTATTTTCAACAGTAGCAAGCATCAGTATGTACAAGGAAACAAACAACAAACAGACAGATGAATCATCTCCACCCTCCCACCCTCCCCTCATCCCACCTCTCCCTCCTCTCGGACCTCAGATAGTAAAGCGCCCTCGCGTCTCTGTACCTCCGAACCCACTCGGCCACGTCCCTCTCCCCGGAGACGCCGGCGTCGCCACCACCACATCCCTCGAGGAAGCTCTCCTCCAGGGCCTGGCACACGTGGGCCTGCTCGTGCACGCCCCGCGCGAGCCGCTGGTACAGGGCCGCCGGCGAGAAGGGGGCCAGCGCGTGGTCCATGTCCGACTGCTTCTGGCGCCACTGGCGCTCGAGCGCGTGCGCCGACAGCAGCTGCGCCTGCGTCGCGGACCGCTGGCGCGAGAGCCGCGCCGCCGCGCCCGCGAGGTCCGTCGCCAGACGGCTGTTGTGGTCGAGGGCCCGGCCGAGGCTGGCGTGCGAGGAGCGCGTGCTTTCGTGCGACGACGAGGGCGCGTGGGCGAGCGCGTTGACGAGCGCCGCGTCGGCTAAGAGGTCCGCTAGGTCTCTTGTTCTGTTGGCGTGGCCCCCGGCGCGTGAGTCAGGAAATGAAATCAAATCTTGCACTTGTTAACCCTAACCCTGGACCTGGACCTACGCTTTATCTCTCAATCCGTCTGGTAGCCAGCCCTCTCCGGGATCGGGACCGGCTTCATCCGACGTGGGGAACGTGGGCGGCGGAGGGGGCGTCGTTGACGCAGAAGAGTTGTCTTGTCCGTTGTCCTCGCTGGGCAGACGTCGTGGGATCAATGGCGGCGGCGGCGGCGGCGGCGGCGGCGGAGGTGACGATGCTGTTGCTGGGGTGCTGATGCTGCTGCTGCTTACGTCGCGGGAGCCGCCTTTGGGAGGTGGTGCCGGTGGTGTGGAGCTGGGAGGCCCGGCTGGCTGCCCGGCTGGGAAGCTCGACATGATGAGTCCGATCTTGATCTTGGGCTCGCCGCGATGGTTGCGGGCTGCGAAAATTGGGCGCGGTGTCGTCGTGTAGCTTGTGTGTGTGTGTGTGTGTGTGTGTGTTTCTGGAAGCACCGAACGAAACACCGAACGGAGCTTGGATATGTATGTGGGACCCACAAAAGTCGAGTTCCGTCGTCCGTACATGTATGTAGTACCAAAAAACGGGATTGCAGATTGCACCTACATGATACTTGCGTGGCATCGCTCAGGCCCAGCGACGTTTTTTCCCCCCTGAATTTACATAGACCGACTGATCCTGGTTCCTATGATAAACCTACATGTATCTATGTATGTGCCCACAACTCCAAGACAATGGCATCTTATCTGTACATGGATTTCGGCTTCGTGATCCCCAGCGCCGCCATCTTTTCGGCCACGAATACAAATAGAGAAGAACAGCTCGAACAGACGTGACACACGAGCCTGGCCAGTTACTGCCGCTTCCACATCTAGTGCTTGACAGCCCACAAGTCCCTCGACCATCCCATTTCGCGTAGCTTTTTGCTACTAGAGCCAGCGGCCCTCTTTTCTCCCGTTGCAATGGCCAAAGCCTTGCTACATGCCGTGAAAGACTCCACGAGCTCCATCATCCGCCCTGCATCAATAAATGTCGTCGCAACGTCCGAGTTCCTTTCCGCGATGACGGAAGCCAGCTCCATGCATTCAAGTAGGTTATCCCGTGAGAGACCTGTTCCGGCAAAGTGCAAGGCACTGACATATGCCAGAATCGTCTCAGGCAAGTAAGCTTGGCGTAGCTGCTGAAGCTCGTCGTCACCACCTTGACAAAGAAGAGGGAAAAAGTGAAAAAAAGTTAGCTTAGCTTCGAGAGCCAACGTTTGCTTCATCGACACGGCTGCCACTTACTTTCAATTCCCGAAAGAAGCCAGTTCTTCAGTAACGGCTGCATGTTATCTTTGGCCGTCTTGATTTCGTCACCCACTCCGTTCCAGAAGTCTCTCTTCGCCGTGCCAGAGATGTCGTGCTGTCTGTCTTGACTGTCTGTCTGTTAGCTTTCAAAGACAATGAGGAGTATCTAGCAGGAACTGAGATGACGTACTCAGCAGAGATAAGCACTAGAGATGCTATGGTCTCAAGACTATCCAGGACTTTGACTAGAGCCTCAAGCTCCCTGTAGTTACGCGCGTCTGACATGACCTGTTCTGGTCGCGCATTGCGGATCCCGCTTTGCTCCAGCTGCTGAGCCCAGAAGTCGACATCGTCGTACAAAGCAAGGTCCGCCTCGTCGTGGTCTGTCATGTGGTCCATGATTTCTGCGAATGCAACCTGTTGCAATAGTCTTCGCGCAGCATTGAGTCGACCAGTGCCTTCATCCCAACCATCAAGAAAGTCAGTTATTCATCTTTCTGCACGAGAGCAGTTGCCACAAATGTCAGCATGCCAGGGGAACGGATGCTCTGTAACTCACGCAAGAAGAACTTGTAAACCTTTGTGCCAATGGAAAACACCTTGGGCAAGGTCTCGTCAACAGTCAGTAGCCATTCTAGTGCCCGGATCACATGTACATCCTTTGCGTCAACAACGTCCTCTTCCTCCCCGAAAAAGTCGGCTTTGATAGGTCTGCCAATTCGAGATGTTGGCGGACCTGCCTCCAGAATCCGGAAGGAGTCGTTGGTGACACTGAGGTTGGGATCTTGGTCTAGTTCGTTGAACAAGAGGTTTGCTTGCATTTCGACAAACGTCAGCACATCGATGCCGGCTCGTCTGATGAGCTTGAGCTGAGTTATGCGGTTTTGAGGATCGGGGTCTTCAATGACGTTATAGCTCAGAACTTCGTAGCATCGCGGCACGTTCAGAACCGAGCAGTACAGCGGAATGAGCTCTTGCAGTTTGCATCTTCGGAGGTAGTCGGTGTAGCCAGCAAGAATATTCTCCTGAGAGAATCGCCAATCCGCAGGCGTTCTGTTTTCAAACGAGTTTGACTCCTGCATCTCAAAGCGATTTAACAAAGACACAAGCACAAACACGTGGGCGGCAATTCGCAGTCCGTCTTGCTGTGCCAAGTCGAAATATTTCTGCTTTGAAACAACGGGTTCCCCCTCTAATCCCTGGCGGACCAGGCGAGATTTTGAGAACTCATTCGCAGAAGCCGTGATTACAAGACCTTGTTCGTACAGATGCCTGTCCAGTTCCTTGGCGATAAATGACGCCTGGAGAGCCTTATTTGGCTCGTTTGCCTCAGCCTCTACACTAGGGTTGAGTCCAATGGCTTGTATGAGGCGCTTTTCAACATCATTGCCATCTCCATGGAACTGAACTGCGTCAAAAGCGGAGAAAGACTGCACCAATGTTGACACTACTTCGGGTGGGCACTTTGACATCATGTACGTATCGATTTGTGACCGTAGAAGCGCATTATAGTTTGCAAACAGGTAGTCGTCCCAGGTTTTTGCCACTTTTTCCACAGTGACAATGTCTCCGGACAGGATGCCGTACACGGCTCGCTCAAAGTCATCTGAACCACCTTGTCGGGCCAAAGTGAAGCACATCCGTCGCCACAAGGCCAGGGACGCAGGGTCAGCTCCCGTCTCTGGGTCCTGCTTGACGTCCACCGAAAGAGGCATGGCAGACATAGATATAGCTCTCCACATCTCCGTTCGCTCTTGACACCACTCACGTACGTCCTCAAACTGGCTGCCTCTTCTGAGATGCTCGAAGCATCCAAGCCAGATGGCACGCTCGAAGTAATCGTCCTGAGGTTCAAGCTTGCGACCTTGCCTCGTTGAAGCATCCGGGTCCAGATGGGTGACCAACGGCGCGCCGTCCGAGTTGACGTGTGTTGCGGCCACGCTAGGTGACTGGCGATCCAACAAGTGAGGCCATGCGGTTATACTCTTCCTGAGCTTTATTTTCGATCGGGTATGAAGCCAGCCGTGCGCAATGATGTCGCCTCTGTCGGCATTTTGCTGAAGCTCACGGGCAAGCTCGTCGATGTCTGGCCCAGCTGCTGCATTCGTTTGCAGCCACTGGAGGACAGCGCGCCGTTCCGAGGCAAGACTATCAGTCTCTAAAAAATCGCTGACGTGATCGCGATTTGTTGGCTTCGAAGCAGATAATGGAGACGCAAACCGCACCGGTTCTGCGCCCGAGCCGGAATATCGCAGGGGAAGAAGGCGTCTGAATAAATCCCATGTCTCAACCTCCTTCTCCAACTGCCGCAGTTCGTCTGATTTCTCGAAACGTCCGCTGTTGTGGTAGTGGTCGTCCACATCCGTGTCCACGTCATCGGCGCCACCGCGCATTTGCTTTGGTCGCTTATGCGCCAGTCGTCGAATCGCATTCTCGTGATATTTTCGAGGAAGGTCAAGGATTCGGGCCCTCTTCTCTGATACACTCAGCCCTGGAGCTAGGCAAGTATCCAGTGCATTGGCGAATTCCTCCACTTCTGGCCCAGGAGTGACATTGCCCATCAATTGTTGTTGTCTGCTGGCGGCCATGTTTTTTTCCGGCACCCCGAGATAGACCTGCTGCAAAAGAAGGTGATAAGAGACGGATTGCAGAGGATTTAAGCGCAAGCCTGGGGGATTGAAATCTTCAGAGGTGACGGTGTTGCCTGCCTTTCCACCGAAATGCTACCCGTCCGTGTCTCTGATGGGTAGCTTTCAGGCTGGCATCGGCATGATCCCACAACCTATCGCCTCAGAGGTAATTGGCAGCTTTGGAAAGAAAGAGCAGACGAGACTCCAAGGAATCAGTCAAGGTGTGCGGTCTTTTTGTCGTGTAAAGAATCGAGCCAATGGTTCGTTTGATCGTGATGCCCCCCCTTCGAGAGTTGGTCGCGCTTGAGCTTGATCAATGCAAGAACGTCCACCGAAAAAAAGCTGGGCGCCAGAGCAACGTGCAGGGAAGATAGCCGCGACAGTGCGTGTAGCGACAGTGCGTGTAGTACGGACTAGTGCAGTGCAGTGCAGTGCAGGCAGGTACTTCGGTACTTCCAAGTCCAGACTGGAGCTCCCCCAGCGCGGTACCTCAGGCCACCATAAAGAGTACAAAGAGCGCACCGCTAGTGCGATACTTATGCAGCAAAGCGATAGATACCCTTCGTGGCCGTAGTATTATTAGTGCACAATTTTCTCGTCGTCTTCCTCCCTCTTCTCTTTTCCTTCTTCTCTACATAATGTCATCGGCATTCATATTAGAGTCTCGGAACAGGACCTCTCAATGCTTGTTCAGATCTACGGATCTCTTGCGCGCTCAATGATCGCCCAGATAATAGCCGGCGCTCCTCACAACAGTTGCCATAGTTTTCATGCTGGCGGACATAAGTTACGATGAGCGTCACATGCCGTAATCCTGATGCCACCTTTGCTCCTTGATACGACGCGACACCTGCACCTGTACGAAGGCCCGAGGATCCGACTGTAATGCTGTCTTTCGTCCCCGAACTTCACCGTCTAATTTCCATGCTTGATTTGTTGTATTTTAAAGCGCAGCAAAGTTGGCTTCGGACAGCTTGGACTAGTTGCGTCCTCTCCGTACTTCTGATAGAAGGCATCGCAGCACTCATACAGGGCCTTGACAACGTCTTGACATTTTGCGTCGTTGTAGTTGTTCCGGGTCAGACAATCTTGCAACCATCCGTCAGTTTCGAAAGCATTGTCACTCTGGCATCGGGAAGCAGCAGCCTTTCTATATACCTTGGATGGCGCACTGGATGCAGAGAGAAACCTGTCAGCCCCTGTGGAAACAAGCCCTTTTTTTTCCTTTTTTTTTTTTTTTTTTTTGAGGGGCGGCGCAGCACGTAAACTCACTGCACGTGGGTGGCATGGCGGTTTGGCGTCAATGTCGTTCTTCGGAGAGCCCTGCAACAGCACCGCGTCTTATCAGTTATCTCGCAGAAGCGGAAAGTTGTCTGGTGAATTGCGTTTCAATTTGAATGAGAAATTCAAAGTACCAACCATGATTGCTCAGATTGCTTAGAGGAGGACTTCAAAGAGGCAGCCAATCGTTCGACTTTTGATGCAAGTGAGTTTGTGACTGATGTCATTGCCTTGTGTTTACTGCGGCTGGACGCTGCAAGCACTAGGAAGGGGTGCTGGTCTGCTGGTCTGCTTCTGGAAGTCAGTCAAGACCCGCTGTTAGTGCAGCACACACCTGGGGTGCGCATTCTCTCTCAGTGGGTGGAGTTGGTGGCTGCGTCAGCCGTCCAATCGAATCCACCTATCCCCACCTGCCCGACAGCAGACAACCACAACCAAAGCGAAACGTCAACTCTCCCGTTATTACAGATACCACCAACCTGTATTTCCACCATTCTTCCTCTCTTTTCTTTGTTCTGTTCCTCTCGCAATCCCGTTGCCAACGAGAAGGCCGAAAAACTCAAACGAGCCACATACATACAAACGAGGAAGAGAAAGAAAAAGAAGAGAAGAAAAAAAACCTGCGCCCAAACCCAACGACGAGAGCGAGGGAAAAAAAAAAATCACGAGCACCCATTCCCCGCCATCATCATGTCAAACGAAGACACACGCGCGTCGCAGGAGCGCAATGAGGCGCCCGCCAGCTCAGAACATCTGAACATCAAGGTCACAGATAACAATAACGAGGTCTTCTTCAAGATCAAGCGCAGCACCAAGTTGGAGAAGTTGATGAATGCGTTTTGCGAACGCCAGGGCAAGTCCATCAGCTCGGTGCGCTTCCTTTTTGACGGTACGCGCGTGCAGCCTACTGATACGCCTGATGCTGTACGTTCTTCTCTCTCTTTTCCCACTCCACATATAGCTAGCCCCTTTGCCTCTTCAGCGTTTTGCCTTGACTGTATCCTGGGAAAGTCGCCACTGTACTGACGGATGATCTTCCCATTTCCTTTTCAGCTCGAAATGACAGACGGTGACACCCTCGAAGTGCACCAGGAACAAGTTGGCGGTGGCAACTAGACGAAACAAACGACAGATATGTAAATCTTCGTATGAAGATGTGGAGCAAGGATGAAGAGAGTGGATGAGGTCCGTGGACAATGGCCGTTTGGGGTTTTTTTTTGCACGTTTACTTGCCTTACCAGTCAGGGAAACGAGGTTTACACAAGGTCGTCCTTCAAGGACCATGGATTCTATTTTCAACACGGATGAATATAATGATGAGAATGCTCCCCTGCCCCCCCCCAAAAAAACACCGCATATTTCTTCCATTAAAGAGGCAAAATTTCGCAACGTCTATTCTGTAGCAATCATTATAGAAACGCCATGATGCCATCCCAATCCTTCCCATGTGAACTCCCCATTACCTGACCCATCGCCGGTTCCTGAAAAACAAAAAGCTTCGTAAGATCTAATTAAAATACAGGCTTAATCCATTATCATCAAGAAAAAAAGGTACAGGAAACATCATCCATGTCCAAACCTCGTAAAAACCAAAACGTTGTACCTCACTGTTTGAGGTCCCGTGCACGACAATCTGTACAGAGCACGACCATGACGCCCTTCACCTCCTTTGTGAATATCTGGCCGTCATCGAAGCCTCCATCGCAATCCGCGCAACGGAAGCAGTGCTCGTGCCACTCACCACCTAGAGCTTCAATGTACTGCCCGATCACGGCAGTTTTGCACATCTTGCACTTGGGGGCTCTTCTCTCTGTTCGCTTTGTCTGGCATTTGACACACCAAGCGTAGCCATCTTTCTCAATGTGAGTCATGCCGTGTTCAAAGGGATCACCACACTCGGCACAAAAGAAGTGCCCATAGTGCCAATGATCTCCAAGGGCAACAATGTGCTCGCCTATGATTGGTGTCTTGCAATGCTTGCAGCGTGGCGCAAAAAGTTCGTGCCAGTCCAGATGGCAGTAGAAGCGGAGCCTGTCGTCGCCATCATCTGCCGCCGCCATGCCTGGCAGCTCGTCCAGCACTTCCCCAGCAGCTCGACGTCGGATCCGGTCTAGGCGTGCTTTTCGCATCAAATCGGGCTCCGGACTGATTTCCATGGCCTCTAGACTTGTACCACAGCAGAAGCAGCTGAAGCACTGCGGATGGAATCGCTCCTGGGTGCCAGCCAATGCAACAAACCTCCCTTCGATGGGGAAACCGCACTCGTGACATGTTGTTGTTGGCCGCCCAATGCTGCCAGCAGCTGGAGACCAGTGGCCCCGCGGCATCTGAACCCTACGCGGTTGCGTTCTGGAGGGCGAAGGCGAGGGTAAAGGTCGTGAGCTGCCCGTTGGTTTGTTCCCTGGCGTCATGATGGAAGGGGCAGTCTTAGCACGTGATCCATCGTCTACAGAAATTATCGGAACGTCGATTGCCGGAATGCTCTTCAGAGGATCATCGCCTCCAGTTACGGAGATGGATGGAATACTTGTAGATGGCGTCGACTGCGGCCGCGGCGGGTCGACCTCCGCAACATTGATACAAGGGATAGCCATAGGCCTGGGCGGCTCCTGTTGCTGCTGCTGCTGATGATGATGAAACTGGCCTTTGATGTTACACGGCGCAGTCTTGGAGGGCCGGTCTGGGCTACTATCAGTGGACTCCTCGGGCGCTTTCCAATTAGTATCGAAGCTTACAATCGGCCGTCCTGGGCTGTCGCTGACGGCAGTTGGTTCCGGCAACTTGGTGCTGCGATCTTTCAGCCTTCTGCTCGTGGCAGCACGAATGTCGTCACTGCGTATCTCCACTCCGTTCTTGCGCTCCGTCTCAGGCTCTGCTTCAGTCCTGGGGGAATTGGCATTGATTGTGTAATTCGGATTGCGGGACTGCGATGGAGGGTTCCGATAGATCTCAATGCGATTCAGGGGTTTGATACCCGGAACAGGATGGTTGAGCTGCCCGGCCAGCCCTCTGTTGAGGGGATTTTGAGGCTTGCAGTTCAGTTTATCTGGTGAAGCTCGTCCCATCCCCGAAGCTACGGTAGTCACGGCAGCCTCAGGTTCCTCCCAGATCTGGTCGCCTGAGAACGGACGTTGGACTTCACCGCTGATGTTTCTCTTAAGACTACTGCGGCGTCGCCCAGACGCATTCCCAGCGCTTCCATATGGCTTGGACTTCCTATCGGATGTCGTGTTTGAGCGGGCGGATTCTGAGGACCCTCGTTTCCCGGGAAGCGACCCAGAGCTATCAGTTGAGCTACCCGATACAGATCGGGGCGCAGGATCACGACGCAGCCCGTTGGGGGTGATGCCGCCTCCATAAGTACCAACACTGGCGGTTCGGGCATGTGCATAACTGTTCTTCCTAAGATGCGGTCGGTAGCGATATGGCCCTTCCGGCGGCGGCGGTTTGGAACCACTCTGGTGTTGCCAAACCAATTCCGCAGCTTCGTCCAGCGCAGCATTGTAGATCCTTGACTCGTCGTCTGAGGCATTCTGAGAGCCGCCTCGTATATCCATTTCTTCCATTGCATCACGCAAAGAGCAGACCTCCTCCTTCTCCATCCATCTTTGGCCCCGTTCCATGTAGGTCGTTGTTGGGACAATGTCTGATGGTTTCAGGGGCACGGATGGAGTAGCTGGATAGTAGTCACGGCCTTGTGCGCCGACAGTGGAACAACGGGAAGACACACTGGCAGCGCCGATGCTTGGGGCCTGTGAATACGTCCGTTGTTGATCAGGCTGATTGACACACTGAGGCAGAGGATCAACAACACTGTTTCGGCCGAGGTTTGGACGTGAGACTGGGGTAGAACGGCCGTTGGTTGGCGGAAGAGGGCGAGCGCCTCCAGGGCGTGCAGTACGGTTGGAGCGTAGATCAGAGAGATAATTTGCTGTGAAGACCAAGTCTGTCAGTATGAGGCTATGTAAAACACAAACGGCCTACGTACCGAATTGATCGTTGGACATGTAGGTCGGCGACGGCGGAGTCACCTTCCGTGTCTTTGTCCCACCGGACTTCCTCATGGTGAAGAGTAGTCGATAGCAAACGGATGCACAAACAAGGCAAACAACGTGAATCACTGGAGCATTAATATCGTGCTAACCAAGGGTCAAGAAGAATGTGAATAGGGCGAGGAAGAAGTACAGAGCTGTTGATTTTGAATACGATGGAGTTGGGCACCTCCAGGCGTGAACTGTATGCACTTTCCATTTTGTACGCCGTCACTGCCGGCACATGCACAGCGGCTGGGTTGACTGGGCAACGCAGAGAGCTTGGGCCCCCAACGGGGGTGGCGGGTGGCCGATGAGTCGACGACGACACATAATCCGTACAAATAATAATACAGATAATAATACATCGATCGAGACTCTGTCAGGATCGTGGCCACTGACCAGCGTATTCGAGCTACCATCGCAGCTCTCCCTTTTCACCTTTCTCCGGCTCAGACTGCGGCTTTGTTGGCTGTTGAGAAACGTCTGACTTGGTCGGTTCTGCGAACCCCAGGTTCTTCAACTTGTCTCTCGCCATTAAGTTTCTGACAAGGCAGCGAGATACTGATATCAGTTTTGATCTCACAAGTTTGTTCAAATTTATGGTGACTTACCGATCCATCCTGCAAGACAGATAAGCTTTGGCGAGGTTCCTGCACTCATCGTCATTGAGACCACGAACCTTCTTCATACAGGCAAGATAGTTGGTCATGACATGCTTGCACTCGCCTGACGACAACCTGTCAGCAAAATTGTTGCGTTGATTGTTGCCAGAGGTTGAGACGCGACTCCTTGTCTCTTTAGTTTCGCTTACCATCGTGGTCAAGTGGGAAGCTCCCTCGTTGTGGGCTGATGGTGTCGAGCCTGTCAGAACCTTCTCGTCTTCCTTGAATGATTCTGGTCAGACGGGACGGAGGCCAAACGGGGGGACTTACGGATTCGGTCTCGTAGACGGCAGCTTTCCTGGGCTACCAAACGTGCTCATGGTTTCAAAAGCCAGTAACCGATTCCGATGCGTTCGGATCGTCGTTTGTCGCACCGGTGCACGCACTCAAATCAGTCAATCAATGTTGGTTGGCCATTTGTCGCATCGACGAGGAAGACAAGAAGAGTGATCGGGTTCCAGAGGTGTGGCGGACTGGCCGTGCGCCACATCAGCTTGACTCACATTATGTATGGACCAGTATGGTGCACGCACGCCAGCAGACAGCACCGCGCTGATGAATGACGCGCGCGTCGCCGTAATACAGTGTGTGGTGCACCCAGCAGCACCCAGCAGCACCCAGCAGCACCCAGCGACCAGCAGAGTGAAACTCCAGCGCCGCGCCACAGTTCGACAAACAGGTGAATGTGACCCACACGTAAAGCCGGACAAGGTCCACCAACGCCGCGCTCCATCTCCATTGCTGTTCCTTGATTCTGAAGCATTTGGAAAGAGCAAATTCATGTCGACGCGCAGTGCAGTTTCCCACCCCGTCCCTGGTTGCATTTCCCTCTCCAGGCCTGCGGCCATTTGATCACCGCGCGTTCCCTCTTCCACGTCTCTTAGATCCTTGAAATCCATCCTCACCAGTCTACCGGCTACTGCCGCCGCAGTCTTGACTGCATAACTCGTCGCCATGGCTGCCCTGGGCGAGGATCTGCTCACCACCGTCAACAAGCTGCAAGACCTGGTGTTCAACACCATCGGCAGCGACTCTCTGGATTTACCACAGATTGTATGAGCATCAGGAGCATCAGAATTTCGAATTCCCGCCATCGCAATACTAACACTTCCCCCTCTCAGGTGGTTGTCGGTTCACAGTCGGCCGGTAAATCGTCTGTCCTAGAAAACATAGTGGGCCGAGACTTCCTTCCCCGAGGAAGCGGCATCGTCACCCGTCGGCCCCTGATTCTTCAGCTCATCAACGTCCCCGACGATGACAAGGCACCCGATCCTACCCTTGATCCCTACAGGTCCCCCGCTGCTGCTCGTCGATCCGAATGGGCCGAGTACCACCATATTCCAAACCGTCGCTTCACTGATTTTTCCGATGTAAAGCGAGAAATTGAGAATGAGACGGCTCGAGTCGCTGGCAGCAACAAGGGTATTAACAGGCAGCCCATCAATCTCAAGATTTACTCTCCTCATGTCCTCAATTTGACCTTGGTTGATTTGCCTGGCCTGACCAAGGTAGGTCCATTACACCATTATTGCATCTGGAGAGCAATGTCTATTCGAATGAGGACATGACAAGATGGAAATCTGACCTTTACCCCCAGGTCCCTATTGGCGACCAGCCCACCGATATCGAGAAGCAGACGAGAAACCTCATCTCCGAATACATCGCCAAGCCGAACAGTTTGATTTTGGCCGTTTCGCCTGCCAATGTCGACATCGTCAACTCGGAGGCCTTGAAGCTTGCTCGACATGTGGACCCTCTTGGAAGAAGAACCATCGGTGTTCTTACTAAATTGGATCTCATGGATCACGGCACGAATGCGCTTGACATCTTATCTGGCCGTGTTTATCCCCTCAAACTTGGCTTTATTGGCGTCGTCAACCGGTCGCAGCAGGATATTCAGGGCAACAAGCCCATGGATGAGGCTCTCCAGGCAGAGATGGACTTTTTCAAGCACCATCCCGCTTACCGGAACATGTCAACACGGTGCGGCACCCAGTTCTTGGCCAAAACGTTGAATACCACGCTCATGTCACACATTCGAGAACGCTTGCCAGACATCAAAGCTCGCCTGAATACGCTTATGGGCCAGACTCAGCAGGAGCTTGCAAGCTACGGTGATATGCATTTCAGCGGCAAGGAGCACAGAGGGTCCCTCATCCTGCAGTCAATGACACGTTTTGCAACCTCTTTCATTTCCTCCATTGACGGCACCTCCTCCGAAATCTCAACCAAGGAGTTGTGCGGCGGCGCCCGTATTTACTACATCTTCAACTCAGTCTTTGGAAGCTCGCTTGAAACCATCGATCCCACCTCGAATCTCTCAGCTCTCGACATACGCACCGCGATTCGAAACTCCACAGGCCCTCGGCCCAGTCTGTTCGTCCCCGAGATGGCCTTTGACCTGTTGGTCAAGCCTCAGATAAAGCTCCTGGAAATTCCTAGTCAACGTTGTGTGGAGCTCGTCTACGAGGAACTCATCAAGATCTGCCACACTTGCGGATCCACTGAGCTTTCCCGATACCCAAGACTCCAGGCTAAGCTTATCGAGACGGTATCGGATCTGCTTCGTGAGCGCCTAGGACCTGCTTCCTCGTACGTCGAGTCTCTTATATCTATTCAACGCGCATACATCAACACAAACCATCCCAACTTCCTCGGGGCCGCCGCCGCGATGAGCCACGTTGTCAGCGCGAAGCAGGAACGTGAGCGGAAACGTTTAATTCAAGAGGAGCGTGATCGTCGCGAGAAGCGTCGTCTCAAGGAGCTAGGCCCCAATGGTGCCGAGCCGACCGAGGATGGTGAAGATAACGCTGCTGCAGACAAGGAAAATAGCCGCAAGCATCCCTCAAAACCAGGCCGCAGCTTATCACCTGCTGTTCATGAAAACGCCCATGGCAGTTTGGCCGCAGCGGTCAACGGTGTTCGGTCAAACTCTCCTTCACGTCTTAATGGCCAGGGCCTTGGCAGCGCCCGGGATACCTTTCTCAACTATTTCTTCGGCAAAGATGGCATTGCCCTTGGTAACTTGCCCGGAGGCCCCGCAGCAAACGCTGGCAGACACATCAGCCAGTCTTCTGAGCCAAGCATATCACAATCTATTCGACGAGAAGAGAGGATCGCGCCACGGCCAGTACCAGCTCACACTGATGAATACGACCCCACCTCGCGAAGTTATGGATTGGCATCACATCTTGTAAGCACCTGAAGACGGACCTGATCACGAGCCATTACGTCACTAACATGTTTGCGCCAGGGAGAGTCTAATGAACCGGCCATGACTGATCGTGAAGCTATGGAGACGGAGCTTATCCGAGCCTTAATCTCCTCTTACTTCAACATTGTCCGAGAATCCATTGCCGATCAAGTTCCCAAAGCCATCATGCACCTTCTCGTCAACCACTCAAAGGATGTCGTGCAAAACCGACTCGTTACCGAACTATACAAAGAGAGCTTGTTTGAGGAGCTGTTGTACGAAGACGACGGTGTTAAGAAGGAGCGCGAGAAATGCGAGAATCTTCTTCGAACATACAGGGAAGCCGCCAAAATCATTGGCGAAGTATTGTAGGCAAAAGATCGGCTCCGATGTCAGTGCTTTGGGTCTGCAACGCCGTTCGCTTCCTCTCTGCGATTTGCATTTGTCACTCTCGCAAAGCATGAGGAGAAGAATGGAGATTTCACATGATGAGGGAGGCAATTTTGCTTTTAAACGCCTGAGAGCTTCTCGGTCTGTGCTCCCTGTGAACTAAGCGCATAGAGATAAAAGGCGAGTTTAGAAGGGTGGTTATGACGCGTCAAGGAGGACGACAACGACGAATGACTTGTACGCGTGATGTACGAAGCTGGGACATCGTTGACTGCCTCGACATCTTTGTAAACTGTTTTATCACGTGTACACCATTACGCTGGAGGATGGCGAGCGAAAAGATTTTGCATTTGTCGAGCGTGGAGTGGGGAAGAGAAGACAGGAACAGGATACTAGGCAAATCGTGATTATTCCACAGCCGTGCATGCTATGCCATGACACTCAAAATCTTGGGTTGGGGCCGGAGGGGAGGGGACAGTAAGGAGGCAGGAACGCGAGGCAACAAGTCTACTTGCCTCTTTTGGTGTGTTTACAGAATTTCTCTCGACTCGATACGGCGACGTTTTCTCTCCACATGAATCTCAAAATCTTAAGCTACTTGGATAGAAGGTCAAAATGACATCTATTAATATATACCATGTTTTCAGAAAGACCCAAGGATTGCTGGCGATGCCTAGCTAGTATAACAATTAACATGCGAATAATAAGGACCGCACTGATACGTATAACCTCATGCTCCTATATCAGGTTTTATCCAACACTGCGGTCCTTATTATTCGTATGTTAACTGTTATACTAGCTTGGCATCGCCAGCAATCCCGAGGTCTTTCTAAAATCAGACGCATTGGCCACAACCAATGAGCTCAAAAGACATAAAATCAAAATGTACCATGTTTTACTCCTTTGTACAGGGGCAGTCCAGACCACAAGGCCGATCGTAGGCTATTCGCGCGTTGCCATTTATTTGGCTGACTGGGTCGGCCAATGTTGCACGGAACTGGTTCCCCTGTCCTTTGAATCCGGCGAGCCCATCACCCTGCTCGGCAAGAGATCGACCGGGAGCCATGTCAGGACTGGGGGTCGAAACTAGATTCCGGAACCAGGTCCGCGACCACATCGAATGGCTGCGTGTGATTTCTTGCTTGTGCACAAGAACGCATTGCTATGAGGCCGACACCGGGATTTTCTCCTCGCAACAGAGCGTGTTTTATTTCAAGGGCAAGGACTCGGGGTTTGGAAAGAGAGCGGAAGTCGGGGGGGGTTTTTTTCTTCACTTTTTGCCAGCTATGCTTCAGTAAAGAGACAATCGCGCAGCCACTTCATCACAGATACCATAGACGGCTCTATTGCGTATTCATCATGCTGTTCTCCTGGTCGTTTGCATCCCCCCCTCCATAGACCTGAAAGCTTTGGTCTGCGCCCCAGGTGGCCATCTGTGCGTAATTCTCGAAAGCACCCTGTATGTTTGACATTAGTCAAGGCGAAAAAGTGGCACGGAAGTTCATAGGCCGATGACAACATACCCAGTCGAGATTGCTGGTCAAGTCAGGCCCGGACGCAGGCACACCACCGACGTTGGTAAACATAGACAACGGCAACTGCGGCCCCAAGGGGTTCGTTCCACCGTCTAATACGGGGAAGTCGCCGAGGGTTGGTGCGGGAAGGCTGAATTCCATTCCCATAAAGGCGCTGGTGTTGGTATTGGTATTGGTGAACCAGCTCACACCGGCGCCGAAATCGGGTAGTCCGTCTGATGATGTAGTTTCTGAGCATAATGCAGGCAGCAGCAATGGATCCAACGCTGTGCTGTTTGCAAGTGACGAGGGCACCTCGGGCTGGGACGTAGCCAAGCCCGCCGACGTCTCCGTTGGTTCTTTGAGTTTTTGTAGCATAATCTCAACTGTCTTGGCACCCTTGTAGGCATCCATTGATCCTTCTGCAAGGCTCTTCCAGATGACTGCTACGTCTTCCAGCGAGCTTATCATTCTAGATCGCTCCTCAGGTGACCAGCGAAACGCTCCCTCCGAAGCCTCAGGCAACCCAGACTGGCTCGCGACATTATCATAGTGAAGATCCAACACGATAAGCATGGCTGGAAGGAAGAATTCTGTCGCAATAGACTTCACGTACCCACTGACAGCCCGCAGCCGACCATTACCCTGAGATTCGCGATGGATGGTCTGCAAGTGGTCCATGGCTTGCAGGGACGCCTCGATAGCACTCCTTCTCGAGTGAGCATATCTTGGATTCTGACGCGCTCTGTACAAGTATTTCCGATGCAAAAGACACATGATCTCCTGTGATAGGACATCAATACTGAACCTGGCCATGATGAGCGAGACCGGGTCCCGGGAACCGGCCAAAGAGCCGAGCTTAAGATGCGGTGGCAGCTCGTGCATGATTTGTCGAACCTTGGCATCGAAGCGAATGATTTCATCGTACGGCACCCCTTTGTCCACTCGGTTGGTTGCTTGGAGTATGTTGCCCAGCTCAATACAGAGCCGTGCCTTGGCAATCATGTACGAAACCGGGACTGCTTCCGTCACAGGCCGCGAGGGCGGTAGTTCCTTGGTGCTGGGGTTGAACTCGTCATCGTAAATATTATTGGGCAGCTGCGTATCACAGTCATGGTCATAGATCATGTTCGGCAGTGACACCTGGTGAGAAAACAGGACATCTGCCATTCGAACTAAAGCCCACGTGCGTCGCCTCATTTCCTGCGCAGAATGTTAGATCCTTGAGCATATTAGATCCACGTTGGGATTTTTTTTTATTTTTTTTTATTTTTTTTATTTTAGTTTTACAAGCTTCAGTCTCATACGTACCGCCTGAAATGGCGTCAGAGATGGGAACCATTTTGCATCTCTGTGATAGCCCATGCGGAAAGCTATTCGAATGATCAAGGACACAATCATCCACATCCCAAGATCTGCGTCCCATCTTGACGAGTACTCGCCGAAAACGTAGAGCAACATGGTTTCTACCGTGTATTCCACCGGCTTGGTGTAGTCGGCCTTCATTAGGCACTGGACGGTGCGCAGCCGGTACTCTGCCGCTAGCTCCGAAGTTCGACCTCGCCATTCCGAGGGCTCATCTCCAATCTTGTGGTAGCTCAGCATGGCGAAGCAGAGTACTGAGTATAGTAAGCCCAACCACATGATGGGTGTTTTCGACGGATCCTGCCAGTGGTCGCGAAGTTGTTGCAAGAACGTCGGCCCATGGATAATACTGACTCCATCCATGAACTTAAAGTATCGACTGCACAACGCGAGCACACTAGACTTGTGTGGCAGTTCTGATCTGAGTTCTGTCTCGGAAGCAGGTGATGCTCCTAGCAGCAGCGTCGGGCCTTCCCTAGCCGTGGCGGGCTTGGATGATCGCATTCTTTCGTAATTAGTTTCAAGCTCTTTCTTGTGACTTGTGAAGAAATTCTTGACTTCGGCAATGTCGGACAGAATCAAATGCCAATGTTCCTGACCAAGGTACATTGATTTACCCTTGTCAGCACAAACCTTCAGAATACCGATTGATTTGGCAAGGTGATCATCCACATCACTCTCATCATCAGCCATGACCGCCTCCCCTTCGCGGGGCTGTCTAGCCGCAGAGGAGCCGCTGTCCGTGACGGATTGTGAAGTAGATGTGCTATTTCGAGGAGGGCCAGTGTCAACGTTCGCCCCATTATGCATCAAAGATAGAACGAGTCCCTCGAGTCGGTCTATCCTGTTTTGCATGTCGCCGGGGCTGGATTCACCTTGGGTTTGGCTCCTTTTCCGTGAAGCTGGGGCTGCGTAGGAACAAGCGGTCGTGCCCATACCATCGCGCTTGGTGCAGTTACTACAAGGGTGATTCCGATCGCATTTTCTGGCAAGACGGTTTAGCACAGCGCGATGAGTTGGGTGATTGATATGCAACGCACGGAACTTACAGCCTAGAAAAGATTGTCAGCCGAATTCCGATTTTAATGAACTCCACAGCTTACATGCTACTTACTTTCTTGTCCTGCATGAATAACAGCTCAATGGAACGCGGTTGCGCTTGCGAACGACGCGAAATTGCTCCTCTGGTGATCGACTCCGAGTAGAGGAGTTCGTTGAAGGGGGTGTCGGGGTCATGATTGCAGGTACGTTGAGCAGAGACGGTGTTGAATGAAGTAGAATAGTCTCAACGTGGCTTCGGATTTTGGACTTTGGAAACGTAGAGGCCGCAGTTGACTTTGGTCGTCACGGGTTGGGTTTCCACGCCACCAAATGCCAGAATATATCCCTCTTGGGGATGCAAAAATTTCAATTACAAGAATCCCCGACGAATATGGGGTGAGTGAAGAAAAGATGGCCGACAAAGTCGACAGGATGCCACAAACGGATGGTCCTGCTTTTGGGCTTTGAAACCCCTCGCAAGCTGTAGTATCTTTAGTTGGATCCCGAGCCAGCTGCAGGGCATGTATATATAAGAAGATGAACGTGAACGGCCCGGATTGCAAGCAAGCACACCGAACACAGCGTCGTCCACCGCATCCACCGAACTCTTCACCAAGTTGTTAGGACTGTCAAATGGTGCAGTGGCTCCTCGCTGTATTGCGACTCCTGGACATGAGTTGACGACCCGTTGAGACCAGAGCCAGACACAATGATCGAGAGCGCCCGCAGAGCAGCAGAAGAAGCAGCGGAAAAAAGCCAGAAAGCCAGAAAGCCACGCCCGGATAGGGATGAACGGTCATCCAGTGGAGTTTGTTCAATGACTGGATAACGTGACAATGCGCGCAAAGGGTAATATCAATTGCGTGCTGTCGAAAAACCGGTCAGCTTTGTGAATTATGGAGATAGAATTGGGAACGAGGACGAAACCTTGGCAAGGTAGTTCAAGTGTTGTCATCAAAAGGAAACAAAAAGGAGGGGGGTTGGAATAAGTGCTTACTGTCCTAAGCCCAGCGCCACCAGCGGCAGCCGCCCTGCTCTACAGCCATTTGCCAGCCGTTGCTAGCTAGTGTTGTGCCATGTCCGGCACAAGAAAAGGAAAAGTCAGCTTCACAGAGCGTAGCATGATTCCGTACGCTGATTATTTTATTCACCAGCGACGAATTACTAACAGTAGGTGCATCTTTTGATTTGTTACTCTCTCTGCTCTGTTGCTTGATCAAATGAGTGTTCACGTGACTCCCACCTCATGCCCAACTCGAACTGCCCTTGTCATCGGTCCCCTATTATGCATGTCTCTTCTCTGAAACCATCCACTGCGGAAGGAAAGAGACTCTGAAATGAAGCCCATGGAAGTTAACCCAGTCGCCTGAGTTCCACAAGTCACAGAGATGGCTATACTACCCCGTACTCGTGATGCATTTCGATGCAGTTATTAGTTTCTAAACTGAATTGCACACATGGTATATTTTCTTCATCTCTTCAAGCTGCGGCATCGGCACTTCCGCTTACACTGTGTGCCTTGAAGAAGTTTTCGTCGTTTCCGAGTTCCTCCTTGATCTAAATCCGGTGTTAGTGGAAAATCGGGAGTGAGCAGATAGATGAAGCTGACTGCAGGGGGGCCAGGAAATGACATACGATATCCAATCCGCCAACAAGTTCACCGTCCATCCACAATTGCGGATAAGTTGGCCAATCTGCAAACTCCTTCAAGCCCTGGCGGACTTCGTCATCGGCCAAAATATTAAAGAAGCCATATTTGACCGAATTCTCTCGAAGAAGTCCCACCAGTTGTCTTGAAAACCCGCACTGTGGGGAGCTAGGCGTTCCCTTCATGAATAACATGACTGGGGCTGCCTTAACAAGATCACCGAGACGCTTGAAAAGTTCCTCCTTCTGTTTCTCGGGGTTAGCATTGGCCCCGTCGGCATTAGCAGGCGCATTGGTTTGCTCGGTGCCGTTAGCGGTGGCGGCGGCGACGGAACCGTCTTTCTGGGCATGCGTTTCGATGGCATTTCTGACTTTCACAGCGCTGCTGCCGCTGACTGTCTCGATGACATGGCGGTTTCGAATAAGGACGAGGAAGGGAACCGCAGTAACGTCGTAGGTTTCGCTGACATCGCTCAGTTCTTCGGCATTTATTGATACCCATTTCGTGGTTAGAGGTTCTGTGACGGGGTATTCTGAGGCCAAAGTTGAGAGAACGGTAGCCATCTGGGCGCATGGCGCTGCCCAAGGAGCATGAAACGACACGACGAGCAGGGTTGAGGGTGGAAGAGAACCCAGAGTCTCCTCCCATTGCGTGGGCGCTGTAATCTCGGTGATGGTCGACATAATGAACAGTCACAGCCAAACAGAATGGCCAAGCGCTGAAGATCAAAACGCAAGAGTGGTAAAGATGTGGTAAAGTTGGGATCGTTGTGCAATGGAAACGGACGGGCCTGAGAAGACCCGAATTTCAGGCACGAAAAGAGAATTCTGGTCGACAAGAAGCATTATGAGGGGCAGACTCCATTGTCCATGGTTGGACAGACAGCCTTGCGTCATTTTAAGTGGTTCGCATTGGTCAGCCAGGCCAAAATTCCAAAGTTGATAGGGCAGGTGCGGCCGGAACCTGTTTGTTTGTTTGGTTGGTTGGTTAGCCACGGAAGAAAGCATGGACGGAAGCAAGTGAGGCAGAGACAATTCGGTTAGAAGATCAACTCATCCTCTGGCCTTCTGCTGTGGAAAAACAAATGTAATATAGATTACAGGAAATGCGCATGCCGAGCACGCACGACAACCTCTGGCAAGCCAGCCCAATGGATTGCGAGCAAGAACGGCAACACGATTCGCCGAGCCCTGCCTGCACAGCCTCCTCTCGTTCATCGTCCTGGCATCTCGTTACTAGCTCGAGGGGAAGCGCAAGAGCGTACGTCAGCTTGTTTCAGTACGGTCAGTCAGTCTCCCAGTCAGTCTCCCAGTCAGTCTCCCAGTCAGTCTCCTTGTCAGTCTCCTTGTCAGTCTCCTTGTCAGTCTCCTTGTCAGTCTCCTTGTCAGGTCCCAACAGTTGCCCGCCCCACCCGACGAGTCAAGCAGCAACGTCAACGTCCACGTCAACGCTGCCAACCCCGAGCTCAGCTTCCCATACCAGCTAACAAACCTCTGCAACATCAGCTCCGTTGGATTCACTTACCCTTGCGTCCTCCTCCCTTCCGCCGCATACATCTCGCAGACTTCGCGCGAGATTTTCCTCGCTGGCGGCTGCAACAGCTGTCGCCTTCTCCGACTCCCAGGCGAGCTTTCTGCGAGATATTACTGACTGGAATTGTCCCCCGCACCCGCATCCGAGAGAGCCAGGAGCTTCGCTGTCTGATTCGACCTTCAGCGACGTCATTGTCTCTCACCCCGTCTTCAACAATCGCCATATTTGCCTCAACCTCCGCCGCAGTCCAGGACCATGGCGTCATTGAACTTGTCCTTCAATGGGCCTTCTATAAAGAGCAGCTACAGTGGTGTTGTCAACGGCCCACCTCCATCCTCTGCTTCGGCCACGTGTGCGCAGTGGGCGCTTTTCTCAGTGCAGGCCCCGTTGATGAACGCTTTCCAAGACAGTGGTTCCAAGGAGAGCATTCTCAAAGTCGAAAGTACCGGAGGTACGAAGAATGCCTCACTCCTTCATCCTTGCTTCTTCGCATGTAGCGAGTACTAACGAGACAAAAAACTGATGCAGACGGTGAACTGGCTGACTTGATTGAGGATTTCAACGAGGGTCGAATCCAATTTGCTTTCGTGAAAGTGAAGGATCCAAATACTGCATTACCCAAGAATGTTCTCATTGCGTGGTGTGGTGGCGGTGTTCCCGAGCGCACAAAGGGTTACTTCACCAGTCATACCGCCACTGTAGCCAAAGTTCTACACGGTTATCACGTCCAAATTACCGCCCGATCCGACAGCGACCTTGCGCCAGAAATCATTATGCAAAAAGTATCTGATGCCTCTGGAGCCAAATATTCTGCTGGAGGCTCTGAAGGTGTGACACGCGCAGCGCCTCCTCCTGTCAAGTCTAAGCCAGTGTTTACTCCTACATCGTCCAGCGCTGGAAGAGCATTTGACCCTCTCGTCGCTGCCCGATCACGAAGAGATGACACGTTGGACAACGATGGATGGGGAACTGATGCGCCGCCAGTTACCAGAACGCAGATCGAGAAGGTGGAATCCGCATACAAGCCGACAAGAGTCAACATGGCAGAGCTCACGAAGCAAAAACCAGAGCCTTCTCAATTCCATGCTGGAAATCACCAGGCGGACGGGGCCATCGATGTCGTGCGTGGTGGTTACCAACCGGTGGGCAAGGTAGACATTGCTGCAATTCGTGCTGCTGCACAGAAAAAGGGAGACGATCGCCCTGCACCTGTTAAAGGAGCTTATGAACCGGTGGGAAAGGTTGACATCGCCGCCATCAAGGCCAGAGCCCATAAGCCAACCGAGTCGAGGGAAGAGGAGGATACTTCAGATCCCAAGCCTCTCGCCGAGCGGGCTGCGGCTTTTTCTCAACCGACCCAGTTAGAGCGGATCACGTCCATGCCCAAACCGAAAGTCGGCAACAAATTCGGTGGTGCCTCGACATTTACTGGCACAAAAGCCCCCACACCTGGTGGTTTAGGCTTTGGCGGTCCAGCTGCACCAGTGGCTCCTCCAGTCGGTGCCACCAGCCGGACTTTCGCAGACCAAGGAGGCAAGACTCCTGCGCAGCTTTGGGCCGAGAAGAAGGCCCGTGAAAGGGGCTCAGACGTCGGAAATACATCCTCCTCTGGAACTGCCGCGCGGGTCACAGCCCAGAAGAGTGGAGGAGAGGGTTGGAAGAGTGGTTACTCTGGAAAGTCATGGGCACCTGTGCAAGCCCCGGGCTTTTCTCGCGACACTCCTGCAGATACTCAGTCGCAGCAGAATAACGGCGATGCCTCAAGGGGAGCTGCAGAAGACTCGGATGACGGTACTGGGGGGGTGTCTTCTCTTCGAAATCGATTCAAGGACGCCTCTCTCATCAGTTCAGCACCATCAACGTCTGCTGCTGGAAGATACCATGATGATTCAGCTCCTCCCCCTCCTCCCGTTCCCGACAACTCTCGTTCATCTGGCGGCTTTGCTCTCCCATGTCTTCCAAGCAGGCCCCCTCCAGCTGATGAGTCAGAGGAAGAAGAGGCAGGTCGACCTGCTTATGAAACAGCCGCCGAACAACGAGACCCCTCACCCATACGTGTAGCCGCTCCCGTACCCCGTTCTTCTGAGCCCGAACCCGAGCCTCAGCCAGTTCGACGGAACCTACCGCCCCAGCTTCCTGCCCAAGAACCAGAGCCACCGGTGACCGCTGCCGCCGAGGCCCCTGAACCGGAGCCAGAACGCGAGCCTGAACACGAAGCTCCCGGGGATGCCCTAGGTGGTGGTCACCAAGCCGTAGTCGTGTACGACTACGAAAAGGCGGAGGGCAATGAGATTGACCTGGTTGAAGGCCAATATATCACGAACATTGAGATGGTGGACGAGGATTGGTGGATGGGCACGAACCACCTGGGCGAGAATGGTCTATTCCCCAGTAACTACGTCGAGGTTGTTGAAGAGGGGCACGCGATTTCAAGTTCTGCTGCTTTACCATCAGCCCCCGAACCCGCTGTACGCAGCGTTCCCAGTGCCCCTGCGCCGGCAGCGCCAGCGGCGCCAGCAGCAGGGCCAACTGCCACAGCCTTGTACGACTATGAGGCGGCCGAAGACAATGGTAAGTGGACACGGGACAACATATCAAAGTACCTCTCATGACGCCAGAGCAAGTTACTAACAATGATATTTTACCTAGAACTGTCATTCCCCGAGGACGCTCAGATTACAAACCTGGAATTCCCAGATGAAGATTGGTGGTTCGGACATTTCAACGGAAAGGCGGGTCTCTTCCCGTCCAACTATGTGCAGCTGGATTCTTGAAAGGCATTCATTAGCTTAGTGTACGCGGCTCTTCACAAGTGAACGGATTGTTGTTGTGTTGGCATATGGGCTATCATTGGGGGTGTTTTCGTCAGAACCAGTCTCGGCACTTGTTTTCCAACGTCTCGCGTTGCTACTTCAGCTGCAGGCCAGGGGTGGGAAGGCAACAAAAGCAAACCAGTTGATTTTAACGAAGAGAGTCGACCCGGGCTACACGTCATGTGTTGTGCAGTGGTCTTATAAATTTTACATTTCATACCCAGAAGGGAGACGAACTCTTCCTGAGATGAACCGAAAGTGCCGGCCTGTTTATTACTGGGCGTAGCGAGCAACAAATTGAGTCACCTACCACAGATTACCAGAAAAATCCGACGCGTTGGCCACAACCGGGAATGGTGGAGAGAATTAATAAATAACGATGCACGCAGTCAAATAAAACACGCGCCAGACGTTCCACATCCTTCCGTCGTAGCGTAGATTGACATGTTGAACGCTTCTCCAAATTCCTTTTCCAAACAATGCATCACAATTCTACACAATCGTCATCGCACAGGCACCCGCAAACATGGCATTCACAACAATCAATCACCTTCTATTGCCAAAGCCTGATCCTAGAAGAAACACGACCGTCCTCACAGCGCATCATAACCTGCTCGAGAACCAATGCAGCCCGAGCTCGCAAAAGAAGCATGATACACAAAGGGAAAACGCCAGACGGAAAAGTGACATGGCTCTCATGTGTGTGACCCGTTTCAAAGCCACTATGCTGCTAGCTACGGTTGTGGAAGCGCATGTGGTGCTGATGTGGAAGGATCTCTTGTGTAAGTAATTGGGATATATAAATATGTTGCCGAAAAAAAAAACATTCTTCTTTCTTTCACAGTTTTGTTTTCTTCTCATCTGTGGGGCATAAGGACCCGTGTGTGCAAGACGACGTCATCATCATGCTGACTGGCTTCGGCAGTATTTGACGTGTTTCGATTAGAGGTGGCATCGAAGCCCTGATGCGTCTTGGAGGCCAGGTACATCGGGGGTATCTGGAGGTAAATGCGCGTTTACAGGAGGCACTCGCAGCAGTCGATGCTATTCGCACTACGTTAGCCAACAGAGGTCCACTGGGGACAACTTGGCCGCCATAAAAGTCTTGGGAGCCAAGCTTGCATCTTCCAATTCCGACCAACGAGATGAGGCGGCCGCTTGGTAAACATGGACTTGGTCGGACGGGCGACTTTGCCAAGGGTGATTGGATAGGATGCGGGCTTGGGGAGGACATGGTGTTGAGGAAAAAGACGTACCAGCACTCGCATCCTTCTTCGACGGCACAGCAGCAGCAGATGGCGGCAAGACAGGCAATCAGGCAGTTGTTGCTGCCACCCTTCTTACCGCGAGTCTCGGCGGGCGGAGGAGCCTGCTGGTACTGCATGGGCTGCTGGCCCTGAGGGGGACCGTAGTATTGACCCTGGGAAGGATACTGTCCCTGGGGAGGACCATAGCTCTTGACGATTGCGCGTTAGCTCTGCGTTCGCGCAAACGGGGGATGCGACTTCTTCTCGACCATGGCGACGGGTGCGAAAGGGCAGCTCTGGCTTACGGCTTGAGGGTGCTGAGGGTAACCGCCCTGCTGACCCTGGTAGTATTCCTGGCTAGACATTGTATCAAGAAGCTATCTGTCTTGTGGCGGCGATGGCAAAGGTGGCAAAGGATGCGTGCGAGATGGAGAGGATGACGGATTATCGTGGAATGAAAGGAAATAAGGAAGCTTGGGAGGAAGCTCGGGGGGGCAAAAGGTCACTTTGTAGAAGCTTCAATGTTCCAGGGGTTGTCTGTGGGTGGGCTGGTTCGGTTCAGAAACAGCGGAACCCCGGGCGAGCATCGAGTTCGGCGTGTGTGCTCCGTACAGTGGGCCCCGTACAGTGGGGGTGTACTTACTACTGGCTAAAAGTTTAGTGCCGAGAGTAGTGGGCTCCAACACTCGATAAGCGGATGCTGCCTTTCATTGGGGGCTCTGGCTTCGCCAACCTCGAGACGTGTCCTCTTATGTACAGTGGAGTCGTCGTATGTAGTGTAGTCTGGACGGTCTGGACGGTCTGGACGTGGCCGCCACGGAAAGGACGCCGGGCTTGCTGGAACAAAGACGACAAAGACCGGCATGGACGGGCGGATGGAGGGAAGGAGGGCCTGTAAAATGGAGAATGCGGCAGTGTTGGGAACTTGCTGGAACTTGTTCGCCCAAAATGCGCCTTCCGTATTGCGCCTCCCAGCCATCAATCGCTCTCTTTCCCTCCTTCCCTTTTTCCGCCAGCGGTTCGTCACAATGCACAGCCCTGCCTGCTTCCCTGTGAGTCACACAACTGATGAGATGCGACAACATGTCATCGTCAGCCACTTCAGACGACAAAGACCCCCCAAACCACATCAGGCAAGGATCTGATCGCTGCTCGGATCTGTCTGGGGGCTGAGATGCCGGGCTTCCGCGACTGGGGCTGTGAAGTGGCTTATTAGTACCGAGTAAGTTAGACCGTGTTGCGTTAGTGCCTTTGCTGCTGCTAATACGCTAATACGGCAGGAATTGGGGGAAAAAACCGGAAATAAAATCCCATTTCGAATCGAAAGAGAAAAAAAAAGAACAAGAGAAAAAAAGCGACCACCACGATATCCCAGATGTCTGTCATTGTCCTTGCATCATCTATCGCTGCCACGACACCAGGAATGCTTCATGACTTTGCGAAGATGTGATGAAAACTGACTGTTGGGCTGTCCGCGCGTAAGCTTTAATTAACCCCCCTAACAAATCAATTCACGACTTCATCCCAAGTTTGGTGAGACAGCTGCCTGTTAGATCGGATGAACGTCTTTTCCATTCACCTCCATCGACGGCCCAGATTCACAGTGATTACTATATTGACACTTGTCTGTCATTTAAACGAAGTGCCTGGCCGGTTGCTTTCCAAATCTCCCCTCTGGAACCCTTCCATTACACCACAACAACCCAAATTTATGTATCCGGCCCATAATCCATCTTTAATCAATGATCAATGTGATTGCTCTTCATCCACAGCTATGACGACCTCATACAACTCTCATAGTACAGAATCCCCAGGTCACCTAGCGAACACCACAACTCATCACAGCCGAGAGCAACGCCTGCGCGGAAAGCTACACGAGGGATGGGAAACCATCTGTATAGGCACCGCCCTCTGTGACTTCTGTGGCAAGCAGAGTCGTGGCGTTGTGCAGAAATGTCTCAAGTGCGGGCTGTCCATCTGTTGCCAATGCAGCCAGTCTGGCGCCTTGCGAGAGAACAGAAATCACAGGCTGGACCATGATGCCGTTTCTTGGGACAAGAATGTTGTTGCTGGGCCAAGACGAGCTGTGAGGAGGGCAGACACACGGTTGAAGGGACCACATGACGATCATGTTGCACCGGTGGCTGGAAACGGTGAAGTGGCACTCGCTCATGGCCACATAGAAACATCTCCTTGGTTCTCCGTGCAGGGTGGATGGCGGTGCGAGAAGGCAACGCAGACTCCCGGGTCGTGGTGTCCAGATGGGCATATCAGGGCTTCGTTTGACGAGATCAATGATGGTGGTGCTCACTGCCCCGACGAGGAAGATGCTGCTGCTCATATACTGGCCGGGATGCCCACCTCCGCAGCCGTGTTCTGCAACAAGAAGCCCCTTGATCTTGGTCTTCAAGACGACCCGGGTACTGCTTCTGCTTGGGAGGGACAGGGACCAAGAATCCCGCGTCATGATCCGGGCTACTATACCAACGACCACCACCACACATATGAGACTCTTGGAAAATGGGAAGGGAATTCACCGGGAAACTGCGCGCGACGGAGACGACATGACCATGACAGCACAAACCCGCAGCACCAGCATCATCACAGCAAGAGCAAGAGCACGCACAGCGCACAGCTCTCCCCTAGAGAAGCACACCTTGAAGCCCTGGGAAGCAGCGCCGCAAGTAAGAGCCTTGGACAGACTACAGACATGTCAAGAAAACGAAACGCGCCTCCCAACCACGCATCCCCCCCCGGCCCAAAAAACAGAAACAAGAGAAAAGGGGCACGCACAGTAAAGCCCCCGATACTGTAGCACATCCAACTCCCACAGAGGTTTCCAGAAGAACACTGCCAAGAATGGCTGAAAAGGCTCACACCTCCGAAGCAACAGTCGACGCGATCAAGTGCTTGCGTGAGAAATACCCCCAGTGGACAAGTGGACGAGTTGTCCCGAACAAGTCGCGGTGAAAGGGCAAGAGCAAAGTGTACGACGGGGCCCGTTGCGATCTGGACAGAGGACATGTAGGATGTATCCATGAACGTGGCGTTTACGAAGCCAGCGGTGGAGGTGGCTGTTGATAATACGGCGAGAAAGTCGACGTAGGGTCCTGCTGCAACAAGCGCTTTGGCAGGAGGGGTTGAGATGCATATTATGGACTGCGCAACATGAGGGGTTCATCGGTAATGGGAAGGGCAATATTACGGAGTGGTTGATGGATAGGATAGGCCCTCATATCATGCACACCCTTTTACAACAGACGTAGCTGGCTGACTGAAGCAGCGCACGGCACAGCAAAGACTTTCCCCCCGAGTGCAAACGGCAATTGGACGTGTAAAAAAATATAACATCAGTATTGTATACCTCTACTCTGCGCCCGCATCTCATTCAGCCTTGCAATCGGTACACACGTACGTACGCAACAAAGAGTAACTTTTTTTTCTTCTTGTTCATGACGTGGGCTTCAACGGGCATGTGGAAATCCCAATCCTGGGCCCATCTCTTGGGTTTCCCCATTTCATTCCTTGTCCTTCATCCTTTCCTCATTACACCCTGTGACCAAAATGCTCAAAGACAAAAGGCAGAGGAAAAGAAAGGAAAGGGACACCACACCAACAAAGTGACACTCAACGGACCAACGAAAAACACGTCATTCTTCAGTCTACTCATTGTCCTCGCCCCCTTCCTCGCCCTCCGGCTCCTCCTCGTGCTCGTACTCGTCTTCGAAGCTGCCGGCAGGAACCTCGTACAAGCGAAGGATGGACTTGTTAGGGTCCTTGACGAGGACGAACTTGCCGTCCTCGCGCTTGAGACACATGTCGGCAATGGTTCGGACGATACCCCAGCCGTTCGAGAGGGACAAGTTCATCTGGTTAGCAAAGTCGCGGGGCTTCCAGCCAATGACGCCGAGAATGACGTGCTTGTCGTTGGAGCGGGGGTTGACACGAGAAACGAATCTGTGAGCCAGTGAGTATTAGTCAAGGAGAAATAGTAGCAACGGTTTTCTTTGATTTGATTTGAGATGAGGGCGAAAAACTTGTTACAAAAGGGGGGCAATCGTACCCGAGCTTCATGATATCAGACTTGGACAGAATACTCTGGACAGTCCATCTGGCTAGCTTGCAGCTGTTGTTCTTCATTTCGGTGGCAACAACAGCACCACGCTGGGTGACCAGCTTGCTTCTCCAGTCAAGAGCGCCGCCGCTACCTTGGGCCTTGCTGTCGAACTCGTTGAGGGCGCGGATAGTGACGTGCTGGTCCTCGCCGCCAGCACTGCCCTTCTGGACCGCATCCACCTCGGTACGGACAATCAGGTACACGGCCTCCTCGTCGTTGGTCGACAGATCGAATCTTCTGTACTTGTATGCCTTGCTGGCCGGGGGGTCCGTGTCCTCAGACGAGTTGTAGAAGGGGTTAGCGTGGCTCATCTCCACCTTGGAGGTCTCGCTCTCGCTCACAACCTGGTTGGCAAAGTTGTGGTTGATGTAGGTTGCTTCCTCGGCGAGGGCTGGAGGCTGGTTGATGGCCTCCTTGCCACCGTCAGCAGCATCGAGAGGGGCATCGGCGGCGTTCTCGTTGACTGTAACCATGTCCAGATTGGCGTTGTCACGCTTGTCGAGGAAGAGTTTGTTGCCCTGGCGCACAATGACAATATCCCACGGGTAAACGGAGCGAGGGGAGCACATGAGCATGGACAAGATGCTGTCGGTGGCAAAGATGGTGGCTTCGTCCTTTTCCGCGAGCTCCTGAATGATGGGGTCAGACGAAGTGGTCACATTGTAAGCAGCGCGGTCGATGGCAGTGAGCTTCTTCTCGGCGCCCTTGACGGGTTGCTTATCGAACGAGCGGTCGTAGTAGTACAAAAAGCCGTAGTCGTCCAGATCCTCGCCCTCGTCCGTGTCCAAGTTCAGCTTAGCCAGACGGTTGAAATCAATCTCTTCCAGCAACTCCCAGTCGGCCTTGATGTTAACACTCGCGTCGCGGTTACGAGTAGGCTTGTCGTAATCCTTCCAGCCGAAGCGGCGTCCACCTCGGGCGCCGGCATTGGGTCGGCCACCGCGGTCGTAGCCTCCTTGTCGAGCGCCGCCAGTTCGTTGGAATTGACCTCCCCGGCCACCGCGGGAATCACCACGACCGCCACGCTGGCCGCGACCTCCTCTGGTGAAGACGGCTCCTCGGCCGTAACGTGACTTGGTAGAATCTCTGGTGTTGCTGACGATGGAAAAGCTCGACTCGTCTTCGGCGGGAGGGGCGTTGAAGGTGACAGCATGGCTGGCACCATATGCTTGTTGATCTGCCAAGTTGCGTGACATGTCAGCGGGGCGAGCGGAATCTTTCGACACATCGTACATCTTGCAGGGCATCAAAATCTTACCTCTGTAGTTTCGGTTGTACTGATTTCGACCGCGGTCACGGTCCTTGCCCTCAGTGGTCCAGTCGGCCATACGGCCGAGCTTGTCGCCCTTGGAGAACGGCGCGTAGGGGATTCCGTTCAAGGTGGTTTCTGTAGTCACTGGAGGACCCCAGCCATCCCCCGCGGGACAACTTTCGCAGATCTGCACGTAGTCGAGGGAGTCAGCCATCCTTGCAGCTTGGATGTTCGTCTACTCGAAGCACGGGCTTGTGGAGATGTGGATGGCAGAGAGCGACGTGGGCTATCTAGACGGGTTCGCGATGGCAGGGAATTTGGACTCTCGAAGTTGAACGAAATTGTGGTGGGGTGTGGGGCACGGTGCCGAAAACTTGTTGCCCCGCGTCACCAGCTGCCAGCAGCTGGCGCCCACAATTCCACCTTTCCAGTTCTGCACGCCCATCTGAAATGTTGATACGAACGACGATTGCAACGCCCAAGAATGGAAGCGAGACAGCCTCTATCCAAATTACTACCTGCAACTAGATTCTGTGACAGCAGTGGTGTTGTGTGGGGGCGTGCGGTACCGTGGCAGTCGGTTGATGGCTTTTTAAAAATTTACAGAACCAAAAGAAAATCTTCAAAGACTCCAAACGCCATCGCTGAAAAGGTTTCAGATGCTCGCCTCATACATGGTTCATGCATGAACGCTGCCGATGAAATGTACACAAAATTACGCCGGTCCGCTCGAAGGTGTGTCAGTGAGCCAAGATTGCTCTTTCCAGTTGGGAAGGCAAGACGCTCTCGAAAGCATCCCGAAGCTCAAATCCCTCCACAACAGCACCAAACCTGTATGGGCGCATGAGTATTGGAGCAAAAGGTTGTTGCAGTTTCTACGGGAACAAAAGAAGAGGAGAGGCGGAAACACTCGGAACTCACCCATAACACCTAACTTTGCGTCCCAGTTCCGCTGCAATTGTAGCAAAGTCCTCCGCCTTGAAGTCCCCGAACCGTGGATGGTTGAGAATCATCCCCCATGCCATGACGGGAGTTATCTCGCCGTCGAGGTCAAGCTTCTGGCTTAGGTCGAGCAACGTTGACAAACCAGCCCTGCTAATCTCCCACGTCCCCTGTCCGGGATTGGTCTCATCTCCGTAATCGCGTGTATGGCTGTGTCCGAATGGAGTCTGTGATGATAGTTTACTGAACGGCGCTGGCGGGCATGTTGCCATTAGTGCATGCCCGCAGGGATCGCCACCTTCGGACCTGGTGGTGAGAAATGGTAGGTGTTGCATACAAGGCTTCTCGAGTCTATCGGAATCATCGGTCAACGCCGACACCGTTAGTAAACTATTCTCCAAACACTCGCCAACGTGGCCAAAGAACGGGGTCCTCTTCCCAGAACAATTACATCTTGTCACCGTGGAGGTGGCGAGAGGTAGGCCCAAGAGGAAGCGGAGTTATCGTACGTTAAAACAAAATCAATGCCGGCTTGCTCGAAATCAACGCCTTTCTCTGAGGGCTGCTGCGATGGCCCGCGCATCTGCTGGCCAGACATGGATTGGAAGTTCGTAGACTGCCCAGTTGATGCGCCGGATTGTGATGCAGGAGAGAATGAAGCATAAGATGCTGGGGCGGCACTGTTGTCTGAACTGGCGCCAGCAGCACCAGGACTGGGTCCGTCGTCATGGTCGTCCGATGGTGGAAACGGGATGCCATGTTGGGTCAACAGTGTCTTCAGATACTTGTTTTCAGCGACAAGACTTTCTTTGCTCTGCGACGTATTACTGAAAAGCTCCTTCAGCCTCAGCACTTCGTCTTCTAGAGCCTTGATGTAAAGCTCCTTGCGTTCACGATGAGTTCTATATGTTGATTGTCAGCCCAAGTCCACATGTCAGATCACGGAGCAAACATGCGCACCTCTGTGCCTGACGATTTAGTTCTTGCCTGCGGGTGAGAGCAGGCTTGCTATCAGGCTTCGGTCCTCGTCTTTTAGGCGGATTGCCCTCTTAAAAACCACTGTCAGCCGACAACGTCATTGTCGGAGATATCCGTCGCAGATATCCAAGTCCATGAACGCATACCTCGGGTAGTCTTCTTCTCCGCCAATGACTTGAGAAAACCAAGATTGAGCGGCGATTCGCCATTTTGATCATGGCTGGTTGTCGTGCCCTCGGGGGAGCTGGGGGATCGATTGCTCCCAAACTGGCCAGGCGACAATGAGGACGACATTGTCGACGACGTCCGTCTCTACAACTTCAGTGCCGCAGGAGTGTGGTTGTCGGCCAATCGTATTCCTCTTTTAGATTCCAACGTGCGGAACAGTCTACAATCGGGACGTACGTAGCCTAACCCAATATGGGGAACAGAGGTCGCACAGTTGGGGAGTTGGTGATAGTTGGGAACCTCGATTGAATTGCTCGGGGCAAAAAAACGTCTAGGAGAGAAGTCTAAAGCTAGCTCGGCGTAATCGTACGTGAAATCTGCCGCCTCGGCGTAGTCTTTGACGCTTCTCTGGCCTAGTGATCGATAGGACAGTAAAGTCAACTGGTCGTAAAGAAGAAGCATAGCAGAGTAGCTTTGTGTGAACCCAGGACGAATGTGTAATGTGCGATGACAACGTGCGATGACAACGTGCGATGACAACGGGCCAGTCACAGCGGGGTTCACGGATAGCCGACTTACGTGGTCGGTACAGCTGGCAGAACCAACTAGCCAGGAAGACGTCAGCTTCAATAAGCACACTGCCAAGCTCATCGAAATAAGTTCGTTTCCAAGAATCGGCGGGTGGCCAGGCTCGCATCACATTGTGTTTGATGCATCTAACTCAAAATACATGGTGCGTAGCATCAGTCGTCCCATGTTGTCAATGCTTGAAGCAGCTTGAAGTCGTCACTCCCCTGTCGTGCGTGTCTTCGGCATTGCGGCAGTGTCTCCAACCCCGGGCTTGTCCAGCCAGACAGCAAGTCGTTACATAATGCTGGGCAGCAAGGTCGCTAGAATAGATGACATCAATAATTCCGGCCGACCCCATCGAATGTGCCCTGCGTGCGCCGCCTGCCTTGATTGACGCTTCTGAGTGGGTAGGCTTGAAAATGTCTCCTTTTCATCAAGTTCAATCAGAGCACGACTGACCTACGTACTCAATCCGTGATCTGTCTATTTACGTATGATGAATGCTGCTTCCAGGAACGTTGACCTAATCAAGCCCATCCATCCATCCATCCACCTCACCATCCACCTCACCATCCACCAACTCTTCGCGCACCACTTTCGAACTTGCCGCAGCCCCCGGGGGTGTTTGTTTCTCACCGCCACAGCGACCACCCCCAGCACGCCCAGCACGCCCAACATCCCCAACACCCCCAACACCCCCAACCGCTTCAATGGCTCGCCACACTCCTCCTGCATGGGCCCATTCGAGGGGAATCTTGATCACACTGCCATGGGTCTTGTATCTGCTACTGGCTGACATCCTGCTGTCGCTGCTTCTGCCTCTGGCACTCCTTGCTCCGAGGTCCGTCTACGATGCGTCATCTCTGATAGCATTGTCTGTGTGGGCATGGATCCAGCTTATTTTCGAGTCTTTCAATGGAGCTCGCATTGAAACATCCGGAGATCCCCTGCCCAAGGGAGAATCAGCAATTGTGGTCGCCAACCATGTCGCGTGGTCCGACTTCTACATGATTCAGGCGCTGGCCCAACGCTCTGGGATGCTGCGTTACTGTCGGTATTTTGCCAAGAGCCAGCTCAAGGCTGTACCTTTCCTAGGCTGGGGCCTTTGGGCAATGGGCATGCCCCTTGTGAGTCGGAATTGGCTCAAGGACAAATCCGAACTGGATCGTGTCTTTTCAGGCATTGTCGACGATGAATTCCCTACCTGTCAGTCCTGTCTTGTTTTGAAGCCATCGTGATGCTTACTAGCGCTGGCTCCGTCCGTTTCCAACTGAACTTTTTCCTCTTTTGGTACCTAGTCTAACTTATTCTCAGGGCTAATCAGCTTCAGCGAAGCAACTCGTTTTACAACTAAGAAGTTTGAGGAGTCACAGGTTTGGTGCAAGAAATCTGACAAACCGCAGCCGAAAAATCTGCTCTTCCCTCGTACGAAAGGCTTCGTCGCTACTGTTCAGCATCTTCGAAGGGCTCCGCATGTCAAAGCTGTGTATGATTTCACCATTGCGTATCAATGTGACGGTGTCTTTCACGAAGCACCCTCCATGTGGGAGACGTTAAGCAAGCCGGAGTTGAGCGGCAAGTCAAAGTTCAAGTTCCATATTCATGCAAGGCGTTTCCCTCTTGAGTCTTTGCCAGAATCTGACGAGCATTTGGCGCGGTGGCTAGAGAAGAGGTGGGTTGAAAAGGGCGACTGGCTCGAGTCCCATAAACAAGCATGGGCCGTCACCGCCTCGTCATGATTTTCTTCATGCTTGCAGGGAACCGAGTGCAAGCGCTTCAATTGAGGGTGTGATGCAGAGGCTATTATCCTATGGTATGGTCACGGGATGCTCGGGCTTGTACGTTTTGATTGCGCAAATGAGTGGCTTCTGGCTAGCATTTTGTGCTGCATAAAGTAGACCATGCTGGTTCTCTGGGCAAGCCTCCTCTGAACATGTTCCACATCCAGGTCCTCCCGTCTCCTTCGGGGTCCTGGAATGTTAGTTAGTATGAGGATGTAAGTCCCTTGTCAGTGGCCACACTCAGAACTCAAGGCAAGGCAAGATGGCTCGTGTGGCATCGAAGAGCGTGGATCAACGCCCCGATATGTTTCTTCTTACGGACTACAATTGGCAAAAACCGGCATCCAACCTGATGGCAGCTCGAATGCCTCCGTGAGACAGGATGAGCATAAGACAGCCAGATTCGGCCAGTTTGGACTATTCGGATTTGAGTGCGGAGTAATCCGTATAGGCTGAGCTCGACACGAATGCAGTCTACTACAGAAACAAGTCGCCATCACTGCCACTCCGAAGTTGTGTTGTATTTTAATATCAGACGGATTGACTTGCATGCATACGGTGGTGGCTTCGGCAGCGTTACAGTTTGTTCGGTATTTGCAGAAGTGGAGAACTCGTAGCCCGGAAAGTTAGCGAGGGGTCCCCTTGATCCCCTTGATCCCCTTGAAAGCATGACAATTTGACAAATAGGCCGATGCCAATCTGCGTGTGTGTGTATGCTAAGTCGTGAAGGCGGTGTGCCGTGATTGGCTGAGAGAAAGCTTTCCCCGCTTAATGTGTCATGAGAGGATAACGCGACCACACGGCATCTGGGAAGTTCTGCCAGCAACGACCGTGAACAAGAGGCATCGGTCCTCTTGCTTTCTCGCGCCCCATATCGCCGGTCGTGTCATCTTTTCCTCCCCTTTTAACAAATTGACGAAGAGCCAGGTATTTGCATCCAAATTCGCTAATCGACCACGAAATCACAGACTCCGAGCAGCCGAGCGGTTCCTGCCGCTGCGTTGCCCGTTTGCTTCCCGCAGGGCCCTGTCGTGCCTGTGGCCGTCCTGAGAGTGATCCCACGTGCTCCTGTGTGTTCCTGAGCCACGCGACCCGTCGAAGCACTCCCACAAGTTGCGAGAAATCACGACGTTACCGACTGCCAGTCATGTTTTCGAGTCCCGCGGTGGCATAGTTCTGGCGCCTCTGCCAGACTCGCAGGTCTTCCCTGAGATCACGGTACCCTTCGAAGACCCCCGTCTCGAGCGTTTTTCGAGTGTCGATTCCCCCTCTGTTGGCTCAGAAGACCGATCCGCACAGATTCAAAAGAACAGTGGATGAGTCAGAATAATTTCGGCTCATCATGGAACAACCCCCCACCCCGCTGGCCGTGCCGGCCGTATCGTCATTGCGAGTTCAACAAGCCATTCCTATGGAACGAACTCTGAGCCAGGATATCCGTAACGAGCGTGAGGAGCTCCGTGAGGCGGCAGAATCAACCTTGAATGCAATTGTCGACCTGAATCTCGATGGCACTGTGAAATGGGTCAGCCCATCTTGGTCGGACGTTGTCGGCACGCCTATCGATGACATACATGGCAAACATATATCAGATCTTATCGTCAGTGACAACAAAAATGTCTTCACCGACATGGTGGTTACGATGAAGAAAGATGATTCAAAGAGCTATAGAGTTCGATTCTCCGTTCAACTAGGACCTTTGTCAAAGTTGCGGAACATGAGTGAACTAGTAGGAGACGACCATTCAGTTCACGGCCTGGACTCTCGTATTGCTCATCTCGAAGCTCAAGGCATCATGGTGTACGATAGTGCATCCGGAGGAGAGAGTCATGTAAGCTACACATCACCTCTCAATTCGTAAAAACAGATTCACAAGAATGGAGTACTGACAGGGATAGACAATGTGGATGCTTCGCCCATGGACTGCGCCGCAGGAAATCCAAATCGATCTCCCAGATCTCATCGTCGATTCGTTGGGGTCTGGCGCTGAATTATTAGCCAGCTATCTTACGCAGCTCGCTGAATCTGGTGCGGACGAGGCGCAGACGCGTGATCCACCCGCTTCCGTTTTATGTCGTATTTGCGAACGATACATTCCTCCTTGGTGGTTCGAAAAGCACACGGATCTATGTCTGCAAGAACACCGTGCAGAAATGGACGTCCAAATGGCCCAGGAGAACTTGACTGAACATCGGCATTCGATTGTCAAGGTACTTGACGAACTTGAGGCCAGAAAGAGTCGCTCCATGATCGGGGAGCCGCAGTCCAGCCCAATGTCAGAATACAAAGGCATGCCCATTGGGCCGTCGCCGTCTGCTCAATCATCTCCTGGCACATCTTTAGCACGATCCCGCGAGCGCACTAGTGGATTCGGTCACTCTAGAGCTCGATCATTCGCGGTTCGTAGGCCGCAAGCCCGCATCGTGGAGTTGCTCATGGACCTCTGTGATACTGCCATTGAGATCAGCACTCCAGCTTTGAAAGAGACATCTCAACAAGACGATGAGGAATTTCGCACACAGTCTCCGCAGTCCGAGTCTAGGATATTCCAGGTCCTACAATGGCAGTCACCAAGCACCAATACATTGGAACAAGAGCAGGGTTTGGCTCTGTTGTGTTCCGACACTGAAAAAGTAGCACGAGCCAAAGTTGACGCTGTTTTACGACACCGCAAGATCATCGAATATGCCGAGCGAATTCGCATCGAAATGGCTGTTCTTGTGCAGGATTGCATAGATGAAGCAATGAGAAAGGCGGCGAGGATTGCCGCTGGCAGACTTAGTGATTCCACCGAAGATGAAACCGATGAAACCCCTCAAGAGTGTCTCCCAGAGAGTGAGGCGGTCGTCGAAATGAATGAAGAGCCTCGTGGTCGCTCCGCTGATGATGCACCCAAACAATCCATCTCAAGCCCATCTGCCTTGGCAGCGGCCCTGCGTCAAATGGATCTTGGTGGCGGGTCGAATCCCTCGCGACCCACGTCTTTTATTGCGTCAACTCGGTCCAGTAGTCCAAGGGAGTTTCCTACGCCACGGTCAACTGTTGACAGTGGTGGTTCCGTTCCCGCTGGTCAATCTCGCCACACTAGGAGAGGATCATCCCTTCTGTATGAGACGGAGGTTGCTGACGGCGATGGAAGCTTCCGCTCGTCCTCTGTGACTTCACGGAATGCACCCAGGACAGAATCCCCCCTCTCCGAGTTTGGCGATTTGCGGCGTGCGGCAAGCACTAGACAGCATCATCGACGAAGTCTTGTCCTACCGGGAACATCGTCCCCTCGAAGACAGGAGTCGCCTTCTCGTTCAACTCAGCCGGCCTCCCCGCTTCGAATCAAACCGCGTGTTATTCCTTGTCCAGAGGGCGTGACTTCTCCAGAAGCTTCGCCAATGTTCCCAACCAGCGAATTCAGCTCGCCCGTTTCTCATCCAGTGCGCCATCACAGAAGGCAATCTTCGGCGGCAATATCAGAATATGCTATGCGGGCGCCATCGTCGCCACGACTAGGCGCTGGCCAAGCACCTCACCAAGCCCGCGCCGCACAACCGTCTATCAAGGATTTCGAAATTATCAAGCCAATCAGCAAAGGTGCATTTGGTAGTGTGTATCTTTCAAAGAAGAAGTCCACAGGCGAATATTTTGCCATCAAAGTTTTGAAAAAAGCGGACATGGTTGCGAAAAACCAGGTGGGCAATGTCAAGGCAGAGCGAGCCATTATGATGTGGCAAGGCCAGAGCGAGTTTGTCGCAAAGCTTTACTGGACTTTTTCCAGTAAAGACTATCTCTATCTTGTCATGGAATATCTCAACGGTGGCGATTGTGCGTCTCTGATCAAGGTACTCGGCGGACTTCCAGAAGAATGGGTCAAGAAGTACCTCGGCGAAGTCGTCCTTGGAGTTGAACACCTCCATGAAAGGGACATCATTCATCGTGACCTCAAACCAGACAACTTGCTCATTGATCAAAAAGGTCACCTGAAGCTGACGGACTTCGGCCTATCGCGAATGGGACTTGTCGGCAGACAGAAACGTGCACTGAACAGTGAAACCACAGACACGACGCCTGATTTGCTCAAACATGGCCCTTTCGCTAGGTCTACATCTATGGCTTCCTCTCGATCAACATCGCTTGACCTGCATGGCCACCATCATTCCCCTACCGGAACACCAGTAGTGACGCCAGAGATGGGTAGCACAAGCCAGCCCTCTTATTTCAGCCTTTCTTCGATGCCTTCAGAAAATCGTTGGGTTTCGAGTAGTCGTCGAAGCGACAGCGGAGGTAGCGACTCTCTGACTCACTTGCTGAACTCCTTCTCCTTGGGTGATTCTGACCCGGGATCCCAACCTCTCGGTGCCAAAATACATGTAGATGAAGAAGCCGTGTTTCAAGGCTCACCCGACATGGCTGCTAGTCAATCCAACACTCGAGCTAGCGTGGACGGGCATGTCCGACATTCACTTCCCCCATCCAACATGATGCCGCCCCCGATGGCACTCTTCGATCCTGAAAATACAAATCGCCGCTTTGTTGGCACTCCGGACTATCTGGCACCGGAAACTATCAACGGAGACAAGCAAGACGAAACGAGTGATTGGTGGTCAGTGGGCTGCATCATGTTCGAGTTTCTATATGGCATTCCACCGTTTCATGCAGATGAAGCTGAGCAAGTATTTGAGAACATATTGGCTCGCAGAATTCAATGGCCAGACGAAGCGGACTGTGAACCTATATCGGCCGAAGCGAAAGACCTTATCAACAAGCTTTTATGTATGGATCCAAAGGAGCGCCTGGGATCAAACAAAGATGAAAAGTTTGCTTCTGGTGGAGAAGAGGTTCGAAGTCATCCTTGGTTCGAGGGAATCAACTGGCAAACTTTGCTCGAGGATGAGGCTCAATTTGTTCCTCAGCCAGAAAATCCCGAGGACACCGAATATTTTGATGCTAGAGGTGCTGTTTTACAATCTTTTGCCGAGGAGATGGAGGACCAGATGTCTCCTCAATCCTCCGGAGGCGGAACAGAATATGCCGATCGGCCTCACGATGCTCTGTCACGAGTGCGATCTCAAGTCAACTCCATGAACCGCAAGCTGATGCCACTTCATATCCCGCCTCATGTTCGAGATTTGAAGTCGAGAAGATTAAGCGAAACAATTGGCAACGACGACTTTGGTTCATTCACTTTTAAGAATCTGCCAGTTCTTGAAAAGGCGAATAAGGATGTGATTCAGAAACTACGGGCTGACGCTCTAGCTGCTCAAAGTAAACATTCTTCCATCAGCCCTGGAGCGCCGGCAAATATTTCGTCTCCAGCACCTTCACTTGACGGAAGCCCTGTTTTGTCTACTCATCTGCACCGCTCTGTTTCTAACGCCAAAGCAAACAACCGCCCCCAATCTCCTTCGGGATACAGTCACTCGACCTCGTCTCCCAGTCGCATGTCTCAGCCCTCGTCACCCTTGCTGGTATCGTTCGTGGCTGGGCAGGGAGCCGAGGGTCGAAGAAAAGCGTCAAGTAACTCATCAAGTCTTTCGCATCAGTCAGGCGCAGCGCTGCATCCTTCATCCGGATTAGATGTGCCCAAAGTACCACCCAGCCTGACCAAAGCCGCCTCGACAGTTGCATCATCGCCCATCAAAGGTCGTGGCACGACACCGGCCCCCTTGGCTCTTTCACCTCAGAAGTTCATGTCAACTCCACGACACGGCAGTGGCTCAACAACACGTTCACGATCGCTGACAGTTGGGTCCAATGAGGCCAGCCCTGTAGCATCCGACGTGCTTCAACACCATCGCAATCGGAGGAGTCAAGTTTTTGACATGTCTCCATCGTCATCTGACAATGAAGGAGACAAGCACAACGCACTGCTACGAGTACAACGCCGCAGGCAAAGTTCACGTCGGCTTTCCCAAATCGCATTTGACAACAGCCCGACTTTCAGGCCTCTTGACGTGTTGATTTGCGAAGATCATCCTGTTTCGAGGATGGTGATGGAAAAGCTCCTCGAAAAGCTGCGATGCAGGACCATTTCTGTGGCGAATGGCTCCGAGGCCGTCCGATACTCCATGAGCGAGATCCAGTTCGACGTCATTTTCCTAGAGTACAAGCTGCCACAGATCAGTGGAGCAGATGTGGCACGAATGATTCGAGAAACAAAAAATGCCAACTCACACACTCCAATCGTGGCAATAACTGCATATCTTAAGGAGCTGCAAGCGCCGCACTATTTCGACTCATTGATCGAGAAGCCCATCAGCTCGTCCAAGTTGACCGAGGTTCTGCGAAGTCTTTGTCAATGGCGACCTTCATCCCCCAGTCGAACAATGTCAGGACCATTGCCATGCCCGTTGCCCACTGGTCTCAAGAAGACGAATCCGCGCTCAGATGACAGCCCATCATCGAGCCTGTCCGCTTTTCCCGGACGCCACTCGTCTGCCATGATGTCCAGCCGCGAAGATTCCATCACGTCCAGCATGTTCGGAGACTCAGAGTCCGTTACCACAGATGACGCCCCGTTCGTGGTCGGTCGGAAAGAAACGGGCGACTGGGATGAAGGGGGCCTCGGTATTGCTGAAGGCGACATTCTTTCGGGCGCCTGCGAATCACCCAACCCCACTCCGACGCTCCTGACGCAACAATCTGCTCCTGCTCAGATAGAGAACGTTCGCTCCGGGGATCGAACAAGGCCGAGGAGTGAAAGCGGCGGCGACAAAAAAGGCCTGGAGGGCACAGACTCTGCAGATGACGAGGATGAAGAGACTGGCGGTACGAAAGGAAGGCACCGACGCCGCAGCAGCAAGCCACTGCAAGGCAAATCAGTCCTTCCCAGTTCCAAGCTAGGCATCGAGATGATGCGTGCTGATAGCCACGACAGCGTAAATTTTGGATCGGAGAGTACTTCCGAGGCAGTGACACAAGTCGCGACGACACCGTCCCAGGAGTTGGGCGCGCCAATTCTTACAGCAGCCGATGAGGCAGGAGCTACTCCTCCGCAGGATCCAGAGAACAAGTTCAAACTGGACAACCCGGCTGGGACGTTGGAAGGTGCAGACGTGACACCACGACCACCAGCCTTTTCAGACATGCCGGACAAATCGACGCGCAAGGATGAGGCTGGTGATGAGGAGGCTACGCCGCGCCCGGCTTATTATAAATAAGGAATATGGCACACCGAGACTGGAAAAAAAAAAAAGTGTGATATACTAAACAAGCATACCCATCAACCAAGACACTGCTCGCGTGGCTTGCTATTGTTCAAAAGTAATTGAAGTCCAATACCCAGATAGTGCTTGACACGTCTCTCCCCAATATTTCTCCCCCCTTCCCCTTACTTTATCTCTTTTCATTTGTATCAAAGGCAGCAGCGCGGCGTTACGTGGGATGAGCGAGCTTGGTTTGCAAACAAAGGTACACATGACAGCGGGACTGGCATAGCAGGGAGGATTGCGCAAAGGCTATGCGTGCAAAACACGCCAAAGAAAAAGACATGGGGCGCAAATGGGGGCGCTTACGATGTGGCCTGTGGCCGGCCTGGATTGTCTATTGCTCTCTTCGTCTTCGGCAAGAATGGTCTACTGTTTTGGGGCAACTGGTGCCTGTTTCGGTTGAAGGATGGACTGAGGAACCGAACTGAAGACGTGAGTGGAATGATTGAAGCAGAATCCAGATTTAGTTTCGTCTTGCGCCCTGTTCATTCATTCGGTCTATACATGACATTTTCATTTCCATTTTCATTACTTGTTGCTATCGCGGTCCCGTTGCTTGGAGCCGAGACTAGGTCATGGATGGTGTAAAAGACAGTTGACGAAGATGTGTACATTCGTGTCAAGTTGCCAGGACACGTGCTCGATAACCCGTCGGCACAAGCTGTTCCGCACCCCGGTCACACAACATTAGTAATATAACGGTGATGCGAAGTAGCGACCTGTCGACTGCATACCATCAGGACCTTGACCCTGGCATCACTTCCCGAAACAGAGTAGATGATGCTACGATGCACGGGGTCTGGACTGGCTTAGACTCGTGCACCTGCGCACTAATACTAACGAGGATGAGTGTTATTATTCGGAGAAGGCGGTCAGAGGAAACGGATATACGCGGCACGAGGTGGGCTTTCCACTGGTGGTTTCGTATCAGAGAAGATAGATGTACGGAGAGTGAGTTGCGAGAATGCACGGGGTATTTATTACACGGCGCCACAAAAGAAGACATGCAAGTTGACGAAGAATGTTGGAAAAAAGAAAAGAGAGGGAACAAACGGGTGGGGGTGCGTGCGTGCGTGCGTCCGGCTTGGCGATGGGTGGCACGGGGGGAAGTTGGCGTTGGCGTTGGCTCGGCTGCAAGTCAACTCACGCGACCGACTGCCCTTTCGGCCAAGGAATTTGGATGCGTTCATGTTTAAGGCGTTGGTTGTCGCACACACGAGCTCACAGCTTCCAACCTCGGGCCAGGCAGGGCAGCATGCAGAGGACTTGCCGCGGGTCAACTTGAAGGGCGGCCGGTGGTCGGTGACGGATAAGAACAAAGCTCCAAATTTGCAAATGAGTGAACATGACGGGATTGGCTGGGGCTTGGCTGGGGCTTGGCTGGGGCTTGGTCGATCTGCGGTTGAGTTGCCGGCTGAGCCGAAAGCAGAGAACAGGACGGACAAGAAGACAAGGTGCGCCTGCCAGCCAGGAAATGTCCCCAGATTTCTGGACCCCCTTTGGTCTGTGGGTTTGCTTGCTGAGGCAAGAGGCCCACCCCTTGTTGCAGGTTGCTTGTTGCAGGTTGCAGGTTGCAGGTTGCAGGCCCCCTCCCCCCCACCTTCATCCTGGCCAACCAGACGTCACACACGTGCATTGAGATCTGATGAATGCAGCTCCTCCGTGGACGAACGAGCTTTTACATACAATATTATTAATAACCTTTTGCCCTTGTGTCCTTGTTGTCGGCCGGCCGGCCTTTTCAACCGGCAATTGTCTTCGCAGACCCACTCGAACACGGTGCCCAATCGACGCTTCTGACTGGTCCAGATATCCGATGCCAGCTTCAAGCCGTCGTTGATCTCGGCTCGGTGCACCAAACGCGGATGGCGAGAGCGAGAGTCTTTGTTGTTAAAAGAATTGTGTCTCTTCCTCCTTTGTCTGTGTCTGCCACTGACTGATTGATTTTTGACCCCATTCATTTCCGTGGCTCGTGGCTCGTGGCTCGTGGCTCGTGGCTCTTGCCTCCTCGGTCTCGACGACGGATCCATCGCACGTCAAAAAGCAAGCATCACATCCGACTCCAATGGCAGATTTCGATTCATCCCAGTCCGATCTGGGCGCGCGCAACCGCGGCCATCATCCTGCTATCCTCCCGGGTGTGATTCCGATTCCCCATGGCCCGCCCGGTGACCGCGACAGCGACGAGTTCACTCTCCAACATGCCACGGCAGCCGAACAGCGAATCTTCAGCCATGTCACACGCCCAGACGACTCGTATACCTCGGACGGTGTATACTGGGCTGACTTGCCCTGGATGCAGCGCGTCAAGTTTGTCTCTCGGGTGGACCGTGAGGCCGCTTCCAAAGAACTCAGCACCATAGGTTCCATGATGAAGAAAGATCCCCTCTCTCCCCTCTCCTGGTATGCCCGGCATGCTGTCATTCCTGGTGCCGGTCTCGGCCTCGAGGGCTACGTTCTCTTCTCCATTGGAAACTTGGAGCCGCTTTTCAAAAAGGTGTGGCCTGAATGCTGGGACGAGCACCGAGTTTGCAGCAAGAACTGGATCGCCAGCGTGACCTATCTCGAGATCATTGGCATCATGGTTGGTCAGGTCTTTGTTGGTGTGAGTCTCTCTCTCTTTTCTTTTCTTTTTTTTTTCTTCTCCCGCTTCTCTTCCCCGCTCTCTTGCCAGTCGTCGCTCATCTGTTTTGCTCTCACATAGGTCATTGGTGACTGGGTTGGTCGTCGATGGGGTCTCATCCAGGACGCCATCATCATGTTTATTGGTCTTCTCATGTTGACTGCCAGTTGGGGCCTGACCCTCCAGGGCTGGGTCATTTGCTATGCCTGGTCTCTCTTCTTCTATTCCTTGGGTGTTGGCGGCGAGTACCCCATCACTGCCACGTCTTCACTTGAGAACGCCTCTACCGAGGGCAAGCTGTCTACCAAGGAAGATCGCTTGCACCGAGGCCGCCGCGTCACCATGGCGTTTTTGATGCAGGGCTGGGGCCAGTTCGTCAACCAAGTCCTTCTCATCGTTCTGCTCGTCATCTTCAACAAGGGAACTGGTGCTCCACCATACAGCACCTCCGCTGCTCAGTATGCGTTCCGCCTCTCCTTCGCTTTCCCTGCCATTGGTACTCTGTGGCTGGTCTACTACAGAACCTGGAAGATGCCAAATGCCTCCAAGCAGTTGGCGCAGGCCAAAAATCGAGCCAAGGTCACCGGCTACGATGTGACGGCTCTGCGATACTGCTTCAGCAATTTCGGCGGCCGTTTGCTCGCAACTGCCGGCACTTGGTTCTGCAACGATGTCTTTTTCTATGGCAACAAGCTTTTCCAAGGCCAGTTCATCAAAGTCATCTCCAACGACCCCAGCTCTCTCATGACAAATTGGACCTGGAACTTGGTCAACATTACTGTCTCCCTGGCTGGTTACTACCTCGCCTCTGTGCTCATCGACAACAAACTTTACGGTCGTAAGATGATGCAGCAGGTTGGCTTCTTCATGTGTTTTCTCATGTTTGTCATTCCCGCCTTCCGCTACAAGTACTACACGGGCCCGGAAGGTATCCACTCCTTCCAAGCCATGTACTTCTTGTCATCGTTCTTCAATCAGTTTGGTCCCAACTCTGTTACCTTCCTCATCGCGGGCGAGGTGTTCCCAACTCCTATCCGTGCCAGTGCTCACGGTTTCTCTGCTTGCATGGGCAAGGCCGGTGCTCTGCTGGCCTCGGTGCTGTACAACTACATAGATGATCAGACCAAGTTCTACATCGTTCCTTGGTTCGGTCTCGCTGGCATGTTCCTCACCTGGCTCTTCCTGCCCGACACCACCGGCCTGGATCTGAAGGAGCAGGAGCGTCGCTGGAGATATATCCGCGATGGAAAGGCCCACGAGTACCACGGTATCGCCGTTCACCCCCAGCACTTGAGTTTGTGGGAGCGCATCCAGGGGCTGCACAAGACGTACGACCCCGAGGCAGACTGGAAAGCCAAGGTTGCTGATATGCGCACTGAGTGGGAGCATGTCCAGGCTAGCCGTGGGCCCAAGGAAACTGAAGGCGACCACGACCACGGAATGCCCGATGATGGCGAGTTCTCTCCCGAGATTCACGCTTACTTTAAGCGCTCCAGCCCCAAAAACCCATCGGCTTCGCGTGGTGTCCTTGGCGAGAAAATCACGGATCATGATGCGAAAGAAGCAAAATGACGGGCATTGCTGTACCAGCGATGATGACTGACAAGCACACGTTCCAATTCATCTCAAATATGGTTTTTTTTTTTTCGGTGTCAAAAAGGGTCACAGCTTGTCTTTTTTTTTTTTCATGTCAGTATTCGACTTGATTGCATTATTTTTCCTATAAAGGCATTCGCATCTCGCTTGGGACGAGCTCGGAGTTGGGTAACGCGGCGGTGGACTAGACGGCAACGACTAGTAGTGGCTACAGCTAGGTAGATTTTAGATTTCCAAGTCAACTTCCAAATTCAACAGTGAGCAAAAAGAACTTTACAAATCAAAACTTGTTTCTGCAATCCCTCATGTCACGAATGGAACTGGAATTGAATTGATTCTCGTTCGACATTCCACTCTCAATCAAGTTCAATCGTATGTGATACTATTCTTGACGTAATTTACGCTCTATAGATTCCTAACATGTTCCTACATGAATCTTTAAACACTTACAAGGGCAACCATCAAAAAAAAAGAGAGAGAAATACCACCCCCCAAAAAACATGAATCAAAGAAAATAGCCCAATTCAGCCACAGTCGGTCGGACTCGACCAACATATCGAGGGTATTCGAAACGCCATTTAACCTCCTCTGCGCCAAATTTTGGGCTCAGAAACCCAACAGCTGCCCAAGGCCTGTGTCGATTTTCATCGTGTCATGTAAAATACAATCATTGACGATTATGGGATGACGCAAGAATGCCTTTGATGATATTCTTTCCCACAAAAAAAAAAGAAAAAAAAAAGAGAGAGGAGAGAGAAAAAAGATATATGCATGTGTGCGCCCTTGTATATATATGGAGAAACGAACAGGCGCTCGGGACAGAAATTAAGCCCCCACCTTAGTAGATTCTGTTTAATCTTCTGTTTGAAGTGGACTTATAGAGTCACTACCCATCTCAGAGCGCTGTGGCTGAATAGTAACCGAATTCGGTATTGATGCTGGCACAATGACTCGAAGAATGCACTCATCCAAGTGCTCGTAGAAGTCCTGGGCAGTGGTGAAGCGGCCGCCGCAGATGGAACAAGGGGCACCGAAATGATGGAGACCGGAAGAAGCATGGTCGTCAAGCAAATGAGCTAAACTGCCATTTCGATTGTTTGTTGGTGTCTGATCAACATTGTGTGCTGTGGCTAGGTGACGTTTGAACACATCGGCCCGACCAAAGACCTTCTCGTACGGCGGCGATCCAACCCCAGGGCAGAATGGGCAGACCATGGTGCCTCTATAGTGTGAGTGCGTGGCGATTCTTGTCGTATTTTCGAGCAAAGCCTTTTGTGTGATATTCACATGCGACAATGGGACATTTCTCTGGACGTTCTTCCTGATGCGTCAGCATGTGTGCCGCCAGATCCTTGACGGTCCTGCCGCAATCTGGGTGAGGGCATCGGCTGCGATTGTCGGCTGGCCGATTCCCAGACTGATTGGATTGCGTCGAGGTGCCGCGTCGCCAGGGATCATCGACTGGCGACACCATACAAGCTCGTGACGCCGTTGGCTCAGGTATCATTCTGACTGCGCATGTTGACGGTTCCAGAGTGGGATTGTCACCTTCGTCCTCACCTCCACTCAAGTAGTCGGCCTGCGAGGGGTCCATCGGCTGCCGGACCTCTCGCATCCAGTCCTTCAGGACTGGCATGGGTGGCCAGTCGCCACTGGCCTTGCCACCACGATGCGGACTGAAATGAGCTCTTCGCAAATGTGCTGCAGCGTTGTAGTACGCACCATACTGCTTCTGAGCCATACACGCCTTGCAGCTGGAAAGCGACACAACAGGTCGGAGAGAAGCATCTGACGTTTTCCGGCTCGCAGCAGACCCAGCGGCGCACAAGAGCAGAGTGTTTTGCATCTGTGTGTCGCCTCAACTCGTGCTCTCCTCGGAAGCCTTCGGGATATTCATTGCATTTCTCGCAGTACACACGCCGCAAGGGAGCTCGTTGGTACGAAGCCCGGAATCGCGTCGGAGAATCTGGCACTTTCCATATTGATTCGAGCTGCCTTGACGCCGAGGAAGCTTCCCCGACTGTATGTCTTCTGCTTCTTTCGACTTCCGGATCAAGGAAAGGCCCCAACTCGGATGTTCGACGTTCTAGAAGCCCAAAATCGTCCTGAGAGCTCGGTCGCCAGCTTTGAGGACCAGACGGTGTTATGACAGACGGTTCTGGCCGGCGTGATTCCTGGGCCTGGGCCTGGACACCGCGCAGCAGTGGTGCTGATGCAGATGGCTGACGCATCACATTGTTTGGTTTGCGTTGTCGAAGGAATCCATTGAAGCCAAGGCTTTCTATGTACCCATCGCCGAGCCTGATCAGATAATCGGCGCTTGATTCTATGCCTTCTGAGGCCCAAATCTCTGTTCGGATGAGGCGGTTGATACTGTAGTGGAGTGATGTTTCTTCATGTGTCATGTTCCCCTCCCAGCCATTACCAAGCGAAGGACCAGATGAGCAAAATAGTTGCACCAGGCTCCGGTACATGCCATGAATCAATTGGCTCGTGTTTCCTGACGTGGCCCGCAGCGACTGTTGGAGACTAGAGTTTGATGGTGCCGATGGTATCATGTCGAGTAGGAGCGTGCGTGTTGCGCTGAAGATACAAATGGAGAGGAAGTCTGCTAGCGTGTCTCGCGGCCGATGACTCGACTTGGAAGAGCACATGGACTCGAAAGACTGGAGAAACCGTACAAGACATTCCTCAAGTAGCCGCGTATATTCCTCCAGGTCGGCGCCCTCTGGCGGGCTCTGAACATTGAACGTTGCGCCGATTCGAAGGACCGGGTCTGGGTGCAAGATGCCGTAGAAAATTGTTTCCCGAAGGAGTAGCTTCGCATTATATAATGCGGGGTAGAACGCCTCCTCGTTTTCCCTCGAGGTGCATAGTGATCCGCTGACTCGAATGAGCTGGAAAAGATCAAACGCCGTGTCTTGAGCATGCCAGCTGCTGGCGATGGCGGAGAGCGATGGAGGAGGCTGGTTGGACATTTCACGATTATAACCGGAAGTCCTATCGTTTGAACTGCTCTTCGAATCAAGGTGCGCTGACCACCAGAAAGCATCGGGGAAATCAAGATTGGCCTCGACGATAACCGTAAAATGTTCGGGGAAAGAGCAGACGGTTTGTAAATATTCATTTATGCCTCGGCGCTGCGAGAGCAGGGATAAATCAGGTACCCGGATCTGTTTTGGGGACGAAAAGCCTGGCTAGATGGTCAACAACAGCTTTTTTTCCCAAACTCATTGGTGACGGGGAGAATGCTTCTTTACTTGGCAATATCATTTCAGCGAAAGATGCAAGAGGATTGCGGAAACAACCGATCACGCCCCAGTGTTCATACCTGGCTGCCGGCGGCGCGTCGGAACAATTGAAGCATGTTTTGCTGTCATCGTCATCGCACTATAGCAAAATGTGCTGTGTTAGATTGACGGTGAATACATCGCGCTCCTCATAACCGGGGATGCGCACCTTTTTTTTCTCTATCTTGCATCGAAGACAAGGGTTTGTCTGGCGAAAAAGTTGAAGCTCGCCAATGGATTCGAGCCGAGGTTGAGTGAGCTTAGATCTTTTCAGGGGAGGTAGCAAGGGCTCTACCTCGGCATCATTTGAATTTCTGCGCAGACCTTTGGGGGCTGTCGTTCCGCAAAACGTGTAGTTCGTTGATATGTCATAGTTTTCTTTTGGTGTACTTTGGGGGCTGATGGCGTGCAGCTGAGGTGGCCCAGCGAAGCCACCGGTTCGTATCGATGGCAAATGGCGCAGCGACTGTGGGTGGTCGGTAAGTCGGAATGACTGTGAATCCGCTACAGTTGTTGAACAAGTTTCAGTAGAAGACCCCGAGTCTCGTTTGGCAAGCCTCTGGTGAAGACGGTCGTGAGCGTCGTGTTCTTGTTGAGTAGCTATTCCGTAGACATAATGAGCGCATCGCTGGTCCCAACACTTGATAGACGGCATGGGCCGCGGTTTTAACGTGGCCGTTTCATCGAGTGAGGCACGATGGAAGCGTAGTCTAGGGTCGTGAAGATCGAGATGCTTCTCGAACCAAGAAGCAAAATCCAGTGGCGCCGACGATGCCGATCTTCTCAAGGGTTCGATCACGTCCACATCTTGTATTGAATATTAGCGAAATGGACGAGGATATAAACGAATGCTCCCATGTTTGCGAGGACCTACCGTGCTGAATGCATACGGACTCGAGACATTCGCAACGATACTGAAGCGCTCGGGCTTCTTCGGCGCCGGACAGAAGAGGGATTTTCGCAGTCAGGTCTTTTCATGTCAAAACAAGCAGTAGCTTTGCGTTAGCACCAAGTACGATCCAACACAGAAGCAGGGAGAAGAAGAAAGGGCTTAGATTGGCTATATAATCTGAAATTCGGGAGTATTACTCCTACGAACCCGGATTCCGAAATAAGTGAACAGTTTTGACCAGGCCCTCAAAGAATGGACAAGATGTCGCTCGAGGAGGGAAAGTTGGTCAATCAACTTACCGTGATGAACCACAAGGTTCTCGAGAATTTGCACCTTGTGGCGCAGCATATCGAGCTCAACCGGCAAATCCAGGCCGTGTTGAGCATATAGCAACGTTGAAAGCCTGGACTCAATATGGGCTTGCTGATCGAGCAACTGACGGATCGCGACATCGATGCCGGGCGCATATTCGACACCTGTGCCGGACATGATGACTGCTTCATCCCCCAAAGCATATCACGCAGACATAGTCACCTTGGGGGGGAGAATGATGCAACGAGGCTTGGAGTTCGGAGCGTGTTCCCCTCGGATGTCGTCGTTTTTTTTTTTAAAAAAAAATCGGACCGGGGTGACGAAACACTTGCTGTTGATGGAACACTTTTAGGCAAGGACGGAGAAAAACCAAATGAGAAGGTTGTTTTCAACGTTCAACAACAGGACTGAGGCACCGGTGTGCCTTGTGCCATGGCTCTGGCTCAAGATTGCAGCGGAAATATGCAAAGAACAAAACAAAGTGCTTGTTGTCTTTCTCATATTACATGCTCTGGTGCCGAGCCTCGCCACTCGTCGCGACAGGTTCAAATTGAGTACAGAGCGGCGGGCATGATGGATGTATTATGTTGAAAGCGGCAAGTGTGAGCGAGTCTGTCTCTCTTTTCCCTTCTCAGCAGTGGGTGTGTGTCTCTGCGCGGACGAGAGTTTGTGTTCGGAATCGCTGACTAGTTGGACATCTGCGGTCTGTAATCTGCAGTGTGCAGTGTGCAGTGTGCAGTGTGCAGTGTCTGCAGCGCGCAGTCTGCAAGAAAGAGTCTAGTCTCGAGTCTCGTCCCGTTTTACAATCTTCAACCCGGTCTGTCTGCACATGTCTGGTGCGTAAACCGTAGGAAGCAGGGAATGGTGCGTGAGCAGCAAGCAAGCAACCCACCGGGGCCACATGTGCCCGCTCCGTGCTCGGCACCTTGTTGCTATTCTTGCTGGCTGTTTGAAAAAACTGCAGCCCTGCAGGTTGATCCGTGCTTGTCACTCGCTTTCTCAACTCAACCTTTTCTCATTTAACCCGGGGTGTGGGCGACGGTCCAAACAGGGGGCAGCTGCGATCCTGGGAGGGAACCAGGAACCCTGAGATGCCTGGCCGAGCCAAAGAGAGGGCTAATGTATGTTGTAGTCCGTAGTATGTATGTACTCCGTGGAGTGCGAAGAAGCATGGTGCTGCAGACTGTGTGCGGAGCCTTGCCGCGGATTGACGTGACGGACATGGATGAACACAACTTGCTTGCTGGATTTCCACAGAAGGCAGAAGGGAAGGGAGGATTCTGTCCTTAACATTTCAGCCACCGGGAGGACCCGGCAGGAAAGGTGCGAGGAAGTGGGTATCTGCTCCAGCTCCATCCAACCTCACGCCACTCACGCCACTCACGCCACTCACGCCACTCACGCCACTCACGCCACTCACGCCACTCACGCCACTCACGCCACTCACGCCACTCACGCCACTCACGCCACTCACGCCACTCACGCCACTCACGCCACTCACGCCACTCACGCCACTCACGCCACTCACGCCACTCACGCCACTCACGCCACTCACGCCACTCACGCCACTCACGCCACTCACGCCACTCACGCCACTCACGCCACTCACGCCACTCACGCCAACTCACGCCAACTCACGCACGCACTGTCAACGTGGAACAAGCCCAACAAGCCCAACAAGCCAGCCCACGAGCTTCGGCTGCAAGCCGCAGGCCCATCAAAGAAGAACAGGAGCTGACGAGCACACCCCCCATGCCCCCCACTACGGAGCACATGAGCTGAAATATCGCTCACCAGATTACCAGAGGCGCATGAAACGCACCCGTACACAACAAGGAAAGATAAACGAGTCAGTCGGGATACGAATGATCCCAACGTCCACAAGGATATTAATATATACATATTAATATGAGGGGTGGCACCAGCCATGTGTCTGACCGCATTGCCCCTCGCACCTCATTGGCTGTCCGTGAACCCTGCACATTCCTCAACTCTGACCTTCAGCAGCGATAAGTACATGGCCCGAGATGGCACGGTATTCCCCGTCTTGCCATGAGTTATGTGTGACTTGTGAGTGCTCCGTTCCGACCAGCGAAATACGGAGTATAATAAGGAAGAAAATTCCCCGTGCCAATGCCGTGTCACAAGTTCCCCCATCGAGACGACGTCTCGGAAGTTCTGCCGTTGACCAAAACTGGTCAGTCTTTGACGCATGTCTGCTGAACAACTCCGGTTTGGCTTCCTTAGAGCTACTCTGTCAATCGATAGAACGTCAACCAAGAGGCAGTAACAACAGTATGTGTCATGATTTTGATGGCGCGCTTGCTTGCGAAGGTTATGTCATGTTGAATGGACTATCAGTCTTTACCACCATGTATGTATGGCCAAAGTCCTGATCTACGTATGATTGAGTACACGTTTGATGTCTCTCCTTTGTCTCGACCGACCCCTTGGATGCCTTTAAACACCAAATGCCGCGCTTGTCCCTACCAAGGAAACATTTTCCACCAGGTATGTTGTCGAGAGCCCCATATTATCCTGGTTTCTCATTACCGTGTATCTTGTCTTTCAGTCGAGCCAATGTTTGCGCTTTCCCTAGAATCGATGCGGTGCGTGTCCCAGATGGTGTGCCGTTCGTATCAGCTTTCAGCTGCGGGACAGCTAGCCATTCACGAATCATTCTTGGACTCTTTCGTCCAGTCATTTCGCGGCCGCATCCATCCATCTCTTTTCTCTCTTTTCCGCATTGAAGAATAATTCTATTCGCTGCTGGCCCATCGCTGTTCTCGCAACGGCATTTCCTTTCCAGATGCTGCACGGCTTCCATCGGCTTCATTCTTGTGTGCCCAATACTCGCCCAATCGCTCCTCGGCGTACGAGGAATAGTCGAAATCAATGTGAGAAATAGTCGCTTGAATCAATGACCAAATACCCCAGAAGAAGCCTGGAACACCTCGGAAGAGGTCCACTTCATCCATCAATTTTTGGGTTTCTTCTTCTTGGTTCATTGTCTGGCCCACCAGCTTGGCATACGTGCCAATATACTCGCGGATGAAAGCCAAGCGCTGGGAGCGGGTAGGAATGGCTGAGTAATCGCAGCTGTACCCAACCCATTCGGCAAAGTGGTTGGCAATGTCAAAAGCCACAGGCGACGGCGTTCCGTACTCATAGTCGATGAAACTTACTGAGGGTTCTGCATCAGCATCACGGTTGATGACGTTGGCGCAAAGTAGGTCACAATGAGCAAATACCAGCTGTTTAGGTTCGAAAACCAGTCAGTGACTTGTGATCCAGATGAGGTCCATTTATTATATGAAAAGAAAAAAAAAGAAGGATGGGCCAAAGTTGTCTCAGCTAACATACCCCGTCTTGGCCCAAGCCGGGACGCTGGCCAAGTCGTTGAATCATTTCTTCTAGCTCTTTTTGAAGCAGTGACTTTCTCTCGCGACGCGGCTCCGTGTCTGTAGGCAAGGCCAATATCCACTTCTGCATCGTGGTCCAAACATTGGGAACAGGCTTGCCAGCCGCGGCTTTGGCAATGATGGAATTGTTGTTGCTGTCACCGTTGCTAGAGCTGTCTCGTCGAAGAGAAGAGTCGGGGATGCAAGGGACGGTCGCGTGCCATTGAGCTAGTCTTCGAGCGATTGCTCTCAAGATGGGCGGATCGGCGAGATCTTTAGGCTGAGCAACTGCGCCTGGGATGAACCGATACAGCATGCCATTGCCAAAGCGAGCTAGGAGCGGGGGAGCTAGGTTATATTTCATAAGAAGCTCGTGGTTTGCCGCCTCGCGTTCACGATCGATCAAGACATCTGTGCCATTTCCATAGGCACGCAAAAGGACAGCCTCTCGGTCCTCGTCAGTTTTGCTGAGACCAGGACGACGGTTCACAGCCTTGAGCAGGGTGTTGGTGATGCCATCAGTGAAACGAACGAAATCGATGTGAGCTTCGTCCGCGGCCCAGTGAGGGAACAGCGTCAAGATAAGCTTCATGGCTGAATTGTGCGAGTCACTGTTGTCGTAGCGCAGAGGAATGAAGCGAACATGGCCGTGCTCGCCATGCTCGCCGTGGGCAACAGCGGCAACGGCAGCAACAGCGGCAGCAGGCGACATGATGACGAAGAGGCACTCGACGGCAGGGGACTGGTGAAAAGCACAAAGAGATATATATATACGAGCACCACTTCAGGGCGACGGTTGAGGACAGATGGTAGGTACGGTGCAGAGACGACGGATGATGGTAGGTGAGCGTCGTCGCAAAGAAGTTGGAGGCAAGGGGAGGAGAAGACGTGAAGTTGGAGTAGCTCACACGACCTATTGCTCCTCCAAGTAGTTATATGTAGTCAAGGGCAGACAGAAGATGGCCGGGAAGGAGCCCAGGACAAGCACTTGCCAAAGCGTCTTGCGATTTGTGTGGGCCAGAAGGAAGCGTTTTGGCGCCGTGGCGGTGACGTTTTGGCCAAGCCAAACCAAGCCAAACCAAAAGCAAACCAGAAAACCCCCTTGAAAGGGCACAAGAAAGGGCCCAAATTTGGAAGGTTGGGAAAGGCGCCAAGGCCGAGGTCCCTAGGTCCCTGCCCTGGGCCTGTGTAAGAGCTCTGAGCAATAACAATTAGCGGGTCCCCCCAACTCTTGCGCGTGTAACTACAGATTAACTGCCTGCCTTCTTGTAATCCGTAGACGGTGAGATAAAAAGTGAGTTTCGCCACCACAAGCCCACAGGCCATCTGCCACGGCATGGCATGGCTTGCATCAAAACTCCTTTTGCATCCGAATTTTGTTGAGCGATCGATTTCCTGTGTCTACCATGTCCTGTTCAAATCTTGGCTTATCTAGCTAGTAGAGATGCAGACGCGGATAGGGACTGAGGGATATTCAATGATGAGTTCCTGCCCGCGACCCCGCCTTGCGCCTTGTTTCATATAATGCCAAACTCCAAAACGTCGAAATCGGTTGCACTCGAGTTCACGTTCTCGCTTTAGTACAGAACCGTCCGGGGCTTCAACAAAGTACGGTGACGAAAACCTTCACCAGCACCGTTGCACAGAAGGAGATTGAACTCGGGTGCAAGCATGCAAGCACGCAAGTACGCAAGCAGCGAGGTGGTTCTGCATCAGGGCTGTCCTACCGAGAAAGAAGAAGAAGAAAGACGAAGTCAAGCATCGACCTGGCTGGGCAGACTGAGAAGGATTTGACGGCAAGCTGGAGCAACCAGCGTTCTTAGTCGCGTCAAATCCCCTCCATTTTTCAGTGACGCTCTAATCGCGGTTTGTGTCGAAAGCTTCCAACCTGTCGATCCACTCGTGAGCTTGCAGCTTGGTGTTTGATGATCTTTTTTTTTGCGACCATCTAGGCTGGCTTGTGGCAGAGATGTGTGCTTCCAATCACCCCATGTGCCACGAGGATGCATGCCGCCGCCACCACTAGGCATCCCGATTGTGACTTGGTCTCATGACCGGTCCAAGGCTGCCGGCATTGCAAGAGCATTGCAAGACGTCAAGAAGCCGCGAGATGGTATCGAAACTGGCCGCTGTTTGAGACAGATGCATCCAACACAAGAGAGGCAACGAACATTGCCTGCGCATGAACCAATGGCTGGAGTTTCTATTCGGCCTGAATCGTCCGTCACTTTGGACTAGGAGCCTCGCCATACTCTTGAACACTTGGGGAGTTTATGTTGTCGAGTTGTGTTAGATTCAGAGAGTGTACGGAGCAGGGAGTAGTGGCAAATCTACAACGCACTGCCTGTCGGTAATACGATTGGAACTTGTTGGTGCGATCGGAAAGGGGTTTTTGGATGGCAAAGGCTCCGTTGTCATCCTTGGTGGCTGTTGCGTCGCGCACCCGTTGAACGAACATGATGCAGGAGATTCCCAATCAGGAACATCGAGCCCATTTTCTGACAGCTAGCAGTAGGAATCCTGCTGTCTTGGTTGTATCGAACGCTCATGTGCCTTATAAAGCGATTATATCCCCGTCACCCTGGCGAGTGGGTTGCAGGACACGACAGTCACGAGAAACGAGGAGGACTGTTCCAAGCAAAACAGAATGATAGGACTAGAAAAGAAGACAGGGAGAAGGAGACGAACTGCAAGTGAATCGAGCAATGAAACCCATGTATACATGTCCGGGTCGAATGCGATATGTACGACAACTGATCCCTACCCTGAGGGCTTTAGGGTTTGGCTGTTGGTTGCTATCATCATGGTTCATGGATGACGGCGATTTCGTGGGTGATTAACAGTGTTGACTGATGAAAATCCAAGTTCAACTAGAAGAGCGGGAAAGGATTTTTTTTTTTTAAAAAAAACCACCTCACTTTCGTAGACCTCAAGGAAACAAAGACTGTGATGCGATGGACAACTCGTCGCTTCGACGCAGGTCATGTGATGCAACACGGCACTTCCACTTGCGACATGCGCTTGAGCTTCAGGTAGGGTTCGCACCTGCCATGTCTTCCATCACCAGTGAGAATTTTCTGGCCGTCGCTCTCGTCATCAACCGGTCGCGGGATGGACCAGCCTTCGTTTTCCACTATCCGCCCGACGTGCAACCCGTCACGAATCAGCCAGAGCGTCCCGCCGATGCAAGCGGTGCGGATGAGGACATCCTTCTTGAGCGACTCGGCCAGCCCAGCGGCCGCGACTTGACTGCCGGAGACGGCGCCGCCATCGAAAATCACCACAATCACCACCGCGATGACCATCTCATGACAGATACGGGCTCTCGGGTCATGCCGTGGGAGCGAGTCGCGGGCTTTCCCACGCGGGATCTAGCCAGCATCCTCACGCCAGCCCGGTCCTACCACAAGAAGCTCTTCCAGCTGTCCCTGGACCCGATGCACTGCATCTCATGCCCAATCCACGTCCCAGAGGACGGGAAATGGAAGCGAAACAAAAAGTCCAACAAGACCAGCAAACCTCGGCGTCATTCCGAGGACCAGCTTGCGCCCCCCCATGAGATGGAGCCGCCCACGCCGTCCGTCGCCGTCGTCTCGTCTGAGGCTGCCAGGGACAAAGATGGTGGGAAAAGGGATGACGCGGATGAGGAGAAGCGCAGCTCCATGACAATGTTCAACCTCGTTTTTATCCTCAACCCCAAGAAGAGCGAGGACAAGGAGCTCGTGGACGCGCTGTACCACAACGTGGTCAAGAAGGTGAACAAGGCGTACAAGTACAGCCAGCAACACTGCGAATTCGTGTGGAAGGAGTCGAAGCGGATATTGCTCGCCAAGGATCGAGCTCGAGAAGAGAGTAAGAGTAGGCCATGCTCGTATGCACCTCACCCCCCTGCAAGCTCACTTGCTGACTCGATGTCGTGTAGAGAAGACCATGAGTGTGCTGTGGAAAGAACTCCTCCAGACATTCTCCCTAGCAGCATCCGTGCATGACATATACGAGGCCGTGTCCCGCAACAAGATAGCGACGCTCCATCTCGACACGCCCGCCGGTGTGCTGACGCCGTCGGTCCAGATCCCGGCACCCTTCTTCGTCTCCGACATCCCCGGCGAGCACCATGGCAGCCAGCACGAGCACGGCCTGTGGCTCACAACAGCCAACTCGTTCCTGAGCCACGAGCAGCTCGATGACCCCGAGTTCCTCGACAAGAACTTCGCGCTGCTCCTCCTGGAGGACGAGAAGAAGATCATAGCCGAGCTTCAAGCAGATCGGGATCCCACGAACGTCTCCATGATTGAGTTTGCGAGGCTCGCCAAGCCCACCATGTCCTTCTACCAGGTCTGCCAGAGCAACATCCTCACGTCCAGCCAAGTCCGCAAATACGCCCAGCACTTCATCTTCTGGCGCCGTGCGATTGCCGTCCCGCCCCTGCACGCCCGAGACGTCTACATCATCTCCCCCAACTGCGACCTCACCCGCCTGCCCCAAGACGCAGTCGAGTGGCACCGAGCCTTTCCCCTCGCGCCCCCGCTGCCCAACTTCCTCTCGGAGCTGTCCTACGCGCCTCGCCCCTTCAAGGCCTTTTGTCCCAGCAAGCCCCATCGGCCGCTGTACCTCCGCATGCTGGCCTGGCTCCTCCGAGGCGGCTGGGTCACTCAACTCTGCACGTTCGCCTACGTCGTCGTCTGGCCCGAGATTCTCTACGAGGTGGCCCATGAGATGGAAGCAGAGGAGCTGGCTGCCGCGGAAGAAGAGGCGCGGAGCAGACAACACGATGGTCCATTATCATCGGGAACAACAATTGCTGGGCCATCGTTGCAAGATGCAGCAACAGCAACAGCAACAACAACAACTGCTGCTGCTGCTGCTGCTGCTACTTCACAACCACAACCACAACCACAACCATCAACGATAACCACAGCAAACGAGACCCCCCAACCCCAAGAATCCTCAGGAACCCCTCCCCCGACCCCGGCGACGAACCCAGTCCGAAAACAATCCCACGTCAACCACGCCAGCCCCTCACGGCAGAGCACGTCGCGGAAATGGCTCGCCTCGAACGCATCGCTCTCAAGGCCTCCCGCGAAGCAGCCGACAAGGCCACCGCCCACGCACGCAAAGTCATGCCCATCGCCACCGCCCACCCGTCCGTCAACGACGCGCCCCATCTCGCCGGCCTGACACCCCACATCATCGTCGACGCCAAGAAGGCGACGGGCAGGGAATCGCGATACCTGTCCGCCATTGCGCGCAGGCTCAAGGACGACAAGGCCCGCGGGGCGTGGCAGCTCATGTGCAAGTACTTTGACGGGAGGAACGCTCTCGAGAGGATAGCCTTGCAGGAGGAGATGAAGCGTAAGGAGGCTTGGACTCTTTTGACGGCCATGAGCGAGTATTTGCTTTGCACGAGGCATTGGTGAAGTGAGGTGGGCGACAATGGACGAACAGGGCGACTTGCCTTTAAATCAAAGCCACGCTGGAGGAAGAGTGACGACTGACGACAATGGAAAATCAACGCATCATGTGAGACATTTTTTGTCTTTGTTTCCGACCAACGACCAAGTGGAAGCGCGTACCCCAGGCCCTCCCTCACATGGCAGCCATCTGGAGGGAACAAGACTACTGGATCAAAGGGACAGGGCACATTGCAAACGGGCACAAGTACTGTAAATAAGTAGCCAGTATATTAATAACAAGCAGACATAACTACATCTTGAGATGAAACATTCATAGACTTGCCAGGCCCAAACGAGCAAGCCAGCCTGCTTGAAGGAACCAAATAAAATATAGAGTGGAAAGGGCCACAAGTGGTAAAAGCCATGGGCCCATGGTCCCAAAACATTAGAAGAATAAAACACCATCCCCCCGAAAAGCAAACAAGGCCTTCAAAGGCGACAAAGTTGGACAGTCGGAAAAAAAAAAAAAAAAAAAAAAGACAAGCGAGGCCGACCTTGATTACAAAGAGCCAGCCGAGGTATCGCAATAGCAAAACACGCGTATCTGATAAGACGCACGCATATGGCGGCAGAAGCAGGAAAAAATGAAATAAAACAAGTCTCGAGGAAGAGAACCACATTGCGTGGAAAGATGGCCGAATAAAGCAAAGGCTAGAGTTTGCGGAGAAGAGAAGTTGACGGACGAAAAGCAAGTTGTAAAAAGTGAAACAAGAAGCCACGGTAGGCAAATCTGTCCGCCACTGTATAATGCAAGTTCAAAAGGTACCCCCAAGTGTCTAAACCCACCAGTCCCAGTTTCAAAGGGAACGTTGCAACTTAAATCAAGTCAAACCGGTCAGGCCTCCCAACCGTCGTGTGCATGTGTGTGTGTGTTATGCATGTGCCCCTCAACGCCTCAAATTGGGAGCAGGCTGGTGAGAACGAAAGCCATCCCTGAATGTGCCACCCATATGCTTCTCATCACGTAACACCGGGTAGACCTCGATGCAAGGCTACTGAAAGCAGCCCAAAGCAAAGTTGTGAGCCGAGAACAAAACGCAAACGCCAATGTATATTCACGTAAAAGCTGTCGTTGCTGAACGTAACGGCACCTAGTTCAGGTCCATGTCATATTCATCCTCTTCCTTGAAGTCGAGGGAGGCGTGGCCGCTGCCATCATCATCGGGGTCGTTCCAGAATTGCGCGGTGTCGTTGACGTCTCCTGACATGCCAACATTGTTCCCACTCTCCTCGGGCGTGAGGCCGATGGCATCGAGGTTGGCGGCTAAGCCATTCACGGGGTCGCCGCGAAAGTCGGTGTGAGTAGGCACACGAAGACCTGAGCCAGCAGTCCTTGAATAGGAGAAGGTTCCAGAGTCGCAACGCGAAATGGCTTCCATAAGCTCCGACTGCATACGTCGCTCATCATCGGTGAGCTCAAAAGGGAAGTGCCCGCCGAGCTCGGCAATCGTATTCATCAACTCCTCTTGCTGTTGAAGCTTGAGGTGGAGCATCCACATCAAATCGCGGGTCCAGCTCACTGAACCGTTGAGGATGTCACCCTTGTTGGGACCTTTGTCCTTGTCCTCAATGGGAAGGCCGGTAGTGATGTTCCCGGCACTGCCCCCAGCAGCCCGGCGGGCACCAGGCCCGGCCAGGCCAGATGTGGCCTGAGAAGGGTTGGACATGCCAGTGAGTGTTGGGGAAAGTGGCGTGCCATTTTGGATCAATTTGCGGATTTTTTCGTCTTCCAAACGATGAGCAGGAACCAGTTTGCTGAGGTCTTGGATTCTCTCGTTGATGTTGTCACGGCGGCGGCGTTCCACAAGATTGTGCGATTCACGACGTCGCTTGCGCTTCATTTCCTGGGAGGAGACACCCCCAGGTGCTACGCCCAGTTTGGTGGGCATCGAAGTACCGCCCTTCAGCATGACCTCATTGATGGGCACCATGCCCTGCTGCATTGGTGAGGAGAAACCAGAGTTGTAAGACGCTGGGATGCTTCCGCCCGGAGTATTGACCCACTGCCCGGATGGAGACTTCTCGTGGCTGCCAGATGACCGCATGGCTTGTGGTCCAAACCCAGGCGAGTCCTGGGAGCCGATGGGGATGCCGTGGATGCCATTGGTCTTGGGCGTCATCGGGCTGCGATTATTGGAGGCCTTGCGCTGCATCTGCTGGGACACGCGTGCTCTGGCTTTGAGATAGTTGGGGTCACTGCCGTCAGCGCCCATGTCGCCTGCAGCCAACGGAGAATTCGAGTATGACATGGGAGAATGCAATGAGCCACCAAGGGAGTGGTTGTTCTGCATCTGACGAAACTGGGCGGTGAAGCCAGCAGCATAGGGGCTTTGAATAGGATCGCCATCTGGAGTCTGCGAGAAGCCGTTTATTTGGGCCGGATCGATCTGCAACGCAGAACCTCGGTGTGACTGAAAGGCACCTTGGTTGAAACCCATGTTCATGCCGTAGTCTTGGCCCTGGCCATGGAGACCCGACTGACCTTCAGGGGGCGAGGCCAGGCCGTCCAACAACTCGTCGTCGCCAAAGACGGCGTTGCCACTAGAATATCCGTTCGGGGCGTTCCCAGATGAAGAGTTGAAGTTGTTTGCGTTGCTGAAAGAAGGGGAGTATCCGCCGTTCATGGCAAGCTCATTAGGGTCGATGTTTCCACTATTGGGGGCGGTAGCGAAATGGCCGAAGCCGTGCTGCGCCATTGTGTAGATGTTGAGCTTCTGGAGCTCCACTGATGTTAGAGATGCCAGTTTTGCGGTTTGTGAAGGAGGAGTTGACGGCACCGTCAAAGACACAAAGTTCGTTTCGGGTAGGCCGGGGGCGACTCGATTGCGTGGTCGCTAATGGCGTAGGAAAATTGGTGTGAATTCTCGGGGCGAGACGAAGCGGATGCGCAGCGCTCAGATACAAATTGCAGACTGTCAGAGGCAGAAAAGGCAATAGATATGTCAGTTTTTGTGTACCGGCAGCGAAAGCATGGAGGAAAGCGGCGTTGATGAGAAATGAGAAATGCTCTTCGAGGAAAGGGAGGGGCAAGGTATTTGGTTGGTGCTGCGAAGAACCAAGACAACGCTTCCGCTCCCGAGATGGCGGAGAGGATGAATTGGTGATACGTTGGAGAAGGACGATGTCCCAGCTCTTATTGCGCACGAGGCAGAGAATATGAAGTGACGAAGTGGTATAGGCAGAGAGGTGAGCTCACATAAGCTGCAGATGGGCGCTGTCTGTGGGAACTGGTGACAGATGCTATCCCGAGGCCATCTAAACCGAGAGCGTCGCAACAAATCGGAGGAATCGGAGTGAGGTTGGTGTTGAAGAGGGCGATAAGCCGCTGAGGGCACAGATCAAGGGAATTGATACAAGAGGGGAGGGAATGCGACGTCAGCGGAATTGTCGCCAGGTGTTTGCTTTTTTTGAACCAGCAACCAGTGGCTTGGCTTGGCCGCGAATGGCAGGGCGGCGGACAAGACGAGGACCAAGAGGGCAACCGCCTTGGTTCTGCTTGGTCTGTGGGACAAGGGTCCAGGCGGTGACAGGCGGCCGACGGGCGAACGCTTGCTTGGCTCGTCTGCTTGCTTGCTTGCTTGCTTATTTGAGTAGACGCAGTCCCTAGATGCGAAGAGGTGTGGAACTGCAGGACATTGTTAGCTGGAACATTTGTTTGCGGTGAAGCCAAGCTATGCGCCCTAGTGAGAAGAAAATGCACTACGAGGAGAAGACGGGGAGGGGTCGCAACAGTCGCAACAGTCGCAACACGGTGCCAAGTGCTCCAAGTGCTGAGAGGGACCGATGACTGATTTGGTCACGATCGAGGGGTCCGGACTTTGGAGGAAGGAGGGGCCTGGGCGACGACGGCTGGGCGCTAACAGGAGGGGAAGGAGGCACCAGGAATATGAAGCAGGCAGGTAGTAAGTAGGAAGGCCCCGTCAGTCTGGTGTCTACATACATAGACAGAGGCAGCGGCGCAGCGGCAGCGGCGGGGGAGCCAGCGGACAGAGAAAAAGAGAGAGAGAAAGCACTGTGCTCACCTACCAGGCTAGAATGTTTCGCGGCGGCAACGATGAGATGCGCGAATGTGCCGAGGTGACACAAGAGGGGAACGAAAAGAAGAGGAGGGCAAGGCTGCGCGCGTGCGTGCGTGCGTGGTGGGTCGGCCGTAATTAATACTTGGTGTACGGACGTAGAGGTCGGTGACAGCTGAGCAGGTCACTCCCTGGGTCACTCCCTGTAGAGCTATACTGTAGAGCCACTGTAGAGCCACTGTAGAGCCACTGTAGAGTCACTGTAGAGCTGCTGCTGTTGGCGGGTTGTCAGGTCAGTCGGAGACAATTTCCGGTCACTCACCAGCCAAGTGCAAGGGGGTGGGGCGTGGAGGGCCCCGTGAGGCGAGGCTGAAGGTGGCAATAGGAGGGGGGGGTGGCGGAGAAGATGATTGGCTGCAAGAGTCCGGGGCGGCATTGGAGACTGGAAGTCCTCTTACCTTGGGTCAAGATGCAAGACTCACTTTAGGCGGGCTGAATGAAGCTGGGCTGGGTGCTCGACGACAAGCGAGCGATGCACATGCATAAGTGTGAGCGCCCGTGCAGTGCAGGCAGTTCGTTCGTTGCACACGTATGCGAGCTTGCGTTCCCGTCCTTCACGGGAGATGGACCGATCAGGTGGATATGGACAGCACAAGTCGATACATACGTGACAAGGAGACCCTGCTTTGTCTTTTGTCTTCGTCTTTGTCTTCGGGGTCAAAGTGTCCAAAGGGCTGAGACCTGTGAGAGGAAGCGGTCGTCGGGTCGTTCAATATCGATTCGCCGGGAGATGTGTTCCGAGCGACTGCCTCCAGCTTGGGGAAGTCGAGGGATGTCGAGGGATGTCTGGTGTTTTGTTTCCGAGAGTAAAGCACCTGTCTTGTTTTTTTTTTCTTGTCTTGTTAGTCGTCTGGCTTTGGTTTGGATTTCCTGTAGCCAAAGAAGGAGAACAAGAGAAAAAGAGAGGACGACAACAAACCAAGGTCGCGTGCCGGGGGCTGTGTCATCTTATAGCCCTCCCCCCTCGAGAGATCATGGCAGACAGATTACTCCGTACTTCATGTCGCCATCTTGCTTCTTCACGCTGCGGCCGAGCTCATGCCTATCTTGACGATGCAATGTCTCCGTCTGCGCACCCACCCACCCATCCATACCACCCATCTCGATAACACCCTCTGGAGGGAGCAGACTAAAAATACAGCCCCCCTGCACTAATTCCTGGACGGTAGAGTGACGTTAGAGGCAAGGTTTTTGGGCGGCCCTCACGGTACGGCATGATGAGGTTCGTCCCGCCAGTTCGTCGTCTGACTCCCCTTGGCCACCCGCCCGGGGAAGTGGCCGTGTTCCAAGGCTCGCGCATTCCATCAACCTCTTTGCAGACCAACAAGAAAGCAACTGGACGGTGGGAGGGACGGACGGAGGGGGTGCGCCCCAGGTTGAGCGTGACTTACCTCGACGCTCGACATGGGCCTTATCATCGACTAACATCTTGGAATCGGAGTCTTTCTCTCGATCATGCGTTACAAGTGTCGTCTTGAGACCATTTTTTTCCGACCCTGACCACGAGGTCATGTAAGGCACCGCTCCGGAAGAAGGGTCAGCCTCCCATCCGATTCCCGTGCTTTCATGGTAATTCATTATCCCGAATCTCCTCCGTGACCGAATCCTTGGTTCTTCTGTTCCTTGCGTACCCGTTATCAGCCCGTCCGATTCGAGTTGTGGCGATGCCTTGGCAGATGTAGAAACGGTACATGCCACCATGCTCTCGCCATGGCCATGTTCATCGAGCCTTGAATATGGCCCCAGGTACGCATGCACACCCCCCTGGACTATACCTGCAGATGCTCCGAGAGTCATTATTTCTGAAATTAGCAGTCTGTCCGTAATGAGATATCCGCCACGGAACTCATAATTTGACACCGCACCCTTCGGGATATTCTGTCTGGTGTTCCCCAAGTTTACGCACGGCATGCCATTTTAGACATGAAATGCTCCTCCGCATGCAAGTTTCCGTATGCCGTATGTAGGTACTGGGCGTACATCTGCCGCGCACCCATGTTCATGGTCAGTATGGTCAGGGCATCCATCCCATCGTCCATGGGGCCCCTCATCGTTGGAAGCCAGACCAGACTGGGCTTAAAGCAGGCAGGAAAACATGACGGGCCATCTTGCATGCCATGGTGGTTGTGATCCGTATGCCGGTGATACATACATGATACACACACATGGGGAGGCGCCCATGCAGATGGATCATCCGCCTTAGCAAACCACTAACCTATTGATACAGTCTATTGGCTAGATGACGCACGTCATGCTGCCACGGCAGACTCACAGCGGCTTGGGAGAAGCAAGAAATGACCGGGGTGATGGCCGGGGTGATGGCCGGGGTAACGGCGAGGATATGCCCGACGAGCTCGCAACGGCAGCCCTCATTGGCCTGCTCTCTTGATCTTTTTTTTCTTTCCTTTTTTTTTTTTTTGGCGACGCTGAAGAGACAGGAATAGAGACAGGAATGTGTGGTCTACCTAGCGATTTGGAAAGTGTCAGCCTTTCCTGTCTGGGACTTGATCTGGCCCAGATCCAACCCAACCAAGCAGCCCCAGGACGCGCTGCGTTGCCCGGACGCGCTGCCGCAGCGGGGCGCCCGCATCGGCCCTCAGTGGCCCTCACCCATCGACCCCGGTAGCCGTGCTGCACGGCTGCGTCCCCAAGGCCACCACTCAGAAGGACCCTGGGCTCACACAAGCCACCCACAAGCCACTCACCGTAGCAGCACTTGGCACTCGCCCCCCTCGGCCTGCCAATCAGTGGCCTGCCATGGCCTCCCACACCCCTTCCCGACGTCCAGCCAGTGGCAGGCAGTGGCAGGCAGTGGCAGCCAGACCTGACGGATGACGACCTGACGTCTCGCAAATCTCGTCCGGCTGTTTCCCCCATCCTCCTCCCTCCCGCACTGCGCGTTTGCCATCGACTTTTGTCTCTTCTGCCGTGCCAGATTCCCATCTTGCATCCATTATTATATCGAGGCAACCAACCTCTCTCTGGCACACCCCTCCCCCCCTCACCGTTGTTACTTGTACCCTTTCCCCAACCCTGTTTGGGGTTTCCGTTTGTTTGTGAGCGGTACGCGTGGTCTTGCCTCGCAGTCGGCCGCGATCCATCAACGTCGGCGACTTGGGGGGAAGCTCTCGATTTGCGGTTTACGGCGTGGCGAACTCAAACAGCCTGCCCGGTAATAGGCTCCCTTGCCTTCTGTCACTCTTATCATTGATGCACACGCACGCGCACGCGCTCTTATTCACATCCACACACACCGTGTGCCCTTTCGACTCTACACTCACTTTGCCATCGCAAGGCAACCTCACGCCACCATCTCCTATATCTATTCAAGTGGACTACGACTGACCATGGCTCACCGTTGCAGCAGCGCGGTGAACTCGCACACATCCTACTGGCCGATTGCCTACACACCAACCCGATTGTATCCGTTCGTCTGCCTCACCTGTCGCAAATCCCGACACGACCATCTCCGGACATAGTCCGGACATAACTGCCGCGGCGAACCTGCACCGCCAAAGTTGGGTTCGTGGTCGCCACCCACAGCCCAACGATAGCCACTGGTCGACTCACCCACCGATCATACATACTTTTCTCTCTGTGGTTCGTGTGGTTCGTGTGGTTCGTACGCGAACCACCCACCGCTTACCGCTTTTCGCTCATCATGGCTTCGGCTTCCTTTCGTGACTCCATAGGCTCGTTGGGCTGGAGCAGAAGGCAGGATGAACCGGTCAGCACAACTCCAGAGACGGGTTTAATGGCCTCTGTCAGAAACTTCAACCCGTTCCAAGACCGCAGTTATGTGCGGCTTCCTACGTCAGAATCTGGGCCTGGTGCTCCTCTGCCGGCTCCAACTCGGCGAGAGGAGGAGGAAGGCTGGTTTTTCCGTGAGTCAAAGACACACTTCACACGAGGCGGCATTCGCTCCGCATTCTTGACGTCCTCGAGCATATTGGGGGAAGATGCGGCACCCCTGCAGCGGGACACGCGCATTTTCGTTTGCCCCAAACTTGTGCACTTAGATCCTGCATGTGATGCAGATGTTGCGCCTGCTTGGTGTCGAGGCTAACCTCGTTTACAGTTAGCCGATGGGATAGGTTGCTGATCTTTGGAGCCTGCAACTTGGCTGCTCTGGCCTGCTTCGTCATCTGCTTCACCTTGTTCCCCGTATTATCTATACGGCCTCGCAAATTTGTCATCTTGTAAGTGGATTTTATGTCTCATGCTATTTCACGTTTGCCATGACTCTCAGTGCCGCCCTCCTTGCTCTTCTTCATGTTGCCTCTGCCGAGTAGCAGCCCCCCCCTCCAAAAGCACACTGTCTGTCTATTGGATACTTTGTGAACTTTTCCTTTGCACACACGCACACACACATACCTACACACCTACGTACACCCTCGGTCGCAAGACAATACGGACCGAGATGTGAATCATGACGCACCTCAGGTCTCTTTGTTCTATTTGCCCTGATTGAGGTGGAAGACATGTTCTACAACTTCGACTTGCTGCCCCGTCGGCCTTGGGTTGATGCCAGCTCAAAGTATGCGAACAACCCCGTGACTAACTTGATATCTCACCTTTTCTTCAAAATTTAGATGGACTGTCGGGTCTATCTTGTTCCTAGCCTCCTTTGCGGCGGTCATGGGACCTCTGAATTACGTCTATCATCTATTCTCTGCACCGAGACTGCCTTTCACGGCAGCTTATTTTGGCTCCATCATATTAACATTAGTGTTTGCTCTCAAGGTATGTGGTAAACGTCTCAAAATGGAGCTTCGATGATTGCCTGCGACCACTTAATATATGATGTCGGAAACTAACATGCTTGTAGCTTCATAGCACCATATTGACCCTCTTTTCGTCCATCGTGCAGCTGGCATGCCTAATCTGGTATATGATCAGCTATTTTCCCATGGGGTCCACGGGTCTTCGCCTGGCAGCTTCATTTGGCGCCAGACAAGCAGCTTCTTGGATGTGATGGGTTGCCAATAAGAAGAACAAGAAGTATAAATGCTTTATGAAAAAAAAAGGGGGTCGAGAAATTCGGGGGGTGATTTATGAAGAAGGATCTCATGGAGAGAAACGAGTTGTGCACAGGCCGATGGAGAGAAGTCGAGACCAGAGAAGTGAAGGGAGGAGACAAGACAAGACGATGTCATCCCGTTACGATGGGGATTCTGCAGAGCAACGTTGTTTGTAGCATGTACCTACATGAGAATTGTACGAATAGGCCCTACCGAGCCAGCCATCAAGCCGTAACCTGTGTCACGCATATAATTTCCTACCTCCGCTCCGCAGCCCCCCTGCAGCAGCCCTCTTGTTTCGATGCTCAAGCTCGTGTGTGTCAGGCCAACGGGTGGCCTATCATCTGACCTTTTCCTGGCAAGCCTGCGTGACAAGCCACTTGCACTTGGCGTGCCGTCCTTGAGCCAAGGTTGACGCTGGGCGCCAGGCCGTTTGCGGGTTACCTCAACAATGACGAAGTTGCTTATTATTAGCGCGAGTTGGGCGGCGCGGCTTGTGGGGGGAAGTACAGTACGGTCGGTGGGGTATTTGCGTATGTACAATACGACATCAGCGGCACGGCAACTTGTTGGTAATATCGCTGCATCCTCGCGTCCAAGATGGGACAAGAAGTACATGGCGTCCGAGTGAGTTTCAACGACACAAACGTCTTACGGGTCTGCTAGGATAAAGGGCACTTGGGTCACGAGTTGTCTTCTGTCCGGCAGGCTATCAACGTTGTAGTCCGGTAGTTCGGCCGAGAGGGGTCGGTCGCTTTTGTCGTCGGGTCGGTGTTGTATCTCGTCTGTGCTTTGGAAGGTGATTGGATTGTTGACGGGTGGGATGGTGCGAGCGAGTTGACGTCTTGTTCGGCCGAAGCCAATGACGGGGGGGCACGGAGCGGACGACGTTGCCGTGGCGAGTACGACGCAGTGTTAGATACTGCGGAATACGGAATGCAACTGGTGGTTCGAAGGGGATTTGCTTTCCTCATCTCTGGACTGGGTGCCTGGCCTGGCCTGGCCTGGTCCGGTGTTGGCTCTCATGATATGGCTGCTGTTGTCATCTTCGACAAGTGAGAAGCCAACTTGCAAAAACCCACCTCTACCTAGGCACGAGCTGCTAGGAATACTTTGATTTTGCGAGTTTCTCAATGGTTGTTATGAACACGTTGGACTTGATGCAAAATCCTCTTTTTTTTTAAATTTGCCATTGCAGTGTAGACTTGATTTTAACCCGATTTTGCTTCGCTCAAGGAAATGGCGCTCCCCTTGGATTCAAAAGCGCGAGACATTCACCCCTACCACGAGAACACGACCCGCGCGCCCACCGAGTCAAGACGGCTAGAATTCGCGGACGGTACGCGAGTTGTGTCCCTGGGTGTCCTTGAGTCAAAATTGCCTCGGTGCAGTGTCTGAGTCTGACGAGGGCCGGGAACGAGCACGCAGCAGTCTGCTCAAGTGCATGTGCTGGGCTAGGCTTGGCAGACAGCACATGCAATGCCTAGGTGAGTGAGGATGATGATGATGAATGAATGCCCCATGGGGCGAATGGATTTAATATGTTCATTCGACTGCCCATCATTCACTCGTGCCACGAATTGCCAAAGAACCCAGGAGGTCGGAATGGCCCGGCGGACCCTGAAATGAAAGGGCACGAAGTTAAGCAAAGTAATCCGTACGGCTTATTATTAGCCGGCATTGTCCAGGACAAGGCTTGGCTTGGCTCGACGTCTGGTCGCATAAAAATAGAAAAATGGTAAACGCATCTAATTTTGGGTCAGTCAACTCGACTTTTTCTAGGAACTGATCAAATATAAACGTAAAAACTGCATGTTTCACGTATTGGAAATTGATAACGTCGCTTTCCCAAACGGCTCAGGGAGGGAGCGATAGTGCAAAGGTCGTGGCCATTATAACGAGTTAATATTCCCTTTCTGTTGCGAGAAGTTCTTCCCCAAGAAGAGATGAATCACGAGAGGAGAGAGGGAGATGCACAAACCAGACCGGCTTACCACTGCGTTTTTTGTGTGAGCATACTCCGTACTGGCTGGCGGGGAAGCTATAGTACTTGCAAGAAGAGGCTGCATGTGTCATTGCGACTCGATGGTATTTTCGGGTGACATCTGTTGCATGTAGAGACAGAAACAGGTTAGTTTTTGCGGCCCCCACTGGAGACTTCATTCCAGGGCAAGGAGGGAATAACGCAGCAGGTACTCCGTAATAATTTATTAATAATTGCCAATTATTAATAAAGTCGGTATATAAGGCCGGCCAGCCGCTTGGCCATCGTCGTCTCTGGCCGTTGCTCGCGGGTCTTGTCTATCATCAATCATGTTCCATCCGTTGAAGCAGGCTGTCCGTGTTGCCCGACATGAAGAAGGGAAAGAAGGATCATTACTGTGTGTGCAAACGTGTGGTGTCGGACGAGCAGTCACCCTGGCCACGACCACGGCCAGCCGAGAACCGGAATGTCAGCTCCAACTCGGGTGTCCTGCCATGACTAATACAATGCAGTGTCAGCCTTCAGGCAGCACGGGTCTGAGTAGGACTGACTAATCCGTACGTCCGTATTATGATTACTCTTCACGTTATATCAATTATTATGCATGCATCGAGTCCAATAAATCTCCTCAAATGTGTGTTTGGCCAGACTGGCAGCCGGCAGCTGGCAGCTGGACATGCCGCTCCCTCCTGCCCTTGTCGAACTGGTCCCATTCGTTGCTCCTTCCACTTTACTGGGGACACAGAACACAGACATTACAGGACAAACCCTCCTCGTATCACGCCAAGGAAGCTGGAGCTCGATCAAGCCTGTTTGCGATATGGCACAAGGATTGCCTCGGCATGCCTCTATACTTCTTCGTAATGTCGTTTGTCAATATAAAAAAGAACTGTGCCTGGCCGCGAGGTGCCTGGCCCGCTATGGTCGGCCACTCTGGTACAATCATCAGATGGCAACAGGACCCCTGTGCCAATAAAGCGCCCCAACCAAGCACCTGGCCAACCAATCTCGCAGATGCAGCCCGTTGATGGTGCCAGACCTGATTCCCCAACATCCACAAGAGCGTGAAGATCGTGAAGAGCGTGGGCCTCAAGGATGAGGAAAACGGACCGGACAGGCAGAACGTGTGGCCTGATCCGGTACGTTATTACTGTTCCGTAGTCCGTACCAGCGACTGGTGGCACAAAAGGAGGGGGGAAGCAACCCAAAAAAAAAAGGCCACCTTCACCTTCGTCGCCAGTCTGGTCCGCCCGGTTCCCTCCCAGTCGGCGAGGTGCCTGGGGTGCCTGGGTACGTTGAGCTCGTGCTGAGTGGTAATAATTTAAAGTGGTCCGGTCTGCTGGGCCGACGGGCCAAAAAAAAAATTATTTGTTCACACCAAAATCACAACACGCAAAATATAACCTCCGACATCCATTTTGCCCTGGACCCTCTCTCTTTGGTGTGCGTGCTTGTGCGTGCTTGTGCGTGTGCGAGAGAGAGAGTGTTTTTTTCCATTCCAAAAAACTACCACACAACAAATTATCCTGCGCTGGCCAATTCCCCGGGATCTGACGTTGCAGTTGGCTGACCAGTTGCCGTTGCTACTGCGTCGTGGCCGTATTATTCTATTCCTGCCCTCGTTCTCTTCTTCTCATCGAGGTTCTTCTTGCCTTTTGCCCTCTGCACTTTCGCACTTTCGCACTTTCGCAAAAGTCTGACTGCTCTGGCAAGTCTTGTCGTCACCTGCCAAAGGCAATCACTTCGTTTGCCGCTTTTTTCCCCCTTCGAGACTCCTTGTCCCTCCAGCCCACCGCACACGGGTAAAGACGCTTCTTCGACTCTTCGAGCACCCGGCGCAGGCTTTTTCCTTTCCCCTGCCACAAGTCACGCCCGCAAATAGTGTTACTGACAAAGCAACCCTCTCTTGTCTGGTAGCCATTTTTTGCCTCACTTGCCTCCTCACCTTGTCTGCCTCTGCTTCTGCAAAGCCGAGTCCCCTCAAGTGCTACAAAACTGCGTCCCCCCTTCGGTCCTTTGGGTACCTTTGTACGCTCCCCTTTGCTGCCGTTGCTGACGGTCCGCACCACTTCTCTCTCTCTCTCAACCCAATCGGATCAGAGCGATAATCCTGCGTTGTCATCGTTGCTGCCTCGTCTGAACGTCGGCTCTGTCAATCGACTCTGGTCTTAGCGTCGTTTGCCTTTTGGCCACGGGGGTTTCTTTTTAAACTTTCCGATTGTACGTACTTCTGAGAACCCACTCGCCTTTCTCTTCGAGTCCTCTTGCCGCCCGCCCCGACGTCAAGACTCTGGGACAAGGACTCCGACCTCCGGAACGGTGTTCCAAAACTAAAAAAAATCAAAATCGCGAGAATCCGAAAGACGCTTTCTTTTTGTCCAAAGCTGACCAATACCGCCTGTCAGGAGATCATCGATCAACGACATACTTGGCACCGGAGTCCCCTTTTTGAAACAAGGACTTTCCATCGCACTCGCTCGTGGAATAGTTCACCCTCCTGCTGCTGTACAGAGTGGCACATTTCTCTGGTCGTCAGACGACTTTGTTCACAAACTTTTGCCGAAGTCAATTTCGCTTCACCCCGGTTGGGGAGTGTGGGCAAACTGCCAAAACAAGATTAAAAACCAAGTGCAATACGAGAACCTCGTGTTGCGGTCAAGACTTTCTTCTTGTCAATATTGACATGATTTCTGCAGCTAATTCCAACTCCAACGAGATGGCGGCTGCTTCGACATTCTCTTATGCGCAAGCCGCAAAAGGACAGGGCGCGTCCCCATCCATCACATCACCGAATCCTGCATCGATCCCTCAGGGTACCACCTCTCCCGTGGTCCCCGAGACTCCGGTCAAGTTGTCGGAAGGTCCTCTAGGGAACGAATCTCGCCCTCAACCGGCGTTTGAGAAACAAGACGTCGACAGCAACATCGGCTCTGAGAGCGATCTGCGCTCCGAGACCACCCACGATAGACGTTCCGAATCGAGGCGAGATGATGATGGTGGAAGATTAGATCGCCCGTGGAGGCGGACAGACAAGGGCACGAGATCCTCGAGCACTGCCACACGTTCGGTCGATGAACAGGAGTCGAGGAGACCCCGCAAGGGCAAGAAGTCCAAGGGATCGTCAGACAAGTCAAACGACCAGCCATTGGGAGCTGAAAAGACCAAAGAGGTGGCCCAGGAGACTCCCAAGGTGGAGCTGTCCGAAGCCCCCATCCCGTCTGTCAATATCTGGCTTCAGCGCAAGGAGCAGCAGTCAAAGGTCACCCCCGTCACTCCCAACGGTGCCACCGCTCACGACAACGAGGCAAAGAAGCCAACCAAGGAGTCTTCTGCGCCTCCCCCCGCTGCCTTGAAAGAGAATGTACCCGCAAATGGTGTCAAGTCAAATCGCAAGACCGGTGATTCTGGACGATCAGATCGAAATGGTAGCCGAGGCTCTCGATTAGCGGACAAGGACAGCAAATCGGAACTGCCTCCTTCCGTTGAGGATGCTGCCTCATGGCCTACCCCTGAGATTGCCATTAAGGAGGACCAAAAGAAGCCCGTGGCAACCAAGCCTGTCGTTGCGCAAGAAAAGGAGAGCCAGGATGACGGATCGCAGGGCAAGAAGCAGAAGGAGAAGTGGGTGACATATGACTATGTGCCCTCGGTCAGTTTTGAGACCCAGCTGCCTCAGATGCGCAACTCTAAACCTCGTGGTGGCGCCCGTGGTGCCAACAGCGGTAGGACCGCCCCTACCAGCAACCAGCCGAGCGAGAAGACTGCTGCCGCCAGTGCCAATGCCAATACAAATGCAAACGCCAGCAAGCCTAACGAATCCAAGGAACGCACCAAGGAGAGCAGTACTGGTTCTAACAGGGCGAATTCTCTTCCTCCTGCCTCCAAGCGAGCATCAATGGATGTAAGCAACGCTACCAAAGAGCAGAAGAAGGGCGCCCTGACTGGGGGCGACAAGACCAAGGATGCCATTTCGACCCCATCATCTGTAAGTTGTCTTAATTAGTTGCTCCCTTGACCCTGAACATTTTGGAACAAATCGCACACAACGTAGGAAGAGACACTTCATTGTGTGTCATTGCACAGCAGCAGGCTAACTTCTTTTTCCTTTTTTTTTCTTTTTAAATCTACAGCAGCAACATCAGCATACAAACAATACTCGCTCCGAGGGTCGAACAGAGAGAGGACGAGGTGGCTACAGAGGCCGCGGGGCTCACCATTCTGTCAACACTCACTCTCACCAACACAACGGTGCTAATTTCTCCAACAACGTGTCAACTCCCGGAAGATCCCAAGGCCCGTACAGCCCACCTCCACGACAAGGTCCTCATAGCCAAGGCTTTGTCCCTCCTCCGCAGAGAGGTGGACGGGGCCGAAACGGAGCTGGTAACAACTTCCACCGCATGTCTTTGCCAAACGGCGCCACCCGTCTGCCACCTATCCAGGCTACCTTCGGCGGCTCCTACGAATATCCCATACATCCCATGTCAGCTGTTCCATTCCAGCAACCCCCGCAATTCTGGGACAACATGGTCTTCGGTGTTCTCAAGAACCAAATCGAATACTACTTCTCGATTGAAAACTTGTGCAAAGACATGTATCTTCGGAAGCGTATGGATTCTCAAGGCTTCGTCAACTTGCACTTCGTCGCCGCTTTCAAGCGCATTAGAGAACTGACCCAAGATATGGCTATGATCCGGGCTGTTTGTGAGACCTCCACCGAGATTGACTTTGTGGTCGGGGAGGACGATATTGAGCGCCTCCGCCGCCGTAACGGATGGCAGAGCTTCATCCTGCCCATGGAGGATCGTGACGACTTTGCTCGCAACAATGGCCCATCGCAACTGACGTTCAAGAACCGCCCCTTCAACTATGGCCCTCACATCAACGGAGCTCTCCCCATGGCTTTCGGCGTGCCTCAAATGGGCTTTTCGCCACAAGGCGACGTCCAATTTCACCACTTCCCTGAAGGCACGTCTTCATTTGGTCAACCCGTGAATGGCATCGTCAATGGGCACAGCAGCACTCAGCTGTCCGCTGACGTCCCCGACTTCTCACCTTCAGGATTGGCTGCTCTTGGAGCCCTAGGTCAGGACTCTGCCCACACTCGCACACCCAAGAACACCAACGGAACTGCTTTGGCCAACGGGGTTCACGCCGAGTAAAGAAAAACTGAACCAAAAGTTGACAAGCAGTTGTGGGGATAAATAATGGGGGCAGGGGACGGAGGCAGAGTTTTATTTTTTCAGTTGCAAGTCAGATGATTGCTCTCAAATCTCGGTCCATGACAGGGTTAGATGAAGGTGTATGCTGCGCCGGATTCTGGATGACTCCGGCGCAGAGCTCAGTTGGCCCATGGCTGGTCTGGTATCATGGTACATTTTTTCTTGGCACTTTTCTTTTGTCTTGCATGAGTGCGTGGCTATTTTCCCCCTTGGATCTCCTTGGTACGGGTATTTTGCTTCTTTGTGGCTCACAGATTATGAAGGCCAGGGGGGACCTTCACTATATATCCGTTCTCGAGCATCATGTCGATGGCCTCGCAGTCGACCTGTCTTGGTTCTCTTGGGAATCGAAGACAGCATGAAAATGGGGCAACGAAAATCCGAGTTCGCCAATGCTGACAATCTTCACGGAATCGTATGACATTGATCTGACACACTTTCGGATTGGAATCTTGGTCAAGAGATGGTATTTGTTGTCGTTGAGTTTCTATGCGGGGAACACAGCCGCAGACTGATACGGGCTCGATCTTTCGTTGGCTTGTTTTGTCTTTTTTTTTTTTTTTCCAAGGTAGCGTTATGGGGGGTCTTTGTCAATTTGTTGTTTACTTGTTCATCGTTGACGAGGTTGTACCCACAAGCCACATGCAACTCGATTACTGGTGTTGGTCGCGGAGGTATTCGTTTATTTTATTTTTGGCAAATTACGTTGGCAAGACTCACGGCACCAATGAGCAGTCGGGTTCTCCTCTTGAGACTTCTGATCGCAGCAATCTCGAAGCCTTGAATCGCCATCTCACCCCGGGGGGGATCGATCTTGTGGATCATGAGAAAACAAAACATTTTCATGTCTTCTGGCCATCGTACTGGCGCAAATGAGACTTTGCTCTCACCTTTTCGATTGGGACAAACGGACGCGGCTTCCTAGCCCAACGAGTCCCTTCGCTTTCGTGCGCAAGAGCCCGAACAGGGTCGTCAGTCCAACTCGACGCTCAACACCTCTATGCGGGGACGAGATAACAAAAGAGGGAAAAGAATGGCACGCTACTGTGACAAAAAGGAGCATAGGGAGGCCAAAGAATGATACAAAAAGAGGGCATACATACGAAAAGCACATGGAAATTCCTCTTTTATCCTTTTTTTTGTTCTTGTTTTGTTTTCTGCGGACTAGGGACAATGGCATATGAGCCGAGAAAATTCACCCATTGCTTGCTTCTTCTATGCATGTCTTTGATGGTTATTTTTATTTCGATGGTAATCTATCAACACGTTGCTTCAGTCTCCTCTTATTGGAGTCTACACCAGAAAGTGAGCGGAAAACTGGAGTTTTGTTTTCGAGAAAAGACAAAAGATTCGGGCCTGGTATCTCGATACCAGAGCCGGGGCGATGAATTGGTTCTTACCCATGCAATTTCTCCGCCCTCACCCCTTCCAAATGTCCCTTTGTTTTTTTCTTGACAGGTTCCGTTGTCGGGCATCACATTTGATGCTAGGATGCTGGTATGTAGCATTGTTGTATTGTACGATAGGATCAAAAATAATCAAAAATAATCAAAAATGGGCACAATTGAATTTCGCAAGGACCGGTTATTGGTTGTATGAGCAGGGAAGTGAGATTCCCGTAAAAGGGCTCGAAGCGAGCATCGCAGCTCTAAAATATTTATTCCTGATCTGTACTATTTATGTATATATGTGAGCGACAGACAACCTCATCCAACCATGGCAGATCTGAGATGACTTGTCTACATGGCAACAGCCAGGCCAGCCAGAGCAGCCAGGCCAGCCACGTAGTTTGCGACGGTCGGCGCAGCAGCAGGGTTTGAAGTCTGGCTCTGCGTGCCAGTGCTGGGTCCCGTGCTGAATCCAGGGGTGGAGGAGGAAGAAGCTGATGCCGAGCCGGAGCCAGAGCCAGAGCCAGAGCCAGAGCCAGAGCCAGAGCCAGAGGTGGTTGTTGGGCAAGCGCCGCTGGTGGGGGTCGTTGCGGTGCTGCTCGAGTCAGCCATCTTTCCTCTTTCATGGCACAAATCAGACACATTGCAACATACACGATAGTCCCATTAGGAGGAGGCGCCGACCCGGTGATGTGTCCGATGGTGGTGGGGGCCGGGGAGGCAGATGCGGAGGCAGAGGGTAAAGAGATGGGCAGGATGGAGAGTCTACCGGGCATGGTATCGGGGGCCGTGGGCTGAGCGGGGATGGAGGAGAGCCGGGTGCTGAACATGGTGAGGTTGTGGTCTTCGGATCAGTTATTTGGGGGGGGGGGGAAGCTTTATTTACTCTTGGCGACGGACGTCGTCGGCTGTGGCGAGGGCAGCGAGGCCGACGATGGGGATGAGGGCGTACTTGATGGTCTTCATGGTGGGTTTCGGTGGTTTCCCGCGTTTGGTTTGTGGGGAGCATGGCGAGGGGGATTCATGGTTGGCGAGGCGTGGTGCATTTATTTATTTATTCGTACTGTCGGGACGGTGAGAGGTGAGGTGACGACTGAAGAGATGAGTGAGTGAGCTTTTCGGGCATGTCATTTGCGGGGTTCGGTGTAGTTTGGTGACACGGAGTGACACGGAGTGATACGGAGTGGGGACTGGCAGACTGGAGAGGACCACGAACGAATCAGAGGCCGAGACGCATCTCTCTCGCCATCCGTTGGACGCAGGCCAATCAGGAATAAGAGCCGGCGTGGAGAATACATTGTCCCGGCGGCCCCTCCCCGCCCCACCTGATGTCGTCAACCGCCTTTCCCTCGTCACTGGTCTTCTCTGTTTTTCTGACAAGGCCGCATCACACTTCATCACTACCTCTTGACCTTTTTTTTTTTTTCTCCCTAGAATGGCCAGCTATGATCCGTACGATCGGGAGCCTCCCCGTCGATATGTCCGAGAAGAGCGCCGAGAGGAAAGAGACGCTCGATACTTCGATCCCCGTGATTACGGAAGACCACTACCTTCGAGAGAGTTAGTCCCTCGTGCTAGAGAGGAGAGTGACCTGTCAGTGGAGGAGATCCGCCGGGATTTCCCTCCACCTTCTGGACGGGACATTCGCAGAGCCCGCTCCGCCGAGCATGATCGCTACTACGAAGAAGCCTACGACTATCGTCACGACCGTCGCTATGAGCCGTCTCGCGACCGCGATCATGACCGCGGCCCTCGCCGAGGAGGTTCCTACTACGAGGAAGAGGAACGCCGATCCAAGCAGAAGGGCATGTCCAAGCAAGAAAAGATTATCGCTGCTGTAGCAGGAGCCGCCCTTCTTGCAGGTGGCAAGGAAATCTACGATCGTTACGAGGCCAAGCAAGATGGTCTGGAGGTGAATCGCAATCCTCTTTCTTCGGTCGCGCTCGCGGGATTCGGTGCCTTGGCTGGATACCAAGGCGCAGAATTTTACAGTAAGCAGCAGGCCAGGAAGGATCAGAAGGCACAGTATATTCTTCATCGTGGTCGCCATGGTCAAGTAACAGAGTACTACTACTCCGACGACGACGACGACGACGACGAGCATGACTCGAGGAACAAAAGGGGCCACAAAAACTTCCTCGAAAACGCATTGGCAGCTACCGGCCTTGGTGCTGCTGTCAAGAGCCTCACTGGCGGAGGGAGGGACGACGAAAGACATGGTGATGACCGCAGCCGCGGCGGAAGCCCTGGCGCCAGGTCGCACGCCGGTTCTACTCATTCCCGCTCCGGCGGTGGCTCCGGCGCCAACAAGATTCAGCAGGCCGCCATAGCATCGCTTCTGGCCGGCGCCACCGAGGCCTTCCGCGTGGCCAAGGAGCCCGGTGGTTGGAAGGGTGAGAAGACGAAGCGAATTCTCACTGCCGCCGCTGGTGCTGCCACGGTTGATGCTGCCATGCGTGATAGCCAGGGCAAACTGGGTCTCGCTGAGTCAGTCATCGGTGGTCTGGTTGGCAATCGCCTCATCAACGGCTCCAAGAGGGAGATCGAAGAAGACAGGTCGACTGGGCGCAGCCGCTCTCGCTCTCGAGCTCCTTCGCAGGCGTCCAGAGGTGGTGGTGGCGGCCCAACTGGTCTTGCAGCGCTGGCCACGGCTGGCTTAGGTGCGCTAGGTGCCAAGGCGGCGCTCGATCACCGTCCACGATCCCGGAGTCGTGCCGGGAGCCGGGACCGGAGCCGGGGCCGAAGCTACGATTCGAGAGATGGGTCTCCCGACAGACACCGCCGCAGTCGTAGCCGCAGTGTGGTCGACAAGGCCCGTAACAGCTTGGCCAAGCTCGGCATTGGGGGCGGAGCTGCTGGGGCGGCGGCAGATGATCACCGTCGCCGTGACCAGGATGATTTTGACGATGGAGCATCTTCACGGAGATCCCGAAGATACTACGACGAATACGATGACGACTCTCGATATGATGGTGGCTCACGCAGCCGAGGAGGAGACTACGAGTACGAGGGCTCGCACCGTGGAGGCGGTCGACGAGACGAGTCTCGACGAGGAGGCGGAAGCCGCGGTTACGGATCCGCGTCAGACTTGGGTGACTCGGATGAGGACGAGAGAAAGGCGAAAAAGATGAGAGGTAAGCAAATAATCACTACGGGTCTCGCTACAGTCGCAACCATCCACGCAGCACATGGTGTCTATCAAAGTATGGAGAAGAGGACAGCGCGTCAGAAGGCCGTCAAGGAGGGCCGTCTCAGTGCCGCTGATGCCAAGAAGCTCAAAACAAAGGCCTTGATCAAGGACGCTGCATCCGTTGGCATTGCCGCCATGGGTATCAGAGGCGCCTTTGAGGAATTGAAGGAAGCCAAAGAAATGACGCATGAATGCAAAGCCTTCCAACAAGAAAAAGCCATGCGTCACGAAAAGCGCGAGCAGCGGCGGAAAATGTGTCAAGAACCAGGGGACAAACATGGAAGAGCCGAAAGCTGCGCGCCGTCTCGACATGGAGACTTTGACGGCCATGACAGGGACGATTATGGGCCACGATACTACGATGACAACCCGTATAGTTCTGGAAGGCTCCCTGCTGCTCCTCCCATGGGCTACGGCCAATGAATGAGTTGGTCTTGGTTTCACGGCTGGGTTTCACGGCTGAGCGTTTCAATCTTCTTTGCCTCGCACAGCTTGTCCTCCCAAAAGAAAGAAGGGGTGGCACCACAAGACGCCTATGGCCATGAAAGAAAAGAAACTGGGCATCATTCAGCGACGTATAGATATACATCTCCCTTGCAGTCTGGCGTTTCTGAATTTCAATAAAACATTGCGACGCGATGCTGAGAAGAGGACGATGCATCTATGTCGGCTGCAAAGGGTTCACGGGGGAAAAGATGAAGAAAACACCGAGGGGCTTAGCTATTCCACGGCGCAGTTTCAGATGGACTACTAGGGAGAGGCTGCATTTCATCGGAAAGAAACGTGGGTGTGCAGTGCAAGTTCAAGCACGGCAGACTGCCGCCTTCATCCACGGATCTGACGGCATGCGCCCCCATCCCAGTCCCTGAATTTCTCACGCTTAGCCAGGCTGATGATGATGACTTGTCTCTTCAACGTTCCCTTCTTCAACAACCCTTTTTTTTTTTTTTCTGCATCTATTTTATTTCGCATCATAAGCAGAATATGACTAATGACAATTGCATTTGTGACAGATCGCCGTTACTAAAATCGTGGCCGGCCAACAAAACGAACAAGCGAGGACTACGCATCGATGGATGGTTTGTGCGTTTCCTTGATCGGAGGCGGTGAAAAGCCCGTTGGCTGGCTTCACATGGACCATTCCGCGTGGCACACGGAAAAGACGTGGCTCTGCGGGGAGCCGGGGAGGTCAGGCGAGATCCATTGAGAGTCGAAGGAAGGAAACACAGAAACAGAGTTGGCAGAGTGTGAGTGGGCCGCTGGTGTTGTGGTTATCGTGGCTCGGTATTTTCTCGTGCAAGTCAAGTTTGAGCTATTTTGCTTTCCTATTGTATTTCCTTGGAAGACCGATTGGACATTTTGGGGGGGATCTCCGCGCCCTCCATAAATTACATAGAGGCAGCCGTACGAATGAGAAGAATGATGAAATCTATTCAGCCTAGGCGTACGAGTAGACGGCACGAGCGGCACCGGTTACAGTACCAACGAGAGGGAATGACGTCATCACCCATCTGCCTCTCCCTCAAATCTTGTTCTCGGGTGCAACAGGCAGGAAGGACCAAGGACAACAACGCCCGCGGCGACCATGATGGCCGTCATCCTCCACCAGGATCCACCAGGATGAAAACCCTTGTTTCCTGCCATTCTGACCACCTGGGGAAAAGGAATAGATGGTAATGGAAGGCCAGGCAAACAGTGGTCGTCTGACGTTGATTTTGTTCAATCCTTCACGAAAAGTTGCTCTTCTGCAATGTTAGACGCCTCCTGGCCATGTTATAGCCCAATAGACACCGAAATGCAGTACAGTAAAATGATAAAAATTACAGGAACCCGCCATCTGTAAAAGATACACTGAAAAAGCCATCGCCAAGTTTTCTTGGCGATGATTGGCAAAAGATGAATGACCTAGACAGGGGTCGAACCTGCGACCTTCTGATAACGCTCGTGATTCACCTTCCAGTGATCAATCGTAGTCAGACGCTCTGCCATTGAGCCACAAGGCCTGTGATTGTTGAGAGAGTACCTCGTTATTCTATATTATAGACTCTTGATTATTCTCTACATGTCGCCCGCCCCCTTTGCACACGGTTGAAGCATCGGATTGAACCATGACAATATGAATGCGCACACTTGATACCTTGAAATCAAGAATATCGAAGTGCTTTTCTCTCCCACTAAAGCAACCAGTTTAATAAACGGAGTGTTGTCATCATTGGCCAGCTACAATGCACGAAGCACACAGGTTAGTCGCCGTATTCACTTCTCTCACATAGACAAAAGAAGACATGTACAGCACCATCGGGTGTCAAGTCATATTTGAACAAGTTATCGATACATTTCATACACGTCCGTCACAAACACCTAATTCTATGGGACGCGCCACCCCTATGAACCTGCCACATCTCCTCCCGTCTGCTTCCACTTCTGCGCCATGGCCATGATGTTGGACAGATTCTTGGCCTGCTGGTCATCCGCGGGGAAGACGTAATCAAAGTACTCCTCGTAGGTGTCGTCCTCCAGCAGTCGTCTCTTCTTGGTCCGCCGCGGCATCTGCTTCTGCACACGGTCGACGTCCTCGTCTGATCCGTGCTCGCGCTCAAAGGAGAGCCATGCATTGAGCAGGGATACCCGCTCTTCTTTGAGATGCTTGTCGCGCATGCTCTTGTGCGCCCGGTCGAATACCTTGCGCGCGCGGGCTTTGGCTTCCTCGCTGACAGGTTGCTCCTCTGCGCCTTCTTCCTCATCTTCCTCGTCCTCGGGCATGTTGATTTCAAAGTGCGCATAGCTGATCCAGACCTTGACGTGATCCGTCTTCTCGAGCAGTCGCTCATACAGCTCGCGCGTCCTGTCGTACTCGCCCTCTTCTTCCTCAAAGTCAATGTACGCTTTCCACAGGAGTTCGGGCATGTCCAGCTGCGGCTGGTTGACGGCCAACTCGAAGATGGCCCTGGCACGGTCCAGATCGTCTAGGCCGCGCTCCAGCTCGGCGAATTTTATCCACGTCTGGCAGTTGGCTGGGTTGTATTCAACGTGCTTCTCATAGAGGGTGCGGCATCGCACAAACTCGAACAGCTTGCGCTCCAGATCGACGTAACCGTTGAAGATCTTGTCCTTGGGACACATGCCCAGGGCTCGTCCCAGCAACTTTCGTCCCGCGGTGAGCTGGCCCTGGCGAACCTCGAACTGGGCAGCTAATAGCCATATTTTGGCAAAAGTAAACTTCTTGTGCGGTATCAGGCCCAAGCAAGTGCTGTATATTTGCCGTGCTCGCTCGATATCCTGACCCTCAAGCTCCTCCCAGATGGCGTAGAAGATCCAGAGATAGATGTACCGTCGCCAGTGCCGTTTTTCTTGCGTCGGGGGTACCTGAGCAACGGCTCTCTCGTAAATGTCTCGAATTCGGTCCACGTCTCTGCTGGACTCCTCTAGTCCGGCATAGTCGAACCAGGCGTCGTAGTTTTTCGGATTCTCCTTGACCTGTTCCTCATAATACCTTCTTCGCTTCGAAAGAACAACATCTTCAACCCCGTCCTTATCACCAAACTGTTTCTCGAATGTCGTGTAGGCCTTGTGTAGCAGCATCGACTTTGATCGCGGTAGCCGATCCAAGGCATACTTGTAGATGGCGCGCGCTCGCTCGTATTCCTTCAGCTTGGACTCGAACCGCGCATAGGCGATGAAGAGCCTCTCGTCCACAAACTCGTCACCCAAAGCCTCGACAGCACCGCCAAACACGTCGCGGACCAGCTCGCTCGTGCCGTATTCCTCTTCAAACTTGGCCCACTTGATCCAGTTGCGGGGTTCTGGGTGAACAATGATGAAGTTCTGGAAAATGGCTCGAGCTCTGTCGAATTCGCCGTATCTCTTCTCCAACTTGATATATGCACTCCAAGCCGCTTCGTCGGGCTGCCACTGCATCCATCGGTCAAAGACTTGTCGGGTTCCGGGGATGTTGCCCAGCATCTCCTCCATGTACACGTACTTGTACCATAGTTTGTCGACTCGGGGCAGGATGGTAACGGCTCGATCCAGCAAATTTCGCGCATGGTTGATGTTCCTCGACTTCATCTCCGCCTCGATGTACCGAATCCACAGGACGACATTGTGAGGAAGAGCGTCGAGGGCACGCTCAAAGACTGATCTAGCGCGAGCAAACTCCTTTTGTTCCAGCTCCCATTGCGCATACTGAGTCCAGTTCTTCAGGTTGACGCGATTGCGGCGCACATAGTCCTCAAACCCCCTGCGCTTCCTGCCCTGGTACTCGTGAAGTTCCTCGAGATCGGAGAATTTCTGAGTTGGCGCCTGGATGCCAACTTCCTGATGGTCGACTGCCTCCCGAAGCAGTTGTTCCGCGCTGATTTGCACAGGCGCGGCGGCCTTGTTCTTGACCCTCGGGGGCCCTCTCGACGACTCCATGCTGAAGATTGAGGGAACTGTGTTCGCGTCCCTGAATGCCTCTGCAAAGATCGCGAGAAATCAGACAAAGGGACGACGGGACGACGGAACGAGGCCCTCAAGTTTTTGGTGGATACAAGTTTGTTCTCTGCTTGGGATTTGAGCCGAGCGCGCACGGACCACACAACATGGACTTCGACATCAACTTCTTCTCACTTCTCACTTGTCAGCCTCGCAGCCTCGAGGCAAACAAACCCCGAAAAATATAAAGAAAATTATTTATGTAGACGATCAAGTTTTCCCACCTTCATACGCCACACGCCACACGCCACGCGCCCTTTTCTTCGGCCGCTTCTCCCAACACGACACAGACCGGGTCGCGTTGCTCACATCCAGTCTCCAGTCGCCGCCATGTCTACAGTCGCGGACGAGCTGCTCAACGACTTTGGAAGCTCAGGGGATGAGGCGGAGGAGAAGGAGAATGATGGCTTAGCACACGATGAAACGCATCAGAACGGAGACCGCGACGCTATGGACGTTGACGGTGAGACCGACGAGTTCGATGATGCTGCCGAAGGTGGTGAAATGAAGGATGCAGAGGACACGGAGGCGACCAAGGCAAAAGTCGAGAAGATGCAGCTCGGCGCAGTTAAAGATGTCCGCAGCGTGGCCAGCCTTATGGCAACATTGGAGCCAGTATTGGAGGTTGGTTCATCCCTCTCAACCCCCTCTCAACCCCCTCTTCTTCCCCCATGAAAGCGGAAGCGACGTCAGCATCATCATGTTTCCAATAAAGACGATTCGTTTACATTCGAATACAAGATAAGAACACACAGCCCTGACAATACGGACCCTCCGATCATAGAAAATTGCGCACTACCGATCCCAAGCATCTATGCAGACGAGCAATGTCGGCAACATCGAAGACCACCCTGAATATCACCTCCTGACACAGTCCAACAGTCTGTCGACCATGATTGACGGAGAAGTCGCCTTGGTACACAAGTTTATCCGCGACCACTACTCGACGCGATTTCCCGAACTCGAGCGACTTGTCACAACGCCGCTGGAATACGCCAAGGTGGTGTCCATCATTGGCAACGGACCGATGGACTCGGAAAGCATCAAGGCTCTGCAGACATCCACAGATAACCCGATGAACATGGGCCTCAAGGCCGTCTTGGATGGGCCATCACTCATGGTCGTCACAGTGGAAGCAACGACGTCAAAGGGCCACGAACTCGGCGCCGAGGCTCTCGGCACAGTGCGCCAGGCATGTGCCATGATGGTGTCGTTGCACAAAGCCAAGCAAACCTTGGCAGAATACGTCCAGTCACGCATGAACATCTTTGCGCCAAACCTGACAGCACTGATTGGATCTCTGACAGCCGCCCAGCTATTGAACGCGGCCGGCGGCTTGACTGGATTATCAAAGACGCCGGCCTGCAACATTCCCTCATGGGGATCGAAGAAGAGGCAGGCTGGCTTAGCAACCAACATTGGCGTTCGGCAACAGGGATATATTTACAACTCGGAGATGATTCGCGGCATTCCCAGCGATTTGAAGAAACAAGCCATGAGAATCGTCGCCGCCAAGCTGGTCCTGGCCGCACGAGTAGATCGCATACACTCCACACCCGACGGTACCACAGGCGACCAGCTCAAATCGCAATGTCTAGAACGACTGGAGAAGCTCACTGAGCCACCGCCCAACAAGGGCCAACGGGCTCTACCAGTCCCTGGCGACAAACCGTCCCGAAAGCGGGGAGGTCGCCGTGCCAGGAAAGCCAAGGAAGCCGTAGCCATGACGGAACTACGCAGGGCCCAGAACAGAATGGCATTTGGCAAAGAAGAGAAAGAAGTAGGATACGGGACGGGCGAAGGCACCATGGGCATGGGCATGGTCGGACAGCAAAACGACGGCCGCATCCGAAACGTCCAGATCGACCAGCGCACACGAGCAAAGCTCAGCGCCAAGAGCAAAGGCTGGGGAGGAGCCAGTTCTGTCGGCGGCGGCGGCGGCGCTGCCTCGTCCATCGGGGGGTTCGGCCAAACACCAGGCAGCATCGATCTTCGCGGGAAAGGGCTCCGGGCATCTGGTGTCGGAAGCACCCTCGGGCCTGCCACGGGCGCCGGCACGGCCTCATCACTGGCCTTTACACCTGTCCAAGGCCTGGAACTCGTCGACCCAAAAGTCCAGGCGGAGCTGAGTAAGAAGCGCAAGGCGGAAGAAGATCGATGGTTCAAGGGCGGCACCTTTACTCAGGTTGGGGGGGGGTCATCATCTACCAATTGTGGCTTCAAGGTGCCTGATTTGCCGGCAGCGAAGAGGGTTGACACGGGGTCTACCAAGATGGCCCCTCCGCCGCGGCCGCGGCCGCGCAAATGATATTAAAAAAACACGACACGACAGGCAATGCTTCCATTCAATACAAGTCTCACAGGAATGGCAGAATCACAGATGATCAAGGCGGCCAAATTGGCATCTCTGGGGAAGAAGCAACGTGCTTGAAAGAAAGGGACATGACCAAGTAGTGTGTTCTTCCCGAGTTCCCTTGAAATGACAAGATTTGCTTCTACCGAGAGTTAAAGACACAAATTATTACCTACCTCGCCCATCTCGCCACCACGGCTTCCAAGATGCAGCGCCCCCTACCCTACAGGCGCCTACCCGGCACCAACCATGTAAATTATCAGCACAGCGCATCATGAGAAATCGGGAGAGGGCGGGCATTGGAGGCAAGGATGGGGGGAACCAATGGCGTTTTGGTCCGATGAATTGTTCCAGATGGTTTCAGCAATTAGTTCAGTTCTTAGCACGCAGCGCACAAGGTACACATGCTGTAATGTATGCGGTCTGTTGTCATTGGCGAAATTGGGGGTTCGACCGTTCATAACGGCGTGCTTGGACGGCACAAATGGTAATCTTACATAGTAAGGGTCGTCCCGGCGCAATGGCAATGTTTGGGGGGCCCATGCAATACAGCGTCTTCGCCGGCATGGCTATCTGCTTAATACCCCGTGTCGATCGCGTCGTCCAGATGGCTAAGCTACGTTTCTGCCATGCGCTTGAGAATCCCCCACCTCGATGACCATTTCCCAAGGAGTGTGGTGGCACTGGGAGAAGTGGAAGAAAAAGTCGGAAAATTCCCCGAAAAAGAGGGCGGGGGATCGTGTGACGGGTACCTACCTGCCTGTCGATATGGCTACAAAATTGCAAAGTGCGCTTGCTTGCTTCTTCTTTCCCATCTGTGCCTGTGCCCGTGCCTGTGCCTGTGCCAGAGGGCATGCAAACAACAACACGTACGGGTTGTCAAACCGACTAGAATTTCTTTTCCCCTTCTTTTACCCATGTCGTCATTTCCTAGCGGCTGTTTGTTGGCATTCCAGTGCTGGGGGGGGGGAGGCAGATCTCGATCCTCCACGTTTCTTTCTTCTTGCGCTCCCCCCTTCCTTTGTTGGTGCGCTCTGTTTCCGATGAGTTTGCGAGCCATGCTTTGCGCGACGTTGGTCAGATGTCAGGGGGCTAGAGGTATGCTAAGTCGTGTGTTTGCAGATCAGGGTGCTCATCGTGGATTAAGCGGTTGATCGCGATGGAGGGGGGAGGGGGCGGCGCTACTTTTTTACCCTGTCTAGCAGTTGGTCCGGGGTTCATGCTAATTTTTTTTTATTGCCGAAATCAGACCCCTTCTTTGTTTTGTGCTCGTGGTAAATCCGGCGTGCAAATCCGGCGTCAGATGTGTTGCGGTAGGTTTTGTTCTCCTCGAGACATGAACAACATGTGCTCTTCTTGATTGATCGAGTATACGGACGTAATGGTTTTCTTGAAAAAAAAAAAAAAAGAAAGAAAGGAAAGAAGAAAGGAAAAGTAGTTGCTTTACTGCTCATGTGCCGTCTGTCACTGTCAGACCCCTATCGTGTTACACTCTCCCCTCTCCCCTCTCCCGCAATGGCTACCGCGTTGTGTGGGAGACGCCTACTGGCTATGTACATGGAAACAGAGTCCCCGACTCCCTGGCACGACAAATTCATGTCGCGGCGGCTGCTCACAGGACGCGCACACTGCATGATGCTGCCTCCTTGCTTGTTCTTTGCCCACTTGACGGCCCCCCCCCGTGAGAAGCCGTGAGGAGATTACCCAAAATGGAGGCAACGCAGTCTCACCACAACGAGATCGAGATCTGCCTCTCTGGCGAGCTGGCGACTCACACCCCGGCCTCGGCCCCCGCCTGGCGGTTGCTCTGCTGACGCTTCTGGCCGACGACGGCGCCGTGTCTGTTGTCTGTTGTCTGTTGTCTGCTTTGTCGAGGCCCCTGGGAATCAAGTTGCTGCCAAAAAAAGGAACGAGGCAAGCGAACAGGGAAAGGGGAAGAAGAAATCGCTCTGATGTCATTGACGGAGAGGAGAGACAGGGGTGTGCATGTGGTCCCAACATGCCAAGTCCATCGAGCATTGCGTGAATCCGAACTTTGTCCAGCAATATCATCCATCATCCATCATGCGCTTGTTCGTCATTTCCACGCCGCCCTACTCGCTGTTTGTGTCCAGACTGAAATTGCAACATGGACATTGTTCGCCCTGGACCCTTGCTATTCAGATCGTCAGGGTCGCTCATCCCTCATCCCTCATCTCTCATCCTTGGTTGCACTTGTCAGCCTCGGATCTTGTAAATGTCCGCAGCACCTCGTACATGTGTAGGCATTCCGGTGTGACGGAAGCGACTAAGAAAGTAGGCAATTTCGTATACCTACACGTACACATAGTATGTGAGAGCACATATGATTATTAAGCTCGGTCCTATGGTATTCCATCTTTAATAAAACATGCATCTTCTCATGTATTTCGCCCCACTTTTAGAAAATCATTCGAGGAAAATGACATCGAAAGTGGGAATAATTGCTCTTGGCCAGCATCAGCATCCACTTCGCAACCGAATTGCCGGGACCTCTCAGCCTTTCAGGCCTTCTTTTCTTTTTCTGCATCGTGACGGGGGCGCGACAGGGGCGTGAGACAGGACCAGCAAGCAGTCCAACCACCCCTATAGAAGAATTGAGTAAAATTATCTCTTTCCAGGCCAGGCCAGGCCAGGCGCCGGTTGGAAGTCGTCAGAAATCGCCTCCGGGGGTGTGTCGGTAGGTGTCCATTCCCCGTGCTTGTCCCGAAAGAAGCATGGCGGAGATTGATGACGCTATCAATCCGACAGCTTTCGGATCTAGTCAAGTTGATGCGATGTTGTTGGCTAGTAATGATGCGCACGAAGCATGCGTGGCAATAGTCTGTGTTGTTGGGGGTCACTATTTAGTCTCGCGCCCTATATGTTTCGAATCGCAGAGTACCCTGGAATTCCATGGCATGTAATGATATCTCATGCCTCTCTTGATGAATGGATTGTTCAGCTATCATCAGTAACAGGCAGGTTGGCATCGCACTGATGCCGAAGTCCACACCCACATGGCAAACGCACGCACATGTATGCAACCGGGGAGTCCGCACGCAGAATGGATAGCACTCCGCATCCAACGTTCCAAAAGCGGGCGGCGTGTGTGGAAGCCGCGTCAAAAACAGCCGTCGAACTGATGAGGCAGTTTTTTTTTAATTGGCTTTGGGGTGGAGCTCGCCGATGTAGGGGTTGAGAGAACTCTCCGACACCCTTGTGCCCTCCAGCCCTCTACATATGTAGGGAAAGAAAGTGGGTCCAGGGTAGCGAGCTTCATCGATGGCACAGCGAACCGTCGATCGTGGCGCTTGATCAAGTCCTTCTGTGTATGCGTATGATGTTGCAGATTCTGCGGCGCCCATTCCAGCGGTCGACCCTTACCCCAGTGCAAAGAACCAGCAGTATGTATGCAACGCGTTATCCTGCCTTGTAGTGTTGTATTGTGCTTTGAGTTACATGTATGTCCTTGGCACCAGGCGTGGCGGGGCCGGCCATGACGTCTACCATGGTTCGGTTCACACGTCGAGAAATCACCAAGACCTCATAATTGCGTAATGGTCATGCGATGACCCTGCCAGCGCCCTACAAGCTCCGGCGTGCTGTCCGACAGTCGAAAACGGAGTCTTCTGGAAAGTGAGAATAATAAAAGATCCATGTTTGCATTTTGCGCAATCGATGTGGTCGAGAAGCGGGGAAGAAAACAAACGCATACTGGATGACATGGTCTTTGCGTAATTTGCATCTTGGACGCTATGTACATTGTACATGTAGTGCGTCGGTAGAGTTGAGTTGTGAAGGATGGATGCACTGCAGGGCTGACGAAGCAGAACGCGAAGTAGGAAGTGGTGTGGGCAGGTGTGGGCAGGTGTGGGCAAAAGTCTAGGACGGACCAAGTACCCCGAGGAGAGCCCCCCCAGCCGGCAAGGTTTTTCGATTTGTCCGATTATTGGATGATGCTTTCTAACCGACCCTGGACCCTGGCACGACCCTGGATTTCCCCCCTCTGACCGTCGTCCGCTGCTTCCCGCTCCCTGTCCTGACGAGAATTCTATTTCGGCGATTCCGCGTTGCGCCCACCAGGGCATTTACATACGTACGTACTACATACATATGAACATACGGTATGTACATGAAAATGGTGCACAACTGCATGGGCTGGCATCACTATCACTATTGGACCAAAGGGCAACCCAAGCGAGCTCTGCTGATTCCTTTTGGAACTCTGGCTCTCTTGGCCCTTTCGCGCACAGAGCAAGCAAGCAGAGCAGGGGCGTTGCGGGGCCAATGCTGGCTTTGAGTGGTCGCGGGCTCGACTCCGAATATGTACATACATACATAGCCTATAGCCAGGTCAAGGCAGTGAATGATTACGTCACGGATCGGACCTGGCCAAAAGGGACTTATGGGGGCGGTTTGAGGGTTGTGTCTCCTGGGTTTCGTTCTATGGCGCGCAGGGTTCAGGGCGACTGCACGCCTCTGAGAAGTGTCTGAAGAAACCGTGGCCGCGATCGAGATTTTGGTGGTGAGATCAATCATCAGGGTCGCGCGAGTACCCAAGTACATGCATACACAAAAAGCAAGGTCCGAAGTTCTTCGCTGTCAGTGGAGGGGGTGTGCGTGATGTGCGTGGTGTGCGTCCGCCTGTCTGCTCTGTCTCTGGCCAAATGCCAAAGGCACGAACAAGCAGCCCCCCGTTCACAGCCCCACCAGCCGTGCGTCCCTTGTCCTTCGTTTCGCTGAAGAAGACCGGAAGAAGACACCAAAGAAACCGAATAATAAAGGGGAGAAGTGCTCTCGTCAATAAACAAGGACATGTCTGATTTTACCGGCCAAAACAGGCCGTGGGACGAGCGACAGACCTGATAGACCAACCGATCGCGTGCCCGATCCCTTTGTACCGCAAGACAGCTCCATCTATCTAGCTCTACATAGGCTCTGCACAGAGAACAGCATGGTCAAAACATTACATAAACTGCCTGCGGGGTAGAGCGTTTTTGAGTTTGAGAAGAAAACTATGCAAATTACTAGTCGAGGAGAGGAGCGTGTCAAAGTCTATATCTCGTTGGAGTTATCTATTAAAATTGTTCGTCTTTCCCACTACGCCCGTAGACTTCGATAATAATATTACACATACATATGCCCACGCGGAAATAAACCGCCGGGAGGCGGGGGGGCACCCAAGGGTGATGGTGGTACGACTGCCGCCCGCAAAAGCACCGTGGCTCGCTGCATTGGCATGGCAGATGGGGATGTTGTTGATTCATGGGGATATTGCTATGGGGTTTCCAACGGGTGGTGCACCCGCTTGTGCGCCCTGCTGTTTGTGCCTGTCGTGATTTAGAATCAGGAGGTGACTGGTCAGGGAAAAAAAAGTTTTTAATGGAGATGATGGTAAGTAATCCGTAGATCAGCTCTCCTTGGCTTCGGCTTGGCTCAAGAGGGGTGAAGAGAGAGACAGCAGCTCCTTTTACATACATGGGAGGGTCTTGAGGGTCGGGGAGGAGGGGTGGGATGCAGAGCGGAGCCAGCCAGCCGGGTTACTCACTGACTCAAATTCACTTGTCTTGTCCCTCATTTTGTCCTGCACACTCCTACTCTCCCTCCTAGCCTCTCAGGACGGACACCCCCTTCCGCCCTCCCGTTTATGAGTCGCTAAGCGGGAGGGGCAGGAGGGGCAGGAGGGCAGCAGGGCAGCAGGGCAGGAGGGCAGCGAGGGCAGAGAGGGTAGCGGCTGCTTAGGCCTTGCTAAAGCATGCATTGAAGCTACTGGGGCCCTGGAAGCAGCGCTAGGCCAAGGCAGGGTTCTTCGCATGCAGCCCAGCTAGCTCCCAGACACTCCCAGACACTCCTAGACACTCCTAGACAGGCGCTGGAGGTTCCTCGCCGTCATTCTTCGATTACCTCGATCTGGCCGGGTTGCTCGAGTGCGATGGGGTTTCATGCGCAACACGGCCGAATTGCTCAAAACTCGATCCCTCCCTCCCATCCATTTGTGTTGCCCGTGTTCGACGCTGCCTATCTTTCTTTTCTCCTGCCTTCCCGCCCGACGAGCAAACTACCTGAATCCTGGTTCACCACCCAACCTCTGGCACTTTCACAACCTCACCTTCAAATTTCATTCCTCAGCCAGCAGCAGCCAGCTGGACCTTGACCTTGACCTTGGTAGACCAAGTCCAGGTACAATCATACATAACACAGCTCTCTCGTCCATGACAAGGAGGCACACGCCCTCAGTTCTCGTTTCCGTCCCTGCCGTCTGCCCAAAGCACCTCTCTCTCGCCTTTGAACTCGCTTCACTTCCGATAACAACACTTTTGTCTCCTCACATTGCAACGGCCGGCCCTGAGCCCGAGACGATCACCGCCACCCGCAGTCCAACCAATCTCTGCCACATTCGCTTCTTGAAACCGCTCGTCTCATAGCTCAACGCGCCTGCCACTCGACGCCGTTTTGCCTTGCCACCGCCTCCTCAACCAATTCGCACACGCACACACAACACACACAAGCGCAATGGAAGCCAGAAATGCCGCGGGTCGCCGCGTCTCGCTTCTCAACGATGACAGCGTCGGCCAAGAAAAGTCTCACATGCACCACCACCAACAGCAGCTCCCACTCGGCTTTACAACGGCTACCGGCCACGTCCTCTCTCGCCCCTATCCCAGCCCGCGCAGCAGCTCCTCATCCCCAATCACCCCCGAGCTCTTGCGGTCGGATTCTTATGACTCTCAAATGAGCAACGACGCCATTTCTCCCCTGACCCCCTCAGTCGATTACGCCTACCCACGAGGAGGTCTCTACGGCAGCGAGCTTCCTCCCAAGCGCCCCGCTTACGTTGACAGCAGTCGATCAACATCGTATGATGACGATACGCCCGCCACCGCTGCATCTAGTACCTCTGACCGTCCCGCCAAGCGATACCCTTGCCGCTACAGAGACACGCATGGCTGCGAAAAGACGTTTACCACATCCGGCCACGCCTCGCGGCACTCCAAGATTCACACCGCCGAAAAGGCAGTCCAATGTACGTATCCTGGCTGCCAGAAGAAGTTTACCCGAGCCGACAATATGAAACAACACCTGGAGACGCACTACAAGGATAAGAGCCGGTCATCGGCCAGCCAGCGCGCTCAAAAGGCCGCTCTGGCTGATGCTCGTCGACACTCACCACCTCGTCGCAGCCGCTCCTCCACATCCACCACCACGACGAGCAGTGTTGGCAGCAATCGTGATGCCATGCATTGGGACTCGGATGTATATGCTGCCTCAAGCCGACCCTCACTACCCTCACCGGCAGCTGCTAGCTCCTGGGACATGCGCACCGGCAACCTTGCCATTCTGAACCGACCTGCGGCGGTGAGATCACCAAGCAGCGGCCTCGACGCCCTTGCCATGGCTGTAGCTTGTCAAGAAGGCACCTCGCGGGCTTGAAGACGTCTCTTGCCAAACACTTCACATGTGCCCATATTACAGAAAAGAACGGACTTGTTCGGTTACTGCTTAATCGTGCGCTTGACACTGTCATGTTGCGCAGCAGAACCTGCACAACTCGTTTCCAACACCAACTAACCGCTCTTCCCGCGGCTTCACCAAAATTTGGGAAGAGAAGTTGGAAATAAATCATTACCTGGCTTTCGATTTATCCATCTTCTCATCACCACCACCGACTTTTTTTATTGCTCTTTCACACATGGCATCGTTCAATGCGGCGTTATTCATGTTATTCTCAGGCGAGGTTCTGCATTGCTAATTTCTGCTCAATTTTTCTTACTTATACAACGGCGCTATCTTGTGTCGATGCAGCTCATCTGCATTCACACATTGGGAATGATTTGGGTTTTTATACATATTCGAGAGGGCTTCTACACGATTGTATGCACCCTCATGAAATGCATTCAATGGTCTGCTCCCCATCGGGGTGGGGGGTTGGGCAAAGGCACGCCTTGTCAAGACCAACCCCAGTCATGGCGCACGAGAGTTATTTCTTGTTCATATTTCTTGATGTTGGAGGGGTGTCTAGGTACATTCTCGGTCCAGACAGACCAAGAGAATCGGGCAAGGGAACAGGTACAGGGACAGGTTCGCGTCTCTTACTAGAACGGAATGAAACGGGATGGAAATGGAAACACCGGGTATTTCAACCCAGAGAACTGGGGGTGCCACGGGCATGGGGTTGCCCGGGCATGGGAAGCTCGTTGCACGGCCCATTGGACCGAATGGTGCTCGCTCTCTAGTCGGGAGGAAGACTTGGGTAGTCAACGATGGCACTTTTTGTTTTCAACAATCCATATGACGGGGCACCCGGTGACTGGTGACTGTGAGCTTCGCACATGTGACTGACTGATGACATGTACCGCACGTACCACGGCTCGTCTTTTTCAACCACGGATGACCTGGGCGCATCTGCGACGGGTCTGCACTTGTCTAGTCATGCATGCATGCGTGTAAGCAAGCAACGTCGTGATATCCCCTGTCTTGTCATCAAACAGCCGACTCATTCGACTCCCGCCAGCAGGGGACAGACCCGTGCACGCGTGTCATCATGTCTTGATTGCTCATACAGCCACGTATTACATGCACAGACGTTTTGCGTGCCGCGTATGGTGCTCATAACTAGTGTATTCCGCTTATGCCATGTATTGCATGCTTGTCTAATCCATGTCTACGACACCCGTGCAGGTTGGTACGCTCTTGGTTTTCCCTTCCAACGATGCCCGTGTATATTCCAACTCGGTCCATGTGTATATCTATAAAAAAAAAGAGAGAGAAACGGAAACAATACCAAGTATTTTAGGTCATAAAGACCAACGAACGCCATGGGAAGAGCCCGGCTTTGAAAAAGGCGCGTAAGCACGCATTACCACAGGCTTTTCAGGGACTGGATAATAAAGCCAATGGGGTTGTGCAACGTCATTCTGCCACGTCCTCGTCCCAATGAAGTCCAGCCGCTTTCCTCGGAGGACGTGGGCTTGGGCGGCGCTCCGCCGGTGGGGAGGGGCCCGGCGTCCATGGCGGCGTTGACAAAGTCGTAGCCAATGTCGTACTTGATTCCGTCTGGGTTGTCGAGGCGGTAGGCAGAGTCTTGTCGGAACGCGCCATGTCAGTTGGATGGAAAAGGCTCTCCCCAGACAAGTCTGGAAAATAGAAAAAAAAAAAAAAGACATTTGTCATGTTATAGGCCGTTTTGACTTACACCAATCGGGAGTGGCCTCGGGATGAGGTCCGACCAGCGCGACGTATCCTTTGCCGAGGGGCGTCAGCGAAGCAGCGACGTTGCCGTTGCTCGAGTATCGTCCTAGCACGGTGGTGCTGTTGTCGTCTTGGGGGATGCCGTTGATGACGGCGCCGTCTTGGAAGTACACCCACTGGCTCTTGGCCGTCTGTCCTTGGCTGAAGCTGCTGCTGACTTTGGACCGGAACGTCCAGTCGACCTGGATGAGGGTGTCTTCGGTGCCGGTGACTTGCGCGCCGTCCGACTTTCTCTCGGCCGTGGCATTGACGCCGGAGGGGAGGAGTCCGAACCCGGGGCTGTCGCCGGCGAGAAAGGCGCCGAGACAGAAGCCGAGGTAGCGGCCGCCGTTTTTGACGAATTCCCGGAGCTCGGACTGATGCGGCTTCAGCTCGTCGTAGGCGGAGCTCAGATCTGGACCGCCTGGCTGCGCGTACGCGGCGGCCTGCCGTAGTAACTCGGCGCCGAGTTGGTCATCCTCGTTTGGTCCCACGTACGTGATGGCAAAGTTTTGGGACGACGTCTTGAGAAGTCTGGCCACTGCTTCGGCACAGCCTTTGCATGCTGCGGGTCCGCGGTAGACCAATGCTCGAGGCTGGGCTGCGTCAGCTGCTGCTGCTGCTGCTGCTGCTGCTGCCCTTGATGGCCGGGCAGCAAATGCCAGCGTCAGAATCGACAATAGTGTTGATGGATGCATTTGTTCTGGATGAGTTGTTGGCTTTGTATCGTGGGTTCGCTCCAGTGGAACTTTAGCTGCCACTCTGAACGACCATTTATATTTGCACGACGCCGTGATACGCGATCGGACCTGCGGGAGGGATTCCCTTGTTGGCTGCGCGAGGGAAGCGCCACACTCTCGTTTCTCGTTTCGACGTGGTTTATTTGCTGCCGAGTTGCTGCCGGATGGTGGAGAGTAGAGGGACGGAGGGATCGGGCTTGAATGTCATGTCATGCCTGCCGTGAGGTGACAAAGATGGCCAATAAGTACTCCAAGTGGACGATGATGTTGCGTGGGTTGTATATGTATGGGCTGTGTGGGCTGTGTGGGCTACGGTTACGTGGGGGGAAAAAAAAAAAAAGGGTGACGGAAGGCCAAAGGGGCTGAGTCGCCGAGTCGAGTTGCTTGACTTGGCATTCATCCATCATCTACATGTAGATGACATCGCAGAACTTGGAGACTGAGACAACGGAACGGGCGACTGGACCCAAGTTGGGACGGATTTTACGCTGGATGTGCTCCGAGAGGTCAACGAGTGGGCGGCCCACAGGCTTCACTTACCCAAAGGGATTAAAAGGGTTTAAAGGGGTTGCATTCGCGGCTTGCCGTTGATTGCCGTTGATTGCATTCAATGCCGTCACTGCCGGCTTCTCTCTCCCTTGTATGCTCATCACCAGCAGACTCAAGTTGGAATGGAATTTTTTTTTTTAAATTAAGACACACATGCAAATGAGACCAACTAGCTTGGCATGCCAAACATGTAGCGTCTATCAGCCGCATATTATTCATCCCTCTCTTCTGCCCCCCCACTCGTCCCCACCCCGTCTGTTATTTGTTAGAGATGCCCGGTCGGGGTGAAAACCCGTGCTGTGCTATTCCACTCCACTGTGAGTTGCTTACGGTGTAGTCGGTAATGATATTCCTATGCTCCATGTACTGCCCTCACTTCCAGACCTCGCTCTTCTCGGTGGCTGCTCTGGCCATCTCAAACTGTTCATCTGTTTGACAAACCAGTACGCGGTGCCGGGCATCATGTGAGCCTATATCCTCAACTACTTGACCAAGACGCCCCGAATTGCGACCCTCGTCCATCGAAAACCCAAGGCATTGCGTGCGGCGCACCACTTCATCTCGAAATCGGCTGCTCTTTTCACCAATGCCGCCTGCGAACACGAGTGCATCGACCTGGCCCTCGAGAGCCACGTAATAACTCCCGACAAAGCCGCAGACGCGATCCACGAATATGTCAAAGGCCAGCTTGTGCTGGGGCTCGTCTGAGCTAGCAATCACCCCAAAGTCTGTCGTGCCGGTGAGCGCCTTCCATCCGCTTTGCTTGTTGAGAATTTCCTCAGCTCTGGAAATATGAAGGTGTTCGGTGGAAGCAGGCGAAAGCTTGCCGACATCACTTGCGTAGTGGAAAACCAAACTGGTTTTTTTCGTAAAAAAAAAAGAAGAAGAGACAAGTTCAGGGTTAGTCGCATGTTTTCTTCGCAACTACCGGGTCTGTCAAACACACAAAGACCTACCTGGGGTCGATGCTGCCACTGCGAGTTGCTCCGGGGAGACCTGCCAGAGGCGTCAATCCCATGCTTGTGTCCCAGCTCTTGCCTCCCTTGATGGCACAAGCGCTTGCTCCGCTGCCCAGATGAAGCGCAATGATATTCAGCTTGCCTATGTCCTTGTTGAGAAACTCGCCCACCGACCGGGCGATGAATGCATAGCTCAGACCGTGAAACCCATATTTGCGCAATCGACTGTTCTTGGCAATGCGGGGGTTGATTGGATACGTGGCGATGTGAGCAGGAATGGTTGCATGGAATTGCGAATCGAAACATGCAATGTTGGTCGCGTCTGGGAGTTGCTTCATGCACGATTCGACAATGCCCAGCGCTGCGCCATTGTGTAGCGGTGCCAAATCACTCAGTTGCTCCAAGTGATGATATGTGTCTTTTGTGATGATGCGGGAATCTGTGTAATCGCCGCCGTGGACAATTCTATGACATGCTATCGAGATGTCTTTCTTGGAGCCAATCTCTCGTAGCTCGCCGTCGTCGACGAGTGTATCCAGCAGAAGAGAAAAGGCAGCGTCTTGGACATCGACCTTTCTGCCAACTTGCTCGTCTTTGGCTATTGATTTGCCGTATCGCGAGTATTTGAGCTTCGCCGGTGGTGCCGTCAGCCCGCTGATCTGAGCCTCGGCTATCTGTTGCGGGCTCGTGGCTTTGTCGGCTGTGTAGGCCGATATCTTCACAGAGCTGGACCCAGCATTGATGGAGAGGATAACTTTCATGGTTGATCGTCTAATCATTCGCGTGGAAAACCACGCGTTTTTGGTATAGATTTTCTTATCTGGGGGGTTCAGAGTACTTGAGGTCTCAAATCGAAGTGAAGAATCTTGAAAAGCAACATGGTGGCATGATGTTGCGGCCTGCCCGTCGGCAGCCCGTCGGCAGCCAGAGGCAGCATGATCCGATCATGTGTGATGATGATGTAGTAGTGCATATGCCACGCACAAGTCGCCGCAATCGTGCGCTTTGGTGCGTTTTGGTGGGGGGTTCCAATAAAAAGTGGCTGGGTCGATGGCGCAAATGGGAGATGGAGGGGCATCATCAATCAGACTTTGTTTCCTCGCAATTTTCTCCACATATGCACAACTACGACGGGACCGTCTTCCCGACCTTTCCGAGAATGAACGACAAGTCCTCCTCCCTCCTGTGTCGCCTATGGCTCTGAGTTGGCCTGCCACTTCGCCCACTTCGCTCGACTGGTCGGGAAAGAACCAGCATCATACACACAATGATGTTTGTATTTGATGATTGGATGTCAGACGCAAGCTGGTTCGTCCGTTCCTCGTCCGTTCCTCGGGTGGTGGTAGCTTTTGGTTCTAGCCCCGTCTCCTAAGCCATCATCGTTCTTCAGACCAGGTTTCGGAACGTCGCCCCTGTCAATTGTCTTCCATCTTCTCCTGTGGCATCTCATCCCCTCTCCCCCAAGTCTGTTGGTTCGCCTACTGGTTCCAAAGTGCGCTGCCAATCAGGCGATTCTAGCTCTGTAGCCTGACCCGGCAGCATCTGAGGAGAAGGTAACTCGAAATGATTCCGGGGAAAGGGAACGCCTTGAAAGTTCCGATCAGTGCTGTGAGCACATATCCACATGTTAAGGAATCGTTGATAATCTTCACTTGCCTGTTAGAGATTTTTTTTTTCAACCAAATTCCGTGTAGAACCTACCGTGACGGCTACTGAATTGAATGGACAAGTAGCGAATGTCGATGGAGCTCTGTGAGGAAGGATTTGATTCTGAGCTGCTGTGACTAGCATGCCCCGTTGATCGCACACGCGGCCGCGCTCCCCTAGCAAACGAGAATCGGTGTTGCGGCGATTCATCCGGGGCGCTTCCACGCCGACCGAGAACCTTCAATCGCAACTGCTTGGCTCTGTCATCTTGATTGCGCAGTTGTCCGTCAAAAGCGTGAACATCGTAGTCACGATATTGACCGTCAGTCTTGCTGGCCAGGACACTGAGAGAGTAAAAGGTGGTATATCGATCGCGCCACATTTTGAGACGTTGTATTGCTCCGATTCCCTTGACTTTTCCGAAGCCATCTGTTCGTCCGTGGGAATTGGTCCATACCACATCAACATCGTAAAAGTCTATCATGTCCCTTCGGCGCAAATCTCCTTGAAATTGGGTGGAGCCGTCGACGCTGGTGAATTCGTACCGGACTTGGATATACCGGTCGTGAATGCACACGCCTTCGTCGGTGATGTATCGAATACGATGAGGTTCGGGAAACGTGACATATCGTTCCATATCCGAAGGGTCGTGATACTGCCGATGACGGGAGTGGAGCGTATGAGGATGGATCTCGGAAGGGATGTCGGATGGGACTACTCAAGCATACGTTAGCACTCTAACGGGTGGACTTGTGCTTGATATTGTATTAATCTGTCATGTGATGGGGTTTTTATTGTGAACCACGCACGGTAATGCTCAAGTAGCTCGTTTTGATAGCTGCACTGCCACAGCACACGGCGTTGTTCAGAACCAATTACCTCCCATGGTCCTAGATATACGGTGCGTTCGTCTGGAGTGTCGGGGAAAAGAGTCCTATTTCGAGTTCGAATTGGACGAGCCGATCAGATTCAGAGGTCGCCGAGCACAGAGCCAGTTCACCAAAAGGAAAGACGGGTTTGTGCCTACATGGTGGCTTGATATCCAGGCGGCCCCAGATCCCGTGGCCGAAGGGCTGTCTGGGGCGCGACTGCACTTCCTGTAAATGGCACAGACAGGGTCGAAACACCCGACGTCGGGGTCCACGTCGAGTTCACTGGGCTGGCATATGAGCGGCTGTAGGTAGGAGGACGCCCGAGGGATGAGGATGTAAATGATGAGCCAGAGGACGACGAGGCAGCGGCCATGCCTGCGACGAGCCGGGAGCAGATAATGATGACAACAATCCCAGGCAATCAGCGCAATTCTGAGCAAGGTCGCCCTAGTTGAAACAGGTCATGACCAAAATAGAAGGAGAAGAAAACCAAAAAAAAAAAAAAAAGTCGCGATGGATCTGCGATGGACAGGCGTCCTCGATGGTGAAGGGGAGGGGAGGGGGGACAACTCCAACTCCAACTCCAACTCCAACAATAGCAAGGGTTGGTCACTTTTGGAACGGAACGGACCGCCTCCTTCATGAGCTATTATCCATGGTCCAACAAGCGCAAGCATCCAGCATCCGGGTGTCCCTAGTCCGAACGGACAGGACATAAGCAACCAACCACTTGGGTTGGGTCAGCGCAGATGCTCGTGGCAGAATGGCAGAAGCGCTTGAGGCAGAAGCGCTTGAGCCTTGCGCCTTGAGCAGAGAGAGCTCCTTGTGCGGCGCATCTGGCATCTGATGAGTCGCGGGTTCGGGCCTCGGTGCGGGATCCACACAAGCAATTGCGTCAACGGCAACACGACATCGACCCATCCCCATCCGGCCACGGGTCTCTCCCAGAGGCTTCCCAGAGGTTTCGTGAGGTTTCGTGAGGCTTCGTGAGGCGTTGATGGGCGAATCGGGCTGTGAAGGCATGCAATGTTTCGCACACTCGTACTGTCCCGCTGTCGCCGTCATAGACGAGATGCGAGGAGCAAGCAGGCAATTTATTGAGGTTGAAGTTGCACAGCTTTGGCGCTTTGCAAGTGGTGGGAAAAACTCCGAATAAGCCGTGCGTCAGTTGCATTGTATTACTCGGTACGGAGTAATAAGTAATACTGCGAGTTTTCACCAGCACCGACTTGCCGCTGATGCCTGAATGTTCCGTCTGCTGCGTCTGCTGCGTCTACTCCATGGACTATCATTACATTCTTGCTCTGTGGACTTGCTCTGTGGACTTTGCTCTGTGGACTTTGCTCTGTGGATGGGGTTTGAGAGGGCAACAGGCAGGCAGGCGCATTTGCCTGCCACATCAATCTGGCTGCGCTGAAATGCAGCATGACAGACAGACAGGCTGAAAGGCTAACGAGTTTCTCCGTCATTCAAGCACAGGCAGGAAGGAGCAAGGGACGAAGGTCATGGTCGTCCTTGCTGCCTGTGTTCGCAGCTGCCAATGGACAGGAACAGCTGGCTGGTGGAGTCGCATTTGGCGGGCATTTGGCGGGCATTCGGAGGCACTAGGCTGCCATTGCCGTTCCACTGTTCCACTAGACGCGGGAGAGCCGCCCACGAGGCTCAACGCAACCTTGTGATGGGTTGGAAGGTGGGAACAAATCCGACAATCCGACTCTCACTCTCCGACTTCTCTCACCAGTAATAAGTGTTGCTCGCAGGACAGAGACACGCATCACACACGCATCACACACGCATCGCACACCACCGCAAACCACCGCATACCACCGCATACCACCGCACACCACGGGCCACACGAGTGTGCAATGGCTCGGTACGTGGTGGTCCTGGTCGAGTGCCAACGTTCAATGACCACCTTTGTCAAATGCTGCGAATGCCGTGTCTGTCTGTCAGCAAGCTCGTTTGTTTACAGTAGGCTGGACACCGCCTGATTCTACCATCGAACCAACTTGTCACAGAGGATCCAGAGGATCAAATTGACATGATCGAGAGCACCTGGATACCGTTCGCTTTCCTTCCAACGCCCAAACAAAGTACGCTCGCCTGAGAGTGCAACAACATGCAACAACATGCAACTTGAGTCACTTTGGATATTCATGTTGAGCACTTTGCGATTGAGCCATGGCGGTCCTACTTGCTGCCTGCGACGGAGACGCCACAACGTGTCTTCCTCATCATCCCACCTCTTTCCTACTCGTCGACCGCGCCCAGAGTAGAACATCTCGGAATATGAGAGACAGCCACAGCGAACTATAACGGAAGCCATGCTACTACTTTGCCTTGTCCCTGTGAACAAGGCCGGGGTCCATTGTCCACGTGCTCGTGCCGATGCTCGAGTAAAAGATTTCATGCCCGCTTGGATGCTGTCCATGTCTCATTGATGCTCGTCACGGGCTGACTGCAAAAGCTGAGCGTCAACCCCATCGACTGACTCTTCAGCCGCAGGCTGCGGGCCAAGCCAGTACAGTATCAGTCACTGACTGGAAGACAGGCCGAGCTAGATGGCTGTTGGATCGCTTACCATGATGCAGCACAGTTTCAGGTAGGGCCCGGGACCCCAGATGACGGCCCCATTGCTTTTCTTGACCGCTGCACAATAATCCTGGCCCACCCTTACGCTTACGGAGTACTCCGTAGAATCTCTGTTTCTGCCTCAGTACAATCAATGTACTAACTAGCACAGCCTATCTGTATGGAGGTCTATGATCCGTCCCGTCAAGCTTTCCTTGGCGACGAATCTGTTACCTGGCACGGAAGAAACCAAAAAAAAATAAAAATAAAAGATGAATAGAGGCGGCCAAGACCTAATGTACTCTCAATCTCCCCGGCGCTTCCTCCGGCGCACCATCTCTTGAGACAAGGTTCAAATCAGCAAACTGAGAGGGCTTGGAACTCTCGATACCATACTATGCCTTCAGATTTGGTACCGTCGCGGCGCAAAAATAGAGGCTTCCTCGGCTCTGACAGCTCAGCATTGCCTGCGCAAGATGAACAGGTTCGGAATATCAAGACTCCCTGGTGCCCGGAAATAACATGGCAGATGGCCCCTAACCAAACATTTTACTCTCCTTATATAGGACCGAAATCAGCTGCGTTACGAACTGGACCTGAATTCATGGAACTTCAGAATCTGGGGAGTTGCGGCGTCGGGGTTCCTCACCGATTCGTATGTGACTTTTGACTTGCTGCTAGACAACGAAGCATGATGAAATTGCCCGCGCACTAACATTGGCCTCTTGATTCCACCATAGATACAATCTGTTTTCCACCAACGTTATCCTGGCATCAGTCGCTTTCGTATATTATCCTGATGGTGGGCAGTGGCCCAGTCTACTCATCAATCTCTTTACCTTGGTTGGCTCCGTTTTGGGTCAAGTACTCTTCGGCTTCCTTGCTGATTACGTCGGTCGAACCCGATTGTATGGAATCGAGTTGGTGCTAGTCATTGTATCAACGATTGGAGTTGCTACCAGCAGTCGTGGAGTTGGCGACCTGTCGTTCCTGGGCCTTTTCATATGGTGGCGATTTGTCATGGGAATCGGTATGTCGCAACCTGCCAGCTCAAGAGCTCACACGTGCACGTATATCTGACAGATAGATGTATCTTGGTCACAGGCATTGGCGCCGAATATCCCCTCAGCGCAGTCATCACGTCAGAGTGGTCTAGCACGCGATCTCGAGCCACGATGCTTTCGAGCGTTTTTCTGATGCAGCCAATCGGACAAGCTCTTGCGCAGCTGGTAGGACTCTGGGTGCTCTTGGGCTTCAACAGCACCAACAATCTGCAGGCCATGCAGTGTGGTCTGAACACGGCTCACCAAGATGAATGTAGAAAAGCTGTTGATGGCATCTGGCGTATCGTCATCGGTTCGGGGGCAATACCCGCTCTGCTCGCAATCATATTTAGATTCTTTCTCTTTGATTGCGGCCTGTATAGTCTCGAGGTTCGGAATAAGCCCGCCGTCGCCATCATGAACACGCAGAGAGTGTACGGAGCACCCTCGGGAGGTGGCATTGGCAACACCTTTCAGATGCAGAATCAGAATTCCATCCAACCAGAGGTCTCGGAGCCCAGACCCATGCCCATTCAGTTCTCGAAAGAGGACCTATACACTTACTTCATAAGGGACGGCAACTGGCATTACTTGTTCGGCACTGCAATGACGTGGTTCTTTCTTGATGTAAGCTTCTACGGTCTCTCGTTGGATAACAGAAGAACACTATCCGACATGTGGGCAACACAATCTCCTGTGCCCATAGATGAGCGCCTTGAATGCTGGAAATCATCCATACCTGGAGGCAACTCCACGGTTCCCCAGTGGCGAAAGTCAGGCATCCCTGTCTGGCAGACAGATGTCCTGCATCCCTGTGCCACGATTTACGATGTCTTGATTGAGCAAACAAAACAGTATCTACTGACAGTATCGATTGCGTCCATCGCCGGAAGCGTCTGCTTCATCTTCTTTGCGAACCGACTGCCCCGCCGACACTGGCTTACTGCGTCCTTCCTCATCCTGGCGGTGTTCCTGGTCACCACAGGTGGAGTTTATTACGCGGTACGCCGAACAGCTGCCGCGTCGGCCACTGTCGTGTTTGTGGCCATGAATCATTTCGTGTTCAACTTTGGTTCGTACCATGAGCGCAACATTTGAAGCCCACAGAACAGGGGCCCAATTACAGAGCTGCTCGCTGACCAAGATGTATTCCCCCTCCAGGTGCAAACACACTGACCTTTATCATCCCGGCTGAGATTTTTCCAACCTGCTACAGATGTACCTGCCATGGGATCTCCGCGGCAGCAGGTAAAGTCGGAAGCATCGTTGCCGTGCTAGTCGTTTACGGCATCAACTCGGCATACAAGAGCGACACGAGACAAGGCCTCATTTTCCTACTGTTTGGCTCCGTGGCGGCCGTCGGGGCCATATTCTCCTGGCTCTACCTGCCCGATTTGCAGCGCGTCATAGAAGACAACGGGAGGCGGTTTCTGGAAACAAAAGATCTGGAAGAACTGGGCGGGGGGCGTCGAAGAGCACGACATGATGGCGAAATTGTCACATTCCAGGAGAGGTGGCAGAGTTTGAGGAACAGAAGAGCAGGGTCTTACCGGCGCAATGAGTCGTCGTCGTCTTCTTGATTTAGTGTTTGACTTGACTCTTGGTTGTAGATTATGTACTTTAATTTCTGGATGAGGCCCCCTCACATGTGTAGGATGAAAGTGGTCAGTCAATGAAGCAAGACGGGGCAAGCAAGACCCGTTCGTTACATGGATCATGAATGACCAGCTCCCCGAGCCAGCAAATGCACCGTGTCAAGATACAGCTCGTGAGAACTAGTCGTTCCTCCTCACATGAAGATTGCTCTCCAGCGCATCCAAGCAGCGATTCCATCTCGTGCCCGGGACAGGGTCCGTCCAGCCCCCCTCATGGGGCCGCAGCCGCAACGCGAACGGGACAAAAGTGAAGATGCACGAGACTCGAGCTCGACGCAGTGAAGAAGGGTCCCTCCTCGTCAGATGCGAGCACAAGGCTGGCGATGTGGGCTTGCAGACGGGTCGTAGATTCGCGGATGAGAGCGCGTAGAAGGCGGGAACGATGGATGCGCGTGTTTATCTCGTGAGGGTTCTCACGTTCACGTTCACGTTCACGTTCACGTTCACGGGGTAAGTGGAAGGAATTGTGTAGGGACGGACGGACGGACCCGGAGAAAGAGCCGGGAGCAGCAAGTCGTGGCTGGACGAAGAGATGGTGGATCAAATCGGAATTATGCACAACACGTTTAATGCATGGACGGGTGGGCATGAGATTGGATTGCAGCAGATCTGTTGCAGATACAGAAAATGCCTACATGATCCGTAAACCTGTCGCAATCGTGGAATATGGCACAGCTCCTCTGAAGAGAGAAGGGGGGAGGGGGCCATCGCAATGCACAACCAAAACAAACACCGGCGCTCCCAGACAGAGAAAAAAAAGGCGCGCCCGAACCGCTTTGTCCCCATGTCGTTCCAGAACGCCTTGTGCCTGTCATTCCCGAGAAAGAGGGAAAACAAGGGAGGAAAAACCCACGACATGAGCTCCATGAACCCCCCGAAATAGTTACAAGTGCCTCGCCACCTTTTTGCTTCGCCTACGTCTGAATCTCCCCGTCTCCTGTCACGCCAGCTGCCCGGATCTGCTTCTTCTTCAGCCCCTCATTATACTGTCCTGCCCCGAATCCCAAGACGAGAGATCCATGGCATCCATCGGCCCCATTTTCATGAGCGCTCGAAGAACGCCCTCGCCGACAGGAGTCATGTTGGGGGGGCCTTGATTTTGGCTGCTCGCATGCGTCCACCCGTTTGACGGCATGGGGAATCCTCTATTCTGTTGGCCAGCCATACCTTGGCCCATGGCGTATGCAGATGGCCCAGGATAAAAGCCCTGGTGATTGCCATTGCCGGCACCCATTGGCCCGTTGGGGTTCAATATATTTTCATGAGGAGACATTGGACTGGGGTGGAAGGCAGCGTCCGGTCGTGTGCCGCCCATGCCTGGGGCTCGACGGGCCTTGGCGTCCGAGCCGGCGCCGCTGGAGTTTGGTGTCGGGCCGTTGGACTGACCAGCTTCTGATGATCCTTGCCTGTCGCGACCTTCACTATTGACCTCGCCAAAGCCTGGAATACGGCCTCCTGTCGAACCGTTCTTCTCGAATATGGTCCCTGCGGTAGGTGTCAAACCCGGCATCGAGCCCTGGTCCGCTGACAGCCATGGCTGCCCTCCGAAGCCACCACTGCTTGACACGGATGCTCTTCCTGCCGCAATGTCTCCATGGCCTTCAACCAGATCTGGACCATTGGCTGGGTTTCCGTCTTCGGCTGCAGCCTGCATGAAATCGCATTCTCTGTACGCTAGAATCCCTTGGATGCCTTCACGATCGCTGCATAGCGGACCTGCATGTCCGGTCTTGCTTCCAAATCGGGGCTGTTTTCTTTGTTTTTTAGCATTACGACAAGTTGATAATGAGTCAGCATCATTAGGGTCATTTTGGGCGGGTTCTACACGTACGCTGTCACCTTGTCGAGAGAACGCGCTTCTCAGCTTGGGGATGCGGACAGCTAATGCCTCAAAATCGACGTCAAGTTGCACCAGAAACGACTCCGTCAAGGGGTTCCTTCGTTTCAGAGCATCCATTGCCGACAGGAGAAATCGTAACGAGTCTGCAGTTTGAGCATCATCAGGGCGACTTTTGAGATACTGAACAAAAACTCGAGCCGCAACGTAGAGACAAAACGAGATGAAGGGATGCATCTGGATAAAAATTCAGTACATAAACACTTTAACCTCGACATTTTGATTTCATGAAGGAAAAAAAAAAAAAAAAAACCCCTTACCGCTGCTAGGTCCATGTGAATAATTGTTCTCATAATGCTTGCAATCTCGTTTGCAGCAGTGATGCAACGAACTTTGCTTTCTGAGCTGATCGACGAGGCTAGTTTGTTCTTATCGGCCTTGAAAATGGCGACCTGGTGCAAGCAAATGGTTGTTGTGTGGATACTCATGTTGGTGAAGATGACGTTGGGATTCGACAGCCCCGAGGGAAGTTTGAGATGGGCCGGGAGACCAAGAGATGTGTTGAGCAAAATGCCGTTCATTTGCCTGTGTCGCTTCCAGAAGGGGCCATTCAGGTCATGGTCAAGATCGTCATCTTCAGGACGATGAAGATGGATCAGATTGCGGCCGAACAGGCAAGCCATCAACACGACACCACCAAAGGAGGACAACTTGGCGGCGCCGGACGGAGCAGTACATTCCGCAATCGTTTGCGTCTGCTCAGGACGGCTCATGTCATACGCCTCCTCTGACGAGGGCAGCCTGGTCATGATATCCCTCTCGTCAATCGTCATGGGCCATCCAGTTCCAATGCTTGCATAACGATCCTCGCAAAAAGCCATCCAAAATGTTCGACGGCGCTCTTCGCGTTCGGTCCAGTCCTTGGGAGGTGGGACGCACTGTTTCACGTCCAACCCAGTGCCATCCATTCGATGCAGTCCAATCCTAGAGGGAGAAAGTCAGTCTGGTATATTATGATGATCATAATACAAACAAAGGCCCCACCGAGCTCTACACACATTTGAGCCAGACGGACAGCTGAGCCCGTGTTAATCCATGCTCGCGAAAAGTACATCATCTTCATCTCATAGGCAGCCAGCAGGGTGTGCGTTTGGCAATGCGCCACAGAAATCATGTGTTCGCCATAGCCCTTGACGTAATCGGCCTCGACATATCTGCGAGCCCTCTGGTAGAATAAATCCTTCAAATCAGCATACTTGTCGGTTATAGAACATGCCAAGGTCCACATGGCATATCGCAGGCACACTGGTGGGCGCTTATTTGGGGCCCTGTTTGAATGTCTTGTCAGTTAAAATTCTCCCGACTCTCCTTTTTTTTTTTTGGTGTGGACCAATCGTTCACTATGATTTACACACAAACAAGACTTACAAGTTCATGGCAGCAAGGTAGCGGTACCTGTGAATCATGGGCATTGACGGATGAACCTTTTCAAAGTAGACTTGATGGAGCTCGTCGATTGTTTCTTGAGGCGGCAGGGGTTCTTCGAGCCCCAAGCCGATCATCTCCCAGGTGAAGTTTCCTTCGCCAATGTTGTTGATTGACATTCCCATGGTAGAATTGAAATTGAAATCGTCCACGGTGCCGCCATCTTGGGGAGATTCGCCACTGTAATGCTGCCACCGGTCCACATCGCCATCTCCTCCCATCCCCATAGCTGGGTTGGCAACACCAAGGCTCTGTGAAGCCGGTGCGACGTTGTGTACGCCGGACATGGGCAGATTCATTGATTTCGCTGTCGAGCTCGGAGTTGGCGGCACGGGATCTTGCGTTTTTAACAAAGTCTCGACCTGCTCTGCGGCGGGGAGAGGTATCAGGTCAGCCAAGCAAGAATCAACCAGACCAGCAGCCGTCTCTATGCTTTGCCAGCTGCTTTTGAGGTGTGTGTGTCGGCAGAAAAGCGCAACAAAAGAGGGCTGCCCATACACTCGCAGAGATTCGCACTCACTTAGTCGCTCTTCAAGGGCCTTGACATATCCCCTCTTTGGACCACTCTTCCTCCGTTGCTCATCGTAGGCGCAGGAATGGCCCAGGCGTGAGCATGTACTGCAACTTGGACGGACACCATCGCATTTGAGCTTGCGCTTCCTGCAAATCATGCATGCTAGTCGCTTCGGTTTTGGAACGCTTGAATTGTCAGGAACGTGGTCTCGGTCTCGCATGGTAACATTGTTTTCGGCCGCCGTGGGACTTTCGTGTTGGGTATTGTTGTCATTACTCGACGAGCCATTGTCGTCTGATGAGCCGGCCATGATGGAGCGCGATGCCGCACGGACTTTGAATTACCGTTGCGCTCCTGGCACGAAGGGGGGCAGACTTTCAGGCAGACTTTCAGGCAGACTTTCAGGCAGACTCTCAGGCAGACTCTCAGGCAGACTCTCAGGCAGTTGGTTGCCGGGCGTGGGGTTGCGGCGAGGAGGGTAGGGAGGATCAACACAGATGGTTCGACGGACTTGGAGTCGGCGAGTTCGCAAAGGATGCAAGAGGCCAACAGGTTTGATGGACGGAGGTCAAATTGTCGTTACAAACGCTCATCCAACTTGCAAAAGCGGAGCCCGCTCGAAGCCCACACCTTCGACGACGGGACGATGGCACGATGGCACGATGGCGCTCGACGGCACGATGGGAAGAAGTAACGAACTGGGGACGACGGCGGGCTGAGGAGGCTCTGTGGGGCCTTCCAGAAGGCCAGCAAGCATCCCCAACGACGAGCCCTTGAAACATCATATCATTCAGTTTTGCTGCAGAAGGCTGTCTCGCGAGACAACCTGAGACAAGCCAAAGACAAACCCCCTGCATTTGCTACAGAGGCTTCCAATGAGTGTCAGCCAAAGTTAGAAGAAGGAAAAGCGACGAGACGAGATCAGTAGTCCGAAGAAAACCCGCGCTAGTGCACGGATTACGGAGTAGGCATGGCAACATTCTATACACTGCCTCCCTGCTCCCTGGTTGGTCTCGAAACGGTATCGAGTTCACCTGCGCTGACGGGTACACACGTCTTTGGCATCCCGTCATTTCGAGTGGCAAGATGAACCTTGAGGTCCATGTCAGATGCCATGGAAACTGTCAAAACTGTCAGCCCTGAACGTCGGAATCAGCCCCGTGAAACTGGCGTGCAAGACGATATCCAGAGCAAAAGTTTCCTCCGTGCAATCCGATATGCTCGCACAGAAACCCAACCAAGGAAGGTCATGATCAAAGGTCCATCATCCCCCTGCCCACCAAACTACTTCCTATCAATGTCTATCCCCACGATTCGTAATATCCCCAGATCACTATACGCCAAGCAGTACCGCGTCGGGGCCCACGCCATTACGGGGCACGAACCTGCCGTTTTGAACGTGTGGACATGTTCACCTGTTTCAACGTGAGATACTTCGAGGCCGTTTCCTGTAAATTTGTGAAAAGAGAAAGTAGGAACTGTCAGTATAAGAGCCTGTAAGAACATTGGTTTAAAGGGGAGTGAGGCATAAGAAAAGGGGGGGTTACCTTCGTCGCTGCCTCCGACGATATAACTCCCGTCGAAAGTGAAGCCTACTTAGTTAGTCATGTCATGCTATACATGGTGAAGACACGATAGGTGCTGTAACACATGGCAAGTATTCAAAAAATAAAAATGAAACAACAAGGGAAACGGCGAATAGGAAGGTGAGGAAGAAGAAGAAGAAGTAGAAAAACATACTGATACTCCTCACCGCCCCCGTCATCTTCGTCAACGTCCTCTGACAAATCCAGTCCGTCGTATCCCACAGCGCAATAATGGAATCAGACCCCCCCGTAGCAAGATACCTCGCCGTGGGCTGCACCTCTGCCGTCAGGCACGACGAGGTATGCCCATTGAGCATGAACTCACGCTCCTCGTCCCCACCACGCATGGTCAAGACGGGCTGGAAGTCCGGATACGACAAGATGCGAATGCGACCTTCCGAGGTCGTGACGAAGATTTTGGTGCCGCTGTAGCAAAAGGCAATTTGGTTGGTCTGCATGTCCTGCTGGTGCGTGGCAAGGGGCGTAGATTGCCTGGGGGACAGAACAAATATGGTGTCGGACTATACAGAGTTTCATTGTCAGTACCTCTGATGATGAAAAGCAGCAAGAAAAGGGGCACACGGGAACGGAGCATCAAAAACACACCTTGTTTCCCACAATCAATGTCTCCCCATCCGGCGCCCAAGCCAAGCTCAACGCGTCACCCAGCCCCCTCACCTCATTGAAGCAAGCCTTGGTCCTCACGTCCCAGAACTTGACAACCCCATCCGTACTCACGCTGCACAGCTCCGCGTCCTTGGTGGGATTAAAGGCGACCTTCTCGACGGATGCGGTGTGACCTTTTAGTTCTGTCGAGAACTTGACGTGTGGTTTCTCGGGGTTCCCTATGAGGATGGTTACAAATGCGTTTTCCGCGTTTCATGTGAAGATTAGAAACTCACAAACTCTCAACGTCTTATCCATCGACCCCGTCGCAATCAAATTCCCCAACGGATTCCACGCAATAGCCCTCAACCTACCCAAGTCAGTCCCTCCTCCATAAAAGCGCGATCCATGAGGATGAGAAAACCCACGAATGCGACCCTCCCCTCGTAGAATTGGGATCGTTATACGGCTGGCTTCGCAGACTGCTAAAGTACGACGAGAATCGATCCTTCGAAAGGCTCTGCCTGGCGCGTAGGACAGGAGCCATGGTCTGGAGTGGCCTTTGATCGGACTTGGTTCCGGATCCGCTATGGCAAGAATGAGGCTTGGGAGTCTTCTATCTTTACTTGGATAAATGGCACAGGAGTTTTGAGACTCTATTGCGGCCTGAGCCTGAGCCTGAGTGAGCGGCTCGTGGGATGAGTGCGAGCACCTGGTATCTGCAAGATAAGATTGAGGGAGGGATGGTAGGTTCTGTTGTTTGCTGGCTGGCTCGATCGTGATGAAAGGTTCCCTTGGATAACAAGAAGTCTACAATGGCGAATTTGAAAACAAAAAAAAAAACAACCAAGAGGGGGGTTGGAACCTGATATGGCGGCCGTTGGTGCAAGTGAGGAGGAGTAGACCGACTTGGTGGTCGTTTGTTGGAGAGATGATTGGAAGAACATGATTGGCTAGTCTTTCCATATGACTTGGGTCCCCCGGGTGCTCGACATAAGTGGGTCCACCTGTTCGATGTCGGCTAGACCGCAATAAGATCACAACAGTCAGCGAGCCGGCAGGCTTCATCATGCCGTTCGTCTGATGTCACTTCTGGTGCCCTACCACCGCTGTTCGTCCCTAGTGTCACCATGACTCGTTATTGTCTGTCATTCATGCGATGCAATTCTCATTCCTGTTCCCGATCCCTGCCTGTAAACCGAACAAGATATATGTACAAGCTCCTTCACAGCCTCGCCGCCTCGTGTGACAAGCACAGCTTCCCACTCAACTAGAAGTCAGAGGGCTCGTTTCACAGTACCGCAGTACGCCTCTCCCAGTGCATCGCGCCCAACCAAGCCGGCCGCTGCAGCCATCTCCAACCTGTCAATCCAAACAATCCTTGCCAAGTTCGCCAGTGACTCCAAGCGCCATGTAAAAACACACAAACAGCTGAACAAAATTGCATGCTGAAATACTTGCTAAAAACAAAAATGGACGCGCCGGTACGTTTGCAGGCCAGCCTCCTCGTCATCAAGAGTAGACGACAACATGGTCCATGTCTGAGCCATCAAGCTTCTCTCCCAAACATAGTGGTGGCGGTGGCGGTGGCGGTGATGTGTATTAGAGTCGTCAAAAAGAAGTTATGTCGTGAGCGTAATCCAGCCCCGTGTGTGATGGTATCCTGACTTTGTAAAGCTCATATCTAATAAAAAAGATGTGCAATCGAAAAGACAGATGTATGTTGACGCGTATCAAGTTTGGTGTCACTCTCATGATATTTGATCTAGAGACAGCTCCGTGTCTGTGATGCCGAAAAGGGCAGCGTTCTTCTTGGCCCATGATCGAGCAAGAATGGAAGCTGCGAAGCGATCACGAGTTAGTCCTAAACTTCTTCCTTTTTTTCTGGGTTTCAATTTCAAGCAACCAGCATCATGTGTCTTTACCTTTCAAAAACTTTTTACTAGCGTACTTCTTGAAGAAGGCCTCGTGGACGACGGGACGAGCGAGGTAGTCAATCATCAAGTCGACAACAGGCTGAACCTCTTGCTTGTCATATCCAGCGTAGTATGCCAGAATCTCATCCTATTGTGGGAGGAGAAAATGTAGTTAGTATCAAGGTCGTCATGATCCAATTTGCACTCGCAGAGGTGGCGAGACTTACCCATGGGCCGCGGTCCAACATCATGCGCGCCAGGTACATGGAAGCAGCAGCACAGTGGCTCGGCCGATAAGCCATGAAGCGGTGGTCGAGAAGGCTAATCTCCATCAAGTACTTGCCAATAGTGCGAGACTGGATGTCATAGTTGTCCGCCTTCGACACACGACGAAGAAAGTTCATGGGATTGGGATAGCTCAGGTCATAGCTGAGAGTGCTGAGCAAGAAACGCTCCGCACTCAGAATCTCAGCCTCACTGAAGCCATTGTCGGTAATGCGCTTGAAGTTCTCAACATGTGGTGACAGGACTTCCTCGTACTTGGAGGCAATGAACATGGCAGTGATGCCAACAAGCTGGAGGCGGTCAAGCTGAACCACCTTCTCCGACAAGAAACGATCAATAATGTTGACAGCAAGGAACAATGTCTCGGGAAGAAGGTGGAATCTTGTGTGGACTTCAATGAGCCAGTCAATGAGAATACCACGCGTCTTCCACTCGAGGTCATCTTGGTGTGACATGTATTGGGGGTTGGGGATGGAGCGGCATTCGAGGTCGCGCAAGTATTCGAAGATCTCGGTAGCGTACTCGGCCACCATGAGAGGGTCATCCCAGTCATCGGCTTCAATCTCATTAACGCCCTCGAGAGGCACGACGTTGTCAGTTTTGCTTTCACCGACAACTGGCTTCTCATCCAAGCCTGTCGAGACGACGCGGCGGTTCTCGTCACGAACGACGTCTTCCGACTTCTCCTTGTGGGCCTTCTTACGGGCAGGCTGGCTTTCTTCGACAACGACATACTCCGGCTCCTTGCTGGCGTTGTTGGAGACCTTTCTCTTGGGCGCGGCAACAGAGCCAGGGCCAGTCCGTCTAGCGGGCATCTTGTTTGATTCCTTGGTAGCAAGAGGAGCGCCACGAGCAGGTCGTGCAGAGGCCTTCTGTACACCAACAGGATGAGCCTTGGAGATGAGTCCAACCTTGGCACCAGCTACCTTCTTTCCCTCGTTGGCCTCTGATTTGTTGACATTGCTCATGTCCCCGAGGACGTTACGCTTCCTTTGAACGCCGGCATTGCCAAGATTGGCAGCCGACTTCTTCGGCTGCAGGGCACCCTTTGCAGGCATGGCGAGTTCGTCCACGTTGAGAGTAGCGGCCTTGGCTGCGCGTGTATGGGGACGCGTCGAGTTCTCGTCGTTCTCGACACGTTGACGTGCAGCACGGGTCTGTAAAAGCGCGACAAACAAATATCCGTGTCAGCAAGGTCTGAGCCCGTTGCAACGAGAGGAAAAAAAGAGGATGCTCCGTGTTTGGAAAGAGAGGAGGAAGAGAGAAGACGTAATAGAGTGGGAAAAAGACGCTCAGTAGACACTTACACCAGGAGGCATATTATAGTCTAGTTAGTGTATACTAGATCTTATATGATATGAGCCAAGAGGCCGAGCTGGAGCTGCCCAAGAACAGAAATTGTCAGTCTTCAACGCGTCGATATGAAGAAGAAGAAGAGTTGAAAAAGGTCGGAGAGCGAGGTAGTAAAGTATGCTCCGACTGAGACAGTTTTTGAACGGGAGAGGAAGGAATTCGGTTCCCTACCTCTCTGGATCAGAGACAAATTATGTCCGGCACAACAGCGCGATTGGAATGTTTTGGAAGGATAGATGTGGTCCCAACGCGGATAAACGTATTAGGAAGAGCTGCCGGACGATGAAAATTGTGGTGAGTAACGTGTAAAGAGGTTATAAGGGGACCGAAGACGAGAGGACGACCCGGGCAGCAGCAAAAGGTGTTTATGGTAAAGAAGATGGTTGTGAGGGCAGACGAGAACTGTTTTGAGGAGCGGAGCAGCAGGGGAGGCAGAGACGTGAGGTGGAGCAGTCGCGAATAGAAGGTACGTACCTGGTTGGGTGTTGGGTGCGTCGCGGCTCCAAGTCGCGAGTTTGGACTGGGGACTGGGGACTGGGACCTTGGGACTGGGACGACCGGGCTGGCTGGACATGCGTCGGGTCGGTTGCCAGGCTGATGAATGAATTGACAAAGGTCTAAAGGAGACAAGGCTTGACGGCCTGACTAACCATATTCCCTCCTTCTGCTTGCCCTTTGGCCGTTTCCTGCCCTGTGATACGCCAGGCAAGACCGTGTTTGTCCCACCGTTGCGCGGGCGATGGGTGCGCTTTCAAATTTTAGCTACAGGCTTACATTGTGCTCCGTAATCCGTACGTCCGTACGTCCGTACGTTTTGTGCAATTCCAAGGGAGCAGGAGACACGGCTGATTTGACCATGGACGAATGACCAGAGTCAACTTCGAATTGTTTACATGTATTGCACCACGGCGAGTCGCAGGGGACACCCGAGGTGCAGCAGACACCATTGCTTGATGAGTGTCACAAGAGATTCGCGATGCTGTCACGGCAACTGATGGCCATCTTTCAAGCTCATGCTCTTGTTCATGCTCGTGCTCGTGCTTATAACAGCCACGCATCTGAATGAGGGAAAAAAGAAAGCGCTGGCAACCCGCCTCCTACTCCGTCAGAATCATACATGGCGTTGTCGTCAATGGACGAGGAAGCTAGCAGCCAGTCAGCGACTCACAACGCGACGACTTGGCTTGGAGCTTTTCGCGAGACCTGGAGCCAGCGGAACGTGCCTAGGCGATCCGCATCCTGGCATCAACAGTGGCAACCGCAGGGCAACCGCCCGCTGATTGGCCATCCACGCCGTCCACGCCATCCACCCGGCGACTTGAAATCTCCAGCCATGTGGCTGGTCGCGCAAGCTTGCAAAGACGCGGCAGACCCGCTCTTCCTGTGTGTTGTGGCTGAAGACTGTGGCTTCGCTTCCCGGAGAATCAAAGGTTATGGCTGGGTGGAGAGTGCTCCTTTCGGCGAAACGTTTTCCAATTTGCCGATGGAAATTTCGACGTATGTATGTACTACGGATCCCTACAGACTACATATGAGGTGAATCGTTCGGCGACATCTGTTTCTTGCCAATTTGAGGCGCTGAGGAGGAGTCTCTTTTCTTTTCCTGTCGACGCAATCCGATGCTGCATCATAAGCTCGAGAACAAGTGGACTGCCAGATATCACATCCCATAGCTGCCCCTTTTTTTTTGCTTGGACTCGCCTGGCAGCGACCTCGGACCACGGCCTGCTTTTTACCCATTAACCTCCCACCACAACTTCCACAACCTCCCTCTCCAGAAAACCGTGCTGGGACCCATCCCGGAACTTATATCACCATGCTTCCTCAAAGACTGCCGCTATCCGCGGTCACAAGGAGCTTACAGCGCCTCACCTTCAGTCAACCAGCACTACGCAGCTATGCGACAGCCAAGCCCAAACCCGGTGCCGAGGGCAGTGGGCTTTCCGCCGACATGCTCATGAATGATACTACCGAGACTCGCGGCTCACAATCACTCGTTTTGCGGACATACAAGCCCCGAACACCGGGTGTGCGACATTTGAGACGCCCCGTCAACGATCACTTGTGGAAAGGCCGACCCTTTCTGCCACTGACACATCCCAAAAAGGGTCAGGGCAAAGGTGGACGAAATGTACATGGGTGCATCACCGTACGGCACCGGGGAGGTGGTGCCAAGAGAAGAATACGCACAGTCGACTTTGAGCGACGAAGGCCAGGATCCCATCTGGTGGACCGAATTGAATACGACCCCGGACGAAGTGCACACATTGCACTGGTGACAGAGCAAGCTACGGGTAAAAAATCATACATTCTTGCTGCCGAAGGGCTGCGAGCCGGTGACATTGTTCACAGCTATCGAGCAGGCATCCCACAAGATCTTCTAGACAGCATGGGTGGTATCGTTGATGCCGGCATCCTTGCTGCCCGAACGGCCTTCCGCGGTAACTGTCTGCCAATGCACATGATTCCGGTGGGAACACAGGTCTTTGCTGTGGGCTCTGCTGCCAACCGCGGCGCCGTCTTTTGCCGCAGTGCTGGCACGTCTGCCACGGTGGTGAACAAGAATGAGGAGACGAGGGATGATGGAACCAAGATCATGACGGGCAAGTACGTGGAGGTGCGTCTGCAGAGCGGTGAAGTCCGCAGGGTTAGCAAGAATGCGTGCGCAACCATTGGCGTTGCGAGCAACGTGCACCACCATTATCGTCAGCTAGGAAAGGCTGGGCGAAGCCGTTGGTTGAACATTCGACCCACGGTCCGTGGTGTGGCCATGAACAAGGGTAAGTGAAGTCGCATCGTGAAGAAGTCGATTCATGATGGAAGATGGCTAACCGTTTTCGTTACAGTTGATCATCCTCACGGCGGTGGTCGTGGAAAGTCGAAGAGTGGCCGAAACCCTGTCACGCCCTGGGGCAGACCTGTACGTTTTTTTTTTTCATGAAATCAAACATTTTGATGTCACGTTACTAAATTCTGTTTGCAGACCAAGAGCGGTTACAAAACTCGTCGCACGCACAACGTCAACAAGTGGGTTGTCACGCCTAGACCTCGCAACCACGGCAAGCGACGAGACAAGCGATCTTCCAAGGAATAGAACGGCAGAGCATATCTGATGGAAGATGCGGATGAGGAGCGGGCTGGCTTGAGGTACGGGCTAGGCCTAGGAAGAATGCACATGTCGGTGCGTGCGCGACATTTGAAGCTTCTCGACATGAAGAAAAAGCATGCAGAGAAGCCGTGTATAGTACGAGCGGTCACTATATTGTACTCTATGAGCAAATGGACGAAGCCAAAGCGAAGAGAACAGCGTACTGATGACATGCGCTTGCAGGTTGAAGTCATGGTGCACTAACAGACTCATGCCCTCAACACTTGTACGGAGTAAATGCGTATCAAGGCGGGGGGATGACTTGATTGGTTCGCTCAATTCCCGAGCATGACGTTGTATCCTGCCTGACCTCCTCGAAGGGTTTACGGGCCGAACTCTAGAGATAGAGAAGTAGAAAATATACACACATGTACTCCGTACTGTACATGCATAAGCAAGCGCCCACGCCCGGCCTCGGCCAACTTCCGCGCGCAGCCCTCCCTGGCCCCTCGGTGCGGTGTCCACTGCGGCCCGGCGAATCAAGGGGACGATCAGAGAGCGCTGCCTGCCGGGATCTGCGCCTTCCTCGAGGACATGGCGGCTGTGCTGAGCTGAGGTCAGTCGGGCAATTCAATTGTACCTACTTTTACGGAGTACGTCCGTCCGTACATGATGCGCACGGATATAATAAATATGTCTCGAGGCACTTCTGTCCATCTTTCTTCCCCCGAGAGCTTTATACCCATTTCTAAATTCCGACCCGCTTCTTCCCCCCCCCCCTTTTGTCCTCTGACGCATCCTAATTCCTACTTGCGAATTCAGCACGGAGTTGCAGACTAGCTAGCTGGCTCGCAGCGAACTAGGAAAGAAAGTGTCTTAGCCACCGAGTCATCTTTTACTCTCTCGCTCTCTCACTCTCACTCTCACTCTCACTCTCACTCGCTCTCTCACTCTCACTCTCACTCTCACTCTCACTCTCACTCTCACCCTCACCCTCACCCTCACCCTCACCCTCACCCTCACCCTCACCCTCACCCTCACCCTCACCCTCACCCTCACCTGCACACACATCCCTTCCCTTCCCCCCTCTGCAACTTCATCCAGTCGAGGCGGGTGAGGGACGAATGTCAGAATACTACAAAATGGCCCACTCCGGGGCCCCCTCATCAGCCCGCAGCTTCTCCGTCAAGCTGTTGGCCTCGTACACATTCGACTGGATTGTCCTCATCGTCATCACTGTCGTCGGCGGCTTCCTCGGCCGCATCGAGCCCAACAAGCGCCCTTTTGCGTTGGATGATCCCAATATTTCGTGAGTGCAAACCCTTGTGTCTTGATATGCATGTTGAAACGTGGAGTTGTCACGTGTGACGATGCCAAAAAGAGAAAGAGAAAGAAAAGAGAGAGAGAGAGAGAGAGAGAGAGAGAAGAGAGAGAACAGAAAAGCTGACAGGTTCCCGCCCAACCCATAAAACAGCTTTCCTTTCACCGAAAAAGAGACGGTCCCATCGTGGCTTCTCGTCGTTCTATGCGCCCTCTGCCCCGTCATCGTCATCTTCATCGTCTCCCTGGCTCTCGTGCCCGGCAGCACCGTGCCCAAGAACACCTCGCAGGCGTACATCTGGAAGCGCAAGCTATGGGAGCTCCACGTCGGCTGGCTGGGGCTCCTCATGGCCGTCGGCTCCTCCTTCTTCTTCGTCAGCGGCATCAAGAACATGTGCGGCAAGCCGCGGCCCGATCTGCTGTCGCGATGCCAGCCCGACCTCGCCAACGCGGCCCAGTACATTGTCGGCGGACTGAACGGAACGCGCCTGTACTCGGGCGACATCTGCCAGCAGGCCGACTCGCACAAGCTCGACGATGGGTTCCGCAGCTACCCGAGCGGTCACTCGGCTGCCTCGGCCGCCGGCCTCCTCTACCTGTCCTTGTTCCTGGCGAGCAAGTTCTCCGTCACCCTGCCCTTCGTCGTGCCCTCTGCCAACGGGCCCCTGGACGACTCCATGCACGCGGCGTTCCCGTCGCGCATGGGCATCAACGCCGCCGCCGCCGCTGCCAACGGTGATGCGTACGAGGACGAGGAGGAGGGCCGCCGCGACAATGGGCATGGAGGCGGCGCCAAGCAGTACAACTCTCGCCTTCTCTCTGTCCGCCGGCAGGCTGCCGCTCCTCCCATCTACCTGCTCGCCATGACCATCGTCCCCTTTTGCCTGGCCATCTTCATCGCCGCCTCTCGCTGGTTCGACTTCCGCCATCACGGCTTCGACATCCTCTTCGGGTTCCTCATCGGCATCGTCACCGCCATCTACAGCTTCCGATACTATCACCTCCCCATCATGGCCGGCGCAGGCTGGGCGTGGGGTCCTCGCAGCGATGATCGCGCCTTTTGGGCCGGCGTCGGCCGTCTGGGCTACGCGGGCGACAACAACTCGGACGAGCTCCCCCGTCAGCCCTCACGCGAGCATCGCGCCCACCTCGGCGAGTCTGGCGACGTGGACCGAGGCGGTTCCTCTGGTGCTGCCGCGGGCGCCACGCTTCGTGCCAGCAACGGCCGGGGGGGGTTCCAGTTCCAGGATGTCGAGCTCGACAGGATGGATAAGGGACATTCCGCCCCAGCGCCCGGCTATGGACAAGCTCACTAGGGGAGGCAGTCTTGTCTGCGGTTTTTTTTTTTTTTTTAAAAAAAGGGGGAATTCCCGGGGGGACAATAATGAAAGAACGAAGAAGCACTACAAAGAGAAGAGGTAAAACCAACCCTTTTCTCCATCATATACTAAACGAAGATCATGTGGAAACGGCAATATACAGGGAAAAGACAAGAGTACAAACCTTGTATCAGTAAGAGTAAGGAACAGAAGGGCCATGTTCTGCTCCCATGGTGACCGGACCGGACCGGGGTTTCATTGTTCAGCGTCTTTCGAAGTAGGCCTCGTTTTCGGGGTTAGCGTGAGATTTCAGGCTATATCATACCATCCATGTACGGACTATGAAAAAAATTTGATGTGTTTTCTGCCCTCGCAAGGCACAAGATGAACCGCCGTGTCTGTCTGTGCTGCGATGAAACCTCATGGCTACAAGGTATTCCACGCCGTGCAGGTCCGGTCTACGTGATGGAATAACACTGCTAAGCCAAACTGGACCGCTGGTAACACTCAACCGTTTGGAGCAATGCATGAATGAAGCCCATCTACTTGTGAACGCTCCCATTAGACTACGGCAGATACCCCCATTAAAACCACTTCACCCCCCCTTTGTTACCTCCTTGCCATTCCATATCTGTTAATTCCCATTCCATCCATCCCCAACGCCAGATGCAAAAACAAATAAGAGGAACTCGCGCAGACCAGAATGTTTTCTGGTAGTGGTAGTGTTGTGGAGGAAGAGAAAAAAAAGGGGGGGTAGGGGGAAGAAGAAAAGAGGAGCTCCATCTGGAAACGATTCGAATGAGGGCAGAACAAAGACGAAAGACGGTGACTTGGTCGGGATACCAAAAAAAAAAACCTTGGTCAAAAGTGGTTGCACGAATTAATCCTCCCGTCTGCTTCCCCTTTCCGCCCGTCCTCTCAAACAGGAATGAGCCCGGCCCTCGCATCCGCCGCCTCAAACTCCAAATCCTCATCTTCCTCTTCCTCCTCGTCGCCGACCTCCTCGCGGAACCCCGTATCAATCCCAAGCTTCCTCAGCCTTCTCCTCATATCATCCCTCTTGACGTTCTGCCACCGGACCAGCGCCGCCGTGGAATGCACCTTGAATCCGTACACGCGCGGCACGTACCGCTCCACGCTCTTGGACGGGATCAGCGCGGGGTATACTTGGAAGATGATGTTGTGGAAGGATGTGCCGAAGTAGGCCCCGTCGATGGTGGCGTGCCGCGACGATTTGGGGTTGTACGTGTCTTCGCACCGCGCGCAGTACAGCTTGACGGGCTTCACGTTGGGCACGTCGCTTAGGCCCATGGGGAGAAGCGGGTGCGAGTGGCAGTTGACGCGGGGGCATTTGCCGAATTCCGACTTTTTGTACTTGTCGAGCTGCTCTCGCCGCGTCAGTTTCATTCGTTACGGACCGGGAGGCTTTCTCTCACCCAACCAACCCCAAAAGCACAGGAAACAGAATGAAGGAAAGAAGGAAAAAAAAAAAAAAACCATACCATCTTGGTCAACCCTCTCGTCGTGACAATATATCGTGCATGCACCAGCCCATACAAATGCCTAGCCGACTTCTCAATCGTCTCCCTCATCTCGTCGTCGCAATCCAGGTCAAACACATCCGTCACCAAGTCCAGCGCATATTGATAGTACTGGACTTCCGTGTTCAAGCCCGTCAGGTTGAACCTGTCAGTGAGGTAGTCCTCGTCGATTTCGCAAAAGTATTCGTTGCCTCGGGACGAGATGAACTGCCGCACAATGACCAATGTTAGCCAACCCAGATTCCACATTTGAAAGTAAAGAGGGCAAAGAGGGCAAAGAGGGGGGAGGAGAGGAAAACGTACCCAGTCTCGCCAATAGCTCGCATAGTCGCTATCAGACTCGCTAACAAAATCCTCCATCATGTTGGGCAGTAATACGAATATTTTCGAATATATTGCGTGTTGATGGTGGAAGTTGGTGAGGATGCCGACCGAGGCCGGCGCTGGGGGTGGTTGCTGATGATGCAAGTGTTTGTGGTGGGCCGTGGCGGTGGTTGGTGGTGTGGTGGTGGTGGTTGTGTCTGAGGGGTCGCTTGAAGGGGGGACAATGGCTCGATAATGTCAGCAGCTCCACTCCAGTCGGCGTCCATGTACATCATCATTGCATGTTTATGATTTGATTTCGGGATTCAAAAAGAACGACAACAAAATTGGTACATTACTTTGGCTCCCAACGTCGGCCCGTCCAAGCATCCTATCCGAGTATCCCATCGTGCCTAATTACTCGAATCCCTCCAACTATCCATCCATCCATCCATCCATACACAGTTCAACGCCCAATAACCATCAGTCTGCCTGCTAGGGCGACCTAGGCCCGTTGAAGGGGCTGGCCATGGACCCAACACTAGAAACATCGCTTGCCGATGGCAGATCAGACTCTTCCTCATCAACAGCGTCTTGCCGCTCCCTGCTACCTCTCCTGCCGCTGCTGCTGCTGCTGCTGCCGCTGCCATTGGCAACTTTGGGGCCAGGAACCTCCAAGCGGCTTCTCATCTCATCGCGTCCCGCTTCATGATTTTGCCCCATCTTCACCATTTGCATGACTTCCTTGAGCACCTCACCTGTCTCATCCATGGCTGCTAGGAAGCGTGCCAGTTCTTTGCACAACTCCCAATCTCCCTCCTGAATGGCCCGGGATAGAACGCGCACCGACTGGTCTGTGGATGACTCCAATTCCTCCAGGGTGTGCAGCACTATCAGGTATCCTCCCGCTGTTTTCAGGGATCCCCGTTGCAGTGATTCTTCGAATAGCTCCGTCGCTGGTGGTAGGTAAGCGAACAACGTCTTCCACTGTCGTGCCTCGGTCTTTCGGGTGCACTGCAGCACGACGTCGAGATACTCCTTTGATGACGACAACAGTGACAGCACTCGAGGTAGAACTGCCTCTTCTGGCTTGGGGCATGTGTCGGCCTCCTCGTCCAACACACGGTGCAGGAGGATTTCCAGCCCGTGTGACAGGTATTCCAGCTTCTGATACTGTTCACACAGTTCTCCAGCTTCCATTGTCCGGCTCTGTCGCAGAAAGAACCGTAAGATGTCGGGCAGAAACAAATGTGTCTGTTGAGCCAAGGAGCACTCAAGTTAGCATCAGGTTCAAAACACAGCCAAGTTTTTGGTTTTTTTTTCGGCGGCGGCGGGCGGACGTGGCGGCCGCCGCGGCGCACTTACCCTGATGGCGAAATGAAAAAATGAAAAGGTAACGTCTCGCCGTTGGACCAAGTCAGACTCGACCCCCAGGATGATGCCCTTTTCCAGAAGCAAAGAAAGCGGATAGAAATCGACGGGGACCGAGACTGAAGGGGGCAAATCCTTGCCATTGTCGACTGATGCTGCGCCGAGTACTTCATTAATGTTCGGCCAAGCCTTGATCTCCGTTCCGTCAAATAGCCAAAGAGAATGTTTTAGAGCTGGCGGCCCTTGTCGTAGAGACGGGTCGCCGGACAAGTGCGCCACGTTGAGCAACGGCTGGTCTCTCATGCTGGCATGATACTCGACGTTCTGTGCAATGATTCGCATGTCGTATTTCAGTTGGCCCTCTTCGTTGAGCGAGGGGCTGAGCAGCACCAGCTTTCCATCTACCAGGAAGATGACAGATGCCACGGCTACATCCTGAGATGGGTCCCCGTCTACAAGCTGGCTCTGTGGTAAGATCCAGCTCAGTCCACGAACTCTTGCGGGGGATCGCACGATGCCGTGGAATGCAATCTGCCCAACCTGAACCAAGCGGACAGAGTCGGACCAGGGAGTAAGAATGAAATGATAGAGCAAGTTTTCGTACGTATACACGAGAAGCGAATCCTCTCCCGAGGTGGTCACCAGGACGACTGGTGCAGGTATTTGTTGTCGAAATAATACCTGAGACATGTCGAGTGCCGTCTCTCGGGAAAACAGACGCAGCTCGTAGTTTTTGTTGCTCTCCACCGCAGCAATGAGAATGTGCTGATACCAGCACATGCCACCGCGAACCTGAAATTCATTCTCCATTTCTTCTGTGGCAAACGTTTTCCATCGTCCGCTGTTGACGCTGTAATGTGCGAGCCCACGGCGCCCCGCCACCGCAACATACCGACCATCCGAGGAGATGACTGTCTGGCGAATGGGCCACTGGTTCAAAAGATATGTAGGGGGGATTCTGGCAGTGTGCCACAAGAAAGGCTCGGCCGAAATACTTGTCATGTCGGGAAGGTCGTATCCTCGGTATATCATGACCGCCGACGGTGTCTGGAGTACTGTTCGGAAGACATTTGCCTCGTGATAACAGCCCGTCACCGCATTTTTTGCCATTTCAAGACTCCAGATGGCCTCATGGCTGGGTCCCGCGAGTAGAATCTCCGATCCACCTCCAATCCAAGCAGCAGAGCGAGTTCCGGCCAGCCACTGCTCCTCGTTACCGTTCGAAATGCCAGCATCAGCCCCAAAACTATTGCTTCCCAGCTTGCCAAACATGCTCCATGTCGACCACCCCCTTTCGAAACCTGCGAATAGACAATATCCATCTGGAGAATAGGACAGAGTTTTGAAGGGCCCGGCAGCCGTGCTTGAAACGGGTATGCCTTGTTTATGCGATAGCACAATGTTGCCCGCATAGTCTCGAACCGAATAGACATGGACGGTTCCATCTGCACAACCAACGGCAATCAATGAAAATCGAGCGTTGATTACCGCCGTGACGGCAAAGCTCTTTGCGCAATCGGGGCTGTGGAAACAGTGGCCCTTGAACAGTCGCTTGACATCTGCATTTTCAGCATCCGCGTCGACTCGTAGTTGTTGGCGCTGTACAGCATATGCCCTTCCGTCACTCGTGATCCAAGTGGCCAGGTTCATCGGTCTATCGTATGTCATCTCCACAATCGATGACTTCTTTTCAACCCAGCCCATCTTGCTTACCAGTTCGGTTCTCGTTTGATTACCGGTGCTGTCGGGGGTCCATCGTATACACTGTACTGCTGCTGGCCTCCTTGTCGCTACCACTAATTCGTCGTCGAGCGCCAAAGCACTTTCAATCCCAGCGTCAATCTTGATCACCATCCGGAAGCGAACACTAACATCGCGGACGCCCGAGCCCTCCCCTGGGCCCCAAAGAATCTGGTCTCCCCGTAGCCCTGTTTGAGAACCAATGAGACTCTGCTTTCGTCGTTGAACGTTATGGTAGTTGGGAAATTGTGGTTTGTACACGCAAGACTCTCCATCTGTAGCTATTGAATAGGTTATGAGGTAGCCCTTGGAGGTGTGCACTACCAAGATGGCTGAGTCTCCGCGTAGCAGGAGGTCGACGTTGGTCCCATATGATCGGATGGAAGATTCGGATCGTACAACGACGGCAAGTATGACAGTAGGCTATGATGGCAATTCAGTGCGTGCTTCTTGACATGCCGTCAAACAGAATCATTCACACAAGAATTGCAAGCTCTACGAAGATGGAAGGCAGCTCACCTTGGTTTGCCATAGCGTGATGCTTGTGGCCGTGGCGGTACCGAAGATATGGCCAGTACGGGCGACGCACAATGCGAGCACGGGTGCCTTGAATGGAACAGCATTCTTATTACTTGGGTCGGTGGACAGCGATGGATTCTTTGTCGAGGTGATGAAATCGTCCTGCTCGATTGACTGGACGGCTGGCGTCGCGGGCGTGATGGGCGTGACCGGGGGCAGAGGGTCGACATCATCATCATCGTGGTCCGTCGCAGCAGCGGCACGAGTTTGGCTATCTTGAGCAAGAGACGATGATGAGCTTGAGCTGTCGGGTTGTTGTAAGCCGTCGTATGACACGAATAGGTTGAGCTCGGGGGTGCGACCGCTGCTCGTAGCATAGATGCGCGGAGTGCCGATGGGCCAATACATGATGGCCGCAAGCTCCCCTGCGATCAGCTATTGTGTGCAGCGTTCAGCTTTCAGCGTTTGAGGGATGAGAGACTGGACGATTGCACCCTCCGAGTCATCTCCGTGCATTGAGGCCCGTGAGCAAGGTGGTTTCCGGCCTCATTGATTGTACTGTATGGTCGGCATACGGGGAAAAGGTGGTGAAGGGTAGAGTAGAGAATTAGAAAATGCCGACTAGTCCCCTCACAGCTTTCTGGTGATGGCGGAGGCGCAGGTCGTTGACGACAGGTGGTGGTGCAGCAATTATTATTAGTACGATGGGCAGCTGGCAGGCAGTTGGCGGTTGGCCCTGCCCACTCAGTCGGGTGTCGGGTGACTTTGATGACTGTGGGTGTGGCGTCGCCCTGTGGGGGAGTTTGTTTAGCGGACCGGCGGGGTCCTGGTCAATGGGCAGGACGCGGCTTGATAACAGATGAGATGAATGGATGTGATGCCGTATCAGATATGGCAAGACGGATTGACAGACTGCCCTTATCGAAAAGTGTTTCTTGGCCGGCGTCAAGTTTCACAGTTTCACAGCTTCACAGTATTGAGCAATCAGTCCTGACAAAGTCAAAGTCGGCGAATGAATAACCTCTGCTTTGCGTTCATCCTTGGCTCCTCTTCGGATGCCGGGTCCGATTGCAATGCATGACCGACGGACTGCACTAAAACAGCAACTCGACGGAGAATCTGACGCCGCCTGGCCCACCCATATACACCCACCCACCGTACATGTTGTACACCCACGGCCTACACCCACGGCCGGCGGCTGGCTGCTAATTCGTCCGTCTTTTTGCGTCCATACTCCGTAGATATCTGTCACTGGCCAGTCACCAGACGTCTCCGTCTCCTCAACTTACTTGCTAATGGCAGGAACGACTTGTTGGACTTGAAACCTGCAACCTGCAACCACCATACACCTTGCGCCTTCCTTTTCCTCCCGTCTTCTCCTCAATTTCTTTCCTGCACCCAACCACTGTTCTCTTCCATTTTCCGCGTCCAAGTTCTGGCCTTGTCAACTACAAACTTGCTGGGTTGCATTGCGCCTGAATCACCCGCTTAGACGACGCTGCCACACAGTTACCTCCACACAGTTTCAAACCCGAACTCAACTCCCGGCTCTTGCGCCAACCTCCGAGATGCCGATTGCCACTCCCTCCACCGTTGCCGGACAACTTGAAAACGGCAATGCGCAAACCTTTCACGCCAAGTCCGAGGGAGTCAACGGCACTAACAATGGTGTAACTTCCGGCTCATGCATCATCCAAGAAATCCTGGCTAGGAGAGCCACGGTCGGCAAACTCATTGCTGGAATTGCTGCCGCCTCAGATAGTGATATGTTTAAAGGCTCTGTAAGTTGTTCAAACAGCCAAGAGTTTTTTTTTTCCTAATGAGAGAGAGAAAACGGCATACTGACCACGCTGAAGACCGTGGGTAAGCCAAAAGCAAGACAATGGGACAGTAAGTTGTTCAAAATTATCACCTTGCGTGCCTCGCTTCATGAGACTGACCAAATTTGCGTCCAGGCCACTTATCCAGGGAAAGTTTGGAAAGGAAACCATGCACTCTCAAGCAAGCAGCTAGGCATCTCAAGAAGCCTGGTCTTATTTCTCTTGGAGGTGGACTTCCATCTAGTGAGACGTTCCCCTTCGCTGAAATCGCCATGAAGGTACCTGTAGCTCCTCACTTCTCGGAACAGGAGACTCTGGAGAAAGGGCAGACTGTGACCATCGGCAAATACGATGTCCGCGACCACGAGGCTGTCTACGACTTGTCCATTGCCCTCAACTACGGCCAGTCTACCGGTTCAGCCCAAATGGTGCGTTTCTTGACTGAGCATACCGAGATCGTCTGTAATCCTCCATATGCGGACTGGCGAATTTGTCAGACGATCGGCAGCACAGGGGCCTTGGAGCAAGCACTGCGAATGTTCTGCGACAAGGGCCGCAACGATTCGGTCCTAACAGAAGACTTCAGCTTCTCCACAGCTCTAGAGACAATTCATCCTCTCGGTATTAACGTCTTTGGCTCTCCCATTGACGACGAAGGATTGGTGCCCGAGGCCATGGACCATATCCTCACCAACTGGGACGCAGCGTCTCGCGGAGCCAGGAAGCCTCATATTCTTTACACTGTTCCTTCGGGTCAAAACCCCACAGGAGCTACGCAGGGTTATGAGCGCCGAAAGGCCATCTACGCTATTGCTCAGAAGCACGATGTCTTCATTATTGAAGATGAACCGTACTACTTTCTCCAGATGCAACCCTATACCGGCCGGGGTCAGCTCGACGTGCCTCCGCCCGCAAGTGTCGAAGACTTTGTGTCGTCACTGATACCAACCTTTGTCAGCATGGATGTGGATGGCCGTGTTTTGCGCATGGACTCGGTATCCAAGGTCTTGGTTCCCGGCTCGCGACTTGGTTGGGTCGTTGGTTCTGAACAAATCATTGAGCGGTACCAACGCCATGCCGAGGTGGCCAGTCAAGGGCCCAGCGGCTTCTCTCAGGTCATCCTGTACAAGTTGCTTGATGAGACATGGGGCCATGAAGGCTATCTGCAATGGCTAATGAATCTTCGCATGCAATACACGAGAAGAAGAGATGCCCTTCTGGCCGCTTGCGAAGACCACCTGCCTCAGGATATTGTGGCCTGGACACCACCAGCTGCCGGCATGTTTGTAAGTTGCGGGTCCTCCCTCTGCCCTCTTCTCCCCGTATAGAGATCAAATTTGGAAAATGAAGACAAAAAAGGCCGCTCACATTGATGAAATCACAGTTGTGGCTCAAGGTAGACTACTCCAAGCACCCTCACGCCAGCACCAAGACTCTTGCAGAAGTAGAGCAGGAGATCTTTGACTCTTGCATCGACGGCGGCGTTCTCGTGGCTCGTGGCTCGTGGTTTCTGGCCGAGAAGGAGAAGCCCATGCCTGGGCTATTTTTCCGAGCCACGTACGCTGCTGCCAGTGCAGAAAACATGAACGAGGCAATTCGGCGCTTCGGTCAGGCTGTGCGAGAGAGTTTCGGCAAGAAATGAGCAGAAGGCGTTGAAAAGTTGAGCATACCTACGTAGATAAGAAATGGACCATTTTGGAACTACGAAGAAGACATGACGAGTCCCTGAAAAGGAGAAGACTTTTTGACTATGGTCGGAGGATAAAGCGGTGTTGATGACGAAGAATGTCCCTTTTAACGCTGCTGTTTCTTCTTCTGCTTCTCCTTTGCACAGCATCGAAATAAGGGCACTCGTTAAGTATTCACTGTTTGCTTCGCCTCGCAAAATTACACATCTACAACCCAGGCGGCATTCGATTTATCCTAGCAATGTGCCAAATATCTCAAGTGTCCATTCTGTGCAGGAAGAGGAGAAGGAAGGAACAAGGAAGGAGAAAAGCCCATTACACTTTTTCAGTTTCCCAAAATGCAACATGGACACCCTTGCCAGGCGACAAGACCACATCCGTCTTGAGAACAGGTTTGTCGCCATCCAGGTCAAACATGTGGCTCTCCAGACGGCTGTAGCGCTGGAACATTCTCACGAGAACGTAGCTCATTTCCGTGAGAGCAAACTGCTGCCCAATACAGATACGGGGACCAGCGTTGAAGGGGATATAGTCGTGGGGTTTAGGGTGCCAGTGTGCCCAGCGCTCGGGACTAAAGACTGCTGGATCGGCAAAGGTGTCTGAGACGGGGGGGTAGAGGTCCGGCCGGCGCTGCATGACGAGGGTGGACCAGCCAATCTTTGTGTTTCTGAGGACGGGCATGGGCTCGGAGCCATCTGGGCCGCCGCCGCGGGGGAGGGTGCAGTCCTTGAGGGCGACGCGGACGTTGAAGGGGACCGAGGGGTACAGACGGAGCGTCTCGTTGATGACGGCCTTGAGGTAGTGCATGTTCTTGAGGTGCTCGTACGTGGGGGGTCTGGCGGGACCGACAATGTCGAGGATCTCGCGGCGCAGCTTGGCCAGGCACGCTGGGTGGCGGGCGAGTTCGTAGACGGCCCAGGAGAGGGTGCCGGCGGTGGTGTCGCGGCCGGCGAGCAGGACGGCGACGATCTGGTCTCTGATGATTTTGGGGTCGCGCGTGAAGAGGGCCAGCTGATGGAGGAAGGTGTAGCCCTTGTCGGTCTTGCTCTTGGATTCCAGCTCCTCGGGGGTCATGCGCAGCGTCATGTCGATGAAGCGGCCTACGAAGTCGTTGATGACGCGCAGGTCGGAGCGGTACTGGAACTTGGGGATGAGGTGGCGGAGGCTGTTGGCTCGGGAGGTGATGTTGTGAAAGCGCTGGACCGAGTTGAAGGCTTCTGCGAATTCTTGCTTGGGTGTGCTAGAGATTTTGGTGTTAGCTTTGTGTTTACTGTGTGTGTATCGGGGAGGGTTTATCTTCCATGGTGTGTGTTGGTTGGGGCAAGGAAAAAAAAGGGGGGCAGTAGGGAATGGTAGATGCCCTCTCTCTCTCTCTCAAGTTCGTTGATAACATACCTCATGGACTTGACATCGGCACCGAGGAGGAAATCCGTGGCCACATCCAGGGTGTACCGATAGAACAAGTCCGCAATGTCTACGACTTGCCCGTTCACCCTGCCCATGTCAACAGGCTGGTTCTCCCCCTGCAGAGCGCCCCCGTTGGCAATGGCCTCGAAGAGTGTCTCCATGTGCGACTCGAAGCACTCGAGGTCACTGACGCGGTCCTTTGTGAACTGCGGCCGAAGCATCTGCCGGCTGTTCTGCCACAGGGCGCCGTCGGTGGCGAAGATGCTATCGCCCAGGAACTCCTTCCACTCGTCATGGAACGACTCGCCCTTGCCGAAGTCGGAGAACTGGGTGGCCAGGATGGCCTTGACATTGTCCGGGTCAACCGTGAAGACGACGCGCTCGTTGGCGATGCGCGCCTCGACCGTGTTGGAGTTGTGGCGCTTGAAGAAGAGGTCTCGCCAGACTTCCATGGTTTCGTTGGTCTTGATGGCGAGCATACTTTGGAACATGATGTCCAGGCCTGGTTTCTGCGTGAGTACAGCAGTTCGAAGTGTGTTGGAGAATACATGTCGATATTGAAGTTGGTCGACAAATGGATATGGACGGCATATATGGCCTTACCGAAGGGAACAACCCATGAAGTTATGTCAGTTCCACGGTTGCCCAGACGTTTGAGGCGGCGATTCTCGTCTATTCTGGCCACGACGCCGCGGAGGATCAGGGCAAAGAGAAGGAATGAGATGATCAACTTGACGGAGAGATGCTCCGCCATGGTTTCTACCAAGCCCATGTTTGCAGGGTGACGACTGCTGGCTCTGGGGAAGAGTAGGTATTTGCTTGTTCAAGCAAGGCAGGGGAATGTCTTTAGCTTGATCAACGTACATATGTACATATGTATGTATGTTGTTGGTTGGGGTTGAGAGACGGGGAGTGGCAGTCCCGCCAACTATATTTATTGTGTTTGTGTTTTCTTGTGGCACGCAAACTTGTGGGCTCGATCAGAGACTCTTGCTGAGTCTTCAGTTCGGGCTGTCTTGGTTCTCAACTTCCTATTTGACTGATTGCCGAGGTTCGAACCAGTCTGTACATTGTACATACATAATCGAAGCGGGGTTGTCGTGCCAGCCGAGGTGTGGCACGGAAAAGGGGCCAATGGAGGAAAAGGGTTTGTCAAATAAGAGGCCCGAGCGCCCGATCGCCCGTTGCATGACGATGACCCCCTGCAACCTGAAGTCCCTGTAAACGTTTCGTCGGCAAATGCCATGCGGGCAGGCATGCAGGCATGTCCCTTGGACCTCTACGGATTAAATGCGCATCTCTCTTTTTCAGCAGGGAATTAGGTGGTGGAAAGGTACCCCTTCCGTTTTGGGACTAAGGGCAGATGCGCATTTAAAGGTCCATCCCTTGTTGATGGATAGAGTTTCTTTATGCGGTAGTCCGTGTCCTGCGCCGGGATAATGGTTTGATTTCTGGTCATTTCAAGTAAGCCATTGTAGCGACAATGGATTATCCCAAGGAGATCTTTTTTTGTAAAAAAAAAAAAAAGCGTTGCATAACAGCCAAACTTCACGCCAACACCAGCATTATATCCCCCCCGTATGGCCATGTTTCTTTCTACATATAGGGTAGCGAGCGCCCCAGTATTGGTGCAATGCCAATACCCACAAAACCCACGTGACTGATCACGAGCTCTGCGAGACGGACATGGCTCGAGTCTTTCAGACAGACACCTGCGCTCGAATTGATATCATCGCTTCTACTGCAATTCCGTCGCTTTGCCATTCCCTCGTCCGCGATAACAAAGTAACCCCGTGAACAGGTTTCGAATCACGACTGATTCCTGCACAATCAGTCAGACAGCGCAGACAGCGCAACCTTTCCACGCAGCGAAGCTACTCGGCTAAAAATTCTCGGTCGACGCGTCGAGACAAGACGATCGTACTTCGTGGACGACGTCCCCGGCGTATCGCAACAACTCTCCACCTCCTTCACCTCCTCCTCTTCCCTCACATCCCCAAAACCTCTTCCTGCGACATCTTTCTCGACATACCAACCTGCACATCATGCCTGTCGAGGTCGCTATCAATACGCCCCTGGCGGATGCGCTTAGCACTGCGATCCAACCCAAGCTTATCGAAGTGGGATGGGGATCCGGCGCTGATGACTCGGCGCTTGCCGAGTACATAATCCTGATGCTGGCGAACGGCAAGACCCAAGATCAAATCGCTGCAGAATTATCGGGGGATCTGCTCGGTTTGCCTGCCGACGACCCTGGTGTCCACAACTTTTCAAGATGGCTGTTTGAGCAGATCGACCTGCTAAATGCCCAGTTGAACGGCGGCCAGCCTGCGGGTGGGCACGCCGTGGAGGCATCTTCCCAAGACCAGCTGCCAGGAGGAGAAATGGACACAGACATGAATGCCAATGAAGCCTCGGAACTGAATGCGTAAGTAAAACTGCACTTCTCCCTGTTCGAAACCCCAATGCACATTGATTTTAACATGAACATGACTAGCCCTACCGGTCCGAAATCGATGCGAAATGGCAACCTTAGAGGTGGTCGAGACAAACGAATGCTTGGTCACATGTCGAAAGCCATGGATCGAACGGCGGACAATGCTCTCCATCGTGTGCGTGGTAATGGTAACGAAAGGATCAATGCACACGGCCGCAACCCACCATCCGGGCCCCGAAATGCGCAAGGGCGCATGCAAAGGAACGTTCGTGCTACGAATGTACAAGCTGGGCTGGCGGCAGGACCCCAAGGCGCTGCATGGATGATGACCGGCCAGCAACCCAACCAGATGGAGCTCATGGCTATGCTCGAACAACAGAACCAGATGATGTATCAACTCTCACAGCAGCTAATGAACGGAGGCAACAGCAGCAACAACAACGGAGGGTTCGGAAATCAGCGCCGGGGCAAGTCACTATTTGATCGAGTGCAAGACCCCAACAAGAGGAGGGGCAACCATACCCACCAAGCCAGCGTCGACGGCCCCAAGAAAGACACTGATGAAGGAGCAGAAGATGTCGACATGTCCGGTGAGAAGCGTGAGCTCCCGAGTCCCGAAGACACCGTCTGCAAATACAACCTACACTGCACCAACAAGGAGTGCAAATTTGCACATCAATCGCCAGCGGCTCCCCCAGGCGCGTCGGTTGACACCAGCGACGTCTGCAGCTTTGGAGCTGCCTGCAAGAACAGGAAATGTGTCGGCCGTCATCCCTCCCCCGCGACCAAGCTTGCGCACCAAAGTGAACAGGAGTGCAAGTTCTTCCCCAACTGCCAGAACCCGAGGTGTCCGTTCAAGCACCCCTCGATGCCTCTGTGTCGGAATGGTGCTGGTTGCACAACAGAAAACTGCAAGTTCACCCACGTCACGACCAAGTGCAGGTTCAACCCGTGCTTGAACCCCAGCTGCAACTTTGCGCACGACGTGGGCCAGCAAGGAGGGTTCAAGGATAAGGTCTGGACCGCCGACTCGGCCAACGAGCATGTCAGTGAGAGGAAGTTTGTTGATGAGGATGCTGCCGAAGAACTTGTCAAACCTGATGGGGATGGCATGACGGACCAAGAGGCGCCGGACGCTGAGGTCATTGGGTAGATGTTTTTTCCGATTATGGAACATGTGATATTTTTTCCTAGTAGAGAGGACGTCCTCTGCAGCCTGGATCGTCATCAGCAGTGGACGGTTGCGTCTGAAAGTGAATGGAAGAAGCACGCGGCAGAATGTGGTCGGTTGCAGTTTGACGAGTATCAGATCAGGCTTGGTTGGGGCTACGTCATTGTTTCTGCCCCGAATGTAGGGTCATGTACATTTTCGATGGACGTATTTGCTGTCACGATGAAAGGGCATGCATGGGAGGCGTTAAATGTTTTGGCGGTGGGAAACGTCGACGTCTTGCCGCCCCATTCCGAAGGGAACGATGAGCGCAAGGATCAGAGGGAACAACAAGTGAAGGAAGGATTGTACCAATGTGATGAAGACGGTGGTGGATAGCCTCGAATAGAAAATACGGGTGCGCAGTGTTGAGCGCCGCGGCATGATTGAGGAACGGAAAAATGATGTCCACGTACTCCGTAGTATTCCTCCTTCCCAGCACGGCACAGGTGGATCCTCCCGGCATCTCAAACGTCCGTCACCTCCCATCCCCATCCCCATGGCCCATGGATGAATTGTCCAAAGCCGCACACCACAACACGACAACGCCCATGCCATGCCATGGTATTGTGGTGCAATGGGTCGCAAACGGGCAGGAGACGCTGCCATGACCCTAACAACACTGGCATCCGCCAGCCGGACCAGAGTTCAACTCTGTCGAAGCAGCCCATGGCGTCCTCCGAGAACCGCCGCCAATTACTCCGCGTCGCCATCAATCGCATGTTCCAGCCGGCCAAGATGCCAACGGCAGCAGCAGCAGCAGCAGAAGCAGCCAGCCGCATGCGTCAATCGACGGAGATGTGCGACGCTCAGTGACAACAGGAACATTGCCGTCGTGGGAGGAGGATTGACGGGCCTCACGACGGCCTACTACCTCGCGAAGCAGCTGCCGTCGACGGCCAAAATCACCCTCTACGAGGGCAGCGACAGTCTAGGAGGCTGGATCCGGACCGATCGAGTGCCCGTCGACGTGGATGGCGTCAAGGGGATCGTCAGTTTTGAGAGGGGACCTCGGACCCTGTCGTCGTTGCACACGAGTACCTGGAGATTTGACGATCTCATCCTCTACGACCTGGTAAGCAAGCAAGACTTTTCTTCCTCCTCCTCCTCCTCTTCTTCTTCCTCTTCTGTTCAAGATGAAAAGAGACAGCTGGGCTGACCATGGACGGTTCAATGCAAAACAGGCTCTCGATCTCGGCCTCAAGGTCTTCACACCACGCGACCAGCCCCGTTACATCTACTACCCGGACCATCTCGTCACGCTGCCCCCCGCCGCCAGCATCGCCGAATTCGTTCGCGAGCCGCTCTTCCTGCAGTCCCTCTTCGCAGGGCCAGGCTTCTTCCTGCGCCGCCTGCGCAGCCGCGCCGTGCCCCTCAAGGACATGTCCATATCGGAGTGGCTGTACGAGGTGAGCGGGAGCCGCAGCGTCGCCGAAAACTTTGCGTCGGCCATGATCCACGGCATCTACGGGGGCGACATTGACAAGCTGAGCGCGCGGAGCGTCTTTGATCGCTTCTACTGGGCGTACTATCTGCCCAATCTGGGGGCAGACGTGAAGCAGATGACCATGAGGGAGCAGGTGCTCATGAGTGAGCTGTCGCAGGATGCCGAGATTCGACGGATGGCGCTCAAGGCCAAGGGGTCGCTGCTGCATTTTGGCGCGCAGGGCATGGAAAGCTTGCCCAAAGCACTCGAGGACGTGCTGAGCAAGACGGCAAACGTGGAGATCAAAAAGGGCCGGCCGGTGAGGGACATAAGCTACGACAAGGAGACGGACAAGGTCAGCATCACAACGGGGAGCTGGGAGGATACACAGCAGCAGAAGCAGCAGCAGAAGCAGCAGCAGCAGCAGAAGTGCACGTACGACCGCGTCATCTCGACCCTCACCAGCCAGGACCTCGCGCGCGTCACGGCCGAGAAGCTGCCCAGCCTGGCCGAAACGCACTCCGTGTCCATCATGACGGTCAACATGTGGTATCCCCAGGAGAACCTCAAGCCGCCCGGGTTCGGGTACCTGATCCCCCGGTCCGTCAGCCGCGAGCACAACGCGGAGCGCGCCCTCGGCGTCTTCTACGACTCGGACGTCGGCGCCGCCACGAGCCCCGACGAACCGCCCGGCACGAAGCTCTTCGTCCTCATGGGAGGCCACTACTACGACTCTGGCGCGCCCCCGCCCTCCGAGGCCGATGCCATCGAGCAGGCCAAGTCCCTCCTGGAGCGGCATCTCGGCATCCCCGCCGACACGCCGTGCTTTGCGCTCTCGCGCTTCGCAAAGGAGTGCATCCCCCAGCACTTTGTGGGCCACAACGACCGCATGATGCAGGCCGACCAGGAGCTGCGCGACCATTTCTCAGGCAGGCTCGCCGTCGCGGGGGGCTCGTACTCCAAGATTGGAGCCATGGGCGCCATCCGCGCCGGCTACGACATGGCCAGGCAGACGGCGGGGGACCCCAACGGTTGGCACACCACTGGCTTGGAGTCGTTGGAGTTTCCCGAGCCCTTTGTCGGCGTGCCCGTTTCCAAGATTGCCGTCCGGAGGTTCAAGCATCTCGAGAGGCAGGCCGCGGGAGCACAGAGGTGATGATGGATAGGGGTTGGGGGGGTGGTTGGGCAAGAGAGTAATATTTCAAACCGGATAGAGAATACCATCATGCGGTCCTTCCCTTTCTCTTAAAAATTTCTCACAGGATAAGTACAATAAGCAACATGTGCGCTGCCCACATCGCCCACACCACCACCCGTAGAACTCGCCAATACTTGGTACCGCCCAATTGGTCCAGTCCAGTCCAAATGGCATCAGCCAACCCACTTCTAATCTAAACCCATGCCATTTTAAACTTTCCAGAAAAAAAAAAAAAAAAGGGACGAGAGAAAACAACCCATCTCCTGGCCTTGGTTCTCACAGACTAGCAAAGTAAGGACGAGACAGTGAATCACAAGGTCCCGTTTGGGCCAGGGCCGATGCTACTCCCATGGTAAATGAATCCAACTCCGCTGCACGGCATACCTGCCTCCGGTATTGCATTGTGTATCATATTAGCGTAGCATTACACGAAAACGAATAGGAAAAAAAATGAATATGAATATGAGAAAGGGAAGGGGGGGGCGCCAAAAAGGGGTTGCTGTTTGTCCCTTGGAATTTCTCTTCTCTTCTTTATAAGGGACTATTATGTGAGGGAAAAAAAAAAACAGAGGGATGGCTGGCTAGTCTAAGACGACTACATCCTTGTTGTTGTTGTCGGCTGAACCGTCGGTGATGGAGGTGCGAATCGCTTCGTCGACAGCCAGTAGCATGGCCACGACGCCGCCTTCGGGCAGGCCCGCTGCGCCAGTGGCCAGGCCAAGCCAGCCTTCGCCTTTGCCGTCCCAGACTGGCTGTAGAGCTCTGGATACGGCGTCTTGCGATTCGGCGTCGGCGTCGGATCGCCACACGTGCCACCATGCTTGGCTGCGGCGAGGCCTCATCTTAACGTCCACCGACACAGTCTTGCGGCTTTGTTCGTTGGCGCCAGTGCTGATCCAGTAATCAATCGTCATCCACGCAATCGTCTTCATGGAAAACGCAAAGCCTCCCAGTCCCGCTGCCCTGAGCGGCTCCCACTGGCTGTCCATCTTGCCGATGGCCTGCAGCGCCTGCAGCGATGTTGCCAGCCAGGACATGAGACCGCTGATGCCGCCATCACTATTGACAAGCTGTCTCATGAGATCGACGACTTGTAGATGGGGATTGCCCTTTTCTATTTCAATGTCAATGTCTCCCTTGGACAGGTCCATGACCACGCGCCAGCGCCTGGTCGTCTTCGCTTCTTGGCTCTGTTTCTGACTCTGTTCCTGACTCTGTACCTCCTGAGCCTCGTGGCCTTGTTGACTACGAGCCATGCTTCCGCCGTAGTAAAATGTGATTTGACGCAGCGTCACCGACTCCGTCGTAATGGTGCCCTTGGCGCTGTCCATGGCTTCCAAAAAGTTGACGAATCGATCAATAGCCATGATTCGTGACTTGAGCGTGTCGAGCACCGGCTTGCCTACCGCGCGTTGGAATCGAAGCGAGAACTGACCTCGCTGTGGGTCGTATGAAACGTCGCCATCTGCCAGACCGGATAACGAAGAGAATTTTGAAATATTCCTAACTTGAATCATGGCTTCCGAGACGCAGATGAGTTCTGTCTCTTGTGAACCGTCCCCGTTCGTCGCGCCGGTTGGCGCAAGTGATTGAATCCCCTTGAAGCTGATGTTGACAATGTTCTCTGCCCACGCTTTCTTAGGTCTAGGCACGGTGATCCCCGGCGCCTGCTGGATGAGGGATAAGATATCCGTCTTCCCATAGTCTTCATCGTTCTCCGACACTGATGAATCATCTGACACTGATGTATGCGTCTTGGCGTCGTCTTCATGGAAGGCCATGGCAGGGAACAGATCAGAAAGTGCAATGTCGATTGACGGCAATTGTACAAGTAGTGAGGCCGACGACGAGGGTTTGTAGTTTGACTCGCTCTTAATTCTCTGCCGATGCAGTTCCCTCATGTCAATTGATTGCGCGATGAGCCCAGTAGTGAGAAACGCCAAGTTGTTCCAAAATGTGTCCGTCAACTCGGGGTAGCCGTTGTTGAGCGGCATCTTTGTTTGCAGCCGCCGTGTTCTGCTTCCATCGTTTCGTTTCCTGGGCCTGTCGTTAGCTTCCTTTGAACAATATTTTCCCAAGCTCCAAAGGGTTCCTCCTCCTGCGCAGCAAAGAACCACAAGACTTACGATTCAAGCAGCCACCATTCGTCACCGCTCAAGCTCAAGACTACCACCACGAACCAGCTGGAACCCCAGCCATCCTTCTGCAACCAAATCGCACGAGTCCAGTCTCGCATATTCATCACCAATCTCAACTCCTCCATCGTCATTGCTGCCTTTCGCACATTCCATCCCATCGACGTGCCGCGGCGGTGTACTTCCTCCTCCATGATGGCGCAGCGAACATGCTCGAGGCAGTTGACACCATCATCTGCAGGGATTTTGCCATCGTTGAGCTGGCGTTCAGGTTGGATTGTGAATTTAGACTGTGGCTTCACTGCGAATACGCCCGTCATTGGCTCAATAAGCAATGAAATTTTTCCGCTGCAGCCCACCTGCGTAGTCAAGACGGAAGAAGCGGGATCCGTCTTGGAAATCCGAAGGACTATTCCTGCCTCCTGCTTTTGAAACCGTGCCGCCATCAGAAGCTTGCTATGGATATTGCTGAGAATGTACTCGACGTGCCGAGCGATGACATTTGTCAGTAGCGACTCCGCCGACAGCTCATCCACATTGAAGTCAATGGGAACCTCATGGACCTCCTTGCCATCTCGATACCACTTGGCAACAAGTTGGCTTGATGCGTTGGCGTTGGGTTTGCCATTCGGCTTGCGGTTGCTATTGACTGCAACAAGAACCCAGCTCTTCGAGCCGGTTGTGTTGGATCTCGACGTCCAGTACTGGATAGCAAGAGCTCGGTTCAGCGGCTCCACATTCAACGTTCCTGTCCATGAGCTTCGGCTCAGCTGCGAGGCTTGACGCCTGAGCTCGTGTATCTTTGTAGTGAGGACAAATTCATGCAGGAACTGATAGCAGCCCTGCAAGCCCTCCCTCCCTAGAGAGTCATTGACACCCGCCTCCAAATAAGAGCGCAACGAGTTGGAAAGCCTTGTGGCTGCAGGCTTGAAGGCATATCTGAAATCAATGAACCAGAATTGCTTCTCAAAGTCTTCATCGGCGATGGTAAGATCTACTTCGAACTCGCCGTTGACTTTGAACGTGACTCGTCCAGATCCGATTTCGTAGCCGCGAAACTGAGAGGGGATTTTATCGAAATCATCCAAATTGAGTCGTAGAGAGAGTAACGTGTTCAGATCGCCCATCCACTTCAGCTGCTCCTCTGCCGTCAAGGCAGGTGGCTCGATGTAATGAAGCTGCAGAGAAATGGTTAGTTACAACACGTCGACACATCACCAAGTCTAGATCGAACAGAAGAACTCACGTCGGGCATCCATGGTGCACTCCCTGTTGACAGTACTTGCAAGGCAGTCTTCAAGTCGGGGCTCGGCATTCGAGCAAATGTCAAGTCTCGCTTGACATTGACAATGTTGTCGAGCGCAGCGTCAAAGAGCATCCTTTGCTGGTCGATGTGATACTTCAGGTCAATGAGTTTGCTGACCTGAGGCGATCGCCTGCTCCATTCCGCAATGACCAATGCCTTCAGCCATTTGCCGTGCCACTCTTGAGCGAAATGGAGGAGAGCTCCCTTCTTTCTCAAGTTTTCTGCAGATGTGTCGTCTGGTCCACTGGAAGAATATGATGAAGAAGTACCATTCATGGTCGTTGCAGGCACTGGCATCTTGGCCAGTTCTGCAATTTTGTCTTCAAGCGCATTATGTGTTGTCTGAGCTAGGCGAGTTAAAAGTAGAGATAAAGGAACAAATCCTTGTGTGATGTGAACAATTTCATCGGGAAGATCATTCATTCGGTTCCGACTTTGTTCGGCCTTAACATCGTTGGCATCCGATTCGAGCCGCCGTGATGCGTCCTTAGCACTCAAATCAGTCGAAGTATCGTCTGTAGGCGTTGGAGCAGCAACAGCCTTCTCCCTGGAAGGACCTCCATGTCGCGAATCTGTGGCATCGACACCGTTCACACCGTTCGTGCCGAAATCCCTATCGTGGTCGGTGCGCGTGCCGTTCTGGCCGCCTCGCTCCATTGTGATCACCCCGGGCATTTAGCCACCACCAGCGGCACAGCGATTACCGTTGCAATCTTCGACAAGACGAGAAGGCGCCGGGGATTGATTTTGAGCAGTTCTGTCGACCATAGGAGCTTCCAGTCGAGATTCCAGTGTTCAGCGCAAGAGGCGCATGATCCCTGGACGTTGTCGACCAGATCCAGTAACGTCTAGAATGCGCGGCGACGCAGCATGGAACCAAAAGAGAACTCTCTCCAGAGAGTTGTGATTGAGAAAATTCCGCTTCTATGCGGGGTTTTCGAAAGTGGTTCTGATCGTGATCGCGTGACGAGGCCCGAGTACGAAATTAAGATGCTGTCTCGAAGATGCCGAAGCGTGGCGGAGGGAGGAGCGACGTGACGTGGGCAGGGCAGCTGGACAACGATGAGACTACAAATGTAACGATGAGAAATTTTCGAGTCATTTGAATCTTTATGTCGTCTTTTAAAAAATGCGCCCCGGTAGTAGGATGATGCACGGCGCAATTCAGAAGATTCTGATGAACTCACTATGCAGCTGCTTGCTCACCAATTCGACGCCGCCTCGAGCACCAATGCTCGGTCATGTGAGGCTGGGTGCACAGACCAGTGATGTGCCGTTTGTGGGCCACCTTATGTAAGCAATGTTACATGGACAAATGGCGCTTGGCATCTAATACCTAGTAGGTATGTACTTATGTACGTACAGATCTTGAGGGGGATATATTGTAAGAGGGGCAGGTGCCCTGCAGGGGGTCTTCTCGTACCCGACCCACCTACCCTAATCACCTGACGGCCCTATCGCTTAGTCATACTACATCCCCCCCCCCTGACAAGTGTTGCCCGGCAGCGGGTAATATGACCGATTGTGCGCAGGTAATATAATCGATCGTACGCTCTATGCGCGTAGGACTATATTAGGGAAGCTAAAATGCACCTTATTAGGATATGTAATTATAGAATAAGAAGCATAGGAGATTTACTATAACTACTTTATTTATAAAAGAAAAGCTTTAATCCTTCTATTTATATAAGAGAATTAGCATTAATTTAATCACTTCTTTTACCTTTAATTATCCCTTTTAATTATATCTTTTACCTAAGTTATATACTATATAGTAATAGTTATAAGCCTAGGAGGTATATACTTATAACTCCACTAAATTCCTAATATATAAGACCTATATATATATAGCGCCTTACTTACTAATTTACGTTTATAATAAATACCTTAACTTCTCCTTACCTAAGTCTTAAGACTAATATTAAGTTAGTCTTATCTAATAAGTAAGAGAAATAGTATAAAGCATTAAAGTAAGCTACCTAAAGCTAAGAGATTTAGGAGAGGGTTAATCCTTAGCTTCTAAAGCTTAACTTTAATTACTTATAAAAGCCCTTTATAATTATACTAAAGGCTTATAAGGCTCTTATTACTAAGAACTAAGGAAATATAAAAACTAAGCTTACTTTCTAAGAGGCTTTTTCCTTCCTTTCTTATAAGTATATAACTAAGTATTAAGTATATAAGGTAACTAAGTCTAAAGAAAGGACTATTAAAACCTAAATTACTAGCACTATTAATCCTAATACTTATATAATAGTAATTAATAAGATTAAGGAGAAAAACACTAATAATAAGAAGCTTACTTTTTACTAAATTACTATTAAGCTTAAAAAGAAATTCTTACCTAGTTAAGTTATTATTAAAGCAAAAGTTATAGCTAAGTATATAGCATACCTTAATAAAGCTAAACACATAAATATATAATTTAAGCATTAGAATAAGTAATAAGGAAAACTATACTAAAAAGCCTTAATATATAAGATTAATAAAGTTTAGGGTCCTAATATAATTTATAACTTTATTATAGTAATTAGAGCATACTTTAACCCTAAATAAGTAAAAACTAAGATTATATAGCTAGTATAAACCTTAGACTCTCTTCCTAAGGATATTACTTTTATAAGTATTATAGCTAAGTATACTTAATACTATAGGGTAATATAAACTATATACACTAACTCTAATAAAAAGAGCTTTATAACTATACTTAGGGAATGCTTTAACTAAGGTAATAAGAAAGAAAACTAGAAAAATAATAGTCCTAAGAAGTACCCTTACTATATAAGTAAGGCACTAAATACTTACTTTTAGTCTCCCTAAGTGTGCTATACCTTATACTATATAGTAACTAGTAAGAAAGTTTAAGGATTTAAGCTATCTTTAAAGGTTAATTATAGGAAGGTTAAGGAATACTATAAGAGTATAAAATAGAAAAACTTATATACTAAGGTAGTAAAGGATAGGTAGATAGTAAAAGGTACTAAAGATTATAAAGGAGAGAAGTTACCTAGGGCTATTACTACTATAATTATTAATCCTAATATTCTAGAGAGCATAGCTTCTCTAAAGGGAAGTTATATTATACTAGAGAACGCAAAGTATATGCTCTTAGAGAGCACCCTTTTTAATAACTATAGTGCTCTTTACATTATTAATAATATAAGTTACTTTAAACCTAGAATCTTTAAAGAAATAGTTAATAATTATCTTAAGGCTAGAATAATCTCTTTCTAGATTATTAAAAAAGGCACTTATATAATTAAGAATGTCTTTAATAGGCCTAAGGGGAAACTTATAGAAAACCTTACTTTATAGAATATTATACTTATAGAAAGGTTTTATATAAATATTATATCTAAGAGCCTTCTTTAGAAAAAGGGCGTATAGTACTACGGAGCAAACTACTTCTTATATATTAGACCTTTTTATAAGAGCTTATTATTAGCTAAACTTAAGAGAAAGCATAATATTATTTTCCTTTAATATAAGCCTCTTTTCTCTTATAATAGTCCTAAGTAAGAAGTAAATTTAGCTATAGCACTAGTAATATTCTTAATAATTAATTTAGAAGTAAATAAACAAAGCTTATAGCATAGTTAACTAAGCAAAACCTATATCCTATATAAGTAAACCCTAAAGAACTTTAGCACTTATGTTTTAGCTACCTTAAAAAGGATACTTTAGCTAAGAGTTATACTTATATAAGGGGAGTGTAATTATAAGGTATAAAGTATAGAGACTATAAGATATATACTCTAGTCTACGCCTGCTAAGTTATTTTAAGAAGACTACTAGAATATATATTACTAAGGCTATTCTAAAGAATTTATTAGGACCTTTAGGACTATAAGACTAGTTATAATAGTATAAACTAGTTACTAGTTATAAAAGATAAGTTCTTAGGTATAATTTAAGTTTATGCATTACCTAATAAATTACAGGTAATAGTATTTAATATACTAGTTTACTTTAAATAATAGGTTATAAGGTAATTTAGATTATTAATTACAAAGATTAGGCAAGATTATAAGGGAGCTATTATTAGCTAATTTACTAATATAATCTTTTAAACGTAGGCATGCTTATAAGGTATTAATCTTAAGCTTACACTGCTATACACTTATAAACTAAATAAAGTCGCGGAGAGGGTAGGCTAGATAATTATACTATAGTTAAATACAATGCTTATAGGCGTAAGGCTACTACTAAATCTATAGTTAGAGAGCATACTAGTAGTAGCATACCTTTATAATATTAGTCCTATTTAATAATTTAGTTAGAAAACACTACTAAAGACCCTAGAAAGCTAGTTTTATAATAATGCTTAGCTACTAATTTAGGAGCCTATAGCTAACCTAAGGCTAGATTAAAGCGGTTTACACGTATATAGCTACTACGCCTATTCTCTTAAAAGGGATTATAAGGCTAATAAATATAGATAGTTTTACAAGACAAATCCTAGGGGTTATATTAGATATCTAGTTAGGTATTCTGCCTCTAATATTTATTGCATTTAGATCCTAAAGCTAGGAAAGGTTATAATAACAAGGAATATTACGTTTAATAAGTTAATTTTTTATAATATAGCATATAAGAGCGTAATTAAGCTTTTAATTAATAAGCTTAAAGCGCAATTCTAAGTCCTTAAAATTAACACTAAATTAGATAATAAATTAAATCTTTTCCTTGCACTAATTAAACCTTAGATAGATTAGACTAAGAGTTTAAACTTAGGGGTAGATGCCTTATAAACTTCTTAATTATAACTAAAGGAGGGAGAAGCTATTTATTTTAATAAGAATATTAGACTTTAAATACCTTAGCTATTACTAGATTTACTAATTAGAGAGTAGGAGACTCCTAATCTAGGCACTTAGGAGAGTAAAATAGAGTATAAAACTTTAAATTTATATACTTAAGAAAGTAATATAATAATAGATTTAATAAGTAATAAGCAGGATACTGCTATAAGGGCTTAGAAGAGCTAATATCCTTATAAGGTTCTAGAATACTAAGCACATAATGCTAAGGACTAAGTTATTAATAACTTAATAGGTAATTAACTACCTAAGCTAGGAAATAAAGTAAACTAGTAATAAGATAAACCTATAGGAGCAGACGCTAGACTAGCTACCTACGTAAAAAGCTTAAAAAGAGCTCTAGCTATATAGTTAGAAATTATAGAAAAGAGCCTTAGAATAGTTATAATATAAGAAGGTATATAGACTAGCTTAAGATTATAAACTAAAAGAGAGCAGGGCTAGATTCCTTTACATACTCCGCTAGTAAGGAGGAAGAGAAAAGGACCTAATAAAGCTCTTATTAATAGCCTCTAGGACCTAAAAGATCTCTTCTTAGAGTTTAGGAAAACTAAGGATAAAGACCCTTATAAGCTCTTTCTAGGAGATTAGGATTTTAAGAGCTATAAAATAGTATTTTTAATAATTAATATGTATTATAATAAGGAAAGTAAATCACTCCTTAAACTAAAGAGGAAAGTAAGGACTATTTATTAATTAGACCTAGCTAAACCTCTAAAGTTATAGAAGAGAGTAAAGGATTATTCTCTTAAGGAGGAATAGATTAACGTAATAAATAAAGAGATTAATAAGCTAAAAGAATAAGAAATATAGTAGTAAATAAAGCGTTTAGTAGCTTAATTAAAGCCTTTACTATTAAAATAGGTATTTTCTTACAAGTTTAATAAGAAGGGGATATTAATCTATTATAAGGCGTGTTTATACGTGCACGGAGATCTCTAGGAAACCTTAATAATTAAATACACCTATGCTATAACGCTTGCTACGCATATATTCTATATGTTTATAATACTAGTTACTAGGTTTGATTTAGAGACTAGGTAGTATAATATTAAGAATGCCTTCCTTTATATAAAACATAGAAAAGAGGGAATTCCTATAATATATAAACTTCCTAATAGCTTTATAGTACTTAGAGAGTATATAAAATTACTTTATAAATAATATTCTTATAGCTTTTTATAAGGATAATAAGAAGACTACTAACTAGATCTCTAAGGGACTAAAGGAGGCATATAAATTAGATAAAAAAGGTAAGGTAAGATTCTTTCTTAGGATTTAGATTATTAGAGACTAACTATAGTAAAGGGTGTATCTTAGTTATAAGGCATATATTAGCAAGATTAGGGAGAAATTTAGCTAAGTAAGAAAAGGCACTTTCCTTACTATACTAATCTTTATAGTAAAGTATTATAAGTTTATAAGTAAAGCTAAGAAGTAAGTAATTAAGGTTTACTAAAAGAAAATTAGATTAATTCTATATACTATAATTATAATTAGACTAGATATAGCCTTTATAGTAGCAAAGTTATTATAATACCTTATAAATCTAGGACTAGAGTATATAAAGGCTATAGACTAAGCTATTTACTATTTACTTATTATATATAAACTTATGCTATACTTTAGTATAAGCACTAAACTTTAAGCTCTTTAGATTTTAAGTAATGCTTTATTTATAAATAATCTTAAGACACGTAAATTATTATAAGGATATCTAATTACTCTCTTTAGTAAACTAATTATCTAGAAAGCTACGTGCTAAATAATAGTAACTATGTTTATAATAGAAGCTAAATTACTTACTTTATAATAAGTAGCAAAGGAGACTATAAGTCTATAGCGCCTATTTAGAGATATTAAATTTAATGCTTACAAGGACTAGGTTATTAACTATAATAATTAGCAAATAATTTAGCTTATATTAAATAAAAGCAAGTAATTAAACACTTAACTACGTTATATTAATGTTTATAATATATAGTTAAAGCAAGAATTTAAGAAAGGAAGCTTTAAGATTACGTATTTGCTAATAGCTAAAATACCTGCTAATGGATTTATAAAGGCATTAAATTAGGAGTAATTTAAATGCTTTAGATTAATGCTTAGGTTAGTAAATTTACATATACTATATAATATTTAAAGCGTATAGGTTACTAAGGAAGCGTAGGAATATTAATAAGGGGGTATAAAATTAATTACCTTAGAAATATAAGAAGGCCCTCTCCTTAGTAAGTAAAGCGCTTCTAAGGTAAATAGGATTAGTAAAATATAAACTCTAAAACACTATTATATAAAAACATGTATATAAACGCTATTCTAAATAAAGAAAATTAATAAGACTTATATAAGAAAGCAAATAACCTCCTTAAGATAAGCTATTACCTTAGTTACCTTCTTATTAACCTTTACTAAAGAGCCCCTAGTAGTAGTAATAGCCTTATTACTTAGAGTAATAACTTCTTTATATATAAAGTCTAGCTTTATAATAAGTTTTAATTAAAGTTATAAAGCCTTATAGTAATGCTTTACTATTTACATAGGTTATTAGTAAAGAGCATAGAAAAGAGAGAGGAATATACCTAACCTTAGAGTCCTTATCTAGTGCTAATAGTATTTACTTAGTAAGGGGAATATAAGTATTATATAATAGTTAATAATAGTAATTACTAACCTTATATAAGTAATATCTCTAAGATTATCTAGACCTAACCTTATAGTAATAACCTAAGTTACCCTTACCTATAATACTTACTTAAACACACTTATTATAAAGTATATCTTATAAAATACTATAAGGTATAAGCATATTAGGCTATAAAGTTAGCGCTTACTATTTAAAGGGGGAAAGTGTAATATAAATAAGTTACTTCTATAAACTATATAGAGAATTATACCTTATACTACCTCTTACCTAGCCTCTTAAAGGATATAAGTTTTATAAAGAAATATGCTAGGAATGCTTTCCTAAGGTAATTATAGGAGATAATAACTTACTAGTAAGCTACTTAAAGTATACTAAGGAAAGAATATAATTACTATAGGTTACACTAAGGCCTAGGATATTATTTAATACTAAATTACTAATAATATAAAGCTTATGCTTAGAAGTAATTAAGCCCTCCTAAGAGTAAGCCTCCTTCTTAGCTTAAGCTTATATATAAAAAGATATATTAATTAAAATAAAGGGATAGTTAATAGAAAGTGTATTATAAAGGTAAGAAAAGGAAGCCTATAAATATTATATTAGAAAAGCCTTTATAAGAAGAGAGTATAGGTATAAAAGTAAGAAAGCTTACTTTAATCTTATATTAGGTTTGCTTATAATAATAACACTATATATCCGCTAGTTAAGGTAATAATTAGTAGTCTTAATAACCTTAATACTAATTAGGGGATGTGTTACCTAGTAGCGGGTAATATAACTAATTATACATAAGTAATATAATTAATTATACGCTCTATGCGCGTAGGACTGTATTAGGGAAGCTAAAATGCACCTTATTAGGATATGTAATTATAGAATAAGAAGCATAGGAGATTTACTATAACTACTTTATCTATAAAAGAAGAGCTTTAATCCTTCCATTTATATAAGAGAATTAGCATTAATTCAATCACTTCTTCTGCCTTTAATCATCCCTTCTGATCACATCTTTTGCCCAAGTCACGTGCCACATAGCGATAACAAGACCTGTGGGTCTAACGCCAATAACCCCTACAGCACTGTAAGTACATAGTATCCCTCACAAGAGCGGAATCTGCAGGCTATACGTCATTGAGTTCAATTTGAGTTCAATGAGAACAGTTGTTTGACTGCGGACGAGGGGGTCACCGAATGTCAACAAATCGTGGTGCATTGGTCTTTGGGTCTCCCACGTTGAACTTTCATAACACGCTTTCCCGAGATTTCTAGTCTACGTTCCATTCCTACGTTTGACGGAACTCGTCACCTCAGAGGGCATCATGGTACTGTGATCCTTTTTTATCACCCTTATGAATGGCGAGCCTGGATACATGAATTGTTTCGTATCTCATAGAATGTTTTCCAACACTTTCTTTCCCACTCAGTTCTGGGGGGTCTTGTGAACGGGGAGTCAAACTTAGCTGCAAACGTGTTAGTGCTGTCGTTACTAGGTGAATCGGCATACAAAAATAGTACAAACATGATGAGTATTTACAGCAACCACTTACAACTTGTTGGGAGCAGAAGCCGCCGTCGTGGGCCACTGGTATCCAGTAGCGTCACTGAATTTGTAACCATAAGAAGCTGTGAAATCATCAAGTACCACGGGGCCACGAGAGCCTAGAAGTAACCAACGTTAGTGTGACGATTGCGTCTTGAGATGGAGGAAGAAGAGAGTAACTTTACCATATGGATACTCCATGGGAATAATTTCTTTGTTATCATCGAGATAGTGCAGCAGGGGTGTGAAGATGCGCCAACTGGCATCGAGCTCATCATCACGGACGAAGTTGGAGTGGTCACCCTTGAGGCAGTCGAGGACTAGTGACTCGTAGGCTTCGGGAATCTTCAGGTCGGAGAATCGTCGTCGGTAGGTAAGGTCAAGCTCGGTGACTACGGTCTGCATGCTCAATCCCGGCAGCTTAGAGTTCATCTTAATGTACACGCTCTCGTTGGGCTGAATACGCATGACGAGTTCGTTTCGGGGGATGTCCTTGAAGATCCCAGAAGTGACATCCTTGAATTGAATTCGAATCTCCGTCTTTTGCTCGTTGAGAGCTTTGCCAGCCTTCATGATGAAGGGGACACCGTCCCACCGTTCATTTTTGATGTAGGCGACCAACGCGCAGAAAGTAGGACATCTTGAGTCCTCGGGAACGGTGTCATCCTCCTTGTATGATGGTTTGCTGCCATCGAGTGACTTGCCGTACTGTCCAATAATAACATTCTTGGGCTCAATGGCGGGAATGGCGCGCAGAACTCGGACCTTCTCATCTCGGATATCTTCAGAGTCGAATGAGATGGGTCGCTCCATGGCGAGCAGCGTCAGTACCTGCAACAAGTGGTTCTGCATGACGTCGCGAATGATGCCGAATTCGTCAAAGTATCCACCGCGACCCTCTGTACCGAAAGGCTCCTTGAATGTGATTTGGACATTGTCGATGTGGTGTCGATTCCACGTAGCGCCGAGGAATGAGTTGCCGAATCTAAGAATCAGAATGTTCTTGACCATCTCTTTACCGAGGTAATGATCAATACGGAACAGTTCCGCCTCGTTCCAGTCGGGCTCGAGAGACTTTTGCAGCTCGCGAGAGCTCGCCAGATCCTTGCCGAAGGGTTTCTCGACCTAAGCACATCGTGTCAGACTTGACTGTGCCGACCGACCTAAAAAAAAAAAGAGGCAACAAAAAGGAGCTGGAACGTTCGGCTTACAATAACTCTTGCAATTCCCTTCTCAGGATAGCAGCACTTCTTCAAGTGCTGAGAGACTATGGTGAAGACACTTGGAGGCAGGGCCATGTAGAACAATCGGTGAGTTTCAGAGCGACCCTTTTCCAGCTCTGTCAAGTGCTTGTTCAGGTTCTCAAACGACTCATCCTTATCGTACTGGCCAGAAATATATGTGCACAGGCCCAAGAAGTTCTCAAGTTGTTGTTCAATTTCCTTTGTTGGAGTCTTGATACATGACTTTATGCGCTTGAGGTACTCCTCGTGATCCATCTTGGTACGAGCATATCCGACAATTTTGACATCTTTGGGCAGGAATTGGTTTCGGAACTATTGGGCTGTCAGCGCTTTGAACTGATAAATGCTGGTTTACTCGGGACCATAACTGTAGCTATGTCGGATTCAATTGCTCACCAATCCAAAAAGCGCGGGATACTGCAATGAGGAGAAGCTTGTTAGCGCAGATCCTGGTGCAAAAAAAATGTGGAAGACTGGTTGAACTCGTACGGTCTTCTTCTTGGCCAGGTCGCCAGAGGCGCCCAGCACGACGATGGAAGTGTTCTCCTTCAGCTCCATGGTTTGCCTGCGATTGAGCCACTGTGTCAGTGCATCGCGCTTTGGAAGGAAAACAGGCCAGCCATCAAGGATTGAGAAGCTCGAAGATGACGAGAGAGAAACTTGTCCTAAACCCCCACCTAGAACTCCCGGCTTTCCAGCATCCATGGTGGGGTTAGGTGTTGATTATTGGGTGCTGTACGTACGCGGACTGGCTGTGGTCCATGGTGCTTTGGCAAACCGCTCCAGGCGATCAAAGTCGACTTCTTGAGAAGATGCTTTGGGACGAGCAACTGTGCGAGGGGCGTTCTAGATGTTGCCTGGCGTTCAATGGGAGGAGCGGTATGAGTGAGGAAGTAGGAAGACAGAGGCGAGACGTGTCGACGATGATGAAAGAAGATGATGGGCAGCGGACACTGGTTCCGGATAAGCTGGGACGGCGGAGTTACTGTAATAATGACCTCAGAACGGAGGCGTCTCGGTGGGTAGCCCCAGCAGCAGCAGCAGCAGCGGCAGCACTGAAAATGCTTCGAGCAGGGCCAGGAGGGGCAGCACTTGAGTCCACTTGTCTTGAACCAGACTGAGCAATTCGCTGGCTTACAGGTCAATTACAGGTCAATGACCCATCGACGCCCACGTTAAGCCAAAGGCGGGGCGACTGCAAGCACGACGGGTGAAGCTCGGGGTTGCCATGACGAGACAACTCTCGTCCAAGCAAAGTATCAGAAACAAGTCTCAGTTTCCCTTAATCGACAACACGCGAGAGGGCATGGACCAGACTTGTTTTGCCGACCTAGTTGCTGCTGCGCTAGTTCTGGCTGTCGTGCATCAAGAACAGGTGCGTGCGCTCTGCATCGTTCACTGAGCCTTGTCGCACCATTTTCAACGTCTCCGGTCCTCTCAACCGTTTTGGTCAACAAGCTTCACCTGAGGCCCATCCTGCCCACACCTTGCGATCTTACCGTGATAGAGTGAGGAGAGAATCATCTACTGCGCAATTTTTGCCGCACCAATACCCATCCGACGCTTCCGCTCCACTCTATCTATGTTTGTAATGTATGTTGTGACTTACACTGCAGGGTGCAGTCAGTCGTTGTTTCTGTTCGTGTTCGTGCTGTGATTCATTTCGTGAGCTGTGACCAATTTTTTTTCAAGGATCATGTAATATGCCAGAACATAATACGTCTTTTCGGCTTACGGAGCGTCGTTTTTAACTCAACAGAAACCCAAAATGCATCATGAATGTATCTAGGCATGCGGCAATTTCATGAAGCTGCTCGCACACCATCGTGGGACAAGCTCTGCTTGGATGCTGATAACAAACGAGTGGAACTCGTGAGCTCACAGCGAGCTATCTTATTCATCAAGAAGCACATCATCACTCAGATGAATAAGATCCCGCCGTTGGTGTGGGTGTTGTGTGCATTTGTCCACAGGGCTGGAATCTCGGCCTACGAGCGACGATCCGAACACTGCTGGCACTCATCACCGATCATTGTTGTTTACTAGCGCGCAGTGTTGCCGACGCGAGAATCACTACGAGCGCTTTTTGCGAAATGTTTCTGCGCCGCAGCTGTTCCACCAAGGCGGAAGCTTCCAGTGTACTCACGATATTATTGCGTAAACACGGGCCTCGGTCCATCACCAGCCACATGAGGCGGTGTGCGGGCCACACTAGACCAGCCGCCACAACAAACGAAAGAAGAAATGCCCTAAGGCCACACGTGATTTCGAGGGCACAATTTTTCATGCTAGGTGACACCAACACACGATTATCGCATCCACTCATACTCAGCCGACATCACGACACAACGACGTGCACCAGCAACCAGGGAAAGGTCTTTTAGATAAGACAGTTTCCTTCTACTCTCTCCTTGTCTTCTTCGGTCGTTTGTGAGGGTGATACAAAATCCAGCCAGTCAACATGCCTTCCGAGAGCGGTCACAGACGTAAGTCTTCATTAAGCATCATGTTGAATTCGTTGCCGAATGTGGCAACGGAGCGGGATCCTTCGGCATCATAAGTTTGAAATGTACTAACTCTTTCGTCCGCAGTATACGTCAAGTGAGTACATCCTGATGACAGGACAATCATTTCGAATCCGAAACCCGAAAGTCTTTGCTGTAGATTGGAAACGAGGGCCGAGCACAAATCACACGATGGGGTCGAACGAACGAATTCACTTTGTCGATCCAGCACCAACGTCGGGGCTTCTCGTTTCCAATTCGCATGGCGTTTATTTCGCAGAATTGGGAGACATGCATCGTAAAAAGTGCAAGTTTGCTGACGGATCTGCTAAATAGGGGACGTCACTTGAGCTACCAGCGATCCCGTCACGTCACTCGCCCCGGCACCAGCCTGATCAAGATTGAGGGCGTCGATGACACTTCTGCTGCCAAGTAGGTCACGTCCAAATTCGATGCGCTTCCAGATTCGCATACTGACTCTTTTGGCGTCCAACAGCTTCTACTTGGGCAAGAAGATTGCCTACGTCTACCGAGCTCAGAGGGAGATCCGTGGATCTAAGATCCGCGTCATCTGGGGCAAGGTCACTCGGCCACACGGTAAATCCGCTCTTCCCCCTCCATTCGATCCCCGTTGCATCTGCTGCAAGGGAGCGCTTCGCACGACCTAGACTAACATCAGTTCTCCTTCAGGCAACTCTGGAGTCGTCCGCGCGCGATTCACCTCCCCCCTTCCCACTAAGTCTTTCGGTGCTTCGGTTCGTGTCATGCTGTACCCCTCCTCGATATAATTGCGAGGTTTCGGGTTGGAGTTGGTAGTGAGGACGGTTTATATTGGGCTGCATTGGTCGAGGCAAGGATAAAGAGCATATTCGCCTTGGTTTGAGGCAATCAATTAAAAAAGACGTCAAACCCTTCCAAAAACGAAACGAATATCCGGATGGTGTTTTTTTTTCCTTCCATCGTTCAGCAATGGGAAAATAACCTTGTGTGTGCGTGACGTGAAACAAAGCGCCATCGGACCCCGAATTTCTACCTACCCGCTGCAATCAGCAATTGGACGCGAACACCTTCCGGCGGATTTTGCCGCGTCAAAGCCGTCTTTGTCTGTGCGCTGTGGGTGGCCCTTTGCCAAAACACCTTGGTGGTTCGGTGTCATCGAACTCGAGCGTGTTTTGGTGAATGGAAACCTAGGGGGCTTCTCGTTATTGGCTCGGGCGGCGTTTGAAATGGTGATTGGGTTCTATCCAAGGAGCACAATGGCCTTTTTTCTTTCACCGAGGAAATGTACCAAGTCATGTGTTCTTTATTGATAACCTCAGCAAGCTCTACGCGTCGGAAACTGGAGCTCATGTATTCAGGCCCTTCTGAGCCTGTCCGTTGTGTCTATCCCGTTGTCTGCCACATGTGTAGTGATCTCATCTCCTGTGCCTCGTCTCTTTGTCTCCCATGTCAACACAGCCATACGTTAGCCTGACCAACTACAGTATGCGCTTGCGTGGTCGAAGTTGATCCTCTCTAGCCTACCTAAACGACTGCATTCGCGTCCATCTCCGGAGATATCCTCCCCGAATGAACATCCGATCTCAGCGGTGCTCTCATACCTCTTGGCGTCACGATCAATGCATCGTGTAAAAAAGGTTCTGGTCTTCAATCAACAGCGCTATACCAGATCATGCGAAATATAGTCAATCATTGTGGGAACGACCACTGTCAATAAACCCACACAGCTCAGTTTCGTTGCGAAAGCCCGGGGCTACGGTTTGACCGAAACCATTCTTCATATTCCAGTCCGTGGGGATGATGTCAGCAAGGTCAGCAAGGCATACTAACATTGACTCAATCGGAAGCGTCGGAAAGTACGGACTACACTCTCTCTCTGCCTGTATCTGTCAGAGCAACTGTTGGACGACCAGGACAATTCAGCCAAGTCGCGTACAGTGTCTGCTTTTGGGGGATTCGTTGACATGACATCAAGTAGAAGGCAAGGGAACAAGTCACTGACTCCCTGCCACCTGGGAACATGTGCCGGCGTTGAAGAAACTACTTCGTACCAGGGGCAGAATGGTCTCATAATCGAGGCCCGATCATCAAGAGTTTGAGTAATCCGTAGTCCGTAGTCCGTATTGATTGTACCCGATTGCGTGGCGTGCGTGCCATGGTAATCTCTGGCGGGTCTCTGCCATGGCCGCGTCATGGGAAACTGCATGGCTTCGCACACGGTGCTGTCGGGCACATGCGCCATCTTGTTGACGCTTCGAGTGCGCACCAAATATTGGCGTGCTGGTCAGGAACCTTTTCGGGCATGGCCCGGACAAAATCCCTGCACGTCAAGGCCGAATATGCCTCATCATCAATCGTCGTGGCTCAGCAGTCGGTCGAAAGTAGTGTCGTGTGCACTGTGCAGACACCACGTCGTTCATCTTTCAGCGAACACGAGCTTCCCGGTGCCAGGAAGGCGGAAAAAGGTGTGCCCCGATAATAACTTGAACTACTGAATCTACCACGGACGTACTCCTTACTCCGTACGGATGAGGATGAGAGCATTCGAGTCAAGTTTTAGAAGGTCTCGGCCAGGTATTTTGCAAACAGCCTAACCGGAACAAGGGAAACACGGGAGAATCGGAGGACAAGTTAATGTTGGAGACTAGCTTGCTTGAACAGAGGCATTGATGAAACTCGATGCCGAATGTTTGTCGAAATCAAGTCGGCTCGGGGTCGTGAAAGAACTATTACCGGGCCTAGAAAGCCAATCACCCGCCTCACCCGCTTCACCCGCTTCACCCGCTTTGGAGATGAATCAAACATCACAGTTGCCGCCGCCTTGATTTAGCATTTGCCGATTGAGCTAGGAAGACTTCTGCATTCCGGGGCGGAGACTGCGTGTTCTTTCTGCGGATTATGTACCAGTCTCCATGGCACCCGCCCGCCCATGCATGCCTGAGCTGGATGTTGAGGATTTTTGGTTTTTGCAGATGTGCGGATGTGCAGATGCCGTGCGTGGCTGGGTAACGTATTGCGCGTTTCATCCAGAGTGCGAAGAGTCCGGCATGGGAGACTGCGAAGAGATGGGTGCAGCAGGCGTATTACCGCCAGGCGTACGGAGTACTCCGTACGGACTACGGACTACGGACTACGGACTACGGACTTGCTCCTGCCGCTTTGATGCACTTGCCTCCAGACTCGAGACAAGTGGAAAGAAAGGAGCCACCGGCAACTTCCTGAGATGGACAAAATTCACAGCTAAAGAGACCACGCCATCGTTGAGCCGACCAGACGCAGACGGGAATTCGTTGGGTCAAATAATCAAATACTCCATCGCCTCCCATCTCGTATTCTTTCTCTCTGGCCAGCTCGCGTTGTGCGAACCAGACATTTCTCTCACCAGTCACAGGCGCTGCAGACAATTCGCCACGCAGCGCACAGCCCCTCCAGCGTGACATTCTGATTGTCTCTGATTTCCATTTACCGCATCTGGTTGCAAGAGCACGGCGTCGAGAGCATTGCCACCCACACAAGCAGCCGTCCCCAGCCACGTTGGTGCACAGCACATGCATGTACGGACTACGGGGTACGACAATAGTACGGATCATTGGATGTCAAAGGCTCATGAGGTCGTGAGCGTGAGGATCGAGCACATTATACAACGTCGTTCCAAAACCACTGCCAGTGCATTTTCAATTTTCAAACAAAGCAAGCTGCTATCAGCCATAATACCCGCCTGACCCGCAACCACTTAGTACTACATACAACGATACCCTGCATTTGGTATTTGTACGGATTATCTCGGGTTGATAATTCCACCTCGAGTTTCCGGGGCGGCATCAGACACTTCCACCAACAAGACATCCCGTTCAACATACCCCGTACTTCCTCATCTCATCCGTACGTGTACGTTGACGGTGTTCACCAAACAAAGGAAGCCCGGGCAACCTGGTCAAGTCAACCCTGGTCAAGTCATCTTCGACCCGCAGCAAGCCAACTCGTGGCACGAAGAAACAGCACTGCATACCGCAGCATCTGTAATCTACATAATCCGTAGTTGCCGTATCTGAACAATCGGCGTTCAACCAGCGAACTTCATTCCGGTCGACCCGTGGTTATCAAGGACATTTAGGACCACGTACCCGGCCCTCCTCCATACTGCAATCTCAGCTACGTGATCGTCGCTATTCATCACGCCTTCTGAGACACTCACTCACTGTCAGCAACTACGGAGTGAATAGCAGCTATTGCAGTACTACGAGCGCCAACCTGTCGAGGATTACGACGCACTATCAACACGCGCGCAAAGCCTGTGCAACGTAACCGCATTTCTGGCCTATGAATTACAGAAGTCACCCATCCATCCATTCCCACTAGAAAGGCCCTCATCCTCACTCGGCCAGGTATTGTCCTGGAAACGCAAGCGCTGGACCGGCGTGCAGCCCCAAGTTGGGATCGCCCTGATCGGAGACACGGAAGTTTCTTGGACTGACCATTTCCGTACATACATACGGTGCCCAGGTCTACGGAGTAGCGCGGCCGAAAATACCCTGCTGCACTGCCAAGCTGCCAAGCTGCCAAGCACCTGAGGTCCACTTGGGTCTTTGCTGCCCGTCGGGCCCCGCCCTCTGAATCGTGGTTCCGCAGGCGTTTTTGAGAGCTCACCCCAGCCTCTCTTGCTTTCATCTCTACCATCCTCCCGTGTCCATCCCCACTACCTGAGAGACTCTCATCTTCACATTCTGATCTAAGGACATTTTCCCCTGCCTAGTCGACTCCAAAGACTCTGCGCAGCGTCTTGCAATTTCACGCCCTAGATAGTGGATGCTTTGGTCGTGGATCCTTGCTGATACGAGAACATCATACCCGCCAGCCGACAACCTCGAATCGCCCCCTGATCCTTCGTCTCCGCCGAACTTGTAGTTTAGCCTGACCCCTGGCGAGCCGAACCACCTCAATAAAACAACGAGCGCACACCCCAAAACTTCACCATGGCGTCTCAAGCACAACACTATCACCAGCAACATCAGCAGCTATTGCAGAGGCCGCAGCAAACCCCGCTGCAGTACTTGCAACCGACCGCAGAGCAGCAACACAACGGTCAAGCGAAGCCGCGTAGCTACAGCGTACACTCGCAAAAGACGCATCGAAGTAGTGGAAGCAAACAGGACTTCCACGAAACTCACGAAGAGAAAGAAGCGAAGCGCATTCACAGCAAAGCAGATCCTACTTTGGCCATGAACGAAGCCGAACCATGTACGCTCTGCATCCTTGCCCTTTCAGCACAGCTTCATTCTGCCAACGGTCATCGCTTACTCATTCTGATTTAGCCATGGTCGCTGCAATGCAGTCCGACACAGGGATAATCCCACTTCGATCGATGCAGCATAAGGATCCCTGGGGCAACCCCATTGGTACGTTGAATGGCTGTCTGCCAAGTTTTCTTGCATAGTCGACCTGACTTACTAACGGCGGAACGCAGCGGACCCGGACAAATCCAACCCAACCAGAAATCGCTGGGAGCGACCACTTGAGACAATTCGAAGCTTCGAGGCCGCCATCGATGGTGGATATCAGCGCAAATCACTATGTCGAGCAGGTCAGTTGTGGCAGCCGCTTCCGAACGAAGCTGAATCTTGTGTGTTGAAGTGATCCACGGGAAGACTAACCCATCGAAAAGACACCGACTCGGTCGCAAATTGGAATAGACGAAGCAGTTGCAATCCGCTAAATCAGCCAAGATTGCCACGAGATAGTTATTTTGGCGGTCGGCCCGTGTCATACCGAGCTGACAGTCAACCTGCTCCGCCTGCGCCGGGGGCAGCAAGGATCAGTTATAATGACACGCAGAGTTATGGCAATAGGCGAATGTCTCGAGATCGTGTACCGCGAATGGTGTCGGATCCACACTACCAGGTATATGGGCGCGAGCAAGGTGTTTATCCAACGCCTCACAAGGACAGGTCATATGAGACTGTAACGTCTGCTGCACCTAGTGGTCACTCAGACCCTGCCGGCTATCAGACGGATCCTACGTCCAGCGACAACAGCTCCATTGACAGAATATCGCCAGCAAAACGCAATGAACCCGTCAATGACTACGGCATCGGCTTCAGTCAGCCTCAAGGATACGAGGCGCCAAGCTTCTCTGTCAGCAACCCAGCCCAAAACCACGCCCTACCTCCACCGCCGCCTCCACACAACACTACCCAGGCCAACGCTCCTCTGGCTGTTTCGCGGAAAGGATCAGTTCTGCAACGTCTTTCAACACAAGACAGTAGCAGCAACAACGGTGATAAAAGAAAGAGTTGGTTTGGCCGTCGCTTTAGCAGGAGTGGCTAGTCATATGCCTCGACGTCTCGATTTATTGCGTTTATAATAAGCACACTTGATTCTGTTTATATGCCTAGAGTGATGGACTCGGTTGTCTTGTTCGGTCTTTGTTTTTTTTCTGGGCGATGTCGGACACAGCGTTCATCTCCCCCCTCGTTATGAAGGATTGCGTTTGCTTTGACGGCATCTTCTTCTTACGTTGCATATAGTATGCTTTCCAGACTTCTCGATGCTCCCATTTTGGGACGAGAAGAGGTTTTTTTTTCTGTGGGAGGGGAGGGGGTGGGGGGGTGGGGGGTTGGATGAAATGATGCGGTTTGTGGTCGAAGTTGGTACAGTTGCACACGAGAGACTGTACCAGGCGTTGAGTAGATGTGTGGTTTTTTTTTCACTGGCTTACTGCCTGGTCCAAACGAATCGGAAAGGCTTAATGGGGAACACGAATGATGGATGAAGAGAAGTGGCTTGAAATATGTCGTCAGCAATCATAATTATGGCTTATCGACTGACACCATGTTGCGCTCAGCAAAGTGGCTACTGCCATAGCAGTTTGATTGCTTTTCAGCCAATTCAACAGGCTTTGTAAATATGACGAGCAAAAGTACAAATGTATGAAAGCTGGCAGGAGAATATGACATGACCAATAATGTTGGCTTGGCCGTTTGATGGTATAGATTTCGACGTCTTTACACAAACAAGCCTGTAATATTTTTTCAATTTTTTTCACTTGCGATGCGAAAATGAAATGTTTGGACACGTTGCAATGTATTGGAATACTACCCCCTATTGATCCTTTTTAGAATCTAGCTTTGTTGGACTACCCTGTCGCTCTGAACCATCCTCTTTCATGGCAACTATCACGTAACTTATGAGAACCACGTTTGCCAACAGAGCAGCGAGCCCTCCTGCAAGCGAAGAGTTTCCTAATAGAGTCATGAGCAGAGGGACTTGGATGAGCGGATGAGCATCATGATTGTTTACCTTTGAAGATGGTGTGCACAGTGAGAAAATACGATCCAATTGGCACGACAACCATGGCGAAGGTGAAGCCCAACAGCTTAAAAATGACATGTCTATTGAGAAGAACAGTAGATAGGTAGGCATGTGTTAGCGACAGGAGATGATGAAATTGCTGCTTCAGGCCCATGATGGGGAATCATCCACAAGACGTACTTGGGGACAGCAGGGGCAATATCGGATCTCTCCTCGGGCTGGTCGTCCTTTTCGAGGATAGTTTTTTCGGAGCCAATGATGCGACGGGTAGCCATGGCTGAAGGGAGGGGGGTATGAGCTTGATGGATTTAGAGCAATGTTGTATGTAAGTCGACGGGTGACGTCGATGAAGGTGAGAGATGCAAGGTGAAGACGTTTTTTGCGGTCCACCAGGAGTCCGCCAGGAGTCCACCAGGAGTCCACCGGGAGTCCACCAGGCCAGACTGACTGGCTTGGCTTGGCTTGGCTGGCGAGCATCGAGCCATCGAGCATCTAAATTAATCCGCACTCTAGCCAGGCTTTGGCGCTCGTTCAATCCGCAATTTACTTACAACTAATAAAGAGACTTGTATAGTTAAATATCTCTTATAGCCTACGACGGTTTCCGTTCCTGCACAGCACACGCAGTTCTACTGGTCCACTAGCAAAAGAAGAAAAGAAGCCTCGCTCAATCAGAACCCATGAGACCCAAGGCGTCAAGTGTACGCACGTGACTTCGCGATCCGTGGCAAAGAGCCAGAAGCGCGGCGCGACGCCTCAGAAAATCGAAACCCACTTTACGAGTGACAAAGAGAGTCTGTGCTTTGTGCCCTCGCACGTTTCCCGCCGCCTCCTCAAACCCTCCAAAACAACCAGATAACCAGATATTTATCCTCCTCCAACCAAGGGAGTGAGCCGGCGTTTTGATTTCACTCCTTTGCCAATTGGAAAAGAATAATTGACTTAATGAAAAGCTCCTGGCATTTGTGTAGCCCTGTTCATCTTTCGTTTATACTCTTTCTTTTTTCTCTACGCCGTCTGACTCGGGCAATCGTATACCATTCATTCTTTGACGCATCTCTCGTTGCTTCACCATGGCACCTGGCTCCTCGCCGTTACCCGCACGGCACTCTCATGCTGCGCCTCAGACACCTTCTATTGCTCGGACAAGAATCCCGCTCGACGAGATGGACGAACTAGCGGGAGAGACTATTCCATGCTCGCCTTCTGCTTTCCTGAGAGACCGATCCCTAGAGCCGACTGTGACACAACCGACTCAAATTTTAAGCAAGCCGGGGCCAGGACTGATGCATCATTACTCGTCTCCAGCAAGCGTCATTGAAGTTCCCGCATCGTCACCCTTTCAACAGCAAAAGGAACCCTTGAGATCGGGCTCTCTTCTCGCTCCCAGAGGCACCCTCTTTCGTCCACCACCGAGACCACCGCCTCCCGCTACGAAGTCCAAACGACCTGCAGCAGAGCCAATTTGCCTCGTTAGCGATGACGAGGAGGATCCAACACCGCCTCGTGGTGATATCCTTCCGACGACATTCAAGGCAAGGATGGCCGAGTTTACATATAATCCCGCTGCCGAGGAGAGAGAAATCAAGACCAAGTTGCGCCAGATATATGACGTCTTTGGGGATAAGTACCCCTCCGATAGAGTCAGGGATGCCCTGAAGGCATGCCACAATGACCTTGACGACGCCATTATATGGCTGGAGACTGAGCCTGCGAAGAGGGAGAAGAGCAACTCACAAGGTTCTGCCAAGCCGAACGGTCGCCGATTGATATCCAAGGCCTCTATGCAAGTTCAATCAGGAAAAAAGATGACGTTTTCTCGAGATTCATCGCCCATCATCACATCAAGTCCCCCCAAAAAGGTCCAGCCGAAGCAACCTCAAAAGCGCCGGCTGGTTCAAGGCCTAAGGCGTAGGGATGATTCCTCGCCGCAGAAACCGCCCTCGAAAGAGGAGTCTGTGGTCATCAGCCTGGTTGACAACGATGAGGAAGACGCCTACAAAGCAGAGTCATCCCCCGCCCCCTCCGCAGAAGACGATGGCAGAGTACTGAACTGCCTCAACACAAGTACCTTGAAGGAGCTTGCGGCCATAACAGGTATGAAGGAGGCACTTCTGGAACCTCTGATAGACAAAAGACCATTCGGCGATCTCTCGCAAGCGAGGCGGGTCAGCGCAACGAAAAAAGCGGGCTCCCGCAAGTCTCCTCGCGTCAGCATCGGAGAGTCCGCAGTAGACGCCGTTGAAATCTTCCTGAACGCAGTGCAGGGCATTGACGAGGTGGTGGCTAAATGCGAGGTCAAGGGACAGGCTGTCAAGAGTGTCATGGACCTCTGGGATGTCGACACTTTTGGACACAACAAACGAAGCAATCGTGCCTCTCCAGACAGCGACATGCCACCCACACCAACGAGCTTAAGCTCCAAGTACACTCGACCATTGATCCCCCAACAACCCCAGTTCATGGAGGGACATTGTCAGATGAAGCCATTCCAGCTCTTCGGCTTGAACTGGATGTCATTGCTGTACAGCTACGATATTGGATGCATCCTGGCAGATGAAATGGGGCTTGGCAAGACGTGCCAGGTCATTTCGTTCATGTGCCACCTGGTTGAACAACATGAACGAGAACCCAAGGGGACCCGACCGTGGCCAAATTTGATCGTGGTGCCGCCCAGCACGTACAAGAACTGGCTGCAGGAATTCGAGAGGTTTGCCCCGGACTTGTCAGTGGTTGGGTATCGGGGATCGCAGTCTGAGCGCGCTGAAATTGCTTACGGGATTGAACAAGAACCTGAGGCGTACCATGTTGTTTTGGCAACATATTCGCAAATCACAACTGAGGCGGATATCGATGCCATGAAATCGTTTGATCTCAACGCGGCTGTGTTTGATGAGGGCCACAAGATGAAGAATCCGGGGACGAAGATTTACAAGGACTTGCAGCGGATTCCTGCATCATGGAAGATGCTTCTAACCGGTATGGCAATTCTTTCTCTAATTTACCCCCCCTTTCACCTCACACTTTTGGGTGCCTCTCTCTCTTGGGTGGCTCAATTTTCACATTGGTCCAAGGACAATCGATGAATGAATGAAGGACTAACGTGAGTCAGGCACCCCCGTGCAAAACAATCTCCTGGAAATGACGGCCCTACTCAACTTTATCGACCCCAAGATGTTCGATGGATACATGGACGACATTCAGTATATCTTCAGTCAAAAGGTGACGGTTCGAGATGTATCCAACGGCGCTTTTTTGTATGCCGAGCGTGTGAGACGAGCTCGGACGATTTTGGAACCCTTTATTTTGCAACGTCGCAAAGACCAAGTCTTGTCGGATATGCCGCAAAAGATATGCACAGTGGTCCACTGCGATATGACGGATGCGCAGAAGGAAACGTATGCCGAGTACGAAGAGCTCTTCAAGCTGGAACCGTCGGTGCGAGCGGCCAAGGCCAAAGGTCGACAAAACGACCAGAACAATGTGTGGATGCAGCTCCGAAAGGCAGCCTTGCATCCTTTGCTGTTCCGGCGCCACTTTACCGAGCGGAGGGTGGAAGAGATGGGCAGGATTCTCATGGACAGGATCCCGCAAAGCGAGCTTCATCAACCTGACATCAAGCACCTGGTGCAGGAGCTCAAGAACTCGTCCGATTTTGAGCTGCATCTGTGGTGTCGAGACTACCCCCGACTGCTCAGGCAATTCGACATTCCGTCGGCGGCGGAGTTGGACAGCGGCAAAGTGAAGAAGCTGCTGGAGCTCATCCAGCAGTACCAGGAGAATGGCGACCGCGTGCTCGTGTTTAGCAAGTTTTCGCGCTTGATCGAGCTGTTGCAAGAGGTCCTCGCCCTGCAGAAGATTGACCACAGGGTGTTGATGGGCAACACCAACGTCTCGGAGCGACAGAGCCTGATTGACGAGTTCAACGACAATGCCGCCATTCCCGTCTTCCTGTTGACGACGGGCGCAGGCGGCACGGGCATCAACCTCACGGCAGCCAACAAGGTCATCATCTTTGACCAATCCGACAATCCACAAGACGACATCCAGGCGGAGAACCGAGCGCATCGACTAGGACAAAAACGGGACGTCGAGGTCGTCCGGCTGATTGCTTCACAGACAGTAGAAGAACTCATCTACAAGGCGTGCCAGAAGAAGATTGAGCTGGCGAATAAAGTAACGGGTGCAATGGAGGAGAGCCAAGACGACACGGAACAAAAGATGGAGCAAGAAGTGCGCAAGATGATGCTTGAAGGGGAGAAAATGACGCCGCCTTAGGACGGTTGGTTGCGTCGGAATCATTGGACAATTTTTGACGCGTGATACGCCTAGATGGGTATCCCACGGAACCTGGGGGGTTTTTTTTTTCCGCTTTGCCTTGCTTTGCCTTGCTTTGCTCTGCTATGACGGCGTCAGGGAAAGATTTCACGAATTATGCGATTGGAGTGCTGTTTTGTTTGGATGGCAAGGGTAGTTAGTATAGAGGCTAGAAGCAACGAGTATGGCGACTCTGTTGTCATGATTAGCGAGGACTGCAGCGAGCGTATTGTATTGTGTTGTGTTGCATTGTATTGGCTGCATCGCGGCGTTGGTCAGTCGACGTTGGTCAGTCCGACGCAGACAAGAGGCTAGATATGAAAGTTTGTAAATGGAGTGTAAAGTGCTGATTTGGCCCGCCCTCTCAAAACTTGTCGCAATGTGCCCCCCCCCTTTTCATTTAACGGCCTTTCCTTGTCGCAATTTCCAGTCAGTCAGGGTGGGTGACTGGGGCAGTCTCCGCAGGTAGGCAGGCGCTGTTCGAGGCGTTTCGAGAAGGGTGATCACATCCCTTATTACACGATTTGGGGCGCGAAACAGCTGGGCCTAACCTAGTTACTTTCCGACACTTCGGTAGTCATCATGTTTACAGCTGATTGTATTCCCTATGTACATCCATTTAAGCAAGTCCGCACTCTCTCGTCAGGCAACTGATCCGTGGCCTTATTTCTAACCCTGCTGCGCGGTCTGACGGAGTGTGGAGTAGAGAAGCAGATGGACCCTGGTCCTCGTTGATCATGTCAGGGATCGTTGATTCATTCACCCCAGTTCATCTTCGTGGCCACTTCTCCCGTTTCAGGGGTCCAGGAGGGACATTCACAGACCCTGTATTGAGCAAATTTATGTACGAGTTATCATTTTCAAGTACTCCGTAGTCCGTAGTCCGTAGTCCATCCCCGAGGCACCCTGAGGGGGTACCAAAAACAAGCCCTCACCGGGGGACATGTCCAGTGAAAATTGGAAATAAAAATTACAATCTAGGGCGAAGCCGTGCCCAGATGGAACCAAAATAGATCGCTCTCCGTCTCTCTCGACAAGGCTCCAGGTGAGCTATGCTTTTTCTCCATCTTCCATAACACCGCGTCATCGTGACCAGAAAAAAAAAACACAAAAAAACCCTAGACAGCGGTGCAATGATGGTAGAACTCGTGGCGAGGCATACATACCCCGCGTAGGGAAAATCGAATGCAAGACATGTGTGGCCTGATGGCTGTCCAAGGAAGCCAGGCTCTTCGTGTGTGTGTGTGATGTTCCGTCATCTCCACGTAGAATGAAGTCGGGTGCGGCGGCTGCTGGACCGCGTCTTGAGACCGACTTCGCCCTTGATCATCAAGCTCTTCCACCTCCGGCTCAGGCTGTGTCTGTCTTTGCCTAGGTTGCGAGCGCAGTCTTGCCACTCCGACTTGGACAGTCTCAGCTTCTCCAGCACCAGCTCGACGAGAAGGCGATCATCCTCGGCACTCCACTCGTCGCCGTCGGCCTCGACCTCGACATCTGTGCCCCTTGTGCTGTCCTCACTGCCGGCTTTCTCGATGCTGTGCACGTCGTGGAAATCAGATCGCTCCAGACCGAGGGGCAGTTGCTCTGGTGCTATGCGGGCTCGCTTCGGTGTTGAAGGGCGGGCAGGAAGCTCTGGCTCTTCCTGTTCTTCTTGTGAAGACTGGGACTGATGGCGCTCGGCCCGAGTCTCTGCGTCGCTGTCATCCTCTTCCTCTGACGACAGGTCCTCCCGGCCCATGTCGTCACCATGGTCGCGGCGACGCTTATTGCTGCCGCGCGGGGGCGCTGGTCGCTTTGCTATCCTCGGGCGGGTATGGGTATACAAGGTGTGGTCGGTCGTGCTTGGACCCGAGCGGCCGGCGCGGGCTCGCAGACGCAGCTTCATGGGCAGCGAGGCATGGGCCATGGGCGGTGTCGGGAGCTGCGCCCTCGCCGACGATGGGGCGGCGTTGGCTAGCTGTGACGAGTAGGCGGGTGTCGCAATGAGCGACTGTAATGATCGGCAGGTCGTCATGATGTTGCTGAGAGCCGTGGCGGACGAAAGAGTAGGGGGGCTGGATGGCGGGGAGAAGTAGCTGGTGAGGTGCTGCGCAGGTCGCGACGGCTGCGTCGCATCGCAAGAAAGAGCCGAGGGGAGAAGCATTGTGATGATGGCGGTGTAGCGCAGTTGGTGTGTTGTTGTTGATTTTGCTATTATAGAGCAAAAGCCGAGGCGCGCGGCCTGATGGCGGAAATGCGCCCGGATGCGCCCGAGGGGGGAAACAGACGCAGACGGGTTTAATTTTTTTTTTTTTTTAAAAAGAGCTGGATCTGATTCGAACACGAACAAACGGCACGGTGAGATGGGATTTTTTTCCAAGTGGCGATGCCAAAAACAGATGGATGGGTTGACGACGGGTTGCTGAAGCGATGATGGTGGTGGTGTTGGCGGTGGTGTTGGCGGTGGTGTTGGCGGTGGTGGTGGTGGTGGTGGACGGACGGGTTGGTTGCGAGAGAAATGCTTCAAATGCTTCTTGTTGAGAAAGCGGCGGGTGGCAGGCTCTATCTACTCGGTACCAGTCCAGGTGTCCAGGTATCCAGGTGTCCGTCCTGAGGGACTGAGGGGCGAGGATGCATGGGCCCATGTACGCTCCCACCATGGACAGGGTGGCCCCACCAGCCGTCTCACCTCGTTCGTTCCTGGTGCTACGTGAGCTACGTGAGCCTGCCTCTGCTGCACACCACCCAAGAGCAAGTAGTATGAACTTTGGAACTGGAAGGAACCAACCACCCGCATCCCCGCGTCGCTCGTCGCTCGTCGCTCGTCGCTCAGGCACAGCAGCCCGCATTCCCCAGGCACCCAATTGCTCCAACTTCTTCGATGCCATCGATTCCAATCCAGGCAATCCAGCCCATCCAGCCCATCCAGCCCATCCAGGCCATGCCCTGCTATTCGCAACATGCCATCTGTCTTGGAGCGCTGCCTCCCGAAACCACATCTCACATCAAGTCGAGTCGGGGTTGCAAGCCTTCCTCTCCCTTGATCATCTGCGGATTACTCGTTTCTTTTGGGCGCTTGCGCTTGCATCATCAGTCAGTTTCTTTGGTTCCACGGTTCCACGGTTCCACGGTTCCATGGTTCCGTGCCCGTGAGGAGGAGAAGCTCCCGTTCCTGCGTCAAAAAAACTGGCCGTGTCTTGTCTTTAGCGCAGCCGCTCGGAAACCCTCTCATCGGCGTCATCGCAGCCCAGCAGCCGACGCGGCCGTGCAAGCAAAACTGCGCGCCTGCAAATCACAACCAACGCATGCGCATCGTGCTGGGTGTCGCACGAGCTGCACGAGCTGCAACGCGTCCCGAGACTGTTTCAGATGCATTCGCTGTCCAAGGGAGAAGAAAGCTTCCCCTCCATCTCTCTAATCCAGCAAGGCGAGATGATGCCGGTCAAGAAAAAGAAATTATTACGCAGCTGATGATGCGCAGCTGATGGATACAACGAGAAGACGGAAAAGCAACACGTTCGTTTCAACAGTCATCCCTGCCAATCTGCATCTCTGTCACTTGTTGAATCGAATCAACACAACGGGTTTTGTGACGGACGAGCTCTACGGATTACATACAACATATATGTCAGGCCTGTCCTGCATGCTCCATGAATGTCACGCCATATTACATGGCCCCGTCCATCTCCGCACATTTCTTGTCCCTTACGGAGTACAGTGCATTGGGTTACAGGCCCGCGGGCCAATCGAAGCGGAAGGTGATGGGTGACCCGAGTTGCATTATCGTGCCTGGAGGAGGCATCATCAATGGCGTAGTGCTTGGCCGTGCATGCGCAGCGACAACGAGTCCATCTGCACGACTCGATGCCGCGCCGAATCAATGGCCATGTGCCATGTGCATGGACAGAAATGCCTGATGCTGCGTGCTATGCTATGCTGTGCAGCTCGCTTCTGCCCGCCCCCGGATGGACATGGGACGGACCATCGAGACCATCATCAAGTCATCATATCACCCCACCTCCGTCTCAGATGTAAAGCAAAGGGAAGGAATTGGGAGGCGCACGCTTTATCCATCGCCTCATCGCTTCTATCAAGACTAAAACTTGTCCCACTCGGGTCAATAACTTCACGAGGGTCATCTCTTCTGCCCCCCTCCCCGCCATCCCGTCCCGTCGACTCTCCCTGTTTTGAAAATAGCTCCCACTCAAGGGATCCATCGTTCCCGAGGAAACTAGCCAACTGCGCAGTGCTTCGCTAGCGAGCAAAACTTACAGACTGACTGAAGGAGCAAAAGGGCGTTTCACTCCCTTTCCAAAAAAAGGGAGCATGCCCACGAGCTTATATTGTTCTGAATGATTCTCCCTTGGCATCGTAACGTGGACGACGCTTGCCGCGTCTCCCTTGGTCTGCACGTCGCCAAAGGACCGGTCTTGATTGTTTTTCTTTGTCCCCTTGGCCACAGATTGCTGCTTTGTCTGAGATGCAGCAGTCGTTCAATTTTCTCATTTTCTTTTTATAGCTCTCCAGCCTCATCACTAAGCACCATCCATCACATCAACTTGCTGCGTGATGACGATGCCCCAACAATGGGCCTCCACACACATATTCACATTGACGACTAGAATGTGCTGAGGTGCGGCCGTGATGGAACGCATTCTTGCTATCGGAGCTTGGGATGCTCGAGTCACGCGAGGTGGTCGTGCGACGTGCATCCAAAAAAAGAAGCCGTCATTCCAGTTCCGAAGCGTGGCTGCTGTGCATTTCTCGACAATGGAGCGACGGATGGTGCGACCAAGACGCGGGTCGACGCGCCTTTTCAAAGTGAGCGGGGCGGAAAGTGGCCAATCGTCCTTCATTCATAAATGGGGCAGGCATGCCGCCAAAGTGTCGGTTATCGAGATGCGTTTTCTTTCCGCTCCCTGCTTTCTTGAAACCACGATCGAGTTCCTAAGCCAATCAATCAATGTCACGGAAACGGGGTCGGATGGGAGAATGCCCCTGGGTCTAAATCTAATCGGTAGTTGATGAAACGCAAAATGTCTCTTCTCTCCTTTCCCTTGTCCGTGTTCTCCTCCCCTTGCGTCGTTGTCAAATGCGAACTACGCCGCGCAGGCGGAAGGGGGGCCTATCAGCGCAAAGGGAGCTTCCCCGGATCCATGGATTTCATTTTCCCATCCCAAATTTCTTGTAGTCCCATCTTGGACGAGGGAGAAGAGGGTTCGATGAAACCCCATTTGGTAAGGCACGGTTGTTTGGCAAGGGGTTGTTCGCATGACATACTCCGTACATGATGTAATTGACACCCCCTCATGTTGACGCCACGCAAGGAAGATGGCTTCGCTCGAACATTGTTTTCCCGGCAACGTATTGACCGACGTGCTGTCCATCAAGTCTGACGCAATTTGACAGAAACCACCACGTTGCTCGTCCATCTATTGTAAAGATGGAACGATAAAATCTCTACACATTGAGCACTCCGTCTTCGACGGATGTACCGACTATCCAAATGACACGAATCAACTCCTCCAACACCCTTTCCAAGAGGACAACAAGAAACATGATCAAGGTCCCCGTGAGAATTCAAAATCAATCTATGATGATGCCAAACGAGCTTCTCTATGCAGCCAATCGTCACAACAACGTGCTTGCCACCCCGTAATTTACATCCTTTCGTCCTTCATCTAAGCCACCTGCTTGTAAGAATAGGATTGTCCTGAACCCGATATTATCGAAATGTAACCATGAAGAACTGAAAAACGGGAGGAAACTAAACGGAAAATTCTCGATATGCTTTCGTCGTAAGGGGCATCTTGCTCCAAGCTCTGATTCTCCCTTTGCGTCGTCTACTCCACCTTGATTCCTACTGTCTTCTTCCTCTCAACGTTTGTCGTGGACTAGCGCCAACGAGCCCGCACTCCGCCATTGATGCCTGTCTATCGAAGGGGTAAAATTTTGTCGTCCACGTGCTAGCAGTATTGGGTGGAACATGCAGGCGCTGGTTACTTTGAAAGGGATTATGAAATACCACCATGAGTTTTATTTTTTTTGCGAAATAGGCCGAAATTAATGCAGAGAATGATGATGGAAATATAACTGGAAATGGAAATCGCTCATGCCAATCGAGGGGTGAAGAGAGAGAGAGAGAGTGTGTGTGTGTGAGTGAGTGAGTGAGTGAGAGAGTGAGTGAGAGAGAGACATCCCCAGCTGTCATCAGTGCCAATCCGATTGTTGCACACCAACTACCGTCTTGAAAAACGATGCTGGGGAATTTCCACTTTCTGGGTGCGAGTTTCGCTGAGGAATACACCCATGGTCAGGGTCGTATGAATGCCAGTAACTTCTGTCCAGCAAAACTGAAGGGGACAAGGCGTATTATACGGTCCCTACATGACGACGCATTCCTTGTCGTCCTTGTCGTCCTTGTCCCCTTTCTTACCGCGAGGCGCAGCAACGTCCATGGGTGTGCCTTGGCCACTGACGGCGGCTTGGATGACAGCAATGCGCTGTTTGGCCCGTTCGTCTCCTGCGTCGGCGGCTTTCACGTACCACACGTTGGCCTCGAGAATGTCGCGCCGACAGCCGATGCCCATCTCAGTGAAGTACCCAACTGCATATTGTGCCTTGACGAAACCTAGAGACATTTCAGTTAGTCTTTGCTCTACTTCACACGGTCATGTGAAACAAACAGTGCCCTCCATGACCATGTAGTACAACTCGTTGGGTCTCCAACTTACCCAGTTCGGCCGATCGCCGTGCCCATTCGTAAGCTTCTTCCTCATCCTTCTCCAGGATGGGAGGCGCACCAACCATGTACCACGCACAGAGACCCATCATGGCAGCTGAATGACCCCGTTCTGCGGCCCCCGTGTAAAAATGCACGCTCAGAGCAGGATCACGGGGGCAATTCAGTCGGCCATGTTCGTAGGCATCTCCCATTCGGTAGTTTGCCTCCGGATGACCCAGGTCCGCCGCTTGCGTGAACAGTTCGGCAGCATAGGATTCATCGGCGAAAATGTCGTCACCATATCCCGTCTCATAAAGGCAGCCCAGCTGGTATGGGGCAGCATTGTATTGCGAGTCGGCCGCCTCGGTGGCGAGTTTCAACCATTTCAGGCCTTCCCGGTATCGCTTCTCGCCAAGGTCACCAGACAGGCAGGCCTTGCCCAGACGTGTCATGGCCCCCGGGTGTCGTTTCGAGGCAGCACTTCGGAGGAACTGAACAGCCTTGGCAGGATCCTTGCGGCAGCCCCATCCAAACTCGTAGCAAAGAGCGGTTCGATACGCAGACTCGGCATGGCCGTGCTTAGCGGCGAGGACAAACAGCGGGAAGGCCGAGTTATAATCCTCCTTGCCCTTGCTGAAGAGTCCAGATGCGAAGCCGTCGGCGAGGTAATACTGCGAAAACGGATAGCCACCGTTTGCCAGTCGTTGTAGTATTTGGCGAGCCTCTCGGACCAAGTCGTAAGGGCTGGAGGCATTTCCTTCCACGACAGGGCTTTCAAGGTCTCTCAGGGGCTGTGGGGTCGGCTTCTTTGTTGATTTGGGGTTGGAAAGATCAAGCCCCTGCTCCTGGGCCGTCGAAATCAAAAACACTGCGAACGAATACTGAATAGAAAAGTCCGTCGTCTTCTTGACATTTTGTCGATACATGTCGAGCGTCTTTTGCGTGCTAAGAAGGGAGGCGTTGTTTCCAACGACGGTCCGCAGGTTCGAATTGTCGAGTGACAGCGGCGCTGGAGCCTGTTGAGGGTATGGCACATTAAGCAGCTCGGCGTAGGTCGAGAGCCTGACATCAGGGGAATTCCGAGACTGAGCGGAAGGGGCCCGCATGTGCGAACCACCAGGCATGAGGTTGGGTGATCTGCCTCGGGAACTATAATCGGAGAGGGTGGAATACGACGAGTGCGGGCGAGTAAGCGAGTTTCTTTGAATATACGCAGACGTAGGGGTAAGATGGCGTCTGATGTTGCCTCCATTTTCCAAAACATCCGAGGATGGCGATCGTGCGAATTGGCCAGCTCCGCCGCTGGAGACTCGACGAGGCGGGTACTCCTGATGTTGGTGATGATACTGGAACTGGGGAACAGAGGCATTCTTGGGCCCAAGGCCCTCCAAGATGGAGCTTCCTGGCGAGTGGCCGCTGGTCGGATACTCCGAACAATCATTGGTACCGGAGACGGAGCTCGCGCTTGTTGCCGCCGAAGACTGCCCAGAGACTTGCTGCTGAGAGGTGCTGGCCGTCTCATCAGATTCGCGACTGTTGCGATTCACCTCTTGATGTCGTACGCGGGCCTTGGGGCTCATGACCGGTGCGGCCAGTCCATCAATGTCTGAGGGCACTGGTTCAATGGTCGGTATCTGCGGCGGCTGCGAATGCGATGACGGGGCCCGAGCAGATCGGTTTTGGGCAACAGCTCCGAGCTGTGCTGAACAAGGCACGGCATGCTCGATATCGGCGTTGGATGGCTCTGGCAAGCCCTCGTCGTGAAAGTTGACTCGCACGGGAGACACGGGTCCATCTCGCAAGCGTGCGCTTCCAGCCTCGAGCGAAGAGGGATTCAACGGTTTTCGAGGCACAGCTTGCCCTGTTGACCCCGGAGACGAATAACCAAGCATGGACATGTGCTTGCGACTATCGATATTCTGGGAGGTCGACATGGGCGGAGGAGATGTGCTGGCCGCAGCCATGACGCGAGCTGCCAAAAAAAAAAAGGTCGCGGTTGATTCCAGTTCGTTGTATATAAGGTCGTCGTAGTAATATGCAGCGAAAGAGAGTCTTGTCGTGATTCGTCGTCGGAATAAACCCTTCCGTAATATAGCCAACTTGGTTGCTCAGGGCGTCTTTCGAGTCCTGAGCCGCGGGATGGAAAACGTCTGGTGGGCGGGATAGCGCGATCCAAGGGTCTGGTGGTCATAAGTTGTAACACTATGTACAGCCAGCCAGCACCAGGCTTGGGGTGGGGGTTGGGGGTTGGGGGCCGGGGTTGGTGATGAACGAAGGTATTTTCTTGATGATGAACACCTCAACCCGCCTCGACTCAGTTGGATGGGGGAAGGCGGTGGTGAGAGGGCGGTGGTGAGAGGGTGAAGGGGGGAGGGGAATAGAAAATGGCAAGATAAGAAAAACCAAGACAATATTAGGCCATAGCCCTGCGAACCGCGGAGGGAGGGGGAAAAGGTGACGACGTCAAAGGGGAGGAAAAGTCGGCAATCAAGTGAAATGACTTGACGGGAGTGAGTGAGGTGAGGTCAGAACCACGTACTTGCACCCCCTGATCTCAGCTGCCTCAAACGGCCCTGCAGGCTGCAGCTGAGCTCTTCAACGGGCTTTTCAACGGGATTCTCAACGGGATTTTCAACGGGCTTTTCAACGGGCTTTTCAACGGACCGGATGCAGAGTTGTCGTCGCAAGAGCGAGAGTGGCTGGGCTTTCTCTCACAAGTTGACAGTTCTGAGTGGTCCAGGGCCAGTTTTCTCGCCTTACGAAACACGTCGCAGACCAAGCCTCAGTCCTCACTGCTCAGTCCTCAAGATGGCGAACCCTTCACCGGGTGCCCACCAATGCCACCAACACCACCAATGCAGTGGATGCGTACATGACAACGGCGGCGGCCATCGTCATCAAGTGGCTTCCTTGCGGCTGAGGCTGAGATCCACCATCAAGTTGATCTGGCAGGAAAAGAGTTTGTTCCTATACTCCGTACTCCGTATTACGGGACCCCCTGCGAGTTCAGGGAACCCCAGGGAACCCCAGTCCAGCCAGCCAGCCATGCATGCCCAAGGTGCATGTTTTTTTGTTCGAGTTATTACATGTACGGACTAGTCCGGGACTACATGTACCCCGTAGTGAGCAACATGTGGTGGGGCACGCCCAGCCCGCCCCAAGAAAGCCGTGAGGGCGCCAAGGCCGCGATACGGGAACGAGAGGCAACTGGTGTGATATGATGACATTGGCAGCAACGACTCGCACGAACAGGACGCAGGACGGCAACGAAGCGAGCATCAGCAAGCATCAGCACGCATCAGCTCGCTCGTCAAAGCCAAGACGACCTTGGGGGAACACGAGCTTTTCGCTCGGCCCGGGCGTCCTCTAGTTGGAGTTGTTGGTGGGAGAGGAGGACCCAGCCGCGGCGGAGCATTAGTGCCACACAGGGAGGGCAGGAACAACCCGAAAATAACAAATGACCAGACCCCAAACCAAAACCATACCAAAACTCCCGTCGGTGCACTTTATCTGACTATGTACAGAGGAATGACGACTTTTCACTACAGTACACAGTACCATCAATTTTCACCACAATGAGCCAACCAGCTCGCCCCGGATGCATTGGGATCCAATCACGACTTATAGAAGGAAGGGACCGCAAGCTTACAAAGCAGAAGCAGAAGCAGAAGCAGAAGCAGAAGCAGAAGCAGCGTAACACTAGCTTCGCCCTTGTTGTCGGGACCGGGTCGTGACCTGTCTGTCACCCCTGTTTAGGCTCAGTGAGCAAGTGGTGGGGGAACCGTCTGGCCATTCAACAAGTTCCAACTGTCGTTCACGAGAATGACCCGTATGTACGCATTATTACTCCGTACAATCGCGAATCTCGAGTCTGCCCTCGCTAGACAAGGCAGGGCAAGCCAAGGCCCAGTATTCAAGTGAATCGGGGAAGACTTGCCTTGTAAATCTGTCTGCCCCAATGAGGCTCGGCACCTGTTTGTTCCTGCATATGCCAATGCGCAGCAAGGGGGTTTAAGTGAGACCCTGGCTCGAGCAGCCAATACTCACACATGGCAGGCAATATGGCTTTCTCGCCTTGTGCTGGCCGCCGGCAACATACTTGAACCGTTGTCTGATATCATCAGACCTTGGTTCGGGATGGCTGAAGTTGTCGTCTTGGTCACAGAGTCAACCCCTCTCTGGCTGGTCGATGCCTCCACTCTCAATCAATCTATTTATTACACGCAGTTGGTATCAACTTGATGCGACAGCAGGCGCCTCTTTGCGCACGTTGAATATGTCCAAGATGTCTTGGGGCATTATGTTTGTTCCCTAAATAGTCATGGCCCAGCAGGATCCTCTTGTCTTGTCAAATTTTCCGACGTTGGATGTGTGTCGCCGAGCTTCAGATCAGAACTACATCTGTGTCTTGCCGCCCACCATGTGGCGTCCTTGGCGGCTATTCCGGCACTTTGGTCGTTTGACGAATCAAGCCCACAGGCGAAGGGAGAGGATTGTTGACGTGTGTGAGCAAGAGGTTTGCAAGTTTGCAAAAGTCCTGTTCAAGGCACATGCCGACAGTTACTGCATGTGATTTGTTGAGCGACTGCAATCATTGAATCGGAAAGACGTGTGAGAATATTGTCATTCAGCGGACAATAGTCCTGACGCAACTGGCAAAACTTGACAGGCTTGACGCCCTTGACGCTCACACATTCATTTCACGTTGTATATGACCCGAGGCAGTGGATACTGTCCTCGTCCGACGTTAATTGCATCTGGTCCTCCAACACGTCAAGTAGGGGTGGTTGCTCGGATCCGTGTGAGAGATGCTCCACTGATGACCCCCTTTACAAATTTGCACAGCAGTGGCACCTTCATCAGGTCACATTCGTTTGGCCAGGTCAGAGGCCGTGCGCAGCGACAAGAGACAAGAGAAAAGGGTGGCGTGGACTGACGATCAACTTCGTGTTTTTTTCGGCGGATGTTGTTCAGGCAGAGACTACACGTAATAATGTACTGCCGTCGACTTTTCGCTTGGTGCATTGAGATGGCTGCGGAGTATTTGGTTTCGACACAGGGAGGAAGGAAGCATGTGCTGGCTGCATCGTAGGTGCCGAGAAACAAATCCATACTCTTTCTCCGCGAGACCGTCATGGCCCGTACCCTGCAAAGCCTGACAAGTTTCCTTCGAATTACTCATTACTTGGGAGTTGTCCCCCTACTGGTAGGGTTGAGTGTCGAGTTCCGATGATGACGATATCGCGTCTTTGTCTCACCTGTTACCGAGTACGAAGCATATCAACTCCATGTATTGCATACGACAGGCAACGTGGGCATCGAGGAACAAACTTTATCCAGGGTATTAGGTGGCCCGCTTGCTTACATACAAAGTGATGACTCCGCGCTCTGGAGCTCCTGCCTCTGACCATCATCCATCCCTTTTCTACACAAGTCCATACTCCACACTTCGTACGCTGTGTGCCGCCCGCACAGAAACACGGAATACTCTTATCAGGGAAAGCGGAGCTTTGCCTGCGTTCTGCGTTATAGCAAGGCGAAAGCAAGACACGGCCGGCCCGTTGCCCTCGTATAACCCGCCATTCTGAATACTGACTTGCATTCATTGTCAAGGAGTGTAAATGCGAGCCGTACACTCGGTGCATACATGTAGAGCACCTGGCTGAACTGCTGCCGTCGTTGTGTGCGTGTGGTGTGCGTGTGCGGTGTGTGTGTGTGTGCGTGTGTGCCAATCATCAAGTGCCCCCCACCCCCCCACCCCCCAACCCCCGTCGTTCGTCGACCCGTTGCCCCTTGCCTGCCAGCCAGAATCCTAGATTGGCTTGGCTCTTGCTTCCTCCCTCCACCATCGCGGAAATTCCCCCCGCCGTGTTCCTTGTTATATTTTCCTTATGTACTCTCTTCTATTATTACGGGGCTTTAGAGATCAGGGCATCGTCAATCCGTACTCCGTACATGCAAAACATATTTCTCCATCGCTCAGACTTCTTTAATCAGCGCTCTTGTTACTTTCTTTCACTGCTATTTCACCGATTTTTTGCCCATCCGCTCCGTTGTCAAACTCCCTGCCCGGTCGGAACGTCGTCGATTTTATGCAGCAGGGGGCTCGCCGCTCCGACGAGTCCGCGCCTTCGTGACACCTCCTAGGCGACCGACTCCGGGCTCTCTTCACTGCGTAGTGGCAGTCAGGCTGCTGCTGCTTTACTCCTGGCATCACCCGTGGAAATACAAACTTATTTCGTCTCGGGAACCATCATCTTCATCAAAATTTGTCATCTTTACAGTGTTGGCCCAACCGAACGAGACCAACATTTGGACCGAGAGCACTTGAGCTCAACCACCGGTTCAGCTGCGTAAGTCTGCCCTCATATCCTCGCACCACATCGCCAATGCTACTTCTGGAGCGTATTCGGCGGTTATGCAACCCGTGACAGAAGTTGGGGGAATTTGTGCCACTGAACTGACACTGGATCATCAGAGAGCTTGTCAGAGAGCATGTCTCTTCCTGACCGGCCGGCTGGCAGCCCTGTCCATGAGCAGCGGAACACGTATCGTAATTCGCACTCTCGGCGCGCTCGGCCTGATGATATTGAAACTGGCTTCCGAACTGTCCATAAAGCAGGACATGAACGTGGGAAATCTGCCTCCTCCTTCGCCGAGACCATCTCGAACCCTAGCGTCCCTACAGAGGCGCATCCTCTGTCACCGACGCAGCCCACTATGAGCCCACCACCACATAGTCCGGATCAGCCCTTTTCTCGGAAGCGAAGCCTCATCCGACCGGAGCGAAACAGAATCGGAAAGGATCACAGAAACTACCACTACCTCAAACATGCTGCCAACATGGAGACCATGCCATCTTCCACGGGCAATGACCCCGTCATGGAGGGATTCGATGGATCGACTGAGCAATCAGGTGGTTCGCAAGCCCACGGCAGCTTCTCAGAGAGCGCCCATACTCATACTCGCGAAAATCGAAGTCGTCAGACTAGCGGTGACCAGGAAAAGACGCCAGCCCGTGTCAAGTCGCAGTCTCATCGCAGCAAGTCTGGGAAATCACCCAAATCAGGCACAAAGAGAGAAAAGTCTCGCAAGAAGGCTGCCATTCCCGAACAAATACGACCTCCGAGCGCTTGGAATGTCTACTGCGCCATAGTAACCTTTTGGTGCCCTGACTTCATGTTGAGGTGCTGTGGCAAGCCCACAAAAGCCCAGCGTCGAGCATGGCGAGAAAAGATGGGCCTCATCAGCATTATCCTCGTCATCATGGCCATTGTAGGTTTTCTCACCTTTGGTTTCACGGCTACGGTTTGCAGTTCTCCTCCGGAGAGATTGCGAGTGAACAGGGTGACTGGCGGCTACATGATCTTCCACGGTGTCGCCTACGACCTGTCCAGCTCTCATCATCCTCCCGCCGAGGGTATCCCACTTCGAGCGGACCGTCTTGGCGCCAACGTCTTGTATGATCTGCCTGAGAAGCATGCTGGCCAGGATGGTAGTTTTCTCTTCCAAAACGTCAACGGCCACTGCAAAGACATCATTACCAAGGCGCCCAACTCGGATGTGCCAACCAACGCCGACAACGACCTGGCTTGGTACTTTCCCTGCACCACCTTCAACCAGGATGGATCTAGCCGGCCCAACTTCACCAATCCCTACTACCTTGGCTATGCTTGCCATACCAGCTCCAAGGCTCGCAATGCTTTTTACCTCGATCTCACTGGCGCTGCCGACGTCTACTTTACCTGGGACGATATTCGCAACAGCTCCCGCAACCTCGTTGTCTACTCTGGCAGTGTTCTCGATCTGAACCTGCTCAACTGGTTCAACGAAACCGAAATCAATGTGCCTAACCGGTTCAAGGTCTTGCGAGACCCAGACAGCGCAGTCAACAAGGCCATCCGCGGCCGCGACGTCACTCGCATGTTCCAGTCCTCCGGTGACAAGCAGATTGCCCAGTGTCTCGAGGAAGTGACGCGAGTGGGCTTTGTTGACACTGAGACTGTCGGCTGCATAGCATCCCAGGTTGTGCTGTACTGCGCCCTCGTCCTCATTCTGTCTGTCGTCGGCACTCGATTTGTTCTGGCCTTGATATTCCAGTGGTTCATCAGCCGCAAATATGCCGCGGCAAAGACATCCCAGAGCTCTGATCGACGAAAGCGAGCCAAGCAAATCGAGGACTGGTCCGAAGACATTTACCGTGCCCCACCCCGACTGCCCGGCGATGTTGGCAGTTCCGCCATGGCATCATCATCTGATAGAACGAGCAGGCGAACGTCCTCCTTCTTGCCCACCACCTCTCGATTTTCGGCCGTCTACGGAGCCGATAGCCGTCCCGTTGGAGGACGTCGCGCCGTTCCTACCACCATGTCCAGCCAGGCACCTGGAAGCGCCTTGCTGAACCCCAACACCAACTCCATCTACAGACAGGGCAACGATAGCCGTGCCAGCTTCCTGCGATCAGACCCTTATAACAGCACTGCCAGTCCCTCTGATGGACCTGGCCCTGCGGGGTTCATCCACGACGCCGTGGTACCGCAACCTCCATCTGACTGGATGCCTTTCGGTTTTCCCTTGGCGCACACCATGTGCTTGGTCACGGCGTACTCGGAAGGCGCGGAGGGTATCCGTACCACACTCGACTCCATAGCTACAACTGACTATCCCAACAGCCACAAGGCCATCGTCGTCATTTGCGACGGCATCATCAAGGGCAAAGGTGAAGCGGTCTCTACTCCCGACGTCTGCTTGGGCATGATGAAGGACCACTCCACTCCTCCGGAACTGGTTGAGGCGTTCTCCTATGTCGCTGTTGCCAGCGGCTCCAAGCGCCACAACATGGCCAAGGTCTACTGTGGATTCTACGACTATGGCACCAAGAGCCGCATACCGAACGAACGACAGCAACGTGTGCCCATGATGCTGATTGTCAAGTGCGGCACCCCGGATGAGGCCCAAAAATCCAAGCCCGGCAATCGTGGCAAGCGTGACAGTCAAATTATTCTCATGTCTTTCCTCCAGAAGGTCATGTTTGATGAACGAATGACGGAACTCGAATACAAAATGTTCAATGGTCTTTGGAAGGTCACTGGCATCTCACCCGACTACTACGAGATCGTGCTCATGGTCGATGCCGATACCAAAGTATTCCCGGACAGTCTGACGCACATGGTGTCGGCCATGGTCAAGGATCCCGAGATCATGGGACTGTGTGGTGAGACCAAGATTGCCAACAAGCGAGACAGCTGGGTGACTGCCATCCAAGTCTTTGAGTACTTCATCTCACATCATCTCGCCAAGTCCTTCGAGTCTGTTTTCGGTGGTGTCACATGTTTGCCCGGCTGCTTCTGCATGTATCGTATCAAGGCGCCCAAGGGTGGTCAAAACTACTGGGTGCCCATCCTGGCCAATCCCGATGTTGTGGAGCACTACTCGGAAAATGTCGTCGAGACGTTGCACGAGAAGAACCTATATCTGCTCGGCGAGGATCGTTACTTGACGACCCTCATGCTGCGCACATTTCCGAAGCGAAAGCAGGTCTTTGTTCCACAAGCCGTGTGTAAGACGACAGTTCCCGACAAATTCATGGTTCTTCTCTCACAGCGTCGCCGCTGGATCAACTCGACCATCCACAACTTGATGGAGCTTGTTCTTGTCCGAGACTTGTGCGGTACCTTCTGCTTCAGCATGCAGTTTGTCGTCTTTATCGAACTCGTCGGTACGCTCGTGCTGCCAGCAGCCATTACCTTTACCTTTTATGTCGGTAAGTTGAAACACCCTCACTCGACATTGTAGAGCACAAAGGACATGCATGACATGGCGTAGAAATGGAGAAGCAAGTATTAACCAACGCTTTTCCCTCAGTCATCACCTCCATCATCCACTCACCACCGCAGATCATCCCTCTCGTTCTGCTCGGTCTCATTCTTGGCCTCCCGGGTCTTTTGATTATAGTCACAGCTCACTCATGGTCCTACGTCGTGTGGATGCTCATTTATCTAATCTCCCTGCCGATTTGGAACTTTATCCTACCGACATATGCCTTTTGGAAGTTTGACGACTTTTCATGGGGCGACACGCGCAAGACGGCGGGAGACAAGGTGAAGAAGGCTGGCATTGAGTACCAGGGAGAATTCGACAGCAGCAAGATCACCATGAAGCGCTGGGCCGAGTTTGAGCGGGAACAACGCGCCAAGTCGGTCTACTTGGGGTCAAGAGAAAACGTTGTTGGCGGCCTTGGCAGCTGGGCTTTGCCGCCTGGCCATTCCCAAAACGAGGGATACTATTCTGATGCATAAGGTGGTCGACATCGGCACTCATATTTCCACACGCATTGCCGAAAGAGTTGAGTATTACTGGCGTGCAGTGTTGGGTTTGGATGACAGGCACCTTTTGTTGGTTCTACACAAAATTTTTTTTTTTATACTTTTTTGCATACATCTGTACGCATCATCCCTAGCACATCAGGGTTGTCACACTCTGGTCAGACCAAGCACTCGTGTCTGCTCAACATACCAACAGCACATGAGCTTGTCACAGCGTACAGGTACGGGGGCTGTATTTATGTTCCAAGAGGAAAGAAGATGCAACTGCATAGCATGATCGGCATACACGCTTGGCGTCACGGGGCGTTTTTCGTTTGCCCTGTTCCCCAATTTGTTCTTCTGTCTTCTGCCTGTTGTTTCTTCCCCGTCTCTACTTATTCATAACGCAACTCGTCTATAATTTTTGCTGGGAGAGGCAGGCAGGCAGGCAGGCAAGGGCCACGGAGCAGTACGTAGGGACCTAGGTAGTTGAGTAGGAGGTGTACTCGCTAAGTGGCAAGTCAGGCGAAATAATAACTTGATGTGCCTTTTTCCGAAATACATGACGTGGCCCAATGCGATGATGCGAAGCATGAAGCAGTCGGGGCGGGGATTTGCAGGACGGTGGGACAGGGACAAAAACGTCAGGCACAACCTGGGGAGAAGAGAAGTGCGCAAGACGGAAAGAGCGATCAAGCACGCACGCCGCCCGCTTCTCTTGATGTTGAAGCGCACGAGACATTCCAGCGCGTCGTGTGTTGAATCACAAGGGGGACGGGTGAGGATGGATGAGGATAACTTGCATCGCGCCGACTGAGATAGATACACAATGTGTGTTCTTGGCGGAACCACCCCCCCATCCTCTCTCTCAATCCCACCACCACATCTGTGCTCATCACGCTCTTCTCCATCTCTCTGGGTCTTTTCTCTTTCTACCAAGAGACCAATCGTCACTAACCACCACAGCCAACGTACACAACAATGGTGTATTGGAAATATAATAAAGTCAAATAGAAAAAGCACACGCACAAAAGCACAGGGTCATTCTCGATCGTCTCATGTCTCGCATACGCCATGACAAAAGTGATCCTTCAACGCCGGCCAAGCTCGCTACAGCCAAAACGAGCGAAAGAAAGAGAGGGGAAAGAAAAAACATTACGAGTGCAGAAGCCAGGTATAAACATGGACAAAATGTGCCAAGAATCGCTTCAGAAAAAGATTTGTCCCTTGCAGCCTCCGATTCGTACCGCTGGCCCTGATATCTCGCCCACATATACACAAAGTCCATTCTCTTTCCTGGATTGACCCAACGACCAAGATCGTTTTATTTGCTTGAGCTGTCGACGTCTTCTCCCAACTCCCATGGCGTTCGCGGATCGACAAGCGTCGACAAGCGCTGGTCTCCCCAGCGAGCACCAATCGTAACCCACACATGCTTCTGTGGGATCGTCGTGTTAACGAGCTCTCGATAGCCAGTCCATCGTAGGCGTGTCTCTCTGCTCATCGAACTGTTCCCTAGACCACCATTGGTAACCCACTCCTTGACGATATTCTTGATGAACTCAATCTTGCGGCGGAAATCATTGGCCGCGGGTATGCCTTGGAGTTCGGGGTCAATCTCTGGTCGTTTGCGCGTGCTGGCTGATCGTGTCGAGGACTTGGATTGGAAGTTGAGCAATGTCTGCAGTGGAAACGACAAAGTCGCACGATCATCGAGAGCCGTTGCGCCAATTGTGCCCGTCGAAGCTAGTCTCTCTGCGGCTTCTTGAGGAAGATGCCAGAAATGACACCAGGTACCAGTGGCGTCGAGAACAATTTTGGTATGATCGGGGAAATTGAGCTAGAGAAGAGAGAAAAAAGCAAACCAAATTAGTAAAGGTGACTCAATGCAGTTGCTCCTGCCCATGGAGTGGCTTACCTGGAGATGTCCGTCACAAAATACCCAGCAGCCCACGTCTCCAAATCGTTGGTAAAAGGTGACCAGCTCTGCCATGGTGCCCTTATGTCCGGGTGACATGACACCTTGTCCATCAAGGTCTTCGATCGGTAGGTTCTCATCCCTGCCATAAGCAATCATGTAATTGGCGAATTTCTTCCAGAGGATGATTCTCTCCCTCTTTCGGTGCTGATAAATGTCTTTGCCTGGGTTCATCTTGCCAGCTGTACCGTCCTCGTTGACAGCCACCCGGAAATGCTCGGGCGAAATGTTTGCCTCTGACAGGCCGCTCTCGCCATTATTCTCAAAGAACTTGATAGACTCGGTCATGGGGATGGGCTGGTTTCTGTCGAAATACGACTCGTCTTGTCGACGAAGAATGTGTTTTTCAGCGCCGCGAATGAAGACGCCTGCTGGTGGAAGCATTGCAGTCTTGCTGCCTTCTGTTGTGGGAATATCTCGCAGCACGCACCCGACGCTTCCGTCATTCAATATGTACCCGAGACCGAACTTGTTGGTGTAGTCCACCCATTTCACAACCACATGAGGGTGAGGCGGAGATACAGTTTTGGAGGAGATGATGGCCATGGTTCGAGAGTTCAACGCTCTTTCGAGCTCCGCTTGCAACCTTCTCAGGCGATCGAGAATGACATCAGGCTTCGAATTGGCAATGCTTTCTGGTTTCTCCGAGGGCGAAAAGAGGGTGGCAGGCCGAATAGACGAAGAGTTTGCCTTCTTCGGGGGCTGCAGAGGGGCGGAAGTCATCGTGGAAGCGCGCTCAGCAACCTGTAAACTTGGAGCAGAGCGGATGGATGGTAGCTCTGTGCGAGCAGAGACTTGCACGCTTTTGCCGACTGTCTCAGAAGAAGCTTTGGACAATGATTCACCGCGAACAACTTCTCGTCGAGGAAGAACTCGCAAACTTTGGCTCGTGGTTAGGGCCGGGTCGACGGAGGCATTCGATTTACTGGTTGTGGAGGCCGCAGAGACCATCGCTGGTCTGTTTTGAGCACGTTGTTGAGCTGCAAAGCTTTGCGGAGGCTGTCTCAAAAGACCGACTGATGTCTTCTGTGTGCTTGTTTGTGATTCCTCGTTTGTTGTACCTGCAGAAGAAGACGAACAGGAGGAGGAGGAGGAAGATGATGACGTTGGTCCAAAAGAATGGGAGAACTTGCTCCGCTGGGGCATGTTTTCCTTGAGCCAATCCTCAAATGGCCGATACACCGTATTTTCAACAAGCGGGATCATCGGGGTCAATCCAACCTTCTCTTCTTGAGCCATTTCTTTCCAGATTTGCGAGTGTATGATCTTTGCATCAGTCCAGGGGCCAATACAGCACTCGCGGCACATTTCCTTCAAGTTCTTGAGTGAGGTTGCTTGAACAGTACTGCTCATTCTTGTTCCATAAAACTCCTGGCGATCTGGCGGTATTTCTCTCAGGCGGTAGGTCATGTCGGCCTCTGCGGGCATATAGCCACATGTGAAAAAGGGATGTCGGATAATCGCTTCGGGCTCCGGGCGACAGTCTGCATCTTGCAACATGTCGGCAACCAGGTCCTTGGCGTCCTGGCTAATGAACTTCTGTGCTGTTTCACTCGTTGGCCACTCATAGTCTCTCTCCCTGGCACGGCGGTAAATTTCATCGGTTGTCGAGGATTGAAAGGGAGGCTTTGAAGTAAGCATAGCAAACCTGGGCTTCCTATTAGTACAGTGAAACCGTCAAGCGGGAATGGGGCAGCGAGTCCGTACATGATGATACCTAGACTCCAGATATCGACCATGTAATCGTGGCCTTTCTTTCCCTTCTCCAGAATTTCAGGCGCGATGTAATTGGGAGTGCCGCAAAGCGTCGTCCGTCGTATGGTCTGCATGTCCCTACCAGTGACTACCAGAGCCGCCAGTCCGAAATCACCAATCTTTGCATTCATTTGAGAGTCTAGGAAAATGTTGCCCATTTTCAAGTCGCGGTGAATGATGCCCTTGCCATGCATGTACTTGATGGCGCCCGCAATCTGAACCGAATAGAATCGAACTTCAGGCTCGGTGAGGCCCTTGCGGCGTTTGACCATGTCCATGAGAGATCCATTATTACAAAGTTCCAAAACGAGATAAGTGCAGTTGTTGAATGAAAATGCCCGGAAAAATTGGACAATGTTCTTGTGCTTCATTTTCGAGTGGATTTGCAGCTCAGTTTGAAACTAAACTCGTCGAGGCATGAGATCAGCATGACGTCGCCTGCACAACAACATCTAAAGACAGTAGACCGACCTTTTGCTCCATCTTTGGAGGCATTCTGCATTTGACAATTTTCAACGCGTATTTCTGCTTGGTGGCCACATTCTGACCGCTGTGACAAATGGCAAACCCGCCCTTTCCCAACAGCTTACCCACTTGATAGGAAGCGCCATCGGGGCGATCAGAGCTGCTCGGCTCAATCACTTCGGGAGGAGGAGGAGGAGGATGCTCCTTATCCTTTGCGGATCGAAGCTGAGCAGCAGTCTTGGCCTTGACCTCAGTTGCTTTGGGCATTCGCTGGGCGTTGGCATCTCTAGGGGACAAAGCCTCGAGGTCGACGCCGCCTTTGGCCGCCGCGAGTCGATGGGCCATGACTACTGGAGAAAGCGTGGGCGGCTGGCGTAGGGCGCCAAAATGTCGATGGGTCGTGAAGACCGAATATGGGCGGAGGAGTCCGGGTTATGTCGCCGCGGTGAAGGGGGGATCGAGAAGGAATAGCCTGCAGTGACAAAAGAATAAGTAGTCTGTTGCTGTTGCTGTTGCTGTTGTTGTATCGGGTTGCAGGTTGTTCGTTTGCTGCTGTTGACATCCGCCTGGTATGATAGTCGCAGGCATAATAGCATGGCAGGTGAATGCACATTCGCATTGGTTGTGGGTGAGAAGGAAGAAGCACAACTTACAATTCAAGCACGGTGTGGCATTCGCGATGAAGCGTAAAGCCACTGCGAACCGTCGGGCGAAAGTGTTGGCAATGGTTCCAGGAAGTAGAGAAGTAGAGAGAGAAAAGCATTAAGCAATGCTGAATGTCGATGTGGATGTGGATGTGGATGCAAGGAGAAGTGACAAATGGCGTCTGGTTGCTTGCTTGCTTGCTTGCTTGTCCAAGGAGAGCCTCTTTCCCAATTTCCCAATGCTTGTGCGCGGTTTGTGTACATTGTGCGCTCAATGCGTGTCTGATGGTTGCCGGCGCAACGAGCCCACTCAGTGCCTACATAGACTCCCAGACTATCAGACTCCGAGATGGGCGATTCCAGACCCACTCTTTGCCGTGACAGCCACTTACATACGGATCCGTATGTATTCAACAAATTCAACATCATCACGGCTTGGCTGACGATCGGTCTGCAAGCCTCCGTTTCATTGCTTCCCCGGACCCGAGCGTGCCGGCAGCTCCAACATTATCTCTTACGACTCCCATCTTTCGCGATGCATTAACGATATATTTCAATTCTTCTTGTTCAAGCTTGCGTTGCGCAATATTCCTCGCCTTCTCCTGGTCGTCACCACCCCCACCGCCTCTCCATGAAAACCCAGACATCCTTTTCACGACGATCCCACCACAGCTACGCTTAGAGGCAGCAGCCTCCCCACAGCAATTAACTCACCATGGTGCCCCTACCTTTATTCAAACTCGCGTCGCTATTTGTGCGACACGTCTCCAAATATGGCGCCGTAAGCCCTCTCCCATCCCCCCCTCCACAGACAGCCAAGCCAGCCCGTGCTAATGCCACGATCAGAATCGAATCAAAGCCCAAGCTCACGATCATCCCCGATTCCGTGCATTCGCTGCCAAATACGGCCAACACATCCATCAACTGAACATGCGCCTCTCAGTCGCACTGCTGCGCGATCCCGAAGCCGAGCGTCGAGCCAGAGAACGCGCCGAGGCACCCACCGTCAAGACGGAAGAACAACACAAGCGCGACGAGGCTGCCAAAGAAAAGGCCAAAAATAGCTCTGCATCCTCGTCATCGTCATCGTCCTCATCGTCCTCATCCTCGAAAACATCCCGAATCAATTTTCAAACCGTGTGGAAGCGTAAATTCCGACCTTTGCCCGAAGGGAAAGCCGTGGACCTGTTCGCAGACGTCATCGGCGATGCTTTCATTCTCGGAGTGGCCTGCAGTCTGATTATATACGAATCGTGGAAGGCCCTGCAGAAACCCGATGTGAATAAGCAGAGGATAGACGATCTAAGCGAGCGCGTGGAAGCAATAAGAAGGAGAGAAGAGGAGCTGGTCGAGGCGGAGGAGAAGCAAAGACGGAGGCTTGAAGAGCTAGAAGGTGCGCTTAGGGAGCTGAGGGACCCGAAGACGAAGTTGCCCATGCTGCCAACACTGCGACCATGAGCTTGTTCATTCTTTAGGCACAATGACCAAGAACGGACGCAGCAGCCCTGCCACTGAAAAATTGAAAAAGAATTCGGAAAAGAAGGAAAAAGTGGGTTGGTTGGCTTGAGCAGTGCGCCGCGACGCCATCGATGTTCCATCCCAGGGCGGGGGTTATTTTTTTGTGTGCGTGTGTGTGATTTTGAAGATGTGAAGATGTAGATCTGTACAACACTCACTTTTCTTCTTCTTTATCGTAAATTACAGAATTCACATAGATAGGCATCTTTAGCGTGGCATGACCTCACTCTGGCGCCGCAAGGGGTGGCAATCGATATCGGATACATCGAGGACAGGAAGGCAGGAGGCGAGAGCGCTCTTTCCACTGTCAAAACCCCTGAAATCCCCTATGAGGATGCAATCTCTGCCTCATTCATGCCAAAGCAAGATACCACGCAACTTGACTGACAGCGCTCTCCTCATTCCAATTACATCTCACTGTGCGTCAGATCACCTCACAAAGAGAGGAAGCGGGCCCATGTTTTCTTCACGTCTTCGCAGCAGCAAGGAATGGGCGCAAGTTGTTCCAGATTTCCTCAAACCTCGCACCGAATGGAAAGGTCAGTAGTCCGCAGGCTCTGAAACAAAGCGGCTTCGTGCTCCTGACAGAGCAAGAAACAAACCTTGCCGATCACGATGTTGATTTCCAATTCTCATCGAACGGATGCAGAGAAGCCTTTCGCATCTTGCTCATGTCCAGCACACGAGCACTTGACAGTGATGAGAAGCAGAGGATTGAGCACCTCGCCGGTCAAGAATGTGCCAAGAAAGGAATCATGCTTCTCTTGCAAGGTCAAGACGCAATGTCTTCGTGGATGAGGCTTCAAATGCAGTATGTTGGCCTTCCGCATGAGTCGACAGACGGTGTACGTCCTTACAACATGGTATATATAGCATGCTTCGGTACAACATCTCGCTCATGCCACTTTCGAGCGCTCACCAGCTCATTACAACTATCGAGAAGCTACGAAACCATTGCAATTCAGTGACCAACCACGGCGATGAGCCTGACGAGCAAGTGATGCAGAGGGAAATTGTTCGAAATTGTGTCCGTGGGCGGCCTTTGGCAGACTGTAAAATAGCAAACTTGATGTCGTGCACCACGGGATTGTCACATCTGGCTACCCTCGTGGAGACAGAAGAAGGGCAGCAGAGAATTTGCAGTGCGTTGGGGGTGGAGGACGGACGTCGACTAATTTCATACTTTCAAGACGGTCCCAAAACATTGTAGCAACACCGTCCGTGGCCCACAAACATGGAAAAATTAAACGTAGGCAGGCATCAGGCTCTTCAAAAGTACACGTGAGGAATATTCATTCTCTCACACTACCACGGTCGCAGATGGGTCAGACGTCGGGACCAACAAGGCTTAGTTGGACAAATATGGCCGATGACCACCATGGCAATCGAATCAAGCTGAGACCGAGAATCGAACCTCGGGCGGCGCTAACTTACCTCGTAGTATTACATGGGTGAGGCATGTGAGGTGTGATGATGGTCCCATCTCTCATCACCCAAAAGCTGTGGTCAAAGAAATTGCTTGCATGTCTGCAATCGCATGATGATCAACCGATGATCAACCGCCGCCACACCCACACGCGAAAAAGTTGGGGGGAAAGAAAAAAGGAAAAGAAAAAAAATCTGCAGGCGTACAAGGGCCAAGCAGAGGTTCTACGGACCGTAATACATGAGTGTGAATGTCGGGCGTGGTTGGCTGTTTTATCAGTGCATCAGGTGGGCACTGATGCAGCCACGTCCAATCAACGAACTGGCAGAGCCGCCGGGAGTGACGGGGGCATGGGTGGCATGGGCACAGCTTAATAAGTGCCGCTTCCCGTCGGATGACAGATTCGCGTACGGAGTATGTACGGATTACATGGGGACTATTGACTATATTTCTTGGCTGGTGGTGCATGCTCCGTTGTAGGGTTGTAATACATGGAGAATAGGCCGAAGTGGCGTGTGTTGGTCCGGAACCGGGATGAGCTGGATTGACAGAGAGCTCAGGAGCTCTCCCTCTTGTTGGGCTCCTGTGTCCCTGTGGCTACTCGTGCCCAGGTAAGTGGTTGCAGGTCAGTCAGTGTTGTCAGTCAGTGTGTCAGTCAGTGTGTCAGTCAGTGTGTGTCTGTCAGTGCCCGTGGGTCTGGCGGCCAAAGCAAGTCAGTGTGGCGGGGAGAATCGCCCCAGACACCATGTGCCTCACCATCCCATCATGACGGGACCCCGGACTAGTCTGTTGCACGAATCTTTCGAACCCCGCCTCTGTCGCGCGTGCGTTGGGGAGAGCTTTGGGGAGAGCTTTGGGGAGAGCCTTGGGCTGTCGCCGAGCATGGACAAAAAAAAAAAAGGAATCATCGTCGCATACATATGTACGGAGTACGGATCCGTAGTCCGTAGTCAGTGGGTGGGGAGCCAGATCGCAAGGGGACGGTGACGGAGTAGTCGGTACATATGTACTCCGTAGTTAAGTTGAGCTTATTATTATTATTAGGGTGTTACATTGCGTCTGAGAGAATACAACATGAAAAATCCGTATACTGTACATGGAAAGAAGAGCTGCTTCTGGTGTCTTTAGATTGGCGATTCAGAAGCTCAGAAAAGAAGCGACGAATGAATGGGTCGAGAATCAACGATGGCGAAAGATGAATGATCTTGGCCAGAGTTGGTGAATTTGATACATGGTCCTATCATGAAAGCAGAATATGGACAGCTGATACTGATGCTTGACAGGTGACAATGTGACTAGTCCGTACGTAGGACAGCAACGACTAGATCTGACGGTGGCTGTAACCAATTGGGGAAAGTAGGTGGCGACTCGATGACATGGATGGTCATGCAATGTGGCACATGTTGAGTGAAAAACAGCAGGGGCACCCCTGGCTCGCGACCGACGGCAAGGATGCTCATTGGCTATGGGGAAGCTCGTAACCGCCGACAACTTCTCCAATCACCTCGAGCCACACGGTGATTTGTCGTCCCAGACGCCAGACTCCAGACTCCAGACTCCAGAGTACTGCTGCCCGCCTCGACACATATGTACGGACTACACAGTAATAAGCTCTCGAAATAACGGATAATGCCACCCACCTGCGGCCGGACCTGTCCTGGCGAAGACGCCCCGACCGACCCCCATGCGCTGTTGCATCTTGAATGGCGTCAATGGTTGTCCCCGCCGCCTTCGAGGCGGGGCGCCGGTGGCTTTCCATGTACTATGTATTTCCACCTTGGCCGGATTCTCCTCGGTGCTCACGCCTTTCTCGCAAGCTATCTGGTCAATGTTCGCCGGGTCCATGCTCGGGACGGGCGCCTACCCCGGCGGTTGCAGTCGAGTTATGCTGTGTATCCGTCTGTCTCTTAAATCCAGCTATCCTTCATCCTTCTGCTACCGCCCACGTTTGGACCTACTTGGACCTTCCTTGCCCCTTCCCCCCTACAGCAAGATACTCCTAGATTCACGTCTCCGACGCCGTCTTGTCTAATTCTCAGCAGCTTCAAAACACCCCCGTTCATGCAAGGAAAAGGAAAACTCAGCTCATTCTGTCACGACTTCAGACGAAACTGCTAGTGCCTACTACCTACCCATATCTGGGCCCGGACAAAGAAGAAGCTGAGATATCCCCATCACGCAAAAGCACAAAACGCCGCAGATCAGACGGGTGGCATTTCTCGTCTCCTCCACATCTAAAACACCGTAGCGGACATCATTCAGCAAGAGAAAACACTTGACAAGCTCCACAGGCTCTACCGTCTCAGGAGCATTCATGACAATTCAACTACACCCCGGCCCGGTGAAAAGAGGTTGATGCCGAACGGATGCCTGCTGATCATTCACCACTGATTCTACCACGATTTCACCATTCGGTACCGAGTCGTCAACTTCATCCGATACTGTGTCCGTCTCGCCAACTGCCAGAGTCTGATACAAGGGCTTGAGTTAGCCTCGCCCCTGCTGGCTACGGCCCATTCATCTGGGTATAGCCTTGCTCTCAACCCATTTCTCGTTTCATATTAAAGTCACCCGAATTCCTCCCTTCGCTGGGAGACAAGTCATCTCTTTGTCTCCATCGAGATCTCATCCGGTCTTTTTTTCCCCCACCTCCAACAGCCGGGGTCGGCCGGAAGCCACTTAATACCAGTCTTTCATTTATTCATCTGCTTACTCGCCTTCTTTTTCTTCGTCATCTTTTTTTTAATCGTGTTGGTCTGGCTACCAGCGCGCACTACCTGTTTCTTCAAGTCTCCCTCATCTTAATTTAATCAACTCGTACTATACACCCGCAAGAGAAAACACAAGCGCTCCGACGGCATATTTCATTGACGCGGCTTCTTCCTGGGCACTTCTCACGGGCATCCAACAGACAACGGAAAAGAAAAGTGTGGAGTTTTATCATTGTCAGGACGTCGTCGCAAGGCAAATGCTTGGTACATTTGGCAACAAAAGAAAAGGAAGCGAAAGAAAGTGTGTAAATAACAGAGCAGAAGATCAATACCTGGCACAATGGGTAGACTGATCAAGAACCACTTGGGTCGATTAATCATCCTGACGGCGGCTACTTGTACGTCCTTTTCCTAACAAAACAAGATGACCCCAAATCAAGAACTGGCTCGATATACTAACCAGTGATACAGATCAGGTGGCTGCCGCTGTCGAAGGCTTTTTCTGGCCCAAGGTTTTCTGGGATTTTTTAACAAAGAATCTTGATGCCGCGGTCAAGCCTATTCCGATTTTGCAATCCATAAACCTCCTATTCGGACTCGGCATGCTCGCCCTGGAATGGCCACTCGTTTTTGTTGCCGGCTCGAGTCTTCATCGATCCCTCGAATTCCGTCTTGCCATCCTGCCGCTGACGGCAATTGCCTCGATTCTCATGTATCAATCTACCAATCCAGCCATCTACTATGTAATTGGCATGGTGGTGTACTTCTGGGCCTATAGTGAAGGCGAGGTATGTAACATGCATGCTCAGGCCCTCCTGCGCCTCATACTAATCAGACGCAGATAATTTGCGCCAAACCATGGACATTACCGCAACGAGGATTGATGAGTTCTGGCTCGAGAGCATGATATTTCTCAACTGGACATCGCACCCCAAGTCCAAGATTTACGAGGGCCGGTTCTGGTTTCTGGCTCTCGACACGATTTTTATTACCGATCATCCGATTATTCGTTTAGCATTTAGCGCGGCGTTATGAGTGATGGTGATACTATTCATGATTTCAACCCTCACGGAAGCACTCGACATGTTTGTGGCGGCGACTTTTTCTTTCTTTCTTTCTTTCTTTCTTTCTTTTTTTTCATTCCCTGATGGGATTGCATGTCGGTATTCAGGAGAGCACTAGGATAGAGACGGCACAGAGCAATGCAAATGCAGGGGAATGCCACCATGTTTCATGTTGACCTCGTTCTCGAGCCAACTCACTTTTTGTACCGGGTCAGGAGAAGACGCATTCGGCGGCCATCACGTTGACATTACACGTGGGAAGCATACAGACTTGGCGCCAGCATCAAGTCGATTTTTCGACCAACCATTACTACAAGATAGTTAGCGTCTAGACTTTAGGTCAAGGTGACAGGGGCACCAGATATCCGGAGGCGAATATGAACAAATGACGTCGAATCCAATGAATTGCGCTCATCATCTTTCGGCATGTCCTCCGAAGCCACTGTTCTAGGAAGGCCTGACTTACTCGCGACGCATAATAGCACTTTTCGGCCGTGACGACAATATAAAGCCAGCGGCGAAATCTCCGTGTCAGATCAGACCCCGTAATGGAGCCCACTTGTGGCTAGTCAGGAGGAGCCAGCCCAGCGTTACAGCCTTCGTCTGATCTCGAGGACGTGAGACACGGAATGTTGCCAGGAAGAGCCTTCCCAAGGGATATCCCACCAGGAGGTCTATCGAGCGAGAGTGACGAGACGACGAAAGGGGAAGAAAAAACAAGACGATGAATTGCTCGGACAGAACAAGGTTAAAATTAGATGGCAGCGGGAATAATTGCACAGACAGGTCTGTGCGAGCGTGCCGCAGCATTTTTCACTCATATTGCGATGGCGCAGAAGCAGAACAAGGTATGGATATATTTCCGAGATGAATCCATCGTTGACCGACTAGCAAAGGGGACCGGTCATCTTTCAATCCAACGGACGCTAGCATCACGTCGCATGGATTTGTCAATGGCTAAAAAAAGAGGCACAATGGCATCGTCTTCAAGTGAAGCATCGAGGACTTCTTCGGCACTCACTTCCTTGGCTCGGTCCAGACACGGTTGCCTCCACAATAACAACGGAATCGACGCAAGGCCGGTGCGCCACGACGGGAAAGAAACACCGAACAAATTCATTTCTTCACGGAGCACGGGACCCGTGAACAGCAACGGCACGTGGCGTCTGCTGAGGGCGATTCTTTGGTCCTTGATGTTAAGCAACATGTCCAGTTCCTACCACCACTTCTACACCAAGAGCATCTTATTCTCAACCGCGCCCGTCAATTCGACCAGAATCATCTCTCCCAACAGAAAAAAAATCACCAAAGGGCTCCCCCCTTCCCCTCCTTCCCGTGGAGCCAAAAACGTCAGCAAAGTACCCACCCCACCACCAATGACGTAGCTCCCCAGGCACCCCGCAACCGAGCTCCAGAGTCCAGCCAAAGCTCACAAAGCTTCTTCTTATTAAAGCCCATTTCTCGCCCCCTCCCATTCCCCTTGCCTCCTCTTCCCCTTTCCCACACATTCAAGCAATTCTCCTCACGCATTCCGAAATAGAGAAGCCAGAAACGAGATACCTCTTGACGAAGCTCACAAACCTTATCTCACTCAATTTCCAAACGGGACCAACAAAAAAAAAACCCCCTCACGCGATACCCCGCATCAACGTCAAGATGACCCGCGGCGAAGCCACACAATCAAAGGTCCATTTCCAAGGCCGCAACGACGATTTCCTCATCTTCGTAGACGACGTAGAGCAGTACAAGAAGTGGTTGAAGGGAGATACCTCGATCCCTCTAGCTCAATTCGTCTCTTCTTTCAAGATCTTCCACACTCACAAGTGAGTTTTCATCCCCCCCCCCTCCTCTTCACTCGTTCAAGTCCAAAACTTGGCACAACCCAGAAGGGCAGCTCACTGACGTGAAATGGACGCCATAGGCAAGGCAACCAGGGCACGTACGATGCTGCTCCCAAGCACATTTTGGCCGCCGAGTTTGACACAGAGGATGAGGACGAGGTCATCAAGAAGATCCTCAAGGAGGGCACCATGCATACCATGGAGGTACGTGGCACTACCATATCCTCCCCCCTCTGCTCTCGTCCCCCGTGTTAGAACAGCCTCTAATGAAAATGGCTACAGATGCCTGCCCGACAAGGTGTCACGAACGACAGCATGAGCTCCATGAAGGCCCGCTAAAGCGCCCCACTATGAACGTCAGGCGATGATTATGATGAGCTATGGATTTTTTTTTTTTAAAAAAAGCATGAGATATCTAACTTCCGACACTTCGGAAATTTTTGTAGTTTTACGAAAATGAAGAAACACCAAATTTGGAGAGCACGGGTCGCAGTCGACGTGGCACACAAGGCTTGGCCGCGTCCAACATGTCTCGCACTCAAAAGTTGCTAGTTAGCAATCAATCATCTTCTCGTACCCGGAAACAGTACTATCATTAATATTTATCATGACTTGTAATAATGCCAGTAATAATGCCAGTGCAGTGCCAATGCCGGCTGCCATGCTACTCGAAAAGGCGCCAGCTACCGTCAAATACGCTCGCTCGGTATAACCGCACGACACGACCCAATCGTCCAATGTACACCCCTCTCATGATGTTATGCTGGGTACATTTCGGGACGCTTAGGAAAGTCAAAATAGAGGAACGTGACTTTGCCGGACGCGTGTCCCAAAATCACAATATCCTCACACACTGCCAGCACATTCGATGTATAGCTCGTCGGCAGCAACATCAGGACGCCTCGCCTTTCTATCCACACATGACCCAACCTTGCCTCGGCCTCCATGCCAGGGAAAGCGACTGGTTTGTAGACGAACAGAGTATTGTCTGGTGCTTTCTTGTTCAGCGCCGACTGCTCAGAAGCACGCATGTTTACGGAACCCGCCGTCGTCACCAAGGTTTCGCCGTCCGCCGCAAAGGCCATGTGCGCAAACGACTCTTGCTGATTGACCAGCCTGCGCCTCGAGTTTGATGCCTTCTCCAAGGCGTATATACAGCCATTGCTGGACCCCATCATAACAGCCGAGTCATCCGGGGTGAAGACCAATGCAATAGGCTCATCCGCACTCTCCTTCTCAAACACGTGTGTCTGGTCACCACTTGTGGTGTCCCACAGAACAACACAGCCAGTCTGATCCACCGACGCCAGAGTCTTGCTGTCGTTGGAAAAGACGATGCAGGATTGGGTTTCGCTCTGCCCCCTGATGGGCACGCTTGATCCAGATTCCACCGTCCACAGTCTGATGGTCCAATCGTCAGAGAAGGAGGCGACTGTCTTGCCGTCTGGCGCAAATGTAATGCGTCTGACGGCCGACGAATGACCTCTCCAGATCTGGAGACATTCGGCACTCTGGATGTTCCACAGTCGCACAGTCTCATCGCTAGACCCGGAAGCCAGAGTTTGACCATCTGGGGAGAATGCGACAGAACGTACAGCGTCCTGATGTCCACCCAACCGATGCAAGCATTCTCCTCGTTCAATGTCCCAGATCCGAATATCCCTGTCATGAGAAGCTGTGGCTGCCATTGTCTTGTCGGGAGAGACCACTACATCTGCGATTCGGCTGCGATGGCTTCGCGCCTCTTCTTGCTGACTCCAATCTTTCATGTCCAGAAGACGGGTAGTGTCCTCTAAGCCACCCATGGCGACAGTCTTGAGGTCCGGCGACAATGCGATCGTGGGCCAATTGTTCCATCCTGGGCTGAAACTTCGCTTGCAAGTTCCACTCTCGATATCCCACAGGCAGATTGTGCCATCGGTCGAAACCGAAGCAAGCGCCTTGCTATCAGCCGCAAACGTAAAGTCTCTAAAAGCTTCGTCGTGTCGTTTGAGCACGCGGGCACTGTGGCCCGTGCCAGCAGCAACATCCCACACCCCAATCAGATTTTCAAGCAACGACACAGCCAAGACCCTGTTGTCTGGTGATAAGGCAATGATACTCTTGGTCTCACCCTTGGCTGCGAATATCGGGTGCATGCTTTCCGTTGCCACATCCCACAGATGCACTGTGGCATCATTGAGAACCAAGACAACGCTCTTGTTATCTGAATGAAAGTTTGCACAGGCAATCGTGTGCTTTTCTGGATGAGTGATGGTTCGTGTCTGTGTCTTGGTTTCCACATCACAGACATGTAACGTATCGCCATACACAGCCAATATAGATTTCGAGTCGGGAGAGAAGCTCAGCTCTTCCGCAATACCAGTAGAGTCGGGAAGGAAGACGGTACAGGTCGGAGTCCATGTTTCCGTGTTCCATATTGTCAAAGAACCTTCAGTGCCCGTGGAAAAGAACTTGCCGTCCTCGGAGAAGGCCACAGCTGTGACAGAACCGTACCAACCGTCGAGGGTGCGCGTGCTGGAGTCACCTGTTTGATGCGTGGTAATCATGCCACGAATGAAACCCAGACGCTCATTCCATCCGAACTTGCGAATGGAGCCATCATTTGGACTGAATAGCAAGCCGGTGCCGTATGTCTGCAGAGCTGCCGCCTTGATGGTCGACTTGTGCGTGATGAGAAACCTTGCGGCATCCCGCAGGAATTCTTGAAGCGGAGAAGAGGATTGGAAGCGCGACTAAACGAGTGTGAGCATGATGCTCAGCGCTGTGCAGCCTAGATACCATCCAGTTGGCGTAAAAAGTCCTTACCTGAGCGATAAGCATCCTCATGGATTCCAATGCCCCCGAAAGTTTTCCAAGTAGTGACAGGCTTTCGACCCAGCGCAGGAAATACTTCTTGAAAAACGAGAGAACCCTCTTAGACGTGACGAGCTGTGCCGGTGTGCTTGTACCACTGGCATCGCAGAGATGATGTATCCAGAATGTGCTGGAGTAGGCTATGCCAGCCAGAGGGTCATTATCGGACCCATTGATCGAGTTACCAAGAAGCCTTGGGAAGTACCCGTTTCCTGGCAAGTAGTACATGTTGTGCTTGAGGGTGTGCTGCATCTCATTCATCGAACGACGAGCGATATCCTGATGACTCATGACGAAATCGCCTCGCTCGAGCATTTCACTATTCGTCCCGCGCAAGTAGTCCCTGGCAGATTGGTGAACGAGTGAAACTGCCCTGCCAGTCATGGCAAGCAGCGAACCGCAAGCTTTGACAATGTCCAAAGGTTTGATGGGGGAACCTAGGCCTGCAATGACCCCAAGTTCTCGTAGTGTGAGTGGCCGGTAGGCAAGATACACGGCTGCAATGGCGCTTCTGCAGCGATTCTGCCGCCGACTGTCGTACCCATTCATCTTGGCCATCATGGAGGCGTACAGAGCCGGAAGACCCGAGGGCAATTTCTTGATGGTCTCCACCGCATTCTTGCCCTCGACCCCTTGAAGCTCCTTGAGCGCAAGAGCAGCCCACAGAAAGGTATTGGAAGCTCGGTCACAGATTTCGTTGGACAGGTCGACCAACAGAGAGATGTCCTCATAACCGGGCCTTTCGCTCAACTCGGAGAGTTTGTACGTGATGTAAGCATGCACTGGTCCTTCCAACCTCTGAGCGTCCAGCTCTACAAGAGCCTCATCAACGCCAGGTTTCATCAAGTCAAGTCCCGGTCTGCTAGAAACTAGCCACCTGACTTTGTCTGACAGGCGAAGAGATTTGAAAATGAGTTGAACCATGTCGCCCGCGCTCCCATCACATTCGTCCAAGGCATCGACAACAAAATATGCCGGTGTCATGGTAGCATCCTTGAGCATGTTCTCCAGCGCTTCAGACATGGCGCTGAAAGCGTTCGAGTCCGTGAAAAGAGAAGATGCAGCATAACGATGTCTGGCACGCAGATGCCGGATCAAGCGCGGTTGTTGCACGAGAAGCATCCAGAGCAAGCCCCGGAGAATTGCTGTTGCATTATTCCTCGTCTGGTCTGCTGTGCCTTGGCAGAAGTAGTACGCCACGCTGGGGGCAAATGCCGCCGATTGCGTCGACATCTCGCGCACGATTCCGATCAACAGCATCGTCTTGCCGGTGCCAGGACCACTCTTGATCCACAGCATTCGACGAGCGTCGTGTTTTTGCCAGTTGGAGAAGGAATCAAATTCTTTGGTGCCCATGACCCAGGAAAATGCAACATCGATGAGCTTATCCTTCTTCCTCTCCAGTCTTTCCAGTTCTCGCATTGGATCAACGAAGAACAAATCTCGGAGGCACGCCGAGTCCTTGTCGTCCGTTACCTTTTCTTTCTGGGCTGAAATGAAGTCTTGAAGATCCTGATGGATGTTTCCCAAAGTCGACTGCATTTTATCGCCGCGCTGCATGAGCTCGGACAACCGTTGAAGTGAACTCTGGGTGTTGTATTGTACAGAAGCAGCTCTCAGAGCTTCCTCTGCGGCCGTAATAGCTTTGAGGTCTGCATCCCAGTCATCCCATGAAGCAAGTTCGCGTAGGTATGTCAGGCCAGAATTCCGGTGATAGGAGCTGACACTCTTCATCTGATACAGCAACAGACTCTTGTAAAGTTGCAGGACGAGCGTTTCGAGACGTTGCATGACCATAGCCGCAGGCTCTTGACCCTCGACAATGCTCCTTTCGTCCAGCAGGTGGTCAACCAAGGAGCAGTACCAATCCATCCGGGACACAACATGGGTGATACCTGCAAGATTAGCTCGGGAGACTTTGGCCGGATTCGTGAGAATCTATCTGCTGGTGAGCAATCGCAATCGAGCAATCTGGGAATAATGCTCAGAGACTGGTCACTTGTTCATACCTGCAAGCCAACGCACACACCAGCCCATGGTAGTGCCGCTTGTGGGACGTTGCTTATAGCCACATCAATGACTCCTCTGGCTTGAAGAACAAAACTGGCAACGTCACCCACGGTCTGGGCCATCTTTGAATCATTGGCAAACTTGTCACGACCCTTCATGACGAGGTCTCGCATATGAGCTTGGCGCTTTGCGGGATCTCTCAAATCAGCTGCCAAGTTGGACGTTTTCGTGGCAGATTCCTGCCCATCTTCGCCGGCAATGGCAAATGTCAGCGTCTCCGCGTACGATCTGACAATGCCAGCGGTGGCCCCGGCATCTTGCAGGCCGTCATAGGCGTCGTCCCATAGCTGCTGCGATTTCGATGGACCGTGCTCCTCGTCATCCGAGGACTCTCTTCGTCGAGTCGGGGCTTTGGCTGGTTCCGCAGCTTGCTGTGCTTGTGCTACTGCGGCGGCCACAATCTGCTTGGGAAGGGCCCGGATCTCGGCTTGAACAACTGTTGTGACTGCTTTGACAGTTTGGTCGACGGCGGATTTGACAAGCGCAGGAATCAAAGGCTGTGACGCTTTGGGTGGCACTGCGGCCACATTTCCATCCTGTGTACGGACCTCAACCGCGGCTGATGCCATGCTGCATGCACCACACCAGGATGTGACGCGTGACGCCGAAAGAAACGAAGAACAGTCTACCGAGTACGGGTTACGGGTTACGGATGACGGGCTATTATTACCCAAACACTTCGAATGCCCAGCCACCGAGAATTCCTTTTCCCTCTGTGTGACTGTTAATTTCGTCCAGAGCAGGTGCGAATGAATGCATGCTGCGGGGTCAGGAGCTCAGGAGTCAGGGGCACGGCGCAAGTGCCAACACACCGGGGAGTCCATCTATATCACTGCCGTCATTGTACACGAATTTTAATTATCCCACCGGCTGGGTAGTATCGCTAGGAATACCAGGAATACCAATATTATGTATTACAAATCCAATATTTCGTATCACAAATCCGATGCATTGGCCATAACCAATGAGAAAAAAAAAATGAAAAATCGATACCTTGAGTGTGAAAGAACACTGATTTTCCTCTGCTCCTTGGTATTCTTTCCCCTCAACTTATAAACCCTGTAAATCTGCTTTACATGTAGGTCGGGTTTCTATACATTCTTCATCCCTCCCACCTTGGCCTTCAACATTTCAGTCGTGGCGGTACATCCGCTGCCACATGCGACGACCAACAAGAGTCGCGCTTTTATCTGCGGAAACCCCGATAGACCCGTTGCATCAAGAAGCATATTCCACATTTAATTGGTGTTTTTTCCTCCCTCGTGACGACTAAATGTATGCCAATATGTATGAAGTACTTGAAGAAACACAGATGCAGTATGTCATAATTTAATCAACCCCCATGGTATCAAGCAAGTCTCGAATTGGATTTTGCCTGTTAAACCCAAATCCCTACTTGGAAAATCCCTACTTGGAAATGCCCCGTAGTCCAAGGTTCGGTCTATCGCATTTCCTACTTAGTAATCCCCAGGACTTTGCTGCAATGGTTGCCTCGTGGAACTTGTCGGTGCAGAATCCCCTCTTATCATGAGACCAAGATGACCTTGTTGCTGGCGTAGGTGATGCCCGACTTTCTTGTGAGTCAATGATATTGAGGCTATCGCTCACATGACTGGTACAGCTAGATTGCAACTTATTTTTCAATGCCATCTCCGTCATGGGTGGGCGATAAGTGTCCTCGAAAGACAATCTCTGCCTCAAGCCTTCGGTTCTTTTGGCGAGGGAGTTCGCGATACTCGTTACGCTGAGCTTCCTCATGACGGTTGAGGCTGATGTCCTGCCCGATTTTTCGCTTGGAAGACGTGTAGAAATTCCAGGAAAAGGCAGGATTTCGCGACTCCAAACATCTGTCAGCAGTGCCTCCAATCGTGCACGTTCCACTCTACAAGGTGATAGAAATGACACCCGTGTCCTCGTAGACAAGAGTGAATGTGAGCGGCTTATGTTCAGCGCAGTTGGATTGCCGACGTTGCGTTGCATGACTTCGCTCGTGTTCTTCAATATAACTTGGTACAAGGCTGGTTTGGGACAGCTCGTTGTGGCTCTCCGAACAGAAAGTCGTGTCTTAATCGTACCTATAATTTCTTTATCAGTGTCGGTAGGTCAAAGCAGACAGATAGAGTTACCTACTCAACTTGGAGGTCAACGCACCCAAACTCGTGATGTCCATGTCTAGAAAAGTATATGCAGGCGACACGTCTGATTGTTTCCTCGTCGGAGGCGAAGTCAGGCGTGCGCGCCATTCTAGTTCTTCTTTGGGGCTGCAGGCAGTCATAATGATTTCAAATATCCGATGATTCGATTCAAAAACAACTTTCCAGGAGAAAGGTGCAGAATGGCACTGCAATCCTACAACGACCCCGTGTCAAAAAGGGTCAAAAAGGTCGCTGCTTGGACTAGGAACTTCTCTCTTACCTCGGCCGTTATCGGCATCTTCTACTTTAATCTCATGCACGTTTATGCAGGCCTTCAGGACGTAAATTGGATCCACCTTGCCTGCGTATGCTAGGCATAGGACGTCGTGGTAAAGTAGACATATGAGGTATTGCCCGTCGACGTGGTTCTTATTCTGCCAACAAACATGAAGAGTACCACATAGTCGAATATGTCCAAAGGATCTCACGCGGTCTTTGGATACGGAGTCAAAGTACTAGGGCCAAATTAGAACTGCAGTCATCCATACACATCCTTGGATATAAATTTACCTTATTCGGAAATACGAGACGATCTTGCAACAGCCATGTGCGCGAAAGTGTGCCCATCATGTGGGGATCACTTGTGACTTTATTGATCTCAAAGTTTGCCTCCCGAAACCGTGCCAGCACACTACTTGCTGCCATGTGTGCATTTGGGCAGTCGGGTATAGGTGTGTATTTGAGTAGTTCTCCAAATAGCAGAGGATACTTGCAAATTCTCTGGATTGGCTACTCGAGCATTAGCGTCAGAACCCTCTTGCATTCCAAAGACACTCGCTCACCTTAACAAGGAGGTCTTTCAGTGTAGAAGCTCTCCTTGAATCACGGTCGGGTGCGTGGGATGAACTAAGCAGCGTCGACAAGGCCTCGAGTCCTTTCTGATTTCCCTCCCATCCAGGTAGAATTTCACCGACTGACGCAATATCTTGGAGGATCATTTCGTACTTTGCTCCATATTCCTCATATATAAAGAAGCGACTCATCTAAAAGAGTAAGCGTCTGAGCACTTCCCCCAGAGAGGGCTCTTCAGGACCGACTTCGGCGATTCATACCTTCTTTTCGAAAACTCGCGAGACCTCAGCTACAACCTGAGGCCCTGCGAGCGCACCTGGAGGATATTGAGTTCGTTCCGGTCGGTCAACGTCGTAGCTGACCACTCGGCTGCTCTCTAGACCTTCTTTCGTCGGACCAGCACTTGTCAACGCTGCGCTGCCAGATTGATTGAGTTCCATGTCGTCCGACTGCAACACGGCGCGACCGACCTCGTTCAGAATTTCCTCGTGGAGTTGCAGAATATCGCAAAGGTTTCGATTGACGGATCTTCGGAGTCCGAGATGCGAAGAAGGAAGCGAAGCCAACATAGTAACGTAAACCTTAATGTAACGTCAGCTCAAGATTTCGTTTTGATAACATAGTACATACATTGAGAAGAAAACGTATGTCGCCAAGGTAGCTTCTCTCCGTATTTATCAATTCATGCAGGATTTTTTGGCGTTGTAATGCCCGATCAACCGATCCACCATCCATTTGTTGAAGGCTGCTGACCATTTTATTATCATCTGAGCTCCGGCTCGGGACTTTTGCTGATTCGACTTCAAAATCGGCTTGTGACAGGCATTGAGATAAGGCTGTGTTTGTCCTGGATCCTGCGAAACTTGTACTTGCACTTCGAATTGCAGAGACGTATCTGAAGGACGAGGCGGACGAAGATCTGATATGAGCTGAGCCAACAGGCTTTGAGTTGCAAGCCTCTTCCTCCAAAGCCCAAACCCAAGACAGCACCCTGTTTCCAGACGTTGTATCGCCAAACGATGGCTGATATACTCGTCTTTGAAGTGAGCCCATCCATTTTTGGAACGGAAATCGCGAGCTGTTCTCATTGCGGCCATCAGAGTCTGGAGCTTTTCCCTCAGCATCACGAGTAGGTGGACTCTGGTAAATTGGATCGTAAGAGATGAGCTGCGAAGCTTGGTGGCCTTTAGAGCTTTTAGCACAGCTGCTAGCTGTCAAATGTGTGACGTGGTGTCTTTTATACCGAGTCCCACTAGAGCCTCGACTCATATACTCAACCCATTGAGGTAGTGCAGACCTGCAATTCTGGTTGAACGTTGCTGGAGAAATCGGGTGAGGAGATCTCTGATCATCTAGGGAGATGTGCGATGCATGAAATCCAGAAACCGCAACTGCCATACTTGTAGATGAAACGGGATGAAACGTCCAAAAAACCGAAAACAAAACAGTGATACAAATTGCTTCCAAGAAGACTCAAGACTCATGGATCATAATTCTGGACAACATCCGAGACAGAGAGTATCACAACCATTGACAACAAAATTTTCAGAAGTTGGGCTAGAAGGCAAGCAGCTGCAGACACAGGGACAGGCAGGTGCACATAGGGAAGGTGCAACCGGCCGTGGGGTTCTTGTTTCCGCAGTCAGCGATTCCAGTAAACCAGAATCTTTTCTCAAGCCCGATGCTAAAATCGCCATCTGAGAGAGGGGAAATGTAGGAGTCTGGTTTGCTTTATCAATTTTATGCTCTACGGAGCCAAGATTCGCACTCTTCTCCATCCCGCCCTTGTGTCACTACTATCCCTCTCTTCTCACTGCATCACTGACATCATCAGAGTACTAGCAGTTATGCTCTCGTGTTCGGTCAATCTTCACGTAGATGCAGGGATTCCCAACTTGTTGGACATCCCAGCTGTGCATCTGACTTGACGCCAATAGGAAGTCCCGGCCTACGAATGAACGCAAGATGCGGTGTGAAATAATATGGAAATATGTCGCAGACGGCCCCGTGATGATGACAGATCCAAAGCATCGGAAAGTGAAGGCGGGGCATTGTAATATGCAGCGATCCATTTCAGGGTTTGTCGAAAACGCCGACCGGCGCCATGGCTGTTTGGCGCAGAAGTATCATTCGAGATCGGGAAAAGATGAATGGTGCACATTGTGGTAGCTCAACCGATGCATTGCATGGCTAGCTCAACTGATGCATTGCATGGCTTAATTAATACGGAGGTTGGTGGTACAAACCCACGAGGTCGGACGGTTACGACAGCGCATTGTGATCGACCACAAAGTTAAGTTTAAGCCATGAAACAACTATCTTTCCAATAGAATTAGGGAAGCATTGGGCCTGCCTCAAGTGAAAAAAGAGCAGTGCAATGCAGCGAAGCAATCATGTTGCACACGTCTTTGTGTGGCGGCTACTAAGGAGCAATGTCGACGTGATATCTGGCTACACTTAGGATGAACTAGAAAGCCGTCTTCATTATTCATATATCTTTATTTTTCGTACATCGGACAAATTTTGTAAAGCCAGTCAATGTTCACCTAGCCAGGTATAGCCAGCGCTTCAAAAGTCCAGATTTCGTGGATCTTGTGCGAAAGGGACGGGAAGACTCCAATACCAGACCATTGCGAAAGGTATAAAACTACAGGCACATTGATCGAGGTCAGAGTGGCCGTGTGCTGGGCACGAAAAACGGGGCTGCTCCATCACCTGGGGGCGGTGGTAATATCAGTGCTCGCAGTTGACGCCGGAAAGTGTTTAACGGTACTTCCGACCTCCGCCAACGGCATGCTTGCAAGACCTGAGCCATTGGTGGTTGCGTAGTGGAGAGCCGCACCTGCAGCCACCTGCAGCCGGACGGCAGCACCTGCTTTGCGGCCCACTCAAGAATGAATGGGACTCTCTCTTCCGCCTTCCGGACTAGCACCTCCAAAACGAACACGTAGAACTTTTTGACGCCCGCTCGCGCAAGTGTCCTTTTGCGTAGGGCTCAGCCGCTTTAGATCTGACAAATCGACAATGTCCCGCTACTGATCTGGCTTTTCTTCGCATTCTTTCCCTCACTTCTGTTCCTCTCTATACCATCCTCCCCCGTCAAGTCCCAACGCCCTCTTTTGATTCGTGCCGGGTTCGTCGCAATCCCTCCGAGCTTCTCGCCGATCCCCCGGGTGTTTTGTCACCGAGCAAGTCAACATGGAAACCGCATTTGCCCGTCCCATCGCGACTGTGCTGTCCCATTTCGGCGTGGATGAGCACAACGGTCTGGACGATAAGAAGGTCGAAGAGCTTCGAAACAAATATGGCCGCAATGGTATACCACACTTCCTTTCTCCCTCGCTACACCCGGTTGGTGCGGCTGTTCCGCCTCGGTTGCAAGCACTATCTATAGCTTCCAACGTCTGGCCCATTGCCCCGCCAATGTACCCCCACGCCGACGAAGACTGAAATGCAAACTGAAAACTATGAATAGCTATTCCCGAAGAGCCTCCCACTCCCCTATGGGAGCTGATCTTGGAGCAATTCAAAGACCAACTCGTTATTATTCTTCTTGGTTCCGCTGCCGTCTCTTTCGTGCTGGCTCTTTTCGAAGACGAGGGCGGCTGGAGCGCCTTTGTCGATCCTGCAGTCGTAAGTAATAATAAGATGGGAAAGACTCATCGACACTGTACAACGGGGGATTCTCTGGCTAACCAGTGCGCTTTGTAATCAGATCCTGACCATTTTGATTCTCAATTCTGTCGTCGGCGTCTCCCAAGAAAGCAGCGCGGAGAAAGCGATTGCCGCTCTCCAAGAGTATTCCGCCAACGAGTCCAACGTGGTTCGCAACAACGGTCACGTATCCCGTGTCAAGGCCGAGGATCTTGTACCTGGTGACATTGTCACTGTTTCTGTTGGAGACCGTATCCCCGCCGATTGCCGCGTTATTTCCATTGAAAGCAACAGCTTTGCCGTCGACCAAGCCATTTTGACTGGAGAAAGCGAAAGTGTTGGCAAAGACGACGAAGCTGTTGTCAAAGATGAGCGCTGTGTTCTACAGGATCAGGTCAACATGCTCTTTTCCGGCACTACTGTTGTAACTGGTCGCGCTCGAGCTGTTGTCGTTCTCACGGGTTCCAACACTGCCATCGGAGATATTCATGAGAGTATCACAGCTCAGATTTCGGAACCGACTCCTCTCAAGCAGAAGCTGAATGACTTTGGCGACAACCTTGCCAAGGTAATCACAGTCATTTGCATCCTCGTCTGGTTGATTAATATTCCCAACTTCAACGACCCCAGCCATGGCAGTTGGACCAAAGGCGCCATTTATTACCTCAAGATTGCCGTATCGCTGGGTGTGGCTGCTATTCCTGAAGGTCTTGCCGTTGTCATCACTACTTGCTTAGCACTTGGAACACGAAAGATGGCTGCTAAAAACGCCGTTGTCCGCAGTCTGCCCTCCGTGGAAACATTGGGAAGCTGCAGTGTTATTTGCTCTGACAAGACTGGTACTTTGACTACCAACCAGATGAGCGTCAACAAGATTGTCTATCTCAACGAGGCTGGTAGTGATTTGACGGAACTCGATGTCGAAGGCACCACGTTTGCTCCTAAAGGCTCCATCTTTGCCAATGGCAAACCTGTGGCGGACATTGCGTCCTCGTCTGACACTGTACGCCAAATGACCGAAGTTGCCGCTGTATGTAACGACGCCCGCCTCGCATATGATTCCCGCTCTGCGACCTTTTCCAATGTCGGTGAGTCCACTGAGGGTGCCCTCCGCGCCTTGGTCGAGAAAGTTGGACCCCGTCCTTCTCATGGGACTCGCCCAGAGGACTGCCTTCATCATGCCAGCCATTACTATGAGAAGCAACTTCCTCGCCTTGTCACATACGAATTCTCTAGAGACCGAAAAAGCATGTCTGTTGTTGTTCAAAACGGAAAGCAGAAGAAGCTGCTCGTCAAAGGTGCTCCAGAATCTATCATCGAACGTTGCACCCATGCTCTGATTGGCGCCAATGGCAAGAAGGTGGCTCTGAGCGGCAAGTTGTCTGATATCTTGATGAAGGAGGTGGTCGACTATGGTAACCGCGGTCTCCGTGTCATTGCATTGGCCAGCGTCGATGACGTCTCCAACAACCCACTTCTCTCAGCCAAGACTACGGAGCAGTATGCCCAACTCGAACAAAACATGACTCTTTTGGGCTTGGTCGGCATGTTGGATCCTCCCCGAGAGGAGGTTCCTGCTTCCATAGAGAAGTGCAAGGAAGCTGGCATTCGTGTCATCGTCATCACTGGAGACAACCGCAACACAGCAGAGAGTATCTGCCGTCAAATTGGCGTTTTCGGTGCGGAAGAGGACCTCACTTCCAAGAGCTACACAGGGCGTGAATTTGATAACTTGAGCCCCAGTGAACAACTCGAGGCCGCCAAGAGAGCGTCTCTGTTCTCTCGTGTCGAGCCCGGTCACAAGTCTAAGCTGGTCGATCTTCTCCAGTCACTCGGTGAAGTCGTGGCCATGACTGGCGATGGCGTGAATGACGCCCCTGCTTTGAAGAAGGCCGATATTGGTGTGGCCATGGGTTCCGGCACTGATGTGGCCAAATTGGCTGCCGACATGGTCCTCGCTGACAGCAACTTTGCCACCATCGAGGTTGCCATTGAAGAGGGCCGTGCCATTTACAACAACACCCAACAATTCATTCGATACTTGATCTCATCAAACATTGGTGAAGTTGTCTCAATTTTCCTGACAGCTGCCCTGGGAATGCCAGAAGCTCTCATCCCTGTTCAACTTCTCTGGGTTAACCTGGTCACCGACGGTCTCCCTGCCACCGCCTTGTCCTTCAATCCACCAGATCATGATATCATGAGACGCCAACCCCGAAAGAGGGATGAACCTCTGATCGGTGGCTGGCTTTTCCTTCGCTATCTTATTATTGGAACGTACGTCGGCCTTGCCACCGTGGCTGGATACGCCTGGTGGTTCATGTACAACCCGGAAGGTCCCCAGATTACTTTCAAGCAGCTCTCTCGCTTCCATCACTGTACCGCCGACTTTCCAGAAATCGGTTGTGGCATGTTCTCCAATGACATGGCCAAGGCTGGCTCTACCGTTTCCTTGTCTATTCTCGTTGTGATTGAGATGTTCAACGCCATGAACGCGCTCTCGTCCAGTGAGTCATTGCTGTCCCTGCCTCTGTGGAAGAACATGATGCTAGTCTATGCTATTGCGCTTTCCATGGCTCTTCACTGCGCCCTTTTGTACATCCCATTCCTGCAGAATCTTTTTGCCATTGTCCCTCTCAACGCCACTGAGTGGAAGGCTGTCGTCGTTATCAGCGCCCCAGTCATGTAAGTTTTTTTTCTTCTTCTCTTATTCCAAACATCGTTGTGTGCCATGAGATTGATGCTAACATTGGATTTCTGGAAGACTTCTTGACGAGATTCTCAAGCTGGTTGAGCGCAACTTATTCATGCAAACGACGTTCATTGAGTCGAAGAAGGCTCTCAAGGGCAAAAAGGAGCTGTAAAGAAAGATTGTGGATTGATGAATAGGAAAATAAAAGAACTAAAGGGCTAAATGCGAGACCTTGGAGTAAGAAGAGAAACCGCATGACGGCCGGCTGTATGTACATGTTAGGCACAGATCTTGTACTATAACGCCATTCAGCTATCGCCGAGTGAGGGCATTTCCATTGTAGTTTCCAACGACCATCGTTTGTATTCGTTGAGAGGGAATAAAGTTCGCCAAGTACGAGACACTCGAGACGTGCATTTTGAGAGTCAGGAGGAAAGGAGCATGAGCGACAAGTGATGCGTATGGCAAGTTGTAGCCTCGGCTCATTGTGCAGCTCGACATTCATCGAGCCTCTAAATATTCGTACAGAGCAATTCGTGGCCCGCCTACCACCCAACAAGACTCTCCATCGCCGAACAAGGTCATGGAAGTGCTTTACATCTGTTCCCCATCCTCTTTTCAATGATCAAAAGACTCCCTCTTTAGTCTTGTCTACCCTTTAGTAATCTCTTGGTCACCTTGTCTTTCTCAATGATGTACACGTGGGCACCCCAGCCGGAGAGGGCATCTCTGTCAACGGCGTTCAAGAGGGCCTGTGAGACAGTCTCGAACAAAGCATCAGGTCCCTATATGGATTGTGCTAGAGTCAGCATCGATGCACATGGAATAAGCTGCTCACAATGGAGCGCCTAGACATCACCGAAAGTCCAACGTTGCAAGGTCTTAAGCGTACCATATCTGGCTCCCACAGCCCCTCGCACATTCCAAAAAGCTGTTCCGAAGCCGTTCCGGAAACAATAAAGTCCTTTGCAAAGTCGATACATCCTATACTGTCAAACCCACAGATGAAGGGCTTGCCAGTCTTGGGATCCAAGCCAGCCACAACGGGTGAGACAAAGTAGGGACCGAAGCGACGCTCATAGAGTGACGAGGAGACGAGATTGGCAAACGTCCGGGGAGCAATGGTTCGCTCCTCACGAAGTCGGTACATGTTAACCTTGTAGCGGAAGAGGTCCGCGACGGTGCTAACGTCAGTGGCCAGACCGGTCAGGCCAAGGAAGACGTCGCCGTATTGAAAGATTTTGGGGAAGTTGTTAGATACGGTCAGGGCTTGGAGACCAAGGCGGAGATCGCAGGCTATAGCGACGCAGTCCTTTCCGACCATGGCGACGCAGGCGCCTCCGTCTATTTGGGAGTAGTGAGTTAGTTATGACGCTCTAGCGATGGTGATCAAGGAATCGGCCGGTAGGATGGATTGGGTCACGAACTGATGGAAAATGGGGAAGACTATTGTAGGTAAGAAGTTAGTGGGTGTGTGATGAGAAGAGGGCTCGATCGGCTGAAGCGGGTGAGATGCTTGTTTGTTGGCGGTGATGCTTACCATGACTTTGGACGATGATTGACAACGAAGGCGCTTGGGATCCGCAGTCGAGCGTGCAGGATGATACTGGGAAGAGGCGCTGTCAATCGATCAATGGAGCTCTGTATCGAGTAGAGCTTCGAGGGTTGAAGGACGGTAGATCGCAGGCGATGGTGGTGGCGGGAGGATGGCGTCGTGGGAGAAGGATGAATTGGTTGCGTATTCTTGAAGCTCCCTGCGCAGGTTGGTCGTCGTCGTCGTTGTCGACGTCGTCTGGCAGCTCAGCAAAGCAACCCCCCCGTCGGTCCCATCGCTTTGCACCGAGACGGAGACAAGGCAAACACAACTGGCGCGGCCAGTTGGGAGCTGCGGGTGATTGGGGGCCTCTCTGATTGGCCACAGGCCACAGCTATCAGGCGGGTTGAACTCAGCCTGCCTGCAGGTGCCTTTGATGTATCTCTGCAGCGTGCTTGTATGGGCAAGATACTTCTCAGGTTGGAGCATTCGAGAAGCACTTTGAGCTTGACTGACTGACTCACTTGTACGGATTACTCCGTCCGTAACAGCCCCACCATATGTATAGCATCACTGCCACTCTCGAGTCAGTCTCAGTCAGTCTCACACCTCGAGAGCCTTCTCTCCTTATCTCTGGGGATTCGGCCTCGCCATCTCCGTAGACCCCTCCCAGGATTCGCTTCCCTCTCCTTGTTTCTGCTTTCATACAGACTGTACATCCATTCATCCATCATGGCGTCGCACGTCGTCGTCATAGCTACTGACTTGCGCCGGACCACTGTGAGAGTCACTCCTGGCACTTATCTCTCTGATGTGCTAGACCAGGCGTGCAAGAAGCTCAACCTCTCTAGTGACAAGTATCTCGTCAAGTGAGTACAACCTGCGTCTGGCCCTCGTTTAACGGGCACTCTTGCTCATTCTATCGCGATAAGTCATGACTGAACTTTGACTAGGCACAAGCAAAAACAAGTCGATCTGTCCGTTCCCTTTCGAACATCTGGCCTCACAGGCGGCGCCAAGCTCGAACTTGTCCAGCGCTCCAGCACACCTTCTGCCATACAAATTGCTCTGCAAATACCACAACCTGAAGCCAGGGAAATCCCTGGGGGTCGCCTCATCAAGAAATTCCCCTCTGACCTGGCACTATGGAAGGTCATGCGTCAATTTGAAAGCGGTGAAGCCAGTGCTGGCAAGAACATCAATATTACGGCAAGGGGTTTCGCCAACACTAGTAGTGGAAGCGGACAGTTGTACTACGAAACGCCAGTGTTGAATATCATGGGTAGGGAGTTTTCGACATTTGCCGATTTTCAGAAAACGTTGGCGCAGCTTGGCCATAATTCGGGAAATGTATTGATACGACTTGGATTTAAAAGAACGGAGCAGACATTATTTGAGGCGATGGAGCAGATTTCGCAGTCGTTCAAGGAGACTGAGTCGCTAGACCAAGTTGCAGACCCGAAGGCTGAAAATACAGCGCAAGAGGGCTTATCGACGGATGGACCGCGGCAAGATACAACCATGGGCCGCGAGGCATCGGAGCCAACGGAAACAGAAGCTGCTTCGCAACACGATACCTCAACAGCACCAATGAACCTGGAAACCCCCGAAAATATCGAAGATACCGTGGACACTGCGACATCTTCCGCGTCGCAGGACCCTTATCGACCCGTCAACGTCTTCCTCGCTCCCAGGGGAGCTACACCAGCAGCAGCATTAGTGCCCGCCTCCATGTCGGACTTCACTCCAACCGTTACCCACGCACAACTTCACCAAGCACGATTACTAGAAAGTTCCAGGAACAAACGACTCCCATCAGACAAGGAACTGCAAGAAAAGGCGGCCGCCGAAGAGGCCCGCATCGCATCTATAAGTTCCGTCCTCGTCAAGATACGATTCCCCGACAATACCAGTAGCGAATGGCAAATCGGCCCAAGCGAAACAGGAGCATTCTTACACGAAGCTGTGCGACGCGTCATGGCAGATCCTCGCCAAAAGTTCCATTTAGTCCTGTCGGGAAGCAAGACTGTCATCAAGGACAACAGCAGCCAAGCTCATAATCTAGTAAAGGTCTACAAGCTTATGGGTAGGGTGCTAGTCAACTTGATGTGGGAAGATACAGTACCCGCATCAATTCGGAAGCAACCATTCTTAAAAGCCAACGTCGTGAAGCAGGGGCAAGAAATGAAGGTGCCTGATTTTCCGCAGGCCCAGGAGGAATCGCGCGATATTGTTGTCAAGCAGGACACTAGAGGGGACAAGGAGGAGACGGGTGATGGGATTAAGAAGATACCCAAATGGTTGAAGTTGGGAAAGAAATGAAGCATGGGTAGTAATGATGTTTATGGCTTGAGCATAGATTGGCGTTTTGTTTTCTTCGATTGTTTTTTTTTATCTGCGCTTCTTGAATCAACAGGCGCAAAACGATGGATTCATTGTGGGTTGAACCAGCATAATGCATCAGTGTGAGAAGGAAGGGTTGGTATTTTCCCAAATAAAGAAAGATATAGCAGCTTATTCTATTCTCAAAATATCGAACAAAATAATCCTTCTCGGGCCGCTACCCTCCCCAGGTCCCACCATGCACAAAGTAAAGCTTTTCTCATGTCGTAAAAACTCCCTTCACGCCGTTTTACATGCCCGAGAGGCAAGACGGGTTTTCAAGTCGAAAGTCTCCCTACCCTTTAAAACAAAGTAATTTTTGTGTCTGCACCATTTTTCCCCATCATAATTGTATAGATGAAGCTCTTTAGTGGGCACGACGGGACTCGGCGATGACACGCTGGAGCTCATCGACCTTCTTCTTGGCACGGCCGAAGGTACCAAGCTGGATGGAGTGTTAGTCGTTGAGTGCCAGTTGTGAGGGCTGAGGGTTCATAGTATGGTGGTGTTGGCACGTACTCTCTTCTTGGCGAGCTTACGGGCACGCTTGTCCTTGGAGTTACGGAGCAATTCGATGACTCGGCGCTCGTAGGGGGCAAGGCTAGTGATGCTTGTTAACTTGAAGATCTCTGTATCAATTCAAATTCGATTTGACGGATGTGTGAGGAGTTGATTACAAGACGAGCAAGAAAAATCGCGCAAGGCAGGAGATATTTGTTTGAAACAGATAAATTTCCTAGCAAGATTTTTCATCGCCGTCCTGTCTCGTATTCCACACATCCATCGTCGAATCATCGAAATGGGGGCAAAACCTACCCAGCAACTTCCTTGACGACGTCACGGACGAAAGCAGTGCGCTTGCTCAAGTGGCCCTTGGTGCGGGACACACGGGGCTTGACAACACGGGGAGTGGTTTTCTACATTTCGCCAAAAAAAAGGGCGGGGGCCGCAAGAACATGTCAGCGTCCATCGTCTGCTTCGGCAACAGGCACCACCTCGCGGAGGAGGGGAGAGGAGCGACAGAGCAGAGATCCTCCACGAGGTGAGACTGTGAACATGACAACACGTACGTGGCCGCGGTTCAGACCAACGGTCAGACCGGTTCTGGCGGGGGCTTCCTTGGCCATCTTTGTCGAAATTTGGCGATGGTTGTCGACTTCGGCGCTGGGTGGAGGGTCGGAAAAGGAAGAAAGCAGAGAAGCCGTATCACCAGGTTCGTAAATTTCGCCAGGCGGCTGGATGGAAACACACCCCCCACACACCGCAGTGACAGAAAAAAAAATCACATATTGTGGGTCACGTGCCTGAGGGTAAGCGATGTGATTTCCTCGATTTTGGTGTGAGCGGCCGGCGGGGATATTATATTCCGAGCTTAAAGAACTTTGGCTGGGGCTGGATTCGGTAGCGGGGCATTTTCCCAGTCGCGTCGTCTGCTGCGGCAAACGCGTCTTGTAGCCCCATCTTGCCTCGCTGAATTTATACACGTCAAGACACGATATCACTATGACGAACCAACGGAATGAAAAGACTCCCAACGGGACTGCCCAGCCTGCCAAACGACATGAAGAGTATCAATATCTAGACTTGATTCGCGAGATACTTGATGAAGGAGAAATTCGACCTGATCGGTACGTCAGAAAAGGCAAACCACTCACTCAGACATGGGTTTCCAGCATCCTTTTTTTCCCATCACCACTTTGACTGAACAATGTTCTGCAGCACCGGCACCGGCACGATTAGCATATTCGCACCAAGACCGCTCAAATTTTCCCTCAACAGAGACGGAGTTCCCGTTCTGCCGCTCCTCACCACAAAGCGCGTGTTTCTCCGTGCCGTCATCGCCGAACTACTATGGTTCATCGAGGGCAACACCTCCTCACTGGCCCTCAGCAACGCCGGCGTCAAAATATGGGACGGCAATGGATCCCGCGAGTTCCTCGACAATCTGGGTCTCACACACCGTGAAGTAGGCGATCTGGGACCCGTGTACGGCTTCCAATGGCGGCACTTTGGCGCAGAGTACGTCGATGCCAAGACAGACTACACCGGCAAGGGAGTCGACCAGCTTGCCGACGTGATTGACAAGATCAAGAACAAGCCGTACGACAGGCGGATCATCATGAGTGCGTGGAACGCACGGGATCTACACCTCATGGCGTTGCCGCCCTGCCATGTATTTGCGCAATTCTACGTGTCGTACCCTGGGCGACGGAGGCGGAACGGCAAATCCGTCGACGGTGGTAGTGGTAGCGCGAGCTCGGGGACGGCGCAAGAACAAAAGGGCCATCTGAACTGTCAATTGTACCAACGATCATGCGACATGGGCCTGGGCGTGCCCTTCAACATAGCTAGCTACGCACTCCTCACACACATGATCGCACATGCGTGCGATTTGGTCCCCGGCAGCCTCACCCACGTCATGGGCGACGCGCACATCTACGCAGATCACGAAGATGCCCTCATTGTGCAGCTGGAGCGAGACCCTCGTGACTTTCCGGAGCTCGAAATCACCCGAGAAAAGGGCTGCAGCATAGACGGGTGGAAAGTAGAAGATTTCGTGGTCAAGGGCTACGACCCGCACAAGACTATCGCCATGAAGATGTCGGTGTAGAGCATATGAGGAATCTGTGATGGAACATGAAAGAGATGATGATGACATGTACACTAAGAGACGGGATATATCGATGTACCACTTGGGCCGACATTCTATTCTTGGGGCGGGTTGAGAGGAAGGGCGTTCTGATATTCACAGAATTTCAAAGGCACAATACTACAGCGTTGCACGATCGTCCTTGCACGTAGAGCAACGCGTCCACGGACGCTCCGACTCGGTCGAATGAACGCCTGACTGTAACTATTACTTTTCCCATCCAGTCGTCCTTTGCGACTTCCACGTGATCACATGCGGCCACGTCTCGGACATACTTTCATCTCGGACCGCCTTCTGTGTCGATCCTCTTGCCAATCCTCAATACCCTCCCTGTGCCCTGAAGGTGACAAACGAGTGCGATTTCCCCTCCATCATTCAGCCTGCGCCTGATGAAGCGGCAAAGTGATTCCTAGCAATGGCGCGTCAGAGCATTTCCAATTCTAATCCGTACAATCACCGCTACGAGGTCATCTTTTGCAAGATGATCAATCTACCCTTCAAGGACCCGTGCCATCATCCACCCAGAGAACAAATGTACCTGCCTGTCTAGGGAGTACGTCCGTTTGTGTTGCAGTTTGATATCTACATACATGTACATGTGTTGTCCATGCGACCGGCACTCCTGACCCCGCTAAAGATGAGACAGCAAACAATCAAGGCACGCGTTCAATTCGCCGTGTTGATTCGACGAAACGGGCTCCTTCCTAGTCGACCCTTGTAGACAGTAACATGGGGTTGGTTGCACGATCGACATGGGACGTCGCCTGGCATGCTTGACTCCCATGTGATTCAGCCTGCGGGCTCAGTCTGGAGATACCGACCAGCTCATTGCTGGGGCAAAGATTCATTACGATTTGCTCTTCCTTTGTCTTCGCTGCGGTTGAAACAAGATGCGTCAAAATCGGCAGGGGCGGGCGGTGGAGGTCAAGAATCACCAGACGTGTACGGAATACTAAGAGAAAAGTTGGCAGCAGGAATCAGAAGGGAAGCGAAACAAGGCCCCCGGGAGAACATTGCAAAAATGCACGTGCAAGCATTGCGGATAATTATCATGATACTTTGCAGACAGGCTTGCCGTCTCAAGTCTCCGTATCAGGAAGTGATGTGGTGGCTTTGTACGGAGTAGATTGTAGATAGTACATAGATGCTACTGTAGATCTCCTTTCCCGGTTTTCCTACACACCCATGCTCATCATTCCCACTCCCACTCCCGCTCCCCTGGTGGATGAGGTCCATGGATGTCTTGCTCAAGACGGAAAATCCTTCTCTATTCCCCTATATAATGTTCAATCCGCAACGGCCGTGCTCTTATTTCCTGGGTGTCGTCTCTTTGTATAGTATTTACGTTCTACTCGCCTTTACTCTCCTTCCATCTTCTGTCCTGGAGATAGAAACTTGCCATCACGCTATTCTATACGTGTAATTACATTGAGAAGCAGAATAATCCTCGAAAATCTAGCACGATGAAGTTCGGCCTGCTCCTCCTGGCTTCCTTGCCGGCGACATTGGCCGCTTCTCTGGCCTATACGCCGCCTGCCGAGCTCGTGGCCGAGGCCAAGGAACATCCTCACACCTGCATTCTTCCCCACAGCTATCACATCAAGAAATTTCACCCTCATTGTTCCAAGAATGGTACCATGACAGCATACAAGTTTGTGTACGTCAACGATGCGACGAATCATACGACGAGTTGCAGATATCGGAAGCGAAAGCACCTGGAAGGGTCTGGCAAACGTGGTGGTGCTCAACGATACTCTTGCAAAAGCAAAGCCGTCAGCTTCATATGGGATCATGACCACAGCAAATTGACTACGATTCAAAAAGTTTGTCCGACACATGGGTAAGTTTGATTTCAAAGGGGCCTCGTCCTTCTCCCTACTCACGTCATGTCGTCCTCTTGATTCTCTCCTTTATATGTATGTGTGTATATGCAATGTATGCATGTGTGTGCGTGTGTGCGTGCGTGTGTGTGTGTGTGTTTCTCCCTCTCTCTCTTTCTCTCAAGCATGCATCGATCTCAATGACTGTGAACGCTTGTGTCTAACTGTCCAATAGAGTATTCAAATATGAAGTCTCTGGATCCGTCATCATCCCCGTATCGTGTGCCTCGGGAGAATTTCACAACAAGACCTCCGACTACAAGGGCATTTTCTCCAGCATAACTTACATTGGGGACGCCAGTGTCGCTCGTGCCGACAGTGTCGTTCGAAAACAACACCACCGCGGCATCGCTTGGTCTTTTGATGGCTACAACTAAATGCTGTAGCATCTCGATGGAGTATTTAGGTGAAGGCGCTTTCGAGGACGGACGACGCATACCACTCGTTCATGGACTATACATATTGAATACACTAGTTAGCTCTGTGCAGGGCTATTTCTAGTACTTCTTCTGAATTATTAACAGGGAAACCCCCTTAAAATAGGATTAAAAACACTATTACCTCGTTTTTAGGTTAGCACCGGTCCTTAGTCAGGCCTGTGCCAGCAGCGCGTGTCCTGTCGTAAGTGTTTGTAGCCAGTTTACGCCTCATCCCGTTGGTGTTGTGGTTGTTTCTTGGTCCCTCCCGGTGCTGGTCCGGGCCTGGGTCGCCTCTGCTTCCACCGCAGCGCCCCGTTCGACATGCTTGTTGGCCACCGATTAATTGCACTTGCTGAGCGAATCCCAAATTCTGCCTCCGTCAGAGGTCGATCGCAACCGATGAACGAACACTGACTGTTTTCGTCGTTAAAATGGTCCGGCTTGTCAACAATAAAAGCCACTGGCGCCGTTCCTTGCGCCGCTTCTGGGTAGCACCAACAAAAACTCAAAAACTTGCCCGAGGGCTGCGATGCCCCCTCTCGCTGTCCCCACATTTCCCCACATTCATTGGCGTGCATGAGCGAACCACGGTGCACAACCTCGTTCGCCTCGCTCGCCGTGTGATCCAGATAATAAAGAGAAGCTACTAGTTCTTATTAAGCTATGTTACTTTTAATAAGTCTATCTTCTATGCTTAAGAAAGAGGCCTATTATTAACTATAAAAGAGGTTAAAAAACGCGTTCTTAAAGAGCTAGTTAATAATAATAAGGATAAAAGCTCTAATATAAGGCTTCCACAAATAGTATATCCTTTATTACTATAATAACTACTTAATTAGCCTTAATAAGTAAAAACTCCTACTAGTTATAATTAGCTAGATTATAAAGAAAAGGAAAAAGAAAGTTAAGAATTAAATTTACTAACTTCTCTAAATTTATTAGGATAATTTCTAGATTTAATAGACTATATACTATTAAGTATTAATAATTTACTTAACTTACCTAATAGTAGTAATAGTTATAAAATATTAGAAAATCCATAAGATTATAATAATCTTAAAGTATTTACTATAGCCTTTAAGCTAGGACCTAAAAGTAAAGAAAAACCTTATATATTAAGGCTTCCTCCTTCTCTAGCTTATTATAACTATTTAGCTAGTTATCTAAAGGAAAAGGAATTTCATAAAGTATAAGATAAGGAATATAATAGAATTATTAATAGAAAGGTAGCTAAGAAGGTATCTAGAACTAAAGTTCCTATATATATAAAGCTTCTAGGCCTTACTTAGGTTTTCTTATATAAATTAAATAAGCAAGGCTACCTCCTATAATATAAAGCTTATCTTTATATTCTTAGGAATTATTAACTAAAGAGTCATTTATTAACTTAAGTAATAACCTCAGCTACTAACACCTTTAGGTTATTTATAGCTATTATATACTACTTTAACCTTAAAGCATACTAGTATAACTTTATTATAGTATTCCTAAATTTAAATCTTAATAAAGAGGTTTACTATAAGATACCTCTAGGCTATAAAGATAAATAAGCCTATCTAAAGCTTCTTAGAGTAGTCTATAGGCTACGGAGAGTGCCTCTTCTATAAATAAAAGAGCTAATTAGCTAGCTAATTAGTAAAGGCTTTATGTAAATCTTTAAGGATGTTTATATGTTTATTAAGGATAGGTTAATTATTTTCTTCTATGTAAATAACCTTATTGCCTTGTTTACTAAAGGGAAATTATATTTATATAATAAATTTAAAGTAAGACTCTTTATAAAATATAATATTAAGGACCTTAGAGAGCTATAATAGTTCCTAGGCATTAAAATTATTAGAGATTATACTAATAGGAAGGTATAGCTTAATTAGAAATCCTATTAGGATAAAGCTACTACTAAATTTAATATAAAGATTCCTTAATAAAGGCCTATAGCCTTAATAACTACTATACTACTAGAACCCTTTAAAGGAGAGGTTAGTATATAAGATCTTAAGAGATATTAATCTTTAATTAGAACCTTACTATATCTAATAATAGTTTTAAGACCTAATATTACTTTTATAGTATTATAACTCTTATAATACTTATAAAACCTAGGGCTATAATACATAGAAGTAGCTAAAAGAGCCCTTAAATACAGGTATATATAAGTAAACCTAGCAATTAAATATAGTAATAATAACCCTAAATTAGAGGCATATAGTAACGCCTCTTTTACTAATAATACTATAATATAAAAAAGCTTATAAGGCTATGTTATAAAACTCTTTAAAGGGCCTATACTCTTTAAAGTAAGTAAGTAAGCTACTATAATAATATTATTAACTAAAGCAAAGCTCCTAGTGCTTTCTTACTATAATAAAAAGCTTATAGCCTTTAGATAGTTATATTAAGAGATTAGGCTATACCTAGGTAATAATATACTTAAAATTAAATATAATAACATATAGATAATTTGTAAGGCGCTGTACGTTGTGGGGCGCGAGGCCACAGGGCAGCCCATAAGGGTGCGCAAGCAATAGTACAGGTCTTAAGTAATTGTAAGGTGTAATGTTAGCAACGGCTAGCATTGGCGGATCTTTTGGTCTATTGGGATTCCTAGCACACCTTCTAGGTCTCTTATAATTATGCTAGCTGTTACAGGTCTTCTAGCTGGGCTAGGTCCTAGGTTCGAATCCCGCGGGGTCCGGGATTGGCTAGGCTAGGCAGCTTACGTTAGGCTCACAGGGCAGGTACGCTTGCGTACTGGGCCTTGGGGGTTCGCAATTACTGATTATCCGAAGGCCACGGAAGCCGGGCCTAATCCCTGACTAGACGGTGGCGGCAGCGCTAGCTCGGGATGAGCCCTAGGGAGGGGAAGGATAATTATAAGGCGCTGTACGTTGTAGGGCGCGAGGCCACAGGGCAGCCCATAAGGGTGCGTAAGCAATAGTACAGGTCTTAAGTAATTGTAAGGTGCAATGTTAGCAACGGCTAGCATTGGCGGATCTTTTGGTCTATTGGGATTCCTAGCACACCTTCTAGGTCTCTTACATAATTTATCTCCTTAAGGAAAAGTTTATTAAGCTTATTATAAAGCTCTAGTATATAGATATTTATTACTACTAGCTTTGTTAAGAAGTTATAAAAGGAACCTTTAATATTACCTAAATTACTACTAAAGAGATAATTACTAATAGCCTTACAAAGCCTCTTATAGGGAATGCTTTTATAAGCTTCTATAAGGCATTAGGGCTTATGTAACTACCCTCTAGTATGCTTAGTAAAGAACCTAAAGAGTAAGCATTGTTATGGACTCGAGCTATGAGCTCGGGTCAAGTGACTCAAGTCCGGCTCCGGAAAGTATGCATACTTTGTGCGGCTAGGTTAGGGCTTTACATAGACTATGCATAGACCACGTATAAGGGACTATATATCCGAATACTATATAATTACTAGTGTAATTCCTTTCTTCTTCTATAAGAATAATATTCTTATTTTAAACGCTTATATATAGTAGCTATAAGGCTAGTTTATAATATATATTATTATTTACTATAGAAATAACCTAGCTAGCAAATACACTATTACTACTAAATATAATAAACACTAATAAGTTAGCACTTCTATAATAATAAGTAAAATAGTAAGTAAAATAAATCTAGTACTTAGCTAATACGTAAAATATAGCACTTATACTAATTTAGATTAAGCAAAAACCCTTACCTATAGGCCCTCTCTTTAATAGTAATAAAGTCTTATTTATAGCTTAAAAAGGCCTTATAACTTATAAGCTACTAGTAAATAAGGAGTTTATTAGTAGTAATTAGGATTAGTAATGCTTTATTTACTAAAACCTATTACCTAAGGTCTAAGTATAGGTTATACCTTTCTTTAAGAAAGGCTACCTAAAGAACTTCTATTTATCTAGACTTCTTAACTATTTAGGGGAGATATTTAATAACCCTAGGAAATAGCTATTATAAAACTTAACTAGTTAATATAATAATAGAATAAGAGGTTTAGTAACTTTTATATTTACTTTAAATAGAAGTTAGCCTTAGCTAGGGGGCTTAGGTAAGTAAACTTAGTAAAGTTATCTAAGTTATATATAGTGCTTAATAAGTAAATAAGGGACTATAGCGTTAAATAAGATATACCTTAGGCTAATTATGTAGTAGTAATAGCTTACTATTAAAGTATTATACTAGATATTAAATCCTACTAACTAGAGGAAAAATACTATATATAGAAATAAGGTAATCTAGCGCCTAACCTAATTAAGGCTAAGGTATAGGATAAGAATACGCTAATAATAGATATTTACTTTATAAGTATAATAAGGACTTAGTAAGGTTCTAGAAAGTTTATAAGATACTAAAAGTTAGGTAATAAGAGAGGTAGTAAGTACACTAAGTAAGTTACTTAGGATATACTTAATATACACTATAATAAGGGCTAGTATTTATAATATAGCTTCTCTAAGTATTTTACTATAGTATACTTATTATATCCTACTATTTACCTATAAAAGAAGTCTTCTATAAATACTTATAATATAGAGGAGGCGCTTACTATTAGCTTAGATAATAAGTCTATAAGTTAGTTAAAAAAAGAGTAACCTTATTATTAAGTTATTTAACTAGGGATAAAGGAAGGAAGTATAGAAGGGCTTTATAGTATATAGCTATTACTAATAAGAACTATAAAGAGATTTAGAGTAATATAGACTTAATTCCCTTCTTAGTCCTTACTTTAATTAATAAGACTACCTTTATAAATACTTAAGTTAATATAGGTTATAACTACTATACTACTATAAGTAAATGCCTTATCTAAAAGTGTTGGAACAAAAGTGATATCAATCACGCGAGCAGCAGCCGCAATTACCTAGCAAAAGCTCGGGCCGCGCGCAAGCCCAGCACGCGACCCACAACCTAGCCTCGTGATTGGCTAGGAATTGTGGGGCTACAAACGCGTAACCCCTTTTGCCTTTATCATTGCGGCTTCTAGTTTCTGACTTCCCTTTTCTACATCGATCACATACCGCAGCCTAGAATAGATAATCAATGATGATACTATTCTTCGGGCTTACGATCTTATTACATTGAATTCAATCCCCTGTGATACCAACAAAAAGCTTAGGTTAAAACGCCTCCCTTTTCTAACTAAAAGGTTAGTTTATATAGCTATTAGTATAAAGTAAGGGAGAAAAAAGAGTTAGAAGAAATAATTATATATTTCGCATATTATTTGTTTTTAGTTAAATTTAGATAGATAGGAAATGCTAATTATAGTATATGTAATCCTAGGACTAATAAGATAACTAATTCTAGGTACACTATAGATAAAATAGAACAAAATTAACCTAGATATAGCAAGATAGTAAGTATATATAGGATTAGCTAATAGACTACTTATATAAGCTATAGCTAATAGAAAGGTTAACTAACTTATAGTATTTATTCTAGGTTTAATATTTATAGGGATAATATAATAGGTAAAGAGATAGAAGAAGAATATTTAGCTTTACGCTATAAGCTTATAGGAAATTATATTTATCTTGTAAATTAATATAACCCTAAAGCCTATAAAGAAGGAGCTTCTAGCTTCCTTACTAGAGGTATTATAAGACTTTAGAGACTTATTTCTAGAAAGTAAGGTAAGTGCCCTACTACTATACTAAGGGAAATTAAACTATTATATTCGCCTAAAATATAACACGAATAGAAATAAACCTAACTTACTATAGGCAGCTTTATATAATATACCTTAGGAGTATTTACTAGAAATCTAGAAATAGGTAATAGACTTAATAAATAAGGGTTAGATTTAAGCAAGCTTTTTATTAGTAGTAGCCCTAGTATTACTAGTAAAGAAGCCTAGTAAGGGTTAGAGGTTTTATGTAGACTATTATACGCTTAATAAGATTATAAAATAAGACTATTACCTACTACTACTAGTAAAAGAAATATTACACTCTTTAGCTAAAGTAAAGTAATTTATAAAGCTAGATATATAATTAGCATTTTACTATATATATATTACTAAGGGCAAGGAACACTAGACTACATTTTAGATAAGGTTTAGCTTATTTAAATAGCTAGTATGTGTGAAAACAAAGGGATAGCTAGGCAAGAGGTATAGGGGCACTTGTATATTAACTAAAGCTTGCTAGGTCTAAGTGTATTATACGTGCGAGTTACTAGCTTATAGCTAGCGGCTTGCTAGTATTACGTAAACCTAGCCCTAGGGCGTGGTGTACTTACCTAGTGTATACTAGCGTATAGGTATTATAAGTAAGGCCTTATAATTACCCCCTTACTTTTAGCTAGGCTCCTAAATAGCTTTTAGTAAGTAATATCTAGCTATTTGCTAAGTAGTAGTAATATTAAAATAATAATAAATAATACTTAGCACTTAAGTATAAGTTTACTTATAACTCCTTATTATATTACTAACTTTTCCTTTCCTTATTTATAGTAAACTTTTCCTAAATACTATTATATTATTAGTTACTATAATTTTATCTTTATTACTCCTTATATTTTTACTATAGAATTAGATAAGGAAAGCGTTATTACTATCCCTAATATTTATTTAAAGGGATATAGCTATATATATTATTTACACATAGGTTACATAGACTTTAAGAAGAATTCTTTAGCTAAGCCTAATATCCCTTAGATTAACTATTAATTCCCTAGCGTGTAAAGTATTATTATTAAAAGAAAGAATTTAAAATATTATATCTAATATATTAAATATAGTAATACTTATAAAATAGTAAGTATATTACTTTCTTTGTATTTTTAGTCCCTAATTACCTATGTTTCTCTAGGTAATGCTAACTATATAAGGGGATTTCCTTAATCTTCTTACTATTCTTAATTAGGTAAAAACTTTAATAAATACCCTAAGTAATTAAGCCCCTAATAATCTTAATAATTATATGTTTTTAGAAGTAACTTACTACTATTTTAGTACTTATTATTTAAACCTTATTTTAGGGTTTAATTATGCTAATATAGCTTATTATATTTCCTTTAGTTTAACTAGGGCTACTAAGGTTTATTAGGTATATCTTACTATATATTCTCTAGACCTTTGCTTACTCTCTAGGTAAGCTACTTTAGCTATATATAACTAGTATATTATTTTACGCTAGTAACTCTTAGTTACTATATTTCCTACCCCTATCCTAGGGATAGTAAGTTAGCACTTCTCCTTTATTACTTATTTACTAACTTTTTATAGCTAGACTACGCTATATATTATAATACCTAGAAGGTAAAAATAACTTTATAGTTATAATATTATAACCTAGGATTTATCCCTTAAGGGGTAGTAAAGCACTAGTTTTTCTAGGTAATAGAGGTAGTAGTTTAGGAGAATAAGAGTAAGGACACTAAGTACCTCTTTTATAATAGTATTATTTTAATGTATAAGGGGGTAACTATAGAAGGGTTTCCTTTAAAACTCCCCTCCTTATAAGAATCTTTTCTTTTATTATTTAGTAAATAGTTTAATAAGGTTTTTAATTAGAGTATAATAGTAGCTAATAAGGCTAGGCCTTTTTTATAATTACCTTATCCCTTATTACCTATAACTTACTTATATCTTACTATACTTTCTCCTTATTTTAATTTAATAAAAAGCCTAAATTATATATTAAGCGCTTTCTATATCTTTTACTACTACTTATTAATTATATTTACTTAGCTAACCCTTTTATTTTACTAGGTATTTATTATCTTTATAAGTCTTTCTATAATCCTTAACTTCTTTAACTTTAAATTTATTATCTTTATTTTTAAAGTCTAGTATTAGTATTTCTTTATTTATAGTGTTTTCCTAGTAATTCTATAGCTTTAATAAGCTAATATAAAATATATTATATAGTTAACTATACTTATTAGGTAGTGCTAGTTAGTATGCTTATTTACTTATAGTATTAAGTATTTAAAATAGCCTAATAAATCTTAGGTTTAGCTTTTATTTTATATCCTTAAGTTTAATATTCTTTACTAATAGTAGTACTAAGTCTTCTCTTTTAAGGTTAATAGCTAGTATTATTAGTTATAGTACTTTACCTATACTTTAGTAGCTCTTACCTAGTTATATACTAGTTTCTCCTTAACTTTATATAGCTTCTAGATATATATATAAGCTTCTAGGACTTTCCCTTCCTTACTCTTATTCTTAAGAGCTAGATAAAACTTAGGTAAATAGCCTATAAAAGTGTAGTTAAGGGAGTAACTTATTATCCTATTAATAGTATTATTATATATAAATTAAGCTATTAGGAGTAGCTTTAGCTATAGCTATTAGTTTTCTTTAATAAAGTATTATAAGTAATATTTAAGCACTTAGTTTATTCTCTTTATTTACCTATTAGTTTAGGGGTAAAATACTATTAAAAGCCTTTACTTTACATATAATAAGTAATATATATCTAACTAGAATTAGCTTATAAACACTAATCCTTTATTAGATATAATACCCTCTAATAGCCTAAATTAAAGCTTAATTTCCTTATAAAATAACTTTACTAATTTAGCTATATTAATTATAGTCTTTATAGTAAGGAAAATAAAGTACTTAGTAAATTAGTCTATAATTACTAGGATTATATTAGTTTCTTAGTTACCTAGCTATACTAGTAGTAATCCTATAATAAAATCTATTAAGATTTTTGCTTATAGTTACCTTAGTATTAGTAGTGATTTAAGGCTTTTATATAAGTAGTGCCTTCTAGCTACTATATACTAGTATACTCTATAGCTAAATATATAGTCTAAAATAGCTTTACTTATTACTAGTTACTAATAGTAATATTTTAGTAGCTTAAGAGTATATTTAGTTTTAAAGTAACTTACTAGTAAATTATTATAGTATAGCTATAAAAGCTCTTATTATAAGATAGGCTCCTATAGAATAACTACCTAGTCTTTATATATTAGAAAACCCCTTATACTATATAACTATAAACTAGCTTTTCCCCTTCCTTTTACTTAGAAGTTAACCTTACCTTTATGTTTTTATAAATCTAAATCTTAGTCTTATATCTTTTATAGTAGTTATACTAATAGTTTATTTACTATAAATTAGTAAGGATTTAGTAATATAATAGCCCCTTAAATTACTTATACTATACTAATATCTTAGATATATATTACCTTCTCCTTAAAATTACCCTTATTTAGCTAACCTATTACTAAATCTATAGTAGCTAACTAGCCTTTTACCTAGGCTACTATTAACTTAGTAAGCTTTAAAACTAGTATTATACTATAACTTCTTTAATATATTAGTACTTTTTCTTTTACTATATAAGTAATTACTATTTTCCTTTAAAGCTTTAGTAAGAGTGCCTTATTTAATATAAGTTTACCCTTATAATTAGACTTTCTTAATAATATATTTATAAGGTTACTTTTCCCTAGTCTATACTTAATTATAAAATAAAAAGGGTAGAGAAATATACACTATTATACTTACTTTCTATTTAGTTTTTACTACCTTATAAAGGTCTATAAGTTATAGTAATTTAATAAGACCTTTATAAGTATCTTTATACCTTTAATATAGTATTACTAGTATTTAAATAACTTTACTATAGTAAGTAACTCTTAGTTAGCTATGCTATAGTTACGTTTAGTATCTATAAACTTCCTTAACTAAAAGGCTACTAGATACTAATAGCTCTTATTATCTTACTAAGATAGGATTCTTATTATTATAAAAATTAAGGTATTTATCTTAATATATACTACTTAACTTAGGTTATAATATTAGAGTAAAGGTGCTTACTAAAAGGTATCTTTTAGCTAGTTAAATACTAGCTATTCCTTTTCCTTAAATATAAACCTCCTAGTCTAAATGCTATTTTAACTACCTTTTATTAATACATAAAGAGGTGCTATAATCCTAGAGTATTTATAGATAAACTATTAGTAAAAGTTATAAAATCTAAGAAATAACTATATATCCTTAAAACTTATTAGCTTCTTCTATTCTCTAATTATATTAACTTAGTAAGTATTTATTAATATCCTATTAATAAAGAGAATAAACCCTAGGAATTTTACTAATTCCTTATAAAAAAGCACTTAGAGGGTTTTATATATAACTTTACTAACCTTATATATTCTAGGACTTACTTAATATATTTAGTATGCTTCTTCTTTATCTTAAAGAAAATTAAGATATTATCTAAATACACTATATAAATATTATTAACTAGCTTATAAAGCGCCTTATAAATATAGCTTTAAAAAGTAACTAAGGTATTAGTTAACCTAAAAGGTATTATAAGGTACTTATAGTGCTTATAATATATATAAAAAGCTATCTTTTACTTATTACCCTCTTTAATACAAGTTTAGTAGTATATATTCTTAATATTAATCTTTAAGAAAAAATAAGCCTCTTAGCACTAATTAAGAATCTTTAAAATTAAGGGGACAGTATAGTAATTCTTTTATATTACCTTATTAAGTCCTTAATAGTTTATATATAGCTAAAGTATCCTATCCTTCTTTAGTATAAATAAGATAAGTATGCTTACTAGGCTTTTTAAGGGTCTTATCTAGCCTTTTCTTAGGTTATTATTAATATATTCCTAGAGCTCTTTAAGTTTACTTTAGGAAAGAGGGTAGATTAGTTTATATAAGGGTGTAGCTCCTAGTATAAGATTAATTATATAGTTAGTTAACTTCTTAGATAGGAGGCTCCTTACCTTATTTAATATAAATATATTTTTAAACTTATATAGCTCCTTAGGGATATTTTTAATAGTTTTATATACTATTGCTTTCTCTTTATCTTTAAGAGAGATAAACTTATTTTTTATTACGCTTATAATAGTATATATAATTATTTTATTACGTATTACCTTTGTAAATTTATAAGAAGTTAGTAGTAAAAAAGCTACCTTTCTTTTCTTAAACTACTATTCTTATAAGTATAAGTAAAGGTATATATATTTTTCTATAAGTATATGTATTCTAATTAATATAAGGCTTCCCTTTGCTCTTAGGTCCTTATTAATAGCTATATATAGTAGTTTAAGGTCCTTCTTTTTACCCCTTAAGTCTTAGATTATAATAAGTGCCTTATAGATATTATATTAGAGAACTATAAAAGCCCTTACTACCTTTAGAATAGGCACTATAGCCTTAGCTTAATTAAGCTTATAGGTTTATATAAACTAGGCGCTAATAATATTAATCTTAGTATAACTATTAAGATTTACTACTATTTTAATATCTTTTTACTTATAAATAGTAACTAGTATATAGAATTAATATCTTACTAGTACCTTAGTGTTTAAGGTAAAGGTAAGGGTATTTACTTTTATCTCTAGGAGTTTCCCTAACCTTCTTACTAGTCTTTCCTTAGCTTATTATAATTATAAAAGAAATACTCTATATTACTATAATTAAAGTATGATTTTCTTTCTTATAGCCTATTATTATTTAGGTAGGTAGCTAAGGTCTTTTCTTTATCCTTATTCTTATCTTTTTAGTCCTTATTTAGCTAATAGCCTTATAAAGAGTTATATCTTTAATATTAAGGGGCCTTATATAAGCCTTTCTTTTTTAAATTATTTAGCTTTTACTTATTCTTTAATATTACCTCCTAGAACTATTAGGTAAGTTATATAACCTCTTCTTATATTAACCTAGTAATATCTATATATAAGTTAATATAGTCTTATAAGTTAGGAAGTAATTTCGTAAAGAATATAAAAGTATAGGTCTTTTCTAAGGCTTATTCTAGGTGTTTCTCTAGTAAATCTAAGTAAATACTAAACTTAATAAGACTCTAGCTTTCTTTTTACTTTATATTTTCTAGCTATATAGCTATTTATATATTATAGCTTATAAAGTCCTTAAGTAGTATAAGAGTCTAGTCCTAGAACTTATCCTAGTTATCCTTAAGGTAATCCTAACTATTAGCTAGTTATTTTTTAATATATTAGTCCTATCTAGCCTAATAGTTTATATATATATAATTAAGTGTAAATAAGATCTTTTAGTTATCTTAGTAATATTTTTCTTTACCCTCTTAAAGGTATAGTTAAGGTTATTAAGCTATATCTTATGCTTCTATAAGTTTATAAGGTATTAGAGTTTTATAATATTTTAGACCTTAATTTCTTAGCTACTAAGGCTTAAGAAGAAACTAGCTTTTTAGCCCCTTTTTACTAGTTTTTTTTCTTTATAAGATTATATTAAGTTAGTAAGCTTTTATTCTTACTCCTATAGTTCCTTAAGTTACTTAAGCTAAGTAATTTACTTTTTAATTACTATTTTTTCTACCCTTATAGTAAAGGGTATAGCTTTAAATAAGATTATAAAATATAGTATATTCTTAGATATAGTATTACTATTATTTAGCTAATCCTAAGTAATATATAGTATTATTCTAGTAAATTAGGTTATTCTCCCCCTTATATTACTCTTAGGTAACTAGTAGGAGAAGCTTTAGAATTATAAGAATAAAGGGATAGCTAAGTAATAGATATAGGGGTACTTATATATTAACTAAAGCTTACTAGGTCTAAGTGTGTTATATATGTAAGTTACTAGCTTATAGCTAGCGGCTTGCTAGTGTCACATAGACCTAGCCCTAGGGCGTGATATGCTTGCCTAGTGTGCGCTAGCGCACGGGTGTTGTGAGTAGGGCCTCATAGTATGCCCCTTTAGATTAGCAAGCACACTAGTAACTTTCTAGAGGTATATTAATAGCGCGTTAAGTAGCATCCTTAGTAATTATATTATTACATATCTTAATAATATACTTATATACTTAGGCAGATTATAGAAGAATCACATGCAAAAAGTCTATAGTATACTATCTAGACTATAATAAGCTAGTCTAAACCTAGATATTAAAAAGTATATCTTTATAACTAAAGAGGTTAAGTACCTTAGGTTTATTATCTAGGTAAGGAAAGCTATTTATCTAGATAAGGAGAAGATTATAGTAATTTAGGATTAGGAGGCACTAACTAGGGTCTAGGGTATCTATAGCTTTCTTAGTTTCGCTAACTTCTATTATAATTTTATACTAAATTTCTTAGATATAGTAAGCCCCCTTATTAACTTAATAAAGAAGGGAGCCTTATTTTACTAGTTAAAGGAGTGTAATAAGGCTTTTAAGGTATTAAAGTTAGCTTTTATATTATACCTAATCCTAGCTTAGTAAGATCCTAAAAGGGACACTTTAGTGGAGGTAAATTACTTAGAAACAGCTTTAAGGGGGTGTCTCTCTTAGTTTAGTAATAATAGTATTTTATATCTAGTAGCTTACTATTTAGCTTAATTATAGGCTACTTAGTAAAATTATATAATTTATAATAAGAAGCTACTAGTAATTATCTCCTATCTTAAGGTATAGTTAGTAAAGCTATAAAGCATAAGTAAACTATTTATAATACTAATAAACTATAAGAACCTTAAGTACTTTATAGCGCTAAGGGAGATATTAGAATATTAAGCATAGTAAGTAAAGACTCTACTACTATTTAATTTCTATTTATATTATAAACTAGGTACTTAAGCAAAATAACTAAATATATTATTATAGCACTATCCTAATAGGCTAGAAATAGAAAGGGTAAAGGCACTAATTATTTAGTTAGTAATAAGCCTTATAAAATTCTCCTTTAAGGGGAGATAGCTATATATATACCTTAAGCCTATTATAGTAATAAATAAGGGTATCCCTAATAATAACCTAACTATAATAAGGACTTTGCTTACTAGCAAGTCTATGTTTATAAATAAGTACCTTTAGTCTCTATAGGATTAGTCTTTAGCTTAGGATAAAGCTTATAGGTTATAGGTTAATATAGTAGTAGTAAGGGCTAGGAAGTTCCTAGATATTACTAATACTAGAGAATAGATTATAGACTATTAGATTAGTGTAAAAGGGACGCTATAATTTTAAGGATAAATATAGGTTCCTAAGTAAGAGCTACTAACTATAATATTAATATAGCGTGTTTATAACTTACCCTTATTAGGCCACCTAGGCTAGAATATAACCTTTAAGGCGCTTTAAAGGGACTTCTATTAGGATAGTATATTATAGGATATAGCCTAATTTATATAGAACTACTACTATTATAAAGGGTAAAAGAGCTAGTAACTATAATAAGGCTTATTAAAGCTAATTCCATTACCTAATAGGTATTAGTTATAAATATTTATTAACTTTATAATAAACCTACTAGCGGAAACATAGGATTAGCCACGGTTTCTTATAGTTATTACTAATTGTTTATTAAAGTATGTTTAGTTAAAGGTAATAATATTAATAAAAGCTAGGGCTTACGTGAAATAATTTAAATATTACTAGTAGTGGTTTTATAAGTTCCTTATATAAATTATTACAAACTATAGGTTAGATTAGCTTAGTAATTTCTAGACTAAGCTTTATAGTAAAGTTAGTATATAATAGTTACTTTCTACTATATATTACCCTTAGATAAATAGTAGTATAGAAAGGGCTAACTAGGAAGTATAGGCTATACTATATATAATACTATCTTTCTCCTAGTTTAAATAGCTAGATTACCTACTAGCTTACTAATTAGCGTTAAATAACAGGGATTTATTAGTAATAAGGATAAGCATAAATATAGCACTTTATAGGTTTAATATAGCACTTTATAGGTTTAATATAGCTATAATTTAGGATCTATCCCCTATAGGGTAGTTTACTATATTAGCAAAGGGAAAGGCTTAAGCCTTTCTATAATATTTAAAGGATAGTATAGATTTAACACAAGCTATAATAGCCTTTGTCTAGTAATAATAGCAGGAGAATATAAATAGTAGTTATAGGCTAGCGGAATAATTCTAGGTTAGGGACTACATATAGCTTAGTCTTTGTAATATTAAGATAAACTATCCCTATAAGAAGTTAGATTAGGTTATAGCTAATGTGAGGCCCCACTCATAACACGGATGCACCCCGCTAGTGCACTACGCTATAGGGCTAGGTCTACGTGACACTAGCAAGCCACTAGCTATAAGCTAGTAACTCGCATATATAATACACTTAGACCTAGTAAGCTTTAGTTAATATATAAGTACCCTTATACCTCTTACCTAGCTATCCCTTTATTCTTATAATTCTAAAGCTTCTCTTACTAGCTACCTAAGAGTAATATAAGGGGAAAAACTACCTAATTTACTAGAATAATACTATATATTACTTAGGACCCGCTAAATAATAGTAATACTATAGCTAATAATATACTATATTTTATAAGAACCTTATCTAAGACTAAATCCTTTATAATAAAGGTAAAAGAGATAGTAGTTAGGAAGTGAATTACTTAGCTTAAGTAACTTAAGGAACTATAGGAGTAAGAATAAGAACTTACTAACTTACTATAACTTTATAGAGAAGGAGTGCTAATAAAAAGGGGCTAAAAGGCTAGTATATCCTTAAGTCTTAGTAGCTAAGAAGTTAAGGTTTAAAATATTATAAAACTCTAATACCTTATAAACCTATAAAAGTATAAGATATAGCTTAATAACCTTAACTATGCCTTTAAGAGAGTAAAAAAGAAGTATTATTAGGATAACTAAAAAATTCTCTTTATACTTAACTATATATATATAAACTACTAGGTAAGATAGGACTAATATATTAAAGAATAACTAGCTAATAGCTAGGATTACCCTAAGGATAACTAGGATAAGTTCTAGGACTAGACCCTTATACTACTTAAGGACTCTATAAGCTATAATATATAAATAGCTACTTAGCTAGAGAATATAAAGTAAAAGGAGGGCTAGAGCCTTATTAAATTTAGTATTTACTTAGATTTACTAAAGGAATACCTTAAATAAGCTCTAGAAAAGATATATACTTTTATATTCTTTATAAAATTAGTCCTTAACTTATAAAACTATATTAACTTATATATAAATATTACTAGACTAATATAAGAAGAGGTTATATAACTTACCTAATAATTTTAGGAGGTAATATTAAAGAATAAGCAAAAGCTAAATAATTTAGAAAAGAAAGGCTTATATAAAGCCTCCTAATATTAAAGATATAACTCTTTATAAGGCTATTAGCTAAATAAGGACTAAAAAGATAAGGATAAGGATAAAGAAAAGACCTTAGCTACTTACCTAAATAATAATAAGCTATAAGGAAGAAAATAGTGCTTTAATTATAGTAGTATAAAGTATTTTTTTTATAATTATAATAAGCTAAGGAAAGACTAGTAAGAAGGTTAGGGAAACTCCTAGAGATAGAAGTAAATACCCTTACCTCTACCTTAAACACTAGGGTACTAGTAGGACACTAATTTTATATACTAGTTACTATTTATAGGTAAAAAGATATTAAAATAGTAGCAAATCTTAATAGTTATGCTAAGATTAATATTATTAGCGCCTAGTTTGCATAGACTTATAAGCTTAATTAGGCTAAGGCTATAGCGCTTATTCTAAAGGTAGTAAGGTCTTTTATAGTTCCCTAATATAGTATTAATAAGGTACTTATTATAATCTAAGACTTAAGGGGTAAAAAGAAGGACCTTAAACTACTATATATAGCTATTAATAAGGACCTAAGAGTAAAGGGAAGCCTTATATTAATTAGGATATATATACTTATAAAAGAATATATATACCTTTGCTTATACTTATAAGAATAGTGGTTTAAGAAAAGAAAAGTAGCCTTTTTACTACTAACTTCTTATAAGTTTATAAAGGTAATATGTAATAAGATAATTATATATACTATTATAAGCATAATAAAAGATAAATTTATCCCTCTTAAAAATAAAGAGAAGGTAAAAGCATATAGAACTATTAAAGATATTCTAGAGAAGCTATATAAGTTTAAAGATATGTTTATATTAGATAAAGTAAGGAGCCTTTTATTAAAGAAGTTAATAAACTATGTAATTAATCTTATACTAGGAGCTATACCTCTATATAGACTAATTTACTCTCTCTCCTAAAGTAAACTTAAAAAGCTTTAGGAATATATTAATAATAACCTAAAGAAAGGCTAAATAAGACCCTTAAAGAGCCTAGTAAGTATACCTATTTTATTTATACTAAAGAAGGATAGAATACTTTAACTATATATAAATTACTAAGGATTTAATAAGGTAATATAGAAAAATTACTATGCTTTCCCCCTAATTTTAAAGATTCTTAATTAATACTAAGAGGTTTTTTTTTTTAAAGATTAATATTAAGGATATATATTACTAAATCTATATTAAAGAGGGTAATAAGTAAAAGATAGCCTTTTATATATATTATAGGCACTATAAGTACCTTATAATACCTTTTAGGTTAACTAATACCTTAGCTACTTTTTAAAGCTATATTTATAAGGCACTTTATAGGCTAGTTAATACTATTTATATAATATATTTAGATAATATCTTAATCTTCTCTAAGATAAAGAAGAAGTATACTAAATATATTAAGTAAGTCCTAGAATATATAAGGTTAGCAAAGTTATATATAAAACTCTCTAAGTGCTTTTTTATAAGGAATTAGTAAAATTCCTAGGGTTTATTCTCTTTATTAATAGGATATTAATAAATACTTACTAGGTTAATATAATTAAAGAATAGAAAAAGCTAATAAGTTTTAAGAATATATAGTTATTTCTTAGATTTTATAACTTCTACTAATAGTTTATTTATAAATACTCTAGGATTATAGTACCTCTTTATATGTTAATAAAGGGTAGTTAAAATAGCATTTAGACTAGGAGGTTTATATTTAGGGAAAAGGAATAGCTAGCGTTTAACTAGCTAAAAGATACTTTTTATTTATAAATACTCTAGGATTATAGTACCTCTTTATGTGTTAATAAAGGGTAGTTAAAATAGCATTTAGACTAGAAGGTTTATATTTAGGGAAAAGGAATAGCTAGCGTTTAACTAGCTAAAAGATACTTTTTAGTAAGCGCCTTTACTCTAATCAGAGCATTGCACTACAATGTGTATTGTAGTGTAGTTTTTGTAGTGTAGTGTAATAACTACACTACAAACTACATTACACTACAAACTACACTAACTACAAATACTACATTTGTAGTGTTAGTAAAAATATTTATCTTAGCTTATAATAGCTTATAGTAACTTATAGTAGCTTATAATAGCTTATAATAGCTTATAATAGCTTATAATAGCTTATCTTAGCTTATCTTAGCTTATAAGTATATTACTTATATAAGTTACAATATTATTAGTGTTAAAGTTTAATTAAAAATAAATAAGTAATAAATAAATTAAATATAAGTATAAGTATTTATAAGTAAATTACTATAGAAAAAGCTAGACTTTTTAATTATTTAGTATTTTAAGGTTTTTTAAAGTATTAATAAAATAAAATACTTTTCTCTTTTATATTTTTTTATATTATAATAATACTAATTATAATAATTATAGTATATTATTTAAAAGTAAGTCCTAGTATTTTATTTAAAAATAAGTTAAAATAATTATAATAAAGCTTATTAAAGTTATTATAGTAATAAAAGTAATAAAAGTAATTATAGTATATAAAATAAATGTATATTTTATTATTTTATTTTAAAAATAAGTTAAAATTATTTTAATAGCTTAATTTAGTTATATAGCTTAGTTTAAATAATATAATTATTTATATATGAATACTTTATAAATATTACTATTTTTTATTCTTTTTATATATATTATACTAAGAAAATATATAAAGTTCTTATATATAACTTCTTAAAGCTTTATAATTATTAAGTAAAAAGTAATATTTAAATAGTAAATAAATAGTTTAAGCTTTTTTAAGTTTTAATCTTATAATAATAATATATAAGTACTAAGTATATATATTATTAACTTCTAGTTATTAATTTTAAATTCCTAATTAATTTAACTATATTAGTTTAAAGTATTATTTTAATTTAAAGTTATAAAAGTAATTATAAAAATAGAAAATAATTTTAGTAATAGTAAATAAAATTATAGTAAGGTTTTTCTTAAAGTTATATTAGTAAAGAAAAGTATTAAGAATAATAGCCTTATAAAAAACTTATAATAGTACTTATAACCCTAGTTATAATAAAACCTATAAAAGGTTATAATCTTATAACTTAAATAACTAATTTAATAAAATAGCTAATAATATAAGTATAAAATTAATAGCTTTCTTCTAATTAGTATATTAATACTACTATATAAAAAGACCCACTTTTTATTTACCTAACACTATATTTGTAGTTTTTGTAGTGTAGTGTAGTTAGTGTAGTTAGTAACTACACTAACTACAAGAAAAAAAACTACACTACACTAAATACTAGCTAAAAAAACTACACTATAACTACAAAATTTTCCTAAAAACTACACTAACTACACTACAAACAATGCTCTGACTCTAATATTATAACCTAAGTTAAGCGATGTATATTAAGATAAATACCTTGATTTTTGTAATAGTAAGAATCCTATCTTAATAGGATAATAAAGGCTATTAGTATTTAGTAGCTTTTTAGTTAAGGAAGTTTATAAATACTAAATATAACTATAGTATAGCTAACTAAGAGTTACTTACTATAGTAAAGTTATTTAAATACTAGTAATACTATATTAAAGGTATAGAAATACTTATAGAGGTCTTATTAGACTACTATAACTTATAAACCTTTATAAGGTAATATAAGCTAAATAGAAGGTAAGTATAATAGTATATATTTCTCTACCCTTTTTATTTTATAATTAAGTATAGACTAAGGAAAAGTAACCTTATAAATATACTATTAAGAAGGTCTAATTATAAGGGTAAACCTATATTAAATAAGGTATTTTTACTAAAGCTTTAAAGGAAAATAGTAGTTACTTATATAGTAAAAGAAAAAGTACTAATATATTAAAGAAGTTATAGTATAATACTAGTTTTAAAGCTTACTAAGTTAATAATAGCCTAGGTAAAAGGCTAGTTAGCTACTATAAATCTAGTAATAGGTTAGCTAAATAAGGGTAATTTTAAGGAGAAGGTAATATATATTTAAAATATTAGTATAATATAAGTAATTTAAGAGGCTATTATATTACTAAATCCTTACTAATTTATAGTAAATAAACTATTAGCATAACTATTATAAAAGGTATAAGACTAAGATTTAGATTTATAAAAATATAAAGGTAAGGTTAACTTCTAAGTAAAAGGGAGAGAAAAAGCTAGTTTATAGTTATATAGTATAAGGGGTTTTCTAATATATAAAGACTAAGTAGTTATTTTATAGGAGCTTATCTTATAATAGAAGCTTTTATAGCTATACTATAATAATTTACTAGTAAGTTACTTTAGGACTAAATACACTCTTAAGCTACTAAAACATTACTATTAGTAGCTAGTAATAAGTAAAGCTATTTTAAACTATATATCTAGCTATAAAGTATACTAGTGTGTAGTAGCTAGAAGGCATTACCTATATAAAAGCCTTAAATTACTACTAATACTAAGGTAACTATAGGTAGAGATCTTAATAGATTTTGTTATAGGATTACTACTAGTATAGTTAGGTAACTAAGAAACTAATATAATTCTAGTGATTATAAACTAATTTACTAAGTACTTTATTTTCCTTGCTATAGAGACTATAATTAACGTAGCTAAATTAGCAAAGTTATTTTATAAGGAAATCAAGCTTTAATTTAGGGTACCTAAGGGTATTATATTTAATAGAGAATTAGTGTTTATAAGCTAATTCTAGTTAGATATATATTATATATTATATATAAAGCAAAGGCTTTTAATAGTATTTTACCCTTAAATAAATAAGTAAATAAAGAGAATAAACTAAGTACTTAAATATTACTTATAATACTTTATTAAAGAAAACTAATAGCTATAGCTAAAGCTAATCCTAATAGCTTAGTTTATATATAATAATACTATTAATAGGATAATAAGTTACTTCCTTAATTATACTTTTATAGGCTATTTACTTAAGTTTTACCTAGCTCTTAAGGGTAAGAGTAAGGAAGGGAAGGTACTAGAAGCTTATATATATATAAAAAAGCTATATAAGGTTAGGGAGAAACTAGTATATAACTAGGTAAAAGCTACTAAAATATAAGCAAAGTATTATAACTAATAACACTAGCTACTAACCCTAAAAGAGAAAACCTTATACTACTATTAGTAAAGAATATTAGACTTAAGGATATAAAATAGAAGCTAATCCCTAGATTTATTAGGCTATTTTACGTACTTAATATAGTAAGTAAATAAGCATACTAACTAGCATTACCTAATAAGTATAGTTAACTATATAATATATTTTATATTAGTCTATTAGAGCTATAAAATTACTAGGAAGATACTATAAATAAAGAAATACTAATACTAACCTTAAAGATAAAGATAATAAATTTAAAGTTAAAGAAGTTAAGGATTATAGGAAGACTTATAAAGGTAATAAATACCTAGTAAAATAAAAGGGTTAGCTAAGTAAATATAATTAATAGGTAGTAGTAAAAGATATAGAAAGCGCTTAATATATAATTTAGGCCTTCTATTAAAATAAAATAAGGGGGAAGTGTAGTAAGATATAAGCGAATTATAAGTATTAAGGAATAATATTACTATAGTAAAGGTTTAATATTATTAGTTACCTAAAAACTTTGCCTAGAGGCTTGCATTATATTATAGAAAAACAAAGGAAATAACACCTAAAGTATAGGTAAAGTAACTAGAAAACCCTCTATTATAGCCTCTATATAGGAGATAACCTTGCTATTAATAAACCTATACTTTACCTTATTCTTATTAGCCTAAATCACTTTCTCTATAGTATAGAAAAAGTAGTACACTACTATAGCCTAGGTAATATAGCCTAGATTTAATAAATAAAGCTAAAGAACTATATATGCTTCCTATATAGCTATAGTATTCTCTAGGTTCTCCTATTAAAATATTAGTAAAGCCCTAGTAAATAAATAATAAAAAGCTAAGGGTAAACTAGAAAAGAGGGGAATAAGGCTATAGCTACTAAGGTAACTTATAACTATTACTAAGAAACTAAATAGCTTTAGTAAGAAATAAAGGTAACTTATATAAAAAGGTTAGTAAATAATAAGTAATTAGGTTAGGATTTAATAGACTTAATATGCCTTTATAGTACTAGTTAATCTAAAGGTAATGTAATATATAGTGTTTATATAGTTAAATCCTATAACTAAGTTAAGAATATATATAGTAAAGCTATAGTAAGTTTCCTCTAAAAAAACATTAATACTTTTCTTATTTAGGGTAGAAATAGTAGTGCCTATAAGGGCTTATACTTACTTATAAATAACTATTAAGTTAGAAAAGTTACTAGCTATTATTACTATAGCCTAGTATAGAAAAGTTAGTAAGTTAGAAGTATATAATAATAGAATACTAAGTAACTTACTATCTTATAGGTATTACTATGCTTATTATATTAAATATAATATTTTAACTACTTACCCCTAGTAGCACTAACCCTAAGTAAAGAATAAGGAAAACTATATATAATCCTTAGTAAAGTAGCCTTAATTAGTAAGTGCCTCTTAAAGTTAGCATAACTAGTGTGTAAGTAATATATATAAGAGCACTTATAAAAGTAAATAGTATTAGTTTTTATAATAAAATAATAAGGATAAGTATATAATAAGTTAAGGTAAATAAAGTCTAATTAAAATTAATTAAAATAGTCTAAAGTTATAAGGAGAAAAAGGGAGTAATATAATAATAAGTTATAATAAAATTTATATTATAAAGCTAACTAATTTATTTGTTATTATTTTAATTATTATATAGTTAGTAAATAGCTATATTAAGGCTAGTAAAAGCTATTTAGAAGCCTAGCTATAAGTAAGGGGATAATTATAAGGCCTTACTTATAATATAAATACACCCCGCTAGTACACTACGCTATAGGGCTAGGTTTACGTAATACTAGCGAGCTACTAGCTATAAGCTAGTAACTCGCACGTATAATACACTTAGACCTAGCAAGCTTCAGTCAATATACAAGTGCCCCTATACCTCTTGCCTAGCTATCCCTTTGTTCTCACAGCTAAATATAAGGTACTTAAGGTTCCTATGCCTTTAACAGTCAAATTAGATATCCTAAGGGGACTATATCCTATCTTTTATATTAACCTAGTCTAGCATGTAGCGGATAACCTATTACTAAGCTAGAGACTAGCTAATAAACATCTACTACTAGAACTTATTATAATAAATACTAATAATAATCTTACGGAGTATTAGGTAAAGGAAATTCTTATAGCTAAAAACGCGCTAGGTAAGGGTTTAAATTAAAATATCTTAGTTAAATAAAAAGGCTATATATAGCTAATATAAAAACTATTAGAAAGTATAATATATATAGAGGCACTTAACTAATTTAAATTATAATAAGGAAATATATAAATAAATAATAGCCCTAAAAGAGTATATTTTAATTTAGCTATAAAAAATTAAGGCACCTAGCTTATATCTAATATATATATACTCTAGCACTAAGATTTTACTATAGTATAAAGTAATTAGAAAGAAGGGGGGTATTATTAGTATTATTATATTATTAGTAAGTCTTAGTAATAGTGTAGGCTAGCTTTATAATAGTTTTAGCTATTTATTAAACTTAGGTATTACCTACCTCCTAGGTAAAGATAGACTAGGCTAAGTTATTATTTATAGTTTTTATACTATAAAAGAATTTAGTAGCTAGGTTATTATAACCTTAGTAAGTAAGTATTATCTAGGTAAGTATAAGTTACTATACCTTAGAGGTACCTTAGGCATAAGCTATACCTATAAGGGAAGAAGCTAAGGGCTAGGCCTTAGCTAGATTAATTTAGGCTATAGTAAATATACTATTAAAATATTTATAATAGTAAATAAAAATTTTTATAAGGGTAGTATATTACCCCTTACTATTAGTAAACTATAGTATAGCTAAAGTCTTAATAGCTTTACTTATAGCTAAAAGAGTCTTAAGATATTTAAAGATATAATAAAGTTTTAGGTTAGTACTATATAAGTACTTCTCCTAGATATATATATAATAACTAGTATAGTATAAGGTATAAGCTTAGTTTAGCCCTAGGGTATAGTTATATTTACCTTTATTTTAAAGATTATTTATATAAGAATTATATGGGAAATTATACTTCTTACTATTAAAAAAGCCTTATTATTAAAGTTTCCTTCTAAAATATACTTACTAAGGTAAGTACTCTTAGGTAAGGTAAAAAAAGTAAAAAAAAGGGAGAGAGTATACTAGAAGTAAGTTAGTTAGTAAGAGTAATAATATTACTTATAATAAGAAGTAAACTAAATATAGGAAAAGGGCTTTATAATTATAGAAGAATTAATAAATAAAGATAGGAAAGGTATAAGAAGAAAAATTTATAATAATATAAAGAGAGAAAAGTATAAATTTAAAGAAAGAGAGATAGGATATTTATATTTTAGAATAAATTAGTTAAGCTTTAATTAAGGTATAGGTTTTTATATTTATAAATAATAACTAGGAGTAAGTAAGGGTAGTATATTATATAATAAAGGGTTAGATAGTTCCTAATAAAGGGGTTATTTAAAGTAAAGTTTAAATTTAGTAAATAATAAATAAAATATAAGATTAAGGTAAAGATAAGAGGCTAAATAAGGTAAGGAGATAGCTAGTAGTAAAAAGCTATAAAATAAGTAGCTAGTGTTTTTAAAGGTAAAGCTAAAGTAAAGTAAGGTAATTTTATACTAAAAACTTTTTAGACTTATATAGTAAAGATATAACCTTACTAAGTAACCTACTAGCCTTACTAGGCTACTTATATATTTTTTAAGAGAGGGCTATATAATAAAGGTTTATATTTAATATATACTTACTTTTTAGTAAAAGAAAAAAAGAGAGAGTAAGTAAGGGGGTATATTATAGACTTAAGCTATAAGCTTAGGTTAAGTCTAGCTCTAGAAAGTATATATACTTTATATAGCTAGGTTAGGGCTTTATATAAACTATGTATAGACTACGCATAAGGGACTATATATTTGGATGCTATGTAACTACTAGTGTAATTTCTTTTTTCTTCTATTAATTTTTAATTTTTTTTGGGGTCATTGACTGTGGCCAATGCATCTAATTTTTAAGAAATAAAAAAAATTACTAGCAATACCTAGCTAGTGTGACAATTAACAACCAAATTTGATAATTACTATAGTGTTAGGTAAAATATTATTAGGAGCACGGAGGCTAGGGAGCTAGGGATAGAATAGTCACATAATAAAACCCTTAGATAAGCCTTAGGTTATGCAAATAACTAAGTAGCTATTAGATAGCTATGTGTATACAGTAGGGTATTTAGATAAGGACTACCTATAAGGTATATAGGAGGTTAGAGTTTAAGACCTTTATATACCTACCCCTAAGTAGTAGCTCTCTAGCTATAACTAAAAACCTTAGCCTTTACTTTATTTATATCTCCTTAATCTAATTATAATAAGTTAAACTCTTAAACCCTTTAAGGTAAATAAACTATTAGCTAGGTTTAAATATAAAGAAGCTATAGAATATTTACTTAAAACACACTTATATTACCTAGTAAGGGAGATATAAACCTATAGTACCTAGGGAGTAACTTATATACCCTAACTTTAAGGCCTAATAATAAAAGGATTTAATAGATATTACCTAACCCTAATTAATATAGTAATACTAAATCTAGGAATAATAATAACCTAGATAAGCTAGAGCGCTACTATAAGGTTATATAAACCTAGCTATAATATACTTATATAAGGTAAGATATTATAAATATAAAAGCATAGCTTAAAGAAATTAAGGTAAACCTATAATTAGCTAGATTAAGTAAAGAACCTATAATTACCCCTTAGACACTTATACTAATTAATCCCTTATTCCTAGTATTCCTACCTAACCCTAACTTTATAGTAAGTATATACCTATAGAGCTTTATAAAGATATAGTATAAAGTACTAGTGTATAAAGGTAATACCTATAAGAATCTATAGGCATACCTAGCGGATTTAAACGTATTATTCTAGTTAGATTTAAGAACCTTTTAGGATAATAAAACTAAGGTAATATATACTAGTAGCTACCTAGTGAATAATATAAAGCAATAATAAATACATTATATAATAGTAAATAGGTTAGTTAATTACTTAGCCTATTCTTAGGACAAATTTATATCCTAGTTAAACTTAGGAGTAATAAATAAGAATATAAGGTGCTTAGAAGCTACTAGAACACTACTAAATCTAAGGTAAAAGAATAACTAGTCTTTCTAGTCCTTCTTAAGACTTTAGACTAAAGTAAAAGCTAAATTACCTAACTAAATCCCTATACACTTAAGAATAGTAATTTTCCTAAATAGCCTAAATAATATTATAAGGAAGTATATAGTTAGCTAGGAGTTTCTAATATCTTAGAGCTATCTATAGGGATAAGGTAAAAAGGCTAAAGTTATAATAATATTTATGTTAAATAATTATAATAGAAACTAAGATAATAAAGAAAGTAAGAGAAAGAGATAATATTCTAGCTTCCTTATAAATAACTTATAGTAAGACTTATAGTAACTAAGCATAGGTTAAAAACTATTTAAGTACTATAAATATAGTAGTCCTAAATATAGTATAAATAAATATAAAGTAGTAAATTATTTAATTTACAAAAGTAGTAAGTATATAACTAAGAAGCATAAGGATAGTAGTAATAAGACCTTAGACCCTAATAAGATTCTAATTAGGTTAGCATAAGCCTAGGATAATAGTCTTACTATAGAAAAACCTATAAATAAGAGAATAAGAATATAAGTATTCTTATAGCAAGATAACTACTAGTTAGCTATGCTAGCGCTATTTAATATAAGTATAGAGTATTTAATAATTTACCCTAAATTATTATTAAAATAAAATTAGAAGAACATAAAAAAACAAAGATAACACTAGAAAGCATAAGTAAGGATAAAATCCTATATAAAGGAATCCTATATAGGCTAATTAAGGTAAAAGATAGCATAGGCTATACAAAGGTCTACTATATTAGCTACTACATTACTAATATAGGAGAGAGGATACTCCTAGGTATAAATAAACCCTAGAGTATAAACCTATAGTAATAAATTAGAAGTAGAATTTTTAGAGGTTCCTAATAACTAAGGACTATATTATACTTACTATAGGGAAGTAATAACTATATAGGGTAGTAAAATAATTATTTATTACGCTATTACTAGTATTACTAAAGATTAAGGTAATTAAGCCTAGGGAAAAGAAAGGGAAACTAATAAAGACTTATTAGTAAATAATATAGTAAGTAATAACTAAGGTTATAGCATAGCTATAGTAATAATAGTAAAACATACCTATTCCCTAAAAAAGAAAAAAATAAAAAGCATAATAGCACTCTAGGTAGTATACTATAAGGAGGTAGTAGTAACCTTATAAGAGATAGATAGTAATATAATCTAATAGTAAATCCTAGAAAAGTACGCGGAATTTACAAATATATTTTTAAAAGATCTAGCTAGTAAGCTTCTAGAATTAGGTAGCTATACTTATATAATTAAATTAGAAGAGAGAAAACAACTACCCTAGGGACCTATATATAACCTAGCTAAAAAAGAGCTAGAAGTGCTTAGGGAGTACCTAGTAAGTGTGTAGGAAAAAGGGTAAATTAGAAAATTAACTAGTCTAGCTAAAGCCCTAATTTTATTTATTCTAAAAAAATGAGGGAAATTAAGGCTTTATATAGATTATAGGGGCCTTAATAGGATTATAGTTAAAAATAAGGCCCCTTTGCTATTAATCTCTAAAATCCTTAACTAATTAGTAAGCGTAAAGGTTTTTATATTACTAAATCTTTAAGAAGCGTACTACTAGCTATGTATTTATAAGGGTAATAAGTAGAAGATAGCTTTCTAATACTACTATAGCTATTTTAAATACCTTATAATACCATTTAGATTAGTAAACACGCTAGCTACTTTTTAGGAATATATTAATAATGCCCTTAAGGGACTTATAGATAAATTCTATATTATTTACCTTAATAATATCCTAATATATAGCAGTGACCCCGTAAGATATACAAAGCATATTAAAAGCATACTAGAGTGACTTTAAGACGTAGACCTTTATATTAACCTTAAAAAGTACTAATTTTCTATTAGGTAGGTGAAATTCCTAGGTTTTATTATATCTAAAAAGGGTATTAAGATAGAACCATTATAGGTTAAAGCTATTATAACCTAGCTAATACCCTATAATATATTTAATATTTAATTATTCCTTAGGTTTATAGGTTTTTACTAATACTTTATAAAATAGTATAATAAGGTAGTAGTCTTGCTAATAGACTATTTAAAAGGTATTTAGCTAGCGGAGTTTAAGCTAGAACCTAGTAAACTAGTAGTGTTTAGAGAACTTTAAAAGAAGTTTTAAGAGACGCTAATTTTAGTGTATTTTAACTTACTTTACTTGCTAAGAGTAAAGACAAACATATCTAGTTATGTAATTAGAGCTATACTTATAATATTAGTGCTAGGTAGCTAGCACCTAGTAGCGTATTTTTAAGGAAGTTAACTAATATTAAACTTTACTACTTAACACCTAATACTAAGTTATTAGTAATCTAAGAGGTATTTTAAGCCTAGAGACACTACCTTATATATTCTTCTTATTAGATTATAGTTATTATAGACTATCTAAATTATAAGTACCTAGCTATAAAGCTAAAGCTAACTAGTAAGTAAGTAATAGTATTAGATAAGCTCTATTTATTTAATTTTAGGATTAAATATTACGTAAGTAAGTTAAACCCTATAAATACCTTATTAAGAAAAGTAAATTATATTAGTAAGAAGCGTAGGGTAAAGGCATTAACCTTATAGCTACCTAACTTCTTATCTAAATTTAATAATACTAAGTAATAGGAATACTATATAAATAACAGTGCTATTATAGGTTTTAGTATTATATTACTTAGCATAGCTAATATTTTATTATAAAGACACTATAAGGGCCTTACTAGCCTCTAGGGTTTTAAGAAGTTATAACTTAATTATATTATTAAGGAACCTAATAGTCTAGTAAAGCCTAGTAGTAGTACGTAAACTAGGTCTATTAATTCTAAGTAATAAGGTTATGCCTTATCTATATTTTTTAATATTTCTATAAGTCTAGTAAGCTTACGGGTTAGGAGTCTAGCTAGGTTAGTAGCTAGTAAGTAGCGTAAGCGCCCTTTAAAACGTTGCTTAGCTATAATTTATTTGTAAGTCTATAGGTATACTATAAGCTAGCTACTTATAGTAGTGTTATAGTAAGAATATAAGTAGTCTAGTAAACCTCTTCTAAGTTTACATATAATACTTGTTTTATACACGTAGAATTAAAGGCTTTAATTTAGGTTATGTTATTTAAAGTATAGTAAGGTAATAACTTTACTATAGGTTATAAGAAGCTACTTAAGAGTAGTAACCTAGAAGTGTTATAAATATAGTCTATTAGGCCCTCTAAGCTATTAATATTTAAGAATTAAGTTTTTATTCTAGCTAGTATAAGAAAGGAAATTTTACTACTTACTTATAATAACCTAGTAGTAAGCTACTAGGGAGTTAGTAAGACCCTTTATTATATTATAAACTAGTATTACTAGCTATTAATAAAGAAAGACACTAAGTTATATATATAGACTTATATAAGCTATTAGACTTTAAAGCTAAGGCACTATAAACCTTATAGTAAGCTAGTAGCACTACTAGTGCCTAATTAGCCTTTTTAAGAATTATTAATGGATTTTATTATAGGGCTACTACCTATAAGAGATGTAAATTAAACTTATAATATAATCTTAGTTATTATAGACTATTTTACAAAATATAGTATTTATATCCCTATATTAACGTAGCTAACTAGTAATAGGTTAGCTACTATATTTCTAGAATATATTTTTAAGAATTATAGTGCCCTAGAAGGTATTATTATAAACTATAGTTTAATATTTACTAGCAGGTTTTAAATAACCTTTTACTACCTTATTACTACTAAGTAGTAACTAAGCACTATATTTTACTTATAAATAAATAGGTAAATAGAATATCTAAACTAAGTTTTAGAGTATTATTTAAGAGCTTTTGCTTACTTTAATTAGACTAACTAGGTAAATAACTTATTAATAGTATAGTTTGTATATAATATAAGCACTTACTTAACTTATAGCTATACCCTAGTAAAGGCGCTATAAGGTTATAACCCTAGAGGCCTATAGCAAGTAGTTATAGATATTCTAGTAGTAAATAACTAGGCAAAGACTTAAGTAATTATACTAAGAGATAAATATATAGTAATTAAGTAGCTTCTAAGTAACTTATAAACCTAGTATATAAAGCACTATAATAAGAAGTAAACTTTAATAAAGTTTAAAGTAAGTAACTATATTTTATTATTTATAAAGAATATTAACCTATAGTAACCTAGTAGGAAGCTAAGTATAAAGTACCTAGGCCCTTATAAAGTTAAAAAGGTAATTAAAACTTATAAATTAGTATACTAATTAAAGCTACTACCTAGTATATAACTATATAATATTTTTAATATTACTAACCTTAAACTATTTATAAGGGACCTAACTAGCGTAGAAGATATGTTCTTATTATAAGATAATATTATAGATAATAAATAGGAGTTTAAAGTTAAAAGAATTATCTTATATTATTATAATAGGAGATATTAGAAGTACCTAGTTAAATAGAAGGGCTATAATACTTTAGAGAATTTATAGGTTAAGAGAAAAGATTTTATTATAATAGATATTATTAATAATTATAAGCAGTAACTAAGTAGCTAGTTTATAGACAGAGGTATATTTAGTAAAGATTAGATAGTAATAGTAATATATATAAAAAAAAAAACTAGATAATTTCTTAGATAATTTACCCTGTTTACCCTATATTTACGTTAGGCCCTAGCCCCCTAGTATTATTATTTTTATTCCTAGGCGCTAGGTTAGTAGTAGGGCCTTAGGTAAGGGATTTATCCTTATTATTAGAGAAATCCCCCTCCTTATATATATATATACAAAGCTTACCTAGAAGGTCTAAAGGCCTAACATAAGCAGGAAGCATAGGTATGTATATAGTAAGCTATTAGTAAGTTAGTAAGACTATAAGTAAGAATATTAAGAAACTTACTAAGGGAAGGTTTTATATAATAAAGCATAAGCTATTAAAGATATTAATCTAGACTTCTAGATTAATAGTGTTACTTAGTAATAATATAGTAATTCTCTTATTAGTATTAGCCTCTTATATAACCTCTATAGTTAGCCTTGCTTATCTAGCCTAGCTACGCTTATTAGCGTTCTTTATAAATAAAAGTATATTATAAAGTTTATATTTTATATATATTAAGCGCTAGTAGTATATTAGTAGTAACCTAAGTTATAAAGATAAATATATATATATATTATTAAGAAAGTAGGGATTATTATTAAAGATAATATAACTATTAATATACTTAAAGAGTACTTAGTATAATTTTATAAAGTAAGTAAAGTACTAGTAATATATTAATATAAGTATAAGTAGTAAAGAAAGGGAAGATATACTCCTAAGTAATCTTTATTATTTTATATATAATAGGCATATTTTATTAAGTTACTTACATAAGTTAGTAGTAGTATATAGTAAGATAGTAGTAAAGTTATACTTAAGGAGTTAGTATACTTAGTTAGAGTAAATTTCCCTTTAGTAATATACTATAGAATAATACTATTACTATCTTTAAGGGTAATAGCCTATATTACTACTTATTATATATAGTATATATAAGGAATTTTTATACTACTAGTATTACTAGCTATAAGTTAGTAAGGTATACACTAGGGGTTAGAGACTTTATACTTATATTAAAATTTTTAAAGCTATTTACTTCTTAGGAGATTTTTAAGAAAATATCTAAGGGGTTTTCTTAGCTATTAAAGAATCTAATAAAATAGAAGTACTATAGCGCTTAGATATAATTTACTATTAGTAAGTTAGTAGTAATATACTATAGGAATATAAGTGTAAAAAGCAAAGTAATTAATATTCTAGTGTTTAAAAGGGATTAAGTATTTAAGTAAGATTAGATATAGATAATAAAATAATACTATAGGATATTAGTAATTACTATAATAGTAGCTATAAAGCTACTAGGTTATAGGTAAAGGTAACTTATAATATTAAAGAAGGATATAAAGGAAAAAAATATATAAAAGCAAGGAAAAATAAGCCTCTTTTATATTAGCCTTAGACCCCTAAGTAATTTATATACTATATATAGCTAATCTAGAAATTATAATATTTATAGTTATAGCTACTACTAGTAAATATATATACTAGCTATAAACTCCTAGTAAGAATAATATAATATTCTTAATATTAGATAAGAGCTTATTTATTTTAAATAGTATATAGCACCCTATCTATTTAACCTAATTATAAAATTTAATATAAGTAATTCTCCTACTTAGTGTTAATAACTTATTAAATAAAGGTATATATATTAAAAGTAATAAAGTAATAAGTATATAGCTATTTAAAGCTAAAGAATAAAGGAGGGAATTACTTAGAACCCTATAACTTTTATTTTATTATCCTAAGTAAATATAATAGCTATATACTTATAAAATAGCTAGTAATATTAAATACTATTATAAGCTATATATAGCATACTTATATTAGCTAAGTAGCTCCTTTTTAATTAAGGATAATTATATATTAGGGGAGTAGTATATTAGGAGCATAAAGGCTAGGGAGCTAAGGATAGAATAGTTATATAATAAAACCCTTAGATAAGCCTTAGGTTATATAAATAACTAAGTAGCTATTAGATAGCTATATATATATAGTAAGGTATTTAAATAAGGACTGCCTATAAGGTATATAGGAGGTTAGAGTTTAAGACCTTTATGCACTTACCCCTAAGTAGTAGCTCTCTAGCTATAACTAAGAACCTTAGCCTTCACTCTATTCATATCTCCCTAATCCAGTCGTGACAAATATAAACAAGTAAACAAGCTTTAAGCTATAAATTTAAGGGCTAAAAGGTTAATACAAAGTTTGCGACAAACTTTGTGGCTGTGATTGCGCAAGCTTTGCGAAGTTATAATTCGTGACTGCAGTTAAACTCAAATCTATTCGAGTTTTACTTATAGCATAAATTAACGTGATTTCCCCTTCCTCTATAACCGTGTTTATTCTATCTCTTTACACATATCTCTTCTATCTTATAACTTATCCTTTAAAGCTTTAAGGTAAACTAAAAAAAACACAACTTATCCTTAATTACAGCTAATCCAATTCGCAATAGACGCACTGCATCTATTATAATCAACAGGTATGTTAAGGGCTACTAATTAACTAATTAACAACTAACTAATTAATTAATAGTATAGCTAAGGGTAACCAAAAGCCAGGGGCTATAACTACTAGGCTATAGAACCTAATAGCTATTTAAAAATCTAAGGAAATTCTAAAAAAGGAAATTCAAAAGATAGAAGAAAATATTAAGGAATTTAGGAAAAGTAAGAAGAAGAAGGGAAATAAAAAGCTAGAGAAGAAGGCTAGATATTTGGAAAAGGTGTTGAAAAATAGAGATCTATAATGATTTAAGCAGTTTTACCTCGTGCCTGGGAGGGCTTTTTTCTTCTATAAGAATAATATTCTTATTCTAAACGCTTATACGCAGTAGCCATAAGGCTAGTTTATAACAAGCATTATATAATAACCTTAATTTAGATAAGATTATAACTAATTAACTACATTTTTACACTATAGAATTAATTTAAACATTATAATATTAATTTAACTAATTTTATTAATTTAGAATTATTATAAGGAACCTTAAATAAGGTTCCCTAGGGGGTATATTATACTTTTAAGGGTATAATTAATCCTAGCTATATAATAGTCTTACTACTTAACTAGCTAAGATAAGAGTCTACCCCTAGCTAGTTATTTTCTAAGACCTCTATAACTTTATAGTATATTTTAGCACTATATAAGTACCTTACTAATAGTAAAAGTACTTAGGTATTTAAACCGTAGTCCGCACCCTCTTATAGGGTTAGACAACTTAATAGAGGTAATCACATTAAACCCTAGCTTCGCGGTCCAACACAATCCGTACTGGTTTGCGGCCAATGCCGTCCACCGCTCTCTGGTTGTTTCATGAGTCATGACCGCGCTCTCCATTACGCCTCGTGGGCGCCTACATAATGACCTACCCACATGGGCCACATCTGTGGAATAGCCTACTAGACGGCTGCTGGCCACGATAACTGTAACATGGCGGATGTGAAGCTGTATCGGGGAGTTGACAATAGACGACTTCGTACTCGAGTAAAATTGACATGATGATGACCCTTGGTCGAGCTGCCTTTGTTCTTGTCCAATCAAGCCCACGCTTCGCCAGGCACCCCACCACGACGCCCTGCCCAGTGCCCGCTGCCCCTCCATTGTCACCGCCATGGCCCTGACGCTTCTCCTTGACCGACCTTGTCTGTGTTGTTTCTTTGTTTCTTTATCCATTATTTTCTCGTTCCCGTTGTTTGTATAGGTAAACCATTTCTTTACCTCCGACCCCGGCCGGCCGACTAATCGATTAAATCCCAATAGCTTTTTTAGGAGGGTTTCTTCTTCCTTAATCAGCATCAAACAACGCTTTCCTTCACTCTTTCAAAGGCTGAGGGGACCCCCCTCCCAAACCAAGTTCCTTTTCAACATGGCCTCCCACGACGATGAGACCATGCCTGAGGAGACTCAAGGCTATAAGCTCTCTCAGCCCAAGCAGAGCTTGGCCGAGTACCAACAGATGGGTATGTTATCTCGGCATTTTCTGCATTGCCCCCTCTTTTAAAACACTTCCTCCTTTTGGCGTCCTATTGCGATGTGCAGTTTCAAGCTTCCCCTGTATCATGTGGGGGGGTTGTCCTGTTAGCATGCAATGGAAAGCTAATACATCTGAACCAGATGCCGGCGACGAATCTCTCCAGCGATATAAGCAGTCTCTCGGCCTGGGTGATGGCAAAGACATATCCGACCCCAACGACCCCCGCGTCTGTATCATCCTCGCCCTCACCATGGATTCCGCTGGACGCGATCCCGTCACCATCGATCTCTCCACCCCCGGAAGCGAGAACAGTCTCAAAGACAAGCCCTTCAGGATCAAGGAGGGTTCCAAGTTCACCATGAGCGCTCGATTCAAAGTCCAGCACGAGATTCTCAGCGGCTTGCACTACGTTCAGGTCGTCAAGCGCAAGGGCATCCGCGTGTCCAAGGACTCTGAGATGATTGTAAGATTGAACTCGCGTCTTTAAAAAAAAAAAAAAGAAACCTAGCCCCCCCAAAAAGGGACCAAGAAAAATGGAACCTCTTTTGCTCACTCATTTCTCCTTCCGCAGGGGAGCTACGCGCCCAACACCGATAAGCAGCCCAATTACATCAAGAAATGTAAGTCTATGGCCAAGAATCTCGCATCCAAGACTGGACATCAAGACCCATGTATTAAAACTCCCCCGACGCAGTCCAAGAAGAGGAAGCACCTTCTGGTATGCTCGCCCGCGGCCACTACAACGCCCTTTCCAGCTTCGTCGATGATGATGGAAAGAAGCACCTCAGCTTTGAGTGGAGCTTTGACATTGCCAAGGACTGGTAACCTGTACAGGGTTCTGTCACGAGGCAATGGCGGCGGTCGGCATCATATTTTTGTTAAGCGTCATGAGGAAACGAAAATACCTGCGAATATGCTCCTCTAGGGAGGAAAATTTGCCTTTTTATCTTTACACACAAATATCACACAAATACTTCTCAACGACAAGAGAAACACAAGCAAATTGCTCAAATCCACCGAAAGATGAAGACCGTGTGAATGAATCTATAGAAAATGCTGGTTGGGTGCTCTTCATGAAATGTAGACATGCAACGCTATCTAGCCGTTCAAGAATTTTAAAAGGATGATGACATCGCATGCGTGTGCAGAACGGACGCTGGCAGGCAGGCAGGCACTATACATATACATTCGAGAAACTCATACGAAGGAGTCCCTTTACAGAAAGTAATCCGGCAACGCATTACCATCGGCAGTCTTATCGCCACTTGGTTGCGTATCCTTGTGCTGGTCGTTCTCCGGCGCCGCAGCAAAGACATTGAAAAATCTTTCGCCGTTATCGCTGACCTCCAGTACACTGGCCATGTTGCCGCATCTATAACAGTAGTTCGGAGCACTCCATACCGTGCTCAGCCTGTCGTCATAAAGCACCTGGAACCCCTCTTGACAGAGCTGATGTGCCCGCAGAATATGTGACATGTTGTTCACGGCCAAGAACTTCTTGACCACCTGTGCTCCGAAGGTATAGCCGGCGCCTCGAGGCGAGAGAGAGAATTCATCTCGTTCGGGATCCGGGTCAGACCATACAAGATCTGCCATGGGGCCTTCGTGGGGGATCTCGCGGAATCGGTCTATGATTTTTATTTGGTCTATGGAATGTATCGACGGGGATAAACCTGGCATTTTCACAAATGATGAGTTAGCCCAGTCTTTCTCTCTTCAGTATTGCATCTCGGCATCAACCATGGGGAAGGAACAGGGGCGAATTGTGACTTACCACCGTGAACGCAAAATATTTGATTATCAATGACGACGCTCAACGTCAGAAAGTCAAACATGTCTGTGAAGTAATGCCAAACATTGGCGTTGCCGTATTTGCGCGAGCACTCAGTATAAAATCCATACGACTGAGTGACGCCTCGGGACTCGTGATTTCCGCGGATCAAGTGCACGCGGTTCGGGTATCGTAACTTTAAACAAACAAGCAGCGAGATGGTTTCTACACTGAACATGCCACGGTCGACGTAATCGCCTGCCCAGTGAAAAAGAGTATCAGCAATTTGTAATCGTGTGAAATTGCATGGGGAGCAGCGTCAACCGAGTCAGGCTCAGGCTCGGGCCCGATGTCGCGCTCGGGGTTTCCGGGGAATCGAGGGTCTCTCTACCTAGGAAAAGGTAATTCGTATCGGGACAATAGCCGCCTATTCTAAATATCTCGATGAGGTCGAAAAACTGGCCGTGAATATCCCCCACGACAGTGACTGGAGCGCGCACGTGGACGACGTTGCTCTCGCGCATGAGCAACTCCTTCGTTTTTGCGCATACGGCTTCGATGACTGATTCTGCCAACAGTTCCTTTTTGTAGAGGCGCGAGATGCACTCATCCAAGTCGACAGATGCTACACCTCTCGTTAGGACCTCCTTCCGCCCGTCGTAACAACGTGTGGTATGAACAGAGGTTGCGAACCTGGTAAGCTCGGCATGATTACTTGTTTGCGCCGAACAGCAATATGCTTTTAAACGACGGAATACTTGTGTGAAAAGGAGCCCGGCGACGTTTGGTAGCCCAAGCTCTTTCTCAAGTCTGGTCGTTTCGATATCTACTCCGTGAAGAGGAACTATCTAGAGATGCACTGGCTGTGTGCACCAACATGATCGGGGTAGCCTGGAAGCTCTTGCTTGGGCAGATGGAGCCTGTAACGGCCGTCGCAGTGGCAATGTTTATGCAGGCATTTGGATCTCGGCAGGCGATGTGAAGTCGATGAGACGCAGGCGGAGCTTGATGCGTGGATGGGAGACGTCAGTGGGTTGCCGGACGTGTATCTGCGCAGTGTTTGTTGATGTTGGTTGTTCGAGCACGGAAGTCTGGGTACACACGGAGTAGAGTGGGCTTTGACCCACTCTGGGCCTCTGGGATTGCTGGAGCCTGGCGGTGGGAGACGAGTTGAGCTACCCCGCGCTTCGCCTGCAACCTGGCTTTCCTGGCAGCCTGCGCTTTGAGACAAGCTTTGCATCAGATAGTTGCCCATTCGTAAGTCTTGTGTTTTTGGTAGAAGTCTTTCAGTCCCAACTGTTGCCTGATTACGGTTGGCGATTGCATATGCAGGTTTCAAATGGCATGCAATCAAATCATGCAATGGCGGCGGTTAAGGTCCGGCACTGTCGCGTTGGGTCGCGTTGGGGGCCAGGTGCAAGTGCCATTGGAGCTCTCCCTGACAATTTAGTTATCATGTACAGCTACAAAAGCGGTGTCATGTGTGGTGTGATGACTGATGGATGACTGATGGTGCTACCGAGAACTCGTTGGCCCGTGCGCCGTCTCACGTGGTCGTGGTACATGATGTTCCAGCACCTCCAGCTTCATGGCGTCTCTGAGCTAACGGAACCGCGCAGTTCGTGGCCGATTCACAGCAAATCCTCCAGCTCTTCTGTTTACCAGTTTCATGTGGCTCCTCTCACGGAGTCTATCGAGGCCTGGGGGAGGGGACCCGTGAAACGTTGTTCGCCAATTCACCTGGACGGCTTTGTCAACAGCGCGACGTCGACACTCAGTTACTTCGTACTGGACAAACTCATTTGACGCCAGCGAAGTGGCCAACGAGGGACAGCTTCGTACTTGTTGAATGACGTCCAGCCACGTCACTCGACGCGTGGTTATCTGAGAGGAAAACATTGCCGCGACGACTTGCTCATACACGATTACGTCCAAGAAAGAACAAAGAAAACTGGACTCATCTTCTGAGCGATCTCCACCTGGAAAGCCGAGCGCGAACCCAGCGACTGGGGGTGGATGTAACCCTCATACTACGCATACTACGCCATCCTACGCGTTTCGCCCATTGCATGCGGTTTATGGGTTTGACATGCCCAATCCAACTCCTGGCCATCCTGGCCGAACGGATGAACCCCAATGCTACAACTGTGGTCTCGGAGGTCACTGGGCAGTCGCTTGTCCAGAGCCTACCAGAGCAACTCCAGCGTAAGCAGAGCTCAATCGACAAGACTGCGGCCCGAGTTGCCAAACAAGTTGCCAAACACGTCACTAACTTCTCTTCAGAGGCCTGGCCGCTTGGAGAAACTCATCCAACCCGAACACGGTTTACTCAAAGGGGCAAGGGTCCAGCTCGAGCAAACGATCAAAAGGGCCCATCATCACCAAATATGCTCCTCCCGTATCGCAATTTCCCACAGGAATAGGCCATGTGCCTCCCCCGCCGGGTCATCATGCTCACCCTCACCCTCATTCACATCCGCATGGGCATCCGCATGGGCATCCGCATCCGCATCCGCATCCGCATCCGCAACCACCGCCTCCTCCGCCTTCCTCATATCTGGCTCAGCCTCCCTCATATCACCCATACACTTCGCCGCCGCCGCCGCCGCCGCCACCACCACCTGCATACGCTGGCAGTTTCCTTCCTACTCCCTATGGTTATCCTCATCCACACTACTCCCCTCCTCCTCCTCATGGCACATCTCCTTACGGTCCTCCTGGATATAGAGGGCCACCGCCAAGGCCACCGCCACCTCTCAACCCGCCTCCTGGGGGCCATTTCCCGTCTAACAGAATAGATGGACAGGAGCATATACAGCAGCATCATAATCATGGCTTCTCTCGCTCTCCACCGCTACCACACTCATCGCCTCACGCTAAATCAACACCATTACCGAAAAGATCAGAGTCTCGGTCCAAATCGGGTCCTACTTTGCCCCCAAAGCCGCCGGCAGGGATTGTGTCCCACCCTCTCCCGCCCAAACCTCCCAAGAGTCACGATCAAATCAACCAGCACCATGACCACAGAAACAAGCGAAAGAATGATCGCCATAACAAGGGGAGAGACAGAAGACAGTCAAATGAACACCACAACCAACGGAAACCGAATCCTGGCCCTCATCGCGACAGCCAACCCCAGCGTTCGGCAGAGAACCGTCGCTCTAGCGGGTCACGGCGGGGTCAACGGCAGAACCATGGAGGCTCCAATGCAAAGAAACAACCATCTGCTGCTGTCGCATCTGATAACCCGATGTTGGAATCAAAGGGACGAGACGGGGGCAGACGGCCCTCCAGTGATCATGCAGCGCCGCCTCCTTCGCCTGTTGAACAGATTGATCGCAAAGTTGATGAGGACGAGTCACCGCCGAAACCTGTCAGCTCTTTCGTTGAAGGCAGTGAGACGTATGCCAACGGAATGAGTAATGATGGGAGGGAGAACGAGAAAGGCTCGGAGGTATCGAACACTTACGTGCATGTAGAAAATCCGGAAGATTCTGACCGGCGATCACTATCAGACTATCATGGCAGCAGTAGCAAACACTCCGCCGACCAGGACAGCAAGAGCCACGAGCGAGAAGCAAAAAGGCCGAGATTAGAAAATTCCGCCAAGGGGGAAACGGGCACACCCGACGATGAGGGCGAGGAATGTCTTTGGAATACACTCGATGTGCCACGCGAGGCAGATAGAAGGCAACAGACGGGAAGAGATCATGCAGCGGCTAGGAGAAGGGAATCTGGTGGCTCTCGAGCATCTCGGCATTCTTCACCATCCATCCAGTCATCTGACTTGAATTCGTTGGAAGCTGAACTTCTTGGTCGTCCCGCCAAACAGAAGTCTTCCGAGAAGTCCAACACACGCCATCGTGGAGAGAATCTTGACAAACGACTCATACCAAAACGACGGCGAGCGAATATGAACTCTGCTTACAGGTAAAGTGGTTTGGTGGCCTGAATTTCGTGTGTACGTACATGCTAACTTGTTGTAGCCGCCGGTGGTAACTCACATGCTCCGCCGCGATGTAACTCTACGGCGAACATGGAGCATCGTATGGGAATTGTGCCGACTCCTTTGTACCATGACATCTCGGCATACTTTATTTTAACGACGACAACGACCAACTCGTGCATAACCTGGAGTTTTTTTTTCCCCCTTGGCACATTGCTGCTTGCGGTTCCTTTTGTACTATCCAGAGTATTTTGTTTCTCACGCTGGAGGTATCTTACATATGTCGTAGTGGAAAAATAATCAACAATCTACCAAGTCTTAGTTCATTCGGAAAATTGTTGAATAACCCCTTTTCATGAGCTCTTTGGTCGTACATGGAAGAAGCCTTTTGACCTGTCCACCACACCCCTCTTTGAATTCTGCCACATTCCGCATGATCAAGGAGGGCAAGGAAGTGTCTCTCACACATTAGGAAGCAAAAGTCGAGAAATTTTCAATAAAATTAGGCCACTCTCGACCAGGAGATGACGGGCCCGCTTGGCCATGTCTAACGATGAGTCTGAAACATTAAAAAAAAGAGAGGACGAGAAATATGGAAAATCGTCATGGGAAACACTCCATACAGCCCAACAGGCCCACGACGCCCCCAAAAGAAGTATCCAATCTCATACGTCTGTGTACCGTGTCCTCGTGATGGGCTCCGCACCTATGCTCGACCTTGTGTCCACAACAACAAGTCTGGGCGAGAATCTCACTCGCGGTTGAATTCCATGCGCTTCTTGAGGCGGTAGGCAATGGCGCGCTTGCGAGCAGCCTGGGTCTGAGTGAAAGCAGCGGAGCCGCCAAAGGGACCGGCAGCAGCACTGTTGGCAACGCGGACGATGCAGACGTTCTCGGCACCACCTGCCTTGCCGTTGCAGGTCATGCCCTCGGGCATCTTGACCTTGAGGGGGAAGTCGGTGTTTGTGGCCGCGGAGAGACTGCCGATGATGGGAACTTTGCTGCCGGGAACATTCTGGGTGACTTGGGCGTTCTGGAAGGCACTGGCATCAGTACCGCCGGATGAGGGGTCAATGGAAGCGGTCAAAGGACCGGCACCGTCCTGGTTGATCTGTTGTGGGAGCGCGGCTTGTTAGTCGCGGGATTACTTTGTGGACCATGCGTGGGGAGGAGGAAGTCGTTACCTGTCGGAAGACCAAGGAGACTTCGCCATTCTCATCGGCGGTGGGAAGACCCTGCTTGGCACCCTGGCCGGAGGTATCGGCGATCATGCTCTCAGCCGGAGCATTGTTCTTGTTGCCGCCGCCGCGACCGCCGCCGCCGCCGGCCTTTTTCCCCCCAGCAGCACTGGCACGGCCGCCGCCAAGAAGACCAAAGATTTGGCCAAGTTGTCGCTTGTACTCGTCGCGTCGCTGCTGTCTCTGCTTGTTGAGTCCCGAGAGGTCGTCCTCCTGTCCAACGGAACCAGAAGTGCCGTTGTTGGTGGGCGTCTTGCCACCACCACCGGAGCCCATGAAGGCGCTGATGACGGCACTGGCGTCAACGGGACCATTTCCCTGGGTTCTTCCGAGAGGACTGGCCTTGCCGCTCCTCATGTCACGGTCACGGATGATGGCCGTGTCGGCCTGAGAGCCGCAGCGGTTGCTGGAGCAGTCACGAGGAGTGCCGTCGGCGACTTGAGAAAACGAGGCGATGCATGTTAGTTCCGGAAAAGCGGCTCCATGAACCAAGTTGGGGGGTTCATCTTTTCGAGCTAAAAAAAAAAACGTACTTGACAGACCAGGCATTATGACACCATTGGCGCCCTGGATCTTGGTAACAACACCGTGGGCTGCAGCAGAAGCCGCCAGGGCAGCAGAGACGATGGCGTAACGCATTTTGGTTTACTTGTGTGTAAAAAAAAGATGGCAAGGTCCAAGACGGGGATAAATGAAAGATGGAAAAGGTCTGCTCTGCTTTGGGGAGAGAAGAAAAGTCGGGATTGATTGTTATCAGTAAGAGGCCACCGGGGCAAGAAGAAGAAGGACGAAAGCAAAAGAGAGAAAAAGAGAAGGGGATGGAAAAAAAAAAAAAAAAGAGACGACAGCTAATATGTCGGGTGAATGGAGACTGAAATCGGGTTGTTCCCTGGGCAGAAGAACGGGACGAGTCGAGGTGGTTATATACTTTGCTCTCTCCTCATGTCGTTCCGAATCGGGCAAGCTGATTCCCGGGAGGAACTTCTCAGGGTCAAATCGTGAGCAAACTAGTGAAGCGCAAGAGCGCAAGAGCGCCTCCGATATGGATCAATGTCCATTGAGAAGTTGATTTCCCTCCCGCCTCGGCGGCCCTGAAACACCACGGCCGGAAGGCGATGAGTGCGAACGGAGGGGACTGTTGGGGGGGGAGGGAGGATAACGAGGATAACGAGGACACCGGGATTGTTTTGGAGTCTGGGCGAGAGCAAGGACGCCAGGAGGCCCGAACGGGGTCCCGAGTCCGACTTGTGCTGCGCCGTCACGAATGATTCAAGTCCACGACGTGCATGGTGAGAATCTTGGCATGTCTGATCAGCCTTCTCTCGGAACATGGCCAAAACCACGCTACTCCCCAGCCCGCCTTGCCCGCTTGCCTTGGCGCGTTCCATTCAGCAAGGGATTCACGTTGAGAAACGTGGCAACTTTTGTTCGACAAGGGCTCCCCTCCCGCTAGCGAAAGTTTGTTTCTCGCAACCGTGCCATTCCTTCAAACGTACGGCGTCGGGGAATGCGGCCGTGTTGCCGTATTTCGCACCGGCACACCGGCACCGGCACCGGCATCGGCATCTTGCGATCCATGTCCCCTGCCCTTGCCGATCCATTTCGCCGGATACAACGTCCAACCCGCTGAGGACCAGCACGCTGCAGCACGCTGGGAGCCATCTATCATCACCTACCCATTTACCCATTTCACTTCTTTCCAGAAACAAGGCCATATCGCCCGCTGAAACAGGCCTCCCCCCTCCTTGTTTTCGAAAACGGAACCCCTGCTGCCCTGGCCAGGTGGGGCTGCAACCAAGAACAGCTTAGTGGGCGTCTCGAAGCAGAAGAACAGAAACTGCAACTCTTCACCATGTCTCACTTCAAAATTCCGCTATGAGCCGTCGGTCAAAGAGGGGTGTGCGCGTGTGTGCTAGTAGCTTTCAAACTCGCAGCTTTTCTTCTTCCATTGGGCATGCCAAGTTTCGAGCAAATCTATTTTGCGCCCGAAACAGAAAAGAGCATCATGAGATGAGGCTTTCACTTAGGTCTGTGAGAAAAATTGCCAAGGACGAAACAGTTACTATGATAGACTACAGTCAATCTATGCGGGAGATCAATTGAGACGCGGGAAAAAAAAAAAGAAACACCTTGGTAATAATGGCTGTCCAACAATATACCTCCTTGTCATCAAGCATCTCGAACGCTTTTGTGGAAAGGATTACAGTAGTGGAAGAAATAATGAAATGGATGTGGAGATGCTACAACGTAGGGAATGACGAAAGAAAGAGAACTGGGGGAAGTGGGATATATGTTATGGCCTTGTCGAGATGCCACTTCTTGCGGCTACCAGATCGCCAGTAGCAGCAATCGTGGTTAGAGTGCGACTTTGTTTGACGTTGCCTTTTTTTACTACACAATGAGGTAGTCAAACCCCATGTCTTTGAGGTCTTGGAGCCAATTCACGCCCGAACCGGTGCCGGAATCTTGCATCTGCCATGTGGCTTTCAACATTTCTATGGCTGTGAAAATGTAGCCCCACGGGCATATTCTCCAAATGGCAAACATACGAGACATGGCCCAGGCCCGCTTTTCAGCATCTCGTGTCTCTGCCCCTGCTATGAATGTCGGCCACGATGTTGCCTTGAAATACGGGTCTTCTTCATGAATCTGGCCAAGGTGGCTGAGTATGTCTCTGACGAGAAAGTGAGTGTCAACGGGACGAACGGCTCGAATCAATGGCAGAGCCTGGAGAATATACAAACACACTGCTGAGCGGTGTGCGGACGCTATATGCACTCGGCTCTCGATATCTGACACATTGGGCAATTCACGGAGCCGGTCCGCCCAAGCGGGAACGTCGAAGGCGAGCGCCTGGTCGATGAGCTCGAGTGCCTGGTCTGCGGCAGATAGGCTCCAGTCAGCGCAAGGGGTCTCGTATGATAATTGGGACGCAAGTAGGATGATTTGAAGAATCTCTGGCGGACACGAGAGATAACTGTTCACCTCGACCCGCTCCATGACGGGCAGCAGCTCAAAGGCATAACGAGCAATGCGCGATGCTATCGCCCCGGTTGCAAGCGTCGATCCGAGGATGTGATATCTACGTACGTTTCAAGAATTCGAGTCAGCCTCCGGAGGTTCAGAATGGGAATAAGAAGCTTGATATCCATGACAGGATTACGGACAAAAAAAAAAAAAGGCAACCCACATAAAACAATCGGCAATGACACAATCGCGCAGCATCCGGCTTGAGGCATGCTTGGCCGAATCGGGTGCCAGAAGTGCCAAAATTCTGCTTGCTCCCTCCAAATGTGTCTGCCAGCCCTTGCCATTGTTCCGGTCCAGGTCAATAAGATCAAATTTGACAAAGAAATGCATGGCCGCCAGAGCTACCTCGCTACCCGCAGGATCCAGGGTGTCTAGTACGCCGCGAAGGTGGCCCATTGCCTTTTGCTTGGCTGTCAAAGCATCTATGAGAGCTTGTCTGGAAGCAAGATCCTGTGACCGCAACTGCGATAAATAACCACCAGGATCTGTTAGACCTGCAGGAATGGCAGTTATGGGTCCAAACATGTTGGACCAATGAACCGCAGAAGTCGCAATGAGAATCTGGAGAAGCATTGGGTGTGTGTTGGTAAGAGGAATCAGTTCTCGGAACGGATTACTGTCAGGCGAGTCTCGGGCAACCAAGTCTTTGCATACGTTGTCCGCGACTGATCGCATATGTCATTAGCCTCCCGCCAGACTGAACCATAACATCAGGGAAGCAACATCAGGGAAGCAAAGATGGACAGAACGAGAAATTGTGTCATGCATGTCATCGTTGGAGCTCTTTTCTTATGGTTTGTGGAACTGATTAAGACAGACGGGGCTGTTACAGCATTTCATGACTTGTGAAGCGACGCGGAAGAATTCTGAGTAGAAAGAAAAAAAGCCACTTACAATGCGCAAGATAGTACCTTGAATTTCTGTCAAGGTCCTGAAAGATGGGGTCTGTCAGGTTACCCAATGTTAAGATTCCCGACTTGGCGGGTCCATGGTTTGGTGGGACAGGCTCATGGCTGATCTCGTCGCCACCTTCATCGGGTGGCTTCTTGCCCGAGCCCGTGGCATCATTGCTGAGATTCGCACCCCGGAAAACGAATGGTTGTTGGTGGTCGAGTTCACTCTGTGGTGATTCCTGGGGGGGCATTGGCGGAAAAGCCCGGGGTGCATTGTGATGAATCTGAGCTTGATCTTGGCTATCATGATGGGCCTCTTGTTCCAAGGGAATGGATACGTCTCCTGCCTGTGCTCCTCCAACCTCGTGCGGTAGTCGATATTCCACTACTTGAGGTTGGTATTGGTCCGGCTCGCTCACTCTCCGCCCAGAAACAGCGGGCGGCCTCCGGTTCCCATTAGAGTCGATGGCCTGGGTCCAGACAAAGACTTTTCCGTACCCGAGACATTCCTGCCCCGACGACGCGCATTTGTGGCATGACGGCCACGAACGGTCACAACGCAGGCGTCGGCGGCGGCAGTTGTGACATGGCTTGGTGATACTGTTGGCGGGCATCCGATGCTGCTGCCAGCGCGGCTCTCGTTGATCTAGGGAGACTCGGTTCTACTCGTCGGTCCGGTTTGTAGGTTCAGATTGATCCAAACATGAAAGCCTACTCAGGGTCCTCGTCAAGGCGGGGCAATGTGATGACGTCTAAAAGAAGGCGAGGCGAGGCGCGGCGCGAAGACCGTTGTGTCGATTGCAAACAGAATCTTAACGCAGCGAGGCCGCTCTTCATTTATCGTCCACAGTCATAGCGAGGACAAGAGCAAGCAAATTGGCGAATGAATCAGTGGGAGCAAGAGAGAGCAAGGGGAAAAAGAAGGGGGGAAAAAACGTATGTCGGTGCTGCCGCTCAAGTGTTGAATATCACTTTGGTCGCGGTCGAAGTTTGATGGGGAGCAGAGACGGGTGAGAAAAAGGGTAAAGTGGCTTCAGCCCATGTGAGCAACTCGACGAGTCGGGAACCCAAAGACGCGAGCGACGTGACAAAATCTTACGAAGGGGCGATGAGACCCGACCGCTTAAGCGCTGCGACAATCCTTTGGCCCACCATGATGGATGCTGGAGGCAACGTGCAACTTGCAACTCTGTTCTGTCACCTGTGCACCTCTGTTCAACCAGTACCAGTCGACATCATGCGATCATGCGATTGCCTCGCCGGGTCCACGATGAAGAAACGTTGGCAGCTGGCAGCTGGCAGACACAGACGGGATAATGTTTCCATGGTCAACAAGGCTTGGTTCGACCTGCATCGTTACCAGGACCTGAGAAGGTAATGAGCATTGCATGTACGGATTACAACCCAAGCAACTCGTGCTATCCATCGGCTTTGCCCAAATTTGCACAATTTGCCGCACTCGACTCGACCCTGGTTGGTGCTTCAACTTGTCACCCATCCTCGTAGGCTCGTAGCGGTACCCGATGGCTCCGGTGTCCCGCTGGCAAGAGGGATGCAAGAGGGATGCGGGAGGGATGCTGCAATCAATCCTACATGTACATGACATGTACATATCCAGGGGGGGTCGTTCTTTCCCTCGCAACAACATCCCCATCATCACCTTCATCCTGGCAGGCGGCGGAAATCTTGATTGCCAGTCCGATGACTCTCGAGGGCCACACAAACGTCAACGGGCATCTTGCAAGCTAAAATAAACAGTCGGGTCAAAAAAAAAAAAAAAGAACACACAGGACTCGGATCCGTCCGGCCATTTTCCCTACCCAATGCCCAGTCAGTCTCCGCACTCTGCGGGTCTGACCCGAAGTCTAGATCTAGAACTGGGAAAGTTCCATTTTAAAGCGCAATTCTCTTTCAGGCGGGTTCACCGTCGACACCGAGACACCGCTGAACATGAGAGGAAGCGATGGACGACGTGTACTCCGTAGCTAGGCGTCTGTTGTTCCCTGCGGCCTTTGCAAGGTCGCTCTTAGACAATGATGAGCACAGTAAGGTGCTTTCAGGACTTTTCACGAGGGACAAGTGAGAATTCCGGCGGGTTGGTTTATCTTTCTATGATTGAAACCTTTCTCTGAGAGAATCAGCAATGTGGATGGATTGCCCGCGCGATTTTTTTTCTTTTTTTTCGTATAAAAGAATGGGCATTCTCTAGGAGTTAACTCCAAGAGTTAACAACATGTATACTTGATGGTAAAAGCTGCATATTTTTAAATAACAGCTCAAATGTTATCAAAAGCCCCGTTGGCTCAGTGGTAAAGCGTGTCACTAGTAATGACAAGATCACTGGTTCGATTCCAGTACGGGGCAGTGAGTTCTCCTCTACCAACACTCAATTTATGCGTTGACCATCTCTGGTTCAATCGCCAGCCGTTAAGTTTTACCCCATACTCTCCCTGCTTTTTTTTGTACTTCTTCTCAATCAATTCGTTTGATATCAACGCTGGAAGTAAAGGTAAACGCTCAGTGGGTCTTTCTGACAGCGTCAATGAAGAGGAATACATCATAGATTAGATTGGCTATCTGAAAATGATGCCTACTCAGTCATGTTTGATAATTTATGCTTCAGGATACAATGAACATGTTTTTGATTTTATTGAAATGTCTGTCGGCATTCTTCATCAAGTCACTAGAAGTTTTTTGCTTGCCCTCCACTTTTGCCCTGCCCAGCAATGATCTTCTCTTCCTCAAACCCGTCCCGTGAGTCGTTGCTGTATGCCACGCGCATGCCATCAATCTCATCACCAACCTCCATCCATTTGTTGCTCGTTTCGGGCACAGGGAATAGTTTGCAGAGCCCCCAGTAAGTGGCCGATGCAATGATGAAGCCGCAAAAGAAGTTCAGGTTGTACAGGTAGGTTGCGCCTTTGGGCACGTCTCGACCAATGGCTCCAGCGAATCCAACTACGTTGATGAGAATCCCGGCGACGTACGCCGCGTAACTACGCCAGTTAACGCCAAAGGTGTAGTAATATGGCCCCGTCTTCCTTGCATCATACAGCTCCTTGACATTCAGATATCCCTTTCTCACAATGTAATAGTCTGTAGACATGACGCCGGCTATAGAGCTGAGGAAAACGCTATATGCCGACAGATACGTAGTAAAGTTGTTGGCGCTTGTCAGCAAGTTATAGGGGCACATTGCCAAGCCGACAGCAGCGCAGATATAACCACCACGGCGGATGTTGATGAACCGAGGAAAGAGAGCCGTCATATCTGTGCCTGCTGAGATTGAGTTTGCCGAGATATTGGTGCCGAGCTGGGCCAATGCAAATGCCAGCGCAATGACGAATACGCCAAATCTTTGCACTGAGCCGCCGCCGTCCATGAAGCGGCCTAGCATATGAAGAGGGTTCCATATTGGCTCATTGTAGATGACATTCGAAGACGACGATACGATATGCCAATGATGGATGTCAATGCAAATCCAATGGGGATCGCAATGAGCTGAGACCAAATGGCGTCTCTGGGTTTCCGAGCAAATCTCGTAAAGTCGCAGTCATTGATGATGAGTGTAGCGAAATTGGCAATGGATGACATGATGCCTTTGACCATCTGCCAAGCCAAATCACTGCCATGGACATCGGTCGACTTCTTGATGATTGGCCCAACGCCTCCGGCGCGGACGACAGCCCAGATCAGAAATGCTATACCGGCTGGAGGGACAAAGTACGCCTTGACTGTGAAAAGATGACGAATCTTGTGGACTGGGAACCAGATGGCAGGCAAAGAGCAGAGCCAGAAGATGAAAAAGGATACAAAGTCGGGTGTGCTGCTGACTTTGGGGTCAAAAGGTCCTGGCATAGCCGCCCGGTCCCAAGATTTCCAGATGGATCGGATCATCAAATATACACAGTTTCCGCCAATGTAGGCTTGAACGCCGTACCAGACGCAGGCTGGAGTTCAAGTTTCGTCGTTAGCTTCAAGTCCAAGGACTAGGTAAGGGAGACTTTGAGTTGGGATGTCTGTCCTGTACGCACCCATGGCTGCCCTGTTCAGGATAGGCCACAGAGAACCCCATATGCCGAATGAAGCACGGTTCGCGACGGGAAATCCAATATGGTAGACGGCTCCAACACGACCGTTGATGACGATGAAGCATGCCGCGATGGAGTAGCCAATCCAAACACAGATCCAAGCCTGCCACCATGAAAGTCCTCGAATGATCATGGAAGATGAAATCATCCAGGTGTTGATGTTGTAGGAATCTGCGATCCAAAAGCCAACAAAATTCCAGGCGCCCCATTGTCGGCGTTGTGGCTCAACTGGTTTCAAATCATGGTTCGTGAGCTGCCAATTTGCGATGAGTACGTACGCATGTTAGAAGGCGCCGCCGGAGCTACGACCTGACAGGTGGCATACCATGAGTTGGGTCGGCGTCAGTCCCTCCTCAGACTCAACGGCGAGTCTGTCTGCCAGCTTCTTTGCCCCTTGCGCAATCGGCATTGTGTGTGCAGTGTGGACACGGGAACTGGTCGGTGTGATGGTTCAAGAACAGCCCTCCAGAATGCAATCTTGAAAGGGCTGGGAAACACGGGGTTTAAATCATCAAACGATTCCAACCGCAAGAGCCAACGCCGGGAACTTGGCTGCTTCTTATCAGTATGGCGAAGTCTAGTTGGATTTAGCCTATCCTGGCCAAGCACTATCTGATATCTGATCTGGAGAATCTGGAGTCTGGTCCGGGTCGGAACACGGCATGGTGGGAGGTGTGTGTTATCTTTGCTTATCCTGATAGCGAATATCCAAATCGAGTCGTCGTGGCTTCCCATCATAAATTTCCGTCCTTCTCATCATGTTCCTCTGCCCACCCCCTCCCCTTCCCCTCCCCAACGAACCCCTCTTCTAGTGGGCCCCTGCCGAATGAACATTGAGCACTGAGCTTTGGCGGCCAAGACGCGGGTTTGGTTTGCCCCGCGCCAAGTGCATTCAATGCTTTGGCTCTCTGCAAAATGTCGCCGACCGACATCACCGCCTTGTGGGGAGAAAGGAAAACAAAAATTGGTCCATTGCCTCCTCTTGTGCAGAAACGCCCTATATTTCTTGTGTTGACGATAGCCTGCTAAGACGATAGCATTCTCCGGCATTTTCATAAAACCCATCTTTTCAGGCCCCTTTAAATCGACAAGAATCCCCCCTCCTTCGTCTTCCACATTCCGACTTGCATCGAGTACGTCTAGTGTTTGAACGGGCTGCTACACCCTCCGCCAACGAGACGTGTCTAAGATGGAGGAACAGCTCGTGCAGATCCTCGCCAACACACAGCTGCCCGACCAGGGCCCCCGACAGCAGGCCGAGATCGAGCTTAAACGCGCGCGAACGAGCCCTGCATATCCTGTGTCTCTGGCAAAGATTGCTTCTCACACCTCGGTCGGCACTGGGATCCGCCAGTCTGCTTTGGCTTCATTGAGGCAATTCATCGAAAACAACTGGGCTGTGGGAGACCAGGACGATGAGCCCATCATCCCCATCGCCGACGACACAAGGGCACTTTTGAGGCAATCCCTGCTCGACCTGGCTTTAAGCCAAGAAGAAGACCGCAAGGTCAAAATTGCCGCCAGGTAAAACCTCTGCTCCAGCGTCCGAGATGTTGTCTTCGGCCGAGAAAAAAACCGGAGAGCCTCAGTGCAGATCCTAACAGTCTTGTGCTTGTAGTTACGCCGTCGGCAAGATTGCCATTCACGATTTCCCCCAACAATGGCCCAACTTACTGCCCACCATCCTCAGCATCATACCCTCGGGCACCGATGCCCAGCTTCATGGTGCTCTTAGAGTCTTGGGTGATTTGGTAGAAGAGAGCCTTAGCGAAGATCAGTTCTTCTCCATGGCTAGGGATATTGCCAAAACCTTGACCGAAGTCGCCCTAAACGAGAGCCGCAAGCCCATGCTCCGAGCCATGGCCATTTCTGTCTTCCGATGTTGCTTCGATTTGATGAATATGGTCAAGGATGACCACGCTGCAGAGGTGAAGGCTTTTGCCGAGGAGTTGCTGGTTCAATGGAATCCTTTCTTTACCAGTATCCTGAAGGGCCGTCTGCCAGAGGCCGACTTGAGCACTGGTAGCCAGCCAGACAGTTGGAGTCACATGATTGCTCTCAAGTTTCAGGTCGTCAAAACCTTGATGCGTATTCGCAAGGTCTTCCCTAACCTCCTGCTCCCCCAGAGCACCATCTTCTTCAGCGCTGTGTGGGAGGAGTTAAACATCCTACAAGCTTCATACGAGGAGCTGTACATCAAAATCAACGCTCAAGGTCGCTTGGAGGACTCGGATAACCTCCCGTATACTCTGGACTTCCTTGTACTGGAGGAGCTCGACTTTCTCAACCAGTGTTTCAGGTCCCCGCCAGTAAAGGCCGAGCTGGATGGTCATTTGCAGGCCCATGCATCTGCTCAAGACGTTCCTTGGATGGTGGAAATAATGCGAATGCTCGTCAGTTATGCCCGCGTCACTCTGGAAGAGGAGGAGCTTTGGGACATCGACTGCTCTTTATACCTGGCAGAAGAAACGTCGGTCACTGCCAACTACACGGCCAGAACCGCCGCAGGAGACTTGTTGATCAAACTGGGGGAGTGGTTCAACGAAAAGGCTGTCGATGGCCTCTTTGGCTTCACAAAGACACTCTTCCCTCGACCGGACCCTGGTGATGGGTCAATTTGGCGAAGCCAAGAGTCAGCCCTGTTCCTTTTCACTATGCTGCTCAGCGACTTTCAGGACTTGAACAAGACGATACCCGATGCCGTGGCCAGCGCCTACCTTGAGCTTGTCGATTTCGCCATCAACCAGCCTGATGAGGCCCTTCTCCGTGCCCGTGGCTACATTGTGGCTGGCATCATCGGTCGCGCTTTTCAAACCCCTCCCGCTTTGTTGGACCGCATGGTCCACGCAATCACCAGCGAGAAATTCGAAGTAGTTCAAGTCGCCTGTATCAAGGCCATTGAGGGGTTGATCAACTCTGGCCGCGTGAGCTCTGATCGACAGGTTCTCATCATTACAGCCGTCCAGTCTTATATGAACGGCAAGGATCCCGCTGAAATGGAGGAGGCGGATGAACTTCTCGTCGTTCTCGCCGAGACATTGCGTGCAGCTATCGGCTTGGATACCAAGATTGCCCTCCGCGATGATATAAAATCTACCGACTCCCTTTTTATGCTTGCCAAGCTGGGTGCCAGCAATTTCCAGGTCACCATGCTCGTGCAGGAGGCTTTCGAGGAGATTGTTGGCAGTCTCTCTGACAGAGACTCGTTCAATACACTTTGTGGTCGGACGTTGCCAACGCTGACCGGGGCCTTCGACGTGGCTAACGTGACGGAAGACGACCCTCTTGTCACTATTGCGACCGAGTTGCTAGTCGTCCTTGCCGAGCACGGATCTGAGCCCCTCCCAGAAGGATTTGTTGCCGCTGTGTTTCCCAAGCTGAACCGACTTCTGATGGAGTCTAACGAAGGGGAGGTTCTCCGACCCGGCTCTGAGGCTGTCAAGTGGATCCTCTCCCACGATCACCAACAAGTTTTCAACTGGCAAGACGCCAATGGTCGTTCTGGTCTCGAGGTCTGCTTGCACATAATCGACCGCTTGCTTGGCCCCTCGATTGAGGATAACTCTGCATCCGAAGTTGGCGGGCTGGCCGCAGAGCTAGTTGAGAAAGCTGGCCAGGAACGTCTTGGCCCCTTTCTGCCACAGCTTCTCCAAGCGGTGGCAGCCCGACTCGCATCTGCGCAAGCTGCTGCTTTCATTCAGTCATTGATCTTGGTTTTTGCCCGCCTTTCTCTTAACGGAGCGCAGGATGTTGTTGAGTTTTTGAGCCAGATCCAGATCAACGGCGAAAGTGGCTTGCAGATTGTCCTTTCCAAGTGGTTGGAGAACTCGGTCAGCTTCGCAGGATATGATGAGATCAGGCAAAAGTAAGTCGACGTACATTGTAAATGCTGTTTCCCTGCAGGGCTAACCTGTTTCTTCTTGCACCTTGATTTTAGTGTCATTGCACTGTCCAAGCTCTACGGGCTGAACGATCCTCGTTTGGCTCAAATCAACGTGAAGGGTGATTTGATTGTTGGCGCCGACGATGGCAGAATTAAGACACGCTCGCGAGCGAAGCAAAGTACGCCCCACATCCCCTTTTGAACGCTGGTCATATCAACGCAATGTCATGTTGCCTTCGCTAACACTCGTTGATACAATCAAGATCCCGATCAATACACGATTATCCCCGCGCCGCTCAAAATCATCAAAGTTCTTGTTGAAGAACTTGCCTCCGCTTCAGGCGCAGGCGCAGCGGCCAGTGCAGCCGCTGCCATGGCCGCAGCAGCCGACTTTGATGGAGAAAATGAAGAGGATGGATGGGAGGACGACGATGACACTCTCGACCTAAGCCTAGCTGCTACCAAGGCCGATCTGATGTCCTTCATGGAAGGTGGTCCGTCACGACGTGCCGACGACGAGACTCACTCTTACCTGACCGAGTTCTTTGTTCAATGCGGGCGTGAGAATGCAGCTAACTTTCAGGCTTGGTACAGCATGCTTTCCGAGGACGAGAAGGCAAGACTCAACCAAGTTGCCGACTCTGCCGGCCAGTGAATTGTCCAGATACAAAAATGCAACAATTAAGTACATATCGACGGTCGTTCGGTCCTATGAAACTGAGCTTGCTTGTTTTCTGTGCGGTCCACGGTGCATTGATATAGTCAGCAATGCCGAAGCTGATGCTGAGCTGGCTTTGCTGGGCTACAGGGATCTGCTCGAATAATACAACACGCGACATACATTCACTCTTGCGGAGGGAGCAGAAGAAGAATTCGGTTAAAATAGAGTACAAAATACACAGACCTTCTCCCTACAGTCTGCCACATATTGCAGCTCTTTTTTTGTCGAAATTCCGTTGGACGTGCATCCGAGAAACGAGTTGTTTTTTAAGGCCAACCAATTTACAACGTGACAACAACAATGCGCCACACAACGTAACATGGTCTCATGTCTGATTGTGACTATTCTCATCTCGGTCATCAATGTTTCGTGATCTTACACTCCCTCTTTGGTCCCGTCTTTTCAAATCAAGGATATTCCCCCATGCTCGTTTTCAAAACGTACTCTCCAAGTCAGATGATGTGTCCCCGCCAAAGCCTCCCCCGCCTGATTCGCCAAACGGTCCTCCCCTCCCATTTCCGGGGCCAGGGAACCTAGGACGACCACCAGGACCAAGAGGGTCCCATCGTGCTCCAGGGGGGGCTTGAGGATCATAACCCTCGCCGGCATTACCACGGCCGCCCTGTCCTGTAAAAAGCGGGTCATCAAATGTTGGATGCATCCCTGACGATCCTCCAGGACGAGGTAAGCCGCCTCCGATGAATGACCCTCGTAGAGGATCGTGGGGTCCTAGACCTGGTGGGTTCAAGTCATCGTGGCCAATGTCAAACGGATGGTGGCCACCACCGGGCATGAAGGGTCCTCCTCCCCGAAGTGGGCGGTTGATTTCATACTCGTCCTCGAAACCGGGAGGGGGGAAGTCACCCAACGGAGCTCCGGGACGGGGACGAGCCATATCTGGAAGGGGGGTTGGTTGAGGATATGGCATATTCGGGCGAGATTCTCCTGGAAATGGGCGATCCCGACCCTGTGCTTCTTGGCCCCGCCGTTCTGACCGAGCAGTCTCTTCGGCCTCGGCTGTCTCCTCGTAGCCGTTGATTTGGAGTTTGGGAATCAGTTTCTGGACGATTTTGACTTTGAGATCATTCAAGATACCTGCGTAGACAAACGATCAATATACAAATTCTGGGTCCAGAATCGTGAAAAGAAGGGGGAAAACGGCGTGGACTAACCAGTGACGGCTTCTTCCGACACAAATGCTTTCGATAACTTCCCCACCAAATCACTACGGTCTTCCCGCCCGTCGTCCATTGAGATGCGAATAGGGAGAGCGTTTGAATGAACAACATCTCGGACGGTGCGCTCGAAACGGTGAATGTTCTCATCTCCGATGGCTAGGCCTCTGATTTCAACTTTACTTCCCATGCGGTCTACGCGGATGAGAAACTGCATGGACGACTGCTTGTGCTTGTAGACGAAACTGAGGGTACCGAAGCCGGCATTCCAACCGGCAGGGAGTCTTGGCGCGATTCTCTCGCATTCGGCTGTGTTTTGATAGCACACGGACGTTAGCTTGGGGGGCGGGAGCGACGGACCAAAGTGGCAAGGGGACGAATGACATACGAATGGGTTTGTTTTGGTCGAAACCGCAGAGCCGAAATGACAGGGCTGCGAGGTACGAATGGACGAGCAGCGCAATGACTTCGTAGGAGCTGGCTAGGTCGGAACTATCGTCGCCCTGCTGGTGGGTGGGCAGGGCATCAGCCATGCCTTGCAGTACGGCGGGCGTGCTCAGTGGCGAGGTCATGGCGAGGCAGCGAGCAAGAAAAGAAGGTCTTGTCAAGGAAATGCCGATTTCGATGCCAATTTAGGAGTCGATGCCGATGCCGATGCCGATGGAATGGTCAGCGTGTTTTGTCAGACGTCGACGGGGTGAAAGTTGCAAGTTACAACGACACACATGCGTCAACTTGTCAACTGTCATCAGCTGGCAGCTGGCAAGAATCAAGGTGGGGCCTGCGCCTGCCTCAGCTGCCCGACAGCGACGGCGAGCGTCATTGCCCGGCTGCCTTCAAAGCTTGGTCCCCCACCCTTCAGCCCTAAAGGTGGAGCCCCCGGGCTCGTATTTCTCATAGATCATTTTTCGGCTCAAATAAAACCAGTTGATTTGTATCATGTGGACTCTAATGACTTGGTTGAAATGGCAGATCATTAGTTGTATTAATAAAATAATTATCCTTTGAGCTTCTCCGGCAGCTCCACAATGTCTATTATTTCCTTCACCTCGCCTTCCTCACGACCCTCCTCCTGAACCGCTTCCGGAGCCTGAGCCGGAGCCGCCATTAGAACCGCCGCCTCATCCCCCTAATCCTCCTACCAAACCACTCCCTAAGCCACCGCCAGAGCTTGAGCCTGAGCCTCCGCTAGAGCCGCCCCCAGAGCCGCTCCCAGAGTCCCCATTGCTTCCGCCTCCGGAGCCTGAGCCAGAGCCACCTCCGGAGCCAGAGCCGGAGCCTCCGCTACCTCCGCTGCTTCCGCCTCCAGAGCCGCTGCCAGAGCCTCCATTGCTTCCGCCTCCTGAGCCTGAGCCGGAGCCCCCGTTGGAACCACCTCCGGAGCCCGAGCCGGAGCCCCCGTTGGAACCACCTCCTGAGCCTGATCCAGAGCCCCCGTTGGAACCACCTCCGGAGCCCGAGCCGGAGCCCCCGTTGGAACCACCTCCTGAGCCTGATCCAGAGCCCCCGTTGGAACCACCTCCTGAGCCTGAGCCGGAGCCCCCGTTGGAACCACCTCCAGAGCCTCCTCCAGAGCCTCCTCCACTGCCTCCTCCGCTGCCTCCTCCGCTACCTCCTCCGCTACCTCCTCCGCTACCACCCGCCATTGAGGTAGTGGTAGGACGTGGACTGCCTCCTCCTTGTGTAGACGTGGGAGCTGGAGAAGTACCTGCGGGCGTAGAGCTGTACTGAGCCGCAGAGCTAGTTTCTGCACTTGATGGAGCAGATGAGCTAGCTGTCGAAGTTGTCTGAGTTGGCGAAGCCTTGGAGCTGCTGGCTGGCTGAGAGCTTGACTGGATAGAAGAAGTGATCTGTGAGCTACTAGCTGTTTGAGAGCTTAACTGAATAGAAGAAGTAATCTGCGAGCTGCTAGCTAGTCGAGAGCTTGACTGAACAGAAGAAATAATCTGAGAACTGCTGGCTGGTCGAGAGCTTGACTGGGTAGAAGGAGTGATCTGTGAGATTGATTGAGCAGAAGAAGTAGTAGTCCTAGAGGTGCTTGCTGGCTGAGAGCTTAGCTGAGTAGAGGTAGCTTTAAAGCTGCTAGCTAGTCGAGAGCTCGACTGGACAGAAGAAGTAATCCTAGAACTGCTGGCTGGTCGAGAGCTTGACTGGGTAGGAGAAGTGATCTGTGAGCTTAATTGAGCAGAAGAAAGAGTAGTCCTAGAGGTGCTTGCTAGCTGAGAGCTTAGCTGAGTAGAAGTAGCTTTAAAGCTGCTAGCTGGTTGAGAGCTCGACTGGGCAGAAGGAGTGACCCGAGAACTGCCAGCTGTTCGAGAGCTTTGTTGGGCTGACGAGGTCCTGAGGCTTGACTGTGCTAACGAGGTCTTGAAGCTTGACTGAGCTGAAGGAGTAGACTGAGCTGACGAGAAGGTCTTTAGGCTTGACTGAGCTAACGAGGTCCTTAGGCTTGACTGAGCTGACGAGGTCCTTAGGCTTGACTGAGCCGATGAGATCCTGGAACTTGGTTGAGAAGAAGAAGTACCCTGAGAGCTTGACTGAGCTGACGAAGTCGTAAACATAGTTGCTGACCTGGAGCTTGATTGTTTTAATGAAGCTATAGTGCTGCTTGCTGGCTTGGAACTTGACTGGGTCAGCGAATCATTGGAACTGCTGGTTTGCCGAGAGCTGGACTGGACCAGTGAGCTTGACTGAGTTGACAAAGCCTTAAAGCTGCTGGCGGGTCTAGAAATGCTGGTCGGCCTGGAGCTAGTCTGGGTCGATGAAGCTAAAGAGCTGCTTGTTGGTCCAGAACTTGTCTGAACTGATGAGGCTCTTGAGCTGCTTGCAGGATTAGAACTGCTAACTGTTCGAGAACTGGACAGGGTTGACGAAGCTCTAGAACTGCTTGTGGGGTTGGAGCTAATGTCTAATTTTGAGCTAGACGGAGTAGATAAGCTTGTTTGGCTGGTACGGCTAGCTGGCTTGGAAGTTGCTCCAGTCGATAAAATAGGCTTCGAGCTGCTGACAGGAGTATAATTGCTTTCTGGCGCTGACGAGCTTCCCTTCGAGCTGGTTGGCTTTGAACTTTGTCGGTTTGAAAAGCTGGCACTGGAGCTGGACTGAGCTGACGAGCTGGCCTTGGGACTTGTCGTTGGAACTGAAGAAACCTTGGAGATGCTGATAGGTTTGGAAGTGCTTCCTGGTGCTGACGAGGTGACCTTTGAGCTACTTGATCCTTCAGAGCTTGAACGAGTTGATAAGCTGGTTCTTGAACTGCTTGATGGCCTAGAGGTTGACTGGAAAGAACTCTTTGAGCTGGATGACCTATTAGATGTTGCGAGTGTTGAGGAGCTCGCTTTTGAGCCGCTTGATAACGTAGGACTGGTTTCAGCCGATGACCTTGTCTTTGAGGTGCTTGCTGGCTTTGAGCTTGACCTCAATGTTGTGCTTGGCTTCGAACTAGCTTGGCTGTTTGTTTGAGTTGAACTTGCGGCGATTGAGGAACTGCCCTCGGAGCTGGTCTTAGAAGTTTTCGCCCCCGGAGAACTCGACTGAGCTGAAGAGCTGGAAATCGAGGTACTTGTGGATGAGCTGGCCTTCGAGGTGATCGCCAGCTTTGAGCTGCTTGCTGGTCTCGAGCTGGCAGGCTTAGAGCTAGACTGAGTAGTTAAGCTAATATTAGAACTGCTTGCTGGCTTCGAACTGCTTGCTGGCTTTGAACTGCTTGCTGGCTTCGAAGCACTTGCTAATGAGCTAGCCTTAGAGCTTGCTGGTTTTGAGCTAGTTGCTGGCCTCGAGCTGGTTGCTGGCCTTGAGCTGGTTGCTGGCTGTGAGCTAGTTGCTGGTGTTGAGCTGCTTGCTAGCTTCGAACTGCTCGCTGGCTTCGAAGCACTTGCTGATGAGCTAGCCTTAGAGCTTACTAGCTGTGAGCTGGTTGCTGGCCTTGAGCTGGTTGCTGGCCTTGAGCTGGTTGCTGGCCTTGAGCTGGTTGCTAGCTGTGAGCTGGTTGCTGGCGTTGAGCTAGTTGCTGACTTTGAACTGCTTGCTGGCTTCGAAGCACTTGCTAATGAGCTAGCCTTAGAGCTTGCTGGTTTTGAGCTGGTTGCTGGCTGTGAGCTAGTTGCTGGCGTTGAGCTGCTTGCTGGCTTCGAACTGCTTGCTGGCTTCGAAGCACTTGCTGATGAGCTAGCCTTAGAGCTTGCTAGCTGTGAGCTTGCTAGCTTCGAACTGCTTGCTGGCTTTGAGCTAGTTGCTGCTTTGAGCTTGTTGCTGGCGTTGAGCTGCTTGCTGGCTTCGAACTGCTTGCTGGCTTCGAAGCACTTGCTGGCTTCGAAGCACTTGCTGATGAGCTAGCCTTAGAGCTTGCTAGCTGTGAGCTTGCTAGCTTCGAACTGCTTGCTGGCTTTGAGCTAGTTGCTGGCTTTGAGCTTGTTGCTGGCCTTGAGCTGGTTGCTGGCTTTGTGGTTGCTGGCCTTGAGCTAGTTGCTGGCTTTGAGCTGGTTGCTGGCTTTGAGCTGGTTGCTGGCTTTGAGCTGGTTGCTGGCTTTGAGCTGGTTGCTGGCTTTGAGCTGGTTGCGGGTTTTGAGCTGGTTGCTGGCTTTGAGCTTGCTGGCGTTGACAAGCCAGACTTGGTTGACGATCGACCCGATGAGCTTGATACCATATAGCTTGACTGGATTGACGAAGTTGTGGACACCAAAGAGGTTGACTGGGCTTGAGTCTTTGAAGAATTTGATAGTGTTGACGAGCTTGCTCGAGAACTGCTAATCTTGGAAGTGCTCAATACTGGCGAGCTAGCTTTAGAGCTAGCACGGGTTGATAGTGTTGATGTAGAGCTACTAGACAGTCTTGAACTTAACTGAGTAGATCTAGAGTTCTCCTTAGAGCTCGCCTGACTACTTCCAGGTTTGGAACTTGACCTAATGGATGAAATCTTGGAAGTACTTGCCCTCGTTGAGCTTGCTGGCTTAAAACTGCTAGCTTGGCTGCTTGCTGGCAGGGAGCTTGACGTAGCGACCGACGTCTTGGAAGTGCCTGCGCTAGTCGAGCTTCTTAGGGATGATGAATTAGCTGTTGAGCTTGCCTTCGAGCTTGCCCTTGAGCTATCTTGGGTGCTTGCTGGATTGGAACTTGACCGGACTGAGGAAGGCCTCGAGCTACTTGACTGAACCGATGAGCTGTCCCTTGATTTGGACGCCGAAGCCGAAGGTGTAGCCTTGGAGCTGCTAACTGGCTTGGAGCTTGGTTCAGAAGATGTAGAAGCCTTTGACCTGCTTGCCTTGGTAGAGCTCGCTTTTGAGCTACTGGCTAATTTGGAGCTTGATTGAGTTGATGAAGAAGACTTTGAGCTCGGTTGACTGCTTGCTGACTTTGAGCTACTGACCAAAGCCGATGGGCTAGTATTTGGCTTGGCACTGCTCGTTCGCTGAGAGCTGCTAGCTGGGTTAGAGCTAGACTGCGCGGATGAAGTGAGCTCAGAGCTCGCTGGACTGCTTATTGGTCTTGAGTCACTCGCTACTTTGGAACTTGATCGAGCTAATGAGGTAAGCTGTGAGCTGCTCGCTGGTATGGGGCTCGTTGCAGGTTGAGAGCTGGACTGGGCAGATGAGACAGCCTTTGAGCTAGTCTTGGAGCTGCTTGCTGGCTGAGAACTTGATTGACGAGACGAGCTTGCCTGGCCGCTTACTGGCCTTGAGCCAGTTGCTAGTTTGGAACTTGAACTGGCCGATGAGCTCACATCAGTAGGGCCTGCTCGAGGCGATGAGATGACCTTTGAGCTTGCCCTAGTTGATGAAGTAGCCGATTTGGAGCGAGTTTGGCTACTTGATAGCCTTGAGCTTGCCTGAGGTGACGTGCTTGCCCTGGAGCTAGCTTGGCTGCTAGCCAGCTTCGAACTTGACTGCACTGGTAAGCTCGTCCTGACAGAGCTTAACGCAGCTGAGGAGCTTGCCTTTGAGCTGCTGGCTGCCTTTGAGGTCGGTTGCGTTGATGAGCTTGCTCTAGAGCTGGCTTGACTGCTGGACTGTCTCGAACTGCTGGCTGGAGTCGAACTGCTAGCTAGAGTCAAACTGCTGGCTAGAGTCAAACTGCTAGCTGGAGTCGAACTGCTGGCTGGAGTCGAAGAGCTAGCTGGAGTCGAACTGCTGGCTGGAGTCGAAGAGCTATCATTTAAGCTACTTGCCAAGGCTGATGAGCTTACCTTAGAGCTTGACTGGCCTAATGAAGTAGGTTTTGAGCTGGCTTGAGTGCCCACTGATTTTGAACTCGACAGAGTCAAAGAGCTTGGCTTTGAGCTACTCGTGGGCTTAGAGCTGCTTGCCGGTGCCGATGAGCTTGCCTTGGAATTTGACTGGCCCGAGGAAGCAGGTTCTGAGCTGGCTTGAGTGCTTGCTGGCTTTGAGCTTGATTGACCTGAGGAAGTAGCTTTTGAGCTTACTCGACTATTTTCTGGGTTTAAGCTTGACCGAGTCGCAGAGCTTGCCTCAGTGCTGATTTGGTCACTTGATTTAGCTGACAAACTTGCCCTGGAGCTGCTCGCGGGCTCATAGCTACTTGCTGGCGCTGATGGGCTTGCTTTTATAGAGCTCGTAGCGGAGGGTGAGCTGGCTCGACTGCTAGCAGGCTTCGAGCTTGGCTGCGCTGATGAGCTTGGCTGCGCTGATGAGCTTGGCTGCGCTGATGCGCTTGGCTGAGCTGAGGCGCTTGGCTGAGCTGATGCGCTTGGCTGAGCTGATGCGCTTGGCTGTGCTAATGAGCTTGGCTGCGCTGATGAGCTTGGCTGCGCTGATGCGCTTGGCTGTGCTAATGAGCTTGGCTGCGCTGATGAGCTTGGCTGCGCTGATGCGCTTGGCTGAGCTGATGCGCTTGGCTGAGCTGATGAGCTCCCTTTGGAATTGTTGATCTCGGAGCTGCTGGGCTCTGTGGGACTGCCAGTCTGGGAGCTCGATAAACCAGGTGAGTTGGATTGAAAGCTGCGTGAGTTTGAAGAAGCTGGGCCAGCCGAACTTGATTCAGAAGACATAGACTGTGGTTTGCTAGTGCCAGAAGGATTAGAAGAGCTGGGCCGTGAAGAAGCCGGCTTCAACGAGCTCTGTTTCGAGCTGCTACTTGGCTTCGAAGAGGAAGAAGCCAACTCGGAGCTGCTGGACTGCGTTTCGCTCGTCGGTGATGAATTTGATTTTGACGAACGACTTTCTGCTGGAGTCGGATTTGGGAAACTTGCCCCTGATGAGGTTCTAATGACGCTCTGTCCTCCTTCAGGGCCGGTGACCACAACACGAGTGCTCCTCGAACTTGGTTCAGTAGCACTTGATTCCGTAAATTGTGATGTAGCCGGGCTCGAGGAAGATGCTTCTGAGGAGGTTTGAATAGAGGCAGAAGCTTGGGGCTCGCTAGAACTGCTGATGACAATAGGAGTGTTCCCAGAGCTTGGTTCAGTAGCACTTGATTCCGTAAATTGTGATGTAGCCGGGCTCGAGGAAGATGCTTCTGAGGAGGTTTGAATAGAGGCAGAAGCTAGGGGCTCGCCAGAACTGCTGATTACAATAGGAGTGTTCCCAGAGCTTGGTTCAGCAGCACTTGATTCCATTGGCTGTGCTGTAGACGGGCTTGGGGAAGAGGGTAGAGTCGAGCTTTGAGCGGAAGCATTAGTTTGGGCCCCGCCAGGACTGCTGTTTACAATAGGAGTGTTCCCGGGGCTTGTTTCAGCAGCACTTGACTCCGTAGACTGTGTTGTAACCGGGCTTGGGGAAGCTGCTTCTGATGAAGGTTTCACAGGTGTAGCGCCTGGATTTTCGCCAGAACTGCTATTCTCAAGAGATGGATTCTTGGAACTCGTTGAGGCAACACTCGACTCTGTAGACCGTGTTGTGGCCGGACTTGAGGCAGCAGCTGCTACTGATGATCCTACAGGAACTGTGCTCTGAGTTCCGCTGGGAATGGTAGCAACGGGAGAAGTGTTGCTGGAGCTTGCTTCGCCAGCACTTGATTCCGCAGAGCCTGGCTGCGACTTGCTTGCTACCATTTGGCTTGCCTGAGAACTAGTAGATTGCTGAGGAGTTTGGGTGACTATCGGACTTTGGTTCGATGGCCCTGGCTGAGAAGCTTCCGGACGAGACGTGCTTTGCTGTGCTGGCACGCTGGTCTGTTCCAAGCCAGAGCTCGACAGGACGGCTGGAGGGCTTTCCTTATCTATTCTCGTCACGTCTGGCGCAATAATTGGTGGTTGACCAGAAACCACAGTGGCAACTGGTGGCCCGTAGCCAGTTTCAGTAGGTTGCGGAGCGACATAGTAGATTGTAGTCCTCTCGATTTGATAAATGACGATGGTTCCCTGACAAGCCCGGCACGAGGGCTTGACGGTCTCTATTCCTGGCGTGGCCTTCGTTTCGGTTTTCGTGATCGTGATGTAGGGGACGTTGGTGGGCTGGTAGTAGTAGATGGTACCAGTGCAGGTATTGCAGTCTGCATGCTGTGTTGACGAACTTGCCGTTTGGTCTTGCCATGGCCACGGATGTGTCTCGTAGGGCAGCGTAATCGTTCGAGAAGGGGGAGGTCCAACGACTAGGCTCTGATCTTGTCCTCCGACTTGGCCTCCAGGTTGACCAGTAGGTTGACCACTAGGTTGGCCTCCAGGTTGACCACCAGGTTGTCCTCCGGCTTGATTATCAGGTTGTCCTCCGGCATTACCACCAGATTGGCCTCCGGTTTGAATAACAGGTTGACCTCCGGTTTGAATAACAGGTTGACCTCCGGCTTGGCCACCAGGTTGACCTCCGGCTTGATTATCAGGTTGTCCTCCGGGTTGTCCTCCGGCATTACCACCAGATTGGCCTCCGGCTTGACCACCAGGTTGACCTCCGGCTTGATTATCCGGTTGTCCTCCGGGTTGTCCTCCGGCATTACCACCAGATTGGCCTCCGGCTTGACCACCAGGTTGACCTCCGGCTTGATTATCAGGTTGTCCTCCGGGTTGTCCTCCGGCATTACCACCAGATTGGCCTCCGGCTTGACCACCAGGTTGACCTCCGGATTGGCCTCCGGATTGGCCTCCGGATTCACCACCAGGTTGACCTCCGAGTTGAACACCGGATTGACCTCCGGATTGGCCTCCGGATTGACCACCAGGTTCACCTCCGGATTGGCCTCCGGATTGACCACCAGGTTGGCCTCCGGCTTGACCACCAGGTTGACCACCAGGTTGACCTCCGGGTTGACCTCCGGGTTGAACAACGGATTGACCTCCGGATTGGCCTCCGGATTGACCACCAGGTTGGCCTCCGGCTTGACCACCAGGTTGACCACCAGGTTGACCACCAGGTTGACCTCCGGGTTGAACAACGGATTGACCTCCGGCTTGGCCTCCAGGTTGACCACCAGGTTGACCACCAGGTTGTCCTTTGGATGAGCCACCGTCATCTCCATTGGTACTGCCACCAGATTGGCCTCCAGACTGTCCTTTTCCTCCTGATGAGCCGCCAACGTCTCCGTTGGCACTGCCACCAGATTGGCCTCCAGACTGTCCTTTTCCTCCTGATGAGCCGCCAACGTCTCCATTGGCACTGCCACCAGATTGGCCTCCAGACTGTCCTTTTCCGCCCGATGAGCCACTGGCATCCCCCGTGCCTTCACCGGGAGACTTGCCTCCGGACTGGCTTCCAGACTGGCCCTGTACCCCACTTTGACCCGAAGAGCCTCCCCATACACCACTCGAAGGTGTAGGAGCTGCTGCCGCCAGAGTGGATTGCTGCGTACAGGCTTGCTGACAGGCGGAGAGGTCCACGTATGTGGTCATGGTGACCTGTTTGGTAACGACATCTCGACGATCGGCAATAGAAGGCGTTGCAAATAGCAGGGTGAGAAAAGCAGCTGCCCGGTGGGCAGTGCTGCGAGATCCACCAACCATTTCCGTGCCTTGATACTAACTCCTTCGAAACCGAATTGCGAGCGAGAAAGAGATTGGAAAAGAAGGTGAAACGTGAGAAAGAAATCGGAGTCGGGGCTTGGATGCCGACAAGAGTTGTTTTATCGAACAAGGTCGTCGTGAACCCGATTTCTCCAACAAAGGGGGCCTCGCGCCGCCTTCCTTTCGTTCCAACGTGCAAGTCCGATGCTAACGAACGTGTACAGACTTGTGCGGGAAAATTAGTCGTATAGAAGATTATGAGAAGGAAAAAACTCTAAAAAAAAAGTTGGGATATACGTGTGTGCAGCATGGCTTTTGTGGGAAAAAAAAACCCGGCAAACCCATTGCCCGTCTCAAATCCAGACAATACTCGATAGAGGATAGATGAGTGTCGACGGCGCCGCAAGCGACCGTGATCTTCAGGTCCATTATCGTGATTGAACCTAGTTTGCTGGAAGATCAGCACCATAGTCTCCATAAGCTTCAAATTGACAGCTGCTCTGGTAGTCTGATAGTAAGCTAAATCAATGCTAAAGCTCACTATCATATTTCCGGACAGCTCCAGAAGAGACTTGGTGTAGGCTAGGGGGGTCGACATTGTCCGAAAACGCACATAACGCTTGGCTAAGTGATTGAAGGCAGATGCAGAAAAAAATTTCGGAGCTAAGTTGCTAGCTTCGCTTTGTCAAAAGCCCTTTCGGGAAATAGTGAGAGACATCTCGATGACATCGGAGTAGCCCGTCCCTCCGAGAAAGTCTCAGGGAACGATGCCAGCATATTTCGTTCGACACGACAAAGCAGCACTGAATGAGTTGGCAGTCCATGTCCAAGTTGAGGTTCGACCAAAGCAAGGGGCGGGACCGAGCTGGGACCAGACGCAGCTGGGTGGGTCGCGTCTGTTTCAGATCCTACCATTGGCCAGCTGCCGCATCCTGAAGTTGAGCAGCCGCCGAGCAGCAACATGAATGCAACGTGGTAATCGCAAGCTTGAACGATGGTGATACATACTTACTGACATCTTTCCCTGGATACAATCTCGATACCTTGAAATTCACCATGAACTAACCCCGAATCCAAGATCGGTTGTTCCGTTTGCGACCATGCGGCATGTTGATTTTCCTAGCCAAGAACGGAACAAGTGCACATTCTTTTCCTTTTTTTTCTTTTCTCCTCCGAATCCGTCACCAACGGCCCTAGTCCAGATCCTAGTCCATTCGACGAAAAATAGTGGCGTCGAGGAGCGCCCCGCAACTGCAACTGCCACGATATGCCCCATAACTCTTCCGGCATAATTACTGGGGGAACGAAGTGATCGTAGTCCGTACATAATACGTGCATTGTAATCCACATTAAATACGTCGTTGCTACAATAAAACTTTGCGTTCAGAGCAGTACTGAGTTTACTCCCAAGATTCTGGTTCACATAAATGCAATACCGACTTGTGCATGTCATCCATCTCTTAAATTGTCATTGGTCAAGGACAGATCGAGAAAGCTCCAGGGTAGCAGTGATCCGTCGCCCAGCCAGCAAGCCGCGTGCGTTGTCTCACCTCACATGAAGACTTATCGAACATCTCGATCGCCCGACTTATCGCTGGCGCGCAAATAGTCAGCTCGAGTGCTAGTCCCGGTCCGGCGCCGATGATTTCTGCGTACCTGATCTGCACTTTAGCATCCAAAACGCGGCTGGAAACAAATTGTGATGATGCATGGCAACTTGTTATTCGAACCGCATCACGTGATCACACGCTCATGTACCCCAGTTGTCCACCCTGGGACGGACTTCACTTCGCTTCACCTTATCAACCATTAAACGCCAGGAAAACACGGAAAATACCATCGTGCCATCCCAGGAATGTCTCTAGCGGGAGACCGAAAAGCTGCTGGTCCCGACGCTGCAAACACCAATGCCACTGAAGCAAGCCTAGCTCCATCCCAAGCCGCCTTCCTGCTCTCGTCGTTTACCAATTTCCTCACAGTCGCCCTGCATTCCATCCTTTACCACCGCAAACTCTACCCTGCCGCTACTTTTCTCACAGCCCGTGCGTACAACCTGCCTGTCCTCCAGTCCCGCCACCCCGGGGTCTGCGCCTGGATCCGGGATGCCGTCGCGGCGACCGCCCAGCAGATCCGTCTGGGAGCCGCGCGCCACATCTGCCTCGTGGTCCACGCACCCCGTAGTCTGGACGTAGTAGAGCGATGGATCTTTGACGTGCAGTCCTTTCCGGCCTCGTGGGGAGCAGACAAAGATTGGCCGCCGCCGCCGCCGCCGCAGGCTGGCGTTGACTTTGACTCGTCAGCCCACGTGAATCGTGATGCGGCGCCGGGCCAAGACACAGTCAATCCGACAGATGTACACGAGGCACTGAGGGGAGCGTTGAGCAGACTTTCTCACGCAGGCCAAAGACGACCTCCTTTGCCAGACGGATGTACTTTTACTCTGGGCGTCGAATTGCGCGACCAGGTCGTGGCACCTATCCGTGTAAGTCTTGTTTCCCCCAGCAAAGTTTGAAAAACTCTCCCTTGGCAACCCCCCCCAAACCCAATCCAACCCAATCCAACTCGACTGGGCCTTTGTCAAAATCCGTCCACGTTTTACCTTGATCTCTCTTCGCAATAGGTATAACGCAGTGGTTCAAATAAGAAACGCTTACCAACTCCATCGGCAACATAACATTTGAGAGAATCCACTGACAACGGTCTTTGACCACAGCACCCACAACTTTGGATTCCATCACAGCCCAGTCTGCAAGCACCTGCCGAAAACAGACCTGAGCTTGGTCGAGCGCGCGGAGGGATATCAACTACTCCGATACGATCCGTTCAGGCTGGCCCCCTCTTCTTCGAGTGTTGGGTCGAGCAGGGTAAGGGTAGCCTTGATACTGTTGCCGATAAGGCTTCTGTGAACCCTACATTCTCGTCCACATTTCAAAGCTCAGGAGCCGCGGATGTGACAACAAGCTCGAGTTTGAAATCTTGATCATATTAAAAAAATTTTTTTGCTCATACCTCATAAGGTCGTCTTTTCAATACCCGCTTTAAACCCTCCATTCCTGAATTCAGCCATCGTCATCTCCACTTTCCCATAAACCTTTCCTTGTAGATGTAGATGTAGTAGTAGTATACAAACTGCTGTACAATATGCTCTCTTACACATTACCGACTCTCAGGTTCAAGACCTTTCAGTCCCATTCAAAGCCACCGATCGACCATGTTGAGGATCAAAAATACTTACTCTGCGCCTCTTAGCATAGCTCTCAGGCCAATGACTTCCCTCTTCAGCCGAACGTTCTCTTTCTTCATGCGCGCCGTCTCCTCGGATTGCTCTTTCAACTTGCCCACCAGCTCATCCTTGTCCTCCCTGGCCTTCCCCTTTACTGCCCTAACAATCCTGCCGAGTTCCCCATTATATTTTTCGTAGAGCAACTCATTCTCCGCCACGACCTCTTTGTGAAGCTGGTCAATAGCTCGCGCCTTTGTTTCCATATTCTTCAACGTGGTGTCCAGTTCGCGTTGTGTCATGACCTGTTTCTCATGCAAATCTTGCATCATGAGCTGGATCTTGCCCTCGAGTTCCTTCAAGGACGCGGCAAAGCCAGTCATCTCTGCGACCTGCGAGCTCGGAGACCGAGCCTGGTGCACGCGAGTCATCTCTTCCCCGATCTTGGACAGCTCCGTTTGGAGAGATAAATCGACTTCCCGAGTGATTCGTTTTTCCGATTGCAGCCGCTCTCTAAGCTTCTGTGGCGAGTGAAGACGAAGACGTTGGGCATTAGAGCGAGTTGGGCTGCCCGGGTGGCTGGACGATTCGGCGTCCGACGTAGGTTCGCTTGGCTTTAGAGTTGGAATGGCCGATATCGACGGGCCTTTTGAGTGCCTTGCAATTTTACTCGGTAACCCGGAGCCTTTGGAACCACTACTGGTGGTGGTGGTGGCGGTAGCAGCAGTACGACTACTAGTGGTATTAGCAGTAGAGGTGGCTGGACTGAATAATGCCCTTGATGGCCCGCCTAGACCTAGATTTTCTTTTCCCTTGTCTTTTTGCCTGGAGCTACGTAAAACTTCCGCAACATTAGGGCTAATTGGTATCTTGGAAGGAAGTGCTGCTTTTGGACTGGCGGGTGTTGTGTTGACTTTGCCTGATGTGGCTTTAGTTGTTTGCAATGGCTGAAATGGCTCAACGTCGTCTAACGTGGCGGCTGCCATCAAAGTCTTGAGATCAGACAGCGAGCTTCGCCTCTTTTTCTTCAAGCTCTTTGATGGCATGCGGTCGGCACTTGATGGCTCTCCGATAGTGTCTAGCGGGAAATCCATTCGGTGTGAGCTAGGTGGCCGCCTCGGCGTTTCGCTGAAGGCACCCGCCAGGGCAGGTCTGTCTCGGGACATGGCATGCCGATGTACTCTTTTTGGAAGGCTGTTGTCATCTATGGACCGAGCTCTGTCCAATGTACCGCGGGATAAGCTCGAAGTATCGCCCGTAGCGGGATTCCGGTGCTTGCTCAATGTGCGCCACACGGACGGCCGTTCATCTCTTGAATTCTGGCGAAGCAACGCGTCGAGCCCAAACTTGCGCCGTAGCGAGGAGGCATTCGATGTGATGGAACCTGTGTGAGCCTTGCCTTGGCGAAAGCTGGATGCAATGAAGTGGGAAATGGAGGCAGCATGGGGGTAGTAGTTTTGGTTTGCGCTTTGGTCATCAAATATTCTGTCGCAATCCTCAACGAGTCTATCCAAGAGATTGATGTAATTGTGCGCATCGCCTTCGGTAACAAGAAGCTCGGCAAAAGCCACGGTCAAGGCTCCCCTATCACTGTCATTGCCACAGCCGTCCAACAGATCAGCCAAGAGCTTGATAACAGCAGCAAACGCTCGTCGATTTTGCGGCGCCATCTCCTTGAACAGGTAATTGACAAAGTCAGCAAAGTCCCCTGGAACCCTCTTGTTCGCCCTCTCCAGCAGAGTGCTCATGGCCTGCATTGTCATGACTGGGCCAATCTGCTCTGCCCAGGCAATGTGCATGAACTTTTCAAACGCCACGAAGATGACCTCGGTGCCTATGTCGGTAGCAACTTCGTACTCAAAAGGCGTTTCGATGAATCTGTTGTATATTTCGTTGACGGACAATTCATCAACGAGTGATCGACTGAGAAGCGAACGACCAATGATGGCGCCTTTTCGAGATTGAAGAGCCTCCGCGAAGCCCGTAAATGTTTGCTCCAGCCGGAGCAAGGGATTTTCTGGTCTTCCGTCTGCCGTATTTGGCCGGCTGTCTTTGCCCCTGATGGAGCCAAACATGGAATGGAAACTATTGGCTCTGTGTAGCGATGGCTGTCGTTGGTTTTGGACGCCCGTCACAACGACATCGGGGGAGGCGTTGTTTGAGCCACTGTTCCAAAGACTTGACAGCAATTTTACGGGGGAAGCTGCGAGAAAAGATCTCGTCTTTTCGGCTCTGTTTGCCGAAAAATTCAGTCCCCGCAGAGTTTTTGTATAGTATGATACCATTGGTGCTGTTAGATGCGCATTGCCAACGCTCAACTGGGTACTGAGAAGCTGTATGACTGCAGAGTGACCAAGTCAGTGCCTTGACACCACACACCGCCGCGACTCAGACTGTGTGGAAAGTACTTACGGCGACGAGACAAGGTGGGAACAAAGTCTTCCAAATCGATGTCATCCTGGAACTGTTTACCATCCACCCCGACTGTCAACATGGAGACCCGTTTGAGCTCATTGCTAGAAACGTTCGCAACTATTTCGACCCCGTAGTGACCGAGAGGCGCTCCTTTTGTGCCTTTTTCGTGATCCACCACAACACGGATGGGTGCAGGTTCTCTTCGACCTTCCACGAGTTCATGTGCGCCTTCTTGGAATACCGCCACATGCAGCCCGAGGTTATTTTCCTGCAAGCGCACTGAGCGTAACGTCCAACAGGGGGTTTCTCTCTCCCTTTCCGAGAATCGCGCCTCGATTCTTGCCCTCACTACATCCTCGCACCATTTGTTAGCTCTGCCCTCAAAAGCCTCCTGCAAAAGGAAGCAACGAATGGTTGGCGCCTTGCTTGTCTTGTGCTGTCCCAAATGCACATCTTGCATGTCCTTCGTTGAGGTCATCCAGATCAATGCGCCGTCCGCCGATTCAGTAAAACGCACATCGCAAAGACTGTGCCATCCAGTGAATGCGAACTCGTATGATGACGGGCCACCAGCGGCGTTGGTCATGGAGATGAGCAACTCTGCCGCAGAAGGCTTGTCAATTTCTCGAAGCATATCGCGACCCGTCATGGAAAATTTTATCTTCTTCAGTATTATTACGCAGTCAGAAAACAAGAGCAGAATTCCCGAGTTCTCTAGCTCGCTAGCTCCCTGACAGGGTGAAAGTTCAATGAAGTCAGCAGCGCCTATCAGACGCCCTTCAGGCTCTAGATCTTTTGGCCAAGACTCAACCATGATTCGAAGTCTGTTGGCAACGTGAGGCTGGTCGGGTAAAGGTTCGTCCATGGAACAGATGTTGGTGATGATATCGCGTGCTTTGAGCATGGGCTGCAGGGCTGGGTGGGTGATTGGCAGGGAGCTGACGATCTGATCGATGAGAAGACTATACCGGGGCAGTCTTTGCACGGGCTCGATCAGCGCTGATCTCACGGTCTGCTCCCCAGATTGCATTACGCGTTGTCTGAAACTGGATTGCTGGTCGAGGAAGGAGTTTAATAATGTGGGAAAATGCTGGCTGGCCTTGATGTAATCCTGGTAGCTTTGCGTGAACTTGGGGAACCACTCGAGGAACAACCTAGCCATATTCAACGCTCCGCTGGGATCTTTGGAACGAGAGGAACCCGAGCCCCTCATACTGCTCAAATTCGACGTTGTGTGCTCCATATCTCTAAGCGCTTCTTCTTCTGAGTCGTCCATAGTCTTTCGAAGCTGCTCCAAAAATCCCGAGTTGAGCTGCAGTATCTGATCTGCGGAGCGAGGAAAAAGTCGCTCCAACTCCTCCTCAGAGGGGCTGAGGCTCCCCTCTGGCCTTGCCTGTGCGCTCTCTCGGAAATCCTTGGCAACCTTGTGAACCAATTCTCCGAGTTTCATCACATATCTCTCTTCCGTGTCGACTAACTCTGCCAGCTTCATGCGCAACTGACATTTTTGATCTGTGGTAAATGTCCTTGCCCGGTTCAGTGAAGTGGGCTTCGATGGTGCGCGACGCAGCTTGCTTGTCGGCAAGAAGACAGGCTCGCCAAACAGTTTGATAAGAGGCGTATATCCCCCATACTGTCTCAGGGTCGGATCCAGCATATCGTCGTCGTCGTCGTCGGGTACGTCTTCCAAGTCAGTCGGCTGAAGTGGGACGATGGCACCCGGCGGCAGAACAAGATCAACATCCACGTTGTTCACATGTTGAGTCTGCAGCGCATCCTGCAAAGAAGCGATAACCTCTGCGGATTTCTCACTCTTGACCATGGATGTGACAAGGTCAGCAGCATGCTGCTCCCCGAACAGTGCCGCTGCGCTGCCAGGCCGCTTTCCCCTCGTCGGATAGAGATTCTTGAGGTAGGTTTTGACACCATCGGGAAGTTCCGAAAAATATTTGAACAGACCAAAGGCCAGCCCACGATAAACTTCGTCGACTTGGATTTCTCGAGGTAGATGGTTGACGACAGAGTAGAAGGGAGAGCTCGGAGAGATGGGTATGCGCGGAAAAGTCTGGAAGCCGGCAGGCGATAAGACATGTATCTGTATACGAGAACTATTGAGGGTATAATTGGCCGTCGTCGAAGCGCCATGGAAGATCAGGACGGGGAGGTGGCCGAGCAGCGGATCAGAGGCGTGGTAGAGAGAAAGGGCGTCGGGCGAGAGCGCCAGGTCGTTCGTGACACGCACCATGGTCTCGTCGATGGGCCGCGCTCATGGCCCTCTCCAGGAAAGTGTGAGAGAGAAAGTATGCAGTGGCTGTTGGAAGAAGTTCTCGAGGCGATGGCAGGCTCGCTCGCAGCGAAAAGAGCGTATGCGGGCTGGTGTGTCAGGTCGGGCCGTGTCGACAAAGACTCATCAGAGACAACAAATGCGATGTGGTCGATGTGGTGGGACCGACGAGTGGGCGGGCCACTTTCAGATGGTAAACATGGGGGGGGGAGAACCCTTGTCTTCTTTGCATGCACGTCTCTGGCGTGCCTGGGCGAATTTGGGAAGTAAATTATGCTCTCTCGCGCGCACTCCTTACAAAGACTTCACGAGAGCAAAGATACAGGCCTGGATGGCTGGGGCGAATTCGCGATGAGGGAGTATGTATATATGTATACGATGCAGAACATACGGATTAGAACATAGCATCTGAGAAAGGAATCACGACAACAGCTCGCAAGCAGGCAGGGTTCATTGGGGTTCATTAACACTAGGGAAGGAGCGTTGAGACTCGAGCACAGGGACGCGGGCAAGACGCGTCTAGAAGGAAGGAAGCAAAGTCGGGAATCCACTGTAATAAACAATGCTATTGCTGCCCCTCACCTGCAGACTGCGGTACCCCCACCCCACCCCTGTTGATGAGGCCTGGTGGGGCATCCAAAGCTCCGTCCCCGTCCCCGACCACAGAAGCATTATTATTCGTCGTTTAAGCTCGTGTCCGATTGAATCTTCTACATGTATGGCTCACTTGAGAACTCACGGAGATACACACATATCAATCAACCTGCCATGACGTCCCGTGCCTGACCCTCTCGACCTCGCCATAACAAACATGTCGAGTCAAAATCAAGGCATCAAACTCATCCACAAGCCCGACGAGTCAGGCTACCGTCTACTCGAACTCCCCCCGGACCTGGTGAACCTTCTTGAATCTGAAACAGCACCAGTGTTGGCCCCCCCCCTCCCAACTCAGCGTCAACCAAAAAATCTTTTCTTGCCACGCATAGTTACTAACATCTCACATCTTACGTTGCTCGGTATAGTCTTACCCTGGAATCGTCAGACAATTCAGCTGTCCTGCGAACTCCAGACAGGACATACAACATGCGTCAAAAGAATACCTCCAACGCTCTTTTCCTATTATCGCCAAGTCAATCGTCGGATTCTGCAGAACAACAAATCGCCATAGTTTCCACGATCCATGAGACTGTGGAGTTGGAGGTGGTACCGGAGCATCCTGTTCGGCCAGAAAGGCTTGCGGATACGGGAAGTAGGGGCAGGTGGCACGAAATGTTTGGCAAGGGGCGTTGATCCCCATACCTTTTTGCTGCATTTACATATTTGTCTTTCTTTATTGAGTTTGTAAGAGCGAGCTGTCGCGGCCAATTGGGCCCCGTGTAGTGGATTCCGTAAATTGTTATTCGAGAGAAGAAGAGGAGCGGACGCACATTAGACATCTGAATATGGAAATATGCACTTTTGTCGACATCAACATCCTTCTGCGATGCAATTTACAGTGCCCGGCTTTTGATTCTCATCATGTCTAATTGTGTTTGATCATACGAAGAAAAAAGTTCCGACAAAGAGCTGGCAAGCCCCGCGACCGACTACACTAATCATGCTCTACAGTTAGACCAGCATCATCGCCTTCGCCATCACTCTCATCATCACCAACCGGAAAGAAGTTCGACGTGTGGTTTTGCTGGTCCTCAGCCTCCTCTTCGTAGCCCTCTGGAAGAAACCCGCCAGCCATTTCCTCATCGTGACCTGCCGTCGGCGCAGCAGAAGCCGATTCAATTGCTTTGCTGTGCCCGAAAACTGATATGCTCTCATCAACTTCGCCATACTCCTGGCGAATTCTCTCCACAATTCGCAAACCCATCAGGAATTTGCGCCATTTACCAAGAGCAGCCTTTCGCCGCTTCTCGTCCTCTTTCCGTCTCCGTTCCTCTTCGTCTTTCTCCAGTTCAGCCATGACTTCGTCATGATGCTCTTCTGCAATGACAACGCCATGAATGACGGGCACAGCCATTCGATTTCCGAATTCAAAATCAACGACCGCTTCGGCGTAGTCTATCTTCAACCTCTTGCAGACTTTCATGACACCTCTAAAGGGAACATGTACGGCTCCTTCAGGACACATGTGTTCGGCGAACAAGTCGATGTTGCTAAAAGATGTCTTGTCAGCATGTCTCTGGTGAGCTACAAAGAAAACGCTCGCGTACCCATATTCGTTCTTTGGAATGATTCCATCTTGTATGGGCGGAGGAATAATCCAGTCGGTTTGCTCGTAGCTATAAAGACCCTGCAAGACCTTTTCTCCAGTAGCGGCTTCGGCCTCGAGGATTTCTCGACGTCGATTCAGCGTCGCCGCCCGATAAGGGACCCTTTTCAGTGGTTGCTCGCCCGCCAAAGGGGCACGACCCTGCTTGTGCCAAGTTTCTGCACTTTTGACTTGGACCACGTCTGACCTGAGGTAGACATCTTCTTCCTCTTCTACTTTATTCCCCTTTGCCTTGTTCTTGAATTTTTTGACAGGTGTCGCTTCGGCTTTGAGCGCTTCTTCTCGTTTGAGATGTCTCTCGAGCACGAACTCTCTTGACTGTTTATAATATTGGAGCGTTTCTTCACCCTCTTTGACCTGCTTCTTCTCGGCCTTTGCTGGCTTCAGGTCCGTTGAATCCTCTTCTTCATCTGCTTCAGTGACGGGATGTGCTCTGGTGCCTCTTCTATACCCTGACATGGCAGATCTGAACCAATCAAATTCTTCATGGCGATTGACCTTGCCTTTACGACCAGGAATGGAAATCTTTTCGACCGGCATCCTCAATCCCTTTGTCCGCCCAGGAGCAACTTGTCGCTTTAAGTATCGTACGGTCACATCTTTGGCTGTACCATCCGGTGAGTACCCAATGATATAAGATATGACCTGCCTGGCCTTATCTGCCCTCTGTCCCCGCGGTTCGAAGGACTCAACTAGTTCTCGGTTCGTTGCGACTAAGTTCTTGACAATCGGATCCACAGGCAAGTATTTGTTGGTTACAGGTGAAAGAACTTCAGTCCAGTAGTGAGGATAATCTAGATCAGCATCGTATTTGCGCACCGTTGTTTTGTTCTTCTTGGGAGCGAGTTCTACACTGATGATCGACTCGTCATCAGTGTCTAGATACTCAACCTTCAGATCGTCTTTGTTCTCTAACAGAGATCCAGTAGTCAGTCCAGGACGGCTCCCCTTCTGATCAAGTTTTGATTTCGAAACCGCCGATGATCGTTTAGTTTTTGTCTTGGGTGGTGTTGGATTCGGCGAGGCCCGGGCTCCTTTCGGACCACTGTGATCTGTTTCTTCTGACTTGAAAGCCTCCGGGTCGGCGTCCTCCAATCTGTTCCACCCGAAACCCAAGGGCTGCAAGCTGGCAACCATTCTAGCTTCGATACCAAGACCGCGTAGCAATGCAGTGAATAGCTGAGCGCCTATGTCTCTGCTTCCTTGGCAGACACAAGCACACCGCCGGAACTCTTCAAGACCGACAGTCCTCTCCCCAAACCGATCTTGGTCGGCAAAGTCTTCTTTGTGGGCTTTTGTCAACCTGTCGAGCCTTTCCAAAGACATATACCCCCATTTCCTTATACCGGGAGCGTTGATTCTATATCTTTGCTTCCACCACGCCGTTAGCAATTGCAATAGTCGGAACAAGGGGTCTCCATGGCTCATGTCAATGGCACCTTCCTCCAGTCTCTTCGCCACATCACCCCAATCGCGAGAGTTCCGTTGATTCCTCTTACCCTTCGCACCACCTCTTCTCTTAGTCTCCGAAGACTTTGCTTTGATGGGCTGTTTGATGAGTCCTGAATTTAGTCTCCAACGGTCCACCTCATCCCACATTTTGGGAGGCAAGTGCGATATCATTGTCGCTTGAACTTCAGCGTCACACACCCAAGAATTGCGCACGGCATTGTGCCATAGAAGCAAGAGAACATGCATGCAGTGAGTAGCATTGCGTACTTTCTCTCTCGTTTGGAGGGCCCTTTCTTATCACCGTATACATTTGTCAACGACAGCCGGGTGTCCTTATTCAACGTCAATTCCAAGTCTCCAGATACAACTGGAACAGAAGAGTTTGACTCTGGGGCTGCAACATCTTCGAACTCAAAGTCGTTGTCGTTCTCATCTTCCGAGGATTGCCTGGCCACTTTGGGGCGTTTGGCTAAGGGGACATCCTCGAAATCTTCGTCCGATAAAGAAGTCAATGAGCTAGAACTGTCACCGGCATCCAGACTTTGCAAGACAGCGCCTGACGTTTTCTCAGAGAATGGTGTTGTCGGGGCATCCAAATCATCGTAAAGGGTCCGCTTGCGCTGGGTGCTGGCTTTCTGCCTCCTACTTCCCACATCGACATCCTCTCTATCGGGAGAGCCGCGCAATCTCTTGCGCGGAACATGAGGAGGCATCTCGATGTCTCTCTCTGTTGCGACGCATGCTGAAGATGCAGATGTGATGCTTGTTTGGGGACAAGTCTCATTTGTGCACTGTCACCAAGCACATGCCGTCATAGGTTTTGCGCGCGGAAAACACGAAAACACGAAAACACGTGATGCAATCAATTGCATCAAACCCTCAAACAAGGCGAGCTACACATGACCGATCTTGGGACAAATCATTGGCGATTGAAAATTAAACTATTCCAATGTTAATTCTCCATGAGAATCACTCAGACGATGTTTCGGTTTCGTCAATCTGGGTATCGTTGCCGCTCCAAACGCCCAGTGTTGCTCATTGATGGCCCTCACCACACTCAGCCCGCTATATCAAACCTCTATCAGGTCTGCTGGTGGCCCGACACCCCTCAACAAAATGACAGTATTGCCGCTTTGCAATACAGATCCAACCTTCTCGCCGTACTCTAGGATTCTTCCCCCCTCGACGTGGAAGACGCGCAACTTGTCCTTCTCATCTGAACTCTGGTTGTTGATATTCTGAACCTGTAGACCGGCGGCTGCCTGATCTAGCAACCGTCCGATCACCCAATCTTTCGAGAAGAAGAACTCGCCCTTGGGCAATTTGGCCTTTGCTGTTTCTGCCTCTGCCTCAACGTAGAGATACAAGCGTTTCTCTTCCGGCACTTTCTTGTCACCCTTGGCCGTTTCTTTCAGCTTCCTGGTGGCTATTACACGAGCGGCTGCCGAACTGGGTTTTGGCTTTGGTAAAGCCCTCCCCGCTTGCTCTTTCTTGGCCGAACCCCAAGCTCGTAGCCTGTCGAGTGCTGATCGTGTCTTTTGAGCCACATCTGTCTGCATGGGTCGAGCCCCAATAGGAACCAGGTTTCTACAGTCGTGATCTTCTTTCAGGCGATGTTTCAGACAATAATCACGATTGCACATGTCGCAATGAACTCCAGGAACCAAAGAGGTTCCTACCACAGTCTTGCATTCTGGCGATGCGCAAGGTTTCTGAGAGACCTTGTCTCTAAGCGTCTTGCCCTGGCCGATTGATGGCTTTGACAAATTAGCCAGTCTTTTGCGTTCCGCCCATGCCCCAGCGTTGGCGCACTTGTGTGTAGATTCTGTTCTATGATCGAGACAATATGTTCCGGTGCAAGACTGGCAGAGAAAAGGTAGGAAGTCGAGTTGGTTGCAATACTCGTATTGACAGTGTTTGCCGACCAACGCAGCGTCGTGTTTGTCCCTCATTATGTAGCTCGTTTCCTGAGCACGCGTGTCGGCTGATGACGCCATGATGAATGACAGGGCTGGAGGATGACATTTATACGCAAAAAAAAAAGAGAGAGGCAGCTCGGGCGGTAGGCAGAACGATGCTTCGTCAATGCCTCATACCCGTGGCGGTTATTAGTAAGAGTGACGTGCTGACCAAGAGGACAAGACTGAATCGCGTGAGGCAAAGAAAGCCCTGGAAGGCCCGCGCGAGGGAGCCAAGGCGCTTACGTACAGGCCAAGGTGCCGGCGCATGCGCCGCTAACATAGCCTCGTTTGCAGCACCACTGAAGCTGACAATGTGGCATTGCGTGTGGTATTTCCCCTTCTCCTTCTTCGTCTTTTCTTTGCTTTGAGCAAGTGACTAGAGTGATATTAACAAGTGTCCGCACACACTGCGGTCAGTGGGCTTTGAAGCAAAAATTAAAACTAGAACCAACACAACGCATGCACGCAAACTCGACACGCTTGTTTCGTTGTGTAATAAGTAGTGCACATATGCACCAAACTTCTTCTGAATTATCGCCTTCCATTTACGAGCTTTCATCCTTATTCAGTCTTGGGCTTGATTGATTTGTTGAGCAGGTCTTCTCGGCCAATCGCTGGAGCATTTCCCACATACTCTTTGCCACCGACTGCCTGGAAGCCTTTGTGAAAAACCCACTCAACGGCATTCTCTACCGGCTCATCGAATAGCCGGGGCAAGAAGGGAACAACGGACAGGCCAAGGCCAATGGGGCCCCAGGTGCGTATTGTAGGATTCTTGACTTTCTTCAAAGCCTGTCCGGAGTACCGGACCACGCTGTGAATCGTGAATGCAGGGAGACCCATACTGGCCAAGCTTTGGAAGATGCCTCTCTGAACCATGACGGTCCTCCAATCCTCCAACGGGCTAATCACGCCAGGCGTCAGGTCGCTGTTACCCTCCGCGGGCAACCCTGTGATCTTCTCTTGATGGGGCGAGAGACGCAGATGAGGATTGATGATGCGCTGATTGTGCCAATAGGCACGATATCCCTCGTGGGATACATCTCCAAGGATGTAAAGCCACGATATGCCATACGCTGCTCGCACGAGTCTCGGGTGGGCTACCGGTCGAAACGACTCGCCAATGTCTGAGGTGTAGGCAACGTAGCGATGGGCGGAAAGAAGGATAGTTCGAATTCGGGTGGCATAGGCAGCATATCGCAGGTTGGTATCCGTGGTTGGAGGGGCGCTGGCGCACGATTAGTGTCTATACCTTCAGAAAGCATGCTGCGCTCTTACTATCCATCGACAACGTCGTCAAAGTAGCTATTGTCTCTATCCGACTCGTCGACGATGCTCTGCAGTTTTCCGGGAAGCTTCCCTCGCGGCGGGAGCTTATCTGGATCAAATGGCTGCTTCTTTTGAGAGCTGTCGGCTCTGGGAGATTGCTCAGGCGCGGCCTCCTTCGGCTCCTTCGATTTCCCCCACCAGGACATTGCGGGAAAAGAGATATCTGTTAAAAAATGTATGTATCAGTCCCGGCCTCGGAGGAAACCTGCAAAAGATAAAAATACGTCCAGAAGTTTATGCAGCCTACAGGTTGCTCGCCAGTGACGTCGTCGCACCTGTTATGTGAACTCGGAAACAAACAGCTCGCGGTTCAACCGAGCTATACCCGCAAGCGGGCTCCTTTTCGCCTCCAACTCCAGACATCAACCGAAAATTATCATCGGCCCAAGCCAACTGCTCCCCGTCGTCTATCACAACAATCGAGCACCTTCGCTTCAATCAACCGTCATAATGGCTGGTATTGCTACCTACAATATCGCTGGCCGCCAGGTCGGCGGACATTACGTTCGTTCGCCTCCGATTCCTTTTCGCAAGACAGGACCTTCAACTAATTCGATTCTCAGCTGGCCATGGGTATTCTGGGAAGCCTTTTCGGCGGTGTCTACTATGCTGTCTCTGGCCCCAAGAAGACTACTGCCAATGCCGCTCCTCCGATCAACGCCTCCAGCTCCGACGAGGCCGATTTCATCAAGTGCGTTGTTCCGAGCATCGCCGCCCTGCACCGTTATGCTGACATTTCAACAGGAAGTTCATGGAGGAGCAGGAGAAGAAGCAGTAGATGGGTCAGTGGCGCGGGGACTTAGCGAAGCTGTACGAAGGACACGTTGTACATATAATCCAGCCTTGGTTGACCTCTGGAATTGAAACTGCGCACTTGGCAATGCGCATTGCATGCGTTAGACCACTGTTCGGTCGAGATTCACTCCACCACTAAATAGTCATTCGTGAATGAGAGCCAATTGCCTTCGCAGCATATCTGACGAACTTTTTTTGGAGCAAATGGCGACGAAAAGTTAAATTGGAATTCTCACTACAGATATTTTGGGACGGAACAAATAGTATAACCGCTTACAGTTGAGTTGCTTTAGTTATGGAGTGTAGGATGCATCTTGAGGGCGTACTTGGGTGGATGACAAGTCCAAAAGTGCATACGTCGGTCTGGCCTGACCATGCACTGTACTACGTAGGCCGTTGTAACTCCTTGAGGACCGTAAACTACACTTGCGTACCGACCCGCTTATTTCACCTGATTCAAAAAGGGTACTTTCTACGGATTATACACTACTAAATTATATTATAATATTTATACTTTTCTCAATAGCATAACTTAGTAGTGTATAGAAAATACTATTAATCCAATAATTATAATTAGGTGAAATAAGCAGGTCCGTACGCAAGTGTAGTATTACGGTCCTCAAGGAGATATGTAGGAAAGGAGTCGTGCGGAGACCACGTGACTAAAGCAGGGATTAGACTACGCTGCCTAGGCAACCCACATCGCGTGCTAGAAAAGCGGGACATGGCACGATTACTTATTTACTTAAACCTACGGATTACTCCGTATTACTAGCAACCCCAAAACGAAGACTGTGAGAACCCAGAAGGTGTGCTGGAATGCCCAATAGACCAACAGATCCGTCAATGCTAGCCGCTGCTAATATTGCACCTTACAATCAATTAAGACCTATCGCTTCGCCTGCCCTAATATGGGCCACGTCGTTGCGTGCATCGCGCCTTACACGCCTAGCGCCTCACAAAGACTTCGACGCACATCATGCGCTTAGGGAAATGCCACTTCACGCCAGAGATTCCGGATAACTTCCGCTCTCACATCGCAATTAGGCATCCAGGATATATCCGGGGCGAGGATCACATGTTCTCGCTGCCGCGACTCGACGCGGTGGACTCTCAGGACGAAACTGATGACGACGAGAACTCCGATACCGCCGACAATCCGTCCATAGTGTCAAAGCATGGAGTTCACTTTGATACATTATTGGTGGCCTGCCAGATTATCACTGGTAATGGATTCGATACCGCGTATCTGAGCTACGATCGCCCAGGCCACGATAGAGTCCGCCTTTCTCGGGAACGCATTCTGATGCGCAACCAATACTATCTCCACGTTCCACAAGGTACACACCCTCATGATCGATTCATGGACTCGAATCATGCTAAGCATCCAAACAATCAGGTGACGGAGAAGACACTACATCATATGCAGTGACGCCCAATTTTCAAGAGTGGCGCTTCCCTACGTCTCTTCCTCGAAACTGGCAAGCTTTGGCACAGACTAAAATCGACCATCAGCCTAGCTGCATCATCTCCGGGTCTCGCATGGTTGAAAAAGCTAATGTTATCCCTCAAGCCCACAACAAATGGTATACAGACAATTCCATGTTCGACTATTCAGTTGGGGCAAGATCTGTCTCAGATAGCGAAGATAATATGTTTCGGCTCCGCCCCGATCTACACAAGATCTTTGATGACCGCGCTTTTGCTCTAGTGCCTAAGCAAGATGGCCGAGGGCAACGGCATCTGGTGGTGCATTTCTTCTCCGTCGTTAAGAACTTTGGGGATACAGCACTTGACATCCACAACCGGAAGGCTCATAGTCTTAGATGGAGTCCGTGGCTAAAGAGTTCTTATTCGCTCGGTTTGCTCTGATCATCTTTGCCCGTATCAAGGATTTTGTTCTTGAAGGTGACAGGCGGAAGCTTGCGATCACGCAGCGCGCTCATGACACCAGTGGATGTCCGGCTTGGGTTACTAGTGCAGTACAAATGGATCGCGTACAGCGAAACGGCTTGTACGGCGGTGGAGGATCACGAAGCTCAAGCCCTACCAAGCGGTCCAGGAATACAGAATCCCAAACTGGGCAGAAGCATGAGGACCCAGACCTGGAAGAATGCAGGGGGAGGTCTCGAGTTAGGTCGTGGGTCCTGGCAGATGCAGCTGAGCTGGAGGGCTCTGGGAGTAATCCAAAGAGGCGGCGTATGAGTAAGGATAGGTCCCCGCCACCTTTGACGACTTCTCTTACTTTGGGAACGCTATCAAATCATGATAATCACGAACTGAAAAGTGCCGGATCCGAAATCTCCGATGGACGTGATTTTACCAACAATTATGCTGGCCGTACTTTTGCCAAGGAAACCGAAGATTCTAGAACATCTGAAGATATCAGTTAAATCCTTGAATCAGTCAAATCGCGGTTAGTAATAAAAAAAAAACGGAAGCGGATAACAGTTAGCCCGGGAGGATACCGAAGCTTTCCCGGATGCGCAGGGCTTATGTAGGTGGTGGCTATGACTTTAGGCGGGAGGCAATGTAATAGGAAATACATTTAGCCACGGGTCCTGGGATGCAGTTGCGGCGCCATACCTTTGTACAAAAGAGCCAAATTGAAACCCCTCTGCCTGAAGTCCCCGAAAGAGGGAGCAAGAGTAGGCGTTGCACGTTTTTATGTATTAGGCGTTGTTTATTAACAGACCTCGGATTACTGTTCAAGTTCTGTGCGGAGTACGGATTACCGAAAGCGGTATTCCATAAACCATGGGCCCACCTCATATGTTGCTTGAGTTATTTAAGACATCCGTTTTGACATCCGTTTCGCCCGGAGTAATCCGTACTCAAGAACGGGGTTATGCGTTATTGGGCGACTGCGGAGCATCACGTGCTGCTCTCGCTGCCAAACAAGCATGAAATTGCGGGCCGGAAAAACAACTGGCAAACCCGCCACACTCTTTTTGAAGCAAGCCCGCGCGCGTATCCTTAATTGGAAACATCCCACCACGCCCTTTCGGATACAACGATAGCATCCAGCACGCCGAAATCATCTCGCCTAGAGAACTACGTCGACGCGGGATGTCGGATGTCACTACCGACCCAGCCTTGGTGGCTGCTTCGGCAACAGATCTTGCCCAGCACATCGGGGTACCAACGCCGACAAAGGAACGACATTCGTTGACGCTCGATCAACGGCGCGAGTTACGTCGGTGGGCGAACGCACAACCAATTCGTCCGTCGCATAAGGCGTGCATCGACTGGTTCTCTTCGCAATATGGCCAGCAGATCAGTCAGTCAACAGTATCGCACTCCTTATCACCCAAGTACTCCCGGCTCGATGGCGATAATCCCCAGCTGTCAGGATCCAGATTGCGATTTGGAAACTGGCCAGATGTCGAGAAGCTTGTCTTGCTGTGGTATCAGCAGGTTCAAGCGTCTGGCCGCCAGCCCACCAACGACGAGCTAGGGGAGAAGGCCAAGTCAATCTTTGCCCAGCTGCCCCGTTACAGAGACGAGAACGCCCCAGAGTTTTCCCCCGGCTGGATTCATCGCTTCAAGAAGCGCTATGGACTGCTCGTGCGACGTCAGAGGCGGCTGGGCGACGGCGGCATCAATCCCGCAGAGGACATCGATTATCTTGCCGATTGTGTTCCCAGGGTCATGGCAGTTGCTTTCGACACGAGCCCAGCTGCGATAAGAGAGCAAGTGCTGCGCGTTGTTGGTGTAGAAGCAAACTTGAATACCTGCGCACTGGTACGCGACGAGGTTGTCCGGAGAATGAATGCTTCTCATCATCAGTCGCCGTTGCCGCAGCACAACTTTCCCTCGCCGCCGGAGCCACCGGAGCCACCGGAGCCACCGGAGCCACCGGAGCCATCGGCACTCTCTCCCCCGCCGCAGCCCGAACAACAGCATATGTATGCTGACGATGACCCTGAAGTTGTGCTGCAAAACGCTTTGCACCAACTACAACAGGAGGAACAAGCTGCTGAGGCGCAGGCAGCGGCCGTACGGGAGGAGAGAGAACGAGCTGAGAGGGGCCTCTATCAACAAGCCGGCATCGTTGCAACACCAGGCGGACGAGCTTCTTCTGTCCCAAGATATGCAACTCCAGGCCAGGACCTGGGCCAGGACCTTACCCTGACGCCAATTCACTCTGATGGACCGGTGTCTTCCAATGAAAAACCAATCAGATGTCCATTTTGTGTCAACCAGCGAATGTTGCGTACTATCAAGGAAGCTGTGGAGCACATGTCCACCCACGTTATTGTGTGAGAGTTCAGCCCGAATGCCTTCATGTTGATCGCACCGATACCGTCACATACTTTTGCCTTCATCTCGAAAAATTTCCGAGCGGCGTTGTGGACCAGGGGTTATGTTCAAGAAATTGGCGTTGCTGCAATTTGCTATCGGCGTTGAGGACTATCATGAGCATGAAATGATAATCCCCTAGGCCAAGGTGCAGATAGGCTCACAGTAAGGTTGGGCTAAGAAAGTTGCTGAGTAGCAATGTACCCCACGAATTTGAGATCGCACAGACTAGTTTGAAGATTCCGGGACTTAGGAATACTTGATGAACAACTAGACAAAGCTTGAAACATTTTCAGATACCACGGCCCAATTATGCAAACGCTCCGCGCCGTGCCAAGAGGCTATATGAGCTATATGAGCCCACCCTTCTTGAGTGCCCTGACCATAGCCTCCTCTCTGAGCTTGGCCTCGCTCTTTGGCGGAGGCATGTCCCCCTTGTCAATGTAATTCTTCCAGAACTTCAAGCCCTCCAGACCTTCCTCTCGGCAGAGTGCGCCTTGCTCCTCTGCCATGAACAGCTCCTCTTCGGCGACTCCAATACTCCAGCCGAATCTTTCAGCAACCTCCAAGGCAGTCACACCACGACCGAACTCTCTCCAGTCCCAAGTGACGTCCCGTTCTGGCGGGAACTCGTGCAGATCATCGAGCCAAACGAGCAAGGCTTTGATAGTCGCCTCATCTGTACGATCGCGGCCTTGGACGACCATGACCCCGCTGCGGAACGTGCGAAGTCGAACCGGAAGTTTGAGACTTCCCCATAACCGCGCGGCCTTTTCAAAGTCCATCGGACTGACGAGTTCCACGCCTCCTCTAGCTCGGTTGAACATGGCCCATACATCGACCAGCGTGATGATGCCGCCTGCTCGCTTCAACACCCCCCTTGAATCATCGGCTAGAAATTCTGCCAAGGTTCGAGACAGTTCGGAGAGATAAAGCGACTCTGAGCTCCCACCTCCGACAATGTCTTTTGTGGTTATCAAACCCAGCTGGGTGGCGGATTCGGCCAGAATGGCATTCTCTTCGGCCGATGCACCGCCATTTGCCCCATTACTCTGACGAGCATAGCGCTCCGCCAGAGCGATGACCTCTTTCGCCGAAGACATGAGTGCCTCGAGGTCTTCAAAAGCGCTCCCTATCAGCATTTCGTTGTTCTTATGCATGTTGAGGCCGAGCTGCTCCAGGCCAGCAATACCGGCGGTTTTCGCTCTGGTACCGCTGGCTAATCCCGCCGAGCCACCCTGATAGTTTTCATCGCCGTTGCGACCGCCTTTGGGTACAGGAGGTGCGTTCTGCAGCAGCCACTTCCTTTGCGTGACGGCGCCCTTCAGCCGCTCATAAAAGATCTTATCTCCTCCGTCACGGAATGAAATTTTGATACTTTCAGGCAAGTCGACACCTCCTGTTCCTTTGCTGGACGACTCGAGTGCAGATCCAGGCGATTCCGTCCGGATCGTATGGAGGCTGGACGCTGATTTTGCATAATTCTGTGATAGTAGTGTTGCACCACAAATCTCGCATGAGTGAAGTGAAGGATGGTTTGAAAATGTGCAACGCGGGCATGGGAATTCGGCGCCTGTATCGCTTGCAGAGCCCCCGCGACTGTTTTGGTGCGTCGATGGCGTCGGATCTGATGTGGGAGGTATATCCAAGTCCTTTGGTCGGAGGGGAAGGGCGCGGAGGTTTTGTTCATGATTGAGTGAGGATGCAGGGCGTTCACTAGCGTTGTTGATGGCTGCTTTCAAAACGTGTGCCAACGAGGGCTTGATCCCACAGGCTAGGCATGGTGGCAGAGGAGTATGAGCATTTGCCGCAGCAGGGTCAAAGTTGACAGGTATCGGATTTGAAAAACTGCATATTGTGCACACCCAAGTTGCGAGCGTGATTTGAGGCGGTTCAGATGGCGGCCGATATGCACTGTCCCTGGGCCCTGGAGAGGCAGTCCCATTCCGCGATGGTGATGCAGCGTTTGATAGCGCTCGGTTATGCAGGGAACCCCGCTTTGGAGGTTTCGGAAATATGGTGATCTTGGGTGATGACTTGAAAAACCCGGCGTAGGCTTCATATCGATCGACATCCTTGAGGTCTAGCGCCACAGAGTTTGCTCTGGGCTCTATCTTGTCTACATAACAAATACGATGAGAAGTCAAATACACTTGGCCGTTTTGGTGGTTCGGCAGTTTCAGCTTCCTGTTATGTCATGTCTTGTTAGCTTAGCGAACTTGGTATGCCTGCGACGGCTTGGGATGTTGTTTACCCCTCATAGAGGCCAACATTGTCCTGGACAAATAGCAGAATTTCGTCCGGCAAGTAAGATGGCCTGAGAGCAGTAGTCAGGTCTATGGGTTTCAAAAACATCCGTCATGTCGTCGTGGCTACGCGCCAGAAGAAAATACTCGGCGATTACAAACTGCTGTTGGACGATCCTCTATGACGACGGCGCACGAACGGACTTGAGCGCCCGCTTGAAGTTGAATGCGCCGAGGTAGTAAGAGGTTTTGTAGGTTAGGAAACTTTGGGGAAAATTCGTATCGTGTTCGCTGTGAGATGGATAGTTGCACGAGACTGAGGATGACAGAAAGTTGTCCTATTGGCGACGGCCACGGCCACCGCCACGGCTTGCAAATGTAGATTGGCTAACAAGGGCGTGAGTAACTCGATGCTTCAATGCTCCACATCTTATTAATGATGCAAGGGGGGTGGTTTTCAGCATACTGCGGACATAGTAGCCGAAGATCAGCCATGGCATGCATACCTGTCGTGGCTAGGAGGTGGCGGAGTGAAGAGACCTGGAAGGTGTGCTAGGAATCCCAATAGACCAAAAGATCCGCCAATGCTAGCCGTTGCTAACATTGCACCTTGCAATTTTAATCAACAGATCTAACGGTCGGATCAAAGGTCAACAATGAATTAAAGGTCAACGAATCCGACGATAGGCGCGATGCCTAGAGGGACTATTAGGCCTAGTGAAAGGGATAGATTTGACAGGCTTGGTGGATTGGTTAATAAATTCGTCGGTTTAGTGGCTTTTATTAAGCAGTAAAAGCACTAGAGGTGCGTAATAATTAAAGAGTAATTGCTACTACTTATTATAATACGAAATATATGATATAAATGAGTGTAAAGGTTGTTCTTTTTCATTTAACTGGCTTGAGGTCAGAGTTTTCTCGTCTAATATAGGGGTTCTAGGTCACGTGCAGGCCACATCCTAAGGTGACAGGCTAATTGTCAATTCTAGCATGTAACAAACCCCCTTACAGTTACTTCTATGTGTAATTTAGTACTAATCCTATCATAAATCTATACCACTTAGAATATAACTTATTATAGGTGTTTATTACTAGCTTAACCATACTAGCTAGAGTACTAAGGAATATAACTATTAATATCCACCTAATCTTTTTAGTACTACTTCACTCGGCAGATTCGATGACGGCTGGACGGCCAGGATGCAAGGCTTGGTTTGGATAAAAGAGGTTTGGATGGAAGAACTGTTCCGAAACGAGTTCTAAGCAATGCAGCGTCGCATCATGACGTGGTCGAGTGCTGGCAAAGGCCAATACATCATCATCATCTTCGCGCCTCGTCATGCCTAAGTGTGTCATCAATGATCATCGAGACGGGATCGCTAGCGTCTGACATCATCATGACCAGACCACTGCACCAACCGGCCCGCGCTGGAGACTGGACGGAAAAAACGCCGGGGGTTTTTAAGCCATTCGGGCCACTTTGATCGGGACCAAATCGGGGTCAATTCGAATTGATCGTCATCAGGTTAATGTGACGCGGAAAATCGGATCTGCAGCAACTCTATATATGTGGCCATGGCTGCGATTTATGACCAGATGAACACCTCATCATTCAACAAGTTTCAGGCCAAAGTCAACTGCTTTCTCCAATCTCACTCAACTTGACTGCAAATTTCAGAATGGCTAGCACGGAAGCATTAACAAGAGAAACTCTCTTCAACCTCAAGGGGAGAGTGGCTCTGGTCACCGGTTCGTCAATTCTTCCTTGAAGCGTGGAGGGAGGGCATGACCTACTTTGGTTGAATCCACGCCCCGACTCTAGTCAAGTCAATTCCGAGCAACTGACAACCAAAATTGTAGGTGGTGGTTCAGGCATCGGTTTGATGGCAACACAAGCCCTGGCGGCGAACGGTGCCAAGGTCTACATCACCGGGAGAACCAAGGAAAAGCTCGACCAAGTCGTATCTAAGCACTTCAAGGGCAATTCTGAGCAAGTCATACCACTGCAAGCAGACGTCACGTCCAAGGAGGGCATACAGTCTCTGCTCAAAGAAATCGAATCTCGGGAGAAATGTCTCTGCATCCTCGTCAACAATGCGGGCATTTCTGGCGGAAAGACCTTCGATGCCGAGGCAAAGTCGGCCAAGGCCTTGCAGTCGACTCTGTTCAATGATTCATCTTTCGACAAGTGGACCGATTTATACCGCACCAATGTTGCGGCAGTGTACTTCACCACGGCAGCTTTCCTGCCTCTTCTCCAGGCCTCATCGGAGCAACACCAGGGGTGGTCAGGAACCGTCATCAACATCACGTCCATCTCGGGGCTGGTAAAGACGGCTCAGCGGCATTTCGACTACAATTCTTCCAAGGCGGCAGCTGTTCATCTGACACGCATGCTCTCCTCGGAAATTGCATCGGCTGGGCTCAAGATTCGCATCAACGGCATTGCGCCCGGAGTGTTCCCCAGTGAAATGACGGCTGGTGAAAGCGACGACGCACAGAAGAGCGGGCTGCCCAAGGAAGACTTTGAAGGCAAAGTGCCGGCTGCTCGACCGGGGAAGGATGAGGACATGGCTTCGGCCATTTTGTTCGCCAGTTGCAACCAGTATCTCAACGGCGACACACTTGTCGTGGATGGAGGGTACACCGTCGCAGCAGGCAAGTAGTTTCAAGGGACAGCGTCAAAAACTCAAAGAGGGGCAAGAAGGCAAATGTGACAAATGGGACGAGACGTCATACTGCCATCATGTTACTGGGGTGTAATCACGCCATGTTGCAGCGCAATGCTATGTTACGTGAACAACTGAGCGAGTAATCCGTATGATGGCGGGTAATAAATAACGCTTCTGCCAACCAGCCCATCATCAGTGTGTGTATATCATGGATTATGTACCCATATACACATGGATATTCCTAGGATAGTCAGGTCTTTACGGATTAATCCGTACGGATTCGTACTATCTATCTCCTTATTACGTAGAGGCTATATCTTGTGGGTCTACGGGACCCGCAAATTATCTATATCTCTAGTTTACTTACATCTGATTGGATACACACGGACCCTAGTCAACGTGACTTCACAAGGTGCATGACCTCTTAAGGAGATGGGGCATGATCAGATTGTGTGAACTCTCTCACCTTTTCACATCCTTGCCATGAGGCTGCGCTCCGTAAATGGCGTCTCGGCAATCCCAATTCCTCGATTGCCCACCCAATTTGCACTAGAATCTCCGTCCGACTCATCGAAGCCCGAGGGCTAACGCTAGCGCTGACATGGCTAAAAGTTAGTAAATCAGAAGTTCAGAACCCAGACAATGACACGCGTCTGTGGGTGGCGCTGGCGCGAGAAGCAAAATCTAAGACACTGGCAATTGTCTGTCCCTTTTTAACTCTGACTCGGGATGGGAGGACAGATACAGACAGGCATTGGGGTGACAAGCATTAATTCTTGCACCAATGCGAAGGCTGTGCCTGAGCGTCCCGCACGCGAGCGAATCCATTCCAGCCCGCTTGTTGAGTCACATCCACCAGACTTTTTGCATTGGATCTCGAAAGTTCGTATCCAAAAAGGTATAGCACGCCCTGCTTGGTGCTGATGGGGGAAAACAGAAACGCGAATCATAAGCCGCATATACGTGTCTGATCTGTCTGGTTCCGGTAGGATTCCTACCGACTTTCTCCAACGTTGCCGCATAAACTTTTGTATCACGCATGCTTTCTGCTTACTATCACACTTCCTTTCCTTTCCTCACTTGCGCATTGCTCTTCCGTGACAGAGCCCGTAGTTTCTCATCATGCTCACGTTATTGGAGAGCGCGAGCGCCGTCTTGGCCTTGGCCTCGGCCTTTGTCTCGGCCTCGCCACTCGAACAGAGCAGTGTGGAAGCCAGAGCAAGTGGTTTCTGGTACGCCCAGATGGACCATTCTGGCGCACCCCGGGGATATGCTCCCTATGTTGAGAACGCCGCATCTTACTCTGTATTTCAGGCTGTCAAGTCCGGCGATGGTAGCAGTATCCAGGAGGCCATTGACTCGGCTGGTGATGGATATCGACAAAAAGAGTGGTTTGCATCTCAGCCTCGAGTACGTGGGAGATGGGATCCATCACACACGTTTGAGAACGACGTGAGAAATGATTGACTCGTGTTGCAGGTCGTATACCTCCCATCAGGCACATACACCATCCACAAGACCATCAATATGCGGACAGACACGATCCTCATGGGCGATGCAACCGACCCCCCGGTGTTGAAACCAGCTGCTGGCTTCGACGGTGACACTCTCATCAACGGTCAGGAGTCAAGAATCTTGCGAAAATATCGCGAACAAGCCACTAACTTAAAGTATCTCTCAATACAGGTCAAGATCCTGCCACGGGCGAAAAGGGTGAGCTGTCATTTGCTGTGGGCTTGAAGAACTTGATTCTCGATACCACTTCTGTCGACGGAGGTGAGATGTCCCTATGCGTCTATGCGCGCTACTGCGTCTTATGAAGGCAACAAATCCATCAGAACCTCTCTGCTGACATGTCACGGTAGGCCAACCCTTTACAGCCCTGTACTGGGGCGTAGCCCAAGTCGCCCATCTTCAGAATCTAAAGATCCGCATGCCTTCCTCATGCGACGGCAAGGGCCACACTGGCATCAAGCTCGGACGCGGCTCAACACTCGGACTAGCTGATGTGCGCGTCGAAAGGGGACTGGTTCGTGTGTCCTCCTGGCCATGATTCTGTCCATGAACTTGACTCGCTGACCACCCATGTATACAGAACGGCATTTGGCACAATGGCCATCAGCAAGCGCTCTACAAGAGCATTTACTTTTTCCAAAATACAGTCGGCATCCTCATCACCGGCGGCAACACCGTCAGTCTGTTGGCGCCGACTTTTGATACGGTGGGAATGGCGGTCAAGAACACGGGCGGCAGCCCCTTCATCGGCGTCATCGACGCCAAGTCCATCAACTCGGGCGTGACATTTTACTCATCCGTGTACCCATCTATCGTCATTGACAACTTGACCAAGGACACTGACTCCGACATTGTGCAACTGCCGAGCGGTACGGCCCTCGGCTCGTCCAAGCACGTCAAGAACTTCTCATTCGGCAACACGGTCGGCCGTCATCCCGTCTACGGCTCAACCCAATCCGCCGAGCCTCGATCGGAAGCAGCCGCGCCAGGAGGCCGCATCCCCGTGTTGGCTGCCCCGACATACGCAGACAACCCGGTTGCCGACTTCATCAACGTCAAGGACTCGAACCAGAACGGTGGTCACGACATCAGGGGCGATGGTCAGTCAGACGAGGCCGCTTCCCTTAACAAGGTGCTCCAGTTGGCTGCGGACACCAACAAGATTGCATACTTCCCCTTCGGAGACTACCGCGTCGAGTCTACTCTTCTAATCCCCATCGGATCTCGCATCGTCGGCGAAGCTTGGTCCACCATCTCCGGCGCAGGCAAGTTCTTCAAAGATGGCTCAAAGCCCCAGCCCGTTGTGCAAGTCGGCAAGCCAGGCGACGTGGGCACCGCCCAGATCCAGGACATGCGCTTCACCGTCGCCGATGTCCTCCCCGGCGCCATCATTGTCCAGTTCCAGGCCGCTGGCAGCAAGCCCGGCGACGTTGCGCTCTGGAACTCGGTCATGACGGTGGGCGGGACCCTCGGCGCTCCCGCCCTGGCAGACTCATGCAAGGACGCCAGCGCCCAATGCAAGGGCGCCTTCCTCGGCCTCCACTTCGCCAAAGACTCATCCGCCTACGTCGAGAACGTCTGGAACTGGGTCGCCGATCACATCGCAGAGGGATTCGACGGCGGCTCCAGCATCGCAGCCAAGGGCGGCGCTCTCGTCGAGTCCACCAAGGGCACATGGCTGCACGCCCTAGGCAGCGAACACTGGTGGCTCTACCAGCTCAACCTCCGCTCCGCGAGCAACGTCGTCGTCACCCTCCTCCAGAGTGAGACCAACTACGACCAAGGCGACAACGCGAGACAGGTCCCGCCCGCGCCCTGGACAGCCGATGTCGAGGGCTGGGGAGACCCAGACTTCTCATGGTGTGGTCGTGGTGACAAGCGATGTCGCATGGGTCTTGCCAATTACATCCAGGGCGGCTCCGACATCATCTACTACGGGTCTGCATCTTGGGCCTTTTTCAGTGGCCCGGGATACCAAAAGTGCTCGGGAGCGTACCAGTGCCAAAGTAGGTTCCCCCTTCCATCGTAAACCTACAAGCTTGAGTATCTTTTCCTTTTGCTGACATTCTTTTCTCTTCGCATAGAACACATGCATTATATTGCAGAGACCCCCAAGAACCTGCAGGCGTACGGGCTATGTGCCAAGGACACCAGCGTCGCTCTTCGCCTTGGTGATGGCACCGAAGTCCGGGCACAGGATGGATTTATCGGTGGCTGGATCCCTGGTTCAGACATTGGCCGCTACACAACGTAGTTTTTCTCTTGCTTCTTCTCGACGCCAATGTAGAGGGAATCGCCATGGCACCGCCGCAGCTTGACGCGACGCCGGCGCACAGACCAAGCGTGTAGCTTTAGTAGATTACGTGAGATCGTTTGCGTAGTAAGGGCATGCCATGCCTTGATACTCATGTTGCATTTGGGTTACGTTTAGTCTTGAGCCAAGGGTGAAAATGGCCTTGCAAACACGTAGTTCGATCTCTAGGTAGCCACGCCACAAAAACATTCCATGCAGCTGACAAAGTTTTCTTTGTCAATACCGATGATGTCATTAGCAAGAGACTCAAAATCTCTCCTGGGCGGTATGGGCGGTAGAGGGACAGGTCCCTTCCATTCACCTAGTACGAACGACAGAACTTATATCAGCAAACGCTGTCGAACGAGCAGCCATGTCTCAAGTGATGTATATCAGTGCGATTCGTCATGTAGAAGGGTTCTCACCGTCTCGGTGCCAGTATTTGCACGACTCTTTGCTGTTCTGCAGTAGTGCCTTAATGGCTGCAGCTGGTGGAGTCTTGGCGGGTTCGATGCACTTCTGTAACGGACTGTTCACCACTCCACCACTTGTTCTGCAGGTGTAAAGCTGACACAAAGTTGACAGGTTGACAGGTCGCGAACCTTCCCGATCAGGCAAGACGTCTTGGCTTTCGTCGCTTTCGTCGCTTTCGTAGGCTGCACCGTGACCGCTCACTCCAGCTCCAGATACCTTCTGTGCCTCTCCTTTATTTTCAAAGAAATCACGGACCGACGGGCGGCAATAGCAGTCGCGGTTGTTGCAAGCTGTGGTGCACCTTGAGTTTCTCTCGGCGTCTTTTTGCCCCGGATGACAGCATGGTCTGTCACTTCAAACTTGGTTGCAGGACAGCGCCGCCAGGAAATCCTCGGCTCCGTCACGAAAAGAGGACGAGTTGCTCTGTCGACTGGCTCGGCCTCGTTCTGCGCCATCGACGCCGACGACATCCTTTTTGCCTTCTATGCTCTGAGGCTGGGCCTTGGTTGATAACCTTAACTTACTTGCATGAAAAAACTCTCGGCATTTTTTCCCTCTTTCCTCGAAATGGTGCTTCTTCATTCTTCCCATTCCTTGAGAAACGAGCGCTTTGCACCACTGCTTACAGATTCATGTTCATCATCACATCAGATGCACATTTCTCCATCACGATTGCTCTTAACCCGGCGCCTCTTCTCGCTCCTTGGAGACGGCCACTACGGCGTGCGTTGTGCCCGGTTTCAAAGGCACCCAAAGTCAAATGTTTGAGTCGATATACAGTCATACATTTTCTTACGATACGGCCAATATAAACCAGAACAAGAACAACAGTCATGGCGAACAGCAGTCTATCGCCCGCCACCTCCAATCCCTTTATGACGCCTGCGGCAATTAGCCGAGCGGCCAGCTTCAGCGATGACCTGGCCACGGCGTCGAGCCCAGATCCCGGCACTGAAGATGATTTCCGCGTGGAAAAGAACCCATTCGCTTTTTCGCCAGGGCAGCTCAACAAGTTGCTCAATCCGAAATCACTGGTTGTCTTTCAGGCGCTCGGTGGACTGCGAGGCATTGCGAAGGGGTTGCAGACAGACACTGCCTCTGGTCTGAATATAGACGAGACCTCGGTACCACAAACGGTCTCCTTTGACCAAGCGGTCCACTCGTCATCCCTGGACATTGCTTTTGATAAGAACGTCACTCTGAACAGTGACACATCCTCGGAGTCTTTTGCTGACCGTACACGCGTGTACAAACGCAATGTCCTCCCGGCCAAGAAGCCCATACCTCTCTGGAAATTCGTGTGGAACGCCTACAATGACAAAGTCCTCGTCTTGTTGACCGTCGCGGCTGTTATTTCCCTCGCCCTAGGTCTTTACGAGACCTTTGCCTTGAAGAAGGAACCCGGCGCTCCTCCACCAGTCGACTGGGTCGAGGGTGTTGCCATTTGCGTTGCCTTTGTTGCTGTGACGGCTGTTGGATCTCTCAATGACTGGCAAAAGGAAAGGGCTTTTGTCAAGCTGAATGCCAAAAAGGAAGATCGTGAGATTAAAGCCGTTCGTTCCGGAAAGTCCTTGATGATCAACGTTCATAATATCCTCGTTGGTGATGTCTTGCACCTGAAGCCTGGTGACTTGGTCCCCGTCGACGGCATCTTCATCCAAGGCCATGATGTCAAGTGCGACGAGTCCTCGGCCACTGGTGAGTCTGATGCTTTGAAGAAGACAGGAGGCGACCAGGTCATGAGAGCTCTCGAGGCTGGAAACGTTACCAAGGACTTGGACCCATTCATCATCTCTGGAACCAAGGTCCTCGAAGGTTTGTTATTCCTCTCAAGACACTCCCAGCACACGTGTACTGTCTGTCTTACCAAGGCTTTTGATACTGACACATGTTCTTCAGGCATGGGAACCTTTGTTTGCACCTCGGTCGGTGTGCACAGCTCTTTTGGCAAGATCATGATGTCTGTCCGCACTGAAGTCGAAGACACCCCTCTCCAGAAGAAGCTCGAGGGTGTTGCCCTTGCCATTGCCAAGCTCGGCACCATGGCGGCCGCCTCATTGTTCTTTGTCCTCCAATTCCGGTTTGTTGCAGGTCTAGCTGGAGACCGACGCACCTCTGCCGAAAAGGCTTCTGCGTTCATGGACATTCTCATTGTCGCCATCAGCATTGTTGTTGTAGCTGTGCCTGAAGGTCTGCCGCTCGCCGTAACTCTCGCTCTGGCATTCGCTACGACTAGACTCCTCAAGGAGAACAACCTCGTCCGTATGCTACGTGCTTGTGAGACCATGGGAAATGCTACAACTATTTGCTCTGACAAGACGGGCACTCTGGTACGTCACTCCTCCTCCTCCTCCTCCTCCTCCTACATTCCGTCATGTCACCGTAAATATCCACTCACCAACATGATGCTTCGTTTGTTCGTACTAGACAACGAACAAAATGACAGTCGTTGCCGGCACATTCGGAAACACCCTCTTCTCCAAGTCAGAGTCCGAACCCATCTCTCAGTGGGCCACTGCCCTGCCCGCCAATACCAAGCACTTGATCACCCAAGCCGTTGCCATCAACTCCACGGCCTGTGAGGGCGAGCAAGACGGCCAGGCGACTTTCATCGGCTCCAAAACAGAGACTGCCCTGCTCCAATTTTCCAAAGACCATCTCGGCTTACAATCTCTTGCGGAGACGCGAGCCAACGAGACAGTTGTGCAAATGTTCCCCTTTGACTCTGGCAAGAAGTGTATGGGCTCCGTTACCCGCAACAGCGGTGGAGGGTACAGACTTCATGTCAAAGGTGCTTCGGAGATTCTCCTCGGCTACTGCGCTACCGTGGCCAATCCGCACACCTTGCAGCAGGATGCACTCACGCCTGGGTTGAAACAGAACATGATGGCCACGATCGAAAGGTATGCTGGCAACTCCCTCCGCACAATTGGTCTCATCTACAAGGACCTCCAGTCATGGCCGCCTACCTATGCTGAAGTCACCGATGATGGCCATGTCGCTTTTGCTTCTCTGCTCCAAGACCTCGTCTTCCTCGGTGTCGTGGGTATCCAGGACCCAGTTCGCCCAGGTGTGCCCGAAGCTGTGCGTAGGTCCCAGCATGCCGGCGTCGTGGTCCGCATGGTCACAGGTGACAATATCGTCACGGCACGAGCCATCGCCACCGAATGCGGCATCTACACTGACGGCGGTGTCATCATGGAAGGCCCTGCGTTCCGCAAGCTCACAGACGCTGGCATGAAGTCCATCTTGCCCAAATTACAAGTTCTGGCCCGTTCTTCCCCCGAAGACAAGAGGATTCTCGTCATCAAACTCAAGGAATTGGGCGAGACCGTCGCTGTGACTGGCGATGGCACCAATGATGCACCTGCACTCAAAGCAGCAGATGTCGGGTTCTCAATGGGCATTTCGGGCACTGAAGTCGCCAAGGAGGCGTCTTCAATCGTTCTCATGGATGACGACTTCACCTCCATCGTCACCGCATTGAAATGGGGTCGTGCCGTCAACGACGCTGTTCAAAAGTTACTGCAGTTCCAGGTTACCGTCAGCATCACCGCTGTGCTCCTCGCCTTTATCACTGCCGTCTACGACGAAAAGATGAAGTCTGTTCTCAAGGCCGTGCAGCTTCTCTGGGTGAACCTCATCATGGACACCTTTGCCGCCCTTGCCCTTGCCACGGACCCCCCTACCGAGAAGATTCTGGATCGCCCTCCTCAGGGCAAGAAGGCACCTTTGATCACCACCACGGTACGTTTCTCACCTCTTTCCCATACTCCCCTTTGACTCGTTCGATTTCGCAAGTGGTGCGGATCGCCTGAATTCAGCCTCATTGAAGCAATATACTAACGAGTCTTCTCCCCCAAAACAAGATGTGGAAAATGATCATTGGTCAATCCATCTTTCAGCTTACAGTCACCTTTGTTCTCTATTTCGTCGGCATCTCAATCCTCGGCTACGAGGGCCACGAAGACAAAAGTCAAGCCAAGCTAGAGCTCGATACCATCATCTTCAACACCTTTGTGTGGATGCAAATCTTCAACGAGTTCAACAGCCGTCGTCTCGACAACAATTTCAACATTTTTGAAGGCGTCCACCGCAATCGCTTCTTCATCTTCATCAACCTCCTCATGGTGGGTCTTCAAGTTGCCATCATCTTCGTCGGATCCCGCGCCTTCGCCATCAACCCGAAGGGTCTCGACGGCACCCAGTGGGCCATTTCCATCGTCACTGCCATGATGTGTCTCCCCTGGGCCATCCTCGTGCGTCTTTTCCCCGACGCTTGGTTCACAAAGATTGCCGGCATCGTCGGCGGCCCCTCTGCCACGGCGTACCGCGCCTTGGCCAGACTCTACGCTCGTTTCATGCGCTTCTTCAAGCGAAACATGAAGAATGGGCACGACGACAAGCAGGTCTACCAGGTGGATGGGCCAAAGGGGACGGTGGACTCATCAATCAATGCCCCGGCCATTGTGGTGAATGACATCCCGTCCGTCCAGGGTACGGATATCGAAAAAGGCCGATAGGCGTCCTGGCGCTTTTCTATAGATATGTTCTGTTTTGACTGGATTTATTTATTTTCCTTTAACTTTTACTAAAACAGTCTTATGAAGGAATACGCAGCTGGCGTATTGCTAAATGATATTATTATGCAGCCTTGACGTCCGCTTGATCCGTGCGTGATGCGTGAAATGTCGTACCTCTACATTGTGCTTGGGTAACTTTCAAGTGGTGTTTGTGCGCGGGTACTTCGCCTGCTAAGTTCGTTTCTAGAAGGCAATTAGTTCTGTGTGACTGGCCAGACAGACATCAACCCTTTCCTTTCCGTACTTGTCCTCTCAGAAGTTCAGCAATCGAGTTCAGCAATTGGGCTGGTTGGCTCGCCATCAGTCACGGATCATAGAGATGGAGAGCAACGCGCGAGAAAATTGACGGGAATCCAACCAGTATCACATCACACTAATAGAAAGTTGTCGCCATATTTTATCAGCTAGGGAGAGGAATCAACTGCAAAAAAGCGTCATTTCATTTTTTTTTACTTGGACTCCTCAGTCCGCTCTGGTTTGTCCTCTGTCTATTCGCGCGAGGCACAAGGCAACCAAGACGTTTGACCTGGGCTTCCTCCAAAAACCCAAAGTCTATGTCTCACAGCCCCTGTGCGCGCGTGCAGCTGTCAAAAAAGAACAAGAGCCTTTTGATGCGCGTGCCGTTGCCCAACCGAAATCCATAACCTATGTGTCGAGTGCGGGCCCGTCCTGGCTCTCTCTCTCTGTGACTATGGAACAGAGGAAAGCCTGTCAAAGTGGCTTTCTTTCCTCCAAATCTATGTTCATTTGTTCTCATCTCTTCCTTCAAGTCTTCCACCGTTGGGAGACCAAATGAGCAATTCTGACCAGGGAACCGAGTAAATCCACTTTTGTCTATATCTGCACGGCGATAACATGACCCTCTATCGTGAAAGCGAAAAATATGCCCCTTGAGGGAGAAAACAGTGCCTCTCCTGGGCAATAAAGACACATGCAGAATCGTGATGTTCATGACCGGACCTGCGTTTCTTCTTTTCCAGATCCATTATATATCACCACGTTTCCAGCAGTGCCTTCAGTTCCCCCAAATCTCGGTCTAAGGGGTATCAAGCGAGGAAGGTGACGAAATCAAAACAAATGCTGTCTATCACATGCTTCGTGAATGCCCCGTGACCGTTGCTGCTGAAAAAGTCCGGTGAACCGATTAGGCACTCATCCGTCTTCGCAGGTCATGATGTCGCCGTTCGTCCAAAAAATAGGTAATAAATGAGAAAAGAAATATGAGTCGAAAAGAAGAAAACAGGGAGAAATCAAGTTTGTCAATGTGCGTCGAGCAAAACAAAACAGTGCAAAGCAGGATCTAGCACATGTGGAATCCACAAGTACCAGTTGCGGCCATCGTTTTCGTGACCAAACCCTGACTCTTGGGTCAAGGCAAATCGCCGTGATTGCGAACAGTCTACCACCAAGACTGGGCACCAGGGCCGCCAGGGTTTCCATAGCCGCCGCCGCCGTAGCCTCCACCGCCGCCGCCATAGCCACCAGCCTGAGGGCCGCCAAAGCCACCGCCGTAGCCAGAGCTCTGTGGGGGGCCGCCGAAACCGCCGCCGTTGCCTCCTCCAAAGCCGCCGCCGCCGCCTCCGCCACCACCGCCGAACTTACGGAAATCGCGATTGGCAGCGCCACGGCCACCACCTCCGCCACGGGGTCGGCCGCCGCCACGGCCGCCACCACCGAATGAGGACTCACGGGCAATGGCCTCCAAGAATGGGGGAACCTCCTGGTTAGCTTCCTTGAGGAGGTCCATGAGCTCACGAACAATGCCTCTATTACCGCGGTTGAAGAAAGCAGTGGCAATGCCAGTATTTCCAGCGCGTCCAGTACGACCAATTCGGTGAACATAATCATCCACATCGGTGGGAAGATCGTAGTTGACGACGTGAGTCACGTTTGGAATATCGAGACCACGGGCAGCAACAGCAGTGGCAACCAAGATGGGGCACCGACCGTTACGGAAGAACTCGAGAGCACGCTCACGCTCACGCTGAGTACGGTCGCCGTGAATGGAAGTGGCGGGAAAGCTTTGGTTGATGAGGAAATCGGAAAGCGAGTCAGCCATGCGCTTGGTCTCGACGAAGATGAGGGTCAAGCCACCAGCATGAGAGTGGAGAATGTCAAGAAGAACGGATCGCTTGTCGATGTCCTCGACGAACTCGACCTTCTGAGTGATGTTCTCCGACGTAGAACCAACGCGGCCGACGGACAAGAAGACGTAATCCTTCAAGAAGTCTCTAGCGAGCATCTGAATGTCGCGGGGGAATGTGGCTGAGAACATGAGAGTTTGGCGGTCGGCAACCGAGGGCATATCCTCGCCCTCAACGATTCGGCGAATCTGTGGCTCGAAACCCATGTCGAGCATGCGATCAGCCTCATCGAGAACAAGATACTTAATGTTGCAGAGAGAAATGCGGCCACGCTCAAGCAAGTCGACGAGACGACCAGGAGTGGCGACAAGAAGGTCACAGCCTCGCTCAATCTGGCGAAGCTGGGAACCGATGTCGGCACCACCATAGACAACGCAAGGGCGAACCCACGACCGGTAAGCGAATTTTCGGGACTCCTCGTAAATCTGAGAGACCAGCTCACGAGTCGGAGCAAGAATCAAAGAGGTGGGGTAAGCCTTGCGCTGACGGCCAAACTGGCCGGCAGCATTGGCCGGAACTGGAGAGGGGCCGTTGAGGAAGGCCTGAGAGAGGATGGGGAAAAGGAAACCTCCAGTCTTGCCAGAACCAGTCTGAGCACAAGCCATAAGATCACGACCACCCGACACAATGGGAATGGAGTACTTCTGAACAGGGGTGGGGACCTTGTAGTGAGCCATTTCAATGTTACGGCACAGGTGCTCATCCAGAGGAGGGCTGGAGAACTGATTGACTGGCTCGGGAACGTTCTGGCCAGAGGCCTCGACGGGAATGTCGTCGTACTTTTCGAAGTTGATACCAGTATGCTGCTTGGAAGGGTCATCGACGGTTCCGAACAGCTCACGCTCGATACGGGGATTAGCGGGACCTGGAATGTGCTTGCCGTCGCGCCACTGGCCATCACCAGAGCCTCGGGCAGAGTAAGAAGAACCACCCTCATTGCCTTCGCGGCCGCCACTGTGACCACCTCCACGGCCGCTCCAACCACCACGGCGGTTGTTTTGGAATGGAGGAGCAGCGCCGCCCTCAGGGCCGTTGCTCCAGTTGTTCGGTCGACCGCCTCCAGCGGCGAAGTTGTTCCTGTGTATCAGACTGTTAGCCCACGTGTTCTTTGACCAGCCATACTGCGACGCTGAAGGCAGAAAGGGGAGAATGAAGGACTTACCCAGCCCAGGAACTGCCGTTCAGGCCATTAGGAGCGGGAGCACCGTTGGGGGCGCCGTTGGGGGGAGGGCCATTAGGGACAGGGCCATTAGGGGCAGGACCAGGGGCAGGACCGTTCATGGGAGGGCCCCCAGAGGGCCGATTTCGCATGTGAGGCGGAATGTAAGAACGCGGACCACCGCCCTGATGGCCATCGGCCAAGTTCAAGCCGTTCATGTTGAGTTGATCCGCCATGTTGAGATCTGAATTTTGGATCGTTGTGTTGTTGGTAACGAGTTGTACGTCAGACGTTGGTGCCTAGAATCTCCAAAGGGCGCGGAAACAGTGAAATCCTTTGTAATTTACAGCAAAATCACTCCCGCAAAGAACGAAAGAGAGGCAGTCTGATGGAACAGGATCTAAATCGGTTATCAAAGAGAAAGAAAAGGCAAGGACGTGAGCTCCTGACTTGGATTCTTCCCCAGAAATGATTACACAAGAAGCCGATGCTTGCACGATCCCTCGAAGAACAAGACTTCAAAGGAAAGACCAAGGAAAGACGGATGGTCTCTGGAAATGACCTAGATAAGAGAGGATGAGAGGAGGGGAATGAAAGGGTTTGTGGATGTAGATAGAGGTTTGACTTGTAGAAGGGAAGAGAAGGGACGGCGGGCGAGTCGGTGGGAGGCAAAAAGGGAAAAAATTACTTTGCGGGTGACCCAGGGAAGGCTAGTGCCCAATCATGCGGGGCCAAACATTTTCTCGGGTTGAATAAATTTTTATTTTTCCTTCCCCCGTTTCCCTCGCCCCATCGGCCAAGGGTCTGATCCACGAGCCGGTGCAAAGTTTGCACCGACATTACAGGGTATAAATTATATATAGAGTTATATAAGGCGCCTACTTTATACTATCACAGCCCACTTCTATAGCTTTTTTTTACTACCTTTATATAAGGGGCCTATTATAATAGTAGATCTTCCTTTCTATAGCTTTAATATAATAGAATTATTTTATTTTACTAGTAAATATTATATAATTTTAATATAGATTATAACTATATCCTAAAGCACTTAGTTATAGGTATTTAGATTCTCCTAAATTTACTAGACTAATAATTAAACCCTTTTCTTACTTAAATTACTTCTTAAAGCTTACTATAAGTATTAGCTTAATAGTAGTAAGATTAGTATTATCTAAGATATTCTTAAAGGCTTTATTCTTATGCTTATAAGGAAATTCCTAAGATATTAGTAAACTTTAAAGACTATTAAGAACTAATATAAGTAGCTTAAGGGTATTTAGTATGCTTTTATACTATAGAGAAGAAGACTAGTATAATATATAATAAATAAAATAGGTAGCTTTATATAAGTAAGTAAACTACTAATTTTATTAACTAAATATATAGAAAGTTTAGTAAATATATTATAATAAAGCCTCTTATTATAAATAAATCTATTATAAGAGAGAAGTAAGTAAAGGTTTTCTTAGGAGACTATAAAGCTAGTAATATAGTTATTAAAGCTTAAGATACTAAAAGCTTTACTATTACTAAAAGGGTATAAGAAGAGTTATTAGAAAATAGCTTTAATAACTCTAAAGATAATAAAAATAAGACTTAAAGAGAAGATACTAATATATAATACTTTAGTAATAAGGCTTATAATTTTATTAAGCTTCTAGATAAAGAAAATTCCCTTAAAGATAATTAATAATATTAAAGTTAGTTTTAAACTAATATTATAAAGTAAAGTACTAATAATATAGCTACTTCCTTAATACTAAACCTATAAAGCTTTTAAATAAGCTTTACTAGGGCTATACTTACTAGATTATAGCTAAATTTATTACTATAAAGTATATAAAAGCATTAGGCTATAGTATAGGTAAAAGAGCTCTTAGAGTTAGTATTTAATATCCTTAGGCCTTAAATATAGGGCTTAAAGAGGTATATTATTACCTAAAGAGCTATAGGGGCTAATAATATTAAGAAGGTAGTTAAGGACTATTAATTATATAGTAAAGAGTTTAGAATAAGTATAATTATTAGAGTTATATTATAGTTAAAGTAAGATTAACTAAATCCTCTAATTTAGAACTTATTATTATTAAAAGAGGTAAAGAAAGCATAGATTAAGTTAAATTTTAGTGTTAATACTATTTACTAGTAAAAGCAAGGCTTTTTATTAAGGTCTATAGGCTATATATATTTATTACTTTTTAACCTATAATATTATTATTATATTAGTTAGAATTTTATTAATAACACTATTAAATTTATTACATATATATCTTTTTATCTATATTATTACTTTACTAAAGCCTCTAAAGCTACTAAGCTATCTTTTTCTAAATTATATAGCCTATAAGGCCTATAAGAAGTAATAATACCTATGTAGTAGCTATTTTAAGCGCTTTATACTTATCTCTAGGTAATAATTCTTTCTCTCTTACTTTAAAGTTATATAGCTTCTTTCTTTATAACTTAATAAAGTTAGAGAGGGCTATAATAGTATAAATTATTTTAATTTATATAAGAAATTTATACTTAGTAATACTATAGTAAATTATCTTTTACTTTTACTTATATTACTTAAAATAACGCTTTATAACTACTTATAATTATATATACTAGAAGTTAAAAAGCTTCTTCTTATTATTAGGGTACTTATAAGCTTCCTTTTAGTCTTATAAATAATATTAAACCCTTAAAAATAGTATAATAAAGCTATAATATAAGCTAAATCCTATATTACTAAGATAAAATTAGCCTTAAGGGATTATAAAGGACTTTAAGAACACTATTTATAATAAGATACTATTATTAATAAAACCTTTAGCGCTTACTAGTATATAAAGAAATAATTCCTTAAAGCTTATAGCTACTAGTATATTTTATAAGATATTATTCTTCCTTAACTAGTATCTTTACTACTAATTTAGTAAAATAAATACTAGTATATATATGCTATTAATAGCACTAATTATACTATTAAATTAAAGGAACTTCTTATTTAGCTTTATAAATAGTAAGACTAACTATAGCTTTAGCTAATAAATAAAGACTATATATAAATGCCTTATTAGATTAATAAGCTTATAAAAAATTTAAGATATTAATACTTAGGATAGTAAAAATTAAGACCCTATATTTCTTTATAGCTTATTATATATATAAATCTATAAGAAGATTATTACCTTTTACTTAATTAATTAATATTATAAAAAGCTTACTAAGATATTAATATAAAGCTAGTTATAAAGCTTAAGAAAGATCTCCTTTAGTATTTAATAGAGGATTTTAAATTCCTTTTTTAATATAAATTAAAGAATATATTTACAAAGCTCTTATAATACTATTAGTAATACCTAGGCGCCTCTAAGGCTAAGAAAGGTATTATAAGTATTATTATTATAGTTAATATACTTATAGAGGTAATATAGCTTATATAAGGCTTTTTATAGGAAGCCTAGCTTTTAAAAATACTATAAAATTAATATTATAAGCTAAAGGTTATTATTAGTGTCTTTATTTATAATAAATTAATTAATTAAGAGATTATAAACCCTAAGAAATATTATTATAGCTTATAGCTAGGTATAAACTTTATACTAGTATAAACTTTATATAAGTATAACAAAAGGTGTATAGTTTATACCTAGAAAATAGTAGAATTTACTTTTTTCTTAGTATTTAAGCTTATTATAGGTATTTATATAGCCTTAGTTAAAAAGATATATTATAAATAAGGGTAGTTATAGTATTTATATAATTTAGATAAAGTTCTATAAATTTCTATAGATCTTAGCTAATAAAAATAGCTAGCGCGTCCGCTTATGTGCATTTTACACTTATGCAAAGTTTGCACCGGCTCGTGGATCAGACCCCAAGCTGTTTGCCAGCGCGGAGGGGGAAGTGGACACCGCTATGCATTGGGCAGCCACTGACAGTGCGATGCAGCAGCCCCAGTCCGAGCCAGTTAACTGGAGGCTTGAGCCGCCAGCACTTGGTGCCGTCACTTGGGTGTCACCGAGTCCGGCCGCGGCACGGTGGGTCATCTCACGTTATCTCGCTGGCGTAGCTCCCTTGTACTCACGGCGGGTCCGCCCACCAAAAAGACTGTGCCTGAGTCACGGGAGGTACTCTTCAGTACTCACACTTGAGCAGCCTCGTTCCAACCCCGTGTTAAACGCTTTATTAATAGGTTGTCGCAACTGTTTCATAAAGTAAAGCTAGAAATGAACTGAAACCATGTTAAAAAAACAAATGCTTATGCTCGTCGCATTATAGCAAATGCGCTTCGTCAAGACCATGGCACGCCACCCAAACAAGTGTTTTTCCCCGGCCGAACAAGATGCCAACTATTTTTGGACTCGACGGTGAAACACGTAAGCATAACCACGTCACTCACCTTTCACTTGTTCGTACTCTCCGGCTTCTGGTTTGAACAACAAGATGAGGCAGTCCTAAATCGGCCCTAGGGATACATAATGGTGCCAGAAGAGCATGCTAGATGTTAAGTTGCCGCAACTTGTGGCATTCGGCGCAGGGTAATTACATCACAGCATCAGGCCGACCTTGTTCGAGGTCTTTTGTTGGCACAATACGCAAGCAAGTCTCTTCGCTTCGTCCGGACTCGACTATGCAAAATCTCGTGCAGAGTTCATTCGGCATCACTACGAAGGAGTAGAGTATGTCGCACTCTCAGTGCGTTCACGGTATGTACTCGCCGATAGAAGACGCCGTTTCATTGAATAGCCCTTCTTGGCCGATGATGATATTAATACAGGTCTTGTCATATTCCGCACCTTCCCCGCCATCTACGCGCACTTTACGATCTTTTCATCGTTGAATTCTATGTCAATGATCCCATCAGCCTTGATCGCCTTGACCACCATGCCCTTGAAATCGATTGGTAACCGTCGCTTCAACTCATCCGTGCAGAGCGTTAGGAGCTTGATGCCCTGTCCGAGTGTGATATCGGGATGGTGGTGCTTATCCAGAATGGACAAGCAATAGTACCTGCGCACAGAAATCAGTTCGACGGTGGCACACTAGAAATACACATTTGCCCAGCAGCAGTCAAGCGAGCAAGCAGGTGCGTCTATACTATACGTACTGCGCATAGCCGTGAGCGGCATAAGGAACGTCGGCCAGCGAGGCCAAATAATCAAGCCAGTAAAGATGCGGCTTGCCGGTGATGGGATCGACTCCTCCCATCAAGAGGTTGACATTGAAGGGATGACGCGATCGCAAGCTGGACGCAAGTTCGCCGCGGACAAAGTGTGCCAATCCTGAGGGAGACAGTTCGGTTTCATTTCGCATCGAATAGAGCTGAGCATTTCGTTGGATGTACTCGGCGAATTGCACTGCACCGGATCATGTTAGCCATCAATTCGAGCTTGTCTATGCTCCTCTTCCTGGTCATCCATCTTGTCGAAGCAGTTTGACCCCCTCGGTGGATGGATCGACGAGGGTTTTCCATGCTGCCCGTACCTGTATCACCAGCCTCTCCGGAGAAAGCCATCAAAGTGTGCTTGTTCAGCGCCCTGGTCTTGTCGTCGGACGCTTTGAGGATCGTAGGACCACGCATCGCTGCTTTTGAGGCGGCGATGATGGTGAAGTCCTTGCCTGTAATTCCCAACAGAACCTCCCTATGTCAAGCTGTCAGCAACTCAATTCTAATCATCCCAGCTGTCAAAATCATCGGCTACCCACATGGCGTTGACTTGAGAGCAGTGCTGTTGTCGTGTACTGAGGTGGTATGGGAGGTGTGAAGTTGGAGGTTGGGACGTAGCTTGATCGCCTGTCTGGCTTGGTTGCGAGCTTGCAGTGAGTGATTGTGATGCTTCGAGCTCGCTCTGGTATTGTAAGTTAGGCTGTAATAGCGCTGCGCGTCAACGAGCTCGCCTGATCCCTGTCTGTGCCTGCTAATCTGCACCTGAGATTGTGCCACCATCCACCGCCCAATCATCGGAAGCACTATTCACCGGGAAAGCCCACTGATTGGTTCCACTCCGGCAGAGAGTGGGGTGTACGGCTCTCCAAGCGTTCCATCCTTACCCTTTTTTTTTTTTTTTTTCTTAAGAGAAACGAGAAAGTACATAGGCACGCAGCCAGCCTTGGGAGGAAGCTAGAAATACACCACAATACCAGGGGTGTACAAAAAAGCGACCATGTCGTCCTTTTTCACCATTCCTGGCGCCCAGAAGAAGCGAAAGCGACCCGCCGCACCAGAAGCACCAAAAAAGAAAACCGCCGGTGCCAAAACCACATCTCACAGCAAGCCCGCCAAAAGACCCGGTGCCGCTCCCGCCGCCGCCGCCTCAAGCAACAGCAAAAAAAGAACCGAGCGGGACGACTCACTTTCCGGCAGCGACTCGGATGATGACGAGAGCTACGGCAGCGCGTCCGAAGCGGGCGACGACGAAAACGTAGAGGACCGGCAGAGCTCAGACGACGAAGAAGAGACGGCCGCCGAGAAGAGACTTCGGCTGGCGGAGCGCTACCTCGAAAATGTCAAGGAGCACGTGGACGAGGCTGGGTTCGACGCCGCCGACATAGACCGCGACCTGATCGCCGAGAGGCTGCAAGAGGACGTCGCCGAGACCAAGGGCAGGGTGTACCGCCAGCTCTGGAACCAATTAGCTCTGAACAAGGCCTCGCAGACTTTTTTCCGCACAAACACCAACTCCGTCACCTCGATTGCTTCCTTCCCGCCGTTCGTATACACGGCCACCAAAGACCTCACGCTACACAAGTGGCGGACGCAGGACCTCCCACAGCACCAGTTCCCGCAGACGACGAGGAGGAAACCCAAGAAGCCTGATGCTCCGGCCAGAAAGAGACCGGAGCTACTGGCGTGGGTCAGAGGGAACAAGAGCAAGAGTAAAGACCGAAACTACAAACGACATACGGGCCAGATCCTGGCCGTGGCCGCCTCCCCGGACGGCAAGTATGTCGTCACGGGCGGCGAGGACCGCAAAATAATCGTCTACGACGCCGACACACTGCATCCCGTCAAAGTCCTCACGCACCACCGCGATGCCGTCACGGCACTGGTGTTCCAGCGCGGCACAAGTCAGCTATACTCGGCGTCGAGAGACCGAACCGTCAAAGTATGGAGCCTAGAGACACTAGCCTACATCGAGACCCTCTTCGGCCACCAAGACCACGTCGTCGACATTGACGCCCTGGCGCAAGAGCGATGCGTCAGCGTCGGCGCGCGGGACAGGACCGCCCGCCTGTGGAAGGTCATGGAGGAAACGCAGCTCGTCTTCCGCGGCGGCGGCGCCGACAAGAAGAACAACCCTCCCGGCGTCGACCCCCGCTCGCTCCTCCACGAAGGCAGCATGGACCGCATCGCCATGATCGACGACGACCTCTTCGTCACGGGCAGCGACAACGGCGCCATCTCCCTCTGGAGCCTGACCAAGAAGAAACCCGTCTACATCCAACCCGTCGCCCATGGCCTCGACCCAGCCCTTGACCCGCTGTCCGCCTCGGCAGAAGTCCACCCCGTCATCGAAAAGGTCGTTCCAGCACCCACCCCCCGCTGGATCACGGCCCTCAAAACCCTCCCCTACTCGGACATCATTCTCAGCGGCAGCTGGGACGGCCACGTCCGCGTCTGGAAACTCACCGAAGACAAGAAGAAGATTCAACAAATCGGCGTGCTAGGCGACCTCCCCGATGACTACGACAATGACTCGGTCCGAGACGTCCCCAACCCCCGCGGCACAGCTGATTCGCACCGCCCCATACCAGGAATCGTCAATGACATCACCGTCTTTGAGCGCGGAGACCGCGGCAAAGACGGGCTGTGTGTCGTTGCTGCCGTCGCGCAAGAACACCGCTTCGGTCGCTGGAAAGTCTGCAAGGGCGGCGGCGTTCGGAACGGCGGCGTCATCTTCGAGGTGCCCCGGCTGCCACGGCAAGTTAATGGCGACGCCGAGGACGCCTCACCGCCAGAGTCAGACGGTGGAGATGGCTCATAGCGCAGACAGACAGACAGAGAGTATACTATGTATATAGAAACAAAATGGAAATCTTCATAGTTGAGGCGTCCTGGCGCCAATTCATGTGTCTTCATTTCGTCATGTTTGAAATAGAGAGAAAAAAAAGCAATGGGTTTCATTAGGCAGGGACGTTTATCAGTCATGAATCAATCGACTTCACGTACGTACGCATGAAGGGAGTGCTAGATCTGAACGTCTACTGAGGAAAGAATCCGCGCTGATGGGCCGAGTTGTGATTATGATAATTTGCTCTGTTGCATGTGCGTCCGTTCTTGAAAAATAGCCAAACAAGCCCCCTCGTCCGATGTCTGGGAACCAAACGCAAATGGCGCCGAGGAGACTCTAGCCCTCGAAACCAATAGCGTCATAAATCATGTATAGAAAAGGGCACCATTGCGAATGCTGCACCCGACGCTCTATGTACTTGCAATCTCACAATCATCAAAAAAGAGCAGTTTTTCATCCCAAATGCCGATCCCAACGCTATGCAGAAATGCCTCCAACAGGCGTACTTTCTTCAAACACGCACCAACACCAAGAGGGGGAATTCCCAGACTCCTTCGCAGCGATGTAAAGGAAGGAGGTCGATCGATACCCTCCGGTCAATCCTCTGGTATTCGACTTCATCTAAATGATGTACCTTATGTCAAATCCACAGACCGCTCAATACCATCATATTTTGCTTGCAGTTTTTCAGGTGATGGACTCTGACTTGACCTCAAGGGTTGAATCAAGGATGGCGACGACTCTAGTTGCTTAGACCTTTGTCGTGTCGCCCGGGTTCTTGATATTGACATTACTTCTTCAACATCCACGGACTCGATAGACGTGCGCTTAGTCTTTTTCGGAGTGGCCCGGGTTACCTGTACTTCGGCTTCGGATGATGAGATGGGCAGGGTCTCCACAAGATCCTGTTTGTTTGCGTGTCGTGGCGGACTCGACGTCAGGGCGATGGGCCTTCTCACCTCAGTTTCACCCAGTGCGTCCTTGATCAATTCATGGCTGGTTAGTAACAGACATGAATCGCGTACACTAGTAGCACGACGCTTGTTGTTGTCCGTACTCAGATCGGCTTGAGGGCCCTCAAAGAGCGTTGCTCTATCTTTCGAGCATCGTTTTGTCGGCGACGAAGCCACCGCCTCCGCTTCAGAGCTTCGAGCATCATCTTTTACAACCGCTTCAGTGGCAAACGGAGCTGGCCTAGAAACCATCACTACGTCAGACGCATCAGGCAATTCTATGGCCGACGATTCCCTTCCTAGCGTTGGGGATATATCCCGATCCACGCTCGGAGTTGAGAAATTTGCATTTTTGGCAAGAGATTCCCTTTTGGCGGAGAGCAACCGCTTCTCCGCCCTCTCGTCTTCATGGCGCTCATGCTGTTCATGCTGCAACTTGAACAACAATTCGCGGAGCGATTTCCGCAACTGGGACGGCCTGATATCCCACCCTAAAGATTCCCGTTGGAGCAGTTTGCGAACAGTCCCATCCGGGTCTTTCAAGAACTCTTCCATGTATCCCAAGATGAATACTCCACAGTCACAGAAGTTGTCTTGTTCAGGTATCCGCTTTGCAGTCATGCCATTTGGAACTTTGACCAGATCAACACCTTTCTTATCCTTTGCCTCCGCAATAATGTATTCCCTAAGTGCCTTGCAAGTTGCAGAGTGGGGACTGGCCAATGAGTCTAATGTGATGATCTTTGGTGTTCTGGGATCATCGTGACGCGGGGCCGCAGGGCTGATTTGAGAACAGGCTGTTGTCGTCTTTTTCAACCCTGGTGACGGGTTCTGCATCGTCCTTGCGGAGCTTGGGGGAGAATGAACAATCTTGACATCGACGGAAAGTTGTTTCGTGTCGCCGTCTCGTATGGTCACGTCGGACATGTTCTGCTCCATGGCTGCTATTCTAGGTGACAATTCGTCCACACGCTCAGAGTTATCTTGATCACCCTCGTGAGGCATTCCGTGGACAGCATTTGGCGTGTTGCAAATGACCGCCAAGTACCAGTGCGCGTTTTCATTGACTGGTACTACGATATAGTCATAGGAGAGCAAATCAAACTTGGCCGTCCAAGCTTTGACGCCTTCAAAGTTGATCTTGCCCTTTGTCGACCTCAATTTCTCGAAAAAAAACGTGCTGAAGAAATAAATCTTGCTGAGAAGTTCGGGTTTCTCGTTTTCTAATTTGAATTGCAGGTATCGAATGTAGAAGCTGATGAGATTATCGTTGAGGAACTCGCCTTCATCCAACCTGGGAATATCGCCCTCATCGACCGTTGCCCTGTTTCTCCCGGTAGCGGGGAACACCAGAGATTGATACCATTGTGCCCTCCAATCTGGATTTTGGCTGGTCCACCGCTCTGGACTTGCTTCTCGAGGAACATAAACAGGGGAAGACCTTCGAGTTCGCCTCGTACCCGGAGCCTTTGCCACAGCAAGAACCTCTTCTCTACTGGCTTCGGTGGACAGGTTTTGCTCAGTCCTCGTCGAGTCTTGCATTTGGTCCACTAGCTTGACCGGTCGACGAGACCCATTGACGGTGTCGTCTTTGTCAGTTCGTCGAACCTTGGGAGCAATTTCTTCTACATACTGTGGTATAGTAGGCAAAGAATCCGAGGATTTGACATGCATCTGATCTTGATAGTTGGTGGCCTTGTCCCACGCCTGTTTCCATTTTTTCTCAAGTTCTTTGCTACATAGGAATGATTAGCCGAGGTTCAATGAAATTGTGATCAAGGATAACTTACACGGGCAACTCAGCCAATTGAGTGGGACTTGCAGAGTGTATGAGACGCATAACATCGTCATGATCCATGAATTTCAACCACAGACTATGTCCGCTATCGTTTGATCGAGGCCTCGTCACGTGTACGAGTTGACTCCGAGTGCAGGCGTGCTGCATCTTGGTGACATTTTCCAAGTCGATAGCCAGCCAATTGAACGGGCCTTCTGCGTTTTGCGGTAAAAGAAGCAGTGAATCGACGCGATCTTGTTTGAGGAAAAGCTCCTGCTTACCCCCTGGTGTGGCATAGGTGTGCTTTCCACAGACGGCGCTTCTCACGTACAGAGGGGGCACCCGTTTGTATTGTGTTGTCTTTGAAGGTTTCGGCTGTGACTTCAAAAATTGTGTGGGCAGAATGTCGCCTCTGGACGATGTGCGCTTTGGGGTGGCCAAATCCGAGAAGTTTGTGCGCCGGCTCTCTCCATATTGATCCTTGCTCAACTCATCCTCTGACTCTATCGACTCTATGGATTGGTGAACTCGAGGACGCTTGAAATGTGGACTGGTTGTTTCTGTGCGTGATGCTGCCCTTGATCGTTTCGGCCACGGGCGTACGATATCAGAGCAGATAGTTGCTGGTGGAGGATCATCCTCTCCCAAAACATCAGGACTCTCCGGTGATCCTGAACTCTTCAGACGATCCGGGGCGTCAGGGTTGTTCCCCTCGCTCTTTCTAGCAGCCCCCAGAAGCCGATTGGTACAAGAATTTGACCGATCCCTTCTCTCGCGATTCTTCCCCAGATAGCGGCTCTTGGGCTGAGTACTGCGAAACTCCCCCACACCAGCTCGTACGTTTTTTGATTTCCCGGTGCTCGAATTGCTGTTAATTTCATACAAATCTTCTTGTGGGCCACTGAGAGTTAGATCGTGGGTTTCGTTTGCACCTTGACGCTCGGGAGTTACGAAATAGCGGCTATAATATATGGAGTCTCTTGGGTCAGGCGAGGTTACGTCGGGTTTATGTCGTTTTGATCGAGGACTTTCGCTGGGCGAGTAGGAACTAGCCGACGGGCGTGGGGGATTTGTTAGTGTGTTTAGCCCTCCTTCTGTGGAACCATTGAGCTGCCTCTATACCACAATATCAGTCTGGGGCCAGTTCGTTTCCAAAACGTGGGCATCTCTTACCAGCCGCTTCTTTTGCATTTTATCACTAGAAAACCTAGTTCAACTGTCAAGTTAAACAAGACCTCCAACACCAGCTTCGTAGTTGGATCTTGGAGAACCATACCCATAGTCGGGGAACGAGTGTGCCTCGGAATGGTATCGGGCAAGCGGGCTGGAACTGAAATTAGCAAAAGTGTACGATTAGAGTGCGGCCTGCCAGCTACACATACTCGCGTGAAGGCCGCTTTCGCTTCTGCTTCTCCTCCGTAAGAGCCTCCGCCAGAGCGCTCAGACCTATTTCTTCGGCGTCTTTGGGACTCTTTGGCGTCGGATCGTTGGCAATGGCGTTCCGTATGGCGACAGTTTGACTGGGGCGGGGCTGCGAGCTAGAGCATGGGGACAAATAGAGGAGTGACGAGTCGACGACGCTACGAAGAAAAGCCCGTGAGCATTGCATCGACTTACAGTGCTTCACACGACTTGGCAGCAGACCTGCACTGTCTGGAGGGTTCAGGGCAATGAAGCGGATGATTCCTGCAGACGTTAGTCGTAGGGTCACTCAACGAAGTTCGACAACCATTTGTGTGTGAGTATGCATGGAAAAATTTAGCGGGTCCGGCGCCACCTGTACGCGGCTGCACCTTCCGTGGTAATCCGTGGTAATATTTCACGTCTCGCACGTGAGCAGAAAAATGACAGGCGGCAAGCGATGATGATGATTATGAAGATGGAAATGATGGAGGTGACGATGGCGATTGGCTTTGCAAACACTGAAAGTGGGCAGAATGGCGGGAATCATGAGATGGGATCCAGGACTCAACGCAGCGTGAGACTTGCCTGCGGCGAGAAGGCGCGAACCTAACCCTGAGCGGTGTCGGTTCGTCTGGTTCGGGTGAGCGCGAGGGTCATGTCTGTCTGTCGCTGTTGATGGCCGAACCTATCGTCGGTGCCGCCACATTATCGCGACCAATGCTCGAGATGACAGGTCCTCACGAAATTCACGAAATGGCTTGGTCGGGTCTTTCGGTCTTTCGGTCTTTCGCGCGGCGAAGGGTAGATGTTTGAGGCTGGGTTGGAAAGAGGAACGTGGATGAGGCACAGCCACTGCTTGATTGAGTACGACCAAATTATTATCAATTGGCAATGGGCATATCACCAGTCAAGTAAGCGTGTTCCATGCCGGAACCGGAGCCCAGTGGCGGAAGCTGCGCTGCTCGTCGGAGGAATGATGATGAACTCTTGGAGCTCCGAAATTGGACAATTATGAGTCAATGAAGTGTCATGGCATCAACAGAGAGCTTTTTGTCTGCAACTGATTCCGTGCAGCGCGCACCCCGGAGAGCCCCCAGGATAACTCCGTATCATTTACATATGTCTACAAGGTACAAGGCAAGCCCTGAGGTCAGGGGGCTCGTGGCAGCAGCCCTGGTCTGGTCTGGGTCTGGTCCATTTTTATCGTCTCCATCGCGATTAATACGGGACCAACCACATCCACCACATCCACCACATCCCCCCACTCCAACCAACCCCCTTTGGCCCCATCCAGTCAAGTCTGTTGCTCTTCTTCTTCAACAAATTGTCCGGTTGTTCTCTTTGCCATCATCAGTTGATACCCGTCTACTTCGCAAGCGTCTGTCAACATGGCTGCACAGAATGGCATCGAGGTCGCTTTGGCCAAGATCATGGAGGTTGTGCAGAAGCAGGTATGTCCTTGTTTGTGCACTCCCCGTCGTAGTTGACACGGTATTGGGTTTGTTCAGGGGGGCCAGATCGCGAGGTTGCGTGAGGTTGCAGTTCGCATGGCAACGAGTTGTGGTGGGCTTTGCGACTTGACGATGCCTCATGCTCTGTCTTCTCTGCCTCATTGCGTACTTTTCTTCGCATTTGCGCATACCAAGCTGCTAATGCGCTTTTTCTTTTTCTTTTTCTTCTGTTTTGCCATGTAGAATGAGGAGATGTCAGAGCTGCGCCAAGAGTGCACCCAACTGCGACAATCCAACGCCGAGATCTCGCTGCTCCTCAAAGATACTGTCCTGGTAAGTCTTGCACGCTCGTGCTCTTGACGACTCTCTCAACACATCACTCACATGCCTCCGTTTCAAGTCTCGTCGCGACGGTTCAGGCCTGGGTGGCCTCTCACCCGGTCCTGACAGCTCCATGCGATCTTTCAGCCCTCATCCTCTTCCCAGGCTGTCTCCCGCCATGAGATATATTCCACCACCCTCACCCACCCCACAACTCACCGTCCCTGCCGTGGGCCGTGAAATTGGTGGCTTCTACGTCATTATCCCCGCCGGTGGTGCCGGTACGCGTCTCTGGCCTCTGTCCCGCGAGAATCACCCCAAGTTCCTGCTGGACATCGATCTTTCAGGCCGCAGCTTGCTTCAGTCAACGTGGCGCCGTCTCGTTCCACTTGCTGGTGCAAGTCGCATGACTGTCGTTGCCGGCCCTAGCCACTCAGAATCCATCCAGACCCAGTTGCCTCAGCTCGAGGACTCAAACTTGTTCACCGAGCCTGGTCCCAAGGACTCCATGGCCGCTATCGGTCTCGCCGCCGCTGTTCTCCTGCACCGCGACCCGGATGCCGTCATTGGATCCTTTGCCGCCGATCACATGATTGCTGGCGAAGACGCTTTCCTCAACTCCGTCACCGAGGCCGTCAAGGTCGCCAAAGAGGGCTTTCTCGTCACCATTGGTATTGCGCCTTCACACCCTGCCACTGGATTCGGTTATGTCAAGCTGGGTGACAAGCTGGATGTGCCTAGCGCGCCTACCGCTCGTCTTGTGAGCGCTTTCAAGGAGAAGCCGGACGCCTACACGGCTGCCAAGTATCTCTCGTCTGGTAACTATCGCTGGAATGCTGGTATGTTCGTGACTCAGGCCTCTACACTGATGGGCCTGGTCAAGGAGTATGAGCCCGAGCTGCACGCCAACCTGACGAGAATCGCCGAGGCTTGGGAGGACAAGACCCAGCGAGACACCATCCTCAACGAGGTTTGGCCCAATCTCGAGAAGGTGGCCATTGATAATGCCATTGCTGAACCAGCCGCTGCTGAGGGCAAGGTTGCTGTCATCCCTGCTACCTTTGGTATGTTTACTCGTTCGATACGAACCATGATTTGCTGTGTAATCTGTGCTAACCTGCGCTCTTGCCTAGGTTGGGATGATGTCGGTGACTTTTCCTCCCTTGCTGAAATGCTTCCCGCCGAGGCAAACTCTCCCAGAGTCCTGGGTGATCGCAATCTTGGTAAGTTGGTTCTAATCTTTTTTTTAAAAAAAATGAAAAAAAAAAAACCTCTCACACACTTATCCATTGTCGTCTTTACGATGATTCGCGAGCTGACTAATGCTTGCAGTCGTTGCCCAACAAGCCCCTGGTGGCATTGTTGTTCCCGGATCTGGCCGTCTGATCGCTTGTCTGGGTGTGGACGATCTTGTCATTGTGGACGTTCCTGATGCCCTCATGGTCACCACCCGTGCCCGTGCGCAGGAAGTCAAATCCCTTGTTGCCAGCTGCCGCAAAGCAGGCTTCAAGAACCTCATGTAATATGGTTTGGACTATGTAAGAGACGCCGGCGCACGGTTTGTCGAAATTGAAGCAAAATACAGGGATGAAGATTACAAGAAAAAAGATGAAGTGTTCAGCGCAAGAAAGAGGTAGCTGTGTACTTTAGATCATCTGTAATGATTAGGAAGCGTAACCCTTTTAATATCACCCAACTGTCACTGACTGGGATCCCAGCAGCTGATCGTTTTCAACAAGTCGTCGCTCATCCGTCAGTCAGCCTCAGCAGCCTCAACAGCCTCACAGTGCTTGCCCTCCGGGTACGGGCCGCAGCTTCAGAAGTCATTCAACCTTGGAGTGAAGCAGTGTATACAAAATCAGTGTGCATGGGATTAAGAAGGTGTTTGGGGGGTCGGCGAGGGAGCTGGCTTGTTGTCCTGGTGGTTAGCTTATAAGCTATTAGACGCTTTGAGGCTATAAATAAGACTCATCCCATTTCTTAAGCACATCAAGGTTGAATGCAGAGACTGTGGAGGAGCTAGCCAAAGTGCTACTTTGCGAACACCCACTTAAGAATCATAATACAAGACATCTAGTCGCAAATCTTAAGCGCACTCCTCTACGATCCTCGCGTCCTGCTGAGGTGAGAGGTGGTGGGCTTGGGGAGTTTTTAATAGGTTATGTTAGGAGAGTTAGCTATAATAATCAATTATAATAAAGGATGGCCTCTTCATCCTCGAACATCCAGTTCCGACGCTCTATGCTTCCAGTATCCCTCACGAATCGGATCCCACTTCTCCCACAGTCTTTGTAAACACAACCTCGCTCTGCTCGTCTCTCCGGACTGGCAATATGCATCCGCCAGCAAGTCCAACGCATGCGAGCTTTTGACTTGCTCGCCCTCTTCGCCCAGGTCCTTGACAAACTGTTCCGAGAACTCAACAACATCAGACAAGCATCTACCACCCTTGGCAAGCACGCCACGCAAATAGTTCCAGCCGGACTGGTTCTGTGGCGCAAGCGCAATCTTCTCCTTTGCGTAGCTTAGCTCTCTGTCAACGATGGGAGCGGGAACCTCGGGATCGTGCGTCATGGCAGGAAGATCCGGCGTAGACGTGGCAGGGTCAGAAAAGACAAGAAAGAAGCGATGAGCCCAGGCGGAATTGTTGCGGATGTCGTCCTCTATTAGATTTTGAGTTGCCGCCAGCTCGGAAACATTCCACATGCCCAGTTTCCTGACGAGGTACTGTCGATAGGACCAGACGTGATAGTTCTTGGTGTCCTCGTCCAGCATGGCATTGACAAACTGAGTCTCAGTCCGCGCAAGCTTCTTGATGGTCTCTTCGTCTGAGGCAATGGCGGGGAAATAGTAATCCATTAACAGTTGGCGGTGATGCCAGATCTGATAGTTCTTGAGGTTCGACAAGGCCACCGCGTTGAGCCAATCAATTTCTTCGGGAACTGGGAGTTTCAGCGTCTGGACTATCTTGAAGCGATATAACCAGACGGTGTAGTGTGCGGGATTCATCGAGATGATGTGCTCTGTGAGATGGAGGCACCTGGGTGAACATTCCTGTGCAGCCATGACAGCACGAAGGTACGAAACGGCTGGGCTCGTCAGCGACGTCATAGCAAAGTCACAGTCGACGTGAACCCACCTTCAGCGTAGTCGTCTGGGTAAGCAATCTTGGCGAGGGCATCGTCAGGCTCGCTGTGGGGGATGGGAATGACATCGTCCCATTCCGGATCATTGACGAGCGAACCAGTAATCTCGCCGTATAATTCCCTCTTCAGAGCTGCCATTTCTTTTCTCCTCGTCTTTTCCTCGGCAATGTCTTGTTCCGATAGTTTACCGCCGTTGGAGAGTGTCTTTTTCCGCTCCGACAAGAACCGACGGTGATGAATGTCCAATGCGGATAGACGAGCTTGTTTGAAAGCACGTTGCTGAAAGTCCTCGAGCCTATATGTGCCAATGTCTCTACCACTCCGGTCCTTGCCCCAGGCGTAGTCCTTGCGCAGGCGGCGGATAGGGAGACCGTCCTTTGTGACTTGTTTCCAGTACTCGCGCTCCGCCTTGTTCGACAGAGGAAGTCTGTGATTGGCGACTGGAAGAATAAGCTTTTTGTACGTGTAGGCCGTCTTTTCTTGCGGAGTCAGGCCAGGGAACCCGACTTTTTCGAATCTCTTCTCGGCAGGGTTCGTTTGGTAAAAGCGCTGGGTCGTACGCTCGCCAACAGTTACGGGAGGAACAGTTTCTGGGGCTCGAGAAGGCTGGTTAGCTTTCATGGACAAATTTATTCCTCTCCTCGCTACCGGAGAATGATCACCTTTGGGCTCTGTGTTGTCAGCCTTTCCGCCCACCTTTGCCTTGGGCGGCATGTTTGCAGCCGCGATGGTGGGGTAAAAGGATCAAGAATGCAGAGATGTGAGGTTGTCAAGCTATTGTTCTTGATGGCCCCACTGACATCAATCCCGTGTTATCGTATTATCACCCACGCCTCGTTCAACCAATAAGAAAAAAAAAGGCAAACCATCAATAGCGAATCGTCTGAGAGAGTCTGAGAGAGCAGTGCGTTCTGTGGAATTGATTCACGAGCAAGTTGCATGGATTGATTTGTGTTGCCGGCGAACGGCCAACTACCGGCTTGCATCTATGTATTATTATAAGACTTGAGAGATTACTGATAGCAAAAGAATGGTAAGCCTGCCAACTCCATCACCGGGACTCAGGTCGTCCATTCATCCAGTGTTTTCCACCCGACTCCCAAACATCCATCCCTTTCTTTTTCCGGTCATTGTCATTTAGTCATAACGAGACCCCGCAACGTTTGAGTCAAACTCATAGAGCGCGGAAGTTTTGCGACATGATGAGCCATCGCTTAAGGCCGCGAGGGGGGTTCCTGGCCATGGAATCCCAATTCGGTACGAGCACGAACGTCTCATTGAACATCTTCTGCGGCGCTTCTCTGCCCTTGCCAAATTGTACTCTGCCCATGGTTGTAACTACAACGCTCATTCGCCCACCGTTCTTCTCGACTTTGTTATTGTCGTGGATGTTTTCGGGCGCTCCGTATTGTGACGAAGGATTGATGACGTGCGTGTCAAGGGATTCTATCTCGTAGCGAACGCCTTCGCCTTGTGCGTCCAACAGCGTGGAGTAGTCTGCGGGTTTAGCCACCACGGAGCCATTGATAGAAATGTCGGCGGCGATTGAGTATTTGGGTGACGAGTTGATGTAGAACTGGAGCAGCTGTGATCGGTTGTTGAGAGCTTGGTAGTAGTGGTTGACGAATGTTTCGGCAGCTACAATGGCGCGCATCGTGTTAGATCAAACAGGGCGACGACGAGGGCAACGGCGACACGGCACGGACTGACCTTCACTCGAGGCCTTGACCTCAGTGTCCGTATCCGGGAGCGGCATGTTGAGCTTTGTGATCTATGAAGAAGTAGGCTTGCTCGCTCGTAACAAGCGTAAGTGACGATAAGTATTTGTGGTGCCGTGAGCAAGCAAAGCAGACGGAACAGTTATCGTTATCGGCGAGAAGCATTTCACACGGTGGGGCTGGAATATTTCGGAACCTGCAACTGCACATCATCTCTCTGTGAGCTTCACCAGCTGCAACATCATGAGGCCAGTATCGTCGCGAGCTCTGGTTGGGCTTGGGCGAGGCCGATTGAACACGTCGTGTCGGCCACAATGGGTCTGCAGCGGCTGTAGGCTTCGAAATGTTCCTCGAAGCCGAAGCCGATGGAACAGCTCCGGCAGACCTGCGCCCTCCTCGACCGAAAAGCCGTATTACATCACAACGCCGATATTCTACGTCAATGCTGGTAGGCTCTTGCATTCGAAATCTGCAAGTCCAGGCATTCATGGCTAACTATTGGCCACTCGCAGCGCCCCATATTGGTCATCTGTACACGATGGTCCTGGCCGATGTTTTGAACAGGTGGCAACAGATCAAGGGAAGGGAAACCTTCTTTCTGACTGGAACAGACGAACATGGGATGAAAATCCAGCGCGCTGCGGCGAAAGAGGGAATCCAACCCAAAGAATTTTGCGACAACAATTCCAACAAGTTCCGAGAACTGGCGGCGGCGGCTGAAATCTCCTACGACGCATTCATGCGGACCACGAACCCGGAACACAAGAAGTCGGTCAGTGAGTTCTGGCTGCAACTAAAACACAGCTTGCCCGAGCACTTGGGACTCTACAAAGGCACCCATGAAGGATGGTATGCCGTGAGTGACGAATGCTTCTATCCTGAGGATTTGGTCCGACCAGACATTGTGCCCCAGACGGGAAAGAAGATCATGGTCAGCGACGAGACGGGAAGCGAAGTAGAGTGGGTTGAAGAGGAAACATGGCTCTTCCCACTGACAAAGTACAAAGATGCGCTGTTGAAGTTTTACGATGAGAATCCAAATTGGATAACACCAGCACACCGAATGAACGAGGTTCGGAATTGGGTGGAAAACCATCTCGAGGATCTGTCCATCACGAGACCTGCGGCACGGCTAAGCTGGGGCATTCCGGACCCCGAAGATGATGGTCAAACCATTTATGTTTGGGTAGACGCGCTGATCAACTACATCACGCAAGCTGGCTACGGAAGCACCTGGCACTCGCCGTCTGATAACATGGGCATCTGGCCTGCGGATATGCAAATCATTGGCAAGGACATCCTTCGATTCCACGCCATCTACTGGCCTGCTCTGCTCATGGCCCTGAGACTTCCGCCTCCGAAGCGCCTGCTATGCCACAACCATTGGACCATGTCGAATCGCAAAATGTCCAAATCATTAGGCAACGTGGTCAATCCATTCTTTGCCGTGCAGCGATGGGACGTTGACCCCCTCCGCTACTTCCTCATGCGCAACGGAAGCTTTACCAAAGACATGAGCTACTCAAACCAGTTGATTGGGTCGGTGTACACCAAGGAACTGCAAGCCAACATGGGGAACCTATTTTACAGGATCGCGCGACCCAAAGTAACCGCCAAGTGGTCGACTCTGGAAGCCGTCTCTGCATTTCGAGATGGCGCATTCAGGCAGATTGCCGAGCAGCATCCAAAGCAGCTCTTCAAAAGCTTGGATGAGCACCTGAAGAAGGCTCCCTCTGCATTCTACGAAGAAATGGAGAATTGCAATACGGGTGGTGCTGTTCGTGAGATGTTCAATCTTCTTCGCGAGGTAAGCTCGCTCCTCTACTGGTATTCAGATGCTCGTACACCCCGGCCCTAACTCTCGATCCTCTCGCAGACGAACCGCTATGTATCGGATACAGAACCCTGGCACCTGGTCAAGAACCCTGACCCCGAATCACGCGTGCTCTTGAACCTGGTGATATACAATTGTGCAGAGGCTTTGCGCATCGCAGGCATTCTGCTGCAACCCATCATGCCCACCAAGGCGTCGCTGCTTCTCAACGAACTAGGCGTGGCCCCGGATCGAAGAACTGTCGATTTCGCAGTCAAGGGAAAGGACGCAAACTACGGCACCGAAGCAAAGACTGGCGATCCAGCAGCCCGAACGAAGAAATGGGATACCATTTTTCCACCGACGCCGAATGCAAACGACTCTGACGCAGAAGTCGTGGAGCAATTGAGCTCTGCTCTGCACGACAAGACGAGGAATAAGATGAACCAAATGGCAGAGCTGTTGGCGATGGAGGCAAGAATGGGAGAAGAAGCAGTGGGCAAGATGCTGGCTGAGTTGCACGCCGCGAAGAATGCGCAGAATGAAAATGAATCGACGTGTGGGCCGGGCCGCACGACTAGGTAGATTTGAAGATGCGTCGCGACCACGGCCGCTGTACACTTGTAGAACATGGATGAGCGAAGTTGATTTCTCACGTCTGATTATCTTTGAAAAGTGCTCATCATCAATCCAACGCGTTATTGTTTGTTTCCTGGTAGTAATTGGAGCCGATTGCGATGCCGTGCGCTTGTGGAAAGGCAAAAATGGAGCCCATTGACGGAAGCCCACTCAACGTTCGTCTCAAGAGTTCAAGACCGACCGGCAAGCTTGACATGTCATTCATCTCCGGTCCAAGTTGTAGCACGCAACGCAACCCCGATCGAAAAAAGGTACTCGAGAATGAGAGTCAACGAGGGGACAGGTAAGTCCAGCGCCCGCTCCCCCAAAAGAAAACTCACTCACTCGCCTCCCACCTCCAAAACCTGGCATCAGCCATCAAGGCCAGTAAAGTCCTGCTTGTGCCGTACGAAGCCCGCCATGTCCCCAGGTACCACAGCTGGATGCAAGATGCCGTACGTCGCTTCTCCGCTGCATTGATCAAAAAGAAGAAGAAGAAGGTATCTAACAGGATGCCCAAAACCAGGCAATCCAAGAGGCCACCGCATCTGAGCCGCTGACCCTGGAGGAGGAGTACGAAAACCAGCGGTCATGGCGAGCATCGCACGACAAACTCACATTCATCGTCTGCGATCCGCTCGCCCCGTCGTCGGCCGGCGTCAAGGCCGGCGTCGCGGACGCAAGTGACCGCATGAGGGGAGACGTCAACTTGTTCATCCACGACGACGACGACGACGACGACGACGACCAAAGTCCCGAGGAGGAGGGGACGGCTCGGCTTCGAGGCGAGATCGACGTCATGGTTGCGGAGAGGGGGAATTGGAGAAAGGGGCATGGAGGCACGTCCGTGCGATGTCTGCTTGTTTACATATGGCGGAATCTACGGGGTATTCTGAGGGAGTACGCGGCCAAGGAGGGCGCGGCGAAGGCAGCGGGAGGGAAGATGGTGGGGTTGATGGCCAAGATCAAGGAGGGCAACGAGGGGAGCAGAGGGCTGTTTGGGAAGCTGGGGTTTAGGCAGAGCGGGGAGGTGAATTACTTTGGGGAGGTCATGATGGTGATGTCGTGGGAGGAAGTCGAGAGGCTGGTGGAGGGGTGGATGGGGAACGCGGAGGAGGAGGAGGAGGCCATGTATTACGAGGAGGTCAGGTATTATGAGTTGTGTGACTTTTGGTGAGGGGTCGAATTCATCTCGTTGCACTGAAATCTCTTGTCTTCAACTTCATCATGCATCATCAAACCCGCTAGCGATAATTAGGGAAAGCGGAGCTTTGCCTGCGATTTGCGTTATTAGTAAGCAAGGCAAAGGCAAGAGGGTAGAGCAAAGCTTCCCGCTTTCCCTTTATTAAAATAAGGTTATCCTATAGAGATATCTCTTCTAATTAGTTAGATATAAAATACTCTTTAGTAACTAGTTAAGATTTTTTTTTACCTCTCCTAACCGCCTAATAGCTTTTAGAGGGGGGCATGGAGGAGAAGGCCTACCACAGGCGATAGCTTGCCGCAGGTAGCCCCTAGCAGGGCCCCTAGAGGGCCCCTAGAGGGAATATAAAATATTACACCTTTAAAGATAAATAAATTTAATAATACAAAGTATTAGCAATTAATTCAAGATCATAAATACACGCTAGTGGTAGTGGTATTATAATTAAATTATAGTTACAAAAGACTTAAACTTATAATATTATAATATCTTATAAAGACTTATAGTATATTACTTACTTTGTAATTATAAAAAAAAAACATATAGATATAATTTAAACACATAACCTTTTAATTTAAATGTTTTTTACTATTATAATATTATAAAGTAAAGGGTTACTATATTATATAAATATAATTCATAGCATACCCTTATACTTAATTTTAACACTAAAATTAATACTAAAAAAGTATTACCCTTACTAGGTAACTCTATATAGTAGTAGGTTAGGACTAAACACTTCTTAAAAGAAACCACCTTAGGTACCTATCTAATAACCTAGAGTTAGTGCCTATAGTAAATTATTAGGAGTTAAAGTATTATATTACCCTAGGTCCCTAAGTATTTATAGTTATATGTTAGTAAGGTTAGAAGGAGAATAGTAAGTTACTTATAATTTAGTATAGCATAATTAAGCCACTATTTACTATACTCTACTACTCTTGCCTTATTTGCTTGCTTTATATTATATTATATTATATTAGGTTTAGCATTAGGTTTAGATATTCATTACTATATTTTACAATTATCTATAGTTATTTTATAGCATTTATAGTATTTAGTTTTATAGTAGTAAGTATAACACTATAGAGATAGTTTTTTCTTCTTTTAAATTAGGTAAGGAAGTAGCCTATAATAACCATTAATTTACAAGGGTAGTTTACTATATAGGGCTAGTCTATATAGTGTTTAATATAATTAATAATGCTAGCCTTATTACTAACTACACTAAACATAACATTCTAAGTAAATATTAGGTTATAAGAAGTATTATAATTATAGACTATATACTTACCTTTAGGTCTATATACTAAGATAGGAGTAAGGCATAAGAATGCTACGCAAATCCACCTACTGTTTAATATTATAAAGTTAATATAACCACGCATATAAACACGTAAGCGCGCATATATATAATATAATCCTATTAATTTATAAAGCAAGGTAATAAGTGCAAGATTTGCTAATATAATAATTTATTTACGCGTTTTTCTAGCAGGTTTATAATATAATTTATAGCCTTATATATAATAGTCCTACCTTCCCCTATTTAAGGGCTCCTTCCTTACTATTACCTCTTACCTCTTACTTTTTTCTCTTACACTAACCTAAATTTCCTTCTTAACTTCTCTACTACTTTTCCTTTTCTAACTATATCCCTATCTATTATAATAAAGCTATACCTATTATTATCTAACCTAATTATTATCTTGCTTTCTCTAAGCTACATATAATATAGTAAATTATCCTAATAAGATAGCTTCTCTTACTCCTCCTATACTACTACCTAATTCTCCTTGTAATCTAGGCCATAAGAATCTAGCTAATATTATAAATATCCCTAATAATACCTCCAAAACACGTATATATTAGTATTATAAATAAGATAAACCTATTAATAAATTTATTAGCTTAAAGAATAGGGATAAGTTAACATAAAAATACCTAGCGTGCTATAACTAATAAAACACACTAGTATATACTACTACTTAGCACCCTAATATTAACCTAATGCTAATATTATATTACTATAGTCTTAAGCTCTTATATAATTCTTACATTCTATAATAGCTATTATACACAGTAGTAGTAAGCGCCTAATTACTAGAGTGTAATCCCCTAAGCAGCAACTAACTTAGTAACTTCCTACACTTTTACCCTAATAGTAATAAGCCACAGGCTTACAAGAGATTATAGCTAATTTCTTAAGATAAATAACACATAGATTAATAAGGTTTCTTTGCTATAAATAAGCTTCTTAAGATATACTAGATAAAGCTAAGGCATATTCTCTACAAGTATAGTAACTGTTACGTGGCAGGATACACTTGGCCACAAGTAAAAGTAACAGGGACGGATTTAGCCCTTTAGACAGAAGAATTAACTTACTTCTTATATTATAACCTGCACCTAATAGTAGCTTTTATAAGTAAATTTAGTATGACTTATAACCTGTTAAATCCGTTAGCCTCTCTAACGGATTTAACCTAATAACATGTAGAGCTAGCATGTAATAAGTGGTAGTAATTAGAGATTCTTTCGTTACGTACCTCTAGTAACCTGGATATAATACCTATATATCTAAAACTAACTATTTATAGTGTTAATTAGGAGAACAAAATATTCTCCTAGTTACTAAGAATAAATTATACCTTATTTATTAGTTCTAGACTTTTAATAACGTAAATCCGGATTTTAAATATTAAAAGCAAAAGCTTATTAGGATTAGTAATTAAAAAGACTTATATAAGCTTATATAATATAAATTTAATAATAGAATTATAAGAAGGCGGGAATAGCTAATATCTTAGGAACTGCCTATTTACTAGAATTTAATAGACTCACAAGCTATATGCCTTGCTTAGATTTAAGTTAGGAATTATATTTCTAAGGCTAAGTCTAAAGGATTCCTTAATAATTCTATTAAATTAGAAGGAAGCAAAGCCTTAGGGCGCTAATTTAAAAGCATTACTAGCCTTACAAATAGTAACACTACTACTAGAACTAGGAAAAGCATAGAGATAGGTAAAATTAATAAAGAAAAGGGGATTATAAACTACCCTAAAAATAATATTACTACTTAAAGTAAGGAACCCCTAATCTTTTAATAGAGTTAAATCTAGAGGATTTATAACTAGAATCCTTAGGAAATATATTAAAACTAGGGGAATTACACACTAGAGTAAATAAATATAATACTATAAGGTTCTTTTAGGGAATATTAGAATAGCAATAAGCTATGTAATAAGCTATATTAAACTAAATAGTAGATAGAATAGACTATCTAGCGATAAGATTAATAATAGAAATCAGAGGTTTGTAAAGTGCTACTGCCTTAGTAGGTTTAACACTGTTAGCGCAGAATCCTATGTAGGGGGTAGTATATCCACTAAGTAACTAGGGTTAATATAATAGTTATTTAGATACTTAGACTAGACTAGTAGTATAACTAATAATACTATAATACTAGTAAGGTTTTACATAGTAGCAGTTAAATTTATACTATTTGTAATAGTAAATACTATACTATCTAGATTAGGGATAGCATACTAATCCTAGTTACTAAGGAAGGATAGATCTAGCGTTAGATTAGGATTAGTATAGTTAGTGAATAGAATTAGTAGAATAAAATACGGATTTAATATAGAAAATTACGGATATTAGACACTTTAAGCCTTATAATAAACTAGAAGAAGCTAATACTAATCTTATTACGCATAATAGGAAACAGACTATTTTTTATAATATTAAATTGTGGGTCTAGGTAGTTAAAGACTACTTGCATTATGCTAACCCTAGCTAATGAGATATTATCTAGAAAAGATCTAGATACTATTTTAAGGAGATGTAATAGTATAGTATAAGTAATATCTTAATATAAGCAAATAAGTTACTGTTTTTAGCAATATCTTAATAGTATTTACTATAGTATAGAAGGAATTTAGTATTTAAGTGTAGGATATAATAGTATGGCTAGAGAAAGCAAAGTACACTAAGGAGGATGTTATTAATAAAGTATCTTTCTATGAATTTGTATTAAAAATCTTCTAATATATAAGAGCTAATAGTGAAATAACTATTAGCTTCTTTTACGTTTATGTCTTAAGCTTTATCTAGGATTACGCTAGATGTGCCTAATGCTAACTTATAAGGATATAAGATTAGTATATATTACTATAGTAGATAATAAGAGACGTAATTTACATAACTATTTGCGTAGTAAAGGCTAGTGTAAAGGTAAAAGGGTAAAGGAAAGCTTAAGGTTTATTTTAATATAGATATATCTAATAGTAATTTAGAGAATAATAAAAATAAAATATAAGCTAATTAGAATAGGCTAACAAATGCATAATTCCTGCCTAGAAATTAATATTACTAATAGGATAATAGGAATAAATAAGGATTCTTAGGATTTTTTTAACCTAGGCTATACTAGTAGAATTAACTTACTAAAGGATAAAACTAGAGGCCTTAGTAGAATAAAACTTAAGAGAATTAAGGGGAGTAATCTAGGTTTAACTAAAACCACTAAGAAAAGGTCTAAGACTAATAGGAAGAATAATGTTCTTAAAACTAAGGACTATTAGACATAAGAGGCTAATTTTAGTAACCTAGGTATTATTAACGCTAGGAAAAACCGCCTAGTAAAGAAAAGGAGTATGCCTATATTATAGTATATAATAATGATTCTGACGCATAATAGCATAAAACCTATCTTTAGGAATATGGCTATTACATAGCTAAGGAAGAAGAGGTCTCTAAGGAGGATAATAATGAAACTAGAATATAGGAGTCTAACTTTATTAAAACTTATTTTATAGAAAACAGTGGTAAAGAGACAAATATAGTAATAACTAAGATAGAAATAACTAAACTAAAATAACTTACCCCTAGATAAGTAATTAAGGCTATTGCAAGACCTTAAGAGGTTAAATATAATAGAAAGAAAGCAAACACTTACTTAAAAATCCCTCTTAAATTTAATAATAAGGGCAAAAGTTATTAAATCTATCTTAATATAGAAACGTTATTAATTCTAGCAGATAAGGCATAGTTATAACAAAATAGGTTAAATATAAAATAGAGAACATAGGAACTAAAGCTAGTATCTAGAGTGTAGTCTTCCTTTTTATTACTAAAACAGCCATATTTAATTTCTATATTCTAGGAGTGGCGTGTGAAACGGAAATTACTAGATATTTTATAGTTATAGTAGATGTAATACTAAATTTAGGTTCTAAATTACTACTTAGAATAAACTTTCTTTATAAGTACAAAGCAAAAATCAATTTCGTATGTCCTAGAGTTATTTTTAGGTTAGTTTATAGTATAATAGTTAAAGTAGAAATTTTCTAACTAATAAGTAAAGTTCCGCACTAGCGGGTAATTATAGCTTATATAGTAATAATTCCACTAAAGACATAGTTAACTATAGTAGTTAGTTAGAAGAAAGCGTAGGAAAATAAAGAGATAAGTGTATACTATGCATAGTTATGCTTAAAGTTTTTTCCTAATGTGTTAATTACTAGATTTAGCTAGAAACAAATAGTTACCTATAATCTAATAAATAAAACTATTACTATTAACAAACACTAGAAGGTTATATAACTAATAGTAGTAAGTAAGGTTAACGCTAATTACTTAGTTAATAATCCTTTTATATATTATGCTTATTTTAGCAAGGATATTACAAAGACTATAAGAGAGAAGAATAAGAAGGAGGATAAGTTAAATAAAGAAAGTAATAAGTTTAATCTAAAAAAGGTTAATATAGGAGTGCTATTATATAGAATCTCCTGCCTAGAGGAGATCCTATATATTGCTAATTAATTTAGAGTATAAGTTGCTAATATTAACTAAAATATAGCAAGTAAGTTTATTAAATTAATAGATAAATATAATATTTATTAAGACAAAGGTATTATTCCTATGCCTAAGGACTAGAAAATAAGGATTAACCTTATTAAAGGATAGTAATATTAAATAAGGCTAATTAGGCCTTACTAATTAGGGGTTAAGATACGAGTAAACTTAACAAAGTGCATAATAAATTACACACAAAAGGCAAGATATTATATTTAGACAAACTAGCGGCTATAGCATGCCTAGTGTTTATAGTATAGCATAAAACTAGCTAGGAAAAGAAAGGAAGGGTAGTAATTAATATAAGGCTACTTAATAATATAGCAATGCTAGATATATACCCTTTACTAGACTAAAGTAATATCATAAATAACACATATAGTAAGAAGGTTTTCTTACTTTTTAATAGAACAGGATTTTTCTATTAGTTACTAATTAGGAGGGACTATTAAGCCCGCATAGTAGTTATATTAAATCAGGGCCTTAAGGTATTAAATATGGCACTAATAGGATTCAAAAATTCCCTCGCTTTTACCTAAAGATTTATAAACTAACTTTTCCAGAAGTAATAGCATTTTATTCGGGTTTATATTAATAATATTATCATGTTTTTGGATAATATTAAGGATTATTTAAATTATCTTAGCATCATGCTTAAAATTCTTAAAGAGAATAGGATAATAATTACAGCAAAGAAATCATTTATTAGCTATCCTACTATCTAGTTACTAGGTTTTATTGTTAATAGTAACGGAATTACTAATACTAATAATAGACTTAAAGCATTTTAAAAGATAATTTTTCTAAGCAATTTGTCAAGTCTTAAGACCTTCATTAGAATAGCTAGATTCCTCCGTAATAGGATCCTATGGTTTAATATATAAATCTAACTATTATAGGAGCGAAAAACTATGTTATTAAGAGAGTTTTAGGAAAAGGATAAAAAAATCACTAGTATTTCAAAACTAGTACGGAAACAAAAGACATAATAGAAGATGTTTTTGCTAATAATAGACAAGAAAAAGGCTTTTAAAGATATTAAAGCATTCCTAAGTAAGAAACAGACGTTATAGCACTATAACCTAAAGAAACTGCTTTTTCTTAAAATTAACGCGTGTAAGGAAGGATTTAGTTTATATACCTTCTAATTATAAGAGGAATAGGATAGTTAAAGTATCCCTAGAAAAGATATTAAGAATAATAGGATATGGCTAATTTTATTTCTCTCTAGGGCGATATTGCGTGTTAAGAAACGGTATAGGTTAATAGAAGCAGAAATAGCTGTAATTACATAGAGCGTTAGAAAACTCTAAAAAATGGTTTAATCTAATAGTATAGTAGTTAATATATTAACTAACTATTCCCTAGCTAAGGGTATTATTAAACATACCTTATTATCAATAATAGATCTAGATAAGGCTAATTTAAAACTAGTAAAAGTTACGAATTATTTATTATAATTTAATCTAAAGGTAATGCATATACTAGGAACGTTAAATGTTATTCTAGATGCGCTTTCTAGGCTACTAGTAGAGGTAACTTATAAAGAGGTAGCATAGAAAAGTTAATATAATAAATTAGAGGCAAGTGTATATTTCGCAAGTAAGGAATATATCGCAATAGTAATTATAGATAATAAGCTTAAGGCTAGAATTATCTTAGGATACTAGTTAGACTAGAAGTTTAGTTAAATTATTATAGCTATAAAAGCCTATTAGGAAAGGTAAGTAGTAAAAGATACTAGAGTTAAACTAAAAATTCTATTATATAGATAGGATTTACGCGAAGATAGCCTATTATACTATTATAGTAAGTATAGATTTTTCTAGCTTTATATTCTAATAACTAAGGTTAAATCTATCTTATGACTAGTATATAATAACTAACACCACTTTAGAATTGCTAGAATAGTAGCAGAATTATAGTTAGTCTATTTTCCACGTATAAGCTAGCAAATTCATGATTATATTACCTATTATATAGTGTGTTAGGAAAACGCTATTAATTAATTAAAACCGCTAGGGGAGTTATAACTATTATAGTTAAAGCTAATACCTTTCTATATAATTTTACTTAATTTTATAACAGATATACTAGAAGTGTTAGCTATAAACACTATATAGTAAATAGAGAGGTATACTATATATAATTCACTATGCCTAGTAAATTATCTATTTAGTAAGAGAACTCTTCTAATACTAGGGCATACTATATATCTAGTAGAAATTTAGGTAAAGTTACTTCTTCGCGCCTTATATATTATAGACTAGGGATTACTAAGATAAATTATTAGTAATAGAGACCTAAAGTTTATATCTAATATATAGAAGGAGATATTTAAGCGCGTAGGAGTTAAACTCCTTATAGGCACAGCATATCACCCTCAGACAGATAAAACCACAGAAAGGAAAAATCAGATAGTAATAATCACAATATAATATTATATAGTAACGAACCTAGATATAATATAAATATTACTATTACTAGCACTATAGCATTAGCTAAATAACACTATAGCTACAGGTATAAGGCAGGCTCCTAATAAGCTATTATATAGTTTCTGTCCGCTAAGTATTATTAATTTACTCTCTCTAAATAACGTAACTAACACTAGATCTAACGTAAATAACATCATAGTACTACAAAAGCTATACTAGTATAAGGCCTAATTAGTAATTATAATAGCAGTAGCGCTTACTAAAATCCAATATAATAATCACTATAACCTAGTTAATATTAATAAAGAAGATATAGTATATTTATAACTACATAAAGGATATAAATTACCTAGCAAACTAAAGAAGAAATAGTCCCTACAAAGGGTAAGGCTATATAAGGTGTTAGAAAAAGTAAATCCTTTAGCATATTAATTAGATTTCCCTCTAAATTCGCGTGTATATCTAGTGGTATTAGCAGCGTAAATTTAGAAGCTAGCATAAGGAAAAGACTTATTTAAAAGAGAAGAGGCGGCTCCTCTGCTAATTACATTTAATAATTCGCAGGAAGCGGACTATTAGGAAATTAAGAGAATTTGCGGCTATTAGATTAAGATTTTTAAGCAGACTAAAACGTTAAGAATTGAATTCCTTATTAGATAGAAAGGTTACATTGCTAAAGATAACTAGTGGATTATAGAAGACAAAATAAGGATTAATGCAGCTAAGATAGTAGAGGATTATCTTAAGAAGAACCCAATTAATTAGGCAAAGGAATATGTAAAGAAAGGCCTTAATCCCCTTACTAAATAATAAACATTAAAAGGAAAGGCATAATAATAAGGGGGCGAATTTAATAAGTTAGTACAGAATTAACATACCCTCCTACATATATTAGTTATTACACTAGCTAAGGGCGATTCCCCATACCTACACCTTACAATATCCTACAATACCTTTATATACCTAGCATAGCTAAATCTAGTGCATACATACGTAAATTTATTAAACCCTTATACTTACTATAACCTTATAATATCTTTTAATACCTATGTAATTATATTTATTTAACTTTTATATTTCCTATACCTTATATTAACCCCTAATCCCTGCGTAAACTTAGTATAGTTAGTTTTAGTACTTATATAGTTACATTTATTTAACCCTTATATTTTCTATACCCTATAATAACCCTAATACCTATATAAACCTAGCGTAGTTAGATTTAGCACATACGCATGCAGTCTCCTATAGCTCTCTATTACTATATAGCTAACTTAGCTAAATTTAGTAATATAAGGAGAATAGAGTTTCACTAGCTATTAGAGGTAAAAAGGCATTACTTAGAGAAGATAAAAAAGTGTAATAAATATAAGTGGTTTTATATAAAATATAGAAACACCCTCCCTAAGATTAAATATAAAGTTTATATAGTTAATTATAATCTATATTACTACCTAAGTGTAAAACTAGAATTTATTCTATTTAATAATAAGTTAGATATATATAACTAAATAATTTATAAGCAAATATAGGTAGCATATCTGTGTATTTAGTGCCTAGTATTAAGATATTAAAACTAACTAGTTAGACAAATTATATACGCAAATTTAGCATAATACTTAGTTAACACTAATAAAGAAAAGGCAGTATATAAGTAATAGGTAAATAACCTTTTACGTAAATTAGGCATAGCAGTTGTTTTTAAGGGATAGAAACTGCTATACTATACGCTAAAGTTAGTACTAGGTTTTCACTAATTCTAAGAATTTATAAATTTACTAAAGCAATTATAAATTTACGCTAATAATAGTATCTAGTAACCTTAAGGATAGTGTAAGATAAATTAAATAAGCTATTATAATTAGCTATAGGGGGTAATAAAAACATTAAAGCTATTATTTCCGCTATTAAGAAGGTAGCTAGAATAAAGCTAGCACTACAAAACACGGATAGAAAAGGTAATAGTAGTGGAGATTATATAGATATAGTGCTAGATTTAGAGGTAGAAAGATAGGAATATAATTAGGTAATGTAATAATTAATATAAGATAATTGTAACTAGCTTTAGAGATAAGCCTAGCAGGGTTTAGGCAAAATAGCTTAAAAGAATAACAAATCTAGTTATACTATAAAAGAAAAGAATATTAGTAAAGAGGAAGTTAAATACTAGGATAGTAACAAAAGCGGTAATAACGCGCAGAGAATTAATCTCACTTAATTAGGTAATAACAACGCCAAATTCAAGACTAGCCCTAATAACAATAACAAAGAATCCAAACCTAAAACTAGCCCTAACAATAATAAAGAATCCGAATCTAAAACAGGCCCTAGTAGTAATAAAGAATCTAACTTTATAGGGTCTAAAGAAGAGAAAGGGAATGCTAAAACCAAATCCAAAGACAAAATTAATAATATACCTACTAAATATCTTATTAGGCTATTATAGGTGCAGGAGTAGATTAGAAAACTTAATTTTTAATCGCTATTTACTAGATTTAGAAAACTAGGATCTAGATTAGAGAGTTACCTACTAATACTAAAGATTAGATTAGTAACATATAAAAGGGTAATAGAGGAGTTTAATATAAACTATAAAGAAAAAGTATTAAATTAATTAATTTTAGTAGTTTTAAGCATACTATAGTAGGCCGCAAGGCGAATATATAGGATGTCTGTTATATAATATAGGTATATGCTTACGAATTCGCCTTAAATAGTGCTACTATAGTAGCTAATAGGTTAGAAGTAGACTTAAGAGATACCTACTTTATGTTATAGTAAAATATAGTAATTTAAATCTTTGCTATTTTTAATAAATAAAAGGCTACTTTAAGCGTATAGCAATAGGTAGCGTAATAAGCTAGGAAACTAGCGCATTAAGTAATAGCGAATTTAATAGAGTGCGAAGTAACTAGATAAGTAAAAATTAGGTAAAAACAGCGGCAGTAGCTTATTATAATAGTATAATAGTTAAACATAGCCGCTAATATACTACCTATAATAGCATAGCGTTACTACTGCTATAAGCTAACCTACTAGCTTTAAGATTTGTAAATAAATATAGAGGTATAAATAGCATAATTACAGGAGGGCTTACTAGTATTAGAAAGATAGATTTACTTTATATTATAATAAGGAAAACAGAAGTAATAATTAAATTAGCTAAACTCTAATAAAATAAAGAAAGAAATAAGGAGCATAAAAGGAGTAAAATTAATAATTTAATTAATTAGACTAATAAGATAGAAATCAAATTTAATAAGGTGGAAAGCCTTGTAAAAGATGCGAACAAATACACTAATAAATGTAAGACTAAGGTAATAAAGCTAATAGAAGTAGTAAAGAATAGGGTGAAGTTAGTGTAGAAAAATTTCTATAAGTATTAGAGATACTTAAGTATTAAAAGGAATAAATTTAGAGCTTAGAATTAGGCAAAGTGCTAAAGGAATTTAATAACTAGATTAATAATTTAAAGCGTAACATAATTAATAAAAAGAATATAAGGAGAAGATAGTAAAATTAGTAGCTATAGTAATAGAATTATATAAAGAAATTAATCTCTAAGTAATATTTATTAATAAACTTTTACTTAAGTAGAAGAAGCTTAAGGAAGATATAAAAATAGTAAAATTAGCTACTACAGAAGCGACTCTAGCTATATTAAGTCTAGCGGAAAATAAATAGACTAAATTAGCTAATACATAACTATAAAAGGACACTTTAGCACTAGAAACACTACGTGGAAAGTTATAAATGCTAGGAATAACTAGTAAGAAAACCAAATTAGTAAATAAGCAAGGGTAAGATAACACTCTAATACTAGAAACGCTAAGTAAGAGGCTAAGACTAGTGGAAAAGTTAGGACTAAAGCCAAAAGCAACTTAAGTAGCTTTATATCTAGTAATACTATATATACAAGTTAAGAAGCTAGTAAATAAAGAAGTGACTACAGGAGATAAATTTGCTAGACTATTAGATTAATTTAAAGGAGTGTTTTTATTTTAGTAAGATAAAGCAATTAGATATAATTATAAAAGGCAAAACAAATATTAGGGCAAAGGAATTTAGCAAGTAAAGGAAGGAGAGAATAATTTAGTAACACAGAATCAGGTTTTATTATTTAATATAATAATTCTAATTAACACTATTAAAGGATTATAGTAATTACGAATTTAGCTATAGATATATAGAACTTACTTTCTTTCTTTTATTTTAACTTTAATAGCTAGGGAAGGATTATCTAATTTAGTATAGAGGATAAATTAGGTTGTGTTTTAGCTAGTTATAACTAGGATAGTTATCTTTTAAGGCGCGCCTAGCACTTATTATATAGTAGGATACACTTAGCTACAAGCAAAAGTAATAGAGATAGATTTAGCCCTTTAGATAGAAGAATTAACTTACTTCTTATATTATAACCTGCACCTAATAGTAGCTTTTATAAGTGAATTTAGTATAACTTACGACTTGTTGAATCCGTTGGCCCCTCTGACGGATTCGACCTAACAACGTGCAGAGCTAGCACGTAACAGTAACCTACTCTTAATACTATATATTCGTACTAAACTATAGTAGGCTATAATCTAACAAGAGTATTAAGTTATACAATAAGCTAGGGAAGAACCTAACCCTACCCCTTTATTAGCTACTATTCTACACTAAGTAACCTCTCTACATTAGCTAGGAGTTTAGGAACTCTTTAGTAGCTAAATTAATATGGCAGGTAACCTAGATAATAATAATAATCCTATCCTAGGCATAGAACAAAAACAATGTCTATTATGTTATTACATATTTACCTACCAGAGCTTCATTACTCCTAATAAAGTAGAATATAAATATTATAAATAGTGTAATCATAATATAACAAATGATTTCACACCTTCTTAGTCCTTAGCAAGGGATTCTAATCTAAATATATCACTTTCTTAGCGTTTATTAGTGTAACTATATCTGCCTTTAAACCTTAGTAGGTCTGCTTCTTAGGATCTGCCTATCTTACCTAATCTAGTCTTTTAGGGAGATCTAGACTAGTTATACCTAACTAAGCGTAACCGCAGCTTAATTAGCTACTAGGTAGCAAGCCTAGTATTAAATACTATAGAGTATTACACTTATTACAAGGTAAGATAGTTTAGTCTTAAGGTTAGGAATAAAATCTACCGCTCTTGTAACTATTGTAACGCAGTCCCCTAGGGCCACGCATCTTGTAATTAACGCTACGCTAGTTAGCCCTTTTTTTAGTCTAAAGAAAATAAGCTTAATCCTAGGTTAGTTCTAGGCTATTTACCTAAGCTTATATAAACTAAAGAGATGCTTATTACTAAGGTTTACGTTTACATTATAGTTATAACCTATTATAATTAGTAATATAAATACAAGGGCTATGTAGTTAACTTTATAAAAAACATTAGTTAAGTCTATAACTAGCTACCGCTTTTACCTAGGGATCTTAATATTATTATCCTTTAACTTATAAATTAGATAAATTAGCCATATATAATACATTAATTCCGTAACTAATTTAGAGTGCAGTAGCCTGTTATCTACGCCTAGCTTATGTATCTCTGTTTAAATTATCCTAGGTATTGCTATATTAACATAAATAAGAATAATCTGCTCTAGCTACCTAGTAATAGAGATATTATAAACTAGCTTATAGTAGAGGTAACTAACGCTATTAATATTAAAGAGACTTACCTTAATAAAGATAATAACTAAATTAACGCACACTTTAACGAAGCTATAGTTCCTAATTTTATCGCTTAGTAATAGGAGCTTACATAACTTTATTATTAGCTTTAAGGTTCTAATAGGCCTTAGGTGCTACTAGAGCAGATTCCCCTCTAGTAAGTTAAACCTTAGATATACCTTAATATACCTAATATTTATAGCACGCCTTTAAATAAGTTTAATTAGTCTTAGCTATTGCTCTTAGAAGTATTTCTAGGTCTCTTTCTAAATAAAAAAGCTAAGTTTATTAAGCCTTATAAACACACTATAAGCTACTCTAACTATATTAATTACTTAATAAAGTATAATAATAGCCGCTTTACTTAGCATCCTTAATTTTACTATATTACGTTTAATACGCTTATATATTAGTAAGTAAATAAATAAAGCACCTACTTTATTAAGAGAGAACGTTACTATTAGGCTATTAATATTAACTAGCTTTAACTAGCTTTTAACTTAGATACTACTAAAGCTAAGGCACTACTTAGCTTTATAGTAAGATTCTTAGGGAGCCTATAAGGCACATAAGTGTACTAGGGAGGCCATAAGAACTAGCTTAAGGTATATATTTATGCTCTTAGCTACCTAGGCATATTTGTTACCCTTTTAGCTACTAATTTACATTAGCAAGACCTTTAGAGGTTTATACTAAATTACAATAAATAGTAGTTAGGGAATAACTAAGTTAAGGCTAGGATTATAAGTAGGAACCTTCGTAAGAACCTATATATCTTAGCATAGTACTTTAAGATACGCTTCTAGCTATTCTTTAAGTAAGTTCTTTAGCCTAAATTTAGTATTAAGGAACATTAGTACTAATATAAGTAGTAGTCCTAAGGTAGCCCTTACGCTTATTACCTCTTTTAAATTAAAGATACCCTAGATACTAGCCTTATAACCACAGAACTACAAAAGGTCTTTACTAAGTACTAGGGGTAATATATTACTACTTATAATACTTACCCTAAGTTAGTAAATTAGTAGTGTTAAGGTAATAACCTATTAATCTTGCCTATTATAAATTCTAAGTTTAGTAATTTAGTTAATGTAATTAATTACATTTAATACTATAAGTGCACAGAAGCATACTATTAGCATTATAAGTAACTACCTAATAGGAGATTAACAAAGAAAACACACTACTAATTCTACTTTCTATAAGTATATTATAAAAAGCTAATTATTATAAGGAACTTTAACCTGTAGTATCTTATATTTAATAGGGCTTAGAATAATACCTTTCTAAACAACTTTAGCCCTATAGTTATAGCCTTATAGCTTACTAATATTAACTTTACGCCCTATATAGGCATATATACTATTATCTCCTATATATTAAAGTATTATAGCAAGGCCAAATAGTAGTTAAAGACCTTCTAGGATATAGCTAAGGAGATTTTACCTAGGGTTAACGCAAGTCATAGGCTTATTAAATTTATTGCTAAGTTTATAAACAAACTTATTACTAAAAGAGACTAGTTTACATAAGAGGTCCTCTATTTATTACTTAACCTTAACCTTTAAGAAAAATTATATATTATTCGTAGTATTAATTACTACCTACCTAATAAGCATTAGTAAGCAGATTATTTACTTACTAAGGGTAAAGATTAAGTCTAATAAACTTCAAATTCTTACTAGAAGTATTTAAATTACCTTATAAGCCTATAGGATCTTTATTATTTTTAGTTTCTAACTTATATTAACTTCTCTAAGAAGCCTAAGCATTAGTAAGAGTTCCCTAACACGCCTAACTAGGTCCTTAATTACTTCCTATAGTATAAGGCAAATCCTAATAATAAAAGCTTTAAGGACTTCTATAAAGTAAAGCTTATACTAAGCTATCCTTATACTAACTATAACTAGCTAAAGATAGTGAAGGAGAAGAGTTTTACTACGTTTTATAAGGCATTTATATATTATTAGAGAGTCTACGCTAGTGCTTACTATTATAATTACTATAGGGAGCTACCTCCTATAGTAAAAGATAAGTTTAAGGAGGACCCTTACTAGGAAAATAAGGTCTAGCTAAAGGCTTAGTAGGAAATAGCTTACTAGATTCTATATATTAAACTTAACACTAATAAGATTAAATTACTTAGGAACCATAATCATGATTTAGCCTATAATTAGCAAAACTATATTAGAACTTATCCTAATCTTCTTATATAGAAGAGAGTGTATTAAAATAACCTTAAGGAGTCTTTTACTACTACTATTACTCCTTAGGATCCCTTAAGTAACTAAAATATTATAAGTCTTAATCTAGAGTAATGCCTTATTTTTAATATATATATTTGCTACCTTAAGAATACTCTTAATCTAAATAAGTAAACACCTAAATCACTTTTTCTCTAGGTTAATAGCTAGGGAGGTATAGGGAAATTATTTATTATTCACGCTATTTCTATAGCACTAGAACACTACGCCCTAGGATGTATTATACAGGCTACCCCTACTAGAATCACTGCTAATAGCATTAATAAAATAATATTACATTCGCTACTATATCTTCTAGTCTTAAGGCAAATTATAAGCTTACCTAAGCTTTTAACTAATAAGCTTTCTAATTTATAAGGCACCTTACAAAGGGTTAAATATATTATTATTAATAAGAAGTCTATAATTAGGCTAAAGATGCTTTACTCTATTAACTAATAACTTTATTAGATCTTTTCTAATTTAGAGGACTACTTTAGTAGCTATAGTATAATTCTCTTTAGTAACTTCTACTAGCTTCCACTAGTCTTTAAGAAGCCTCTTTATAGTAATAAGAGACTTATAAATAATATAGATCTAGCTAGGCATAATGCCTATTAGGCCTTTAATAAGACTATTATGCTTTAGTAAGTTATCCGCTAATAAGGCAATGCATAGGCACTATTCCATGAAGCTCTCTAGGGCCTTTGCTTAGCTTAGCTATCAATTAACTATTAGAAGCTTCTTTATTCGCAAATTTAATTATAGCTTTTACCTCTAGAGGTTAATTCCTTTATAAATACAGTCTATATCTACTATATAAAATAGTAAGTCTAAGAATATAACTATAACTACATAGAAAGGCTTATATTACTAATTATTTAGGTTCACGTAATATATATTAGCGAATTTAAGCATAATACTAATTCTTAAATAGCAGGAAACCTCTACTACACTTTACTAGTTTATATTAAAGCAAGGGTTATACTAACAGAGAATATCTAAACGCCTATAGGCCTTATTAATAACACTATAGGGATTATAAAAGATATTTACTAGGATTAAGATATTACTAATCCTTACTAATAGGCTCCTAATATTGTGTTTATATAAATAGATAAGTACGTAAGACTACCTTACTTTACAGAGCCTAATAAGGCTACTATTATTCCTATTTTCTAAGTATACTATAAGTTTATTAAGGGTAGTAACCTATATAGCTAGCGTTAATTCCTATTTATAATTATATATAGTATTACTATATATAAGTTATAGGGTATTACTCTTAATAAGGCAGTGGCTAATATCTCCGCAAAGGAGTTTATAATAGGCCTTATATATATTACTATCTTAAGAGTAAAGACGCTTAAGGGCATTATATTTAATACTCCTTTTAATCTTAGCACTCTTACTTCCTAGACTAACCTAGATACTAGCCTAAGGGCTCTTAATACGTAGTAATAAGAGGTAGAAATAATTTACACTATATAATAGCTAGATAAAGCTAATATATCTTATTAGATATAGAAATTTTAATAAGTTTAGATAATAAGAGCTTTATTAGCTTTATTAGCTTTATTAGCTTTATTAATAATAATAATATTATTAATAATAACAAGGTAGTTAAGCCACCTCCACATATTAACCTAGCTTAGACCCCTCCTACTCCTTAAATAAAAGAATCTTATAGCCTAGTCCTAGTTATTAAATCTCCTATTTACATTAATTTAATATAAATTAATTTAAGGGGAAAAGGTATTATTATCTATAAAGATATTACTTCTCCTTAGATATTTACTAAGTAATATCTTAGTAAAGCTATTATTTTAGGAGAAGAAAAAAAGAGAAAAGGTATTATCTACTAAGATATTACTTCTTCTTAGATATTTACTAAGTAATATCTTAGTAGAGGGAAAAGCACACGCCCCTAGAGAGGGATAGTTATATATAAATTTATATTATAGTAAATTAACTAAAAAAGCCCTTTTACGCACTTAACACACTTAGTGTTAATATTATTAGTAAAAAACAGAAGCGGATAATAATTAGCCTAGGCAAATACCAACGCTTTCCCTGCGCCTATGATGCCGATAAATTCGGGCAGCCATAAGGATCTTGTAATAACGGCCGACCCGCCTCCTCCGCCTCCTCCGCCTCAAAGAGGCGACTATACGGGAGATTCTGCAGAAAATGTGGAGAGAGGCCGGTTTTATTGAGTGATTTGTACATGATACGGACTACGGAGTACTATCCTCGGCAAATCTGTTGAACTCTCCCGTACTCCGTAGACGTTTCATTGACGCCGATTCCGCCACGGCCGAGGACATGTTTTCAAGGGCTTTTTGACGCAGATGTGTGTGTGTGTGTCTGGACTCTGCACCATGACCCTGCGCCCCACCCAATCATTGCGCCTCCAGGATTTATCCCCAACTTTCCTTCAACTTCCAACTTGATCATCAATCAGCCCCATCACCGACCACAACCACGATGCAGTCCCTCACGCGCCTCGCGCGCCCGCTACTAACCAAGCCGCTCCATCATATCCCTCGGTAAAAAAAAAAAAAACCCCTTGCACGCCCAGCGCCATCAAAAACCTAGCTGACACATGCAGAACATTCACCACCCTCTCCCCCCTGCGACCATCTCTCACGCCTCTCCGTTGTCCCAATGCCCTCACGAGCTTCACTCCTACGCCCGCCGCTTCTGCCACCGAAGACGCAGACGTCGTCTCCCGGAGCGCCGTATCGTCACATCCTTCCCTGTGCGCGCTGCAAATGCGCTTTGGTCCGCGAAACACGATGAATGGGCATACGAGATTGGTGCAGAAGCGTAGACATGGGTTTTTGCACAGATTGCGGAGCAGGACGGGACGAAAGATTATTTGGAGGAGGAGACTCAAGGGAAGAAAGCAATTGGCTCAGTGAGAGTGAGGGTGGACTGTCTGCGTTGGGGCCAGGAGCTTGTACGTTGTGGGCTGGATAGGCAGGGCAGTGGGAGGCGGCGTAGAACGAAACCGACGAAATCATACGCTGGACACAAAATCGTCAATACGTGGGATTGTACTACTATCATGGAGTGGAAAGTCTGCATCCATCCATAACCATGTGTCTGCGCGAAGTGGCACGTGTGCAAAACGTCTTCATACTCGGATATTGCAATTTATTAAAACAACCTGCCCAGACGATTCGTTCCAAAATCACCCCTTGCTCACGTTCTCGCACTTCAAACCTAGCGCGTCGCAACGAACGATCAAGTCGTCACTTGCATTTCCAATCCACACGCTGTATGCCCCATCCACAGCAGGGACGACCCAGTCCTGAATCTCTACATCCCACACACTGAGGTCCTTCCTTGTCAACTGTAACTCAACAGTGGTGCTCTCCCCCGGCGCGAGGACTTTTGTCTTTTCAAAGTCCCGGAGCTGAATGGTGGGCGTCTCGTAGCCGGCGTCTTTGGGAAATTGAAGATAAGCCTGCACAGAGGCTCTGCCAGAGTGTTTCTGTCCGCTGTTAGTCACCGTGACAGAGAGCTTATAAGCAACGTCCCACAAGGCAGGGTTTCCCCCTTCGCCGCCGCCAGAGCGAGGACCTGGTTTCTGATCCGTCGAGTAACCTTCGGGGTATGGGTACTTCTTCTTGCCGGCGTCTTTGCTGGCCGCCTCTGCATCCGAGGCGCTGAGCCACGAGTAAAGATATCGCCACCTCTTGCGGAAACCCGTCGGCGCGACTGTCTCACTTGCAGCCGGGATAGCCTGAGCATACTCCAGAATGCCAGTCTTGGGGGACCGAGCGGGAGGTGTTCTGCTCATTTGGGTCACCTTTGTGATCTTCACTTGAGAATACATAAAGGTGGTATAGCTGAGGCCGTGGCCGAATGCGTAGCGTGGCTGGACCCCATTCTTGTTGAGCCATCTGTAGTCAACGTAAAGGCCCTCGGTGAATGTGTCCTGCGGCTGCGTTAAAAAGGCACCGCTGATCAGTTCTGTGACGCTCTTGGGCATATCATCCTCTTTCTTGGTGATGGAGTAGGGCAAGTGACCGCTTGGCGACACTTCACCAAAGAGCACCTCGGCCAGAGATCGTCCTGCTTCCTGGCCTGGCAAGTGAGCAATGAGTACTGATTTAACAGATGGGAGAGAAATCCAGTTCTCGAGTATGAGCGGTCCGACGGTATGTGCCACGACGACCACGTTCTTATACTTGGCAGCGGCATCTTGGACGAGTTTGTCTCCATTGTGCCAAGCATACAGCCCAGATGCGTCTCTGTCACCGTGGTTACCTTCCACGGTGTAGGTATTCTCGCCAGAGTCTGACGTGATAAAGACAAAAGCAACATCGTCATCCACAGGGGTATCAATACTGCCTGGGAAGGAATCAGAATTATAAAACCGGACTTTGTTGGCACGTGCTTGAATCGCTGTTATCGGGTCATCCAGATACATATAATCAACGGAGCCGGACCCCCACCCTTGCCCAAGGGTGCCTTTGTTGCAGTTTCGGTCAAGGCAGGCATTTGGACCAGCGGGGTTGGTTTTGGCTCCGGTGCCGAAGACCTTCAACGGTCTGGACGTGTCGAGTGGTAAAAGATTATCGGTGTTTTTCAGCAAAGTAATGGCGTCCTGGGCAACTTGACGTGCGATGATGTCGTGATCAGCTTGAACGGGAACAAATTGATTGACAATTACTATGGGTGTATCCGGGAAGGCAGCTGGGTAGCGAAGTCCCTTTTGTTTTTTCGTATTAATGTCGAAGTTTGTTTCTGGAAAGTCTCTGTCTTGGCCCATCTGATACCAAGCAGCGACGATCCGTGTTGCCATGTCATTCAGCCTATCCATAGGTACGGAGCCATTAAGGACAGATCTGCTGAGCTCGTACATCCAATAAGAGTTGCCAACGAAGGGGACTTGGGTATCCCCAGGCATGTCCAAATCCAGACCAGATATGGCGGACGCCACGCCTGACATATGGGCGAGCCAGTCGGACATGACAAAGCCTTGAAAGCCCAGCTCATCCTTGAGAAGTCCGTTGATGAGATACGGATGCTGGCTGCTCGCAGTGCCATTGACCTGAAGTCATGTTTCAGCATCCTATTTCCCAAGGGAGAATTGCTCTTCCGTCTATACACTTACAGCATTGTAGGCAGTCATGACGGACCCAACACCGGCGCGGATACCTTCTGCAAAAGGCCACATATAGAGCTCGTGCAGAACACGATCATCTGGAAGATTATCAGTGAATGGTCCACAAAGACGAAGCCATGATGCTCCCGTACCTATGTTGGCGCTGTAACCATATTGAAGAGGGTTGTACATGCGATGCATCTCTTGTTCATTGCCAACCCAGTGTTTGATTGTCGCAATCACACCTTGTTCCTGGACACCTTTTATGGTCTCGCGAGCACCCGCGGCTTGTAGACAGGCATCAGCACCGAACGATTCCCAGTTGCGGCCGCCTTTGGGCTTGCGCCCATAGGGACCAACCGTTGGACCGAGCCAGACGTTGACGCCTTTGCCGCGAGCTTCCTTGCCAATGGCGACACCTCGCTGGTACATGAGCTGCTTATCGAATGTGGCACCCGCCGTGATGCCGTCTGGAAAGACGGTGACATGGTCCGCGTTACGAACTCCGTTGGGAGCGTCGTTCAAACACAGCTGTGGGAATCCAACTCGGGGAGCAGAGCCGGTGTTGCCAGTACAGTGTCTGCTTACGGGTCAGTCGAAGCTCATTTTCACAGGGGGGCAACGACCTCAAAACGCGTCATCTTGGATTTGGCCGCAAAGATGCATGGACGTCCAAGTCTCGCAGGATCAAAACTCACCCTGTCGCACGGTTTCTATTAATGCAAGCTCCAACACGATTGCTTTTGCAAGTTTAATCATAGGAACGAACTGACCCATGAATACACCACTACCGCCAGTGATATTGGTCTTTTCCGCCAGCGTCATGGAGTCGACAAGCTTTCTCGCCTTGCGATAGCTCTCCTGCCAATCCTTCACCCATCCGCCATACGGCGCTGGATAATACGCAGTCACATAATATCCATCTGGAACGAATGACCTTTGCTGAACAGCTCCAGGAGTTTGGCTCGCCCTACTGAAGGAAATGATGCCCGCGATCAGGGCTACTTTTTCAGAGATGGCCACCATTGTTCTTGAAAATCAACACCGCGCAATCCAAGTCGTACGTGTTTTTTTTTTTTTTTTCAGTTCATCGCAGAGCGTGGTAATTAGGAAACAAACCAGGACTTCAAAATCGGACCCCCTGGGGAACCCGTTAATAACCCAAGTACAAGGGTGCGATCGCACTCATCGGTTAAAATCATAGCCCGTACATAGAGAACGAGAAAGTCCATGGTTCTGTCGCATGACGCCGACATTGTGGTCTAATAATAAGACGTATTCGTGTTGCCCTCCTGCGGGCCCGGCAGTGTCACAATGGTTGGTTGCCAGTACAAATCATCTAGCATCTAGCATTCTGAGGGAAATGCAGGAAGGTGCCCCCTTTTTCCCAAGCGAAAATGACGATTTACAAGACTTGGCGCCGCGGCTGATAATTGGGAAGGCGCGACCCACACCGTGAAGAGAAAGAGGGCACGAGGCGCAAGTGCGGCTTGGCAATGCGACACTGAACTCGGAGGTGACGGCTTCTCGACATGCTGATTTTCTATCGATTGCTCGCAGCTGACACAAGCGGGCCCTTGCTTTTTGTGCGATTAAGATTGCACGGCATGGGTCTACAGCAACTGGTGCTGGAACAGCAAGACTAAAATGAAACGCAACGAAGAAATGCCTCTGTTCGGTGAGACAATGGCGAAGAAACGGACAGAAAAGTCGACATGATCCTGGGGATTTCAGGAGCAGCCCGTTTCGAAGGGAAACACCTCATTGAAAAAGGTCTCTTCCCCGTTGCGCAACAAGTCGAATGAAAGCCGGACCCATTTATTTTAGTCGTCTGGTCAATGAATGTTTCTGCGCGAATTTAGTTCCAATCGGTCCAGTCCATCTCGTGCAACTCAACAATTGCTAGTCCGTAATCCGTACAAGCCTTAGCATCCCCTGATTCCCACGTCACATACGGACATATAATCCGTATTACACACATAATTGCATATTTTGTTCTTCTTGCTTCAAGCTTGAAATATGTACATACTCGGCAATCGGAACGGCCCGGCCAGCAGCGGCCACGAAGAAAAGGAGGCGTGGCCAAATTGGACACGAGCTTGGCATGACTGGCGCGCCTGCATCTTACTCGACAAACGCAATCGCCACTTTTTCCCATGTTGCCGGGTTTTCGTCTGCACTTCCTGAATAGTGACGAAAATAAATTTCGATGTAGGGGATCCAACCGATACTGATTCTCGCATGCCTGAACCTATTAATTTCCCTTGAACTTCCTCTCCTGTCCTAGGCTTCCCCTCAAGTCGACTATTCGAGCGGGCACGCGACGGCGCTTACCGAACTCGTCTCCCCCGAGATGGTAGCGACTGCGCAATAGCATAGGCTAGCATCATGGAAACGTCGAAAGCGTGGGGTGGCGTACTGCCTCGCCTATTTAAACGCATCGCTTTTACCGTCTTTGCCTTTACTGCCGCCGCAGGTATTGCGTTTGCCTTGTTCACATACGCATCCGAGGCACATTTAAAGCACATTTCTGAGACCGTCAAGGCATGGGAGGCTCCATCCAAGCCAACCAAGATATCCAAATGCGGCGCGTTCAATGAAACCGATGAAATCTGGAAGGAGTCACAGCTGAAGTACCAACATCTGCGCGATGACAAATTTACGTATGTGCCGACACTGCCGCGCCAACAGCCCAGCTCTTGCATTAACCTTGACTGCTTGATTCTAGCATTGCCATGCAAACCTACCGCCGACCGAAAGAACTCAACGATACCCTCCATGGCTTATTGTCCGAGGAAATTCCCTCGCTTCTGGAAGTCGTTGTGGTGTGGAACGACTTGGAGACGGCGCCCCCTGAAAACTATGCATCCGAGCATGGTGTGCCTGTTCGATATAGGCACTCACCTGTAAACAGCCTCAACCAGAAACTGTGGCCCGACCCGGCATACCAGACGCAAGCCATCTTTCTGTCTGACGACGACATCTACTACAAGCCCAAAGATCTTGAATTCGTGTTCCAGTCATGGCGCAAGTTTGGACGTCGCCGGATTACGGGAGGGTTCACACGCTGCGCAGTCGAAGAGCCCAACGGCAAATGGAAATATTCGTTTTGTTCGACCGACGCTGCGCACAACTATTACAACTTGATTCTGTCGGGTCTTGCCTTTGCGCACATTTCCTTCATGGACTACTATTCTTCGAGCGATGCGATGACCACCAAGATTCGGGCTTATGTGGACAAGCACTTCAACTGCGAAGATTTGGCCATGAACTACTTGGTATCTATGCTGACGGGCGAGGGGCCGTTGCTCGTCAAGGGCAAAGAGCCCTATGTCAGTTTCGTGCCCAAGATAGGAATCAGCACAAAGCCAGGCCACATCGAGGCTCGAAGCCAATGCCTGAACTACTATAATGAGCTTTTCGGATGTATGCCGTTGATCAATGAGACAGCACATATTGAGCCTGGGGTGATTATTTCATAGCATGAGGCTTTCTTTCACTATATCTCTTGCCCCTTTTCCCCTTTGTTTGGCATGTTTTCCAAGGTGTGCCTATTACATACCTGGCAGCCTCCCGAATCGACCCAGTACATGTACTATCACCACCCTATTGGCCCTGACGCTGCATACCTAGGTTGTCGAGCACAGTCCCGGACGGCTGTGGAACCTCGTCCTGTATATCTATTCCTTTCGTCCATCAATGGCACCGCCGCACCTGCTGATTTGGAGAATGTTTTGATTCTTGGCGGGCGGTTTCTTCTTTCCATCTGTACAAATACTTACCATATTTACCCGGGTACCTCCTTCAAAGTTGGGGCCTACATAGCGTGGCTGTGGACTTTCGTACATCAAGGCGTTGCAGAAATGGAATCATGTTTCTCGTTATGGCACGTCTGCCTGTGTGCCATGTTACAGATTCATGTGATGAAAATCGAGTAGTCGATGATTACGGCATTGTACATTCGCGATGGACAGATTATTGCCATCCAGCACAGGCCGGACAGCACGTTGCGATAGTGCTATTGACTACAAATGACGGAATAGCGCTACACTGTAAAACTACCGATTATTTGCTTGGTCATGTTGCACAAGGCGGTGACGCGCGGCCAAACTTCCTGCGCATCACATGACGCAGCGGCTTGGCTCTGTCACCGATTTCGGGCCCCCCCATTAATCCCACCACGCGAGGGCTTCCATAATCAGGACAAAGCCTTTGGGTGAGGGTGGGCTATCCCTCGAGTTTCATACTATGTAGTACGATGTTGCCTCCTGTTTCGGGCGACGATCAGCACCGGGAGGCCCTCGCTAACGAACCCATGGAGACGAGTCGCACAATATTTCGCGGCGGCTTCTGATGGTGTGAAGCCAAGTTTCTTGGGCGCATACATCGATGTTCATGCGAAGCTTATCAGATATTGAGTATGAATGTTCACAGTGCGAATGTCACGTAGAAAAAAACTGTGGAATAGGGCGACTGGGGTTTGTTGAGGTAGAGAATGGCTAAGGTAATCATTAGTAATATTATTATAGAGAACACAGTAGCTAGATAACTAAATAATATAACTTATATTATCTTACTTAATTTTAGTATTACTTTATAGTAATAAGACTAAAACCTTTAATTATTCTTTTACTTAACTAAATTTTTACTATAATTAAATATTCTAATATTAAAGATTCTCTAATAAAGTACTTCTATAGTATTACTAGACTAAATAAATAATAAATAATACTTAGACTAAAAGAAAAGAGAATTATAAAACTCTTATAAAGTATAACTATAGTTAGAAATAAAGAAAACTTAGATTAAAATATAACTATAGTTAGAAATAAAGAAAGATAATAATTAAAGTATAGCTATAGTTATTACTATAATTAAGAAAATCCTCTAGCTATAGTTAGAAAATATTACTATTTAGTAAGATAAGAATATTAAGGATTATAGGACTTAATAAGATAGATATAAAACTATAAGGCTATATAAAACTTATAAAGAATTATTTAATAAAATCCTAGAATACTTAAAATAAAATAATAGAAAGTAAATTATATTAGAGATAGTAATAAATAAAGATTATAATAAGAAGTTAACTTATAAAGATAAAGTAAAGAATTTATAGTATAGGAAATAAATAAGTTAAAAGCGTAAACTATAATAAAGCTATAGAGAAATAAATAAGAAGAAATTAATAAAAATACTGTAGCACTAACCTAGTATAATACTAGCACTTAAGACTATAGATAAATATAGCCTAGGTTATTTTATATAGTTAGGAATTAACTAAGGTTAAATACTAATAAATAAAGTATTAGAACTTATTAACTTAAGGGGCCTTATAAGCTACACTTAAATTAGGGAATTTAACTATAGAAAGTATTTTTTTTTATACTTAGTAAATTAGGTATAGTAATATTTTACTTAAACTAGAGGTAAATAATACTAGATATTAGGTAAAACCTTAAGAAGTTTTTAGACCTTAGAATTTAACCTTAATAGTAAAACTCTAGTATAGAAATAGATATTTCTATACTTAGTTGTGAGAATAAAAGAATAGCTAGGCAAGAGGTATAAGGGCACTTGTATATTAACTAAAGCTTGCTAAGTCTAAGTGTATTATGTATATAAGTCGCTAGCTTATAGCTAGTAGCTTACTAGTATTATATAAACCTAGCCTTAGGGTATAGTATACCTACTAGGTAGTACACTAGTGTATAAGTATTATAAGTAAGGCCTTATAATTACCCCCTTATTTTTAGCTAGGCTTTTAAATAGCTTTTACTTACTAGTATATAGTTATTTACTAAGTAATAGCTATATTAAAATAATAATAAATAATAGCTAGTGCTTAAGTATAAATTTACCTTTAACTCTCTTTTATATTATACTCTTTTCCTTTATATAACTATAGTAAACTTTTTTTAAATACTATTATATTATTAGTTTTTATTACTTTACCTTTATTACTTACTATATTATTACTATAGAATTTAATAAAGAAAGTATTATTACTATCCCTAATATTTATTTAAAAATTATACTTATATATATTATTTATATACTAGTTATATAAAGTTTAAGAAAAATCCCCTAGCTAAGCCTAAAGTTCCTTAAATTAACTATTAATTCCCTAGCTTTATAAGTATTATTACTAAGGGGAAATATTTAAAGTATTATATTTAATATATAAAGTATAGTAATACTTATAAGATAGTAAGTATATTATTCTTTCTAGGTTTTTAGTACTTAATTACTTATATTTCTTTAGGTAATACTTACTATAAAAAAGAATTTCCTTAATTTTTTAGCTATTCTTAACTAGGTATAAGTTTTAATAAATACCCTAAGTAATTAGGTTTCTAAGGACCTTAAAAACTATATATTTTTAGAGGTAACTTACTACTATTTTAGTAAGAATTATTTAAACCTTATTTTAGGGTTTAACTATACTAATACTATATACTATATTTTCTTTAGTTTAACTAGTATTACTAAGGTTTATTAGGTATATTTCTTTATATATTCTCTAGGTCTTTACTTACTTCTTAGGTAAGCTATATTAGCTTTATACTAGTAATATATTATTTTATACTAGTAACTCTTAGTTACTATATTTCCTAGCCTTATTCTTAGGATAGTAAGTTAGCACTTTTTTATTACTACTTATTTACTAACTTTTCCTAGCTAAATTACCTTATATATTATAATACCTAGAAGGTAAAAATAATATTATATTTATATTATTATAACCTAGGATATATACCTTAAAGGGTAGTAAAGCACTAATTTTTCTAGGTAATATAGCTAGTAGTCTAGGAGAATAAGAGTAAGACTATAGAATACCTTTTTTATAATAGTATTATTTTAATGTATAAGGAGGCTACTATAGAAGGGTTTCCTTTAAAACTCCCCTTCTTATAAGGATATTTTCTTTTATTATTTAGTAAATAGTCTAACAGGTTTTTTAATTAGAATATAATAGTAGCTAATAAGGCTAGGCCTTTTTTGTAATTATTTTGTTCCTTGCCTATAACTTACTTATATCTTACTATACTTTCTCCTTATTTTAATTTAATAAAAAGCCTAAATTACATATTAAGTGCTTTCTATATCTTCTACTACTACCTATTAATTATATTTACTTAGCTAACTCTTTTATTTTACTAAGTATTTATTACCTTTATAAGTCTTTTTATAATCCTTAACTTCTTTAACTTTAAATTTATTATCTTTATCTTTAAGATTTAGTATTAGTATTTCTTTATCTATAGTATTTTCCTAGTAATTTTATAGCTCTAATAAGCTGATATAAAATATGTTATATAGCTAACTATACTTATTAGGTAATACTAGTTAGTATACTTATTTACTTACTATATTAAGTATATAAAATAGCCTAATAAATCTAGGGGTTAGCTTTTATTTTATATCCTTAAGTCTAATATTCTTTACTAATAGTAGTATAAGGTTTTCCCTTTTTAAGGTTAGTAGCTAGTATTATTAGTTATAATACTTTATTTATACTTTAGTAGCTTTTACCTAGTTATATACTAGTTTCTTCTTAACCTTATATAGCTTTTCTATATATATATAAGCTTCTAGTACCTTTCTTTCCTTACTCTTACCCTTAAGAGCTAGGTAAAACTTAGGTAAATAGCCTATAAAAGTATAGTTTAAGAAGTAACCTATTATTTTATTAATAGTATTATTATATATAAATTAAGCTATTAGGAGTAATTTTAGCTATAAGTACTAGTTTTCTTTAATAAAACACTATAAGTAATATTCTAGTACCTAGTTTATTCTCTTTATTTACCTATTAGTTTAGGGGTAAAATACTATTAAAAGCCTTTACTTTATATATAATAAGTAATATATATTTAACTAAAATTAGCTTATAAACACTAATCCTCTGTTAGATATAATGCCCTCTAGTAGCCTAAATTAAAGCTTAATTTCCTTATAAAATAACTTTACTAATTTAGCTATATTAATTATAGTTTCTATAGTAAGGAAAATAAAGTACTTAGTAAATTAGTTTATAATTACTAGAATTATATTAGTTTCTTAATTACCTAGCTATACTAGTAGTAATCCTATAATAAAATCCATTAAGATCTTTACCTATAGTTACCTTAGTATTAGTAGTAATTTAAGGCTTCTATATAGGCAGTACCTTTTAGCTACTATATACTAGTATACTCTATAGCTAAATATATAGTCTAAAATAGCTTTACTTATTACTAGCTACTAATAGTAATATTTTAGTAACTCTAGAGTGTATTTAGTCCTAAAGTAACTTACTAGTAAATTATTATAGTATAGCTATAAAAGCTTCTATTATAAAATAAGCTCCTATAGAATAACTACCTAGTCTTTATATATTAGAAAATCCCTTATACTATATAACTATAGACTAGCTTTTTCCCTCCCTTTTACTTAGGAGTTAACCTTACCTTTATGTTTTTATAAATCTAGATCTTAGTCTTATGCTTTCTATAGTAATTATGCTAATAGTTTATTTACTATAGATTAGTAAGAATCTAGTAATATAATAGCCCCCTAAATCTCTTATATTATACTAATATCTTAGATATATATTACCTTCTCCTTAAAATTACCCTTATTTAGCTAACCTATTACTAGATTTATAATAGCTAACTAGCCTTTTACTTAGGCTACTATTAACTTAATAAGCTTTAAGACTAGCACTATACTATAACTTCTTTAATATATTAGTATTTCTTCTTTTACTATATAAGTAGCTACTATCTTCCTTTAAAGCTTTAGTAAAAGTACCTTATTTAATATAGGTTTGCCTTTATAATTAGACTTTCTTAATAGTATATCTATAAGGTTATTTTTCCTTAGTTTATACTTAATTATAAAATAAAAAGGGTAGAGAAATATATATTATTATACTTACTTTCTATTTAGCTTCTACTACCTTATAAAGATTTATAGGTTATAGTAATCTAATAAGACCTTTATAGGTATTTCTATGCCTTTAATATAGTATTACTAGTATTTAAATAACTTTACTATAGTAAGTAACTCTTAGTTAGCTATACTATAGTTATATTTAGTATTTATAAACTTCCTTAACTAAAAGGCTACTAAATACTAATAGCCCTTATTATCCTACTAAGATAGGATTCTTACTATTATAAAAATTAAGGCATTTATCTTAATATACACTACTTAACTTAGGTTATAATATTAGAGTAAAGGCACTTACTAAAAGGCATTTTTTAGCTAGTTAAATGCTAGCTATTCCTTTTCCCTAAATATAAACCTCCTAGTTTAAATACTATTTTAACTACCCTTTATTAATATATAAAGAGGTGTTATAATCCTAGAGTATTTATAAATAAACTATTAGTAAAAGTTATAAAATCTAAGAAATAATTATATATTCTTAAAACTTATTAGCTTCTTTTATTCTTTAATTATATTAACCTAGTAAGTATTTATTAATATCCTATTAATAAAGAGAATAAACCCTAGGAATTTTACTAATTCCTTATAAAAAAGCACTTAGAGAGTTTTATATATAACTTTACTAACCTTATATATTCTAGGACTTACTTAATATATTTAGTGTGCTTCTCCTTTATCTTAGAGAAGATTAAGATATTATCTAAATATACTATATAAATAGTATTAACTAGCCTATAAAGCGCCTTATAAATATAGCTTTAAAAAGTAGCTAAGGTATTAGTTAACCTAAAAGGTATTATAAGGTACTTATAGTGCTTATAATATATATAAAAAGCTATCTTTTACTTATTACTCTCTTTAATATAGATTTAGTAGTATATATCCTTAATATTAATTTTTAAAAAGAAATAAGCCTCTTAGTACTAATTAAGAATCTCTAAAATTAGGGGAGAGTATAGTAATTCTTTTATATTACTTTATTAAGTTCTTAATAGTTTATATATAGCTAAAGTATCCTATCCTTCTTTAGTATAAATAAAATAAGTATACTTACTAGGCTCTTTAAGGGTCTTATCTAGCCTTTTCTTAGGTTATTATTAATATATTCCTAGAGCTCTTTAAGTTTACTTTAGGAAAAAGGGTAAATTAGTTTATATAAAGGTATAGCTTCTAGTATAAGATTAATTATATAGTTAGTTAACTTCTTAGATAAGAGACTTCTTACCTTATTTAATATAAATATATCTTTAAACTTATATAACTTCTTAGGGATATTTTTAATAGTTTTATATGCTTTTGCCTTCTCTTTATCTTTAAGAGGGATAAACTTATCTTCTATTATACCTATAATAGTATATATAATTATCTTATTATGTATTACCTTTACAAACTTATAAGGAGTTAGTAAAAAGCTACCTTTTTTCTTAAACTACTATTCTTATAAGTATAAGTAAAGGTATATATGTTTTTCTATAAGTATATATATCCTAATTAATATAAGGCTTCCCTTTACTCTTAGGTCCTTATTAATAGCTATATATAGTAGTTTAAGATCCTTCTTTTTACCCCTTAAGTCTTAGATTATAATAGGCACCTTATAAATACTATATTAGGGAACTATAAGAGACCTTACTACCTTTAGAATAGGCGCTATAGCCTTAGCCTAATTAAGCTTATAAGTCTATGTAAACTAGGCACTAATAATATTAATCTTAGTATAACTATTAAGATCCGCTGCTATTTTAATATCTTCTTACCTATAAATAGTAACTAGTATGTAAAATTAGTGTCTTACTAGTACCTTAGTATTTAAGGTAAAGGTAAGGGTATTTACTTTTATCTCTAGGAGTTTCCTTAGCTTTCTTACTAGTCTTTCCTTAGCTTATTATAATTATAAAAAAATACTTTATATTACTATAATTATAGCACTATTTTCTTTTTATAGCCTATTATTATTTAGGTAAGTAACTAGGGTCTTTTCTTTATCCTTATTCTTATCTTTTTAGTCCTTATTTAGCTAATAGCCTTATAGAGAGTTATATCTTTAATATTAAGGGGCCTTATATAGGCCTTTCTTTTTTAAATTACTTAGCTTTTACTTATTCTTTAATATTACCTCCTAGAACTATTAGCTAAGTTATATAACCTTTTCTTATATTAACCTAGTAATATTTATATATAAGTTAATATAGTCTTATAAGTTAGGAAGTAATTTTATAAAAACATAAAAGTATAAGTCTTTTCTAAGGCTTATTCTAGGTATTTCTCTAGTAAATCTAAGTAAATACTAAACTTAATAGGACTTTAGCTCTCTTTTTACTTTATGTTTTCTAGCTATATAGCTATTTATATATTATAGCTTATAAAGTCCTTAAGTAATATAAGAGTCTAGTCCTAGAACTTATCCTAGTTATCCTTAGGGTAATTCTAACTATTAGCTAGTTATTCTTTAATATATTAGTCCTATCTAGCCTAATAGTTTATATATATATAATTAAGTATAAAAAGAATCTTTTAGTTATCTTAGTAATATTTCTTCTTTACTCTCTAAAAGGTATAGTTAAGGTTATTAAGCTATATCTTATACTTTTATAAGTTTATAAGGTATTAGAGTTTTATAATATTTTAGACCTTAATTTCTTAGCTACTAAGGCTTAAGGAGAAACTAGCCCTTTAGCCTTTTTTACTAGTTCTCCTTCTTTATAAGATTATATTAAGTTAGTAAGCTTTTATTCTTACTTTTATAATTCCTTAAGTTACTTAAGCTAGGTAATTTACTCTTTAACTACTACTTTTTTATCTTTATAATAAAGGGTATAGCTTTAAATAAAGTTATAGAATATAATATATCCCTAGATATAGTATTACTATTATTTAGCTAATCCTAAGTAATATATAGTATTATTCTAGTAAATTAGGTTATTCTCCCCCTTATATTACTCTTAGGTAACTAGTAAGAGAAGCTTTAAAATTATAAAAATAAAGGGATAGCTAGGTAAAAGATATAGGGATACTTATATATTAACTAAAGCTTACTAGGTCTAAGTGTATTATATATATAAGTTACTAGCTTATAGCTAGCGGCTTACTAGTGTTACGTAAACCTAGCCCTAGGGCGTGGTGTGCCCGCCTAGTGTGCGCTAGCGCACAGGTGTTATGAGTAAGGCCTCACATAATACCTTAGCTACTTTTTAAAGCTATATTTATAAGGTACTTTATAGGCTAGTTAACACTATTTATATAATATATCTAGATAATATCTTAATCTTCTCTAAAATAAAGGAGAAGCATACTAAACATATTAAGCAAGTCCTAGAATATATAAGGTTAGTAAAGTTATATATAAAACCCTTTAAATACTCTTTCTATAAGGAATTAGTAAAATTCCTAGGGTTTATTCTCTTTATTAATAGGATATTAATAAATACTTACTAAGTTAATATAATTAGAGAATAAAAGAAGCTAATAAGTTTTAAGAATATATAATTATTTCTTAGATTTTATAACTTTTACTAATAGTTTATTTATAAATACTCTAGGATTATAGTACCTCTTTACGCGTTAATAAAGGGTAGTTAAAATAGTATTTAAACTAGGAGGTTTATATTTAGGAAAAAGAAATAGCTAGTATTTAACTAGCTAAAAGATACCTTTTAGTAAGTGCCTTTACTCTAATATTATAACCTAAGTTAAGTAGTGTATATTAAGATAAATACCTTAATTTTTATAATAATAGGAATCCTATCTTAGTAGGATAATAAGGGCTATTAGTATTTAGTAGCCTTTTAGTTAAGGAAGTTTATAAATACTAAACATAACTATAGTATAGCTAACTAAAAGTTACTTACTATAGTAAAGTTATTTAAATACTAGTAATACTATATTAAAGGCATAAAGATACCTATAAAGGTCTTATTAGACTACTATAACTTATAGACCTTTATAAGGTAATAAAAGCTAAATAGAAAGTAAGTATAATAGTGTATATTTCTTTACCTTTTTTATTTTATAATTAAGTATAAACTAAGGAAAAGTAACCTTATAGATATACTATTAAGAAAGTCTAATTATAAAGGTAAACCTATATTAAATAAAGTACTTTTACTAAAGCTTTAAAGAAAAATAGTAATTACTTATATAGTAAAAGAAAAAGTACTAATATATTAAAGAAGTTATAGTGTAATACTAGTCTTAAAGCTTACTAAGTTAATAGTAGCCTAGGTAGAAAGCTAGTTAGCTACTATAAATCTAGTAATAGGTTAGCTAAATAAGGGTAATTTTAAGGAGAAGGTAATATATATCTAAGATATTAGTATAGTATAAGAGATTTAGGGGGCTATTATATTACTAGATTCTTACTAATCTATAGTAAATAAACTATTAATATAATTACTATAGAAAGTATAAAACTAAGATCTAGATTTATAAAAACACAAAGGTAAGGTTAACTCCTAAGTAAAAGGGAGGGAAAAAGCTAGTTTATAGTTATATAGTATAAGCAGAGCATTGCAATACAATACAATACATTACACAATACAATACATCTAAAATTTTACAATACAATACAATACATGTATTATTTGTATTGTTTTGTAATTTTTTTCTTTTTTTTAGTTTTAAGTTAAATTCCTTAATTATAAGGTATATATAGTTAATATAATAGCTTATAATAGCTTATAATAGCTTATAATAGCTTATAATAGCTTATAATAGCTTATAATGGCTTATAATAGCTTATAATAGCTTATAATAGCTTATAATAGCTTATAATAGCTTATATGTATATTACTTATATTACTTATATAACTTAAAATATTATTAGTGTTAAAGTTTAATTAAAAATAAATAAGTAATAAATTTATAAAATATAAATATAAGTATTTATAAGTAAATTACTATAGAAAAAGCTAGAGTTTTTAATTATTTAGTATTTAAAGGTTTTTTAAAATATTAATAAAATAAAATTCCTTTCTCTTTTATGTTTTTTAATATTATACTAATAAAAAGTAAGTCCTAATATTACTATAAGACTTACTTTAATATATTTTACTTTTTTAAGCTAAAATCATATAACTAAGTAAAAAGATCATACTAGGTTATAGTATAACTAATAAGACCCACTTATAGACCCACTTTTATATATTTATTTCTTCTAAGCTAGAATTATAAAACTACATAAAGAGATAATATTAGGTTTATAGTATAATTAATAGGGCCCACTTTTAGACCCACTTTTATATATATATTTCTTCTTAGCTAAAGTTATATAACTAAGGGAAGGGATTATACTCGGTTTTTAGTGTTTAAAAGACCCACTTTTAGACCCACTTTTAAAAACGCTATATAACTAAGTAAGTAAGCTAAAAGTAGTATAAATAATTAAACTTACTTCTAAAGCTTATTTATTTATCTATTTAATATTTAAAAAATATAGTATATATATTATAATTATTCTTTATATTTTATTTTAACCTTTCTTTATAAGCTTTTCCTAGGTTTTTTTCTTTTCTTTTAGTTTAAAAAAGGTTAAAAGCTAATATATTCTATTATAATTATAATAAAATAGTTTAATATTAAAAGAAGCTTTTATTAAATAAATTTAAATTTTCTCTTTATAATAAATTCCTTATATATATAAATATATTTTTATAAGAGTTTTAATCTTATTTATTTAGAATTATAAATTATTTCTTTAGGGTAAATATTGTATTTAAAGCAAAAACTATATTAAAACGCATAGTAAATCTCAAAAAAAGCTAGAAAGATAAAATAAGCTTTAAAATATAAAGAATAAATATTACTATAAGTTAAGCCTAGATAAAACTATTTATAGCTACCCTATATATATATATAGCGTAATAGTCTAAATTAGCTAAAACTTTATAATTTTATAACTAAATACCTAAATAGTATAGAAATTTAAGGATATCTTACTTAGATTATATTAAAAATCTACTATATAATAAGTATATATACTACCTTACTTTTTAATAATACATTGTATTATATTGTAATGTAATATATTATATTGTATTGTATTATATTATAATGTATTTTTATATAATAAATAATTATAATAAATCATAGAAAATAGATATAAGAATAAAAAGACCCTTAATATATTAAGAAAAAATCATTCTATAAAATAGATATAAAACAATATTACTAAGATATTATATATCTAAAATAAGCTTACTTTTCTAAGTAAGCTAAAACTTTATGGATTTTTAAATAAATAACTAAATTATTTCCAAAAATAAGGATACTATAATTAGATTATATAAAAAATCTTATATATAATAAATTTATATAATACCCCACTTTTATTTTTCCCTAACAATACATCGAAGGGCCAAAAAATACAATACAATACAATACAACAATGCTCTGAGTATAAGAGGTCTCCTAATATATAAAGACTAGGTAGTTATTTTATAAGAGCTTATTTTATAATAGAAGCTTCTATAGCTATACTATAATAATCCGCTAGTAAGTTACTTTAGGACTAAACACACTCTTAAGCTACTAAAACATTACTATTAGTAGCTAGTAATAAGTAAAGCTATTTTTGTGAGGCCCCACTCATAACACCCGTGCGCTAGCGCATGACTAGGCGGGCACACCACGCCCTAGGGCTAGGTTTACATAACACTAGTAAGCCACTAGCTATAAGCTAGTAACTTATATATATAATATACTTAGACCTAGTAAGCTTTAGTTAATATATAAGTACCCCTATACCTCTTACCTAGCTATTCTTTTATTCTTATAATTTTAAAGCTTCTCTTACTAGCTACCTAAGAGTAATATAAGGAAGAGAATAACTTAATTTACTAAAATAATACTACATACTACTTAGGATTTACTAAATAATAGTAATACTATATCTAGAGATATACTATATTTTATAACCCTCTCTAAGGCTATATCCTTTACTATAAGGGTAGAAAAAGTAGTAGTTAAGAAGTAAATTACCTAGCTTAAGTAACTTAAGGAACTATAGAAGTAAGAATAAGAACTTACTAACTTACTATAACTTTATAAAGAAGAAGTGCTAATAAAAAGGGCTAAAAGGCTAGTATATTCTTAAGTCTTAGTAGCTAAGAAGTTAAGGTTTAAAATATTACAAAACTCTAATACCTTATAAACCTATAAAAGCATAAGATATAGCTTAATAACCTTAACTATGCCTTTAAGGGGATAAAAAAGAAGTATTATTAGGATAACTAAAAGATTTTCTTTATACTTAACTATATATATATAAACTATTAGGTAAGATAGGACTAATATATTAAAGAATAACTAGCTAATAGCTAGGATTACCCTAAGGATAACTAGGATAAGTTCTAGAACTAGACCCTTATACTACTTAAGGACTTTATAAGCTATAATATATAAATAGTTACTTAGCTAGAGAATATAAAGCAAAAGAAAGGCTAAAGCCTTATTAAGTTTAGTATTTACTTAGATTTACTAGAGAAACACCTTAAATAAGCTCTAGAAAAGACCTAGGCCCTTACGTTCTTTATAAAATTAATTCCTAACTTATAAGACTATATTAATTTACATATAGATATTACTAGGATAACTTAAGAAGAGGTTATATAACTTACCTAGTAATTCTAGGAAGTAATATCTAAAAACAAGTAAAAGCTAAATAATTTAGAAGAGAAGGGCCTATATAAGGCCCCTTAATATTAAAGATATAACTCTCTATAAGGCTATTAGCTAAATAAGAACTAAAAAAATAAGGATAAGGACAAAGAAAAGACCCTAGCTACTTACCTAAATAATAATAAGTAATAAGAAAGAAAATAATGCTATAATTATAGTAGTATAAAGCATCTTTTCTATAACTATAATAAGCTAAGAAAAGACTAGTAAGAAAGTTAGGGAAACTCCTAGAGATAAAAGTAAATACCCTTACCTTTACCTTAGACACTAAGGTACTAGTAGGACATTAATTCTATATACTAGTTACTATTTATAGGCAAAAAGACATTAAAATAGCAGCAAATCTTAATAGTTATGCTAAGATTAATATTATTAGTGCCTAGTTTATATAGACTTATAAGCTTAATTAGGTAAAGGCTATAGTACCTATCCTAAAGGTAGTAAGGGCTTTTATAGTTCCTTAATATAGTATTTATAAGGTATCTATTATAATCTAAGACTTAAGAGGTAAAAAGAAAGACCTTAAACTACTATATATAGCTATTAATAAAAACCTAAGAGTAAAGGGAAGCCCTATATTAATTAGAATATATATACTTATAAAAGAATATATATACCTTTGCTTATACTTATAAGAATAGTAGTTTAAGAAGAGAAAGGTAGCCTTTTTACTACTAACTTCTTATAAGTTTATAAAGATAATATATAATAAAATAATTATATATACTATTATAGGTATAATAGAAAATAGGTTTATCTCTCTTAAAGATAAAGAAGAGGTAAAAGTATATAGAACTATTAAAGATATCCCTAAGGAGCTATATAAGTTTAAAGATATATTTATATTAGATAAGGTAAGGAGTCTTCTATCTAAGAAGTTAACTAACTATATAATTAATCTTATACTAGGAGCTATACCCTTATATAAACTAATTTACTTTCTTTTCTAAAGTAAACTTAAAAAGCTCTAGGAATATATTAATAATAACCTAAGAAAAGGCTAGATAAGACCCTTAAAGAGCCTAGTAAGTGTGCTTATTCTATTTATACTAAAGAAGAATAGGATACTTTAGCTATATATAGACTATTAAGAACTTAATAAGGTAATATAAAAGAATTACTACACTTTCCCTCTAATTTTAAAGATTCTTAATTAGTGCTAAGAGGCCTATTTTTTCTTAAAGATTAATATTAAGGATATATACTACTAAATTTATATTAAAGAGAGTAATAAGTAAAAGATAGCTTTTTATATATATTATAGGTACTATAAGTACCTTATAATACCTTTTAGGTTAACTAATACCCTAGCTACTTTTTAAAGCTATATTTATAAGGTACTTTATAGGCTAGTTAATACTATTTATATAGTATATCTAGATAATATCTTAATTTTCTCTAAGATAAAGAAGAAGCATACTAAACACATTAAGTAAGTCCTAGAATACATAAGGTTAGTAAAGTTATATATAAAACCCTCTAAGTGCTCTTTTTATAAGAAATTAGTAAAATTCCTAGGGTTTATTCTCTTTATTAATAGGATATTAATAAATACCTACTAGGTTAATATAATTAGAGAATAAAAGGAACTAATAAGTTTTAAGAATATATAGTTATTTCTTAGATTCTATAACTTTTACTAATAGTTTATCTATAAATACTCTAGGATTATAGTACCTCTTTATATGTTAATAAAGGGTAGTTAAAATAGTATCTAGACTAGGAGATTTATATTTAAAGAAAAGAAGTAGCTAGTATTTAACTAGCTAAAAGACACCTTTTAGTAAGTGCCTTTACTCTAATATTATAACCTAAGTTAAGTAGTATATATTAAGATAAATACCTTAATTTTTATAATAGTAAGAATCCTATCTTAGTAAGATAATAAGGGCTATTAGTATTTAGTAGCCTTTTAGTTAAGGAAGTTTATAAATACTAAGCGTAATTATAATATAGATAATTAAGAGTTACTTACTATAGTAAAGTTATTTAAACACTAGTAATACTATATTAAAGGCATAGAGATACCTATAAAGGTCTTATTAAATTACTATAACTTATAAACCTTTATAAAGTAGTAAAAGCTAAATAAAAGGTAGGTATAATAGTATATATTCCTTTACTTTTTTATTTTATAATTAAGTATAAACTAAGGAAAAGTAACCTTATAGATATACTATTAAGAAAGTCTAATTATAAAGGTAAACCTATATTAAATAAAGTACTTTTACTAAAGCTTTAAAGAAAAATAGTAATTACTTATATAGTAAAAGAAAAAGTACTAATATATTAAAGAAGTTATAGTATAGTACTAGTCTTAAAGCTTACTAAGTTAATAGTAGCCTAGGTAAAAAGCTAGTTAGCTACTATAAATTTAGTAATAGGTTAGCTAAATAAGAGTAATTTTAAGGAGAAGGTAGTATATATCTAAGATATTAGTATAGTATAAGAGATTTAGGGGGCTATTATATTACTAGATCCCTACTAATCTATAGTAAATAAACTATTAGTATAATTACTATAAAAGGTATAAGACTAAGATTTAGATTTATAAAAACATAAAGGTAAAGTTAACTCCTAAGTAAAAGGGAGAGGAAAAGCTAGTCTATAGTTATATAGTATAAGGGGTCTCCTAATATATAAAGACTAGGTAGTTATTCTATAGGAGCCTATCTTATAATAGAAGCTTTTATAGCTATATTATAATAATTTACTAGTAGGTTACTTTAGGACTAAATACACTCTTAAGCTACTAAAACATTACTATTAGTAGCTAGTAATAAGTAAAGCTATTTTAGACTATATATCTAGCTATAGAGTATACTAGTATATAGTAGCTAGAAGGCACTGCCTATATAGAAGCCTTAAATTACTACTAATACTAAGGTAACTATAGGTAGAGATCTTAATAGATTTTATTATAGGATTACTACTAGTATAGCTAGGTAACTAAGAAACTAATGTAATCCTAGTAATTATAAACTAATTTACTAAGTACTTTATCTTTCTTACTATAAAGACTATAATTAATATAGCTAAATTAGTAAAGTTATTCTATAAGAAAATCAAGCTTTAATTTAGGCTACTAGAGGGTATTATATCTAATAGAGAATTAGTGTTTATAAGCTAATTCTAGTTAGATATATATTACTTATTATATATAAAGCAAAGGCTTTTAATAGTATTTTACCCCTAAACTAATAAGTAAATAAAGAGAATAAACTAAGTATTTAAATATTACTTATAATGCTTTATTAAAGAAAACTAATAGCTATAGCTAAAGCTACTCCTAATAGCTTAATTTATATATAATAATACTATTAATAGGATAATAGGTTACTCCCTTAACTATGCTTTTATAGGCTATTTACCTAAGTTTTATCTAGCTCTTAAGGATAAAAGTAAGGAAAGGAAGGTCCTAGAAGCTTATATATATATCTAGAAGCTATATAAAGTTAGGGAGAAACTAGTATATAACTAGGTAAAAGCTACTAAAGCATAAGTAAAGTACTATAACTAATAATACTAGCTATTAACCTTAAAAAGAGAAGACTTAGTATTACTATTAGTAAAGAATATTAGACTTAAGGATGTAAAATAAAAGCTAAACCTAAGATTTATTAGGCTATTTTAAATACTTAATACTATAGGTAAATAAGCATACTAACTAGTATTACTTAATAAGTATAGTTAACTATATAATATATTTTATATTAGCCTATTAGAGCTATAGAATTACTAGGAAGACACTATAAATAAAGAAATACTAATACTAGACCTTAAAAATAAAGATAATAAATTTAAAGTTAAAGAAGTTAAGAATTATAAAAAGACTTATAAAAGTAATAAATACCTAGTAAAGTAAAAGGGTTAGCTAAGTAAATATAATTAATAAGTAGTAGTAAAAGACATAGAAAGCACTTAATATATAATTTAGGCTTTCTATTAAATTAAAATAAGGAGAAAGCATAGTAAGATATAAGTAAGTTATAGGTAATAAGGGATAAGGTAATTATAAAAAAGGCCTAGCCTTATTAGCTACTATTACACTCTAATTAAAAACCTTATTAGACTATTTACTAAATAATAAAGGAAAATAGACTTAAAGAGAGCTAAGTTTTGTAAGAAACCTACAAATTATAGCACTTATATAAGATAATACCTTGCTATTTAGGACAAGATACTTAGCGTTATTCGCATTCTTAGTAATCACCTACTATATTATAAGGTAATACTAGTGTTTTACTATAGTCTAGGGAATATACCCTAGATTAGAGAACTATAATTATAAAACCATTTATATATTCTAAGTAGTAAGATTTTCCTAATAGTTAGCCTAGGAATAGTTAGTAAATAGGTAGTAAAAGGGGAATAAAAAGGGTAGGTAAATCTTATAATCCCTAGACTAGGAGTAGGATATATAGTAACTAGAAGGTGCTAGTGTAAAATAATATACTACTAGTAAGTAGCAAAAGTAAACTACACCTAATTATAAGTAGAAGGCTAGTAAATAAGGAAGGAAATAATATACTTACTAGACCTTTATAGTACTAGTTAAACTAAATGTAATTTAGTAAGCTATATTTACGTAATTAAAGGTAAGCATAAGAGATAGTATACACTTAGTAAAATAGAAGTAAGTCTCCTTTAGAAAAATAAGGCCTTTTGCTATAATATCCGCGTCCTTAGTATTTATAAGAGTTTAAATCTAGTTTAAAATAGTAAGAAGGTTAGTAAAATCACCCTTTATAGTTACTATTACTTATAAGAAAGTAATTAGTAATAAGAAAGTAAAATATAAGGGAGAAGGAGCGGATTTACCCCCTTATAAGTATTACTATAGTAAATATATTAAATATAGTATTTTATAAGTTTAGCCTGTTTATTATTAATAATTAAAACGTAAGGGAATTAATAGTTTATCTAAGGTAAGGCAAGCTTAGCTAGGGGTTTCTCTTAAACTTAAAATAGCCTATACATAAATAATATATATAGCTATAGTTTTGTAAGCAAATAGACTTATTTTCTATAGTAAAAAGCTTAGGAATAATAAGAGTAATAGCATAAGGAAACTAAAGGTATAATAGGAATTTAGAAGAATATTTCCTATAGTTAAGAAAGGAAAAAGTGTGTAATATAGTAGGAAGTTATAAGTAATGTGAAAGTAAAGGTAAACTACTAGTTATTATTATTTTAATAGTAGCTACTACCTAGTAAGTAGCTATATACTAGCTAGTAAAAGCTATTTAAGAGCCTAGCTATAAGTAAGGGGATAATTATAAGGCTTACTTATAACACCTATACACTAGCGTATACTAGGTAAGCACACTATACCCTAGGGCTAGGTTTACGTAACACTAGCAAGCTACTAGCTATAAGCTAGCAACTCGCACGCATAACACACTTAGACCTAGCAAGCTTCAGTCAATATATGAGTGCCCCTATACCTCTTGCCTAGCTATCCCTTTGTTCTCACATAATTATCTAATTATTTAACTTTTAGCTTATAAGTTAGGTTAGTTTTTAATTAATTAGGTAATCTAGTAATATTAGAAGGTAAAGGATAAATAAGAAGGTAAATTACCTAGGACCTTATATAGTTATTAGTTTATAATATAATTTAGGATTCCTTATAGTTATATAATTACTACTTTATTAGAGAGTAGTAGTAAACTTCTTCTAACTTACTTTAACTATTATTAGTAGCTAAAGCTAATTATTAGTAAGTAGTAGGCTTAAATTACTATAGAAATTAAGCTTAACCTTAATAATATAAGTAAATAATAGTAGGCCTATAATAGCCCTTATACTATACCTAGCCTAGTTATAAGTTTAGGTAGAATTTATAATATAATTAAATAGGCTTAGGTAGTAGCTAAGGGAAGGAACTAAATAGCTATTAAGCTTACTATATTATAGTTATTATAGGTATTATAAGCAATAACACTAGCTTTAAGCTATGGTAGTAAAGGTATATTAAGATCTATAGCTTTAAGCTATAGTAAAATTATATACTATAGCTATAGCAGGCAACATAATACACTAGCTAGCCTAGCTACGTGATTTAATGCCCTTATTAATACCCTTATAAGCTTATAATAAGCTACTATAAATGCTATTATAGCCTTATAAATAAGAATAATATAAAATTCTCTAATATAGTTAATAGAAGCAGGCTATACTACACTAATACCTATATTTACACTAATACTAAGTTAATTATTCTTTCATAATCTCTTTGAGCCCCTTATAAGTTAAATATAATTTATTTTATATAATTTACTATTAGGGTAGTTATAATAGCTTTAATTATAGCTTTTTTAATAGTATTAATACCTTTAAATATTATATAAATAAGTATCTTAATTAATAGCGAAAATTAACAAACGCAAGCTATACTAAAATTAGGTGTAGGGACTGTCCTTTTGTTTTAGGACTAACGCGATATGCGCATTTAGATGTCCATCGCGGATATCACGTTAGTCCTAATCCGGAAGGACAGCCTCAAACATCTAGTCCTAATTAGAAAGGACGGTCCCCACCCTAACCACGAGATTGGACTACTATATGTACAAATCCCTTGCTTGCTTGCTAGGTATTAATAGTGTGAATAATATCTTCTGCGGTCATACAAATAGCTGTACTTAGGGAATGACCTAATAAAGAGTATTTAAAAGAACTTTATTGCGTTGCGTTGCGTTGCGTTGCGTTGCGTTGCGTTATTGCGCTGGGTTGTGAGACCTTCCGCGATATGCGCATTCAAAAAAAAAATGCGGTAACATGCGCATTTAGTGACCCGCGCATTTACTTTTGAAAGATGCGCGTTTAGTTGCGCAAGCATACGATAATCGGCTGGATGTGCGTGATTTTACACAGGATCAAGCAATAATATAGAGTATTATAATAGAGTGAGTAAGCGTAATAAAACAATACCCATTCTTGGCGAGCAGAGACTTGTACATACCATACGTGGTACAATGGAGTCGTTGGAGGTGGCAATAGCCGTGCCCAATAAGCCGAGCGGCATTGTAATAAGTATTCCTGTCTACTCGGGAGAGCGGGACGGCAATTGCAAATGGCAGAAAAGAATCTTTGCCGCGATTGGGTCTATTATAAATATAACGTTAGGTAGTTGCCTGGCTGCGAGTGCCCGCCACCAGTGCCAGCTGCCAGTGCTAGCTGTCGACGCGGATGCCAGCTGCGCACTCTTATTACTTAATGGCGAGCTGAATCTTTCCTTCACCTCACTCACATCGTGGCATGGCGAATCAAACTTCGCCGAATGTGGTCGGAGTGGGCGACTCGAGCATGGATGAAAAGACAGAGCACTCGGCGACGGATGCGTACGTTTGTGTCTCAGCTTCAATTCCTTGAATCAATTCGAGATGCTAATCTTTTCGTACAGCCACTGTCGGGCGCTGGTGCACGTCGATGCCCAAGAAGAAGCCAGGGTCCGTCTCAAGATGGACCTCAGGCTAATTCCGCTCGTCAGCTTGGTTTATCGTGAGTACGCGACATGCATGCGTCTCGTTGTGGACGCCATCTAACCTAAACACTGACGGGTTCGCAGTCCTCGCCTTTATTGACCGGTCCAACATTGGTAAGAAACTGCCACTTCTCATCGGAAAAGAAGAAGCGAGGGATTCCAAGTCATCCCGGCCCTCGCTCAATACTGCCATGATAAGAAACCTCTTACCAAAATTTTAAATTTCAGGCAACGCCAGACTGGCCGGCCTCGAGAATGACCTTCACCTCCAGGGCTCCGAATTCAACGTCGCCCTCTCCATCTTCTACATCTCCTACATCATCTTTGAAATCCCCTGCAACTTGCTCTGCAAATACGTTGGCCCAGGATGGTTCATCCCCGCCACGACACTCGGCTTCGGCATCCTGACCACCTGCACCGCCTTTGTTACCAACTTCTCCACCTTGTGCGCCGTCCGTTTTCTCCTCGGCATCTTTGAGTCAGGCATGATGCCCTCGCTCGTCTTTTTCCTGTCGAGGTGGTACCGTCAGAGCGAGTTGACGTTTCGGGTGTCTCTGTTCATCATTTCGGCTGCCTTGGCCGGTGCATTCGGTGGGCTGCTGGCGTCTGCGATTCTGAAGCTTGATAGTTTTGGGGGCTTGCATTCGTGGAGAATGATCTTCGCCATAGAGGGTATGTTTGTTTCCCCTTTTAGTCGTTTCGAGAACAGAGATGGGGAAGCAAGGTTTTAATGGTTGGGGGTTAATCATCAGGCATCGCAACCTCTGTCGTCGGCATCGTCTACTTCTTCGCTCTTCCCGACCGTCCCGAGACTGCTCTCTGGCTCTCCCCAGATGAAAAGGCGTTCGCCAGACGGCGCCTCAAGTCCGAACGCATCGCCGTCACCGAGCTCATCGACCAGTTCAGCTGGAAAAAGGTGCGCCTCGGCATCGTCAACCCCGTTGTCCTCCCCATCTCCGTCCTCTTCCTGCTCGACAGCATCACCGTCCACGGCGTCTCCTTCTTCCTCCCCACCATCGTCAAGACCATCTTCCCCCATCGGACCGTTGCGAGTCAGCAGCTCCTCACCGTACCGCCCTACGTCGTCGGGGCTATTTCCTGCGCCGCAACAAGCTACGTATCATGGCGAGTGAACCGCCGCAGCATCTTCATGATGTTCTGTGCGCCCCTCACCGTCGTCGGATACGCCATGTTCCTCGCCACGACGAACCCAGGCGTGCGCTATGGTGCCACCTTTTTACCTTTCCTGGGCATCTTTACCTATGGTGCCTTGACGAATTCCCACGTGGCGGCGAATGTGGTCTCTGATACCGCAAGGTCCTCGGCCATTGCGACAAATGTCATGATGAGCAATATCGGCGGGTTGATCTCCACGTGGGCTTTTGTGGCCAAGGACTCGCCAAACTATTACATCGGGAATGGGCTGAATCTCGCGGCGCAAGCGACCATGTTTCTAATCGCCGCGGCCTCGTACTTCTGGGCCGAGAGGGATAACAGGAGGAGGGAGGCGGTGGATGTGGTGGCTGCGCTGGAGGGGAAGAGCATGCAGGAGATTCAGGAGATGGATTGGAAACATCCTGGATTCAGATGGAAGGCATAAATTTGTGCACGAGGGACAGATGAATTGGATACATGATGAATGTAGTAGACGTTCCTTGGAAAAGCCCATCCGATTATTCAAGCTTGTTTCTGTTTCCACTATTCTGTAGGTGAAGAACTCGTTAACAAGAACAAAAAGCTTCCTCAGCCACATGCACCCTCACGGATTCTCCGCTTCGCTTCTTCCCATCAAGATCAAGAAAGAAACTGTCCCCTCCCACTCCGCATTTTCCCTCGGCCCAGCCCAGTCATCTTGGCCCCCAATTCTCTCTCGGCCGGCGACCACTGCCAGGGAGGCGCCTTTTCCCTCCCTCTTTCCCTCTTCCGGTCAACCTCTTCCCACGACGGCTCGGCTCCCGTGGTCCCGTGCAGCGGAGGCCCGGCAAGGATCGGAGATGGACAAATCATGCATGCATGCGTGGCATCGACTTTTCTTCTTCCCCTCCCCCGCATCGCATCAGCATCCTTGGAGGAAGGGAGGAGGGGAGGAAGGGGGCGCGAAGCGCACTTGGCGCAACTTTTTCCGTCGTTGGCATTCGGACGATGCTACCGTACAGAACGTACGCACGCTTGCACATGACAAGGCGCCGAGGACGGGAGCAGCGGGCAGCGGGCAGCGGGCAGAATGACCTATTCGGGCGCCTTGGTCCGGATCCAAGAGCTGCGCGACTTCCCACGGCAATGTCGCTCCATGCCTCTCCAGGAAGGCCACACAACGTTTGGGCTTGGAACAAGACGGCCACCGACCTTCTCGACAGAGCAACGACTGGTTTTTTTTTTTTTTTTTTTTCTTTCCCTTGCATCGAGGTATCCGGGTTGTGGTCATGGGGGCTCATGTGTAGGAGACAGTGGCCGCCCCCCAACCTCCCCCCTTCCCTCGAGCAGCTCGGCCACGCGACGCTGCAAAGAGGAGTGAGGCTTCCCCCGTGGCTAGGACGAACAAAACAGAGCGAGCGATTTGGTGTCCGCCGATTGCCATGAACAAACGACCCATGGCATGGGCTGCTGCAAGCACGGTAGTCTTCGAGAAAGGGGGGGGGGGAGCGCGCGGCGACTTGATCTATAAAGTGTTCTTGATGCCCGTGCAGAATCGAATCGTAGTTATGAGACGCGGGATGAGATTGAGTCCAGAGCAAGGTTTTGTTGTTTACACAAGCCTGGGGTTTTCAAAGAGTCGCTTTCTTTCTGTTCTTGTATATACTTTTTTTTTCTTCTTCTTCTTCCCCCTTTCGGCTGTGAATATCCCAAGGCCCCCATGCTGTTCACGTCTGTTTTGGGCTTTGCCGGTCTGGCAGCAGCTACGCCTGTCGGCAGCATCGAGGACTATGCCACGGCCCTCGACGATAGAGGTTAGTTATTGCATGGGGACTTTCCAATGACATGTATATCTTCGTCGTCTGACACGGTGCGTACATGACGTTGCAACAGGCGGCGCATCCGAGCAGGACTACACCGGCATGAAGTACTACGTTCAGCACGCCGCGGCCGCGTACTGCAACTTTGACGCCGCCCCTGGCAGGACCATCGTGTGCGGGAAGAATGCTTGTCCCCTGGTGCAGCTGAACGAGCCTACGGTTGTGGCATCCTTTGCGTAACGTTGCCCTCTTCTCCTCCCCCTTCCTCTTGACCAGATTTGTTTTCCCCTGGCATTTTAACACTCTTTTGTACAGCGGCCAATATACCGGCATAGGCGCCTACGTCGCAGTAGATGGGATCCGGAGGGAAATCGTCCTCTCCGTCCGCGGAAGCAGCAACATCCGCAACTTCATCACGGACATCATCTTCGCCTGGCAAGGGTGCGACTTTGCCCGCGACTGCAAGGTCCACGCGGGCTTCGCCAAGAGCTGGGAGGAGATTGAGGACGCGGCCGCGCGAGCAGAACCCCGGGTTCCGCGTCGTCGCGACGGGCCATTCTCTCGGCGGCGCCGTGGCGACCCTCGCCGCGGCCCATCTCCGACGCCGAGGCTACGCCGTCGACGTGTACACCTACGGGTCTCCGAGGGTCGGCAACGACAGGTTCGCCGACTGGATGACCGGCCAGCCCGGTGGCCAGTGGCGCCTCACGCACCATGATGATCCTGTCCCGAGGCTGCCTCCCATCTTCGTCGGCTATCGCCACATCTCCCCCGAGTACTGGCTGTCCGGTGGCAGGAACACGCGGGATGACGACTGGCCCATTGCCCAGCTCAGGGTCTGCAAGGGCATCGCGAGCACCGCGTGCAACGGCGGGACCTTTGGCCTGGATGTACTCGCGCACTTGCATTACCTTGGAGAAACCTCTGCGTGTGCGGGCCAGTCGCTCGTGTGGAAGAGAGACGACGACGACGACGACGTTTCGAATGACGAGTTGGAGCAGCGTCTTGATGACTGGAGTCGGAAGGATCAGGACTATGTCGGGAAAAGCAGGAGGGAGAGAGCTGACGCTGGGCCTGCTGAATGACGCCCATTTTCACCTGGCAAGGTATATATATAATATAGCCAGCATCTCTTGCCACACACGAAAAAACCACTCCGAAAATCAATCATCATGATTGACAACATGGTTGAGCGCACATGACAAAGGCGTACATGTATAGGCCACGAGCACATGGTCACGATATTGCTGCATCAGCGTTCGCATTTTAAAGTCTTCCATCTTGAAAGTAAAAAAAAAAAAAAATTTCATTTTCATTTTCATTAAAACCCATTCCGGTGTGCGCCAACGTGAGAGAAGATCCAACAGGGAAAATGAACATGACAACCACCAAACGCCGGTGCTGCGTGGGGAAAATGGTACAATGAAAACCTACACATAATACTCCACGTCTCGGAACCTCAGTCCATGCCCTCCGTGATCATGCCCTGCGCGTTGGGCACACCGACAAGAATGGTGCCCCTCGGAACCCTCACGTCCTTCACCTTCATGCAGCCAAACACGTTGACTTCCTTGATTTTGGGACACGTGCGGAAGATGGACCCCAGTACGAAATCAGTCACCTCCTCGCAGAAGCTGATCTCCAGCCGCTTCAGCTCCGGGTACACTGCCGTCTCGTCAAAGACCTCCTCAAATGCCCGCTGAGAAATATGTCGACAAGCATGGACATTCACATCCACTAGCTTCTGCCCAGAGTGTGCCATGAGTGCCTTGAACCCCTCGCTACAGAGACCGACATTTTCGTCGTTGGCACGCGGACGGCTGGCGTCGATGTACCGACATTTCTGCAAGTCCACCTTCTGCAGGGGAGGATTTACCCAGTCCTTGAACAGGCTGGCGAATCCTTGGTCCGTCATCTTCTCGCTCTCGGTAATGCGAAGCTTTTGCAAAGACCGGCAAGACTCGTGAATCATTTGCAGTACGCCGTCGTCCGCCTCGTGCACAATCTTGAGTGAGAGTGTCTTGAGTTTTGGCCCAATCTTGGAGACAGTTGAAGTGATTGACGCTGATGACAACGGATGATGCAGCTGCAAGCCAAGGTGTTCCAGGGCAGGCAGATTTCCAATAGACTCCACGCCCTTCTCCGTCAGTTTTTGATTGTTTTCAATTTTCAACCGCGACAAGTTGGGACAGTGAGTCGCCATCACATCAAGGGTGTCATCGCCAAAGTGTCTGTCTGTGTAGTATACTTGAACGCCCTTGAGGAACTGGCCCTTCTTTTCGAACAGTTCGTGCCACTTCTCCTCACTGAGAAGATTGGCTCCATGCAGGTAGAAGCTTTCCAGGGCAGTGTCACGCGATAATAGATAGTCCATGACTTCATCTTTGAACTGGATGGCCGATCGGGCTTTGAATCTTCGCAGGTTGGGTGCGACCTGGAATATGCTGATGTAGTCTTGAACACTCAGGTTTGCGCCGTCATATATCTTGATGCTTTCCGTAGTTGGCTGCGCGAAGAGCGGTAATGTTTCTGGGCGGAGAAGCCGTCTTTTGGAGAAGATGCGGGCGATTTTGTCAACGAGGTGCTCCGGGAGGTCACCCAAGCTTTCCGCCATGTCGACGTTTTTCGCCAAGGTCTGCACGCACAGCGTTGCCAAACTCTTTGTGCCGACATCGCCGTCAAGGATGCGACTCTGAATGCTTCGGCGAGATCCTACTCCGCCAGTCTGCTTTCTCGGCTTCTTTTTGTTGGGCTGTGCTCCCTGACGCTCTTTTGCGATCTCTCTACCGCATGGGGCGCAAAGGAGACCGCCATCGGGCCCAGCGACCGAGTAAGGAGTAACAGTAAATCTTTTGTCGCAAATGGCGCAATTTTCCATCTGACCAGGCAGTGGTGCATGACGTTCTTCGAAAATGGCGCGGGCAACTTCATCTGAGTCATCTGAGTCATCGACGTGCTTCTTGCGCCTTTTGAAGGCTTTGCTGGCTTTGATCTTCTCAATGGTTTTCTGCTCCGTCTTCTTCCTCTTGGACGATTGGGTACCAGTCACATTACGGCCAGAAGACTGTTCCCCAGCAGCAGCAGCAGCAGCAGCAGCACTGGACTCAACAACAACCGCTTCAGCTTCCTCAACGGGCGAGGTGTGTCCGTTTGTGCCAGCGCGGTTGCTGGCTTGCATACGCCGCAACTCTGCATCATCGCGAATTCGACGAGCTGAGATATTATGTGACTATTATGGCGGTGAGCAACAATTTCAACTGGTGTCAACTGGCAGCTGGAAGAATTTGTAGACTTACGGCCAGGAAATCTGTCAGGGCTGACTGACTGGTATTGCCATGTTAGGTCAAGTGCAATGCTGAGCGGAAGGGAATCCATCATCTTACGGTCCAGTGATGTTTCGGGTCGGCCTTGGGGAGCCAGCTGCATCTTGATTCTGCGCTCGACTCCGACGAACCCTGTGGGCGCACATTGTGAGCTCATAAATTGGGAGACGCGGCCAGCCTTGAGAGAGAAGAGGAAGTAGGAAGAGGCGAGAAACTTACATGATTTCATGCACCCTGCTCTACAGAGCCAACAAGTCTATTTGTTCAAGTGCTTATGATCTTCCTGTTCGCCGACGCGATTCACAGCTCTGACAATGGACAGCACCGTCCAGGCCAGAGAGTCTGGTGGTGGTTTTGCTCTGTTCAACGACACGACGACTTTACTGTGTGAATCTCGGCAGACAGTCACTGTGACCCACCCGCCTTGGACCAGTCCAGCGTTTGGCGCTGTGACTCCTGTCTCGGCCCATTCACACTGTGAATGCTGCACATGGCTTGGTCATGGATTGCGGCATGTAGAATGAGTCGTACAGTGCGTGATTCGTGATTCACGCGAAAGACGGCCTCTTTAAGGTTCCTGCCCCTTGGCACGTGCTTTCGTGTTCAGTTGGCAACTCGGGTGGCGCCCTACGCTACGCTATGTACGCTACGCTATGTACGCTACGCTATGTACGCTACGCCTCTCTGGACACTGTGAACTGGTGCGGATGGCTGAACGAGAGAAGGAAGTGGCAACTTTTGCCCCTCGCGTTCCAGAAACTCCATTCCCAAGGTTTTTCATCCATTGCCCTTCTTTATCAATGCACATCTCTATAGCCTCACCATCCTGCCTCACGCCAACCTCAGAACAGGTGTCAAGCTACCTACAACCATGCCTCGCGGCCGCCGTTCTCTCCAACAAGCACAAGCTGGTGTTCCACCTCTGTCGCAAAGCGCCGGTGAGTCTTCTCTCTCTCTCTCAAAGCATATGCTCAATGAAGGAGCGTAGTCTAAGCAAGGACAACCTCAGATATGAGTGAACCTCGACGGACTAGATCTAGATCTGCATTCTCCAAAATCGCAGTTGCAGATGAAATAATAGTCTCTGAGAACCCACCACCACCACCACCAACAACAAAAAGACCCAGAGGTCGACCAAGCCGCGCATCCCTTCTAGCCAGTCACGCGAGCTCTGCCGCGTCTTCGCCAGCACCACAAATGACCACCGCAAGACACAATGGGAAAGCCTCGGCCATCAGCGACCCTTCTGTTTCGTCTGTATCGACGCCACTGGACCTTTCCTCTGACGGCGAAATCTCGACGCCGGCGACAAGCAAAGTTGCCACGCCAGTCATGCTTGAAGGCTCGGCTTCCTCCAAGTTTCTTCAGCCCACGACTTCTTTGGAAGTTCGATTGCCTAGCAGGGCTAGTAGGGAAAATGTTGAAAACTTCGACGATACTGATCGAGCACTGAGAAATAGCGTCTACTCTTTGAACCCGGCTAAAGGGAAGAAACTAATTGAAATATTCGACTCGGAGGACGAGGACGATGGTGATCTCTCGTCTGATGTGAAGAGAGATGCCAAAACTGCCCGCAGATTACAAGAAGAAGAGTTTGCGAGAGCAGACGAGGAGGAGGAGTTGCCCCATAACATGTCACGCCAAAGAAACCGTCAAGCCGCGGGGGCAGAGGCCTTCCCGTCGCTTCTTCCCACCCGCAACGCTAACAAGCGAGGCAGAGCCTCAGCTCGTTCGTCCATTCAACTGGCTCCACCAGCCAAAAAGAGTAGAATAATTCCTGATTCGGAAGATCATTCGCAATCAGTTATTGACATGGACGCCGAGCTTGCAGCCGCAGCCGCGTTGGAAAGCGAAATCTCCGATGCACCCGGTTTCTCGGAAGACAAAGTTTTAATTGCTGACTCTGATGATGCGGCTGAAAAAGACGAAGATGAGGATTCGCATCCAGAGGATGAACCGCTTTCCAAGAGGAAGAAGGGGAAACAGCCTGCGCAGCCTAAACGCACAGCGCCCAAGGGGAAGGCTCCTGCCAATAGACGACTTATTTCTCGTTCAAACCCCAAGGCGCCTGGAAAAGCGGCTGGCCGTGGCCGTGGCCGACATCGTGCGACTGTAATCGAGGACTCGGAAGATGATCTCGAAGAAATTGAAGAAGATGAAGTCGCTGAACTCATTGCTGGAATGACATGGATTTCTTCCGTGCCGACTAATGCCGATTTTCCGATTGGTGTCGACTCTTCGACTGGTGTCGACTCTTCGACCGGTGTCGACTCTTCGACTGGGATCGACTCTTCGACTTCTAGTGAGGCTGAGGAAGCTGGAACAGAAGCTGGAACAGACCTGAACAGGATCGCGTTCCAGCGTCGAGCATATAGATCAGGCAACAAGAAGCGCCTCAAGAAGGAGCGTGACCGCCTCGAAACCCACCACCCGGAAATCATCACCATGTGGGATGATATGGAGAAGATGCCAGTCATCAAAGCTGGCATGGCCGCGCAACCTACAACCATCTCGCGGCAGCTGAAGCCCTTCCAGTTGGAAGGTCTCGCTTGGATGAAAGAAATGGAAAAGATGGAATGGAAGGGCGGCTTGCTTGGTGATGAGATGGGACTCGGAAAGACGATCCAAGCCGTCTCTCTCATCATGTCCGACTATCCGGCCAAGCAACCATCACTCGTTCTCGTCCCCCCGGTCGCGTTGATGCAATGGCAGTCTGAAATCAAGTCATACACAGATGGCACCCTCAAGACGTTCGTCTTCCACGGAACGAACCAAAAGGCCAAGACCATCACCGCCAAGGAACTCAAGGCTTACGACGTCATCATGATGTCGTATAACAGCCTGGAGTCCATGTATCGAAAACAGGAGAAAGGTTTCAAAAGAAAAAATGGCATTCATAAAGAAAAGAGTGTTATCCACTCCATCAACTTCCATCGAGCTATCCTGGATGAAGCGCACTGCATCAAAACCCGAAGCACAATGACGGCCAAAGCTTGCTTTGCCTTGCAGACGAACTACCGCTGGTGTCTGTCAGGCACGCCTTTGCAGAACCGAATCGGAGAGCTCTTCTCCTTGATCAGATTTCTCAACATCCGACCATTTGCGCTGTACTTGTGCAAGCAGTGTCCGTGCTCCACCCTCGAGTGGTCAATGAATGAAGCGAGTCGCTGTACTCACTGCAAACATGCTGGTATGCAGCATGTGTCCGTCTTCAACCAAGAGCTTTTGAATCCTATACAGAAGTTTGGCAATGTCGGGCCTGGTCGCGAAGCATTCCGAAAGCTGCGACTGATGACGGACAGAATTATGCTGCGTCGACTCAAGAGGGATCACACCAACGCTATGGAGTTGCCCGTCAAAGAAGTTCACGTTGACAGACAATTTTTTGGCGAAGAAGAGAACGACTTTGCCAACAGCATCATGACGAATGGACAGCGTAAATTTGACACCTACGTGGCTCAGGGTGTTCTTTTGAATAACTACGCCAACATTTTTGGTCTCATCATGCAGATGCGTCAAGTGGCAGATCATCCGGATCTGCTGCTGAAGAAGAACGCCGAAGGTGGGCAGAATATCCTGGTATGCTGTATCTGTGATGAGCCGGCCGAGGATACGATTCGAAGTCGATGCAAACATGACTTCTGCCGAGCTTGCGTCTCTGGGTATGTTCGGTCCACGGATACACCTGACTGTCCGACCTGCCACATCGCACTGTCTATAGATCTGGAGCAACCAGAGATTGAACAGGATGAAAACTTGGTCAAGAAGAGCTCGATCATCAATCGAATCAAGATGGACAACTGGGTCTCATCCTCCAAAATCGAATTGCTTGTTCATGACTTGCACAAGCTTCGTTCAGATAACGCTTCTCACAAATCCATCATCTTTTCGCAGTTTACCACCATGCTTCAGCTCATCGAGTGGAGACTCCGACGAGCTGGTATCACGACCGTCATGCTCGATGGCAGCATGACTCCGGCGCAACGCCAGGCTTCCATTGAGCACTTCATGAACAACGTAGATGTAGAATGCTTCCTGGTGTCGCTCAAGGCAGGCGGTGTCGCCCTCAATCTGACGGAGGCCTCGAGAGTGTTCATTGTTGATCCGTAAGTCCTCCATTCCTAGAAGAAGTCAGTGAAATCTCACTCATTAATGTTGCATGCAGATGGTGGAACCCCGCGGCAGAGTGGCAATCTGCTGACCGATGTCATCGCATTGGCCAGACTCGGCCTTGCACCATCACGCGACTATGCATCGAGGACTCGGTCGAAAGCCGCATGGTGCTCATTCAAGAGAAGAAGGCAAACATGATTCATTCGACCATCAATGCCGACGACAAAGCGATGGAGAGTCTAAGTCCGGAGGATATGCAATTTTTATTCAGAGGTACCTGAAATTGCGTTACTTGCTTTTTTTGGTACAGCGTTACAGGAAGGTCAAGATTGGCAAAACTCAGTTTCGGTTACCAGGTTTCTGGCTGGAAGAATAACGGCAACTGGCAATTAGCCCAGGGCCCAGGGTCCCGTGAAGTCTAACCGGTTGCAGAGAGGGGAAACAGCAAGGAGTTGGTGGACTTTTTGTTTTGATAGTCGTCGCTGTAGAAGTACAACTGTATGTGACTCCATTGTTTCTCGCTCATTACACACAGAGCATCAAATTCATCAACATCTCTATTTTGTACGTACCCGCGGAACTTCTGCTCAAAACGGTTTGCGATGCAAGTATGCTGGCCAGTAACACTTGAAAAGATCAAAGAAAACCCAGATCTGATCACGACAAAGGAAAGTAAAAGTATATTGCGTCCTAACCACACGAGTTGGTAATAGTCTATGGTCATGGAGTAGTAACAACACTTCGGGTTCTTGGCACAAGTTTTGCTAACCCCTCCCTCCCCCTCGGTCCCTGAGAAATAATCCGTCATGATGTCCATTTCCCATCTTCTCAATTGACATGATATTCGTTGTTCTGGTATATTTTTTGGCCATGTTTTTCCTCGGTGAGAGAGTGTCTCTCATAACGGCATGTTTGAATGTTCTTGCAGAGGTCTTGTCTCTCTGCCCAATTTCCCTCTCAACTCAATACTTGTCGTTTGCAGCCACGATGCATAACTCGGCAGCATATCCTCCACAATCCATTGGAGGTTTATGCTCATCTGGGGTAACGAATTATGCCTTGTGTTGCGACATTACATCTGTAAGAGGAGGACGTAGTATAGAGCCGGGGGTTAGAAGCGCGAAGAGTTGATGATGATGGGACGCCTTTAGAGTTTCTGCATGGCAGCAACATCGGTGGACTGGACGTAATCCTCGAATTCCTGGATCTCCTCCTCGAGCTCGGCCAGGGAGATCTTCTCATCCTCAATGACAAGGTTGATCTGGAGCTTCTTGATACCAAAACCAACGGGGATGAGCTTGGAGGCACCCCAGACAAGACCGTCTTTTTCAATGCCGCGGACGGCTTCCTCTAGAGCCTTCATGTCGGTCTCATCGTCTATGAGGGCGCTGTCAGCATGGGCTATGTCACAATAGGCAGGTTCGAGAGGGGTTCTTTTGTCTTCTATACGCACCCCAAGGCTTCACGTCAAGAGTGACAACAGACTTAGCAATGGTCTTGGGCTTGGCCTCCTTTTTCTTGCGGTACTCGGCCAGACGCTCCTCACGGACACGGGCGGCCTCGCCATCCTCCTCGTCATCAGAGCCGAACAGGTCGACATCATCGTCATCATCCTCGGCGGCGGGGGCCTTGGCGGGGTTCAGGGTGACCTCAGAAACATCGGGTCCGTAGACAGTGTAGGGCTTGCTAGCATCGCCGGAGAGGCTGGCGAACTCGTCCTCAAAGGTAGCAATGTGCTTGTACCAACGAGCAGCGTGGGGGAACTTCTGAGCATCGGGGCTAGACTTCAAAGCCTTGAAGCAAGCAACGTCGGCCTGGGTGGCAGAGTAGCTAAAGAGCAAGACAAGAGTTAGTCAACAGAGTTCATCAGCTTTGGTAGCTGCAGAACCATTTTGATAGCAGATATTGCGGGTGCAAACATGCAGTGGTGGGGTACCGGGGCAGATACAATGCAGCTTTGAAGTTTGGAGATTTGACAAAAAGTCGTGTACGTTGAGAAAGCATATTGAACGGGTCAATGAAGCCACTGTCTGTCTCCTCACTAGCCCCTCCCCCACCATTACACAGCACAGCAGAAAGTGCAAATGGTTAAAGACGGTGCGGATCAACTTTATCAACATACCCGGCAATGTAAGAGCGGGTCTGAACCCAGTTGTTCAGGACTATCGGATCGACGTGGTCAGTCAAAAGTCTACGTTGGCAAGGCCAAACGCAAGTCCGAAGAAGAAGAAAATTGTGAGATGGCGAGGAGGCGTAGCGGGGGTGGGGGTTCATCGCCCGCCAGCACCATGCAGGCAGACGTGAAATTGGGTTTTGTGTCAGCAGAGACAAACTCACGGTTCAAGCCAGCATCGGAGAGGAAATCGGTGAAGCCCATTGTGACTGTTGCGAAGAAAGATCGACGACGGAAAGGGGGCGAGCGAGTCGAGATGGACGGTTGGATGAGTGGGAGATAAGTTGATTACACAGGGAAGAGTGTGAAGCCCAGGAGGAGGGGATGTTATTTTACGGGCCCACTTTCTGGGTTGGAGGGGTATCGAACTTTTTTTTTTTTTTTTTTTTGGACAATCCAGGTGTTGTGAGCCTGAGGCATCAAATACTTTCATCACCAGCTGTTTCTCTCTTTGGTCACATGCAGGCAGGATTTCGTTTGTGAACCATCTGCCGTAGTGTCCGTGATTGATTTTCGAAAGTGTTTCTTGTCTGGGGCGGTGAAGTCATTGACCCCGACGAGACAAGACTGTGATATGAGCAACTACCAAGTCAGGCACCAAGAGCAAAGAGTTTCGTCGGCGGTGTGAGCCAGCCAACAGCCCACAACCAAACTCATCGACTTGGCCTGTTCCTGCACAATAGCTGCTGACCCAGGAAAGCTGCTGCTGCTATTTTTGTGCACAATCAAATGACCAGCGACCAATCTAAATTCGCATGCTGATGAGGCATATTGTAGGCTAACCATGTAGAGCTCTCATAGCAGCGCAACATGTGCCACTTGGCCATCCAGGCGCAGATCGCCAAATGATTGCTCACCCTCCGCTGGTGGGCATCGCAATAATCATCAGCGAACAAGGAACGTCTCGGTTGCAAGCCCTTTCATAATGCGTCTAGATGAACCTATAGATTCCCCTTCTAAAACCTTCACAAATCGAAACAACTTGTGTGTTATTGGTGGCATAAAGCCTTTTCACTCTTTCCCGTTTTACCGTATCCCGAAAAAAAATATAGAAAAAAAAATAAAGCAACCCTCAACCCTTTCTCCAACAAATGTCTTGAGGGTGAATAGACGCAAGCCAACGACAGCATGTTGCTTTACATGTTCAAGAGGGCCTTGGCGCCAGGCTCGCTGCACACATAAATGACGTCGTGCGAGTTGGAAAAGCCGTTGAATTGGGTAGCTGAACACTTGGTATACGCACCCATGTCTTCAAAGTAGAGCCAGTCGCCAACGTCCAGAATGGAGTCGAACCGGATGCTCTCACTGATTCGGTCAATACCATCGCACGTGGGCCCCCAAACGGAATACTCGACGCCGTCACCTGCACTGCAGGGATTGGCCGCCGCGGAGTTGTAGAGGGTACGTCCGCTGGCTCGGAGAATCTTGGCCACTGGTTGCTGGTGATCAAACATGATGCTAGAAAAATTGCCATAGACTCCGTCATTCACGTACACCATATAGCCTTTGCCATCGAGCGTGGGGTCCTCAACGGTACGGCGGGCAATTACGTTGCAGGCAATGGTGAAAGCCGTGGAGACATAGTATCGGCCGGGCTCAGCAATGATGTCCACTTTGTTGCCATCTGGGAAGAACTCGTCCAGGGCTTCGCGGAGGACACCAGCCATTTGCTCAAATGTGTCTCCGCAAAATCCGCCGCCAACGTCCAGGGTGCGCAAGGAGTGGCCAAGCTCGGCGCCCTGCTGAAAGACGATGTGGGCATCACGGACAGCTTTGTAGAAGGCCAAAGGGTCAGAAGCACCGGATCCAACATGGAAGCTGACGCCCACGACGTTGAGTCCAAGGTCCTTAGCTACCGCTAGAAGGCCCTCGGTAGTGTCCATGGCAGCACCAAACTTCATGCTAAGACGGCACAAGCTAGATGTATCGTCCGTCATTATGCGCAAGAACAATTCGGCTTCAGGATAGAGCTTCGCGATCTTGTACAGCTCGTCGGCGTTGTCGAACGTCATCTGTTTGACGCCAACAGATTTGACGAACCGAACATACGAGTTGGTCTTGCATGGCTGAGCATAGATGATGCGATCGGGGCTTGTTCCCATCCCAAGCACCTGCTCAATCTCTCCCTTGGAGGCACAGTCAAAGCCGGTGCCGAGCTCAGCCAGGAGGTGGAGGACCTGAGGGTCGGGGTTGCACTTAACGGCTGCAAGAGAAAAAAGTAAGTGATTTGATCGAAAGCCAGGTTGTTGAAGATGGCCAGTCTGATTACATACCATAGAATGGCTTCACACGTGGCAAATTCTTCTTCCAGCGAAGATGCTGGCGGTAGACATCGCCTAGGTCAGCGACGTAGAACGTGTCTTCATCGCCAGGCTCGCAGAGCTCATGGTCAATGGAAGCCACGCGCTTGTGAAGGGCATCGCCAATTAGTTGCTTGGGGTCAACCGAAGCATGCTGATAATGATGATAGTCTGCCAAAAGCGGTTTCTTCATCAACGTATGATGAACATTTTGGTGGTGGTTGTCAAGGATAGCCGTTGCCATAACCATATCCCTAGATTGTAACCCCAGAAAGAGAGAGTTGTTTGAGTAACTTGTTGTCTGTCTGTTTCGAGTGTAAGACACCCGATGTTTGTACCAGTTGCCTTCCTATTGTGTGGCTTGGAGTTGACGAGTTGCTAGGGACAAACCAAGTACTCAATGAACATCTAAAGGGGAAAGATGTCAAGAGGGTTGACGGGCTGGCTAGGTTAAATAGATTTTGTAGATCAGACTCTATACTCAGGCTAGCTGAGCAAGGGCAAGTTCTAGGGGGGTCGAAACAGATGGCAAACTGTTCCTTCGGTGGACTGGCGAGGCCTCCTCGACTCTTCCTCGGTAAGAGGAAGAACCCCAGGGATCCTCCTATGCGGCAGCTGGTAGAATTCTGGAGACGGCCGGGATGGGGGCTGGAACACCGGTTCGCCGAACAACGTGAATGCCTCGAGACGCTTAGAAGCTTTCAGCAGAGACAGTGGGAGGAGGGATAGCGTTGATGATGTGAGCGGTCTTTCGAAGACTGAAATCTTGGTCACTAACAAAGCTTGCGGCCTGGGGAGCCGTGACGGAATGGGTTGCCTTTGAGGAGACCAAAGGCTAGTCAGGGGAGACTTTTTTGTTGTTGTAGTGAAGTGGGAACAAGCTCTATAGGCATGGCCAAAAGTCAGTTCTCAGTTTCTCCGGGATGCGGGAACCAGGCGCAAAGCACTGATACGTGTCTCAGGACATTAGCTGGTCCATCGAAATTGTGTTGTGGTGGCCACTTTGACGGATGGCCGACGAACGGGTTCTTGGAGGTCGGCAGAGCTGTGCCGTGGCACGGGCTGGCTTGGGATAATGGTGTCACAGTAGAAGCGGCCAGAGGCCGAAGCGAGACTAACCTGGTTTTCGGGATTCCAGAGATGTTGGTTGCGTTGCAATGCAATTGATGATCAGGTAGCGGACAAGCCGAAAAGTGCCTATCTTTCGCGGGTGCGACTTCGAACGTGATGTTGTGTGATTGCTTTTGTCTTGTCGGACGGATTGGACACAAGAGGGAAAGAAGACTTGAGTCTCATTGATGGAGGGGCAGTGGCCAAAAAAATTTCTGCCGCACGCAGCCACACACCACTCGATCACTCGATCTCCAGTTCCCGCGGTGCCGCGCTGTTGGCCTTGGGAATCAATTTACATACGGAGTATTTGTTGGAATCCCGCCGCAAGCGTTCAACCGCATGCAGGCATCTTGGACACTAGGACCCACCTGTCTAGTTACTTTTCCGGACCTTCAGTAGATGCATAGTATATTTTATATAGGTAGATTACACACCCTATAGTACAGGTACTTAGTTATTTAAACCGTAGTCCGCACCCTCTTATAGGGCTAGGCAACTTAATCCATGCCCTTATTTCTAACCCTAGCTGCTTAGTCTAACATAGTAGTAATTGCTTAGTGTTTATAATACTAAGACCCTTCTTTCTAATTAATACCTTTATTAAGTTAATTCTAATTAATTGATTATAAAATTCGGTATATCCTAGCAAGAGGATAGGGTTTAATCACACATAATTATTAACATTATAATTAGGCGACCCCTAGTAGCAAGGAAGATCTACGTAGGTTAAAGTTTAATAAATTATAATAACACAGGATATTATTAAGATATCTAAGGAAACTAATACTATAAAGGGCTATAAGCTAGTAGTTAAGCTGCAGGAACCCTATTATTAGGACCTATGGTTTAAGATAATAAAGGCAAGAGCTATTAAAGATAGGATATGGATCTTTATTAATCCTAATTTAATAATAACGCTTAATTACCTACTAGAGCTGCTAATTTTAATAGGAAAGGGGACTCTAGTAGTAAGAAGAGTAGTAATTACTGCTTTAATTGCTTTACTAGATAATTAGACTAAAGGGCCTTAAATACGCTTAAGAATGTTAATATCTAGAGTTATAAGCAATTAACAGTAGCCTTAAGGAAGCTCTCTAGTAAGCGTTACCTATATCTATAGCTTAGCTAAAGAGGGATACTTTAAATATCCTTAATAACTAGATAATACTAAAGATAGCGCTTAGTGTATAGTTCTTAATAGATAATATTAAGTGTTTAATAGCTAGTATTAGAGTCTATTAAAGACTATAAGAGAATACTATAATTAGTTTATTATAATGCTTAGAAATAAGTATAAGCAAATAATCCTATAGTATATTTTGCTTTATAAGAAGCTTAGAGAGCTTATAAGGAATATAATGCCCTTAAATAAAATGATTAGGCATTACGCTAAAGTTAATTTTAATAAGACTATTAAGCGAAATCTATTAAAGGTTAATATTAATAAGTGGCTTGCTAATGCCTTAATTAGCTATAAGTAATGCTTCTAAGTAGATTGCTTAATTGCGAAAGGTAACTTACTAATTAAGATAATTAATGATGCTATTAGTGCTTATTTCCCTTTAATTTCTATATAAATTAATTTACTAATCTTTACTACTAAGATTGAGGGAAGAACCCTTAATTTCTACGCTATAATTATAAGGATTAGGTATCTAATTAAAGCCTAAGGAAGGTCTTAAAGCAAAGCTAGAGAGTTATTTAGAATGGAGCTAACTCTTAACGAATAGACTAAAGAAGATCTTAAGAAGGGTAAAAAGAAGCTACTTTATATTTATTATAATAAGCATAAGGTTAAGAAGTTAAAGGACTCTTAGAAAACTTATTAAATGCTTTACCCGCTAAAGAATTAGAATATTAAGGAAGATTAATTAAAAAAGGCAAAAGAAGTGATAAATTAATAACCTAATAATGTTAAAAAGGCCTATAATACGTGGCTTAAAGAATATAACGCGAAGGAAAGCAAGCTAGATAGAGATACTGCATTTACTATTATAGAACTATCTTTAGAGGCTTTTTATGCCTAGGGGCAATCGTAAGTAATACTTAATAGTAGTACTTTAATATATATCTTTAATAATAAACACTAGTTTATTAACCTTAATTACAGCAACTAACTAAGTATTTAAGCTAGGTACAGAGTCACTGAAGCTTATAGCGTTAGCATAGCCTAGATTAAATTAATAAATAGCTAGACCCTTATGTTATTAAAGGCGTAGTATTAACTAACCTTCTTTACGAATCTTATATTGCTTTAGCTACTTATAAAGAAAGGTATAAGGTAGGATAATCTTATAGGGATTATTATAGACCTAGTAAGAGGTAATCACAAGATCTTTTAGACTATAACTATTAGTATATAACTATATGTTAAAGGGGATAGCCTTAATAAGGCTTTTATTACTAGAAGGGATTCTTATAACCTAAAACCCCTAATAGCTATAAAGGCAAACCTTTAGTATGTAAGAATAGCACATCTAGGTGAGGATGTAATAAATTAAGTGCTTCAAAAGGTTGATATACTATTAAAAGAGTGTAGTAAGGGCAAATATAAAATTTGCTACATAGCTAAGGCGTAAAGGCAAATATTACGGGTTTTATAGACGGATTTGCTGCCTTTAGGACCTCTTTAGGTTATAATATATAACCTCTTTACTTAATCACAAGGCTATAATAAGGATTATTATATTGCTTTCTTTACTTGTAAAGTAATAGGCCTTTGCTATATCTTTATAATTCTATTAAAGACTAATATTACGGCTTGTTTTAATTAATTAGAAGCGCGTTACGTAAGGACCTTTGGAATCCATATTGTGGTTATAATTACAGATAGGGAGACTACCTTCTAGACTAGAAAGTAAGAGATAGAGATTACTAATAGAGGTATTATTATTAGAAAGTCTAGTCTAGCTTATCCGTATTAAAATAGGCATGCTAAGCGGTCTAGGGGGGTGATAATAAGAGTTATAATAACTCTAATAACTTAAGCAGGCTTTCTAGAGAATCTTTAGCCCGTAGCCGCGGAAGCAGCTATTTATATCCTTAATTGCATGCCTTAAAAGTCCTTAGATTAGCTTTTACTACATTAAGCCTTAAATAAATAGCTACGAGAAAATAAGCTTTAATGGAACTATTTACTAGAGAAGCTAGAAGCTTTATTAAATTATCTTTAAGCTTTCAGTTACAAAGCTTTTATAATAACACGTAATAGGCTTAGGAAAACAGGTCTAAAGCTATCACAAAGAGCCCACATTAGTTATCTAGCTAGTTACATCTCTTCCACCTAATACCTAATTTAGGTACTAATGATGCAAAGGAATTGCTGGTTCTTATTGAGCCACGTTACCTTTGATAAATCAATCTTTTATGCTTAAGAAAAGGACCTTTAATTAAGGAAAAAGAGCCTGAAAAACGCCTCCTTTAAGAGCTTATGGAAGACTTTAAGGTTAATAATGCAGATATGGGACTTCCTTAGGCACTAGACTCCCTTCCTCTAATTTAACAACAAGAAAATCAACATAATTACGATTAACTAGATAACGAAGAAAAGGAAAAAGGATTATAGGAATTGATTCTCCTAACTCCTCTAACTTTACCTAGCTAATAACTGGATTTTTTGGATTATACACCGCTAAATATTAATAATCTACTAAATCCACCTAAAATGGATCATAAAGACAAAGATCCAGACATTGCTAATATTAATGAAGATAACCTCCTTAAAGCCTTTACTGCTACCTTTGCCCTAGGAGCTAAGAGCAAGAAAAAGCCTTATATATTAAGACTTCCTTTACCTCCTGCTTATTATAATTATCTAGCTAGGTACCCTAAAGAAAAGGTATTTATTAAAGTAAGAGATAAAGAGTATAATAAAGTTATTAATAATAAGGTTACTATTAAAGTTAGTAGATTAGAAGTCCCTTTATATATTAAGGTCTTAGGGCTTACTTAGGTATTTGCCTATAAGCTAGATTAATTAGGCTATCTTATGAGACATAAAGCTTAATTATATATGCTTAGGAATTAATAAGTAAAAGGAAACCTCTTTACAAAAGCTACTACATTAGCAAGCATTACATTCAGGCTCCTTATAGTAATTCTATGCTACTTTAACCTTAAAGCTTATTAATATAACTTTATTATAGCTTTCCTAAACTTAATGCTAGATAAGGAGGTGTATTATAAGATACCGCTAGGTTATAAGGATAAATAAGCTTACTTAAAGCTCTTATATGCTATTTATAGGTTATATAAAGCTTCTCTTCTTTAGATAAAGGAATTAATTAAATAGTTAGTAAGTAAAGGATTTATGTAGATCTTTAAAGATATTTATATGTTTATTAAGGATAGATTAATTATCTTCTTCTATGTTAATAACCTTATGGCCTTATTTATAAAGGGAAAGTTAGCACTTTATAATAAATTTAAAGAGAGACTCTTTAAGAGATATAACATTAAGAACCTTAGTGAATTATAATAGTTCTTAGGAGTTAAAATCATTAGAGATTGTAAAAACTAATGATTATGGCTTAATTAGAAGTCCTATTAGAATAAAGCTATGATTAAATTTAATATAAAAGTCCTAAATTAGAAGCTAATAGCACTAATAACTAGTGTTTTACTTAATCCCTATAAAGGTAAAGTTAATCTAAAGGATTTAAAGAGATATTAATCTCTAGTTAGCACTTTGCTATATCCTATGATTGTTACATAGCTAGATATCTTCTTTGTAGCATCATAACTATTGCGGCACCTATAGTATCTAGGGCTATAGTATATTAAAGCTATGGAAAGGGCTCTAGAGTATAGCTATGTATAGGCAGACCTCTTAATTAAATTTAATGGCAATAACCCTAAACTTAAAGCTTATAGTGATGCTTTATTTACTAATAATCTAGTTACTAGAAGAAGCTTATAGGGTTATATTATAAAGCTCTTTAGAGGTCCTATACTCTTTAAAGCAGGAAGATAAGAGACTATAATAACCTCTTCTATAGAAGCAAAGCTCCTAGTGCTATTGTATTGTAGCAAAGAGCTAATTGCCTTTAAATAATTATATTAGGAAGTTGGATTATATCTTAGAGATAATACCCTTGAGATTAAATGTGATAATGTATAGATGATTTATCTCCTTAAGGAAGAATTCATTAAACTTATAATCTGATTATAATATGTTAACATTTATTACTACTAGCTTCGTTAAGAGGTTATAAAAGGAACCTTTAATATAACTTAGAAAGCTACTAAAGATATAATTATAAATAGCCTTATAAAGCTACTAACTAGAAAAGTATTTACAGACTTCAGATAGGTATTAGGGCTTATATAGTTACTAGATTAAATGCTTAGTACTAACCTAAAAGAGTAGGAATTACCTAAAGACCCTGCTGTAATTCATGATAATTAGATTGTTATAGAGATTGATTCGATTGAATTATTATAGGATGCCTTAATTACAAGCCTCCTAGGGGGATGTGTTAGAATCCCGCCGTAAGCGTTTAACCGCATGTAAGTATCTTGGACACTAGGACCTACCTATCTAGTTACTTTTCTGGACCTTTAGTAGATGTATAGTATATTTTATATGGGTAGATTACACACCCTATGGTACAGGTACTTAGTTATTTAAACCGTAGTCCGCACCCTCTTACAGGGCTGGGCAACTCAATCCATGCCCTCATTTCTGACCCTAGCTGCTCGGTCCAACAGTATTGCCTGTATTTTCCCACTCCTGCGGTGCAGCTCCACCATGGTTGGTCGCCAGAATGTTCCCTCACCATAGTCCATATCATCTCCAGTTTTTCGCCTCCACATCCGCTATGCATTTTTTCTGCTCTCTTCCCTTGCCATGCGCGTCATAGTTCAACTTAGCGGTAGACATTGGCCTAGTCTGGCCAGTCAGAGAACCCACAACCGGGAACAGACGCATTGTTTCACGAGAAGCTTTCTTCCATCAACCGCATTTGATGGTAGTAATTGCGAGGCCCGAACGAAGCCGCCCGCACCCTCGTGGCTGGATGAACCATCTGTGATGTACTCGGTCCCGGTCAGGATGCTTGGACAATGGCACTGCCTGCCGTGGATACAAACCTCGTCCCGAACAGCCATGACGATGACCATGACAGGTCGACGGCAAGGCTGTGCTGTTCTATTCTCACCTTCTTGGCTGGCCATCGATGAGCCCACCAAACGGACATGGTCGATTCATCCGTTGTGAACCGAACGAGTCACTGGACTGACTGCAAGCTCTATACAGCACTTGCGTCAGTTAGCCTTGAGGAATCGGAACTTGCTGCCGAGCGCTTGGGCGGCTTTGACATGATGTGCACGCGGCGAAACACGATCTGGAACCATGCATGCACTGCACCCCAGCCGCCTTTCTCCTGCCTCCTTCTTTGCACAATGTGGTTCCTGCCATCCAATGCATTTAGCGCAAGTTTAGACTTTGCCGGTTTGCCACGGAGGTGTGCTATTCCTGCATTTGTAGCCCTGACACTATTAATATGGGTCCGGCCAAAGCTTGTCACACGTGATGTACTCCAAACCGCAATATCTTCTGATGTTTCCTTATTCCCGCGTCCCGCTCCTCGGCAGACAGCTCTCGGCACTGACTGCACGCGGTTGAGTCATGGATCACAGCAGCCACTCTCACCGCAATGTCTCTGCGAGGCGTTATCCATGTGTATTCTTGAAAATATAGATCGTCGAAACGCATTGCATCATCTCCAGCCAGAAACATACATTGCACGTGCCATCCCATTGAAGTTTCTGACTCATTGACTCTGCATTCTACACAGACATATGCGGCGCAACTGGCTGTGAGCCATGACTAATGCATCAAGTGTGCCCAACATTCTCCACACAATGTAAATGTAAATGTACTCTGCTCTTTAGTCCGGTAACCCAATGCTCAGGGGCTCCTGCTCTGATAGAACGAGCCCAATGCATTCTCATCCATTGCTTGTATACCATCCTGTCTATCTCCCAATCATACTCCTCGAGACCCTCGTGCCACAAAAAGAACACCTGATGCTTGATAGCGCCGCGGGCTTTTTGAAGCAGGTTCTGCGTAGAGATGAGTTGGAGATTAAAGTTTTGGCATGACCACAAGGAAGTCACGGAATCGCACGTCATTTTGACTTTTTTTCTTGCGCTGCTCTGTGGTCTTTAAGCCATGGTGTTGAAGCGAGAGGGTGGCAATTCCCCCTCGTTCGGCAAAAAGATGTATCGTATCTTAACGCTTCTGGTTCAACTTTGAACTTCAATCACTGGGACACATTTGTACCGCCGCCAAATTAGCAGTCGGGTGTTCTCATAGGATAGTATTACATGTTATATGGACATATGGGGGAGATTTTTCTTATATAAAGCCTTTGCCATTTGCGTATCTTGGTATGCAATGAGCATTGTTGTCATGGTTGTATAGTAAATTCCGGTGGCGGGGTCGGACGCCCAAGCAGGGCAGTTCTATGTGTGCATCCTTTTCGTGTCTTCGTTGACTGTGTGTGTGTGTGTGTGTGTGTGTGTGTGTGTGTGTGTGTGTGTGTGTGTGTGTATTTGCATCTTGAAGTTATCCGTCTATCCCTCAGACTCATGGGTGAATGACAGGGGCGGAAAAGTTGTCTTCTCGTGTTTTATTCGCCGACAGTGACGTTCATCTCCTGGGTTTTCCATGAGTTATCCACCCATGACTGACGCTCGCCGAGGAAAGCGGTGCGCTCTTCGCCACTTTCAATGGCCTCGACAAGATACTTCTGAGCGACTTGCTTGACTTGGTCTTTTGATACCTCCAAAAGCTGCTCTCTCTTCTTCTGCTTCATTTCCTCCGTGATGCCGGAAAGGAACTTGCCCATTCCTTCTTGATTAACGGCTTTGGGGGCATCGACAGCCTGGAAAACAGAAATCTTGGCTTCTTCCAGATCTTGGTCGGACCATTCCTTGTTGATGGCCCACTTGCCAGCATTGCGCATGATGCCCAAAGTGTTCTGGGGATTGGGGTCACGGTAAGAGTAGAATCCAAACAAGCCATCTAGCGGCTTGTACATGGCTCCACCGCCGTACGCACCGCCCTTTTCGCGAATCTCATGGTGCAAATGCTTGTGTGTGAGGAGTTGAGAGAGAATTTGCAGAGGTGCGCCCTCGGGAGCCGTATACGATGCTGTGGGAACTGACAAACCACCGTAGTAGACTTGGTATGGAAGTGGAAAAAATGTCTTGCGGTCATTTGGAAGTTTCCGCGGCTCTGGATTCTTCAGGTCGGAAACATCCTTGGGAAGACTCTTCAAGAAGCTTTGTAGGTTGTTGGAGTTCTGCGAGACGCTCTCCGTTCCACATGTGACGGCCGCGCGCATGTTATCACTCGATAAGGCAAAGGCTTGAATCTGCTTCAGCTTGTGGACGACGTCTAGCAGCTTGTCAGACTCAGGTCTACCCGCCAACCTTGTGATAAGCTTGACCTGGGACAGCCCAGCTACCTGTTGCCTCAGCCACGCGCTGCGCGTGAGGCTCGATTCGGCATAACCTACGGCGAATCGGTGGCCTGATGAGGCTATGTCGTTGACGGCACCGTCCGCGGATGCGTGCAGCAGCTGTCGAATGCGCAAGGAAGCTTCGGGGCTGTCAAAATCGGTTTCCAGTACTAGTTCGCGCAGAATGTCAAACATGACAGGGACGTTACGATCGAGCGCCATCCCGGTGAATATGATGCCCTCACTGGAAGATTGGAAGTCTGTAGGCGAGGGGGTAGAGTGGTACCCCACAGATACACCGCCAGTAGATAGTTTGATGAGGTCCTCGAGTTGCTCCATGGTCTTTCCCTTGGTGCCAAGACGCATAATGCTGTCAGTGAAGAGAGGTATCAGCTCTCGAAGATCATCAGGTAAGTTTCCCAACGTGTTGATTGCCCGGAAATAGGTCAAGCCATTCGTTGGAGCCTCACGCCATTGAATTGACGTGTCATGCAGCACTTCTTCACGGACAACCACCGGCTCCTGAGATCGCGGAATATCCTTGACGTGTACAGTTGGCAAACAGCCGAGGTCTTCCGTGTTGTTCTTGTTCTGCTCCAAGAGAAGGTCCTGCTCACGCTGCTCAAACCCCTTGCGAGCCTTCTCTTCGCTTCCAGCCCGCTCAATTGCATCTGAAATTCTGCCAGACAGTCGTTGCTGCTCTTCCTTGACAAGTTCCTCACTGAATGTCACTGACGGTGCCATGGTGAAGGTCAGTGCGTTATCGTTGAGGAGATACTTGTCAACCAAGCCCTCGAGGTAGTCGCCCTCTGCAAGCTTGTTCTGGAACGCCGAAATCGTGTCATTCCAAGCCAGAGAGTCAAAGGGGTCCGTTCCATTAAACCATTTCGGCTTGAGCCTGTTCAGCATGGAAAACCCAAAGTTGGCAGTCTTGTGCTTCAGGGATAGCTCCAATTGGTGCAATGCGCCATCAATTTTGGTCCTGTCGAACCCTGTTTCCCGCACTTGACGCAGAATCTTTTGAACTCTCTCCTTCAACTTGGGCACGTCAGCTTCCTGAACGCCGGTCAAACCTATTGAGAAGATGCCATGCTTAGCCGAGCTGTCATACCCGGCATTGGGGCTCCAGTCCGCACCCATGCCGGTCTCGATGAGACCGCGATACAGCGGCGAGCCATAGCCATCCATCAACAAATTTTGAAGCAAGGCAATTGCGAATGATTCGACAACGTCTGCCGTATCGCCGGTAATCCAAGATATAGATGTTTTGTATTGGCGATCGGGGTCGACTAACGGGTCGAGGGGGCCTTGCAACATCACTTCTCGCGGGCCGCACAATTTGATTGGCTCGTGAATCTCTCCATCGGCGTGAATTTTGTCAAAAGCCTGCAGCCTAGCGTCAAGTTCCTGCAGATGATCTGCCAGGGGCATGTCTCCGTAGGTAAATAGCTTCGAGTTGCTGGGATGGTAGTGCTGGGCATGGAAGTTCTTCAGCTGGTCGTATGTCAAGTCGGTAATCTTGACCGGGTCACCTCCCGAGTTGTTGATGTCAGGGAAGATGTGATCTTGGAAACGAATATAGTACAAATACCCAGCATCTGACATCTGTCCCTTCATCTCGTTGTAGACAACACCTTTGAATACCAACTTTTTGCTTTCATCGGTTTCCCCCAGCGGGTTCTCTGGTCCAATTCTCCATCCTTCCTGGTTGAAGTCGGATTCCTTCAGCAGGGGATGCAAGGTAGAGTCCAGATAAACGGACATGAGGTTCTTGAAGTCTTGCGTGTTTGTCGTCGCAAATGGATAAAAAGTGTGGTCCGAAGCAGTGAAGGCGTTCATGAAGTTGGAGAGGGTTCGGGGAAGCATCTTGAAAAAGGGATCGCGAATGGGATAATTTTTGCTTCCACACAACGTAGTATGCTCGAGGATATGTGGTACGCCAGTATCATCGGGGGGGTTGGTCTTGAAGCCAATGGAGAAGACATTGTTGCTATCGTCTCTGGCAATGTGCAAGTAGTCGGCGCCGGTCTTATCATGCTGAAGGTGAAGAGCCGTCAATTCCAACTCGGGGACATGTTTTGAACGGACTAGCGTAAAGCCATGGAGTGTGTCGCCGGGCTTTGGGTATTGTGACAGTTCGGTTACAGCTTTGCGCGCTGCTTTGGCGGCGTTTCGAAGCATCTTGCGCGGATGGGTATAGGGAGAAGACCAGAAAGACTCTGATAGTTCAAAAAAAAAAGACAATATACAACGCGAAAAGGATGAATCAGATTCTTTCTGGCCACAGCATCGTAAGTTGGACAAATAATGTGCTGCAACAAGCCCGGCCCTCAGATTAGTGATTAGTCAGAGCGGCGAGCGGGCCATGAGCATCTCGTCGACCCGCTTTCCCGGCCTGAAGACCACACAGCGCGCCCAACGGGGCTTCAGCGGGACTGGTAGCGTCAATCAGCTCGATGCAATGTGAGGCGAGGGGACACAAGAACACGGGTACGGCGGACAAGATAGCGCGTTATCCATATTGGCACCGTCTGTGCCGTGCGGCGCATAACCCACTAACGATGGCCCTTTTGACCTGCAAGGCCCTTTCCGACCTCAGTGAAAACTGCATCACTGCTAACGCCTGCCGGTTGACGTCTTCGACTACAACACCAGTCTGTGGTGCCGCGACCCATCCCATCTCACACTGTCGCTGCCCTAAAGCGACTTCAACAGCTGATTTTGTAAGTGTCGGCTATCAAGCTGTCCCAAACTGACCTATTTCTGCCAACAGACCGGACTCGATGCAGGGAAAAGGCAAGACTTGAGCGGTCGTAGTTTTGCTAACCTAGCCATTTAGGTCGCCGTGCTTCCGTTTGAGCGATCAATACACTGACCTGCCGAATCGGAACGCACAAGTCGCCCATCCTTTGACGAATTTTGTCCCTGAAGGCTTTTTGTTCCTGCCTCTCCGACATCCAAACCCTTTTCTGCGTTACGTCTCCGCCGACACCTTCACGTATCCCGATGCTGCGCCCTCTGTGAGACGACGCTTGCCCCGTGACCCAACCAAAGAGGAATTGATAGACATCGTACGATATGCCTGCGAGTCAAGTAGATACAGTTTTGACCAACGGTCATGATGGCCACGTCCATCCTGCACCACCTGCACTTGGGAAGAAGGGGAAAGGGAAGAAGGCGATTGATTCGAATGAGGCCTCCAGATTGTTGCAGGCTCGCATATCTCAGTTAGAGCAGGATGCCGCCGGTGAAAAGGACCAAGAGCTGGAAATTGGTACGTTTGCGCTCATTGATTTTTAATTTTTTTGGGGGTCATTGGTTGTGGCATCCAGACACCCTGCTCGAAGAGTTGGGCAAGATAGAGGGGACATCAGGGCTGACCAGCTACACAATTGTGAGAAAATAGAGCGTGAAGTCAAAAGGGCCAACCGAGACCTACTGCAGCAGGTTGCCAAGATGGACGATATGCAAAAGATCGACCACCTCACCAAGCGCTCGAGTGAACTGCTGGCTGATATGCGGCGTCTTGAAAAGGAAAACCAGAAGAATAAGAAGCGCGGAGATGGCCTCCAAAAAGAACGTGACACTGGTCGAACGGAGCTGGGGAAGACTGTGGGACTGAAGGAGAAGCTCGAGAAATTATGCCGTGAGCTCCAGCGCGACAACAACAAGATGAAGGTCCGACCACAAGCGCTCCCATGGCCGACACAACGCAGGTTCAAAATGGTGTGCTGACTTTGGCTTTGTGGTGTAGAATGAGAACAAGGAACTCCAGACCTCACAGAAGCGAAACACGATTTCGTGGGACGAAAAGTACGCGACGCTATTGTCAAAGCTGGAAGGATATCAGGAGGAGAAGGACACGCCTCGAAAACAAGTTGTGGACATGGAAGTGGACGAACTGTGAGTAATGATCCGGTTTGGAACAAGTTCGCCTGCCCATACTGACGTTAGTGCTATGGCAGGTTCCGTGTTCGATTCAAGTCATTTATCGAGCAGTACGAGCTACGTGAACTACACTTCCATTCACTGATGCGAACGAAAGAACTTGAAGTGCAATATCACCAGTCGCGATACGAGCGAGAAAAGAAGACGGCTGAAGCCGAATCAACAAAAGCACGGCATCTGCAAGCGCAAGTGCAAGCGTTTACTAAGACTGAAACAGAGCTTCGGAATCAGCTGAACGTCTATGTAGACAAGTTCAAGCAGGTGCGCTACTGGACTTCAGCCCTCTGTGCAAGTATAGTACTAATCTTGGGTGGCATCACCAGGTTGAGGATACACTCAACAACAGCAACGATCTGTTTCTGTCGTTTCGAAAGGAAATGGAAGACATGTCAAAGAAGGGCAAGCGTTTGGAAAAAGAGAATGAGGCTCTCAAAAGACAGAAGGAGGCCACCGCCGCAAACATAATCCGCATGGCCGAAGAACGACAGGGTTGGAAAAAGCAGCTGGATATGGCGGAGAAGAAGGTGGACAAGCTCATGAGCATTATCCAACAGATGCAACATCAGGGTCGTAAGGGCCCTCCAGAATTGGCTAGCGTCATGGAAAGCACCTATTCGGAGAAGCAGGGTGGAGCAGAAGGAGACGATGAGAGCGACTACTCAAACGAAGACGAAGGCGAGGACGAGGACGAAGGGCTCAGCGAGTTCGACGACGACACCGAGGAGGAGCCTCAACCTGTCGAGAAGCAACCGGCTCCCATCACGTACGGACCAGAGCGACCACCACCATCTACTCAGCAACAGGAGGCAACGGCTGCGACGACCAATGGACATTAGGACAGCCTGTTGGAAATGCTCCGGGTGATGGGTATCAGCAATTCGCATGTTGCCAATCTGCCCAAGGCCGACTTGGCGCGGTACATCTTTGCGCAGGTAAATCGTGTAAAAGACAATCCCGAAGCGATGCAACGGGCGTTGGCTGTTGTGATGCCATATGTGCCATTCGACTTGTTGCAGATGCGAGTTTCTGAGAGAGCACTCAATGGGGGCGAATTCGACGTGGAGAAGTTTTGCAAGGGGCTGATGTAGGAGTGGTGAAGTTTTGCTCCGGTTGTCTGTCTGTCAGAAGTGCAGTGTAGGACTGCATTGCGTGTATTGTATGTTATAGTGTCAATTGGAATGATATATGGCTATCCAGCGTGAGCATCGGTACGCCATGCTCCACCCACGCCACGTACCTCGAACGATGGAACAATAATCCGTAATCGTGCACCCGTCGCAATGCCCTGGCGATGAAGTGCATTGATCAGGCTCTTTATTGCTTTATTGGTATTCAACTGCCGGACACAATTGCGTGCGCGTGCGCGCGCAGCACAAAACGGAGAGGCTTGCGTCACACTCCACTCGGAGGGGACGAGACAGGAAGGACATGCGTCCGTACAGGACACCCTGTTAAATTAGTAAGATAAAGCTGTCTCAAATAACTCCATCTGTCCGGCTGGAGCGCCTTGTCCCAGCTCCCACATCCGCGTCGCAGCCCTCCCCTTCTTTCCATCACCACAAGCCGAACGTCCTGGACCGTCGAAGCTATCTCGAAGCTATCTTGGAGCTATCTCGAAGCCACCACAACAGCGATTGTCGTAGCTGACGCCGACGCCGACGCCGCCACTATGGACTTTCTCCAGGTAAGAAGTCTTGATCAGACACAATCAATTCATTCCACACCTCGTCGGCAACCCGCGCCTCGCTGACCACTGTGTCCATTCTCCCTTGCAGCGACTCGCGCGATATCTTGATCGCCCCCTCTTCCCCTGGAAGAAGCTCATTCTCGGTTTCTCTGTCGGCCAGTACATCTTCGAGTCCTTTCTCACCTTGCGCCAATACCGCATTCTCCAAAGCACCAAGCCCCCCGCCGTGCTCTCCAAGGAAATCTCCCAAGAAACATTCGACAAGGCCCAAGCCTATGGTCGCGCCAAAGCCCAGTTCGAAATCATCTCCGGCCTCTGGGCCCAAGTTCAAAACGTTGTCTTTATCCAGTACGATGTCCTCCCGAAACTCTGGTCCTGGACCGGCGACTTGCTGCTCAGGTGGGCACCTGCCCGCTTCAGCGGCGAAATATCCCACTCCATCGTCTTCGTGCTGAGCTTCATCGTCATCCAACAGATGCTCTCTTTGCCGGCGCGTGTGTACAACACGTTCGTGCTGGAAGAAAAATTTGGCTTCAACAAGCAGACGCCCGCCTTGTTCGTTACCGACATGATCAAGACCAACTTGCTGACCTTTGCGCTGGTACCCCCCATCCTGGCTGCTTTCCTCAAGATTATTCAAAAGACTGGCAACCAGTTTGTCTTCTACCTATGGGTCTTTGCTGCTGGCCTGCAACTCTTCACTACCACGGCGTACCCCATCTTCATCCAGCCCCTGTTCAACAAGCTCTCTCCTCTCCAAGAGGGCGAGCTCAAGACCAAGGTCAACGGTCTGGCTGCTACTCACAAATTCCCGCTTCAGGAGCTCTTTGTCATTGATGGGTCCAAGCGCAGCGCTCACTCAAATGCCTACTTTTACGGTCTGCCATGGAAGAAGCACATTGTCATCTATGACACGCTCATTGAGAAGACGGAAACGGATGAAATCATCGCCATCTTGGCGCACGAGCTTGGACATTGGAAATTAGGCCACACTACTCGTCTCTTTGGCATTGCTCAGGTAAGACTGCTCTTTTTTTTTTTTTTTTCCAGGTGCACAGACTGACTCGTCAACTAGGCCCACCTACTCTATGTCTTCTCCCTCTTCTCTGTTTTCCTCAACAACAAGTCGCTCTATAACGCGTTCGGATTCCATACCCAGTACCCCATCATTATCGGCTTCATTCTCTTCTCGGATGCTCTCTCCCCCATGGACACCGTCATCAAGCTGCTCCTCAACATTCTCTCTCGCAAGTTCGAGTTCGAGGCTGATGACTTTGCCAAGGGTCTTGGCTTCCGCTCCGAGCTCGCCAGCTCGCTTATCAAGCTGCATGCCCAGAACCTGAGCACCATGGATGCCGACTGGATGTACGCTAGCTATCACTTCTCGCACCCCCACTTGTCGGAACGTCTCAAGGCCCTGGATTGGAAACCTAAAGCGGCGCTTACTAGTGAGAAGGACAAGGACAAGGATGGCTCAGCTACAGCTACTGGTCGTGATGAGCTGTAAATGGTTGAGAGTGGGGGTGGGGGGTGCATGGCGATATAGCACCCGATGTTGAAAGCCAGATTTGGCTGCCGTGGAAAGTCATGAATGGAAAATAAAGGGTAGAGTCTGTACAGTGATAGAAAAGTTGAATTACTTCAGCAAATTTTTTGGTCTTTCCACAAGACTATCGGTTGGATTCCCGGAAGCGACTTTCGTCAAGCGATTGTCTGTTTCCAACTAGACGCGCATTGTCTTTCTCGATAAGTTGCCTTGTATTTCAGCGGTTCTTTTTTTTTTCTTCTCTTTTCGGCATCACAACACCGATCAATTTTCAACAGATCCTTCCGAGTCATAACTCCCCTCTGACCCTTCATCATCATCATCATCATCATCCTCATCCTCGTCGTCCTCGTCGTCCTCGTCATCGGTCTTCAAGCCATAGTCATCATGGAAATAGCTCAGCTCGTGCGTCTGCACCTTGTACCCCATGCCCCTGAAAGCAGTTTCCATGTTCTACAGGTAATTAGCATTCTGATCGTGCACAGGATACCTCTAGGGGATTCTCGTTTCGTTGGGTGCACATACCTCAGTCATCAACTTGGCACAGGTAATCACGACATTGCTCTTCCCGGGCTCAAAGCAGGGCAGGATGAGCTCCTCGAGAGCATTCTTGATCTCCTCCTCTGTCACAGCTCGTACTTTTTTCAGAACTTCCTTGCTCCAGTCCTTGGGCAAGCCACGTACGACGCTTTGAACAAAGTTTTGCTGGGCAGCACTGGGCATCGTGGCTTGTTCGTCGGCAAACATGACGACAATCTGGCTGATGGTTCCTTCGAGGAGATGCTTGTCGATTCTGACTTCACCCGTGGCGATTTTTCGAATGGCATCTCGGGAAGCGGAAATGGCTTTGTAGACGTCGGGGGAGCGATATACACGGTAGGACAGGATGCCCGATTCAATGTTGCGGGAGAAGTACGATCCATAGGCGTAGCCGGCGCCGCGGACGGCGTTCCAGAGGGGCCCCTCAACGGTCTCGAGGTATCCAATAGCCACCATGATGGAGGCGAACTTGGGGTCAGATAGGGACGTGATGCTGGATGCGGTGCTCACAGAGTATGAACTCTCCAGCGTGGTCATGGGGACAATGATGGTGCCCACTGAACCGGGCTTGCGACCTTCATCGTTCAGGAGATCGACAAACTTGGGGATGGGAATCATGGGAATCATGTCTTGCTGTGCCGTTAGCACCGCGGAGAGGGAATCCCAGGTGGTGACGGGATTGTCGAGCTTTGACACGTTTGCAGTGACCAGAAAGCGCATATTTTGAAACGTGAACAGAGACTTGCGTATTGTGTTGAACCACTCTACCACCTTCTCCGGTTCACTCTTCAGAAGCTTCTTGAGGCGCTTCAAATAGACAGCCTTGACTAAAGTGCGCTTCGCGACAGTCAGGGAGGACTTGTCCATGTGAATGGCGGTATCAATCTCGGCGGCCATTCCACGTCCATCCCGCTTTCCTTCGGGAATATCGGCCAGAGCTTTGTTCACAGCAGCCTTGAGACGCTGAGGATCAAAGACGGAGTCAAACATCATGGTCCTCAACCAATTGACCGCGGCGGGGTACTTCTCCGGCTCAACTTGGAACTGGATGAGGTAGCCATCAGCATCACCCAAGGATCGTGATGACCCAATGCCGTAGCCGATGCTGTCTCGCTCAAGCTCCATGACTACCTGCTCGAAGTCGACCTGTTCACCGTCTCTCGTGATGTGAGTGTTGAAGAAGTTGTCACTAAATATGGACATGAGCGGTTTCAACTCGACTGGGACTTGCGAAGTGCCGAGATGAATATTGATGTGCACAAAGTTGGTCGGCACATCTTCAAACTGGATGAAAAGCGGCAATTTTCCATCTGTGGAAGAGTCGATGGTCTTTTGCGCTGTACCGGTGCCAAGACCGATGGATCGAGCTCGGCCGGATCGCGCGGTATCAGATTCAATAAAGTGAATGGAATCGGTGCCAGGGACACTCCATCGATCAATGACTTCGGCGGGAATGGGCTCGTCATTCTTCTTCTTAGCCTCTTCGAGCTTCTTTGCCAGTTTCTTCAATCCTTCTGGCCCCAGTTCCTGTTTTCTCTTTGAAATACGTGCCTCCTCGTCGCTCTTAATCTTCTTGGCGAGCTCGTGCGAGGGCTTGCCCAGGATAGATACGTGGTGGGCATCTGCCATCCACTTACTCAGGAATGCCCGCCACTGCTCGTCTGTCCACTTCTCCAACGCGTCGTACTCGCTGAGAGACGCAAGGTCCTTGAGAGTTGATCCATCTCGCTTACCAAACAGGTAGTCCGTGATAATGTTTGTAGCGTAGAATGATTCGGATGTCTCGGCGTGGAACTCAACTTGGCGTTTCTCTCTTCGGATGCACTCTAGCATGTAGTCCATGTCGATTGGTTTCGATGCCACTTCCTTGAGAAGCTCAAACAGGCGCTTCTCAACAAATTCCAATTTCTCTGTGGCAATTCCTGTGGGCTGGAGCCAGATGACTGAATTGGGGCGGGCCTCCCACCAGTGAGTCACTGAACTGGCGAGTTCTTCCTTCTCCACCAGAACATTCTCAAGAATGGAAACGGATGAGCCACACAAGTAGGTCAGTAAAATATTTAGCGCTGACGTATTTATCAAGTCAACGCAATTGGGACCGAAAAATCCAATGAGAATCTCTCCAACGGACTCATCTTCTTCGGGGAACTCGGCCGTGGTGACAGTGGTTTCTTTCAAAGCTGGCGGCTGGGCAGATTCAAGCCAAGGTCTAAAAAGTGTTACGGAGCTGGGTTTTTTTTTCCTCAGGAGGCTTCTCCAATCATTTGCCATGAAACTTACCTCTGAAACTTCGCATCCAGAGGAGGTATGTCGTTTTTGATGCTCTCTTCGAAGTCGTCCAGAATCTGCAACAAGTCATCGTGGTCCGCCTCTCCAACGATAACCAGACACAAATTCCGTGGCTGATACATGTCGCGGTGGAATTGGCGAATTCTGTCTGGTGTGAGGACGCGCAACGCTTCAGTCATACCACCTGTTTCATAGCGGAATCCAACATCTTTGGGGTACATCAGACGGCGAGCCTGCAGGTCCATGATCTCTGCACTTCGGAACTGGACGGCTTGCATCTCAGAATAGACTACACCGGCATCATTTCCTTCGCCGTCTATATGCCAAACTTCAGTAGTGATGCCTTCATCTGTAATTGTTGGTAAGATGATGTGTTCGAGGTAAACAGGGAGTACTTGAGCGAATCCTTCCCATCCCGCGGTCTCCAGTGTGTACGCCGTGTGATCTGTTGCTGTCCAAGCATTTGTTGCTGAGTAGGCTCGGGAAGAAAGCTTGTCAAGAAGTCCCTTGAACTGGAAGCTTTTTGAGCCCATGAAGACAAGATGTTCTAGTGTATGCGGCGCGCCTGAGTCATCAAAGATTTCGGTAGCCAGGGTGAAGTATCCATTGATCTTGGGCCCTTGCCGGTCAGCAACGACCACTTGCATACCACTCCTCTCGGATACATATTGAGTGATGGTGCACGGTGCATAGTCAGTTGCAAAGCTTTGAACTTTGCGAAACCGCGACTGCCGTGTCGTAGAAGGCATGCTGACCTTGGTTGCAAAAAACTGTCGTTTGTTAGTCCCTCTCCACAAAAGCCCACCACGAAGGGAAGGGGCATGGGACAAAAATCGAAATCGTGTGGGGAGGGGGGATCTTTTCAGCGATTATTGCCTGTTCGTTTTAAAAATTAGATCTTCTTTCATCGAAGTTACCCTTGTACTATACAGGGTAGGACCATGCCGTCTTCCCATTGTCGACTCTTTGAATCAAGAGCAAACAACTTTGGGAGTCATGGCCGCGTCCAGACCCTGAGCCAGCAGGGATTCCAGGACTGGCAGTGCGAGTATCACCCCAGACTATCACTAGCAGGTCTGGATACGGCAAGAAGACAAAACATCATTGGTAACTGGGAGTGCACGAGCATGATGCGGAAAATCTAAACTCACCACTTGCGCGCATCTATAGCGTGTTGCGAGGGCGTAGCTGATTAATGTCGATAATTCGGTGCCTCAAGAAGAAGAAAAAACAGGCCCTGTAATGCTGAGGATGAAGTTTGCAAAGTCAATATGCACCTAATGCACAGGTTGGTCGAATGACTGAGGAGGGAAAAAGACTATGAAACTACCCCGCTACTGTCAGCTGCGAGCATTTCGAAATCAAGCTCTACCAGACGAGCGTAGGATCTAGGAAATCTGACCTTCCTGTGAGACAGGACATCAAACGGATACAGAATCAGCCGAGAGATTGGTCGAAGGCGGCATCATCAGCAACGTTTCGTCAGGTGATTAGGCTTGCCTGCACGAAGCTCGGGATTCAAGACCAGCTAAAAATGCCCCTGCATAGATCTGATTGTTGTGTGTCTCCAACTAATAACAATCCGTACAACAGAAGTCATCTGGCGAATGGTGGAGTAACTGGGTACGTACTGTCGTCGGGCCCCACTCTCTTACTATGACCTCAGGGAGTGGACAGCTTGTCTGAGAACTACTGCGCGAGCTTCAAGAGTATCGGACACCAACGCGATAGCATTCCTACAGCAGCGGAAGCAAACGAGACGGATTCAATGATGCAACCGCCGAACATAATTCATCACGCATAAAGCTTTTCTAAAGCTGGCCCCGAGCACCGCGTGCCACTCCACGCGCTGAACTAACGACATCCGCCGTCTTTCTCGTGCGCCGTAACGAGCCATGACCACGGCTACAGGGCCGCAACAGCTTAGCGATGCCATCGTCGACTTTTCGCTCCAAGGGAAATTTCCCGAGGACGTATCATCGCTGCCACCTGTCTCGGAGACAGATATTCAGCCTACTATTGAAGCACTAGCCGTGGCCAAGGCCAATCTCAAGGTGCGTGAGTCGTGAGCTGGGTAGCGAAGGGGGAAAAGAAACATACACTCACATCATGGCAGAGCGAGGTCCATATTATTCACGAGGAAACAAAAGAGGATGTCAGTTCCTGGGCCCAGAATGCGAAAGCCTTGCAGGAAGACATCATTCGCTCCAAGACCATTGCGAATGGCATTGTACGCCAATCGGAAGCTCCAGATGTGACGGGGGAGATGATAGAAGATGCCGAAGAAAGAGTTCGATTCCTAAATCGCGAAGTCCAGTACAGTCAGCAGATCCATACAGTCCTGGCGAAAATTAAAAGCCTGGACGGGCTTTTGACACAGGTCGAGACGGCACAGAACGATAGACGAATCCTTGACTCTCTACGGCTCCTTGAACGTGAGTGCAAGCTGTCACCACGGCTCTCCAGCCATGCATATCTTGTACGAAGGAGGATTTGTATAAATCTAACACGAAGCAGAATCCTGGAACGCTCTCGATGAAGTCGGCGTGAGCAAAACGTGCCGAATAATCAAGCTGTTGGATCATCGAGCGTTTGGACTGAAGTCAAGCATCCATGAAGTGTTCAATCAACTATGGAAAGAATTAATTCACTTCAATGTCGACGATGGAAAAGTAACCATTCGCGAATCTCTTCCTGGTACGTGTGTGGGAATCCTTTTAGGCCTGAACGCGGCATGTTGACTGACACACTGTAGCGGGCGGCATGACCCTATCGGAAGCTGTAATTGGCCTCAAATCATATAAAGAAATCGACGAGCGCATGGAGCAAATGTGGAGGAACCTGAATGGGACGATAGTCTCGCCGAGAATGGACAAACCCAGATCAACCATTACAAGCGTCATCGCCAATGGAGATGAGCTAGCATTGTCAGGGCAAACTGATGCCTCTGTTGAGTCTCTTCTCTCTGATCTGGCAGTTATTTTGGCATTCATATCGCAGAAGTTGCCAGAAGAATTGCTAAGCCGGCTACAGGGCTTCATGATGGTAGATCTGATACCAAGATTGATCCAGCAGTGGCTTAACCCAGCCGTTCCATCATCACTGAATGATATACCTCGATTTCAAAGCATCATGCAGAGCGCACAGGCCTTCTGTTCTGCACTCGAAAGAAGTGGCTACAGTGGCTTTGAGGACCTTGGAGAGTGGGTTAGCAAAGCGCACATGACGTGGCTGGGACGATGTCGGGAAAATGCTCTCGATACTATTCGGACGAAACTGAGCCAAGGAATAGGTGCTCCTAGACACGTTGAAAGGGTTGAAAAGCACATGGTCACTTTTTCCGAGGGCAACGAGCTTGCCACCACCGGTGCTGGTGCCTCGGCAGATACTAATGACTGGGGAGCTGCGTGGGATGATGCGTGGGATGACGATGAGAATAATGATAATGAGCCAAATGAGACACAGCGTGCCACAGACACCAGGACGACGTCGACAGTCAAGGAAGATGACGGCACTGACGCTTGGGGCTGGGGTGCCGAAGATGAGAACGCCGATCACCCCACAGAAGAAATAGACGTGCCTAAGAAGACGGATACGCCTGTGGAGGGCCGGGGGGGTGAAGAGGATGAAGAGGATGCGGGTGCTGATGCATGGGGTTGGGGCGACGAGGACACGACGGTCGACTCGGCGCAAGCGAAACTCTCTTCTCCTAAGAAACGGAAGCGAGGAGCAGGTCTCGATGGAATGAAAGAGCTTGTTTTCAAAGAAAAGTACTACATCTCTTCCATGCCTGAGCCGGTCCTTGGTATGATCACTTCAATATTGGAAGACGGCGCTACTTTGACAAAGGAGGGAGACAAGTATCAGATTATTGCATCTACTGCGCCAGGTCTTTTCAGCTTGCCAACCTTGGTATTGGCGCTTTTCAGAGCCATCTCACCGCACTACTACTCCTTGACCGTTGGTGGCAACATGTAAGTACTGACTGCTTCTCATCATTGCCGAAAATGGTATGGGGAGCCGGAGCCTTTCACTAATCGAGATGATGCAGGTTTTTGTATAATGATGCAATGTACATGGCAGAACAGCTGACCACATTTTCGAAAGCTTGGAAAGAACGTGAGGACCTCACTCCGCGGGCAAAGGCCATGTTGCGATTAGACAACGACATCAAGACTCTTCAAAATTTTGCCAATCGAAGCTATGGAAACGAGATGACGATGCAACGCACGGTTCTTCAGGACCTCCTGGGCAGTTCGCAGAGTGTTGTGCAACAGGATGATCCGATGGGCGCCATCGAAGCTGGGACGGCGCGCATTCGTTCCATGGCGACTACGTGGGAATGCATTCTACCGCGATCAGTTTGGTCTCAGGCCATCGGCTCACTGGTTGACGCTCTCGCCAACAGAATCATCATAGATGTGCTGGAACTGTCATCGATAGGACAAGACGAAGCTTACAGTATTGCGCATCTGATCGCTACGACGACAAGACTAGATGATCTGTTCCTTCCAAGCAAGCTCGGCGGGACAGAGCCCATGGGCAATGAGGTGCCAACCACGGAGCAGTACGCCCCCAACTGGCCTCGGCTGAAGTATCTGGGCGAGGTATTGCAAAGCGATCTCAACGGGATCAAAGAATTATGGTGCGAGCAAAAGCTGAGCTACTACTTCACAGTGCAAGAAGTAGTGGATCTGATCCATGCAAGTTTCGAGGACAACCCACGTACGAGGCAGATGATCAAGGAGATTCAAAGTAGGCAATATCCTGCGGTAGATTTGTGAGGCAAGCCGAGTCGGGCAGCATATATGTATACATGTAGATCCGGAAGGACCTCGGTGAAGACAAAATAGAAAGAAGGCGATGTGTTTTGTTCATGCAGTCAGCCCTACAGTTTGATGAAGGGAGTACCAAATTGCTCAATCTAACCTAACCTAGAACAACAGCAACAGCAACAGCAACAGCAACAGCAACAGCAACAACATCAACATCAACAACAACCACCCTCATCGTCTCCAGATAACGTGGGACTGCGAGGTCATCAGCAACCTCGCGTGATGCAAGCGAGGCGTGTGCATAATGCTGTTCTGGGAAAGCCGTGTCTTCAACCGTTGAAACTGGATGATGCCTCGAATCGATCGATTATCTTGCATTGGTCTCTCACGAAGAAGTCGGCCGCCCCCTCCCCCCCCTTCAATGCGACAAGTCACTTTTTCTACGCACCGTCACAGCGTCATGCAATGCAGCAGATAAGAACATGAAGCGGCGGGGACGGGACATTACGTCAATGGGTCCGTCGCGTGGTCCCATACCCTTGTCTCACGGCGTTAAACTCGTACATATGTACATACACGGCCACCGAGATTGAGAAGAAAAATCCGGTCGGCGGGTGCCACGGGCGTTTCAAAAATGGTCAGTCAGTCAGCATGAGGGCATGAGGCGGAAGCAAGGTCAAATGGCAACGCACCAAGTGTCACGGGAACCAGGTCTGAGAAATACCGGCTGCCACTAGCCAGGCTGACTTGCCAACTTGATGTTACCCCGGGCTCCGCGGACGGGAAACCCTGGGACCTCGTGGTTGTATCGGCACTTGAAGTCCACGTCGTCCCGGCACAGACGGGGGGTGGTGGTGCTTTTTATTTTCTTTCTTTTTTTTTTTTTTGTTCCAGTTCCAGTTCCTGTCCTGTCCTGTCGCACGCCAACAAGACAAGCCATGTGTTTCTTTTCTTTTCTTTTCTTCTTTTCTGGCGCTTCTTGTTCTTCGGCCCCCTCATGTCCTCGGTGCTCCGCAAAATACCGCACTTGCGATGCCTTGCGATGCCTTGCGATACCTTGCGATGCTTGTCTGCAGCGGACCAAGGTGCCCGAGCAAAGAGGGGGAAAGGGGGAAAGAGGGAAAGAGGCGTAGGTAGCTGAGCTGAGCTGCTTGTGCGGCCACGGCGAAAATGGCATACATTGGACGGGGACGCAGTCTCTCTCCCGCATCCCATCTCTCTCCATCTCTCCATGGGTCCATGGCACCGAAATGGCTTGCTTCTTCCCGTCGGACGCCTGACACCCCCTCCAACTCGTCTGTCCTTTTGGCTGCAACTTTCACCGCTTCTGCATCATGTACCCAGTTCTCCACTGTAAGCGGGAGTTCCCTTCCCTTGCAACCATCACCGGCGCCAGCCAGCCCGGTGTGGGGATGGGAGGGTTGGTTCGCGACAAGGTGGGAGGGAATAATACATGAAATATGAGAATCATGTTCGATTAACCACGCATACATGCATTACAAGGGATTTACTTGGTCATGGTAAGTTGTCAACTTTTGGAGCCGCAAAAATGGCAGTGCAAGACAATCTTTGACTGACTTCATTGCTCACAAAGGTCCGTCTATATAAATATGTGCCTTTCCAGAAGAGTCTCCGAACGCAGCAGGACCCAGGGGGGCTTTGAGGTTCTCAAGACATGACATGTTAGCTCCGAGGCTCGCCGTATACGGATGGAGACGACGACCTTTCCGTAAAGGCCAGCCTCCTTGCATGGTGATGAAGACGTGGTCGGCCTGGCGGGCAATTTCTACTCGTTTCTCCGTCACGTTGCTGAGGATGCGAATAGCAATGCTAGGACTGGGGAAGGGATGGCGATTTACTAGCGACTCGTAGATCCCGAGTTGCCGACCAATCGCCGATGGTATCTGGCATAAGTATCAAGTTCATAAGGCTTCGCACTCGCAAGTTTAGCCTACCCTCACTTCGTCTTTACAAGAGTCTGAGCGGCTCTATAAGCTGTAGTAGAAGTCCTGTTAGCCTTCTCTACTTGATAAAAGATGAAAAAAATTAATAAATTTGTACGTACACGCAGGCCTTGCTAAAGAGCCATGTTAGTCAGTGTACATTGGACCATGCAACAATGGTACCACTTACGCCCTTCATCATCCGCTACATGCTGGTCAGTTGAGATACTTTCGCGGCGTGAGGGGCCGTTGACATTGTACCTCGGGCAGACCGCCTGCGTTGTGGTGAGCTGTTCTCTAATGTCAGCTTCTATCCGCCGCTTCTTGTTGTGCACGTCCATGTGAGGGCAGTCTTCTGCTCCCGAGGCTTTGTTGGCTCGCATACAGTGTCCCCTGCAAAACCCATTCCACCTTTCCGGAGTTGAGAGTATTTTTCTGCTTCTTTCTCAATCTTGCGAGCTGTTGGCAAGACACCTCGACTGTCAAGAAAGGGAGCCTCTTTCTCGAAAACTTTGATGTAGTCAGTACCATTGTCAGCAACCCATCCAAGATAGCTTCAAGTACGTACGAGTCCCCAATGGCTTCACGCATCAGGGTCGCTCCCACAGTGCTGTCCACACCACTGCTACAAGCTCCAAGAACGAGTGCTCGGTCACCAATGCCCCTGTACCTCGGTGTTGGTTGAGGTCCAGAAACTTGAGAACTTGAGGGATGGGTAGAAAACACATGTGAGCACGGGTGACAAGACTTTCGGGAGATGGAAACCTTACGAGGCGAGCCCTCATCTCCAGAGAAGACGATTCCTTTGGGTTTCCGTCCCACATCAGCCATCTTGGTGGTACACGGAAACAGTTCAGCTGGTCCCCCTCCCTCACATTCATACAACCATGGCACCCACCAGTACGCCCCATCTGGTGTCACTAGTCAGATTACGGACAAACGAGAACCTCTGCAATTGTTGCATCGCTGACTATCCCTTCGCATCAGTCATGGATGGTATCTAGAACCGGATTTCGGGCATCGGCCACAATATGAAGCCACCGTCTCTTGTCACACATTTGTGCACCATGACACTGTGTGATGCTCGCACACGACTGCAAGTTTGTTGGGGGCATCCGCACGCAGTAAATGCCAACTCGGCCGAATCAATTAGGTCTCTGCGCAGGCTGATGATATGCCGGATCATCCGAGACCGAGACCGCTTCGACTTGGTAGCTGTGGTCCCGGTGCGCTATTGTCGAACCGGGCAGCTGGGGCGAGAGGTGACTGGATTTTTACGGATTTTATGCAGAGTTGAAATGGCGTCGCAGCAAGTTGCCACGACTGCAAACTGGCGTGGCCACGTGAGGTGCAATCGCGGGGTTTGGCAGGGTTTTCTGGTTTCAAAATTTCCCCTGAGCCCGGCCAGGGGAGACCCTGCTCGAGTTTGTTCATGATTGATCAATGATGTGACGCATGTTGCCGGGCTTGCCTCCTCATGGTAGGAAGAGCCTTACGACTCCACAATGCTACGTGTTTCGTTTGGCCTGGGGTAACAATTTTGATGCCTCCACTACTCCGTACTCCGTAGAGGGCCTTTATCTTCTGTGCCATGTATCGACGACATGTAGTCGGGGTGACGTGAAAACCTGAAAACTCAGCTCAATCCAATCGAATCATGGACTGCTTGCTTGCACTGCAACGTCGGCTGGAATTTCCAAGACGACTTGTCTCGTGATTCAGTCGGAAGGGGGAATGAGAGGTCCACAGAGTCTTGGCCTTTGATCAGACTCAGGGTTGATCAAGCATGGGTTCTAATGAAGCAGCTAGGCCAAATAGCCAAAAACGGAGTGCGCCCCCCCAACAGGCTGTGATAAATGAGCATGTCATGTGCTCAACAGGTTCCTACATACACCCGAAATACTGGTCATGTTCAAGTAAACCAATGTCAGCTTTCCCTGCGAATCCTAGTATTAGACCAAGGAAATGAAACATGATACTTGGAAACGTGTCTCAAAGAGGACACGGGTCTTCGAGACGACGTCTTGCTTGGTCGACGAACCTCGGTGACCCGGGAACACACGACCACGACCACGACGGCAGCGGCCTGGTCGAATGCACCTCTTCCCAGGATTGAGGCAGTATCTTCCGCTTGACAGGTGAGTACGCACTCAGATTCGGTGCAATCGAACCGAAGCACCACTCACGATTCTACTACATGATCTCGCGACAACCTGTTTCGGGCTTTCTGATATAGGCTGTTGGGCTGCTTGGTGGTTTGATGGCGACTTTGATACCACACGCTGTCATTGTGCATTGTCCAGGAAGCTACCTACCGAGTGCTTTAACAGTTTAATACATCACTGTTGCTGGTTTTGATCAACGAGATGCCTGTACATCTGAATTTCGGCTGGATTCATGGCTCCCAATGGCTCTTGCATTGTCAGTGGAATGGACAATCGGCCCTTCGGCGCAGTTGTGCTGCAATCGACAGCGAGAAGCGTGAATATTTTATTTCTCCCTACAGATATTAATTAGCAAGGGCGGCGTGCGGTAAACTCTTCGAAAAAAATTCCCCACAATCGAACTCCCGAATAGACAGCATCAATGGTGAAGTCGTCGGTCGTGACCGCGGCAGGACGCCACGATGGCCATGACGCTTCTTTTGGGAGAAGAACCTCCGCCCATGGTAATACATGGCACAATTATCGGAGTAACACTCTGACACGATCCGACGTACCTAGGTGGATTCCTGGAATGCAGGAGACGCATTAATATCGTGTGCACTGGGATTCGAGCCAACAGTCGCAGGCACCTCCCTGAAGCAGTATTGTTTATCCGAACAGACGAGGCGGGACGAAGTACCCGAGTACATAGATAATACTGGTCAAAGAAGTGTAAGCGCCTGGCATCTTGTCAAGCATCACAATGCAGGTTTCGATTGGTGAAGAATCCAACACGGAGCGCGCTACAAAACAAAAGCTGCTGCTGAGATACCCAATGAAAATTGATCAACCCATGATGCCAAGGGCCGTGCAGCTTGGCAATGACTTTTATCCAGAATGGCGTCTTTGCAAGAATACTGTTCAGCTGGCCGGGCAATCCTTTCTTCGCTCCTTTTGCCGAATCTCCGAGTTCTTTGTTTGACCACTACATAGAGCGGAGTAGGGACACGATGGCACAAAGCCCTAATCATGACGTCACGGACGTAGCTTGGTCAGAGCGCTTTCAAAAGTGCCAATCAATGGCACGAGCCACTGCGAAGGAGATGGACGGCAAAAATTGGCAAAGCTCATTGGCTTAAGGAATCAATCCGACTTTTTCTCATTCAATGTAAAGAGAAAGAGGGGGAGGGGATCAGGGGACGAGGGGACCAGGCGGCAGCGACCACTAGCGAAGCACGACTTGTCCATGTACCCCGTCTTTTCGATCCTCGGCGTTGTTTCATTTCATTTCTTTCTTTCTTTGCACTAGCCCAACAACATCGCCCGCCCTGTCTTCTCCTGTCGTCTCCTGTCGTCTCCTGCCGTCTCCTGTCTTCTCACGCCCCCCCCCCCCCACCCTCTCCCTTCTCTCTATCTTTTGTACATAAAGACCTTACTGCCACTCTGAGCAATTGTAGGAGAGTGGCAGGGGCTAGAAAGCATACATACAGTATGTAACAATGCGAAATGGAACAAAGCTTGGCCACGGAAGCAGAAGAGACATGATAGATCCGTCTGTCAGACGCACGTCACTCTTGCGTCGTCCAGCTAGCTTGACCGAATGGGAAAGGGAAAACAAAAAAGGTTTATGACCAGCGCCACGGCGCGCTCCATGAAAAAAAAAAGTTATGCCGAAGGCCTCGAGGCAAGTGTGGGCTGATTTGGGCTAGCCGGGCGCGTTCGGCTCCGCTTGCCCGCGGCAATTTGGTCAAGCCATCTGAGATGCAGGGCAGAAACTGCGTCACCACGACTAATAATAATACCAACAAGCCAAGTATCCACGACGAGAAAAATAGGCGCTCGTCGTAAGAGCTAGCTATTAGCAGCTTGCCCTGACCCGAGCCGGTGGTTCCATCAGCAGCCCACTAAGTGTATTATTACGAACTGTGGTTTCTACTGAACTGAACAGAGACGACTTCGACTCCGGAGTACACCCAATTCGGTCTTGTTATGGGCGTGCGCAAGGTGTCAAAGAGGGCTCGTTTCCCGCGTTTGATGGCAATCATGGGAATGCTCATGTACGGCGCTGTTCGAACAATGTCGGGACAGCTCCTATCCTGCCATTGACGAGACTTTGATGCCCCTGTGGCCATGGAGCTTGGCGGGGTACAATCTGGCAATGCGATCAGCTTACGGCGTATGGAGGGTAGCGAGCTGTGACACTTGTCTAATCAAGGCGGCATCAAATCGCGTGCCAGAGCCCTGCTTGCTGGGGTGAATTGATGAATCCGGCTTAGTAAATCTGAGAGAAGTTTTTTCAAAACGTTCGACTGGAAATTATGCCCACGCCACTTTTTGGGCACAGACAGACGGGACGAATTAAAGGGTGAAAAGGGTCCATCCAATTCTGATTTGCCTTGGCTCTGACATGCGACACGCGCTCACGCCGCACATCCTCTCGCAGCCACGAGCAGTCCACGAGCAGTCCACGAGCAGTCCACGAGCAGTCCACGAGCAGTCCACGAGCAGTCCACGAGCAGTCCACGAGCAGTCCACGAGCAGTCCACGAGCAGTCCACGAGCAGTCCACGAGCAGTCCACGAGCAGTCCACGAGCAGTCCACGAGCAGTCCACGAGCAGTCCACGAGCAGTCCACGACTGATCGAGATTCCGTCTACCCTGGTAAAGATGAATCTAGATGTCGGACTGGTGCATGCAAGTGCCAGCATGACTCTGTTACGTGACGTGACTCACCCTCAGTCCAGTCGGTCTGGCTGGCGGTCTGGCTGGCGGTCTGGCATAATACATGTTACATGCTCTCGGCGCTTGCCAAAAAAGATACATACAGACGAACCACTTGACTTTTCTAGCTCGCCATGTTGTTATTGGCTTCCGACGCACATCGTGGCACGCGTGCCTGGGAGTGCTGATGTGTCCATCTGCGTTAGCAATGAGTATTGGCGGCGCACATGTACAACAGGCAGGACAACAGGACAACAGGACGCTTGGCGCATTGCTACAAGGTTGCGCAACGGCACCGGATGGTTTCTTCAATTACCCATCCCTTTGATAAGTTGTAAAGCCTCGAAGATGTACTGGGCTCAGCATTCTAGGTTGTAAGCAAGGCACCTATGTGTATGCCAAAGACCTTGCATGCCTTTTCTAGTAATCCGCAGGCTCTTTACATCATATGAAGAAGCATTTTTAATAGCACATAATAATGGAATGAATGGGCCGAGATCCTTGTCCGCGACATCCCTGGGGCCTAACAATTGCCAAAAAACTTGCATTGTGTTGTATGATGCTCGCGTGCAGAGGCATTCAAATCAGTTGGAAACGAATCTCCTCTCTGCCTCGTCTGTCGCGCTATTCTTGTCGCTTTTGTTCTTTTGTTACCTCGTATCGTTGGCGCTCAGCATCCCTGCCCTGCCAAACCTTGACCTACGTAATTCCATCCAGCTGGAGCATTTGCTGAATTATTAGGCTCACCGTCGGCCCCGGCCCCGGCCTCGGCCTCGGCCCATAAGAATGCAAGGTCAAACGAAAAAAAAAAACCCCCCGAAAAAAAGAAAGGGCTTCTAAGCCACAAGCTTGACTACCAGCTGCGTGGCCAGGCGGAAGAAAATTTGCATGAGAGACTATGTATGGCCCATCTTTGCAGAGTGACTCTCATCTAATCCCCCCCCCGCATCGTTGCTTAACCTTGCCAGCGCACATGGCTTTTAGAAAGATCAATAGACTAACAGAACAGAATACAACATAACTTGGCCTGCCCTGGCATTTAGGAGGGGGGAAGGTGCGAGGCACCGACCTACCCTCTAGCCTTAAAAACCCTCTAAGAAATTTTTTTATCTAGAAGGGGGATGCCCTTTAATTAACCTAGTTAACCTAGCATAATCAATAAAAAGTCTTTGTTTTCTATTGAATCCCTTCTTTTTCTGGCCTTTTCACCAAGTGAACCACGTCCATGTTTGAAACGACCTGCCAGACCCCGTGCAATCCCAAGTTCCCGGGTCGATCCTTTGCTAGCAGCTACGCCCAGTCGAGCACTGGTATAGAATCGTAGCCGCTAATAGGCACTAGACAACCTTCTCAGGGCTGGACCCCATGCTGTCATGCTGGCTGGAACGGGAACTACGTATGTGGGAAGCTGATTCTTTGCTTCTTTGCTGGCCATACCCCTCCTGATCTGCTGCCGACCAATTATCAATATGAAATGATTGTCGGGTCTGTAGCAGATTGACACACGAGGGGGCCTTTGTGTCGTCCCGTCACGTATTACATACCTCCCTTGAAGTCCAACCCCATACTTGACTCTCTTGGTGCATTCATTGCTGGAAGGAAGCATATGTATGGACTTGGACACCTGGGTACGTAGGTACCTGGCTCATCCGGGCAGTGTACATGTCTCAGCACTGGATTTCCGGGGAGCTTCATGTACCTGCACACTGCTCTTTTATTCTTATTTTTCTTCTGCGTGTAATCCGTGTAATCCGTATGTAGTCACTTTTTGGCGTCGCGCTATGTACGTATCCATCCGACCAAGCCGCCCCAGCTCGGGGAGATTGCCAGCACGCCAAGCACGCCAGCAGAAGACGGCTCCCTTTCCCCTTTGTGCCCACCTTCCGCCCCTTTTTTGTTCCGTTGCCTTGGGCCGGTGTGGACCACTTTCTCTGCTGCTGGCACTGTGGCCGCTCCTTCTGTGATTTTCCTCCCACATCCTAATACATAACATCCATACATACATACATGCATACATGTACAGAGGTGAGTCTTTCTATAGCCACCCCCCCCTCCCTCTGGCTGTGTGTCCTGAGCCCAATGCACGCCCAATGCCGCCAAGTATGTATGTACATTCATATGTACTTCCTGGGGCATGCCTGGCCATGCCTGGCCTGGCCCCGCCCAGCCCCTTGTCATCGCAAAACCACATACCATTGTAGAGTACTTTACTTGGATGGCATCCCGCTCTTTCCAGCGTAGACTCATCTTGCCCTTTCTCTCCCAGAGCCATGACTCGGGAGACGTCAGCTACCAACTCGATCTTTTTGTCACTCACAGACAGTTCTTTGCGAAGATTGTTTGAAAGAAGCATTCACGTTACAGGATAGTCACGTCCCTTGCAAAACACTTTGCGCCCAGTCCATCGGCCAGAGCCTACTGCTCGTTCTTCGTCATCGCTCAGTACCGAGTACGAGGCAGGAAGGACTGCTACTACTGCTACATAGGGGCTAGGCCGGGTTCTCTGCCACGCCACACTAACGCGCCGTGGGCCTACCAAGACGCCAGCTGAGTCACTCTGCGCGCCGGCCAACAACAGCTTCAGCACCACCACCAGCAAACAAGTTGCAGCACACGCACACACGCAGACACGCACACGCACCAGCCCTCCAGCCGGCCTGCTCTGCTCCGTCACAGTCAATTCACTACCGTCAGGGCGTGCCTGGCACAACCCTCGCTACTACCTCAAGTTTGGCCCAAGTGTTGAGAGGACGCGGGCCGACCTTTCTTGTTCCTCCCAACCCTTTCTCTATCAACCCCCTCGTGAAGCTCCAAACGAAGACGACGACGACGGCGCTCTCTCCCTCCCTCAATTTTTTCAATCCACGCCTTGTTTCGCGACTGTGCAGCAGGATACTGCCACTGACCTATCCGCTGGGGTTTTTGACGCTCATTCCCAAGTGTGGAAAGTCAATTTCGGAAGCTCTGACAGCCTGGTTGCTGTCGGTCGCAACTCCTCGTCCAGGAACCATCACCGGTCTTCGTCCTCTGCCGGCACAAATTATACTGCAGGATATCCATAACTCGCATTACCTCCGGAAACCTCTTTGGGGCCGCATTCCGTCTTGCTACGCGCACCTCCTTGACGCACATATCAGTCAACAGCTGTCTTGTCTTGTGGCTCACGACAGGGTCCTCGGTGCTTGCAGTACACTGCTATCCAAAAACAGACACCTGCATAAAGCCAAGGTCGAGGTCGCAGGCCTGCCAGCTCACCACGCATTTTCCCGACGCTCTTTGGGTCACTCTGTGTCGACCCGACGCTCCAGATCTGTCGCTAGTTCCCGTTCCGCCGCCACCCTCGGGCTGTATTTTGATTGCAACTGGCTTTTATGCCTCCTGCGTTGGCTTGATCAGTCCTATTGGTAGATGAAGCAGGAGACCATCATCACGCGCGCACACACACTTTGCAAAGCTCGTTCTGCTGCTTGACTGACCATCGCGAGGAGAGGAGTCAACCAATATCTCATTACACACACACCCTGGGCAAACACCAATCCAAACATATCCCGGCTCTCCGTAGATCTATCAGCTCGACATTGGACGGTTTCCCCCACATTCCTGCTATACGCCCTGCCTTTTTCTCTTGTCTGCCTCCTGACCCAGGCCGTTCCAACATGCACACAGCATCTGGCCTGACTTCATAAATGTCAACACAGCCATTCTGAGGCAGCCCCAGGCTCTCGCTTCTTCTCCGCTCATGTGCATTTGCTTTGAGAAGAGACACACAAACATGTTGTCCGGTAACTCAGAACCTCAGCAGACAGCTGCTACCCGTACTGCAGAACCAATAATGTCTGCACTCGCAACACAGCTACGGCGTGCTCGCCCCGGCAGAGTTCAGACCACCTTCATTTCCAATTCACAGCCAACATGTGTACCGGCTTCAGCAATTAGCTCGTCCTCTGTTGCCTCGAGCTCACAGCAAGGATCTCCCATTATGTCACCAGACGCTGCAGTCTTGACCACGAGTTCCTCAATTCAAGCCTCACCCGAGCCCCCTCGATCCAGAGATGATGATCAATTTTCTAGCAGCTTTCAGCTACCAGACTCGATCCTGTCTCGCAAGACCAGCACCAACTCTCTTGGGAGGAGTTGGATGAGCAGTACAAGTCCCATCGCCGAGGCGATGAGCCCCGAGTCCCAAAGCAACAGCAACAGCATGTATGCCGCTGCCTCCACTGGCACAACGCCTACCGCTCCAAGTAGCAAGACGAACTTGATTCGAAGGCTTTCAAGCCGAGCATCAAGGAGATTGACCAGCAGAAGGAGGCAATCCTCCGCTGCTCCGACCAGCAGGGATGGAAGCGTTGGTCCTTGCTTTCTACGCAGACGCAGTGACAGCAACAACACTGCGCCGCCCGACTTGACACCCACCCCGACAACCGACTCAGAATCTGACGCTGATGAACGTGAAGATCTCATGTCCATCCGATCCATTTCCCTCGACCAGGTCCATAAAGGCTCTTCCGCCAACAGCACCACGGGCTCCCTTTCAGGCAGTGGCAATAACATGGCCGGCCCCGTTATTCCGCTACAGCTCCAACGGGGTACTTGGCTGAGAAAGATTTCCAAGAAGAACCGATCAAAACGAATATGTCTTGTTTACGATAGAGAGACCAACAAACTCACGTGGGATCGAACCCGACCGCAAAAGTTTCTTCACGTCGATGAGATTCGAGAAATTCGCCTGGGTACTGACATTCAGCAGTATGCTCGTGAATTCAATGTTCCTGAATCGGAGCGACTAACGTGGTTCTCAATCTTGTACACTACGCCCGACAAATCCAAGACGAAACTCATGCACTTAATGGCAGACAGTGTTGAGAATACACGTCTATGGGTTAATTTCTTGGAAGCCATGTTGAAACACCGACAGGATGTCATGACTGCATTGATGACGTTCAATGACAAGGCCATCCGGCAATTCTGGCACAAGGAAATGTCGAAGCAGTTTGGAGACCGACCTCGCACCAAGGACGAGGAAGAGCTCGACATCACTGGGGTAATGCGCGTCTGCCAAAATTTGCATATATATAGCTCCCAGTCCACCCTGCAGGCCAATTTCCGGCTGGCCGATTCCCGGCACCGCGAGGCACTAAATTTCGCCGAGTTCTTCGATTTTGTTCTTCTCATGCGACAGCGCCCAGAAGTACAGCGCATCATTCGCGGTATAGCTGCCAAACCTGACAGAGGCCTTGCTTTCGAGGAGTTTTTGGCCTTTTTGAGGGACGAGCAAGGTGAAGATGTCGATGCCAATATCTCTTTATGGGAGAGGCACTTTGCCAAGTTTGTCCGCAAGCATAGGTCTGATTTTCTCGATGGCCCAGAGTCATATCCCGACAATACCTACATGTCCGAGGCTGCATTTGTTGGGTTTCTCACCTCGAGACAAAATGGACCACTGACGGAGGAGCCCCAGGAATACACGCTGGACCGGCCCATGAATGAATACTTCATCTCCAGCTCCCACAACACGTATCTTCTCGGCCGTCAGGTCGCTGGTCAATCGAGCGTTGAGGGATACATCCGCGCCCTGGCTCAAGGCTGTCGGTGCGTCGAGGTCGACTGCTGGGATGGATCTGATGGTCAGCCGCAAGTTGTCCACGGCAGAACCCTCACTTCGGCTATCAGCTTCAAGGAGGTCATGACGACGATTAACAAATACGCCTTTGTCAAATCCAGCTTCCCCCTCTGGATCTCTCTCGAAGTGCATTGCAGCCCCTCCCAGCAAGCCCTTATGGTGGACATTATGAAGGAGGCTTTTGGGCACAGGCTGATCACTGAGCCGCTGGACCCCTCATCAGGAAAGCTGCCTTCCCCTTCGGAGCTCATGGAGCGAATTCTTATCAAGGTGAAGAAGCCCAGAGGCAGCAGAGACGAAAGCGTGCCCGCCGAGCCCGCGGGTCGGCGCCGTGTAAATAGCCTGACGTCGCCCACCACGCGGCCTTGTGTTCCAGATGGCACAATATTGTCACCCTCACAGTCGCTTCCTCAAAGCCCACTCCTGTCAGCCACCCATCAAGCCCGCCGACTTGTCAGCAAGAGCCGCGTCAACACCATCGCTGAGGGCGAGGTGCAAGATGTTCCCAGTGACACAGAAAGTGGAAGCGAGATTGGAGGCGATGGGAGACGATCGCAAAACAAGACGACACAATATCTCGGCGTCCTCGGCGTCTATTGTGCCGGCGTCAAATTCTCCGGATTCGAGGACCCTGCAGCAAAGACCTTCAATCACATCTTCTCATTCATGGAGAGCAGTTTCGCTAAGCACTCTCGTACCAAGGATGCGAAAATGGCACTGGATATCCACAACATGCGTTATCTTATGCGAGTCTACCCTGACGGTCTCCGGCTGTCCTCGAGTAACTTCGATCCTCTTATTTACTGGCGTCGTGGCGTGCAAATGGCGGCCTTGAATTGGCAAACGTTCGACTTGGGCATGCAACTCAACAATGCCATGTTCCAGGGCGGCAAAGATGAGTCTGGTTATGTGTTGAAGCCTGATGAGCTTCGCGATATTCAAATTCAGCCCTACAACTCGGCTATCGCTGAGGGGAAAAAGGAAAGATCTGTGGTGACTTTTACTATCAACGTCATATCTGCTCAGCAGCTCATGCGCCCGGCCAATCTGCCGGCCAACAAGTCAATGGACACGTACGTGGAGGTGGAGGTTTTCCATGCAAACGACAAGCGAGACAAGAAGGAGGTCGGCTCTGGTTTGACGCACGCATTTGATGCACCGCTCAAGTTCCAGACAGATGTCATCCGCGAAAATGGGTTTAACCCCATTTTTGCCGACGGAAATTTCAAGTTTACAATTACGACAAAACATCCAGAGCTGATCTTTGTCCGTTGGTCTGTCAAGCTGGCCAGCTACGGAGAAAGCTACAATAGCAAAGAGAGCGCCGCCATTGCCACCTATGCCGCAAAGCTCAAAAATCTGAAGCATGGATTTCGCACAATTCCACTTCACAACCACGCAGGCGACCAATATCTTTTTTCCACGCTTTTCTGCAAAATCGCTGTCGAATCCATTGAAACTAAATTGTTCAACATCGCTGCCACGACACAAGATGGAAATAAATTTAACCGCCTGGGAGGCAAGGTCTTCGGCCGGGCCAATACCAGCCCTCGCAGCACTTTCGAGAAGAACAGTTTGGAGAAGAACAGCTTTGACAGCTTTGCATAGAGTGCATGCTTCCCTCACAGTGCTCGCGGATATCCCGCCTAAAAACCTTTTATCTTTTCAAACATCGCTTCTCTTTCAATCTCATTGGCAGGACTGGTTTATCCTAGCTATTTTTGTTTTTAACATGCGAATTCCTTTCTTCGTTGTACAATCCCCCCTGCCTTTCCCAAAACTACACCGGATTGAGAAATCCCAGGCAAATTCTCAAACATAGTGGAACACAAGCTACTTTTCACTTCACAAAGCAAGATGCTTCTATATTCTCCAACTCTATTTCTTTTGTTTTTATAACATGTGAGCGATGGAAAAACGGCAGATGGAAAAAAATACCCCCTCATTACACGGAAAGTGAATGGGACAATTTGTTTCGATGACGGCATGTACCGTGTTTTATTAGCACCAAGGCAAGGATGGGCAGCATAAATATGTTTTGTTTTCAAAGCTCTTATGAATTGGGCATGTGCATTGTATGCGAGCTATGGCACACAGCATTATACATATAGACAGGATAGGTTCGGACACCGAACACGCATTTATATGCTCACCATGACCATGATGATGATGTCGCTATTCACTTGTTTTTGCTGTCCTGACGGGAAACAAGTTTTTGAATGTTCTCTTTTGTCTTTTTTCCCCTCTCATCATTGATGGGATGTTTTTTTTTTCCATCATTTTTCCCTGCCCGCTTCAACAGGTCTTATTTCGAAGGACAGGACAACACTGTTGCCGGACAAGGATCGGAAGTGTCGCTTTGGACCTCATCGTGAGGGAGATTGGACCCGACGACGGCTCGGCGTTTTGGAAGGGCAGCTAGGGGTACAACAAAGTGTGAAGTCGATAAATGGTTCGTGGGCTGCACGAGGCCCAACGAAATGGTGGGGTCACCGAGCAGGCCACGAGGGACAAGTTGACGTCGTCCATTCCACGTGCATTCTCTATTCATTGGCCTCCTTGCGTTTAGCCACTGTGTGTCGATGGGCGGCGCGACAAAGCCTTGTCTTGTTCAGCTGTCGAGTATGAAAGGGCGTGAGGGCGTGAGGGTGAGGGTGAGGGTGAGGGGTGATGAGAGTGGTTGTTTGTATGTAAGAGCAAAAACGATGTGAAGATCAGGGGCCCACCTCACATCCCAGTCTGCTTTAGGGCAGTTCAGCTCAGAAGCAGGGAAAGGGAGGCAAGACCAGTTATTCCCCAACAAGTGGCGTTGGTAAGGTAACTAAGCGTAGATCTTCAAAGGGCTAGTTTGGTAGATAGGGGTCCGATGGTGTGGAGGGATGGACGGACGGATGCAGGGAGGGCAGTAGTGCGTTGACGTGAACGGGAAGTACTTGGGTGTGCGAGATGGAGTGTTTTGGGATAATAGGCAGGGGCGTGGGCGTGGGGAGCAAGATTTTTGGGTTTTGGAGTGGCGTGATGATGGCAACAGGAACAACAGACTGGCGTGATTTCATGTTCGTATTATCAATATGTTGGGGGCCAAACTATTGCTTTTTCAGTGATTGGTTTCTGATCTGACGACGACGCTGTTTGTTGTGGCTATTGTGACGATTGCTGTGGAAGGATTTCTTCGTCCACTTGATGCTGGGATAGATTACTGCTTTGAGTGATGTTGGTTTCGGTGACGGTTAACATGAGAGACCTGATGACAGCAACAGCTTGGTGAAGCTTGATCATCTGCGTAGGGTGGGAGCTGCGTAGGGCAGGTGCCGTGGTTGGCAACTGTCGACAGCTGGCTGCCTTCGCTCCAAGGCAAACGACGCTGGCCAGGCAGATAAAAAAACCCTTGCACTGCAACATCTTCACAGCTCTTCATCTTGCCAAACCACCGCGAGCATGTCTCAGACCATAAAAGACGGCAAGTGGCGATGCACGCCCTGTGATCGTGAATTTCCTACCTGGGAGTCTCTGATAAGGCATAAAGCTTACAAGCTCAAGACTGGTGCCAAGGACCACATTCATTGCCACGTATGTGGTCAAGATTTCAAAACTGAGGTCGCCCAATTGCGACATGTTCAACAGGTAATGCAATATCCCCATTACGCTCTCGGATCTTTGGGGAGAGGGTATGACGGAATGCTGACCATCTTTCGAGACTCATCCCCAAGAACAACTTCTCGATTGTCCAGGCTGTGGACGAGGACCGTTCCATCGCCTTGCAGGCTTGATGGGGCATATTGAGCAAGGAGATTGTCCTCGAATTAGTATCTCCTCTTTGGATGAAGCGCGGGAGAAGAAGGTCGAATTTACGAGGCGCCTTGCGGCGTTAGCCCAAGAGCCCAACAAAAACGACTACACCAGGTTCCTGCCCCTCGAACAACCAGCAGAGAGCTCCAAAAATGCCAGGTCGGTTACACAAGACCCAGGTTTCACCATTGTACAGTCGGAGTTCCCAGCTCTATCTCTTTCTGGCGGAAAGGATCACAACGCCACCGAGAGCACGGCTCATTCTGGTGATTGTAACAAGCCTGGAGGCCCTGCAGCTTGGATGGAGAAGGAGAACTTATTCCCACATGCCGCAGATGCTCGACGTCCGAGTTCGCAGCAGCTAGAGGCTGCCACTCGGCCAAGTGAAAGGACGTTATTTGAGTCTATGAATCCGGATGATCCTGGGAACCCATACTTCGATGCCGAGAAGTATTACTCGAGTATTATTGAGCAGTATATCTGCCCCAAACTCGGGTGCGGGTAAGTTGAGCACATGTTCGTGTGTAGCGCGATTCTCAATCTATTGACACACGAACAGAAAAGTGTTCAAGACTAGCGGTCGCCTGGTCGGCCACCTTCGCTCGCCAGCTCATGGAGACAAGACATATCGCTGTCCATATTGCCTCAAGATGTTCAAAACTCTGACGGCAATTACGTCGCATGCGGAGTCTAGCTCCATGAACTGCCGCATTCGTGAAACGGACGGCTACAATGCTTTCCTGGACCAGTTGACGGCGGGTGTGGTCGATGTTGGGGGGCAAAATGAGGATGGAACTCTTCAATATACCACGGCGAAGAGCGCTCGAGCCTCTCTCGGTCTTGAAGGAGGACACGTTGAGTGAAATACAGGTGTTGCTTCGGATGTTTCGCTTTGCAGTAGACCATAGGCTTTCGAGGACACTAACTCTGATCGGCTGTTGCTAAACAATCTCTACGTTCAATCGTAGAGTACGAATCATAGTGAGATAAAATCGTTGGAGGAATGCAAAAGAGTCTACAGAGAGCGCCTCAACTTGTGCAGGGTAGGAAGCGTGATCGACGCTGGCCCACCAAGTGTACATTGTAATGCGTGCGGAGTAACTTAGTAGTCCGTACACCCCACGATGTTTGTTGCCGCGCCCACCCATGCAGGTACAGACGGTACAGACCAGATCCGGCGGCATCAGAATGGCCGCCTGCCCCGATCGACTCATTCGCGTTTCCCCATCCTCAACACGATACGACACGTCGATGCGATCTCTGACCATAACCGCTCCCTGAGTTCTTGCTTCGCTGAACGTTGCCGAATAGCCTGTCGAATGACCTCGAAACCTTTTCGTTTCCGTTGACCCAAGCTGCCACATTGGACCATCACGATCTCGACGGATCGCCGTCGACCCAGGGGACTGCCATGTCCCGGCGGTGTGCACGCACGATTGAGCGCACCTGCTGTGCATTTGCCACGTACATACCGCTGATATTCGTGTATGGCTTGACGACATGGGCCATCTGGGTGGTGGTGGAGATAGGGATGAAAGCCCCCAAAAGGAGTTGGCTGGGTAGGTCATGTCTTGCTTGCTTCATCGCATCATTGAACCTCTCCCCGAACGCTATCTGCATGCTTGTCTCGATGGATGGCAGCTGAACTATGACATAGTGAAGAAGCTAACACCGTTGATTACTTTCTCCATGCAGGAAATGGGTCATCTGCCGTTGGGCTCGTACTATACGCATTGCTGAATTGGTCATACACGACCGCCGTGTTCACCGATCCTGGCTCGACGACAAACCGCGACGGCTACGGCCTCTTGCCTACGGCCCAGGGCCACCCGCCCGCGACGTCATTCACCGTCAAGAGTAATGGCGAGTTTCGGTTCTGCAAAAAGTGCCAGGCGCGCAAGCCAGACCGTGCCCACCATTGCTCAACCTGCCGACGATGCGTGCTCAAGATGGATCACCACTGCCCTTGGCTGGCTACGTGCCTAGGCCTGCGGAACTACAAGCCATTTTTGCTATTTCTCATCTACACGACCCTGTTATCCTTCTATGCCTTTGCTGTTAGCGGCACGTGGGTGTGGTCCGAGGTGTTTCAGGAGGACGTCCAGCAGTTTGACAACATCCTGCCGGTGAATTTCGTAGTGCTGAGCATTTTCAGCGGAATCATCGGCATCGTGGTTGGCGTTTTCACAGGATGGCATGTCATGCTAGCATCAAAGGGTCAAACAACCATCGAGTGCCTCGAAAAGACGAGATACTTGTCGCCTCTGAAGCATACCTATGACGCCGCGCACAACCCAGCCAATCGCCTACCGCACGCAGCACAGAAGTTTGTGGATTTCCACACCAACGCCTTGCCGGGAATCACTCGGCCGGAGGAGGGAGAGGAGCGCAGGTCGAGCCAGGATTATTACGAGGCCCAGCGAACGTATGATGGGTCACGCCCCGTCCAGCAGACGTTCGAGGAGAGGGAGAGACAACAAAGTCGTCTGCGGTACGAGGAATACCTGGACGATCAGGATTCTACAAAGCTCCCGAATGCGTTTGATCTCGGCTGGAAGAACAACCTGCTGCACTTGCTGGGGCACAACCCATGGCTCTGGGCACTCCCTATATGTAACACCACGGGAGACGGATGGTCGTGGGAAGCCAGCCCCAGGTGGCTCGAGGTTCGAGAGCGCATCAGGCGCGAGCGGGAAGAGCAGCGCGCTCGAGAAATCAACGCGGGCTGGGGAGGTGACGACACTTTGGCCGCACCGAGCCCTTACTCCCAGCCCTCGAACGGGAACGGGAACGGGAACGTGAACGTGAACGGCGCAGGAAGGAACGCGCCCAGCAAAGCTGACCGCGTCCTGGGCCGCGATCCCAACCTGTACGCCGACGGATCCCAACCGAGCATGCAGATGCAGCGTCTCAGCACCCACGGAAAGTCTCTGGACGACGAGCTCCTGGACACAGATGACGAGGATATCACGGAAATGACGGGCTTCACAACCACGAGCAGGCCGCGCTCGCGGCCGGACGAGTCTAGAGACGACGCCGAGCGCCGCGCACTACAAGTTGTCACCAACGGACGGGTCTGGTCTCGCGGCGGCGCAATCGGCATGTTGAAGAAGGGGAGCACCCAGGGGTGGGACAGTAGAACGAGTCCACTTCCTCTGGACGAAGGTGTAGATTAGATGGTGTAGAATGGGAAAATGAAGAGCATGGAAGATGCTTGTCGTGGGATGTGTCGTCTTTGTTCTTCCTCGCATCTCATGTTGTAAATCGCTCGTTCAAGGTAGAACGTGCGTGGGATTTTGGAAAAAAAAAAAAAAAAAAGAACTGAAGAGAAAAATTGCATATGGGCTTTTAAGAGCGGTATTGCTTTGTGGCGTAATCTAGCTGTGATATATTCTTTGATACGGATCTAGTTCGTGCGAATTACATACTACTCTTTTCATTTTGGCGTCTTCATTCATGGCCCTGTTTGTTCTTGAAGCGTGAGGGGGTTTTATGCTATTGCTAATCTAGCTCGGGATACGGCGTTCTACCCATTCCCATTCCCATTCCCAGATCCATGTCCATGTCCATGTCTTGCTCTTCCTCGGTCTGTTGGTAATCATGGTGGCTGTGATGCTGGCCCCCGTATTCTTGCTCTTGACGGAACCTTGTATCGTGCTCGTACCCCTCATTATCAGACTCGTCGTCTTCCTCGTTGTCACTCCCCGTGTCGTCCGCATCACCCTCCGAGAGCGTGCCATGTCCGCCAACGACGCCGCTTCCTGCAAAAGGCGTGGGCGTGGACGGGGGGGACTGCTCCGACGCCTCCACGGCAGGCGTACTTGCTGCGTCACGCAGTCGCACATTGTACCCTTTGCTCTTCTTCTTGGGGGGTTCTCTGCCCCTCAGCAGGGTGAGTTCCTCATTCGTGAGATCGAGTTCCGGCAGGGGCAGGTGGAACGTGGTGGGCGTGGATCGCGTGGGCGTCATGTCGCCACACTCCAGCGTGGATGAGAAGTCCTCTTTGCCGAGGCGTCGGCCGAATTGGATGGCGACGAGTTTCGTCTTCATGATGGCCTTGACCTTGGCCCATAGCCCGCCGTGGTACCATCCACTGTTGACGTCGCATTCGGGCCGTACGGCTGCGTGGTCGAGGAGCTCCTTTAGGAGGGGGTCGGTAATGTCGCATACTTGCCAGACTTTGCCGTCGGTCGAGTACGCTTCTCCGTCGAACATGTGGCTGTCGGGGGCGACGTGTGAAGCGCCCGTTTGGTTCCTCCGAACGGATTGCCAGGGCTCGTCCTTGATGGCGCGTCTATGCTTTTTCAATTTGAACATGAGGGTCTGGTAGATGCGGTATTTGGGGTCGGTTCGTGGGTCAAGGCCGTAGGGCACCACACTGTCGCGCCATGGCCCGCCTTTGAACTGGTATGCCGTGTAGCTGAGGTACTTTTTCAGCTCGTTCCAGCTTTGGAGTTTGCCCTGGAGGTGGTTCATCAAGGAACGGCGTGTCCAGATGGGACGGAGTTGGAAGGCTTCTTCCAGGTCGGACATGACCTCTAGCATACGCGGGTCTGTCATGTTGGGCGCGATCTGGGGGCCCGAGGGGGTAGGGTCTTCTGCGCCGATGAAGTGTCCGACGTGCTTGACGGCTGTGAGGTTGAACGTGTCGCCATCTTCGGTGGTGCGCACATATGGGTTTTGCGAGTAGAAGTAGTTGAAGGGGAGACTCATGTGGGTGAAGATGGGTGGCGGGAGGATGTCCACGTTGGGAGGGCGATCCCTGCCTCCTTCAAAGGCGAACTTTTTCATGTTTTGCACTACATCAGGAGATTAGATGGAGGATGGAGAGGAAGAAAAGTCTATACGCGAAAGAAAGAAAGGAGGAAGGGGGAGGATAGAACGCCTACCGTCTCCTGATAGAACTTGATCGACATATTTCTGAGCAAAATTGGATCGATTCATGTCCCAGTAAAAGTCAGCCAGCGCACGAAATCGATGCGTGTGCTTGATAATGCCGACGGCTTCGACATTATATCTCCCCACGTTATCTTCCAGTTTTCTTCTCAACACTTTGGGTTCGTCTAGGCGTGCTACAGATTGGACTTGTCCCTTGTTGCTGCCACCACCCTCGGCCGTGGAAGCGTCCGAGATGTCTACATCTCCTTCCCAAGGGCCCTTGCTACCCTTCTTCCTCTTTCGGCCAGTCCGTTTTGGCACGGTGACTTTGAGCACAACATTGTGTGAGGCCGCATTATGGGACATCAATGGCTTACAGAAGGGGCTTTCTGGGCGCAAATACAAGGGTATTGAGTTTCTGGTAGTCTCCAGGGCCTGTTATGTTTTGGTGGCAGACATGTTAGCCGCATCTTCATTCCCAAGATGAGACCCGTTTACTTTGTATGTACAAGGGCAAGAAAACTCACATGTGCCAATGTAGGAACCCTGCCAAAGGCCTTCACTGCCCTATCTACGTTCTCCACGACGGCAGGAATCTCAATGGCGGAAAGGTGCCGATGCGCGATGCGATATCGAGGAGCTCCACCGTCTTGGTCAACGGGACCTTGGGCCGACCGTGAGTTGGATGGGCCGGCCAACTCAACGTCATCTCGCAATGAATCCATCATTTGCACTTGGTGGACTTTGTGGACAGTGGGTGGCACATATTCTGCCTGCTTGCGGCGCGGAAACCCCAAAGAACAAAACGAAGTTGCTTGGAAGTAGAGCTCGCTCGCAGTGTGTCGGATCACGGCTTTGCTTGTTGGTGTTGTTGCTTTCAGAGCAAGGATGATGGATGATTCAATTCAATGTGGATCCATTGTTGCTTGGCCCGTGCACACATCGGAACAGGGGAACAGGGTGGTGGTGGTGGTGCCAGTGTGCCAGTGGCTGGCGCTGAGGATTAATCGTGGTCATTGGCTTGTCGTCAGATTTTTATGATGATTATGATTGGGATAAGCGACCCGACGAGTGATGATGTATTGCAATACGGATTAGATGGATGAATTAAGCGCGCCAACTTCGAGACTTCGAGGCCGGGCCCTGTGAATGCATTGGGTGTATTTTGCCGGTACTTTGCCGGTACTTTTCATGTTTGGCTGCCACCTGGGGCCGCACCTGCCTCGACCCGAATTGAGTCTGTTGCAATTGATGCTCTCGGGCACTCCCCAAGTCCAGACATCGTGGTCAACTGGATGAACTTCAGTGACGGCCAAGGCAGTGTGTGTGTCATGCGAAGGAGGGGAGCCACGACAAAGTCAAGACCAACAAGACCACCACCACCCCCTCGTCCCCTCGTCTATGTACTCGTCCCCTCGTCTGCTCGTCCCCTCGTCCCCTCGTCCCCTACGGATTACTGCCATGTACATACATACATACAAGGCCTACAACTGCGAGTAATTTCTCCCCTGCCCCCCCAACAACCAAACCGTCAACTCCTCCGCACGACTTCTCTGATTTCGGAAAAATAAAAAAAGATAAGAATCCGTAGCCGATGACTCTGGTCTTGCTCTCTTCTGCTCAGACCAGACCAGACTGCTCTGCTCGCCAACTTGCAACGCGCCCCCCCCTGCCCGACGAGCTGCCGCTGGCACGACTTGCACCTTGCACCTGACTCCGTTCTGTTGTGCCTCTCCATTCTCCATTAAGCTACCCCACCGCAGTCGCGGCGTCGACTAGACCTGACCTTGCAGCAACAAGTACATACTTGGTTGCATTTGAAGTTACCAAAGGAAGAGAAAAAAGAGTCACCAAGGCATCATTCCGACGTCGACAAACGCGAGTATCCAGGTCCCGTTGACCATCATCATGAAGCGCTTTGGCAAAGGACTGGTGAGTGATTCAATCCTATACTTTCCCTCCATCTCGCCTCACTGGCTGGCCCTGGCGTCGCCATTACAACAACGCGCCGGCGCACTCTGTTGACATGCTTCACTTCTCCAACAGCTCGCGCGAGGCAAGGACGCCGGCAAGTCCTCCAAGAAGAATAAGGATTCCAAGGACGGCACATCGTCCCCTTCATCTCGAGATCCATCCAACCAGTCCCCCGTTCTGACGCCGACGTCGTCCTCTACCGCACTCAACGACATCCGCAACAAGCCCTTGCCGCCCAACACAGGACACGCGGATCACGGAACCGCCAGCCAACCGTCCAACGCTGGTCAGCAGGGCAGCAATCCCGATCGATTCGGCCCTATGGGTGGCGCTTCAAGCCCAAACGGGGGCAACGCCAATGCCAGATTACCCCCCACGGTGGTCATCAGTCCAACTCCCGGCGTGAGCAGACGTGCCCAAGACTCATGCACCAAGTAATTGGCCATTGAACCATAGCACTGACCCTTCTGATTGTTCAGCATATTCCTCCCCCGGGCGCCGCCGAAACCATGCCTCACGACTTGGCACCTCCCAAAGCCGGCCAGAAGTCACTCATGATTCACCGAGGCATTGATAACCGTGACGCCATTCCCGAGGGCTTACGAACCCCGAAACGACAGCATTCGTCTCGATTCGATATCTCAGCCCATCGAGAATTGGAGAAGCTACCGGGTTTTCACGAAGTTCCCCCGAACAGGAGACAGGAGCTTTTCATGCAGAAGATTGACCAATGCAACGTCATCTTCGACTTCAATGATGCCAGCGGAGATATGAAGGCCAAGGAAATCAAGCGTCTCGCCCTGCACGAGCTGCTCGACTATGTCGCCAACAACAGGCAAGTGATAACTGAGCCCATGTACCCGAGGGTCGTCGACATGTTCGCCAAGAACCTGTTCCGACCGATCCCCCCTCCCATAAACCCCCAGGGCGAGGCTTTCGATCCGGAAGAGGACGAGCCCGTGTTGGAGGTCGCATGGCCTCATATCCAGGTCGTCTATGAATTCTTCCTTCGCTTCATTGAAAGTCAAGACTTCAACACGAACATAGCAAAAGCCTACATAGATCACGGCTTTGTGTTGCAACTCCTCGACCTCTTCGACTCGGAGGATCCTCGAGAGCGTGATTTCCTCAAGACGACACTCCACCGCATCTACGGCAAATTCCTCAACCTTCGCTCCTTCATCCGCCGATCGATCAACAACGTCTTCTTCCAATTTACATACGAAACCGAGCGATTTAATGGTATCGCCGAGCTGCTCGAGATTCTCGGATCCATCATCAACGGCTTTGCGCTGCCTCTGAAGGAGGAGCACAAGATCTTTTTGACTCGCGTCTTGCTTCCACTGCATAAGCCCAAGAGCTTGAGCATGTATCATCCTCAGCTGGCATACTGTATAGTGCAGTTTCTGGAAAAGGATGCGTCTCTCACCGAAGATGTACGGGCTATCACTTTTGTCTCAAAAAAAAAAAGAAAAAAAAAAAGCTGACAATGACTGTTCCATCTAGGTCGTCCTTGGCCTGCTCCGATATTGGCCCAAGGTTAACAGTACCAAAGAGGTTATGTTTTTAAATGAGGTTGAAGACATATTCGAAGTCATGGACCCTGCAGAGTTTGCCAAGGTCCAGGAGCCTCTGTTTCATCAGCTCGCCAAATCGGTGGCTAGCCCTCACTTCCAGGTCGCAGAGCGTGCGCTTTACTTTTGGAACAATGAATATTTCTGCAACCTTGTCAGCGACAATGTAGAAATTATTCTGCCCATCATGTTTGCACCACTCTACGAGAATTCTAAGGGACACTGGAACCGGACAATCCACGGAATGGTATACAATGCGATGAAGCTCTTCATGGAGATCAACCCTCAACTTTTCGATGACTGCTCTCATGACTATACCGAGCAGCAAAACAGTGCTGCGGAACGAGAAGCACTTCGAGAACGCAAATGGGCTGCATTGGCCGAGAAGGCTGACCAAAGGCGAGCGTCGGTTGGCGTTGCCGATGCTCCCCAGCGGCCACAGGTTGGTGGAGTGTTGCCTCGACTGGACGAAGTCGACCCTGTCACAGAGGATAACCAGAAGCGGCTTGATTCGCTAAAGCTCCAAGACGCCTCCGGCAGACGACCTGCAGGACACGAACGACAAAGTTCACAAAGCTCCATTCGAAGCAGGTGATCTGTTGGATATGCCCACAAAGCACAATCTTCGTCTCGCGTTGTCGCCCAAGCTCATCTCCGCTCTTGCAACTCACGGAAATCAATGATACAGTGGAGCAAGGTACTATCTGCCTATATTTGGCCGGTTTCCAAATATCGTCCAATCGTCGACAACAGGCGAGACGAAGCTAAAGCGTATAACTTGAGGCTGCTTACACCACACCAACTCCTTGGCCAATATGTGCAAATTTATCCTTTTTTTTTTGGTGTGCCGTATTGGCCCTTCTCTTTAACGGCACTATGACAAAACCTTGAAACATGCTTTTATCCAGCTGTTCTTTCGCTTGGTTTCCACCACGCTTTTCCTGGGCCGCAACTTCCCCCAACAAGTACTACATCAAGTGGCAAAGGAGACAGAAAGGCGCCTCTCTTCACATCTTTACATATATATATATATATTGTGTCATGAAAATTGGATCAAGGAGTGGGGTGAAGGAAGGGAAAAAGCATGCGAGAATTGATTGCAACAAGCCGACACGGTTAGCATTGTTCTCGTGATTAAACCCGCATTTTTGGGTTTCACTCCCCCATACTTGGCCGCAATGCCTCGGAGGGCCGAATCCAAGCGTTTAGGGCATGTTCTTTCCCATTGCCGGACTTTTTTTTTCTCTCTTTTAATGGCTCCTTTATATGCTGGGAAGGTGGAACACTGTGGCTTGTAGTTGAGCGCAGAGGGGGACATGGATGCTGCCCGCCCGGCTCGCGAACAATGCCAGAGATAACCACTTTTTGCTGTTTTGTTGCCTTTGTGTAGACAATGATGCATGGTCGCTTCTTTTTCTTCTTCTTTTCATCCCATAGACTTTCCTGCGTTTCTATATCGTCATCACATGATCAGAAAAGTGCGTATTCGCTTGTGACGGATATGCAGGCAGGCCATTATGTGTATCATATTGCGTCAATCAATGGGGTTGATGGAACCCTTTTAGGTGGTATCTTTGATAATAATCATCATGTCCAACTTGATTTTCTTGTCTTTTACACTGTGCAATCCATTAATCAGACACCCTCCCTCTATCTGCCTCTTCCGAATCTCCCGGCACCGCCGGCACCCCGATAATACCCCCTCCCACCGCCACCTCCACGACCTCTATATCCTCCTCTGTCAAGGACTCGATTGTCATAGTTGTTGTAATGAAGTTGGTGTTGATGCTGAGGAGGAGGAATGGGAGGAGGAGGGGCGGGTGCAGAGGTGGAGCTTGTCCTGGATTCCAAGCACCCATGATTTGGGCGGCGAAGGCAGGGTCAGGCATCCAGCCTGAGTGAGGACCGCTGAGGTTTGGAGGAGGAGGGGGAGGAGGGGGTGGCCATGGTCCTTTATAACCTGATGGTGGCGGAGGAATCGGCATGTTTGGTGGTGGATGAGGAGGATGAGGAGGATGTGGAACATTAGGTGGTTGTCGAGTGGGCGAGCGGGAAACACGATCGCGGCTTCGTGATCGACTCGGCGTGTAGCTCTGACTACGACTGCGGCTGCGGCTGCGGCTGCGGCTGCGACTCGATGGAGATATGCGGCGGCGCTTGGTGGATCGTGATGACGAGCTGCGACGTCGGCTGCGCGAGTAACTTCTGTCTCTGGATGACGAGCGAGAGCGGGATTGAGAGCGGGAATAAGAGCGGCCTCTAGCGCGACCTCTATTCTTGCGATCCTTCATGCGCTCGCAGAATCGTCGAGACCAGCCGTAGTAGGTCTCTCCGCTGATGATATCCCCTGTGTTTTCGTCCAAAATGATTCTCTCGCCTAGCTCGTTGATATCGACGAACCCGTCGTCCTCTGGCAGACTCTCCTTGGCAAAGATTCTCTCCGCATCAGAGAGCAAGGCCTTCACCGCAGAAGTGATGGCCTTGTCTGCTGGCCCGGGAGAAAGTTGGAGCGGCTTGATCAGTTCCGGGAGCATGGGCTTCGTCGAGTTGGGCACGAGGTGAGGCAGCCACGTTGCGGCGGGAAGATCGTACCATGCCGTCGAGGCGTCGCCATGAAAAGAAGGAAGTACATAAGGCGCCTCCCTTACTAGCTTGAGAGTAGAAGACGATGTGGTGGGATCGGTTGCAGACGCGGGCGGTGGTGCGCCGCCGTTTGAAAGGGCCTCTTTCAGTTTGATGACTGCGTCGTCTGAAACGTATTGTCGCTCTTGCCAGAGGGTAATTAGATCTTCTAATTTTCGGATATGCTTAGGACACTTGTCGTATGCTGCGGCGGATGTGAAGAGCGCAGGGAGAAAGGGCTCCCATGCGCTGCTGAAGTCGCGATGGCTCTGTTCATGGTGCAAGGTGTCGTTGGCGATGTACAATATGTGGAGGCGACGGCGTTTGGAGCTCGGTCGTGGTGCGTTGCCGTCATTATCGACTTGTGCTTTGGAGAGGGCCACGAGGTATTTCGCGAGAGACGTTGTTCGGCCGCTCGATAGGGCGATGTTTCTTGTGATGTAGTCTTTGCAGTTCTGTGGGATTTGGAGATGACGAGGCAGGATTTAGTAAGGGAACCGCTTCATCTTTGATTTTGTTTGGGTATATACTGTTGAATGACCCCGCGTCTCGCAGCGTCGGGAAGAGCATTTGGGCAAGCGGGATGAAATTTGTTGGAGCATCATCAAGAGTGGAGGATTGGGCAAACCTGGACATTGGGACGGGAGCACTGCGCGAGTGTCGAGTTGAGAAGCTGGAAGAAGGAATCGACAGATGGGCGACTTGTGGATGTCGGATCGGCCCGGAAGAGGGATGCAGAGAGAGCCGCTTTGGCAATGGCAAGTTCCGGGGTCGCCATGGGGAGAGGGCGGCCCTTGGTGGAGGTGTATACTCAGTGGTGATGGTGAGAGAGAGGACGAGGACGACGAGGCGTTGTGGTGTTGAAGGCTGAAAGGTATTAGCTTCACTGTACGGAGTAATCGTGGGGGCCAATCGGGGGGTTCAGCTGGCCTGGAGGTGGGGCATGGCCTGATTTTATTTCACGCAATAAATGGCAAGCACGGTGTGAATGATGAGGCTTGAGATTCTCGAACTGAGAGCAACATTCAAATGATTGCAACCGTTCCAGTTGAGTTCGGGCTCAAAATTTCCAAAATTGGAGATTAAGACTTGATGTTTATACATAGGTAGCTGCGGCTGGCGGCATCATACAACTAAAAGTCACTAGATGGCTGGCTTGAGCTTTGAGGCAGACAGTCCGTGTTTGGATAGGAGCAAGACAATGAGCCCAAAACAACCCATAAAAATTAATCAATAAGACACGTTGATTCAATACATGCAACTGCGATTGTACAAGCCCTCCTTGGCTCGGCCTCTGGCGCAAACCGAAGCATTATGTACAATGTGACACACCACAAGCAGTCACAAGCAGTCACACGCAGCTTCCGTCGACTACGAAAACCTGTCGCCCTTCCGACTCCTGTACGGAGCAGCGCTCTCATATCTACTCTTCTCTTTCGTCTCATCCGGCTCCGTCACGGCGGCATGTCTCGTTGCTGCATGATCACGGCTGACCTCCTGGCTGGGCGAACCGGTCGTATCTGTTCTCGCAGGGGCGCCATCGTTACCATTCGTCGCCGCTGTCGCTGATGAGGACGCCGGTTCGAGCCCGGCGTATTCCATAGATCGAATCGCTTGTTTCTTGTTGCGGGCAGCCTCAAGCTTGGCCTGTCGGTCGGCGTTTATTTCTCGCTTGGCAAAGTAGTATGCGCCGGCGCCGGCTGAGGAAATACCTGTTAGAGCAAAACACGACTCTCGTCTAGGGCCCGGGCAAGATCAAAACCAGGGATTCGGAGGCTATCTGTGCGCAAGGAAAGCTCACCGACACACACGGAGCCCCAGCCGAGCCTGCGTATTGCATGTGTTAATTTGTAGATGAATCTTTCTCATCGATACGGTACGGCACGGTACAGGTCGGAAACATAGGAAAACTTCGGTTTGACGAACCAGAAAGATCGGACCTGCGCGCGAATTAATATGGGCCGAGGGAGGAGCAAAACTTACTTATCCCATGGGTAACGACTTACAGTATTCATTTCGGCGAAATGGGAAGTGTATTGATGTGCCTGAAGTGTTGCGCCAGAATTAAGGTCGGAGCTCCAATCTTGAAAGTGAAAGGGTCCGTCTTGGTGTCTTGGTGGTGGTAATAATGGAACAATTGAAGATCTGTCTGTGATGGCAGTGGCCGTGGCAGTGGCTGGTGGACCGTGGCTCCACAATGTTGACCGACGGCTCCGATGTCTGAGGCTAGCACTAGCCCAGAGCGGACTGAAGTCGTACCAAAAGATATTAGGTAATGATGATGGTTAATTACTGTCTACTGTAGCTAAGATTAACCTACACTTATTACTAGCCTAATTTACCCTTAATTACATAAGCTATTCTTTCCCTTAATAGGCTAGGGGGGATATTCTATAGGTGTTAACCCTAACACCTAAAACTTCTATTATAATACTTTATCCTTCTCTAGATCTATATAATCCTTAGTTCCCTATTTAGCTAGATCCTATATGTTTAATTTAGATAGTTAAAGTTTCTCTAATTACAGGATATATAGTTTTAAGTTATCTAGGTAGATTTTTCTTACTATCCCTCCTTTTAATAGTTTAACCTTATATATTACTAAGAATACCTTTTAGATAACCTTTAATAGTTTCCCCTAGGTCTTATAAAACTTTCTTTTTAACTTATTCTCTTTATTTATCTTTTCCTATATAAGATTTCCTACCTTAAGGCTCTATCTAGGTTTTATAGTATTATCCTAATTATTTACCTTCTATATCTAAACTAACTCTCTCCGTTTCTCTTATAAATCTAGGTTTTATAAATTAGTCTCTTAAAGTAGTTCTAAGTTATTTACCCCTAGATTCTCTAATTCTAAGATGTTAAATTCTTCTACTCCTATATATTTTATGAATAGCTTAAATCCTATTATTAATATTACTAGGCTTATCCTAATACTTAATATATAGTAATTATTAATAACTACTATAATGCTAGGGATAGCTTAGTTCTAGGAGTCTAGAGAAATTCTATCTCTCTCTATAGCCTATTTTATTAGCTATTCTTTAATAAGTCTTATATTTTATTTAGCTAATCCTATTAAGGATAGGTGTGAAACTAGTCTATATATTACAGTTATTTTATGTTTCTCTAAGGCTGCTTAAAACATTAGGTTTTTAAAATATAAGCTATTATTATAATAGATTCTTTTTAGCTATTTAAATATTAGGCTTTAGCTTTTATCCTAAGCTTATATAATAGAATCTCCTGTAGCTTTGCTATAGGATTATCCTAATGTAAATCTTATTATATAGTCTATAGTAACTAACACATACATGTCTTTGTTCTTTACCTTTAGTGTTATTAGACCTAAATAGTCTATTATAACTAATCCCTATGGTTTTAATATAGTAATAGTCTTAGAATTCGCTTAAGGAACTTATGTCCTAGTTTGTTAATATACTAGATAGGAGTAATAGTATAATTCTATATCTTTGCTTTAGTCTAGCTAGAAATACTTCCTATGGAGTTTATGTATTATAATTGCTATCCTAAAATGCCCTCTAGTGTTATAGGCTTCTTATAACCTCTTAGGTACTCTAGTGGATAGTATGCATTTTACTAATAACTTATTAGATTCTAAATAATATAGAGTTTAGTTAAAAAATCAATACTTTAAGGATTAATGTTAAATAAGCTTGCGTTGTTTTGCTAGGATAGTTTAGTGTCTGAAAACTATAGCTAATAAAATCTCTCCATACTATATTAATTTAAACTATTTAAGGAGTTCTTAGTATAACTTCTCTATTATATCTTTATCTAAACTTCTACCCTCTAGTAGAACTAAAGTTATGTTTATTAAAACTAAGATTAGTTAGTCTCCTATAGCTAGTGTAATGTTAACTCCTATTCTCCTGTCTACTAGAATTAGATCTAATCTTAAATAATCTAGCATCTAAGATATTCTATTTATGATCTTTATAATCTTTGTGGTATTTAGATAATAAATATATTCTATGTTTAATTCTTAGAGTATATCCACCTAGTGGGCTACCTTTCTATAGACTTTGGATATATTTACTATTAAATTAATAATACCTTTATAATCCGTATAGACTTTTAATAGATATAGTAAGTAATTAAGTAACTATCTTGTTTCCTTTAGTCTTACTATAATAGTAAGTATCTCTTTTTCTAGTATAGAATATTGCTTCTTAGTATCTCCTAACTAATATAATATTTACATAATAATTCGCACCTTTAGGAAGTTAGCGTTAGTAGCACTAGTTCCTAGTTTTATATTTTCTATCTAGAATAACACTCCTCCTATTCTAGTATCTAATGCGTCTATAGCTATATAAAACTATGATCCTAGTCTAGTGCTAAATATAGTGTTTTCCTAGATACTTTTATATATTTTTATTATTACTTATTAAGCTTCTAGTGTTTACTTAGGTTTTTCTCTTAATACTTCCTCTTTCTAGATAAAGGGTTTTCCTATCTTTGTTATTTTTAGTTTTTTATAAAAGAAAGCTTTCTTAATAGTAACTACTAAGTTAGATCTTCCTAGTATAAATTTTTATAGGAATAAAGTTAGGTAAATAAGTATAAGTACTTTATCCTAGAATTAGGGTAGTTAATCTTTAAACTGCTTAGCTAAATTAGCAAATCTATTATAATGTTTTTAAGCTAGTTATATCTTTCTATCCTTTAAAGAATATCTAACGTATTTAACTTTAGAAGTAAATAATATAGTTTTATATCTGCTTAATCTAATCAGAGCCTATATAACTCTTAGAAAGTACCTTTTCTAAAGGAAATTAAAATGGTCTTCCTAGGTTTCTAAGCCTAAGTAATAATTATTAACATAAATAGAAAAAGAAGTGCGCAAATCTTCTATATATCCTAGAATTAATTCGCTTTTAGTACTATCCTAGAAAAATAGGTGTCTAAAAATTAAGTCCCTAAACCTAGCGTAAGTTGCTAGTAATCCCTTTAATCCTTATGCTATGTTATTATAGTAATACATTCTATTTAGCCTAGTAAAAGCTAATTTATGTTTATTAGGTAGATAGATCCTAATAGCCTAAAACCTATTTAAAGCATCTATTTGCAATAGAATCTGAGAGCGACTACAATAGATTAAATCTAGGTTAGCTTCTATATTGTGACATAGATAACCTAGTTTGATTATTTTGCTATTTATATCTTTATAGTTATAAACCACTCTAAAAACCTTCTATCTAGGCTTTAGAGCGAAAATAGTTAGTATAACCTATTTAGAGTTACTATAGATAATAATTCCTGCTCTCTCTATTACTAGGAAAACTTGTTTTAAGAAACCCTAATAAGCAGTGGAATACTTATATTATTTACGTTTACTAGGCTTCGCTCCTAGAATTAGGTTAATGTAATGCTAGATAAGATTAGTAGTGTAAATATCTTCTAGCTTTAAAATAAAGCAGTCTTTAAAAGTGTAATATAATTACATAATTATTATTCTCTAGTTATTATCTCCCGCATAGCTTCCTAGTGTTATATATGAATTCTTAAACTATAAAATAATGGTTTTAGGGGTAAGGTAGATAATAGATGATTTATATAAAGATTCTAGAATCTTAAGGGGTAGCCCTTGATTTCCTAATTTCCTATACAAATTAACTCACTAGTCTGTCTTACTATGTTCTATGTACCTAGTGCTTGCTTTCCTAGTAAGGCTAAATCCGCTAAGTTTACAACATAATATTTGCTAGCATTAGTTTCTTTACCTAAGTCCCGCTACTTTTTATTTATATAGGGATTTCTGATTTCTAAGGGGGACCCCTTAATATTTTAATTTTACATATAAATTAGTATATGCGCGTGTCCTGTTATGTCTAGGTTATATTTGCCCTTCCCCTCCATAACTAAGTCCTTAGAATGTGGCGTCCTATCTAAGGCTTCCTAAGGCAAAACTTTAATCTAGTTATTTATATAGGGTTTTTTATTTTCCTAGGTAGACCCCTTAATTTTCTGTTTTCCTATATAAATTAGGTCTTTCTAATATCTATTAGTATTTAGATTATACTTATCTAGCTAGGATAGTTAAGCTAATCCTGCGAGTATTTCTAGGAGGTCTAATGGTTTTATTTCCTCTGCTTCTATTAGGTTAGAGGTTATTTTATTCTCTTTAAGTTCTTCCTCTATTTGGATTAGCTATTTAAACTTTATAATACCATAGGTAGTATTTTTATTTTATTCTCTTTTCTAAGCCTTTTCCCTTTATTTAAGCTAACTCTAGGTAATTTTCTATTTCTTAGGTGTTTATCCTATTAGTATTAGATTAGAAGAGTAGGAGGTAAGTAATTTTATTTCTATCTTATTAGTAATCTTATTAGTAAATCTATTTATTTTAAAAGTCTAAATTAGTTTCTATAGGACTATAGCGCTATTAATTAAAGTTAATTTACATTTCCCTAATATAGTGTAATCCTCTGTTCTAAGTATAATACTATTCTCCTTAGAATTATCTAATTTAGTAATACTTATAACTATTCTCTTTATTTTAATTTCTATTCTCTTGCTATTTAGGAATACTTCCTATTCTTCTCTCTTTATTTAAGCTAATATTTCTTTAATTCTAGTTTTAGCAATACAATCCTCTAATAATCTGTCCTCCTAATATATATATTATATCTAATTCTTAGTTATTCTCTGTTTAGAGCTTATCCTCTTATCCTTAACTAGTAGTATTAGATTAATTAGTAATCCCTGCGAATAATTGCTAGTGATATTATTTACAGTCCTTATTTTTTCAAATCTGCTTTATTAGTTTGCTTACGGATTTATATATTTATTCCTCTTAGGATTTCTTTAACTTCTTCTAGAATCTCTTAATTATCTTCTATAAACTTTATAGGTTCCTTAGGTCTAGTTCTCTTAGGAAGTTAACCCTATTTATTAAGCCTATGAAATAAATCTAGGTATAGGTAAATTAGTAAAGTCTAAGTGATTTTATTTGCTCCCTTAATAACTAACTTATTATTAGTATAATATTCTATAGCTTCTATTCTTCTTAGCTAGACTTTGCCTAATAATATATCCTAGTCCTACTAAACTAGTATAACATAAAACTTCACTAGAGCTAGGATTCCTCTTGCAATAACTTATAGATAGGAGCATAAGGTAATCGGATATTTAGCATTATTTACTATTTAAATATACCTCTTCTTACGGAGTTAAACTGCTAGAAATCTATATTATACTAGATAGCTTTTACTTACTAGTTTTACACTAGACCCTCTATTAATTAAGACTAAGTTATATTAGTATTTCTTAATATATATTATGATATATCCTAATATTATTGCCACATCTCTATCGGGTTTTGCGACGTTATTCTAAGTAATAATTACATTCACTAACCTAATTATTACGTTAGACTAGAAGGTTAGCTAGATAGCTTCTTTAAATAGTTTAAATAGTTTAATTAGATTTATAATTATAGACTTTACCCCTTACTCTTTGTCTTTTTCTAATACTATATAAGATAGCTTAGCTATTATTAAATAATTAATATAAGTTAAAGCAACTAGAGAATACTTATAGAAACTATTATATTCCTAAGGTATTATCCTAGATTAAATAAAGGAATATAATATTCTTTAGTTACCTAAATCTTCTCTAGTTCTAATCTTCGCTTCTAGGGGGATTTTCTTTTGCCTTTATATCTCTTATTAGTATATCCCTAGGTAAATTCAAACCTATTAGGACCTAGGAAGGACCTATAATTCTATCTAAGTAAGGTCTTAGAGTAGGTAATAATCTTTTAAATTCCTCTAGAGTTATTTCTTAGACTAGATATATTATATCTAAGGATAACTAAATCTAAGTTTAGCTAGTGTCTTTAGTATCTAGAATCTCCTCTACTCTCTATTAAGCACGTTTATCTAAAATAATGCTAGGCTTATTAGTTTATTTTGTAATCTTTCTAGCTAGGCCTTATGTTTATATAGGTTTTGTAGATTTCCCCTTTGCTTTAGCTAAAGTTATAGTATAAGCGAAATCCACCTTATTCTCCTCTTAGATGTAACTTAGGGGTCTATAGCTTAGCATAGAAGTATTAAGTAATAAAAATCCTTAGGTTAGAATAAAGCCTAGTAGTAGGATTATCTCTCTTCCTAGCCTACTAATAAAGTTAGATTAGGTTAAATTATCTAACTCCTATTATTATTCTCTCCTTATCTATAAACCTTTAGTGTTCTAATATACTTAACGCTTCTTAAACTTATCTAGAGGGCATATATCTCTTTATAAATAGTTATACCCTATATGTCCCTATTCTCTATATAAGAAATACTAGAAGAAATCCGGATCTTATTATATATCTCCCTAACCTAACTTAGTTATTATTATTACAGACTTCCTAGGTAATTAGGGAGGATTACTAGTTATGTACCTTCCTTATCCTATTTACCTATATAGTCTAGATAACTCTCCTATAGCTTAAGCTTAAAATACTTTAAGCTAATAAATAAGCTTTGCTATCTATTTATCCCTTTTTATTTAGGCTTTAGTAGCTAACTTATCCCTCTTAGCTTATTCTTCTATTTATATATAAACTAGGTCTAAATAGTCTGCTATCCTAGGGTCCTTACTAAGGCGTAAGAGTTTCTTAGAAGTAAATAAATAATAATTATATAAAATAACTTTAAGATCTAATATTATAAGATCTTATAATACTATTCCCTAAGACTATTTATTAGTTATATATAAATAATTTATTACTCTCTCTTATAGTTAGTAGTCTAACTCACTATCTACTATATATATTACAAAGTTAGTAAATAGGACTTATCTAGCTTTAGCCCTTACTTTTAATAATAAACATTTTACTTTTTAAATATAGGCGTTTAATATCTCTCCTAGTTCTCTAGTAAAATAGTATACTTCTTATTAAGTAACTACTTCTAAGAGGGGATTTAGTTTCTTAAATTTCTTTACAAACTTATTCTTAAGGATACTTTATTTTTATTCTTTATTATCTAGATTTTTATACTAAGTTATAGCTTTTTCTCTTAGACCTTAAGTAAAGTTATAATATACTAGGGTTTTAGTATATTTAGGGATTTAAGCTATAGTTACTATAGCTAAATAGTAATTCACATAGTCTTAGGCTAGTCTATCTCTAGGATAACTAGAGAAAGTCATTCCCCTAATATTATATAATATTATTAGTAAAGAAGGAATATTTATAGTAAGGATCTATCTAGACTTACTAGCTTTCTTAGGTTTAGGAGATTAAATTATTAGGGTTAGGAAGCAAGGTAATATATCTTTATATAAAGATAAGATAAGGGGTGATTTAGAACTAGGACTTAGATAAAATAGGGATAAAGCTTTTTCTAATTTAAAGTTAAAGTCTAAATCTAGGTCTAGCTATAATTATATTTTAAGAGGTAAAGGGTTTATAAAGGGATTAGATTAAAGATTATAGGGAATAAGAACAAAATTACCTAAGTATAAGTAAAGAAGATTTCTTTTAATAAAGCTAAGAATATACTATAATAAATTCTAGTTATAATAGAGGTTAAGGTTAAACTTAAAACTTACTATAATAAAGTTCTTTATTAGGTTACCTAAAGTCTAAAAGAAAAAGAAAAACTAAGTGTCCCCTAATTAGTAAGAAAACTATCTTAGCCTCCTTTACTACCTTCCTATTTCTTTTCACTAATTTCTTTATTCCTAAGTTAGGCATGCCTAATTTACATAATAACTTATACCTCTAAACCTTCTATTCCTACCTCTAAGTTAAATTCTCGCTTCTAAAGCATAGTGTATAAACTGCATCCACACTATACTATCTAATTAGAAGATTAGATAAGTGAAAAAGTGGAGATAAAAGTAAGTTAAAGTGGGGTAAAAGTGGGGCGGTAGTCTGTGCGCCCCTTATTAGAATTTAGTGGTATAATAAGCTTAGTAAACTATGGTTTTTATAAGTAAGAGATTATTTAAAGCCTGCCCTAAAGTATAAGGTTTAGTTCTTTTATCTAAAGGTATTACGCTTACTTATAATAGCTTCTTCGCTACTATAGCATAGGGGATTAATTACTACTAGAAGTTCTAATTTAATATCTATAGTTACTTATTTTTTATAGTAATAAATATAGTAGTGAAATATTTAACTTATTACTTTATTTAAATAAAGTCTATAGTGTATCCTACTTATTAGACTAAGTCTAGTAAATACTAATTACTAGGGTGAATTTCTAGGTCTTAGGTGTGATTCTATAGTCTCTAAGAATTTAGAGAAGGATCTTAGTATCTAAGTCTATCTAGGTTATATTCTTTTACTAGGGTAGTAATAGTATTTCGCTAAGTCTAGAAATAGGTATTACTAAAGGTGATTTCCTTAGGTTAAACCTAATTTCTATAGTCTTTTAAATTAGTTTAAAGTGTTTTTATGTCTTAGCGTGTCTAGACTAGAATAAGACTTCTAGGGTCTCTTAGTATTCTATTAATTATTCTTTCCTAAGGGCCCTAATTCTCTAACTCCTAGCTTATTTGTAAGTTATTCTTATGTTATTTGTTTATTATTAGATTATTCTATTCCTAGTTTTATTGTAATTCTAGATCTCTAGTTATGATTCTATCTATAATTCCTAATCTTATTAGATATAGGGTTCTTATTATTTGCCCTTTAACTAGTGTATTTAAGTCCTGTAGTTCTTAAACCTATTACTTAAGTCCTGTAGTTCTTAATAATTACTACCTTATAGTTTAAAGCTATTCCTAGCTATAGTTAGTCTTCTTCCTTATTTTCTATTATCCTATCTTAGTAACTATAGCTCTAAGAATGTAAATTTAATCTGTTTCTAACCTTAGCTATACTCTAGTAGTTTTGTAAATAGTTTCTTTGCCTAATTAATCTTCGCTTAATTATATAGTATTAGATTTAATTTTTCTTTCTTTAAGATATAATTAATTCTTATAGAGTAATTAAACAGAATAATAAGTCCTAGTCTTATTACTATAAAGTTGTACCAAAAGATATTAGGTAATGATAATGGTTGATTACTGTCTACTGTAGCTAAGATTAACCCACACTTATTACCAGCCTGATTCACCCTCGATTACATAAGCCATTCTTTCCCTCAACAGGACCCAAATCGGCGAGGATATCTGCATACTAACCGATGCATATCCACTTCCACTTCCACTTCGAAACCGTTGAACAATTTGTCATTTCTCATTTGTCATTCGCTGCCCGGTATTGACTGCCAGCAGCCACAACTCAATCTGCGTCTGTGACCACATTGCCAGCATCAAATTTGTCTGCTTACATACAACATACATACAATCACCGGCTTGCCTGCGTGCCTGCCTCTCGCTGCGGTTGTTCTTCGTCACAGACACAGACACGCAAGCCCCGTGCGCCCTGCTTCGCAACGCCAATTTTCCAACCGATGGAATAATGACTCTTTGCTCGCAGCCTGTCCCCGAAGTCACATCTGTCACGGTCAACCTCATCAGCGTCAACGTCTGCGCCAACGCACCAAGTTCTCCAACTGGCGCCGTCGCTCTGCCGTCCCCATCTTGTACTATCGACAAACTTTGGCCCGATCGCTGTCCCTCTCTATCACAGATTCACCACCATCCTCGCGCCTGTTCTTTGTTCGGAGAAACGCGGCCTTTGTCTCGCCAGAACAAGCTTCCTTCACAGCCTTGACTGACGGTAGCATTAGACTTGAACCAGACTCGCGGGAATGACTTATTAGACCCAGCCAGAGAATGGGTGTTGGCGGCGGAACAACATCTGCAGCACCTCACGACCCCGCCATTGAACTTTTGTCTTCAAAAAAATCAATTTTCCTCCCAACATGGGGCCACCAGCCAGCGATGGCCCGGATGCCTCATCTATTGTATGTGAACTGTGCTTTTGAACTCTCATTATTAGCAAAATCTCCCTACTTCTATGCATACTTCTGCTTACACTGTCATCTCGACAGAAACCCGTCTCGTCTCTCCTCGCACGTTTCGAAAATCTAAACCAATCCACGCCTCCTGCAACGACGCATAATGCTCCCTCCAGACCCATCTCGCCCGTGCCTAAACCTGACAGATTCCGGAACTTCAAGTCTTTGCAAGACCCTTCCTCCTTTCAGAACTCAGCTCCAACTTTACCCGTATCGAAATCTGCCGGCATTGCGGCCAGACCTCCTGCGAATCTTGCGCAGCTCCAGGCGAACGATTCATCAAGTAATACTCGCCATGATGAGGCGCTCCCGATTCCACATTCGTTTACGCGGACCCCAGCTGCGACGGATGGCAAATCCGCAGCTTCGGTGATGCCCCCTCCGCCTTCCCTCAAGGTCTTGCCACCTCAATCACCACCAAAAGCCCAAGCAGGAACGGTGATTGTGGCGGGACCCCAATCCCCCTTCTTGGATCCAGCTGCTGCCGCATCACATGAGCTTCCTGGCGGCTCACCGATACCGATGAAGCTTCCTAGTCGACCTATGACCCCGAATCACCCTCCATCAACTCCTCGATCACCTCGACCGGGTTCATCCAGACCGCCGTCCCCTCCTCCTCCGAGACGATCAGGCGAGCTGAAGCAAGACGGGAAGCTACCTCCCCCCCCACCAGCCCCTCGCTTGGACAGATCGCGAAATATCACACCCACTTTGTCCAAATTTTCTGATGCTTTGAAGACGAAGGAATCTATCAAAGCCAGCATGGCTGATGATAACTCTCCCTTCAATAGCCCTCCCAGTAGCCCTGAGAAAGAGGCCATCGATGAGGTACCACCACAACTGCCGATACGGCCAAGACCAGGAACAGGAACAAGCAACCAGCACAAGGTCACAAAACCTGGCCCTTCTTCGACCGGTTTCGAGCCTCCGCCAGTGCATCACGCAGTAGCCGGCCGGAAGATTGACCGTGACACAAGTATCAATGGGATTGCGAAACTCTCGCTTGTCGCGCAACGCACCGGAGATGATCGATACTCCCAATCCCCCAAGCGTTTGGCCGGTGACTTGCCATCATATGCATACAATGCCAACATCACGGCCATGGCTACGCCTCCGCCGAAGCCTCCCAGACCAGCTCAACGGGATTCGCCCAAATCCACTAGTGCCCAGTCGTCATCAGCCCTCAGTACACGACCACAAAAGCATTTGACTACCTTTCAGTATCCTACGCCGCCAACGCGAAATCAGGGCTCCTCAAAAGTCGTCGAACGTGTTGCAGATAGAGATTTGGGGATGACCACATGCCCTCAGTCCTCCACCAGTCGGGCAACTCCACGAACTGGGTCCCCTGAGAGTCTTGCAGCAAGTTCTGAATCTGTCGATCACGTAAATGTCTTTCCAGACAATGCAAATGTCAACCGGCGGCCACCGTACGTCAAAAAGGGCTGTTACGAGCTGCAAACCAAATACGATCCAAAGATTTTCGATGTTTGTGGACAGCTGGTCTGTACGAGCGGCCACCTAACAAGAGTATGGGATGTAGTGGATGGTGATCAGCTTATGAGTCTGTCCCACACTGAAGGAGTCAAAGCCACGTCCGTTGCGTTTAAGCCCGCGGTAGATCCCGAACACGAGGGCTTTTTCCTATGGATAGGCACGAACATGGGAGAGCTGATGGAAGTTGAAACAGCAACTCAGCGCATCAGGGAACTCAGGCCAGGCGTGCACGGTAAAGCTGAGATCACCAACATATATCGCCATTACAATGAACTGTGGTCCTTGGACGAAGTAGGCACACTAAATCTCTGGATGCCGAGCAGCGATGGTGTACCCAGCCTCAACAGCCAGCCTGTTGTTCAAGCAAGTCGAATCCCCAGAGGACATACTTTCTCCATGGTTGTTGGTGACGAGCTCTGGCACGCAACAGGTAAACTGATCCGGGTGTTTGAGCCTTCAGCAGACGGAAGAAAACCATTCCAAGTGTTGTTCCGACCATTGTCGGCCGATGGGTGTGGCGATGTCAGCGCGGGCACAACGCTGGCTTCAGCCCCAGGCATGGTTTTCTTTGGCCACGTAGATGGTAAAGTGAGCATTTTCTCAACGTCGGACTACTCATGTCGAAAAGTCCTCAATGTTAGTTCCTGGAAGGTCAATGGCCTGGCTGGCGTTGGCAACAACATATGGGCTGCCTACAATACGGGCAAGATCTGCGTCTACGACGCGACCAAGCAGCCCTGGACCACCAAGAAGGAATGGCAGGCACATGAACACTCGGTTCTGAAGATGAAAGCAGATCCATCAAGCCCGTATCGGATGGAACGACTGCAGGTTCTTTCTCTGGGTGCTGACGGCAAAATTAAAATATGGGACGGCATGTTGCAAGACAACTGGCTGGAAGACGACCTCAAGTCTAAAGACATCAATTACTGCGAATTTGAAGAGATAAAAGCCATGGTGTTTACGTGGAATGCCGGTGCTTCAACCCCGCACAGTTTGCGTTACTCAGCCGGCGATGCGAGCTTTTTCAAAAACCTATTGCAGTCAAGTGGATCACCAGATATTCTTGTCTTTGGATTCCAAGAACTCGTTGATCTAGAAGACAAAACTGCCACGGCCAAGAGGCTTTTCAAATCGAAGAAGAAGGAAGGCTCTGATCAAGAACTGATGAGCCATCAATATAGAGACTGGAGGGACTTTTTGCTCAAGTCTTTGGATGATTACATGCCCTCGAGCGACCTGTACCATCTTCTCCAGTCATCGCCGCTAGTTGGATTATTCACGTGTGTGTTCGTCAAGTCTAGTCTGCGGGATCGGGTTCGAAACCTCAATGCAGCAGAAGTGAAGCGAGGTATGGGAGGTCTGCACGGAAACAAGGGAGCAGTGGCTGTTCGATTCAAAGTAGACGACACATCGCTCTGCTTTGTCAATTGTCATCTGGCTGCGGGACAGTCCCAAGCCAACTCACGTCACAACGACATTGCTGCCATATTGGAAGCCAATCTTTTCCCAACCGAACGTGATCCAGAAATACGTCTAGATGCATTTACTGCCGGGGGCGACGGTTCGATGATTCTCGACCACGAACTCTGCATCTTGAACGGCGACCTCAACTACCGTATCGACACCATGTCGCGCGATACTGTTGTCAAAGCAGTTCAGCAGCAGCAACTTGCGAAACTCCTTGAGAGGGATCAACTCCTTGTCGCCCGGCGGCGGAATCCTGCATTTCGCTTGCGTGCGTTTGAAGAACTTCCTATTACATTTTCACCAACCTACAAGTACGATGTGGGCACCGACACTTACGATACAAGCGAGAAGAGACGCAGTCCCGCATGGTGTGATCGGCTACTCTACCGCGGGCAAGGCCGTGTCCGACAGCTCGACTACACAAGACATGAAGTCCGAGTCAGCGATCACCGACCTGTGACTGGAAGCTTTCGCTTGTGGGTGAAGAAGGTAGATCCGAGGGGAAGAGCAAAAGCTTGGATGGAAAGTCAGCAGCGATTCGAAGCTGTTCATTCACAAGTTGTTGCTAACGACAAGTAAGTCACGCCTCAGATCTCACCTGTACCATGCCTCTTTGACGAGCAGTCTTTCTAACGGCCACTTCCGGTTTTACTCAGATTGGCGTATCTCGTAGATACCTGTGGGCTCGATGAAGCCACAAGTAGAACACTTGCCAAAGAACGACCATCGCAAAGGGTCCACCGGAGCCCTAGCAGAGCCAGACACGGTTATTAGAAGGGCAACATGTCTTGTTGTTGAAGCGAGTTCTCCTTTTCCTGTTGTTCATATCAAGAGCGAAGGTCTCGTAACAGACTCAAGGTATATACGCATATACACCCACGTGGCACAGCAACAAGCATGGAAATGCAATCCCCCTTCATGCTTTTCCTTTGCTTTTCTCTTTTCTGCGCGCCTGTTTTGCAAGTGCCCTCTCCTTCACGCCCGGTGACAGAGTGAGAAAAAGGACGCAAACATATCATTGCGGACTTGGAAGGAAAGCAATGGCGGATTGGATGGACAAAGGACGGGTCGGGAATGGCGGCGTTGTGATGGGACACGATGGACTGAAATGAATGAGGCTATTTACACGCATCTACACATTGCACCCCAGTACTCCGTACCTGCCTCCGGAGTATTGTGCACGAGGCAAACGGGGACATTGCAACTACCAACAGACCGACAGCACCCGTACTACAAGGTCACAACCCCTATCGTGATTTCTTCAACGAGTGTGAAAGACCTGCGCGCGCGCGCGCAAAAAAGGATATAATCATGGTGCCGCTGATTTTGCGATTTTTCCTTCTGCTTTTGCTTCATTGACTGGACTGCAGGGGCCATGTACTTCACCTTGTCTGCCCATTGGCCGTAATTCGCAGGGAACTATTGGTATATCGGGTCTTGGGAAGGACAGCTTCGTCGTTCTCCCCCGCAAAGGAAAACATGGCTATTCTCGGTCGGTTGGGAAAACCCTGCTCCTGGCGCGGCAGCTATCGACATGTCTAATTGGAACGAGTACCCTGTCCGCCTGGTGGATGGTTGCAAACTGAAGCACAATTTCTCGCTTGGACAATTCGATTCAACAACGTCCCAGATGCAGATATGCTGCATGACTGCACTTACCGAGCTGTTGGAGATGGGCGATTGCGGCGTAAATTAGGCGGACGGCTCAGACGAGATGTAGGTCGTCGTCCTGTTGTGGGAAAACGTCAATTGATTTACACGACATCATCATTGGCTAAAAGTTTTTTTCCTGTAGAAGAATAATCGACCTAGGATCCATGTACCCGATGAAATGTCAGCCTCGCACCCTGCTCGATGCCAGCAACGTCATTTGCCTCATGGAAAGCCGGTCGCTTGTCCTGACAGAGCTTGAGGCTGAAAAATCGCCTCTGTTAAAAAATCACCATGCGGATGGAGAAGATGCGTCTTCATGGTTTCGCATTTGGAAACTATTATTGGGAAGGCACATGGTGGAAGCGACTCAGCGGAACAGGCGCCTTCAAGCACTGTATATACCCAAAGTCACATACGAGAAGCTGTTGCAGAGATTGTGGGAAGGCGATACCATACCACTGCCAAAGAGCCAAACAAATGAAAAGGCGTGGATGAAATGCGTGGATGAAGTAGATCCCCCTGCAGCTTGGATTTTTCGAACCACTGCCGCTCGGGGGTCTTCTCCTCGACCTGTCGCACTCACCACACTCCATGATTTGCGGTATCACATATAGAATCTTAAAAGAGGCTAGAAAGAACGGCCATGTTTCACAAATCCTGGATCCTTTGAACTGCACTATATTCCTATTGAGTATGAGAGACATGATTGTGGCCGAGATTGTAAAGAGCTACAAGGAGCAGATGTGCGAGATGGCCGACTTTGCGCCGGCCATTAAAGCATCATCAGAGGGTCTTGAGGGGCCAGGTAGTAAAACTCCTCCTCGTGGAAGAATAGTCGGCAATGCATTAAACCTGCTGGATTGGACTGACGCCGGAGTCGACTCTCTTGGGACATTAGGGCCCGACTGCGGAGGCAGATGCGGGATTATGGCCAAGTTATTCATTGTGGTCTTGGACTTCTGTCATGAAGTAACTGCGCGCATGTTGTGCAAGAGCAGTCTCGATGCGCACGGAACGGAAGACTCGCCTTGTTTGTCATTGGTTTATTGTATTACCGAAAACTGACCGTGTGTGTCATAGAGTTATGAACCTTCAAGATCTTCACCAATCGACCCTCTTCTTTGACCCGGCTCCATCTTCCATCAAACGCAGTAAAGCGTAGACATGTTGCTTGGTCTTGGTATTCCTGATTTTTGTCTGTCGTCGTACGACCCGGTCGCAGTCCCTCGTTTCAGTCCAACATGGCTTCCTGCAAACAAGACCCTGACCCGCCTATTCTTTTTTTCCAGAAAATCAATCCGTAATCGTTCCCTTTTCACCATCTTGCCTCACATGTATAGGAACGTAACGTACCAGCACAAGAGTGTAGCATGATGTGCTAAAGGCGAGATCTCAGCCCTGACCAGTAGCTTTTGGTAACCTCGTACCGGCTCTGCTATCGTCTCTAATGCTTTCTGTCGTTCGACATGACCCTATCACGCGATTCAATTCGATCGAAACATCTAGACCAACTCCGACGAGACACATGACGTCATCACGTTTGTCAAAATGGAGGATAGATCGCCGTGTGACCCTGGCGGGCGAGACGGCGCTGTTGAAACTCGAATTCATTACTCTGGAAGATAAGTTGGGGATTTCACTGGCGCTCAGACCTGCAACACTTCTTATACAACTGAAAGAAGCGGTGCAACAAGCCATGATTTAGGGCATTGTGAAGAGAGTGGTATGAAACAGCCGGCCATTGGCACAACTGCAGAAACGGGCATCCGGTACGTTTTTACAGTTCTACATGTATTTGGGTCCGACACCAACAATGTGGAATGCCTGCCGATGGCGCACGTCGGAGGATCGGATCATCGCAGCATCGCTGGGGTCACACGTGTGAAAAACAGGGATTGAGCCAGACAAATGACGCGTGGCACGTGACCCAAATCCCCTACATCAGAACAGCTTTAGTTTTGTATCGTAATAATAAATTATAAAAATAAAAAAAAAGTAGTATTGTATACTTATACACTAGGATAGCTCTCTTTCGTTTGAGATATATATTAGCTTATGTAATTCAGTAATAAGGGGTAGGGGTCCCGCATAATCGCAATGGCGGAGCAAAGCACAACCTGGTGACCATAAAGTCACTAGTGCCCCACATGCCCCAATTAACTTCTTTCCGTTGCTGCCGTCCTTCTCCTATTCCAGATGAATCCAGACGCCGCCCCATCAAGGATTCAAGACAGGAACACCTGTTTACAGCAATACTATTTTGAACCCATTGCAAATCAGTCGTGTTCTCTTTCATCCTTATTCCACCCGGCGCTCACATAAAAAAAAGAAACGCCCCGTCGTCTCCCATTGGCCAGAAAGGGCGTTGCTTACGCACCATCTCCAAACAATCTGTTCGACTCGAAACCTCATCTCAACAGTAAATAACAACCAACCCACTGTCTGGAACCTCACAAGAACCACAACCGCCCAGCATGCCAAGTACACAAGACTCTTCACCTCGAAAAACGCCCTTCGAGGCCCCCACACCATCCAGTGTGGCCGAGCCTCGCGCAGAACTCACGCCCGACCAACAAACCAAGTACGAGACTCTGTTAGAAAAGGCCCGGGCCTTCACGGAAATCACCTGCCCGACCAAGGAGCACAAGGGCAAATCCGGGCCCATAAATGAACGAGAGCGAGCCTGGCTCACACGTGAATGTCTGCTTCGCTATCTCCGCGCAACAAACTGGACCGTCAAGGAGTCGGAGCAACGCCTCCTTGATACACTGGCGTGGCGTCGTGAATACGGCATCGATGACTTCACGCCCGAGTACATCTCTCCGGAGCAGGAGACGGGCAAGCAGATTATACTCGGGTTCGACAAGCAGGGTCGTCCGTGTCATTACTTGAATCCCGCGCGGCAGAACACGGAGGGCAGTCCTCGGCAGATCCAACACTTGTTCTACATGGTGGAGCGGGTGACGGATATGATGCCCCCGGGCGTGGAGAAGCTGAATCTCATGATCAACTTCAAGCCTAGTAAGCAGAGGCAGAACACATCCGAGCCGGTGTCGACGGCGAGGGAGGTTTTGCGCATTCTGCAGAGTCATTATCCCGAAAGGCTGGGTAAGGCCCTGATCATCAATGGTAGGTTTGCGCACTCATTATCATCTCTGCCCCCCTCTGTGTACCTTGTTTTGCTTGAGAGCATGTTCTGCTCACTTGCACCGCATCCCAACCGCAACCGAGTGGTTGATTTGCTCTGTGTTACCCAGACACTGACTTGTCATGTTGTGTAGTCCCCTGGATTGTATGGGGCTTCTTCAAGATCATCAAACCCTTCATGCACCCTGTTACCCGCGAGAAGCTCAAGTTCAACGAGGATATGAAGCAGTTTGTTCCCGCCGAGCAGCTTTGGAGCACCGACTGGAACGGCGACATGGACTTTGAATACGACCACTCCGCCTACTGGCCTGCCCTTAATGCCTTGTGTAAACTGAGGCGGGAGCAGCGCATGGCTAGATGGACAGCCGCAGGAAGCCAGATCGGCGAGTCGGAGGATTATTTGGCTGGCGGCACGGACGTGAGTGTGAACGGTTTCGCATTTTCGTCTGCGTCTGCGTCCACGTCCATGTCTGCCTCTGCTGCTCCTACTGTTGCTGCCTCGGCAGAGGGAGAAAGAGATCCGGGAGAGGTGGATGTCGTACAGGAGAAGCTGGCTGGAGCCACGTTGGAGAATGTGCAGAGCAAACCCGCGGAGGTAAGTCCTGCGTAGATTCCCTTCCGTTGGTCGCTCCCTTCTTCTTTTTGCATTTATCGGCTCCCCGGTCCTTTCATCTTCTTGCATCGTATATAATCACTGCGTTAGAATCGCCTGCGCACAGCCTACATAACCATTAATAGAGTATATCCCCGTAGCAACATCTGCCATGATTCAACCTTTGCTCTAGAGTTCGGTAATCTGTCTGCACCAAAACCGTCCGTTTCCGTCGACATCGTTTCGGCGTGCGATTGTTCACGGCCCAAAACCTGGACCGCTTCTGCAAACCTCAGGCAATCATGGCCCCCCAACATCACCAACATCGCTTCTCGTCATGCCACCACATGCAGCCAGCATGTTGGTCCGCCAATGATAAAGATGACACTTTTTATACACTTTCTACCCCCAACCATCAACGCGAGGGAGCCACAGCCTTGGAGTCTGCCTAACATTTGCAAACACGTGTTACCTGACCCTCAATCATCTGGAGAGGATGCCTTGCCAAGCGTTGAGTCATACGCGGCGGCAACACAGCAGCAGGGCACTTGGAACCATTCCTTTGGGTTTCCTGGCCAGGTTAGGCAGTGGGCAGCTTGTAACCAGGTACACTTTACGCTACATACTAACAATGCGCCTCGGTAAGAAATCAGGTGCCCAATAGATGGATGCAAGGCGCCGGTTGGTCGTGACGGACAGGTTTCATTGCAGGCGGGACCGCTGCTGGTCAGTGGTGGTTGGAGCAAGTGGCTGATCCGATCTGATTCATCTGAACAAGGAATGTCCTGTTGCTGATTGCATGCCGCAAATTTGTGCTCCGTACTTCGTGTTACGGCGGGGGAGGACCTGCAAGACAAGCTTTACGTGCCCAAATGAATGATCTTCTCGTCTCACGGCATGACGGAAACTTGCTTCACTGTTGAGGCTGGTTTACTCGAACATTCCTGTCTGCCTTGCCGTCTTCAATCGTGAATAGACAGGCCTATACTCCGTATTGCCGTCTCCCTCTCGCTCTGTTCCATGCGGCAAGCTGAGGCGAGGCTACCACGCTGGTTTGAAAAGAAGCTGAGCTGCATCATGCGCTGGTCCATGTGACCCTTGTACAATTCAAAGGTCTAGAGATATTCACGCTAGTGTGTCCTGCCAATCTTTGTTGCTCAAACATGCATTAGCCGGAGACGACCAGGTACCAACCACTGCGCTAAAAGCAAACTAATGCGTTGCGTCGCGTCGCGTCGCGTCGCGTTGCGTTGCGTTGCTAGATGACTAGATGTCACGACTTGCGTGTACGGCCTTTTGTTGGTTCTCGAATGGCTGCGTGAATTGAAGAATTTGGAGGATGGAAATGCAAGACTTGATAAGCTCTTTCACACCTGCACAGCTGCCCACGTGCAAGTCTTTTACCTAACAAAATTGCCAGTGCGGGCAGTGCTGGCAGTGCTGGCACCTGTTGACAACTGCACGGTGCTAGACTGGACGCCCACCCCAAGGTTCCCGTAACCTTCCCCGCCACAACCCAAACAGCTTTTTCGTCTTAAATAATTCAGCTCTCCCAGCAGACCGAGAACCGCCTCTCTCTCTCTCCATCTCACAATCAGCATGGTGGGATTCTTGCGTACTCTCGGCGGCATGAGTTTCCAACTCCCGTCCATCCTCCAACAGTCCGGCTTCAATGCCTCCACCGGAAACTGCACCGGCCCCACAGACGCCCGCGGGCCGGCGGCATCCTTTCCGGCTGGTGTCATGGACAGCTTCCTGGCCACGGCCGGACAGGCTTCTCCCTTGATGCAGGTCTTCTTCTTTGTCTATCGCATGCTGGGGTCTCACTTGGGCTTGGACCCGTCCGTTCTGCTGACTTTACTTGGCTTCTTCTGGGCGTTGTCCAAAATCGGTTCCCAGATCTACGCCCACATATTGGACTTGATTGATCGTCATTTCATGTGCGCCATTTTTGTTTCCGAGTACGATCACATCTACAGCCATGTCATGAAGTGGCTTTCTCAGCAGCCTAGCATTCGCAACAGCCAGTACCTTGCGGCCCAAACTGTGTGGAAGAGTGCCTGGGAAGAGGAGGAGGACCTCGAGAGCGCCCTTTTCTTCACTGACGGCGGCGCTGGCGACAGTGACCGCAAATATCTCAACTTCTCCAACCAGGCAGCCAGATCGGTTCGTGTGCTCTTTGTTTCTAGCTGGGAAATTGCCTTATGCGGCACTGGTTCGCTGACAATGACATCCTCAGAGCCCCAGGTATGTCCCTGCAATGGGTGCGACCCATTTCTGGTACAAGGGGACCTACTTCCGCGTATATCGGAAAAAGGAATCTTTCATGGGATCATCTGGGTGGGCGGCCATGAAGGATCTTGAAGAAATCAAGATATCCTGTTTCGGGCGGTCGATAGGCACGTGCTGCTGACTTCCAACAAGTTTACCTTGCCCATCTATCTATCCGAACGACCCGCCTCATGCTAACACGGAACCTTCCCATCAGAGCCTATCAAGAAGCTGTTGGCTGACGCCAAAGATTTTTACTACCACGATACTCACCAAAAGACTGCTATATATCGGCCGAAGCCTAAGGAGCTTCGGCGCGATCATAACATGTGGCAGCAAGTGGCCCGGCGCCCTGTCAGACCAATGCAGACCGTAGTCCTGGATCATGAGGAGAAACATGCCGTACTAGAAGACATGAACGAGTACCTCCATCCCGCTACTCCCAAGTGGTACGCATCGCGAGGGATTCCACTTCGTCGAGGGTATCTCCTCCATGGGCCGCCCGGGACCGGGAAAACGAGCTTCTCCTTCTCATGCGCCGGTGTTTTTGGAGTTGACATATACGTCATCAGTCTGCAAGATATCAACGTGACCGAGGAAGACCTAGCCGTCTTGTTTACCAGACTTCCGCGAAGATGCATAGTGCTTCTAGAAGACATTGACACTGCTGGCTTACGGCGTGACGGGGATGATGATGACAATGGCGACACTAAGCCAGAGGAGAAGCAGAGTGAGAAGGAGGAGAACAAGGCACAGCCCAATGGCGTCAGTGCACCCGTAAAGAAAGAAGATGAGACAAAGTCTAACGGAGACAAGACTGCAAGCAAGAAGAAACGCGAGAAAAAGACCGAAAAGGCTGCCTCATCCGACGAGAGTGCCGGAGACGATGATGATGATGATGACGACGACAGCAGTGAGAGCAGCGAGGAGGATCTGCCGGCTAAAAAGAATTGCAAGAAGATGAAAAGCAAGAAGAATACGCTGAAAGGGAGAAAAGGGGGGTCCAAGAAGAAGGTTCTTGCCGTCGAGAACATATCACTCTCGGGTCTTCTGAATGCCATTGATGGCGTCGCATCCCATGAGGGCCGCATCTTGATCATGACGACAAACAAGCCGGAATCGCTTGATGAGGCCCTCATTCGCCCCGGGCGTATCGATGTCCAAGTTGCTTTCAAGAATGCGTCAAGTCACCAGGCGGGCGAGCTGTTCTATCGAATGTACGAAGAAGTGTCTCCTCCCAAGCCGGTCACTGGTGGCGGCTCAGACTCCGCCAAGGTTTTCAGGGAGGACAAGAGGGACGGACCGAGCAAGATCACGACCCCGTACGGAGAGCTGCTCGACGTGACCATGGACGAAGTCAAGAGTATATCGGAGGAATTCGGAAAGCGAATACCGGAGGGCGTGTTTTCGCCTGCTGAAATCCAGGGCTTCTTACTGAAACGCAAGAAGGATCCACGCAAGGCGCTGGATGATCTGGAAAGCTGGGCTGAGGGGCTGAAGAAGCAGAAGGAGTCGCATTCCAAGGTGGTGACGGTTCAGTAGATGTATTTTCCGTCGAGGCGCTGTTGTATCTACAGGTGTCTTCTTTTTTTTTTCTTTTTTTCTTTTTGCTTCTACAAATGGCGAGTACACAGCGATGAAACTAGACTGTTTGGATTCGGGCAGTCATGGACGAAATCTCTCTGTTTGAATATTTGTTGTCCAAATATGATGAAGTAGCCTGTACGAAACATGACAAGAGTGTGGGATTTGAGATTCTGCGAATATCTTGCCCCTCGCCCCACCTCCCAAATTGCCCATCCGGACTTCATCTCCAAGACTTCCCAACCACACACCTCCTCTAGCCCACAACGCACATAAGAATCGGAGTCGCCATGTCCAACCTACAACCCACGACCCAAGGGTCCAAAGAGCCGGGGCTGCGAGTGCCCAGCAATGGCAAGACAATCTATCACCGCCCGTTGAACAGGACCAAGACAGCCGAGCTCAGCCAAGCTAGCTTCGCCTACCTGTTTGGCGAAATGGTCACGTACGCGCAGAGGAGAGTAAAGGGGATTCAAGAGCTAGAACAGCGGTGCGCATCACCTCAAAACTTTCCCTCCCATCCCTATTTTCCTTAAAAAAAAAAAAAAAAGAGTGAACCAAAAGCTTAGAGAACTTGCCCTTTTTTACCAGCCTCAACTCGCAAGGCCACCCCATCGGCCTCAAACTTCTCGACCTCCTCCTCTACCGCGAACCGCCACGCACGCAGCTCCGCCCCCTCACCATCATATCCCTCCTGCACTTCATCAAGCAAAACGTCTGGCAGCACCTCTTCGGCCGACAGGCCGACCGGCTGGAGAAGAGCAACAACCCCGACACGCCAGAGGAGTACATGGTCATCGACAACGAGCCCCTCGTGAACCAGTACATCAGCGTGCCCCGGGAGATGAGCCAGCTGAACTGCGCGGCGTTTGCGGCCGGCGTGGTCGAGGGCGTGTGCGACGGCGCAGACTTCCCGGCCAAGGTGACGGCGCATACGGTCGGGGAGGGCGACATGTGGCCTGGGAAGACTGTGTTCCTGGTCAAGTTCAGACCGGAGGTTGTTGAGCGGGAAACCTTCCTGGGGAAGACATGAGGGGGTCATGAATCTGAAAATCGATGTCTACAAGAATTTAGCGCTTTTTTTTGGGGGAGGCAGGAGTTACGGTGTTCATCATGACATGCGGCTGGGAACATGATTTAGGAAAACAAAGCATGGAGGTTTTTTTTTTTTTTTTTTTTTAAAAAAAAAAATTTAGGCAATTACCAACTTTTCACACGCACGAAATAGACGTTGCGGTTTTCGTTTTCTCACGATGCCAAGGTGGACCCAGTGCTCTCATGTCCAATTACCTCCTCCCCTTCCCTCATCCGTTGGATGCTTGCATCTTTTCAAGGAGGAACAAGAGAGGGACACCAACACCATGGCATCACCATGGCATCACCTGGGCATCCCCCATCTTCACCACGGCCCCGCCCTTGCCTACCACGCTCTGCCCCTCCCCCGGCCCCCTCCTCATGAGCTCGCCCAGCCCGAGATCCTTCCAAGCCGGCTCCCTTACCTTCTGCGTCGCGCGCTGGATCCCAAACGCAGCATGCTGGTCGGGAACCACGTCGTCTTCGTCCTCGGGGTTGATCGGCTGGTGCTGCGGCGCCACGTAGATGTCATCGGACGGGAGTTTGTCCTTGCAGAAGTCTTCGAAGAGATCCGCGTCCGAGGCGCGATGCATGTGGATTTGCGTCAAGCATGAGTCCTTGTTCTGTGCTTCTTAGCTTTGGGGCTTTGGGGCTTTGGGGACACTGGGGAAAGTAGATTGTGGGGAGGTAATGACACGTACCATTTTGAAGGAGCATCCGTGAACGAGATGTGCTTGGGATTGTGTCGATGTGTTGATGTTTGCATGTTTGCATGTCCAAGGGTGGGTCGGCTTGAGGGACATTCACTCACTGTGGTAGGCAGTGTGGCAGTGTGGCCAACCGCGCACGTAGTACGTACTCGAGCCATTACACACATTATTTTGCAGTCGAGTATATTGTATCTTGAAGGGTCCTTTTCATTCTTCTTTCCTATCCCGTAACACGCGGGATCCTACACGACTTCCAAATCCCATCACCAGACAAATTCTGAAGATGCACCGTGAGGCAAATGTTTCAGTCAAATCTTGCGCTCGAGTCTGTCCTCCTTACCATTATGGACTCGGATGTCCTCCTCTCACACAGCATTGTCGAACATGATGGTCGGAATGAAAAACGACAAAGCAGACATTGCACTCTTGCTTGACTTCCCAACTCGGCCAGTTCCCACACCGACTTGGTGTCTTAGCTCAGTGGCGCTCGACGCGCCAGAACTTCCATCCCTCGCGCTCGCCACCATGGCCATGGACGCCCACAAGCTCCTCCACGCCATCGGTTCCCTCAGCGTTGAGGAACATCTCCAGATCGATCTCCATGCCGCCCTCGTCGTCCTCATCTGTCCCGTTCTTCAGCACTGCTGGCCAGAGTACACCAACGCCATCGCCACCGAGCGTCACCACATATTTGCCGTAGTTTTCCTTCTGCAATCGATGCTCCAACTTCGTCATCTCTTCACGGGGGACATTCGGCCGAAGCAGGGTGATGGAGCAGCCGCCGCCGCCAGCGCCTGTGAGTTTCGTCCACCCCACACCCTCGTGATCTATCAACTCTCGTAATCTCTCCAGCCGCGGATGTGATACGCCGAGCGACGCCAACAGTCCGTGGTTGATCGTCATCAACTCGCCAAGCTTCCTTAAGCTTTCTTCCTCTTCTTCATCGAACTCATCATGCGTGAGGAGCTCGGCGGCTGAGCCCGCGACCGTGTCCATGGCATCAAGAATTGATCCCACCAGCTTTGGGTGCGTGCTCTTGAGCTGTCCGACTTTGGCAACCTCGTGAGCCGTAGACTTGGCTTGTCTTGTGTCAATCAGAAGCAGTGGCAGCTCAGGAAAGTGCCATAGCGGGCGCACAGTAGTCTGGTCTGTTCTTCGAAAAATCACAGCTTTGCCTTGCGTAGCAACTGTGTTGTCAACTCCGGAGGGATTGCCATGAATACACATCTCGTAGACGAAAGCCCATCGATTTATGCGTTCGATCTGAAGTCGAGCCTCCTCCGGCGGCTGATCGGGATGTGGCCCGGATAGCGCCCGCAGCTGGATGAGCAAAGCCGCAGACACACATACCGCAATTGACGCACTGCTTCCTAGGCCAGCGCCGATGGGAATTGTTGATCGCAATGTGTATAAGCATCCCGGGAAAGCTGGTGAGCCAAGAGAGAGGAAAAGGTAGAGGAATGCGTACGCGGAGTTTCTGTGGATATGACGGATGTCTTCGGTCCTGTCAGGAGACACGACTTCGATATGCGGCCCGAGAGCGTCGACAAGATCGGGGTCGAGTTCGGCGACGAGAGAGTAGTATGACTTTTTCTTGGAAGGTTGCTGGAAAGCATCCCAGGGTAATTCATCAATGTTCCATGTGTGAATGAGGTCAATGTCTGGGAATCGCAGGGTAACGGTTCGTTTTGACTTGGAAAGCGTGATGACGTGAAGATATGATCGCAACGAAATCGCGGCAGCAATGGCAGCCTAAGTGAAAAGAGCCAAGGCAGTCATCGTTAGCAAACTGTCTGAGCGACGGTCATGACAGCGCGTACCTTTCCATGAACAACGGAATGCTCGCCAAACATAATGACTTTCCCCGGCGCAGAGACCATGAAAGCCGGCGCCATAGGACTGGACTGCTTGCGGTTGGATCTCATATGGTGAACCAAGGGTCCATCGCCGTTGATGTGAGGCATGCCGTCGCTTGCGCCGTTGGTGCCATTCGTCGTACCGCTGAGCATCTTGGGATACTGCGGCGGGCAGTACGAATTGAGGGGAGGGGGGGGTTGTTGCCGCTCACGTCAACAGGAAGAATTGAGGGCAGGGCAAAAGAGGGAAATGGATAGACTCTGCGTATTTTGGAATGGCGAATACAGTCGGAGCCGTCGGAGGCTGTCGGGCCTGCACGAAAAGATATCGAGCCAGTCGAGCCAGGCGCACGAGTTGACGGATAAGCGGATGAGTCGGAGTATGTATGTGCGGAGTCCGCGGGTGGTTGCATCATCACAACGTGCAGGTCCTTGACGGGTCCTTCCTTGACGGTCCTTGACGGTCCTTGACGATCCTTGACGATCCTTGACATGGGGGGGCAAGAGGGAAGAGGGAAGTGGGGGGATTTCTACTCCGACAACCTCCCAGCGCTTTCGTAATTATCAGCTCCCTCCTTCCTCCCCTGCAATGACCCATTGACCCCCCGCCCTCCGGAACCCCTGAACATCAAGAATGTGGGTGCCATCGTGATAAATGCGCTAAAACATGCTTGTAGCTTATGTTCACCGGCAATTGCGCAAAATGCTAGCAGCCGCCCTCCATCATTGCATATTATCGATTTTATTTTCCCCTTGTCCACCGGACGTCTTTTAACGCATCCCATTTTCGGCATGTGTTCTTCTTTGTGGCCGGCTACATTAATACCCACCAGCCAGAGGGCATGGACAACTCATCCAGAGCACCAGTCGTAGCAAGTTCTCGGTGTGACGCGGCACGGGTGCATATGTACTTCGAGTCAAGAGCAGTCATGTTGTGGAACATCACCGACCGAGCATGTGCTGGAATCACAGCCTGTGCGTATTACGATTGCAGCTCGGGAAATCACGTCACGAAGCACGAAGCTGCTGTTCTTTTTGCTATCTGCACGCCTTTATTTTCCGCCCGTCTTGCCAGTGGGGATGTAGAACAGCACAACCCTCTTACCCTTGAGACCAGCCTCTCCGGGCGCCCAGTCCTCCAAGCCCTTGTCCACTCTGTAGAAGCCTCTTCGCTCAAGCTGGATGATATCGTCCTTCTTAAGCTTTCCAACACCATCATCACACACAGCATCGACAAGGCTGAAAGTATTGGGGTTTAGGAAATCCTCTACCTTGTCATCCTCGTCTAGTTTGTCCTTGGTGATGAGATAATCAAAGTCCCACAGTTCGGCCTGCACAGGCTCGAACCCCTCAGCAGACAGCCAGGTGATCTTCTTGTCAGTTGACTTGAAGTCGCCCTTCAGGTTAAGCTCCAGGCTCATGGTCTTGATGGGGGCCTCGGAGGGAATCTCGCGGACAAAGGCGTTGCCCCAACCCATGAGAGTGATCTCTTCGTCGAGCTTGAAACTCTTGGCGTCTTCCTGGTCAACCAGAAGCTCACGAGAGAAGACTACGTCCTTCAGCCCGACGTCTGGGTTCTTGGGGTGCTTGAGACGCTGCTCAATAAAAACGCCCGAGGGGACCTCGGCACCAGTAAGCTTGACCTTGACGAGGTTGTCGCTCAACAGGGCAGTGTGGCGGGCAACAACAGGATCAATCTCCTTCTTGTTGGCGGCCCAGAAACTGGTCCAGTCCATGGTGACAACGTTACGGCTGGGACCCTGGCGAATGATGAAATCTCGCAGGGCTGCAACAGTCATGCCACGACGTCGAACACCGCGAATGGTGGGCATTCTTGGGTCGTCCCAGCCCCATACCTTGCCAGCGTCCACGAGCTTGGCAAGTTTGCGCTTGGACAGGAATGTCCTGATGAAATTCATTCTAGAAAAGTCCCACATGTGCACCTGGCGAAGGCTAAGAGTATCCAGGAACCACTGATACTGGGGATTGCGATCCGTGTACTCGGTGGAACGCAACGCGTGAGTGACGCCTTCGTGGCTGTCAACTACGGGACAAGCAAAGTCATACATGGGGTACATGTTCCACTTCCGTCCAGTCCGGTGGTGAGAGTTCTCAATGTTGCATCGGTATACAACAGGGTCTCTCATAGCCTTGTTGGGGTCGTCGGCGGAAATCTTGGCTCGGATGCAGTGAGAGCGTCCCTCGTCAGAACCATTCTTCATCTCCTCGAAGATGCGCAAGGTCTCCTCGATAGATCGTTCGCGGCGCTTAGAAGGAATTCCGTCCATTCGCTGGGCACGCATGGTCTCCTGATCGGTATCATCGGCATAAGCCTTGCCCATGGAGATGAGCTTTTTGCACATGTCGTAAAGATAGTCGAAGTAGTCCGAAGTGTAGGTAAGTGCATCTGGCTTGATGCCCATGAGAGCGAGATCTTCTACAATGGCGTCTTGGAATTCCTCGCTTTCTTTTGCGGGATTGGTATCGTCCAGTCGAAGCCGCATCTGACCTTTGTAGGCGACATGAGCGAAGTAGTCACTGAGGAGAGCTGCCTTGGCGTGTCCAATGTGCAGGTAACCTCTGTGATGGGGTTAATATTTCGTCCAGCTCATCATACGGGACTTTTATTGCAGTACTTACGAAGGCTCGGGCAGGAATCGAGTGACAACACCCTTTTCGGTATCTTGAAGAGCGAGGTTGTAGTTGGCACCACCTTTGTTGGCGACCTTGCCCTTTCCAGCTTCCTCCTGAAGCTCAGGGTGCATCTGCTCGAGGAATGTAAACCATCTCGTCAGATTTGGGAGGCCATTTCTTCTGATAAACCCAATGGCTACTTTGTTACCACGAAGTGTCTGCCAAATCTTCTTCTCAAGGTCTCCTAGGGTATACCCATCCAGGTAAGTTCTCAGCGTCAGGTGCTTGTCAAGATCGCGGAGCCGGGGCTCGATGATGCGGAAGTCTCCAGAGAGATTGCTGGCAAGAGTGTCGAGCTCCTCGTTTTTCATTTTAAGTTCTCTTCGAGTAACCAAGTGAAACAGTCCCTGAAAATCAAACCCGAGAAACGTTGAGTCAATCGCCGTTTTTTTACTTCTGGTGGGGTTGGACAAATGGAGGGGTTATGCATTAGGCCAGCACCCAAATGCAATGGCCTACATGTGGTGTCTTATCGATAGCAAAACGTCAAGCTCAAAGTCGTCCAACAAAAATGAATGCCTAACTTACCAGGCAGGTCACGTTACTGCCAGGCCTTTTCGTGCGCGTGCGATCAAACAAGTCTCCTGTTGCGGCAGTTTCCAGGACTATCAAGCTCAACAACAACAATGACGGCAATTGACCGGTGCCTGGCCTCCATGGCCAGGCTAAGTATTGCACAGATGGTACGGCCATCACCCAATCCAATACCACGTTTTCTTGCGCCGGCAATCGTGCAGCAAACTCGCCAGGCCTCCGTTGTACGGATTAAGAAGGTCACGAAGAAGCGAGCCATCCCCAAAGATTTCAGGCGCCAAAACCTCGATAAGAGACAATTCCCTCGATTCTCACTCTGCGAAGCTATGCGGTATAAATCTGACCCCCAACGAAACTTTCAAGACGAAGTCCTCGGCAGAAACATGCTAATTAAGCTTCTAGCATCCTGCGAGCTGTCGAAGTTGGCCAACCACCTGCATCTATCAAATACGAAGTTCATATCAACCTCAAGACAGCGCGAAATGGACCTGTGGTAAAGAATAGCATTCGACTTCCTCATCCCGTACAAAGCGATTGGCAAATCGCCGTCATTTGCCCCGAGGGTAGCGACATTGCGACTGCGGCTACTGCTGCCGGTGCCGTCGCCGTCGGCGAAGAAACCCTTTTCGAGGCCATCCGCAAAGAGAAAATCGATTTCGACCGCCTCATCTGTCACGAGACGAGCGAAAAGGCCCTCAACAAGGCTGGGTTGGGCAAGATCTTGGGACCCAAGGGCTTGATGCCCAGCAAGAGGATGAAGACAATCGTCAACGACGTGGCCAAATCAATTCGCGATTCTGCCGGAGCTGCTGATTACCGAGAGAGGCAAGGTGTCATTCGCATGGCCATTGGTCAGCTTGGATACACCCCTGATCAGCTCAAGTCAAACATCCAAGCCCTTCTAAAGAAGATCAAATCCGAATGTGCTGAAATTTCCGAGGAGGTTTCGAAGGAGGTTCACGAGGTCATCTTGAGCACTACCAACGGTCCTGCTTTGAGCCTGAGTGGGAAATTCCACGATGCGGAAGGCGAGACGACCTCCGAGGCTTTAAGCGGTGTCATGTAATAGATCAGACCTTGGTAGTTGATGTATATTGTAGTACTATAGCCATGTATTGGCGTCAAATTGTGTCGCTCGTGTGAAATTCTGGAGAAGCTTGCTGTAGCTTAGCACTGGTATCATATGACGCATATTTCTATTCTATTCTCCAAGTCTCATTCAAGTCATAGATTAGCCTCCTTTGATAGACCTGACGGCTTCTCTTTGTGCATTGAGCAAGCGATATATGGCCAGATATTTCAGTATCCTGGTGTCACCCTGGAGGCCAGCACCTCGTGCTTCTTTGAGAGCATTGCCCAAGTCTAAAAGCAGGGTATTTCGACACCTTGTCAGCCGCTCCTCCAACTTGACGACGAACGGATGATTCTGGTCAAGGGACTCTTTCAGTATTATGGCATTGCCACATAGCGTTGCCAAATGCAATAGTTTGGCAGGTGAGCTTCCCAACAGTCCTTCTGCAGACTCACTCTCGTCCTCGTTGCTGCTGTCCGAGTCCCAATCTTCTTCACCACCACCGGGTAGATTGTCCACAGCCAGCTTCTCCTCCAATATAGTTATCCTATCGTCAAGCTCCAGCATCTTTCTTCCCTCCCCGATAGTTTCTCTCACATCGAGTAGGTCGTCGTTGAGCTGTCTCGACTCGTCTCTCATCTTGGCGACCTTGGCTTTGACATCTTCCACGGTCCTACGAAACCCTAGAAGAGCAACTTTTATATCCCCTACCTTCTCATCTCCACCTTTGAGTTCTGATCCCAGCGATAAGAACGCTGTGTAGTTTGAGTTGACGAGCTCGAGAAGCTCCGAGCCTATGGTGGCACTTCGGTCGCGAAGATCAGATCGCAAGTCTTCGAGGGTCTGGTGGCGGTGAGGCAGAGCCGACAGGTACGCAGCCGGATCAAAGTCGGCTACGAGGAAATCCGAGCGAGGAAGAACTGGTGGGAAGGGAAGAGGGGCGTCGTCGCCACTATCTGAAGAGTCGGAGGGTATCTTGTAGGCTGTTGATGCGGGGCGTAGGCCGTCTGCGTCTACCGCCAGATGCGCCATTGTGCGGGTGTCGTCGTCTTCATCCCTCGAGAGACCAGGGTCAGGATCTGCTTGAATGGCGAGGAAGGGCCGTCTGGGAATCCCGCTATACACTCGCGCGTAGTCCGATATTGTGAGTGGCAGCCAAGTCGAAGCATAAAAGTTGCTGTGACAGAGCGAGCGTCTTATTGAGGACGCACCTTGTAATTACATAACCCCACTACTTGCATCCCACCAGAAAACGCACAGCCTGCAAGGAAGCTCCATCACGGTTCCATCGAGTTCCGTGTTCGCTCACTTTTCGAAACGGCGAACCCAGCAATTGACACGCTCGCGATGTGATATTCTGTCATATGATGAATCGCTATGAATGCAACGCTCTTTTCAAGAGAGGGAAAAAAAAAAGGAAAATCAGAATGTGGCTCGATTGATTTCTCCAGCAGACTTTAGAAAATGCACGACACTTATGGATTTCGGCAAGCGGCTCCCGGAATCGGAGCTAGAGTGAATCGAATCGTCAACACTTTAAAAAGCAAGCAAGCCAGAAATAAGACCGTAGTCGGTCCGTCCGCACATCGGCACATGCAAACGCACAATTGTTCCAATAAAGCACATGACCTGATGGAGGCCAAAACAGACTGGGAGGAGGGGAGTGGTAATGGAGGTCGTACGATTCGTGAAGGCGGGAAAATGGCTCTGAAGAGCCTGTTCTTATACCGACGATGGCAGATTCAGACTTTTCTTCCGCGGCATATGTAAGGGCGGTGGATAAAGAGCTATATTACATCCTATGCTATATTACATCCTATGCTACATTTGTTTACTAAACGTCACATCAGGTCACGCGCCTTTTTTTCAATAGAGGGGAAGTAGTAGGGTCAGGGTACGGAATCGTGGCCTCGACGGTATTCAAGGAGCTGCGACTCCGACTCTTGCCCTCTGCTGCTTCTTTCACCGTCCCTTGTGTCCCTTGTGAGTCATCTCCAGAAATGTCTCGATCGCGCCGAACCACGGCCGCCGTTGCTGCAGAGGAAATCGGCAATCTGTTCCCGACCGTTTTTGAGGCGGGGGTAGATCAGTTCAAGGCAGGATGGGCAGAAAGACGCATCTCACACCATCGTCACTCGGAAGCAGACATCAACACATTTGTCGGTCCTTCGCGCCCCGTCATCGACAAAGATTGGACGGCAGAAGACGAGGCATGGCTGATGAAGACGTGGGAGGACTCATCAACGAAAAAAACGCTCGAGCGAATAGGAAGCCATAGTCAAGAGCTCCTCAAGCTCTGGAGACTGTCATGCACGCTTATGAAATGCTCCCCCGTGAGCATCGTGTCTCCACAATACGGACTCGTCTACGACGGGCTCGAGCCGACCCGGACATTCTTCCCGAAAGATCATGCCGAATGTTCCCCGTGGTCTGACGGATTCTGCAAAGCACTCCATACGCTGGTCGTCCATTCGTTCTGGAGGGGTGACGCTAGACTCCTCGCCACCACGATTCAGTTCACCGTGATTTGCCGGACTGATAATCGTCAGCCCTGGAAGATGGCCATGAGTCCGTCATCCTGTCTGGCCATGGAAAACATGAGAGACGTCGCCATGTCCCGGAGGACCCGGCACTTTCACGACGTACTTGGCGATTATGCGGCTTCTCAGGCTGCCGACGGGAGAGAATCGTCCCTCGAGTACGAATTCCTGCGCTACCTTGGTTCCATCATCGATAAGCCCTCTTTCAAACCTGCCGAGGAGCAGAGCGAGGCCCATCCGCCAGTTTATGCTGTCCGGACTGCAGATCTGAACACCATCCTGCGCGCCCTCAACACGTTCAACCCAAACGGGTACCCGTTGTTCACGCACTCCGACGTCTTTCTCAGAGCATCGACGTCGGCGCAGTTGCGCTCGGTCTTCCCCAATGAGGGCAAGCTCCGAGAATTGCATACGAGGTCGTTCTTGCACGAAAGTCGCTTGGCGTATCGAGAAATGCGCGCCAAGAAACGGGCGCCTCGTACTCCGAGGACGTTTCAACCCTGTGTGGCCTGGTCCGGCGGCGAGCCGGCTACGAGGCGGTTGCGAAGGGAGGGCGAGCTTGGTTCGGCTGCAGAGGTGATTGCCATTATAGACGATGAAGAAGAATCGCGCCCTGGCATGGCGTCGTCGTTGAGGGGTGGCTACCAGCGGGGGAAGAATCATAATTATCGCGGGGGAGGACATCGACAGCAGCAGCAGCAGCAGCAGCAGTCGCAGTCGCAGTCACAGTCGCAACAGCACCTACACAAGAGGAAAAAATATCAAAACGGCCATTGGAATCGCCGGCGGACATCTGAGGCAGAAAGTCCGACTAAGCCTTTTAGACACAGTGACGCCACGCGGAGTGGCAGTCAGAGAGAGTCATTAGGTGGGTGGCCATTTGTCGGCAACTCTCCGAATATAAAGCACTTTGTAAAATAAGCATAGAGTTCGGATGTCGCGGTGTTTCCCCGGGGGGGAATGAGGGAGGAAGAATAGGAAACTCAGACTGTTACGTGATGACTGTGGGAAGCATGTCCATCATAAAATTCTACGCAACACACCAATTATGATGGGAGCAATGTGGGAGAGGCGGCTTGCAGAAATCGCTGCATGTGATGAGTGGATTACCTTCATATGTATCATATGTGAATCAATTACTTTACTTTGAGAATGGCATCATTTTGCTCTTCACGCTATCGGGCGCCCATTAGCGTTACTTGACCGTCATGGCTAATCGAGACCTCGGCCGTGGGATGGCAAAGGCGAAGAATTCTTCTACAACTATGTCGTGGCAAATGTGACTGACCCCCGTGCCGGGCAGCTTGTCGGCGGACGGGTCCGAAGTCCTCAGGCATGTCTCGTATCCTGGCGTGGGCATGAGACGTAGTTAGGCGTTCCCATGGCATTACGTGTTAGAAGCGTATACTACTGCTAACGTAAACTGTGTAGACTCATTTGTGTCGTTTTGTGCTCAAACTGCTATGATAATCGCACTTTGCTATTGTAATCGCTGTTCCATGTCAGAATCGTTCATCATCACATCATCACACCATGCGAGTTTGTAGCTCCTTATTCTCGTCACGCAACCCTTTCAGCTGCTTGCCAAATTCTTTGTTCACCCACTCCCAGTACGAGGTCCAAACTCCAGCTGCTCCCGCATTGCTCATGACTGCCCCGGCATTGCCAGTCATGGCCTTCATTTTGTCTCCAAGCAGAAGTGTGACTCTGAGAACACTCTTCTTTGCCTCCTCCTGCTTCTCCACGTCTTGCTTGACCGCGTTGTCCTTGAGCTTGACAGACAAGACACCCCTGTAGGCTTCCGCAATCGAGTCCAGTCGGCGAGCAGTCTCGTCGGGGTCAATCACAATCAGCTTCGTCACCATGAGATTGCAAAGCTGCCGAATATCGTTGTCGTCCTTTAGCCCTGCCAAGACGCGGTCGTAGAAGTCGATATTATTAATGCGTGTGAATGCTGTCTCCATCAGGGCATACAACGTCTCGTAGGCACTCTGTTGTCATAAAAGTAAGGAAATGTTTCTTTCCACGAGAAAAGAGGGCAGTCAAACAAGACGTATATCTCACCTTTCTGACTTCTAGTCCATCATCGACTGTATGTTTGAAGGGACCCAGCATGACCTCCTTGACCAGCTCGGGTTTGATTGCAGATTCAGTCAAAACAAAAGGCATCAGCTCTCCAAGGTGTGGCAGAATAAGGTCAGGCTTGTTGTGGGCAGCAGAGTTCAACGTAGTCATTGCGAGTCTTCGAATCTCCGTGTCCGAGTCTTGCAACATGGTCAAAAGCATGCTAATGAGTGTGGTCTTGAGCATGGCATCGAAGGCTTCCTCGCTCTCGGGCAAAGTGTAACGCACAGCTTGAACGGCCATGCCTCGAATACCCGACGACTTGTCTTTGAGAAGAGACTTAATTTACTTCGGTCAGTACACGAAGACTGTATAAACTGTATCGCGAGAGCTCACCTGTAGATTGGGCATGAATGCACCAGGATCGAGGGTGACCAGACGTCCGACACACTCCGCACAAACGACTCTGTTGTCGGCCGTCTCCGAAGCCCTCAGCAGCTGATGCCAGATAGGAGCAGCATGTTCGCGTAGGTTGGCTGATTGAACTGTCACCGATTGAAGGATTTCCTTGATCGACTGGATCAGGAGATACTGTGTGTTTCCGCCGGCCTGCATCTTCTCCAGGATATTTGGAAGAAAATGGGCGACGTTTCCAGATCCAGCGCGGCCGAGAGCAATCGCGGCGGCCAAAGATACCTTGTCAGGCTCCGAATGGAACTGGTCCAGGAACAGGTCTGGCTTCAGAGGAGACATTGGACCCAGTCTCATACCAGTCTCTCCAAGCACAGCGAGCGCAAGACTGACACGGGCCTCGTCGCCATTCTTTGAGCTGTGCTGTAGTTCTGAAATAAAGCTATCGACAGAAACGCCTGCTGAACTATCACCAGTGACCAGCAGAGTGCCAATAACCTTGCCCACGACGGAAGGATCTCCAGAGACACTAACATCATTCAACAGTCCTTTCATGAGGGGTTGACTTGCACCACTGGCCCCAATCTTGGCTACCAGCTCAAGGATTTGATCCAGCACAATGCTAGCAAAGTGGGACTTGAGGAGCTGACAGAGAGAGGCGACCATTGCTTGCGAGACAACTATACCAGGGTGCTCTGGGGCTAAAGTTGCGAGGATCAACAGAGCCGGGCTGAGGAGATGAATGTCACTGTTCGTGATAGCTGGCATAAGCGCGGAGACGACTCCCTCAACTGTCGCTTGCTCTAGCCTGTCCTTGGTAGCAGCGGACAGAACCAAGTGCTTCAGTGCACTGGCGCTTGATCCACGAAGAGATCGGTTCGCTTTGCGAAGCTGGGTAGAAAGCTCAAGAGCGACTTCCTGAATCCAGGCATTTTCGAGTTGTCCAGGGCTAATCGCAAAAGCCGCAACATTATCGACGGCACGCACCGCAGCAAGTCTGGTGGTCTCGTTCTTGAGTCTCTCACGCAGGATGTTCAGGGCCTTCTGACGATCTTTGTCTGGCAAAAGACCAGCATCTTCTGCCAAGGTTCTAGAGACCAGGACTCCAAGGGCATGAATGGCTCTTTGGCGAACTTCAGCATCAGCATCGTTGGCAGTACATCTGTCGGTAATGACTGAGTAGAGTGACTGCAACTCTGACTTGTACTTTGAACCCGAATCGCGAGAATGCGGGGGAGTGATAGCCTTTACAAGCTCCTCTGCGGTTCTGATGGCTTCGCTCGAGATTTTGTAAAATCGGTCGTGAACCGCCGCAGTCACGCCTGCGACGATCTTGGTCAGATATGGCTGCAAGACAGACGATGAATGCGTCTTGGAGATGTCGCTAATCAGCTTCAACGTCGCAACTCGTAGCGTACTAGGCGTCGCGGAAGCAGAGCCACCGGCCGCGGCAAGTGATGATGCCGTGGTGCCATGACCGGTGGACTTTGCAGCCTCGAGTATGGGATCAATCAGCTCAGCGAAGAAGAGCGCGAGCCCTCCAGACTGAACCATAATAATATCGTCGAGCAAGTTAATGATTGACTGCTTCGTGGGAACAGCTTTCCCCTTGAGCTGTTTGATGGACGCCTTGACGATATTTGGGGTAAGTTGGGCCAAGTCTGCCCGAGGGCCCGTGGCAGGCACCTTTTCGAGGACTGGCGATGTGAGGCCGGACCCAGCCATGAATTGCGAAACAGTGGTAGCTGTTCCAGCGCTGCTCTGCCGTCGCCTCTTGCGATTGAGAGGTGCCTGTGCAGCAGGTGCGGCAGGCTCAGGATCGTCCAGAGAAAGGCTGGCGATGTGTAGTCCCTCGCCAGTCTTGCGAATCAGAAGAGCCAATGCTGAGATGACTTCCAGACGCACGTTTTCTTCTCGCTCATCGATGCGTTTGATGAGATGAGGGGCAGCTTTTTTGTAAAGCACTCCGTTATCCAGGAGATCTCCACTACCACGAGTCGAGATGAGTGTATAAAGAGTTTTGGCAGCACAGCGGCGAACTTTCCAGCTTGCGTCATCATCGTCATCCTCGAAACCGTCGTCGGCATCGAACTCTTCATCTTCTTCATCCTCAACCTCATCCTCGTCCATATCTACATCGTCGTCATCATCAACCGCATAATTTGGATCGTATTTGAGGTATCGCAGAGCAGATGCTATGATGGCATCGGTAAAGAAACGCATCTCTTGAGGACAGGATGCCAAAAACGCCTCGGAAGAAACCAGCGCTGCTTCTCGTACTTCGTTAAATTCCAGACCAAAATCATCGCCATCACTTATTTTTTCCAGATGACTTGCCAGCTCCTCTTCAGAAAGAGCCTGCAACAAGAACGGCGTGGCTTTTGCAATATGTGGGCCAAAGCGGACGGGTATTGAGCGAGCCATGCTGCCCATTATTGAGATGTAAAGACGCCGCGTCACGGCACTGGTGTTAGGGTCAGCTAGCCTTGATGTTAATCTCTGGATAACATCATCCAGATGCTCATCTGTGAGGTAAACGGCGAGCATAGAAATAGCAACAACAGCCCTCTTCTTTACTACCGACATGCCCTTTTTGCTTTCAAGCAATTGCATGACCACTTGTTGCATAGCTTCGACCTCGACTGACTGGAGAAGAGGACCAAAGCAACGCACCACCTCAATCAATACGTCGACAGCCTCGGGATTGACGTCGTTTTGATCTTGAAGCATGCCAGTGGGAACAATGGGCAAGGGGACCTTGCTAGAAGAACGACTCTGACTTGTCGCTGCACGTGGTCCAATCAAGCGAGGTATAAGTACACGATGAATGGCATCGTAAGCCGTCTGAACATCGTTCGTAGCAGGAAGTCCCGGTACAGGACGAGGGAGGGCTATCAATACGGATCGAAGCGCGAGAGAAGGCACAGCATTGTCGACAGAGTTCTTAAGCTTTAACGACGACAGCTTGTCAATCATGGGTGCAATGATCGGTGTTGGGACCTTGCCAACGAGGGGACCCAAACTATGGTACAGGCTTGTTAGTAACAAGTGACCAAGGATGATTATTGACTCAAGTGAACGAACCACTTAATGGCCAAGTTCTGGACTTCGCCATTCTGGTCGTCGAGCGTTTTGATGATTCCATCGACAGCTCGCGCGGCTGTGTTGTAATCATGTTGGAGGAAATCGGCTTTGGCTACCTGCAGTAAGTGCAACAAGTCGTTCAATGACATGAATCGAAAGTCAGGGTCCGAGTCACCAAGCTTCTGCACGAGCGCCGTGACGGCCTGTGGCGTAGGATTCACGGTTGAGGTGGCCATGGTGACGACAAGAATGAAGTCAACCAGGTGCAGTGATAACTTGTTAAAAGGTGAAAGAGACGAAGTTAGTTTGTGGTGGGGATTAGAGTGGCCACTTAGAGATAGCTCCTAGAAGGTGTGCTAGGTAAGCCACGAGACTAAAAGATTCACTAATGCTAGCTATCGCTAGCATTACACCTTACAATTGGTTATTTTAGGCCTGCGCACCTATGCACCTAACACTAAAACATGGGACCTTGCTAACGAGGGGACCTAAACTGTTAGGATCCGAGGTTCCACTATGTGATCACCCTGTCTGTCTCTGACCTCTCTGCCTCCATGCTCCCTTGTTTTACCCCCTTCCCCCCTAGGCAGCTTTATTCTAGCAGTGACTGCGAATCTAAACTTTCACTCTATTCATCACCCGAGCCGACCCAAATCGTGACACACACCATGGTAAAGGCTTGTTAGTAACAAGTGACTAATTAAAAAAGCTCTTTGCATTATTATATAGTATTTACCTACTAGGAAAATGTCAAGGACTTGGGCTTGGCATAAGCATAGAACGTAGTGGATGGAGAACGAGTGGAGGGAGAACGGATTCGCGTTTCTAAGGCCTATCTTTCTTGCACCATCCTTATGGCTCTCCATAAATGCCAATCTTCACGTGTTAGGACGAGTTTCTAGCGGTGCCAAGTCTGTCAATCGTGGTGACTGCTTCTTGTCCGATTGGCGAGCATCATAGACCTCAACACTGACTGGTGTACGACTTCATGGAGATGGAGCTTCGGCGTCATCTTCAGCTTCGAGAGACCGTTCAGGAGAGGGCAGCGCACGCACCGCGGATATGGCCCCAGCTCTGTTATTAAACTTGACCAAGCGGGAATTGTCAGTACACTTCCTAGAGAAATATAGGAAAGGGGGGGCAACGACTGCAACGCCGGAGAAACTTGGACAAGGTCGTACCTGAATCCGCTTTGTCGCACTTCGAACGCCTAAATGCTGTCCAATATAAGCTAGGCGACCACGAACCCACGCACGCTGAGCGTCGGTTGTATAATCATGAGCTTCCAAGGTCGCCAACGGCCATATTAGTAAGAATCCCGGCAACGCCTTGGTAGCGTCATCCTCTCCACATCCATATGCAGACAAGTTTAGATCCTTTCGCAATTCTCGATGTTTTACAAACCAGCCAAGTAGATATGGGACGGAGGCCATGATGGAGCTCATTTCCTCGCTCCAAGCTTTTGTCACAGCAGCATACTCTATGGTAGTGCGGTGGTCGTTTGGCCAGGTCAGGAATGCCACGCATCGCATCATAACAGACGTCACCACGATGCGACCGGTTCTTGCGAAATTCAAAAGACTTGCTGCCCAAATATTCCGATAAAGGTCGATGCGCCCGGGGTAGACCTCGGCAGTCGAGTAATCACCTCGCGGGACGCGATATTCCCAAGCCACTGTCTTCCAGCTGTAGCTCTCGGGCAAATTTTCTACCCACTCCAAAATCTCCTCCTCTAAGCTCCTGCATTTTTGGACAATTTTTCGCAAGGGAACGATATTGTCTGCAGTTGGAGGTCTATTGAGGAGCTCTGTCGCCAAGGCTTTGATTTTGCCAATCTGCAAGCTCAACTCTTGAAAGTAGAGCGCTGGTTCTTTCTGATAAAATTTACGTGGTATCTCTAGTCCACTATCAGGTGGGATACCAGCACTGACTGCGCGAATAATCTGGACGAGGTTAGATTGGAAACCTTGTCGATGTAATGAGCCCGTGTTGGAGGGTGTAGGGGTGGAGAGGGAAGGGGAAGCCTGTAGAGCAAGCAAAGGAAAGAAAAAAGAAGAAGAAAGATGCGCGTTTGCTCACTATTTGTGTTCTGCTGGTGATAAAAAGGTCCAATCCCGACTTGGACTGTAATTGTTCGTACCCTCTCGCGCGAATAAGAAGCAGTGCACCCCGCGTATGAGAGCCCCAGGCAATGGTACAGACGCTCGTGGCAGTGATTGTCTCAAAGAGGCATAAAAGGTAGACTGCGGCAAGAGTAGCATCATCTTTAGCGATGGCCGGGTTTCGCAGCGCCGCTGAAGTAGCGGCCAAGGCTTTCGTGTAATGGGCCAGGGCTAGACTTTCATATTCGGGTTTGTGATCTATCGAGTTGTTGAGAGAAGCAATTGAGCAGGCATCGAAAGCGAGTCGGATATGAGGAAGATCCCTACGGCTTTTCAGAAGAGGCATGAGGAAGTCGAGGAACCCACGCATGCCCCCAGGATGTGGCGTGAGGCAATAGTTGGCGACGAAGTGACATGATGCTCTCTCATGCAGTGGAATGGTCGGAGATTCAACAATTGATGATTTCGTGGCCGTGGCAGATGTGTCGATTTTCAGTCCCGACGGCTTCTTTCGCCTGACCGACGACGCAGGCGCCGCGGGCGGCAAGTCAGCATCCTTCAACGGGCCGGGACATCGGATGCGTGCCTTCAAACACTGACCACAACTTGGATGTTGTAGGTCGCACTTGTTGGAGAGTCGAGTCACGCGTCAGTCGAGATGGTCCCTTCTCTTCATCCTTATCTCTCCGGAAATGTGGGCGAACAGGGCACAAGCGATGATCGGACATGACACGTACCTTGATTCGCCGGATCTTACAGCTTTGGCAAGCGCGCGAGGTCCTGCGACGAGCCATGGCAATGGCATGGTGAGGGATGAGGGACGAGTTACGTGACTGGGAAGAAGGACATCTCCATGCATCCGAGATGAGATGCCATTTCATCCATGCTTCCCTTGCCAATGGCGAACTCTTGAGTCTTCTCCGCAAAGAGCTTTACGGTTCTGGGCTTTCGTCAGATGTCATGTTTTTTGCCTTGCCGGCTCCTGGCTTGGCCCCTTACATATTAGCAGGGCTGGCCCACCCCCGTTAAATATTGGGCCGGAGGTCGGGACAAGAGACATTCCATCCCATGCCCGTCGGCGTCAGCCACGCGCACGCACACGGGCACACCTGAACGCATGTCCTGGAGCTTCGACATTGACACTTTACTTTCCTGGAAGCGTCGTGCTGTGCTGTGCTTGCTCAGCCGCCACTCGCCCACCACCTTTATTATTTTTAGCATGTATGTAATCCGTAGGTAGACGCATTTCGGTGGCGGGCACCGGTGTCAATCGCAAATAAACATAGCCGTGTTGAGTTTGGATCCACGCACGCCGTTTGCACCAATAATGGCAATCGACTTGGGGAAAAGCCGCAAGCACCATCGTCCAGCGGTTAAACCTTATGAGTTAACGGCAAGCCAATTGGACTGGACTACTCTGGCACTCGTGGTTGCGTCGAATTGTCACGGCGCGTCAACACACGGATTTAACGGAATTGAAGATGAAACTGAAGAAGTGGATCACCTGAGCTGAGCCGAAAGCGGAGGTTATGTATGTCATGTATGTCATGTCATGTGATCTACGCGCGACTGGGGCAAGAGCGATCAAACAGCAGTGGCTGCCGCGGACGTCGAACACCGTCGAACACGTGTGTGTTAATGTGTGTGACTAGCAACGTGAAGGGCACATGTAAATCTCGGCTTCAACAAAAAAAAATTACTTGGCGATCGCATATGCCTCGCATATGCGAGGCATATGCCATTCTGCCAGTCGCAAGGCTCCACCCTGGATACGAGATCAACTTTCAGTCAGCCTCTCGAGTCTCATCCCACTTACCTGCCCACCCACCCACAACCCGATACTACAAATCACACCAGCAGGCAAGCCGGCCTGTTCAGCCTTATTTCCAAGTATGGAGTTTTGCGAGGAGCATCTCGCGGCCCGCGCCGGCTGTGTTTGCGTTCGTGGAAATGAATCCATATATGTACACGATGCTGTTCGACGCCCGATTCGCTTTTGACTGTTGCACAACAACAACTTGCTTACAAGTTACCATTGCTCAGGCTTTTCCCGAGAAGACCTGGGATTATCTGGGATTACCTGGGAGGAAGTACTTATATAGTATTAACCTAAAACTTTACTATATCTTTAAATATTTTAAGACTCTTTTAGCTATAGGTAAAGCTATTAAGACTTTAGCTATACTATAGTTTACTAATAATAAGGGATAATATATTATTTTTATAAAAAAATTTATTTATTATTATAAGTATTTTAATAGTATATTAGCTATTACTTAAATTAACCTAGCTAAGGCCTAACCCCTAGCTTCTTTCTTTATAAATATAGCTTATACTTAAGGTATTTTTAAAGTATAGTAGCTTATACTTACCTAAATAATACTTACTTACTATAGCTATAATAACCTAGTTACTAAATTTTTTTATAGTATAAGGACTATAAATAATAACTTAACTTAGTTTATTTTTACTTAAAAGGCTAGTAATACCTAGGTCTAATAAATAGCTAAAACTATTATAAAGCTAGCTTATATTATTACTAAGGTATACTAACCTTATAAGAAGTTTAATAATACCCCTCTTTTATTTTAATTACTCTTTACTATAGTAAAAATCTAATACCTAAGTATATATATACTAAAGAGAACTTAAAGAACTTAGTTTACTATAGTTAAATTAAAATATACTCTTTTAAGGCTATTATTTATTTATATACTACCTTATTATAATTTAAATTAATTAAGTGCCTTTATATATATTATACTTTCTAATAGTTCTTAAGTTAGCTATATATAACCTTTTTATTTAACTAAAATATTCTAGTATAAACCCTAGCCTAGTATATTTTTAGCTATAAGAATATTCTTTACCTAATACTTTATAAGATTATTATTAGTATTTATTATAATAAGTTTTAGTAGTAAATATTTATTTACTAGTTTTTAACTTAGTAATAGGTTAACTACTATATACTAGATTAGGTTAATATAAAAAATAGGATATAGTTCCCTTAGGATATCTAATTTAACTATTAAAGGTATAAGTACTTTAAGCACTTTATATTTAGCTATTACCTAATCTAACTTCTTATAGGGATAGTTTATCTTAATATTATAAAAACTAAGCTATATATAGTCCCTAACCTAGAATTACTTTACTAGCTTATAGCTACTATTTATATTTTCCTACTATTATTACTAGATAAAGGCTATTATAGCTTATATTAAATCTATACTATTTTTTAAATATTATAGAAAGGCTTAAGCCCTTCCCTTTACTAATATAGTAAATTACTTTATAAGGGATAAATCCTAAATTATAGCTATATTAAACCTATAAAGTGCTATATTTATACTTATCCTAATTACTAATGAATTCCTATTATTTAATACTAATTAGCAAGCTAGTAAGTAATCTAGCTATTTAAACTAGGAGAAAGATAGTATTATATATAATATAACTTATACTTCCTAGTTAGCCCTTTCTATACTACTATTTATCTAAGGGTAATATATAATAAAAAGTAACTATTATATACTAACCTTACTATAAAGCTTAGTCTAGAAATTACTAAGCTAATCTAACCTATAGTTTTTAATAATTTATATAAGAAACTTATAAAACTACTACTAGTAATATTTAAATCTTTTTATATAAGCCTTAGCTTTTATTAATATTATTATCTCTAACTAAATATACTTTAATAGATAATTAGTAATAACTATAAGAAACCATAGCTAATCCTATATTTTTACTAGGAGGTTTATTATAAAGTTAATAAATATTTATAACTAGTACTTATTAGGTAATAAAATTAGCTTTAATAAGCCTTATTATAGTTACTAGCTCTTTTACCCTTTATAATAGTAGTAGTTTTATATAAATTAGGCTATATTCTATAATATACTATCCTAATAAAAGTCCCTTTAAAGCACCTTAAAGGTTATATTCTAGCCTAGGTAGCTTAATAAAGGTAAGTTATAGATATACTATATTAGTATTATAATTAGTAACTCTTACTTAGGAACCTATATTTATCCTTAAATTATAGTACTCCTTTTATACTAATCTAATAGTTTATAATCTATTCTCTAGTATTAGTAGTATTTAGAAACTTCCTAGCCCTTATTACTATAGTATCTCTCTATAATTTATAAGCCTTATCCTAAGCTAAAGACTAATCCTATAAAGACTAAAGGTGCTTATTTATAAATATTAACTTACTAGTAAGTAAATTCCTTAACTTAGCTAGGTTACTATTAGAGGTTATTTTATTTATTACTATAATAAGTTTAAGGCTTATATATAGCTATCCCCTTCTAAAAGAGAATTTTATAGGGCTTATTACTAACTAAATAATTAGTGCCTTTACTTTTTTATTTCTAGCCTATTTAGATAATACTATAATAATATATCTAGTTATTTTGCTTAAGTACCTAGTTTATAATATAAATAGAAATTAAAAAGTACTAAAGTCTTTGCTTACTATATCTAATATTCTAATATCTCCCTTAGTACTATAAAGTACTTAAGGTTTTTATAGTTTATTAGTATTATAAATAGTTTACTTATACTTTATAGCTTTACTAACTATACCTTAAGATAAGAAATAATTACTAGTAGCTTTTTATTATAAATTATATAATTTTACTAAGTAGCTTATAATTAAGCTAAATAGTAAGCTACTAGATATAAAATACTATTATTACTAAACTAAGAGAAATACCCCCTTAAAGCTATTTTAAAGTAATTTACCTTTACTAAAGTATTCTTTTTAGGATCTTACTAAGCTAGGATTAGGTATAATATAAAAGCTAACTTTAATACCTTAAAAGACTTATTATACTTCTTTAACTAGTAAAATAAGGCTTTTTTCTTTATTAAGTTAATAAGAGGGCTTACTATATTTAAGAAATTTAGTATAAAATTATAATAGAAGTTAGTAAAACCTAGAAAGCTATAAACTCCCTAGACTTTAGTTAGTGCCTCCTAATCCTAAATTACTATAATCTTTTTCTTATTTAAATAAATAGCCTTCCTTACCTAAATAATAAACCTAAGATACTTAACCTCTTTAGTTATAAAAATATACTTCTTAATATCTAGGTTTAGACTAGCTTATTATAGTCTAAATAATATATTATAAACTTTTTATATATAATTCTTTTATAATTTACTTAAGTATATAAGTATATTATTAAGATATATAGTAATATAATTACTAAGGATACTACTTAATATACTATTAATATACCTCTAGAAAGTTACTAGTATACTTACTAACCTAAAGAAATATACTAGCTATTTTAATAAGCTAAACCTTATTTAAAATATAGTCTAGTATTCCTTACCCTTAGTAATATATATATAGTAAAATACTAATTATATATCTAGCTTTATAAATTACTTTACCTTAGCTAAAGAATATAATATTTTCTTTACTAGTAGTAATAAATAATAGTCTTATTTTATAATCTTATTAAGTATATAATAATTTATATAAAACCTCTAACTCTTACTAGCTTTTTTACTAGAAATACTAAGGCTATTACTAATAAAAAGCTTACTTAAATCTAACCCTTATTTATTAAGTCTATTACTTATTTCTAGATCTTTAGTAAATACTCTTAAGGTATATTATATAAAGGTACTTATAGTAAGTTAGGTTTATTTTTATTTATATTATATTTTAGGTAAATATAATAGTTTAACTTCCCTTAGTATAGTAATAAGGTACTTACCTTACTCTCTAGAAATAAGTCTTTAAAGTCTTATAATACCTTTAGTAAGAAAGCTAAAAGCTTTTTCTTTATAGGCTTTAGGGTTATATTAATCTATAAAATAAATATAATTTCCTATAGGCTTATAGTATAAAGCTAAATATTCTCCTTTTATCTCTTTACTTATTATATTATCCTTATAAATATTAAACCTAGAATAAATACTATAAGTTAGTTAACCTTCTTATTAGCTATAGCCTATATAAGTAGCCTATTAGCTAATCCTATATATACTTACTATTATACTATATTTAGGTTAATTTTATTTTATTTTATTTATAGTATACCTAGGATTAGTTACCTTATTAGTCCTAGGATTATATATACTATAATTAGTATTTCCTATCTATCTAAATCTAACTAGAAATAAATAATATATAAAATATATAATTACTTTTTCTAACTCTTTTTTCCCCCTTATTTTATATTAATAGCTATATAAACTAACCTTTTAGTTAGAAAAGGAAGGTGTTTTAATCTAAGCTTTTAGATAAGGTATTTACTTATAGTAGTATAGTAGTTATAGCTTATATTAACTTAAGTATTTATAAAGGTAGTCTTATTAATTAAAGTAAGAACTAAGAAAGAAAATAAATTTATATTATTTTAAATCTTTTTATAATTCTTATTAGTAATAACTATATATTATAAAGCCTCTTTATACTTTTTTCTTTATTCCTTATTAAATAACTTAATAATAAGGTTACTCTTTTTAACTAATTTATAAACTTATTATCTAAGTTAATAATAAATATTTTCTTTATATTATAAGTATTAATAAAGTACTTCTTTTATAAGTAAATAGTAAGATATAATAAGTATACTATAGTAAAATACTTAAAGAAGCTATATTATAAATATTAGCTTTTATTATAGTATATATTAAGTATATCCTAAGTAACTTACTTAGCTTACTTATTACTCCTTTTATTACCTAACTTTTAGTATTTTATAGACTTTCTAAAACCTTACTAAGTCCTTATTATAATTATAAAGTAAATATTTATTATTAGTATATTTTTATCCTATATCTTAGCCTTAATTAGGTTAGGCACTAGATTACCTTATTTTTATATATAGTGTTTTTTCTCTAGTTAGTAAGATTTAATATCTAGTATAATACTTTAATAGTAAGCTATTACTACTATATAATTAGCCTAGGGTATATTTTATCTTATACTATAGTCCCTTATTTACTTATTAAGCACTATATATAACTTAAATAATTTTACTAAGTTTACTTACTTAAGCCCCTTAGCTAAAGCTAACTTTTATTTAAAGTAAATATAAAAGTTACTAAACCTTTTATTTTATTATTATATTAACTAGTTAAGTTTTATAATAGCTATTTCCTAGTAGTAAGGGTTATTAAATATTTCCCCTAAATAATTAAGAAGTTTAGTTAAATAAAAGTTCTTTAAGTAACCTTTCTTAAAGAAAGATATAACTTATACCTAGACCTTAGGTAATAGGTTTTAGTAAATAAAGTATTACTAATCCTAATTACTACTAATAAACTCCTTATTTACTAGTAGCTTATAAGTTATAAGGCCTTTCTAAGCTATAAATAAGACCTTATTACTATTAAAAAAAGGGCTTATAAGTAAGGGGTTTTACTTAATTTAAATTAGTATAGGTGCTATATTTTATATATTAACTAAGTACTAGATTTATTTTACTTACTATTTTACTTATTATTATAGGAGTGCTAACTTATTAGTATTTATTATATCTAGTAGTAATAGTATATTTACAAGCTAGGTTATTTCTATAGTAAAAAATAATATATATTAGGAACTAGCCTTATAGCTACTATATATAAGTATTTAGAATAAGAATATTATTCTTATAGAAGAAGAAAGGAATTACACTAGTAGTTATATAGTATCTAGATATATAGTCCCTTATGCGTAGTTTATATATAGTTTATGTAAAGCCCTAACCTAGCTGTATAAAGTACGCATACTTTCCGGAGCCGGACTTAACCTAAGCTTATAGCTCAAGTCTATAACAGGATATCTTTTTATTATTATTAGTCCTTTACCTTATAAAGTACTCCTTTTCTTTAAGCAAATTTATATTAGATAAGTATATATAAAGACTAAGTTAGTTTATAAGCTAATATTCTTTCTATACTAAAATAAGGTAAGTAATTTAAGAAGCATAGCCTAAGAATTATACTATAGGTTTTACCTAAAAGTAAATAAATAAAAGTTCTTAAAGTTATCCTTCTAAAGTATTACCCTAGGCTATTAGATTTAGTTTTTTAATATAACTAGGTTATAGTAAATTACTTAGTTTTCTAAATTATCTAAATTATCTAAATTATCCTTATTATCTAAGCTAGATAATATATTATCTAAGGATATATTTATATTATCCTATCTAATATACTTTTCTAGGATTATAGGCTTAGCTAAATAGAGTATAACCTTCTATTAAGTTAATAAAGCTACTAAGAGTCCTTTAATAGATATAACTTTATCCCTATACTTCTTAACCTTAATTATTAATTCTAAATTTCTAATATTAAACCTAGCTCTTACGTTATAAAGCTAGGGTAAGCCTAGAATTAAGATAGTTTTATTCTTTAGCTAGTAATTAGGTACAATAATAGCCTAAATAAATTAAGTAACCTTATAGTAAGTTACTTTTATTAATATAAAGTAAGTAATTATATTTTCCCTCCTATGAGTATTAATTATTTATAGTTCTTAGAAGCCTATAGACCCTAAATTATAAACTAGTATATTCTCTTATAGTATAAACACCTAAGATATAATATTAATTTTAGCTTCTTAATTTACTATAGCCTACCTAGGTTTAAGGTTAAATACTTATTCTTTCTAAAATCCTATTTAAGCCTAAATAGTAATTCTAAATAACTTAGCACCTAACTAATACTTATAAAGTAGCTTAGTATTATAATTATTAAATACTAGGATTTTCTTACTATTACCTAAAGTAGCCTAAATAAAGCTTATATTAAGTAAGAAAGCTACATTTTTCTTAGGTTATTTCTGTTGGAACAAAGGTGATATCAATCGCGCGAGCAGCAGCCGTAATTACCTAGCAAAAGCTTGGGCCGCGCGCAAGCCCTACACGTGACCTACACCCTAGCCTCGTGATTAGCTAGGAATTATAGGGCTATAAACACGTAACTTATTTTTGCCTTTAGCATTATAGCTTCTAGTTTCTAACTTCTCTTTTCTACATTAATTACATAACATAGCCTAGAATAGATAATTAATAATAATACTATTCTTTAGGCTTACAATCTTATTACATTAAATTTAATCCCTTATAATACTAACACTAATTAGTAGTTACCTTTATAAATAACCACGTAGTCTTTAAACACCACAGATTAGCAAGGTTACATTAGAAAAGGTAGCTTGCCTAATAATAACTTGCCTTATAAAATAGGAAGGCTACGTTTAAAGGAAAGTTATGCTAATAGAGAGGTATAGACATAGCTTTTTTCTTACTTTAGTATTAATATCTAATTTATATAAACTCTAAAATAATAAAGAAAGGTTTAATACTAGTAGCTAAGCTATCCCCTTATCTTTCTTTACTATATATTTTATTATATATTTAAAGTTAATTACCTTACCTTATAATTCTTTATATTAGTAATATAATTTTTATAATTTACCTCTATACTCTCCTACCCCTTTATACTAAAAGAGTTATTTCCCTATATTATTACTTACTTAGTTAAGATATTAAATATAGCTAGCTTATTAAGGGTTACTAGTTAATTTAAAGTCCTAAGTAAAAGTAATAAATATAATAACACTATAAAAGGTATTAAAACTAGAGATAATAAAAAACACCTTAATAAAGGCAAAACCCTAGATTACACTACTTATTATACTACCTAATTCCCTTATATCTCTCTAAAGCTATATCTATATATTGTAGAAAACTTACTTTAATAAATAGGAAATTCTAAGTATAAAAAGATAACTATGCCTAAGGAGATTATACTTTATATCCTTATTAAGGCTAAATAATATAGAGAATAAGGACTATTTAGGAGAATACTTTTCTCTAAATTTAGTAATAACTTTTATAAATAAATAAGGTATAAGTTTATAGAAGGAAAAAACCTTTACTAGAATATTATCTAAGATTACCTCCTTTATAATAAGGTTTACATAACTATTAGAAAAGGTATAAAGATAGCTAATAACCTTAAAGAGGTAGTAACCTAGGAAGAATTCTAATTCTAGACTCTTAAAGAGATTAAGAAAGCTAGGAAGAAGTATATAAACTTCTAGAAGAACCTAGAGAATAAAAACTTCCTTTATAATCTTTTAGATAATAAAGATATTAGGATCTAACACCCTACCCCTTTACTACACCTATTAGTTTAATTACTATTAAAGAGATTAATAAACTAATTCTCTCTTTAAAAATTAGCTACTTTAAAAGTAAGGACACTAAAGAATACTATTTATAAGCACTTATAAGTAGTTCCCTTACCTATACCTTTACCTAAGGTTATATAGTAGGAGAAACCTAATTACCCTATAGGAGATACCCTTAATTATAATAATTATTAGTAAAATTAAACCCTATTACCTAGGGCTAGTAATATACCCTTTAGTATAGCCTAAAGAATAATACTTTCTACTTCCTAATATAAGGAAAAGAAAAGTTAGAAAGAACTATAACTCCTAAAACCACTACCTTTAAGGCTACCCCCTTACTAAATACTAACTATTCTAATGCCTTTATAAATATAAAGAGAGGTACTTAGAAAACCTTTAAATACCTAAAGGCCCTCTTTAAAGTAAATTATTAGCCTTTTAAAGGTATACCTAAAGGAATAACTATATAGTACTAATAACTATAATATACTTAAGTTAAAGCTTTAAATATTTTATAGAAAATATAAGATACTTAATATCTAACTAAAATAAGCTAAATATACTTTTAAGGTTATACTTAAAGGTAAGGCTTTATAATACTATATAAACTACCTCTTAAAGCCTAGTTAACTATAAGACTTCCTTATACTTATTAAGTATATAAAAACTATTTTAAAATAAAGAATATATAATAAAGATATCTCCTAAAGTAAAATAATACTACCTTATAAAGGATAATAAGTAATAGCCTAAGTAAGTCTATAGTTAATTACTTTAATAAACTTATAAAGAAACTTACTATTTTATAATATATAAACCCTAAGATAAGTTAGAGTAAGAGAGCACTTTAGAGTTAAATTATAAAAGCCTATAGTAATATCCTTAAATATAAAGAAGCTATTATAAATTTACTAAAAAGTCTTTAAGAGTTTTATAAATACATAAGGATAATAATTTAACTTATTAAGAAAGAGAAAAAAGCTAATAATAATTCCTAACTAATATAATAACCCTAGAGTAATTCTAGACTAATTAAAAATATAATAAGAAAGGAAAAGAGGCTTAATACCTATCTAGAAGGTCTTAGAGTAAAAGAGAGACCCTTTATATAAGGAAATGCTATATATATAGTAAGAAAGGATGCTAGTTATTAAAGCACCTAGAAGAGAACTATAAGAAAGTGTTTTAATATTATAAGAATTACTATCTTACAAATCTTACTAATAACTTATATAATTTATTTCTTATATAGTATAAAGGTAAATAAGAGCCCTAATCTCCTACTAATAATAAGATTACTAAGTATATAAAGAGTATTAGGTTTAAGGATAGCCTTAATAATATAAATAGGCTAGTACTTACAAGCTTCTTTAATTATAATATATAGCTTAATAGCAAAAGAATGGTTTAAATCCTTATAAACTAAGCAGCTTTTTATAGCTTAAGTAAAAAGGATTTTCTTTAGTAGAAACTATCTAATAATACTCTAGTAACATTTATACTAGGAGATTACTACTTATATGTAATATTCTAAGGGATTATGCCTAATATAAGTGCCATAAAGTTCTTTATAGTAAGGCACCCTTAATTCCTTGCTTTATAATATATAATACTAGAGATATAGCTTAATAGATTTAAGGCAAGGAAGGCTATTATTAGATTTAGTATAGGAGAGCTAATTCCTACGCTTAGAGTAATTAATATGCCTACCCCTTTTAGAGATATTCTCTTTTAGGTTATTCTTATAAATACTCCCTTTCTTTTATCCCTTAATAATATAAATTAATTATAAATTAACTTTAATATCTCTAAGAATATACTATAATAAGGAGATATTAAAGTCCTTATAATTTATAAATAGGGGCACACCTAGATACTTCTTATATAGAAGGAAGAAGCAGTTACCTAGAGCTACCTTATAGAAGGCAAGCTATAATAATTATATTATTGCTTTAAATACTTATTAATTAAACACTTATATAAGGTTCTCTATAAATTAGGGCATAAAGTTAATATTAAAGCTATTAAGAAGCTAATAAGGGTATGCTACTAATACTAGATACATATAAATAGCCCTAATTGCTTTAAATTTACCTTAAAAGATAAATATACCTTTAACTTTAAGGTTATAGTAAATATCTTTTACCTTAATAGTAATTACCTTATACTTTACACTATAAATATAGCTATAGTATTTAACATAGTAAAATTTATAAAGAATATCTTTATAAAGATTACCTAGGAAGCCCTCTGGATATACTAGATTAATATATATTAAGGCCCCCTAGATTTAATTATTATAAATACTAGCATAAACTTCTATAGTAATAAATTTAGATAATTTACAGCTTTAATGTTAATTTTAATTAAAGAGGTCCCTATTAAAGCACACTATAGCATTAGGAAGGTTAAGAGATATTATAAGCCGCTTCGTAGGGCTTATAATATTATTAGATATAAATGCCTTATAATACCTAAACCTATTACTTTATAAATAGTAGTAAAGGCCTTAAATAATACTATAGACCTAAATAGCCTTATTCTAATAGTCCTTATCTTTAGTGCTTACCTACGCATAATAAGCAAATCCCTACTATTACTAGATATTATATAATATGTAATTATAGTATAGAAGGCTACTAAAGAAATTAAGAGACTTTATGCTATCTAGAAGATTAATAAAGCCCTTACTACATATAATAGCCTAGATATATTAAAAACCCTTAGCCTACTGCTTAGATTAAAGGTCTAAGTGTAGTAAGAAAGTAAGGGATAGAGAGGCCTATATAAGCTATTAGCTATAAATAAAGAGAGCTATATACTTAACCTCCCTAGAGGCCTAAAGACCTTTAGATTAACCTCTATTAAGCCCTATTATAATAATCCTAATAGGAAGCTATAAATAGACTAATAACTAATAAAGCCTAATAGGAAGGAAGAAAAGGAAAAGCAAGAGGCCTAAGATAAGACCTTAGCGCTAGTAATACCTCTAAAGCGTGGATATAGAAGACCCTAAAAGAACCCCTTAGTAATACCCTAAGAGACTAATGTTTTCTTATTAATAAAGGAAGTTAATAACCTTACCCTAGTAATTAAGCTATATAAGGAAGGGATTATTAAGACCCTAGGAGAACTATTTAAGAAGTTAATAAAGGCAGAGATTAAAACCCTAATTAAGTAAGGAGTGTTTAAATTTATTATATTTAATAAAAAAAAACATAGCAGGCTTTAAATCTTTAATTCTTATATTATTAAAAAAATCAAGGGTAAGATAACAAAACCCTATAAAAAATTATACCTTATAATCTAAGGATATAAGAATAAAGGGAAATAAACTATCCTTATATAGGCCCTAATAATTTAATAAGCAAGTTAACGTCTTATCCTTATAATAGCCCTATTAGTAAGGCTAAGGAAATTCCTTATATAGCTATAGGATATTTACTAAGCATACGTATAAGCACGTACATTCCTAGAGTAGCTAATCCTAGTGCGCTTGCTAATTTAGATATAGTACCTCTACTTACCTAGAATAATTCTAAAGGTTATTAAACCTCTTTATAGTATTATAGAAGCTAGAACATACTAGTAAGTTATATATTATAAGCATTATAAAGAGAATCTCTAGATAGAAACCTCTATATATAATCTATGCTTACTTGTAACTACAAAGGAAAGCCGTAACTTTACTTATATTAGAATGCAAACTAATAATACTATTAGCCTCTTAGATAAGAAGTTCTCTAAGAAGGAGGAGGCCTAGATAGTTACTACTAGCTTTAATATAAAGCTAAAGTAATTCCTAACTAAGAATAATCCCCTTATATTTAATAAAGGCATTATTACACTAGAGAATAATACTATTAAAATATAGTAAAAAGGATAGAGTAATAAGCTAGATTTAGTTCCTATAACTAATTTAAAGCGTAAATATATTAAGTAAAGAGCATAAGGTGCTTATATTACCTTAATATATTAACTAGAAGCTTATTTTAATCTATTTATTATAGCATAACACTAAGAGCTAACCCTAGAGAATATAAAGGCCCTTAATTATTGCCTAAAGTAGTAAATAAATTACCTAAATAAAGGCCTAATATTTATCCTAATAGACCTTAAGAAGGTAAAGCTCTTTACCTTTATAGATAAATCCTTTATTAATAATAAGAACCTATCCTTATAACTAGAATACATAATAATTCTAGCTAATAAAGACTATACTAATAGTAAATTTATAATTAAAGGTAATATTATACACTTTAGCTTAATAAAAAGCAAGAGAGTTATATAAAGTATACTTACCTTAGAAGTCTATAGCATAGTAGCTAGTATTAATATAGCTTACGCACTAGTAATAACCCTAAACCTAGTTACTAACTAACTAAAGCTCCTAATAATCCTAATTATTATATATATAGACTTATACTTCTTATATAAATACCTTATTAAGCTTAGCATAATAAAGGAGAAATGCTTAATAATTAATATTATAGCCCTTTAGTAATTATATAAACACTAGGAGCTTTATAAGATCTAATAGATTAATAGAGAAAATAACCTAGCTAATACCTTAATAAAGGCATTACCTAATAAGGCTCTTAAAAGCTTTATCTTTACTAACTAAATAACTATCTAGATAAAGGGATAAGTTGCTTACGCGTAAAATACGCGTAATAGGAGAGATAATCCTCTAGGAGGGCAACCACGCTTACGCTAGCTATTAGACCTCTCCTAGTTAATTATAGAGTTTAATAGTAGTATATAGGAGAAGGAAGATATTATTTACACACTATAGCGTAGATAATAGTGTTATTTTAAGAAAGAAAGGGATTTAGAAAAGACTTACTTATTCTTATATAGGCTTATAGGTTAAGCAAGATTATTCTATTCCCTTTTATTAGCTATAATATGCCCTAATAGGCTATAAGGTTTCTTTCTTGTTTTCCCTATTAATTAAGTTATTAATCTATTATTCCTTTTTTATTTCTATAATTAATATTACACGTTAATAATTATATTAAAAGAGAGAGGTTCTAGTGTTAGAACAAAGGTAATATTAATTACGTAAGTAGTAGCCACAATTACCTAGCAAAAGCTTAGGCCGCGCGCAAGCCCTATACGTGACCTACACCCTAGCCTTATGATTAGCTAGGAATTATAAGGCTACAAACGCGTAACCCCTTTTTGCCTTTAGTATTATAGCTTCTAGTTTCTAACTTCTCTTTTCTACATTAATTACATAACGTAGCCTAGAATAGATAATCAATGATAATACTATTCTTTAGGCTCACGATCTTATTACATTGAATTCAATCCCCTGTGATACTAACAATTTCTTTAAAGTAATTACCTATAAGGATAGCTTTTAAAACTACTTAGATATCTTAAGGCGAATTTACTATAAGTCTATAAGTAATATTAAAACTAAAATTTAACTAGCTAATATCTTCTAGTTAATAGGACTAAGACTCTTATAGCCCTAGATTTTACTTAATACTTATATATTTCTTTTTACTACCTTTTCCCTTACTAGTAAAGTAGCTTTAAGTTCTAAAGTAAGGATTTTATTCTTATCTTAAATTATTAAAGAAGTTTTTACTAGGACTATAGTTAAGGCTTATTATATACTAATTAAGCCTAAACTTATATTAAACTTTACTATACTAGTAAGTAATTACTAGCTTATTTAACTTAAAGAAGTATTTCTAATTATCTTTCCTTAGCTAATAGTAGTAATTAATAAGAAAAAACTAGAAGCTAAGTAAGCTAATTTAAAAGCTTAAGTAAAAGATATTATAAATAAGAATAAACCCCTTAAACCCTTATTAAGAAGTCTTTAGAAAGTAAATATAGAAACTCTAGAGTTTATTACCTAGGGTACTCTAAGGCTAATTTACTATAAGTCTATAAATAATATTAGAACTAAAATTTAACTAGCTAATATCTTCTAGTTAATAGGACTAAGACTCTTATAGCCCTAGATTTTACTTAATACTTATATATTTCTTTTTACTACCTTTTCCCTTACTAGTTTGTCAAGTGGAAAACAACACCCTAAAAGACATAATACTAGCCCACAATCGCGAGTAGCTCTAGAGCCTATATATAATAGAGGGGTTAATTAACTTAACGATATTAATTATAATAACAGCTAGGACTATCTTATTATACAGAGATATCCTAGATTAAATAGTCTGTTAGATTAGAAGTAATGTCTTAAATAAATAAGGGAGGGTATAATCTTAATTTATCTTATAGTAAACATAGGTATAATCTTAGGTGAAGTAAATATAAGGTAATCTTAAGAATCTTATAAGGTGTGTAAATTACTATTAAAGAATCTAGCTATAAGTAGTCCCTTTATAAATCAAATAATCCTCTTACCTAGATGACTAATATCGTTATCCCTTGTTGTGATATCCCTATCCCTGAACCCTAGCGCTTGTCATCGTGATCGCGTGTTTTTGGGCGCGCATCTTACGGCACAAACTAGTAAAGTAGCTTTAAGTTCTAAAGTAAGGATTTTATTCTTAAGAATATTACTAAGTACTATTTCTTTTTACTTCTTTAAAGGTAGTATTACTTTTAAAATTAATATTATAACCTAAAGAGTACCCTAGGTAATAAACTCTAGAGTTTCTATATTTACTTTCTAAAGACTTCTTAATAAGGGTTTAAGAGGTTTATTCTTATTTATAATATCTTTTACTTAAGCTTTTAAATTAGCTTACTTAGCTTCTAGTTTTTTCTTATTAATTACTACTATTAGCTAAGGAAAAATAGTTAGAAATACTTCTTTAAGTTAAATAAGCTAGTAATTACTTACTAGTATAGTAAAATTTAATATAGGTTTAAGCTTAATTAATATATAATAAGCCTTAACTATAGTCCTAGTAAAAACTTCTTTAATAATTTAAGATACTTTTACCTTATTATATTTATTCTTACTTAAATAAATTTAAGCTAACTAAGTATAAACCTATTTAGGGACTTAAGAGTTATTATTCCTAGGGGGAAAAGTTATTAACTTTAACTATATAAACTCCTATTTTTATAATATATTATTTCTAGTTATAGTATAGTTAGTTATATAATACTTAATAATACTATACTTAAAGTAAGTACTTTTATAAGGTAAAGAGATAATACTATTAATATACTAATTCTAAAACTTAGCTATAAGTCTTAGCTTTTATATATATCCCTAAGAACTAGTATTTAATATACTCTAAGGTATAGTTTATAGTAATTAAGATAGTATAACTATACTACTCTAAGCTAGTAATATAAAGTTTACTCTCTAACCCCTTACCTAGGTAAATTAGTAGCTTAACTATTACTAAAGGTCTTATTATTTATATTACTATTATATTTAAGAATACTACTTAGGGTAATTATTTAAAGTATAATTCTAGTTAATAAAGGGTATAGGTTAATACCTATTAAGTTACTATAGATTAGGGATTTTATATACTTCCCTAAGCCTATGTTATGGACTGGCCCCTAGGCGACTGCAATAGGGCGTTAATATAGTATTAAGAGACTTAAGGAGGAAAAGAGAAAGGAAAAGAGGCTATCCCTAGTAGTGCCCCTTATACCCCCTTAGCTCCTTATATAAGCCTCCTTTTCCTTACCTTAACTACCTTTACTTACCCCTCCTTATTTACTATATAAATAATACTTAGGCAAAGCCTAAGCCCTTATATATGCCCTTACTTATCTATTACTAATAAATTTTCCTTTTATAGTATCCCTTAGTAATATATATAATAACCTTGCCCTGTATGCTATTAGTTATTATAATAAAAAAACTACCCTTACTTCTTATCTAATATTATTATGTGTGTAATATGCCTATCCTACTAACCTATTATTTATTATAATAATACCTACCTTACCTCTATATATTATGTTATAGTGTATGTAATATATTTACCTTACTAATAGTTTGTTTTTATTATATATATTTACCCTACCCTTACTTATTTATAGGGTGCCTAATATAAGTATACCCTACTCCTATATATTATATTATAATATATATAACATATTTACCTTACTAATACCTTATTTATTATAGTATCTTACCTTACTCTTACTAGTTTATAGGGTACTTAATATAAATATAACTACCTATATAAATATCCTACTTATTTCCCTTATATTATTATACTTTCCCTTATATAATACTATTATTTAGGTATTATAATCCTATTACGCCTTCTTTTCCATTCTTATTAAACTCTCTTACTATACTAGACATTCTCTTATTAAATATACCTTAGAATCTTACTAATCCCCCTAGCCTTCTAGCTACTTTTATAATACCTTTATCCTATTCTATTAGTAAGTATCTTATAGAAGGTAACTTTAATAATAAATAGTATATTACCTCTAAGTTAGTTTAGTGCCCTTATAGGCCTTATATAAAATAAGCTCTTATTACTAAAGTATTAGATTATTTTTCTCTAGTAAGTAAAGAATTATACCTCTTATATTAGTAATATTATATTACTTATATCTAGTATACTAGGCTTTATTTACTAACCTATATCTTTATTATGCCTTAAAGAATCTTAAGACTAAGATTATAATAAGTATATATATTATTAAGCCTAGAGTTTTAAAGACTTTAGAAATAAAAATAAAAATACTTATTTTATTCTAAAGATATTACTACCTTATTAATTAGTAAAATGCCCTTCTTACCTAAGCTTAGTTTAACCTAGCTCTTATTTAGTTAGCCCTTAAGGTATCCTTAGCTATAAATATACTTATAATAAATATAACTAGTTTTAATATTACCTCTTTTATTAGCATTAGCTCTTTAGGTAGTTATAATATAGCTAACTTTATATAGTAAGTTACTAGTGTTTTATTTTAATAAAACTAATAAGTTATTAGTAAGCTAAGTATAATATATAAAGAGATATATTAGTAATTTACTATATTTCTCTAAGCTTTAACTCCTTATTACTAAAATAAAAACTAGTAATATCTTTAAATTACTAGATTAAGTAATAAATCTCCTTCTTATTACTACTAATAGTATTTATATTTTCTCTCTAAGGTAAGTTTAACTTATAACTATATTCCTAGCGCCTTAGGAGCTAGCTATTCCCTAGCTAGGAATAATATTTCTTATTCTCCTAGTCTTACTTCTTATACTTACTATTTTTATACTAAATCCCTTATTACTCCCTTACTTACTTATACCCCTTATAGTAACCTTATTTACACTATCTAAATCCTAGGTTATACCTAAGCTAAATAAGATAAATAATTTATTATACCTACCCTAGTACCTAGTAATAATAATACTATAGCTATATTAGTAGTAAACTAACTCTAGAGGGAGGTAGTGCCCTTTGCCTTATTTTCTAATAGTAACTTATAAGTAAAGCCTATAAATAATTATTCTTACTAAGTAATAGTAAAGGAATATAGTAATTTTATATCTTAAATACTTATAGAAGTCTTTATAGTTATATAAGTTCTTTAAAATTAATTTAGTTTATTATTAGTTTATATATTACTTTATTTTACCTTAAATTTATTAAGTACATATATTTTCTTTATACTTTCTAATAGTTCTTATATTAGCTAGGAGTATTTTACTTACTTAACTAGGATATTTTACTTCCTTCCTTACCTTAGTATATTCTTAGCTACTAGAATATATTTAACTTAGTATTCTTTAATAAGTTTTTTATTATTTTTTACTAGGACTTATTCTAAACCTAGGTATAAGTCTTATAGCTATTAGCTTAGGAGTAAGTTCTTTATTACTTATTTAATAAGGTTTATATAAAAACTAAATAAATACCCTTTAGTATATTAAGTTAGACTATAAAAGAGGTTAGTACTTTTATAACTATATACTTTATAACTACCTAGTTAAGTTTTCTTAAAAGGTAGTTTATCTTAATATTTCTAAGTAATAGCTATACTTTATTCCTAATCTAAAAGCATTTTACTAGGTATCTTAATACTAAGGTTATATCCTACTATTATTATTACTATTATTATTATATATAAGCTATTATAGCTTAGGCTAAAAAGTGCCTTTCTAAAGGTAACTTAGGAAATAAATAGCTTTACCCTTTAGTGTAGTTATAAATATAAGTATATCTAGCTAGGATTAAATTAGCTTTAGATTATAGCTATAAAGTAATTTATTTAGGCTTACCTTAGTAACTAATAAGGTCTTATTATTTATTACTAGTTAATAAGTAGTAAGGTATTTTAGCTAGTTATACTATAAGAAGAAGATAGTAATATATAGGATTACTTATACTTCTTAATTTACTTATTTTATATTACTATTAATCTAGGGGTAATATAATATAAAGAGTAGTTAACTTATTCTTACTAAGGAATATAGTATTATTTAGATTTTTCCTAACTAGTCTAAGCCTTAGTTTATAATAATAAACTAAGGGAACCCCTTAAATCTTTACTAAACTATTTTAAAATATTTTATATAATCCTTAGCCTTTATAAAGGTTATAGCCTTAAGCTATATAAACTTTAATAGTTTATTTATAATAATTATAAGGTATTATAGTCTCTTAGGTAATAATACTAGTAAGTTTATTATAAAATTAATAAAGATTTAAAACTAAAACTAGTTAGGGATTAGTAAGGGTTTTAGTAAGCCTTAGCGCTATTACTAGCTTTTATAACTACTAGTATAGTAATAGTTATAAATAAACCTTATAATATTTTATAATATTCTATTTTAATAAAACTATTACTATAGTATTTAGAATATAGTATTATAACCTAGGTATTTTATAACTAGTAAGTTATAGTATTACTAAATAAGGGTTATTATAAAGGGCTCCTAGGCTAGGACTTATATATACCCTTAGAACTAAAGTATACTATAAGCACTTATAAAGTAATTTATAACTTATTCTTTTATTATTACTTTTAGGGGAAACTTCTAGGCACCCTCCTAAATAGCCCTTAACTATATACTATATATAAGGTCTAATATAATAGCCTAATCCTAAAGAGTCTAAAGGTACTTACTTATAAAGAGAGCCTCCCTTACTAGTAGTAAGGATATATAAGGTATATATAAAGCTATATTAAAACTATCCTAGTTCTTTTCTAGTAATAAAGATAGTTATATAATAGTAATTAGTTATAGGACTTATCCCTTTCTTAGAGATATACTATATTAGTCTTATTCCCTTCTAGATAAGGTATCTAGGTATTAAGCTTATATACTAGGTTTATACTATAAATAGAAGTTAAATAGTGTAAGTATATTTGCTTATTAGGCCTAGTATTTTAATATTAGCCTTAGTATTATAAAGTATTCTAGGTTTTTATAGTCTATATAAATTATAAATAAGTAAGAGATACCTTATAACTTTACTAACTATATCTTTAAGTATAAGATAATAGCTAAAAGTTCCTTATTATAAATTATATAGTTCTTTTATAATACTATAAGGCTAGTAAAGTAATAGGCTACTAGGTATAATATGCTATTATATTCTTATTATAAGAGATAACTACTAAGGGCTATGCCTAAGTAATTAGCTTTAACTACTATAGGGTAATCTAGGTTCTATTATACTAAGACTAGATATATAATAAAAGCGTCTTTTAATCTCTTAAAAGCCTTATTTTTCTCTAGCCCCTAATAAAAAAAGGTATTTTTTTTTAGTAAGGTATATAAAAAAGCTACTAGCTTAAAAAAGTTCCTAATAAAGTTATAGTAAAAATTTATAAACCTTAAAAAGCTTTAGACCCTTTATAGCTTTATAGGTATTACTTATTTCCTTATAGCTACTATCTTTACTAAGTTAGAATAAATAAAATAACTTACTATAATAATATATTCTAGGTATTAAACCTTCTTTATAGTAAACACTAACTTATTAATATTAAGATATAGTTTTATAGCCCTTAAGCACCCTAAGATAAGTTAAACCTTTTTTATATAGTTTTTCCTTAACCCCCTAAATAAACTAGGATATTATTAAGGTAAGCTATTATAAAATCCCCTAATATATTTCCTAAGGATTTATTAATATATTATTAGAAGATTACTAGTATACTAGCTAGGCTAAATAAATAAACTAGCTACTTAAATAACCTAAACCTAGTATAAAAGGCTATAAGGTACTTCTTACCCTTAGCTATCTATAGTTTATAAAATACTATATAAATATTTACCTTTATAAACTAGTATACCTAGGAGAGGGAGTATAGTATTTCCTTAATTAAGAGAAGTAAGTAATAGTCCTATACTATTATCTTATTAAGTATATAGTAGTTTATATAAAACTACTAACCCTTATTTAATTTCTTAATAAGAAAAATAAGGGCTATAGCTAATAAGAAGCTAGTATAAATCTAGCCTTTATCTATAAGGTTTATAATCTAGTATTAAACCTTAAGTAACTAGTCTCTTAGTATATTATATAGTAAGCCTTATAGAAGTGCTAGTTTAGACTTATCTAGGTTTTTATATAGCTAAATATAGTAGTTAAGAGACCCCTTATAAGGAGGTAGGCTATTAGCCTTAGCCTTATTAAAGAGATTTATAAAGTCTACTAGTTCTTCTAGTAATATAGCTATATTAAGGCTATTTAGCTTTATCTTAGGCATTATTATCTATAGCACTATAGTTATTTTCTTAAGGCTTATTATTATAAACCTTATTATAGTATCCCTTATTTATTATACCTAACATGCCTTTACTACATATAAAGACCTAATAATCCCCTATACTAGGGGTTACCCCTTATACTTAGTAGCTTTAGAAATATAAAGGCCCTTTACTATACTAATAACTAGTTACTATTTTACTATATAAATTATAATATTATAGTGCTTTAGCTATAGTATTCTAAATATAATATCCTAGGTAAGGCCTAGGATAATATATAAATACATAGATAATTCCTAACTATTAATATTAATCCTAGCCTGGACTATATAAGTAATAAAGAAGGATTTCTCCTTCTAGCGCTTCCCTTATCTCTTTATTTTTACTATAGTGTAAACTTACCTTTATTTTAGTAGTTATATAAGCTCTAGGCCTAGCTACCTTACTACTAATTTACTTATAGCACTATAGTAATTATAGCTATAATTAATTTAAATATTAATATAAAAATATATATTAAAAAGTACTAGGATTAAGAAAGGTAATTAGTTTATATATTATTCTATATCTTTATCTATATTTACATACTAGCTATACTTATCTAAATCTATAGCTACTAGCTAGCCCCTCTGCCCTTATATAAAACTTTACTTAAGGGCTACTTATTTTCTAAGGTATTAGTATTAACCTCCTTATTTACGCTCTTTATATTTATCTTATATAAGTTAATTTAAACCTTTAGTTAGTAAGGTAAAAGGAAGGTATAATCCTAAATATAATAGTCCTTAGATTTATAACATAAGTAATACCTTTCTTAGTAGTATTTAGTTAGCTTTATTTAGATTACTTACTTAGCCCTTAGTTAATTTATATTTTTCTTTAAGCCCTTATTCTTTTTATCTAGCTTATTTTACTTCTTTTACTAGGTAGTTATAGTATATATCCTTATTATAGGCATATTACTATTATAGTCTATTTATTAGGTTATAGGATAGGTTAGCTAAGGACTATATTAGTGCTAATACTTTTTCTCTAAGGTAAATAATTTAATATTAACTATAATACTATAGTACTAAGTAACTACTATATAGTATTCTATTTAGCTAATTCCTTTACTAATAGATATCTTACTTATATACTTATTAAGTATATATTAAAGCTTAGCTAGCTTAATATCCTTAGTTTAATAAAACCCTTCTCTAAGGGAGAGTTTCTATTTAAAGTAAATAAAAATATAGTAAATACTTCCCTTATCCCTTACTTTATTTAATTAAGTTTTATAAAAGCTATCTCTTACTTATAAGAATTTATATATAATATCTCTAAGTAACTAAGTGTCAGGAGCACGGAGGCTAAGGAGCCAGGGACAGAAAGGTCATATAATAAAACCCTTAGATAAGCCTTAGGTTATGCAAATAACTAAGTAGCTATTAGATAGCTACGTGTATATAGTAAGGTATTTAGACAAGGACTACCTATAAGGTATATAAGAGGTTAGAGTTTAAGACCTTTATACACTTACCCCTAAGTAATAGCTCTCTAGCTATAACTAAGAACCTTAGCCTTTACTTTGTTTATATTCTCCTAACCTAGTTATAATAAGTTAAACTCTTAAACCCTTTAGGGCAAATAAACCATTAGCTAGGTTTAAATATAAAGAAGCTATAGAATATTTACTTAAAACATACCTACACTACCTAGTAAGGGAGATGTAAACTAGCAGCGCCTAGGGAGTAACCTACACACCCTAACTTTAGGGCCTAATAATAAAAGAATTTAACAAACATTACCTAACCCTAATTAATATAGCAATACTAAATCTAGGAATAATAATAACCTAGATAAGCTAGAGCGCTGCTATAAGGTTACATAAACCTAGCTATAATATACTTATATAAGGCAGGATATTATAAATATAAAAGTATAGCTTAAAGAAATTAAGGTAAACCTATAATTAGCTAAATTAGGCAGAGAACCTATAATTACCCCTTAAACACTTATACTAATTAATCCCTTATTCCTAGCCTTCCTACCTAACCCTAACTTTATAGTAAGTGTATACCTACAGAGCTTTATAAAGACATAGTATAAAATACTAGTATATAAAGGCAACACCTATAAGAATTTACAGGCATACCTAGTGGATTTAAATATGTTATTCTAGTTAGATCTAAGAACCTTTTAGGATAATAAAACTAAGGTAGTATATACTAGCAGCTGCCTAGTAAATAATATAAAGTAATAATAAATACGTTATGTAATAGTAAATAAGTTAGTTAATTACTTAGCTTATTCTTAGGATAAATTCATATCCTAGTTAAACTTAGGAGTAATAGATAAGGATATAAAGTACTTAGAAGCTACTAGGACACTACTAAATCTAAGGTAAAAGGATAACTAGTCTTTCTAGTCCTTCTTAAGACTTTAGACTAAAGTAAAAGCTAAATTACCTAACTAAATCCCTATATGCTTAAGGATAGTAATTTTCCTAAATAGCCTAAATAATACTATAAGGAAGTATATAGTTAGCTAGGAGTTCCTAATATCTTAGAGCTACCTATAGGGATAAGGTAAAAAGGCTAAAGTTATAATAATATTTATATTAAATAATTATAATAAAAACTAAAATAATAAAAAAGGTAAGAGAAAGAGATAACACTCTAGCTCCCTTATAAATAACTTATAGTAAGACTTATAGTAACTAAGCATAGGTTAAAGACTATTTAAGTGTTACAAATATAGTAGTCCTAGATATAGTGTAAATAAATATAAAGCAATGGATTATTTAATCTATAAAAGTAATAAGCATATAACTAAGAAGCATAAGGATAGTAGTAACAAGACCTTAGACCCTAATAAGATTCTAATTAGGTTAGTATAAGCCTAGGATAATAGTCTTACTACGGAGAAACCTATAAATAAGAGAATAAGAATATAAGTATCCTTATAGTAAGATAACTACTAGTTAGCTATGCTAGCGCTATTTAATATAAGCGTAAAGTATTTAATAATCTACCCTAAATTATTATTAAAATAGAATTAGAAAAACATAAAAAAACAAAGATAACACTAGAAAGCATAAGTAAGGATAAAATCCTATATAAAGGAATCCTACATAAGCTAATTAAGGTAAAAGATAGCATAGGCTATATAAAGGTCTGCTATATTAGCTACTACATTACTAATATAGGAGAGGGGATGCTCCTAGGTATAGATTAGACCCTAGAGTATAAACCTATAGTAATAGATTAGAAGCAGAATTTTTAGAGGTTCCTAATAACTAAGGACTATATTACACTTACCATAAGGAAGCAATAACTATATAGGGTAGCAAAATAATTATTAGTTACGCTATTACTAGTATTACTAAAGATTAGGGTAATTAAGCCTAGGGAAAAAGAAGGGAAACTAATAAAAACTTATTAGTAAATAACATAGCAAGCAATAACTAAGGTTATAGCATAGCTATAGTAATAGTAGTAAAACATGCCTATTCCCTAAAAAAGAAAAAAATAAGAAGTATAATAGCACTCTAGGCAGTATACTATAAGAAAGTAGTAGTAACCCTATAAGAGATAGATAGTAATATAACCTAATAGTAAATCCTAGAAGAGTATATGGAATTTACAAACATGTTTTTAAAAGATTTAGCTAGCAAGCTCCTAGAATTAGGTAGCTATACTTATGTAATTAAATTAGAAGAGGGGAAATAACTACCCTAGGGACCTATATATAACCTAGCTAAAAAAGAGCTAGAAGTGCTTAGGGAGTACCTAGCAAGTGCGCAGGAAAAAGGGTAGATTAGAAGATTAACTAGTCTAGCTAAAGCCTTGATTTTATTTATTCCAAAAAAATCAGGGAAATTAAGGCTTTATATAAATTATAGGGGCCTTAATAGGATTATAGTTAAAAACAAGGCCCCTTTGCTGTTAATCTCCGAAATCCTTAACTAATTAGCAAGCATAAAGGTTTTTATATTACTAGATCTTTAAGAAGCATACTACTAGCTACATATCCGCAAGGGTAATAAGTAAAAGATAGCTTTCTAATACTGCTATAGCTATTTTGAATACCTTATAATGCTATTTAGATTAGTAAACATACTAGCTACTTTTTAGAAATATATTAATAATGCCCTTAAGGGACTTATGGATAAATTTTATATTATCTACCTTAATAACATCCTAATATATAGTAGTAACCCTATAAGATATACAAAGTATATTAAAAGTATGCTAGAGTGACTTTAAGATGTAAACCTTTATATTAACCTTAAAAAGTGCTAATTTTCTATTAGGTAAGTAAAATTCCTAGGTTTTATTATATTTAAAAAGGGCATTAAGATAAAACTATTATAAGTTAAAGCTATTATAACCTAGCTAATACCCTGTAGCGTGTTTAATATTTAATTATTCCTTAGGTTTATAGGTTTTTACTAATACTTTATAAAATAATATAGTAAGGTAGTAGTCTTACTAATAGACTATTTAAAAGGTATTTAGCTAGTAAAGTTTAAGCTAAAACCTAGTAAACTAGTAGTATTTAAAGAACTTTAAAAGAAGTTTTAAAAGGCGCTAATTTTAGTGCATTTTAACTTACTTTACTTACTAAGAGTAAAGATAAATATATCTAGTTATATAATTAAAGCTATACTTATAATATTAGTGCTAGGTAGCTAGCACCTAGTAGTGTATTTTTTAAGGAAGTTAACTAATATTAAACTTTACTACTTAATACCTAATGCTAAGTTATTAGTAATCTAAGAGGTATTTTAAGCCTAGAGACACTACCTTACGTATTCTTCTTATTAAATTATAGTTATTATAAACTATCTAAATTATAAGTACCTAGCTATAAAGCTAAAGCTAACTAGCAGGTAGGTAATAGCATTAGATAAGCTTTATTTATTTAATTTTAGGATTAAATATTATATAAGTAAGTTAAACCTCGCGAATACCCTATTAAGAAAAGCAAATTATATTAGTAAGAAGTATAGGGTAGAGGCATTAACCTTATAGCTACCTAACTTCTTATTTAAATTTAATAATGCTAAGTAATAGGAATACTATATAGATAATAGTGCTATTATGGGTTCTAGTATTATGTTGCTTAGTATAGCTAATGTTTTATTACGAAGACACTATAAGGGCCTTACTAGCCTCTAGGGTTTTAAGAAGTTATAACTTAATTATATTATTAAGGAACCTAATAGTCTAGTAAAGCCTAGTAGTAGTACGTAAACTAGGTTTATTAATTCTAAGTAGTAAGGTTATGCCTTATCTATGTTTTTTAATATTTCTATAAGTCTAGCGAGCCTGTGGGTTAGGAGTCTAGCTAGGTTAGTAGCTAGTAAGTAGTATAAGTACCCCTTTAAAATGTTACTTAGCTATAATTTATTTATAAGTCTATAGGCATACTATAAGCTAGCTACTTATAGTAGTATTATAGTAAGAATATAAGTAGTCTAGTAAACCTCTTCTAAGTTTGTATATAATGCTTATTTTATACACGTAGAATTAAAGGCTTTAATTTAGGTTATATTATTTAAAGCATAGTAAAGTAATAACTTTACTATAGGTTATAGGAAGCTACTTAAGAGTAGTAACCTAGAAGCGTTGCAAATATAGTTTATTAGGCCCTCTAAGCTATTAATATTTAAGAATTAAGTTTTTATTCTAGCTAGTATAAGAAAGGAAATTTTATTACTTACTTATAATAACCTAGTAATAAGCCACTAGGGAGTTAGTAAGACCCTTTATTATATTATAAACTAGTATTACTAGCTATTAATAAAGAAAGATACTAAGTTATATATGCAGACTTACGTAAGCTATTAGACTTTAAAGCTAAGGCACTATAAACCTTATAGTAAGCTAGTAGCACTACTAGTGCCTAATTAGCTTTTTTAAGAATTATTAATAGATTTTATTATAAGGCTATTACTTATAAGAGACGTAAATTAGACTTATAATATAATCTTAGTTATTATAGACTATTTTACGAAATATAGTATTTATATCCCTATGTTAATGTGGCTAACTAGTAATAGGTTAGCTACTATATTTCTAAAATACATTTTTAAGGACTATAGTGCCCTAGAAGGTATTATTATAGACTGTGGTTTAATATTTACTAGTAGGTTTTAGATAACCTTTTACTACCTTATTACTACTAAGTAGTAACTAAGCACTGCGTTTTACTTATAAATAAATAGGCAAATAAAATGTTTAAACTAAGTTTTAGAGTATTATCTAAGAGCTTTTACTTACTTTAATTAGACTAATTAAGTAAATAAGTAAATAACTTATTAATAGTATAGTTTGCGTATAATATAAGCGCCTACTTAACTTATAGCTACACCCTAGTGGAGGCGCTATAAGGTTATAACCCTAGAGGCCTATAGTAAGTAGTTATAAATATTCTAGTAGTAAATAACTAGGTAAAGACTTAAGTAATTATACTAAGAGATAAATACGTAGTAATTAAGTAGCTTCTAAGTAACTTATAAACCTAGTATATAAAGCACTATAATAAGAAGCAGACTTTAATAAAGTTTAGAGTAAGTAACTATATTTTATTATCTATAAAGAATATTAACCTATAGTAACCTAGCAGGAAGCTAAGTATAAAGTACCTAGGCCCTTATAAAGTTAAAAAAGTAATTAGAACTTACGGATTAGTATACTAATTAAAGCTACTACCTAGTATATAACTATATAATATTTTTAATATTACTAACCTTAAACTATTTATAAGGGACCTAACTAGTATAGAAGACATATCCTTGCTATAAGATAATGTTATAAATAATAAATAGGAGTTTAAAGTTAAAAGAATTATCTTATATTATTATAATAAGAGATATTAGAAATACCTAGTTAAATAGAAGGGCTATAATGCTTTAGAGAATTCATAGGTTAAGAGAAGAGATTTTATTATAATAAATATTATTAATAATTATAAGTAGTAACTAAGTAACTAGTTTATAGACACAGAGGTGTATTTAGTAGAGATTAGATAGTAATAGTAATATATAAAAAAAAACTAGATAATTTCTTAGATAATCTACCTTGCAGCTACTTAGCACTATTTACCTTATGTTTATATTAGGCCCTAGCCCCTAGTATTATTATTTTTATTCCTAGGCGCTAGGTTAGTAGTAAGGCCCTAGGTAAGGGATTTATCCTTATTATTAGAGAAATCCCCCTCCTTATATACATATATACAAAGCTTACCTAGAAGGTCTAAAGGCCTAATATAAGTAGGAAGCATAGGTATATATATAGTAAGCTATTAGTAAGTTAGTAAGGCTATAAGTAAGAATATTAAGAAACTTACTAAGGGAAGGTTTTATATAATAAAGCATAAGCTATTAGAGATATTAATCTAGACTTCTAAATTAATAGTATTACTTAGTAGTAATATAGTAATTCTCTTATTAGTATTAGCCTCTTATATAACCTCTATAGTTAGCCTTACTTATCTAGCCTAGCTATGCTTATTAGCGTTCTTTATAAATAAGAGTATGTTATAAAGTTTATATTTTACGCGTATTAAGCGCTAGTAGTATATTAATAATAACCTAAGTTATAAAGATAGATATATATGTATATTATTAAGAAAGTAAGGATTATTATTAAAGATAATATAACTATTAATATGCTTAAAAAGCGCTTAGTATAATTTTATAAAGTAAGTAAAGCACTAGTAGCATATTAGTATAAGTATAAGTAATAAAGAAAAGGAAAACATATCCCTAAGTAATCTTTATTATTTTATATATAATAGATATATTTTATTAAGTTACTTATATAAGTTAGTAGTAGCATATAGTAAGGTAGTAGTAAAGTTATACTTAAGGAGTTAGTAAACTTAGTTAAAGTAAATTTCCCTTTAGTAATATACTATAAAATAATGCTATTACTATTTTTAAGGGTAATAGCCTATATTACTACTTACTATATATAGTATATATAAGGAATTTTTATACTACTAGTGCTACTAGCTATAAGTTAGTAAGGCATACACTAGGGGTTAGAGACTTTATACTTATATTAAAATTTTTAAAGCTATTTACTTCCTAGGAGATTTTTAAGAAAATATCTAAGGGATTTTCTTAGCTATTAAAGGATCTAATAAAATAGGAGTACTATAGCGCTTAGATATAATTTACTATTAGTAAGTTAGTAGTAACACACTATAGGAATATAAGTGTGGAAGGCAAAGTAACTAATATTCTAGTGTTTAAAAGGAATTAAGTATTTAAGTAAGATTAGATATAAATAATAAAATAATACTATAGGATATTAGTAACTACTATAATAGTAGCTATAAAGCTACTAGGTTATAGGTAAGGGTAACTTATAATATTAAAGGAGAATATAAAGAAAGAAAATATATAAAAGCAAGGAAAAGTAGGCCTCTTTTATATTAGCCTTAGACCCCTAAGTAATTTATATATTATATATAGCTAATTTAGAAATTATAATATTTATAGTTATAGCTACTACTAGTAAATACATATACTAGCTATAAACTCCTAGTAAGAATAATATAACATCCCTAATATTAGATAAAAGCTTATTTATTTTAAATAGCGCGCGGCACCCTGCCTATTTAACCTAATTATAAAATCTAATATAAGTAGTTTGCTTACTTAGTATTAATAAATTATTAGGTAAAGGTATATATATTAAAAGCAATAAAGTAATAAGTATATAGCTATTTAAAGCTAGAGGGTAAAGAAAGGAATTACCTAGAACCCTATAACTTTTGTTTTATTATCCTAAGTGGATATAATAGCTATATACTTATAAAATAGCTAGTAATATTAAATGCTATTGTAAGCTATATATAGTATACTTATATTAGCTAAGCAGCTCCTTTTAATTAAGAATAATTATATATTAGGGGGTAGCATATTAGAAGCATAGAGGCTAGGGAGCTAGGGATAAAAAGGTTATATAATAAAACCCTTAGATAAGCCTTAGGTTATGTAAATAACTAAGTAGCTATTAGATAGCTATGTGTATATAGTAAGGTATTTAGACAAGGACTGCCTATAAGGTATATAAGAGGTTAGAGTTTAAGACCTTTATATACCTACCCCTAAGTAGTAGCTCTCTAGCTATAACTAAGAACCTTAGCCTTCACTTTATTTATATCCTCCCAATCCAGTCGTGACACTAAGGAAAGTCTTAAGGTTATAGTTACTAGTATAGCCTATCTTAAAAAATAATATAATATAGGCTTAGACCTTAGGTAATAGGTTTTAGTAAATAAACACTTATTAGTCCTTACTAAAGCTAATAAAGTTCTTATTTACCTCTAACTTATATTATATTAGGAACTTCTAGGTAGTAAATATATGTTAGGAGCACGGAGGCCAGGGAGTCAGGGACAGAATAGTCACATAATGGAACCCTTAGGTAAGCCTTAGGTTATGTGAATAACTAAGTAGCTATTAGATAGCTATATACACATAGTAGGGTATTTAGATAAGGACTACTTATAAGGTATATAGGAGGTTAGAGTTTAAGACCTTTATATACCTACCCCTAAGTAATAGCTCTCTAGCTATAACTAAGAACCTTAGCCTTTACTTTATTTATATCTTTCTAATCTAGTTATAATAAGTTAAACTCTTAAACCCTTTAGGGTAAATAAACTATTAGCTAGGTTTAAATATAAAGAAGCTATAAAATATTTACTTAAAATATACTTATATTACCTAGTAAAGGAGATATAAACCTATAGTACCTAGGGAGTAACTTATATACCCTAACTTTAAGGCTTAATAATAAAAGAATTTAATAAATATTACCTAACCCTAATTAATATAGTAATACTAAATCTAGGAATAATAATAACCTAGATAAGCTAGAGCGCTACTATAAGGTTATATAAGCCTAGCTATAATATACTTATATAAGGCAGGATATTATAAATATAAAAACATAGCTTAAAGAAATTAAGGTAAACTTATAATTAGCTAGATTAAGCAAAGAATTTATAATTACCCCTTAGACACTTACACTAATTAATCCCTTATTTCTAGCCTTTTTACCTAACCCTAACTTTATAGTAAGTGTATACCTATAAAGCTTTATAAAGATATAGTATAAAGTACTAGTATATAAAGGTAATACCTATAAGAATCTATAGGTATACCTAGCGGATTTAAATATATTATTTTAGTTAAATCTAAGAACCTTTTATAATAATAAAACTAAGGTAGTGTATACTACTAGCTACCTAGTAAATAATGTAAAGTAATAATAAATATATTATATAATAGTAAATAGGTTAGTTAATTACTTAGCTTATTCTTAGGATAAATTTATATCCTAGTTAAACTTAGGAGTAATAGATAAGAATATAAGGTGCTTAGAAGCTACTAGAATATTACTAAATCTAAGGTAAAAGAATAACTAGTTTTTCTAGTCCTTCTTAAGACTTTAAACTAAAGTAAAAGCTAAATTACCTAACTAAATCCCTATATACTTAAGGATAGTAATTTTCCTAAATAGCTTAAATAATACTATAAGGAAGCATATAGTTAGCTAGGAGTTCCTAATATTTTAAAGCTACCTATAAGGATAAGGTAAAAAGGCTAAAGTTATAATAATATTTATATTAAATAATTATAATAGAAACTATAATAATAAAGAAGGTAAGAGAAAGAGATAATACTTTAGCTTCCTTATAAATAACTTATAGTAAAACTTATAGTAACTAAGCATAGGTTAAAGACTATTTAAATGCTATAAATATAGTAGTCTTAGATATAATATAAATAGATATAAAGTAGTAAATTATTTAATTTATAAAAGTAGTAGGCATATTACTAAGAAGCATAAGAATAGTAGTAATAAGACCTTAGACCCTAATAAGATTCTAATTAGGTTAGCATAAGCCTAGGATAATAGTCTTACTATAGAAAAACCTATAGATAAGAGAATAAGAATATAGGTATTCTTATAGTAAGATAACTACTAGTTAGCTATGCTAGCGCTATTTAATATAAGCGTAGAGTATTTAATAATCTACCTTAAATTATTATTAAAATAGGATTAGAAAAATATAAAAAAACAAAGATAATACTAGAAAGCATAAGTAAGGATAAAATCCTATATAAAGGAATCTTATATAAGCTAATTAAGGTAAAAGATAGCATAGGCTATATAAAGGTCTACTAGATTAGCTACTATATTACTAATATAAGAGAGGGGATGCTCCTAGGTATAAATTAGACCCTAGAGTATAAACCTATAGTAATAGATTAGAAGTAAAATTTTTAGAGGTTCCTAATAACTAAGAATTATATTACACTTACTATAAGGAAGTAATAATTACATAGGGTAGTAAAATAGTTATTTATTACGCTATTACTAGTATTACTAAAGATTAGAGTAATTAATCCTAGGGAAAAAGAAGGGAGACTAATAAAGACTTATTAGTAAGTAATATAGTAAGTAATAACTAAGGTTATAATATAGCTATAGTAATAGTAGTAAAATATGCTTATTTCCTAAAAAAGAAAAAACTAAGAAGCATAATAGCGCTCTAGGTAGTATACTATAAGGAGGTAGTAGCGATTACGTAAGAGATAAATAGTAATATAACCTAATAGTAAATCCTAGAAGAGTATATAGAATTTGCGAATGTGTTTTTAAAAGATTTAGCTAGTAAGCTCCTAGAATTAGGTAGCTATACTTATATAATTAAATTAGAAGAGGGGAAATAATTACCCTAGGAACCTATATATAATCTAGCTAAAAAAGAGCTAGAAGTACTTAGGGAGTACCTAGCAAGGGCGTAGGAAAAAGGGTGGATTAGAAGATTAACTAGTCTAGCTAAAGCCCTGATTTTATTTGTTCTAAAAAAATCAGGGAAATTAAGGCTTTATATAGATTATAAGGGCCTTAATAGGATTATAGTTAAAAACAAGGCCCCTTTGCTATTAATCTCCGAAATCCTTAACTAATTAGTAAGCGTAAAGGTTTTTATATTACTAAATCTTTAAGAAGCGTACTACTAGCTATGTATTTATAAGGGTAATAAGTAGAAGATAGCTTTCTAATGCTACTATAGCCACTTTAAATACCTTATAATGCTATTTAGATTAGTAAATATACTAGCTACTTTTTAGGAATATATTAATAATGCCCTTAAGGGACTTGTAAATAAATTCTATATTATTTACCTTAATAATATCCTAATATATAGTAGTAACCCTATAAGATATATAAAGTATATTAAAAGCATGCTAGAGTAACTTTAAGATATAAACCTTTATATTAACCTTAAAAAGTGCTAATTTTCTATTAGGTAAGTAAAATTCCTAGGTTTTATTATATTTAAAAAGGGCATTAAGATAAAACTATTATAGGTTAAAGCTATTATAACCTAGCTAATACCCTATAGTGTGTTTAATATTTAATTATTCCTTAGGTTTATAGGTTTTTACTAATACTTTATAAAATAGTATAGTAAGGTAGTAGTCTTACTAATAAACTATTTAAAAGGTATTTAGCTAGTAAAGTTTAAGCTAGAACCTAGTAAACTAGTAGTGTTTAAAGAACTTTAAAAGAAGTTTTAAAAGGCGCTAATTTTAGTGTATTTTAACTTACTTTACTTGCTAAGAGTAAAGATAAATATATTTAGTTATATAATTAGAGCTATACTTATAATATTAGTGCTAGGTAGCTAGTACTTAGTAATGTATTTTTAAGGAAGTTAACTAATATTAAACTTTGCTACTTAATACCTAATACTAAGTTATTAGTAATCTAAGAGGTATTTTAAGCCTAGAGATATTACCTTATGTATTTTTCTTATTAAATTATAGTTATTATAGACTATCTAAATTATAAGTACCTAGCTATAAAGCTAAAGCTAACTAGCAGGTAGGTAATAGTATTAGATAAGCTTTATTTATTTAATTTTAGGATTAAATATTATATAAGTAAGTTAAACCCTATAAATACCTTATTAAGAAAAGTAAATTATATTAGTAAGAAGCGTAGGGTAAAGGCATTAACCTTATAGCTACTTAACTTCTTATTTAAATTTAATAATACTAAGCAATAGGAATACTATATAGATAATAGTGCTATTGTGGGTTTTAGTATTACGTTACTTAGCGTAGCTAATGTTTTATTATGAAGACGCTATAATAGCCTTACTAGCCTCTAGGGTTTTAAGAAGTTATAACTTAATTATATTATTAAGAAACCTAATAGTCTAGTAAAGCCTAGTAGTAGTATGTAAACTAGGTTTATTAATTCTAAGTAGTAAGGTTATACTTTATCTATGTTTTTTAATGTTTTTATAAGTCTAGTAAGCCTATAGGTTAGGAGTCTAGCTAGGTTAGTAGCTAGTAAGTAGCGTAAGTACCCCTTTGAAATATTACTTATTTGTAATTTATTTATAAGTCTATAGGCATACTATAAGCTAGCTACTTATAGTAGTATTATAGTAAGAATATAAGTAGTCTAGCAAACCTCTTCTAAGTTTATATATAATACTTATTTTATACATATAAAATTAGAGGCTTTAATTTAGGTTATATTATTTAAAGTATAGTAAGGTAATAACTTTACTATAAGTTATAGGAAGCTACTTAAGAGTAGCAACCTAGAAGTATTATAAATATAGTCTATTAGGCCCTCTAAGCTATTAATATTTAAGAATTAAGTTTTTATTCTAGCTAGTATAAGAAAGGAAATTTTATTACTTACTTATAATAACCTAGTAGTAAGCTACTAGGGAGTTAGTAAGACCCTTTATTATATTATAAACTAGTATTACTAGCTATTAATAAAGAAAGACACTAAGTTATATATATAGACTTATATAAGCTATTAGACTTTAAAGCTAAGGCACTATAAACCTTATAGTAAGCTAGTAATACTACTAGTGCCTAATTAGCCTTTTTAAGAATTATTAATAGATTTTATTATAAGGCTACTACCTATAAGAGATATAAATTAGACTTATAATATAATCTTAGTTATTATAAACTATTTTATAAAATATAGTATTTATATCCCTATATTAATATAGCTAACTAGCGATAGGTTAGCTACTATATTTCTAGAATATATTTTTAAGGACTATAGTGCCCTAAAAGGTATTATTATAGACTATAGTTTAATGTTTACTAGCGGGTTTTAGATAATCTTTTACTACCTTATTACTACTAAGTAGTAACTAAGTACTATATTTTACCTATAAATAAATAAGTAAATAAAATATCTAAACTAAGTTTTAAAGCATTATCTAAGAGCTTTTGCTTACTTTAATTAGACTAACTAGGTAAATAACTTATTAATAGTATAGTTTATATATAATATAAGCGCTTACTTAACTTATAGCTATACCTTAGTAGAGGCGCTATAAGGTTATAACCCTAGAGGCCTATAGTAAGTAATTATAAATATTCTAGTAGTAAATAACTAGGTAAAGACTTAAGTAACTATACTAAGAAATAAATATATAGTAATTAAGTAGTTTCTAAGTAACTTATAAACTTAGTATATAAAGCACTATAATAAGAAGTAAACTCTAATAAAGTTTAGAGTAAGTAACTATATTTTATTATTTATAAAGAATATTAACCTATAGTAACCTAGTAGGAAGCTAAGTATAAAGTACCTAGGCCCTTATAAAGTTAAAAAGGTAATTAAAACTTATAGATTAGTATACTAATTAAAGCTACCACCTAGTATATAACTATATAATATTTTTAATATTACTAACCTTAAACTATTTATAAGGGACCTAACTAGTGTAAAATATATGTCCTTACTATAAGATAATATTATAGATAATAAATAGGAGTTTAAAGTTAAAAGAATTATCTTATATTATTATAATAAAAGATATTATAAATACCTAGTTAAATAAAAGGGCTATAATACTTTAGAGAATTTATAGGTTAAGAGAAGAGATTTTATTATAATAAATATTATTAATAATTACAAGTAGTAACTAAGTAGCTAGTTTGTAAACATAAAGGTGTATTTAGTAAAGATTAAATAGTAATAGTAATATACAAAAAAAAACTAGATAATTTCTTAGATAACCTACCTTATAGCTACCTAGCACCACTTACCCTATATTTATATTAGGCCCTAGCCCCCTAGCATTATTATTTCTATTCCTAGGCGCTAGGTTAGTAGTAAGGCCTTGGGTAAGGGATTTATCCTTATTATTAGAGAAATCCCCCTTCCTATATATATATATATAAAGCTTACCTAAAAGGTCTAAAGGCCTAATATAAGTAGGAAGCATAGGTGTATATATAGTAAGCTATTAGTAAGTTAGTAAGGCTATAAGTAAGAATATTAAGAAACCTACTAAGGGAAGATTTTATATAATAAAGCGTAAGCTATTAAAGATATTAATCTAGACTTCTAGATTAATAGTGTTACTTAGTAGTAATATAGTAATTCTCTTATTAGTATTAGCCTCTTATATAATCTCTATAGTTAGCCTTGCTTATCTAGCCTAGTTATGTTTATTAGTGTTCTTTATAAATAAGAGCGTGTTATAAAGTTTATATTTTATATATATTAAGCGCTAGTAGTATATTAGTAGTAACCTAAGTTATAAAGATAAATATATATATATATTATTAAGAAAGTAAGGATTATTATTAAAGATAATATAACTATTAATATACTTAAAAAGCGCTTAGTATAATTTTATAAAGTAAGTAAAGCACTAGTAGTATATTAGTGTAAGTATAAGTAATAAAAAAAGGGAAAATATACCCCTAAGTAATCTTTATTATTTTACATATAATAGGCGTATTTTATTAAGTTACTTATATAAGTTAGTAGTAGTATATAATAAGGTAGTAGTAAAGTTATACTTAAGGAGTTAGCATACTTAGTTAGAGTAAATTTCCCTTTAGTAATATACTATAGAATAATACTATTACTATCTTTAGGGGTAATAACCTATATTACTACCTACTATATATAGTATATATAAGGGATTTTTATACTACTAGCACTACTAGCTATAAGTTAGTAAGGTATACGCTAGGGGATAAAGATATTATACTTATATTAAAAATTTTAAAGCTATTTACTTCTTAGGAGACTTTTAAGAAAATAACTAAGGGGTCTTCTTAGTTACTAGAGAATCTAATAGAGTAGGAGTACTATAGCACTTAGATATAATTTACTATTAGTAAGTTAGTAGTAATATACTATAGGAATATAGGCATGAAAGGTAAAGTAACTAATATTCTAGTATTTAAAAGGGATTAAGTATTTAAGTAAGATTAAATATAGATAATAAAATAATACTATAGGATATTAGTAACTACTATAATAGTAGCTATAAAGCTACTAGGTTATAGGTAAGGGTAACTTATAATATTAAGGGAGAATATAAAGGAAAAGAAGGTATAGAAGTAAGGAAAAGTAAGCCTCTTTTATATTAGCCTTAGACCCCTAAGTAATTTATATACTATATATAACTAATCTAGAAATTATAATATTTATAGTTATAGCTACCACTAGTAAATATACATACTAGCTATAAACTCCTAGTAAGAATAACATAATATCCCTAATATTAGATAAGAGCTTATTTATTTTAAATAGTATATAGCACCCTATTTATTTAACCTAATTATAAAATTTAATATAAGTAGTCTGCTTACTTAGTGTTAATAACTTATTAGGTAAAGGTATATAGGTTAGAAGTAATAAAGCAGTAAGTATATAGCTATTTAAAGCTAGAGAGTAAAGAAAGGAATTACCTAAAACCCTATAACTTTTATCTTATTATCCTATGTAAACATAATAGCTACATACTTATAAAATAACTAGTAATATTAGACGCTATTATAAGTTATATATAGAATACTTATAGTAGCTAAGTAGCTCCTTTTTAATTAAGAATAATTATATATTAGGGGGGTAGTATATTAGAAGCATAGAGGCTAGGGAGTTAGGGATAGAATAGTTATATAATAAAACCCTTAGGTAAGCCTTAGGTTATACAAATAACTAAGTAGCTATTAAATAGCTATATGTATATAGTAAGGTATTTAGATAAGGACTGCCTATAAGGTATATAGGAGGTTAGAGTTTAAGACCTTTATATACCTACCCCTAAGTAATAGCTCTCTAGCTATAACTAAGAACCTTAGCCTTCACTCTGTTCATATCTTCCCAATCCAGTCGTGACAATATAGCCTTATTACTATTATATAAGTTACTTATAGGGATTAGTTTCTAGCGGATTTATAATATAAAAGGTAGTAATATTAGCCCCTAAGGTAAGATTAGGTTTAGGTTAAAGAATATTAGGTCTATAGGAGTGTTTAGAGGGAAGGTTAGTTAAGTAATTAGTTCTAGGTTTATATATATATATTACTATAAATTCTTAATTAACCTTACTTACTACTATAGTATTAGTTAAAGCATTTTAAACTAAGTATTATAAGTATCTAGTAGTAACATAGCCTTAGATAAGGGAGTGTAAGTCCCCTAGCTAGGTTAGTTATAAGGTTAAAGCATGTTTATTAGGTTTATTATTATTTTCTTTGTTTTTTAGTAGCCTTTTTTTCTTAGACTAAAGGAAGTCTCTTAATTATTATAGACTAGCCCCTAAATAACTATAATAAGGTATTAATATAGTATTAAGAGACTTAAGGAGGAAAAGAGAAAGGAAAAGAGGCTATCCCTAGTAGTGCCCCTTATACCCCCTTGGCTCCTTATATAAGCCCCCTTTTCCTTACCCTAGCTACCTTTACTTGCCCCTCCTTATCTACTATATGGATAATGCTTAGGCAAAGCCTAAGCCCTTACAGCCTAAGATATAATATTATTAGTTAAAGCTAAGTAATTAGAGTATTAACTAAAGTAAACTATTTTCTTTAGCTACTTAATACTTCTATAAACCTTAGTAAAAGCTTATAGGCTTATAATAAAACTTTATTTATAAAGCACTTACTTTAGTACTTAATAAACTCCTTTATTAATATAATCTTTATATTATATATAGTTAATTTAGTAAGATTTACTTTAGTCTTTAATATAGTAACTACTTACTTAATATATTCTCTTACCTCCCTAAGGCTATTAGTAGCTAAAATATTCTAACTAATTACTTCCTATATTAATAGCTTATTATATAACCTCTAAATAAATCTTTAGATAAAATTATAAAGAGTATAACTCTTAATTAAGGTAAGAGAGTAATCTAAGATAATTAGTTTATCTTTTTCTTTTACCTAATAAAGAATATTTAAGACTTATAAATAATATATAGCTAGGGCTTTACCCTTACTTTAGTAAAGTTTTATATTTATTCTAGTCTTAACTTCCTTATTAACTATATTTAAAGGGTATTCCTCCTATAAAAACTACTATAATATAGCTAAATTATTTATAGTAGCTATACTATTCTCAGCCTTAAAGACTACTAGTTTTAACTATTCTAAGCTATTAATAAAGGTAGTAGCCTTATTACTTAGTGCTATATCTATAGCTTAAATAAATATATTTAGATTAATATCTTTATCTTTATTAATAGTTTTAAATAACTAATATAAGTAGCTTAGCTAGTAACTTATAAATATTAACCTATTAAATATCCTAATATCTTAAGATAAAGGTAGTTTATAATTTATTATTAGCTAAAACCCCCTAGATAAACTAGGCTTTAATAGGAATATAAGTTTCTTAAAGAATTAAGTAAGCTAGGATATAGTATTATTTTTTATTTTACTATAAGGAAGGTAGCCTTTCTTAACTAGAATACTTCTTAGTAATAATAATAACCTAGTAAAACTTAGCTTAGGTAAGTATATCCTTACTATTTAAAAGCTTTATAAGAACTCTCCCTAGTCTAAGTACTCTAGGATAATAGCTAAATATAAGCTAATACTTTTTAATAAAAGTAAGGATTAATAGTAAGGAATTATACTTTTAATATAAATAGGGATTAGTAATAAATAATAATAATAGCTACTAGTACTACCTTAGTATAATAAGGTAATACCCTTAGACCTTTAAGGGATACTTTAGGAAGCTTTAAGTTTCTTATACTCCTAGTATAATTACTAATAAGAAGGGTTTTTAAGAAAATAAAAACTTTTAATTAACTATATTTAGGATAACTAGAATCTAATAAAGGGCAATGCCCTTCTAATGAAGATTTTTCTATAAGGCTTTTGAGACTAGAGGGTAGGTCAGTGCCTCGCACCTTCCCCCCCTCCAGCTGGACTGACAGCCACAATGGCACTGCGACTACGGGGTGTGAAGAAGAACAAAGCCACTTCTTGGATTTTTTTTTTCCATCAGGCTCATCTTATCGATATAGCAAGCAGCATATTTTTTTTTCCCACCCTCCCGCGCAGAGGACCGCCCATTCCCACCCACCGCCTTGAGCAGTACAGTATCCTTCGAATCTACCGCTTGATCAAGACACGAGAGTGCATGGTTCGCAATTCAATATCCTTTCTTTTCTGACCGCCCACGGCAAAATCTTCAACCCCCCTCAAGATCAACAGTCGATCTCTCAGCCCGCCGCCACCATGCCCAAGTCACGACGAGCCAAGACCTTCCACCTCACCCAAGTCTCCAAGAAGACACGCGAACAAAAGGACAAGCTGTTCCAGAACATTCGCGATGCCGTCCCCGAATACCAGCTCTGCTTCGTCTTCAGCGTAGACAACATGCGGAACAGCGCGTTGAAAGATGTGCGCCACGAGCTCAACGACAGCAGAATCTTCTTCGGCAAGACCAAGCTCATGGCCAAAGCACTGGGTCAAAACCCCTCGGAAGCCATTGCCCCTGGCATCGAGGATCTGACGCAGTACCTCAGCGGAACGGTGGGCCTCCTCCTCACCAATAGACCCGTCCAGTCTATCCTCGACTACTTTGCCAACTTTGCCCCCGTGGACTTTGCCCGCGCGGGCGTCGCCTCGCCCAGGGACTTCACAATCCCCCCGGGTGTGGTGTACGCCACGGCGGGAGAGGTCCCCGTGGAGTACGATGTGCCTCTCGCGCATTCAATTGAGCCGGAACTGCGAAAGTTGAACGTCCCCACCCGAATGGTCAAGGGCAAAGTAGTGCTCGGTGAAGAGAGTGGCGAGGGAGAGGGATACCTGGTTTGCAAGGAGGGCGATGTGCTGGATTCGAGACAGACTCGCTTGTTGAAGCTATTCGGAGTGTGTGTATCCGAGTTCAAGGTCAAGCTTCTGGCGTAGGTTTTTAGTTCCAGTCCCCCGCTTTCCTGCCTTTCACATGACTCATGCCTGACAAGACTGAAATGCTTTGAAAATATGCTAATCACTTCCCCAACAGCTACTGGAGCTCAGCAAGCGGAGATGTCAAAGAGGTCGAGACAACTGCCATGGAGGGTGTTGATGAAAACTAACGAAGTAAAAGTGTTTAAAATGCATGGAAATAAATGGACCAACACTGGAATCAATGACTAGCAGAGGGTGGAAAGGCAGAGATTTGCTGCTATTTGACGTCTGGATTGATTGTTTGGGTCTGACATGTTGATCCCTCTGGCGACTTTGAAAACTGCATCGATTTTTCACACGGATCTAGGCGTTTTATGGTTTACGGTTATGGGCGGGTCGATGCATCCTTTTTTTTATTTCACTATTTATAAAAAGATCCCAGGTGACCCCATTGAATCATTTCATACATAATTGTTGAAATCTTGCCACTCATTGTTGCTGCTTGTTTTCTTGAATGACATCGCTGTCCTGGATCCTCTCCCTGATATACATACGACCATGTCAAATGTGACTTTTACGCAAAAGCATCTGGTTTCATCCTTGGCTCTTTTAGCAACATTGGTCAGTAGTCACAAATGTGCCTTACCTCTGACTTTACCTCGATAGTATAACATATGTAGCCACCCCCCCAGGTGCTACACGCTGATTTCTGTTTCTCTAACCTACCAATACAAACATAGAAAAAAAACAAAAGTCCGAAGTTTACCTTTTCCCGTCAAATGGCAGCTTTGCTATACGTAAGCCAGGCCCATTACCTTGCACGCGGGCGAATGGGAAGAAAGAAGTATACTCATCAGGCGATGACGGTATCTGAAACGAAACCATGAAAGTGATTCCGATGTCTGAAGCCCCTGCGCTTGCGGATAGCCAGACATTTCGACGTCTTGTCCTGATGGCCCTCAAGATGCTTGAGATATTCTCGCTGGCATACCCCACTCGTGACCTGGCGTTGAAGGGAATGAGATTTAGTATCGTCGCAGCTTTCTGGGATCCTCATAACCACCTTCATATCCACGCTTTCGGCTATCGTCATCATGAGGTCTGTCGAAGTCCCGTCCTCCTCTGTCTCTTTCCCTATTGCGATCCCGATCACGGTCACGGTCACGGTCACGATCTCTTTCGCGATACCCACCATCCCGGCGTCCGATAGGTTCCATGTTGCCGCCCGTACGACGACCGCCGTCACGATCACCTTGCCGACCACCGTCACGGTAGCCGCCACCAGGTCTGTCATCAGAGCCTCGTCCTCCTCTAGAGTCAAATCCACCGGCAAAGCCGCGATCGCCGTTCCGGCGATCACCTCCAGGACCAGATGGTGCTCCGCTGGGTGCTCCGCCGAAGCCGTTTCTATCTCCTCGAGGACCGGAGTCACTTCCTCTGAAGCCGCCGCCACCACCACGGCTGCCAAAACCACCACGGAACCCGCCACGGCCTCGACCTCCGTCGAAACCCTTGAAACCTCCACGGAACCCGCCACCGCCGCCAGGTCCGCTGAATCCACCAGGGCCACCGGGTCGTGAGGGCATTGATTTGGTGTAGCCGCGGCCGCCGAGGCCTCCACCGAACCTACGAGGCTTCCATCCTTTGACAGTTCGTCCTCTTTCGACATCTACTTTCACTCGTCTGTCCTTGATGCGAATGCCATCACAAGAGTCCAGAGCAGCTACATAGTAGTTGCGCCATCGTGGCGCAGGCGTCAGCAACTCTTACCATTAAGAAAAAAACTGCACCAGTTTGTAGGGAAGCAGGTCTGAGGAAGGGGTAAGAAAAGAATGAGGTGTTGAGACCGGGCAGGCCTGAGGGCCCGTATTGAGTCTCACGATGCTTTACCAAAGAGACAGGCAAGCCTGAGGGCCACATCTCATAGATTTACATCCGGGAAAAGCCGTGCTCGATTTGAAGTCGTCAAGGGGATATGGGGAATATATTTACCTCTCATATCTTTCTCTCTCTCAAACACCACAAATGCATACCCTCGATGAGGCTTCTTCTTCTTATTGGGCCTCTCATGCGCGTGTGTGTCGGTAATGATGCGAATCTACATCAGAGTCAGCCACTGAAACCATGATATTTTGTGAAGCCCAGGTTACGAACGCGTTCGATGGGGCCGAATCGACCAAATTCCCTCTCCAGATCCCGTTCATCGGCGTCGTAACTCAGTCGCGCAACGATCAAGGTTTTGAACGCATCGCCACGGATGTTAGGATCATCGTTGGGATTGTCTGAATGCTGTTAGCGCTTCGTCAAACCGACTCCACAAGCATCTTGTACATACAGAGTTTGGGGGCCATTGTCAGCAACTCCTGAACAGCCTCTTTCTTCTCCCGCTTTTTCCTATCTCTCGCCTCGAGCCAACTCTCAGTTGGATGATACACATCCGTCTCTTTGTACTTTTGCAACTCGGGAAGAAACGATGCAACGCCGTCAACAGTAGCTGTTTTGCGGTTCTCAGGCGCATAGTCCGGAGGTTCGACCCATCGCAAAGGAGGTCGCGGCGCGAAAAGGGCCAGCAAGTTCGGCGGGAGTTTGTCAGTCATGGTGAAGGACGAAGCAGGCGTTCTATCCGATGATAACAACCATTCGCCGACTTGTGGCTAAACAATAAATTGTGCCGAAAGCCGTTGTGTAAATATGAAATGCCACACGCGCCGCGCCTGACCTGACTTTCATGAGAAATGCTAGAAATTATGTTTCGGGAGACACAGGTGCCTAGCGGACTGGGGTTTTGCCGGCGCTGGCCCGTTTTGGCGCTAAGCCGGATTTGGTCCTCCCCAAATGTGAGCTTGGATTTTTCGAGTGTCTCCGTTCGCCGCGACATCTCCCCTCGGGTACGTCGTTGGATATCGCGAAGATATCGGGTGCTACGAGGGCAAGATGACAGTCAAAGCATTGCGCACCGTCGCAACCGGCAAGGTACGTAGCGCGAACGACTTGATACATTATTTTTCAATAAGGAGGTATGCTGACAGTTCAACAGAATGGCCTGGGTGCATTCATTCTTCAGTGCAAGAAGATGGACTTTCACTATTGCGATTGGGCTGGCAGTTCCAAAGGAATGAAGTGAGTCCATTTTTCATCCTACGAGATCTTAACGGTTGAAACTGTATGGCTGACAGCAAGTTCCAGTGGCTTCATCAAGTCTTTGCTCCCGAAGTTTGCCGCGGCAAACCCTCAAGTCGAATTCGCCGTCTCACCCAGACCAGGCAAACATCCGGTCATCATCGGCCACTACATCAACGGACGCACTAAACCAATCTGTGTGCGAAATTTGTCACCATATGAGATTCTACAAAAAGTCGAGCTGTTACGCGATGCCAGCGGTGAGAAGCTGAAGAGAACGAACAAGGCAGTCACGAGCACCAATCCCAGTATCAGAGGTATTTGGTCTCCATACCACGGAAAAGGAATGGTTGTATAGAATTCTTCTTTGCTCTTTTTGTTTTCGAACCACAGGCCTGGATTTCATAATGGCAACAAAATGACCAAGCTGTCGTGTATGTATTATTGTATCTTAAGATGGGCATATATTGTTTTCAGCATAGCGGCTGGGATATCCAGGATGAAGACCACATTTGGTCGTGGAGGGTGCAAAGGCAGAAGGTTAACCTATGAAACGAATCCGAGGCCAACTTTTTACAAGAAAATCACATGAATCAAAGCACACAAGTTATAGCAAGAGGGTATCCAATGCCTTTAAGATTGTTGAAACATTCTATTTTCATGTCATACTCGCAAGATTCATGCGTCAGAGTTTTGACTCTTGGTGTAGTCACTGTTTCTTGCAGTTGATGATGTCGACGACTGTCGAATATATTTATGTCAGCAGATGCATAATCGTTTTGGCGGAAAATGTAAACATGGAGAAGACTTACAAGCGGGCTTGAGAGAAGCGCCACCAACCAAAAAACCATCGATATCGGGCTGTTTGCTAAGTTCTGCGCAGTTCTTCTCGTTGACACTGCCTCCATAAAGGATCCGGGTCTCGTCGGCAACCTTGTCACTGACACTCTTGAGCCAGTTACGAATGGCCTTGTGCACCTCTTGAGCCTGCTCGGTGGTGGCAACCTTGCCAGTTCCGATAGCCCAGATGGGCTCGTAAGCGATGACGATCTTGGACCAGTCGCTGATCTGGGCCTTGAGTGCTTCAAGCTGCTTGGTCACGACATCGACCGTCTTGCCAGCCTCACGCTCCTCGAGGCTCTCGCCACAGCACCAGATGACGCCGAGGCCATTCTCAGTGGCATACTTGGTCTTGGAGGCGACGATTTCGTCAGACTCCTTGAGAATGGTACGGCGCTCAGAGTGACCAAGAATAACCCAGTTGATGTTGCTGTCCTTGAGCTGGGAGACAGAGATTTCGCCAGTGAAGGCCCCGTTGGGCTTGTCGAAGACGTTCTGAGCAGCAACCTCGATGCCGGAGCGGAGGTTATCACGGACGAGCTGGAGATACAGGGCGGGAGGAGAGACAACGACCTCTAATTTTATCTAGTCAGACACGGTATTGCTCAACGGGCGGGTTCCGGGAGACGGATGGGAGTGTGGACGTGGGAACGATACGCACCGACTTCGGCATCAAGAACGGCGTTGTTCAGGTTGTTGACAATCTCCTTGATAGACGAGACAGACCCGTTCCTGATATGTGTCGTCAGTCATGATCTGCCGATGCCATGGAAGGCCGTCAGGCTGCGCTTGTTTTGGCAGCTTCGTGCCGGAAGTTCTCGCGCGGGGCATGGAGGGGCAATCGCAGCTTGGGATCGGCTCAAGAAGCCAGCTACCCTTACTTACATCTTGAAGTTGCCGCCGACAAAAAATTTGCGAGCCATGTTGAATATATAATGCGTGTAGGATAAAGCTCTGATAGGATAGATATTGAAGTTTTAGCGCTGATGCAAGTGCAGCTTCGGAGGGATTGAGGATGGCGACAGAAGGTATTATGAGGAACCAAGTCTGGATGGACTTGCGCGCGCCATTGGCGGCCCCTCCATACGGATTTAGTGGAACAACATTCACGGGTCGAGTCGGCCCAACTTGTTGGGGCAGCAGATCTAATACGTAAAGCAATCAATCAATCACCATGCTCACGTGAGTTGAGACTTATTCATCCTTGGACAAGGTAACTAATTAATGCTTTCAATAGATCGAATGACCGGAATAACAAAACACAAAAGCTTTGGATCCAATTCTACTGCCACATGTTCAAATCAAACCAGGAAATGCCTTGGTTCCCCGCCTCAACAGTCTAAGCTGGACCATAAGCTGGGAACTTCTCGTAAGAACCATCGCAAGCTTCGGTTCTGAAATAGCCGCCATCTTGCCCCGTCAACTCGGTGCCATTTGGAGCCATGATCTTCACAGACATGGCAACGTTGCCTCCCTTGTCACCCCAGGCGACTCGCACAGGGTAGTAGGTCCCCTGCTCAAGGTGCCTCGTCGTGTGAGTTTCGTCACCTGGCGGGGGAATATAAGTTCGCTCAATGTCTGCGTTGGCCCGGGTCCAGCCACTGAAAGCGTTTTGTCCCAGCCATACCAGAGCGATGTCATCGGCTTGCCCGAATACAAAGGTGTAGTTGCCTGTCTCGGGCGCCAAGAGAAATCCCTGGTGGATGACAGAAGCCAAGTTCGTGCCCAGGGGCTGACCGTAGAGGTTATGGGGATTGTTGATCAGCAAGCTGTTGGTTCGTCCATCGTGCTCCGGCTTCTGGCTCTTGAACGTGATGGGGTCATATTCTGCGAATGGCGGCGACTTGACGGTGCTCCAGGATGATGGACCTCGCCATTGTGCCCATTCAAAGCCAGGTTGCCCGCAAGAAGGTGGTTTTGGCATACATGCCCCATCCCCACAGAGCTGGTCGACGCCGCAATCGGAATCAGTCGAGCAAGGGCCGCATTTTTCGTCCTTGCATATCTGGGTGGCCTTGCAGTCTGAGTTCTTGGTGCATTCTGGAGGAGGCGTCGTGGTTGGAACGCACAGCCCCTTGACGCACTCAAGAGTGTTGCTATCACAGTCTGCATTGGCTGTGCAAGCTCCGCAGCTATTGTTTTTGCACACTTGACCGTTGCACTCGCGGTTGTGTTGGCAAGTGACAGTCGCTTTGCAGACATGATCGTTGCAAACCTGATTCTTGCCGCAGTCATCGTCAGAGGAGCACCCGCTGCATTTGTCATTGCATTGCATTCCAACCACAATAAAAGGGCTGTTGGCACATTCGCCGAGACTCTCAATGTACTGCTTGATGTTAGACCGGGGAGCTTCAAAGGAATAGTTCTTCATGAAAATTTTTCATGAAAACAGCGCGGGATAATACCTTTTTGAAGCGATCACACAAGTCATCCTTCAGGTTCCTGTCATCAATTGCCGTTTCGCAATCGCGCGAGCACAGTTTCTGGGGTAGGTGTTAGCATGAAAGCCTATTTGAAGAATGCCTTAGGCGTTATACCTCAATATCTGACGGCAAGCGGTCTAAACCACAATCGTGTCGCAGGGACTTGCATATCTTCCCCAGCACAAGAGTGTTTCGTGTGGACAACACAGATCCTGTCTTCAAGTCAGCCATGACGCCATGAAGCGCCAGTGCAATGAGCAATTTGACTGGAAGAAGTGATATTCCGTTCATGATGTGTATGGGCTTTCAAAGTTGTTCAACGGTTTTTCTATTGAGGGTGTGTGCTTTGGTGCGAGCCATGTAAGAAACGGATTCGCGAAGGCAAATACCCCCGATTTTATACATTTCCGGACCATAGTAAATCAAGCTGCGGTGGTAATATAAACACAGCCAGGCCGTCTACAAACAAAACGGAGCGGCGAGGGTCTAGAGCCGAAGTGTGACAACATATCGGCGTCTCTTATCTGTTTGTGCATCGCTTCAAAAGAAAAAAACAGGGCCGTAGGTTGGTTTCAGGGCTCTTGGGACAGTGTCACAAGATAGAATGTTCTACGTGGGCGAAGGCCATTCAAGCTGATCAATGATTGATGAAGATCTCGGCTGGAAGCGACAACAAGACTGCAATGTCGCACACGATCTTGTACTCACAACTGAATCAAGAGATTAGATGCGACACTTTGACATCGAGTCTTGCTGCTTATTACCCACCCAGGTTGCCAGGCAAGGCCTCTCGACTGGCTCCTGCCATTGGTATCAATCTCGATTGTCTAGAGCCAATAAGAACGACTCAGATGTGTTGCAAAAAAAGCAATAAAGAAGCTAATGGCCCGATAGATTGGGTTACTGAGACTAGTAGATCATACATAGCCTGTAAGATAATGTACAGGCGACACTTTTTCCAAGTAGTCGCTTCCCAACATAGGAGATACAGATGATAGCTGAGGTGAAACAGGACACATCAACCCTGTTTGTTCTTCGGAGACGTGATATCATGTAAATTGATCAGACAGAGCGTACGATGGATGGATGGTATTCTACGTGACAGATTTGTTGTCTTTCAGCAATTGAAGCTAAGGCGGTTAGGCATTACAAATGGTGGTGACTTGTTGGAATATCTATCGGCGCATAAGGGTCTGATCCACGAGCCGGTGCAAAGCTTGCACCGACTTTACATAGTACAAATTATATATAGAGTTATATAGGGTAGCTACTTTATACTATTACTAGGTGTAAGCTTTGCACTAGTATAGACTTTACGTAGGGATTATATAAAGTGTAAAGTTTACACTTATTTTTACATATTTTTTACTCTTTTCTTAGTATCTTTTCCTTTTATAGGCATTTATATAGCCCTAGTTAAAAAGATATATTATAAATAAGGGGGGTTATAGTATTTATGTAATTTAGATAAAGTTTTATAAATTTCTATAGATCTTAGCTAATAAAAATGGCTAGCGCGTCTGGTTATGTGCATTTTGCACTCGTGTAAAGTTTGCACCGGCTCGTGGATCAGACCCTAAAGAATATCGAATACAATGCAAAAAAAAAGATGTCTCTCTTAACAAAGGAAAAAAAGCGCATGTACGGGTGTTCAATGCATGCATGCATTCATTGATGCTTCGGTTCGATTGCACCGAATCTGGAAGATAATACCTCACAAAAAAACGACCACGCCAGGAGTCGAACCTGGAATCTCTAGAGATTTCATCAATCATGTTAACCGAAATCTAGCGCCTTAGCCATTAGGCCACGCGGCCGATAGGAGACTACTGGATATTAATTACTATACGTCACATCCAACCGTTACCAGTGAATGTGATATCACTGGTGTTATCCGGAGCGACAAATTTCTGTATAGAGCAAGTGTCTACGAGCAAATCTCATATTGAACACTGGGGGACTCGCGTGCCCTGTCACACTGAGCTGTTGACAGACTTGTGCACTGAGAATCGATGACGTTTGTACAGCCTGCCAGTCTCGCGATCGAGTTGTTCAGCCATCTCAAACCATTGAAACTCTTGCAAGACATGGGTTCCCTCCCTTCTCTGAAAGAATAGGCGGTAAAATATTATAACTTTGATTGTTACAGCGCGACCTGGCAAGCTGAACGCAATGGAATCGGGTGGGCCTTTGCCAGCTGTTGACGGTTTCAGCAGGTGCGCAGCAGGTGCGCGGATTTTTTTTCCTTCTCCTTTTAGAAAGCCCCAGCATCTTATGGATAGCAGATTGAACCTGGGTTTCACTTTCTTTTATTCTGCTCTTGTTTTCAGACACCATTTCGCGGTCCAACGGCTTTGACAAGATCCAACGGGAGCAAGATTTCCCTCAACGAGCTGTAAGACTATCGATTTCCGAAAACGAACGTGATTACACCTTCGTATCTTGTTTTGTTGGAAGGCCTACTCGGTAACAAGGCCACTGATCTGCGATCTGAATATGGCTTCGCCGATGGCAAAGGTTTCGTCAGCGACGCCTCTCAAAAACCACGAGAGTCTTTCCAAGATCTGCGAACAAATGAAGTTGTGGATTAATGGCTCACCTCCTACCAAAAATAGCATCATTTGTTCGGGAAGCTCATCGCCATCTCCTGAATCGACAGCTGCAGTTATCGAAATGGGAGGAAATATTCCCAAATCACTCGATCGGAGTGATGCCAGTGCCCAACAACCAGATGGCCATGAGCCAGATGCCCAAAAAAACAGAAACGATGAATCAGACCTCTCAGGGTCACAACCTGATGGTAGTATTGATGGTAGTATTCAAGAAGGCATCCATGATTCAACCTCTGAAATTGAAAGGTCTGCAAAAGACACACTCGACGGGCCACTGCCGGTACCACTGCATGTAATTCAAGCGGCGATGCCTTCTCCCCCTGGCCTTGAATCAAAAACTGGCCTTGGCGATGAGGGCTGGAGTATAAGCAGTATCTGTCCTTCCGAACACGCAGACCAGAATGTCAAGTTTAATCCAGATGTTCCGAACCAAGCTGATTCTGTGAATCAAGATGCGGCAACTCGGGAAGATTTCCATGAGAATTGCGAGGGACATACATCAAAATGCGGTCATCAACCTGTGGAGGCTTGGCTTATCAAATACCTGACGTCGCCGTCCTTGTTGATTCCTCACGACGACCTTGAGGACCCAGTCAATAGTCGTTGTGACATAGATCCTGATGAGGGCAAGTTCCTTCCGACAATTATTCAGCCTGAAACTGTCCAATGTACGAGACAAGGACCTTGCAGAGACTATAATGACATTGTTTGGCGACAAATAAATATGACGGCTGAACTTCACATAAAGAAAGAGCTCAGAAGCCGCGAAAACATCGCCAGGACCTTGCAAATGGCTCTCACTAATGAAACTCTTGGCATCCGGCCTCCTGGTTCTTGGCCCTCGATCGAATCCGAAATAGACTGGCCAGCCGCAAAATGCATGGTGCGCCCCGCGATCCAGTCAGATTACCCCGCTATTGCAGAAATAATCAATGAGGAAAATAGGTACTCATTAAGATCAGAGATCGACGAGAGCTTTGAGATAACTGCCGAGGGCGTGGCCCATATTTGGGACGAATGCTGTGCTGACAGCCGTCCGTTCATCGTTGTTACGCCGGCTGAGGAAGACTTCCTAGATCGATCGAAGTGGCCGAAGCATTCCGAAAAAGTTTATGACAAGTTTGCTCGGTATATGGCAGAGCAGCCAAGACCCAATCTGCCCGTAGTTGGCTTTGCCTTCGTCACAAATTCTCGGCTTAGCCTGGATGGTCGTCCTTGCCCCCTGGCGCGATACTCAGGGCGTCTGACTTTGATAGTACATCCAGCTCATCGAAACAAGTTGTACGGTTCCGCCCTCTTAGACCGCATTTTAATATCCATATCTTCATTCCACACAAGCGTCGTCGACCATGAATGGAAGCTCAACAAGGAAAAATTTCAAGGCATCTATGAATTTCCCGCCAGTCGCAATGTGCGACAGTACACGCATCTTCATGTGGAAGTGATTGAATCACACGACAAGGAAAGAACCGATGAGCCGAAGACCCATTTTTTGAGAAAATTTGACTTTGAAGAAGTCGGTCGCTTCACAGACGGCTTGGTCGCAGAGGATGACCAGCGACAGATGCATTGGCAAGACCTGGTGACTTGGACGCGTATTATCACACCAACTACAAAGATTGTCGGCAGATATTAGTTCAATGCGAAAGATGAGCAGTTGAGTAAAGGTGCTGGTCGCAAGGAATCTTGAAATGCCTTATTGAGCAATTCTTGTCACAAAGACAGAACGAAAATTTGATACCGGATGAGGCCATTCATTCCGTGGTATAGTGCGGCTATGGTTTGAAACGACGAATGTGGAACAATGTTTGAGAGGGTTATTAGCTGAAGGATCTCATGCTGTACAAGGATTATGAAATAGTTGCTGCTGATACGTTCAAGGTTGCGAATGAAGGAAACAGTTGAGAACAGGTCGGCATGATGAGACCGATGGACAAGACTGAACAATTGAGTTGACATGAATGACAACGAAGAAGAAATAGCAAAGACCTTAGAAATAAATAGTTTGAGAATGAAGAATAGGCCTACTAAATGAGTACTCATCTAAAGAAATTTGTTATCGCCAAGATTCGACAATCAATTAGAGCGGCCGAAAAGCAAACTTTAGGAGTTGGTGAAAGAATGACCCACTCGTCCTCTCATTACATAGGGGAAGTCCAGGTATGCGGTTGAACTTCTACATGCATGAAGGAATGATAATGTAACGGCATCCTGTCAGGGATCTACCTGGTGGCTAGGGTTATTTATTGCTCTAGTATCCCTGAGCGTGAAATACCTTCTCATTGTTGCAGGAAGGCAACCCTTTTGGCTTCAAAAAAGGGTGACAGTCGCAAGGACGTACTCGTCGATGAGGACGAAGTCTTCGAAAATCGACAGCCGGAACAAATCCAAACTCGGAAATCGTTTGACGACTTACATCCTGCAAAGTAGCCAATGTGAGCTTTCGGGAGCTTTCGGCTCTAGCTTCTTCTTCCGGTCCAGTCTCAGCTGTGCGTTTAATGTCATTGCAAACGCTTTGCTTTGCACCCACAAGTCATGGGGTCGCAGTTGTTGCCCGGCAGCGGGTAATATGACTGATTGTGCGCAGGTAATATGATCGATCGTACGCTCTATGCGCGTAGGACCGTATTAGGGAAGCTAAAATGCACCTTATTAGGATATGTGATTGTAGAATAAGAAGCATAGGAGATTTACTATAACTACTCTATCTATAAAAAAAGAGCTTTAATCCTTCTATTTATATAATAAAATTAGCATTAATTTAATCACTTCTTCTGCCTTTAATTATCCCTTCTAATTATATCTTTTGCCTAAGTTATATGCCATATAGCAATAGTTATAAGCCTAGGAGGTACACACCTATAACTCCACTAAATTCCTAACGCATAAGACCTATGTGTATATTACGCCCTACTTACTAATCTACGCTTATAATAGATACCTTAACTTCTTCTTACCTAAGTCTTAAGACTAATATTAAGTTAGTCTTTTTTAATAAGTAAGAGAAATAGTATAAAGTATTAAAGCAAGCCGCCTAGAGCTAAGAGATTTAGGAGAGGGTTAATCCTTAGCTCCTAAAGCTTAACTCTAACTACTTATAAGAGCCCTTTATAATTACACTAGAGGCCTATAAGGCTCTTATTACTAAGAACTAAGGAAGTGTAAAAACTAAGCTTACTTTCTAAGAGGCTCTTTCCTTCCTTTCTTATAAGTATATAACTAAGTATTAAGCATATAAGGTAACTAAGTCTAGAGAAAAGACTATTAAAACCTAGATTACTAGTACTATTAATCCTAATACTTATATAATAGTAATTAATAAGATTAAGGAGGAAAACACTAATAATAAGAAGCTTACTTTTGCTAAATTACTATTAAGCTTAAAAAGAAATTCTTACCTAGTTAAGTTATTATTAAAGCGGAAGTTATAGCTAAGTATATAGTATACCTTAATAAAGCTAAACGCATAAATATATAATTTAAGCATTAGAATAAGTAATAAGGGAAGCTATACTAAAAAGCCTTAATATATAAGATTAATAAAGTTTAGGGTCCTAATATAATTTATAACTTTATTATAGTAGTTAAAGCATACTTTAACCCTAAATAGGCAAAAACTAAGATTATATAGCTAGTATAGACCTTAGACTCTTTTCCTAAGGATATTACTCTTATAGGTATTATAGCTAAGTATACTTATTACTATAAGGCAATATAAACTATATACGCTAACTTTAATAAGGGAAGCTTTATAATTACACTTAGGGAACGCTTTAACTAAGGTAATAAGAAGTAAGACTAGAAAAATAATAGTCCTAAGAAGTGCCCTTATTATATAAGTAAGGCACTAAATACTTACTTTTAGTCTCCCTAAGTGTGCTATACCTTATACTATATAGTAACTAGTAAGAAAGTTTAAGGATTTAAGCCCTCTTTAAAGGTTAATTATAAGAAGGTTAAGGAACGCTATAAGAGCGTAAAATAGAAGAACTTACGCGCTAAGGTAGTAAAGGATAGGTAAATAGTAAAAGGCACTAAAGATTATAAAGAAGAGAAGTTACCTAAGGCTATTACTACTATAATTATTAATCCTAGCATTCTAGAGAGCATAGCTTCTCTAAAGGGAAGCTACACTATACTAGAGAATGCAAAGCATATACTCTTAGAGAGCACCCTCTTTAATAACTACAGCGCTCTTTATATTATTAATAATATAAGTTACTTTAAGCCTAAAACCTTTAAAGAAACAGTTAATAATTATCTTAAGGCTAGAATAACCTCTTTCTAGATTATTAGAAAAGACACTTATATAATTAAGAACGTTTTTAATAGGCCTAAGGGGAAACTTACAGAAAACCTCACTTTATAAAATATTATACTTATAGAAGGGTTTTATATAAATATTATATCTAAGAGCCTTCTTTAGAAAAAGGGTATATAGTACTACAAAGCAGACTACTCCTTATGTGTTAGACTTTTTTATAAGAGCTTATTATTAGCTAAACTTAAAAGAAAGCATAATATTATTTTCCTTTAATACAAGCCTCTTTTCTCTTATAACAGTCCTAAGCAAGAAGTAAATTTAGCCATAGCACTAGTAATATTCTTAATAATTAATTTAGAAGCAAACAAATAAAGCTTATAGCATAGTTAACTAAGCAAAGACCCATATTTTATACAAGCAAACCCTAAAGAACTTTAGCACTTATGTTTTAGCTACCTTAGAAAGGATACTTTAGCTAAGAGTTACACTTACACAAGGGGAGTGCAATTATAAGGTACAAAGCATAGAGACTATAAGACATATACTCTAGTTTACGCTTGCTAAGTTATTTTAAGAAAACTACTAGAACATATATTACTAAGGCTATTCTAGAGAATCTATTAGGACTTTTAGGACTATAAGACTAGTTATAATAGTATAAACTAGTTACTAGTTGTAAAAGACAAGTTCTTAGGTATAATTCAAGTTTATGCGTTACCTAATAAGTCGTAGGCAATAGTGTTTAATATACTAGTTTACTTTAAATAATAGGTCACAAGGTAATTTAGATTATTAATTACAAAGATTAGGCAAGATTATAAGGGAGCTATTATTAGCTAATTTACTAATATAATCTTTTAGACGTAAGCACGCTTGTAAGGCATTAATCTTAAGCTTGCACCGCCATACACTTATAAACTAAATAAAGTCGTGGAGAAAGCAAGCCAAATAATTACACTATAGTCAAATGTAATGCTTATAGGCATAAGGCTACCACCAAATCTATAGTTAGAGAGCACATAAGCAGCAACATACCTTTATAACATTAGTCCTATTTAATAATTTAGTTAGAAAACACTACTAAAGACCCTAGAAAGCTAGTTTTACGACAATACTTAGCTACTAATTCAGGAGCCTACGGCTAACCTAAGGCTAGATTAGAGCGGTTTACACGTATATAGCTGCCATGCCTATTCTCTTAAAAGGAATCATAAGGCTAATAAACATAGACAGTTTTACAAGACGAATCCTAGGGGTTATATTAGATATCTAGTTAGGTATTCTGCCTCTAATATTTATTGCATTTAGATCCTAAAGCTAGGAAAGGTTATAATGACAAGGAATGTCACGTTTAATGAGTTGATTTTTTATAATATAGCACATAAAAGCACGATTAAGCTTTTAATTAATAAGCTTAAAGCGTAATTCTAAGTCCTTAAAATTAACACTAAATTAGATAATAAATTAAATCTTTTCCTTACACTAATTAAACCTTAGACAGATTAGACTAAGAGTTTAAACTTAGGGGTGGACGCCCTATAGACTTCTTAATTATAACTAAAGGAAAGAGAAGCTATTTATTTTAATAAAGATATTAGACTTTAAACACCTTAGCTATTACTAGATTTACTAATTAAAGAGCAGGAGACTCCTAATCTAGGTGCTTAGGAGAGCAAAATAGAGTATAAAGCTCTAGATTTATATGCTTAAGGAAGTGATATAATAATAAATCTAATAAGTAGTAAGCGGGATACTACTATAAGGGCTTAGGAGAGCTAATATCCTTATAAGGTTCTAGAACACTAAGCACATAATACTAAGGACTAAGTTATTAATTACTTAATAAGTAATTAACCACCTAAGCTAGGAAATAAAGCAGACTAGTAATAAAATAAACCTATAGGAGCAGACGCTAGACTAGCTACCTGCGTAGAAAGCTTAAAGGGAGCTCTAGCTATATAGTTAGAAATCGTAGAAAAAAGCCTTAGAATAGTTATAATATAAGAAGGTATATAGACTAGCTTAAGATTACAAACTAAAAGAGAGTAAGGCTAGATTCCTTTATATGCTCTGCTAGTAAGGAGGAAAAGGAAAGGACCTAATAAAGCTCTTATTAATAGCCTCTAGGACCTAAAAGATCTTTTCTTAGAGTTTAGGAAGACTAAGGATAGTAACCCTTATAAGCTCTTTCTAGGAGATTAGGATTTTAAAAGCTATAAAACAGTGTTTTTAGTAATTAACGCGTATTATAATAAGGAAAGTAAATTACTCCTTAAACTAAAGAGAAAAGCAGGGACTGTCTATTAATTAGACCTAGCTAAATCTCTAAAGTTATAGAAGAGAGTAAAGGATTATTCTCTTAAGGAGAAATAAATTAATATAATAAATAAAGAGATTAATAAGCTAAAAGAACGAGGAATATAATAGTAGATAAAGCATTTAGCAGCTTAATTAAAGCCTTTGCCATTAAAATAAGTGTTTTCTTATAAGTTTAACAAGAAGGGGATGTTAATCTATTATAAGGCGCGTTTATGCGTGTGTAAAGATCTTTAGGAAACCTTAATAATTGAACGTACCTATGCTATAATGCTTGCTACGCACGCGTTCTATGTGTTTATAGCGCTAGTTACTAGGTTTAATTTAGAGACTAGGTAATATAATATTAAGAATGCCTTCCTTTACGTAAAACGCAGAAAAGAGGGAATTCCTATAATATATAAACTTCCTAATAGCTTTGTAGTACTTAGAGAGTGTATAAAATTACTTAAGGCTTTATATAGATTAAGGGACTCTCTATAGCTTTAGTTTAAAAAACTAAGTAAGTCTCTTAAGAAGCTTAGGCTTAAGTTAAGCTAAGAGGAGCCTTACTTATTCTATACAAAAGATTAGACTATTTTCCTTATATTCTTTATAAATAATATTCTTATAGCTTTTTACAAGAATAATAAGAAAACCACTAACTAAATCTCTAAGGGACTAAAGGAGGCATATAAATTAGATAAAAAAGGTAAGGCAGGATTCTTTCTTAGGATTTAGATTATTAGAGACTAACTATAGCAAAGGGTGTATCTTAGTTATAAGGCATATATTAGCAAGATTAGGGAAAAATTTAGCTAAGTAGGAAAAGGCACTTTCCCTGCTATACTAATCCCTATAGTAAAGTATTATAAGTTTACAGGTAAAGCTAAGAAGTAGGTAATTAAGGTTTACTAAGAGAAAATTAGATTAATTCTATACACTATAATTATAATTAGACTAGATATAGCCTTTACAGTAGCGAAGTTATTATAATACCTTATAAATCTAGGACTAGAGCATATAAAGGCTACAGACTAAGCTATCCGCTATTTGCTTATTACACGTAAACTTACGCTATGCTTTAGTATAAGCACTAAACTTTAAGCTCTTTAGATCTTAAGTGACGCTTTATTTGCAGATAATTATTATGGACTGGCCCCTAGGCGACTGCAATAGGGCGTCGATATAGTATTAAGAGACTTAAGGAGGGAAAAGAGAAGGGAAGAGAGGCAATCCCTAGTGGTACCCCTTATACCCCCTTGGCTCCTTATGTAAGCCCCCTTTTCCTTACCCTAGCTACCTTTGCTTATCCTCTCCCTATCTGCTATATGAATAATGCTTAGGTAAAGCCTAAGCCCTTATATATACCCCTACTTATCTATAACTAAAAAAATTTTTTCCTCTTGCTATATCCCCTATTAACAAGCGTGTTATATTGTGGTGCGCGTAATGCGTTTACCCTACTAACAGTTTGTTTGTTATGCATATCTGCCCTGCCCCTTATTTGCCTATAGGATGCCTAATATAGGTGTGCCCTACTTCTATGTGTTATTATTATAATACGCGTGACGTGTTTACCCTGCTAACGCCCTGTTTGTTATAGCGTCTTGCCCTACTCTTACTAGTTTGTGGGGTGTTTAATATAGGTGTGACTACCTATATAAATATCCTACTTAATTTCCTTATGTTATTACACTTTCCCTTATATAACACTATTGTTTAGGTATTATAATTCTATTATACCTTCCTTCCTATTTCCTATTAAACCCTCCTACTACACTAAACGCTTTCTTATTAGATATACCTTAGAATCCTGCTAATCCCCCTAGCCTTCTGGCCACTCCTATAATACCCTTATCCTGTTTTATTAGCAAGTATCTTATAGAAGGTAACTCTAATAATAAATAGTATGCTACCCCTAAGTTAGTCTAGTGCCCTTACGGGCCTTGCATAAAATAGGCTCTTACTACTAGAGTATTAGATTACTCTCCTCTAGTGAGTAGAGAATTATGTCCTCTATGTTAGTAATAACATATTACCTATGTCTAGCACACTAGGCTCTTATCTGCTAACCTATGTCTTTGTTACGCCTTAAAGGATCTTAAGAACAAGATTGTAATAGGTACGTATATTATCAAGCCTAGAGTCCTAAAGACTCTAGAAATAAAAAAGAAAATACCTGTCCTATCCTAGAGATATTACTACCTTATTAATTAGTGGAACGCCCTTCTTGCCTAGGCTTAGTTTAACCTAGCCCCTGTTTAGTTAGCCCTTAGGGCGTCCCTAGCTATAAATACGCCTGTAATAAATATAACTAGCCTTAACATTGCCCCTTTTGTTAGCGCTAGCCCTTTAGGTAGTTATAATATAGCTAACTCTATGTAGTAAGTTACTAGCGTTCTGTTCTAATAGAACTAGCAAGTTATTAGCGGGCTAAGTGCAATACGTAAAGAGATACATTAGTAGTCTACTACACTCCTCTAAGCTCTAACTCCTCATTACTAAAACAAAGACTAGCGATGTCTTTAAATTACTAGGTTAAGCAACGAATCTCCTTCTTATTACTATTAATAGCGTTTATGTCTTTTCTCCGTGGCAAGTCTAACCCATAACCATGTTCCTAGCGCCTTAGAAGCTAGCTATCCCCTGGCTAGGAATAATATTCCTTATCCTCCTAGGCCTGCTCCTTATACTTACTGTTCTCATGCTAGATCTCCTATTACTCCCCCCCTTGCTTATACCCTTTATAGTAACCTTATCTATACTATCCAGGTCCTAGGTTATGCCTAAGCTAGATAAGATAGATATTTTATTGTGCTAGCCCTAGTGCCTAGTAATAATAATACTGTGGCCGCGTTAGCGGAGAACTAACTCTAGAGGGAGGCGGCGCCCTCTGCCTTGTTTTCTAATAGTAATATGTAGGCAAAGCCTATAGATAATTATTCTTACTAAGTAGTAATAGAGAAATGTAGTGATTTTATGTCTTAGGTGCTTGTAGGAGTCTCTATAGTTATATAAGTTCTTTAAAATTAATCTAGTCTATTGTTAGTTTGTGTGTTACCCTATTCTGCCTTAAATTTATTAAGTACCTATATCCTCTCTATACTCTTTAGTGGTTCCTATATTAGATAGGAGTATCCTGCCTATTTAACTAGGACATTCCGCCTCCCTCCTCGCCCTAGTGTGTTCTTAGCCACTAGAATACGTTTAACCTAGTATTCTTTAATAAGTTTATTATTATCCTCCGCTAGGACCTATTCTAGACCTAGGCGTGAGTCTTATAGCTATTAGCTTAGGAGTAGGTCCTCCGCTACCTATTTAATAAGGTTTATATAAAAAACTAGATAAATACCCTTTAGTACATTAAGTTAGACTATAAGAGGGGTTAGTACTTCTATGACTATATACTTCGCAGCTACCTAGTTAAGTTTCCTCAAGGGGCGGTTTATCTTAATATTTCTAAGTAATAGCTATACCTTATCCCTAACCTAGAAGCATTCCACTAGGCGTCTTAACACTAAGGTTACATCCTGCTATTGTTATTATGCGTAGGCTATTGTGGCTTAGGCTAGAAGAGTGCCCTCCTAAAGGTGACTTAGGAAGCGGATAGCTCTACCCTTTAGTGTGGTTATAGATGCGAGTATATCTAGCTAGGATTAAATTAGCTCTAGGTTATAGCTATGAAGTAATCTATTTAGGCTTACCCTAGTGACTAATGAGGTCCTGTTATTTATTGCTAGTTAATAAGTAGTAAGGTGTTCTAGCTAGTTATACTGCGAGAAGGAGATAGTAATACATAGGATTACCTACACTTCTTAATTTGCCTATTCCATACTACCATTAGTCTAGGGGTAGTGTGATATAAAGAGTAGCTAATCTATCCTTACTAGGGAACATAGCGTTGTCTAGAATTTTCCTAACTAGTCCGAGCCTTAGTCTATAATAATAGACTAAGGGAACCCCCTAAATCTTTACTAAACTATTTTAAAACGTTCTACGCAATCCTTAGCCTTTATAGAGGTTATAGCCTTAAGCTATATAAACTTTAATAGTCTGTCCGTAATAACCATAAGGTATTGTGGTCTCTCTAGTGATAACGCTAGTAGGTTTGTTATAAAATTAATAGAGATCTGCGACTAAAACTGGTTAGGGATTGGTAAGGGTTTTAGCAAGCCTTAGCGCTGTTACTAGCTCTTATAACTACTAGCATAGTGGTAGTTATAGATAAACCTTGTAATGTCCTGTAATATTCCATCCTAATGAAACTATTGCTATAGTATTTAGAATGTAGTGTTACAGCCTAGGTGTCCTGCAACTAGTGAGTTATGGCACTGCTAGATAAGGGTTGTTGTGAGGGGCTCCTAGGCCAGGACCTATGTATGCCCTTAGAACTATAGTACGCTATAGGCACTTATAGAGTAATTTGCAACCTATTCTCTTGTTATTACTTCTAGGGGAAACTTCTGGGCACCCTCCTAGATAGCCCTTAACCATATGCTATATGTAGGGTCTAATATAATAGCCTAATCCTAAAGAGTCTAAAGGTGCTTACTTATAAAGAGAGCCTTCCCTACTAGTGGCAGGGACGTATAGAATATGTGCAAAGCTATATCGGAACCCTCCTAGTCCTCTCCTAGTAATGGAGATAATTATGTAATAGTAATTAGCCGCAGGACTTATCCCTTCCTTAGAGATATGCTATATTAGTCTTATTCCCTTCTAGATAAGGCATCTAGGCATTAAGCCTGCGTGCTAGGTCTATACTGTAAATAAAAGTTAAATAGTGTAAGTGTGTCCGCCTATTAGGCCTAGCGTTCTAACATTAGCCTTGGTGTTATAAAGTATTCTAGGTTCTTATAGTCTATGTAAATTATAAACAGGCAGGAGACACCCTATAACTCCGCTAACCACGCCTTTAAACATAAGATAATAGCTAAGAGTTCCTTATTGTGGATTATATAGTTCTTTTGTAATACTATAAGGCTAGCGAAGTAGTAGGCTACTAGGTATAGCACGCTATCGCGCCCCTGTTGCGAGAGATAACCACTAAGGGCTGTGCCTAAGCAATTAGCTTTAACTACCATAGGGCGATCCGGGTCTTATTATGCTAAGACTAGATACGTAATAAAAGCGTCTTTTAACCTCTTAAAAGCCTTATCCTCCTCCGGCCCCTAATAGAAAGGGGTGTTCTTTTTAGTAAGATATATAAGAGAAGCCGCTAGCTTAGAAAAGTTCCTAATGAAGTCATAGTAAAAATTTACAAACCCTAAAAAACTTTAGACCCCTTGTAGCTTTGTGGGTGCTACCTATTCCCTTATAGCTACTACCTTTGCTAGGTTAGGATAGATAGAATAACCTGCTGTGATAATGTATCCTAGGTATTAGACCTCCTTCACGGCAAACACTAACTTGTTAATGTTAAGGTATAGTCCTGTAGCCCTTAAGCGCCCTAAGATAAGTCAGACCTTTTTTATGTGGTCTTTCTTTAACCCCCCTAAATAAACTAGGATATTATCTAGGTAAGCCGTTATAAAGTCCCCTAATACATCTCCTAAGGATTTGTTAATATAGTGTTAGAAGGTTACTAGTGCGCCAGCTAGGCTAAACGGACAAACTAGCTACTTAAATAACCTAAACCTAGTCCAAAAGGCTATGAGGTGCTCCTTACCCTTAGCTATCTATAGTTTATAAAATACTATGTAAATATTTACCTTTGTAAACTAGTATGCCTAGGAGAGGGAGCGTAGCGTTTCCTTAATTAAGGGAAGTAGGTAATAGTCCTATGCTATTATCTTATTAAGTATGTGGTAGTCTACGCAAAACTGCTAACCCCTGTTTAATTTCTTAACAAGGAGAATAGGGGCTGTGGCTAATAAGGAGCTAGTATAAATCTAGCCTTTATCTATAAGGTCTGTAATCTAGCGTTAAACCTTAAGTAACTAGTCTCTTAGTATATTATATAGTAGGCCCTATGGGAGTGCTAGTTCGGACCTGTCCGGGTTCTTACGTAGCTAGATGTGGTGGTTAAGAGACCCCTTATAAGGAGGTAGACTGTTAGCCTTGGCCTTATTAAAGAGATCTACGAAGTCCGCTAGTTCTTCTAGTAATGTAGCTGTGTTAAGGCTGTCTGGCTTTGTCTCAGGTGCTGTTATTTGTAGCACTGTGGTTATCTCCTTAAGGCTTATTACTATAAACCTTGTTATAGTATCCCTTATCTGTTATGCCTAATGTGCCTCCGCTGTATATAAGGACTTGATAATCCCCTACACTAGGGGTTGCCCCTCGCGCCTAGTGGCTTTGGAAACACAAAGGCCCTCTGCTACACCAATAACTAGTTACTATTTTGCTGCATAAATCACAACATTATAGTGCTCTAGCTATGGCATCCTAAATATAATGTCCTAGGTAAGGCCTAGGATAACGTATAAATACACGGATGATTCCTAACTATTAATATTAATCCTAGCCTAGACTATGTAGGTAATAGAGGAGGATTCCTCCTTTTAGCGCTTCCCCTATCTCTTTGTTTCTACTACGGTGCGGACCTGCCTCCGTTTTAGCAGTTATATAAGCTCTAGGCCTAGCTGCCTTGCTACTAATTTGCTTATAGCACCGTAGTAGTTATAGCTATAGTTAATCTAAACATTAATATAAAAATATATATTAAAAAGTACTAGGATTAAGAAAGGTAGTTAGTCTATATATTATTCTATGTCTCTATCTGTGTTTGCATACTAGCTATACTTGTCCAAATCTGTGGCCGCTGGCTAGCCCCTCCGCCCCTATGCAAGACTTTGCTTAAGAGCTACTTGTTTTCTAAGGCATTAGCATTGATTTCCTTATCTGCGCTCTCTATGTCTGCCCTATGTGAGTTAATTTAAACCTTTAGTTAGCGGGGCGGATAGAAGGTGTAATCCTAAATATAATAGTCCTTAGACCTATAATGTAAGCAGTACCCTTCCTAGTAGTATTTAGTTAGTTCCGCCTAGGTTACCTACTTAGCCCTTAGCTAATTTATGTTTTTCTTTAGGTCCTTATCCTTCTTGTCTAGCTTATTCTAATTCCCCTGCTATGTGGTTATGGTATGTATCCCTATTATAGGCATATTACTATTATGATCTGTTTGTTAGGTTGTGGGACAGGTTAGCTAGGGACTGCGTTAGTGCTAGTACTTCTCCTCTAAGGCAAATGATTTAATGTTAACCGTAATACTACAGTACTAAGCAACTACCGTGTGGTATTCTATTTAGCTAATTCCTTTACTAACTAATATCTCTCTTATATGTTTGTTAAGCGTGTGTTAAAGCTTAGCTAGCTTGACATCCTTAGTCTAATAGGACTCTCCTATAAGGGAGAGTTTTTATTTAAAGTAAACAAAGAATAAGGCGAATACCTCCCCTAACCCTTGCTCTATTTAATTAAGTTCTATAAGGGCTATCTCCTATCTATGAGGATCTGCGTATAATGTCTCTAGGTAACTAAGGAAGGCCTTAGGGTTATAGTTACTATTATAGCCTATCTTGAAGAATAATGTAATACGGGCTTAGACCTTAGGCAATAGGTTCTAGTAAATAAATACCTATTAGTCCTTACTAGAACTAATAAAGTCCCTATTTACCTCTAACTTATGTTATATTAGGAACTTCTAGGTAGCGAATGTAGCCTTATTACTATTATATAGGTTGCCTGTAGGGATTGGTTTCTAGCGGATCTATAATATAAGGGGTGGTAGTGTTAGCCCCTAAGGTAGGATCAGGTCTATATTAGAGAATATTAGGTCTATAGGAGCGTTTAGGGGGAAGGTTAGTTAAGTAGTTAGTTTAAGGTTTGCGTATACATATTACTATAGATTCTTAATTACCCTTGCCTGCTATTATAGTATTAGTTAAAGCGTTTTAAACTAGGTAATATAAGCATCTAGTAGTAACGTAGCCTTAGATAGGGGAGTGTAAGCCCCCTAACTGGGTTAGTCATAAGGTTAAAGCGTGTCTATTAGGTTTATTGTTATTTTCTTTGGTTTTTAGTAGCCTTCTTTTTTAGACTAAAGGAAGTCTCTTAATTATTATAGACTAGCCCCTAGGCAACTGCAATAAGGCGTTAATATAGTATTAAGAGACTTAAGGAGGGAAAAGAGAAGGGAAGAGAGGCGATCCCTAGTAGTGCCCCTTATACCCCCTTGGCTCCTTATGTAAGCCCCCTTTTCCTCACCCTAGCTACCTCTGCTTATCCTCTCCTTGTCTGCTGTGTGGATAATGCTTGGGCAAAGCCCAAGCCCTTACAATAATCTTAAGACGCGTAAATTATTATAAGGATATTTAATTACTCTCTTTAGTAGACTAATTATCTAGAAAGCTACGCGCTAAATAACAGTAATTACGTTTATAATAGAAGCTAAATTACTTGCTTTATAACAAGTAGCAAAGGAGACTATAAGTCTATAGCGCCTGTTTAGAGATATTAAATTTAACGCTTACAAAGACTAGGTTATTAACTATAACAATTAGCAAATAATTTAGCTTATATTAAACAAGAGCAAGCGATTAAACACTTAATTATATTATATTAATATTTATAATATATAGTTAAAGCAAGAATTTAAGAAAGGAAGCTTTAAGATCACGTATTTGCTAATAGCTAAAATGCTTACTAATAGATTCACAAAGGCATTAAATTAGGAGCAATTTAAACGCTTTAGATTAATGCTTAGGTTAGTAGATTTACATATACTACATGACATTTAAAGCGTATAAGTTACTAAGGAAGCGTAGGAATATTAATAAGGGGGCATAAAATTAATTACCCTAGAAATATAAGAAGGCCCCCTCCTTAGTAAGCAAAGCGCTTCTAAGGCAAATAGGATTAGTAAAACATAAACTCTAAAACGCTATTATACAAAAACATATATATAAACACTATTCTAAATAAAGAAAATTAATAAGACTTATATAAGAAGGCAAACAACCTCCTTAAGATAGGCCATTACCTTAGTCACCTTCTTATTAACCTCTACTAAAGAGCCCCTAGTAGTAGTAATAGCCTTATTACTTAGAGTAATAACTTCTTTATACATAAAGTCTAGCTTCGTAATAAGTTCTAATTAGAGTCACAAAGCCTTATAGTAATACTCCACTATCTACGTGAGTTATTAGTAAAGAGCATAGAAAAGAGAGAAATATACCTAACCTTAGAGTCCTTATCTAGCACTAATAGCATCCGCTTAGCAAGGGGAACACAAGCATTATATAATAGTTAACAATAGTAATTACTAACCTTACATAAGTAGTATCTCTAAGATTATCTAGACCTAACCTTATAGTAATAACCTAAGTTACCCTTACCTATAATACCTACTTAAACACACCTATTATAGGGTATATCTTATAAAACACTATAAGGTATAAGCATATTAGGCTATAAAGTTAGTGCTTATTATTTAAAAGGGGAAAGTATAGTATAAATAAGTTACTTCTACAAACCATATAGAGAATTATACCTTATACTACCTCTTACCTAGCCTCTTAAAGGATATAAGTTTTATAAAGAAATATGCTAAGAATACCTTCCTAGGGTAATTATAGAAGATAATAACTTACTAGTAAGCTACTTAAAGCACGCTAGGGAAAGAATATAATTACTATAGGCTACACTAAGGCCTAGGATATTATTTAACGCTAAATTACTAATAATATAAAGCTTACGCTTAGAAGTAGTTAAGCCCTCCTAAGAGCAAGCCTTCTCCTTAGCTTAAGCTTATATATAAAGAGATATATTAATTAAAATAAAGGGATAGTTAATAGAAAATACGTTATAAAGGTAAGAAAAGGAAGCCTATAAATATTATATTAAAAGAGCCTTTATAAGAAGAGAGCATAGGTATAAAAGTAAGAAAGCTTACTTTAATCTCATATTAGGTTTGCCTATAATAATAACACTATATATCTACTAGTTAAGGTAGTAATTAGTAGTCTTAATAACCTTAACACTAATTAGGGGGTGTATTACCTAGTAGTAGGTAATATAACTAATTATACGCAGGTAATATAATTAATCGTACGCTTTATGCGCGTAGGACTGTATTAGGGAAGCTAAAATACACCTTATTAGGATATGTAATTATGGAATAAGAAGCATAGGAGATTTACTATAACTACTCTGTCTATAAAAGAAAAGCTTTAATCCTTCCATTTGTATAATAGAATTAGCATTAATTTAATCACTTCTTCTGCCTTTAATCATCCCTTCTGATCACATCTTTTGCCCAAGTCACGTGCCACATAGCGATAGCAGTGTCGGTAAGGCACCACCTTGGTGCTGAACAGAGCCAATCACGTGTGGTCGAAGAATACGTCGCACTTGATACCCGACTTTTGACATGGAGCTCCAAGTACGATAGCTTGTTGAGCAGCACAGCAAGAATTACGCGTTTTCTTTTTCCACAGAGAAACTCGAGTTTCTGCTCAAAGTTTCCAAAGAGGCTTGCGACTCCCAGTACTGCACTTCAGTCGTCATGTTGTCCATTCTGCGAAAAGCCCGACTCAAGGATAAAGAGATGAGAATATTGATGTTGTGCGTTGTCCCTGCCTGAGTAATACTTCGTGTCTGAGTCCGGAAAAGTCTCGTTTAGCTGATTGAGATATTCAAGAGGTCTTGATAATGCCGGAAAGACCACTATTGTCAAAAAGATCATGGGTGAGGACGTCAACACAGTCAGCCCAACACTGGGGTTCATCATCAAGACTATCGATTACGACGGGTGAGTCTTACACCGGCGCTCTGGCACCAGGGATCACTGCTTACTCATTTATTTTAGATACAAGTTAAATATCTGTGAGTCATCTGCGAGGAGAGAAGTCCACTCGAGAAGAATTGGGGGGTAAGCAATTACTGACAAGAGCAGGGGACGTCGGTGGTCAAAAAACGCTGCGATCATATTGGCGCAACTACTTTGAGAAGACGGACGCTTTGATATGGGTGGTCGACGCTACGGATCGTCTCAGAACCGAAGATTGCAGGAAGGAACTACATGGGCTACTACTGGAGGAGGTGTGTCACAGCTCATCGGTGGCATTTATTTTTCTTCCTCCCAGTCTATGTGCATAACGCGTTACTGACGAAACTGAAGCGCCTGTCTGGAGCAAATTTGCTCATCTTCTCCAACAAGACCGATGTGGAGGGTTGCATGGATGAACAAGAAATACGGACGGTAAGACTCCAAGTGGCTCTGGAGTGAAATTTCCATGTTGGAATGACCCTGATTCTTGTTTTCCAGGCTTTGCGTTTGGACGAAATTCGCTCGCACCAATGGCATGTTCTGCGATGCAGTGCCATGACGGGGAAGAATCTACAAGAAGGTCTGGCCTGGGTAGTGGCAGATGCGAAAAAGAGACTGTTTCTCTATTGATTGACCCATGCCGAGGATTGAAAGAAGAACACTGCATGCAAACGTGGCACTCGACGGCCGGATTTATAGTGGTGTTTTTTGAAGAGAAGGAGATATTCACAAGAGCCTGTGTCTCTCACCAACGCAGGATGGCCAGCCGACAAGATGCCACCGCACACCATGGCTAACAAACAAGCCTGCCATTAGGCCATCATAATGAAAATTTGGGAAAGTCGCACAGTGTATGGACGTTTTACAAAGCCAGCATCCTGTTTCTCTTACCTTCACAAAAGGTCCACCTACAGCCCACAACGAAGGCAGCCGCGTGGCCACTGACCAGTCATGCACTTTGGATGTGAGCGGGATGCGAAGAGGTTCAGGCCCGAAAAGCTCAAGTGTGGGATCGATTGAATACCATCAGGCTCGGTTCGAGGAACCTGTTCATACCTCCATCTACTCCTTCATCATATATGGCGTTCCGGAAGGCTCAGGCGTTCGTTCACGGCTCGCCTCCTCTGTGCAATATTTGAGTCACGAGCATTCGTGAACCTGCTCACAGGACGGGGGAAGTGGCATATCGTATCGACATAATAGGCCATGGAAGAGGTGCAATTATTAAGCTGACTAGTCTTCTCTCAAACGTGTTTCGCTTTCAGATGATGAGTATCTGGTGAAGAAAATTAGACGTTGAATTCGTAGGATGTTTTTTCAACTACGGATTTTTGGGGACATCAACGAGCGCTGCTAACGCGTTGGATTTGACAATAATGGTGACTATCTATACTGCTCAGGATAAACAGGGACAGATGGTATGAGGCTGCACAACATACCAAATTGAAACACAAGTTTAAGCTTACGATGCATACATATATCTATGCAAGTAGAATCATTGTTGACCAATAAGAGGGGTTTAGAATAGCAAGAGTTCGTGGAGTTCGTGGAGTTCGAGGAGTTCGAGGAGTTCGTGTGCAAGGTTGCTCTCGTGTTTTTTAATGGGGGCCCCGTCTTGTATCCGCTTTCCGTCATCTGTGGACTAGAACTGCCCTTGTTTGGTCCGTTCACCCCTCCCTCCAAACAGGACCCTCGAAAAGTGAACATCAGACATTCTCGTGAAGTCTAGGAGAAACACGCGAAGGCGACTTTTTTCTCTTTCTTTGCCGTGGTCGTCACTCTTCCCTTCTTATCTCGCCCCTTTGGTTCCGCACTTTTCTCGCAGATTATTCACATCATGAACTGTTGATCCTAGTTGCTATCTGCATGCATTGACACACGAAGCCACAAAGACGAGTTATGTCCGACGAAGTCTCCCAATTCCTCGAGCAGGTCGAACGCCTGCGGGGCCAGCAGATTGAAGATGATGAGGCTCGCGCTCGCGAGAGGGAGGAGTTTCTCGCGGCTAAAAGAGAGCGTCAAGCTCGAAGAGAAGGCAAGTTGCTTAGTCCATCACCGTGCGTCTTCTTGACTATGTTTGGGGGAAAGGGGGAAAGGGAGCCAGGTGCTGGGGAACTTGGACCCTCTTCACTTTCTGAAAGGCAAATGTCAAAGTCGTCTGCCAGCTGCCGAAAGAGCACATACTGTTGCTGTCAGCTGCTTGGCAAATCGACACCCAGAGTCGTCCAGTCGACAAGCGCTGGGAGCCTGTCTATCCGAAACTAACACCGAAACTCTGTCGTAGAACGCGCCAGATCCATTTCTCCCCAGAAGTCATCACCTATAAAAACGCCATCACCGCGTCTGAATCGCCAGAGCGTACAGGTTCTTGATGCTACTCGATTCGGCTCGCCCGGCAGGACTTCCCACGTTCGCGAGCAGTCTGCCTCTCCATCTGTCGACCCTAACGATTCAATATCAGCTCATAGCTTGCCCACTAGAGAGAAAGAGGTGTCTGTCGAAACAAAAACTGTTCAACCCGAAAATTCGACGCCTCCGAGCCGGACAACACCTACGCTCTCGTGGCAGAAACGGCCCGTTTCCCAAGGTGGTGCCCGGCCGCTGAGCATGGTCGCGGCCCAAAATGCGACCCAGAGGTCTCTAGCAGATACGCACGGTCCAGCATCCGCCACCGAGGAAAGTTTCTCCAAAGGCCAGATCGCCAAATCTCTAGGGTCCAAAGATCCATCCTGGTTTCGACAGACGGCTGATCGGGGACAAGGGTCAGCGGCTTTCCGGCGCAATCAGGTTGAGGATGAGGACCGATTAGAAATGCCATCCGTCGTAGCCCAGTTGCCGGGCATGTCTGTTGCGAATGCTGGTTTGAAGAACGGTTCTCGGCCAAAACTTGACTTGGAAGAGGAGCACCACTCGAAGCTTGATTCTCCTTTCACATTCAAGCCGCCAACGTTCGACGGCGCATCTGAAGACGCACAACAGGCTTACGAATCCTCTACTGTGTCCGGCAGGGCATCACCCACTCGGTCACCGTCGCCCACGAAAGGATTGGGAGGTTTCGTTCAGAGCGCAATGATGAAGCGCAGTGAGAGCGTCAAGCGATGGAGTGTTACCAGCCCTCCAGGTCTGACGCGGGCTGATGCTGTCGCTGCGGCACGGGGAACCTATGATAGGTCGTCCGTACACATGGGCACCCGACCACAGAACACGACTCGAGGAAGTTCTACAACCCCGACCTCAAGCGGACCCACGCCACGACATGGGGACAAACCACCAGAGCTTGGGGATGTTTCTAAATCATCAAGCCAATGCTCCATGGGAAGTACGAGCCACGATAACGAGCGAGACGAGGAGGTTGCTAGCATTCCGACAAGCCCATCAAAAACCATGGATCCCAGACGCTGGAGTCCGACTAAGTCAAGTTGGCTTGAGAGTGCATTGAATAGGCCGGAGTCGCCCAAACCGCCCCCATCACCGATACAACCCACATGGAGGGAAAAGGCTGCTCTGGAGTCTAATCGTCCGACATCCATCTCACACAAGCATCAAGTTAGTATTGGGGGGCTCATGAGACAGTCGGCTCTGGGCAATGTGGCTAAATTTAACCTTACCGGCCTCGGTGGCATTTACTCACCGCCCCCAAATGCAAATCGACCTGCATATGGTCATGGCTTAAAGCCCAGCATTTCTCAGAAGCAATCAGACCCAGAACTTCCCGAGAACGAACCTGAAATGCCGTCGGACAAGGTCCAAGATAAAGTCGAACAATCGACAGCTGGCGAAAACACAAATCTTGCGCCCACCATGAGCCCACCTCCAGTCGAGCTGAAACCGCAAACCCCGCCGACCAAGGACTTTAGATCAAACTTGAGGCAACGCCCTGTCGAAAAGGAAGCTCCCAAATCCAATGAGCCAGAGTTTAAAAATGTTTTCGGCAATTTGCGTAGGACTAAGACGCAGAATTTTGTTGCTGCAGATGAATTGAAGGATAACATTCTCCGTGGCAAGGCGAGTCTCAATACCACAGATGGCCCGAAGAAGAGTGAGAGAAAAGACGAATTCAGAGACGCTATTCTAAAGAAGAAGGCAGATTTCAAGGCTGCCCAAGCTGAAGGCCGAGGGGTAACGAGGACGCCAAGCAATGCGTCGGAAAACCCAGTACCTGAGGGATTAGCCAAAAGAGCAGAACTAGGCAAATCAGTAGGCCCCGCGGTCAAGAAATACAGTCTTTCGGAAACTCCTGCCGGCCTGTCTTTCAAGAAAGTCGATTCACCCAAGCCGACTGCAGGACCTAAGAGAGTGCCGAGCGGGTCGGCCTTTTCACCCAGATCGCCCAACACAGCTCAGCGTCCGCCTGTTGCCGAAAGCTTGAGTACAGAGAAGTCGGGGCGCGCATCAACAGAACCCCAGGCGGCGAAGGCCGAGGTCGAACCACGAGCACCGCCAAGTTTTCATAAGGAAACCAGCGCGCCAGCAAGGCTCTCCGCCCAGGCCCGAGCCAGTGCCGGAGGTGGTAAGCTGGCCCATCGATTCAATCCAGCCTTGGCTGGATTGCTAGCAAGGGGACCACCCAGAGTGTCTGCTAATGGTGGGCGAAGCTCTGATGATGCTGGAGAACCCATGAAATCAGAAGCTGGCGTATCGACTGAGCCGTCTGCCCCAGGACCTCAACTGACACACATGACAAAGAACCGAGCTCGAGGTCCAAGAAGAAAGGCGCCCGCAAGCTCACCAGTAACGGCAACTACTGCTGGTTCTGGCCCGCCCTTGAACCAGTCAGTTTCTGCGGCGTCAGCATCAGAGAAAACATCACAAACAAAATGGTCAGACCTTGAACAGCCCGCCGGGCCACCGCAGACCGAAAAAGCTGATGTAGCTGGGGTGTCCCCGCTACAACAGAGGCCGGCCAGTCTGTCAATCCAGGTGCAAGTTGCTTCCAAGGCATCTCTGCGGGGCAACTCATCACCAAACTCGGGATCCAGGCCAACTGAACCTTTACAGTCTCCTGGGCCGGGAGCACACGCGCGTCCAGTGTCTCGCGGACGACCCCAGCTCATAGACGTGAAGCGGATGTCTCGCTCCATTGATGAAACACCTTTTTCTCAAAATATCGATCTGGAGTCGTCCACGGAGCAAGCCCGACTTGATCAACAGCGAACGGGATCGAGGTCGCCAACCAAGCTTGCGGAACCACCATCGCCTACCAAGAGTGACCGAGATTCGCTTCCGTCCATGAGGGATGCATCGCCTCGATTTGGCGTTCGGTCGCCGCCCTTGGCGACGCCATCGTTTGACGAAACCACAACTCCTGGTGGTCTGAAAAGACGAAGCAGGCCATTGTCCGGCTTCTCTGCGGAAGGTCTGAAATCACCGGCTTCCGTCGTTTCGTCAGCACGATCGCCTACTAAACAAGCGAATGAGGTGTATGCTATTTTTTCAGACTTCTTTGGGCCTCCGCAAACGAGGCAGGCCATGAAGATCGACCCCGCGCAGATTTTGATGAACCGGCCAGAGACTGGTGATAAGGTAACAAGTCTCGAGCTCCAAATGTTCCAGATTCTAGGCGATGGGAAGAAACTGCCCGTGTCGCCGCAGAACGAGCGAGTCTTGTTTGACCAGGAAATGTATGTTTGTGCGCACAACTTTACCAACCGATCGGGCAAGAAGGTGTTCGAGGTTTACTTCTGGGTAGGCGACGAAGTACCCGAGTCATCAGCCGAAGACGCACATCTCTTTGTACAACGCGAGGCTCGCTTATTGGGAGGCAAACTCGTCAAGCTCCGGCAGGGGAAGGAAACAGCTGAGTTTGTGCAAGCGCTCGGAGGGGTCATCATTGTAAGAAAAGGCTCCAGCAACAAGTACGACATGCTTGCACCAAACATGCTCTGTGGCAGACGATACATGGGACAAGTTGCCTTTGACGAAGTAGACTGCAGTCCGTCCAATCTGTGCGCTGGATTTACGTACCTTGTGACCAAGGGGGGCAACTGTTACATGTGGAAAGGCAAAGGCAGCGACATAACGGAGGTTAGCTGTGCCAGGCTAGTAGGCATGGATCTCACATTGACGGGCGAAATAATTGAGTACGAAGACGGCAGCGAGCCGGCTTCGTTTTGGGATCTTTTCGAGGACAAGAGCTCCAGGCCTCACTCTGCTGATCATTGGCGTCTGAAGCCAAGCTATGAAAAGTACTGCAGCCGGCTCTTTTGCTCGGACGCGGACTCGCGCCAACAGGTATGTCTCATTTTCTCCCCTTTGGAGACAGGCTCACGCTGTTTCTGGACAGACCTAACAACTCGAGTGCAGATCTTTGAGATCAGCCCTTTCAACCAAGCCGACCTCTCCTCAGCGAGCGTGTACATCCTCGACGCCTTTTTCGAAATGTACATTATCGTTGGATCGCGGGCCAACTCACAGTACTCTTCCTTCCGCATTGCCCTTGACTTTGTGCAAGAATATGCCATTCTCGCGTCCGGCATGGAAGACCGCCCCTTTGTGCCCATTTCGACGGTGGTTCTGGAAGGAATTCCGCGAGACATGAAGCGCGTCTTCAGGAAGTGGGACGACGAGAAGAGCCCGACGGTGACGAATATCGCTGGTTCGGGGTCCGGGCTCAAGAGGGGCCGGAGCTTGAGAGTAGTGACGCTCACGCAGGCATTGCAGGCGTTGACTGAGTATTAGTAAAGCGAGATGGGCACTCGCGCCGCAATAGTCATGTTTAGAGCCCCCCCCCCTCTCTCTGTATATGTTTATGCGCTTGATGAAAGATGATGGGGTCACGAAGAGGAGTTTTCATTTCTTATGCTTTTGTTGTCCCTTTTGAGCGTTGTACGTGGCGTGCGTGGACAAAAGCGGATATTCTACATCTTAGCCACACATACTGAATCTTCCCAACGTTGCTTTGCAGAGTCATGAGTCCCCATACTTTCATCCGACGTGCAGAAGGGCCAGTGACCCATCAAGAGCGAACGGGATTTGTACAAATAGGTAAAGTATATTGGTTGTGCTTCAAGATCAACCTGAACCAACGTGGTTTGTTCTATATAGGGGTATCAATCAAATCATGTTTGATGGTCCTGTATGGTATGGACTCCAGATAAGAATGACGCCATGCTTCAATCATTCCCTTGCTTCGTTCCGTCTTGTCCCTTTTTTCATGTACTTCATCCATCGAGTGGCTGGTCTACTACTATCTGAGAATAGATAGAGAGCAACCGTGTTGAGATTTTCCACCCAACGACCGAGCGTAATCGTAATCGTAATCGTCTGGTAATGCGGCTTGTAGAGCGCGGGAGCGGGCGCTGTGACGAACCGTTCCGAGTGCGCCCGTTTTTGCATATGAGCAAGTGGGTGGGCTGCGCGGAGCTACTTTGATTTACGATGCACGGATGAGCTCGCCGCGGCGGGGACGGCCATCGGGCTGCCTCGGGCCTTGGATGTAAGGGCCAAGAGTTCTTTGAGCATGAGGTCGCGCGTGGTGCGGGTGAGTTCTTCGACGTCGGCGGCAGTGAGGCCTTTGGTAGGGATCGGGTCCAAGACTTGGAGGACAATTTTAGCATGCAAAGTTGATTCATGGTCGATTGAAAAAAAAAAAGAAAAAAAGGAAAAAGGAAAAAACTGCCTGTATAGTGTCTGGTTACCTTTTACGGGAATTCTACCGGATCGAAACACCATCGTCTTGAGATGGAGAATGTGGCTGTAGTTTGCGACGACGCAGGGCACAATCGGCACACCAGCCTGGATGGCGAGATGAAAAGCGCCCTTCTTGAAGGGCAGCAAGACGGGGTCCTTTGCGTGGCTGCGGGTTCCCTCGGGGAACATGTAGACGCTCTGGCGCTTCATCTGGATCTCCTTTGCGGCGCCGGCCATGGCATCCATGGCATCCTTGGAGTTCTTGCGGTCGATGAAGATGGCGCCGCTAAGGCGCATGAACCAGCCCAGGAAGGGGATGTGCTTGAGATCAGACTTTGCGGTGACGCTGCACCACTTTGGGAAAAGGCGGCCGAGCATGAGGACGTCGAGCTCCGTCTGGTGGTTCCCGACGAAGACGGCCGGGCGGGTCGTGCCCAGCACGTTCTTGGGGTCGTCGATCTCGAAGATGATGCCCGTCGTCAGGGCCATGGAGTAGGCGAAGGCGCGGCCGGTGGCCCATTGCGAGATGCCCTGCTTGCCGATGAGGGTGAAGAAGATGGAGGCTAGGGCGCCGAAGCCGGTGCAGACGGCGAGCGAGATGTACGAGGCCAGGGCGCGGGCAACGAAGCTGGCCTTGGGGACGACGTAGGATAACATGTAGAAGAAGACGACGGTGGCGACGTAGCCCACGAGGACTCTGACGGCGTAGTCGACCACGGGCATGTTGACGACGGGAGCAAACGGCGAGGTGGGATTTTGTTGTTGTTTGTTCGTCCACGGTCTCTCTCTCCAACTATTTCTTTTTTTTTTTTTTCTTCTTTTTTTTTTCTCTCCTTCGTTGCAGGACCTCGGGAGGCGGGAGGAGGGGGAGGGGGAGTGAACACATGCAACTTTTTTGCTCATTTTCCGACGTCGGCACGGGGCGGCCATTCACATTCTGTTAAGGATATCGCGGCCTCACATCGTAGCCTCAGATATAAGGCATCACTCTTGTTATCCCCTCTTCGTTTGTTAATGCAAATTCCTATATTGCATTTAATTGTAGGCTTTGTTTTGCAGACCTAGATTTACTTATGTAATAGACGTTCTATTATTTATGTCTCTGTTAAGAGCTTTGAAGCTTATCTCCTTACGGACGTAGAGCCGGTGAGGCTACCCTTTCGTACCGACCGGGATGTTGGACCAATCAGAAGAATCGTTACTTAACGTCACCACCCCTGCCTGGCCTGCCTGGCCTGCCTGCCTGGCCTGGCTCCAACTTGCTTCCAGACCAGACTCCCAACCCCGACAGCCATTCTGGCATTCTGGCCCCTCGACAGATTCAATTGCCTGGACCCCCGCTGCTCGAACCAGAAGAGGCATTCCCATCCTCCCTCATAGAACATGAACTCGTAGCAGGAAAAGCACTCGTCACAATGGCCCCCTCGCGCAAGAGCCAGCCTGGAGCCAAGCTGTCGCTGTCCATCGCTCCAAACCCCAACGCCGAGCTCCCCCCCATCGCTGCCCTCTTCCTCATCGATTTCGACGTCAAGGCCGGATACACCATAACATGGAAGCGAGCCGTCCCCGATATCGAGCTCGACGGCCGTGTCGAATACAAATCCCTTCCCTCGGGGCTGCACACCGTTCGCGACGATCTGATATACTTTGTTGACGGCGCCCATGCCGGCCTCAGTGCCTTTGTCAATGAGCCGTGCGAAGAGGAGGACGCTCGAAATGCGCGCATGATCGCCGTAGGTATTCTCGTGCCCTTGAGTTACGGGCGCCTGGGCCGGGCTTGGAGGCATGCGGAAAAGCTCAAGGAAGTGGCAGCGTGAGTTCGCTCTTCCAAGAAGCCCCCCCGGCGGGAAATTTCACAAGAATACGCGTCGACTGAGAGATTCCCATATACTGACAAGCGGGCCGTGTCTGTAAAGTCAATTGGCCAAGGACCGACATCGAACCGACATGTTGGAGAAATATTGGGATGCAAACAAGGCGAGTGACGATGAGAATGAAAGGACACAGAATACCGCCGGCTCGGCTACGGCCAGTATCCCCGATACCCCTACCCAGGAGCCAACAAGAAGACATGGCAGGAAACGGTCCGCATCTGACGGCACGACCTTGATCCTGCAGGAGCACAAACTCTCTCCATATCATCCTGCTTGGAGCCTAGTCAACCTGCTGGATAAGTTTGGGCCTCTGATTTTTCCCATCCATAGAGCAGCTTTGCTCCGTAAACGTATCTTGATTTCTTGCCATGCTCCGGTTCATGAAGTCTGCGACTTCGGTACGTTTATTCAGACCCAAGCCCCCCCCCCTATATATATATATATATATATGTAACAGACAGGGTGATGATCCTCTCAACAATGCTCTTTTACTAACTCCAGGTTCATCCTAGTGTACGACTTGTCTATTCTTTCTAATATACCCTTGTCTATCGCCGACAGACTACCCGACTCAGCACCTACACCTCGTCTGCGCCCCTTATTTACCATTGGAGTTCACGACATACCATTCCTCATGGAGGACTTTGAAGCATACAAGCGCCGCCGAGACGGGCAAACGGATCCAGAGGACGAAGCTGGCTCAGGCTGGATCGCCTGCACCACGGATAGCATCCTCGCCATGAAAGACACCTTGTGGGACATGCTCATCACCATGCCACCAGAGCACGCATCCTCGTCCTCCTCTCCATCCACTCCCCACGCAACCAACCAAAACAGAGCCTGGCCAACGGTTGAATATCCCCGCGGCACTTCCGTCAAAGCCACCCAACGTGATTTACGGCGCTTCAACGCCCTACGGACCGGTCTTGTGCGCCTAGCGGCATCGGCCGCGGAGCAAGAGCCAGACTCACCGGGCTCCGAAACCTCTGCTGTCCGTCTCTTCAGCAGCCGCTCCCACCGCCTGGTCAAGGACGAACAAGACGAAGCCGTAGATGAGCTCATCGAGCCCATGACCTGGACAGCCCTCGCCTATAATGGCTACATGTGGTGGGCCTCTGCGGGCGAACAGCTCCGGTCCGAAGAACAAGAAGAATTCTGTCGAGACGCCGCTCTCCTCGCTGACCTCGCTCCAGCTCCACACACGCCCATGTCCGGCCCTCGCTCAGCATCCTGCGAACTCGCATCCGAATCAATCTCGTCTCTCGCGGGTCGCCGCGGCGCCGCGGGCACCACCAACGGCATCAGCACGCCCGAAGCCCGCACTGAACTCGCCATCATAGCCTACTTCCACCGCCTCACGACCCAGATGCTCTCCATCCTAATAGACCTCGTCGACAGCGCCGACGAGGCCTACCCCTCTCGCTACCGAGACGAAGAAGACGCCGAGACAGAAGGCGAAGACGAAGCGGAGGCTCTCTTGAACAATGGACTTCTAGGCCTAGAAGTCAGTGCCATCACCATTGACAGCCACTCCCTCGAGACAATGGGCCTCGATGTGTGGAGTGCCGCCGATGCAGGCTTCGTGCAGGATCTCATGGCGTCGTATTTCGGGCGACCTGCTCGGATTGAAGGCAAGGGCGTAGAAGTATGTGGTGTGCGAGTTTGTTAAATACAAAAAAAAAGAAAAAAAGCCCAATGCACCATGCACCATGCCAACGACCATGCCAAACGCAGAAGGCGAGGTAGTCTGAGAGAATGTGAGGTGGCCTAATGGCATGTACATAGCTAGAGTAGAGTAGGGTAGAACCAAATAGGCACGACGACGCCTTGAGTCAAGAAAATAAGTAGCTGAATTGTTCTGGAGTGCACCGTGTTCATCGCAAAAAACGGCGTGGCACGAGTCCATCTACTTGTACCTTTTGTGGCCAGACCGCACCGGATTGGAGAAATAATCACTCAGCCCATTTTCATCGGCCAGCCGTGCACGTCCAACTCACTTCACTGTGTGTACGCTGCGCGGCATCGCCAACACTCCCTGGTGTATTCATATGTCAAATGATACCACAAAGTACATGCCCTTCACCGCCACCCCCCCCTGTTTTACTTCTCCCCTCTTTTGCAGACTATAAACAACAACATCAATTACCTAACATGAGCCCTTTCAAACAACCAGGAAAACAAACAAGAAACTCATTCTTCCTCAAATCATGACTCGTCCTCGGTATCAGTGTTGGTGTCGCTGGTATCATCCTCTTCATCATCCGTGCCACTCTCATCATCCGACTCATCCTGTGCACGTCGTCTTGGCTGTGGTGCTTGGCCCGTCTTGAGGGCGTGCATTTGACCGGCAATGGAATCTGCTCGTTTTGATTAGCCAACCTCTTTACGCACCAGTTTTGGAGTCGCAACTTGCCTTCGTCGGGCTCCGATATATCATCCGCTACGTCCATTTCAGCCGCCTTGGCAGCCTCTTCCACCACAAGAGTGACTTCCATCTTGGTGTCGAAACCGACGTACGAGTCGCAAATGACGTGCATGACAAACGTGTAGTGGCCGGCTTGCGGAGGCGCAGCGAATTGCGCCTTGAGGGTCTGCATGTTGAACGTGGGCTTACCTTGCTCGTCGAACATGGGTGCGTCGAATCTGTCAAAAGTGAAGGGGGGAACAGCCATCTTGCCCTGCTTCGAATCACTCAGGAAGGCATACCATTTAGGGGTGTGATCTCGGGCATAGTGGGGAGCGAACGCCAGAGGAGGCAGAATGCTCTGCTCTTCAACAGAGATGGGTTTGCCATCAGCGCCCTTGATCGTCTTGTTCTTGCGGCCCATGAGAGCATCGATATCGTCTTCGGCGGGATCTACGTCTTCGAGGTCCAGCTCATTGATGGCGGGCACGTTTTCGGCACCAGGCGGGATAAAGCGGCCCTTGATGACCAGGGTAACCAGAGAAGACGGGATGATGACACGCTCGCCAGTGACTTTGAAGAATGCCTTGGCAACACGCAGATACGGCAACTGTTTGCCAACGCTGACACAGGTACTGTACTCTTTCTCCGACAACAAACCCTTGCCGACGGCAAGCTTGCGTCTTTGGGCATCAGGAAGGTCCATGAACTGCTGAACCGTCATGCGAGTCTTGGAGTCACCCTCAACGGCCGCAGCGATTCGCGGCGTGAAATGGGGCAGTTGAAGAAGGGGGGAGGCCTTGGGCGATAGAGCTTGAACTATGTGCTGGTTGGCGAGGAAAGAGCCGGATATGGGAGTAATGTTGCCAAAGGCGAGAGCGATGGCGGCAAAGGACTGGTTGAGAGCTCGGGCGATAGGGGCAATGTCGTACTTGGCCTTGGTCAGCGCGGCATCATCAAGTTCTACACGGCCAAGATAGGCCCACAGGAGGCCCAAAACCTTGCGGCGGACACCACCCTCAAGATCTTCAAGTCTCTCCTTGTCCTTAACGGAGAAACCGGCAGCAAAGGGTGACGCCTCACCCTCGGCAGTAATTCGTGACTCCAGCTTGGAAAGACCAGAATCAGCCAGATCCCCCTTGAGCACATTATCGTATTCCTTGCCGGCGCTGAGTGCCCAGATGATGCCAGACTCGTCCATGTCCTCGTCATACTGTCGGAACAAATTGTTTGCGCTTTCCATGAGCACACCTTCCTTGGATCGCTTCTTGGTACCGTACCACCACGAGCCCACCAGGTAGGGCAGCAAAACACCGAGAAGCCCGGTATAAAGCAGAACAACATACTTGCCATTGCCATCGGAAACAATAAACTTGGGAAGAGCGATGCCGATGCTGAAGCTCTGCTTGCCATCAGGGTGGCCAAACTGTATGTAGTTGTTGCGCACATCTTCATCGGTCAGAGCTTGGTAAGCCTTGGTGAGTTCGACATAGTTATCGTTGAGAGACTCCACCGTCTCGTTCTTCGAAACATCAGGTCGGACCTTGTCCGGGTGGAATTTGACAGACAAGCGCTTGTAATGTGACTTGATTTGCTTCTCAGTGAAAGACTGCACGCGGTTCTGTTAGCTTCGTCGTGGTTCATTCCCACCGAGCACATCAAGTAGCCAGCGACGGGGACAAAAAGGGCTCGGCGGCAGTATGCGCATACCTCTGAGATGCCCAGGATGTCATAGGGATTCCAAATTTTGTTCACAACGGGTTCTGTTGTCATGATCAGATATCCCATGAAGCCCATGAGAGCCCAGCCAGCAATGGCAACGAGGGCCCTCTTAACCTTTCTCTGCTTCCTCTTTTGTGTCGCCCTTAATGATGAAACCACGTCGCCATGTTGAATCTTGTAGTCGGTCTTGATACGAGGTGCGAGATGTGAATCTTCTTTGTTGGACTGGAGCAAGCTGTACGTCACAGGTAGTGTGACCAGGCCCGTCAATGTGAGGATGAAGAACGGGAAAAATTGGGCCTACAAAACCACTCGCACCGTTAGCACACACAAAGATATCCCCCAAAGACACAGACACACAAAGACATCGACACAAAATCCTGAATCAGCAACTCTGCATGACCGTCTGTGACTAAGAGCCATGCGCACCTGGCCATTCCATGAAAAAACCAAAACCAAAAATGTTTTATTTTTACCTGGTCATCGTATGAGTAGTCGGAGCTCATCGTTGCAACAACGACCGGGCAGGGCTCAGCCTGCTACGTGTGAGATATGGAACGCCGAGGTGAATTCGAAAACACGACGATCTTGGACTTTGTGCTGTCAAAAGAACAGCTTCTACCCGCCTAATAGAGTAGAAGTGCGCACGTCCTTCTATTCACAATTTCGGGCGAGCGGCGCGACTCGATTATGGCGAATTCGCAAAGCAGAAAAGAAAAGAAAAAGTTGGCCTCAATGTAAGTATTAGCATCAGCATCAGCACGAAGGGATGGATAACTTAAAAGTGTTCATGGTGTCTGTCCTTTGGGCGTGAGTCGGCGGTCGGATTAACCGTGCTCCCCCCCTCCCCACAAAATTATACCAATTCTCGCAATGCCGCCACGGTGTTCAGTTCAGTCACGGACTACAGTGGGCTGCCCAATTAAAGTGGGCCTGCCCCTGCCGGTTCATGAGCCGCCGCTAAGCCCATTTTACTTACGTGTTTGATATTATTAGCCTGTGACACGGAGATGGCCCTCTTGACTCGGTACCTTTCATAAGAAAATTATATTAAAAAAAAAAGACACGATGAAGCCTCTCTTTTTATCCATCCAACGGCTCCGTGGCAGTTCCATGGACCTTGTAAACGTTTAAACCTTGCCAGCAAACAATAAATGATAGTTCAGGCTATCGGTTTCTGATCTAGTGATATTGCATGCATGCCAACGCGCTGTCAAATTCATATAAAAAGAACTGCTATCTAAAACACCTACCAAGTCCGTCAAAGAGAGCCTCCGAAAGCAATGCAGCTGAGCAATCACAACAAGCTGCACCCGCTGTGAAAAGAACGGTGCGATGATCAAGGGTCATCACCAAGTTTACCTCGCCCTTCCATCAGCCGTCCACCAACGGAGTAAACGCTCGCCCTTCCATCAGCCGTCCACCAACGGAGTAAACGCAGTAGCTTCATCCCCATCCGTGTCCTCCTCAGTCGTCATGTTGGCCGTCTCTTCTACCAGCAAGCTCCTCAGGTCATCCTCACTCATTATGGTCTGGAGACTTCCTCGCCTCACCCAGGGTCTGGTTTCCCTCCTCCCTTGCTCCACTAGCCGCTCAATCTTGAGCCTATTCGCCACAAACTTCAACACGGGGAAAGCGCTCTGCTGGCCCTGATGAATCATGCGTGCCAGGCGTCGGGGGTCGGGATCGGAAAGTATGTGCCAGAAGTCGGACGGCACGGGCATGGGCCAAATGGTGATTGTGCCACTGAATTCCTGAAGCCAAAGTTGACTCCAATCTTGGCCGAGCGGTCGGGGTAGAAGCTCGGCGTGGCGCACAAACTTGAGCCACTTGTTCATGTCGAGCTTCAGATAGTGCTCAAAGGCGGACATGAGGTAGCCGCCTCGCCAGCCGCGACCTTTGCGATGGGTGACGGGATGGCCGACGGATCCACGTGAGGAAAAGAAAAACAGGTTAATATGAGGGTTGACTTGGCTGACTATGGTGAAATTGACGTTGAATTGAGTATTGAGGGCTTTGATGGGAATGTCGGTTCTCAAGCTACCGTCTTTCCACTTGTGACCAAACGAATAAGGTGCCAGCGTACCATCCCGTGTTTTCATCATCAGGACCACGGGGTTGAGGATGCCTGGTACTGCAGCTGACGCCAAAACTGCGGACCATATCACGCAGTCAGGGCTGGTGAGGTAATTGCACAGAATCGTGGGCGAGTGCGGATCGGCAGGCACGCAAGTCACATTGAGGATTCGCCCAGTCCTCTCGTACGCTTCGCGGAATGTCATGGAGCCTCTGGTCCACCAACTGCACCGTTGAGCCCAGTCAACCGAGTCGAATCGCGCGCCAGTCTTCCACCATCGTGGGAGCCAAACAGTTGCCGACTCGCGGCACGCATTGATGCGTTGAGAAAGTGCAGGGATGAGAAGCTGCTTCAGCTCGTCGTTGGTCCTCGTTGCTACAAGACCAGCAATCAAAGCACCCCCGCTGGTACCTGTGATGACGTCTGGAAGCAGATCAGCATCTACCAAAGCTTTCACAAGTCCCAGATGATAATATGCGAAGCTAGCTCCTCCCGAGAGACACAATGCCGTGCGTCCGTAATTCGCGTGGATGTGCTTGAACAGCAGGCGTTTTTCTTCGGCTGCCAGTCGTTTCGTTCTAATAAGCACCTTGATGCTTCTTTCCACTACATCCCCGGATGCCAAGTCAGCAAGATGGCGTCCAGAATAGTGACACAAATCAGCTTCCAATATGAACTCATTTCAAAGGAACCTACCCTCATCAACAAAGTTCTGAACCAAGTTCTTCGTCCCATAGTACGTCTGACTGTAAAGCCTTGCGTTTTCCACACCTACAAAGTTGTTCTTGACGCAAGCCTCCACCAATGACTTGAGATCCTCCACGGCAGTCCTATGATCACCGTTGGACTTCGCCGTCTTACCCTCCTCAGCCTCCGCCTTCATCCTCAGCTTCTTCAGCTGATCCCATACCCTCTTCACCGTTTTCGAATCGTAGTACGCAAATTCGTTCTCCTCTCTCCAGGTTTGTCTTCCCAAGAAGGCATCCAGTTCTCTCGCAGCGGCAACCCACTCCTGGTACGTCGTTGCCCTACGCATGTTTCTCCGAAGTGTCTCCCTCCGTCCACGCCAGGTGAAGAAGTGTTCGTATACCCAAATGTACCATCTCGTCAGGACATAGGCAAGTGCCAAGCTGCCCAGCCATGCGAAAACAAAGATCAATAGAGGCCATTTCGCTAGTTGGTAGAAGTAGCCTTCCCTAGTCTCATCCTTTGTGCGTGTTCCAAGGAGCCCCTCGACGGCTTTGCTCGCGCCCCTGCGACGTCTTCGGCTCTGGGAGGTTTTTGGACGTTTCCTAAAAAACTTCGGGCTCACTGGCGCCCAGTCATTCTGTGCTGTAAAAAAGGTCCCCTGGGCATGCTGCTCGGGCGGGTAAGACAGTTCGCCTCCTGCAGCCGCAGCTGCGGCGGTAATGGCATCCGTATGTGCATGGTCATCGTCATCGCCCATACCAGCTTGCGAGTTTCGCTTCGTGAGGCTGAAGGAGCTGGATGCGCTCAAGGGAGATCGTATGACGCTCGGGTCGTCGGATGGGCTTTGCAGCGGATCGGGCGCTTGGAGAGCCGTCTCGAATGCGGCCAGCTCCTCCGGCTTGATGAATTCATGGTCGGCATCGGGGAGGGACGATGGGTCGAGGGATTCTGGTGGGAAGCCGTAAATCGTGTCGTCGAGCATTGTTTCGCGGCTCCGGCTGGCCATTAGCCACCTGTGAGGGCACAGAAGAGCAAGTACAGCTTATCTTCCAATTTGTAGATTCAGGCTGACTTTCGAGGTGTGTTGTGGTTTCTTGTAGTGTATTCGGGGCCAAGAGTATATGGATATTGGAGCTGGGGAAATTCTAACGCTTTCGACTGATTCTCGTCGCCCCACGGCAGCATAGAGTGTAGAAGAATGACGTCGGCCATTACCAGGACAGGATTTTAGGTTGGTTCCTGGGCGACCCGTTCTTTTACTTTCGATGTTGGGGGGCGGGTTTTACAGTTGCACCAGCGCCGCCGCCCGCCACCTCAGCTTCATTGGCAGCTCAAAACATGTCTATATCCAGTCGTGAGATTGCTGCAACTGATAAAACATAAAAATGCAGATGGCTTTCGCGAGACCTGAGGCAGCTCACAACCGAAAATGATGGTCTGAATGCATAAGCAGCTGAAGTCCTGACTGTCGTATCCCTTTGTCGTCACATGTTGGTTCCACGGCATTTACGCGAACAGTGCATGCATAACGAAGGCAATTGAAACAAAACAAATTATAGATTGATCTTCTTCTTGATAAAATATCATTGGCATTACACGACCCATTGCTCGCCTCAAGAGAATGCTGGGTCTCATGAACCACTCGTTACGTCCGCACACATCACAGCTGACACACGATACGCTCCTCGCTTTGTCTGCTCCCAAATCCGTCCAACTCTGCGCGCCTATACAAACACAACGGCCTCGTCATCCTGTACAAGACCCCTCTCTTTACACGTACTGGGAAAGCCATCTTATACCCTCACCATAACCCTGGCGCATGACGACGGAGCACATGAAGAGCTCAATGGGTCGAATGCCCTCCAGCGGGACCTTGCCCTTGCCAGTAGTTTGGTACATACCAAGCTCGTGTCTCAGCTGGTCTTCGGACACAGCATCGGGGTGATCGATCTTGTTGCCCAAAATGACGAAGGGGACCTTGGCCAACTCTTCCAAGGCCAGAAGGGCGTCGAGCTCAGCTTTGGCTTCGGGCAGGCGTTCATGGTCCTTGGCATCGACGAGGAAAACGACACCATTGACCTCGGGAAAATAATCTCTCCAAATACGGCGGGCTAAGTAGATTGCAAGTCAGTAAACAGGATTGCAATTCGAGGGGGACGTGCACATTTGCGGTGTGTGCGACACTTACCTTGCTGGTGACCTCCCAAGTCGAAAGTTGTGAATCGAACGTTGCCGATTGCAAGCTCCTCGGATGCTAGAATGACCAGTTTAGTGACAAGCCGTGAGCATTTACCGTTTGTGTGCGCACGAAGCACCATTCAATGCGTGTGTGTCGAGGGAGGAACTCACTGGGGTGAAGGGTAGGCTGCAACATGGCGACTCGATCGTTCTGTGTGCGTGGTTTGTTAGCGGTTGTCTCTTTGCCACAGTGGTGCTAATATATCCCCTTAATGTCCACCAAGCATGTGGATGGGTTGTGAGTTGCCGGCAACGCAATGTCGTGAAATGGCATCAGGCACATGACGGCAGCGCAAAGGGCAGTTGTCTGTCCGACATACCTTTAGCATGTGCAAAAGCGTCGTCTTTCCTGCATTATCAAGACCCAAGAACAACAGCTTGGCGTGCTTGTTCAGCAGCCCCAGGTTGGAGAGAACATCGTAAACTAAAGACCACCGTACAAGCGACACGTGTCAGTCAACCTTGGCTCTATCCCAAACGACAAACGAGGTGGGTAGAACGTACACCAGTTTACAATCCACATGATGGGCTAGAATCTCCGAGTCGTCGGTGTTGTCGAAGCGTTAAACAAGAGTTCAGGGTGGTTGTGATGACGGGATGTTGGGGCCGGTCGTCTCTCTGTGGTGGAACGTGGCGAATAGACAGATTGCTGCGATACACCAAAGACTCGAGGACGCACATCGACTTCAACCTTGCGTACTTGCCAGGGCCAGAGCCGGACAGGGTTCATGCCTGGAATCTCAGGCAGCCACCAAGACTGCCGTACTCCTCGGAGTTCTCGCTGGGACCTCCGAGCCGACCGCCAGCTAATAGAGTGGGACGCGACCAAATAACATTGCCAGCCGACACTAATACCGGTAGGTGCTTGCTGACTCAGTTAATTAAGGGAACCAAGGCACTGCCAGTGGGCTCTCATGGACTAGATTCTCCTGAGTCCTGACAGGCCCTTCAGTATCGTAGCTGCTTGCTGTCTACCTACGGACTATATGCGTACGCAATTCTGTATTGACGCATTAAAACAACGCAGCTTAAGTAACAATTCACTCACTTGGCAAGACGCCTGGATACATGTCGAGCGTCTCCTTGTGGAAATGCTGGATGAGTCAGGTCACATGGGGGGAAAAAAGCAGGAATCACGTCAAATCTCATGTGGATTGTGCTATATACTCCGACACCAACGCCTGACAAGTGCCCATACATTGACTCCAATAACTCTCTAACGAAGGGTATCCTAGCGAATGCAAGTGTGCCTCTCCAATAAACATGGCCTTGTCCAACATAACAAAGGAAAGAAGGCTCATTTGTAAGAAGAAACAGGACGTATGTACAGAAGGACGTTCAAGTAAGCAACAGTCGCTTCGCCCGGGCACAATTTTTTTAATGACGGGGGGGGGGGCCTCAGCTATATACAGGAACAAAAAAAAAAGTCGTCAACTCATAATGTACGAACTGCACAAGAACGCAAGTAACAAAATGTGAAAATAACTCAGACAGTGCTCGCGCCGGTGAGGAGGCGGGAGCCGCAAATGCGCCGCCAATGCTGTTGCAGCAAGTCTTCGAGTGAAAAATCAAAGGTACCGCGATGGTCGGGAAGTTTCTCCTTAGACAGACAGGACATAGTTGCCATGATCCCTTTTGCCAGCCATGAGTAATCCAAGTTCCTTCATGCGCTCAGCTCCACGTCCAGGCTGTGGTTTCCGCTCGGGGATTTGACCTCGTCGCGCCCGATTGCAGTACTTTTGGAAGAATTTCTCCTTGCGACGCTGTCGCTTGCGTTCCAGACCTTTGACGATGTCGATAGCACCGCGAAGGTGACAATCAGACTCGTGCTGATGCTTGAGGGACTTGCCGCCCTTCATGGCAGTGAAGAGAGCAGGGGGGCGTGGCAGAGATTTTGTCAGTGTCATGCCAGGCCGGCCAGCCAGGTAAAATTGAACGTGTGCGCCTTGTCGAGGTGTTTGCGATGGAGTGTTGAGTGCTTTTGGTGCCGGGGAGCGCATTCTTCTGGGTGATTGACGTCCAAACAATAGCTTGGGAGAACGGCCGCGAGCCTTGGGTGGGGGAGAATGATGTCGTCTCGGCGCTGGTGCTGGGGAGCGAAGTTTCCGAGGCGAAGCTTGCTCGCTCTTCTTGCGCCTTCGGGAGCGGTCTTGCTGGCCATGGTGGAGATCTTCCATGTTGCCTTGAACCCAGACGCCTTCATCGCTGTCGTGGTGAACACGATTGTAAACTTCTTCCTCGTCATCATTGTCAGGGTCCGAGGCCGGGAAACTGGGATCAATGTCCTGTGGAATGAGTCGGAGCTTCTCGTTTCTACGAGCAGCTAGGCAAGAGAGATATGCTTCCTCAAGAGGCCTGTCTTCGTCCAGCGTACCACAGACGAAGTCGGTGCTATCGGGCAGATCTGGAGCATCAGATTCAATCTTGATGCGTCGAGTTCTGACTCGACGCATGCTGGATCGACTGGCGTGACTCGCCGCGGAGGAATCTGATTGAGGATCGTGGACAGAAGATCGGCAAATGGGGGTGGTAGTAGTGTTTCGGCGGACAGTGGCATGGCTGGGAGTCCAAAGAATCATGTTCTCGTCTTCATCCTCGTCGTCCTCGGATTCTGCAAAGCCAGTCTCAGAATCCGTGTGATAACCATCAGAGTCTTCTCCAACATCGTCTTCTTCGTTATCCACCTCATCGTCCTCGTCGTCGAAGTCATCATGATCATTGTCATCCTCGTCCTCATCCTCAGCATCATCCTCGGCGTAAGCCGCGGCCGCCTCCTCCGCCTCCTCCAACTCGGCTTCTTCCTCAGCTTCAGCTCCAAGACGGCGGAAATGGTTTTCTTTGGACAATGTGTCATCAATGGTGAGTTTGGTTGAGATGGCGGACGGGGTCTGTCTTATCCAATCTTCCTCTCTTGCGGTGCCACTGGCAAATTCATGGAATTGAGAGCCATCTTTGACCAAATCCTTGGAGTTGGCGCGAAGGAATTTGGGTCGGGACAAGGTGGTCTTGCTGGAAAGGCGACAGAGTGCAGTTGGGCGTGGTGAAGCGTGGAGGGCAGCAGAAAGCGCGGAGACCTTTTTGGGAGTAGAAGGAGATTCTGGATTGGCTGGCAACGAAGGAGGAGCAGCGGAATTAATCATGTTCCTCGGCGGCGTGTTCTGGGTCGAAGCTGGTCGAGGAGCTCCACAGGCGAACTTGATAGAAGGCCGTCTGGGGGCTGGTTCAGCGAATGGTGCTTTGACCACAGGCTCGGCTTGAGCGATGGGAGGTTTGGCGGTGCACACAAATTGAATGCATCGCTTCTTCGGGGGTTGAGGCGCGTGGTTGGTGACGGTGGGAGCCTGTTTGCGCTCGGCGAGTTCAGTGTGTATTCGAAGATCAGCCATCACCGGAATAGGAGGGCTTGGGGTATTTGTGCGGCAGGGACTTGTCATTCCCGTGTCACTGGTGAGATCGACGGTCGAGGCAACGCTCACATTGCTGGTCATGGAACGTCGGCGCTGGTTGTTCAACAGAATGGAGTGAGTGTGATGTGAAGAATGCTCTTCCGGCTCGCCCATAAAGGCCTTGGTGAGCAGTGAAGGCTGATCCTGCTGACGTCGGATGACAGTTCTCGCGAAGTTTTGTCTGATCTCGGGAGGTTCGTCGACTTCCTCGGCTTCATCTGAAGCAAGGGAGACCCAGGTGGGAACCTGCGAAGTAAGAGAGGAGGCTGCCATTGCTGTGTCGCGGTGGATCGAATCCTGGAGCAAAATAGTTGGAAAGTATGTCGTAAAGTGAGATATATGGCTCTGCCAGTTCAGGGCCGAGGGCAGCAAAATCGATACACCTGAAATCGATTATAGATAAGGCTCCGGCAGGTAGGGTTTGCGAAGGATCGACTTCAAAGTTGGTTGGAAAGGCAAAAGGGTTGAGGAAGAAGCTTCGTGTTCTTCGAGGGCAGAGTCCGGGGCGGTGCGTCGCGCGGCTGAAGTCTGCAAGCCAGTGCAGCCCTCCAGTCGTGTTTCCAAGACAAGTCTTGACGAAAACCTCTGATGGCCCGTCGGACCGTAGTGCTATAATCGACAATTCGACATGTTCCACGGCTTGAAATATTCAGGGTTCTATAGTGTGATCCCGAAAAGAAATGTCGTCGTCGATGGTTTCTTTCGCAAGCAGCCGACAGTGGCGGTATTTGTTGACTGCAGTGTTGTGTGGGTAGCGCCGGAATTAATGAAACGTCGTCGAACAAAGGATCAGAACAAGAAGTTTTATTGTTCAGGAGCAAGGATTGGAGTGGCGCAGGAATATGCAGGTGAGAGAAAGATGTGGTCGTACGGAGCTTGGCGGATTTCAATATGACGTTTGTTCAAGAGTGGCGTGGTGAGACCGCAGGCGACTAATCCGTATACTGTAGGCACTGCGACGTTGCCGATCCTCACGAGGCAATGCGATCAGTGGACCTCTCTTTCCCGCCTTTTCCGACAGGCTCGACAGACGGTACAAGTGCGAGTGCGAGTGCGAGAGCCAACGCAGCAGATGCCCAAGGGCAAGGCGCAGCCAAGACGCAGACTCGATGAAGCGTTAGGCAAAGCCGGCCAGAGTAAAATCGTGTGATGGGAGGGAGGAGGAGCCAGATGGAATTTTGGAGCGGCGAGACGGGAATATATTGATGGGTGGGCCTAGGCTAGAGGGAGAAAAAAACGCAGGCGCCGCAGTCGCCAAACCTCGGACAAGTGGGAACTCGGAAAACACTGGGAGCAGAGCGGCACGCCTGGGCTAGGTGGGCCGACGGACAGTTGCGACTTTGTTTTTGTTGACTTATTACCATTGCACTTGCTGGAGCGGGACATACACCCACTGTACATGTGTAATGCTCCATGCCTTCGTCCTTGCTAAAATTACTCGAGCGCGCAAGCGGGGGGAGGCACGGAGGGTGACCGGCCCTTACCGGCATTACCGCACACCAAACCACACCAAACAGTGATATGGTCGACCGTACTCCGTCCTGATGAGATTGATGAGCTGCGACAATGAGATGCTTGGCATGAAGGCTAGGCTCGCGCGTCACTTGTGCCTGTGCGTCTGTCCCAATTGCATCTTGCCCTTGCCTACCGGACCCTGAGATTCACTGGCTATTGCAAGGTCATGGGTGAGGTGGACGCGAAGAGCGGGCATTGCGCACGACGGGCAGACGACGCACGAGCAGAGCGAAAGTCGATATTACGTGGTCCAATCCGCCCACGAATCAGAATGTACGGATTATTAGTTAGCAGTGTAATCCGTACGGGGTAGGTACTTGGCGGTTGTCACCGGCAGCTTTTCTGCATGATTCTCCTCAAATCGACCTGGGAAGCCAGTAACACATTTTCCAGAGTCATTAATTGAGCCGACTCGTTGGTGTGGGCGCCGCTGGATCGCTGATCCATTGCAGATCAAGTCGTACCGTAATATGGGATCCCTATTATGGACAGACAGCGACGTGGCAAGGGCCCAGTGCGAACAGCGAGCGAGCGCACGACGGGCTCTCGTCATGGAATGAACAGACAGGTCCCGACGATTCAGGCGCTTTGCTGGCCGGGAAAAGCAAAGTGCTCACATGCGGTGTACATACAGTGATGTAGTTGAGAGGGTACACAGTGCACCTATGCAACATAGCAAGCCAACCAACCTCGGAAAGGCCCAGGGAATTCAAATTCTCATCCCGTGCGTGAAATTTGAATTCGGCCGGTTATTAGGGGTGGCCCCAGGGGCGATGGTGGCGGGATACCTGAGTAATCCTCACATCAACACGGGAAACACCGGCAAGCGGTGGATAATGGCCCCTGTTATGCGAAATGGCAACACTTAACGCACCCGGACACCGAAAGCGGCGGTCAGCCAACGTGCTATTAAATTCGTACTGTGCGTCCGCACCTGCCGTGGCCAGCCGGCATGCTCATCCACAGCCAACACATTATCCAATCGCACCACGATGGCGGAGCTCCGCGTGCACTCTCCTACGAGGACGCCATCCGTGCAAGGCGCGCGCAAAAAAAATAAAAAAGGGATGCAAATTTATTAGCGTGGTTATTAATCCGTAGGATGCGACCATACCGCTTATTATTATCCACCTTCTATTTTAGCACCTTCTTTTTTAGGTCGTCTGTCGACTTCAGCTACTCTCAGAGCAACAGTTCTCCTCAATTCCTTTTGCTCTATTGACCATGCATGATGACGACAGATGTGCTCCTTCCGCCATTATGTTTGGCTCGGCACCAACAAAACTGTCCATCGTGACTGCCAATCCGGAATTGGTTTTTACGGAAGCAAAAACCGGCACCACCTCCCCCCGGTCACCCAATCCAGGCGGTCAGGTCTTTGGAAAACACGTTGAAGCCATGGGTATTAAGTAATTACGTACCACTGATGAGTCCACAATTTGACATGACTGCCCCCTCTGATGCTGTTTTTTTGCTTCTACGGTACGGGTTACATACAATTTGCGGTGCGACGAGGCATATGTATGTATGTATGGAACGCATCTTGGCGTGCAGCCATTCTGCACACCTTCACTCGGCCGGCATCTACGCGGCCTCGCCTGAATGGCCTAGATTCGCGTAGTGCGACCCTGTGCTGCATGGCCCCTTGCTATCGCCGAAGCATCCTTGAAACAGACTGAGTGCCATCCATTCATTATCGCCGCAGTATCATCTGATGTAATACCTGTCTGACTGGCATTTTACCCTAATTCTACCCTGGGAATCCTGGACGCACATGAGATTTGTGCTACCCCGCATCCGAAATTGCATTCGCGGCATGAGCGCGTAAAGTGGGGATTCCTACAGTCCACCCCCTGTTTGATTTTGCACAACTACAAGCCCCACGCGGGGCGGCTACTATTAGCTCAAAGTGGCTGCTGCTAGTGAAGCTATTAGGGGTGCTTTAGGGTTATCCACGCTAGTAAAGGTACTTAACAGCCCTTGTAAAATACACCTATAATAAGGTACTCCTAACCCCGCTTAGTGCTACGCTAGGCCTCGGTTTAACATGTTATTAGCCTGCTACCCCTAGTCATGTACTCGTGTAAAATCAAACAGGGGGTGGACTGTACATCAATCAGCACGATGTATGTGAGCCAGGCCGTCTGCACAAACATGATGTGCAGGTCATGTCGGGCGGCCTCGTTGGACTTTGTCAGTTGACCGAGGTTGCCGTCCAAGCTTTTCAAACTCGTGACCACTTGCCACTTGTTGATATTCCACTCCATATTACGCTGTTCACATCTGGCGGTGAGGCACAGCACACGAAAGGAAGGGGCTCTTTTTTTTCTTTCTGGAAGCCGATATACATGTTTTATTGGGAACCTCAAGCGGCGCTTGTGGCTGGCAAATGACAAGCACCTGCTGTGACCCAGTCAAGATCAGCATTGATGAAACGAACGAGCCACGCTCTTGGTCGGGTTGATCATCTGTCGCCCATGAAACGACAAGTCAGGCAACTGAGGGGGCTCAAGACAACATGCGCATTCCTCCATGGCCCTTTTCGAGTCTCGAAATCCTTGGCCTGCAGTTGGGCTCCCTGAGCATTTCGGACAGATCTTGTGTCGCTGCATTTCTGTGAGATGTCTGGTGTTCGCAAATGCACAGCTTGGCTTGTCTTGCAACATTGAACCATGATGATCAATTTATTGTTTCTTTCTACTTTCAGTGGGCGATCCATGTTTTGGACCATGTTTTGACCCGGGCCCGAAGGAATGCTACCTCTGACACTGGAAGCTGGTGTGGTCCATCTCCGCGGGACTTTGTTTCCAGGACCGCTCAGCTTGGTATTGTCGTCCTCTGCTTGTCACATGTCTCTCTACGTAACATTACATTTTGGTGATGGATCCCCTCTCCCAAATGGTGCTGCGTGCCGAGTGTCTGCTGTCACCTTTCTCTTGTACAAACCCATTGGGTTAGTTATGTGGCGCTGTCAAGGTTTTACATGTGCTGGGAAGCGGAGAGCACGACAGAAAGTTCAAAAGACTGTTTGTTTGGGTCGTGTTTGAAGGTATCAGTATCGGCCTGTAAAGCAACGGCATTGTAAGCCCCTGGCTACAAAGCTTAAGGTCATGCTTTTATGAATGTTGATCAAGGTTCGTTCCATCGTGTAAGCAGTGGACGTTAAGCCATTGTAAAGTTCCGCACTCGATCGTCTCCGGCTGCAGTTTTCGTTGACAATGTAACCATGAGCTTCATTAATAAACATTCAATACATGTGTGTGCACGAAGAGACTGCCTACACATCTCGCAAATGCACAATAACCAGGCCTGTTCAAAGGGGAAACACTCTCCCTCCAAGGCGGAGGAGAACCCTTTTCCCTCCCTTTCTCTTCCTATCACATTAGCATTGGCATCACGACATTTTTTGACTTTACTTTCTGGTCTTCCGAAAGCGCAGGCAGCCCCGTAAAAGCTCGTACTGCGCCATCGAGCCAAGTGCGGTCCGATGCGGTCCGATGCGGTCCGATGAGACGCAAAACTGGCCATCAAAAATAAGCTTGCATCTTCTTGAGGCGAATGTAACCTTGCATGTGCTCGTGCGCCGTGTCTGCGTTTTGTGCGAGGCAGCGACGGGCGAAGGGTCAACAAGGGCGCTTTGTTTAATTCGTACAATGGTTCATTTGGACACTTCACTGTACTGTTCTTCAGCGGGGCAGTACTGCTCACGGTACACCGTCGCCTTATGTCTGGAAGAATGTTGGTTGACGATGTTGTGAAGGGGGGCCGGAATAGGGGCGCTCGTGATCCGGCTGAAGCATTACGACATGTGAAGCATGGGACTGGTTCTTGTCAGGTCGGATTTGCCCCCGTTTTGGTGGTCAAGTCCGGGCCTCACTGGCCTAGTCGAGTTCGGTGGTGGGAAATGGAAGAAAATAGCAAGAGAAGGGGGACTTGGGGAGGGTGTTGTCATTGCTCATATACTTCGCTTTTCGGCCCAGCACTGCTGGAAACGATCGTCTCTATGTTAGCTCGTGATGTGACAGTGGAATTTGATCGACAGACTGGTGCCATTGGCACCCAAGTGGCAAGATGAGGAAACAGTGCATATCTTTGTCTTGTCCGGGATTTCGATCTGCTCCGTACCGTGGCTGAACAATCATTCATGGTGGTCGTGTGTCTTGACAGTAATAGCTGATGCTGTTTAACTAAGGGATGTTTATTGTGTGTATACGTCAACAGCCCAAGTTCGGACTGGATGAGCTTGCAATGTGAACATGGACGAAGGCGGCGTATATATTGCTGTTGTTGTAGTGGTGCAGTGGGTCCTAGGCAATTCCGAAAAAAAAAAAACACGCCAGTAGCACCTTGGAAAGAGCACAACACGCTCAGAACCTCACCATACCGTAGATTAGATGCTAGCTTTACATTGAAAATGACCACATATCGTATTAGAAACTATTGCCGATTGAACGTTGACGCGCAACATCATCGTTGATTCTCTAGAAGTTTGGATGGTTTTGTACGTGGTAGCTCGGAGCAATGTCGCCAAACCATCACGTCGCATATCACGTGATGATCATCAAGTCGGATTTTCCGTTAGCCGACCCATTGCCTGGCATTCGACAAGAATCGTAGTCAACGACCTCGATTTGAGCTCACGTTCACTCAACATCCCTTTCAACCCTCACAGCCCATCATGAACACCTTCCGCGTCGCCCGTGCGGCTGTTCGAGCTCGTCCTGCAGCCTTCCGCGCCATTGCCCAGCGAAGAACATACGCCGAGGCTGTTCCCGACAAGGTAGGATTTCAAACCGTAGATAACCCCCCTTGAAGCATGAGGCACAACTAACCCCCACTCGCTTAGATCAAGCTGTCCATGTCCCTGCCTCATCAGGTATGAATCACCGAACGGAAAACGAGCGACTGAGGTCGATCCTATCTTATAGCCGGACGCAATTGATCTATCTGCGCGGATTATGCGAGTCGAAAATGACGGGAGCTAATTGGCGCATCTATGTAGTCCATCTACAAGTCTCAGGATGTCGTTCAGGTCAACATCCCCGCCGAGTCTGGTGATATGGGTGTCCTGGCCAACCACGTTCCTTCCATCGAGCAGCTCAAGCCTGGTGTTGTCGAGGTTGTCGAGGAGAGCGGTGGTGCCAAGCAGTGGTTCCGTACGTCAAATCTTGTCCCCGCCGGGCAATTGTGTCATTTCTCTGCGCAAGATCCATGGGAGAATATGGGGAAATGGTAAAGACAGTGACTAATTGACCACGACAGTTGCCGGTGGATTCGCTACCGTCCACCCAAACTCGACTATGAGCATCAACTCCCCCGAAGGTTACCCTATCGAGGATTTCAGCGCCGAAGCCATCCGAGCTGGAATCGCCGAGGCCCAGAAGGTTGCCAGCGGCAGCGGAAGCGAGCAGGATATTGCTGAAGCTAAGATTGAGCTTGAGGTGAGTTTCGATCGGGCTTTCGCCGTAAGGGTGCTTCAGTTGTTGACTGCGATGACAGGTTCTCGAGACTCTCTCTGCCCATGTGAAATAAACGGTTTTACTGGTGTCTAACCTTATGTACATCACTTTTTTACAATTATTAGCCCCGAACCCGTACAGTTGATACCAGTCGGCGGTGTCGTCACCCATAACCCATATTCCTTCTGTGTGAACCAGTCTGCATCTTGCCGTGTTTATGTCCTTTTTTTCATGTGTGTGTCGCGCTTGCCGCCCGGGAAACATCTATGCCTTGGGAACCGATTCAAGTTGCTCTTGCCTTCCAGTACCACCATTACAGCCCCAGTCAGCAACAGCCCATGACCCTTCATCTTTTCATCAGTCCACAGAGAGCACAAATCCCCAAAGGTACCCAAACTTGGTATTTCTTGTTTCTTCACCCAATACAATCTATATTTATGGTACTTTACAGAGGGTAACGGCATATTGCTTAACCGAAATATTCGGCGTGATTGATGCCAGTCCGTTATTTTTGCAAAAATACCACCAGTCCCGAGAAAACTGTCCTTTCTGGGTTTGTCAGCGCTCGAATACAACAACTAACTTCCATTGCAACCGGCGAGTTGCCGCAGAAAGACACGGTTCTCAATATGGACAGCGACGGGGATGATAGAAAGGTCGGATGGGGTCGCCGAGTTAATGCACGGTTCGCCACTCCAGCTTCTCGAAACATTTTGAACAATGACACCACACCATTGTCACTTGAGAGCACCTTTATTGGTCGGGCGTTGACAAAGGTTAATCGCCTTGAGCCGATTGAGGTTTCATCCCGGGGGCAAAGTGTACGCTCAAAACGAGACGTGTTGTCAGAAGAGCTGGTGTGAGAACTTTGACCTGGACTACTGGCTAAAAGTTTCATTGACGTTTGCTGCAGAATTTCTACAACATCAGCTGGTGATGGGGTCTCCGAAGACGCGCCCGTCACGAAATTTGTTGGAGAGACGGATCCCACGCTGTTTCCTCAGGGATTGACACTGAATCAAGACAAGAAGCTTCACCTTGGTCAAGATAAAGCGACACAATTGTGTCATTCATGTGGCGAGGCTCTCCCTTACAAACAGCAATGTGGCAGATGTGGACATGATTTTTGCTATAAATGTGCCTCTGAACGATTGGAGAGAGATACACGCTCCTCGGCAGACAATTCGATACAATCTCAAAATATAGAGGTACTGAACGAAAGCCCAGGCCCTGATAAAAGAGACGCTTCCATTCCGCTGGCTGTCCATGCTGAGGTCAACCCACAAACACCAACCCGAGGTCCAGTCACAAGCAACCCATTCTTTTTGGCCGATCGATACTCCAAAGGGACGTCGTCGGCTCCTCACAAGGCGACGACACACACTCGTGGCAGTCGACCAAGACGACTCTCAGATTGTATTCCTCGCCGGTTCATGGACAAAAGCACAAGCAATGTCGCCGCCGATAAGCCAAGTATTCATCGGGACCATGAGCCGGAGGATCAAGTACAGGAGATTAAGAGACATAGCCTTTGCTGCTCGGTCCAGATGAGTCCAATGGGTATGACCCGGAATCGACAGGACGGCTTTTCGAGCGACGCACTTCAAGGCAAGTTTGGTAAGCTGTGTCGCCATGCTGAAGAGTTTCACGCGTCTCGGAATACTTTGGGGCATAACGGCATAGCCTCTGAGCATTGGCCTTGCAGCAGAGACTCGACAACGCAGACTTCATTTGCGACTGCTAGTGAAGAAACCCCTACGAGACTGCCACGCAGATCTCGCCTACACAATCTGGAGGATGATGAACAAATAAACGTCATTGAAAGTGGCTATAATTCCCACGATCTTGAACAGGATGATGTACCAAAGGAGGCTGAACCTGGCCAGTTGCGCAACCTGACAACCCTTGATCACTCCAGGTCCATCACACGCCAAGTCTCGATTTCTTCAAGATCAAGCAGTGTTGGTGCAACGGAACTGCCATCTAATACAGGAGAGCATGGAGACCAAGAAAGTGCCCTCCGGCCACAACCACTGGCGCTCAAGCCGAGGAATCGAGATATTGCCGACAGCAGTGACTTTGGCAAGGCTCAGCCTGCCAGGGTCAGCAAGAGTCCCAAAGGCGAGAGTGTGCTCGAGACCGATTCAGTGCCGGGTATTAGGCAAAACGAGGTGATTCCTGGGCACTTGGCAGATTCTTTGCCAGCAACAACAAGCGCTGAACCTGGCTTGCCCAGCTTGACGGGATATAGTCAGCACAGGCAGGATACATATCTTTGCCCCGTGCCGCAGACCCCATTTTTAAAGCCCGAACCCTGGCCTACTCTCAGAAAAGTCGGAACTCCTCCGAGGGACGGCCAGCCTTCAACGCAGCCTCGGCCACCGTGGTCTCGGCAATCACTCCGTCGAGTCTCAAGCACTCTTGGATGTCTGCAAGGGTCGAGAGAAATGACGAAAAGTCCTCCATATCAAGAAGAAAGCCGTGCAGAAGTCGAAGACACCGCACAACACACACCATCCAGGTTTATACCCGGGGCAACTCCCGTATCAGATTGGCGACGGAATCTAATCAAGCCTCAAAACAAAACACTCAACTTCTCACCAAAGAGTACTCTATGTGAGTCATGCAACCCAACAGACTCGAAAAGATCAGTTTCGCACGATGAGATGTCTGAAAGATGCAGCCATGGGAGTGGCTCTTTGGTGAGAGGAAGAGACGGCGATTTCAACTCTGAGGACCCGTTCACAGAGCCCAGATTAAGCATACGGGCCATTGAGCATTCGCTAGCTTGGAAGAAGGTGCAAGAGGACTTTGAGCAAGAGGTTGCCAATGGCGAAGCAAAGGTGCCCAGCTCTGAAAGGAGAAGTCTGACTATTGCCTCAAATGAGCCAGCTCGCGAGAGGGCAACGTCTGAAAGCCCTCACTCGTGCCGCTGGAGAAACCGGTATCTGAAGTTGCGAGACGAGATACTGAAGAGTGAGGATATGCTGGCACTTTATGAGGGGAGCAGTGAGCGGAAAGGAAACGGAGCTAATCATCGGTACGAAGGGAGTGCTGCAGATGAGTTGGGAATCGAAGCACTGACCATTGTCGTCCACATGAGGCACCAGGATGATTTGGTGATCAACACAGACCTCATTGGGAGACAACACGGAGGAAAATGAGAAGCGAAATAATGCGTTTACAAGGGCGACCATGGATATGAGAAACAATGCCAGCCGTGTTGACATTAGTGCATCAATTAGCTAGCCTTCTGAACACCGTTATATACAACAGAATTCGATATTTGCAGCCCACATGTTGCTCCATCAATGACCGCAAAGTCGTGCCATGGCCGTGTGGATTTCGCCAATAATATCGTCCATCTGTCATGGGTTTGTTGGAGCAGAACGGGAATGAGAACGAGTACAAGGTGCGTCTAGCCGACTAAGGATCGGACAAAGCCATGCGATGTCTGAAAGGACCACTTCCGACGATCAAGTAGAAGTACAGATGACATTCTCGTGTGTCCGAGAACAGAGCCTTGTGCGGCAAGAGGTCGATGACAACCGAGACATCTCATCACGTCTCATCGCATCATGTCATATTACATGACGTCATGCCAACTCGGACTCAATCCACCCAGCAGCGTAATCAGACAACTAATGCGCACCCACATGCTGCGTGAAGACAACCTGGTCCCCCCGGGATCCCGCCATGCAACAACGCCTTCCACTCGGGCGCCAGCTCCGCCTCAATGGCACGAACTTTTGACTTGGTCCGTATCGTATCGGTGGGAGAGGTCGAGGTCGAGCGGCGAGCGTGGATCTATTGATCCTTCTCGTTCCGCCTTCTCCCAGCTTGGTTAGCAACGTTGCGAAAGCATGTCTGTCCTGCCTGCCTGCCCGGGATGTGCTGCGGAGTCGGACACACGCACGAATTCGTATCTGGAACGAGTAGATCGGGAGATTCACATCAAGGTTTGCCTGCCTGTGTTGCGACCTCTGGACTTGCAGACTCAGACATGGTAGGCGCCTCGTGTCAGTCACAGAAGGAAGGGGGGGGGGGATCAAGCGAGGCAGGGGCAAGAAGATGCAAGAGTCGCATTACTAGTATCATGAGGCTTCCAGGGAAGCACACGAGGCGAATAGGCTGGTTGGCGGGGAGGAGCCCGACTGCAGCTTTTTTGGTTTTTTTTTTGTCGAGGCATGATATATATCCAGCCGCTGGCACGGGTGCCGGATGAAAGACGAGAACCGGCATCAACTGAACAGGTGGTCAGAAGCTGCATGGGCAGTTATTCCGGCGCGGTCCACGTAAGCCAATCTCGCTTGCATCGGTCAAGGTTCGAAAAAAAAAAGAAAAAAAGACTCCGGGAACGGGAATGATGAACACGGTAGAATGGCGATTTGAATCCGTATAAAACCCCACGGTGGGACATGCCACGCTTCATGGAAGGATGGACCAGAGGCTTGACCCGAAGAGAAGTTTTTTTGCTCCGATAAGGCTGGGAAGTAGTACCTCGTTTTTTGACATTCCACATGTTCCTTTGTGCGGGAGATGCTTCGTCGCTCTACGAAGGCACGTTATCCCGCCCCAAACTCGCGAAAAAAAAAAAAAAAAAACCCATGGAAAGAAGAACCCTCCCCGTTTGTCCTTGGCAACTACAAAATGACCGGAAAAGCTTCTACAATGGTAGTCAGCACGCCGCCCACTGAGGGAGAAAACCTGTCGTTCCAGCCAAGGCACGTCCACGACTTCCGGCCCCGAAGGTAATCTGCATCTCCGATCTCTTTCACTCACCGGACGTTGGTTGATGTGAGCAGCGCTCGACGATGACCCAAAGTCCTTTTCGACGAAGGGTTGTTGGCACATGCACGCGCTGACATGTACAGAGCAGTGCGTTACTCCCACATCCGAGGAATGCGGGTCACAAGAAATGACACCAACTTGTTCTCGGCCCCCTCTCCGGACAAGACGGACGAGTGAGTTCGTCACGGAGGTACTCCGTACTCGGTACATGTACTTGGAGCACGCGTGTACAGCACAGCACAAAACAAGGCCAGTGAGCAAACCCTCAAAATATGATGCATCATATTCCTGCCCAGCCTTGTTCCCTTTGCCCCGTACATGTATGTACGTCCTTCTTTCGTTCGGAGACAGTTTGGCTTGCCTTGCCGGTCTCGAACAGCTGTACGGAGTAATCCGTAGACATTATGGCCCCCCTTGCACATTCGCTGGGTGCTTCAGTCGATAAGACACATGTTCGGCGGTCAAGACGGCGGTCAAGACGACGAAGGAGCCGAGAAAGGGGTATCCACTCTAGCACACCTCTGCCCAACAGGAAATGTTGCCTACCGAACTGTGAATTGTATTGTACGGGACAGAACTGTGCGTTTCTTGAGGTCTTCTGTTGTATGTATTGATATCGGCTGGGGGTGGAGTGGGCAGATCGGTGGTTGGGCTCGAAATCGTCGTCAGTCTTGGTGTCTGGATGATGCCAATCGATCAATCAATCAATCAATCGATAAAGCAAGCAAGCAAGCAAGCAATGCGCATCATTCTTGGCGCATGGGTCGTTCTGTGCCGGCATGGGGCAGACAACAGACAAGGTAGTCTGATAATAGCACGACGGCATATGATCATGCAACCTCGTCGTGTCGCATGTTGCATGTGTTCCTCGCAATTTGGCCCGATCTTAGCGTCGTCGTCATGTGGCCGGATAGGGACTCCCAACCCCCATTGTCGACAAGGTGAATAAATAATGTGTTGCTGCTCCATCTCGTCTAGATGCGCAGTCGGATGTGCGGATGTGCGGATAAGCGGATGAGCCCCACCACTTCCCTGGCTTTGATCAATTAGCAAGCACGGAACTGAACTTGGAGAGTACATGGGTACATACGGATCCGTAATGCGGAGCATTTCCTGTTATTACTCGCAATTCGTTTCCTGAGCGGACATGTTTGCGACACGGTGCCAGGCACGAGGGCACGAGGGGACCGAGATCCCCTGCCCCATGTGCGGATTTCATTCCCTACATCCTAAATTTGAAAAGTTCCAGACCAGCTTTCCCCACATCCACTTTGAACAAATTGCCGCCATATCGCTTGCTCTGCCCCTCGCCATCCTCATCTTCCCCCGACGTGATGACGAGTTGGGTCCCGGCAAATTGCACGCAGCTAATGTTCCGCGTTGGCAGCGAAATCTCGCCCGTGACCTGACCCTCAGGATTGATCCTAAGGACCCGGCTCTCACCATATATCGCCGTCCACATGTTTCCGTCGACGTCAATGCGAAACCCATCTGGCTCCCCCGAGGTTGGGTGCTGATAGAACAGGCGTTGGTCTGACACAGCCCCGGAGCTGGTATTGTAGTCTAGGGCGTAGATCTCGCGAGTCTTGGAGTGCGTATAATACATGGTCTTGTTGTCGGGGGCCCATCCTATCGAGTTTGGGATTGTGAGACCCCGGACGACTTCTTCTTTGCTTCCTTTGCGGAAACGATAGAGAGAGCCTGTTGAGAAAGACGTGATAGCATCGGGCGCCTTGTTAGTGGTTGTCGGATATACATCATGATGCATACGGAGTAGGCATACGGAGTACATGGCATGCTGAAACATTCGCCGACTTCCGCTCACTCACTCACTCACTCACTCACCCTCGGGCTGAAATTCTCCGTGTCCAAAGTCTGTCATGCCGCCCACCCAAAAGTGCCCGTGAGGATCGGCAGCTCCATCGTTGCTGCGCAGGCGTTCGTCATCTGGATCGTTGAAGCGTGCCAAGATCTCGTATGATCCCGTGTTTCGATCAAATGCCGTGAGTCCGTATTTGATACCAATCAGAATGCGCTGACGGGGGTCAACCCCCTCGATGTCAGCAGTCACAGTCGGGCAAACGTCGAGCTGCCAAGTTTGTACAGATGATTCGGTCCCTTCCAGCGGTACTGAATGCACTCTCTTTCGTTTGATGTCAACAAAGCGTACCGAGTTGGTTTCGTTTTCATAGAAGGGCCCTTCAGCCAAACCGCAACCCAGGTCGAGCCATGGTCTATCGACTGACCAATGCTGCATCTTGAACCAGCGACCGAAGGCACCAAGAAGACTCTTTCAGGTGAAGGAAGTGGGGGTCCGGGAACGGCCAAAAGGTACAGAACTGAACCCAATTTGAGCCAAAACAAGCCCGTCTTCACGTGGATGGAAGAAGGCGGAAGCGAGTTGGTGCAGACAACACCACAAATCACATCCAAAGTACCGAGTTCCGGCGACGAAGATCGTTGCTCCGTCAATTGTCGCGATGTGCATGCAGATTTGTGTAGCTCAGCTTTGTTCATGTACTCTTTCCGTGCCCTGCGCCTATGGGGGGCGCCTCTGGGACAGAGCATGCGTTGGCCTCGGTGTTGTCCAAAGCACACCAAAAGTAGTCCGTCGCTGTCAGGCATCAACAGCCCCAACAGTCCCAACAGCCCCTGATACATGTATGGGTTGTCCTTCTTTCCCAACTTGGTTACAAACATGGGCAGAGGGGGCAGAGGAGGGCCCTGTCCGTCAAAAACGAGCCAAAGTAACAATTCCTTCACACCAACAAGGTAAGACTACGCGGACTGTTCCGGACTGTTCGGGATTCCACGTACATAGATTCGAAAAGTCCACAGGCGGGGGGCCTGCATGAACCGACCGCATGTACACCATGTTGTCTACTCCGTACTCGGTGGCTGCAGGTGCTATGCAAGCCATAGATAGTCCGTACTCCGTAGACATTGATGATTGATGATGCTTTTACTCCGTATAGTAAACACCCAACGATATCCCATACTTGTTGGCCACGCTGGCAAAGACCACGGACGCTAGGAAGTTATTTCCCCTCACCGTCATTGTGTTTCCATGCCATGGCAAATCATACCCAATAACCTGCATGCCAGTGATCGGGGCCAGGACAAAGCAAGGACTTCCCTGCCCTTGCCCTTGCCCATGCCAGCAGCCAACCAGCCACTTTTCTGCTTGCTTTGTCACCAACCCGCCCGCATATGGACGGTGTTTGTCGCCACTGAATAGCTTGGAGGCGGCGCACCATATTATGGTGTCACGGAAGCATTTAGACAGGTTCGAGGGGATGATTTGCCATTTACCCCTGAGAGCCTCTTGCAAGTCTCTCTCGACCGGCCGTGATGCCTTGGATAAACGTGCTGCGTTATAAGTCCCCGGGGACGAGTGAATCATCGTTTTGTCTCACATTCATATGGCATTTCGTCAACTAAATCTCCCGGGTCCGTCAACCGAAGCAGAACGGCGGCAACGCTTGCAGGCAACGCAGGACGGCGGGCTCTTACGGCCCTCGTCACAAATTTGACCAATTTAATTTCGCCTCTTATTTCGCTGCCATCCTCGTCAACCAGTTGACATGCAGATCACCCTCCACAATACGCAGGGACCCGCGCGACTGTCCCCACGAATGACGGCCCCGGTGAATAATAGTGGTGTCGCAGTAATGATACGAAAGTACTCCGTACTGGGATGCAACAACCGCTTCCAACGGGTCGGCGGAGCCAAGTCGTGAATCTGTTTTCGTCACTACATTCGTCCCATATGGGGGCCAGAGAATGCTGGCGCCTGTGCTGGGGAGAGAACGCCACAATATTAGAACCAGGGGTGGAATTTCCCAACATCCGGAGGCTGAGGTAATACGAATCCCCGAAGTCAAACATTGAATGTAAAGTCGCTCTGTCTAAGCTTGGTGCGACACCGGACGGGGGCTTTGTCTTTTGCTCATTTTTTAGTGCGATAAGCCGTTTCCCTCCACTTTTGAGGATGGTGCAAGATACATCAGGCCACCCTCATCAACGTGACTCTCTGCACATGAGTGTGATTCAATCGTCCGTCATTTCTCAGCTGTTTCTTCGATAAGGGCCCCGTCGATGACCAATCTTACCATTCTGCTGGATTCGGTAGCTGCCTCGCATGTACATGTACAGTGACAGGGTGGTCGCCATGGGTCCTTGCAGCCATGGCGGCTTAGAACAGGGGTGCTGCAGCCGGCCATAGATATGTAGGTTCGAGTAAACCGTCAAGCATGTTTCAGACCGGAAGCGGCCTAAGATGGGGCCGTTATTCAACACGATACTCCGTACATACTGGCCGAGATCTGCACATTCGATCAACCATTCCTGGGTAATGACATCTGTGGTAAATATGTATCGCGCATAGCTCAAGTCTGGTGCCTTTTGTGCGCTGCATAACATGAGTAGCATTCTTGTTCAGAATACTCACACATGAGGATTAAACTCGTTTTTGCTACCCTCCTGATGATGCCTCCATCTCTTGTTCATCTGTAGCGCGAAATCGATTAGCAGTTTTGACGGGGCGGCCTCGTCCCTTCTGCATCGCTGCGATCCGTTTGCGTTGATGCTCGAGCCGCGGAGTAGCTTTGCGCGTCCGGTCGGTCGGCTGTCGATGCCCCAGACAAGTTAGTCTTCAGCAGGCTTCGGCAAGATTTTGAACAATAGAGAAGACGGATGATATGTCCTCAGCACTTCCAGGGAGATGAAGCCGGAGGCGAATCAGACAGAGTCCCGGGTGCCCAATGAAATTAAAAGTGCCTTGTATGGAGTATAAACCGCCTCGATCATTCGAGACGGAGCAGCAGACATAAGAGAGCAGAAACGAAGATAGAAGACCATTGGCAAGTAGGTCTGGGAGGATTTGGTCTTGGGGCGAGCCGAGGAAGGCACAACCCTGGAATTGCCACTTGCAGCCTCAACTGGACGAAGTGATTTCTCGGCCCCCCCCTCGCCCCACCTGCTGCCTCCAGGTTCGCTCGCACAGGCTCTCAACGCCCAACAAGTGCACGACAACAACTCCTACGAACCAACTTGTCATGTCCATCTCAAGTAAGATACAGTCATCCGCCATGTCGTACGTACAGTCTCCGCTGAGCCGGCCATGAGCTAGAGTTTCCCGACTTGACATTTGTCACGACACACGAGCCCGATTCAGATTCGTTCACGTCAGCTACAAGGTGATTCAGCCGACTTGCCAACTTTGCGGTTGCTGTCACATTTACTAATTAGTAAAGGCTAGGTTGTGAGTTGGCTAGCGTTTCCATGCACTGCCTGTATGTACTGTCAGCCCCGGTGACGCTAGTAGTCCTTGCTAGGTGATTGTTAGACCGAGTAGCTAGGATCAGAAATAAGGGCATGGATTGAGTTGCCTAACCCTGTAAGAGGGTGCGGACTACGGTTTAAATAACTAAGTACCTATACTATAAGGTATATAATCTACTTATATAAAATATACTATATATTTACTAAAGGTCTAGAAAGGTAACTAGATAAGTAAGTCCTAGTATTTAAGATACCTATATATATATTAAATCCTTCGGATCTTCATTAGTTTCATCATAGCTAAAGACTAGACTAATTATAGGTCTGGCGTAATATACATAATATAATTAGCTATATTGCTTTACTACCCCCTTTTTTACCTTACTTATAGCCTATACTATAGGGTATATAATTTACCTATATAAAATATACTATATATTTACTAAATGTCTAGAAAAGTAACTAGATAGGTGGGTCCTAGTGTCCAAGATGCCTGCATGCGGTTAAACGCTTACGGCGGGATTCCAACAGTGATGCAAATGGCGCACCCGCTTGCACACCAGGACAAGGGTGCAAAGAAGCATGCAGTGATGCACCCACTCTTTCCCCACGGTCTGTCTCTGAAGCAGGACATCATCTATCCAAAGAGGGGATTCTGAGTGGTCATGTTGTACATGTTGGCAAGCCTTCTTCAACAACATGATGTGCCACGACTTGACGACTCGCATGGTTTCGTAGCCTCCCTCGGTAGAGGAGGCTCATATCTGGAACCAGAGAAGACGACTTCAGTTGGAGCTGAGATGCAATCCGAACCATCAAAAGGGCGCGTAAAGAGGACTAGGATACTCGATACGGAAGACGTAGTCCTAGTCGTGAGTGATGAGGATTGCTGACGAAGCTATAATATCTTACCCATCCTTTGAGGAGCACGGCACGGGAAAGTGAAGGCGCCTCTGGCAGCACCCTGGCTAAGATTGTGCTTGGCTTCGTCACATCCCCATCGGCTGCAGCAAGGGATAACAGCCGGGACGTCGATCACGGCTTGTCAACAAACAACCTCGACCGGCTTGTCCCTCGTGTCTTTCTCCATCCGGCCCCATGGCCCGTTCTTCTGCAAGGCATTGATTGCTTTTTTAGTCCACCTGTCTCTTCCGAGCAGGTGGCGTCGTCTCTGAGCTCTGTACGGATTACGGAGTAGCTTAGCAGGCTAGCCCCAATTGAGAACGGAAACTGAAGAGTCGGCCCACTCAAGCTCCTGGGGTGGGGAGCTGGCTACCGAGTACAAATGCTAGCTAATCATAATGCTAGCTACATATGTATTGCTACGGACCGGTGGATAGGAAACCCCACCGCGGTCGACAAATTGACAGATTAATTAAGCCATCGGGCTCGTCTGGGTGCGTGGGTCGACGACCTCTTGGGAACCATCTCCGCGCTTGTGCGATTTGTTGGGCGTATCACACGTCTGCTCATCCTGCCTGCTGGGGCTTGGTTGGAAGGTTTCCGAGCCTGATCATCTCGGTTTCAATGATGGAGACTTGGCCGCTATTCTCAAGCTGTGTATGGTATGTTGCCCGTCCGTCTCAGGGACCCGTCGGCGCTGACCGCTCCCATTATCTATCGAGTCCTGGCTGCCACGCTGCTACGCGTATAGCCCATGCAATCTCGTCATGTTCGTCTACAGCCCAATGGCCCGTGTGGGCGTCCCGGGAAAGAATCCGTCTGCGCCACTGACACCTTCTACAGAGACATACTCCGTACAGCATCGCTCTGTACGGAGTAGACTAGACTATGTATGCCTGAGTATGTACATCCCCGGCCATTATCACACGGTTGAGTCGTGGCGTTGATGGGCTGTGAACTACGGTGTGTCCGTCTTTCGACCACTCAGGCAGGTCATGTGGATATCCTCCCTCACCCTCAAGCTTTTCATAGACTCTCCAAATGCCAATGGAAATAGAGAAAAGTCCTTTCTTCAGATCCTTCAAGCAAGAGAGATAGAAGTTGGTTGGTCTGACACTCTCTCACCAAGATCGTTATCTCGCTCACACACACAAATGTCGGCGCAGCTCCCGTCTATATATCCCGAGTAAGAGTTCTAGAGAGCCGCTAGGTCTTCTGCACATGTCTTGCGACAAGGGAACAGAAGGAAATTTCGCACCCAGTCTAGCCTGGGCCTCCTCACAATAACCACCCAGCATCCAACCAACCATTCGAGCCCTGTCGCTACTGGGGTGGCCATAGCACCAAGGAGCCTGGCAATGAATTCACCCCTGTTCATGCTAGCTACATTGAGAGAGAGAGAAAGAAAGTGAAAAAAAGAGAAGTCTTGTTCTGGGACAATGTTGCGGCTCCGTACCGAGGAGTACGGCTTGCATGTTCGATGTCCTGGTTGGCATCCATGACAATGACAAACTCCGGCTGGCCACGGCCAATATCAATTCGTTGACAACTTCTTCACTCTTCTTACCTCTATCCCCCCCCCTTTTCCATCCAACACACACACTTCCTCACGCATACTTTTCCAGCTTTTCTACTCTCCTTTCTTCTCTTGCAGGACAATTGCGGCTGGCTTGGAAAATTAGTTAGGGGCGGCGGGCGAATCGACATTGTGTGATTTGCCGGGATCCAACCATTTACATCCTCACACATCCCATTGCGCCGTGGCTGATGCTATTGGTACTATTTTAACCTGATCAGGGGTAGCTATCCGAACAGAGGTTGGTGACTGACATTTCTTTATTGAAAGTCACCCCAACACATTTTCTCCACGTACTGCCCGTGGACTTCCCTGACGTCTTCAGAGTAAAGCACCATTTATCGCCTTTCTCGTGATATGCGAAATCGACCTATTTTGTACACGCAGCCTGACTATACTCCCGACAGCGCTGCGTGAGGATTGCGATCGGAAATATACCAGTTGCCTATATAGCACGATTGGCGCCCAAAGTTCGATCTCCTGGTGGTCGGGGGCTCACGTTGCCAACAACGAATACTTTCCAACGACAAATCGAAATAGTCTCGAGCGATATATTCAAAAAGTTATGAACCTCGAGGAAACTCGATAGAGCTTAATGCTGTCGCGGGATGGGAAAAATTGGCCTCCTTACCTTCCACCAGCTGCCCAACCTTGACTAGGTAGCCTTGAGACGACTCCTTGATTACAGGTATATGGCTACGAACCAAGAACGCACACTACTCCGAGCTTCACCTGCCCCTGTACTTCGCACCAATAGCATTAGGACTGTTGGGTTTGTATTTCCCAGCTGGTCCTAATCCCCCTTCCACCATCCTGGCGCTTTCAACTGCGCAACTGCCTCAGCGGGCACCATCATCTCAAGATAGCCCTGGCTACGCCATTAGCGACTCAAGTACCGGAACCACACCGAATTCTCCTCAAACGCCGTCTACACCATCTTGGAGAGAGAAAGCGTTGCCGAAAAGTCAGTCTTTCCTGGGCTTTTCGTCGGCGACAGCGCCAGAGAAGAAAGGAAGTCAATGTGCTGGTCCTCAGGACCAAAACCGGTTAGGGGCACGGGTCTCGATGTCAAAGAGAGAACCTGCGTCTCGGCCTGCATCTCGTCGATCTTCGGCCTCTCCAGATAGATCAACAGAATCAGAAGCTCGCCATTCGGGGCCATTTATTGGTTACAATGCCGCATTTGCAGAGATAAATTCACAAACAAGAGATGGTATTGGCGTCGGCCAACACAATCCCTCCAGCAAATCTATAGACATGCTGCACATTCTGAATCCACCTGAAACACGGCGAAAAGAACTTCAAGGAGCAGGCGAATCGACTTCACGGCTTGTTTATCCTTCTAATGCTTACCATTCTTTTATCCAAGGTGCTTCGCGACAGCCCGTACTGGGCCATTCGGCTTCTGCATCGTATCCGGGTACACCGAACTCTGGCCAACCTTTGATCGGGCCAGGGCGCCAGTCACCAATTCTAACTTGTCCATTTTCAGGAGCCCACGAAGCAAGGAAGCTTCTCAGTCACGAGCTGTCTCGCCCGACTGGCATTGGACATGGCAGTGGCCCATCGCGCGACTTTGACTCACGATCTCAAGGATTTGTAGCCTCATCAACGCCAGCAAAACGTCCACGTGAGCCCGATACTGCGGAAAAGCCCAGACAACCCCCCAGTCTTCACCAAGCTCAAGGAGTTGCCCTGCCCGCCGGATCGCAGACATCGACACCATCCCCCAGATCTCTCTCACAAACCGGTAATAGAGCTGCAGAAGCTTCATATGGATCACACCTAGTGTCATCTCGTGACGTTCCTGTCAGTCGCCTCAATGTTCATTCCCACTTCCAAGCGGGGCCGTCGTCCACGCCTCTCCCATCAGGAACTCGCCCTTCAGAAGCTTCGTCTACGTGGACAGAGGTGACGAGAAGGTCCGTCATAGGAGTTACGGGGAGTATGGAAGGGCAACAGGCATTCATGACCCTCCCGGGCAGTGATACTCCGATACCGGTTCAGGTCGACTATTCACAAGCATCCCGGAAGGCAGATGAAAAGCGTCAGCGGAATGCCAAGGCGTCAACGAGACATCGTCGGAAGAAGAAGACAATACAAGAGGAGAATGTCAGACAGCTGCAGGATCTGAAGGACGAAAGGCAGCAGATTGCCGATGAGCTGGAGCATATGAGGTACCAGCGTGACTTCTATCGCGACGAGAGGAACCGGCTGAGAGATATCGTGTCCCACACCCCTGGCATTCGCCAACATGCAACAGGGCCGCCGAGTCCTACTCCGGCACGAAGTACTGGCTCGCATTCAGACCACAGTCCCGCCACGCAGCAACTCGCAACAGCGCCGGCTCAAGGTTATGGAGGTGATATCCCGGCAATAGACCGACCGCTTCAACGATCTAAAATTGAGGAACAACCCGAATATACCGGCCCTCTGTTTACTCCAAGTCTGCCCCCTAAGACGTTGAATTCGCCCCATGGCCAGCCTTACAGTACAGTCCCACGGCGGCCGCCTTCGGCAGCATCCTCTGGAACAGGGGAGAGACTGCCACCTCTAAGAGCCATGGAGGGACCGCCGCCCGCCGCTCAACACATGGGATCAGGACAAGCCCATGGACATGATCCTCGAACCGGGCAATGGCGTCCCGTGCCCCCATTGCAAGTTGAAACAGGTTGGGCGACTACGTCGAGGAAATTGGGAGACAATCAAAATCAAACCCATCTTTGGTGAATCCGTTCAGGCATCAAAAGAACTCTTGCATGTACTGAATTAAGAAGCGAAGGCAAAAGTGCCGAGATTAAAGAATCTCGGAGCATGGGGGAAATTTCCAGAGTCAGTACCAAACACCTTGGACCTGAGTGCGAGAAGTGGATGCCTCTGATTCGAGGATTTGGCTGTATTCCGAATGGTCTTTTCCCGAATCAATTTGGTCAAGAAGGGCGGTGCATAATGATCACCAGACAACCAACTCATCTGGCATCTTGATGAGCATCACCTACATCTACGACGTTGCCTCTTTCAACTCATCGAAGCGCTGGCGGCATTTGCGTCGCTAAAGATTCCTAAGAATCAGGGACAAAATAGCTCATCCGCGAAAGGCCAAATCTGCGATACTCCCACAGGGTCAAGCACGCCAAGTCGACTTCATGTCGCGTGTTCGATATCTGAGAGCTCAAGGCGTGCGGCATCGGGCTGACCTACGTGGTGCGATTGCAAAGGAAGTTGTGTATGCCACTTCATGGTCTCATAAGAAGACTTGTGCCATTTGAACAGCGAAGATGAATGTCTTGCGTTAATTTTATTGTGCTTTGTTTCCAGTCAAAAGCTCGGAATTTGCTTGAACAGCCCCTCCCATGATTTTCTTTACTATGTTCTTACACAATACCCGTCGTAGAAGCGACCATACGAAACCACATGTACAAAAGATACCCAAGCAAAATTACAGAATAACAGGCACATTGTTGGCAAGAGAAGGTTGAGAAGCTGCAGAGCTTGTGGTGTTTCAAGGCGTTGCTGTGTTTTCATTCGCTTTTCCCCACCTTTGCTTTTCCATATTCCTGGTTTTCTTTGGTTACTTGCCTAATTTATTTTAATTTACCCAATTTTACCCCTTGGGAGCGATTCCTGCTCGTCTGTTGCATGGTTACATGGGGGGAGTAGCATGAGCATTACATGGTCAGCCGTTGCTTGACACACAACACAGAATGGAAAACAGTTTAATGCTTTACTTTAATAGGGTTGTAGACGGACTGGAGATGAGCAATAGACTCAAAAGATATAATGCCACGTGGCTCACAAAGTTGGCCAGGAGCGGCGAAGATTAGACGGGCGCAAATTGGCGCAACGCTCCGAGTTGTTCCCCAGCAAGGTTCAAACATGTGAAAAGCTCTACTCTATTTGTGTGTCAAATTAACATGCACGGCTTTGGACGCTGTAGTAACCTCGCAAAGCTTCCCGAGCCTTTGGGGAGAAGCCCCCGAAACGGGAGACGTCTTTGCAGTGTATTGCGCGAATCGCAATCGCCGAACAAAGTCTTGCACCGGGTTGCACCGGCAGCCTCGAAGTAGCCAGCCGTACACACCTGACCCCTGGGCCCTGGTTTGCCATGATCCGCAGCCCCGCAGTGCCCCCCCACTTTCGCAGTCTGGTGCTCGTCGACCTTGCCCGACGCCAACGTCAGCCCCCTTACTATTATAACAGCTTCACCATCGCCTTCTTTGCGACTCTTTTCCGACTATATTCTACGCAAACCCAGTCGACGCCTGCTCAATCCCTCGAAGATCCCTCGACAATCCATCGCCAACTTGTGCATCAGAAAGTCGCCCCAAGGAACAGACCACACTTCGCTGCCCGTCATGGCTCCTCCGTTTCCCCGCGCGCAGATCGAGGTCGACTACCCCATCTACGCTGTCGATTTCGACCCTCAAGATGCGAACAGGTTGGTCATTGGAGGCGGAGGTGGCGCTGGGAGGTCTGGTGTTGGGAACAAGATTGTGAGTTGATGCCCTCTCAAGTTTGCTACAACGTCGTTCACGCAACAAATCTACCATACCTGGAGCTTGACAAAGGATCGCGCGGCTGACCCATGCATGGCCCATGGCCCATGGCCCTGCCTCTGCAGACTGTTCTAGACACATCGCGCCAAGACGAGATCCGAATCGCCGGTGAAGTTGACCTTTCTCGCGACGAAGACACCGTCATGTCACTTGCCGTCGGCTCGCACAGGGGTAAAACAACACATGTCTTCGCCGGTGTCAATTCGTCTGCCGTCGACATCGCCAAGGGCAAGAACCAGCACCTACGCATTTTCTCTGCCGAGCCCTGCCGAGCAAGACCGCTTAGCTCATCGACGGGCACCACCCCGACGAAGCCCAGAGCTTTCCCCGAGTGCAGAATCTCCGAGACGTCACGTACGGCGCTTTTCGCCAACCCAGACGATAGCATGTACCAACGGTTGTTGCGCGTCTCCGGACCCATGGGCGCAGCTGCGTCTGCCCTGGGAAAAGAACCGCAGGTAGCTGTTTTTGAGGCGACGGCGCCGAATCCCAAGATACGCGGGGTGCTCGGGTTGACCAAAGAGGCCGAGGCGCTGGATATCATTCAGACGGGCGCCAACGAGTTTCAGCTGGCGTATTGTCACAGATATGAGCTGTACACGGTCCAGATCGGCAGCAAGGTCAACAGCGAACCAAAGCTGGTGTTTGCGATGCCGGACGATCATGGAGAAAGGCCGCACTTCCGGTCGATTCGATACTTGACGCCCGAGTTCATCCTCGCGGTGGCCAATTTGCCCAAGAAGAACACGGGAGCACTTATCCAGGGACTCCGACTGCCTCGCTCGGATAATGAAAAGGCCAGACTAGCTGTGACGGCGCGGATACCTGGCAAATTCTCAGCCACGGCCCTGGCAGTCGCCAACCTGTCCCTGCCCACTACGCCAGCCGATCCGGTGGGCAATGCGCAGTTTGTAGTAGCCGTTGCCGGCAATGATTCTTCGATATCGCTGTATACGCTGGAACATGAAGTCTCGTCCGCACTCCGTCTCCTCACGAAGCTGCATCCGTTCTTCACGCTCAGAATCGTCCACGGCCAGGAGCAGATTTCGGGACTTGCCCTGTCGACGTTCGTCACGCCCAAGACACACATCCGTACGCAGTACATCAAACTCGCAAGCACCTCCCTTCAAAAGAGCGTGGTAGTCCACAACATTCCCCTCGAGAAGTTCACCGACGACCCGCGCCGCCCTCGCAGCAGGAGCGGGCCACCCCGGCCGGCCCGTTATATCGTTGGCATGCGCTCCCGCGGCCCATCCGCACGACCGCTCGTCGTGAGCCTTGCCGTCATCGTGCTCATTCTCGCCATAGTTGGCCAGTCTGTCAGGGAGATGTACGGCGTCGGCGAGCCCATCGTCTTTGCGCAGCGCTTTCTCCCCTCTTGGCATGGATCTCTGCGCAATCCAGGCTTCCAACCGGCACATCTGTTCGAAAATGCACTAGCTAGCCTCGCGGGAGACAAGGTGCTCGGCGCCGGGGAGAAACTGGTGCTACTCGAACCCGGCCCCGTGCAAGACGGCGGCGACAAGACGCGGCGGAAACTCCAGGTCGAGGTGCACGATGCCGACTCCCACGGCCCGGCCAGGACGTGGGATCAACTCGGTGCAGACGAACAGCACGCGTGGAAGGAGAGGCTTCGCGATGCTGGGGCGTGGACGCGGAGCATGGGGGAAAACGTCTTCAAAGGTGTCGTGTTTGGACAATTGGCAGCCATGGTTGGACGTGCTGCGGCGGGCTAGCTAGTAGTCCGTACTGGTCCAAGTTGATTTTGCCGTGTCCTTGCAGAGCTGCTGCAAGTTGGTTTCGGTTCATGTACTTTGGTTGCAGGGGAATCAGTGGGATGGCGGGAGAACAGCACTCCGTACGGAGCATGATTGACCAGACGAATAAGATGGATGAAGCCACGAGAAGTCGTGGGTGGGCATTTGCAGCGAATCTGCTTCCTTCAATCCGTCGCCATGTACTCTACTTGCTTGCCTCTTATTCAAACATGAAAGATTCACCTCTGCAGAGCAAGCGCGCGTTGTCCAGCTGGATCCATCAGGCCACTGGCGGGGGGGACAGTGCCGCAGTGCCGACTGGTTCATCGGGCGAAAGGGGGGGCTCCACCCATGTATCCAAGGAACACACACCCCTTGCTCGGTTTTTTTCTTTCTTTACCCCTCCTGCCAACCCTGCTGACAGGACCAACTCAAGATCGGGGACTTTGGGAGCCCAAGACATTGTCGCGGACTTTATTCGGGTGACGTGGTTGTGATTGGTAGAAGTGCCAACTTTGATGGACATGGTCATCTTCATCAGCAGTGCCGGGCTCGGTTGCGCCCGTTTTTGGCAAGCTCGAGCGTTGCTTGGTTGGACTCGCCGGTGACAAACTTGTAGGATAATCTGCAAAGGCAGCCGCATGAGGACGGTGGCAGATGACAGAAAGAAAAGACGTGCCCCATTCCAGTCCACCCTGGAACATGCTCCCTCTCGGGAGCCCCTCTCGGGTGGGTTTGTCAATGATAGGGCTTCGGCGGCTTATTTTCATGCTCCTTCCATGTCAATCAATGTTCGAGTACAACTCCGGGCGCCATATTTCACACTACAGACGTCTCAAGTCTACGTACGGCCGACGGTGATGCACAGACAGGGCAGAGACCAGGCACAGTTGGAGTTCAACATGGCTTCATATCCCCTGCAATCGCTCGATTGGATTGGGGGTTTTTTTGGGGGAGGGGGGTCTCTTCCACCAAACCATGTATTATGATTGGTCTAAATTATGACCATGTCCCACTGTATTTGATGCACTTCGCTGGACTCCAAACACCTGCCTGTCTTTGGTTTGAAAACCAGTCAAGAAGATGGTGAGCGCCTCGCCTCGATGCCAAAAGCTGTTTATATGTTGTGCCCTGAGCAATCATCATGGAGCGACGAGCACATTTTGGTGCCCTTGTAAGGACGCAGGCATGGGCGCACCGCTATCGTGCGTTGCGTGTAGAGAGAAGACTTGCCGCATTACTTTTTCTCGGTCAAAATCAACAGTCCCCCTCAAGTCGCAAGGTCTGAAGTTTGTGAGTTGAGATATAGGCAGGGGAAGCAAGCCATTGCCTCGAACGGCAGAGAGTGGAGCATCCCCCCCTTCCCGCGTGCGTCACGACACGGATGGAGGCATTCTGGCATTGTAGTATTCTCGGAGGAAAATGATCAAAGGCAGGCAGAGAGCGAACTTGTTCATCATGAACGAGCTGGCTCCCGTTAAGTCAAGGAGGTGAATATGTACGATGACTTCTGATTCAGCATGAATGACGACGGCCCGGGTTGATCCACTGACAAGTTGAGCCAAGGATGAGTAAGGGTGGGGCAGGCCAAGTTGAGAGTCTCGAGACGCATGGGAAGTTGCTGGGTATGAGTACTCCGTACTCCGTGGCAGGCTTGCCAATTGAGGCTGTCACCTCCCGTTGCACGAGTGCCGCCACGGTGCATGGGCAGGCCCACAGTTCTTCAGTTCTTCAGTGCTGGTGACTTTTTAATGTTGGCTTTGGAGCGAAACCTTATCAACGCCAAGTGCTCCGTCATCTGCGCCTACCCGAGCTGCAGCTGGGAAGCTCAAGGTCAGAAGTTAGATCGACCCTGTGCAGCGTGTGCAGATGTGTAGTAGGATGCCCTGTGTGTGATGCGAATGCGATGCCGGAGCGAGGATATTGCTCCAGTATATGTTTATATGTTGCTCCGTGTGCCGGTTGAACCTTTGATGCTTCCTCAGAAGCCATAGATTCACAAGGGCTCTCTCATATCAGAGTAAAAAGGATAGCTTTGGGGCTTGGCGGGCATGTACCGCACTGGCTGGGGTTGTGGCATCCATGTGCGTGTGTGGCGCGCTAGACATGGGTAATCCTAGATCGGCGCCGGCAAGGGGACCACCAAGAAACAGGCAGCCCAATTATTTGTGTTCGGTATGGCGGCACTGGGCTGCCAGCCATGTACGCCGTTGTCCGTGTTGAAAGCCGCCTTACTCCGCACAACAGGTGTGAAAATGCCATTTGAACATGTCGGCCTGACCGACGGCCTGAGAGCGAATGCAAGACGCGCTTTAGGTCAGGAGCGGCAGAAGGGCCAAGGGCGTGTGCACGGCACAAGTCGAAGACGGCTGAATGCTTGTGATGAGATGAGGTTGACAGGATGGGGGAAGGAGCAGTCGGTGGTGGTGGGTGGTGCCAAAAAGTCAGAGCATAACTCCGTATTACATCGAGTCAGTCAAGTTAGTAAATACCACCAGGGGAGTTCCTCAAAATCGACACCAGGCAAACATGGAGACGGCGACGCCCCTTGTTCCACGTTTCGAAAATTGTTTCCATTGTATTCGTGGAGGCGTGTAGGGTCATCATCTACAAGGGTACATCATACAATACTCCGTACTCCGTAGAGCCCGTACAATGTACATACGCTTTTTTTTTTTTTTTTTTGGGAAAAAGTGTCGGAAAAAGTGTCCAAGGAAGTGTTTACTGCTCGCATGCAGTGAACATCGGCCGAAAAGCCGTTACCTCGAGCCTGGTTGGTAATGAATTTGCTTGATGAACGGGCTGGGAGCCGCGAGGCATCGTGGAGATTTCTGACGGGATGGATTGGGGCTGGAAGACTCAAGCCCTGTCACTGCCGTCTTCACTCTGGCAATCTGGACTGCATTCCACCTACCTCTGACCCCTATGTACATGTATGTACTCATCAAGACGCGGACATCCCGGCCGGCTTTCCAGGGTATTCAAGGGTTGTTCAAGGGTGTCCAGGGGTATCCGCTTCGCCGCCCCAGCACACATTTCTCCCAGCAGCTCTACTTGATCCTACTTGATGGCCACGACAAGATTCAATGAGCATGGCCGGGAAATTTGCCAGAGCACTTGCTTGGGACGACATGGAGCGACATGGAAGCATTGTAGATTCTGAGCGGCGGTCGACGATGCAGATAGCCAGGTACTTCGCACAGTGCGGTCCCGCACATTGTACCCGCGGTGGGGCAGGCCAGGAAATTGCATTTCGTCCGCAATTTTCCCTTTCCTATCAGCACAATCGCCTTCAACACGATCCTCGGATCTGTCTCCCCTTGTTGAAGAACGCTCGATTACGCGCAGGGTGTTCATAACCAGATGTCGAGCGGCATTCCGATCCACAGAATGTTGACCCGTACTTGCAGTCTGTAATCCGTACGGACAAAGGGACTGTGGGGAGCCGGGGAGAACGATTCGCAGAGTGATGATGAATTATCTGCGCATTTACGGACCATATGTACAAGTTTGTGTAGCCTGTAATCCGCACTGCCGGACCAATTGACCGAATGATTTCTGTGCACTCAGAGCAGCTAAGCATGAAAAGATTCCGAGACAACGACTTTCCGGCCCGAGAGGTGCGAGGACTCGACGAGCCGTCTTATTATGATGCATGAGCCCTCCGCGTAGTCCGTACTTGCTTCAGTCCGTGAGGACAGCATGTTGTTCTCTACTATCCCGTGATGGTCTTCATACCAGACGGCACCAGACGGGGTCCTTGTGTTCCCCAACAACATCATCTTCTCATGACTGCCCGTTACATGCACGGTGACAGGTGCAGGAAATTTGCGTGCTCTGAGCCGGCCACCTGGAATTTGAGCCCGCAGGGCCCTGGCTGATGGTGGTGGTGGGCGTTTCAGCCAACCAGCCGCCTTGACAGCAGAAAGGACCGTACCTGGCCATTGCACATGGACAATGAATGCTACATGCTACATATGTGTGTAGGTACTGCGTGCCATGTACTCCGTACATACATATGTGCAAGTTGGAGGTGGGAGGCTGTTACTATACTCACCCCCTCTTTTCTCACAACTTTGACGTACTCCGTACATGCATGAGTCTTGACTGCTGATGCGAGAGGGAACTCGCTACGGAGTACCGTCTACGGATTACAGTGGAAAGCTCCAGGCCTACGTATAATACAAGTGCATGAGCCCTCCAGACCAGCACTCGCTCGGATGCGTGAATGTTGTCAATCTGGTGGCAGTCGGCGGCAACTGTGAATGTGACCTGAGGTCAACTCCAAGTCTGGTGGCTCACGCAAGGGTGTGTCTGGTGTGCCTGCAACAGCCGGCTGCCCTTGTCTGCTGCCATGGTCCTCATGGTCCTCCTGGTCCTCCTGGTCCCCCTGGTCCTGGTCCTGGTCCTGGGGTTCATGTCTTGGCCAACCCGCCTGCCCTCCACTCCACCTCTTTTGCCTGCCTAGTGCCTAGTCCTGCGCTGTTCTGCTTGTTCCGCTGTCTCTCGCCTTGCTTGTGTCTTGTCTCGCCTGTCTCGTCGTCAGGCGGCTGCTGCTCCTCTCGCTCCTCGTGCTAGTCGCCGCACCACCAGCCTTCTCACCCTGCCCATCTCTCCAGGCCTTCTCTCTACCGCTCATCTGCAACCTTTGAGGTTTGTTCAGACGACGGCAACATCTTTCTTCTGCTTAGGCCGCTTTGTTTGGTCACCTTGTCGACTCTGTCCTTCGTCTCCAGCATCAAGTACCTTTTCTGTCCCCCGCGATCCGGTAGTCTACCGTAGACCCCTTCATGCCTCTCGACCAGGACCCCCTCGCCAGTATATTCCACGACACCATCGTTCATTCACGACCCGCGGAGGCCCACGTCGACCCTCATCCACTTTCCACGACTTTCCACTTCCCAACCAAGTTGGAGGACGCGCGATCTGCCTACGGCTCTCCCAGAGAAGCGTCATCAGTCCTTGACATTCCTTCTTGCTGTTGATCCGACCACAAAGCCTTCAGCCTAGCGTCTTTGTGTGTTCGTGTACAACGGGGGCGACATATGTCTGTGCCTTGTCCGTCGTTTGCCAAGCCTTCATATCGCTTCCAACGTGCTGAGCACTTCGGTCACTTCGGCGACCTGGCGGATTCTTTCTGCCATCGTTGCGAGTGGTAGCCGGACGAAAAGGACCTTGTGCTCACTACAACGACGCCCTACATGAACTAACTTTTGCTTCCGCTCTGCCACCACAAACTCTGCCTGCGTCAGCAAACCTTCCTCGGGTCCTGTACACACAAAACTCTTTTTTCCAACGATACCCCGCCACGCGCTTCGGATCTGCTGTACTCTATAATAGTTATTTGTGCCACGATTTAGAATTCCATCCAATCTGTCTCCGCTTCCTTTCTCCGCACGAGCAGCCATCGGTCATCTTCGCAACGTCTGCGCACGACAGCACGGATCACTGCCCGTGAATCTTCATTCTTGATCGCGAATTCCCCTTCCTTCGCGTCCTCTACTGATACAACACTCTGGAAACGCCCCAGACTCTCCTCGCTCATCATCCTGACCGAAAGACTTGGCATTTCTACGAAGACACGCCAAAACAACGAGTCGGAACGTTTCGAATACCGATATTAAGCGGCCATGGCCGCCAATATGCAGCAAATGGCTGGGGCTGGCCAGATGATGCCCCAGCAGCTGCGACGGCCCCAAACCTCTCATCAGCTTCAGCAGATGGTGTACCAAAATCTTCTTACAAACTCGCAGGCTGCCAACGGTCTGACGTGGCAAGGAAACGTCAGCCTCAACGACCGCATGGGAAAAACCATGGATCTGTACGTGTCACATGCGCTGCCGGCCAATGCCATTCATCACCCACGCAACATGGCCGTCCCATTGTGCTTGTTCAAAGACGAATCATTCCTAACGTTTCAGCAGCATTTCCAATATTGCACTGGCGATAAACGGCATCGATCATGTGCGAGCCGCCGAGTTCGGCTGCAACTTCGAACGAGATGTGTTCTATAAGTCGCTGAACAAGGTAATTATGAAGAAGAAAAACGCCCTAGAGCCTGGAGCCATTCCTTCATGAAGTCGTGCGGCCAAGTTTCTAACCAAATGCAGGAGTCATATGATCAAACCATGGCGAATAAGACTCTGGATTTCTTCAAAAAGCGACAAGCAAACGAATCCAACATTCAAAACACACTCAATGTCAATGCACAGGCTCAGGCAGCACAACAAGCACAACAAGCACAGGCTCAAGCCATGATGAGCATGCAAGCACAAATGGGTCGTGGTATGGCACAGTCCCAACAAGGATTCCAGCATCTTCAGCACCAAATGCAGAACTCACAGATGGCCCAACAAGCGCATCAACAACAGCCTCAAATGCAGCAACAGCAGATGGGCATGGGCATAGGCATGGGCATGGGCATGGGCATGGTAAACCAAGCCGGTCGTGGAGCCATGGCATCTAATCAGCAGGCTATGGGAATGCAAAACCGACAACCTCAGCAGTTCTCCAACGACATCTCACGTCTGGCCCCGTCTGATCGCGCTAAAGTTTTGGACATCGCTTCAAAGATGATGGCACAAGCGTCGGAAGAACAAAAGACTGCCACAAGATTGACTTTGCAGCAACGATTGTCACCGCAGCAGCTTGCAGAATTCCAGTCGCAGGGAAGAGATCCCTTAGCTTGGTTTTTCCAGAACCAGGCTTATCAGATGCTTAAGAACAATGCTAGCCGCCTTCAGCAGCAGCAGCAGCAGCAGCAAGCTGGTGTTCAGAACCAAGGTGGAGGACAAGTGGCTGCTGCTGCCATGATGCAACAACAACAAAGTCAACAATCATTTCAGCAACGACAAAATATGATGAATGCCAGCCAGCCAGCGGATTTCAACCCATTCACCCCCAACATGGAGAGCATCAAAGACCAGCAATTGAACGGACTCATGGCTCAGCAAGCTGGTCAGATGGTTGTGCCGGCTAGCTCTGGTGGTGCTCAGCACGCCACTCCCCAACCCGGGAACCAGAACATTGCTGGCGCTCAGGGGCAGAACCAGACACCCCGTCAGGGCCAGCAGCAGCAGCAGCAGCAGCAGCAGCCACAGCAACAACAGCAAGGAACTGCGAACCTCCAACAAATGAAGATGAATCAAGCTGCCCAGCAAAGCCAGAACCAGATGCAGTTGAAGATGCAGCAGCAGAACCAGCCAAATGGCATGCCTCCCGCGCAAAGTCCGGGGATGAATACCTTGAACACACCCGTGTCACGGGCACCAGGCGGCATGAATCCGATGGGTGGGCCTGGAATGGGCCAAGGCACAGTGCCCTTTGGTGATCAACGATTTAATCAAGGCACACAGCGGCCAAATAACCAAGCTTTCAACAATATGCTTGCCAACATGACACCGGAACAACGGTTATCGATCCAAGGGCTACCGCCCGACAAGCTCAATGAAGTCTTTCGAAAATGGCAGAGCCAGAGACAGGAACAGATGTTCAATGGAGGCCCAATAAGCCAACAACAACAGAACCGCCCCCAAAATCAGTTTGGCGGACAAATGAACCCGAACCTGGGCGCCGCAGGTCCTCAAGGCATGCCAATCAATCAACAGCAGCAGATGCAGATCCCACGCATGCCGATGCAGAACGGTCAAGCCCAGGCCATGATGGACGCCATGGAGCTGCCGCCACATGTGCAAAGTCTTGTTGGACCGCTGCCAGTGGAAATCAAAACGTGGCGCGAGTTGAAGAGCTGGCTTAGCCAGAATAGCAGTGCTTTACCCAACGCCACCCGTGGCCAGCTGGGTAACCTACAACAACGACAGTTCCAAGGCGCGATGCAAAAGCGTGCAGCGGGGCAGAACCCGAATGTTAATGCAGCCGCCATGCCGAATGCCGGAGTACAAATGCCGAACCAGCAGCAGATGACCATGCAGAAGCAGCTCGGCAATATCCCAGCACACGTCCTCCATGTGACGCCGCAGGATCTCATCAATGTTCGATCGCAACGGGCAAATCTTGCGGCTGTGCCTGACGAGCAACTTCGAAATATGGTGATGATGAAGAAGAACTCGTGGCAAGCGCAACAGCAAGCGCAACAGCAAGCGCAACAGCAAGCGCAAATGCGAGCACAGTCAATGCAAGGCCATCCACCACCAGGCCAGCCGCAAACCCCTGGACAGCAACAAATGGGTGGGCAAACTCCGATCCAATTGCAGCACACTCCACAGCAACCGAGCCGGACAACCCAGTCGCAAACTCACGCAAGCCCCACGAACATGGCGCAAACCGCTTCGATGCAATCTGCTGGACATAGGCCGCAGCAGCAAGGTCAGCTCAACAATCAACCTCGGGGCAACAACCAGTCCCAATCTGCCAAGAGCCTCAAACGACCAAACACCGATGATGCTGCAGACACGTCCACAATGTCGAATACTGGCTCGGCTCCTCGGCAAGCCTCTCAGCCTAATCAACAGCTTCACAAAGGCGTGCGTACATTAACACCACAACAGCTTGCCGGCCTCAGTACGGAGCAAAGGGCCAAATACGAGCAGTTGTTGAAGCTTCAAATGGCCGGCCAGAACCAGGCTGCTGCAAATATGGTGCAGCAACCAAATACTGAAGCCCTCAACCGACTACGCGTCATTGGTCATGAAGAAGGGCGGCAATTTAGCCAGGAGGTCATGCCCGATATCTCTATGAGCCCGCAGGAGCATAATGAGACCAGCGCCAAACTTCAGCGTATTGCCGGAGATACGAACAAGGTCAGCCGTGGTCTGACTAAGTGGTATTCGATCACCCGGGATGACGCGCGAGCGAAAATGTTCTTCAGAACTGTGAGTGATAGCAACTGCAACGCCTCCTCCCTTTTTTTCTTCAATGGTTCATGACCCGCGAGTCAGGGTGTAACTGACAGGTATTGCAGCGTCTACGAATTATGAGGCAGTTCTCGGACGGAGAACCGATGAAAGTGTTGAAGGACAAGTTCAGCATCAATTCAGCAGAGATTGATCAAGCTCGAGCCATGTTGGAGAGCATGGCCAAGGACTTGGCTGCCAACATGTACGGAAGGGGCATGGCGAAACCGGGACAGCAACCACAACCTGGTCAGGGGACGACGACCCCGAATCAGCCTGCACAGTCGGTGATGTCGCAGCAACAACAGCAGACTCAGCAACAGAATTTGCAGGGCCAGCCCGCGCCTTTGAACGCTGCCAACCTAGAGAAGAATACCCAGGCGCTGAAAAATCAGCAGAAATCGAACGGCAAAGGTGCCCAAGCACCTCCTGCGCCAACCGCCACGCAGCCCCCATTTCCCTTTGGGGCGTCATCGCCTCATGGCAACCCCAGTTATATCGGCAAGCCAAAAGACATCAATCTCCAGCTGCCGCCCGCTCGGAAAAAGGCCAAGCTTTCAGGACAGCACCCGGGACAAACACCGCAGAGCGGCGCCACGCCTTCACCAAAAATTGCAAAGAATGCTTCTCCAGAAATGCGCCGGCCGGAGCCACCCAGGCCCGTCTTCCTCTGCAAAGAGCCAGACTGTGACATGGCAGCCATAGCGCTTCCCAGCGAGCAAGCTCTCCAAAGCCACGTCGAAGAAGAGCATACCAAGCCAAGGGAGGATCCGCTCAAGTTTGTCAAGGAAAATCTGGCTCTGGCGCTCGGGCTGGAGCCTGACGGCACCCCCAAAAAGGTGCCAAAGCCAACAGAGGGTGCGACAGCCATGAGTACATCGGCCTCAAAGCAGGGCCAGGCGCCCAAGAATGTTGCAGCGACGCCGGCATCGCATGGGAATGCCATGAAGAGGACGAGCAGCGGTTTGAGCAAGGGTGGGGATGGGAAGGCGAACAAGGCGGAAGTCGACTCCAAACCACGGAAAACTAGTGCCTGGGCCGGATGCACGATTGATGCTCAGGCGCTGCTCAACAACCTCGGGTTCGAAAAAGGCCTACCTAACATTGTCAATGACGCCCTAATGTACCGATCCTGGACACCCAACGATACACCCGGGTCTAGCAAAGACAGTGGAACCAGTGAACCTAACAGCGATATCTCGGAAGGGGCTGCTCTGGAGATAGATGTGAGCTGGCAGGCATTCGACCCTGATATTTTATTGGATCTTGGCAAGACGTCACTGGAAGGAGAACTGGGAAGTCTTGACCCCAGTCTGCTCTTGGACCTCAACCCGGGACCACCGCCGGATTGGGATGATGTCAGCATTGACTTTTCCAAACCATTTCAGCTTGACATGAGCCACTATTCTGTAGGCTTTTGATTGCGGTCTCCAAGGGCCGCAAGAATTGTCCGAATGGATGGATGAAGCAAGATGATACGAGTGGCTAATTTTATTCAGAGTTGTTGTATTTGGCGAAGAAAGAAGAAAAGGTGGTTTTTTTTTTTTTGGAACTCGGCCACAAAAGGCGATGATTGATGACGGGCTGAGTTGACGCTTTGCAACCATTTTCATGTGGGCTTTTTCGTGTTTCTTTTTTGGACTTTGCACTTTTGAGCTGCAGGATACATATACCCGAATAACGAGTTTGAGGCACGCGGGGCTGGTTTTAGGAGTTAGTGGCGGATGAGAAAGGACCCGGGGGGCCTTGGTGAAGAGGTTCTCAGTGGTCTGCCTCGGCGTTGGCAATTTTTGAACTTGATTTAGGATGGAGTTCTTGACTGCAGTCAGCAAAGGGCCAGGGAGAAGAAGAGAGGCAAGAAGATCAATGTAGCTGGTGTGAAGATTGAACAGCACGGTCCGGGAGGATTGATTGGATATGGGCTGGTCGGATCAGTCAGTCCCTGTATTGTGCACACGGCGGAAAGTTGTTTGATATTGTTATCAGTTGGTTCATTGTTTTTATAGAAGCAGTCTGCACCGAGGTGTGCGGGCTCGAAGCGAGCAGACAATGTTATTTACGTGTTTCCGACGACAGGTCAGCCTGTGTTTTGTGTTGATGCGACAGACATGGCTCCTCGCATGCAGCCACGTCAACGTGCCGACGGCTCCAAACCGAGGGGGGCATATGTACATGAATTCAAGACGTCTTTTCTCTGCGAAGATCCCAGAGCTACCATCCGTCCCCCCCCAACCAATGACCATTGAACAAGAGGCCCAACTTGCTTTTCTCTCCGAGGTGAATTCATGCGCGCGCCCACACCATGCCCAGACGTTGCAAGTACGAGAAGAGGGATCCTGCGGGAATGTATCCGCCATAAGTCGACTCCCACCATGACGCGAACGTGCCTCCTCGTTGTCAGAACACGCAAGTGGTGCAGGGCCCAGGGGCTTGTCAGAAACTCACCGGCAACGGGGCCAAGCTCGCCGAAACCCAGAACCTCGAGGACGTACGGAGCCAAGGCGACGAGCAGGCCAAACGCCACGATTGTCAGCAAGACAGCGGCGGCCGCCTCGGCCGGGTGGTCCCTCGCCCACCGAGCCAGGTGGCGGAACTCGAGGTGCGCGACCCTCGTGGCCTCGTCGTAGGCATCTCTCATGGCCGCGCCCATCTTGTCTCGCCCGTCCGCCAACGCCTCCACGAGGGCCGCCAGCACCTTTTTCGCCAGCGCCTCGGACCACCCCCCTGCTGCGCCGACGACGCGGTCGAGTTCGGTCCCGAGGTGGTCTTTGTCGTTGGCGGAGCGCAGGCGGGTGACGACGAGCTGCTCCGTGGGACTGGCCGCTAGGAGGGGCTGTTTCTCACTTGGCGTCGTGGTTTGCGTCTCGGTCCGGTCCGGGGAGCGGGATGCGCCGCTGGGGAAGCAGCAGAGGAGGGATTGCGCGAGGTCCATCGGGGAGAGCGCTCGTGAGGAGACGGACTGAGTCGGTGGTCGGAATCGTGCTGCTTGATTGGGCTGGCTGTGAGCTCTGGAACAAGAAGGCGAGGAAGGAGAAGAAAATGCGGGATGATGCAGAGAATGGATGAATACAAGACGAGGTTTTACCATCTGGGTATCTATCTATCAGAGGTGAAAAGGAAGCTATATAAGCTTCAATTCTTATCAACAAAGTGATTCGACGTCTTTAAACGAAGCCTACCGATGAGTCGGCAAAGCCTACCGATGAGTCGGCAAAGCCTGCCGATGAATCGGACATGCGGCAAGCTGCATCAGCAAACAAAGAGGGATGAAGAGGGATGCCTGAGATGCGAGGCTGCGTCATCTTCAACAGGAAACGTCTTGTCGGTGCAACTACATCTGCTGTACAGTGCTGTATTGAGCTACCATGTCGTAATGTACATTGTAATCCCCACGTCTCCCTATGCAAATAGAAACGCATGCACGCGCTTGCGCTCTGTTCTAGTATGTATCGAGTAACAGGAAAGTATGCAGAAAGCCGCCGAAAATTCTCCTCTAATGCATATAAAAACAGACATCGCCATGCCAACAGTGCGCAATGAATATCCTCTTTCCCGCAGGCAATGCAGAGACTCCGCATCAACGTTTCCAACGGTGCTCAGCTTGAAAAAAAAAAAAAAAAAAAAATTCTCATCATGGGCTCGGCGGCGGCGAGATGGCGCGCTGGTCCCCCCCCTTCCTCCCAAACGCCTTCTGCTTGTCGGCGTAGTCCCGAATCACCAGCGCGCACGCCGTGTCCGCGCAGAGCCTCTTCCTCCTCGCAACAGGCAGCTTGGTGGCGAATTCCAGGCCGCTCGCCCGCTCAACCGCCTCGACGGGCACCTCAAAGTCGGTGATGGGCTTCTGGTTGGGAATAGGGGCGTTGGGGAGGACGAAGGCGCCGATGGCGACGTTGCCGCCTGCCTTGCCGTCCTCGGCGAAGATGACCTTGTAGAAGTGCGTGGGGACGGCGATGGATGGCGGACTGCCAATCATCTCGTACTTGACGTACCATTTGTTGTCGACGGGGTCCTTGCGGGGGAGATAGAGCGGCCCGGTGACGATGCGCACCGAGGGGTACCGTCCCGTGAGGCGGCGGCAAAAGTCTTCAAAGTGAGCCCAGTAGTCGCGGTTGAAGCCCTCGCCTACCTGGGGACAAATGTTTGTCAGGTAAAAGGTCTCGTCCATGGCCTTTTGGGACCATTTCGCGTCGGCAGCGGGCACCTGGTGGCCTCTGTCGTAGCCGCTGCGGAAGTAGTCCTTGAGGAGACCGCGGAACTTGGGGGGCACGGAGTCGTCTTCGACAAAGACGCTGTGCTTTCGGTCGCCGCCGCGCTGGGCGAGAGACTCGGGCGTCATGTGCTCGACCACCCATTGCGGGTTGCGGGTTCGGCGATCGTAGCTGGATATCAGGGCTGATCGATTGGCAACGTCGGAGACGGGGCCGGGGAAGCCGTATTCGAAGAGCCCGGCGGGGTTGACGGCGCCTCCTGCGACGACGCCTCCTGCGACGACGGGCACGGAAGAGAAGACGTGTTGCGGCGGCATGGCCAGCGACGTGCTGGTGCTGGCGGGGACGCTGCTTGGTTTTGGCACGGTGGGAGCCGCGGCGATTTGCGACTCGGGTTTCTTGCTTTCTGGAGATGCTCGTAGCGAATAGACGGCTGCGGTGAGGGCGGCGCCGCCTCCGGCACCGAGGGCAGCAAACATGACGAGAGTTGACTTGGACATGCTGGCGGCGGCGTGGGCTGCTCGGCGTCGTGGCATTTATTTATATTTATATCGTGTTGGCAGGATCCAGGGGACGAGGACAGGACGAGGACAGGACGAGGACGAGGACGAGGATAAGAGAAAAGGGGGGGGGGAGCTCTGGTCAGGAGAGGTGGTGGTGACGGAGATTCACTGCTCACGAGGGATGGTGCCGCCGCCAAGCATGTGCGTGGTGTCTTGGAGGTTGTTCAGCAGAAGCGGCGGAATGAATCCACAGAATCCACAGAATCAGCAGAATCAGCAGAATCAGCACACGGGACGGAGTCGAGAGGTGAAGAAGGAAGGGGAGGGTGGGTCAGGTGACCGACTGTCACATGACGTGCCCACAGCCCATATATAGCCGCCAGTAGGGCGTAGAGTTAGCTAAATGAATCATTATCCTTTTCCACCACATCCACTTATAGTTAGTAGCAATTACATACTATAACTACAAAAACTAGAAAAACTAGAACTAGAATTTAAATAATTATTCTTAGATATCTAAATAGACACTAGATAAGAGACTAATTATAAAGGGATAATAACTCTAAAGATATATTAATATAGTTAACCCTATAATCCTAAATAACTAGAGATAATTAGTAAACTATCTAGTAAAAAATTTCTTACTATTTAACAAGATATATACGTTTAATTATCTAATTAAATAGGCTAAATAAAAATCAAGATTTCACTAATTCCTAGATAAGTAGTTACAGAGGGCTAAGCTATTTACCTCTTAAGTTATAATTAAGTTAGATATAAATCTAGGCATAACTATAGTAACTACTCTAACCATAGGAAATTGCATAAGGCAGTTACTAGAGTAATTATAAGCTATAAGCTTGCGGCCTTAAGCTAGCTATTAAAAGGATAATTCCTAGGGACATTAAGGGGATAATTCTGTGAGAACAAAGGGATAGCTAGGCAAGAGGTATAGGGGCACTTGTATATTAACTAAAGCTTACTAGGTCTAAGTGTGTTATGCGTGCGAGTCACTAGCTTATAGCCAGTGGCTTACTAGTGTTACGTAGACCTAGCCCTATAGCGTAGTGCACTAGCAGGGTGTATCTATGTTATAAGTAAGGCCTTATAATTATCCCCTTACTTATAGCTAGGCTTCTAAATAGCTTTTGCTAGACTTAATATAGCTATTTACTAACTATATAATAATTAAAATAATAATAAATAAATTAGTTAGCTTTATAATATAAATTTTATTATAACTTATTATTATATTACTTCCTTTTCCTCCTTATAACTTTAGACTATTCTAATTAATTTTAATTAGACTTTATTTACCTTAACTTATTATATACTTATCCTTATTATTTTATTATAGAAGCTAATACTATTTACTTTTATAAGTGCTTTTATATATACTACTTATATACTAGTTACGCTAACTTTAAGAGGTACTTACTAATTAAGGCTACTTTACTAAGAATTATATATAGTTTTCCTTATTCTTTACTTAGGGTTAGCACTACTAGGGGTAAGTAATTAAAATATTATATTTAATATAATAAGTATAGTAATACCTATAAGATAGTAAGTTACTTAGTATTCTATTATTATATACTTCTAACTTACTAACTTTTCTATACTAAGCTATAGTAATAATAGCTAGTAACTTTTCTAACCTAATAGTTATTTATAAGTAAGTATAAGCTTTTATAAGTGCTACTATTTTTACCTTAAATAAGGAGGGTATTAATATTTTTTTAAAGAAAACTTACTATAGCTTTACTATATATATTCTTAACTTAGTTATAGGATTTAACTATATAAATACTATATACTATATTATCTTTAAGTTAACTAATGCTATAAAGGCATATTAAGTCTATTAAATCCTAACCTAGTTACTTATTATTTACTAACCTTTCTATATAAGCTACCTCTATTTCTTACTAAAGCTATCTAGTTTCTTAGTAGTAGTTATAAGTTACCTTAGTAGCTATAGCCTTATTCCCCTCTTTTCTAGTTTACCCTTAGCTTTTTATTATTTATTTACTAGGGCTTTACTAATATTTTAATAGAAGAACCTAGAGAATACTATAGCTATATAAAAAGTATATATAGTTCTTTAGCTTTATTTATTAAATCTAGGCTATATTACCTAGGCTATAGTAATATATTACTTCTTCTATACTATAAAGGAGGTGGTTTAGGCTAATAAAAATAAGGTAAAGTATAGGTTTATTAATAGTAAGGTTATCTCCTATATAGGGGCTATAATAAAGGGTTTTCTAGTTACTTTACTTACGCTTTAAGCGCTATTTTCTTTATTTTTCTATAATATAATATAGGCCTTTAGGTAGAATTTTTAGGTAACTAATAATATTAAACCTTTACTATAGTAATATTATTCCTTAATACTTATAATTTACTTATATCTTACTATGCTTCTCTCTTATTTTATTTTAATAAAAAGCCTAGATTATATATTAAGCGCCTTCTATATCTTCTACTATTACCTATTAATTATATTTACTTAGCTAACCCTTCTATTTTACTAGGTATTTATTACCTTTATAGGTTTTCCTATAATCCTTAACTTCTTTAACTTTAAATTTATTATCTTTATTTTTAAGGTTTAGTATTAGTATTTCTTTATTTATAGTATTTTCCTAGTAATTCTATAGCTCTAATAAACTAATATAAAATATATTATATAGTTAACTATACTTATTAGGTAACGCTAGTTAGTATGCTTATTTACTTACTATATTAAGTATATAAAATAGCCTAATAAATCTAGGAGTTAGCTTTTATTTTATATCCTTAAGTCTAATATTCTTTACTAATAGTAATATAAGGTTTTCTCTTTTTAGGGTTAGTAGCTAGTATTATTAGTTATAGTACTTTGCCTATACTTTAGTAGCTTTTACCTAGTTATATACTAGTTTCTCCCTAACCTTATATAGCTTTTTATATATATATAAGCTTCTAGCACCTTCTTTTCCTTACTCTTACCCTTAAGAGCTAGGTAAAACTTAGGTAAATAGCTTATAAAAGTATAGTTAAGGGAGTAACCTATTATTTTATTAATAGTATTATTATATATAAACTAAGCTATTAGGAGTAGCTTTAGCTATAGCTATTAGTTTTCTTTAATAAAGTATTATAAGTAATATTTAAGCACTTAGTTTATTCTCTTTATTTACCTATTAGTTTAAGGGTAAAATACTATTAAAAGCCTTTACTTTATATATAATATATAATATATATTTAACTAGAATTAGCTTATAAACACTAATTCTCTATTAGATATAATACCCTTAGGCGCCCTAAATTAAAGCTTAATTTCCTTATAAAATAGCTTTACTAATTTTACTACATTAATTATAGTCTCTATAGCAAGGAAAATAAAGTACTTAGTAAATTAGTTTATAATTACTAGAATTACGTTAGTTTCTTAGTTACCTAGCTATACTAGTAGTAATCCTATAATAAAATCTATTAAGATCTTTACCTATAGTTACCTTAGTATTAGTAGTAATTTAAGGCTTTTATATAGGCAGTGCCTTCTAGCTACTATATACTAGTATACTCTATAGCTAGATATATAGTCTAAAATAGCTTTACTTATTACTAGCTACTAATAGTAATGTTTTAGTAGCTTAAGAGTATGTTTAGTTCTAAAGTAACCTACTAGTAAATTATTATAGTATAGCTATAGAAGCTTTTATTATAAGATAGGCTCCTATAAAATAATTACCTAGTCTTTATATATTAGGAGACCCCTTATACTATATAACTATAAACTAGCTTTTCCCCTCCCTTTTACTTAGGAGTTAACCTTACCTTTATGTTTTTATAAATCTAAATCTTAGTCTTATGCTTTCTATAGTAGTTATACTAATAGTTTATTTACTATAAATTAGTAAGGATTTAGTAATATAATAGCCCCCTAAATCACTTATATTATACTAATATCTTAAATACACGCTACTTTCTCCTTAAAATCACCCTTATTTAGCTAACCTATTACTAGATTTATAGTAGCTAACTAGCCTTTTACCTAGGTTACTATTAACTTAGTAAGCTCTAAGACTAGTGTTATACTATAACTTCTTTAATATATTAGTACTTTTTCTTTTACTATATAAGTAGCTACTATCTTCCTTTAAAGCTTTAGTAAGAGCACCTTATTTAATATAGGTTTACCCTTATAATTAGACCTTCTTAATAGTATATTTATAAGGTTACTTTTCCTTAGTCTATACTTAATTATAAAATAGAAAAGGTAAAGAAATATATACTATTATACTTACTTTCTATTTAGCTTTTATTACCTTATAAAGGTCTATAGGTTATAGTAGTCTAATAAGACTTCTATAGGTATCTTTATGCCTTTAATATAGTATTACTAGTGTTTAAATAACTTTACTATAGTAAGTAACTCTTAATTAGCTATGCTATAATTATATTTAGTGTTTATAAACTGTGAGAACAAAGGGATAGCTAGGCAAGAGGTATGGGGGCACTTGTATATTGACTAAAGCTTGCTAGGTCTAAGTGTGTTATACGTGCGAGTTACTAGCTTATAGCTAGCGGCTTGCTAGTGTTACATAAACCTAGCCCTAGGGCGTGGTATGCCTGCCTAGTATACACTAGCGTATAAGTATTATAAGTAAGGCCTTATAATTACCCCCTTACTTTTAGCTAGGCTTCTAAATAGCTTTTAGTAAGTAGTATCTAGCTATTTACTAAGTAATAGTAATATTAAAATAATAATAAATAATACTTAGCACTTAAGTATAAGTTTACTTATAACTCCTTATTATATTACTAACTTTTCCCTTCCTTATCTATAGTAAACTTTTCCTAGATACTATTATATTATTAGTTACTATAATTTTACCTCTAATACTCCCTATATTTTCGCTATAGAATTAGATAAGGAAAGCATTATTACTATCCCTAATATCTATTTAAAGGGATATAGCTATATATATTATTTATGTATAGGTTACATAGACTTTAAGAAGAATTCTCTAGCTAAGCCTAATATCCCTTAGATTAACTATTAATTCCCTAGTATATAAAGCATTATTATTAAAGGGAAGAATTTAAAATATTATATTTAATATATTAAACATAGTAATACTTATAAGATAGTAAGTATATTACTTTTTTATATTTTTAGTCCTTAATTACCTATATCTCCCTAGGTAATACTAACTATATAAGGGGATTTCCTTAATCTTCTTACTATTCTTAATTAGGTAAAAACTTTAATAAATACCCTAAGTAATTAAGTCCCTAATAATCCTAATAATTATATATTTTTAGAAGTAACTTACTACTATTTTAGCACCTATTATCTAAACCTTATTTTAGGGTTTAATTATACTAATATAGCTTATTATATTTCCTTTAGTTTAACTAAGGCTACTAAGGTCTATTAGGTATGTCTTGCTATGTGTTCTCTAGACCTTTGCTTACTTTCTAAGTAAGCTACTTTAGCTATATATAATTAGTATATTATTTTACACTAGTAACTTTTAGTTACTATATTTCCTACCCCTATTCTTAGGATAGTAAGTTATTACTCCTTCTTTACTATATATTTGCTAACTTTTTATAGCTAAATTCCGCTATATATTATAATTCCTAGAAGAGGAAAATAACTTTATAGCTATGCTATTATAACCTAGGATTTATGCCCTAGGGGGTAGTAAAATACTAGTTTTTCTAGGTAATAAAGTTAGTAGTTTAGGAGGATAAAAGTAAGGGCGCTAAGTACTTTCTTTATAATAGCGTTATTTTAATATATAAGGGGGTAATTATAGAAGGGTTTCCCTTAAAACTCCCCTCCTTATAGGAATCTTTTCTTTTATTATTTAGTAAATAGTTTAATAAGGTTTTTAATTAGAGTATAATAGTAGCTAATAAGGCTAGGCCTTTTTGTAATTACCTTATCCCTTATTACCTATAACTTGCTTATATCTTACTATGCTTTCTCCTTATTTTAATTTAATAGAAAGCCTAAATTATATATTAAGCGCTTTCTATATCTTTTACTACTACCTATTAATTATATTTACTTAGCTAACCCTTTTACTTTACTAGGTATTTATTACCTTTATAAGTCTTTTTATAATCCTTAACTTCTTTAACTTTAAATTTATTATCTTTATCTTTAAGGTCTAGTATTAGCATTTCTTTATCTATAGTATTTTCCTAGTAATTTTATAGCTCTAATAGGCTAATATAAAATATATTATATAGTTAACTATACTTATTAGGTAGTGCTAGTTAGTATGCTTATTTACCTATAGTATTAAGTATTTAAAATAGCCTAATAAATCTTAGGTTTAGCTTTTATTTTATATCCTTAAGTCTAATATTCTTTACTAATAGTAGTACTAAGTCTTCTTTTTTAAGGTTAATAGCTAGTATTATTAGTTATAGTACTTTACCTATGCTTTAGTGGCTCTTACCTAGTTATATACTAGTTTTTCCCTAACCTTATATAGCTTCTAGATATATATATAGGCTTCTAGGACCTCCCTTTCCTTACTCTTATTCTTAAGAGCTAGATAAAACTTAGGTAAATAGCTTATAAAAGCATAGTTAAGGAAGTAACTTATTATCTTATTAATAGTATTATTATATATAAATTAAGCTATTAGAAGTAGCTTTAGCTATAGCTATTAGTTTTCTTTAATAAAGTATTATAGGTAATATTTAAGCACTTAGTTTATTCTTTTTATTTACCTATTAGTTTAGGGGTAAAATACTATTAAAAGCCTTTGCTTTATGTATAATAAGTAATATATATCTAACTAGAATTAGCTTATAAATACTAATTCTCTATTAGATATAATACCCTCTAGTAGCCTAAATTAAAGCTTAATTTCCTTATAAAATAACTTTACTAATTTAGCTACGTTAATTATAGTCTTTATAGTAAGGAAGATAAAGTACTTAGTAAATTAGTTTATAATTACTAGGATTACGTTAGTTTCTTAGTTACCTAGCTATACTAGTAGTAATTCTATAATAAAATTTATTAAGATCTCCGCCTATAGTTACCTTAGTATTAGTAGTAATTTAAGGCTTCTATATAGGCAGTGCCTTCTAGCTACTATATACTAGTATACTCTATAGCTAGATATATAGTCTAAAATAGCTTTACTTATTACTAGCTACTAATAGTAATGTTTTAGTAGCTTAAGAGTGTGTTTAGTCCTAAAGTAACCTGCTAGTAGATTATTATAGTATAGTTATAGAAGCTTTTATTATAAGATAAGCTCCTACGGAATAACTACCTAGTCTTTATATATTAGGAGACCCCTTATGCTATATAACTATAGACTAGCTTTTCCCCTCCCTTTTACTTAGGAGTTAACCTTATCTTTATGTTTTTATAAATCTAGATCTTAGTCTTATGCTTTTTATATTAGTTACGCTAATAGTTTATTTACTATAGATTAGTAAGGATTTAGTAATATAATAGCCCCCTAAATCTCTTATACTATACTAATATCTTAGATATATATTACCTTCTCCTTAAAATTACCCTTATTTAGCTAACCTATTACTAAATCCACGGTAGCTAACTAGCCTTTTACCTAGGCTACTATTAACTTAGTAAGCTCTAAGACTAGCATTATACTATAACTTCTTTAATATATTAGTACTTCTTCTTTTACTATATAGGTAGCTACTATTTTCCTTTAAAGCTCTAGTAAGAGCAGAGCATTGTTGTATTGTATTGTATTGTATTTTTTGGCCCTTCGATGTATTGTATTGTATTGTATTGCCTTATGTATTGTATTGTGTATTGTATTGTATTAAAAATACAATACAATACAATACAATACATACAATACAATGTATTATTAAGGAAAAATAAAAGTAAGGTATTATATAAATTTATTATATATAAGATTTTTTATGTAATCTAATTATAGTATCTTTATTTTTATATATAATTTAGTTATTTATTTAAAAATCCATAAAGTTTTAGCTTATTTAGAAAAGTAAGCTTATTTTAGATACATAATATCTTAGTAATATTCTTTTATATCTATTTTATAGAATGATTTTTTCTTAATATATTAAGGGTCTTTTTATTCTTATATCTATTTTCTATGATTTATTATAATTATTTATTATATAAAAATACATTATAATACAATACAATACAATACAATACAATACATTACATTACAATACAATACAATGTATTATTAAAAAGTAAGGTAGTATATATACTTATTATATAGTAGACTTTTAATATAATCTAAGTAAGATATCCTTAAATTTCTATACTATTTACGTATTTAGTTATAAAATTATAAAGTTTTACCTAATTTAGACTATTACGCTATATATATATATAGGGTAACTATAAATAGTATTATCTAGGCTTAACTTATAGTAATATTTATTCTTTATATTTTAAAGCTTATTTTATCTTTCTAGCTTTTTTTTAAGATTTACTATGCGTTTTAATATAGTTTTTTTGCTTTAAATACAATATTTACCCTAAAGAAATAATTTATAATTCTAAATAAATAAGATTAAAACTCTTATAAAAATATATTTATATATATAAGGAATTTATTATAAAGAGAAAATTTAAATTTATTTAATGAAAGCTTCTTTTAATATTAAACTATTTTATTATAATTATAATAAAATATATTAGCTTTTAACCTTTTTAAACTAAGAGAAAAGAAAAAAACCTAGGAAAAGCTTATAAAGAAAGGTTAAATTATAATATAAAGAATAATTATAATATATATACTATATTTTTAAATATTAAATAGATAAATAAATAAGCTTTAGAAGTAAGTTTAATTATTTATACTACTTTTAGCTTACTTACTTAGTTATATAGCGTTTTTAAAAGGGGGTCTAAAAGTGGGTCTTTTAAACACTAAAAACCAAGTATAATCCTTTCCCTTAGTTATATAACTTTAGCTAAGAAGAAATATATATATAAAAGTGGATCTAAAAGTGGGTCCTATTAATTATACTATAAACCTAATATTATCTCTTTATGTAGTTTTATAATTCTAGCTTAGAAGAAATAAATATATAAAAGTGGGTCTATAAGTGAGTCTAACCTAGTATAATCTTTTTACTTAGTTATGTAATTCTAGCTTAAAAGAGAGTTTTATATAGTTTATACATAAGTGGGTCTATAAGTGGGTCTTATTAGTTATACTATAACCTAGTATAATCTTTTTACTTAGTTATGTAATTCTAGCTTAAAAGAGAGTTTTATATAGTTTATACATAAGTAGGTCTAAAAGTGAGTCCTATTAATTTTACTATAAACCTAATATTATCTCTTTATGTAGTTTTATAATTTTAGCTTAAAAGAAATAAATATATAAAAGTAAGTCTAGAAGTAGGTTTTATTAGTTATACTATAAACCTAGTATAATCTTTTTACTTAGTTATATAATTTTAGCTTAAAAAGTAAAATATATTAAAGTAAGTCTTATAGTAATATTAGGACTTACTTTTTATTAGTATAATATTAAAAAACATAAAAGAGAAAGGAATTTTATTTTATTAATATTTTAAAAACCTTTAAATACTAAATAATTAAAAAGTCTAGCTTTTTCTATAGTAATTTACTTATAAATACTTATATTTATATTTTATAAATTTATTACTTATTTATTTTTAATTAAACTTTAACACTAATAATATTTTAAGTTATATAAGTAATATAAGTAATATACATATAAGCTATTATAAGCTATTATAAGCTATTATAAGCTATTATAAGCTATTATATTAACTATATATACCTTATAATTAAGGAATTTAACTTAGAACTAAAAAAAAGAAAAAAATACAAAACAATACAAATAATACATGTATTGTATTGTATTGTAAAATTTTAGATGTATTGTATTGTGTAATGTATTGTATTGTATTGTATTGTCAATACAATACAATACAATACACAATACATCAAATGTATTGTATTATATTGCAATGCTCTGCTCTTAGGTAACTAGTAAGAGAAGCTTTAGAATTATAAGAACAAAGGGATAGCTAGGTAAGAGATATAGGGGTACTTATATATTAACTAAAGCTTGCTAGGTCTAAGTGTGTTATGCGTGTAAGTCGCTAGCTTATAGCTAGTGGCTTGCTAGTGTTACGTGGACCTAGCCCTACAGCGTAGTGCACTAGCGGGGTGCATCCGTGTTGTGAGTGGGGCCTCACAAATTCCTAAGGACTAAGATTTAGACTAATATAATTTAATAACACTAAGGGGAAAGCAGTAGTAAACACAATTAACGCTATGCTAATAAATTATTTAATTGTAATAGTAGTAGAATAGTTAGGGTAGTTCTATATAGGGATATGTAATTATAAGCTTAATTTTAAGCTAGAAAGTTAGTAAGACAAAACCCCTTAGGTAAAATTACCTATATTAAATTAATTAGTAACACCCTCTCTAGAGTTAGGAAGGAATAGTCTTACTATATACTAATTACTACTAGTTACCTTACTTAATAATTCCCTACTTAATAAGTTACCTCTTAATAGATTTTAAGCATACTAGATATTAGGGCTATGCTAATCTATAGGATTAAGAGCATTATATTAGCTATACTATTAAGCAAAACTAGAGCATTATAACATAATACCTAATAATAAGGAATAATAGCTATCCTTACTAGATTAATAATAATTATAGCTACTATAATTAGATATAGCATAATTAATGTATTATTTATTCGAAGAGAATATATAAATAAACTAGGCTTTATTATAATATATCTAGTAAGGATATATATAGCTATTAGTAGTATAGCTAACTAAAGTAATTCTAGTAATATAGCTATTATTATAGGTAGTAAATATTAGCTTCTTTAACCTAGGAGTTAAAGATAATAAAGGCTAGGGTATTATAGTAAATGCTAAGTCTACTATAATAATTTACAAATATATATTAGTATTTATATAGTAATTAGAAGATATAGTAGTTAGCTAATTAGAGAAGCTAGTAAAAGATATATAAATCTCTTGCCTTAGAGGTTAAGCCCTTAATTAGTATAGTTATCTATTAATACTATTAGAGTGTAAATTGCTTTAGGAAGTGTTATTAAAGACTATTTACATATAACTAGTTAAGAGATTTTAAGAGCTATAATTTATAGCTTTAAATAGGATTAAGAATGCGTAATATTCTTTATAGAAATATTATAATAAAGAAGATATTATAATCTTTATATATAATTTACTCCGAGATATAAGGGCGTGTTATTAGGATAATATTACGTAGTTATAAATAGTTTACTAAGCGTTTAATTTGGAAATTTAGATAATTATTACGCTACTATTAGCTAATATAATAATTAATTAGTTTTTAATATAAATTAGAGAGAGAGAGTTAATAATTGCTAGTTAGGCAAGAGATAGGTTTTAATAAATAACTAATTAGCAATTTAGAGATATTTAACTAGGATTAAATATGTGTGGAGAATTTAATAATCGTAGCTAATGTGTGGGATACTAACTATTTAATAGCATAGTAAGACTGCGAATTAGAGGATATTAGAATAATTATTAGAATAGCAACTAGAATAATTAAAATAGTAATCCACTATATTATAGTCTTACTTAATAATAATAATAATAAGGCTAATAAAAATAGTACTATAATAATTAGGACTAGTAATTTAGTAATTAGCTATATAATAATAACTAGTAGTAACTATACCTAAATCCCTGCTATAATAGACTTATTGCGGATAGAGCCACACTGTTTAGTAATATAGTAAGACTACTAAATAGGCTAGCTATCCTCCTATAATACCCGTAGGCTATACACTAGGTAGATAAGCTAGACTAGGTAGCTAATAAGGAATAAGTTAATTAATAGAAATAAATAACTAGCGAGAATTAAGAGAATAATAGTCTGTAATTTAAGTAGGGAGATTTAGATAAATATATGCTATACTTAGATGTAGAATAGTAAGATTTATACCCTTAAGATAATTAGGAAGAAGCCTTATAGGTTAAAAACTAGATAAAGCATATTTAATTTATTAGAATTAATAACGCGGTTTACATGTATTAAATATGTTTTACTTAATTTATATCTAATAATGCACTTTTTAGCTATTTAAGCAAGGCACATAGCTTGCTACGCAATAGTATAATTAGAGAAAAAGTAGCTTATAATAAAATTTTAGACTCTTACTTATTATCTCGTAAACATAGTAATTATAATTATTTAAATATTAACATATAAACACAAATAAGATTAGTAGTAAAAGAGCTATAAATAGTAAATATAATAAAAGTTAAAATAATAAAAGGAAGAGAAATACTAATCTTTTAGTTAATAATAGCCGCATAATAGGATGCAGGTGTTAGCTATGTATTCTATTTATAAACATATTTATAATTCTAAAAGTACCTAAATTTAGACAATTTAGATAGCTAAACTAATATTTATTATAATATAGGCTGCTTAATTACACTAGTAAATACCACATAGGTAGCTAAATAGTATCTAGACATTAAAATGCGTACTAGAGCAGCGCCTATTAACGTGAAGGGAATAGGAGCGGATGTTTATTCTATAGATAAATATATACTATTGCCTATAAACTTCTTAGGTAATATACCTAATAAATAACCTATAATTACATTATTTATAAGGGAAGTGTTTATTATAAAATTATTAAGAGTAAATATATTACTAGGCATAGATTATATTATATCTTAATAAATTAACATAATAGTAAGCAAAGGCAAAGCTATTATTAAAACATGTAGGAACGTGGCTATCCCTATAGTAGCGTGGTATAATTAACTAAAAATTAATATGCTAGTTAAGTTAGCTTATATAGTAATAATTTAACTATAAATAACAACGCTAGTTCTAATAAACCACTAATTAGGTAAGGATAATAGGGCATTATTTAAACTAAAATAATTATAAAAACTAGGAATTTATGCGGTAGTTGCGGATAGGTTAACATAGCATATTTTAATATATAACATAAGCAATAAGCCTATAATAATTACTAGAAAGTAGGAATTAGGGAGATTTAAATCTATTAACCTAGTAGTAAGAGTATACATAGTAAACTCTAAGGAATAAGCCTTAGTAGTAAATCTAGTAATAGTAATAGAATTATATATTAAGAAGCAACTATTAACACTAGAATAGATTATAATAGAATCACGTATAGTAATTTATATAAAGATAAAAGTTAACTATTTTAATCCCTAGAACAAAGAGAAGTAATAGCAAATATAATAACTCTTAGGGGACTATATAGATTTATTTTATAATAAGGGCTTTACTATAGTTTTATAGGAGGAATAAATAAGACTATAAATAAAGCTAGGTTAGTAAGATCTAGTTCCTAAGAAATACAGAATATATCTAGTAAGACTAGATAATTAAGTAATAATTTTAAAGATAATAAAGGAATTATTAGTAATAGGAAAAGTCTTTTATATTATGTCCTAGGTACTATTTGTATTTCTAGTCTTTATTATATAAATAGGATTAGAGGATAGCTAAAAAGGACATATAGTAGTTAATATATAAGGATTAAATATGATAATAATACTAGATATATATTTAATAAGATAATAGGAGAAAGTTATTGCGGGAATTACAAACGTAACACATATTATAGTTATTAATATAATGTTATTTTATTACTAATAGATAGTTTACCTAGATTTATAATAGGCACTATTAGTAATTACATATAATAGATAGTTTACGTTTAATATCCTAATTATAGAATATAAAGGCTCTAACGCGTATGTCTAAAGAAGAATAGATAATATATTACGAGGTATAGTAGCAATAGTATACTATAATAATATTATTATTACCTTAATTAGATTTAAATAATATATAATAGACCTTTAATAAACGTTCTAGTATTTGCTAGAAAATAACATTTTAATTAGGTTAAAGAAGACATTTATAGCGTACCTAATAGCTAAAGTATTAGGTAAATTAGTTAATTTGCTAGGGATAATAGCGCTAGCTAAAAAACTAGTAGTAATTAGACACCTAGAGTTTCTAAAGATATTATAAGCATTAGAACACTTATTAGGATTTATAAGAGTATTAAGATAATATATTCCTAGATATATAGTAATAGTTAAGCTATTATAGAAGCGTAAGATAAACTTACTATAAGTATATTAAGTAGTTAAAATAAAAAAGGATAGTAAAACTATAAAGAAAAAGATATTAAAGCTAGCGTAATATAAATAAGCGAAAAGCATTAGTATACTATTACCCTCTAGATAGGAAGTTAAGGTATTTAATAAATTAAAGGTAGCTTTAATAAAATATATTATATTAACACTATTCTCTCTAAACTAATAATTATTTATAAACTTTAACACCTTAGGAGTTAGTATAAGGGTAATAATATATTATATAAAGAATAAAGCAATCCCTAAATTAAGAATAAAGGGAATAATTACTAAATACCTACCTTATATAGCAATCTAGCTAATTACGTTTCTATCTAGAATATTATTAGATATAGAAAAGAAATACTAGTTAATAGAGTTAGAAGTTTATAGTTATATGTAAATGCTTTGTAAATTAAGATAGTAAATTAAAGCTATATAAATACTACTAGTAATATATTTCATAGATTATTACTTAATTATTAATATAGGTTAATAATTAGATATTACAAATATAACTAGCAGACATACTGTAAATAAGAAACTAATATAAGTAATAGAATATATTAGCTAATTTAACGTTAAAGTAATTCATAAACTAGGTAAAGACTATTTAATACTAGATACATTAAGTAAACTAAAGATAATAGAGAAGATATATAATAACAATGCCCCTAGATAATTAGAGGATATACTAGATAATAGGCTAGAACATTAGAAAGCCCTTAATAACTATTAAATAGTATAATAAAATCTAGTAATAGCGCTAATACTATAGTTTACTACGCCTATAGTAAAAAGGCTAATAGTATTGCTAGTTAGAATATCTCCTGATTTTAAAAAATTAATATAATTAGGATATAATTAGGACCTAACATAGAAATATATTAAGATAGTATTAGAAGGTAATAGCTAATTACTAATAGAAAACTAGGCTAAGTTGCTATTTAGCTAGTAGGATAGGTTACTATAAAAGATAACTCTAGGATTCTAGCTATAATTATATATACCTAAACTAGTAATTAAAGACTTATATAATTCTATATATAATAGCAATCATATAGGTTATCTAAAACTAAGTAAGGTAATATAATAATTCTATATACCTTATGGATTACATAGATTATAAGAGTACTTAAGAACCTGTCTATTCTATTAGATATATTAACTAAGAAGGCACCTATGATATAGTAATTTATAACTATTATTAGCACTAATAGCACTATATTATATAATCTTAATTAATTTCCTATTATCCTTACTAGTGTTAATAGAAAGTAATGATTCTATGCTAGTAATTATTAACAAATTTAGTAAGTAAACTATGCTAGAACCCTACTAAAATAATATTATAGCTGTAGTTTACGTAAGAAAATTATATAATTAATTATTAATGTCTAATTAGGGGATACTTAAGGTAATAATAAGTAATTATAATTAGAAGTTCCTAATAGCCTTATAGAAGGTGTTTTAGGAGATAGTTAGAACAAAGCTATTATATTTAATAGCCTATTATCCCTAGACTAATGGATAGATAGAATAGACTATACAGATAATTAAATTAGTAATCTAGATATATTTTACATAACTAGATAATAATTAGTTATAGTAACAAATATTACTATAATTATAGTTTAAGTTTAATAATATAATAATTAAAACCACAGGACATTTGCTAAACTAGATTATTATAGGATTTTCCCTTAATAATATAGTATTATTATTATACCTAAAGGAACTGGAAATGCTAGATAAGCTATTAGAGCGATTACAGGCACATAATACTATTGCATTAGTAGTAATCTAAATAAAAATATATTATAACTAAAAACATATAAGTAAATTCTTTAAATACGGTAACTAAGTATTAATTAGATTAGATAATAAGGTATATATAATTCTAAGATAAATAAGCCTAAAGTATAAACTAAAATTCGTAGGACTATTTTAAATATTATAATGTGTTAGTAAGTTAGCATATAAGCTAAATATACTAGATAATTAGCGTATTTACCTAGTAATCTTAGTTAATTATTTAGAATAATTCTATTAAAATACCTTTAATAAATAGTTTAGATTAATAGCGCTAGTTAAACTAGTAAATCACAAAGTTAACGCGATTCTAGCTTAGACTAAGAGAGGTAAAATTATAAACTACTTAGTGAAATTTAAGAGTTTATTAGTAATATATAACTAGTAGTTACTATTAGTAGTAGTTACTAAGCTAACAAATAGACTATAAGTAGTTATAAGCTAGATAGCTAGTATAGCTATAGTTTTAAAATAATACTATATTTCCTATATTTTAGAGTTAGTAATATACTTTTAGTTTTTATATACTTATTATTTATTTTTTAGCGTAGTAAGGGCATTATTACTAATTGCTTAATTAGAGAGATATATATTTGCTATAAACTAATAATATTATTAGTAACAAAACATAATTAATAATTACCTAGTTAGAGAGGCTTTATTAAGCTAAGATATAATTATTAGGAGGCATAATAGATATAGTAGAAGCTTTAGAATAGATTTAAAAGGTAAAATAAATATCTAAGGATACTAATATATATTTAGTTATATATAATTTTAGTAATAAATACTAGAAATTCATAGATATTAAAGCAAAAACATAATTATTTAATAATAGGTTCCTTAATGAATTTCTAGTATTTAAGAAGATAATATTATAGCTATTAAATCATAGACTTATTAAGAAGCTTAGTAATTCCTATATAATTCTAGGTAAAACGCTAGTAATGCTAGCTTTAGCTAGATTAATCTAGGGAAGATAAGCATATAAGGGTAATTATTTATATACTATTAATTCTATTAGATATATAAATATACTTAATTAACTACTTAGAGAAGCTTATGTAGGAATATAATAGGAGTAGATTAAGAAATAAGTAATACTAAAAAAGATAAATATAGAAAGATAATTTTATATTAGCTAGTGCTAATACTATTAGCATAGGTAATAATAATATCTCTAATATTACTAATAATTTTACACTAGCTACTAACACTATTAGTATAAGTAATAATATCTCTTATACTACTAAAACTAAAGTAACTAGCTAGGAAGTAACTAGTAATAGCTTTAAAGCTATTAGAATTACTACTATAGTTCTAATTACTAATAACATTTACTCTAGTTAATATACTACTAATAGTATTAGTTAATAAGCTAGTAAAGCTAGGATAATTACTATTTAGGATAGTTCTAATATAGTTACTATTTATAAGGTATACTTAAATAATAGAACTATAATAATAAGAGAGATTCCTATTACCTAGTCTAGTAAGGAAGAGGTTATAATTAAAGGTAAAAATGCCTAGGGAGGCAGTTTAAATACTAAATAAGAAGGCTAGCTTACTAATAGAAAGACTATTATAAGTAATTATAAAGGGTAATATAATAGTAGTAAAAGTAGTTAGAGGGATAATAGAGATATTAGTATAATTAAAAAATAGTAGAATTACTAACGCAAATACTAATATAATTAATACCTAACTATAATATATAGTATTTTAGCTATAGAGACTAGAAATAATTAATAATAATATAGTGTTAATAGCATAGTATATAATAGGTAGGTATTACCCCTTATAAAGCTATAGGACATATTAGAGAAGGAAAAGAAAATACATTAGAAAGTATACTTTAAAATTAAATAAAGATAATAGACTAGGAAGTTATTAGAATAATAAGAATAATTACTTAAGGAAAGATTAAGTAAAGGATAAGGATAATAATTACTTAGTAAAAAGGTTATAGGAATTACTTAATTTAGAGGCGTGAATAATAATTCGCCTAATGAAATGTTTTATAATTAATAATCTATTATAAGGGAATAATAAGGATATTATTTTTTGATTAGCAGCACTATCATATAACGTGCCCACAGCCCATATATAGCCGCCAGTAGGGCGTAGAGTTAGCTGAATGAATCATCATCCTTTTCCACCACATCCACTCACACCGACCAGAGGAGCCGTTACCGGAACGCTCGATGGCATCACGCGCGGTCTCGTGCAACGTGCAGATGCCACGGCCAGGGCATCACCCGTTGAAAACAGTCACCTGCAGTACGCACTACACTGCCTTTTTTCATGCTGCCTTTTTTCATGCCGTTTATCAATATCCCGTCTTCACAAAGAGCAAACGGCAGTAGGCAGCTGCCACGGTATTAACCACGGGTGGATATAGCGTGCATGGCTCTGAACCCTTTTGATTCATTGTCTGTCTGGTTGGCCTGTATTACAACCATCTTCCTAGATCTACAGGGTCGTCGCATGGTCTCGTCTAGGCTAAATACCATACATGGCAGGCAGAACAAGTACAATTCCCCCAACACACCCCCGGAGTACGTGCGTATCTTCACATGCAGCAGACTCCTTTCTGGTCCATCATCAACTCCATTTATCTATACCAGCATGGTACCGAAGAGGAAAGCTCCGGCCAAAGAGGCAGCAATGGCGACACCGACGGAGCCAACAGAGACGGTAGGTCGGCCACCGGCGAGAGCTTTGGCTGCGGCAGTGGTTGTGGCGGCACCAGCGGTTGTGGTGGCACCGGATGAGTTGGCAGCAGAAGTCGAGGGGGTAGCAGTGGGAGGAAAGGTGGGAGCTGAAATGCCGGATGGGCAGTGCCAGTGGTCACCGTGAGGAGTGCACTCCTTGTCAGTTCCGTGGTGGTCGTGGTCGTGGTCGTGGTCGTTGTTGTCGCCGTGGCCGTGGTCGTGGTCGTGGTCGTGGTCGTGGTCGTTGTCAGTCTCGGTGGTGGTGGGCTTGGCGCCGGACTGAGTCTGAGTCTGAGCAGGAGAGGTCGCCGGCTGGGAGACGCCAGGGGGACAATGCCAGTGGTCGTCGTGAGGCACGCAGGACTGGGCCGTGGCCGAGGCGGTTACGGTGTCGACGGAGCCCGCGGCCGGGGGGGAAGCGGCATGGCAGTGCCCTTGGATCGATCGAGTCAGCATATCGAGTCTTGTTCATCAAGAGGCTCCGCATCACGCAAGACCTGTTCAGGAACAGCATCACGTACAGTGATCACCATGGGGCTCGCAGGCTCCAGAGCCGGTGGGCGAAGGAGGCAGCGTCTTGGAACCAGACGCATCACTGGCAGCCTGGGCAACTGCAAGACCAGCCTGGCCGAGAAGGCACACCGAGAACACGGACTTGAACTGCATGTTGGCTGTCGAGGTTGCTGTAGGTTCGGGCTTGACGATACGGCAAGGCAAGGAAGACAAGACGAGAGGAAACCGTTGAAATGGTCGACGCCTCCTGGTAGACACGGGCGAGGTACAACTATTATATCTGCTGAACCTTACTCCGTAATCATAGACCACGTTATTCGTTGTTATGCATGGACCAGCATGCGGACAGCAATCTTGCCTTGTATCAAGCACGGCGACATACAACACAATACACAACAATACCAGCAAGCTCCGCAACCCGCACGCGCCTTGACATTATTGGCGATCTGGGCCATCAGATCCATGTCAGCTCGTCCTGGCTTGACCGAGCGCCAAGAAGTGGCGTGCGAGATGCTCTCTGGGTTTGCGGGTGTTGGTTGGGACGGGTTGCTAGGGAGTCGGGACGCAGGCCGGGAGTGAGCATGAGGAGCCACTTCCAGCCATCAACATGACGGGAGGTAAGCAGTCAGCAAGTCATTCTCGTAGCTCGTAGCAGCTGGTGTCGGGAATCCGCGACGAAATCAAACGTGTCAAATGGGTTGGAGTCGGTCAGAATAACCATTTGGTCTGTGGGGTCACCGGGGTGTACTCTGTACTCTGTACTCCGTACTCTGTACTACTCGGGGTGAAAGCGAAGCAGGCGATGGGTGCAAGCATGGCAGCTGTGGTAAAATGTCCTTGCTACGGGATGTATGTACATGTGTACGAGAATCACTCCATCTCTCCTCTCTAAAATAAGCTTACTCCATACGGAGTATTCCACCTTGATGGCTTCACGCTTCACCGCCCCTGTCGAATGGAGTGCCGATCCGGCCGGTCGCAGCCAACCACATGTGCATGCGTGGGTTTTTTAAAGGGGGTGGAGTTGGTGGAGGGGGGCAACGGAACCTTGATGTCTGCATGGCCGAGTCTTTTTCAGCTGTGGTGACGGGATCTGCTGCATCCAGGTTGTTTCGACGCGAAAGCGTTCCTTGCAGAGCTGCGAGTCTTCATCATGTGATGGTATTCCGCGATTCCCAAAGCTGCGGCTTGTTGTTGCAGATGCCATCTTTAGCGGCTATGATCATGCATTGCAGAACTAGGGTTTACGGAGTACGCAAAAATCTCCATCGCATCTTGCCGAATTGACATGGCTGAGTCTTGGAACGATCTGGCCATTCCTTGTAAATAAGCTACTTCTTCAAGAAATCTGCTTCTACTCCGTACATCATCACGAACTGCACCACCGTGCATCTGTCGCTCCAACAAGTCAGCATGGTGCAATGGCAAAGCTTTGCCGCGACGGTCGGCAGATCTCTGATGTCCAAAACAAACCTGACGAGGTGTTGGAGTGTTGGAGCGCGATTCGCCTCGCTGCCAATCCCCACATTTGGCCGGCAGCCAACATGTACGCCAATGAGGAGGCATGCATTTCAAGCAAGACGACCTGAATGAATGATGTCGGATTTTTCTCTCCTAAAGCCATCCTCGTCGCACCGACGAGACCATGCCGAAACATGTGCAGCGTGGAAAGCCAAAAGAATGATTGGACAAGAGGAGGATGGATGCGTGGGATGCGTGGAAGACGGGAAAAAGCCGCACGTGGTTATGAACGAGGGCGACACGGCGAGAACCCTTATGGTCAATGATGCTTATGCACCTTGTGCACACTCTTGCGCACTTCATAAATATCCGGTTGCCGTCTCCTGACATCAGTCTGCTAATACAACCTAAAAACTACTACATACGTCAGCGACGCCACAAACCTTCCTTCCGCTGGACCCAGACGACCCAGACGACCCAGACGACAACTTTTTTCCACATCACCAAAACACAATAATACCTCGCGCCCTTGGCTACCTTCCGCTCAACCAGTTCTTTGTTCATCGACGAAACAACGCACATGGCAATCTGGTCTACGTTCCCGTGGACACTGTAGTCGTCGTGTAGTCGTCGTGTAGTCGTCGTGTAGTCGTCGTGTAGTCGTCGTCAAGGAACAGTCACCAGCCATGGAGCTGGCTGCTCGGAATCTCGACAATGACACCCGCGGGTGGATCATGTGCGTCGTCAGTGGCATAGGTGCGTTTCCAATACTTTCTAATCGGGTTGGCTCTTCTTGACAGCGAAAACCCTGGCACCAACTGACGAATATCGCGCAGCATGTGTTTTTGGCGCTTCCATCATCTGCGTCGACTTCATCGTCCGCCTGTTCCCGGGCAAGCACAGTTTTCGCATTCAGGAAAGCAACTTCTTCCTGGCGAGCTCGCTGTCCCTGAGCTTCGGCGTCATGGTGAGAGAATGCGCGCACCCATGCCCGATAATGACGCATGTCAAAGACTGACACAAACCTTGCCAAATGCAGATGTTCTCCGCCTTGTATAGCATGCTTCCCGAGAGCAAGGGCTACCTCGAAAAAGACGGCTGGGACGATCAACCCGCCGGTCTGCTCATCATGGGATGCTTCATCGGAGGATTCTTTGGCATACAGGCCGTATCACGACTGCTGCATCAACACATGCCCTCCCACGTCGTCGATTGCGATCATTCCCACGACGATGCGCCACGCCCACGCATCAGCCACTCGTGTAACCATGGCCGCAGACAATCCCGGGTCAGCAGAGCCCGCAGACGTTCGTCTCGGCCAAGATCGTCGCGTGCGCACGCTGCCAAATCGGGCACTGACAACATCTCCAGCGAAGACGGTGACACCATCGCCGGCGAGTCCACGCCATTGCTTTCATCGACGGTAGAGGTGGATAGCCATGACATCCGTGACGAACCGCCGAAGCGCCATGCTTCCGCTAGAGGTGGTGAAATGCTGCAGCGTCCCACGAGTACGAGTCCATTGCTATCTGCTCGTCACCGTGCCGCGACCGATTCAGAGCCGGTCACGCGGCGACCGTCAATGTACCGTGTGCAGAAGCGACTCATGTCCTTCGTCAAGGACACAAAGTGCAATTGCGACGAGGAGGGCTCATGTTATGGCTATACCGATCCATGTGGACAGGAATGCTTCAAGCATTTGTCGACGAGGGCATCGCAGAGCGTTTCTCGCCACCCAGCCATGATACGCACCACCACGGGTCCTTTATACCCGCAAGCCGGGTCCGTCTTTCACGGTGCTGGACACGATGACGCTCACGATGACGCTCACGCCCACGCCCACGCCCACGACAGTGATCAGCTCGTCAGCCCTCTGTTCCGCACGAGTAGAGCTGCCTCTCGCGAACCTCTGCTCCCGGCCACCGACGAAGATGCCGAAATTGCGTCCGACGACCACTCCATGTGTCCTTCTACGCAGCAAGCTGACGTCGAAAGCCAACAGCACCACCATCACGTCCCAGCAAACGCTTTCCTCTCCATTGGTCTCCAGACATCCATCGCCATTGCTCTCCACAAATTTCCCGAAGGCTTCATCACCTACGCCACCAACCATGCCAACCCCGCACTCGGCTTCAACGTCTTCATGGCTCTCTTTGTGCACAACATCTCGGAGGGTTTCGCCATGTGCTTACCCTTGTACATGGCTCTTGGATCTCGCTGGCGCGCAATCACTTGGTCTGCCGTCCTAGGAGGTCTATCACAACCTATAGGCGCTGGCATGGCGGCAATATGGTTCAAGCTCGCGCAGAAGTCAAACATTTCCCCCAACGCAGTTGTCTATGCATGTCTTTTCGCCGTCACATCAGGAATAATGGTGAGTGTTGGACTGCAGCTGTTTGTGGAAGGGTTGAGTCTGAATCACAATCGCAACTTGTGTATATTCTTTGGCTTCTTGGGAATGGCGGTCCTGGGTTTAAGCAATGCGCTGTTTGCGGCGCACGAGCCTCACTGAACGCGCTACACTGTACTTTTTTTTATCACGTTGTGCGGGCAAATATTGCGGGATGGCTTCGTCAGTTTTTCTGCGCAGGGGCAAAATTACGAAAGATGATGGGGAGTTTGGGATACGACATTAATTATTTCTGGATTGGGGGACCTAGAGAACACCCATGGGATAGGGTGTTGATTGGCTCATCAATGATCATGGAGTAGTGCACTCTGTTAGCCTGGTATGGGTAGAACTAGTAACAATACAGCCATTCAGCTCAGTTTGAAGCCTTTTTTTCTAAAACACGACGCGCATTTCGAGAGAAAGGTGCTCTGACGTATTATTCAGGCGTCGATTCCTGTCGATTCTTGTTCTCTAGCAGATGTATATTTTGTACCTTTTACCAAACATCATGTCGTCATCGTGGCCACACAGTTATCCCTGTCCCATTCTGTATAGCCCTTTCTTCTTTTTTCCATGAACTTGTGCAGCCTTTTTCATAAACACACGCTTCAGCCATGTCTACCGACATACGGTCCAAAGCAAAAACGCAGGGGGTATCAACCAACAGCAAAGCAAAGTGAACAGGACTGACTTCCCGTACAAACGGGCAATTATGGCCCCGCCAGGCCAGGATCAATATTCATGTTCCAATCCATCTTGTGGGGCGTCTCATTGGTCAAGAACAAGAGGCTCGCCTCATCTGGTAGCCAGTCATCATCCCTGGGAGGGCCCTGATCCGATTGCGCGGCGAACGTGGCATCGTGTTCCGTGGACACCAGCCAGGAGGACTGAATGAAGTGCTGATCGAAAAGGGGTTGCCCCGCAAAGTCATCCATCTCGTCTAGGAAGGAAGGCGGGTCGTTGATGGGCTGCTCGGGCTCGGGCTCGTGGCCCTTTGCAAGGTGAACTTGCAGGTCGTGATGGCGCGTGAAACCCTCGTTGCACTCGGTACAGAATATGGTTCGTTTGACTTGGTTTGCTACGCCGGTGAGTTCGTCAATAAGAGAGGTTGGGTCGCTGCGAGATTCCGTCCTCGATAGCTTGGGACGTTCATGGCCGAGATGGCGGAAGCGAATGTGGTCTTCTAGACGGACCTTGGTGCTGAACTTGTGCCCACACCCTTGGTCGTTGGTCCAGGTTTCGAAGCCGGGTCCCGCGAGGGTGACCTGGCCGCAGATGAATCGGAAGCCTTCGTGGGCAGTACGGATGTGGGCTTTGAGGTTGGAGTTTTTCGTGAACTTCTTTTCGCAGCCAGGGTGGGTGCAGGCATGGGTCTTGCGGTCCTTGACGGTCTTGCCCGAGTGGTGCATGTCGACGTGCTGGTCGAGTTCCCATTTTGACGTGGACTTGAAGTCGCAGAAGAGGCAATTTTGATGCTCCTTTTTCAAATGGGCTTGGAGGAGCAATTCGGTCGTGAAGCCTACGCGCTGTTGCGAACCATCAGACGCTTGTTGCAGTCCGCACTCGCCGCACCAGAATTTGAGGTCGCCGTGGAACTTGTCGCCGTGTCTCTTGAGAGCTGGCTTGGAATCAAACGACTCGGTGCAGTCTTGCTCGGCGCAGGCGTATGCTCGTACATGCAAGTGCTCTTTCCGGGTATGCTTTGTGAGCGTTTCTCTTTTCCTGAAACTCTGGCCGCAGTCTTGACAGCGGAAGCGGTCTGCGCCTTCGTGGACCGCTTGATGGCGTTTTAGTCGGGTGCCTGTTACGAAACTCTTCCCGCATCCGGGAACCTGGCAGATATAGTTGCGCTCGTTGGTGTGTGCGGCTTTGATGTGCTGTTTCAGATGCTTATCTTCGATGTAGTCCTTGTCACAATCGTCATATGGACATCTGAATGGTCGGGAATTGGTGTGTGAGTTGAGGTGGTCTCGTAACCGGGCTGGGCGATTGAATGTCTTGGGACAGCCTGGCCATGTGCAGGCCAAAGTCTTTAAATCCGATGGAAATTTGGTGCGTGGTGTGGTAGCTGCAGTGACAGGGGAGCCGGTGTCTGCCATTGAGCTTGGGGTTTGGGCTGTGGTAAAGTCATCGTCGCCATCGTCGCCATCGTCGTGATCTTTTCCGTTTGTGTCAGCAATGGTGCTTCTGGTCGTTGATGGTTTGGACAGGGGCAAAGTAGGGCGTGCTTACATTGTGGAGATTCACCACCTGCGTGCCGCTTCTTGAGAGGGGACGTCTCGAAAGCTTCCTCGGTGGCAGCTCGTTTACCCATGGTCGCTGCCAGTTGCTCGGGCAAAATTTAACATCCGAGAGGTTGTCCTGATCCCTCCCATGGCTAGTGGGTTGGAGGCGTGGTGGTTGGTGAATCAACGGCAGAATATAGATTTGGTCCAGGCGGTGACGATATAAATTTTTTTTTTTTTTTTCGTTGGTTACGACCGATAAGTAGATAAGCCTCAAGCTATGTGTATGTACATAAGCTCATCAGGACCACCCCACCCACCCACATCGGTGGGTGGTCGGGGAAGCCACGGCAAAACCTGGTCTGCTAAGATCTTTCAATTGAGAGGCTGCAATTTTTACAAGGCTGATGCATCAATTCGAGCCAACCACTCACCACCGCCACACTCTTGCGACTAGTCTTAGTTCTCTCCCGCCTGCGACATCAAAACCAGACCCTTGCTGTCTTTCAAGATGTCGGACTTTGGTGATGACGATGTTGACGTTGGCGGGTAAGTCGATCTGGCGCCGTCTCTGATTTGGCGACAAGCGAGCTGACTGAGCATGTATAGTGACGAGCCCATGCTCGAGGACGAGGATGTTACAGAGTACTTCGAGCCCGAAGTCGGGGAAGGCGAGGATGGCGAGCGCGCTGAACACGGAGACGATGCGGACAACGTGATCGTGTCTGGCGACCCCTCGGCGGCTGCAAATTCGTTGAAGAGTGGTGAAAAGTCAATCAAAGACAAGAAGATCCCCGAGAGCGAACGCACAACCACGCCGTACATGACAAAATATGAACGGGCGCGTATTCTGGGCACACGAGCCCTGCAAATCAGGTACGATTGTCTGCCCTGAGATAGCTGTGATGGGAAATTAACATGGGAAAACAGCATGAATGCGCCCGTGCTCGTAGACCTCGAGGGCGAGACCGATCCGCTCCAGATCGCAATCAAGGAACTTCGAGAAAAGAAGATACCCTTGATTGTGCGACGATATCTTCCAGACGGCTAGTAAGTGTTCACTTTTGCACGCACTGCGTGTATTTTACAAGAGTGCAGCGCCTGACATCTCATAGCTACGAGGACTGGACCTGCGAGGAGCTGCTGCAATGAGGTAGAAAGACACGGGAAAATTTTCAAGCTCTACAGCTGGTCCTGCCAAAGGTCCGTCTCGGGCATTTATGCGGTGCCGCATCACTCAGGATCGCAGTAGAATCACGGCATCCACCTGCAGATGATGACCAGCATCGTGCCATGGTTGAGCTCTTTGGTCGCCCTTTATGATTCATGAGCGTGGCGTTTTATTTTGAAATTGGGTCGAAAATGTCGGGCATGAATAGAAGTCGAGAAAGAGATGCAGGATATTCCATCTCACGAGATGCGCGTGGATTTCTTCTTGTCGAATCGGGGCCATGGCGACACCTGGTCTCAAAGCTGTTTTGCGGGAGAAGAGTTGTATCATTGGCAGTGGAAAGCGATATACCCATTAGCTGAGTTGAACAGATCTTGCAAGGGGCCATGGGTGCAGTGCGACTCGAAGTGTCGTTTGCACAGGCCGCTTGTCGGACCACAACCTGTAACTTCTACTGAATACATTGTTCTGATTGCAAACAGGCACAGAATCGGGTGCCGAAGAAGCAATGATCTCATCCGCGGGATCACGCATACACCAATGGCACGGCTGCGTTGTCGCAATCGCCGTCGAAGCCGCCTCTTCAGAAGAAAAAGAAAAAGCACAGAACGTCCAAGTAACCAACCCCGGAAACAGAAAGCTAGCCATGTTTCTTCATCAACTTGAACTTGGAAAAAAGCCACAACGCTCCCCCTTCCAACCATGATATATTCTCCATCCGTCTCATCAGCCGCGTTTCCAAAACATGGCATCCCTCCCGTAGCCAAAGGCAAGATCGAACCGGCCCCGCCCATCAGCTCCCTGTCCAACGCGGCTTGGACAAAGCCAGGCTACATACACCCTGTCTGTGCCTCCTCCATGACCTTTCCTTCCATCACGGGGACGGCAAAGTGGTCATGTTCCGCGGGAGGGGGGCTTTGAAGGGCACAAAGTACGGAGCACACGAGGCGAGGTTCTACCCGGTGGTGGCGGTACGAAACAGAAATGAAACAAAAGGAACTCATCCTCCCCTCTGTCTTTGAGCTACAAGCACATCTGACAAGAGGTTTAGTTTGCCAGACTGGATGACGTGCGCAACCACGGGGAAAACAAAGAGATGCAAACAGCGCACCTGAAGACGCGGTACAACCTCGTCACGCACGACGGAGCAAATGGTGGAATAGTATTCCGGGCACCCACTGCTTTGTACGCAATACCAGACGGGTCAAGGTCAGCTCGTGATGCTTGATGCTGTGCTACTACGATCCGTGGGAGCCGTGGGAGGACAGAAACAGGAGCAAACCAAGGTGCTTGCCATGGCACAAGCGGCTTCCGATGGCGAAAGGAAAAAAGTAAGCCGCGCGGCAGCAATGAGAGTCAGCACTAGGTATCCAGACCGGGCCCGTTATCGTGGGTTCCGGGCTGCGAAGTTCAGAATCGTCATTTGACTCATGGGCGCAGCGCAGTCATGGCGTTTATGACGTTGATGGGCGGGGAAACAGCGGCACTTGTCTAGATACAGTGGGTGTAATCCGTACGGACGCACGCTGTGGCGCCCGAGAAGCGGGTCAGGCCTGTCACTTGTAACGACTCATCTACGGATTGCGGCATGAATGTGAAGGACCAGCGTCGCTAGCAAACTTGGGCCGGGAAATCTGATGATGAAGGAACTCTGAGCGCATCACGCAAGGCGATGCAAGGCGAACAAGGACCCCATGTACATATAAGGAGGCTGGGCGGGATGCAACATGCAGCAAGCGTGGACCAGACACCAGACACCAGACCGGCAGCTAGCAGCTAGCTAGCTCCCTTGCTCTCGAGAAACCCGCCCTGGCACAGATTAAGATTAAGATTGACCGGACCAATTTGCTCACGAGAGGCCCGACTTGCCCGCTTTCACTTTTTCTTCGTGTACTCGTCTCGATCTATTATCTGCCGTCCACCATCTACCGTCCACCATCTTTACATCCTCCCACCCCACAGCCCGCCTCAACAAAGCCATATACTTTCTCAACAAGATGAGGCTCTCGACAATCGCTGCTCTCGCCTCGGCCGCCGCCGTCTCCGCATCTCCCATTGAGAAGCGCCAAGTAGGTGGTGTGCGTTTCCCTCCTCTTCTCCTCGCGTCTTTTTGCAAAACACACCACTGACAACAGCCGCCAACCTCAGGTCCTCCTCTGCACCGGCGTCAACGCAACAGGCACATGCAAATACCAAGTCTACCCCCTCAATCAATGCCAGCAGCTCGAGAAGCCCTTGTACCAAAACACAAGCACCTTCGCCGTCGACGGCGAAGACTTTGAATGCTACCCCCGGCTCGTCGACTGTGGCGTCATCTGCAAGAGCCCCACGGGGTGCACGTTCGGCGCAGTCGACTTCAACTACGAGCACAAGCAAAACCTGGGCGCCATCGGCTGGGACAAGTACATTAAGAGTTTCGACTGTCACTCGAAGAAGAGGAAGTGAGACTTGTACTGGAATGGAGAATGACGTGAGATGTATGACCCCCGTTTGTTGGACCCTTCGACTTGTACATGGGATTTTTTATTTCATCTTATTTTTGGCTGCGAGGCGCTTTGGGGCGGGGATAGCTTGGCATTAGTGTGGGGCGTGCGATGAACGAGTCGAGCTTGGCGATTTATTCTTCCTTTGTAAAGGGCAGAGAACGGGGGGTTTTTTTTTTCTGGTTCGAGGTGAAGAGATTGCATATACTTGATTACTAGTAATATACCCTCATAACTTGTACGTGCTCCAATCTCTAAATCTCCGAATGATTGTGGTGTTCGCCGGACCGGAGATTACTCGGCGAGCCAACGCCACTTGACATCTGGGCGTTTGCGGGGGCCAGCCGAGCTGGATCCCCTCCTCCCGTCGTCACAGCTGAAGCTCATGTATAAAGCAAAAAAAAAAAACAAAAAACCCCCATCATCGTCCAACATAGAGAAGAGCCATTCTTCTATCAATAACACACAATGGCATTCACCACCAACTCAACCATCGCCTCCTTCGGCGGCACAATCCACAAGCTCACGCACGACTCGTCCGCGACCAGAACCCCCATGAACCTGAACCTCTTCATCCCCGGCGCCGCGTCCCCCTCGTCCCCCTCCCCGCTGCTCATCTTCCTCTCGGGCCTGACCTGCACCCCCGACAACTGCACGGAGAAGGGCTTCCTCCACGCCCACGCCTCCCGCCTCGGCCTCGCCATCCTCTACCCCGACACGTCCCCGCGCGGGACGCACCACCCGGGCGAGCACGCCGACTGGGACTTTGGCAGCTCGGCGAGCTTCTACCTCGACGCCACCCGCGACCCCTGGAGCGCAAACTACAACATGGAGACGTACGTCGCCGAGGAGCTCCCGGCGCTGCTGTCCCTGCACTTCGCCCAGCTCGACGCGCGCCGCGTCTCCATCTCCGGCCACTCCATGGGCGGCCACGGCGCCCTGACCCTCTTCCTCAGGTACCCCGGGAGGTACAGGAGCGTCAGCGCCTTCTCCCCCGTCTGCAACCCCTCGCGGTGCCCGTGGGGGCAGAAGGCCTTCGCCGGGTACCTGGGCGGGGAGAGGGAGGAGTGGAACAAGCACGATGCCACCGAGCTGGTCAGGTCTTGGGAGGGCAGTCTGAACTGTCTGATTGACGTGGTATGTAGTGTGGAAGAAGAAGAGGAAGGAGGAGGAGGAGGAAGATTACAGCCAGGTGGGTAAATTGACTAACGAGGCATCTAGGGAACGGCCGACCCTTTTTACAAGGACGGCCAGCTGTTGCCAGAGAACTTTGCCAAGGCCGTCGAGGAGGCGGGCGTGAATGGACCCGTGATTCGATATCAGGATGTGAGTTTTTTTTTTTTTTTTTCCCTCTCTTCTGCTCATTTTTTTTCTTCTTACGAGAGAGCGGCTTGCTGATGGGTTTTTTTTCGGACGCACAGGGCTACGATCACTCATACTTCTTCGTCTCGACTTTTGGAGAGGATCATGTCAAGTTTGCGGCAAAGGCGCTCGGGCTGTTGTGATCCAAGGCCAAGGTTCAACGACTACTTGTAAATGTGTATCCGTATCCGTATCCGTCGTGGACATTAAACATGGAGAATGACTTTTTTTTTTGGAACCCACTGCATCGGAGCTGCAATGACCCACGTGAATAAGAGTGATGATCAACTCATTCATTCCCTGCATAATAATGTAGGGAATCCCCATCGCGCTCTCCATCAGCCAATATCCCCCCCAAAGCAAAAATAACCCAGCCATGATCCCGTATCCATGAAACCCCATTATGCGTCCTTCCTAACCCGTGACAAAAAAAAACCCCCCGCCCACGTTATGGTGATATATCGCCAGGAGAGAAATGGAAAATTGGAAACGGGAAATGGGGCCACACTTCAAGCAATGCCGCCCCGTTTCAACTGATTATTCGCTCAAGGCTGGGACTCAAGCCCTCCTTCTCCAATTTTGCTTTCATCTCGGCCTCGACTTCGCGACGGATACGCTCGTATGCCAACTTCTCAAATCGACTGAGCCCCTTCCACCAATGCTGTCCTGCTTCATGCTCGGCAACTCTAGTCAACAGCTCACTCGTCTTGAGTCGCACATCGCGATCTTGGTGAAACAAACCCAGTGCAAGGTAGAATAGACCCGCGTGGGACTCGGGTGCCACGTTCAGGAGCAGACAGATCTCGTCATAGGAGTGGATGTACTTCGAAAGGGTGAGGTAAATATCCTTGCTCTGCGTAGGAGACAAACGTTGCATTCGTAAACGGTCATGCATGTGTGCCAGGTCGAGTCCTTTGAGTGGTCGAACCGTGTACACTTGCGCCAAATCCTGTACAAGAGTTAGTCGAGACACACTGGAATAAATGCCGAGGGAGAACACAAAAGATTCCAGGCGCTCGCCGCTCACCTGTATGTAACTATAATAGCTCCGCGTGTTTCGCCAACCCTCGATTCTCGTCACGTTGCCGGCAAGTTCCTTATTCTTTGCCGCATCATCGGACCAGACATAACCATGGCCACTCGCGCCGGGGAGTATCATCCCTTCGTCCTCACCTCCAATGTATAACGCACTAGCACCATACACACTTTCCTCGAATTGGGCTGAGATGCGTGTGAACTTCAGAACCCAGTCTCTCCATTTGGCTCGGATGACTCTTTCTCCGTGCCGTGTCGCAATGCTCTTAAGAATGTCCGTCATGAATGCCACATCGCCTGTGTGATCCTGCGTATTGTTCGCCGTGCCGCTTGCAAAGCTGGCCAGCGTCGGGTTCTGCTGTTGGAAATAAAGAAGCCCTTCAGTGATAGGCGCCGGCTCAATTTTGCTGCTAATCTTGATGCGGCCGCTGGGTAAATCACAGAGAATATCCCACCACTCGGGGTGGTTCTCAAACGTGGGATTTGTAACACCGGCAATAAAGCCCGGGACATTCAGCAAGTCGTCGATTTTGGTCAAATCCGTGTAGGGGAACGCGTGTCGGGTGAAGCCTCTCAAAAGCCCTCCAGACGCCAATGCACAGGCCGCAAGGACGGCTTCAGCGACCTCTCCCGATGGCATGTTGTGGCCCAGGAATATAACTCGTTTTTGCGTGAGCAGGCCATTGACAAGAACAATGATGGGGTGCGTATTGACGCCATTCGTCGTGAGATGTGGGTGCAAGGCGAACGGTTGCGGTGACTTGGCATGAGTATCTGAGAAGTTCTGGATAAGCTTGATCAAGGAAAAGTCACCGACAGTCTCGGGCATGACCGCCGTCGGCACTTTGATGGGAATCGGGATCCCTTTATACATGACCTTGCTCTCGAATTCGTGCGTGTCTCTGGGGACGGAATAGAGTGATTGGCTGCCGCCCTCGATATGCGCCTTTGTTCCGGCTCGAGATATTCCAGATGGTTTCCTCTCTGCTCGTGCATCCTCTGTGTGTCTGTCAGGCGTTCCGTCTGCTTTATCCTCCGCTATCCTCATTTGTATCATTTGCTCAAACTTTTCCACAAACAAGTCTCTGTTATCGCTGGCTAACAAGAGGTGTCTTTCGAGAAGGCTCAGCCGCGGCATCAGGGAAAGGTCCATGGCGTTTACAGCATCATACAACATAGAAAGCGTCTCCAGTACTGGTGATTTGAAGTATTCTTCTAATGCAAGAAGTAAAAGAGGCTGTGGACATCATCAGGAAATCTTCAATCAGTAAACCAAGTCGCTTCTTCATACGTCCGAACGGGGAGCAACAACGCACCTTGTAGATGTGCAGAAATGGATGTCTCGTGCAAATAGCCATAGCTTTCACAACGGCACCCCGCTTGACCGACTTATCATGTTTAGTATTGACGAGATTCAGTACGTGGATTAGGGGCGGCCCTTCTCCGCCTTCGGGCTCGCTGTCTGTCGATTCATCATCCGCATCATCGTAGTTGTCTTCGTCATCTTGATCTTCACTCTCATCGTCTTCTTCGGTAATGATTCCGTTTACTGTATTCTGCCTCTTACTGCGCATCCTTCGCCTCCTCTCCTTTGCTTGTCTCTCAGCATCCTCCTCTTCCTGACTTGTGTCTTTGTGCAAGAAAAATATGGTCCAATCCTGATTGCGTGCATGGGCTTGATCAGGAAGCATCAATTCCGCGAGCATGTTTTCGTCACCAGTTATAGCTACCGGATATTGATGCTCCATCACCGGCCCCCGATCAATGTCGAACGAGGCCACGAGGAGATATTCGACATGATTCTCTCCTGTTCCTCGGGGAAACTGCGATTTGAGCCTTCTTGAGGACCGAGAATCGGCATTGAGACGTCTAGGCGCGGACAAAGATGAATGCTGGGATGATGGTGCTGACGAAGGTGTCTTGGACTTGACACTAGGTTCAGAGGTTCGGTCTGAATCCTGAGGCGACCTAACCTGTCGCAAGTTTTGGGACATTTGAGACGGGGATCGTGACGACGGAAAGGAGGAGAGAGAAGCTCGTCGATTTGACAGGGAACCATTTGACTGGTTGTTCATGCCAGGTTGCCGAGTCAAGTACGGAAGGGCGGTGGCCATTGTATGCCGTTGAGTCGCCCTGCGCCAAGTGTCAAAAAGTCTCAATCGACAATGGCGAGACTTGAATGTCGCCCTCTCCTTTTCCAGAAATTGAACAAGCGGAGTGTCTCCGCGGCGCAGATTGTGTTGGATCTCTACTCATGCAGACAAGTCACTGATCGATGGCCGATGGATCGTTTCACTCGAAGCCGTCGGCGCGAGGATTCTCTCGGCCGTCGTTGGTCGGTGGCTATCCGATCGGACAACCTGTCCCTAGCACGGCGCTGATGTGAGAAAGCGGCTGATATGAATAGTGATGGGCTCTTGGAAGCTGTCGACTCGACGCTCTTGTTGCTCCAGAGAGGAGCAGCTTTCAGGGTCGAAGTCGCAGGGCCAACCATCAACGCCGCGGTGAGAAGAAGCGGTTGTCAGTTTGCGACAGCAACAAGTACCTGACAGCGCACAGAGATGCTGGGTTGTCGGCGACGAGGGGTAACACCGAGACATGATCTGCCAGCAACTGCGCCAGATAGAACTCCCACAACACACAATCACAACTCCTGAAATTCAGGACGAGGGCAGGGGGTTAAGGGCGGGGTCCAAGAAAAGAGGGCGCTGGTGGAAACTAGCCGGATTGGATGGGATTGGATGGCAGCCGCGCCTGTGGCCTGCGCTGGCTGGCTCTCTCGTCTGGGCAAAGAGCAGCCGGCCTCCACCCTTCCCACCAATAGCACATATTAGCCGCGATTCCATTAACGTGCAGGCGCGAGTTTGAATTCGACCCGTCTGCTATTATTATTAATATGCTCTCCTGCGCTCTCCTGTGCTCTATATAGCCTGAATCAAGCACTGCCTACTCCGTGCTCGCCGAGGTCATTTCTAGAGGGGGGCTTTTCGGCGTTTAGCATATGGTGAAACATTGCAATCTTTTATGCTCGACTGGACTCATGCGGCACTTCGTACATAGGACGTAGGACTGACGAAGAACAGCCGGTTCTAAGCGCATAAGGGGAAGACAGCCAGGTCGTGGCTGGTGACCACCTTAGCGCGCAACGCCACAAGTGCAGCCACAGCACACCTCCACTTGTCATGCCGTTGCCATGGGCTTGCTGTTGGTTGTTTATTGTGCTCGGTGACGAGATGAAATGGTGTCGTCGCCCATCGGTCTTCTGTCTGTATCTCCAACAACAAACCACCACAAGATCTCGGCTGCGAACCAACTGAATGTCGATGTTGGCCTACGGCGTGCTGATTCTTTCCAATTTGTATCGGAGGGAATGAATCGGTCATCGAATTGAATTCCATACACCACGCATGCGGGATCTCCACAAGATCAGGACGTTCCTTGGCCAACCACAAACATCCCTCGCCGTGCGAAATCGCCGTTGCGAGCATGGTAAGCGCCCGAGTCCACCCCATCAGACGCATGAATGATAAGTTTCTAACACCGTCAAGTCTGTCGCAGCGTCTTATAAACCGTCTCCTCTGGGCTACGGGTCGCCTCCGTCTCGCAGTTCGCCATTTCGCCGCCCAGAATCGCCAGCTTCTCCCTCACCTTTGCGACACACCACGCCGACCAACTCTCCGACGAAAGCCGCGTCGGGATCAGGAGCATCGAGATTCAATCAAGCGAGCACGCCGAAAACTCCGCAAAATAACCTGACACCACGCCCACAATCATCAGATACAATGACTGCCTCTACACAGAGGTTCTCTCGGCAGGCACGGCCTGACACAGCACAAGCCTTGGGAAGCGGGAATGCACTGTCAAAACTGCAGTCAGCCCAGGTCAGAACGCTGCGTGACGGATTTCAAATCCTTGACCGTGACTGTGATGGTGTCGTAAACCAGGAAGACGTTTCTGATATGCTGAGCCAATTAGGTATGGCATCTCATCGCGAATTTTGCTTTTCCCCTTTCAGATCAAGTGCTCCTACTGACATGCTGCTCCTCAAGGACTTCCTAATGGCGCCGCTGATGTGTCACAATTCTTTCCTCCCTCGAAACCACAGACGATTTCACTCGCTGCTTTCCTAAACTCGCTCGCTGAAACTATTTGCGAGCTGTCACCAAGCGCTGAGTTGCTTTCAGCCTTTTCAGCTTTCGACGACGATGACAGCGGCCAGGTCGACTGGGCCGAGCTGAGGGATGCTTTATTGAACACTGCACCAGAAGCTGGTGAGAAGGCGCTGACGCCAGCGGAGGTTGACCGAGTTGTCAACGGTTTCACAGGCAGGCGCGCCTTCAACCGCAATATCAATGCCCAGCTTTGCGCAAAGAAAGGGGAGGTCTTCAAGTACAATGAGTTTGTTTCTTCGATAATGGGCTCAAACGGAGGAGGCGAGGGATCATCAAATGATACCCCGGAGTAGTCATGTCTGAGGAGACGCGGTTGGGGTCAGGCATGTGTCCGAGGTGTTGATAGGCGCTCACGAGGGTTTGGGCGACTGTGCAGGATTGAGTTATGTTACTTGGGGTATGTTTTTAACCTGTAAAGAAATCCAGTGATGCGAATAATGGCTCCTGGAAATTTTTCCAAAGCCTCTGTTCCGGACAAGTTTGGTGCATGGGCTGAGGGGAGTCGCATGCTTTGATTTATTGGGCTGCATGATGCGCGGGAAGTGGCTACACTGCGTCGCTATAAGTTTTTTGTACGTTTTCGCAAACCTGTATTGCCAATAGAGCACCCTAGGCGGTCTGATTTCGCAATCAAGGGGCTAGACACTACAATTTGCCGCCCTACCTAATGTACACTGTCACTGTACCTACCTGTTGGTGTGTCTGGCCGCCAAGCATGAGTGATCGTAGCCCTGTGCGTCCGGAAAATCCATTAGCGATAGTGAATCCACTGAACCTTCTAGAAACCTTTTGCCTTAAGTGCAAGACCCCGTTAGCTTGATTCACTACGCCGCACACACCCTGTTTAGCCGTATTAAGCATAACTTGAGCACGCCAAGGTGTTTCCCCCACTCCCTGGCGTCACATCATGGTGATGGAATAATGCTTGCTTGTTGGGCTGCTGAGCTTAGAGTGGTTGCTGATATAACGACGATGCGAGTTACGGGTCACAGACTGGCTACTGCGAGGGCTGCTGCGAGGGCTGCTACGATAAATAGAAAGGCTGGGCTGGCTTGAGATGTTGGAGGAGGCAAAGACAGACTGCGTGCGATTTGAAAGACGAGGAAATATGCCCGCGGAGACCTGTGGCTGGCTCAAACTTGCCCCGTTGTGCTTCTGACCAACTAAAAACAGAGGTCCGAATAGGAATCATAACTGCTATCACTTCAGAACTTGGTGCAATTCCCGTTGCCCGGGGGGTTGGTTGTTACCCCTGATGACGTGCGTTCGTGATGTTGGCACTTTCTGCATCCGCAGAACGGCTCGAAATCCGGGCAGGTGGGGGAAATTTATGAAAGAACAGAGAGGCGACAAGCGAGGTGCAGCAGTCATCCTGGAAACTTATTCATGTCAAAAGCCCAGGTTCCTAGTCACAGTCGGGCCTCTTTCCATCATATCAAACACCACTCAGGCAGTCAGTGAAAGGGAGCTCCTGCCTTTCCGGACATATTTGCTCACCGAGTGACCGCTCGCTAAGGCCACATTTTTAGCTGCGGTTATGCGGCCCAGTCAAGTGTGGCCAAGTCCAGTCCAGTCCAGTCACCTTCTGCTTGCGCAGCTGATAAATCGTGGGCTGGGATCAGCCAATTTCTTGTCTCTTTCTGCGCTCCCGACATCCTGTCCTGGCCAGGGTTTTTCCTTTCCTTCCTTCATTCTTTCTTCTTTCCGCTTCTGCTCGTCCTCGAGCGCCAAACCGACGTCTCTACGGATATAGGGGAAGAACCGCCAGCATTTGCCCCAAAATCGGCTTCGCACTCACCTGCGACTTTATTTGCTGCTAGCTCGTGCGAGCACAGAATTCTATACATAGCTGCCTTTCTGCTCGGAACGGTCCATCACGCCTCCCAACCCTCGCCCATTTTTTTTCCCCCGAGACGCCCACCCCTTTAGGCTTCTGATGCTCGGTTAAGCAACCGCCACCCCCCCTTCAGAGTTCCAGTATCCAGCATAACCTTGTTTCGGGATAGCCCTGCTGGTTTGGCAGCAAAGACCGAACCTGTTTGGCACCTGCTCAGAATGAAGTTCTTTGGTGGGAGCAAAAAGCCATCGTCGACTTCGACATCAAAAAAGCATACGCCCGGTTCAAGTATTGACGAGCGCGACTTGTTCCCGCAGCGACAACATTCGGAACCTTCGTCGCCCACAAAGTCGACTGGCTCCAATAACAAGTCTCCATCCAAAAAAAGTTCTCGACCTCCATCCTACCGTGCACCGAAGGACGCTGAAAAGTCGTCTGCTCCACGTCACGCCAGACTCTCACGACACTCCACCGAGCCTTCAACCTCGTCTTCGCAGCGCGGCAAAATCGATATTGATACGCACCCGCTGAATCTGCCACCCGAGGAACGTCGTCGCCTGTCAAAGTTGTCAAATTCCACCATGAGTGATCAAATGGATGTCGACCGGGAACCGGTCAATGGCGCCTCTGCCCCTGCTCCACACAATCAGAATGCTTCAGCTCAGGCGAACTTCTCTGTACCCATCACCAATGGAAATCACAGTGAAGAGGCTCCCGCGCCGCCACCACACAGGTCAAACCCCTCTAGCCCTGTGCCAACCCCGCAAGATGATGCAGAGGCGTACAAGGCTGCGGGCAACAGGTTTTTCAAAGAGAAAAATTACACAAAGGCCATTGAGCAATACTCCAAAGGTAATGAATGCAACCTTGGTTCTGGGATACAAGTTTACGCGTGTGTACATTCCACTTCGTAGTACATCCACTGACTGATTTTCGATTTGCAGCCGTCGACCTTTTCCCCGACTCATCTACCTACCTGAGCAACAGAGCCGCTGCTCGCATGTCCAACGGCCAATATGCTGCTGCACTAGAAGATTGCAGTCGCGCGGCTGATCTCGACCCTCGGAACGCCAAGATTTTACTACGACTTGCCCGCATCTTCATTGGTCTCGGTCGACCCGAAGAGGCCTTGACTACTTTCGGACGCATCTCACCCGCACCCAGTGCCAAGGACATGGCCCCCACCAAAGAAATGATGCAGCATTTGAATGCCGCCAAGGAAACACTCGAGCGAGGTACAGCTGTGTCCATGGTTCTTCATGCTTTAGATCAGGCCGAGCGCGGCTTGGGACCCGGAGTCACGAAGCCTCGCAAGTGGCAACTGATGCGTGGTGAGGCGTACCTCAAGATGGGCCGCGAAAACGCTCTAGGAGAAGCTCAGAATATCGCCATGTCCCTTCTGCGCAACAACAACCAGGACCCTGAGGCTCTCGTCCTCCGCGGCCGAGTTCTTTACGGCCAGGGCGAAAACGACAAGGCCATCCAATCATTCCGCATGGCGTTGAGTTGCGACCCAGATTTCCGTGAAGCTATCAAGTGGCTAAGAATAGTGCAAAAACTGGACCGCATGAAGGAAGAGGGCAACATTGAATTCAAGTCCGGCCGATGGCAGCCTGCGATTGACAAGTACTCGGCAGCTCTCGACATTGATCCCTCGAACAAGGGCATTAATGCCAAGCTTCTTCAGAACCGCGCACAATGCAAAATCAAGCTCAAGCGGTATGATGATGCCATTGCGGACGCCGACCGGGCTGTTAGCCTTGACCCCAACTACACAAAAGCCAGGAAGACCAAGGCCAATGCCCTCGGTCAATCAGGCAGTTGGGAAGAGTCTATTCGTGAGTGGAAGGCAATCCAGGAGATGGAGCCAGAGGACCGCACCATCCCCAAAGAGGTTCGCAAGGCGGAGCTTGAGCTGAAGAAGAGCCAGCGAAAAGATTACTACAAGATCATGTGCCTGGAGAAGGACTGTGGCCCTGATGAGATCAAGAAGGCTTATCGAAAGATGGCTATCAAGCTCCACCCTGATAAGAACCGAGACGATCCTGAGGCCGAAGCCAAATTCAAGGACATGCAGGAAGCCTACGAAACCTTGAGCGATCCTCAGTAAGTTGTGACTCTCTTGAACTCTAGGCTCATGGCTCATGGCTCATGGAATAACTGATACCCTTGCTCAGGAAGAAGGCTGCGTACGACAATGGCGACGATCTCTTGGACCCGGCAGACATGTTTGGTGGAGGCGGCATGGGCGGCGGCATGGGCGGCGGCATGGGCGGTATTGACCCTGAGATCCTCTTCAGCATGATGGGCAACCAAGGCGGTTTCGGCGGCGGTGGTTTCCGGCAAGCGGGAGGAGGTTTCCCTGGTGGTGCTGGCGGCTTCCCAGGAGGCGGTGGCTTCCCCGGCGGTGGTGCCACATTCAGTTTCGGCAACGGAGCCGGAGGTCACTCACGCGGTGGTGGATTCCCTTTCCAGTGACAACCCGCAGCAGATTCTGGCGAGACAGAAAGTGAATGTGAAGGGATAGAAGTGGATCAAAATGAAGATGATGAGGATGGTGATTCTGATTGCCGGCAAAATCCTCGGGGCAAGTATGCCAGAGGTAAAGAGGAACTGAGGCATGCGCATCAACAGCGTCGAGATGCCCATGGTCGGCTAGTCGACACTCTGCGGTGGTACGGGATGTTTCTACTGGGGGCTGTTGTATTGCTTCCTTCTGGTCTTGTCGTCGTTGCTGGTTTTAGCATGGCATTGGCGTACGTGTTGGCGAAATACGCTCAGCCGAGAAACAGTTGACGGCCGCCGAAGAACCAAAGCGACTGGATAGAAAATTTTGTTGGGATACAGCATCGCATCGCATACACACATGACATCATCATTTGCAGGGCGTTTTTCTATTGATTCACCAGTTATTGCAATCTAGGCCCCTCCCCACTTGACGAGTGAAAAGATGGGAATGAACGGCCTAGAACATGATGGGTGTATCAATATGCCCTCGCGAGGATCTGGGACGCGGCCCGCACCAATGAATTTAGAGGTAGACAGCAAGTAGACACAAACAATGCATGGCATATCATTTAATGTAACAAGACATTTGTTCATCCGACTATGTAATATCATAAGTGTATTTCACATCGACTTGGCCGGGGGGGGGGTATCAATTTCTCATGTTTCGCTCGTCGCATCGGACATGACGCAACAACTTGATCACGAAGTCGCGCCTGGCGGACCCGTTGCCGACGCCGATGATCCATTCATAATCGGCTTGCCGCCCGTCGCACGCAGCACCATGTCCACATCATCCCTCAGCTCAGGCATGGCGGCAGCCATCTCGCGCGCCAAGACGTCTCGAAATTCCCCAAAGGCGTGACACTTGCCGCGCATGAGCTGGTTCCCCCTCCTGACGAGCTCCACGAACTCGCGCGTGTAAATGTCCGGGTTCCGACCGTTCTCCACGTACTCTAGGAGTTCGGGCGGCACAGAAGGCAGCGTTGCGTGCGGTGAAGACGTTGTTGCGTGGAGGGACTGGAGGGACTGGGAGAGGGTTTTTCTAAGGACATGTCAGTTATTTTGAATGAGTACTCTTTCCACCCTTTTTGTGCGTGCGTGGTTCCTTTGTTTGTTTTTCAGGGAAGGATCTGGGAGGAGAGATTGTGGAGTTGTTGTTTACATTTCGTTGGAGAGGACTTCGCGACTTGCTCGGCCGGTGGTGTCGTACGTGGATACCTGGACCATGATTTGGTACAGGTCTTGGATGATGTCTTTGAGCTGTTCTGCGGGGAAGTTAGGGGCTGTTGTGCCCGGACGGGGGGAGGGGGGAAGGGGGCGCACGCTCGAGACCATCGTGGTCGAGTTTGTCTATTGGGGCCATTTGGGGACCGCTGTTGTTGGTTTGAGGTGAGGCTGTGAGAATGGGGGCGACTTGGTGGAGGGGGGTGGTCGGTGGGTGGGGGCCATTTTTCGCGTTCCAGCACGGAGTTACGTCGGTTAACTTGTCCAGCTTCCGTCTCCGCACGCCCACCCCGTTGGCCAAAACATGAACTAACTCGTCCGCAGTTGGAAACGGAATCAAGCCCAAAGATAGCAATACCTTCCCAAGCACGGGCACCACAAGACGGCATCGAGTTCTCCAATAAGGTAAAGCTTCATGAATAGTAAATACGAAGAAGCAAGATGCTAACAAACAAAATACGCCCCCACCTTGCCCCTCCAAATATTCCCTCATCGTGATACGTTTTCCCACCCATCATTTTTGTACCATTACTCATTTACATTGACAAGACGACATGACATGGACGGTGTACGTCCCCCCGCCCTGGCAGTTTATAAAAACCTGTACGGCATGTTCCGCCATATCCAAGATGTGTGTATGAAAGAAAAGAAGAAGAATGCTCAACATGGGAAAATATGGCACGTCTGGTGCGGTCAAATGGTTGGGGTGTGTTTTGGGTCTCAAAGCACGGCAATGGCACCAAGCATGCCTGCAAAGACACCCATACCCATCCCAGGAGCTCTGTTTGATCTCGCTGCGGCGGTGGCGACAGCCGAGGTCGGCGCCGCAGTCTGGGTGACGAGGACGGTGGACGATGGCACCGTCTGCCGCAGAGTGGTTGTGCTTTGGATGACGGTCGTGGCGGGACTGCCGGGGACGGTAACAGTCTGGGTGACAACGTCGCCGATGGTTTCCGTGGCGGTCATGACATGGACGGATGTTTCTGTCTCGCCGGGGGCGGTGACGGTCTGGTAGACGGTGCTGGAGTGGTGGACCACGATGACGTCGGTCCTTGTGTCGACGACGGTGTGTTCCTGGCCGCCCACGGTGACGACGCGGGTGACGGGGACGAGGTTGGTCTGCGTCTGGTAGGCGATGTTGGTGAGGGTGGCTGTGTGGCCGGGTCCTTCGATGGTCTCGACGACGGTGGTGGCGGGCACCTGGGTCTCGATGAGGCTGGTGAGGGTGGCCGTGATGGTTTCCTCTTTGCCGTTGATGGTGGTGACGACGGTGACGGGGCAGAGACTTGTGATGGTGGACTTGACGATGTCGGTGGCTGTGACGGTGGCGCCGGGGTGGGTGACGGTTTCGCGGACCGTGTTCTTGACGACGGTCTCGATGAGGCTGGTGGTGGTGTAGGTGATTGTCTTTTCGTGGCCGTTGATAGTGGTGACGACGGTCACGGGGCAGAGGGAGGTGAGTGTCGAGGTAATGCCCTCAACGGCCGTCTTGGTCACATCTGGGCCTGTTATGGTTGCCTGGTAGGTGGTCGGGACGATAACGGTGATGAGGCTGACTGTGGTTCTGGTAAGGGTTATCTCGTGGCCGTCTATCGTGGTGACCTGGGTGACGGGGCAGAGGCTGGTGATGGTCGAGGTGATGCCCTCGACTGCCGTCTTGGTCATATCTGGGCCCGTCACGGTTGCTAGGTGTGTTGTCGGGACGACAACGGTGATGAGGCTGACTGTGGTTCTGGTAAGGGTTATCTCGTGGCCGTCTATCGTGGTGACCCGGGTGACGGGGCATAGGCTAGTGATGGTCGAGGTGATGCCCTCGACGGCCGTCCTAGTCACGTTCGGGCCTATGACGGTCGCCTGGTGGGTAGTCGGGATAACGGTGGTGATCAGGCTAACTGTGGTTCTGGTAATAGTTATTTCGTGGCCGTCTATCGTGGTGACCTGGGTGACGGGGCAAAGGCTAGTGATGGTCGACGTGATGCCCTCGACGGCCGTCCTGGTCACGTTCGGACCCATGACGGTCGCCTGGTGGGTAGTTGGGATAACAGTGGTAATAAGGCTAACTGTGGTTCTAGTAATGGTTATTTCCTGGCCGCCTATCGTGGTAACTTGGGTGACGGGGCAGAGGCTGGTGATGGTCGAGGTGATGCCCTCGACGGCCGTTCTGGTCACGTTGGGCTGTGAGACGGTCCGGAGCTGCGTGGTGGGCACGAAGGTGACGATCAGGCTGGTCGTCGTGTACGTGACGGTCTGCTCACGGCCCCCGATGGTCGTGACCTGGGTGACGGGGCAGAGGCTGGTCATGGTGGAGAGGACGACGTCGGTGGCGGTGCGGGTGGCCGCCGGTCCCGTCACCGTCTCGTGGATCGTGGTGGGCACCCTCGTCACGACGCTGCTGGTGACGGTCCTGGTGGTCAGATAGGTTGTCCCGGGGGCGGTGACGGTCTCGGTCGTCGGGCAGACGGTCGTGTAAGTGATCTCCACCTCGGTGGTGGTGCCCCCGGTCATGGTCGGGCCCGGCACCGTGACGATGCCGCCGCCCCCGCAGCCGTGACAGCTCGTGACCGTCACGGTCGACGTGGTGAGCTTGGTCACCAGGATGGGCCTGGTGGGATACGTCGCGTCAGTCAGCATTCTGTATCCTCTCCCGCCACCGAAAAGTACAAGAGCACCCAACGACAAGCGGAACAACAGCAAGACATGAAGAGAAGAGAAGAAGAGGAAGAGTCTACTCACGTTCCGCTCCTCGTCTCCGTCGCCGTAACAGGACAAGTCGTCACAGTCGTATAAGTCACCAGCGTCGTCGTGGGCGGAGGCGGATGATCATCATGATCATCACCCCATCTCTCCTCCACGCCACTCGCACCAACTACCGCAAGGGCAGCAGCAGCCCACGGGGCCAATGCAAAGAAGCGCATAGCGAAACGTCTCAAAGTACGGAGTATAATGGTGCGTAAACGTAAAGAAAGGGAAGATGTGTTTTTTTTTTCAACCACGTCCAACACAGCTCTTGATATTGCAGGATGCAGGGGGGTTTTTTTATTTTTTGAAAGAGTCCCCAAGACCCGATTAAGTAGTTTTTCTCCTCCTGCAAGTTTTGAATTTTTTTTTTTTTTTTTCAGATTCCCGTTCTACAATAATGATGGGGGAAGGCCGAGCTACAAAACGAAAGGCTGGTCGTGGCGGAGACAAGAGGTTGGAGATGGAGGGGGAATAGATACAATGCTCCAGTCGTGAAAACTCTCGTGAGATGGGCAGGAAGGGGGGAGGCTGGGATGTTTATATTCCGTCAATGTTGGCCGGAAGAGAAACTCTGTTTGGATTACTCTCCTTCCCATGTACTTTCCGCATCGTGGCATCCATTTCCGAGTCCAGCACCCGCCCACACTCCCTTCTTCTCCCCGACGCTGCTTTGCTTTGCTTTGCGTTTCGCCACAGCAGCAGTTGTCTGCTGGCGTCTGCAGAAGAAGAACTTGTCTCTCTTCGCTTTTTCCTGCTGCTGCAGAGGCCCCCCGATCTTACACCGTCGCCCGCGCAAGTTGTATTGGAGAAGAAGCAGAATGGTGTGGTGATGAGACGAGCTGTGCACCCACACAGCTATCCTTGATGCGATGCAGGTTTGTCTTGTCCGATGGATGATGGACTGGGGGCTGAATAGCCTCGACTTTGGGCAACCATGAGTCCATACGTGGTTGGGAAAACGGTCTTGTCTTCTCGTCTTGTCCATCCCAGCCATTTGCAAAACAATAGCCCGAAACTTTACCAGCCAGTGCCGGGGCAAAGATGCCTCGATGCGATGCAGGTTGTCTTGTTGTCCGATGGATGATGGACGTCCAGTTCTAACCCGGCCTCTTTTCTTTTCATCGTCTTTTTTTCCATGGCATTCATGGTCTGTTTTTTTCGGGGGGACCGTGGAAACTTGGTGGATGGGATTTAGATGCACGCAGACGCACGCCGTGCATGCATCATGACTGCTGATGCCGACACCAGGTTGCCCAACCCCCCTCGCGGCAACCTCGTAAAAGTCTAATTCATTCGTGGTGGCCGGTGGCCGGTGGCCGGTGGCCGGTAGTCGGAAGTCACGATTCGTCGTCCACGACAACTTGGCGACCCATTACCCATTCATCATCCCCCAAGCAACCTCGTTTTTTCGGGTGGCAATCGGCTCTCTGCATCCCCTTGGCCGCAGCAGCTAGTTGTACTGCGTTGGGACCATGTTGTGTTGACGAGCGTGTGCCGAGTACGGACCGTAATAACTACATGGAGTTGTCCATCAGCACGCACTAATTAGTAAGCTTGATGGGACGATCCGTGGCTGGTGTTACCGAGGAAAGGCGTAATCCGTAGTAATCCGTAGTAATCCGCAGCTAGTACATGTAGGTGGCTGGACAACCGAGAGACGGACACGAGTTACGAGTTACGAGTTACATCATACACGTACTTTTTGGCCCTGCCTTGATTAGCACCAGCGCCAGAGGGCGAGTGCCGCATCACGCCCGACCATCATTTCCTTTCCCCCTATCATATTCCCGTCCCGTCTCGTCCCGTCTCGTCCCGTCCCGTCCTGTCCCGTCCCGGATGGAGAGATGGAGTCGCATTCTCGTCGCGCCAACAAGTCACCCTCCCGCGTGTTCCCCTCCCGCCATGCCGGCAAGCTCGTATCGACAAGACGCCCGCGTCGCCAAGAAGTCGACAATGCCTGCGCGGTCTGTGAGACGTAGTACTGCTGCCCGGGCTGCAGGCGGTCGGATCGGCTTCGCAGCTTTGCAGCTTTGCAGCTTTGTAGCTTTGTACCAACCAAAGGCACGCCTCGGCTACGCCAACATGCTCGCAAAAGCCTGCGAGGCATCCATGAGCAAACTGGCCACCAGCAAAGCCCCGTTGAACACCGCCATCATGTAGAATGGTGCCCCCCGCGACGCAGAGTCAAACAAGGCGCCTCCCAGCTTGGTCAACAAGAGAATCGCGGCCCCCCCGCACAGCGAGTACACGCCCGCAATCGAGCCCTTTAATCGCACACGCGACGCCGAGTCCTCGCTGGTCGACGTGCCCATCAAGGGCTCCGACACCATCGACTCGTCTTCGTCCGGTGCAATGGATGCCTCGCGTTGCACACGACGGGGAAGCTCCGCCGCAATGACGCCTTGGCCTAGAGAGCCCAGGCTGCACACAATGGCCCCGATCTGGCTGATGCCTAGGAGCGCCACGATCAGCAAGACGGCTGGTGTGCCGCCTCGTCCGTCTACGTCCCTGATCTCGGGGCTCGAGAGCTGCGGTAGAATCAAGTATCCGACCATGCCCAACCCCGTGGCCGCGACGACGGGATAGTTTACTCGATGAGAACCTCCTCCTGACAAGTAGCCGAACAGGGGAGCACACAGCAGTCCCGTCAGTTGTGCCACCCCGGTGAGCATGGACGAAAGCACGTATGCTGCCCGGCACTCCTTCTTCAACTCGGGGGACGCGTCGTTTGGTGATCCTTGGCAGAACCCGTTGCTGATGAAGAATGTGTTGACATAGAGGGGGATGAAGAGTGAGATGGCCACCGTAGAGGCGCGAGCCACAAACCCCCCCATGTAGCCCAGAGCAATCCTCGAGTCCGTAAACCCTAGGAGCACCGAATCCTTCATCAGATGAAGATACGGAACCACCTCCTAGCCGCGCCAATGTCAGTAAACGGGTATGATCCAACTCAATGCAAACAAACCAAAACAGTGTCTTGACTCTTGCCAAAGGTAACCGAGTGCGTGACAGACTCTCGAGTGAAAACGCCGGTGCGTGCATACCTGTCGTCTCCGAGGCCTCGATCCGTTTCCATCGTCGCTCCCACCATCCGCGCTTGATCTCGCCAGTGTATTTCCCTCCGCCTCCGGGGTCCCCAAGAGTACCTTCCATCCCTTGCCTTCTTCGCCGTGCAGGTTGCGCAACCCAATGAAGACAAATACTGCCACCGCCAACGATATACCCCCAACCACATAGAAGCTATAGGACACGGCTTGTCCCGGTGTCACGCCGTCGAGCTCGCCAAACTTGGCAGGCAGCGGCAAGAACAAAGCCAGCGCAACAAGCGCACCACAGCCAGTGAAGAGGCCTACGAACCCCGCCAGCACAGATGGCTTTCCCAGCCTGCTTGCTGCATCCTGCTGCCCCTGCTGCCCCTGCGATCCCCTCGAGTCGTTCGACAGCGACCGCGTATAGTACCGCTCCGGCGTAATGGTCACTTCCGATTCTACCGAAAATGCCACGCTCAACCGCTGGTTGGGCTTGTACCTCGATGGACTTGTTGCATCAAACGCGTCGCCTCCGTCTGTGAGCGACGGCAGTATGGCCGTCACCATTGTAGCACTATCCACGATCCAGAATCCCACCATGTTAGCGAGCACATGGACATCTCGGTCCGCATCAACCGTATTTTAATTTACACCCCGGATGCGAGCCACAATTGTAATTTTTTTCAACATGCACCCCGAATGCGAGCCAGGGAACAGTGTACTTACGCCGCCGAAGCTCCGATCGCGAACAAGACTCGCGCGAGCAATAGCTGAGGATACACATTCGTTGCCTGCACGAAAAGCACGAGCGCGATCCCAATGATGGCATATCCGATGGCGGCGACCCATCGCACGCCGAGCCGATCTGACACGAGGCCCCATGTAGGACATGCCACCAGGGCAACGACTTCATCGGCGAAGCCGAGCGTGCCAACGACGTCTCCCACATTCTTCTTTTGCCCGATGAGGTCGGTGACGAGGAAGGAGACGGAGCTGTTGAGGAAGACGAGAAACGATATGGAGAAGAGGGAGATGCCGAGCAGATACGTCACTGCTTGGGTCGTGGTTATGGATGGCGCAAACGGCAGGAAACGTGCCAGGCGTGCCATATTGATGGCTTCGGGTTTCAAGACGTATGATGATGGATAACCTCTGAAGGCGAGGTGTTGACTGAATCACATGGCGCGCAACCCAAATAATGCTTGCTTTTGGCAAAGGGAGTGTTGCGTCGGATGGGGAAGGGAGACGGCGGTCCAGCAACGTTCCATGCCGTCGGAGCTGCAATGTATTACATAAGCTCGGTAAGTCGACGTGGTGGTAGTATCGTCTTCGTCTTGGTCATTCATTCCTCCAACATCTGCTAGGTAGACGACCCGTCTATGGAAACAGTCTCTGAGTGAATGTTTTACTCAATGGTTTACTGAATGGTTTACCGAGTGGGAATTCTCAACATCTTGGTCGCTTGGTGACCAGATTCGACATGAACCTAGATTGGCGTCGCGTCGACGTTTGGAGCATGGCACGCCGCCAAAATATCAACGTCAACGCAGACAGCTCAGGTCCACCACGGAAATTCGGCATGGGCCATTTTTTGCACGCACTATCACACTTTGGTGCGAGAAACTGCGAAAAAAAGAACCCTGATCCACTCATCTCATCAAAGTACGCATACAAGGATCCCCAGCCCAAACATGCCAACGAAACCCGGCCGCAAATGTCCAACCGTTGCTGATATACCATGACTCCAATATCCTTTTTCAGGTGGTTGTTTACCTGTCGAAAAATCACTCAAAGCTCACTCTTTGGTTCCTGCGCTCTGCCATGCTACCAAGCCCAGAGCACCTTGTGATGCAAGGTCCTCGCACCAAGCCGCTCAAATTCAAAGGGGGTGATCCACGAATCGTTTGTAGAGAGCTTTGCAAATACGCTGGCCCCCTTCCACGTCACCACCTGCTCGTCCATGTCTCTCGCGCTTCTGCTCACGAGGATTCTCTCGAAAAGATCAGGCCGCCGTGCCTTGATCTTCTCCTCCAGAACCACCGTGAATTGAGGAATCTTGGAGCCACCTCCTATTACCATGATGCTGCCCAGCAAGTCTCGAAGTTTCTTATCGTCGCCTTTAGCTGCGTTTTGAATACTCGTCAGAATTGCAATGTCAAGGGGAGCCATCGGAAGCACCGCGTCCCTTTCGGCGGCGATGGACGTGGCACTACGCGCATTGGGGTCAGCAAATGCGCCCGCGGCCGCCATCTGCGACGCCTGGAATGCCTGTCCAGGTACTGGCGTCCCGGCCGCGCGAGAACCGCTCGGGGCAGGGCTGTCTCCATTCAAGCCATCTTTACCGGCTCCGAAAATATATGGTGCAGGTGTCCCGTTGCCCTCTGGCGCGGGAGAACCAGCGTGGGATCCAGCAGGTGTTCCATTCATACCACTTTCTCCCTTGCCGAGGAAGTTGAACGAGCATCTCTCTTTGCTCGGTGTCGAAACCTCCTGTTGTGACTGCGGTGCTCCACTCGTGGCCGTCGAAGAGATGGATGGCTTCACCAAGGCCAAGATGGCCAGCTGAGCGGCTGAGGATGGATCATCGGGGATTTCCACGTCGTAGGCATTGTAGGATCGTTCGACAAGTTTTCGTCGCCCTCGAAGTTTGGTGCTGTTGTCGAATATCGAGGGATCGAAAACGCCCATGGCAGACAGAATGACTTCGTCATAGGTCTTGAACATATACTTTTTCGTGGACTGATTGGGGGCGCGAACGTGGAAGCTGGATACCTGCACTGAAATGTCTGCCTGCGCCATGGTGCAGTGTTTCAACTTTAATTCTTCGGCCAGAAGGAAATCATAGCGTCGCTGAAGATTGATATCCTGGTAAGGGAAATTGTCGTAGAGCATCATCTTGATAAAGGTCTCGGTAATGTCGAATCCACCGTACTTCATGTTGATTCTAGAGTCCTCTATGCAGAGACCATCCTCCACGCAGGTGACCGATGTCTTTTGCGCACCAACATCTACAACACAGGCTCCAGTGTAGCCCGCACCAAAGGTCGCCGCCATGCTCTCTTGCACGAAGCAAACTTTGCTGAACTCGAACCATGTCATGCACGAGCGTAGAATTTGCTCCACGTATCGCTTATCATAGAGGTCCGGGATGACAAACACGCAGCTGTACTGCTGCCATTCACTATTGGTCGTCAATCCTAGTTCTTGCCGGAGGGCTCTGTCCAGCAAAGTCTCAAAGTCATCGTAGAGGTGTTCTTGGCTGGAGTAGTCGTCTTCGTTCCACCATCCATGGCGCAACGGCCACCAAAGCTTGAACTTGGGGTTCGAATCATCTGGAACGCGCAGAGCATCGTGGCCGATGAAGCACGAAGCAGGCGATTCGGGATCCTCCAGTGTCTTCACATCTGTCCAGTTAATCTCTAATGGATCGTTGTGCTTTTCGATAATTTCCGGCTCCGTACGGCGATTGAAAGTCTGTACAAGCTCCTTGGAATTCGGCAAAACTTTTCTCTTGTTGGCGCGCATTTCCGTCTTGAGCTCATTGCACATTTTTGAGTACTTTTTGCTCCATTCCTCGCCATACTGCTGGTCCGTCGTCTTGGCTACGGGCTGTCTCCGCGGCAGAGCCTCGTACATCTCGGATTCGGTTTGCGGAAACTTTGCAGCTAGTGTGGTGGGTATCGTTCGTGGAAGAGCGTCACTGGCGAAGCCAATGCGAAGATTTTGGCTGCCCGGGTGAATGACAATGATGCGCGATGGGTCAACACCACCGGAGGGTGTTGCGGCGCCGTCTTCATCGGCGAGATCGGGAACGGGCAGAGGAACTTCACCGTTGGCGGTCTTGGACAGGTTTCGATCGTGGTCTCGGGCGGACTGAACGAGCCGATCGCGTGTTGCGTCGCTTTGGAGACGCAAGGCGAGGATTTGATCATCCCGCTTCATGTAGTCGCTGCGCGAACACAAGCGAGTATATTAGTACGTGACAAGCGACCTCGATTCGATTCTCAACAACTTACGTGTAGTAGTTCTTCTGGTTAATAGGGGCAACATCCGGCCAGGTCGTAAGTTTCATGCCATTGTCGGTTCTCTCCAACCCTTGGCTTCGTTGTCAGCCTGGCTACTCTTTTGAACCTGCAATATCTGCAAGTGAGGAATGATGGCTTCACTTACCCTCCCTCAGGAGAACTCTCTCGGAAACTTTGCCAACCATGATGATATCCTTGCCCTTGCCGAGGCAGACTGGCCAGCCGCGAGATGGATGGATTGATCCGATGTAGCGGCGCAGGAACACACGATCCCGGCGCGCCTTACATGCAGCAGGCAGTGCAAACAGTAACAGCTGGTCCGTCAGTCGCTGATACGGGCCGTCGGGATCGGCCAAACCTTTGTCCGTGCCCTCCAGCTTCGGTGGTCGGCGGGTTCGGCGTTCGGCGGGTTCAGTGACACAATTCTCATAGATCATTTACGTACGGATTATACGAAGCATGATTTTCATCGATTTTGGGCAGTATTATGCCATACCGAAACTACCTTGAAGATACGACGTTGCTGAAAACGCAGCAGTGTGGTTACACGAATACGTCGGGAGTGAGTTTCACCTGCTGCGGCCTTTTCCTCTTTGATTTCCTCCTTCACGCCCATGAATGTCATGCCATGCGTCCCTAGAATGACTTCCGCAATGGCCACAATGTCCAGCTCACTCTTCCTTCGTCATTCCATTTATACGTTTCAATTTGTCGCCATATTTGATTCCGTATGTAGGCCATCACTTGCACTGCACGTATGCAAGTTGATAACCTGCTACAGGGTGGGCCGAACCTTACGAGTGCCGATGCCCTGGGTTGGAGCATGATCGCCAGCCGGTTGCATTACAGCGTCCATGAATTAAACTCATGCCGCTTGATATTTCATATGGCGCGGAATGAAAAGAGAATAACATGTTAAATTTGGTGAAAGAAAAATACAAAAGCCGCAGCGACGTGCCGAAATCTGGAACTCCTCATTTAACCGGCGTCACCTGACGTCACCTGCCACAGTAACGTTGCCACATTTCGTTGCTGCCTGTGAACAAGTCGACTATCCAAACATCACACAGATTGACTTCCACCCTTCACATCGTTGTTATGCCAACAATGGAACGAACTTGTCACCCCTCTAACTGAATCCACCCGTGATAGTATCCCTGCCACCGCTTAGTCCGACAAGAGCATTCTCCTCCTCACATCAGTCATCTCCAATGCCAAACGACCACCCTCTATTTTCTTGACCAGAAGAACGGACAAAACACAAACGAGAGGTCGGCATCGAACTCTTCCTTGCAATGGCTCCTATCCCGGTATATAGTGCGAGCCCTATTAATCCTGCCAAGCCAAGCGGTGTCACTCCGAAAACGGCACCCCCAGGAGATGCGGGCGAGGCCGGTCAGCGTCAACCAGAGACGTCTGAAGCCGGTCATTCTCACAGCTCATATCCAGCTGCGCAACCAGGCTCTACACCACTGCTCCCCAGGCAGACGGCAGCGCCGCAGGCAAACAATGTTTTGCCTACACCCACGCAGAGCAGCTCTGTTTTGACTGGCAATCCACCTCTGCCACAGCCGGGCGCTGTTCCTGTACCTCCAGGTTACTCGGCCTCAAATGCTTTACCCCCTCCACCAAAGGCCGGCGAGTCGGCGAGAAGTCAGCAAGCGGCGGCACCCGTGACTGCCATGCCGCCGCAAATGGTATATCAACCACCCCAGGCATCCCTACCAACCCAGGGACGATCATCAACTTCAACAACGGCACCGCCTACGGGAGCTGCCGCAGTTGGACTTACCCCGACGTTTCTCCAGGGGCAGTATCCTCCTGCGAGCTATTCGCCGCCAGCAGGCGGGTACCAACAGGACGTGAATGCTGCAGGCTACAACCAATATCAACGATCAACAGCGGCATATGAGGATCAAAGTGAGGCAAGCGTCTGGGACACGGCGAAGAAGTGGGCAGCCTCCGCGGGCGACAGCATAGCCGCCGCAGAAAACGAGGTTTGGAAACGAATCAACAAGGACTGAAGGTCAAGATGGTGCGAAAAAAAGTGTACGGGGTATTAGGGCGTATCAATACTACCAAAGCGAAACCTGGTCATTTGCTCTATAATTCTCCCGGATATATGTGTGATATGTTGCATACATACGTGTGCTGGTAGGTCAGTGTGGCAACACCTGTGCTGTTGTCTCAGGGATATGGCTTGCAGTCAATTGCGCTGGTAGCGCTGGTGAGGTTGCTGGCAACCAGAAGAAAGAAGCCTCGGAGGGGACCTGCACGTCCCCGAACCCCATCGGACCTCAGTCAACTACAGGAACGCAAGCATGGTGCCACTGCGGAGAACATATCTCCCCCGGGCCACTATAGAACGAGAGCGATTTGCATTGATTTAATCCGTGTGTTCTATCCCGAAAGGACGGGGTTATGGTTATGCAAGTCACTCGGCGGGATATGGAGCGTAGGAAACCGTCCCTGGATTCAACAGCTAGTCATTCATTCATGATTGTGTGTGTGAAGATTGGGCACCAAGTTCGTTGGCGTACATGTGGTGTAAATTGTAGATTATGCGAGGTGGGGAATGGAACAAAGGTGGAGGAGATGTGGTGGTGGTTGAGGGAGATCAGAGTGTACATACAAACGAGCACAACATGGGTGTGGAACAGATGGGCACGTTCATTTGGCTGGATGAGGAGAGCCATCTTTGAGAAGTGAAGTGTCTATTCAAACCTTTGAACTCGCCATCAGTTTCACCTACATCGCATCGCGTCCGCGCCCACGCAACGCCCCATGTTCGGTCAAAACACGCACAAAAACAAACGATTATGAATAACAAAAAAATAAATGAAGCGAGAAAGTAACCATCTTACATGAGAGGCTGCGACTAAAAAAAAGCATGTCACTCCGCTTGACCCTCACTCTTGCTTATTTCCCGAGACATCCCCCGCCGATGCGACACCAACCCAAAAGCTTATCTCTTCAAAGATTACCCCGTCAAAGATGGAAATAAAACCAACCCCCCGAATCTGCATCTTCAAAAAGGCCCCAGGCTGTACCATCAAACACCACAGCGAAAAGATAAATCCGTAGTTTATCCAGCTTATTCCCAAAAACGCACCGCTTACAACCTGACCCCCGTCCCCGTACCTAATCTAACAAAACAACCACTAGTCTCCCCCAAAAAAAAACAAAAAAAACCCCATGTCGTAACATGACATGACACACGATGAACCAGTCCATGCCAATGCACGAGTTAGTCCGGACCAGCCGAACAAGTCGAATCCACTTTCGAATAAGTGAGAAAGAAAGGCTTCCATTTTGCTTCCACGTTTTTTTGGTTTTTAGGCTAGTGGGTAAAGACTGGAACGGCCATGCGCTAGACGTTGAATTCAGTTTGGGCTGATTTTCGCGTCGGACAACGTTCCGGGATGGCGGAAGTTGAAGCTTGAGTAAGACAAAGATCTGAGACGCGGACTAGCGAAACTGGGGTGGATCCGGAACCCTGCTCCTTTTTGACGAGGATCTCCCTACACCCTGGCCAGACGCCAGACCCTGGCCAGGTACGGAGTCCCCTCTCTTTCTTTCACGATGTCGTGCATCATTTAGCGTAGGCATTCCCGGACGCTAAATGCACAATAACGTCGTGCATCAAGTTGCAATGGCTTGGGATCGGATGAAATGCTGGTGAGGAGGAAACAGTCATGTAATTTAAAAAAAAAAAAAATTGGGTTCAGGAGACATCTTTCGCAAATTATTGACCGCTTCGGGTAATAGCCAGGCGCAGCAGGTAGGCTGGTTAATTGTCTAGATGCAAAGGCTAATTCAGCTCATCCATCTTGACTCCGCCAATCTAGATGGGGAGTTGGCCACCCCCTGCCTATACAATGCTCGTACGGATTTATGAAGGCTGAGTTGACAGATTGCATATCCTAGGTATCATCAAGAAGATGACGGGTGAAATGATTCAACGCCACAGCCGGCACTCAGCGGCCTTGGTGATGGTGAAATAATCGCCGAGATACCTGGCAAGCTTTCCGCCAGCATCACTGGCCTGTTGTCCTCTGCAACACAATGCTTAGATGCTGTTGCCATATTTCGCAGCAGATACATTTCCTGTAATTGTAATCATATGAGAGGCTCTGGATCAGCAGCACGTCCCTCGCCTCATTTCTTCTCCTCCTTCCTCTTCTTCTTGGTCTGCCCGACCTCAACCGCGCAGCAACGACCAGATGATCCACTTTGCCGCCCGCTGCTAGATTCTGCTCCCCTCATCTCTGATCCACCTCGAGCGCGCGGCAAGCTCCGAATGGAGCCACGTCGCTTTTTTGTGCACTCTGATGTGTCCCCATCCTCTGTGCACGAAGCCGCCCCAAACAGGAGTGAACAACGCGTGTGTCGCACCTGGGCACTGACTGTATCCTCCGAGCACTCGCGGATTATTCCATCCACGAGTCAACGATCAGACCGGATTTTCCAGGCGACGGGCTAGTATGGTTGTTGCTTTCTGTAGAGCTTTGCGGCAAGCTTTGCGTCATGAGAGCGAGCACCTGGTCTGCTTCGCTTCGTCCGGCGACGGGGGCCCAAGGTCGAACCTGTCGTCTGTCAAAACTCTCTCAAAGCCGCGTACCAACGAAATGGCACCGAGTATTACTCCGTCGGCAGATGGTTGAGACTGGTAATAATATGGCAGAACTCTGTTCGAACAAGGCGCTTCATTCACATCTTCTGCCGAGCGGGAGATTGTTGTAGTAACATCAATGACTTTTTCTTAGTTCCCGACGGGTGATGGAACCTCGGAACCTCATCTGCGGCCGCACGAGCCATTGTGTTCCCCCATTATCGATGCTTTCCCCCGGTTTACAGGACCTTCATGGAACCCAACGCACACTTGGAGCAGTCGCCCAGGTGATTCAATTCAATTCCATACCACCCATCTCAACAATAATTATAAGCCAAACACTCGGAGACCGTGGGGCGTAGAAGCACACAACATGCGGAGTACTACGGTCCGTCCAATTTGTTCGTGGTGGTGTGTGCATCTCTGGCGAAGCGAGTACCGGGTCCCGTATTTTATAGTTTGTCACATTCACAGCCAAATCTCTTGGGCTAGAGCCTGAATTCTTTTTTTTTCCCCAAATAAGGCGCATTGCTTGCTTCCTGCCAGGTGAATTTATTATTAGATGTAATTCGCCCTAATCCCTGTTTGATTTTGCACTTGGCACTACATACGGAGTAGAACTAGGGTAATTAAGCCGAGTTGTGTGTCTTAGACGTCTTTCCGTGACTTGGCGTGGTGGGAGCTTCTATTAATACGACACTACGTAACTATTAGGATAATATCCTCTTTGTGATACAATAACCTCAAAATGACTGCAAGTCTTGGTGACATAAATAAAGCATTACGCCCCTTAAGTTCCATGTCTTATCCCACTTCCGTTATACTATCCGCCTATCTAAGCACCTTAATATATTGATTAAACCCCCTGATAAGAACATTCCGTAGTATATTCATAATGCGCGCCTTCTTCTTCTTCTTCTTCTTCTATATCACTACCATCTACGGCGCAGTAATTCTGCGCGATGCTGATGATGGGCATGCGCCTGCGCCTGCGCCCCCAGAGCACAAGCCAGCAGATACCGAGCTAGACGCTACTGACGATCTGTTCAGTCGCCAATCAGGAATAGGAATGTGTTTACCCATAACGCCTTCTTGGCGGACGGCCGGATCTCGGCGAGGACAGCGCATTCAGCCGACAATTACTACTAGGGGAAATACCCCATACCGACTTGGTGAATTAACGATAACTGTCGACGCCCGCTATGTCGCGGAAACCCGGAGTGCAGATGGCGTGATCCGTCACCCTATAAATCTCACCATCGCAAACCCCGGCTTTCGTTTTGGTAGGATTCGTTTGCAAAGTTATCGGAGGAGCGGCTACTTTTATCGTCGCCGAGAAATGATCGAAACTCACATAATCTCCTATGCTGTTGGAAGTTCCACGGTTTGTGTGCTTGTTGAGCACCTTAGCGGTCCCTGGTATATAAGTATTGAGGATTGATTTGGTGGCAAAGAGCGATGGAAAGAGAAGATAATGTAGAATTGCTATCTAGGAATTCCAGAATCTAGCAAGGAAATGGAAGCTTATTATAAGCGCTAAATCTATCAATTAGATAAATCTAGGTTTCACGACGGCCATTTTTAGCGTATCGTGGCAGTGGATACGACGAGGGTGGGATGATGAGCTGCAGCATCGGGTATCGGGTCTTCCAAGTCTCAAACTTGCTTCGTACCTGCCTCTGATGCCATCACTTGCTCTCTGCACGAGGCGGGCAGGAGGCATTACATAGGAGGGCAGGAGCGAGAGAGGGGAAAGTTTTCCATGTACTCCGTAATCGGTACAGGACGCAGCGAGTCACCAGGTGGGCTGGAAGACGCAGTGACGCACCTTGGGTTGTGATGAGATATGCGGTACCTGACCTATCAGATTCATCAAGGCTTCCTTTGCTTACTATTGCTCTTTCTCTCTCTCCTCCTCTCTCACTACATATGATTTATACTGTGTATTACGGAGTATGCATGCAGAGCAACTCACAGTTGCGAGGAGGCGCAGGGCTGGGGAGAGGAGGCTGTTTGGCAGCGATCCCGGAGCCACTGTTGATTGGTCGGCTGCGTGTTACAGAATCGGCCCTTGGCCAAGTCCAATCAACAAGTCAACAGGTTCCGGCCTTCGTCTCACCCTGGTTGCTGCCTTGACTCCCTCCACGTCATGGGAAGCACGGAAGGCCGGAAGCACGGAAGCACGGAAGCACGGAAGCCCAAGCCAATGGACTTATCTGATGAGATGTTCTTGTACTGCCAGTACTGGTTGAATCAGGCCACGGGCGTTGCACTGTCTCATCTGGCCGGCCGGCTGGATGTCGTGCATCCGTGACTGTGACCTTGTCGGGCTGCATGTATGTCTTGGACGAGGAAGCCACGCCATGGGTTCTATGCAGACAGAACTCCTCTGCAAGGCAAGCTCCGTCTGTGCTGTGGCCTTCTCTGGTCCGGCCTGATGGGTGGTATTATGGGTGGCGTGGGTGGTGTGTGTGGTGTGTGTGGTGTGTGTGGTGTGTGTGGTGTGGTGGTGTGGGTGGCGTGGGTGGCGTGGGTGGTGTGATTGCTGTGGTGGCTTCTGGAAGTAGGCGCGACCCGGAGGACCACTTGGACGTGGCTTCCAGTTGTCTGTCTTGTCGTCTTGTCGCCTGTCGTCTGTCGCCTGTCGCCTGTCAGGGCAGGGCAGTCCACCGCGGCAACGAACGACCACAGCCCAACGGCATAGTCTATCGTCGATCGTCTATCGTCCGTCTTATCGCCCACCTTTCCTTCAGTTGTCTGCTCGCACATCCGAAATGAACGACCTCGTCCTCCTCCACGACGCCCCTCGCTGCATCAGCAACGTATGTAAGACTCCAAAAGTGGTGGAGAGGCTAAAAAAAAAAAAAGGATCCTTCTGCTGCTGCACCATCCTTCCAACTTGAAACTCTCAAACCTGGAACCTTGCTCGTCTCCATGGAATCCTCGACTCCGTCTACCCAGTTTGGTTATCTAGGACCAGGCTCCATTGAACCCCCAGACGGTACTTCTTGTCATAGTGGTTGTTTTTTCGTGCTAAGTGAGAAGCAATTGACAGCCCCTCGAAGGCCCGGCAGAGATTCCCGCCCTGGTCTATTATGGCCGTTGTCGTGCGTCTTGGGGGGGGGTTTCTTCCAACGAAGCCCAGCAACGACTTTCGACGCGCGCCCAAGTAAAATAGCCCAAATCCACCTTGAGCCCACCTCGAGCCCACTCACTCCGACAAACTATGGAAGCCTGGAAGCCTGGAAGCCGCTACTCTGATCGACGGAGCCCCTTCAATGTTCCGCGACAGCCCTCGTACTCTACTCCTAGAAGCCCACCTGCCCTCTCTACGATTCATCCGACACTTGTACGCCGCCTCATTCTCTCTTAGGCTTGGCCAAGCGCTCAGAGAAGGGGTGAACTTTCAACGGGTCCAGATAGTCCTAGTCTAAATCAACAACCCCAGCTTACAGATTTGGCGGGCTGGTGACGCCGGCTGTCCGGGTACCGTGTCGCGAGCCTGACCTTGTTAGCCTGAGAAGTTTGGATGAATGAGTCGGCCACAATGAAATCTCTCCGTGGTCCCCCAAGGGCCCCCCTCTAACACACTTTCACGACTTGTGGACGCGTACAGTATTATTCGTGTTCATTTCGAGCTACAGCCAAGACAGAGACTAGCCATTCTTACGAGCCGACGAGGATGGAGAGTGAGTACGAGGAGAGTGAAGACAGGATGTACCCGTGCCCTTTCCCAAACCCCATCTAATACACACGCCTCGAGCTCAAACTCAGCGCCTAGAGATGCAATCTCATCTGGGCGGCGTCTGCGGTCAAGCCCAGGTGCCGGTCCATCCTGAAAGAGCTTTCCACGCCTTCTTCCTGACTCTCCAACTTCCTGGTCTCCCCCATTCGCATCTTTGTCCTCCCTCGAAAGAGAACCACACCTCTCCCACGGACCCGCTCTCTTGTCGTGTCTTGTCGGATCATTTAGTCGCGTGTACTCCGTACATTTGTCCTGATTCTGTCTGTCTTCGACAAGCCTCACGAAGGTCACATCATTCATTTGGTTTTCGCCTAGTCTCAGTTCAGCTTGGAACACAACTCGGAAAGATCTCTATACCTATTCGAACGCATACTTCATTCTTCCTCTCTCTCTTACAAGCCCATCAAGTCTGCTGTAGTAGTTGAAAGAAGCTGGCCCTCTTTCTGCTTCCTTCAAAGCCTTTCACTTTCGCTTTGGGATCATATATGCAGCAGTGCCCTTCCTATCCTATTCACTCCTCACAGACAAACAAGTCTCTCAGTCACGACTTATAGCACCCCATCATCGACCAACGTTACTCAATCGATTACGTCGAGCTGAACTTGCCGATTGTTATTGCGACAACGAACCGACAGACTCGTCTCCTGTACGTGGCTGGTATGTCCTCTTTCCATGAAACCCACAGCAACTTTACGTTGTCATAAGGCATCGAAGTCGCGTTGACGTCGTATGAGACAACGAGCGAGAATGAGCCCAACGGGGAAAGAACTGCTTGCTATCAGGCTTTCAGGCGCAAACTGACATGATGATTCTTTCAGGTAGAAGGCCGGAAGCAACACACTCGTCTATTCCCAGAAATTTTGGGCTGCTCACATGTTTTAAGACTTTTACTGCAACATTGATTCTGTCGCCGAGAAGCGCTGTACAGCACTCTTCACCGACTGAGTTCAACGATCAAAATCTTTGCTTCGTTATTGCTGAACCACCTTGACTCCTTATTCCATCACCCCGCGGTACATCAAGTTCGAGCAGCATTTTGGGATCATTTTGGTTCGTTCAAAATTGGATATGAGCGCCCACGCAATACATGGGAACGACGGATCTTTATCCGGTGGTACCATGTGGATGAGCCCCCCAACTTCACAGCCACGAAAGAGGCCGGCGATAAATTACACGGACAATCCATACGGATTGGGAGATGCTGGTCGCCAGATGTCCTCCTGGGGTGGCCTACCGATGCATCAGCCCGCAGAAGCGGCCACTTCGCAACCGACATCTACTTCCCAAGATCTCCTTACGCTCTCCCTGCCTTCCGAAGGTAAGCACGATGCCAGTTGTGTCGGCGATCTGTCCCCTGAGGCTGACTGTTTTCCCCAGGTTCATGGAACCAGCCATCATGCGGCGAGATTCTCGACTTTCAAGGCCTGGATACCGAGGGTCCGATCGGTCAAGCATACACCACGGATGAAACTGTACCAATCATTGATTTGAGGTTTTCCAATCAACAGCAAGACTCGGACAACTTGGACTCGGAGGGCAGAATGAACAAGAGGCGATTTTCGGGCTCCTCATTGGCCGTTTCGAGCTGTGAGCCGTTATCTGACATACCTTCGTCCTACGATGATTTCCCTGCGACCATGTCAGAGGCTCCGTCGTACGCATCAGAGTACCTACCCACTTCAAATCGAACATCACTCATGTCTTCCATTCACCAGTCCCCAGTAGCTTCGCCTCGGGCCACTTCTCACAATCGACCTGATCAGGTTCGAACTCAGAGCCGTGGCCGCGCTTCTCCTTCCCCGCGACCCAGCGCTCGATCTGCGCCATATAGTATTGAAGGGTCCAATAATCAACGGTGGTCTACTGGATCCTATGCCCCAATGCAAAACCGACGATACTCTCCGCTTGTCTACCACAATCATGCGCAGGATGGGTACGGGGCGAACCAGCGCATGTCCCTCCAGAACTATCCACCAAATCCATCAGGCCCAACCTCAGCGCACATGGGTAGCTTTCACAGCCATCATCAGCCTTCACACCATCACCAGCATCCGCACCCGCACCCGCACCTGCATCATCAACCATACTATCTCCCTGGCCAGCCTGCGTTTCCTCGGCATACTATGATGTTGCAGTCGCAACTGCCTCATCAGAACATGTTTGAGCAGCCGCCTCCATTGCCGTCCCAAGGACTGTTCAAAATGCTACAGAGTAACGGCGATGCTCACACTTTACACGGCCATTACACAGATTTATCCGATCCTCCTGATCTATTTGCTGCCTTGAAAGAGGAGCAAATCCCGCCACCCGAGGAAGACATGAACCCATCGGATTCAAGCCTGATTCCATACGAGCAAGCTTTGCGTTTTGAGGGCGATCTGTATACCCCCAAATGGGTCCGAGGGCATGGGAACAAGCGTGAGGGTTGGTGCGGCATCTGCAAGCCGGGGAGGTGGCTTGTTCTCAAAAACTCGGCATTCTGGTACGACAAGTCATTTACGCATGGCATTAGCGCGGCGACTGGCAGCCCCTTCGAGGAGCCTCTCGATACTCGACGTATGGACGGTAACCCAGACGTCTGGGAGGGTCTTTGTGGTAGCTGCAACGACTGGATACCACTGGTCAGTAGCAAGAAAAAGGGCACGACATGGTTTCGGCATGCATACAAAGTAAGTAGAACGTCGAACCCAGTGAGTCCTGAGAAAAAGGAAGGGGGGCAGCCCGAAACTAACCGCGCGGTCTCAATAGTGTCACACCCACCAAAAGGTCAAGGATACTCCGAAAAGGCGACGGGAGACGAATTGCAACAAAAACTCGGCAGGACAAGGTGCTCGTCCCAAGACGGAAGCTACTACACCACATACACCCGTTACACCACAAGTTCTTACGCCGGCATCGGGCCTGAACACACCAACCACGATGTCAGCACCTCAGCTTCAACTCAAGGTTCTGCATCAGCAAAAGCAGATGTATCAAAATTTTACATCAGCTGTACCAACACCCGAACCTTACAACCCGCCCGGTTCTCAATCTCTTTGCATGCCAGGAACGGCATCAATGATGGACAATATGATTTGAATAGACACTTTTGTTTCGATTTCAAACTCTCCTAGGTTTTTGTATTTATTTTTTGGTCATGGACATGAATACTTGGACAACTCATTATTCTTCCCTTCAGATGAAGGGAAAAGAATTGAGAGATGTCACGAAGTCACGATATTGTTAGAAGTGCTGTCGAGGAATGGATGACTCGGAGCACAGTTTCACTTTTCAGTCACGACTCATGTGCGATGATTTGGGAAGCAAATAGGAGTATAGACGGTTTCTGCATGGGCTTTTGGGTGGCCGAGGAACATATGGTCAGGGGTTCAAACTGTAGAAGTATTTGGAAGCTGGGAGAAACCTGTCAAGACCCGGGATGGAGACCTGGCCTTTGCTGCAAATTGTTTGATGCTGGTTGTTCTACATTTCTTCTTCTTCTATTCTCTTCTCATTCTTTCGTTAATGTAACTTTCGACCAACCTATGTATGTCCTGTCATACTTGCTCTTTTCTTGTTTGTTTGTCCGGTCTCTGACCGTTTGTCCTATTTCTTTTTTTTTAGTCTCTGCTCTATTGTCTCTACTTCTCTTGCATCTATATATCTCAATACGATACCGCTACAGATTGTGTGGAGGGGCAATTACGCCATGAGCGAATTTCTTATCCTACCATGGTTCTAACTTCTCCTATTCAGGCCATCCCACTTGTAGGGCATATACAGTCTCCTGTATCTTTGGCCCTTTGCTCAACGAAGCTGGTCGGACTTGAGCATGTGTTTCATTTTACTTTTATATTTCCCATTCTTCTTCATGGGCGGGGTCGGTAGGCTCTCTCCAGAAGAGGGTTTGGAAACAATGTGTGTTGAAAGGAAAGACACGGACGGATGCAAGGAAAAAGTTCATTTCAGTACGGAGTAGTAGAGCAGCCTTGTGGGCATTTCGATGCGCTTCCCTTGGGGTGTTCTGTTGTGCTTCCACCGAAGAAGCTTGTGGTGCCATGACAGCCAATCATTCTCGGCGGGAGCTGAGCTGCTGCCACAGACCCAGCGCCAATGGCAATGCCAGCCTCGACGAACCATGGCCGCTGATGCTGCGCGCAGCAGTGGGTGGGTGCGTGCGTGCTAGTGCGGCGTGGTTGACCTGTTTGTTTCGGAAGCATTGTTCTTGAAGGTGGTGGAAATATTTCATCTGAAGCCGAGCCCAAATGCTGCTGAGCTGTTTCACCACCAATTTTCACTAAACAAGGCTGTTCGTAGTGTACAGTGCGGAGAAGTGCGCCACCCACACATGGTCCCTGGTTTGTAGATTGTGTCATGTTCGCCAACCATGCCCAGCTCTTTTCAGAATCTTTGCCGTAGATCAAATGTGAAGCGTGCTAGCATGACTTGCTCGGTTGATTGGCTGTTCTTTCAGTTCCTTTCCCACCGCGGCAACGACTACGTTGTGTCCCAGCATGCTCCCAGACATTCGACGACTTGGGCAGCGCTTCACGGCCCCTCCGACTAGTGTGTTTGATGCCAAGAACAATTTGCCCAATTCATGGTTGAAGGTTTCTGCCAGATCAATCGGCGATGTGCTGATGCGTTGGTGACCACTTTGCGTCCACACACGTTTGAGGGAAAAGTCATAGTGATGACGACAAATGACGATCAGATCCATGGCCTCGCACTCGTTGAATATGAGCGGAGAGCAGGTCACTTGCCTGAAGTTGAAACGTGAGATTTTAAAAAGGTACTTTTTTGCTCTCACCGTCTCGTATCGGTTGACTGATGGCCAAGTCAGACACGTCCCACATGTCGAGACAGGTTGTCTGAAGATGGAAATGGAACTGTTTTCTTTCTACTCCTCCCGGAGTGCTCCATTGGACGAAGAGGAAAAAGAAGAAGAAAAGAATTCCCATGTGAGCCAAGCAGTCTTTTCGCATTTCTCGGCATGGAACAGAATGGGAATTCGGCAGTCCGATCGGGGTTTTGCTTAGTTGGTGTGGAACAAGGGGCCCAAGCACTGCCAAAAAGATGGTCAACAAGTTTGTAAAGACGCAATTGTGCAAGTCGATCGAGATCTGTTTGGCCAAATTTCCCCATTTCGGTAAAAATGAATTGGCCCACAACTCACGGATTACGACGACCCCCGCGGTTGCACCCAACGTGATGATGATGGCTCGGCTCGGGTTGGGACTTGCGAGTGCGTGCTGAGGGAAGGAAGTGTGCCTGGTGGGATTGTGCCTGCCGTGTTGGGTGTCCTGATCAGTGAAGTGACTTGGCATGGAAGGAGTGGCCGAGAAGATATGCGCCAATGGTTGTGAAGCTGCATGAGATGCGTTCGAGATGCGAGAACCTTTTTACATTTCACACGACAACCAGAGGCTCGACCTGAGGTGCAGTCGGCCATCACACCCATCACACCCATCACGCCCATCGCACAGTGGAACGGTGTGTGCATTGTGAGGCTCCGCTTGTCTCTTGAGCCACTCAAACAACACTCAAACAACACGGCAACTCTCTCCCTGGAAACTCCATGTCGATGCGAGGGTCGATGCGAGGGGACGGGCGGACATCATCCACTTGTCATACAGCCAGAGTGGCCAGAGTGCAGCCCGACCAGACTTGGCCAAGGCAGCCGTAATTGTTCAACGGATCAAAATAGATGGTAACTCGGTTAACTGGCAAACAACCCACAGATGATAGTTCGAGCTTCCAGGGCACGGCCGGCCGATGGTTTGCAACAGAAACGGCTTAATTAGCGAATCCTTCTTGTTATTAGTCGCGGCAAGGACCCGGAGGAAGCTGATCTGAGCCATGCATGGCCAATCCCGGGTCAGTCAGCAAGACTCAGGTCATCCAAACATCCCTGTTCCGCCCTTTTCTCGGATCTGAGTATCGGTCGGTCCTCGCTGTTCGATTGAAAGTGATGCACCAATTGCTCGTTGGTTGTCTCCCCCCCCCCCAAAAAAAAGATCGAAAGTTGGGTCCGGCGTTGCACTGTGCCTGGACAAGAGCCCCCCCGGTGCACCGACCAGACAATCCATCGCCAACCGATCGAGTCGCTCGCTCCATCTCATCCCGCCGTTTGGTCGTTGGTTTATTATCCCATCCCAGTTTCCAGTTGTTCGTTGTTTTTGGCGGCTCGCCTTGGATATCATTGCCCTCTCATCTATAATTCCATCGCACCCGGCCATCCTATCCTTCCCAGCCATCCCCATATGGGGACAGCTTCAGTTCACCATCCCCCCCTGATTCGATTCTGTCGTGTTCAAAACCAGCTGCACGGCAACTAAATTCTGTCTCCCTTCTCTCATACTCTTTCAGTAGCGGGGTGTCCACCCCCTTGTTGACTAGATTTTTATTAGCGGTGCCAAAGGCAAGCTCCATCCGCCCCTCCCTTGATTCCCACACCTGGTTTGGAGTAATGCCTCTCTGTCACAGACTCACAGCTAACAAAACCTCTGCCCTTCACGCAGGCTCTTAGAAACCTAGCGACCTGCTGATTCCTCTACTTTTTTTCCCCGTCAAACTCCTGTCCCCCCCTCTCTCTCTCACGATTTGTTCTTCACTTTGCGTCTCTAGACCGTGAACAACACTCTAGCCTTGTTCCCCTCCTATTTGCCTATTTCTGCTTTCTCTGCGCATAGTCTCACCGCCGACTTGGACTGGGCTAGCTTTCGTAATCGTCCTTTCCTCCGACCAGTTGCGTTGGTTGCGGTTATCTGCAATTGCACAACCGCCGCGGTCTACTGTACGTCCTCGTACCGCATCACCTTGATTGAATATACGCGAGCGCCTTGCACGCAACTGTTCAGATCACACCACTGGCCATATTCAAAGCTTGGATGCGGACCCAGGGATGAACCTATTTTTTTGTCATAGTGTGTAATTGCCATCACAGAGCTGCTATGAGCGAGGATCCTCTGGCCGCAAGGTACGTTCACTCATCCACCCACCACCACCGTCCAAGTTCCCAATCTCCACTTTCCACCACCATCAATCAAAAAGCTGCACGTTTGGACTGACTGATGAATACATCGTCGTGTGCACTCCGTAGTAGCTTTGGAGATCCAAACGCTCAGCCACTCACACCGAAACAAACACCCAAATCCATCGCCTTTCCGAGCCCCGTTTTCGAAACACCCAAGCCCTATCAGGGCTCTTTTACCGACGCCGGCGGTCTTACTCCTCGCTTCGCGGAGGAGTATTCTGTCTTCAACGCTACCCCAGGCAATTTACGAGGCACACAAGGCATATTTCCTGACTTTGCCGGGGCAACTGCATCAGCAACATCTTCGTTGGGCCACAAACGTATCTTGTCTGCTGAGGGCTTTGCCGTCGAAATAGCAGCGCATGTTAATCACGCTTCATCCAACTCAAGCGCTTGTCTGCCACCAGTGGATCACGCCCATCGATCAATTTCCTCTCCCGACCAGTCCATCATACGAAAGAGTCCCTCGGCCACCATTTCACAGTCTCAATTAAGCCCTGCCTCGTGCAAGACTCCGACTTCATCGAAGAGGGCTCGGCGAGGCACCATTGCCGAAACTGAACCGACGCAAGTCATATCACCCCCACCCACAGCTCGAAAGGGAGGGCGCAAGCTCGTCCCAAAGCCCAGCAGCATGCAACATGACCAAGGCTTCGGTCATGCAGATTTTCATGATCCTTCACAGCAGGACATGGCAGCGTTCATGGGCAATGTTGGGGACATGTTTGGATATCCCATGTCAGCCCCAGCCGGTATTACGCAACCCAACTTCTGGGACCCATCTATGTCTATGGGCATGGATATTGATTTCACGACATCGGGAACGCTTTTATTCCAACCCACTACGGCATCTTCTCATCGCCATACCGGTTCATTTGATTGGAACAGTGACATTCAGCTTTTCCAGGATCCAAATGCCCCGCCATCCTCGAATCAAGAAAATTTACAACCTTCCGGACAGGAAAGGACACTGGCCCCAAAACCACCCGTGCCCAACCCTGCCTGTACCAATGTTGGTTGTCACTCAATACCAGCAGCATATCCTGCTAATAATACGACCAGCATGGACGACGATCCGTTCGACATGAGCAACGCTAGTGACGCAGTTAACCCTGGTCTCCTATTTAGCCGCCCCCAGAGTGCAGCCGCGGGTGCTGATCTCGGCAGCTATGCTCAGTCTGGTTCGGCCGAGGCAGCAATTGTACAAAGAGGAAAAGTGCGAGGAGCAGACATCCGCAGGTCGAGTAGCTCCCGGGAGACGAAGAGCAACACCGAAGCTCCAGATCGAGCAATCGCCAGCTCATCTGTGAAGGCATCGGGAAGGCCAGGGCTCGGCCGAAGTGTCAGTGAAAGCCGAGGCAAGAAGCTCATCAAAAGAGGAGCCCTTCCGCTTTTAGCTCCTGCTGCAGCCAGGCCAGCTAGTGGTCCGGGGCTCCCGGCCAGCAAGTCAACAACAGGTCGTGTATCAGGGAGGATATCGCCGTTCAAAAACCAGCAGCGCTTGACCAGTCTCGCATCCATCCCTGAAACCTCCCCACACTCACGCCCATGTACCTCGGTGCGGTTGTTCATCGACGCCCACGGACGCGCCCGAACGGAGACGACTATGGGTGGAGGGAGTTCTCTGATGATGGCTCGGAGTCGAAGCTCTCAAGACCTGGCGACAAGTCGGGGGGGCTATTGCTCATCAGTAGAGTGCGGCGAGGATTCTGATACGGATGACGAGCCGATCATCATCCCGAGTCGCAACAGCTCATTTCATACATCCTTTGCTCTTCCGGACCCCCGAAAACCCGTCGGTTCGATTTTTCACTCATCAAGGAGAAGTGTAAGCGAAAGAAGCAATAGCAACTCGGCCAACGAAGGAGAGAGCGAGGCAGAGACTGTGGTCAATGAGAGACCTGGCAAGGTCGGGGATGCCATGAGCGAGTTACGTAAAGTAGTTCAGGATCGACAGAAACGATCCCTGCGACTGAACAGTTCAAGATGCCAACAATCGTTCAACACGGCTCATCCACGCAATTTCCCTGGAGGAATCATTTCGCCGACGAGTCTGACCGAGTCCAGTTACGGCCCTGACAATTACGGCATGCGCTGTGTGTGCAACAATAGCAAGGCAGACGAGGGAGAAGGCTTCATGGTCCAATGGTATGTGGCCACTGGATATGTTCTACAAGATTGGAAATGACTAACAAGACGGTTCCTTAGCGAGTCGTGTGAAATGTGGCTTCATGGACAATGTATCAACATTACCAGGCGAACGATGCCAAGCGTGTATATTTGTGGGTTTTGTGCGAATACACCCAACATGATCCGAAGGCGTACACGAGATAGCGAGCGAGAAAATGCGTTGGGTATCGGAACCGCGGTATCTCCGCTGGCGAACAAATTGTTCCGGTCTTTTCGGTAGGAAAAAAATGCTGGTTGAAAGAGAGCAAAAGACGGCATTTTTGACACTTGTAAAAATCATGGCGACGGAATTATGGGTTTTCTGCTTTTTCTAGAAAAATACTCCGCATCTGGATTAGTACATACTTGTTCATCAAATGTCAGCTTACCGGCATCGTGTGGGGAAAGGAGATGAAATACGGGAAAGCATTATTCATGTTCATACTGGACGCTTGTCGTTGTTGTCGTTGTTCCCATGCATCCATGGATGGGCATCATTAGATGAGATGTGTTGCATGACGAGGCGATGTGAGCGAGTTCAAAAGCGGCAGACCATGATATATACAAGCTTAATAAGAATTCTTGACGAGTGTGAGGTTGACCAATCATGTATTCACGAAAAGGGGGCTCCGGCTGTAGACGAGTCGAGGTTCCTTCGTAGAGGCAGGTGTTGAAAGGTCAGACAACCAGCCAACAATCTTGTTCCATCAGCAATGTACCACAGTGGGCATGACGAGGGCAAAGTCTTGTTTACGCATGGCGTCAAATGGATCCCCTCTAATCACAAGCGGGTTTCTTATTAGGAAATATATATAAACACAGTTATCAGTGAAACCTAAGCTGATAGAGTAGTGTAAGAGCAGAGACGGAGAACCGGAGAAAGGGGGGGCAGAAGAATGAATCCACACGGGGTAGGAACAGAAGCTAGCTGAGGACCAAAGATAAACAAAGGGTGCCAGCCAAAAAATTAGATACCGTCAGACTCCGACCAAATCGAGTTCCTTGCTTTTCCTTCCCCTTCTCATTGTTACTTTTGTCCCTTGCTACGTTTTCTAGACACGCATCTGACCAATTTCTTTTTTTTTTCGTCTTCACATCTTGTCTAAATAAAAGGCGCCTTAGGTGCCGTTCTTTTCCAAAAAGAACGGTCCCCCGACACAAAATGACACTTGGAAGGGCTCTCCTCTGGAACTAGGTACATCAATCCGTGTCGACACATACGAAGCCATATTGGGGTATCTCGGCACATGTACACGTCAAAAATACCGTATTCAGGGGCCCACTGTACGCCAATTGTTGAGGCGTTTTATTTGCCGCCGAGGCTGGGGAAGGCGGACTCATCCTTGGTGTTGATGGGAGCGGCACCACCACGTCCGCCGCGGAAGTTGCCTCCACGGCCGCGATCGCCACCACGCTCACCACCGCGTCCACCGCGTCCGCCGCGGCTGCTTCCACGAGAGCGCTCAGCTTCGACGTAGCGAGGGTCGAAGTCGAGCGTCTGCTTGACCTTGCGCTCACGCTCACGCTGCTTCTTGCCGTAGCTGCCAGAGATGAACTCCTCGTCCTCGTTCTTCTCGAGAGCCTTGGCATTGGCCCATTTCTTGTCGAGCTTGCTACCCTCGTTGGCCCCACGGACCTTGAAGCCACTCTCAAGGGCGAGCTTCTTCTCGGCCTGCTGGGCCAGGTAGTCGACGTAAGAGACGCTCTTGTCCTCGGGTTCAGTTGGCTCCTCGCCAGCGCCATCCTCAGCGAGGGCTTCCTTCCTCTCAGATCGAGCAATAGCCTCGCCAGCCTGCTCGTCCTTTAATTCAGCTTCGCCCTCGATGGCACCCCATGACTGGGCAGCCTGCTTCTCGGAACCACTACATCGAGTATTCGTCAGTTTACATGTTGATGAAAAGACGGTGAGTGCCGTGTGACAGATAGGATGTGGAACTGAGCATACCCGTGAGCGCCGGATCGAGTGGTGTGGCGGTCCTCGCCCTCACGGGGCCGGCGAGAGCCACGGCCTGCCGAGTGACTTGTTAATACTTCCAACATTACGTCCCGAAATCTCTGTCCAAGTAGCCGACAAGAAGGAGATCGTCATCGGGCCGACTCAAGAATGGAGACTTACTACCACGGACACGAGCACCTTGACCACCACGAGGACCATCTCTAGGGGCCTCTTCAGTGGAGCGAGCGTGGTTGTGGTCGCTACCGGCACCACGGTCGCGGAAAGCTGTTGACGAAATCCATCAGCGTCTCGCCCTCCGAACAATAAGCGTTTGAGGCACCTCGAAGCGATTTGATCACATGTAGATCGGACCTACCAGCCTCATTTCCGCGGGGACCTCCGCGGCGGTTACCAGTGCCGCGAGTGGGAGCAGCGGGAGCCTGGGGCTCAGCAGTGCGCTTGGTGGTGCGTGTGGCAGCCTTGTCGACGGTCTTAACGGGGGCAATGGGCTTGTCCTCGCCGTCGTCGTCGTTGCCTGTTGACATGGTGTCGCGTTAGTCAAGATGATGGCTTCTTGAGCTTGGCTTAACTCGTGAGCAAGACATCTCAGCCATGATGCATCCAAGGACGGCCAAGGGAGCTTTCTATTCGAACGCGAGCAGGATTGGGCAATGTCTGTCCGTACCGAAGTAGGCGAAACGGTTCTACAGCATCGGACAGTTAGCTCTCTGCAGTCACTATAAAGTGAAGGGCAATGGCCAGAGACCACGAGAGCAATCATCATACCTGAGAAGCGACCTGGGACATCTTGATGGCCTTTGGTCGGCTACTTTGCAATTGTCGGTGTCGGCGGTCGGGTGCTACTTGTGGAGGAAGGGGGAGGTGCTTAAGATGGCATGACCTCGGGGAGGATTAAGCGCGCAAAAGTCTCTTCGGGGGGTGAGAGGTGATGAGGCGCCGGCAAAAAAAGAGTCAGTCAGCAGCTGTGGACTGTGTGCGGACTCGAGGGTGGTTTGATGGCGGTGGGAAGAAACTGCACGATCCGCTCTGTTCTGGGGTTGCTCTACTTGTTGGGTGCACACTGCAGACCCAGACGGCCAGAACTAGCAGCGGCCTCGGTGGCTGTACGTAGCTGCTGGCCTGGCTGGCCCACCTTTTCGCTTAATTCCGTAATTTTTTGTGGTGGATTCTGTTATTAGGGCTCCGCGCCGGCATCTGTTAGCCGCGCGCAGCCCTTGTCTGTGTGTGGCACTATTAGCAGGCCATGCCCGGAGCAAGCCACACCAGCACAACATCCAGCCCACAGTTCAGCGGACAGTGAAACAAACACCGTGAAACCCAGCAAGGATTGGTCCGCCTTCATCTCGGGCCAATGGCGGACCAATCATTGGCCTCGGATGCAACATCGTGACAGGCACAAATTCAGATGCTTTTTTTGCCCAACGCTCTCGTGATTTTTGTCCATGTCGATTGAGAATAAAGACTACTCCATGCCATCTATCGTAATGATGTCTACATTTATTCGTGTTTTATACCTCTTAGGCACGGAGAGTACAACTAGGTTCCCTAGGAATTGGTCGAAATTCTTTTTTAGTAGCCAAGTTCACGGCATGGCTCTGAATGTCGCTTCCACCGCTCATCTCGCCCATCTCGCTCAAGGGGGCGAGCAATCCATTGCTTTCTCGTCGGGAACCCAGAAGAGACGGATTGTTGATTGGACCTCACTGTATCATCTTCCAGAACATGCTGCATGTGCCACGGGATAGGCTTCGAAGGATATGGCCGAAAAGAGTGTCCATTGATGGGATCGTTCATGTTCACCCAGAACATGGGTAGCTCTCGCTTCCCGTCTGTTTGCTTGTCCCCATTTCCGTGGCCCAACTGTTCGTTCGTTGCTTTCGATGGCCAGCAACTCCCGAGCTGATCTCTGGGCCTCTTAATCCATCGACGTCTCGTCACTCCTCCATCAATCAAATCGATTCTCTTCAGTCCCCGTTGAAGTATTCCCTGCTCATCCAGCGAATCAAGCTCGCACTCGACAGCACATAATGCACAAAGAGGCGACTGCAAAGTTTCTGTCCTTTGGCTCTTCTGGCCGTGATCAATATCCTCATTTGTATCGGCTGCATCTTTTGGCGGATCCAGCACACCTGTGCACAACCTTCGACTCCCGTAGATCAAGCAGCCATAGCAAGCTCGATGCCAGAAACACCATCCAAAGCTCACACAGTCTGCTTCTCGCAGGACCAACTCCCCGCATGCCCAGCATATCGAGAGGTCGATAATAATGACGTAGCACTCGGCACAGGTGAGCCGCGCAGACTGTCCAAGAATATGGGGCTTCTGAGCCGAAAGACGATAACAGAAAGTACACGTGAACACATCAGGCTCAAAATGTGCATTTGGTGCCATTCTGTGCAAGCTGATTTGGGTTGGGTATTCCACCCATGGGTCTCATTCGAATAGAGCAAACGCCCGACTGTGAAAGGAGAGCTACGGCAAAGAGTGACAACGCTATGGAGTGACAGCTGATGCTCAAACAAACACGAAATTAGAAGAGAAAGAGCGAATCGAGGCTCGATCTCGAAGTCGAAAACTGATATTGGTAAAAGTAGAAAATAAGTGTTATTGAGAGATGAAGTTGACTTTGCTTCTGTGTGCCTGCACACGTTTTTGTGGCTGAAGACAATGAGGCCAGGATGAGGAAGGAGCTCCTCATATTCATTCTTGCTACATAGGTAGCAGTCAAGGTTGAAACATCATCCATCAAGTAACGAAATTTATTCAAATTCAAGAGTGCTGAGACTCATACAGCTTATATTCACAGTTTTCCTTTGCGCCAATATCCATCCAAGGTCCTATGAAAGAAAGACAGAGAGAAAGAATAAAAAAGCGAACGCGAACGCGAACGCCGAGTACCCGCGCCATCCTAGGCAGTATGTTTCCAAATGCTGAAGAACGAATCAAGCAGCTATTATCAAGTGTATGCTGCCTGGGCGCGCCAACCGCTGGCAGTATTTGTACAAGTTACAAGTTGTCCTCCCCCTATTTTGACGCGAAGAGACGGTGCCCTTCTATGGAGAAATCGGCCAGAGTGGTGGTGACACGCTCACCCAGAACGCTCCGAAATCTCCCATCTGGTTTTCCCAACAAGTCTACCAAAGTCTCAAGAATACCAACTTCTATAGCTAAACGCGATTCTTTGGTCGAGAAAGCATATTCAGGCGACTAATGCTGAGACCACCCGTCTTCTTTGACGGACTTGTAGTTGCAGGAGTACGGACTGGTTTTCGCCCAGTGGTGCGATTCTTGAGAGTCTTGCTGGGTGTACGAGTAAAGCGATTTGTCTGGGTGACACTAGCGACGCCAGACTTGACAAGTCTGGGTGCTAGTAGTTCTTGGCCCTCTGGCACATTCTCGTTCTTCCGCTTCTTCGCGGCGCGGTCGCTATCGAAATCACCCTCATCTGCACTAGCTCGATGACGCTTCTTGTTCTGCATCCCATGGGCTGTGCCGGAAAGCAGTTTTATGGGCGTTGGATCTTTATTCTCCTTGTTGGGATGCGAACTCGGTGGTACTTGCGTAGGAAAGCTCCCAGGCATATTCTTAGAACCGGCAGGGCCACTTACATGCCGCACGCTAGATTGGCCAGGCGAAGCACCGAATCCTGACGATTGGGTATCAGTAAATTTAATGGTGTGGTCGCTTCGAAACGTAAATGTGCCTGGTCGAGAAGGAGGTCCAGAAACAGCTCGGCATGATGGGCTGTCAACCAATCGTTTCAAAGGTGAGAGATCTGGATACAAGGAGTGGCTAGTATTTGATTTGCCCAAGACTTCGTCAAGTGCTGGATAATGCGTCTCAATAGTCTTCAGTGCCGGGCGAAGCTTAAAGTTGCTAGCTCTTTGTGGAGAAGGAGAATTTTGTGCATTCACAGCTGAGACAACATCAGGTGTGAAGGTCACGCGCTTCGTCAATTGGCGGCGTGGAGTCGTGAGTGGTATAGGGGGTAACTCCTTGTTGATCCTTGGTGCATCTGGAGTTTTTGAAATTTGAGGGGCCGGTATGGCACTCATGCCATCCTCAAATGAGTTTGTAGTTCCTCGCAGAATAGACTTGACTCTGCTAAAGCTCCTGGGGCTGATGATGCGGCGCTTGAGATTGGCGCCTTTCGAAACCGTAGAATTTAAACTACTGATCGAAGTAGACTTTGGCAATGAATTCAAACTAGTTTTCGAGGGTGAATGAACTAGGGACACTGTGTGTTTGATCGTTCGTTTGGTAAAAGCTGGTGAGGGGGCCACAGGCGCCTTCTTAGGACTAGCAAGTCTAGAAAATATAGAGCTGGACTTGCTGGGCGACGTGGTGAACGACTTGGGCCGCGTAGTGGCCGAATCATCCTCTTGTCGCTGTTTGACTCTCTTCGCAGCAGATGTCAAAGGTGGCGCTCTGGCAGCAGTCGAGAATTTCCCTGGTGTCGAATTCGTGTTGTGCTTCTTCGCGATTGTCTGCCTGTCGCGGTCACTGTCGTCGAGATTGGCCGCAGAAGATTTCCGTTTCAGATTAGGCTTCGACCGTGCGTCTCGAATTTCGTCCTCGTCCATCTTGCCAGCGGATCGCAATGCTCCATCAGTCCTCTGAGAAGTTGGTGTAGAGTCCAGGTTGGCCTTGGACGGAGTGCGCTTCAGTGCTTTGACTGGAGTAAAACGACCCTCTTGTGCCCTCCAAGCAGATGCATGACCCTCAATCGAATCGATTTTCTTGAACTCGGCCATATGAGCAGAACTGAACCGCCCAACTTTACCCTTCGGCTTCGCAAATTGTCTGTCTGCAATACTCACACCGCCCTCAGCCTCTCGCTGCGCAACCAGTTCTGCTTTGATTTTGGCTGCTTGATCGCGGATCTCGCTCAGCATACGCTGAGCGTCACTACTGAGCTGCGCGTCGGCAGCTTTACGGGCAATTCGAAATGTGAAGTTTGAATTGGGTATGCTATTGACCTTGGAAGGAGTTCCATCTTGGCCGTTGGGAGCCCGGCCTTCCTTGGGAATGTCGGCAAACCCGAGCCTGAGGGCAGAGGAAGGGGCACCAGTGCTGGAGTGGAATCTGCTAGGATGCATTTCGCTGCGGGGAGGCTTCAAAACAGAGGAAACCGGTGTAGTCGGTTCAGGCATCGGTGAGTGCATGGATGTGTCTGCGTTTACGTGCCTGCCTATATTTCGGGACGGCGTCTCATCTCCTTCGACGACGGATCCCAGTTCTGGAGTGGCTTTTCTCTGCATGCAAACTCTGGTTAGATACAGCTTCGGTGAAGGTGAACCGTACCACATGATGTTCGCACGTGGAGAAGGCATACCTTAACAGCGCTGGCACTGGCCAACCTGGCCGACCGTCGACGAGGCGGTGACATGATTGTGCTATCGTGAAGTCCTCACCAATAGCTCAGCCAGTATAGTTAGTTAGTATTGAGGATAATTGTGTTAATAGGAGGGCGGCAATGCGCGCAATGCGGGCCAGAGAGGAGCAAAGCAGAGGAATGTGATGTGGTGACGGTGTATGATGTCAAGTGGGCAAAAAAGTGGTAGTTTGACGGATGGGGCTTTGTTGATGTTCATGCAGGACGGTTTGTTTACTTCACGTGGTCCAAGCTTCCAAGCTACGCGACATGCCGTTGTTGGGTCAGTGGCACGAACGGTGTGTAGTGCGATCTATACTGTATATGCACTGTCTACCGGGTAGCTGATAGCGAACCCAGCGTCATGAAGCATCTGAGAGGCAGCGATTTGTCTACCGACTCGTTGAATCACTTTAACCCAGCCGTGGCCTGCGGGTGTCTTGTACAGCCTATGTGGTTTCCCGAACGATGAAAATACTGAACCATTTTTGCTTCCCGCTGCGATTGGCGGCTCCAACTGAAAAGCCGTGTTGCCCTGATGAGGCAGGCCACTTTGGGGGACTAATCCGCACTGTCCATGTTCACAGTCGCGGCTGGGGGCCTTTTCTCTTTGGGCAATTGGCCCCCACTCGCAACTTGCTAGGTCTGTCACCGCTCGGGAGCACATTCTTTCCCGTCCCTCACGGAATCCAAACAGTCCAGGCAGGAGGAAGATGTCTGCCAGTGCATGCAAACAAGAAAAGCCATTGTTTTCCTTGCCTACGACGGCGCCTAGTAGTAGCGGCGGATGATACAATAGCCATACCGTCTGCTGCAAGAGGACCAGTCTGAGCGCACCGATGCATCCGCCCTGTCTTTTGGGTGGACTCGAACGACCATCTCCAGATAGTGTTGCTTCATCTTTTTTGCGAATGACCAACTACAACCTGGCCAATAAACAGCCGTGGACAACTCTCCAAGTCCAAGTCGCCAAGACGGCCGGTCATTGGGCATCAAAGGACCAGGTGCTGTATCTCCGGCAAGAAGCATTTCATTGCCATCACATGCTCCTACTTCGAAAGGAAGGAGACAAACCTCGGCGTCTTCGATTAAGCTTCCGAACACTGGATTCATGCTGCCATAGTACCAGTGACATCAGTCCTTCTTGTAATGATATTTGTTTTCATTTCCGTCGTTTCGCGAGCCCTCGCAATAATAGTCCGTCCGTCAGTCCCGAGAGAAATGTCCGGGTCTCCCGGAAAAAAACCATCCGATAGTAAAGTGGCACTCGTGAGCTCCTAGCCCTGTTTAGGAGGTGGCTTGTTTAGGCGAAGGCGTCTAGAAAATTTCCGACGTCAAGATATCCTCTTTTCCGCCGATCACAAGGCGATTGGGATTAGCACGCTTCTTAAGGCTTCTTCAGGCCGTCCAGCATTGGGGTATCCCTTTGCTAGCGTAGACTAGCCACCATGTCCCGTCAACTCTTTTTTGTTGTGCTGGGTTTTTGAAGGTATAACTTCCGGCGTAGCTCACTACTACACGATTAAAAGAAATTGCTGCAGCATGTTCATCACTCGCTTTTGCGCAATGAGACAGCTTTTTAATTTTCTTTGTTTGCTGGTTATCAACATCCGCCAGCCACCATGCGAACCTGCACAACCTCTCCGAGATACAGGACTTTAACAAGACGGGGGAGATGGGTTGATGGGAGTGGTGATAGAGAGGACGGGAAAACGCCGGAGAGATCAAGCACCGACTTGTGCTCCACGATATGCTGGACCAGCATGAACTGCTCTCTGATCGAGTGCCAAAGCGGGGTGTGCGCCTCATTACAGAAAACGTGCCTCGGTTTAATATTAGTCGACTCACTAGTCCGTACGGAGAACGGAGCACAAACACGTATACATAATGTATGTACAGTGAGTTGGTTGTGTGGGTCCTAGTAGCGTTTACTCCACGAGCATGTCAAGTTACACACACTGCTTTCTTGCATTCACTCCGTACACTATTTTGCGCTCCCGCTGTTGGGCCGGCCAACCCGTGATGGACCAGTGGACAGGGTTAGGTCCACGAGTAAAGTTTTGAATGGATGAGGGGAAACCAGAGACAGACCAGGTGATGTGATGTGCTGGCTTCAAGCGCGCGATTTCATGTTGGCACTCGGTGAAGGCCGTTGACGGAGCATGGCTTGGAAAACAGTTTGCACCATCGGCGGCTGTTCGGCTTGGCTTGGTACCATTGATTATCATGATAGCCATGGTGAGCCTGTTGAGCATTGCAAAGCGGCGTTCAGAGTTGTGTACGGAGTACGGAGTATTGCCTCAAGAATGCCGAGTCAAGAAAATGCCACGAGCATGACGAAAGAAAGGGAAACTGATTGTCGGGGTCAAAATGTACAAAACAAGTCCGACCTCGCTCCACTGCACAATAGCCTCTTGGTGTTTCGTGAGGAGAGTTTGTTGGGGGCACGGGGGGCACGGCGCTGTTCTCGGCCGGGGTTGGGGGTTACTAGGCCCTGGTAATCTGGGGCCTTTGCACACGAACAAGACCCCGGACCACTACTACAGACCACCCAGTGGAACTGCCCCAGCGCGCAAGTTGTGCGAATGTTTCGGAAGGTAGCGGGTCGTCTGCCTTGTTGGGCGCTTTGGACGTGGACATGGCAGCGCGACAGCGTGCAGCTGGCGCCTGGCGAGCCGGCGACTTCATTTTTCGGGGCCTGCGAGGCATTGCGTGTATCGTGTATCGTGTATCGTGTATCGTGTAGTCCCTACGTCCGCATTGTCAGAGGCAGAGACGGACCCCTCTCCCAGCCATGATAGTACGTACATACATAAAAGCGACGGGGACCGACGGCTGCTAAGGTCAAGTCCATCCGACTTCATCATCGCCGAGATCCAGATCCAGGTCCAGATCAAGCACCGCTTTTCAGGAACGACAATTGCATCGCATCTGCCTCTCGCTTCGCCCTGCAGCCAGATTTTCACTGCTGTCGGCTCTGGCTTGCCTCGTGTCTGGTGCCTTGGTGCCTGTTGGTCTCCCCCGCAGTGCTTATTAGGTCGATTTATTTTCTCGCCTTCCCTTTCTCTCCCCGGTCATTGCCGCCAAATCCATCATTGTCTTACCTGCCCTTTTATCTGCCAAGCAAAATCTTGATCGTTATCACAACGACGCAGAAAGCCTCCGACTTCATCCTATCGCTGTTGCACCCCGCGACTCGTTCCTGACAATTCGCTCTCCTTCGGGAACCTCCGGCCTATCGTTGACGTTCTTCGTCACCTGCTACCGTTTTGTTTCCCTAGAGACTGGGGCGCTTGCCGCACGGGGCTGTCATCTTCAGAGGCCCTGCGCCGTGACCCTTGGGATGGCCGACGACATGTCCATCGACAACAAGCCCAATCCTCCGCATCGTGACGAATCCGATGACTCTGTTGACTCCCCTCTTGAGGGAGACCACAATGCATCAGCACCTGCCTCCGGTCACAGCAACAACCCCATCCAGGACGCCCAACAGCCCAAGAGGAAGGGCGGACGAAAGCCGGTGAGTCTCATACAACTGCCTGCCCCTCACTTTTTACTTTGAGCCAGACGAAGAGTACCTCACCAGACCGCCGCACAACTTCATCCTTGCCCTCACCTCACACCTTGACAGGGCTGCCACTAGCATGTGCAAACACCTCATGCTGCTCAGCGCTACGCACTTCTCGTTTCAATACCACCACCAATTTCCTTTCCTCTACCACGCGCTGTCCCCCTCTCATTTTCAATTTCCACCCAATTTTTCTCTACGCCCGACAATCTCTTGAACTACTCTGGCCGCACTTCACTTCTCGACGTGCACACAGCGCACATGCGATGAGCCAGACTAAGTTGACTGACATGAAGGCGTCAGATATACGCAACATCGGAGGAGCGCAAGCAGCGGAATCGTCAGGCTCAGGCCGCATTCCGCGAGCGCCGAACCGAGTACATTAAACAGCTTGAGGAGACGATTCGGGTTCATGAATCCAACTTGCACAATCTCCAGTCCGCTCATCGAAACGCTGCCGATGAGTGTTTGATGCTGCGGTACAAAAACTCGCTGCTGGAGCGAATCCTTCTTGAGAAAGGTCATTCATTATTACTTATTACCAGCGATGACAACTCCACTTTGACGATGACGCCGGATGGATATTAACAAGGCTTCTGTTTCATTAGGCATCGATGTTCAGGCTGAATTGCAAGCAAAGGCCGACAGCCCTAATCTAGGCTCAGCCCATGTTCCCCGGAACATTGTACAACCGCCGACCATCCAGAGACCTATCATGAATCGGCAGCACCACAATCGCAAGTCCAATTCAAGCATCGCACCTAAGCTGGAGCCAGTCGGCAGCGGCTCGCAGGCTCCCAAGTCAGCCACCTCACCGAAGAGCCGCCCTACCCCTTCGTCTCATTCAAATTCGCCCACTAACGCGGGCTCAAAGTTTTCTCCTGCTCCTTCTGACAGCATCTCAATGCGAGGATGTATTTCAGGCCTCGGCCGCCAGCAAATGTCCCTCGGTGGCGCAATCCAAGCCCCCCGAAGCTCTGTACTGCAGGCTGCTACATCCCGCAGCTCTGTAGCTGGCGCCGGAGCCTCCTTCTACCCAACCCCTTCATTCCAAAATCATGTCGACCCGTTGGGTGAGTCACTCTAGGAACATGCATGAGTAGACTTGTCTGCTGAGTCACTAACATAATCTACAATGGCAGATCACGAGTACGATAATCAGGCCGACATGGTCGATGATTCTGAGCTCGAAACTCGTAGCGGATCTGGTGGTTTTAGCGTCGCTTTCAACAGTGACACAACACAACCCATGTTACTCTCTCCAACTTCTACAGGCCCCCCGCACCATGAACACGGCGGCCATCACGCATCGGTTTCTGGACAGCATTTCCCACCGACGACCACGCTCCTCGACCATCAGGACTGGGACCCCTTTGGCTTGAGCGCCAGCATGGCTTTCCCCAATCAACAATTCTCCTTCGATCAAACCAGCATGCGATGACGGGAGCTGTAGACACCTCTCTACAACGAATTGCATCAACGGTGCACTCATCTCGTCAACCAGAAAACCATGTCAGTACGAGTACAGTTGTCACGACGATCTCAAAATCAGTATCCGACGCACATATGAATGAAAAAAAAAAAACAGAAGAAAAAAGCCCGACCAACTGTGGCCCCTCAGCACGAGCTTCAACGACAACACCCGAGTACAGGCGAAGCATTCGGCAATACATGAGTTTGAGCCCGACTGTTCAGCGCATAGCAACGGGTCTGCCAGTGGAAATACCGAACCGGATTCATTCACGAAAGTGATGTCTTTGCTCTGCACCAATATTGGGCCCCGCTGTATCCGTGTCTAAGACGAAGTTGGCTTGCGTGGAGACACGCAAGTCTTGCTCTAAGCTGAGAGGCTTGAAAAAGGAAAGAGCATTACATGTCAACACCGTTTGAGCGAAAATCTGTTACGACCTATTTTCATTGTGGCTGCGCCGATTCTATTACAATTGTCGTTTCTTATAAAAGTTATTATTGCTTGGCCAGTGTTGTGTTGTGCCCACTATTCACCGTCGCTTCTTGTGGCGTGATGTCTGCGTTCCTTCCCGGCGTTCTGGCAGATCAGTCTATCAGGATAGACAGATTTGACTAATACGATATACCAAGCGATTCGAAACTCCACGAAGACGGGGCCTAGCAAACAGAACTCGAGGGCATTAGGGAGAAAAGGTTCATGCAGAAGTGATGTTAAATTCATACTGCATCAAAATGATTTCTTTCGGCGCCGGCGGGCAGGAGGAAATACGTGTTCTCGGCAACATACACAACGACAAATGGAATTAAAACACGTTTAATTCAATGATTTTACGACAACTCAGGCAGTCGATAGTTTGCAGGATGTGCTTCTTCTTCTTTTCTATCCGCCTCACTTCTTTAGCGTGTTTTAATATGACGCTTCTTCCTTCTCGGGATTTGCCTCGTGGCAGTTGCCTACTATGTTTCGTGTATATCAGATATATCGGCATTGGGACAGAAATTGATGGTAGCATTGGTTGCCAGGAAGGCCATTCGAATGAAGATGCATTCTCCTCCGAGCCTGGCGAGCGGATGACGATAATGTTGACGCTCCGGCTCCGTCTACGGAATATGGCACCGATGTTGGGTGTGATGTTGCTGATCTTGGACACGGAGCTTTGATCAGCAAGGGGGGAAAGAGGGAAAGAGGACCGATGGCCAATGGGTACTACTTGTTCCCTCTCTCTCACTCTACCAAACTGCTTCCGTCAAGCCAACGCCTGGTCGGTGTGGAGGAGGCGTGTCTCAGGTCTGTGTGAGCATGACATTGAAGGGGAGACATTTCTCGGATCACGAGGTCGGCGAAGAGCGGGCTGGGGTGAGCGGGTCTCGGCCAAGTATGGTAGGTACGTACACCACTTTGGTGCGCCGTAGCGAGGGCGGGGGAAAGAGAGAATTCCAACAAGAACTTATCGTGAGATTCAGCAAGAATGTACATGGATTCAGTCGACATTGCGCGCCGTATGTCAAGTATGAGCTGGATCCAGTAAGGGTATCCCTCAGTGCATGGCATCGGTGGCGTGGAATACGGAGGGGGTACGGAGCACAGCACACAGGATATTGGCATTGCATGGATCTTGTACTCGTCCGACTTTCGACTTGTGAGTGCGATGGCCGAGATGGCCGGATGGCTGACTGGGTGGTGGTTTGATTGGTTGGCTGGTGAGCAACTTCCTGTTATGTGTATTATGTGTACGGAGCATGTGCCAGGTGCAAGCAAGTTGCCAAGATTTGGCCGTGCGTCGTGGCTCACTCTCAAATGTGGCAGCCTGGCAGGCATGCTTATTTCCCCGGTTTCACATCCCCACAGAGCTCATGCGGGAAAACCTGTGCGTGGGCGGCGAGCCGGCATCACATGACTCTAGTTTGTGTCAGGAGGTGGGTGATACGGAGTACAACACCCTCACCCTCATCCTCTCCGTCTGGAATTCGTCATTCTAATCTTTAAACTTTCGAGGTCGAAACGGTTGGACGAGAAGCAGCACGTCTTTCTTGTTTTGTGGTTGTCGTCATTGCGGCAAGGGTGAGGTGTGGAGGGCAGATGTGGGCGGGGCATAAGCCAGACAGAGATGATGCATGGTGAGTGATTGTTGTGGAGGACGGGCTCTTCAAATGTAGTCTCGTCGTAATTCAATCTTCTTTTTTGTAACAAAAAGTTGGGTTGAGTTGATCGTCATCATCATGTCTTACAGCGTCATCACCAAGACCCAGAGAACACCAAGACTGGCCAGTAGTGCGCGCGTCACTGCCGACACGAGCACTCCGGCCTGGCTTTCGTCGTCGCCCCATAGCTTGACGGCAGTTCCTTTTGCCTCGGAAGCCTCGTCGATGCTGCACACCACTCGACATTCCTCTTTGTTGACGGCGGCAGAATCTCGTGGATCCAACTGTGCTCCTGTCCCGTCCCGTCGAGTTGTCGTCTTCTCAGTGGTATTATACAGCATTTCAATCCACTGGATCTGTAGATTCGCCTCGCTGCCTATACTCATGTTACCGCTCCAAGAGCCGCCGTCGCTCCACGTGTTGAAATGGATGCCCGCTGGGTCGCGGGGCACTTGGAAGGCTATGCTGGCGACTTGTTGGCCGTCTACGTACCATGTGCTTCGCATGGGCGTCCAGTCCAGCCTGTGGACGGCCCAGTCTGCCCATTCTTTCGCGTAGGGTAATGTTGCGTTTCTCGTGGCACGGAGGTTAGCATCACCTCCCGGGCCTTGGCCTTCGTCAGTGGTGTACGAAGGCTGGTTCGTGTACTGGACTTTGTTTCTGGGCCCGCGCGTGAGCATCTCCATGTCTGCCTCTTGGATGTCTGCTGGGGATTTGGCATCGCGGTAGGTGAATACTGCGGATACGGCGCCGGGACTGCCTGTTGTGCGGGCGAGCGTACGGAGAGATAGGTAATGGTAAGTGGAGGAGAGGGCCTGGAATTCAGACGAGGTCTGGAAGGTGGGTTGTCGGGACGTCCGCATGGCGAGATGTGTTTTTGGGGGCGAGTCCGACGAGGAAGAGCCGTTGTCGGCTTGGATGTAGATGTTGTTGGGGGAGTTGATCATCAGGATGGTGGCGTCGCCGTTGAGCGTGCCTGACTTGGAGTTGTTCCATGATTGAGCCTGCCATGTCGATGTCCAGAGGGGGGATGTGAAGAAAGAGCTGGTGGGAGGAGCGGAGGATGTGTCTTCGGGGGAGGAGATGATCTCTGGGATGCTCCTGGAGGCGAATTGGGTGAGGTTGCGAAAGTCGAAGAATCGGTGGGTCTTGCAGAATGTTGGTTCAGTGCCGTTGGTGAGGTAGCATGTGCATCTGGAGTCGGAGATGGGCGTGGCAGCTGCGAGAGCGACGGTGTTGAGGGATAGAGAGGTGGTCAGGAAGACAAATTGGCGATGATGCATCGTGAAAACAGTCTAATCTTGAGGGTTGTTAGAAATTGTCGGAGCACGAGACCGATCCTTATCTGTGCTTGGTCATAAGAATGTAGATTTCGATTTTCATAGTCAGCAGTACGGACATGAAGTGCCGTTTCTGCATACTGCGAACCCGATCCCTTGTCAAGCTGATGGCGGGGCATGTGAATGAAGCCCGTGATAGCAGGGTTGACAAGTCGGCATGACGCGAGGGTCTCAAAACTTGTCCAATGGGTTTTGGAGGGTGTTTGGTTTCCCCGCCAAGCAAACCTTCGGTGTTGGATATTGCAGCCTCACATCTCAGACATCCCTTTTGTTTTGTTGAAGCAGGCACCCGTATCGCGTTTGTTATCGTGATCCGTGTCGTGCTTCGTTTGTTAATCTATTCAAAGACCTCGCTTCGTTTGTTGATCAATCCTTTCATTGATCAGGTTCTCTGTTCATCCTTGCTCTTCGTTGATAGATCTTGAAGCTTATATATAGCTTCCCCTTCCTTCCGATAGATTTCCTAGTCAGTCAATCATCATCTTCTCTTTTCATCGCTTGCATCATCTCACATTCGGAGGGTGTCATAATGCCCCTTGACCTTGATTCTTTACCATCCTGCCACGCCACTCACGACTTGTACTTGCTGCAATGAGATGTTATTACGCGGTTTAAGAAGCTGACTCGCTTTCAGGAACCAAAATTTCAAGTCAACGCTGCTATATTTTCCCTTTTTATGATGATGCTATTGCAGCAAGTATTAGTCGTGGCACACCTTCGGAAGGTATTATACTGCACGTTGACCTTGATCTTTTACTATCCTGTCATGCCACTCACGACTTATACTTGCTGTAATGGCATCATCATGAAAAGGGTAAATATTGCAGCATTGATTCGAAATGTTGGATCATGAGAGCGAGCCAGCTTCTTAATCCGCGTAATAATATCTAAACGCAGCTCGTACTCATTAACTGGGAGAAATTCAACAGGTGGCTGACAAGTAGGGCGATTATCTAGGAATCTCCTTGAGGCATTTAATGCCATAGGATCATTATACTACTGCTGACAGTATTTGGCGACGCGCTATCGAGCTGAGATGTATCGATCATTGCGTGTTCAAGATGCTGATGTAGATGGGAACTCGACGAGGTGTCAAGGTATCAAGGGGAAAGGCTATGGCAATCTCTGGTTGGACTGCGTTGAAGTAGCGATGGAGCCTTCGATCTTCTCTGGCGTTGTCCTCGACATTTGTAAGTTAATTATGAGATGATATTTCCTCTTCTTTGGTTCAGGTTGCTCTGGTTGTCGTAGCGCGCAATTACTACCATCTGTCAGGGTATCAAGGCGAAAGATAATTCTGCTCTTCCTAGCTATAGCCCGTGGGGTGACAATTGCGAATTTGTGAGTAGGGGCGTTGCGAAAGTGGGTTTTTCACTGCCTGCCTAATTTAGATTTTAGAGGCCCCACCCTAACTTCCCCCCCCACACTTCTCCACCAGGCGTCTCGCAACTCGGCCTCAAAATTTTCCGCTCATTCCAATCAGACTTAGACTTCTCAAGCATCCGACCAAGTGCCGCGCTGGCTGACTTGCATAATCCAGGGATTTCAATTTTGCCTTGGAGAAGTCTTCTTTTTGTCTTTCTTTTTCTTCTCTGTGCATTTTTCTTCCCTTTTTGGAATTTTTCCGGGAGAGATTTTCCAGTCATTTTGCTGCTACAAAGCCCCATCAGCATCAATCATATTCATCCGATCTTGCTAAGTCTCAGGTCCATAAAACGTATCATGATGTAAATCCGCCACACTCGGGATGCTCACCATTGTAGATGACAGATCCCTTCGCACTTTGCTTTGGATAAGAGCAAATCTCTTCGTACAGCGTTCCTAGCCATGCCTGCTACTGCTTCTACCCCCGCGTCGCCACAGCCTGCGAAAGAGTCCCCAGTCGCGGCGCCACAACCTAAAGAGATCGAGGACGCGACCGCGCAGGAGGGCCGCCCAGACGCAGACACTGCCTCCCCGACGTCGCGATCAGCATCTGCGGACAAGGAGGAAGGCGAGGTCGATGGCGAAGACGAAGAGCAAATCGCCTCGGCGCCCCCTCTGCCCAGTGAACCCGTCCCGGGTTCTTCTGGACCACCGCTACCACCAAACGAAGCCGTGCCGCAGGCCGACGACGGATGGGACTGTCTGTGGGATCTCAATACCCAAGCCTGGTTCTTCTACAATCGCTTCACGGGCAAGACGCAGTGGGACAACCCGCGCGCCTCGAACCCGTCAACAGCAGACTCGGCTGTAGCGCCGTCAAATACACCTGCACCTGCAGCTCCAGCTTCATCATCATCAATCTCGACAGCCGCCGTAGCGAATGGTGCCGCCCCCCCATCCAACGACGTCATAGTGGGAGGGTACAATCCCGCCATCCACGGCGACTACGACCCCAACGCCTGGTATGCCCAGAAATACACCCAGCCCGACGCATCATACGTTGCCCCCGAGATGCCCAGTATGGAAGACGAGCCGTACGTCGCCACAGCAGGGTTCAATCGCTTCACGGGCCATTTTCAGCAATTCGACGCGGGACCAGGTCGGCACACCGACGAGGCGAAATCCAAGCGGCAGATGAATTCATTTTTTGACGTCGATGCCGCTGCGACTGCGGACGATGGGCGCAGTCTCAAGGCTGAAAGATCAAATCAGAGGATTTCGAAATCGGAGCTCAAGGCTTTCAAAGAGAGGAGAAGGGCTAAGAAGGAGGAGAAAAGGAGAGCATGGCTGAGAGATTGATTGATTCTATTTCCCCATTCGACATAAGGGGGGTTTCCACCGTGGCCTGGCTTCCTCGTGTAGGAGGAAATAGCTGAATGGCCATTTCGAGGACACGGTCATGAGGCGTACTTTGGATAGGCGTTACTGGCAAGGTTCATCTGCTCCCTATGTGAGCACAAGATAAAAAGACATGGGGACCTTTGTTTCCCTTTTTTTAATGAAGAATCCATCTCCTGTTTCAAAAATACATTGTGTTTAGGACAATGGCTTCTCCTCAAGGCTATGATATCATGACGAGAGCTTGAGCATCAGCCTATATAGTGCAACCCAACTATTTTAGAAATCGAGATCCTTTCCCAATGGATTCTAGTCCTGGCGGTCGATTTTGTCTTGTCTAGTTGACATAAATACTGCTTTGACCGATTCATGCACAACTGTTGCGTCTGTCCATTTCCGCCAGTATTTGTAATATTGGCCATCTATATGTCCTCGTCCTCGTCTTCATCGTCATCGAGCTCCATGTTCAGATGAACGCTCACATCACTATCGCCGTCATCATCTTCCTGCTGTTGTTCAGTAGGAGGGATCGCCTCTGGGAGAATGGCTACCGCTGGCGGTTGAGCGATCTCCTGGCGCTTTGACGGCGCGACACCCACGTCTTCATGCTTGCGTTTGGTGGGCGAATCTCCCGTCGATGTGGCCTTTACATCGGCCGTATTGGCCTCAAAAGGGTTGCTTTGAATCGGTAGGCTGGCGTTTCTGGTTCCATTGGGTGCCTCGTATTGCTGCGTCGTGGGACGCAAGATATTATGAAGTGTTTGCTTGCTGGACTCCAGGTGGGGTTTCTCGGCCTCGCGAATTTCTTGGTCATTATCAGGACTGTCTTCGTCGTCATCGTCATCGTCATTCTCGCTCGCTTGTTCAGCGTCTGTCACGTTTGCAAGCATGTCTGCGCTGCTGGGAACAGTCGAGGTACGGAGATTGCTTCGAAGGATCTCGAGGCCCTGACATTGGGGATATTGTTGTGACAGATGGGGCAAAATGCTGGGATACATGCGGCCGCTCTGGTCCTTGTAAGGGTTGAGAACGCTGGCCATCATGGCGTCGCAGTTTCTTGCTAGGATGGCCGTCTTGTCGAGTAGTCCGCGGAGAGTAGGCTTCAGGTGATGCTGTGGCAGGCTTGTCAACAGTCTTGTCAATAGTTCGTTGGCTGCAGCCTTGTGTTGGGCATCCAATGACACAGAGGTTTCGGCCGCGATAGCTTGTGGCTGAAGAAAGAGGTCTGCGTTGGCGAGACTGTTATTGTTATTGCTGTTCTTCTTCTTGGGGTCAGCTTTTAAGGTTGCGGAAGGCTTGGCGGAAAGCTTTAGAAAGCCTGCATCTTCTTGGAGGTCACGACAGCAAGCGGCAATCAAGGGCTCTATTGAGCCCACAGCTGCTCTCGACATGGTTGGGCCAACGTATGTCAGGATACTGCTGAGGAGTCTGTACCCTGCCTTTCGGATAGAAGGGTTGGCAATACCAGACCTGAAAACCCGGACTAAGTGGTCAAGTAGTTCGGGGATCAGCGCAATCATTCCTCGACCAAATCTGTGCAGCATTTGCGACGTCAATGCAAGAGCTGATAGATGGATGTCTGGCATGCAGCTCCAAAGTTCCTCCTTTTCTTCGCGGCTGATGGCGGCGTTCGTCTCCAGTGCTTGGTCCCAAGTCTGGGGTTTCGGGTTCAGTCTTGCAATCAAACAGACTCTGGAGACTGCATCCACGAGGGCGCTGACAGGAACCACCACCGGTACCTTTGTCGGATAACTCAAACAATCGGCCAGGTAGTTGAAAATGCCCACCAGACGTTCTACCCCGGATGTCAGTTCCGCCCATGGGGGTAATTGATCGTTTAAAGTGCTTCCTCCCGCGGGCTCACCCTCAGGCCCAACGTTTTGTCTCGTATAGCCCGAGGTGCCTTCCCAGGTCTCGTCTACCGCGCGCAAAACCTGATCACCAGTAGCATGCAACTCTCGGAGCAAGCCATCCACTATCTTGGCCCATTCCTCGCTCCCACCGGATTTGGCTGCCACGCAAGGAAGGGAGATGACTATTTTTCTGGCTGCTCGCTGTAATGACTGGGGTACCAGTAAATTGTCTGTGGAAGTTGGTGCCAAATAACCTCTAGCAGAAGACCTCAAGGCCGAACTACTGGGTCTGAAAGTAGCAGGATACAACGGAATCAGCGTTGAGAAGGAGTCAAAGATAGTTTCGACTGTGCCCAAAGGAGCAGACGCCCGGCCTGAAGCCTGAGGCTTGATGAGTTGGAGGCATGCTGTGACGAACGTCGGGATAGTCGAAGTTGCTATCTCGCGAACAAGAGTCTGAAAGGGCTGTACCGCTACGTAAATGCGTGTTAATGTCAAGATTGCCAGTTCCTTTGAAGGCAATGGATCTCCTTTCTACATGACCGCGTTAGCTTTCACTGTCTGGCGCATCCTCACAGAGAACCTAAAATACCTGGACAATAGACAACAAGCCGCGAACCCATGAATCGGACGTGCGAAGAATTTCCCAGCCTCCTACGTCAATCATAGCCTTGATCAGGCCAATGGCGGCGAATCGGGCCTCACGACTGCGTCCATTCAAAAGCGTGGTAACACTGGCTCGCAATTTGTGGACGAGCTGGGCACTCTGAGAACCGTCATCTTTGGACTTTGCATCATGTGGCGATGACAAAACATGTCTGCAGCGCAGTATATGCTTTGTGAGTGAGGGAACGGCGAGCGGTAATTGTGCCTGAGGCATGGAAGCAAGTTTCCTGCAAAGAACCTTCAGATCTGAAGGTGGTATCGGAGCCATGATGCCCTATGGCTGATATTGTCTGACCTTGTCTGACAGCCTGGGTTCGACCTTGACGTGCTGAGACGATTGGTGACTTGTCATGTCAGCACAAAACCTCGGAGTCGACGCGATGATAGCAGGCGTGGTGGTTGCGGTCCGTTTGGAGTATGGTAGGCCGGGGATATCAGGATTGCGAGGCACGCAGATTAGAAAACGGCAAAGACCCAATTGGATGTTACAGATGGTGGTAATTGTGATTGACCACGACAAGTCATGACAAATTATCAGCAGGAGGTTGATGGAACCGGCTTGTCGAACTTTTTCCCGGGCCCTGGTTCGTGGGGGTCCACCTGGGCTTCTGATTGGTGCGCAGCTGTCTTGGCTATCAAATCTGGTTGCTTGGCCTCGGGAGTCGGAGGAAGGAGCACGAGTTGACGATTTCCGCCTTTTGTCAGTGGTCACCCACCCTCGCACCTTCCTTCCGGTCACCATCTGATGGGTTGTCCTGTCCGTCCCGTCCGACCTTGCTTGTGACGCCGCCTCTCCATTGACTGCTTTTCTGTCTTGTGCCTTCACCAGCCCGTGTCGTCCGTTGCCGTCGTCCGTTGCCGTCGTCCCTCACCTCTTCTTGTGCTTGTGGCCCCTTTCGCCATGCTGCCGGAGCTTCCACAGTTCTAGTCTGTCAAAGCCCCTGATCTGGTCGCAACATGAATGTAAGATGCTCAGACCTTGCAGTGCCCGACCGAATAAGACACCAAGCTGACTCGGCTTCTTTTGCTTGTCCAGCCAAAAGCCGCAAACTATATTGAGCAGCTTAATGGCGCGCGCTGCGAGGGAAACTGGGATGCTGTGCCGGAACTGGTCCGCAAGGTCCGCAAGCATGCTCCTGAAAGGACTTGTACGTTACGCTTCGTTGAATGCTGAGGGCTCACTATCTCCCACGCCTTATTCTCGCTCCCCTGTGAGCTTCTTGCGAGAACCACGCTAATCAATGCCTCTTAGGTCTCACCTTGGCAGCCGAAACGGAATGCGCCATCTCTCAAGTAACCGCTGCAGGTGCAAGACCGTCCGCTGCTCAAACAGCAGAGGACCTCGAGGTTTCGACCCGATTTCCGAATCTTTCAGCCGCAATTGCACAAGAGGATCACCACCACGAAGACAGATTTCAAGCCAAGGTCTGCATGGGTTGGCTACACTGGGTTGTCGGCGAATACAGCCAAGCTCTTGCTACCCTCCCCGCGAGCCTCGAATCCGAAGGCATCTCGCCCAAACGCACTGCCACCATCTCAGAGTGGACCAACTTGTGTGCCCTCAAGTCCGGCTACCTCGAAGCTAATTGCTTCATGCGGACCGACCAACGGACAGAAGCACTCTTGGCTCTTAGGTCTGCCGCGCCATCCTTGGAGGGAGTATGGTGTGGCCATGGGGTGCGCAAACAGCTGCGGTATTGGTCAGAGCTCTTTCTGACCGAGTTCTGCATGCTGTCGAGCCAGGCTTTGGAAACCGCCGAGTTGAACCTCGAAAACCCCGACTCCATTGCTGGCTTTCGGGCTTGGGCGAGGTACTGGGACATCATGGGAGCACCCGTTACAGGTGGATTTGGTTTCAAAGGTTCTGTTCCGCGAAGAAGAATATGGGCCGAATACTATGAGACCCTATCCCGCATTCTAGAAGCGGACCTGCCCTATGCCCCAGGGCATGTCCACTCGATTCCATCCGACTTGCCTGCACGCGCCCAGCTTCGATTGGAGATTAAGCAAACCGAGGCTGCCTATCGAGCGCTGATTCTAAACGAGACTAGATTTCCTAGGGCTGACGAAGACCGCGTAGAGGTCGAGGAATTTGTGAAGCGCGTAGTGGCAAACTGGACCATCCTTTGTGGCAGAGGCTGGAGAGAACAGGATTTAGGGCCTGGTGGTCGGGCTGCCCTGAGCCGCAATGTCCTCGAGACCTTGTATAGCGCTGCGACCCGGACATACCACTCTACATGCATCCTTCGGTCCCTCTTCAGCGTGCATCTCGCCGTTGCAGAATTCGATTTGGCTTTCAAGGCCTTTGATTCCTACTTGGAAATTGTCAGGAAAGGCAAGGCAAGAGTGGAAAAGACGGGTCGAACGGAAGCGAGCTTGGATCAAGATGGTATTGTGCTGGAAACCATGGCCCAGGCCATCTTGGCCCTGTGCCGCTACGGCCATCAACTCGCTGGCGAAAAGGCTCGGCAGCTGGGTGCGGAGCTGGAGGATTGGCTTTCCAAGCTGCCACAGATCAAATCTGCCGAAAACGGGACTTCGTCCGACTTGGAAGATGAGCCACGAAGTGGAGTAAAGACATTCGTTTCACCACATATCATTGCACTTGCCTGGCAAGCCATTGGCCTGTCTCATGCCCATTGGTCCAGAATCACGCATGAAGCAGGGTCAAGAACCGAAATACAGTCGAAAGGCATTCGGTGCCTTCGCAAATCTTTGGCTGCCGAGTTCGGGCGTTCCAAGGACATCAGAAGCTACTTCAGTCTCGCCCTGCTCTTGGCGGAGAGAAGAGAGCTGACTGCAGCTATTGAACTGGTGCGGTCTGCGTTGCTGTGCAACAAGGGCCAGGAAGAAAGCTACAGTCTCCATCACGGGCCTTATTGGCAGGAACGAGCACTGATACCGGTGTGGCATCTTTTGGCCTTACTTTTGAGTTCTAGACAAGACTACACCATGGCATCTCGGGCCTGCGAGGGTGCTCTGGAACAGTTCAAGGACCCATCTGTTCTCTTTGGTAAGGCCGAAGCAAGTTTGCGTAGCGACCATCTCAAAGAGAACGCCGCCGAGGGTACCTCGGAAGCCCCTGCCCGGGGCTTGGTGGACGATATGGATGACGCAGAAAAAGAAAGTATTCTCGAAGTCAAGATGACACAATTGGCCTTGGTGGAGCTCGTTGAAGGGCCAGATGCCGCAGTCAATGCCAGCTCCGAGCTTCTTTCCCTATTTTCTCGCATGTTTGGTACACTTTCAGCTCAGCCAGCCGTGAACTCGTCCCCAACTCCTTCGGCAACACCAAAGACCTCTGGCACCGTTCGAAGCCTCCGGGGAAGTATATTTGGTCACAAAGTAGACCGATCATCAACGACAACCCGACAGGTCAGCGTCAGCACAGTCGGGGAAAAGTCCGGCTTACCTTCAAGACCGGCAACTTCTAACAATTCCCCCACTGCTGCTGCTGCTCCGGCACTTCAAGTCACTGAGGAGAATACCGATACTACTGGAAGGTTTTCGCGGCGAGCCAGCAGTAGCCAGGAGCAACGAAGCGAGTTGGGACAAAGGAACAGCCTGAGAAAACGAGACCGAAGCGGCAGTCGCCAACGGCCGGCAACTCACCAAGCCACTGTGGTGGATGGAGAGACATTCTTCACGCCTACAACAGAGACTGACCAGCCCGACTTCTTCAAGAGCTTGAATAAGCTGGCTCCTGCTCGGGCCCCGTCACTCAGTCGTGGAAAACCCGTCTCGTCGCTTCAGTCGATTGTATCTGCCACGTCCAAATCTTCGGCCGACGTGACTGAATTGACGAATGACATGACGCATGCGTCGCCCCACGTGCTGCCCTTCGTTCAGTTCTCGAAAGAGAAGGAGGCGGGTCAAAGGCTATCGCTCCTCATCAAAATCTGGCTTACAATTGCTGGATTTTACCGCCGCGCTGGTATGTTGGACGACGGCAGGGCTGCCGTTTTGGAAGCACAAAAGCTGCTGTCGGGCATGGAGTCAGAATCATCCAAAGAAGCTTGTGGAAGGGGGTTCACGAAAAGCAGCGGATGGGCAGAGCGGAGGAGCGTCGATGATTTGTGGGCTGACGTATGGTCAGAGGTTAGTTTTTGCCAAATCAACACGTTTGTTTTTCTGATTAGTTGTTCAAAGTCGCTAACGAACGACACAAACAGCTGGGACTCTTGGGTGTCGCCAAGGGCCTTCCGTATAGTGCCAAAGCAGATTTTGAAACGGCTCTCACCCATTCTCCGGATCACCCAGTCGCCATCACCGAGCTAGCCAACATACTGTTGGACGTCTTCAGCGAGAAAGTGTTACCTCCACCAGTCATGCCGGCCCTAGATGGCTCCGATGACGGTGACAAAGCAGACCAGGCGTCGCCCAGAAAGGCCATGCAACAGGTGTTTGCGGAGACGCTTCCGTCTTCACCATTGGGTCTTGGCCCGGTGGTCACCAAGACTGATGCCGTGCCGCTGTCTCCTCAGGGAGATGCTGCCGGCAGAAGCTCATACGACCAGTTGCCAGCCCCTTACAAGGCCAGTAAGCTGCCCCTTGTGGATCGCCTATCTGCACGCGAACGTGCATTCACCCTCCTGTCCGGACTGACGCGCCTCGGAACTGGCTGGGATAACTCTGCTGCATGGTTTGCCCTGGCTCGTGCTCATGAGGAGAGTGGACAAGCCGAGAAAGCCAAAGAAGTACTGTGGTGGTGTGTTGAATTGGAGGAGGCCAAGGGCGTGCGAGAGTGGCGGAGTTTGGGCAATGGGGGCTACATCATCTAGTCGAAAGAGAAGGGAGGGGGCCGGCCGAGAGATTGACAGATTTTTGCTTCTGTTGGCTTCTGGGTGTGTGTATACAACGTAACTAAGATTAATATATCGAACTTGCAAAGACGAAGAGAAGACACCCTAGCTGAACAGGCAACAGGCTGGCCACTGGACCCGATGGGTCAACCAAGGTAAAACTGAAATAAGCTTCGACACTAAACGAACACTATGTACTTGTTGATCAACTTCGAACGACGTGACGTGGTGCGTGGTGCAGGAAGCAAACCCCGATAGAGCCTGCGATGGAAAGAACGAATCCGCGTATCAAAGTCCTGCTGCCATTGATACATGCTCGGACATGTTTGACAATCTTTGCTGAAGGTTGACCTTCGCCCGACCAGACAGTCTGCTTCCAGTATTGTTCCTACTAAGTGATCCCCCCCTTCCCCCTTCAAATTCTAAACCGCGATCGCGCATTCCTAGTTCGTCTCGGCCACAGTAGGTCGAATCTTCCAGGGGAGCCATCATTCCCCATTGGGTGGAAGTGGCAGAGCGCCATGTATAATTTGATCTGATGCATGGTTTTGGAGCAAGCACAAAAGTTTCATCGAGACTTTTCCCGCCGTCACCGCCGTCACCGTCAGCCAGGTGGAAAAGAGAACAACAGCGACAACATCGCAGACGCTTCTTTTTCTTTCCATCTTCAGCCACTTTTGAAATATAAAATCATGTGTTGGATGAAAAAAAAGGTCCACCACCTGCTAAAGGTCATATGTTGTTGACTAGCGACGAAAACTATGACAAACGCTAGATCCGGGGGTGGCTGGCCCAAACGGCTTGTAAACTTTCTTTGCACGTCGAGCTGGCTTGGGAAGTCAGCCTGCTTTTTTTTTTTCAGAGAAGGCCCTGCAAATTTTTAATTCAAAGTTTACCGGAAATTATAGTGTTTTCCGGAGGAGACACTTCTAGGTTTCATGGGGGAAAGCCCACGATTTGGTTTTCTTGTTCGTCTAGCACATTTTTTTTTTCCAGGGGGGAGGGAAGGTTTTTTTAGGATTCAGTAGGCATCTCGTCGTCGAAATCATGGTTTCTGTGAGTCATATTCTGTGGCAGTGCTTCTATTTTTATGGTTTCTTTCCTCGGATGTAAGCTTTTTGAATACGCATGTGGCATGGAAAGAATCATTTCGAAAGAGTCCACGTCAGTGGCTTTTTCTTCTGAGATGGCCATATATTAAGGGGGGTTCTACCTGCCTTTGTCTTCTTCTTTCGTGTCTTGTCTCTTTCCATTAACGCATTGTCTCTTTCCATCCTTGCCTTGTCGTTGCCACCTTTCTATCCAAAGCTCTTGTCATCAAAAGACGCACTTACACAATCTTCCTCCTCATCTTACTTCTTTCTGTCCACCAAGACACACAGTATACAAAACAAAGGTATACGTATAGAGCACATACCTCTATAGCTTTCGACCTTATATACAATTGTATATAAGTATATAATCATGTACGCCCCAACCGCTACCATGGAGCACGATGCCGCTGCCCTCACGCAGACTCAGGGCAACATCGCGGCCTGGTCTCAAAGCCTTGGCTTCGCACCAGGCTGGCTTCTGGCCAATAACTTCCCCCTCGACAAGGTCAACAACCCGTGGCCGTTCGAAAGCCAGCTCATGGCCGAGGTCCTCGAGGCCTTTAAAAAGAGGCGGGCCCCTCGTCATGAGGACCTCCTCCTACTCACCATGTGCTCCAGCACCGGGCAGGTCTGCCCCAATATGGAGCCATCTCGGCCACAGTCCTCGCGCAACATCGAGGCCCTCATTCAAGCCATGCGGCAGTTCATCCATGCCGGCCCCGATGACTACATGGCTCGACAATTCCTTCGTCACGCATCGGCAGCCACGTCCCTCTCCCCAAGCAGCTGTCAGTTGGTGATTGAAGCCAACTTGCCCTGCCAACGTGAGAGTCAACACGCCGCGTACCTGAGAGTGGTTGCCGCGGGAAAGGGAAGAAAGCGCAACCCTGTCGCAGCATGTCATGATGCGCAGCCCATGACCAGGGCCCAGTACAAGAAGGCCCAGCAGGAGATGAAGAAGAGCCACGACCGTACGGTGCGTGGGCTGAAGAAGATGAGCAAACAGGGCATGTTCCCCTATCGAGAGTGGCTCCCGCCAACACCACAGCTGCCTTTACCACAGCTGCCACCATCACAGCCATCATCATCATCATCATCATCACAACCACAACCACAACCATCATCATCATCATCATCACCACCACCATCATCATCATCACCATATCGCCAGCAGCAGCAGCAGCAGCAGCAGCATAACGGCGCTGCCAAGGTTGATCATGGCTGCGAGCAGCTCTTCAGCATGCTCCAACAATCGTTGGAAGAAGAGCAGTACCAAGGGGAGGACCTCAACGAGGATCTTCTCCAGTTTATCCAGGGGCTGGAACAAGAGGACCAGCAGCAGCAGCAAGAGGAGGGGTTTGCGGGTGACGGTGATATCCTGCCGACACAGGACCAAGAGAAGGAACAGCCACCAGAGCTAGATGGCATTTGTGAGCTCGACGCCGAGGATCAGAGGTTGTTCTGTCTGCTCGAGGAGGCCTTGGGACGAAAATGACTTGTTTGTCTTGCTTGTCTGGTTTATTTTTTGTCTTGCTTGTCTTGTTTATTTTTTGTCTTGTTTATTTTATCAATTAAGTCTCTTGCTTTTCCTCCATCTGCAACACAGCGCAATGATTTTCAACATCACGAACAAAGTTGTCAAGCATTCGAATACATCTATATGAAAATAACATCTATGGCTTTGCCTCCAACTCCTGGTATTAACTTGTGAGATTTTCTGTTGCATCCAATAATTTGCTTCTTCAGATGCATTGTGGTTGCACCTTGTCCGCTGCCCCGTATGATGATGATGACTAAGCAGATGAAAAAAGGGGCTAGTCTTCAATATGCTAATCGCTTCTTCTTTGCCTCCACATGCTTTTGGCGGCATCCCTCCTTCTCCTCTTTCCCTCTCTCCTCTTTCCCTCTCTCCTCTTGCCCTCTCTCCTCTTTCCCTCTCTCCTCTTGCTCTCTCTCCTCTTGCTCTCTCTACTGTCTGCTCTTCAGAAGAGCTTGCAAGTATGATGAAAATCCCTTCTTGTCCGCCGATGTTGTTAGCGATCGCAAAAACTCCTCTCCATTGATACCTAGACTAGGGAACAGCCCGTTTTGCAACTCTCGAATAAACACATCCCCTGTTTTGGTATAAATCATTTGCTCCAGGCCGGCAATTTCTGTCAGGACCTGCTTGGTCTGGGCATCTTGAGCGGGACGGAAGCTGGGATTGCGCATCACTTCCCAGCATACCGAATGGAAGCGGTCAATCATGAAGCGATCAAACCCGGGGATCGAGGGGTTCGGGCCTCCAGTAGGAGCAGTAGGGTTTTGGGAAATGGTGGCGACGTTTGGCCCACCCCAAATAGCCGAGATTCGAGCCATGAGAGTGAATGCAAGTCGACTGGGGCCAATGTTGCCGTCCAACATCTTGGCCAGCTCGGTGATGGATGAAATCATCGGCTCAAAGAAACCCTGGTTGGCCTCGCTGATGAGCACACCGTCCAAACCGTTGTTCAAAATAATTTGCAGGAAAGATAGGTATTCTCGTCTAAGCTCTGCAAGCTGTATTTCGTCGTCGGTGCCAGAGATGGGCTCGGAGAGCCCTCCAAAGATGCGCTGTAGCAAAGGGGTGAGGAGTACATTGAGTACGTCGTAAATTTCTGCCTTGAAACCGAACACCACTTGATCGAGCAAGCGTAAGAACATGGCCATTTCATCCTTGGAAGAACTCTGAGACAACAATCCTTCGATCCACTGAGGCAGTTGCGGCAGCACGGCCGAGCCGAGGACTCCAAGAAGCTTTGAGAACGCGGAGCGACATGCTGTTCGGATCTCGGCCGACGAGTTGAGCTGGTTAAGAGCGATGAGAATTGCCTCTGCTGCCCTCGAGAACTCATCCGAGACCGCCTTGTCCGGGGGGGGGTGATGCTGAGTTGCCGCAGACCCGGGGCTCCAGTCCGAGTATCCATGGGCTAGAGTGCCAAGAGCCATGACGATGTGATGAATCTGAAGGGTTGCCTGAGCGTCGCCTGACTTGGCTCGCGGAAGATGGATTTCCATGTCCTGGAACAGAGGGTCCATGACTGATCGAGCATATAGTGCTTGCTTGTCAGCCGGGGTGCTGCTGGTCGAGGCAATGCACCCAATCGCCTCAAAGAGGTACAGCTGGCTGGTGAACAGGGCGTGGGCCGAATGATCAGACTCGTCGGATGACATGTCGTCGTCGGCATCCTCCCCGGGTACCTCGGCTTTGATGGGCAAGAGATCACCAATCGATGATATGACAGTCTCCGCGACGTTTCCAACCTGGTTGCGAAGTTGCTTGATGAAACGGTGGAAAAGATACCACGATCTCGTTTTGATGCGGACATGATCATGATGCACGAGGCGGACAAAGTTCTCCAAGACTTGCGGGATATATGACGGATGGCTTTCGAAAACAATGCAGTATCGTACACATATTTCCATGTACTGCAGCAGAATAGCGGGATGTGAAAAGGTGGCGATGCCTAGAAAAGATGTTAACATTCGAATAAACGCAACAACAAGGTTAGGAAGATTGAGCCTTCAACAGGGTGTCAAATAGTCAACAACATACCGGATCCTACCATTTTCTGCATCATGACCACGAGCCTTTCGGAAGCTTCAGTTGAAGGCTGATTCTTGGTTCCGAGGCCCTGATTCGGTAATGCCAGCTCTCCGAACAAGTACATTTCATATAGTGCCAGATCGAGGTCTCTCCAATCCATTTCGGACCCTTGTTGATCTAGATTCTGAAAAGTGTTCGCAACCAGGTTGCTGAGCATGTTCATGTAAAGGGCTTGGTCAATAGCCGCAATCGTTTTTTGCAGGTTCTGTAATTTTCGGCGCAATTCCTGAAACTCTGCCTCGTCGGTCTGCTCGTCCTCGTTTCCCCATGTGGATGTTTCGTCATATCTCATCTTTCGGATAATAGCATCTAGAATTGGAGCCAGCATACTGGAAAAGTCTTGAGGAAGCTGACCCAGCTTTCTCAGAAAGGTGAGCAGGTCTGTAAGCGCGGGAATGACTGTAGAGCAGACTTCATCGTACTCGTCCGCGAAGAGTCGCAAGAGAAATGGGAGAAAGCCGTGGAGATGCTGTTTGGCTCGCTCTTTGGCGTCATCGCCAATTTGACCGTCATCCAGAGCTTTAACGATATCGGACATGACGGTATTCACGAGCTTGGCCACAGCTTCGGCCAACTCAGTGTCATACTTGGGTGTGCCCTTGTGCGTGCTCAAGGGAGCACTGCCAATAAGTTGGCCGACGATTTCCTGGAGATTGAGGAAGGAGACCAACTCCATCTTGTCTGCTGAGCGCATTTTCTTGCCGCAAATCTCAGTGAGGGTGTCAATGGCCGTATTCCGAACTTTATCCTCGCCGCCGGCGTTGGTACGGCCGACTACAGGAAGCAACAGGTTGATCATGTCCTGACTGACGACGAGTGATATGTCCATCCAGCTGACCCATTTTCCAACAACCTTGAACACCAGCTCCACAACAGTGTCGTTGTCACTGTGCTTGGTAAGAAGCTGTTTCCAATTTTCGGCAACTTTATGCATGTCCTGGGCTCGAAGCTGGTCTTTGAGTTCAGTGTTTCGCTTGGCGTCATTGCTCTGGCGTGACAGCAGCATATCGGCAATCTCATCATGAATCGAAGAGAGAATTCGAAGATAGAAGAGAACGCCGCTGATGTTGTCTCTGCTGTTTGAGATGCCGGTCAACTCCCAAAGATCATCGAGGAAACTTTGCCACCCATCCTGATAGAGGAAAACAAAGAGGTAAGTCAAGGTCTGGGTGAGCTTGTTCTGGAGTGACACTGGATCCGCTTCCTGTTGGGCATCGGACCCATAGCTCTGGCGGACATATTGAAGGAGTGTGTATCTCAAATAGGACAAGCTCTCAGCATCAAGACCCTGCCTGTGGACGGCGTGGTTGACGACCTCGAGGCATACCATTCTAACGACCTCGGAGGCTCGTGGGGTCCGCGCAAAGAGACTCGTGCATGCTTGCCAGCCTTGAGGATTATATCGCAGCTGATTAAGATATTCGAAGGCCTGTTCCTTCAGCGACTGGTCGGACGTGGGGTTGGACAAGATTTCGACGGCGTTTTCAACCTGCAGGGGGTCCGGATGAACGGCCATGGTCAGCATGATAGTCTCTCAATCTACACAAACAAAGGCAAAAGCATGCTTGTCAAGACTAGACGTTCAGTGAAGCAGCAATGCAGTCAAGTTGGGCCGCAAGGGAGCGGTAAGCCCGGTATGACTGAGTGCAGGACACGCGGAAATGGCGGGGCCGAGTTTGAATGCAACAAGAAAAAAAAGTCAAGGGTCATGCCGCGGGCAGGCATCTCATGCACCCACCTGTGCCTCCATAATGGCAAATCTGAGGAGTTCCTGCCTCGAGGGACAGGAACGATGCAAGAAGAGGTTGTTTGAGAGAATGAACGCTGCTATAATTCCGGCAGCCTTGTGTACGCAGCATGCAGCATGCTTGTTCGGGACTCGGGTGACGACAAGGCTACCGTGGAGTCATGCCTATGCCAACGAAGAAGACGGTTCGAAAGTGATGGGGATGAGCGTGGCCGAGTGGAGGATCTGGGATTCAGTGCAGGCCGAATACCCCCAGATGGGTTGTATCACCGGAATCGCCTTCACCCACGAAAAAGTGACGGTCTTTTTGCTTCCCAACAAGTTGATGCGTCTTTTCTGCTGAGCCCAAAAAGTCGGTGCAGTGGTGGGGGGGTTCTTTGCAGTCAGACATCGGGGCGGGAGATTTTCGGACAAAACTCTGTGGTTGTGCGCTCCAGGGGCTACTGTGCTGTCCGTGGGTAAACAGGAGAGAGCATACAGTGTGAATTCTGCACACAGCCGATCCGTAGTCGGAGCGCTCCGAGCTCCCGGAGCCTTCTCTGCTTGCTTGTGACATTGATCTCATGATGACGGACGATGATGATCTTGGAGGAGTTTCCTCGATAATAAGGAGAGTCCCGAGCGGCAGACGTGTCCTGCAGAACAGCGCTCACGGTAAAGATGACTGGTGGGTGTTCCGTAACCGCAATCCGGGTATTACATGAGAAAGTCGAACTCAATGGGTAGGTACAAGGTATTACTCGTGCCACGCCCCATTTTTCTGGCCCTCGATTTGAGTATTATTATACGGTAAATAATTAATGTTGCTCTCAGCTCAACACGCGACAATAAAGTTCCGTGCTGAATAATCTGTCGTTCCGTCCGAGGCATTTGCCCCACATCAAGAGGGGCTTCGTTACTTGGGTTCAGAAACCGACAAGCTTCTTCTCTGGAATGTAATCAAATGGTGACGTGACAAATTTGGCGAATACCTGCCTGACAGTTGTGAGGCATTTGAGCGCTAATAGTCGGATGTCATTGTTCGAATATGACGTCGTGCTGTGCAGAATCTAGGTGATGAAGTCGAGCCAACAGAGGAATCAAGAATCTTCCAAGTTCCGTTTGCAGCGCGCAAAGGTCACCACCACATGTTGGATAAGTAATAAGTATGCAGCAAGTGTCTGATCTGGCCGCAGTCTCTTCTCATGTCCTTCATAACAACGGGAACCTTGGTCAGGATGAACGGTTCGGTGAGGAATCCAGCGAAAGCTGTTGCGCGATACTGTGTGACGCACTCGCTTGGATCTCATTTTGTCGTTTCACGTGGCAGCGCCGTGACCCTGCCATTGGTTCAACGTTGGCAGCATCGAGCTTCGACATCCGATCTCACATGGTGCGACGAACCGATGAGATTATGGGACGAAAACCTAATTGCCCACTCAGTTCGTTTCATGTATGGGCCAGCCTTTTTTTTTGCGTGACCAATTGATGTTTGCGGCGACAAGTATTGATTACATCGCCACCGTTTGACCGGACGAGCACCAGACACAATGAAAACTAGTGACATTGGCTTGTGCAGTGGCGGCAAGCTTATCTATCAACATGTCCCGATCGAGCAGCTCGGCGGCCGGTCCAACGCTGGTGGAGGAAAATGACCAACAATCACGTCGTATCAATCTTGCAATTTCGTGAAATGAGCCTAAAAATAAGCTCTTGCTTGGTGCGTTCGATTTCCCCGTATCACATGGGTGCTTACGGAGTACAGCCACGGAAAACTACCAGTGGTTGATGGGAAAAATCAAATTAAGCTGCACTGCTGCGTGGCGACAAAAAGGCCGCAAACTGATGGAGGTCGACTTGTTGAGATGCCATGTCAACGCAGGCCGCGAAAGCCTCTGGAATATTCCGTAGGAGGCGCGAAATGATGGGCGGAGACTTTTGGGAGTTTCAGTCAAAGCTTCATTGGTGGAATCAGTGGCTCAGGAACCCCGGGAGAGGATGTACAACATAATACACACATACAAGATCTGTTCCTGCATAAGCGCGGGAGCAAAGCACAAAGGATTGTGTACGGATTACGGAGTACAAGCTCCCATGCTTGCCCCTTTTGTGTCTGCCATGCTTCCCATGCCTGCTCTCGGCCATGGTGCATGCTTGCACACATTTATATAAGCTAATGCAACCGCAGACCGTAATACATTACAGTCCAAACGGGCAGCGACGGGAACTTCTAAAGAGTCTGACCGTTTAAGCCGCAGATGTTGGATCGGATCGATGGCCGTGAACAAACATTAAAACATTAAAACGCTCTATTGATGCCTGCCAATATGACGTCGGTGCAAAGGGGCGTCCAAGGAAGGGAAAGGAAGGGAATTCGAAACACTTTGTGTGGGTCATAGTGAGACTTCGCAGCTACTGCCGCCGGAGGATGCGCCGCTTGCAAGACACGACTATTGACTGTCCATCCCGCTAGTGGAACATGTACAGTTGCTGATGCATATCACAGTGATGAAAATAATGAAAATAATAATAGTAATCATATTAACGGGTTGCATTGCCCGGAGCAAAGTTGGCTGCGATGAGCCGGTGTCCACAAACTGAAATGATGCCAATGCCAGCGAGGCGCTTGCACAGCAGCAGGCTATGCTTGAATAAGCCGGGTTGTGCATGCACAAGGCAGCTTGATTATGTCCCATGTCTTGTAATACGGAGTACTCCGTACTCACTACATAACGTTAGTAGTCACGCGCGGGCAAAAACAATAGCCACTTGATAGGTGTAGGACATAGCTAGGCCCGCGCGCAGGTCAAAGTTGCCCCGAAGTAATTTCTCGTTTCCAATGCAGTGCCAATTTCGACTCAAGATCCCAGGCTCACATGTACATGTACATATACAATGGGGTATACAGTACTGTTGCGGGCGAGCACGGTCCAGCCAGTGGTCTCGGGTACGAAGTGCACTTTCGTCCAAACAAGCAGTGGGCTGGCACGCTTGACGCTTGACCAGGGCCCCATAGATGCAGCCGAGATTGGATCAGATGGCCGGGGGCCACAGAGAAGCGCGTGAGTCAACCAGGTCAACAAGTTGTCGTTCCACCAGCGGTAAGAGGAGAAGCTACCTGTCCTAGTTCCATCGACAACTGGCCAGCGAGGATCTGGGACAACGGCATCTTGGTTGCGAAGAGGATTGCGGCTGCATGATTGATGGTCATCGCGGAACCAAGCGAAACCAATAACACTCTTGAGTGCCTGTGAAGGGAATGAATGCATGCATCCACGTGTGATAATAGTCTGGCGTGCTGGTTTGTGAATTGTGTGACTGGGATAATTACGCAACAATGGCTGGTGCGCAGCGCATGAGGAGCGATCATAATAAAAAATTTTACCCGTAACGACAACAATCATGCAGGGCAGCGGGTTTTTTTTTTAATTTACTTTTACTTTTACTATGATTATTATTATTACCTACTGCGGAGTACTGGAAGATATTACAAGGATGCATCCAGGATGCTGTAACCTTTAGAAATGCTAGGGTTTAACATGGTACGGTACATCCGAGGCGCCGGATGTCTCTTCACTTTAACAGCTAACAAGTGAACAAATACATGTAAATACCTTGAACGCAAGGGCTGGCATTCTAGTCATTCTGACCTCGACGGAGTACCCGTGCCTGGGAACTTGTGCAAAAGGGGAGATGGCGCGCCCCACAGTGGGACTTTTGAGCGCCGCTTGCCCCTGGATTAGCGTGATTGGACTTGGCCGCGTAATTTCCCGGGGCGAGCTTCGCTGGGTGAAGAATGGGCGCGTGTGTGATGCATATTAGGGGAAAGGATGAGAAAAAAGGATGAACCAACCGGAAAACTAGGAAGAAACTGGGTCCTCGTTGGATGAAAATCCTAGAGCCGTCGTAACGGTATTAATATCGCGCCCTCCTCCATCCAACTCCCGAATCGTTTTCCCCCCCCTTTCCTCTTCAGCCATATTAGCCAACTTCACTCTTAAAGCACCGCTTTTGACTCGTTTTGACTTCGGTCGTCCATTCTTTAACACACTACTTAAACAGCCCACACCAGCTTTCTCGTCAGTCCTTATCAACTTTTTTTCCGTCGTCCACGAATCCAAGTCGCCGTCAAGATGCGTTTCACTGCCGCCGCCGCCGCCGTCATGGCCGGTACCGCTTTCGCTAGCAATGCCACCTCCACTGACTACACCACCCAGTTGGTCACAGTCACGGCCTGCCCTGAGACCGTCACCGACTGCCCTGCTCGCTCTACCCAGGTGCAGACAACCACCATTCCCCTGACCACCAAGACCCTCTACTCCACCAGGGTGCACACCATCACCTCGTGCGCGCCTTCCGTCACCGACTGCCCGGCCCACAGCACCGTCGTTACCACGGAGACCGTCGCTGTCAGTACCACCATCTGCCCCGTCGGCACACCCACCAACGCCCTCCCCCCTGCCTGGGGCAATTCGACCGCTACCGTGCCTGCGCCTGCCACCACCCCCGAGCTGTGCGGCGGCGTGCCCTGCGCGCCTGGCGCCTCCGACACTGCCTCTGTGCCTGCGACCGCCACCACCCCCGAGCTGTGCGGTGGCGTGCCCTGCGCTCCTGGCGCATCCAACTCTGCCTCTGAGACTGCGCCCGCCAGCACCACCGGCCTGTGCGGTGGTGTGCCTTGCGCTCCTGGTGTCTCCAACCCCGCTACTCAGCTGCCTGTTCCCACCGCCACCGAGGCCCCGGCTTGCCCCGGCCACACTGTCATTGCCATCACCAAGAAATACACCACTGTCCTGACCGCCGTCGAGTACGACACCGTTGCGGTGTCCTGTCCTACCGGCCCTGCTCACGGCACTGGCGCTACCGGTGGTCTGCCCCCTAGCCCCACTGGCCCCCCCAGTGGCAACCAGACGTAAGTTCAATTGTTCTCTGCCCTTGGGAAGCGATGGATGAGTCTATCAATCATTATCTAACACTGGAGTCAATAGCATTCCCGTCCCCCCCCCCAACGCTGGTGCCGCTACCCTCGGGGGCTCCGCCGTCCTGGCAGCCGTCGTGGGTTTTGCTGCCTTGATCCTTGCTTAGATATTTTCTTTCGACTACCACATGGTTGAAGCTTGACGGCTACGGTAATTTACATTTACGACGGGCATTTTCATCTCGGCATCTTCGTTGGACAATTGTACAGAGTGTAACCTAGATTCGCTGAATATCATTAGTATTTACGGCAACAACAAAAACGGTGCACGCTTAAAGGGGTCTTTGTATGTAATATTCTAATCGTATTGGGTGGGCGTACGGGTGAGGCGATCTTCGGTCAGATGGAAGAGCCGCCCCCTTGGACGCCTCGCTTTCCTTGTTATTTTGTTGAAAAACGCATCCCTTCGAACCCATTCATGACTGCTAATACGGACGGGACGTATTGACATTTTGAACGATGAGACGGCAACGCCATCCTTGAGGCTCAGGCACAACAAGGTCCCCATCCGAAACCCACTAAATCGCGCAACACGGAAAGCAAGTACAACCAGCAATGTGTACGGGAATCGCAAAAAGGTGGCATGTTTCTGAAACGCCCACCCATGTCCTCGACGGTCAATGTCACGTCCCTCGCAGTGACTCATTTCGGCTGCGGCGGCCCCCTCAAGCAGTATTACTACATTGTTATAGATGCTTGTCTTCCTCGGCCGCAATCCCAGTCGAGCGGAAATTGCACTCAATCTTCGCTCCACCTCTTACGGGCCCCATGCTGAACCCCACCAGAGCGGGTAGTCTCCGCCAATCACAGCACCACGCTGGCCTAGTTTGGCAATCGTGCAAAATCACCACCCATCCATCGGTCGTACTGTCTTTTGTATCCGAAAGGAAAAGGGGAGTCAGGAGAAGTCTATTCTGCGGAGTACGGACGTACATAGGTCAAGCTCCGACAACCAGGACTTGGCCATGGGTCGTGCTGGTCTGGGTTGGACATGCGCTATTTTTCTTCTCTTTCATGCATCGACGATGGGGCTGGAGCATGGAATACATATGTAGAGCATTGCAATAATAAGAAAGCTTGTTCATAATGCAATGCCCATCCCTATCACAATGTACTTTCTTGGGAACGGCAAGTCCACACAACTCGGTTGCTGTGCGACCACCTTCCCCCACTGATGTGGTTCCAGCTTCCATTTGTGGTTGTTTGTTTTGGCCATCTATTGATTGATGCTTGTTGACCATCTCAGCTTCATATGAGGCGAGAAAACAGACCCGATAATAATAACCTGAGCCATCAAGACTCGCTGCTGTTGGACGGGCCGTGGTGCGTCGGTCTCACTTGCGGGACGACGGGCGGGAGGGCTAACAACTGGCACACACACTGGGAGGGCTGTGTCACCCTGTGTGTGTCACCGTGTCTCGTTTATATCCGTCATTCCATCCATCCACTCTTTGTATTTGCTTTTCCCACTGATGGAGCGCACGACGGAAAATGAGGCTTGTTCCGGATTGAGAGACACCATCTCGTCCCCCGACCCTTTGCAGATCATCTTGTATCACGCCTCCATCTGGGGGCTCCAGTTGGAGGGAAGGTGAGGGGCAGGGCACTGCAGGCAAAGTCGCCATGCAGTGCAGTGCCGTCTTGCGTCGAATCAACGGCCTTTGATTGTTGCAGGCTGGCACGACAGCTTCTTCTTCTTCTCATCTCCGACGGGAACGTACCTGCCTCGACACAATGCTTCCTTCGGTGACTGATGCTCGTGATGACGCGATAGGGTGATGCGCATAAGATTGAGGAAGAATGCGTGCACGTTACCCTACACGCAATGCTGTCATTGGCCGGTTTTCCTGTTTGGGCAATACGACCATACGAAAAAAAGAGGCGAAGCCGACTGGCCACTGTATAATTTGTGCGTACGGATTTATTACATTATCTCCTATCCCCTTAGAGCCGGTAAGGCTACAATTTCGGACCGACCCAATCTTTTTCGCTTGCACGAGGGGGGGTGACCTTGAGTAACGATTCTTCTGATTGGCCTAACATCTCACGGTACGAAAGTGTAGCTTACCGGCTCTAAGGACGCCTTGCGACACCAGCGCCTCACTTGCTTCGCCTCGGACTTGCTTCGCCTTATCCATCGATCTACAACGTGACACGTCAGTCCCATGCCTTCGCGGAACAGCTTCAGCACGAGTCTAAGTGTATAATAGGGTAAGTGTACAATAGGGCTGGCCCAGCTTGTCCCAAAATGGATGGCTGCTGACAAGAAAGCATCCGGCTACCAACGGGGCGTTCTGACGGATGAGTAAGAGGCTGGCGGCCCCCAAAGGGCTGACTTGTCGAAATCATCATGCCGCAGTGGGATTGGTTATGCAAGACCTGTTCAATGATGTATGCTTTCACGGGCACTGCCAACAACAGCACCCTTGGATAAGAAACAAATCATGAATAGTTCATCACAGGGTCTGAAATATTTGAACGCAAGTGTTTCCACCATCATAGGCACCAAAATACATACATCATATAAAAAACCCGTACATCGTACATTCTACTCAGAGCACACATTGAGTCATCTCCGTACACCAAAACAACCAGACCATTTTCCCCAGCTTTTCTCTTGGCAAGCATTGGCAAAGGGCTCCAGTACTTGCATATCTAGTCTGCCATACAAGTCCAAGGGTGATATCCCTTTACGCACGCAGCCATACGTCCCCGCCCCCAAATCACGACACTGACCGCAATGTCGAAAGAGCTTTCCCCTGGTACCAGAACCTTTGGTCCTAACGCCACTTGCAACCTGAGCAACTGCCCCGTGGAATGGAGCATCTACGGGTTCCGACCTTCCCTCGCCGCCAATGCCATTTTCCTCGCCCTCTTCGTCCTAGTTGGCATGGGCCATGGCTACCTTGGATATCGAGGGAAGAGCTGGGGCTTCATGGTCGGCATGCTCCTCGGCTGCTTGAGTGAGGTTCTAGGTTATGCTGGGCGAATCATGCTCTACAACAACCCCTTCTCGTTTGTGGGCTTCATTGTCCAGATTGGTAGTTCTCTCCACTACAAAGGGAACCAAAAAGTTCCCGTCAACGATGATTTTTTTTCCCGCTAACAAGGGTGGTTTTTTTTTTTTTCGTTCTATAGTTTGTCTCACCAATGCGCCAGTCTTTTACACGGCATCGATTTACGTCACCCTCTCCAAAACAATCGTCTATCTCGACCCCGAGCTGTCCCGCTTCGATCCCACACTCTTCTACTGGATCTTCATTCCATTTGACGTCGTGTGCCTCTCCCTCCAAGCCACAGGGGGTGCCATAACGACCGGGGACAACAAGCTGGGCGTCAACATCTCCATGGCTGGTCTCGCCCTCCAGGTCATGGTTCTGACTGCATTCGCGGCTTGCTTCGCCGACTACATGATTCGATATGCGCGCTTTGGCCGCGCTCGGAACTTTGGTTGGCGCTTGAACACCTTTTTCGGCGGTCTCATAGCCTCCACCCTGTTGATTCTGGCTCGTTGCGCCTATCGTGTAGCCGAGCTGAAGGATGGGTACGACGGGCATTTGATCCGCGAGGAGATCCCGTTCATTGTGCTCGAAGGAGTCTTCATCTTTCTTGCTGCCGTGGCTCTGTTTTTTGGACATCCGGGGTTGGTATTTGGCAAAGAGTCGGCGGCAATGAAGTCGGGCAGTGAGGAGGATGGTATTTTAACCCCGGCCCGGAGGGTTCCCCGGAGGGAAAGTGAGCAGATTTGGCCTTTGGTGCATATATTTAGGTGTGGTGCCATTTGTTGACGGAAGGTTACGGAGCGCATTCTGAAATTGTCACACTGGGACAAGGCGTTGAGGGTAGAGCACTGCTTTGTAAACTGCCTGGAGATAGTATATATGGGTTCAGAGAGTAGAAATGCGAGAATATCAAATTTAATTTTCAAAGAAAGGACTTACAAGGTGGGTTGCAAGATGGAGACTTGTCCTTGTAAGTGAAGTAAAAATGCCAAGAAGTAAATCCGTACGGATCACGTCGTCGCAACGTGTGCCCCGCTTCGTCGAGGGGTTGCGCTCGGCTCAGTGCGGGGAAGGCCAGCGGCGGCGTGCGGGACTTGCCGTTCTCGTTATGCGTTTGACATCGAACTTTTGAACTTCGCTCCACCCACCCCCTCCCTGCTCGATCTATTTTCCTTCAGCCTCCAACCTCCAGCAACGTCGTTTCCTGCCCTTTCTCCCCTCCCTTCATGCTCTCGCGAGTACTTCTCTTGCTCGCGCCCTTGTCTCGAATCGTCACTCCCTGGTCACGCAAGCTTGCCACCACACCAGCTCGATTCCGTTTCTCGTGCGACTTCTCGACCACATCATCCATCATGGCTCCACCCAAGGCTGCTCTCGACTTTGTTGACTTTGTCAATGACTCTCCCACCCGTATGATGCTCCCTCTTGTGCATTGACTACTGGCCGAGTAGGATCGAAGCCTCGTTGCCTCGAAAACCAAGAGTAGCGTAGCGTAGCTTACTTCGCCCGATATTATGATCCCGTGGATGAGACTCAAGCTAACGGCTTCGTCAACCAGCTTACCACGCCACCCAGACTGCCGCACATCGATTCGAGAAAGCCGGCTTCAAGCTGATCAAGGAACGCGACTGTTGGGCCCCAACTCTCCAGCCAGGTGGCAAATACTATCTTACCCGCAACGGCTCCTCCATTGTGGCCTTTGCCATCGGTCGCAGGTGGCGCCCAGGAAACCCCGTCTCGATTGTCGGAGCTCACACCGACTCTTGCTGCCTGCGACTGAAGCCCGTCTCCAAAAAGACCAATGTTGGCTACCTACAAGTCGGTGTTGAAGCCTATGGTGGAGGCATCTGGCACTCGTGGTTTGACCGTGATCTCAGTATTGCCGGCCGAGTCCTCGTCAAGGAAGGCGACAGTTTTGTTCAGAAGCTGGTCAAGATCGAGAAGCCCTTGCTACGCATTCCCACCCTCGCTATTCACCTTCACCGACAGACCAACTTCGATCCCAACAAGGAGTCGGAGTTGTTCCCCATTATCGGTCTCGCCACGGCCGAGTTGAACAAGAGCGCCGATGAGGACGCTGCGGCCCAGGCTGAGGAGGATGAAGACTTCAAGCCCCTCGAGAAAATGTCCGAACGCCATCACCCTGCTGTACTGGACGTCATTGCCGAGGAACTGAATGCCAAGGTAGCCGACATCGTCGACTTTGAACTCGTCCTCTACGACACTCAGAAGCCTGTTATCGGTGGCCTCAAGGATGAGCTCATCTTTTCCCCTCGCTTGGACAACCTGGGCATGACTTACTGCTCCGTAGAGGGTCTCATCTCTTCGGTCCGGGAAAGCAGTTCGCTGAGTGAGGACTCAACCATTCGAATGATCGCCTGCTTCGATCACGAAGAAATCGGCTCCACGTCCGCACAAGGCGCCAACTCCAACCTGCTGCCGTCCGTCATCCGTCGCCTTGCGTCTCTGCCTGGCAACCGGGATGCTTCCAGCGAAGGCAGCTACGAAGCCATTGACCGCCAAGGCGAGGAGTCGACAGCGTACGAACAAACTCTGTCACGATCGTTCCTTGTGTCGGCAGACATGGCCCACGCCGTTCATCCCAACTACGCCGGCAAGTACGAGTCATCTCACCAACCAGCCATGAACAAGGGTACCGTCATCAAGATCAACGCCAATCAGCGTTATGCCACCAATGCGCCGGGCATCGTCCTTGTTCAAGAGTGTGCTCGCCTCGCCGGTGTCCCTCTCCAGCTGTTTGTCGTGCGCAACGACTCCCCCTGCGGCAGCACAATTGGACCTGGTTTGGCGGCCAAGATGGGCATGCGAACGCTTGACCTGGGCAATCCGCAGCTCAGCATGCACAGCATTCGTGAGACTGGTGGCTCAGCCGATGTGGAATTTGCCATCAAGTTATTCGAGAAGTTTTTTGCCAGCTACGGCACTCTGGAGCCAAAGATTCTGATTGACTAAGCGTAGCGCATGAAGAAGGGGCTTGGCATGGCACGGCGGCGATGGTGAACAAGGAGTCACAAGTGTTTGTAGCAAGATGTCGAGATCTAGTCAGCAAGCTGGCTTTTTGGATTCTCACTGAACCCGTTCATTTTGGTCACCCTCATACCACGTGCAAAGTACAAAGGCGATGGATGAGAGAGATTGGTCTTGTCAGCTGCAAAGCCGATTCCGAAAAGAAACAAGGAAATTATCAAAAACCCCTCAAAGACCATTCATTCCATTCGTTCCTAACGCCACGAAAAAAAAAAAAATGCCGCCATTCGTAAATAAAAAGTCAAACCCCGCGGTGACCGCGTCCAGAATGCTAACCCGTGGCTTGTTTTCCCTTAAAACCCAACACCGAAAGACCCAAGGTGATGTTCTATATGCTGCACAACGCGTGTAACGCCCATTCTGCTGCCATGGAATCCCCATCTAGTTTGCCTCGCTTTCAAAATAACGCGTTACCGCACAAACAAAAAAAAAGGTTCTTGTTCTGATAAAGATACCCCCTCACGAAAAAGCCCCAAAAAAAACCGACGGCTCATCAGTGTGCGCAACTTCAAACAGAAGAGTTCGCCCTCAAAAGACTGAGCAGTCCCTTCGCAGCTCCTCCTTCCACCGGACTGTTCGAACTCGCGGATCGCGTGCCAGTGGTGTCCATATTGGAAGAAGAGGTGTTCGACTCCTGGGAACTGGGTGCGTCGTGTACATTTTGGCTGGGGAGTTGTGCGCGGACAGACGGTCGGGGCGGCGGCAAGGGCTTGTGTTGTAGGTCTGCGAGGGGGACGCCCGTCTGGCCGGTTCGTAACTTGTAGCTTGCTAGACCGAGGCGGAGGCGCAAGATTTCGGCTTTCTGTAGGATATGGAACATTGTTCATGTTAGTCAATGTTATTTTTTTCAATGGGAGGAGGGTTTCTCCCATGTCATGTATGTATGTTTGTTGCAAGTGGTAGGGAAGTCGTGCCTCTCTCGCCTGCTCCCGCGTCATGCTCCCTCTCTGACGAGGGGCCAACAGGGCCGGCGCATCAGCGACAATGGCGCCGACCATGTCTGGCTCCGTGGTGGTCGTGGCCCACGAGGCGTCTCCTTCGGCGGCGGAGGTGTCGAAGATGGAGGAGGATGTGGACGGCGATGAGGTTGGTGATGGATCATGTGGGCGCGCGTCGTCCTGTGTGGGAACGAAACACACGGCCGGCCCCAGCTTGTTAGTACGACAATTGTCATTGTCTTGACGCGGCGTGTGCATTTGAAGCCGGTTCGGTTCGGTTCGAGAGAGGGGGGGAAAACATACCTCTTCTACACATGCCTTCTTGTTCCCGTGCGAGCACGTATCCTCGGCGGACCTCTTGGTGCCACCCACGCTCGCGGGCGGGACTCTCTTGAGAGGCGAGGTGCCGCCCGTTGAAGGAATCACCGACACGGTTCCGTCCTTGAGCATCTTGGGGGAAGGAAGAGAGGGCTTCGCGTTCGCGTCCAGCGGGGCCAAGGCGGCGCGTTGCTTTGTTGATGAGGCGTTGGTCGTCATGTTGTGTGTGTGTGTGTGTGTGTGTGTGTGTGTGTATACCTAGGCACGTATGTGGACAAAAGGATATCAATTGGGGAGAAGCAGGAACAAGACAAAGTGCAAAAGTGCAGTGCAATAGGCCCTAGTGTCGCGGTGTGAGTGGTTGTATTGGGGGAGAGGGAGGAGTCAAGAGATGAGGCAGACGAGGACCAAGATTGTTGTTGTTTGGTCTTGTCTTGTCTGTCTGGTGTCTGGTGTCTGGTGTACTTAATCGAGCTGCTGTTCTGGTCTGGCAGCTTGCTGGGCAGGACTGTCACGTCTGGTCGCGCGAACGGCGACCGGGGGGGGGGTCCGCGGCAGCCAGCCACCTCCCTCCCCTCCAGGCACAAACCAGGCACAAACCAGACTCGACTTGTCAACTTGACTAATTCATGCGGGCGTCCACTGTGACAGCTGCAAATACGGAATACGGAGTAGACGCGATACGATTGTGTGGCTCGAATTTCCAATTTCCAATTATTTTCCTCCTCTTTTCTTTCCTTTTTTCCCTCCAGCCGAATGAATGAAACCAAGCGGGGAGCGTCGCGGTCTCGCAAGCCCCCACACTAACACGCGAGCAAAGACACTCTTCGACACTTCTTCACTCTTCATCCGACTTGCTCACCGTGCAGATTTCCTGTCGCAGTCTAGCGCGCCCAACCGCCCAACCAATGTTGGCTGGCGCCCGTTATTGATTGTCCTGAACCCCTTGAATCGCCTCTGACGTGACGCGCCGCTGTTCAGGACGCACATGGCACATGGCAGGAAAGAGCTTGTCGCTGCCCCTTGGACGAGTCGCAAATGACATGGACATCTGGGGAAAATGGGAAAATGACGAATATACTTACTGTGCACGTCATCCACATTCAGCCCTCTGCATTTGGAGATGGCTTCAGGGTAGCGACAGAGGCAGGTTTTTTTTTTTAATAGAAAAAAAGACCCTTGTACTCTACGGTGTTGATTCTGATGCTCGAGCGCCGCCGATGCCAAAGTCTTTTCTGCATGCAAAATGGATCTACCCTGGAGACAGAGTGACAATCATTCGCATTCGTTGGACGGGAGGAAATATGAATTCAGAAGTGAATACATAATGGAGTACTGGATGCTGTAAGTTAGTGTCACAAGAATCAATCGCACAAAGGTAGGGGGATCATGCTCGTTGACAAAGACGCTCGCGAGGAATGCATCTCACCCACCCTCCCGGATCTTGTCGCCTGGGTAGCGTATGTAACCCCATCAGTAAGCGTAGGAATGTGCGGAGGAATGTGCGTATCTTACATAAGCCTTAAGCACACAGCCTTTGTCACGTGCAAGAGATCTCGCATCAAAGTGATCCCAAGTACCGGGTCAGCTTCTACTCCCAACTACCTGGGCGGTAAAAATACAATCCACATATGTAGGCGTGTAGCATGCACGGTATTCAACTTCAAGACGTCACACTCTCCAACCATTAAACATGCCAGTTGTTTGTCACCTTTCCCTCTCTGCCTCAATTTGGTTGCCCTCAGTATGGCTGATCTGGTATGCAAAGTTAGCAAGGTCGATTCATTCCCGATGTGGGCTCGATGGCGATGCGCGCCGGATTCGAAGAGCCGCCAGCAAAACGCGGAACCAGCACTTTCAGCCCTTGTTTCCTACAACATCGGCCTTGCCTATTGTGGCATTGGGTTTTGCCTGTCTCAATAATCACACGCCCTTCACACGCCCTTCACACGCCCTTCACACGCCCTTCACACGCCCTTCACACGCCCTGTAAACGCCTCGATGTCTAGCGGCCAAACATAGATGCGCTGCCGGAAAGTAGTCGTCGCCGGCAAACATCATTGTGGAACGACCGGCACACTGCCTAGATCGAGCTTCGACTTTTCCAGGGTTTGTTGAATTTCGTGCACATTGGCGAAAGGTATTTACTCCGGTCGCTAATGATGAAAATTTTCGATACAGATCTACCCATGTACAATCAAGCTACTAATTCCCCTCCATGATAGTTGTGACCCTGCTACATTTGAAAATGGCGCCATCGAGGCAATATGTATTGATTTAAGCATTTGCCATTTGAGTGCATATTATTCAAAAAGAAAAGAAGAGTACAAAGAAAAAAGAGAAAGAAAAAATAGGAGACATGGCATAAAAAAAACAACATATGGATCAACCGTCCAAAGGCTCACAATCAGAGAACACGACTGAAGATCTGGACGAACTCTTCTCAGAACACTGGGAGAATTCATCGACAAGCGAAGTATTCGCTGAGCCATCTTCAGAATTCTGTGAAAAGTCATCGAGCGATTTCGTTGACTCTGACATGCTCTCCGAGTCAATATGAGACATGAAGTGAGACTCAGCTTTCTCTACCACCGCTTTTATGACCGCTGAGAGCTCTGACAATGTCTGTGGTTCACGAGGAACAAAGTGCCCGCTCCCGTGATCGAACAACTCGACCGAATCCTGGTCGCACATGCTGTACAGTGCCATCGCACCATCAATGTAGGGGTCATCGCAGCCTACAATATGGCAAGTTGGGATGTCAATGACCTCTCCACTTTCGTCCGCGAGCATGAATTTACAACCTCCGCCTTCCAGTGAAAGTGGTGGCCAGCCACCGAAGAAAACTCCGCACTATAACTTGTTATCAGTCGGAGCCAATTGGTTCTCGAATCCATGCGTCATTGTATACCTTGAGTTGTCGAGGAATGCCCTCTTCTTCCCACTGACGCTTTTCCTCGACAAGTACTGATGAAGCAGCAACGGCACCTTCTGAGAAACCAAGAATGCCCTACAAGCAATTAGCTAACGTCCAGTTTCGACGATTGCTTCCACACACCTCGATTTCAGGATCATCTCGGACAACTTTTAGAATGTCCAGGATGGCAGCACGAATGCCTTCCACGTCGTATTTTACCATGTCCCCAGGTCGAAAGAGCTGGCGCATAGTGTCTTCAGGTGTCACTCCCTGCGGAAACTCGCGAAGCTTGTGAAGGATCTCGTCACGGGCTTGAAAGCCGTCAAATGGAATGAATCGGTACAATGGACCACGTCCAAAGAATTCATCATAGCCAGGAGGTGGGATGACTTCATGGCGACCCGATATCCATTTGAACGAGATCTGGCCAGATTCTGAGGTCTTCTCAGCGAAGGGACCCAGCTGTACTTGAAAATTCTGCCAGCAATGGTGAGCATGTATGCCAACAGCATCTCGGAAGGGGGGGCAATTGCATACGCTTGCGTTTCCGTACGCCCCGTGTAGACAGAGAAACTTCATCTTGACCTCTATATCTCGGATCTTGCGCAAGGTCGATTGGTGAAAAGAAAAAAAAGAGAAGAACAAGAAGAAAAAGAAGAAGAAGAAGAAGAAGAAGAAGAAGGAGGAGAACAATCTGAGTTTTACTTGTACTTATTATAAGTTGACATGACAAGCTTGGTGGCACGCCACGCTGGTTATGTACTTTGTTGAACAAGTGCTGCCAACCCGAACCGGACGAGTTTCCTATCTCGGTGAGTTCTGAAGTTTCATGCTTTCATGCACCTAGCCTAATGCTGCCATTTAGACTTTGTCTGATGGCATTTTCATGAATCTGTGGAGCCTCTCCCACAGCTTTCACAACCTCACATGATGGGTTTGGAAGTTATCCGCATACGGCTACTACGTGGGGAACCTTGGTATATCGCCTTCGGACAGAAAAGGTGAGTCGGCCATCTAGATCCTCGACGTCAATCTACATTCCAGAGATTGCCGCTAGCTGATAGCTGGACTAAAAGACTCCATTGTTCTGTCCCGAGACTTCGGCCGTTCGTGCCCCACTTCGTTAGATTAAGCACATTGGCACCAAGGAGTAAGCTTCAAAGCCAAGCAGCGGGGAATTCGAGAGACGACGAGGCAGTGTGAAAAGTGTGGTGGTGTATGCATCAATTCGTTTGTTTCGAGCTTAGCGCCAGCTGATCGCTAGACATCGAAGATGCAGTGCCTGACACTTGAAGTAATGAATCAGGTTAGTCTGGGCATTTCATAGCAGATGATGTGAGATCTGCGTGGCATGGCATTCCATTGTACGCTTTCCGAAGTTGTTTTCGTCAATTGCTGCTTGACGTCTTGTATCTTGGTGCTCTCGAGCACATACAACTCGCTGCCAGAAGTTCACTACAAATGAATGCCATGGCAACCGGGCGAGACCACCAAACTAGGGGTATAAAGCACAGCACATGGCAACAAGTCTCCGTCTTTGTGTGACAACCTCGTGCCATTTCTCTTTTTGTATCTCGTCCTTCCGTCGTCGTCAAATTTTCTCTGAGCAGGAATCACTGAGACTGAGAAGTTCACTTGCACTGCAACACTTCTTCATTCGACATGAACGCAAACATGGAGCCAATTGCCATCGTTGGCATGTCCTGCCGCCTACCTGGTGACGTCTCGACATTAGAGGACTTTTGGACGCTCATGTCACGGGCTCGCAGTGGATGGTCTGAGATTCCCAAGGATAGGGTGTCCAAAGAAGCATATTGGCATCCCAATCCTGGGAAGAAGGGATGTTTTAACAGTGTGGGCGGTTATTTCCTTCAGCGTGATATTAGCGAGTTTGATGCACCATTTTTCAACATTACACCAGCAGAGGCTCAAGCCATGGGTATGTAAAAAAAAAAGAGAGAAAAAGAAAAGGCTGAAGTGGTGACGAAAATACTGAATCAACTGACACAATTCTAGATCCTCAGCAACGGCAACTATTAGAGTGCACCTACGAGGCCATGGAATGTGCTGGAATCCCGAAAGAGGGAATTTCCGGCAAGAACATTGCTGTATTCGTCGGCTCTAGCCCATCGGATTATCACCTCAATGCTCTCAGAGACATGGACACGGTCCCCATGTTCGATGCCACTGGCAACCATCAATGTGTCCTCGCTGGCCGAATTGCCCACTTCTTTGATCTGAGAGGTCCCTGTTTCTCAGTAGATACAGCGTGCTCCTCGGGACTGCACGCTATTCATCTGGCCGTTCAGAGTATACGGTCAGGCGAGACCGAACAGGCCGTGGTTGCCTCTTCACGATTGAACCTCGCCCCAGACCATCTTGCTTCCATGTCTACAAATCGGTATGTTGGACAAACAAACATGATTGAAACATGATGGATTCTAATGTTAATTGCAACAGCTTGCTGTCCGAGCAAGGTGTGACGTATGCTTTCGATCACCGTGCCAAGTCCGGCTTTGCCCGAGGCGAGGGCACCGGCTGTCTCATTCTCAAACCTCTCCACAGGGCGATGGAAGACAACGACAAGATCTGGTCTGTCATCCGCAATACTGGTATCAACCAAGATGGCCGAACAGTCGGTATCACGGCGCCGAATCCCCTGGCGCAGGAACAGTTGATGCGCGAGGTGTATGCTAAGGCAGGGATCGACCCTCGTGACTGTGGCTTCGTTGAAGCACATGGTACTGGCACGAAAGTTGGCGATCCTCTTGAAGCAACCGCTATTCATGCCGTGTTTGGAGAAGGGCGCACATCAAGCCGACCATTGTACATTGGATCGGCCAAAACCAATGTCGGCCATCTCGAACCCGCAAGTGGCATCGTGTCGATGATCAAGGCCTCGTTGATGCTCGACAAGGGATTCATCCTGCCCAATGCAAATTATGAGGCAGAAAATCAGGAGATCCCTCTCTCCAAGTGGAACATGAAGGTGAGGTCTATTCATCTCGTTGCATGTGACATCTTTGCCTGTCTAAAGCTAACGCAAGTAGGTCGCCACGAACGTCCGTCCCTGGCCTAAAGACAAGCGCTTCATCAGTATCAACAATTTCGGCTTTGGTGGTTCCAATTCCCATTGCGTGCTGGAGAAATTCCAAGCCAAAGGACAAGGTTTGCAACCACCTGCCCCAACGGCGATGCGGTTATTCGTCACCTCCGCCAACGACGAGGAATCCGCAAAGCGACGGAACCAGCAACTTGGCGTGTATCTTGAGCGACACCCTGGCGTGTTCGAGAAGCATCTCGTTCGCGACATTGCATACACTTTGTGCAACCGTCGGTCTCATCTGCCTTGGCGATCTGCCATGGTGGGCTCGACGACCGCTGACTTGGGGCATTGTCTGAATGGTCTCGATTCCAAATCCACTCGTGCTCTTCGAAATCCAAAAATTGCTTTCGTCTTCACTGGTCAGGGAGCGCAATGGCACGCAATGGGCCGAGAGCTGATGAATTCTCATCGCGTCTTTGCTTCCGCCATTCATGATGCCGACGACACACTGAGACAGCTCGGTGCTGACTTCTCACTGATTGAGGAGCTCTCTCGATCCAAGCAAGAGACGCAGATTAACAAGGCATACCTCAGTCAGCCGGTCTGTACTGCCGTGCAATTGGGTCTTGTTAACCTTCTCCAATCCTGGGGGATTAAACCCTCGTCAGTTGTTGGTCATTCCAGTGGAGAGATTGGTGCCGCGTACGCGGCTGGTGCTCTGTCGTTCAGAAATGCACTTTCAGCTGCATTCAACAGGGGCCAGGCTGTTGCCAGGATGCTTTCCGCGTCGTCCAAGCCTGAAGGTGCCATGCTGGCTGTTGGCGCTGGCATGGAGATTGTTGCTCCTATGATGAAGATGCTACACAATGGATACTGCACGGTTGCCTGTGAAAACTCACCCAACTCAATCACTGTGTCAGGAGATTCTACTACGATCGATCAGCTGGCCGCTAAGCTTGAGAGCGAGAGTGTGTTCAACCGTAAGCTCAAGGTCGAGGTCGCGTATCACTCCCGACACATGGAGTTGGTCGCCGACTCCTACCTCAACAGCATCCGAGATATTGATGCGGCCTCGACGGACATTGCATTCTACTCTTCCCTGAGGGGTCAGCTGCTCAAGGACGCCTCTGAACTAGACGCCACATATTGGGTGGAAAACCTCACCAAGCCTGTGCTCTTCTCCACAGCACTGCAGGAGCTCTGCAACTCCGAGGAACCAGATGTCCTGATTGAGATTGGGCCTCACTCTGCATTAGAGGGGCCCATCAAGCATATCATCAAGGCTGTAGGAGACAAGGCCAAGAAAACGTCATACTTGGCCTCGTTGAAACGCGAGGAAGATGCTACTCGAAGTATGCTTGTGCTTGCAGGCAACCTCTTCAAGAAGGGGTCGGTGCTGGACTTTTCAAGCGTTAACCCTGATGTCCTCGACTCGAAGCCCAGTCACATTCCCAACTTTGCCCCATATCCATGGTCTGCGAAGAAGTACTGGCGGGAGAGCCGTGTCAGTCGTCATCATCGACTGAAGCCATTCCCCCGCCACGACCTGCTTGGCCTCATGACCAGCTTTGCTAGCGATCTTGAGCCGAGCTGGAGGAATGTCATCCGCACTGAAGATATACCTTGGCTGCGTGATCACAAGATGCAAGAGCTCACTGCATTTCCTTTTTCAGGTTTCGTGAGCATGGGCGTCGAAGCAGCTGCGCAGCGGGCGTCGATGCGTGGCGTCGAGTTTGATCAGTTCACTATCCGCGAGATGCAAGTCACTCGTCCTTTGCTCCTTCAGGATGACGGAGAATACGAGCTGATCACCAACTTGCGGCAATACACCGAGGGCACCCGCTCTTACTCGGACAAATGGGACGAGTTCCGTGTTCACTCCTACCATGCGGACCGCGGCTGGACTGAGCACTGCCGTGGGCTTATCGGCGTCTCGAAGCGCGAGGAGGCGAACCAGGTCTGTGCCGTCAGAAACCACGAGGTAGTCGACATGGTTGCCAAGGCCAAGAAGGTCTGCAAGGCCGAAATTCCCGTCACTGCCTTCTACGACGAACTGCGCGAAATGGGCGCGGGCTACGGGCCGACTCTGCAAAACATTCATAGTCTCTCGGCGTCTGATGACTTTGAACACGTCATCGGCGAAGTAGTCATTCCAGACACTGCGAAGACTATGCCTGAGAGATACCAGGCCGACAGCATCATCAGTGCCGCCTTCCTGGATCTTGTGTTCCAACACAGTTTTGTGGTTCTCGGAGCTGGTCGAGGCGCTCTGCCTTGCCTCTACATGCCACCGGCTGTGAGGGAGATTCAGTTGCAGAAGACTATTTCGTCAGAGGCCGGTGAAAAGTTCGATGTCTACCTCAATGGCAAGGCTGATTTGTCTAAGCCCATGACGACGGAGGTCATGATCCACGCTTTGAGCTCCCGCGATCCCGAGGTGCCGTCCATCATTATCAAGGGGTTCGAACTCAGTCCTGTCAAGGACGACACCTTCGATGCCGTGGAAACAAAGAGGTTAGGATACAAGACCATTTGGACTCCACTGGATGGTGACGATGGTTTGAAACCAACAGCTGAAACCAGTGACCCGCACACGAATGGGACGCCAGTCAACGGAAATGGCCATCACAATGGGGTCGTCACCAATGGTGATGCCACCAATGGACATGTTGCTAAGAGTGATGTCTGGAGCGACGCAAAGAACATTGTTATTTTGACGGAACGTTCGCCGAGCGACCCTCTTATTCATAGTCTGGCGGCGAACATCGAGCTGCGAACAGGACAATCTCCTACAGTCAGCTCTCTCGACAAAGCCGTTGTCGCGAACCGGATGTGCATCAATCTATACGAATTGGACTGCTCCGTATTCGAAAAGATTTCTGCTGATTCGTTTGACCGAATCCAAAACGTTCTGCTCAGCTCCGGGATGTTTCTCTGGGTCACCTCTGGCGCTTTCAAAAATGCCCAGAACCCGCACCGCAACATGGCTTTGGGCCTGAACCGCACACTCCGTTCCGAGATGGACAAGAAGATTGGAACACTTGATTTCGACGCTGCCGGAGAAATCAGTGCATCGGAGCAGGCGCAGCTGATTACGGACACGTTCCAACACATGCTTGCCCATGAATCCGAGGAGGCCATGGACATGGAGTTCTACGAAGAGAATGGCAGGATCGTCGTTCCTCGCATCATCGAGGACACGGAGCTGAATACCTTTGTTCAACGCGAAACCAAGACGTCGATGTCCTATCTTCAACCATTCAGCCAAACTAACCGGCGTCTCAAGCTCGACATTCAGAGCCCTGGAGCACTAGACACCCTGTACTTCAGAGATGACGACGACATGCCTCTGGACAAGGATGAGATTGAGATATCTGTCGAGGCAACCGGCATGAACTTCAAAGACGTTGTGATCTCCATGGGTCAACTGGCCAGCCCGTACATCGGGGTCGAATGCAGCGGAACAGTTGCCCGAGTTGGTTCGGCCGTGACATCTCTGGCCGTTGGCGACAGAGTCTGTGCTATGCCTCTCGGGGCGTATCGCACCTTTGCTCGCTGCCCGGCCACCAGCGCTGCCAAGATCCCCGATGAAATGTCCATGGTGGTTGCTGCCTCGATCCCTGTCGCTTACTGTACCGCGTATTACGGCCTCTTGGATATTGCCCGTCTCGAGGCCGGCGAGAGAGTACTCATCCATGCGGCAGCGGGCGGCGTTGGCCAATGCGCCATTCAACTTGCGCAAATGATCGGAGCAGAGATCTTCGCCACGGTCGGCAGTGCCGACAAGAAGAAGCTGATCATGGACAAGTACGGCATCCCTGAGGACCACATCTTCCATAGCCGAAATACCAGTTTCGGCCCTGCCATTCGTGCCATGACCAGAGGAAAGGGCGTCGATGTCGTCCTCAATTCGCTGGCCGGTGAGCTCCTCCGAGAGACTTGGGACTGCATTGCCCACTTTGGCCGATTCATCGAGATTGGAAAGCGAGACATTACCAACAATACCCGGCTCGAGATGAGACGCTTTGAGAGCAACGCCCTCTTCAGTTCTGTGGATCTGACTGTTCTCGCCGCCGAGAGACCTCGCATCATGGGCAAGGTGATGAATGCAGTGCTGGCAGCGATGAAGCAGAAGAAGATTGGTCCGATCCATCCCATCACCGCCATGGGCATCTCGGACGTGGAAAAGGCCCTTCGACTCTTGCAGGGGGGCAAGACCACGGGCAAGCTGGTTCTGACACACAATGCCCATGATCAAGTAATGGCCACTCACATGCCCATGAGGAGGAGCATGTTCTCTGGCGACGCATCTTATGTGATCCTGGGAGGAACAGGTGGCCTCGGCCGTTCGATGGCCAAATGGATGGTGCAGAAGGGAGCAGGCAGTGTCATACTGATGTCTCGCAGCGGCACGAATAGCAAGGTGGAGGAACTGATGCACGACCTCGGCGGCGCTTCGGGCTCGAAAATTCACGTCAAAGCCTGCGACATCACCGAATATTCCAGTCTTGAAGCAGCTCTCGCCGAGTGCTCAGCGTCACTTCCTCCTGTCCGCGGCTTGATCCACGCAACCATGGTTCTCCGGGACATGCTTTATGAGAAGATGACGTTCCCAGACTTTGATGCCGTCGTCCAGTCAAAGGTCGCGGGAGCATTGAACGCGCACAAGGCGCTTCTCGGACAAGAGCTGGACTTCTTCGTCGTTCTTTCTTCGATAGCTGGCGTTGTAGGAAACAAGGGCCAGGCAGCGTACGCAGCTGCCAACACGTTCCTCGACAGCTTGGCCAGGCACAGGCGCGAGCAGGGCCTGCCCGGAGTGGCCATTGATCTCCCGGCCATGGACGAGGTGGGCTACCTCAGCGAGAACGCAGAGCGCCGGGGCATTGTCATGGGCAATCTCAAGGGCAACACTGCTGGCGAGGCCGAGCTGCAGGCCATCTTGGCTGCCGCGATCGAGGGCTTCAGCGGCTGGTCACCGGATGCCCAGATCCTCACCGGCCTCAACATCGAGAACAGCTCGCGACCGCCCTACGCGGTCCACGACGCAAGATTCCGCAGCCTGATGAAGGCAGCCTCCACGGGCGATGACAGCCAAGTCTCCTCCCAGGCCGTTTCGATCAAGCAGATCGTTTCAGCAGCTGCCTGTGCCAAGGACGCAGAGGAGGCCGTTGCCTCTGGTCTGATCAAGAAGCTGGCCAGCATTCTGCTCGTGAACGAGGAGGACCTCGATTTCACATCCTCGGTCTCTGCGTTTGGCTTGGACTCTCTCAATGCGATTGAGCTGCGCAACTGGGCGAGCAAGGAGCTGCTCGCTCACCTGCAGGTGCTCGAGCTTCTCACGAGCGACACCCTGTTGGCGCTGGCGGGGCTGATCCTGCAGAAGTCGCGAATTGAATTTGGCTTCAAGCCGAGTGTGTAACTTGTCCACACATTCACTTTTCTTTTCTGGTCTTTCACTGGCCGGAGCCTTTTGTTTTCCTTTTGTCTTTTTTTCCCCATGTCGCACTGCTGTGTCGCACTAGAGCATTTGGTTTGTGCTGGGTCATGAAACTGATTCGCGAGTGAATGGGTTGTGGAAGGATGCGATTTTTGACATGTTCACTGGCTATTCGCCCCCTTTCAAGTCCTGATCGATGTGCGCTGGAATTGATATTTTTTTTATAGATAGAAACTAATAACAACCAGATATTTCTTGCAACTTCGGGAGCTCATTGATCCAATGGCTTAATGTGGCCCGCTCAGGTATCCCCCATGTCCATGTTGCGCCAGCGTTGACCAGCTTTCTTAGTACTTCGGGAGGGTTACCATCAGCCTGCCAATGTATATCCGTAGCATCCGTAGCACGGACGAGGTCCCGTCAGTCATCTCGGCCAACCAGTGTCAGTGAGTGGCGCGTCGTGCAGAATATCCAAACCCCCGTAATCCGTAGAGCGCCCAGTTTCCACCTCGTACCAATTCCGGTGGTGTCGGCAACGCCGCCCTGGCAGTCCTCGCGCCATCAAGGAAGAAGAAGCAGAGTTCTTGGACATGGTGGAAGCTGCGCATGAGAGAAATCTTCTCGATTCATACTGCCATGAGAGAATCGGATCTACGTATGCTTCTCTGAAACTGGACGACATGTGAGATGTGGCTCAATAGACTGACAGCCAAGGAAGCTGGCGATTCGAGGAAAATCGTGGCGGCAATGGTTCAAGTAGTAGTATTATGATACAAACTCACAATGTCATGTCATCTCGATACCAAGGATATCGGCAGACCCAAGGAGTTCCACGCACATTCCGACCACCGAATCTACCGTTCATCTCCTATAGTATGTTCTCATCATGCATATATTTCTGACCTTTCTCGGGGCAACCCCGTCGCTCTTCGCTCTACCGGATACGAGTGTACTTCCCCTGTCTTTGAACCTGTCGTAAACTTTCCTCCTGACTTGGTAGTGGAGCTCTTCGTGGCGCCTCGGCCTTTTCTTCCTCGGTTTGGTGAAGCGGTGGTGGCGGGATAGAGAAAGGAAAAGTCCCAGGAGGAGGCACATTGCCTGGTGGTGGGATGAGACCTGGTGGGAAAGCACCCGGCGGAGGAAGAGGCATGCCCGCCTTCTTCATCAGCTCGAGGAGCTGTGCGGGACCAGGAGGATTATTAGGGTCCAGGCCCGGCAGGGGGGGTGGAGGGGCGCCGTTCAGGCCGGGCAGAGGGAATGGCGGCGGCGCATGGCCGTTGGTTCCCATTGCAACGACACCCGGAACAGGTGGAGGAGGAAGAGCAAGGCCTGCTGTGAGGCCGGGAGGTGCGGAACCTCCGCCAAGAGGCAAGCCAGGAATGCCGGGCAACGCAGGGACTGTGGGAAGCCTCGGGGCATCCTGATCGACGAGTGCATCGAGCTCGTCCTCCATCTCCTGTTGCTCTTCCTCCTGACGTTGACGGCGGTTTCCGCGACGGTCCCACGTACCCTGCGCTTCGGCAGCTGCTTCTCCAATATGATATCTGTCTTGGGCAACGTCCGTATCGCCGGGTCGCGCTTGAGTCCAGAAACGAGTGATGCGGTCGTTGGATCCCGATGCCAGAATGTGACCCAGCGGGTGCCAATCAAGGGACCAGATGGCGTAATCGTGTGCGAACGGTACCCTGTGCATCGGCCATACTGCCTGAGCAGGCGTGGACGCAGGATCCATGCTATCATAGGGACTGACGGTGAGGGGTTGGCCAGCCGGTGGATTGGGCGAGTCCAGGAGATAGTGGAAGAGAGAACCGTCCATGCCACCTGTAGTGAGAAGATTGGCGTGGACAGGATGAAACGTTAGAGTCGAGATGTCCTTTTCATGGCCCTTGAGCAGGCAGATGTCGCGCATCATTCTGAGATCGAATACACGGGCCGTTTGATCTCGCGCCGACGTTGCGAGACAAGCACCTCGAACTCTCTCAAACATGACCTTGGTGATGGTGCTCTTGTGGCCGTGTAGTGTGGTGAGGCAGCGCGTTGTTCTTGGATCCCATAGCTTGACCAAGTGATCCTTTGAACCAGACACCAGAAGGCCCTTTGTAGGATGCCAGTCTACACTCTTGGCATCCCAGCCATGGCCCTCCAACTTGGACTCCATCTGTCCGAGGGCAAAGTCGAAAATCTTGAGCGTTGAGTCGTCCGAGGCACTCACGAATTTGGAATCATTGGGACTAAATGCCAAGTCTCGGATCGGATCCGAATGCGCGTTTATGCTTTGCACATTGTTAAAGTTTGGCTGCCAGTACTTGATGAGACCGTCATGGTCAGCCGATATTAGCCAGTCGTCGCTGTGAGAATACTCCAATGCTCGGATGGCGGAATCGTGAGCCTGCATGATGGTTTCAAAATTGAACCCCGTGCCATTCCACAACGTGAACTCGCCACTTGTTGATGCTGTCAGTAGTCTGCGGCCCTCTGGTGTCCAACGAACGACGTTGACGGGGTGTTTAATCTTGTTTAGTGAAGAATGAAGATGTTTGGTAGGGATGGTGTCAGCTGCATTTGTTGGTCTTGCAGCTGGAGGGAGCATCTGAACCATGTCAGTACAATTTGTTCAATGGGCTTCAAGGCCAAAGGCCCATCTCACATCCACGATGTAGCTAGCGCTAGGTCGTTCTCTCTCGCCAGTATAGGAGCCTTTGTAGTTTGGTACTCTATTCCGTAACCAATGAATGACTGTAGAGCTGTAGTCTGTGACGGGTCCTTTTCATGCGTGTCAGTACAGAGAGCAATCTTGATGATGGAATGCGACTTTGATCCGTGAAAGCCCAAAATCTGTGCGTAGCATCAAGCCTTCAACGACCCCAATCTCACGACACTTGTCTTTATACTCAACATGATCAGGAGAACCTCATCAAAACCCTGACATGCCATTTCAAAATGTTTCCATTGGCACTCGGCAAGTCCAGCGGGAGAAAGCTGGCGACGACTACTTACTTCGACCTCGAACTTTGACATAGGCGCCATCCTGGCCCCCTCCCCCATGGTCACCACGTGGCTCGTAAGCCATGGCTGTGGCTATTGAGGCCGAACTTCAAGCATGCACGCCGTATACGGTACGGTGGGCTGATGTAGAATTCAAAGACAAAGAGACTCTCTCATGCTGCGCTACGCATTTGGTTGGAGAACGATGCGTTGAAGTTGAAGCGGCACTTGCAGAAGCGTTGCAGTTTAAGCGGCAATCTACCGGCTGAGCGACAGGTCATGTGACTGAGCGTGTTCTAAGCTTGCTCAAGCTTTTCTGAGACTCTTTGAATCCTTCCTTTTTGTCAATGCAATCAATGCTTTTGCTTCTCAAGCTTTCTTGTCCGTAAATAGGTGCGTCTACTACGTTCAATGATATCACGTTTTCGATTTGGCCATCACAGACACGCCACCAACAGGGCTTGATGGACACTGATGTGAGGGTGAGCTTTATCGATTAGAGCCGTCGCTCTCGTTGGGATCCAACATTGATTTGATCTTGCATTCGATTCGCGTCGTGATCCGACACGTTACCTTGGTCACCACACTACCAGCACCAACAAGTCGAGCCGCGACCTATGTTTGGTAACGCCAGGCAGGATCGCGACGTTGCCACCGACCCAGCAGTCTTCCCCGATATGAATCTCCTTGCCGAATTCCGGACCTCTCAGTCCGTTGCGGATCTCGGGTTCCAATGGGTGCCCACCTGGTTCAAGTTTTGAGGTGCATCCGCATTGGGCAGCGCCGCTATCTATGTATGAGATGTCATCTACAGAGGGAGGACTTGATGTCTGAAAACAGCCATCCGAGCCTGCAAGATCCGCTACTCGACACGTATCCCGTATTTCCTGCAGACAGCGTCATGTGATGCATATTGCAGCTTTTCTTGCATTGGAAGTGTAAAATGGACAGCGGAAAGCGGATGCTTGATCGGTTTGTAAATCTGGTGGCTGATCAGCTGCGACAAGTAGCCGTCCCAAAACACAGCATGATGAACGACGGGACAGCAACACCAATCATTGCTACCGATGAGATGCCTGTCGAAAAGGGACGAGAGAGAAAAGACGAGATGATGCGAGAAACCCCGTGGCAAAGTCAACGTAGCCGCGATGAGTAAATTTGCGCACCAGGGGAAAACACCCAATTGAGTTCTCGATCCCGACTTTCCGTGGCCCGGCAGAATTCTGCATGCAGCGAAAGGCTTATCTTGTCGGCACCACTCTGGAAGCAATACTAATACAATACTACAGCAACCTGACGACTGGTGGCCACGCTGGTCCTTGGGCCACGCCGCAATCGAAGTGGCGTCGCCGCCGAGAAGCGCTAATCCGTACGGAGTAACGGACCAGACGAGCAGACAGGGGCTAAGCAGCTTGGCAGGCCAGGCAGGCAAGGCACAAGGCAGGCAAGGCACAAGGCAGGCAAGGCAAGGCAGGCACTGGGCTGGCTGGCGGGCGGATTGGCAGGCGCTAAGCCGTCAGACATTTGACCCCACCATTTTCGAGTTTCGAGTTTCGAGCTTGAGCACTGAACACAAGTGAACAGTGACCGGCCCGCCGCCATCGCCCGCCGCCATCGCCCGCCGTCGTCATCGCGTCGGATTGTCGCAGTCCATTGTCGCAGTCCACATGCATGCCGTCTTTCCTCTCCTTCTTTCCTGCGCGCGGCGCTCGACAACTTCGTCTTCGTCTTCTCCCATCTCCTCCAGAATCATTGCTCTCGGCCGTCTCCATCTCCCCGGCGATTGACTGCCAAGCCAGGCGGCTGCTGCATCATGAGCAAGGCGGCCACCACAGCCACGAGTGTTGACACCTCCAATGGCAAGCCCAGCATTGGCAAGCGACGCAATGGCAAAGCTGCAGACCTGGTCGAGATCGAGCCCAAAGACGCGACCACGGCCGAGAAGATCCACACTTCGTCACAGCAAAAGTATCGCCATGTTGCTGCCGTCCACTCCAAGAGTCGGCCGTCCTGTTTGAGCCATGATTCTGACACTGCACCAAGCTTCATCGGCTTTCGCAATCTCATGGTCATCGTTCTGGGTAAGCTGCCATCACGTCATTGTGTTTCGTTTTATTTCATCTTGGTCATCCTTCAACCTTTCAGCTTCTTTTCTTCTTTTTGCCGAAAGCTAACAGACACGCCAATCAGTCGTCGGCAACGTTCGATTGATGATTGAAAATCTGAAAAAGGTACGCGACACTTCGCCAAGCTGCCTCTCCCTCATTCGCCTATACTTGGCCTCTAACACGCAAGTCCTCCTCCAGTACGGCGTGCTGATATGCCTTCGGTGTCACTCGTACACAAATGAAGATATCCTCATCGGTGGAATACTCTACTTCCTGATCCCCTGCCACTTACTATTTGCCTACGGAGTTGAATTGGCCGCCGCCAGACAAGCGCGCGGGTCTCGACAGCAGGTCAAGTCCTGGTCAGCATCCAAGCAATCTGAAGACGACAAGAAGCAGTTTCACACAACATGGGTCTTGGCCGCCTGGGCACATGTCATCAACATGGCGCTATCCTTCCTTCTTACGACTTATGTCGTCTACTTTCACGTGCACCACCCTCTTGTCGGCACCCTCACCGAAATGCACGCTGTCATCGTATCACTCAAGACGGCTTCCTACGCCCTCACCAACCGTGATCTCCGCCATGCTCATCTTCACCCGGACAAGCGCGAGCAGGTCCCCGAACTCTACTCCAAGTGTCCATACCCCAACAACATTACTTTTGGGAACCTCATATATTTCTGGTGGGCGCCCACGCTGGTCTACCAGCCCGTGTATCCGCGCACCAGCGAGATCCGATGGATGTTTGTTGTTAAGAGACTGGGTGAAGTGTGCTGCCTTAGCGCCTTCATCTGGTTTGCGAGCTTCCAGTATGCCGCCCCGGTGTTGCAGAACTCCTTGGACAAGATTACGTCCCTCGATTTTATCATGATTCTGGAGCGCCTTCTCAAGCTGTCCACGATCTCCCTCGTCATCTGGCTAGCCGGCTTCTTCGCCCTGTTCCAGTCCTTCCTCAACGCGCTGGCCGAGGTTCTTCGGTTTGGCGATCGGTCCTTCTACGACGATTGGTGGAATAGCGAAAGTCTCGGCGCCTACTGGAGAACATGGAACAAGCCTGTCTACACCTACTTCAAACGCCATGTGTACGTGCCCATGATTGGCAGGGGATGGAGTCCCCGGGCTGCCAGCTGCACCGTCTTCTTTGTTTCCGCCGTGTTGCACGAGGTTCTTGTCGGAGTGCCCACCCACAACATCATTGGTAAGAAAAACGGTTTTATACAATATCTTTGAACCCCCGAAACAGCCTGCATCTTGGCCAAATCCCTATCGCCATGGAGGGTTTCCTAAGCTAACTTTTTCTGTGCAGGTGTCGCCTTTCTAGGCATGTTTCTGCAGCTGCCCCTAATAGCCATCACCGCTCCTATGGAAAAGAGGAAATGGGGACATACAGGCCGCGTAATGGGCAACGTCATCTTCTGGGTGTCATTTACCATCTTTGGACAGCCGTTCGCCGCCTTGATGTACTTTTATGCCTGGCAGGCCAAGTATGGCAGCGTCAGTCGGCAACCTATTCTGCAGAGGTGAGTCCGGCACAGACCGTGTCATGAGGTGTTACTGGGTTTCACAAGACACGACCGTTATGACGTGGATTTGGTTATTATTCTCTCGTGGCCTCGCGTAATAAAGATAACTGCGTAGTACAAATACACCATTACCATTATGTCGCAGCCCAACACCATATATGAGACGCTTCATCTGCGACATCGTGTGAGTAAGATGGATGCACAAGCATGCAAACAGCCGACTGCCGACGTATGAGTCCGAATGCACACTGGAATGGCATGTCGTTACTGACACGGCTCGATGCTGGTGAAATGTCCTATTGTCTGCCGATTTGTACGAGTGCATCGATTATTTGTGTACGAGGCACTCCCTGCACTGCACTGCTTTACGCGCTTGCATTTGCTGCTTTTGCATACTTTTGCATGACTGTCTCATGTTTCGTAACTAGGCAGTCGCAGAAGCAGAGCTTATTTATCATCAAATATGCCATGAGGATGTTGCCAGCTTCTCTTGACGTGTACGTTGAACGTTGTGCCGAGGATCATGATGCGCATGATGTATTATTACGTGAGATTCATCGTTGCCATCAAGTGGACTTTGCTATGACCTTGCTGCAAAGTCCCGTTCCGCCGACACGTGTGCGCAAAGTCTTGGTCAGACAAAACGAATCTTACTGTGATGAATCAAAGAACCTCGGAGAGCATACTCATGGATAATACAACGCAGAAGTTGTTCTTGTAGAATTTTTTTATTTTTGAACCCCCCACGAATAAGATGAAGCTACCATCTGTCTCGCGACTAACGAAAATGCCATTATCAAGCTCTGCGAGCGTGCAACATCCCATCAGCCCACAAACGGCATCATCGTACCGACTCTCGCCCTGTACCTCACGTACTCGCCGCCAAAGAACTCGACGAGCTTCCCCTCTTCCACCCTGACGCGACCGCTGAAGAACCTCCACAGCACGTACGCGTACCCGACGAAGCAGAAGGCGTTGCCCAGAACCATCTGCGTGCCCAGGCCCCAGTAGAAGAAGCCAAAGTAGCCAGGGTGTCTGCACAGGCCGTACACGCCCGTCGTGACCAGAGTGTGCGAGTCGGCCTTTCTCGTCTGCACGGTGTGGTTGAAGCTCGTCCCGGCGTGCATCATGGCCATGGACCGCACGACCTGTCCTGCCGCCACCATGAGCAGTCCGAGGGCGAGGGGCAGCGCGGCCGTGTGGGGCGGTGCCCAGCGGCGGTTGGCGAACAGGCTGTTTGTGACGAGGCATTCCAGGCAGGCCATTGTGTGGGCGATTGGGTACGCGGGCCAGTTGGCTGAGAGGAGGAACGCGGAGACGGTCGCCTCGGGGGTGTTGCGCGCGGCGGTGGTCCAGAACTCGAGGAAGTGGAAGAGCGAGAGGGCCGAGATGAAGAAGGGGATGCGCCAGAGGGGCGAGGACGTCAGGAGTAGGGCGAGGAGGGTGGCCGAGAGGGCTGACGAGAAGACGGTTCCGAGGACGAAGGCGCGGAGGGATATGCCCGAGAGGGACATGGGCTGGTTCGGGTAGATGGGCTTGAAGGTCTGCGCGGCACCGTTGGAGACGTGTTGGCGGGGAGGGATGGTGTGCCTGTGGTCGAAGTCGAGGGGTGATGATGGGTGGTGTTGAGATGACGTTGTTGTTTGAGCATGACGCTCGGTGTTGGCGGCGAGATCTGATGCTGCCATGGTTGTGGTTGGACCGACAGCTTTGGTGCTTTCAGGCAACATGTGTAGCTGGAAGTAGGGGAGCTTGATTGATCGGAAAGAAGCTTGGGGTTGGGGTTGGGGTTGGGCTCATGATGAGGGTTTGTCTTGTCTGTCCCTGAGTTGAAAATTGTCATGTGGCCATTTGGCGAGTTTACCTGGAGTGACTGTTGCGATTGTTGATTGTTTGTTGGGCTTTCGACGGAGCACGGAGCGGAGAGTGGCTGAAGTCTAACTAATCCGTAGATTGATTGGTTGGCATTTGAGGCGTGGCTGGTGGGGCGGCACGGAACTGAACGAACTGAACACGGAATACAGCGGCGAAATAACCGTCGGGAATTACATATGTACAGTGGGGGTGTACAGTAGTAATGTGCTGGTGTGGTCTGCTCAGTGGCGTGGCCATCAGTCGCAATGAGGGATGATTTTGAGACAGCCGAGAAGAGAGTCTCTGCAGCCTATCAAAGGCTTGGCTTCAGTGCATAATAGCCTGCATAGTGGAATCCAAAATCCAGATGGTCAAGGTGAGATGAAGACAAGATTAAGACCTCATGTTGGCCATGTGACAAACTGTCCTCCATAGTTCAATTTGCCACCTGTGACCATCACATACGACCACAGCCGCTAGCAAACATCGGGAACCCGTCCGATCTCCCATGAGAATCTAGCGAGCGCCGGAGTAGTAGTTGGGTCGGAGACGACCAGCGAACTCCCGGTGTTGTATGTATTCCTTTTTTTTTTGTCTTTCTCTATGTTTTCGAGGATCCAAGTCATATTTGACAACGAGCAGTGAGTGGCACAGTCCATCGTTGAAAAGTATGCGGCAGAACGGGGTTTCGGCGTATGTGATTGTATCTTCCTATCCATTGCTTGACTCTTACGATCCTCCAACGCCAACTCGCTTCATCTTCAGATGTCCAGCTCAAATCAGATTTTGGGTTTAATTGGCTGAATCCTGGCATAGTTTTCCATGTGTAATCTTGAGACCTCAACGCGGCGGAAGTCAATTTATCGACTACCGGCTAGGATCAATCTTTTGCATCACATCGTGAGACGCAAGACATGGCATTAGCCACGTGATCCAGAAATCGCGGCCCGCATTATTGTTTTTGATTAATCGCGTCGCTCTTCATCGGTGTTCAGAGGCCGCCGCCTTGCACCGAAAACGAGGAGATGATCAGGATCAGGACGTTGATAAACCCCCAGGTGCAGGGTATCCAAGTGTTCATCTCGTAGTATCCGGCTTTGTACACGGCTCCAAGTCTATGTTGCCGTCAGCCACGACAGTCCCATGCCTCTCTAGACCCAAAAACACTCACATGATACCAACAATGCTTCCTGCAATGATTGCCTCGATGCTTGCAATGAAAAGGTATGTGATCGGAACTGCCCATAGAAACCGCCACGACGACTTCTTCAAGCCATGGTTGAACAAGGCTACAAGCACCGCGCCAAAGTGAAAAGCTGCATAGGTGATCAATGTCCATAGGACCGTGAACTGCCATACATCCGAGATGTGGTACAGCGTATAGGTTCGGTTCGGTGTTCGATCTTGGAGGGTTTCGATATTGAGCGAGGGAAAGGATGGCGTCTCGTAGTTTGGTGGCGGGTCACCATGGTGAGCCATTGTGGTCGACGCCAGGGAGGACAGGCCAGCGAGGGAGATGAATTTGCGTTGTCCGTGATTGCAACATGGCTTTTAGCCTGGAACCCTGGAGCTTGGGCCCAATCTCGCGAGGCTGTTGAAGCTGATGAATTGTTGACTTGTTTTGCTGGGAAGATCCAACGACGCGGCAGCTCTGCGTGGCTTTGTCTCGGAGCGCCCCACTAGAAGGAGAAGGAGTACGGGTATACATATACGGGGGGGGGGGGTACTTTGAGGGAGCTGAAAACAGCAGCTTTGATTCTGCAACCTCGGCAATAGCTGCAACAACAACACAATCAACATCTGCAGTCGTCAGGGCGTAGCCCCCGTGCACCGCCATGCCCGCCGATAGACTTCTCAGTACTGTTCTCCAGTACTACCAAGATGTCCACGATGCCGCGAAGACTGATCAGATTATTGGCACCACGGTCCATCTGCTCACCCATCTCTCGAATCCGCTGAACCTCGGAGTCCTCACCTCGCAGCTCCTCACTGCACCGGCCATCTGGCACCGCCAAGATGGGCCCCGGACGGCCCTCCGAGTCATCAGCATCTATAGTACTGCCGCCGTACGGATTCGCGACAATGCGGTCGAAGCCGCCAAGCGCAAAGGACCCGTTGACGGTGGTGGTCTCGGATGCGAAGAGTGGACTCGCGCTGTGGTAAAAGGAGCCGACGACAGATCAAGACGGTGGCAGCATCTACTTGTCTTGGCGGGAGTCTTGATGGGAATGGAGGGGAATGATAGGCATGCGTTATCCAGAGCCCTGCGCAACACGCTGGAGCAAGCTGTGGTTATGGCTGCCAATCTTGCACTCCAAGGCAACATCGAGGACGGACCAACGGCTGCCGCATCCATTGTCACGGCCCTCAACTTCGTTTTCCCGCTTCTCTCGGGACACCATAAAGCTCAACTAAATTGCGACGCGCTGCTCCCCATTGCCGTCTGGGCCATCACTGGGGAAGAAGGCTTTTGCGACGCACAGTTTCTTAGATCGGTCGACCGTGACACAACGCTACAATCCGGCCATGTGTTCTCATGGTCAGCGCAGTCCACCTCTTGCAATCTTCTACGAGAGATGGAGAAGCAGCCTCTGGTGGCCAACATGGGGCCTCTGTCGAGGCTGGCGGCGTTTGCTGTGCAGCATGCCAAAGACACTGCGGTCGTATTGCAGGCGCAGGATGCGCTCCTGGTCTTCACGAGCCGAGTGCTCGACACTTGGCAGAAGAACCGCTTCAGTGAGATTGACTCCGTATCTGAGGGCTCTGGTTTGAGTCCAGAGACTGTCCAGACCACCTGGCCACTCTTGTGGCAAGTCTTCAAAAAGATCCTGTTCAGCACCGCGGCCGTTTTGCAAGCCATCGTTGCTCGAAGTCTGCTGGACCCGCACATGCTCATGCACGGCATGGCTTGCGGCATTGCCTCAAAGTCGTTGCAGATCCTGCGCAACATGTTCTTCATCTCCAACAGGAACGGCAATGGGGCCTTTCAAGTCTACACATTCGCGTATATGACGTCTCTCGACGTTCTCAGTCGCGATGCGCTCGCCACAGAGACGTTCTTGAGGGACATACGTCCGACAGACGCACTACTCATCCCCTCGACACACCTCCTCGAAACACTGGATCTGTACTATCTCAACGTCGCAGAACATGTTCCCCTTTCATTGTCTACTGACGCGTGTGAGACGTTGATTGTCAAACCCGCCATTGCCTACCTATCTCAAGAAGGGCCCATGGGCCCCTCCATGACGGACATTTTTGAATCCGCTCACAGCGCGATGCTGTCAGTTCTGTCATGTCCTCAACATAGTGCACTCACCATCAAGATGACGCCATTTTACATCATCAAGCTCTTCGAATCTTTTCCCCTACACATATCACCACGGCAATTCCGAGTCGCTTTCAAAACCGTCATGGAAATTGTGTCACCTCCCTTCCCCATTGCAGCCATGGATCCACACTTGTCAGAAACACTGTTGGAGATGTTGCGCACCAATCTATCAACCGCCAGTACCCAACCCCTTCCCCGAAATCTCGACTCAGTCGCCGGAGCCCTGGAGGAGACGCAACAAGAGGCACTATCCGAGCAAAGCGCTCTAGTCATGACGCTCATCGATTCTCTGCCCTTCTTGCCTCTGCCACTGGTAGAGGAATGGCTTGGCATCACAGCGCGGGCGATGAGTGAGATCGAAGATCCGCGGTTGAATGCATCGGTGAAGACGAGGTTCTGGGACGTCCTCGTGAGTGGGGAGATGGATGTCGAGAGGTCGACAATTGGCGTCGCATGGTGGGGAACTAAAGGAGGTAGGGAGTTGGTCTTGTTTGGTGGTGCGCCGCAGTCGCTGGTGATGAGTGGCGCGCTGAATGGTGATGCCACGTCTAGTCGGTTGTGATATTGTGAGATGACTCGGATGAGTGATGATGACATTTCTGAACTCGGCGTCAGTGTAGTGCGTGATGGGTAGAATGACAAGCGAGGTTCCACGACAATGTCAACGTACACTTTTTTGTACACGATACTTGAAGCATTGCCCAGCGTGGGAATGAGTCGAGCGAGCAGTCGGTACGTTGCTGCTGTAGGTTGACCATGTACATCGCGGCCTCCTCACTGCACCTACGCGCTCTCGTAACTTTGCGAATCTCCTCACTATAATAATTATACTGCGCGTCATCTTTAAACGCTTGCTACCTGCGCCGCGAGCATACGTGGCAACTTGGCGCCTTCATGCGCCTTTAGCTCGCTCGCCCACGAAGAATTTCGGTAGGATGCCAGAGATGGCGGCTGATCACACCACCGTTGTTGCCTTTCCAAATTGCCCTTCCCGTCAAGATCAGCAGGCCAATATTTGCATTGTCTCCAGACGGCCATTTTCGGGCTTACGAATACCGCCAGGGGCCACCACCACCCATGACTCATGAGTCCCAACTTAGTGCGAGCACTATCAGTGCAGGCTTCTGGCACTACACTTTAGTGCAGCCCTACTCAAACGGACTGGTATATACAGTTGTGTGTACATATTAGGTCAGTGTCACTGTCGCACACTGACAGTTGCACTATTAGTGTGGCGAGTTTTCCGCCAAAACCAGGTTCCTACTGCCTCTAACAAGCCTTCTTTCCTTCCGTCTTTCACCCCGACAACATTGCATCCATCTGAAGAGTAAAGCGCGTTTTAACTTAATGGCACGACCTGAGCAAGCTGTTATGCGATACCTGATCCACCACGGAGAAAATACGGGACGCTGAGTAGCTCCCATCTCGCATGTGTAGGGTAGCAGGTAAGTTGCCCCCCTGTGAAATGGTGATCAATCCGCATCCGCCAAAGAAGGCGGAGACGGCGAGAATGCCACAGTGATTTTCTCCGAGACGTTCATCTGCGTCTCACTTTCATACACTCACACGTCCTTTCGGAGGTATCATCAGTGGACAGGAAATTTCACAATACCGAAACTGATGTCTGTCTGACCGCAAACGCTCCAATCATTCACAATGTTCCATTGCGTTACATGTTGAAATCTCAGCCAACTTCCTCCCTTCCTCCGACTCCCATCCACAGAATCATCGGGCTCTGAATCGCTCTGCTACCATGTCCCGGGTCAGGTATGATCTCGACAGATCCATTGCCGCATTTTTTTCGAGCTCAGGAACAATTGCGACTAGGGAGCTATGCGACGAATTTGCTAGACGTGAGTTTGGGGAAGCAGTTTATCCTGTTCCCCTCCAGGGTATGGGGAGTTATACCGTGAAGGCAGGACCTGATAGAATCGTCCAGTTTCGAGAGCAGAGTAACTCTCTAGATGAGGAGAAGCTGGCGTTGGCTAGGGCGGCTCATCCCGAGATCGTGGCTACCTGTACTACACATGGGCTTATCGGTGGATTACCGTCAGATCCCGAAGCGAAGTCAGCGCTCGCGATATACGTAATGAGCAACCTGCCAGGAACTAACTACATCTACCTGCGCAGCTCTTTGGCAGACAATCTTTCACTCCAGCTCGTTACCATGAAAAGTCTGGCGAGGTTTGCAGATGCCTAGATGCCATCTACTTCTTCGTTTCGCGCCGGCTAATACGACGGAAAACAGATTTTTTGCACAATCTTGGCTGCACGGAAGGCCACCAGACCAGGTCCAAACGCGCACCACCGTTGACGAATGTGCCATCATGTTCCGCCATCTCTCTGAAACCCTCCCCTCTCGCTTCAAACCGCATGTCGCCAAGGTACAAGACATTCTTCCAATGCTCCGTTCCGGGGAACATCCAGTGGTTCTCACCCACGGCGATCTGAACGAGATGAACATTCTGGTCGACCACACCAGCGGCAAGATTACCGGAATTGTTGACTGTGCTGAGGCTAGTTTCCAGCCGTTTGGCTTCGCGCTTTACGCGCTGGACAATGCTCTAGGCAGCATGGGCCCTGATGGGTGGGAATATTTCGATAACGCCGAGTTCCTATGGGATGAATTCTGGAGAACCTTTATTGGGTTGGTCGGGGGGCTGTCTGTGTCTCAGATGAAGTCTATTCGGCTGGCAAGAGTAGCCGGATTGCTCATTCGGTACGGCACCGCCTACGATAGGGGAATCGGGGGAATGGTTGGTGTCCGAGATCCGTCGGATGCCTCTCTTCAATATCTCGACGCACTTCTTTTGCACTCTAGAACCTTGGATAAAACTTGTCCCTTTTAATGCATGAAGAAGCAGTTAGTATGACCACACAAAACTTCATTTTAAGTTGAGACGACCCCGGCTACTAAGCGTGTCTGTTATGCCGTGTAACACGAATGAGGGTGGCACTGCGTTTGAAGAATAAAAGTCAAGGTATTAACGGAGTATGAGTATGCTCAACAGAATAGATGGATGCGTGCCACTTCAGCTGTTACCTAATACTCGGCTGGCCATCCTGTCAAGGTCGCGCGTTTTGCCGACATGTGATCCCGGGGATCATTGACTGATTGTTTTACCCCGCCAGACCGCCAGGGTAGCTCTTTCCTCTTTCCTTATGTACATGGTTCAGATGAGCAGGAAGGAGATGGACTTGACACGTGCTCCGATGATGACGACATCACTGCGCAGCGAAGCATGCAAATTCCCACGTTCCCACGGCTTATTGCCATAGCCATGATTAAGTCTCGACGTGTTTTCTCAGAACTCTACCTTCCAAATTTATTCCCGTCTACTGGCGTAACCCTCTTGGCCTGGTGAACGGATGATTCCGAGTGCAAGAGCTTACGAAGCTCTCTGGACCCACGGCTCCTGCGCGCCAGTGGATCAGCTCCAGCTCAAAATGACGGGGTATTCAGCTGAACCAGGCCTCAATGATGGCCGCGAACCCGGAGAATCGAAAGGAGTATTGGAAGGAGGGGCAACAGGTGTGGGTGTGGCGTTGCAACTTGGGGGACCATTAGAGCTGGGGATTCGTTCGATCCAAGAGCTCCAGATCGGGCTGGACCCAGCTTGTTTCCCCCATTACACACCTCATACACATACACATGTATTTATGTATATAAGCTCGAGGCCCAGAAGCGTTTGGCATAGCCTTGAGCACCTAAATCTGACGACTGAACTTGGCAATACTCTCAAATCTAAAGATATACATCTACATCAAACCGCCCCTCGCCCCTCAAACAACTACCAACTGCATAATGTCTTACAACGACAACGACAACGTAAGTACTACTTCAACTTCATGATTCAATGACCTCTTTGAGCTACCCCGCAGTGCGCGTAATCACTCATACTGACGCACGACTTAGTCCAGCTACGGCGGTAACACCGACAGCTACGTAAGTTTTACATCATCACTTACCACCTTGCGTGCACATAATCAGTGCACGACTAACACGCGTCAGGGCTCGTCCAACCGCCGTGACAATGATTATTATGGGTCTTCCGGCCGTACAGGTGGCAACGACTTATACGGCTCTTCCGGACGTGACACCGATACCCTGGGCTCCTCCGGCCGCACCGGTGGTGGCGACTCATATGGTTCTTCTGGCCGCACTGGAGGCAAGGACTCTTACGGTTCATCTCGCCGTGACGACGACGATAGCTTTGGTTCATCTGGCCGTACTGGAGGTCTCGGCTCCTCTGGCCGCGACGATGATGACAGCTACGGGTCCTCAGGCCGTACTGGAGGTGGCAGCGCTTTCGGCTCATCTGGCCGAACCGGCGACAGTGACACATATGGATCGTCTGGCCGCACCGGCGGCAATGATTCCTCATATGGTTCTTCCGGTCGCACCGGAGGTCTCGGCTCTTCTGGCCGCGACGATGATGACAGCTACGGGTCATCTGGTCGCACCGGTGGCAACGATAGCTTCGGTACATCTGGCCGAACTGGTGGCAACGACTCTTCATATGGCTCTTCTGGCCGCGCAGGAGGCTTGGGCTCATCAGGCAACGATGCCGATGACAGCTTCGGCTCTTCTGGTCGTACCGGAGGCAGCAACACATATGGCTCTTCAGGTCGTGCCGGCGGCAATGATGTCTACGGGTCTCCTGGTAACACGGACAGCTATGGCTCCGGCGGCAATGATTCATACGGTTCAAGCCGTCGTGACGACGATGACAGCAACCGCGGCGGTGGCAGCACTGCTGGCAAGCTTCTTGAGAAGGTTGGCAATGTCCTGGGCAATGACAAACTGTCTGATAAGGGACGCGACAAGCAGGGACGTGGCGATGATTACTAAGGGAGGATGTAATAATTGGCAGACTTTTACCTCTGAACAGGTTGGATTTGATGATTTTCGAAGCGATTGAATATTAATAACTAGTGTGATGAGTCTTGATGTCCCCCTTTTCTGGGCTGGCACCAAATGAAAACGAGGTTAGATGGTCTGGGATGGGAATTTCCCGAAGTCTACTCCAAATTGACTACGACGTCTATTGACTTGGCTTGGACCGCCTGAAAAGCCTTTTCACTCACGCCAATGCAGCATTAGTTATACCTCCGCGGCAATAAAAAGTGTAAACGACAAATTCCCAATCTGTAATTGATCTATTGATGCGACATGAAACATTCTGTAACATGAAACATCAGAGCAGCCAATTGTCAGGAACCTCACGTAATATGCCACGCATGCATTTTGAATGACCCGATGCAAGGCTTTATTTTGCATGTGGCGACACCCTGGCCCATATATGGCACGGCACTCATCTACGTCATCCGACATACAGCTCATGATCCAGCCTAAGCATCCGGTCGATCCTCCACCAGTGTCTTTTCCACCTTGACCAGGATAGTCCCCTCTGTCAATCGGCCCTTCGAATCCAACAAATGGATAAACCGAAATCCTTGGCCCAGGCGATCCAGTCTCACGCACGCCCATGCCGCCAAGTCATCGATGCCGAGTTCATCGTCCCTTACCGTGAACCGAACGAACGTCAATTCTTTAATGAGGCCGTCGACGTCATGGAATGAGATCTGCTGTTGCTCAAGGTCAATATCTGTGCCTTTGTGGGTTTTGGTGCGGGCCTTGTGCCGAATCTCTGAGTCATGACCATCGTCATTCGAGGGTGGTCGGCCCAGGGCATGAGAGTCGCATGCATCCACGTGGAGTTCGGTCTTGACGTATGGGTGGAATTTCCTCCCTACTTTATCTCCAGGCGGGAGTGGGAGATTTTGAGCTGCTAAGAATGTAATGGACAGGTGGAGCTTCTCATAAGTGACCGAGGTTGGCGTGGGTCCGGGGCGTAGATTTGAACGGTAGCCTTTTTCGTGGCATGCCTTTAGTAAACGAGATGCGGAAGTTGTGTCGGTTTGCGTGTAGACGTACCTTGTGGCTTGAGGACGTACCCCCCTGTCCCTGAAAACATGCCTTCGTTGAGCATCATGCCCTCGTCTGTCTGTTGCCAGTTCAGAGCGACGACTTGGGCGCCGGATCCCCAGAAAACGGTGGGCTTCAAGTTCGAAGAGCGTATGCGCAGTCCTGATGGATAGGCACGCAACAAATAGTCCCTGTTGTGGTCAAAGAGCTCTTTCCCATGCTTCTCACGATGCTCCATAAACTTCTTCTCCGCCAGGGAGAAGATATGTGTTGGCATGCTCGCTTCTGGCTGCGTCCACGACTTGAAAGAAACAGCGCGGGTATACACACCAAGCTTGCTCAGTTCCTGGACAATTTTCGAAGGCTTCTTGGCGGGTGCTTTTTCAGAAGGCAGACGATCGTCTTCCCCGCTGTCGATATCCGGTGCTGGAGCATCTGGAGGTGCATATTTGACCTTGATGAGAACCTTTCTCTTCAACTCTTGGGGGCTTGGAAGAACTCCATCCTTGATCTCATCATCGTTGACAAGCATGCCTTTCCACGCTTCTTTCATAATATTGGCCATCATGATCTGTTGCTCAGCACCGCAGTGCACCTCTAGACTGATAAGCAGGGGCAGATCTGAAACAGCAAACGCGCTGTCTCGAATAGCCTCACAAACATGTCGAAAAGAAACCTCCTTAGTCAATGTGTAGCCGTGAAGTACTCGAGGCTCGACAGCAGCTACTTCTGGCACAATCTTGCGGTCGCCATCCGTGTTTGCACCGACGTCTTCTTTCGCTTTCTCTTGACCAGTAGATCGGCGCTCCAATTTCTTGCCCAGTGACATCTTTTCTAGCTTCGTAGATATGCTGTCTGGTATTTTTCGCTTGAGCTTGCTGAATGCGCCCTGCTTTTCGGGCTTTTCCACATTGTCACCTGCACCGGTGCCTTCATCGTCCGAAGTCGAGGCAGAGCTCAGGTCGGACTCATCGCCATCCCACACATCAATCTCGACGCAACGACACCCTCGCAAGAGAACATTGGTATATGCATCCGTCGTACTGTCGCTATAAAGCTGGTTTCCAGACAAATAGGTGTTGTGACTCGAACTAATGAAGTAGTTCGACAGCGGCCATGATAAATCACAAGTCTTCCAGGGCAACGTTATTGCACTATCTTCAGATGTCATGTAAGCCAAAAAGCCGTCAAGGTCGACATCGGCCTCGCCAAGCAACTTGACCGCCGCTGGCGTGGTGTCATCGTTCCCCTGCACTTGCTGAATAAATCGCTGGACCTGCCCAGCAGACCATTTTCGGTCCTGCCCAGCGTGTGACTCGAACATCTGCTTCAGATAAGAGACGACGGTGGAGTTTAAAGTTGGCGTTGCTTTGAGTGCCTGGCTGGCTCCCCCGCCGGCCTGTAGCAAGGCATTGATGGGCTGTTGTTGCGCGTCGGTCATGTCGGCTTCCTGGACAGCTGGACGTGTGCATGGGGAAAGAAAAGATGAAGTCAAGCGGCAAAAAGGTAGCCCGAGGCCTTTCTTTGCCTTTTGAGCACTCGTTCCAGGTTGAACGAGTGTCGGGTTGGGGTGGCTGTGGCTGTGACGGTGACGAGCCCCTCCTTGGAAGTGGTCAGTGATGAAGTGGCCAGTGATGAAGTGGCCAGTGATGAAGTGGCCAGTGATGAAGTGGCCAGTGATGAAGTGGCCAGTGATGAAGTGGCCGCTTGCCAAGGATCCCATGGAGAACTGGCGTTGATCAATCTCGAGGTCGATCTGGGTCGGCGGGCCGAAATCAGCCAAAATCAGCCGATATCAGTCCACGGCTGGGTTTTGGGCTCCAACGCGCAGGTGTACGCAGGTGCGCTGCACTGCTCTGCTCATGAGGGGCTGTGCAAAACAGGGAAGGAGCCCACGGCATCTCCGCCATCGTCTCTCGGCTTTGGATTTGGCATGCCATGCGAGAACGAGGACAGCGCAGTCAGACACGGGATTCCATCTCAATTCATACTCTATCTCGCCATCGTCCGATCTCTCCTCCAGTGCTCAACATATTCCTCCAGATCAAGGTGGACCCGCAGCCCCTTGGATGCCATTGTGTCGTACACCGATCGCAACTCATCTGACTTCATGTCACGAATGACGGTGCTGAATGCTTCCATCATAATTTCCTTGGACCACGGACAATATCTCAAGGCTCTGTAGAATACATCCTTCGCTTTTGATCGCAAATCCTTGCTCTGGTAGCAGAATCGCACGTAGGAGATCCAAAGGCCCACGTTGAATTTGCAGACGTCGCTCGACAGGGCGTGCTCGTATGCGGCCCGCGTGCTGTGGATGTTTCCTCGAACTAGATCATGTTGGATGGAGAATAAGCGACTCGTGATGCAATCGCGACCTTTGATGAGAATCCTGTCATAGAGTAATTGTCGAGTCTCGTCCACGACTCTCAGGCTAGAGTCTGCCCATTCGACAAGTGCGAGGAAGATGGTGTTTCGGGGAAACCGCTCCAGAAATCCCGACAGTTGATCACGCAGATACGCTCTACGGAATGGCCTTGGCATCAGTCAGCCTTAAATTCAGTCATCCTTGACTCAGAGTGTCACTTACCCGCGACCGGCATTCAGGTACAACACCCGTGCCCCGAATTGAAGCAATCGTTCGTGGCCGGGAGTATCACCATACCCTGCTGAGCTGAACTCCGCCGACACAATTTCCATGACGCGCATTGAAGCAGATATGTTGCCTTGCTCAGCTGACGCGGGCTCGACAAATCCCCCCTCCGTCAGATATGACCACAACACCATGAATTCTGCCAGGGTGCTGGCATCTTCGGACCTGCCCTCGTACAAAGCTTGATGGATCTTCGATTCCAAAGTTTGTCTTGCCTTTAAAACGACCGATGGGGATATATCCTTGATTTCTGTCGTAGAGTGACGAAAGGACTCATCGATTGCAGAGCAAAGTCTAACTGTGGCCATCAATTTGTTCCCCTTTTCTAATTCGATCCAGCTCCATGACTTGAATAACTGAAAACCCGAAGCACCTGCTGACAGCTAAATAGAACGGTCAGCAACCTGTCGGCAATTAAAAACGAAATAACGTACTGATGGAGACTCCACGGCTGACGAAATCACCCTCTCTGCGACATCGAGATTGCCATTTGCAAGCTCCGCAAGAGCGTATCCGTTGTACGCTTCGGCAGCATTTGAGTACTTTTTCAGTACAGCCTTGGCCGACTTTTTCATGGCAGACGAATTGAATCTGTGAATAAAACCGAGGTAGTAGAGTGCCAAGCTCTGTACATCTGCCAAGTGAACCAGTTGTTTCAGCGTGTTGAAGACCCAAAACATGTCCACAGCAAGGCTGTTCAGTTTCATACTGAAATAACTAAACCAGCTGTTCCCAGAAAATAGGACCGTAGGAGACATGACAAAATAGCCGTTTCCCGCGTCAAATTTCGGCGTTTTCCGCTGAACATTCTCACCATTTTCAATTTCCGTGACTTTATCTGGCGTGTCGTTTCCGAGAAGAGCAGACCGAAACGTGAACTGATCTGAACAGGCAAGTTGTGTCCACTTGCTTGACCGAGACCGTGGCGGCAGCCCGCAAAATATCAGATAGGCATCGATCAACTCCTCCTTCATTGGCTCATCCAAACATGACTCCGGAATAGGGAATAGCCAAGGCTCGATGTCGGAGAACATGACGACCCGGAAAGGATCATCTTCTGTTCCGTCATCCATTGTCCTTGCTGGCATTCTGGCGGCTTCTCCTTGCCGCCGTTCGGAGCAAGCCCATGTCTTGTAGACATCTCCTGTGGGGGTATGTTCCGTCGGGCTCGCTGTTTGTGGCTCAGGAGCATCTACGTGCCCCAAAGATGACACATAATGCACCCAGCCTTGTGCTTGAATGTCCCCTATGCGCGGCGCCTCACTCTCCCAGAAGTCACGAAATGAATCCACGCCTCCTTCTGGATGAGGAGGCCGGAAGAAGTTCATTTCCAGTATTGCTTGCCATGATGCTACCGCCAACTCCTTGTACCCGCAGTCATGTACGAATCGCATCGCCCGCAAGAACACATAAGTTGCTTCGGAATAATCGTTCTTCGTGGGGGCAGGGGAGCGGGCGAGCACCTTCCGCAGCCTATCAAGTAGCATCTGTTTGATGTCATCATAACTCATGACGGCAATGTTCGTCATGGAAAAGTCAATGTGAGCCCTCCATAGCTCAAAATCAGCCTCTTCATCGCCAGCCAGATCTGACCACCTTTTTGCCGCAGTCTTGGCAGGCCAGATCTTCATGCCCTCCCGCATGAGGCGCACTATCACCGCTTGTCTATCTTCAGAAGCGGACGTGTTCTTAAGTGCTGCGTCAAGCATCGAAACTTTGATTTCCGAAAAGCTATGTGCTGTACTTGCAGCTGTGCGCTCATCGATGGATTCACCCGCTCGCTGTAAGTCATCTTGATGATCAACCAGTTCCAGCCACGCATCGATATCTCCAGGGTGGTCCTTGACTCTCCTATTCAGCTGAATAGACTTCCATTTGAGAGGGTTATCTTGCTCAATCTTAATTGCCTCCTCCGCCTCCTCCTCCTCAGATGAGCTTTCACCCGATTCGTCATCGATAGTCCGGGCCTTGGCTTTGCCCTCAATAGATCGATAAGACGGCCCCTCGTCACCAGAAGAGTCGCTCTGTTCCTGACTTTGCTTTCGCTTTTTCGGCCTTCCGATTTGCAGGAAGCCACTGTCGAGCTCTTTATTGCCATCTGTAGCTCTCCTCTTCGCCCGTATGCGGATCGAATCCCCTCTGAAACGAAGCGATTTGGATCGCAAACCATCTCTGTCAGAAAGACCCAGACCCTCTCCTGGAAAACGAAGGCTGAATTGTTCCCTAGCCCCGTCTCGGTGAATAAGCAATCTGCCGGTTGTGCCGAGGACTCTGCCGCCACCGTGGCGATGATACGATGGGATCTGGGCGCGGTCGATGCCTCCATATTTAGAAATCAATGGATCACCTTTAGTGTCAATCACAAAGAGACTCGAGGTCGTCCTCTCTGGCAATGTCTTCTCCGAAACCGGCTCAGGCGATTTGTGGCGACGACGTGACGAGCCTTCATGGTATCGCCGCGAGTGGGACGACCCATGGCCATGTCTATAATGGTGCTTGTCAGATCTGTGCCCATCGCTGGAAGACCTCCTTTCTCCGTTTTTTGCTTTGGAACCTTGCGGTTTTGTGGGCGCAACAGGCTCCTTGGTCTTGAAGGACGAGAACTTGGGGACAGCAAGTTTGGACTCGTCGACGCCGCTGGAATCAGCCATGGCGAAATGCGCCTGTGCCGGCCGCACGCGCTGGGAGAAGATTATACCATGAGACTGGGATGAGAATTCGGAGATTGCGATTGGACGTTGACGTTGACGTGAATGGTGATGTGATGGTTTTCTCGACGCGCAGGATATCGCAATGGTAGATGCTTGCAATGAATGTTAATGGCCCAAGGGGACCCGCATCTGCACGCCGGCTGGACCCTGTAAAAACGTAAAAACACGCCGCGCCAGGCACAGCGACAGTGGGGGTGTGCACAGCTCTACTGCATTCATTGTTGTCGTCGAAGCTTCCGAGTTCCGACATGCGCAACCTTTGATTCTCATCCAACACCGACCATCTTGTTATCCATCCACATGTCCAGTACAGGACTCCCCTTTTCTGCACCCCAATGACCCGATATTCGTTTCCAATACGCTCTGTCCGCCAAGCTGCAAGCATACGGGAGTCTCGGCACCTCGGTCAGCTCCAGACCTAAACCCTCATGGACATTTCCACCCTCTACTCCCCTTGGATTCTCCTCCTCACGATCCTCACAGTCCTCATCGCACTCAACATGGGTCTCTTCAGAAAAAACAACCTGCCCGTAGAGGGCAAGGTCCGTCCGTCCCCACTCCATCGTCCAAAGCTCCCTGAACAACACCTGCTAACCCGCCATGATGAAAAACCAGACGGTCCTCGTCACAGGCGCATCCGAAGGCATGGGCCTCTCCGTTGCAAAACAGCTCTCCGCAAAGGGCGCCAATCTCATTCTCGTATCCCGGAGTGTTCCCAAGCTCGAGGAAGCTTTGAAAGCCGTCAAGGTGCGCTCTTTTGCCCTTTCCCGTCAAATCCAATCCCGACCTTCACACCCCCCGAGACACACCAAGAGCTGATCCAAAAAACTACACCAGGCCGCCGCGAAGAATCCCTCCCAACGCTTCACCTACTTGCCCGCCGACGTATCCTCCCCCTCATACGCGCCTTCCCTCATCGCCGAAGCCACGGCCTGGAACGGCAACGCCTCCCCAGACATAGTATGGTGCGTAGCCGGCATGTCCACGCCCCAGCTCTTCATCGACATGGACATGGCCTCTCTCCGACGCCAGATGGACGTCAACTTTTACGGCACCGCCGAGATGTCGCATGCCGTTCTGCGCGAGTGGCTATCCCCCGAAGCCCCTGTTTCGCAAGAAGCCAAACATCTCATCATGACCACCAGCGCTGTGGCCCTGTACACCATCCCGGGCTACGCCCCCTACGCGCCGTCCAAATGGGCACTCAGAGGCCTCGCCGATACCCTCTCGCAAGAAGTCATGATGTACCCGCAGAAGGTCGAGATCCACGTAGTGTACCCCGGCACCATTCTATCCGCGGGGTTCGAGCGCGAACAAAAAGTCAAGCCGGAAGTGACCAAGATCCTGGAGGAGACGGATCCGAAACAGACGCCAGATGAGGTTGCCGAGGCGGCGATACGGGGCTTGGAAAATGGCGATTATTTTGTCACGGTCAACTGGTTGGGGAATTTGATGAGATTAGGCATGCTGGGCGGTTCTTTCCGCAATAACTGGGTGTTTGATACGCTGGGCGCCTGGTTGGTCAGCATCGTTTGGATATTTGTCCAAGCTGATTTGCACGGCAAGATCAGGGCGTATGGCAAGAAGCACGGCCACCCTAGCTTGTACAAGTAGAAAAAGAGGACCAATGGCAAAAAGTAAGTCGTGAGAAGATGTATAAACAAGCCAATGGCATTGATGACCCTTTTATTTTTAAGAATAAGAAGAAGAAATCGGGAAAATCCGCTATGCTGAATCATGGAAAGAATGACCAACCCCTCTTCTTTTCCTTGTACCATCCTCAAACGCCGCTCCATTTACCAAATTTCACATATCTCTTGAACATTTCTTTCAGAATCGCCCTTCCACTGGCATCCATGGCATCGTTCAGGATCTTCCTCCCCTCTGGTGGCGTAATGTCGAAAATGGAGTTCATCGCCGGCTCCAGCGCTTCCCGGACCTGCGTTGACACATTGGACTCGAGTTGCAGTTTGACATATTGCACAAGCAGGAGGTACATGTGTCTGCCGGCGGAGCGCTTGGCCGCATCCGCCGCCGAGTCCAGAGAGCCATGCAGCTGAGAGCGCGATACGGCACCCGCGGTTGGTTCGCAGATGAGGGCGACGAGTTTGGCGTACAAGTGCGCGTGGGCTTCTTGCGTGGCTGCTTCTTTCGGGGGGCCAGATGATGGCGAGGATTGTCGGGTGATGAGGCTCCGGAGTAGGATCTGCATCGTGCTGAGAAGCAAATGGAAGTGACCCTCGAGGCGGATACGGTGCTTCTTGATGATGACTTCGACCAACTTGCATAGCCAAGAGTAGGACGGGACAGTCTCGTCAACATCATCGAGGCATGCGAGGTCAGACATGGTACTGAGCGTGATTTCAATGTTCCATTGGCCCATGCATTGAGGTCGCCTTCCCAGGAGGGTTCGTAGGATACGGCAGATGATGTGCGGGTAAGAGGGTCGCTTCAACAGCGAGGAAGTCAGCTCGCTGTGCACCGTGCCCAAGCTGAAGCCTTCTGCTGTGCTTAAAAGGAAATCGGTCGAGCCTGCTTTGGCATCAGTATACTGGTTTTCTCGTTGAGGATCTGGAGCAAACCTACTGATGAGTTGGCCAGCCACATGCTCTATGGCAAGGAGCTGACCATCCGTATCACATCCATTCTTGAAACCATGCACCAACCCCCTCAAGTAGCCAAGCTTGGACGCCGCATCCATATTCTCGGTGGCCGACTCGACCAGCTCCCTGAGTAGTGCTTCGCGAAGACCATGGGGCACTTTCTTGAGGTCATCAAAAGAGCTAGGCTGGGGCACCTCCACCGCATTTGATAAGTATTTTCGGAGGAATATGTGGATCTTCCATGCTCTTATATCACCACTCTGCATAGCCTCTCTGGTGTGCTTCTCGAGTTTGCGCATAGATGACGACTTGAGCTCTGTGAGACCGAATGGCTCAGAGACGGCGGACGCAGCATCCGTGGCCGCCAAAATGATCATATCCAAGCGCAAATCATGGCTGTCCAGCCACTTCTTGTCAGAGATGCATGAAGTAATGACATTCACAACGCACTTCGACACAACCTGCTGCGTCTGCATCAACAACGAGACCAAGTCCTTGTTGGACCGAGCATTAGTCGATTGCGAGAGCTCTGTGGCTAGACACCTGAGCAGAGTCATGTGAAAAGCCGGTAAACCAGAATGGTCAGGTTTCGCGTCTATAGATTGCTTCTCGCAATTCGCTACAAATGTGGAAGCTTCTTCAAAATACTTGATGCTGCGCTCATCGACGTGGTCAGCCATTTGCTTGACCACAGCAGTAGCCATGAGAGAGAACCTCTCAATGAGCTCGACCACCAACGCATTGTTGTCTTGCGGAGGCACAGAGGCGCTTGACAAGGCTTCCGAGCATTCTACAAGATGAGCAAACCGAAGGCCCTCGTAAAATGTCGGTCGTTTCATGATCTTGGCAGTGAGGCCCAGAATCAGCTTCCACCCAGCCAAATCGACATCTGCTGGGGAACTTGTCATCGAAGACTGTCTTTTGGCCAACATCGCCATGATCTTCTCTCTTTGTGAACGGTCGAGCGAGTCCAGCGGCATGCTCGAAAGAATCTTCATCCACATCTGTCCGTTTTCGCCTGGCCAGTCTCTCTCCTTCTGCGATTCGTCAAGGGCAGTGATCAGTCGGTCTGTCAAAGACCTTGCAAGATTTGCCTCGCTCAGATTAACTTCATTACAAAGCAATGCAGTCCACAAAGTTGCAACGCCAGCAGTGCTTGATTTGCGGGATAAGAGCGCACCAGTCAGAGCGGGCGGCAGCACTTTGGCCCGTGTAAAATACAGTTTGGCAAATCGACTAGACCCATTGAGTGTCCAAGCAAGATATTGCTGGTAGCCGACGTATTCATCAAATTCAGCATCCACTCCCAGTCCAATGGCTGAAGTCATCTTTCTTCCTTCGAGGACACGCGCGGAAGCAATATCGGCAGATAGTCTTTGCATCCATACGTCGATCAAGACTGCCGGTTCTTCAGCATGAGCGTCATCTGGGGAAAGTATGTCCCAAAATTTGCAGCAGCACTTGAAAGCCTCGTATGATTCCGCGCTTAAAAGAGTTGATTTCTCAGCCGTCCTGGTTAAGCGCTTTTTGACTGCACTCCATATGTCACCTCGTTCGCTCGGATGTACCCATGAAACCACAGTTGATACGGCCCGCCATCGCAAAGCAGAGAACGGGATTGAACCCTTGAACCCAGCCACCAAGTCAAACAGTTGTCGACCAATGGCATCAACGCACTGTTCACTACGCACTGATTGCGCAAGCGTTGACGCAAATACTGAAATCGCCTGCGGGTTAGAAGCGGACGAGTTGTCCTTCACCCAGGCGATCATCTCATTCAGGCGCTGCGGAGACATCTCCGTCTCCAAAGTATTATGAAAGGAGTTCTTCCCTAACCCCCCACTCTGAAAAACTTTGAACCAGGGCGATTTGTCCTGAAGTTTTCGGGTTTCGGCTTCGCAAAGTTGTTCGAACCACAATTGCAAAAAGCCCGGCAGGTCACGTCGAGTGCGAAAACCATCTTTCATGGCTTCAATGATTTCCGCAATTGACTCTTTGTCGTCTTCATTGTTGTCTTGCTTTGCAATCCTCTCGCAAACTTCCTTTCGTAGTTGAGCCCCATCGTCAGACAATTGGAAAACGTCTGTTTCGCATTGAGCAATCTTGGCGACTAATGGCCAGTCTGTGTTTTTCTTTTGCAGAGCGTATTCTCGACAAACTCTGCGCAAATCCAACACAGAAATCGGCGAGAACTTTTCGATGGCCTCTTCTAGGATGCTTTGCATGAGTGAGTTGCGATCAGGCCGATCTCGAATTGCCTGCTCGGCAATTTGGAAAATTTGCTTGATCCACTCATCGTTATCTTTGCGCAACCCTCCTTTAGCCATGACCTTATAGCCACATGATGCGAGAAAGTACAAGGCTGGGACGGCTAGGTGTGCTGTGTTGCGGCATGAACTGAGAGCAGTATTGTAGGCTTCAAGCTCTCCTTTGTTGACGAATGCAGCCCGGCCCGGGAGCACAAAGTTGCGATACATGAAGTGTTGCAAACCAGGAAGCCAATTTTTCTTGAAGCTGTCTCCCACAAGCATCTTTTCTGGCGATTTGAAGGCGCCAAGCTTTGCTAGAACAATTGCAGCTGGTTCGAAAATATGCTCGGCAACCTTTGACACATCAACCGGTCCTTGCAGATGAAGATCCCAGACTGTGGTAATGACCTGGACCCAGTTCTCGCAATCGCCTATTTGATCGCACCGATCGCTAGACAAGAGGGTTTGGCATATTTTTAAAGCCGGCGTGGCAATGGCCGTTGCATCAGTGGCTGATGTACAAAATAGGGATTTAATGTGTTCGGCTCCAAGTTTGTCTCGCGAAAATCTCTCCACAGTGCTGTCCAAGCGATCAAGGAGCCGTTTCACCGCGAAAAAAAGAGCTTTCGCGGTATCTAAGCAGCCCTCTTGGCTTCGTAATAGATTCATAGAGAAGCTCGTTGTTGTCGATCGCTTGCGTTTAGACGACGGCAATGAATCCGGGGACTCGACCGGCTTGGCCACGTCTTTTAGCGTTTGCTGTAGTACCAGGAGGAACTTCCGGTCGGCAAGAGATTTCGCGAGCGAAAACAAAGGTATTCTCTGGAAGACGCAATCGAGAATCGTCCACGTAAGAGAATATCGTCGCAATTTTTCGGCTGCTTCTGGAGAACCGGTCATGGATTTCAGAAGCCATCGCAAACTACTTTCTTCTGCGGCGTGAAAGCTATTGTGAGGAGTCGCAACTAGAAGATTCCACAGCGACTGGAGGGTTTCGCCATGGTCTCCCGGCCCATTTTGATCCAGGCCTCGTACGGTCTTGATGAGATCCGTGTTGTCCTGTAAAGGTCAGTCGTTGCATCTGCCATCAGTGAGAACATGTCCGTACCATCGTCGGCCTTTTCTTTCCAGATGACCATGCACAGGTGGAATGATTTGAGAATATTACTGCATGAGATGCCAATTCAGATTCAACGTCAGCGCATGGAAAATAAAAAATAAAACAAAAATTCAGCCGGACGCTGACTGCCCAACGGTACCTTTTACTGTTGCAGCTCTTTTACATTTTGCACACACTGGGCCAAAAATTCCAAAAGTTCTGCCGGTCGCAACCAGCCCGCATGCAACCGCCCGGGCCCTCACCGCCCTCGGGCAACATGAGCCATTCGCCGACTGCTTTTCGTGACGATTGACATCATAACAGTCTCTCCAGACGAAGCTGCCGATAGCTCACAAGTGACGGCTCATTTGCACTAACCTTGCCGAGAACGTAAGTTGCCAAAGCGGTTCTCCTTGATAACAATTACAAAAGGCTCATGCACTCTAATATAGCATTCACAATGGCTGAGTCCGCCCCTGCATCTGCGCCATCGAGCGCCATTTCCAGACCTGTTAGCGAGGCACTCCTCAACGAGAAGGTAATATCAGTCCATTACGAGAAAACCCTTCGAGTTCCATAATCTAATCTGAGTGTCCGCGTATAGTGGGATCGCTGTCTGTCGAACTTTCTCGTCAAGTCTACCATTGGTCTCGGTTTTGGTGTCGTCTTCTCCGTCCTCCTGTTCAAGCGACGAGCGTTCCCTGCCTTCATTGGCGCTGGATTCGGTGCCGGCCGGGCTTACGAGGAGTGCAACTTCAACTTGAAGATTGCCGCCCGTCTCAAGAAGCAAAGCGCATAAGTAGTTAATAAATCGAAGGAATCGTCGATCGAGGACACCACCATTGTATATCACGACAGTCGGGAAGCGACGGGAAATGGAGCAAGCAAGATAGAATATGGCATGAGCTCGGGGGTGAGCTCTGCCAGGGGTTAGCTGACTAGCCTAATTGAAGAATCAACCTCTTTTGTACAGCGTATAACATTATACAGCCGCCAGACTATCAACATTGCATTTTGGACCACGCAAGCTCTCTTTGGTCTGATTAAGGATCGGAATCTTCGGATTCTTGTGCCTCCAAATCGCAACTGTCATCACGGACGACAGCCCTTTCCGATCGTCTTGTGACCGTGCCGACTTTCTGCTCTCGTGCTGTGCTTGTGCTGGAGGCTGGCGACTCCAAGTCGCCCGAGTCGGACTCGTCGGAATCTATGATGTATTCCAAGGCTTGATTACCCGCCTCTCGCGAAATTCCTGCAGTATTTGAAAACGAGTCATCTGCGGCACTCTGATCCGGTGCATTGTCTCGATTCGGAATTGCCAATGGCACCAACTTTTCCAAGCTTGTAAGCTCCCTCTTGACGTCCTCTGCAACTGATATGCTTCGTCGCCGGACATGATCAAAGAGGTTCTCGTCGTCTCGATACGGTTCTAGAGGACCGGCATCCCACCGCTCACTCCAGGATCCTCCCCACGCGGTGGCATGGCGGCTTATGGCAGGCCTGTGCGACTGCTTGAGACTGACACAGACCAGGACCAGGACTGCCAGTAAAGAAACGAGGACGAGCACTGCAGCAGCCAAAAGGATGATCTCCAACCTGCCATTCTCTAGTGTGTGATTCGTCTTAGACATTGGTACTACTTGAAATTTGTAATTGTCGCTCTTCGCCTTCCTGGCTTTGAAATACTCGAGAAGCGAAACGAAAAGGGCCGTCGTGACGATGCCCTCGGAGCTATTATAGAAACAGTGGAACCCGAATAGTGGTATGAAGGTCTCGCGTTCTTTTCAGGGTGTAATATTACTATTTCAAAGTATATTTCAACGGGTGCAAGGCGATATCATATTAGGGAATGTGGGCAACAAAAAAACAAACAATCACGGATGCATCGACATGCCGACCCAGAAGCATGCAAGTCGAGTGAGATACTTGACACATCGCAGTGAAGCAGGAACTATCTAGCCCCACGGCGAGCCGCATAAGCAGTCAGAGTTTGTAGCCTCTCCAAGTTTCAATCTCTTCTTGGGAAGGAACTCTGCATCGAAAGCCGGTGCTTACCACGAGAGAATACATCAAGAGAGAAACACCGCGTGATAACCAGTTCAGTCCAATTGTCCCATCGAGAGCCAAGCGCATTCAGTATTGCTTCACCGCTATGACCCTGCCGTTGCAAGCTTCGCGTTCACAACGATGCCACAACATGGCCTCACAACCCAACACCTACCCACAAGTGATCCCCTACGCATTGTCAAAGCAAAGAAGCCGAAGCCGAAGCCGAAGATCTGTCGGAAGCACCACCAAGTCGAGGAGATATCCAATCAATCTCGCCATCAATAGTTAAAGGCAATAAAGTCCGTTACTCTGGCACGCAAATATGACCGGTAGCAAGTTAGCGAAGTCATTACCGGTTGATTAATCGTGCACGAATGTATGTGTGTGAAGAAGAAGAGGAGAAGGAAAAAGATTGGGTCGCGGATGCTGGTGGTGATAGAAGAGCCTGCGAAGCGACACCATCACGTGATGCACATGGTTCCACTACAAAGAGCAGAAAACAAAATTCCCCCAACGTCCAACCCGACTTCCTTCTTCTCCTCTTCAACAACCTCGTTCAATCGCAAGTTGCACAACGCTTCATCCCGCTGATTGAGAGCTCGAAGTCTTTGGGCTTGGAGTCAGGTGGACTTTCGTTTTATGCAAGCGCATCCTTTGATTCGTCCTCGACGCGTTTTGATTTATAGCGCTGTAGGACCTCCACTCCATTTCCTTTGGACTCCGTCTCCATTCTCGGATAGCTTGTTGATGCGAAGAGTTTTCACGTTCTTGTATCCGATCATCGTGATATACCCACAATTTGCCTACACCTCGCTGCTTTTGATGCGCAAGCGTGTAACTTTTCATTATTCGTTCGTACGTGGGAGAACAATCCAAGGTCTAGACAACCAGTCCGCTCCACCCTGAACCCATAGATACAAAGTGTGGCTTCAGGACTAGAATCGGGCAAACATGCTTTCTTGTCACAACACTGCCGTGCATGTGTGTGTTCGTTTCTTATCTAATTGTGCATGCTCACACTAAGTCGTAAATCGCACTCGAAACCAAGAAAAAAATCAAACAAATCCACGTCGACCGAGGACATCTGCAAGTGGCTTCATATTTGCCCACCAAAAATGATATTCTCGTTCGTGAAAGACAGTAAAACTTGGCCACCAGTCGACCAGTGTATAGAAACGAACTATCAATGGGATGGAAATGCTCGCCTCTGTTCAGGATGATCTCGTCATCTGCGAGGAATTGGAGATCTTGCCCTGCAAAGCGAACGAGTTAGCACACAGGCCTCAGGAATATCATGATTCGATATGGTTGAGTAAACTTACAATCCTCTCCATGGAGAAGCTCCCTCATGCTTCTGACCATCTCTACCGCTGGCCCATCCAGCTCTCCCTGCTCCATAAAACCATCGTCAAATAACGGATTGAAACTCTTGGTATTCGCATCCCTGGCGTGAGTCTGGTAGATATTGTGGAACTGAAAGGCAAATTGTTTGAACGGCAAATTCTCCAGCTCTTTACAAATTGTGAGTGCAAAATCCTTTGTGTACTCGGGCGGCGACGTGTTCCTCCGGTTGATTTCATTCTGGGAGAGGGCGAAATTCTCGGCCGTCGTCTCGACAGCTTCCATGAAGAGACAGAGCACTAGGAACGCCGCTGTACAAGGGGCCCATTCTCGACGGTGCTTCGGTTTCAGGGACTTGGAGAACATCTCAAAGATGTGCTGCATTTCACGCATGATGAGATCGTCGATGAGAGATTTTATCTGGCGCGCGAGGACACGGGGCGTGACCCAAGGGGTGTTCTGAGGCACGAGAGCGGAGGACTGGAGAGCGAGGATGGACTTGTTGGTGAGGCATAGATGGCGCGTCATGATAAAGTGCTTCGCGTAGATGGACAGTGCGCGCTTGACCAAGTGTGACTTTGGCCCTTGGTTAGGTATTTGAAAATCGTTTCATCACATTGGTCTTCTCGTAGTAAGAGAAGGAGGAAATGGTCGAGGGCACTCACATCGGATTGTTTCGCATACGTCTGGACGATTCTCAATATCTTCATCGGCAGCTGGGTACTCCTCAGCGAGTCGGTGACTTGCTCCGCAAAGAAGGGCTCGTTGATGATGTCCTGAATATACGCCTTGACTCGCTTGCGAAGATCGTCTCTCTGCGCAACGGTATTGAGCTCCAGTCCAATAGGCGCACTACCACTTGATTGGAGATTGGCCCGACCCTGATCCGTATTCATATGCCAGTGCTGCAGAACGTCACACGTCTTCGCTGCAAAGAACTTGGCTTTGACACTCAACACGGCGCTGAACCGCGGTCCCGAAAACAACTCGACCTCACATGGTTGCTCAACGCCTCCTACACGGAACCCATCCACATTGTCTCTCAAAAATTTGGCCATCTCCTGCTTTCGGAAGTGCGAGCGAATAAAGCCTGGAAACAGAACTGGGATGAAATCCTGGAACTGCCAGCATACTACCTGAGGAACGTGCAACGTAAGCCTCGTACAATGCTTGCACGGCCGTTCCTTATCACACTTGACTTTTCGGCTGTGACAGCAGAAACAAGCGCCCAGCCTACGAACCTGAAGGGCATTTTTCTTGGTCTCGTTGGCAAGGGGCCCCTTCCGCCCGCGCTGTGTGGCACGCATGGCGTCGAAACACTCGAATGGATTGGGTCGGCCGACCTGGGCATTGATGGAGTTTGGTGTCATGATGACAAATTTTCCCGACGACTCTGCTTTACGCTTTTCAACCTTGCCATCTTTGACTTTGCGCATCGTAAGAGGTGATTTCAATTTCAATGACGATGGTGACGACGATGTTGTTTCAGCCTTGACGGGCGGCGATTTCTGTGGCGAGGATATAGAAGATGTAGACGGCGCGCTGTTGCTTACGTGAGGCGAAGGGATTAATTCTTCGAAGGAGATCATCTGCGCGTTTGTTGCATTCGGACTTTCGGCGTTCCATGACGCTATAGCCATGGGATCCTGCGGAAAGAGAGGCTGAGTTGTAAAGTTGTCTGCCTGAGCAACCGAGGAGGTCGAGTGGTCTTTCACTGACGAGAAGAAATCTGCCTGGAAGTCTGTCATAAACGGCGCCATATCTAGAGATAAGTACCACTCAACGGGTCAGCTTTTGTCATAATTTCCAAACTCTACTTTATTTTTCCTTTCTGCAAGTCTTTTTTTTTTTCATTCTTGTCTGACGAACGGCCATGCCCGTTCAAACTCACCATTCAGCTCCTGTTGCGTCAACTCCCTCTCTGTCCCTGAGAATAAATATTGCTGAGGTGTGAAGAACGATGGCCCTTCCGAGCTCGCCGCTACTGGATTATTCGTGAACTGGTCGTTCTGTCCAGGGAATGTCGACCCTGCGGGCAAGAACATGGTCTGATCCATTTCCACCAGCGACAAAGGCGACACTGAAGCCTGCGGCGGCGTCGAGTGCGGATGACCAACAATAGCATACCCATTTAAGCTGCCACTCGCAGGGCTGGGAAGAAATCCCACTGATCCCGGTGCTGATGCGCCGCTGGAATAATCGAGGTACTGCCATGGCTCGTCGTCGCCCGTAGAGTCAAAGTCGTAGAGCGACGAGTGAGGGGATGTATGAGACGTGACGGATGCCATGTCGTTCGAGAGAGTCTCGAGTTCCAGAGATGCGTTCCTTTTGCGGCTTTTTTGTGACGGAAAGTGACTTTGTCTGTAATTGGAAAAAAGACACCTCACCTGTCGTCGTGCCCTGTTTCAAGAACCAGCTCACTTCTGCAGGCCCGGAAAGCTGTAATAAGCGCTTCGTGTGTCTCGTTTCGCCTTTCGGGCACAATCAACGAGTCGACTCTTCTTTTAACTTTCGAAATCGAGTGCGTCTACGTGTGATCGAAATTGCAGGCGACAGATTGTGTGTTACATCGAAAATAACTTGATGGGGTGCAGCGAGTTTAAAAGAGTCGCAACTCATGGTGGTTGCGCATTCGCCTCTTCATGCGATTAGGACCATGAGGCGCTATACCGGAATGGAATACCGAACGAGTTTGGCTGAAGGACAAGAAAGCCTTGGACTGGGCTTCTCAGAGCCAGTCACTGGGCCACATGCAGCCTCGAATGCACCTTTGGCGGCTGAGCATCCCATCCATGCTGGCTGGATGACAATGAATGACAAAACTGGAAACTTGCTCCCTCGATCTCGGACAAATCAATGGCCGGAAGGCCGTATGGCACCTTCACACCTTGAATGCGTGTTTATCACCAACAGTTTCAGACTCGAAGTGCATCCATTGCCCAGGCCTGTGCCTACCCGGTACCAATATATACACAAAAGAAATCACTTGGATTTTCAAGTTTGTGAGTGTTCCTAGGCCAGTATTAAGTGGTCATCAGCTCGACCCAGTGATCTAATGTACACCCAACAGTACATCTCCGCATCATGCCCGGCCACACGCAGCACGCTCAGTTTACGCACCACAGTAGATAGATTTCAACAACTCTTGACACGAACACCTGTCACAGGCACAAATCTCAAGGCACAAATTCCTCAACAGAATCAATGCCTGCAGTTCATGCTAGAACAGGACCAGAAAACAAAACAGACAAACAGAAAGATACATGATATAATCCAAATGTACTGCCGCCCTGCCATCCTGCCAAAAAAAAAAAAACACAGAACGAGACCCGATTTGTAGCCGCCTGCCGTGGCTTGATTGGGAAAAAGAATGATTTCCTCCCGCAACGAGCGTACCAGCCGTGTTGTGAAGTGTCGATCGTCCCCCTCCGGAAAAAAAAAAAGATAAAGAGACATTATCGTAAAAGCATATCGTTTCCCCCATGTGGCCGTAGAGTCGTGTAGCCCCATATAGCTAGCTGGGTAACTGTATCATTCGAGATGAACATGATAGAAATGGGGAGGAAACTCCGAATGGGTCCCCTGACCTCCTTCGCATTTGAAACTTTCAATCTTGCAATCCGTTGTCAAGAAAATCTCCTCTCACTAGGCAAGATTTCAGTCATATTGTACTGCAATCTGGTGTATATTTCTAAAAACGTGGGAGTCGTCGACATAGTTAAAGTCGCGACAAAACTTTAGGATCGGAATCGCCCCTTGGTGCGTTCCAGGATCCTGGTTTCCGTATCAACGTATAATCGGTCAAGGTAGTCCATGGCCGATGCATCCTTGAGAATCTTGGCGACCTGAATTCCAGCTGAAATGAGCTGCAGAATGTTTCGGTCGTCTTTCAAAGGACGACTTTGGTGCTTGGCGGCGTGACGCATTTCCAACGAATTTTCCAAAATCGTGACAAATTGCTTGATTTGGCCATTGTACAGCACTCTGGCGGGAATCCGTCGCTTGGTGGCCAGTCTCTTGAGCAGGTACACCCACTCCGTCCACTCTCGGTCTTGTGGCCGTTCCACAGGCCTCATGTCCTGAGTCAGAGGAATGGGAAATTGGTACTTGGCAACAAAGTCAAAGGCGCACTGCGAAAGTCGATCGTTGACTTGGGTCAACACGGTGTCCTGCTCTTGCACATGGAGATTGGTGGGTAGATGCGGCAGCTCCCGCTCTTGCATGTCGATGAGCTCTTGTGGAGGACGCTGGAGAAACTGGTGAGGACCATCGAATTCATCTCGATTGGACGGCCGCCGCTGCGACCCTCGTTTGCCGCCAGATCGTGGCTTTTGGCCAGGGCTGCCCAAGCCCATCACATTGTCGACAGAGTAATCGGATAGGTTGGGTGACGCAACAATGTCTTCGAGCGATCCAGTTGGCGAGTAGCGTCCATGGCCGTCCCATGAGGCAGCCTTGTCTGAGTTCTGATAGCCACCCAGTGCTGGGCCCATGGCCGATGCGCCCACTAGTTGCGAACGAGAGGCGTAGTCGTTGGGAGAAGCAGATGACGAGGTGTCTACCCGCGAGCTGTAGCCGTTTGCACTCCTAGGCACGACAGTAGTCTGGTTGTAAGAGTTCCCATTGTAGTTGATGCCACTAAGACCAATGTTAATCCCCACTGTTCACAGAATAAAGAAGCTCCATGTTGAGGGCTCTGGGGCTCAGGGGCTCTGCGTCTTACTTGGGATGAGTGTAGAAACCATTGCCAAATCCAACGCTGCCGTAAGGATCAGCTAATGCACTGCGTTCATTGTCAGCTATCATGTAATATTGTCTCACGCGGCATGGCCCATCCCGCACCTCTGAGATTTGTTCCATGGGTCTCTGGCAGCGACAGAGCTGGTGTAGGCCAATGTGGATGGCGGCATGTCTCCGGGAATCATGCTGCAACGGCACGATCAAGAGAACAGGTCTCCTGCACGATTATCCCGGGCGGAATCAACACTCCCGGGGACAGGGAACTTTATCAAGAGACACGGCGAATGAAAAGTGAAAATAAAAATAAAATAAAAATACCAAACGCGCTGTGAAGCTAGCGTGTGGTTGTCTCCACGGTTTTTTTCTCCCAAATATCCCAAGGACGGGCAAGTCCTGATGCAAACAATGGTCTTATGTCTATTGATGGAGCAAAATCCAGGTAAGTCCAGTGCAGGGATCCAAAAAAAAAAAAAAAAAGGGAAATCCAATTGGCTCGGTCAACGCATGAAATGGATGACAATCCGGGCAGGTAAGGTAATTCCTGGCGGCTGCTAAGAGCGGTGTGTGACCAAGAAAAGTCCACAATGACCAAGTCGACAGGATGTGGCCGCTTGGTGCAAGAGAAAGGCACTGAATTAAGTGCAATAAACTCCGTTATAGACCTGGGTCCTGTCCAGGCTGGATTGAAAACCCCTTTGGGGTACTTCCGAGATGGCGTATATATTAAAAAAAAGGGGGGCGGTGCAGCCTACAACGGGATGATGGTGTCGATGATGACGATAATTGGAAGAACCGAACTGAGATCCAAGATATAGTGTTCGATGGCTGCTTGGAAGAAATAAAAGTGAGAGTCCAGGTTGAGGATAGGTTGAGAGGAACGTAGATGTTATATGTTCCATCGTGAACTGCCACGCGACCATATGGAGCCGACGGGCACACACCCAACAAGGCGAAACAGGACAACCAGCTGGTAATAGCAAGGTAGGCAGGGCAAGGGGTAAATTAGCGGGGGGAAAGACCCTTGTCGAATCTAATGAGAGAAATGGCGCGGCGGATGGACAATCATGGCTGCTGCGACATCCCTACTGCGTCATCCCTACAGACACAAGCTGCTTCATGGAGTCTCATCAATGCCGGTACTGGTACCCTGCTGCCCTGTTTGGCTTGTTCTGGCCCGGATACGGAGTACTCCGTAGTTCATTTTGTATTCTCATATTTGAAATGACCCGTGCGTGGCGTTTTGTTGCTTACCGTCAGGCCTCTGACATGATACTCGTGCGAGTAACATTGAACGTGGTAGTACGTGAGACACTGTGTACTCTGCAGAGCGCCGACGGTTTGGCTCTGGGGGATAACTTTGGACTCGAGGCGGGAACACGGTGCCACGACAACAGGCAGGTAGATCCAGCTGGTTTCGCCCTGATCCTGCGATCAAGGCACCAGCGCCCGAGTGGCCAATTTCGGGAATCACGACTTGCGGCAAACACCCTGCCGAAACCCTGGCTTGAGCTCCATCTGCCGTCGTCATCTCCAACGGCGGGGACAATCTGGCTACGGTGCATGCAAGCCATTTACTGCATGGGCAGCATGGCATAGCATCAGTTCTGCTGGAAGCAAGAGGGATAATCCGGATGATACCCATAATACCCCGTATCGCGGGCTGAAGGTACATAAATCAAATCAGGTCAATGAATGGCGCGTTGGCGACCCCAACAAACACCCAACAAACACAACGATGGCTGGCGTCAGGTCAGGCGTGCCTGACAAGCGCTCCAGATGTGGGTCGCGGTCGCCATGCATGGCTCTTTCCAGATCCCAGTGACTTGCGCGCTACCAGCAAATCCCCCCTGGTGGCCCGGGTTGGACGGGTCCCGAGTACGTCTCTCCGATCCAGCCGCCAGCTCTTAGCAGCCAGCTGCCAGGCGCCGTCATGACAGGCGTTGCGCACTTGTTGGGCTCACACTCTCCTCGCTTGTCTGCTCAATTACTCAGCTCGTGCTAAACCGCAAAGCTCATGACAAAAGGTTTGGTATCCTACAAGTCCCTCCTGCCCCCAACCCCCTTCTCTGTTGAGCTCCGCCTCGTTTTTCCCTCACTGACAAATGTCATCAAAGTATAATAATTCTGGAATTAGAGAGGCAGACGCTACGCAATGCCTGAACAACCTCATCAATAGAAGAATCATGAAGACCCGACAATTCTCTGTCACTCGGCATCCGCACGTTCCGGATCACCCAGCCGTCACCCCTTCGTCATGTCATGGACGTGAACTCCAGCGGATGGCCCGAGGCAATTGGGCATCGTTCGAGTTGTTGCCCAAGCCAGCAGCTTACGAGTCGCGCACATCACCAAGCTGAGTGGGACCGAAGACAGTTCAGCATCCAACCTGAGTGTATGTATCCGATCTTGAACAGGGGTCTTCCCTGAGCATGATCCACGCTACCGATAATGAAAATCACCAACACTTTGGGTGCCACAAATGGAAAATTTACATTCATTCTAATAAAGCACAATGTGCTTCGTTGGCTGCAACGCTGGCATGCAATATCATCTACAACTAAAGAGCGAAGAGCTAGGTGGGCTCGCGGGTAGTTCCTCATTTTTGTTGCCAAACAATACAGTTATCGAAGACTTGCTATTATTATTATCGAGGTACTTCGTGCTATCGCTGCGGTTATCATGCCAGATCTAGCGTGTCAGCAACGTAACATGAACGACACCAAAATCGTCTATTTTGGCCCATGATGCCCGACCATGCCACTTCGGTGCCTGGCTTCGCCAATTTCTGGTATGTATGTTGTGTGTCGGAAACATTACATAAGTGAGTTGGGCTGTGAATTAACGTCGGCTTTAGTTGCGGGGCATGCGCTGTGTCGAACATAATAAGGATGGCATCGCCACTGAGGTGTTGCATCCTGCTACCTGTCATTTTCGAACCGACAGCCACGAATTTTGGCATCGCTCAAGTGATTTGGCGGCCATGTGCTTGACTGAGCTACTTCGCAAGTTCCTTCGGCTGGCTGCTGGCTGCTGATTCTATTTGGAAACAGGGCCGCTCTTATCACTGCTCCACCCCCAGCCCCCAACAAGGCTTCACCGTCATTCACAATCCGCACTCAACGCGTGACTGGGAACGGCCAGAAATCTGCCATTCATTGTATGTAGCCAATTAACTTCGAGAACAGCAATGATTGGGACACGCGATCAAAGTTCACCAGGGCATTCTATCAATCCTCTCGCCTTGATCCTGAAAAATCGATCACATCAAACCTAGGTAGGGATTTACAGTATTGCAGACGATGAATATCGGGGTCTCAAGTATCAAATTAGCCAACTCTTGGGGAAGCGACAAGACATTCGAACATGAGATAACAGGACGTAATCAAGGGTAAGCTCTCACGGCGGTACACTTCCTCACGGACCAGACCTCGCCTGACGTAGTCGATCACTCGTCCCATCGAGAACGAAAGCCAAAAAATCACTGGAGCAAGAGTTCCGACAAGAGTCAAGGGCTCTCGACCATAATACCAAACTGTTGATTCAAGAAGACAAACGTTTAGTTTCGACTGGCGACACTCTTGCGTGATGACACTGATTAAGTCGACAACAAAGGGTTCCACAGGCTCTCGACCAAGTCACTTGCGCGACATGGCCGAAACATGACGCAGAAAATGCAACATGATACTCCGTATTCGTGATGTTGGTCGCGATGGAACCCCAACCAAGGATCAAACTAAAGCACACGAAAAAGAGTAAGCCGTTGTAAGTATGGTCCCTCGTTGAAAATATGAATGCGATATCACGTGTCGTCATGTCTAGAAGAAGAAAGCTGAAGAAGAGGCGAGGAAGCGTCAAAGAAAACAAGCGAGGGGACCTCACTTTAGTCATCCTGCCACAACCCCACTCGCTGGGCGCGCCGTCCCGTCTCTTTAACCGTCCTCTCGGTCTTTTTTGCAATGGCTGCCAGTCATGACGCCAAATTCGCGCTGCTATTATTAAGGGGTAGCAGCAAGTGCTGGCATCCATTAATATGGATCCTATCAAGCTGAAAAATTGGTTGCATGCCGACTTCATCACACTGAACGGACTGGACCATTATGCGTTGTTCAGCCTCTGACGTCTTTATTGGCATGAAGCGATCTTGGCAGTATCCTATTCGTCGGTTGGCCGTATCATCAGGATATCTGTTTTGAACAGAGTGATAAAAACTCTCGCTTGTCACGCTGGCAACCCCGCTTCGCATCACAGACCGCCAACGTATGCAGCCACGACCACGTAGGGACGCGGTTATTCGATCGTGTGCGCAATTGGGAAGGCTGGTCACGGTCACACAGACTAGCAGCACATTCGTCCATAACGTTGGTAGACGCGCAAACCCGGTCACAGTCAATCAGGCCTGGTAGTCGAGATTTGGCTGGGCGATATTGGCTCCGAACAAAGAGCCATGGCGCACTTGACGCCGAGGTTAATTTTAAACAATCCTGCCAGGCAAATTTCGACGTGGTCGGACGGAGCAAAGGAGAGTACGCTGCACGGGATTTGACGGAAGAGCCAGATGAAAAGAAAGGAGGGAAATGTCTCACAATCCCAGCAAGTCTAAAAGTTGCTGGCCACGGTCCCGCGACTTCCTACTGGCCTCCTTTGTGCAGCCCCAGTCATGCAATGCTTCGTTGTCGGCGCGGCCAGTGCTCCCACCCAACCACCGTCACGTTTCATCGCAGTGCTGAAAATTGGATGTGTTGCGAGTCGCCGTCCATTCTCCACCGAGCCACACTTGTTGTCTTGTTGGCATCCAGAGAAGGAGACAGAGGAGGAGACAGAGGAGAGCCGGTCACGACCTCACCCCTGTATCACAGGCGGTTCAAGCACAATCACTCGCCATGAAGGTGCCAGCGCATGATGCGACCCCCCCGACAGCCCCTGTCGGCGACCCTCTCTGCCTCTTTGGTGCGTCACTCGACCGGGCCAACTTGTGGGGCCACGTGGATGCCAACCTCACGCTGACATCGCGGTCAGGCTTCCACCACAACAATAAAACCCGCATGATCCCCCATGAGCCCGACGCGTCCGTCCCCCGTTCGTTTTCTGCCCAACACGCAGTCAAGTTTCCAAGCGACCGACGCCTTGCTCTTCCTTACTCTACACAAGCCTTTTTGTTATTTTAGCCTGGGCTAAGAAGCCTTTTTTGCTTTCTCTACCTGATCTCGCCACCAAGAGACCTGCCCAAAGGATCACCCCCCCCACATCTGACCAAAGCCAACCGAACTACGGGACTTGAATATCTTGCCCATTTGCATCAACGCTTAGGCAACCAGTTCTATAGCTTCTTGCCCCAGAGGTCATTGTTGGTCTGCCACATAACCCCGTTGATCTAATTTCGATCTATCGGGTCATTGTGTGTGCTGCTTCACCATACTCCAGGATACAATGCCAATTGCTCTTGTTGTGTCGAACCCGGCCAACATGCCAGGTTACAATAATTCAGTTGACCTCGATGAGGTTCAATCACTCGCTAGGTACTGTTTTTCTTCCATTTCAGCTCCCAGGACACTTTCGTTCCGTTTGTATTCAAATTCATGTACCATTTTATTTCGTTTTGTTTCACTTCTATTGAGCAACGGATCGTGACCCCTGGAACGGGTTTACCCAGACATGCTCTGCCACGGATCAAGGAGGCCACATGGATTTCCCAGGAAACTCGACCAGCATGCGCACCATTGGACTTGGAACACCCGGACACAGTACTTGCCCGAGCCGGGCAAGGAACAAGAACAAGAATTATACAATAACAGATACCATGTGGAACACACATGTTGCAAGACAGGAAACCTAAGACGACCACATCTGATCTTTGATTATTGGAAAGTTTGAATGGAGCCACTTTACTCGAACCAGGATATACAATTAAAGGACTGGAACACATTGGATCGCATTCTGCTTTTTTTTCCCTTGTCAGTTTGCGTTTTATCAGACATTTTTGGATCGCAGTTTACTCAATTCTGTTTGAACATCTGACGACTGGTAAGCGTCAAAGGACTACATAGTTCTTGCAATCCAATTTGATTGCATCGCAGCCGCGAACAAAACGGACCAACATATGATATTCCATGGAAAAAAGTTCATTGAACTGTGTTACTGGAGACGTTTTGGATCTGCTTCAGCATTCGCATCAAGGGATTTGTCTCACACTTGGAAGCCGCCAGTCCATGTCTCCAACCTATCTATTATACTCTCGAAACAATCCTTTTAACTTCATGGCAGTCGTGACTGCTATCACGGGACCAAACTCTTATTGCCACTGGCTTGATGCGCTTATCGAGTGCTTCTGGATTTTTCATCAGCAATGCTGCAAACGTTGGAAGACGTATAACCGCGACCTCACAACATGTCCTTGCAAATCATTCCCTCCAGGCCCGTCGACACGACCTATGGACCATAGCCCTTTCCGAATTACCTCAAGACCATGGACTCACAAAGATCCTGTTGGCATGTCAAGCTGAGGAGTACGTCATGTACTCAGTTGGGTTTGTAGCATCCTCTCTTGTATAACCATTCGAGATGTAGACTGACCTATGTGCAGATCAAAGTTGATTTCGGCTTCATGCCCTTTTGCTCCTCTTCTTTCTTTTGTCATTTTGGTTCCTCTTGTTGCCCTGCACGAAAAAAAAGGATCGAAGTCAACAAAAACAGTAATGTTAGCATACTGACCATAACAGCGATCACAGCTACCCTCAGTCATCAATGGTTTCAAGTACTGCTGGCATGTTTTCTTTTGCTCATACAGAACCTTCAACTGATTTGTTGAATGGACCATGGCAAAACGCCGGAGATGGCCCCCGAAACTTCCATGAATACTCGGACAATGGATCATCCCACTCTGGAGAAGCCGAGGACTATCTTTTCACATCAGGACAAACCACTCCCAGAGGATCAAGGCTAGAACATACTCAGTCCATGGATTCTGTGTGGACAATCCCGAGGATCACTGCACAAAGCTCGACCGTGGCACAAGCCATGTCTAGAGCAGATTCAAGCCGATCTTCAGGCTCGTCTCTCTCTCAATCATCTCAAATGAGCAGAGGTAATGCATCCGCTTTCAGAAATGTTCCCCACTCTACCACTGTTGCTGGAACCATGGCCGGAATGGACTCGTGCCTCCTGGTAGCCGCGAATGCCGCCGCCGCCGCCGCCGCCAATCAAATGTATTGGTCCGAACTCAGCCTTGACATAAACATGGCTACTGCTTCTTCTGGTGTTTTTGCTGTTTCTGATGCCAACCCCATGCATATGGTTCCTGCGCAGATGCACCTGGGGCCTGACTCTGTCTTGCCAGACAGCTCATCGCCAGGCTCCTGGGATTGCTTCTCTAGTTCCATTTCTCAAGCTTCATCTCCTGCTACTATTGATGATGTATGGCTGCCCAGCGCGTTGAACCCCAACTCGCCTGAGATCGCTGGCGACTCCCCCAGGTATGTCAAGACAGCTGGCCAGCGCGTCTTTTGAGCAATGTACTTACGTGTCTCGTTTGATCAGTGCGGAGCGCAAGGGCTCCTTGGTTTCGGAGAGCAGCAAGGAAAACGTCAAGCCCGAGGAAGGCGGGCTGGCCATGTCAAATGGATTCGCTTGTCGTAGACACGGAAGCGATGGTGAGTCGTCGGCTCGAGATCATGAGTTGTACAAGAATGCCACTCCTGGACCTGATGGTCTTTTCCACTGCCCTTGGGAGGGGCAAGCAAGCTGCAACCACAAGGCCGAGAAGCTCAAGTGCAACTACGAGTAAGAGATGGCCCCTTGCTCATACATGCGTGGATGTAATTTAACAGGACCTAACGGCATTGAACTAACAAATACCTTTCGCGCTGCAGCAAGTTCGTTGACTCACACCTGAAGCCATACCGCTGCAAGGCTGAGTCTTGCGAGGGCGCTCGTTTCTCATCTACCGCTTGCCTTCTCCGCCACGAGCGTGAAGCTCACGGGTTGCATGGACACGGCGACAAGCCTTTTCTTTGCGTCTACGATGGATGTGAACGTGCCGTTCCTGGTAATGGATTCCCACGCCAGTGGAACTTGCGAGACCACATGAAGCGCGTGCACAACGATCACGGAAGCGCCGGCGGCTCCCCCCCTTCTGGCGGCAGCAGTCAATCTGTCAAGGGCCGCAAGAGAAAGACGGAGGTTGCAGAGCAGACCAATGCAACCCGCAAGGCTACGCTCAAGTCGATGCCAGTGGCAGACACTAAGCCGGTTCCACCATCCAAGCCGCTCCTCGAGCAGTGGCTCGACCAGAGACATGTTGTCGAAGATGTTATTCGTGGTCTGAACAAGCCGGATGATGCCCGTAGCCTGCAGCAGATTGGTGACGTGCAGAAGCGCCTCGCTTACATGGCAAATATAACCAAGGAGCTCAGCTCTGTTGCCTCGGACATGCTTCAAGCAGACACCAGCCGTCGACCTTATTCCACTGGTTGAATAACGAGAACCGTAAGTACATTCCTGCCCAAACCTCGGTGAAGATACCTCGATGACCGTCCAAATGGGCTGACTCGATTTACACAGAAGGATTACGCTCTGTAGGGGAGCATTGATGGAAACATGAAAGAAGGGTCAATACAAGTGTCATGGCCGTACCCAAGTCTTGCCCCAGCCGCTAGCCAAAAAAAAAAAAAGACTGATCTAGCTGCAAGGCAAAGGGGAATCCGAGGACATTCAACGGCGAGTCAAGAGAGCCCGACAGTTCGTGCGAAGCCACTCCAGGAACCACAGGATCCGGCGCAGGGGTCCTTCCCCGATGCAGCCGAAGGAGCCGGGATGGGAATGGCGAAGGGAGGGGGCTGGCCCCAGGAAACAGGCATGGAATCCCGAGAAACGGGGGAAACGGGGGAGTTCACGCGGCGCCACTGAGCAGCCATATCAGGGTGTCCCAGTGAGGAAACACATACAGAATTGTTGGAAAGGCGCAGGCAAAGGGAGAAAGGCGAGAAGAAAAGAGAGCCGTGTTGTTTTTAGTCTTGACAACTGGCGTGCCTGCAGATAGATTTATGTTTTGGTATTTCTCGTTGAAAAGATTGTTTGGTTTTGTTTATTGTCAAGTATTTGATTGCGAAATTGCAAATTGCATCATTCTTCCACCAACCCTTGGCCCAAATTCGACCCGACCCGGGCCGGGCCTCAGCAAATCGTCCGAAGACGCATCCACTCGTCCTACGGGTACATGCGGACTACAGACGTACTAATCCGTACAGACGTAGTTTTCATTTCAATTGCATCATGGATCTAAAAGCGGGACAGGACGGACAGGACAGGAAATCTACTACAACATGCCCCCCATCCCCCCATTTGTCGTCAACACACACCACTCACTTGCTCGTCTTCTTTTCTTGAATGTCTCGCATCCGCACCCGCACCCGCGTGCCCTCCCAACTCGTGCCCAAACGCCCCAATAACCGCCCCAACAACCGCCCCTTGGCCATGTCCGACAGCATCAACCGCAACCCCCATCCCGACTTCAACAAGGTGCAGGCCTCGCGCCCGGCGCCGTCCAACCCCCTTCACATACACCCAGACCGCCTCGCCGACATGGTCGTTCGGCTCGGGCGCCAACGCGCCCCCGCCGTCGCCGCCCCCTCGCCACGTCTCCATCGACCCCGGCCACCCCCAGCGCCCCGCGGCCCTCAACTACAAGCTGCTCATCTCGGCCATCGTCCCCCGCCCAATCGCCTTCCTGTCGACGCTCTCGCGCGACGGGGCCGCCGCCAACCTCGCCCCCTTCAGCTACTTCAACGTCATGAGCCACGACCCGCCCATCCTGGTCATCGGCTTCGCGTCCCCCGTCGAGCGGGCCAAGGACTCGCTGAGGAACCTGCTCGACACGGGCGAGGGGGTCGTCAACATCATCAGCGACCACTTCGTCGAGGCGGCCAACTCGACGAGCATCGACGCCCCCTATGGCGTGTCCGAGTGGGGCATAAGCGGGCTGACGGGCGTGCACGACTGCGAGGTCGTCCGGCCCGCGAGGGTCAAGGAGGCCGTCTTCAGCATCGAGGTCAAGGTGGAGAGCGTGCGGGAGTGGGAGAGCAGGACCTCGGGCGAGAAGACGGGCACCATGGTTGTGCTGGAGGGTGTGAGGTTCTGGGCTAGGGAGGATGCCATCAACTCGGACAGAAGCCTGATTGATCCTGCTGTACGCAAGCTCCCTTTCTCTTTCTCTTTCTCTTTCTCCTCCTCTTGCTCCTGTCGACTTGTTGCTAACGTCGTGGTCTAGGTACTGAGACCGATTGGCCGACTAGGCGGAATTACCTACAGTAGAACGAATGAAGGCTTTGAGCTGACGAGGCCCAAGTTTGACGAGGACCTCGGTGGCCAGGCGGGACTGGATAAGATTATGAAGAAGTAGTCTAGGAATGGAATGAGACGAGACGAGACGATATCAGATTCGCCAAAAAGGACAAGTCACAAGACTTCTCAAGAGCGTCAAGAGAGACATCTTCATACTTACCGTCATATTGTGTAGGTGGTCTCGCGTTCGATATCCAAAACGCACTTCTTTCATCTACATCTTCTCCCCAACCCCTTGACATTGCATCGTGTCCTTTGTGCCACTTATAAGTCATCTAGAAATAGAAGGACATTCCTGATTTAGACATGACAAATTCGCATCCCAGATTCGCATCCTTCTCATGCTCCAGGAGCTGCGTCAGTATGCTTCCCCCTACAGCCGGGCCATCGTCTAGTCGCTCCTTGACGTGGATGATGACCACTTTGAGCCCTTCCAGCGGCCGTCGAGGACTCGGCACCAGCCTTAGGATCTCCATGTCCTGGAGAGAGAGCTCGTCGGTGGGTGTACCTAGGTGTGGGATATCACGGTCATCTGTCGTGGTTCCGCCAGGAGCCGCTGATTTCGGCATTGTTGGCCGAATGGATTTGGGTGACAATGGGTCTTCGAGTCCAGATGCCTGCTTGAGAATAGAATTTGGCCGGTGGCTATAGGTTTCATCTATGCTGACGCGTTTGCGCTTCTTGGATTCCATTCCTTTCATCTTTCGAGATATCTCCACCTCGTTTGCTAACGCTCGCAGCTCTTCCACGACGAAACACGGCTTCAAGTGCCCAAATAATCTGTCGTTGCTCTGAGAGTCGTCGTAACTGCATTCTATAAAGATGGCTGCCAATGTGCCAGCATTTATCTTGGGGGCCGCCTCTTGCCAGACGTGTAGATTCCGTGGACTCAATGATATGCTGTCCGGTTCGACATCTCCGAAAATGAGGACCTCTCGACGGTGCGATTGATCTTGAATGAAATATGCGCTCGAGTCGTAGACACAAAACTTGTCTTGTTCACTGTTGCCGCCGAATGAGGAGGACGCTGCGGACAATGCTGCTGCCTGGCCAAGGTGCGTCTGCCCTCTGGGGGTAGCTTGCGATGATATGTGATTATGCAAATCCCTGCGGGGCGCTTGCGATGAAGCATCATGACTACCGAACCGTGGTGATGCGCTTGATGCCGAGCCCCTGTGTGGGTGTTTTTCGATGCAGTGACCATGGCTGACGCTCCAAGTCTTGACCAAAAGGCCATCGCATACTTCTGTATATCCTTTGCCCTCGCCGTCTCCAAGCGCGGGACTGCCACCTTCGACGAGTCGTAGGTATGTAAGCAACCCCGCTCCGTTGTTTTCATCACTCAAATTGGGCCAGATGACATTGTTGAAAATATGGCTTTTGAACGCCTGGATCGTACTTGGAAGCCCGGCCAATTTCTTCGGGCGGGTCCCAGGCAAGCCTGCCGTGTTGACGACAAAACCTGAGATATGGTCCAGGTGAGGGTGAGTAATGAGATACGTGTCGACGAGAGAACGCGTTATATAAGCCGCGTTTGCGCCAGCAGATGTATATGGCAATTCCAACCCCGAAAACGGGCCATTATCAAGTTTGAACGGCACACTGGCAGGCGGTGATGATGGGTATGCTTCTTCGATAAGTCGTGTTATTGCCGACAAGTGTACGCCGGCATCAACGGCAACAATTGATCCTTTGGACCAATTCTCAGCGACGGCACGTACTAAGAATGCTGTGATGTTGGATTCTTGGGGGCCTCCCCCGGAGCCCTAGGCAAGATTAGCAACTCTCTCTCAACGACAGCGACGACAGGCAAGTCGTATCATATCCCGACATACCAAAACAATGACTTGCAATGCAGGTTCCGCTGTGTCTGCCATCACTCGTTTGCGGGTTCCTTGAGCCCGCTGGCGCAGTGTGCCGCAGATTGGGGATGCAAGGCTGCGATCTAGGTCGCCATTGAGGTATCACAGGGAGAATCTATAGCCCCTGTCCCTTTCCCTTTTCGTTTTCGATGAAGGTGTCGGCTAGATGCCCAAATCAACACGCGATGACGGAGTTTCGGAATTTAATGACTGCACGTGATGGAATGATGCCGTGTCGATCGCAGGCGCCTGTGTCACGGTTTTGTGGTGGCTGTCAGTTTGAGTTACACTCGAGTCCCGAGGGCAGCCAAACGGTCTGATGTCCCTTTGTTCAATTGTTGTGGCGCGCCCCGCAAATTTTTCAATGCTGGTGAGATGTTAATCGTTGCCACCAATAAGGCTCACTGTGATCAGCATTCACGAAACAACGGGATCGGCACCTTGCTCAGTGATGGTGACGCGAATAAGTATTCATTGTATGCCGTGCAACGTTCAAGTCAGAAGGTCGCGAGTCAGTCTTGTAAGCCCGGAGTCGCCGCGCTGTCGACGTTGGGTCGGCGGCAGATTGGCTGACTCGGACTGGAGATGGTTCTGCTTTGTTGGCTCCTGGCAAGGACCGCGTCAAGCGGACGGAATGAAGCAAAAGAAATGGTAATAAAGCAAAATTGGAGCTAGTGCCAATGCGCTCGCAAGGCCGTGATGCCAGGGCGATCCCGTCACCTTGAGCAAATGCACGGCAAATGCACGCGATGCGCATGCATGATGCGGACCAGGATATCATGTGGTGACTTCGGCGATCCCGTAGGCCCTGCTTGAGCCTGTTTGACACCCAGAAACTCCTGGGGTTGCAGCCGGTTGCAGCCAATCAGCCAATGGGTCGACCCCGCGCTCCCAAGTTTGCCGATCCCCATTTCTTGGGGATGGATGATGGAAGAGGCAACATTTTTTCGAATTTTCATAGACAAACGAAGTATGACAGCCCTGGTATTGGCTTTATAAGACTTCAGAACGAGGTTTCGGTGGGAGTCTCTCCTGCATCGTTCCTTGCATCTGGATACTCATGACATGCAGAGATTAAAGTCTCTCCTTTGCAGATTGATATGATTACCGCCGCAACGTTGTGACCAAACTTCACGAGCCCGCACCCAAATCTTCGTCCATTCACCTACCCTATGCCCAGCGGCTGCACTAGACATCAATCAACGAATATCGAATGACAAAGGCATAATAGGTTCTTCTTCCTTTCTTGGGAACGCGATATTTGCCACGCAAGTCCGACTTCCATGCAGACTTCAGTTCGATTCTACGGGATCGGCCACCTGAATTGGCGAACAGACATGTGACAGTAAGATGACAAAAGGTGTGGCACTTGCGATAGACCTTACCAGAACTTGACTGGTTGGTCAAGTGAATTAGAATGTGCATTCCATGCGAGGCGGCATGTCACAGAATTGGCAGAATGTTTGGTCTATCCCGTTTTGGCCTAAATCTAAATCTGGAGCCTCGGTCCAGATCGTCCGTCTGATCACAGCTCGATGCTGAACGGAGCCGGGCCAACTGAGATAACCGCTGAGGACAGGATCTCAAGTTCATACTTATATAGAGACACGGCTATATTCTCAAGTTGATGCCCGACCTCTTTTGTTTCCTTTCAGTTTTCCTGCCCACAAGGTCTTTTCATTGTATTGAAAACATTTCACAGATCGCCTGTCATGGAAGCCCAATGCAACCCGAAGGACTCAATGAAGTCGACCTGGCGCAAAACGGATCGCAGCCAGTGGACTTTCCATCACCGCTACCTAGACCGACTCAATGTTCATCATGTTGAGCTAGATAAACCCGTGCCGGTACACTCCAAAGAGGACCCGGTGCCCTGTTTGCCAGACTGGCAGATGCACCGATGGATCCTCTTACATGCGATTTGGCCTCTCGCCATCCACTACGCCTTCGTACACTTCACGGGTCGCAACCTGAGTGTCATTGGCACCTTTGTCCTCTACAACATCGCCCTCACCTACAATGGCGTTCGTCAAATGCATATTCTCCGTCGCTTAGGCCATGCCCATGGATTTCTCGACGGTGACAAGCATGAGCGAGATGGCGTCCCAGATGCCAATATCAAGAAAGTTTCCCTCTCGCTCCTCATCGGAAGCAACATCCGCCCCATGCTCGTCATCATCCTGGCCTATCGCAAAAATGAACTTCCATCCTCAATGCAATGGTGGTGGCTTCCCTTGGAAATTGCCCTGTACGGCCTCGCTGTAGACTTCTGGTTCTACTGGTACCACAGGTTGATGCATGACAAGGGCACGCTCTGGCGTTTCCATCGCACCCATCACCTCACCAAGCATCCTAACCCACTATTGAGTCTCTACGCCGATAGTGTCCAGGAGATCTTTGATGTGATTGTCATTCCCTTGCTGGCCTTCTACACCCTCAAGAAGGGGTTTGGATTGCCCCTGGGCTTCTATGACCTGTGGATCTGCCACCAGTATCTCATCTTCACAGAGGTGCTGGGGCACAGTGGATTGCGTCTTTATGCGACTGCTCCTTCGCCGTTAAGCTGGCTGTATCGAGCTCTCGGAGTAGAGGGCATCATCGAAGACCACGATTTGCATCACCGAAGAGGGTGGAAGAGCAGCTTCAACTATGGCAAGCACTCACGGATCTGGGATAAGATATTCGGAACGGTGACGGATAGGATCGAGTGCAAGGAGGGAAACGTTGACTGGGATAATAAGGCATCGTTTCCCGCCTGGTGACTTGCTACACGGTTCAATCACCTTGTTAGCTTGATGTGCTCTAGATCATCTGGAGAGCATTAGTTTAGTTGAATTCTATGCCTTTTGACTTGATACGACATTGCCGTGTCCGACCCAGCCCCCCTTCTTCAGTTCTGTGCGTGAATAGGTGACAGCGAGGCAGCTTGGGGTGTGATGCCCACCTGCAGTCTGGACTGATCTGGACGAGACATTTCGTCGCCTCTTGAGTTCGCCTCTTGAGAGTAATGCTCGTGCTCGGCCTATCTATTGAGAGAAGGTTTGGGGGGAAGGGGGGCAACTGAGAACCAGCAAATGGCAAATTGGATATTGACGCTGCTATTGGCTAAAGTGCTGTGCCCCGCCCCGCAGCCTTTGCTAGTCAGTCAACAACTCTGACTCACTCGGCCTCCATCGCAAGCTTGACCCAGAAAAAAGTTTACCGTGGGGGCTGATGCAGACCAGATTTGGTCTGTCTATTTCTTTTCATCTTTCAACACCTATCCAGCCTTCGCTGATGGAAACATGGGGTGTTGCAAGCCTACGAGTCTGTTTCTATCTACTCAAGCCCTGTCTGCTTCCTGCAGCACTCCTTCGCCCGCGACTTCTTAATCCCCCCAACTGTCGCAGTTTGTGCTGCCTCGCAGCATCTCGTCGTCCTTCGGCAATTGATAGAAAGCAAGCCTGCCTGTCCAAAGAACCCTCTGCGACTCGAACATATGCACAACACAGAGGACACCCCGACGCCACAATCATGACGACCACTGTCGAAATCGCCACCGTTCCATCGACTGATACCCCGGGAACTTGTATATATTTTCATCATGACAAACGATCATACCTCTTCGGACAAGTCGCCGAGGGAGCTCAACGAGCGTTTGGAAGTCGAAAAATTTCCATGGCGGGTATGGAGCATATCTTCTTGAGCGGAACCGTGGGTTGGGAGCAAATGGGTGGCCTGATCGGATACCTGCTCAGTGTTGGCGGTGCCGTCGACGCTGCCAAGGAATATACAGTCTCGGAAAATGTCAAGAGGAAACAAAAGGGACAAAAGCTACTGAATTTGGCGCCCCATGGAGGAATCGGTGTTCATGGGGCCGACAACCTGAGCCACATCCTGGCTGCTTGCCGGCCGGTGATTTTTCGACAACCAATTAGCGTACGCGCCCATGAGCTCCGGCAAGACCCTCGAAGCACGAGCTCACATAATTTGGAACCAGACTGGCAAGATGATTCTATTCAGGTTTGGAAAGTCCCTGTCAAGAGAGCTTGTTCGAGCAGCCCGCCAAAACGAAGACACGAAGAAATGGTGAATGAGAATGGGAATCACAGTCATGCAGACTTGCCTCAGAAACAGAGATCAACGATATCGGATCCTGAAGTTGCCGGCATGATTGTGGAACGAATCATGTTCAGTGGCAGCCTCAACAGTCGATCGGTCTTGCTACCCCGAAGGATTCGTGACCTCAAACCCACAGACGCCGCCTTAGTGGGTGACAGGAATCTGCTCAGGGCTTACAAAGGCCCGTTTACATGTGATGGTGTCGAGATGCAAAACCCAGATGAAACAGCATGGGTGTTCCCTGAACCTGGCGACAATGCTGGCGACAATGCTGGCGATGGAGAGCACGAACAAACTCTCGCGATCAATCACATCCCGTTACCGAGAACTGCCTATGGCGAAACGTCCATGTCCTACATTGTCAAGTGCCGCGGCCGTCGAGGCAAATTCAACCCAGTGGCTGCGAAGGAATTTGGAGTGAAAAATCGGGACTTCAAGCTGCTCACTGCAGGGCATTCTGTGGAAGGAAAGGACGGCATGGTTGTCACGCCCGATATGGTGCTGGGTGAGCCCCAGCCGGGTAGGGGAATCATTATTGCCGATATTGTGACTCCGGATTTCATAGATTCCTTCATGGCGAGACCAGAGTGGGAAACAAAGGCAATCATGGAGCACATCCATGTGATGTACTGGATCTTAGGAACTGGCCTCGCCTCCAATGCCAGAGTTCAGCATTTCACGGAGAGGCACCCCCAGATCAAGCATGTATTTTGTGCTCAGGACACTTGCCCCGACATGATCACACACCCTGGCACTGCGGAAATTCAGACCAAGCTGCGCAGGATCGATCCTGAACGATTTCCCCTGCCGAAGTTCGACAACAAGGTCGCGTACCCGGCACCGCCAGCTGGCTCACCAATTGAGTTGGGTCGCGCAGGGAAAAAGCTACAATTGATGCCACGACTCTTGTTTGATGATCAAGCCATGGCACCATTCCCAGACTTGCTGGGCGCGGCGCAATCTGTAGATGAGCAGCTGATTTCTTTGGCTGAAAGAGCAAAAGCCGAGGCTGCGAATCCAGAATTCCTGGCTCGTGTGGAAGAGACGGAGAAGGACATTCCTAACAGAGACGCCGAGATCATCCCCCTCGGAACTGGTTCGTCTGTACCTAGCAAGCACCGCAACGTCTCAGGAACTCTCATCCGGGTCCCCGGCATCGGAAACTATCTTTTGGACTGCGGCGAAGGCACACTTGGCCAGATCCGCCGTGCCTTCGATGCGGAAGAGACGGCCGATGTCCTTCGTAATCTCAAATGCATCGTCATCAGCCACGTCCACGCCGACCACCACATGGGCACCGTGTCCCTCATCAAGGCTTGGTACGAACAATGCCTCCTAGACAGCAACGAGACCGCCACGCTCGCCATCTCCTGCATAGCTCGATACCGCGACATGCTAGAAGAACTGTCTCAAGTCCAAGACATGGGCTTCCACCGCCTGCGCTTCCCCAGCTGCCCCCATCCCAGAGAAAAAGATCGCGTCATCACCACCTCCCAAGACCTTGGCGAAGAGAACTTTGGCCTTGCTGGCATCAAGCGCATTCCCGTCAACCACTGTTGGCGTTCCTATGGAACCGAGCTCGAGTTGACCTCTGGGCTACGAATAGCATATTCCGGCGACTGCAGACCCTCCAGCGCGTTTGCCTCCGCCTGCAAAGGAGCCCATCTACTGATTCACGAATGCACATTTGGTGACGACAAGCAGGACCATGCCAAGGCCAAGAAGCATTCCACCATGGCGGAAGCACTCGGGGTAGCGAGAGAAATGGAAGCAAGGAGGACACTGTTGACGCATTTCTCGCAGAGATACTCCAAGGGCGACTCGCTGCGGGGCGCAAAGGTGCAAGGGGAGGAGCATAGCGTTCTGCTGGCCTTTGACCTGATGAGGGTTCGGTTGGGAGATTTCCAAAAGGCGGCATGCTATGTCCCTGCTGTGCAGAGGTTGATGGAGAGTCTGGATTAAAGGATAGGATGGACGGATATGCCACTTCTTGCTAGATTCGGACAAACACATACGCACCACTTAGAATCTCTTCTCCAAGCGTCATTGACCAGGCAAGAGAGACGGAGGCGCATGCGAATAGTCTATTTCTCTGTGCCGTGACCGAGACGCCATCCCGACCGACTAATTAAAACAAGGATATGCAGTAATGGAACAGCAGTTGCCCACGGATAATCTTTCACAAACCCCTGTTGAACCACACCTTCCCACCACTACCCCCCTTCCCATGAAACTCCTCCTCCAGGCTGTCCGCCGCAATCTCCTGCTGCTGCGGGAACACAGCTAGCGCCAAGGGCAGCACAGCAAACGACGTAGCCGCGATGAGGACCAAGTTCAAGCCAACCGGGATGCCGGCGGCCAATCTCGGCCTCGCCCTGATATACTCCCCGTCCATGAGGCGCTTATACCAAGCCTGCTTCGTCTGCACGTGGTACAAGACCATGGGCGGAATGATCATGATGGGCGAGCTATTGAAGACTCTGCTCGCGGCGGTTTCGTACACGGCCAGCCTCGCGGCCCTCTGGGACCTCCCCAGCGAGGGCACGTCGCGCTCAGACTTGCCCTCCTCGCGCAGCTTCCTCTTCTGCTCCTCCGAGAGCACGGGCCGCACGTCGATGCCCGTGGCGATCTCGCCCCTCCGCATGAGATAGGCGTTGAGGGCCCCCGCCGTGGAGACAGCCGCAAAGGGGACGAGCCGCTTGAGGATGTTGCGGGTTGCCTCGGCGACGCGCAGCCTCGGCACGAGCGAGTTGAGGCCCAGCGCGACGGAGCAGGATGCTGATACGGCGACGGCGTACGACTTGGCGAGCGTGGCGGCCGTCATGGGGGAGGACTTGTTCGCGTTGGCCGAGTTGATGGCTACGTTGAGCGACTGGTTGGCCACTTGCCAGGCAATTATGCCGGGGGTTTGCAGGCCGGGCTGGAGCATGCCGGCTGTGACGAAGAGGTTGGTGATGACGAAAGAGGACATGCGGAAGGGGAGGAAGACGGGTTCGCCGGTGTCTGGTAGGTTTTCAACAAGGGGGTCGTGTAAGTGAAAGTCGTCTTCGTCTTCTTTTTTTTTTTACTCCTGGCAAGGTTTTTCGGCAGAGAAGTTTTGGGGGAGAAAATTACCAGGGTGTAACGTCGAGTCGACTACTTTTTTGGCGTGCCATAGCTCGGGCGTCATGCTTTCGATCTTGCCGGTCTTGTAGTCGGTGACGAGCTTCTTGGCTTGCTCGAGGCCATTCGTGCCGGCTAGGAGGGTGCTGTTCATGGTACTTTCTTAGTTTGGGGCATTTTTGCGATGGACGGTGGATGAATGAAAAAGATGCTTTTGATTCTTGTGATGATGATGATTGTTTGAAAAAAACATGTTCATGTTCATGCCTGAGACCTCGTTTGTTCAGGAAATAAATACACACCTCGGATCCGTCAACCCAACCGCATGCTTCACTCTCCCCAGGTACGTGCTCAGATCGTATTGCGAAACCGGAAGGTCCCTCGTTCCAGGTAATGAGGCTGACATGGCGCGCGAATCTGGCTTGGCAAGGCGGGGAAACGATGCATGAGGAGAAAGAAGAAGAAGAAGAAGAAGAAGGAGGAGGACGAGAAAAGATCAATTGGGCTGCTAGGCCAACTGGTCCCTCGGAGCCTCTGGGGAGAATTGTCACGATTGCTTCGCGGTTGTGGGAGAGCAGAGTTGTTGGCGCGAGCTTCTCTTGGACTGGACTTGGGTACTTTTTTGAGTGGAGAAAACGGGAGCTTTCAAGGGTCGTGACATCCGATGTCGGCTGGCTGAGTGGGTAGGTGACGCAGCTTTTCTTTCACGTTGCTAAGTGAGTAAAGTTACTCCGTACACACAATGCTAAGCTTGGCATGCCCTTCGCCAGAGCAAGAGCAGAACCATATTGTGCGCTGTCGAACCCCGATCATACTATATACTATATACATGTGTGCATTACTCCGCACTCCCCGAAGGACGGTATTTCTACATCTTTCGTGTACAGGCATTCCTGTCTCATCAAACGCCGCTCCCCTCCCTGACCATCTTGTCGCCGTCCTTCAGACTCAACCCTTCCGCCGCTTCGGACATGTCCCCCCCTCGGGGTTATCCTGATCGCCATCGCTTTCATCGCGAACCCTCTTTGTCCGCGATGCTGCCCGGGAAGATTCTCCGGCCGCTGAAGCTGTCGACCCAGCGAACAAGGATGCCTGCCCCTCGCCCAATCCAGATGTGGAGGGGAAGAGAAACTCCTGTCCGGGAAATTCCATGTCGAAAATGTCAAAGTCACAGGAAGTCTCCTCCGAGGCATTGATTTCCCATTCATGCCCCGCGTGTGTCTCTGCTCGTTTTTCGGACGCTGTTTTCTCTTCCGCAACCGGCTTCGACTTGGACAATGATGCGCCTTCTTCTCTGGCACCATCATCTGCACCCGGCTCCTCTGGTTGCAAGTCACTATTCGTCTCGCCTGCCTCGGATACTTCCTCTGTCTTTCCCCCCTCCCCGTGTTTCACGAAGGCATCCAGATTTCCGAGGTGCCAGTCCATGGTCTTGTTCACCCCACCGCCGTTCTTGAGCTGTTTTTCCCGCTTCCGCCGCTCTCTCTGGTTGGCCTTGGACTGGCCCTGGCTACGATCATGACAGGAGGTCAACTCGTGTCCTAGCGACTCTTCGTGGGGCCGAGGCAAACGGTGAGCCGCCGGGTTCTTCTCAAACCAAGTGTTGAAGGCGTTACATATCGCTTTTTGCCCTGAGCGAAAGGAAAAGTTGTTCTTTACTTCTGCTCCAGCAAAAGTCCGGCTATCTACCGACAGGACTCCCTTCTCGTAGTACTCGACGGGGTCCACAATCTGTTCGAAACACCAAAGATGCATAACCATGGCCACTTTGTAGGGGTCTTTGATACCGAGCGCAGTTTGTGCTGCGAATTCGTCAAACGCCACGCGATAGAAGCCCGTGACGGGTCTGCCGCCGATGGGGCAGTTCGCCCATCGGCATCTTTTATCCTCCACGGCACCCTTCCCGTCCGCGTGCGCTCGTCGATGGTTGCACTGTGTTGGCTCTCTTTGGACATGCAAGGTGTATTGCCTCGGGCATTTTTCCAGATAATATTTGATCTGCTTAGTGGTGTATATGCAGTGCTTGAGCTGAGCGTCGCCAAGGTAGTTGAACAGCCGGCTGCCATCCTTGCAGCTCGGGCCCCATGGCTTGGGCTTGTACTTCCAATCATCGTACCAGTTGGCTGCCCAGCAACTGTCATCGATTTTTCGCTTGTGGTTTACCTTGACGCGTTCATCCCCGTTCTCCTTGTGAGTTTTGTTGTGGAAGGCTGGATGTCCGTGCTCGTCGAAGGTATAAAAGCCGGCCCTCCTGTCTTTGATGGAGATGTCAGTTTTGTAGAAGGGGAACTTTTTCCTCATTGCCTTCAAGAAAGCGCTCGGATTCTGATCCTTGTTCACAGGAGGAGTGACGTGCTCTTCGGCGTCGGCGTCTGATGCTTTCAGCTGATGTTCGGTATAAAGATACTGATGCCCCGGCTCATTCTGCGTCCTGGAGGTCGGGCTGGGCTCTGAGACGGGTGATGTAGATTGTTGAAGAGACTTCGGAGCACTACGGTTGCCACCCCGAACCTGCCGTGTCCCACTCCGGACGGGACGATGGCTCCTGTTGGCAGTTGTTGGGTGAACTGCCGCCGTGTCGGGGTCTAAAACGCCAACGTCAATTTCTGTGGGCGCGAAGGCTTGTTGGGCACGCAATCTGTCCCGAGCATCTCGGGGGTCCGGGGTGTGCTCACTTCCATTTCCTGCAGACGTTTCGCCGAAGAAGTCTTGTAGTGCTGTCACGTGTGGTGTTGGGAGAGGAATGCCCCGTAGTAACCTCAAGAAGGCCTCTTCATCACGTACTGGCGATGCGGCCGCATCAGAAGATGACGCATTCCCGTTGTTCAAGGCATTGATTCCGACGGTGAAGCTGTCGAAAGGGCCGCTGCTGTCAGAGAAGTCGTGGTTAATGGTGTTTGTGAACCCCCATGAGTCGAGTTCGGCAGGGTCCAGGGAAGCAGGAACGCCGCCAAACTGCTGTTGGGAGTTCCAGTCATGTAAAGATTCCCTGGCAAGGCCAGACGGGGAAAGCATGAGTGCCGCAGATGGCGAGGTATGGCTCATGCCATTGTTTTCCACGGGAGAGAGGGCAAAATTTGGCCTGAATTGATCGAGTTGCTCCTGACCGGTTATGTGATGGTCGTATAATGAGGGCAGATAATCTTGTGTCATGACTCATAACCGACGTGGATCTCAAAATTTCGAAGCTGTCCCTTCGGCGAAACAGAGAGCGTTTGACTCGGGATGATCCGTCTATAGTAGAGCTCTGTGCAGCGATGACTGCCAGCGAAGAAGCAAGAGTGAACGAACGATGCGACACATGTAGCGAGGGTGCTTGTTCAGAAGGAACCCCCAGGTGGTTATAAGGACAACTTGAAGATTGATGCAGCTTGTTGGAGTACAAAGCCAGCCGATGGCCGGGGCAAGAGCTGCACATGTTAACGACTGCGTCTCTTTTCCTTTTCTCCTTCTTCCTCTCCTTTTCTTTAATGAATGCGCGGAGGAGCAGTCTTTGGATAGAACACGCCCATGTGGTGACTTTGTTGGCCTTTGCGTCGGAGGACATCAATGGCACGGCATAAAGAAGTTTGTGGCCAGAAGAGGTCAAAGGGGACTCGGTCGTGTCAGCGTGGACCTGCTGAACAAGTCCCGAATGGTTGGAATCGTCCGTCACTTGCTTTCAGAAAAGCCACATGTGATTATTGAAAAGCATGGATTCGACATCGTATTCGCCAAGATTGCATGCAGAGAGCTCCAGAGGCGATCAAGCGACTCCAACGTTTGTTGAGACGTTGCTTCATTGCAACCAGAGGGTTTGATTGTTGGTCGCCGCTCGCTCTCGCGGCTTCATTCCGGAGGACCATTCTTTACTCGGTGACTTGAACGCCAGTCCGAATGCATCTCGATGCATGTGCCATTACGTTGCCGACTTCAGTGTTTATTCTTTGGAGAGTGAATTTCCACACCATGATCGAGGGGCCGAACTATGTTGGAGAAGTTCTTCACAGCTACCAAGAGATTGTTTGGGCTACATGTGTTTTCTTCTTCTTCTTCCGACCTTCTTCCCTTTGTGTGGGCGGAACAAAGCCCTCCAGCAGGTGTCTATGTTGTAGGTGCAATCGGCTGACAATCAAGTTGTGCAATTGACTAAAGGCCACTGCGCCGAGCCACTTGTAACGAACATGTATGAATCAAGATGAAATTCCCACGATGGAAAATGAAAGAAGATGTGCTTTTGCATCATCCAATGTCAGACTCATTCAGCCACTTGCATCGCTTTTCCACGCAATCAAGCCGACGGCGACTGACGGCTGAGCAATGTGCGGACCTATTGCGGAAATTAATGCGTCGTTGGTATTCCTTTAGGCCTCCCCCCACCGGGCCGCCCCCATAAAGAGGGGCCTTTCCAGAATAGGCAGCTGCCGGGCCAATCGCAGAGCGCAGAACGGCGAGGACAACGGACAAACTGCAAGGGCAACTTTGCTTCTTTGGGCAAAGTCGCACAGGCACTGCAATGCACATGTATGTGTATATTGAATATGTTGTGTATGATAAATGTTATAAGATGACGACTCCCCCAGCTTGATTCTCGAAAGGGAGGCGGACGGCAGGGAAAGAAGACCATGTCCTTCTCCCTGCACGTCCCGGCCCCGGCCATGTCTCTCAGGGTAGCCATCTGCCTGCTGGCCGTGTTACGCGCCGCGCAATGCGATTCTTTGGATTCCTGGCACAAGGTGCATTTTAAAAAGGCTGATGCGCTGGCTGCGCGGGCCGTGGCGAGCATCAAGGGCCACGAGGGCTACGCCGCGGCGGACAATGAGAGCGATCTCTTCGCCGAGCAGGTACGTGATTTCAACGGCCCATTTCAGTCCGTGTCCTGACCCGTGTTTCCTGTTTCCTCAAAAAGGGCTTCTGGTTCTCGCACTTCGCCATCGGCGCAAGCCAGGACCTCGAGATGCTGATCGACACGGGCTCCTCGGATGTCGTTCTCAACCCTGGCGTCTACAGACCGAGCCCGAGCTCCCAGGACACGGGAAGGCCATTTGAAATCTCGTATGCCACCACCAACCCCGACGGCTCGGGGCGCTTGACCGTAGGTCCTCCTCGTCCCCCTCGCATGGCAATCCCTTTCCCCGCAACTGACCAGTCACCTGTATCACAGGCCAGCGGGCAAGTATACAGGGACGTTGTTTCCCAGCACGGCGCAGCATCACGCGCAGACCTCGCTGTAAACCAGCAAGCCCTAGGCGACATCAGAAAGCCAACAACGCCGCCGACCTTCCCGCGCGACGGCCTCATCGGCTACGCAGACCGCGGAAGCGCACTCGGCGCATCGTCCTTCATCCACGGCCTCTGCGACCAGGGATCCCTCTCGTCCTGCCGCTTCGGACTCGCCCTCAAGACCGACCGGACCGGCGAGCTGCACTACGGCACCGTCCCCGCCGACCTCTTCGCGGGCTCGCTGGCCACCGTCCCCATCCAAGGCGAATGGGCCGTCTCTGGCGCACTCACCCTCAACGGCAAGACGGTCTGGGCCGACGTCAAACTCATCACCGACTCTGGAACGGCCGTCATCTTTGGTCCCACGGAGCAAGTGAGCCGTCTTTTCCAAAGGGCGGGAATTGAGGCGGTGCGCACGCAGAACGGCATCACGGGGTACTACAAGTGTAGTGCGCCGCCAAACATCGGCTTCTCTCTTGGCGGGCGCAACTTCAACGTCTTGCCAGAGGCACTGGCGTTTGCTAACAAGGGCGACAACTGCACGACGAGCGTCCGGGGGAGCGACGCGTTTGGAAACAATTGGTTGGTTGGGCAGCCGTTTTTCCAGGGGAGGTATATTGATCATAGCATTAGGGATGGGACCATGGGATTTGCGGATCTGAAGTGACCTTTTTTTTTTTTCTTGACTTGTTCATCTGGGCTGAATCCCCGTCTGTGTACGGATTACTTTTCTACGGATTGATGTGTGCGTGTGTGTTGTCCCGGTCCCGATATCCCGATACCCCCTGGCCCTGGCAGCAGTAGAGCCACCGACTGCACCGACTGCACTGCCCACTACTGCAGTGGGTGTACGTCACGAGACTGGGCATTCGAGCTTTTCGACCCCCCAGTCCATTCATCAACACCAAATCTCCGTCACACCATATCAACAACGCGACGACGTTTTGCTGTTTTTCCGGAAATGGCCTTCGCGCCAGGCCATGTATCATTAACGAAATTCATATACTATCCCGCAAATCGCTGCACTCTTAGCCTCTTCGGTCGGCCAAACGCCGCTCTCCCACCGCCACCACCATGGCTGATTTCCATCCCGAGCTCCAGGCCAAGCTCGATGACTTGCAGCGCGATTTAGAGGTCAGTCCAACCCTTGACCCTCATGTGCCTTTTTTTTCCCCCCCATCGAATCGCCGAGTGCTCACGCTCGCTGAGCGTATGTTCAGGAGGGAGATATCACAGAGAAAGGGTAAGCGCTCCACTTGCCCAAGTCTTTCGGGCCGCAGACGATGCGAAACAAGTTGTCGTTCCATTCGAAATACCCGAACCTTTCACCTGACACGGGCTCGCCTTCACCGAGAGTAGCCATGCGTAGCCATACCCGATGATCCTGACAATATCGACATTTAGATATCAAAAACGACGAGGTCTACTTCTCGCTCAGTACGGCTACGGCGAACCCAGTGCCCCCACGCAAGCGCCTGCTCCTCCACCCCCCGCCATCCACGAACCGCCCCCTCCTCGGACTGGTCTGCGAATTCACGACCCAGATAGCCCAACACATGCGCCTTACGATGGCCACCGAGCCACCGCATACAATGCTGTCGGCGGCCATGGCGCCGACCCTGACTCTCCAGTAAATCGCTCCTCCAACTCAGGGTTTAACCATCAGCCTCGTGCCTCACATGCGCCAGAAAACAGTCCAGTCGGCCTCTTGCGGGCTGGTGGTGCCATGGCCGAGCGTTCTGGTCCTGTGCAGCGCGACTCTTTCTTTCTTCCAACGACGACGGCATCTAGCGACGTACCATCTCGTAGTGGAACCATGGTTTCCAGGGATTACGCTTTCAATCCAGATCAACAAGGGGCATACGCCGATGCGGGGCAGCAGCAGCAGCAACAACAACAACAGCAAGTGTTTGACGGGAGGACTCGGACGCTGCAGGATTCCCAGGGTTACTTTTCCGATTTTGCTGGTCAGCAACACTACGACCAACCTCAGCCTCAGCCCGGAAGTGGTTACACGGCAACACCACATAGGTATTCTTCAGGAGAGGCCTTTTCCCCTACTGCGGCCCTGCCTCCACCAATGCTTACCGCGGGCGATCTCCCGCCTCCTGAAGTCTTGGAGTATCTGCAGCCGTTGGAGCCAAGAGATGTTCCGTTTGCAATCCAAGATCCACATGACAGCAGTGTACCCATGTCACGGTTTGAGAACATGGCTGCTGTACTGCGACACCGCGCTCGCACGACCGCCAAGTTGCCTGCATATTGGGTACTTGACGGCAAGGGCAAGGAAATCGCGTCCATCACTTGGGATAAACTTGCATCTAGGGCTGAGAAAGTTGCCCAAGTCATTCGAGACAAGAGCTCACTTTACCGTGGCGATCGCGTCGCCCTGGTCTACCGCGACACTGAAATCATTGACTTTGCCATTGCTCTGATGGGTTGCTTCATTGCCGGCGTCGTTGCTGTTCCTATCAATGACCTGCAAGATTATCAGCGCCTGAATTTCATTTTGACTTCGACCCAGGCTCATCTCGCCCTCACGACGGATAACAATCTCAAGGCGTTCCAGAGAGACATCACGGCTCAGAAGCTGACGTGGCCCAAGGGAGTCGAGTGGTGGAAGACGAATGAGTTTGGGGGCTATCACCCTAAGAAGAAGGATGAAGTACCCCCTCTGTCTGTTCCGGATTTGGCATACATTGAGTTCTCTCGGGCACCAACCGGAGACCTGAGGGGGGTCGTCCTTAGTCACCGCACAATTATGCACCAGATGGCATGTATGAGTGCCATCATATGCACTACCCCTGAAAGCGGGCCCGGAGACACGTTCAATCCTTCTCTGAGAGATAAGAATGGCGTTCTGATTGGAGGAAGGAAAGCTGGCAATGAGATCTTGTTGTCATATCTGGAACCGCGACAGGGCATAGGCATGATCTTGGGTGTCTTGTTCACCATCTACGGCGGCCATACAACCGTCTGGTTTGACAACAAGGCAGTCGACGTACCGGGCCTCTATGCGCATCTCATCACCAAGTACAAAGCAACCATAATGGTAGCCGACTATCCTGGCTTGAAGCGGGCAGCATACAATTATCAGCAGGATCCGATGACGACGCGCAATTACAAAAAGGGGATGGAGCCCAATTTCCAAGCTGTCAAAATCTGCTTAATCGATACTCTTACCGTGGACGGCGAGTTCCACGAAGTCCTGGCGGACCGGTGGCTACGTCCACTGCGGAACCCGAGGGCGAGGCAAGCCGTCGCGCCAATGCTGTGCCTTCCAGAGCATGGCGGAATGGTTGTGAGTGTGAGGGACTGGTTAGGGGGAGAGGAACGTATGGGCGTGCCACTCAAGCTAGAACGGGAGACTCCAACAGACTCCGAATCGGACAAGGATGATGCAACAGCGGCCAAACCTGCGCCCTCAAACGGATTTGGCAGCCTGTTGAGCGGAGGAACGACGGCGACCTCCGAGAAGAACGCCAATACCGAAATGAACGAGGTCCTCTTGGATCGCGAGGCTCTCAAAACCAACGAGGTTGTTGTAATGGCATATGGTCAAGAGGTGGCCAAGAAGGCACCAAACGAACCTGGAATGGTGAGAGTGGGCACGTTTGGCTATCCGATTCCCGATGCAACCCTAGCAGTCGTTGACCCCGAGACTGGCCTGCTGGCATCTCCCCACGCCGTTGGAGAAATCTGGGTGGACTCGCCTTCTCTGTCGGGCGGATTCTGGGCGCAGCCCAAGAACACGGAGCTCATCTTCCATGCCCGACCGTACAAGTTCGATCCCGGCGATCCCACTCCCACGCCTGTGGAGCCAGAGTTTCTGCGAACCGGTTTGCTTGGCACAGTAATTGAAGGAAAGATCTTCATCCTGGGTCTTTACGAAGACCGCATCAGGCAAAAGGTGGAATGGGTTGAGCATGGCCACGAAGTTGCCGAGTACAGGTACTTTTTCGTGCAGCACATGGTCGTGAGCATAGTCAAAAATGTTCCCAAAATCTATGATTGCTCCGCCTTCGATGTATTCGTAAACGACGAGCACCTTCCCGTCGTGGTTGTCGAGACCGCCTCCGCGTCTACCGCACCTCTCGCCTCGGGAGGACCCCCTCGGCAACCAGACACGGCTCTGCTCGACTCGCTGGCCGAGAGGGTGATGGAGGTGCTCATGGAGGAGCATCACCTCAGGCTGTACTGCGTCATGATAACTCCACCCAACTCCTTGCCAAGGGTCATCAAGAACGGCAGGCGAGAAATCGGGAACATGCTTTGTCGCCGGGAATTCGACCTGGGCAATTTGCCTTGCGTTCACGTCAAGTTTGGAGTAGAGCATGCTGTCCTCAACCTCCCCATCGGCGTTGATCCGATCGGGGGCATCTGGTCCCCAATTTCCTCCGAGTCACGATCTGACATTCTGGCGCCCGCTGAAAAGCAGTATTCGGGTATCGATCGGAGGGAAGTTGTTATTGACGATCGTACTTCGACTCCCCTCAACAATTTTGCTTGCATCACAGATCTTGTACAGTGGCGCGTGGCTCGACAACCGGACGACCTTGCCTACTGCACAATTGATGGGCGTGGCAGGGAGGGCAAGGGCATTCCCTGGCGCAAGTTCGACCAAAAGGTCGCCGCTGTGGCCATGTATCTGAAGAATAAGGTCAAGATACGACCCGGGGACCACGCCGTGCTCATGTACACGCACTCCGAGGAGTTTGTTTTTGCCATTCACGCGTGCATCAACCTCGGCGCTGTTGTCATACCAATGGCGCCGCTCGATCAGAACCGACTGAATGAGGATGTCCCGGCATTCCTCCACATAGTCGCCGACTACAACGTCAAAGCCGTGTTGGTCAACCAGGAAGTAGACCATCTGATCAAACTCAAACCGGTCGCGAGCCACATCAAGCAGTCAGCTCAGATCTTGAAGATTGCCATTCCGAGTGTGTTCAACACGACCAAGCCTCCTAAGCAGAACAGCGGTCTGCGAGATCTTGGCTTGACCATTGACCCCGCGTGGATTCGCCCGGGTTATCCTGTCCTTGTGTGGACATACTGGACCCCGGACCAGCGGAGAATAGCAGTTCAGCTGGGCCACGATACCATTATGGGCATGTGCAAGGTACAAAAGGAAACGTGCCAGATGACCAGCTCACGTCCAGTGCTGGGGTGTGTGCGAAGCACAACGGGCCTTGGATTCATTCACACGTGCCTCATGGGCATTTACACTGGCTCTCCTACGTACCTGCTTTCGCCCGTCGAGTTCGCACAGAATCCAATGTCGCTGTTTGTCGCACTTTCAAGATACAAGATTAAGGACACGTATGCGACGCCTCAGATGCTGGACCACGCCATGGCTGTCATGCCGGCCAAGGGCTTTACTCTGCATGAGCTGAAGAACATGATGATTACGGCTGAGAGCCGCCCCCGGGTTGATGTTTTCCAAAAGGTGCGGCTGCATTTTGCCAGCGCGGGTCTCGACCGAACAGCAATCAACACCGTGTACTCTCATGTCCTGAACCCCATGGTCGCGTCGAGATCATACATGTGTATAGAGCCCATAGAGCTGTGGCTCGACACGAAGGCTTTGCGAAGGGGTCTCATCGTACCCACTGATCCAGAATCCGATCCCAGAGCTTTGCTTGTTCAAGATTCTGGAATGGTACCGGTTTCAACACAGATTGCCATCGTGAACCCCGAGAATCGCACGCACTGCTTCGACGGCGAGTACGGAGAGATTTGGGTTGACTCGGAGGCTTGCGTCAAGTCATTCTATGGTTCAAAGGATGCTTTTGACGCGGAAAGATTTGACGGACGAACCGTTGACGGCGATCCAAACCTACCCTACGTCAGAACCGGCGACCTGGGCTTCCTGCACAACGTTAGTCGCCCTATAGGACCTGGGGGTGCACTGGTAGACATGCAAGTCCTCTTTGTGCTCGGAAGTATTGGCGAGACTTTCGAGATCAACGGCCTGAGCCATTTCCCCATGGACATTGAGTCCTCGGTAGAGCGGTCGCATCGCAATATCGTGCCTGGTGGTTGGTGAGTGAAAATACCATCCCACCGTCACTCATTCGACGTCTTTTTTTCTTCTTCTTCTTCTTCTTCTCTTCTTTTTTGCTAACAATGATGCACAGCGCCGTTTTCCAGGCGGGTGGGCTCGTCGTAGTACTTATCGAAGTAAGCCGAAAGCCGTATCTCGCCTCTATCGTGCCCGTCATCGTCAATGCCATTCTTAACGAGCATCAAATCATTGTCGATATTGTAGCATTCGTCAGTAAGGGGGATTTCCCGCGCTCCCGCCTCGGCGAAAAGCAGCGTGGGAAAATCCTTGCTGGTTGGGTCACTCGGAAGCTGCGCACACTGGCGCAGTTTGCTATTCGTGACCTGGATGCCACAGCCATGGGTGAGTCCGGGAGCGTGATGGATGCCAACAGGATATCAACCGGAAGCCTACGCAGCTCTGGAAACCTCGCCGGGGCCTCAAGCTTGAGAAACGTTGAGCATGCACCAAAGATTTTGGAACAGGAGGAGTTTGATGTCCAAATGAACCGCATGTCCCGCATGCCCCCACCACCGGTTCCTGCTCCTCGGTCGTCGTCCATGGCGACAACAGACGATCAAGCAACACCGACTCCATTTAGTCAGGGCATGTCGTCGGGAAGCCATGTACACCGTAAGCCGGTGGAGTCTCACGACTACTTTGAAAATGCCCAACAGCAGCAGCAGCAGCAGCAGCAGCAGCACGACGGGACATACGAGAGCAACCAGCCTCCCCCAGCGGTGGGACCCAAGCCCGGCACATCAGAAGGCGACAGCCAAAGCACCATGACGACAAGAACGAGTCTTCCTGGTGTTGACGGAAGAGAAGGATTCAACTTTTGGGACAACTTGCAGGCGGAGGATGATGAGGCGGACTGGACAGCAGACGCGATTATGCACATGAACCTCGCCGGGGATACGCAGCCCAGACAGTCATGAAAGTATTTCCGCTGGAGAGGAAGTGCACGTAGGGGGGCGATTTTATATTGACAGGGACGCGCTGATGGGCGGACGCGTTCTATCAACACATCCCGTTCCCGCAGCGGCACGTACGTCCGTTGATGCCTTGTTCTTCTGGTGGGACGGTGTGTTGAGAGGGTACATATTCTGTTTTTTTTTGCTGCATTGCTTGGATTTGATTCTCGTTTGGAATACCTTCGGCCAGCCAAAGCATAGGACATTCTTCCATTTGTTGTATAGGCATGGGGCAAAGCGGCATGAATTATGAATACAAAAGAAGCACCATTGTATGATTTGTGGGGTTATGGTTTCTATTGCACTATGAAGCTTGGAGGTAATGTAACGTCGGCATTGAGAGAAAAGCCTACTCATCTGCTTGAAGTGGGCGAAAGAGGCATATATATACAGGCAAGTTTTCTGCACGAACTGGAGCAATTTTGCCAATCGGGCACCACTCCCCATCGATCACAAACCTTTGGTTCCGAGATGATGGAGTCGCACTGCGTCTTTCCGGGAACTTTTCCGGATCTCATCCGAGCACTGATGTTTATTCCATCGACAATCAATCAGTGCGCTTCTGCATCTTCGATAAAGGAGTGATGCCTACCATTAGCACACTCGCTCGCCAGTCTCTTGCAGCTGATGGGCGGCAACAGCTGTCAACGCAACCTCGACATATTCTCTCAACACTCTGTGACTATTGTTATCTCTGCCCTCCTCCTCTCTCCTCTCTACATCTCTCCTCTCTCCTCTCTCCTCTCTATATCTCTCCTCTCTCCTCTCTATATCTCTCCTCTACCTCTCCCTCTACCTCTCTCCTCTACATCTCCCTCTCCCTCTCTCCTCTACATCTCTCATATCTGCATCTCCCTCTACATCGCTGCACTTTTCAATATTGACTGCCATCTTCATCACTTTCAACTCCCAGATCACGTACAACTACTCGATCAAACGTTTTCATTTTTTCCTTTATTGACAGCACTTCCTAGTGCTTTTGTTTCTTCCTTCCAATTCTTCACGCATTATCAAGTATACTCACGTACCCTTTCTTTAACACCGCGTCTCCCTTTTTCACTTGAGCAATCAAGCTCAGCTCTAATCTCTAAAAATGGATTATCTTACAAATGACCCGGAAGTCTTGCGCTGCATCATCAACCATGTTTTCTTACCTCGCAGACTGCCTAACAAGCCAGACAAAGTCGAGTTTGAAGGCGAACTCCTTGCGTTACTTCTAGAGTCGCTGTCTCAATATCGCTCCCTCTGTTTTGTTGAACAAGTCCAAATCGACAATGCACAGCAGGGCCTTCGGGCGCTTCAAGGATTTCAAGGCGTTAGTGACGCTATTGATCCGCACAAACTCCATGCAGCGTTCCAGAAGGTCGGCGAGCAAGGTAAGGATACCCTTTCTAATCCTGGGTGAGCGACAACCATGTGAAGTGAAGCTAAACTTTTTTCTTTCTTCTTTTTAGAATTGCTAGGGTTCCCTGTCTACATAAGACCTCATAATGCTGGGCTACTGGTCCAAGGGCAACGCGACACTGTCAAGCTTAGCATGTGGGAACTAACTCCAGACAATAGCACTATTCTCAGCGTAAAAGGTCGTTTGGTACGACACTTTCCTGACGTTGCTAATTCTATTCCCACGGCCGATTTTAAGAGTTCAAACTTTCTCAAGTTTATCTCAAAAACTCTGGCGAATATGACGAAAATGAGTCATCAGGACGAGACCCAACATGAACGCAGCCCGCAAGATCAAGATACCAAATCACCCGCCGTCATAACCGAGTTGCTCCATGGCTATCTACATGGCACTTTTACCTCATCTTCAGACCGCAAGACTCGAAAAAACACCAGAGAAGAAGTCATCTGGGCTGAACGCAACGAGGTGCCGTGGCGCCGATCCTCCTTTTGGCTATTTCTCAGAGTCAGTCTACAATTGTTAATGGCAAATCGAGCCACGTTTAAGAAGTTCATGATATTCTTCATGTCTCGCATTCTGCAAAAAGCAATTGATAACGAACCCGAAATCGAAATGATTTTTTGCATGATTCGGAAACTCAGTGGTCGTCAAAGAAAGCTTTGTTTAAAAAATGATGAGAGGTGGATGGAAGATGTCACCATCGCTCTTGATGGGGCAAACGCGCTTCTCAATCAACGCTGGGAAAAAATTATCAAAGCCGATGCTGATGCTAACACTGTGAATATCAGCCCCATGGATTCGGATGCAATTGCAGACGATACATTTCTCGATTTGCCAGACTTGGATATCTTTATATCTAGTATTGACACTCGACGAGCAATGTCAGTCGAGCATAAGCCACAAAGTCGCTGCTCCGAACTATCTTCATTTGAACCAAAGGACCTACCATTGATCCCATGCCTGAACTCCAATCAAGACTACTTGATCTTCAACATTTTTGAGTTTGAGGTCTGGATTTCCCAGAATCTAGACGACTGGCTCGCAGATCGAATTGCAGACCAAAGCACCTGTTCTCAGCTCCACGAACGAGCGGCAAAATACTTCCGCGCTGCAATGGAGATATATAAGAACAGCCCCAGAGAGTTATCCAGCATGCTGCTTATCATACTTGAGCTTTGGATTGCTTGTGATAAATCAGCCGCCGCTACAACCCAATCCTTCGGCTTCAACTCTTTCAGCCCCCCGATACCCAGCGAAATATGGACATCACTTTTGTTAAGCTCAAAGGCCGATGTCTCCCGGCTCCTGAAAGTCAGAGACTATCTGACGCAACGACAGGAATCTGCTAAATATGAGAGCTCAGCGCTTTGGAGGATTGGTAAAGACCCCCTGTTCGCCGAGGTGGCCTTTGCCAACGCCGACTCGAAATGCACAAATCAGCTCAAAATTTTCAAAGCAGACAGTGAAAGGAAGAAGAAGGCAAAAATAAATGAGCTAGAGACTCAGACGTCACGATTCGACAACCTGATGGAAGAGTACGCATCCAAAAGTTGTAAATGCGAAAGGGGGTCTGGATCAGATGAGGATGAAGACCGAGATGATGAGGATGAAGACCAAGAAGATGAGGATGAAGACCGAGATGATGAGGATGAAGACCGAGATGATGAGGATGAAGACCGAGATGATGAGGATGAAGACCAAGAAGATAAGCTGTGTAAGCGATGTCGCTGCAGAAAAAAGGCGGAGTCCATGACCATTTGGCCCTGTGAGTTGCCGCTGCCTTCATGTGAAGCGGAACAGAAAGTCATGACTTGTGAGTTTCTGGCACCGCTATCGTTCAAATCCTGGAGAGACTTCACGATCTTTCTGCGAACAGACATTCTGGGAGTCTCCTGCATGAATCAAAAGCTACGTGATCATATATCTTTCACGGATTTTGCCGATCAGGAAGGCTGGAAGGAGAAGCCGAGCGGCGAGAAGAATGTGGTAAAGGATCGAGTTATTTTATCGTCAACAACGGCCCACTCAAGACAGACGGCGCTCAAGATCAATCGCGACTTGGGAAAATCAGACGTCTGTCTTCCCACTAGTCTCAAGTGGCAATACGTGGACAAAAATTCCGGCTCTTGTCTGAAATATTCTCCCATTACCACCCTCCCTCGATGGCTCACTGTTCAAGTGGCCAGCTCTGCTACATCCCTTCAAGCCTTCCTCAAACAGTCCCTACGTCCAGACAGAGCCAAACTAGCAAATTCTTCTATTGCCGAAGATCAGCCTATTTCAAATCACATGTCAAAGAAAGAGTTCCGATCAATAGCTACATTGGCTTTAAGCGATCACACTCGATGGACATGTCTGTTGCGAGAATTAGCTCAGCCAACTATTAACCTGAGATTTCCGGAAACAGCTCTTGTTTTGTTTCAAATAATCACCCAGTCGCCAGAAACAGCCAAGTCCCAGCTGAGATGCAAGACTTTTAATGAGGCGATGCTTTCATTGATTGAGGAGAAGCTAGAGATGATCAGAGGAAACTGGGAATCGTCGCTAGAATTATGGATCCTGAGCTTACTACTCCTGAGATTGATATCAGAAAGTCCTGCGGAGCTCCGCACAAGAGGCTTATCCTGCTTGGACAAATGCCGTACTATCTGCCGTGGATGGATACGACAGTTGCACTCGGAAGCGAGTATGCGCAACCAAGACTCGTCAAATCTTCTCTCGAAGGCAGCCCACGTCGCATTGATCTGCGCTCAGACCTTCAATCTCGATCTATCCCTGCTGGAATCAACACTTCAAATCGAATCTCATTCCGAGGTCTTTCTAGAGTGCGCTATAACCATCAATCGCCATGTTGGGATTGCGACGGCCGATAGCTGTGATCAGCTTCAATCCCTATTAGCACTGGCATGGAAGAGAACGTCACATCTTGCATGGCCAGTGCTTCAGAAGCGCATAGTTCAAACTCGATGTCTTGATACTGTTATTCAAGAAATGCAGTGTGCATCCAATATATTAGGCAGCAGTGGACAGTGGGAGACAGAAGACAAAAACTGGGTGAGAAAGACCTACCCCAAGAATGAGACGTCTAGTGGCCAGATCATTCAGTACAATCTCCTTACAGGTGAATTACTCGTTGATGGATTACCCTCCATGAAAATTCCAAGTGAGTTTGAGACTCATGAAGAATATCACACTCTATTTGGTCAGTCGCAGCTAGAGGTTCACCGCTCCTCGGAGCCAGGGATGCAATATCAACTCAATTGTCCTTTCCAACAATATCATGTATCACTTGGTATACTGGAATTTGAAGATAGCTTCACAACGTTCCGCGAGGGCCAGAACGACCTGGTGGTCGTTGCATTCAAGGATGGCCAAAGATATGACTTGGTCCCTCAACGAGTGCTGAAGGGGAAGGGGACACTACCCCTCGTCTTTACCCGGGATTATGCTCATTGGTTCCATGAAGACCAGTTGAGCTTTCGAGCCAAAACAAATCCATGGGAAGCTGCTGAATGTGAATGGCAGCTCCAGAAACAAGGCCGATTGTGGCAGCTTATTCGGTCAGATGGCGGCATCTTGATCGATCCTTTAAGTGAAACGGCAGAACAATTTCTTGACGTCTTCCGCTCTCTGGCACAGGAAGAGGAAATATTGATCCTATATTTCTCCTCTGATCAGCACATTGAGGTTCATCTCCCCAACTTACAATTGGAGTTCATGGTTCCGAGCGGCTCTGAAGACCTCCTTTCACGTCAATATCCAGGCTTCAGAGTGGACAAGTGCCAGCACATCGGCACCTTGATTGGCTTGAAGCAAAAACTTGTTCTAGTCAAAAATACCCTGGACAGAATTGTGTTGGTTCCGGGGGGCGCAATCAACCCTGAGGCAACCACGAATAATCAGCACGCCAACATTGCCATAGACTTGAGCCATCGTTGCGACGTCTACTACACATACGAGCTGGACCCTTACCTTGGAAGGCTAGTAGGACACGGCATGGACAGCAAGTTACGGCTGTCCTATCTCCACGCGTTGACGTCTTTTTGTTTACGCGATCCATTCACTGGCTTCACAGGTACAGAGAGAGCGCTAGCCATTCTTCAATCAGCCGAGGTCCGGTCTATCAGAAGCTTATCTCTCATCAGTCAAGAGATTCTTCTTCAACTTTCTGCTTTATCAGGCAATATAGAACTTGCCGCCTCTTACGATTCCTCGCGCCAAAACATCTCATGGGTCGGAGGGATTAGTTCGTTGTCTCATCATCCTGGATTCCGCATAATCACTGGCCAAATACAACCACTATTTTTTCCTTCTAATAGCCCTAATGGGGAAAATCTGGTGAGAACACCAAAAGAAAGGATAAGAAATTTATATACCAGAGCTGCAATCCGCTCGTCGCCTTTCTATTGCTGGGGTGCTGAGACAAGCGCAACAAGTACTGCTACTTTAAATAGCATTTATCCCGGCCGCTTACACGAAGAGAAGCCTATTAATCCCACCGATTGCAAGGGGAAAATAGTCTCAGGTGACAGTAGCAGCGAGAAAGGCAGCAAATTGAAACTGAGTCGCTTTCAACGAGTCGTTGCGGTATCTCAAACCACGAAACTCTTTTCAGAAGGGTCACATCTTAATTGTTTTAAGCTTGCTAAAACGCCTAAACAATTTGTCGCAAGCATGTTCAATGCCCTGAAAGGATCCGCTACGACACTAACTGTCGGTCTTCCTAAATCACACGGCAGCCAAGAAATTGACCTTAGTTACGACTCCAAATGGCTGCAAGATCCGTCTATTTTCCTTCCTGACAAATGGTTCAGCATTTACAGTGCTTTCTCAGACTTGAACAAAAACACAAGCCTTAATCCATACATCACATCTTTTTTCTTAGCGACCTTGGCTTTTGCTCAAAAGCCTAACATAGAAGCCATCCAGATCCTGAACGCCATCCAAGGCATTGACCCACCAACCGCGCTTGATATTCCAATGTCAAAGACCTTCGATTTGCACAAGAAAACGAAGGCAACTATGAAAGACCTCTCGCCAATCGTGTCCAGGTCTACACATCGGGCAGACAGAGCGAATCCAAAAGAGAAGAAGCTTATCGCAGATGCCTTTAAAGCGCAATGGGAGGCTCAGCCTACAACAGTTCCTACGTGGCCCCCTGCAGTGGAATCGCTCCGAAAGCAGCTAGACTCTGGCAAAGTTCTTTCTGGTGTACAAAAATACTTTGTTACGCTTACTGACAACTTGAACCTTGAGAAACACTTTGAGAAACTTTACGTTGACCTTAAAGACATGGTCCTCCATAGCCCAGAACTTCCCGCCGCTGCTGGATGCAACGAGACAGATGAGAAGGAGGCCAACTCAGCCATAGTGTCCAGAAGCATCAGCATCCACAGCATCTTCCAAATTCATCCGCCAATCATCCCAGATATCACGTACCCTGAAGGCCTCTTGGGCACCTTCTACCAAGCTCACGACGACCAACAATTACAATCTCTTACGCAGCTGTTGCTGCAAGATATCACAAGCAAACTCCACGAGGAATACGTCAATGGTCTACGGAATAGCATACAGCAACTAGGTAAAGCAAGTCCCAAGCCTTGCTTGGCAAAGCCTGAAGCGGAAGTTATTCAGTTAGTAGAAGAACTAAGAGGCTATGCTCAGTATCATATAGAAGAGTTTCTGGACTCAATCCGGTACACTTTGTACAGGCCAGACTCTAATGGCGGCTTGGACAAACTCAAAGTTGCTGCAGCTACCTCACAACTTCCTCCAGTTTGTGCTTATTCCTTGCTTCAACAACTCATGGTGCCCGGTCACTTGCCCCCTGGGTGGAAAGTGCAACTGACCAGGTTTGCGGATCGGGTGACCCAAGTACAGTTATGCGACCGAATATTAAAGGCCGCGAACGCCTCATCTTCATCTTTCCTCAAGGAACTACAGTGTTTACGGCCGAGACGATGGGATATCGAGAAACACCCAGAGTGGCTACTTTTCGAGGTCGAGAACAACCTTCGAATTCGCGATACTCAGGCCGAAGTCGCGCAGGAAGTGATGAGCCCTCGAGATGCTAAGAACTCTATTTTGCAACTGAACATGGGAGAAGGAAAGTCGTCCGTGATTATCCCAATCATGGCAGCATCTTTGCCCTCTGGTAGTAATCTAGTCTGTGTCATTGCCGGCAAACCACAGGCAGAACAAATGATTGAGCTGCTCAGCAACCGATTAGGCGGGCTGCTGAACCGACCTATTTTCGTCATGCCTCTCTCGCGGTCGATTAAGCTAACCGAAGCAGTGGCTCGCCACCTCCGCGACAGGCTCTACGAGTGTAGGGATAATGGAGGAGTTCTGTTTCTTCAACCAGAGCATATGCTGTCACTTTTCTTAATGGCATCAGACTCTGAAGCTAAACATGGACCAGCTGTGAAGGAGATTCTCTTTGAGATAACAGCCTTTCTCAACAAGCATTGCCGAGAAATTATAGATGAGAGTGATGAGATCTTCTCACCCAAGTTTGAGCTTGTCTATCCACTTGGAAAACAACAATTAGTAGATTTTGCCTCGGAGAGGCAAAGCATTATTACGCAAGTCTTGGCTATCGCGAGCGAACAAGCCGCACTGGCTATGAAAGAGGATCCTGCTGCGAATATCACGGTCACCTCCACACACATGGCGCATTTCCCGAAGATTATTCTTAACAACGATCTGGCCGTGCAAAGACTCAATCAATTGGTCGCTGGAGAAATTTTCAAGGCCAGAGTCAGAGGCTTCAAATTACCGCCCAAGTTCCGAGAACACAAGGAACAAATCCTGGAATTCGTTACGGAGATGCACCCGTCCCACGAAACCGTACAGCGAATTACTAACCTGCATCCCTCTTCACGTTTTAAAATGCCTCTCTACCTCATCCGCGGCTTATTAGCCTGTGGGGTGCTAGCTGGTGCTCTTCAAGATCGCTATCGTGTGGACTACGGCCTCGACAAGAAAAGAAAGCCCAAGACTGACTTGGCAGTCCCGTACCAAGCCAAGGATATCCCAGCGGTCGGATCAGAGTATAGCCACCCTGACACCATTATTGTTAAGACACTTCTGGCCTACTACTACCAAGGACTAGACGACTTTGATATCAAGCTAGCTATCACTCATTTACTCGACAAGTCGGACAATGCCCAAGATGAGTATAACTCTTGGTTTAACAACAATGCTGAATTTCCGAGGGACTTTCAAGATGTCAACAGCATCAACATACAGGACAACGGATCCTGCAAGAGGATTTTCCCGCATCTCAAGTTCTCGCCAGCGTGTATTAACTATTTTCTAATGCTAATCATATTTCCAAGTCAATTAAAGGAGCATACATCCAAAGTGTCCGCATCAGGATGGCACTTGGGGCGAGTAAAAGATAATCCTGCCACTGGGTTCAGCGGTACTCACGACTCACAGCACATCCTCCCTCTCTCCGTGGTACAACAAGACTTGGCAAGCCAGCAACATACTGATGCACTTGTGCTAGAAAAGATGCTCTCTACTCATAATTCTATTCTATTGCTTGGGTCTCCCACTCAGAAAGACAGTAATGAGGTGTCTGGCGAGATATTGCGGCACATTCTACGAGAAAAGCCCGATATTCGTGTGGTAATCGACGTTGGAGCACTCTTCATCGACCTAACCAACGAGCAAGTCGCTCGACTTTGGCTTCAGATGCTGATGACTGGGACAAGTTCTGACATCAAAGGCGTGGTGTACTTCCACGACGACAAACTGAAGGTTCGCAACACAGGCGGGCAGGTCAAGGATCTTTCTGCTTCTCCCTTGTCGGATAACCTAGGCACGTGTCTCGTATATCTCGACGAGGCTCATACAAGGGGAACCGACTTGAAGCTTCCGTCAGACTATCAGGCCGCCGTGACCCTTGGGCGCGGTCTTACTAAAGACAAGCTGGCGCAGGGTAAGTACATGGCTCCATTGTGCATTGGAAGTTTGTGAAACGGCGACTGACAAGACGTTTAGCTTGCATGAGGATGAGACTGCTCGGGGAAGGCCAGACGGTCACATACTGCGTACCAACCGATATCCAGGATCAAATGACGACCACGGGAAGCGACATCACGTTGCTGGACATCGGCCGCTGGGTCATCCAGCAAACCTGGAAAGAAGCCAGGCAGCATATGACACTTTGGGAAAAGCAAGGCCACGAATTCCAGCGCCAGTCAAAACTTTGGGAGCAGATTCACGAAGCGAGTGACATGGATGTCAAAATGCGGCATCTAAGAGCCCTGAAGCAAGTTAATACGGAAACAATTGAGGACTTGTATCGGCCACGCGATGCGTTTCCCAAGACCGAGATGCTCGAGCCCATGGACCCAATCGCCAAGAGGCGCCATGACTTTGGCGTTGGCATCGTCAGCAACTTCAATGGCTGTGAGGAAAGACAGCAGGAGCAAGAGCTCGAGGTTCAAGCACAGGTACAAGAACAGCGTAATGTTGTGCAAGCGCCAGCCGAAACACCTGCCAGGCACGAACTACACGATGACGTCAGGTCGTTTGTTAAGAGTGGTATTCTCCGGCCACCAAGAGGACAAAAAGGCGGCATCTTTGCGGCCTTTGCTACGCTGTCGGACACCACGGCCGGGACCTATCCCGAATTTCAGTGTGCTTCGAGTCTCAAGGTCTCGAGCGGATTCGCCACGACCATCAAGCGGGGCGGCACGGGGAAGCTGGACGCTTACAAGCGAGAAGTCCAGTTCATCCTGACCACGGCGGACGGGGACGGCATCGTCAACAACATGCTGCTCATCAGCCCCCTCGAGGCAGAAGACCTCTACGAAACCATCACCAGGTCCTCCAGTGTTGCGCTTCACGTCTACGCGCCGCGCCAAAACAGCCGCCACGCACCCATCGATCACCTACAGCTGTACGTGGTCCCAGGGCGGGCTGCAGCCAAGCGTCGCGTCCCCGTGCATCTCCAGATCGAGCTGAACCTCTTCGCGGGCCAGCTGTACTTTGACACCTTCAAGGAATACGTCAACGTGTGCGAGTATCTGGGGCTAGCGTGGAATGACTCGTTCAAGACGGCCGACATGGACGGTTTCATACCCCCCCCCGCTGGCCCCAACACGCGGCCGATTCCCAATCGGCTCAACGCGCAGACCAGCCCCTTGCCATTCCTGAAGCTCCTAATGACCAACATTAGGAACTACGGAAGTACCATTGACAAGACGCACATGGGCAGGATGCTCGACGGTGAGTTCCTGACAGAGAAGGACTTCAGCCCGAGGATGAAACGGGAACGAGACGACGACGACACCCAGGACGCGGGACTTCAACCTGCGAAGAAGCAGAAAAGGAACGGGGGACAAGTCATTGTGAAGACGGAAGACCAGGAAATGGCAGGAATGGATTCACCACAGTTTCGTTGATGTTTGCAATTCTAGAGGGTTCCGCAGGGACACTATTGGGGGAAACGAGCATGGGGACATTTCACAAGCTAAGCTGGGATTCGCAACAGGATTGGAACGCGGATTTCCAAGGACCGAGATAGCCAGTAATGGATTTTGCTATTGATTCTCTCATCATCCTGTGACGGAAAGTGGTAGAATTGCTTCGTGAACATGCAAAGATGGGGCGGCTCCCCTTGCACGCCGCCGCCATTCTCAATCGTTCGTTGTTTTGCATTGCGACTGCTAAAGAAAGGGTCCCTCTTCTTCAAGGCCTTCCTTCGTGAATCACGAGACATGCCACGGCTTCAAATGGGGCAGATTTGATGTTGGCAGCGCTCTGACATGGTCTACGGAATAAGTTCAGTACGGCGCCCACCTCAAACTGCCAAGGATCAATTTCAAGTGATCAATCAGCATGGACAGCAATCAGCTTCTGAACCAGCTTCATTATCCTACTACACACTACGAGCCCCATCTCCGGACAAACTCTTCCTTCTTCACACTCCTTGCCATCACGCTTTGTCCCTCCAAGGACCGCAACTTCTCCTTCGCCTTCTCCACCTCCTGCTGCAGAACGAGTATCGACCCCTCCATGACTGGATCCACGAGCTTGACTTCTCCAAAGGGACTTTCGGCAAGGAGGCTGTCTCTCAGTAGTTGAAGGGCAAGCTTCGCGTCGCTGAGGTGTGCCCTTGTTGTGATTTCCAGGCTCTCTTGGGCTCCTTTGGCGACTTCGTCGCATTTGCGGGCCCTCTCGGCTACCGCCTTTGATATGGCATTTACTCTTGCTCTTGGACTCTCTTCTTCAGAAGGCAGGGACACAGCAAGACTACTAAGGAGGATTTCCAACGCGGATTCTTCTTGGATGCCGGATGATGATCGTCGTGCGCGCGCGCCAGAGGTATTGCTGCGCGTTCGAACTGGAGATGCAGGGATTGTCTGTTTCGAAACGGTATTACTGGTGGGGGTTGCATCGACGGCCAACTCGGCTCTGGCTGTGGTCATCATGGCTTCAGCAGCAGCCCGCCACGACTTGTGTGACTCGACATGCGCATGCAGCCTGGCCATCCTCTCCTGCAAGTATCGCAGGCATTCGTCCATCTACAATATGGTTAGAGCGGGGTCGTCCCGTGCAGATCGGTTGAGAGCATGGGAGGACGGACGTATTTCAATGACGAGACAGTCTTGCCAAGGCTTTGCCCGCTCTTTGCGGCGATGGCCTGCAGAGCTGGTTCCAGGTGCTGTTGTTCCGTGGACATTTGAGCAACAGACAAGATTTCAGAGTACAGCGACTCCACCTCTTCTTGAAGTTCTGTAACCTCCTCTCTTGTGGCTGGCTTGACGGCGCCTGACCGCTCTGCCGTGACCAGCGTCTCCAAGTAGGCTGTGTCAAGCCTGGTGCGGACGGTTTCGACTGTCGTTTTGATTAAGCTAAGTGAGCGGGCTGTTAGAATGTCCGGCAAGGCTACAAGAGTAGCTGGCATCGTACCGCATGCATATCTCTCGGAGCTTTTCAACAGCTTTTGCTTCATCAGGGTCTGGCTGGTCAAGCTCCCATCCCAGTTTCTGAAGGCTTGATAGTAGCCTGTCGTCTGATTCCAGAAACGTGCTGACCTCATCATTGAGGGATGATCCCTCCTGCTCGAGCTCGGCGAGCCGGAGACTTACGTGCCGCGTGATTTTCTCCAGCTACCAGTGTGTTAAAAAACGGTTTCTGTGCAGAGTGTGGTTGGGGGAGTCTATCTGACCTCTCTTGTAAGCTGGGTCCGTTCTACCTCCTTTTTGCGCTTCTGCACACGCTCCAATTCTTCTCGGCGAGCAGTGTCCTCAGCTTGCTTCTTGACCAGTCGCGACAAGGCGTCCTGCTGCTGCCGCAATGTCTCTGTCTGTCTGTTGATATTCTCTGTAGACCGCTTGAGTTGCTCCACAGCCAGCCTCAAGTCGTCTTCAGTGACTGCCTGGACTTTGGCTAGATCGTGCGAGTCTGCCAGCTGATCTACGCGGCCCCTCTTGTCCAGCTCCATATATCTGTGACGGCGTTGGTTGTTAGTTTTCTTTTTGTTTTGTTTCTTTTTTTCTTTTTTCACCGCAATGTTCATCTCAAAAATAGCAATTGTCGTTATTTTGCTCATAGCCTTACATTTGAAGCTCATCGGCTGACAACAGCGTGTCGCTCCCCAGATGCAGGGTTACCCATTCGACAAACAGGGGGCCGTGTTCGGCATCGTTGAGCGCAGTCTGCACATCCTCACGCCTGGCCTGGATGCCACAGGCTCGAGAGGCTCGCAGCACGAGCGATTCAGCCTGCTTTCTGCGTTGGACATCCATTTGAACAGAATGATGAAGCGAGGTGGCGTGCCTGGACGTGATGAAAGGATGGCAATGGAGCGGGTAAAAGCCGTTTGTATCACGGACTGGTCTACGCTAGAGCCTAGAGGCTAGGAGCATGTCGCTGACCGCCTTGGAAGCGAGTACGGATTTGAGAAGGCGTATTTGGGTGATGATCAGATGCGTGCGCTTGTTTCATGAATGATGTTGCTGCAGGTCATGAAGGAGGATGCAGCAGCGTTGCAGCGATGACTGATCAGATGGGTGGGATGATGGGAGGAAGACGTCTCGAGACGTTGGACTTGTCCATCGTTGTTGTTGCCAACTGGTGTTGCTCCGCTGTGTGGGCAGAGCAGAGCACGCGGCCCCCCTCCTCCCCCAAAAACCCCCAAAAAAACCCTAACCAAAACCCCAACCCGTGGCCGGCAGTCTGAGCCGCCATCCCCGGCCCTGGACCATCATCCATGGACCATCATCACCAGCAGGCGTCAACTACGGGTCAATCAACCGGTCACTTAGCACATGCTCATTGCTCAGGCACCGCCAGGCGTTCATTCGTCCCCCGGCTGCCGGCCCGGTGCCGTCTGGACCAATGACGACCCGACGACGACCAACGACCCGTCGGCTGACTTGAAGTTGGCCTGACTACATACACACAACTTCACCTGCTCCGTGGTCCTCGAATCAAGTCGTTGCCGGCCACGATGGATTCACATTCACGCAACGTTCCGTGACGCTCATCATCAAGTCTGCTGATCAAGCTGTCCCCCTTCTCGTTCTGTCGGTGCCATGGCCCAAGTCTCACCTGTATCACTCTCGCCGGATATTCCCCCTGGATCTGTTCTACCAAGACGAAACGATACTTTCACGTCCACCGGCAGGCTTCCGCTCCAATGCTTGCCAAGTCTGTCGATATCGTACGAGTTACAGGCCACAGTCTACACGCAAGATGCAAAGCCCTCGTCGTTTTCGCCGCGTCAAATGGGAAATGGGCGGATGGACCGCAAGTTTCAGCCGAATCCTCACTTCTTGTTCCGCCGCGCCAAGTCCATCTCAACAATTACATTCATTGGTGCCACATTAGAAAGCGAAGTGAGCTTGTCTTCATGTCGAATCAATCCATCGTCGTCAAGAAAGAGATCCTTTCACCTTCTCACGGGCCCGGCTTCCTGCCTCGCATGCCAGACGTCCAGGGAGATAATGCAGGTGTAACATCTTTCATTTGAGAAGAAAAAGTCTGAAAAAAATCATTTTAAGCTTCCCTCTTTGACAGCAGAGTCGACCGGCTCGCCAACCCACGAACCCGGACATCAATTTCCAGAAAACGCTACGCGGGTAGCACAGTGAACAGCACGAACCTGCTTCGTACAAATGATGCATTCCTACCTCCGAATGTCCATCTAAGCACATTGCCATCTCACAAGACCCCGTCGGTGTTCAAATAGCCCCGTATCCTAAGCGATTTCCTTTTTTTCTTCCTCCTTTCTCGTTTTGCGCTTCCCGTCTCCCTTCGCCGAACTACCGAACCAAGACATTTTTTCCTGGCCATGTCTGACTCAATTGTTTGGCGAAGCCGGTGGAATGAGGCCATTCACCACTTTGTGAGCGTCTTGTTGATTTCGCTTATCTATCTTACAAGCGAGCTGAACATCTGGGGGCTGAGCCTGGCGCTGGCGTCGGCGCAGCTCCAATACTTTGCGTCCATCTTGGGCATGGTCCTGGTCTTCTCTGCCATGACGGCGGCGGGCCGATATCTTCGGAGTTGCGATGGACTGTATCGGCGCTGGATCAAAGACAAGGTAAGTTTCCTTCTTCTCTCCGACTGCACAGAAACCATGGCTGAGAACCCCGCGCGCAGGTCAACTTCATCAACGCACAGCTAGGGGTGGGATTCAGCGTGCCCATCATCATGCTCGATCATATGCTCAGCATGCGCGATGTCGGCTACATTGTCGCAACGTCTGGTGAGTTAATCCCGACCAAAGTCATGGCTCACGATAAGCAATTTCAGCTAATCACACAGCCAGTTGTCACCAATGTGGTCTCATGGACAGGAGTCTTCTTTCTGGCCCTAGCAGGACTATCTCTTCTGTCGACTTTCCAGTCGCATGTTTCGGGGCTCGTGCGACGCCATGCTGCTGAAACTCCCATCTCTTGTCGACAGGAAGAAAAGGGCGCGGCGCTTCCCGCGGCGTTCCATCCTTACGAGAGTCAGTGGAAATATGTGACCTCGGAAGATTCGGTTGCGACTGCTGATCATCAGTCGTCGTCGTCCAAAGACCATCATCGTCAAATCACGGAAATTGAGCCCTTACCCACTGGGAGCTCAGGGCAACATGACAAGAGTGCTTGGTACCTGTTGAAAAGCCACGGCTATCTGTCGGCATGCCTTGTTGGCATCATAGCCATCGGTATCCCATTGGAGATGACTCTGTCCGACAGCAGAGTACTGGATGGCTTTACACTGTGGCTTTGCTGGATCGTCGCCGTCCGCTTGCAGCGAATGGTCAAGCACGCGTTTTTCCTCATTGGCAACGTGCGCTGCAGACACACCTTGGCTACCATGATCAATCCCGTGCTCGTTACCACAACCTTCATGCTTGGCTATACTCGCCTGAGAGGGGTTCTCAGCCAGAGCGGAAGTGTCACCAACTTGTTGGAGAGCTTCAGCTCCGGCACGCCCCTATACTCGCTCTGGACCGCTCTCATAAGGTCAGCACCCCTGCCGGACAATGCGACCTACTGGTTCGGAGCAGGGGACTTCGCGCTCTCTCTCCTCGAGTGCGGCATAGTAGCATGGGGCTTCAAGCTCTACGAGTGCCGACGTCAGCTGTTCAGCATATCAGGGCTCGCAATCTTCTTCTTCTGCTCTGTTGCTGCCGCCGGAAATGTCTTCCTGTCGGTCCTTCTCGCATCTGCGCTCGGGTTAGACGGGCCAGAGGCGTTGGCATTTGCTGCTCGGAGCACAACCTTGGCGCTGGCCAAGCCGGCTGTCAAGACCCTTGGAGGGAACTTGGCGCTCAATGCAACCCTTGTGGTCAGCAACGGCATCATCGGCCAGCTTTTGTATCCAATTCTTCTCGAGAAGCTGTCGATTCCGGCCTCGGTTCAGTCCACCGACAAGGAGCAGGACCCGGAACGGGATGCAATGACTGATACTCCTAGGACTGTCGCAGCTGGCACTGCCATCGGCATCAACGGGGCTGCCATGGGGGTCTCGTACTTGTACGAAGTGAAGAGCCGCGCGGCGCCGTATGCGGCACTATCTATGACCATCTTTGGAGTCATGACAGTGGCGTTTACAACACTTGAGCCTTTCAAACGCGTGGTGCAAGCATTATCGACGCGATAGGCGAGCAAATGTTGGTATTCCTGCCACTTGCCTCTACGTATGGCACAAGGAATACTTTATAAGGATACTGGACACAATGATTCAAAGTCGTTTCCTTTTCTTTTTTCCCCCTTATTTCGGGTGTCATGATTGATGACACAGCGCACGAATGCAATGATTGGATGCCAACTGTTCAAATAGACAATATCAGCCAGAATAGCTACCAAAGTTTACTAACGCTGGCACACGCAAGGTTCTCACATATAGAGCACAACTGCAAAGACAATGAATGACATAGAAAATGATGTAAGTGAGGATCATTGAACATGGTATGATATAGCGATTTGAGTGAACAAGTTGAAGCTTTTCTGTCTGATGCGAAACTGGACATTGCATGTGTTTTTTTTTTCGTCTATCGTCTTTCGAATTTGCATTCGCATAGTATTGTTATGGCCGTTGGTGTCGACATGTCTTGAAATCGTTTTGGCCGACTTTACTTTCATTCCAATCTGGCACGAAATTAGCTATTCTAATACCACTAGCGCACAAAAGGGATGAAAGAAGCACCCTCACAGTGCGTTATGATAAACTTACCTCTCGATCAAATGCAGCCCACTGGCTGTCTCGACGATTCTGCTCATCTCACCAGGCCGCAAAGCAAAAGCAGCATCCTCAAACTCCTTCTGCATATCCCCACGACCAAAATATCCAAGATCGCCACGCTTGCGCGCAGATGAGCAGTCAGACTCAGTAGGCGCCAGATCTCCCAAGGAAACGTTTCCGGATTTGATCTTTTGCTCGTGCGCCTTGATGATGTCCATTGCTTCGTCTTTGGTACGTACGATTTCGGACTGTGTTTTGGCGGTAGCAATTAGCTATACTCAACAAACCGCACAAAGCCCAATTCCAATCAAAAGCCTCATTGCGCGCTGAGAGGAGCATGATTTCTGGGTGCAATTTACCTCTCGCCAGCTACTAGGGCGTCTGCTATCCTTGTGCTTCACCAGCAGGTGGGCGGCGCGAATCTTGCCCTCTGGTACCCCGGGGACAGCGCCGGGGCGCGAACCCGCACTATGATGGGCACCCATGTAGGTCTTGAGCTTCTCAGTGTCGGTGCCTTGCGGGGGTTCCCAGCGGGACACCTTCTCGACCGAGTTGAAGTAGTAAGGGAGGTTTTTCGAGTTGGAGTGGCGGACTTCCCAGTTCGGAGGAAGACCAGTATCAGCCTGCAATGGTCGAAACACGAAAGAGACGAGGGGTTAGTCAAGGATTGGGCCAGCATAGGCTATCTTGGGAGGTTTGAGAGGGAGAATATGACGGGGAAGTAGGGAAAGGGCAGAGAACATGCGTGCCATGACTATACTGATTGCGGCGCCGCGCAGCGCGACGAGGGCTGCTTCAGAGACGAGCTGCGAGTTTCGGGGGGTGGATGGGTAATAGACAGGACATACCATGATGAGGGAAAGTTGAAGAAGCTGGGAGGGATGGGAGAGGTTGATGTTGTCGTGACAACAGCTGTCGATGGGGAGGAGAGTCGGCTAGAGTTGGTAGAGAAAATGAAGGTGATATATATGGTCAGGTGTGATGAATGGTTCGCGGGGGCTGCGTCGCAATCTCAAAAGCCGGGTCGTCGTCACGTTCGTATTGGCCGCGAGGTGTAGGCAGGGTTCGGGGAAGAGCTGGGGGATGGCGATTTGGGATTTGGGATATGAATTCAGAAGTCGACTTGATGAGTGCGATGACGTGCGGCTGCGCAGTGGGAAAGGGTACGGAAGGGGAGCCAACCAGAGAGGGCGCGGCAAGACGCCGCCCAAACCTGTGACCTCGAGTTCTGCCTGTCATAGTAATAGATCCAACAGGTGTGAGTGGGGGAAAGAGAAGGCAGCTAACTAACTTGGCAACCTGGTCCGATTCGTCCAATTCATCCAAGCGCAGATGTACATCTGTACAACCTACCGTATGTAAGCTCTTTTGGCCGAATCAACTGTACATCCGTAGAACTTGTTTGCCAAACGCCAAACGCTGGCCCAGTCATCCTTCGACAACTTGGGCTGTGATCCACGAAAAGCCTGCAGAGTTTGCAGGGAGCATAGCCATGTATGAAATACGCGCCAACCATTTTTGATACTACATAGTATGTAAAGTTTGTGTTCCCTTTCCTAGATAGTACGAAGCACTAAATAATTCACACATAACTTGTACCGTCCGTCAGGCTTTTCGCGGATCACACCCCAAGCCTCTCGGTGCGTGGAAAACGCACCACCTCCGACCATCAAGACCCCCACCATGGCTGGACACGGCACCTTTGTTGATCACGAGGTGGCCATCTTACAATATGTAGTGTTTCGCGGCGTTTTCCCCATTCTGCAGAGGTCACGTTCCTGAAAACCGAAATTCGTCAGCGTCAGGGGAGGGTATCGCTATTTTCCAACATCACATCGGCTGTTGGTTTTCATCCGCATGCTCTTCGCCTGGCGACTACATGAATGAATTTGGGGTGGGTTTTGCTGGCTTGGGTATGGTGTCACTACACTAGTGGATGGAGGGGGGCCAAAATGGGCGACAAAAGAGGTCATCTGCTTGATGTATTCCAGCATTTCCGGTCAGGTGGAGGGGTCGAAGGGGTGGAGGGTGGAGGGTGTTCATGCACGCTTTTTGTGTTTTCTACTGCCTAGGAGGAGAGGTGACGATTGATCATGGTGCATACCCACCGACCTAAGTGCGTAGTTAGTCTTGTTGGAAGCGTTGAAGATGTCGGGACCTGCTTACGGATGGGAGGCGAAATGAATGCAAGGCTTGTGCAAGGGTCAGTCCTGTTTCTTGGTCTAGGCTGAGAATGAGGATGGAGAAAATTAAACGGCCACGTGATCCTCGCCATTCCACACGATTTGTGAGTACACGGTGCAATTAAACGTCCCCGTAGAAAGGGTTGGTTATTAAAAAAAGAAACTCATCTGTATATTTGGCTTGTTTAAATTTTGAAATCATCTCGCTCGCTTTTTAAATTTGGCGATGCAAAGACGTAGCCTCTCATTGCCAGCGCCAAGTGTGAACTTGTTAAGCTCTGGAGAAAGAACGAAGCGGAAAGTCTGTCGCCCCACCCACATTCATCAGGCTGCCTTCCGGCTTTCGCCTTCCAGCCTCTCCTTCCCATCACCGACCCGCGCGTTTTTTCCATCTCCCATCAACAAACCCAACCCGGCTCATTTCGAAGAGCAACGGACCAGCTCGCTCATCTTATCATTGATGACGATCGTGTATCTTGTATTCGCAACCACTTAACAAACGCGACCTCTTGCATAATTTCATCATTTGCATCAAACAAGAAGCACATAATTTTCAACAGAATTAGTACCCTCACTCCCGTCTCGTTCGTACTCGGCACACGTGAGGCGAAGAAACCCAAATCGAAGGCATGGCTACTCCACAGTCAACTACGTCTCACGAGGGCTCCGGCTCCAGGAAACTCGAACAAATTACCTTCCGATTTTGCTCCGAATGCTCCAACATGTTGTATCCCAAGGAGGATGAAGATGCTCACAAGCTGCAATTTACCTGCCGAACCTGCCAGTACACCGAGGAGGCACAGTCTACCTGCGTATTCCGCAATGTCCTGAGTAACTCCGCTGGCGAAACTGCTGGTGTGACCCAGGATGTTGGATCTGATCCAACGGTTAGTCAAGTTCCAGTCGTCCTTTGTTTATCTTGTGGGCTTCTCATTTTGTGCGATACTTGTGGAGATCTGGCGACAGAGGTGGCTGGCACTGAGGAGGCGCAGTCAGAGAAGAAGGACAAGGAAAGCATGGGACTTTGCCAGTTTACCCTTCCCTGGACCGACTTTGAAGATCCCTTCGACGAGTACGACGAAGAGATCATGGAAGAATCAAGCGATGGCAACCTGTCTAGCCCATCCATGAGCGAGATGTTTTCCGACACGACTGAGGGGACGGATTTCACCAACGATGGGGCGATGATCATCGCTCTGTAATGGACAACAAATTCCATCTTTGCCTTCATCACATAACGACACTCGAGCAGCCTGCTTTCGACGGCGTCCGAATATTTACTTCTTCGCCGGGATGACTACATGTGGGCCGAAAGGTGTGACGATAATCGGCAGCTTCAAGACATGGCGAGCAGTTGCAGCGGAGCGTGTTTCCTTGGTGTTGGAACTCGTTGACCCTTGCCTTTGAACCTGCTGGCTGACACATGATTCTTTTTGTCTTTCTTGGCTATAGCTTCCTCGGTCGAACAAGACGTGTCCCAGGTGCAACCACGAAGAAGCAGTATTCTTCCAATCTCAGGAGCGAAGTGCCGAAACTGGCATGGTAAGCCATCACCAATCTCTATGTCCTCCGTCGTTGAGAGGCATGGCGCATCTTGGATATGAAACGCGTCAAACTAACATGGCTGGCTTGCAAGAAATTGTTTTATGTCTGCTGTGAATGCGGTCATATTTTCGACTAGTCGTCGTTTACGAGTCATGATACCCAAAGTCCCAGACCGGCATTACGATTATTGCAGATGGCGTACGATTGAAAGATGATCCTGGTCTTGTCTAACAGCATACATAACGGAAAGGTGGCGTTCATACATGGGAGGGATTGTTTGTATCAAGGCGCATTGGTTTTCTATACGAGGATAAAGTCGTTCGGCATTTAAAGGTTAACCGGACGGGTCTTGATGCCAAAACATCGTCAAGAACATTAAAGAACATAGGAGGAAATGGGGTCATTGTTTAAAATTAGATTCCGCTTTACAAAAATGGTCCAACAGTATCAAGTTTTGCGCCGAATAATTTAAAAAAAAAAAGAAAATATCATGGATATGTGAAAGTAGTGAGATTCAAATCGAGCCTTGTGTCCTGTCCTTGTTTAAACGCCTCGCATATGCCAAGTTGTAATGATACACTGTATCTCCTCTCTTGTAAGGAGAGTCACATCTCCATTGGCGGCATTCCGTAAAAAAAAATGCATCTTGCTTCACACTGAATATCTGGACTTCTGCTGCATCCAGATAGATTTGAACTTTTCCGGATCTCCAAATGATCACCCTCGTTTATGCCTGCATGGGAGCCATTGACAAGATTTTGCTCCACTTCTTCCTCTTCAATTCTGCTCCAACAACGCCGTTGATTCGCGATCCAACTGGGTCCCCAGACTTGTTCAGCAGAACGCATGCATTGTCGTCGAACTTGACGATCGACCCGTCTCGTCTTTGCGTGGGGTACCTGGTGCGAACGACGACGGCATGTCGAATGTCACCACGCTTCACCTTGGCAGCGGCAGAGATGCCTGCCATGCCAGAGGAGGATGCGCCTCTCTGTTCCTGAACGACAACCACAATGCGATCACCTAGAGTCAAGCTTGGGTTAGTGATGAAGACCCTGGCTGGTGCAGTTGTGGTCCAAGTATGCACGAATCAACGTACCAATACGAGCATGGCGCTTCTGACCGACAACGAGGGCGCATTCGACGAGAGCTGCACCGGAATTATCGATGCAGTTGAGCATCGTCTGTGAAGGACTTGGTTCAGCTCTGACGTAAATGGCGGCAGGAGCTTTAGACGGCATACCTTTAACTGAATCATATTGGCGGAATGGCCCAAGACGCAATAGCTTCAGTGGTTTCAGACGGGATACATAATCGCGAAGTGCAAGACGCTGACTGACACTAACAGCTTTGGCATGGATGTGGATGGATGGAGGCTTTTCCATCGAAACGAATCACGTGCTGTGTCACGTTCCGGCCAAGTCGAGCTGCACCTTCCAGGCTCCCCCCTGCGGTCGTCCGGCCAGCGAATCTTGGGGGGAGGGCCAGGGTGGTTCAATGCACTTCACTGGCTGGTCCGATTGGCTCCATTGTGGGTGAAAGGTGAAAGGTGAAAGGCGCAGCCGGGAGATGCCCCTTCTTACTTTCTTCTCACTTCTCATTTTGCCTACAACTTGTCAACGCGGCCGCGTGTCATTCAGGAAGGCACTCGGCGTTCTTATTCATACTCCCTCCCTTCCAGACTCATCATTCTATTTCCTTTTTGGCACAATCGCTTCACCATCGTGCTCATGCTGAGGCACCAACTGTATGCTGGATCGATTCGCTCCCGGGTAACGACGTTGCGAGAGAAAAGAGGGTGCCTATGAGCACAAAGCTCCATCTCACCGGCAGACTCGCTCACTTTAGCTTTGCGCTTTTTTACGAGGGTCTCACTCACGGATGTAGGGGAATTGATTGTAATCGCCAAAAATCGAGCGGAAATTGGCAACTCTTTGCAGACGTTACGGCTTGGACGACCAGCTGCGCTGAAACCACAGTCCAGCGCCGGACCTCGGACCTTCACAACTAGACTACGTTGCGAAAAGGTGGTCTTTGAACAAACTGGCACCACTCCCTCTCTCATTCTTCTCGCCCGGAAGTGCATGAAGTTGCCACAGCATTATAATGCCGGCGCCCAAAACCTCGACGCTGGTGAAGCATCGGCTCACGCTGGCGCAATTATCGGCATATGATGACATCTTGACGGATGCGCTGGTCGACCACGTATACTACTGGACGACTGTGCCCAAGAATCGGCCATCCTACCATGCTTCGCGAGGCGTATCCGAAAACGTCATTAGCCAGATCATCCGGGATGAGGTCGTTCTCTACAGGGATTTGGCTGCTGCGGAGGAGAGATTACTTGCTACGGATGGATTGAAAAAATTCATGAGTAGTCTCAAGACAGCCAAGGAAAAGGACGACTTTAAACAACACCTGCGCCGATATGTGCAAATCTATATGCCCGACTGTCCGTGGGAAGTCAGCTCCACCAACCGGTACACCATTGTCTCTCATGAAGCGAGCATCACAGCAAGACGATACATCAAGCGCAATGAATCTGTCAAGTATCTGTCTGGCATCCAAGTCGTCATCACACCAGAGGAAGAACAGGACATCTCAGTGCGAAAGAAGGACTTCAGCATTGTAGTGAGCTCGAGAAGCAAGAGCACAAGCCTGTTCATGGGCCCTGCTCGTTTTGCGAACCACGACTGCGATGCAAATGCAAAGCTGATGACTACCAGTCATGCAGGAATTGAAATCGTTGCTATTCGGCCCATCGAGACGGGTGAAGAAATCACTGTTACCTACGGAGACAACTACTTTGGAAACGACAACTGTGAATGTCTCTGTAAGACTTGCGAACGGGGGTTGAGAAATGGCTGGGAGCCTGCAGAAGGTGCCGCTGCGAGTGTTCAGACGAAGGTGGAAGAGGAGAGGACTGAGGTGTACTCGTTGCGGCGACGACGACGGGAGGACAGCATTGGAGGATCACGGACTCCCTCCGTCACTCCCGGTATTCGGCCACGAGTGAGGCGAACAAGACCGAAAGGCTCGCGGCTTAGTACTGCTCACGGTTCATCGCCGGCAGCATTACCAGTACCTAATACACCCAACGGTCGAAAGCGACCGATTGATGCCATGGCCACACCACCTGTTACTCCAGCAAAGAAACTGCGGCACACAATCGAGCCTACACCCGATATACCTGCTTCCGCTTCGCGAGGCACCTCAGTCAGTGGTAGTTCATCATCCAGCCACGAAGAGGCTGTTGAAACAGATGTCACATCACCCGAAAAAGAAACTCCCGAGCCCATGGTTCAAACTCCGATCAAGGGATTCAGACAGGAGGCAAGGATTATGGGGTCAAAGTACAGCGACTCAATTGCTGCCATGGATCCATTCTCCCCCGAGAGCATCCGTAGCCTGGGATCACCACACGCGTCACACGGTGACTTGACTAATTCATTGCAGCCAACGAAAAGCACTGCCGCAACGATGTCGATATCAGCTATTCTAAACGCATCGAGCCACTCTGAGCCACGAGCCGCTGCTCCCATTGCCGTCAGCATTGAAACTGTGGATGAATCCGAGGTGGCCGCGGCTACAGGAGCACGACTTCCGAGAAAGAAAAAGGGACGAGACTTTGTGAAGCAAAAATCCCCCCCGATGAGAGTTCGCACGCCAGGGGACTACGTTCTGACTCCGCTACTGCTCGCCGAGCCCGAAATGGCGTGGATCCAATGTACCATTTGCAACGACTATTTTGTTCAACGAGATGCTTATTTTACAAGGGCATCATGCCCACGATGCGAGCGACATTCCAAATTATATGGATACATGTGGCCCAAGACGGACAAGACAGGGCCCTCGGACAAGGAAGAGCGAGTTTTGGATCACAGACTCGTGCATCGGTTTTTGACCACGAGTGATGAACGCAAGGCCCGAGGCAGAAAAAGCATCGTGGAGCGCCAAGAAACGGAGGAGGCCAGCGAGCCTGACAGGGGCAGAAAACTGCAGCGTGGCAAAGCCAAGGGAAATGCCAAGCCAATCCAAGACTCTGTTATAGTCAAAGTGCCACACGATACATCGTGTCTCCGCCGAAGTGGTCGCTCACGTAGGATAAGCAGCAGACTGGAGGATTGACGACGGGGCGGCAAGGTATCTTGCGGCTAGGAGAGGGGAGAGGGGAGAAGGGAGAAGGGAGAAGGGAGAGCGGCATGTCGATGTCTCAGTCATGATATTTCTACGAGAAAGTCACTGGCATGGCATTATGTACACATATACACATGGCACTTTTTAGACACCTATGTAGACTAGATATCTTTTCTTCAGGGATGGCGACGAGCAAGCACCGTGATAAAGATGCAGCACGTGCATGCATAGGTGTGCGTCAGTGACCCTCGTTCCATGTGACGGGTGGAGCGGGATGCCGGGATGTCGGAGGATTGAGGATTGAGCTTCTGGGATCACGGCAGATGGACTAGACCAAACGGGGCTAAAAGTGGAGGGAGTCAGTCAAATGGCCCAATATCAGACAAGCTAGCACATATTATGCGGAGGTTACTAATTGTTGGAACAATCATGATATCAATTGGGCTGCGCGCCCTCCAAGTGGCTGCGCGTGTTGCATGCGGGTCAGCGCCATGGGCAGCGTGGCCTCTTCTTGATCCGTATATCTGTAGCTACCTTTGTGATATCAACACGGATATTGGTGAGGTTTATATAGCTCACCCTGAACGACGATTTCGGCGCCCCGGTGTCTCTCGTCGCGTCGAGCTGAACTGTTGACGCAAGAAGAAGAAAGTCACCATGACCATGGTACGTCCGATTTAGCATGGCTTTTCCCTTCTTCCTCGCCAATGACCGCCCGCGATGACCTCGGTCTCGGATGCGATTGAGCATCCTCAACTAACCCCGGCTTCTTCGTGCAAGGGTCTCAAGCAACTCCTTGCACTCGTCGGCGGCATCGTGCCCGTCGTCGTCGGTGCAGCATGCGGCATGGACTACACCAAGAACGGCCTCGTCTGGGGCCACGCGACGCGCATGAACCAGATCCAGGTCACGGGCTCGCACAACAGCTACCATGTCGAGGCGTCTAGGGAGGAAAAGGCCATCATGGAGAGGCTCTCGCCCAGTGTCAAGGATCTATACTACGGACATGATAAGCTGGATGTGCAGTTGAAGGAGCAGCACGTGCGAAATCTAGAGTGAGGCAATTTCCCTCCCCCCCTTTTTTGCCTCCTCCCTCTGAACGCTCAACTCTCTCTCTCTCAAAGACTCGACGTCCTCGCCGATCCCCAAGGCGGTCTCTACGCCCGACCGCTGATCCGCAAACTCGGCAACCTCGCCTACCCGGATGACCCGGCGTACAACCGGTCCGGCACGAAAGTGCTGCACATTCCCGACCTGGACGTCAACACGGTGTGCAGCACCTTTACGGGCTGCCTGCGCGTGATAAAGACGTGGATGGACGCGAACCCCAGGGCGGTCCCCCTCGCCATCATGACCGAGTTCAAGCAGGCTGAGCCGCTGGGGGCGGCGCTCGGGGGCGCAAAGGCCGTGCCGTGGGACGACGCGCAGCTGCTGGACGGGCTGGACGGCGAGATCCGCTCCGTGTTTGGCGCGGAGCAGCTCATCACGCCCGACGACATTCGCCGTCCGGGGGCGACGCTCGAGGAGTCGGTGCTGAAGCACGGGTGGCCGAACCTGGACTCGGCGAGGGGCAGGATCTTTTTCCTCATGGACAATGCGCGCGACGATGCCGTGAATGCCAAGTATAGGGAGGGCAGGACGAATCTGGAGGGGAGGGTGCTGTTTACGAATTCCCTGCCGGGCAATGCGGAGTGTGCTTTTCAAAAGGCATGTTTTCTCCTTCCCCCCTTCCTACTAATGTGAAGGGCGTCGAACAATGTGAATGAGTACTTGGGGCCGTCTAACAATGTAACCAAAGCTCAACGACCCCGTCTCGGACGCGTACGTGGCCAACATGCAGACACAGGTCAAGGCAGGCTACTGGGTGCGCACCATGGCCGACACGGCGCTCGACACGGTCCGCAACTGCACCACCTTGCAGCGGGACGGGGCCTTCAGGTCGGGCGCGCAGATTGTGTCGACCGACTTTTTTGTCGAGGGTGCGAGCGAGCGGTACGGGGGGTGCAAGTACGTCGTTGAGCTGGGGGGGGGCAAGGTGGCGAGGTGTAACCCTGTCAATGGGCGGGAAGGATGCGTGGACGGGGAGTTGGAGTGACGATGATGGTTGAGTGTGTGTGGGTGTGTGGATGTGTGGTTGCCCGTGGAATAGGGGCATTTTTTTTTTCTTCAGCAACCTTGTGGTTTCCGGGGTAATACATGTGGCTGATCCAAATGGGTCAGGGTAGGTGGAATGCAACAACGTAATGTACATACACACATGCTTTGCATCACCATGATTTGCCATTGGCAGTGATTCGCCGTGCATCACCATGTTTTCGTGCGGTTTTTGCCAAGCACCAGGTAAGACCTGGGTCATTCCCGAACAAGCCGTCCGAGCAGCTCGTCCCAGCCGTCCCAGTGTTTTGGTCTTGGCAAAGACAAGCAAGCAGCACGAGGGGCGGCTGGCCCTGGCATCACGAAAACGCCGTTCCGGAAAATCAAAGCATTGCATCCGGCCGCTGCCCGAAGAAACTCAATGAGATTAACGGAACGCGCGTCCTTCCCAAGAGGGATGGCGGCGCCCTTTATTAGGAGGCACGTGCCAATACGCTAATGCGATGAACATGCATGCAGGCTTTGGCACGGGAGCCCACGACGACGTCACCAGGAGGAGCTAGGAGCTGTCGGTGAGCTAGTGACCGACTGGCCCGAGTCACCTGACAGCCGACAGCAGACGACAAGACAGATTCACGCACGCGCCATTGCCATTGGCGTCTTGGCAACGAAGCGATGTTGTGATCTACCGTAGACGGTACGGACAATGGCATTCCAATGGCCTGCCTGTACATGTATATCATGTTTTTGTGACCGGCTGGCAAATCCAGCGGAAGGACCCGCTTCATAACGGGCAACTAGAAAATAATGCTTCGCACTTTTGGAATGCTGCTTGGTGAATTCCTCGATCAGACAACCAGCCCCCCCCCAGCATCCCTTATAATTGCCTAAATTTCCCCATTGTACGCTGCCCACCAAATCATCTTCCGAGACAGATGCAAATTCTATGCTTATTTGCGAAAGGCTTTATTTCCAAGCTCGAGGGGTCGTGGGGGGCGTGTGGCTAATAGTGGAAGCGCAGTTCGAGTAAATAATGTCGAGTAAATAATGACACAGTAGACTTCTACATACACAAATCTCAAGCGAAAGTCATGGACGCACCAAGTCGTAGTCACTATCGAGCAAGGATTTGTCCGGGTCCGAAATCCAAGGTGCGAGGTCACGGACGGACTTTTCAGAAGACCTACGTTACCACATATGCGGCGCTCCGTAAGTTGTTTGGAAACGCACTTGCACATGCCTTTCTCTTGACGCGGCGACGGGCGACGGGAATTAGGATGTGCCCGTAGCGATTTCTAGTCTTGTCTGGGTTTCGATGGGTTTTTCTGGGTGGGTTAGCTAGCAGTAGATGGGCTTTCGAGCACTCGCCGACGTCTCTCTTCTCGTGCTCAACTATCTGGATCCCAACTTTTATTTTCCGCCTCTCCCCTCCCATCTTCTTCCTGCAACAAAACGCAACAAAACAAGGTTTGTGTTTCTGCCCGATTTAGCCAAGATCCCCCGCCCTCACCTTTGCCCTCGGCTTGGCCAATCCCGCTGTCGTTGGATCTTGCTCCGGCAGGCGAGGGAGGACTGTTTTTGGCTAACACTTCCAGTTGACGACGCGTTGCATCGTTTGCAAGGCGGGATTCGGCATCTGCCACTCGGACCACCGATTCAGTCAACTTGTCCGCCAGCCCTGGCCTCTGAAGCTCAGAGAACCCCCCATTGCTTTCTGTTTTGGCGCAACGACACGAGGATATGACATAAAGTGCATCTTTTGAGAATTGTTAGCAGTTGGCATCATGGCAATGCCAGCTTCTTTCGACGACACTCCCGAGGGAGGATGGAAGGCAGCCAACGGCATTCCCGTGCCTGATTTCGTAGAGCCTGTGGTGAGTAGATGAAATCCATTCATTTGCGGTTGTGCGCCTGCTTTTCTATCCTTCCTTCCCCCCTCCCCCGCCTGCTGAACTCGCAATAACAAGAAAAAAAAACCCCCCAAAAAAACCCAGCTTACCGTGACCGTGCTTCTGCTGGCCATGTTCTTCACTCGCAGAAAAGACTATTCAGTATCCAAGTCCAGAAGTCGATACCATCCGATTCCAGACGAGGAGTCGCCCAGGAGCTCAGATGAGTTCGGCCACGTCTTGTTTCGACGCCACCACGACCAACACGCCCCGAAATACCGCTTCTTTGGTCCCTGTCTGCGATTCACCACACCCAATTCGAGCAGGTTTGCGCAGAACCTCCACTCGCGCCTTCTGCAAAAGTTCCCGTTCCTGATCGAGATGTTCTACTGGGGAGCCTGCTTCGACGCATACCGATACACCAAGGTCCTGGCGCAGGCGACGTACGGCGGCCAGAAAGGCATGTGGGATTCGGCCCAGCAGCACGGATTGTCCATTCTCAACTTGGAGGCGCTGCTGTGGGGAGGCCGTCGACAGGCACCCGAGAAGTGGCTCGAGTGGAGGATCCAGCGCTGGTTCTTGCACGGCGCCGAGTCGGGCGATTACCGCGCCTGGATCCTGTCGTTGCTCAACCGCGGATATGCCCTTGTGCACCTGCCGGGGACCGTCTCCTTCCTCGCCTATTATTACTCCACGGCGTCGTCGCACGCGCGCTTCTGCACCGTCCGTCGGACCATGACGCTGACAAACTTCCTCGCCTTTGCCATATTCATCCTCGTCCCGACCATGCCCCCGCGGCTGCTGCCCAAGGAGCTTGGCTTCGTGGACTCGGTCAGCCTCGAGGACGCCGAGTCGGTCTGGATGGGCGGCGACTTTGTCAACCTGCTCGCTGCCATGCCTAGCATGCATTTCGGGTACGCTTTCTGCATCGGGTGCACTTTTGTTGCCGAGAGCGGCGTGGTCAGGGGCCTGTTTTCGTGGCTTGGGAAAATCACGATTCGACCGACGAGAATGGGGGAAGACGAAGACGAAGACGAAGACGACGACGACGACGACGACGAGCCGGTCGAGCACCGTCGCGGCGCCTTGGCGAGGGCCGCCATGTTTGCCTTTGGCATCTGGTATCCGACGTGGATGCTCGTCACCATCGTCAGCACTGCCAACCACTATTTCCTGGATGCGTTGGCGGCCGTCTTCGTCGTCCTGGCGGGCTACATGCTTAATCGCGTGCTGTGCGTCTTTTTGCCCGTGGAAGACTACCTGCTGTGGATGTTGAGGCTCGAGAAGCCTGTCCCGACGACGGGGTGGAAGAAGAATCTGACAATCGTCTGAAGGGACGGCTTTCTATATTATATTACACGAGGGATTATTCGTCATGCTTGCATTAGCTTACTCCCCCTCCCTCCCATCCTTGACGACGGATTCCCTTTTTCGGCTGGGGAGAGTGAGATTCGGCATTGGTGGGGGATTTTTTTTTTTTTTTGGGAGGGGGGTGGCATCCCATGTCTTCTTTTGTCTAAACGAATGCTGCCAGTCAGCGCGGATGGGTGGCCCTGGCAAGTGCTGCACATGGTTATAATATCTGACTATTGTATATACCCAATTCTTTAATTTCACCACGTATTTAAACCACCATCATGAGTTGTCAATATCGGAGTCGGGTATACTAAAAGAAGTGAGGCGTGACACGATGAATGGTTTTCCTGTCTTGTACTCCGTAGTCCCAAGAAAGACAAAGAACCGAGGATGGCCATTCCCTCGGCTGTCCGTCCGACTTGACTTTTTCTAGAGAATCCTACACAATACATGTATCATGCAAGCTTATCTCCAGCGGTCGCTCCCCACCAATCAGCGTTCGAGCCCGCGTGCATCGTGTGACGCGAGTGGGGTCTTGGCCTCAGCTGTTGCTCTCCTTCTAACCAACGGTTTACGCTTTCGGCTACATGGATGGCGTCAAAGGCAGCTGCCAAGAACTGTCATGCCCATAAAGCCAAGCTTGTTCCGCCTACCCTGCCGCCTTGCTCTCGAACACGTCTTGTTTGCGCTCAACTTCGGCTTCACCAACATTACGGACTAGAGGTGGCATTCTGTGTCCATGGCAAAGCTGTCTCTTGTCGTGCTTGCCGCCAGTGCGGCGGCGCTCCTGATTCCCGACCAGCAGCCGCTCAACCACCCCGAGCTGCAGATGCCCATCAGCAGACCGAGCGAAGACGATGTTTCCAAGCCATTTGTCACCACCGAGGGCTTGCAGGATGGAATAAAGATTGGTAGCTTGTGGAAGCGCGCCGAGAAGCTGTACGAGATTGCGAAGAAGGCAGAGGAAGAGTATGGCCATCCCACCAGGGTGATTGGCAGCAAAGGTGTGCATCTCTGAGCCTTGCGGATCGTGTGTGAGTCGCTAATAACCCTAAAACCATGCAGGCCACCTTGCAACGATTGACTACGTCAGGTCGGAGCTTGCTGCCCTGGGCGGATACTACAATGTGTCTCAGCAAACCTTTGGCGCCGTGTCGGGCAGTGTGCGCGAATTCCGGCTGACGATAGGGTCTCATGTCCCCAACTCGACTACCACAATGGGCCTGACGCCGCCCACGGCCCGCAGGGAGCCCGTGTTTGGAGACTTGATCCTCGTGGACGGCGTAGGGTGCAAGAAGTCGGATTACCCGTCTTCAGTCAAGGGCAACATTGCCTTTGTCAAGCGCGGCGAGTGCTCCTTTGGAGTCAAATCACTGCTCGCTGGCAAAGCTGGTGCCGTCGCAGCCGTCATTTACAACACGGACCCGGAGGAGATTCACGGCACTCTTGGAACACCATCCAAGAAACAGGTTGCTACTTTTGGATTGGGCGGGAAGGAAGGCTCCGAGTACGCTGAGCTACTGTCCAGGGGGAAAGTCCTTTCTGCATCGGCATACATTGATTCCACCGTCAATACGATCAAGACCAACAACCTTATCGCGCAGAGCACCTCTGGAGATGCCAACAACTGCGTAATGATCGGCGGCCACAGCGACTCTGTCGCCGAAGGCCCTGGTATCAACGACGACGGCTCCGGCTCCCTGTCTGTGCTGGAGGTCGCCGTCCAACTGGCACGCTACCGCATCAAGAACTGTGTGCGCTTCGCCTGGTGGTCCGCCGAAGAAGAAGGTCTGCTGGGATCTGACCACTACGTTGCGTCTCTCTCCGGCGAGGAGAATCTGAAGGTCCGCCTCTTCATGGACTACGACATGATGGCCAGCCCCAACTTTGCCTACCAGATCTACAATGCGACGGACGATTCCAGCCCCGCTGGCTCACAGGCTCTCAGAGACCTGTACATCAACTGGTACAAGGACCACGGATTGAATTACACTCTCATACCGTTCGATGGACGCAGCGACTACGACGGCTTCATCAAGGGCGGCATTCCCGCTGGTGGCATTGCCACGGGTGCAGAGGGCGTCAAGACCAAGGAGGAAGAGGCCATGTTTGGAGGCCAGGCCGGCAAGTGGTATGATGAGAATTATCATCAGATTGGGGATGATTTGAGTAATCTGAACTTGACGGCCTGGGAGGTCAACACCAAGGTGAGTTGGACTTTACTCGCTCTCTTGACTTTTCTCGACATTGGATGAGAGCAAACTTGCTGACTAACAATCCTAGTTGATCGCCCATTCGGTTGCTACTTACGCTACCTCATTTGAAGGGTTTCCCAAGAGGGGCAAGCAGGTTGGAGTGCAGAGCTTTCCGCAGCGGAAGTATCATGGGAGGAAACTGGTCATGTAATTAGCTGCATTTGCTTCCATCTTTTGGGAAAGTATGGGCTGGGGAATGCCGTTTGCAAGCATATTTTGGGTTGAGTTATGCACAGGTTTTCATATTCCGACACTCGAGTTATGCCCCTCTTTTTTGTCTTTGTTTCTATTTTTTTTTTGTATTTTTTTTTATGCATGTACTCGCAGCTCGACTTGTTGTAAACAGAGGACAGGCATGATTCGCAATGTTGGGTTTCAGGAGACGTCGTGGCAGGTATCCGCCGAAGCTAGTCCGTAGGTTAGGCTGGATCGATCTCGTCGGCGGTGTCTTGTAATATATATACAAACTTGTATAATAAGCACATGAAGACATTGCGCACTCATTGCATGATGCGTGGCCGGGATCCCAACGTCCGTCCCCTTCCTATCGTGTCGTCCCAGGCATCGACAACAACAACCCAGGCTGCGATGATGTTTCAGTCGCATCGGCTGCCTATACCCTCCAAGCCCCTCGTGGATCACTCGGGAAAAGGGCAATGCTCCCTACCACATACTGGGTCCGTGATTTCTGGCTCTTGGGGCACGGCAGCACGTTGTTTCCCTCGACCAATTGGCGACGCTGCAATTCAAAGCAAGGCAAGCTAAAGCCAGGACGAACCGACGAAATCGACAAGGAGTGGCACACGAAGTTCTGGAATTGTATGGTACTGGGGCCCCAGGCCCGACCCGCCCTAGACACGCCGGATCAAGGACCAGCCGACAGGTTTAACTCTCGGAAGACGCTCGATCCGGGGCTCCACCTGCGCCTGGTGCAAGTTGTTTTCAAAAGTCTATGTAGATGCTTGCTAAAAGACTGTGCATGATTGGCTAAGAGCCTGCTGCACCCCCCCCCCTGCCCCAGGCAGGACAAGGGCGCACCGTTATCGTGATCGTGGTTGGCTAGCCGGGGTGGGCCGTTTCTTTTTTCGATGGGCCGGTGCTGTTGGTGTGGGGACAACGGGATCTCGCTGGCAGGGATTTGTTGTGAATTTGGAGAGAAGGAATGGGGGGGCAAGGTTGAAGACTGCGCCAACAACGCACAACTCGGGCGAATGGCAGAGACGAGGAATCTCATCTCTTTGTGATCCCCAGACATCCCGGTCACTCGGCAGTCGACTGCATGTGAGTGGAGAAAGAAGACGAAGACGCTACGAACTGGAGTTCCCGTCCGGATGGAGCGAACCCATGCACGCATGATGGTCATGTCCATGTCATCATGGCAAGAACTCGACATGTACATTTCCTTTCTTCGAATCACGATGCGTGTGTTTGCATACGTTCTCACTTGGGGCATGTCCATGTCCGGATTGGGCCAACGAGGCTGCCACAACGGAGCGGCGCCAAAAAGCCTTGTTTTGTTGTGTGTGCTTGTTGGGGGCGACGGGCGTGCATGGAAAAAGCCTCTTTGCATTGTGCATGTTGGTACGGAATACTCCGTAACAATAGTACTGGCTGGTATACTTGGGTTGAAATTGACTTGGATTCTCGGGTACTCACCGATCAGCATGAACTCAAGCACCATTCCAGATCTCACGAACTTGGCAGAGAGATACTTGGTTCGTGTCAAGCAACGAGCAACGGCAGGCTCGCACTCTGTATTTACCCGTTGTGTTACGCAAAAACCCCCATGTTCAGAGACATACGCCCAGTGTTTTTTTTTTTTTTTTTTTTCTAGAGACGCTACTCTGCCGTCTGGTTGTTCACCATCGGTCCCCTCCCCCCGGGCCCCCAAATTTGCCCAACCCACACTCGGAGCTTCGTCCAGCCGTATATCTCATTACCCGTCCAAGACAAGCAATAGTTGGTTCCTGAAAGGGGAAAGGCTTGGAAATGATGGGCACGCCTTCTCGTGAATAAGTTGTCCGGCTCTTGCTGCTCTGTTCCACCCCGTCTCTCATGTTCCTCTCTTTTCTCTTCTCTCACATCCAGTCTCACTGTACATCGAGGATCATCGTCCATCATATTCATCTTCGTCCATCAAGCCTAGGTTCTGTCCACTTAGCAAATACCCATTTCGAATCATTCGTCCCTCATCATGCGTTTCAGCAACGTCGTCCTGGCTGCCGCCGCTGGCACTGCCGTCAACGCTCAGCGTCCCGAGAGTGAACCCATCTGCGACTACTATGTCAAGGCTCTGTTGAAGAACAACACTGCCGAGAACCAGGCTACCTTGTTGACATTGCTCGTCAACACCGTCGTCATTGGCAACTGTACGTCTTACATAGCTCCCGTAACCCCCCCCATTCTATCAAGGACAAGCGTCGTAACAGCAGCGACTACAGACACCAAGCCCAATGTTGGCGTCAAGGTTCCCGGTATCCTCGCCCCCGGGGAAATCGACGGCAAGCAGGTCAACCTGGCCCCCTACTTCAGCGGTGCCCTCGCATCCTCCAACACCGGCGGCAAATCTGGATCCTCTGTCAACTTCTTGGATGGCGGCGGTGCTGAGCCCTTGAAGAACAACAAGCCTGCCAACGACAACACCAGCAAGCAATAGTACGTCTCGGAAGCTCCCCTAAAGCCGTCTCGGCATCAGATCATTGTGGAAGATGGGTGACGACTAACCCCGTGCTGTACTCTAGCTTCCTGCTCACTCACCTGTACCAGTACTTCGGCTCCCTGCTCGGCTGCTCCATGCAGGGCATGTCTGGCTTTGACGTCTACAGTGGCCAAGCCTCCATGTACGATGTACGTATTTCCGGAAAACAAAAAAAAAAAAACACCATACCCATCTCCCCATGGAAAACAACACAACACACATTTCAGCAACTGACTTCCCTCTCTCGATACAGGTCCACAAGTTCATGGGTCTCGGCAAGCCCGAGATGGACTACTTCATCGCCCAGGTTGGCCTGGCCGCTGCCTCGTTCGGCGTCGCCAAGGACGACGTCACGGCCGTCGCCAACTCTCTCAACAAGGCCTTCAACATGGCCTGCAGCCCTCCCGCCACCATCATCAAGGCCCAGGGCGAGCATCTCCAGGCCATTTGCATCGACCAGAGCTCTTGCCCCAAGGCCGAGAATGCCCAGTGCGACAAGTACGCTGCCGTCGTCAAGCCCAGCAACGCCACTTCCATGCCCTCTGGCTCTTCCATGCCCACCGGCACCTCCATGTCCTCCGGCACCAACATGCCTACTGGCACCACCAGCACGCCCTCTGGATCAGCTTCCTCCACCCCCTCCAGCGCTGCCGCCGCCGGCGGATACAGCTTCGCCGCCGCGGCTGCTGGTCTCGCTGCTTTCTTGCTGTAAACACTCTCCTACGTTGAACGGGGACATGGGGAATGATGGGGACTGCGAGAGCTTGAATTCAGCCTTGTCTAGCTGGAATAAAAAAACGAAAATTGACGTGTAACTTATACCTGCTTGAGTCAAGAGTTTGGTCGGTCAGCAGTCGTCGTATCGAGTGTAGTATTGACGGCGCATAACGTAATAATATATCAGATGTACAAGACCATTCAACGAAACTACAGCTCGCGGCAAAGACGCCTGCCTGCCACGAATGCACCGTGGCGGTGTTTTGTGAGGAAGAAGCCATCGGGAATAGAAGACATTAAAGACGGCTTGCTCCGCTATGCTCTCCATCGTCTCCTGACTCTGAATCTACCAACTTTCCATTTCTTCCCCTTGGCATGGCCGTCGTTGGCTTCCGATCCAGTTTCTGTCCCCGTGCCCGTGCCCGTGCCCGCGCCCGCGCCCGCGACCACAGACCTGCTGTTGCTGTCGCTGCTACTACCGCCTGTGCTACTTGAACTGGCGCCATGATCAATGCTGGTGTTCGTTGATCGGCCGAGAATGATTCCAAGGCTGCGACTTGTCCCCTGCCCGGCTTGAGACGCCATCAGCTCGCCCAGATCGCCACTCACACGCCGCGCATAGGCAAAAGTATAGAAGAGGTTCCCGTCCATCAGTTCGTTGGTGGTCACGGGCAGGGCAACGGTGGATAAGACGGCGATATCTGCAAGCGTATACCTCCGCAGGGGAGATGATGATTGTGCAGCAGGCCCGTTGCCCTCGGCTGCGGCTGCGGCTGTGCCAGGATATGGCGCCAGTCGCGGCAGCAACCAGAATTGTGGATGCCGAGCTGGCGGACTGTAATGTAGAGTCTCACGACGACCGAGAACATGATGGTCGAGTTGACGCATTCGACCCGACAAAAAGGTGTTTGCTGACAGCAACCTCGCCATTCGCCGGTCTAGACCCACTCTGCTGTTCTGGGCGTCGGATTCGCCAGGGCTGAACGACCAGTTCAGTCAGTCAATGTTTCCAAGGCATCTGCCAATCTGCACTGAGAGCCAACAAGGTCATCCAATCTCAGACATACCATTTCAAAATCGTCATCATCATGGTCATGGACAGATTGTGCCATCGGACACGCGAGCACAGACCCTCGATGGTCTTTTTGCAAGGCAGTCCGCCATCAAATTCCAGGTCGGCATCGTCGGGCGGCCGTGTCGCCAGCCCTGGCTTCCCCAGGTTCAGCGTCTCGCAGATGGCTTGCAAAGCCGACACGGCGAGAACAGTATCCGTCAGAACCGCGATGAGGTCATCAGCCTTGATCCATGTTCCGCGCTCGGGATACGGAAGCTGGGCCGACTCGAGCAGTGACAGAGTCTTGTACAAGACATGGACGGTGGACCGGCATTGCCTGATCTCTTGCAGAGCTTGAGCAAAAGTCGCGTTGCTCCTCTTGTTTGGAGTCGTACTGAGATCCCACAAATGATCGATTATCTTGCCTCCAACGGCCAGCAAGCCGATGATGGCCGTTGTTACCGATAGCCTCTCCTCAACCGCCGAAGAAGGCGGGACCATGCTCGAGGACATGGGCCAAGGTCAGGCTAGCTGGTGAGATGTGTCTTTTTCGAATAGTCTGGACCAACGGCGGCTCGGCGAAAGGGAGGGAGGCTGCAGAAGAAAGCGACGACGGCAAAGAGTTGAGGATTTCGTCGGCTGATGGCGAAAAAAATGCTCATAAATGCCCATGCGAGGCACCGCATTCAAAAGCTGAAGCAGTAAGCAGGAAGTTGACGCGTCAAGAAGAACAGAGCTTCATTTTCAGAACAGAACCGAGGACGCAATCGACTCCAGAAGGGTTTTGATTGTTGAGACAATGTTTGAGTTCCAGGCGTCTCGATCGGCTAAACCGGCACATCTGGGCATCAGGGCAGGCGGATAGTCGGCAGCCGGCCCACTTTTAGCCAACGCAATGGCCAAGCCATTCGGCAAGAGGTGCCGACTCAACCAAGAGTCCAAGGCTCAGAAATTCAGAATACACCCGGATCGGTGCTCGAGTCCTCTCATTTTGCATTCGCCATGGCCGGGGGCAAGACTTCGTCTCGGCTGCGGAGAAAAATCACGAGACAAATTTGGCTGGCCCATGCCGCACGTTTTGACGTTTTGAGTGAATAAATACTGTGACGATTGTTACGGTACGGAGCACACACACCACATCAAATTCAACGGAGGCTTGGCTTCTTGCTTCCTGGCTGGCTGATGATGCTGCCACCCCGTGCCGCCTTTCTTGCCGAGAGTTGGGTCCAATTTTGACTTCTTCCTAGACGCCCAACTCAACCTAGCGACAACCAGGCACATGACACAGTACAGCATCTGCAGACGTCACCTTGTCTTGATCGCAGCATGTTTCTCCAGCTTCGTGCCCATGACGAAAATTGCCGGCTCGCCATATCTTGCCGGCATCATCTTCGGCTGGTCGTTTGAGGTGTTCAGAACTCTTCATGGAATAAGACCAGAATCAGACCAGTGAGTCCGCCATGAACGAACGTGGTGAGTTTATTCCATCATGGCGCAGAACTAACTCGGACGCCCAGTCTGCTGCTCTCTGCAATGGCAAATATGCCGCTCACAATCACCAAATGCACGAAATGCACCCAAGCCGTTTTCAATCCGTCTCTACTATGGGCTTGCAGAGCCATGCGCATGCGCACCTACTACAACGGTCCCGATTACGCAAGATAACCGTGTACGTGTCTATTCCCATAATTCTGGAGCATAGAGGAGCATTCAAGAAGAAAAAGACGTCCAAAATCGTCCCCCAAGATACGAATTCCCAAAGTGCTGCTGGCTCACAGTGTACAGGGACCGGCGTCCCCCAGCCCGTATATAGTACCCAGTCGCAGCCTCTATATAACTGACCCAGCAGCACTGCTCGAATGGCGCGCTCTCTTGCGAACACTGCCCGTAGCAGGATGCATCTTGTCGTTCCTCTCGCGCTTCAGCTTGTCGTCCAAAACGCGCGCTGCCAAAATCAATTAGTGACGAGTCCCGAGCTTCGGATGACGATGCGCAACACTTGTGATGGGATAGGGACATACTCAAAACATCATAACCAAATTGAGGATACTCCAAGCACAAGCTCTTGAACTCGTCCTCGGCCTCCGACCGCAAGGTGTGCGACCTCGTAGCCCAGAAGCTCGCGATCGGCGCGCGAACCTTGGTGTCGTCATTCGTAGTATGCGCGTAGACGTATCTTGCGTACTCAATCTCTCCCCTGGCCGTGGAGTCGATGCAGTGAATCTTGGAAGAGGACAGCTTCTTGAGCTCGGGGACGCCGTACCTCTCTGCAAGAGTATAGACGCGCGCGTGGCGGAGGAGATGAACACCCGTGTCGTCGATGGCGGGCATTTCAGGGTCTTTTTCGAGGACCCGCTGGCCGGCGATCTTGCGGGGGAAGTATTCGTTTGTGTAGAGGTATTCAAGGAATGAGCCTACTGCTGTGGCGTCCTCGGTGAGTAGCTCGATCTGGCGTGGCTACAGAGACGAGACGAGAAAATTGATGCATGTTAGCTAATCTTGCGGTGGATACAAGGCGCGCGCCGGGATTCTCTCTTTTTTTGTTTCCTCGGCGGAGATGGATATATGTACGCACGCTCCCATCGTCTACGAATTGGCGACATATGTCGGCGAAATAAGGGCTCTTCTCCAGCAGGCCCTGATGCGCTGTCAACAGACTCTGCGTATCGTCCTGCCCGACCACGAGCGTCACCACCGGCGAGCCGAGATACGACATGAACGTGACGCGCGACGGCTCCGGTCCCGCCACTTGGCCATCTTTGGCGGTCGTCTCGTCGGCTTCGGGAGCGCGACTGACGTCTGCGTCCTCGGTCGTCATCTCGACATCGCCCGTGGCGCCTTGTTGCGCAGGGGCAGCGTCAGGGACCGTGTCATTCTCGTCGGTGGGCATCGTAGGAGGGGATTGAGCTTGGGGACAATGCCAATTCGAGCTTCTTTTGTTGGCGGCGCAGTAATCCGTACAAAGGTTGATTGATATTTGTTTTGGCAACTTGGTTGTGCCGAGCGGGAGGTCTTTTTTTTGCGAGAAGTTGTTGGAAGGAGGCTGGGGAGGAGGCTGGGGAGGAAACGGCCTGTCTGGTTGCGTCTGGTCGCCCCGTTAATTGCCGTATTCGGCCGTTGATTGAGTGGCCACAAATCTTGGGCGGAGCTTCCTTTGGTGCCTGAGGATTGTGAAGCTCTCAATGGAACAAGTCGTGGCTCTCTGCGGGGGGGCAAGCCGCAAAGCAGGCGCGAGACAGAGACACGAAAAACGAGAAAAACCAAGCTCATTCGCGGATCTCCTGGTCGGGAAGTGGTTTGGAGGAAACGAGCTGCGGTGAGCCCTCGGGCACACAACCAACAACAGGTGGTCAGCCACGAGCTTCTGCTCGGACCCCTCCAGCTAATGTGGCTAATGTGGTGCAGAATAATAGCCTGAGAACGGGAGCTCGTGATGAAAAGAGAAAAATGGGTAGCATGATGAGCTTTCGAAAGCCACTTGAAGTCATGTACTCCGTAGGGTAGTGATTCTAGATTAGAGACAGTACCAGTCGACTCGACCGAGATTCGACAACGTCAAACACACAGGACGGCAGCAGACAGGCGTGCAGTTGACGCCCGAAACATTCGTCAGTGAAGCGCATTCACAAGTCACATCAGCGCGCAAAGACAGAACTAAGAAATGGAAATGGAAATGGAAACAGAAAAAGCAGTGGCTAATACGACAAAAGAGACAAGGAGGCAAGGGAAGCAAACGGCTTTTCACAATGGAAGACGCGTGAAAAATGCCAGATCCTCATCAGCAGCGTCGCGCGAAAACAACGCCCCCCCCTTCCATTCTACGCAGTCTGCTTCACAAACGTTTCACATTGTCCACTCTCCTTGATCATGAATGCGAATGGGTTTCAATCGTGATGAGCGCGAGCTGTGTTGCCTTGGGGTTTGTTTTCGAAAAATGCAGTATTATGTACTGCTGCTGCTGGTTGAAGACGTCGCTCTTCCAACTTGCACACACACCAAGGTTGAGCTGAACGAGAATGAGGCTTTCGCGGGCCATGCCGACGGGGAGTCGGAAAAGGGCCCAGAAGTGGTTCGAGTCTCTTGTCGGTGACGACTCTCCCGGTGGAGGGACCATGGAGACGGCTGGTCCGTATTATGGCCAGGAATTGAAAAGAGCCCCGGTGGTTATCACGTTGACGCACGCTATTCCTGGTGATGCCACGGGGGGTGCGCCGGGCGCATCATCGGCGTCGAGAAGCTCGTCAACGGTTTCGTCCGCATCTGCATCTGTATCTGTGTCCGCGTCCGCGTCCGAACCCAACGCACCGCCGCCTGCCTCGACAGAAACAGCAGCTCTGGGGACAGCATCTGCGACTCCATCATTGGGGTCTTCCTCATCCGCGTCAAGCACTTCATCCTCCCCATCACTCCCTCTCGACCTCGCCAGTCCGACCGCCACGCCGTCGCCGTCGTCGAGCACAGAACCGTTTCCCCAAAAGGGGGGACAGACACCCTCGCCGGGGAGAGCCGAGCACGACACAGTGGGCCGATCGGCAAAGGATTCAGGGCGCATCACCATGGTATCCATTATCTTCGGCTCATTAGGTATGAGTGACGATCCCCTGTTCCCTGGAGCAAGGGCAGAGGACTCTTTCCGAGCATCCGTCAGCCAGGGAAAAAAAAAGGACTAACGAGCATGCATAATAGTCGGGTTATCGGTGGTCGTCGTGGCAGGCATATTCATCTACAAATACCGGAAACGCAAGAAACGTCTGAACGAGAAGATGGAAGAGAAGACATGAAGTCCTCCGCTACTAATCTAGTGAGGCAGTTGAGGGCGAGGGCGAGGCCAGTGGGCAAGGACTTTGGGGGATCCGGGGGATCCGGGGATGAGATGATGATGATGATGATCCTCTTAATGACAGTGCAGTTTTAAGGGGCTCTTTTTCTATTTTAGTAACACAGAGTATGAACTGGCTGATATGATGAGTTATTTCTGGTTATTTCGCGCATGTATATGTATATGTCGGAACAAGCATAATATCGATTCCTTCGCGTGGCTTCAATTACGATCCTTCAACCCCCTGATCCGTCAGCAAGATCAACCGTCAGGTCAATCATCAAATCAATCATCAGGGCCGCTGGCGACGCCGCCCGACCCAATTGGCCGACCAATACATGTAAGCTCTGTTCCTTTTATTAGGCATCTATGCGTACGGAATGCACTCTCTTTTGCTAGCCCTCTTTTCCTCCCTTTCTTGGATAGCTTATCTCCTTATGTAGCAGGATTCCGGGCATTCCGTTTCGCGAGTACATATGTAAAAAGGCAGCCTACTAGCACGTTTAACTAGCTTTTTTTTTATATATATAAAAAAAAGCTAGGAAAACAGCGTCAACTACATACATAGGAAAACGAACAGTAAAACTCCTCCTTCCCACCTGCGAATCCAATCCGTACTAGACGGCCGAAATGAAGCTCCTCTTCCTTCTCTCGATCCCGGCGGCCATGGCCCACGACCTACCACCGGTCTCACCGAAGCCGTCGGTGAACCAAGACTTGTGGTGCCACACCAAAAAAACCGACAGCAATGGCGATTGCGAACGCCGCCGTCTTAATACCCGTTGCGTCCCTCCTGAGTACGAGGTAAAACTGCTTAGCTTACTACACCCTAACACCCTATTCCTTTAACTTCTTTTTATCTGCCTTATAAAGCTTATTATTAGGCTTACCCTTATTTTTTAGTATCTTTTCCCTTATATTATAAATACTATTAATTATCTTAAGGTTAGATTTATCTTCCCTTCCCTTCCCTTTACTTTTCTTCTCTTTTACTATATTATTTAATATTTTAGATAGTGTGGTGTCTTTTTTATTACCTTTAGCTATACTATTATCTAATTAGTTAGTTATTAATTAGTTAATTAGTAGCCTATAACCTACCTAGTAATGTAATGGATGTAGTGTGTCTATTAGTTTTGAATTAGATTAGCTATAATTAAGGATAAGTTATGGTTTTTTTTTTGGTTTACCTTAGAGCTTTAAAGAATAAGTTATAAGATAGAAGAGATATAAAAAGATAAAATAAACATAGTTATAAAGGAAGGGGAAATTATATTAATTTATGCTATAAGTAAAACTTAAATAGATTTAAGTTTAACTATAGTTATAAATTATAACTCTTATGTAATTATAGCTATAAAGTTTATTATAAACTTTATATTAACCTTTAGCCCCTAAATTTATAGCTTAAAGCTTATTCCTTTGTTTATGTTTTACTTAACACTATAGTAATTATTAAATTTAGTTATTAATTATTACACTAGCTGGGTATTGCTAGTAATTTTTTTATTCCTTGAAAATTAGATGCATTGGCCATAGCTAATGATCCCAAAAAAATTAAAAATCAATAACTTAAATAACTAATTTAATAAAATAGCTAATAATATAAGTATAAAATTAATAGCTTTCTTCTAGTTAGTATATTAATACTACTATATAAAAAGACCCACTTTTTATTTACCTAACACTATATTTGTAGTTTTTGTAGTGTAGTGTAGTTAGTGTAGTTAATAACTATACTAACTATAAGAAAAAAAAAACTACATTACACTAAATACTAGCTAAAAAAAACTACACTATAACTACAAAATTTTCCTAAAAACTACACTAATTACACTACAAACAATGCTCTGCTACTAGTACACTACACTATAGGGCTAGGTTCACGTAATACTAGCAAGCCACTAGCTATAAGCTAGTAACTCGCACGTATAACACACTTAGACCTAGTAAGCTTTAGTTAATATACGAGTGCCCCTATATCTCTTGCCTAGCTATCCTTTTGTTCTTATATCTTTAAAGCTCTAAGGCAAACTTAAACCCTAAAAAAAAACTATAACTTATCCTTAATTATAGCTAATCTAATTTAAAACTAATAAACAGATTATATCTAATCACTAGGTAAGTTATAGGTTACTAATTGACTAATTAATAACTAACTAATTAGATAATAGTATAGCTAAAAACTTACTTTTATACTAGTACTTTTTATACTAGTACTTTTTATACTAGTACTTTTTATACTAGTACTTTTTATACTAGTACTTTTTATACTAGTACTTTTATACTAGTACTTTTTATACTAGTACTTTTATACTAGTAATTTCCTAGTAAAATTTACTTTTATACTAGTAAATTTTTTTAAGGTTTTTATAAGTTATAAATTATTTAAGAATTAATATATTTTATTACTTTTTATACTAGTAATTTCTTAGTAAAATTTACTTTTATATTAGTACTTTTTATATTAGTAATTTACTAGGAAAAGTTACTTTTTATACTAGTAAATTTTTTTAGGTTTTTATAAGTTATAAATTATTTAAGAATTAATAGTATTTATTACTTTTTATACTAGTAATTTACTAGTAAAATTTACTTTTTATACTAGTACTTTTTATACTAGTAATTTCTTAGTAAAATTTACTTTTTATATTAGTAATTTCCTAGTAAAAGTTACTTTTTATACTAGTAAATTTTTTTAAGTTTTTATAAGTTATAAATTATTTAAGAATTAATAAGAATTATTTTATTAATTACTTTTTATACTAGTTATTTCTTAGTAAAAGTTACTTTTTATATTAGTACTTTTTATACTAGTAATTTCCTAGTAAAATTTACTTTTATACTAGTAAATTTTTTTAAGGTTTTTATAAGTTATAAATTATTTAAGAATTAATAAGAATTATTCTTATTAATTACTTTTTATACTAGTACTTTTTATACTAGTAATTTCCTAGTAAAATTTACTTTTTATACTAGTAACTTTTTTAAGTTTTTATAAGTTATAAATTATTTAAGAATTAATAGTATTTATTACTTTTTATACTAATACTTTTTATATTAGTAATTTCCTAGTAAATTTTACTTTTATACTAGTAAATCTTTTATAAGTTTTTATAAGTTATATTTTATTTAAGAATTAATAGTATTTATTACTTTTTATACTAGTAATTTCCTAGTAAAATTTACTTTTTATACTAGTACTTTTATACTAGTAATTTCCTAGTAAAATTTACTTTTTATACTAGTACTTTTATACTAGTAATTTCTTAGTAAAATTTACTTTTTATATTAGTACTTTTTATATTAGTAATTTCCTAGTAAAAGTTACTTTTATACTAATACTTTTTATATTAGTAATTTCCTAGTAAATTTTACTTTTTATACTAGTAAATCTTTTATAAGTTTTTATAAGTTATATTTTATTTAAGAATTAATAGTATTTATTACTTTTTATACTAGTAATTTCCTAGTAAAATTTACTTTTTATACTAGTACTTTTATACTAGTAATTTCCTAGTAAAATTTACTTTTTATACTAGTACTTTTATACTAGTAATTTCTTAGTAAAATTTACTTTTTATATTAGTACTTTTTATATTAGTAATTTCCTAGTAAAAGTTACTTTTTATACTAGTAAATTTTTTTAAGTTTTTATAAGTTATAAATTATTTAAGAATTAATAAGAATTATTTTATTAATTACTTTTTATACTAGTTATTTCTTAGTAAAAGTTACTTTTATACTAGTACTTTTATACTAGTAATTTCCTAGTAAAATTTACTTTTATACTAGTAATTTTTTTAAGGTTTTTATAAGTTATAATTATTTAAGAATTAATAAGAATTATTCTTATTAATTACTTTTTATACTAGTAATTTCTTAGTAAAAGTTACTTTTTATACTAGTACTTTTATACTAGTAATTCCTAGTAAAATTTACTTTTATACTAGTAACTTTTTTAAGTTTTTATAAGTTATAAATTATTTAAGAATTAATAAGAATTATTCTTATTAATTACTTTTTATACTAGTAATTTCTTAGTAAAAGTTACTTTTTATACTAGTACTTTTTATACTAGTAATTCCTAGTAAAATTTACTTTTATACTAGTAACTTTTTTTTAAGTTTTTATAAGTTATAAATTATTTAAGAATTCATAGTATTTATTACTTTTTATACTAGTAATTTACTAGTAAAATTTACTTTTATACTTGTACTTTTTATACTAGTAAATTTTTTTAAATTTTTTATAAGTAATATTTTATTTAAGAATTAATAGTATTTATTACTTTTTATATTAGTAATTTACTAGAAAAAGTTACTTTTTATACTAGTAAATTTTTTTAGGTTTTTATAAGTTATAAATTATTTAAGAATTAATAGTATTTATTACTTTTTATATTAGTACTTTTTATATTAGTAATTTCCTAGTAAAAGTTACTTTTTATACTAGTAAATATTTTTAAGTTTTTATAAGTTATAAATTATTTAAGAATTAATTTATTAATTACTTTTTATACTAGTTATTTCTTAGTAAAAGTTACTTTTTATACTAGTACTTTTTATATTAGTAATTTCCTAGTAAAATTTACTTTTTATACTAGTAAATTTTTTAAGGTTTTTATAAGTTATAAATTATTTAAAAATTAATAGTATTTATTACTTTTTATACTAGTACTTTTATACTAGTACTTTTTATACTAGTACTTTTATACTAGTACTTTTTATACTAGTACTTTTATACTAGTACTTTTTATACTAGTACTTTTTATACTAGTAATTTTCTAGTAAAATTTACTTTTTATACTAGTAACTTTTTTTAAGTTTTTTTAAGTTTTTATAAGTTATAAATTATTTAAGAATTAATAGTATTTATTACTTTTTATACTAATACTTTTTATACTAATACTTTTTATACTAGTAATTTCCTAGTAAATTTTACTTTTTATACTAGTAAATCTTTTTAAGTTTTTATAAGTTATATTTTATTTAAGAATTAATAGTATTTATTACTTTTTATACTAATACTTTTTATACTAGTAATTTCCTAGTAAATTTTACTTTTTATACTAGTAACTTTTTTATAAGTTTTTATAAGTTATAAATTATTTAAAAATTAATAGTATTTATTACTTTTTATACTAGTTGTTATGGACTCGAGCTATGAGCTCGGGTCAAGTCTGGCTCCGGAAAGTATGCGTACTTTGTGCGGCTAGGTTAGGGCTCTACACAGACCATGCACAGACCACGCATAAGGGACTATATATCCAGATACTATGTAACTACTAGTGTAACTCCTTTTTTTTCTATAGGAATAATATTCTTATTCTAAACGCTTATACATAGTAGCTATAAGGCTAGTTTATAATATATATTATTCTTCACTATAGAAATAACCTATCTAGCGGATATGCTATTACTACTAGATATAATAGATACTAATAAGCTAGTACTCCTATAATAATAAGTAAAACAGTAGGCAAAACAAATCTAGTACTTAGCTAATACATAAAGTATAGCACCTACACTAATCTAGATTAAGCAGAAACCCCTACTTACAGGCCCCCCCTTTAATAGTAATAAGGTCTTATTTATAGCTTAGAAGGGCCTTATAACTTATAAGCTCCTAGTAAATAGGGAGTTTATTAGTAATAATTAGGATTAGTAGTGCTTTATTTACTAAAACCTATTACCTAAGGTCTAGGCATAAATTACACCCTTCTTTAAGAAAGGCTACCTAGAGGACTTCTATCTATCTAAACTTCTTAACTACCTAGGGGAGATATTTAATAACCCTTACCACTAGGAAATAGCTATTATAGAACTTAACTAGTTAATATAACAATAGAATAAGAGGTTTAGCAACTTCTATATTTACTTTAAATAGAAGTTAGCCTTAGCTAAGGGGCTTAGGTAAGCAAACTTAGTAAAGTTATCTAAGTTACGTATAGCACTTAACAAGCAAATAAGGGACTATAGCGTTAGATAAGATATACCCTAGGCTAATTACGTGGTAGTAATAGCCCGCTATTAAAGCATTACGCTAGATATTAAATCCTACTAACTAGAGAAAAAACACCACATATAGAAGCAAGGCAATCTAGCGCCTAACCTAACTAAGGCTAAGGCATAGGATAAGGACACATTAATAATAAATATTTACTCCACAGGCATAATAAGGACCTAGTAAGGCTCTAGAAAGTTTATAAGACACTAAAAGTTAGGTAATAAGAAGGGTAGTAAGCACACTAAGTAGGTTACTTAGGATATACTTAACACACGCTATAATAAGGGCTAGTATTTATAATATAGCTTTTCTAAGTATTTTACTATAGTATACTTATTACATCCTACCGCCTACTTACAAAAGAAGTCCTCTATAAACACTTATAATATAAAGAAAGTACCTGCTATTAGCTTAGATAATAAGTCTGTAAGTTAGTTAGAAAAAGAGTAACCTTATTATTAAGTTATTTAACTAAGGATAAAGGAAGAAAGTATAAAGGGGCTTTATAGTATATAGCTATTACTAATAAGGACTACAAAGAGATCTAGAGTAATATAAACTTAATTCCTTTCTTAGTCCTTACTTTAATTAATAAGACTACCTTTATAGATACTTAAGTTAACATAGGTTATAACTACTATATTACTATAAGTAAATACCTTATCTAAAAGCTTAGGTTAAAACGCCTCCCTCTTCTAACTAAAAGGTTAGTTTATATAGCTATTAGTGTAAAGTAAGGGGGAAAAGAGAGTTAGGAGAAACATTTATATATTTCGTATATTATTCATTTTTAGTTAGATTTAGATAGATAGGAAATGCTAATTATAGCATACATAATCCTAGGACTAATAAGATAACTAATCCTAGGTATACTATAGATAAAACAGAACAAAATTAGCCTAGATATAGCAAGATAGCAAGTGTGTGTAGGATTAGCCAATAGGCTACTTATACAGGCTATAGTTAACAGAAAGGTTAACTAACTTATAGTATTTATTCTAGGTTTAATGTTTATAAGGATAATATAATAAGCAAAGAGATAGAGGGAGAATATCTAGCTTTACGCTATAAGCCTATAGGAAATCATATCTATCTTACAAATTAATACAACCCTAAAGCTTACAGAGAAGAAGCTTCTAGCTTCCTTACCAGAGGTATTATAAGACTTTAGGGACTTATTTCTAGAAAGTAAGGCAAGCGCCTTACTACTACACTAAGGAAAGTTAGACTATTATATTCGCCTAAAATATAATACTAATAGAAACAAACCTAACTTACTATAAGTGCCTTTGTATAATATACCTTAGGAGCATTTACTAGAAATCTAGAAATAGGTAATAAACTTAATAAATAAGGGTTAGATTTAAGTAAGCTTCTTATTAGTAGTAGCCCTAGTATTACTAGTAAAAAAGCCTAGTAGGGGTTAGAGGTTTTGCGTAAACTATTACACACTTAATAAAATTATAGAATAGGACTATTACTTACTACTACTAGTAAAGGAAACATTACGTTCTTTAGCTAAGGTAAAGTAGTTTACAAAGCTAGATATATAATTAGCGTTTTACTATATACATATTACTAAGGGCAAGGAATACTAGACTGCGTTTTAGATAAGGTTTAGCTTATTTAAATAGCTAGTGTGCCCTTTTAGGTTAGTAAGCGTACTAGTAACTTTCCAGAGGTATATTAATAGTGCGTTAAGTAGCATCCTTAGCAATTATATTACTACGTATCTTAATAATGTGCTTATGTACTTAAGCGAATTACAGAAGGATTATATATAGAAAGTCCGTAGCGTACTATCTAGACTATAATAAGCTAGTCTAAACCTAGATATTAAAAAGTGTGTTTTTGTAACTAAGGAGGTTAAGTACCTTAGGTTTATTATCTAGGCAGGGAAGGCTATTTGTCTAAATAAGAAGATTGCGGTAATTTAGGATTAGGAGGCACTAACTAGGGTCTAGGGCATCCGCGGCTTTCTTAGTTTCACTAACTTCTATTATAATTTTATACCAAATTTCTTAGATATAGCAGGCCCCCTTATTAACTTAATAAAGAAGGGAGCCTTGTTCTACTAGTTAGAGGAGTGTAATAAGGCTTTTAAGGCATTAAAATTAGCTTTTATATTATACCTAATCCTAGCTTAGTAGGATCCTAAAAGGGACACTTTAGTAGAGATAGATTACTTAGGAATAGCTCTAGGGGGGTGTCTCTCTTAGTTTAGTAACAATAGTATTCTACATCTAGTAGCTTACTATTTAGCTTAATTACAGGCTACTTAGTGAAATTATATAATTTATAACAAGGAGCTACTAGTAATTATCTCCTATCTTAAGGCATAGTTAGCAGAGCTATAGAGCGTAAGTAAACTATTTATAATACTAATAAACTATAAGAACCTTAAGTACTTTATAGCGCTAAAGGAGATATTAGAATATTAGGCATAGTAGGCAAAGACTCTAGCACTATTTAATTTCTATTTATATTATAGACTAGGTACTTAAGCAAAACAACTAGATATATTATTATAGCGCTATCCTAATAGGCTAGAAATAGAAAGGGTAAAGGCACTAATTATTTAGTTAGCAACAAGCCTTACGAAATTCTCCTTTAAGGGGGGATAGCTATGCATATGCCTTAAGCCTATTATAGTAACGGATAGGGGTAGCCCTAATAATAACCTAACTACAACAAGGACTTTACTTACTAGCATGTTTATATTTATAAATAAGTACCTTTAGTCTTTATAGGATTAGTCTTTAGCCTAGGATAAAGCTTATAGGTTATAGGTTAATATAGTAGTAGTAAGGGCTAGGAAGTTCCTAGATACTACTAATACTAGAGAACAAATTACAGACTATTAGATTAGTATAAAAAAAGCGCTATAGTTTCGTGGATAAATATAGGTTCCTAAGTAAGAGCTACTAACCACAATGTTAATATAGCGTGTCTATAACTTACCCTTATTAGGCTACCTAGGCTAAAATATAACCTTTAAGGCGCTTTAAAGAGACTTTTATTAGGATAGTATATCACAAGATATAGCCTAATTTATACGGAACTATTACTATTATAAAGGGCAAAAGAGCTAGTAACTATAACAAGGCTTATTAAAGCTAATTCCACTACCTAATAGGTACTAGTTACAAATATCTATTAACTTTATAACAGACCTACTAGCGGAAACATAGGATTAGCTATGGTTTCTTATAGTTATTACTAATTATCTATTAAAGTATATTTAGTTAGAGGTAATAATATTAATAAAAGCTAGGGCTTACGTAAAATAATTTAAGCATTACTAGTGGTGGTTTTATAAGTTCCTTACATAGATTATCACAGACTATAGGTTAGATTAGCTTAGCAATTTCTAGACTAAGCTTTATAGTAGAGTTAGCATATAGTAATTGCTTTCTACTACATATTACCCTTAGATAGATAGTAGTATAGAAAGGGCTAACTAGGAGGTATAGGCTATACTACGCATAATACTATCTTTCTCCTAGTTTAAATAGCTAGATCACTTACTAGCTTGCTAATTAGCATTAAATAATAGGGATTCGTTAGTAACTAGGATAAGCGTAAACATAGCACTCTATAGGTTTAATATAGCTATAATTCAGAATCTATCCCTTACAAGGCAGTCTACTATATTAGTAAAGGGAAGGGCTTAAGCCTTTCTATAATATTTAAAGGATAGCATAGATTTAACACAAGCTATAATAGCCTTTATCTAGTAATAATAGCAGGAGAATATAAATACTAGTTATAGGCTAGTAGAATAATTCTAGGTTAGGGACTACGTATAGCTTAGTCTTTGTAATATTAAGATAAACTATCCCTATAAGAAGCTAGATTAGGTTATAGCTAAATATAAGGTGCTTAAGATTCCTATGCCTTTAATAGTTAAATTAGACATTCTAAGGGGACTACACCCTATCTTTCATATTAACCTAGTCTAGTATACAGCGGATAACCCATTACTAAGTTAAAGACTAGCTAATAAACGTTTACCACTAAAACTTATTATAATAAATACTAATAATAATCTCGCAGAGTATTAGATAAAGGAAATACTTATAGCTAAAAACACACTAGGTAGGGGTTCAAATTAGAATATCTTAATTAAATAGAAAGGTTACATATAGCTAATATAGGAGCTATTAGAAAGCATAACATATATAGAGGCACTTAACTAATTTAAATTATAATAAGGAAATATATAGACAAATAATAGCCCTAAAAGAGTATATTTTAATTTAGCTATAAAAAATTAAGGCACCTAGTTTACATCTAGTGCACACACACTCTAGCACTAAGCTTTCACTATAGTAAAGAGTAATTAAGATAGGGGGGAGGTATCCTTAGACTCCCTATAGGGTTAGCGTGCCTTAGTAATAGTGTAGGTAAGCTTTGTAATAGTTTTAGCTATTTATTAGACCTAGGTATTACTAGCCTCCTAGGCAAAGATAGACTAGGTTAGGTTATTATTTATAGTCCTTATACTATAGAAAAATTTAGTAGCTAGGTTATTATAGCTATATTAAGTAAGTATTATCTAGGTAAGCATAAGCTATTATGCTTTAGAGGCGCCCTAGGCATAGGCTATACTTACGGGGGAGGAAGCTAGGGGTTAGGCCTTAGCTAGGTTAATTTAAGCAGTAGCTAATATACTATTAAAACGCTTATAATAGTAAATAAAAATTTTTATAAGGATAGCATATTACCCCTTACTATTAGCGGACTGTGGCATAGCTAGAGCCTTAATAGCTTTACCTATAGCTAAAAGGGTCTTAAGATATTTAAAGGTATAATAAAGTTTTAGGTTAGTACTATATAGGTACGTCTCCTAAATACACGTATAACACACAGTATAGCATAGGGTATAGGCCTAGTTTAGCCCTAGAGTATAGATATATTTACTCTTATTCTAGAGATTATTTACATAAGGACTACATAGGAAATTATACTCCTTACTATTAGAAAGGGCTTTATTACTAAAGTCTCCTTCTAAAACATACTTACTAAGGTAAGTACCCTTAGGTAAGGTAGGAGAGGGCAAAAAAGAGGGAGGGGGCATGCTAGAAGCAAGTTAGTTAGTAGGAGTAATAATACTACTTATAATAAGAAGTAAACTAGACATAGGAAGAGGGCTTTATAGTTATAAAAAAATTAATAAATAAAGATAGGAAGGGTATAAGAAGAAAAATTCATAATAATATAAAGGGGGAAAAGTATAAATATAAAGGAGGGGGGATAGGATATTTATATTTTAGGATAAATTAGTTAAGCTCTAATTAGGGCATAGGTTTTTTATATTTATAAATAATAGCTAGGAGCAAGCAGGGGTAGCACATTACATAACAAGGGGTTAGAGGGTTACTAATAAGGGGGTTATTCAAAGTAAAGCTTAAATTTAGTAAATAATAAATAGGATATAAGATTAGGGTAAAGGTAAGAGGCTAGATAAGGCAAGGAGATAGCTAGTAGCAAGGGGCTGTAAAATAGGTAGCTAGTGTTTTTAGGGGCAGAGCTAGAGTAAGGTAGGGCAGTCCCACACCGAAAATTTTTTAGACCCACATAGTAAAGACGCAACCCCGCCAGGCAACCCACACGTTTTTTTAGAGGGGGCTGCGTAATAGGGGTCTGCATTTAATACGCACTTACTTTTTAGTAGGAGGAGAAAAGGGGGGGTAAGTAAGGGGGTATATTATAAACTTAAGCTATAAGCTTAGGTTAAGTCTGGCTCCGGAAAGTATGCGTACTTTATGCAGCTAGGTTAGGGCTCTACACAAACCATGCACAAACCACGCATAAGGGACTATATATCCGGATACTATGTAACTACTAGTGTAACTCCTTTCTTCTTCTATAAGAATAATATTCTCATTCTGAACGCTTATACGCAGTAGCCATAAGGCTAGTTCATAACACTAGTAATTTACTAGTAAAATTTACTTTTTATACTAGTACTTTTTATACTAGTACTTTTTATACTAGTAATTTCTTAGTAAAATTTACTTTTTATATTAGTACTTTTTATATTAGTAATTTCCTAGTAAAAGTTACTTTTTATACTAGTAATTTTTTTAAGTTTTTATAAGTTATATTTTATTTAAGAATTAATAGTATTTATTACTTTTTATACTAATACTTTTTATATTAGTAATTTCCTAGTAAAAGTTACTTTTTATACTAGTAATTTTTTTAAGTTTTTATAAGTTATAAATTATTTAAGAATTAATAAGAATTATTTTATTAATTACTTTTTATACTAGTTATTTCTTAGTAAAAGTTACTTTTTATACTAGTACTTTTATACTAGTAATTTCCTAGTAAAATTTACTTTTTATACTAGTAAATTTTTTTAAGGTTTTTATAAGTTATAAATTATTTAAGAATTAATAAAAATTATTCTTATTAATTACTTTTTATACTAGTAATTTCTTAGTAAAAGTTACTTTTTATACTAGTACTTTTTATACTAGTAATTTCCTAGTAAAATTTACTTTTTATACTAGTAACTTTTTTATAAGTTTTTATAAGTTATAAATTATTTAAAAATTAATAGTATTTATTACTTTTTATACTAATACTTTTTATACTAGTAATTTCCTAGTAAATTTTACTTTTTATACTAGTAAATCTTTTTTAAGTTTTTATAAGTTATATTTTATTTAAGAATTAATAGTATTTATTACTTTTTATACTAATACTTTTTATACTAGTAATTTCCTAGTAAATTTTACTTTTTATACTAGTAAATTTTTTTAAGTTTTTATAAGTTATAAATTATTTAAGAATTAATAGTATTTATTACTTTTTATACTAGTAATTTACTAGTAAAATTTACTTTTATACTAGTACTTTTTATACTAGTAATTTCTTAGTAAAATTTACTTTTTATATTAGTAATTTCCTAGTAAAAGTTACTTTTTATACTAGTAAATTTTTTTAAGTTTTTATAAGTTATAAATTATTTAAGAATTAATAAGAATTATTTTATTAATTACTTTTTATACTAGTTACTTCTTAGTAAAAGTTACTTTTTATACTAGTACTTTTTATACCTTAATTTCTTTAAGCTATATTTATATTTATAATATTTTATCTTATATAAGTATATTATAGCTAAGCTTATATAACCTTATAGTATTATTCTAGCTTATTTAAATTATTATTATTTCTAGATTTAGTATTACTATATTAATTAAGGCTAGGTAGTATTTATTATACTCTTTTTCTATTAGGCTTTAAAGTTAAGGTATATAAGTTACTCCTTAGGTATTATAGGTTTATATCTCCTTTACTAAGTAGTATAAGTATAAGTATATTTTAAGTAAATATTTTATAGCTTCTTTATATTTAAACCTAGCTAATAGTTTATTTTCCCTAAAGGGTTTAAGAGTTTAACTTATTATAACTAGGATAAGAAGATATAAATAAAGTAAAGGCTAAGGTTCTTAGTTATAGCTAAAAAGCTATTACTTAAGGGTAAGTATATAAAGGTCTTAAACTTTAATCTCTTATATACCTTATAAGTATTTCTTATTTAAATACCTTACTATATATATATAGCTATCTAGTAGCTACTTAGTTATTTATATAAGCTAAGGCTTATCTAAGGGTTTTATTATATAACCACTTTGTCCCTAGCTTCCTAGCCTCCGTGCTCCTAATACTTCCCTTTACTTTTCTTCTCTTCTACTATATTATTTAATATTTTAGATAGTGTAGTATTTTTTTTATTACCTTTAGCTATACTATTATCTAATTAGTTAGTTATTAATTAGTTAATTAGTAGCCTATAACTTACCTAGTGATATAATAAATATAGTGCGTCTATTAGTTTTAAATTAGATTAGCTATAATTAAGAATAAGTTATGTTTTTTTTTTTTTAGTTTACCTTAGAGCTTTAAAGGATAAGTTATAAGATAAAAGAGATATAAAGAGATAGAATAAATATAGTTATAGAGGAAAGGGGAATTATATTAATTTATACTATAAGTAACTGTTAGAACAAAGGTGATATTAATCGCGCGAGCAGCAGCCGTAATTACCTAGCAAAAGCTCGGGCCGCGCGCAAGCCCTGCACGTGACTTATAACCTAGCCTTGTAATTAGCTAGGAATTATAGGGCTATAAACGCGTAACCCCTTTTACCTTTAGCATTATAGCTTCTAGTTTCTAACTTCCCTTTTTCTATATTAATTACATAATATAGCCTAGAATAAATAATTAATAATAATACTATTCTTTAGGCTTATAATCTTATTACATTAAATTCAATCCCCTGTAATACTAATACTAATTAGTAGTTACCTTTATAGATAACTATGTAGTCTTTAAACACTATAGATTAGTAAGGTTATATTAGAAGAGGCAGCTTACCTAATGATAACTTGCCCTATAAAATAGGAGGGCTATGTTTAAAGGAAAGTTATGCTAATAGAGAGATATAGACATAGCTTTCTTCTTACTTTAGTATTAATATCTAATTTATACAGACCCTAAAATAATAAAGAAGGGTTTAATGCTAGTAGCTAAGCTATCCTCTTATTCTTTTTTATTATATATTCTATTACATATTTAAAGTTAATTACCTTACCTTATGATTCTTTATATTAGTAATATAATTTTTATAATTTACCTTTATACCCTCTTACCCCTTTATACTAAAAGAGTTATTTTCTTATATTATTACTTACTTAGTTAAGATATTAGATATAGCTAGCCTATTAAGGGTTACTAATTAATTTAAAGTCCTAAGTAAAAGTAATAAATATAATAATACTATAGAAGGTATTAGAATAAGAGATAATAAAAAATACCCTAATAAAGGCAAAACCCTAGACTACACTACCTATTATACTACCTAATTCCCTTATATCTCTCTAAAGCTATACCTATATATTATAAAAGACTTACTCTAATAAATAGGAAATTCTAAGTATAAAGAGATAATAATACTTAAGGAGATTACGCTTTATATCCTTATTAAGGCTAAGTAATATAAAGAGTAAGGACTATTTAGAAAAATACTTTTCTCTAAATTTAGTAATAACTTTTATAGATAAATAAGGTATAAGTTTATAGAAGGAAAGAACCTTTACTAGAATATTATCTAAGACTACCTCCTTTACTATAGGGTTTATATAATTATTAGAAAAGGTATAAAGATAGCTAATAACCTTAAAGAGGTAGTAACCTAGAAGGAATTCTAATTCTAGACCCTTAAAGAGATTAAGAAAGCTAGGAAGAAGTATATAGACTTCTAGAAGAACCTAGAGAATAAAAACTTCCTTTCTAATCTTTTAAATAATAGAGATATTAGGATCTAATACCCTACCTCTTTATTATGCTTATTAGTTTAATTACTATTAAAGGGATTAATAAACTAATCCCCTTTTTAAAAATTAGTTACTTTAGAAGTAAGGACACTAAAGAATACTATTTATAAGTACTTATAAGTAGTTCCCTTACCTATACCTTTACCTAAGGTTATATAGTAAGAAAAACCTAACTACCTTATAGAAAATACCCCTAATTATAATAACTATTAGTAAAATTAAACCTTATTACTTAGGGCTAGTAATATGCCTCTTAGTATAGCCTAAAGGATTATACTTCCTACTCCCTAATATAAGGAGAAGGAAGGTTAGAAGGAACTATAACTCCTAGAACTACTACCTTTAAGGCTACCCCCTTAATAAATACTAACTATTCTAATACTTCTATAAATATAAAGAGAGGTACTTAAAAGACCTCTAAATACCTAGAGGCCCTCTCTAAAGTAAATTATTAATCTTTTAAAGGTATACCTAAAGAAATAACTATATAGTACTAATAATTATAATATACTTAAGTTAAAGCTTTAAATATTCTATAGGAAATATAAAATACTTAATATCTAACTAGAATAAGCTATATATATATTTAAGGTTATACTTAAAGATAAGGCTTTATAATATTATATAAACTACTTCTTAAAGCCTAGTTAACTATAAGACTTTCTTATACTTATTAAGTATATAAAAACTATTTTAAAATAGAGAATATATAGTAAAGATATCTCCTAGAGTAAAATAATACTACCTTATAAGGGATAATAAGTAATAGCTTAAGTAAGTCTATAGTTAATTACTTTAATAAACTTATAAAAAAGCTTGCTATTTTATAATATATAAACCCTAAGATAGGTTAGAGTAAAAGAGTACTTTAAAATTAAATTATAAGAGCTTATAGTAATATCCCTAAATATAAAGAAGCTATTATAAATTTACTAAAAGATCTCTAAGAGTTTTATAAATATATAAGAATAATAATTTAACTTATTAAGGAAAAGAAAAAAGCTAATAATAATTCCTAACTAATACTATAACCTTAGAGTAGTTCTAAACTAACTAAAAATATAATAAGAAAGGAAAAAAGGCTTAATACCTATCTAGAAGGTCCTAGAGTAAAAAAGGGACCCCTTATATAAGGAAATGCTATATATATAGTAAGGAAGGATGCTAGTTATTAAAGCACCTAGAAGAGGACTATAAGAAGGTATTTTAATATTATAAGAATTACTATTTTATAGATCTTACTAATAACTTATATAATTTATTTCTTATATAGTATAAAGGTAAATAAAAGCTATAATCTCCTACTAATAATAAGATTACTAAGTATATAAAGAGTATTAGATTTAAGGATAGCCCTAATAATATAGATAGGCTAGTACTTACAAGCTTTTTTAATTATAGTATGTAGCTTAATAGCAAAAGAATAGTTTAAATCCTTATAAACTAAGTAGCTTTTTATAGCTTAAGTAAGGAGGACTTTTTCTAGTAAAAGCTATCTAATAATACTCTAGTAATATTTATGCTAGGAGATTACTACTTATATGTAATATTCTAAGGGATTATACCTAATATAAATACTATAAAGTTCTTTATAGTAGGATACCCTTAATTCCTTGCTTTATAACATATAATACTAGAGATATAGCTTAATAGATTTAAAGTAAGGAAGGCTATTATTAGATTTAGCATAAGAGAGCTAATTCCCACGCTTAGAGTAATTAATATGCTTACTCCTTTTAGGGATATTTTCTTTTAGGTTATTTTTATAAATACTCCCTTCCTTTTATCCCTTAATAACATAGATTAATTATAAATTAACTTTAATATCTCTAAGAACATACTATAATAAGGAGATATTAAAGTCCTTATAATTTATAAATAAGGGCATGCCTAGATACTTCTTATGTAGAAGGAAGAAGTAGTTGCCTAGAGCTACCTTATAGAAGGCAAGCTATAATAATTATATTATTACTTTAGATACTTATTAATTAGATACCTATATAAGATTCTTTGTAAATTAGGGTATAAAGTTAATATTAAAGCTATTAAGAAGCTAATAAGAGTATACTACTAATGCTAGATATATATAAATAGCCCTAATTACTTTAAATTTACCCTAAAAGATAAGTATGCCTTTAACTTTAAGGTTATAGTAAATATCTTCTACCTTAATAGTAATTACCTTATACTTTATGCTATAAATATAGCTATAGTGTTTAATATAGTAAAATTTATAAAGGATATCTTTATAAAGACTACCTAGGAAGCCCTCTAGATATACTAGATTAATATGTATTAAGGCCCTCTGGATTTAATTATTATAGATACTAGCACGAACTTCTATAGTAATAAATTTAGATAATTTGTGGCTTTAATATTAATTTTAATTAAAGAGGTCCTTATTAAAGCGTACTATAGTATTAGGAAGGTTAAGAGATATTATAAGCTACTTTATAGGGCTTATAATATTATTAGATATAAATACCTTATAATACCTAAACCTATTACTTTATAAATAGTAGTAAAGGCCCTAAATAATACTATAGGCCTAAATAGCCTTATTCTAATAGTCCTTATCTTTAGTGCTTACCTACGTATAACAAGCAAATCCTTACTATTACTAGATATTATATAGTATGTAATTATAGTATAGAAAGCTACTAAAGAAATTAAGAGGCTTTATACTATCTAGAAGGTTAATAAAGCCCTTACTATATATAATAGCCTAGATATATTAAAGACCCTTAGCTTACTACTTAGATTAAAAGTCTAAGTCTAGTAAGAAGGTAAGGGATAAAGAGGCCTATATAAGCTATTAGCTATAAATAGAGAGAGCTATATGCTTAACCTCCCTAGAGGCCTAAAGACCTTTAGATTAACCTTTATTAAGCCTTATTATAATAATCCTAATAGGGAGCTATAAATAAACTAATAGCTAATAAAGCCTAATAGGGAGGAAAAAAAGAAAGAGTAAGAGACCTAAGATAAGAACTTAGCGCTAGTAATACCTCTAAAGCGTAGGTATAGAAGACCTTAAAAGAACCTCTTAGTAATACCCTAAGAGACTAATGTTTTTCTATTAATAAAGGAAGTTAATAACCTTACCCTAGTAATTAAGCTATATAAGGAAAGGATTATTAAGACCTTAGGAGAGCTATTTAAGGAGTTAATAAAGGTAAAGATTAAAACCCTAATTAAGTAAGAAGTATTTAAATTTATTATGTTTAATAAAAAAGAATATAGTAAGCTTTAAATCTTTAAATCTTATATTATTAACGAAATTAAGGGTAAGATAATAAAACCCTATAAAAAATCATGCCTTATAATCTAAGGATATAAGGATAAAGGGAAATAAACTATTCTTATATAGGCCCTAATGATTTAATAAGTAAGTTAATGTCTTATCCTTGCGATAGCCCTATTAGTAAGGCTAAGGAAATTCCTTATATAGCTACGGGATATTTACTAAGCGTATGTATAAGCACATATATTCCTAGAGTAACTAATCCTAGCGTGCTTGCTAATTTAGATATAGTACCTTTACCTGCCTAGTATAATTCTAAAGGTTATTAAACCTCTTTATAGTATTATAGAAGCTAGAACACACTAGTGGGTTATATATTATAAGTATTATAAAGAGAATCTCTAGATAGAAACCTCTATATATAATCTATACCTGCTTATAACTACAAAGGAAAGCCTTAACTTTACTTACGTTAGAATATAAACTAATAATACTATTAGTCTCTTAGATAAGAAGTTCTCTAAGAAGGAGAAGGTATAGATAGTTACTGCTAGCTTTAATATAAAACCAAAGTAATTCCTAACTAAGGATAATCCCCTTATATTTAATAGAGGTATTATTATACTAGAGAATAATACTATTAAGATATAGTAGAAAGGATAGAGTAATAAGCTAGATTTAGTTCCTATAACTAATTTAAAGTGTAAATATATTAAGTAAAGAGTATAAGGTACTTATATTACCTTAATATGTTAACTAGAAGCTTATTTTAATCTATTTATTATAGTATAATACTAAGAGCTAACCCTAGAGAATATAAAGGCCCTTAATTATTACCTAAAATAGCAGATAGACTACCTAAATAGAGGCCTAATATTTATCCTAATAGACCTTAAGAAGGTAAAGCTCTTTGCCTTTATAGATAAATCCTTTGCTAATAATAAGAACCTATCCTTATAACTAGGATATATAATAATTCTAGCTAATAAAGATTACACTAATAGCAAATTCATAATTAAAGGTAATATTATACACTTTAGCTTAATAAAGAGTAAAAGAGTTATATAAAGTGTACTTGCCTTAGAAGTCTATAGCATAGTAGCTAGTATTAATATAGCTTATGCACTAGTAATAACTCTAAACCTAGTTACTAACTAAAGCTTCTAATAATCCTAATTATTATATATATAGACTTATACTTTTTATATAAATGCCTTATTAAGCTTAGTATAATAAAGAAGAAACACCTAATAATTAATATTATAGCCCTTTAGTAATTATATAAATACTAAGAGCTCTGTAAGATTTAATAGATTAATAAAGAAGATAACCTAGCTAATACCTTAATAAAGGCATTACTTAATAAGGCCCTTAAGAGCTTTATCTTTACTAACTAGATAACTATCTAGATAAAGGGATAGGTTACTTATATATAAAACACGCGTAGTAAGAGAGATAATCCTCTAGGAGGGTAACTATGCTTACACTAGCTATTAGGCCTCTCCTAGTTAATTATAGAGTTTAATAGTAGTATATAGGAGAAGAAAGACATTATCTATGCACTATAGCGTAGATAATAGTATTATTTAAAGGAAGGAAGGGATTTAGAAAAGACCTACTTATCCTTATATAGGCTTATAGGTTAAGTAAGATTATTCTTTTCCCTTTTATTAGCTATAATATACCCTAATAGGCTATAAGGTTTCTTTCTTATTTTCCTTATTAATTAAGTTATTAATCTGTTATTTCTTTTTTATTTCTATGATTAATATTACGTGTTAATAATTATATTAAAAGAGAGAGGTTCTAGTGTTAGAATAAAGGTAATATTAATTACGCGAGCAGTAGCTGTAATTACCTAGCAAAAGCTTAGGCTACGCATAAGCCTTGCATATAACCTATAACCTAGCCTTGTGATTAGCTAGGAATTATAGGGCTATAAACGCGTAACCCCTTTTACCTTTAGTATTATAGCTTCTAGTTTCTAACTTCCCTTTTTCTACATTAATTACATAACATAGCCTAGAATAGATAATCAATAATAATACTATTCTTCAGGCTTACGATCTTATTACATTGAATTCAATCCCCTGTGATACCAACAGTAACCCCTCCTAGGCACGAGGTAAAACTACTTAAATTATTATAGATCTCTATTTTTTAACACCTTTTCTAAATATCTAGCCTTTTTCTCTAGCTTTTTATTTCCCTTCTTTTTCTTACTTTTCCTAAATTCCTTAATGTTTTCTTTTATTTTTTAAATTTCCTTTTTATCTAGAATTTCCTTAGATTTTTAGATAGCTATTAGGTTCTATAGCCTAGTAATTATAGCCCCTAGCTTATGGTTACCCTTAGCTATACTATTATCTACTTACTTAGTTGTTAATTAGTTAATTAGTAGCCCTTAACCCCTACCTATTAATTTAGGTGCAGTGCGTTTGTTATAAATTAGAGTGTAGTTAAGTAAGGATAAGTTATGTTTTTTTTTAGGGTTTAAGTTTACCTTAGAGCTTCAAAGGACAAGTTATAAGATAGAAGAGATATAAAGAGATAGAACAAATATAGTTATAGAGGAAGGGGAAATCACGTTAATTTATACTATAAGTAAAACTTAAATAAATTTAAGTTTAACTATAGTTATAAATTATAACTATATCTTATATAATTATAGCTATAAAGTTTATTACAAACTTTGTATTAACCTTTAGCCCCTAAATTTATAGCTTAAAGCTTATTCCTTTATTTATATTTTACCTAACACTATAGTAATTATTAAATTTAGTTATTAATTGTTACACTGGCTAGGTATTACTAGTAGTTTTTTTGTTCCTTGAAAATTAGATACATTAGCCACATGTCAGGAGCACGGAGGCTAGGGAGTTAGGGACAGAATGGTTACATAATGGAACCCTCGGATAAGCCTTAGGTTATGCGGATAACTAAGTAGCTATTAGATAGCTATGTGTATATAATAAGGTATTTAGACAAGGACTACCTATAAGGTATATAAGAGGTTAGAGTTTAAGACCTTTATATACTTACCCTTAAGTAGTAGCTCTCTAGCTATAACTAAGAACCTTAGCTAGGCTTATACTAATTTAATTAGAATTTTATTAAGGTTTAAGGTTTTATTACTACTATTCTTATACTTCTTAGTAATATACTTATTACTTTTATAAATTAAGTAATTTACTACTTTATATTTATTTATACTATATTTAGAATTACTATATTTATAGTACTTAAATAGCTTTTAACCTATACTTAGTTATTATAAACTTTACTATAAGTTATTTAAAGTAAGCTAAAGTATTATTATTTTTTTACTTTCTTTATTATTATAGTTTTTATTATAAATATTATTATAACTTTAGCTTTTTTACCTTAACCTTATAAGTAACTCTAAGATATTAAGAACTCCTAGCTAATTATATACTTTTTTATAGTATTATTTAGATTATTTAGAAAAATTACTATTCTTATATATATAAGGATTTAATTAGGTAATTTAGCTTTTACTTTAGTTTAAAGTCTTAAGAAAAATTAAAAAAACTAATTATTCTTTTACCTTAGATTTAGTAATATTTTAGTAGTTTTTAAGTACTTTATATTTTTATTTATTACTCTAGAGTTTAGCTAGAATATAAATTTATTCTAGGTATAAGCTAAATAATTAACTAACTTATTATAAGGGCTTGGGCTTTGCCTAAGCATTATCCGTATAGCAAACAAGGAGGGGCAAGTAAAGGTAGCTAGGGTAAGGAAAAGGGGGCTTATATAAGGAGCTAAGGGGGTATAAGGGGTACTACTAGGGATAGCCTCTTTTCCTTTCTCTTTTTCTCCTTAAGTCTCTTAATACTATATTAACACCTTATTATAGTTACCTAAGGGCTAGTCTATAATAATTAAGAGACTTTCTTTAGTCTAAGAAGAAAAGGCTATTAAAAAACAAAAAAATAATAATAAACCTAATAAATATGCTTTAACCTTATAACTAACCTAGCTAAGGGACTTACACTCCCTTATCTAAGGCTATATTACTACTAGACACTTATAATACCTAGTTTAAAACGCTTTAACTAATACTATAATAGTAGGTAAGGGTAATTAAGAATCTATAGTAATATATATATATAAACCTAGAACTAATTACTTAACTAACCTTCCCTCTAAACACTTCTATAAACTTAATATTCTCTAATCTAGACCTAATCTTACTTTAAAGGCTAATACTACTACCCCTTATATTATAAATCTACTAGAAACTAATCCCTATAGGTAACCTATATAATAGTAATAAGGCTATATTTACTACCTAGATGTTCCTAATATAATATAAGTTAGAGATAAATAAGAACTTTATTAGCTTTAGTAAGGACTAATAAGTATTTATTTACTAAAACCTATTACCTAAGGTCTAAGCTTATATTATATTATTCTTTAAGATAGGCTATACTAGTAACTATAACCCTAAGACTTTCCTTAGTTACTTAGAGATATTATATATAAACCCTTATAAGTAAAAGATAGCCCTTATAAAACTTAATTAAATAAAGTAAGGGATAAGGGAGGTATTTACTATATTCTTTATTTACTTTAAATAAAAACTCTTCTTTATAGGAAGGTCTTATTAAACTAAGGATATTAAGCTAGCTAAGCTTTAATATATACTTAATAAGCATATAAGGGAGATATTTATTAGTAAAGGAATTAGCTAAATAGAATACTATATAGTAATTGCTTAGTACTATAGTATTATAGTTAATATTAAATTATTTACCTTAGAGAAGAAGTATTAGCACTAATATAGTCCCTAGCTAACCTATCCTATAACCTAATAAATAGACTATAATAGTAATATGCCTATAATAAGAATATATACTATAACTACCTAGTAAGGGAAGTAAAATAAGCTAGATAAGAAAAATAAGGGCCTAAAGAAAAATATAAATTAGCTAAGGGCTAAGTAAGTAACCTAGGTAAAGCTAACTAAATACTACTAGGAAGGGTATTACTTATATTATAAATCTAAGGACTATTATATTTAGGATTATACCTTCCTTTTACCTTACTAACTAAAGATTTAAATTAACTTATATAAGGTAAATACAAAGAGTGTAAATAAGGAGGTTAATACTAATACCTTAGAAAATAAGTAGCCCTTAAGTAAAGTCTTATATAAAGGTAAAGGGGCTAGCTAGTAGCTATAGATTTAGATAAGTATAGCTAGTATATAGATATAGATAAAGATATAGAATAATATATAGACTAACTACCTTTCTTAATCCTAGTACTTTTTAATATATATTTTTATATTAATATTTAGATTAATTATAGCTATAATTACTATAGTGCTATAAGCAAATTAGTAGTAAGGTAGCTAGGCCTAGAGTTTATATAACTACTAAAATAAAGGTAAGTCTATACTATAGTAAAAATAAAGAGATAAGGAAAGTGCTAGAAGGAGAAATCCTTCTCTATTACTTATATAGTCTAGGCTAGGATTAATATTAATAGTTAGGAATTATTTATGTATTTATATATTATCCTAGGCCTTACCTAGGATATTATATTTAGGATGCTATAGCTAGAGCCTTATAATATTATAATTTATATAGTAAAATAGTAACTAGTTATTAGTGTAGTAAAGGGCCTTTGTGTTTCTAAAGCCACTAGGTATAAGGAGTAACCCCTAGTATAAGGGATTATTAGGTCCTTATATGTAGTAAAGGTATATTAGGTATAATAAATAAGGGATACTATAATAAGGTTTATAGTAATAAGCCTTAAGGAGATAACTATAGTACTATAGATAATAGCACCTAAGATAAAGCTAGATAGTCTTAATATAGCTATGTTACTAGAAAAACTAGTAGACTTTATAAATCTCTTTAATAAGGCTAAGGCTAATAGCTTACCTTCTTATAAGGGGTCTCTTAACTACTATATCCAGAGCTTTACATTACATTACATTACATTGTGTAATGTTTGTAATGTAATGTAATTATTACACATTACATTACATTACACATTACATTACATTACACATTACATTACATTACATTACACCCCCTTTCACACATTACATTACATTACATGTAATTATTTGTAATTATTTTTGATTTTTTAATATTAAGGTTAAATTCCTTTATTATAAGATATATATAGGTTATAAAATCCTTTATAATAGCTTATAATAGCTTATAATAGCTTATAATAGCTTATAATAGCTTATAATAACTTATACTAACTTATAATAGTTTAAAATAGCTTATAATAGCTTATATATATAATATATATTACTTATATTACTTATATAACTTAAAATATTATTAGTGTTAAGGTTTAATTAAATTTAAATAGTAAATAAATAACTTATATATAAATATAAGTAAGTATAAGAAAATTACTATTAAAAAGTTATACTTAGTATTATTAAGTTTTTAAAATTATTAATAAAATAAAATACTTTTCTTTTTTATATTTTTTAATATATTAATAATAGTAATAATATAAAAAGTTACTTATATAACTTAAATATTATTAGTGTTAAAGTTTAATTAATATTAAATAGTAAAAAAATAACTTATATAAAAAAATAAGTAAGTATAAGGAAATTACTATAAGAAAAGCTATACTTTTTAATTACTTAGTATTTTAAGGTTTTTAAAAATATTTATAAAATAAAATACTTTTCTTTTTTATGTTTTTTAAAATAATAATAATAGTAAAAATAATAGTAAAAATAATAGTAAAAATAGTAATAATAGTAATAACAGTAATAATAGTAATAATAGTAATAATAGTAATAATAGTAATAATAGTAATAACAGTAATAATAGTAATAATAGTAATAATAGTAATAATAGTAATAATAGTAATAATAGTAATAATAGTAATAATAGTAATAATAGTAATAATAGTAATAATAGTAATAATAGTAATAATAATAGTAATAATAATAGTAAATAAAGGGAAACGTTTATAAATGTTAAAAATATCTATTAAGGGAAAACTAGACTAAACTAGGAAAAAACCCTTATATAGACTTACTTAATCTGAGTTAGAATATATATCTTCCAAGGAAGAGGAACTAGATAAATCCTGGGATTTATTTAATTTCTCTTTATCCTTAGAGGAAGATATAGTATCTGAATCCTTAGATAAAGAGCTATAATAATTATATAGCTCTGAATATTGCTTAATAGCAATATTTTCCTCCTTTTCCCAATTCTTTAGTAGAATTAGTTGCTTAATAGTATAATGCTTTAAGGAGGTTCGCCACTTAGTAATAATATTACCTCCAGTATTAAAGGTGCTTTCTATTGCACCAGAAGTAGCAGGAATAGCTAGATATCTTCTAGCAAGTATACTTAAAATAGGGAAAGATTTTTGGTTTTCTTCCCACTATTTAAATATATCTTCCTTTATTATAATATTAGTATAGTAATATAATATAATAGGAATAAATATTTACTTACCTTATCCTCTCTAGGGTCTAAGTTAGTAAAAGTAGGGATTTCATTCTTTCGAGTTCTTTAAATAGATTTATCCCTCTCATTAAGGAATAACCCTTTATAAAGGTTAGAAGATTTAGGCTTAGGCCGAGGGTTAGAAAAGGTTCTAGGCTGAATAGGCCCCCCAATTTCTACTTGAAATCGGGTATTTTCTGCCTCTGAATTCTCTGAATTCTCTGAATTCTCTAAGCCTAGCCCTAGGCCTAAATTAGCCTAATTTTCCTTATAAGTAGGAAGAAGCCTAGTAGTAAAGTTAGTAATAATAATAATAATAATAATAAACATTATACTTACAGATCATAATCTTTTTCTAGGTTATCGAGTAGCCTTTTTATTGTTTTTGGTTGTAATCTAAGCTTATCTTTTATAGTAATAAGATTAAGCCTAGGGTCTAATAACATAGCATATAAATAAGGCTTATAAAAGTGATAATTATTCCCTATGTCTTGTGGGAAATAATTACCTAGCTTTTCTAGGCCAATATCTATAGAGGCTATAAAGACCTTACCAAAAGGATTATAAACATGTTTCTAGTTAAATAAGTTAGTATAATTTAATTAAAAAAGGTAAAAAGGATATATACCTGACTATTATAAGCCTTTTGGTCCTCTTTAATATTATTAAGATATTCATATATCTTAATAATAAAAAGTAGGACTAGACCTAAAGTATTATACTTCTGGCTTTGAAGTATAATAGTAGGCTCATAGAAAACCTCTAAAATACTGCTTAAGGTAGCTAAATCAGCCTATTCTTGTGTTGTAGGCATTGCATCCTTAAGGGCAGCAATATTAGTTTCCCTATTAAGAAGAATAATAGCTTCTTTAAGCTCTAAAGAAGTATTAATCATCTTATAGGTCGAATTCCACCTAGTTTCATTGGCTATAAATATTATAATTAGTTATAACTTATAAGAATAATATAAGAAGAAATAAAGTCTTACCTAAAGGGATTTTTGTAATATTACAATTCTTAGCTAAGTTGCCTTGTTTTTTTGCTTTTCTAAGGCATTTTAACCAAGTTTTATATAAAGCTTGGTTATTCTTAATAAGAATAGCAATCCTTTTAACCTTTCCTAGAATACCTATAACTAATATTAGTATTATAGTAGTAAAAATTATAAAATAATTACTTACCATTAGCTAAGGATTTAAATTGTTGAAAATTAGGATTTCCTTGGATATACGAAGTTTCTTCTGTAGAATAGTGAAGATATTCACTATTCTTAAAGCTTTCTAAGTCTTCCTTAGAAGACGTAGATTTAATAAAACTCGTAATAATATCCTTAGCTACAATGTTTAAAACATGAGCTATACATCGGATATTATATGGTTCAATACTAATATTATTATAACTCTTATTAATATAAGAAGTTATAAAAGTATTATTATTAGAACCATTATCCCGAGTAAAACTGTATATAATTAGAATTATAATTATATAAAATTATTATTAAAAGAAATAACTTACCTAAGGATATCCTTAGGCTCTAAGTAATAATCCTTAATAAGATTATTAAAGCATTGGTGAATATAAGCTCCAGTATGTGAATTTGATAAATATTCAAATCCTATAAGTAAATAGTTAGTAAATAGTTAGTAAATAATAAGAATAATAAGACTAATTAAAAGACTTACCAATTAGCTTATACTCAAGCTTAAAATTCGGATTAAGCTAGCTTATAATAACCCCTAGATAAGACTTTGAATTAAACGAAGTCCATATATCTAGTTAAACCGAAATTAAACCTTGATATTTAATTTGATATTGGATTTGTTGAAGGATTTTTTGCTTAGATGAATAATACATAGTATTTATCCTATGTGTTATTGTTTGGTGGCTAAGCAAAGAAGCTAAATTATTATTCCTATAAATATAAATTAGCTTAAATAACTAATTATTATAAGAGAATAACTTACCTAGAATAATAATTTAGCAAATTTTTAAAGGATTTGCTATTGATTGTAGCAAAAGAAAGGTTATTTTCTAGTATAAATTTAATAACTAGAATAACTGCTTCTTCAGACGAAAATTCCTCTGAAATAGTGTGATTTCGAGGTCTTTTGTTAAAAAAAAGAGGTTAAAGAAGATTGATTTGTAGGGGTTGATACTACTGGAATCTCAGGTACTAAATATAATATTAGTATGAAAAAATAGAAAAAAATAGAATAAAATAGAATAAAATAGAATAAAATAGAATAAAATAGAATAAAATAGAATAAAATAGAATAAAAAACTTACTAGTAATCTTTTCAGGTTGTTTTTCTTCAGATTTAGAAGTAGCAATCTCTGGATGCTTAATTCGATAGTGATAAACACTATTAGAAGCTTGGAATCTTTTTGCTTTACTTCTAAAAGTAAAAGTGCAATTAGATTGCGTACAAAAGCATATAATTTCCCTTTCTTTATTATATTTAATATCAGATAACTGATAATTAAATAAATTATGGGTAAAAATATATGCTTTTGAAGAAAACTCGTAATCTTGTTGATTTTCAAGGGTTTTCTTATATAATCCTTGAAGATAACTTGCTTAAGAAGGCTTTGAAGCTAGGCTAGCTTGGCTAGGCCTAGAAGGTAAGCTAGGCCTAGAAGAGCTAGGCCTAGAAGGGCTAGGCATACTAGCATCAGAATCATTATCCGAGGGGCAAAAAGAGGAATCCATATTGAAGTATGTTTTTTTCTAATTTTTCTGATTTTCCTGATTTTTTGCTGATTTTTGCTGATTTTTGCTGATTTTTTCGATTTTTCTTAGAGTTTGATTTTGAAAGGTTGAATTTTTCCGATTTTTTCCGACCTTTTTCCGATTTTCCTCAATTTTTTTGGATTTTTTTCTGATTTTTCTGATTTTTTGTTTTTTTATGTGTTTTTATAAGTTATTTATAAAGCAAAAAGACTATAAAAATAAAGGTAAGCACAATAAGTAGTAAAGTGTGTAGCCTAACTATGTAAGGGTTTTTGTAGTTTTTTTTGGATTTACTAAAGTAAAAAGAAAGAGAAAAGAAAGAAAGAAAAGAGAAAGTAAAGGAAAACCCCTCTTTTGAAAATTTTTCGTAAGTGGGTCACAAATGACGTAACATACTAACTATCCAATCAGACTAGTAAGGACCCACAATAAACCCTAATCGTCCAATCAGTCAAGCAAGGACCCACATAAGACCCACTTTTCGGACCCACTTTTTAATATAGCTTATATTAGTTCTAAATAATAACCTTATTATTTTAAATCTAGTAAATATAGCTTTTTTACTCTTTTTCTAGGAAATTTTACTATAAAATTATTTATTTTATTTTATATAAATTATTTCTTATGTATTTAAGTATTAGATTAAGATAAATTAGGTATTATAAAAGTATTATAAGCTAATTATACTTTAAATTCCTTAGATTACTTAATAAATAAATAAACTAGGATTTCTTTTTATTAAAATATTATTTTAAAAATTAATATATAGTTTTATATTACTTATATTATACTTAAAGGCTTTTATAATAAATAAAGCTTTTAATTTAAATAATATAAATAATATAATATCTTTTATTATATAATTATACTATTTCTTTTTAACTTTTTATTGCTAAATTACCCTTTTTAATTCTATATTTTGTAAAAGAAAAGAAAAAAATAAAAGATATTTAAAACGAATATATATTAAATCTAAAAAATAAGTATTATTTTAAATAAAAGTTATAGTAATAATATTAATTTTAATATATATAAAAGTTTAAATATAGTTTCTTAATATAATTATTTAGATTTATAATATATTATTTTATAATATTTAAAAAAGTATATATAGGGTATTTTTTAGTAATAAAAAGTCTTATTTAAAATAATAGAAATTTAATTATTAGAAAATAGATATATAGTTAATATAATATCTTATAATATATAGAAAAATTCAAAGAATCTAATTAACTTTATAAACTTACTATATATACCCTATACTAGAAGATATAACTAATAGTCTAAAAGATAGGAAATTTAGATAATTAATAGTAAATTTAATAAAATACTTATTATAAAAACACTTATATTAATTTAATAGAGAAAAATCTAAAGTATATTATAAGATATTAACATACCCCACTTTTTTTTCTCCTAATATTACATTTGTAATGTTTGTAATGTAATGTAATATAATGTAATGTAATTACACATTACATTACATTACATGCTCTGACTATATCTAGCTATATAAAAACCTAGATAAGTCTAAACTAGCACTCCTATAAGCAGAGCATGTAATGTAATGTAATGTAATGTAATATTTAGGGTTTGGATGTAATGTGTAATGTAATGTAATGTAATGTAATGTAATCTGTAATTATTACATATTATATTACATTACATTACAAACATCACAGATGTAATATTAGGGAAAAAGAAAAGTGGGGTATATTAATATCTTATAATATAGTTTAGAATTTTCTCTATTAAATCAATATTAGCGTTTTTATAATAGGTATTTTATTAAATTTACTATTAATTATCTAAATTTCCTATATTTTAGACTATTAGTTATATTTTCTAGTATAGGGTATATATAGTAGGTTTATAAGCTAAATTAGATTCTTTAAATATTTCTATATATTATAAGATATTATACTAAGTATATATTTATTTTCTAATAATTAATATTTTATTATTTTAAATAAAACTTTTTATTACTAAAAATACCCTATATATACTTTTAAAATAATATAAAAAATATATTATAAATCTAAATAATTATATTAAGAAACTATATTTTGACTCTTATATACCTTATAATTAATATTATTAGTATAAGCTATATTTAGAATAATATCTATTTTTATAGATTTAATATATATTATTTTTAAATTTCTTTAATTTTTTTCTTTTCTTTTATAAAATTTAGAAACAAAATATAATAATTTAAGATTAAAAAGATTAAAAAAGCTATATTTACTAGATTTAAGATAATAAGGTTATTATTTAGAATTAATATAGCTTATATTAAAAAGTAAGTATAAAGTAAGTAAGTCTTCCTAATTATAGTACTTACTTCTTAATAGCTTATTTACTTAGATATATATGATTTTCTATTAAAAAGAAAGTATAATTAAAAGTAAGTCTTCCTAATTATAGTACTTACTTTTTAATAGCTTATTTGCTTAGATATATATGATTTTCTATTAAAAAGAAGGTTTAATTAAAAGTGGGTCTAAAGTGGGTCTTCCTAATTATAGTACTTACTTTTTAATAGCTTATTTGCTTAGATATATATGATTTTCTATTAAAAAGAGGTTTATCTTAAAGTAAGTTTTTTTATAATAACTTATATTTACTAATATACTTAGTTTTATATAATCTTCTATTAAAATAAGTATATTAAAAAGTAAGTCTTTAATATTTTTCTTAGAAATAAGCTTAAAAGATAGGTTTTATTAGTTTTATAAGTTATAATTAAGATTAGTATAGTAATTTAACCTTAATCTATATTTTTAGAATCCTAATATATACTTTTCTAATTATTTAAGTAATTTCTTACTATTAATTTCTAATTACTTAACTTAAATATTAAAAAATCTAAAATAATTACAAATAATTACATGTAATGTAATGTAATGTAAAGCTCTGCCTATAAGGCCTGCTATATAATATACTAAGAGACTAGTTACTTAAGGTTTAACACTAGATTACAAACCTTATAGATAAAGGCTAGATTTATACTAGCTTCTTATTAGCTATAGCCCTTATTTTTCTTATTAAGAAATTAAATAAAAGTTAGTGGTTTTATATAAACTATTATATACTTAATAAGATAATAATATAGGACTATTACTTACTCCCCTTAATTAAGGAAATACTATACTCTCTTTCCTAAGTATACTAGTTTATAAAGGTAAATATTTATATAGTGTTTTATAAACTATAAATAACTAAGGGTAAGAAATACCTTATAGCCTTTTATATTAGGTTTAGGTTATTTAAGTAGCTAGTTTATTTATTTAGCCTAGCTAGTATACTAGTAACCTTCTAATACTATATTAATAAATCCTTAGGAGATATATTAGGGGATTTTATAATAGCTTACCTTAATAATATCCTAGTTTATTTAAGGGGATTAAGGAAAGACTATATAAAAAAAGTCTAACTTATCTTAAGATGCTTAAGGGCTATAGGACTATACCTTAATATTAATAAGTTAGTATTTGCTATAAAGGAAGTCTAATACCTAGGATATATTATTATAGTAAGTTATTTTATTTATTCTAACCTAGTAAAGGTAATAGCTATAAGGGAATAAGTAATACTTATAAAGCTATAAGGGAATAAGTAATACTTATAAAGCTATAAGGGAATAAGTAATACTTATAAAGCTATAAGGGGTTTAAAGTTTTTAAGGTTTATAAATTTTTACTATAACTTTATTAGAAACTTTTCTAAGCTAGTAGCTTCCTTTATATACCTTACTAAGAAAAATACCTCTTTTTATTAAGGGCTAGAGAAAAATAAGGCTTTTAAGAGATTAAAAAATACTTTTATTATATATTTAGTCTTAGTATAATAAAACCTAGATTACCTTATAGTAATTAAAGCTAATTACTTAGGCATAGCCCTTAGTAGTTATTTCTTATAATAAGGGTATAATAGTATACTATACCTAGTAGCTTACTACTTTACTAGCCTTATAGTATTATAAAAACTATATAATTTATAATAAGAAACTTTTAGCTATTATCTTATACTAAAAGGTATAGTTAGTAAAGTTATAAGGTATTTCTTACTTATTTATAATTTATATAGACTATAAGAACCTAGAATACTATATAATACTAAGGCTAATATTAGAATACTAGGCCTAATAGGTAGATATACTTATACTATTTAACTTCTATTTATAGTATAGACTTAGTATATAGACTTAATGCCTAGATACCTTATCTAGAAGGGAATAAGACTAATATAGTATATCTCTAAGAAAGGGATAAGTCCTATAATTAATTACTATTATATAACTATCTCTATTACTAGAAAGGAACTAGGATAGTTTTAATATAGCTTTATATATACCTTATATATCCTTATTACTAGTAAGGGAGGCTTTCTTTATAAGTAAGTACCTTTAGACTTTTTAGGATTAGGTTATTATATTAGACCTTATATATAGTATATTATTAAGGGCCAGAGCTTTGCACTACACTACACTACACTACATACTACACTACAAGGGAATTTTTTCAGTACACTACACTATATGTAGTATTTTGTAGTATTTTGTAGTATTTGTAGTATTTATAATTTTTAGTAATATAATTACTTATAATTACTTATAATAGCTTATAATAGCTTATAATGGCTTATAATATTATTAGTGTTAAAGTTTAATTAAAATTAATTAGTAAATAAATAACTTAAATATAAATATAAGTAAGTATAAGGAAATTACTATAGAAAAGGCTATACTTTTTAATTACTTAGTATTTACCTCTTTTTAAAAATATTAATAAAATAAAACACTTTTCTCTTTAATATTTTAGAAGATAATAATAATAGTAATAATAGTAATAATAGTAATAATAGTAATAATAGTAATAATAGTAATAATAGTAATAATAGTAATAATAGTAATAATAGTAATAATAGTAATAATAGTAATAATAGTAATAATAGTAATAATAGTAATAATAAACTTTAATATCTCTTTTTAAGAAAGAATTATATAACTAATTAAAAAGAGTATAAACTTTAACTAAGTAAAAGGTAATTATAAGAACCCACTTTAAACCTACTTTTATTAATACCTCTTTGTTCTAAGACTAGATTATAGAAAAAGCATAAAAGTTATTAGTAAGTAAAGGTATAATTAGTAAGACCCACTTTAGACCCACTTTTATTAATATCTCTTCTTTCTAAGACTAGATTATAGAAAAAGCATAAAAGTTATTAGTAAGTAAAGGTATAATTAGTAAGACCCACTTTGGACCCACTTTTATATAATAATATATAACTAAGTAAGTAAGCTAAAATTAGTATAAGTTCTTAAACTTACTTTTAAAGCTTTTTTTTCTAATTTTATTAATTAAGGAAAATATATTATATTCCTTTTTAATCTTATAAAAATAGAATCCTTGCCCTTTTCTAAAAGCTTTTTATAGGTTTTTTGTATTTCTTCTAGCTTAAAAAACCTAAAAACTTAATATAATTATTTATAATTAAGATAAAATAGCTATATAGCTATAAAACCCTTTATAATAGAAAGTAAAATAATCTCTTTATTATAAGTAACTTATTTTTATAAATATATTATTATTAGATTTATTATCTTATTTATATATAATAATAAATAATTTCTTTAGGGTAAATCTTAGATTTAAAGTAAAAAAGTATATTAAAAAGAATTATAAATCTAATAAAAAAGCTAGAAAAGTAAAATAACCTTTAGAATTTAGGAAAAAACTAGGGTTATATATAAATACTAAAAGATACTATATCTAACTACCCTATTCTTATTATAAGCTTAATAGTTTAAATAAGTATAAACTTTAAAGATTTATAACTAAATAACTAAATTCTAATAGAAAAAAAGGCTTATATTAAGTAAATAAAGAAAAATCTAAATAATATTATAAGATATTAATATGCCTTACTTTTATTTTTACCCTTATACTACATGTAGTATTTGTAGTGTAGTGTAGTATTTACTACATTACATTACATACTACACTATATTATAATTCACTACACTACATACTACAAGGAAAGTCAAAATACTACAAATACTACACTACATGCAAAGCTCTGTTAAGGGCTATCTAGAAGGGTACCTAGAAGTTTTCCCTAGAAGTAATAATAAGAGAATAAGTTATAAATTACTTTATAAGTACTTATAGTACGCTTTAGTTCTAAGTGTATATATAGGTCCTAGCCTAGGAGCCCCTTATAATAACCCTTATCTAGTAGTACTATAACTTACTAGTTATAAAATACCTAGGCTATAATACTATATTCTAAATACTATAGTAATAGTTTTATTAGGATAAAATATTATAGGATATTATAAGGTTTATTTATAACTACTACTATACTAGTAGTTATAAAAGCTAGTAATAGCGCTAAGGCTTACTAAAACTCTTACTAATTTCTAACTAGTTTTAGTTATAAATCTTTATTAATTTTATAATAAACTTACTAGTGTTATTATTTAAGAGACTATAATACCTTATAGTTATTATAAATAAACTATTAAAGTTTATATAGCTTAAGGCTATAATCTTTATAAAGGCTAAGGATTATATAAAATATTTTAAAATAGTTTAGTAAAGATTTAAGGGGTTCCCTTAGTTTATTATTATAAACTAAGGCTTAGATTAGTTAGGAAAATTCTAGATAATACTATATTCCTTAGTAAGAATAGATTAATTACTCTTTATATTATATTACCCTTAGACTAATAGTAGTATAAAATAGGTAAATTAAGAAGTATAAGTAATCCTATATATTACTATTTCCTTCTTATAGTATAACTAGCTAGGATATCTTATTACTTATTAACTAGTAATAAATAATAAAACCTTATTAGTTACTAAGGTAAGCCTAAATAAATTACTTTATAGCTATAACCTAAAGCTAATTTAATCCTAGCTAAATATACTTATATTTATAACTATACTAAAGGGTAAAGCTATTTATTTCCTAAATTACCTTTAGGAAAGCACTTTTCTAGCCTAAGCTATAATAGCTTATATATAATAATAATAGTAGGATATAATCTTAGCATTAAGACACCTAGTAAAATACTTCTAAGTTAGGGATAAGGTATAGCTATTACTTAGAAATATTAAAATAAACTACCCCTTAAGGAAACTTAACTAGGTAGCTATAAAGTATATAGTTATAGAAGTACTAACCTCTCTTATAGTTTAACTTAATATACTAAAGGGTATTTATCTAGTTTTTTATATAAATCTTATTAAATAAGTAATAAAGGACTTACTCCTAAGCTAATAGCTATAAGACTTATACCTAGGTTTAGAATAAGTCCTAGTAAAAATAATAATAAACTTATTAAAAAATACTAGGTTAAATATATTCTAGTAACTAAGAATATACTAAGGTAAGGAGAAAAGTAGAATATTCTAGTTAAGTAAGTAAAATACTTTTATTTAATATAAAAACTATTAGAAAGTATAAAGAAAATATAGGTACTTAATAAATTTAAGGTAAAATAAGGTAATATATAAACTAATAATAAACTAAATTAATTTTAAAGAACTTATATAACTATAAAAACTTCTATAAGTACTTAAGATATAAAATTACTATATTTCTTTACTATTACTTAGTAAGAATAATTATCTATAGGCTTTACCTATAAGTTACTATTAGAAAATAAGGTAAAGAGTATTACCTTTCTTTAAAGTTAGTTTACTACTAATATAGCTATAGTATTATTATTACTAGGTATTAGAGCTAGTATAATAAATTATTTATCTTATTTAGCTTAGGTATAAGCTAGGATTTAAATAGTATAAATAAGGTTACTATAAGAGGTATAAGTAAGTAAGGGAGTAATAAAAGATTTAGTATAAGAATAGTAAGTATAAGAAGTAAGACTAGGAGAATAAGAAATATTATTCCTAGCTAGGGAATAGCTAGCTCCTAAGGCACTAGAAATATAGTTATAGGTTAGACTTACCTTAAAGAGAAAATATAAATACTATTAGTAGTAATAAGAAGGAGATTTATTACTTAATCTAGTAATTTAAAAATATTACTAGTTTTTATTTTAGTAATAAGAAATTAAAGCTTAGAGAAGTATAGTAAACTACTAATATATCTTTTTATATATTATACTTAGCTTACTAATAACTTATTAGTTTTATTAAAATAAAACACTAGTAACTTACTATATAAAGTTAGCTATATTATAATTACCTAAAGGGCTAGTGCTAATAAAAAGGTAATATTAAGGCTAGTTATATTTATTATAAGTATATTTATAACTAGGGATACCTTAAGGGCTAACTAAATAAAAGCTAGGTTAAACTAGGCTTAGGTAAGAAAGGTATTTTACTAATTAATAAGGTAGTAATATCTCTAGGATAGGATAAGTATTTTCTTTTTTATTTCTAGAGTCTTTAGGACTCTAGGCTTAATAATATATATACTTATTATAATCTTAGTCTTAAGATTCTTTAAGGTATAATAAAGATATATATTAGTAAATAAAAGCCTAGTATACTAGATATAAGTAATATAGTATTACTAATATAAAGGATATAATTCTTTACTTACTAAAGAAAAATAATCTAATACTTTAGTAGTAAAAGCTTATTTTATATAAAGCCTATAAGGGCACTAGACTAACTTAGGGGTAGTATACTATTTATTATTAGAGTTACCTTTTATAAGATACTTACTAATAAAATAGAATAAGAGTATTATAAAAGTAGCTAGAAGGCTAGGGGAATTAGTAAGATTCTAAGGTATATTTAATAAGGGAGTGTTTAGTATAGTAAGAGGGTTTAATAGAAATAAAAAGAAAGGTATAATAGGATTATAATACCTAAATAATAGTATTATATAAGGGAAAGTATAATAATATAAGAGAAATAAGTAAGATATTTATATAGGTAATTATACTTATATTAAATACTTTATAAACTAGTAAGGGTAAGGTAAGATACTATAATAAATAAGGTATTAGTAAGGTAAATATATTATATATATTATAATATAATATATAGAAGTAAGGTATACTTATATTAGGTACCTTATAAATAAGTAAGAGTAAGGTAAATATATATAATAAAAATAAACTATTAGTAAGGTAAACGCATTATATGTATTATAATATAATATATAGAGGTAAGGTAGGTATTATTATAATAAATAACAGGTTAGTAAGATAGGCGCGTTATGTATATAATAATATTAGATAAGAAGTAAGGGTAGTTTTTTTTTTTGTTTTGTTATAATAACTAATAGCGTGTAAGGTAAGGTTATTATATATACTACTAGGGAATACTATAAAAGGAAAATTTGTTAGTAATAGATAAGTAAGGGTATATATAAGGGCTTAGGCTTTACCTAAGTATTATTTATATAGTAAATAAGGAGGGGTAAGTAAAGGTAGCTAGGGTAAGGAAAAGGGGGCTTATATAAGGAGCTAAGGGGGTATAAGGGGTATTACTAGGGATAGCCTCTTTTCCTTTCTCTTTTCCTTCTTAAGTCTCTTAATACTATATTGACGTCCTATTGCAGTCGCCTAGGGGCCAGTCCATAACACTTATATACTATTATATAATAGATTTATTATTACTTTATATTATTAGCTAGGTAATTACTAGTATATATTACCTTAGTTTTATTATTATAAAAGGTTTTTAAATTTAACTAGAATAATATATTTAAATTTACTAAGTTTATGTGAGAACAAAGGGATAGCTAGGCAAGAGGTATAGGGGCACTCGTATATTGACTAAAGCTTGCTAGGTCTAAGTGTGTTATGCGCGTAAGTCGCTGGCTTATAGCTAGTGGCTCGCTAGTGTTACGTAGACCTAGCCCTAGGGCGCGGCGTGCCTGCCTAGTGGTGCGCTGGCGCACGGGTGTTGTGAGTGGGGCCTCACAGTTTACTTATAAATTCTTATAAGTATTACCTTTATATATAAGTACTTTATACTATATTTTAATAAAGCTTTATAAGTATATACTTACTATAAAGTTAAGGTTAGGTAAGAAAGCTAAAAATAAGGGATTAGTTAGTATAATTATCTAAGGGGTAATTATAAGTTCTTTACTTAATCTAGCTAATTATAAATTTACCTTAATTTTTTTAAGCTATACTTTTATATTTATAATATTTTACTTTATATAAGTATATTATACCTAAGCTTATATAACCTTATAATACCTTTTAGCTTATTTAAATTATTATTATTTCTAGATTTAGTATTACTATATTAATTAAGGCTAAGTAGTATTTATTATACCCTTTTTTATTAGGCTTTAAAGTTAAGGTATATAAGTTATTACTTAGGTACTATAAGTTTATATCTTCCTTACTAAGTAATATAAGTATAAGTATATTTTAAGTAAATATTTTATAGCTTCTTTATATTTAAACCTAGCTAATAGTTTATTTTCCCTAAAGGGTTTAAAAGTTTAACTTATAATAACTAAGTTAAGAAAATATAAATAAAGTAAAAACTAAGGTTCTTAGTTATAGCTAAAAAGCTATTACTTAGGGGTAGGTATATTAAGATCTTAAACTTTAATCTTTTATATACCTTATAGGTAATCCTTATTTAAATACCTTACTATATATATATATAGCTATCTAGTAGCTACTTAGTTATTTATATAACCTAAGGCTTATCTAAGGGTTTTATTATATAATCACTTTGTCCCTAGCTTGCTAGCCTCCGTGCTCCTAATATATATATAGTTTTAGTTACTATAATTTCTTTTTTTTATAAGGCTTAAATTAATTATACTACTATAAAGAGGTTATTAAAGAAAATATAATAACTTATAATTTGTAGTTATATTACTAGTTTAAGGACTATAGCTTAGGTCTTTACTAAATTATTATTATAGTACTTCCTTTTATATATTTCTAATAATTATATAAAGATAGGAATATAAAACTTCTAATATAAAAAGTAGCTTTCTTATATAGTAACTTATACTTTAAGGCCTTTTAAAGTTAGCCTTTAAGGTATTATAACTTTTACTTAGCTTTTCCTTATAAATTAAATTATATATTTATCTATAGAGATAAGTAAGCCTAGTATATAAAGTATAGTAAATACTTCTTAAATTAAATTAGACTATTTAAAAACTTATAATAATAGGTAATTTATTAAGTTAAAAGGCTTTTTAAATAATGAAAAGGTATATATAAAGTAAAAAAGCTATTTAAATTAGTTATAAGTTATTTACTTTATAATTAAATATAAAATTTTAAGTATTTTTAGCTATAAAGTAACCTAATAGCTAGAAATTTATTTTTAGGCTAAATTTCTATGTAAATTAGTACTTTAAGCTATATATATACTTTATTAATTATATTTACTTTTTAATATAAAAGCTCTTCTTAAGGAGGGTTTTCTATAGCTTATAGGTATATAACCTAACTATTTATCTAATTAACCTATTTTTATACTAGTATTTTAGGGTAAAAAAGCTAGAATAAGGTAATAGGGTTATTAGGAAGGTTTATTATAATAAATTTATAGCTTAGTAGTTTAAAAGGTTAAAAAGTAAAGCTATAAGTATAACTATAATTATACCTAGCTATTAGTGCTATATACTGCCTAAGGTAATAGCCTAGTCTAGCTAGGAAATATTATATATAGGTTTTATATAATAGATTATTTTAATTAGGAACGCGTACTTACGTGATTACTAACCTTGTGGCAGGGGGCCTGTGGGGCCCCCACTGATCCACAAGGTGGACCGTGTCTAAGGAGATAGTCGCGTTACTACTGCTTCGGAATTACTGGGACCCACTGTATGTATAGTTCTTGATTACACAAGCCGCTCATCCCAGCGTCAACGTAGTAAATACAAGTTATCCCGTCCCGTCAGGTATATCGTCCGCGCTGTCCTTCCATGACTGCCTCTCATGCCAACTGCTCACTCCATGCCGGTGCTCCTCCTCACGGCAAAAAAGTAGTTGCCAACCTTCTCGCCCCCCCGCACTTCCTTCCATCCCAGCCCTGGAACATACATGACGCCCGTGACTCTAGGACTGTCCCAACCCTGGCCCATGAAGAACCGCCGCAGCTCCTCCTCGTTGATGTACTTGTCCCAATCGTGAGTCCCGCGCGGAACGATGCGCAAAAGATGCTCTGCCAGCAGATTTGTCGTGAACCAGCTCATCCACGTTCTCGCAATCGTGCTCATGACCAGCCACCCGCCGGGCTTGACAAACGGCCGGACTCGTTGCAGGAAGGCACCTGGCTCGTCGACGTGCTCAATGACTTCGAATAAGCTGACGACGTCGTAGCGATCCTTGTTCTCCCGCGGCACCTCGAGTTCCTCGATCGAGCTCTGTCTGTAGAAAAGCTTGCCACTTAGCGACGGATCCTTCTTTGCATGAGCCTTTGCAACGGACAGGACGGAGGGTGTCGGGTCAATCGCTGTGACTTGTTTCGTTGTGGGCAGCCGTGCAGCACTTTCAGCAAAGATACCACCACCGCAGCCGATATCGAGGTAGGTCAAGGTCGAATCTTGTAACCTGGAAGCTGTCGTTTCGGGTCGCGATTGTAGGCAGCCCCTGATGAAGTCCTGCCGCACCGGGTTCATCAGGTGCAGAAGCCGGGACGAGCCGTGGGGATCCCACCACTCGGAAGCGAGGGCATTGAAATGCGAGACCTCTTGGGGGTTCACGGATGAAAAGGTCGAATGCCACTGCTGGCTCGTAGGCGGGCAAGCTTTGTCCGAGTGTACGCGTGGGCAGGCGTTGCCACGCGCAGGGGCGCTCGAGTGCGGTGTCCTCACACGGCCGAGGACGCGACCGACTGTTCTCAACGGCGGCGTCATGGGCGCTCAAGCTGATGCTGTCGAGGAACAGAGCTGGTTAGAAGTAGAAGCTGGAGAGCGGGAAGATGTGGGATATTATTCAATTCGCCGAGGACCCACTGTACATGTACGTACAGTGGGGTGTGCACGGCACCGAGGAAAGCAGCCCACCCGGTACCGACGGTTCCTTCCCATTACACCCATTACACCCATTACACCTATTGCACCACCGCCGCTGCTCACGGTTCGTTCCTCCAGTCATAAAGACAAAGCGACACTTCGTCACGGGCCGGCTTCAAACCAACATGCCTGCTTCAACGATACCGACGAGTCAATTCGACTCCATCCCCGACACAATCGAGGCTTTCCGTAAGTAGCCGCCCCGGCGTGTGCCTGCACCCGTCCCGTACCAGCCGGCGCTAAACAAAGTTCCTTCCCCAGGCCGAGGTGAATTCATCCTGGCCCTCGACGACCCCGGCCGCGAGAATGAGGCCGATCTGATCATTGCCGCCGAGGACGTCACCACCGAGCAAATGGCCTGGATGGTCCGCTACACCTCTGGCCTCATCTGCGCGCCCATGATGCCCTCGCGCGCCGACGCCCTCGAGCTGCCCGTCATGGTCTCGGCCAGCCAGGACTCCCGCGGCACCGCCTACACCATCTCCGTCGACGCCGCCCACGAGTCCGTCACCACGGGCATCAGTGCCCACGATCGAGCCCTCTGCTGCCGCTCCCTCGCCAACCCCAAGTCCTCTCCCACCAGCTTCATCCGCCCCGGTCACATCCTGCCCCTGCGCGCCGCCCCCGGCGGCGTCCGCCAACGAAGAGGCCATACCGAGGCCGCCATCGAGCTCTGCCGTCTCGCCGGCAAGAACCCTGCCGCCGCCATCGCCGAGCTCGTCGAGGACGGCGAACCCACGCCCGGACAGCCCACTCTCACCCGAGCTGGCATGATGAGGGGCGAAGAGAACATCGCCTTTGCCAGAAAGTGGGGTCTCAAGGTCTGCACCATCGCCGATCTCGTCGAGCACGTTGAGAAGATGGAGGGAAAGCTCAAGTCAAATGGGGTGTAGAAGGAAACTTTACAGGAAGAAATACCACGTATTACATGACGAAGAGAAGGAAACCCCCCCCCCAAAAAAATTGAGAAAGGAATGCCGCCTCCAACCAAACGCGGACTTGCAGTGACGACCGTCCAAAGATATTCAACGAGGGAGAAGGAGGATGGGGACCAGAAAGCACCAATCCTCATTTGTTCGGCTATTTATGAAAGATTCCCTGGGACCCCTCTGTATCTAGTATTCGCAATGTTCGCTTCTACAGTGCATGTATGGGCTTGCAATCTACGGAACGAGATGTTTCCAAAGCAAGAGGGCTGCGCACCTATGCACTTTTGGTTTTACTTTCTCCGGGTTCCACCTCTTTTGTGTGTAGAAGTTATTATTTTTGCATATACCTCTATCAAGCATGTATTTGACACTGGAAAGAAAGCAGAGGTGACAAATTTTGAAGCGACGCTCGCATGTTCTTCGTAACACCAATCCCAGAGTGCGACGTATGCATGTTCCATGTTCCATGTACGTGTGCGCCTACGAATGCTGTCATGATGCATGCTTTAAGAGGGGAGGAGGAGAGCAAACGCCTCGACAGGGAATATATACATGCCGTGAGCATGAAGAAAAAAAAATCGAGCCATTACGCCAGGTGAGGGAGGGGGGGGATAAATCGACCTATGCCATGAAATTATCCTCCAGACTTCTCCCTGTCGCCACGGCCCCGTCACCCAACCTCATATTCGCAGCCTTCTTCAAGAAGTCGCCCTCCTCATCCACCACCTCGCCGACTACACGTCCCGGGCCCGTCCCGCTTCTCACTTGGATCTTGATCTCGCCTTCGACGCCGTCCATTCTCAGCGTCGACACTACCGAACCAGGAGGGGGGGGTTTCAGTCCAGGCTGGGGCGACATGCTGACGAGTTCTCTAAAGAAATTGTTGGCTGCTTCGCACCCGTCCAGAAGCCACTTGAGACAAATCGTGACGCGCTCCTTTGCAAACGGGTTGTGGTCATCGTACGCGCAGCTGTTAAGGAGAGGCACGATGCCGTTGAACTTGATCATTTGGGATTGCACCAGGGGATTGCCAGGGCTGCTTTGCCCGGCGACGGGTTGGAGAAGCGTGGCGAGGATGGTGAATATTTGGCCCTTGATGCCGGGCCAGGGGAACTTGTGAGCAGATTCTTGGACGGGCGGTGGGAGGGAGGGGGAAGGAGATGAGGGCTCCGCGGCATAGGGCCGCTCGATCATCGGGTTAGTATTGTTCAGGCTGGGGGTCGGAGGACTCGGTTTCGTCTTGGGCGAGCGCCTAGGCAGTTCTATCAAAGGTTTCTTGGCAACACCTGCTTCGAGGCCGCTTAGTATGGCGATGAGGTCGTAGACCGTCTCCCACTCGATGAGCTTGGTGCGCGTATCCGTCATTTCGGCAACTGTGGTGAGGAAATCTAGATATTGCGCGAGACCGTCCTTGGCACGCTCCATATCCCAGCTGTCGACGGGGAATTCGGCCGAATCACATTTATCCTCGCGAATTTGGGCCTGCAGGTGCATCAACGCGGCACACTCGGGCACAACGCGCGTGCGAAAGAAGCTGAAGAAGAAGTGGACGAGCTTGATGTCTCTGGACTCGTCTTTTTCATGGGGTAAAGGTATGGTGGAGCAATTGTTACTACTGCCACCGCTAGGAGCAGTATTGGTAGTAGTCGTAGGAGTGACAGGGTTGTTACCATTACCAGGATTGGTGCTGTTACGCGCAGCGTTGTTGGTAGCAACAGCAGCGGTGTTATTGGCATTGTTGCTGAGTCTGGCCCTAAACATGTGGCTGACAAGTCGCAGAAGGACAGTTTGCGCGGGGGAAATTATATCCTTGGGGATGCGAAGCGAGTTCCATGCATATGGAATCAAGGCACTGTGGTGAAGAGCCTCCACTATCTGGGTAGTGACCTGGAAGATGAGCGACTGTTCATCTTTGTCCCAGACGGCAATGAAGACGAGAAGCTCTCGCAGCAGACTCTTGCCGCAGTCCAAGGCTAGAAACATTCTACATCTCGTTTTTTGCAGGTTCTCTCCAGCACGGGTGAGACCAGATCCCGCATTGTCCAGGATGCAAGACTTGACAATCATATGCAATGCTTCAATCTGCTTCGGGTCAAGAATGTTGGGCACTTCAGTGAGGAGCCCGGTCAAGGGCCCCTCGCCATAGGACTCATCGTCGTCTTCATCATCTATATCATCGTAGTCATGGCCATAGTCATGCATATGGTCATGGTGGTGTTGGTGGTGGTGGTGGTGGTGGTGGTGGTGGTGATGATGATGATGATGGTCATGGTGGTGCTCACATCCAACGTCGTGCTCAAGGTCGTGGTCGTGGTCGTGGTCATTATGATGCTCACAGGTGTGGCCGTGGCCGTGGTCGTGGTCGTGGTCGTGGTCGTGGTCATGATCATGCACGTGTTCGTGTTGGCAGTGGTCATCATCCTCTTCCTCTTGGTCATGATGGTGATGACACCCGAAACACTCAGGACAGTGATGACAATGGTCTTGTTCTGAAAGCTCGTCGTCGGCAACTTCAGGCGGCGGTGAATGATCGCCATGGTATGAGTGAGAGTATCGATGAATTAAGTTCGTCTTGCAGTGCTCGGCTCGGGACTGTGCGAATTCCACCGACGGCGTGTGCACAGTCCATTCTTCATAGTTTGGGTCCCGCGCTCGCAACCACCAAGTATCAATCTCTCGGGACACGCGACCATAAGCCTTGTCCTGCTCGAACTTGTCTGTCTCGTCCGGTTTCCACACAGGATTGATCTTCTCGTTGCTGTCCCCAACGTCGCCGGGCATATTGACAGTACCTTCGGGCAGCCAGTTCCAAGCCAGCGGTCGGATAGGCGCCAGATTGCCGGGTGGTTTGTCAGACTGATTCTCCGCGTAGTCCTTGAGTAGCTTTCTAGCCGTGTCGCACATCTTCGAGTTCCGCTCCAGCCAATGCTGAACCTGCTGTTTGGCAACGTCTGGCCTGAACCCGGAGCCGTCGCCGACTCCGTCATCCTGGCCACCAAAGGCACTCTCGTCCTCGTCGAACAGGACGTCAAACCAGAAGGACATCTTATTGCGGTCATGCTTGGCGGTCCAGTTGTGCGCTTGCTGCAGGGAAGTGACGAGCAGCTTTTTGTCTACAGGGGGGTTCACTCATTAGAACAGAGTCAAATGCTGTAGAGCAAGGGGAATATTTCGAACTCACATAGCTCAGTGATATCAGCCAGCTTGAGCCTCTGGGTCTCGTCCAGAATCTCCCCATCGTACCCTTTACTCGTGACGTTTACGCAAAGGATGATGGTCTGATACACCATCTGGTCAAAGTGCACAGCCGCACATATATCCTGCGGAACCTCGGGCTCAGCATTGACCAAAAGATTTCTCGCAATGTGCATCAACTTGATCAAGGTCCCAAGGTCCTCTTTCATGCTGGCGTGGTTCATGACGATCAACGCTGTGCTCTCCTGGGGGGCGACGCCTTTCTCGGGGTCGTTCAAGCTCGACAGCGGCCCCACCGCTCTGGTCGTAAGGCTAGGAATGGCAGCGGCAAATATCCTGGTGAGCCATATCCAGATGGCAACATTGCGAGACAATGCCTCTCTATGCAGAACAACGATGGCTCCAGGTCAGCACGTGCTCTTCAGTTCGAGAATGAAAAAGGGGGCCGAGATGCAGGACAACTGATTACACGCACCGGGACGTCCTTAGAGTATGTGTCTTCTCTAGCGTTTTCGAAATCATGGAGCTCACTCGAGCCGCAGTCTGGGGTCCCATAGGGGGAGAACGGGTGAAATGGCCCTCGAGGCAGATGAGAGCTGCGGAGAAGCATCGCTCCTCAATGGATTCGCCCGTGCTGTCATGTCCAGTGGCAGGAGTCGGCGACGCGCCGTCTGCTAGCTGTGTCATTCTGCACTCGTATCTCCGTCTGGCCTGCCGTGCTTATGAGCAGCGGCGAAATACGGGCAAAGAAGCTGAGATGCACAAGGACGTTGGAAAATGGTTTGAAGTCGGTGAGGTTGGCTGCTCGCTCGTCACTCAAGATTTTGGCGGGGCCAGGCTCGGGCAGGGAAAAAAAAAAAAAAGCCCAACCAGCGGGTTGGCTGTGTGGTGGTTGGTCAGCAACAAGCCGCGGACGGCCTTGTATGTGGAACGAACATAAATCGCTTGTGTCACGCATGTCACGCATGAATGACTTCCGCACATGGTCATCAAGAAGTGTCTAAATAATAGCCGTGAATGAACTCTGATGGTTCTCGCTTCCCTGCCCAGCAACCCCTTCTTCCATCTGCCAGCCTATCGATAGCAAGCAACAATGTGCGCCAACAAGCAAAACAAAGCTTGCAATGCAAGAGATAAGATGGATGGCGGGGTACCCCCAACGTTCCGCCGTCGGCATCATTGCGACCTCGTCATTTTTTTTCCCACTTGCTACGGTTAACATAAACAAGCACATCGTAATTCATTCTAGAAAATAATTCTGTTCAAAACCTGCATTAACCTGTTCGCCAAACCCCATATCAACACCGCCTCATATTACCGAGCTTGTCTGCCCCCCACCAAAAAAAAAGATGTCCCAGCTCCCCACCACCTTCGACAGCACGTTCAACCAGATAATATATCCCCTCTCCAAAAGTTGTCGCGAAAAAAAAAAAAAAAAAAGCTGACGATATCCCAGAACCCGTCCACATCGCCGTCATAGGCGGCACCGGCCTCGGCCAACTAGAGGGCTACGAACCAATCGCCGAGCTGAATCCCATGACGCCCTGGGGCCCTCCCGCCTCGCCCATCCGCATCCTCTCCCACAAAGGCGTCAACATTGCCTTCCTTGCCCGCCACGGCCTCCACCACCAGTTCGCGCCGCACGAGGTCCCCAACCGAGCCAACATTGCTGCCCTCCGCCACATGGGCGTGCGATGTGTCATTGCCTTCTCGGCCGTGGGCTCCCTCCAGGAGCAGATCAAGCCCATGGACTTTGTCATCCCCGACCAAGTCATCGACCGGACCAAGGGCATCCGCCCCTTCACCTTTTGCGAGGGCGGCATCGTCGGCCACGTCGGGTTCGCGGACCCCTTTGACGCAGCATTGGCCGCTGTTGTGAAGCGCTGCGCCAAGAGCATGGAGGGCGACGGCGTCGTCTTGCACGACAAGGGGACTCTTGTTGTGATGGGTTCGTCAATTTTTTTTTTTTCTTTCTCCCCAAAGCCCATTCATTAATCTTTTTGCAATGTATTTTTTACCACACAAGCTGACTTTTCTTTTCTCTCCCACGAACAGAGGGTCCCCAATTCTCGACCCGCGCCGAATCTCACATGTACAGAGCATGGGGTGGCTCCGTCATCAACATGTCCACTCTGCCTGAAGCCAAACTCGCCCGCGAAGCCGAGCTCTCGTACCAGGTCATCGCCATGGCCACCGACTACGACTGCTGGCACTCGTTTGAGGACGTCAATGTCGAGCTGGTGTTGAAGTATATGAAGGCCAACGTCAGCAACGCCAAACGCCTGGTTGCTGCTGTCCTGGACCAGCTCTGCGAAAGTGAGCACAGCGACTTGGTCGCGGCCAAGCACTGGGAGGGGTACGCCCAGGGCGGCTTGAAGTTCATGACCAAGCCTGAAGGTCGGGATGCCGAGGCCATGAAGAAGATTGAATATTTGTTCCCTGGTGTTTGGCAGTCATAGATCGGTTGCTGATTGGCGGGCATAGAAACTAGAGTGGCATTTTGGAGCATTTGGGGGGGTTTTTTTTCTTTGTTTTTCTGTTTCTTATGGAAGAATTGAGAGTCACGGCAGCCACAGGAGCTTCATGTTTAAACCTGGAACCGCAGATGCATGGACATGAAATAGAAGGGCCAATCCAAACAATCAGTTGGAGAGAAGGTCAAATTCTTGAAGCAGACGCGGGAAACGTTTAAACCCTTATCCACTGGTCCTATTCCGATAGCTGATCCTCAAAACAAATAGAACACACAAACTTGATAAATGCCACAACAGTGACACAGCAGCCAGCCTGCGTATGCGTTCGAGGTTTCCCACGGCCATGAGAATCAGTTTCATGCAAACTCCAATCTCGAGAAAGCAAAGCGGCGATGGGTGTTGTGGGAGAAGCAAGTCGTCTGAGAATATCTGGTGTGACGCCAAACCAGTCTGTCTGTCTGTCTGTCTGGTCCATTGGTACAAGATCAACAACAAGTGGAAGACATACGATGAAGACGCACCAGAAGCAGGTCAGGATTATCCCGCTACTGCCTCTATGCCTGCCTGTCTTGGTTGAAGTCTGGGCTGTGGTGGTCATTGCCTGGAGCACCATGTGTCAAACAACCACCACCTCCTCCACCTCCCCCTCCCCCTCCCCTTGATAGTTGGTGATTCATTGTCTTTGAGGCTTTTTTTTAGCAAAATGAAAAAAAAGTCGTGATGCGCGGCGATCTACGTCGTGGTATTAGCCCGTTGGCCGGTTGACCGAGCCCGTGATAACTAAACCCCCTCCCCTCCTTTGCAAACAGTGAATTGTGGTCTCACCCCCTCCATGAAGCCCCCCATTTTGGCCAAGCATGACCTGTCACTTGTTGCGGGCGTGGGCAACATGCACACATGAGTGACAATCTTAATCCCAAGTTGCATGTACGGAGTAATCCGCATATGGCCTCTCTCTGGTCCTCGTCGGACAAACCCCTGGCGTACGCCAAGAGTGTTGAGGACAAAGGCAAAGGCAAAGTCAGCACCGCCGAAGCCATGTCCCGAATCGCTCCTCACGTCTTCAGGGATATCCAAAGGGGAAGGTGAGAGAGAAAGCTGCATGCGACGGACGACACCTGTCATCCTTGATGCCGACACTCGTACATACGGAGTACGAGGCGAGGCGAGAAGCGATTCATCTGCGCATGCGTATTACCTGGCTGTCGATGATCTCATGGTCATGGCAAACCGTCCCACATACGAAACCTCGTACATATTCGTACATGTCTTCCTTCTTCTCAGAGTAACTGCCTACGGGTTAGTCCGTACATACTAATTCTCTCCTCGACAAGCATCATCCCCTTCGCCGTTGCAACTCATACACGGGAGCACCCGAGGAAAAAGACGGGGCGTGCCCAGGATCTTGGTGCGCCCGGCACGTTGATGTTGATCAAGATCCAAGAACCCTGTTGTGCTCGGTCAAATCAGCATCCTACATGACAATAGATGTTGCTGTCCAGAGCCGAGTCATGTGCAAACGAACACGAGGATTGACGAGTTGTATTCGAAGGACACATCAATTACCATGGCCGATGGGGCCAGGCATCGCAACCTTTCTGTATGACAACGGCAATCTCGAGCGGCTTCGTAGCAAGCACAAGGGTCAAGAACCGAAGGCACGAATCAAGACAGCCAGCGGGACTCTCCCTCCTTCTCTCTCATTTGAAAAGAAAAACCCCAGTTAATAGAAAACTTCGCACCCGGTCGGGCAATATCTGCCAATAAGATCGGGCATGGCTAGGGTCCCTTGACCCAATTCTCTCCATTGTGTGTAGTCCGTACGGAGTAGTCCAATCAATGGCATTCGTTTGCGTGGCTTGAGAGACACCAAGCAGATCGTTCCCAACTACCGGCGATCGATGGGTGGCGTATGGCCGGTAAAGCCTGGGTATCCCAAGACCAACAAGCAGAAATACACGACCACTTTCATCATATTGATGGGCTTCTTCCGGATTTTTTGAGACAGAGCACATCAAACACACGAGGCCAAGGTCCTCGGCGGTTTTGAACTCGAAATCATCCTCTCCCGGTGTTTCCAGTCGCGATAGCAAACACCGTGGCCGACATCGGAGTATTTGTCATATCAAACGCTCTTTTCGGAATCATCATAATAAGTCGAGGACGGTATTAAGTCGAGGAACGACGGAGCCGCACTATCTGCATTATAGGGCATCATGTACGTACGGACTAGAGGGTCCATGAGGCTCGGCTGAGGCGCGTGGGAAGGACTTGTACTCTGCGCGGCAGGCGAAAAGCTTTGGAATAATGCGACGTGATCATATGTAATAACGCATCGACTTATCACACCAGGTCAGACTGATTGGTGAATGGTCGGTCCCCTGAAGAGTGAGCCCAGCCCAGCCCAGCCCAGCCGCCCACGACGCATTTGCGTTTGCATTTGCATTTACATTGACCTCTGCGTCAGCATCTGCATCCGCATCCGCATCCGCATCCGGTCGGGGGCGGGAGAGGGGGTGATGGGGGTGGTGGTTGTCGACTTGACTTTTCCACACACTCTTTCTCCGCTGCCCACCCCACGGCTGCCAGGCTCACTTTGAACCGGCTGGATTGCACGGATTACATGGATCCATGTGTATATATGTACATGTGTAGTCCGTATGTAGTCCGTATGTAGTCCGTATGTAGTCCGTATGTAGTCCGTACATGGCCAACAAGGGCTTTATCTAGGGGACACACACTTCATGCAACAGTCAGCATTCAACCCGTAGTATCAATGGAGTAGACGAACAACTTGCCATTCTTCTCCTCGACGCTTGTTCCATCGCATTGCTTGTCGAAAAAGGGCAAGTCGGAGCATCTATTCCGTCACGCCAACCTTGCCACGATTCGTTTGGCATTGTTTAAGTCCAACTAAAATTAACTATCCGCTTCCCGGGCCGTTCTCCTGCAGATGAATCGCGTCGGCTTGCGTGCCATTCTTTTCCGTGTCCCCGGAACGGACCTCCGGGCGGACACAACACACAAAGTCCCGCCTCACTGCCAGTGGCGTGCAAGGGTCGGTATACATAACGTCTTTGCCTCGGAAACTTGACCTGATCAGTCATGAATGAATAAGTGCTCCGTATGCCAGCATAACATGTCGTGCTACTTACTCCGTACGTGTGTGGTGATTTGGCATTTGTGCGGATTACTGCTCACTGCCCACCACCACCCATGCACATGCACATGCACATGCACATGCACTTGCTTGACATTGCCCAGGAGAAACGAGGGAGTCGTGACCCGAAGAAGACAAGGAAAGACAACAAAGACAGATGGCCAAGGAAGAAGTGCAAGGGCAAAAGAATAAAACAAAACAAATACCAATGGCCGCTGCGTCTTGTACTCTGTACTTACACGCCGGCGACTAAACCCCCAGATCCCCAGCGGCTAGCGAGACAACGAGACTCCCTCTGCCTCCCCCCTTTTCCCATGCATGCCATGCATCATGCAATGGGTGGAGATGAGTAAGTACCGCCGGTGACTTGTCCAGTCGACGCCACCATCCATGTATCGCCCTAATGTAATCCGTACGGAGTACGTTCATGCAAAGGTGGCCATCTTCTGATATCCTTTTTACTTCAATTGTCGTCCTTGCCCTTGTCCTTGCCTTCCGCATATTACCTGTTGCCTGTAAGCGTTTTGTCCAAATGATACCCAACTGTTCATGACATTTGGCACTTTGCATCAGCATTCCGGCATCTCGTAAAGCATCATCCAATAACTGATCTCTTCTGTCGGCATTTGGGTGGAGTTACCAGGTAGATGAATGAGAAGCCCTGTCAACTGGCCGGGAACAAATCCTTCATTGTCCTCTTCTTTGACCTGATTCTTCCCTCAACCCTGCTCTACATCATAAACCCCCTCACTCGCTCTCTCACCGCTGTGCTTCTCTGTTATCATCTTTTGTTCATGGCTCCGCAAGCACGAGTCGCTCCTGGTGAACCCGGACGATATATGTCGGCATATTATATGTGCGTATATAAACCACCTTCGCTTCGTCGCCGACAAATCTCGACACTACCACACTACCAATTTCACCGAGGCCGGCTCGGAACGTTCTCGCCTGTTCCTCTCATCCATCTTCTGGATGAAGTCAACTTGTTGAAAACTCGTTCAGTCTTGTTAGTCTTCGCCGGTAAATTTGGCCGGGTTCGAGCCGTGGTTTGTTGGGGCAGCGGAGTCATCCTGTTTTCCGCCGTCTCTCGTCCAGAATCCTGGGCTGTCGTCTCATCGTCTGGGCATGATCGTTTAGCTAACCCCTTACATCATGGCTCCTCCGTTGAACAAATCACTAGCCCACGGCAGTGTCATCGATATTGGAGGTGCTGATATGCCCAACGATATTGCGGAACGTCTATTGAGCACGTTGCGGGCGCCGTATGACAGGGGCAACAAACCCATCCTTCCCGACGAGCTGTTGTATGACGACAATGGACTGTCAATCTGGAATGAGATCATCTTCACTCCGGAATTCTACCAGACGCACGATGAGATAGCGCTGTTTAAGAGGCACGGAGAGTCGATCGCACGTCTTGTTTCTCCGGGCGTGACCATGGTAGATATTGGAGCAGGGTTAGTACTCCACTCTTGGCGCACAAGGTGACGAATCCACGAAATTGAACCATGCGCGAGTTGTCTCGAGGATAACAGGTATAGGCTGACATGACGTGGTGGCGAAAGTGACACGAGAAAAGTCGACCATCTCCTAGACGCGTTCGAGAAGGCAAAGGTTTCGGCCACATATCTTGCTCTCGATATTTCTGCAGCCTCGCTGTCACACAACGTAGGGCATTTGGCCAGGTCACACCCGGCGCCTGGATCGTATGTTACTTGCGCTGGTCTCTGGGGCACTTTCGAGCATGGACAGAACTTTGTGGCGAGACACATCAAAGGCCCAAGGCTGTTTCTGTCGTTGGGCTCGGTTCTCTGCAACGATGAGTGGGTGCGGGCGGTCGATCATTTGGAGGCGTGGAAGACTGTCATGCGTCCAGGAGATCTGTTAATCGCTGGCATGGACGCCCACATGGCTGACGAGTTCGAGGACAAAATCGAAGATGCATATCATGCCAGAGGAGACCTCTATAGGAAGTTCTTTCTCAATGGATTCGACAACATAAACAGGTGCCTGAGGCAAGATGTGTTTGTCGAGGCTAACTGGCAGTTCTGCTGCAGTCTTGAGCGTACCCCCACTACCAGGCATCGAGTGTACTTCCGTGCCAAAAGAAACATCGAGTGCGCCCTGCTTGATCGAGTGATTCAGACTGGCGAAGAGGTCGACTGGTTTGATTCACATAAATACTGCGAGAACAAGGTCCAAATCATGTGTTCCAAGGCAGGCTTGAGCGTCGTGGACGTTTGGAAAGCTGATGATTCCGAGTTCCGTAAGTTTCATTGCGCCCCGAGCTCCTGGTCGTCCTCCCTAATTTGCTCTTGAATCGGAGCTGACAAGTTGAGACCCAGGCCAGTATCTCATCAAACTCAAGGATCCCCGAGATCTCGAGGAGGATGGAGACAGCGGCGTATCTGATGTATCATGAGATGAATGACACAAGTACGCGGTGCACATGTGCTCCGTACACCACCGTAGGGCGGCAAGTGTCTCCTAAACAAGGCGATGTGGCGGGGGTACCACAGGAATGCGTGATCGTCTTTGTCCCACCACAAAAAAAATGTGACAATCCAGGCCAGGTGCTCTGGCAAGGCCGCATTATGCGCATAGATAGATGTATAAAGCCTCTTAGTGTCACCTTGCTTGTTGTGCTCATGTTTTTATGTCAAACACAAGACCTCTTTTTCTTGCTCTTGCACTTTATTCACCAATCTTTCCCACCATGCATGGCGGAGATGAATTGGCTGCGCGGCCTCAAGACTTGGCGGTAGCGACAACGGGAAGTCATTATCAATCCATCCCCAGATATTCTGCAACGCTGCATACAGTGGAGGAACGCTCTGTGGAAGAGACGATTGGCCATTAGTCAAAGCATAATCTCACCAATGTTTTGGAAGACGCTTTCGCGGCAGAGATACTAACACTTCTGACAGGGGTTTGCAGCACTTCATCAAACCATTTGCTAGACACAGCTTTATGCTGGGGTGAAGAAGCCAAGATTCCCAGCAAGAACACGGGGAACAGGGGTGCCTGCGCGGTGAACTGCATACCAGACGTCGGCATGATCGCAATGCACCGTCCGAGGTCGTCCAAGTGGGAGACAATTTCTGGGTGGTTTCGAGGGAGCCTATAGAAGTCGAAGTGCGTGAGTACGGGGTACGGAGACAACTCGGGCTGCGATTGATTACATGCAGGCCGTCAGTATGCTATGGAGCTTACCGGTACACCCGACACAGCAGGTAGAGTATGGCAGCAATGCGCCACGCTTCAGCGGTGACGTCTGTCATGATCGAGTTCTCATCAATAATGTACCCCGCCGATTGATGACGCACCCAGTCAATGACAGCATGTGAAGAGTTGCCAACTTCCCAGTCTTGCGATTCGGGGCTCCATTGCCTCAGTCCCAGGAGCTCCTGACGAATATAATCAGCCGTCATGGGGACTATTGGACTCTCTGCGTCTTGATGTAGGCGGGCTGCGCAATAGGTAACTTGGCTCAAAATATGGAGCAACTTTTTCGAAAAGCCACAGCCGCCATGGATCTGATACATGTCTTTTTCGGTCCCATAGAGTAGCCATGCGAACCTCGAGGCCTCTTTCTCCATGTCGAATTCTTCCGGTCGAGGCAATGAAGACATGGGCTGAGCCAGGATAACCGCGCGACCCACAATCACAGACTGAGAGATCCGCAACGAGGACGCTTGGATGTTTGACGCTCTCCAAAAGCGCGACCCGGGGTCAGTCGCTTGCAATAATTCTTCTCCGTGGCGGAAACCCTGAAGCCAACGTGGAATGAATGGCTTTTTCAATCGTCGCTCGGTCGAGACAATCTAGTAAATTTGTCAACACAAGCTTGAAGATATACAAAGGTCGTTCGTTTGTCTGCCAATTTTTTGCGGATGATAGGCGACTTACATCCTGCATTGACAAAATAACAGCAATAGTGATCAATTCGTTTGCTTGCGTCTCGTCCTGATAAGTCGCTGCGTCGTTGAGCAATTGAATAAACCGCTTCTCGGCAGCCTCAAATCGTTTATTGACTGCGTTTCGTATTGACTCAAGGGGCTGGTAGTCGTATATATAGATCCCTGCCAGACTCTGAAGGGCTGAGCGAACACCGACACTTTTGTGCATTTGTGCAAAGTCCTTCAGCCATAAATTTGTCTCCTCCAGGACACTACGGCCCGGGCACCAGTTGCGGATATCTGATTATACGAGCGTTAGCGTATCCTAGAATCCGTAACATGCGCCACATGATCAAGAGGCAGCCACTATGTTTAGCCTTGTTGACGTACAAAACTGCCAAAATCGCCGGTCTGTGGGGTCCATCTTGGCTTCGTAGCCGTACTGAGAAGGTATCAGCCTTGGCGCGCCCATGGACGCGACTTCCACCGAGGCGTTATGAAAGACGGGTGACGGAGTTGTCCCGTTTGGTGTACATGCGCCATAGCTCGAATTTGCCGATTGGCCGATGTAGGTTGAGAAATCAATGCTCAACTCGGGCATGGCATCTTGTGAAGCTGGTGGTGGAGCCCGTGGGCCAACTAACGTGACACCATATGGTGAAGTGGCGATCTCATTAGGTTCCGAAACGTCATCCAGTTCTGTGATTCTGGAGGTCTGCGATATCGAGGATGTGCGTGCTATCGAGTCCCTTTTTTTGTTATTTTCTTTCGGCCACGAAAACTTGATGTAACCGTTGACTTGGCCATCGACAGGCCGGTGAAAATATTGCGACCTGTTCAAACCGAACGTGCCCACACAATCACGGAAAGGGCTTTTGAAAACATGATTGTTGAGATTTGGACAGTGAGGAGTGGTTTGCTGGACATGGTCGATTGTCGATTCCACTGAAGTAGCTGTGCCGTCGACAAGTTTCGCGAGAGGTGGTGTTGGCGATACGAAGCATGAATTTAGAGAAATCGAATGATTCGAGTAGACTGAATCAGGATGGTGTCGAGGAGGGAAATCGTGATGGGATCCAGTGAAAAGAGCTGCGATACATGTCAGATCCTGAGACAGGCAGCGTGTCATCTCGACGTCTCGTCAAGGCTAATGCCGATCAAAATGAAGATGCAGGTGAGGCGATCGGAACAACCCAATTTCAAGCAAAACCCTGAAGATTTTGAGTTGCTGATGAGCATTCACAGTGTATGTTCAATGCGAGAGGATAGGAACACTCAAATTGATCATGTTGAAAGATCTGCCTCCTTTGATGGGGAGGCATAACACTTGAGCCGGCTTGATTCGTGCCACGAATGTGGAACAGGTGGGAATTTTGGGAACATGGAGGGGGCGCCAGAAGGAACAAAGACAAAAGAGGAAGTCGATACAGAGTGGTTTTGTCTCAATACCGACTGTATAATCTTGCCTATAGAAAAGAACATGGGAGGGGGGCATGAACGTGCTTCCCGTTCCCAAGCGATATTACATTTCTCCCGGAACTTAGGAACCAGCACACCGATGTGGGGACAGACGCATGCCCACAGCGGTCCAGAGCGAACCAGAGCGCTTCGTGGTGATGCATGGCAGCGTTGGGTGTTACGTCCAGAGAGCAGGCTGCAGACGAACCCCCTTTGGTCTGCCATGGAGAGGGATGGAGAGGGTAAATATAAACATGTCTCGGGTGGCTTGGGCTGGGCCGCTTGGCCATCCTATATTGATAGGCATGATGCAAGTGAGCCGGCAACATCTTTCACGTTTGCGACAAGCAAGCAGGGCGAGTGAGTGCATAGAACAACGGAACAGGCACCCAAGTGCTAAAATTTCCTCTCACCTGGCTGCATGGACGATGTGGCTCCCATTCTGTCGACATCTGCTATCAGGGCAAGTGGCGGCGGCCGGACCACTGTGGAAAGAAATGCTGTGCTCGCCCCAACACTACTGTCTCGGGGACTGATTCGTTGGGTTGACGGAGGGGCCAGTTCCTCAGACGACGCCCAAGTCCAGCATGAATCAAAAATGGCCGCACTGCTCGACCAGGAGAAGCTGTTAGTCGACTCGTCTGCAGGGCTCCTAGTTGCCATGGCCATGCTGGGACTCGACGCAGAACCGGCATGCTCCTCGGGTTGCAGTTCTTGGTCAAGATGTTGCAAAGGTCGTTGTGATGGAAATGGTTGAGCCTGTTTCCAGTGGGGTTGAGAGTGTGGCGGGGCTTGCGGTGGCAGCGGTGGCAGCGGCGGCAGCGGCGTGTGGCGGTGAGAGAAGACCTTGGCGTCGACGGAATGGTCATGAGGATCAAGCGGAGCGGCGAGGAGCTTGATACGTTTTGCAGAACCTTGATCTTCAAGATCCAACGGATCACCCATCGGAGCACCCATCGGAGCAGAAGAACAGTATACTAATATGATGGAGACAAACGGTCACCGCTTGTATTGTATTTTGTGGCTGAAGATGTGAGGGATGATCGATGGCTGATGACCGCTATGCCCTGTTGCTATCGGGCTAATGCAGGCTTTGTCTCTGACAACTCGACTAGGCTGTCGACGGTGTCTCACAGTGTGATGGGGTGATGGTTGCAAGGCGCTTGGAGGCGGCTGGGTCGTTGGGGCGTTCGCTAACCAGCCAGGGGATCGGACTCGATTGATTCAGCTTGTATTACGGAGTAGTCCGTAGTGACCCGTAACCTAGCTAATGCCGGTCCCTGGGCGATTGTAATGATGGCTCTTAATTTCAGAGGAGCCAGTAAAGACGATCCGATTCGTCGAATAAGGCCTGGGGTTGTTCCGCTGGTGCGCAGCCCAAATGTTTGCCAAAACGGCCCTTGAACGACAGGATTAGCCGGAGAAAGAACGCATGATGGAGGCGCAAACAGAGCGCAGCCAACAAGTCGCGTCTTCCATGTACATGAGGTTGGGATACGACATGGAGGAGGAGTCTGAAGGGGGCGACCGGGAAGGGCTCGACGCAGTCAAGCGGGCGAGCAGGCAAGTAGGCATGTCGGCATGTCGGCAGAGCAGGGCAGGAGTGATCGTTCCAGCCAGCCGGTTCGTGCCTGCTTGCCGCTTGCCGCGTTTCAGTGAGCATAACAGGGCAGGTACAGGTCAGATACCGGGGCAAGCGAGGGGCAAGGTCCAGCGAGCAAGAAATGCATATGCATCAACGTCTGAGAATCGGAGCTTTGAAATCATGCTAACAATGAAGAGTGGTGTGCTGGGACGCCGGTACCTCTGACAATTTGTCCTCATGAGAGTGAAAGACAGAGAGGGAGAGAGAGGGAGGGAAAACGGAAAAAATCTCGCGTTCCGAGGGCATGGACAGAAAGAACGGCGCGCGGGGGAGACAAGCATTGTGAGGAGACAAAACTAGAAGTAACACTTGCTTACAGATGAGGTGTCCAGCACAGGATGGGCCAGGCCAGGGCGGTCGAGTCGATATTGTCGTTGTCTTTGTTCTCTGTTGAAAGTCTTTTATTGGTCCGATGCGGTCGCTTATCGTCTCTTTTCTCAAGCGCTCCGCAATACTCAGAAGCAATGGACGAGGTGTGGTCGTCGGGTCGCAGGTCGAGAAGTAAAAAAAGGAAGACGGAGTAAAGAAGTGCGCACGGCGTTCCTGCATTGAAGAGGATTGAAAGGACAAGGTCAACTGCAGACGAGCTGACCAGATAGTAAAGAAAGGGTCGTTCTGACAGAAACAAGCCTTGGAATAATCATAACCGAATAAAAATCCACGAGTACGGAGTATGAATCCCCGAAAATCGTCGCTCACAGCTTCTCGGTCGGGCTTTTGTGTTGCGACTTGCCGTTTCATCGATCAAGCCCGCGCCAGCCAGCGGGCCGGACCTTAGCAGTGTGGCATATCTGTTCTGTCTGAGGCTTGCTTGCTTGTTCGGTTAGTTGGTTGGTTGTTTGTTTGTTTGCTTGGTTAGTTTGTTAGTTAGTTTGTTAGTTAGTTGGTTGGTTGGTTAGTTAGTTGTTTAGTTATTTAGTTATTTAGTCGTTTAGTTATTTAGTGGGCTAGTTAGTTGATTGATTGATTGATTAACGTTAGAACCAACATGTCCACCTTATGTAATATTCAGCGGCGCCTTCTCCATTTTCAACTGGTCCCAGATCCGGGTCCCCGATCCCAGATCCCTGCTTAGCTTTTTCAATTTGGGGCCTGGGGTGGACCCACCAACAAGGGTATCTGGTTGCAGATCCAAAGCGACTTCTCATTCGATGTTCGCACTTTGAATGGCTCTGCAGCTGCAGCTGCTTGCTTGCTGCTGCAGACCCAGACCACGCCTCCTCCCCTGCCAACTTCTTGTCGTTTGGTCGACTCCCGGCTCCGTGATTATACGGATCGTTGCGCGAGCTAATCCAACTACGGAGGCTGTTCGACTGGTACAATGGACACGGACGACGGGCCGTCGCGACGACTGACTAACTCCAGACCCATCAATCCATTAACGCCACCACCCGACAACAAAGGGGGGAGGCGGCGGTGCTCTCACATAACTGACGCCGTTGTTTCTTCTTCTTCCGAGCAACCCCCCACACCCCCTTCCTCATCCCCCCTTTGTTTTCCTTCTAACCTATCTCGGACTTGTTTCAATTAGGGTCCGAGATGAAGACTAATCACATTATTGCCGGCGTGGGGGCTATTTCTTTTTTCGCTCCTCCGATATTTACATCTCAAAATATCACCTCCTCGGTCCCTTTGTGTGCGTCTGCCCTGCCACTAACGCTGATAATTGACGGCGCGACTACGCGGCGACTACCCGGAACAAGATTTCCTGCAGTCGACATCCAAGGAAACGTTGCGAGCGCGGCCAAGTGGACTAAAGGAAAGATGAAATAATATACACGTACTTCGCACACCGGGGCGCCACAATGGTTTCACATGCCGGAATCTGGGCTTATTCCCTATCACTTATCAACTTCCCATGCTTTGCAATGGCTATTGCATCTTCTCATTTTTGGCGTTGCGGGCTTGTGGATCTTGGCGGCAAACGCGCATGCGCTCCGCATTGGCAATATGTAGGCCACTAGTATTACTAGAAAGGTACCTTTGATCCTGGCCCCTGTATCCTTTATTTTCCTAGCTAATGTCTGATTTGCTTAACCCCCCCCTGTCATGTAGATTTGTGAAAATGTAATTCAAGGGGTGTGTTGTATGCTACCCTATCCCGTTGAGACCTCACGCACGTACATGTATTGTTTGTATCCACATCATTCACATTATACGTACGGAGTAGGAGAGTACTTGCTTATTGAGAGCCTACTATGTAGATAAAACTATGAGTCCGTACACTACCCTATGTATACTACTCCGTATTATAATTGCATCATTAGGCTACTACTTTTTTTTGATGGAGATTTTACCTATATCTACATCCCCTTTATCCTGCGTAGTAGCGACTTAGCCCTTATTGAGGACTGTTATAGGCTCAATGCACCTCGGCGCTTATCAACGTGATGATGAACCGCTCGGCTTTTCCAAGCCAAGTGTTCCTGTGGGTTGGGGCAGCTGATTGTGCTTGTTGGGAGGACGCGAGGCGCACCGTTTTTGGGCGCGGAGCAAACGGGCTCGTCAGCACGTCAGCACGTCAGCACGCCTGTGGCCGTCTTTGTCAGTCATCAATCAGCCCTGGCTGCAACGCCATGCTGATTTCCGCATCCAGTTGTCACATTTTTGAATGTCGTGGTGGGCATGGTAATAGTTTACAGTCGCTGCATCGGTGCACCGTTTATTAATCGAACCTCGTACCGGAAGTATGTGTTCGCTGCCCCATTCTCCATCAATGCCCTATTTCGTGCTGCTGCGGCAGCAAAAAGGATCAATTGCCGACGTGAAAGACCATTTCGGAGTACGCCACGTCCTTGTCGGTCAATATTACTATAACTTCACTAATTACGGAGTACGGAGTAGCTGGTCGGAAGCTGCAAGAGCGGCCAATGCGAGCACTTCCCCGGATGATCAGTCACAAGTTCCCCGGTGGGACCACCCAACTCATTAAAATAGGTTAATTATAGCGATCTATTTATAGCTTATAGGTGTGCATAAATGAAAAAAAAAAAATACATAAATATTTGTATTGAAAAATTAGCCAGCACATAATGTCACTTATGTATATTAAACTCAAAATGCTAGTGTCTTTTCCATGTGTATTTGATAATATGATGTATCGTAGTCAGTGGGCTTGGAGAGCTCTTTGTGCTCTGACCATGTGCAGAGGGGGTCCCTACGCACTACATGTATGTACATACGGAGCAGGTGCCATTGTGCCTGCCATGTTGTCTCTTTTCTCTCCAGTCTCCGCCCATCGATGCCCACAAGCTCAACTCTGTCACTTTGTGAGCGAGTCCACATCGCATTTCCAGCACGGCGAGGGCTCGTTTCGTCATTTTACCGCCTCAGTCGGCTTCAGCAGCAATGCATTGATGCTGGAACAGCACTCCATAAGCACTCTGTAATATCTTGCGTGCGTGAGTCCGGTCTTGTTGTTTCCTCGCCCGAATTCTTGTCTCGCCTGTCTTGTCCCCTCCGAGCCCCATGGTAAGTCGAGAGTCCACACAACAGCGCCCGGAAAAAGAAACAGTCAAGCAGGAAAAAGCGAGAGAATACGGCTGTGCCAAGCGATAAAAATCCTCTCGGAGAACCTCGAGGACGGTCCAGTCGCCTTATCTCTCTCACGTCACCCTTTGTTCGTTTCCTGCCGTCCGTTTCCTGCCAGGCCTCGCCCTCAGTCCAGCGGGGAGTTTGCTTTGCTGGTCCACGTGGCATCTTCCTCATTTCCAAGGACCCAAGGAGCAATTGGTGAGAGAGGTAGAGGACGACGACAGGTGCAGAAACCAAACTTTGCTCGGTAGGCTCATCCCCGCCTGGCCCGGCTAGCAGAAGTGCCTCGCCCCTACTCCGATCCCACTCTCATCCTCACTTCTGCCCGGTTGGGTTGGCCAAGGCTTCGTTCGATTGTCTGCGGTCGGCCTTGTTGCCTCTACAGGCCAGAAGCTTGCTGCTTCCTCTTTTGCCACACACAGGTTTCGTCCGCGCTGAGTTACACACGCTGCCTTTTTATTTATTTTTATTCTCCTCCCCTTTCGTCGTCTGCTTCGCGTCCGTTCTACTAGAAACCCCCGCAAGCAACACAACAAAATCCTTTCCCTAGTGCCGCCACCCTAAGCTGTGGGTTACTGAACAAAGCAAAACGAAACAACAAAAAAAAAAATAATCACTCGGCACGGCCCTTCTTCTGTGAGTGTTGCTTCCCCTCTCACACGGGCCAGTCCGCCAACCAACCTGCGCTAGCCCCGCTCACCCGCGACGACTGCAAACTCTGTGTCGACGTCAGACAACACTAGTCGGGGATCACCATCCAACGCTGTTGTTGCACCGCATCCATACTCCCAGCCTCGAATATCGAAAGCGTGTCGTACTTTCATCTATCAAGAAGACCTGCTTCGGACACATTAGTAGCTCAGGCTAGCTACGACGCACATTTTTTTTTAAGAGTGTTGGAGACTTTGGATTATCGGCGACTTTCTTACCCATCTTGGCCTTGGACGTCTGATAGTGACGACGTGTGCGGCCTAGCACCAGACTAGACTCATCCACACCAACGCCCTCATTCTTCAGAGTTTCAGATCTGCGCTGCTCCGAGAAAACACGGCCTCAGTGCTTAAGTACAGGAAGTGCAGGCAGCCTACTCAGCCGAGAGCCGGCTGGGGTCTTTATTCCATCGACGGCCCGCGCATTGCCGAATGCTATTAAGCGAATGCTGTCGATCCTCTTCGATATACCACCTTGGGACGACTGAAGGTGGAAGGGGGTGAAATTTTCCTCTACGTGTGTTGCCGGGTTTCGGAAAAGAACATCTCTTCTGTTGGCGTGTGACCGCGTCGTGTCATCTGTTGGTTTTCTGGCGATTCGGCGGGCAGAATCACTTTCTGGGTCGGTCTACTGCTCTTACTCGTTATTTTCATTTCATGCATCATGCCATTGCCGCCGTTGCCGCCATTACGTCATGTTTTCGACACTGGATTACGGAGTTTTGCGCCGCGAAGCGGCAATCTGGATATGCTGGTTCAGCAGCAGCTCGAACTAGTTGCCCGAAATTTTGACATGATGAACACTCCTCCTCCAAACTCAGATTCCGAGGACTTAATAGCTGAAATGGGCGACTATTTTACGCGAACGGCCATGCTGTGGGCTCAATTAACAGAACATCTGGCCCAAGGACCACACATTGATCAAGAATCCCACCGAGCTCATGAACGATCCAAAGTAGAGACTCATTTATCTGATCTCAGGGAGGTAGTCAGGATCGATGTGCATACCGCAAGGCTCAGGTATTGTTTTACCTCTACCGCTTCGGCTGCGCCAAATTGCCAAACAGGAGCAAAACGAGACAGAAAAAAAGAACCCCTGCTGACATTGTTTATTTTGAAACAGAAGAATAAGGGATTTGAGTTTGAAATTCTCCCAGGAGGTTCAGGCAGCTTGGCGTCCAGAATCCACCACGATGAATAAGCACTCAGTCATGCAAACTTCCATTTCACCATTCTATGAAGGAAAAAAGTCAACAACATCAGAAGCCACATCATTCGCCAGCGACAGTGATCCGTTACATTTTGCATCCCGCAAGCTCCTACCTAACAAGAGTCAAATAAGCCATCACCCAAATGTGAATGGGGACATGTCCGGTTCAGAATCTTCATCGGATGACAACGACGAGCAATTCCAAGCCATAGACATGGACGCACTCCGGCAACGGGGCAAGGGCGTCTATTTCTGTCCCAAAGGCTTAAAATGCGATAAAGGTGGCGTTGACAAGGATGGGAATCTCGTCGTATTCGACAGGAACTCGTCATTTGCGTACGTCCTTTTCCTTTTTCTTCCTATTTGATCAGCGTACCCCTTACCCCTTGCTGCACTATTCGCGACAGACCGCTCAAGAATCCAGATTGGGAATGGTAATGCTAACCGATGCAATGTAGACAGCATTGCAACAAACATCGCAAGCCTTGGCGCTGTGATGTACCTGGCTGTCCAAATCCTCCGAAGAAAAGGAGGTTTGCTCGACGTGACGGGTTGGAGAGGCACAAAACAACAGTTAAGCATTACATGGTTACATGATGACGGACCACAGAACAATGGACTGTTGACATTTCGAGTTGAGTATCCCCCGCCAGCGCGCTTCTATGCACAGCCAGGTACCTAGGTACCTACCTACCTGGCAGGCATCCTCGGATGCCAGACTGTAACCCACCAAACTGTAAAGGGGATCGGAGGACAGAGGCTAGAGTGACCTACAATATCGTCTGGGGGTCCATTAAGACACCAGCGCGGGGGTCGTGTAGGGTTCCGCCGCATCCGAAGATGAAAAGATGCTGTTTTCTGCCCGCCTCCAATTCGTCACGCAATTGCACGAAAGAGTTGACAATGGTCTTGCTTCTACGCAGCACAGCTGCATGAGTTCTTTAAGCACGCCGTTCGGCTTGTATCCAATACCTGCTGGGACACGCTGCGACTGGCCTTATCATCCAACGGATTCTGGTGGATGGTCATCATCAAGCTGCGCAGAGCATCTCATGCTTGAGGGTTCATGAGACAGGCAGTGAGTGCCCTAGCAAGCTTGCTGGCCAAGGCAGAAATCATTATTTCCGAGCAGGCAACTTGGCTTTCGAGGTCTCCCCCTTTTTTTTTTTTTTTTTTTCCTTTTCTAACACAATCATGCGTGTGTTATGGATCTTGGTGTCGTATAGGTCAATTGCAAACTTGATATCCTACAAGCTTGGTGGCAGTTGAATCAATGCAAGTGCGTGTCAGTAGTGAGTGAGGTGATGATCCCGCGTTAACCGATGAATGGAGGGAAGGAGCCTGACTGCACACAAGAGTGTGCAAGACGTGTTCCTTCGTAGTCAAGAAGCCCTATTCGGTCCAGGAGCTCGAGTAACAGACATGTCATTCTTGGTGAGCCGTCCTGTCAAGTCCCGAGTCCAAATTAGCTGGATGTATTCACCTCCTCACCACCACCTGCAGCTGCGAATAGCATGATTCTCTTGCGTGCCAGCTTCCGAGGTCTAGATTCAGCACTCACTCCCTCATTCATTGCCTTACATGAGTCTGCGTTATTCGGGAAACATCCTCATCTAGGAAGCTCCCGAGTGGAGCTTCTTCCCCGGCACGTCTGCCAATTCCAGGCCCTCGGGCCGCCTTGCCTTGGTGAGTTGACATGGTCCGTAAGCGGCATGCAGGATAGGTTGCACTTGTTCTATCCGATTGTGGCGGAGAGTTGGTATGCTGCGTGGATGGATCAACACCACCACGTAATCATACCTGTTGTTGGTGCGCATTCAGCATCACTCTGATGAGAAGCTGGGACGCAAGAATCACTGATCCCTGAACTTCGGCACGAGTCCTAGGGGTTGGGAAAGACCAAAGCCACCGAAGCCGTCGTTGTGGGCTTGTTAGGCGCCGCCAAGGGAATCCTGAACTTGGTGACCCGTACATGGAACCAACCGCATCAACGCCTCGTTTTTTTCCACGAACCCAATACTAGCATATAGCTCATACCTAGCCCACAGGTTGGCCTTGAATTTTGTGGCCGATCTTTTGGGCCTGAAGTCACATTTGTGTAAGTGGACCGGACACACAAACTCTATGCGGAGACTATCATCCTTCCAGACGTGTGAGAGGGGATCGAACACGAAAAACAGACTTTAACTAAAAATACCTATTACAAGTTAGTCTCAACCAGATGACGCCGCGGTGCAGATATCACTGTCTAACGTTGTCAGCTCGGTTGTTGAAGTTTGATTTGACCACAAATTGATGAGGGAGTGCAACATCGTTATTCCGGTTCATCGAGCTAGCCTCGCTTCGAGATAGTGGACAGATTTTTGCAAGAAATGCCAGTCTACGAGACGGCCCCCAAAGGCATATTCACAGACTGAAGGCTCGGCCACGCAAGGACTCATCACATCACACCAAGTTGCGCCTAGATGTGAGTCCATCTTGGGAGTAGAAATATCATGAACAGGAACTCCACCACACTTCAATACACAGACCCAAGGCACGATACTGCGTAACAATACCACCCGCTTCATATCGCGAATGTCCACGCGTGGAAGGAGCGAGCGGCGCAGAAGGAGGAGACCCCATTCAAGTCCCAGAAAATGAACCGGCTCACGTGCCCAGAAGTTGGTGCGGGCCTAAGGCACGATCACGAGTCACAAACCCAGTCCGGTCACGAAAGCTCAATGACAAGGACAAGGAGTATTAAGCTGCTACTGCTTCGTGCGTTCCGAGCATCCAATGTTAAGGAACTCGCGAAACGCCAGACGGTGAGCCTTCCGGGTTACATGCAGCATCTTGTTCCTCCACCGGCAAGCGGCAGCCCCGTTCCAGCCGAACAACGATCAGATTCAGAAGTAATTAATAATGGAGGGGTCAAAACATGCTGACTTGGTATTGGTCGCTTCAGACATGGAAAGAAGAGATAAAGGTGCTCTCTGGATCTGACAACTCTTGCGCAATCCAACACAAAACACATCAAGTCGGCACAAACCACTAACGAGTGAACTGTTACGAGCAGGCGAAGGCGATTCAACAATGGCTGTTGTTACAGTGTGAAGTGGCCGATCCCAGATAGCTTGCAACATCACACCAAACTGACCTCACAGGACCAAGACTGTATTTGCACCAGGGCACCGCAATGATTGCATGCTCACTTGAAGGTTGCCGCGAAAATAATCGGGCAACCACCACCAATCCCTTTGGGCTTCGTGACTGCAAACCAGGCGTGCCAGCGACAACTCAGGCCGTTGGCGCCTGCAAGCAGCTTGCCGGGAACATGCCAGGCCAGGGACAGGACCGAGCACGAAGTAGACTTTGGAGCTTGCTGGATTGCTCGGTGACTATTCAGTCGGACATTGAGTAAACAAAAAAGCGACAGATGGCGTGGTTTGGGAGATGTCTTCGCTCGCCTCCCGCCTCCCGCCTCCCGCCTCCCGCCTCCCGCCTCTTGCCTCCCTCCTCTCATCTCCCACATCTCGCTTCACGATACAAGTCTCCTCAGCGATAGGAGCGCGCTGACAAGGTTGTCATGTCATGTGCGTGATATTATTTATTACATGCAAGCACTGCGGGGTACGGAGTAAACAACGGTACATCGCATCGCAGGATCCTTAATGGATGAAATTTGGGCCGAAACTGCGGAGAGAAGAGACGTGATGGATGGATGGCAGATGGCAGATGGCAGATGGCAGTTGGCAATTTCTAGTGGGGGCGGCTACGTCAACTTCGGACGGAAAACAAAGATGAATGGGGATGAATGCTGCTACTAACTTATTGTACCAAACCCACGGGATATGATGAGGCGGCAAGCCACGGTCGGTCGATCTATGACCGCCAGTCCCTACGGGGCGAAGCGGCTGTCATATGCGTAAAAGGGTCGTCCATCACAACTCGTCCATGACAGGGTGAGGCAGGGTGAGGAGGCATGAAGCCCGAACAGCAAAGACATGAAGCACAGGACTTGACCGAGTCGTGTTTGGGATTGGCATGCTTGTTCGTCATTGTGTCAAGTCCACTGGCACTGGCACTGGCACTGGCAACAGCTGCGAACACCGGCTGGTAATTAAAATCAAATAAATGCTTCCAGACCGTCGCGGCGGGCATGGGCGGCTGGCGGCACGGGGGTCCAACCCCTCCTCCTCCTTGCCATTGGGTGGATGGATGTTCACTCACGTCGGTGCCACAAGCGTCTGCGTTTTTTGTTGTCTCGCTCTGTTTCCTCCTTCGATTTGGTTTTTTTTTTTTTTTTGCGACCGCCTTTGGTCGCTTCTTGTTGGTCTTGGCTGGGACAAGGAAGGCGACCGGTCGACCACTTTTGATCCTCATTCCCCATAATTATTCCGTCGTGGCAATGCAGCCGAGAGCCTCTGACGACAAGGCTCTGCCGGCCTTCGTCCTTGTTGGCGCCTTCGAGCGCTGGCGAACTCTCAAGCTGCGGATGCTCAACAAAGTCTCCTCGACGACGCATACTACCGAGTAGTCTACCAGCAAACAAGTCATGTTGCCGCAGAGCATCGTGTCATCCGAGCTTTCCGACCACATGCGTGCGTATCCTTAACCACCTCTTTCGGCTCGGGGCGAAATGGTTGGCTTGGCTCCGTTTATATTCTCGCGCCCCCACAATCTCCCTGGTCGACCCGAGTTTCTGCTGTTCTTCTCTAATCCCTCCCCCCAGAGAAGACTTGAACTCTGTTTAGAAGGTCCCGTCCCACCGCCTGCATGGGTGGGAAAAGACGCGAGAGGAGGATCCCTTTTCTCGGGATGAGACATCTACTTGGGGCTGACACGTCATTGGCAAGGTCATCCATCCACTTGTTTGTTCCCTGATGAAATACGGACAGGCCCGGGGCCATCGTTGGACTACATACATATTTTCGCCTGGCTTTGCTTTACTCGGTCCGCTCTTGCCGTCAATGGCCTTTCTGGATTCTGGATTCTGGATTTCCACCCAATACAAACCTTTTTTTTTCTGTTGTCCTCTCTCGTTCTTATTCGGCCCTCTCGTTCCCTGGAAGGTTATCGTCCCCCGCACATCCACCCCCCGCCCTTGTTGTGTTCTTTGTGGGGCACGATGGACGACAAGTCCCACGGGGATAGGCAAATGCAAAGCGCAACGAACTTGGGCGTACGGAGTAGTGTGATGCAATTGCAAGTTTTCGTGGTCATGCTCAAAAAGCCCGACTTTGTCGTCTCTCATCGTGTAGCACCGCTTGTCCCACACCCCTAGCCATCTACATCTCAGCTCGAAAGCAAGCTACTACGCCCAAAGTATATAAAGTCTCGGAGCCACCCATTCCCAAAGCATCTTGTGAGCCCGGAAGATAGACAGTCCATGTATGTCTCGAAGAGCTGCACCGACTATAAGAGCGACTATAAGAGCGGAATGCAAACGTGAATAGGTTTGTCCAAACGTTCACACCTTGCCAGTCAAGCCCGGGGATGCTGCTACTACCAACAAGCCTACAACAAGCCTACAACAAGCCTACAACAAGCCTACAACAAGCCTACAACAAAACGACCATTGCCACGCTGCTGCCCTCTCCCTCCCACCACAATCAATCTCTATATTGTCTTGCATGAATCAATTGTTGGTATGACGAGCTACCTGATAATCGGAGCGGGTAACTTTGGTGCCGGCACCGCCTTGACTTTAATTCAAAGGGAAGGGACCGCCAAAGTTACTCTGGTTGACACGACGCAATTTCCCAATCCCCGAGCTGCTTCGCACGACGTCAACAAGATTGTTCGCGATGACTATCCGGACAAGCTCTACATGCAGATGATGAAAAAGGCCATGCCCATGTGGCGATCCCATGACTTGTACAAGACGTGGTATCACGAAGTGGGCATGCTCAGAGCCGATGCTTCAAACTTTGGAGCGGAGAGCATCTCGGCGTACAAGGATGTGGGCGTCGAGAATAACTCACACTTTCTCCCTGTTGAAGAGGTCCGAAGGCGATGGAACGGAGCGTTTGCTACAGCAAACTTTGAGGGCCTGGACCAAATCCTCTTCAACCCAACAGCGGGGTTTGCCGAGGCCGACAAGGCACTCGGGGCCGTCGTTCAAAAAGCCGTGGACCAAGGTGTCGAATACGTGTTGGGTGTCATGGCGAGGCTCGACTTTGGCCCCGACGGCGAGTGCATTGGTGTAACTCTGCAGTCCGGCGAGACACTGCATGCAGACAAAATCTTGCTTGCCACGGGCGCACGTACATCGTCCCTCTTGGCGCAGAGCGCTCCCGCAGACACGCAGCTTCACGCCGGCGACAGGTTACTGGCGACTGGGGCAGTGAGTTTCTATGCCAAGGTTCACGGTGCCCAAAAGGAGAAGCTCTCGCCCATGCCTGTACTGAAGAACTGCTTGCCCCAAGTAAAAGGTACGTGGCAGCGGACAGTTGTGTTATGTGTTGTGCAATCCACTGACGCGGCTGACTTGCCACCTGTGCAGGCGAAGGCATGTCCATTCTGAAAGACGGCACTATCAAATTCAACTGCGACATGTGCTTTACCAACTTTGTGCAGTGTCCCCTCACCGGTCAGCGCTTGTCCATGGCCCCCGACGAGAGCGTGTACAATGTTTGGACCGGACCCAAGTTCATCAAGTTCTTCCAAGAGCGCGCTCGCAAGACTTTGGACGGGCTTTACGGGAAAGAAGTGGAGGATGTTGCCATCGATGCCTATCGCATTTGCTGGTGAGTGTGCCAAGTCTGCGCGCGACGACGCTGTCCCCACCACGGTGAAGACGTGCGTGCATCCAGGAACCAATGCAATGGCAAGCTGCTGACACGATGGCGAATTGCCCCTTCCTCATCAGGGACGCGTCGACTCCAACACACGATTTCCTCATCACGCCCCATCCGCACAGCCAAGGCCTCTACGTGGCCACGGGCGGCTCGTTCCATGGCTGGAAGTTCCTTCCAGTCATTGGAGACTACGTCGCCGACATGATGCAGGGCAGCCTCGAGCCCGAGTTCGCTGATCGTTGGGCCTGGGACAAGAAAGGCGGCCATGGCCGCTCAGCGAACCCAACTTACCACGTCGTGGGGGACCTGCAGGACTGGCTGGCGTGATCTGTCCGACAGTCGACCTCGTCTGTGAAGACAATGCGACTCGACTTTTGGGGGACATTATGGTCTTTTAACAAACATCTGATCGGAATTCTGTCTTATTTTTTCACGATTCAATACTTTTTCCTCTCCACTATACCCCTCTGCTTCTTGCCTGCGTCTTCTGGCGAGAGGGGACTCTTGGACACATCCCTCTTCTTCTACCGATTCCATTTCCAACCGACTGTTCCATGATGGAGCTGGGCAACAATCGCAGACGAATGCCCGTCGTGGCCACTCATTACAGACTAGCCAAGTCATGGGAGCTGCGTCGTCTCACGACGGGGGTGGTGCGCACCGAGTCGGAAACTATGGAGCATGCACGCACGATGCTATTTGTTCCCATCTAAACTGATGTTTTCTCTCGTGTTCGAATAGTAGCAACTTACCTGCTCGAGTACATTGCCGGCCTGTTCCTGTCCCCTTCCCGCGCGCCAGTATCATGCCCACTGGGAGTAGAGGCATCTAGAGTAGTATACGAAGGACGCCGTGACTGAGCCTGGCAGTGCCAGGGGAGAAATTGCCGCATAGTCACGCTCTCTCGGCGATTTATGCACAATGCGGAGTGCGAAACTGCTTCGAATCATCACCACATCATGGGCTGGCTTCGTGGGTTTTATTAAGTCATCATCATAATATCTGAATAAAAGTATTTTCCATCCTGACTTTTCACGTGCGCGTCATTGGTCTCGTCGTGTCGGCGTTATTGTTCCTTCTGAGCCGCGGGATCATGAGTGGGCAATTGCTCCGCTTTTAATGTTTGTCCCGAAGCAAGTTAGTTGTCTTGGGAGTGTATGTTCATAGCTTTCCTTAATTCTATAGTCGTAGATACAACATGCGTTGTGATGATAAAAGAACAAGATGGAAAAAAAAAAAAAACCACTAGTACACCTCGAGCACGTATCGTCCCTCCTCCTTGAGCTTCTCAATCTCCTTCTTGGGGTCAATCTTCTTCCCGCTACCCTGCGCCTCTGCCGCGATGGCCTCCTCCAGAACCTTTGTCACATCGGGCACCGGCCAGGTCGGGCCGCAGAGGTAGAAGCTGCCGCCGTCCTGGACATACGCCTTGGCAATCTGCTGCAGCGTCTCGCGCATCCTGTCCTGGATGTAGATCTTCCGAGGCTGGTCACGAGAGAAGGCGGCGCCGACGAGGGTGACGACGCCCGCGGCGAGGTACGCCTCCCACTCCTCACCGTAGAGATACTCCTCGCGCTGGTGGCGTGAGCCCAGGTACAGCAGGATGTCGCCAATCTCCTTGCCCTCGGCCTTTTGCATGGCTCGGTACTGGACGAATGCGCGGAAGGGGGCGAGGCCGGTCCCCAGGCCGGCCATGATGAGGGGCGCCGTGTCGTTGGTCGGGAGCTTCATGACGGAGGGCTTGACGGAGGCGGTGACGGCGGCGCCCGGCCGCAGCCGGCTGAGGTAGCGGGTCGCGTGGCCGTAGCGAGTGCGGCCCTTGGTGTCGACCCAGTCGACCACGACGATCATGAGGCTGACCGAGTTGGGGGTGACGGCTTGGGCAGAGGCGATGGAGTATTCGCGGCGCTTGAGCGGGCTGACAATCTTGACGAGGTCGGCGAAGCTCGGGCGGGCCGACTTGAACTCGTCCAGGACGTCCACGTAGGTGAGCATGTCGACTTCGGTGCGACGCTTGAAGTCTTCGGCGCCGGCAGCGCTGCCCAGGGCCTCGAGCTTCTTCTTCTCGACATCGTCGGCGGCGAAGTCGGCGAGGGCTTCGTAGAAGCGCTTGGGTGGCTTGCCGAGAATGTCCACGTTCTGCATGAGAGCCTGGTGGACGGTTCGAACCTCCAGAGCCTCGGCGTCCTCGCGCGCGGGGACACGAACAAGCTCGCCGGGGTCAAGGCCGTACGAGTTGATGAAGTCGACGACCTGTTCCTCATCGTTTTCGGCGTGGACGCCCAGGGCTTCGCCAATTTTATAGGTGAGGCCCGAGTCGCCGAGATCAAACTCAATGTGGAAGATGTTGCGGTCATAGTCGGACGGTGTGAGGCGCCGGTTCTCCTTGACGCGGATAGTGGCTGTCTTGACGGGCAGGTCGGGACGCAGACTTGTCTGGGTGTGGTACGCCTCCTTGAAGACGAGACCCTTGGCGGCGGTCTGCCAGTCGCTGAGATCCAGGAGGGGCTCTTCGGCCTCTTCCTTCTTGTTGAAGGGCGCGAAGCTGTTCGCCTGGAGGGTGACGGGCAGCCGGGGAGCCTGGAGGTCGGCCTCGGCCCAGGATGCGGGAACGTCGACCTTGGTGAGGCACTGGCTGACGGCTTCGACACACTCCTCCAAGGTAGGGGGGTTGTTCTCGACGAGCATGAAGAGCTTGGAGATGGTCTCGGGTCCAATGCCTGGCCGTACCATGTTGAGGAAAGCGAGTTCCAGGAGCAGCTTGGCCTGGGTGTCCTTCTCGAATGCGGGAGAAGAGGACGTGTCCAGGACAGAGAGCTGTATGTCCTTCTCCCGAAGGGCCTTTCTCAAAGTAGCTGGAAGACGTTTCTCGATCTCGCCGACCTTGAAGTTGGGGAGCTTGATGATGAGTCTACCACCCTCGGCAATGCTCGTCACGACATCAATTTCCTTGAGAATGCGGTCATCACCAACAACGACGGCGTCGGCCTCGAACACGGCGTAGGGAGCCTCCAGGACCATCTTGGATGCTCGCACATCGGTCCGCACAATGCCGCCCAGGGTGAGATTGTCGTGTGTGGTGTGGACATGAACATTGGTTTGGGAGGACTGCTTAGCAAGGACACTGCCGATGACGGAGGGCGATTCGACGGCGACAGAGTCGTCGACGTCCCAAAAGGTGTACTGCTCTGCCACCATGAGAGAGGGCAGCGGTCTCGCCTCGTCGGCATTGCCAAAGATTTTGTGCAGGGTGTTGAGCAGGCCCCAGGGGGTCAGAGACTGGGCGGGAGTGTACTTGACGTCGAGGACGGCGGGCTCGTTGTCAAACTTGCCGGAGAAGGTTACGGCAGTGAGGACATCGCCGTACAGAGCAGACTGGGTGGCCTCGTCCTCGACAGCAACCTGGTCTCGGACCTGGCCCAGAACAGCAACGGTGCGGGCGGAAGAAGGGATGGACTTGAGGAATTCCTCCTCAATGAACGGACGGTAGACACGCACGTTGATGACGCCAACCTTGGCACCGTCGGCAGCAATCTTCCAGAGAGTCTGCTTGGCAACCTGCGTCTCAACGCTGCCAAATGCGACCAGGACGACATCGGGGGTCTCGTGGCCACGGTACTCGAATGGCTGGTAGATGGTGCCCAACTCATCGTTGAAGAGTTTGAGCAGTTCCATGACCTTGCCAGACGTGTCAAGATGTGTGTTGAGCTTGCCAGCCTCTGCGGACAGCTTGTTGTACAAGTCGGCGACCGCGGACTCGCTCAAAGCATCGATGATGCGGAGGGTCTCTCTCGCGACGCGGATGCCGTCGTATATGTGTATCGTGGGAAGCACAGTAGCCAGGAGAGTTGAGAAAAGAGACATGTGCTGGGCCTCATATGTGGAGGAGCTGCCGACCAGTCCCAAACCAAGATCCTCGGCCAGTCTCAGCGCAGTGTCATAGTTGGACACGAGACCATCGAAACTGGTGTAGTCGGCGGCAGCGATGTGTGCGACAAAGGGGCTTGACAGGCCATACAAAAGAGAGAGCTGGTCAAGAGCACCTCTCAGCTGCTGCAGGCTGCCCGAGGTAGCAAGCAGAGTCTGAGGAATATGTCTTTTGGAGACGTCAAAGTCCGGGGAGAAGATGTATCCAAGGGCAAGCGAGCCCGCGCCCGTTCTGGTCTGAAGAGGCAAGACCTGTGGTGTGTAGCCGTACACATTGGTGTTCTGCTGGGAGGCCCAGTCCCTCGCAGCAATGTCAAGATCAAATGTGTCGGGAGAGTAGGAAAAGATCTTGTCAGAAAGTTTGTAGGCCATCTGCTGAACGAGCAGCTGGGCCGTCACGTAGGTAGGACCAGAGATGGTGTCCAAGGGTACGGGCCGGCCAAAGGGGAGAGTCGAGGAGAGAGGTTCAGGTGCTGTTGTTTTCTGGGCAGAAACGCCGCTGCCGCTTGGTCCTCGTTGTTGAGAAGGCATCTTGGACGAGAAAGACGCTTGATCCCTTTCTCTCTTCCAAGTTGTCGCAATATGATATTATCCCCTCGAGTAAAGATGATGCCAATCGCGGAGCACTCTCAGACTGTTCAAGGAGAAACAAACAGTGGCGGAGAAGACAAGATACGAGATGGCCAAGAAAGAAAGGTGAAAGAAAAGTGAAAGAAAAGTAGAGCGTTGCTCCACGGTTCAGTACCTCGGCGTCATTGTAGTAAGTGCGCTCTTCTTGTTGCTGTTGTCGCCCCATGGCCATGGCCTTGTGCGAAATTGTTGATGAGTTATGGAATCACGCAATTCGCTTTGCCCCAATTAGGATTAGCGCCCATGATGCAAGAGCCAGATCCTCGCGCCGGTCCCCGGATCGACCCATTTCTCCGACTTGCGCCATCGAGGGCCACCGAGGGCCCGAGACTGCGCGTGTGGGAGACGGCGAGGTTCCGCCGACAACCGCCAACCGCCCAATTGGCACTCCATTTACGGATTAATAATGTACATGCATTTTCTAGCAGTTCGTACCATATTAGTTGTCAGCCCAGATCATCATTAGCGGAGTAGCAAGATGCAGCGATATACGGAATCCCCACGGAATCCGTACGAATTACATAAACGGCATAGCATATTCTGACCTTCATTGCTGGGAGTACGACATTTGTGCGCGGTTTAGCGTCAGTTTGTCCCTGCTTGTTATTGATCGTGTCACCTGCCACAAAGTAATCGTGCCACGCCCCACTTTTGTTGGTTATCGCTCGCCTCTAACCACCAAAGGTAGTGCTTATCATAGCAACGGACCGATGTCAGGAGCACGGAGGCTAGGGAGCTAGGGATAGAGTAATTACCTAATAAAACCCTTAGATAAGCCTTAGGTTATGCAAATAACTAAGTAGCTACTAAGTAGCTATGTGTATATAGTAAGGTATTTAGATAAGGATTACTTATAAGGTATGTAAGAGGTTAGAGTTTAAGACCTTTATACACCTACCCCTAAGTAGTAGCTCTCTAGCTATAACTAAGAACCTTAGCCTTTACTTTGTTTATATCTCCCTAATCTAGTTATAACAAGTCAAACTCTAACCTCCTATATACCTTATAGGTAGTCCTTGTCTAAATACCTTACTATATACATATAGCTATCTAGTAGTTACTTAGTTATTTGCATAACCTAAGGCTTATCTAAGGGTTTTATTAGGTAATTACTTTATCCCTAGCTCCCTAGCCTCCGTGCTCCTAACAACCGATTAGTGCAACAGACTAATTTAACAATAGAATAACCTTATTAGCCCTTTCGCATATTATAAGTGCCCTTTTTATTCTAAATAACTAAGGGTTCTAAGCTATTATTATAATGCTTTAAATATACTACTTTTATAGCTTTAAAAAACATGGTTTTTACGTATTTAAGGGCCTTTTTCTCTATTACCTTAACTATATATCTTACTTCCTTTTTAAGGTTAACTACCTTTTAATATATAATCCCTTAAGTATTAGCTATAGAAAGTATACTACTAGTCTTTAGTAGTCAATTCTTTATAGCCTTATGTTATTACAATACTAATTTAGCTACTTTTATACGCCTAAGGTCTCTTTTTATCTAGATAAGCTCTATAGTAGTAATAACACTTCTATAGATAAAACACTGTAAATTATATGTTAAATCCTTCGGATCTTCATCGGCTTAATCGTGGCCAAAGACTAGACTAATTATAGGTTTAGTAGGATATATGTAATATAATTAGCTGCATTGTTTTGCTACCCCCTTTTCCGCCTTACTTACAGGTTTTACCTACTTTCCTATTATCTAGACTTTCCCTCTCTTCTCCCTCTTTCCTAGCTAGCTATCTATTATTAACTTTAATATTACGGAATTATCCTACCTGCGCAGGCACCTTGGTGTATCCAACATTATAGCTAAAGTTATTATTAAGCTCTTTATCTTTACACTATAAGTTATAAAGCTTCTTAGTAACCTTATTAATTTACTATAATATTATTAAGGTCTTAAAGTCTAAGGATCTATTAAAAAATAGCTCTAGAGAGGGTGTATAAATAAGGGCTTATTTAATAAGCTCTTTAATTATAAGCTTTAGATTAAAGGGCTAAATTCTGGTTTTATAAAAGGTAAAGATTATTATAAAGCTCTTAAAAGCTTATTTATATGCCTCTAATAATACTAAGGAATTTAACCTTTATAATATTTATAGCCCTATTATAGACTAGGATATTAAGAGCCTTAGTTTAATAATACTTTAGTAGCTAGAAGACTATAATATTAAGAGGTTATAATAGATATATTAAATATAAAGGTAGCCTAAAAGGAATTATATTATAATCTATATAGGAATTAATTAATTTAAGTATATAACATAATCTATAGCTATTAAGAATTAATAAGTGCTTTATACTAATAGATATTATAAATTTATTAAAGTACTTTAACCACTTAAATATAATCTTATTATTAGTATAGTGTGAGAACAAAGAGATAGCTAGGCAAGAGGTATAGGGGCACTTATATATTAACTAAAGCTTGCTAGGTCTAAGTGTGTTATACGTGTAAGTCGCTAGCTTATAGCTAGTATATAGCTATTTACTAAGTAATAGCTATATTAAAATAATAATAAATAATAGCTAGTGCTTAAGTATAAATTTACCTATAACTCCCTCTTATATTATACTCTTTTCCTTTCTATAACTATAGTAATTTTTTCTTAGATTATATTATATTATTAGTTACTATTACTTTACCTTTATTATTTACTATATTATTACTATAGATTTTAATAAGGAAAGTATTATTATTATTCCTAAAATTTATTTAAAGAAGTGTTCTTATATATATTATTTATATACTAGTTATATAAAGTTTAAGAAAAATCCCCTAGCTAAGCCTAAAGTCCCTTAAATTAACTATTAATTCCCTAGCTTTATAAGTATTACTATAAAAGGGAAATATTTAAAGTATTATATCTAATATATAAAATATAGTAATACTTATAAGATAGTAAGTATATTATTCTCTTTAGGTTTTTAGTACTTAATTACTTATATTTCTATAAGTAATACTTACTATAAGGGGGATTTTCTAGATTTTCTAGCTATTCTTAACTAGATATAGGAGTTAATAAATACCCTAAGTAATTAGGTTACTAATAACCCTAAAGATTATATATTTTTAAAGGTAACTTACTATTATTTTAGTAAGAATTATTTAAACCTTATTTTAAGGTTTAACTATACTAATACTATATACTATATTTCCTTTAGTTTAACTAGTATTACTAAGGTCTATTAGGTATATTTCCTTATATATTCTCTAGGTCTTTACTTACTCCTTAGGTAAGCTATATTAGCCTTATATAACTAGTATATTATTTTATACTAGTAACTTTTAGTTACTATATTTCCTAGCCTTATCCCTAGGATAGTAAGTTAGCACTCTTTCTTTACTACTTATTTACTAACTTTTTCTAGCTAAACTACCTTATATATTATAATACTTAGAAAGTAAAAATAATATTATAATCTAGGATTTATACCTTAGGGGTAGTAAAGTATTACTTTTTCTAGGTAATATAAGTAGTAGTCTAGGAGAATAAGAGTAAAACTACTAAATACCTTCTTTATAATAGTATTATTTTAATATATAAGGGGATAATTATAAAAGGGTTTCCCTTAAAACTTCTTTCCTTATAAGGATATTTTCTTTTATTATTTAGTAAATAATTTAATAGGTTTTTTAATTAGAGTGTAATAGTAGCTAATAAGGCTAGGCCTTTTTATAATTACCTTATCCTTTATTACTTATAACTTACTTATATCTTATTATACTTTCTTCTTATTTTAATTTAATAAAAAGCCTAAATTATATATTAAGTGCCTATTATATCTTTTACTACTAGTTATTAATTATATTTACTTAGCTAATTCTTTTACTTTACTAAATATTTATTACCCTTATAAGTCTTCCTATAATCTTCAACTTCTTTAACTTTAAATTTATTATCTTTATCTTTAATGTTTAGTATTAGTATTTCTTTATTTATAGTATTTTCCTAGTAATTCTATAGCTTTAATAAGCTAATATAAAATATATTATATAGTTAACTATACTTATTAGGTAATACTAGTTAGTATACTTATTTACTTACTATATTAAGTATATAAAATAGCCTAATAAATCTAAGGGTTAGCTTTTATTTTATATTCTTAAGTCTAATATTCTTTACTAATAGTAATATAAAGTTTTCTTTTTTAAGGTTAGTAGCTAGTATTATTAATTATAGTACTTTACCTATACTTTAGTAGCTTTTACCTAGTAATATACTAGTTTTTTCCTAATCTTATATAGCTTTTAAATATATATATAAGCTTCTAGGACTTTTCTTTCCTTACTCTTACCCTTAAGAGTTAGGTAAAACTTAGGTAAATAGCCTATAAAAGCATAGTTTAAGAAGTAACTTATTATTTTATTAATAGTATTATTATATATAAATTAAGCTATTAGGAGTAATTTTAGCTATAGCTACTAGTTTTCTTTAATAAAATACTATAAGTAATACTCTAGTACTTAGTTTATTTTTTTATTTACTTATTAGTTTAAGGGTAAAATACTATTAAAAGCCTTTACTTTATATATAATAGGTAATATATATCTAACTAGAATTAGCTTATAAATACTAAGCCTTTATTAGATATAATACTCTCTAGTGCCCTAAATTAAAGCTTAATTTCCTTATAAAATAACTTTACTATTTAGCTATATTAATTATAGTCTTTATAAGAAAAAAGATAAAGTACTTAGTAAATTAGTTTATAATTACTAGGATTATATTAGTTTCCTGCTTACCTAGCTATACTAGTAGTAATCCTATAATAAAGTCTATTAAGATTTTTACCTATAGTTACTTTAGTATTAGTAGTAATTTAAGGGTTTTATATAGGTAATACCTCCTAGCTACTATATACTAGTATACTCTATAGCTAGATATATAGTCTAAAATAGCTTTACTTATTACTAGCTACTAATAGTAATATTTTAATAGCTTAAGAGTATATTTAGTTCTAAAGTAACTTACTAGTAAATTATTATAGTATAGCTATAAAAGCTTTTATTATAAGATAGGCTCCTATAGAATAACTACTTAGGCTTTATATATTAGAAGACCCCTTATATTATATAACTATAAACTAGCTTTTTCTCTCCCTTTTACTTAGGAGTTAACCTTACTTTTATGCTTTTATAAATCTAGATCTTAGTTTTATACCTTTTATAGTAATTATACTAATAGTTTATTTACTATAAATTAGTAAGGGTTTAGTAATATAATAGCCCCTAAACTACTTATACTATACTAATATCTTAGATATATACTACTTTCTTCTTAAAATTACCTTTATTTAGCTAACCTATTACTAGATTTATAGTAGCTAACTAGCTTTTACCTAGGTTACTAAAGTAGTAATAAGTTCTAAGACTAGTACTATACTATAACTTCTTTAATATATTAGTACTTTTTCCTTTATTATATAAGGAATTTCTTTTACTATATAAATAGCTATTATTTTTCTTTAAAGCTCTAGTAAGAGTGCCTTATTTAATATAGGTTTACCCTTATAATTAGACCTTCTTAATAGTATATTTATAAGATTACTTTTCCTTAGTCTATACTTAATTATAAAATAAAACAAGTAAAGAAATATATATTATTATACTTATTTTCTATTTACCTTTTATTACCTTATAAAGGTTTATAGGTTATAGTAGTCTAATAGGACCTCTATAGGTATTTCTATGCCTTTAATATAGTATTACTAGTATTTAAATAACTTTACTATAGTAAGTAACTCTTAGTTAGCTATACTATAGTTATATTTAGTATTTATAAACTTCCTTAACTAAAAGGCTACTAGATACTAATAGCCCTTATTATCCTATTAAGATAGGATTCTTACTATTATAAAAATTAAGGTATTTATCTTAATATATACTACTTAACTTAAGTTATAATATTAAAGTAAAGGCACTTACTAAAAGGTATTTTTTAGCTAGTTAAATACTAGTTACTTCTTTTTCTAAATATAAACCTCTTAGTCTAAATACTATTTTAACTACCCTTTATTAATATATAAAGAGATATTATAATCCTAGAGTATTTATAAATAAACTATTAGTAAAAGTTATAGAATTTAAGAAATAACTATATATCCTTAAAACTTATAGGCTTTTTCTATTCTCTAATTATATTAACTTAGTAAGTATTTATTAATATCCTATTAATAAAAAGAATAAACCCTAGGAATTTTACTAATTTCTTATAAAAAAGCACTTAGAAGGTTTTATATATAACTTTACTAACCTTATATATTTTAGAACTTACTTAATATATATTATATACTCCTTCTTTATCTTAGAGAAGATTAAGATATTATCTAAATATACTATATAAATAGTATTAACTAGCCTATAAAGCACCTTATAAATATAGCTTTAAAAGGTAACTAGGGTATTAGTTAACCTAAAAGGCATTATAAGGTACTTATAGTACTTATAATATATATAAAAAGCTATTTTTTTACTTATTACTCTCTTTAATATAAATTCTATAGTATATATCCTTAATATTAATCTTTAAGAAAAAACAAGCCCCTTAGTATTAGTTAAGGATTTCTAAAATTAAGGGGAAAGTATAGTAATTCTTCTATATTACTTTATTAAGTCCTTAATAGTCTATATATAGTTAGAGTATTTTATCTTTCTTTAGTATAAATAGAATAGGTATACTTATAAGGCTTTTTAAGGGTCTTATTTAGCCTTTTCTTAGGTTATTATTAATATATTCCTAGAGCTCTTTAAGTTTACTTTAGGAAAGAGAGTAAATTAGTCTATATAAGGGTATTACTCCTAGTATAAGATTAATTATATAGTTAGTTAACTTCTTTAATAGAAGACTTCTTACCTTATTTAATATAAATATATCTTTAAACTTATATAGCTTCTTAGGGATATTTTTAATAGTTTTATATACTTTTACTTTATTTTTATTTTTAAGAGAAATAAACTTATTTTTTATTATACTTATAATAGTATATATAATTATCTTATTATATATTACCTTTGTAAACTTATAAGGAGATAGTAGTAAAAAGGCTACCTGTGATAGACTTAAGCTATAAGCTTAGGTTAAGTCTAGCTTTAGAAAGTATACATACTCTATATAGCTAGGTTAGGGCTTTATACAAACTATACATAGACTACGCATAAGGGACTATATATCTAAATACTATATAACTACTAGTGTAATTTTTTTTTCTTTTATAAGAATAATATTTTTATTCTAAATACTTATATATAGTAGCTATAAGGCTAGTTCTTAATATATATTATTCTTTACTATAGAAATAGCCTAGCTAGTAAATATACTATTACCTTTAAATATAATAAATACTAATAAGTTAGCACTTCTATAATAATAAGTAAAATAATAAGTAAAATAAATCTAGTACTTAGCTAAGGTATAAAATATAGTATTTATACTAACCTAAATTAAGTAAAAACCCTTACTTATAAGGCCTCCCTTTAATAGTAATAGGGTTTTATTTATAGCTTAGAAAAGCCTTATAGCTTATAAGCTACTAGTAAATAAGGAGTTTATTAGTAGTAATTAGAATTAGTAATACTTTATTTACTAAAACCTATTACCTAAGGTTTAGGTATAGGTTATACCTTTCTTTAAGAAAGGCTACTTAAAGAACTTTTACTTAACTAGATTTCTTAATTATTTAAAGGAAATATTTAATAACCTTTATTACTAGGAAATAGCTATTATAAAACTTAACTAGTTAATATAATAATAAAATAAGAGGTTTAGTAACTTTTATATTTACTTTAAATAGAAGTTAGCCTTAGCTAGAGGGCTTAGGTAAGTAAACTTAGTAAAGTTATTTAAGTTATATATAGTGCTTAATAAGTAAATAAGGGACTATAGTATTAGGTAAGATATACCCTAGGCTAATTATATAGTAGTAATAGCTTACTATTAAAGTATTATACTAGATATTAAATCTTACTAACTAAAGGAAAAACACTACATATAAAAATAAGGTAATTTAGTGCCTAACCTAATTAAGGCTAAGGTATAGGATAAAGATATACTAATAATAGATATTTACTTTATAAGTATAATAAAGACTTAGTAAGATTTTAGAAAGTTTATAAAATACTAAAAGTTAAGTAATAAAAGAGGTAGTAAGTAAGCTAAGTAAGTTACTTAGGATATACTTAATATATACTATAATAAGGGCTAATATTTATAATATAGCTTCTTTAAGTATTTTACTATAGTATACTTATTATATCCTACTATTTACTTATAAAAGAAGTTTTTATTAATACTTATAATATAAAGAAAACACTTACTATTAGCTTAGATAATAAGTCTATAAGTTAGTTAAAAAAGAGTAACCTTATTATTAAGTTATTTAATTAGAAATAAAGGAAGGAAGTATAAAGAGGCTTTATAGTATATATTTATTACTAATAAGAACTATAAAGAGATCTAGAGTAATATAAACTTATTCCCTTTCTTAGTCCTTACTTTAATTAATAAAACTACCTTTATAAATACTTAAGTTAATATAAGCTATAACTACTATACTATTATAAGTAAATACCTTATCTAAAAGCTTAGGTTAGAATACCTCCCTTTTCTAACTAAAAGGTTAGTTTATATAGCTATTAGTATAAAGTAAGAGGGAAAAGAGAGTTAGAAGAAATAATTATATATTTTATATATTATATATTTTTAGTTAGATTTAGATAAATAGGAAATGCTAATTATAGTATATATAATCCTAGGACTAATAAGATAACTAATCCTAGGTATACTATAAATAAAATAAAATAAAATTAGCCTAAATATAGTATAATAGTAAGTATATATAGAATTAGCTAATAAGCTACTTATATAGGCTATAGCTAATAGAAAGGTTAACTAACCTATAGTATTTATTCTAGGTTTAATATTTATAGGAATAATATAATAGGTAAAGAAATAGAAGGAGAATATCTAGCTTTATACTATAAGCCTATAGGAAATTATATTTATCTTATAAATTAATATAACCCTAAAGCCTATAAAGGAGAAGCTTCTAGCTTCCTTACTAAAGGTATTATAGGACTTTAAAGACTTATTTCTAGAAAGCAAGGTAAGTGCCTTACTACTATACTAAGGGAAGTTAGACTATTATATTTACCTAAAACATAATATAAATAGAAATAAACCTAACTTACTATAAGTACCTTTATATAATATACCTTAGGAGTATTTACTAGAAATCTAGAAATAGGTAATAAACTTAATAAATAAGGGTTAGATTTAAGTAAGCTTCTTATTAGTAATAGCCTTAGTATTACTAGTAAAAAGCCTAGTAAAGGTTAGAGGTTTTATATAAACTATTATATACTTAATAAAATTATAGAATAAAACTATTACTTACTATTACTAGTAAAAGAAATATTATATTCTTTAGCTAAAGTAAAGTAGTTTATAAAGCTAGATATATAATTAGTATTTTACTATATATATATTACTAAAGGTAAGGAATACTAAACTATATTTTAGATAAGGTTTAGCTTATTTAAATAGCTAGTATATCTCTTTAGGTTAGTAAGTATACTAGTAACTTTCTAGAGGTATATTAATAGTATATTAAGTAGTATTCTTAGTAATTATATTTGTTAGATCCTTCGGATCTTCATCGGCTTAATCGTGGCCAAAGACTAGACTAATAGTAAGTCCGGCGCAATACACGCAATATAATTAGCTATATTAATTCGCCACCCTCTCTTCTACCTTACTTACAGGTTTTACTTACTTTTCTATTATTTAAACCTTCTCTCTCTTCTCTCTCTTTCCTAGCTAGCTATCTATTTATTATTAACTTTAATATTATAGAATTATCTTACTTATACAAGCACCTTAGTGTAACTAATACTAATTAGTAGTTAACTTTATAACTATAGATAGGTATTATAAGAAAAGACATTTTTATAGACACTATAGCTACTACCCCTTATTACACTAGATTAATAGTTATTATAGTAAAGAGGCATAACTACATAAGTATACTAAAGGAAGAGACTAAAATCCTAGTTATAGGCTTATTAGGCTTCTAAGGAATTAATTTATTAACCCTTAGGCTTATAGGATATAACTTTATTATATCTATCTAGGATATTATTATTAATTATTAATTTTATTATCTATTATAAGAAAACTAACTAACTAACCAAATCTATTACTATAAGGTATTTATTTTAAACCTAACGTTAAATAACCTTAGCTAAGCTAGCTAAATTACCTATAACTTCTCTTAATATATTACCTTCTTCTAATAGACTTTTAATCCCTTTTTATAAGCATTTACTACTTATTTCTTGCCCCTTTTACTCTTAGTATTATTTGCCCTATGCTTATTAGTAAGAGAGATTATCTCCTTCTCTTTTTTTATATAAAATAAGAAGTAGTAATTCTATTACTTCTATATTATTTTTACTAGTGCTTTTCTAGTTACTTTTAGTACTTCTATTGCTTTACTTAACCCTAATTTAATTTATTCTTATTGCTATTTTTACTACTTTTTCCACTGTTTTTCCTATCTTTATAATTTTCCGTGTTTTTGTAATTTTCTAGCTTTATTAGAGTAATAACGCTCCTAAAGTATAAAAGAAGACCCTAGTAATAAGTAAATATATAAGCTTAACTAGTAGCAAAAGAATAATACCTTAGACCTTCTTTTATAGCCTAGATATTATAAGATAGTAAAATTAGAATCTAGACCTTCTATAAGAGAAAGGGCTACTACTAGTAATAGTAAGGCTTAAATAATTTCTCTTAAAAGACTATAAGAGAGTAAACTACTAGTATGTCTATAATAGCTTATAAATAACCTTATAAAAGACTAGAAAAAGCCTATTAAACTAGACCTAGAGACTACTATATAACCTAAACTTAATAACTAGATTATAAGGTTTATTAACCTTAGTAAGTATTAAGGCTAGAGAGATAATAACCTCTAGGAGTTATTTTAAGAAGACTTTAAAGGCTAGTCTAAAGACACCTTTAAAAGAGTAAATAAGGATATTATTAGAGAGCTATATAATTCCTTATAAGATTATAGTGTTTTTATTAAACAAGGCCTAGGATATTTAATCCTAGTATCTCTTAAAGAGGTACTTTACTAAACCTTAATACCTCTTTAGTTATAGGAAAAATTATAATCTTCTAAACCCCTAGAGCCTTAGCCCTAAACCCAATTACCTACCCTAGAAATCCACCTTCCTTAACCCTAATAATTCCCTAAACCTCCCTAAAAGCCCTTATAATAATCCTAATCTAATTAATTACTTTATCCTAATAATTATTATATATAATAACTTATAGACTATTATTTATAATAAATTATGCCTTTATAGTAATTCCCCTTTAAAGATTAAATTATAAAGAAAATCTTAGAGCTTATAAAAATATATAAGGATAGTAACCACTATAGTAAGAAACTATATAACTTCCTAACGCTAAAGATTATGCTTTTTAAGAATAAGTATAATAGGATTAACCTCCCTTAAATATATTATTAGAAGGCTTTTCCTATTATATTAATAAGTAATACTAAATAGTATTACCTTAATTACCTCTTTAGGAATAACTACTCCTATAAAGAGATAATTACTTATATTTATTAATGCTTTAAAACAGAAAGTAACTAATAATTCTATTATTATAAATAGAGTAGCATAATATTAAAGAATATAATTAATAAGAACCCTAATAAAAGTAAGCTTAAGTGCCTTAAGATTATATTATTAAACCTTAAGAAGATTTATAAAGAGCTATACCCTTCTAATATAGTAAATACTAAGCTTTATAAGTAAGCATTAAATACTATAGCTAGTGTACCTAAATATTAGATAGTTAAATATATATACTCCCTAGGCTTTAAAAGTCTTACTAAAGACCTTTATAAAGTAATTACTATTATAGAATTAAATAAGAAAACCTCTTAATATCTTTAGTACTAATAAAGAGACCCTCTAGAGGCTATATTTACTAATTATTAGTATAGATAATAATCTTATAGTGGAGGAAGCTATTATAAAAAAGCCCTAGGCTAAGTCCTAAGTGCTACTTTATGTGTAATAAGAGTAACTACTAGTCCTTTAACTACTTTACTAAAGAATATTAGAAAGAAAAGGACTACTAGTAAGCTAGTAAAATATATTATATAACCCTTATAGAGAAGAGATTTTAGGTATTTCTTACCTCCTATAAAGGGCAAGATAATAATAAACCTAATAATAACTCTAGTTAGAATTAGGAACTATATCTTATAGCCTATATAAAGGCCTAAGATAATAATAATAATAAGGTAAAGAAGCTACTATTAATAGTATATCTAAGTATTATATAATTCTTCTGCTCTAGATAACAGACTAACTATAACATTACTAATATTAATATCCTTATAACCCTAAATAATTAAGCCTTTTAATATATATTCCTTAAATAAGAGCTCTATAAACCATAAGAGTGTAATAAAGGTTTATTTTACTATATCTTTAAAGAACGCTATTCTAAAGAAGTCTTTAGAGGTATTATACCTAATACTAGCGCTATAGGAAAATTAAGTGTAAGAGAGGTATAAGTAAAAGCTTTACTAAGATTAATACCTTTATTAAAGGTAATCCCTTGTAAACCTTAAATTATTATATTTAGTGCTAGATTAGTAGTTATAAAAGGTATTATTTATATACCTATAGAACTTAGAGAGCTTAAATTTTACGTCCTTAATATAGCTACTCCCTTCCTTTTCTTAATTACTAATATAAATAAGATATAAGTTAAGATTAATAACCTTACAAATGTTCTTATTTAAGGCAATAAGACTATGCTTATAGTATAATAATAAAGTTATTCTTAGTGGTTACTAGAGGTAAAAGAAATAGTTACCTTCTATCTCTTAGAGGGAGATATTTATTAATTACATTATTAGCTTAGTTACCCTTTTGTTTAATAACTTATAAAGGTTCTTTAATAAGCTAGTTATAAAGTTAAACGCTAGGTAATTAAGAAATTAACTAAAGTCTACTACTATTACTAGATATATAGTAAGGCCCCTAGTTAATTTAAATTTATAATTAAAGATAACCACGAATTTAACTACAAGATTATTATTAATATTATATAAATTAATAGTTAACTAGTGCTTTATATTATTAATTTAGTAACTTTATTCTAAGTAGCCTAATTCCTTAATTTAAAAAAGTAAAAGGCTTAAGATATCTAGGATGCTATCTAAGAGTGCTAGATTAATACCTATCTAGGACCTCTAGAATAGATAGTTTATAATACTAGTAATAACTTTGCTTCTGCTAAATTTAAATATTACGCTTAATTAATATTAATTAAGACTAATAAGATACTAATTAAAGCTTATAATAGTATTAGAAAGGTTAAAAAATATTACAGACCCTTACGCTAGGCTTATAATATTATTACTAACTTAATTAGCGTGAAACTAACGCTAGAATAGCGCCTTTAAATAGCTATTAAGGCTATTAATAATTCTATAAGCCCTAAAGGAATTATACTAACCTTACTAGTCTTTAGAGCCTACCCGCGGATAATAGATAAGTTACTACCTAGTATCTTTATTATTTAATACACTAAAGTAATTTAAAAGGCTACTAATAAGGTCTATTACTATATAGCTTTATAGCAAGTCTATAATGCCCTTAGAGCCTAGAATAGTCCTAATATAGCGCTTATATATTAGCTACCTCTATAGGCTAATATATATATATAAAGAGAGAAAGGTAGCTAGCATAGCCCTTATAAGCTAATTACTACTAATAGGGAGACTTATATAGTTAATATGCCCTATAGCCTAGTAAAATTTTACTTTATAGTAATAAAGCCTTACTATAAAGACTTATGTATTATAAAGAGGCTAGAGTAGTAGGAGATAAAGCCTTAAGATATAGAGAAAGCTATAATAATACTACTAACTATTACTACTAAAAAAGAATTAGTAATAGAAGAAAAAGAAAAACTATAGGTATTACTAAAGAGAAAGTAAGGAAGGCTAAGAAAAGCCCTTATAGTCTAATTTATAAGCATAAAGGAGCTAATAAAAGAGGCCTATAATGCCTAGGTAACCCTAAGAGAAAGCTAGTAAGTTAAAGACTTATTATCTTACCCTAAAGGAATAAAAGTAAGGAGAAGTAAAACTTATAATTCTAAAAAGGATATTAGCCTAATTAAACTTTATATACTTATTAATAAAGACTAAGATAAGGCCTTTATTTAAGAGGTTATAGCTAGAGGGATACTAAGTATAGTATTTCTTATAGTAAAAGAAGAAGCTAATTAGAACCTTACTCTTTAACTTTACTAAGAAGGGAAGATTATAACCCTAGGAAAACCCTTTAAGTAGTCTAATTAAGCTAAGATTAATACCTTATAAGCTTATAATATCTTTAAATTTATTAAATATAACCTAGTAAAGCATAAAGGCTATAGAATCTTTAATTCTTGTATAGTTAGAGAGATTAAAGGTAAGGGAATAGCCTTACTATATAAGAAATCTCGCCTTATTATGTAAAGCCATAATAACAAGGGAAAGGAATTTATCTTAACGCAATCACTAATAATATAATAAGCAAGCTAATAACTTATTATAGCTATTACTCTATTATTAAGAAGAAGAGGTATTTACCTTTAGATTTGTAATATCACGTAAGCATACACTTAATTATATATAATACTAATAAGACTAATTATTATAAGATTACTAAAATAGATTATATACCTCTTTCTAGAAGGAACTATAATTAAATTAATTAAATCTCTTTATAGGATTATAGAGGCTAGAACTTACTAGTAAGTAATATACTTTTATTATTATAGAGATAACCTTAATATAATAACTTTAACCTATAATCCTTGCTTATTAATTATAGCGCTAAATAATAAGAATCTCTTTAGCATTATAGGAATATAAACTAATAATACATTAGGCCTAAGTAATAATAACTTCTTCTAAAAGAAAAGAAAGAGCTTTAGAAGGCTAAGTTTACTACTAAGGAAAAGCAGCAATTAACCACTAGGAATCCCCTTATTTTTAATAGCTATATCTTAACCTAGAATACTAATAACTTATTAATTTTAACTTAAAAGGGCTAAAGTTAGAAGATTAAGGAAGTTAATCCTTAATCTCTAATAGCAAAGTAAGATTATATAGAATAATAAGCCTAAGGAAGCTATATTATAACTATATGCTAACCAGAAGCTTCCTATAATCTATTAATTATAGCTTAATACTAAGAACCCTTTACTAATAATATTATATACCTTAATAAATGCCTTAAATAGTAAATTAAGAATTAGTAGTAAGGACTATAATATATACCTTTAACCCTTAAGGAAGCAAAGCTCTTTATATTTATAAATAAATTGCTTGCTAATAATAAGGATTTAAGCTTATAGATTAGATATATTATTATGATTAGTAACGAGATAATGCAAGATAATAATACCTTTATTATAAAAGGCAATATTATTATATATAGCTTAATAAAGAGAAAGCAAGTTATATATAGTATGCTTACCTCTGAATTATATAGCATAGTTTAAGGCGTAGATATTACTTACGTAATTTCCATAACTCTTTATTAGATTATAGACTAATTAAAGATACCTTAAATTCCTATGATTCTCTATACTAACTTCTTTTTATTATATAAATACCTTATAAAGCTAGGAATAATAAAAAGAAAAGACTAATAATTAATATTATAGCTTTTTGTTAATTATATAAAAGGTATAAGATCTATAAGATAAGGTAAATTAACAGAAATAATAATCTAGCGAATATAATAATAAAGGCATTACTAAATTCATCCCTTTCCTCTCTAATTAATTTAAATGAATTAATAATTCGTGTTAAAGGATAGGTAAAGAGACTTATAATATTAAGGGATAGGAGCCTTAATAAGGACTAACAGATTAATTTAATTAACTAATGCTATAATAGCTAATTAAAGCAGCGGATTCCTATTAAGGGATTTACTTATATATACTTTCCTTTAATTTAATTTTTATTATATTTTTAGGCTCCTTTAGCTATAGATAAAAAGAGAGACTACTAGTGTTAGATCCTTTAGATCTTTATTAGCTTAATCATAGCTAAAGACTAGACTAATAGTAAGTCTAGTGTAATACACGTAATGTAATTAGCTATATTAATTCACCACCCTCTCTTCTGCCTTACTAACGGGTTTCACCTACTTTTCTATTATCTAAACCTTCTCTCTTTTCTCTCTCTTTCCTAGCTAGCTATCTATCTATTATTGACTTTAATATTACGGAATTATCCTACCTGCGCAGGCACCTTAGTGTAACTAACAATATTACTACATATTTTAATAATATACTTATATACTAAGGCAAATTATAGAAGGATTATATATAGAAAGTCTATAGTATACTATTAAGACTATAATAAGCTAGTCTAAACCTAGATATTAAAAAGTATATCTTTATAACTAAAGAGGTTAAGTACCTTAGGTTTATTATCTAGGTAAGGAAAGCTATTTATTTAAATAAGGAGAAAATTATAGTAATTTAAGATTAGAAAGTACTAACTAAAGTCTAGGGTATCTATAGCTTTCTAGGTTTTACTAACTTCTATTATAATTTTATACTAAATTTCTTAGATATAGTAAGCCCCCTTATTAACTTAATAAAGAAAGGAGCCTTATTTTACTAGTTAAAGAAGTATAATAAGGCTTTTAAGGTATTAAAGTTAGCTTTTATATTATACCTAATCCTAGCTTAGTAAGATTCTAAAAGGAATACTTTAGTAAAGGTAAATTACTTAGAAATAGCTTTAAAGAGGTATCTCTTTTAGTTTAGTAATAATAGTATTCTTTATCTAGTAGCTTACTATTTAGCTTAATTATAGGCTACTTAGTGGAATTATATAATTTATAATAAGAAGCTACTAGTAATTATCTCCTATCTTAAGGTATAATTAGTAAAGCTATAAAGTATAAGTAAACTATTTATAATACTAATAAACTATAAGAACCTTAAGTACTTTATAACACTAAAAGAGATATTAGAATATTAGGTATAGTAAGCAAAGACTTTAGTACTCTTTAATTTCTATTTATATTATAAACTAAGTACTTAAGCAAAATAACTAAATATATTATTATAGTATTATCTAAATAGGCTAGAAATAAAAAGGGTAAAGGCACTAATTATCTAGTTAGTAATAAGCCTTATAAAATTCTCCTTTAAGGGGGATAGCTATATATAAGCCTTAAACCTATTATAATAACAAATAGGATAACCCTTAATAGTAGCCTAGCTAAGTTAAGAAATTTACCTACTAGTAAGTTAATATTTATAAATAAGTACCTTTAGTCTTTATAGGATTAGTCTTTAGCTTAGGATAAGGCTTATAAATTATAAAGAAATACTATAGTAATAAGGGCTAGCAAGTTCCTAGATATTACTAATACTAGAGAATAGATTATAAACTATTAGATTAGTATAAAAGAAGCGTTATAATTTTAAGGATAAACATAGGTTCCTAAATAAGAGCTACTAACTATAATATTAATATAGCGTATTTATAACTTACCTTTATTAGGCTACCTAGGCTAGAATATAACCTTTAAGGCACTTTAAAGGGACTTCTATTAGAATAGTATATTATAGGATATAGCCTAACTTATATAGAACTACTACTATTATAAAGGGTAAAAGAGCTAGTAATTATAATAAGGCTTATTAAAGCTAATTCTATTACCTAATAAGTACTAGTTATAAATATTTATTAACTTTATAATAGACCTCCTAGTGGAAATATAGGATTAGCTATAGTTTCTTATAGTTATTACTAATTATCTATTAAAGTATATTTAGTTAGAGATAATAATATTAATAAAAACTAGGGCTTATGTAAAAAGATTTAAATATTACTAGTAGTAGTTTTATAAGTTCCTTATATAAATTATTATAAACTATAGGTTAGATTAGCTTAGTAATTTCTAGACTAAGCTTTATAGTAAGGTTAGTATATAATAGTTACTTTCTACTATATATTACCCTTAGATAGATAGTAGTATAGAAAGAGCTAACTAGGAAGTATAGGCTATATTATATATAATACTATCTTTCTCCTAGTTTAAATAGCTAGATTACTTACTAGCTTACTAATTAGTATTAAATAACAGGGATTTATTAGTAATAGGGATAAGCATAAATATAGCACTTTATAGGTTTAATATAGCTATAATTTAGGATTTATTTCTTATAAGGTAATTTACTATATTAGTAAAGGGAAGGGCTTAAGCCTTTCTATAATATTTAAAGAATAGTATAGATTTAATATAAGCTATAATAGCCTTTATCTAGTAATAATAGTAGGAGGATATAAATAGTAGCTATAGGCTAGTAAAGTAATTCTAGGTTAGGGACTATATATAGCTTAGTCTTTATAATATTAAGATAAACTACCCCTATAAGAAGTTAGATTAGGTAATAGCTAAATATAAAGTGCTTAAAGTACCTATATTTTTAATAGTTAAATTAGATATCCTAAGAGAACTATATCCTATCTTTTATATTAACCTAATTTAGTATATAGTAATTAACCTATTACTAAGTTAAAAACTAGTAAATAAATATTTACTACTAGAACTTATTATAATAAATGCTAATAATAATCTTATAGAGTATTAGGTAAAGGATATTCTTATAGCTAAAAATATACTAGGCTAGGGTTTATACTAGAATATTTTAGTTAAATAAAAAGGTTATATATAGCTAACTTAGGAACTATTAGAAAGTATAATATATATAAAGGTACTTAATTAATTTAAATTATAATAAGGTAATATATAAATAAATAATAGCCCTAAAAGAGTATATTTTAATTTAACTATAGTAAACTAAGTTCTTTAAGTTCCCTTTAGTATATATATGCTTAGGTACTAGATTTTTACTATAGTAAAAAGTAATTAAGATAGGGGGTATTATTAGACTTCTTATAGGGTTAGTATGCCTTAGTAATAATATAGGTAAGCTTTGTAATAGTTTTAACTATTTATTAGACCTAGGTATTACTAGCCTCCTAGGTAAAGATAAACTAGGTTAGGTTATTATTTATAGTTCTTATACTATAAAAAAATTTAGTAGCTAGGTTATTTTAGCTATATTAAGTAAGTATTATCTAGGTAAGTATAAGCTACTATACTTTAAAGATACCCTAAGTATAAGCTATACTTATAAGGGAGGAAGCTAGAGATTAGGCCTTAGCTAGGTTAATTTAAGTAATAGCTAATATACTATTAAAATACTTATAATAGTAAATAAAAAATTTTATAAGGGTAGTATATTACCCCTTATTATTAGTAAACTATAGTATAGCTAAAGTCTTAATAGCTTTACTTATAGCTAAAAGAGTCTTAAGATATTTAAAGGTATAATAAAGTTTTAGGTTAGTATTATATAAGTACTTCTCCTAAATATATATATAATAACTAGTATAGTATAGGGTATAGGCCTAGTTTAGCCCTAGGGTATAAATATATTTACCTTTATTCTAGAGATTATTTATATAAGGATTATAAAGGAAATTATACTTCTTACTATTAGAAAGGATTTTATTCTTAAAGTTTTCTTCTAAAATATACTTACTAAGGTAAGTCCCTTTAGATAAGGTAAGAAAAAGGGAAGAAAGGGAAGAAAGGGAAGAAAGTACTTTAGAGATAAGTTAGTTAGTAAGAGAGATAATATTACTTATAATAAAGAGTAAACTAAATATAGAAAGGGGGCTTTAAGGTTATAGAATAATTAATAAATAAAGGTAAAAAGAATATAAAAAGAAAGTATTATAATAATATAAAGGTAAACTTTTAGCCCCTAAATTTGTGGTTTAAAGCTTATTCCTTTGTTTATGTTTTACCTAACACTATAGTAATTATTAAATTTAGTTATTAATTATTACACTAGCTAGGTATTACTAGTAATTTTTTTGTTCCTTGAAAATAAGATATATTAGCCACAGCCAATGATCCTAAAAAAATTAAAAATTAATATAAAGGTAAAAAGAAGTAAAATAAAATAAGAGAGAATAGAATATTTATATTTTAGAATAAATTAGTTAAGCTTTAATTAAAGTATAAAGTTTTTTATATTTATAAATAATAGCTAAAGGTAAGTAAGAATAGTATATTATATAATAAAGGGTTAGGTAATTAATAATAAAGGGGTAGTTTAAAGTAAAGTTTAAGTTTAGTAAGTAATAAATAAAATATAAGATTAAGGTAAAGGTAATAAATTAAATAAAGTAAGGAGATAGCTAGTAATAAAGGGCTATAAAATAAGTAACTAGTGTTTTTAAAGGTAAAACTAGGTTAAAGTAAGGTAATTTTATACTAAATTTTTTTAAATCTATATATATTATTTACGCTAGTTAGCTCTATAGATGGCTATTACTAGTACTCCTAAAACTAAGTTAAAAGGGAAAACCCTATACTAGGAAGAAAAACCCCCTTATATCTATGTATAAGTTAGTGCTAGCCCTATTATAGGTTTACGCTACTTAGTATATTTCCTATTATAAGTGTTTATTACTAGCTTACACTAGCCTTATCCTATTAAAGAGAAAAAGAAAGGAAAAATATATAAAATAAGTATTTATAGGCTCCTTCTAGTCCTATTCTAGTATAGTAATAAGCCTACTCTAAGTCCCTTTGCTTTAAGCTAGGGTAAAGTAAATCTAGGTTTATAGCGTTAATTTACTTCTTATTTACTTTTACACTAACTTTTCTATAGCCTTACTTTTTAGCTAACTTTAGCTTATTACTACCTTATACTTCTAATAAAGTTAAAGCACCTAGTTTTATCTAATTAGTATAAAGGGAGGGTAGTCACAGTCCTAGACTAGTGTGGTCCTAAGTTAAGATTACTTATATATTATTAGCCTTATTAATTATATTATACTTTGTTTTTAAGTAAGTTATTTAAATTATCCCCCCTTTATAGGTATAAAAGAGAGCTCCCCCCTTAGGGTTCTAGTCTCTTTCTTCTTTTTATATTAAACTTCCTATAGGTTTTTCCTTTCTTTCTAGCTATCTAAGGCTTTTCTAGGCTAGGGTTAGGTTATTTACTAATGTTTACTATAGATTTAAGTTAAATCTAATATAATACTACTAGAAGCTATAAGTACTTTAGTATTACTACTTATCTAGCTTTAATTTACCTAGGAATTCACTAAGTATAAGAACTTCCTAGGGAAGTTTATAACTAAGAAGCAATACACTTAAGTCTTAGAGAAAGGCTTATCTATAGGTTATATTTACCTTTATTCTAGGCCTAGTCTACTGCTAATTTGCTTACTAGCTTAGTAAACTAAGAGAGATCTAGTGTGTTTCCTATAAGTCTTATTTAATTTAAGACTATAGGTATTAGTGCTATATTATTATTAGTAAGTTAGTCCTATTCTAGCTTAGAAGTAGGGCTAACTCTTTAGGTAAGGGTGGCTACTAACGTGTGTTTTAACTACTAGGTTTAGAATTATTAATATTATTAGATAATAATTATCTCTATTCTAGCTTAGATCTATATTTAATCCGCTTATTTTCTTAGCTAAATTTGTCTAGCTAGTAGAATAAGCACTAGTAATTAGTTAAGACCTAGGCTTCTATAGCTAATAGGGTAATATAAGTTTGCTTTAGCTTAGTAATAGTTCTAGTCTAGCTCTAATCTCTCTTAATAGGTCCTAGAAGGCTTCTAAGACTAGGTTAAAAGGCTTTATACCAGTAATTAAGTAAAAAAGAAATAAAGCGCCTTAGTAGTAAGCCTAGACTAGGCTAGTTCCTTAGAGAAATAATATACTAAGCTTATTTATTAGCTTATATACCTTAATATATATATAGTAAAGATAAACTATCTCCTACTTACTACTATCCCTATAAAGTCTTATAATAAGGTAGTAAAGAATACTATTCCTATCCTAGAGAAGGAATAATATAATAGCTTAATTTTAGTTTAAAGTAAGGGTAGTAGTAAGCTAGTAAGGTATATAATACCTAGAGTTTATAGTTAAAATTAATCTAATAATAGTTCTAGATATAAATATTCTTTATTATAATTATAAATTATAAAATTAGGCCCTCCTCTAGCCTACCTCTATGCTTACACTATCTAGTCTATCCCTTACACTAGGTTTATAATTAGGAGGTTTTTTATCTATTAGTAAGGTTAACCTAGGTCTAGTAGTATTCTAAGTTATCTTATAGCTAGCTCCTATGCTAATAAGTAGTATTAGAGTTATCCTATGCCTAGGAACTATTTAGCTAAATATTTTACTTTTTAAGGTTTATTTAGGGCTAGCCTTACTTCCTATGTATTAGCAAGCTAACGCTACTAAGGTTACTTATAGTTATATTTACTATAATTAACTAGTACGTAGTATTAGTCTTCTATAGCTTTACTATAGCTATATAGGGGCGAAACCACCCTAGGAACCTTTCTTTAGAATAGGAATTTATTTAGGCCTATCTTTCCTATGCGTAATTATATAATTATTAAAGAGATATGTTTGTCTATGTTAGTGTGAAATTCCTGGATTTCCTTTGGGTTATAGGAGGGTAGGCGGTCTTTAGTTAGTTCTCTAACGCGTCTACTCCGGGCTAGCCTCTCCTTGTTATGCCAGTCTTCCCATTTAAATCTATATAGTAAAGATATAACCTTACTAAGTAACTTACTAGCCTTACTAAGCTACTTATATTACTTTATTAAATTTTTTAAGAGAGGCTATATAATAAGGGTTTATATTTAATATATACTTACTTTTTAGTAAAAGAAAAAAGAGAAAGTAAGTAAAGGAATATATTATAAACTTAAGCTATAAGCTTAAGTTAAGTCTAGCTTTAGAAAGTATATATACTCTATATAGCTAGGTTAGGGCTTTACATAGACTATACATAGACTACGTATAAGGGATTATATATCTAGATGCTATATAACTACTAGTGTAATTCCTTTCTTTTTCTATAAGAATAATATTCTTATTCTAAACGCTTATACGCAGTAGCTATAAGGCTAGTTCTTAACACTACCTTTCTTTTCTTAAACCACTATTCTTATAAGTATAAGTAAAGGTATATATATTCTTCTATAAGTATATATATTCTAATTAATATAAGGCTTCCCTTTACTCTTAGGTCCTTATTGATAGCTATATATAGTAGTTTAAGGTCCTTCTTTTTACCCCTTAAGTCTTAGATTATAATAAGTACCTTATAAATACTATATTAGGGAACTATAAGAGCCCTTACTACCTTTAGGTAAGTACTATAGCCTTAGCCTAATTAAGCTTATAAGTCTATATAAATTAAGCGCTAATAATATTAATCTCTATATAACTATTAAAATCCGCTGCTATTTTAATATCTTTATGCCTATAAATAGTAACTAGTATATAAAATTAATATCCTACTAGTACCCTAGTATTTAAGGTAAAGATAAGGGTATTTACTTCTACCTTTAGGAGTTTTCCTAACCTTCTTACTAGTCCTTCCTTAGCTTATTATAATTATAAGTAAGATAGTAAGTATTACTATAATTATAGCATTACCTTCTTCCTTATAGTCTATTATTATTTAAATAGGTAGCTAGGGACTTTTCTTTATTCTTATTCTTATCCTTTGTTATGGACTCGAGCTATAAGCTTAGGTTAAGTCTAGCTCCGGAAAGTATGCGTACTTTGTGCGGCTAGGTTAGGGCTTTACATAGACTATGCATAGACTACGCATAAGGGACTATATATTCGGATACTATGTAACTACTAGTGTAATTCCTTTCTTTTTCTATAAGAATAATATTCTTATTCTAAACGCTTATATATAGTAGCTATAAGGCTAGTTTATAATATATATTATTCTTTACTATAGAAATAACTTATCTAGTAAATATGCTATTACTACTAGATATAATAGATACTAATAAGCTAGCACTCCTATAATAATAAGTAGAATAGTAGGTAGAATAAATCTAGTACTTAGCTAATACATAAAGTGTAACACCTATACTAATCTAGATTAAGTAAAAACCCTTACCTATAGGCCCCTCCTTTAATAGTAATAGGGTCTTATTTATAGCTTAGAAAGGCCTTATAACTTATAAGCTTCTAGTAAATAAGGAGTTTATTAGTAGTAATTAGGATTAGTAATACTTTATTTACTAAAACCTATTACCTAAGGTCTAGGTATAGGTTATACCCTTCTTTAAGAAAGGCTACCTAGAGGACTTCTATTTATCTAGACTTCTTAACTACCTAGGGAGATATTTAATAACCCTTATTACTAGGAAATAGCTATTATAAAACTTAACTAGTTAATATAATAATAAAATAAGAGGTTTAGTAACTTCTATATTTACTTTAAATAGAAGTTAGCCTTAGCTAGGGGGCTTAGGTAAGTAAACTTAGTAAAGTTATTTAAGTTACATATAGCGCTTAATAAGTAAATAAGGGACTATAGCGTTAGATAAAATATACCCTAGGCTAATTATATAGTAGTAATAGCCTATTATTAAAGTATTATACTAGATATTAAATCCTACTAACTAAAGGAAAAACACTATATATAGAAGTAAGGTAATCTAGCGCCTAACCTAATTAAGGCTAAGGCATAGGATAAGGATACGCTAATAATAGATATTTACTCTATAGGCATAATAAGGACCTAGTAAGGTTCTAGAAAGTCTATAGAATACTAAAAGTTAGGTAATAAGAAAGGTAGTAAGTATACTAAGTAAGTTACTTAGGATATACTTAACACATACTATAATAAGGGCTAGTATTTATAATATAGCTTCTCTAAGCATTTTACTATAGTATACTTATTATATCTTACTATTTACTTATAAAAGAAGTCCTTTATAAACACTTATAATATAAAGAAAGCGCTTACTATTAGCTTAGATAATAAGTCTATAAGTTAGTTAGAAAAAGAGTAACCTTATTATTAAGTTATTTAACTAGGGATAAAGGAAGGAAGTATAGAGGGGCTTTATAGTATATAGCTATTACTAATAAGGACTATAAAGAGATTTAAAGTAATATAAACTTAATTTCTTTCTTAGTTCTTACTTTAATTAATAAGACTACCTTTATAAATACTTAAGTTAATATAGGTTATAACTACTATACTACTATAAGTAAATGCCTTATCTAAAAGCTTAGATTAAAATGCCTCCCTTTTCTAACTAAAAGGTTAGTTTATATAGCTATTAATATAAAATAAGGGGGAAAAGAGAGTTAGGAGAAATAATTATATATTTTATATATTGTTTGTTTTTAGTTAGATTTAGATAGATAGGAAATACTAATTATAGCATATATAATCCTAGGACTAATAAGATAACTAATCCTAGGTACACTATAGATAGAATAGAATAAAATTAGCCTAGATATAGCAAGATAGTAGGTATGTGTAGGATTAGCTAATAGGCTACTTATATAGGCTATAGTTAATAAAAAGGTTAACTAACCTATAGTATTTATTCTAGGTTTAATATTTATAAGGATAATATAATAAGTAAAGAGATAGAGAGAGAATATCTAGCTTTACGCTATAAGCCTACAGGAAATTATATTTATTTATAGATTAATATAACCCTAAAGCCTATAGAGGAGAAGCTTCTAGCTTCCTTACTAAAGGTATTATAGGACTTTAGGGACTTATTTCTAGAAAATAAGATAAGTGCCTTACTACCAGAGCATTGCAATACAATACATGTATTATTTGTATTGTTTTGTATTTTTTTTTCTTTTTTTTAGTTTTAAGTTAAATTCCTTAATTATAAGGTATATATAGTTAATATAATAGCTTATAATAGCTTATAATAGCTTATAATGGCTTATAATAGCTTATAATGGCTTATAATAGCTTATAATAGCTTATAATGGCTTATAATAGCTTATAATGGCTTATAATAGCTTATAATGGCTTATAATAGCTTATAATAGCTTATATGTATATTACTTATATTACTTATATAACTTAAAATATTATTAGTGTTAAAGTTTAATTAAAAATAAATAAGTAATAAATTTATAAAATATAAATATAAGTATTTATAAGTAAATTACTATAGAAAAAGCTAGAGTTTTTAATTATTTAGTATTTAAAGGTTTTTTAAAATATTAATAAAATAAAATTCCTTTCTTTTTTATGTTTTTTAATATTATACTAATAAAAAGTAAGTCCTAATATTACTATAAGACTTACTTTAATATATTTTACTTTTTTAAGCTAAAATCATATAACTAAGTAAAAGATCATACTAGGTTATAGTATAACTAATAAGACCCACTTATAGACCCACTTTTATATATTTATTTCTTCTAAGCTAGTATTATAAAACTACATAAAGAGATAATATTAGGTTTATAGTAAAATTAATAGGACCCACTTTTAGACCCACTTATGTATAAACTATATAAAACTCTCTTTTAAGCTAGAATTACATAACTAAGTAAAAAGATTATACTAGGTTATAGTATAACTAATAAGACCCACTTATAGACCCACTTTTATATATTTATTTCTTCTAAGCTAGTATTATAAAACTACATAAAGAGATAATATTAGGTTTATAGTAAAATTAATAGGACCCACTTTTATATATATATTTCTTCTTAGCTAAAGTTATATAACTAAGGGAAGGGATTATACTCGGTTGTTAGTGTTTAAAAGACCCACTTTTAGACCCACTTTTAAAAACGCTATATAACTAAGTAAGTAAGCTAAAAGTAGTATAAATAATTAAACTTACTTCTAAAGCTTATTTATTTATTTATTTATCTATTTAATATTTAAAAATATAGTATATATATTATAATTATTCTTTATATTTTATTTTAACCTTTCTTTATAAGCTTTTCCTAGGTTTTTTTCTTTTCTTTTAGTTTAAAAAAGGTTAAAAGCTAATATATTCTATTATAATTATAATAAAATAGTTTAATATTAAAAGAAGCTTTTATTTAAATTTTCTCTTTATAATAAATTCCTTATATATATAAATATATTTTTATAAGAGTTTTAATCTTATTTATTTAGAATTATAAATTATTTCTTTAGGGTAAATATTGTATTTAAAGCAAAAAAACTATATTAAAACGCATAGTAAATCTCAAAAAAGCTAGAAAGATAAAATAAGCTTTAAAATATAAAGAATAAATATTACTATAAGTTAAGCCTAGATAAAACAATTTATAGCTACCCTATATATATATATATAGCGTAATAGTCTAAATTAGCTAAAACTTTATAATTTTATAACTAAATACTTAAATAGTATAGAAATTTAAGGATATCTTACTTAGATTATATTAAAAATCTACTATATAATAAGTATATATACTACCTTACTTTTTAATAATACATTGTATTGTATTGTAATGTAATGTATTGTATTGTATTGTATTGTATTATAATGTATTTTTATATAATAAATAATTATAATAAATCATAGAAAATAGATATAAGAATAAAAAGACCCTTAATATATTAAGAAAAAATCATTCTATAAAATAGATATAAAAGAATATTACTAAGATATTATGTATCTAAAATAAGCTTACTTTTCTAAGTAAGCTAAAACTTTATGGATTTTTAAATAAATAACTAAATTATTTATAAAAATAAGGATACTATAATTAGATTATATAAAAAATCTTATATATAATAAATTTATATAATACCCCACTTTTATTTTTCCCTAACAATACATTGTATTGTATGTATTGTATTGTATTGTATTGTATTTTTAATACAATACAATACACAATACAATACATAGGGCAATACAATACAATACAATACAATACATCGAAGGGCCAAAAAATACAATACAATACAATACAACAATGCTCTGCTTACTACTATACTAAGGAAAGTTAGACTATTATATTTGCTTAAAATATAATACTAATAGAAATAAACCTAACTTACTATAGGTGCCTTTATATAATATACCTTAGGAGTATTTGCTAGAAATCTAGAAATAGGTAATAAACTTAATAAATAAGGGTTAGATTTAAGTAAGCTTCTTATTAGTAGTAGCCTTAGTATTACTAGTAAAAAGCCTAGTAAGGGTTAGAGGTTTTACGTAAACTATTACGTGCTTAATAAGATTATAAAATAGGACTATTACCTACTATTACTAGTAAAGGAAATATTACGTTTTTTAGCTAAGGTAAAGTAGTTTATAAAGCTAGATATATAATTAGTGTTTTACTATATATATATTACTAAGGGTAAGAAACACTAGACTATATTTTAGATAAGGTTTAGCTTATTTAAATAGCTAGTGTGCCCCTTTAGGTTAGTAAGTATACTAATAACTTTCTAGAGGTATATTAATAGCGCATTAAGTAGTATCCTTAGTAATTATATTACTACGTATTTTAATAATATACTTATATACTTAGGCAAATTATAGAAGAATTATATATAGAAAGTCTATAGTATACTATCTAGACTATAATAAGCTAGTCTAAACCTAAATATTAAAAAGTGTGTCTTTATAACTAAAGAGATTAAGTACCTTAGGTTTATTATCTAGGTAAGGAAGGCTATTTATCTAGATAAGGAGAAGATTATAGTAATTTAGGATTAGGAGGTACTAACTAAGGTCTAGGGTGTCCGTAGCTTTCTTAGTTTTGCTAACTTCTATTATAATTTTATACTAAATTTCTTAGATATAGTAGGCCCCCTTATTAACCTAATAAAGAAAGAAGCCTTATTCCACTAGTTAAAGGAGTATAATAAGGCTTTTAAGGCATTAAAATTAGCTTTTATATTATACCTAATTCTAGCTTAGTAAGATCCTAAAAGGGATACTTTAGTAAAGGTAAATTACTTAGGAATAGCTCTAGGGGGGTGTCTCTCTTAGTTTAGTAATAATAGTATTTTATATCTAGTAGCTTACTATTTAGCTTAATTATAGGCTACTTAGCGGAATTATATAATTTATAATAAGAAGCTACTAGTAATTATCTCCTATCTTAAGGCGTAGTTAGTAAAGCTATAAAGTATAAGTAAACTATTTATAATACTAATAAACTATAAGAACCTTAAGTACTTTATAGCGCTAAGGGAGATATTAGAATATTAGGCATAGTAAGCAAAGACTTTAGCACTATTTAATTTCTATTTATATTATAAACTAAGCACTTAAGCAAAATAACTAGATATATTATTATAGCGCTATCCTAATAGGCTAGAAATAGAAAGGGTAAAGGCACTAATTATTTAGTTAGTAATAAGCCTTATAAAATTCTCCTTTAAGGGGGATAGCTATATATATGCCTTAAGCCTATTATAGTAATAAATAGAGGTAGCCTTAATAATAACCTAACTATAATAAGGACTTTACCTACTAGTATATTTATGTTTATAAATAAGTACCTTTAGTTCTTATAGGATTAGTCTTTAGCTTAGGATAAAGCTTATAGGTTATAGGTTAATATAGTAGTAGTAAGGGCTAGGAAGTTCCTAGACACTACTAATACTAGAGAATAGATTATAGACTATTAGATTAGTATAAAAGGGGCGCTATAGTTTTAAGGATAAACATAGGTTCCTAAGTAAGAGCTACTAACTATAATATTAATATAGTATGTTTATAACTTACCCTTATTAAGCTACCTAGGCTAGAATATAACCTTTAAGGCGCTTTAAAGGGACTTCTATTAGGATAGCATATTATAGGATATAGCCTAATTTATATAGAACTATTACTATTATAGAGGGTAAAAGAGCTAGTAACTATAATAGGGCTTATTAAAGCTAATTTTACTACCTAATAGGTACTAGTTATAAATATCTATTAACTTTATAATAGACCTACTAGTAGAAGCATAGGATTAGCTATAGTTTCTTATAGTTATTACTAATTATTTATTAAAGTATATTTAGTTAGAGGTAATAATATTAATAAAAGCTAGGGCTTATGTAAAATAATTTAAGTATTACTAGTAGTGGTTTTATAGGTTCCTTATATAAATTATCATAGACTATAGGTTAGATTAGCTTAGTAATTTCTAGACTAAGCTTTGCGGTAGAGTTAGCATATAATAATTACTTTTTACTATATATTACCCTTAGATAGATAGTAGTATAGAAAGGGCTAACTAGGAAGTATAGGCTATATTACACGTAATACTATCTTTCTCCTAGTTTAAATAGCTAGATTACTTACTAGCTTGCTAATTAGCGTTAAATAATAAGGATTTACTAGTAACTAGGATAAGCATAAATATAGCACTCTATAGGTTTAATATAGCTATAATTTAGGATCTATTCCTTATAGGGTAATTTACTATATTAGTAAAAGGAAGGGCTTAAGCCTTTTATAATATTTAAAGGATAGCATAGATTTAACGTAAGCTATAATAGCCTTTATCTAGTAATAATAGTAGGAGAATATAAATAGTAGTTATAGGCTAGCGGAATGATTCTAGGTTAGGGACTACGTGTAACTTAGTCTTTATAATATTAAGATAAACTATCCCTATAAGAAGCTAGATTAGGTTATAGCTAAGTATAAGGTGCTTAAGGTTTCTATGCCTTTAATAGTTAAATTAGATATTCTAAGGGGACTATATCCTATCTTTTATATTAACCTAGTCTAGTATGTAGTAAATAACCTATTACTAAGTTAGAGACTAGCTAATAAATATTTACTAGTAGAACTTATTATAATAAATGCTAATAATAATCTTATAGAGTATTAGATAAAGGAAATCCTTATAGCTAAAAACACACTAGGTAAGGGTTTAAATTAGAATATCTTAGTTAAATAGAAAGGCTATATATAACTAACATAGGAGCTATTAGAAAGTATAATATATATAGAGGCACTTAACTAATTTAAATTATAATAAGGAGATATATAGATAAATAATAGCCTTAAAAAGTATATTTTAATTTAGCTATAAAAATTAAGGCGCCTAGTTTATATCTAGTATATATATACTCTAGCGCTAAGCTTTTACTATAGTAAAAAGCAATTAAGATAAGGGAGGGGCATTCTTAGACTTCTAATAGGATTAGCGTGCCTTAGTAATAATATAAGTAAGCTTTATAATAGTTTTAGCTATTTATTAGACCTAGGTATTACTAGCCTCCTAGGTAAAGATAAACTAGGTTAGGTTATTATTTATAGTTCTTATACTATAGAAAAATTTAGTAGCTAGGTTATTATAGCTATATTAAGTAAGTATTATCTAGGTAAGCATAAGCTATTACGCTTTAGAGGCACCTTAGGCATAGGCTATACCTATAAGGAAGGAAGCTAGGGGTTAGGCCTTAGCTAGGTTAATTTAAGTAGTAGCTAATATACTATTAAAATACTTATAATAATAAATAAAAATTTTTATAAGGGTAGTGTATTACCCCTTACTATTAGTAAACTATAGTATAGCTAGAGCCTTAATAGCTTTACTTATAGCTAAAAAGTCTTAAGATATTTAAAAATATAATAAAGTTTTAGGTTAGTATTATATAAGTATATCTCCTAGATATATATATAATATATAGTATAGCATAGGGTATAGGCCTAGTTTAGCCCTAGGGTATAAATATATTTACCCTTATTCTAGAGATTATTTATATAAGGACTATATAGAAATTATACTTCTTATTATTAAAAAAGGCCTTATTACTAGAATCTCCTTTTAAAATATACTTACTAAGGTAAGTACCCTTAGGTAAGGTAAAAGGGGGTAAAAAAGGGAGGGGGTATACTAAAAGTAAGTTAGTTAGTAAGAGTAATAATACTACTTATAATAAGAAGTAAACTAGATATAGGAAAAGGGCTTTATAGTTATAGAAGAATTAATAAATAAAGATAGAAAGGATATAAGAAGAAAAATTTATAATAATATAAAAAGGGAAGAGTATAAATATAAAGAAAAGAGAATAAAATATTTATATTTTAGGATAAATTAGTTAAGCTTTAATTAGGGCATAGGTTTTTTATATTTATAAATAATAGCTAGGAGTAAGTAAGGGTAGTATATTATATAATAAGGGGTTAGATAGTTACTAATAAAAGGGTTATTTAAAGTAAAGCTTAAATTTAGTAAATAATAAATAGGATATAAAATTAGGGTAAAGGTAAGAGGCTAAATAAGGTAAGGAGATAGCTAGTAGTAAGGGGCTATAAAATAAGTAGCTAGTGTTTTTAGGGGTAAAGCTAAAGTAAGGTAAGGTAGTCCTATACTAAAATTTTTTTAGACTTATATAGTAAAGATATAACCCTACTAGGTAACCTACTAGCCTTACTAAGCTACCTATATATTTTTTAGAGAGGGCTATATAATAAGGGTTTGTATTTAATATATACTTACTTTTTAGTAAAAGAAGAAAAGGGGGGTAAGTAAGGGGTATATTATAGACTTAAGCTATAAGCTTAGGTTAAGTCTAGCTCTAGAAAGTATATATACTTTATATAGCTAGGTTAGGGCTTTACATAGACTATGCATAGACTACGCATAAGGGACTATATATCCGGATACTATGTAACTACTAGTATAATTCCTTTCTTCTTCTGTAAGAATAATATTCTTATTCTAAACGCTTATACGTAGTAGCCATAAGGCTAGTTTATAACATCCTTATCCTTATCCTTTTAGTCCTTATTTAGCTAATAGCCTTATAAAGAGTTATATTTTTAATATTAAGAGGCTTTATATAGGCTTTTCTTTTCTAAATTATTTAGCTTTTACTTATTCTTTAATATTACCTCCTAAAATCATTAGGTAAGTTATATAATCTCTTCTTATATTAGCCTAGTAATATTTATATATAGGTTAATATAGTCTTATAAGTTAGGAAGTAATTTTATAAAGAATATAAGGGTATAAGTTTTCTCTAGAGCTTATTCTAGGTATTTCTCTAGTAAATCTAGGTAAATACTAAACTTAATAAGGCTTTAGCCTTCCTTTTACTTTATATTTTCTAGCTATATAGCTATTTATATATTATAGCTTATAAAGTCCTTAAGTAATATAAGAGTCTAGGCCTAGAACTTATCCTAGTTATCCTTAGGGTAATCCTAGCTATTAGCTAGTTACTTCTTAATATATTAATCTTATCTTACTTAATAATTAGTATATATATAGTTAAGTATAAGAAAAATCTTTTAGTTATTATAATAATACTTCTTCTTTACCTCTTTAAAGGTATAGTTAAAATTATTAAGCTATATTCTATGCTTTTATAGGTTTATAAGGTATTAAAGTTTTATAATATTTTAAACCTTAACTTCTTAACTACTAAGACTTAAGGATATACTAGCCTTTTAGCCCTTTTTTATTAGCTTTTTTCTTTATTCAGTTATAGTAAGTTAGTAAGTTCTTATTTCTAATCTTATAATTCCTTAAGTTACTTAAGCTAGGTAATTTACTCTTTAACTACTACCTTTTTTCCCTTATAGTAAAGAGTATAGTATTAGATAAGGTTATAAAATATAGTATATCTCTAGCTATAGTATTACTATTATTTAGTAAATCCTAAGTAATATATAGTATTATTCTAGTAAATTAAGTTATTTTTCCCTTTATATTACTCTTAGGTAGCTAGTAAGAGAAGCTTTAGAATTATAAGAATAAAGAGATAGTTAGGTAAGAGATATAAGGTGTGAGAACAAAGGGATAGCTAGGCAAGAGGTATAGGGGCACTTATGTATTAACTAAAGCTTGCTAGGTCTAAGTGTGTTATACGTGTAAGTTACTAGCTTATAGCTAGTAGCTTGCTAGTGTTACATAAACCTAGCCCTAGGGCGTAGTATCCTTACCTAGTAATACACTAGTATATAGGTATTATAAGTAAGGCCTTATAATAACCTCCTTATTTTTAGCTAGGCTTTTAAATAGCTTTTACTAGCTAGTATATAGCTATTTACTAAGTAATAGCTATATTAAAATAATAATAAATAATAGCTAGTGCTTAAGTATAAATTTACCTTTAACTCTCTTTTATATTATACCCTTTTCCCTTATATAACTATAGTAAACTTTTTTAAATACTATTATATTATTAGTTTTTATTAGTTTTCCTTTATTTCTTACTATATTATTACTATAGAATCTAATAAGGAAAGCATTATTATTATCCCTAATATTTATTTAAAAGATTATACTTATATATATTATTTATATACTAGTTATATTAAGTTTAAGAAAAATCCCCTACTAAGCCTAAAGTCCCTTAAATTAAGTATTAATTCCCTAGCTTTATAAGTATTATTACTAAGGGGAAACACTTAAAGTATTATATTTAATATATAAAATATAGTAATACTTATAAGATAGTAAGTATATTATTCTTTCTAGGTTTTTAGTACTTAATTACTTATATTTCTATAAGTAATACTTACTATAAGGGAGGATTTCCTAGATTTTCTAGCTATTTTTAACTAGGTATAAAAGTTAATAAATACCCTAAGTAATTAAGTCCCTAAAGACCTTAAAGACTATATATTTTTAAAGGTAACTTACTATTATTTTAGTAAGAATTATTTAAACCTTATTTTAAGGTTTAATTATACTAATACTATATATTATATTTTCTTTAGTTTAACTAGTACTACTAAGGTATATTAATTATATTTCCTTATATATTCTCTAGGCCTTTACTTACTCCTTAGGTAAGCTATATTAGCTTTATACTAATAATATATTATTTTACACTAGTAACTCTTAGTTACTATATTTTTACCTTTATCCTTAGGATAGTAAGTTAGTACTTCTTTATTATTACTTATTTACTAACTTTTCCTAGCTAAACTACCTTATATATTATAATACTTAGAAGGTAAAAATAATATTATATTTATATTATTAGAACCTAAGATTTATACCTTAGGGAGTAGTAAAGCACTGCTTTTTCTAGGTAATATAGCTAGTAATTTAGGAGAATAAAAGTAAGACTATAAAATACCTTTTCTATAATAGTATTATTTTAATATATAAGGGGCTATTATAGAAGGGTTTTCTTTAAAACTCCCCTTCTTATAGGGATATTTTCTTTTATTATTTAGTAAATAGTTTAATAGATTTTTTAATTAAAGTGTAATAGTAGCTAATAAGGCTAGGCCTTTTTTATAATTATTTTATTCCTTACCTATAACTTACTTATATCTTACTATACTTTATCCTTATTTTAATTTAATAAAAAGCTTAAATTATATATTAAGCGTTTTCTATATCTTTTACTACTACTTATTAATTATATTTACTTAGCTAACCCTTTTACTTTACTAGGTATTTATTACCTTTATAAGTCTTTTTATAATCCTTAACTTCTTTAACTTTAAATTTATTATTTTTATCTTTAAAGTCTAGTATTAGTATTTCTTTATTTATAATGTTTTCCTAGTAATTCTATAGCTTTAATAAGCTAATATAGAATATATTATATAGCTAACTATACTTATTAGGTAGTGCTAGTTAGTATACTTATTTACTTACTATATTAAGTATATAAAATAGCTTAATAAATCTAGGGGTTAGCTTTTATTTTATATCCTTAAGTCTAATATATTTTACTAATAGTAGTATAAGGTCTTCTTTTTTAAGGTTAGTAGCTAGTGTTATTAGTTATAGTACTTTACCTATACTTTAGTAGCTTTTACCTAGTTATATACTAGTTTCTCCCTAATCTTATATAGCTTTTCTATATATATATAAGCTTCTAAGACCTCCCTTTCCTTACTCTTACCCTTAAGAGCTAGGTAAAACTTAGGTAAATAGCTTATAAGAGTATAGTTAAGAGAGTAACTTATTATCCTATTAATAGTATTATTATATATAAACTAAGCTATTAGAAGTAGCTTTAGCTATAGCTATTAGTTTTCTTTAATAAAGTATTATAAGTAATATTTAAGCACTTAGTTTATTCTCTTTATTTACTTATTAGTTTAGGGGTAAAATGCTATTAAAAGCCTTTACTTTATATATAATAAGTAATATATATCTAACTAGAATTAGCTTACAAATACTAATTCTCTATTAAATATAATACCCTTAGGTACCCTAAACTAAAGCTTAATTTCCTTATAAAATAACTTTGCTAATTTAGCTATATTAATTATAGTCTTTATAGTAAGGAAAATAAAGTACTTAGTAAATTAGTTTATAATTACTAGGATTATATTAGTTTCTTAGTTACCTAGCTATACTAATATTAATCCTATAATAAAATCCATTAAGATCTTTACTTACAGTTACCTTAGTATTAGTAGTAATTTAAGGCTTTTATATAAGTAATGCCTTCTAGCTACTATACACTAGTATACTTTGTAGCTAGATATAGTCTAAAATAGCTTTACTTATTACTAGCTACTAATAGTAATATTTTAGTAGCTTAAGAGTGTATTTAGTCCTAAAGTAACTTACTAGTAAATTATTATAGTATAGCTATAGAAGCTTTTATTATAAGATAGGCTCCTATAAAATAATTACTTAGTCTTTATATATTAGGAGATCCTGTTAGATCCTTCGGATCTTCATCGGCTTAATCGTGGCCAAAGACCGGACTAATAGTGGGTCTAGCACGATGCACGCAATGTAATTAGCTACATTAATTCGCCACCCCCTTTTCTGCCTTACTTATAGGTTTTACCCACTTTTCTATTATCTAAACCTTCTCTCTTTTCTCTCTCTTTCCTAGCTAGCTATCTATCTATTATTAACTTTAATATTACGGAATTATCCTACTTACGTAGGCACCTTAGTGTAACTAACACTAATTAGTAATTAACTTTATAACTATAAATAAGTTAGGTATTATAAGAAAAGATATTTCTATAAACACTATAGCCACTACCCCTTATAACACTAGATTAATAGTTATTATAGTAAAGAGGCATAACTACATAAGTATACTAAAGAAAGAGACTAGAATCCTAGTTATAAGCTTATTAGGCTTCTAAGGAATTAATTTATTAACCCTTAGGCTTATAGGATATAACTTTATTATATCTATCTAGGATATTATTATTAATTATTAATTTTATTATCTATTACAAGAAAACTAACTAACTAACCAAATCTATTACTATAAGGTATTTATTTTAAACCTAACGTTAAATAACCTTAGCTAAGCTAGCTAAATTACCTATAACTTCTCTTAATATATTACCTTCTTCTAATAGACCTTTAATCCCCCTTTATAAGCATTTACTACTTATTTCTTACCCCCTTTACTCTTAGTGTTATTTGCCTTATGCTTATTAGTAAGAGAGATTATCTCCTTCCCTTTTTTTATATAAAATAAAAAGTAGTAATTCTATTACTTCTATATTATTTTTACTAGTGCTTTTCTAGTTACTTTTAGCACTTCTATTACTTTACTAAACCCTAATTTAATTTGTTTTTATTACTACTTTTACTACTTTTTCCACTATTTTTCCTATCTTTATGATTTTCTATGTTTTTATAATTTCCTAGCTTTATTAGAGTAATAACGCTCCTAAAGTGTAAAAGAAGACCCTAGTAATAGGTAAATATATAAGCTTAATTAGTAGTAAAAAAACAACACCTTAAATCTTCTTTTATAGCCTAGATATTATAAGATAGTAGAATTAGAATCTAGACCTTCCACAAGAGAAAGGGCTACTACTAGTAATAGTAAGGCTTAAATAATTTCTCTTAAAAGACTATAAAAGAGTAAACTACTAGCATATTTATAATAGCTTATAAATAACCTTATAAAAGACTAAAAAGAGCCTATTAAACTAGACCTAGAGACCGCTATATAACCTAAACTTAATAACTAGATTATAAGGTTTATTAACCTTAGTAAGCATTAAGGCTAGAGAGATAATAACCTCTAGGAGTTATTTTAAAAAGACTTTAAAGGCTAGTCTAAAGACACCTTTAAAAAAGCAAATAAGAATATTATTAGAGAGCTATATAATTCCTTATAAGATTATAGTGTTCTTATTAAATAAGGCCTAGGATATTTAATCCTAGTATCTCTTAAAGAGATACTTTACTAAACCTTAATATCTCTTTAGTTATAGGAAAGATTATAATCTTCTAAACCCCTAGAGCCTTAGCCCTAAACCTAATTACCTACCCTAGAAATCCACCTTCCTTAACCTTAATAATTCCCTAAACCTCCCTAAGAGCCCTTATAATAATCCTAATTAAATTAATTACTTTATCCTAATAATTATTATCTATAATAACCTATAGACTATTATTTATAATAAATTATGCCTTTATAATAATTCCCCTCTAAAGATTAGATTATAAAGAAGATCTCAGAGCTTACGAAGATATATAAGGATAGTGACTACTATAGTAGGAAGCTATATAACTTCCTAACGCTAAAGATTACGCTTTTTAAGAATAAGTATAATAGGATTAACCTCCCTTAAATGCATTATTAGAAGGCCTTTCCTATTATATTAATAGGTAATACTAAACAGTATTACCTTAATTACCTCTTTAGAAATAACTACTCCTATAAAGAGATAATTACTTGTATTTATTAACGCTTTAAAACAGAAAGTAACTAATAATTCTATTATTATAAGTGAAGTAGTATAATATTAAAGAATATAATTAATAAGAACCCTAATAAAAGTAAGCTTAAGTGCCTTAAGATTACGCTATTAAACCTTAAGAAAATCTATAAAGGGCTATACCTTTCTAACATAGTAAATACTAAGCTTTACAAGTAAGCATTAAATACTATAGCTAGTGTACCTAAATATTAGATAGTTAAATATATATACTCCCTAGGCTTTAAAAGTCTTACTAAAGACCTTTATAAAGTAATTACTATTATAAAATTAAATAAGAAAACCTCTTAATACCTTTAGTACTAATAAGGAGACCCTCTAGAGGCTATATTTACTAATTATTAGTATAGATAATAATCCTATAGTAAAGGAAGCTATTATAGAAAAAGCCCTAGGCTAAGCCTTAAGCACTGCTTTATATATAGTAAGAGTAACTACTAGTTCTCTAACCACTTTACTAAAGAATATTAAAAGAGAAGGACTACTAGTAAGCTAGTAAAATATATTATATAACCCCTATAGAGAAGGGATTTTAGGCATTCCTTACCTTCTATAAAGGGTAAGATAATAATAAACCTAATAATAACTCTAGTTAGAATTAGGAACTATATCTTATAGCCTATATAAAGGCCTAAGATAATAATAATAATAAGGTAAAGAAGCTACTATTAATAGCATATCTAAGTATTACGTAATTCTTCTACTCTAGATAATAGACTAACTATAATACTGCTAATATTAATATTCTTGTAACCCTAAATAATTAAGCCTTTTAATATATATTCCTTAAGTAAAAGCTTTATAAACTATAAGAGTGTAATAAAGGCTTATTTTACTATATCTCTAAAGAACACTATTCTAAAGAAGTCTTTAGAGATATTATACCTAATACTAGCGCTATAGGAAAATTAAGTGTAGGAGAGGTATAAGTAAAAGCTTTATTAAGATTAATACCTTTATTAAAGGTAACCCCTATAAACCTTAAATTATTATATTTAGTGCTAGATTAGTAGTTATAAAGGGCATTATCTATATACTTATAAAACTTAGAAAGCTTAAATTCTATATCCTTAATATAGCTACTCCCTTTCTTTTCTTAATTACTAATATAAATAAGATATAAGTTAAGATTAATAACCTTATAAATATACTTATTTAAGGTAACAAGACTATGCCTATAGTATAATAATAGGGTTATCCTTAGTGGTTACTAAAGGTAAAAGAAATAGTTACCTTTTATCTCTTAGAGGGAGATATTTATTAATTATATTATTAGCTTAGTTACCCTTCTGTTTAATAACTCGTAAAGGTCCTTTAATAAGCTAGTTATAAAGTTAAACGCTAGGTAATTAAGAAATTAACTAAAGTCTGCCACTATTACTAAATATATAGCAAGGCCCTTAGTTAATTTAAATTCATAATCAAAGATAACTACAAATTCAACTACAAAATCATCGTTAATATCATGTAAATTAATAGCTAACTAGTGCTTTATATTATTAATTTAGTAACTTTATTCTAAGTAGCTTAATTCCTTAATCTAAAAAAGCAGAAGGCTTAAGATATCTAGGACACTATCCAAGAGTGCTAGATTAATACCTATCTAGGACCTCTGGAATAGATAGTCTATAATACTAGCAATAACTTCGCTTCTACTAAATTTAAATATTACGCTTAATTAATATTAATTAAGACTAATAAGATGCTAATTAAAGCTTATAATAGCATTAGAAAGGTTAAAAGATATTACAGACCCTTACACTAGGCTTATAATATTATTACTAACTTAATTAGCGTAGAACTAACACTAGAATAATGCCTTTAAATAGCTATTAAGGCTATTAATAACTCTATAAGCCCTAAAGGAATTATACTAACCCTACTAGTCTTTAGAGCCTACCTATAAATAATAGATAAGTTACTACCTAGTATCTCTATTATTTAACACACTAAAGCAATTTAGAAAGCTACTAATAAGGTCCACTACTACATAGCTTTATAGTAGGTCTATAATACCCTTAGAGCCTAGAATAGTTCTAATATAGCGCCTATATATTAGCTATCTCTATAGGCTAATATACATATATAAAGAGAGAAGGGTAGCTAGTATAGCTCTTATAAGCTAATTACTACTAATAAGGAGACCTATATAGTTAATATACCCTATAGCCTAGTAAAATTCCACTCTATAGTAATAAAGCCTTACTATAAAGACTTATATATTATAAAGAGGCTAGAGTAGTAGGAGATAAAGCCTTAAGATATAGAGGAGGCTATAATAATACTACTAACTACTACTACTAAAAAAATTAGTAATAAAAGAAGAAAAAAACTATAAGCACTACTAAAGAGAAAGTAAGGAAAGCTAAGAAAAGCCCTTATAGTCTAATTTATAGGTATAGAGAAGCTAATAGAAGAGGCTTATAATACCTAGGTAACCCTAAGGGGAAGCTAGTAAGTTAAAGACTTATTACCTTACCCTAAAGGAATAAAAGCAAGGAGAGGCAGAACTTATAATCCTAAAAAGAATATTAGCCTAATTAAACTCTATATACTTATTAATAAAGACTAAGATAAGGCCTTTATTTAAGAGGTTATAGCTAAAGGGATACTAAGCATAGTATTTCTTATAGTAAAAGAAAAAGCTAATTAAAACCTAGCTCTTTAACTTTACTAAGAAGGAAAGATCATAACCCTAGGAAAACCCTTTAAGTAGTCTAATTAAGCTAAGATTAATGCCCTATAAGCTTATAATATCTTTAAATTTATTAAATACAACCTAGTAAGGCACGGAGGCCACAGAATCTTCAATTCTTATATAGTTAGAGAGATTAAAGGCAAGGGAATAGCCTTACTATACAAGAAATCTTGCCTTATTATGTAAGGCTATAATAATAAGGGAAAGGAATTTATCTTAACGTAATCACTAATAATATAATAAGCAAGCTAATAACTTATTATAGCTATTGCTTTATTATTAAGAAGAAGAGGCATTTATCTTTAGATTTATAATATTACGTAAGCATACACTTAATTACACACAATGCTAATAAGACTAATTATTATAAGATTACTAAAACAAATTACATACCTCTTTCTAGAAGGAACTATAATTAAATTAATTAAACCTCTTTATAGGATTACAGAGGCTAGAACCTACTAGTAAGTAATGTATTTCTATTATTATAAAGATAATCTTAATATAATAACTTTAACCTATAATCCCTACTTATTAATTATAGCACTAAATAATAAGAATCTCTTTAGTATTATAAGAATATAAACTAATAATATATTAGGCCTAAGTAATAATAACTTCTTCTAAAAAGAAGAGAAAGAGCTCTAAAGGGCTAAGTTTACTACTAAGGAAAAGTAGTAATTAACCACTAGGAATCCCCTTATTTTTAATAGCTATATCTTAACCTAGAACGCTAATAACTTGTTAATTTTAACCTAAAAGGGCTAAAGTTAGAAGATTAAGGAAGTTAATCCTTAATCTCTAATAGCAAAGCAAGATTATATAGAATAATAAGCCTAAGGAAGCTACATTATAACTATATACTAACTAGAAGCTTCCTATAATCTATTAATCATAGCTTAATACTAAGAACCCTTTACTAATAATATTATATACCTTAATAAACACCTTAAATAGCAAATTAAGAATTAGTAGCAAGGACTATAATACATACCTTTAACCCTTAAGGAAGTAAAGCTCTTTATATTTATAAATAAATTACTTACTAATAATAAGGATTTAAGCTTATAGATTAAATACATTATTATAATTAGCAACAAGATAATATAAGATAACAATACCTTTATTATAAAAGGTAACATTATTATGTATAGCTTAACAAAGAGCAAGCGAGTTATACATAGCACGCTTACCTCCAAATTATATAGTATAGTTTAAGGCGTAAATATTACTTACGTAATTTCTATAACTCTCCACTAGATTATAGACTAATTAAAAATACCTTGAATTCCTATAATCCTTTATACTAACTCCTTTTTATTATATAAATACCTTATAAAGCTAGGAATAATAAAAGAGAAAAGACTAATAATTAATATTATAGCCCTTTGTTAATTATATAAAAGGCATAAGATCTACAAGGTAAGGTAAATTAATAGAAATAATAATCTAGCGGATATAATAATAAAGGCATTACTAAATTTATCTCTTTTCTCTTTAATTAATTTAAATAAATTAATAATTTATATTAAAGGATAGGTAAAAAGACTTATAATATTAGGGGATAGGAGCCTTAATAAGGACTAATAGATTAATTTAATTAACTAATGCTATAACAGCTAATTAGAGTAGTGGATTCCTATTAAGGGATTTACTTATATATACTTTCCTTTAATTTAATTTTTATTACATTTTTAGGCTCCTTTAGCTATAAATAAAAAGAGAGACTACTAGTATTAAATCCTTCGGATCTTTATTAGCTTAATTATAGCTAAAGACTAGACTAATAGTAGGTCTAGCGTAATACACGCGATATAATTAGCTACATTAATTCGCCACCTCCTTTTCCGCCTTACTTACGGGTTTCACCTACTTTTCTATTATCTAGACCTTCCCTCTCTTCTCTCTCTTTCCTAGCTAGCTATCTATCTATCATTAACTTCAATATTACGGAATTATCCTACCTGCGCAGGCACCTTGGTGTAACTAACAGATCCCTTATACTATATAACTATAGACTAGCTTTTCCCCTCCCTTTTACTTAGGAGTTAACCTTATCTCTATATTTTTATAAATCTAAATCTTAGTCTTATGCTTTTTATAGTAATTATACTAATAGTTTATTTACTATAGATTAGTAAGGATTTAGTAATATAATAGCCCCTAAATTACTTATACTATGCTAATATCTTAGATATATACTACTTTCTCCTTAAAATTACCTTTATTTAGCTAACTTATTACTAGATTTATAGTAGCTAACTAGCCTTTTACCTAGGTTACTATTAACTTAGTAAGCTCTAAGACTAATACTATGCTATAACTTCTTTAATATATTAGTACTTCTTTTTTTACTATATAAGTAGCTACTATTTTCCTTTAAAGCTTTAGTAAGAGCGCCCTATTTAATATAGGTTTACCCTTATAATATAAGAACAAAGGGATAGCTAGGCAAGAGGTATAAGGGCACTTATATATTAACTAAAGCTTACTAAGTCTAAGTGTGTTATACGTGCAAGTTACTAGCTTATAGCTAGTAGCTTACTAGTGTTATATAAACCTAGCCTTAGGGTATAGTGTCCTTACCTAGTAATACGCTAGTATATAGGTATTATAAGTAAGGCCTTATAATTACCCCCTTATTTTTAGCTAGGCTTTTAAATAGCTTTTACTAGCTAGTGTATAGCTATTTACTAAGTAATAGCTATATTAAAATAATAATAAATAATAGCTAGCGCTTAAGTATAAATTTACCTTTAACTCTCTTTTATATTATACCCTTTTCCCTTATATAACTATAGTAAACTTTTCTTAAATACTATTATATTATTAATTTCTATTACTTTTCCTTTATTTCTTACTATATTATTACTATAAAATCTAATAAGGAAAGTGTTATTATTATTCCTAATATCTATTTAAAAGATTATGCTTATATATATTATTTATACACTAGTTATATAAAGTTTAAGAAAAATACCTTAGCTAAGCCTAAAGTCCCTTAGATTAACTATTAATTCCCTAGCTTTATAAGTATTACTACTAAGGGAAATACTTAAAGTATTATATTTAATATATAAAATATAGTAATACTTATAAGATAGTAAGTATATTATTCTTTCTAGGTTTTTAGCACTTAATTACTTATATTTCTATATGTAATACTTACTATAAGAGGGGATTTCCTAGATCTTTTAGCTATTCTTAACTAGATATAGATATTAATAAATACCCTAAGTAATTAGGTCCCTAAAGACCCTAAAGACTATATGTTTTTAAAGGTAACTTACTATTATTTTAGTAAGAATTATTTAAACCTTATTTTAAGGTTTAATTATACTAATACTATATATTATATTTCCTTTAGTTTAACTAGTACTACTAAGGTATATTAATTATATTTCCTTATATATTCTCTAGGCCTTTACTTACTCCTTAGGTAAGCTATATTAGCTTTATACTAGTAATATATTATTTTACACTAGTAACTCTTAGTTACTATATTTCTTACCCTTATCCCTAGGATAGTAAGTTAGCACTTCTTTATTACTACTTATTTACTAACTTTTCCTAGCTAAACTACCTTATATATTATAATACTTAGAAAGTAAAAATAATATTATATTTATATTATTATAACCTAGGATTTATACCTTAGGGAGTAGTAAAGTATTACTTTTTCTAGGTAATATAGCTAGTAGTCTAGGAGAATAAAAGTAAGACTATAGAATACCTTTTTATAATAGTATTATTTTAATATATAAGAGGGCTACTATAAAAGGGTTTTCTTTAAAACTCCCTTCCTTATAAGGATATTTTCTTTTATTATTTAGTAAATAGTTTAATAGATTTTTAATTAGAGTATAATAGTAGCTAATAAGGCTAGGCCTTTTTATAATTATTTTATTCCTTACCTATAACTTACTTATATCTTACTATGCTTTTTCCTTATTTTAATTTAATAGAAAGCCTAAATTATATATTAAGTGCCTTCTATATTTTTTACTATTACTTATTAATTATATTTACTTAGCTAACCCTTTTACTTTACTAGGTATTTATTACCTTTATAAGTCTTTTTATAATTCTTAACTTCTTTAACTTTAAATTTATTATCTTTATCTTTAAGGTTTAGTATTAGTATTTCTTTATTTATAGTGTTTTCCTAGTAATTCTATAGCTTTAATAAGCTAATATAAAATATATTATATAGCTAACTATACTTATTAGGTAGTGCTAGTTAGTATACTTATTTACTTACTATATTAAGTATATAAAATAGCCTAATAAATTTAGGGGTTAGCTTTTATTTTATATTCTTAAGTCTAATATATTTTACTAATAGTAATATAAGGTTTTCTCTTTTTAAGGTTAGTAGCTAGTATTATTAGTTATAGTACTTTACTTATACTTTAGTAGCTTTTACTTAGTTATATACTAGTGTTACGTAGCAGGATACGCTTGGCCACAAGCAATAGTAACAGGGACAGATTCGGCCCTTTGGACAGAGGAATTAACTTACTTCTTACATTATAACCTACACCTAATAGTAGCTTTTATAAGTGAACTTAGTATAACTTATAACCTATTAAATCCGTTAGCCCCTCTAACGGATTTAACCTAATAATATACAAAGCTAGCACGTAATAAGTAGTAGTAATTAGAGATTCTTTTGTTACATACCTCTAGTAACCTAGATATAACACCTATATATCTAAAACTAACTATTTATAGCGTTAATTTAGAGAATAGAATATTCTCCTAGTTACTAAGAATAAATTACACCTTGTTTATTAGTTCTAGACTTTTAATAACATAAATCCGGATTTTAAATGTTAAAAGCAAAAGCTTATTAGGATTAGTAACTAAAAAGACTTATATAAGCTTGTATAATATGAATTTAATAACGGAATTATAAGAAGGTAGGAATAGCTAATATCTTAGGAATCACCTATTTACTAGAATCTAATAGACTTATAAGCTATATGCCTTACTTAGATTTAAGTTAGGAACTATATTTCTAAGGCTAAGTCTAAAGGATTCCTTAATAATTCTATTAAATTAGAGGGAAGTAAAGCCTTAGGGCGCTAATCTAAAAGCATTACTAGCCTTATAAATAGTAACACTACTACTAGAACTAGGAAAAGCATAGAGATAGGTAAAATTAACAAAGGAAAGGGGATTATAGACTACCCTAAAAATAACACTACTACTTAAAGTAAGGAACTCTCTAATCCTTTAATAAAGTTAAATCTAGAGAGAATTTATAACTAGACTCCTTAGGAAATATATTAAAACTAGGGGAATTACACACTAGGGTAAATAAATATAATACTATAAGGTTCTTTTAGGGAATATTAGAATAGTAATAAGCTATGTAATAAGCTATATTAAACTAAATAGTGGATAGAATAAACTATCTAGTAATAAGATTAATAACTAAAATCAGAGGTTTATAAAGTGCTACTGCCTTAGTAAGTTTAATACTATTAGCGTAGAATCCCGCGTAGGGGGTGGTATATTCACTAAGTAACTAGGGTTAATATAATAGTTATTTAGATACTTAGACTAGACTAGCAGTATAACTAATAATACTATAATACTAGTAAGGTTTTATATAGTAGTAGTTAAATCCATACTATTTATAGTAGCAAATACTATACTATCTAGATTAGGGATAGCATACTAATCCTAGTTACTAAGGAAGGATAGATCTAGCGTTAGATTAGGATTAGTATAATTAGTAAACAGAACTAGCAGAATGAAATGTGGATTTAATATAAATTATAGATATTAGACACTTTAAGCCTTATAACAAACTAGAAGAAGCTAATACTAATCTTATTACATATAATAGGAAATAAACTATCTTTTATAATATTAAATTATAAGTCTAGGCAGTTAAAAACTACTTATATTATGCTAATCCTAGCTAATAAGATATTATCTAGAAAAGATCTAGACACTATTTCAAGGAGATGCAATAGTATAGTATAGATAATATCTTAATATAAGTAAATAAGTTATTATTTTTAGTAATATCTTAATAGTATTTGCTATAGTATAGAAGGAATTTAGTATTTAAGTGTAGGACATAATAGTATAGCTAGAGAAAGCGAAGTACACTAAGGAGGATGTTATTAATAAAGTGTCTTTCTATAAATTTACATTAAAAATCTTCTAATATACAAGAGCTAATAGCAAAATAACTAACTATTAGCTTCTTTTACGTTTATGCCTTAAGCTTTATCTAGGATTATACTAGATATACCTAATACTAACTTATAAGGATATAAGATTAGCATATATTACTATAGTAAATAATAAGAGATACAATTTATATAACTATCTGCGTAGTAAAGGCTAGGGTAAAGGTAAAAAGAGTAAAGGAAAGCTTAAGGTCTATTTTAATATAAATATATCTAATAGTAATTTAGAGAATAACAAAAATAAAATACAAGCTAATTAGAATAAGCTAATAAATACATAATTCCTGCCTAGAAATTAATATTACTAATAGAATAATAGGAATAAATAAGGATTCTTAGGATTTTTTTAACCTAAGCTATACTAGTGGAATTAACTTACTAAAGGATAAAACTAGAGGCCTTAGTAAAATAAAACTTAAGAGAATTAAGGGGAGTAATCTAGGTTTAACTAAAACCACTAAGAAAAGGTCTAAAACTAATAGGAAGAATAATATCCTTAAAACTAAGGACTATTAGATATAAGAGGCTAATTTTAGTAACCTAGGTATTATTAACGCTAGGAAAAACCACCTAGTAAAGAAAAGGAGTATGCCTATATTATAGTATATAATAATAATTCTAATGTATAATAGTATAAAACCTATCTCTAGGAATATAGCTATTATATAGCTAAGGAAGGAGAGGTCTCTAAGGAGAATAATAATAAAACTAGAATATAGGAGTTTAACTTTATTAAAACTTATTTTATAGAAAATAATGGTAAAGAGATAAATATAGTAATAACTAAGATAGAAATAACTAAACCAAAATAACTTACCCCTAGATAAGTAATTAAGGCTATTATAAGACCTTAAGAGGTTAAATATAATAAAAAGAGAGCAAATACTTACTTAAAAATCCCTCTTAAATTTAATAATAAGGGTAAAAGTTATTAAATCTATCTTAATATAGGAATATTATTAATTCTAGTAAATAAGGCATAGTTATAACAGAATAGGTCTAATGTAAAATAGAGAACGTAGGAACTAAAGCTAGTATCTAGAGTATAGTCTTTCTTTTTTATTACTAAAATAGCTATATTTAATTTCTATATTCTAGGAGTAGCGTGTAGAATAGAAATTACTAGATATTTTATAGTTATAGTAAACATAATACTAAATTTAAGTCCTAAATTACTACTTAGAATAAACTTTCTTTATAAGTATAAAGCGAAAATCAATTTTATATATCCTAGAGTTATTTTTAGGTTAGTTTATAGTATAATAGTTAAAGTAAAAATTTTCTAACTAATAAGTAAAGTTTTACACTAGTGGGTAATTATAGCCTATATAGTAATAATTTCACTAAAGATATAGTTAACTATAGTAGTTAGTTAGAAGGAGGCGTAGGAAAACAAAGAGATAAGTGCATACTATATATAGTTATACTTAAAGTTTTTTCCTAATATATTAATTACTAGATTTAGCTAGAAACAGATAGTTGCCTATAATTTAACGGACAAAACCATTACTATTAATAAATACTAGAAGGTTACATAACTAATAGTAGTAAGTAAGGTTAATGCTAATTACTTAGTTAATAATCCTTTTATATATTATACCTATTTTAGTAAGGATATTATAAAGACTATAAGAGAGAAAAGCAAGAAGGAAAATAAGTTAAATAAAGAAAGTAATAAGTTTAATCTAAAAAAGGTTAATATAGGAGTGCTATTATATAGAATCTCTTACCTAGAGAAAATCCTATATATTACTAATTAATTTAGGGTATAAGTTACTAATATTAACTAGAATATAGTAAGTAAGTTTATTAAATTAATAAATAAATATAATATTTATTAAGACAAAGGTATTATTCCTATGCCTAAGGACTAGAAAATAAGAATTAACCTTATTAAAGGATAGTAATATTAAACAAGGCTAATTAGGCCTTACTAATTAGGGGTTAAGATATAAGTAAACTTAATAAAGTGCATAATAAATTACATATAAAAGGTAAGATATTATATTTAGATAAACTAGTGGCTATAGCATGCCTAGTGTTTATAGTGTAGTGTAAAACTAGCTAGGAAAAGAAAGGAAGGGTAGTAATTAATATAAGGCTACTTAATAATATAGTAATACTAGATATATACCCTTTACTAGACTAAAGTAATATTATAAATAATATATATAGTAAGAAGGTTTTCTTACTTTTTAATAAAATAGGATTTTTCCATTAGTTACTAATTAGGAGGGACTATTAAGCCCATATAGTAGTTATATTAAATCAGGGCCTTAAGGCATTAAATATAGCACTAATAGGATTTAAAAATTCCCTTGCTTTTACCTAAAGATTTATAGACTAACTTTTCTAGAAGTATAAGCATTTTATTTAGGTTTATATTAATAATATTATTATATTCTTAGATAATATTAAGGATTATTTAAATTATCTTAGTATTATGCTTAAAATTCTTAAAGAGAATAGAATAATAATTATAGTAAAGAAATTATTTATTAGTTATCCTACTATCTAGTTACTAGGTTTTGTTATTAATAGTAATAGAATTACTAATACTAATAATAGACTTAAAGCATTTTAAAAGATGATTTTTCTAAGCAATCTATTAAGTCTTAAGACCTTTATTAGAATAGCTAGATTTCTTTGTAATAGGATCCTATAGTTTAATATACAAATCTAACTATTATAGAAGCGAAAAACTATATTATTAAGAGAGTTTTAGGAAAAGGATAAAAAAATTACTAGCATTTTAAAACTAGTATGGAAATAGAAGACATAATAAAAGATGTTTTTACTAATAATAGATAAGAAAAAGGCTTTTAAAGATATTAAAGTATTCCTAAGTAAAAACAAATATTATAGCACTATAACCTAAAGAAACCGCTTTTTCTTAAAATTAATATATATAAGGAAGGATTTAGCTTATATACCTTTTAATTATAAGAGGAATAGGATAGTTAAAGTATTCCTAGGAAAGATATTAAGAATAATAAAATATAGCTAATTTTGTTTCTCTCTAGGCTAATATTATATGTTAAGAAATAGTATAGGTTAACAAAAGTAAAAATAGCTGTAATTACATAAAGCGTTAGGAAACTCTAAAAAATAGTTTAATTTAATAGTATAGTAGTTAATATATTAACTAACCATTCCCTAGCTAAGGGCATTATTAAACACACCTTATTATTAATAATAAATCTAGATAAGGCTAATTTAAAACTAGCAAAAGTTATGAATTATTTATTATAATTTAATCTAAAGGTAACGCATATACTAGGAACATTAAATATTATTCTAGATATACTCTCTAGGCTACTAGTAGAGGTAACTTATAGAGAGGTAGTGTAAAAAGTTAATATAATGAATTAGAGGTAAGTGCATATTTCGCAAGTAAGGAATATATTATAATAGTAATTATAGATAATAAGCTTAAGGCTAGAATTATCTTAGGATACTAGTTAGACTAGAAATTTAGTTAAATTATTATAGCTATAAAAGCCTATTAGGAAAAGTAAGTAGCAAGAGATACTAGAGTTAAACTAAAAATTCTATTATATAAATAGGATTTATGTAAAGATAGTCTATTATACTATTATAGTAGGGATGGATTTTTCTAGCTTTATATTCTAATAACTAAGGTTAAATCTATCTTATAACTAGTACATAATAACTAACACTACTTCGGAATTACTAGAATAATAGCAGAGTTATAATTAGTTTATTTTCCACGTATAAGCTAGTAAATTCGTGATTATATAGCCTACTACGTAGTGTATTAGGAAAACACTATTAATTAATTAAAACTACTAAGGGAGTTATAACTATTATAGTTAAAGCTAACACCTTTTTACATAATTTTACATAATTTTATAATAGATATACTAGAAGTATTAGCTATAAACACTATATAGTAAATAAAGGGGTATACTATATATAATTTACTATGCCTAGTAAATTATTTATTTAGTAAGAGAACTTTTCTAATACTAAGGTATACTATATATCTAGTAGAAATTTAGGTAAAGTTACTTCTTTACGCCTTATATATTATAGACTAGGGATTACTAAGATAAATTATTAGTAATAAAGACCTAAAGTTTATATCTAATATATAGAAGGAGATTTTTAGGCATGTAGGAGTTAAACTCCTTATAGGCATAGCATATTACCCTTAGATAGATAGAACTATAAAAAGGAAAAATTAGATAGTAATAATTATAATATAATATTATATAGTAATAAACCTAGATATAATATAGATATTACTATTACTAGCACTATAGTATTAGCTAAATAACACTATAGCTATAAGTATAAGGCAGGCTCCTAATAAGCTATTATATAGTTTCTGCTTACTAAGTATTATTAATTTACTCTCTTTAAATAACATAACTAATACTAAATCTAATATAAATAATATTATAGTACTACGAAAGCTATACTAGCATAAGGCCTAATTAGCAATTATAATAGTAGTAGTGCTTACTAAAATCTAATATAATAATTACTATAAACTAGTTAATATTAATAAAGGAGATATAGTATATTTATAACTATATAAGGGATATAAATTACCTAGTAAACTAAAGAAAAAATAGTCCCTATAGAGGGCAGGGCTATATAAGGTATTAGAAAAAGTAAATCCTTTAGTATATTAATTAGATTTCCCTCTAAATTCACATATATATCTAGTAGTATTAGTAGTGCAAATTTAAAAGCTAGCATAAGGAAAAGACCTGTTTAAAAGAGAAGAGATAGCTTCTTTGCTAATTATATTTAATAATTTATAGGAAGCAAACTATTAGGAAATTAAGAGAATTTGTGGCTATTAAATTAAGATTTTTAAGCAGACTAAAACGTTAAGAATTAAATTCCTTATTAAATAGAAGGGTTACACTACTAAAGATAACTAGTAGATTATAGAAAATAAAATAAGGATTAATATAGCTAAGATAGTAAAGGATTATCTTAAGAAGAACCTAATTAATTAGGCAAAGGAATATATAAAGAAAAGCCTTAATCCCCTTACTAAATAATAATATTAAAAGGAAAGGCATAATAATAAGGGGGTAAATTTAATAAGTTAGTATAGAATTAATATACCCTCTTATATATATTAGTTATTGCGCTAGCTAAGGCAATTCCCTATACCTACACCTTATAATATCCTGCAATACCTTCATATACCTAGCGTAGCTAAATCTAGTGCACATATATGTAAATTCATTAAACCCTTATACTTACTATAACCTTATAATATCTCTTAATACCTATATAATTATATTTATTTAACTTTTATATTTCCTATACCTTATATTAACCCCTAATCCCTATGTAAACTTAGTATAGTTAGTTTTAGTACTTATGTAGTTATATTTATTTAACCCTTATATTTTCTATACCTTATAATAACCCTAATACCTACGTAAACCTAGCGTAGTTAGATTTAGTATATATATATGTAGTCTCCTATAGCTCTCTATTACTATATAGCTAACTTAGCTAAATTTAGTAATATAAGAAGAATAGAGTTTTACTAGCTATTAGAGGTAAAGAGATATTACCTAAAGGAGATAAAAAAGTATAATAAATATAAGTAGTTTTATATAAGATATAGAAATACTCTCCTTAAGATTAAATATAAAGTTTATATAGTTAATTATAATTTATATTACTACCTAAGTATAAAACTAGAATTTATTTTATTTAATAATAAGTTAAATATATATAACTAAATAATTTATAAGCAAATATAAGTAGTATATCTATATATTTAGTGCCTAGCATTAAGACATTAAAACTAACTAGTTAGATAAATTACATACGTGGATTTAGCGTAATACTTAGTTAACACTAACAAAGAAAAGGTAATATATAAGCAATAGGTAAATAACCTTTTACGTAAATTACATATAGTAGTTATTTTTAAGGGATAGAAACTACTACACTATATACTAAAGTAAGTACTAGGTTTTTACTAATTCTAAGAATTTACAAATCCGCTAAAGTAAATCATAAATTTACGCTAATAATAGTATTTAGTAACCTTAAGGATAGTGTAAGATAAATTAAATAAGCTATTATAATTAGCTATAGGGGGCACTAAAAACAGTAAAGCTATTATTACTACTATTAAGAAGGTAGCTAAAACAAAGCTAGTATTACAAAATATAAATAGAAAAGGCAATAGTAGTAGAGATTACGTAAATATAGTGCTAGATTTAGAGGTAGAAAGATAGGAATATAATTAGGTAAAATAATAATTAATATAAGATAATTATAACTAGCTTTAGAGATAAGCCTAGTAGGGTTTAGGCAAAGTAGCTTAAAAGAATAATAAATCTAGTTATATTATAGAAGAAAAGAATATTAGTAAAGAGGAAGTTAAACACTAGGATAGTAATAAAAGCAGTAATAACACGTAGAGAATTAATCTCACTTAATTAGGTAATAACAACGCTGAATTCAAGACTAGCCCTAATAACAATAAAGAATCTAAACCTAAAACTAGCCCTAATAATAATAAAGAATCTAAACCTAAAATAAGCCCTAGTAGCAATAAAGAATCTAACTTTATAGGGTCTAAAGAAAAGAAAGGGGATGCTAAAACTAAATTTAAAGACAAAATTAATAATATACTTACTAAATATCTTATTAGGCTATTATAAGTGTAAGAGCAAATTAGAAAACTTAATTTTTAATTACTATTTACTAGATTTAGAAAACTAGGATTTAAATTAAAGAGTTACTTACTAATACTAAAGATTAGATTAGTAGCATATAAAAAGGTAATAGAGAAGTTTAATATAAACTATAAAGGAAGAAGCATTAAATTAATTAATTTTAGTAGTTTTAGGCATACTATAGTAGGCCGTAAGGTAAATATATAGGATATCTATTATATAATATAGGCATATGCTTATAAATTCGCCTTAAATAATACTACTATAGTAGCTAATAGTTTAGAAGTAAATTTAAGGGATACTTACTTTATATTATAGTAAAATATAGTAATTCAGATCTTTACTATCTTTAATAAATAATAGGCCGCTTTAAGCGTATAGTAATAGGTAGTGTAATAAGCTAGAAAACTAGCGCATTAAGTAATAGCAAATCTAATAGAGTGTAAAGTAACTAGATAAGTAAAAAATTAGGTAAAAATAGTAGTAGTAGCTTATTATAATAGTATAATAGTTAAATATAGCCGCTAATACACCACCTATAATAGCATAGTATTGCTACTACTATAAGCTAACCTACTAGCTTTAAGATTCGTAAATAAATACAAAGGTATAAACAGTATAATTATAGGAGGGCTTACTAGTATTAGAAGGATAGATTTACTTTATATTATAATAAGGAAAACACTAGTAATAATTAAATTAGCTAAACTCTAATAGGATAAAGAAAGGAATAAGGAGCATAAAATAAGTAAAATTAATAATTTAATTAATTAGACTAATAAGATAGAAATCAAATTTAATAAGGTAAAAAGCCTTGCAAAAGATGCAAATAAATACGCTAATAAATACAAGACTAAGGTAATAGAGCTAATAGAAGTAGTAAAGAATAAGGTAAAGTTAGTATAAAAAATTTTTTCTATAAGTCTTAAAGATACTTAAGGATTAAAAGAAATAAATTCAGAGTTTAGAATTAGGTAAAGTGCTAAAGGAAGTTAATAACTAGATTAATAATTTAAAGTATAATATAATTAATAGAAAAGAATATAAGGAGAAGATAGTAAAACTAGTAGCTATAGTAATAGAACTATGTAAAAGAATTAATCTCTAAGTAATATCTATTAATAAACTTTTACTTAAGTAAAAGAAGCTTAAGGAAAATATAAAAATAGTAAAATTAGCTACTATAGAAGTGACTCTAGTAGCATTAAGTCTAGTGGAATATAAATAGACTAAATTAGCTAATACATAATTACAAAAGAACACTCTAATGCTAGAAACACCACGCGGAAAGTTACGAATACTAGGAATAACTAATAAGAAACCCAAATTAGCAAATAAGCAAGGGTAGGATAACACTTTAATACTAAAAACACTAAGCAAAAAGCTAAGACTAGTAGAAAAGTTAGGACTAAAGCTAAAAGTAACTTAAGTGACTTCATATTTAGTAACACTATATATATAAGTTAATAAGCTAGTGGATAAAGAAGTAACTATAAGAGATAAATTTACTAGACTATTAAATTAATTTAGTAAAGATTTAAGGTAAAAAGTTTTGGTTTTTATGAATTTACTAAACTAATAGATTAACTTAGTAAATATAGGTATAAAGAAGGAGTGTTTTTATTTTAATAATATAAAGTAATTAGACGTAATTATAAAAGGCAAAACAGACATTAGGGCGAAGGAATTTAGTAAGTAAAGGAAGGAAAGAATAATTTAGTAACATAGAATTAGGAATTTATTATTTAATATAATAATTTAAATTAACACTATTAAAGGATTATAGTAATTATAAATTTAGCTATAGATATATAAAACTTACTTTCTTTTCTTTTATTTTAACTTTAATAGCTAGGGAATAATTATTTAATTTAGTATAGAGGTCGAATTAGGTTATGTTTTAGCTAGTTATAACTAGGACAGTTGTCTTTTAAGGCATACCTAGCACTTATTATATAGCAGGATACGCTTAGCTATAAGTAATAGTAATAGGGATAGATTTAGCCCTTTAGACAAAGAAATTAACTTACTTCTTATATTATAACTTACACCTAATAGTAGCTTTTATAAGTAAACTTAGTATAACTTACGACTTATTAAATCCGTTAGCCCCTCTGACGGATTCGACCTAACAACGTGCAGAGCCAGCACGTAACAACTAGTTTCTCCTTAACCTTATATAGCTTTTTTATATATATATAAGCTTCTAGGACTTCCCTTTTCTTACTCTTACCCTTAAGAGCTAGGTAAAACTTAGGTAAATAGCTTATAAGAGTGTAGTTAAGGAAGTAATTTATTATTTTATTAATAGTATTATTATATATAAACTAAGCTATTAAGAGTAGCTTTAGCTATAGCTATTAGTTTTTTTAATAAAGTATTATAAGTAATATTTAAGTACTTAGTTTATTCTCTTTATTTACTTATTAGTTTAGGGGTAAAATACTATTAAAAACCTTTACTTTATATATTGATTTTTAATTTTTTTGGGGTCATTAACTATGGCCAATGCATCTAATTTTTAAGGAACAAAAAAATTACTAGTAATACCTAGCTAGTGTGATAATTAATAACTAAATTTAATGATTACTATAGTGTTAGGTAAAATATAAATAAGTGAACAAGCTTTAAGCTATAAATTTAGGGGCTAAAAGGTTAATATAAAGTTTATAATAAATTTTATAGCTACGATTACGCAAGAGTTATAATTCGCGACTGTAGTTAAACTTAAATCTATTTAAGTTTTACTTATAGTATAAATTAACATAATTTCCCCTTCCTCTACGACTGTATTTGTTCTATCTCTTTACACACATCTCTTCTATCTTATAACTTATCCTTTAAAGCTCTAAGGCAAACTAAAAAAAACATAACTCATCCTCAATTGCAGCTAATCTAATTCGAAACTAACAGACGCAAATCAACAGGTATATCAAGGGCTACTAATCAACTAATTGACGACTAACTAATTAATTAATAGTATAGCTAAGGGTGACCAAAAGCCAGGGGCTATAACCACTAGGCTATAGAACCTAATAGCTATCTAAAAATCTAAGGAAATTCTAAAAAGGAAATTTAAAAGATAGAAGAAAATATTAAGGAATTTAGGAAAAGTAAGAAGAAGAAGGGAAATAAAAAGCTAGAGAAAAAGGCTAGATATTTGGAAAAGGTGTTGAAAAATAGAGATCTATAATGATTTAAGCAGTTTTACCTCGTGCCCGGGAGGGTTTACTTTATATATAATAAGTAATATATGTCTAACTAGAATTAGCTTATAAACACTAATTCTTTATTAAATATAATACCCTTAGGCACCCTAAATTAAAGCTTAATTTCCTTATAGAATAACTTTACTAATTTAGCTATATTAATTATAGTCTTTATAGTAAGGAAAATAAAGTACTTAGTAAATTAGTTTATAATTACTAGGATTATATTAGTTTCTTAGTTACCTAGCTATACTAGTAGTAATCCTATAACAAAATCTATTAAGATCTTTACTTATAGTTACCTTAGTATTAGTAATAATTTAAGGCTTCTATATAAGCAGTACCTTCTAGCTACTATATGCTAGTATACTCTATAGCTAGATATATAGTCTAAAATAGCTTTACTTATTACTAGTTACTAATAGTAATATTTTAGTAGCTTAAGAGTGTGTTTAGTCCTAAAGTAACTTACTAGTAAATTATTATAGTATAGCTATAGAAGCTTTTATTATAAGATAAGCTTTTATAGAATAACTACCTAGTCTTTATATATTAGAAGACCCCTTACGCTATATAACTATAAACTAGCTTTTCCCTTTCCTTTTACTTAGGAGTTAACCTTACCTTTATGTTTTTATAAATCTAAATCTTAGTCTTATACCTTTTATAGTAATTATACTAATAGTTTATTTACTATAAATTAGTAAGGATTTAGTAATATAATAGCCCTCTAAATTACTTATACTATACTAATATCTTAGATATATATTACCTTCTCCTTAAAATCACCCTTATTTAGCTAACTTATTACTAGATTTATAGTAGCTAACTAGCCTTTTACCTAGGCTACTATTAACTTAGTAAGCTCTAAGACTAGCGCTATATTATAACTTCTTTAATATATTAGTACTTCTTTTTCTACTATATAGGTAGCTACTATTTTCCTTTTAAGCTTTAGTAAGAGCGCCTTATTTAATATAGGTTTACCCTTATAATTAAACCTTCTTAATAGTGTATTTATAAGGTTACTTTTCCTTAGTTTATACTTAATTATAAAATAGAAAGGGTAGAGGAATATATACTATTATACTTACTTTCTATTTAGCTTTTACTACCTTATAAAGATTTATAAGTTATAGTAATCTAATAGGACTTCTATAGGTATCTCTATACCTTTAATATAATATTACTAGTATTTAAATAACTTTACTATAGCAAGTAACTCTTAATTAGCTATGCTATAGTTATATTTAGTGTCTATAAACTTCCTTAACTAAAAGGCTACTAAATACTAATAGCCCTTATTATCTTACTAAGATAGGATTCTTACTATTATAAAAATTAAGGTATTTATCTTAATACACACTACTTAACTTAGGTTATAATATTAGAGTAAAGACACTTACTAAAAGGTATCTTTTAGCTAGTTAAATACTAGCTACTTCTTTTCTCTAAATATAAACCTCCTAGTCTAAATACTATTTTAACTACCCTTTATTAATATATAAAGAGATACTATAATCCTAGAGTATTTATAAATAAACTATTAGTAAAAGTTATAAAATCTAAGAAATAACTATATATCCTTAAAACTTATTAGCTTTTTTTATTCTTTAATTATATTAACCTAGTAAGTATTTATTAATATCCTAGTAATAAAGAGAATAAACCCTAGGAATTTTACTAATTCCTTATAAAAAAGCACTTAAAGGGTTTTATATATAACTTTACTAACCTTATATATTCTAGGACTTACTTAATATATTTAGTATACTTCTTCTTTATCTTAGAGAAAATTAAGATATTATTTAAATATACTATATAAATAGTATTAACTAGCCTATAAAGTACCTTATAAATATAGCTTTAAAAGGTAGCTAGGGTATTAGTTAACCTAAAAGGTATTATAAGGTACTTATAATGCCTATAATATATATAAAAAGCTATCTTTTACTTATTACTCTCTTTAATATAAATTCTATAGTATATATTCTTAATATTAATCTTTAAGAAAAAACAAGCCCCTTAGTATTAGTTAAGAATCTTTAAAATTAAGGGAAAAGCATAGTAATTCTTCTATATTCCCTTATTAAGTTCCTAATAGTTTATATATAGTTAAAGCATCTTATCCTTCTTTAGTATAAATAGGATAGGCATGCTTATAAGGCTTTTTAAGGGTCTTATCTAGCCTTTCCTTAGGTTATTATTAATATATTCCTAAAGCTCTTTAAGTTTACTTTAGGAAAGAGAGTAAATAAGTTTATATAAGGGTATTACTCCTAGTATAAGATTAATTATATAATTAGTTAACTTCTTTAATAAGAGACTCCTTGCCTTATTTAATATAAATATATCTTTAAACTTATATAGCTCCTTAGGGATATTTTTAATAGTTTTATATGCTTTTACCTTCTCTTTATCTTTAAGAGAGATAAACTTATTTTCTATTATACCTATAATAGTATATATAATTATCTTATTATATATTACCTTTATAAATTATAGGAAGTTAGTAGTAAAAAGGCTACCTTTCTTTTCTTAAACTACTATTCTTATAAGTATAAGTAAAGGTATATATATTCTTCTATAAGTATATATATTCTAATTAATATAGGGCTTCCCTTTACTTTGAAGTCCTTATTAATAGCTATATATAGTAGTTTAAGGTCCTTCTTTTTACCCCTTAAGTCTTAGATTATAATAAGTACCTTATAAATACTATATTAGGAAACTATAAAAGCCCTTACTACCTTTAGGATAGGCACTATAGCCTTAGCCTAATTAAGCTTATAGGTTTATGTAAACTAGGCGCTAATAATATTAATCTTAGTATAACTATTAAGATCTACTGCTATTTTAATATCTTTTTACTTATAAATAGTAACTAGTATATAGAATTAGTATTCTATTAGTACCCTAGTATCTAAGGTAAAGGTAAGGGTATTTACTTCTATCTCTAGGAGTTTCCCTAATCTTTTTACTAGTCTTTCCTTAGCTTATTATAATTATAAAAAAGATACTTTATACTACTATAATTAAAGCACTATTTTCTTCCTTATAGCTTGTTATTATTTAGGTAAGTAGCTAAGGTCTTTTTTTTATCCTTATCCTTATCTTTTTAGTTCTTATTTAGCTAATAGCCTTATAAAGAGTTATATCTTTAATATTAGGGGGCTTTATATAAGCCCTTCTTTTCTAAATTATTTAGCTTTTACTTATTCTTTAATATTACCTCCTAAAATCATTAGGTAAGTTATATAACCTCTTTTTATATTAGCCTAGTAATATCTATATATAAGTTAATATAGTCTTATAAGTTAGGGACTAATTTTATAAAGAATATAAAAGCATGTATTTTTTCTAGAGCTTATTTAAGGTATTTCTCTAGTAAATCTAAGTAAATACTAAATTTAATAAGGCTCTAGCCCTCCTTTTACTTTATATTCTCTAGCTAAGTAGCTATTTATATATTATAGCTTATAAAGTCCTTAAGTAATATAAGGGTTTAGTCCTAGAACTTATCCTAGTTATTCTTAAGGTAATCCTAGCTATTAGCTAGTTATTCTTTAATATATTAGTCTTATCTTACCTAGTAGTTTATATATATATAGTTAAGTATAAAGAGAATCTTTTAATTATCCTAATAATACTTCTTTTTTACCCTCTTAAAGATATAATTAAGGTTATTAAGCTATATCTTATGCTTCTATAAGTTTATAAGGTATTAGAGTTTTATAATATTTTAGACCTTAACTTCTTAGTTACTAAGACTTAAGAATATACTAGCCTTTTAGCCCTTTTTTATTAGTACTCCTTCTTTATAAAGTTATAGTAAGTTAGTAAGTTTTTATTCTTACTTCTATAATTTCTTAAGTTATTTAAGCTAGGTAATTTACTCTCTAACTACTACTTTTTCTTCCCTTATAGTAAAAGGTATAGTATTAGTTAAGGTTATAAAATATAGTATATCTTTAGCTATAGTATTACTATTATTTAGTAAATCCTAAGTAATATATAGTATTATTTTAGTAAATTAGGTTATTTTTCCCCTTATATTACTCTTAGGTAATTAATAAAAGAAGCTTTAAAATTATAAGAATAAAGGGATAGCTAAGTAAGAGATATAGGGGTACTTATATATTAACTAAAGCTTACTAGGTCTAAGTGTATTATATATATAAGTTACTAGCTTATAGCTAGTAGCTTACTAGTGTTATATAGACCTAACCCTAGGGCGCAGTGTCCCCGCCTAGTGGTGCGCTAGCGCACGGGTGTTGTGAGTGGGGCCTCACATATAATTAGACCTTTTTAATAGTATGTCTATAAGGTTGCTTTTCCTTAGTTTATGCTTAATTATAAAATAGAAAGGGTAAAGGAATATATACTATTATACTTACCTTCTATTTAGCTTTTACTACCTTATAAAGGTCTATAAGTTATAGTAATCTAATAGGACTTCTATAGGTATCTCTATGCCTTTAATATAGTATTACTAGTATTGAAATAACTTTACTATAGTAAGTAACTCTTAATTAGCTATACTATAGTTATATTTAGTATTTATAAACTTCCTTAACTAAAAGGCTACTAGATACTAATAGCCCTTATTATCCTACTAAGATAGGATTCCTACTATTATAAAAATTAAGGTATTTATCTTAATATATACTACTTAACTTAGGTTATAATATTAGAGTAAAGGCGCTTACTAAAAGGTATCTTTTAGCTAGTTAAACACTAGCTACTTCTTTTCTTTAAATATAAATCTCCTAGTCTAAATACTATTTTAACTACCTTTTATTAACATATAAAGAGGTACTATAATCCTAGAGTATTTATAAATAAACTATTAGTAAAAGTTATAAAATCTAAGAAATAACTATATATTCTTAAAACTTATTAGCTTTTTCTATTCTTTAATTATATTAACCTAGTAAGTATTTATTAATATTTTATTAATAAAGAGAATAAACCCTAGGAATTTTACTAATTCCTTATAAAAAAGCACTTAGAGAGTTTTATATATAACTTTACTAACCTTATATATTTTAGGACTTACTTAATATATTTAGTATACTTCTTCTTTATCTTAGAGAAAATTAAGATATTATCTAGATATACTATATAAATAGTATTAACTAGCTTATAAAGTGCCTTATAAATATAGCTTTAAAAGGTAACTAAGGTATTAGTTAACCTAAAAGGTATTATAAGGTACTTATAGTACCTATAATATATATAAAAAGCTATCTTTTACTTATTACTCTCTTTAATATAAATTCTATAGTATATATCCTTAATATTAATCTTTAAGAAAAAATAGGCCCCTTAGTATTAGTTAAGGATTTTTAAAATTAAGGGAAGAGTATAGTAATTCTTTTATATTACCTTATTAAGTCCCTAATAGTTTATATATAGTTAGAGTGTCCTATCCTTCTTTAGTATAAATAGGATAGGCATGCCTATAGGGCTCTTTAAGGGTTTTATCTAGCCTTTCCTTAGGTTATTATTAATATATTCCTAGAGCTTTTTAAGTTTACTTTAGGAAAGAGGGTAAATAGGTTTATATAGGGGTATTACTTTTAGTATAAGATTAATTATGTAATTAGTTAACTTCTTTAATAGAAGACTCTTTACCTTATTTAATATAAATATGTCTTTAAACTTATATAGCTTCTTAGGGATATCTTTAATAGTTTTATATACTTTTACCTTCTTTTTATTTTTAAAAGAGATAAACTTATTTTCTATTATGCTTATAATAGTATATATAATTATCTTATTATATATTACCTTTATAAACTTATAAGGAGTTAGTAGTAAAAAGGCTACTTTTCTTTTCTTAAACTACTATTCTTATAAGTATAAGTAAAAATATATATATTCTTTTATAAGTATATATATTCTAATTAATATAAGGCTTCTCTTTACTCTTAGGTCCTTATTAATAGCTATATATAGTAGTTTAAGGTTTTTTTTTACCCCTTAAGTCTTAAATTATAATAAGTACCTTATAAATACTATATTAGGGAACTATAAAAGCCCCTATTACCTTTAGGATAGGTACTATAGCCTTAGCCTAATTAAGCTTATAGGTCTATGTAAACTAAGTACTAATAATATTAATCTTAGCGTAATTATTAAGATTTGCTACTATTTTAATATCTTTTTACTTATAAATAGTAACTAGTATATAAAATTAGTATCCTACTAGTACCCTAGTATCTAAGGCAAAGGTAAGGGTATTTACTTCTACCTCTAGGAGTTTCCCTAACCTTCTTACTAGTTTTTCCTTAGCTTATTATAATTATAGAAAAGATACTTTATACTACTATAATTAAAGCATTATTTTCTTTCTTATAACCTATTATTATTTAAGTAAGTAGCTAGGGTTTTTCTTTATTCTTATTCTTATCTTTTTAGTCCTTATTTAGCTAATAGCCTTATAAAGAGTTATATCTTTAATATTAGGGGGCTTTATAGAAGCCTTTCTCTTCTAAATTATTTAGCTTTTACTTATTTTTTAATATTACCTCCTAAAATTATTAGGTAAGTTATATAACCTTTTCTATTAGCCTAGTAATATTTATATATAAGTTAATATAGTCTTATAAGTTAGGGACTAATTTCATAAAGAATATAAGAGTATATATTTTTTCTAGAGCTTATTTAAGGTATTTATCTAGTAAATCTAAGTAAATACTAAATTTGATAAGGCTTTAGCCCTCCTTTTGCTTTATATTCTCTAGCTAAGTAGCTATTTATATATTATAGCTTATAAAGTCCTTAAGTAATATAAAGGTCTAGTCCTAGAACTTATCCTAGTTATCCTTAGGGTAATCCTAGCTATTAGCTAGTTATTTCTTAATATATTAATCTTATCTTACTTAATAATTAGTATATATATAGTTAAGTATAAGAAAAATCTTTTAGTTATTATAATAATACTTCTTCTTTACTTTTTTAAAGGTATAATTAAAATTATTAAGCTATATTCTATACTTTTATAGGTTTATAAGGTGTTAAAGTTTTATAATATTTTAAACCTTAACTTCTTAACTACTAAGACTTAAGGATATACTAGCCTTTTAGCCTCTTTTTATTAGTATTTCTTCTTTATAAAGTTATAGTAAGTTAGTAAGTTTTTATTCTTATTTCTATAGTTCCTTAAGTTATTTAAGCTAGGTAATTTACTCTTTAACTACTACCTTTTCTTCCCTTATAGTAAAGGGTATAGTATTAGTTAGGGTTATAAAATATAGTATATCTTTAGCTATAGTATTACTATTATTTAGTAGATTTTAAGTAGTATATAGTATTATTTTAGTAAATTAAGTTATTCTCCCCCTTATATTACTCTTAGGTAACTAGTAAGAGAAGCTTTAAAATTATAAAAATAAAGAAATAGCTAAGTAAGAGATATAAGGGTACTTATATATTAACTAAAGCTTACTAGGTCTAAGTGTGTTATATATATAAGTTACTAGCTTATAGCTAGTAGCTTACTAGTGTTACGTAAACCTAGCCCTAGGGCGTGGTGTCCCTACCTAGTAGTGCGCTAGCGTACGGGTGTTATAAGTGGGGCCTCACATAAGGGCACTTATATATTAACTAAAGCTTACTAAGTCTAAGTATATTATATATATAAGTTACTAGCTTATAGCTAGTAGCTTACTAGTGTTACATAAACCTAGCCCTAGGGCGTGGTGTGCTTGCCTAGTGGTGCGCTAGCGCACGGGTGTTGTGAGTGGGGCCTCACATATAGCTAGATAATAATAGTGTTATCTTTATATATAAATTAAGCTCTTTAATATAATACTACTATTTTATATACTTTTAACCTATAAGAATAAGGAAGGCTAGGATAACTTAGCTACTAGCTATAGTAGCTTTAATTATAGTTATAAATTCATGATTTTTAGGTATTAAGAAGAGATATACTTTCTTACTCTTTATTATAACTATATAATCTTGTCCTATACTAATTTAAAAGCTAGTCTTATCTATATTCTATATATTATTAAGGCTAATACCCTTATTTAGAAATAACCTCTTTTAGCTAATTAATGTATATAGTAATAACTTATATATATTCTAATATCTTATAATTAAAGGTAAGCTTCTTTTAAAAAAGCGTTTTATATTTATAGCGCTTAAGGAAGCGTGTAGTCTAGAGCTTTCTAATAATCTCTTTTACTCCTTTAGTTAATAATAATACTCTCTCTTTTAGAATATAATTTATAGAATTTATTATAAACTTAGGTTATATAGTAAGGTTTATATTATTAAGTTAATTAATATAGTAGTATAATATAATCTTTTCTTTATTTAAAAGCTTTATATTAGTTAATTACTAGCCTTTTTTAGGTTAGATCCCTTAATATTAGTATAGGAGGTAACCACATAGCATGTTAAATTAACGCGTAACCTTATAAATACTAGTATTTAGATTATTATTAATATAAGTAAGAGCTTTATTAATATATAATTTAATAGTAGGTTTTATAATAAGAACATAATTTATAGTAGAAATCATAGTTAAAGGTATTCATTCTATCGTGAAATTAGTCTGTTGCACTAATTAGTCCGTTGCTATGATAAGCACTACCTTTGGTGGTTAGAGGCGAGCGATTACTAACAAAAGTGGGGCGTGGCACGATTAGCAAGCAGAAAAAAGTACTTCTGCTCGCGCAACATCGATTAGTCAGTCACCTTCTTGAGCGCTTATCATCCATGATTGGCTCATCAAGCTCTGGCATGCGGTCCCACCTGTGTGCCGTAGATTGACCAATCCCGTCAACTTGTCAACTCCCACTCACGATGCTACCAGCAACATACATTCCTTGCAGTATTATCATCATCATTCTTATTCTTAATCGTCTTTCGGTCTTCCTTCATCACTGATCCATCTGTCAAGTCGAAAAACACAGGGGAGGGGACGATTGCCAATTGCCAATTGCCAATTGAAATCTCCAGAGCCGGGCCCTGTTTGGCAGGTGGTCACTTCAACTTGTGTCGCCCAGCGCTGGCTGGCACCTGTGCAACGCCATGGCGCAACCGAAACCGAAACCCATCACAACATCGTACCTCGTGGGCAACTTGCACTGTCCGTCCTGCGTGGCAGTCATCAAGAATGCTCTTGCACAGGAATATGTCGGCAGAGTTTCTTGGGTATCCCCCAATGTTGTCACCTCCGTCGTCACCGTTGAACACGAAGATGCAGGTGCCGACTATCCGCGACATGGGCAATACCCTCGAGGACGCTGGCTTCGAAATATGTGCCGTCGACACAACGGCTGATATCCCAGATGACTTGAACGATCCAACTGAGGATACTGGCCGAGCGAGTGCCCGTCAAGAGAGCCGCCGTCGCCGAAGCAGCAGTGCTTTTGAACTCTGGTGGAGGTTATGGAGGGCCGCCACGCCTTCTGCCACACCTTCTGCCACGCCTCATGATGGCAGAGCGGCTGCACACTTGGACAACTGTGATGCTTGCAAGACAGTAGCAGCAGCTATGGTTCACGAGAACGGTCTGAGCTTGGAACAACAACTTTGTCAGAATAACTTGTCTGCTGTCAGCCTCCAGAAGCGCCTGAATGGTGCTGCAAAGGCGAACCCTGCCGTTCTCGAGCAGGTGGTTGTCGACGAAGACTCAGAGGTCCCTCGTTTGTGGCGAGTGACAGTATCCATCGGCGGCATGACGTGCGCATCATGCGCCAATACCATTACAGAAGAGATTCAAAAATACCCATGGGTGTCTGGAATCGTCGTCAACCTCGTCGCAAATAGTGCATCGGTGGACGTCAAGGACCAGGGCCGAGCACAAGAACTTGTCAAAGCTATTGAAGATCTCGGATACGATGCCGCGCTTGACAAGGTCGTCGATTTGGACCAACTAGAGCATGCTTCAGAGGACGAGCGCGAGGTTGAGATTCAGGTCGACGGCATATTCTGCGTCAAGTGCCCTGAACGTATACTCAAGACGCTCAAGAATCTGAGCTCTTCGCGCATCGAGATTCTTAAGAAGCCATCTCGAGAAAAGCCATTTCTCAAAATCAGATACTCTCCTCAAGCCCCCAAGTTCACTATCCGACATATCCTCAAGGCAATCGAGGCCACCGATCCCTCTTTAGAAGCTTCAATCTATCACCCGCCAACATTGGAAGAACGATCAAAGGCTATCAGAGCCAAGCACCAGCGCGAACTGTTCCGGCGCATGATGCTGACGTTACTGCTGGCGATACCCACGTTTGTGTTTGGAATCGTTTACATGAGTTTGGTGCCTGCATCAGATCCCACAAAACAATATCTGATGAGGCCCTGGACATCAGGCTTGAGCCGTCTGGAGATTATTCTATTTGCGCTCTCGACTCCGGTGTACTTTTTTGCCGCGGACATTTTCCATTTCCGCGCCATCAAGGAAATTCGCGCCATGTGGCGACCTGGAAGTCGTACACCATTCGTCGAGAGGTTCTACAAGTTTGGCAGCATGAATATGCTCATGTCCCTAGGGACCACGATTGCTTATTTTTCATCGGTGGCACAAATGATTGCCGCCGGCCTGCGGCATGACACGAAGGTGCCCGAGAGCCGCTTCTACTTTGACTCTGTCGTATTTCTAACCCTCTTCCTCCTTGTGGGACGATTGATCGAGGCGTACAGCAAATCGAAGACTGGCGATGCAGTCGGTGCGTTGGCCAAGCTGCGGCCCAGCACAGCACTTCTCATGGAGAAGGATCACATCCGGGGTGGTCAGGTCACTTCAGTCGCACCCATTGATCAACTCGAACGCGGCGATACGATTCGTGTCCCTCACGGAGCGTCCCCGGCGGTAGACGGGGTCATCCTCACTGGCGAGACTAATTTCGACGAGTCCAGTTTGACCGGAGAGTCTCGTCCTATCATAAAGGCACCCGGCGATGAGGTCTTTGCGGGCACGGTGAACAAGGGACATGCCATCACGATCAGCGTGACCGGCACATCCGGAAAATCGATGCTCGACCGAATTGTGGAAGTGGTGCGCGAGGGACAGACCAAGCGAGCGCCCGTGGAACAGATTGCCGATCTTCTGACTTCATACTTTGTCCCCGTCATTACACTGATTGCAGTCGTCACCTGGATAAGTTGGCTCTCTCTTGCACTGTCTGGCGTGGTGTCCGGCAATGAGCTACAATCATCTGGTGGTTCTGCGGCGTTTGCATTCCAATTTGCCATTGCCGTCTTTGTGGTTGCTTGCCCCTGCGGCCTCGCTCTAGCTGCTCCGACAGCCATATTTGTCGGAGGCGGTATAGCAGCCAAGCACGGTATACTAGCCAAGGGCGGAGGTGAAGCATTCGAAAAGGCTAGCAAGATTGACTGTGTGGTGTTTGACAAGACGGGGACGTTGACGGAAGGCGGCGAGCCCAAGATTACCGAGTCGGAGCTCTTTCCTGACCAGAATATAAGGGACTTTGACCAGCAGACTCTTTTATCTGGACTCAAAGCGGCAGAAGAGCAAAGCAGCCACCCCATTGCCAAAGCAATTGTCAATTTCTGCGGAGAAGATGTTTCGTCTGCAACGCTCGACAAGATTGAGGAGCTGCCCGGCCGAGGAATGAAGGCATCTTACCAGGACAAACCATTCGATTTGGCCGTGGGCAACGAGTCGCTCATGCGCGACCTCTCCGTCACCTTGTCCCCAGCCGTGTGCAGCCGCCTACAGAGCTGGAAAACCGAAGCCAAGTCAGTCGCGGTCATGGCAGTCAAGTCCCACGACGACGACAACTGGTCCCTTGGAGCTATCCTGTCCATATCTGACCCCATACGGCCCGAGGTTGTTGCTGTGGTCAAGGCCCTACGCGCCCGCGGGACTCAAGTCTGGATGCTCTCGGGAGACAACGTCACAACTGCCAAAGCCGTGGCCCGCCTGGTGGGCATCAAGGAGGCAAACGTACTCGCCGAGGTACTGCCCTCGGAAAAAGCCGACAAGATTCGACATCTCCAGGCGATAGTACACGCCGACGATGAATATCGCCACTTCGACCGTCACCGATATAGGACGCGGCGCACCATGGTGGCCATGGTAGGCGACGGCATCAACGACTCCCCCGCCCTGACCACAGCCGACGTGGGCATCGCCATCGGCTCCGGCAGCGATGTGGCCATCTCGAGCGCAGACTTTGTCCTTGCGTCGTCGAGCCTGGGCGCCGTGCTGACGCTCCTGGACCTCAGCCGTACCGTCTTCCGCCGCATCAAGGTCAATTTCGTCTGGGCTGTGATATACAACCTGTTGGCTGTTCCCATCGCAGCAGGGTGCTTATACGCCATCAAAACAGGGAACGGCTCTCACGTCAGGCTTGACCCGGTGTGGGCCGCGCTGGCCATGGCCCTCTCGAGCATCAGCGTCGTGTTGAGCAGCCTCGCCTTGAGGTTGAGAGTGCCATGGGTGGGTTTCCGAGCTAGACCCTTGAAAGAGTGACGACTTTCAGCTATTAGCCAAGGTCAAGAGCATGAAGCTTTCACATGCACATCGTGCGTGTACAATAAATCATTGGCTGGTGGATTGGCGGACCAGGCTTACGTACGTCAATGAGGGTTGTTTGATTTTTTTTTTTGTTTCTGACCTCCCTGGGGCGGAGCGTCTGCCTAATAACTTGTCAATTGTAAAAGTATCATTCTCGGGAGTTGGTCCAAGGGCAGAGCGGTAAATCTGCTCCTTGATGCGGAGTGGAGTGCAATCTCACTTGGTTCTCCATGCAACCAAGACAATTTGTCATTCAAGTTCGTGACCAAGAAGCCGTCCATCCACATCCTCCACATCGTATCGACCCAAATCCAGGCATAAAGTATCACCGACAAGGGCTACACCCCGCCAAGACACGAACCTCACCACCCCCCTTTGCCACTCCGTTTTCGCCCCTCCAAGAAGAAAAAACAAAAAAAAACCGCCCCGTCGGTACATCAAAGACGTGGTCATGCGCGCCAAGCCGAACTGGACCGTCCCCCAGCTCCTCCAGCAAGGCTGAGTTTAGTGAAAACTCCAGGCTTTCTCCGGGGAAGGGGGGCCATGCCATGGCTGAATTTGTCTTGGCGTCAACCTCGGCATCAGCAATCAAACCCGAATGCACGCTGCGGCTGGCTGCCAAGTTATCCCAGATGAAAAAAAAAAAAAAAATTTTTTACTGACCGATGCTCGCGTTGTCGCTTCCTCGCGCTGCAGCGTCACCTCACTTCGGTCCTACTGTGATGCGGCCGTGATAATGGCCTGGGCGGAGCAAGGGAGTGCGCGCGGCTTATCGTCGCGCAATTAGGCCGGCCTTCACCAAAACAACAACACCTTGCAAGGGCTTTGTGCCGTGGAAACAGGCAGCCCGCACACCTCATCTGTTAAGCAAGCCACGAGACATGTCATGAGAAAAATGAGCTTCGAGGTGAGGTGAGGGTATAAAATTGCATTCACTTGTCTTGGACAAGATATTCTAAGCCATCCGATACCATCCACATGCATAATCAATCAAAAAAATGAAACCAAAAACACCTAATGATATGCCCAGGCCAAAGGCGTGGCAGTCCCAGACTAGCCCAAGTTCCTCCTATGCCTGGTGAAGCCACCGCAACTCCCTGAGATTCCCACCTATGCCATCGAGTGGCCAGGAAATCGACAAATAAAAAAAAGGCAACTGAAGGTTGAAACCGACAGTCCGTGTGAATTGTAAAACTAGAAAACCATATCCATCAAACTCCGATAACTTTCATGATACACAAGGGAATATGGACCGTGGTGCACATAATAACGCTGCAGCGTCTGTGTCGGGACGCATTAAGAGGCATCTTGGGCCAGACTCAAGGGAACAAAGCGCGTAGTTGAAAAGTTCATAACAAATGCTGTATGCGTCAATTGTTTCTCCGAAAAAAAGGGAAGCAATGGTGCCAAGAAGAAAAAGAAAACCGAGGCCCCACGCAACGCCATGCTTTTAAAAAGTCAAGATGCAAGTGTTCGTAACTTGAAGAAATATGTCGACAAGGTCGGGTTAAAGCGCCGCTAATGCCGAAACATTAGGTAGGTTGGTGATGGAACACGATTGGCCTCGAAAGCCTAACGAACGGTGACGGCACCACTGAGGAGACGTCCCCACATTCCTCGCTTTTGTCGCTTCTTGGCAGTTTCTTCTTGGAGGTCGTGGTACTGCTCGGCAGATATTTCGTATGGAAGCATGCCATCTCCAGATACAGATTGTCCCGGGGCCGACTTGGCAATGTCTGCGTCCAAGACGATCTCGATGGGAGAGTCGTGCAAGCTGCCTTGAGGCTGCGAGGTTCCGTACATGCAAGGCGAAGGGTCAGACTCCAGGGGGGTAGCAGAGCGAGATTGCTGTCGGCTCGAGGCAATCGACGAGGCGTACGAGCTGCCAGAGCTGCTGTATGTAAGACCAGGAGGAGTGACAGCGCCACCGCCTTGGCGGAGCGAAACGGTCTCGGGGCTGGCGTGTCGAGAGCGTGATGGACCTCGAGTTGCGGGAGGGCTGTGGTGACGGGCAGCCATTTCCTGTTGGCGTCTCTTCTCCTCATGGTGACGCATTTTGCGAGCATGTCTCTCGGCAACGCGGTTGCGAAGAGGGACCAGGAACGGATCAAGCTCCCGGTACAAATCCTGCTCATGAATTCTCAAGTCCCATTCGAGAAGAAAGAGGAGCTGCTTTTCCATCAAGTTGACCTCGGTGCGATTGAATCCAAAGCTGTAGAGGTCGGTGTTGATGTGGGTATAGTTGGCCCAGTGCTTGTTCTTGGGTGAACTGTCGTTGAGATACTTGGCAGAGAGAATGAGCGAGGCAAGAAAGATGCGGTGGGTTGTGCATCGCAGGCCACGAGCCATGGGTTGGAGCTTCGACTTTAGACGAGTCAAATAGACCAAAGTTGACATGAGCGTCGGGACCTGGACATTGGAGGATACAACGAGCTGCGTGATGAATTCCTCGAGAGAAGGCAGCGTGTTGTCCACGGTTTCAACGACTTCAGATTCGGGGCTTGGAGGGGGTGAGGGAGGAAGATCTGACTGCTGTTGTTGTTGAGGCTGGTGTTTTGTCGTGCTTGGCGGCATGATGGTCGAGTCGCAGGTGATGACATTGCGAGCGGCCTCGGCGAGGAATGAGATCATCTCTCGGCTCACTGGTTGATATACAAATATGTCAAGGGCGGCATTGTTCAGCTCGTCCATGGTCAGTTGTCGTGTCGCCATGATGAATAGAGGGGATGTGTGGTGATGTGTCGAGAGTGGTGGCGATGCGGCAATGTCGACAGCAAAGGAAACCACGGCCGATGCAAGTGGAGTTATGATGGAGGGACAAGAGGTTGAAGATCCGATGAACGCACGCTCCAAAAAAGTAGGAGAAGCGTGGACGGTATATTATATCGGGAAAATGTGGCCGCACTTCCAATGATATAAATTGAGGAATGGGCAAGTTAATAAAAAGGAAGCAAGGGAGACCAAAGATTGGTTCTCGATGTCAGACAACGGAGGGCGAGAAGCTCATGCGCATGTGGCCTTCTAGTTCAGACAAGTGACCACGCAAGGGCCCGTGGACGTTCGTCAGTTGGTGACGTTGAGAACACGGGGCTGAGCGTACAGGGGGGGGGGTGTCTCGCAGGGGTGCCACAGGAGGGGTGCCACAGAAGGGGGGAGTGGAGGGGGGAAGAGGAGGGGAAGGGGGCGCGCAGGAAGAGGGATGTGGGGTGGGGCGTGTAGTCAGGGTCGACTCAGGTGGGTGTCAACTTGCGTGCCAGCTGCGTGCCAAGGCGACGGGTTGCAGGATGAATGCCCAAAGGTGGTGACGGCAGGGTTTTCTGGGGTTTCGGACCGCAGTATTGCTGGAAGCTGCGCGGCGCAAATTCTTCGATCAGGGAGAACCGAAAACGAGATCCTACAACGCCAAGAAGAGAGAGAGTCAGTCAAGCGTTCCGTCAGAATTGCAACCAGCAGGGCAAATGCTCTTGCTCAGCCAAGGGCTGCGGAATCGGCGGCAGCGCTCGGCGGCAGCGCTGGGCGGTGCGGGCAGTAACGGCGGGATCGGGGGCGCAGGTACCAACCTTACCGGAGATGGTGCGCCTCAGATCGCTAGCGGACAGGTCGACAAGGGGAATGTGATCCCAGCAGGCGCGAGGGGCAGAATCCTCCGAGTCAGGATTACTATGCAAAGTCGAAACGGACGACGCTTCTTCTTTCTCTTTCCTGTTCGTGATTGCGGAAGCGGCGGGCTGGATGTGAATGACGAGTGCGTTCAGTGATGTGCCAAATACGAGTGGCCGGGAATGCCGTATACTCCGTAATCCGTAAATCCGTGCAACCTGACACCAATCTTTCTATTGTGTTTGCGGGTGAAGCGGGTCGGGTTTTCGTCGGTGTGGCTGGAGCGTGCCAAAGGTCAAGATCCACACGTGGCTCTGTCGTCGTCTTCGAGGGAGGTAACTGAATCAGTCGTATTGCGTTCTCGTTGGATTTGTGATGCGGGTGTCAAGTGTCAAATGTACGTCGGACGCTCGAGGAAACGAAGTGACTGACACGACACTTTGTGTCAAAAATTTTGTCGTAGTGAATGTGTGGAGTGTTGCGTTGCAAGATTAGGTAACAGCTCGAGGATGATTCCCGATACGGGAGTTGTTTGCTGCAACGGTGAAGACGAAGACGCAAAAATCCCGTGGACTAGGTTGCAACGAACGAGATGACGAGATTCTAAACTTCCGACCAGCAGAAGAACGTTTTCGAAAGGTTTTTCCTGTAAAGTAATGGGAACCTCCCCTTTGTCGCTGGCGGCTCGCTCCTTTGTTCAATGCTGACGAACCGGTCAACTCAAGGTCAGTGCTTTCCTGTCGGTGAAAGCTATCTTTGCTATTGTTCCGATTGAACTGGCACTCGTGTATTCCGTTTCCGTTTGCAATGCACGATAGGTAGCGCAGTAAATCGAGTTGGTCAAGGGAAAGAAGTTCAGCCTGGGAGTCGTGATTTTGTTTTCCTTTCTAGGTGTGCGTATCCAGATTGAAAAGTGGATGTCTGTCTTGTGCCGTGATGGCGTTGTGGTCGCAGCAGCCAGTGCTGGGCGAAGATGGCAATTACTTTGAAAGATGAGGGGGGGAAGAGAAAGAAGAAAAGACTGTGTCGTCAATAAGGAAAACGACTTGGCTTTTCTAGAAAATTCAGGCCGTCACACACACAAAGCCGTGATGTTCAGTTGGTGAAAGAGGGGACTATTTTCCAAGTGCTGTTCTTGTAGCACGAGAGGCGAAACAACAGATGTGCTCGTGCAGTGTTTCGTCTGGAACGGTGATGATGAATCACACAAGTTTTATCCTGTCTGCAAATTTCAAAAAGAACAGACGGTCGAACGGAACACCAAGTTTATATAGAGGCGTTGCCAATGGCTCGGGGTGAATCGATTTCTGCACCGCGCTTCAATGGTTGAGTTAGACAAACGCAAGGGGGGTTGGTTCCTGGACCGGATGAGCCGTCGACTTGTAGAATTGCTGCTGCAGTCCGCAAGTCGTGGGCGGTTGGGTGGGTGCGACACGAGTTGCGTTGACGTGCGTGACTGGGGTTGGGGCGAGGGCACTGGAGCCACCTTCGAAGCTTGTGGCTTGTTCACTTTTTCTTCCGCCAACTGGAATGCCGCGGCAGAATTGATGATTCAGCGTATGAGATTCCGTGCGACGATCCGTTTCCCATGCAGTCTTTCGTCGCCGGCGTTGTGATGAGCGAGACGATGGGAGTAAAAAGAAAGGTACCAAGCGATCCGTGTCGGTGTCTGTCGGGGTCTGCGCCGGTATCAAACCAAAATGCAGCCACAAACTTGGGAAAAATCTTCTCGTTGGGTCGTGTTCAACTGTGGTGCAATACCTCACAGAGGTATAGACTTTGATGACGATCCCTTCTTCCTGAGAAACAAGAAAGAAAAAATAGGTGGATATACCCAAGCACGGCGAGGATTTGTTGACCACTCAGAATCGTCGGAAGGAGCCAGCCAGCCAAGGGGCGGAAAACAAAGAACTAGCGAACACTAAGCCGGCAGGTGCGATAAGTCGAGCAAAAGGGAAATGGCTAACAATGGAACCGAGGGGGGAAAAAAAGGTGGAAAAGGAATATGAGAACTGGGGATCCTCCCTTCAATACTACCCCGCAAGAATTCCTCAGGATGAAAAGAAAAAGGAAAAAAGGGGATGGTTCTGAATGAACAAAATTGTCTACGTGTATACAAGGCCACAATGTTTCAACAAAGAGGGGAGGAGTGGCTAATAAGTAAAGGGCAATTCAGGAATCTTGGTGGTATGCAATGTTTCCCAAGAGCTGTTCAAGGATAGGCAAGGACCCTTGGCGCCAACCAAAAAATACGAATTTGAAGAGACGGTTGCGAATCATTTGCCGTTGGGTCGTTGGAGCGCGTACGTGCTGGCAGCTGGCAGCTGGCGTAAAGTAAAGACCATCTGTCAGCAGACAATGTCCAATTTTGGAGACGGCTGGTCTGCATGTTGGAACCGACTGGCTGTGTGTGAATGTGTGAATGGATGCTTCTCAGGCGAAACACGCCGCCTCGGGACTTGATTGGTTTGAGCACCCCTGAAGCTTGAAACAAAAGCGGGTCATCGTCCTTGAAACCTCCGTACAGGTTAACGTGTATGAGATGCCGATGCGAGCTGACCAATTGACTTGCTCCGTACAGCTCGTTTTACAGAGCGGACGGATAATAGGATTCGCCTTTGTCGGGCCTCATCTTGGGCGCGGCTGTGCTTTTTATTGCAGATTGCTGCCAGAGCCAGCCAGAGCCAGCCAGAGAGAGGATAAGAGACGGCCAAGAGAAAAGCCCTGAACTTGTTTCGTTGCTTGGACCTGTGAATACTGGGGCCATTCACCTGCACAACTCCTCGTATACATACGGCCGCCAAACTGACGCAGGGGAAATGGCAGTGGTCGCATTTTGTGTATTTTATTTTTTGGTTTTTTTTTTCTAACATGAGGGGACCCCGTCGGCGGGTTCCTCTTTTCCTTTCCTCTCCTTTCCTTTCTTTTTTTTTTCCTTTCCCTCGTACCTGAACGGTGAGGGGGATTTTCCTCGGCACAAGACACTGGGGTAAAGCCGGGTTTTTCCCCCCAAGTCATTCGTAGCGGAGGCAATATTACTCGACCGTGAGTGAGACTTGAGCTCGCTCACTCGCCGATAGATGCTGACTCGGCAAACGGCCGCATCTCGTCAGCAGAAGCCTAAGTAAACTGACCTGACCCTTGAGGAGAAGGGGGGGGCGTGCATCCGCAAGAACGAGTCGGACGGCACCTGGTTCACTGAAGAGCGCAACTGACAAGATTAAAATCTCAGGTAAGATGGAGAAAGTCGTTTGAAATGCCACGATTTTTTTCCCAAGTCGCCAGCATCTGGAATTTCGCCTGCATCACCACTTACATGGTATCCTCACTGCATCCACGGATTACTTGAATGTCCATAAAGTGGTTTCACTTCATGTCCCCCCCCTTCCCCCCTCCCGCTCATCTCCATGTCCAATCATTCTGTTCCTGTCTCGTAATGCACCACCAAACGAGAAAAGGGCCGGCTCATCTTGGCCTGACGGGCGCAACTTCTATTGCCCCTTGGCGCTTGGCTGGGCAGCGCTCGTCCCGCCCCGATTGCCTATCTGGGTGTTCTTGTCCATCTGACTGACATCTGGTACGCGGATGGGTGGCGGCATTGGACATGGACGGATCATGGGGTTGACGCGGGGCAACCTTGAGAGAAATGGCAGGCAATAGCGGTGTTTTCTCGTCTTGTCTCGTCCGGTCATCTTGAGAGTCTTGTCTGTGGGAGGACGTGTGGGAGGACGAGGGGGCCAAGTTGTTCCCGTGAAGCGTTTACATTTGATTGGCATTGGCATTGACCGAGACCAACATGGCCGTTATCTCGCCACGGGGAATTCCCGCCCATCTGATTGCCGGGGGCCGTGTCTAGATTTTCGTGCTGTACTACATTCAATAGTCAAAGATGGGTGGGTGAGATGAAGAAATGTGATGCGGAACATTTGCAAAGTTCCAGAGCCATGCTTCCGTGATCGATCCATCCGTAGGTCAACCCAGCGGGTCACGCATGTGACGTGACGGGGTTGCTGATGAGGGAGGACAAACAAGGGCGGGACAAGTTTTGTGGGCGAGGGGCACCGTCTCTGTTCCCGGCCTGCAACTGCGCTGCGACTGCCCTGCGACGGCGACGGCGACGGGGTGTTCGAGAGACATCAATTTAGCAACAAGAGCGAAATGAAGCAGACGTTTCCGCCCTCGGTCCATCCCATCTCCCGCGCATCATGGGAACACGAACAAGAATCTTCAAATGAAATGAATCCTTTCACCATGCGCCATAGGATTACATGATCCGTAATACGTCCTTCGGCCGCAACAACTTCTGATACGAGGCTCCACATGCCCGCCGAGAAATCGTGCGGTCGTGTGCGGTCGTGTGCAAGAAAGGCCGCCGCCCGGCGTCTTCCGTCATCCCCTTCTGCGGCGGCGCCGATGGCCGGGACATGCTCAGCTTCACATTGGCTTGCAATTTCTCACATGAATACATGAAAAATTCGTTACTACTGAACAAGAGCACGAACCCGGCTCTGGGCAAGAGGAAAACCCCTCCCTCCCTTTTTTTTCACGCCCCCCACTGTAGATCAATCGCCTTTTACCCATTCGCCCCGGATTCTGGCAGGTTCAAGGCCACCTGGCTGCAAGCTCTGATTGGGCCCCTGTCAACGGGGGGGGGGGTGTCGCAACGCTAGCATCGCGCACGCCCTTCCTCTTCTCCTCGACGCGGAGCCACGCTTTCGGGGTGTGGCTGATGCGGTCTGGTTGCTACTTGAGTCTTGACACAACACATCGCCGCAAGTCAACGCCGAGTCATGGAAAAGCAGGTGATGCGTGTTTCCCCATTGTCCTGACACAGCACGCGCCCCTGACGCCAGGCCCGTTCCGTCGCGTTGCAACCTCCCAAGATGAGCGGATGGGAAAGTCAAACTCATCCCAACAAGCTTGGTGCATAAATTTTTTTTTTTTGATTTCATCGAACAGGTGCGATGCGGTGCATGCGGTGCATGCGGTGCAGGGAGGACGTGAAGTCGGCAAAGTCAAGTCCTGGTCCATGCTGCGGGCGCCTATGTACATACGTACGGCTGCGCACAAGCGCCGGTTTCATCAGGCGCCTTGCCGTGCTTGCATCGACCCGCCGTCCTATCAAGATGCCTGTCCTGGGCCCTGGCGGCCGGGGGTTTGGTCATCATGAAAGACATGCAGATCCATTGCGGCTAACGTAACGTATGAATCGAATCGATGCAAGACCGAGGAGCGTGACACACACGAAAACACAAGGCGTGAAGCAAGCCTCAGAAGCAGCCTGCTGGCCTCTACTGAAATATCACGGCTCAGACAGCCTTGCCGCGAGAGACGATGGCGCATTTGAAGCAACATCGTAGAGGCGGTGGTGTGCGAGCAAGTGTTCTTCTTCGATGTTGTTTTGAACGTCCAAATCTATTTATTAGCCCCTTTCTGTCCGTCATCCCCAGAACCAAAAAAAAACCAAGCGTAGCCCTCGCGTCGTCTACCCCGTACATGCATTTAGAACAACGACAACAAAAAGAAGAACAAGACGAAGAAAGCATCACTAAGCAAGTCAGTTCGTGCAGCCTCGCGAGGAAAGCCTGCCTCATCTCGGTAAAACGTGCTCGTCTTGTGAACTTGACATGCTGAGAATCCGGCACCAACACGGTGATACATCTTGTTATTGAAGGGTTGGGCGTGACTTCCACCGTTGCGTCGTCATTGTTGATTGTTGTTTTTGTATCCTTTGCTGTGTGGGTGGTGTGGTTTTTAGTTCAAGTTGGCTGACAAGAAGAGTTGATGACCCGGGCAAATATCATGGTACAAAGCCTTCCAGTCGTGCATTGGACTTTGTGGTGCTTTTCGCCATGTCAGGCAGACTGACCCAGCCTCGAAATTCATACAATAGCAACACGACTGGTTGAGGCAGGAGTGCCTTGCCGTTATGTGGTCCACATTCTCTTGAGATCTTCTGCCCCCTTCACTCGTATCCTGAAAGCCTCGTTCGTAGCAATGCGGTTAGCATCGCCTCTCTCCCATCCACCCTTTACTTCCACAGATACCAGACAACAATCACTTCCCTGGATACCGGATGACCATGTGGTTCAGTCAGTCGTCTGCTCCACCCATCGTAACAAAAAAAAAACCCCCCAAAACATAAAAAACAAAAAAAAAACATCAATCGCTAGTGGCACATAGGTCTACTACCCGTCTCTAATTGTAGTAGCCATTCGTGCGGCCAACCTCTTCTTGTTGATCGGCGAGGTAATCCTCAAAGTAAGGGTGATTGCAGGATTGCTTGGCAGAAATGCGGCCAGCAGGATCGTACACCAACATCATCTCGAGAAGCTCTAGACCCTTGTTATCGAGATTCTGACAGAGTGATAATCTGTAGTCGCGCTTCCACTTGGGAAATGATGACTTGAAATCTGGGTATGAGGTGACGCCTGGCCAGACTTCTTCATCTGGAGTACCGAGCGCCCTATTCAAAAGAAAAGAGAGAACAAGAAGATCAGTCATCATATCGCTTCTCACATTTCGCACTAATACGTACCGGAAGATCTTGAAGATCTCATCAATCTCCGAATCACCGGGGAAAAGAGGTTTCCGCGTGCACATCTCGGCAAAGATGCATCCGACCGACCACATGTCAACACCCGTCGAGTATTGTCTACCGCCCAGAAGAATTTCGGGAGCACGATACCACAGCGTGACAACCTCGTGCGTATACGTCCTCAGAGGAACGCCAAACGCGCGGGCGAGACCGAAGTCGGCCAACTTCAGATTACCCTCCTTGTCGATGAGCAAGTTCTGTGGCTTCAAATCGCGATGCAACACCCTCCGCGAGTGGCAGTACTTGATCCCGTCACACAGCTGCATCATGAACTTGCGGATGACAGCATCGCTGAGGCCGAGTGTCATGACAGTTGACGAGGCCCCATCAGGAAGCGCCTTTCCTCGTCCACCGTCGCTGATGGGCAGCGCCTCCATGTATTTCTTCAGATCTAGGTCGAGGAATTCAAAGACAAGATAGAGCTTGTGGCCGTCGGAGTGAACAATGTTGAGTAAGCGGACAATATTGTCGTCCTTCATCTCTTTGAGGAGGGAAATCTCGCGGATGGCGGTGCTGGGGACGCCTTCGTCTTCGGCTTCGAGGCGAATCTTCTTCAGGGCGACGATGCGGCCGCCGTTGGCGAGGTCACGGGCCTTGTAGACGACACCGTACGTACCTGTTCTGATGTAAGATGGGTGTGTTGCAAGCACGGCTTTCCTGGAAGACAGTTCTCCTGGATTGGAGGCGTCCAGCACAAAGCTTGCGTTGCATTGCAGGCGCGACGAAGTCGAGAACAACTTTGTCGCCAAGGCCAAGGAAGGATGACCACTCACCCTCGCCAACCTTTTCCAGCTTTTGATAGTTCTCCATGGCCAAGAGGTCTTTTTTTTTTTTTTTGCGAAAGCCCTCTCTGGCAACCAATTGCTAGACCAGGGCCCAGGTTCCTACCAGTCTGTTCTGTCCGCCGCAAAAGGGACAAAAGGGAGGTAGGCACAAAAAAACACCGTCAGACGGTCAGACGGGTGCGACCTGTCGAAAAATCAAAAGTCGGCTTGACGAAGCTAGACAGGACAAAGAAGTGGGAGTTTGTCCTCCCTTGACCTGTGGCAGCGGGGCGGGGTGGTGAGCAGAAGAAAATGACAAAGATTCCGTCACCGTGGCGAGCAAGCGAGGGGTCAACGGGGTCAACAGAGGTCAACACGGCACGCTGCACTGCACGCTGCACGCTGCACGCTGCACTCACTGTTCGCGATGGGGCGGCGCCGGCGCGGGGCGGGAGACGCGCCTGGCCTGACGTGGTGGGACCAGCAGGTCAACCAACGGGTCAAGCAAGTACGGAGTAGAAAAGGCGAGAGGCGAGCGAGGCAAGGCCAGGAATTGCACAACAAAAACCAGATTCCCAAAAAAAGGAGTGTCAGAGTCTCCCGGCAGTTCGGGTACGAGGGCAGGGCTTGCATATGTTGTGTATGTACGGAGTACATCAACAATACGTCAACATTGTTGTCTTTTCATGGACAAGGCGAGCTGTCGGAGTCGCGCGTTTGTTAGCGGGGCATATCGACAAAGCCACCAATGACCATACAACGACCATACAACGACCATACAACGTTACCGCCTGCCTGCACGGCATTTAAAAACCCGTCCGTCCCTGCATCCCTGCATCCTGCGTCTCCACCAGCCAGCCAGCCCATCATCATCATCATCATCATCATCACCGTCATCATCATCACCGTCACCATCATCATCATCATCATCACCGTCACCATCATCATCATCATCATCATACATCAAATCTCATCTTCATCTTGTTTCTCCAGTCGCCTTCCCCGCAGCAGCCCCATCCGCGCGCCTCAAGTCCAAAATCTTGCTCAACCTCAACTGTCCCTTTGCACCCCAACCCGACGGCCCGGCTTCCACATCCGGCCTCACAGCAACGTACCAACCCCAAGCTCTTCTGTCGAGCTCATCCCTTTGTAGCACCCCCGCCCAGCTCGCGAACAGCAGCCTCAACGCACCTAGTAATCTCCCCAAGTTGACCTGCTTCTCATCCTTCAACCCAACGAGCGTCTTCTTGCCTTCACTGCCACCGCCTTCGGATGGCGCCGTGGCAAAGCTCCGAAGAAGGTAGTTCCGCGCCCCTTCCGGGCGGTGAATCGGCATCCCCACCGTGGCCAGGGACGACGGCGTCTTGTTTTCGGGGTCCAGACCCCAGAGTGCTTCGCCTGTGATCAGTGTGGATGTGCGTTGACGCGAGGATAGTGCGTCGTTGAGGCAATCTCTCATGAGCCGCCACCGATCCGGGCCGAGCATGATGCCGCCATACCATCGTGTCAACACGACCAGCGTGTTTTTGACGTCGGCCTCGCGCATGATTCCGAGCAAGAACTTGCCGCAGCCCGATTCGCCGTCGTCAAACGATGCTTCTTGCACAAGCGGCGAGTTTCCGTAGCTGGACCTCAATGCCCACGCGTTGTGCGTCGCCGTCTCCAGCTCGGGTTTGTCCGCCACCAAGGCTTTCATCAGACCTGCCCTTAGAGAGGGCGACGATAGACTCGCCGTGTGTGCAACAAAAGTCGATCCCCTAGACGTCAGTTTCTGGCTCGCTATCCATGTCCTCGTCTTCTCCGCTGACATGTCCGCTGACATGTCGCCTTCCTTGGCTCCATGCATCGTGGACGTGGGCGCAGATCCAGGCGCCTCATCCTCACCCCGTTTCCACGTATACCCCCCCCTCTTGAGAACAGCAATCTCCCTCCCCAAGACCCTAACTTTTGGTTGGCCCTGTGGAACCTGTGATGATTCGCCTCCCGCCGGAGCCTTCTCAATCCCGATACTAATCGCCTTGGACCTTGAATTTGCACTCACAACAGCCTGGCTCAAGCTCAGCCTGCTACTTGGCGGCTGCTCAGGCATGGTAAAGCGTAGCAATTCCACGGCAAACGCCAGGACCAGCGGTGCCCTGTTGGTAACTATCGTCGTCTGCCGAATCGCTTCCTCGTCCACCTCCAAGGGCAGACCGAGCGCGGCTTCCAGCTCGTCTGCACCCAGGGAACCATAATCCAAGTCACGTTTGTGAGGCTCCCATCTTATTTTCTTGGCACTGGGCGAGACGGCCACCTCGTCTCCATCAGCCGCGCGTTTGGGCGCTTTCTTACCGTGAGATTTGCATGCTGCGTGGAACGATTTGGAGAGTTTGGCATCGGGTATGGCCGTTTCTATTGCGGAAAAGGGTGCTTCTGCAATCTGTTCAATGCTAGAGATGAATTAATTGAACTGGACATGTCTAGACTTTCTCTTCATTCTCCCCGCAAACATGCAGAAAAAAAAAATCAGAAAAAAAGGCGTCAATGAGCAGCACAATGATGGAAACTCACGTCCGAAGATTTTGGGACTGCAACGACTTGACATGACCCATGGCCGTCATCATAGGAACTTTGCGTGAAGTGAACATGCGCAGAAGCTCCTGTATGTCACCGTGCCCAGACATGGCTCGGCGGAATTGAAGATGCTCGACTCCAAGATAAAAGCGTGACTTTTCGAGAAGTAGAGAGTGCGTACACACGTGCTGCGTCGGACCAATCGCGCAGAAAATAGACGGGATGTTGATAAAACAAATACAACGCACTTCTTCATGCAAACGAGAAGTCTCCGTTGGACGCGCCCCGCATCGGCTCCGACCGAACCTTCGGGCCGTTCACAGATCCGCAACCAAATGCACAAAACCAACTCCCAGCATCTTGTTCTCCGCTCACCTCTCCCCCAATCTCAATCAAAGGACTGCACGCCTCCCGCGCGCAGCCTCACGGCTCAACATTCCACGATACCGTCATTAAAAACAGTCATGCTACGTCAATGAGCGCCTCCACCACGCGTGGCTTCGCCCGAGCCAGCTGCCTCGCATGGCGGCGCTCTGCATCATCCTCGTCCAAATCCCCACCGCACAAATCCTCCAAACCATCCATCACTCCACCATCCCGCGTCTCCAGTCCATATAATCCGTAGGTCTAACTCTCAAACATCGATGTCTTCCCCCTAAAAGAGTGGGAAGAAAAAAAAAAAAAAAAACCTTACAAACATTTCCAGCGCAGCTCGAAAGTCCACCCCACAAACCACCATCAATTCCTCGTCTCCCTCCTCGTCGAATCCCCCACCCAACGACACCCTCCAGACCCTCTGGCACCGATCCTGGCTGCCCCTCTCCGGCGCCGCCCTCCTCGCCGGCTTCCTAGGCTTCTACATAATCGGCACCGCCGCCGCCTCCCTCAAACAATGTCCCTGCCGCCCCCCGCGAACATGAATCCCCGACCGGCCGGCCCCCAGCCCTGACAGGCGACAATGCCGAACAGTTCGACAAGGAACTCGACCTCCCAGAATGGTGGATGGGCATCACCAAGCTCCGGAAGCGACTCGCCCACCACGCCAAAGGCGACGTGCTCGAACTCGCCGTGGGAACAGGCCGGAACCTACAACACTACAACTGGGAGGGCCTAGGCAAGCCGCCCGATGCCACCACTCACAAGATGGGCAACAGCCCCAAGCCCCCCCGCGGCATCACATCCTTCACCGGCCTCGACATATCAGTCGACATGCTCGACGTTGCGCGCAAACGACTCCTCGCCACGACCGTCCCGCCCATGAAAGACGCGGAGCCGGTCGTGAACAAGTCCACCATGGCGGACCGCACGGGCGGCCAACTGTCCTTTCTGAACAATCGCCTACGGCTCATCCACTCGGATGCCCATCGTGCACTGCCCCTTGCGGCGACGCCCGACGCACCCGAGGGCAAGACATACGACACCATCATCCAGACGTTTGGGCTCTGCTCCGTATCAGATCCCGTCGCCGTGTTGTGCAACCTTGCGTCTGCCGTCACACCCGACACCGGCCGCATCGTCCTGCTCGAACACGGCAAGGGGTGGTACGGGCTCGTAAACGGACTGCTGGATAAGAATGCCGGGCGGCATTTTGACAAATATGGATGTTGGTGGAACCGAGATATCGAGGCGCTCGTCGACGAGGCTGTGCAGAGGACCCCGGGACTGGAAATCGTCAAGTTGGACCGCCCCAACATGTTGCAAATGGGCACTCTGGTTTGGGTAGAGCTCCGGGTCAAGCGGGGGGGTTCTGCATGATGGATCCATGGGATCGATGGCGTGTCTTCTTGCATGGCAAACAAATCACTGGCGCTGGCTGATATTGACAACCCATACAATCACTTGGGATGAAACAAGAAAAGCAGGCCATATGACTAATAGAAGCAAAGAGTGGCATTTATCCATTTGAGATCCTGTACGCGTAGTGTATCCTTTTTGTGTGTCTGACAGCCAGTTTCCCATTTTCCTCGAGATTCTGTTCCAGAGAGTTGATAACTTCTCTTCCATCTACTCGTGCATAATATAAAAAAGACACAAAAAGATGACAGGTACTTTTACACACGATATGTTACATTTGCAAAGAAGAGAACGGGGTAAAAAGATGTAAACGCGGTAAGAAGATGAAAAAAAAAAATATCAAGACCCAATCCCGGCGGCTGCGCTTGTTTTTATGCCGTCTTTCCTCGGAACTCCATGCGACCTTCGCAATTCGTGTGCAAGCCAAAAGTAGAGGATATCAGAGGTGCACCAAAAAGTAGGAAAATTAAACCGCAACGGCGACTTCATCAGTACGTATCAAACAGGCAGTCGAGCTCGTCAATTTCAATGCTCTCGGCAGTTCTGTCCCATTCAAATAGTTTGTTCAACTTTAGCCAGCTGTCGGCCTCGTCCTCCCTGCGCAAACTTGACATGGTGCTGGGTCGCATGGCTGGGCTGGCCAAGAGTGTGACAGATGGCAGTGCACGGTCACCAAACCAAATGTCGTCGCGATAACCATATTCCAGAGTGGAATTGCGCTCGACTGTTTCTGGTGATGTAATGTGATCATCGCGCGTAAATTTGCGCTTTTGTAACACGTCAGCGGTTTGAGTGAACTCTCTCTCATCCGTCTCCAAGGGTGGAGAGTCCCGTCGCAAGTCGCGAGCATGTCTCATCTGGATATTGTGAGACTTGAATGAGCCCATTGGCGTGATTGGCATCCCCACGTCGTCCTCCATGTCATCCAATTCTGGTGAAGAAAGATCAACCTCGGGCGAAGGGCTCAGCTCGCGCCGCCGGGCATCGACGTCGTCTGACCCCGAATCATCCGTCAGGGAGACGCAGGGTGTGACAACAGGAGAGCGATGAATGGGCTGAGGGATGCTGGAGTCCGAAAGAGGTTGTCGGGGGCAAGTAGTAAGAAAGAAGTATGTGCGCCGCGGGTGGACAGTCTCGAGTTCTTTGGAAAGGGGGCACGGGGAGAGTGCACTCCAACAGGGGCGCTTCATATATGTAGTCAAACGAGAGGAGATGATGGCGCATGGATTAGCTGATCTACAAAGTTGATTTCATTAGCATTTTGACCGTTGAAGTGAGTATTGCGCGTAGCCGAGACTTACTGTTGTACAGAGGTGAGTTTCTGTGCAAGGACAGTGGCCAACTCCTTAATGAGATGAGGTCTATTGGCGGTGGACTGCAGCTGTGTGATGGATGCCTCGACAATATCATCGTTAATGCCTTCGAGGTCGACCCTGGGCATTACGTCTGCGTCCGACACCTCAATGCTGGTGGCAGGAGTCGGAGAAGGGGGAGGGGTTCGCTCGAGGATGGCTTCGTTGGGGCCCGATACGGCTCCATGCGACCGCTTGAGACGTTTGCTAGGATGTGAAGTCATGGTATCGGTGGGAGAATTTGAAATATGCGCTGATGTAGTTGGCGATGAAGACGAAGACGAAGACGAAGACGATGATGATGATGATGATGGACGCCTCGAGGCCTTGTTCGAGGCAGCGGCGGCAGCGGCACGAGCAGCATGCGTAACGGGAATGTGTATGCCTAAGCTGGGCAGGGACAGCGACTTGCGGCGCGTATTATAGGGCATTGTCGTGGCTTATTTCGCGCAATAAGGGGAGACTTGTACGGTGTATAACACTTCGACCCAGCTGTGTAGGTTTTGTGACTGTTTGTTTTGTTGGGAGAGCTTTGGTGTTGCGAGATCGAGCTACTGGATAAAGAAGTCGATGCTTGTCGCCAGGAGACGCTGTCCGTTCGGGAGTGCAACGACAACGATGAGGCGAAGACAAAAAAAAAAAAAAGGGGTCGCCTTGTTGGTCGCAAGTTAAAGATGCAAGAACGAAGGGGGGTGGCTCTGCACAAGAAGAGGGATCGAAGAGGAATCGAAGAGGGATCGAACAAGCGAAGACTCTGGGCCAGGACGGGGGATGGGGACGGAGACAACTGGTTGACTGGGAGGCTCAGGCGATTTCTGATTTTCTGGCGTTGGCTTGGAAAAAGCAGCCCACGAGCTTCCGATTAATTTTTTCCTTTCCTCCATCCATTGGCCGGCATCTGGATGCAAGCTTGCCGAAGTGGAGGCGCTAGCGCAAGTGGATAGGACATCCCTTGATGTAGCCAAAATCGGGGCTCAATAAGCCAATGGCGTTGCACCGTTTGGGAAGGCTGCCCCAGTTTTTGTCGGCTACATTCCACTCAGGACCCTGTCTGTCTTTTGAGCTGCCAGGCTGCCAGGCTGCCAGGCGGCTGCCGGCCTTCCTGCCCGTATCTGTGTTCATTGTTCTGCGTGTGTTCACTGTTCTGCGCGTGCTCACTGTTCTGCGTATTATGTTCACTTTCTGCGTGTGTTCACTGTTTTGCGTGTGTTCACTGTTCTGTGGTGTGTGTCAATTGGTCAGGTCTGGTCTGGTCTGGGGGGGGTTTTTTTTTTTGCCTCTCGTTCTCAGCAGGAGCGCCTGCCACCTGCCACCTGCCTGCCACCTGCCTGCCACCTGCCTGCCACCTGCCTGCCACCTGTAGTACGTACCGCACCTTCTTCTCCAAGCCGCCGCAGAGGGCGGTCAGATGGGGGAGGGGAGGGGGGACAGGAGGCAAACTGACGTATACTCATACTCTGTTTTCCATGCCATGACTCAAACGCGCCCCCCCTGGGTGTTGCCTTATTTGTGCCTGCCTTCTCTCCTCGGGCCCAGACTTGGCTGGCTAGAAGTCCGATCTCCTGGTTCTATGAATCAACAGCGAGATTCGAAGACAACTTCTCCCCCCCTTGGGATGGCACAAGAGGACGGCAGGACGGGAGGACGGGCGACCGGGCGACGGCAGGGAGCTGAGACGAGACAATCGAGAGTGAGCCAGTTTCGACCACGGATGGATGGTTCATTCGTCAAGAAGCATCCTGTACGGAGTATGAAGCAAACTCTCCGTTCCAGAGAATGCCGCCATGCCGTCAACTAAACTTACAGCGAGCCACCGCCAGGGGGTCACACCTCGGTCGCATGATTCATGTCGTCTTTGGATGAGAAAACGTCACCAAGAAAACTGAGACTGCACGATTGCCATGGCTGGAAGTGTACATCATGAAGATGAAGATGTGACGATAGGCTTGGTTAAGGAGCGAAGACGGAAAAAAAAAAAAAAAAAAAAAGAATGATGCATCATGTCTGCCCATCACTCACCGCCCAAGGTGTGGGTGATAATTGGTATCGTCCTGTTTCACAAGAGCCTCGCCTTGCCTCGCACATGGGTGGCAGGCCTCTGCGTGTGCGGGTGTGGGCCAGTGGCTGCAGCAAGAGACTAACACGGTGTAGAAATGGGCAAGGAGTACTAGTAACACGCAGCAACGGATTTTCGAATTCGTAACAACCTAGGCCTAAAATGGAAGATGTATCTCTGCATATATCTTCATATGACCAGGTACATTCCCGGTTTTACATGAACTTGCGAAGGGACTTAGTCCGGCACTATTATACGAAACCAGGAGTGTACCTCACCATATGAAATTATGTGACGATATACCTCTTCCGTTTTGGGCCTAGTTGCTGCTGCGTAAGATGGACTCCGGTCAACTGGCGGGCACAGCGGTTCAAGTCATGCGCGGCTTGAGAATCAATTAAAGAATGGGTAGCCATACTTCGTACTGTATTGACAAGATATAGAAAAAGTCCAGAATATGTCCCCTTGGCCCCTTCAACGGCGACGACATTACTTCGCTCCTCCAAAAAACAACCACTCTCAAAAGCCAACTCCCGCACCACATGCTGTGTCTTGACCAGAAAAGAAAATGTTACGCCGTGATTTTGTCCTCCTTTGCACTACATCGTAATAGACACTCCTCTATCGTACATAAATACAGGTATTACAGCGCGATCCACGCTCAGAATGGTATGCATATGTATGCATGTGTGCTTGTGTCTGCGTGTTCCCGTTCGCCGGCTTTCGTTTCCCCCAAAACAAAAGTCAGACCCCATGAAACATTTCATGGAGCGTCGCATCTATTCCTCTGTCATCTTTTTCCTGTTCAATTAGTTGTAAAGACGCGAATGTGAAAATACCCCGATCCGCCCCTCGGGGTTTCAATGTCGATAGCTCTGTAATTTGTTTTGCTGTACGCAATGTTCAAGGCCAGCACAGGTAGTCATTCGAGACTGTTCGACAGTAGCGATTTGACTCGGTGACGATTCATAATCTTAGTTCAGCCCGCGAAACATGCTTATGTCGCCCGTTCAAATTGAGTCTATGGACGCTGGAGCATAGAGGCAAATCTCTCGGCAACCTGTCGCATTTATTTCATTAGAATCGCGAAACTCAATGTCCATTCATGGAAATTTCATGGCTTACCTCCGGGGCTGATTTGACAAAGGGAAGGCTGAAGAACATGTACTTCTCATTCTTCACCAACTCGAGAACCGTCAACATAAGGCCCCATGGTTGTGGCCAGAATCCGAACAAACGCTCGAAAAAAACTCGAGTAATTTGCTGGCGAATGTCGGTTTCTTCGGGGTCGTTGAGATCCTTTCCGAAAACATGAAGAAGTAATTGACCGCAGAACTCTGTAAGGCTGCTGGGGAATCGCAATTGGTTGACGAGGCTGACAATAACATAGTAGCGAGCCTCGGGTGCTAGCTCATGAATGAGAAGCGCGATAGTGGACACCTCGGGCTCATTGCCCGTTACATTGCTAGTTGATAATGACTGACCAAGCCGCTCCGCGGCGTGGTGGCTGATATATGTTGCAACGGCGCCGATGACGCGGGGATTAGCTGCTAAGGGAACGTGCCCATATGCGGTCTCACTTGACTCGCTTTGTGTCATGGCATGTGCGATCTGAGCAACGGTATCTTCTGATGGCCCGTTCTGAAGTGTCTGTTCTACCAAGCCGAGTAGTCCGCGATCTCGTAGAATGCCTTTGGCTTCCTCTATCATGCCAGGATGTATCTTGGCCTCTTCTTTGCCGTCCAGCGATTTGGTGAACCCTTGCTGAGGGTTAGCAGAGACCACGGTATGAATCAACTGCGTGCAATGCGGCAGAAAACATGCGCAAAGCTTGAGCTGGTTGCCAGCCATGAACTCCGGGAAGTCGTGTTGCAGACCGAGAAGGAGCCTATGGGTGGCTCGATACAGCTCTTTGGTGACAAGAGGGGTATCAAGTGCCTTGAGTTGCTCGCTTAAAAAGTCGAGATGATGGACGAGCAATCTCATATAGGCAGACCATCCAGCGTTATTTGGCATCTGCAACATCGGAGGCAAGAACGCTCGATGCTGAAGAAGCGAAATCCACGCAAAGGAGAAGCCAGGCAGGTGTTGTGGTCCAAGGGCATCGAGTCTTGCAGCAATCGTCAGGACCAAGCTGCGCTGCTCCTCATCGGAGACGTCTCCAAAATTCGAGAACACCTCATGCATCAACATCGACAGCAACCGGAGAAAGATTCGGCTGTTTGAGTTCTCCCCTCTCTTTACAAAGTGGTGATTGATGACCAGAATAAGCAAGACCAGGACTGAGTCGAGGAATGAGACGCGGGAAACAGAGGCATCGTCTTGCATCTTCGTCAAAACTCTGATCAGCTTCGCTGCGCCATCCACCAGTAAATACGGATCTCCACCACTGCCTGTGAGCAAAATATGCTCGGAACGGTCTACCGACAAGTCAATCGCGGTTCGGATGAAGACGAAGAGATCATCTCTGTCGCGGAGAATCTGCCTGGCTTGTAGTTGTTGGATGAACAGTGCTGCTGCCTTGTCGGTTGCGATCGGGTTGTTGGCAAGGTGCACCCATTCTTCAAAGACATACTCCATTTGATCTTGTCGAAATGCTGGGCTTGAATTGTCCGCATCTGCGGGTCCTCGAGTCGCTTGAGTTGTTCCTGACCCCAATAGCTTGCCTTTCAATCTCTGCCCGACAACGCTGTTGGGTTCTTCAGAAATCCAAAGCCACGCCATCTCAAGGGTGCGAACGAAATCGGCATACAATGCGATTGGGCGGTTATTGAGCAGAGCAAGGTCAAGCATGTGCTCGAGGAACTCTAGGGATCCGTCCTTGCGGGCTTCAAGAGCCTTGGCCATGGAAAGATCGATGTTTCGCCAATCGAGCAAGTCGGTCCTGATGAGAGCGGCGAGGAGAGGCAGGCTAAGGAAGTTTGATCCAGGCTGCTGACTGAACAAAACCCTAACGCGTTCATTCAAGTCAGGCCCGGAAATCTTCCGCAGAGTTTCCAGCACATGGACCAAGCTCTCTAGTGTCAGATTGCCCTCGACTTGCTGGAAAATGAGAGCACTGATCTGCTCAGCTGCATAGATGGCAAACTCTTCAGAATTTTGCGACGTCTTGATGATAAGTTGGACGAGAGCATCTACGACATCTAGAACGGGGTGCGGCCTGGGCAGGTCTAGAAAGTGCTTCTCCCGAGCCTCGCCCGCAACGCGCAACAGCTCTTGCAGCAACTTATTGACTCGCTCCGCCAAGCCACGTACGTCCACCTGGAAACCCGCATTACGTCCGCTACCCATCGCATTGACAGCTGCGTTGTGAACAGAGGCGTAAGGCTGCATCTGGGTTCCCAAGTGCTGGATGGAGGGAGTCTCGGCTGGCGTAGGAATGTTCGGCAAAGTGCTGTAGGGCTCTTGCAACACTTCGTTTGCGAGAGATCGAGTCGCATCGGAAGTCGAGGCTGCATGCGATGGGGTGTTGGTTGGTGCAGTTCGCGGTTGTCTGGCAAAGTCTTCGTAGATGGCCATTTGCTCTGGATTGAGTCCGTTAATGTTGGGAGATAATTTGTATGGGTTTGGAATTGTCATGGCCCATCGGTTCACTGTGCCAGCATAAAATGGCTCATTCGGTTGCTGAATGCGATGATGTCGTCTGGCTTCTAGTTCCGGCTCAATCATGTCCTCAATCTCGGGTACGGCTCTTTCTTCCGCTTGCTTCTCAATAATGCTGCAAGCAAGATCGAGGTTGGAGTTGACACACATTATGATCGTGCCTTCAGGTAACCCCGAGGGTAGATCATTGGAGAAGTTTCGCATGTAGTTGGTTAGATTCGCTCTTAAGGGTTCCTTTGACGTTACTAGGGCCAAGCTTCCAGCGGTTGCCTTCACCATGTTGACGGCTGATGTACGCACGCGATTCTCGTCGGGTTCCGCGACGAAATCTTTGCGAATCATTTGAGCTGTTGAAATGGCTGCAATCGTTACTGATCTATCCACGACAGGTTGGATAATATCTTGCAGCGCTCGCGTAAGAGCACTCCTGACAATCTCGTGAAGACGTGTGGTACTGACGACCATTTCGTTGGTAGGAGGGATGTTGATCAAAGGACCGAGGTCTGGAATAGTAGCAGCCACAGCTTGTGCGGAAATGCCGGCACCGACAGTCGAGCCTAGTCCATTCAGTGACATGCTTTCAAAAGCATCTAATTGCTCCGGAGCCAGAATGTCTGCATTTTCTTCAATGGTGGGGCGATTGAGAATCTCTCCAGACGGTTCGATGCTCTTGTGGTCCAAATTAAGCCCCTTGCAGAGGACTTCAATCTCGAACTTCAAATTTAGCTTCAGTTCTGCGTGATGATACAGTTCGATCAATAGGTGAATGATGTCCATAAGCCAAGGATTTGGCGGTCGGAAAACAGCAGAGGAGGCACCCTGTGTCAAAACTTTGCAGACGAAAGGTATAACGACAATGAGTCTCTTGGTATCATGGGCTTCAATAAGCAACTGCTTGAACGCGATGTTCTTGTGTTTGATGGGCTGGTCTCTCGCAAGTGTTAGCAGACCTAACCAGCCACCTAAGTTCTTGAGGTGAGTTCGCTCGCTAGAATTCTGCATAGTGGCCTCTGAATTCAACATTTTCGCAACGCTGATATATGTCTCGCGGAGAACTTCATTCCACAGGCTCTTATCTTGCAAGAGCGTGACAAGCTCAAGATAGACATGATGGTAGTTGGGCTGCATTTTGGCGCGCTCCTCTACTAGATGGCTTGCGAACCATTGTTGATGTTTGCATTCGAGCATGTCTCGCAATTCGTTTCGCATGGATTGGATAGTACCTTCGGTAATGTTGTTCAGGACGAATTGGATCTTACCCTGATCATCTTCGCCGGGTTCCTCACAGTCAATTCCTTGGGAGATAGTATCAACCTTGATTGATGTGAAGGCGGGCGCTTGTGTTTCGCCAATAAGCTGATCTTCGGCATTCCCGTTAGGAAAGGTGTCTGTACCAAATCCAAGCATCTGTGGCGTTCCGGGTCCATTACTGGAACGGACAACCTCGTTTTCGTGATCGCGAATGATCTCTTCCGCCTTTTTGAAAGCTTCTGTGCCTTGGAGACCAGGAATTGCCAGCAGCTGCTTACAGAATCCCGGCCATTCTCGAAACCGGACCAACAGCTGCATCAATGCCTGCAGGCCAAACTTGTACATGGGGGCTTCGGGTAAATGGTCACGAACGGATTCCAAGATCATGCCAAGACCAATCTTCAGGGATAGATCGGATATTAACTTGTGTGAAATGATCCCGCCAAAGAGAACAGCTGTAGTAGCCAATGCCTCCAGAGGATAGCCCGCATAGTGGTTGTACTCGTCAAAAAGGCCGTGAATCATGCACGCAAATATGTCTTGGTCCAAGGAGTCTCGAGAATGCTTGTATCGATCCAAAGTTTCGACAATGGTGCGTACCTGTTTATCGCCACCATACATCGTTTTGTAATGGGCCTCCATCTTGGCGTTTGCTTTACTAGGTAAGGCATTCCCGTCCTTGCCATTTGCATCGATGATATCATCATAACCTTCCCCGTAATTTATCAGTCTGGGGTAAGCAGTGATGCAAGTGCGCTGAACGACGATTAGATCTTGCGTGGGAGCTTTGGGCAAGAAGTCCTCGAGGATGGTCAAGAAACCCCATACGGTGCGAACCTGGAGACTAGTGCTCGGTTTGGCTTGCACTGATTCATCTGGTGGTCGTTGAGATCTTATTTCCAATTCGCATTTGATCATTAGGAACTGCGTCAATGTGCGAGCTATTTCTGAACCGCGCTCTTTGTTAAAGCTTGCCCAGTTGTTCAGGTCTAGATAACCCTCTGCGTGAGCGAAGGCGGCAAGATCGATACCAAAGCCATTCGGCAAGTAAACCAAAATATCTAGCCAATTGTGTCGGAGGGCATGTTCAAATATCAGGGGAAGATCAGATGGTTTGACTGCATGTGCATCGATCAGTCGTGCGATGACCCATTCTTTGTCCTTTCTCCAAAGACTGTCCAAAACGAAGTCGTATTCTGGAGAGCGTTTGTATAAAAAGTTTTCGAACAGCGAGTTGAGTGTGTCGACGGCCATAGTTGCCCAAGACTGTCTAGGCACTTCAAAGGCGGAGACTAGAAAAATGTCCAAGTTGGGTACCACAACCTCTTGAAAAAGTCGTTTTGCCTCGATGCTCTGAGACGCGTGCACGGAATTTAGAGCAACATTGAATATCGCGGAAAGAGCGGCCACGGACACGAGTGGATGCTTGACAGCCACAGCAGCTCTTTCCCGGACGTTGACAGGAGAGTTTGCGTAATCTCCAATTGCAATGCTTCGCTGCAGACCAGGAATCGTAGTGGCATCTAGCTGGTCCGGATCCAGTGATGCATAAGCACTGACAAAAGATAGCTGAGCTTCTGGTTCACTCCACGACCCGCCCCAGAGCCTCTGGATGTCAAAGTTGTGCTGGGGATCTCTTGCAATTGGTAACAAGGCATTGTAAAGCCGCAAAAATTGACTTGACGAAATGCGAGCAGATGGCTGATCGAAAAACGTAACCACTTCATTCCACTGAAACGATCTGGAAACTGATCGTTGCAATACTGAAACAAAAGCAGCTGGATCATGCACTGGCGATTGACAAATTGTCGTGAAAGTCAGCGCAGAGGCTATTTGCTCAGGATTTAGTTGGATGTTATTCGGCCGATTTTGAATATATGTCAGGCAACTTTCCTCGTCTCTAGTGAAGTCTAGACCTGTCTTTTGGATGTACCTTGATAAGGCATTCGCAGGATGGTCTGCCAACACTCTTCCTATATCAAGAGCCGCCAATACTTCCGAGGGGGGGGCTTGATCAGCGTTGGTATATCGTTTGGTGACGGCGTTTTGGAGATCGCCTAGAGATGAGGCGTTGAAACTAGGCGGATGATATTGCAAGAATCGGTTGACAATGAAGGCCACAAAGGCAGGAGACAAATCAGCGTGTGCTTCGTAGTCGTGACGTGAAAGAATATCCATAAATGTTGTGGAATTTGTGGACAAGATTGCATCAGCTATATGTACCATGTCAGCATAACAGACAATAAGTAGGCGGGATGACAGGCCAAATGCGGTGGCAATAGTTCTACCTTTTGTCTTTAGGTCTGAACGTGACCCAGTCTTGAATGCCAGTGCTAGCAGTGTCTTTTCCAGTGCGTCGAGTTTGAAGTGCTCCATGAAGGTTGAGAGGTCAAAATCGCGAAAGATGTCTTCCGTGCCACTCTCCACCGATTCAGCTATTTTACTTGCTTGATCTGCATCGTGCGAAATCTTTCTTATTTCATTGACAAGAATATGATAATTTCCAGGACCTGTCCCTTGCCTGTTGAGGCCTGGGAATATCTGAGAGGCGTTTCCAGCAACTAGCCGAGTGAAGTATTTCGTAAAAATTTCCATTCCGTTGTCATCGATAAGCTATCGAGTACAGGCTGGTAAGTACAAGGTCTGCCAAAATAAGAGCTCAGGCATCAGGTGGAAACAAGGTTGAGAAGGGAGACGCGTTGCGTATGACCAACATTCGGGCTGGGCTTTCATGGTTTGACTAAACGCACCTTTTTTAGCTGCTCTGCCTGCGTATCAAACTTGGTGAGGTCCGACGGATCCTCTTTGATGGTACTTAGTAAAAGATAAACTTGAGCGATCACAATCTTCGTCAGGGAGTTGGTCCCCGTCGGACTGCTGGTGCTGGGGCTTGCGCCAGCACTGAGGATACCAGCGTGCGATGAATGAGGAGAATGATAGTTTCCAATTTGAAGCGTCTGGGCCAGATTGGGTGAGAAAGATCCCGTTCTTTGTGGAGGGACCATGGAGGTGTAGTGACGAAGGCACAGGTTTCGTGGTGGATCGTCGTCCTGTGAACTGATGGGTTGCAGCTCACAGAAGAGGTGCGGCGGTCGTGGGAAGGGAGCGTTCAGGAGCTGTCCTACATGGAGTAGAATCGCTCGTCAAAATCGCTGCCTTATCACCAAATAAATCGTTATAGATGCGACTAGAATTGACGCGACCTTGTGGAGAGATGTCAATGAGGCTGGCAGATGCTATTGAAATCGGACCGAACAACTCGTTGCCGCACGGGATGCGTTGTGATTCAAGCGGTCTGAAGGAATGCTGCAGAATCAGTGAGCTTGTGGGGGGCAAACTCGTAGACAGTTCAGCAATCGAAATTTTCGTTAGAAAAACACGGAGAATCGTACGTGATGTGTGTAAGGGTCGACGGGGTAGTAGATGCATAGATATCGAGCTGAGAGGACAAGGTAAGATGTTGTATAGAAAATGAATATGGCACGAGAACGGCGGTACGTTCTGCCGAGCCCTCGAAGCCGGGGTGGGGGGAAGGTGGCCACCCCGTTCAAGCTCGATGCAGAGGGTCACGTGGACGGGAACTTCGGACTGCGTTGCCCGGTCAACAATGTGGACGGCCCCAACAAAGCCATTGACGAGAGGTCCCCTTTGAAGCTGTAAGTCTTACAATACATCCCTCTGCATACGACTGTGAGCGGATTATCTGCAATTCAAGCATTTTGATTCTGTGATTCTTGGCTGAGAACCGGCTCCGTTTTGTCTCCTCCCCTTCTACATCTGGTCCTTGCATTGGGCGTGACATATTTGTGAACGGTGTTCTCATAGGGTAGGCAGAATGCCTGCAGTAACAACAGAAGCACCAGCGGTGGCGCTGTCTTGTGAGTATCCGTACAGTTTTCGAAGCGCATTGGAGAGTTTCTACTAATCAAAACCCTTCTCTTCAAGTCGCAAATAACTTTTGGGGAAAGGAAGATGCAGGAGTTGGGCCGCTCCTGGAGCGGATGCAAAGCGCGAAGACTACATGCGACGAGCTCAAGTCTTTTTACAGTGGTATGATTACTCAGAATGATCGCTTCAATCTAAAGACTAATTATGGACGCTTTTTAGCTCGCGCCTCCATCGAAGATGAGTACTCACGAAAGTTGCTTAACCTAAGCCGAAAATCGCTAGGATCACACGAGATGGGTTCTTTGAAGACATCTTTAGATGTTTTGAGAGGGGAAGTCGATGCCATGGCAAAACAACATCAAAACATAGCTGCACAAATGAAGACCGAACTTGAAGAGCCGCTAGCTGCATTTGCTGGGGGTATGAAGGAAAGGAGAAAGATTGTCCAAGGGACCGTTGAAAAACTCCTTAAAACAAAGATCCAGCAGACCCAACAAGTGAACAAGGTAAGAAACCCTTTTTTCAATAAGGCGTCCATAATTGTAGTTGATCAACGCATTTGCTCATGTTTTGCGTATATAGACACGCGACAAGTACGAACAAGAGTGCTTAAAGATCAAGGGCTACTTGGCCCAAGGACACATGGTCATGGGACAAGAGGAACGTCGCAACAAGGCCAAGTTAGAAAAAACGCAAATCTCACTTGCCACAGCTAACCAAGACTATGAGAGTGCTGTGAAGGTACTGGAAGAAACAACCGCAAGATGGAACAGAGAGTGGAAGGCGGCAGCAGACAAGTTCCAAGACCTCGAGGAGGAACGACTCGACTTCACTAAAAGTAGCCTGTGGACGTTTGCCAATATTGCTTCCACAGTTTGTGTCAGTGATGATGCATCATGCGAAAAGATACGACTTTCTTTGGAGAAAATGGAAGTGGAGAGGGACATTGTTCATTTCATTACTGAGCAAGGAACCGGTCAAGAGATCCCCGACCCGCCCAAGTACATCAACTTTTGCCGGGGTGATGTCAATGACAGCCAGTCCGAAGTTTCCGAGGACGAAAATTACTCAGTGGCACAATTTCCACGAAGTATTAACCCCGCCTTTCGCTCATCCTCGCCTCAGCCGTCGACGTTCGAGTCTCATCATGATCCGAACTCCATGCTTGCCAACAATCTGGCGCATCGAGAGCTCGCGCAATCATCTAGTCGGGACGTGACTCCGCAAAAACAGCCTCCAGCAATGCGAAATTCGATGGATGAGCACCGCCAGGGACAACATGTGGCGCCCCAATATGATGCCAATCAATATGGACCTCTCGCTGCAGTGCCTCATGAACCTTATCCCATGGATGGTATGACGATGTTGTGCCGGACCGGACCTCTCTCTGACAGGAGCTCACAAACTCCGTCAGCCAGACCTTCCAGCCGGGCGTCTCACAGTGACTACTCCAATCCAACATCGATGAGTAGCATGGAGCCGCCGAGCGGTACGACGCCACCCGCCAAGCAGGATATGGTTGATTCCCCGAGTCCAGAGAAGCGAATGCTCACGAAGAAGAGCGGGTTTTTCCAGAACCACAGCCCTTTCCGCCGAAAGAGTACCAAGGAAGTACAGTCACCAGTACAGAACAGAAATACATGGCATGTTGCACACAGCCCTGGAGGAGAAATGGTAAGATGATATGATGTTTAAACGACGGTAGGCAGAAGGACTGACTTGTCACAGGAACGTACAGCAAGCCCCGAGCCGATTGATGCCAACGCCAGCCTGGCTTTGGGTGTTGGACAAAACGTCCTCCCTGTCACGACCCCCGATACCCAGAGAAGACGCGGTCAGTCTCGAGAGGTTGAATCTGAACAATCGGATCCTATTGCAATGGCCCTGCCGGAACTCAAACAAGTCAACTTGGGCAAAAATTCTTCTGTCCGCGTGTCCGCCGATCACTATCACGGTATTGCTACACCGGCTCCAGGAGCAGAGTTCCGACCAGCTCGTACCAGTGGCCGAGAGGCACCACCTTCGTACAACAATCAAGCACCCGTTTCTCGACTAGGCGTACCACCTCCCGCGGTCACCTCTCGTGCTATGAAGGAAGCCACCAAAAAGGCCACAGACCATACACGTGCTGTTTTTGGAAACGCCGGGAACCGGGAGCCGCCAGCTTCGCGGCCGGCACCGCGTGGAAATGACATGCCTCGGGCTGCCTCGCCAGCTCCCACACGTAGCGCATCTCCTCAACCACCACGAAACAGTGGTGACTCGCGATACCGGTCTGCATCACCCAATCCGTATAGTGGCCACCATAGAAACGGGTCGCAGGCGAGTATGTCTCAGCAGCGAGGATCCGATCAGCGCTACTACGGCGCAGCGTCGCCACATGGGTCGACTAGAGGGGGCTCTCCAGCCTCATTTAGGGGCGAATATGATCGACCTCGCAGCAGCTATGGTCGCTCTGACATGGCAGTACAGTTAGCTCCAGTTGGTGATGATCGATATGGCTCGCAGCGAGGAAGGGGTGCGGTGGACCTCTACGACGGAGGATCTCGACCTCGCAGCAAGAGTGTTGCCGACCCATCTAGACAGTATACCCGTGATGGGATTCCGATTTTGCACTTTGGTAAGTAGTTCAGATTCCCTTTTCACGCACAAAATGTCGTTCAACTTGCTAACAAACACGACAGCTCGCGCGCTGTATATGTACCAAGCCGCCATACCTGAAGAGCTGGGATTTGGAAAGGGCGACTATCTAGCTGTATTGCGCCACCAAGATGACGGTTGGTGGGAAGCAGAAGTTCACAACGGCAATGGGCGTGTTGGGCTGGTCCCAAGCAACTATCTTCAGCCATGCTGAAATGGAAATGACTCTCCGACATGATGAATGCGGTATATAGCTACAGGCGGATGCAATGTATGGTAAGAATTGGGCGCAGAATTCCGGCAATTTGTATACGGTCTGTTGACTTGGTTTGAGTAAGGGATAACTATTGGTGCCTGCTTACACTCGTTTTGGAAGATGATAATAGATAGTACAGTTTTAAAACTAAGCGAGTGAATACTCCGTAGTTTGGTGCATTTAGCAGTTGTGTCGTGTACATGGCGATGAACCGACCAAAGGAGAGACAGACGTCTTCTTGCGTACATGTAACAAGTGATTCATGTTCGATGCCACTGTAGGATGTTTTTGACGCACATGGCAAACTTAGACATAAACCTGCGTGGTTTTACGCTTCGTGTATATATCACACCCCAGACGATTCCAACCCACATGGCGGCGGCTGTGGCCACCAGGCCTCGCCACGACCCACTTCAATGACGACCTTCACCTCAACATACATCGGGCAGCGTTGGAACAACATTGGCGTGCGTGATGAGCGTGCATACATCATCACAAGTAAAATGGTAGGAGCCACGATTTACAGAGCATCATGATGAATTAAATGTCGTCAGGTCTGACCGCTTGATTAGGAAGCTTTAGAAGAGACCGCGCGCATGGTCACGTCGAAACCGGCACAAAGAGCTGCTGTCAACGTGGTGCTACTCTTGTCCAGTGCCTTGACGCTTCTTGGGTTGGCATCGTTGGCAACTGCCTTGTTCTTTCAAAATTTCGTCCCGGATCAATTCATCACCACGCCTATTTTCCTTCAGTACCAGTAAGTCACCCACTGCCGCATCGTGGGTATAAACAGAACGCAGTTTAACTCCTTGCTCAATAGTTCTGGAGTCAACCCCTACGCCATCGCACAGCTGGCTTATCCGGAACCCAAACTACACCAAGATTACGACGTTTCAGTGACGCTGTCGATGCCACGGTCGCCTCCGAATACGAACCGCGGAAACTTCATGGTGTCCTTGTACCTGGTCAGAGATGGAGGGAAGAGCTACCAGACACATATAAGCGGACGACAAATTCCAAGTGTGCAGAAATTCCTGGAGAGCCAGAGAATACTACATCAATCACGTCGACCGGCATTGATGCCATATGAGGATCCCATTATATCTGTAGCGAAGCGCGTGCTCTTTATGGGCTACTACATTATGTTCCCTCGCTCACAGAGTCGGACCATGACTGTCCAGCTCGCAAAGCGAGTCCATTTTGACAAGACTACGATGCAGCCTACAACGGCATTGGTGGAGATTGAAGCTGGACAAAACATTCATATTTACGAGACAGCGTTGACTTTGACCGCACAGCTACGAGGACTTAGATGGTTGATGTTCCATTACCGTCTGCTTACATACGTGGCGTTTACTTTCCTATTTTGGGCCTGTGAAATCCTCTTCATGTGTCTGGCCTGGGCTGTCTGGAGCTCTACAACGGCGTCAAAGAGCTCTGCCGATCAAGGCGGCGATTTCACAGATGCCGAGGACGATCGATTTGAAGACGATGACTATTCCGATCGTCCGGCCAGTTCAATCACACATGGAAAGCAAGCCGCTATGAAAAAGGAACCGCGATTTAAGCTTGAGGCAAGTGATGACCAAGATCGAGCAATGTCAGATATACCGATGGGCGGGACTGGAGCGGTTGATGAAGAAGACTTCGATGATGAAGATGTCGAAATCGGCGGAGATGAAGGTATTGTAGGGGCAGCGACTAGCTACAAAGGGAAAGGCAGTGATAGTGTTCGTCGGCGAGCGTCTCGGAATGTCATGGATTGAGCTGCGGATAGGAAGGCTGGTGGCGGAAGACCTGCAACGTCCGTTATGATAGATACCCTCTCTTGTTTTTGCCTTTTCCCGCATGTTTCAAGGTAGTTTCAGCTGCGCTGGCCTCTAATGCAATATAATCCGGGGTTTTCAACTGTGAAAATGGATGATTTTGCAAAAGTTCACATTGTTCGTGTACCTATAGTAGGTACCTATAGTAGTACATCATGCCAAGGCTTTGAAACAATGCGTACCTGTTCTCACCTTCGGAATTTGAAGGCCTTTGGCCGCGACAACCAGAACTATGTTCCTGGAAGTTCCTGGAAGGCGACGACCAGGCACTGCCAGTGGCTGGGCGCGGATGGGCCACCCTCGATAAATCGAGCACGGCTGAGAGACGGCAGGCGTGGACGGGGGGCGTGGACGGGACGGGTGCTCAAGAAAGGCAAGGCAGCCCACCTCGAACGAGCCAGCGCCCAGCCAGCCGCGACTGCCTCCACCTCCACCTCCCGTCACCGACGCCCGCTTTCACATTTGGCTACACTATCCTGCTGCATTCCGTCTCTCTACCGCTCATCCCTCGTGTCTGTCGAGTCAATCAATGCTTGCTGTTTTGCCGACTCCGGCAGGCCACGAACGCGCGCGGTTACGACTACGAGCCCTCTCGCTTCCCCCTCTCTGATTGCTGCGGTTGTTGTCCGTCAGCCGGCCTCGTTTGCTTGATTTCGTTTGTTGGAGATGGCTGGCCGCTGAACGTCACCATTGTGTACCAGTTCGACAGCTCCAAACTCCGCCTAAACCACCAAGGAGCTCTCTCACCAGCCCCCCCCACCACTCGCCCGCACTCGCCCGACTGTTTTCGAAGCCAACGATACCGACCTTGCTTGTTCCTGCAGGCCCAAGGAGATCTGGCCAATTACATCTGCCAACGAGACGTTCCATACAGCCCGGCAAGACGATCAGTTTCTCGCCACTATGCCCTGCTTCAAGGGTATTGCGGTGAGCATTCACGCAAATGGCGCCCCACTGCCAGAGTATGGCATGCAAAAGCAATCGAGGGTTTCTCGCATTAGCTCTTATATACCTGTACCGCAGCCAAACTTGACTGCCGACTCGAACAAGCCCGAGCCAGCAAAGTTTGCCATCTCCATCACCCTCCTGACCCCCGGACTTCCGATCCCATATTCCGCTCCCAAGCCCACGGATAGCACGCCTCATCCCAAGCCTCAGTATGTCGGCAGTCTTCAGCCTGGCTCGGGCAACGAGCGGGGCAAGTTTGCTGGGATAGTCAATCCGTATATTCCCATGACGAATTCCGAAAACGAAACCATCGCTGCATACATTTATTTCGATGGTCGAGCCAAAGAAGAGGTCGCTACTTTGCTACGGCCGGGTGAAGAAACCTGGGTCAATAGTCGTTGGGTCCAGGTGCCTGACTCTGAAGGCGGAGGGCTGGCTGAAAGAGAGTTTTTATTCCGCGAAGTCGGTTTGGAGCGCTGGCTCAACGGACTTGACTTGCAAGGCCACGACGTCGCTGAAAAGCTGGAAAAGCGCCGTCAAAAATTTGAGAAGCGTAGACGGCGACAGACCTTGGTACAAGAAGGCGGCGCCAGCGCAGATGCTTCTGGCCCACGTAAAGACACTCTGCGTTATGGCGCAGATGACGGTTCACCCATTGAGGCCGTGTTCGACTCAGACTCGTGGTCGGACGACGACGACGAACCTCCAGAGGCTACTGGCCAAATCAAGGTTGCCATGTTCCGAGTCCTTGCATCCGGTGAAATCAAAAAGGGCGAATACTCCCCCCAGTTCGATGCCCACGACGGTGATGATGATTACGCTGGCCACACCGACAACAACATTGACGCAGATGTTGAGCATACCACTAGCTTTGCCAAGCCGAAATCTCTGGACCCCAAAACGATTAGTACTCAGACGGTAACTGGAATTGATGGTCCTGACAAGCCCTATGCGGTCTTCACATTCTTCTACAGAGGCGACAGTATGTTGAAATGTGCTAGGAAAAATCCTGGAAGCAAGAGCTAACATGATGTTTAGGACAATTACAGAAGATCGGCGTCCTTAGCTCATCAAAGAATCCTCAGGCCACGTCCGGTTCCGCCAAGAGACGTTCTGGACAGCTCGACTTCTCAAATATTGGCCCCCTCAAAGCTGGGGGAACTGTCGGGTTCTCAGCCTTTCGAGACCAGGCTTCTGAAGCTACTCGACGAAAGAAGGCACGAAAGAAGAGCAATGGAAATATTGCTGAAGACAGCGATGACGAAGACGAGGATGACGAGAGTGATGCGGTCAACAAGATGGAAGACGATGACAAGGATGGTGAAGGAAAGCTTGCTCCAGATGATTCAAAATTTGGAGGTGAGCTTGCAGATGGTGTCAATCGAATACATGTAGGTGCAACCTAGCAACATTCTGCAACTCTTTTTCGCTGGCCCTGGCCTGCTTTACTGACATTGACACCAAAATAGCTTAAGCGAGCGCATTCGGCAGACCCAGACAGCCATTCGACGCCTGAAACGTCCCAACGAGGCCAAACAGAGGAAAGTCCCACGCCCCAGGTGCCGCCGAGCCTTCTACCACCTGGAGCTGTGCAGGTCGGCAACGAAATGTCGGCAGAGGCGCTTATAGGAAGCCCTTTGAAGAAAGCGCGTCCCAGTATAGACATCACCAATGCTGCAGAGAAATATGGCACGACACAGAGTTTGAGTGCTGCGCTGGATGCAGCCGTGTCAGACCCTGCCGCATCGTCTTCGACATATGCAACCGCTGCGGTGCCGCCGTCCAAAGTTGAAGAAGAAGAGGAAGAAGAAGAGCTATGAAAATGAAGAACGTCTTTCATTGGGGTGTTGCCCTTTTCATTGCTTACAAACGCCCTGTGATCCCCTTGAACGCGGGCGAAGAATCGACTGAGCTTATACGCATATAGTTGGAACCGTTCATTTGGCGAAGAAAGGGACTAGCACAAACTTGTAACGGCAAATTAGATTTCAGAGCACATGGATCACGAGGCATCGGGAATGGGGGCAAATGGCGAACGGAATGGAGGCATGACAACATGGCAACAAGTGTCAGTGTTTGGAAGAATGCTGCTGTTATATACAAGAAGACGGCGGGTGCACAGTAACTGCGCTGCCATTTGGCTTCCCCTGCCTGTTTGTTACTGACGATATTGGGTACAGAAAACCAGACATGTAGGAGTCAATCTAAGCAAATTCTGCCTAGACGCGTAGACGCCGCTTGCCTTGAGACGTGCTGGATGTACGAGTGAGCTGTCATGTTGCATAATAATGGGCCACATATGGTGGCACTTTGTGGCATGTTACTTTAGAGTCGAAGAGGTACGAAGATAGCGTGCGGCTTAGACTGTTCAGATTACCAAGTTTGTCGTTTTTCTTAACTGTGCTACGGGAAGCTGTGGCATCTTTCCGAGACTACTACTCCCCAGCCAGATTGGACATTTGAGATTCTTCCAACTAGTGAAGTGTCACCTAGAAAATTTCATTCTGAAGGGTTGGCTGCCACCTGAGAGACTGGTTTATGATCACTTCAGTTTGGACAACCAGGTTGGTCCCTGGGTCGACGATGTGGTATACATGATTGGGATTCAGTCATAACAAATAGAAATTGTCGGGGCCATCGTCTCTCGTCTACTTGTCACGTCCGAAATGACTTACCGTGGTTCTGTTGGGCTGGGCGACGCGTGTCACGATGATCCTATCTAGACAATGATTATTTGTTCACTTTTTACTAGAAACATTCGAGCGTATTGCAAAAGGGAAATGCTGTTTCAAATAAGGGTTGCCTGGGTCGCTTGGGTAGCTGCGGCGCGAGAGAGGGGAGACACAAATCAGGTACTAAATCATCAACCCGCTTTGTTAGCAAATGCATTATTTCCAAAGGTGTTTGTGAAAATAATGAACATGAAATTTTCAAATCAGACTGTTGAGCTTGATAAATTGTTAAGAATCAACATGGAAATTCAGTCGGCCGTTCTTAAGAAGTTTGTGTCATCATGTAGAAGCAAATGGCTACAAGCCAATGCGACAAAGAGAGAGGTTGAGGCAAAAAAAAAAATAGGGAATCCAGCGTGGTGGACGTTGGAAAAAGCTTACCATCAGTTCAACTTCAGAATATTCGATGCCTATCAAAACGCTGGAAAGCTATTAGAGGCCTGAGCTCTTATGCGACTGGCCCTGGAGGAGACTGATCACACTCGGGGCATCGCATTGTGCCGAGAGTTTTCTCACGCTGAGGGACTTTGGGAGAAGTGCGAAGGATGTGGATAAATGTAGGGAGCTCGGAATTTTTTCAGAGGGTCGGCGACGAAAGCTGGCTCGGCTAAGTACACCGCCCCGTTAGCGAGGCTCTGTGCCGCCATTTATGTGTATGGCGGGTCGTGCGGGTTCTCACCTCAGAGTCACCTGTCCCTGCTGTCAGTCGCTGTGCGGCCAGCAGTGAGCACGTCAGACTGCAAAACATGCCCCACTGATCAGTGAGTCAAATCTGCACAGTGCCCCTCAACCCCCCAAACAACTCGACTCGGGCATTTGAAAGGTGTTGTTGTGTTCACCCTTGGGCACATTTTGCGACCTACACAACGATCCGAGCTTCTGAAGTCTTGCCAGCCTTCCTCAGCTATCTCATTTCTGTCATCTTTGTCTCTCAACGTTGTTATATACGGTTCTTGCAACCGAAACCTCACGCAAAATGGCCACCAGTAAGCTAGTCCAACTTTGCGCGGACCGCGCCAACACGAGAGGGGAACAGCATCAAGTTTGACTAACCGCTTGTTTCTAGACTTTGAGGAAGTCGCTAGTACGTTGATACGCTTGCTCCATCCCTGGTGGAAACTTTCTGTTACTTATGAGTCTAATCAGCCGCATAGAGCAATTCATCGAATTCTACTACAACACCTTCGACGGTGACCGCAAGGCCCTGGGTAGCCTCTACGTATGTACTGGGAAAGAATGCGACTGTGGCGCTCGCGGTGTCTGTTACTGACATATTACTTCACAGCGCGAAAACTCTATGCTTACCTTCGAGTCTGCTTCTTCTCTCGGAGGCCCCAACATTGTCGAGAAGCTTGCTGTACGGCACATATGCAACTCCCCTGTCAAACAAACAATCGACGACTCTAGTCACTGACCGCGAACCTTGCACACAGGGACTCCCCTTCCAGAAGGTGAAACACCAGGTTTCCACTATTGATGCTCAGCCCTCTAATGACAGTGGCGGCATCATCATTCTCGTCACCGGCCAGCTCTTGGTACGAACAAGCTTCTAGTGTTCCAGCTTATAAAGCAAAGTCGAAAAGAACTAACGCAGCATTGCAGGTCGATGAGGAGCAGCGACCCATGAACTTCTCCCAGTCCTTTCAACTTAGCCGCGACGCCGCCGGTCAATACTTTGTTTACAACGACATCTTCAAGCTAGTCTTCGGTTAAGCTAGCTCTCCTATTGCTGTCTCAGTTTTGAACGAGAGGCGCTGGGTCTTACTCTTGCGCCTATTTTTGATCGGGGAAGATAAGAATGTATGTTGGATCACCGATGGGATCGACTCTGGATGCATCTGAGTAGCGAGAAGGAGGCGCAGAACTATTTTCGTTGACGTATGCAAATGGTCCTTTTGAGTTCACTTGGCTGCGGCCGTTTAGATCAGCAATTGCAGCGAGCTCCGGCAACATGGACCAATTTATGCACAATGTTGCACGCAGACTTGCCTCAAGCTTAAACGATTTATATATGGGACCTGACGTTGATTAAGACTCCATGTTTTTTATGGGCATGCCTGGCTTTTGAATCCCTGTTGCTGCATGCTAACGACAGGCCTGCCAGACACGGCCCTGAGAGAGCCGGGTTGATTGGTCTTTGTTTCCACAAAAGCTTCCAACTAATCATTGATGAAAAGTGTTTCTCTCAACTCCCTTTGGACTTGGGAGGTCATGATGGTAATTGAACCCCGAGACTTGGTTCGTGTTTGACTGGGGACAATCAGGGCGGATAATTTCGACATTTCGAACGCTCCCGTTCTCAGTATGCTCTTAAGGTGATGATGGGATTAAGCAGGCGGTATAACCTCGAACCTAACACCAATCGTCCAGGTCTATAGATGTAGATAAAATTGTATCTCGTATGGATTCACAGCACAGCTACGAATAGTCGATGAGCCACACAAAATGGTGACAATCGACGCGCCTTTTATCGGCACTGCAGGGCTGCGGGGTTTCTGCCAGGTACAAGGTGGATACAACCGTTGCCACGGCAATCATGTCAGTCATAAGTCATATTGGTGTGTCTAATCCGTATGTGTTGTAACAAACACGAGAGAAACATGGACCCTGCAATTATCGCGCAACGGCTGTCTCGATGAGCGCCCCGAGCCATCCCGACCGCCGCAAGCCAGGGGCGTCTTTTGCATTCAAGCCCAGTAATAACATTTCTGCCTGGCAGAAGTCAGACTTTCCCAACTCGTCTGTTCCAAATCCAACTCCTACCAATACAAGCACCATGGTCAACGAACGGATGCCTCCAAAGGGGGCCTCTGGCAGCCAATCCAGCAGCAAAAAGGAAAGCCCGTCCGATTTCGATTTCGACGACGATTTCGATAAGCTCCATCTTGCTTTTGGTCCTATCAAGTCCTCAGCTCCCAGGGGTATCGACGTGTCGCGTCTCGATGGCAGCAGAAATCATACGACGTTGGGACATTCGGCGAAAATGGTGTCGTCTCGTAAGCAGAAGGCCGACATTTTTATCCACCAGAAGAATCGTCCTGAACACCATCTGGGCGGTACGAGAATCTCGGGACCAAAGCCCCCCGCGTACCAAGACCGCAAGCCACCTCCAATGCCTGTATTCAACTCGAACGGCCCAGCTACTAAACTTGGATCCACCTACGCCGACGAGGTGTTCTACACTGACCCCTCGAAGGCGAGCGCAGACTTGAAAGCCTTGTTAGAAGGTGGCATGGAGGATGACGATGAAGAACGGGAGGAGGAGGAGGAGGAGGGTGAGGAGGAGGAGGGTGAGGATCCGACTCAAGTGTCCAGACAACCCCAACCTCAAATCGAGAGCAACACAACAGAGCAAAGTCAAGATGCTGGATCAAAAGAGGAAGAACAAGTACCGAAGAAGATGAAGACTAAAAAGCAAAGTCCTGTTGGGAAAGATGGATCTGTTGAGGGCCTAAAAGTGAAGCTACTGCCACATCAAGTTGAAGGCGTGGAATGGATGCGTGGTCGCGAGCTTGGTCCCGTCAAGCGAGGCAAGGTACCGAAAGGTGGCCTCTTGGCCGACGATATGGGATTAGGAAAGACGTTGCAGAGTGTCTCCCTCATCCTCACGAATCGCAAGCCTGAAAAGGGCAGCGCCGGCTGGAAGAAACAATTCGAAGGGGTGGAAAAGACGACCCTAGTGGTTGCGCCGCTTGCGCTCATCAGACAATGGGAACACGAGATTACGGACAAGGTTGAAAAGTCGCACGGCCTCAAGGTCTTGGTTCACCATGGCCCGCAGAGGACTAAAGACTTTAAGGAATTGGCACAATATGATGTGGTAGTCACCACTTTTCAGATTCTGGTGTCCGAGTTTGGCAAGTCTGGAGACGCTGAGAAGGATGCCAAGGTTGGCTGCTTTGGGCTGCGATGGTGGCGAGTTATCCTGGATGAGGCACATACCATCAAAAACCGGAATGCCAAATCGACAAAAGCCTGCTATGCGCTTCGCTCAGAGTATCGATGGTATTTGTCGGGGACACCCATGCAGAACAACCTGGATGAACTTCAGTCGTTGATCAAGTTTCTCCGCATCAGTCCGCATGATGACCTCAGGCAGTGGAGGGAGCACATCGATGCCCCAATGAAAAATGGCCAAGGCCACATCGCCATTACCCGGCTACACAGCCTGCTTCGGTGCTTCATGAAACGGCGGACGAAGGATATCTTGAAAGAGGAGGGTGCACTGAACCCCGGAGGCAAGCCAAGCGCCGAAGGCGAACCCTCGGCGACGGGATTCAGACACACCGAGCGCAAAGTCATTACGGTTTCTGCCAAGCTAGCTCCAGCCGAGCGCAGATTTTACGACCGGCTGGAGGCTCGTGCGGACAGAAACTTGGAGGTCATGATGCAGAACAAAGTCAGCTACGCAAACGCCTTTACGCTCCTGTTGCGGCTTCGACAGGTGTGCAATCACCCAAAACTGGTGGAGGGCAAGTTGGAAAAAGACAAAGATGCCCTGTCCACCGGATCCAGTCAAAGGTCTCAAGACGTCGACCTCAATGCTGTAGTCGACATGTTTGCCGGCATGGGCATCACCGCCAAGAGCTGTGCGATATGTGGCGTGGAGCTGTCACTCAATGATACTACACTGCAACGGGAGCACTGTGCGGAATGCCAGGCGGATCTGGATCATTTCAACAGCCAGGAGAAAGAGCAAAATACACCCTTCAAGACGTCAAGGCGGAAGAAGAGTAAGAAGGCAAAGGGCAAGAAAGTCGCCAAGGCAGCAGAGATGGGCGGGCAATCCAGCCAAACGGCTCGACGACGACCTCGTAATCGAAACGCTGTCCTCGATAGCGACGATGAAGAGGAAGAGCGCGATGGCAGCTGGCTTGTACCAGAAGAGGAGCGTGGAGACTCGAACCTGGGCAAAGCAGGAGGCGAGGCAGACGAGAACGCCGAAGGTGGCGGCGATTGGATTGGGTCAGAAGACTCGGACGACGACGACGATGACAAAGATCAGAGCAACTTGAGCAGTTTTGTTATTGATGACGAAACGGCCAAGAGGGAAAAGGGGTATCAATCTGTGGATGAAGCCGACGATGATTCCCTACTCTCCGTGGATGCATTGACACAAGCCATGGCTGCGCAGACCCTAAACGATGGAAATCCCAAAGCCAAAGAAATTCCTACAGCAGCTGCCAGGTCATCTGCAAACCATGAAGACGACGCTTCCGATGTGGATGCCACAGGATCCGATTCGCACTCATCCATTGATGACGAAGAAGATGACGACTACAATAGTGACGGATGGCTCTGTTCTGGAAAAGACTCACAAGTTCGTGCATCCGCCAAGATCCGTGAGTTATCAAGGATCCTCCAAAAAGAAGCCAAACAGCACAAGTTCATCGTCTTTTCCCAGTTCACCTCCATGCTTGATCTTGTGGAACCGTTCCTTGACGACCTGGGATTCGAGTATGTGCGTTACGACGGCAGCATGAAGAACGATGCACGTGAAGAAAGTCTCCGACGACTCCGCGAGGACAAAAACACCCGCATCCTGCTATGTAGTTTGAAGTGCGGCAGTTTAGGCTTGAACTTGACGGCAGCAACGCGTGTCATTATTGTTGAGCCATTTTGGAACCCGGTATGTTTCTGCAGCCCATGTTTTTCCTAAAAAAAAAAAAATTTAATATCCTTTCCCCCCCATCTTTTGAATTACGCTTGTTCATGTAGATAAAGCGTCGGACACAAAAGAGAGACAAAGTTGATTAACACTGCACATCTAGTTTGTCGAAGAACAAGCCATCGACCGAGTTCACAGACTCACTCAAACCGTAGATGTGGTCGTGTACAAACTTACAGTCGAGGACACCGTGGAAGAACGAATCCTCGACTTGCAAGACAAGAAGCGGGAGCTCGCGGAGCAGACCATCGAGGGTGGTTCTCGGAAGGGAGCCCTCAAGCTGGGTCTTAATGAAATCATCAATCTCTTCAAGTCGGATGGTCACGCTGAGGCGAGAGCACCGCCGGGCCCGCTGGAGGATCGAAGGAGGCTTCTTGGCGGAACTGGAGTAGGTGAACAGGCGGGGGTGTTGAGGAAGAAGGCTGCGAGGGAGGAAAGCGCTGCGTATGGAAGGAGGTGGTGATTATCACACGATGACCGAGCTTGTGATTGATGGTTCAATTATGTATGGCGTGCGGGGATTGACGGCGGATGAAGGAAATGGTGGATGGACACGTCTGTCATGACAAGGATGGGATTGCACGAATGGAATGAGAATGAATTGGACGACATGGGACGACTTTTCTCAGACATGCTTGCTTGCTTGCTTGCGGCGACGTGATTGACAACAATGACTTGTGTGCCTAGAGAATACTATTCACGTCAACCTCCTGATAACTTACTGACGTGGGCTGTTGTGCCCCCCGGTGCTGCAGCAACAAGAAGACGAGGCAAGCCAATGACAACACTGGCAGATGGCGTTGAAAGAGGATTACACTTGAAGCCGCTTGATTCGTTGGGCATAGACGATTAAAACTACAAGCTGGTCCTGTTTAATATACCCGTTGCCGTTCCCATCCACCCAGACGAAACAACTTAATATTGCCCCCCTTGTCTGTAGTACTCATTCGGCGAGGGGCCATCGACCGCACCGGGGGGGACGTACGGCTTATACTGCTGCTGCTGCTGCTGATGATGATGATGACCATCGGGTGCGCTGCCGCTGCCACCACCCGGTGGACCGCCCTGACTGGGTAGTCCGTGACGTGCGTCGAATGCCGCGCCGTCGGGCTGCGGCGGCGCAGGGGACATGGAGTTCTCTGGAGGGGGGGGCGCCTGGTCGGGATTGTACGATTGATATTGTTGGTCCAAGGGGGCGCCGGGAGGGTTTTGCGGTGCGATAGGGGAGTCGTATACCGAAGTGGCGAGTTCTTGGGGGCCATAGGTGCTCCGAGGACGTTGCTGCTGCTGTGGGAGTTGCGAATATGGAGCGAAGGACTGGGTAGGAGGTGGCGAGGATGGATAAACTGACGCAGGTGGTTCCGCGCTGGGAGCATCGTCTCTTGGCGGGTATTGCTGCTGACGGTGCTGATGCTGTAGCGGCAGCTGCTGCTGTTGAGACACGAGACCATGCGACGGGACTTCGGCACCGGCGACGTAGAAGGGGACAGGGGTGCCTTGAGGCTGGAAGTTGTTGTTGCTGTTGTTGTTGTTGTTGTTGTTGCTGGGAGGAGGAGAGCTGGTTTGGTAGTGAGGGTGATCTATCGAGGTAGCCATCATGTTAGTTCATCATGTCCAGAACAGAAAACCTGCACAAGAAGGATGGCCGTCTTCTCGGAAACGAACCTGATGGAGGAGGCTGGTTATAGTAAGGATCCTGCGGTGGCTGACCCTGGGGATATCCTCCGCGGGCGTAACCCTGCGGGCCAGGAGGACCTGGACGCGTTGCATACTGCTGATAGTTGTGCTTGGGGGGGTGAGACATGGACGATTCCAAGAGGTGCTCGTAGTCTCGACGAGACTTGATGAATTTTTCATTGAGCTGTGTAAAGTCGTCTGTTGTTGGTTTCTTGTTAGCCATTGGCCGCCGACGCCAGGCCACCACAACATGCCAGCATGGAGGGCGGGCTAGGATGATGCAAGCAAATTTTTTTTTTTTCCCACTCACCCTTCTTCTGCGAATACTTCTCAATCAGCTTGATAAGCTTTGGCCGAATAGCCAAGGTCTGGTGGTACAGTTTCTGCATGTCTGATTAGCCATGTGAACACATTCCCACTGTTGTCCCAAACTTGGACGCCGGTCGGCAGGGGGCATGAACGTAGGTATGTATTTGCATACCGAAATCTCTTCATTGTCCTCCTCGCGGGGAGCAGTGTTGGAGGCGCTCAAGAGAGTCAGCAGCTTCTCGACGTTCTTGATCTCGGCAAACACCTCAGCCTCCATCCGTGCCTCCCTCTGCAGCTCGTCGGGCGTGGGATCCGTCAACTTCTCCACGTAGTTCAGCGGGAAGATGCCTCTCTTGCCCCTCAGAGAACCACGCCACCAATCCTTGTACACACTCTCCAGCACAGCAATGACGTCGCCCTTTTTGAACTCGAGCTCACCGGCCTCGGACGGCACGAAGTCGTACAAGGCGCGCACTCGGCTGACGGTCGCGGCAGTCGTGCCAGCAGGTACTACTGCCGGTGCTGGCGACGCCGACTCTTGCTGGGAGCTCGGCCCAGCCTGAGAGCTGGAGCTCGGTTGGGATGCCGACCTCTTGCGCTCCTCTTCCTGCAGGCTAAGCTTCAGGGCCATCTGAAGCTCGTCGTCTTCCTTCTGTCTGTCGGCATCGGTGAGGCCCTGCTTCTGAGGGGCACTGGGCGGGTGTAGCGTCGGGTTCGTCTGCCTGAGGCGGTGGTATGCGTCGGCCATGATTCCCAGCTCGGCATCCTTGCTGAACATGTCGGTCCACTCGTTCATCTTTTCCGAGATCTTGGCCTTGACTTGGCTGTGTGTGTTTCGGTCATTGGCTAGCTTGAGAAGGGCGTCGGTGAAGGCGCGACTGGAGACCTCGCGGTGCATAGGCTTGCCGCAGTTCTGACACAGGGCGTGTGCGAGCTGTTTGTTGGTATTGCCACAGTGAGCTTTCTGTCATGTTCCCTCTCGGGCCGTGACTTGTTCTGATGCATACCTCAAGAGTATATAGCTGCACGTTGGCATTGCGGTGCGCCAGACGCTTTATCATGCTCTGAGCAGCCTCCTTGGGCCCGCTTGCATCACCCGTCACCTTGTCGCACACCTCGATGATGGCGCCCCAATCCTCCGAGGTCAAGTTCTCGTCGGTCGCCTTGGCTGTGCGCAAATAGTTGATGGATCAGTCTTGGGAGATGTGTCGTGGAGGACGATGGTAGAGGGGAGCTTACCAACGACATCGTCAAAGGGCCCTGCCGCCTGTGCCCTAAACATGGTTGCCGCGCGATTTTTGTCCTCCCGGAGTATCCAGAGATTGTGAGGCTATAATGACGTTGTACAGTGGAGAGCGTGGGTGAAACGTTGAGTATGGTCGAGTGCCGAGTGCCGAGTGTCGAGTCGCCGAAGTAGGCGTTGCGGGCGTTGCGGGCGTAGCGCAACGATATGGAGGATTTTATGATGCGAGGCTCGAGATAATAGGTTCAAGAGTAGTGAGAAAGGGAGGTTGTTGGGAGCTCAGCTGTTCAGGAATCAGCTGAGGTGATGGGTGGCCCTGGTGGGGAGAGGTTGGATGGAGGTGGCGTCAGCTGGCGAAACTGACCGAGCTACGGAGCACGGAGTATTCTTACATGCGGAGTGCAGTGCAGTGCAGTGCACCAGCCCCATTCCTGTCCGTCCTCGTCATCCGCGAACAGGCACGTTGCGTGGATTTGCCTCCTAGTAGGCGTCGTAGGCGTCGTAGGCGTTGTAGGCGTCGTATGCAGGCGTCGTATGTGTCGTATGTAGGCACAAGCCTCGCCTCATCGTCGCGCCCCGCCACGCAATGCTCGTGTAAACCACGACTTATTCATGACTTAGTCCGTACAACTTGTTACTGTTACATCCAGTCGCCACGTGCTGCCTTGCAACTGTCACGTGCCTGAGGCTGGTGCTTTTCTCCCCTGTGCTCATTCGACTTTGAATCTGGTTTTGTAAACTAGTCCTGTATCCAATACTCTTGCAAGTCTTCTTATTTGCTCCTCCGATTCTTCCCATGAGGACCAAAACAACTAGACTCCTGTGGCCATAAATCAGTCTGCGCCATCCATCTCTCATGCTTGGACCTTTATTCAGCAGCTCTCTGTAAGCAAAAGGAAAATAATAAAAAATTCAACAATAATCTGTATCCATATGCCATGCCGCCTTGAAAACGCCGAGATATTCATGTCCGTCAAGACAATGTTGGAAGTATCCAGAGACCCCGGGGGTGGGGGGAAATAAATGAGAATCTACACCACTCGTAGCATCTGCTTGCATGTGCCGTGTCCCGAACCATGCATGATGCCTCTGCTCATGATGTACCGTACCGAGTTCCATCTTTCTCGCGGGAAGCAGCAAATTTTATTACCATCCTCTTCGACTTGTTCTCCTTGGCTCAAATGCGCTCCGTTCAGAGCTGGTGTTGCGTCCGCCGCGGCCATCCTCCAGGCTTCGTCTGCCTTGGGCGTCCATTTCTGACAAGTCGAACACCAGTGGCTCTTCCCCAACTGACTCGTCATCGCCTCGTCCCAGCCGGCTACTAGACCCGGTGAAACTGCCGCGCGATGATTGAGGTGGCGTTGCTTTCGAGCCAGCCCCCATGCCTGCGTATCGTCGTCGGGGAAAGGCCGACCCGGAATGACCCGCCGAGGAAATCAGTCCATCGGGTAGGTTATTCTCATTGGATCCGCGCTGCATGACATCTGATGTCGATGCGTCAGACGCTTGGATTTCCGCAGCGGGCTGCAATCTACTCGTCGTTGCGTCCTCCTCCAACTGCATCTGACGGCCGAGGAGGATGCTCATAGTGGGAGGGTCTCCCTCGTTCGCCCCGAGGCTGATGCTCCTGTGTGCCGCGAACGCCAGATCCGTGTCTTCATCTTCCGTGACAGCACGACTCTGCTGAGCTGCTGAGCTGGACCGCCGCTGGTACGATCCTACACGAGGTGACAAGGGAATGTCGATCGCGGTAGTACCTTCCTGCGTGATGGTACTTTCCCTGCTGACTTCTGGCACCGTAGGCGCTTGTCGCCGTCCTCCCCTTCTAGAAGTTATTCTTCCCGTAGCAGTGTAATCGATGATCGAATTTTCGCTCAGACGGGACGGAATAGCAGGCGTGTGCGGTGTGTGGGGAGACACGGGCTTGCCTGGAGATGAGGAGGCGGACATGGAGGCTGGGGCCACCATGCCGGGCACGCTCGTCAACTGTCTGCTGGAAGAGCTCGACGATCGCTGCATCTGCACCGATGAGGTCATGGACTCGGTGAGAGCATTGTTGGAGTCTCTCATCAGATGAAACTTGGACAGCTGGGCGACGGTTCGGTTAGTCGCCGAATCGCCCCGGTTCGTTGGCTCAAAGCTCTTGAGTGTTTTGCGACTGTCCAACGCCTTGAGAAAGTCGGAAATGTCATCTTCTTCGGCGTGGAGAGAGCCCGAGCTCGTGCCGCCGCCAGCCTCGGCGAGCAAGCCAGGCGCTGGTTGTATCACCGAGGAAGCCAAGCTCTGCCGACCGCTGCTGGCTTGTTCCTCATCTCCTGCACGCCCAATGGACAGGCGACCTCGTCTGTGAGTGAAGCTGCTGCTGTAGCGTCCGGAGGACGCAGGACGAGGAGAGCCGATTGTGGGAGCGTCGACCGAGGTCGAAGGGGGCCCACCTCGAAGCGAGGCTGGCATCCCGGCCGTCAAGGAGCTCCTATTGCGAGGCTGCGACCCTATTAAGAGGCCCGGACGACCTTGTGAGTGCGAAGATGCGGGAGACTCTGGCTCGATATGTCGCGGCACAGGGGACCCCGAGAGGGAGCCGGCCTTGAATGGCTGGAAAGAGATGGAAGTTCTCCTGCTCACACTCTCTGGGCGGCCGATGACTGCACGTGGTGCTGACATGCGACCGGACATGGGCACGGAGCTGGGAGCAATATCGAGACCACTCAGGCTGGGCCAGGTCGCCGGAGGGGAACTCGTGTCCGAGCCGGGAGGCTTGACGGCTCTGAGAGCCGATAATGGGCTTGTTCCCACCGGTCCATCGCCGTGAAACGTTGACATACTGCCATAGGTTTGATGCAGGTCGCTCGGGGCAGTAGTGCCACGACGGTGATCACGCAGGGAGCCAGCCTCGGCTACTTGGCCCTGGTTACGATCTACTCTTTGTGGAAGAGAGGGCCTGAAAAAGTTTTCGTCGACTCCCATGAAGCGAGAGCTGAGTAGGGACTCGGCGTCATCTATTCGGAAGCTGCAATCGTTGCGATATGTCACAGCAGTTCTCAGACGCCCGACTGGGATCTCGAGGTCACCAAAGACATACTCAGTCACCGAAACTCTGCGGCCGTCAATTGGTTGCTTGAGAAGATCAGTGCCCAATCGCCCAGGCTCCGCAGTACGGATACGGCACTGAGGAATCAAGGCTGTATGTGAGTTCTTGGCCGGGCCCTGGCTAGCAAATTTCCAGGCTGGTAGGAGCTTGGTAGTGATGAAGAGGGATCGGAAAAAGACAATGGCTTTTTTATAGATGGTCGGCAGGATTGGCCCAAAATCCTCCATGGGAGTGGTTCCGGCGGTTTCCAAGTCTATGCGCCACCTCTCCAGCACAACCTCGGCATTCCTTGACGTTGGTGCAGTGTGATAACTGCCGCTGGATGATGATTCAGACGAGTTGAGTTGTTCCATTACATCCCACCGCTTCCCATCGTCATCAATTATGACAAGACTTTGGCTTTCTTTCAAACTGGAGGTATCGAGATAAAGGTCAATTATCAAGGGTGGTGGGCGATTGTCCATGCTTCCGCAGGTCTTCCATATCTTCAAGTCGTCTTTGAAGTCGTCTAATTCGTCTGTCTCTATTTGAAACTAAGACATCATGGCAAGTTAGTCCTCATGCCACATGGGGCTGCAGCAAATGTCTTTTGATGTAATGAATACGGACCCATTTGTTCGTTTTTCGTTGACCATTTGCATTTCGTGTGGCCTTCACTTTGATTCGGGATTCGATGACGAGTACAGCAGCTTTGTTGAAAAAGTTCTGAACAAGAAGTCAACCAAGATATCCAAGACGTGGAGCTCCGCAGGGCAGCCGGAGGCGATGATACCTGAACGATTTGATCTAGCTTCTTAACGGAGTCGGCCGGTAGACCCATGGTCGAGGGACTTTCCACCGTGGGGGATGCCATAGGTTCTCGTCCCGAGACATTGGAGCCGGCGCGTTGGCGAGAAGCAAGTGCAGCATCTCTTGGGTTGGTGGTTCTAGTTTGGGTTATCTGCGGTGATGACGCCGGTGACGCAGACACCCTCGGCGGCGGCCTTGCCTGCTGATGCATGTTGGATTATAAAAGAAGCTCGAGCTGGGAGCAGCTCGGCTCAGACGAAAGAGTTGACCCGGCTAGCTGGCGATGATGGAGTGGTAGGCGATGGGATGGAGTTAAGAGCTAGTCGGGGGTTCAGGATGGGAAGAAGATGGCTCTTCCATCGTCACCGAGCGAAGGGATACAGAGGGCGAGCGAGTCTAGGAATCAGGATGCAGGAGGCTGGATGCAGGATGCTGGATGCAGACTAGGACGAGAAAGACGAGGAAGATGAGTCCCAAGCAGCGAGCGGTACGGAGTAGTGAGAGCATGGTGTGGTGGACATTGAGGTCCACATCCTCGCATCTCATGAGGCAAGTTGACAAGCCGGGGGGGGTGGGGGGCGCTAGGGTCACTGTGACTCCAAACACTCCCAGCCTACTCGAACATTCAAACCACTCACTGCGAAGTAGATGGTGCAATCGGGACGAGACGAAGACGACAAATCACGCCGTCGATTCAATGAGCTTAAACGCAAGGGGTTGCAGACGCAGGCGGCGCAGGACCAACTTTCAAGGTCACCAGTTCTCATCCAACCTCGCGCCTACCTGAGGCTACATACTTACTAGTCTCGTCTCGTCCCTCAAAAGACCCCTCGTGATGCCAGCTCCGCTCCCGCAAGCCTTCGCCAAGTGGCTTCGTGGCGGCGAGCGATAAGAGAGAGACACCAGACGTTTGTGTGCGCCGCCGCACTTTCATCAACGCAGCTTGCGATTGCGTCAAGGCTCTCCGGCCGCATCGATCAACACGAGGCCAGTTTAACGGTACAGTCCCAGTGCTGCGCAGCAGACATGATGGCACATTCTGCGCATGTCATTTTACCCGTGCACACATGGATGGCGGTGGCAGTCCATTCAATGTCATCCCCGGCTCCCTCCAAATATGGTACTCCGTACTTGCTACTAAGAAAAGTCAAAAGTCCTAGACAAGAAGCCATGTTGTATGTACATCCCCATGCCACAGGAATGTTTGACTCATCCGAGTCGATGCCAAGGTTTAGCGAGATTCAGTCTCCTGGGATGTAGCATGTAGCGCCTCGGGTCGCCGGACCGCATCTGACATTATTGGCCATCACATATTTATTTCACAGACGCAAGTTGCCACAACGTCCAGGAGCACAACCCTCAAAGCTACAAATTGCGGCATGAGCCTCGATGGCCAGCCAGTCGCAACAGTACGCCAGTACGCCTGGAACAGGAAGCATCTTCTGTATTCATTGAATAAACATGTGGCAAAACAAGCCTCATGAGCAGAATCCCAGTGTCAACTTTCCTTTGCGGTATCCCATCCAACGCCAAACGTCCTGTTTTGCCGTTTTATGTGGCTTGTATCCTCTATCAAGCGCGTGTTGCGAATCCCTCCCCAAACTCATCATTCGCTATCATGTATTAGTCAACTCTTGCCCCCTCGCCCCCGGCTCCCTCGTCCCTGAGAAGCAGCCGGATCGCCAGCAGCTTGCCTGGTGGTGTCACTCGTTTTCTCAGCCGAGCTTCCGCTGGGCTTCGTTTTGCCCCCCTTGCCCTTTCTACCTCGTCGATTGCTACTACTACCGCCGCCACGTTGTTCTTTATCTTTGCCTCTGGCTTGTCTTCTCGCCTCGTCTTCTTGTGTGCGGCGGCTCTCTTGGTCCCACCACTCTTGGAAGGCCTGTTCCTCTTGAATTTCTTGTAGTGATCTCTTCGCCACTGCCTCCTTGACACGCTGCTGCTCCATCTGCTGCTGTCCGATGATATCGGCCATGCTCGTTCCGATGGTAGCTTCGGCCTTTGGCGCCGGCTTCATGTACGACTTGGAGTGCGGCACCAAGGGCTTCTTCTCCTGTGACTTGGATGGACCGGCTATAGGCACTAAAAGGACGCTGCTTGCTCGGCCTTGCCCCGGGAAACACGCATCAGGGGAACCCGTCCTGCGTTTTGCCACTTGAGGATTGGCTCCTGCCGCCGGCAGAGGCTTCGGGGACAGACTCGGACTTCCTCGCAGCGTCGTCTCAGACTGCATGGCATCTTTCAGGGACGTTTTCAGGGCGGGACTGGCCGATTTCCACGGTGGTGGCCGTGCGGCAGACTTGGCAGTTTCCCATGGTATCGATTTTGTCTTGTCCTGTTCCGCAGCCATCTCGGTTTCTGCTTGCAGCAACTGTTGCCTTTTGCGCTCTTTTTGTGACATTTTGGCTTGCGCTTTATTTGTTCCGGCTGCCTTATCGGCTGCCTGTGATGCCAGACCGGCGCTAAGGGCGGATTTGGCAGTTGATTCCTGCATGATGTCCTTCAAGTCCAGTTTGGAAGTTGGCATTATCGGCGACGCCCACGGCGCATTGGTTGGTCTTGATGGCAACGGTCTTGATGGCGGTGACTTTGTTTGGGGACATGCCTCCTGAGGGGATACTTTGGGACTTGGCTCGGACAGCTGAGATGGTGCCATTAGACCTGAGCCTGGGGACCTGCCGAGGAGTGATCCTGCTCTCGCTTGAGTAGCCCGCCAGCCGGGAGGCAATCGTGGCATATTATCCAAATCGATCTCGTTCTGGCCGTCTGGGGTGGCTGAAATCTCCGGTGACGCGGACTTGGCCATCTTGGGGCTTTCCTCATCGTCCATTTTGAATACAAGGTCTACGTGAGAGTCCTTTGGACGTAAGTTTGGGCTGAAAGGCTCGTTACGGCAGGCCTTTGATTTGCGACGAGATCTGGGTTGCGTGTGTGATGGGACTGAAAAGTCATCCATGCTGCCCAGTCGTGCTTTGTACGACAAAGATAGCTTCCTTTCCTCGTCCTTTTGAGTTACCTTGAATGCCATCTCCTTGACCCGACGCCGCCTCTCTTCCTCGATGTCGAGGGCCAGATCGGGATACTGGTCATGCAGTAGAACATCAGCCCTTCCGCTGCGCACGATGGGGAACCGAGCAAGCTGATTGTTCCGCACCACTTCATCTAGCTCTAGCAACAAATCTTCGTCAAGTCCATCTAAAAGATGATTCTCAAGCATAGACTCCAGCTGTAGACAAATGTATTCCAGTCCAACGTCTCTGAACTCGGTCACTGAGCAGAGGCTGATTTCATTGAGAAGGTTGGCAATGTTGCGAGTTGTCACAAATTTCCCTAGTAAGCATTGGCAAATCTGGGACAACCGGTCCATCATGAGCTCGTTTGCTACGCCCATGACATCAAGCACAAGTTCGGAGAGCTCGTCCAGGGTTCCCATGCAGACATCATCGAAAATCTCGTCTCCCACATCAGCGTAGAGATATTTCATGACGTAGTGGAAGGTTTCGGGACTAATGTGTTTCAAGTCGACGCGGACGAGCTCTGTTTCAAGTAAAGGGTCACGACGGCCGGCCAGCCACTGACCTTTGGATCGCCCTCGGAACATGCCTTCAAAAAAGGGGCACCTCTGACAGATGAGGTCGCTGTGTGCGAGTACTTCATGCCCGTCTAACTCGATGATCATGTCAGCGTCATTGAAGAACGTTGGATCTGCGAGGGCGTCTCGCAGATTCACATCCAAGGACGGCTCTAATCCCTCTTGCAGTCGAGCGGCAGCTTCCAGTTTCGGCATTTGGAGCCTCGTTCCCAGTTTCATGAGCTCCGTTCTGACTTGACGGAACCGAAAAGCAAGCGAGGGTGCCTCTTTAGTATATCTCCATACAGGGATAATCGCATCTGAATATGCATACACGACAATGTTTAATAATGTGTACATGTCAATTCCGACGAAGGTGAGAACCGCCCTTGTGCCAGTTTGCTCAATCAGAAAGGCGTCAGCGTGAGCATCCACGTTCCCGCTCGACTGGTAGTCTGACAAGGCTTCCCGAAGAACAGGACTTCGTCCCGCTAGTAACCAGCTGTGAACTGGGACTCTCAAGTCAGGGTTCGTTGATGTCCGAATTTCCATGTTGAGATCTTGATATTGAAACGAGCTTGTTGTGATCCACTGTAGCATGTCTTGTTCGATGTTGGGTGACCGAAGAATCTCATGTGGTACAGAACCTGCCTCCTCGCGCGCAATGGCAGATATCCATCCCCTCCGACGGTTACCCTCATCTGCTGACATCGAGGAAGCTTTGAATTCATTCAGGCACAATAGAGAACCGACGTCATTCCATATAGCTTGATCCATGATGCTGATGTCAGTAGACATGACCCTGCTGTCTTTCCGTACGGCTGAGAAAGCGCCGAATGTAGAGCTGCGGACCGAAACGCAATTCGTAATATACGGCACGCGCTCGAACTTGAAGTCCCTCTTCTTGACGTCTACAGAATTGGTAAATAGCGCAATCTTCCCCTTTGAGCGTTTGACTCGCTTCCATACGGCACCTGATTCTGTACAAATGATGACTGAACCATGTTCGCCGACACTGACAGATGCAACGCCGTCTTTCCTGGAGTCCCATATGCACTGTGGTTGCGTCACAGCGCTCTTGATCTTGACTGGATTTGTCGTAGAGCCAGAAACTTGATTGGCGTCGACTTTGGTGTTCAGCTGCATAGTGAAAAGGTCCCCGCATGCGGTGACAGCAGCAATCGTCTCGTCTCCAGAAGCAATGTACCGAATGTTGCGGCGGCTCATGTCATAACGATGTGTATAAGTGCTGGCCGCGAGGTTCTGGTTGCTGAAAACGTCGGGATAGGGAAACTTGACCAGATTGTATCCATAGTTGGTAAATACCCAAACGGTGAAATTTGATAGCAAACAAGTTGTGGCTTTGTCGATGGCAGAAACCATTTCGATGGGTGCTGACAGCAGAGATGCAGCGACTTTGCGCGGTATGGGCTGAACTTCCAAAGACCTCGAACTAGCATCCATGAGAGCGAGTTGGCCAAGATTACGTCCCCAACAATACAGAGCTGATCCTGTGTGAGCAACAGAATGCACACCCGATGCAGCAACGCCCTGCACAAACTCTTTCTTCAGAGGCCCGAATACTTGTCGTGGTGTCAGACTCATAGGCTCTTCGTCAGATCGCATGATCGACGGTAGAGCATAACCAAGTTGGGAGTCCGAGTTGAGACCCCAGGTCCACAGCTCTCCATTTCCCGTTATTGCCATGGAATGATTTTGCCCCAGTGCAACCTGCTGGACCTGACGATCGGAAAAAGGTCCCTCGACAGGTACGAATCTGAACTGCGTATTCTCGTCACCCATGCCGAGTCTTCCTCCACGCCCGACGCCACACATGTACAGGTTGGAGACTGGGTCATTAGTGATGATCGAGGTATGTAGCTTTGACATGGCAACATCCCGGATCGTCAGTGGCGGGTTTCGCACCAGAGTGGGCACGTCCTCCAGCGACGAGGAGGCCGCATCCACGTCATGCTCATCGAGATACAAGTTATGAAACCGATGTAGCAGCGCATCAGGTCGCTGAAGAACTATGCGCTCGGGGTACTGGCGGTCGGTCTCGTCACCAACGCCAAGTGATAGGTTCTTGTTACTCCCAAACATGAAGACCTCATCACCCGTGGCAGATTTCCAAGCTCCAAGAACGATACTGGCAGCCCTAATTGACAGTCAAGTTAGCCACGCCAAGGTAAATACTTGAGAATGGGGTCAAGTGGTGTAGAGGCTCTGTACATATTGGCAGGCTCGTCATCGTCATCGTCATCGTCATCGTCAACGTCGGACACGTTGTCCGGCAGCGTGGATTTATCGGTGTCTTTGAGCGAGCGAGTGGCAATGGTAGAGTTGTAGACATCGAATGGACTATTTCCCTCGTGGTCTTTCGTCTTGATCAGCTGGCCAACCTTTCCCACTGCAGACTGGTTGGTATGAGTGGTAAGGTCAATGCGCTCTTTTTCCAGAAGCATACGAGCAATAGAAACGTTTCCAGCATATAGCGATCGATGAAGGGCGTTCCAGCCACTCTCTAGATCCTGTGCGTAAAGATCGAGGGAAGGATGCTCTAGAAGGACTTGCACGAAGTCTCGGGCGTTCGGTTGAGTTGACGAGGCAGCGCGGAGAAGAACGGTTAGACCAGCATGATCTCGAGTGTTGATCTCGCTGTGGTTGAGACCAGATGCTCCGTCTTTAAATCTGCCAGTGCCTGGTGTATGGGCCAAGGCCTTGCGTGATTTCGGTGTCGTTCGAGGAGACGAGGCTGCGCCCCCGGGGCTGCCACCCGAAAACCCCCCTCCCGTGGTTCCTATGGATGGAGATTTAACGGCAGCCTGAAAGCCGGGGCCGGCGGGTGCCAGAAGACGTCGAAACTTGTCGACATCATTTTCCCAATAATATTTCCACAGGAGATGACTCATGGGCGGTTGCGATGCGACAGGTCAAAGCTAAGCAGAACCCCCAGGCGCTTTGAAAAACACCTCGCTGTGAATCTCTGCGGATCACGGCTTGTTTAAAGGTGTGATTTCAGGCGCCGGAGAGTTTGGTGAAGAAAACGCAGTGTTTGCCACCGCGCCTTGCGTGGGGATGCGGGTTGGTTGACGTCTGGTAGGAGGGCTCGATGGACAGTGGAAATCCGGAACGTGACCGTGTAAATTGGGATGTGCTGCGGCAGCAGATGTGAAACGATGGAGGCTGGGATGTGCTTGAAGTTCAATAAGTTCGATAAGCAGTCTGCGATGGGCAGTTGTGGTGAGGCACAAGAGGAAGGCGAGATTTACGGAGTTGAGAACCAGGTCGAAGTGGCAAGAGGTCGAAGACGCAAGATTGTCGCAACGGGGCTTAGGGTCTGATCCACGAGCCAGTGTAAACTTTACACAAGTGCAAAATGCATATAAGCAGACGCGCTAGCCATTTTTGTTAGCTAAGATCCATAGAAATTTATAAAACTTTATCTAAATTATATAAACACTATAACTACTCTTATTTATAATATATCTTTTTAACTAGGGCTATATAAATACCTATAATAAGCTTAAATACTAAGAAAAAAGTAAATTCTACTATTTTCTAAGTATAAATTATATACTTTATATTATACCTATATAAAGTTTATACCTAGCTATAAGCTATAATAATATTTCTTAGGGTTTATAACCTCTTAATTAATTAATTTATTATAGATAAAGACACTAATAATAACCTTTAGCTTATAATATTAATTTTATAGTATTTTTAAAAGCTAGGCTTCCTATAAAGAGCCTTATATAGGCTATATTACCTTTATAAGTATATTAACTATAATAATAATATTTATAATACCCTCCTTAGCCTTAGAGACACCTAGGTATTACTAATAGTATTATAAGAGCTTTATAAATATATTCTTTAATTTATATTAAAAAAGGAATTTAAAATCCTCTATTAAATACTAAGGGAGATTTTCCTTAAGCTTTATAACTAGCTTTATATTAATACCTTAGTAAGCTCTTTATAATATTAATTAATTAAGTAAAAGGTAATAATTTTCTTATAGATTTATATATATAATAAGCTATAAAGGAATATAAGGTCTTAATTTCTACTATCCTAAGCATTAGTATCTTAAATTTTTTATAAGCTTATTAATCTAATAAGGTATTTATATATAGTCTTTATTTATTAGCTAAAGCTATAGTTAGTCTTACTATTTATAAAGCTAAATAAGAAGTTTCTTTAATTTAATAGTGTAATTAGTGCTATTAATAATATATATATACTAGTATTTATTTTACTAAATTAGTAGTAAAGATACTAGTTAAGGAAGAATAATATCTTATAAAATATACTAATAGCTATAAGCTTTAAGGAATTATTCCTTTATATACTAGTAAGCACTAAAGGTTTTATTAATAATAGTACCTTATTATAAATAATATTCTTAAAGTTCTTTATAATCCCTTAAGGCTAATTTTATCTTAGTAATATAGGATTTAGCTTATATTATAGCCTTATTATATTATTTTTAAGGGTTTAATATTATTTATAAGACTAAAGAGAAGCTTATAAGTACCTTAATAATAAAAAGAAGCTTTTTAACTTCTAGTATATATAATTATAAGTAGTTATAGAGTGTTATTTTAGGTAATATAAGTAAAAGTAAAAGATAATTTACTATAGTACTACTAAGTATAAATTTCTTATATAAATTAAGATAATTTATACTATTATAGCCCTCTTTAACTTTATTAAGTTATAAGGAAAGGAGCTATATAACTTTAAAGTAAGAGAGAAAGAATTATTACTTAGAGATAAGTATAAAGCGCTTAAAATAGCTACTATATAAGTATTATTACTTTTTATAGGCCTTATAAGCTATAAAATTTAGAAAAAAATAGCTTAGTAGCTTTAGAGGCTTTAGTAAAGTAGTAATATAAATAAAAAGATATATATTTAATAAATTTAATAGTATTATTAATAAAATTCTAACTAATATAATAATAATATTATAGGTTAAAAAGTAATAAATATATATAGCCTATAGACCTTAATAAAAAGCCTTGCTTTTACTAGTAAATAGTATTAACACTAAAATTTAACTTAATCTATGCTTTCTTTACCTTTTTTAATAATAATAAGTTTTAAATTAGAGGATTTAGTTAATTTTACTTTAACTATAATATAACTTTAATAATTATACTTATTTTAAACTCTTTACTATATAATTAATAGTTCTTAACTACCTTCTTAATATTATTAGCCCTTATAACTCTTTAGGTAATAATATACCTCTTTAAGCCCTGTATTTAAGGCCTAAGGATATTAGATACTACCTCTAAGAGCTCTTTTACTTATACTATAGCTTAATGCTTCTATATACTTTATAGTAATAAATTTAGCTATAATCTAGTAGGTATAGCCTTAGTAAAGCTTATTTAAGAGCTTTATAAGTTTAGTATTAAGGAAGTAGCTATATTATTAGTACTTTACTTTATAATATTAGTTTAAAACTAACTTTAATACTACTAATTATCTTTAAGGGAATTTTCTTTATTTAAAAGCTTAATAAAATTATAAGCCTTATTACTAGGGTATTATATATTAGTATTTTCTCTTTAAGTCTTATTTTTATTATCTTTAGAGTTATTAAAGCTATTTTCTAATAACTTTTCTTATACCTTTTTAGTAGTAATAAAGCTTTTAGTATCTTAGGCTTTAATAACTATATTACTAGCTTTATAGTCTCCTAAGAAAACCTTTACTTACTTCTCTCTTATAATAGATTTATTTATAATAAGAGGCTTTATTATAATATATTTACTAAACCTTTTATATATTTAGTTAATAAAATTAGTAATTTACTTACTTATATAAAGCTACTTATTTTATTTATTATATATTATACTAGTCTTTTTCTTTATAGTATAAAAAGTATACTAAATACCCTTAAGCTACTTATATTAGTTCTTAATAGTTTTTAAAGTTTACTAATATCTTAGGAATTTCCTTATAAGTATAGGAATAAAGCCTTTAAGAATATCTTAGATAATACTAATCTTACTACTATTAAGCTAATACTTATAGTAAGCTTTAAGAAATAATTTAAGTAAGAAAAGGGTTTAATTATTAGTCTAGTAAATTTAGGAGAATTTAAATGCCTATAACTAGGTGCTTTAGGATATAGTTATAATCTATATTAAAATTATATAATATTTACTAGTAAAATAAAATAATTTTATTATATTAAAGCTATAGAAAGGAAGATTTACTATTATAATAGGCCCCTTATATAAAGGTAGTAAAAAAAAGCTATAGAAGTGGGCTATAATAGTATAAAGTAGGCGCCCTATATAACTCCACATATAATTTATACCCTGTAATGTCGGTGCAAAGTTTGCACCGGCTCGTGGATCAGACCCTTAAGCTCCCGAAACGTGGCACTCTGCGCCTTTCACACTTGCAAGCTGCCCGGCATTCCGGAAGCTTTCAGCCAATCGACGCTGAGCCTCGACACTTGTGCTGACCTGCAGGGCAAATACGCAAATACAGGGCTCCGGCTGCCTTGCCTGGGCAACACAGGACCTTCCTTCCACATGTGCTTGATGCCATGATTTCATTTGCTAGAGGCTTTGGTCAAACACATTACGGATTACCCAGCGAGCGTCTAGTTCTGCCGCCTGGTTCTGCACGACAGGTTCTTTGGTGGTACGTGGTCTGGTTGTGCCCCGCCATCAGCATCTAGACAATCATCTTCAGAAAACATCCTTCAACCTCGAGCGGAGCGGATTACAAGGAGATCGCTGGCTATGCAATCCGTAATTCCACCATCTTAAAATCCGAGATTGCCTGTCAGCGTGGTTCGGCCGCCGACGGCGAGGGCTCGCTTGTTGCCTGGACCTGGATTTGCAGCATTGCAGGCAGGGTGCAGGGTCCCGTGTGGGGACAATCCGGCCAATTGATCAATTCCTTACGGACTACATAGGCCCGGCTTCTCCACTCGGAAATTCCTCGACGTTCCTGGCTGGACAGTTGACGACCGACTTCGCTCTTTGCACTCATTGTCTGTTTCGCTTGCTTCCGCCGTTGCGCTCAGAATTTTGCTCTCCCCCCAACCTCGCAGCGCTGCCGTCAATCGCCCGTCATGTCGCAGGAGAAGCCGCTTCCCTTCGCCTATCAGTTCGCCGCGGGTACGTCGCCCGATCACAAACCCTCCACTTGTCCCGTTATTTCGGAAGCTTGCTGACCCACACGTCGCAGGCGCCATCGCCGGCGTGTCGGAGGTATGACGACTCATGCAATGCGATCAAAGGAAAAGGAACGAGCATCACACTAACGGCGACTCATGGTCATAGATCTTGGTCATGTAGGTCTTGTTTGAACAGCATGACTGTGACAAGATTGCGTGCGCATGGCTCGAGTTCTAACCACTTTCTTCTAGGTACCCGTTGGACGTTGTCAAGACCCGAGTGTACGAAACCATCTCTTTTCACGACCGGAGGACCCTCTTTGAATACTGATTTCTGCAGTCAATTGCAAACCGGAACCGCTACCGGGGCCGAGGCCTACAATGGCATGCTGGACTGCTTTCGCAAGATCATCAGGAATGAAGGGTAAGACGCGCGTGACACGAATATCCCATGACTGTTGGTTTACAAAGTCTGACGTACTTTCCCAGCTTTTCGCGTCTCTACCGAGGAATTTCTGCCCCAATCCTCATGGAGGCACCCAAACGTGCCACCAAATTCGCCGCCAATGACGAGTGGGGCAAGATCTATCGCAAGATGTTTGGCGTAAATCAGATGAACCAGTCCTTGTCCGTCCTGACTGGTGCTACCGCCGGTGCTACCGAGTCCTTCGTCGTCGTGCCTTTTGAGCTTGTCAAAATTCGACTTCAAGACAAGGCCTCGGCCGGAAAGTACAATGGCATGGTTGACTGCGTTGTCAAGACGGTCAAGAACGAGGGCATCTTGACCATGTACCAGGGACTGGAGAGTACCCTGTGGCGACACATTCTCTGGAACGCCGGTTACTTTGGTTGTATCTTCCAGGTCCGGCAGATGATTCCCAAGGCCAGCACCAAGCAGGGCCAGATGACCAATGATTTGATTTCTGGTTCCATCGGTGGAACTGTTGGTACCATCGTCAACACCCCCATGGACGTCGTCAAGAGCCGTATTCAGAACACCCCCAAGGTTGCCGGGCAGATTCCCAAGTACAACTGGGCCTGGCCAGCTGTGTACACCGTTTTCAAGGAGGAGGGTGCCAGTGCTTTGTACAAGGGTTTCCTTCCCAAGGTGAGATGGACCATTCCTCCCCCGGCCCCCCCCAACACCCAAAAGAAAAACGGTATGACGTAGTACTAACCCGTATGCTCAGGTCTTGCGTCTCGGACCCGGAGGTGGTATTCTGCTCGTTGTTTTCACTACTGTCATGGACACTTTCCGCAAATGGCGCTCGTAAAGATATCCCCCAGTGAGATGATGAGGTTGACGGAGAACACGGAGTCATGATCGATGTGCAAAAGATGGTGGTTTTTTGTGGATAAAAAGCTAGACCGGACGGTGTAGTACATGTGAATTACAAGCAAAGCAATGCTGGCCATTCCAAAACTACATCTCGTGTCCTGCAGTCTTATAACCGTGAATGGCCCCGGCCCTCGGCAACGAAATTGATTGAAGCTCATTTACACGCCAATTTGGATCACGCCTCATAACGCGATTTGGTGCGCTCGGGCCAGGTAGGTCCAGTCAGCTATACCATGTCACCACGTCGTCAAGTCCAACGCGCCGCACCGTCACTGCCATTGATTTTTGTATAATTGTACATACACATCTCTACAAAGTCATATAAATCCAGGTATATTTTTACTAATCTGCATGAGTTGGCGAGTAAGAAAAAAAAGAAAAAAAACTGTCAACACCTCATCTGTGTGTTCTCCACGACGCTGTACCCGCCATGATTCGATTCATGGCTTCCAAGCATATGTTGGTAAGAATCAGGCGATTTATGCATTAATTTCCTTTTGAAGCGATGTACTGTCCTGTAAATGAGCCAGGCAAAAATGCTACCAGACTGCAGTAGTTTCAATCAGTGCCCGAACCGTTTCTCATTACCCATAGCTTGAATCCCATTTTGCCGCGTCGTCCCCGATCATCAAACCTGAGGTAATTCCCATTTCGGGCAAATCTTCTCACTCTGCTCCCAGATGTAGCTCGTCTCTGGTCCTCACCCGAGGAACTGATCCCATCGCTGTAAACTTACCAGTCATGCCCAGTGTATTATTGTCCCGAGCATCCCCCCTGCCCCGTCGGTGCTCCCGCACAGTTCACCAACTCCGTGGACGCCATTTGTTTCCCAATTACAGAATGATGGGGCTATCGCAGGTATCGCCAGACGGAGACTGTGAGCCTCGAGATCGCTTGGCCCAGCTGTCCTCGCTGCCTTCCGAGATGTCATCGCGGGGTCGTTTAGATACTTCGCCCCGTGAGTGCCTGGTTCTTTCGTCGGTCTCTCGTGCTGTCCCGCTGCGGCCCTGGTCAGGCCGACCTGCCATGTTTGAAGGTCCGTCGGCAGTGACGGTGGAGTTACTTGCGACGTCACTTTGAGATGCTGATCTCACGAATAAGTCGCTCTCGCTGCGAGCGAGGGGGCTTCTGGAGCCAATGGAGCGCCACGGCATACTGCGGCTTCCGTGGCTTCTGTTGCCCATGTTGCTTCCCGGGATACTCGGGACGAGCTGATTGTAGGGAGTTTCGCTCGCAAAAAGGCCTGTGCTATCTGAGGCCGCGCTTTCACAAGCTATCGAGCCTCGGACGTGAGCGTCTATTGCTCGCTGCGCTTCTTCGGGGCTACGCGATGACATTTGACGGCAGTCGTTTTCCCCTGTCAAGTCAACAACACTTGAATCTTCACTCACGAACAGGGATTCTTCGCCAGGAAGGTGTCGGTCGCTCGAGGTTGAGGCCGGGGGCGATGTCTCCTCACGCTTCGGAGACATTGAAGCCGGCACGGACTCGGTATTTCTGTGCACCGGAATTTGTGCGGGTGCAGCAGCCTGGGATGCGGGATCTTCAAATGTCAGGTCGTTGAGACCTTCTTCAAGACCATCAGTCTCAACATCAGCGGTCAAGTCAACGAAATTAGTAGGACAGTCCGTCATTATAACGTCATTGGAGGACCCTTGACTTGCATTATTCTCCATGTCGGCATTTGCAGATATTGTCTGGCTTTCATCCACAACACTTACAGCGGTTAGAGCTTGTTGGTCTTCTCCGCCATCCGAGTCCGAATCCGAATTCGAGTCCGAGTCTGAGTCTGGTTCCGGTTCCGGTTCCGGTTCTGAATTGGTCACGCTCGAGTGATCCCCATTGGAATCTTCATCGCCGTAATCATCGTCTCGAAGTTCAGGGAGCACCTCGAACATGACATACCAAAGGTCGTCCGGTGGGGTATGATGGGCTAATAAAGGAACGAGGCTTCTCGATTGGGACCTCTGGTGTTCAATCAGGTATTTTGGCTTCCGCACCGTGTTGCGCACATCTATTTCAAACGTTCTGTCCCGAATTCGTTGTTTTCTACCTGACGTTAGCCATACTGTGTGATCCCAGAATGAGATATGTCTAATTCCCCGAAGGCAGTGTATATAGTCGAGCCCTTGGAGGGTTCGCAACGATCGAAACATACGAAAGTTCGGCTGATGTCTAGTTTTTTCTTTCATGAATTTGATCACTCCTTCGCCCTCGTGCCTTCTGCGCATGTACTTCTCAGATGATTCAGGGAGGTAAACCCGGATAGACTTGAGTCTGATTGCTTCTGGCAGCCACAAGAGAGGCTGGGTTCGTCGAGACAGGAACCTATCTCGGCCACTCCTCTCAAATGTGAGATGCTGGGATCCCATCCACAGTATTTCGATGTGTTGCAGGCGCTGTAGTTTGGCTTTGATTCCTGCCCCGAAGCGACCCTATTCGCCGAGGGAGGAGAAAGCAAACGTGTTCTCGCCGTAAAATAGATGACTGCCCCAAAAATGGAGCTTCTTGCAAACCAGTAATGGAGCCAGCAATGCGTTGGGAAGCGTGGCGTTTGTGAGGTTGACCGGCGCATCTCCAATATGAAAGCGATAAAGAAGCCGAGGGTCTTCTTCGCTGTTTTCCAGAGCAGGTGGCTGGTATGGATCAAGACGGGAAAGAACGTGGATTTTCTTCCCATAGAAGCACAAAAGATGCTGAAGAATTTTAAACTGTGTCTTGAGTGGTAAACCTTCAAAGTTAAATTCCTGCAGGGCAGCCACATGCTGCACAGCAGCTTGTGGCGGGAGGCCCGGCGCAACCAACTCCAGGCCCGGAAGAACTTGCCGTGGGTGAGGTGCGATATTTGACTCGCGACAACAAAGTTTGTAGAGTTTCTCGTATGTTCTCAAGCCAAAGGGCAGGGCATCGAAGTTGCCAAGTATGAAATTTCTGAGATGTCCTGGCCAAGTCTTGAACATGTTAGTCAACTTTGACAGGGGGGAGAGTAGATGAGAATTATTTGCTTCTTCGACTCACAATTTCAGTGTGCAAACCTCGACGGCGCCGGAGTCGTTCGATCTCGGCTTCTAATTTGCCAATTTTGCGCTTCAGCTTGTTGACCGTTCGGTGTAATTTTTTATTGCTCTCTTGAAATTTTCGTATCAGATCTGTTGCCTCTGCAAGCCGACATTTTCGAAACTGAGACTTCAGGTGCAAGTTGAACCACTTCTTCCGACACGTCTCTCGGCATTCCGAATTCCAAAAGTCATCTTCTTCATCCGAATGGGCATTCACATCGTCGGGAAATGGATTGTGGTCAATGGTGTTGTCAAAATCCATATCATCATCAGTAATGTTGTTCTTGCAACTCGTGTCAGCGCCGAGTGAAGGTTGCTAGAATAGTAAGATATACAACTCACATCGAGCCATCCCATATCAATATGTTCCGTAAGGTCAACAACCTCCAGATCATCGTGGTTCTCTTCAACAGCATCGTGACTAGACATTCTTGAAATTAGGCTAAAGATGAATGTTATGTTTCCGTTTCAAAATTGAGATGACTTGAGTACGTGCACTCAAGTCAGAGACGAAGGATGCACTTTTCTAGTCAGGGCGACTTCGGTGAGAGCTAAGCGCAGGTAGCAAGGGAAGGACAGGCAACTTGGAATAAAAATGCTCTGAAATAACGTCACAGTCCTAGTGAGAATTCGAAGAGAAGGGAAAAGGGAGGGGATGTAGAAGGTTTCCAAAGAAAAGAGGAGGTTCAGTCGGATTGAAGCCTCTCATGATGGCCGCTTAGAAGAGGCAACAAGTGTCAGCAGCCGGCCGGCAGTTGGCCAGCAGTTGGCCAGCAGCCGGCCTAGGTACGAATGCAGAAGGTAGGACATTGGACATTGAGCCGAGAAAGATTGAGGAGAAGATAGCGAGATGCGTGAAGCTCTACAGAGGTGTTGCCGTTATTGCAGGTTCACTTGCTGAAAGAATCTTGCTTACTTCGGCTTGTGTGGAGTACAGGGTATGAGTATTGAAGTAGGAAGAGACGTGCGAATGCCTCTTTGGTGCCAGTAAGATGCCAACCTTGGACAATTGGTTGCTCAGTGGAACAAGCTGCCCCTGCTATCTGTCTGGGGGAATCATTGAGCTGTGATGTCCGCGCTCTCTCTGGGTCCCCGAAGTTGGAAGTTGGGATGAGAGATGGTTGAATTCAAAGCTTAGGATGAAAATGGCACGATGATGGGCGGGTTTATGTAAGCTTTGTGTGGGGGGGGGTGCACCCCACTGTACCCGGGTACTTTAGTGTGGCTGCCTCCGCAGTCCGCTGAAGACTGAAGGTGACACTGCGAATGTATGTCGCCAGTGACGTACATATTGCATTGCATTGACAGGCAATTCAAAATGCCGTTTAATTTGTACTCGGTGCTGGCTCCCCGGTCGACTGAATCTGCCAAAGTAGTACATGACTTGGTGCAACTGGGGTGTCGCGCATGCATTCGAGGGTACCGACAACAAAAGTCTGACGTGACGTGACGTCTCCCCCCACCTCCAGCCATGTGCGTACGCAACCCAGCCTCTGCGCTACGGACTACGGAGTGCGTGATCCGTACCCGATGGGCCATGGTTAATACAGAGACCAGCACCAGACCCGCTGAGCCTGCGCTTGAGGAACAAATTGAAATCTTTTACCACTCGCATCCGTCTTCTCAACGACCTGCGCCTTTCCATCACCCAGAGCCCTCCAGAGCCCGTGCATCCCCAAGGCACTGTTGCTTCATCAATCCCTGGATACCGCCCTAACGCACTACGCTGTTCGTCATTTGTCCTGCCAGGCGCTTTGGTCGACCCTCAACACCACGTGCTCTTGTGACGGAGGCAGTTCAAACCCAACCCCACGAACGCTTTGTGCATCTTGCCCAACGGCCCCTCGCTCCCAAAGCACAACTCGGAGCAGGCGCCTTGTCATCAAGAGGAGTATCCGAGGCTGTCGTACGCATTGTTGCGACACAAGGCAGCCTGCGATTCCCTTTTTCTCTGCGCCGATACAAGAACCCGACAAGCCAAGACCCCGGCTTCGTTCATTCTTGGACCCGTCGCCGCCCACACTACTGTTCCGCCACCATCATACTCGAAAATACCGACTGATAAGACGACTTCGGGCACTGCGTCTTGCTGGAGTAGTGCTCTTTCCCCCTCACTACTCTGCAAAAGGCAGCAAAGAGGCATCGTGGCTCACCCTATAGTTGCCCACCATGTCCAAGGTTATGCGAAGTGTGAAGAATGTGACCAAAGGGTATTCTAGTACCCAGGTCAAGGTCAGAGAAGGTAAAATTTGACCACGGCTCCCGTTTTTCTTGCTGTGAACATAGGCCGACTGACAATATGAGATATTTAGCCACAAGCAATGATCCATGGGGTCCAACAGGCACTCAGATGAGCGAAATTGCTCAGATGACCTTCAATACGTGCGTTTGTCCTCGTCATGATGCATACGTCATCATGTTACTGACCCTTCTGCCATTGACAGGTCGACCGAGTTTTACGATATTATGGATATGATCGACAAACGTCTGAATGACAAGGGCAAGAATTGGAGGCATGTGCTTAAAGCTCTCAAGGTCCTCGACTACTGCCTCCATGAAGGCTCCGAACTTGTTGTTACCTGGGCCCGTCAGAGCATCTATATCATTAAGACTTTGCGGGAGTTCCAGTACGTTGACGAGGAAGGCCGTGACGTCGGCCAGAACGGTAGGAAAGCCTCTCACCAGCAGACGAAATGGGTCGTTTACGCTGATGCTTGATGAATAGTGCGAGTGGCCGCCAAGGAATTGACTTCTCTCATTGTGGACGAAGAGCGACTGCGCTCCGAACGAAGCGACAGAAAGTCTTGGAAGTCTCGTGTGACTGGACTGGAGGAGTTCGCGCCGCAGCAAGCAGAGTCGTCGTCCTCGCGTCGGCCTCGAGAGAGACGCCCTCAAGGTTCCGACGAAGATGATGCCGAATATCGATTGGCTCTGGAGGCCAGCAAGTACCAAGAGGAGGAAGATCGCAAGAGGCGGCAAGGCCGGACGAACGATGATGATGACGACGATCTGGCCAAAGCCATCAAGCTCAGCCAGGAGGAAGATGAGAGAAGGCGCCGCGAGTTGGAGCAGAGCAACGCAAACCTGCTCTTCGACGATGATCCTCCCCAGCCGTCGACGTCGAACCAGCCTCAGTACACTGGTTTCAATCAGGGCTACCAGCAAGGCAATCAGGTGGATTTCTTTGCCAACCCTGTTGATCAAAGTCAGATGATGAACCAGCCCACAGGCTTCATGAATAATGCATATACGGGATATCAGCAACCCCAACCGACTGGTTTCCAATCAAGTTACAACCAGGCTTTTGGCATTCAGCCTACCGGTATGGGCTTGGATCCCTACGGCCAGCAGCCAAATAACATGCCAAACATGACGGGCTTCCAGCCACAAGCCACCGGCTACAATCCATATGCTCAGCAGCAACAACAACAACCTCCCTCAGAGCCTGGACCCCAAGCAGGAAGCAACAACCCCTGGGCCACCAACAAGAACCAACAGTCTTTGTTGATGCCAACACCCACCGGCTCAAATAACCCTTTTGCGCAGAATCGACCGGGATCTTCCAAGCCGACATTCTCCAGCCTGGGGTCCCTACCAGAACAAAAGACCCTTGCAAGCTTCAATACCCAGCCCATGCAGCAGCAGCAGCAGCAGCAGCAGCAGCTACAGCTACAGCAACAGCCCACGATGAAGCCTCCTCCACAAAAGGAAATGAATGAGTACCAAAGCAAGCTGAACAACCTTTTGGCGACTGGAGATGGTATGGATACGTATGGTAATACTGGAGAGCTTCGTATTCCCGCCCAGCACACAGCTCCAGGGACGTTCGCCAACAGTGCTGGTTCTGGCGTTCAACGAGACATGACAGGGAATCCCTACATGCGCCAGCAGTTCACGGGCATGCCCAGTGTATCATATGGTAGTCAGCCAACCAATGGTCAGGGCAGCAACAACCCCTTTGGAGCCCGCCCACAGCAGCAAAATGGCCAGGGCCAAGATCTTATCCAGTTCTAGTCTGATTTCTCGGATAAACTCTATGATTCCCCTCTCGTCTATTCGAGACCATAGCATTTGGCCGAAAACTTCTCATTGTGCCACCGTTCATTCTCACCATCACCAATGCCACGGCAAATTTCCTCACCCCTCATGGAACTATTCATTTTCCTATTGTCGTGCGGGAATCTCTCCCAAAAGGATCCAGGAATGTCACTTTCTCACGGCGGAGCGAAGAAGCATCATGATGGTTGGAGCAAGCCTAGTTGTTTGTGAGTTGGGGAGGAGTTGAGACGGTTTTATTTCTGTTCTTTATTTTGATTTATTGGCACGGGGTATGCACAAGTGCCCGAGTACTGTGTAACGGTTATTTAGAAAGCGCCCTTCCTCCATTCAAAACCCTAGATCTGACTTAAACGTGATTTCATGCTATTAAAATGTCCAAGTGAAGTCCCTGATCGCCGCAACGCCTATGTATCGCCTCCCGGCCCCACACTGCAACCCGTGCGGGCCAGCCTCGCCTTACCCAACGGCATGGCTGGGCTGGTGGCAGAGTCGTGGCCGAGGCTCGTTGTGCCTGGTTTTGGTCATGGTCGCGGTCGCGGTCGGCCCTATGTATTGGAAAACGCCTGCCAGGAAACGGCTGCATAACAAGTTCGCTGGATGCACCGACCTAATCCAAAAAAACCGGAAGGGTCGATCTTGACCGAATGCTCCGCCAGCTTCTACCTCGGCTGTCCCGAGCCCGATGTAGGCTGATGAAACCTTTCCCATGTATGTGCAAGTTTTTGCCCTCCCACCCCCGGCCGATGTTCAGCTCGCCTCCTCCATCATTTGCATAAACTCGTCCAAGCTCACGCCGCCTTTCCCATCGTGGTCAAGGTGATCAATCATGCTCTGAATCTCCTCGTCGCTCAAAGTCCTCTCGTCTTTGATCTCCTGCGCCAGGTGCCTCAAATCTTCTACCGAGATGAAGCCGTCCTGGTCATAATCAAACATGGCAAACACCTTGGCAGCTTCCTCGCGCGGATCCCGGTTGGCGATGAGCTTGGCGGCGCAAAGTCGGAACTGGTCCAAGTAGACGTGATATCTGTTGACGGGGCAAGATTGCTGGTCGTGCCACTCAGGGGGAATAGAGCCATATGTTTCGAGAAGTTGAAAGTATTCGGGTTTGGAGAGATCGAAGCCCAGAGCTGCAAGGGAATGTTTGAACTCGTAGGAGTTGAGGTAGGACTTTTTCTTCATGTCCATTAAGTCGAACTATTGTGTTTGTGTCAGCTACCAGATCTGTTTGTATGCTCAGGACGATTACGGGCGATGAACAATCAGGGAAAAAAAAAAAACCGTAGGTACTCACTACTACGTCAATGTGTTCGCGATCTTCGTCAGCAATGGAGCTATATTCTTCGTTTGTTGAGACCTGGGGAGCTAGGGGCGGTCTTGGTTGTTGTTGCTGCTGCTGCTGCTGGTGCGAAGATTGCTGATTTTGTTGGTACTGCTGTTGCTGCTGGATGGAACCAACTCCTATTGAACGGCCCGGGAACGGGCGCGGTGTCGCGTGAGGATTCATATTATTTTGGGAGAGTTCGTCGTCAATTTGTCACCAGCGCGAGTTGTTGATGGGACGGAGTCCCTTTGGCAGAGGTGATTGATGATCGCTCGGGGTCGAAAGGGGTCAGCAAGACAAAACACAAGCTAGAAGTATATCGTTGCGATGTGATATTGCGGTCGACTACAGATGTTAATGGCCTTGCGAGGCTCAGATTGGTGAGTCGACAGGGTGCAAGGTGGTTTTTTATTATTATCGTCAAGTCTCGGCCAACGTGAGGGTACTTCGCACAGAGCAGCACCACAAAGAAATGGAAAGTCTCCCAATTCAGGTTTGCGACGCGCCTGGTCGGAGCCACGCGACTCTGGTCCCAGGGCCAATGGCGCACCGGCCCGCCAGCAGGTCTCTAGCTCGCCAAACGTGAGTCAAGTACTTGCAGGGTGTTCTCCAGGCAGAAGTGACCAATCTGCCAAGCATGGGCAAGTGCGGCTTCTGATTGGTAGAACTTGGCTGGCCGCTCAACCTCGACCAATTAGGTACGGGAATTTCGGTCTGAGGCAGCAGTGCCCGAGCCCGGAGGCCCAGCTCTTTCTCGCCCAATCAATGAATGACCAGATACGAGCCATCAGCAAAAAGCTGGCTTGGCTTCCTTGACCTGCCCCCTCTGCCCTCTGCCCTCTGCCACCTGCCATCTGCCACCTGCTAACGCTCTCGTCTGCTTGACAAGAAGCCAAAAAAGACGCCTGGGTGAAAAAGGGCACGCCACCCGCTCTCCTCCCTCAGAGCTGCGTCTTCAACTTGTCTTTCCTTTTGATCATTCTTCTTTCTTTGTGATAAATTTCATTGTTCCAACGTGCACTTCTCCTTGGATACTGTGCAGATAGTTGCAAACGCAGAACCCTCCTTTGTGAGGTCCGGCTTTTTTCGTCGTGTCGGCGCGCGCTCCCTGCCAACGAGACATCGCGCCAGCGAGCATTACTCGAATTGGCTTGCATCGAGAAGCATCGCGGCGAACAAACGACGCTCTGGATCTTCCGCGGCGATTATACAGTATTACCGACCGTAGTTGACGCGAAAAATTCAACGCCCGGAAACTGCCGAGGAGGTTCGTCGCGCGGAAAGGTCTAGGAGCTCTATGCTCGGACGACGGCCGACTCTGAACACGAAATTTGATCTACTACCAAGTCAGTGAGCATGTCGTTTGGTAGCGGCGGCTTCGGCGGCTTCGGCCAAAACAATAATAACCAGCCATCCAGTGGATTTGGTGGCTTCGGCTCCAACAATACTTCGACAGGTACGTGTTTTCATTGCGCGAAATGGCGACGGCAGCTATCGAAAAGCGAGCGAGCGAGAGTGGCCATTCATTGACACGCTTTGCATCAGGCTTTGGGACGTCTAATTCTGGCGGGTTCGGGCAAAACAATGCCGCTGGCGGAGGCATATTTGGAAATAACAACAACGCTGCTACCAGCGGCGGCTTTGGGACTTCAACATCTGGTACGACCTCGACCGCCGACATTCGTGTTTGACTTGTTGTCACCTTTACCCTTTACCGTTACGTCTACTTTGAACGACTTTGAATTGCTCGCGTTGTCTATCACGTTGCTGACCTATTTATTCATTTTTTATTTACAGGTGGTTTTGGAGCTACTGCCAGCAGTGGAGGCTTCGGTAGCAAACCTGCTTTCGGTACGAGTACCTCCGGAGGTCTCTTCGGCGGAGGTGCCAACAACAATACCACCACCAACACGTCCACGTTCGGGGGCTTTGGTGCCAACAACAACACAACAGCTCCCACTACTGCTTCGTCGCCTTTCGGAGGAGCTAGCAATACTGGTGGTGGGCTCTTTGGCGCGAATAAGCCAGGATTCGGTGCATCAACCAACACTGGAGGTTCACTCTTTGGCGGTGGAACCACGAACACCGGTGGCTTTGGTACAACCAGCACCGGCTTCGGCACTGCAGGCGCAGTAGGCGACCCGCCGGGCACTGCATCAACCCCTTTCAATGCATATACAGAGAAGGAGCCGAACACCTCGACCTCGAACTCTTTCCAAAACCTCCTGTTTCAAGAGCCCTACAAGAAGTGGTCGGCTGAGGAGCTTCGATTAGTGGACTACACGCAAGGACGCCGACACGGCAATGCTACCGGTGGTGGGGCTTTTGGTGTGAGCTCTGGATTCGGGGGGTTTGGAGGCAACACTAATGCTCCCCAAGCAAATACAGGGTTCGGAGCCAATGCTGCCAATACGACTGGCGGTGGGCTCTTTGGCAACAATGCGACCAATACTACCACCGCCAGTACTGGCTTCGGGAGCGGTGGGTTCGGCGCGAACACCCAAAATAATACTGCCAGTGGTGGCCTGTTTGGAGGCGCAAACAAAACTGGCGGAGGCTTGTTCGGCGGTAGCAACAATACTCAAACCCAGCAAGCTGGTGGAGGCTTGTTTGGAGGTGGCTCTGGTGGATTTGGTGCTTCAACCACGACGAGCACTTTTGGAGCAAACACCGCCAACAACAACAACACTGGTGGTGGACTTTTCGGAAACGCTGCCAACAAAACAGGCACTGGATTCAGCTTCGGGAATACCAACAACACGACCGCGAACACTGGAACTGGCTTTGGCGGCAATACAGGAGGCGCCTTTGGTTCGACGACGAATAGCACTGGCTCTGGCTTATTCGGAGGCGGCAACAACACTCAGTCCACCGGAGGTGGCCTTTTCGGAAATAACAACAACAACCAGCAGCCACAACAGCAACAGCAACAGAATACCGGAGCCGGGTTCGGCACTGGCTTTGGTGGTCAACAGAACCAGCAGCAACAACAGAGCGGAGGTTTGTTTGGCAACCAACAAAAACCTGCAAGTGGCGGACTTTTTGGGGGTAGCACGACCAACACAGCTTCAGGTGGTGGTCTCTTCGGAGGCAGTAACACGCAGCAACAGCAACCCACCGGCGGAGGTCTCTTTGGAAACGCAAACTTTTCTTCTTCGGGAGGAGGCTTGTTTGGTGGAAACGGTGGGAACAAACCAGCTACCGGGTCAAGCCTATTTACCGGTGGGAACACCAGTCAACCTGCTGCGAGCGGATCTTCACTGTTTGGAGGAAACAATCAACAGCAACAACAGTCAACTGGCGGTGGAATTTTTGGAGCCAGCAACAACCAGCAAAAAACTGGCAGTCTTTTTGGCGGGTCTCTTCAGTCAGGTGGCGGCCTCTTTGGAGGACAGAATAATCAAGCATTGGGCGGTGGTGGCTTGTTCGGTGGCAGCACGAACCAGCAACAGAACCAAAGTACCATGGGGAATTCCTTGCTGGGTAGTACACAACAAATCAACAACGCGCCCCAGGGCCTTACTGCCAATCTGAACGATGTTTCGGCATATGGCAGCCCATCACTGTTTGCGGGTCTTGGTGGAAACGAGGTATCCAATCCTGGCCCCCTTGCCACTCCTCTCAACGGCAATTCAAAACCACGCAAGAGCTCCATTCTGCCCATGTACAAGCTTGCTCCGGCTACGGCGGCCTCACGATTTGCTACTCCCCAGAAACGAGGCTTTGGTTTTTCATACAGCTCGTATGGTACCCCGGGCGGCAGCCCTGCCAGCAGCATCTCTAGCACACCCGGAACCATGGGTCGCAGCTTGCTCGGCCCCAGCTCATCGGGTTCTCTGAGCAAGAGCATTTCGGCAAGCAATCTACGCCGTAGCTTCAACACCGAGGATAGCATACTTGCTCCAGGGGCCTTTACCTCCAGCTTCAATCCTCGCTGGTACGGAAGCACAGGTTCCAAGAAACTGGTCATCAACCGGGACATCCGAAGCGACCTATTCTCAACACCTCAGAAGGACAAGCCGGAGGCTAATGGTGGTGCTCGCAAGCTCTCCAAGCGTGTCAGCTTCGACACAAGCACCCTTGAGGCTGAGGACGGGACTCCAGTCCGCCAAGCGCTCCCAGCTCCCGAAGACACCCCCAACTCGCAGTCCGACGAAACCACACCTCGCCAGAACCGAACAGTGCATGGCACAAATGGTTCACAGACCCCAGAAAAGGAACAGGTCAAGGGCAACGAACTTGCTATTGTGCACGAGGAGGACAACTCGGCCACACCTGAGGCACAGGTGCCTCTTGGATTTGACAATGCCGCTGGCGATTACTGGATGCAACCGACAAGAGACGAGCTGCAGAACATGAACCGGGTGCAGCGCCAGCGCGTGGACAATTTTACTGTCGGCCGCGAACATATCGGCTATGTCAAATTTAAAGTCCCCGTCGACATCAGCAACATTGAACTTGATGATCTGTGCGGCGGCATCATCCAGCTGGAACCTCGATCAGCTACTGTTTATCCCGTCCACGCTAAGAAGCCCCCTGTCGGCAAGGGCCTCAACGTTCCAGCTCAGATTCATTTAGAGCAGTCCTGGCCCCGCGGTGGTCGTGACAAGAGAGTCACCAGTGACCCCAAGAGGTTCAACAAGCACATTGAAAGACTCAAGCGAATCCCGGACACTACATTCGAGAGCTATGATAAGGATACTGGCGTTTGGACTTTTAGTGTCGAGCATTTCACGACTTATGGGCTAGATGACTCGGATGAGGAGTCAGATGAAGATATGGTTCCGCCATCTGCTGTGGACACTCCTACCCGCCAGGTTGGAGCGATGTCTGCCACCTTGGATGGCCCAACTGAAGGAAGTGGTACAGCCACCTTCAGGCAGAACAAACTGTTTCCGGGGGCCTTTGACGAAGACGAAGAGTTGTATGACTTGGAGACCGCTGGTAAGGAGTCTTTTTTAGGTAATAGCTCCGCGGATTCTGCGCCCAACGATGTCAAACTCTCACTGGTTGACGATTATGCCGGTGGAATGGGCGACGAATATGATATGTCCGAGGACGAAGACATGATGAGATCTTCTCCTGGACAGCATCTTGCCGCGGAGCTTGACGACGCCTCGTCGGAAAATGACCAGGATACTAAGAAGGGTACTCCTGGAGGCATTCTCAGAGCTCGAATGAGAGCCGTGAAGGATTCAGTTGGCCCTGTCACGCTCGAGGTTGCTGATGGTGACAATTGGATGGAAATGCTACGAAAGACGGTCAGTCCTGTTAAGCGAGATCGTCAGTTGCTCAGAGAGATGAACGACTCGCCAATCAAGTTCCTCGGGGGATTCGAAGAAGAAGACGACGAGAATGAAACTGTTGGTGACGGTTTGCGCCAATCATCCATCTGGGGAAGAAGTCCGTCCAAAGGAGATAGAGGAAGTGGACCTGCGAGCGCACAAATGACACTGGATAAAGGACGTGGATTTGCGACCAGTATCGACTTGATGAACTCGCTCTTCGAAAAACCTAAGCCCCAGCCTACACGACAGACTCTCTGTGCTTCTGTGCCAGCCAAAGGCTTTCCTGAGGTTGGTGCTTCACTCCGTTGTTGATTTTCTTCTTATATTTGAACTCAGGTCAGATTGTCCTGACGCCCGCGACGGCGGAACCCAATATACTGTAACGCATTTGCACATGAATACAAATACTGAACTGAACCCGTCTCTCTTTTGAATAGTGGCCGTACGAACGTCAAGACAAGAACTTTACTGTCAATGAGGAAGAAAAAGCATATCACGATGCTCCCCGCCCGACGTGGGGCCCTGACGAGACCCTGGTAGTGACGAGATTTTCGGACGCGACGCAATTTCGACGTAGCCTGCGTGACAACTCGGACATTCTCCAATTCCAACGATCCGGCATTCAGACGAAGAGACAAGACCTCCGCCTTGCCAAATTCTCCGCACAGGTAGGCAAGCCACCTTTTACAGAAATTTGTTTTTTTGCGTGTCTTGATCAATGCTAACGCGACGGCAGTCCTCGAAAAAGTTCCTCCGTGCCCAGGATGAAGTAACGGAAATCAAGCTGATCAATGATGTTCCGATGGCGACACTGCGCGCAGCCAGTCTCCAGGGTGTATTTCACCGTCAACAGATGAATGATCCAGCCCACATCAATGAGAAGCGAGTATGGGAGCTAGCCAGTATTCTGTTCGATAGCATGCCTGGTGCCAACCCGAGTGAGCCCGAGCCCTTGGTGCGGAAGCAAAAGCTGACAAAGTTCTGGGCCGAACTAGTAGAACAAGCCTCAACCACTAACGTTGGCCTCGCTGGTTCAAGCGAGGAGAAGGCTGTTGCAAGTTTGGCAGGACACCGGGTCACGGAAGCATGCAAGTTTCTCCTCGACGGCAAGAATTTCCGTGTAGGGACTTTGGTCCCCTTGATTGGCACTAGCGACGCAGCTAAAAAGGACATGAGAGAACAACTCAAGGCCTGGCACGACTCCAAGATGCTTTCCGAGTTTTCAGAGGCTATTCGCACCATTTACGAGCTTCTCAGCGGCAACGTATGTGTCTGCGAAGGCATGAAGAATGCTCCTGTCGAGGATCGAATAGATTCATTCGTCATTTCCAAAAAGTTTGGCCTGGATTGGAGACAATCCTTTGGCCTTCGGTTGTGGTACGCCATCTCGCAGCATGATAGCGCTGCCCTAGCGGTTTTGAAGTTCATGGACGACGTCAACCAGGACAAGGAGGATCTGCCGCGACCGTGGTATCTTGAACAAGGCCTGAAACCCCTCTGGGATGATGTGAAGGAGGGAACGCGCCAGGATCTCTTGTGGGGTCTTCTACAGCTGTACGCCGACGAGAAGACGGATCTGGAAGCCATTTTGCGGCCTGAAAACTCACAGCTTTCACCTCTGGACATGAGATTGAGCTGGCAGCTCGGTCAAGCTCTGACCTCGACCGGCCGAGTCTCGTTTGGTCAAGATGGGGATGAGAAGGCAGATGCCGCGACGATTGCATATGCTGCGCAATTGACTGCTTCCGGTGAGTGGCTGGAAGCGATCTTTGTTCTCCTGCATCTACGGCATTCGTCAGCTCGCATGAAAGCCATTCGGGAACACTTGTGTCGACATGCCGGCATGATTGGCCCCGACACGGGCTCAACTTTTGCCGTCTTGACCGAGAAGTTCCAGATCCCTGCAGCATGGCTATGGGAGGCACTTGCACTCTACATGCGCAGTGTCAAGCAGGATGCCTCGGCAGAAGTGCACTGTTTGCTTCGTGCTGGCGAGTTTGCCGAAGCACACCGGGTTCTGGTGCAGCAAGTTGCCCCTCAGGCCGTGATTGAACGTGACTACTCGACGCTATCCTCGCTATTGTCGCAGTTCCAAGGCCGGGCTGAGTCCATCCCAGAGTGGACCCAGGGCGGCGAGATTTACAGTCAATTCCTGAGTCTCGTGCAGCACCGCGGCAAGGGCGAAAGCACTCCGCCAGCGCTGCTTGAGAAGTTGCTGGCCGGCCTTGACGCCATGAATGGGCACGTGGGAGAAACCGAGGTTGTGCGGTACGCTGCCGTGTCTGACATGGCTGACGAAACCGCAAGAGAGATTCTGAAGCTGGCCAAGAAAAAGCAGGTATGTTTGTCTGTGTACTTGATTTAAGTCTCGATTGCAGATTGCGAGGGACAAGACCACGACTAACTTGACCGACTAGGACATGGAACTGCGATCAAGGATTCTCAACCTGCCACTGACACAAGATCGACTGCTGGCATACTCGATTGATCTCAGCATGGATCGATACAGAGAAGTAATGTCCCATTGAAGGGCGCGGGGACGGAGGCAGATGGGGTGTACGAGGCCGCGGAGAAGGGTTTGAAAATTCCTGTTTGTGGGTTTGGTTTGAGGGTTGATTTTATTTTCTGGTACAATGCGGTTAAAAGTTGCGGCGGAATCGCATCGCACTGGCTGTGTTGAGACGAGAGAGGCTCCCGCGCGAAGCCTTGCGAGATTTCAGGAAAGGGTTTGGACGGGACATGGTGAGGGACTGTAGAATAGCGCGTAGATAGAAATCCAGCCTTGTTGACATGTTGGAACATGGATGCCGTCGGTGAGCCATTATCTGAACCATCTCGACTCCCTTTCCTTTGCTGATCGATCCCCTGTCAAGAGAGAGGGTGGAGAATGGGAACGTCTGTCTACGGAGTAAAACCTCGTGGTATTTCAAAATTGTACATGGCCAAAATAACTTCAACCCATTGCCGAGTCAAACATTACAAACATGTAAAAGTAATCCTACCAAAACTTGGCACAGCATACTTGGGCTGATTTGACTCCTCATTCGCCAGAGATCCGTAGATTAGTCCATGCGCAAAAAAAAAAAAAAAAAAGACACTTAATTTCAACCATGAAATTAAGAGACCATGTCATGTCAGTCGGGCGTCAGTCATTCGTCCTCTCCTTCCGCATCAACATCCTCCTCATTCGCACCATGACCTGCTGCGCGTGCTGCATCGGCTTCGGCTTCGGCTTCGGATTCGCCCTCCGGGCTTGCTGGCGCACCACCGTTTGTGCCTTGACCCTGCTTACGCACGACACCCATAGAAACCCGGACCTCATCTTGTGCGGCGGGCTCTTCTTCTATCGCTGGGACTGGCACAGCTTCTATGCCTTCACCCAACCCGGACCGCTCCTGGGTCTGCTGCTTGTCTTTCCAGCCGGGCGGAAGTCCCGGTCCACTATCCGCGTTGCCATAATCGGACTTCTTAGTTCCCTTGGGCCATCGTCCAGGGCCACGGCCCGTTCCACCCGCCCGTCGCCTGGCGCTGTTGTTGCGAGGGCGACTGGCAGTTGAACGACGACTGCTTGAGCCTCCGCTTGGTCTGGGTCTGGATCTAGCTTTGGGCTTGGCCGACGAGCTGCTTGCCGTTCGCAGGGCCGGTGGTCGGCTGACACTGTTTCGGTTTCGGTCAGCCCGTCGATTCCCTGGGAGGGGCGGGAACACGGTAAATCGCGACACAGGTATGTCTTTGTAAGGAGCCATCCAGGGAATACACTCTGCCGTCGCTATAGCATCTTGCATCGTCTCGTCTCCGGGGCTCGCGTTCTCTTTATCTTCCGTCGCGATTTTCTCAATCGATTTGACTGGTTCTGGAGCTTCTGGGGTTTCCTGCTCGCCTTTTCCCTCGGGATCCGATGGCGGTTGCACTTTTCCATCAGCACCGTTGGCAGTCCTGGGCTCCTTGCTTTTTTTTGCGGCCAAGGCATGGCCCTGGCCCTCCTGGACCTTGGCCTCGTCGTCCTCCCTCGGAGCAATGGCGTTGAGGGGGTGGCCAAGCTCGAAGTTGACCACGTTGCTTCGGCCCATGACGTAGGGTGTCCAGGCAAGGGCAGACGGTTTCAATTTGACATAGCCTTTTGATTCCCACTTGGCAACGTAATGGCGGCAGTAGTCCAAGTCCACCCGGAACGCATACAAGTGTGTCTGAGCATCTCGTACCAAGGCACGCAGTCCCTCGAGAGCAGATACAACATCGTCAGCTGTCATACCGCTGTCATGTGATATTTTTTTGACGCTCAAGCCTTCCTTCTTGTGTCTATCTCCGTCCATGTAGTCGAGGAAATATCGGCAAAGTTCTAAACGCCAGTAATTTCGATACGACACGAGGCCCATGTCAGAAAGCGGTTTCTCGGGAGATCCTGTTTTTTCTTCGACTTTGGTGAGAAGGTAGGAGAAATCGATGAGTAAGTTTCCGTACCCCTTGCGTTGATGAATCGGTAGCGTCAAGATACATGACACGTTGTTTTGACTGCTTGCCCGCTTTTCCTTTGAGAAGTAACCCACAAAATGATAGCCTGTGTCATCAAATTCACAAAGAACATAAAACAAAAATGGCTCCACGTCGAAATACAAGGTCTTGGATCCAAGGAACAGCTTGGCGAGAAGGCAGAGATTCTGGCAGTACACCGGGTGTTTGCGACCATCCACTTCGAAGATGGATACGGATTCGTGTCGATAGATCTCGTCCCCAGGGGGGTGCTTGGTACCGCATTTTAGTTTGTGGCGCCATGCAACGTAATCTGAATTCATGTACTTCAAGCAGAATTCGCAAATGTAGAGGACGCGGTTCCTGCTGTATTCCGCAGGGTATGGAGCCGCGTACCAGGTGTCAATCTCCCATCCACCAAACTCGATGCATTCAATTTGGCTGGCGTTGTCGCTATTCTTTTTAGGTTTACGCATGGGCAGGTCTGCTTCGGCTTGCACGGCAAGAACTCTTGCTCTCCACTCGTCTTCTGCCTTTTGCTTTGCCTGTTCAAGTTTCTTGCGATCCTCAGAGGTCGGAAGGGTCTTTGATGTGTCGGCTTCACTTTCGGTCAAAATCCCACCGTAGGGTTTGCCTTTTAGTTCATCCGTCTCCCTGTCGAAAAACGAATAGAAGGGTTGGGAATATGACTCTGATGTGAACGGAGTAGGCATGGTGGATATCATGGTCTGTACGGCAGCGGCTGGGGGTCGTGCTGGGGTTGAACGTGGTGCTTGTTGTGACTGTGGTTGTGACTGTGGTTGTGACTGTGGTTGTGACTGTGGTTGAGGTTGAGGTTGAGGTTGAGCATTGTTGCTCTCTCCACTGCCGACGCCGACGCCAGCGCCGCCGCGTCGTCGGTCTCGCTTCCTCCTCGACAAGATTTCCTTGAGGTTACCTGGACGAACTTCGATTCGAACCACGAGCGACGTACGTGATCGTTTTTCAATGGTGACCGGTGGTGGTCGCGCGGCTTTCAGCCGTGAACTTCTGGACGACACACCTCGCGAAGGCTCAGCAGAACGACTGTCGCGAACAGAATCTTCACCGTCTGTCGTATCGATTGATTGGTTTTTTCGACGCTTCTTGATCGTTGAGATTGCATCATCTGGTTCAGCAGACCCGGATCTGCGTTTTCGTGGTTGCCGGGAGTTATCCAGCAGGTATTCATCGAGAGCCAATTCGTCTATGCTCGAACCATCATTGACCCCGTTTGGGAGTCGAGTCGGAAGCATTTCACCAACGAGCTTTGGTCGATGCGACAGCTGAGAGCCAGAGCCTTCTTCAACTCCAACTTCAACATCATCTGCATCTGCACCTTCGTCTTCATCTTCACTTTCAGGTTCGACATGAGCGCATTCGGGACATTTCCATGCTTGAGCACCTGCAATCAATTAGTACACGCCCAGGGAGGCCGCCGTTTTCTTCTTCTTGTGAACTCAAGAACGCACTGTTTTCTTCCGTCATTGCAACCCGAGCAACCGCACCGCGGGCGCATTGTTGATGGGCTAAGACAGTTGTTAGCAAAACGGCTTCCATACGTGTTTGCCAGTAACAATCTGACTTACCATTGTCACCACATCTTGAACAGACGAGAAACGCCTCATAATCTTCGCTAGGATCGTTCTCCTCGTCTTGTTTGCAAAATATGCAAGTATGTAGCGGGCCAGCGTCTGACTCTTCTGACTCTTCTGACTCTTCTTCATCAGCGTCTCCACGCTCTTCCCAGACACCTTCTTCTTCTTCCTCCTCCTCTTCGTCCTCTGCACTGGCCGCATCGCAGACGTCGCTTTCCATTTGATCATCGGATTCGGCGGGTCGCACCTTGACTGCACCTACGGCTTCGTCATCTTCTCCTACATCTTCTTCGTCATCCTCTTCTTCATTCTCAGTATCTCTTGGCGCAGCACTCCCCACAACTATCTGTTGACTCATCGAATCGTTATCCTCTTCGCCGGAAGCATCGAGGTCCAGCTCCTCTCCAGAAGCGTCTTGATCGCTCAACTCATCATCATCGCTCGCAGAGCCCTCGCCATTGCTCTTGGGTGAAGGTGATGCTGAGCGAGACGAGGCCACTTGCACGCCAGTTCCACCACTGTCGCAGTCGCCTTCCTCCGAGAGTAGTACGCTTTGCTGGAGCTCTTCTTCCATGGCCTGCGCACTTGGCATTTTGTCCCAGCTTCCCTAAGCAGATACCATATATAGTATCCTCAGTTGTGGGCATATCGATTCGAAAAGGGTTTTGCGATTGAGATCGGTCGAGCTTGGGGGCTGACAACCATGATTAGAATACCACGAATGTTCAAGCACAAGCTTGGCCCGCGGGACTTTCGCCAATGTCAACTTAAGCTTCAGCTACAGGTAAAAGATGAAAACCAAAGTAGCATACCTTGCACCCGTAAAAAAGAAGCCAGTCGCGGTGGACAGTCGTTGGTGATAATCGCAAAGTCGCAGGGAGCTCAGGCGCGTTATGTTGGTAATATGGAAGGCGCGAATGCGGCTGCGTACAGTGCGCTATTGTCACAATCACGCGCATACAGGGCGCATACGATCGCATATTACACGCGCAGCTATAAATTTGGGACCTCACAGTGTGTTTTTTCCGATGTTTGTACTGTCTTGTCAGCAGGTGTTGAAATCTTGCCGCCTCAGGCACCCTATCTGGAACCCCATCTGGAACTGAGGCTGTTGAGCGACCACGGATATGCCTGACACTAGAGCATCATCTACGGCGGAGGACTACCAGACGACGAACGCCAATTGGAGCCACTGTCGAGTGCATCGGCTTGCGAACCGGACTACAGACTACACGTTTTCCCCCAGATTTTATAGAGAGTCTACAGAAGTCCGCTGCAGCGGCCCAACATCCATCATGCCGGTTCCTTTCGAGACCCTGTTGCCCTATGCCATCATGATTGGTGTACGTACTCAAACCGATGCACGCGAGATGAAATTATTCGATTACTCACATCAAGTCCTAGATGTTTGGCGTTACAGGAACGGGTCTAGCTGTTGTCAAGACCTGGCGCAACGAGGGCAAGCGACCTCGCTACTCACTGGATCAATGGGACAGAGTATGTTTCGAGCCTCTACAATCTGAGTAACCCCAACTAGCTTTGCTAAAATTATATGCAGCAAAGTAAGAAACCGAGATTTCAGTACGCACGTACGGCCCAGTAGATGCTAACCGGACCTGGCGAAGTGATGGAACGTGATCGCAGACTTACGGGAACCCTGAGAGGGCAAATAGCCAAGCCAGAAGCACCATCAGGCTTCGAATTTAGCAATGGTTGGAGGGTGCGTGCAGCAGTCATTGACTTCAAACTTCGCCAAAGATTGCACTAACACGTTTATGTTATAGATGGAAAAACGATTCACTTAATAGCCTCGAGCCGAACTCCACGCAAAGAATGAAGTTCTGTCACACAAAATGTATATATAAAGCTAGTCAAATCCAGGGGAAGACACAATGGGTACAGCTCTGCCATTCACGCAATTCGACCACAACGATTGGGTGCGGACGTATGTGGAGACGTTCATAACATGAGTTTCGAATTGTCCTGAGTATATCATATTGATACCTCCGGCCTGTTTTTATTCAAATTCTCCAGTAAAGTACAAGCCTGGCACATTTCCTGACTTGACATGTATCCGCATTTGATACATTGGCCGAGTGTTTGCATTGGCGCGGTTGAGCGCTCTTTCGACCCTCGTCCACCACGGATGGGGAGCTTTACAGAGCCATCGCCAGCGGAATCATTCTTGGCTGTGACTTCAGTCTCAAAACCTGCAATCTGGCCATTTGCCTTCAGCTTGGCTTCCATCTGAGCGAACTCACCCCCTGAAGTCCGCCCGTCAGCTGAACCACAACCTCCTATGCCCTCACCTTCGTCGCAAGCGCATGCGTCTTGGTTTTTGTCCGGTGTAAGCCGTGCCATGTCCTCTCCACTTCTTACAATGTCCAAGATGGCACTTGGCCGTACTTTTTCCAAGCTTTTGATCAGTGTCCGGGCAGTCCCCCGGAATGCTTCTGGGCTATAGATGCATTCTGTGCTGAAATAATCCAGTTTCTTGTGGTGAGCGTAGAGCACAATCTCCTTTTCGTAGGCATACTTCAGTGGCTTGCTTCTCTTGACCTCGCTTGAAGCGCTCCCTGTCACTATGCTCGTACTTCGTGAAAGACGAGGCAGATCACCTCTCAACAGATTCATCAAGACAGTCTCCGCAACGTCGTCAGCGTTGTGTCCGGTGATGACATGCCGAATGTCCAACATCTTGGCCCCTCGGTCCAAAGCTTGCCGACGGAAAACTCCACAGTATGTGCAGTTCCCTTTCTTCCCTATCGTCTCAACGACTTGGTCCATGGTCCACCCGTAAAGTTCGTCATATCCCACGATTTTCAGGGGCATCTCATATTGGACTGCATTTCGTTTTACGGTTTCGAGCGAATCATCTCGGTACCCTTTAATGCCTTCGTCAACACTCAGAAGCACCAAATCCAATTCATAATGGTGCCGCTCATTCAACGTTTTCATCACAGATGCTAGCACTGTTGAATCTTTGCCGCCTGATGCGCCTATCGCCACGCTTTCGCCAGGGAAGAATAATTTGGAGGAAGTAATCGTGTGGTGAACTTCATCTTCAAAGACAGAGATGAAACATTCTTTGCATAGCTTGTGATGGTTTTTTGGTCGTTTTATGACGGCGCGATTGCCACATCGCAGGCAAGTCGCTGGAGGCATAGTCACAACACCACAAAAGTAATGAAGTTGGTCGAATATGAGTCGTTCCTGGAAAGCCTGGAAAGAGATAAAAGCTTGTTCCTTGTCTTGTGGGCGGACTCTCAGAACAGAGTTAGGTTCTTTCTTGTTTGCGCAATATATTTATGTCTGCTCAAGTCGTTCTTTCTGCTGTTGAGTATCTCATGCAAAAGTCTTTAGTATTCTCAATATCAGCCGTTCATGATGTCTCCAGCAGCCAATCGATTGGGCCGCAATTCCAGCACTTAACTTTTTGCTCAATTGAAAGAAACGTGCACGTGACCGAGACTTTAACCAAGAAAAACAGCCACGAGCATCAGCCACAAATGCATTAGAAACACATTCTTTTTATTATGGAGCATCTTGCGACTGTAGTGTGGCGCAATCGAAGCCCTAATTTTCTGCCCACCATCCCATCTCATATCATCTTTTTTCGACCTTGCTATTCCTTCTCAACCCACCAATCCGGCAGCAAGCATCCTCTGCTCTTCACGACTGAGCAACGCCGTCACAAGAACAAAATGGTAAGTTGCCAAGATGACACTGAAAGGCTCTAATGGCCACAGTTTTTGAGTTAAATGCGCGAGAGCTTTTCTTGATCCTCGGCGCTTTTTAGCATGTCCATACTCCAATGGGCGATTTATAAAAAAAAAAACCTCGTGGAGGTTCCGCCGGCATCGTCGAACGAGATGCAAACACGAGTCGCATTCCAATTTTGCCACTGTGCTGCTCTCGCGAGACTTTGTCCTGGTGAAGACTTGGCTGGAGATTTACGCCCGGGTCATGTGCTGAAATAATGCCATGTAATTCTGTTCCCCGTGGACAAATCTCACTAGAGTTCAAAGAAGATTGTTTAGCTCGAGCAGACTCGCTAATTTCTTCTTTTCTCAATGACAGCCCCCCAAGACTGGAAAGAAGGTGGCTTCGGCCCCTTTCCCCCAGGGAAAGGCTGGCTCGAAGAAGGCTCCCAAGGTATGTGTGTTCAATCTTTCCAAGATGAAGCCTTCATGGCTTCATCCACTTCGAGTCCCGAGTCCGGTCTAATCATCTCGCTGTGTAGAACCCTCTTATCGAGAGGCGCCCCCGCAACTACGGCATTGGCCAAGACATCCAGCCCAAGCGAAACCTCGGCCGCATGGTCAAGTGGCCCGAGTATGTCCGCCTCCAGCGCCAGAAGAAGATCCTCCAGATGCGCCTGAAGGTTCCCCCTTCGCTGGCTCAGTTCCAGCATGTCCTGGACCGCAACACCGCCGCCCAGGCTTTCAAGCTCCTCAACAAGTACCGCCCTGAGACCAAGGTCGAGAAGAAGGACCGTTTGCTGAAGGAGGCTACCGCCGTCAAGGAGGGCAAGAAGAAGGAGGACGTCAGTAAGAAACCATACACGGTCAAGTATGGCTTGAACCACGTTGTCGGTCTCATCGAAAACAAGAAGGCTTCGTTGGTCCTCATCCCCAACGACGTCGACCCCATTGAGCTGGTTGTCTTCCTGCCCTCCCTTTGCAAGAAGATGGGTGTGCCCTATGCCATTGTCAAGGGCAAGGCTCGTCTCGGCACTGTCGTCCACAAGAAGGTTCGTCATTCTGCCCATCGACTCCCATAATCGTTGGAACATTCCATACCTTTCCCTCATCTCGACGTACTAACATATCAATCGTAGACCGCTGCCGTTCTGGCTCTGACCGAGGTCCGATCGGAGGACAAGACTGAGCTGTCCAAGCTCGTCACTGCCGTCAAGGATGGCTTCATGGAGAAGCATGAACAAAGCCGAAGACAGTGGGGTGGTGGCATCATGGGCCCCAAGGCCCAGATGCGCACCATTAAGAAGCAAAAGGCTCTGGAGGCTGCCACCAAGATTTAAGCTGTCGGCACCACAAAAAGTAACGCATTCAAGGGCTCTGGGATTCATAACAGGTGTTGCGGGCTTTCAGGACATGAAACATGAATGGAATTTCTTTAGCGACTGAATTGTTTACCGCCGCTGTTCCTCGCATGACCATGAGACTCGCCAGCTCAAGCTTCTCCGTATTTGACAGCTTGATGTGAATCCAATCTAGCCAAGGGATTGATGTATGACGCAGGCAATAACAACGTTTACTATGTAAGATTCCGTCTTGTGTCCGTGCCTGTTGTATACAAAATCGACGCGTGCAGCATGTAATTTGCCCAGTCAAGTACTACGGAGTTGATTGCACGTGAGCCGAGTATTGTCTTCACAGCTGTGCCTTACAAAACTAGGGATTTTATTTTTATCAGATGCGCGATTAGTTGCCCATCACGTCACGCACCAAATTTGCCCAGGAAGCCTTCCATCCTCCTGTCCACGCCTTCCACGCCTTCCACACCAAATAGAATGCCCCCCCCTTGTTACCTTTTGCCCGATAACTCTTTTGGGGATGCGGAATTCAGTGTCTGGTATCGCAGCACACTAGAGCGCAGTTAGCATTAAGACTATTAAAAGGGCAAACACAACATGTATGCGTTATGATCAACTCACGCAAAAGAGACTACCAGGGTCTGGGAGGAGGGTTTGGCAAATGCCACGATTTTTGTCGCTGCAGAACACAGTAATATTCTCATCACCCAAGTGCATGACCATGGCCGGGATTAAGAGAAGTAAGAAATGCTTCATTTTGGTTGTCTAGTATGGATTAGATCGGATCGGATTGGATTCGCAAGTGAGAAGGAGGAGTTTATCAATGCTTATTTTCTTTTTCTTTCAGCTAGTAGGCTGCCTTTATACATACTTCATCAACTGGAATCTCCGGAGGCTTACTAGGAAGTGTTTTGTGTTCTTTTAAAGTTTGTTATATAATCATCATGCGATGTCTCTTGCGTCAACGCAGCCACAAAGTTTATCGCGAACTTTGCTCTAACCTTGCAGCCCCCCGTATTTGTGACCTTGAAGCTTGTTCCTATGACAGGTTCTATCTATCACTGTCGCTATTATTTGGATTTTAATTGTTATGCTGGCTGGGTATTGCCAGCAATTGTCATGTTTCCCTTACATAAATTAGACGCATTGGCCACAACCAATGAGCGCGAAAGAAAATTATAAAAATCAATGAACACCTTTAGAGAAACCAAAATTGAAGGGTCGAAAAGTCGCTTTTCTGTCAACAACAGCCGCCCTTCTTCTTCAGTACCCAGAACCACTGTGCCTTCGTCTCATCGCTAAATTCAAGTGTATATCCAACACGAAGGGAAGCAAGGAAAGTAAAGTTGTCAAAAGGGATGCAAACAAAATGAGTGAACAAGGATGACATGCTCAAACTTGCTCAGTACGTCGACTCGCCCCCTTGCTGCTTGAATTTTCGTCGACCCGCACGGTATAAGAGACTGATTTCAAAATGGCGCCGTTGTCGAGAATGTTCTCTTGGCTGACGGACTTGTTGACAGAGTGGAAGGCGTTCTTGTCGTTGCTGATGTCGCTGAGCTTGTAATGTTCGCCATGGGGCAGACCGCGGTTGCGGCCTGGGCCGCTGTCGGAGCCGCCATAGCCACTAGAGTACTTGGACCGGTAGTCCTTGGCCTTTCTCATGCAAACCGGGGCTAGGAAGGGGAGGGAGGAAACCATGTTCTGAAGAGAACGTCCATGTTAGAGATGAGCTTTGTTTGCTGTTTTGGCAAGGGCCGAATAACTTACACCGACATTGAATTCAATGGTGCCCCAGAGGACAAGCATGGTGGAGTTGCCGTCACCATTTTGGATCCGGTCGATTTGGAGATAACGAAGGATGGAGCATAGCGTGGTGAAGAGACCGAGCATGAAGATGACAATGAGACCAAACTTCTTCTCGAGGCGCACATTGAGCTTCAACAGCAGGGGAATGGGCAGGACGGCCACGACGACATCAGATACGATGGTAACAACTGCATAGCCAGTGAAGGAGGGGCCAGGTCGCAGACACGTTCCTGGGACCCAGGGCTTCCAAGACTTTTCCACGGGTGTGCAGGCAAAGACGAGTGAGAGCGCGCAGCCGAGATGTGCCAGGAAGATGATGACAATGGTGACCCATACGACCATGCGGTATGTCTTGCGATCAGTCCCTTGCAGAAGACGCAAATAACTTATCAAAAGGGCAATCTTGAAGAAGCTGATGCCAATTTGATAGATGGGACGCCCGGCGAAGTTGACGCGCGAGTAGGGACCAATATTCTTGGCTGGTCGTAGTTTGACAGGCAGACCCAAGCCATACTTGGTCTGGGCGATGCAAAGAATCGAGTAGGCCAAAGCAAAGACCATGGACAAGGCGGACATGTAGTCATCTGCGGCGAGACCACGAGCATTTCCTCGGATCCAGAGACGACTGCAGACGGTGGCTACGGAAAGGACCGACAGAACAACACACACGGAAAGGATGGTCGCCCATTGAGATTCGGCCTCGACATTTGGAGTGGCATTGGCGACCCAGCCCATTTTTGCCGAATACAAGAGGATGAGGATGAGGATGACGACGAAGACGAGGACGAGGACGCAGACGCAGACGCAGACGAAGTTGGAAGAGAGATTCGAGGTTTAGCTGTGATGATAGTAGTGAAGGCGTCGTGCTCAAACCTGTTTGCTGGTCTTTCCCATTCTAATGAGCAGCGAGGGTGAAAGCCGATTCTTCAATCTATGGATTTCTCTTTCTCTCTCTGTCTCCTCCCCCCTCTCTCTTATTTTGTGATTTAGGAGGAAGGCTTTGTCGCTTATAGTAATGAGCCGTCGTGTAGATCCTCGCCGTGGCGTGTGGAAGATGGCGAACCACAACTGACGCACAAACCCGTCAAGGGAGGAGGGAAAAGCAAAGCTGAGAGACAATCTCGACGGCGTGACTCGACTCGGAGCGTCTGTTCTGTGGGAGCGGTTGGGAAGGGTCAGAAATAGACAGCAACCCCTCTCTACAACCAAGCAAAGAAAAGAAAGGAAGAAAAAAAAAGAAAGAAGGAAAAGAAAGAAAAGAAGACATTTCTTGCAAGTCTAGCTCGGGTACCACCGAGGACCAACGAACGAGTGAGTACGAATCATGATGCTTGCTTCTTCTGTAGTCCGTACTGTTGACTCGAGATTGACTAACCGACTTGTGTGGAAAAAAGGCCCCCCCCCCGTCCCTTTATCCCCATGCAGAGTTACGGACTAAGTTGGCTGACCCATTGCCGTCATGGGCGTTGAACCGTCAGTCCCTGCTGGCAGCTGGGGGGAACTTCCCTTCCCTTCCCTTCCTTCCCTTTACAGAAACGCTGCTGCAAGGAAGAACCCGGCGTGAACTATCATTGGTGGGGCACTCCTTCTGCACTACATACGGACTAGTGCAGCAACAGGTAAGCATGCAAGGTGTGCTGGAATTCCCCAACACCAAACGATGCGTCATCGCTAGCCGCTGCTCTGCTAACGCTGCTACATAGCATTGCACCCTATTACAATTGATTATAAGGCCTGTGTGGCTCACTTCGTCGGTCCCGTACACAGCGCCCCACAGAAAGATATAGAGCTTCTATTATGGCCTATAGTAATTCTATGAAGTGGCTGAGAATGATACGAGGTCACTCCTCTTATGAATTTGCGTGGAAAGGCCTAGTTACTACTGCATGTCTGCCCACCTGCTTCTTTTAGGGTGTGATCCAAGTCCAAGTCAGCGCACTTACATAAGACAGGGCTAGGTGCAAGTTAGCTGTGGATACTCTTTTTTTATACATGACTTTTTCTCTGCATGACTTCCCTCCTTTAATCCGTAGCTATCATCCGAATTAGCCCCTGCTATCTTGGTACATTATACGTCCGTAATCCGTAGAGGTATGGCAAATAGCCCAGGTGGGTGTGTGCTGTGAAGTACTAACCGAATATGGGAAGGCGCCAGCTACCAACGCGCCGGCGGGTAAATTGTACGGGTAAATCTTACGAGGTTATGCTACCACTCCTTCATGTGAAGATCGATCGGGCCATCAAATCCCGCTTCTCCCGACCACATTCAACGAGACTCTCGGTTTCTCGACTGTCCAACCCAACATATCAGCCTCGTCGTTGAAGACAGCACAGCTACGAGACCGCACCCACATGAGAGGCTATATATATCCCCAGACGGGTCTCGGTGACCCTCCCTGCTCCAAGACATTGTGCGGGCCGGCGTCAAGCCAGAGCTGCATCGTCTCGCATCGTCTCGTCGCTCTGCGTCCAGACCATGCCCAAAAACTTCTACACAACCACCATAAAAATTTTTGAAAACCCTAATTTTACCACAAAAAAGTACCTATACTACCCTAAAATTTTACCTTAAGAACCTATAGACTTATAGGATTAAAATAATACCTTTTTTAACTTTTACTCCCCTTATTAAAACCCTAAGCCTAATACTAGTAATAATATAAACTCCATAAGGAAATTTTTAGGGTATAAACACTACTTATAACCTACTAGACTACTTTATTATAATACTATAAAGTAAAGTAGTAAACCTTACTAAGTAAATAAGTAAATAAAAGGAATATATAATCTCTAAAAAGTAGTTTAAAACCTAATTAAATTCCTTATACTAGTTCTAAACTAGATAAGCATAACCCTAATCCCTAGAAATAATAACCTAGATATTAGGGTAATTCTTTAAGAAATAAGAAGCTAAATCCTTAAGCTTAAAGCCTAATAACTCCCCTAGAATACCCCTAATAAATAAATTAATCTTGATACTAAAATAAGTTAATACTAAACTATAACTAAATCCTAAGGCTAAGCCTTAAAGTCCCTTATAATATACCTAATAAATAATACTCTTATAGAAGCTAATACCTAGCTATATACTAAAATTAGACTTTTAAAAAGTAAAGCCTAATATTAGATTCTTAAATAAGTATATATAAAACCCTATAGTCTAAGAGACTTAATTAACTACTAACTTTAAAATTATACTAATATTAAGGTCCTAGAAGCTAGGCTACTTCCCTTAGGAGATATTAAAATTTACTTTTATACCTAAAAGAACTAACTTTACTTTAAAGTAAACTATTTTATATAGCTAGGAATAATAAGACTAAACCTAAGAAAGGTAAAAATACTATTTAAAGTTTTAATCTATAAAATTCTTACTTATAAGAATATAAGTAATAAAGAAAGAAAATTCTTAAAATAAGAATTACTATAGAAAACTACTATATTACCTATAAGATTAAGAAGGCTATCTAAGTTACTTATATTAACTAGCTTTCCTTATATAATTAGAGAAATAAAGCAAAATTATCCTTAATAGTAAGATTTAATAACCCCTAACTCCTAAGTAGCTAACTCCTTTCTTAATACTAGAATACTTTAGATAAGTTAACCTAAATAATATAAAATTTACTATAGCTTTATAAAAAAGTATTATAATACTTTAACTATATAAAATTTAGCTACTAAGAAACTTACTACTAGGTATTTACTGTATATATAACTTATACTAGGCCTTATAAAAACTCTAAATACTCTTTAACTAAAATTAAATATTTAAACTACTATAATAGCTATAAAGCTAACTATAAAAGATATAAATACTAAAGAATAGTAAAATAAAATACTTTAATATATAAAAAACTACTACTAAATAAATATTCTATTCCTTATAACTTACTAACCTTATACCTATAAAATATATTATAGTAGTATACCCCTAGACCTTACTTATAAAGTAACCTAGGATAGTATAACTAATACTAAGGAAACTAGGAACTAGGGACTAGCCCCTTAACCTTTCTAATATACTTAGTAGGAAATATAAAAAATATAACTAAGATAATAATAATAATAATCCTATAAGCCCTTACTAAAGTAAAGCCTAATTTCCTAATTTATAAAATCCCCCCCTAGGAAGTATTAGCCCTAGCTAAAACCCCTAAAGCCTAGATACTAAGAATAAGGGGGGAATTCTTATAAGACTTAGAATAATACCTAGTTACCTAGTAAGCTTTACTTATCCCCTTAGTATAAGAAAGAAGAAAATACCTAGGTAATAAGTATAAAAAAATAGTATAAGAAGCTAAAGATATTCTATAAAGAGTAACCCTATAGGTAAGCCTTATTATAAAATAAAGAAAGAATAATATTCTAAAGGTAGTAAATCTAAAGAATTATTTAGAGAAGAAATATAAATAATTTAATACTATTCTTAGGAGAATTAAGTTAGATTACCTTAAGAAAACTAAGATATTAAAAACCCCTTATACTATAATAAGGATAAAGTAGCTAAGACTAAGCTAAGCTATATAACCTAATTCTTATTAAGCTAAAAAGCCTTAACCCTTATATAAGAGTATAATAATAGTTAAATTATTATCTAAGAGCCTAAGGGCTAAAGAACTAAGAACCTTATACTTATAAATTCTAGTAAATATAAATAACTTTACCCCTAGAACTTACTAAGTTATAATTAGTAAGGTATACTTTTACTTATATACTAATAAACCCTTTATTAACTTAAATAGATTATTTATAAAGGGGTTAGAGATATAATTTAGGGCTAAGGAGTACAATAATATCTAAGAATAATAACCCCTTTTTTATAAGGCTTCTTTAATAAAACTATACTAATAATTTTAATACTTAGATAATAGCTATAGTAGCTCTAAGTAAAACCTTAGGATTTAACTTTAAGTAACTAAATATTATAGGCTTCTAGGAGGTCTAGTAAAATTCCTATAATAGCCTTATCTATAAAGGACAGAGCATTGTTTGTAGTGTAGTTAGTGTAGTTTTTAGGAAAATTTTGTAGTTATAGTGTAGTTTTTTTAGCTAGTATTTAGTATAGTATAGTTTCTTTTTTCTTATAGTTAGTGTAGTTACTAACTACACTAATTACACTACACTACAAAAACTACAAATATAGTGTTAGGTAAATAAAAAGTGAGTCTTTTTATATAGTAGTATTAATATACTAATTAGAAGAAAGCTATTAATTTTATACTTATATTATTAGCTATTTTATTAAATTAGTTATTTAAGTTATAAGATTATAACCTTTTATAGATTCTATTATAACTAGGGTTATAAGTACTATTATAGGTTTTTATAAGGCTATTATTCTTAATACTTTTCTTTACTAATATAACTTTAAGAAAAACCTTACTATAATTTTATTTACTATTACTAAAATTATTTTCTATTTTTATAATTACTTTTATAACTTTAAATTAAAATAATACTTTAAACTAATATAGTTAAATTAATTAGGAACTTAAAATTAATAACTAGAAGTTAATAATATATATACTTATATATATTATTTACGCTAGTTAGCTCTATAGATAGCTATTACTAGTACTCCTAATACTAAGTCAAAAGGGAAAACCCTATACTAGGAAAAAAAACCCCCTTATGTCTGTGTATAGGTTAGTGCTAGCCCTATTACAAGTCTACGCTGCTTAGTGTGTTTCCTATTATAAGTGTTTATTACTAGCTTACACTAGCCTTATTTTATTAAAAAGGAAAAAGAAAGGAAAAATATATAAAATAAGTATTTATAGGCTCCTTCTAGTCTTATTCTAGTATAATAATAAGCTTACTCTAGGTCCCTTTACTTTAGGCTAGGGTAAAGTAAATCTAGGTTTATAGTATTAATTTACTTCTTATTTACTTTTATACTAACTCTTCTATAGCCCTACTTTTTAGCTAACTCTAGCCTATTATTACCTTATACTTCTAATAAAGTTAGAGCACCTAGTTTTATTTAATTAGTATAGGGGGAGGGTAGTTATAGTCCTAGACTAGTATAGTCCTAGGTTAAGATTGCTTATATGTTATTAGCCTTATTAATTATATTATGCTTTGTTTTTAAGTAAGTTATCTAAATTATCCCCCCTTTATAGGCATAAAAGAGCTCCCCCTTAGGGTCCTAGTCTTTTTCTTCTCTTTATATTAAACTTCCTATAGGTTTTCCTTTCTTTCTAGCTATCTAAGGCTTTTCTAGGCTAGGGTTAGGTTATTTACTAATATTTACTATAGATTTAAGTTAAATCTAATATAATACTACTAGAAGCTATAAGTACTTTAGTGTTACTACTTATCTAGCTCTAATTCACCTAGGAATTCACTAAGTATAAGGACTTCCTAGGGAAGTCTATAACTAAGAAGTAATACGCTTAAGTCTTAGAGAAAGGCTTATCTATAGGTTATATTCGCCTCTATTCTAGGCCTAGTCCACTACTAATTCGCTTGCTAGCTTAGTGAACTAAAAGAGATTTAGTGTGTTTCCTATAAGTCTTATTTAATTTAGGACTATAGGTATTAGTACTACATTGTTATTAGTAGGTTAGTCCTATTCTAGCTTGGAAGCGGGGCTAACTAGATAGGGGCGGCTACTAACGCGTGTTTTAACTACTAGGTTTGAAATTATTAATATCATTAGGTAATAATTATCTCTGTTCTAGCTTAGATCCGCATCTAATCCGCCTGTTTTCTTAGCTAAATTTATCTAGCTAGCGGAATAAGCACTAGTGGTTAGTTAAGACCAGAGCATTGTTTGTAGTGTAGTTAGTGTAGTTTTTAGGAAAATTTTGTAGTTATAGTGTAGTTTTTTTTAGCTAGTATTTAGTATAGTGTAGTTTTTTTTTTCTTATAGTTAGTGTAGTTACTAACTACACTAACTACACTACACTATAAAAACTACAAATGTAGTGTTAGGTAAATAAAAAGTGGGTCTTTTTATATAGTAGTATTAATATACTAATTAGAAGAAAGCTATTAATTTTATACTTATATTATTAGCTATTTTATTAAATTAGTTATTTAAGTTATAAGATTATAACCTTTTATAGATTTTATTATAACTAGGGTTATAAGTACTATTATAAGTTTTTATAAGGCTATTATTCTTAATACTTTTCTTTACTAATATAACTTTAAGAAAAACCTTACTATAATTTTATTTACTATTACTAAAATTATTTTCTATTTTTATAATTACTTTTATAACTTTAAATTAAAATAATACTTTAAACTAATATAGTTAAATTAATTAGGAATTTAAAATTAATAACTAGAAGTTAATAATATATATACTTAGTACTTATATATTATTATTAATAAGATAAAAACTTAAAAAAGCTTAAACTATTTATTTACTATTTAAATATTACTTTTTACTTTATAATTATAAAGCTTTAAGAAGTTATATATAAAAACTTTATATATTTTCTTAGTATAATATATATAAAAAGAATAAAAAATAGTAATATTTATAAAGTATTTATATATAACTAATTATATTATTTAAACTAAGCTATATAACTAAATTAAGCTATTAAAATAATTTTAACTTATTTTTAAAATAAAATAATAAAATATACTTTTATTTTATATACTATAATTACTTTTATTACTATAATAACTTTAATAAGCTTTATTATAATTATTTTAACTTATTTTTAAATAAAATACTAGGACTTACTTTTAAATAATATACTATAATTATTATAATTAGTATTATTATAATATTAAAAAATATAAAAGAGAAAAGGATTTTATTTTATTAATATTTTAAAAAACCTTAAAATACTAAATAATTAAAAAGTTTAGCTTTTTCTATAGTAATTTACTTATAAATACTTATACTTATATTTAATTTATTTATTACTTATTTATTTTTAATTAAACTTTAACACTAATAAAATTTTAAGTTATATAAGTAATATACTTATAAGCTATTATAAGCTATTATAAGCTATTATAAGCTATTATAAGCTATTATAAGCTATTATAAGCTATTATAAGCTATTATAAGCTATTATAAGCTATTATAAGCTATTATAAGCTATTATAAGCTATTATAAGCTATTATAAGCTATTATAAGCTATTATAAGCTATTATAAGCTATTATAAGCTATTATAAGCTATTATAAGCTACTATAAGTTACTATAAGCTATTATAAGCTAAGATAAATATTTTACTAACACTATAAATATAGTATTTGTAGTTAGTATAGCTTATAAAAATAAATTTGTAGTGTAATATAATGTAGTTTTTTTCCCCTTATAGTTAGTGTAGTTTATAGTGTAATGTAGTTTGTAATGTAGTTACTACATTACACTACAAAAACTACACTACAATACACATTGTAGTGCAATGCTCTAACTATAGTATAACTTCCCTAATATATATATTACCTTTAAAAAAGAATATATAGTAATTATATATAATAAGACCTTTTATAAGGAAGTAATCTATATATATACTAATAGATTAGGAATAAAAGGGTAAGTAGGATTAATAATATACTATAATAACTTAGGTATTATAAAGATAGTATACCTAGGCTTCTTATATAATTTCTTAGTATATAATAGAGAGCTTTATACCCGTAGCCTAGCCCTAGACCTAGTACTAGAGAATAACTAGCTACTAGTATTTATTTATACTAATAATAAGAGTATTACTTTCTTAGTTACTAACCTAGCACTAAAATATAAGTAGTAATTCCTATAGGATTTTTATAAGAAGTAAAGGAAGATTATTAACCTTATTTATATATACTAAATCCTAGTATATATAGGTATTCTAGGTAATAAAGCTATTAATAGCCTAGCTAAAGGAGTAGTAAGTTAGAAAGTAAAGCTAAGTAACCTTATCTAGGGGGACCTAATACCTAGAAGAGTATTACTAGTTAAAAGCTTTTACCTTATTAGATTAATAATAATCTAATATATTAAGAAAAAAACACTAGAGATTTAATAAGGTAAGTAAATAGTAAATAATAGTAAGAGTAAAGTATACCTAAAAGGATTTAACTAGATATAACCCTAAGAACCCTTAATAAGTATACTAGGCTATATAAGGTAATATATACTATAATTACCTAAATTAAAATAAGTAAAATTAGACTAAATACTATACTATATAAATAAGATATACTAAAATTACCTAATTATAACTTATATAACCTTAATAAATAATAAATCCCTAACTTTATACTACTATAATACCCTAGACTAAAGAAGAAAAGAGAAGCTATATAAAAGAATATTAAAACTAAGAAAATAAGCCTAAAGAAACTCCTAGGAGACCTAGATATAGTAATTAATATAGCCTAAATAATTCTCTAAGTAAATATTCTAAAATAATTCTACTAAGTAAATAAAGATAATATTACTACTATAAATAATAAATAACTAGAAAGATAATAAGCTAGGTAAGAAGCTCTTAAGCTAAAAGCTAAAGAAGCTAAAAAGAGAGATAAGGTACTAAGAATAAGTATAAAGCTAGGCTAGCTTATATTAATTAGGAATTATTTAACTACTAACCCTTAGGTATAAGATATAAAGTATTACTTATACTTCTTATTATTAATAAAACTATAACTTATTTTTATAATAATTTTACTACTATTCTATTTAAATCCCTTATAGAAATGTAAATAAAAAGAAAAAAGAACTAAAAAGCTATATATAATATTAAGCTATAAGAAAGCTAAGAGAAAAAGTAATTAAAAAACTATAGAGAAAAATATACTAGGGGTTTTAGAGAGTAATTAAAGAGTATAAGGAATAAGTAAGCACTAAGAAGCTTTATAAAAGTATAAGTATAAGTAAAATAAAGCTTTTTAGAATTCCCTTATAAAGAGAAGGTTAAAGATTATTATAATTTACTATATACTATAAAGAGGGAAAAAGAATAAGAACTAGAGTAAGATACTAGGTCTTATAGCTACTACTTTACTAGAAATTTTCTAGTAGCGTTACATAACCCTTTAGGTTTCTAGCCGGCGTAATAAATACAACTAACTAACCAACCAACCAGACCATGCCCCGCATTCCCGCAGCATTCGCTCCATCAAAGCCATTACATGTACCTGCCGCACACCAAGGGATAACGGTCCACGTGGCCTTGCTCAGCTCGTAAGTCGCCTAGTCCTTGGAAAGTTGTGTTCACCTCTGCCCTGCATTATGCAGCGTCTAACGGAGTAATACGGAGTGCATATGCGCCACAAAAATAAAGCCGACATCCAAGGAGAATGACATAGTTAAAGAAATTCAATCTAATCGTAGAATCCAGGTGGTTTCCTCAAGTATCAGGAAAGTCAAAGCCGGAACTTGCCCCCCCCCTGCTAGGTGTAGCACATATCATGCATTGTAATTCGGATTAATCATAGCATTTTCAAGACAATTTGCTGCAACGCACATGGGTAATAGCCGTTCGGGTCGTCCCGCATCAACTCCACGGGTCACCGCCAAGACAACAGATACAGAATTCTGCATAATATCAACCCATTTCTTTTAGTACTCTACGGAGTACTCTCCAATAATACGGTACAGCAGCAAAGCCACTTCGGGGATACAACTTCTCATTCTATATTCGGCGTGAGCCAGGTCCCTGCCTAGGAGAAGCAAGTGATGGGGGTCCAGATTGGCAACATAAAGAGCCATGGCCAGCCCAGGAAGGCGATGACAACGACAACGACGGATGCGAATTCTCCCCAAGATGGCAATCAAGCCCCGGGGGATCTCAGTAGAGGTCAGGCGCCTTAGAGACTCGAGCCACCACCCTTCCATACAGGATGTCCTCCCGGCGCTGCAGTACGGCGCCCACCTAGCGAACCAGAACAACTTGTCGGAACAAACAAGGATCGAGTGTTTCAATCAGATAGACGGACTTGCCTGTTTTCGTACATTAGATAATGGAGGCCTGGATCAAATACTAGATACCCTTAAGCAAGCAGCAGGACATAGACACAGACATTGATAATAATGATGATAGAATCCCGACTTCCATCGATCCATCTCAACAACCCCTTCGAGATAGCGGTCCTACTATCTTCGCTATCGTTTAAAGCGTCCAGTTTCCACGTAGCGCGGTTCCAACGCTACATGTGGGCGCAGGCATGCTCAACTTCCCTCTTTCTTTTTTTTTTCAAGTTTTCCCACAACTACTTCTAATATCTCTTCCTCCAGGTCAACAAAGTCGACGACCATAGCCGGTCTGGAGACCAGTGACTGACACCGGCTGACCGAGCTCACAAAGTCTCAGTAAATCATTTCGCAGCAAGCAGATTCCCACCTGCTAAATGCTAACGTGGCCATCATCGCGACGGCCAAGGGCATCCGCGACACGCAGGCCAAGCTGCACAACTACCTTTCAACGCCGAAACGATTCCGCCAGCCCGCCGAGGATAGTATCAACTACGTGATTGGTTCCATGTAGAAGCAAACAATGCTCTTCCTTAACTATAAGGGCAGGAAGGACAGCACTATGAGCCTAGTGTACAACCTGGTCACCTAAAGCAACGCGGCGAATAACATAGCGCTAGGCAAAAGCATGAAGCGCGATAGTACCAGCATGAGCGCCATTGCCACACTAACAATGCTCTTTCTGCCCGGTACATGTACTTCAGTATGTCAACTCCGTCAAATTAGGCCGGGAGTCAGTCGTGTGCTAAAATAGGTCCCTCTACAATAGAGCGTCCTTAGTGCCAGCATCTTCTCTTCTAGAGCAGACTCACCGTGGGCTGGAAAGTGTCTAACTTCTCACGACCGTCAGCATGTTTGTCCGTTAGCCCCTATTGAGGCACTTTTTGCTTTAATATTTTCTAGACACCAGGTGAGAGCCACGGCAGAGTGCTGTTAGTATGGATGGATGGATGTAAATCGGTGGTGGGCAGTATAATGACCAAAGTGTGCGGTGCGGGCAGGTGATGTCGGACCCTCCGCTATCTGCTTGCTTTACGTGAGCCCCCTCACGGCCGGCTATCGAATGTCGGATTAATGCGTTGTCTCCTCTAGGGTGTGTGATGCACGAAACACCCCTAGACTCGATGGGTTAATTGCCGGGCGGGACGGCGTTCCCACGGCCATTGTGTGGCTTAGTTGGCAGCTATTATTTAAATGATGGTTAGTGACTTTGGTTTCGGTGGCAGCATGGTAGCAGCTTGGTGGCTACAAGGACTAGTTTAGGTGGCGGAAGTTTGCGAGGGTTTGCGAGGGGATCCGCATGGGGAAAGCCGCCTTCTTTCTTGGTCTAGTCTACTCCGTAATAATAATTGTCAGGAAGAGCTCCCTAAAGCATCGGATGTGTAAATGCCAGTCGCGCATTAACTAGGATAAGATATTAGTAAAGATAAATATATTAGAAGTACCTCTATAGACTAGTTATTTCTATAGTATACTATATACCTTTTAGGTATAAAAGTTAGCTACTATCTATACCTCTAATTAATTAAATTAAACACTTTTTATTATCTATCTATATCCTTACCTAATAGTTATAAGCCTAGGTAGCTTTTATTACTAAATTTATTATTATTATTACGTGCTGGCTCTGCACGTTGTTAGGTCGAATCCATTAGAGGGGCTAACGGATTTAACAAGTTATAAGTTATACTAAGTTTACTTATAAAAGCTACTATTAGGTGTAGGTTATAATATAAGAAGTAAGTTAATTCCTCTGTCTAAAGGGCTAAATCTATCCCTATTACTATTACTTATAGCTAAGCATATCCTACTATATAATAAGTGCTAGGCGCGCCTTAAAAGATAACTATCCTAGTTATAACTAGCTAAAATATAACCTAATTTAACCTTTATACTAAATTAGATAATTATTCCCTAGCTATTAAAGTTAAAATAAAAGAAAAGAAAGCAAGTTTTATATGTTTATAGCTAAATTTATAACCACTATAATCCTTTAATAGTATTAATTTAAATTATTATATTAAATAATAAATTCCTAATTTTATATTACTAAATTATTCTTTCCTTCCTTTACTTACTAAATTCCTTTGCCCTAATATTTATTTTGCCTTTTATAATTATATCTAATTGCTTTATATTATTAAAATAAAAACACTCCTTTTTCGCACCTATATTTACTAAGTTAATCTATTAGTTTAGTAAATTTATAAAAACTAAAACTTTTTACCTTAAATCTTTACTAAATTAATCTAATAGTCTAGTAAATTTATCTCCTATAGTTACTTCTTTGTTTACTAGCTTATTAACTTATATATATAGTATTACTAGATATAAAGTTACTTAAGTTACTTTTAGCTTTAGTCTTAACTTTTCCACTAGTCTTAGCTTCTTACTTAGTGTTTCTAGTATTAAAGTATTATCTTACCCTTGCTTATTTACTAATTTAGTTTTCTTATTAGTTATTCCTAGTGTTTATAACTTTCTATGTGGTATTTCTAGTATTAGAGTATTCTTTTATAATTATATATTAGCTAATTTAGTCTATTTATATTCCGCTAGACTTAATACCACTAGAGTTACTTTTATAGTAGCTAATTTTGCTATTTTTATATTTTCCTTAAGCTTCTTTTACTTAAGTAAAAGTTTATTAATAGATATTACTTAGAGATTAATTCTTTTATATAGTTTTATTACTATAGCTACTAATTTTACTATCTTCTTCTTATATTCTTTTTATTAATTATATTACACTTTAAATTATTAATCTAGTTATTAACTTCTTTTAGCACTTTGCCTAATTCTAAGCTTTAAATTTATTCCTTTTAATCCTTAAGTATCTCTAAGACTTATAGAAATTTTTTTTACACTAACTTTGCCCTATTCTCTACTACTTCTATTAGCTCTATTACCTTAGTCTTATATTTATTAGCGCATTTATTTACATCTTTTATAAGGCTTTTTACCTTATTAAATTTAATTTCTATCTTATTAGTCTAATTAATTAAATTATTAAATTTACTTATTTTATACTTCTTATTCCTTTCTTTATCCTATTAGAGTTTAGCTAATTTAATTATTACTAGTGTTTCCTTATTATAATATAAAGTAAATCTATCCTTCTAATACTAGCAAGCCCTCCTATAATTATACTATTTATACCTTTATATTTATTTATAAATCTTAAAGCTAGTAGGTTAGCTTATAGTAGTAGTAATACTATACTATTATAGGTAGTGTATTAGTAGCTACGTTTAACTATTATACTATTATAATAAGCTACTACCGCTATTTTTACCTAATTTTTTACTTATCTAGTTACTTCACACTCTATTAGATTTACTATTACTTAATACGCTAGTTTCCTAGCTTATTACGCTACCTATTACTATATACTTAAAGCAGCCTATTATTTATTAAAGATAGTAAAGATTTAAATTACTATGTTTTACTATAATGTAAAGTAGGCATCCCTTAAATCTACTTCTAAACTATTAGCTATTATAGTAGTATTATTTAAGGCGAATTTATAAGCATATACCTATATTATATAATAGATATCCTATATATTTACCTTATAGCCTACTATAATATACCTAAAACTACTAAAATTAATTAATTTAATGCTTTTTCCTTTATAGTTTATATTAAACTCCTTTATTACCCTTTTATATACTACTAATCTAATCTTTAGTATTAGTAAGTAACTCTTTAATCTAAATCCTAGTTTTCTAAATCTAGTAAATAGTAATTAAAAATTAAGTTTTCTAATTTACTTCTACACCTATAATAGCCTAATAAGATATTTAGTAAGTATATTATTAATTTTATCTTTAAATTTAGTTTTAGCATTCCCTTTCTCTTCTTTAAACCCTATAAAGTCAGATTCTCTATTACTTCTAAGGCCTATTTTAGGTTTAGATTCTTTATTATTATTAGGGCTAGTCTTTAATTTAGCGTTATTATTACCTAATTAAGTAAGATTAATTCTCTACGTGTTATTACCGCTTTTATTACTATCCTAGTATTTAACTTTCTCTTTACTAATATTCTTTTCTTCTATAGTATAACTAGATTTATTATTCTTTTAATTTACTTTACCTAAACCCTACTAGGCTTATCTCTAAAGCTAGTTATAATTATCTTATATTAATTATTACATTACCTAATTATATTCCTATCTTTCTACCTCTAAATCTAGCATTATATTTACATAATCTCCACTACTATTACCTTTTCTATCTATATTTTATAATACTAGCTTTATTCTAGCTACTTTCTTAATAGTAGTAATAATAGCTTTAATATTTTTAGTGCCCTTTATAGCTAATTATAATAGCTTATTTAATTTATCTTACACTATCCTTAAGGTTACTAGATACTATTATTAGCGTAAATTCGTAATTTACTTTAGTAGATTTATAAATTCTTAGAATTAGTAAAAACCTAGTACTAACTTTAGTGTATAGCATAGTAGTTTCTATCCCTTAAAAATAACTACTATACCTAATTTATATAAAAGGTTATTTACCTATTACTTATATACTACCTTTTCTTTATTAGTGTTAACTAAGTATTACACTAAATCCAGGTATATAATTTATCTAACTAGTTAGTTTTAATATCTTAATACTAAGCACTAAATACATAGATATACTACCTATATTTGCTTATAAATTATTTAGTTATATATATTTAACTTATTATTAAATAGAATAAATTCTAGTTTTAAACTTAGGTAGTAATATAAATTATAATTAACTATATAAACTTTATATTTAATCTTAGGGAGGGTATTTCTATATCTTATATAAAACCACTTATATTTATTATACTTTTTTATCTCCTCTAGGTAATACCTTTTTATCTCTAATAGCTAGCAGAACTCTATTTTTCTTATATTACTAAATTTAGCTAAGTTAGCTATATAGTAATAGAGAGCTATAGAAGACTATATATACATATACTAAATCTAACCACGCTAGGTTTATATAGGTATTAGGGTTATTATAAGGTATAGAAAATATAAGGGTTAAATAAATATAACTATATAAGTACTAAAACTAACTACACTAAGTTTACATAGGGATTAGGGGTTAATATAAGGTATAGAAAATATAAAAGTTAAATAAATATAATTACATAGGTATTAAGAGATATTATAAGGTTATAGTAAGTATAAGGGTTTAATAAATTTACATATACGTACACTAGATTTAGCTACGCTAGGTATATAAAGGTATTATAAGATATTATAAGGTATAGGTATAAGGAATTACCCTTAGCTAGCGTAATAACTAATATATATAAGAGGGTATATTAATTCTATACTAACTTATTAAATTTACTCTCTTATTATTATACCTTTTCTTTTAATATTATTATTTAGTAAGGGGATTAAGGCCTTTCTTTGTATATTCCTTTGCCTAATTAATTAGGTTCTTCTTAAGATAATCCTTTACTATCTTAGCTACATTAATCCTTATTTTATTTTCTATAATCCACTAGTTATCTTTAGTAGTGTAACCCTTCTATCTAATAAGGAATTTAATTCTTAATATTTTAGTCTACTTAAAAATCTTAATCTAATAGCTACAAATTCTCTTAATTTCCTAATAGTTTGCTTCCTACGAATTATTAAACATAATTAGCAAAGAAGCTACCTCTTTTCTTTTAAATAAGTCTTTTCCTTATGCTAGCTTTTAAATTTACACTACTAATACTACTAGATATACATATGAATTTAGAGGGAAATCTAATTAATATACTAAAGGATTTACTTTTTCTAATACCTTATATAGCCTTACCCTTTATAAGGACTATTTCTTCTTTAGTTTACTAGGTAATTTATATCCCTTATATAGTTATAGATATACTATATCTCCTTTATTAATATTAACTAGTTTATAGTAATTATTATATTAGATTTTAGTAAGCATTACTACTATTATAATTACTAATTAGGCCTTATACTAGTATAGCTTTTGTAGTACTATAATGTTATTTACATTAGATTTAGTGTTAGTTATATTATTTAGAGAGAGTAAATTAATAATACTTAGTAAGCAAAAACTATATAATAGCTTATTAGAAGCCTGCCTTATACCTATAGCTATAGTGTTATTTAGCTAATATTATAGTGCTAGTAATAGTAATATCTACGTTATATCTAGGTCCGTTACTATATAATATTATATTATAATTATTACTATCTAATTTTTCCTTTCTATAGTTCTATCTATCTAAGGATAATATACTATGCCTATAAGGAGTTTAACTCCTATACGCCTAAAAATCTCCTTCTATATATTAGATATAAACTTTAGGTCTTTATTACTAATAATTTATCTTAGTAATCCCTAGTCTATAATATATAAGGCGTAAAGAAGTAACTTTAATTAAATTTCCGCTAGATATATAATATACCCTAGTATTAAAAAAGTTCTCTTACTAAATAGATAATTTACTAGGCATAGTAAATTATATATAGCATACCCCTTTATTTACTATATAGTGTTTATAGCTAATACTTCTAGTATATTTATTATAAAATTAAGTAAAATTATATAAAAAGGTGTTAGCTTTAACTATAATAGTTATAACTCCCCTAGTAGTTTTAATTAATTAATAGCGTTTTCCTAATATACTACATAGTAAGTAATATAATTACAAATTTACTAGCTTATACGTAAAAAACAGACTAATTATAACTTTACTACTATTCTAGTAATTCTAAAGTAGTGTTAGTTATTATATACTAGTTATAAGATAGATTTAACCTTAGTTATTAGAATATAAAGCTAGAAAAATCCATCCTTACTATAATAGTATAATAGACTATCTTCATATAAATCTTATCTATATAACGGAATTTTTAGTTTAACTCTAGTATCTCTTACTACTTGCTTTTCCTAATAGGCTTTTATAGCTATAATAATTTAACTAAATTTCTAGTCTAACTAGTATCCTAAGATAATTCTAGCCTTAAGCTTATTATCTATAATTACTATTATAATATATTCCTCACTTACGAAATATATACTTACCTCTAATTTATTATATTAACTTTTTTACGCTACCTCTCTATAAGTTACCTCTACTAGTAGCCTAGAGAGCGTATCTAGAATAATATTTAATATTCCTAGCATATACGTTACCTTTAGATTAAATTATAATAAATAATTCGTAACTTTTGCTAGTTTTAAATTAGCCTTATCTAGATCTATTATTAATAATAAGGTGTATTTAATAATGCCCTTAGCTAGGGAATAGTTAGTTAATATATTAACTACTATACTATTAGATTAAACTATTTTTAGAGTTTCCTAACGCTTTATGTAATTATAGCTATTTCTACTTCTATTAACCTATACTATTTCTTAATATATAATATTACCCTAGAGAGGAATAAAATTAGCTATATCCTATTATTCTTAATGTCTTTCCTAGGAATACTTTAACTATCCTATTCCTCTTATAATTAAAAGGTATATAAGCTAAATCCTTCCTTATATACATTAATTTTAAGAAAAAGCGGTTTCTTTAGGTTATAGTGCTATAATGTCTATTTCTTACTTAGGAATGCTTTAATATCTTTAAAAGCCTTTTTCTTATCTATTATTAGCAAAAATGTCTTTTATTATGTCTTTTGTTTCTATACTAGTTTTAAAATGCTAGTGATTTTTTTATTCTTTTCCTAAAACTCTCTTAATAACATAGTTTTTTGCTCCTATAATAGTTAGATTTATATATTAAACTATAGGATCCTATTATAAAGAAATCTAGCTATTCTAATAAAGGTCTTAAGACTTAATAAATTGCTTAGAAAAATCATCTTTTAAAATACTTTAAGTCTATTATTAGTATTAGTAATTCTATTACTATTAATAACAAAACCTAGTAACTAGATAGTAGGATAACTAATAAATAATTTCTTTACTATAATTATTATCCTATTCTCTTTAAGAATTTTAAGCATAATACTAAGATAATTTAAATAATTCTTAATATTATCTAAGAATATAATAATGTTATTAATATAAACCTAAATAAAATGCTTATACTTCTAGAAAAGTTAGTCTATAAATCTTTAAGCAAAAGTAAGGGAATTTTTAAATCCTATTAGTGCTATATTTAATGCCTTAAGACCCTGATTTAATATAATTACTATGCAGGCTTAATAGTCCCTCCTAATTAGTAACTAATAGAAAAATCCTATTCTATTAAAAAGTAAGAAAACCTTCTTACTATATATATTATTTATAATATTACTTTAGTCTAGTAAAGGGTATATATTTAGTATTACTATATTATTAAGTAGCCTTATATTAATTACTACCCTTCCTTTCTTTTCCTAGCTAGTTTTATACTATACTATAAACGCTAGGCACGCTATAGCTACTAGTTTATCTAAATATAATATCTTACCTTTTATATATAATTTATTATGTACTTCGTTAAGTTTGCTTATATCTTAACCCCTTAATTAGTAAGGCCTAATTAGCCTTATTTAATATTACTATCCTTTAATAAGATTAATCCTTATTTTCTAGTCCTTAGGCATAGGAATAATACCTCTATCTTAATAAATGTTATATTTATCTATTAATTTAATAAACTTACTTACTATATTCTAGTTAATATTAGTAACTTATACCCTAAATTAATTAGTAATATATAGGATTTTCTCTAGGTAAGAGATTCTATATAATAGCACTCTTATATTAACCCTTTTTAGATTAAACTTATTACTTTCTTTATTTAACTTATCCTCCTTCTTATTCTTCTCTCTTATAGTCTTTATAATATCCTTACTAAAATAAGCATAATATACAAAAGAATTATTAACTAAGTAATTAGCATTAACCTTACTTACTACTATTAGTTATATAACCTTCTAGTATTTATTAATAGTAATAGTTTTATCTATTAGATTATAGGTAACTATTTATTTCTAGCTAAATCTAGTAATTAATATATTAGGAAAAAACTTTAAGCATAACTATATATAGTATATACTTATCTCTTTATTTTCCTATGCCTCCTTCTAACTAATTACTATAGTTAACTATATCTTTAGTAAAATTATTACTATATAAGCTATAATTACTTACTAGTGCAAAACTTTACTTATTAGTTAGAAAATTTCTGCTTTAACTATTATACTATAAACTAACTTAAAAACAACTCTAGGATATATAAAATTAATTTTTACTTTATACTTATAAAGAAAGTTTATTCTAAGTAGTAATTTAGAAGCTAAATTTAGTATTACGTCTGCTATAACTATAAAATATCTAGTAATTTCTGTTTTACATACTACTCCTAGAATATAGAAATTAAATATAGCTGTTTTAGTAATAAAAAAGGAAGACTATACTCTAAATACTAGCTTTAGTTCCTATGTTCTTTATTTTATATTTAACCTATTTTATTATAACTATGCCTTATCCACTAGAATTAATAATATTCCTATATTAAGATAAATTTAATAGCTTTTACCCTTATTATTAAATTTAAGAGAGATTTTTAAGTAAGTATTTGCTCTCTTTTTATTATATTTAACCTCTTAAGGTCTTATAATAGCCTTAATTACTTATCTAAGGGTAAGTTATTTTAGTTTAGTTATTTCTATCTTAGTAATTACTATATTTATCTCTTTACTACTATTTTCTATAAAATATATTTTAATAAAGTTAGACTCCTATATTCTAGTTTTATTATTATTTTCCTTAGAGACCTCTCCTTCCTTAGCTATATAATAGCTATATTCCTAGAGATAAGTTTTATGCTATTATACGTTAGAATTATTATTATATACTATAATATAGGTATACTTCTTTTCTTTACTAGGCGGTTTTTCCTAGCGTTAATAATACCTAGGTTACTAAAATTAGCCTCTTATATCTAATAGTCCTTTGTTTTAAGAATATTATTTTTCCTATTAGTCTTAGACCTTTTCTTAGCAATTTTAGCTAAACCTAGATTACTCCCCTTAATTCTCTTAAGTTTTATTTTACTAAGGCCTTTAGTTTTATCCTTTAGTAAGTTAATTTCACTAGTATAGCCTAGGTTAAAAAAATCCTAAGGATCCTTATTTATTCCTATTATTCTATTAGTAATGTTAATTCCTAGGCAGGAATCGTGTATTTATTAGCCTATTCTAATTAGCTTATATTTTATTTTTATTATTCTCTAAATTACTATTAGATATATTTATATTAAAATAGACCTTAAGCTTTCCTTTACCTTTTTACCTTTACTCTAGCCTTTACTACGTAAATAGTTATATAAATTATATCTTTTATTATTTACTATAGTAATATATGCTAATCTTATATCCTTATAAGTTAGCATTAGGCATATCTAGTATAATCTTAGATAAAGCTTAAGGCATAAACATAAAAGAAGCTAATAATTAGTTATTTTGCTATTAGCTCTTATATATTAGAAAATCTTTAATATAAATTTATAAAAAGATACTTTATTAATAATATCCTTCTTAGTATACTTCGCTTTCTTTAGCTATACTATTACATCCTATACTTAAATACTAAATTCCTTTTATACTATAGTAAATACTATTAAGATATTACTAAAAACAGTGACTTATTTGCTTATATTAAGATATTATTTATACTATACTATTACATCTCCTTAAAATAGTATCTAGATCTTTTTCTAGATAATATCTTATTAGCTAGGGTTAGCATAATATAAGTAGTCTTTAACTACCTAGACCTATAATTTAATATTATAAAAGATAGTTTATTTCCTATTATACATAATAAGATTAGTATTAGCTTCTTCTAGTTTATTATAAGGCTTAAAGTATCTAATATCCGTAATTTTCTATGTTAAATCCGTATTTTATTTTACTAATTCTATTCGCTAACTATACTAATCCTAATCTAATACTAGATCTATCCTTCCTTAGTAACTAGGATTAGTATACTATCCTTAATCTAAATAGTATAGTGTTTACTACTATAAATAGTATAGATTTAACTACTACTATATAAAACCTTACTAGTATTATAGTATTATTAGTTATACCGCTAGTCTAGTCTAAGTATCTAAATAACTATTATATTAACCCTAGTTACTTAGTAAATATACTACCCCTTATGTAGGATTCTACGCTAATAGTATTAAACCTACTAAGGTAGTAGCACTTTATAAACCTCTGATTTTAGTTATTAATCTTATTACTAGATAGTCTATTCTATCTACTGTTTAGTTTAATATAGCTTATTATATAGCTTATTACTATTCTAATATTCCCTAAAAGAACCTTATAGTATTATATTTATTTACCCTAGTGTGTAATTCCCCTAGTTCTAATATATTTCCTAAGGAGTCTAGTTATAAATTCTTTAGATTTAACTTTATTAAAGGATTAGGGGTTTCTTACTTTAAATAGTAGTGTTATTTTTAGGGTAGTTTATAATTCTCTTTTCTTTATTAATTTTGCCTATCTCTATGCTTTTCCTAGTTCTAGTAGTAGTATTACTATTTATAAGGCTAGTAATACTTTTAGATTAGCACTTTAAGGCTTTACTTCCCTTTAATTTAATAGGATTATTAAGGAATCCTTTAGACTTAGCCTTAGAAATATAGTTCCTAACTTAAATCTAAGTAAGGCATATAGCTTATAAGTCTATTAGATTCTAGTAAATAAGTAATTCCTAAGATATTAGCTATTCCTACCTTCTTATAATTCTATTATTAAATTCATATTATATAAGCTTATATAAGTCTTTTTAGTTACTAATCCTAATAAGCTTTTGCTTTTAATATTTAAAATCCGGATTTATATTATTAAAAGTCTAAAACTAATAAATAAGGTGTAATTTATTCTTAGTAACTAGGAGAATATTCTATTCTCCGAATTAATGCTATAGATAGTTGGTTTTAGACATATAGGTATTATATTTAAGTTACTAGAGGTATGTAACAAAAGAATCTCTAATTACTACTACTTATTATATACTAGCTTTATATGTTATTAGGTTAAATCCGTTAGAGAGGCTAATAGATTTAATAGGTTATAAGTTATACTAAGTTTACTTATAAAAGCTACTATTAGGTGCAGGTTATAATATAAGAAGTAAGTTAATTTCTCTAAAGGGCCGAATCTGTCCCTATTACTATTGCTTGTGGCCAAGCGTATCCTGCCACGTAATAATTATCTTTAAAGTTATTAGATTTATTAGATTTATTAGATTAATTTAATTAATACTTACTAATATTATAAAATAAATACCTTATTATATTAATTAATAGTTAATTATTATATACTACGCTTCCCTTAACCTATATATTCCTCTTTAATATATCTAAAGAAACCCTAAATATAGTATTATTATTAAAGAAAAACTAGATTAAGTAGTATATATAGATTAAGAATTATATAGAATCTTATAGGGTTTAGAAGTATATTAACCTAAATAAGGTTAAACTACTTAAAGAACCTATAATACCTATATACCTATAAAGGGGTTAGAGACTAGAGATTATAAATAATAACCCTAATACTCTAGAGGATTAGAAGCTTACTTATAAAGATATAAAGGACTAATTTAACTTTAAATATAAAGAGCTTTAATTTAAGCTTATAAAGTATTAAGATCTAGCTAAATAAATACTAAAGATTAGGGAATATATTTATAAAACCCTTTTAAAGAATATTTAAGATTCTCTTAACTTTAATACTAAGATTAAGAAGAAGAAGTCTATTTAATATTATACCTAAAGAATACTATTACTTCTTTATAATTAGTATAAGCTAAATATAAGGAAAATACTTATTCTTATAGAAAATTACCTAATTAATTATCTATAAGCTAAAGGCACCTAAGATTAGTATAAGTAGGCTATAATAATTAAGGTACTATAGAGGAATTATCTAGACCTTAAAACCTAATAAACTAAAGAGATAATACTATATAAGTTTATTATATCTCTTTAAAGTAAATATAAGTTATTTAGAAAAAATAGAATAACCTACTTAATAAGGGAATAAATAATAGCTTCCTTAAAGCTATTACTAAGTTTAAAAAGGATTATAAGGCTTTACTAAAAGAACTAAAGACTACTAATATACTTATAAGTAATAGATTAAATAATTTAATAAAGCTAGAGAGGCCTAAGTACCCTAGATATATAAATTATATTATTAAGAATACTATAAAGTAGTAGGAATTCTATAATTTATTTAAGGCTCTTTATAAGCTAGAGGCTACTTTAAAGAACTAGGAAGTTAGGAAGAACTTTAAAAAGAATATTAATAAGTATCTTAAAGAAAACCTATAGAAGAAATTAAAAGCTATAAATTAGAAACTAGAGAAAAGGGTAATAAGATTATTATACCTTTATAAAACCCTATAAATAACTTTATTATAGTACCTCTAGGTAAGAAGTTAGCTAATATATTATTATTTATATGCTTTAAGTAATATAAATTATTAAAGGAAAGTATAAATTTATTAAATACTAGGGATAGCTTAGATTTAAGAAGGAATATAGTTCTCTATAACTCTAGAGTAAATATTTATATCTTTAATAATATCTAATAGTTTAAGTAATCTAAATTTAATAAGGATATTATAATAAAGGTTAAGGCTAGTAGTATAATCTATATAGCTTTAGGTTAAGGGCTAGTTAGTATATTTATTATAAATCCTATATTATAAAGTATAAGAATAATTATATTAGAGACTACCTTATTTATCCCTAAATTCTATATTAATCTAGTATTAGTAATAATTATAATAAAGGCAGGCATCTTCTAGAATTAGAAGAAGGGATTCCTCTATAAAGGAAAATACCCTATAGCTAGGGTATATAATATTAATAAGCTTTATATACTATTAAGACTATTAGAGGATCGAAAGGAAGCTAATACTATATTAAGTAAAGCTCTAAAGCTACCTATAAAAGGAGATATAGATCTCTAGTATTATAGAAGTGGTTATCTAGGTAAAAAGGCCTTTATAGAGCTTATAAACATAACTTTAGGTATTAAATTAATAGGACCTAAACTTATAGATTATAAGATTTATACTATAGGTAAAGCTAAGCACTAGAGATTATAGGTTATACCTAAAGAGCTTCCTTAAAGACTAGGTTATAGGCTTTTAGTTAATCTAGAGTACTATAACTCTTCTTATTAGAATAGTAATAGGTATTAGTATATTTTTATATACCTTATAACCTTAATATAATTCTTCTACTTATTTAAATTAAAGAATAGGATTTATAATAGCTTTTATATAATAGTGGCGTTTCTAAGCACTTAATTTAGTATTTAACTATACTTTTTATATAATAATATTAAAAAAGCCCTATTTATAGATAATATAAGGGATAAGATAGCCTTAGCAGGTATTATAGTCTATAATTTAGCTTCCTTAATACCTAGTTAGAATAGTAAGGCAAAAAGATCTAAGGGGGTAGTTAAGTAGAAGGCTTATATATTAAGTCTTAAGGCTAGATTCCTATTAGAGCTTAATAATAAAGTCTTTAATATAGCGGTTTATTTATTAAATTAAATACCTTTTAAGTATTATAGGAATTAGATTATACTATATAAACTTTAGTGAAATTAGGCTAGGAAAACTATCCTTACCTATTTATAAATATTAGAGGTTTAAAAACACTTAATTTTATATTTATAAGCTTATAGATATAAAGCGTTTCTAATAATAATAAAAGCTTTAGAGTATATTAAATTAAATAATATAATCCCTTAGTTAGAGTAGAAAGCTTATATTAGATACTTTATAGGTTATAAAGGTAAATCCTAGTTTATTATTTAGGTTCTAACCCTTTATAATTATAAAGTTATTATATTAGTATATATATAGTTTAATAAGGCTTTATTCTTTAAGCTAGAAAAAGAGATTAAATTAGCCTAGAAAGAGAAGATATTAATAATTATACTACTTAAAGAGCTTAAAGCTAAAGACCTTAATAAAGAGATTAGTTAAGAACTTATAGGAATAAACCTAGAAGAAGAGAATTATAACTTCCTACTATTAGTTATAGATAAGGAAAATAATTAGATTAAAGTAAAAACACTACCTTATATATTAGGGTAAGAAAGTAGCTATATTAGTGCTATTTTAACCCCTCCTAACTCTTCTTATAAGGTACTAGTTACTATAAAGAATATAAAACTTTAGGTATAAGATAATAATATACTATTTTAAGAGATTAATAAATTTATAAGTAATATAATAGCTAAATATATAGAGACTACTACAAAGACTAGTAAAATTACTACTAAGGGTAGTAAGACTATAGAGAATTATAGTCCCTATAATAATAGTATTAACCTAGATAATATTATAACTAGAAAATACTAATAAAAGGAAATAAGGAAAGCTAGGTAAGTATAGTTTTCTTTTACTTTCTCTTTAGTATTCTAAGGAACTTAATATAATTTATAGATTAAAGATATACCTCTAGAACTTACTTATTATTATTAGGTAATAGTATTACTATATTATAATTACTAGAAGGAAGTAATTATAAAGAAGCTTTTAAAGCTTCTATTCTTAAACTACTAGGAGAATATACCTAAGGAACTAATTAATCCTAATAAGTATAAGGAAATTATTAACCTTAGCTAGATTTTTAAATATAAAACTAATAAAAAAGATATAATTATAGAGTTTAAGGCTTAAATAGTAATATAAGGTAACTAGTAACTAAAGGATAACCTTAATAATTATATAGCTACTCTTACTTCTTATACTCTATAAATATTACTTATAGTCTATTATACTAATAATCTTAATACTTAATAATATAATATTTAGAATACCTTCTTATATATAGAACTTAAAGAACCTATTTTCTATAAACCCCTAGAGGGTATAAATATAAAAGATTATCTCTAGAAGATAATTAGAGTATTATATAGGCTATAGGAAGCTTCCTAATAATAGTTTCTTTATTTAATAAGTTTCCTTTTAGAGCTTAGCTTTATCTAAGGGAAAGAAAACCTATATATCTTTATAAAGAATGATTTTATCTTGTTTTTCTATGTAAATAATATTATAGTACTATACCTAGAGCATTGTTTGTAGTGTAGTTAGTGTAGTTTTTAGGAAAATTTTGTAGTTGTAGTGTAGTTTTTTTTAGCTAGTATTTAGTGTAGTGTAGTTTTTTTTTTCTTATAGTTAGTGTAGTTACTAACTACACTAACTACATTACACTACAAAAACTATAAATATAGTGTTAGGTAAATAAAAAGTAGGTCTTTTTATATAGTAGTATTAATATACTAATTAGAAGAAAGCTATTAATTTTATACTTATATTATTAGCTATTTTATTAAATTAGTTATTTAAGTTATAAGATTATAACCTTTTATAGATTTTATTATAACTAGGGTTATAAGTACTATTATAAGTTTTTATAAGGCTATTATTCTTAATACTTTTCTTTACTAATATAACTTTAAGAAAAACCTTACTATAATTTTATTTACTATTACTAAAATTATTTTCTATTTTTATAATTACTTTTATAACTTTAAATTAAAATAATACTTTAAACTAATATAGTTAAATTAATTAGGAATTTAAAATTAATAACTAGAAGTTAATAATATATATACTTAGTACTTATATATTATTATTAATAAGATAAAAACTTAAAAAAGCTTAAACTATTTATTTACTATTTAAATATTACTTTTTGCTTAATAATTATAAAGCTTTAAGAAGTTATATATAAGAACTTTATATATTTTCTTAGTATAATATATATAAAAAGAATAAAAAATAGTAATATTTATAAAGTATTTATATATAACTAATTATATTATTTAAACTAAGCTATATAACTAAATTAAGCTATTAAAATTATTTTAACTTATTTTTAAATAAAATACTAGGACTTACTTTTAAATAATATACTATAATTATTATAATTAGTATTATTATAATATTAAAAAATATAAAAGAGAAAAGTATTTTATTTTATTAATACTTTAAAAAACCTTAAAATACTAAATAATTAAAAAGTCTAGCTTTTTCTATAGTAATTTACTTATAAATACTTTTACTTATATTTAATTCATTTATTACTTATTTATTTTTAATTAAACTTTAACACTAATAATATTTTAACTTATATAAGTAATATACTTATAAGCTAAGATAAGCTAAGATAAGCTAAGATAAGCTATTATAAGCTATTATAAGCTATTATAAGCTATTGTAAGCTATTATAAGCTATTATAAGCTATTATAAGCTATTATAAGCTACTATAAGTTACTATAAGCTATTATAAGCTAAGATAAATATTTTTACTAACACTACAAATGTAGTATTTGTAGTTAGTGTAGTTTATGAAAATAAATTTATAGTGTAATGTAATGTAGTTTTTTTCCCCTTGTAGTTAGTGTAGTTTGTAGTGTAATGTAGTTTGTAGTGTAGTTACTACACTACACTACAAAAACTACACTACAATACACATTGTAGTGCAATGCTCTGACTATACCCTAATAGATCTAAAGTAAAATTTAAAGAATTATATAAGTAATTAATAAATAGTCTAGATATTAAGAACTAAGGTAAATTAAAGTAGTTCCTAGGTATTAAAATTATTAGAAATTATAATACTAAAGAAATATAGTTATTATAGGAATTATATATTTAAAAGATTACTTAGAAGTTTATTCCTAATATTATTAATAATAAGTTAAAGAGCTTAATTATAGCTTCTTTTCTAATAGCTATAATTTACCTAAATAATAATAAAGCTTTTAATAAAGAAATTAGCTACTATAGAGTAATTATAGGCTCTTTAGTGTATCTTTATATTATTAGAAGACTAGATATAGTATTTATAGTATTAAAGCTAGCTTCCTTTATAATAAATCTATTAGTAAAGCATATTAAATTAGCTTAGGGTACTTTATTATATACTTAGAATATAAAGAAGCTTTACCTATAATATTTAGGTATAAATAGCTTTAATACACTATTTTCTAGTATAGATACTTTACTTAGTAGTAATCCTAAGACTTAGAAGTTAATATAAGGCTATATTTTTATTATATATAATGCTATAATTAATTAGAAGTCTAGAAGGTAATATTATATAATAACTTTAAGTATAGAAATAAAGCTCTTTACCCTAAATTATAGTATAAAAAAGCGTATTTCTCTTAATAAGCTACTTTATAATATTAATATATATATACTACTTGTTACGATATAGAATGTAAGATATAATGAGTGTCAAGGTTGTTAATCAATTCAACTAGCTAGAGGCTGAAGCTATCGTCTAATATAGGGGTTCTAGGTCACGTGCTAGGCCACATCCAAAGTGGCAGGCCACTTGTCAATTCTAGCACGTAACAAATACGGGCACCACGGATAAAAGAGATAGCTATCCTAGCTATCTAAGATCTAACGAATTTGTAATAAGCTAGGAAGCAGGCTCTTGCAAGGGAATTTGGTCAGATAGATCGTTAGGTCTAGCGGTTAGGTTACAGGGGGCGTTGCAAAGGGTTAGGCAACAAGCTTTGTAACGGGCCGGGTAACGAGCTTTGCAGAGGGCCGGGCAACGAGCTTTGCAGAGGGTTAGGAATTCGGTTAGGCTGTTGAATTAGCTGACGATGAATTTGCTGCAACGGGCCAGGTAACGAGCTTTGCAACGGGCTGGGCAACAAGCTTTGCAACGGGCCGGGCAACGAGCTTTGCAACGGGTCACGAATTCGGTCAGGCTATTAAATTAGCTGACGACGAATTTGCTACAACGGGCTAGGCAATGAGCTTTGCAAAGGGTCAGGAATTCGGTTAGGCTGTTGAATTAGCTGATGAATTTGCTGACAGGCTAGCTGCCTTCGAAGGTCATCGCGTTCTTCGAAGACTTCCTTAACAAGGTCTTTAAGCTGTTGAAAATCATCCTCTTCTATCGCTAGCTTCCGTTGAAGGTCCTGTATCTGTTGCTGCTGTTACTGAATTTGCTGCTGTAATTGCTATTGTAATTGCTGCTGTTGCCGTAGATAACGGGTCCTTAGGTCCTGAAGGTCCCGCTGATGTTGTTCCTGCTGCCACTGAAATTGCTGCTCTAGCTGCTGTTGAATTTGTTGATATTGCTGACTAGCTGGGCATAGGTCCTTGAGATGCTAAAAGACCTGATTTCTTGAAGGGAAGGTTTTCCTGCAGATACCACAGGTTTGGCGTTGATAATCTTGCTTATAAAGTCGCTGTAATCGCTGTTGCTCACACTGATCTAGCTGATGTAAGGGAAGCATTATAGCGGCTTTATTAGATTGATTGATGGATTTGTCAGATTTGATGGTCGGGTCGAAGGTCTTCAAATCGAAGGTTAAAGATCGAAGGTCGTAGGTCTTTGGATTGATCGAATTAAATCGAAGATTAAAGAATCGAAGGTTGAGGGTCTTCGAATTGATCGAAATCGCACGATTAATTGATTTAAAGGTTGAAGGTCTTTAATCGAAGAATTGAAGGTTGAAGAATCGAAGGTCGAAGAATCGAAGGTCGAAGGATCGAAGGTCTTCAAATTAACGGATTGAAGGGTCTTCAAATCAACGGATTGAAGGGTCTTCAAATTAACGGATTGAAGGGTCTTCAAATTAACGGATTAAAGGGTCTTCAAAGAGATCGAAGAATCTGACAATAGGCGCGATGCCTAAGGGAGCTATTAGGCCTATCAAAAGGGATAGCTTTGATTTGGTTAGATTGACGGTCAAATTAAAGGTCAACGAATCTGACGATAGGCGCGATGCCTAGAGGGACTATTAGGCCTAGTAAAAGGGATAGATTTGATAGGCTTGGTGGTTGGTTAACAAATAGTCGGTTTGGTGGCTTTTATTAGCAGTAAAAGCGCTAGGTACGCAAAATCGAAGAGCAATTACTACCACTTGTTACAATATAAAATGTAAGGTATAATAAGTGTCAAGGTTGTTAATCAATTCAACTAGCTAGAGGCTGAAGCTATCGTCTAATATAGGGGTTCTAGGTCACGTGCTAGGCCACATCCGAAGTGGCAGGCCACTTGTCAATTCTAGCACGTAACACTACTACTCTTAATTATCTAGTATAATAATAAGTAAATAATCTAGATTACTAAATATATAGAAAGAAGGCTTTAAACTAGCCTTAAGCACCTTAATATAAATTAAATATAGATTTAAGAATAATATATAATAGGTAATATTAAGGTTAATTAAATAAAAACCTCTAAGATACCTATAAATAGCTTTATAAAGCCTTTTTTAGGTTAAATATATAAGGACTTTTACTATAAAATTAGCCTAAGGGAGATTCTTACCTAATTATAATATTAGGAATTATTTATGATCTCTTCTTATATCTTTAATCTCTAGCTTTAATAAATAACTTAGCTAAGGGGGGTATATTAGTGTGAGAACAAAGGGATAGCTAGGCAAGAGGTATAGGGGCACTTATATATTAACTAAAGCTTGCTAAGTCTAAGTGTGTTATACATACAAGTCACTAGCTTATAGCTAGCGGCTTGCTAGTGTTACATAGACCTAGCCCTAGGGTATAGTGTGCTTGCCTAGTGTACGCTAGCGCATAGGTATTATAAGTAAGGCCTTATAATTACCTCCTTACTTTTAGCTAGGCTTCTAAATAGCTTTTAGTAAGTAGTATCTAGCTATTTACTAAGTAGTAGTAATATTAAAATAATAATAAATAACACTTAGCACTTAAGTATAAGTTTACTTATAACTTATTATTATATTACTAACTTTTCCCTTCCTTATCTATAGTAACTTTTCCTAGATATTATTATATTATTTATTACTATAATTCTACCCTTACTACTCCTTATATTTTTGCTATAAAATTAGATAAGGAAAGCATTATTACTATCCCTAATATTTATTTAAAGGGGTATAGCTATATATATTATTTGTATATAGGTTACGCGGACTTTAAGAAGAATTCTCTAGCTAAGCCTAATATCCCTTAGATTAACTATTAATTCCCTAGCATATAAAGTGTTATTATTAAAGGGAAGAATTTAAAACATTATATTTAATATATTAAACATAGTAATACTTATAAGACTATAAGTATATTACTTTCTTTATATTTTTAGTCCCTAATTACCTATATCTCTCTAGGTAATACTAACTATATAAGGGGATTTCCTTAATCTTCTTACTATCCTTAATTAGGTAAAAACTTTAATAAATACCTTAAGTAATTAAGTCCCTAATAATCCTAATAATTATATATTTTTAAAAGTAACTTACTACTATTTTAGCACTTATTATCTAAACCTTATTTTAGGGTTTAATTATACTAATATAGCTTATTATATTTCCTTTAGTTTAACTAGGGCTACTAAGGTTTATTAGGTATGTCTTACTATATGTTCTCTAAACCTTTACTTACTCTTTAAGTAAGCTACTTTAGCTATATATAATTAGTATATTATTTTACGCTAGTAACTTTTAGTTACTATATTTCCTACCCTTATCCTAGGGATAGTAAGTTATTACTTCTCCTTTACTATATATTTACTAACTTTTTATAGCTAAATTATACTATATATTATAATTCCTAGAAGGCAAAAATAACTTTATAACTACGCTATTATAACCTAGGATTTATGCCCTAGGGGGTAGTAAAACACTAGTTTTTCTAGGTAATAAAGGTAGTGGTTTAGGAGAATAAGAGTAAGGGCGCTAAGTATCTCCTTTATAATAGTGTTATTTTAATATATAAGGGGATAACTATAGAAGGGTTTTCCTTAAAACTTCCCTTCTTATAAGGATTTTTTCTTTTATTATTTAGTAAATAGTCTAATAAGGTTTTTAATTAAAGTGTAATAGTAGCTAATAAGGCTAGGCCTTTTTTATAATTACCTTATCCCTTATTACCTATAACTTACTTATATCTTATTACGCTTTCTCCTTATTTTAATTTAATAGAAAGCCTAAATTATATATTAAGCGCCTTCTATATTTTTTACTACTACTTATTAATTATATTTACTTAGCTAATCCTTTTACTTTACTAGGTATTTATTACCTTTATAAGTCTTTTTATAATTCTTAACTTCTTTAACTTTAAATTTATTATCTTTATCTTTAAGGTTTAGTATTAGTATTTCTTTATTTATAGTGTTTTCCTAGTAATTCTATAGCTTTAATAGGCTTATATAAAATATATTATATAATTAACTATACTTATTAGGTAGTACTAGTTAGTATACTTATTTACTTATAGTATTAAGTATTTAAAATAGCCTTATAAATCTTAGGTTTAGCTTTTATTTTATATCCTTAAGTCTAATATTCTTTACTAATAGTAGTACTAAGTTTTCTTTTTTAAGGTTAATAGCTAGTGTTATTAGTTATAGTACTTTACCTATACTTTAGTAGCTCTTACCTAGTTATATACTAGTTTCTCCCTAACCTTATATAGCTTCTAGATATATATATAGGCTTCTAGGACCTTCCCTTCCCTGCTCTTATTCTTAAAAGCTAAATAAAACTTAGGTAAATAGCCTATAAAAGCATAGTTAGGGAAGTAACTTATTATCTTATTAATAGCATTATTATATGTAAATTAAGCTATTAGGAGTAGCTTTAGCTATAGCTATTAGTTTTCTTTAATAAAGTATTATAAGTAATATTTAAGCACTTAGTTTATTCTCTTTATTTACCTATTAGTTTAGGGGTAAAATACTATTAAAAGCCTTTACTTTATATATAATAAGTAATATATATCTAACTAGAATTAGCTTATAAACACTAATCCTTTATTAGATATAATACCCTTTATTAGCCTAAATTAAAGCTTAATTTCCTTATGAAATAACTTTACTAATTTAGCTATGTTAATTATAGTTTTTATAGTAAGAAAGATAGAGTACTTAGTAAATTAGTTTATAATTACTAGAATTATATTAGTTTCTTAGTTACCTAGCTATATTAGTAATAATCCTATAATAAAATCCATTAAAATCTTCACCTATAGTTACCTTAGTATTAGTAGTAATTTAAGGCTTCTATATAGGTAGTGCCTTCTAGCTACTACATGCTAGTATACTTTATAGCTAGATATATAGTTTAAAATAGCTTTACTTATTACTAGCTACTAATAGTAATGTTTTAGTAGCTTAAGAGTGTATTTAGTCCTAAAGTAACTTACTAGTAAATTATTATAGTATAGCTATAGAAGCTCTTATTATAAGATAGGCTCCTACGGAATAACTACTTAGTCTTTATATATTAGGAGACCCCTTATGCTATATAACTATAAACTAGCTTTTCCCCTCCCTTTTACTTAGGAGTTAACCTTACTTTTGTGTTTTTATAAATCTAGATCTTAGTCTTATGCCTTTTATAGTAATTATACTAATAGTTTATTTACTATAGATTAGTAGGGATTTAGTAATATAATAGCCCCCTAAATCTCTTATACTATACTAATATCTTAGACACACACTACTTTCTCCTTAAAATTACTCTTATTTAGCTAACTTATTACTAGATTTATAGTAGCTAACTAGCCTTTTACTTAGGCTACTATTAACTTAGTAGGCTCTAAGACTAGTGCTATACTATAACTTCTTTAATATATTAGTACTTCTTCTTTTACTATATAGGTAGCTACTATTTTCCTTTAAAGCTCTAGTAAGAGTGCCTTATTTAATATAGGTTTACCTTTATAATTAGACCTTCTTAATAGTATATCTATAGGGTTACTTTTCCCTAGTCTATGCTTAATTATAAAATAAAAAGGGTAGAGAAATATATATTATTATACTTACCTTTTATTTAGCTTCTACTACCTTATAAAGGTTTATAGGTTATAGTAGTCTAATAAGACCTTTATAGGTATCTCTATACCTTTAATATAGTATTACTAGTATTTAAATAACTTTACTATAGTAAGTAACTCTTAGTTAGCTATGCTATAGTTATGTTTAGCGTCTATAAACTTCCTTAACTAAAAGGCTACTAGATACTAATAGCCCTTATTATCTTACTAAGATAGGATTCTTACTATTATAAAAATCAAGGTATTTATCTTAATATATACCGCTTAACTTAGGTTATAATATTAAAGTAGAGGCACTTGCTAAAAGGTATCTTTTAGCTAGTTAAACGCTAGCTATTTCTTTTCCTTAAATATAAACCTCCTAGTCTAGATACTATTTTAACTACCCTTTATTAATACATAAAGAGGTACTATAATCCTAGAGTATTTATAAATAAACCATTAGTAAAAGTTATAAAATCTAAGAAATAACTATATATCCTTAAAACTTATTAGCTTCTTTTATTCTTTAATTATATTAACCTAGTAAGTATTTATTAATATCCTATTAATAAAGAGAATAAACCCTAGGAATTTTACTAATTCCTTATAGAAAAAGCACTTAGAGGGTTTTATATATAACTTTACTAACCTTATATATTCTAGGACTTACTTAATATATTTAGTATACTTCTTCTTTATCTTAGAGAAAATTAAGATATTATTTAAATATACTATATAAATAGTATTAACTAGCCTATAAAGTGCCTTATAAATATAGCTTTAAAAAGTAGCTAGGGTATTAGTTAGCCTAAAAGGTATTATAAGGTACTTATAATACTTATAATATATATAAAAAGCTATCTTTTACTTATTACTCTCTTTAATACAGATTTAGTAGTATATATTCTTAATATTAATCTTTAAAAAGAAATAAGCCCCTTAGCACTAATTAAGGATCTCTAAAATTAGGGGGAGAGCGTAGTAATTCTTTTATATTACCTTATTAAGTCCTTAATAGTTTACATATAGTTAGAGCGTTTTATCCTTCTTTAGTATAAATAGGATAGGCATGCCTACTAGGCTCTTTAAGGGTCTTATCTAGCCTTTCTTTAAGTTATTATTAATATATTCCTAGAGCTCTTTAAGTTTACTTTAGGAGAAAGAGTAAATTAGTCTATATAAAGGTATAGCCTCTAGTATAAGATTAATTACGTAGTTTATTAACTTCTTTAATAGAAGGCTCCTTACCTTATTTAATATAAATATATCTTTAAACTTATATAGCTTCTCTAAGATATCTTCAATAGTTTTATATACTTTTGCCTTCTCTTTATCTTTAAGAGGGATAAATTTATCTTCTATTATACTTATAATAGCATATATAATTATCTTATTATATATTACCTTTATAAACTTATAGGGAGTTAGTAGTAAAAAGGCTACCTTTCTCTTCTTAAACCACTATTCTTATAAGTATAAGTAAAGATATATATGTTTTTCTATAAGTATATATATTCTAATTAATATAGGGCTTCCCTTTACTCTTAAATCCCTATTAATAGCTATATATAGTAGTTTAAGGTTTTTCTTTTTACCCCTTAAGTCTTAGATTATAATAAGTACCTTATAAACACTATATTAGGGAACTATAAGAGACCTTACTATCTTTAGAATAGGCACTATAGCCTTAGCTTAATTAAGCTTATAAGTCTATATAAACTAGGCGCTAATAATATTAATCTTAGTATAACTATTAAGATCCGCTGCTATTTTAATATCTTTTTGCCTATAAATAGTAACTAGTATATAGAATTAGTGTCCTACTAGTACCCTAGTATCTAAGGCAAAGGTAAAGGTATTTACTTCTACCTCTAGGAGTTTCCCTAACCTTCTTACTAGTCTTTCCTTAGCTTATTATAATTATAAAAGAGATGCTTTATATTACTATAATTAAAGCACTATTTTCTTCCTTATAACCTATTATTATATAAGTAAGTAACTAGGGTCTTTTCTTTATCCTTATCCTTATCTTTTTAGTCCTTATTTAGCTAATAGCCTTATAAAGAGTTATGTCTTTAATATTAGGGGCTTTATACAAGCCTTTCTCTTCTAAATTATTTAGCTTTTACTTATTCTTTAATATTACCTCCTAAAATTATTAGGTAAGTTATATAACCTTTTCTTATATTAACCTAGTAATATCTATATATAAGTTAATATAGTCTTATAAGTTAGGAAGTAATTTTATAAAGAATATAAGAGTATAGGTTTTTTCTAGGGCTTATTCTAGGTATTTCTCTAGTAAATCTAAGTAAATACTAAACTTAATAGAACTCTAGCCCTCTTTTTACTTTATATTTTCTAGCTATATAGCTATTTATATATTATAGCTTATAGAGTCCTTAAGTAGTATAAGAATTTAGTTCTAGAACTTATTTTAGTTATTCTTAAAGTAATCCTAACTATTAGCTAGTTATTCTTTAATATATTAGTCCTATCTAGCCTAATAGTTTATATATATATAATTAAGTGTAAAGAGAATCTTTTAGTTATCTTAGTAATATTTTTTCTTTACCCCCTTAAAGGTATAGTTAAGGTTATTAAGCTATATCTTATACTTCTATAAGTTTATAAGGTATTAAAGTTTTATAATATTTTAAACCTTAATTTCTTAGCTACTAAGGCTTAAGGAGAAACTAGCTTTTTAGCCTCTTTTTACTAGTTTTTCTTCTTTATAAGATTATATTAAGTTAGTAAGCTTTTATTCTTACTTTTATAGTTCCTTAAGTTACTTAAGCTAGGTAATTTACTCTCTAACTACTATCTTTTTTACTCTTATAGTAAAGGGTATAGCTTTAGATAAGGTTATAAAATATAGTATATTCCTAAGTATAGTATTACTATTATTTAGCTAATTCTAAGTAATATATAGTATTATTTTAGTAAATTAGGTTATTCTCCCCCTTATATTACTCTTAGGTAACTAGTAAGAGAAGCTTTAAAATTATAAGAATAAAGGGATAGCTAGGTAAGAGGTATAGGGATACTTATATATTAACTAAAGCTTACTAGGTCTAAGTATATTATATATATAAGTTACTAGCTTATAGCTAGCAGCTTGCTAGTGTTACGTAGACCTAGCCCTAGGGCGTGGTGTGCCTGCCTGGTGTGCGCTAGCGCACGGGTGTTGTGAGTGGGGCCTCACAATTAGAAAGAGCTCCCTAAAGTATTAGATATATAAATACTAGTTATATATTAACTAGGATAAGATATTAGTAAAGATAAATATATTAGAAGTACCTCTATAGACTAGTTATTTCTATAGTATACTATATACCTTTTAGGTACAAAAGTTAGCTACTATTTACACCTCTGATTAATCAAATTGAACACTTTTTATTATCTATCTACACCCCTACCTGACAATAATACATGCAGCCGTGGCAGCGCCGACTGGCTTGGCCAACCATACCCTAACCATGTACAGTTGGTCTACAGTTGGTCCACAACAGATTTGTACACTTGTGTCCGGCTGCTTCATCAGGGGCACAGTTTTATTGAGCGACGGTAGCAGGTTGTTGCCAAGCCCTGGCGGGGTACCTGCTACTACTGGCTAGCCCTTCGGTCTTCCTGCATCATGGTGTGTCCTCTCAGCACCGACTGCCCTTTTAAGTCTTGGGAATTGCCAACGCTCGTTCCTTCTCTTTTCAATCTTTCCTATCCGAAACTCTTTTATTCAGCCTTTTTGTCTCGTCTTTGCCCGGCAGCTCAATTGGAGAGTTGTGAGTTTTGAGCAAGACGTGCTTCGTGCGTAGACTCATCATCTCTCGCATCGTCGGACCCGCGTGAATTATCGCTTATCGCTTGCTGCCCATGACGGGTGGCAGAGATATTCGAGGGCTGTTCTAGTTTATCCTCATCTTTCGGGCCCTCTCATTCCTTCGCTTCCATTCATTCGACGGCAATATCACGACTTGGTCTATTCTTGACTCGACTATTTTCGCTCGATCCCCGACGCGCGATCGCATTCGCAGCCTCAAGGCACCATGTCACTCAACGGCGATGAAAAGGCCAAGAACGCCGACGTTCGCCAAACTGCTTCTTTGTCTTCCAGCGACAACGCGGCTGGCTTCTTACCGGCCACTGCTGGTGTCGCCAATGTCGATGCCGCCTGGAATTTTCTCAACCATCATCGTGATGCTGCTGGTGTCGATGCTGTGAATATAGACGCTTTGCGCCGCAAGATTGACTGGCACATTGTTCCCCTCATGTTTTTGTGCTACACGATGCAGTTCCTCGACAAAGTAATTCTAAATGTGAGCTGCGCACTATTTGTTTTCCAATGATTGCTCGTTGGCCTTGGCGCATCAAGGACAAAGCCCAAAGCTGCTTGTCGCAATGCAGTCATGTGTTAATGGAAGAACTAACGGGTTTCGCTTCTTTAGTACGCAGCCGTAATGGGTATCAACAAGGACCTCAAGCTTACTGGCAATGACTTTTCCAACGTTGCTACATTCCTCTTTGTTGGCCTGTTATGCTTCGAAGTTCCGAATAGTATGTAAACGCACATAGCAGCCTGGCTCACATGTTGGATTGCTTTGCTGACAACACGTTTTGAAACGCAGTCTATTTTCTTCAAGTTGTCCCTGCTGCCAAGTGGCTAGGTGCCAATGTTTTTCTCTGGGGTATTGCAACTGCCTGTGGTGCTGCTGCTCACAATTACCAGAGCTTGCTAGTGTCCCGTATCTTCCTCGGGATTTTTGAAGCTACCATTGCCCCATCGCTGATGCTTATCAGCAGTCAATGGTACACCAAGTCTGAGCAGGCTCCTCGATTCTCCCTCTGGTATCTTGGTCTCGGTCTCGGCCAGATTGTTGGTGGTGCCGTCTCCTACGGCTTCCAGCACATGACACCTGGCGCTGCCCTTGCTGGATGGCGAACCATGTTCATCACCCTGGGATGTTTGACCGTCGTCTTCGGTATCTGCACCTTTCTCTTCATCCCCGACACTCCCATGGAGGCCAAATGGCTATCCGACACGGAGAAGGTGGCTCTCTTGAAGCACGTCAGTGTCAATCAGACCGGTATCCAGAGCCGCAAATTTCGCTTCAAGGAAATTGTCGAGGCCCTCTTGGATCCTCAGGTTTACTTGCTGCTTCTGTCCGTCGTCTTGCTTTCGGTCTCTAGCGGTGTCGTCACCACCTACTCTGCCACTTTGATCAGAAACATCCTCTCTGATGAGGATCCAGCCTATGTTCCCAAGAAGGCTGCTCTGTTGAATATGCCCTCTGGCGTTGTCAGCATCTTTTTCACCTTGATGGTTGGGTATGGTATTCGCAAGCAATCTCACCGATGGGCTTGGATCATTGCGTGCATCATTCCTGCGTGAGTATAATCCTTTCCGGCTGCTGCACCCCGTCACTACTCGGAGACAAGAGACTTACTAACATGTTATTAAGCATCATCGGTGGTGCGCTCATGTCCTTCTTGCCCAAATCCAACAAGGCGGGTTTACTCGCTGGCATCTACTTGGTCAATGCCGTAGTTGCTCCCCTCTCCATCTTCTACAACGTGAGTACGAATCTGAGGTCATTGGTATTGATACTTGGAATTGGAATTGGAAATTGATCATGTCACAATTAGTGGACTGTGGCCAACTGCGCTGGAGCAACAAAGCGTGCCTTTGCCGCCGCTCTGGTTTCCGGATCTTTCTCCATCGGTAACATCATCGGACCCCAGACTTTCCAAGCCCGCGATGCTCCGGATTTCCGGCCCGCCAAGCTTGCCGTCATGGGTACGCAGGCCGGTTGCGCCCTTTGCACCTTCCTGTTGTTCCTGTATTATGTTTGGGCCAACAAGCGACGCAACGACCGCAGCAAGGAGACTGAGGAGCAGTATTTATCCCCCGACGTCTGGGCCACCCTGACCGACAAGGAGAACAAGCAGTTTCGATACACATATTAAAGAAGGTAATATCTACTACGTGGAGGGGGAAAACAGGTATACCCAAGACGCAGGGAAGTCAGTCCTGCCGTCCCATGTAACGCAAGTTTCTTGTTTCTCTTTTTGGATTGTCTGGAGTGGCGAGAATTAGAAGGGGCCCTTTTACAGATGATGTTACTTGAAGACGAGACGCGCGCAAGGTGTACGGATTGTACATCGGTGAAGGGGCTGCGTGACCATCGAGTACAATTAGAATCAAAACACTTCTTCCATCTTGTCCATTCACAATGTATTATTGTAGTCAGGGACACACAAATTTGGCGAATTCGTTTTGGCATTAATGTGGCCTACATTCTATCTCATCCACCGCTATACATGACCAAGTCCATAGATAAAGTCATCTGATGCCATGCAGAAAAATGAATTTGTGTTTGTGATGCCTGCAGCAACTCCAATACATTATCATCCAAAAATCAAATAAAAAGAGTCGAGCCTGGTGCACAGGCGACTCATCGAAACGATGACGCCAACCCAATAAAGAAAAAAAAACAGGAAGAAAAAAACGAGAGGCGCAAAGTTGGTATTGCGTCGTTTGCAATGTCATAAAGGATAGGAGAATTGTTGTGTTCGTACGAGCTTATTGTGTTGACAATGACAAGAGAGCAGATGACTATTGCTCCCTTGAGTGTGACAAATGTCAAACCCACTCACTGACACATCAAGATGCGGGATGCGGAGACCGAATTTATACGGCAGGGCCGGCCTTGACAACATCTTCGGTGGCTTCGCTTTCGTACTTGTTAAAGTTCTCGCGGAAGAGCTTGCCCAGCTTGAGGACCTCGTTCTGGAAGCTCTCGGCGCCAGCGGTCCAAGCCTTTTCAGGGTTAAGCAAGTCATCAGGAACGTTGGGGCAGGTCTTGGGGACCTGGAGGTTGAAGACACCGTAGTTTTCGTACTCGACCTGGGCGAGCTCACCAGAGTGGATGGCGTCGAGGATGGCACGAGTGTACTTGAGAGGACATCGCTTACCGCCTTGAGCAAAACCAGCCCCGACCCAGCCAGTGTTGAGGAGCCAGGCGTTAGCCTTGTGCTGCTCAATCTTGTCGGCAAGCATCTTGGCGTATCGCATGGGGTGCAGGGCGAGGAAAGGTTGGGCGAAGCAGCTGGAGAAGGTGGCCTGAGGCTCGGTGACACCGTCCTCAGTACCGGCCATCTTGGATGTGTAACCAGAAATGAAATGGAACATGGTCTGGGAACGGTCCAACTTGGAGATGGGAGGCAAAACACCTCGAGCATCGCAAGTCAACAAGATGATGTTGGTGGGCATGTTCTCGGACAAGCAGGGAATCTTGGCGTTGCTGATATATTCGATGGGGTAGGCGCATCGGGTGTTCTCAGTCAGAGTGGCGTCGTTATAGTCAACCTCACGGGTGTCGGGATCGAAAACGACGTTCTCAAGAACGGAGCCGTAGCGGATGGCACCGAAGATATCAGGCTCCTTCTCTGCGGACAAGCCAATGCACTTAGCATAGCAACCACCCTCGATGTTGAAGACACCACGGTCACTCCAGCAGTGTTCATCATCACCAATCAGGGCACGGTTGGGGTCGGCAGACAGCGTGGTTTTTCCAGTACCCGACAGACCGAAGAAGAGAGTGACATCTCCGCTCTTGCCCTCGTTGGCAGAAGAGTGCAGGGTCAAGACGTTGTGCTTGATTGGCATCTCGTAGAAGAGAACAGTGAAGACACCCTTCTTCATCTCACCAGCGTACTCAGTGCCCAGGATAACCATTTCCTTCTGAGAAAAGTTGATGGCGACTGAGGTTGGAGATGTCATACCCTCGGTGTAACGGTTGGCGGGGAAAGATCCCGCATTGTAAATGGTGTAATCGGGGTGGAAGTGCTCAAGCTCCTCACGAGGAGGCCGGATAAGCATGTTTCTCATGAACAGAGCATGGTAGGCACGGGCGCAAATGACACGGACGCGGATACGATACTTCTCATCCCAGCCAGCATAACCATCAACGACGTAGATGCGGTTACGGGTGTTGAGGTAATCGACAGCACGCTCTCGATTAATTTTCCAGACCTGTAATAGAGAGCAATGTTAGTAATGCTCTGGCGTAGAAAAGTTTTGATTGCCAACGAGTCGGCCGAGGCACGCTTGATTTTGAGCCGCCCCACACGACAAAAGAGAAATAGGCCAATGCAACACGAGGGTACGTGCACTTCGCACTTGCAGAATGCATGTCTCCGCATTCCCGCCCTAAACCCGCAACGGCCTGAGCTATTGTCGCGTGCCGACAATACACAAGGCTGCAGACTTGGATCGGGAGATGATGGCTGGACGGACTGCAGGACTGCAGGCAAGAACCGGATCCGATCGGAAGGATTCGCATGGTCGCGTGGAGGAACGGGCTTCTCCGGATGGATTTTTTCTACCGCTCAAGTTCGGCTGCAAGCCCGCTGCATACTGCGGGGCAAGTGACGTGGGAGAAAAAGCATGTGTGCGGGCCCATCAAAGACGCCAAGGCGAAGACCGAGTCGGAGACTTGCAGCATCACCATCTCATCGCGATGGCGCCTCGAGGATACTCGGGACAACAGGTGGTGCAGCGTCGAGTTCCCTCTTCCGGTGGCTCGTGTCACTGACAAAACGCGTGGCGGGGTCAAAGACAGCAGAGAGAGCATATGCATGTTCCACCATGTAGGTGCGACCCCAGGCAAGACCACATGTCCGCAGTATGCAGGCAATGTTGATAGAAGAGAAAGAGACCATGACAGAAACTCACCTCGGGACTCATAGGCTTGTTGACAGGACCCCACCAAATGTCGTCTTTTGACGAAGGCTCCTCCACGATTCGCTTGTCGAGGGGTGAACGGCCTGTCTTCTTGCCCGAGTAGGCAGTCAAGGCACCGCTAGAGGTGATGGCGGAACCGGTCTCGTAAACGAGTGCATCTTCGTAAAGGGCGGCAACTGAGGGGTTGGGGATCTAAGACGTTGTTTAGTTTTCCATCACGTAGCAGCGGATGATTTAATCAGTGGGAGTGGCATTTCATACAATGGCGACGCGATCGTAGTCAATGTGGGCAGTCTCGTGCAGCTCCTCCTCAAGCTCAGTGTGGTGGTGGTGAGGCCTAGTGAGAGAAGAGACATGTTAGTAACGCCAAATCATATCTCGCTCCACCATGAAGAGATGATGGAAAGATGGATTGGCCAGGGCGAGACTCACTGAACACCGCTAGGGTGCAAAGCAGTTTTGTTGACGTTGCTGGAGATCACTGTAGAGCGGAAGGTCAGTCGACGTCATCTTCATGTCGAGCAAGGTAGAGAGGATGAAGTGGAATGGGCGGGGAGAGAGAGAAGTTGGACTCACTCTTGCGCAAATCACCTCTGGATTCGTGAATCTTGAATCTTGGGCCTTTGACAGAAGGATCGATGTATGGAGAACTGGTTCTGACGATGGGGTCCTTCATCTTTATGTATTAAATCGTAAGGGCCGAGTCTCCGTTGGATCTCGGCTTGCACTGGGATTTTCTGGGTACCTGGTCGGAACGGAAACCAGACCAGGTGGGAAACAGGGGGGTGGGGGAAGTGATGCGAGGGAAACCCGACTTTGAAAGCGTCGTGTGTGCGTAGAGGAAAGGGCAGAGAAGAAAAGTGAAGCGTGTTGGAGAGTTTTGCAAATTGTAGCAGCAGAGGCCGTGGCGCTTTTTGCGTCCAGGCTCGAGTGTGATTCGTCAAGACGCAGTTGCACAAAGTGGAAAATCTAGGCCTAGGCCAGGTACGATGGGGTGGGCTCTTGGCTGGGCTCTTGGCAGAAGGGGGGTGCGGTTATGTATGTATCTGCCACGAATGCTGGTCAGGTCCAACGATGACGAGAAAGGAGCCGTTGTGTGGAGCAACAGAAGGGGGGGGTTTCCTGAGGGGAGTTCCGAAGTCGAGCAGGTGATGCAAAATGGCTGCCCACGAGTTTATACCGGAAGCACTCTTCTCTAGGCTTCAGGCTTTGGGCTTGGTTGGCGGGGGACGGGGGGCTGGCGGCGGATTTCAATATTGCTTTCTGGGCGCGGGGCCTCAGGCTCTTCTCCAACTGCTGGGGAAGGAACAATCGTGATGCGAAATGCCAGTCACAAGTGACGAGAAATGCTCGGTGTGAGGCAGTCGAATCCCAAGGTAAGAACGCTCAAGTAGACGGAAGATGTGCCAAGGCTTCTTTTAGGGGAGCACCAATTCAAGTTCATCCGGATCTTGATCTTGACGACATGGTGGGCGGCTCCGGCAAGACGATCGGAATGGCGGGGGAAGAAGGGGTTCGTTCGCCTTTGCCCTCTCTGTTCGGCCAGCGGGCCGTGAGGGCTAGACGTGATGGCTTCACCTGCAGTCGACTTGGTTGCCTTATTCTTACTGTCCGTCCGTCTGGTGACGCTGGTCTGGAAATCGGGGCTTGAAGTGGCCAAGGCGGGGACAGGATCTGGAGGGGGCGGGGCCTTTCTGGTCTGGTGGACTCTGCTTCCATGTTGGGATCGAGATTATAATGCGTCTGCCATCTATTCCGTATGTACAACAGTGGGAGCTCCGTATGTAGTTTGATTTTACCACTTTGTATGTGCTCCTAATTCCATTCCACTCCCGTCGATCATCATGGCAAGAATCTTGTTCTCTCTCTCTCCATCGGGCATCGTCGGCATGACATGGGACGAATTGGTGCACCAACGAGTCAAGCTCAACCCGCGGGTGCCCCAATTCAAAGAGGAGCCCAAGCCTAGCCCAGCCTAGCTCCATTACATGTGTATTTATGACGAGGCCACATGATCTGCAGATATCTAATTCATGTATTCTGAAAATCCCCCTCAAAAAGTAAATGTCTCGAATTGCTTCGTAAAGGCGCACGTGATGCAGCTTTTCCCCCTTTGATGCCACACCCCACTGTACGTGGTCGATTTGCAGCGCCTTCCGGTATTCTCCTCCCGCTGAGCCACCTTCCGCGCCCGGCGTTTCCCGCGGAGGCAGCCCGCCAGGTTTCCTCTTGTACATGTCAACCCTGCCTGCATGTCGCATATCGCATATCGCATATCGCATATCGCGCATATCCGTCCCGCACCAGCCCGATCCCAACCAATGCGCGGCACTGTCCCGCAGCCAACCTCCATTGCAAGGCCTCTCATTGGCCGTCCACGCTTGGTGATTCCAATGCTGGCCCTAACGTTCCGATTTTGCCCGCGGTCAAGCGTTCTGGTCGTGACATAGATTGAATTGAACGTAGTTCGGCGAGATTCGAAAACAGGCCAAAAATGTTACTTTGGTCGGGCGCCCCATCCACACCGGATCCAGCAATCAAGAACACTGTGTGTATGTATTGTTCGCCCATCATGGCCACAAAAGTTACCGATTGCGCCGTCCTGGGAATTTTTCTTCCGCAAATTCAACGTACCGAGTGGAAACCAACCTCCTTCCCTATTGTCGTCCTTCTCGTTCCCCCGCCGCCCCGTCTCCCCACTCGGGCGTCGAACACTAATCACCCCACTTCTTCGCCGTTCCGTCTCGGGCTCGGAGCAAGGGGGTGTGTGTTGTCCCATCTCTCCGATTCGTTTTCGTGCCCAGTGCCCCAGCTTCCCCCTGAACGGGTTCACCTCCCCCGCCGGAAGGGACCTCTAAATGCACATCCCCGGAAGTCATAAACGCACGTCACGAAGCTGGGTTTGTGTGTCATTGCACGTGTCCTGGCCGCCGTCGTTACCAAGTGCCGCAGTCCCGCATCCTCCCGGCTTGTCTTATCGCTGTGCCGTGATCCGTAATTACATCTTCTTCCGCATGTCGTGGTGTCCGCTTGTTTCACATTGGCACTCGGTGTCTATACTTTGATCAGCCATAGGCTGGCTGTTCAATGCTTCGTATCTTGTTGCGAATGGACTTTTTTCAAAAAATCTGTTCAAGGTTCCTATGCCCTTGATGTCATCATATGCCATCTACAAGATTGCAACTTCTCCGTTCGAATGCCCATGTTCAAGCCGATGCCGTGCCCGTCCCGTCTTTCTTGTGCTACATACGTCGCACCCTTTCGACCCGGCGTTCTTTCGTCAATATGACAGCAGCTTCATTTGAATGATAGGGGGATGCTACCGCTGACACATCTATCTACGTGCATGCTTCCCGTTTCGGGGGCCCATTGCCCAATCATAGACTCATTTCCCCTGATTTTTCATCCTCGTCGACTTCAGATAGCGCACCTCCCAGGTATATGTCTTAGCTACATCATATGCAGAAGAATCCTGTGCGACTTCGTGACCAGCATCATCGTTGGCGCTTTTGACTTAATCATCATGAGTGATGAGCTTGGTGATTTTACCAATCGCAATAGTTTGACCCTGTCAAGAAGTCAGTCACATTAATTTCAAATTAACCCCTCGACTGATGAAATGATTCCGGGATCTCTCTGCTGAGTGATACGTACCTGATCACGGAGAGTGAAACGACCCATTTGGGGATAATCCTCGAATCTTTCCACACACACTGAGCCAGCTCCGCCAATCACCTGCATTCGTGCAATGATGCTGTCTCCTTTTTTGGCGTGTGTCGGTGGCGCCTTGCTCTTTCTGTTGGTGCCCTTCTGCAACTTGTGCAGAAGAGCAGCAAAAGTGACTTCTTCAATGGCGGAGTGGACGTGAAGAACACAGTTGAAGCCAGACGTCAAAATGTTCTTCAGATCCAGGATACGAATCTGTGCCTCAAACTCGGCCACACAGTGCACCAATCTCTTGGGCGAGCACAGCACGAATCCTGGCAGGATATCCTCTTCTTCCACTCCTTTGAGACGCATTCGCACTTGGTCACCGCATTGCAGAATAGAGACTTCTTCTTCCTGTTCTCCATAGAGTGCTGATACCTCAACGTTCTGCTTGCGAGGCATCAGGACAAGAGACATGCCCTTCTTGACAACACCAGCTTCGATTTTGCCGTCACACATGGTACCCATGTCTCGATATTTGGCATTCACGGGCATCATGAATGGCGCATTGAGCTTGCGCTCCAGGGCGCTCATGCCGTCCAAGTATTCCAACAAAGACGGCCCTTCCCACCATGGTGCAAGGCCCTCGGGTAGTCGGTCCTTGATATTCAAGGAGGATTGAGCAGCAACAGGCATGAAAAAGACATCCGTCTTGAGGTTGTAACCGGTGCCCTTCAAGAACTGGGACAGCTTGGTTGTACATTCGTTGTAACGTTCCTGAGACCATTCCACCGTATTGTCGTCCATCTTGTTGATGACGACGATCAACTTGTTGACACCCTGGGTCTTGGCCAGCATAGCGTGCTCACGCGTCTGACCTCCACGTTCAAACCCGGTCTCGTATTCTCCCTTGCGAGCTGAGATAACCAAGATACCGACATCGGCCTGAGAAGCACCACCAATCATGTTTGGCACATATGTCTTATGGCCAGGAGCATCCAGGATACTGTACCTGCGCTTTTCTGTTTCGAAGAATCCACGACCAACTTCGACGGTCTTGCCCTTGGTGCGTTCTTCCTTGGTCAAATCCATAACCCATGAAAGATACCACGACTCTCTGCCAAGGTCCTTGGCCTCTCTCTTGTATTTGTCCATGGTTCGTTCGTCCACCATACCAGTAGTCCAGAGGATAGAACCTCCCAGGGTAGATTTGCCGGCATCGACGTGGCCAATGAAGATAATATTGACATGTTCTTTCCCGTAGACTTCCTTGAGGGTTTCGTCATCAACGTCGGCTGTCTGTTCTTTGGCAACAGCGTCGATCTCACGCTGAGTCTTCTTTTCACCAGGTCCAGAGGGGCTTGATCGTCCTGAGGATGGCGTGGGCGAGGTTCGGCCTGGAGACTTGCCCGAGGCAGCAGCAGCAGCCTTGCCAGCTTTCTCGCCAGTCTTCTCGATAGCCTTGGCGGCGGTAGCCTTCTGGCCAGCCTCGGGCGTGCTCGATGGTTCAGGCTTAGCATCAGACTTCGCCTCCTCTTTGGCTGGCGCTGGGCTTCCGATCGACAGGACTTTAGCCTTGGGCTTGGGGGCAGAAGCGTCGTCCCCGATGCTGAGAACCTTAGGACCACCTTCCTTGGTCAGGACCTTGGGGGCAACTGGGGCCGCCGCAGGAGACTTTCCGTCAGCTGGCTGCGGGGCGGCGTCGGAGGGGGCAGAGGGAGCAGCAGATTGGGCAGTCGTCGGCTGCTGCTGCTGAACATAGTGAGAATAACCTCCACCTATGGCATGCAATGATTAGTTTATCTTTGAGTGTATATTCCAGAGATTACAGAGGAGCAATAATTCGTACCATAGCCCTGCTGGTTGTTGTAGCCTTGGCTGAATCCGCCACCGTATCCTTGGTTGTATTGATTGAATCCCTGTTGCTGGCCACCGCCATACTGAGGGTAATAGCCTTGTTGATAGTATTGCTGCTGTTGCTGTTGTTGCTGGTATTGGGTAGGAATACCGCCGCCAAATCCTTGTCTGGGTTGAAAAGTTTGAGCATTCGGCTGGAAGGACGCGACGTTGGGTCGGAAACCTCCTTGGGCCTGCTGACCGGGGTTCACATCGAGCTGTTGCTGAGCTCTCCGCGACAGATTCTCATCCTGGGCGGAAGGATCGTCTTCCCAAGAGTTGAGGTTCGACATTTTGAGGGATAGGCGAGAGATGATTTGTGGTATGATGCGAGTGTCGACTAGTTGCGGTGGAAGAGGAAGATGGCGCAAAGATGTCTCAATGGTGCCCCTCGTTCGTCCTGAGGGGGGGGAGGGGGGCTGGCTGCCTAGTGTGCTCCCAGGGGATGTGCTTGAACTTTCGATGCGAGTCTGGCGATGATGGATGAGCTTGGCCTCTTTGAGATTGTTGGCTCAGGGCGGCGAAACGATGTTTCGAGACAGCCAAGTTACGTTTCCGCCTGAATGCTTTTGGTGAAGGTTGAGAAAATTCATGCCCCACCAATATGACGCGGGAAGAGGCTGGTGTATTGGGTGGACCGTGGAGGGGTTGGGGGGGAGTTGGACAGTTTTCCTATCGAGGCAATGCACACTGTGCGCACTTCAAGGAGAAATCGACCTCTACCAGAACCCTTGGTCATCAGTCGTGGGGTTCTTTTTGCTTTTACCTCCTCATTAGACATCAATCGATGTGTATTTAATTTGCATCATCATGCAACACTCTTTGTCACTCTCACACAGACTTGGTTGTAGAATAGTTTGAAAGTTGGTCCCGGGCAAGCCAACGTGGGTGGCTGGTCAAACAGCAATTCGCACTGTCCACGCCTCTTCAAGCGTCAGTCATTGGAAGCCCAAATTCTGTTCATAATCTCCTGTGGCAAAGTTCAGTCGCTCGTTCGACTAATACTTATGGAATGTCTGTAAGTCTCGAGTTGTTTTCACTGCGGGCGAGAAAAGCTAGCGAATTACACTACGGCGTGTTTTTCGTGGGCGAAACAATAGCAATAGCAAAGAGGGTATCTAGTAGCAGAAATACATGAGATCAATACAAAATCCAGCTCATCTGAACCACCAATTCACTGAACCGTTCAGTCCTCCATCCGATCCTACACTTTTCACAGAATGCCACCAACCTTCCGGGATGAAGAGGGCATCACCAGCCTCCAGTTCAGCTTCGTACATGTTATCCTCTGGAGATGTATTGCCCCATACTGCATCGTGTAGAACGAGTCTTTCTTCCCCTTGCATCATATCAGTGGTCCTGATGCGGCTGTTTCCCTGTTGTTTTATCTGAACCTGGACTTCAAAGAACAGCCTGTCGCCTGTGGAAGGTGGTAAGAGCCTCACTACCTTTCGACTCCACAGCTGGCAAAAAAGGTTGGGGTTCGGGTCTCTGTGCAGTGGCGTATATGTAGGCTCAGTGCCCATCCATATAGAGGAGTTGTAAATATCGCCTTTCCCAGCTCGCCTTACAAGCTCTGGTGCTGGTAAGCCGTCCTGCATTGGTTGAGGCAGATCTGGAAGTGCCGACTGTGCAATGTACAATTGCAATGGATCTCTGACGACTGGATTTTGAGCGCCATTGAATTCAAGAGCTTTGATAAGTAGCCTTAATGGAGCGTAAACTTGCAAGAACTCCTGATTTGTGTCTTCGGTGACAGCTGACTGGAGGATCCCTGCCATGACTTGATCCGTCATTTCCGAACTGGCCAGTAGGGAATCACGGAACAGAGATATCACGTCGTGATTCCCAAAACGGTTCGTGAGCTCATACGGAAAGGGCCATTCTTGAAACTTGTCGACAACAAATGGAGCGAATGGTGTCGATGGTCCGGTGTCGGATTTTCCACTGAACCACGTGCTCAAAGCAGGCAGATGAGTCGTCGGGGAACCTGCATCTTTGAAGAATAAGAAGGGCTTCTTCGGTATAAAGGCTTTTTGTTGGAAGGCTTGTATGTCTGGATAGCCTCTTGGGGATAGGTTTGCAGTGTCAATTGAGAGGAGAGATGCCAACCTCTGGTGGGTGGTGTGAAATTGGCGTTTCCATGTTGTTGGGGGGAGCGATGTCCTCTTCATTACGTGCAAAAATCAAGTTTGATATTGCTGTGTTGCAAAGTGATGGTGGCATTGAGACGGAATGAGCATGCCCAATGAGCATTCCCGCCGGGGAGGTCGGAAGCGGCGAAACCTGGCACCGTGTGGTTCGTCACGTCGCACCAATCCTCGTGGCCTCGCAGCCGCAGCCGCGAAACGAAAGCAAAACCACGGCGCGCAAAAGGCTTGTCTTGTCGGTGGGCCATCCCATCAGTACCTCATCTCATTATTAGTCAACAACAGCCCAGGCCAGACGGACTCGCATCGTCGACTTGGCCGGTCGACTAGCAGGCGAACCCGCATCCATCCCACATCCATCCCACCATCTTCGCTCGACCTGGGCGCACGCACTAGCATTATCAAATCACAAGCTCCTCCAGTCGTTGCGCCCGCAGATCCGACACCGCAGCATTCAAGCAGCCCTACCCGTTGCTGCCAGGCCCAGTACTCGACAGCTTCACACCGTGGCACTCGATTTCTCGTCGCCTCCGTCACGACCATCCCTCGATCATCTTGCTTGCTCATCAATCACTCCGTCCGTCCCCAGTATCTGCCGTCTGCCGTCTGCCGTCTGCCGTCTGCCGTCTGCCGTCTGCCGTCTGCCGTCTGCGGGCACGCGTGCCACCCTGACACCCCGCCCCCGATCTGACCAGGTTTTGCCGCCTATCGATATCTCGTGCTTGCTGCCCCTCTACGACGAGCCATTCGGCCGTCCCAGCATCGCCATGTCTTCAGATTCGGGCGCGCCAGAATCATGGATCTCGAGCTTTTGTGCTCTGTTAGGGCACGAGTACTTCGCCGAGGTGTCAGAAGAGTTTATCGAGGATGATTTCAACCTGACAGGTCTTCAGACTCAAGTCGCCATGTACAAAGAAGCATTGGAGGTATGCTTGTGGCTCTCTTAACGGGGAAACCCCCCTTCCCCCTTGCGTCGAAGTCCTCTCCGTCGCTGTTCAGCCTGCTAATCTTTGTCTTATTTCCTGCTTGTAAGATGATACTGGATGTGGAACCCGAAGACGACGACGAAGAGGAAGAGGAGGAGGAGGAAGAAGAGGATAACGAGTCCGGCTTGGGAGATGGCCAAGAGCGAGTGGGTGGCCGTCCCGGTGAGCGAAGGCATCACAGCAGAATGGCTAGCGACCTGTCCGTCATCGAATCCTCCGCAGAAATGCTGTACGGCCTCATCCATCAACGTTTCATATGCTCCCGTGCGGGCATACAACAAATGAGTGAGAAGTATGAGCTCGGTCATTTCGGCTGCTGCCCGCGGACGAATTGCGAGCAGGCCAGGACACTGCCCGTCGGTCTATCAGACATACCCGGCGAGGATACAGTCAAGCTCTTCTGCCCGTCTTGCCTGGACGTATACGTTCCTCCCAACAGTAGATTCCAAACCGTCGACGGAGCCTTCTTTGGTCGCACGTTTGGCGCACTCTTCCTTCTCACTTTCCCCGAATACGATCTGACCAAACGTGGGGCCGACGTGCTGTCCAGCACGACATCGCGAGTCCCCGAGCACGAATCCCTCGTCAATGGCATGTACGCCAAGAACATTGCTCCCAACTTGGGACCCGGCCACACTTACCAACCCAAGATCTACGGCTTCAGAGTATCAGAGCGGGCCCGGTCCGGCCCGCGGATGCAATGGCTGCGAGACCGGCCAAGCGATGTAAATGACCTGGACGAGGCGCGTCTATATGCAGGACAATTCGCCGAGTTTGAAGATGACGACGAATCCATGAACATGAACGGACGGCGCATGGTCCGTCGACGACCTCCTGGGCATGCTCGTCCCCGCCAGCAACGACAAAACCAAAATGGTAGCCCCATGGCTCTGTCAACCAACGGCGCTGAGTCTGAGCTGTAGAGCAGTGAGGCACCGCTAGATGATGGCCGAAAGCCACGGGGACGGCAGCCAGCGCAACAAAGAATGGGCTAGATCAACGAGCGTCCGCGCCATTGATGCTCGCCCGTTACTGTCTCGTTCTGCCACCGCGCCCCCATGCATCAAACCGTCGGACTCGGACCCGGACTACCTTCCCACCGGCTCGGCACGCCGAGACAGGCTGTACATCCATCGTTAAGCTCAAGAGCGAAGAAAAAGAAAAAATCACACATCTGCTTCCATGCCCTTCCCCGCACCAACGGCATATACATAGAAGGCGTTGGAGGAGTCAAGATTCTTACTCCCCACCCCCCTCCGTTGCTGAATCGATCAAAATCCATGGGCACTTGATTCTCTCTTCGGTGCACCCACACCTCTTCGATGACTGCTCATGCTCAAGAACAGTCCTGGGTTTCCATCACACGGCGTCAAGGACTTGTGACAAGGGTAAAAGGTCTATGGAGGACGGGTTCCGTCATCTGTCGTCTGTCGGGTTCTGTTCTTCCATGTAGAGAAAGATGTTTAGTGGGGATCGGTGGTTTTCACATCACGTTGAATATTTCTTGTTGTCAGAGGATGTGAGTGAGCGGAGAATACGTAAACATGAAGCGAAATGGATCCTGGGGCGACCGGTTTCAATTTCTTGCCTTTTTTTTTTTTTTTCCCAAAAAATAATTTTCACTACTGAATAAATAAACAAAAATCACTCTTGTTGGTATCCAACGATAAGTTATACGCATCACATCACCAAGGAAGCTGTATTGACAAGAAGAAATGGCTCAGGAGCATGAGAAATCAAAATCTATTCAGATTCAAAACACTACGGACCTTTCCTTAGTGCAACGGCGATCCCTTGCCAGGCGTCCAGCTCGCGCCCCCAAATCCACTCCCCGGCGCCATGCCAATGATGTTTCTTACTGGCGTACTTGGTGCTCCTGCCGCTGCGCCTCGATCCACCGGTAGAGGCGGCGTGTCCGTCCTCTGCACATCCGCCTCATCTCGTCTAGGCGGCTTGAAATTGACGTCCCTTCCTGCGCGGTAGATGTCCTGCAACATGGGTTCCAAGATGCCCGCGTCCTGAAACTCCAAATATTTCCTGTAAAGCTTCAATGCTGTCCTCGCGTCTTCAATCGAGTCGTGCGTTTCCAGCTGAATGTCTTCTTTGAGGAGGTACCATGCTAAGAACGCCAGGGAGAGCTTACGCAGCCGAGACTTCAGGAAGAAGAGATCTATTGTGTCGATGATCTGGGACTTGGGAACGTGTATGTTTATGACGCGGAAATCTTGCTTGAGGCCATGGCCTAGGAATCTGCAGCCTAGGTTGAGGAGCACCCAGAGTTTCTTGTAGGCCATTTTCAGGGGGAGGAGGCTGTGTTTCGAGAGGCGCGGGTCGAGATCCTCTCGGGTGATGCCGGAGTAGGAGGTGAGATAGTCGACGATGGGTTCTTGAATGGCGATGTAGTCGTCTATGAAAGGTAGACCTTCGTGTTCGCCTTGCCCACGTACGACAGACGTGCGGGCTAGGGCGTAGACAATAGGGCGGATCGTTTCTCGCTCGCCGTCAGAGTTCATTTCGATCTCGGGTTGGCGAATTGCCACGAATTCTGTGTCCAGTGCTACGATGGTGCCTGGTCCGGGACGTTCCGTTTCGGCGTTGAGAACATGGTATGTTTTGTTATCTGAACTGGGATTGAAGCTGGAAATGAACCGAGTTAATACAGGTTGGTTCAAAAGTAGTACGCGATGATGCATGTGGTGTGCATCGAAGGGGAGGCATACTGTAGGTCATGATAGAGGATAGAAGTATCCAATTGTTCTTTCCAAGTCGTGTCGATCTTGTTGTTCGCCTCCTTGAGTTGAAAGGCGACGACTGAAGGCACTTTCCACGATGTGTTGAACGTAAGTGCCTCTTCAGTGCTGACGGACCGCACCAGAAAGTCGTTGAATAAGTGCCATTGGCTCTGAACGAGAGCCTCTGGTTCAGCGTGTGCAACTTTTTGGCAATGTCAGACCACCAGGAACGAGATTGATTTCTTCACATTATCACATACCATTGACCATTGACACTAGGTGAGGTTTTTGTGTCTGGCCGTTCTCGATATTAATCGCCATACCAATCAGTGAATAGACGGTAATGTTGTGAATCCCTCGCTGCAAGTGAAGCTTCAAGTCTTCACCTTCGTAGCAAAAGAATTGACCTTGCTCAACGATAATGCCTATCTCCTCCGGCAGCCAACCGGGGGTGGACCACAACATCCGATGTTCATGGCTTGTAATAGCTGTGTTCAACATGAGGACTGCAGGGATGCTATGGATGGTCTTTCTCGTCGCTATAGTCTGATAGCGTTGACATCGACTACACCAGCCCTTAGAAGTAGTCTCTCTTTCAACGCTGCCCTTAAGAACTTGAGAGAAGGTGATGCGTGGTGTTTTGGCATTCCGACCAGATGGTTTCTGGGTAGCCCCGCAGGGGTTAGCAACAAAAGTCGGCCCATCAAGAATGATGCGGGAAGTGATCAACTTACGAATGGGGGATAAAGTAGATCATTCACAAAGGTGGATCCCGGCCTGGTGTATTCACTCCTGCAATTCATGCACCGAATTGAACTTGTAGCTGACGTGGCAAGGACCTGGGCGAAGAGTGTCAGTTTCGGCGAATGTAAACCACTGTAGCATTGCGTACCTGTTCCATAGCAGACGAGGCCGGCAACATGCTTTCAAAATCCGAAACAATCTTGTCCAAGAAGAATCGGGTGAGGCCCTGGAGCATGACATTCAATGACGAGCCATGAGGGTCTTCTTCCAGAAGGCCCAGGGGTCCAGCTTTGCCTCGGATCAGTCCACGGCTGTGTTTGAAAGAACAGAATACACACGACGTACCTTGAGGATGACTGCTCAATGTCTTGAGCAAGTTTGTTGCCTGGCAAATGGAGCCGTCGGCTTTCTGTAGCATGTCGAAAAGGAACCCAAGCTCACATAGCAAGCAGATTTCACCAACACAAGCCGTAGCTGCATGTTGGAGGGCTAGATTTCGGACGAGTGGCGTAAAGTGCATGATTTGTAGGAGCGAATTAGCGTATGAATTAGAAATGTGGGTTTCTAATCCGGAGTAGCGAGTTTTGTTGTAATATCCAAAGTCAAAGTCATCCACGCCAAACTTGCTGTACTTGATTTCAACGTTCCGGTACATGACGGGGACGTCTGACTTTTTGCTTTCAACCTCATCATCGCCTGCGGGACCGGGAATGTCGTCTGTCTCATCGTCTGAACCTCGGGAATCGGATATGACGAACTCGCGTGCCTTTTCGCTCAAGAATTTTGGTGCTTTAAGCCCTGTGTTTCCTCCTCTGTGGGTGTTTCGAGTGTCTTCTGCTTGGTTTCTCCGAAGTCCACGCGTGTTACGGCCATATGATCCAAATTCTGCAGCTTTGAGGCCAGCAAGGAATTGAGGATCAAATCTGACTGGAGGAGCGCCAACGTCTGATACCAAGTCCGGCCATGCAGATGCGAGGATCTCTCGATAAAATGGTAAACCAACAGAGTTCAAGGGCCTATAGGAGCCAGGAGTCAGTTAATCACTGCCTGAGCAAGCCAAACATTTGTGGGACAGATTCTAGCTTACGTTTCAGGTCCCCATTCGAGCTGTGGAGCGTGATCATCCGCGGTTGCAAATTCTATCGGTGTTGCGAGGTCCACAAAGTGCAGCTTTGATGGTGAGCCCCATAGGTGTATACAACAATCTGCGTCTGTCAAAGCTATGGCCTCGCCAGACGGTGCAATCTCGAACATGCTGAGGTAGTTCATGACGTTTGCTTGTCGTACATTGCTTGTGTTGGGATTCATAAGATCTACCACGTGCATTTGGCCGGACTGGGAGACAACAATGCTGGTCGTTAACATTCTGGGGTGCATGCGAACGTAGGCAGCTCCTGCAGGGAATGGAATTGGCGGCATGGACGACATCTGTTTGATGTCAAACACGTTTAAGAAGGGGTCCAGCATATACGTCTGACCTTGTCGAAGGGAATACCCACAAGTGACGATAAAGTCGTGTTGAGCATCCATGTCGTTGATCAAGGCCGAATGCGCGTTCCAAGATTTGACGACCGCAAAGGACACGGGGTCCAAGAGGTTCACGATACCGCTTTTGGTTGCTGCGCATATGTACCGCCCTCTTTTCATGATGGAATATTGGTGCTCGGTGGCAATCTGAAGCGCGTGCGTCAGAAACAAGCCCATGTGTTAAAACACGACGAGATGCAAACAGACCTGCTTCACGACCTCGCCCTTATTAAGGTCAATGACCAGCATCGTGTCTTGCAGTCCAGCCACAATGATTTCTGCAGTCCCCTTGGAGGTGAAACTCATACAGCGTAGGTCTGTAATATCATCATGTCTTTAGTCCAGCGTCGTTAGCTTGAGTTTTCTCGAGCACTGGGTGGGTGGAATTTGTACCTAATATGCCATAGAGGTAGTCCCCGTCTCAGTGCCATATGAACATCTTTGGCGCCCAAAACTAGAACGCCCTTTTCATTGACCAATATCTGCCGAACAGGTCCATCGGCAGCCGAGTGTGCCTTGAATGAGGTGTATCGCTGCATCTCGGAGCCAAGGAAAGAGGTAACACGACCCTTGAACCGCTTGTCAGAACCAATCGATACACTCGCATGTCAGGCAGTTCCTTTGGGCCTACATAATCGTTGCCAGTCCATAAAAGCTCCTGGGAGTTGTCAAATGTCATGGTGGTTACCGGCGTGGGCAGCGCGTGGACGCCCGGAGGCGGGAACGGAATGCGGGCGACCTTTATCAGAAGTTAAGTTCAGATGTCAGCAGGGTATCATGTATAAAGCTATAGCGACAAAGACATGGGACCAATCCATCCATGGCCAGATCCGGGGGTTCATGGGGATCGGAAATGCTTAAAACTTGGGGTGGTAGTAAGGCTGGATGTGCTCCGGTACTGACCTCATCCCAGTCGCCGTCCATTGTTGCAGACTTGTCATTATCCGCATGAGCATAACGTGGAATACAACGAGTTCCTGGGACTTCTTGGGGCCGCCAGGGCACCGCGACTGCTTCAGAGCTTTTTGCGACGAGCGAATTGGGTCTGCATTCGTGAGATGTGGTTGGAGTGTGCGACTGGTTGGAGTCGTCGAACTGGAGACTTCTTTACCCTTGCCGATCCTAGCCTGCCTACCCTGAAGCTCGTCTCATTCTGTGATTTTGTACAGACTTGTGTCTACACTTCTTCAGCATTTGAACGAAAATGAAATGAGAAATAAAAAATACTACGCCTTATTCAAAATCCCCACCATGATAAAATTACAATGATCGTTTAAGAAATCTGGTGCACCATGAAGTTGACGGGTTGTGCATCCTTCTCCACCTGGGGAAGGCCTTCCGACACTTCGCCAGCTGGTTCCAACTCCACAACCCACTTTGTCTTTGTCAAGTCCCCAATCTCGTGCCAAAGCTGCTGGAAGCTTTTCTTGTCATGAAGATACGGCGAAGCATCGCTCGTCGATGCCTCACCAGGGTTCGTGGTGCCAATATGTCGGCCGTAGATGAGGGCATTCTTAGTGCCCTGTTTCAGAAAACCGACCAACCGTTTACCTATATAAAGCTGCTGGGTCCAATTGAACAGATGAAAGAAGCTGCCGGCGTATATGATGGTGATTTTGTGCGACAACTCATCTAGCCGCGTATCCTCGGGATCCAACATATCACCAACGACAAATGTTGCGCCAATGCTGTTCTGATCCTGGAATAGATGGTAGCCAATATCGACGAATTTGGACTGCAAATCGGTTCCGAATAGCCGAGACCCTTGCACGCCGTCATGTCGGAGCTGACGGATAACTTGTCCGACACAACAGCCCAAGTCGAGAAAAGCATCGTTGGATCCGTCCACCTTGAGCCTGAATAGCACCTGCTGATAGCAGGGATCATTGTGGTCAGTCAGACGCAGAAACTTCCATCTCCCAACGCATGGAAATCGCGATACCTTCCACGCATCTTCGCGCTTGAACGAAGAGGGTTAGCCGCAAGTTGACTTGTATCGATGGCAGAGTTGGGCATTTGGACATACTACTCGGAGGATATGATGGTCGATGTCGTCAGCGGGTATCTTGCTGTACTCCAAGAGAAGGTTGCGAATTGGGCCAATATCATCGGGCAGGTCTGGGATGTACGCCCAGTTCTGCAAAGCAATGATGTCCATGCTGAGAAAATAGAGAAAAAACGAGCAGGTTGATGTATGAACAATGAAATCACATTCTGAGGAAGCCAGTCAGCTTGTCAAACATGACCATTGGCAGATTGCCAAACTGGTCACAGCGTGGAACAGAACAGGACGAGACAATTTTTTCTTTTGAAAGCCGAGTAACCCCCTGCTGCCTTGGCTTGCGCCATGCAGCGAGGAACACAGCAAACCCACTTGTCGAAAATGTTGAACGTGAGACTTGTTGGCTCATGGCTCTCATTGCTCAGGTCATTGCGGATTACTCCCTGGTTCTTCCTCCTCATGATAATAACCTGTCCCACTGGGCCGGGGCCACTTGCAAAGACCCCTGCGGGCAGCAAGGCGGCCCCCGAGCAGCTGAGTCAGCGTCTTGGCTGAGCGCCGATGATTTGCCGCGGACCCCGAAAAATTCTTCCACCTCCGATGGGCAAATCTCAGGTCAAAACCACTCATAAGCTACCACGGCGCCGAGTTCTTCCTATTCCGTTGAGCGCGCGCGCAACGGGGCCATCGCATTTATCATCATCCGACCCAGAGAAGCTGTTGGAGCTGTAAGTTGGTCGCATCTCTACCTCATCGCCGGTGACAACACATCAATCAGCCATGGAACTTGTCGCGTTCCGCTGCCGCGTGGCAGGCCGCGTGTTGCTATTTTGCCGTGGCGGAAGCTTGCTGGTCGCGCAACCATGCTAACAATGCCTTCAGTTTACTTGGACGCGCCTCCTTGACCGGTTGTATGGTGCACATGCCCAGGTGACTGGCTATTCCCCATCCTCTTTGGCCTCAGATGTCCAATTGATGCAACCACAAGTTGCACGCCCTCGATTAGCTACCATCGTTCAGTTCCTACTTTCATCATTGGGTCATCACGCAAGCTCGCCGATATTCGTGGGCCGATCCTGCTACAACTGCCCTCTGTATCCTGGCACTTCCGCGTCACATCAACAACATGAGCCCCAGCCGTGAGGGAGAGGCAGAGGATGCCTCGGAGCTGACGTATCCGTCTCCAGGAGCGGAGGCGATGGACTCGGGCCCTTTCTATCACCCCAAGACGGAACATCAAGACCCAACCGAGCAACATGTCACAGAAGAGGCGCAACATCAAGAGCACCAACAGGCGCAAATGGCCACACAGCAGCCCAGCTCGCCCCAACATGTTTCCCGACCGTCTAACCTGGAAGAGCTTCAACTCGCTGCTCAATTGGGACAAGGCTTAGCGGGAACCTCTATCATGCCAGCTACGGACCCAAGCATGAATGTAGACGACCCAAACATGCGCACCATCATGCCACATCCCCATGCCGACCCCTCTGATCAACAACACCCTTCTGCCTACGTTCAGGAGGCACCTTCGACCGGGTCGATAGACCAGCATCCGATGCCACTGCCCGTAGGACCACCCCCCCTCCCGCCACAATATTCGATGGGGGATGGCGTTCCTCCGCGCAAAAGGTCAAAAGTGTCGCGCGCCTGCGACGAGTGTAGAAGGAAAAAAATCAAGTGTGACGCGCAATCTGATACAGGCGAGACGCCTTGTTCGAGCTGCGCAAGATCAAGCACTCCGTGTCTGTTCAGCAGGGTGCCTCAGAAACGCGGCCCAAGCAAGGGGTACGGGCCAACGGCTCATTCTAGGCTCGAGTAACCGACGCTGACACAGATTCTAGCTACATCAAGGAACTTGCGGATCGAATCCACAGTATCGAGAACAAGCTCGAATCTGACGGCAATCTTAACCAAGACGACATAGACAAATTATTTGCAACTGATCGCCCACGGCAGAGCAATGGTCTCGAGGATGCAAGTCGAAAACGACCCTTCTCCAGCATCTCTACCGGAGAATTCACCACACCCACAACTATTCGACAAGCGCCATGGGGCTCAGAACACCGATCCATCCAGCCGGCGTCCGCAGCAGGAGAGACGCTTAGTCAGGAGTACGACAATGCGTCACTGGCGCCCCAGGCAACTCCTATCAAGGCTGCGGACACCCCGTCAAGGCAACCGGACGAAGCTGCGGATGTTGGCATGGACGATGCAGAGGAGATGCCGGATATAGATGACGAGGCGTATGAGCAGTATGTGTCTCGTTTCCCTCTCACACGCGCACACGATCACATTCCGAGACGGCGCGCTAACCCCATCCATCTCACAGTTTCCTCGCATCGGTTCAGCCAATATACCCTATTCTGCCGTACGAAAAGATCAAGCTGCAGTCGCTGCTTTCTCGATCATCACCAGCGGTGAGGACTGCCTTCAGCCTCACCCTGCCCTATGTTGGCCAGACATCCACTGGAGACGCAAAAATCGCCAGCTCTATTCTCCACGAGTGGGAGAGCAGCGATGCTCCTCGCAGTCGTGCGACAGATATCGTGCATGCGCAAACCTTGTTGATGTTAATCATTGACGCCGACTGGAGAGCGACTTCGACTCTTCCTTTTTTGCTGGCGAGAGGAGCTGCTCTTGCCAACACTATGAAATTGTGGAAGCTGTCCACGGCTGAGGCCAGCTCTGACAACGATTCCGATGAGCAAATTTGTGTGCGGATCTGGTGGTCGTTGGTGTTGATGGATCGATGGCACGCCGCCGGAACGGGCCACCCACCTCAAGTACCCGAGAGAAGCACCATTGTTCCTTGGGGCCTCGAACACAGTGTCGGAGAGGTTTGCTTTTACCTTGTTCGTAAGTGAAACTCTGCTTTCCCAATTGCCGTAGCTTGTCATATTCAGCCGAGCAGAAAGAAATACTGACCACCAGAGCACCACAGGACTATCAAAGCTACTGAACAGAATTTCGTTTGTAATATCAACACTGCAAGCTGGGGCAACGGCTGCCGATCCATCGATGGCTGCCATCTTGACCGATTATATCGAAAATTACCGAGAAGATCTACCCGCCCATGTCGACGCGGCTGCATATCCCATGATCCACCTCGCTTATTGGCATTGTCGTCTTTTGGTCACGCTGCTCACACCTGGCATCACTCCCAAGGAGATGATGTGGCCGACAAAAGAACTGGCGCACTTATTGTCGGTAAGCGCCGAGATGAAGAGCCCGCTAATCAATCACTTTGTCTCCCTCGCGACCATGGCGTTGGGAGAGTTGATCAAGGCTGACGCCACCCGCGAGGAAGTCATCGACATCATTAGGGGCATCGCAGAGAAGCCAAGCGGGGGACACTGGGATGGTGTCCGAGATAAGCTGACGGAATTAACAAGACCAACATCTTCATCAGGAGGGCTGGACGCGGCCGCCAGTCAGGGTCTGCAGCATCTGGCCGATCTGGCGACAGCGCACGAGGGTAGTACAGGAGAAGAAGCGCCGCCATTGGGGTCCGCTCTTGCCACAGGATACCTCGAGGCCGCATCATGAACTAGGTTCAGAACCAAGGGGACGATGATGGTATGCCGCGGAGCGGATGGAATCCACGCGTCGGCACCAAGGTGTGCCACCGTGATGCTGGGATTGGGCAGTGTATACAATATTGGAGTTGAGGCGGACAAAGGGTACACGCCGTTGCTTGAAAGCAGTCTGATACGATGACGATGGTATAGCAACCGATGGAAATATAGAGTCCAACCTATCCTAGGTACCCAAGATACCTCATTCGCCACATTGTTGGCATTCCTCGCTTGATGGCACACTTACTGTTGGCGTGCCACCATCCGAGCCAGTCGCACGCGAGCGAACGGAAGGTCGACCTGGTGGTGTTGACCATCGAACGCGCCTTCCTCTTTTCCCCCTTTCCTTGTGACCAGAACAGACTACAGGAGTCAGATGTCGCATCAAACGCTTTGCAGCAATTGGATTACAAGATTTTTGCACTCACTAGTCCTTTATGATGAGGCACTTGGTCTCGTCCTGAATGCCTGAAGTTTACGACTGGTCAACAATCAGCAATCAGCAATCCACACACCAGGGAGGAAGGACCATATCTCACGATGCCTTTCCTGGGTCCGCACACGAACCACGATTCCCCCGCGCCGAGAGTCATGCTCACGGATTTGCCGACAGAGGTGCTCGACACAATCTGCCAGGACCTCACCAGTCGCGATTTGAGAAAAGCCAGCTTGTTTGCTCTTTCCCTCGCGAGCAGAACATGCGAGGTGATGTCGTAGAGAGAAGGTTTCAGGACGCTCCTATTCAGAGCTTCCGAGCATTTGGCTGCCTTGACTGACTTTGCCCTGTTGACCTCGATGGAGATATGGACCATACTCGCTCCATAAGCACTTGGAGAGCTAGCCTACCTGGTCTGGTGCATCATGATCAACTGCCGTCGCTCAGAGCCCTTGCACTCCATCCATATAAGGATGAGTCGGCTGTTCTGAATGACACAGCCCTTTGTCATGTGTTGGAAGGCATCGAGTGTCTAGAGAGCTTTGCCATCGTCGACTACATCGGAAACGAGGCGTTCCAAGTTCTCGTCACAAGGCACATGCCATTTCTACACGACGTCATATTGGAGTTGGGGCCGGCACATGGATCTGCGAGCGACATGGCCACGAAGAAGACGGTCAACTACATAGCCACGGAGTTGGACGCATGCAGAATGTGGAACGAAAGAGGTTCTGGATGAAATGGAGTCTGGCCAAGGCCTCTCGGACCCGTGCTTGGCGCAAAGCTGTGGGCAGACCGAGACGGCGGATGGACGGATGTCATGGCTCACTCGGTAGAATGAGAAGCTGAAGGAATCATGTGCGGCACCTGACTTGCATTCACGGGAAGAAATAAAAAACAAGCTACCGAGTACAGAATACAGAATACGGATTTACACTTCATGCCATATCATGTCACGTCACCACGACGGATTGGCATACTCGGTTTCAGTACGGATTACTCCATACTCGGTGAAACAGTCATGATTACAATGATGCGTCTGCCTAGTCCAGACGACATGACGACTTCCTGCAAGCGAGCGAGGCGTCGGGGCCTCGGCCACTACGACGGCCGCGAAGCGTGCGCCGCCGAAGGATGGCTGGCCCGTGCCCGAGGCCCGTCGTGTTTTGCCGTGCATGGAGGATTTCGATCCCGGCCCTGTGGACTGCCGCGTTTTCTGGGACATGGAGTGGGCCTTGGTCCGTACATTCATTGTATAGAATGTTGTAGAGTTGAAGTTGGTGGGCAACCGAATCTACATGCGAACCGGGGGTGAAAGGGGGAAAGGGGGGAAACGTGCTTTGCTTGCCCGACGTCCGGATCGTACGTGTTGAATTTACATTACATTCGGTCCCGAATACGTACGTGCCTATAACGTTGCCTATAACGTGCCTTGTCCCTTGCGGCACGCACGATCCGCGGCATGCGTAAAAGGTGTCCGTGGCCTCAAAGTTAGCCCTCGTATGAGCGAGCTTGCGGACTACAGCCGACGCATGGTTTGGCGATGCGACCACCCCTGTCGTTCTTGTTCTTGTTCGAAGAATCCCCTGCCCGTCCGATACGATCTAAGCTACCCCGTGTGCATGCTCCGTACGGAGTCCTCCGTACACATTGCACCAACAGACAAGACAAGCATCAGCGTGGCTCCAGACAGGCGAGCCACCGAGGCGTGACACCATACGGACTACACACCCAAAGCCACCAAGTCGCTTTCTCTATTTCGCAAATCTTCCTCTATACTATGCAACTCCCGTGTATGCAAAATAAAAAATAAAAAATAAAAAATCATATCAGACGTCATGAGTCCAAAAAGAGGAAAATGATAAAAGTTGGACCCCATGTGAAATGTGACTGACTACACGGCTCGGCCATATCAGTCCATCTAACGCGTGCCATGTGAAAAAACGTCTTTGATGGTTTTGCTTGTCATATTGATATGTGCTCCCGGCTCATTGTCGTCCCTCTCTTCCAAAACATAACCGCGACAGCTGTTCCAACGCCCGTATTCTTCTGTACTGTTTCAAGTTTGAGGCTTTTTTGAAATGTCCGCCCCGACTAAATGGCACCATCCTTGGCTCCGCCACATGAATGCGTTTCGGCTCAACCACAGACACTATCATGGATCGAGCAAGCCAATCATCTAATGGTGGGAGAGGTGATTTCCAAAGCAATTGCTCAAATGTGAACACCTCTCAAAGGAGTCAAAGCATAGCCAAGAACGAAAAAAAAAAAGGGAAAAAAAAACCGAACAAATGTCAACCATACGCCCCTTCACCTTACACCTCCACAGCAGTGCAAACTCTCAAAGTCTATCACAAAAGAGCTGGTGTGAAAAAAAAAAAAAAAACAAGACCCAAAACAAGGGCAAGAGAACGAATGTCAGTCACTCCTTCTCTTGGGCGATGCGCAGCATCCTATGAGCTCCACTCAGATCTTCGTACTCCCGGCTCATCGTAGAGAGTACTCCAGCAACCTTCACGGCCGAGCGTTGGAGATTGCCACGAAGCTTGTTTGCTTTGTTTAAATTTCCCAAAATGTGCCCATGGAGGTTGCGGTAGTGGTGCCAGGACTCTCAGCAACAGCAGCGACGCCTTCATTGTAGTTGGGCATCCAGAAGGCTGGATCTTCTTCCACCATAGAAATGGTTCCAACCGCAACACTGTTGTCAGAGTTCTTGTTATAGAAACTGTCGTAGTCAATGCTGGTCAAGTCCGTTGTACTCCCGACTATGCCTGTGTGAGGGAGAAAATTGGTCGTTCGAAACCCTGCGCTAAGCTCTCCATCTCCGTTGCCGATGAAGTCTTCGACTTCTGACACCTCGCCAGAAGTCGACGTTGTGTTGGCGAGGCGGGGTAGTTGTTCGGATTCGCTTCCGAAATCAAACACGCCGTTGAAGCTTTGAGCTCCAGCTTGGCTGTAGCTTGACGGAGCAAAGTTCTCCGGCTTGGCCTCGCCTAGATCGTAGTGGCTCCAGTCTACAGAAGTAGTACTGATACCAGCACTGAAGATGGGCCCGTCGACTTCTGAAGGCACACCTGAGCTAAACATTTCAAGCGTACTATTGTTGCCCACATATGACGGATAATCGATTCCCGATAAGTCGAGAGGGGGCAGCCTGCCCGGCAGATTAGGGGTGCTACCACTCGACATCAGCGGCGAAGCTGTTTCCGACTTGACTCTTCGTTGTTCGCGGGCTGTCGCGGCGCGGGAGCGGTTGCTGAAGGAGTCTGGAAAGGGCCCATCTTGGCACAGCATATTCTCAGAGTTGGCACCAAGACTGCTGCTGGCGCTGGTCGCAGAATTGACTCGGCTGAGCTGATATGAGCCGCACTTCTGGGCAGCTCTATTGTGCTTGGGCACAGGTTTGTGGCTACTACTGTGGTCAAAAGCCATGACACCATCCAAGTGAACCGTGTTAGCTCGTCGTCGTCTGACCGGCGGCTTGGGGCGTGCGGCGGCAACTGTCAGAGAGTCGGGATCGGATTCGGTCTCTGGCACCGTGTCCAGAGAAGGCTGCTCCTTCTTGTGAGAGCAGGTGCAGCGACCGCCATGGTTACAACAACAGGTCTCTGCAAGTGGGCCAGGTAGTTAGATAGCGAAAGGGCTGGAGACGAAGGCGGACAGGCAAAGTTGCCAGGTTTGTGTGCCAAGATGTGAAGCTCACCCTTGTGTCCGTCAACGGGCTGTTGCAAGTGAGCGCACTTGCTCGTCTTTTCGCCACAGTCACATTTGATATGAGCAGACCGCGACTTCCGCATCGTGCGACAATGGTTGCATTGCGAAACCGGGCGACCCTTCTTGTTGATGTGTTGAAGTGGGCGATCTGTAAGAAACAAGAGTAAGCTTGTTAGCTCGGTATTTTATGCATGTTACAAGTTTTGTTTTCTTTTTTGTTTTCTTTCTTCTTCTTTTAAAAAAGAAGGAAGGAAACAAGTAGGAACTATTTGCGAGGGGATTTGAAAGGTTATTTGTGAGATGATGCAGACGAGAGAGTTGTCCATTGTCGGTTCAGGGTGCCACCATTGACACACGCGCGCGCACACGCATACACACACACATGAGGGGAGGAGGGGCGCACAAAGGCACGAAGGCATTGCGACTTACCGGAATGTTGACAATTGCTCACACGATGGCCGCGGACGCAGGCCTCGCAAGCGAACTTCTCACCGTCTATCAACATAGTTCGCTACCGCGGTGGCTGCTGCGCGCAACTGTGACTTTTTGTGAAGATTGTGGAAGAAAAAAAAAGCCCGAGGATGGCGGACGAAGAAGCGTCAAAGTGGGCGTAGATATGTGTGGCTCCGGGGCACTGATGACGGTGGCGCTGGGTACAGTAAAGTAACCAAAGAAGGTCAACGCAACCTGGTTAACTTTTTATGCCAATAAGCCGAGTCAGTGGTCGTCGCTGGTCGTTCGCTGGTCGTTCGCTGGTCGTTCGCTGGTCGTTCGCTGGTCATTCGCTGGTCGTCGCTGGGTCGTCGCTTCTGGGGGGGGGGGAGATCCTACATGTACCAACCAGCCCACGTCCCTCCGTTGAACGCACAAGGGCCGGCGTCTCTCTCTTTTCTGTTCTTTTTTTTTCCTGGTACCCTGGAGCCTGGCGCTGCGCTGTGGGCAACGTGCAAGGTCCCGGGACGGACAGGCGTCGATGTCTGACCGAACAGACGAAGAACAAGCAAGGCTGGACCGGCGCTTGCCTGCAGGGTTCGGCTGTGGGCGGGTCGGAGGGGAGGGGGGACGTCACTTCGTCATGCTCGTCTGGCGTTTTGGGAAACCGGAGACCCACTTGGAGACCCACCGCAGCCAGACGGCGCCAAACAGCCTGGGCCTGGCAGGAAGACTAGGGTGTCCCTTCTCCGTTCTTGAGAGTTCCTTGCTTCCTTTTCGAGGAGGAAGCGCGCGGAGACGAAAGAATATCAACAAGAACTCGAGCGACTGACCGAGGATTGTGCATGTGCATGTGCAGAGTTGGCAAATGGGAGAGTGAGGGCAGAAACCCGGAGAGGAGCCAATGTAGAGAGAGATGGATGGAGAGAGAGAGTATCGGCAAAGGCGCTCAATAGACAAGACCAGTGCAGTCCGGTACTACTATCACGGGAAACCAAGGGATAATGATGAATCCTTTTCTTGTTTGGCCTGGGGCTTGGGTAGGGAAGTAGGGAAGGTAGGGAAGGTAGGGAAGGCCACGGCGGTCGGTCGGTGGAGTGGAGCCTCGCCTTTCGGGGTTCGTCTGGCCTGACGAATCTGGGCAGTTCCTTCCTTGGCCCTTCCTTCCTAGTCAGTCCGACTACTCCTGCTCGCTGTTCTCCTCAAGGCTGGGGTAATTTTTTACAGGCAACAAACAATGCAATGTGCAATGCAATGTGCAATGCAATACAAAGCGTACATAGTCCGTGTTACTCCCTACCGGCTTATTTCATTCATTTGCAGCCTCGTCTCAGTCCGGGCCAGCAGAACCCTGGATTTTACCCCCAAGTATGTATTCTACTTATTGATCACGCATCTTCTGCTGTACGGATTACAGAGTCATCAGCATCCTCCTACAACCTCGCTACTACACCTACAATGCATGCAATTGAAAACACGGAGCGAACGTCGGCTTGGCCGGGACCTCATGAGGTGTGTGAGAGAGAGGTTGTACGTACGGTCCATTATACATTACGGTAATAAGGTACGGTATAACAAGTATGTACAGAAGTACGTCTCAGACGTGTAAGAAAAGACATGAGATGCAAGGACGGATGCAGCAATGCAACAATGCGACAATGCAACAATGCAACAATGCTTGATGAGTACGGAGTACTCACTCAACCTTCCAAACTCACCGATCCCCGCCAATCAGCCGCATCACAGGTGGTAGGCCCGACAGCCGCGGATCCGTGTTCCCGTTTCCAGCGCCAATGATAGTAGACGAATAGAAGCAGCTGTCCTCCAATTCGTTCCTGGTCGACTCTTCACGGGCCGACGAGTGCGGCGGCCACGGCGCTCAACGACACTTCTGGTTTGGATTCTCTCTGTCGGGGCATGGGCATCGTGACATAATGCGGCATGCTTCGAGCATAGCATGACAACCACCACCACCACCTCCTCCCCTGCCTATGCGACCCCCCCGTCTCCTCCGTACATACGGAGTAGACGGCAACCCATGCCGCAGCCTCAAATCAAAAAAAGTTGGATGGTCGGGACGAGACGCAGAAACACCTGCTGCTGGGTGTCGTCAACGTGCAGCCTCTGACCAAGGAGCCACTGACCAAGGAGCCACTGGTTGGTTCGCCGGGCCAAAGGAGGGGCAGAGCAATCATATTGGTTTAGCCATGTCGGGCCAGGCAGGAAGCTGATAATTGCAGCTAATAACGGCAAAGTGCAAGGTGGCACAATAAATTCAACTTGTTGTTGGGCCGTTGCCAGCAACAAATCGCAAATGCGCACACACCAGCCCACAATACGGATTTACACGTCGAGAATTGGGCCGAATGGGAGTGGAAATGCTGCTCTGCAATGTGCATTCCTCCGCACGCACGCACGCGCGATCCTGCCATCTCTCGGTATCCAGTCTGAAATACAATGAAGCTGAAGCACTTGATCATCCAACATGCTGCCTGATGTAAAAGAATGAGAGAGGATCCAAAATCCCCGGGTGGGCCTTCATCTGGTCTTTGCTTGGCAGAATCACATTAGTCCCAGCATCGAATCATGTACCAGGACAAGGAGAAGGAGAAGAAGACAGCAAGTCGGATCGGCAATTTTCGATGCGTTGCTGTCCAGGCAATCCGGCAAGCCCCAATCGGACGGAGAGACACGAGATGAATCAGACCATGCCGACAAAAGTCTACCACGGGGCTTAACGCACGTTCAGCATGTCTTGAGCCGGGCAATTCAACCGCGTCAGTCGTGTCCTTCTTCCTCGTTTCAACCGTAACCGTCGCACAATATCCGACCACCTGCCCCGTAATAATGATGATATTAGCGTATGCTAATAAGACCGACCACCAAATCGCCGTCCGTGTTGGTCCAGCAGAAGCTTAGTCTTTCGGTTGTCGCGAAACGACCAAAATCGGTCGCAATTTTGTCATCGATCTGTCATCGACGACGACGGACTAAATTAAGTAGGAACACCTCAAGAATGATGATGGGTCCAACATGAGCCAACAGCAATTCCTCCATTTAATCCATGCCATGCCGGAAGAAGCTTTGGGCTTGGTTTCGAGCTCCTCGAAACTAGAAGGCTGCGGCGCACCCGCTCATCAGGCTTCATTGTCCGGAGACACGGCAATTTGAGGCCACATGGGCAAGCTGCATGATGCAAAAGAGACGCCGCAGCTTGCAGTCGTTATGGTGAATGCATCACAAAGCAGATATCTGTTTGGGGGGGACGTGGGATTTGAGATTCTGGGAGGAATGAGGGGAGCAGGGCAGGGGCACCCTTCCTCTCGCGTCCCGTACCTGCTCAAGCGAACTACATACATACACACTGACTGACTGCACCACCTTGTCATAATATGCCAGGGCAAGAACAGCTCGTCTATGTACTTCGGATTAGAAGCCAGCGCCCAGCCGTCCTTGTTCGAACCTTTCTGATGCGGCGCGATTGGGAACTGGAAAGCAGCTTCACAGGACTTTGGAACTTTTGCTCCATAAAAGCTTACCGCGGCCGCCATCGATGCAGGTCTACGGAATACTGTGCCTCAGTCGGACCGGCAGAAGGGTAAGTGGTAGGCGGAAATATCGGAGATGTCGTATTCACCGAGAACGTAAACATGCAGTACATGGCGATTTTTCAATCATGCAGTAGGAACTAGGCCTAAAGCGGAAGAGGTACCTTCCCCGCAAATTTATGAGAGGAGCGACCTCCCGCAATTCATACAAGTAAATCAGGGCAGAGGAACTAGCCAGTCCACTTGATGGGATTGCTATAGGCCATCATGGAGTTCTATATCTCTAAAAGAAGCCCAAGAACGTGAGAGAGCGCTGTGGTTGATACGATGTGGTATTGGCTGGGCCTGCGGACGTACCACATGATCAAAAAATCACTACTGCATATTTACAGTGTTGCCCCAGAGCTGCCCAACGCTGCGCGACCTGCAGCCTCCCTCCCTCCACTTGGCATTTGGCAACTAACTTGATCTGGCAGCTGGACGGCCTTCTAGAAGGAAGGATTGGAGGTCGACAGCTTGTCTCAGCACGGGCCAGCCAGCCAGCCAGCCAGCCAGCCAGCCAGGCATATCCCAACACCCATCCACCTGCTCAAGATGCAGACCACATCTACATGACTGGATGGCTTTGATGGCGTGGATCGTGCAGCATGCGTCAAGCAATGGACTGGTTTGCGCGGGGCACATGAATTAGGAACAAGTCTTCATGCCCTTGAACTGCCGAAAAACTAATATCTCGCCTTACTTTAGCTACCAGACCAACGTGTGCACCTGATAATACCTTGTCGATCTGTCCATCAGCAACACGTAAACATGCAGTAGTGACTAGGCTTAAAACAGAAGAGGTATCTTTCCACCTCAATTTATAGAAGAAGTGACCGCCTGTAATTCATGTATTTCACACTATTTTATTAAATGTGCATGTAAGAGGGAAACCGCATTTTTTGGCTTCTTTTGGAGATACAAAGCTTCTATTATAGCCTATAGTAATTCTATGAGTGGACTAGCTAGTTCCTATGCCCTAAGAATTGCAGGAGGTCACTTCTCTTACAAATTTACGTTGAAAGATACCTCTTCTGTTTTTAGCCTAGTTACTACAACATGATTTAAAAATCACTCCTGCATGTTCACGTTTTAGTTCATCAGATGCCGTGGAAGCGCATTCGTCATTCGTTGAAAAGCTGTTGTTCAACTGCGCTGCTACTCCGTAGTTTTTAATTGCGTATTTTTTGTATTTTTTTAAAAAAAATCCACCGCGCTGCGTCTGGCCTATGAGAGCCCTGGCGCCCAGACCAGGCCCAACCGAAACTTTGTCGATCGCACAACACACATATCTTTCACGTCGCCACATGCCCCAAAACCCTCTTCTGCTCTCTACTTCCACATTTTCCTCTTTTTTTTCACCCTTCCCCCCTCAGAAGCCGCTGCCATCCCGCTGCCATCCCGGAGCTTGCGTCGCACGCACGTCATTCCGGCCTTGTAACCACAACATCGTTCATGTTGAGTATTGGCTGAGATGCATTTCCAGGTTTGAACCTTGTCGCCTGCACCGCTCAGTTCGCCGCCTCGTTGAGCAGCAGCTTCCTGGCGCATGCCTGTTGAGCCAATGGGCAGGTCTACACGCATCCAGCGTCAATGCACGCGACTTGTTCAGACACTTGTCCGCGCCGCGCTGTCGTCAGAAGCCGGCACATTACAGGACTAGGCTTGCCAGTGAACGAGAGGAAACAATTCATTCCCGCGGCGCGCAAAAGGGCAATCAACCGAGTGGTTGAAGATGAACGTTCTGGTGTGCGTGTATGCATTTGCGCATGGTAATTCACGGATGACGTGCGTCGCTTGGGGAGCCATTCTTCCGTCGGCGTGTGTAGAATTCTTTTGCATTTAGTGATTTTGCCAGATACTACGGTGCTCCTGCATCGTATATCGACATTCTCTGTCAGCTCACCATTGACCTGGATGTTTTCGCACTGGCATAGAGCGAACCTCAACTCGTTGCTGGGCACCCGGCTTATAGATGTCGTCTTGATCATCATGGACAAGCCGGGAATCAGCTGTAGTGACAAGCCAAGAAAAGAAGTAGTGCTACGTGTTATTCGAATGTTTTTTTTTCGGGTAGGTTGTGAGAGTTAGATGACTGCAACGTCACGCCTGGCCCGTCGACAAGTCGACAACATGTGTCTGTTGTGCTTGATTCAAACGCTTCTTTCAATTCATTTGAAGAACGGTTCTCGTTGCACCTCGACAAACAAGAAAGGGCTCACAACCAGTATCGTAGACAGTAGTTTCCTCTCCTCAGCTCCCTCGCCATCATACCCTTCTAGTCAGTACGATCCCAACAGCCATGTTGGCAATGAAGTCGAACGGGTCTGTAGAGTAAGCAATTTCCCCAATCTCTCGACACCTCAATTACAAGTCGAACATCGATGCCTTGGCGTCGCCTCGTTCCACATAATCCAAATACGATATCATTAAGTCAATTCGCAGTGATTGAATACGGACCTCCACTGTAAGATCAGTTCCTCCACAATTGTCAGCGGACCCGAAGCTTCCACAATTCTTCTACCTTTGATTCTATTTCCTTTTTTGGTTTGCGTTTGACATCCGAGGCTTCCGGGTAGGTGGGCCATTATACCGAGTTTCTCACTGCCGGCATGAATCGAAGATATTGATTTCGGCAGCCGGACCCGGTGGAGGGAGGGGGGTGGGGGGTGAGGAAGATATCTAGTCATTGGTGCTACGTGTGATGGCATGCAAGGGCAATCTCACTTGCGTAGAGCTTGGTTGGCATTCTAACGATTGAGTATTCGAAGAAAACGAATGGAAGATGTCAGAAATCAACGGGAAGTTATAAAGAAGTCTGTGGATGGTGGGAAAGTGGCATTGAAGGCCAAATACAAGACAAAAAGAAAACATACAACAGCCGGTGTTCGCTGGTCGTCACCGACCCAACTACTAATCTGCCCCTTACCAGCTTGTCTATGGGAGAGCGGACGGGATCCCGAATTTTCTGGTAGGTATGGTCGTATGTGAAGGACAGGCGAATAATTTCAAACTATATCACTAAAATCGTGATTGAGATGTGTTCAGATCCCAACTAGTTTGACTTGTCGAAGTGCCATTGGGCATATCATACAACGCGCTGCCTGACATGTAGTAGTTGCGCTATGCAAGATAGTGATGCTCTGTATACATTACTATCGTAGCATTATGACTATGGTTCGATTTTCTCTCCTCTTTGGTCCGTAGGAAGTTATGGACGACAACTCGTTTCGGTAATAATGTACCGCTTTGCTGTACTGCTGTATACTACCACGTTCAACCTGCCAATGCAAGGACGGGCAAGTTTACTCATCTTGCAAATGGACATGAATGTATTTCAGCTTCTTGTACAACATTTCTGAAATATAATGAAACCCTTCGTAGAATGGTCTTTGGCATGGATCTTGTCTTAGTGACACACGATCATTCGGTACCGACATTGGCGTGTGTGCTGAACCATCGGCTATAGGGTATGCATTCGTTGAAACTGCCAGAAATGCCATGATAGCAGCTCTGCGGATGTCTTTCGCACCATGCAGTAAGCGCTTCGACATGCATAGAAACGAGGTTTCCAACACATATATATCATGATGACGAAAAGATTGGTTCTGGTGAAAGACCAGTGGCGGTCACTTTGATTGATCATATGCAACACTTTCTTCTTATGACGCATTCCACCGCATCATGTTTGTTTCTTTGGTACCGAAGACATGGTGAGGCAGGCCCAACGTTTGTTCTGCATTAGAAAGAAAAAAAATACTTTCAGCGGATACGTTTACTCGACATCTTTGTGCATGAAAGTCCAAGTAAGTGCGTGAGAACTGCTGTGCTTCACCGAAATTTTTCGACATGTAAGGCGAAACAAGCTCGTATTGCTTTGTTTTCACCCCCTACATCATCAGTTTTCTGGCAGTAAAGACCAGCACCTGGCTAGACAGAGGCTCATGATCTTGTACTTACTGCCTGCTGGCTTCACTCTTGATTTGAAAGGTATCCCCCTCCCTCCATTGATTGGTCTTTCGTGAAGTCGTCATGCTGCACAGGAACATTGCCACTGCCTCACGAACAGCCAGTCGAGGCGACCATCTTTACAGATATATCACTGCGATATTCATGCTGCTCTTGATGAGTGAGCGAGAGTAATGGATAGCGGTAGACCAGGCAAGACACAATTGATAGTGGCATGACACCAACACTGCCCTCTGGAGATTTGTCAACCTGCAATGGAGCGAGCACGTTTGTGGTAATCTTGCTTATTAATCAAACTGGGACCCCAAGCTTGCTTCATTCAATTTCCTTGGCGACTTGAGAAGAGCGCGTCCCGCGTCCACCAATGGAAGGGGGCATTTTTGCCGAATGGGACCGTAGCGCCGTCGCACAACGCCAATTGGTTCGGGCGGTTCTGGGTCCTGCGATCTCCGCCCCCGGAGCACTTGCGCCGGCCTGGATACACGAAACTCGCATGCCTGTTGGGAGGTGTTGATGAGGTGCAAGATGGGAAACTCTCACGGCCAGTGCCCAAATGAATGCCTTGGCAGAAGCACAGCGCCAGCACCAAGCACCAGACATGTCCCGAATTTAGTGGGCTGGGGAGAACGGCGGAGCCGTTCAATGCTCTTGTACTTGTACAGAGTATTATATATGTACGGAGTACATATAATAGTGATGTGATGTATTCGGTGCCCCGCACAGTGCGCCTCAACACCAGCAGCCGAGGGAAGGAAGAATGCATTGAATTACATAATCCATCACCGCATCCACCCGCAGCACGCGCGTTTCGCACAACAATTCACAATTTACCTGCCAACATGATGAGAAAAAGCCAGATTTGACTTGGGCCAGAGTCCGGCTGTATTCATTCTGTCGGTGCGCCTCGAATTGCGCTCTGGCATCCAACCAGACGCAAGGGAGACACTGAGACATCCAGACCGGAGTGGCCCACTCCGTGTCATCCCATCTCCATCTCCATCGCACACTGTAATACACTGTGCGTTCAGGAGGCAGGACCGTCCGGCCAAGGCGCTTTGCCGGATCCTGCCAGCAGCAACCAGGTTCTTGGCCCGCCACCTCGCAACGCCACTGCCAACTTCCAAGTTCATGTTAGTCATGTTTCCCCCGCGGCTTGTCTTTTTATTGGAGTCTTGCGGATTATCAGCTTCGGATTTCACAACGTCTACGCAACCTCGTCTAGTCTTCCGCTGATCCCATTTCTGAGCCCGCTCTCTTTCGAGATCGGGAGAGGAACAAGGTGTTTTGCGTACTCTTGACTACCAGCCGAGCGACATCACCTCCTCCCTTTCTTTGCTTCTCGTTTCTTCGTGCTTGGAAGCTGCAGCCCGACAACGCCACTTCATCATTCACCGGCATGTGCTGACCTACCACCTTCGCCACGACAGCTCCCTCTTCCCACAGCTGCTGGAACAGCACACCATAATTTTCTCCGCGCCGTCCTTCCAAACATTGTGACTATCAGGCCACGATAAGTCTGCTCCTCCTCATGGACGAGTCTCAGCAGACAGCCGCCGACTCCTCAGTCGTTCCGTCGCAGTCAGAGGATCCCAACCGAGACGATCCCAGTTCGGCCAATGGCCTGCAACGCACAACGGGCTCCCAACAAGACACGCAGCCCGACCAACTTCCCTCCTCCGCGACAGATGACCCATCGAGCAGTTTCGGCGTACAAGGCGACTTTTCACCAGGGAGTGTTGGCACTGAAATGCAGCTGGGACTTCCGTCTGCCGCTTCGGATGTGTCTGGAGATCGTGTCTTCCCCATTCGCTCTGTCATCAGCGTAGATCCGATCTCGAGACCGTCCATGACCGACGAAAGCGTACATCAGCAATCTGACACCGAGAGTCGTACCTTTTCTGCCCCTCGAACATCATTTCGAGGCGATGCGAACGTTGACAAACGACGACTTGAGTCCGCTTCCATGTCCCCCCTCACTGGTAAATATGGCGGTTATGGAACTGAAAGCCGTCGAAAAAGAGCAACGAGTGGGCCAGTGTCAAGCATTCAGGCAGATGCGATCCGCAAGGGTAATGTGCCGCCGCTGGAGCTCGATTTTGAGGCTTCTTGCAGCGAGGGCGGAGGAGGGGGGACCCAGGCTTCGCGACATGAAGGTGACGATGCCCATCCCGTTCCTGGAGCGGACAGCGCATCGGCGGCAACTTCCGCAAACCAGTCAACCGGCGAGCTAATACATGTCACCACGCGATTTACTCATGTTGAAACCGAAGAAGGTCACGCCATCATCACTGGAAGAGATGACGTGTTGCAGCAATGCGAGGATGAACCTATCCATACCCCTGGCGCCGTGCAAGGCTTCGGCGTTCTCATAGCCCTTCGCGAGGACAGCAGTGGCAGTTTCTCTGTGCGCTATGCCAGTGAGAACTCGGGAAAAATCATGGGCTATACCCCGAAGCAGCTTTTCCGACTCAAGAACTTTCTTGATATTCTGACCGAGGAACAGCAAGACAATATTCTGGATCACATCGACTTTATTCGCGACGAGGATGCAGACCCAGCTGTCAACGGACCTGAAGTCTTTAGCCTGTCCATTAAACCTACGAAATCGGGGAAGAGCGTCAAATTCTGGTGCGCTATTCACATCAATAACGCACATCCCGACCTAATCATTTGTGAATTTGAACTCGACGACGACCTCGAGCACCCACTCCGCCCTGCGGATGAGCTCACACCTGACACTCCCCACGATACGCTTCACTCTAATCCGACTCTAGAAGAGATAGAGGAGAGCACAGAAGTACTTAGCAAGCCTCTCCGCATCTTACGAAGTGCAAGGAAACGCCGAGGCGAACAAGGGGCCATGCAAGTGTTTGACATCATGTCCCAAGTTCAGGAGCAGCTATCCTCTGCCCCCAATTTGGATGCTTTTCTGAAAGTTCTTGTGGGAATCGTAAAGGAGCTTACCGGATTCCACCGCGTCATGATTTATCAATTCGACGCTTCCTTCAACGGCAAAGTTGTGACCGAGCTCGTTGACACCTCTCGAACCGTGGATCTGTACAAGGGCTTGCATTTCCCAGCTTCTGACATACCAAGACAGGCTCGCGAGCTTTACAAGATCAACAAGGTTCGTCTGTTGTACGATCGAGACCTCGAAAGCGCAAGATTGGTATGTCGGACTAAGGAAGACCTTGATACCCCGCTCGACATGACCCATTCATACCTCAGAGCCATGTCTCCTATTCATATCAAATATCTGACCAATATGGCTGTTCGATCATCCATGTCTATTTCCATCAATGCTTTCAATGAGTTGTGGGGCCTGGTGTCATGTCATGCCTACGGTGGCCACGGCGTGCGAGTATCGTTCCCAATTCGCAAGATGTGTCGCTTGGTTGGTGACACGGCCTCGAGGAACATCGAGAGATTATCTTACGCATCGAGGCTCCAGGCACGCAAGCTCATCAATACTGCCCCCACGGATAAGAATCCATCCGGTTACATTATCGCGTCATCCGATGACCTACTTAGGCTCTTCGATGCCGATTCTGGTCTTTTATCTATAAGAGGCGAAACCAAGATTCTCGGAAAAATGGACCAAAGCCAGGAAGCATTGGCCATGCTAGAATATCTTCGAATGCGAAGGCTCACTTCTGTGGCAGCTTCTCAAGACGTTCGAGAAGATTTTCCTGACCTCAGATATGCACCAGGCTTCCAGGTCATCGCGGGCCTTTTGTACGTACCTCTCAGTGTCGGCGGCAATGACTTCATTGTCTTTTTCCGACGTGGCCAAATCAAAGAAGTTAAATGGGCTGGCAATCCTTACCACAAAACCATTCGTGATGGTACTGCGGGCTATCTGGAGCCAAGAAAGAGCTTCAAATTATGGAGGGAAACAGTCCTTGGAAAGTGTCGTGAATGGAGCGAGGAACAAGTCGAAACTGCAGCTGTCTTGTGCTTGGTCTATGGTTAGCCCCCCTTTATGTATATGCAGCACGCAGCGCAAGTGCTAACAAACATAACTAGGCAAATTCATCGAAGTTTGGCGTCAAAAAGAAGCGGCGTTGGAGAACAGCAAGCTTACACGATTGCTTCTGGCCAATTCAGCGCACGAAGTTCGAACTCCGCTGAACGCCATCATTAACTACCTCGAAATTGCGCTTGAAGGCTCCCTTGACCAAGAAACGCGCGACAACCTCGCGCGGTCTCATTCGGCCTCCAAATCGCTAATTTATGTGATTAATGATTTGCTTGATCTAACAAAAACCGAGGAGGGCCAAAGCTTAATCAAAGACGAGGTGTTTGATCTTGGATTGTGTATCAACGAAGCTACAGATCCCTTCCACGTCGATGCCAAGCGCAAGGGCATTGAATACCAAGTCACAAAACACCCTGGATTACCTCAATTTGTCCACGGCGACAGTCGGCGTGTGCGCCAAGCCTTATCAAATATCACAGCCAACGCAGTGGCACACACTCACAGCGGGACAGTGAGTGTTGAAATGTTTGTGTCTGACGTTCGCGACGGAATAGCCTTTGTCGACTTCGTCGTGGCCGATTCAGGAGTGGGAATGAATCCGAGGCAGTTGGATGCTCTATTCCGCGATCTGGAACAGGTTTCCACGGAAGAATCTGATCCATCTTCTCCCGAAGTGCCGGACAGCGAAGTGCCGGACAGAAAGCGAGAGACGAGAACGTTGGGCCTGGGCCTGGCAGTCGTGGCCCGCGTCGTCAGGAACATGGATGGCCAGCTTCGGTTGAAGTCGGAGGAGGGACACGGCTCAAGATTTGTGATTCAATTACCCTTTCAACTACCAGGCGGTACGCCTGCATCCGAGACTGGACAACTTCCCGATACTTCATCTAGCACTAATTCTGCTGCGGCCATTGCTCCGGCTTCTGCTAGCCTGAAGGCTCCCCAGGAGGGTGAAATCACGCTGATCGAAAGAGGCAGCCACATGAATCTCGCGGCGGAAACAGCGGCTGATCAACAAACCATGGGGACTGGCAGTGCCCGTAGTCGTCGAAGTATGGAGAGTCTGGGTAGCCATGCCAGTCAAAAGAGTGATGCCGATCGGCTTATCGATGCCATTCAGACGCCGCTTTCGCTCAATGACAACCAAACTGGTTACTTCGGGTCCCGTCAAAGTTCAATAGGAAGCGTTGGTTTTCAACCTTCTTCGAGGGTCACTTCTGGTGGTGGTGCTCGGTCCGCGAGTCCAGTTTCTCAGAGAGTCTGTTGTCCCGTTCAATCAAAAGATGAGCCCGGTACCGCCGAGGTCCGAGATAGCAGAACAAAGATCCGCGCCCTGAAAGTTCCTGATGATTTCGCAGACATGCCTCCACAAAGTACCCAAGGGAATGCGTCGAGAGTCTTATTCGAGTTGCCCAGCGAAGAACCCAAATCAGGCAAGGGCAAGGCTGGCGGGAAGCCGGCTCCCCAACAAGGGGAAACTCTATTCACGATTCTCGTGGCTGAAGATGACCCAATCAACATGAAGATTCTGCGAAAGAGACTAGAGCGCGTTGGACACGAGGTTCAACATACGCTCAATGGCGAGGAGTGTGCTGCTGTTTACAAAGAGAAGTCTTCTGACTTTGACGCCATTCTCATGGACATGCAGGTGAGATGTTCCTGCTCCATGCTCTTGCTTCACACCACTGATGGCTGTGCTTATGCTAATTTTCTTACGCAGATGCCGATAGTGGATGGCTTGACAAGCACCAAGATGATTCGGTCGATGGAGCAATCAGATGACCATAAAGGGCACTCCAAGATGGCGGCTAACAATAATCACAGAATACCTATATTTGCGGTTTCTGCGTCCCTTGTGGAGGAGAAAAGACAGCTCTACATGGATGCTGGTTTTGACGGGTGGATCTTGAAACCTATCGACTTCAAGCGTTTAAGCACGCTATTGTCTGGCATTCACGACCTTGAGGTTAGGAAGATCTGCTTGTATGCCCCGGGTGAATGGGAACGTGGTGGCTGGTTCTCGTTGAGAGAAGAAGCAACCGGCGAAGGTGCAATTAGCTCTCAGGCAACACCAAATGCGGTTTCTGAAGGAAAGCAGCTGACCAAGGAGACCATGGCTGATTCATGAAACCAACGGTTTTGGAAGGCCGTTTATTGAAATACCCATCCGATCTTGCTTCCTCGGGTAGGCCAAGCAAGGGTCCGCGCTCGGTTCGCACACATGACGCAACCATTTGTTTCCGATTCTCCCTTGTACATATATTCGATTTGAATGACGAGCAAACGGCGTTGAAAGGGAATTGGGCAAATTTGGAGTACCACACACCAATGAAAAAGGCAGCAGGCGTTTACATGTTTTATTTTTGTTTTGTTTCTTTCGTCTTTCAAGGGGTTGTTGCGATGCATTGTTATCATCACTTTTGATACATGAAACTGTTGGACATAGACGGGAGCATGATTTCTCTCTCTCTGTCTTTTCATTTCGACTCTTCCATGGGTAATACACGCATTCACCATGGGCATCGGCGAGCGGACAATGGGCTTTGATTATGAAGTTTTCTATTTGAATCCATCGAAGGGGGAAAGTAAAGCTGGGAGATCTGGTGATTACATTCTTGTGTCACAACGGGTGTGCCAGCAAGTTTCGTCAACACATCTTACCAGGGCATCTCATCAGCAGTCTTTTTCTGGGCGTGGGCCGCCCGCCGGTAAAGGTAGCTGAAGCGACGGCATGAGATGCTGGACTAGAGAAGTCAAAGGAACATGGGACACGGAGGGGAGGAGGAGCAGGAGCAGGAGGCAAGACCCCCAGGGGGTTATTGGGTTATTGATTAGCAAAGCGAGGGGTTGGGTATCCTTTCCATACACGAGTTCAACTGTGACGTAACAATATACGCGACGCATTCATGATGACGGTACAACCATGTTGAGTTTCATACTTCGTTTCGACGATGAGGGAAAGGAATATATGCGCCTTCTCCCTCCCCTGCTTGTTGATGGCTTGACTCGACCTCAATGTAGGCTCCATGACATGAGTGTTTTTTGACGGAATTCTAATCCAATGTCAGTCAACCTGTACAACGCCGCGAGGACAAGGATTTTTGTTGCATGTCTTTCGATGAACAGATATTCAAGAGGTTTATTACCCGACATGGGAATATGATGCTAAATGACAGAATTTTTCAAACATGTACAGGAAAACCAAAACATGAAAATGAGTCATCCCCCCCCAAAAAAAAACCTCCACCGTATCCATCTATGTATACAGGTGCCATGTAAATATGGATACCCTTCAATATGATGAGAAAAATTTATATCTTGAAAAAAATGCTTTTTTTACATTGTCCTTGCGTTCATGACATTTACTTCAGTTAAGAAGCCTCAGACTTGGTTCTTTTGGACCACCAGTTCTTCTTCTTTTTATCATGGTTCTCCTCCTTGACATTACGCTGTCCTACAATGGACAAGAATACCTGGTCGAGAGTCGTTGGGCTCACACTGTAGTGGCCGATGCCAAGCTTTTGCTTGTTGTCTTCCAGTATGACGGCTAACTGTCCAATGGCACTTCCCTGATGGGCGGCAGGGGCCACGTCTCGGTCATGAGGAACAATGTTGTTTTCAGCACTGACGCGGCGACTTTGCTGAACCAAGGGAATCACGTCACGGGCTGAGACGGAGAAACGAAGCTGTCCGTGATACGTCTTTGCCTCAACTCGGGCAGATGGCAGGCGGTCGCGAATCCAGTGAATTACGCTTTGCATCTCCTCATCTGTGGTTCGAGGCGCCGTGCTGGATACAAGATGTACATGGAGCAAGTCCCCAAAGCGATGGCGGAGATCGTCAGGTGTACCGAGGGCCAACATACGCCGAGCCATGATACCGGCTCTGCCGGCGAGAGCATCGGCTTCTTCCATACTATGAGTAGTAAGGAGTATGGAGCGGCCAGAAACGGTGGCTGCCAGAGTCCTCCACATGATTCGCTTCGACGCCGCGTCTAGACCTGATGATGGTTCATCCAGAAGTATAACAGTGGGATTGCCCATCAAGGCGATTCCCAAGCTCAGCTTGCGCTTATTGCCTCCAGATAGAGCATGACCCATGCGGGAATCAAACGCCTCCAGGCCCACTGCTTGCAGGACAGCTGATACGTTGTGTTCGACATCCGAGATGCCACGGACGCGGGCATAGAACTCGAGATGCTCCCGTACGGTCATCTGGTCCAATGCGTCGATTTGTGGGCAGACCCCAAGGTGGTTTCGCGCAGCAGCCAGGTCATTGATGACGGATTTGCCTTCAACGAAAACGTCGCCACCGTTTCGGCTCGGTTTGATATCACCACGAATCAGAGAGATGATTGTCGATTTGCCAGCACCATTGGGGCCGAGAAGGGCGAAGACCTCGCCGCGTTTGACGCCAAAGGTCACGTTGTCCACAGCAGTATTCTTGCTGAAAGATTTGGCAAGGTGCATTACACACAGCCCCTCTTGAATCTGGCCGCTCCTCGTCACTCGCGTCAATTCGTTGGCAACTTCTTCGTCCAGCTCTTGACTAATTTCTGTTTGCTTGTTGCGTTCCAGCAACCTGCGGAAGGATGAACCAACTGAGCCGCCATCGAGCCACAGGAGCAGTCCGAAGAGAACGAAACATTGAATAATGAGGTAGAGAATCGGGCCACCGTAGGCAGTCAACGCTCCAGGGTTAGCTGACAGCTCATCACCATCGCATGCTGTCGAAAACAGATTGGTGGCGAGGAATAGAGCCCTTGTTGCGGAACAAATTGGTGCGAATACTGAGATGACGAAGTGGCTCAAGAGCAACGTGGAATCAATCTTGCTTACCTGCACATAGGTGACGATGCAGACATATGCAATGAGATAGCCGAGGAAGAAAACAGCTTGATAAGCGGCAGCCCAGGCAAATGTACCAAGTTGAGTCTTGGCGAACAGGGAGACGACATACGAAAGCAGAATTGAAGCGAGACCATGGAGAAAGAAAACGACGAAGACGTATTCGAGGTGATACCAAACGTCAGCAAGGCCAGCCCACAAGGCCGTCACAATTGCTGAAGCAACAAGTGCAAAGCAGAAGTCAAACAAGGCATAAGCAGCCCAGAGTGGGAAGGGCCGGACGCCATTGGAATACTGCAGAGCACGGACAAATCGTCTCCGCTCGTTGCTCGGGTAGAGAGCGAAGAAAGCAGGGTAACAGGCTAGGGCCAGACACATGTAGATGACGAGGTTTAGTGCGTCGCCGATGCCAGGGTTGAATGGCACATCAAATGATGACCAGGTTGTGGCAATTGACGTGTTGGTGGCGATGACATCAAGGAACTGTTGCGCGGTCATGGAACTGGTAATGAACAAATTGGCAGCCCATCCAAAGCTGGGGGTTGAATTGCCATCGCCTAACCAGAGAGCCGTGGTGACCTTGCCGTAGTTGTCCTCGATGTATTGCTGCCACGCATCAAATGTATCAACCAACTGCAGATTTCTGAGCGCAGCAGAGCCAAGGGTTGAACCGCCTCTCGAGCCCTTGAAAATAGGCTGGAGCAGATCGGAGATGAGGGACGTCGAAAGCTTCGCAGTCGGCCCAGCGAGAAATTCAATCCTTGTATCGTCTCTCACCTGAGTGAAAGCATCTTCGGTTGAAGAGGAAGAAGCTTGGTCAGCGGCGGTGCATCCAGTCTGTGGCTTCCCTCGTACGTAGAGCGATGTAAGAGCAGCGGCGAAGATGGGCAATACGAAGGCAACTAGATACAGAACCCAGTTGCGTTTGAGCACCACTATTCGTTTTTGCAAGAGAATCATTGCTTGTCTCGAATACCCCACACGCTCGCCATCCAAAAGTTTTAGACCTTGGGATTGCCGATGGCTTGATCCATCATGTGAGGAAGTGTCTTGTTCGGCCGAGCCCCCGTCTTCCTTGGCCGCGTCGGCGCCTACCCCCCTATATGCTTCTCCGTCCCGGATTTCTTCGGCAAGCTGCAGGAAAACGTCCTCGATAGTTGGTCCGCAGAACCGATAGTCACTGATGTTGTTCTCCTCGAGAGTCCTGATAACCTGTGCTGCCAGATGCGAAGTCGGGGCAGTGTATGTCACTAAATCAAAAGAATCCTTCCTCCGAACACCCTGAACGCCAGGCGTGTACGTGTTATGGGGGTTTTTATGGACGTGGATACGATAGCCTCCACCGAATCGATCCTTCAGCTGCGCTGATGATCCCTCGGCTCGAAGTGTCCCCTTGGAGAGTATAGCAATGTGATCAGCAAGAAGGTCTGCCTCATCCAAAAAATGCGTCGTTAGAATCAGAGTTCTCTTGCCCCGTTCTGCCAAGAGAATATCCCAAATCTTGCGTCTTGAGAGTGGATCCAGTCCGCTGCTAACTTCGTCAACACAGCACACGGCACTTCCGCCAGTCAACATCATGCCGAGTTGTAGTTTTCTTTTTTGCCCACCCGATAGTGTCTTTGACAGAGCCTTGCGTTTCGGCATAAGATCAACGGCTTTGATGAGGTCGAGAATCTCTTCTTTACTGGCCTGAGCTTCTGGGGCTTTCAGTCGGTTGAAGATTGTCAGATGCTCTTCAACAGTCAAGTCATCCCAGAGAACGTTCTTCTGTGGCGCGATTCCTAGTCCACCTCTGCCATCAATGGTGATGGATCCACTTGTTATTCGATGCAGGCCAGCAATGGCATCGAGGGTGGTGCTCTTGCCGCTGCCATTTGCACCTAGCAAAGCAACAATTTGACCCTTTCCAGCCTGAAGACTCAGTTCGTTGACGGCTATGACAGATTTGCGAGGGTTCGACTTGGTTGATAACAAGCGGGAAAAGAAGCTTGGCTGATATATCTTGGTAAGTCTATCCAGCTGTACGGCATTTTCACCGTGGTTCTCATCATGGTTATTCTGTGCCCGCATTTCGCGACCCTGGGCAGATACTCCGTAGAATTTCTTCTCCGCCAATGCAGCGATCAATGGGTAGACGAAAATATGAACTGTGAGAATAACGAAGAAGACGATGCCTGGCATTTCCCATGGGCTATTTGGGGGGTTTTCGAGAAGGTTTGTGGCCCTGTCTCTCCTCTCAAACCTCGCCATCAGGGTGAGAAAGTAAACGTACGTGCATGGAGTGAAGAGAACAGACAAGATGGCAACGGGGCCAATCCTGGGTTGCGTCAATGCTTGGGCAAGAATGCCAAGGAGGAGAATGGCGAGAATGGCGGTGATCCCACTGAGCTGCGCTTTCTTGAAGAAGGAAGCAAATAAGATTGACATGGAGGCAAGGGCAAGTCCGGCAAGCACATGAAAAATGAGCACGATAGCTGTACTGGTGTTCGCAAAGACACCATAGCGGATGATGATGGAGCCAATAATCCATGCAGGAGCATACACAATGGAAAAGGACAAATGATGTGCAACAATGCGGGCAGCCTGGGCCATCCAAGGTCGACGGACAGGCATCATGGCATCGATAAGCTGAGACATGCCACTTTCACGCTCGGTAGCCATGAATCCAGTGAGGTGGTAGCTGATCCAGATGATGTTGGCAATGAATGCGACGGCCATGAAGTTGATGATGGCCCTGTGGTAAATCTCACGGACTTTTTCGTCGCGCTGTTCCTGGCTCATGCTGGTAAATGCTAGCTCCTCGGTCTTGGCCAGCGGATCCGAGTTGGAGTCGTTGAGACTGGCAATGGCTGAGTCAATGACACGCTGTACGGGCAGTAGGTAAATCTGCTGTACATTGTCCGATTTTTCGACATTGAACTTGACTGGTTCGTTCCAGAATGCAGCGTCGGTACGAATTGTGTAGTTCCAGAGGCCACCGGGTCCCTCGTTTGGTGATGAGCGCATGACAATGGCCGCGAAGCAGGCTGTTACTCCTCGCAGGCTGCTGCGGCATTCTGTAGTGAGACCGCTTTCGCTATTAAGCCTGACAAGCTTCATGGATTCATCCGTAGTGACGGCGCTTGCGACCTTGTCAAGAACGCGGTCGATGTCGCCTCCGCTATAACCATTGTTGACCAGCACCACCTTTTCTCGCCCACTGCTTTCAGCGGCGCGAAAAGCACGAGTCAGATTTCTCACGGGCTGTATTGTGCTGAAGCCGTATTTCGCAGGAGGCACGAAAAGATTCTTAGCAAAGGTGAAGAATGCTGCGAGGATGATTGGTAGTAAGAATGCCATGATGAGACACAAGGTAAAGTGTCGGAAGAGGAGCCATCGAAAATTCTTGGACATTAAAGTCCAGATCTGTTTCCGAAGCACCATGATGGGCAATAGAGAACGAGCCCAAGACTGTGAGGCTTCGCGAATCGGGAGCAGTCGTCTGTGATTGTAATCGGAGGAGTATACACCGAAGACTCTTGCTCGAATATCGACTCGAATATCGACTATATCATGGCGCCGGGCCAAGGGAGCTCACTCGGGTCTAGCAAACGGATTGATTCGTCTTGAAGTCTGACATGTTTGACTGGGAAACCGAGTTCGCGATGGTAAGACGCGTGGAGGGAAGGGGCTCAAAAGAGAGTTGGGTAGGTGGCTGAGCATAGGGTGATGATGGTGATGATGCAGACGCTGACAATCACGTACGTTCTGCTCAACAAAAGAGCAAACTGGTGCTAGTAGATGTGGCGATACGTCGGGTGGCGACAAATGAGAGAGCAGAGAAAAAAGTTTTTGTACAATCAACGATGGGGTGAGATCTGGAATGCGCCACGGAATACCAAGCGTATTGTTTGACAGAGCGATGGAGGCGATCGCGTAGTGCAAGTGTATGACGATGGATAAGCGGGACTCCATACTAAGTAAAGGTGTTGCGTAATCAAGGTGCTCAGCTCGGACTGGAGGCAGCATCTTGACTTGGCACCAACAAGACGTATGTATGAAATGCATCTGTCAAAGTCGGAGAATAGCTGAAATCCTCCGAGTGGATACAAATTCATGTTAGGGTTCCATACAGGTCCTCCGAGTGGATACAAATTCATGTTAGGGTTCCATACAGGTTACACATACATGTACACTCGTATCCAGGGTGGGTGGATGGAGCCTTTGAACAGGCTTATTAATACATAGGCTTTTTAATGATTCAGACGTTTTAAGCTTTTTGTCAGGTAGGGGTGTAGATAGATAATAAAAAGTGTTTAATTTAATTAATTAGAGATGCAAATAGTAGCTAACTTTTATACCTAAAAAGTATATAGTATACTATAGAAATAACTAGTCTATAAAGGTACTTTTAATATATTTATCTTTACTAATATTTTATAATAGGTTTTATTCTAGTTAAGGTATAATTTATACTTATATATTTAATACTTTAAGAAGCTTTTTCTAATATACTCCTTATAGCTAAGATATTTATTAAAGCTAATAATCTAAGGTATAGGAAAAGATTATAAATAATCCCTAGTTGTTACGATATAGAATGTAAGATATAATGAGTGTCAAGGTTATTATTAATTCCACTAGCTAGAGGCTAAAGCTATTGTCTAATATAAGGGTTTTAGGTCACGTGCTAGGCCACATCTTTGGCACGGCAGGCCATATCAGAAGTGGCAGGCCACTTGTTAATTCTAGCACGTAACAAATGCGAGCACCACGGATAAAAGAGATAGCTGTCCTAGCTATCTAATAAGATTTAACGAATTTGTAATAAGCTAGGAAGCAGGCTCTTACAAGGGAATTCGGTCAGATAGATCGTTAGGTCCGGCGGTTATGAAATCAGTCATCAAATTAATCATCAAATCGGTCATCGAATTAGTCATCGAATTAGTCATCGAATTAGTCATCGAATTAGTTATCAAATTGGTTAGGTTAATAACTTAACCTACGGGATCTGTAACTATAGCGGTTAGGTTAATCGTCAAATTGTATATCTAATTTAAAGTGTAAGTTAATAGGGCGCTCTAAATTATAGTTAATTTAATCATCGGATTAATCGAATTAATCAGGTTAATCAGATTAATTAGGTTGATCGGATTAATTAGGTTAATCGGATTGATTAGGTTAACGGTTAGGCTAATGATTAGATTGATAATCCGAGTCGCTGTTAGATTAATAATCATACAGATAGTTGTATTAATTAGGCTAATAGATTTAATAGTTAATAGCTTAGCTAGTTAATAAGCTTTGCAGAGGGTTAGGAATTTAGTTAAGCTATTAAATTAGCTAATGAATTTTCTGACGAATTTGCTGCACTAGGTTAGGCAACAAGCTTTACAGAGGTCTAGGCAACGAGCTTTGCAGAGGTCTAGGCAACGAGCTTTGCAAAGGGTTAGGAATTCGGTTAGGCTGTTAAATTAGCTAACGAATTTGCTGACAGGCTAGCTACCTTCGAAGGTTATTGCGTTCTTTAAAGACTTCCTTAACGAGGTCTTTAAGCTATTAAAAATTATTCTCTTCTATTACTAGCTTCCGTTAAAGGTCCTGTATCTATTACTACTACTACTAAATTTGCTACTGCAATTACTATTGTAATTGCTACTGTTACTATAGATAACAAGTCCTTAGGTCCTAAAGGTCCTGCTAATATTATTCTTACTACTACTAAAATTACTAAACTAGCTGCTATTAAATCTATTAATATTACTAACTAGCTAGGCATAGGTCCTTAAGATGCTAAAAGACCTGATTTCTTAAAGGGAAAGTCTTCCTGCAAATACCATAGGTTTAGCGTTAATAATCTTGCTTATAAAGTTGCTGTAATTGCTATTGCTTACACTAATCTAGCTAATGTAAGGGAAGCATTATAGCAGCTTTATTAGATTAATTGACGGATTTATCAGATTTGATAGTTAGGTCAAAGGTCGAAGGTCGAAGGTCAAAGGTCGAAGGTCTTCAAATCGAAGGTTAAAGATCAAAGGTCATAGGTCTTCGGATTAATCGAATTGAATTAAAGATTAAAGAATCAAAAGTTAAGGGTCTTTAAATTTGTTACAATATAAAATGTAAGATATAATGAGTGTGAAGGTTGTTGTTAATTCAACTAGCTAGAGGCTAAAGCTATTATCTAATATAGGGGTTCTAGGTCACGTGCTAGGCTATATCCTTAGCACGGCAGGCCATATCCGAAGTGGCAGGCCACTTGTTAATTCTAGCATGTAATAAATACAGGTATTATAAATAAAAGAGATAGCTATCCTAGCTATCTAAAATTTAACGAATTTACAATAAGCTAGGAAACAGGCTCTTGTAAGGGAATTTAGTTAGATAAATTATTAGGTCTAGTGGTTAGGTTACTAGGGGCGTTGCAAAGGGTTAGGTAATAAGCTTTATAAAGGGTTAGGAATTTAGTTAGGCTATTAAATTAGCTAACAAATTAGCTAACGAATTCGCTATAACGGGCTAGGCAATAAGCTTTGCAATAGGCTAGGTAACGAGCTTTATAGAGGTCTAGGTAATAAGCTTTGTAAAGGGTTAGGAATTTGGTTAGGCTGTTAAATTAGCTAACGAATTCGCTGCAATAGGCTAGGTAACAAGCTTTACAACGGGCTAGGTAACAAGCTTTGCAAAGGTCTAGGTAATAAGCTTTGCAAAGGGTTAGGAATTTGGTTAGGCTATTAAATTAGCTAACAAATTTGCTAATAGGCTAGCTGCCTTCAAAGGTTATTGCGTTCTTTAAAGACTTCCTTAATAAGGTCTTTAAGCTATTAAAAATCATTCTCTTCTATTAATAGCTTCTATTAAAGGTCTTATATCTATTACTACTACTACTAAATTTACTACTATAATTACTATTATAATTACTACTATTACCATAGATAACGGGTCCTTAGGTCCTAAAGGTCCTGCTAATATTATTCCTACTACCACTAAAATTACTAAACTAGTTATTATTAAATCTATTAATATTACTAACTAGCTAGGTATAAGTCCTTAAGATACTAAAAGACCTAATTTCTTAAAGGGAAGGTTTTCCTGCAAATACCACAGGTTTAGCGTTAATAATCTTGCTTATAAAGTCGCTATAATTGCTATTACTCACACTAATCTAGCTAATATAAGGGAAGCATTATAGTAGCTTTATTAAATTAATTAACGGATTTATTAGATTTAATAGTTAGGTTAAAGGTTAAAGGTTAAAGGTTAAAGGTTAAAGATTAAAGGTCTTTAAATTAAAGGTTAAAGGTCTTTAAATTAAAGGTTAAAGATTAAAGGTTATAGGTCTTTAGATTAATTAAATTAAATTAAAGATAAAAGAATCAAAAGTTAAGGGTCTTTAAATTAATTAAAATCGCATAATTAATTGATTTAAAGGTTAAAGGTCTTTAAATCAAAGAATCAAAGGTTAAAGAATCAAAGGTTAAAGGTCTTTAAATCAAAGAATCAAAGGTTAAAGAATCAAAGGTTAAAGGATTAAAGGTCTTCAAATTAACGGATTAAAGGGTCTTCAAATCAACGGATTAAAGGGTCTTCAAATTAACGGATTGAGGGTCTTCAAATCAACGGATTAAAGGGTTTTTAAATTAACGGATTGAAGGGTCTTCAAATCAACGGATTGAAGGGTCTTTAAATCAACGGATTGAAGGGTCTTTAAATCAAAGGTCAAAGGTCAAAGGTCAAAGGTCTTCAAATCAAACGTTAAAGGTCTTTAAATTAAAGGTTAAAGATTAAAGGTTATAGGTCTTTAGATTAATTAAATTAAATTAAAGATTAAAGAATTAAAAGTTAAGGGTCTTTGAATTAATCGAAATCGCATAATTAATTAATTCAAAGGTTAAAGGTCTTTAAATTAAAGAATTAAAGGTTAAAGAATCGAAGGTTAAAGGTCTTTAAATCGAAGAATCAAAGGTTAAAGAATTAAAGGTTAAAGGATTAAAGGTCTTTAAATTAATGGATTAAAGGGTCTTTAAATTAACGGATTAAAGGGTTTTCAAATTAACGGATTAAAGGGTCTTTAAATTAACGGATTAAAGGGTCTTTAAATTAACGAATTAAAGGGTCTTCAAATCGAAGGTCAAAGGTCAAAGGTTAAAGGTCTTTAAATCAAAGGTTAAAGGTCTTTAAATCGAAGGTTAAAGATTAAAGGTTATAGGTCTTCGGATTAATCGAATTAAATTGAAGATTAAAGAATCAAAAGTTAAGGGTCTTTAAATTAATCAAAATCACACGATTAATTAATTTAATGGTTAAAGGTCTTTAAATTAAAGAATTAAAGGTTAAAGAATTAAAGGTTAAAGGTCTTTAAATTAAAGAATCAAAGGTTAAAGAATTAAAGGTTAAAGGATTAAAGGTCTTTAAATTAATAGATTAAAGGGTCTTTAAATTAACGGATTAAAGGGTCTTTAAAGAGATTAAAGAATCTGATAATAGGCGCGATGCCTAAGGGAGCTATTAGGCCTAGTAAAAGGGATAGCTTTAATTAATTAGTTAGATTAACAGTCGAATTAAAGGTTAACAAATCTAACAATAGGCGTGATGCCTAGAGGGACTATTAGGCCTAGTAAAAGGGATAGATTTAATAGGCTTAGTAGTTAGTTAATAAATAGTTAGTTTAGTGGCTTTTATTAGTAGTAAAAGCACTAGGTACGCAAAATTAAAGAGTAATTACTACTACTTATTATAATATAAAATATAAGATATAATAAGTATAAAGGTTATTATTAATTTAACTAGCTAGAGGCTAAAGCTATTGTCTAATATAAGGGTTCTAGGTCACGTGCTAGGCTATATTCTTAGCATGGCAGGCCACATCCAAAGTAGTAAGCTACTTATTAATTCTAGTATATAATAAATATAAGCACTACGAATAAAAGAGATAGCTATCCTAGCTATCTAAGATCTAATAAATTTGTAATAAGCTAGGAAATAAGCTTTTATAAGGGAATTTAGTTAGATAAATTATTAGGTCTAGCGGTTAGGTTACTAGGGGCGTTACAAAGGGTTAGGTAATAAGCTTTATAAAGGGTTAGGAATTTGGTTAGGCTGTTAAATTAGCTAATAAATTCGCTGTAATAGGCTAGGCAATAAGCTTTGTAACAGGCTAGGTAATAAGCTTTACAGAGGTCTAGGTAACAAGCTTTACAAAGGGTTAGGAATTTAGTTAGGCTATTAAATTAGCTAACGAATTCGCTACAATAGGCTAGGTAACAAGCTTTGTAATAGGCTAGGCAACGAGCTTTATAGAGGTCTAGGTAACAAGCTTTGTAAAGGGTTAGGAATTCGGTTAGGCTATTAAATTAGCTAACGAATTTGCTAATAGGCTAGCTGCCTTCAAAGGTTATTACGTTCTTCAAAGACTTCCTTAATAAGGTCTTTAAGCTATTAAAAATCATTCTCTTCTATTACTAGCTTCTATTAAAGGTCTTATATCTATTACTACTACTACTAAATTTACTACTATAATTACTATTATAATTACTACTATTACCATAGATAACGGGTCCTTAAGTCCTAAAGGTCCTGCTAATATTATTCCTACTACTACTAAAATTACTAAACTAGTTACTATTAAATCTATTAATATTACTAACTAGCTAGGTATAAGTCCTTAAGATGCTAAAAGACCTAATTTCTTAAAGGGAAGGTTTTCCTACAAATACCATAGGTTTAGCGTTAATAATCTTGCTTATAAAGTCACTATAATTGCTATTACTTACACTAATCTAGCTAATATAAGGGAAGCATTATAGTAGCTTTATTAAATTAATTAACGGATTTATTAGATTTAATAGTTAGGTTAAAGGTTAAAGATTAAAGGTCTTTAAATTAAAGGTTAAAGGTCTTTAAATTAAAGGTTAAAGATTAAAGGTTATAGGTCTTTGGATTAATTAAATTAAATCGAAGATTAAAGAATTAAAAGTTAAGGGTCTTTAAATTAATTAAAATTGCATAATTAATTAATTTAAAGGTTAAAGGTCTTTAAATCAAAGAATTAAAGGTTAAAGAATCAAAGGTTAAAGGTCTTTAAATCAAAGAATTATAGGTTAAAGAATCAAAGGTTAAAGGATCAAAGGTCTTCAAATTAACGGATTAAAGGGTCTTCAAATCAACGGATTAAAGGGTCTTCAAATTAACGGATTAAAGGGTCTTCAAATCAACGGATTAAAGGGTCTTCAAATTAACGGATTAAAGGGTCTTTAAATCAACGGATTAAAGGGTCTTTAAATCAACGGATTGAAGGGTCTTTAAATCGAAGGTCAAAGGTCAAAGGTTAAAGGTCTTCAAATCGAAGGTTAAAGGTCTTTAAATTAAAGGTTAAAGATTAAAGGTTATAGGTCTTTAGATTAATTAAATTAAATTAAAGATTAAAGAATTAAAAGTTAAGGGTCTTTGAATTAATCGAAATCACATAATCAATTAATTCAAAGGTTAAAGGTCTTTAAATTAAAGAATTAAAGGTTAAAGAATCAAAGGTTAAAGGTCTTTAAATTAAAGAATCAAAGGTTAAAGAATTAAAGGTTAAAGGATTAAAGGTCTTTAAATTAATAGATTAAAGGGTCTTTAAATTAACGGATTAAAGAGTCTTCAAATTAACGGATTAAAGGGTCTTCAAAGAGATCAAAGAATCTAATAATAGGCGCGATGCCTAAGGAAACTATTAGGCCTAGCAAAAGGGATAGCTTTAATTAATTAGTTAGATTAACGGTTAAATTAAAGGTTAACAAATCTGACAATAGGCGTGATGCCTAGAGGGACTATTAGGCCTAGTAAAAGGGATAGATTTAATAGGCTTAGTAGTTAGTTAACAAATAGTTAGTTTAGTAGCTTTTATTAGTAGTAAAAGCACTAGGTACGCAAAATCAAAGAGTAATTACTACTACTTATTATAATATAAAATATAAGATATAATAAGTGTAAAGGTTATTATTAATTTAACTAGCTAGAGGCTAAAGCTATTATCTAATATAGGGGTTCTAGGTTACGTGCTAGGCTATATTCTTAGCATGGCAGGCTACATCTGAAGTGTGTGAGGCCCCACTCACAACACCTGTGCGCCAGCGCACACCAGGTAGGCATACCACGCCCTAGGGCTAGGTCCACGTAACACTAGTAAGCCACTAGCTATAAGCTAGTAACTTGCACGTATAACACACTTAGACCTAGTAAGCTTTAGTTAATATATAAGTGCCCTTATATTTCTTACCTAGCTATCCCTTTATTCTTATAATTCTAAAGCTTCTCTTACTAGCTACCTAAGAGTAATATAAGGGGGAGAATAACTTAATTTACTAAAATAATGCTATATACTACTTAGGATTAGCTAAATAAGGGTAATACTATATCTAGGGATATACTATATTTTATAACCCTATCTAAAGCTATACCTTTTACTATAGGGGTAGAAAAGATAGTAGTTAGAGAGTAAATTACCTAGCTTAAGTAACTTAAGAAACTATAAAAGTAAGAATAAAAGCTTACTAACTTAATATAATCTTATAGAGAAGAAGAATTAGTAAAAAAGGGCTAAAAGGCTAGTTTCTCCTTAAGCCTTAGTAGCTAAGAAATTAAGGTCTAAAATATTATAAAACTCTAATACCTTATAAACCTATAGAAGTATAAGATATAGCTTAATAACCTTAACTATACCTTTAAGGGGTAAAGAAAAATATTACTAAGATAATTAAAAGATTCTCTTTACACTTAATTATATATATATAAACTATTAGGCTAGATAAAACTAATATATTAAAGAATAACTAGCTAATAGTTAGGATTACCCTAAGGATAACTAGGATAAGTTCTAGGACTAGACTCTTATACTACTTAAGGACTCTATAAGCTATAATATATAAATAGCTATATAGCTAGAAAACATAAAGCAAAAGAAGGGCTAGAGTCCTATTAAGTTTAGTATTTACTTAGATTCACTAGAGAAATACCTAGAATAAGCCCTAGAAAAGACCTATACTTTTATATTCTTTATAAAATTACTTCCTAACTTATAAGACTATATTAACTTATATATAAATATTAATAGGTTAATATAAGAAAAGATTATATAACTTAGCTAATAGTTCTAGGAGGTAATATTAAAGAATAAGCAAAAGCTAAGTAATTTAGAAGAGAAAGGCCTATTGTTACGTGCTAGCTCTGCACGTTGTTGGGTCGAATCCGTTAGAGGGCCAACGGATTTAACGGGTCGTAAGTCATACTAAGTTCACTTGTGAAAGCTACTATTAGGTGTAGGTTATAATGTAAGAAGTAAGTTAATTCTTCTATCTAAAGGGCTAAATCTATCCCTATTACTTTTGCTTATAGCTAAGTGTATCCTACTACATAATAAGTGCTAGGTGTGCCTTAAAAGACAACTATCCTAGTTATAACTAGCTAAAACATAACCTAATTTGTTCTCTATACTAAATTAAATAATCCTTCCCTAGCTATTAAAGTTAAAACAAAAGAAAAGAAAGCAAGTTTTATGCATTCATAGCTAAATTCGCAACCACTATAATCCTTTAATAGTGTTAATTAGAATTATTATGTTAAATAATAAAACCTAATTCTATGTTACTAAATTATTCTCTCCTTCCTTTACTTGCTAAATTCCTTTGCCCTAATATTTATTTTGCCTTTTATAATTATATCTAATTGCTTTATCTTACTAAAATAAAAACACTTCTTTAAATTAATCTAATAGTCTAGCAAATTTATCTCCTATAGTTGCTTCTTTATCCACTAGCTTCTTAACTTATATACATAGCGTTACTAGACGCGAAGCTACTTAAGTTGCTTTTAGCTTTAGTCCTAACTTTTCCACTAGTCTTAGCCTCTTACTTAGCGTTTCTAGTATTAGAGTGTTATCCTACCCTTACTTATCTACTAATTTGGTTTTCTTACTAGTTATTCCTAGCATTTATAACTTTCCGCGTGGTATTTCTAGCGCTAGAGTGTCCTTTTGTGGTTATATATTAGCTAATTTAGTCTGTTTATTTTCCGCTAGACTTAATGTGGCTAGAGTTGCTTCCGTAGTGGCTGATTTTGCTGTTTTTATGTCTTCCTTAAGCTTCTTCTGCTTAAGTAAAAGTTTGTTAATAGACGTTGCTTAGAGATTAATTTCTTTATGTAATTCTATTACTATAGCTGCTAATTCTGCTATCTTCTCCTTGTGTTCTTTTCTATTAATTATGTTACGCTTTAAATTATTAATCTAGTTATTAAATTCCTTTAGCACTTTGCCTAATTCTAAGCTCTAAATTTGTTCCTTTTAATGCTTAAGTATTTCTAATACTTACAGAAATTTTTTCTACACTAACTTCGCCCTATCCTCTACTGCTTCTATTAGCTCTATTACCTTAGTCTTGTATTTATTAGCGTATTTATTCGCATCTTTTGCGAGGCTTTTTACCTCGTTAAATTTGATTTCTATCTTATTAGTCTAATTAATTAAATCATCGATTTTGCTCCTTTTATGCTTCTTATTCCTTTCTTTATTCTATTAGAGTTTAGCTAATTTAATTATTACTTCTGTTTTCCTTATTATAATACAAAGCAAATCTATCCTTCTAATACTAGCAAGCCCTCCTGTAATTATACTATTTATACCTCTGTATTTATTCGCAAATCTTAAAGCTAGTAGGTTAGCTTATAGTAGCAGTAACGCTATGCTATTATAGGTAGTGCATTAGTGGCCACGTTTAACTGTCATACTATTATAATAAGCTGCTACTACTGTTTTTACCTAATTTTTTGCTTATCTAGTTACTTTATACTCTATTAGATTTACTATTACTTAATACGCTAGTTTCCTAGCTTATTACGCTGCCTATTACTATACGCTTAAAGCAGCCTTTTATTTATTAAAAATAGTAAAGATTTAAATTACTATATTTTACTATAACGTAAAGTAAGCGTCCCTTAAGTTTACTTCTAACCTATTAGCCACTATAGTAGCACTATTTAAGGCAAATTTATAAGCACATACCTATATTATATAACAAATATCCTATATATTTACCTTATAGCCTACTATAGTATGCTTAAAACTACTAAAATTAATTAATTTAATGCTTCTTCCTTTATAGTTTATATTAAACTTCTTTATTACCCTTTTACACGCTACTAATCTAATCTTTAGTATTAGTAAGTAACTCTTTAATCTAGATCCTAGTTTTCTAAATCTAGTAAATAGTAATTAAAAATTAAGTTTTCTAATTTACTCCTACACCTATAATAGCCTAATAAGATATTTAGTAAGCATATTATTAATTTTGTCTTTAGATTTGGTTTTAGCGTCCCCTTCCTCTTCTTTAGACCCCGTAAAGTTAGATTCTCTATTACTACTAGGGCCTATTTTAGGTTTAGATTCTTTATTATTATTATTAGGGCTAGTCTTAAATTTAGCGTTATTATTACCTAATTAAGTAAGATTAATTCTCTGCGCGTTGTTGCTGCTTTTATTACTATCCTAGTGTTTAACTTCCTCTTTACTAATGTTCTTTTCTTCTGTGGTATAACTAGATTTATTATTCTTTTAAGCTTCTTTGCCTAAACCCTGCTAGGCTTATCTCCGAAGCTAGTCACGATTATCTTGTATTAATTATTGTATTGCCTAATCACATTCCTGTCTTTCTACCTCTAAATCTAGCACTATATTTATGCAATCTCCACTACCATTGCCTTTTCTGTCTGTGTTTTATAGTACTAGCTCTATTCTAGCTACCTTCTTAATAGCAGAAATAATAGCTTTAACATTTTTATTGCCCCTTATAGCTAATTATAATAGCTTGTTTAATTTATCTTACACTATCCTTAAGGTTACTAGATACTATTATTAGCGTAAATTCGTAATTTGCTTTAGTGGATTCGTAAATTCTTAGAATTAGTGGAAACCTAGTACTAACTTTAGCGTATAGCGTAGTAGTTTCTATCCCTTAAAAATAACTGCTATACCTAATTTATATAAAAGGTTATCTACCTATTACCTATATACTGCCTTTTCTTTATTAGTATTAACTAAGTATTACGCTAAATCCGCGTATGTAATTTATCTAACAAGTTAGTTTTAATATCTTAACACTAGGCATTAAATACATAGATGTGCTGCCTATATTTGCTTATAAATTGTTTAGTTATGTATATCTAACTTATTATTAAATAGAATAAATTCTGGTTTTACACTTAGGTAGTAATATAGATTATAATTAACTATATAAACTTTGTATTTAATCTTAGGGAGGGCGTTTCTAGTTCTTATATAAAACCACTTATATTTATTACACTTTTTATTTTCTCTAGGTAATGCTTCTCTATCTCTAATAGCTAGCGGAACTTTATTCTCCTTATATTACTAAATTTAGCTAAGTTAGCTATATAGTAATAGAGAGCTATAGGAGACTACATGCGCGTATGCTAAATCTAACTACACTAGGTTTACGTGGGTATTAGGGTTATTATAGGGTATAGAAAATATAAGGGTTAAATAAATATAACTACGTAGGTATTAAAACTAACTACGCTAAGTTTACATAGGGATTAGGGGTTAATATAAGGTATAGGAAATATAAAAGTTAAATAAATATAATTACGCAGGTATTAAGAGATATTGTAAGGTTATAGCAAGTATAAGGGTTTAATAAATTTGCGTGCGTGTGCACTAGATTTAGCTATGCTAGGTATGTGAAGGTATTGTAAGATATTATAAGGTGTAGGTGTGGGGAATTACCCTTAGCTAGCGCAATAACTAATATATGTAGGAGGGTATGTTAATTCTATACTAACTTATTAAATTCACCCCCTTATTATTATGCCTTTCCTTTTAATATTTATTGTTTAGTAGGGGGATTAAGGCCTTTCTTTGTATATTTCTTTGCCTAATTAATTAGGTTCTTCTTAAGATAATTCTTTACTATCTTAGCTACATTAATCCTTATTTTATCTTCTATAATTCACTAGTTATCTTTAGTAGTGTAACCCTTCTATCTAATAAGGAATTCAATTCTTAACGTTTTAGTCCGCTTAAAAATCTTAATCTAATAGCTATAAATTCTCTTAATTTCCTAATGGTTTGCTTCCTACGAATTATTAAACGCAATTAGTAGAGGAGCCGCCTCTTTTTTTTTAAACAGGTCTTTTCCTTGTGCTAGCTTCTAAATTTACGCTGCTAATACTACTAGATATACACGCGAATTTAGAGGGAAATCTAATTAATATACTAAAGGATTTACTTTTTCTAATACCTTATATAGCCCTGCCCTCTATAGGGACTATTTCTTCTTTAGTTTGCTAGGTAATTTATATCCCTTATGTAGTTGTAAATATACTACATCTCCTTTATTAATATTAACTAGGTTATAGTAATTATTATATTAGATTTTAGTAAGCGCTACTACTATCATAATCGCTAATTAGGCCTTATACTAGTATAGCTTTTATAGTACTGCGATGTTATTTACGTTAGATCTGGTGTTAGTTACATTATTTAGAAAGAGTAAATTAACAATACTTAGCGGACAGAAACTATATAATAGCTTATTAGAAGCCTGCCCTATACCTATAGCTATAGTATTATTTAGCTAATGCTATAGTGCTAGTAATAGCAATATCCACGTTATATCTAGGTCTGTTACTATATAATATTATATTACAATTATTACTATCTAATTTTTCCTTTTCGCGGTTTTATTTATCTAAGGGTAATATACTATGCCTATAAGGAGTTTAACTCTTACGCGCCTAAATATCTCCTTCTACATATTAGATATAAACTTTAGGTCTTTATTACTAATAATTTATCTTAGTAATCCCTAGTCTATAATATATAGGGCATAAAGAAGTAACTCCATCTAAATTTCCGCTGGATATATAGTATACCCTAGTATTAGAAGAGTTCTCTTACTAAATAAATAATTTACTAGGCATAGTAAATTATATATGGCATACCCCTCTATTTACTATATAGTGTTTATAGCTAATACTTCTAGTATATTTATTATAAAATTAAGTAAAATTATATAAAAAGGTATTAGCTTTAACTATAATAGTTATAACTCCCCTAGTAGTTTTGATTAATTAATAGCGTTTTCCTAACACACTATATAGTAAGTAATATAATTACAAATTTGCTAGCTTATACGTAAAAAATAGACTAACTATAATTCTACTACTATTCTAGTAATTCTAAAGTGGTGTTAGTTATTATGTACTAGTTGTAAGATAGATTTAACCTTAGTTATTAGAATATAAAGCTAGAAAAATCTATCCCTACTATAATAGTATAATAGGCTATCTTCGTGTAAATCCTATCTATATAATAGAATTTTTGGTTTAACTCTAGTATTTTTTACTACTTGCCTTTCCTAATAGGCTTTTATAGCTATAATAATTTAACTAAACTTCTAGTCTAACTAGTATCCTAAGATAATTCTAGCCTTAAGCTTATTATCTATAATTGCTATTGTAATATATTTCTTACTTACGAAATATACACTTACCTCTAATTTATTATATTAACTTTTCTACGCTACCTCTTTGTAAGTCACCTCCACTAGTAGCCTAGAGAGCGCATCTAGAATGATATTTAATGTTCCTAGTATATGCGTTACCTTTAGATTAAATTGTAATAAATAATTCGTAACTTTTGCTAGTTTTAAATTAGCCTTGTCTAGATTTATTATTAATAATAAGGTATGTTTAATAATGCCCTTAGCTAGGGAATAGTTAGTTAATATATTAACCACTATACTATTAGATTAAACTATTTTTCAGAGTTTTCTAACGCTTTATGTAATTATAGCTATTTCTGCTTCTATTAACCTATACCGTTTCTTAACACGTAATATTGCCTTAAAGAGGAATAAAATTAGCTATATCCTATTATTCTTAATGTCTTTTCTAGGGATACTTTAACTATCCTATTCCTCTTGTAATTAGAAGGTATATAAACTAAATCCTTCCTTATACGCATTAATTTTAAGAAAAAGCGGTTTCTTTAGGTCATAGTGCCATAATATCTGTTTCTTACTTAGGAATGCTTTAATGTCTTTGAAAGCCTTTTTCTTATCTATTATTAGCAAAAACGTTTTCTATTATATCTTCTATTTCCATATTAGTTTTAAAATACTAGTGATTTTTTTATCCTTTTCCTAAAACTCTCTTAATAACGTAGTTTTTCGCTCCTATAATAGTTAGATTTATATGTTAAACTATGGGATCCTATTACGGAGGAATCTAGCTATTCTAATAAAGGTCTTAAGACTTAATAGATTGCTTGGAAAAATTATCTTTTGAAATGCTTTAAGTCTATCATTAGTATTAGTAATTCCGTTACTATTAATAACGAAACCTAGTAACTAAATAGTGGGATAGCTAATAAATGATTTCTTTGCTATAATTATTATCCTATTCTCTTTAAGGATTTTAAGCACAATACTAAGATAATTTAAATAATCCTTAATGTTATTTAAAAACATAATAATATTATTAATATAAACCTAAATAAAATGCTTATACTTCTAGAAAAGTTAGTCTATAAATCTTTAGGTAAAAGCAGGGGAATTTTTAAATCCTATTAGTGCCACATTTAATGCCTTAAGGCCCTGATTTAATATAACCACTATGCGGGCTTAATAGTCCCTCCTAATTAGTAACTAATAGAAAAATCCTATTTTATTAAAAAGTGAGAAAACCTTCTTACCACGTATGTCATTTATAATGTTACTTTAGTCTAGTAAAGGGTATATATCTAGTATTACTACGTTGTTAAGTAGCCTTATATTAATTACTACCCTTCCTTTCTTTTCCTAGCTAGTTTCACGCACATTATAAACACTAGGCACGCTATAGCTGCTAGTTTGTCTAAATATAATATCTTACCTTTTGTGTGTAATTTATTATACACTTCGTTAAGTTTACTCGTATCTTAACCCCCTAATTAGTAAGGCCTAATTAGCCTTATTTAATATTACTATCCTTTAATAAGGTTAATCCTTATTTTCTAGTCCTTAGGCATAGGAACAATATCTTTATCTTAATAAATGTTATATTTATTTATTAATTTAATAAACTTACTTGCTGCGTTCTAGTTAATATTAGCGACTTATACTCTAAATTAATTAGTAATATATAGGATCTTCTTTAGGTAAGAGATTCCGTATAATAGCACTCCTATATTAACCTTTTTAGATTAAACTTATTACTTTCTTTATTTAAATTATCCTCCTTCTTATTCTTCTCTCTTATAGTCTTTATAATATCCTTACTAAAATAGGCATAATATACAAAAGGATTATTAACTAAGTAATTAGCGTTAACCTTACTTGCTACTATTAGTTATATAACCTTCTAGTGTTTGTTAATAGTAATGGTTTTGTCCGTTAGATTATAGGTAACTATTTGTTTCTAGCTAAATCTAGTAATTAATGCGTTAGGAAAAAACTTTAAGTATAACTATGCATAGTATATACTTATCTTTTTATTTTCCTGTGCCTCCTTCTAACTAACTACTATAGTTAACTATGTCTTTAGTGGAATCATTACTATATAAGCTATAATTACCTGCTAGTGCGAAACTTTACTTGTTAGTTAGAAAATTTCTACTTTAACTATTATACTATAGACTAACCTAAAAATAACTCTAGGACGTATAAAATTAATTTTTACTTTATACTTATAGAGAAAGTTTATTCTAAGTAGTAATTTAGGACCTAAATTTAGTATTACATCCGCTATAACTATAAAATATCTAGTAATTTCCGTTTCACATGCCACTCCTAGAATATAGAAATTAAATATAGCTATTTTAGTAATAAAAAAGAAAGACTACACTCTAGATACTAGCTTTAGTTCCTACGTTCTCTATTTCACATTTAACCTATTTTATTGTAACTATGCCTTATCCACTAGAATTAATAACGTTCCTATGTTAAGATAGATTTAATAACTTTTACCCTTATTATTAAATTTAAGAGGGATTTTTAAGTAAGTATTTGCTCTCTTTTTATTATATTTAACCTCTTAAGGTCTTGTAATAGCCTTAATTACTTGTCTAGGGGCAAGTTATTTTGGTTTAGTTATTTCTATCTTAGTTATTACTATATTTATCTCTTTACTACTATTTTCTATAAAATAAGTTTTAATAAAGTTAGACTCCTATATTCTAGTTTTATTATTATCCTCCTTAGAGACCTCTCCTTCCTTAGCTATGTAATAGCCGCATTCCTAGAGATAGGTTTCATACTATTATGCGTTAGAATTATTATTATATACCACAATATAGGCATACTCCTTTTCTTTACTAGGTGGTTTTTCCTAGCGTTAATAATGCCTAGGTTACTAAAATTAGCCTCTTATATCTAATAGTCCTTAGTTTTAAGAACATTGTTTTTCCTATTAGTCTTAGACCTTTTCTTAGTGGTTTTAGTTAAACCTAGATTACTTCCCTTAATTCTCTTAAGTTTTATTTTACTAAGGCCTTTAGTTTTATCCTTTAGTAAGTTAATTCCACTAGTATAGCCTAGGTTAAAAAAATCCTAAGGATCCTTATCTATTCCTATTATCCTATTAGTAATGTTAATTTCTAGGCGGGAATCATGCATTTATTAGCTTATTCTAATTAGCTTGTATTTTATTTTTATTATTCTCCGAATTACTATTAGATATATCTATATTAAAATAGACCTTAAGCTTTCCTTTACCCTTTTTACCTTTACCCTAGCCTTTACTACGTAGATAGTTATGCAAATTGCGTCTTTTATTATTTACTATAGTAATATATGCTAATCTTATATCCTTATAAGTTAGTATTAGGCATATCTAGCGTAATCCTAGATAAAGCTTAAGACATAAACACAAAAGGAGCTAATAGTTAGTTATTTTGCTATTAGCTCTTATATATTAGAAGATTTTTAATACGAATTTACAGAAAGACACTTTATTAATAACATCCTCCTTAGTGTACTCCGCTTTCTCTAGCTACACTATTACATCCTATACTTAAATACTAAATTCCTTCTATACTACAGTAAATACTATTAAGATATTGCTAAAAATAGTAACTTATTCGCTTACATTAAGATGTTACCTATACTATACTATTATATCTCCTTAAAACAGCGTCTAGATCTTTTTCTAGATAATATCTCGTTAGCTAGGGTTAGCATAATATAAGTAGTCTTTAACTACCTAGACCTATAATTTAATATTATAAAAGATAGTCTGTTTCCTATTATACATAATAAGATTAGTATTAGCTTCTTCTAGTTTATTATAAGGCTTAAAGTGTCTAATATCCGTAATTTTCTATATTAAATCCGCATTTTATTCTGCTAATTCTATTCGCTAACTATACTAATCCTAATCTAACGCTAGATCTATCCTTCCTTAGTAACTAGGATTAGTATGCTATCCCTAATCTAGATAGTATAGTATTTATTACTATAAATAGTATAGATTTAACTACTACTATATGAAACCTTGCTAGTATTACGGTATTATTAGTTACACTACTAGTCTAGTCTAAGTATCTAAATAACTATCATATTAACCCTAGTTACTTAGTAGATATACTACCCCTTACGTGGGATTCTATGCTAATAGTATTAAACCTACTAAGGTAGTAGCACTTTATAAACCTCTGATTTCTATTATTAATCTTATTACTAAATAGTCTATTTTATCTATTATTTAGTTTAATATAGCTTATTACATAGCCTATTACTATTCTAATATTCCCTAAAAGAACCTTATAGTATTATATTTATTTGCTTTAGTGTACAATTCCCCTAGTTTTAACACGTTTTCTAAGGATTCTAGTTATAAATCCTCTAGATTTAACTTTATTAAAAGATTAAGGGGTTCCTTACTTTAAGTAGTAGTATTATTTTTAGGGTAATTTATAATCCCCTTTCCTTTATTAATTTTACCTATCTCTATGCTTTTCCTAGTTTTAGTAGTAGTATTACTATTTACAAGGCTAGTAATGCTTTTAAATTAGCGCCCTAAGGCTTTGCTTCCTTTTAATTTAATAGAATTATTAAGGAATCCTTTAGACTTAGCCTTAGAAATGTAGTTCCTAACTTAAATCTAAGCAAGGCATATAGCTTACAAGTCTATTAGATTCTAGTAGATAGGCAGTTCCTAAGATATTAGCTATTCCTGCCTTCTTATAATTTTATTATTAAATTCGTATTATGTAAGCTTATATAAGTCTTTTTGATTACTAATCCTAATAAGCTTTTGCTTTTAATATTTAAAATCCGGATTTATATTATTAAAAGTCTAGAACTAATAAATAAGGTGTAATTTATTCTTAGTAACTAGGAGAATATTCTATTCTCCTAATTAACGCTATAGATAGTCAGTTTTAGACATATAGATATTATATCCAGGTTACTAGAGGTGCGTAACAAAAGAATCTCTAATTACTACTACTTATTATGTGCTAGCTTTACATATTATTAGGTTAAATCCGTTAGAGGGGCTAACGGATTTAACAGGTTATAAGTTATACTAAGTTTACTTATAAAAGCTACTATTAGGTGTAGGTTATGATGTAAGAAGTAAGTTGATTTTTCTGTCTAAAGGGCCAAATCCGTCCCTATTACTTTTGCTTGTGGCCAAGTGTATCCTGCCACGTAACACCTATATAAGGCCCCTTAATATTAAAGATATAACTCTTTATAAGGTTATTAGCTAAATAAGGACTAAAAAGACAAGGATAAGGATAAAGAAAAGACCCTAGCTACCTACCTAAATAATAATAGGCTATAAGGAAGAAAATAGTGTTATAATTATAGTAGTATAAAGCATTTTTTTTATAATTATAATAAGCTAAGGAAAGACTAGTAAGAAGGTTAGGGAAACTCCTAGAGGTAAAAGTAAATACCCTTACCTTTGCCTTAGACACTAGGGTACTAGTAAGACACTAATTCTATATATTAGTTACTATTTATAGGCAAGAAAATATTAAAATAGTAGCGGATTTTAATAGTTACGCTAAGATTAATATTATTAGCGCCTAGTTTACATAGACTTATAAGCTTAATTAGGCTAAGGCTATAGAGCCTATCCTAAAGGTAGTAGGGTCTTTTATAGTTCCTTAATATAGTATCTATAAGGTGCTTATTATAATCTAAGACTTAAGGGGTAAAAGGAAGGACCTTAAACTACTATATATAACTATTAATAAGAACCTAAGAGTAAAGGGAAGCCTTATATTAATTAGGATACATATACTTATAGAAGAATATGTATACCTTTACTTATACTTATAAGAATAGTAGTTTAAGAAGAGAAAGGTAGCCTTTTTACTACTAACTCCTGTAAGTTTATAAAGGTAATATGTAATAAGATAATTATATATGCTATTATAAGTATAATAGAAGATAAGTTTATCCCTCTTAAAGATAAAAAGGAGGTAAAAGTATATAGAACTATTAAAGATATCCCTAAGAAGCTATATAAGTTTAAAGATATATTTATATTAGATAAGGTAAGGAGTCTCCTATCTAAGAAGTTAACTAACTACATAATTAATCTTATACTAGAAGCTACACCCTTATATAGACTAATCTACCCTTTTTCCTAAAGTAAACTTAAAGAGCTCTAGGAATATATTAATAATAACCTAAGAAAAGGCTAGATAAGACCCTTAAAGAGCCTAGTAAGTATGCCTATCCTATTTATACTAAAGAAGGATAGGATGCTTTAACTATATGTAAACTATTAAGGACTTAATAAGGTAATATAAAAGAATTACTATACTCTCTCCCTAATTTTAGAGATTCTTAATTAGTGCTAAAGGGCCTGTTTCTTTTTAAAGATTAATATTAAGAACATATACTACTAAATCTATATTAAAGAGAGTAATAAGTAAAAGATAGCTTTTTACATATATTATAAGTACTATAAGTACCTTATAATGCCTTTTAGGTTAACTAATACCCTAGCTACTTTTTAAAGCTATATCTATAAGGTGCTTTATAAGCTAGTTAATACTATTTATATAGTGTATTTAGATAATATCTTAATCTTCTCTAAGATAAAGGAGGAGTATACTAAATATATTAAGTAAGTCCTAAAACACATAAGGTTAGCAAAGTTATATACAAAACCCTCTAAGTGCTCTTTCTATAAGGAATTAGTAAAATTCCTAGGGTTTATTCTCTTTATTAATAGGATATTAATAAATACTTACTAGGTTAATATAATTAGAGAATAGAAAAAGCTAATAAGTTTTAAGGATATATAATTATTTCTTAGATTTTATAACTTTTACTAATAGTTTATCTATAAATACTCTAGGATTATAGTACCTCTTTATATATTAATAAAGGGTAGTTAAAATAGTATTTAGACTAGGAGGTTTATATTTAGGGAAAAGGAATAGCTAGCGTTTAACTAGCTAAAAGACGCCTTTTAGCAAGCACCTTTACTCTAATATTATAACCTAAGTTAAGCGGTGTGTATTAAGATAGATGCCTTAATTTTTATAATAGTAGGAATCCTATCTTAGTAGGATAATAAGGGCTGTTAGTATTTAGTAGCCTTTTAGTTAAGGAAGTTTATAGATACTAAACATAACTATAGTATAGCTAACTAAGAGTTACTTACTATAATTAAGTTATTTAAATACTAGTAATATTATATTAAAGGCATAAAGATACCTATAGAGGTCTTATTAGACTACTATAACTTATAGACTTTTATAAGGTAGTAAAAGCTAAATAGAAAGTAAGTATAATAGTGTATATTTCTTTACCCTTTCTATTTTATAATTAAGTATAGACTAAGGAAAAGTAACCTTATGGATATACTATTAAGAAGGTCTAATTATAAGGGTAAACCTATATTAAATAAGGCGCTCTTACTAGAGCTTTAAAGAAAGATAATAGCTACCTATATAGTAAAAGAAGAAGTACTAATATATTAAAGAAGTTATAGTATAGCGCTAGTCTTAGAGCTTACTAAGTTAATAGTAGCCTAGGTAAAAGGCTAGTTAGCTACTATAGATCTAGTAATAGGTTAGCTAAATAAGGGTAATTTTAAGGAGAAGGTAGCATGTATTTAAGATATTAGTGTAGTATAAGAGATTTAGGGGGCTATTATATTACTAAATCCTTACTAATCTATAGTAATAAACTATTAGTATAACTACTATAGAAGGCATAAGACTAAGATTTAAATCTATAAAAACGCGGAGGTAAGGTTAACTCCTAAGTAAAAGGGAGGGGAAAAGCTAGTCTATAGTTATATAACATAAGGGGTCTCCTAATATATAAAGACTAGGTAGTTATTCTATAGGAGCTTATTTTATAATAGAAGCTTCTATAGCTACACTATAATAATCTACTAGTAGGTTACTTTAGGACTAAACATACTCTTAAGCTACTAAAACATTACTATTAGTAGCTAGTAATAAGTAAAGCTATTTTAGACTATATATCTAGCTATGGAGTATACTAGCGTGTAGTAGCTAGAAGGCACTGCCTATATAGAAGCCTTAAATTACTGCTAATACTAAGGTAACTATAAGTAGAGATCTTAATAGATTTTATTATAGGATTGCTACTAGTATAGCTAGGTGACTAAGAAACTAATATAATCCTAGTAATTATAGACTAATTTACTAAGTACTTTATTTTCCTTACTATAGAGATTATAATTAATATAGCTAAATTAGTAAAGTTATTTTATAAGGAAATTAAGCTTTAATTTAAGCTACTAGAGGGCATTATATCTAATAGAGGATTAGTATTTATAAGCTAATTCTAGTTAGATATATATTACCTATTATACATAAAGTAAAGGCTTTTAATAGCGTTTTATCCCTAAACTAATAGGTAAATAAAAAGAATAAACTAAGTGCTTAAATATTACTTATAATACTTTATTAAAGAAAACTAATAACTATAGCTAAAGCTACTCCTAATAGCTTAATTTATATATAATAATACTATTAATAAGATAATAGGTTACTTCCCTAACTACGCTTTTATAGGCTATTTACTTAAGTTTTATCTAGCTCTTAAGAATAAGAGTAGGGAAAGGGAGGTCCTAGAAGCCTATATATATATCTAGAAGCTATATAAGGTTAGGGAGAAACTAGTATATAACTAAGTAAAAGCTACTAAAGCATAGGTAAAGTACTATAACTAATAATACTAGCTATTAACCTTAAAAAAGAAAACTTAGTATTACTATTAGTAAAGAATATTAGACTTAAGGACGTAAAATAAAAGCTAAACCTAAGATTTATTAGGCTATTTTAAATACTTAATATTATAAGTAAATAAGCATACTAACTAGCACTACCTAATAAGTATAGTTAACTATATAATATATTCTATATTAGCCTATTAGAGCTATAGAATTACTAGGAAAACACTATAAATAAAGAAATACTAATACTAGACCTTAAAGATAAAGATAATAAATTTAAAGTTAAAGAAGTTAAGGATTATAGGAAGACTTATAAAGGTAATAAATACCTAGTAAAGTAAAAGGGTTAGCTAAGTAAATATAATTAATAGGTAATAGTAGAAAATATAGAAGGTACTTAATATATAATTTAGGCTTTTTATTAAATTAAAATAAGGAGAAAGCATAGTAAGATATAAGTAAGTTATAGGTAATAAGGGATAAGGTAATTATAAAAAGGCCTAGCCTTATTAGCTACTATTATACTCTAATTAAAAACCTTATTAGACTATTTACTAAATAATAAAAGAAAAGATCCCTATAAGGAGGGGAGTTTTAAGGGAAACCCTTCTATAGTTACACCCTTATACATTAAAATAACGCTATTATAAAGAAAATATTCTATAGTTTTACTCTTATTCTCCTAAACCACTACCTTTATTACCTAAAAAAACTAGTGTTTTGTAACCCCCTAAGGCATAAATCCTAGGTTATAATATCATAGCTATAAAGTTATTTTCGCCTTCTAGGAATTATAATATATAGTGTAATTTAGCTATAAAAAGTTAGCAAATATATAGTAAAGAAGAAGTAATAACTTACTATCCCTAGGATAGGGGTAGGAAATATAGTAACTAAAAGTTACTAGTATAAGATAATATACTAATTATATGTAGCTAAAGCAGCCTACCTAGAGAGTAAGTAAAGGTCTAGAGAACATATAGTAAGATATACCTAATAGACCTTAGTAGCCCTAGTTAAACTAAAGAAAATATAATAAGCTATATTAGCATAATTAAACCCTAAAATAAGGTTTAGATAATAAGTGCTAAAATAGTAAAGAGTTACTTTTAAAAACATATAATTATTAGGATTATTAAGGACCTAATTACTTAAGGTATTTATTAAAGTTTTTACCTAATTAAGGATAGTAAGAAGATTAAGGAAATCCCCTTATATAGTTAGTATTACCTAGAGAGATATAGGTAATTAGGGACTAAAAATGCGGAGAAAGTGATGTACTTACTATTTTATAAGTATTACTATATTTAATATATTAGATATAATATTTTAAGTTCTTCTCTTTAATAATAATAGTCTATATACTAGGGAATTAATAGTTAATCTAAGGGATATTAAGCTTAGCTAGAGGATTCTTCTTAAAGTCTGCGTAACCTATGCGCAAATAATATATATAGCTATATCCCTTTAAATAGATATTAGGGATAGTAATAATGCTCTCCTTATCTAATTCTATAGTAAAAACTTAGGGAGTAGTAAAGGTAAAATTATAGTAACTAATAATATAATAGTATTTAGGAAAAGTTTGCTATAGATAAGGAAGGGAAAAGTTAGTAATATAATAAGGAGTTATAAGTAAAATTATACTTAAGTGCTAAGTGTTATTTATTATTATTTTAATATTATTACTACTTAGTAAATAGCTAGATATTACTTACTAAAAGCTATTTAGAAGCCTAGCTAAAAGTAAGGGGGTAATTATAAGGCCTTACTTATAATACCTATGCGCTAGCGCACACCAGGCAGGCATACCACACCCTAGGGCTAGGTTTATGTAACACTAGCGAGCCGCTAGCTATAAGCTAGTGACTTGCACGTATAACACACTTAGACCTAGCAAGCTTCAGTCAATATACGAGTGCCCCCATACCTCTTGCCTAGCTATCCCTTTATTCTCACAAAGTGGTAGGCTACTTATTAATTCTAGCACATAATAAATACAAGCATTACGAATAAAAGAGATAGCTATCCTAGCTATCTAAGATCTAATGAATTTTTAATAAGCTAGGAAACAAGCTCTTATAAGGGAATTTAGTTAGATAAATTATTAGGTCTAGCGGTTAGGTTACTAGGGGCGTTACAAAGGGTTAGGTAATAAGCTTTATAAAGGGTTAGGAATTTGGTTAGGCTGTTAAATTAGCTAATAAATTAGCTAATAAATTCGCTATAATAGGCTAGGCAATAAGCTTTGTAACAGGCTAGGTAATAAGCTTTATAGAGGTCTAGGTAACAAGCTTTACAAAGGGTTAGGAATTTAGTTAGGCTATTAAATTAGCTAACAAATTCGCTGCAATAGGCTAGGTAACAAGCTTTGTAACAGGCTAGGCAACAAGCTTTATAGAGGTCTAGGTAACAAGCTTTGCAAAGGGTTAGGAATTCGGTTAGGCTATTAAATTAGCTAACGAATTTACTAACAGGCTAGCTGCCTTCAAAGGTTATTACGTTCTTTGAAGACTTCCTTAATAAGGTCTTTAAGCTATTAAAAATCATTCTCTTCTATTACTAGCTTTTATTAAAGGTCCTATATTTATTACTACTACTACTAAATTTACTACTATAATTACTATTATAATTACTGCTATTACTATAAATAATAGGTCCTTAGGTCCTAAAGGTCTTACTAATATTATTTTTACTACTACTGAAATTACTAAACTAGCTACTATTAAATCTATTAATATTACTAACTAGCTAGGTATAGGTCCTTAAGATACTAAAAAACCTGATTTCTTAAAAGGAAGGTTTTCCTGCAAATACTATAGGTTTAGCGTTAATAATCTTGCTTATAAAGTCACTATAATTACTATTACTTACACTAATTTAGCTAATGTAAGGGAAGCATTATAGCGGCTTTATTAGATTAATTAACGGATTTATTAGATTTAATAGTTAGGTCAAAGGTTAAAGGTCAAAGGTCAAAGGTTAAAGGTTAAAGGTTAAAGGTCTTTAAATTAAAGGTTAAAGGTCTTTAAATTAAAGGTTAAAGATTGAAGGTTATAAGTCTTTGGATTAATTAAATTGAATTAAAGATTAAAGAATTGAAAGTTAAGGGTCTTTAAATTAATTAAAATTACATAATTAATTAATTTAAAGGTCAAAGGTCTTTAAATTAAAGAATTAAAGGTTAAAGAATCAAAGGTTAAAGGTCTTTAAATCAAAGAATCGAAGGTTAAAGGATTAAAGGTCTTTAAATTAACGGATTGAAGGGTCTTCAAATTAACGGATTGAAGGGTCTTTAAATTAACGGATTGAAGGGTCTTTAAATTAACGGATTAAAGGGTCTTTAAATCAAAGGTCAAAGGTCAAAGGTCTTTAAATCGAAGGTTAAAGGTCTTTAAATCAAAGGTTAAAGATTAAAGGTTATAGGTCTTTAAATTAATTAAATTAAATCGAAGATTAAAGAATCAAAAGTTAAGGGTCTTTGAATTAATTAAAATTACATAATCAATTGATTTAAAGGTTAAAGGTCTTTAAATCGAAGAATTAAAGGTCAAAGAATCAAAGGTTAAAGGTCTTTAAATCGAAGAATCAAAGGTTAAAGAATCAAAGGTTAAAGGATCGAAGGTCTTCAAATTAAAGAATTAAAGGTTAAAGAATCGAAGGTTAAAGGTCTTTAAATCAAAGAATTAAAGGTTAAAGAATCGAAGGTTTAAGGATCGAAGGTCTTTAAATTAACGGATTAAAGGGTCTTTAAAGAGATCAAAGAATCTGACAATAGACGCGATGCCTAAGGGAGCTATTAGGCCTAGCAAAAGGGATAGCTTTGATTAATTAGTTAGATTAATAGTTAAATTAAAGGTCAATAAATCTAACGATAGGCGCGATGCCTAGAGGGACTATTAGGCCTAGTAAAAGGGATAGATTTAATAGGCTTAGTGGTTAGTTAACAAATAGTTAGTTTAGTAGCTTTTATTAGTAGTAAAAGCACTAGGTACGCAAAATCAAAGAGCAATTACTACCACTTATTATAATATAAAATATAAGATATAATAAGTGTAAAGGTTATTATTAATTTAACTAGCTAGAGGCTAAAGCTATTGTCTAATATAGGGGTTCTAGGTCACGTGCTAGGCCATATCCTCGGCACGGCAGGCCACATCCGAAGTGGCAGGCCACTTGTTAATTCTAGCACGTAACAAAATTGATCGAAATCGCACGATTAATTGATTTAAAGGTTAAAGGTCTTTAAATCAAAGAATTGAAGGTCGAAGAATTGAAGGTCGAAGAATCGAAGGTTGAAGAATCGATGGTCGAAGAATCGATGGTCAAAGAATCGAAGGTTAAAGGTCTTTAAATCGAAGAATCAAAGGTTAAAGAATCGAAGGTCAAAGGATCAAAGGTTTTCAAATTAACGGATTAAAGGGTCTTTAAATCAACGGATTGAAGGGTCTGACAATGGGCGCGATGCCTAAAGGGACTATTAGGCCTAGTAAAAGGGATAGATTTGACAGGCTTAGTGGTTAGTTAATAAATAGTTAGTTTAGTGGCTTTTATTAGTAGTAAAAGCGCTAGGTACGTAAAATCAAAGAGCAATTGCTACTACTTGTTATAATATAGAATATAAGATATAATGAGTGTTAAGGTTATTGTTAATTCTACTAGCTAGAGGCTAAAGCTATTGTCTAATATAGGGGTTCTAGGTCACGTGCTAGGCCACATCTTCGGCACGGCAGGCCACATCTTCAAATCAACGGATTGAAGGGTCTTCCAATCAACGGATTGAAGGGTCTTCCAATCAACGGATTGAAGGGTCTTCCAATCAACGGATTGAAGGGTCTTCCAATCAACGGATTGAAGGGTCTTCCAATCAACGGATTGAAGGGTCTTCCAATCAACGGATTGAAGGGTCTTCCAATCAACGGATTGAAGGGTCTTCCAATCAACGGATTGAAGGGTCTGACAATGGGCGCGATGCCTAAGGGAGCTATTAGGCCTATTAAAAGGGATAGCTTTGATTTAGTTAGATTAACAGTCGAATTAAAGGTTAACGAATCTAATGATAGGCGCGATGCCTAGAGGGACTATTAGGCCTAGTAAAAGGGATAGATTTAATAGGCTTAGTAGTTAGTTAACGAATAGTTAGTTTAGTGGCTTTTATTAGTAATAAAAGCGCTAGGTACGTAAAATCAAAGAGCAATTACTATTACTTATTATAATATAGAATGTAAGATATAATAAGTGTTAAGGTTATTATTAATTCCACTAGCTAGAGGCTAAAGCTATCGTCTAATATAGGGGTTCTAGGTTACGTGCTAGGCCACATCTTCGGCACGGCAGGCCACATCAGAAGTGGCAGGCCACTTGTCAATTCTAGCACGTAACACTAGTATTATAATTAAATAAGAATCTCCTATAAGCTAATTTATTAGTAAAAGTCCTTATATATTTAACTTAATAAAGGCTTTATAAAGCTATTTATAAGTATTTTAAAAGTCTTTATTTAATTTACCTTAATTTACCTTAATATTACTTATTATATATTATTCTTAAATTTAAATTTAATTTATATTAAGGTACTTAAGGCTAGTTTAAAGCCTTTTTTATATATTTAGTAATTTAAATTATTTACTTATTATTTTACTAGATAATTAAAAGTAATAATATATATATATATTAATATTATAAAGTAGCTGTTATGGACTCGAGCTATGAGCTTAGGTTAAGTCCGGCTCCGGAAAGTATACGTACTTTGTGCAGCTAGGTTAGGGCTTTACATAGACTATACATAAATTACGCATAAGGGACTATATATCCGGATGCTATGTAACTACTAGTGTAATTTCTTTCTTTTTCTATAAGAATAATATTCTTATTCTAAACGCTTATATGCAGTAGCCATAAGGCTAGTTCTTAACATATATATTACTAAGGGTAAGGAATACTAAACTATATTTTAAATAAGGTTTAGCTTATTTAAATAGCTAGTATACCTCTTTAGGTTAGTAAGTATACTAGTAACTTTCTAGAGGTATATTAATAGTATATTAAGTAATATTCTTAGTAATTATATTACTATATATTTTAATAATATACTTATATACTTAAATAAATTATAAAAGAATTATTTATAAAAGTCTATAGTATACTATTTAGACTATAATAAGCTAGTCTAAACCTAGATATTAAAAAGTATATTTTTATAACTAAAGAGATTAAGTACCTTAGGTTTATTATCTAGGTAAGGAAAGCTATTTATTTAGATAAGGAGAAGATTATAGTAATTTAGGATTAGGAGGCACTAACTAAGGTCTAGGGTATCTATAGCTTTCTAGGTTTTGCTAACTTCTATTATAATTTTATACTAAATTTCTTAGATATAGTAAGCCCCCTTATTAACTTAATAAAGAAAGAAGCTTTATTTTACTAGTAAAAGAAGTATAATAAGGCTTTTAAGGTATTAAAGTTAGCTTTTATATTATACCTAATCCTAGCTTAGTAAGATTCTAAAAGAAATACTTTAGTAAAGTTAAATTACTTAGGAATAGCTTTAGGGGGGTGTTTCTCTTAGTTTAGTAATAATAGTATTTTATATTTAGTAGCTTACTATATAGCTTAATTATAAGCTACTTAGTAAAATTATATAATTTATAATAAGAAGCTACTAGTAATTATTTTCTATCTTAAGGTATAGTTAGTAAAGCTATAAAGTATAAGTAAACTATTTATAATACTAATAAACTATAAGACCCTTAAGTACTTTATAGTACTAAGAGAGATATTAGAATATTAAGTATAGTAAGCAAAGACTTTAGTACTCTTTAATTTCTATTTATATTATAAACTAAGTACTTAAGTAAAATAACTAAATATATTATTATAGTGTTATCTAAATAGGCTAGAAATAAAAAGGGTAAAGGCACTAATTATCTAGTTAGTAATAAGCCCTATAAAATTCTCCTTTAAGGGGGTAGTTATATATAAGCCTTAAACCTATTATAGTAATAGATAAAATAACCCCTAATAATAGCCTAGCTAAGTTAAGGAATTTACTTACTAGTAAGTTAATATTTATAAATAAGTACTTTTAGTCTTTATAGGATTAGTCTTTAGCTTAGAATAAGGCTTATAAATTATAAAGAAATACTATAGTAATAAGGGCTAGGAAGTTCCTAAATATTACTAATACTAGAGAATAAATTATAAACTATTAGATTAGTATAAAAGAAGCGCTATAATTTTAAGGATAAATATAGGTTTCTAAGTAAAAGCTACTAACTATAATATTAATATAGTATATCTATAACTTACCCTTATTAGGCTACCTAGGCTAGAATATAACCTTTAAGGCACTTTAAAAGGATTTCTATTAGGATAGTATATTATAGGATATAGCTTAATTTATATAAAACTACTACTATTATAAAGGGTAAAAAAGCTAGTAACTATAATAAGGCTTATTAAAGCTAATTTTACTACCTAATAAGTACTAGTTATAAATATTTATTAACTTTATAATAAACCTCTTAGCAAAAACATAGGATTAGCTATAGTTTCTTATAGTTATTACTAATTATTTATTAAAGTATGTTTAGTTAGAGGTAATAATATTAATAAAAGCTAGGGCTTATATAAAAAGATTTAAATATTACTAGTAGTAGTTTTATAAGTTTCTTATATAAATTATTATAAACTATAGGTTAGATTAGCTTAGTAATTTCTAGACTAAGCTTTATAGTAAGGTTAGTATATAATAGTTACTTTTTACTATATATTACCCTTAGATAAATAGTAGTATAGAAAAGGCTAACTAGGAAGTATAGGCTATACTATATATAATATTATCTTTCTCCTAGTTTAAATAGCTAGATTACTTACTAGCTTACTAATTAGTATTAAATAATAGGGATTTATTAGTAATAGGGATAAGCATAAATATAGCACTTTATAGGTTTAATATAGCTATAATTTAGGATTTATTCTTTATAAGGTAATTTACTATATTAGTAAAGGGAAGGGCTTAAGCCTTTCTATAATATTTAAAGAATAGTATAAATTTAATATAAGCTATAATAGCCTTTATTTAGTAATAATAGTAGGAGAATATAAATAGTAGCTATAGGCTAGTAAAGTAATTTTAAGTTAGGGACTATATATAGCTTAGTCTTTATAATATTAAGATAAACTACCCTTATAAGAAGTTAGATTAGGTAATAGCTAAATATAAAGTACTTAAAGTACTTATACCTTTAATAATTAAATTAGATATTCTAAGGGGACTATATCCTATCTTTTATATTAACCTAATTTAGTAAGTAGTAGTTAACTTATTACTAAGTTAGAAACTAGTAAATAAACATTTACTACTAGAACTTATTATAATAAATACTAATAATAATCTTATAGAGTATTAGGTAAAGGATATTCTTATAGCTAAAAATACGCTAGGCTAGGGTTTATAGTAGAATATCTTAGTTAAATAAAAAGGTTATATATAGCTAACTTAAGAACTATTAGAAAGTATAATATTGTTACGTGGCAAAATGAGCTTAGCTACTAGCAACATGGATAAGAACGGATTCGGCTCTTTAGATAGGAGAATTAACTTACTTCTTACATTATAACTTACACCTAATAGTAGCTTTTATAAGTAAACTTAGTACGACTTACAATCCGTTAAATCCGTTAGCCCCTCTAACGGATTTGACATAACAACGTGTAAAGCTAGCACGTAACAAATATATATAAAGGCACTTAATTAATTTCAATTATAATAGGGTAATATATAAATAAATAATAGCCCTAAAAGGGTATATTTTAATTTAACTATAGTAAACTAAGTTCTCTAAGTTCCCTCTAGTATATATATGCTTAAGTGCTAGGTTTTTACTATAGTAAAAAGTAATTAAGATAAGGGGGTATTATTAAACTTCTTATAAGGTTAGTATACCTTAGTAATAGTATAAGCAAGCTTTATAATAGTTTTAGCTATTTATTTAACCTAGGTATTACTAGCCTTCTAGGTAAAGATAAACTAGGTTAGGTTATTATTTATAGTTTTTATATTATAAAAAAATTTAGTAACTAGGTTATTATAGCTATATTAAGTAAGTATTATTTAGGTAAGCATAAGCTATTATACTTTAAAGGTACCTTAAGTATAGGCTATACTTATAAGGAAGGAAACTAAAGATTAGGCCTTAGCTAAGTTAATTTAAGTAATAGCTAATATACTATTAAAACACTTATAATAGTAAATAATTTTTTTATAAGAGTAGTATATTACCCCTTACTATTAGTAAACTATAGTATAGCTAAAGTCTTAATAGCTTTACTTATAGCTAAAAAGTCTTAAGATATTTAAAGGTATAATAAAGTTTTAGGTTAGTATTATATAAGTACTTCTCCTAGATATATATATAATAACTAGTATAGTATAAGGCATAGGCCTAGTTTAGCCCTAAGGTATAAATATATTTACCTTTATTCTAAAGATTATTTATATAAGAATTATAAAGAAAATTATACTTCTTATTATTAAAAAGGCTTTATTTTTAAAGTTTTCTTCTAAAATATACTTACTAAGGTAAGTCCCTTTAAATAAGGTAAGGGAAGGTAAAGAAAGAGAAAAAGGTACTTTAAAGGTAAGTTAGTTAGTAAAAGAGATAATATTACTTATAATAAAAAGTAAACTAAATATAAAAAGGGGGCTTTAAGATTATAAAATAATTAATAAATAAAAATAAGAAGGATATTAAAAAAGGTATTATAATAATATAAAGGTAAAAAGAAGTAAAATAAGATAAAATAAGATAAAAAAGAAATAAAATACTTATATTTTAGAATAAACTAGTTAAGTTTTAATTAAAGTATAGGTTTTTATATTTATAAATAATAGCTAGGGGTAAGTAAGGGTAGTATATTATATAATAAGGGGTTAGGTAATTAATAATAAGGGAGTGGTTTAAAGTAAAGTTTAAGTTTAGTAAGTAATAAATAAAATATAAGATTAAGGTAAAAGTAATAGACTAAATAAGGTAAGGAGATAGCTAGTAATAAGGGGCTATAAATAAGTAGCTAGTATTTTTAAAGGTAAAATTAGGTTAAAGTAAGGTAGTCCTATACTAAAATTTTTTTAGATTTATATAGTAAAGATATAATCTTACTAAATAACTTACTAGCCTTACTAAGCTACTTATATTACTTTATTATATTTTTAGAAAAGACTATATAATAAGGGTTTATATTTAATATATACTTACTTTTTAGTAAAAGTGTTATGGACTTAAGCTGTGAGCTTAGGTTAAGTCTAGCTCCGGAAAGTATGCGTACTTTGTGTAGCTAGGTTAGGGCTTTACATAAACTATATATAGACTATGCATAAGGGACTATATATCTAGATGCTATGTAATTACTAGTGTAATTCCTTTCTTTTTCTATAAGAATAATATTCTTATTCTAAACGCTTATATATAATAGCTATAAGGCTAGTTTATAATATATATTATTTTTACTATAAAAATAACCTAGCTAGCGAATACGCTATTACTACTAGATATAATAGACACTAATAAGTTAGCACTCCTATAATAATAGGTAGAATAGTAGGTAGAATAAATCTAGTACTTAGCTAATATATAAAATATAGCACCTATACTAATCTAAATTAAGCAAAAACCCTTACTTATAGGCCCCCTCTTTAATAGTAATAAAGTCTTATTTATAGCTTAGAAAGGCCTTATAACTTATAAGCTACTAGTTAATAAGGAGTTTATTAGTAGTAATTAGAATTAGTAGTGCTTTATTTACTAAAACTTATTACCTAAGGTCTAGGTATAGGTTATACCCTTCTTTAAGAAGGGCTACCTAAAGGACTTTTATTTATTTAAACTTCTTAACTATTTAAGGGAAATATTTAATAACCCTTACTACTAGGAAATAGCTATTATAGAACTTAACTAGTTAATATAATAATAAAATAAGAGGTTTAGTAACTTCTATATTTACTTTAAATAGAAGTTAGCCTTAGTTAGGGGCTTAGGTAAGTAAACTTAGTAAAGTTATTTAAGTTATATATAGCGCTTAATAAGTAAATAAGGGACTATAGTATTAGGTAAGATATACCCTAGGCTAATTATATAGTAACTATAGCCTGCTATTAAAGTATTATATTAGATATTAAATCCTACTAACTAGAGAAAAAACCCTATATATAAAAATAAGATAATCTAGCGCCTAACCTAATTAAAGCTAAGATATAGGATAAGAACATAATAATAATAGATATTTACTCTATAGGTATAATAAGGACTTAGTAAGGTCCTAGAAAGTCTATAGGATACTAAAAGTTAAGTAATAAAAGAGTAGTAAGTAAGCTAAGTAAGTTACTTAGGATATACTTAGTATATACTATAATAAGGGCTAATATTTATAATATAGCTTCTCTAAGTATTTTACTATAGTATACTTATTATATCTTACTATTTACTTATAAAAGAAGTTCTTTATTAATACTTATAATATAAAGGATATACTTACTATTAACTTAGATAATAAGTTTATAAATTAGTTAGAAAAAGAATAACCTTATTATTAAGTTATTTAATAAAGAATAAAGGAAGGAAGTATAAAGGGGCTTTATAGTATATAGCTATTACTAATAAGGACTTTAAGGAGATCTAAGGAAATATAAATTTAGCTCCCTTCTTAGTACTTGCTTTAATTAATAAAACTACCTTTATAAATACTTAAGTTAATATAGGTTATAATTACTATGCTACTATAAGTAAACACCTTATCTAAAAGCTTAGGTTAAAATACCTCCCTTTTTTAATAAAAAGGTTAGTTTATATAGTTATTAGTATAAAGTAAGGGGGAAAAGAGAGTTAGAAGAAATAATTATATATTTCGTATATTATTTGTTTTTAGTTAGATTTAGATAGATAGGAAATGCTAATTATAGTATATATAATCCTAGGACTAATAAGATAACTAATCCTAGGTATACTATAAATAAAATAAAACAAAATTAGCCTAGATATAGCAAGATAGTAAGTGTATATAGGATTAGCTAATAGGCTACTTATATAGGCTATAGCTAATAGAAAGGTTAACTAACCTATAGTATTTATTTTAGGTTTAATGTTTATAAGGATAATATAATAAGTAAAGAGATAGAAAGAGAATATCTAGCTTTATACTATAAGCCTATAGGAAATTATATTTATCTTATAGATTAATATAACCCTAAAGCCTATAAAGGAGAAGCTTCTAGCTTCCTTACTAAAGGTATTATAAGACTTTAAAGACTTATTTCTAGAGAGTAAAGTAAGTGCCTTACTACTATACTAAGGGAAGTTAAACTATTATATTTGCTTAAAATATAATATAGATAGAAATAAACCTAACTTACTATAGGCGCCTTTATATAATATACCTTAGGAGTATTTACTAAAAATCTAGAAATAGGTAATAAACTTAATAAATAAGGGTTAGATTTAAGTAAGCTTTTTATTAGTAATAGCCCTAGTATTACTAGTAAAAAAGCCTAGTAAGGGTTAGAGGTTTTATATAAATTATTATATACTTAATAAGATTATAAAATAAAACTATTACTTACTACTACTAGTAAAAGAAATATTATATTCTTTAGCTAAAGTAAAGTAATTTATAAAGCTAAATATATAATTAGTGTTTTACTATATATATATTACTAAGGGTAAGGAATACTAAACTATATTTTAGATAAGGTTTAGCTTATTTAAATAGCTAGTGTACTCCTTTAGGTTAGTAAGTATACTAGTAACTTTCTAGAGGTATATTAATAGTATATTAAGTAGTATCCTTAGTAATTATATTACTATATATTTTAATAATATACTTATATACTTAGGTAAATTATAAAAGAATTATATATAAAAAGTCTATAGTATACTATCTAGACTATAATAAGCTAGTCTAAACCTAGATATTAAAAAGTATATCTTTATAACTAAAAAGATTAAGTACCTTAGGTTTATTATCTAGGCTAGGAAGGCTATTTATCTAGATAGGGAGAAGATTATAGTAATTTAGGATTAGGAGGCACTAACTAGGTCTAGGGTGTCTATAGCTTTCTAGGTTTTACTAACTTTTATTATAATTTTATACTAAATTTCTTAGATATAGTAAGCCCCCTTATTAACTTAATAAAAAAGAAGCCTTATTTTACTAGTTAAAGAAGTATAATAAGGCTTTTAAGGTATTAAAGTTAGCTTTTATATTATACCTAATCCTAGCTTAGTAGGATTATAAAAGGAATACTTTAGTAAAGGTAAATTACTTAGGAATAGCTTTAGGGGGTATCTCTTTTAGTTTAGTAATAATAGTATTTTATATCTAGTAACTTACTATTTAGCTTAATTATAGGCTACTTAGCGGAATTATATAATTTATAATAAGGAGCTACTAGTAATTATCTCCTATCTTAAGGTATAGTTAGTAAAGCTATAAAGTGTAAGTAAACTATTTATAATACTAATAAACTATAAGAACCTTAAGTACTTTATAATACTAAGGGAGATATTAGAATATTAGGTATTATAAGCAAAGACTTTAATACTCTTTAATTTCTATTTATATTATAAACTAGGCACTTAAGTAAAATAACTAGATATATTATTATAGTATTATTTAAATAAGCTAGAAATAGAAAGGGTAAAGGCACTAATTATTTAGTTAGTAATAAGCCCTATAAAATTCTTCTTTAAGGGGGGATAGCTATATATATACCTTAAGCTTATTATAGTAATAGATAGGGGTATTCCTAATAGTAACCTAACTATAACAAGGACTTTACCTACTAGTAAGTCTATATTTATAAATAAGCACCTTTAGTCTCTATAGGATTAGTCTTTAGCTTAGGATAAAGCTTATAGGTTATAGATTAATATAGTAGTAGTAAAAGCTAGGTGTTACGTGCTAGAATTGACAAGTGGCCTGCCACTTCGGATGTGGCCTAGCACGTGACCTAGAACCCCTATATTAGACGATAGCTTCAGCCTCTAGCTAGTTGAATCAAGAACAACCTTAACACTCATTATATCTTACATTTTATATTATAATAAGTAGTAGTAATTACTCTTTAATTTTGCGTACCTAGCGCTTTTATTACTAATAAAAGCCCACTAAACTAACTATTTATTAACTAACTACTAAGCCTATTAAATCTATCCCTTTTACTAGGCCTAATAGTCTCTCTAGGCATTGCGCCTATTATTAGATTCGTTAACCTTTAATTTGACTATTAATCTGACTAAATCAAAGCTATCCCTTTTGATAGGCCTAATAGCTCCCTTAGGCATCGCGCTTATTGTCAGATTCTTCGATCTCTTTGAAGACCCTTTAATCCGTTGATTTGAAGACCCTTTAATCCGTTGATTTGAAGACCTTTGATTCTTTGATTTGAAGACCTTCGACCTTCGACCTTCGATTTCTTTGACCATTGATTCTTCGACCATTGATTCTTCGACCTTCGATTCTTTGACCTTTGATTCTTTGACCTTTGATTCTTTGATTTAAAGACCTTCGACCTTTGAATTAATTAATCATGCGATTTTAATTAATTCAAAGACCCTTAACCTTTGATTCTTTGATCTTCGATTTAATTCGATCAATCCGAAGACCTATGACCTTCGATCTTCGACCTTTGATTTGAAGACCTTTGATTTGAAGACCTTTGACCTTCGACCTTTGACCCGACCGTTAAATCTAATAAATCCGTTAATTAATCTAATAAAGCCGCTATAATACTTCCCTTACATTAGCTAGACTAGTGTAAGTAATAGCAATTATAGTAACTTTATAAGTAAGATTATTAACGCCAAACCTGTGGTATTTGCAGGAAGACCTTCCCTTTAAGAAATCAGGTCTTTTAGTATCTTAAGGACCTATGCCTAGCTAGTTAGTAATATTAACAGATTTAATAGTAGCTAGTTTAGTAATTTTAGTGGCAGCAGGAATAACATTAGCGGGACCTTCAGGACCTAAGGACCCGTTATCTATGGCAACGCAGTAATTACAATAGCAATTACAGTAGCAAATTTAGTGGTAGTAGCAACAGATTTAGGATCTTTAATAGCAGCTAGCAATAGAAAAAGATGATTTTTAGTAGCTTAAAGACCTTATTAAGGAAGTCTTTGAAGAACGCGATGACCTTTGAAGGCAGCTAGCCCATTAGCTAATTCGTTAGCTAATTTAACAGCCTAACCCTTTGCAAAGCTCGTTGCCTAGACCTCTGCAAAGCTCGTTGCCTAGCCCGTTGCAAAGCTCGTTGCCCGGCCTGTTACAGCGAATTCGTTAGCCAATTCGTTAGCCAATTCAATAGCCTGACCGAATTCCTGACCCTTTGCAAAGCTTGTTGCCTAGACCTTTGCAAAGCTTGTTGCCCGGCCCGTTGCAGCGAATTCATTAGCCTATTCGTTAGCTAATTCAACAGCCTAACTGAATTCCTAACCCTTTACAAAGCTTGTTGCCTAGACCTCTGCAAAGCTCGTTGCCCGGCCCGTTGCAGCGAATTTATTAGCCTATTCATTAGCTAATTTAACAGCCTAACCGAATTCCTAACCCTTTGCAAAGCTTGTTACCTAGACCTCTGCAAAGCTCGTTGCCTGACCTAGTGTAGCAAATTCATTAGAAAATTCATTAGCTATTTTAACGGCTTGACCGAATTCCTAACCCTCTGCAAAGCTTATTAACTAGCTAAGCTATTAACTATTAAATCTATTAGCCTAATTAATATGACTATCTGTATGATTATTAATCTAACAGTAACTCGGATTATTAATTTAATCATTAGCCTAACCGTTAACCTAATCAATCCAATTAACCTAATTAATCTAATTAACCTGATTAATTCGATTAACCTAATCAATTCGATCAATCCGATAATTAAATTAACTATAATTTGGAGCGCCCTGTTGATTTACACTTCGAATTAGATATATAATTTAACGATTAACCTGACTACTATAGTTACAGATCCCGTAGGTTAAGTTATTAACCTGACTAATTTGATGACTAATTCGATGACTAATTCGATGACTGATTTAATAATCAATTTAATGACCGATTTCATGACCGCCAGACCTGACGATCTATCTGACCGAATTCCCTTGCAAGAGCCTGCTTCCTAGCTTGTTGCAAATTCGTTAGATCTTAGATAGCTAGGACAGCTATCTCTTTTATCCGTGGTGCCTGCATTTGTTACGTGCTAGAATTGACAAGTGGCCTGCCACTTCGGATGTGGCCTAGCACGTGACCTAGAACCCCTATATTAGACAATAGCTTCAGCCTCTAGCTAGTTGAATCAAGAACAACCTTAACACTCATTATATCTTACATTTTATATCGTAACACTAGGAAGTTCCTAGATACTACTAATACTAGAGAATAGATTATAGACTATTAGATTAGTATAAAAGAGGTATTATAATTTTAAGGATAAATATAAGTTCCTAAGTAAGAGTTACTAACTATAATATTAATATAGCATATCTATAACTTACCCTTATTAGGCTACCTAGGCTAGAATATAACCTTTAAGGCACTTTAAAAGGATTTCTATTAGGATAGTATATTATAGGATATAGCCTAATTTATATAGAACTACTACTATTATAAAGGGCAAAAGAGCTAGTAACTATAATAAGGCTTATTAAAGCTAATTTTACTACCTAATAGGTACTAGTTATAAATATTTATTAACTTTATAATAAACCTCCTAGTAAAAACATAGGATTAGCTATAGTTTCTTATAGTTATTACTAATTATTTATTAAAGTATATTTAGTTAGAGGTAATAATATTAATAGAAGCTAGGGCTTATATAAAATAATTTAAATATTACTAGTTATAGTGTTATAGGTTTTTATATAAATTATTATAGACTATAGGTTAGATTAGCTTAGTAATTTCTAGACTAAGCTTTATAGTAAAGTTAGTATATAATAGTTACTTTCCACTATATATTACTCTTAGATAAATAGTAGTATAAAAGGGCTAACTAGGAAGTATAAGCTATACTATATATAATACTATCTTTCTCCTAGTTTAAATAGCTAGATTACTTACTAGCTTGCTAATTAGCGTTAAATAATAGGGATTTATTAGTAATAGGGATAAGTATAAACATAGCACTTTACAGGTTTAATATAGCTATAATTTAGAATCTATCCCTATAGGGTAGTTTACTATATTAGTAAAGGGAAGGGCTTAAGCCTTTCTATAATATTCAAAGAATAGTATAGATTTAATATAAGCTATAATAGCCTTTATTTAGTAATAATAGTAGGAGAATATAAATAGTAATTATAAGCTAGTAAAATAATTCTAGGTTAGGGACTATATATAGCTTAGTCTTTATAATATTAAGATAAACTACCCTTATAAGAAGTTAGATTAGGTAATAGCTAAATATAAAGTACTTAAAGTACTTATACCTTTAATAATTAAATTAAATATTCTAAGGGGACTATATCCTATCTTTTATATTAACCTAGTCTAGTATGTAGTAAATAACCTATTACTAAGCTAAAGACTAGCTAATAAATATTTACTACTAGAACTTATTATAATAGATGCTAATAATAATCTTATAGATTATTAAGTAAAGGAAATCCTTATAGCTAAAAATATATTAAGTAAGGGTTTAAATTAGAATATCTTAGTTAAATAAAAAGGCTATATATAGCTAATATAGGAGCTATTAGAAAGCATAATATATATAAAGGCACTTAACTAATTTAAATTATAATAAGGAGATATATAAATAAATAATAGCCTTAAAAAAGTATATTTTAATTTAGCTATAAAAAATTAAGGCGCCGAGTTTATATCTAGTATGTATATACTCTAGCGCTAAGGTTTTACTATAGTATAAAGCATTTAGAAAGGGGGGTATTATTAGTATTATTATATTATTAATAAGTCTTAGTAATAGTATAAGCTAGCTTTATAATAATTTTAGCTATTTATTAAACTTAGGTATTACTTACCTCCTAGGTAAAAATAAACTAGGCTAAGTTATTATTTATAGTTCTTATACTATAGAAGAATTTAGTAGCTAGGTTATTATAGCCTTAGTAAGTAAGTATTATCTAAGTAAGTATAAGTTACTATACTTTAAAGGCACCTTAGGTATAGGCTATACTTATAAGGGAAGAAGCTAGGGGCTAGGCCTTAGCTAGATTAATTTAAGCTATAGTAAGTATACTATTAAAATATTTATAATAGTAAATAAAAATATTTATAAGAATAGTATATTACCTCTTACTATTAGTAAACTATAGTATAGCTAAAGTCTTAATAGCTTTACTTATAGCTAAAAGAGTCTTAAGGTATTTAAAGGTATAATAAAGTTTTAGGTTAGTATTATATAAGTACTTCTCCTAGATATATATATAATAGCTAGTATAGTAAGGAGTATAAGCTTAGTTTAGCCTTAGACTATAAATATATTTACCCTTATTCTAAAGATTATTTATATAAGAACTATATAGGAAATTATACTTTTTACTATTAGAAAGGGCTTTATTATTAAAGTTTTCTTTTAAAATATACTTACTAAAGTAAGTACCCTTAAGTAAGGTAAAAGAGAGTAAAGAAATAGGAGGGGGTATATTAGAAGTAAGTTAGTTAGTAAGGGTAATAATATTACTTATAATAAGAAATAAACTAGATATAAGAAAGAGGCTTTATAGTTATAAAAGGATTAATAAATAAAGATAAGAAAGGTATAAAAAGAAGGATTTATAATAATATAAAGGGGGAAAAGTATAAATTTAAAGAAAAGAGAATAAGATATTTATATTTTAGGATAAATTAGTTAAGCTTTAATTAGGGCATAGGTTTTTATATTTATAAATAATAGCTAGGAGTAAGCAAAGGTAGTATATTATATAATAAGGGGTTAAATAGTTACTAATTAAGGGATTATTTAAAGTGAAGTTTAAATTTAGTAAATAATAAATAGTAAAGATAAGAGGCTAAATAAGGTAAGGAGATAGCTAGTAATAAGGGGCTATAAAATAAGTAGCTAGTATTTTTAAGGGTAAAGCTAAAGTAAGATAAGGTAATCCTATACTAAAAACTTTTTAGACTTATATAGTAAAGATATAACCTTACTAGGTAACTTACTAGCTTTACTAGGTTACTTATATTACTTTAGTATATTTTTAGGGGGCTATATAATAAGGGTTTATAGTTAATATATACTTATTTTTTAGTAAGAGAAGGAAAGGTAAGGTAAGTAAGGGGGTATATTATAGACTTAAGCTATAAGCTTAGGTTAAGTCTAGCTTTAGAAAGTATATATACTTTATATAGCTAGGTTAGGGCTTTATATAGACTATATATAAACTACATATAAGGGACTATATATCTAGATACTATGTAACTACTAGTGTAATTCCTTTCTTCTTCTATAAGAATAATATTCTTATTCTAAACGCTTATACGTAGTAGCTATAAGGCTAGTTCATAACAAAAAGAAGGAAAGGGAGGGTAAGTAAGGGAGTATATTATAGACTTAAGCTATAAGCTTAGGTTAAGTCTAGCTTTAAAAAGTATATATACTTTATATAGCTAGGTTAAGGCTTTATATAAACTATATATAAACTACATATAAGGGACTATATATCTAGATACTATATAACCACTAGTGTAATTCCTTTCTTTTTTATAAGAATAATATTCTTATTCTAAATGCTTATACGCAGTAGCTATAAGGCTAGTTCTTAACAAATTAGTAGTAAAGTAAGCCTAGAATAAAGGTAAATACTACTTATAAAAAGACTTTTTAGTAATCTATATATATTACTTTAGGGTTATAAACTTCTAAGGGAAGTCCTTATACTTAGTAAATTCCTAGGTAAATTAAAGCTAGATATATAGTAAAACTAGGGAACTTATAGCTTTTAGTACTATTATACTAGATTTGCTTCTAATTTATAATAAATATTAGTAAAATAAACTAATACTAGCCTAGGGTAGCCTTAAATAGTAAGAAAAAAAGGAAAAATCTATAGGAAGTTTAATATAGAAAAAACTAAGCCCTTAAGAGAGAAAAAAGCTTTTTTATACTTATTAAGGGGGGATAATTTAAATAACTTACTTAAAAATAAAGTATAGTATAATTAATAAATCTAATATATATAAGTAGCTTTAGAATAAAACTACTATAAAACTAGGTTAAAGTAATACTTTCTTATTCTAACTAATAAAACTAAGTACTTAGCTTTTATTAGACTTATAAAGTAAAAATAAGCTAAAAATAGCTAAAAAGTAAGGCTATAAAAGAGTTAGTAAAAAAGTAAATAAAAAGTAAATTAATATTATAAATTTAAATTTACTTTACCTTACCTTACCTTAAAGCTAAATAACTTAGAAAAAGCTTATTATTATACTAAAATAAAATTAAAAAGATTTAAAGAATACTTATTTTATATATATATATTTTTCTTTATCTTTCTTATAAAATAAGGCTAGTTTAAGCTAGTAATAAATACTTATAATAAAATATATACTAAGTAGTGTAGGCTTACTATAAGGCTAGCGCTAGCTTAAATATAAATATAAGGAGGTTTTTCTTCCTATTATAAGGTTTTCCCTTTTAACTTAGTAGTAGGAGTACTAGTAATAGCTATCTAGAGAGCTAACTAGCGTAAATAATATATATATATATATACTATATAAATAACTAGTTTATAGAAGTACTTCTAATATATTTATCTTTATTAATATCTTATAATAAGTTTTATGCTAGTTAAGGCGTGATCTATGCCCACACATCCAATGCTTCAGGGAGCTCTTCCTAACACTTTTCTATTCCCCCTGGGAGCCCTGCTGGGGCCGCCTGCGGCGAGCTCCTCCTCCTTGCCAACCCCCTACCCTAAAAAAAAAGCGGTTATAAGAGGCAGAAAAAAAAATTCTCGACTGGTCGCCGAAGAGTATTTCTCGTAGCCAATGATGTCTCCACAGGACGGCCTCGTCTTAAAGAGGAAAGCGGGAGGCATGGCTCTCTTTCCTTGGCCTCCGCAAATGCTTCAATCCGGGATCGCTTTGCTTTCCCTGAGTATACGAGTAGGGCATAGCAGGCATATGTATAGCAGGCACATGGCGGGCATGCAGTGGGTCTCGGGTAATTCCGAGCAGCGGGCATCATAACACGCTGTGGATTCTACGCTAATTTTGCTATGAGTTGCTCGGAATTAGCTGTATGCTGCATTACTGTCAGGTAGGGGTGAAGATAGATGATAAAAAGTGTTCAATTTAATCAATTAGAGGTGCAGACAGCAGCCGATTTTTGTACCTGAAAGGTACACAGTGCGCTACGGAAATAACTAGTCTACGGAGGTACTTCTAATATATTCGTCTCCACTAATGTCTTATCCTAGCTATCGTGCGACTGGCATCTACATATCTAATGCTTTAGGGAGCTTTTCCTAACATACCCCCCCTAGCTAAGATATCTATTAAAGCTAAAGATTAAGGGTGTAAGAAGAGATTATAAACAATCCCTAGTATTATAATTAGGCAGGAATCTCCCTTAAGCTAATTCTATAGTAGAAGTCCCTGTGCATTTGACCTAATAAAGGCTTTATAAAGCCATCCGCAGGCATCTCAGAGGTCTTTATCTAATTAACCTTAATGTTGCCTATTGCATATTGTTCTTAAATCCATATTTAATTCATATTAAGGTGCTTAAGGCTAGTTTAAAGCCTTCCTTTAGCATGTTTAGTGATTTAGATTGTTTACTTATTATTATTATACTAGATAATTAAGAGCGGTAGCATATGTACATTAATATTGCAAAGTAGCTTACTAAGGGAAATGCGCTCTTTCGCACTATAATTTAGGGTAAAGAGCTTTGCTTCTATGCTTAAAGTTATTATATAATGTTACCTTCTAGACTTCTAATTAATTATAGCACCGTACATAATAAAAATATAGCCTTATGTTAACTTCTAAGTCTTAGGATTATTGCTAAGTAAGGCATCTATGCTAGAAAACAACGTATTAAAGCTGTTTGCGCCTAAATATTATAAGCAAAGCTTCTTCGTGTTCTAAGCGTATAACAAAGCACCCTAAGCTAATTTAATATGCTTTACTAACGGATTTATTATAAAAGAGGCTAGCTTTAATGCTATGAATGCTATATCTAGTCTTCTAATAATACAAAGATACACCAAAGAGCCTATAATCGCTCTATAGTAGCTAATTTCTTCGTTAGAAGCTTTGTTGTTATTTAGGTAAATTATAGCCATTAGAAGAGAAGCTATAATTAAGCTCTTTAACTTATTGTTAACGATGTTAGGAATGAACTTCTAAGCAATCTTTCAAATATACGATTCCTGTGATAACTATATCTCTTTAGTATCGCGATTTCTAATGATTTTAATGCCTAGAAACCACTTTAATTCACCTTAGTCCTTAACGTCTAAACCGTTCATTAATTACTTATATAATTCTTCGAATTCTGCTTCAGATCCGTTAGGGTATAGCACTATAATATTATCTACATAGAAAAACAGGATAAAATCGTCCTTTATAAAGATACATAGGTTTTCTTTCCCTTAGATAAAGCCAAGCTCTAAAAGGAATCTTATTAAATAAAGGAACTATTATTAGGAAGCTTCCCGTAGCCTATATAACGCTCTAATTATCTTCTAGAGATAACCTCTCGCATTTATACCCTCTAGGGGCTTATAGAAGATAGGTTCTTTAAGTTCTGCGTGTGGGAAGGCATTCCGAACATTATATTATTAAGTATTAAGATCGTTAGTATAATAGACTGCGAGTAGCATTCGTAGAGATTAAGAAGCAAGAGTAGTAGCGTAATTATTAAGGTTATCCTTTAGTTATTAGTTACCTTATACCACTATTTAAGCCTTAAACTCTATAACTATACCTTTCTTATTAGTTTTGTATTTAAAAACCTAGCTAAGGTTAATAATTTCCTTATACTTATTAGGATTAATTAGTTCCTTAGGTACATCCTCCTAGTAGTTTAAGAATAGAAGCTTTAAAAGCTCCTTTATAATCGCTTCCTTCTAGCGATTGTAATATAGTAATACTATTACCTAATAATAATAAGTAGGTTCTGTAGGTATATCTTTAATCCATAAATTATATTAAGTTCCTTAGAATGCTAAAGAGAAAGCAGAAGAAAACTAAGCTTACCTAGCCTTCCTTAACTCCTTTTATTAGCGTTTCCTAGTTATAATATTATCTAGGTTAATGCTATTATTATAGGGACCGCGATTCTCTACGGTCTTACCGCCCTTAGCAGTAATTTCGCTAGTCTTCGCGGTAGTCTCCGTGTATTTAGCTATTATATTATTTATAAATTCATTAATCTCTTAAAATAGCGTATTATTACCTTATACCTAAAGCTCTACGTTCTCTAGGATAACTAGTCCCTTATGAGAAGAGTTAGGAGGGGTTAAAAGAGCACTAATATAGCCGCTTTCTTGCCTTAATATATAAGGTAGTGTTTCTGCTTTAATCTAATTATTTTCCTTGTCTATAGCTAATAGCAGGAAGTTATAATTCTCCTCTTCTAAGTCTATTCCTATAAGGTCTTAACTAATTTCTTTATTAAGGTCTTTAGCCTTAAGCTCTTTAAGTAGCGTAATTATTAATATTTTCTCTTTCTAGGCTAATTTAATCTCTTCTTCTAGTTTAAAGAATAAGGCCTTATTAAACCAAATATACGCTAATATAATAACTTTATAATTATAAAGGGTTAGAACCTAAATAATATACTAGGATTTGCCTTTATAACCCATAAGGTATCTAATATAAGCTTTCTGCTCTAACTAAGGGATTATATTATTTAATTTAATATGCTCTAGAGCTTTTATTATTATTAGAAACGCTTTATATTTGTAAGCTTATAGATATAAAATTAAGGGTTTTTAAACCTCTAATATCTATGAATAGGTAGGGATGGTTTTCCTAGCCTAATTCCACTAGAGTTCGTATAGTATAATCTAATTTCTATAATGCTTAAAAAGCGTTTAATTTAGCAAATAAACCGCTGTGTTAAAGACCTTATTATTAAGTTCTAATAGGAATCTAGCTTCTAGACTTAATATACAAGCCTTCTGCTTAACCACCCCCCTAGATCTCTCTGCCTTGCTATTCTAACTAGGTGTTAAGGGAGCTGAATTGTAAACCACAATGCCCGCTAAGGCTATCTCGTCCCTTATATTATCTATAAAGAGGGATTTTTTAATATTACTATGCAAAAAGCGTAGTTAAATACTAAATTAAGTGCTTAGAAACGCTGCTATTATTTGGAAGCTATTGCGAATCCTGTCTTTTGACTTAAATAAGTAGAAGAATTATATTAAGGTTATGAGGCATGTAAAAACACACTAATACCTATCGCTATTCTAACAAGGCAAGTTATAGTACTCTAGATTAACTAAAAGCCTGTAACCTAGTCCTTAAGGAAGCCCTTTAGGTGTAACTTACAATCTCTAGCGCTTAGCTTTGCCTATAGCATAGATCTTATACTCTGTAAGCTTAGGTCCTGTTAATTTAATGCCTAAAGTTATGTTTATAAGCTTTATAAATGCTTTATTACTAGGATAACTATATTATTAATGCCAAAGCTTTGTATCTCCCTTTATTTAAGGCCTTGGAGGTCTGCTTAATATAGCGTTAGCTTCCTTCGGATTTTCGGATAGCCTTAATAGCATATAAAGCTTGTTAATATTGTAAACCCTAGCTATAGGCTAATTCCCTTTATAGAGGAATCCCTTCTTCTAATTCTAGAAGATGCCTGCTTTTATTATAATTATTACTAATACTAGATTAACGTAGAATTTAGGAATAAATAAAGCAGTCTCTAATACAATTATTCTCGCCTTTCGTAATATAGGATCTGTAATAGATATGCTAACTAGCCCTTGACCTAAAGCTATATAGATTGTGCCACTAGCCTTGACCTCTGTTATAATATCCTTATTAAATTTAGATTACTTAAACTATCGGAAGTTATTAAAGATATAAACGTTTACTCTAGAGTTATAGAGGACTATATTCCTTCTTAATTCTAAGTTATTCTTAGTGTTTAATGAATTCGCGCTTTCCTTTAATAATTTACATTGCTTAAAGCGTATGAATAATAATATATTAGCTAACTTCTTGCCTAGAGTAACTATAATAAAGTTATTTATAGGGTTCTATAAAGGCATAATAATATTATTACTTTTCTTCTCTAGCTTCTAATTTATAGCCTTTAATTTCTCCTATGGATTAGCCTTAAGATACTTCTTAATATTCTCTTTAGAGTTTTTCCTAACCTCCTAATTCTTTAGAGTAGCTTCTAGCTTATAAAGAGCCTTAAATAAATTATAGGATTCCTACTATTTCATAGTATCTTTAACGTTATAATTCGTACATCTAGGGCACTTAGGCTTCTCTAGCTTTATTAAATTATTTAATCTATTAGTTATAATTATATTAGTAGTCCTTAAATTCTTTAATTCCTTTAGCAAAGCCTTATAGTCCCTTTTAAACTTAGTAATAGCCTTAAGAAAATTACTATTTATCCCCTTATTAAGCAAGTTATTTCACTTCTTCTAAAATAACTTAAATTTACTTTAAAGAGGCATAATAAACTTATATAGTATTATCTCCCTAGTCCACTATGTCTTAAGGTCTAAATAATTTCTCTAGAGTACCTTAACTATTACTACTTACTTATACTAATTATAGGTACCTTTAGCTTATAGGTAATTCTCCATAAGGATAAGTATTTTCTTAGCGTTTAGCTTATACTAATTATAAAGAAGTAAGAGTATCCTACAGGTATAGTGTTAAATAGACTTCTTTTTCTTTACCTTAGTGTTAAAGTTAAGGGAGTCTTAAATATTCTTTAAAAGGGTCTTATAAATATATTCCCTAATCTTTAGTATCTATTTAGCTAGATCTTAATACTTTATAAGCTTAAATTAAAGCTCTTTACATTTAAAGTTAAATTAGTCCTTTATATCTTTATACACAAGCTTCTAATTCTCTAGAGCATTAGGGTTATTATCTAAAATCTCTAGTCTCTAACCCCTCTATAGGTACATAAGTATTATAAGTTCTTTAAGTAATTTAACCTTATTTAGGTTAATATACTCCTAGACCCTATAGGATTCTACATAGTTCTTAATCTACGTGAACTACTTAATCCAGTCCTTCTTTAATAATAACACTATATTTAGGGTTTCTTTAGATATATTAAAGGGGAATATATAGGTTAAGGGAAGTGTAGGATTTGACGTTTTATTATTAAATAATATAACAAGGGCGTTTATCTTGTGATATTAGTAAGTGTTAATTAAATAACTTTAACGGAGCTAATAATCTTTAAAGATAATAACAAATTTAGCAATAAAAGCCACCTAGGCTTATAACTATTAGGTAGGGGTAAAGATAGATGATAAAAAGTGTTTAATTTGATTAATTAGAGGTGCAGACGGCAGCCGATTTTTGTACCTAAAAGGTACACAGTGCGCTACGGAAATGACTAGTCTACGGAGGTACTTCTAATACATTCGTCTCCACCGATGTCTCATCCTAGCCATCGTGCGACCGGCATCCACACATCCGATGCTTCAGGGAGCTCTTCCTGACAATTACACCACTGTATGTTATAGGGTATTGTATACTCCCCCCACAGCCCCTTGACTTCCTTGACCGTCTGACGGACTGCCTAACTACGAGTGTGAGTTCGCACTAGAACACTGTGGTCTTTTGCATGCTCACCGCCCGGCACTCCAAGCTGCAACATTCACCTCTTCTCGACCGAGTTTTCTCTCATCTTGCTAAAGCATCTTCTGTCCGCATCTGCCTGAGAGACTCAGGGTCGACCACCGGCCCCGGCAGCTGCAACAACGCGAGCCACTCCGCGTGCGAGTTGACATCGGTCTCAATCAACTCTGGTGGCTTTGCGATCAAGTCATACGTGGTGAACGTCTTGGAAACCTCTTCCCATGCGCTGAGCACCTGTCCCGGGATTTGGTACGTCCAGCTTCCACGCCAAATGACGAAGGAACAACCGTGCTTCAGCTGGTATATGAACGCACCAGCTTGAGACTCTTGTGCGTTCCAGAGCACCATTTCCCGTAGTTGTGGCATCCTCAGTGCCACGCGGCCAGCACTCTCAAGCATCTCGCCCATCTTGCTTGCAGTCCCTTCATCCTGCCAATCGTGATACGCGAGCTTGTCGGAGGTGAGGGCGAGATATTGCAGGTTCTCCCAGATCCAATGGGGACTACAGACTCTGAAAAATGAGCTTGCTTCCGCAAGAGACGCAGCAGCGAGATGCTCGAGGCTGAGACTTCTCTTGGCCAAGGCCATGGCGACCCCGTCGTTTGGGCCCGTGAGAATGTTGGCAGCACCATGTGCGCCCTTTCGAAGCGCGGTGATGTGCCTGGCGTTCCAGTCTTGGAATAGACGAAGCTTCTTCAATTCCCTAGGAAGATGGTAACTTAGGAGACTCTCGTATTCTAATACAGGCGGTCAGGATCCGCTATCAGATACAACACAAAATCTTGGATCGAGGGGAATATGGAAAGACAAGAAAGAAACCCACCGAGGTCATACAACTCCTGAACGTGAGCATACCACACCCTCCACGGCTCATAAATCACCTCCTCCAAGCGCGGCAACTTGTCCCACAACAGCGAGAGCGTCGCTTTCCCAAGTCGCCTCCGCATCTGTCTCTTGATGACAAACTTGGTCACGGCATATACCTTTGGCAAGCTGCGTTTGATCCGCGGTTTCAGCATTGCAAATATCCGCAGCAGCGCCTCCTGCTCCGGCAGAGCGACCTGCTTGCCCTGACACCAGAAATGCTTCTGATCATTCCAACTGGGCCGAGGGGTATCTTCCTCGCCGTCCGCCCCAAACAAGTAGTTTTTGAAACAATGTTGGGCATCGCTGGGCGAACAGATACTGAATTCCAGCGTCAGGTTCCTTTGGGCAGGATACCAGTCGGACAAGATGTTGAAGAGCTTCACGATGCTCTTCCCGATGATCGTATCGGCCGTGAGCGACTCGTGCGTGGAAGGTTCTTTGTTGCAGAGCCTGCACGTATACTCTGGGAGCTCCATGTGCAGCCAGACCTTTTGGACGAGCTGCCGTTGCCGAACGACCATGGCGCCAAAGGTGTGGAGGCACGCCAGCTTCAGCTTCAACCTTCGGAAGTTGTACTCTTCAAGCACGTCTTGCCATTCGCGGCAGACAGAGGCGTATTTTGCCCATCCGGGTCCTGTCCCGGGAAGGAAGCGCAGGATTAGGATGCGTATCTCGGCGGGAAGGTTATGCCAGGGTGTTAGCAAATATATTTGGTCGGGGCTCTGGAGTTGTTGCCTCTGACCAAGTATGGCGAGGAGCGTACGATAGTACATCGAACGATGGTGCATAGAAACTAAAATAAACAACAGACAGTCGGTACGAGGGATTCGAAAAAGAGAGACAATGAAGAAGAAGCAACGTCGACAAATTTCCACTAGTTCACCAAAAAATCTGACAAACATGGGCACTCACATTCTGGCTGAAATATATTTTGTAGAAGATAAAACAAAAGCGGCATCTCGTTCTCTGGACCCAACCACGGTGGAAAAAAAAAGAATATCAAAAAGCCAAACACAGCGCCAAGGCAAGTAGATATAACATGTTTGGGAAAGGAAACTACCACGCACGAATAAACTTAGTGGCGCCAGCGATGCTTCAGCACTTGGTGCAGCACCAAGCCCTTCTTGCCATCTAACCATGAAAATTCCGCACCTGCCAGTTTCCGCAGGCACCCCACACAGCTCAACTTGCTCGAGTTCCTCTTCTTTTCTTTTCTCCTTGTTTTTAATATAAGAGGCCTGCGTGACATGTACAATCGTCCAGGATGGGACAGCGTCCCAAACCGATGACCAGCTCAAGCACAGCAAGCTGTACAAGCCTTCTCGAATGCAGGACCTTTTCTCATGATGATGAGGGTGAACCTTTGTGTGAAGGTAGCGTAGCTGAGCCCGTTCCAACTAGGTAAATTAACCTTCATCACGACATGATGAAATGTCTGGTCTTGTGACTGAGTTGGAGGACCAGCAGGTCGCACTTCATTACTCACCGTAGTCTCATGCATGACAAGTGCATAGAAGTGCTAAGGGTATCCAATTGCCTGAAACGCGATAGATAAAAAAATACAAAGAAGAAATAAATTCTATCCATGCCTCTAATGATTACTCCATCAGGAAACCACCTCCCTCGTCATCGTCAACAACCATGTCAAACTCATCAGTCACATCACTTTCCGCGTTCGCCAGCTCCGCCTCCATCTCGGCTTCCCTGTCCGCCTCTTTCCGTTCTTCCTCATCGACACCACTCCAGATTCGTTCCCGAATGCGCAGACCCGTGAGTAGCCTTCTCCACATGTTCAAGGCGGCCAGGCTTTTGCGCTCGTTTTCCATCTCCTGCTCTACGTCTTCCATGCCGTCTATGGCAAGCCAGATGGCCTCCTGGAATTCCTCCGCCACGATGACTCCGTTGAGCACAGCTGTGCCGTGACGGCCCTTGAACGAGAACCCCGTTAATGCAGGCGCGTAGTCGACCCCGACCATGAATGCCGCTCGCGCAGCGTGCTTGTGAGTAATGTGTACGCCCCCCCTGGGTATCATGCTTGGAACGTGAGCGTCCACGTTGCCGAATTTGTTCTTGGGCACGCGGCCGTTGCGGACTGGTGGTGCCTCGTAGAGCTCCGTTTGCTCCGTGGTGTAGACAGGCACGCCGGCGTCATCTTCCCCGTGTGTCTCCGCATCATCGTATTTTGCGTCCTTGGGACGAGCCCTCCTTGGTACCCATTTGGCGGGCATCTCGTTGGGCTTCACCTCCCGTCCCATGCGGTACCATTTGTCTGCGCTCCTGGCAATACGGACGTCTTTTCGCCGGTAGATCTTTTCCAGGAGTTCTCGACTGCCGGCGCTTATTGTTCCCGAGGGCCTTGCTTCTGGTGCGAGAACCTCGTGCCGACGCAGGTGCCGTTCCAGCGCGTACACAGGGTGATCCTTAAAGTCCTGTACATTCTTCGGCATAGGCTCTTGAGCTTCCACCCCGGCAAGCTCGTTGTCCTCAATCTGGTCCAGATCTGTGCCTCGCCGACGCCCAAAAGGCTTCATGGCCTTGCGCCACCATTCACCGTTGTCATTCAGGGCCGTCTCAACCCGCAATTTACGCGACTTGGCAGTATATGCTTTTGCATATCGTCTCGTCACGTCTCTGGCCGTGCCATCGGCCTCGAAAGCAACAACGTAGGAGAGGCTGTTCTCCCTGTCTGTTATGGGCGGTTCCAGCATCTTTGGTTTCCAGAAGGAATGTGTGACCACGGGATCGACAGGTTGCCACTTTTGATGTCCCTCATCTAGAACCTCCACCCAGTAGATAGGATGGGCAGATTCGCGAATCCGTACGGGATCGTTGTACGTCCTCTGTGACCTAGGCGGTGCTGATTTAGGTTCAAAGTTGTACGCTGTAGCATTCGGGTGACCCAGCCTTCGTCTCGCCGTCGACGTACCGGGAGATCCACTTGATGCACTCGTGCTGGCTGCCAGGGCCTCGTATTTCGCCAGCGCCTCTTGAGCACGCTGTTTGGTGGTAGTTTTGGAACCTGGTTTGGCCGAGTTGTGTCTCGGCAGTGTTGGCCCACTAGACACACATGCCAAAGGCTGCAGTGAGCAGACCAATCTCGCTCGAACCCCGACACTTCTTAACATGGCACAATATAGTTGGGCGCCGACATCCCGTGAGCCTTGGAGTCGTTTCGACGCTTCGCGAAACTCGGCGCGATCCAAGCATGAGTCCATATCGGTTGGTGGTTCATACTAAGGTTTCGTACTTGTCAGTAGTGTGCTCGCCGCAAGATATATCCATCTTTGAACCCACGTCTTGCAATTGAGTCACGTCTTCCGCCCACAAGGCTCTTCGAATTCCCCGTTCGGTAATCACGAACTTCGTCTTCCACATTTCGACACTTTGCTTCAGGCCATTTTTCAGGCTCTCTGCCTGTCCAAATTGCGGCAAGCGGGGACTCGGAGTAAGGTAATTGACCGTCTTCTCATTCAGATGCGGCCGTAATGATTCTTGAACGCGTGCATCATTGCACCAGTGATTTCTGAGAGACACATGCGACAAGAGACAGACCAAGTGGGTTTTATGAATATCTATGCGACGCTCTCGTTCTTCCTTCGAAATCGGTCTGCGCCGCTCGCCGTGACGTTTGGAGGGCGAAGTTGCCGCTTTTTGCGCAGTCAAGTTGAGTTCGAGGTGACTGTTTTGCTCAGTAGAAGTACTTGGTTCGGCAAATGGCGCAGCGAAGTCGACATTTTCGAACTGTACAGCTTCGTCGTCGTCGTCTTCGTCATCATCGTCGTCGTCGTCAGAGCCCAGTTCCATGGTTTGAACAGTCGGCACCGGGATAATTACATCCTGGAACTCGATGTCCTCGTCGCCATCCTCATCGCTCTCCTGGGCATCTGGCTGTGGATGTTTCTGACTAGAAACGGTTTCTGTTTCGCGATTGACTTCTTGTCGGGGTTCCGGTCGCCTGCGCTTCAGCGGTGGTTCCGTCGCACTCTGATCCGGGGTCGATACTCCCGCCTCCACCAACATTTGTTGGTAAACATTCGGCTCGGCATTGCTCCTTCCAGCCGCTGTGCGTCTCGAGCTTCTGGTGGGAATACTGCGCTTGGGTGCAACCATAGTTACATAGTGCGTGTCTGGTAGCTCAAGGTCGTGAGGGCACGGCGTGGTGAAGGGGCGGATTGTCGTTGGTCTATGTAATCGCCACAGATGGGTGGAGCTTGAACGTCGGATCCTCTTGCGTCATAAGCTGCGCGATGTGGTGCGCGGAATCACGTGGACCCATCTAATTGTTGGTTGGAAGCATGAAGACACATTTTAACAAGTTCAAAATTGTTCATCCCTCGTATGGAAAATTCGGAAGAAATACAAAAGTCGTGGAATGTTCTATTGCCGTGATATTGTGTCGATCCAGGATGCAATCTGAGTAGAGTCCTAAGCCGGCTGAGGTTTTGTTAATCGTGTTATCAATCGAGTCGAGATAGCTCGCGGTATAGAATTAGTCGCACGGAATCCTCCAACTTGTATTGGAGATAGAGGCCAACTTTTTGGATACAAAAATCCATCTTCTTGCGCCTCCTTTTTGTGTTATAAACAAGGCATGCGTTGTTAGCTGAAGAACCTTGGGGCTGTCCAAAAAGCTGAGAAAAATCCCGATCAAAAGGAAATTCAAAAAACAGAAGAAAATATAGAGGAATTTAAGAAAGTAAGAAGAAGAAGGGGAATAAAAAACTAGAGAAAATGTAGAGGAATTCAAGAAAAGTAAGAAGAAAGGGAATAAGGCCTTTTTCTCTAGTCTTTTATTCCCCTTCTTCTTCTCATTTCTTAAATTCCTCTATATTTTCTTCTGTTTTTTGAATTTCCTTTTGATCAGGATTTTCCTCGGCTTTTTGGACAGCCCTATAAGGTCGGAGGTAAGTTGGAATGAGTTATGTTTGATTCGCCTCGGAGCTTTGAAGGACAAGTAGTCAGGGAAAGCGGAGCCTTGCCTGCGTTTTGCGTAATAGCAAGGCGAAGGCAAGAGGGAGGAGCGTAACTTCCTACTTTCCCTGTAAATAAGGCTGTTCTATAGAAATGTCCCTTATAATTAGTTAGATATAGAATACTCTTCGGCCACTAATTAAGAAAAGATTTTCTGCAGTCAAATCGTCGAATCAGTCAAATCGCCAGTCAGTCAGTCAGTCAAATCGTTAAATCGCTCGAATCGTCGGTTAGTAGAAAAAACGGAAGCGGATAATAGTTAGCCCAGGGCAATACCGAAGCTTTCCCTGCGCCTGAGATGGCGATAAATTCGGGCAGCCATAAGGATCTAGTAAGTTTCAGATAGAAGAGATATAGAGAGAAGGAACAAACACGGTCGGAGAGGAAGGGGGAATCGCGTTAATTTATGCTGTGAGAGAAACTCGAACGGATTTAACTATGGCCACAAACCATGACTCTTCTGCATTCATAAAGCTTACGCCAACGTAGCCATAAAGTTTATCGCGAACTTTACTCTAACCTTGAAGTCCCCCATACTTGTGACCTTGAAGCTATTAGATGCATTGGCCACAACCAATGAGTGCAGAAGAATTTTAAAAGTCAATATCTCGTCCAAAGATAGGTCTGTTCATTGCTCCGACTTGTCCGAATGTCGATGGGCCGGCCACTCACAGAGCAGGCCGAAGTCGCACCGAGTGGCCAGTCAGCTGCGCCTCTTTTTTCGTGCAACAACAGATTTATGTGGCCACAAAACTTGCCCTCTGCTCACACGCACAATTAGAATATCGCGCCACAGTATCACGAGACGGCTCTTCTGAAGCCGAGATTGTATCTAATGGGCGCCATTTATTCCACAGACTTTGTTCCATCATCGCTCCGAAACTAAATATACGCAGGGCAAAAGAAAGCATAAATATCAGATACTGGTATTTGAGCAAAATCAACTGAAACAACATTCATCGCGTTTGCTACTCCGAACTCCATGGCGTCAAACCTTCATCACTCTTCGATTCACTTCGTCAACCAGCCGAGATAGTCGGCAACAATCAATGTTACCATGCTGCCAAGCGTCAGTCTTTCAGATATTACCGATCGGGGATCGGGCTACACTTACGCGTGGGGGGCGATGCGGACATAATAGGTGCCGAAGCCGCGGTAGAATCTCAAGAGACCTTCTTGTTTGGCTACCTTGGTGAAGCAGTCTGCCATACCCTTGTAGGGAAGCTTTCCATCGGAACCCCGGGATTGCTTCTGAAGTCGCGTCTTCACAAAGTCAAATGGCAAGCTGAAGAAACTGGCAAAAAATCCGGCAATGGCACTGGCACTGAGGGTCTGGGCCCGTGCGGATAGATCGGTATTCTTTTTCAGCTGCGCCTTGGCCTCGCTGAAGAAGGCGAGTTGGCCGAAATTCAGTGCCATGGCACGTACGACGGTTGGTGCAGCACCAGCCCACAGGGCACCGACACCTTCGCTTTTGGCGATGCACGATAAGGCATCGAAGACAGATTTGTAATTCTTTCGCTCTGCCAAAGGCTTGAGGCCATCACTCTGCATTCGAATGAGAGCCAAGTCGGCGGGATTTCCGATCATGGCTGCCAAACCTCCTGCGGTCAAGCCCGCTGTAGCTCTGTCTGCGAACCCAACTTCTCGACCCTGACCAGTGGCCCGTGTTTTCAACGATCCCATAAAGGTGTCGAAGAATCCCAAACGGGCAGTTGTATATACTGCTTGTCGCAAAAGACCTGCAGACAGACCAGTATACAGATCGAGCACCTTGCCGCTGGCGATGATCTGTTTGGTGACGGAGAGCGGAGTGGCTCTGGGGCCGCCGCAGCTGCCCTCACCAGCGAGTTGAATTCTGACCTTGACCATGTCGACTGGTTGTATCGCAAAGGTGGCCACCATACCGCTGAGTCCGCCATTGATGAAGGGCAGGGCGGCTCTGATGTATGGAGTGTGGAGGAGGTCGTGAGAAACGGCCATTCCATCAGCTCTTGCAGCAGCAATTATTTCCGACGTCTTGTTGCGAGCTGATTCGGCGGCTTGCCTTACTGAACCGCCTGCCATTGTGAAGAAGCTTGACTGTTGTGTTGAGTCGAATTACGAAGGGCTATGTGTTGGAGAAGATGCCTCGAAGCTGCAGCTCGAGTAAAATGCCTGAAACACAGACTGGTTAGCTACGGGGCAGATCAAAAAGTTGCATACATCAGCCTCTGATTGCGGTTGAAGGTTCCTGACACAACAACTCAGCATGTTCGAAAATGGCGCAGAGAAACCAGACATTCTCTTGTAAACAACGGAATCCCAGTTTGCAATGTGCACCAGAGCTCCGCCTATACTGACATGGCTCGCACGCCTGAAAAAGCTATCTGGCATCTGAAGCGAACCCTAAACTTTGCAAACTTTCCACAGCATTTCTTAGACAACCGAAACTCAATGTCATGATAACGATCTCGGGAGAGTGCTGGAAGCTGCCGTGGTGGATCCGGGGAGCGACTCCGCTCGTTGCAAGACATTGGCGGCTGCATGGGGCTTTCGATATGGGGCCGACCGGTGGTGCTAGGCAAACATGGGGGGACTTACAAGGGTCAAAAGAGCAAAGAACCCAAGTTTACACGGCGCGAAGTTGATTCTGATAGCTGCGTACCGACGAAGAATTTGTCCCGAGATGAGTGCGAAGAGAGTTATCGCAGCAAGCTCTCGACTTCAAGGAAGATGGTCGGGGACACGCGAGCTGGGAAGGCCAGGCGGGGTCGTGATAACTGAGAAAGCAAGTTGAGGGTCGCCTTGCTTGTCCGCGTACGGTGGGTGTACCTCGGCTTCAAAGGATGCGGCCAAGATGATGCAGCTAGATGTGTAAGCCACAACGACATACGCACAGATACGACGGACCGTTGACGAATGACAAATGACGACGATCCGGTTGGTATCATCCACTTGACGCTTTTGGCAGCAGAGGCAGAGACGGACAAGTCAGCAAGCTTACAAAAAAGACGACGATGAAACACGGATGGAATACCGAACAAGCCGGGACAGCAACGCGCTCGAAAATTGTACGTCAGAGATAGGTAGGCACGCGGTGTGGACTTGTGTGACTTGGTTGGGGGAGACGGGGAGTAAAACAGATGGGCATGGTGACACCATCTCATGCTCCTGTCCTCAAGTTCCAAGAGTGTTGTCGGTACGCGAGAGGTTTCCATTAGACCACGCCCCCTTCCCCCCCGATGTCTGGCAATGCATACATGGCTCGAGAGGTCGGACGAAGTGGCGTCGTTGAATGACCTACCATTTGCCCACCCTCCTCCAAACCAGTCATTTGGGGGCGTGAATGCGTGCGAATGCGTGCGTTGTTGCTGTCCTTTGAAGAGGCGTCCAGTCGTCCAGTCGTCCAGTCGTCCAGTCGTTCAGTCACACACGGATTACGCAACAAGTTATTGGATTGGGTGGAACCTGGCCATGATTCATCCCGAGCCGTTTATCATCTGCAAATACCGGTTTGGCATCAACGCGGGGTAGGTCGGGCGACACATGGTCAGTTACATGCAGCCCTAGACGGTGTCGCAGGGCGACTATTGGTGGGTGCTCTGGTTGACCAATTCCAGCATCTGCAATGAAATCATGGAAACCCGCCCTTGTCCCTGGTCAGTTGGTCACCTGGAACTTATCCGATGCTGATGATGCACTAGGGCATTATTATGCTCATACTACCTACTACCGAGCGACAAATTCTCTCAGTTCCTCCCCCGTCATGGCACTCCCAGATCGTCATCTCTACTCAACGGCTTAGGAACCTAGCTGCGGACCTCTAGCCAACGTCGTCTCCCAATGACAGGGGTTTCCCCCGTAATATTCACTCTTGAGCTAAGCCATCTCGCGTGTTCTAACTCGCAAGATGAGGACTTCTTGTTGAAATGTCTGATCATCGATACTATGAGACCGTCTAGTTGATTGATGGGAACATGTTCAGGCGCCCTCCGTCTAGTACTACAACCACACCATTGCAGTACGCACCCGCTTTGGACGCCAGATAGAGAATGGTCCCAGCCATATCCGTCTCTTCGCCGAATCTCCCCATGGGAACCATGGTCGTGGCCCCGGCCCGTGGGAACGGGCCCGTAGCTTCCCGATTCGTCCCGATATTTTTGAATCATCGGAGCCGACATTTCGCTCGGAAATACTAGTGGCACACAACTTCACACAGCCAGTTCTCGGTATCCGAGCCGGTGGAGACGCGATTCCCGGTACAAGAACCCGAGTCAACTTACTTCCAGGCGCTATACAGTTTGCACTACAAAAGGTTCCGCATGGAAGTGGCCTCACGTTAGTCGACAGAAAAGGGAAAGAGAATTCTCCGTGCAGGTGCAGCGTCTATGACCAGGGAAATTCGCTCACCGTATGTTCCATCGAGGCAAGTTCGTGGCAAGTTGCTTCGCGGCCAGCACCGCTGCGTTTTTGGACTGGCTATACGCCCAGCCTGCCGTGGATATCTTGTTGAACCCTCCAATGGAGCTTGTGATAATCACCTGCGATTGCTGAGTTACATTCTTCTTCTTGTTACCCAGATCCAGCAACTTCAAGAACGCCATGGCCGTGAACCAAGGCGCGGCCGTGTTGACAGCAAATGTCTCTACATATGCTGCCATGTCCAAAGCGAATTGCCCTCTGCAAAGTCCTCCAGAGTCGTGTCTTCCGTGAGAGGACCGGCAGAGGGGCCCGTAATGCCGGAATTGCAAAGCAGGAGGTTCAGATAACCCGAGCCCTTTTCGACAAGTTTGACAGCTTCTTGGAGGCTTTCTTTTGACGTTGCGTCGCATTTGACGGGTATGACGTTGGATCAGATAGATGACGCTGCCTTTTGTAGAACTTCCTCCCGTCTCCCGGCGATGTAGACCTTGGCCGCACCATTTCGTATCAAAGCTTTCGCAAACATGAGTCCAATGCCTGCGGTTGTGGTTGTTAGCACGGATGACGCGTTTTATTTATCAATGGTCATGGACGAGAGAAACTAGACATGGACTTACCGGTGCCTCCTCCCGTGATGAAGACGACGAGTCCATCGACGTTGAATAGGTTGCCAGCGGCAAGTGAGGCGTCACCTGTTTGAGAAGCCATGATTCCCTTTTACACTACGTATTAATATGAAGTAGAAAGTGAAGATAAATAGATCTGGTCTCAACGGAAAGTACAATGAATCAAGTAAGTGCGTGCAGTAGCATCACGGTTAAAAGTCCAACAGTTGCACATGTAATCCGTAATATGCCGAGGTTTTGTCAGGGAAAGCGGAGCTTTGCCTGCGTTTTGCGTCATAGCAAGGCGAAGGCAAGAGGGTAGAGCGTAGCTTCCTACTTTCCCTTTATTAAAATAAGGTTATCCTATAGAGACATCTCTTTTGATTAGTTAGATATAAAATACTCTTTAGTAACCAGATAAGAAATTTTTTTCTGCCTCTCTTTGACCGCCCGCTCTAAGGGGGGGGGGTCAATCAGTCAAATCGTCAGTCAAATCATCAGCCAAATCATCAGTCAGAAAGTCAGTTAAATCGTTAGTTAGTCAGTTAAACCGTTAGTTAGAAAGTCAGTTAAATCATTAGTTAGTTAGTCAAAGCGTCAAATCATTAAGTCGGTTAAATCGGTTAAATCGGTCAGAAAGTCAGTCAAATCGTCAGTTAAAAAGTCAGTTAGATTAAAAAACGGAAGCGGATAATAGTTAGCCCGTGCGGATATCGAAGCTTTCCCTGCGCCTATGATGCCGGGCAGCCATAAGGGTCTTGTATGCCGAGGTTTTGTTACATAGCAAAGGCGTGGTTGATCATTCACACTGTAGAAATGGGCGTGACCGTGCCGATAAGAAGCTGGTCTCTTACAGTGCATCTATCGTATCCACACCCAAAAACTTTTTTGGTCGTCCAACCCGCCAACGCCCCAGCGCAAGCTGCATCCTTGCTTCGACCACACAGCAAAAATGCCCAAACGAAAGCGTGGCAGCGGTTCAACCCTGAAAGACATCTTGGACCAATACCAAGATGAAGTATTCAGAGCCTTGAAGGCGTCGAAAGGCTTCGAGAGGCAGCGGCTCAGCAAAAGGCTACGAGATCAGGGCATAACTCCAGACAAGACGCGGCGGCTGGAACGAGAAATCTCCGTGTTGAAGGTATTGTGAACCCACGTAACACGGTTGAGATTAAATAAACTGGCTGAATTCCTCGCACTAACATGGCTCAGTCTCTGGATTTGCATCAAACTGCCCGTGCGCATTTATACCTGTCTCTACTCAAAGTCAAGTCAATTGCCGCCTCGCCCGATGTTCCTGATGAGCTACGAAGAGGAGTGTCGAAACCCGACCTACCAGAGGAGGAGCAAACCGCGCTTCATAATGTCACCAGCAGCTTGTACAACAGACAACCGGTGAAACAGGTCGTCGACCGAGCAATCAAGGCTGTTTGCAGTATCCTGAATGTGCCAGTCCCCGAAAATTCTAAGCGATCGCGCAAAGACAAACACAAGGACCAAGAGGACCAGCCCTCGGCCCTGATGGAGTCATCTCTGGCCACATCGGAGCCAATCAGTAGCGCTCCAAAGGCTGAGGATGGCGGTGAATTTAACGAGGAATCAGAATTCGAGGGCTTCAGCAGTAACGTCGATGAGCCGTCAACAACATTAGATGGACCCGACAGCGATGTAGAAGAGAACGAAGAGAAAAATTTCGAAAGCCTAAATGATCTACTGGGAAGCTCCTCCGGTGAGGAAGAGGATTGGAACGATGAAAAATATGATCGATTCCGAGGCACAGAAACAGTCAATTTGGATGATGTTTCAGTCTCTGGCTCGAGTGATGAAGATTCAGAGGCAGAGCCTGAACCCCGTGCATCATCCCGATCACCATCGCCACAGGCAGAGAAGAAACAAGAAACAGCAAAGAAGGCCTCATCAGCCATGAAGCCTGGCCAGATTGGGGGCTCAACATTCCTCCCCTCGCTCACGGGAGGCTACATCTCAGGTTCTGAATCTGCGTCCGACATTGAGGAGGCCAAGCCAAAGAAGCGCCGTGGACAACGTGCGCGACAGGCGATTTGGGAGGCAAAGTACGGGTCCGGTGCCAAACACCTGCAGAAGCCGTCAAACAAAGGTAGCAGGGACTCGGGCTGGGATATGCGGCGAGGCGCAGTTGATGGTGACAATCAAGGGAAAAGATTACCATGGAAGAAGGGCATCCAACGCCCTGGCAGTGCATACTCGCAAGGGCAAGGGGAGGCCGCGCCGGCACTCAAACCTAGGAAGAGAGACGATGAAGGGACACTGCATCCAAGTTGGGAAGCAAGAAAGAAGGCGAGGGAGACGCAGAAGACAGTGGCATTTACTGGTCAAAAAGTGGTATTTGATTAGTACAGGCATTGATACAGGCATTGATGAGCAATGTGATATAATCTGCAGTATGAGCAGCCAGTTTCAAATTTCCACGGTCGCAGCATCCCTTGGACTCATGAGGTCTACAATTTGGGCAGGAACTCATGCAGCAACGGTTGCCGCCCTATTCACCCGCCTCCGCGTTGGGTTTCTCCATTGAGGGGTTTTTCTTTTTCTTTGGCACTTTGCGTCACTCGGATTGCACAAGCTTCAACTCCGTCAAGTCTCACCACCTATATCGTTTGCTCAGCCCGTTATTCTATCCTCATCTCAGTACACTGGCCGACACTGCGACGGCCACTGGACCCTATAAACGCCCTGCACAATATCACCATTTCTCCATGGAAAAGGACCAAAGCAAGGCAATGGAATCTCGAACGAAGATTGAAACGGCTCGGGCGTCGTCGGCTAGCGGTTCAAGGCTTGGTCATGACCGTCGCGCAGCAACATCTTCAGGAGACCAATGTCAGGAACAACAAGCCCACCATTCCACCAAAAGTCAGAATACATTCAAAACAGATGCTATGCGGCAAGCGGAAATCAGAGCAAGGGCCCACCTAAGAAAACGGCGGCTTCATCATGCATCCGTGACGCTTGCTGGAGAATCAGAACCACCAAAGGGAAAGGGAAGTCAGATGTACTTTCTTAGCGATGGAGACATCAAGGACATGGTCGGGATAGTCATGGATACTCTTCGTCAGAGCTTAGTGTCCCTGACATGTCCTCGAAGAGTCCACGGCTGTAGAACAGGTACAAAAGATGACGACCCGACAACTTCAGGTTTTAAATACGGGAGAACGTCGATCACGCCTCGTCTTTCCGCCGCTGCGGATCCTGCGACGACGATCAGCTTGCCCAGAACGGTGTTCTCGTATACCAATTGGGGAGGCCGAGAATTCTCCACGACGGATTCCAGGTTTGACTCGTCGACAAAAACGACTATACTATCCCGAGGTAGTGTGTCTGAAATTGTTTGGGCTGAAAGTCCCTCTTCCGACGTCGCCGGGTTTCGAGATTCGCTGTCGTCGGCCGGTCTTTTCGAAGACGGGATTAGCCAACACTGCCTCAGATGCCACTCATTGTCAAAGTGTGTTCGATGCCAGAAAATGATCGAGGCCGAAAGAACGGATTCGAATTGCCGCTTCGCCTCTCTTTTCCCACTGTCAACAAATCCAGCTTTGAACAAGCGGGTGTCTCGCTCAACAGATGATGGCTCCAACATCACGTCGTTTCCAGAGTTACGGCCACGACAATGCACCAATGATTGGCTCAAGCCGCCTGTTGAAATCGAACAACTGCTACAAACTCAATCGTCTAATTTGTACCGCAGAGGTGTCGATGCACATAGCGGCTTGGCATCCAATTCTCCAGAGAGTGTGTGGGAACAAACGTTGCCTTTGTCTGTACCATGTGATGACAGTGTGTTCAACAAAAACCCCCTCTTCAGCGCCGGTGCCTGTTTCCAAGAGCGCCGAGGCACTGAATCGTCCGCAGGGGCCAGCGGAAAGCATCTGGGTAACTCAATCAGTTCAGCATCCCGGAGTCGTCGTCGTTCCTCGAAAATTCCCACAACAAATCAATCGCCATGGGAAAGTCAAGGCCAAGTATTCCCCCATGTATTGAACAAGCTCCGTCAGAACAGTCAGCATTCTATCCTTGAAGAGGGCCTCCACTCACGAGAATGGGCCACTTGGTCACCAGAGCCCGAGATGCTGCTGCCACTTGAGCCATCGCAGGCGGCAAACACTCGTTCTAGAGACAGCATCATCAGAGAGCGCACCCTGAAGCGGCCCACGGTCGACACCTCGGGCATATATGAAGCATTGACTGGGAGCAGAATGACGAAGCAAAAGGAGAAATGCGCCGCGTGCTCGGAGGACAACAGGCCGCATGTTTGTAAGGATGACTTGGATAGCTGCACATGACCGGGTTGAAGACCGGAACTGTAAACTGCCTTATTCACGCTAGCTTGCAGCTTGTCATCATTAATGTACACTCCTAAAGTTCGAAAAGTTTGACACGCTTATTCAATTCAGAATTCGGTTCGGTTTAGATGGAGTGTAACGATGATGCGGTGCAAGATGAATGGCAGGTATTCTACAAAGTGCAGATCCTCACTACGTGTAGAAAACCCGATGCTGATTGATGGATACAACTGCATTGAAAAGGCCCATGCTTCGTTAGATTGCCTTGGACGCCCGCGACTTGTTCTCCCTGTGCCTCTTTTCCTTGGCTGCCGCCTTCCTCCTCGCCATCCAAGACTTGTTCAAGTTACGCCTGTTTTCCCAGAACCAAGACTGGAAGTCGCTCGTCCCCTGCTGCCCGTCCGGCCGTGTCTCTTTGTCCCCCTCCTCATCCTCATGGGCCCCATCCTCTTCGTCATCGCCCGGAGCCCAAAAGTTCTTCATGCGACTCGGATGAGCAGTATCGGGGGTAGGAGCAGCGCTTCTAACATGTCTCCATTCCAGATCCTGGCGAGTAAAAGGGGTCATGGGCACGGCAACCGCAGGAGTGCCCTCGTCTTCGACATGATGGTCTTGAGCGCCAGCGGCGAAGAAAGTGAATGATTCGGCGGGTGCGGCGAGCGCAACTGCCCCGTCGGGCTTCGGACGCTTGTAAAGTGCTTCGAGAGGGTGTACTTTGCCGGGCGTAAGGGGGGGGGGAATTTGAATGGTGAGGCTGCGGGAGGAACTGGATGACATGGGGCGGGAATCTTCTTGGCCGGCGCGTGTTGTTTGTTCTGTTGCATCGTCCCCGTCCCCGTCTTGGTCAGAAGAACTGCTTGATGATGCATCGCTTTGGTCTTCCTTGGATGCCGCATCCTCGCCTTTCTGTAGCATCTTGATGTCTTCTGGTGCTCCTGAACCGGAGGCATCCGAGTCGGAGTCCTCTTCTTCCGAAGACGTCCCGCTGCTGCTTGTGCTGTCGTCGTCGTCGTCGTCGTCGTCGGAGAGTTCCTGGGCTTCAAGCTTCTTTTCCACGGGTTTCTTGCTCTTGTTGGGTTTCGTCCTGGTCACCACGTGGTTGGCCCTGACCTTGACCTCTACAGCCTCGACGAGGTTCCCATGCTCGTCGACCCAGCCCTTGCCGTCCACAAAGTCCACCGCCTCCTTGCCCTGCCTATGCGGCACTTCGTTTCTCAAGAAGCCAGGAAAGGTGGTCGTCTTTTCAAACTCGTGAACAATGATGTCTCTCGCGTTGTCCCCCCGCCCCCCTCCTCTTCTTCTTCTTCTTGTGCGCTTCCCCGGCCGGCAAGTTGCCCACGGCGTTGGGGGGCAATCTTGTCTTGAGGAGACACTCGTCCTGGTCCGTGTATTTCGACTTTGGGCGCCTCCTCTTCTCCTCCTGGTTCTTGTCCTTGGCCGACGACTTGTCCCTGCTGCTGCGCTTGTTCTTCACCTTTGCATCAGTAGACTCGGTCCATCCCCGCTTCACTTTCCTGTCTTTCAGGACCACGCCTTGTATCACGTTGACGTCACGCCCGCGCCCGCACCCGCGCTTGCGCCTCTCGGACGTCTCCTGCCCGTCGGCGGCCTTTCTCTTCTCGCTCGTCTTGGCGTCCGCGGCGTCCGCATCCGAGGCTTCGTGGCCCGTCGTCGGCTCGCGTCTCTCCTCTGCGCGGGCCTTTTCCACGCGCATCCTGGCGCCCTTGAGCGTCGTCCCGTGGAGCCTCTTCTTGAGCTTCTCGGCGTCCGCGGGGGGGAGGTCCACGAAGCCGTAGCGCTTCTCGGGGAACGTCTCGAGCGTGTGCAGCGAGATGTTGCGGGCGAGGGGGAGCAGCGAGGCCGGCAGGACGATTCCGAGGAGGTCTTGGTCCAGAGGGGTGATGTGCAGTCGAAGGTAGGCAACGTCCTTTGTTGGTGGCGAGTCTGGTGCCATGGCCTGCCCTCTGTTTGGGTGGGCAAATGAGGTTCTCGAAGCCAATTTGATGGGTTTTTTTATTTTTTTTAAAATCCCTTTTTTTCTTTCCCCTTGTCTTTGGCTCTTCTCCACCTGATGGGTGGGGCCCGTGGCTGGCGGGCGGCTGGACCCCTGCACGCGCCTTGTTCGGTCAGCAACAGGGAGGCAATTTGCCTGACCATTGCCATGTTAAAACATTCTTCGAAAAGGATGATATTTCTCGCATGTAACTCGTGCTCTCTCCCGTCCGAAGACGCAGGGGACTCGAATAAGAGTCATGTACATGATGCATTACACCGCTATCGCGTTTCAATCATTACTAAAAGCTATGCCAACCAACCCAATCACGATCGACATGCTAGTGAGGAGTAGAATTACCGTTTTCCCTTTTTTTCCCCCCTTTCAGCCTTAAAAGTACAAGGGACAATCAACCCCTTTCCGTCTGCCTGGAAGTCTACCCGGCTTTCTCAACCCCACGGCTTGGAAGCGTTGTGGCGGAAGAATGGCTGGGGGTCCTGTTCCCTCTTGTCTCCTCCAACTGCCTTCCACCAGACATCTGTGGTCCAACGGATGATTCGTTCAGCAGCACCTCGGGGCGTGGCGGCAGGGCGGACGTCGAGATAGAACACGGGCTCGCCGCTGGGTTCGGGCTCGCCAGAATAGTAGTCAATGACGTAGCGAACCTGCTGTTGCTCACCGTTGACATGCCGGGAGACGTACCAATCGTGTCGGTCAAAAGGCATCTCGATGCTGTTTCGCGCCATGTCAGTATCTCTGCTTTTACAAAACAAAGACCAAAAAAAAAAAAGAAGAAGAAAAAGAGGGAAGACGTGTGCCTACGCAAACTTGGAGGGGTAGATCCAGCCCAGCACCTGAAGCATCGTGGCCTTTGGCGTCAAGTCCTTGGGCCTGCCCTGGAAACGAATGAGGCTGGGCTCAGGTCCGTCTCCATCCTTCCAGTTGCGCTCGAGCTCCTCGGGGGCATGAGCCTCGCCGCGCCGACAGATGCGCCACCCCTGATATAGGCCCTGAGCGAAGCGCTGCTCCCACCCCACGATCTCGGCCCAGGCGCCTTCGTTCAGGAAGTTGTGGACCGACACCATTGGCTCGACGGCTGCCATGTCGGTGTCTGTGTAGCCCTTTCGCAGCAGAGCGTTGTACATTTGCTGGGGAGAGGGATACTCCCATGTGCCGTCTCCGGAACCCTTGGGAATAGTCGACACCTCTCGACTTGTGGGAAGCGCGACCGTCTGATTGGGGGCACGCTGCTGCGACAGATCGGGGAACATGTAGTTCAGTGGGTTGAGCTGCGACAACAACGATTTGGACTCATCGTCCGTGGTGCGAGCCTCCTCGCGGGGCACGGGACATGCTGACGCTGTCGGGCTGCCCGGATTCTGAGGTTTTTTGTTGGGGTTTAGCGCGTCGAGCGTCTTTGTGTGCATGGGACACCCGGCCTAGATACATGATTTCCAGAGTCGTCAGTGATGAGGACGGCATTGCGCGAAGAAGTGCTCGAAGGCTGCGTACGGGAGGTGCTCGATTGCCAGCGACGGGGGGGTGGCCGCTGGGCGTGCGCGCGGCCGTGGGAGTAGGCTCAGCCCAGAACCAGCCCATGGCGAAGTCGAGAGAGTCGAGAGAGAGGACACGAACGTATACGCGAGGATGCTAGCTTTGGTCGCACGATGCGGAGCGCTTTGTCGAGAGGGGGGCTGTAATGGAAGTGAGGGTGAAAGAGGACGAGGAATGGGATGGGATGGGATGGGCGAGGAAATTTGCCATTACGAAATCTTATCGCACCAGACACGCCCCCCTTAACACCCTAACAAGGACGAACGAGACGAACGAAGAACGAATCTCCTACGTCACTGCTGCCACCGCACTGTGGGCACCCCCAGGCGTGCTAAAAGTGCCCGCTCACGTCTGGTTGCTTCCAATAGCAACAACAGCAACCCTCGTCACAACTCCCTCTGCCGCCGAACATGGGCACATCTTGCATACAGCGGCAGCCCAACCAAGATTCCGAGTCGTCATGAGGTCCTGTTTCATAAGCTGCCACACTTGGCTTCGACCACTCCGACAAGCGACGGCCAATTCGACACCCCTCTTGCGACGTGCCGCGTCACGACTTCATCGTACAAGGCAAACACCGTCGAGGGGCCCCAAGAATGCCTTTTCACCGAGACGACTTGCTCTACGCGCTTCAGCCGGCGCGGCCGCATTGAGCGCTGGAGCTTTCGTCGAGCTCTCCAAGAAGGACAATGGCGGCTCAGACGAGACGGGAGAGCTGCGAATGCTGGAGGTCTCTCGCGAGGAGATGCGAAAAGCCGTCGGCGAGAACGAACACGGACTGTACAAAGTTGCACACAACATCATCATCCTTTTCGACGTGTATATGTGGGAGCCCATATGCACTGGATTCCGATTCCTCCAGCTGGTGGTCATATTCGTGCCCGTCATCATCACAGTCCCCGCGATTTGGGTTGGCACACGACAGGCAGATCGCGACAACGAGAGAAGCGGGACGCTCTGGTGGTATGGGTTTCTCGTCAAGGCAATGGAGCTGGCAGGCCCGGCCTTCATCAAGCTGGGCCAATGGGCAGCCTCTCGATCCGACATCTTCCCCAATGAGATGTGCGACACCATGTCCAAGCTTCACTCCAACGCACCAGCGCACTCGATGCACGCTACTCGCAAAACGGTCGAGGCAGCCTTCGGCGGACGCAACTTCAACGGCATCTTTGACGAGTTTTGCGAGCAGCCTCTTGGAGTGGGGGCTATTGCGCAGGTGTACAAGGCAAAGCTCAAGCCCGAGCTCGCCACGTCCATGTCCAAGGGCCTCGGCGGCCGTGAAGAAAGTGAGGGCTTGACAGAAAACATGCGACGAAACGTGGACACGGTTCTCAAGAGCTCGCCGAAGCGTGTGCCGTCCTCCTACGTAGCCGTCAAGGTGCTGCATCCCAAGGTCGAGAGAACGGTTCGGCGAGACCTCAGAATCATGGGCTTCTTCGCCTCGGTCCTCAACGCCATTCCGACGATTGAATGGCTCTCACTCCCCGATGAGGTCAGCCAGTTTGGCGAAATGATGAAGCTCCAGCTCGACCTGCGCATCGAGGCCGCCAACCTCGAAACCTTCCGCCGCAACTTCAAGGACCGCTCCACCGCCTCCTTCCCCTATCCCTACACCGACTTCACCACGCGCAACGTGCTCATTGAGGAGTTCGCCCAGGGCATCCCTCTCGCCGCCTTCATGGAGAACGGCGGCGGCGTGTTTCAGCATGACATTGCCGACGAGGGCCTCGATGCCTTTCTTCGCATGCTCCTCCTCGACAACTTCGTGCACGCAGACCTCCACCCGGGCAACATCATGGTGCGCTTCTACCAAGCCGCCCAGCCGGAGCTCCGGATAGCCAAGTCCAAGAGACCCGACACCAACGCGCACAACAACGACGCCGACGTCACGGAGCAAGTCCTCGAGCGTCTGCGGCCGTACCGCCACCGCGCCGACAAGGCCGCCTGGGAAGCAGAGCTCGCCAAGATCGACACCGAGGGGTACCGCCCCCAGCTCATCTTCATCGACACGGGGCTCGTGACGGAGCTCAACGCCACGAACCGCGCCAACTTCCTAGACCTGTTCCGCGCCGTGGCGGAATTCGACGGCTACAAGGCCGGCCACCTCATGTGCGAGCGCTGCCGCCAGCCCGAGGCCGTCCTCGACAAGGAAGTCTTTGCGCTCAAGATGCAGCATCTCGTCCTGGGCGTCAAGTCACGAACCCTCGCGCTGGGCAGCGTCAAGATCGGCGACATACTCCAACGAGTCCTCTCCATGGTGCGCAACCACCACGTCCGCATGGAAGGAGACTTTGTCAACGTCGTCATCAGCATCCTCCTCCTCGAGGGCATAGGGCGGAGTCTCAACCCCGACGTCGACCTCCTCAGTACCTCGTTGCCCATCCTGCGACAGCTCGGCGCCCAGTCTGGCGCGAGCATGGCGCGCGGCGGCGACTTTTCCATGATCCTGGTCTGGGCGGGGCTCGAGGCCAGAAAGTTTCTGCAGGCGAGTGTGGACGATGTACGTTTATTTGGCTTCCTTCCCCTCATTCATGTGCCGCCACGGCCAGGTCTGTGCTAACTTTACAGGTTGAGCGATGCGTCAAGTATGATTTGTTGTCGCCGAATGTATAGTGTTTATGGGACGTGGCGTTTGCTTTTTCATGATGTAGTTATGACGGGAGCCAGCAGCTTATTTTGCAAAGGATTTATTTCTCATATTCTCACGGGGATGAGAGCGCTGCGGCAGGTATCTTGGGGGTCGGGAGGCGTCTTTAAGTGACTATTTGGAAATAGATGCACGAGGCGTCAACTGGCACCACATGCACGTAATTTAGTAATGCGGGACACATCGGCACGCACGGTAGGTAGGTAGTCGGAATAGTCATCAGTCATTAAGAGTGTATACTATGTTATCCTTTCAAGATACAGCGCCATTGCTGAAGAAGAAATAGGAAAAAAAAGGGGGGAGGGAAGATGGGAGATGTTGGATCTACCGTGTCCGAAAGTGAAGCAAATAATGGCCTTTTGTCTAAGCTCCAATCATGTCCGCGGGGTGGTTATGTAACGACGGCGAGGCTCTCGTACGGGCGGGCTACTTGGGGTGATTTTTCTTTTGTTCCGTGTCTGTGTGGTGTGCGGCGCAATGGTGTACAAGTTTTCTAGTCAGTGCTGGCGCTTAAATCCATCGACTTTTCCCATAGGTTTCGTAGCAAGGCGTCGGTTCCATCTTGCTCGTCTGCTGCAACCAAGCTCGCCCCGCTGAGTCGTTCGTCCAGCCCCCGGCTGACGTCGTCTCCCTCGAAGCTGGAACCAGCTCCATTGGTTGTTCTTACTGAGCCGCCGCCAGTCTTGCGTGCCATCGGGCGAGGATCGCGAGGATCGGGCATGCTGACGTTTCGCGTGTGGCGAGCGTTCGCGTCCACGGCATGCCCGTGCTTGCCATTGACGGCTCTGGTGTGCGTTTGCGGTATCCTTCGCGTCTTGTCCATGCCCGGGAGGCGGCTGAGACGGTCGAGTGACCGGGCGGCGGGGTTCTGGTATCTTCGGACCACGAGGTACTCCATCCCTGTCCTCTCCAGAAGCTTACTGATGCGAGGATCGCGACTGTTTCCCCCGTCGTAGCCGGGCCCGCCAACTCCGATCAAGGGGCTCGCTCCGACCACCCGGCCGCCCCCGGACAATCCCTGACCGGGTTCCAAGACAGAACTGGCCCGCTGCAGGTTCAGTTTCTGCTGGGTTCGTGATGTTTCCGCGAGAGGAGCCGCCGCCCGTCTGCCTGGTTTTGGAACCAATGCGCTCGTGTCCACTTCACTTGGTGCTCGTGTTTTTGGTTCCGACGATCTCTTGAGAGACTGGTCCAGATCGGCCATGGATTTGGGTCTTCGAGGCAGCTCATCTGATCTTTGGCTTGTGCTGTGGTTGGGCTGCCGATAAAACGAACCGAGGCTGGTCAGGCCAGATCCGGGGGCGTCGACGAATCGTGAAACCAGCTCGTCTGGATTGCTGCCCGTCAGGGGGGTTGTTACAGTGCGATGGGTCGAGCTGACGGATCTGGCCAACTGGCCGGGTGCGCCCTTGGCAAGGTCTACAGTCATCTGGGGTGGTGCACCGTGTGAGGGGGCTCGTTGCAAGAGCCGAGAAGTGATGTACTCCTTGTGCTGTGACGACGGTGACGACGGTGACGACGGTGACGCGGATTGCTGTTGCTGGGTTTGGGAAGCAGCGCTGGGGGTCGTGGGCTGAGGATCTCCTGTGCTTGGCTCGTGTCGCAGCGAAGACTGCGCGCTGCCGTTGGTGAGCGAGCCTTTCCGAGACAGATACGGCGAATTGGAGCCGCTGGCATCAACCCATTCGTCTTCCTGATCGTCACTACCAAGATCGAAATGCACCTGGGTTTTGCTGCTGCACGTCTTGGGTGTGTGGCGACGTATGCCGGTTCCGCTCGACGTCCGCTTGAGCTTGTCCGAGGATCGAGTTCGCTTGCCGACCTCTACGTGGGAGCGATTGCGCTTCAGGCTCGTGGGCGACAGGCTCTTGGGAAGGTTGGCCGAGGACGACTGGCGGGCAAGCTTGACTTCGCTGGTAGCTCTGCGGTGCGGCGGTCGCTCAACCTCGGTGGGCGAGGCCGGTCTTGACGTCTGTCGTCGAATTAACTTGGGTGGTTGGCCGTGGGCGCTGGTATGCGCGTGCGCGTGCTGTTTGTGGAAAGCTTTGGTAGAAGGGACGCGCGCGGTGAGGCGGCCGACGTGGTGGTGATGCTTCTGATGCGTCTGATGCGTCTGGTGCGTCGGATGAGTCTTGGTACGATGTTGGTGGGACGGAGCTCCCGAGGTATTTGTGGTGTCGCTCTGAGAATCGCTGTCGCGGTGATCGAGGGGCGGTCGCTTTGATTGGCCACTCGATGATGCGTTGTCCAGGTCCCTGTTGTCTCGAGGCATGGCGTCGGCGTCGTGCTTACTTTGGGCGGCGAGCTGGGAGCTGGGAGTGTGTCGTGCTACAGCTGGCTGCCTCTTGTCAGCCTCGAGTGTAACGGGGGTGGATGACGATGACAGCTGGAAGCGGCGTGGTGCAGACTTGATTGATACGACCGTCGATGCGATTGATTCGATTGATTCCTCAAAGGTTTGCGAGGCTCGGGTGCCAATGGCGATGCCGGACACGTGTGACCGTCACGTCGGAAGAAAATGTCAATGGCCCCAACAGCGGCGACGATGGCAGGCGTTGAGAACAGTCAGAATAGCGGTGACGGGGCAATCAGCAGCCGTCGACAATAGGGCGAGCCGGAAACGGAGCGCAACATGGTGGGGTCGTTGAAGCGGTTTTTTGTTCTTTTGCTAGCGGGCGGTGTGACGTGTGACGCGTGCAGTGAGCGATGTAGTAAATTGTACATTTATTTACTCTATATATAAAATATATATATATATACTTTATAATGCACATTACGTCCTCTGCAACACCCTGTTTGATATTTGTGCGGCCAGAGGCAAGACCGATCTCGGCGTGTGAGGTTATTTGTTGTTGGGGAACGGGCTGACTGGAAAGCCATATGATTCGTGTAATTGGAGGTGAGTCGCCATGTTGTATGACAAAGCATCTTCATGGTACAGTATGTATGTATTAGGGGTACGGCTCCTCTAGTCACATGATGTCCTCGGTGCAGCATGAAGACGAAAACCTAGAATCAACTTTCCTCCAGTTCCACCAGTCAATGATGGCCCGATTGCGCCTTCGATGATGAACAAGGAATCCTCGGATTCTCACATTCTCACATTCTCACATTCTCAGCCTCAAAGCCCCGACATCGCCATGGCTAAACCCGCCTTTGACATCGTCACCCCCCTCGTGAACGACGCACATGTCATTTCCGACATCCACCTCGGTGCCATGAAAAGCAACCTTCTCACTCATGCCCAGTTCCCCAGTCCCCAGGCCTTGGACTTCTTCCACGGCTGGATTACCAAAAACACTATAGAGCACCTTCACGACACAGACAAGGGGGTGTTGATAGCGCGGGATCCCGCAACGGGTGCAGTCGCCAGTTTCATCAAGTGGTTGGAGTATGGCACTGGTGGGGAAGTTTCGCCATCACCTTCCACAAGGACGGTCGAGGACGAGTGGCCAGAATTTTGCGGGAGAGATGTCCTGGACGAGTATACGAACATCGCAGCTGATGCGAGGAGAAGAATCCTGGGTGAGAGGGCATACTTTCGTAAGTTTCCGTCTTCCATCATGTAGTGCCTGTTTCCTGCTTGCCATCATGTTGCACCATGCATCCGAGATTCTGCCGATGCTGTTGTCGTCGAAACTGATGAGAGACGTCGAACTCGAAACGAGATTTGTCGTATCATTGCGTGTTTGTGTATCCTACCGCACGCACGGCTGCAGCACTTTCTCACTGGACTTGGGCGGCACCGCAGTGGACTTGGGCGCAATCTCGCTGAAACAACTTTTCAGATGTCACGTTTCTGTGCACACATCTCAAATGGGGCGGTCGAGGCGCCGCGTCAGCCCTGCTGAGGGAGCTGGAAGGCATGGCGGCAGTTACAGGCAAGGCCATCATCTTGGAAGCAGTCATGCCTGCTGTACCGCTTTATAAACGATTGGGTTTCGAGGTCAGGCAACGGTTACAGCTGATGCTCCCGCCGCGCGGGTCGAAGGACCGAACGGAGCTATACTTGGAAGAAAGCATGCTCTGGACGCCGCCGTCGCTGGAAATGGCATGAGAGGCAGGGTCTCGGTGAAGCTCGGGAAGAAACTCCATCTCCAATACACATGAGCATGCTTGTCGTAGCTGGGTAAGTACTAAGCCTACCTGTTCCATTGCTGCACCAGGCAGGAGGACGGCAGCATATAATGATGCAATAATAAACCAAGCAAAGTGCAGGCAGACCCCGACCTTGGGCATCTGAGGAGTTGCCTGATTGGGAGACGAAAGACTGCAGAACCAGCATTGCCCAGCCCAATGCTCCCCCTGTTTTTATTTGACGAATCTAATAATAGCCGCAATCAGCTAGCTGTACATGCGTAGTACGCAGTAAGGAGCATGTAATTCCCATGACATATTCCCGGAAGACAGACTTATGCTGGCCCCATGTTGGAAGATACCTGGCACACACTTGATAAGTCAATTTGGTCACGGTGGAGATATCTGCAAAAGGAGATGCCCCGGCGGTAGCGGTTCTCAGTCAGTAAAGTTGCCGAGGTGAGCTTTTTTGAATCTTGCATAAACGCCCTGCATACTGCGATTTTTTGCATTGGTAGACAAGTCAAAAAGAGAGAAATAAGAAGGCAGCCAAAACTATTCACGAGCAATATAAACCATGTCTCCTTGTGATTGATTTTGGCTTAGAAATGGCATGATCCTCCCGAAATTCAATCAGAAGCCTGAGACTCACTCAGGGCGGGCCTCCTCACGCCAAACCCCAACTTCTGCTTCTGAATCCTCGGGAACACCCCGATCACAACCACCACAGCGGCCAGCACCACGCCCCAGACACTGATACCCAACACATTCACCACGTAGTCCGTCTCCATGGCAGTGCACACGGCCGTCAAGAGCAGCACAAGGACAAAGTACCCACTAAACCGATGATACTTGTACAGCTTCTTCGCCTTGTCCACGCCCCCGTACAGTCCGGGCGTCAACCACATGGTGAAGCCAACAGCGTACTGTACCACAATCAATAGCAACGTGATGACTCCGACGTAGGCGTGTGCGGAGTGGAAATGAGGCCCGTTGCTGCGAGCCTTGTTGACCTCGATGATGACTACGCCCGTCACAAGGGCGGCGAAGGCGACGAGGTTAAGCGCCGCGTGGACAAGCTGTCCGGTGCGTTTCTGGTGAGGCGTCTCGGTAGGCTGGAGGATGAGAATGGCGTGGACGAGGGTGAAGACGGCGATGGACATGGCGATGGGGTGGCCTGAGAAGAAAATGACGGGCTTCAAGAGGATGTGTACCCAGATGTTGACACAGAGGAGAACAACGCCCAGCTCGGCGATGATGCCGGTTCCTACAGGGACAGGGGAAAGCAAGAGTGTCAGCTGCTGCAGCACGACGTGTCCTCCCCGTCTCACGGTCTCATGGTCTCATGTCTCATGTCTCATGGTGCAAAACGTACCGATGACAAAACTCCTCATTATGGACGCGCCTTCGGGCAAAATAGCGTCACCGGGATTCCCGAGAAGCGGCTCCGTCTCTGAACGACGATGCCCGAGAGACTCGCGTGTCGGCGCATCCCCTGGGAGCCCCGTTGCGCTGGCCATGGTCGAGTTTATATCTCGGATGGCGGAAAGGGAGGGAGAAAAATTGTGTGAGCCACGGGCACGAAGAAAGTTAAAAAGGCTTTGGTTGTGCGCCGCGCGTCTAGAGCAGACGTCGTCGCCAACTTTGAGGGAAAGCTTGGACCAGGGCTTGTGGAGAAGGAGGAGGAGGGGTACGCCACTGTAGATGGTTAGATGGTAGATGAGGTGAATTCTTCTCACGGTGATGAGTTGATGGGAGGGAGGATGGTGGATATTTAACGGAGCGGAGATGAGGCGGATGTGGTGTTTCTTTTTTCTTCTTCGTTTTATTAGGTGGTCGGGCCTGGGACAGCTCAGTCTGATTCTGAGGCAATACGTAGCACAAGTGATGATGATGATGTTTCTATGACGATTTGCGCTTACTTTTGCTGGGGCTGTGACTGGCTGGTGCTGTGACTGGCTGGTGACTGGCTGGTGCTGCATTGCACGAGAAAAGAGGCGCAGCCGACTGGCCAGTAATTTGTGCGTAATCCGTACATAATCTCGTCTGCCTGTCGCACGGGAGATATCAACATACGGATTGCGGACTACGGATTACATATTTACACATTGAACAGCCAAGCCGGGAACTGATATGATTGCTACAGCGAGATGCACAGGCATTCACGCCATCATGCAGAGCAAAACAACAGCAGGGCTTGCTTCGGTGTGCCTGATGCAGTCTCTGCTGGCTTCGAATTCGTTGGAGAAATGCATGTGCATGAGGGAGGACAGTTTCTCAGGTTTCTCAGGTTTCTCATCAGGGGGAAAGGGGAAGGAAAAGTGCAAAGAAGATGTTGAACCGGGGTGCACGGACCAACTTTAAATCGACAAGCTAATGACGACTTGTCCCGCACAACACGTCTCCTGGCAGACAACTCCTGCAACCACATCCACATCAAACGACAGCACCTTGCCAAATTGCTCCCTCGCGCCAGACAAAGCTCAGAAAACGAATCCATCGCCCCCAGAAGATAGACCTTCTAACGTGCCTTAAGAGAACAAGCGAAGGCGCCCACCGGTTTTTTTTTTTTTTTTTTTTTTTTTTCCACGAGGGCAGCTCCGACGTCGATGAGCTAGGAGTCCGCCATTGCCCCTCCTCCCTCCCACCATGGCCCCGGAGGAATTGAGCAACAGCGGCGACCACCAGCCGCCCGTTGTGCCCGCAGACCTTCCCACATCTCTAGACGATCGAAGACATGCACCAAAAGAAAATTATGTCGCCGAGACTGAGATGTACGATGGCTGGCAAGGTTGGTGGTCAATCTCATGGCGACCTCGTAACCCTCTTCGCACGTTGAACGCATGCCGACTTTCTGACTCTCCAACTTGGCAGGACAATCACAATTCCTCACTTCTCCAGCACTAGCAAAGCCCCTCAGCTTTGGGAACTTGTCACTGAACGACGATGAATACGGGCAACGAGCTTCCAAGGGGCCCAAGGATAGCGACACGCGACTGATGGAGATGCTTCAAGCACAAGCTGCCGCTAATCAAGCCGGACATGGGCTTGAGGATGAACAGACGATTGCGAACGATGAAAAACTGTCAGACTCTGAGAAGAAGGACAGATTACAAAAGTCTATCATCATGGCAGCAAGCAATGGCGACGCTGCTAAGGTCACAAGATTACTGGGCGGCAATGTCAAGGACTATGTCGATGTCGATGTTGCTGACGAAGAAGGAACCCCACCTTTGATATACGCCAGTTGCTTCGTGAGTCGTTCCGCACGCGTGCATGCAGGCCTTCTTTTCTTGCAGGACTGATGACAGTGTCAGGGACATGAAAACGTAGTCAAGGTTTTGATCGATGCCGGCGCCGACGTTAACAAGCAGGACCAGAACCAGTGGACGGCCCTGATGTGGGCCATGACGAATCGACACAAGGGAATCGCGAAGCTCCTCCTGGATCATGGTGCCTCGTCTGAACAAAAGACGTCCTCGGGACGTACTGCCTTCGACTTTGTCCCTCCCAATAGCGACATGTCCTTTTACCTGCACGACAACGGCTACAATATTGGGAATGCAGGAATGGGCGATGACTTTTACAACCCCGGCTTCTCGCAAGATCGATTTGAAGAGGAAATGGCCGAAAATGAAATGCGAAGGAGGCTGATGATGGACAGTGCGAGAGATTTGGAAGTCGACCTGGGCAACGTCGGCATGGATGATGCACCCGAGGTACGCAGATGAGTTTTCCAATGAGATGGAGAGACGGGTGTATCAGCTAACATTACGCTTTCCTTTTTGCCAGGCGGTCGACGATTTTGAGGAGGAACAACAAGAGTTTGATTGGAGTCGCTGCTTGCATGATCAAATGTTCGTTTTCCAAGAACACGAGCTGGACCGAATACTGGACATCATCGTTACGAAAATGACGCCGCAACGGTCGCCGACCCAAAAGCCCGTGCCGGCCAACATGATTTTCCTAAGTGCCAGATACGCGCATTATCATGCCAGCCCCGAGCTTCTGGAAAAGCTGCTCGTCACGGCAATGGACCTGATCAACGACGTCGTGGAAAGGTGCCAATGGGACATGACAATACTAGCATTTTGGATTTCCAACGCCACGTTGTTGCTGCATTATCTTAAGAAGGACGCTGGGCTCGTGGAGGCGACGGCAGAGTTCCAGGCGCATCTGGCCGAGCTCATCAACGAGATATTCATTCTGATTGTCCGCGATGCGGAACGACGCTTGGACAAGGTCCTCGACGCAGCCATGCTCGACCACGAAACGATACCCGGATTCGAGGACATTACGTTCCAGAACGAATGGAAACTGTTCAAGCGCAAGGCGGCAGTCAAGGAGGAGCCGATGGAGAAGAGATTTCGGCCGCCTTCACCCAAGCAAAGGGCAAAACCCGCTCCCCGAAACGTCACATCCCTCCTCTCTTCGACGCTCTTTGTTCTGGACCTCTACGACATTCACTCAGTCATCACTTCACAGATTGTTTCACAGCTACTGTACTGGATCGGTGCGGAGCTGTTCAACAGAATCATGTCGAACAGAAAGTACCTGGCGCGAACAAAGGCCATGCAGATTCGGATGAATGTGTCGATCCTCGAGGACTGGGCTCGAACAAACAACCGACAAGCAGAGCATTATGAAGGCGGCGACACAAAGGCGTCAGGCGAAACAACAATAGATGCCGCCCGGCGCTTCCTCGCCCCCGTCATCCAACTTCTTCAGTGGCTGCAATGCTTCTCGTCCCTGGATGCAGACGACCTCGAAGCGCTCGTCGGGACCCTCCAGCAACTGAAGAGGCTCACACCACAACAGCTCATTCATGCGGCGACACATTACCGACCCGAAGTTGGCGAAAAGGGGCTCCCCAAGAGCGCGACGAAGTACCTGTTGGCGATTCAGAAAGAAGCGGCTCTCAAACGAGACAGGCGCCGCAGCCAGGCAGCGTCACCCTCCTTTCCCAAGGTGGGCGGACCAGACAGCGGCCCAACGACTCCAGTCCAAGGGAAGTTCGATGGGGGCGGCAAGAACAACAGCTTGCTTGATACCCCTGGAGGCATGGCGAGTCCAACTCACCGGAACGGAACCGAAGGGTCTGACGGGGAAGACGATGCCCCAGAGCATCTCCTCATGGACCCTGCGCTCATGCTGCCGTTCACGCTGCCATCTGTGACAGACATGCTCGTGTCGTATGGGGCAGGGTTCGGAGGGGTCAACAGGGAGCGGGAGAGGAAATACATTCCCTCGGTGCCAGCTGAATTTCTGGAGAAGCTGGAAGTGAGCGGTGTGCGAAGGGAGCCCATGTTTGAGGAGAAGGACTGGGAGAACGAGGAGGTTTAAATTAAAAGCAGGCAGTGATGCGAGAAGTCATAAACAAGATTATATTGTCCTTGGGGGAACAATCGGAGCAAATGGCATGTGGAAGAGGATTTTCGAGGTCAAGATTTGATACACCAGTCGAGTAGCAGCATATTCATAGTAGCAAAACTACAATGATGAATGATGAGTTGTCCTCTCCTCCATTTCTCTCACCCGTCCTCGTCTTCAACTGTTCCATTCACCCATTCACCCATTCACCCATTACTCTTTTCTACGACAGCAATCCAACACAGCCACGGCAAGTGTCTTGGGCGACCATTTCACGCCACCTGGAGGCGCAGAACTGAGCTGGCCATGGCACGGGGCATTGGGAGGCCGAGGCCAAGGTGAGAGGAGGGAAACTCTGTAGAAGTTCATGCCCGACACATGCGAAATGGGGTCATTACTTGCTGATGGAAAAGGACAGGGACCAGAAGAATGGAGAAATTGGCCGAGTCAGGGAATGGTGTTCACATGCTATTTAGTAAGTCGTTGGAGGTCCGTCGCCGTTCCTGACTCGCTGGTACGGAGTAACTCGTTGCTAATAATAAGTACTCGCTAGTTGTGCCGAGAGCATGCGAATGCCGCCACGGCCACAGCCAGGGAGTTGCCGAAAGGGAAAGGCTTCATGGTGGCGGCGGCGGCGGCGGGGCGGCGGAGGCGTATCAAGTCCGATGAAATGCCAAGTGGCGCAGTCGATTAGCGAGGAGATTATTGACGGGGGATGTGGATTATGACTTTTCCGTCCAACTCTTGACTTTGGCTTTGGTTTTGGCTTTTTTTTTTTTTCTTTTTTCACAATCGGAATCTTTATTTTCTTGTGCGGACGGAACTAGTTGGAATGGGCCCGTGGATCGCTCACGACGAGCCGTTTCCACAAATCTGGTTCCTGAAACCGCAGGATTAGGACGATTCCTACATTATGCGCATAAGACTTGGGACCACCATTTCCGGCAGTGAATGGCCACAACGGGATTGATACGAACAAAAAGTGAGACCTGGTCAATCTTGTTGCTGTGCATTTCCCGATTCGAGAACAAACGGCCGGGGATCCATGACTTAAAGACACAACGAACCTTGCCTTCCCTTCCCATTCTTGAGTGGCATTCATTCACCACTTGCCACTTTTTGAGCCAAGTGCAACGTGCAACTCCCGTCGCGCCTGCTTTCATTATCTGGCTGTCAGGATCCGAGTTTCACGGTTGCGCTTTCCCTTCCAGACTCACCGAAATCGACTCACTCACGTTGCTCCGCTCTCGGCATTGCTTTGATACTCTTTGCCTCGTCTTACATGTTATTGTCTGGATCGCAAACTCTCGTTTGCTCCATCACTTGCGCCTGCAGACGTCGCTCCTTGGTTTGCAGTCTGGTTCCGAGTCCCACCAGCCTGTCCCCGGGTGACGACTTCATCACGACTTCACGACAGCCACAGCCACAGCCACAGCACAATGCTCCCGTCACGGTTCTCCTCTTTGCGGCAAAAGGGCGACGATGCCAATCTCGTTGGCTTGCGCTATGAAAAGATCAAGGCAGCAGAGCCCCCGATGCCGCTGCCGCCTGCCAAGAACTCGCTGCGCTCATGCAGCTCGATGACGATTTCAAGATCGAACACGAGTACCACAAACGCCTCGCGATCAACTCGGCCGTCCTCGGCGGCCTCGTCGTCATGTAATCACAGGCCTGTTGTGGTTGTGGCACCGCCGCCGCCGCCGCCGCCGCCCACGTCTGCTCTCATGTCTGGCGTCGCACCGCCGAGCGAACAGCAGCACCCCGCGCTGCGACGGCCGTTGCCGGCCAATGACAGTGAGGATGGGAAGCGCGACTCTGGCCATGCCTCTGGCCATGCAGAGCAACTCGGGCACACGGCCTGGGACCCTGCTGCGGTGGAACACGTCAAGTACCGGGGTGCAGGGGGTCGGGTGCTGAAGAAGGCTGTAGTGGATCTTGAGCAAACCGCTGCTTCTGCCGTGGCTGCACCTGCACTTGCGTCAACCGCAGCAAACTCTCTGTGGTCAACATCCGCCAACCCATCCGCCAACAACGGCAACAACAACAACGGCAGCAACAAGTCTCTGACTTGCAACAAGGCACTGCCACCACTGTCATCACTGCCACCACCGTGTCCTCCTCCTCCTCCTCCTCCTCCTCTTCCTCCCCCTCCTCCTCCTCTTCCTCCCCCTCCTCCTCCTCCTCCTCCCCCACCACCACCACCATCGTCCTCGTCTTCATCCTCGTCGTCGCCGCCGCGAAGGCTGGTGAGAGGGAGCAGTGTCCGCCTCCCAAACCTTGGAAGCAGAAAATCAAGCGAGGCGTTAGGTTCGACGAGAGAAGCGGTAAAACCGATGGAGCCGCCCGTCGTGCCCCTGATGCGGGGCTCATTCTCGAGCCCAGCCTCCTCAGGAAGCACCACCATTGATAGCACGAGTTCCGACCGGGCTGCGGATTTCGCTCCTCTTGCCATCTCTATCCCTACCGACAGCTTACTCGACGATGCCTTCATGTCTGACCTTAGCTTCTCAAAGCGCGGAAGCTTAATGTTTGGTGGCAGACGCGCGGCAATGGCTCAATCCTGGAAGGCCGCGACTGGCCATGAATCGCCGCAGCCGGTCGTCGATGACAGTGGCAGTGGCAGCGGCAGTGGCGACAACACCGCAGGGCTCCTGCGACCTCCCTCTCTCGATCAAACATCATCCAACGAACCCATCGCAGAGCGAGCAAGCTCAAGCATAACAGTCCCCGGCTCGGTCGCACGCACGTCACCGCCGCCACCGTCATCGTTCAACAAACATCACCAATCTCCTCCCGACATACGTGTCCTTTCCCCCGATATCGAAAAAGAATCTCAAAAGGTGAGATCTCTCTATGAAACAAGCGATGCCATGAATTGGGAAGACGGCGCCAGGTTCTCCTTTTGTGAGCATCTGGAGCCTACTCCTGAGGTTCCTGCAGAGGAGGACTCCCATGACCCGTATGCTTTTTTCTTCTTCTCCCTTTTGAACTCTTCAAAGCACCCTTGGCTGCTGAGAAGTTTTTGATGCTTTAATTTTCGCTAACGGTTTTTTTTTTTTTTGGAAATATCTAGCGCTCGAGATGCGAGTCGTGGGCAAGCTTCCACAGGACCAAGGTCTATAAGCTCTTTCTCCCATTGTCCGGAAAACGTGCGACGTGAGCACGAGCTGGCGGGGGGCTTGGAAGACTGGGAGGATGTCGACGGAGCCGACGTGGACCGATATGGCTTCATTGCACCTCCTCGGTTGCCAGCTTCACGGAACAGCACACCGACCGAATTGAAATCGGCACAATTCTCTCCTAGAAGGCGACATGTGCTCCAAAAGCGCGATCCGATGGGATTCTCGTCCCAGCTCGGTGGTGGTAGAGTACCCAGCCGGAAAGTCTCGGCGCGATCCCTCAATACGGTCAACTCGGAAAGATCGGTTGCGTCCATACGCTCTTCACGGTCGGTTATTCGTCAAGCCAGCAACCTTTTACCTCACAATCGTAATCGGCGGTGGATGGATGAAGCTGGCGACATGTTGACTATTTCGCCAAATCTGCAAGACTCTGTGGAGGAGGCACAAGTGGAAAAGATATCGGAAGCGCTCAAGAGGAAGGAGTGGGAGAGGTCGGAGAAATGGCGTAAGATGGCAAAGGTGGTCAAGCAAGGCGAACAGGGGAAGGGGATGGAGTTTGAGTTCGATGTCAGAAACCCCAAACTTGTCGAGCGGACATGGAAGGGCATTCCGGACCGATGGCGTGGTGCAGCATGGTGGTCGTTTCTGGCTACCGCGGCCAGAGAAAACAAGGACTCGCCATCAGCAGAGGACATCATCCAGACGTTCCACCGGTTGCAGGAGAGGAGCTCGCCGGACGATACGCAAATTGATTTGGATGTTCCACGGACCATCAGCCGACACATCATGTTTCGGCGGAGATATCGCGGAGGCCAGAGGCTGCTATTCCGGGTACTGCACGCTCTCTCGATATACTTTGCCGAAACGGGCTACGTTCAGGGGATGGCTTCATTGGCCGCAACATTACTGTGCTATTTTGACGAAGAAAAGGCGTTTGTGATGCTGGTGCGGCTGTGGCAGCTGCGGGGATTGGAGCGGCTTTACCGGCCACCTGACTTTGAAGGGCTCATGACGGCGTTGCGCGAATTCGACAGGTCGTGGCTCAGCAAGGCCGTGTCAGAGAAGCTTGCAAGTGAAAACATTGATCAGATTAGTGGTGAACAGGATGCTAACAACTGTTTCAAAGGTTGAGCTAGGCATTGACACAACAGCCTACGGAACGAAATGGTACTTGACGCTGTTCAACCTGTCGATGCCATTCGCAGCGCAGCTACGAGTGTGGGATGTCTTCATTTTGCTCGGAGACTCTTTCCAGGATGATGCGGGAGCGCCAGCACCACCACCAGCGACAGCAGCATCATCGAGAACGATGGCTTCGAAACCCTCAACGCCAGCCAACAAGGGACCCCCGACAGCAGCGGCAAGCGGGCTTGATGTCCTGCACGCAGCAAGTGCCGCACTGATTGAAGCTTTACGAGAGGTACTGCTCGATTCTGATTTTGAAAACGCCATGAAGGCGTTGACGTCATGGATTCCGATCAAAGACGAAGACTTGTTGATGAAGGTGACGAAAGCGCAGTGGAAGACACACCAGGGCAAGAAGAAGGCCTAGCACGCATGCTTGCCTTTCTGGACACTCTGATAACGGCTGAAAAACGCGACTGCTGTGTCTACTGGTTTTGTCTGATTCACATCTCCATCTTGTCGGGAAGGTGTCTTTCTTACTCACCCGATACACTCCTTTATTTTCCCTTTTCTCTGTCTACCCTTTTCATTAGACACGATGTCTCTTTGTGTGTCTTTTTTTCCCTATATATACCTCATACATTACTAGTCATCATTGATACCCCCCAAAACAAAAACGCAAAAACCAAAGCGGCCAATGCAATGTGTTGTGGTTGACGTCTTGGGACGGTCACGAAAGTTGAAGCATTTGGTTTAATTTCTCCTTTGTTACTGGTTTACGAGACATGCGTGTGGTGGTTCAAGAAATAGACGAACAGGACGCACCTGAGCAGCTGGATGGGTAAACGGCATGGCACGCTGGTGGTTGTGTGCTTTTTATTTTTGTATCTGCTGTACATGGTATATTGAAGCGGATGCTTGAGAGTCACGGGGGACTTTATTATACCCTTGGGGAATATGATTAGGCTGTACAGTTTGGGCGCGGTAGATGGGTATGCTGAGGAATCAACATGTGTTTAAATCATGGTGGTCGCTGCTTGAAAGTGTATTATTGCTATGCCGTGACCTACACACGTACTTTGTTTTTGTTCTTTTTCCGATGCCACATGACGTGCAATCAGTCGCAATCATGAGGGAACTTTGGGCTGTGAAACCACTGTTGGGTACGTACCCCATGTAATTGTACCGTGAGGACGATTTCACACCTTTTTCGTCCTCGCGCGTTGCTGAGGTTAGGGTAGGGAGGAGAGGGTAGGGGTAGGGTAAGACGGCACGGCACACCCAGATTTCGTCTCAACTCAACGGCAACCGGTCAAGCCCCCCTGCTCCCTGCTCAGTAACGGACGTACGGACGTAGACGGAGGAGATGAACCGAGGAACAAAGCAGCTTGTCATGTCTACAGGAAATGTGTACATGTAAACTGCAGCCCGCCAGCATCTGGTAGAAAAGCGCAACATGTGTCTTGTTCTCAAACAAGCCAGCATCAGACCCCCCCGCCCCTCCTTTTCCTCAAATTGAGCTTTCGAAACAACAGCCGCACACATACCAACCACATTGGTCATCCCCCCAGAAAACCCCCTTATTCTTCAAGCCCACCTTGTTTTTCCCGCTGGAATAAGAAGAGAATCACCCGGGGTCGTCCCGCTTTCCCGCCCCGCACCCCGCGCACGCGCACGCAGCCAATCGCGGACCCCTGACGCCCTACCCGCTGTCCGAAAGCGGATATAAAAAAACGGTAGGTGGGGCTGCAACGCTGGTTTTTATAAAAAATGAATGTATGTATGTCTTGCTGCCCCCGGCCACCCCATCTTTTTTTTTTTTTTGGTGGGGGGTTTGAAATGCGCGTACGTTGGGCACTGGCCGCACCCCTTTGCCGAAAACAGGGCTGTGTTTCAATTTCTTGGTCTACCTGCTAGGCGCGGGCTCGGGCGCGGGCTCGGCAGCGCGCAACAAAAGATGAAGAAAGTTTGTGGAAAAGGGAAAAAAAAAAAGAAACAAGGCCCATCGTTGTCTCACAGCCTGCTCCTCCATTTCATTTCGCTCCACTCCCCTTCTTTGACCAGATTCCCATCTGACTTGTCGCGTCTTCTCACATCTGCGCAACTTCTCTTCTCCTTCCTGCCTGGGGTTGCCCCATGTCCCGTCCGCGTTCTGAAACCCTCTTGTCCCAGCCCCAAGACTTTCTACCCCACCCCCACCACTTGATCCGCGTCATGTCCCTCCTTCCTGGTCATCTGCGTCTCTGTGCCACCGTGACCCCTGACCAACTCTGATTGCAGGACGTCTCTGGACCCCTGGTCTTTCTCCAGATTGCCGCCACGTCCATCTGTCCATCTTGAGCAAGAATAAACCCGCCAGTCATGTCTCTCATGTGCGTTGCATCCACAAGCCCCTCTCTCATCAATCCATTCAACCATCCCAGACAAAATCAAAGGTAAGCTGGCTCGCATTATCCATTCTGGGACTTCTCATCGCATCCTGCTTTTTATTCATGTGTCGTTCCCTAGGCAACTGGCAATGGTTGGAACTGAAAACAAAAAAAGAAAAGAGTTGCAAAATCTTCCCTTGACTCCCAGTACAATGCTACCATATGCGAAATCTCCCGAGGACATCCAAAAACAAACGTCAATGTATCAATACAAAATGCAAAAAGAATGCCCTTCGTTACCGACATGCCGCGTTCAAATCTTGCCCTCTCTGTAACAATGACTGCACAGAGACATGCTTGGTGCTGTAAATCCCAGGAATACGAATAAGACCCCGATTGCAATAAATGCTTTCCGAAACTGGACAAATTGACTCGAGAAAGGAAAGAGAATCGGGCAGTGTCAGAAGCACCCCAAGCACCCCATTCCTGATTCCATGTCAACACCGCAAAAAGGGTGCGAGGGAAGGATATATTCATATCCAAAAACCCTTGTTGGCTCATTTATCATCATTCCATATGCCTGGCTCCTTGCTGAATATATCCTAAAACCCCTTCTTCCGAAAGAAAATGCCAGTGTTGGTAATGTCAACGAATTTGCATTTGTGCAGCCACACCCATGCTTCCCGACAACCTCAGATATCGATCGACGACGTCTTGGAGAAATTGAAAGCGGGTAAAGAAAAGGAGAAAAGAAGCAAGACAATGCGTGGCCGAAGAATAAAAAATGAGCACCCCATTTAGCTTCAACTAGTCGGAATCCCTTCGAGGTGAGCCTCTCTGCCGGCGCATCCCAACTTCGTCCCGGTGTCGGGAAACAATCTGCCTGTCATCTTCGTGGGCTGATGGAAAATGACAACGTGAGGCTTCGCGCGAGTGTCGTCCAGACGTATCGTGTGTGAGTAGCGTAGACACCGAGTGCCTGCTCGATTCTCCGAGATATCTCTCTTGGCGGGGAAACTCCGCCTTCACGTCTCGATTCGGTGCCAGGCCATGTGGTGGCGGCGGCGCTCGTTCCGGCTCCTCCATGCTGTGATATCCTGCTGGTCGATACCATGTGACATCGCTCTTTTGCCGTTTGTGCCCTCCCCTTCGAGCAGGTGGAGGATTCGACAAGGTGGTCTGTATGAATGGCGGGGGAGATCGGAGTCGCTGTTCGCCAGGGGTTCCTGCTGACTGTGGTCCCGTAGCTTTGCGTTTTTTACTGGAGTTTCCTATTTCAAAAGAAACAAGGGAAAAAACAGGGCCTCATGTTAGTATTTCACACCGAGTCTCGCTTTCTCTTTGTTTTGGACGCACCGGGCGGGCTTCCTAGTCTGTTGGAACTACCACTCCCAGACTGCGTCGCTGGTGGCTGCCAATGATGAAAGTAGAGGCTCGGGCTCGTTTCTTGGGTCGCGGAAGGCGCATGCATATGGGACTCATGACTCCCGCCACCGTATGGTGGTGCCGGCATGGGACCGCCGGATTGTCCAGCATGGGGAGGCACATTTCCTCCCCCCGCTGTGCGGCCGACTACCCCGCTGACTGTCTGTCCTCGTGGTCTCGATGGTGATGCGAGATACGGAACGTAACTTCCGGGACCTGGTGGTGGTGGTGGTGGTGGCGGTTGGCCACTTGGTCCGGTATGATGTGTACCTTGGCTCTGAGCATGGCCCTCTCTCTGCTGAGCATCAGGGGATTGTTGCCTCTGCGGGGGCAAGAGCTGCAAGTACTGACTCTGCGAAGGCGGAAAGAATTGCTGAGCCCAGTCCAGTGCTGCCTGGGGCAATGCCCCGCCAGAACCCATTCCGGCAAATACCAGAGGAATCATGGGTGGAGGGATCCCGCCTCGAATCGAATCTCTCAACATGTCCATTTCAACTCTTCGTTGCTCCAGGCGGAGGCTTTCTTGCCTCGTCTTCTCCTCTTCCTGCCTCGTCTTCTCCTCTTCTGCTTTGGCTTGTAGCCAGTGTCTCATAGCTTCCTCGGATCCATGCCAATGCTGAGGGGGTGGTGGTAGAGTCGTCCACGGCTGGCCATGAGCAGAGGGATCTTGGCTGTGAGGAGCATGTGCGGGTGGCGGTTGTTGCTGTTGATGGCCGTGATGAGGTGTTGGCGGCACACCTGATGATGAGGTCTGTTGGGGAGGAAGTGACATTGCTGCTGGAGGTGGCAGCCCACGGTGAGTCGCTGACATGGTATGACTGCCGCCGATTGGACTATGACTGCGTGAAGTCGTCGGATAAGGATGGTACAGAGCCTCTGTCTGACCTGGAGGAGGGGAAGGCCGGGATGTCGCAGGCGGAGTTGGTAAATCATGAACGGACCTATAGCCGTATGTTGTTGGCTGCTTCACAGTAAGCATCATAGCTCATATGACAAGGAACGTATTGAATTCATGTGTGAGAGAGGTGTGCACGCTGCGGAAGAGAAAGCCAAAAGCAAGATGACGCAAGAACTGCAATAAGAGGTGTGATTCAGAAGTAGAAGAACAAAGGGCTTCAAGTAAGGACAGAAACGAAAGAAGAGAAGAAGGGGAGGCCAGGAAATAGGTGGCGCGGGGAGTTGGCAGAGGATAGAAGATGGGCTTAAAGGAGCGAAATGCTTGTCGTTGAGAAGAAGTCAGAGAAGAAGAAGAGAGGTGAAGGCAGACAGGCGTACAGAAGTGGATATCAAGTGTTTAAATCCAAAGCTTGCAAGACGAGCGAGTTGCAAGCTGGAGTTTTTCCAAGGTGTCGTCCAGCTGTATGTAATAGCGGCCGAGAACGGGTGTGGTGGGGTGGGGGGCGTATTGTAGTGGTCGTCTGGGCCGTCTCGGTCGTCTGGTCGTCTGGGTCGCCTGGGTCTGCGGACAAGGGCGAGCCAACCTCATCGAGACATGGCTGCTGGAGTCGGGGTGGAAAGGGTGGGCGTGGCGAGAGAAAACGAGAGAGAATAGAGAGCTGCTGCCAGGATCCAGGTGAACCTGGGCTTTCTGAACCGGTATCTGGCGTGTTCCCTCTGCGGCGTTTCCTGGAGGACGAGGGCAGTTGAGAGCCGGGCAGCTGCCCGGGGCGAACGCCGTCGTGGGAGTGGAGAAGAAACCGACAAGAAACCAACTCCCTGGATTGTCGTCGACTTGGGAGTTGGGCCCAGCCTGGGGAGGCGAGCCGGGGGTGGTGAGAGGACGGCCAGGCCAGGGGTGTGAGACGAGACCGAGTGGAAGACGGGACTGGAAGCTTTTCAAATTTGGCAGGGCAATCGACGTTGAGATTGGGGGCTGTGGCGTCCAGCAGCAACAGCATCAACAGCGACGGGCGACGGGCGACTTGCCTTGGGCGAGATGCCCAGGTAGAGTCTTCAGCTGAAGCTCGAGCTATTAACTTGGACGCTAGGTGCCAGGGCCGACACAAGCTGGCAAAAGAATCGCATGGCGGCTCGCCTCTGAAGTATGTACTGCAGAGCCCAGTCAGTCAGTTCCCGAATATCGTCTAATGTGTAACAGGTTTTGTGGATGGCCTCGAGAGTTGGAACAGGGAGCATGAAGCGAAAAGCAGGGAGCAGGGAGGGGGAGCAGGGAGCAGGGTGCTGAATGCAGATGGCAGATGGCAGATGGCAGATTGTAGATTGCAGGTGGCAGGTGGCAGGTGGCAGAATACATGCCTTCCACGGAAGCTGGCCACGGCAAATTTCCGACACCGTACGCACGATGCGCCTTCCCCAGAGTCAACAGCAGTCAACAGCAGTTACTAGCAGTCACCAGCAGTCACCAGCTAGAAAATGAGGCTGCGCTCGTTTGGGCAGGCCGATGTGGTCGTGGCTGCCAAAACTGGCCGGTGATGGCGGGTCCACATGCTCTACTAGAAGGAGTGCAGCAGGAAACAGGCAGGCGGCCTTTTTCCCTTCTTCTCCTTCCTTCCTCCTTCCGAGTTGGTCGAGTCCTCTTGCCCATCTCTGCCTGTTAATACCCCTCGCTTCGCTTCACGTTAGTTCTAAGCTACGATTAGCTCTCTTCTCTTAATTTCCTTACTTTGATCTACTTTACCTGGCTTCACTTTTTGCTTCTTCTCATGTTGGACCATACTCCTAGTGGTAGTACGGAGTAGCAATAAGCCCTTAATCCCCTCCCTGTGGGAAGCTACTGTGCAGGACAGTGCGGCACTCACTGTGCAGCGTCTCGTTGGTTGGGAACTCGGTACGGATTAATATTCGACTCTTTTGGACCACGCAAGCAGACGTCTGAAGACGGCTTATTACACGACCCTGCCACGTTGGGCCTGTGACGCATTGCCAGCTTGCTCGGAGCTTTCTTCATACCATGGCATGATTGCGGACATTCGAGTGTTGCTCGTTTCGCACATGACCACGCATGAAACAATTCAGATGCAGAGAGCTTTTAGCCTGCTCCAACTTCTCCTGACTTGGCTTGCCTGACATGCCTATCCTGGACCGGCATAGTTTGGCTTCTTCCGGTTGACCTAATTGGGCTTTACAGTGTGCGGGTCTCGGGTCCCAAAAAGATGACCATGACGATGAATCGTGGTCAATTACGGACTACATGGAGGCTGATCCGATGCCCACGGACAAGACGAAGAAGACAGGAGGGGGGGGAACCAAAATCGCATCAGGCGCGAGACAATGCAAGATGGCATCCAATAAACCAATCATCGCATTTATTAGCTCGACAGACGGACGATTCATACCATGCCTCTTCGGGTCCGACTACTGTACTCCGCATGTACACCACCACTCAACACTTGCGCAGCGTTGATTGATACGAAGAATAGCGTTAACTGAGTAGCATCTTGTTGGGAATGGCGCCGGCTGGGAGTATACGCAGCATCTTGCGATGCATCTTTGAACCTGTTAGATGTACCCGCCGTTAGTTGTTCGAGTCAAGGAGGCGCGTCTGTCCAGTCTCATCCAGCCCTAGCCGTCTCGGCTCGCTGCCCGAGGTTTGAGAGACAAGACATGCGCCACTACGGGGGTCCTTTATTTAGGTGCTCGCCTAAGGTGCAGCTCTATCTCGTCTCTCGTGGAACGGCTACAACTCTTCTCCTGACGATGTGTGGGCTTGAAAGCAGTTGCTAATGAATCATATTAGCCAAGTACTGCGCACGAATGACTATTTCAATCCTTTTTCCGGGCTCGGCACTCGCCCGAACCACCATGCAAATTTTTGTCTTTGAAGCACCCGAGTCTCGACGCAGTTACACTAATTATGCTCTTAAAATGATGAAGGAAAGGAGAATCGGAATCTAGCCGCGGCAGCATCTCAGCACCATCTCAGCAGCAGCACATGTCCCGAATCGTCCCACAACATCCAACTGGCCTACGATGTGCTTTTTCCGGCCAATCCCCATCTCACCCGTCCTATCGTATTTATGCCCGAAGCTAGGCCCTTCAGCCTGCACTCGAGCAGAGTCGTTGTTTTCGCTTTCTTCGCTCTTTGGTTGGGTCGGATCGAGCTGTCGCCTGCTCAACTTTATCCCGTTTCAACATGAGCTGCCACAATAAGTACTCAGAGTAAGTAGTAGGGCACCAGGGGTACATAGATAGATACTTGTTGAGGCTAACTAATACCCCACTACCCCGGTCGAAAGCTAGGAATATCTGAAACAACCCCGCCGTTGAATGAAACCTCGTCGGAGCTGATGGTTCTTACTCCGTACAAATTTCTCAATATCAACCATAAATGGCAGTTGGGGTGTCTTGGACAGCGAAGGGTTCCTATGCGGACGATGATGCAATGGAAATGGGCGCGCGATTTACTTTGAGCCTTGTGGCCAAGTGAGACGGAAACCGAAAGTTCTGGCATGGTGCTGTTGGCCCCCGTAATACCTTCCGGCCCGGACAGCAACCTGGCAACTTTGCAAGATGAGAGTTTCATTCCCTTCCTTTGGAGGTCAGGATGTCGACGCGCTCCATCAGGGAAGGATTGCCGGCGAACAGCCACCACGTTCGAGCCGCTTCAACGACGCAACATGTCCCAAGTCCGTACTGTAACTCGATTCGATGAAACACCCTGGCAGAACTCGCCCTTGTGTCGATGTTGATAAACGCTTTCCGATATTGTCATGCAGAAAAGCCTCATCACTTGTTTCATGCCAGTTGGTAAAAGGAAGAAAAGCGGAGAAGGAGCAGAATGAATTCCTCGTTACACTAGGGAGTTCATTCGTTGAGGAACAAATTCTGCCAAGCACAACACAACTTGCATGCTTGCAGAAGCCCATTTTGAGCATTGTACATGCATACATCCGAGATGCAGCTCCAAGTCCCAGTTAGTCCCAGGAGATCCAAACCGCCCGGTCCGCTTATTCCTACGGGCTTTTCGGCGACCTGCCTGAGCCTGACCTGGCACCTTGTTCAATCATCGCTCTCACGTCGTGGCTTCGACCCCGACTGGTCCCATGCTCATCACATCATCACACACTATCAAGTCGGCCGGCTTGTTGTTCATGCGGGCGGGATGTTATCAGGCGAACCGACAGGCATCTACGGAGTACAGACTGTCAGTCAGTCCTGGAATTACCCAAGTAAGATGCAGGGGGGGGGGGGTGAAAGCCCACCAAATGGGTCCGTCCCCATTGTCCGATGCGTCCGATGCGTCTTGCCCTTCCTTGTTTTGTGGCTCATGAGAGCTGATAGGCCGTTCAACAATGTAAGCAAAGCGTCGCGCCAACCTGTTCCCAACGACCAGGATTGCCAATGGCCCTTTTGCCGGGGAGCGTTTCACAAAGCTCCAGGGTTTCCCACGTTGCAACAAGTACATATGCCCTTTTGGGGAATCAATTTCGGAGCTTTAGAAAACCCCGCCTAGTCAGGCTCCCACTGTCAAAAGGGAAGCAGATGAGAATTGTACTCCTTGCTTGGACGAGCAACTCAGTTCAAGAGGGGGGGTCAGTCCCAATGCATATTTGGACCAAGACGGCACGGGAATCTGCCAACTTGCGACGCCAGGCCTTTTCCCGCTGTCATTGGTGCCGGCGGCGGCGGAAGTCCGGCAGCACTAGTAGCGAAAAGGGAAGTGAAACGGAGTGGGAGTGGGGGAGCGGGAGTGGATACATAGATGATAAATAGATGGGATGATTGAGCGACTTTCCTTTGTCCCCACCGTTGTTAGTCACCAAACCCTAGCCCTAACCGTTGAGGGCAAATGCCGAACTACAAGAGTAGTACTTACTGTACTAGCTTTCTTGGCACGATGCTAGCAAATATTAAGGAGCATCCAACTTACCACCTACCGAGTACGGCATGCGCCTTGTTGGGGGCCAAACCTCGTTACGTACATGTCCGCCCGATCATGTGTGCGCAGCACCTTGCTTGCTTGCAGTCGGACTCAAAAAGTGTGAGTGAGGAGGTAATATTGCATCACACACAAGGCGGTTCTACTCCCGTCCTAATTCGTGCATACTGCCCAGGGCATCCACGGAAAGAAGGAAAGAAAACCCTCATGCGTCACGACCCGAGGCCGCGCAGTGAAAATTACTTGATACAACCCTCCCTGTCTTGTCCCATGCACTCGCTTCGCTGCTTGACATATGACCATGTCTGATGGCATCTCCCAACCGATGGGCGCGCACATGTCGCGTCATAGTGCCTGCCTCCAAGGGACATGGCGTAGTTGCCCGTCATGGCCAATCACAATAACCCTTGCACAATGTGGGATTATACCCATTCTCTAAAACAACATTTTGAACATTTGGCATGTCTTGATGTGAAACGTCTATCCTGCCCCAGTCCAGTCCAGTCCAGTCCATCCCATTTTTATTCCGTCCCGCTTGGCCCCATTGCAGCCAAAAAAAAAGGAGAAAAGGAAAGGAAAGCGATCCTCGTATAAAGTGCGAATCTTTAATAACAAAGACTTTTTAAATAAAACAATCATCCATTTCCCTTGTCGTGAGAAAGCGAGTTGCCACACCCATGTCTTGGTCTGGATATCCCGTACATATGGACCAGACAATGGTTATGACGGAACAAGACTGAAGATTTGAATCAGATCATGTACATGCGCTGAGCTGAACATGTAAAACACACACAAAGGTGACGGGAGAAAAAAAAAACACAAGGTATAAAATGTCTAGGATGGGGCCGTTGCGAGTTGTATTTATGAGCCGTAACCTGAGAGGGGAGATTGTTCGTTGAAAGGGGATTGCAGAGGAAAAGGTATTGGATGGGCGATTGGGCGGGACCAAAGGTGAGGAGGGAGCCTGCCTGGGTGGCATTTGTTTTTTTTTTTTTTTAACAAAGAGAATTGCAAAGTCTGGGTCAAAGAGAGCGGCCATGCCAAGCTTATGAACAGCTTCAATGGCCGAGACGATTCCGGCAATGTAAATGAAATGGCCAATGCCATGACTCCTGCTCCGAGCAGCCTTGAGGTTGAGGTTGAGGATGGGGTTACCGTGGTGAAGCTGGGATGATGATGCAGTGCTCAGCCAAACGCATTGTCAATCTTGGCACGGCCACCCTCGGTTGATGCTGGATTCGGATGCTTCTTGCTCAGCAAGGCTTTGGCTCTTTGAGACTTGTCCGTCTTGTCCTTGTCAGTAGGTGACCTGGTGGTGGTGGTATCGTGGTCCATGGCAGGACCGGCATCACCGTTGCCGCGATTCTTGGTCAGCTTCTGCGAGTGTCGTTTTTGCGACGCGGAGGCGCCCTCCGACGACGGCACTGCATCCTGCAATCGTGACTGCGCCTCGGTAGACGACCGGCTGTGAGGCGGGCTTGTGGCCTTGGAACTCAAGCCCGGTACAGTCGGCGGTACTACCCGCTGGTCGCTGTGGCTTGCCCTAAAGACGGGACTCTCAACTGCTGCAAGGCTCGTTGAATCAAGTGGCATGTTGTAAACGGCATCTTCTTGCATCGGGTCGATAATGTTGATGCCGCTGGCTGGGGTCCTGGTATCCCGAAACACCTCGTTCTTGTTGGCCGCCATCTTGGTCAAGCCATTCAATTCTGACTGGGGCAGAGCTGTGGGAGATGCTGTGCTAATGTGTGAGGTGATGACACTGCCAGAGCCGCTGCTTGGCTTCTGCTATAAAATGTGAAGTATTCTCGATTAGCCAGAGGGGAAAAAAAAAAAAAAAGAGAGAGACAAGACACACATCAAACACAAAACAATAATAGTAATGAAAATGAAAATAATAATAATCCAAGCCCCCGAGAGCGGAATTGGAATCATCATACCGGAACGTTGACATATGCGTCCAGTTTCTTTTTCAACACCTCTGAGCGCACTGGCTTGGCAAGGTAGTCGTTCATGCCGGCAGCCAGACACTTTTCTCTATCGCCCTGGATCGCCGAGGCAGTCATGGCGATGACCAGAACCTGGCGTACAGCCTCAATGTTGTCTTTCCTGATAAGTTTTGTTGCCTCATAGCCGTCCAGCACAGGCATCTGCACATCCATCAACACAATATGGTATGGTTCGCCTTCTTCCGCCTTCTTGCGTAGGCCTTCGAGAGCCTTCAACCCATTCTCGTATGCGCTGACATTGGGATACCCCAGTCGCTGCACGTACTGAATGGCAATTTTCTGGTTGATGGGATTATCCTCTGCTACGCAGATGCGGACATGTTCCTTGGATATCTGTGACAGGTCCAAAAACGGATTTGGCGAGGCTGCTCTGTCAAAAGGGCATGTCATCAGCGAGTATCGGTCTATTGGCGGCGATGCTTTGCCAAGCGCATCGCCGGCAGACACATCTGCCTTGGCCTTTTCAAACGTCACCGTGAACCAAGCAGTTGTGCCCTCGCTCTCCTCGCTTTCCAGCTGGATCTTGCCCTTCATCATGATCTCAATCAGGGATTTGCATATGCTCAGGCCCAACCCACTTCCACCATACTTCCTCGCGGTACTGGCGTCTGCTTGGCTAAAGGGCTGGAACAGCTTCGCAAGCTGTTGCGCGGGAATGCCGATGCCCGTGTCCCGGACCCAAAATGTGAGTGTGGCAGTGTCGTTGGTTTCCAACTCCAGCCGCGCCCCGATTGTGACACTTCCGTCCTCTGTGAACTTGAGGCTGTTTCCTATCAGGTTTCCCAGAACCTGATGCAGTCGAATGGGGTCTCCGTAGATGAGCATGGGTGGCAAGTTGATGTCTTGGATGATCTTGACATTCTTCTTTGACGTCTTTTCTCGATTGCTGTAGGACACGGCTCGGATGACCTCTCGAACCATCTCCTCGGGGTTGAAGGCAATGATGTACAGCTTCATCTTGTCAGCTTCCATCTTGGAAAAGTCCAGGATGTCATTGATCACAGTGAGCAAAAGGTCCGCTGAGACGCGAATCGAGTCGGCCATCTCTAGCTGCTCCTTGTTCAAGTTGCTATCCCGAAGGAGTTCAGAGTTGCCGATGACACCATTCAAGGGTGTTCGCAACTCGTGAGAGACGTTGGCGAGGAAGATGGCCTTGGCCTTGGCAGCTTCCTCGGCCAGCTTGACGTTGCGCTTCGCTTCCGCCTCGGCATTCTTGGCCTTGGTCTCTGCCTCTCTGGCCTTGTCGAGGGCGCGCTTCTGTACGGAGACCATGGAACGATTCTCCGCCGAAATCTTCTCCACGTTCTTCATCGACAGCGCGTTGGAGTAACTGATGCCAATCTGGTTCACGAGGAGCTGTAGAACGGTGACATTTCGGTCGGTGAAGGATCCGGGCTCGCCCTCGAGGTACAAGACACCGAGCAAGGGTTTCGTGCCGTGCAGGATCGGAATGGCTATGATCGCCTTGCCGCCTGGATATCGCTGCAGCCAGGGCTCGTTTACGTTACCGAACCGCTCGTCGGCGAAGAGGTCAGGAATGAAGACGGACTCCCTGAAGCGAGTGCAGTAGAGAACCACGTTCTCGGCAATCAGTGTCGATCCGGAAAGAGGGAGACCTGGTTTATGCGCGGATGCGCCCTTTTCAGGATCGCCGCTCGCTGCCACGCACCACGATCGGCTGTCCGCGTCGCCGCCATCCTGGACGATAATGGCAGCCCGAGTGGCGGAGCCGCCACAGGTTTGCAGGATGACATCGCACATCGTCTTGAGAAGCTCATTCACCTGCAAGACGGACGAGATGACTTGCGACGAAACAAGAATCGCGTGTAGATCAATCATGTCCAGGGCGGGGAGGCCGGCGCCATCTTCTGTCGGCGTGCGCATCGATCCTCGCCAAGCGCCGATCCGTTCACCCTGCATTTCCGACATGGCGTTTGACGGGACCTGCGTGAGCTCGTCGCCGTCGTCCCCATCCACGGGTCGATACGGCCCAGCCGGTTGCGCCGCCACCAAGTCAGTCTGGATACCAACCTCGGCCGTTCGATGATTGCGCGTGGGACCGTGAAGGAGAAGGCTGTGCTCTTCCTCGATGGCAGCAGCCACCCCGCCGGCGGCGATTTGGCGGTATAAAGCGACTGCGTCTTGCAGCGCGGCTCGCGCGGATCGCCTTGCGCGGCGTCGCACGAAGAACCCAGCCATGAGATAGTTGCCCAAGGCCTCTTCAAAACTGAAATTGTGCTCAGCAGCATGGTCCAGCGCCTCTTCGTAGTCTTGGATGGCTTGGCCATGATTTTGTGACAGCTCCGCCACCTGGGCACGGAGTAGACTCGCCCAAGAGCGATAGTTGACATCGGTGACGGTTGACCACGACTCCATCTTGTTTACGTGTCCACGTAATTCGCCAACGACCTGCTCGGTCTGTAGGGAGAAGTCGTCAGTTCGGGAGCGAGGGTCTTGCATCAGTCTTAGTAACTGGCCAGTTCGGGCAAGTCCATGGAAGAGCAGGATCAGCCGGCTGTTCCGAGCCGTCCACAGCATGGGCAGCTTCTCGATGCAGCGGGCTCCAATCTCGACGGCTCGCTCGTAGTGACCAAAGAGGAACAGCGCGCAAAGCTCGAGGCTTTCGTAGAACAAGGACGATCGATTGCTATCCTGTGTTTGGCTTGTCAACCAGCTCTTGTACACAGCGGAGTCGTGCTGCTCGTCAGTCATCACCTGGACAGGGTCATGCGTGGACGTCTTGCCCTGCAAGGCACGGCAAATCTGCCGCGTAGCTACGAGAAGCGAGCCGCCACGGGTATCGTAGGACCAGTTGACGATATCCTCGCAGCCAAATTGACAAAAAGACTCCAAATCGGCGAGGTTCTCGCTGGCAAAGAACCTGGACATGGCAGAGAGACCATAGCTGAGAATCATGGTCATCCGGTCACCGCCGACCGCGGCAAGCTCGACAGCATCCTCCATCTGGTGGATGTTCAAGGCCACGGAGTGCTGGACGTGTCTGACGAAACAGGCATGCAACATTTGGCCACGGGCCATGGAGAAGGCGTCCCGCACTGAATAGAGGAGATCCTGGCAGTGTGTACCCATGTCGATTGCAAACTGGACCATGTCAAACCGAGCCAGTGCGACAATGGCGATGTGGAGGAAGGCCATGCCCGATTGCGGGAAGGCCCCTTGAGAGAGATGCATGTCGATCATGACTAGGCTCAAGTGATAGAACTGTAAACAGTCGCTCCACCAAGCGGCAGACGCAGTCTCCGACAGTACAGCTCCAATAGACGCGGTGATGGGCTCGCTCTTCTTTTGCGGGTTCAGGAGAGACTGGCGATCTAGGCCCTGAATCTGCTTGACGAGCTTGAGGAACTTCTTGTCGCACTTCTCGTATGTCGGCTCGTCCTCGAGGGCGACCCCAAGCGCTGCGAGGCACTCTTTCAGAGAGATGAAAGCCGCCAATGCATTGCCGTTCTGTGCGAAGATGCGAGATTGCAACACATATGCAGGAGCCTTGTCGACAGCCGACTTCACATTGGCAAAGATGACTGACAACAGGTCATTTGCCGTTGACAGCTGCCCCATGAACAGGTAGCACTCTGCCGAGCGCAGGTAAAGCTGCATCGTCTCGTCGTAGGAAACGTCTTCAGCACCGTCGACCCAGCAATTGCTCTGGAGCAGCTCGATAGCGGCACCGTAACATTTGGCGGCTGTGGATCTGGCACCATTCTCTGTCGCGGCTTGAGCGCAGTCGGTCAGCAGTTTGCGAAACTCTTGGCGAGCGGGAACGCGCTTCAGAATGATAGGGACCGCTTCGCAGATGTGTGAGGCTGTGCTGCCCTGTTGCCTCGCCTCGACTGCGTAGTACTTGAGCAGGGTCTGAGAGATGATGAAGTGCATCCGCCTCGAGTTGCATTCCTTTAATGCCGCCGAGGCATTGATATATCGGTCATTGGCGAAGCGGAACCGGTCGTCAACCTCGCTAGGAACGATGATGTACGCCTGGATGGCGGCTTGGAGGCCCGCAATGGCTTCGGCTTCCGTGTATGAGTGCTTCGAAAGGTCCGGATAGTCGAACTCGGCCCGCATCAATAGGCTTATCATTTCAAACGAGAATGAGTTCCCCAGCAAAGCAGCCCACGCGAGGACGGCGCGCGCCGCCGGCGGCAGCTCGTCCAGCCTTCTGGTGATGAAGCCCGTGTCCAAGACGTCATAATCCTTCTCGCCCTGGAATTGTGCGAATAGCTTGTCAAGGTCGAAGTGCCAGATGCTGTCGCGATAGTCGTACCAGATGCATTTTTTGCGGTGGCATGCGCGCAGCATCTCTCTCATGTAGAAGGGATTCCCAGCCGTCTTGGATTGGATGACTAGTGCGAGAGAAAGGATCTCGTCCTTTGGCCTAGACAGAGTCGCGGAAACAAAATCAACAATGTCGGCTTCGGGCAGAGGTGTGAGACTGATTCTCGTGACCCTTGGTCGGTTGTTGCGCGGGATCTCGTCCCGATCGGCAGGATGTATTATTTTGTCCACCTGCTCTCCCGAAAGCTCTTCGGGTCTATACGTCATGATTATGAGCATCCTCATTTTAGCTCCGATAATTTGGGTTATCAGCTCCAATGACTCATCATCGGCAAAGTGCAGGTCATCGAGACAAAAGCAGATGAACTTGTGAGTGGTGAAGACGCGTAGGATGTCCAAACAAGTGTTCATCAGACGCGTCGTCTTGGTTGTGGTTCCCGCGCACAAGAACTCCTGAGGTGTTTGAGTCCCGGAATTTACGGCTTGGTTCAAGGCGCCTGGCGAGCTGCCCGGCGATGATCCGCGCCTTTTGGTACTGAACCTTCCGCTGCTACGATTGCTAGACTGTGGCGCATTTGACGATGTCAAACGAAGCATGGAGCTGCCCACAGCATCGGGCGGGCCTAGTAAGAATTCGGGCAGCCCGAGAACTCTATGCAGCATGGGCCACACAGGTCGGACATACTGCTTGAGGCCCTGATGAAATGGCGTCTCGGTATTCGTTTCGCCCCAGACTTGTTTGAACAGAGATGACAGAAGCTTGAGCAAAGGTCCAAATGCTGTGCGCCTGGCGGTGTCGAATTTGGCAGTGGCACAATAGCCGCGCCGCCTGGCCTCACCCAGAACGCTTTGCACGAGGAAGCTTTTACCCAGCCCGCCAGTTCCTTCAATCGTGACAACCTCACAGTTGCCCTGTCTGCGAAATTTGGCAGCGCCCAGCTGTCGCGAAAGGCTAGAGCCGCCAGAATCGGTTAAGCCGAGGCGGCTTCCGTCCGGCCCCGTGCTATCAGCGGCACTTGCAGTATCTAGCGACATGGAATGATGTCGCTCCCAAAACTTTGCCGGCCGAGGTTGGGGCCCGGATTGGTTTGATGACACAGTCTCGTTCGACAAGGTCTGGGTGTCGGACAGAATGGACGGATGGAAGCTGTTTTTAGGGTATCTAGGATCTGTCACTGATCCAGCATATGTGAATGAACCGCTCCCCCGATTCGTGCCGTCCGCGGAGCTCCCGCCGCCTTCACTAGAAATGTCATCAACGGCACGCTCATTCATCAAGCTGGAACCGTCAGAAAATCGGGTCGAGGCGCGGTTGCTGCTAAGTGAGTGACTTCTGGATACACGGTCAATGACTTTGATCAGTTCGTTCCGTTCCGTGTGTCGTCCAAACATGGTCGACGGCAGAACGAAGAAGGATGAAACATCCCTTGATGCAATCTCCATGTCTCTAAGCGCTGCCAAATCGCCATTCGCGAGAAGCTGCTGCACACTGGCCAGATCATGACGCAGTCCACTGGCTGAGTGGTAACGGTCGCCAACGTTCTTGGCGGTACATTTCTGAATAATTCGTCCAATAACATCGGGGACGTCCATCCGCACCTCAGCAACATTAGGCACTCTACGTCCAAGCACGCCTTGAACAATGTCCATGGGAGTCTCTCCAGTATAAACAGGTTGCTGTGTCAACAGAGTCCAGAGCAGGATGCCCAGTGAGTAGATGTCGGTGCGAGCGTCGGGCTCGGCTGGCATTCGCCCAGTCTGCTCCGGGCTGATGTAAAGAAGCTTGTTTTTCACGCCAACCTCTTTGGACAGCGTTGACCAGCCGGTGCTTGTCAGGCCATGCTCAAAGGTCCGCAGACCTGACCCAAATGAGACAATGCGAACCTTGTTTTCTTCGGCGTTGAAGTGAAAGGCATCCGCACGAATTTCTCCATGTATCAGGCCCTGCCCGTGGTGAATTATCTCCAGGCATTGCACTGCGCCAATGGCAAATTCGAGGAAGTATTCAAGGTTCATCGGCTGCTTTCGTCTGAGCAGCTTGGGACGGTATGGCAGGTAGACAGCTCCCTCTTTGCGCGCTTTGTAAGAGGCGGGGCCAAAATCTATGATTTCTGACAGGAAATTGTGACCAGGGTGCTGATATATGGCCACTGTGATGGCCCCACGGTCCCCAGGTGCAGGATTCAGTCGAATGAGATCGATGGGTTTGGCAATATGGTTGCCGTCCGGATCGGCGGTGGCGGTAACATTCTTGGCGATCTGGAAACCTCGCTCTTCTCGAAGATTGTGAAACGAGACTCGGGCGACGACGGGTTCCTCCACCACAGGAAGTTGTTCGGTCGACTGTGTGGGCGTTGACGTCGGCTGTGGGAGTGGTTGCGGTGTTCGAGTGGTCTCTGTGCTATGCGCCTCTGATAAGGGGACTTGATTGCCGTGTTCGGAGGTTGATGGACGGCCAGGCTGCAGCTTCGGAACGGATCCAGGACGGGATTCATTTTGCCACGAGCTCGTATGAGGCGATGGTGCATTTGGAGAAACGAATCGAGTTCCATAAACGGCCCTATTTTCACCCCACAATGGTCAGCAGCCTTTCCAGAGTCCTCTTGTTGGGCCAACATCTTCTCTCCTGCTTTTTTGATTGCATGCTTCTGGTAGATATGTATGGGTTGCAGTCAAGATCGCTGGGCACACAAATGATGAAGTATTGGCCAGCAAACCTACCAGAAGTCGTAGCTAGTATGCACAGGATCCTTCGATTCATCCCAAGTGTATCCCGCTATCTGGCGGAGGCGCTCAAAGAGTCTCGGTGGAGGAGGAGGCGAGTCGAGGGCATCGTCAGGCACCAAGGCGGCACCGTCCATGATGGAAGACGAGGCTGTCGACAGAGTTGCAGCTGCGCCGTTTGATATGCCGCGTCGATAAGTTTTGTCGGATCCGGAAGGTAGAAGGGGTGGGGGGAGGTCGGTCAATAAGTCAAATAGCTATTACACCTGCGGTCGACGACGATAATGCACACCCGTATTTAGCGCCCATCCTCGGTCGGCCGGCGGCGAAGCACGAGAACGGAGGTGAAGCACGAATCCCGAAGAAAACGGCCCAGGACGGACAAGGGAGGATGGGAATGGCGAGCGTTAAGAGCGGAATAACGTAACGAGCCGACTACGCACGCGGTGTGTGTTTGGCGGTGGACCAAATTGCAACATGAGATGGATCAATGAATGGGGACTGCCAACTGGTGGGCGAGTCCGCTCCAGGGTGCTGCTTCTTCTGCTTCTTCCAGCGCTTCTGTCGTCCAATGCCGGCGCATGCTGACGTCGCTTGCGGCTGGAGTGCCCAAAACCCGAGGACCCAGCCATCTGGTCCGAGACCCAGCAACTCTACCGACTTCACTCCTAATCGTGTTCCATCCAATGCCAACCAACCCACATGAGCATTTTTTTTCTCGGCCACGACCATCAAGCGGAGATTGCCGAATAGCTCCAGCGCCATCAATTGCCTGGTTCCAATTTTCCGGGTCAGTAATCCGCAAGTAATCCGTACATAGCAGTAGTAAGCAAGGAACCACCGTCTCTCAACATCAGCCCACTTCTGCCTCGCGCCCCTCGAAGAATTTTTCTCCCATGTCCCGAGATGCGATGAGAGATGACAGTTAATCTCTGTCTTGGTTTCCGTTTCCGCAGACCACCAACCAACCAGTCGTGCCCCGTATGTAGCCTGTCCACTTCAGTGGCACTCCCCACCAGCTGGCACCAGCTATTCTCGTCAACATTCGTCATCATTCGGTATTAGTTTGATATTCGCCGCTACCCATGGACAATTTCGGTAGTCACAATAGTGCAAGTGACGTGGACACGGCCAGCACTAACCGCCAATCACGAAGCTACGCATGCTCTCGTACGGCAATCATGTTTCCTTCAAAGGCATGAGGCGCATAGTTAACCCCGTGTGTGTTGGTAGCTTCGCATAACCTAACGTTTAAAAGATGGACCATATCCATTGAGCAAGCCATTTCTCATTTACAACTCATCATGAGTATCAGCATGTACATTTCTGAACATGGGGCAGCCATGCCATGTCCAAATCAGAGCGGTTCAGCTCCAACTCTCTCTACCTGAACCACGTCCAATAATCCGAAAGCTGAAGGGGAAGAGCCTGTCACCCTGTGTCTATGCCAACCCGCCCTTCACGAAGGCGTTGATGAGATTCTCTCAAAATGACCCGCTGTCCCGTGATGCCACATGTTTTCTTCTTCTAATTCCTCTTGTTCCTCGTCCACTCTAGATATTCCGATATTACTTTAAAACCACTCGTGAAAAATTAACTAGATTCTTCTGCTCCACAGGTCATACTTCCTGTTCCTCGGTGATCATGATTCAGATGGCCGTCTTGAAAGTAGAAATCGCCGTCACCCCGACATGATCCGCCCATTTGGCCCATCACGTCACCGTTTCTTCTTCTTCTTCTTCTGCTTCTTCTTCTTTAAACCTTCAACTTCAGGTTTGTTTAAAATACGATGTGACTCACTTGAGCTGCTTGGAAGACTTGCGGCTGTGCCCACCGCTGGTGGAAACCTTGGACGATGCGCGCTCTCGGGTAGGCAGCTCAGTACCGTTGTGGGCGGAGCTGGCAAAGTTGAACGACTGGGCAAGACGTCGCTCAGTGTTCTTGCGGGTGTTGACAAAGTCGGGGTAGTTGAGAGTCAACTCAACAGCGCCGTTGACAATGTGGTCAACGGCTTCCACGCCAAGCATAAACGAGTGGTCCTGGTTACCGACCTCGTATCGCCAGCTGCCGAATCGGCCACGGGAGTAGATGCCCATATCCTGGAGCTTGGGCAAAAGCTCCTGCAGAACACCCTCACGCTCCAGGGAAGGAGTAGGGTAGCCGTGATCAAAGGCGCGGTGGTAGGTGGAGACAATCTCGTCCTCGGGCTTGATCATCTCCGTGTTGATAAGACCCTGAATGCTGTCCTTGAGCAGGTTCTCAACGTCAACAGGCTTCATGGAAGACTGGGAGACCTCCAACATGATGGACCAGTAAGGACCCTCCTTAGCCTCGGAAGAAGTCTTGGTGCCGTCAGCCAAGTACAAGGTAGGTAGCTTGGCATCAGACTGAGGCTGGTTGTAGGGAGAGTAGTTGGAAAAGATGGTGGCACGGTAGAAGGGGCAGTTATCCTCGGGGAAGTACAACTGCAATCAACCAGATATTAGCTCGCGTTTTACTTGCATGGCGAAATGGTCTGCAAAGCTTACCCAGCACTTGTCACCGATGCGCTCCGGACGCTCGCCACGAAGACCAACACCAACAACATGGGTGGTGGAGTAGTAAAGGCCCTTGGTCAAGGTCTGGACCTCCTGGTTGCCCATCTTCTCGGCGAGGTGGTCAACAGCCATGGTGCTGACGAGCTTACCATAGCCGATGGTGGTGCCGTCAGCGAAGGTGACGACCTTGTTCTCGGCGTCGACCTTGGTGACCTCGCCCTGCTTGCCGAATCGCTTCTTCTCCTTGGGCAGAGTGTCGGCGACGGCAATCCAGATACCACCAGTGCCATCACGGGCAGGGAATCGGAAGGTAGCGTTGGGGCCCCAGTTGCCAGCAACCTTGTTCAAGATGACGTTGTTGATGACAGTCTTGATATCGGGGGCGGCAACGCGCTCACCGAGCCACTCGCACTGCATCTTGGTGGTGGGAACAGCCCAGACCTTGTAATTGTAAGGGCGCATGAACATATCGGCGATGCCCTGGCCTAGCATCCTCAGAATCCACTGATCAAAGTCCTTGGGCTTGGTGTTGGAGACGCGGCACTCCATGGCAGCATCAATGAGGCCATTGACAGCCTTGACCTGGTCGTCCTTGGTCAGGATGGAGATGTTGTTCTGGAAGGGATAGGGGACCCAGAGGCCCTTGTAACGGACGTAGGAGATACGCTGGTGAGTGTACCAGTCGTCGTCCTTGGGGAGGGCCTCGTCAATGCAGTCGTCAAAGTACTTGTAGTGGGAGAAAATGACGTGACCACCAACATCGTACAACTGTGCATTTGCCCGTTAGCCATTTGCCAAAGCCTTCCCAGCATGTATCGTTATATCGCGCCAGGGCATCTCCAACGAGAGTCAATCTTCTTGCTTAGGAGCACTTACGAAACCCTCATCGGTGACGTCAGTACTGGCAAGACCACCAGCCTTGTCTGAGGAGTCGACAATCAGCCATGAAGGACCGTTCTGAGACGAGCAGGGTGTTAGCAATCGATCATTCGCGCTGTGTTGGGACGAGCACAGTGTGGCGGTAAGGGGCTCACAATCTGATTGAGTCGCTTGGCAGCACCGAGACCAGTAGGTCCCATGCCAATGACGAGGACGTCAACGTTGCTGAAAAAAGAATGAGTCAGTAAAGAGTTTCTCAGCATTGCTAGCTCATTGGGTAAATAGAGCGGGCGAAATCCGTGAAGGAGCTACTCACATGTCGGCAACCATTGTGGGGAGTGTGGGAGTGACGAGATGGGAGGTGGGGGAAGAAGAGATAGAACAAAGTGTTTTGTGCAGACGAGAATGTCGGCGGCGGCGTAACGCTGAGCAGTGAGTGATGCCAGATCAAGCAAAGGGTATGAAGTGGGAGAAGAGATGTATATCTCGACGAGCAAAGCGCGTCAAACTGGGGGGGGGGATCCGTAAACACTGAGCACTTGCTGTAGATAAAGTCTCCCTTGAGATTGCTTTCCTGGAATCCCTGAGCACGTTGGCTCTGAAAAGGAGACGGTGAGGGGGGGTAATATGGAGGGGCTGGAATTATTCTGGGTCCAGGGGAGGGAGGGGGAGGGGAAGGGGAGTTGGCGAGGACTTGGACCAACAAGAGGCAAAGAGGGTCCCTCATCAAGCCACTGCTATTTTCCTTGTCCCGATAATAATCCGTCCCATCTTCTTTAGCGCACGCCGCGAGATTGAGCAACGCCAACGCTAGTTATGCCAGACTCCCATCCGCGCAACTGCATTCCTAGTTTCCTTGCTCTTTGTCACTGTCTCGGGCCGCCCTGCCAGCCTGCCCCAGGTTCGGGCGAAATCGATCCAATCCAGTCACTTCACCAGCCACCAGTGTTAGTCCAATGAGGAACACAAACTTCAAGTTTGGTACATTTGTGGTTTCTGTGTCACCACGGATGGCCTGCGGTAGCATTTGTGGGATACCAATATCATACCCCAAGCCCTTCTTCCACCCTTCTTTTATCTCTCTGATTGCGAAGTTATCAACCTACCCCCCCGGCTTCATTGGACAGCACGTTTTCTGTCCTCCGTGACCTTCATCTTGTGCGAGATTAATCCGTACCAGCACACATTCTTCCAAGACAAGGAGCTTGTGTCCCGTCATGGCCCACCCGGATGGCCACTGGGCAATTCAAGCTACTTCATTGGCCAGTCTGATCAGATCGCTTCTTGTCAGGTTTGATTTATCTTTTCTTCATCAAATTCGTGAAATGCCCCGAATTTGGGATCCGTTGCGGTTCGGTCACAAGAAGACGGAAGTATTAGCTTCATCTACGGAACGGCCCCGTCCAATTTGGATTCCGTCACTCCGTACTACGTACATAGTAGCCGATAGCCTGAGTTCGGACTGACTTAGGAGATTGGAAAGGAAACTTTGTAGGCGAGCTGCATTTGTTATTCATCCGAGTCCAGTCCATGGGCGTTGATAAACGTTTGCTTTTTCGGTGACAATAAACTTGTTGTTCAAATTAGGTTGATCAGAATGCTTTTTTCGAGTGTGATGGAAATGATGCCATCCAAGCTGTGTCTGCCCGTAATCTCTTTGATTTCATCCTGTGCCTCGGGGGCCTGCAGCTTGTTACCCGGTAGGTCTAGCTGGCGACATGGCTCGTTGACCATTGCGAGTCGATGCGTCGTCCTTGCGAGTGTGAAATTACATAATACCGGAGATCGAGTCGCGTTTGACAGCGACGACAGGAACCTCTTGATGTCTCTGCGTAAAAAGGAGAAAAGGGCGCCTGGGGGCTACCCTGTGCCAACGGAGCTGCAGGGTGCACGAGGTATTATTAGAACGTGCAATAAAAAAAATACAGAAAAAATATGTGATCTGCTGGTTATTGTAATATTAAATTCGACTGCTCCGTTGTAAGCTGCCGGGTCGACATGTCATGCCAACAGCGGATGTGCAGTCATACTCATACTCGTTGTGGGTTTAGCTACTCCGTAATCATTTCATTTCGCTCGATGAATCACCACCGACGAGAAGGCAACCCCACCAGACGCAGAAAGGGGGTGGTATTGGTCGAGGCTAGCAGCCACGTCATTCCTGGCACAGCGCCGCATCGTCATATCACTCAGCCACTCCCACTTGGATCTCCCGACAAGAGATCGTCCAGCCGTCATTACTGGAAGTGGATTAGCCACTAGTCCCGTGAGAGCCTTTGCGCATGGAACGACACGTCCTCCTTGAGATCCTGAAACAATGGCAGATCAAAGATCGACTTTGTGCCGTGGATCACATTTCCCTCTCGGTGGACAATTCGGCCTACATACATACGTCCGCCTCGAGGAAAGGAGAGCACTGGGAAGGGGGGTCTGGATAATAATAGTAGTGGTCCCAGTGGACAAGCGGTGGTGAAGATGACTGCATCGTGCGGTGGGTTCTGACCCGTGGAAGTCTATTGTTCGGAGCCAGGATGACGGTCTGCTCCCTCGTTGCGAGATTAGATGACGGGACACAGTTGTCTCGGAAGGAGCGTTACAGGATCAGCGGACACATGGTTGCCAGCAGCAAGTTGAGGAGGCCAAGGGCGTCCAAGGGCCAGAGATCCGTGATGAATTTATACTCGTTGCCAAGCTTCGTCGCCAAAGGCTGGGCGGAGCACTAGCGATGCTCCTGTTCGGGTCGGGATGTTCGCAGCAGATGATGTGTAAAGCCTCGGCCGGGAAGAAGAAGCTTGAAGCTCGGCGCAGTTGGGTTGGTGCGTAATGCAATGCAACAATACAACGTGAGGCGAACTGAGCGAAAGAATCCGCGGCTGGCCGGTCCATCGAATCCAGGAAGCGATCGACAACGTTTAATTACTTCAGACAAAACCCTGTGCAGCAACCATGGCTCGAGCCTTGCTCGCAGTCTTGAAGGATTGCCAGAAGCCAATGGACACTACATACAATACTCGTCTTTGAAAGCGATTTCGCCCAGTCGCATACCGCGACAAGAAGCACAACACATGGCGTGACTGGGAGCGCCTCGGTGCCCGCTAGTTCCGCCGCCATGTCGCGCCGTTCTCGGGATGTCAAACAATTCGAGACGTGACCTATTGACACTCGCGCCGTGAGTAATAACGCGTCCCGCGGTTTGTAACCGTTTCGTGGTAGGGCATGATTCAAGCATCCACTGCCTGGACAGCGAATATGCAGTGTATTATGTAGTAGTGCGAACACACGGTGGAATGGGTCATGCCCTTATCAGCCACCAGTGGCCACCATTAATTATGTGCTCCGTCCATGTACACATGTACGGACGTACGGATTAGACCACCCCTTATCGGGGCATTCCCGTTGCTGGCAGCGGTGCTGGTAGCGGTGCTGCGCGCTGCTGGACCCCCCGCAGACTTGTGCACATCTTGCAGCGTCAATTGCTTGATGGCCCGCCCCCCGTCGCGTCACATCTCATCACATCACATCACCGTCTTCTCTGCAACTTTATCTGCTGAAAACAAAGGCATCGGATTGCACTGCCTGCCACTGCCATAGAGTGCCACCTGATGAGGAGGATTGACGAAGCAGTGCAGGGCGCGGAATGGGAATCCGACCCCCACCCAACTCACTTGTCACTCTAGGTGTTTAGTTAGCATCAGACGCACCATTCGCCAGGGGGGTGAGGACATCGGGAAATCGGTGCTGGGCTCTCTGCAATTTTTTTTAATTGCCCCCTTCGTCACCACGTCCATTCCCCAGGTCTCCTGTTCTTGCCCCCCTCCACCACGCACCACGCACCACGCACCACGCACCACGCACCACGCACCACGCACCACGCACCACGCACCACGCACCACGCACCACGCGCATCAGGGAGCATTGGAGATAAACTGGCCCTCAAACCTCTTCGTCCTTGACCACCTCTTTTCCCATCTACACCACCCCTTGTTTGCCAGGCTCAGCTGTCGCCTTCGCTGTGCAGGCTTCATTGATTCTTCCATTCCTCCCATTATTGATTTCTATCGTCAACTCCTCGAAGCGACGCCCCCCTTTCGTCTTTCTGTCTTTGGTTCTTGTCGCAGACCTCGCCAGTTGCATAAATCGGCAATCCACACTCCCTTTTTTCCTAAGCCAATACTTGTTGGACCCAGCGCCTCTTTTTATTTCTTTGCTACTACACTATTATAGGACACGGCAGTCCGTCCGCTCGTTTGCGCGTCCGCCCAAAAACTTAAAACTACCTGATAGAAGCGTACCACCTTTATTCTTGGAATAACATTCGACAGCGCTTTCTCGCAACGAACGACCTCCTCGCAACTCCTCCGACACATCACCACCATCGTCATGTCCGAGGAAAAGTCGCGCGTCTCAGGCGAGGTTTCCCGCGGGGAACCTGTCCTGCCCACTGTCAACCCGCAGATTGAGAAGCCTCAGCCTGCCAAGTCTGCTGTGCACCCTGTCTTCTACGTCATGTAAGGGCTTGAATCCTCTCCGCAACTCTGCATCGATGGCGCGACGATGCTAACCAGTCGATTTCTTCCCGTCTGCTATAGTGTCTGGATTGGTTTCAGTTCATCGGTTATTCTGTTCAACAAATGGGTCTTGGACACGTTGAATTTCCGTATGTTGCAATCGAGCTTGGACGCACTCTCAGCGTTGCACTTGCGGGCATGCTGCTAATCAAATTATGCGCACAGGTTACCCCGTCATTCTGACGACGTACCACTTGACCTTTGCGACTGTCGTTACCCAGGCCATGGCTCGATTCACCACTCTTCTGGATGGCCGAAAGACTGTCAAGATGACTGGCCGTGTTTACTTGCGAGCTGTTGTGCCTATTGGTCTTTTCTTCAGCCTCAGTCTGATCTGCGGCAACTTGACCTACTTGTATCTCTCCGTCGCTTTCATTCAGATGCTCAAGGCCACTACTCCTGTTGCTGTGCTTATCGCTGGATGGACACTGGGTGTCTCCCAGCCCAACCTGAAGCAATTTCTCAATGTCTCCGCCATCGTCGTGGGTGTCATCATTGCTTCCTTTGGCGAACTCAACTTCGTTTTGGTCGGAGTCTTGTTCCAAATTGGCGGTGTCATCTTCGAAGCTCTTCGCCTTACCATGGTCCAGCGTCTCCTGAGCTCTGCCGATTTCAAGATGGATCCTCTGGTCTCTCTCTACTACTTTGCTCCCGTCTGCGCCGTCATGAACGGTGTTGTGGCTCTCTTGTGGGAGGTCCCCAAGGTATCCATGGCCGAGGTGTACCATGTTGGTCTCTTCACCTTCTTCCTCAACGGTCTCTGCGCCTTCATGCTCAACGTTTCGGTTGTGTTCTTGATTGGCAAGACCTCGGCTGTCGTCTTGACCCTGTGTGGTGTTCTCAAGGATATCATGCTGGTTGTTGCTTCCATGATGATATGGGGCACTCCTGTCACCCCTCTTCAGTTCTTCGGCTACTCCATTGCCCTCGGTGGCATGGTCTACTACAAGCTCGGCTATGAGCAGCTCAAGGGCTACGCGGGCGAGGCTAGCAGACAGTGGGCTGAGTTTGGCGCTCGCAAGCCTGTTTTGCGCAAAGTAGCCATCATTGTTCTGTCCGTCTTCATCTTCTTCTCGCTCTTCACTGCCATGGCCCCCTCATACGCCTATGACCCTAGCAAGATCACCAACGAAGTGACCAGCCGTCTCGGCAAGTCAGGTGCGCACTAAATCGCATCAAGCATTGCGTGATAAGCTTCGGCCTTGATAATAGAGATACTGGTTATCTCACTCTGTCGCATGCAAATTGCAAACCTGGTGTCACAAATGAACTCGGGCACTAGTTCCGCTGATATCGGCTCCTCGACGGGTGTTGTCTCCTGTCTTGGCCTCGAAGTCGGCTTTTTTTCATTTTAACTCTTTTTACCGGTTTTCTTATTTTCCCCTTTTTATTCCCCCAGAAACTTGTCGGACGCATTGGACTGGGCTTTCTCTGGCTTAGTCTTTCAAACATGGACTTTTTTCGGACATCGTTGCCGGAGATCTGGAGAGGTTTCGGAGACTCGGGCGCTTGACGGGCGTCTCAACGTGTATCACTTATGGAGGCAGACTCGGAGCGCCGTGCGCAGGCGCGTCCGCGTCAAATGGATGGAGAAGACGCGGGAGCTTGCATCATGAAGGGTGTCTAATTTGATGTACTTTAGACGGCGTTGAATTCTTTTCATAGAGAAATGTGGAAATGAAAACCCTGGCAAATTCGTGTACTTTCCGACATTGTTTGCATGTCAATGGCACGAACAATGAACGCGTTGTCATCAACGTGGCTATATTCCAGTTATCATGTCCTAGAGAAACCTACGTCCATAATGCGACATGATTCCTTGCCACCACCAACATACTTCAAGAATGCGTGCCTTCCCCCTCTGCCTCACCACATGGTCCAATTTCGCCCCCTCCCCCCTCCTTCACAATCACACAAGAACGAATTCGCAATGCAAATATGCCTTTTGGGTTTTTTTCTTTAGGAGAGAATTGTCATCTTTTTAGTTCTCCTTTTTCGACATGAAAAAAAAGGAACCTTTCATAACGAGCTCCATTGAAAACCGTGGTTTCCAAGGTTTCTATTGAGATTTTCAGAAACCTGATGTTTTATTCATGTACTCTTTACATCCCGGGTTCCGCCAACTCCCTAACCGATTTGTGGTGAAATACTTAGAAACCTGCATGATGTTAGCCGTGTGTTCCCATGGTCGTGCACAACGGTGGTCCTTTTAAATAAAAAAGGTGGCTTTCTCTCCACCCCCCGGTGCCCAAAGCAACGGTGCGAATGTGAAGCAAGAGCCAGCTTCCCCATAAAAGGCCAGCCTTTTTGTCAAAACAACGCGAGCCAGGAGGGAAAAAAGTAAAATTAAAAAATTTAACGTACGCAGAGGGGTGAAGAACCAGCGGTTCTTGCCGCTAGTGTAGCGCTCCTCCAGGACCTTCTTGACGTTCTTCTTGGCGTCCTCCCGCTGGGAAACCTCCTTGAAGGTCTCGCCGGAGATGGCGCCCTTGAGGCCCTCGAGCTCGAGTGTGTACCGCGTGGGCATCAGGTGGTTGTAGTTGATGACCTTGATGAAGGGCTTGATCTTGGATCGCTTCTCCTGGCGGCTCTTGGACATGCGGCGGGTGATCTTGGAGGGGTAGCGCTCGATGCCGGCGACGACGGCGTGGCCGAAGGGGTGAGGCTTGTTGCCGTTGTCGACGGGCTGGATGATGACTACCTGTTTTTGCAGGTGTTAGCGCTTGTTCCGGGCCATTGGGGGAAAAAAAGGGGAGAGGACAAGAAAGAAAGAAGAAGAGTTTGGAGGGTTTTTTTTTTTTCCCGCTTCGCTGTCCCGAGTCGCGATAGGATGGATGATGGTAAATCAGTGCCCTTTGGTAGTCGGATATTTTGTTTTGGAGCCATTGGCTTGACGGCGGGTTTGAGTGCGCTTGTTGTTGCAGGGCGTGTTTGCATCGTTGTTGAATTTTTTGCTTCGTGCATCTAGATATCCCGGTTCCAGACGATTTAAACTCACGGCGACGGGGATGAAAAGCGATGTTGGAAAAAAAAAAAAAAACCTCGTGGTTCTCCTCTTCCTCCTCGGGAGTGAGTTCATGACTTTCGTACCTTCTTACCGGCATATCGGCCGCGGGTGATGATGGCGACTCGGCCGACCTTGAGGAACTTCATTTTGTCCTGCTGCGTTGGTCGTGGATGTGGTTAGTTGGGAGGAGGTTTTCGGCGTCGTGCTCCGTGAACCAACGCAAATTTGCTGTTCAAAATTTCGGGGGTTTGTGGGTTTGGGGCAAGCGAGCTCGCATGTGTGCGGTCACGTGAGATGGAATCGTGGGTCTGGTTGCAGAGGTGCTCTGTGATTGATTGGACGGGGCCAGCTGGGGCATCTCGACAACCCTTCCTGGGTAACGAACGACCTTGCTGGGTACGGACTACATTACATACTTCAACATCTTGGAAACTTACTTCATACCCCACGGCGACCAAGACACGATGCCTGCGCCCACGTACATCATCTCTCGGGTCGCTGACCCCATTTTTGCCGTCTCTATCGGCTTGTCGGCTGCTGCGATGCGCATCAATCGCGAGGAGAAGTCCAAGGGCCAAACGACGCGGCAGACGATTAGCAATGGATTGAGGTATAGTCTGGCGTATTCGTTGCGGTCATCTCGATCCCGATATTGACATGTTAAAATTCAAATGCAGGCGTATCGGATTGTCCAAGAAATCATCAGCGTGATCTTTTCATAAATCATTACCCCGATTGTATCGAAATTGGAACGCCTGCTACCATTTACATATGTAATTCACAGTTCGCAATGAGCCAGAGCAATTACCCCAAAATACAAGAATTTCTAAGCCGGGTGAAGCCGTTCAATGCCCACCAACGTGCAGGGATGACTTCCGACTCTCGTCTACCTACTCGGTACACAATTCGCCCTTTCATGCGTCAAAGGACGGCCCATACTCCTTCTTCAGGGCCTCCCGAACAATCTGGCCGCACAGCTTGGCCGTAGGGTTTACGCTCACGGCGAGACCCTTTGCAATCTGGTTGCCGTAGCGGCCGCCATACGCCAAATCGTGAGAAGCGGCCTGCTCAAAATCCACGCGAGACCACTGCGCTTCAGGCCGATCGCCATGAACGTCCAGCGGCCGGTCTGTTAGAAGCTTGGATGTGCGGAGGTAGATGGCAGCGCGTTGGGTGTACGCCATGGACAATGTTCGCGCTGCTTGGGGCGAGATGGGCGTCGACGGCGTCGCCGGGGAAAGTAGTGCAATTAAATGCCCAAGGTCGTTGAGAGTGCTGACGGCCGCGGCCTTCTTCTCGGCGGCGTCGGGCTGCTCAACCAGCGGAAGGGGCATGCCGGTGGTGATCTGGAGCAGCATGGCATCCCCGTAGAGCCGTCTCATTATCTGAGCGCGGTTGTTGCGAGCGCTAGCGTAGTTGGAGAATTCTGAAATCAACGCATCCAGGTCGACGAGACATTGCTTGTATCCTTGAATGGCAGTCTCGTTGGCATGCTGTGATTGAGACTCGCTGAATTGCGCCTCGATGGTTTGGATCCTTGAAACGATGCTTCGCTCGCGTGATACGAGGCTGTCGTAGCTGGTCGAGTCTGTGACGTGAGGGTCGCGCGGGAGAGACCCGTCTATGACGACGCCCGCGGCAGGGTTGGACTCGGGGTCCTTGATCTTCTCGAGGACGTTTACGTCCCGCGTGCTCAGGTTGACGTAGGCCATTGTGTTGTTGGTGAGCTGTCCAAGCAAGACGCGATGCTGGTGGAGGTGGGGTAACAAGTGAGGTGAGCGGGCAATGGCGATCAACATGGATGAAGTGAAGATGAAAAAAAAAAAAAAAAAAAAAGTACTTGAACCGGGCACGAAACGGAGAACAGCAAGTTATCGCAGAGCTCGCAGCGTCCTCGAATGCGGCGGCAAAAGGCGGAACTCTCCCCCTTCCCTCCTCCTCCAACCTTTTTGTCAGAACCCCACCCGTGCACGGCCCTGCCGAATGCCGAACCCGCCAGCACTCAAAAGGCAACCAATCGGCCACACTCGGCTTATGGACTTGGGTTCCCGCCGCCGGGGAGGCCAAAAAAAAGGGAAAAAAAGGCACGGGTTTGATTCCGCTCGGGGCGGGCTGTTTTCGCTTCAACGGAATAGAGGGGCCGGCCGGTTTGGGTAGGCCGTACGGGAGAAAGCCTCAGAAGTCGACGCATCTCGTTCATTCATGAAGCACCTTGTTCATTGCCCTTTTCTCGGCTTCGCCCGCTTCGCGCACACCCACTCTCAACAAGTTAGACCGCGAGATGCCATGCGCGGGGCCTTTCCGGGGTCACGGCCGCGCCCCTGGCTGACGACATGGAACATGGAGGCGCGAAACAAACAAGTGAGGACTAACTGAATCTTGGATATTCCGGAATGTGACGTGGTTCCCGGATTTCATATATGAGGTACATGCCACCCCTTATTGTTTTTTTTTTTCTTCCTCTGTTTTTCAACCAGCCCGCGCACCGCCCCCCCCCGGTGACCCGTGATATATCTTCAGTCAACCTGTCTTTTGAATCATCACACGCACGCATCTTGCACGCCGCCCCGGGCGCTTGCAATTAGAAAAAAAAAAAAAGAAAAGAAAGGGAATAAAGAAGAAGAAGAAGAAGAAATGGCCCCCTCGGCAATCTCACCACCCGCCGACTCGGGCGTCGCTCGGGCCCCTTCCTCGGGCAACTTCGCCGGCTACGACCACGTCACATGGTGGGTTGGCAACGCCAAGCAAGCCGCCGCCTACTACGTCAACCTGTTCGGCTTCAAGCGCGTTGCCTACCGGGGCCTGGAGACGGGCAGCCGGTACTTTGCCTCGCACGTTGTGGCCAACGGCGGCGTGCACTTCGTCTTCACCTCGCCGCTGCGGTCGGCCGCCCACCTGCCCGCCGGGGAGGCCATCTCGGCCTCGGACAGGAAGCTGCTGGGCGACATGCACGCGCACCTCGAGAGGCACGGCGACGCCGTCAGGGACGTGGCCTTTGAGGTCGACGACGTCGAGGGCGTGTACCGCAGGGCCGTCGGCGAGGGGGGGGGCGGCGCCGTGGCGGTCCAGAGTCCCGCGCGGCTCCTCGACGACGAGCACCCCGAGCACGGCAGCGTCACCACGGCCGTCATCCGCACGTACGGCGACACCACGCACACCCTCATCAGCAGGGGGGGCTACTCCGGCCCCTTTCTCCCGGGGTTCCTCGAGGAGGGCAGCGGCAGCAGCAAGTCGACGACAGCCCTCGGGCCCGACGTCAAGCTCGCCCGCATCGACCACTGCGTCGGCAACCAGGACTGGAATGAGATGGCGTCGGCCTGCGCCTTCTACGAGCAGTGCCTCTCCTTCCACCGCTTCTGGTCCGTCGACGACAACGAAATCTGCACCGAGTTCAGCGCCCTGTCCTCGGTCGTCATGGCCTCGCCCAACAACCTCGTCAAGATGCCCATCAACGAGCCCGCCCCGGGCAAGAAGAGGTCCCAGATAGAAGAGTACGTCGTCTTCAACGCCGGCCCGGGCGTCCAGCACATCGCCCTCCTGACGGCCGACATCGTCGACGCCGTCACCAGCCTGCGCGCGAGGGGCGTCGACTTCATCACCGTGCCCCCTGCCTACTACGACGCCATGCGCCAGCGTCTCAAATCGGATACGCGCGCCTGGCGCCTCGCCGAGGACCTCGACACCATCGAGCGCCTCAACATCCTCATCGACTATGACGAGGCCGGCTACCTCTTGCAGATCTTCACCAAGCCCCTCATGGATCGTCCCACCGTCTTCATCGAGATCATTCAGCGCAATGGCTTTGACGGTTTCGGCGCCGGCAACTTCAAGAGCTTGTTCGAGGCCATCGAGCGAGAGCAGGCCGAGAGGGGAAATTTGTAAAGAAAAAAAAAAAAGGATTTTGGAGGCGGTCGAATTTTTGAGAAGAGGAATTTAGCATTTTTTTGTGTGTGTGTGTGTGTGTGTGTGTGTGTGTCCTTCTTGGACATCTTATTTCTGTCTTCGTCACCCCCCATCCCATGCCCTGAATGAGCCCACGGCGAAAAAAAAAAAAAAACATCATGCCTTTGTCGCTTTCATTATCTTTTTAGCCGTGTAGAGTAATTTTTTTTAACCAAGTTTGACACCCACGGGTGGAGGATATATATTCCCTCCTGGTCGTCCGGCAGCGCCATACGACTTTACTTGAGACGAAACAAGAACAAGTTAGAAAAAAAAATTCATGAATAATGCTGTGATCCCTCTGCACGCCAGTTTCAGACAACGATCAAAGGACTTGAAAAAAAAAAACCCCCCACTATAAAAGCATCGCTCCTGTGACCGTCCATGCATGCATTGTACACCATATATGATGAACTTGGAAGAAATCAACCATCCACTTTTACCGGCTATAACCCCCCCTGATGCCCTATCCCCCCCTCTCTCAAAACCACTCGTGCAAGTGAACTCGAGTCATTGCCGTCGTTCCGTTTCCTCTATGAGTCCACCTCCATAGTTCCGTTTGTTTGGGCATGCGTGTCTCCGTTCTGCTCCACATCGGCCCATGGCTCGGCATCGTTTTGCACGTTGCTCTGGCATCCCGGACAGTTGTGGATGACCTCGTGCGCAAAGACATCGCAGTCGATGCAGAAGTGGTTCCCGCATACTCGGCACGCATATCGCCCGCTCTCGCTGACCCCTTTGGCCTTGGATTGCCGTGACTCTTCCCTCGTCTTGTCTCTATTGGCGGCATTGTCCTTTGGAAGAACTTCCGGGAACGGACACAAGCACGAGAAACATGCGACGGACCTCTGGGCATCGCGCCACGAGACCTCGGCCCAGTTCCGCAGGGGGAACAGATGGTGATAGGACCGAGCCAGGTGAGTAGATAGAATGAGCGTCAGTCCGCAGGCCGGGCACTCGGCAGGCAGCCGACACACTCGGGCTGAGCACCGCGTGCAAGCGTACCCCTCGCGAATGGGTTTGCTATGGCACGCACAGAGGCTGATGCTTCCGCTCGGCGCCAGTGTCCGAGATGGGAATCCCGTCATCAACAGACTGGCTGTGCTCTGTTCCTTGGTCCTCGTCACGGGGGGTGTCGTGCTGGCCATGAACAGGTCTCGGAAGTGAACCTCGTCCATGGCAATGTTGTACTGTGAGCCATCTCCGGCATTCGTGCGCGAGCACAGGTCGGCACAAATGGCAACCTGCGCGGAAAGCCCGACAATGGCAACCCGTATCTTGTCCGCAATCAAATGTGCAATGGTCTCGTGGATATCCCCGGGATCGCTCGACAGCAGAGCCCCGTATATCACGAGGACCTCTCGTGTGCCATGCGATGGTGCGTGGCTGTTTGTGATGATTTCCCATGTCAACTGAGTCGTCCTGTGTCACCCGCCAGTGCAAGGAGACTTACAACAGCGCACCGCGGCACATTTCCAGCGCATTCTGTAGGCTGGGGTTCCCCTGGGGATCTTGCCCCTCGACGGCCTTCAATCGCTCCATGTGGTCGGCCGGGTTCCCACCCAGCTCACTTATCCTCACGGCTACACCATCTCGCATGCCGAAGATGCCCAATTGCGAAATCGGGTTCTGCTCAAAGTACTCCTTGACAAACGCCATGGCGTAGCTGATGGTCAATCGATATCGCGTGGGCAGCAAGTCCTTCTCCTTCATGGCAAAGGACATGTCCAGAACTAGAATCATGTGTCGTATTATGCCTCTCTGCAAGGGTGTCGTGTCACGCATAAGCCTCCGCCGTTTCTCCGCCTCGAGGAGCGAGAGGTTAAGCACGCCATCCTGGTCCTCCTCGGGCAGGTTGGTTTCCCATGTCCTTTTCGACTGTTCCCACGCTTTCGCGCCATTCCCGCCCTTCTTGCGCTTCGATCGGGCAGACTTGTTGTTGCGGGAGATGGGCCCTTCCTCGTCCGTCACCTGGTGATCGACCAGGTCATCGTCCGACATTCCATTGGCGACAAACTCGCCGTCCGAGTCGGCCATGGTGCGTGGGTGGTGATCGAGGTATGACGATGATTGAAGAGTGAACACTGAAGAACAAGCGAGGCAAGGCGAGGCAAGGCGAGGCTAGATGGAAGCTTATCGACTTCACACAGCCTTGCGCGTCTCCACACTACTCCACACCGCTCCACACCAGACGACGACCCACTGCAGTGAGCTCCCCCACCAATGACAGCAGAGAGGACAGCAGAGAGGAGGCGTCGACCTCGTGTCTCAGCCCAGTACCCACCTGGGTTTTGGGCAGAGCTTGGAAATCCCATTCAGGAGTCTAATCTGGCAGGTTTCACCACGATCCAACTCATCTAAAAGTGCTTGGACTTTATTACATTAAGTCGCCACATGGGGTATATTGTACTACGATAAGTCGTGACTAAATTAAGCACTGCAAGCTCGCAAGGACTGCGGCAGTTCACATGAGCTTGTTGGTTCCAATGTTTTGATCCAGCTCTCCAAACCCTTCTTCTCGCTCCTCATTCCTCGGCATGCCTTCGCCCTCCCACCATCCAGTCCGTCCAACCACAGCCTCTTTTCGTCGCCCAGTGTAGCCACGAGCGAAATTCTGTTGGCAAACTTAGCTTACCTTGTGTGACTAGGTATCCAATGGCTTTTTATCTTCGTTCGTAGTCGGATTGCTGCCCAGCAAACTATGACATGTTCGAGTCGCTTTGTCCAGCCCGATATATATAATAACGTCGTACATTCCGTCAAGCATATTTGTCATCCGACAACGAATCAAGTCGTCGATTGAAGTGAGAGATGATGAACATGAAAGAAAAAGTAAAAAATAAGAAAAGAAAAAATTTGGGTATGCCCATTGAACGCCGTACCCGGAAGGAAGAATATGAAATGAAAAAAAAACCATTGGCACCATGACTCGCTCATTCATCATCAATCGTACGAGGCGGTAGTCTGCATCGGCCAGTCGTCCTCGGTAATGCTTGACCAGAAAACCCACACAGCCACCACAGACAACAGTGTGAACAAGGTCTGGAACAGGGATCCGTCAATCTTGCCACTCGTGCCGTCACAGATGTATTTACTGATCGCATAGTTGAAGACTTGTCCGGTCGTAAACAGTAGCGCGGCGGCGACAAGGTACAGCATGGGACGGAATTCTCCCAGAATACGCAGGACCAGAATTGCTTCCAAGACGAAGAAGGCGACGAGGAAGATGAGAGGCATCAGCTGATAGAGAACGTATAAGGCGATGTGCCTGTTAGGGAGCTTATAGCTGCTGTCCCAGTATTCGGTCCATCGGAGCCCCGTATCCAAGCTGATATAACCAGTGCCGATGAACAAGGCGGCGGCAGAAACGAGAACAAGACCGACGGAGAGAGCTGTGCCATCGTCAATGAGTTGATAACCGATGACGGCGTTCATCATGAGAATCCAAGTCGTGGCAATTATCAAGCCAATATGGATGGCAGTGAAGACCTGCTTGAGAGTTAGCTCAACTGCAAATGCGCAACATGTACACGTATCAGACTCGTCCATCCATACCACGCGAACAGTTGAGTTGAGTGGAAATTCGCCAACTGAGAAGATTTCGCAGATGCTCATCAGAATGTAACCAATGAGGAACAATTGCATTTCCCTGTCGAGTTGTCAGCTCTGCCACCTCTTTCTTGGGTTCTGGGATGCACGCGCGTCTTTCTTACCTCCGTCCGACAGCGGCTCTTTTTCTCTCAGATCTAAGCAAGAGCAGGACAGATACCGCAACGGCAACGCCGCAAAGGAGGATGGAACCCAGGTTTCCCAGATGGCGGTCTCCATTCAGAGAAATACCCTGCAGTTGACAACCCCCCCACGGTCCATTCTGGTCGTGCTGTGGTCCCGAGAAAAGCTGCAACACACGTGTCTGTCAGCTCAAAGTGGCCAAGGAGCATGCATTGAGACCTTACATTACAGACTGGCAAGGTAGAGTCCTTGCAGAAGTCCTGTCGCATCATGTTAGTCGTGTGTATCAAACTGCCATTGCCCACATTTTGGCGAAGATGGAGGAGCGTACGTCGAACTTGCCGAAATCCGTCGACCCCATTGTGGTTATCCTGACTGTTTTGCAGCACGATCAGAGGTCGCATCCACGGCAGTGCAGTAATGCCGTGACGCAGAACCGCGAGTGGTCGTCGCAGACGAACCAGCCCGCGACAAGACAAGAATTGATGCGAAATGATGAGTGTTTGGTGCTGCCTTGGCTCGTTCAATCGCACGGTCTTGTTGAGGACGAAAGACGCAATCAATCAATGATGTATGGCGGCGTGATCTCGGCGAACTCGAGCCGGATGAGAAGGAGGCTGGGGGTAAACAAATCCGGTAGTGGTCGTGAGCAGTTGTAGGAGCGGGGATTCGGTCTGATTAGAAGCACGCGATGGAACTATGGAATTATTCGAGCTATGATCGGTAGCGACAGGTCTTTCGAGTCAAGCAACACCGTCGGGACCGTGGGTTTGCAGCGTATCGGTGTGTTGAATGTTGAAGGAGGAATTGCAGGTGCAGGAACAAGTCCCTCGAGATGGAGTGCGTGGTCAGTGCGTGGTGAGTGTGGTGGGCACTGGCACTGGTGGGCACTGGTGGCAGAGGACTAGAGGGGGCGAAGAAGGGCGGCGCCAGCTAGAGTGGGTTCCAATGACCTGGATTGTAATAAAAGGCTGGGCCGGGGGTCGGCCAATGGGAGGGCCGCATTCTGCTAGCTGGAGAGTCAAGAGTTACATATGATTACATGTAGGTGCGTGGCAGACAGGCAGGCAGGCAGGCAGGCAGCAGGCAGGGGTGCTCGAGTGGAGGCGGCGGGCGCCCGCAGCAGCGACTTATCATTAGCAGTAGTTACGGAGGAACGCGGCATGATGCTCAGACCAGACACACGTCAAACAAACTATCAGTCGGCCATAAGCAAAAAAGGACGGTTTCACAGAAAACGAAAACTTTTAATTAATTATAGCTAGGTTCCCTAGGTAAACTAAAGGGTATTACCCTTCTAATAAATTTTTTTTTCTTAGAGGGTTTTAGAGGCTAGAGAGTGGGTTGGCGCCTCGCACCTTCCCCCTCCCTAACTAAGCACAGAAGACTCGGCTATCATGAGTCTTGGCGCAAGCTTCTCTGTCGAGGCCGTCGTGGCGTCTGGCCAAACCGCGTGCTCTGGGCAACGCCATTGGCCGGCCGCGATCCGCAATCTGTGTTGAGTCTCCGTACCAGACAGACAGCTCGCACCGATCTGCAAGTAGTGTGAGTGCCTGCCACCTTGCCGTGCGACGAGCAGGAGACTAGCAGGAGACTAGCAGGAGACTAGCAGGAACACAATCGATTCAGTTTTCATGCTTGTTCTTGTGCCTGACCCGCATCTGCTAATAATGTTCGGACGTACATGTAGAATGAATTGTAATGTAAGCTCCTCCGTATTACTCCGCGCTACCGCTTTGGCCTAGGCACTGATGCGACATGGTCTGTGCGCCACGCAATCTGCAGGAACGGAATGCGTGTGGGTTGCGTTCCCGGTTCCAAGCCAAGTATCCCAGGAAGGTATTACGGAGGGAGCATTGATGCGTAGATAGAGCGCGACATGTTCCCGTCTCTCTCGCGACTGACTACTTTATCAGTCACGAGAGATGAAAAATTCCCGACTTGTCCTGTTCCCACGCACGGCTCAATCCCTGTCATAGGAAATGTGTACATATTCTGGGATATTCTGGCATCTTGCGATGGCTTCATGGTTGCGGCACGAAGGGCATATCTTTCGGTGGGAGTATTTCTTTGCCTTGCGACTCGTGATTTGTCCATCTAAGCGCCATAAATCATCGTTAGGTTACAGAACCCACCGAGCAAACAACGGAGCCTGCTTCCTGGCACAAGCCAGCCCAACGCGCGCCCCAGCAACCAGTCGGTGCCGTCCCCAGAGGTTTCAAGAACCTGACTCAAACGGCCCCCAGCGGTAGCGGTCGATGGATCAATCAAATGCAATCAATGCAATCAATGGTATGATTGGGTGAACATGTAAAAAAAAAATCAAGGGCACGCCGCTGCGAGCAACGTAAATCACCATCATACCAGCTCATGTATTTGACGATGATAGGGTAACGGAGGACTCGCGTGCCCGACCGCTGTGTCACGTAATTTGGACGTGCTAGGGCAAGTCGGGGATTTGCCATCAATATTAGGCCTTTGTCACGATAAAGTTCAACCTGTCTATCCAATGTGAGGGTCGGAAATTAAAAGCCCTGGCTGGCCACGGAGCTCGACTTGGCTGCTCACGTGCACGTGCACGTGCGCTTTCGAAGCCGCGTTGAAGAAGCCGGGCACTATTCTTACATGTCCTTGACGGGGAGCGATTGAGACGAGTGCGCCGTGCAAGTGCATATGAAGAAAAGTCAGTCCCTTGAAGAACAACCAAACGAGAAAAGTCTGCTCACTCTCAGTTCTTCGCTTCTTCGCAGGCGGAAAGAGAGCGCCGCGGGGGGGTTTCGCGATGCACTATCACAGACATTAGCAGAGGGAGAGAGGAAGCATAGGGAAAGCGGGCAGTGGTTTGGGAAGTCCGTTTCGCCTGACTGTCATTGGAAACAGTTCCGAACTCCATTTCTCCGTGCTCCGTAGAATCCATCTGTCGTGAATAGCCGCTGATGCCAAGCTAGCATGCTTTATAGCGTCATGGCTGCTGGACGGCGTCTCGCTGTCAATTCCAGACTCTGAGTCCAGATCGTGTAGATGGCGTTCGTGCACCACCACCAGGTGGCTTTGGTGACTCGGTTGACATCATGGTGAGAAAACCCTCACTCGGCAAGCCGGCTCGGAGCTCAACCCAAAGAAGTTGTGTGTGGGAAAAAAAAAAAAAAAAAAAAAAAAAAACCAAGCACAGCGTAAGCACAAAATGTCCGCATGCTTCTTTTCGAAAGCAGCCGCGGACAGAATACTTCATACCACGCGAGTCGTGTGCCTCGGAACGTGGCGAGGATGAAATCATGGTAAATTTATTTTGATCAGCTTGAGAATTCTGGCTGAAGTGAGGTGAAGATTGTGACGCCCCCTGGACAAATGGGCGTAGAACAAAGGAAACGACATCCATGGCGACAGGCCAAGAGCGCTGCGCCGATAACTCAGAACCAAGCCTAACCCCCCCTTCCCTTTCCCTCTTTCGATCATAATGAATTATATTCCGCCACGTCGCATAATAGGCGATCAAGACTCCAAAGTTGGTGAGAGCTTTCACTAAACATCCCCCCAAGACTTGCAAACTGCTTCAGCATGAGCAACTTTTAGTTTCTTTGCATCTGCCATGAGGTAACCCTTTTCGTCGATTGGAAGGTACCCATCTTTAACACCCATTTGATAGCAATTTATATTAAACCTCGATCCATCAATTTGATCGCCCCGATTAGTTGCAGTGCACTTTAATCATGTCAGTACGAGATTGAAGCTTTAAAAGGGCAATGATGTACATACGTCTCCGAGGCCGTGATCATACTCTGCCTATATGAAGGTTAGAGTATTGGACTTTTCAAAGTTGTAATGCCAATGCTAGAAGATGCCTACTGAGCACTGGTAGTTATCACGGCAAACTTGCATGGTCAGCTGCCAGTTGTATATCAATTTGCCCTTTGCATCTTTGCTATGGCAGGCACACAAGTCGTGCCAATGATGATGAAGCGCCACAACAGGCAGGATGACGGGAAGGAGAGCGAAAAGGGGACGCATGGTGAATTGAGACGTGTTGTTGTTGAAGTGGGAGTTGAGAGTGAATGGCAGGCAGGATCTGGATATGATGTCTAGGAAACGAGCGATATATATATAATCCGTAAGATACGCGAGGATGAAGACGAGGCTCTATCTAGGCAAGGGCGTGTTTAGGCAGAATCGGGAGGGAAACCGGTCATGAAGTCGGTCAAGATTTGATCCTTCCATGAGCGATTATTAACCCTTCACACCGTCTATTCATGCCAGGCCTTGCAACTTCCGAGGGTTGGTTGGTTGGTTGGTTAGCTGCGAAGAAGTGCTACGAGGCACCTTTCCTGTGTACGGAGTAGTAGTTGAGACTTACATCTACGACTTTGAGACCAAGTACGCGTAGGTAGGTAAAAGACGCGTCCGTTTTCTCTCGGTCACAAGCGAGGCACCCCGATCCAGCATTCGTACTCGGTCCTCTGTACATAGAAACGGGGGCGACTAAACGCGCATGGGCATGGACATGGTTGGTTGCACGCCAAGAGCGGCTGCAGCCGACTTGGCCACTTACACATGTATTACTTGTGCGTTTACGGATCCGTACGTACATATTGAATCGCCCTGTTTGCCTTGCAACATGGAGTCGTTTCACACCCATGACTCTGCGACTCCGTGGCCCCCATAATTCAACGGCGTTATGGCCAGGCATCAATCCATGGGCTAAATGGATCTCATTGGCACAAGTCCCGACTTGTGCCCATGTCTCTCCGGAAACACCAAATACATATTTCTCCTTAGCGGTGGCTCACCTTGTGGGCTCAGGCTGACGTAGTCAGACTTCACAAGGTGGACCGTGTCTAAGGAGATACGGTTGGATGCGGCCGGGACCTTGCCGATCGGCCCGCTCCTGGTTCCCGGCTTTGCTATGCTCGCTAATTCAGCGTTTATCCCAGGCACAAGTAGCAAGTTTAGCATGATTGCATTATGATTATTATTATTATTTATATCGAGTACTCCGTACAACGGGGCGGAATGGTGGAGTAGAATGGTTGGAGTGCGTAATACGGATTTTCAAACGCGCAGCAGTAACTAACTGCCCCTAAAACAGATAAGTACCCCCGCACGTGTTTTTATACATGTAGGCACCTAGTATTAGTTATTACAGCTAGCTACCTTGGCTACTTGAGGGGTGCTACACGCAAGATCGTGCTTAATAAACACGCCCTAGGATGATAATGGACATCCGAGTTTGCTGCTCCGTAATAGTGCCGGAGGATGCGGTGCCTCGACATGGTTATGCATTTAGTAGATATGGTCTGGCTAATGTTGTCTCTCGCCATGGCGTTATTATGTGAATACATCCATGTGTCTAGTGTGAAGTCAGAATTCGTAATCCTTTTGTCACGTACAACATGAAACATAGCCATCCTTTGTTTTCAACTCCAACTTCATTCTCCTAGCCCGCGCGAAAGATAGCCTATCCAAAGCTCTATCCAACTTTGAGATGAAATTTCTTATTACTCTTAGCTTCTTTGCCAGCGCCATAGCGCTCACAACGCCACCTATAAGGGATTCTAACCAGGATCATATCTCGTCCGTGTCTTTTCTGCAACGCGACATGGACATGCAGGACGTTTCTACTATAACTAGGTACGCCAAACACGTTTGAAAAAAAGCCTGATTTAGCAGTCTATTTCGCTCACAAAATTTCTCTTCCTGTCTCTTAGACAAGGGGTAGAAGCCGCGCAGCACACGTTCCTTAACAAACGCATGGAAATCCAATTCAAACACCTTTATCTGTTCCTAAAGGAACAAAATCAACTGTATACCTTTTAGGAGTAACTATTGAATTTATCGCGGGGGGAGTCTGGGGAAAAGTAAAGCATCGTAACGTCTGGAAGTCTTTTTGTCAACAAATGACCTTCTATAACTCTGGCACTCAGGCCGTCATGGTCACCACCTTCAACAAAGTCATGGGCGCAGTAATCTGGCAAAAGTTGATCCCGCCAGATGTCGTACTTGGCTGCACAGAGGTCGCGCCCTTCTCGGGTCAAGATGTCACGATACATATCGTTGAGCAATCAACCAACTCGTAAACATGCAGTAGTGGTTTTTCAATCATGCAGCAGTACGGATTAACTAGGCCTAAAATAGAAGAGTCATCTTTCTACGCAAATTTTCAAGAGGAGTGACCTCGTATAATTCTTAGGGCACGGGAACTAGCTAGTCCACTTGATAGAAATACTACAGGCCGCAATAGAAGCTCTGTATCTCTAAAGGAAGCCTATAAACCCCTCTTGTATAAAATATTGTGAAATGCCTACATTACAGGAGGTCACTCCTCTTGCAAATTTAACGGCGGAGGTACCTCTCTTTTGTTTTGGGCTAATTTACTACTGCATGTTTACGTGTTAATCGCGGGGGTGGATTAGGAGGTTGTTGGCCAGGGCTGTTTTTACATGGTAATATGTAGTCCGCATTCCGTATCATTCATTACTCATTACCCCTGTCCCGGCTCCCTATGTATGTAGGCATTCTCGTGGACTCTCTCGATCGTGTTTCGCAACCAAGCAGAGCTGGGAGCATCAGAACAAGTTGCGCGTGTGCGTCATGAAGGTTCTGCCTCGATTGTTGGTCACATCGAGGCAAGCAAAAAGGGCCAAAATCCTGATTAAAAACACACAAGACACGGTCACGGTTCAGGCTTCTCACGCGAAAGAATATACATACGGACGGGGGAAGCCGAAGTTCATTCTCGTCAAGGCGCCGGGCAAAGTCAACAAAGTCATCTCGCCAATGGGAGCTGTGGGATTTTTTCTGCTTTTTTTCTCCGACGAAAACGGAGTAGTCCGTATGAATTAGGCTATAAAACACCTGCCTCTCTCGGTTTGACCTCGATCCCTGTCAACATCAGATGCAGCTTCCAGGAACGGGGCTCGCCACTGGCACATCCAAGGGTGATTGGGACGGTGCTTCCTGGCAGTTTGTGGCCTGTTGTTAATATGCAAATGCAGCTGGGACAAATCCTTATGTGGGTACAGCGCCGGCCGGTGAGCAAGAAATCACAACTTCGAATATTATCAGAACGCTTATCACAGGTGATTTCAGCCGGTCACTTGCTCGGCAGGATTTCTACACATTACTTGAATACGAGCATCATCGTCATTTGTGTTGCAACAGAGCAAGGCTACGTAGTAGACGTGTGTCGCATCTCTCCACCGTAGATGCCGGTATCGCAAGGCGAGACCAATTCAACCCGCCTATCTACGGAGCGTTGTGTACGTCTCGCACCCATTGCCACCATTGTTGGTTTGGCAGTGTAGAAGTTGGACGGCGCCTGGATAAAAGACTTGCTCTTCACAATGTCGTGCCAAAAGCAGATCCCCGCAGCCAAGCAGATCAAGTCGACATGAAGAAAACGCTGTTTCAAAAAAAAAAAAAAAAAAAAAAAAAATCATAAACCCCTCACTTCAAGTTTTTCCACCATCCTCCCTCGACGTCTGCCTGGGCACCTTCTCATATGCATTCGGACTGGGCGCCCTCTCCCTCCTCTCCTCTCCTCGTCCACCCTTCCTCCCGTGCGAGTGTCCATGCCCGCAAGCACGCGCTTTCTTGCCATCCCCTCTGCGCTTCTCGGCGTCTGAATCGGTATCTGAATCGGATGACGAGGATGATTCATCGCTGGATTCGTCTACGCCCTTGGGCTTGTGGTATATGCAGCATACTGTATGTAGGTCGAAAAAAAAAAATCAGCTCCTCCCTAGCCCCTTACCCGACATTGTTCTCGACCGAGGAGGGAGAGTCATCCTGGGAGGACAAGAAAAGACATAAAATAAAGACGTACCCTTTGAGCTCTTCCTTCCTAGCCCCTCATTATCAACCACATCCTCCGCCCACTGCACCGACCTCCCCGTGGCGTTGTGCGCGCCCCGTAGACGCAGCGTCCTGGGCGCACCCTGTGAAATAGACTGTGGTGTCTGCGCCTGCGTGATCGTGGTCGTGGTCGTGGTCGTGGTCGTGGTATTCGGCGCAGGTGCACTCTGTCGAGATGATGGTTCAGGCATGGCTGTTTCTGCTGTCGTCGAGAGAATCCTTGGACAGACGGACGTTGGCTGCGTGATCTGCTTCGTGATGTCTCCCCCTCATTTTCCTCTCTAACATGTGGAGGAACGGGATTTTCTTGAACTCGTGGGGAGTTGGAGACAAGGGGACGTCATTTTTGACGGCTCGACGCTGACGCTGACGGTCCGCTGGCAGCCGTGCAGCCGTGCAGCCGTGGCACTTATGTAATGTGGCCCCCCCCCCAATCAGGTCTCAGTCCAGGCCACTGACCTTTTGCACCTCTTTTGCTCCAACTTCACGACACAGCCCAGCCCCAACAACCCATTGCACATCTTTCAGTGAAAGCTCGGGACGGAACCTCGCCCCTTTCGCCCCGAGAAAGACGAAAGAAATCCAGACGATGGCGTCGCTCCGGTTCTGCGCCGCCCCCGTGCGATTGGCGTCCTCGGTCGCCCGAACCTCTCCTCTCGGCGCCGCTCGGCACAACTCCTCGTCCACCTCCCACAGCTCGTCCACCTCGGCCATTGCCTACAAGGCTCTTCGGAACCGATCAGCTCCTCTGCCCGTCAAAAACCAGCCGCCAGCATGGTCCGCCCAGGCCGCCGTGTCCAACATCCTGTACGAGACGCCCACGCCGTCCATGGCTCCCCCGAAGCGCCACATCCTCAACTGCCTGGTCCAGAACGAGCCGGGTGTCCTGTCCCGGCTCTCGGGCATCCTCGCGGCCCGCGGGTTCAACATTGACTCCCTCGTCGTGTGCAACACCGAGGTCGAGGACCTGTCCCGCATGACCATCGTCCTGACGGGCCAGGACGGCGTCGTCGAGCAGGCCCGTCGCCAGCTGGAGGATCTCGTGCCCGTCTGGGCCGTCCTGGACTACAGCAACGCCGCCCTCGTCCAGAGAGAGCTTCTCCTGGCCAAGGTCAACATCCTCGGCCCCGAGTACTTTGAGGATCTGCTCGCCCACCACCGTGAGATGACGGCGGGCGAATACCACGCCGAGCACGGCGCCCCCGAGGGCGCTGCCGCTGCCGCTGCCGCTGCCGAGCAGCAGCCTCCGTCCCTGGAAGAGACGTCTGCCGATTTCCATCCCAGCAGGCTCGCTGCCAGCGAGGCCTTGCGCCACAAGCACGAGCACCTCAAGACCATCACCTACTTCACTCACCAGTTCGGCGGCAAGGTCCTGGACATCAGCACCATCAGCTGCATTGTTGAACTGTAAGTTGGCCAAAACCCCGGTTCTTCGGTCGCCGCCGCCCATCGGTCAATGCGCCAACTTGCTGCATGAAGGAAGCTAATTCCGTCACGCACAAACAAACAGCTCGGCCAAGCCCTCCCGCATTGATTCCTTCCTGAAGCTCATTTCTCCCTTTGGTATTCTCGAGTCCGCTCGCACTGGCCTGATGGCCCTGCCTCGCTCGCCGCTACGTGGACCCGTCGAGGAGCCTCTTCTCAAGGAGGCAGAGGAGGTCGTTGATGCCAGCCAGCTGCCCCCTGGTTGAAAAAAAAAAAAAGAATTGTTGGGAAAGTTGGTTGTTTGCCTTTATCATTGGTGGGACCATCTGGCGTCTGACGGAACTTGTGTATACTTTCGGGTTTAAAAATTTTTTTTTTTAAAAAGACAAAAATTTCTTCTTCGAAAGAATGAAGCAGCTGATTATGCTACTCGACTTTTATTCCTTGCGCCTGACCCCTGTTGGCATGAAGTGATGAAATGGCCTGACTGGTAGAGCTTCCCGGGGTGTGAAGGAATGCACAATACACATCTTCACCTCCTGCGTCGCACATCACGCCCCGTTGTTCAACGTAGCCTCCGAATGAGCCTAGCCCGCAATGCAGTCTTCTCTCCCCTATTGACTGCAACACATAAAACCATCAAGTGGGTGTAATGCCATACACTACTATACAACCCCCCGTGGTTCTCAACTCGGACAATATTCAGACACACGAATCGGTCCTCCCCGCCACCTTGGCCCTCTTCTTGGCCCCCTTCATACTTCTCCTCGGCCGACTCTTCTTATGCTCCTTTAATACGCGAGGCTTGTTGTTCAACCACCCGTGTATCGGCATCCTCGAGCCCACAAACCTGCCCTCGGGCGAATAGACGTCCACGGCCGGCCATTCCGGCTCAGCCATCTTGACGGCCTGTCCCGCGGACGAGACCCCGCCGAGCGAATCTTTCCTGTTCTGCATCATCTCCTCAAAGGGGTCCTTGGCCCTGGGGCCAGGGCCAGGGCCAGGGTCCTCCTCGTCCCTCGCAGATGCACAAGACTCACCCGAGAGGTCGTGGGAACAACGTCCAGCCTCGTCGGTCGTGTCCGGCGCGAGTGCCCCGTCTCTGTCACGCTGCATCTGGGACCATCTCTCAAAGTCCCGCGCTCTCACCTGCGCCACGATTTCGACATATCCGACCCCCTCTATGAGGATGTCAACAGATACGACGCGGAAGAGCAGCCTGTCGACTTGTAGACCCACGGCATTTTTGCGCGTCAGCGGACCGGCCCGCTTCTTGGTAACATCGTGGCAGAGCTTGAACGAGCCCGCATGCGCCATCCTGTCCCCCATCCCCGGAAGCGTGACGTTCTCGACGCCAGCAGACTCGCGCGTCTGGTCTTGAAACGCAATCGCCTTCTCCGTCATGGTGAGATGCTCCTCGAGAGGCGTGAAATTGTACACGAGGAACACCGTGTCTGGTGTTCGAGGGGTGATTCGGATCAGCCCGCCGCCGAGAATAATTGACTTGCCAGGTTTGACCGTGACTTGCTCGGGGACGATTCGCTTCTTCATAATCAGGGACTGCCGGTGCTCCTCCTTGACAAAGAGGTCCAGATCGCTGCGAGCCAGCCCTGGAAGATCAATGAGCTCGCCCTTGCCGTTGCCGAAAGGGACGCGGATCGGTGACGCCGTGGTGCCGGGCAGTGACGAAACGAGCGGCATCTCGGGATAGTTCGTGGCAGGCTGTGCTGGGGGAAGCAGCTCGCCCACATCCAGATGTTCCCAAGCCTCCTTCCGGCCACCCTGCCCCGTCCCAGTGCCATCATATGCCGACACGGCGCCTCGATCCGACCATTTCTTGCCCTCGCTCATCCTCCCCTTGGGATACACGGCCTCGAAGAGCTGGCTCTTGCCTACATTCACTTTTCCCACCATCCACCCGGCTCCGCCTCGACTCCAGACATCCTCTTTGACATCTTTGGTCCACCATGCTCGCCTCGCACTAACACACTTCAAGTTCCCCAGCCGCACACGGCCACCCAGTCGTCCCAGCGCATCGCGCAGCACATCCTGGAGATAGGGCATCATAGAATCCACAATCTCTTTCGTGGGCCCCAGTAGATCGCCTCTCGTGATGATGAAGCTCATCTCCGTCTTGCGATCATTCTGGAACTTGCTGGACCGCGAGCGGCGGTTCCTCGACCGCAGAGGAATGTCGCCCAACAGGACATTCAGGCGGGGGATCAGAGACATGGGGAAGTCGGCCGCGTCGATGATGTGATAAATGTGGTTGTATCTGTACGGCGACTCCTCAATCGTCTCGCGTAGCGATTCCACCGTGGGATGGTGCATGGCCACTTTCGCCGTGCTGCTCGCCGTGCTGTGGTGCATCAGATCGTGGCATCGATCACAGACTGGCGGCTTCTCCGTCATCGTCTCTAGCTTCCACGTCAGTCTTGCTGCTGCTCCTCCCAAGTTGTAGAGGTACCCCCGAAGTCCACATACTAGCCATGGCCCGGCCATCTTCACCCCCGATCAGTGCGTCCGTGCTAAGCCCCAGCTTCTGCAGCTTCTCGGGCGCAAAGCTCTTGAGAACACGGTGCACGACTTCGTCCTCTGCGGCGTCGATGCCTCGAGGGTTGCTCTCTCGGGGTTGCAGCCACTGGCGCACTCTCTTGCTCCGCAAGTCAAAGTATCCGAGCTGTTGCGAGGCCGTCGTCTGCGCAAACGCTCCGCAGCCACTGCACGTCACTGGGAGCTTCCGAACAGGCCTGCCAGCCGTCTCCGGGGGGCCGGCCTCTGCGTCAACAAGTGCACTTTTCGCAGCAACATCCGTATGGTTGCATCGCCGTCGTGGCGTTGTCGTCTTCGCGATGCCCAAGCGACCGCCGGCCCGGCCAAGTCCAATCGCAGGACACAGAAATACAGGAACTCGAGTCCCATGGGCAATCTCCCCTATCCTCAACGCCCTGTTGAGCCATCGTGCCGTAGGCACCCGATGCATCCCGTGTTGTGGTCGTCCGGGTCCAAAAAACTCGATCTCCTCTCTGCTTTTAAAAAAAAGAAAGAAAGAAAGAAAGACGAAAAGAACTAGTTTTCGAATCCAGGGTCCCAGTCGCGTGCCATCGGCGTCATGAGCTCCACACCAATCTTCAATCAAGCACGCACGGATGAAAGCCGGTCCGCAGGGGCTCTTTGGATTTTTGTAGAACGGCTCTACGGACTAAACCACCTTGGTTCTCCGCGACGGCACAGCTAGGACTTGCATCACGGTAGATTCCAAACGTACGTCCTCACAATGCGGTCATTGGGAGAGAGACTAAACCTCCTCAAAAAGGCAAGTTATCTCACTTCCATGTCAATAAGCTCCAGTTACTCATATCAACCTATTCCCGTTCATGCTAACAATCACACGCAGAGGGTACTCATCCCTCCCCCCAACACGCTCTCATCTAAATCGAAGTACTAACAATCTAGTTAATCAACCTCCGATGCGGCCCGGGTGCAGCCATCCTACCACCAGAAGTGTCAAGGATACACCTGGACTTCGCCGCGAGAATGGACGACGGACACATGGGCGCAAGGTACGCTCACCCCTCGCCAAGTCAAATCCACAACAATCTCTCCCTCACGTCTCCGTGAACCACTCCCTGCCGCGATTCGTCTCATTGCTAATCAATGCAATCTCGGGGGGTGGTGGGCAGGAAATTCTGGCGCGAATGCCTCCCCCGTCTAAAATACCACAACCCTTCTATCCCCATGATCGTCAACCGCCACGACCAAAATCAGAGCAGCCCCCTCTTAACAATCTACCTACGCACCAAGTCTGCCACGGACGGCTCCCCTTCCGCCCAGCCAGCGTCGTCGCGGACCAATCTTTCCAAGGCGCAACCCCCGGGACCCAACGAGAAGACGGTTACCATCGACATGAAGAACAAGCACTCGTCTGATATCCTGGAGTACCTCATCGCTGAGACCCGCGCAAAGCCCGTCCAAGCGAGTAAGGAGGAGATTGCGGAAATGCAGTACTTGGGGGGCATGAAGAAACAGGCGGAAATTGACCGCGAGCGAGTGCGCCAGCTGAGGGCGGAGAAGAAGAAGGAGGAAGAAATGTTGAAGAGGGCGAGAGCAGCTGGCGGCATGGCTGAGCAGGACGAGGCGTAGGACTTCTGGAAGGAAGAAGAATGTATTATCTTGTGCCATTGGCCTTGGCGTGTACTACTGCAGGCATAGAAAAGAATACAACATGTACCATGATTGCATTGGCTGCCACATTCAGAACTTGGTAGGAAATTGCTTGAATGGAGACAGCCCGTCCCTTGGGCCCCTGAAGCCGAACCTTGACCTATGATATGCCTGCACGATGCGTTAAATCAGACGCCACAACTAATGCCTCAACAATGGTCTTGTATTGCCAATGCCACTGAGACCTTATTATTCCAAAGGTACGCCCGACAAGTCAATTATTTGAGCCCAAATCCTTCACTTTCGAAAACTGCCCTCCACAACATTCCTTCCAGTCTTTGCTTCGACCCGTATTTCCATAGGGAAATCATGTTGAAGCACGTTCTTGCTATTGGATATCGGCCACTGTCTTCTCCGAGGCACGAAATCTTGATCGGTAGCATGGCTGCTCCCGTTGCCGGAATTCTGTCGCTCCCTGTTATGAAGGAAAGCAGCTTGCGCTGGTTCTTGGATGTGGCGTCTTGGAATGTTTCCCAGAACCATACAACTACGTCGATGTTATCATCCGGATGAGGGTGTCCCCAATTGTCGTACTCGGCGACGGCTCGCAAAGCCGCTATGTCGAGAGCTTCGTCCGAGCCTCGGATGAGAAGTTCGATCTCTTCGGGCCTGAACAGCGAAAATGCATTTCCCCCACAGACAGTATAAAACCCTCTTTTGAACGGTTCAAACTGGCGCGTCACTGCCGTATCCAGCAGATATCTGACGTAAAGCTCGACGTATTCGCGCCGATTGCCATTAGTAACTGGTTTTCGCTCGCCTCCTGGGCATAGGGGCACTTGCACGGTAGTACCGTACTTCTCCGTGTCGATTACGAAATCTAGGCAGAACGTGCTCTCGACATCTCCCTCAAAATCGAGAAGCTGACGTAGCCCGTGAGCTACCTGTGGCCTGTACTCTGCCAGATCATCCAAGGTATACTGCATCCAAGGTCGAGGCCGAGACGACATCCCAAGGCCATGAGCAGGTGCAGCTGCCAATAGCTTGCGGAATGCAAAAGGTGGGAGGGCAACGTCCAAAATCGTAGAGTTATAAATTGCCAAGCCCATAACTACACCCACCAGGAAGAACTGATCGGATGTCTCGAAAGTACTTGGATTGAAATAGCAATACTGCGAGTCTTCGTCGTAAAGAAACATCCCTATTTATACCAGGTTAGCACAAGGTTGAAGGTTATCGTCAACTACGAAAATCATGAACGCACCATGATCAGGATTGAAGACTTCTCGAACCAGAAGCAAAAACCACTCTTTCCGCAACCCGCCTCCATCGATTCCCTCTTCGCCTTTGAATGTGATACGGAGACCCTTTTTGGTATCTTCACTCCCGCTGCCAATAACCCCACTCACGGCCGCAAGGCTATCCTCCACAAGACAGTCTCTGCGGATGTTAAAAGACAGGTATTGTTTAACGTCTCGATTGGTCATAATGCTGTCGAGGAACGCGTCTCGCGCTTTCATCTGCATCTGACGTCGGGCATCATGTTCGAGTATTTGAGTCTTGGCCCAAATACTCATCAAGAACGGGTACTGGCAGAAGGAAAACTTGGTCCGCTTGGACTCCCAGGACTCAAAGTCACTGACAAGATCGGCATAATCGATCATGGAGTTGTAAAAGTCGCTGGTCGGTACAAGCTGCCCGCCTGATGGTCCATATTGACGAGTTGATCCAACCGCGACGTTGGCGCCTAACCGAGCTGCAGATCCATGACTTGGTCCAGACGAATTGTTTGCGGCGAACAAGAGTGCCAGCACACGAGAAGCAGCCTTGATTTGCCAATCCTCAGTGTATGCGATTTTTTGTTCCGGTTCTTTCTTTTTGGAGCCGCCGCCTCCTGACCTAATTTCATCGTGAAGATAGAAGCCGCCAGCGGAGCGGCCGGCGCGCATCTCAGGTATCAAACCAGCGGTGATATCAACCTCTGCGTGGTGCTTCTTGTCGATTTGTCTCAATAACCGATAGCTCAAGAATCCAGAAACCAGATCTTTGATTCGAGTAAATCTTTGGCTTCCAAACTTGGCAAACCAGGCAATAAAGTGATTATGGTGCTCGGGCGGTGTATTGGATAGTAAGCCTATGATCCGTTTCACGATGCCTGAATGTTGGCCAGACAAAAGCCCGGAACTGGGCAAAATATTGCGTTTAGAAGTAGCTGGTAATGAGCAAGGTATAGGGGGAGGTTCCTCCACATCAGGCTGTAAGATTCCACGGAAAACCTTGGTACTTGAATGCAACAATGGGTTCTCTGCGATAATCAAAAGGAAGCGAATATCACTGGGAGTGGTGAGTGGGAGACCCGGTCTTTTCAGTAACGACTCCATAGCTTTCAACAACACTCTCCGAGTATGTGACTGACCTTGCAGCAGCTCGTGCTCCAAGATTTGAAGTTCCTGTTGTGATTGAGGCTCTACAGTCGATTCCCTGCAGATGTCTTCGTACACGCTGTACCAACACTCAGCGGGGTCGACTGCCACGCCATACCAGCTTTCCAGCTCATCCCAGTCCATATTTAGGCTCTTGGTCGTATTTGATCTCTTTTGAGGGCTCTGAGATCGATTGGTGGAGGACATGGGCTTCTTTGATACAAGTTGTGGGCGAACCCCTGCCCACCACAAGCCATTTTCTGCGACGTCGCCCAAGAGCAACATTTTGGCATCAATTTCATCCATCGGATTATCTGGCTGTGCCCCGTCTCTCGAGTTGATCGGATCCGTTCGAGAACCTGGTCTCCCCCTACGAGGCACAGGCTTCCGTCGAATTTGCTCCGTGCCACTCACGTCAGGGGCGGCCTGATGTAGCACGAAGGAAGAGTTGATTGAATCGAGTGAGCTAAAGGCCTTGACAATATACTCCTCCAACGGCTTGAATATCCGTTTTGGTTCACATAGTCGGTTCATCAAAGTATCTTGATTGCGCATCGCCATGTACGCATCCAAAGGTTGCGCTGGCGGAGGCGGTCTCTCGGGGTATGATGACGAATATGATCTTGTCGTGGCACTTGACCGGGAAGGATTAGGCTTGAGCGTAGGTTGATGCTCAAAGACATATTTGGAGATATAATCCCCATTCCTGGTTGCGCCGTCAATGCGCTCATGGAACTCATCGTGATTTGCATGGCGTGTTTCGGGCTGGAGGTAACGATTGCGAGATCCATTGTAGGGCGCTGACGCTGCAGAGCTCGCAGCTTGCTCCGGCATCGATTTGTTCAATATGTACGAACGGATACATTGCCTCGCAATCTCCCGGAAGTCTCGTACCGAAATAGGCTGACCTGGGGACAAAAAGAAGTCGTTAAAAAAAAGCACCTCCCGATTCAAATCGCAAGAAGCACCTACATGTCAGCCCTTCGGGTGATGCCTGTGAAGCCCCATCTCTTCGCTTCCCCCCGAAGCCCAAGTTGGTTGAATCGCGACCAGAGGTTGCAAGATCGTTGATAGTCGCACATATGGTGCACTTAAACACCTTGAGATCCTTTGGCCATCGCATCAAAGACCCGCAAGTCATACAATTCCCCGTAGCAAAGTCCTTGCTGCCAGCCTGATGCCTCTTATGCTTCGGATTCGCAACACTCGGTCCAGCCATTGCTCCAACATGAACATTTCCACTTTTGTGTCTATTCGCATACGTTTGGCTTGGTGCAGCCTGTTTATCATTCGACCCGTTCAGAAACGACGGAAATGGGTTGCTTATAGACCGTGCATGTCGCGGGGACAGGTTTGCAGGCTTGCTCCTCGGCTGAAACTCGGATTCAGAGGAGCTATCCGAGTCCTCGTGTGCTCGACTGTTGGATATGTCGATGCCGCCCAGTAGTGTTGTGGATGTTTCTAGAGCATCGGTGTGCATTCGTGTAACGAGGTCGCGGCGTGATGGCCGTGACCGGCTGCGGGAAGACAAAGAGGCCATACTCTCGACGGAGACATGAGACTGGAGATGCAAGAGCAATTCTGGCTTTCTGGGGGAAGGCAGTCGCTGCCGCGTCCAGCCCGATCAATAGTGGGTAATATTGAAGGGTCGAGGAAAGTACGACAATTATCTGGGCGGGATGACAAAGAGCGGCCGTTGCATCTTTTGGGGCGAGACACGTAGGATCGAGGGGGGGGTCAGAAACAAGACGAGACGAGACGAAGCCTCGGTGTTTTTCTCTTGTTTGTTGTTCGGAGTATTTGCGAACCATCACATGGCGGCCTTTTGTGGTCTTGAAAAGCCACATCAGGCACTTTTGATGGATGCGCCAGGCCGGACCACTCGACACTGACGCCGGCAAGTGCATGTGTCTCAGAAGCTCCTCATAGCGGCGACGTCCCGGGGGGGCGGCCCCATGCTACCTGGAGTCAGTGCCTAACAATGAACGCCCAACTGACCAACCCCCATCCAAACCAAACACGTCCAGCCACCCACCAGCCACACACCAGCACCCCACCCCCGGGCGGGCTGGGCTGGCTGTTGGGGTGGAGAATGGCTTAGGTAAGGAGAATTGGTAGATAGCGCACTGAAGAATACAACCATCATTATCCACCTAATTAATCTTTTTGGTACTGCTTCAGGGCCTTCGGGGCGGGCCTTCGATGCCTGACCAGCTTTTTTTGTGCGAAAACCAGGCTGTGACACCAACCAGATGCCAGAGGGCAAGCGATTCGGTCAATAAAGCACGACCTGTGGGCCGAATACCTTCACTGACAAGTCGATGGTCCGTTCTCGGCGAGCTCTTCATATATGAATTGTAAATCGGCCCCGACATTCAATTCGCATAACCCATCAGTCGCTTCCTCAAGCTTCTTCGTCATCACACAAACCACCCTGAAACAGAACAGTCTAGAATTCAATGTTGCGGACCCCTTCAGCCACTTCAATGTTTTTCCATGAATTGCTCCTCTCGGATTGGCTGATGCGATTCGGACGGCTAGCCTCTTCGGCAAGGATTTCGTCATCATTTCGTCACGGGACTCAATATCCATGTGCCTGCAGCCGATAGTTCCGGACACTGTGTTCCAAGTGACTCGTCTCGTTTTTCTTGAATGGCTACTCTTGAAGTCTAGTCTAGTGACATTGTAATACATGTCTGCAAGCCTAGATCTAGTCTCCGAAGTTTTCCCCCAGTTCTCTTTTCCAAGACCATCTAGTCGAAAACAATGGCAGCCTTGATGGCGCTCTTGTCCTTGATGCTCTGCAGGGCCTTGCCGAACTCCTCCAGCTTGAATGTCTTGTTGACAATGCCCTTTGTCTTGACCTTTCCGGAGTCGAGGTAGTCAATAGTAGCGGCTAGAAGGTAGGTTACTTGTGTTAGTGACTGTTGCAAAGGAAGGGAAAAAAAACATCGTGGAACAATGCCAGACATACGAAACATGTAGGTCTCGGAGAAGGAACCAATGATGGTGATTTCGTCACCAAAGATCTTGGCCGGGGGCCAGCCCACCCTCGCGGAGCTGGCATAAACACTATGGCGGGTCAGCTAATGCCTGGCGCATCATGCGTTCAATTAGTAGTCAAGTTTGATCATACCCATAGACGACAAGAGTGCCACCACGTCGGACATAATTGATGGCGTCCTCGAGTATCTTGACGGAACCAGTAGCCTCAACAACTGCCACGTCATCAGTACGGGAGCCAGAATACATGTCTTTGCCCGAGAGATCGTACCAATGTCAAAGCCGTATGGATTGTCCTTCTTCAGCTGGTCAAACTGAGCCTCGGGGCTGTCTCGGGACAGCTCGATGTAAGTATCGGCGGCATCGAGGCTCTTAGCGAGGTCCATCTTCAAGCCCTTGGGAGCCGCGATCGTGACCTGGCAACCTCCATTTTGTCGCAGGAGTTGAGCAAGCATCTAACGGTCGTGTAAGAAAATCATACTGTAACACAAAAAGGACATGCAACGCGCTTACCAGGCCGGTAGGACCAGCGCCGAACATCAGAACGTGTGAGCCAAGCTTGGGTCGGATCTTCTCGAGACCATGGCAGGCACAAGAAGCGGGCTCTAGAAGAGTAGCATCGACCCAGTTCAGATTCTTGAATTTGAAAACCTTGGCGGCAGGATAGGCACAGTATTCGGCAAAGCCACCGTTCATGGTGACACCATGGGCATTGAACTGGTTTTTTTTTTTTTGGCATCAGTAAGCTTGTGATGTGTGAAGCGGTGATACTGAAGCACGTACGTTCTCGCACAACAAGAGCTGACCACGACGGCAGTAGAAGCACTCATTGCAAAGCTCGCTGTTGTCGGCAGCAACCTTGTCGCCGACTTTGAACTGGGTGACATCCTGACTGGTATTTTAGCGCTCCTGTCATGAACAAAGGTCGAATTGAACATCATGTGTAGTACTCAATACCTTCCCAACAGCGGCGATTACACCGACAGTTTCGTGGCCAGGAATAAGAGGGAACTTGGCAATGAATTCTCCCTCGTGAATGTGCTGTGAGAAGAAAAAGAAATTAGACTGCATCATTACACAAAGCCCTCATCTCAGTTATTTCGTACCAAATCTATCGAAGTTCAGTTAGTTCCTCTTTCTTCTGAAGCAGTAGGGTAGGTTGACCTACCAGTTCCACAAACACCACAGGCCTTTACCTGAACCAAAACGTCATCATCGCGCAACTCAGGAAGCGGGACCTTGACAATGGACCAATCCTCTGGCTTCTCATATCTGCGTTGGCATGGAGGTTACTGGATGAAATCCTGCTAATGGCCGGGCTGTCGGTGACCTCTGGCGCGTGCCATCGAAGGGGGGACCCTGATGGCTAGACGAGACCCACGAGCTTCAACGTATATAAGACGTACCTGAGAGCCTTCATCTCCTTGGGAAGGCCAGCCATTTTGGATGTTGTCTACTTTCTGTGTCCTCCTTATTCGGTACGCGGTGTTTTCAAACCAAACGCTGCTTCACGAGGAGCAGGCGGATCGTCGGGGCGGGGGGCAAGGTACGTCACTGAGGGAATAACTGAATGACAACTAATGCTCTGTTAGAAGTTGGAGTGGAAGTGCGCCAATACCGCTGACCATGTATCACATCACGTACTGACAGTAAATGGTTGTTAGATGATCGCGAACCCAAGAGAGAGAACCCGGTACGGTAGTCAACGACCTGGACGAAGAACGATTTCACAAGATTGGAGGGGAAAGCTTTTCTCCCACCTCCGATGACGCCAGCGAGGGCTCGCATTATATCTCCTCACTCCGGCCCATCAGCTCAGCTCAGCAAGACCAGATGGACCCAGGGATGCAGCGGACGAATCCCTGGACCACCCACTTGCATTTGGACCCTCAACCACTCACCCACTCGACCTACCGGCCATCGTGCCATCCTCTAATACATTAGAGCGACGCCCACGAGAGGTTGACTTTGGGTCTCGCCTGGTCTTGCGTTGATTTACTCATGGTGAGGGGCGTGGAGAACCCCGCTGAGGGACTTGTTGGCCAACAATCGCCGCGTCCTCCCCCCTCCTCCCCCCACCATCCGCCGGATCATCACATCTGAACATCCCAATGGGCTGTAATATGGAGTTGTGTAGTTGACGTGGCACTGGTTTCGCTCCCTCACCGTCATTACTGCTCCGTTCCGGGGATCCATGATTGAGTCTCCATGTTTGAACCGTGCGATCAAGTCGCATCGTGGACGGAGTACCAAATGTACAGGCAGGCATTGTGTGGCTGGAGGCGTGCTGCACTGACAAGCACATCTTGATTAAGATTATTTGATGACGAATATTCATGACAGACTGTGTTGGGACGGCACAGTCGAGCGCACCAAGTTGAGATCAAGCCTCGCTTCCGTCGCCGATTTACGGGCACACAATGCAGATAATCAGCAACGTGTTTTTTTCCCTTGATGTCCCTTAAAGTAGCGGGGGACGGAGAAACATGCTTGCATTTCACTGCGTATTTTACATAGCTCCCTTGACCAGACAGAACATACAGAACATCAAAGTGCTGCCTGCTGAATACCACTGTCTCTTCGCGGATGAAACCCCTCCCTCCCGACGACTGGGGGGCTCGGTCTCTCCTACAAGTGAAGCCCTTCACTCCTCTTGACATATCGACATTTGCGTGCAAGAGTGGATCCAAGCGGCATAGACGTGGACGTGGTCTCTCGGTTTCGCAAGGATGGTTCTGAATATCTCGGCCCATCGTTGCTTGTGGCTTAATACTTTTGGGACATCGACACCGCTCTTTGAATGGCCATGTGGCGGAAATTCTCGGAGCGGAGAATTGTCATGTTGTCATGCTGTTTGTTTTGAGGTCGGTCTAGATGCTTCAAACACCCTTTACCTAAACACAGTTAAAGTTGACACTGGATGTGCTCAGCGACTGTCTGTCGGAAACAATGTTGGAAAGAAGCACTGCTGCAAGAAGTATAAGTTGTGTGTTGACCCTTGAAGTCTTCTTCACCGATTCCTCATGATCGGGATCGGCCAGAATATGACTCTGTCTGTTTACTGGGAGCGTCCCTTCTTGAAACTAAAGGCAGCATTATTGTTTAAGCTACCAAGAGGCGTCAACCTCATTCAACATCCACGCACTCGAGACTGCGGCCTTTCAAGCCTTGAATCCGTATTGCAGCATCTTGCCTCAACATCCACTTTCAGTTTACATGCATCGAAGCTCGACAGTGACACAAATCCACCCTAATGATGCATGTGAACGTGCATGAAAAATCCCGACCAACCCGCTGACTTTGTTTTATCATCGTCATCGCAGACATCACACATGAGATAGCAATGATTACTTATTTGAGTTTTTTTTTTTTGGATCACATTTAACTCATGATATATCGCAGGCAATTAACTCATTGACTGCAAATAGTGACCCTGATGCAAAATGATGTCCGAGGATCAATCCCCTCCAAAACTCCCACGGTGTCCCCTACGCAGCCGTTTCGCTACAGTAGATCTTTCATGGCAGATTTGCCCTCCAATTTTTTAGAGTACATGATCGGTGCTTTGAAAAATTTATCCCTGGTAGGTTGTGTTTGCCCATGCATCTCGAAAACAGTGAAAAACCCCTTTCAAACAGATATGGTTCAGCTTAAGAGGAGGGAGCACCACGTCCAGCACCACGTCCAGCACCGCGACTACAGTTTCAATACGCGTTAGCAAAGTCCCCCATTACTGTTGAAATTCTGGTTGCATTTGTGCCGAGACCGTCTTCCAAGCTCTCGCGCGAGCCAAAACGGACGAGACGGGGATAAACTCACAACTGAGGAGCGAACTCGCCAGGAGCACCACCCTCCTTGCCCTCGCCAGCATCTCGTCGTCGGTATCCACCTTCGCGGTCACCACGGTCACCACCACGGCCACGGCCGAAAGGTCGTCGCTGGCGCTCGTCGTCACCAAGCATGCCACGGGGAGGAGCGTGCGATCGCTGCTGCTTGATATGGGTAGCGGGAACGATCTCGGCGGGCAGGTGCAACCATTCGCGGAGGTAGTCGAGACCCTCGGGGGTCAACGTGTAGTAGTAGTATTGCCAAGAAAATTGGGTCTTGACATAGCCGCGGGAGTTGAGGGACTGGCAAGCCTTGATGACGAACAAGTTCTTGGTGTCGATATCTGGATGCTTGGGAAGGTTGAAGTCCTTCTGAGCCACGAGAACGCCCTCGCGGAAGAGGTACTATGTTGGAGGGTGTATGTCAGTCACAGATTGTTCGTTGCGCTGGGAAGAAAAAAATCTCCCTCAATTCGTTCAATCGATCGTAAATACCTCGTGGATCTTCTTGCGGTCGGCCTTGGGAATCAACATCGTGACGGTTTGGTGGTGAGGTCGATGTTGAAAGAGGGCAGTTTTCCGGACCAAAATGGATTACTTTTGTGGGCGCAAACCCTACATACAAGAAATTCGAACCTACATGTAGCGAAGTGGGGTGGCTTGTGCTTTATGTGCTGTGGCTGAGGGCACGTGTCGATTAGCTTATCGATATGTGGCTGGTCGTGGTGACTACATGTAACTTCAAGGTTCAGGTTTGCCAAAACTTCCCCTCTACAACATCTTCCAAAATTTCTTCACTTCTGGCAAAAAACGCTTTAAATCACAAAAACCACTCACAAGAACCACTCACAAAAACCACTCACAAAAACATGTCTCCACGAAATATCAACGTACTCGTCACCACATTTGGTGGTCTGGGTGTTCCGCCAACTTTGGTTGTACCAGTCCCGCACTCTACAAACATATCAGAACTCCGTGAGGAGATTATTGGACGACTGCCAGCCACCGATAGCAGACTCATCATTACAACTCTATCAAACAGACAGCTACCCGAGGCCTCGGAAGCTCCAATTTCAATCTATCTGTCAAGCAGTCGGGATGAATTCCTCTCTCTACGATTAGCCGTCCCACTATGTGGTGGCAAGGGTGGTTTCGGTTCCCAGTTACGTGCCGCTGGTGGGCGTATGTCATCACGCAAGAAGAAGAACCAAGAAGACCACGGGTCCAGCCGCAACCTGGACGGCCGCAGACTACGAACTGTCAATGAAGCCAAGGCTCTGGCGGAATACCTCTCCATCAAACCTGAAATGGAAAAGAAGGAAAAAGAAAAGCGACGTCAACGATGGGAACAGATTGTTCAAATGTCAGAAGAAAAGCAGTCTCAAATCAAGAATGGAGGTCAGGGTCGACTAGATGGAAAGTGGGTCGAAGATAAAGAAGAAAGCAGCGAGAAGACTCGGGAAGCTGTTGCCGCAGCCATGAAGGCCAGCCGATACAGCGACAACTTATTCAGCACATCGCATGGCTCCACATCTAGTGAGCATGCTCAAGGGCAATCGAGCTCGGAGGAGGAAGCGAACGCCAGCTCTAAAGAGTCATCTCCCGTTGACGAGGCTGAAACGTCGAAAGGGAAGGGAAAATCGAAAGCCTTTTTTGGATTTGATGAGGATGATGAGTTCATGAGCTCGTCTGACGAGGAGGCGGAGGTATAAATGTTTGCATGAGAATGGAGTATGGGAAAGATATCCTTCGTATTTTGTTTTTGCTGTTATCAGGTCTCTCATATACGGCGCATCAGATGTGGGAATTGGGAATCGTTTGGAAGTCAACAATCAGCGTTGCAATGGCAAAGTTACTGCTTCCCACAATTTAAGTTCGCTCACAAGGCAATTTTCAAGTCTCACAACATTGTCTCCAGTATTAAAACAGACTTCTCTCGATTGACAACTGTATTAAAGATTCTTTACCGAGTTTTCCGAGTGATACACATGCCGCAAGGCTGCTACTGTCTCTCTATCAACACAAATCAAGATCTACGCCACCCTGGTTGTCAAACTTAGGCGTCCAACTTGACAGGGAAGTTGCCAGCCTCTATCATGATATATTAGCTCTGCGTCGCCCTCGTGTTCACCATGTTCGATCTTACCTCGCTGCTCATCCCATCGCTGGTACCATGCAGAGGGGCACAATGATCGGTATGCGAGCTTAAACTGTCATACAATTAGCCAACTGACCCGGTACCGGGTCTCCCATTCTTTCCATCCTGTCATACCTGATGGCAGGGATCAAAGTCCTCGCCCTTGGCGTTTATGCACTTGTGGTAATCGATATAGTTCTGCCAGCAGTGCTTGGTCTGGTTCACGTTGGGGAAGCGGGCATCGGTGCCTGTAGAAGAAGTTTAATGATTAGTATTTTCCACGAATTACTGAAGCGCAATTGGGTGATTCGCTGAAGTCGCGCTGCTATTTTTCGTCGGGCGGGAGCTTACCGGCTGCAATGTTGTTAGCCTTGGGTTACCATCGAACCAATTTTTAGGGAGGGATTATTGGAACATACCAGTGACAAACTTGAAGGGCTTGGTGACAAGCTCCTGGCCATCTTTTTCAGCCATGATGAGCTATTTCATTCGAGATCGGAGGTCCGGGCAATAGAGACGCGGGAATGGCTAATTGAAGTCGAGCAATTGGGCAGCGAGGTTGATGCCGTCGACGTTCACGGCTTGGAATCAGATGTTCCGGTATTGGTGGCTCATAATTTCTGCCTCAGGCTTACAGGGGAGTGGGGCAAGGCGACAACACCCGAGCACTGGGCTGACACATTCAATTGGAACATGACATGGTCGGCAACCTCCAAACACCATCTTGAAAAGGGCGACATTTTTGTCAATCGCTCATAGAACGCCCTACTCTTGTGCAGACTAATCTACCATCTTCAAAATGCGTGGCACCCAAGCTCTCAGAATGTTCCGACCTACGGCTCGCATGATGCGACCGATTCCTGTACGTGCGAAGCGATCCTATCTCTCTCGGAATTCGAACTAACTCAGGACACTGCTGTAGAAGGAGGACCAGGCCGGTACGTGCCGAACCATCAACTTGAAGAGTGTTCGATGGCCTCAAAAGAGGCCTTCTCAAGCTGCGTTTACGATGTACTAACTGCCCTTCCAGGCCACACCATCTCCCAACGGTTGCGTAAGCTCAAGCAAATTCCTGCCGAATTGATTCCTCTTGGTAAACAACTTCAGATCGAAGGCTTGTGTGGCTCATGATTCTAACTCATACTTAGCCGTCGTCGTGGGCTTTGCCGTCTTTGCCGCTGGGTACTCGAGCGTTCGAAAATTCGCTGTTGACAAGAACCTCCGACTTTCCAGGCAGGGACCTACAGGGAGTGCTGATCATTAAAGATTGAGCTACATGTAAAACCACATGCACGGAGGGTTTCATTTGTTTGCGGGTGGAAAAACAATGTATATGTCAAAAATTCAAAAAAGTAAGTCATCAAATCAGGCTTGGCCTTAGAACTGCTCATTCTGTTCACTGTTCACTTTGTTGCTGCCGTTTTGAACGGAGCACGCACTATGATATCATTCGACTCCAGAACACCGTCGCTATGTAATTGTAATGTCCAACCGTACAAGAGCAGTATTCCCAAACTCCCAAACCAACTCATGCCGGCTTGGGCCCAGCCACATCCAACCCCTCTAGACCCTGCATGGGATCTGGTGCAGCGCCGTTTGCTGCTGCATCTGCGACTTCCAATGTCGCTTCCTGATCCTCCGCTGCATAATCTGCCAACCAACCTTCCTACATTTAAATCATCAGCGTGTACCCCATGGTTTTTGAATCTGCAAATACGAACCTGCTCCCACACTGCCTTTTTGCTACCTAGGCCCTCATCCGCGCTCTTCGGAGCCTTTGCTTGTGAGACTTTTAAGATTTTGCCGAAAAACTCGGATTGATCCATATTGTCAATGGCTTCCTTGGCATCTTCTGGATCTTCAAATTCGACATAGGCAAAGCCGCGATGAGGATCCGTCGACTTGCGTGCATCAGCTTTCGGAAGCTGGACTTCGACAATCTCTCCGAAAGGGATGAAAGCATCAAGTAAATGATTGCTGGTGACTACTTGTGATAGGCCACCTACAAAAACCGTGGCTTTCCAACGAGCAGCGTCTGACATTATGGAAAAACTGGGTAAAGAAGAAAAGAGAGAACTGTTGTTACGGGAGCTTGTGTCGTCAAGCTGTCTCGATATTCTCCAAAACTTCACGAGTGAAAGCGACTTGCTCAACCAAGCTCTCATTGGCCCTTGGATGCATGATGTTGCTCGACACACTAGAGCTACTTCTCAAGTCACGTGCAAGCCTCCCCACTTGCCCCTTGTTGTTTGAGGTATCCAAGCTGGCACAGAGCTCAGGAGGGAGGGTCCCATAATCATCGGCCAGCTTGCAATCTGGCATCATATTCATGACTTCGATGTCATTGCGCCAGCCCAACAATTCCACTTTCTGGTACTCTCCCCTTACAATCAATGAATTAGTCAAGGTTGCAACGTCTAATTTCGAGACTTCAGGCTCGGAATTTTTAGTTCGAAGCCTAACAATAACCTCGCCTTATCTGACTGCACCTCAAGCAGCCAGTCAGTTTGTTGGGTCTATCTACCCCCGCCATCATGGTGCGCCTTCGAGAAGTACCACGAACAGCAACCTTTGCTTGGTCTCCAAGCCCAGGGAAACCCTTACTGGTGACTGGCACTCGTGCTGGCGCTGTTGACGCCGATTTCTCAGATGAGAGCAAGTTGGAACTTTGGGACCTCTCCCTAGACGACAAACAACAGGGGTTGGAGCTGAGGCCACTTTCCAGCATCGCAACTGAGTCTAGGTATACAGGAGAGCTTACGTCGATTCCGATTAAGGAGACTGACATCGGCTTAGGTTTTACGATATCGCCTGGGGCCCTGCCGACTCTGATCATCCCAAGGGCATCATTGCTGGCGCTCTCGAGAACGGTTCCCTGGAGCTTTGGGACGCCTCGAAACTCGAAGCTGGTGCATCCGATGCTCTCATTTCACAGACAAATAAACATAGTGGTGCTATCAAGGCACTACAATTCAACCCCTTGAAGCCACATATATTGGCCACCGCGGGAGCGAAGGGTGAGCTATATGTCTTTGACATCAATGACATCGAAAACCCCTTCAGGCTGGGAAGCGCCGCGGCCCGTTCCGATGACATCGAATGCTTGGCCTGGAACAGAAAGGTCTCTCATATTCTGGCAACTGGAGGCAGTGGTGGCTTTGTTACTGTCTGGGACTTGAAGACCAAGAAATCATCTCTGACGCTCAACAACAACCGCAAGGCTGTCAGTGCCATTGCTTGGGACCCAAACAATTCGACGAAGCTGCTAACCGCAACTCCCGATGATAACATACCTGTGATTCTCTTGTGGGATCTGCGCAACTCAAACGCCCCCGAGAGGACACTTCAAGGCCATGAGCAAGGCGTTTTGTCACTTTCTTGGTGCCACCAGGACAGCGACTTGCTTTTATCATCGGGCAAGGACAACCGAACCCTAGTGTGGAATCCCCAGACGGGCGAGCGGTATGGCGAGTTGCCCGAAGTGACAAATTGGACTTTCCAGACGCAGTTCAACCCCCACAATCCCAATCTATCAGCTACGGCGAGCTTCGATGGCAAAATTACCATCCAGACATTGCAGAATACCAACCCTGATACCTCCCAAAACCCGGCAGAGAAAAACCTGGACGGCGAGGAGTTCTTCCGAGCGGCTCAAACACAGCCCCAGGGCGCCTCTTGGTCTCTAAACAGGGCACCCAAGTGGTTTGAACGCCCAGTTGGTGCAAACTTTGCTTTTGGAGGCAAGATTGTGACGTTCAAGGCGAATCCTTCCCAACCTGGACAAAAGCGTTCCTCCAATCTTTCAATTGCCAAATTCTCCGTCGAAGCTGACGTGTCTGAGGCAAGTGAAAAGTTCCAGCAAGATATTGGGACCGGCGACGTGACCGCTATATGCCATGAGCGTGTGCAGCAAGCCCAGACGGACGAAGAAAAGGCCGTCTGGAAGGTCATGGAGACTCTTGCCGGAGATAATCCGCGTGGAAAAATTGTTGAATACTTGGGTTTCAAAGAGGATGAGTTAGTTAATGACGCTGCCAAAGAAGCCGCTGACGATGAAAAGAAATCTGCCGAAGCCAAGGTCGACAGTGGAAACGACAAGAAGGACGCCACTGACCTTTTCAGTGGTGAGGATGATGGCGAGGATTTCCTTTCAAATGTTACTGCCACCAAAGGAGCCAAGACTGACAATCCATTTCATTTATTCTCGAACGAAGACACCTCTGTGGAAAGAGACATCACCAAGGCATTGATGCTTGGCAACTTCACCAAGGCGACCGAAATTTGCCTGAAAGAGGATCGCATCGCCGACGCTTTTCTCATCGCTAACTGCGGCGGACAGGAGCTTGTTGACAAAGTTCAAACTGCTTACCTGTCTAAGAAGAGCGAAATGCCGAGCTATATGCGCTTGCTGGGCGCTGTCATCTCTAAAAACCTCTGGGATGTGGTCTACAATGCTGATTTTGAGAACTGGAAGGAGACCATGGCCATTATGTGCACCTTCTCTGACCCTCAGGAGTTCCCTGACCTCTGCGAAGCTCTCGGTGACCGAATCCACGACAACGGATCTAGAAAAGATGCATCTTTCTGCTTTTTGGTTGGTTCCAATTTGGAAAAGGTCGTCGCCATCTGGGTTGCCGAGCTTGAGGAAGCAGAAAAGGAGGGGCTGAAAGAGGCCACAGGAGGTTCTGCCTTCTCGGTTCATGTCAAGTCTCTTCAAAGCTTCATCGAGAAGGTCACCATCTTCCGTCACGTAACCAAATTTCAAGATGCTGAGCAGGATCAGACTTCTGACTGGAAGCTGGCAACTCTGTACGACAAGTACATCGAGTATGCCGATATTCTGGCTGGTCATGGCCAGCTGGATGCAGCTCAGAAGTACCTTGACCTGTTGCCCTCCAGCTATCCTGCGGCTGAAATTGCACGGAACCGCGTTAAGTTCGCCACGAAGAAACCAGCCGTTCAGCCTGCTGATCGGAAACCTACGACCAATGTGGCCAGTAGAGCTCAGCCTACTGCGAGTCAATCAATTCCTCAGCCAGCAGCCAACATCCCGTCGACGAACCCATATGGAGGATATTGTCCACCTCAGCAGGCACAGGCTCTGCCGAATCAACCATCGCAATATGCGCCGCCGCAGAATCAGTACCAGCCACAAGGTTACCAGCCTCAAATAGGATATCAAACTCAAATGGGATATCTGCCTCAGAATCAGCATACGCACGGAGGCATAGTCGCGCCTCCCCCGATGGCCGGTCCTCCGAGGAGCTCTTCCTCTACGCCTTCAGGTCCCCCGCTCAGCAAGGCCAAGAACATGGAGAACTGGAACGACGTCCCCTTGGTGACCAAAGCTGTCCCTCGCAGATCTACCCCTGTCGCCCCTATCAGATCTCCCTTTCCCGGCTCTGCAAGTCCAACGGCTGCTCCGGCGGGCTTCCCTTCGGCTGTTGGTCATGGTCAACACACCAGCTCACCAGTAATACCTCCTCCCCCAAAAGGTAACGCTGCGCCCAGAGTTCAGTCGCCCCGAGCCTCGACCCCCCAGGCCGGTATTCCTCCGCCTCCAAGATCTTCCTCGACTGTGGCGAATCAATACGCGCCCCCTGCAGCACAGCCTGGGGCAGTCCCATCGCCGATTCCTCAGGCTGTGCCACGGATGGCGTCTCCATACAACGCTCCTCCATCAGGGGCACCCCCGTCCTATAGATATGGCCCGGCACCCGCAGCTCAGCAAATCAACCAGCCTCCAGGGGCTTCTATGCCTTATCCTCCCCCAGGCGGCCCTGCGAGCAGGCCACCGCCTCCCGCAAACCCTTATAACGCTCCGCCACAGCAGACAGCTCTTCATAGTCAATATGCTCCATCACCGTACGCTCCACAGCAAAGCCAGGGGACTGGTCTTCCTTTGACTGGCCCTCCTCCCGCAGGGCCACCTCCTGCCGGCCGACCTCGAGCTACACCTCCTCCCCCCAAGGCAGCTGCTTCTCCACCGAATCCCAAGCATCCTGCTGGTGACCGGTCACATATCCCGGCCAACGCACAGCGTCTGTTCGAAATTCTGAACCAGGACATTCAACGAGTTGCTGCAAAGGCGCCGGCGACATATGCTCCGCAGGTGAAGGATACTCAGAAGCGATTGGGTCTATTGTTTGACCACCTGAATAACGAGGAGCTGGTGCAGCCTGCTACCATTGATCAGCTCACTCAGCTAGCTGATGCCATTCAGATCAAGGACTATGCGTCAGCGCAGAGATTGCAAGTTGAGATTCAGACAGACAAGACTGAAGAATGTGGCAACTGGATGGTACGTGTGACTTGGAACAAGAGTAAAAGGAGGTCTTGCTAACTGTACAAACAGGTTGGTGTCAAGCGACTCATTAGCATGAGCAAGGCCACTCCATGAGTTGATGATAATGGGTGGTGTGAGGTGCTCATGGAAGGGTCCGGGTATCGAGCAGTTTCTAAAGACTGGTCTTGAAAAATAAACGGTGAAGATGCAGTAATGATAGGCAGGTGTTCAGTTCTAGTGGAATAGAAGCAAGTTGCATCTGCACACAGCCAAGCGATTACAACGCCGATGTCATACATGTTTGGCGAAGACAGTGTAGAAAGCTCAAGCCTTGCGTTCAGCAACGAGGCAAAGAAGCTCTTGAATGCACGTGGCGTCATCCTGGTGAGTTGCGTGTAGCGCTCGTCTGCAACTGCGACGTCTACTCGATTTCACTTCCGCGGTCAATTCTGCAATCTTCGCACCAGTGGTGAGCTGACATGGAGAGATTGTGCAAGTATGCGCACGCCGATGATTCGATCTTCGTAGAAACGCCTGGGCACTGGAGACGATCATCAGTAACTAAATGGCTTGATAGTTCTGATACCTTTTTTCACTTTGCATGGCTGGATTGGAGATGGTTCGGGTGGGCACTGCTTTGATGTAAATCTGGCCAGGTTGTACTGTCAAGATGATGTGAGTCTTGCACATCATCAGATACATGTTCAATGCCAATTCAATTGCAATGTTAGTCTGCCTGAGGATTGGCTCCCACCGCTGGTCTTGCGTCTCGTGCACATGTCAGAACTACACACATCTGAGACCCATTTGCAAATCTCATCCAATCGAATAGGCCATTCTTGATAAAAAATCTCCAACGCCGCAACGCACAACCACACATGTTCCGGGCCGATGTTTCTCTTTCAGGCAAAGTCGTCCTCTGCCTCCTCTATCGTATTCTTCACCCGTACCAAGATGGTCGTCTTCCACTTATCCAGCTTGCTGACCTGATCGTACTGGAACAGTTTGTCCGTAAACTGCTCTTGGCTCTGTCCCTCGACAGCCTCACACAAATCCGTCAAAAGCATGTGTTCTCTTTGCGTGGCAAAGCTGGGGTCCATGTCGCGGTACTTCTCGAGCGCACGATTCGTGGCGACCATGTCTCCGGTGGCGAGATGGCATATGCCTGCTCTGAGGAAGTAGTCCTTGACGCTGTACTTCATGAGGTTGTTGTTGACAGATTGCTCGGCGACCTTTTCGAAGTTCTCGATGGCTTTGTAGTAATCGCCTTCCATGGCGGCAGCATCGGCAACCTTGAGCCATAGCTTGTTGGCAAGTCTACGCATAGTTCTTCAGTAAGAGCCTATTGGGCGTGTTTGAAAAGGTTCTTGGGTTACGGGGGACTCACGCCATGGCATTATCGCCCTCGTACCACGTCGCTGAGGCTTCGTAGCATTCCACGGCCTTGTTGGCATCTCCCAACTGTGTCTCGTATACTTCTGCCATGGTCTCATTGTGTGAAGCTGCCCTTCGGAAATTGCCTTTGGAGCAGTATCTGTCCACGGCTACCTTCAGGCATCGAACGGCGTCAGAGGGGGCATCCTTGCGGTAGGCTTTGAAGGCGTCGACGAGGGAGTTGGCCGCGTCGTCAGGTTCGTTAAGTTTACTTGTTTGTACTTGCGCAGCCTGTTCGAATGCTTTGCCTGCTTCGACGTCTGTTTATAAACGCGGCCCGCGAGTCAGTAGATGATCGTCATCGTCTAGACACAATTGGGTGTCCATACTCTGGTTCTGCATCTTGAAGGCATTGCCTGCCTGGGTGAAGAGATCCGCAGCATTCTGGTACTTGTCTTCGCGACCACCGAAGAAGCTGAAGCCACTGCCAGCGCTAGAAAGCGTCTTCTCTGCCTGTATCGTCGAACGCAAGCCTAGTCAGTCGGGAGGAGTCTCATCTGTCAGAGTGGGGGCGGGCGTAGGGACCTTTTGGAGCAGAGCACGAGGATCTTGGGACATGGCGGTAAATGTGTGAGGTTGAATAAAACCAATAGCAAGAAATATTTATGGCGGCGCGGGGTGTAAGATCAACGGCGCCGAAGGATACTGGGAGGTTGAGAGAAGGAGAATAAATATGCCACGTTGGATGTGAGAGATGGTCAAATGGCCGTGTCTGATCTGATACACTGTCACTGTACTTAGTTTAGCTATGACGCCTGGCGGGTGGTGAGCCTAGTGGGGTGGGGTCACTGGGGTGCCTGCGATGGCGGCGTTGCAGCTGCGACAGTGCAGGTACAACCCCACTGTACCTGGAGGGTCGGTCTTCCCTTATCGGCCAGACAGACAGACCCCTTTGACTTGACCCCTTTGACTTGACCCCTTTGACAGCCGAGCCTGGGAGACTCGATGTCGAGATGTTAGATGACGGCTGCGAGTGGCTCGAGACGCATCGCCTTCATCCAACATCGACTGTTGCTGTCCAGGGCCGTCTTCGATACCTTCTGGACCGAAAATTCGCCGAATCACAGCATCTGTTGCGAGACCCAAGAGACTCGAAACATCATCCAAGATGTCTCTCTGCAGAGCCTGTCGTCTCGCGTTTCGGCGCACCGGCCGCCCGCCTCTTGTCCAAACCGCAAATCTGTCTACCAGGACAGGCCCGACCCCGACCGATATACTCTCAAAACCAAGCTGGTCGATCCAATCGCTTCGAGAGCCATCAGCCTCGGCAAAAAAGTCAGCTCCAATAGAGACTATAACCACAAAACAGCTACATCACCTGCTTCGTCTAGCCGCCCTCCCACTGCCTCAGTCTCCAGCCGAGGAAGCTTCCATGATAGACACTCTCCGATCCCAGTTGCAATTTGTACGCGCAGTGCAGCGCGTGGATACCGAAGGTGTCGAGCCATTGCGCGCAATTCGAGATGAGACCCCGGAAGCAGTGCGTGAAAATACAATCACATTGGAGAACATGAAGTCATTGCTGTCGAAGGAGGAGCTGGTGGGATTTTACAAGCGGCCCCGGAGGATAAGGGAAAAGATTGAAGAGTTTGATGAGAAATGGGATGTTTTGGCTACTGCCTCGAAGAAGGCGGGCAAATATTTTGTGGTGGAGAGCTCCAAGACGGGTCAGGGGGAGTAAGAGGGAACCAAATATTTATTGATGCTGGCATCTTGAAACAAGCGACGCTTCGGGCATACTTCCATGACGAAAGAAAGAAATGTTTCTTTCTTGTTGCGATACAAACGATCCTGGGCGTCGAGGTGTGAGACCCCCATACGACCAAGACCTTGAGACCAACTTATCATCGTGAAGGACAAGTCACAGGGTGGACAGTCTGCTCTGGTGTAGCAAAATACAAGTCCTTGAGGCCCTTTGCTAACTTTTCCGGCCGAAAAGCAACGTCATGTTGGGATCAAAGGTCCGAGAGGTTTAGGCATTTGCAGGATACTCGCTCCTCAGTTGACTGACGAGTCATAACCGAAGCTGTCGTTGATCACGTCTCCATGTTACCCGGCAGAACTCTATATGCCGTCGTGATGGGATCGGCTTCCGATCGTACACCCCTGTAGACCTACACATCCACATCATCTTGCTGGCCATAATTCCACAACTTCAGCCACCCGGTTTCGACCAAGTCATCGCCCAGACCATGCTGTTCGCCGTGCAATGCTCTTTGTCATCCGTGATTATCTAAATATGCTGATCAAACTAGTAATATAGGCATCATGGTTTACCTCAACCTCACGGACCGACGGTCTCGGAAAAAAGGGGTGGAATATAGTGCCTTTCAACACGAGCCCGAAGGCTCAAATGTCGAGTCGTTATTGGATCTGTCGATAGGATGATTGACACCATAACAAGTTGATGGCTCCATGGAGTTATCAAGCTGCACAGCAGTCGACCCTGGACTTCCGGAGAAGCAAGGGACCGCTGGGCACAGATCCGTAGTTGGGAAGAAGAAGAAAAATGCGAAGCAGGAAAACTTCAGCTGTTGATAAATAGCAGGAAATTTTGGGTGGGGCCAGTCACGTGTTTGTGGTGGATCGAGCGCGCTGTGTGACAATTTGACATGGAGCTGCTGTGCTTCGGACAAGGCAAGGCAGGCTGGGCTCAATGTCAAATCCAAAATTGAATTGCGCTGCCTCTTCAATTTCATCCCTCGGAAGGTCTCTCTTTTGCAGCCCAGTGACTGCATTGATTTGTCTCCACTGCTCACCACGTCGCCAGCACATTCAAGATGGACGCTGCAACGATAGAAGAGACGAACCGGATCAGAGTATCCCTGGGCATGAAGCCTCTGCCCGTCCCCGGCACAACTCCCACTGCACAACCTGATAAATCTTCAACGTCTGATGGCGAGGAAGCTGCGAGCACACTAGAAAGCCGACAGGCAGAGTCATATGTGAATTACAAGAAGTATCAGGATGCCGAGTCTGCAAAGAAGAAGCGAGAGGAGCGCGCGGCCACGATCCGGAAAGCTCGAGATGAAGCTCAAAGATTCGCAGTATTAGAGGGCAAGGGTCTCGGCGATGCGGATGACAAGGGCGAGGATGATGCAAAGTCATGGCTCATGGGTCAAAAGAAGCGGCAAAAGAAGATTGACAAAATTCGAAAGCTCGAAGAAGAGTTGGCAGCGGCAGAAGCTGCTGCTGCCGCTGCTGTTCAATACACCTCGAAAGATCTTGCTGGCATCAAAGTTGCCCACGACACATCAGAGTTCCTCGGTGGCGAAGATCAGATTCTCACACTCAAGGATACTACCATTGACGAGAACGAGGATGAAGGTGACGAGCTGGAAAATATGAGCATGAGAGAACTCGAAAAACTAAACGAAAGGCTCGACCTGAAGAAGAAGCGATCTGGTTACAACCCGAATGATGAAGAGGAGGGAGAGGGAAGCATCCTGGCTCAGTACGACGACGAAATAAACGGCAAGAAGGGCAAAAAGTTCACACTTGATGGCAGTGGCACGATTGCAGAGCTGGCCGATATCCTCGGCGAGCCCGCGCAAAAGGCAAACAATGCGAGTGTCAATCTCGATGAAATCATTGGTACGTGTCTTTACACATACGCTCTCAGGATCGTAAGTCAACGTTGCACTAACCAGCAATCTCACAGGTGATGCGCCAGTATCGTCAGACTATCTTGCACCATCAGAAGTCAAGGTGATGAAACCCAAAAAGAAAAAGTCAAAAGGCACAAGACAGAAGCAATATGATGACGACGATATCTTCCCCCTCGAGCCTGCGCCAGCGGACAGCAATGCCATGGAAGTGGACAGCAAAGAGGCGGCCAGCAAGAAGCGAAAAGCAGAATCCGACACCTTTGTCGACGACGACGATCTGCAAGCATCTCTAGCCTTGCAACGGAAAAGCGCCCTCAAGAAGAGAAAGAAGGTTAAGCCCGAGGATCTTGTAAGACAGCTCAAAGAAGAAGATAGCCAAGACGCAAATGACGAGCAAGACAACGGCGGGCTAGTCATTGGTGAAATTTCCGAATTTGTCTCCAACTTGAGCAAACGTGATGATGAAGAAGAAAGCAAACACAAGAGACCTCGAGCACAAACCGGAAGTCCAACTGCCAGAGAAGACCATCCCATGGATGAAGACGGCGCCGATGACGACCTTGACACAAACCCGGCCATAAAACGAGAAGCATCTGTACCATCACATCAAGACACAGAGGCCGACAGAGGCGTCGAGGAAGAGAAGACGATTGGCGAAGGCATGGGCGCTGCGCTTAGCCTCCTCCGCGAGCGTGGCCTCATCGAAGCCTCCCATGGAGATGAGTACGAAAGCTTTCGCGACCGCGAAGACTTCCTGACTCGCAAGCGTCTCCTCGAAGACGAACTCGAAGAACAAACTCGGCAGCAGCGCGAGCGTGACCGAGCCAACGGTCGTCTGGACCGCATGACGGTCCGCGAGCGCGAAGACTACGCCCGCCAGCAGAACCAACGTCGTGATCAACAGCAATCTCTCCGCATGGCAGAGCTCTTCTCAGCCAACTACAAGCCAAATGTACAATTAAAATACCACGACGAGCACGGCCGCTCGCTCGACCGGAAAGAAGCATTCAAGCACCTCAGCCATCAATTCCACGGCAAAGGCAGCGGCAAAGGCAAGACAGAAAAGCGTCTCAAACGGGTGGAGGATGAGAAGAGACGCGAGTCCCAGAGCTTATTTGACGCCAGTGCGAACGGAGGCATGAGCGCCGCCACAGCACAGCAGCTAAAAAAGAGAAGAGAGGCCGGTGTACGACTTGGTTAGACTTGTGCTGTTCAAGGTGCTGTTACAATGTACCCAGTAGAGGGCGAATAGGTTCCAAAAGGTGCTGGTACCCTTTCTCTCTCTCTTTTTTTTTTGGGTCCATATTATGACTGGCATTTTTGAATTGCTGACGCAGTGACTTGATAGACGGGACGGGGTTCTGTCATGCATTGATGTGGTACTGGCTGTGGTACGTGACATGGAATACGTAATGTCGTGATGCCCTTGCAGACGTAACGTAGATGTGTCACTCGAGATGCTCCTCATCTGGATGCTTTCACGGTGTGAGCGAGGATCTTGTCGGGTAGATTTTGTGTGGGTATCGCAGACGGACGTAGCTCAGCCTGACAACATTTCCTGCTAAGAAAACACATTCCGCTAGCCTAGCACATGGGTGGTGCTTCATGGAAATGGTGTGCTCTATCCGATATTCCCTCTGTGCGCCGCCGAAATCGCAAGTAGTCGACGTAGTGGTTGGACGCGAATTTGCGTACTCTCCGCTTGCAAGTTCAAGATGGGTTGCGAATACACCTGCAGTCCACCTCTTCGAACTAGAATGGTGCGAAATGCATCATCGTAATGTCACACTGACTCGGAGCCTGCTTGCGAAAGAACCACCCGTCACCTCGAGTTTACTAGATGAGCATTAATGTCCAACCATGCTGTTATCAGGAAAAAACTATCGCTATCCGTATATATCGTCGTGACGCCGTGTAGTAAACCAAGTATATATATATATATAAAATGGGGCATGGAAATTCAACTTATAGCGAAACCTTTGCCCCGATGCCCTTCCCCGCATACTTGACTTCTTCCGTCCAGTATCCGACTCTGACTGTGACATCCGCTGCAGCATCCAGCTTCAGTGTGCCCCCTAGTGCGTCTCTCAACTTGTCGAACCCAACATGGTCGGCCGACCACTGCACTGGCAGACGGGGAGTTTGCGACAGCCCCGGCGGGACATCTATTGTCTGGTCGTACGTGATTTGACCTACGGGTTCTGTGCCGTTGTAAAAGGCCGTGGCGTTGATGTACTCTACATGCACCGTGTCGTGGCCGAGAGGCGAGGCCAGTGTGAACGAGGCAGTGGATGATAGAATATGAAATGTGGCATCTCGGATGAAACCTTGTCCGTCGCCACCGTTTTCATCATCTCCGTCTCCGGGGAATCTCAGGCGTGGCGTTAGCAAAGTTATGTTTATTTTGGAGAGCGCTTCGCCGATGACTGCCATTCCTGGAATCGAGTCTCTGTGTGCTCTGAGTGCGATGGTTGTGTTTTTGCCGGACAAGTACGCCGATAGCAGATTACGGGCGACTTTCTGAGCCTTGTCCCCGCCGAATTCGTACGGATCCCATGTTGCTTCTATCATGATGTTGTTGTTCAATCCATGTGCGAAATGCAGATTCTTGGTGGTGGCTTCGCCTATCGAATGATTGGCTTTCATAAGGTGAATATTGATGAATGGAATCAAGGCGGTATACGGCGTGGGATTGGTAATGTTGACCATTGCTCGTATGTGAACGCCTGTGCTAGAAGTATTGAGGATTTGCAAGTCCCCGACTCGGGGGTCCAAGCCTGCAAGCATGTCCCCAGGCACTTCTGCAACGTGTTAGTCAGAGGACGCCAGAGCACTTGACGGTTGCGGTCGACACGGAACGGCAATAGCACAAGTACCATGTGCCACCTTCCGTGTCGGATGAAATGCGATACGCTACCACATGGAAGACGGACGTTTGACAGGAACTTTGCCGGTGGCGGGAACTCCTCTGATAACCAAATGACCAAGAACGGTTTTAACTTTGACGTCCACGTTGGACTTGACGTCGAGAATAACATCGTCGCCAAATAATAGCTTCTGCATGATATCGGAGAATGTGTCGCCGTCGAGTATATCGATTGGGGCATCGACAATTCGTGATTTGATGCTCATAAGATCTTCGGCCTCGGGTTGACTGATTATCTTTGAAGTCGCCTTCTGCCATTTGTCTACATTCAGCTCTCCCAACTTTTTGCCCTCGTAAAATAGGTCGCCATTGGCTCGGACGCTGGTGACATCGATGTTCATGTTCAAGTTGGCAGGAATGGCCGCTAAGACACGGACAGTCCCGGATACCCGAGGCTTGCTGTCAGGGTCGCTTGGGTCTGCAAAGGGGCTTGGCAGCTTGAAGTCGACATCTTCGAGCGCGAAGTTGCGTAAGAAGTTGTCCAACGATCGCCCAGGGAACTGAATGGGAACTGTGACATTTTCTATCAAGTCACTAATCCATCCTGGCAAATCGCCGTTTCCTGATGTTTTACCACGCACAAATACCTCTGCGTCTTCGCCGTGCAAGTAAAGCTTCATGAAATGGTCGAGCGGAGACAATTCACTCGATGGGCAGGCTTTGATCAAGGACTTTGGCAGCTCGCGAATGGTTCCTTTGGCTTCTGCAGTAACATTTGACTTGGGGCGAACCTCGATAGCACTTAGAATTGCCGATGCAACCTTGATGTTCGGTTGAGCAGGATCACAGTTCGGAACGAGGACTTCGAATCCTAGAGATGGTACGGTCAACCCGATGGGGAATTCGTTGTAGGCAGTGATGGAGACATTGGCACCAACTCCCATCTTGCCATCGTCACCGGCGGGCACATCATGGAAAACGAGGGTTTCAATGGTATATTCGGGCATGGAAGGAAGCTCATTGGCTGCGAAAGCGTTAGCCAAAGTGCTTTTGATTTGTGGACGAAGATTGATCTTTTCTCGACTCTGATGTGGCTCTACATTATTTGATGGTCTTCTGGCCAAAATAAATGGCAGAAAAGGCGCGGTAGAGAGATTGACCTTCAAATACCATTGATTCCGACACATCATGAGTCCCTAGAGGGAAGATGCCGGACTTGAGGCTGAGCGTCGTGGCTCCCGTAACCTTGAGCTGATGGAGCTTGCCCTGAAGCCATTCGTTGACCACCTTCCGTGCTGTCTCTGTGTCACCAGGAACGAAATCGGCCACAAGATCCAAGTTCGTCACTTGTCCATCCACGAGACGGAGGTTGATTGGGGGGAGCGAAGCAGTCCCGACCAGAGCATTGTCAAAGTGAGGCAGGTGAAGACGGAGTTTCGTCTCCTCAGTACCGAGTTGTCTCATGATGGCGGTTGCGATCCTTCCGATTCTACGAGTATTGTCGTCCTGAACTCGTGAGCCGTCAAGTATGAACGTGCCCTTGATCCGAGCTCGGACCCCGTCGGCTGTCAGTGACTCTACAGACAAGTCTGTTGGTTCCAAAACAACTGCATTTTCGACATATTCTTGTACAGCTGGAGGGACGACAAAGCCGAGGACCATGACCACAGCGACTAATATGCCCAGGACTATTATTGCAACGAGGGACGGCCACCTCCGCTTCCGCTTGGGCTGTGTTTCATGTTTGATCTGCTGCTGCTGCGTTGGCGGACTGTTGTCGTCTTGTTGGGAGTCATCGGCGCCAGAGTCTCTTCTATTCGATAGCAATGGAGACGATTCGGTTGGGCGATGCTGTTCAGTGTCATTTTCGTGCTCATCTGCAGCGGCTGCCGCGAGGAGCGGCGATCGTTCGTTGGCGTCAGCAGGCATGGTAGTGACGTTCACGATGACGCTCGGAGGGGCAATGCCTGCGGCAAGTGCTGCGAATGGAGAACTTGGAGTCGGGTAACTACGATGAGAGACTTCAGGAGAGATGGCAGTGCTGATGGAGCTTTTGGCAGAACGATGAGGCGAAGAGAGGAAGATGGGAGATGATGACGGCAGCCTGCCACATCGAGGTCGGCCCACGAATGTGTCCGCGTTGTCAGTAGATTCGGTACTATGATTGGCTAATCTAATCTGAGCTTGGAGTGGCCGTGTAAGCCGTGTACCATTTTAGCGGGGCCACATGTGCCGCTTCTCGTTAAAGCATAAATTGTCTGCGACGACTTCCACATTGATCTCTTCTGCCGTCGGGGCGATCATGCACAATCGCGAAAAGTAGCTAGAATCGTCCTTTGACAATACGCGTTGACACACAGATTCGACCGATCCCCCATCAAAAAACAACGCCACCAAAAAGGGCAATAGAGTAATCGCGAAGTAAGCTTACAACAGAGATTGCCAATGCTGTGTTTTCTTGCTCACGGGCGCTGTGCACACATGAGAACTTGCCTTAGCTGCATTTAGTTAAGCGACTTTATTCCCACACCCTCCCGTAGAAAACGGTCAAAGTCAAAAGTCGTACGCCGCTGTCTAGCGTGGCCTAAGGCATTAATGTAGTAGCCTAAGGCACACAAATAGCCTAGAACAACACAGGGAAAATTAAACGAGGTATCTTTGCTATTTAAACTATATATAAAAGTAACTTATTCTTGTTATTATTAGGTTCTTCCTCCATATTATTAGAATCCAAGGCATCAAGTTTGTTAGGACTATGTTAGAATGTGACACGAAATCAATCTTGCTACGGACGTAGGAGCGGAGATTTTACTGTGAACCCGAAGTCTGATCCGCAAGCCACACTGGCATAAGCCGCTGACCACCTCTTCGGCGACAGCCTCTCTTTGTCTCGTCTAGTCTTGTTGGTCTTGTTGGTCTTGTTGCCCTGCTCGCATTGCGTACTACTCTAGACGTAGGTGGCAGGTCATGTGCATATCACGCGGTTATAATATTAATTAGAAGGCGCTTCTTTGAGCGCAGACTTCCGCTTTCACCCTCTGATCACCTAGCAGACTGGACTGGGAAGTTTCCATCATTATCAATTTGAATAGAGTTGAACTCCCCCCTCTATACAATTTTTACGTTGCTTTTGCTACCTGCCTGATTTCATCTTCCGCAAATGACCTGCAATGCAAGCCTATCCAGAGTGAGGAAATATTAATGCGTCTAAAAATGTTTAACACTCTAAGACAGACCAACTCAAGCGACAGCTCGTTTGTTATTGAGACAAACGATGCCCCCTTTGACAAGAAAAACCAAGCAAAGTTTGTTAGACAAGCTTGCCTACACTGTAGATCTAAGAAAGTATAAACCGCCCTTCTTCTAAATTTCTACAGCGCTCCTTTTTGTTTGATTATCTCTCCATTAACCCGCATCATGCCTTGTTGCTGGATGTTGGCTAATCATGGCGACAGCTGAAATGCACTGGTGAAAAGGGAGGCTGTCAACGATGCCGAGACAGACATCTCGAATGCTCGTACATCGATGCATCTAAATTTAAACCATTAGCACCTTCGAAACCCTACGACGCAAGTCAAAGCGAGACGGCGGGGGTTCGAAGAAGCTCGACTGAGAGTTCCACGCACGAATGCTCGAATCCAGGTGCGCAAGCGCCAGCCTCGACGACAAGCGGTGATCATGCAAGCGGTGTCGCCATAGGAGATTTTGTTGATACGAATTCTGATCTGACAATATCAAGTTCCTTTATAGAAGACGGCTCCATGTCTTGGATGGGGCAGATATACCCCTACTGTCCGGAAATCTTTCCAGACTCGATCCCAAGCTTCCCTAGCACAGACAGTTTGGACCTCACAAACGTTGCGCAATTTGACGAGGGCGACGCGAACACTGACGCAGAATTTGGAGCGAATGTCGAATGCTCTTGTAGCGATATCCTGCGGATTTTCGAGATGGTCGAAATCTGCCTGGTACGCGTCCCCCACGAGTCTTCGAAACTATTGTGCCTTGGTGCCGACGAGTCGCTTCGCTGTCAAAAGGAGGCGGTAGAGACATGCAGACTGCGGCTACGCTGCAGCGCATGTAGCTTCAGTTCCCATGACGCCATGTTGATCATTTCCATATGTGAGAAGATCCTGGCTAGTACAATAAGGATGAAAAGTACATACGGCTGTAGCCAGAACAGCATCCGTCAACTTCAACAACAGCCAAGGCCACAGCGGAGGAAGCGGGTTTTTCTGGAAGTCCAAAACGAGTTGCCTGCTTTAGTCGGCCGGGACATGTCTAGAGAACAAAACTTGGCTACCCGAAATAACAGCAAAGGCAAAGAGCGTGCTAGTCACCGAACCAACCAGTCTTTAGATATTGGAACCTCGGAGTGGAGGATTGACGACGAGGATAAAGCTCATGTGCTAAACACGCTGCTGCAGATCCGAAAGGAAAAGTTGAGAGACCTTGTTGTTGAACTGCAAGAAGTGGTAATCCAGCATAGATGGCTTGTCCACGTCGGCATGATACGAGATCTAGCAGATCGTCTGGCCAGGGACGGAAACTTGAGCTCTCCTTGACAACTATTTCAATTTGAAGTACAAGACATTATGACTGCCCGAATTTATCGGCATTATAGGCGCAGTGTAAATTTGCGCCGTCAATGACATCCTCCCGTGTCAATTGATCGCCATGTAAGCTGAGATATGTATTGGCAAGCTGAATAGCTAGAGATGCATTTTGCTGTTGTGCAGCAGTGCGTAGTCCGGGATACTCCGGCAGCTCCGCGCTTACTCCGATAAATTCGAGATAGCAGTCGAGCGTTGTGGCTTCTTTCTGAAGGACTTTCTTCGCCACTGTTTCGTCTTGAACAACGGAATAGGAAGGCCTCTTAGGCTTCATAATTCCGCGCTTGTGCTCCGCAATGCTCTCAATGGTGTTCCCTGACCCCACCGCGTTAGCTATAATACCAAAACCCCTTTTGTCAGCCAGAGAAATGGGTCAGTACGCAAGTGTAGCCTTATGGTCATCAAAGAGATAGCCGAGGCTGAAACAATCACGATCTACAAACCCCCCAAGCCCGAGGATAGGTCCCAACTTATCTCATCGGGAGAAGCCGCCAGGAGAGTTCGGGGAAAAGACACAAACGCCGACGGCGGAAAGGAAGACAAGTAATGCATGTGAGTTTGAATTGTTAGACCAAGAGAGACAGATTCGAGCGGCTGACAAACATCCAACCCTTCCATTCCTTTAGCATGCGTTATGCTTGAATAAAGATCGAAGCTGTAACTGGTATCTTTGTTCATCGGCAACTTTTGTTTTTATATGATCACTGGCATCTTCCTGCCAGAAGAAGGACATTTGTTTGAGGTCCTTGACCAATCTTTTGACTGATGAGAATCTGGGGAGGATATGATCCTCAAAGATGAATAACCAACCATTCAGAGACCTTATACAGGCCCAATACCACACTCCCTTTGAGTCCCATGTATCTCTCATTATCTTTGTAATCTGAATGTCATGCTCCACTTGCACATGTGGCAATTCCTTATCCATGCTTGCCAGAAATTCCTTTCGCGCATTATCAAAAGGCTCATACTGATCGTTAATAATTGTATCAATACTGCAATTTGTAAGCCAATAGGGAACAGACATCATCTCCACCGGCAGCGCGCAAACCCATTCAAGATCAATTAGGCAAGTAACATTCCACTCGTCGTCCACAAGAATATTGCTTTGGTGAAAGTCGGTTGGCTGCAAAAGGTAAGGGCCGCTTCGTCGCTCTGACAAGGTAAAGAAATGCGTAACTGCACGAAGTAATGTCCGAAGGGTCATCCGCTCTTGGGCGTCATCCTCGTCTCGCACAGCATGTGGATCATGTAGCAGATAGTTGTCATGCAGTGTCAGCATATCAGACGCGAAACTATCTGTGCTCTGGTAGAGTCGGTCTGGTGGGATCGTTCTTGGTGTTCCTCTTCGCTCGAAAATAGCCATGGCACAAGTGAGAGGCCGATTTGAGAGTGTGACTGTGCAGTCTAGTGTGTTAAATTTAAAAGATCCAATATACGGCTGTGGAAGACGGGCGAGCGAAAGCATAATTCGAGCCATGCCCGCGAATAAATTCTTCCGTCGTGCTGTGTCTGACAAGTGATCAGACCAGGTGAGCGAGAGCATTTTCCCCGTCTCGGGACCGATATATTCCAAAAGCATGTATGCGGTACTGACGGCTGGGGCAGCTGAATCGCGAACATAGTCTGAGAGAATTGGATAGCGAAGATACCGATACACCCACTGCCAGGCCTTGCGGCAAAGGCTGGTGTAAACTGATGTCTGCTGGACGCGTATAAACTATGGTAAAACAAAGTATAAGTATCAGGATGGATGTCATAGATAATGGCAAGCTAGAAATACTTACACAGTTATCATCTGTAAAGCCAAATGCAAAAAGATCCGGAATACGAATATTGGGGCAATGTTCCTGCATCCATATGTATGTTGCTACTTCACAGCTGATCTTCTCGTCGATCGTGCCGGGATGCTGTTGTTCGGCGTGAGGGATGGGGCAACGGAAAATAAGCTTCTTGGTTATGTTACCCGCATTCACATCAACCAGAACGCAAACATTGAAGTTGCCCTGTATCCATGTCTCGCGTGGCAGGACTGTGCAGGTGTCATTTGGACGTAAACGAAGATGATGTCTGATTAAGGCTGCAATTGATTGCCTTTGATGCCAAAGTTCGGACTTGAATTTCCCTGCTGCATTATGATGCTTGGCTAGGAAAATAAGATTGTCTTCCGACTCGGCGGCCGTTTCCAATGTATGGACTTTGTTGTGTAATCGGATTTGTTGCGCCATTGCACCTAGGTTAGGGATAGGGAGCAAGGAAAGGCAAATTGTAACTCGATTCAAAGTAGGGAGGGAGGATAAAGAATGGGGGCGAATATCACGTGATACAATGGCTGACTCAGACTATACCCTTTCCTCTGTTGGTCAATAACCTAGGCCATGGACTGTTGCAACCCGGAACGACGCTTGGCACAAGAGGGGCTGAGTTTCACATGGTGCTTGCAAGATTCATACCCGGAAACAAGTAGACTTTATCATAAACACATTCACACAGGAAAATCACACGTCGTACCAGAAAGCCGATGTTTTCAAAAATGAGAGGCCCAGCGACTCCATCCCACCAGATCTATTCAAGAACTGCTCAAACACTAACTCTCCTCCGGTTGTTGAGGGTGCAATTATTCTAGACGTAAAGTCTGTGTTCGCCCCCAGAGTATCAAACACAGCTAGTGAATCAACTTCTGAGGAGCCGGTTGCTAGCCCATGATGACTTCGTTGAATCCACTGATCTGCAGTTTCGCTGGGATCGATGTAGGGCAGGCTACTTGCCCAACCCCTATTGCCATCCTGTCCACCGTGCAAAGGTCAGCCTTCTTCAAGATAAACACCAAACGTATACAGGCCGTTGTCGTATGGGACCTTGACTACGTGCTAGGTCAGATGAAACGCAAGAGATTTAGCTTCAAGATTGTAGCACACAGTGCCGTATCTGACAGTGAGAGAATTAGCAGTTAATGATATGTGGGCGGGCAGAGAACCGACTCCATCTGCCACAAAACAGCGATGAATGCCGGGGGGGTAACATATTATCGCAGGACCACGTAGAGGTGGGAGCTTCCCTCTTAACAATTCTGCTATTTCCCCTGCTTTTTTAAGTCTGCTGGCCTCATCACCAGGAAGCCTGGTTAGTAAATGGTTTGCTCCCAACGAAAGAAATCAGTGGTCGAAAAGTTAAATAATCTGTCGTTCATTCGCCAAATAACGGAGAAGATAAAGCTTAGTGTGAGGCATTTCCGGTGCAGGGTTGTATCGGCGGCTACCTCTTTAACATGAAAGGCTCGTAGCCAAGAATAAACACACGGAATATCACTGCGAACTTTTGGTCGAGTTCTATTTTTAACCCCGGGTGCCCCTGTGCCACTAGACCGAACCACCCCTCCAGAAACAGTAATCCCCCCCCCGCGTATTACTGATAATCGTTAAAGGCCATCGGGTTTACCTGGTGGTCCCCCCTTTTAGCTAAGTGACAAGTTATCGACATGCCTCCAATCCAGATATAAGATTGGCACTGTCATCAGTGCCCGCGTACGCGAGTACCTGACACCTAGCACACCTACGTTCTAACACTTAAGCTAATGACAGTTAAGCCAGCAAGAACAAAAGACGATGTAAGTTCTTTTTGGATAGTTTGAAGCGTTTTACAGTGCCTATGTAAATATTCATGTGAAGGAATTGCATTTGAAAATATACTACTAGCTAGAGTCTGTCTCATTGCCTATGGGGAAAGTCCTTGTATTTTCAGTGTATTCATGATGTTGCGTACCTCCGGGTTATGTATCTCAGTACAAGTCTCAATCTCAGAAATCTCGCTCTCTATATCAGAATGTAGTATTTGCAGCGCCTGCTTGGTGTACTCGAGAGATCCCGCGGCACGTAATAGATCAATCAGCATCTCCTTGTGGCATTCCGTGGCGCGGCCAACTGCACGGCGCTGAATGAGAAGGTTCTGCAATATCTTGCGAGATGTAGTATCCGCGTTGATAAGCGCGTGTATCAAAGTGAAGCTGTATTTGCCTTCGTCTAGGTCCTCTGCAAAGCCCTTGGTCTTCCTATACTATTTGGCGGGTGATGTATGGTTAGCGTTTTGTTTCTTCTCAATCAACATTCGCTCGATTGTATATAAGCCTATAATGTACCTGCTCTGACGTGAGGTTGGAGAAATCGTCACGGATCTGAAAGAGTCGCCCGAACAGGGTCATGAAGCGATCTAGATCGGCAGGCTTCGTCGGTGACTGGGATTGAGCAATCATCAGTTTTGATATCATGCGAAACAGCCCACCCGTCTCTGATTTTCAATGAACAAGTCAGTCAGTTGAGTCACGGGCAAAAGCGAAAAGGAATTGCACTCACTCCCATCTACCATCCGCAGGTAATCATCGACAGAAGGTTCTGAGACGAGATGTGTCCACAGCAGATCATGCCCTTGCCCGATAAGAAGGTGCTTCATTTCTTCTTCATCCACGGCCCATTAGCTCGTGAGTTCAGAGCCATAGGTTCCATCAAGTTACAGGGAAGAGTGAAAGCAGATGGGAAAGGGTGAGGAAACTTGGGACCATCATACCAATCACCACTTTTAGCGACGAGGCATCGCCGAGCTGAAGAACACGCGAGATAACCTGTACAATTTGATAAGTGGCTGAATTGACGGCCTGTGGCATACCGAATACGCAATGTGTTGCCGGTTTCGAACGCCTCATTGGCGAATCGTCCTGCACATCGTCCAACCTGATGTCCACCGAAATGATCTTTTGTCAGAACAAACTCAGGATAAAACAACCCTCGTTGCGCGTATGGGAGGCTTGAAACAAACTGGATATTGTGTGTTGATGCTGGCAAAGATGGAAACTCACAAGAGAGAGAGATTATGCACGTCTCGCACGACGGACTTGACACCGGCGAGGACATGTTCCGGTACCCCAACCCATATATTTATCGCATCGATGAGCTTGTCTCTCACTCCCTTTGATGGGAGAGAACTGATGTACTCGAATGGTGCCATGACGGGCTGCAATACATCAAATCGTCAGTACAATCCATAACTCCGTTCTGTCGAGTTCACCTTGCATCTCACTTACATCTGTGATAGCCGGAGTCATACTTGTATCACAAATCGTTGCCATGATCGTTCCCTGATGCACGGCATCTCCATTCAAACCTCGAGCTCGCGTTGACTGATTTACTGTCTGGGATTGTTCCATCTTTGACTTGCAGCTATCTGCAGTAAAATGCCTTGTGTTGCCAATATTGTACTCGTCGTCTTGGCCATCAATGTTGGCTTGTCCTGACGTTATGAGGCGTTCCTCGCGTGAGATTGAATCAGAAGCACCAAGTTCCGCGTTGCGCGGCACAAAATCCAGTACCATTCTGGGGAACATTGTCGAGCCCCGTGTAACTGACTGCTTGTCCAGACTGTTGTGTATTACTGGGTTGTCCCGGAGAGAGTTGATCTGGATAGAGAGGTTGTCGTTGGCGCTGGTCATAGTCTCCAGCTGGCTGCGGTTCTGTCGCAATGCAAAGAGTTCTGTAAAAGCTGATGTACGCAATGATTAGAACTAAATGTAAGACAAGGGTGTACATCCAGTCTTCCTTGTTCATTTGGCAGGCCTGCTTTGGTAGACGGATTGTTGTTGAGAGTCTGAAAGTAGAGAAAGGCAATGTCCCAGGGAAGTTACTCGTACAGATCATTCTATATACGACTCACCAAGGGCTGTATGTTTTGAAGCAAGGTATGCGATATTTGGTAATCAACACCGAGTCGTCCGCCTTTTTGGCACAAAGCCGACCTTCGGCGAAAAAAATCAGCCCGGCTGACATATCTGACATTTTGCATCGCCAATGGAGGCCGACTCGGCTATCCGCTTTCGTACTGGCCTGACAGTCTTCCGGAGGCTCTCGGAATTGAGCTGAGAGGGCTGACGCCGACCCCATACAAGACTATTCTCCAATACTGATAGTAGATGGATAGTTTCGGCAGTACATAGTACATTCACTACGTTTTCCGCAACCAACAATGATAAAGTAGGGGTTGTCTTTCAACGGTTGCGAATGCGTAATACTAAAGGTTGCATGCATGGAATACTCAACTCCCTGTGTTTCCCCAGCGCCTAAGCGTTGTGGGCAAATTGCAGTGAGACAACCTCGCAAAGACAAGTACCGAACGATGAGAATGCCCTCTAGTAGCTAAAGCGTTATGTAGCATCTTAATACTAGGCCGGAGGTGCTGTTTTATAAAACGTGTGCTTAACTACATCAACTAAACTTGGCCTACGTTGGAAATAAGAAGCTCTCTTCTCAAAGATTTGACATCTTTAGCGTGTACCTTACGCAAGGTCAACACAATTTCTAGCACGTTAAGGTGCCTTGTATAAATGTATTCGCTCTTTCTCATCAAGCTTCACGGTTATATAGACAAACAGTCAAGGAATTGCACAACGAATGCCACAACAGCTAAGAATAAGTATCCCTTGGTAAAATGACGCAATTGTTACATAACAAGGCTGCCTCGTGTAAAATAGTAGTCAGCCGTTCAAACGAATTGCATCTTATCAATGAGCTTCTTACGCCACATTCCACTGCTCCAGTTCAGCACCAATAGACAGTATATGCTCGACGTCGCTGCTCCTGTCACACCTTTCGCGCATCAAGATTTTGACAGACGGATCAGGGAACATGTTCTCGTCAGCAAACATGTTTTCGGAACGCCCTTTCTGATTTTCCTTGTACTTGAAATCGTAGCGTAGTAGCATATGTGCAAACATGATCTTAATTACAGCAGATGCGAAGAACCGTCCGGGGCAGGCATACCGTCCAGCACCGAAGTGTAGCAGAGAGCCGTCGACAGTAGACAGCTGGAATCGGTTCTGGTGCTCCGAATCGTCAGGTTCACGCTCGAAGCGGAAGCCATCGAACTCGTGCGCGTTGCCACCGGGAACAAACTCGTCGTCCATGTAGATGGGCTCAGCGGGAAGACACAGATGGGTGCCCGCTGGGAGCTGTGTTCCATCAGCAAGCTTGAAAGGTTTGCGGAGATGACGGTTGAACGACACTGAGATTTATCGTATCAGTCTTTCTGGGGAGTTCCCCTTGCATTTTCCCGATGCAGCGCGTCACGCCAATCGTCAAATGCATCAGAAGGGAGGGCTCACATACTTCTTAATACTTTTTTTTACTAATAGCCCAACCAAATTCTTCTTTATAAGATTCGACTTGCCAGACTCCATCGCTGCGTCTCTTTGATGAAGCTGTCGAGTTTCCTCAACTTGTTCGCCGTCTGCTTCTGCCAGCCTCCATCGGCTCGCAGCACATCAGGAGTTCCTGACGAAGCGGTTGGAAATATTCGGGATGGGCACACAAATCGTACATGGCATGAGTCATTGCCATGCTGGTGGTGTGAAGAGCGGCCAAGTTTACCACGAGCTGTCTGTCTGAGGGCCAAACTGTTCGGATCGGCCTCCCAGCCTTCCGCATCATCCATCATCCATTGGAGCAAGTCCTCGGGCTTCTCGTAGTCTAGATTATGCGCCTCGGCGTCGCGACGTGCTCGTACAGCAGATCCAACGATGCTCTCCGCAGCTCTGATGTTGCTGCGGGCGCGCCACCATGAAGGCAACAGTCTGCTCACAAGAGGATGCAAGAACGGAGGCAACCTGCGCAGGGTCACAATCGTCGTTCCTATATTGATGTCATGGTCAATACTGGCCTTGATCCAGTCGGCGTTTCGACACAACTCTGGTCCGACAAAGACGCGCCCGGTCACGCGGGCAACTAGGAGAGAAAGCAAGTCGAAAATAGGGACCTCGACCCATTTGTCTAAAAGCAAGTACTATGTTAATGTGCGTATCGTTGACGGCGCCATGGATGTTGACCACACACGAACCATTGCATTCGGGAATCTCGACAGAAAGTGCATGGTCCGTCTCATGCTTTACCATGGGATATGTAGACACCATGTTTGGCGTCAATTTGTGCTGAATAATGCGAAAATGTAGGTCGCTCTTGGTTATGATGTCGGCTGTGCACCACTTTCCAGCCATATTTCGAATCTGACTTACGCTGGAACTACTGCGGCTGTCCGGCAGGTTCCCGATCTCCGGTAGATATTTCTGGCTCATGACGAGAACGTTGGAGTCATTGCGGACAATATAGAACATGTCGCCCTTCAATTGGATCTGAGAGCTAAACTGTTCGGAATGTTGCATTGCTTACAATGCGTCGCAAGACTTCCCCTTTGAGCCACCCGAGCCAAGGGCCGGCCGATTGGCCATGTGCGTTCTGGCTTCGGAGCTGAGGTAGAAAAATACATGCCTGTACATGATGACAACTCGTGAGACGTGAAGCTTTGGAGAGCAGATGCTGGAGAATGTATGTGTATTATGCGAGATCCTATGGCTGCCTGAAGTAATTCGCATCATAGACACCGGGAAAGGCATCGGTAGTCACCCGGGCTTAATACTTTCTGGTCTACTAAGTCGGGCAATCAAAGGGATTTATTGAGCCCGCTCATGCGAGAGTCCTGAACCCTGACGAACCTATTGATGTGAACCCTGTTGGATATTGCAGCCTCACTTCGCTCTCCCTGATTAAAGACTGACAGCAACACGGCCAGAGCCTGCTAGATCGTCTGATGACCCCATAATCTTTTCCCCCGAATAGCATCACGTAACAAAGATAACACATCGTTGTATTCAGCCACTGTAATCATGCAATCGGTGGCTATACAGCACCTCTATTTCCTGTCCCGTCATGCTTTCGCTTTCCATTACGCTGCGATCACGTCCCACAACTTTTCAATCGCAGTGACAATTTCTAGAGGTAACGGACCCCTCTGAATGAACTCCATGTTCTGCTCAATGTAGTTCGTCTTGGTTGCCCCGATGATTATTCCATCATTAGCATTCAACTGCGAGTGGTAGCTGATCCAGCGCAAGGCCGCCTCAATATTGGAAATTCCAGCTGGAGCGAGAATGTCTTTCAGGGTGCGAATTGCGCCATGCAGCTCCTGTTTATCATACTGCGCTTTCAGCGAAGCAGCAGTTTTATTATCCCCACCGAAGCGAGTGCCGTCGGAATCCCCAGCCGTGAACTTGCCGGATAGGAAACCAGTCGCAACAGGACTGCATGTTCAACTGCGTTAGCAGTGTAACTTGATGCCGATTTCAAAGGGTCGCGGCGACTCCGGTGAGACGAGGAAAGTCCAACAGATCAGCGTCTTGCGGTCTTACCTGTGGGCGTTGAAGATGATGCCATGCTTCCGCAAAGTGGGAAATAGTTGTTCATGCCCTCGACTTATTAAACTATAAGAACCCTGGTAGACGGTGGGCCGAACGTAACCCTCGCGGTCACAGATCTCGACGAACTCGGTAAGCATATCCAGGGGAAAATTGGACACACCAAGCTATGTGATAAAACTCGAGCTGTCAGAGTCGCTTCATGTCTCATGGGATGCACATTTAATGGACTGATAATACCTGCTGGAAAAGACCGTTCTGATGCATCGCATCAAGAGCTGCAGCTTGTTCCGTCAATGGCGTCGTGAAATCCGGCGCATGGCAATGAACAATATTCAGCTTGCTTCCTGCATGGTACTGCAACCGGTTGATACTGGCATTGATGGAATCTCGGATCTTGGCCGGCTCGAGAGTGCCATTGGCGTCTTGACTCATTACGAGAATCTTGGTGTCGATTTTGAAGCCGAGTTTGCCGGCGCCGACTTGGCCAAGCAGAGTCTCCGACATGCCAATATTGGTCCATGGATATAGGGCAGCTGTATCGATTTCATCGATTCCGCAAGATTTGAGGACCTGGAGGAGATGACTGACAGCTTCGGGTGTGTCGAAAGCCTCTCCGATGGTGGAGCCTCCAAAGATGATGCGTGGGTGAGAGGGAGCCATGTCAATGAGATTGATGGCTTTGCTTATTACTATTGAGTGGAAGCAGCAGCAGGATGAATGCGTAAGACGGCGGTCGAAATAAGCGTTCAAGACGGGAGGGTCGGTGAAGTTTCTCGGGTCAATGCACAATTGAAGGGCATTTGGATTTTATATCAGCTGATATGAGGGGTCGTGAGTCGTGACAGATCAACCGACACCTTCCGTTAACGTTAACCGTTAACGTAGACGGAAAATCATTACTGCATTTGTTTACGTGTTGCCTTCGTTGCCTTCCGTTGTACTACCAACTGAATAGGTGACAAATCGGTGCGGCCATGCTTGATTTCCAATACCAGCCACCCTATCAGCTTGTCTTCAGGGTTTGGGTTTGTCAGCGCTACGTCAACCCTGTAGGAAAATGTCTAGGATCTCGGGATTATGTAATGATCGGACGTCCATTTACGGAAGTGGACCAGGCTCTCGGCAGCCAGCCAAAATTGGACAGCCGAGGCCCGACCCGAGACCCGAGATCCCACATGAATGATGTTTTGCTTTCGCCTTGCTTTCGCCTTGCTTTCGCCATGACTCGATGCGACGATGCCGGGCTTCATCCTGTTGTCTTGTCGCCTTGTACTCCGTAGAGTCAAGTTGCCCACCCACCATCATGTTGCCGTTCCGGAATCCGCAGACGAAAACGCTTGCAGCCAATCGCAGGACGGCCAGGCCTTGGTGGTCCGAGATCAACATGGTTTGGAACAGGGTCGGCAGATTCTTATCTGACATGTTTCCCCAAACCTCATGTTGGACCCTTCGAATATGCTGATTCGGCCTACAGAGTAAATATAGAATTTTTGCATAGGCTGTAAATGTGCAATGTCACAAATGGGTCAACACAGCCAGCTGAGCAACCAGGCGGTTTCCCTCATCCAGCGGGCGTTAGATGGTCTTGATGATCGGTATGGCTTCGGCGCCATGACATGCGCTGCCTACGATACAGCCTGGGTATCTCTCATCAGCAAAGTGGTCCGAGGCGAAAAACGATGGGTTTTCCCCCAATGTTTCCAATATATTCTGGACACCCAGTCTGCTGATGGTAGCTGGGGTCGCAATCCCAGGTCTCAAATTGACGGCATCCTGAATACTGCGGCCTCTGTCTTGTCGCTCAAACGTCATTTAGAAGAGCCTCTTGGCCAACAGATCATGTCCAATGATCTCGCCGGGCGGATTGAAAAGGCTGTTGCTTCACTGCATCATCAGCTGCTGGAATGGGATGTCGCGGCTACCACGCATGTCGGTTTCGAAATCATCGTTCCTGCAATGCTGCGTTATCTCCAGCAAGAAGACGACACTTTTGTCTTCCATTTCGCTGACATGGAAACTTTGGACAAGATTCACGACACTAAGATGTCCCAGTTCAAGCCTGAACTGCTCTATGGCAAGACCGCTTCCACAGCGTTGCACTCCCTCGAGTCGTTCATAGGCTTAATCGATTTCGATAAAATGTCTCATCATGTAGTCCATGGCTCCATGATGGCTTCTCCTTCCTCGACCGCGGCATATCTGATGAATACATCCAAATGGGACTATGAAGCAGAGGAGTATTTGAATCATGTTATCGCATCTGGCACCGGAAACGGGAGTGGGGGCGTTCCCAGTGCCTACCCTTCCATGTATTTTGAGTACACTTGGGTACGTCAGTCCGCTTATGATCCTGCTCATGAGCTATTCTCAATTTTTCTCAAACGTCAGTCTGCCTCCAGCTTATCAAGTGATTATATAGATCCTGTCAACACTGCTCAGAGCTGGATTCACTCCCTCAGACCTTCGATGCCCTGAACTATACCGAATGGAGGAGGTTCTGGATCTGGCATTCGAAAGTGGCTCAGGTCTCATCGGGTTCGGTAAGAATATTTGTCGAATCGGCGTCGGGCGCTTTACAAAGAGAAGAGTCTAATACACTGGCTACCTTGCCCTGACAGGTCCGCATCTCCCTACTGATCTCGATGACACCGCCAAGGGAATTGTATGTCTTGTTGGTCTTGGCCATTCAAAAAGCGTCGACAAAATGATTGAGGCCTTCGAAACCGACGATCACTTTCGAACATACGGGCAGGAGCGAGATGCAAGCTTCAGCGCCAACTGCAACGCCCTATCTGCTCTGTTGTGTCAGTCGAATGTGGCTCAATACTCGACCCAAATACTCAAGGTGGTTCGTTTTCTCTGCAATCGCTGGTGGAATTCGGATAACAGGATAAAGGACAAGTGGGTAAGATAATTTGGAGCATATGCCTCGGATTGCTGAAAACAAAGATGCTGATACATCTTGACAGAACTTGAGCCATCTCTACTCGTCCCTTCTTTTGACCGAAGCGCTAGTTGACTTACTCGTCCACGTCCAATCGGGCGTACTGAAGGGTGCTCTCGACCAGGAGCTACAGTCTAAAGTGTTCATTACTCTTTTCCAAGTCGGTCTACGGACACTGTTGCAAATGCGAGACGATGGATCCTGGAATCACTCAGTCGAGGAGACTGCTTATGGAGTCCTCATACTATCCAATTCAAAGCGACTGTCGTCATGGTTTGACTTTCAGCAGCCTCTTGACTCGGGAATCGAACGTGGAATTGCATTCATACGCGGACACCATACCGAATCAATTCACTTGCCAATCTGGATAGAAAAGGTGAGTTATTCATCCTCCTTACTTACAGATTGCTACGTCGTGGCTGCGCTCAAAGCAGCCACCTCGCCATATGGCAGTGCGGATGTGAACGCCGGCCTTGGTATCCGTCATGCGTTTGGGAAGGGCCGAAATCTCGTCAACTTGTTTCAGCAGACACCCTTGTTTTCGGAAACACCAGAGTGGCAGATCCGAGCGTCGATGGTTGAGTCAGTATTGTTTCAACCCCTCCTGCGCGCTCGCCGGCTCGACATATTTCCCAGGAATGGCATGGAGGAGGACAAATACTTTGACATTATCCCCTTAACCTGGACGAGCTGTAATAACCGGCACTACACATTTGCTTCAACAGCATTCATATATGAGATGATGATCATTTCTTTCCTCAACTTCCAGACCGACGAATTCATGGAAGTCGTCGCGGGCGCTGCCTTTCAGGGCCGCGCGAGCACCCTTCGTACTTGTATTGATGGAATTTTCTTTCCCGAAAACATCAAACCCGATAAGTTGAATGGAAACCATGGCAGTGATGGTACCGGTAAGATAGCAGGTTCAGATGTTTTGCTTCCGCTTCACAAGTTCGTCGCACATGTCGCATCTCATCCTGCCGTCTTAGCGGCAAACCCATGGGACAGACAGTGTATGAAGCGCGAACTGCATGCATTCTTGCATGCTCATGTGACTCAGAACGAGGACAATGCGCTGTTCCAGCGTCGGAGCGAAAATGGAACATCTAAACACAAACTCGAGTCGCGCCAGACCCAAACTTGTCATCCTTGGGGCCAAAATACCTTCTTCCAGTGGGTTCGCACCACGTCTGCCGACCACACTTCCTGTCCCTATTCCTTTTACTTTGTTAGCTGCTGGCTCAGTAGCTTCCACTTGAATGGCGCAGAAAGCTTCCCTACAGTTGGCGAGAAGTACCTTGCAGCGGCGACATGCCGACATCTCGCGTCCATGTGCCGCATGTACAACGATTATGGCTCCGTTGCACGAGACGCTGCCGAGAATAACATCAATTCGGTCAATTTCCCAGAATACAACACCAGTGGTGACATTGAAGACAAGAAACGAGCGCTATTCGAACTCGCTGAATACGAGCGCTCCTGTCTCAACGATGTGAAAGCCCGATTAGCAGGATGGTCACACCCAAGGGTTGATAAATCCGCCACTGGCGCCCCAAAGGCTCGACTGATGGATATTTGGCAGATGTTTTGTGATGTGACAGATCTCTACGGACAGATCTATGTCGTGCGTGATATTGCTAGCCGCCTTACGTCCTGGAGTTAACTATCCCTACCTTATGAAATAGCTTTTTTTTAGTCATCTCAACGACTCTCTTTTATAAAGTAGTTTCAATTATACATGTACGCTTCTTTTTTTTCTTAATACATTTCCCTACTTGGGCATGGTTAATTATTACAAGCAGGTAGGCCAAATGGCCAAAAACAGAGTGCGCACCCCTAATATAGCAGCGATTATTCGAGCATCTAAATACTTAACAAATTATGTCTATCTCTATTTCAGGTACATTACATGACTCTATAGTAAAGAGGCAAGTCTCCGCGAAGAGAATTGGGATTAGTAGATAATAGCGTATTGACGGAACTTGTGCGAAGCATGAACATGATATTCTATACGGTCTATGGTACGAAATACAATCTTTGCTCGAGTTGTCCCTTGTACAAGTGTATCCTTAGAACACACATCGCTTTACATCCTCATTGCTGCCGAGTTATCTTTCGGGTCTTTCTCAAAAGAAATCCATCGTTCTGCAACCTTTGAAATACCTGCAGGGGGTCATATCGTCTGCTAATCGCCTTCAATCGATCGAGGTTCTCAGCACCGTAACTAGCCAACACGTTCTGCATGAAACTGGCGTCGTTCATCACTTTTCCCTCGATGTACACCCCTCTCGCTTTTGCAAGAACTTCTACGTTCTCGGTGTAGCGCTTGATAGCTGCTAGGGCTGTTTCATCGTCAATGCGATCTTTTCAGGTAATGTAGTACGTCATGACTAAAAACGGTGTCTCAGCTCTCGTTTAATCCAGTTTTCTTCGGGCTACTTTGTCAAGCTTACAGTTTTGCAGGATCGGTTCAAGCCCAATGGGATTACCTCCTGTTTTGGATGAATATCGCAATGCAGAGCTTGTAAATGGTTGAACCACGAAACCCACTGATGCATTGAACTTTTTGACTTCGGCCGCTAGTTCAAGGAACATTGAATAGCTTCTCCTCAGTGTTACTTCATCAAACTTGTATACAACAGATCCAATCATGCGCCTGTAATAACTGATCAGATTGTGTTGACCAAGTCTGAAGATTGTTTCAACCGTTACCTGGCTTTTTCTAAGAGCGTTATATCGGATACAGCATTGCCGAGTTTAGGCATGTCCCCGATTGTCGAGTTGAAGACGGATTTGCTGACGGGAATGTCGTAAAATGCGTTATACGCCTTGGGATAAACTACAGGCTTGCCGTAAACGAACTGAACGAAACCCGACTCTGGAGTTATAAAAAACGTGATGGCGGCATTGGAGTCTTCTTCCGCCGCGTGTGCGTACTTGAAAATGGCATCTAGCAGCTTATCACTTTGTGAGGGATCATAGCTACGACCCTCAAACCATAGTGGGAAGTTGTCCACGGTTTCAAGGTCGTATCTCGTCACAATGCCTACAACACAAAATTAGTGAAAGTGCCTGCAAGAAACGTACGATGCATTGACGATACCGAAATTTGGGCCACCGCCCTTCAACGCCCACCACAAGTCCCTATTCGATGTGGCATTTGCGTTGACCACGGTAGAGTTTGCGAGCACGATCTGTCGGCCTTGATCAACATAATGTCAAGACCTCACCTTGAGTTTTATCACGCACCTCGTAATTGACAATGTTGTCTGCTGCAAAGCCATACCTGCTACTGAAGTATGTCAATCCGCCGCCGAGCATGTATCCGCCTATCCCTACATCGTTAAGACGCGGACCCATGATTGTTTTGCCTACTGTGCCGAGCGTTTTATACACACGTCCGGCACGATTTCCTGCGCCGATTGAGACAACAGATTTGTCCTTGCTAAGGGTGATATCATCGAGTGCTGACATGTCGATGAGGATGCCGGGACTGTCAATGCTTGCAAACCCAGGGTTAGGGTTATGCCCACCACCGCGTACCGCAAACTTGGAACCAAGAAATGTGCTGATGAGGAGGATGTTCGATACATCTTTTGCAGTACTCGGACGCACAATGCACCTTGGCTCGAGCCAACATGTTTCGGACCTAAGGGGGCCACAGTTAGGGCAAATGTGATGTGACGCTTGAATGCATTACTCACCAATTTACTTGCACCAAGTCCGTATAACCTGGCGTAGACGGACTAGACTCGTTCGAACGACCGAGAACGGCGCGTATGAGTCCACATGTCATGGATGATTTACTTTCGTCGCTGAATGTCGAGATATCCGAAGCGTCGAGGCCACGCAGTGCGTTTACTAAATGCGTTTCTGCCTGACCACTGAAATGAAGCTTGGAAACCAACTCTTGGACATCTTGTATGTTGCTGTACTCATTCAACCTTGCGCTGACTCTACAGACATGCCCCAGAGTCAACGAGAGGGCACAAATCAAGATATCACGACGCATTGCGTCTCCCACAGACCAGAAACACAAGAGTCAGGCTTGCCCTTGCTGATCTGCAATCCAGATTTGACCACTCTCTGCGGGTCGATGACAAGCTGACGAGAGATTAGTTTCTGGACTGCACTGACGCCTAACTGCAAGCGAAGAATTCAGATGTGAAAAAAGTGTATCGTGAATAAGTTGCATGGTCAACTTGCCTCAGAATCCCTGATGATATGTCCATACCCTGAGAATAAGTCCATAAATGAGTGGTGAGTGAGCCTATGGTAGGCTCGCCGCCACCTCGCCATCCTTGCAGGAGGCCTCGTTCATCAAGGCGATTTGCATCCGAGCCAAGAAATATCGTCCGGACCGATCCTAAGAGGGGGAACGCCGAACGTCTCATTCGTCGGGCGTTCGGGCGTCGGGCGTCGTGGATATGCTGACACGGGGAAGGCTGCCCCGGTTGTGCGGACCGTAAAGCATTACGTTATACGGCAAACCCCTTCCCTGCCTACATATGAGGCTCGGTCAAGGCTTCTCGATCATGAATGGTTTAGTCGCCGACTTTGTTCTTGGCTGGGCAAAAATCGGCCGGACTTCCCCATCGGATCGGGCCGGACCCAAAATGATGTACGAAAAATAGCAACAGCTGATCGCGAGAGGTAACACCGATGGCGAATGGGTCAGGCGAAGTTGCGGTTTCAAGCCGATATCTATGTCATAAGCACAGCTTGCAATGTCGGAAGCACTCGGGGCTTTGACCGTTTCAAATCTTCTCGAATCGAAGGCACAGCAGTGATGCGGTATAATAGATACTGCCAGAAATATGGAAGCATGCTAAACTTGTGGTAGGAGAAGTAGCATAACACAGATCAATCATGCTCAATTGAGGCTCACAGCGCATACTTCACTTCACTCTTTGATCTTTCGGCTGGCTTTTTACTTCAAAACCCTATCTGGAAGTCTGTCTCCCCTTGGTCAAATGTGTGACACGCAGCATACAATGGAAACAGATAGTATTCACGCCATCGGAACTCGCGCTGTCGACTTCCTGAAGCATGCAAGCTATACCAAGATATCACTTCTCGCGGCTCTCTCCCTGGCATTTGTCTCGTTTCTCAGCAGAAAGCCCAGTCCCAAAATTGCAAATGCTCCTTTCCATGGGTATCGATCAATTTTTGAACCAACACTTTGGTTGCAGATCAGATTCACCATTGATGCCTACAACATCATTACGGCTGCGTACAAATCGGTATGTCCACTCTACATTCATGTGCCAAATATTCCGTAATTTGTTTAGTGTTATTAGCTGACGCCTTAGTTGCCGCACCGTTAGCTCAAAAACGTCCCTTTCGTGCTGCGTCGTTATGATACCGATATCACGGTTCTTCCGATCAAGTATCTCGATGAGCTGCGCCTCATCCCGAGAAGTAAACTGAATGGTAAAAAGGCCCAGGTCAATGTAAGGGGCTGCGCCATCCCCTGCCTACTACTCACGGTAGATTTCGCTGGTAATGACACTCATCCTGTTGCAGAATCTTGTTCCCAAATGGACCTGGACTCAAGTCATGATGGATTCAGACTTGCACGTGAGCGTTTTGAATGCCAAGTTGAACCCAGATCTGGCCAAATACATGGACATTGCCCACAGCGAGCTTGAATACGGCTGGGACATTGACGTGCCCAAGCCTGAAAGTAAGCGCGCTTTTGATTCCTCGATGGACGCATACCAATACTGGTAACAAAAAAGTCTCTAAAACAACTCGAAACAGTCATACTGACACCAGAACTTGTAGATTGGACCGAGGTTGATGTCCAGCAGTCCATGCGTATGCTCGTGGCCCGCATGTCTGCCAAGATATTCATGGGCTATCCAGCATGCAGAGATGACGAATGGCTCAAGGTGTCTATTAATTTCACCTACGACATGTTCATGGCTGCCTTCTCGTTACGCATGTTCCCACCTTGGCTGCACCCCATTGTGGCTCATTTTGTTCCCGCCCGCTGGCGCATTCGGAAGCAGATGAAAGTGGCAAGACGATTTGTGGAAGATGTCACTCTGAAGCACGTGGAAGCAAGTCTCAAAGGTGACATTGGTCAAGACACTCTTCTGGAATGGATGATTGACCATGGAACTGAGAAAGAGAGAGCTGTACCAGAGATGGCTGCGCGCCAGTGTGTCTTGACTCTTGCCAGCATACATACTACTTCCATGAGTGTGAGCAATCTGCTGTTTGACCTGTGCTCTCACCCAGAGTGGTTTCCGGTCCTTCAAGACGAAATCGGCAGCGTCGTCAAGGCGCACGGGGACCTTGGAGAGACGACTCTGGGCTCCAAACAGTGGCTGTCGAAATTGGAAAAGATGGATAGCCTGATAGTAGAAAGTCAAAGGATCAACCCCCCCATTTTGCGTAAGTGCATTTCGTTTGACTTACACCTTTGCCTCTCTTCATTGAAACTTACACCTCGTACCGTGGCGCAACTTAGTCAACCCTCAGAGAATAGCTCTAGTGTCTCTCACGCTCAAAGATGGAACTGAAATCCCAGCCGGGGCCAGAATCGCTTGGGCCGGCTACCATCACGCCAATGACCCGTCCGTCATTGACAGACCCGAGGAATTTGATCCTTTGAGAAGCTACCGCAAGCGCTACACAGACCAGGGAGTGAACTTGAACAAATTTATCGCTGGGCAAACCAATTCCAGTAGTTTGTCGTTCGGATACGGCAACCAGGCCTGTCCAGGGCGGTACTTTGCCGTTGGAGAGATCAAGATGATTTTGACGAGGCTGCTGCTGGAGTTTGAATTCAAGTTTCCCGAGGGCCACTCTCGGCCCAAGATCATGCATGCGGATGAGAACGTTTTCATGGACCCGCACGCAAAGCTGATGATGAGAAAGCGAAACAAGGCTTTGGGATGCTGACAGTGGTGCATGGACGCCGACTCGCACACATTGTTTGGATGGTCAAATATCGGTCAGATCTCGTGGACCCCCTTCCAGCAGTTTATGCATAGGAAGTTTAGGTCACCGAGATTCAAAATCAAGAAAGCAAATGTAGTCTCTTGATGTTAGAATAAGCATAACGTGAATCTGCGGCCCACCTGCTTAGGCTGACCGTAGCTGCAATCCGTGCGTGGCTGCGGTCGGCCCGAGCAGGTGGGCCCGCAATGACAACTGGAGGCGCAGAAAAAAAAAAGTCAACACCAGCCCCAAGCAGAATACTCGTCTTATTGTCTACCGACTATTTAATCTGCTTTAAACCCTCCGTCCGACTTCAATTGGGAAAAACCGCGAGCACCAACCAACCCCTCCTCTCTCAGTGCCTCCCCAATTGCAAGCGAGCTCTTCCATTCTTGCTGGAAAGCTCCTCACCATGATCACCACGAAACCTTCACTTCACACAGCCCGCCTCGCCGTGAATGGCCTCCAGAAAAGAGTCTACTCGCAGTCCTCCACTTCCGTGCCCCGACATCTCATGTCCATAGCCGACCTGGCGCCCGTCGAATTCACCTCTCTCGTTCGAAATGCTGCCGCTCGCAAGCAGAGCGTCAGGGCCGGCCAGACGCCGACATGGCTGAGTACGTCCTTGTCCGGCCAGACCATTGCCATGATGTTCAGCAAGAGGAGTACGAGGACACGAGTGTCTACCGAGGCGGCGGTCAAGATCCTAGGTGGCCATCCAATGTTTTTGGGCAAAGATGACATTCAACTTGGTGCATGTGCTCCTTCGAGTCCTTCTTGCGCCTGTGACCTCATCCTCGTTCCTGTCGAGTACTAACTATTTTTTTCTCCGATGCATAGGTCAATGAGTCTCTTTACGATACTTCAGTGGTCATCTCATCCATGACATCCTGCATGGTCGCCCGTGTCGGCCCTCACGCCGACGTCGCCAACCTCGCCAAGCACTCCAGCGTGCCCGTCATCAACGCCTTATCCGACGACTTCCATCCCCTCCAGACAATCGCCGACTTTCTGACCATCCACGAAGCATTCCCGTCATCTTCCAAGACCGGCTTGGCTCTCAATGGCCTGAAGGTTGCTTGGGTCGGAGACTCTAACAATGTGCTGTTTGACCTTGCCATCGGGTGCGTCAAGACGGGCGTTGACATCTCCGTTGCGTCGCCCAAGGGCTACGGCATCCCCGACGGAATGAAGCAGCTCATCATTTTCGCGGGAAAGGGTGTCGACTCGCCGGGTAAACTCAGTGAGACCACGGTCCCTGAGGAGGCCATCAGGGACGCCGATATCTTGGTCACGGATACGTGGATTTCCATGGGCCAGGAGACCGAGAAGCAAAAGAGGCTAAAGGCTTTCGAAGGGTACCAAATCACAAATGATCTGGCAAAAAGGTCAGGGGCCAAGGAGGGGTGGAAGTTCATGCACTGCTTGCCTCGACACCCCGAGGAGGTTGCGGACGACGTGTTCTATAGTCCGAGGTCCCTAGTCTTCCCTGAGGCCGAGAACCGACTGTGGGCTGCTGTTGGTAAGTGGCGCGACGCGTTTCCCCCATTGACCTTGTATATACAAGCGCTAATTATTTAAAAGCTGCGCTAGGAGGGTTTGTCGTTAATAAGGGCGAGCTGTAAAGATTAGATCTCCCGGCAGAGCCATTGGACGGGATAATTAGCAAATAGATGATATTTACGGAGTACGGAGTAAGTGCTTTTAATACAGTTCTCGGATTTCGGACACTGCATTGTGGGCTCTGTTTTCTATTTGCGAAAAAAAGGCAGTTTTGGTTGCACTACATATGCTTGTATAGCGATGTCGCAGGATTCTTCGCCTGCTGTTCATGATGTGGTATTCACCGTTTTGTCATGGCAAAGTTAAAGGATTTAAATATCAATTTTCGTAATTGTGATGATAGCACTCTTCATTTTGAGAAGGAATACCAGCAGCTTATGGCAACTTTACCTTTCGGAGGAAGATGATGTTGTATGTAAAGACAAACTTCTTACATTCTGGTCTGGAGGTTGGACCCACAGCCAGCTTGTGAGTGGCTGGCCTCGAGCGCTTTGTGAGGCGCGCCTTAGGTAATGCAGCGAATCAAAAGACAACCAGACTTCTGAACTGGAGAACCCTGTCGATGGATCATTTGTGGTGCGGTTGTGCCTGGCAATTTTCTGCTTCTTGCCAACATGGCTGTCTCTGCCCATCGTAATAGTTGAGAACCATATTCATTTGTCCAACAGGCTTGCGCATCGCTTGCCTCCTTCATGGTGCCGTCGCATCAGCCCAAAACCAGTCACGATTCATTATTTTTGTCCTCGAGAAGCCGCACGACCCTCAGCAGACTTCCCGCATCGATAAATTCGCTTCGCCCACACAAGCCCGACGAGCGCATTGCAGAACGCACTTTTATTCTTTTTAAAGTTTGGACTGGACAAAATGGATGACTCAGAAAGGCGAACCACGAAGCGATCTCGCTTCGACCAGACTGAACCCGAGCCAAAGCGAGCTTCCAGGTTCGACCGTCGCTCGCGGTCACCCTCAGCCCGTCGATCTGAGGGCAGGGATCGTAGTCCTCTGGGCGAAGATGGAGCAGAAGCAAAAAAGTCTCCTGTAGATGCCGCAGCAGCAGCTGGTACGTCGTCAAATCATTGTCGCCGGGGTCCTAAAGGCTACTCAATCCATGTCCTGGGGGGCCGGCGCGAAGTCAGTCAGTCTAGATACTAACGTAAGCCAGCTGCCGCCGCCGCCCGGATCAATGCTGCCATGCAAGCTCGAAAGGGCATTCAACACGTCGACGCACCGGCGGCCCAGAGCAGCAGCTCTCCTGGAGGGCAATCGGGAGAAGCAAAGGCACACTCCATCGGCAAGGAAATGTACGTCGCGGACGGTGACTACATGCAAGACATCGAGGTCAATGACTTGAGAAACCGCTACTTGCTCACTAAAAGCTCCACGCAAAAGATGGTAAATACACAATTGCATTCCACTGATTCTCCAGATCTACCGGCTGTTGGCGTTCCTATTCTTGGCTGGGGCCCAAATTTGGCACACGAGATGTCATGCTTACACACGGCACGATAGCTCGCCTGCAAAACCCCCGCTTCTCTGCTCCTACTGACACTCACTTGACATTTAGATTAACGACGAAACCGGAGCTGGTACGCATTACCTCTCACCCCCCAACTAAGCTTTTCATTATAGGACAAAGATTGACTCTTTACAAGATATAACTACGCGCGGCAGTTACTTGCCTAACAAGGCCATGGCCACTGCTGCTGTGAGTTTGCTTCATTCTGTCCTTGTCTGATGAGATGTGCTGATTTCCACGCAAGAAACCCCCTCTTTATCTCCACATCACCGCCACCTCGAAAGAAGGCCTGGAAGCAGCCGTCGCCAAAATCAATGAGCTTATTGATCAGGAATTGCCCCAGTTGGTCGACGAACGACGCTTCCGACGGAGAGACCAGGAGCAGTCAGAACCCGAAAGGGAGCGTGGGGAGCGTGGAGAGCGTGGAGAACGTGGAGAACGTGACCGTGAGCACGGAGGACGAGTAAGACTTGCATAACCACCCATATCCTTGCACGCATGGCTCCCATAGCGTTTTTCATACTAACACTCGATCCAGCGGAAATGGCCCGAGGAGAGAATTTCGATTGATCTGGAACCCATTCAGGGATTTAACCTTCGTGCCCAAATTGTTGGCCATGGCGGGTCTTATGTCAAACACATTCAGCAAGAAACCGGTTGTCGTGTCCAAATCAAAGGTCGCGGATCCGGATATCTCGAGGGTGCAACCAATCGCGAAAGCGACGAGTCCATGTACCTTCACGTCGCGTGAGTGATTGATAGACAGAGCAGGCTGGCTATTCATGATGCTCAATGCTAACGCTCGTCAGGGGACCCGATGCCGCCAATGTCGAAAAGGCCAAAGAATTGTGCGAGGATTTGATTGCCAACGTGAAAGAGCAGTACGAGGAGTTCAAGGCTCGGCCCCCTCGATACAACGACCGAGGCGGTCATCATGGCGGCGATCGTTATCGCGGAGGCCATGACAGGCACCATGACCGAGGCAACCACTCTTCATATGGTGGTCATGGTTCTGAGCAAAATGCCGCCACCAACAGTCCTGCTCAGGGGACAGACAGTACTGGACAGAACTTTGCTGACTACCAAGCCGCATATGCCCAGTACTATGGTGGAAGTGATCCCTATGCCGCCTACGGCGGATACGCCAAGTACGTTGTCTCGAACCAAACGGTCTTTCATATGACAACCCAGCCATGCTAACTACCTTCCAGCTACGTCGCCATGTACCAGCAGTACTATGCACAGGCTCAGGGACAAGCCGCAGCACCGGCATCTGCGTCGCCTCCTCCGCCCCCAAGTGAAGCAGCCCCCCTCCTCCACCACCCAGCGCGGCGCCGCCACCTCCGCCGCCCTCGGGATCACCTCCAGGTGGTAGTTATAGCGCTGTATGTCCAGCTCCAAACCGTTCACTCGCTGTAATACAATGTTAACATGTTGGATCTTAGGTTCCCCCTCCCCCAGGGCTCTAGCATCGGCAATGGACGTAAGGATAACATGGTACAGATGGATAGCACTGCTTATGTGGAGACAGTATACAAGATTTCGTAGGAGGAATGCTTTTTCCTTTGTTAATCACTGATTGAGTTTACTTAGGCCAATACTGTAGCCACGCTACGCCCTCCCTCTCCCGGGAGCGCGCTTTGCCAAGTTCCGAGTCTGAATCAATTTGTGGGTGAAATCTGATTGAACGAACGTTTAATTGTTGACTCCTCTTTTCAGTAGAAGCTGGACCTCGGAGGAGAATGAATGCTGCAATGCATCGTGAACAGCGCGAAAAGACCGGAACAAGCCTACTATTTCGGCCTAATGCCTTTCGGCTCATCGCCCAAAGAAGCCTTTGTCACAGAACGTAGTCCGTAGTTGTTCTCAGTGAAATATATAATGAACCTCCAAAACATGGTGGCATGACGTCTTGGTGCTTATCGATAAGAAGCTCCCCGTTTCATTCCCAACGTGCCGCCTCAAAACACCACGAAATTGACTAGAGACACTTGTCCCGCAACGCCAACGTTCCGTCAACCTGTTTACAAACAGCGTTTCCATGCACAATTAACCGGTCTCGAGAATGAGTCACCAACGGTACCCATCGCACGACCCTATCAAAGAACCACATTCCGTGTCGGTCAAAGTCCTCCGGTGAACAAAGTCCTCCCCTCTCCCCTCCCCTCCTCTCATTCTACGAGGCAACTAACCTAGCAAGGTTATCTCGAGCATCCCTCGTACCCCAATACCCGACGGCCAGCCCTCTATCAACAGGCCCCCTCCCCGCCAGTCTCTCGTACCAAACGCCGCACGCATCCAACCCGGATCCCTTCCTCCTCAGTCCCATCCTCAACCTCCCCGTCTCCTTCGGCTCCGCCTACGTCGGCGAGACCTTCTCGTGCACGCTCTGCGCAAACAACGACGTCGCGCCCGACTCTGCCAAGTCCAAGTCCAAGTCCATCCGCGATGTACGCATCGACGCCGAAATGAAGACGCCCGGCCTGGGAGCCGCGCACAAGCTCGACCTTGGCAGCAGCAGCAACGAGGGCACAGACCTCGCGCCAGGAGGCACGCTCCAGCGCCTCGTCAACTTTGATCTAAAAGAGGAAGGCAACCACGTGCTCGCCGTGACGGTGAGCTACTACGAGGCCACGGACACGAGTGGTCGGACGAGGACGTTTCGAAAACTATACCAGTTCATCTGTAAGGCGAGCTTGATTGTGCGCACAAAAGTGGGGGCGCTGAAGGGGGGCAGCGCGGGAGAAGGCGAGGGTGGCGGCAGAAGATGGGTTCTGGAAGCACAGCTGGAGAATTGCAGCGAGGACGCGATGCAGTTGGACAGGGTGGTCATGGAGGTGCTTGACGGGCTGGCGTGTCAGGACTGCAACTGGGAGGCTGGGGGGCGGAAGCCGGTTCTGCATCCGGGGGAGGTGGAGCAGGTTTGCTTCGTGGTGCGCGAGACGGAGGAGGGGCTGCTGCGTCTGCGTCTGCGTCTGCGTCTGCGTCTGCGTCTGCGGCAGATGGGAAGATTACGTTTGGTGTTTTGGGAATCGGGTGGAGGGGCGGCATGGGGAATAGGGGGTTTCTGTCGACGGGTCAGTTGGGGACGAGTGTCGCATGACATTCCTTTCTTTGTTTGTTTTTTTTTCCTTTTTTTCTTTTTTCCCGCCTTGGTGGCCTTTTTGTGGTTCGGGCGTGAGGTGTTTTCTCTCCCTTACGACCGGCAAAGGGACCAGATACGCAAGTCGGGCCTTTGTTTCAAATTGCGCAGTCCTCAGACACGGGAACCCAGACGATAATACAATAGCGCCAACTTCAACATCTGCTACTATCCGGCCTCATCAGGCTCATTCTGCGGATGATGCCGGATGCAAGACTGTCCTGCCGTCCATGTATCTCCCGTCCTCTGCTGCATCGCGCATTGTGCAGCCCAAATACTCCGTGCTCCGTACTTGGTGCAGTCATGTATTGCAGAGGGCAACGACGGTGTCACGAACGAGGCAAGGGGTGGAGGGAATGCTCCATGGAATCCAATCGTTTTTTTTTTCTCTTATAAATATCTTCGTCTTTGACACCGGCTCTAGTTGCGGGCCGGCTGCGGCGTCACGCTCGCTCGTAGATAGTTCCAATCTGGCTTGAGACGGGATGAAGCTAGGGAAAAAAAAAAAGAGTGGCATCGTTCTGCGGGCAACTAAACGCGCATCCGTTAAAAGTAGATACGCATTCGCTATTAGTCTTACTCTAGAAGAATAACTTACTTATATATTTTTAGTATAACTAATGTTTATAATTCTTTATGCCTATATCTAAAGTTAGTTATAATACCTATAATAAGTGCGTTTTCTATTAAATTTAAGCTATCACAGGTATTCCTAAAGAGCATGTAATGCCTCTGAATTTGTTAAATAAAGCAGCGGTAGGTCAGGGACTAATATAATAGGTAAGGGGCTTTGAAAACAAGATTCGAAGGCATGCTTATTTGTTATGTTATGATAAAAAGACTAGAAGTAAGGCTAGTCTACGCCATTTTGCCTTGGAATAGCAATTCGAGATTCCGTTTCGTATCCTGAGGGACTACACATATCTGAACATCATCTATAGATGTGATTGAGAAAAGAAATGTCCAGTCGGCAATATTTTGAACTGACATCTTTAAACGATTATTTACCACGAGATATAGCCACCTAGCGTGTATATGATGGCCAGTATCATGGTCGACAAACCATGTATGAAAACTCATTTTCTGCCCGGTCTTGCCTTTAAGCCCAGCTATAATGAATCGACCTTTATTGGTACAGTAATCTCTCAAGGCGGAACCCTTATCGATAATTCTGTCCAGTAGTGTTACTTTACGTACACAATGGGAGGTTGGTATATTTTCGCCCCATCTGTTTACTCGCTCGTATGGCACACACTCTTCGCCTTTGTGGCAGTTGACATCAATTCCCTCCATGGCCTTGTTCTAGGGTTAGACTACGTAATCGAGGCTAAAGTATTAGAGACTTACATGTAATAGAGGATAGTTCTGAGCATGGATGCTACGATAATAGCAAAGTTGGCAAATGATATGGCGCTGAGTGCCAGACTCGGAGCAGGTAGATCGACGGGAGGCAAAGATTACACCTGTATCCCCGTATCTGCCTTGACAGAGGTCGTCATCCTCATGTCTGGTATACCAATTTATGGTACACCTCCCATTTGGCATTTGGGGGGGCATTCGGGGGCGGGGGTCATCGTCATCGTTATCGGCGCGATCTTCGAGCATTGCGGGAGACCTTCGATTGATCTGGAGATCCTGAACTCTGACTAATTCTGCCTCGTTAAAAGGGACCGTAGGTGGATTCGGATGATCTGGGTTATATGGAACTGGGGTTATCTCGACGAAATCTTCCGCGTTGCCAATAGTGATAGAAGTAGCTAGGATAGGTAAGACCCTAAGAAGGGAGCGGATAATACACGTCATCTTGGCAAGTAGGCAAACTCAAGGTGTAATATGAAGTAACGTGCTTGAAAAGAGAAGGTAAGTGCTTGTTGGTTCCTATAGGATACCAGTGACCTATGCGTAGGGTTTTCGGGGGTGGACTAAAGAACATATATTTATCATATATTTTAGTCTACTAAAAGAAAGGAAAAAAGTGATCAAATGGAAGTACATAGGGTGCGCTATTTATGTATCATCTCCTTAGGCGTCATAAGCCTTGTGGATCCGTGAGGCCCCCACAGCCCCCCTGCCACAAGTGTGGTGTAATAATTTATACAGGGAAAATTAGTAGTACATTTGTTATTAGCCTATTTATATATAGGCAAATGTACCTCTAATCCACTTCTATCCAATTGGATACAGACCCTGGTTAAGTTAACTCCACAAGGCTTATGACGCCTAAGGAGATACGTATTTAGGCTCCACGTAAAGAACACCTTTCGTATGTACAGTTCACCCCCTGTTTGATTTACACAACTATAAGCCCTACGCAGGGCGGCTACTATTAGCTTTAAGTAGCTACTACTAGTAAAGCTATTAGGGGTGCTATAGGGTTATTTACGCTAGTAAGAGCTACTTAATAGCTCTTATAAAATATACTTATAATAAGGTAGTTCTTACCTTACTTAGTGTTACACTAGGCCTTAGTTTAACATGTTATTAGCCTACTACCCCTAGTTATATACTTATCTCCTTGAGTGTGTTAAAGCTTGTGAAGTCACGTTAACCAGGGTCTGTATGTATCTCTAGTTTACTTTTATCTAATTGGATACATGTAGACCCTGGCTAGCGTGACTCCACAAGCTTTAACACGCTCAAGGAGATGTAAAATCAAACAGGGGGTGGACTGTACATCATAGCTAATTTCCGTACAAGCCCTAATACCGGCCCTAATACCGGATGAGCCCCGCTCCTAGCTACAATTGGGGGGCTTAATGCACTACGAGGGGTGTTCTTTACACAGAGCTTTGCACTACACTACATCTTGTAGTTTTTTTTTTCTAATAAATAATTTATATCTAGTGTTAGTTACACCAAGGTGCCTGCACACTGTGCGCAGGTAAGATAATTCCGTAATATTCAAGTCAATAATAGATAGATAGCTAGGAAAGAGAAAGAAAAGAAAGAAGGTTTAAATAATAGGGAAGTAAGTAAAACCTATAAGTAAGGCAGAAGAGGGGGTAGTAAATTAATATAGCTAATTACATTACATATATCCTACGAAACTTATAATTAGTCTAGTCTTTAGCTATAATAAAGGCTTTATAAAGCTAATAAAAATCTAAAGGAATTAACACTAGTAGTCTCTATTTTTATCTATAGCTAAAGAAGCCTAAAAATATAATAAAAATTAAATTAAAGAAAAGTATATATAAGTAAATCCCTTAATAGGAATTTACTATTCTAATTAGCTATTATAGTATTAGTTAATTTAATTAACCTATTAGTCCCTATTTAGGCTCCTATCCCTAAATATTATAGGTCTCTTTACTTAACCTTTAATATAAATTATTAACTTATTTAAATTAATTAAGGAAAAAAGTAATAAATTTGGTAATACTTTTATTATTATATTCGCTAGATTATTATAGCTATTAATCTATCTTACCTTATAGATCGTATGCCTTTTATATAATTAATAAAGAGCTATAATATTAATTATTAGTCTTTTCTCGTTTATTATACCTAGCTTAATAAGGTATTTATATAATAAAAAGGAGTTAGTATAAAGAATCATAGGAATTTAAGGTATCTTTAATTAGTCTATAATCTAATAAAGAGTTATAGAAATTATATAAGTAATATTTATGCCTTAAACCATACTATATAACTTAGAGGTAAGCGCGCTATATATAACTTACTTACTCTTTATTAAGCTATGCGTAATAATATTACCTTTTATAATAAAGGTATTATTATCTTATATTATCTTATTACTAATTATAATAATATATCTAATCTATAAGCTTAAATCCTTATGTTAATTCCTCCGGATCTTCATTAGCTTAATCGTGGCCAAAGACTAGACTCATATAGGTCTAGTAGGATGCACGTGATGTAATTAGCTGCATTGATTTGCCACCCCCTTTTCGCCTTACTTACAGGTTTTACTTACTTTCCTATTATCTATACTTTCCCTCTCTTCTCTCTCTTTCCTAGCTAGCTAGCTATCTATCTATCATTAACTTTAATACTACGGAATTATCCTACCTGCGCAGGCACCTTGGTGTAACCAACACCTGATTATTAGTAAGTAATCTATTTATAAATATAAAGAGCTTTGCTTCTTTAAGGGTTAAAGGGATATATTATAGTCCTTACTACTAATTCTTAATCTACTATTTAAGGTATTTATTAAGTTATATAATATTATTAGTAAAGGGTTCTTAGTATTAAGCTATAATTAATAAATTATAGGAAGCTTCTAGTTAGTATATAGTTATAATATAGCTCCCTTAGGCTTATTATTCTATATAATCTTACTTTACTATTAGGGATTAAGAATTAACTTTCTTAATCTTCTAACTTTAGCCCTTTTAGGTTAAAATTAATAAATTATTAGTATTTTAGGTTAAGATATAGCTATTAAAGATAAGGGGATTCCTAGTAGTTAATTATTACTTTTCTTTAGCTATAATTCTAGCCTTTTAAAGCTTTTTCTTTTCTTTTTAGAAAAAGTTATTATTACTTAGGCCTAATATATTATTAGTTTATATTCTAATAATACTAAAGAGATTCTTATTATTTAGGGCTATAATTAATAAGTAAGGATTATAAGTTAAGGTTATTATATTAAGGTTATCCCTATAGTAATAAAGTATATTACTTACTAGTAAGTTTTAGCCTTTATAATCCTATAAAGGGGTTTAATCAATTTAATAATAGTCCCTTCTAGAAAGAAATATATAATTTACTCTAGTAATCTTATAATAATTAGCCTTATTAGTATTATTTATAATTAAGTATAAGCTTATATAATATTATAAATCTAAAGGTAAATCTCTCTTTATCTTAGTAATAAAGTAATAGCTATAATAAGCTATTAGCTTACTTATTATATTATTAGTAATTATATTAGGATAAATTCCTTCCCCTTATTATTATAACCTTATTTAATAAGGTAAGATTTCTTCTATAGTAAGTCTATGCCTTTCCTTTTAATCTCTTTAACTATATAAGAATTAAAGATTCTATAGTCTTTATACTTTACTAAGTTATACTTAATAAATTTAAATATATTATAAGCTTATAAGGTTGTGAGAACAAAAGGATAGCTAGGCAAGAGGTATAGGGGCACTTGTATATTAACTAAAGCTTGCTAGGTCTAAGTGTGTTATACGTGTAAGTCGCTATCTTATAGCTAGTGGCTTGCTAGTGTTATGTAAACCTAACCTTATAGCGTAGTGTACTAGTAGGGTGTATTTATGTTATAAGTAAGGCCTTATAATTATCCCCTTACTTATAGCTAGGCTCCTAAATAGCTTTTACTAGCCTTAATATAGCTATTTACTAACTATATAATAATTAAAATAATAATAAATAAATTAGTTAGCTTTATAATATAAATTTTATTATAACTTATTATTATATTACTCCCTTTTTCTCCTTATAACTTTAGACTATTTTAATTAATTTTAATTAGACTTTATTTACCTTAACTTATTATATACTTATTCTTATTATTTTATTATAAAAGCTAATATTATTTACTTTTATAAATACTTTTATATATACTACTTATATACTAGTTATACTAACTTTAAGAGGTACTTACTAATTAAGGCTACTTTACTAAGAATTATATATAGTTTTCCTTATTCTTTACTTAAGGTTAGTATTACTAAGGGTAAGTAATTAAAATATTATATCTAATATAATAAGTATAATAATACCTATAAGATAGTAAGTTACTTAGTATTCTATTATTATATACTTCTAACTTACTAACTTTTCTATACTAGGCTATAGTAATAATAGCTAGTAACTTTTCTAACCTAATAGTTATTTATAAGTAAGTATAAGCCCTTATAAGCACTACTATTTTTACCTTAAATAAGAAGAGTATTAATATTTTTTAGAGAAAACTTACTATAGCTTTACTATATATATTCTTAACTTAGTTATAGGATTTAACTATATAAATATTATATATTATATTACCTTTAGATTAACTAGTATTATAAAGGTATATTAAGTCTATTAAATCCTAACCTAATTACTTATTATTTACTAACCTTTTTATATAAGCTACCTTTATTTCTTACTAAAGCTATCTAGTTTCTTAGTAGTAATTATAAGTTACCTTAGTAGCTATAGCCTTATTTCCCTCTTTTCTAGTTTACCCTTAGCTTTTTATTATTTATTTACTAGGGCTTTACTAATATTTTAATAAAAAAACCTAAAGAATACTATAGCTATATAAGAAGTATATATAGTTCTTTAGCTTTATTTATTAAATTTAGGCTATATTACCTAGGCTATAGTAGTGTATTACTTTTTTTATACTATAAAGAAAGTGGTTTAAGCTAATAAGAATAAGGTAAAGTGTAGGTTTATTAATAGTAAGGTTATCTCCTATATAAGGGCTATAATAAAGGGTTTTCTAGTTACTTTACCTATACTTTAGGTGCTATTTCCTTTATTTTTCTATAATATAATATAGGCCTCTAGGTAAAGTTTTTAAATAACTAATAATATTAAACCTTTACTATAGTAATATTATTCCTTAATACTTATAATTTACTTATATCTTACTATACTTCCCCCTTATTTTATTTTAATAAAAGACCTAAATTATATATTAAACACTTTCTATATCTTTTACTACTACTTATTAATTATATTTACTTAGCTAACCCTTTTATTTTACTAGGTATTTATTACCTTTATAAGTTTTCCTATAATCCTTAACTTCTTTAACTTTAAATTTATTATTTTTATCTTTAAGGTCTAGTATTAGTATTTCTTTATCTATAGTATCTTCCTAGTAATTCTATAGCTTTAATAAACTAATATAAAATATATTATATAGTTAACTATACTTATTAGGTAGCGCTAGTTAGTATACTTATTTACTTACTATATTAAGTATATAAAATAGCCTAATAAATCTAGGGGTTAGCTTTTATTTTATATCCTTAAGTCTAATATTCTTTACTAATAATAATATAAGGTTTTCTCTTTTAGGGTTAGTAGCTAGTATTATTAGTTATAGTACTTTACTTATACTTTAGTAGCTTTTACCTAGTTATATACTAGTTTCTCCCTAACCTTATATAGCTTTTCTATATATATATAAGCTTCTAGTACTTTCCCTTCCTTACTCTTACCCTTAAAAGCTAGGTAAAACTTAAGTAAATAGCCTATAAGAGTATAGTTAAGGGAGTAACTTATTATTTTATTAATAGTATTATTATATATAAACTAAGCTACTAGAAGTAGCTTAGGCTATAGCTATTAGTTTTCTTTAATAAAGTATTATAAGTAATATTTAAGTACTTAGTTTATTCTCTTTATTTACCTATTAGTTTAGGGGTAAAATACTATTAAAAGCCTTTACTTTATATATAATAAGTAATATATATTTAACTAGAATTAGCTTATAAATACTAATTCTTTATTAAATATAATACCCTTAGGCGCCCTAAATTAAAGCTTAATTTCCTTATAAAATAGCTTTGCTAATTTAGCTATATTAATTATAGTCTTTATAGTAAGGAAGATAAAGTACTTAGTAAATTAGTCTATAATTACTAGGATTATATTAGTTTCTTAGTTACCTAGTTATATTAGTAGTAATCCTATAATAAAATCCATTAAGATCTTTACCTATAGTTACCTTAGTATTAGTAATAATTTAAGGCTTTTATATAGGTAATGCCTTTTAGCTACTATACGCTAGTATACTTTATAGCTAGATATATAGTCTAAAATAGCTTTACTTATTACTAGCTACTAATAGTAATATTTTAGTAGCTTAAGAGTGTATTTAGTCCTAAAGTAACTTACTAGTAAATTATTATAGTATAGCTATAGAAACTCCTATTATAAGATAAGCTCCTATAAAATAACTACTTAGTCTTTATATATTAGGAAACCCCTTATACTATATAACTATAAACTAGCTTTTCCTTTTCCTTTTACTTAGGAATTAACCTTACCTTTATATTTTTATAAATCTAAATCTTAGTCTTATGCCTTTTATAGTAGTTATACTAATAGTTTATTTACTATAAATTAGTAAGGATTTAGTAATATAATAGCCCCTTAAATTACTTATACTATACTAATATCTTAGATATATATTACTTTTTTCTTAAAATTACCCTTATTTAGCTAACTTATTACTAGATTTATAGTAGCTAACTAGCCTTTTACCTAGGCTACTATTAACTTAGTAAGCTCTAAGACTAGTATTATACTATAACTTCTTTAATATATTAGTACTTCTTCTTTTACTATATAAGTAGCTACTATTTTCCTTTAAAGCTTTAGTAAGAGTACCTTATTTAATATAGGTTTACCCTTATAATTAGACTTTCTTAATAGTGTATTTATAAGGTTACTTTTCCTTAGTTTATACTTAATTATAAAATAGAAAAGGTAAAGAAATATATACTATTATACTTACTTTCTATTTAGCTTTTATTACCTTATAAAGGTCTATAGGTTATAGTAGTTTAATAGGACTTCTATAGGTATCTTTATATCTTTAATATAGTATTACTAGTATTTAAATAACTTTACTATAGTAAGTAACTCTTAATTAGCTATACTATAGTTATATTTAGTATTTATAAACTTCCTTAACTAAAAGGCTACTAAATACTAATAGCCCTTATTATCCTACTAAGATAGGATTCTTACTATTATAAAAATTAAGGTATTTATCTTAATATACACCGCTTAACTTAGGTTATAATATTAAAGTAAAGGCGCTTACTAAAAGGTGTCTTTTAGCTAGTTAAATACTAGCTACTTCTTTTCTTTAAATATAAACCTCCTAGTCTAGATACTATTTTAACTACCCTTTATTAGTATATAAAGAGGTATTATAATCCTAGAGTATTTATAAATAAACTATTAGTAAAAGTTATAAAATCTAAGAAATAACTATATATTCTTAAAACTTATTAGCTTCTTTTATTCTTTAATTATATTAACCTAGTAAGTATTTATTAATATCCTATTAATAAAGAAAATAAACCCTAGGAATTTTACTAATTCCTTATAGAAAGAGCACTTAGAGGGTTTTGTATATAACTTTACTAACCTTATGTATTCTAGGACTTACTTAATATATTTAGTATACTTCTTCTTTATCTTAAAGAAGATTAAGATATTATCTAGATATACTATATAAATAGTATTAACTAGCCTATAAAGTGTCTTATAGACAGAGCTTTACATTACATTACATTACATTGTGTAATGTTTGTAATGTAATGTAATTATTACACATTACATGTAATTACATGTAATTATTTGTAATTGTTTTTGATTTTTTAATATTTAAGTTAAGTAATTAGAAATTAATAGTAAGAAATTACTTAAATAATTAGAAAAGTATATATTAGGATTCTAAAAATATAGATTAAGGTTAAATTACTATACTAATCTTAATTATAACTTATAAAACTAATAAAACCTATCTTTTAAGCTTATTTCTAAGAAAAATATTAAAGACTTACTTTTTAGTATACTTATTTTAATAGAAGATTATATAAAACTAAGTATATTAGTAAATATAAGTTATTATAAAAAAACTTACTTTAAGATAAACCTCTTTTTAAGAGAAATTTATATATATCTAAGCAAATAAGCTATTAAGAAGTAAGTACTGTAATTAGGAAGACCCACTTTAGACCCACTTTTAATTATACCTTGTTTTTAATAGAAAATCATATATATCTAAGCAAATAAGCTATTAAAAAGTAAGTACTATAATTAGGAAGACTTACTTTTAATTATACCTTCTTCTTAATAGAAAATCATATATATTTAAGTAACTAAGCTATAAAGAAGTAAGTACTATAATTAGGAAGACTTACTTTATACTTACTTTTTAATATAAGCTATATTAATTCTAAATAATAACCTTATTATCTTAAATCTAGTAAATATAGCTTTTTTAATCTTTTTAATCTTAAATTATTATATTTTGTTTTTAAATTTTATAAAAGAAAAGAAAAAAATTAAAGAAATTTAAAAATAATATATATTAAATCTATAAAAATAGATATTATTCTAAATATAGCTTATACTAATAATATTAATTATAAGGTATATAAGAGTCTAAATATAGTTTCTTAATAAAATTATTTAGATTTATAATATATTTTTATATTATTTATAAAAGTATATATAGGGTATTTTTAGTAATAAAAAGTTTTATTTAAAATAATAAAATATTAATTATTAGAAAATAGATATAAACTTAGTATAATATCTTATAATATATAGAAATATTCAAAGAATCTAATTTAGCTTATAAACCTACTATATATACCCTATACTAGAAAATATAACTAATAGTCTAAAATATAGGAAATTTAGATAATTAATAGTAAATTTAATAAAATACCTATTATAAAAACGCTAATATTAATTTAATAGAGAAAATTCTAAACTATATTATAAGATATTAATATACCTCACTTTTCTTTTTCCCTAATATTACATCTGTAATGTTTGTAATGTAATGTAATGTAATATGTAATAATTACACATTACATTACATTACATTACACATTACATCCAAACCCCAAATATTACATTACATTACATTACATTACATGCTCTGCTTAAGCCCTTCCCTTTGCTAATATAGTAAACTACCTTATAGGGGATAGGTCTTAAATTATAGCTATATTAAACCTATAGAGTGCTATATTTATGCTTATTCCTATTACTAATGAATCCCTGTTATTTAATACTAATTAGCAAGCTAGTAGGTAATCTAGCTATTTAAACTAGGAGAAAGATAGTATTACGCATAGTATAGCCTATACTTCCTAGTTAGCCCTTTCTATGCCACTATCTATCTAAGGGTAATATATAATGAAAAGTAACTATTATATACTAACTCTACTATAAAGCTTAGTCTAGAAATTACTAAGCTAATCTAACCTATAGTTTATAATAATTTATATAAGAAACCTATAAAACTACTACTAGTAATATTTAAATTATTTTGCATAAGCCTTAGCTTTTATTAATATTATTACCTCTAACTAAACATACTTTAATAGATAATTAGTAATAACTATAAGAAACTATAGCTAATCCTATGTTTTTACTAGTAAGTCTATTATAAAGTTAATAGATATTTATAACTAGTACTTATTAGGTAGTGGAATTAGCTTTAATAAGCCTTATTATAGTTACTACTCTTTTACTCTTTATAATAGTAGTAGTTTTGTATAAATTAGGCTATATCTTATAATATACTATCCTAATAGAAGTCCCTTTAAAGCGCCTTAAAGGTTATATTCTAGCCTAGGTAGCTTAATAAGGGTAAGTTATAAACACGCTATATTAATATTATAGTTAGTAGCTCTTACTTAGGAACTATATTTATTCTTGAAATTATAGCACCCCTTTTACACTAATCTAACAGTTTATAATCTATTCTCTAGTATTAGTAGCGTTTAGGAACTTCCTAGCCCTTACTACTACTATATTAACCTATAACCTATAAGCTTTATCCTAAGCTAAAGACTAATCCTATAGAGACTAAAGGTACTTATTTATAAATATAAACTTACTAGTAAGTAAAGTCCTTATTATAGTTAGGTTATTATTAAGAATACCCTTATTTATTACTATAATAGGCTTAAGGTATATATATAGCTATCCCCCTTAAAGGAGAATTTTATAAGGCTTATTACTAACTAAATAATTAGTGCCTTTACCCTTTTTATTTCTAGCCTATTAGGATAGTATTATAATAATATATCTAGTTATTTTACTTAAGTGCCTAGTTTATAATATAAATAGAAATTAAATAATATTAGAGTCTTTACTTACTATGCCTAATATTCTAATATCTCCCTTAGCGCTATAAAGTACTTAAGGTTCTTATAGTTTATTAGTATTTTAAATAGTTTACTTATACTTTATAGCTTTACTAACTATACCTTAGGATAGGAGATAATTACTAGTAGCTTCTTATTATAGATTATATAATTTTACTAAGTAGCTTATAATTAAGCTAAATAGTAAGCTACTAGATATAAAATACTATTATTATTAAACTAAGAGAAATACTCCCTTAAAGCTATTCCTAAGTAATTTACCTTTACTAAAGTATTCCTTTTAGAATCTTACTAAGCTAGGATTAGGTATAATATAAAAGCTAACTTTAATACCTTAAAAGCCTTATTATACTTCTTTAACTAGTAAAATAAGGCTTCTTTCTTTATTAAGTTAATAAGGGGGCTTACTATATCTAAGAAATTTAGTATAAAATTATAATAAAAGTTAGTAAAACTAAGAAAGCTATAGATACCCTAAACCCTAGTTAGTACCTCCTAATCCTAAATTACTATAATCTTCTCCTTATTTAAATAAATAGCCTTCCTTACCTAGATAATAAACCTAAGGTACTTAATCTCTTTAGTTATAAAGATATACTTTTTAATATCTAGGTTTAGACTAGCTTATTATAGTCTAAATAGTATACTATAGACTTTTTATATATAATTCTTCTATAATTTACCTAAGTATATAAGTATATTATTAAGATATATAGTAATATAATTACTAAGAATATTACTTAACATGCTATTAATATACCTCTAGAAAGTTACTAGTATACTTACTAACCTAAAGGGGTATACTAGCTATTTAAATAAGCTAAACCTTATCTAAAATATAGTTTAGTATTCCTTACCCTTAGTAATATATATATAGTAAAACACTAATTATATATTTAGCTTTATAAATTACTTTACTTTAGCTAAAGAGTATAATATTTCTTTTACTAGTAGTAATAAGTAATAGTTTTATTTTATAATCTTATTAAGTATATAATAATTTATATAAAACCTCTAACCCTTACTAGGCTTCTTTACTAGTAATACTAGGGCTATTACTAATAAGAAGCTTACTTAAATCTAACCCTTATTTATTAAGTCTATTACTTATTTCTAGATTTCTAGTAAATACTCCTAAGGTATATTATATAAAGGTGCCTATAGTAAGTTAGGTTTGTTTCTATTTATATTATGTTTTAGGCAAATATAATAGTTTAATTTCCCTTAGTATAGTAGTAAGGCACTTGCCTTGCTTTCTAGAAATAAGTCTTTAAAGTCTTATAATACCTCTAGTAAGGAAGCTAAAAGCTTTTTCTCTATAGGCTTTAGGGTTATATTAATTTATAAGATAAATGTAATTTCCTATAAGCTTATAGTATAAAGCTAGATATTCTCCTTCTATCTCTTTACCTATTATATTATCCTTATAAATATTAAACCTAGAATAAATACTATAGGTTAGTTAACCTTTCTATTAGCTATAGCCTATATAAGTAGCCTATTAGCTAATCCTACATATACCTACTATCTTACTATATCTAGGCTAATTTTATTCTATTTTATTTATAGTATACCTAGGATTAGTTATCTTATTAGTCCTAGGATTATATATGCTATAATTAGCATTTCCTATCTATCTAAATCTAACTAAAAATAAATAATATATAAAATATATAATTATTTCTCCTAACTTTCTTTTCCCCCTTACTTTATACTAATAGCTATATAAACTAACCTTTTAGTTAAAAAAGGGAGGTATTTTAACCTAAGCTTTTAGATAAGGTATTTACTTATAGTAATATAGTAGTTATAACTTATATTAACTTAGGTATTTATAAAGGTAATTTTATTAATTAAAGTAAGGACTAAGAAAGGAATTAAGTCTATATTACTTTAAATCTCTTTATAGTCCTTATTAGTAATAGCTATATACTATAAAGCCTCTTTATACTCCCTTTCTTTATCCTTAGTTAAATAACTTAATAATAAGGTTACTCTTTTTCTAACGAACTTATAGACTTATTATTTAAGCTAATAGTAAGTGCTTTCTTTATATTATAAGTATTTATAAAGGACTTCTTTTATAGGTAAATAGTAGGATATAATAAGTATACTATAGTAAAATACTTAGAGAAGCTATATTATAAATACTAGCTCTTATTATAGTATATATTAAGTATATCCTAAGTAACTTACTTAATATACTTACTACCCTTTTTATTACCTAACTTTTAGTATTTTATAGACTTTCTAAAACCTTACTAAGTCCTTATTATACCTATAGAGTAAATATCTATTATTAGTATATCCTTATCCTATACCTTAGTCTTAATTAGGTTAGGCGCTAGATTACCTTGTTTTTATATATAGTATTTTTCCTCTAGTTAGTAGGATTTAATATCTAGTATAATACTTTAATAGTAAGCTATTACTACTATATAATTAGCCTAGGGTATATCTTATTTAATACTATAGTCCCTTATTTACTTATTAAGCGCTATATATAACTTAAATAACTTTACTAAGTTTACTTACCTAAGCCCCTTAGCTAAGGCTAACTTTTATTTAAAGTAAATATAGAAGTTACTAAACCTCTTATTTTATTATTATATTAACTAGTTAAGTTCTATAATAGCTATTTCCTAGTAGTAAGGGTTATTAAATATCTCCCTTAGATAGTTAAGAAGTTTAAATAAATAAAAGTCCTTTAAGTAGCCTTTCTTAAAGAAGGGTATAACCTATACCTAAACCTTAGGTAATAGGTTTTAGTAAATAAAGTATTACTAATCCTAATTACTACTAATAAACTCCTTATTTATTAGTAGCTTATAAGTTATAAGGCCCTTTTAAGCTATAAATAAAACCTTATTACTATTAAAGGGGGGGCCTATAAGTAGGGGTTTTTACTTAATTTAAATTAGTATAAGTGCTATATTTTACGTATTAGCTAAGTACTAGATTTATTTTACCTACTATTTTACCTATTATTATAGGAGTGCTAGCTTATTAGTATTTATTATATTTAGTAGTAATAGCGTATTTGCTAGGTAAGTTATTTCTATAGTAAAGAATAATATATGTTATAAACTAGCCTTATAGCTACTATATATAAGCGTTTAGAATAAGAATATTATTCTTATAGAAGAAGAAAGGAATTACACTAGTAATTACATAGTATTTAGATATATAGTCCCTTATGCGTAGTCTATGCATAGTCTATGTAAAGCCCTAACCTAGCCGCATAAAGTACGTATACTTTCCAAAGCTAGACTTAACCCAAGCTTATAGCTTAAGTCCATAACACTTATTTACTAATTTAGTTTTCTTATTAGTTATTCCTAGTATTTATAACTTTCTATATAGTATTTCTAGTGCTAAAGTATTCTTTTATAATTATATATTAGCTAATTTAGTCTATTTATCTGCTATTTCTAGTATAACTATTTTAGCCTATAGTTTTATACTACTTTTCTTTAGTGTTTATAAACTAGATTCTGCTAGACTTAATACTACTAATGTTACTTCTATAGTAGCTAATTTTACTATTTTTATATTTTCCTTAAGCTTCTTTTACTTAAGTAAAAGCCTATTAATAGATATTACTTAGAGATTAATTCTATTATATAGTTTTATTACTATAGTTACTAATTTTACTATCTTTTTCTTATACTCTTTTCTATTAATTATATTATACTTTAAATTATTAATCTAGTTATTAACTTCCTATAGTACTTTACCTAATTCTAAGCTTTAAATTTATTCCTTTTAATCCTTAAGTATCTCTAAAACTTATAGAATTTTTTTATATACTAACTTTACCTTATTCTCTATTACTTCTATTAGCTTTATTACCTTAGTCTTATATTTATTAGTGTATTTATTTATATCTTTTATAAGGCTTTTTACCTTATTAAATTTAATTTCTATCTTATTAATCTAATTAATTAAATTATTAAATTTACTTATTTTATACTTCTTATTTCTTTCTTTATTCTATTAGAGTTTAGCTAATTTAATTATTACTAGTATTTTTCTTATTATAATATAAAGCAAATCTATTTTTCTAATACTAGCAAGCCCTTCTATAATTATACTATTTATACCTCTGTATTTATTTATAAATCTTAAAGCTAGTAAGTTAGCTTATAGTAATAGTAATACTATACTTTTATAGGTAGTGTATTAGTAGCTATATTTAACTATTATACTATTATAATAAGCTATTACTACTATTTTTACCTAATTTTTTACTTATCTAGTTACTTTATACTCTATTAGATTTACTATTACTTAATATACTAGCTTCCTAGCTTATTATACTACTTGTTACTATATACTTAAAGTAGCCTATTATTTATTAAAAATAGTAAAGATCTAAATTACTATATTCTACTATAATATATAGTAAGTATCCCTTAAATTCACTTCTAAACTATTAGCTACTATAGTAGTATTATTTAAGGCAAATTTATAAGCATATACTTATATTATATAATAGATATCCTATATATTTACCTTATAGCTTACTATAGTATACCTAAAACTACTAAAATTTATTAATTTAATACTTTTTCCTTTATAGTTTATATTAAACTCCTTTATTACCCTTTTATATACTACTAATCTAATCTTTAGTATTAGTAAGTAACTCTTTAATCTTAATCCTAGTTTTCTAAATCTAGTAAATAATAATTAAAAATTAAGTTTTCTAATTTACTTTTATACCTATAATAGCCTAATAAGATATTTAGTAAGTATATTATTAATTTTATCTTTAAATTTAGTTTTAGTGTTCCCTTTCTTTTCTTTAAACCTTATAAAGTTAAATTCTCTTTTACTACTAAGGCTTATTTTAGGTTTAGATTCTTTATTATTATTAAGGCTAGTTTTAGGTTTAGATTCTTTATTATTATTAGGATTAGCCTTGAATTTAGTATTATTATTACCTAATTAAGTAAGATTAATTCTTTATATATTATTACTACTTTTATTACTATCCTAGTATTTAACTTCCTCTTTACTAATATTCTTTTCTTCTATAGTATAACTAGATTTATTATTTTTTAAGCTACTTTACCTAAACCTTACTAGGCTTATCTCTAAACCTAGTTATAATTATCTTATATTAATTATTATATTACCTAATTATATTCCTATCCTTTTACCTCTAAATCTAGCACTATATTTATATAATCTTTATTACTATTACCTTTTCTATCTATATTTTATAATACTAGCTTTATTCTAGCTACTTTCTTAATAGTAGTAATAATAGCTTTAATATTTTTAGTACCCCTTATAGCTACTTATAATAGCTTATTTAATTTATCTTACACTATCCTTAAGATTACTAGATACTATTATTAGCGTAAATTTGTAATTTACTTTAGCAGATTTATAAATTCTTAGAATTAGTAAAAACCTAGTACTAACTTTAGCATATAGTATAATAGCTTTAGTCCCTTAAAAATAATTACTATACCTAATTTACATAAAAGGTTATTTACCTATTATTTATATATAGCCTTTTCTTTATCATTATTAACTAAGTATTATACTAAATCCATGTATATAATTTCTCTAACTAGTTAATTTTAATATCTTAAGGCTAGTGTAAGAACAAAGGGATAGCTAGGCAAGAGGTATAGGGGCACTCGTATATTAACTAAAGCTTGCTAGTATTACGTAAACCTAGCCCTAGGGTATAGTGTGCTTACCTAGTGTATACTAGTGTATAGGTATTATAAGTAAGGCCTTATAATTACCCCCTTACTTTTAGCTAGGCTTTTAAATAGCTTTTAGTAAGTAGTATCTAGCTATTTACTAAGTAATAATAATATTAAAATAATAATAAATAACACTTAGCACTTAAGTATAAGTTTACCTATAACTTCTTATTATATTACTAACTTTTCCCTTCCTTATTTATAGTAAACTTTTCCTAGATACTATTATATTATTAGTTACTATAATTTTACCTTTACTACTCCCTATGTTTTTACTATAGAATTAGATAAGGAGAGTATTATTACTATCCCTAATATCTATTTAAAGGGATATAGCTATATATATTATTTATATATAGGTTATGTAAACTTTAAGAAAAATTCTCTAGCTAAGCCTAATATCCCTTAGATTAACTATTAATTCCCTAGCGCGTAAAGTATTATTATTAAAGGGAAGAATTTAAAATATTATATTTAATATATTAAATATAGTAATACTTATAAGATAGTAAGTATATTACTTTCTTTATATTTTTAGTCCCTAATTACCTATATCTCCCTAGGTAATACTAACTATATAAGGGGATTTCCTTAATTTTCTTACTATCCTTAATTAGGTAAAAACTTTAATAAATACCTTAAGTAATTAGGTCCCTAATAATCCTAATAACTATATGTTTTTAGAAGTAACTTACTATTATTTTAGTACCTATTATCTAAACCTTATCTTAGGGTTTAATTATACTAATATAGCTTATTATATTTCCTTTAGTTTAACTAAGGCTACTAAGGTCTATTAGGTATATCTTACTATATATTCTCTAAACCTTTACTTACTCTCTAGGTAGGTTACTTTAGCTATATATAATTAGTATATTATTTTATATTAGTAACTTTTAGTTACTATATTTCCTACCCCTATCCTAGGGATAGTAAGTTATTACTTCTCCTTTACTATATATTTACTAACTTTTTATAGCTAAATTACACTATATATTATAATTCCTAGAAGGTAAAAATAACTTTATAGCTATAATATTATAACCTAGGATTTATACCCTAGGGGTAGTAAAATACTAGTTTTTCTAGGTAATAAAGGTAGTAGTTTAGGAGGATAAGAGTAAGGGCACTAAGTACCTCCTTTATAATAGTATTATTTTAATATATAAGGGGGTAACTATAGAAGGGTTTCCCTTAAAACTTCTTTTCTTATAGGAATCTTTTCTTTTATTATTTAGTAAATAGTTTAATAAGGTTTTTAATTAAAGTATAATAATAGCTAATAAGGCTAGGCCTTTTTATAATTACCTTATCCCTTATTACCTATAACTTGCTTATATTTTACTATACTTTCTCCTTATTTTAATTTAATAGAAAGCTTAAATTATATATTAAGTGCCTTCTATATCTTTTACTATTATTTATTAATTATATTTACTTAGCTAACCCTTTTACTTTACTAGGTATTTATTACCTTTATAAGTCTTTTTATAATTCTTAACTTCTTTAACTTTAAATTTATTATCTTTATCTTTAAGGTCTAGTATTAGTATATCTTTATTTATAGTATTTTCCTAGTAATTCTATAGCTTTAATAAGCTAATATAGAATATATTATATAGTTAACTATACTTATTAAGTAATACTAGTTAGTATACTTATTTACTTATAGTATTAAGTATTTAAAATAACCTAATAAATCTTAGGTTTAGCTTTTATTTTATATCCTTTAGTCTAATATTCTTTACTAATAATAGTACTAAGTTTTCTTTTTTTAAGGTTAATAGCTAGTGTTATTAGTTATAGTACTTTACTTATACTTTAGTAGCTCTTACTTAGTTATATACTAGTTTCTCCCTAATCTTATATAGCTTCTAGATATATATATAAGCTTCTAGGACCTCCCCTTCCTTACTTTTATTCTTAAAAGCTAGATAAAACTTAGGTAAATAGCCTATAAGAGCGTAGTTAGGGAGTAACTTATTATCTTATTAATAGTATTATTATATATAAATTAAGCTATTAGGAGTAGCTTTAGCTATAGCTATTAGTTTTCTTTAATAAAGTATTATAAGTAATATTTAAGTACTTAGTTTATTCTCTTTATTTACCTATTAGTTTAGGGGTAAAATGCTATTAAAAGCCTTTACTTTATGTATAATAAGTAATATATATCTAACTAAAACTAGCTTATAAACACTAATTCTCTATTAGATATAATGCCTTCTAGTAGCCTAAATTAAAGCTTAATTTCCTTATAAAATAACTTTACTAATTTAGCTATATTAATTATAGTCTTTATAGTAAGGAAAATAAAGTACTTAGTAAATTAGTCTATAATTACTAGGATTATATTAGTTTCTTAGTTACCTAGCTATACTAGTAGTAATTCTATAATAAAATCTATTAAGATCTTTACTTATAGTTACCTTAGTATTAGTAGTAATTTAAGGCTTTTATATAAGTAATGCCTTCTAGCTACTATACGCTAGTATACTTTATAGCTAGATATATAGTTTAAAATAGCTTTACTTATTACTAGCTACTAATAGTAATATTTTAGTAGCTTAAAAGTGTGTTTAGTCCTAAAGTAACTTACTAGTAAATTATTATAATATAGCTATAAAAGCTTTTATTATAAGATAGGCTCCTATAGAATAACTACCTAGTCTTTATATATTAGGAAACCCTTTATACTATGTAACTATAAACTAGCTTTTCCCCTCCCTTTTACTTAGGAGTTAACCTTACCTTTATGTTTTTATAAATCTAAATCTTAGTCTTATGTCTTTTATAGTAATTATACTAATAGTTTATTTACTATAGATTAGTAAGAATCTAGTAATATAATAGCCCCTAAATCTCTTATACTATACTAATATTTTAGATATATACTACTTTCTCCTTAAAATCACCCTTATTTAGCTAACCTATTACTAGATCTATAGTAGCTAACTAGCCTTTTACCTAGGCTACTATTAACTTAGTAAGCTTTAAGACTAGTGCTATGCTATAACTTCTTTAATATATTAGTACTTCTTCTTTTATTATATAAGTAATTACTATTTTCCTTTAAAGCTTTAGTAAGAGTGCTTTATTTAATATAGGTTTACTTTTATAATTAGACTTTCTTAATAATATATCTATAAGGTTACTTTTCCCTAGTCTATGCTTAATTATAAATTAGAAAGGGTAAAGGAATATATACTATTATACTTACCTTTTATTTAGCTTTTACTACCTTATAAAGGTTTATAAGTTATAGTAGTCTAATAAGATCTCTATAGGTATCTTTATACCTTTAATATAATATTACTAGTGTTTAAATAACTTTACTATAGTAAGTAACTCTTAGTTAGCTATATTATAGTTATATTTAGTGTTTATAAACTTCCTTAACTAAAAGGCTACTAAATACTAATAGCCCTTATTATCCTACTAAGATAGGATTCCTACTATTATAAAAATTAAGGTATTTGTCTTAATATATACTACTTAACTTAGGTTATAATATTAAAGTAAAGGCGCTTAATAAAAGGTATCTTTTAGCTAGTTAAATACTAGCTATTCCTTTTCCTTAAATATAAACCTCTTAGTCTAAATACTATTTTAACTACCCTTTATTAATATATAAAGAGGTATTATAATCCTAGAGTATTTATAAATAAACTATTAGTAAAAGTTATAAAATCTAAGAAATAACTATATATCCTTAAAACTTATTAGCTTCTTTTATTCTCTAATTATATTAACCTAGTAAGTATTTATTAATATCTTATTAATAAAGAGAATAAACCCTAGGAATTTTACTAATTCCTTATAAAAAAAGTACTTAAAGAGTTTTATATATAACTTTACTAATCTTATATATTCTAGGACTTACTTAATATATTTAATATGCTTCTTCTTTATCTTAGAGAAGATTAAGATATTATCTAAATATACTATATAAATAGTATTAACTAGCCTATAAAGTGCCTTATAAATATAGCTTTAAAAAGTAGCTAGGATATTAGTTAACCTAAAAGGTATTATAAGGTACTTATAGTGCCTATAATATATATAAAAAGCTATTTTTTACTTATTACCCTCTTTAATATAGATTTAGTAGTATATATCCTTAATATTAATCTTTAAAAAAAATAGGCCCCTTAGTACTAATTAAGAATCTCTAAAATTAAGGGGAGAGTATAGTAATTCTTTTATATTACCTTATTAAGTCCTTAATAGTTTATATATAGCTAAAGTATCCTATTCTTCTTTAGTATAAATAGGATAGGCATACTTACTAGGCTCTTTAAGGGTTTTATCTAGCCTTTCCTTAGGTTATTATTAATATATTTCTAGAGCTTTTTAAGTTTACTTTAGGAAAGAGGGTAAATTAGTTTATATAGGGGTATAGCTCCTAGTATAAGATTAATTATATAGTTAGTTAACTTCTTAGATAGGAGACTCCTTACCTTATTTAATATAAATATATCTTTAAACTTATATAACTCCTTAGGGATATCTTTAATAGTTTTATATACTTTTACCTTCTCTTTATCTTTAAGAGGGATAAACTTATCTTTTATTATACTTATAATAGTATATATAATTATTTTATTATATATTACCTTTATAAACTTATAGGGAGTTAGTAGTAAAAAGGCTACCTTTCTTTTCTTAAACTACTATTCTTATAAGTATAAGTAAAGGTATATATATTTTTCTATAAGTATATATATTCTAATTAATATAAGGCTTCCCTTTACTTTTAAGTCCTTATTAATAGCTATATATAGTAGTTTAAGATTCTTCTTTTTACCCCTTAAGTCTTAGATTATAATAAGTACCTTATAGATATTATATTAAGAAACTATAAGAGACCCTACTACCTTTAGGATAGGCACTATAGCCTTAGCCTAATTAAGCTTATAAGTTTATATAAACTAGGCACTAATAATATTAATCTTAGCATAACTATTAAGATTTACTACTATTTTAATATCTTTTTACTTATAAATAGTAACTAGTATATAAAATTAGTATCCTACTAGTACCCTAGTGTCTAAGGTAAAGGTAAGGGTATTTACTTTTACCTTTAGGAGTTTCCTTAACCTTCTTACTAGTTTTTCCTTAGCTTATTATAATTATAAAAAAATAGTTTATACTACTATAATTATAGTACTATTTTCTTCCTTATAGCTTATTATTATTTAGGTAAGTAGCTAGGGTTTTTTCTTTATCCTTATCCTTATCTTTTTAGTCCTTATTTAGCTAATAGCCTTATAGAGAGTTATATCTTTAATATTAAGGGGCCTTATATAAGCTTTTCTTTCTAAATTACTTAGCTTTTACTTATTTTTTAATATTACCTCCTAGAACTATTAGGTAAGTTATATAACCTCTTCTTATATTAACCTAGTAATATTTATATATAGGTTAATATAGTCTTATAAGTTAGGAAGTAATTTTATAAAAAACATAAGAGCATAGGTCTTTTCTAGGGCTTATTCTAGGTGTTTCTCTAGTAAATCTAAGTAAATACTAAACTTAATAAGACTTTAGCCCTCTTTTTGCTTTATGTTTTCTAGCTATATAGTTATTTATATATTATAGCTTATAGAGTCCTTAAGTAGCGTAAGGGTCTAGTCCTAAAACTTATCCTAGTTATCCTTAAGGTAATCCTAACTATTAGATAGTTATTCTTTAATATATTAGTCCTATCTAGCCTAATAGTTTATATATATATAATTAAGTGTAAAGAGAATCTTTTAGTTATCTTAGTAATATTTTTCTTTACCCCTTAAAGGCATAGTTAAGGTTATTAAGCTATATCTTATGCTTTTATAGGTTTATAAGGTATTAGAGTTTTATAATATTTTAGACCTTAATTTCTTAGTTACTAAGGCTTAAGGAGAAACTAGCCTTTTAGCCTCTTTTTACTAGTCCTCCTTCTTTATAAGATTATATTAAGTTAGTAAGCTCTTATTCTTACTTCTATAGTTTCTTAAGTTACTTAAGCTAGGTAATTTACTCTCTAACCACTATTTTTTCTGCCCTTATAATCAGAGCATTGCAATACAATACAATACAATACATCTAAAATTTTACAATACAATACAATACATGTATTATTTGTATTGTTTTGTATTGTTTTTTCTTTTTTTTAGTTTTAAGTTAAATTCCTTAATTATAAGGTATATATAGTTAATATAATAGCTTATAATAGCTTATAATAGCTTATAATAGCTTATAATAGCTTATAATAGCTTATAATAGCTTATAATAGCTTATAATAGCTTATAATAGCTTATAATAGCTTATAATAGCTTATAATAGCTTACAATAGCTTATATGTATATTACTTATATTACTTATATAACTTAAAATATTATTAGTGTTAAAGTTTAATTAAAAATAAATAAGTAATAAATTTATAAAATATAAATATAAGTATTTATAAGTAAATTACTATAGAAAAGCTAGACTTTTTAATTATTTAGTATTTAAAGGTTTTTAAAATATTAATAAAATAAAATTCCTTTCTTTTTTATATTTTTTAATATTATACTAATAAAAAGTAAGTCCTAATATTACTATAAGACTTACTTTAATATATTTTACTTTTTTAAGCTAAAATTATATAACTAAGTAAAAAGATTATACTAGGTTTATAGTATAACTAATAAGACCCACTTCTAGACTTACTTTTATATATTTATTTCTTTTAAGCTAGAATTATAAAACTACATAAAGAGATAATATTAGGTTTATAGTAAAATTAATAGGACTCACTTTTAGACCCACTTATATATAAACTATATAAAACTCTCTTTTAAGCTAGAATTACATAACTAAGTAAAAAGATTATACTAGGTTATAGTATAACTAATAAGACCCACTTATAGACCCACTTATAGACCCACTTATGTATAAACTATATAAAACTCTCTTTTAAGCTAGAATTACATAACTAAGTAAAAAGATTATCCTAGGTAAGACCCACTTTTAGACCCACTTATATATATATATTTCTTCTTAGCTAAAGTTATATAACTAAGGGAAGGGATTATACTCGGTTTTTAGTGTTTAAAAGACTCACTTTTAGACCCCCTTTTAAAAACGCTATATAACTAAGTAAGTAAGCTAAAAGTAGTATAAATAATTAAACTTACTTCTAAAGCTTATTAATTTATCTATTTAATATTTAAAAAATATAGTATATATATTATAATTATTCTTTATATTATATTTTAACCTTTCTTTATAAGCTTTTCCTAGGTTTTTTTCTTTTCTCTTAGTTTAAAAAAGATTAAAAGCTAATATATTCTATTATAATTATAATAAAATAGTTTAATATTAAAAAAGCTTTTATTAAATAAATTTAAATTTTCTCTTTATAATAAATTCCTTATATATATAAATATATTTTTATAAGAGTTTTAATCTTATTTATTTAGAATTATAAATTATTTCTTTAGGGTAAATATTGTATTTAAAGCAAAAAAACTATATTAAAACGCATAGTAAATCTTGAAAAAAGCTAGAAAGATAAAATAAGCTTTAAAATATAAAGAATAAATATTACTATAATTTAAGCCTAGAAAATACTATTTATAGCTACCCTATATATATATAGCGTAATAGTATAAATTAGCTAAAACTTTATAATTTTATAACTAAATACCTAAATAGTATAGAAATTTAAGGATATCTTACTTAGATTATATTAAAAATCTACTATATAATAAGTATATATACTACCTTACTTTTTAATAATACATTGTATTGTATTGTATTGTATTATAATGTATTTTTATATAATAAATAATTATAATAAATCATAGAAAATAGATGTAAGAATAAAAAGACCCTTAATATATTAAGAAAAATAATTCTATAAAACAGATATAAAAGAATATTACTAAGATATTATATATCTAAAATAAGCTTACTTTTCTAAATAAGCTAAAACTTTATGGATTTTTAAATAAAGAACTAAATTATTTATAAAAATAAGGATACTATAATTAGATTACATAAAAATCTTATATATAATAAATTTATATAATACCCCACTTTTATTTTTCCCTAATAATACATTGTATTGTATGTATTATATTGTATTGTATTGTATTTTTAATACAATACAATACATAATACAATACATAGGGCAATACAATACAATACAATACATCGAAGGGCCAAAAAATACAATACAATACAATACAACAATGCTCTGCTTATAATAGAGGGTATAGCTTTAAATAAGGTTATAAAATATAGCATATCCCTAGATATAGTATTACTATTATTTAGCTAATCCTAAGTAGTATATAGTATTATTCTAGTAAATTAAGTTATTCTCCCCCCTATATTACTCTTAGGTAACTAGTAGGAGAAGCTTTAGAATTATAAAAATAAAGGGATAGCTAGGTAAGAGGTATAAGGGCACTTATATATTAACTAAAGCTTGCTAGGTCTAAGTGTGTTATATATGTAAGTTACTAGCTTATAGCTAGCGGCTTGCTAGTGTTACGTGGACCTAGCCCTAGGGCGTAGTGTGCCCGCCTGGTGTGCGCTAGCGCACAGGTGTTGTGAGTGGGGCCTCATAGCTAGGTACTAAATATATAGATATACCACCTATATTTATTTATAAATTATTTAGTTATATATATCTAGCTTATTATTAAATAAAATAAAGTCTAGTCTAGTAATTAAGTAGTAATATAGATTATAGTTAGTTATATAAGCTTTATATTTAAGCTTAGGGAGGGTATTTCTATATCTTATATAACACTACTTATAACTATTATACTTTTTTATCTTCTCTAAGTGCTACTTCTCTGCCTCTAATAGCTAGTAAAACTTTATTTTTCTTATATTATTAAAATTAGCTAAATTAGCTATATAGCAAAGGAAGGCTATAGGAGATTATATATATATATACTAAATCTAACTACGCTAGGTTTATATAAGTATTAGGGGTTATTATAGGGTATAGAAAATATAAGGGTTAAATAAATATAACTATATAAGTACTAAAACTAACTATACTAAGTTTATATAAGGACTAGGGGTTAATATAAGGTATAGGAAATATAAAAGTTAAATAAATATAACTATATAGGTATTAAGAGATATTATAAGATATTATAAGATAATAGAAAGTATAAGGGTTTAATAAATTTATATATATATATACTAGATTTAGCTACGCTAGGTATATAAAGGTATTATAGGATATTATAAGATATAGGTATAAAGAATTACCCTTAGCTAGTGTAATAACTAATATATATAGGAGGGTATACTAATTCTATACTAACTTATTAAATTTGCCCCCTTATTATTATACCTTTTCTTTTAATATTATTATTTAGTAAGGGAATTAAGGCCTTTCTTTATATATTCCTTTGCCTAATTAATTAGGTTCTTCTTAAGATAATTCTTTACTATCTTAGCTATATTAATCCTTATTTTATCTTCTATAATCTACTAGTTATCTTTAGTAATATAACCCTTCTATCTAATAAGAAATTTAATTCTTAATATTTTAGTCCGCTTAAAAATCTTAATCTAATAGCTATAAATTCTCTTAATTTCCTAATAGTTTACTTCCTATAAATTATTAAATATAATTAGTAAAGAAGCTATCTTTTCTCTTTTAAATAAGTCTTTTCCTTATACTAGCTTTTAAATTTACACTACTAATACTACTAGATATATATATGAATTTAGAGGGAAATCTAATTAATATACTAAAGGATTTACTTTTTCTAATACCTTATATAGCCTTACCCTTTATAAGGACTATTTTTCCTTTAGTTTACTAGGTAATTTATATCCCTTATATAATTATAAATATACTATATCTCCTTTATTAATATTGTGTGGCTAGGAATATGACCCCTCGAGACCTCTTTTCTCACAAGACCTCTAGCCCCTTAGACCTCGGATCTATCGGATTGTCGGATCAATTCAACCACATTGGATCCGGCCTAGCCCCTGACCCCCTAGCTAGATAAAAGCCCTAGATTCCCTCCCTTTTTTATAGAAAATTAACTCTCCCTTTAATGCCTTTAGCTTAGATTATTTAAATCATGTTTTTACCTGTGTTTTCCTAAGATTATTATAAGATTATCCTGAGATTATTATGAGATTATTCGAGATTATCTAGCTGCCTAGCTAGGCTGCTTTTCTAGCTTGGATCCTCGTGATGGATCGCAAATATCGCAGACCTAGATCCCGATATCTAGGTTCGGTCGCTAATATCGTTGAAATCGTTAATATTTGTTAGTATCACAGGGTATTGAATTCAATGTAATAAGATCATGAGCCCAAAGAATAGTATTATTATTAATTATCTATTCTAGGCTATATTATCTTATATGTTTATTAAAAAGGGAAGTTAGAAACTAGAAGCTATAATACTAAAGGCAAAAAGGGGTTACGTGTTTATAGCCTTATAATTCCTAGCTTATTACAAGGCTAGGTTATAGGTTACGTGCAAGGCTTACACGTAGCCTAAGCTTTTGCTAGGTAATTATAGCTATTACTTACGTAATTAATATTACCTTTATTCTAACACTAAAACCTCTCTCTTTTAATATAATTATTAATATATAATATTAATTATAGAAATAAAAAAGGAATAATAAATTAATAACTTAATTAATAAGGAAAATAAGAAAGGAACCTTATAGCTTATTAGGGTATATTATAGCTAATAAAAGGGAAAAGAATAATCTTACTTAACCTATAAGCCTATGTAAGAATAAGTAAGTTTTTTCTAAATCCTTTCCTTCCTTAAAATAATACTATTATTTATACTATAGCGCGTAAATAATATCTTCCTTCTCCTATATATTACTATTAATCTCTATAATCTACTAGGAGGGGTCTAATAGCTAGTATAAGTGTAGTTACTCTCCTAGAGGATTATCTCTCCTATTATACATATTTTACGCGTAAGTAACCTATCCCTCTATTTAAATAGTTATTTAGTTAGTAAAGATAAAGCTCTTAAAGGCCTTATTAGGTAATGCCTTTATTAAGGCATTAGCTAAGTTATTTTCTCTATTAATTTATTAGATCTTATAAAGCTCTTAGCGTTTATATAATTACTAAAGGGCTATAATATTAATTATTAGGCGTTTTTTCTTTATTATACTAAGCTTAATAAGGCATTTATATAAAGAGTATAAGTTTATATATATAATAATTAGGATTATTAGGAGCTTTAGTTAGTTAGTAACTAGGTTTAAAGTTATTACTAGTATATAGGCTATATTAACACTAGCTACTATGCTATAGACTTCTAAGGTAAGTATACTTTATATAACTCTCTTGCTTTTATTAAGCTAAAGTGTATAATATTACCTTTAATTATAAATTTACTATTAGTATAGTCTTTATTAGCTAGAATTATTATATATCCTAGTTATAAGAATAAGTCCTTATTATTAGCAAAGGATTTATTTATAAAGGCAAAGAGCTTTACTTTCTTAAGGTCTATTAGAATAAATATTAAGCCTTTATTTAGGTAATCTATCTATTACTTTAGGTAATAATTAAGGGCTTTTATATTCTCTAGGGTTAGCTCTTAGTATTATGCTATAATAAATAAATTAAAATAAGCTTCTAGTTAATATATTAAGGTAATATAAGTACCTTATGCTTTTTGCTTAATATATTTACGCTTTAAATTAGTTATAGGAACTAAATCTAGCTTATTACTTTATCCCTTTTACTATATCTTAATAGTATTATTCTCTAGTATAATAATACCTTTATTAAATATAAGGGGATTATCCTTAGTTAGGAATTACTTTAGCTTTATATTAAAGCTAGTAATAACTATTTAGGCCTTCTCCTTCTTAGAGAACTTCTTATCTAAGAGGCTAATAGTATTATTAGTTTATATTTTAATATAAGTAAAGTTAGGGCTTTCCTTTATAGTTATAAGTAAGTATAGATTATATATAAAGGTTTTTATTTAGAGATTCTCTTTATAATACTTATAATATATAACCTACTAGTATATTCTAGCTTCTATAATACTATAAAGAGATTTAATAACCTTTAGAATTATTTTAGGTAAGTAAAGGTACTATATTTAAATTAGCAAGCACACTAGGATTAGCTACTCTAGGAATATACATACTTATATATACGCTTAGTAAATATCCTATAGCTATATAAGAAATTTCCTTAGCCTTACTAATAGGGCTATTATAAGGATAAGATATTAACTTGCTTATTAAATTATTAGGGCTTGTGTAAGGATAGTTTATTTCTCTTTATCCTTATATCCTTAGATTATAAGGTATAATTTTTTATAGGGTTTTATTATCTTACCCTTAATTTTATTAATAATATAAGATTTAAAGATTTAAAGCTTACTATGTTCTTTTTATTAAATATAATAAATTTAAACACTCCTTATTTAATTAGGGTTTTAATCTCTACCTTTATTAATTCTTTAAATAGTTCTCCTAGGGTCTTAATAATCCCTTCCTTATATAGCTTAATTACTAAGGTAAGGTTATTAACTTCCTTTATTAATAGGAAAATATTAGTCTCTTAGGGTATTACTAAGGGGTTCTTTTAGGGTTTTCTATGTCCGCGCTTTAGAGGTATTACTAGTGCTAAGTCCTTATCTTAGGTCTCTTGCTCTTTCTTTTCTTTCTTCCTATTAGGCTTTATTAGCTATTAGTTTACTTATAGCTTCCTATTAGGATTATTACAATAAGGCTTAATAAAGGTTAATTTAAAGGTCTTTAGGCCTCTAGGGAGGTTAAGCATATAGCTCTCTTTATCTATTATATAGGCCTCTTTATCCCTTACTTTCTTACTAGACTTAAACCTTTAATCTAAGTAGTAAGCTAAGGGTCTTTAATATATCTAGGCTATTATGTATAGTAAGGGCTTTATTAACCTTCTAGATAGTATAAAGCCTCTTAATTTCTTTAGTAGCCTTCTATACTATAATTACATACTATATAATATCTAGTAATAGTAAGGATTTACCCCTCCTAAGTACGAGGTAAAACTGCTTAGCTTACTACACCCTAACACCCTATTCCTTTAACTTCTTTTTATTTGCCTTATAAAGCTTATTATTAGGCTTGCCCTTATTTTTTAGTATCTTTTCCCTCATATTATAGATACTATTAATTATCTTAAGGTTAGATTTATCTTCCCTTTCCTTCCCTTTGCTTTTCTTCTCTTTTACTATATTATTTAATATTTCAGATAGTGTAGTATCTTTTTTATTACCTTTAGCCATACTGTTATCTAATTAGTTAGTCGTTAATTAGTCGATTAGTAGCCTATGACCTACCTAGTAATCGAATTAGATTAGCTGCAATTAAGGATAAGTTATGGTTTTTTTTTAGGGTTTAAGTTTGCCTTAGAGCTTTAAAGGATAAGTTATAAGATAAAAGAGATGTAAAGAGATAGAACAAACATAGTCGCAAAGGAAGGGGAAATTATGTTAATTTATGCTATAAGTAAAACTTAAATGGATTTAAGTTTAACTACGGTCACGAATTATAACTGTATCTTATGTAATCATAGCCATAAACTTTGTTATAAACTTTGTATTAACCTTTTAGCCCCTAAATTTATAGCTTAAAGCTTATTCCTTTGTTTATGTTTTACTTAACACTATAGTAATTATTAAATTTGGTTATTAATTGTCACACTAGCTAGGTATTGCTAGTAATTTTTGTTCCTTGAAAATTAGATGCATTGGCCACAGCCAATGATCCCAAAAAAATAAAAATCAATAGTAAGGATTTACTTATTATATATAAGTAAGCACTAAAGATAAGGACTATTAAAATAAGGCTATTTAGGCCTATAGTATTATTTAGGGCCTTTACTACTATTTATAAAGTAATAGGTTTAGGTGTTATAAGGTATTTATATCTAATAATATTATAAGCCTTATAAAGCGGCTTATAATATCTCTTAACCTTCCTAATACTATAGTACGCTTTAATAAGGACCTCTTTAATTAAAATTAATATTAAAGCTATAAATTATCTAAATTTATTACTATAGAAGTTTATACTAGTGTTTATAATAATTAAATCTAGAGGGCCTTAATATATATTAATCTAGTATATTTAGAAAGCTTCCTAGGTAGTCTTTATAGAGATATCCTTTATAAATTTTACTATATTAAACACTATAGCTATATCTATAGTATAGAGTATAGGGTAATTACTATTAAGGTAGAAGATATTTACTATAACCTTAAAGTTAAAGGTATACTTATCTTTTAGGGTAAATTTAAAGTAATTAGGGCTATTTATATGTATTTAGTATTAGTAGTATACCCTTATTAGCTTCTTAATAGCCTTAATATTAACTTTATGCCCTAATTTATAAAGAACCTTATATAGGTATCTAATTAATAAGTGTCTAAAGTAATAATACAATTATTATAGCTTACCTTCTATAAGGTAACTCTAGGTAACTACTTCTTCCTTTTATATAAGAAGCATTTATACATGCCCTTATTTATAAATTATAGGGACTTTAATATTTCCTTATTATAGTATATTCTTAGAGATATTAAAGTTAATTTATAATTAATTTATATTATTAAGGGATAAAAGGAAGGGAGTATTTATAGGAATAACCTAAAAGAATATCCTTAAAAGGGTAAGTATATTAATTACTCTAAGCATAGGAATTAGCTCTCTTATACTAAATCTAATAATAGCCTTCCTTACCTTAGATTTATTAAGCTATATCTCTAGTATTATATATTATAAAGTAAGGAATTAAGGGTGCCTTACTATAAAGAACTTTACAGTACCTATATTAGGTATAATCCCTTAGAATATTATATATAAGTAGTAATCTCCTAGCATAAATATTACTAAAGTATTATTAAATAGCTTTTACTAGAAAAAATTCTTCTTACTTAGGCTATAAAAAGCTGCTTAGTTTATAAGGATTTAAACCATTCTTTTACTATTAAGCTATATACTATAATTAAAGAAGCTTATAAGTACTAGCTTATTTATATTATTAAGGCTATCCTTAAATCTAATACTCTTTATATACTTAGTAATTTTATTATTAGTAAGAGATTAGGGCTTTTATTTACTTTTATATTATATAAGGAATAAATTATATAAGTTATTAGTAGGATTTATAAGATAGTAATTCTTATAATATTAAAATGCTTTCTTATAGTCCTCTTCTAGGTACTTTAATAACTAGTATCCTTCCTTACTATATATATAGTATTTCCTTATATAAGGGGTCTCTCTTTTACTCTAGGACCTTTTAGATAAGTATTAAGTCTCTTTCTCTTTCTTATTATATTTTTAGTTAGTTTAGAACTACTCTAGGGTTATAGTATTAGTTAGGAATTATTATTAGCTTTTTTCTTTTTCTTAATAAGTTAAATTATTATCCTTATATATTTATAAAACTCTTAAAGACTTTTTAGTAAATTTTTAATAATTTCTTTATATTTAGGGATATTACTATAAGCTTTTATAATTTAATTCTAAAGTACTTTCTTACTTTAACTTATCTTAAGGTTTATATATTATAAAATAGTAAGCTTCTTTATAAGTTTATTAAAGTAATTAACTATAAACTTACTTAGGCTATTACTTATTATTTCTTATAAGGTAGTATTATTTTACTTTAGGAGATATCTTTACTATATATTCTTTATTTTAAACTAGTCTCTTATATACTTAATAAGTATAAGAAAGTCTTATAGTTAATTAGGCTTTAAGAGGTAGTTTATATAGTATTATAAAGCCTTACCTTTAAGTATAACCTTAAAAGTATATCTAGCTTATTCTAGTTAGATATTAAGTATCTTATATTTCCTATAGAATATTTAAAGCTTTAACTTAAGTATATTATAGTTATTAGTATTATATAGTTATTTCTTTAAGTATACCTTTAAAAGGTTAATAATTTACTTTAGAGAAAGCCTCTAGGTATTTAGAGATTCTTTAAGTACCTTTCTTTATATTTATAAAGATACTAGGATAGTTAGTATTTATTAAGGGGGTAGCCTTAAAGGTAGTAATTCTAGGGGTTATAATTCCTTTTAACCTTTCTTTTTTTTATATTAAGAAGTAAGAAGTATAATCCTTTAGGCTATACTAAAGGGTATATTACTAGCCTTAAGTAGTAAGGTTTAATTTTACTAATAATTATTATAATTAGGGGTATCTTCTATAAGGTAGTTAGGTTTCTCTTACTATATAACCTTAGGTAAAGGTATAGGTAAGGGAATTACCTATAAGTGCTTATAAATAGTATTTTTTAGTGTTTTTACTTCTAAAGTAGCTAATCTTTAAAGAGAGAATTAGTTTATTAATCCCTTTAATAGTAATTAGACTAATAGGCATAGTAAAGGGGTAGGGTGTTAAATCCTAATATCTTTATTATCTAAAAGGTTATAAAGAAAGTTTTTATTCTCTAGGTTTTTCTAGAAGTCTATATACTTCTTTCTAGCTTTCTTAATCTCTTTAAAGGTTTAGAATTAGAATTTTTCCTAGGTTACTACCTCTTTAAGGTTATTAGCTATCTTTATACCTTTTCTAATAGTTATGTAAACCTTATTATAAAGGAGGTAGTCTTAAATAATATTCTAGTAAAGGTTCTTTTCTTTTATAAATTTATACCTTATTTATTTATAGAAGTTATTACTAAATTTAAAGAAAAGTATTCTCCTAAATAGTCCTTACTCTTTATATTATTTAGCCTTAATAAGGATATAAAGCGTAATCTCCTTAGATATAGTTATCTCTTTATACTTAGAATTTCCTATTAATTAAAGTAAGTCTTTTATAATATATAAGTATAGCTTTAGAGAGATATAAGGGAATTAAGTAGTATAATAAGTAGTATAATCTAGGGTTTTACCTTTATTAAGGTGTTTCTTATTATCTTTAGTTTTAATACTTTCTATAGTGTTATTATATTTATTACTTTTACTTAGGACTTTAAATTAACTAGTAACCCTTAATAGGCTAGCTATATCTAATATCTTAACTAAGTAAGTAATAATTATAAGGAAATAACTCTTTTAGTATAAAGGGGTAAGAGAGTGTAAAGGTAAATTATAAAAATTATATTACTAATATAAAGAATTATAAGGTAAGGTAATTAACTTTAAATACGTAATAAAATATATAATAAAGAAGGATAAGAGAATAGCTTAGCTACTAGTATTAAACCCTTCTTTATTATTTTAAAGTCTATATAAATTAGATATTAATACTAAAGTAAGAAAAGAGCTATGTTTATATCTCTTTATTAGCATAACTTTCCTTTAAATATAGCCCTCCTATTTTATAGGGTAAGTTATTATTAGGCAAGCTATCTCTTCTAATATAACCTTACTAATCTATAGTGTTTAAAGACTACGTAGTTATCTATAAAGGTAACTACTAATTAGTGTTAGTATTATAAGGTATTGAATTTAATGTAATAAGATTATAAGCCTAAAGAATAGTATTATTATTAATTATCTATTCTAGGCTGTAATATCTTGTGTGTTTGTTATTAAAAAGAGAAGTTAGAAACTAGAAGCTATAATACTAAAGGTAAAAGGGGTTACGCGTTTATAGCCTTATAATTCCTAGCTAATCACAAGGCTAGGTTATAGGTTACGTGCAGGGCTTGCGCGTGGCCTAAGCTTTTGCTAGGTAATTGCGGCTGCTGCTCGCGCAATTGATATCACCTTTGTTCCAACAATAATAAAACCCTATAAAAAATCACGCCTTATGATTTAAGGATGTAAGAATAAAGGGAAATAAACTATCCTTATATAAGCCCTAATAATTTAATAAGCAAGTTAATATCTTATCCTTATAATAGCCTTATTAGTAAGGCTAAGGAAATTCCTTATATAGCTATAGGATATTTATTAAGCATATATATAAGCATATATATTCCTAGAGTAACTAATCCTAGTATGCTTACTAATTTAGATATAGTACTTTTACTTACCTAGAATAATTCTAAAGGTTATTTAGCCTCTTTATAGTATTATAAAAGCTAAAATATACTAGTAAGTTATATATTATAAGTATTACAAAGAGAATCTCTAAATAAAGACCTTTATATATAATCTATACTTACTTATAACTATAAAAAAAAGCCCTAACTTTACTTACATTAAAATATAAACTAATAATACTATTAGCCTCTTAGATAAGAAGTTCTTTAAAAAGGAGAAGGCTTAAATAATTACTACTAGCTTTAATATAAAGCTAAAGTAATTTCTAACTAAGGATAATCCCCTTATATTTAATAGAGGTATTATTATACTAGAGAATAATACTATTAAGATATAATAAAAGGGATAAAGTAATAAGCTAGATTTAGTTCCTATAACTAATTTAAAGTATAAATATATTAAGCAAAGAGTATAAGGTGCTTATATTACCTTAATATATTAACTAGAAGCTTATTTTAATTTATTTATTATAGCATAATATTAAGAGCTAACCCTAGAGAATATAAAGGCCCTTAATTATTACCTAAAGTAGTAAATAGACTACCTAAATAAAGGCTTAATATTTATTCTAATAAACCTTAAGAAAGCAAAGCTCTTTACCTTTATAAATAAATCCTTTACTAATAATAAGGACTTATTCTTGTAAATAGGATATATAATAATTCTAGCTAATAAAGACTACACTAATAGTAAATTTATAATTAAAGGTAATATTATACACTTTAGCTTAATAAAGAGTAAGAGAGTTATATAAAGTATACTTGCCTTAGAAGTTTATAGTATAGTAGCTAGTGTTAATATAGCCTACGCACTAGTAATAACCCTAAACCTAGTTACTAACTAACTAAAGCTTTTAATAATCCTAATTATTATATATATAAACTTATACTCTTTATATAAATACCTTATTAGGGAAAGCGGAGCTTTGCCTGCGATTTGTGTCATTAGTAAGTAAGGCGAAGGCAAGAGAGTAAAGCAAAGCTTCCTGCTTTCCCTTTATTAAAATAAGGTTATCTTATAAAGATATCTTTTCTAATTAGTTAGATATAAAATACTCTTTAGTAACTAGTTGAGATTTTTTTTTACCTCTTCTAATTACCTAATAGCTTTTAAGGGGGCCATAGAGAAAGAGCTTACTATAGGTAATAGCTTACTGTAGGCAGCCCCTAGCAGGGCCCCTAGAGGGCCCCTAGAGGGAATATAAAATATTACACCTTTAAAAATAAATAAATTTAATAATACGAAGTATTAGTAATTAATTCAAGATCGCAGATATGCATTAGTAGTAGTAGTATTATAATTAAATTATAGTTATAAAAGACTTAAACTTATAATATTATAATATTTTATAAAGACTCGCGGTATATTACTTACTTTATAATTATAAAAAAAAACATATAAATATAATTTAAACACATAACTTTTTAATTTAAATATTTTTTACTATTATAATATTACAAAGTAAAGGGTTACTATGTTATATAAATATAATTTATAGCATACCCTTATACTTAATTTTAACACTAAAATTAACACTAAAAAAGTATTACTCTTACTAGGTAACTCTATATAGTAGTAGGTTAGGACTAAACGCTTCTTAAAAGAAATTACCTTAGGCACTTATTTAATAACCTAGAGTTAGTGCCTATAGCGAATTACTAGGAGTTAAAGTATTATATTACCTTAGGTCCCTAAGTATTTATAGTTATATATTAGTAAGGTTAGAAGGAGAATAGTAAGTTACTTATAATTTAGTATAGTATAATTAAGCTACTATTTACTATACTTTACTACTCTTACCTTATTCGCTTGCTTTATATTATATTATATTATATTATATTAGGTTTAGCATTAGGTTTAGATATTTATTACTATATTCTATGGTTATCTATAGTTATTTTATAGTATTTATAGTATTTAGTTTTATAGTAGTAAGTATAATACTATAGAGGTGGTTTTTTCTTCTTTTAAATTAGGTAAGGAAGTAGCCTATAATAACTATTAATTTATAAGGGTAGTTTACTATATAGGGCTAGTTTATATAGTATTTAATATAATTAATAGTACTAGCCTTATTACTAACTACACTAAATATAATGTTCTAAGTAAATATTAGGTTATAAGGAGTATTATAATTATAGACTATATACCTACCGTTAGGTTTATATACTAAGATAGGAGTAAGGCATAAGAATACTATATAAATCCACTTACTATTTAATATTATAAAGTTAATATAACCACGCACGTAAACACATAGGCATGTATACATATAATATAATCCTATTGATTTATAAAGTAAGGTAATAAGCATAGGATTTGCTAATATAATAATTTATTTACGCGTTTTTCTAGCAGGTTTGTAACGTAATTTATAGCCTTATATGTAATAGTCCTACCTTCCCTTATTTAAGGGCTCCTTCCTTACTATTACCTCTTACTACTTACTTTTTTCTTTTATACTAACCTAAATTTCCTTCTTAACTTCTTTACTACTTTTTCTTTTCTAACTATATCCCTATTTATTATAATAAAGCTATACTTATTATTATCTAACCTAATTATTATCTTGCTTTCTCTAAGCTATATATAATATAGTAAATTATCCTAATAAGATAGCTTCTCTTGCTTCTCCTATATTACTACCTAATCCTCCTTATAATCTAGGCTATAAGAATCTAGCTAATATTATAGATATCCTTAATAATACCTTTAAAACGCGTATATATTAGTATTATAAATAGGATAAACCTATTAATAAATTTATTAGCTTAAAGAATAGGGATAAGTTAATATAAAAATACCTAGCGTGCTATAACTAATAAAACACACTAGTATATACTACTGCTTAGTACCCTAATATTAACCTAATACTAATATTATATTACTATAGTCTTAAGCTCTTATATAATTCTTATGTTTTATAATAGCTATTATATATAGTAGTAGTAAGTACCTAATTACTAAAGTATAATCCCCTAAGTAGTAACTAACTTAGTAACTTCCTATACTTTTACCCTAATAGTAATAAGCTATAGGCTTATAAGAGATTATAGCTAATTTCTTAAGATAAATAATATATAAATTAATAAGGTTTTTTTGCTATAAATAGGCTTCTTAAGATATACTAGATAAAGCTAAGGTATGTTCTTTATAGGTATAGTAACCTACTCTTAACACTATATATTTATACTAAACTATAGTAGGCTATAATTTAATAAAAGTATTAAGTTATATAATAAGCTAGGGAAAAACCTAACCCTACCCCTTTATAGCTACTATTTTACACTAGGTAGCCTCTCTATATTAGCTAGGAGTTTAGGAACTCTTTAGTAGCTAAATTAATATAGTAAGTAACCTAGATAATAATAATAATCCTATTCTAGGCATAGAATAGAAATAATATCTATTATATCATTATATGTTTGCCTACTAGAGCTTTATTACTTCTAATAGAGTAAAATATAGATATTATAAATAGTGTAATTATAATATAATAAATGATTTTATACCTTCTTAGTCCTTAGTAAGGGATTCTAATCTAAATATATCACTTTCTTAGCGTTTATTAGTGTAATTATATTTGCCTTTAAACCTTAGTAAGTCTGCTTCTTAGGATTTACTTGTCTTACCTAATCTAGTCTTTTAGGGAGATCTAGACTAGTTATACCTAACTAAGCGTAACTATAGCTTAATTAGCCACTAGGTAGTAAGCCTAGTATTAAATACTATAGGGTATTATACTTATTATAAGGTAAGATAGTTTAGTCTTAAGGTTAGGAATAGAATTTGCTACTCTTATAACTATTATAACGCAGTCCCCTAGGGCTACGTATCTTATAATTAACGCTACGCTAGTTAGCCCTTTTTTTAGTCTAAAGAAAATAAGCTTAATCCTAGGTTAGTTCTAGGCTATTTACCTAAGCTTATGTAAACTAAAGAGATGCTTATTACTAAGGTTTATATTTATATTATAGTTATAACCTATTATGATTAGTAATATAAATATAAGGGCTATGTAGTTAACTTTATAAAGAATATTAGTTAAGTCTATAACTAGCTATTACTTTTACCTAGGGATCTTAATATTATTATTCTTTAACTTATAAATTAAATAAATTAGCTATATATAATATATTAGTTCTATAACTAATTTAAAGTGTAGTAGCTTATTATCTAGGCCTAGCTTATATATCTCTATTTAAATTATTCTAGGTATTACTATATTAATATAAATAAGAATAATTTACTCTAGCTACCTAGTAATAAAAATATTATAGACTAGCTTATAGTAAAGGTAACTAACGCTATTAATATTAAAGAGACTTACCTTAATAAAGATAATAACTAAATTAACGCACACTTTAATAAAGCTATAGTTCCTAATTTTATTACTTAGTAATAAGAGCTTATATAACTTTATTATTAGCTTTAAGGTTCTAATAAGCCTTAGGTACTACTAAAGTAAATTCCCCTCTAGCAAGTTAAACCTTAGATATACCTTAATATACCTAATATTTATAGTATACTTTTAAATAAGTTTAATTAGTCTTAGCTATTACTCTTAGAAGCATTTCTAGATCTTTTTCTAAATAAAGAAGCTAAGTTTATTAAGCCTTATAAACACACTATAAGCTACTCTAACTATATTAATTACCTAATAAAGTATAATAATAGCTACTTTACTTAGCATCCTTAATTTTACTATATTATATTTAATATACTTATATATTAGTAAGTAAATAAATAAAGCGCTTACTTTATTAAGAGAGAATATTACTATTAGGCTATTAATATTAACTAGCTTTAACTAGCTTTTAACTTAGATACTACTAAAGCTAAGGCATTACTTAGCTCTATAGTAAGATTCTTAGGGAGCCTATAAGGTATATAAGCGCACTAAGGAGGCTATAAGAACTAGCTTAAGGTATATATTTATACTCTTAGCTACCTAGGTATATTTATTACCCTTTTAGCTACTAATTTATATTAGTAAGACCTTAGAGGTTTATACTAAATTATAATAAATAGTAGTTAGGAATAACTAAGTTAAGGCTAGGATTATAGGTAGGAACCTTTATAAAAACCTATATATCTTAGTATAGTACTTTAAGATACGCTTCTAGCTATTCTTTAAGTAAGTTCTTTAGCCTAAATTTAGTATTAAGAAATATTAGTACTAATATAAGTAATAGTCCTAAGGTAGCCCTTATGCTTATTATCTTTTTTGAATTAAAGATACCCTATATACTAGCCTTATAACTATAGAACTATAGAAAGTCTTTGCTAAGTACTAGGGGTAGTATATTACTACCTATAATACTTACCTTAAGTTAGTAAATTAGTAGCGTTAGGGTAATAACTTATTAATCTTACTTATTATAGATTCTAAGTTTAGTAATTTAGTTAATATAATTAATTATATTTAACACTATAAGTGTATAGAAGTATACTATTAGTATTATAAGTAACTACCTAATAGGAGATTAATAAAGGAAATATACTACTAATTTTACTTTCTATAAGTATATTATAAAAAGCTAATTATTATAAGAAACTTTAACCTATAGTATTTTATATTTAATAGGCCTTAGAATAATGCCTTTTTAAATAACTTTAGCCTTATAGTTATAGCCTTATAGCTTACTAATATTAACTTTACGCCCTATATAGGTATATATACTATTATCTCCTATATATTAAAGTATTATAGTAAGGCTAAATAGTAGTTAAAGACCTTCTAGGATATAGCTAAGGAGATTTTACCTAGGGTTAATATAAGTTATAGGCTTATTAGATTTATTACTAAGTTTATAAATAAACTTATTACTAAAAAGACTAGTTTATATAAGAGATTCTTTATTTATTACTTAACCTTAACCTTTAAGAAGAATTATATATTATTTATAATATTAATTACTACTTACTTAATAAGTATTAATAAGTAAATTATTTACTTACTAAGGGTAAAGATTAGGTTTAATAAACTTTAAATTCTTACTAGAAGTATTTAAATTACCTTATAAGCCTATAGAATCTTTATTATTTTTAGTTCCTAACCTATATTAACTTCTCTAAGAAGCCTAAGTATTAGTAAGAGTTCCCTAATATGCCTAACTAAGTCCTTAATTACTTCCTATAGTATAAGGCAAATCCTAATAATAAAATCTTTAAGGACTTTTATAAAGTAAAGCTTATACTAAGCTATCCCTATACTAACTATAACTAGCTAAAGATAGTAAAGAAGGAGAGTTTTACTATATTTTATAAGGTATTTATATATTATTAAAGAGTCTATACTAGTGCTTACTATTATAATTACTATAGGGAGCTACCTTCTATAGTAGAAGATAAGTTTAAGGAGGACCCTTACTAGGAAAATAAGGTCTAGCTAGAGGCTTAGTAGGAAATAGCTTACTAGATTTTATATATTAAACTTAATACTAATAAGGTTAAATTACTTAGGAACTATAATTATAATTTAGCTTATAATTAGTAAAATTATATTAGAACCTATTCTAATTTTCTTATATAAAAAGAGAGTATTAGAATAACCTTAAGAAGTCTTTTACTACTACTATTACTCCTTAGGATCCCCTAAGTAATTAAAATATTATAAGTCTTAATCTAAAGTAATGCCTTATCTTTAATATATATATTTACTACTTTAAGAATACTTTTAATTTAAATAAGTAAATACCTAAATTACTTTTTCTCTAGGTTAATAGCTAGGGAGGCATAGGGAAATCATTTGTTATTTACGCTATTTCTATAGCACTAGAATACTATGCCCTAGGATGTATTATATAGGCTACCCTTACTAGAATTACTACTAATAGTATTAATAAAATAATATTATATTTGCTACTATATCTTCTAGTCTTAAGGTAAATTATAAGCTTACCTAAGCTTTTAACTAATAAGCTTTCTAATTTATAAGGCACCTTATAAAGGGTTAAATATATTATTATTAATAAGAAGTCTATAATTAGGCTAAAGATACTTTACTTTATTAACTAATAACTTTATTAGATCTTTTCTAATTTAAAGAATTACTTTAGTAGCTATAGCATAATTCTCTTTAGTAACTTTTACTAGCTTTTACTAGTCTTTAAGAAGCCTCTTTATAGTAATAAGAGACTTATGAATAATATAGATCTAGCTAGGCGTAATGCTTATTAGGCCTTTAATAAGACTATTATGCTTTAGTAAGTTATTTACTAATAAGGTAATACATAGGCACTATTTTATAAAGCTCTCTAGGGCCTTTGCTTAGCTTAGCTATCTATTAACTATTAGAAGCTTCTTTATTTATAAATTTAATTATAGCTCTTGCCTCTAGAGGTTAATTCCTTTATAAATATAGTCTGTATTTACTATATAAGATAGTAGGTCTAAGAATATAACTATAACTACATAGAAAGGCTTATATTACTAATTATTTAGGTTTATATAATATATATTAGTAAATTTAGGCATAATACTAATTCTTAAATAGTAGGAAACCTCTACTATACTTTACTAGTCTATATTAAAGCAAGGGTTATACTAATAGAGAATATCTAGATACCTATAAGCCTTATTAATAGCACTATAGGGATTATAAAAGATATTTACTAGGATTAAGATATTACTAATTCTTGCTAATAGGCTCCTAATATTATGTTTATATAAATAGATAAGTATATAGGATTACCTTACTTTATAAAGCCTAATAAGGCTACTATTATTCCTATTTTCTAAGCATACCACGAGTTTATTAAGGGTAGTAACCTATATAGCTAGCGTTAATTCCTATTTACGATTATATATAGCATTACTATATATAAGTTATAGGGCATTACTCTTAATAAGGTAATAGCTAATATCTCTATAAAGGAGTTTATAATAAGCCTTATATATATTACTATCTTAAGAGTAAAGATACTTAAGGGTATTATATTTAATACTCTTTTTAATCTTAGTACTCTTACTTCCTAGACTAACCTAAATACTAGCCTAAGGGCTCTTAACATATGGTAACAAGAGGTAGAAATAATTTACACTACGTAATAGCTAGATAAAGCTAATATATCTTATTAGATATAGAAATTTTAACAAGTTTAAATAATAAAAGCTTTATTAGCTTTATTAGCTTTATTATTAATAATAACAAGGTGGTTAAGCCACCTTCGCACATTAACCTAGCTTAAACCTCTCTTACTCCTTAAATAAAAGAATCTTATAGCCTAGTCCTAGTTATTAAATCTCCTATTTATATTAATTTAATATAAATTAATTTAAGGGGGAAAGGTATTATTATTTACTAAGATATTACTTCTCCTTAGATATTTACTAAGTAATATCTTAATAAAGCTATTATTTTAGGAGAAGGAAAGGAAAGAAAAGGTATTATTTACTAAGATATTACTTCTCCTTAGATATTTGCTAAGTAATATCTTAGTAAAGGGAAAAGCATATACCCCTAGAGAGGGATAGTTATATATAAATTTATATTATAGTAAATTAACTAAAAAGCCCTTTTACACACTTAATGCACTTAGTGTTAATATTATTAGTAAAAAACAGAAGCGGATAATAATTAGCCTAGGCAGATACTAACGCTTTCCCTGCGCCTATGATGCTAATAAATTCGGGCAGCCATAAGGATCTTGTTAAGCTTAGTATAATAAAGAAGAAATGCCTAATAATTAATATTATAGCCCTTTAGTAATTATATAAACGCTAAGAGCTTTACAAGATCTAATAGATTAATAAAGAAAATAACCTAGCTAATACCTTAATAAAGGCATTACTTAATAAGGCCCTTAAGAGTTTTATCTCTATAAACTAAATAACTATTTAGATAAAGGGATAGGTTACTTACGTGTAAAATACGCATAGTAAGAGAGATAATTCTCTAGGAGGGTAACTATACTTACGCTAGCTATTAGGCCTCTCCTAGTAAACTATAGAGATTAATAGTAGTGTATAGGAGAAGGAAGATATTATTTATATACTATAGCGTAGATAATAGTATTATTTTAAGGAAGGAAGGGATTTAGAAAAGACTTACTTATTCTTATATAGGCTTATAGGTTAAGTAAGATTATTCTTTTCTCTTTTATTAGCTATAATATACCCTAATAGGCTATAAGGTTTTTTTCTTATTTTCCTTATTAATTAAGTTATTAATCTATTATTTCCTTTTTTATTTCTGTGATTAATATTACGTGTTAATAATTATATTAAAAGAGAGAGGTTTTAGTGTTAGAATAAAGGTAATATTAATTACGTAAGCAGTAGCTATAATTACTTAGCAAAAGCTTAGGCTACGCGTAAGCCTCGCACGTGACTTATAACCTAGCCTTGTGATTAGCTAGGAATTATAGGGCTATAAACGCGTAACCCCTTTTTGCCCTTAGTATTATAGCCTCTAGTTTCTAACTTCTCTTTTACAATAAGAATACATAACGTAGCCTAGAATAGATAATCAATGATAATACTATTCTTTGGGCTTATGACCTTATTACATTAAATTCAATACCCTGTGATACTAACAGTATTAGTAAATTACTATAGAAAAAGCTTTACTTTTTAGTTATTTAGTATTTTAAGGTTTTTAAAAATATTAATACAATAAAATACTTTTCTTTTTTATGTTTTTTAAAATAATAATAGTAAAATATATTATTTACCTTAGTTAGCTTTATATATAGCTAGTACTAGTACTCTAGCTATAATAGTAATAATAATAATAATAAACTTTAATATCTCTTTTTTCTTTAACTAGATTATAAAAAAGCATAAAAGCTATAACTAAGTAAGAGATATAATTAAATAGACCCACTTTAGACCCACTTTAGACCCACTTTTATTAATACCTTCTTTTTGTAAGACTAGACTATAAAAAACTATAAAAACTATAACTAAGTAAAAGGTGTAATTAATTAGACCCACTTTTAGACCTACTTTTATAAATCCCTTCTTTTCTAAGACTAGATTACAAAAAACTATAAAATCTATAACTAAGTAAGAGGTATAATTAAATAGACCCACTTTTATACCCATTTTTAGAAAAATCTATTTAACTAAGAAAGTAAGCTAAGAATAGTATTAATAGTTAAACCTAGTTTTAAAGCTTATTTCTTTGTATATTAAATAATTAAGAGAAATTTATTTAATTTATATTTTAACATCCTAAAAAATATTTTAGCTCTCTTATAATAGCTTTTCTTTAGTTTTTTAGTTTTCTTTTACCTTAAAAACCTAAAAACTTAATAAAATTAGTTTTAATTTAAAGAAAATAGTTATATTACTAAAAACCTCTTACTATATATATTAAAATATTATCTTTATAATAAAAGTCTTATTAATCTAAATATATTATTATTATATTTAATATTCTATTTTTATATAATAATAAGTAATTTCTTTAGGGTAAATCTTAGATTAAAAGATAAAAATATACTAAATTAAATAGTAAATCTAAGAAAAAAGCTATAAAATTATAAAGACCTTTTAAATTTACTAAAAATATTAGGCTATATATAAATACTAGAATAGTTTATCTTTAGCTACCCTATGCCTATTATTAGCTTAATAGTTTAAATAAGCCTAAACTTTAAAAAATTATAACTAAATAACTAAATTATAATAAAAAAAGAGGCTAATATTAAGCTAATTAAGAAAAATTTAAGGAATATTATAAGATAATAAAAGTACCCACTTTTTTCTACTTATACTACATTTGTAGTATTTGTAGTGTAGTGTAGTATTTACTACACTACACTACATACTATATTACACTACAAACTACTACATTACATACTATAAGGAAAGCTAAAATACTACAAATACTACACTACATGCAAAGCTCTGCTCCTAGTATAAGATTAATTATATAGTTAGTTAACTTCTTTAATAGGAGACTTCTTACTTTATCTAATATAAATATATCTTTAAACTTATATAGCTTCTTAGGGATATTTTTAATAGTTTTATATACTTTTACTTTCTCTTTATCTTTAAGAGAGATAAACTTATTTTCTATTATACTTATAATAGTATATATAATTATCTTATTATATATTACCTTTATAAACTTATAAGGAGTTAGTAATAAAAAGGCCATTTTTCTTTACTTAAATTACTATTCTTATAAGTATAAGTCAAGATATATATATTTTTTTATAAGTATATATATTCTAATTAATATAAGGCTTCCCTTTACTCTTAGGTCCTTATTAATAGCTATATATAGTAGTTTAAGGTCCTTATTTTTACCCCTTAAGTCTTAGATTATAATAAGTACCTTATAAATACTATAGTAAGGAACTATAAAAGCCCTTACTACCTTTAGAATAAGTACTATAGCCTTAGCCTAATAAAGCTTATAGGTTTATATAAACTAGGCACTAATAATATTAATCTTAGCATAACTATTAAGATTTACTACTATTTTAATATCTTTTTACCTATAAATAATAACTAATATAGAGAATTAATATCCTACTAGTACCCTAGTATTTAAGATAAAGGTAAGGGTATTTACTTTTATCTTTAGGAGTTTTCTTAACTTTTTTACTAGTCTTTTCTTAGCTTATTATAATTATAAATAAAATACTTTATACTACTATAATTAAAGTAATACTTTCTTTCTTATAGTTTATTATTATTTAGGTAAGTAGCTAAGGTCTTTTCTTTATTCAGATTCCTATTCTTTTAGTCCTTATTTAGCTAATAGCCTTATAAAGAGTTATATCTTTAATATTAAAGGGCTTTATATAGGCCTTTCTTTTCTAAATTACTTAGCTTTTACTTATTTCTAGATATTACTTCCTAGAATTACTAGGTAAGTTATATAACCTTTTCTTAAGTTATCTTAGTAATATCTATATATAAGTTAATATAGTCTTATAAGTTAGAAACTAATTTTATAAAGAATATAAGAGTATAAGTCTTTTCTAAAGCTTATTTAAGGTATTTCTCTAGTAAATCTAAGTAAATACTAAACTTAATAAGGCTTTAGCTTTTCTTTTACTTTATATTCTCTAGCTAAGTAATTATCTATATATTATAGCTTATAAAGTCCTTAAGTAATATAAGGGTTTAGTCCTAGAACTTATTCTAGTTATTCTTAGGGTAATCCTAGCTATTAGCTAGTTATTCTTTAATATATTAGTCCTATCTTATCTAATAGTTTATATATATATAGTTAAGTATAAAGAGAATCTTTTAGTTATTTTAATAATACTTCTTTTTACTCCCTTAAAGATATAGTTAAGATTATTAAGCTATATCTTATACTTTTATAAGTTTATAAAGTATTAAAGTTTTATAATATTTTAGACCTTAACTTCTTAGCTACTAAGACTTAAGAATATATTAGCTTTTTAGCCTTTTTTTATTAGTACTTTTTCTTTATAAAGTTATAATAAATTAGTAAGTTCTTATTCTTACTTCTATAGTTTCTTAAGTTACTTAAGCTAAGTAATTTACCTTTTAATTACTACCTTTTCTTCCCTTATAGTAAAGAGTATAATATTAAATAAGATTATAAAATATAGTATATCTTTAGCTATAGTATTACTATTATTTAGCGAATTCTAAGTAATATATAGTATTATTCTAATAGATTAGGTTATTCTCCCCCTTATATTACTCTTAGGTAATTAGTAAGAGAAGCTTTAGAATTATAAGACTAAAGGGATAGCTAGGTAAGAGATATAAGGGTACTTATATATTAACTAAAGCTTACTAAGTCTAAGTATATTATATATATAAGTTACTAGCTTATAGCTAGTAGCTTACTAGTATTATGTAAACCTAGCCCTAGGGCGTGGTGTGCCTGCCTAGTAGTGCGCTAGCGCATAGGTGTTATAAGTGGGGCCTCACAAAACCTTACTATAAGTAATTTATAAGAAAGGTAAAGTATTTTTTTTTTTATCTTTTTTATTATTATAGCTTTTATTATAATTATTTAATATGAATATTATTATAACTTTAGCCTTTTTACCTTAACCCTATAAGTAGCTTTAAGATATTAAAAACTCCTAGCTAATTATATACTTTTTTATAGTATTATTTAGGTTATTTAGGAAGATTTTTATTCTAAAGTATATAAGGATTTAGTTAAATAATTTAGCTTTTACTTTTATTTAAAGTCTTAAGAAAGATTAGAAAAACTAATTATTCTTTTACCTTAGATTTAGTAATATCCTAGTAGCTTTTAAGTATTTTATATTTTTATTTATTACTTTAAAGTTTAGCTAGAATATAAACTTATTCTAAGTATAAGCTAAGTAATTAACTAATTTATTTACTATTAATAATATATTTATTATTACTTTATATTATTAGCTAAATAGCTACTAGTATATATTACTTTAGTTTTATTATTATATAAGGTTCTTAAATTTAACTAAAATAATATATTTAAATTTACTAAGTATACTTATAAATTCTTATAAGTATTACCTTTATATATAAATACTTTATACTATATTTTAATAAAGCTTTATAAATATATACTTACTATAAAGTTAAGGTTAAGTAAAAAAGCTAGAAATAAGGGATTAGTTAGTATAACTATCTAAGAGGTAATTATAAGTTTTTACTTAATCTAGCTAATTATAAATTTATCTTAATTTTTTTTAAGGTATACTTTTATATTTATAATATCTTATCTTATATAAGTATATTATAGCTAAGCTTATATAACCTTATAATACCTTTCTAGCTTATTTAAATTATTATTATTTCTAGATTTAGTATTATTATATTAATTAAGGCTAAGTAGTATTTATTATACTCTTTTTTTATTAGGTTTTAAAGTTAAGGTATATAAGTTACTTCTTAAGTACTATAGGTTTATATCTTTTTTACTAAGTAATATAAGTATAAGTATATTGTAAGTAAATATTTTATAGCTTTTTTATATTTAAATCTAGCTAATAGTTTATTTTTCCTAAAGGGTTTAATTATTTAACTTATTATAACTAGGTTAAGAGAGATATAAATAAAGTAAAGGCTAAGGTTCTTAGTTATAGCTAAAAAGCTATTACTTAAGAGTAAGTATATAAAGGTCTTAAACTCTAATCTTTTATATACTTTATAAATAATTCTTATTTAAATATCTTATTATATATATATAGCTATTTAGTAGCTACTTAGTTATTTATATAATCTAAGGCTTATCTAAGGGTTTTATTATATAATTACTTTATCCCTAGCTTCCTAGCCTCCGTGCTCCTAACACGTAGTAGGCTAAAAACAAATCTTTTTATCCTACTAGGTAAGGTTAAGAGTACTTCTAATTACATGTATTTTACTAGAGCTACTTAGTATCTTTGACTAGCGTAAATACCCCTATAGCATCCCTAATAGTGGCTGCCCTACGTGGGGCTTGTAGTTAGTGTAGAACTTTTAAGGGGTTTGTTAGGTAGGAGTGTAGTGTTAGGAGCACGGAGGCTAGGGAGTTAGGGACAGAATAGTTACATAATAAAATCCTTAGATAAGCCTTAGGTTATGTAAATAACTAAGTAGCTATTAGATAGCTATATGTATATAGTAGGGTATTTAGATAAGGACTACCTATAAGGTATATAAGAGGTTAGAGTTTAAGACCTTTATATACTTACCCCTAAGTAGTAGCTCTTTAGCTATAACTAAGAACCTTAGCCTTTACTCTGTTTATATCTCCCCGATCTAGTCGTGACATGTAAATAGGTGATAAGAAGTGTTCAATTCGATATATACTTATATAAGAACCTAAATAAGTTTAAACTAGCACTCCTATAGGGCTTATTATATAATATACTAAGAGACTAGTTATTAGAGGTGCAGACGGCGGCTGACTTTGTACCTGAAAGGTACGCAGTGCGCTCCGTAGATATTGTGCTATCATCATTGTGTACTTCGTGCATACTATCATATCAGTTCACTATTACCCCGCGTACTGATATTTTTCGTCTCTCTGATGCTGCTGCTCGCCCTGCCCTGGAAATTTGAAATTTTACAAGCTTGACATCAGGCTCTCACGCAAAAAGTAAAAATCCCTCGTCTTCCATCAAGCTCCCGGGGCAAGGAATGAAGAGGGGAAGGGTAATAGTGGCGTCTGCCCACTTTTTGTGTGGATGCATGATGATCAGACTGTTTGAGCCAAGTTGGGCTACATTTGTAGTCGCTTTTGTAGTCGCCATTGTAGTCTGACTGACTGATATCACATTGTGAACGAAGAGTTGATGGCTGGCTGGGCTGGGCCCGTTGCAGGAAACGAACGAGTTCCTGCAGAAAAAGGCTGCAAAAGGCTGCGAGTGCCGCCCCTTGCCGCCAAGTCTGGCACAAGCAAGGAAGCAAGCAAGCAAGCAATTACCACGAATGACGGAGTACAACATCAATTGGTATTCCCGCTGATGTTTTCTTCTTCGTCCTTCTCTGCACATAAACCGCATGCATGCAGGCATGCTCCTGATCGATGTAGCAGCGGGTAACCCGCCAGGCCGCCAGCACGCGAGTTGCCCAATAGCAGGGGGGCCGTCTTGAGTCATGTACATACAGTCATCGTCAACAACGTGGCGCTGTGCTTGTGACTGGCAAAACGTTGAGGTGCACGAGCTTGTGGTCACTTGTTGTTTGTCGTATTATGTGACCATGACGTGAGGGACCAAACAAGAAAGTGACGCAGTGGTCTTGATTGCCGTTTTTGGTCAGCCCGTCTAATTTGTTGACCAAGGGGAAACTATTCTACCGAGTATTAAAAAGACCTGATAAGTAATAACGTACATAAGAAGCGAGAAAAGTCGATGTGCGTGGGTATGCCTGCATGGGTAGCGGCGTTTGCACCGAACGTCGTGGTCCGTGTCATCAGATGGATCGCGAGCCATGTCGTTAGCGCACCGGGAAGCTCGAGAAGACGGCTGATGTCGAATGCGCTTTTAATATTGTTAGCTCTGCTCTCCGTAGTGAATGCTACCGCAAATATCGCGAGGCCAAGGCAGTCTGCGTGTTTACGTACTCGTTCATGTGTTGTTGACGTACCGAGTACAATGAAATTCATTTTGTCGCTGTTCTGACTTTGTTGGATTTATGATCCGTTGGTTGCCTTGCTTTGTGCCAGCTATGAGGATGAGGATCCTGGCTGCGTTGGTGGCGTTGTGTTGCGTGTGCCGCTCCCGTTTTTGCATTTTTGGACGAAGCGACGAAGTGCTTCACGAGACTGCGCTGCGCTGCGCTGCGCTGCACTACACCACGAGCGAGCGAGTGTTTTTGTGTTCTCAAATTCACCCCTTGCCCTTGCCGCCTTGCGCCTTGCCCCAGAGGCACTGCGAGTCGGCTCCTCCATCCATCCAAACGGGTGAAAAGTGGGCTTCTGTGGGCTGCTGTGGGCTGCTGTGGACACCAACGACACCAACGACACCAACCAGACAGACACTTTGCAAGCTGCAAACAGCCAGCCAGCTCGGCCCCGACGGATCGCAAGAGGGAGGGTCTGGGTCCCCTCCGCCGAGACGAAACACGCTCACCCCCATCATCTGACTTTCCGACCTTGGATTCATTATCCATATCACCGCCGGTACCAAAGGTCCTCGCAGCTCGCAGCTGGCCTAGCTACCGCCACCCTCCGGACCCGTCTACAAGCGAGCGGATTGCTGCAACAGAATCCAGGGGGAAATAGGGCCTGGCCAGGGATTGGAGCAGAGATTTTGACCTGCAGCTGGTACGCGCTTTTAGCGAACCTGGACACCTGGAAGCCTGGAAGCCTGGAAGCCTGGGAATCTGGGAACCTGGGAACCTGGAAACCGCCCCAATCCTTACCACCTGCCGCGCGACATGGGCTGCCACCTTTGATTGGGACAAAGACCAGGCCAGGCAACTTCTCTACTCACTCATGTTCCAGATTCATTGCTTGCTTGATCCTCCGCACGCAGAAAAGGGCAAAAATTAATAACCAAAGATTCCGACAACATATTTGTGTCAACGGCTACCAAGGTTGGCAGAACAGCTAGTTGATCCCCAAGTCCAGAAAGTCAAGAGGGGGACTTCAAACCATCTGGCGGGACCGACGTCCGCCCCGAAAGCGCAGCACAACCTCATCGTCAGGACGGGAAAAAAAAGAAGCTTTGAAATCCTCTCGCCAACCGTGACACCAGTGCTCCGCCGCGAGCAGAATTGGCATGTCATGGAGAGCTCCTCGACTCCCCTGGCGGACTACTTCTGGATTGCCGGTGTAGAGTCGATTTCCTACGACGATCCGCTGCCTACGACGAGCAATCTACCCGTGGAATCGACCATTGCTGAAGACGGAGAGCCCGACGATGATACTTTCAACGGCTACAAACCGACAGCCGCTCGTCATTCCCGCCAAAATTCAGCGAACCGCCTCTCCAAAATCTCATTAGATGGCCGATTTTCTATAAACAGTGCTCTTGATGACCTTGACGGCAACACTCGGAGCAATCGGAGCAGTGCTACGATCAAAGCTGTCAAGCCCACGAGTGCCAATGGTAGTGCTTCCAACGGTGCTTCTGCAGGCCCGCCCGCTCCTGAAGGGCCGATCCCGGGGCAAGGCTTTGGCTTGATGGGCATGCCCGATTTCGACTTTGACAAAGCGCTCCTGAAATTCGCCGCTGAGCGGGAAAACTTTCTCGAAGATCTATCCTTCACAGCAGGGGCCAAACTCCAATCCCGACCACCAATGGTGAACCCCCGAGCGGAGAGAATTCGTGCCGATGAAGCTGTACCGAGCGGTAGGATGAGCCCTTTGAAGAGCCTCAAAGGAAGCATCCGACGCAAAATCAGTTTTAGAGAAATGAACAGCGTGCGCAAGGGTCCAGCGATATCTAGGCAAGGCGCGTCAAGCAGAGCAGGTTTGTCACCACGTCTTTCACGAGCCGACATCTCAAGGCCAGCAACCCGTCATCTTCCAGACACTAATTCAGGCATGGCAGCTTCCGTCCGCACCACCAAGCGGCTAAGCAACTATAATTCCGTGATACCGCCACCAGAACCTCTGAACACCGACCCAGACATGCATCCCTTGAAGAGACGATTCGAGCCGGTTCTCCTAGATCGATACCCCCCAAAGGATGCAACAGAACAACTGGCCAAGCGAGGAAAATTTCCCGATTATGTGCCCATGTTTGCCTTCCCAAATGACATACAAATTGTATCCTCGGACGACCGACCGCGATCGACATGGCATGGCTTCACCATGACAGGAGAAGACAATGCCAAGCTGTATGGCATCACCATCATTATCTGGACAGCACTGACGGCACAGCGAGCCGAAGAGGTAGAAATAAGATGCGAACAATGGCGACAGAACCACATGTCGAACGAGGAGAGAGAGTTGGCGGCCAGCTTGGGAGTCCGGTTGGCCGGCGAAAGATCGCACCTTTCGCAGCTTTTGTCCAGGCTTCCCACCATACCGTCAGGCTCATGTGCCCGGGATCGACTCGAAGACGAGATCAGCACAGTAGAGGAGAAGATTGCCCTGATGACTGATATGCTGCGGCCACTGCGGCATGGCGCAGCGTCCAAGATAGAGGGCTTAACAGCCGGCGAAAGCGGATTATGGATCCCACGAGCATACGGTGTTTTAGGCAGGGACGCGGCATGTATGGGCTTTTGGAAAGAATGGCTCAGGTCAATCATTGTCCCCATGACGGATGGAGGCGTTCTCCGAATTCCTCCTAGTTCACCCAGGGTTGGTCGATGGCAGCCCCTGGAGCGTTACGTGGTCAATCTCTGCACAGAGGCCTTCAGTCCGTTGGGGTCCAAAACCCAGGTTGAGCTTGGCGTTCGGGAGTTGCGGCTTTACGCGCGCAAAGAGGGTGCCAATGAGCTTCCTGGTTCCAGAACGATCGATTTGTACGCCTTGTTCCGGTGTCTGTCACTCGAGAACGTCGTTGCGCTCTTCGAGTATGCCATGTCTGAGTCTCGCATCATCTTCCTTTCTTCTCATACGAGCATGCTACACTTGGCCTGCCACGCTCTCGCAAACCTTCTTTATCCTTTGAAATGGGCGAGCATCTTCATCCCCATTCTTCCCGCAAGACTAATCTCCGCCCTCGAGGCTCCCTGTCCCTACATTGTCGGCGTTGAGCGCCGATACGAGCGGATTGACCTACCGGATGACGATTACGTCCTGGTTGACTTGGACAAGGATACCATCGACGCCACATCACAGCCTCATCGACTACCGAGACAGCATCGGCGAAAATTGATGTCCCTGCTCCAGGTCGCCGCACCCCATACGTTGCGGTATGGCGTTGGAACTGGACCTCCGCCCTACGCAATCGAGTCCTTCCCCTATGACTCTTTTTCGTCCGAGAATGGGTCGGTCTTCACGCCCGTTGCGTCAAACGCTACGCTGGGTAAATGGGCATCACAAAACTCATCTAGCTTTGCAGATCGGAGCCCGCCTGAAGAGATTCACCCGCCAGTTTTCAACGCATTCACGGTTTCTTCAATGGACAGCGCCAAATCAGACCGTCCTGGAACGAGCAAATCATCGTCCAAAACCAGCCCACAGTCGTCGGTGTCCCCCGCATCCGTCACTTTGCCTCCCATGCCCACAACGCCACTTTCCCGAAGCGACTCGGGCTTCGCCCTCACAGCGACATTGCGAGAGAAGCGATCAGGACACTTTGGCGAGGACAAGGGCCGACGAAGCTCGTCGTTTGGACTGGATAAGTTCCAGACAATGCCCAAATCGAACCTGCCATTCCTGAACGGACATCAGCAGAACTCATCCATTTCAGGCTTCTCAGTCGTGTCTCAATCATCCTTTGGTGGGGGCTACGCGCCTTCCACATACGCTCAATCCACCCTCGCTGCGTCCACAATCATGCCCAACATGCAGATCCAGCCGGTCCGCAACACGGAAACCACGGTATGGGTAGAAGGACATTGCTTCAGTCTCAACGCCAATGACACCCTGTCCATTTGCACCATCTGCGATGACAGGTCTGAAGGCGATGGTTTCTATGAATGCACCTCCTGTAAGACGGTAGCCCACGGCCGATGCCTGGGACAAGTATCCATTGTTTGCCCCGAGGCCTTCCACGCCGACAGAGTACGGGCCGCTTTTGTCCGCTGTCTCGCCAGTCTCCTCTACACCTATCGCAAGCATCTCGGCCGGCCGGACAAGCAGCAGAAAAGCAATGGACAACTGTACGCTTTTGACATGGAAGCCTTCATCAAGAGCCTTCCATACGACCAACAGGAATACGCCACCATGATGCGTGATACCCAAGGTAAGCTCCTGCTGCCCTTGTCGTTATTGTCCCCTCTACAATCTACCTAGTCATCTTGCTCCCTCCCCCCCCTCTCTCCATCAATGTCTAACATCGCCCAGCCTTCAATGAATTTATTCATGACCGAGAAACACTCCCCGCCAGCGACCCATCCATCCGCCTCTTTGACGAAATCCTCATGGCCAAGAAAGCCCGTGGCCGCCCCGGCCTCAGTTCCGGCCTTTCCCGCCTATCCACCATCCGCCAAAGCCACGGTGCCTCTTCCTTTATGGCGCCCCCCTCTCGCAATCTCTCCTCCAACAAACCCACCTACCTCACCGACACATCCGACCACATCTGGCGCACCGCCTCGGTCCCCTTACCAAAGGGTAACTTTCCCGGCGAGTACCGCACCGTCATCACGCGCATCCCCTCTCGCCTGGATGGGGCGCTTATGCGCGAACCACGTGCCATCCAGGGTGTTCCCAGGATGGAACAGCGCGGCACGAGGGCCTTTATGAGGAAACAGGTTCCCAGTATGCTGGGGACCACTCCGCCTCCATGAGGAGGACACCCATTTCATATGTATCAACCCATGATGCGGCTGTCGTAGATGCTTTACAAAAAACTGTACTATATCGGGCTTTTGAACAAACACAAGAGAAGTTGTACTGTATGGGAATTGGTAGGAATAATTGAGTAAAGCTGGGCTCTCATCAGACATGGAGGAGGGGATACTTGGTTTTGTTTTTCTGAATGGATGCGGTCGGTCGGTCGGTCAATAAGTAAACAATGCGGACAATCAGGGAGTCTCATGGATGGATTGAATGCAGTGGACTTTACATGTGAATTGTTACAATGTGGCTTTGTTAGTCACGTCACGTCACGTCACGTCACGTCACGTCATGCCATGCCCTGGCCAGGCATGCTCAGCAGTCTGCTGGAATCCAGACCAGTCCGTTAAACGGTACGTGCATATAAACGTACACAGTATGCGAGTCGAATCGCCACTACTCGTCCATCCTGTTCCTGAGCATCAATTGATTGTCCTCATGCGAGCAAGACATGAGTGGATGGCCATCTTTTGCTGTCCGAATATACTTGGCCATGAATAAAAATTTGTCCGTAACAAAAACCAGTCATCGTTCTGCGCTAATTTCAAATGTTATACAGCGAACTTGTTACAGCATGTAGCCATCTCCATAACTAGTAATATACATCCCCCTTTGCCTCTACAGAAATACGCATGTATGTATATATATATATACACACATACTAGAAAGCAACATCCTCATTCACTCCAAACACCGAGCGAGGTCTCACGGTTGTTGCGCCTCCGCACATCTACGCCCTCTTTTTGCCGCTCCGGGACAACGGCAGCACAGTTTCAGCTCGGACAGCTTTGATATCAAGATCTTCCCAGCCAATATCCCTCAGGATGTTCCCCATCATGGATGGGTAGCTCAAATGCCCTCTAGGCAATGTCTTGATGCAATGGTTCTCCACCCCATCCGCACCTTGAATCTCTTGTAAACCAGCGATGCCAAATTGTATGTTGGATGTCCGATAAAGAAAGCCCAATATGTAGTCACTTTCAGAATAGACGTTTACTAGTCGACCAGTCACGACACTCTTTAGCGTCAACCACACGCGGCTCTCAGACGGAGCTGGCGTTCCGAGCATAATGACCGAGTCTACCACCCCAAACTGACGACGCTCTGCTAGAACCATGAGGCAAGCATAGATGGCTCGAGCTGCGAGGCTAAATCCTATCAGTGACACCGGGCGGTCCCCTTGGAATCTTTGTCTCATAAGCGAGTCGGCAAGAACTGCACCAACTTTTTCTGCGCGTACCATGCCTACACTCCAAGGGTTATCAATAATCTTGCTTATTCTCAGAATTGGTTCCGGCCATGTTGAGTCAATGAGGCTTTGGAAGACTGCAGATATTTTACCATTATTAGTCAGAAGCCACCATATGTGTACGGGGACAATGCTTTTACTTACTTGTTTTAGCTTCAATGTCTCGTCTAGCGCTCCTCCAGGCTGTGCTTTTGATGACTGTTTCCAGCGCGCTTCCGAGATTTGTCAGTGCGGCTGTTTCCCAACGAATCGCATATACCTCTGCTTGGCTGTTGAGCGAATGCCACGGCTTGATGATATCGTCTGGATCTAGGAGGCATCCGCTAATAGCTACAACGACACGAAGCCTACGATCTTCCACCGGCGACTCTCTGGGATCAGTATACTCATAATGAATGCTGTTGCAGAGCCGGATAAAAGCAAAATCTTGAACCTCTCTCAGAAACGTCTCTATAATCTTGCCCAGGGGCCTCGTTGGATTCATGCCGAACAGGGACCCCATTAAGAAGCCGTTCTCAGCCATGATACCTAACAATCCTGCAGCTGCTGTAGTAGTCAATCCGAGGCCACCTTGAGATGTTCCAATGCCAACATTCCTGAGTGGTGCAGCAAGACTGATGGAAGCAGATGATCCGGAGCCACCGAGGCCAAGCTTCCATTTCCTTGATGATTTCACGTCTTCCTGCTTGGTTGTTCCGTCTTCTCCTGGTGGCACTTCGAGCGCTGCTTTTGCCAGCCCCTGAGCCAAACGGTTTTCATCCATTTGGTAAACCTTGTAAGGAAGGTTTAGCGATGACGCGATGCAAACTAGCAGTGTTCGTGAGTTCGCATTGTATTCTTGCAGCGATACGAGGACCAGTAGGGCGATATGCAGGATGAGCTTTCGTCTTTCCAACTGCAGAGTCCATAATGAATTTGGAATAGGTGGATATCGCGCAGCCAGTTCAGGGTCAACATGATTTGTCGGCGCTCGAGGGGGTCCTGGTTTTTTGTTTTCCCCGCCTTTGGTCAGCTCAATAATAAGACTTGAGGAATTGAGTCTCCCGGCACTTGGGCATAGTCATCAACGAAACCAAGGCAGAAGGAATCTCACCTGTGGCAAGAGTCGAGGCAACGGCACCTCCTCGGCCGCCTCGGCCGCCTCGGCTACTTCTCCCAGCACGATACCCTCCACGAGCACCGCGGCCTCGCGCCCGAGACCCAGAAACGCACGACATGGAATCGTTGACATTTATTTCCCGAAGACGCTGAAGCACATTGCCCTGCCACTTCCTGAAGTACGCAAGAGCTTCCTTCTTCAGCTCTCTTAGCTGTGGAGTCATGGCTTCATTTTCTTCTCTTTCGATGATCTGATGCGTCTTTTCGTACGTTGTGGAAGATGGTCCTTGACCATTCCCGCGAAACGTATTCAGGGTCGATTCATTCTCTTTGTTACTTTCCCTCCGGTGAAGAAGGGGAAGAGAGAGCCAATGATGTTGCTCTGTCTGTCCACGAATCGGACGAACGGGCGGCGAATCAAACATGTTGCTCACGTCTCTGTGCATATTTTCCGTGATCGCGTTCACAAGTGTGACGAAATCGTTCTTTTCAGCAAGAGATAGTATGCCCGTCAAGTCAACAGGCCGGCGGGGTGTTTGGTGCCCGTTCCCCCTAGATCCTCTGCCCATGCTGTATATAGGATAGAGTGGCCGTCGATTTGGAAGCCGTGTTTGTCGAGATGATGGAGTCTCATGAAGCGAATGCCGCAAACACCAAACCTCAAGTCGTCAGACCTACTTATTGACTCTGTCCCGGAAGGCGTCTGATTTGGCATGGGAGAAAGACCAACTAGGTGACATTTGACTTGGACGACCAGGCAGTAAACAAGACATACCGACGCTGCAGGCGAAACGACGTAAAAAAGATTCGCTTGTCGAAACTTGGACTCCTACCTTTTATTCAGTGTCGGCTCACATTCAGACTCCACATCAAGAAAGAACCACCGGCCCCGATTGCCAATGCCACCATGACAGCTGCCAGCTGGCAAACCGACAAGTACAGGTGTCAAGCACATGGGCAGATAGGTAGACAGGCAGATAGGCAGGCAGACAGCCACCAGGGGTGGTGCCACTCGACTGCTCAACTTGTTCGGGAGGAGTTGACCACATTGAGCCACATACAATTCCTTGCTTTCAACGACTAGCAGGGAAAGTGACGACATGGCGATTCGAGCACACATCAGTGAATGACGAAAGGGCAGAGTACAGAGCAGCTCTCTGTTTCTTGCCCACCAGACGGCTCCGAAAGTTCTCATCATGCGCCGGGATGCTTCTAGCCGTCCGTGTGTGCCAGCCATTTCTTGCTCCCAAGGGGCACAAAGCAAAACCCCGTTTAAATGTCGTCCATTCGAGCCTGGGACTCGTCGCAATTATACTGCCACCACAAAGCCAGGTTACTGGAACATCAGAAGATCAAAACAGACAAGAAGGCCAGTAGGTAGTTCTTGCCATACCCTCCGCAAGTCGGTGGCCCTGACCAAGTACATTCTTGTGCTAGGTCCAACAGTGCATCCAGGAGGAATCTGACGGGAACGACATGTCCGTGGCATGGCACTGTGCTTCAACACGCGCCGATTCATAGGCGTGACTGGAAAAGAGGATGCTGGGAGATACCCGCATCTGGCTGTTGTCCAAGGGGCAGTAAATGTCCTATTTTTTCGTTGTCACACAGACATCTCTGAGCTCTTCTGCTGTCTCGGCAATTCGTTTGATGACAAGAACAGGAGTCTGTTGCATTCGTTGAGTGTTTGCTGACGTTTGTATGAGCGTGTTGCAGCTCGGGACCAATGGCGCATTGCAATTGGCGCAGCCACCTCTCGGCCCTACAAGGCTTCCGATTCATGGTGCTTTTGATATCCAACTGGATCATGTGGCTTCATTGTGGGCGCGGCGGATGTGGAAGAAAACTTGCATCCCCGACCTCGCAAAAGGGGGGGGGGTGACTCGAACAGCCTCGTACTACCCGAGAACCTGCAAGCTGGTGGACGAATAACAACTCCCATGATACTCGATAATGAATAGAATCAATTATATTACCACAGTATTGGTCATGAACATTATCCTTCCATTTCATGAAACCGCATATGAGCTGACATGGCAAAGAGGGGGAGCGAATGACCACACCTTGGGCAGGCCGGACGGTCGGCATCGTCATCCCAATCTATATTCTTTTCTGACCCATCGATCGAATTACTGTCCATCGGGTCCTCTTTGCCGCTTTCTGGGATAGGATCAATCCTGAAGGGCCTTAACACCTTGTCCTGATTCTTGAACATGGCAGAGATGTCCCGCCCAGCGCCGTCTCGATCGTCAGCCGCGCCGGCCCTCATGTTTGCTACACAAATGTTCATCAGCTGCAGATTCCATCTGCTTCCCCCATCTCCTTGTAGTCGCCGGAGAAGAGGCAACAGCGATTCCGCAACCAACTGTTGTGCCAACTCATCTATGTCACTCTGAGTGTCGAATACAAAGCTTGGCAACGGTCCGGATCGAGATACGCGACTGAAATTTTGGGACGACGGAGTGCCTCGACGGATTGGCCAGGATCTGATGGCCAGCCGCAAAGTTTTTGGCCGAGCAATCCATCTTTGTGCTCCCGGGACATCCGCGTGTTCATCGACTGTCAGGAGGTCGATTCTCATCCGCCGTATCAGCGAGCACGACAGTTTATGTAACTCTTCTGTGATCTGAGATATAGTTTGGAGTCCCTTGAATGTGTCTTCTATGCTTATCTGGGATGGGACATTGCTTGAAACTTTAACTCCTGTGGGATCGATGCCATGCAGGAGGCCCCATACCCTCGCACCAACTCCCTTTTCAGCCCCTGGCCCTGCTAGAAGTGTTTCCAAGAACCCGGGTGACATTGAGGGATGCAGGCGGACTTCTTTCACGAACAAGACTGAAGTGAACTGGGACTCCAGTTCGACTTGCTCACCAAGGACATGAGACTCCAATTGCATGGCAGTCTTGGAACCTATTCCAGGCACCTGTCTCGTCTTGTGTGCATCCACAAACGCGTAAACATGGACATCACTGAAGGCCAAAAGCGTGGTCTGGTCTCGGGGCTTGTTTCTTGCGCCAGCGAGCTTACTCAACAGCTTGTTGGTTGAAATACCACAGGTAGATGTGTATCCAAGCTCCGCCTCCATCTTTGAGCGCAGATGATTTGCGAGATGCGACCCTAGCAGCAATCTCAAGTAAAGTTTGTTGTCTAGAGGCGCCTCGTCTGGGATGGTGCCTTCGACCCGACCCGCGAAATCCGTCAGATCACACTGAAACCCCGCTTCTGGATTTGTTTTGGAAAGGGAAAAGAACGATTGCGACAGACTACTGATACTCAAGCACTCGACGTTGTAGTCAATGATATCTGTCACGTCTGGACTCGGTATTAGAATGGTGCATGCAAGCCTTTATATTCAGAGACGACGACATCTTACCCATGAAGACTTCATCGAAACCTAGTCGTTCAACCATGTTATTCCACGAGTATGAGCGAAGAAATTCGAAGAGAACTTTGCTCATGTCGCGAAACGGGGTCAAGTCCTCGCCGTCGACGAGCACCAGATCCTTGCATAATCTGCGTGCCTCTGAAACAAGCATGAGCTTCTTTGCGCCAAGCTTGCGGGCATTGTAATTACATGTGGCGAGAATATTCTTTTGTCTCACGCCGAGCGGCTTGGACTTGAGAGTGGGGTCCTTATTTTCGAAAACTTGCGCATAGAAGCAGTCATAGTCCTGGGCGAGGGCGAATATCAATCAGTCAGGACTCAGTCAGGACTCACAGACAATACGATATGGAGTGCGACCATGGGGCTAGAGACACACACAAAATGCAGGACAACGGCTTCATGTTTCTGTTTCGGCGCGGGTCTCGCTTGAATGTCCGTGAGACCAGCGTTCATCTCATGAATGTGGTCGTGACAATTCACCAGGTTGGCGTGAATGTGAGCTTGAAAAAGCGCAAGTCCTGACGCCAGGACGGGCCGGGACGGCTGACATATGACGTCAGTGGAGAAGCCTGCCTGAGAAGCCTGCCTGAGGCCAGCCTCTCGCCGTAACAATATGCCGCATTGATTACGGACCGCAGCACCAGGATACGCAAGCTGATGATGAACCCTGATGAGCCCACGTCTTCTTACCGACTACGACGGATTACCCCGCCTGCAAGAAGGTGATATCGGGAGACTGTGTTGCATAGAACAGACGCCTTGTGTGGAAACCGGCGACAATGCCATCCCGTGTGATTGGCGAGCCATGGTAAGCCACCAATAATGTCCAATGACTCCAATCCACGCCTCGGCAGGGGTCGGGCGCTTACACACTGCCTCAGTCAGCATCATGAGTCCGAGTGGGTGTCCATAACCAACCACATCAGCATCAAGCCAAGCACGTCTCCCAAGCGCTTGGTGGGACGTGGAGTTTCAGCCCGGCTTTGTTCAACGACCAGCCCCATGGCAGCGTTGTATAATAAACACGGCGTGCTCTTGCTCTTCCTCGTCATCCGTCTCGTCACCCGAGCATCGGGGATACAGTCTTGTCCGCACACCTTCTCTCTCTCTCTTCCGCAACTTGTCGCTGGTCATGGTCATGGCTCCGTCACAGATCCCAAATATGTCCAAGAGACCGCGACTTTCTCTGCAAATAAAGACGGCGTGCAATCCCCCGTCAAAGGGCTTGAGGGGCCAGCCTGTCAATCCGAGTGATCCAACAACTTTCAACACCATGTCCAATATTTATGTCACTGCCATCGAACGCTCTTCAGCTTCACACTCCGAGCCCATCACTGCCATCAATACTCTGCAAGAATTCAGTCTGCAATCACCCGCTGAGAAAGCAGACTTGCGGCATACAGTTGTAACGCCCTTCGTACCAAACTACCCAGAGACGCCTTCGACAGCCCAACCCATCTCACCACAGCAAATGATGGATTTTGTGTACCCAAGCACAATGACTGCCACTCCCCCATTATCTGCAGGGGCCGTTGAGAAAACGTCTAAAGTGTTCACGTTCTCATCGGCGGAGACATCATCGCCTCGAAGTTGTCGGCCAAGTTGTCGGTCATTCAACTCGCCATCAGATGACCGTACACCGCGTCGTCGTAGGGCCGCTTTCCCATCCTCGGGACTGCTCGGGCATATGCCCTATACTCATCCTCGAAGTCTTCACAGCATTCTCCGCAATTCTCCGTTGCCTCCTAGAACGGCCATCCCCCCTCCCTCACCAGGGCGTCAGTCCCTTCGCCTTCAAGAAAAGGCGGCCAAGAAGGTGGAGTACGATAGCCCCCTGGAGGAAGAAATCACAACATTCAAATACACAAGGTCCCACATCGAACTCCTGGCCGAAGACGGCTCGCCACTGTCCCCTGCTAATGCACTCTCCGTCACTGAGCCCGAAACAATCTTGGACATGGCTTTGTTGGAGTTTACAGCCAGCGAAATGCAGGATGGCGGCCAAACACCAGGCCCCTTTGAAGACATGAGACGCAGAATGGCAGGACTGGGAGATGATGCGTCACCCATCTCACCGAATGCAAGTGCATCCACCAATCGCAAGCGGAAACGGACGGAGAAGAAACGACAATGGATCTGGACAATCGGACAGGAAGAGGACGACGAGCATGTGGGCAGCGGCGGCGGCGGCGCCATTGCTGCCATGCACGTCCAGGCGGCCGACAAAGCAAAGACACCACACCAGCAGCATGCTCTAGCCATTCAGACCACGATGCCCAGTGCAGTGGATTGCGAAGACCTGCCCACGCCCAGCATAGAGAGCTCAAGCTCCTTCACCGACTTATCAGAGGTGGAAATGTCCGACTCACGCAGCATCGTATCCTCCGACGACCATCCGGGACGATGCCTCTCCGTGCCTTCAGATACAGAGACCGGGGCCAAGACTCCCACTGCTCCCAGCAAGGGGGGACATGGCGAGCCGCGCAAGAGAGATACGCCTATCCCGGAATTAGCTGAAAGGGGCGACGACCCAGATCCTTCACGGACAGCTCCAACGTGCGCATAGGGAGATTCCCCCTTCCCCCCTTTTTGGGCATTTTTCAAGGGCGGAATGAAAATGGGGTGTCGTTGTCTTTCTATTATAATGATCTCTAGCATGGACAGCGACTTTGTTGTGATTCTTCATCTGATCTTTTTTTTTTCTCATGACTATCAGACAGCATACTCACATGAAGTTTATGACGGGGTTGCACGGGGGGTGGTCAGGGCGCACATCATTCATTATATTCGCGTTGCCAGAACGGTACATTGTGCCATCCCCATGGCTATTTACATGAACTACAATGCCATGACTTACCAACTGGTTGCTAGCTCGCTCCGCAATGACAAGACTTACTTTCCCACGACTACAAACGTGCGTTTTTGCACGACCCATATTTCTCTTGTTCCTGGTCACGTCAGGGTTTTCGCGACCTTTTCTGAATTTCGGCCAAACAAAAAAAAGACTCCTGTTTTCTTGCCCAAGTGCAGTTTCCAAAACGGAAAAAAAGTCTACTTCGCTTTCCCACCATGTTGCTGCTGATAATATATCTCCTCTGCTGATTGAATGCACGACATGTTGCCACCAAGTTTGTTCATCGTCTCCATCCACTCGTCGTGCTCGTCTGAATCGAAAACGATGCCTCCTCCTGTGGGGGAGAAAAAAAAAAGGGAAAAAAGGGAATGTTAGCAAAGTGTCCGGGACATGAGTTCTTCAATGGGACGGAGTGATGAGAGATATTTCGTGTACGAACCTGCCTGCAGATAAGCCACCCCGTCCTTGACCATCATTGTTCGCAAGGCAATGCAGGTGTCCATGGCGCCTTCAATGGCCTGCCCCTTTTCATCTTGGCTTCCGTACCCGAAATACCCCACTGCGCCGGCGTATATGCCTCTCTTCTCCTGCTCCAGCTCAGCGATGAGTTCCATGGCACGCACTTTCGGTGCGCCAGAGACGGTGCCGGCGGGGAAGATGGATCGAAAGGCGTCGAAGCGGGTCTTGTCGGGTCTCAGGACGCCGGAAACTTGCGAGACCAGGTGCTGGACGTGGCTGAACTTCTCGACGACCATGAGGCGATCGACGCGGACGGTAAAGGGGTCGCCGACGCGATTGATGTCGTTGCGGGCGAGGTCGACGAGCATGACGTGCTCAGCGCGGTCTTTGAGAGAACTGCTCAGTTCGTCGGCGAGGCGCTGGTCTTCCTCGGGTGTCTTGCCTCGCTTGACGGTGCCGGCAATGGGGTGGGTGATGATGCGGCCGGCTTCGGATTTGACGAGCAGTTCGGGCGAGGCACCGACGATCTGGAAATCCTTGCAGTTGACGTAGAAGAGGTACGGCGAGGGATTGACCGTCCGGAGGTGTCTGTAGATGTTGAAAGGGTGGAGGTTGGTCGGTCGGGCGAATCGTTGCGACGGGACGCATTGGAAGATGTCGCCCTTGACGATGTGTTCCTTTAGTTTCGTGACGTGGGCCTCGTAGCCCCTTTGTCCAATGTTGGACGTGGCTTCTTGACCGAGCTGGATGGGCCCTTGCTCGGGCAGCTTGATTTCGGTCGAGTTGAGGACGTCGACAAGCTGATCGATCGTCGTCTTGGCCTTCTCGTAGGCCTCCTCCAGACTGGTCGTGCCGCCGGATGACGGCACGGCCACGTAGCTGATGACTTTGATGATGCCGTAGAACCTGTCGAACGCTACAATGGTATCAAACAGCATGAACAACGACTCGGGAATCTGTAGCACGTCCTTCATCGGCCGCGCCGTCTTGGGCTCGAAATACCGCACGCAGTCATAGCCGACGTAGCCGATGGCGCCGCCCGTCAACGGCGGCAACTGCAAGCCAGGCACGTGTGCGACAACATGTTCTGCCAACTCCTTTTCCAGCGCAGGAAGGGGATCTGTCTCGGGGCCGTACCCGGGTCCCGTGGCGAGGACCTTGCGCGGGCCGGCGCCGACGAAGCTGTACCGACCGACTTGTTCTGTGGCGGCTGACTCGAAGAGGAATGAGTACTCGGATGAGGAGGAGGCCGAGATCTTGAGATAGGCGGCGGACGGGGTGATGAGATCGGAGGATATTTGTCGGTAGACGGGGACGAGGGTTGGTTTCTTGCCAGAGCTGGCGTGGGGTTTGGCAATGATGGACCGTACGGTGTCGAGCGTGGGAACAATGGCCAGCTATTGTTGTTGCGGGCTGCGTCAGTCTGGCTTTTTCTCCCATGCCGTTCTCCCATGCCAATGCCATGCCAAATGCCATGGAAAAGAAGGAGCTTTACTTACTGAGCCCGCCATTGTGTAAATGCTGCTTCGTGCTCGGGGCGTTTGACGAGGCGTTGCGAGGGGGCGGTGAGTCACGATGCGGTATTTACATGCAGAAAATAAATCGTTATCGCCTTATCGGTGGAGGGGCGAGAGGGGCGGGAGAGTCCGGTACCGGAATGTCCGGAATGTCCGGAATGTTTAGATGGGTACACGGACTACAAATTTATTACAGTATGTACATGTAAAAGGGGCAGCAGGCTAATAATAGAACTTTCTATAATTTAGCGTGGCACTAAGTGACGCAAAAGGTACTTTATTTAACCCATAGTTTACTGGGGATAGGTACGCGAACAGATTGAAGGTTATGATTCGTAGTCGCTGCCAGGAAGCTAATAGCTAGGGGTGGTGGCGTGATAGTCTCGATCTCTGTCTGACCTCTCCCATTAATGCAATAAGCGGTCTTCACTATTATACCCGGCCTGGCGCTCACGTGACTCATTTGTATCGGACTTTGTCGATGACAAAGTTTGTTGCGCTTCGTGCATCACAACCCCAGCGTGCATGATTTGTTTGTGTTTTCGAATTTGGACCTTTTGTGGTACTCCCAAGGTACCAAGTTGATGTTTCACTGTCTACATCACAAGCAGAGGTCAGCACGACAGATGAATAGAACGAAACCTGATATGTGCATAGAGTATGGTGCAAACGAATCGTCTGCAGCCATTGGCCCAAACATGGCCCTACGATGTTGTCGTGTGACTCGTTGTCCCCTCAAAGAATCTCAGGTATGCAGTATTAATGCCATGTAGTACGGGTCAAACGGAAGCTCAGCTTTCCACGCCAAGAGCCTTGGCACCAACTATGCGGCCTTGTTCCCTCGACACAACCCAATATTCGCATCTAGTCTCGTCTCTCACAACACGGTACACCCTCACGTCATTGCCCTTGGTGGCCTCTCTCACGGCCTCAATGACCTGTGTGTACTGGCCTTGTGAGTCCCACTCCATGGGGTCCATGATGCTGATGTCGGCGGACTCGGCGTCCCAGTGCTCGATGAGCTTGGCAAATTCGGCTGTATACAAGGAAAAAATGGTCAGAATAGCACAACAATCCTGCAGGAGTTGGAGAGGATGGTGGGGGATTCGACGTTAATCTCGTACTTTCGTCCGGTAGTCCGCTCCCATCCCATTTCAAAGAGACCTCCTTGAAGGGCTCATCCGCATCCGTGACATATACCGCATCCTCGCATGCCTCCTTGATCACTTTGGGAACTTGCGTCCCTGCGTCCGTGGTTTTAAAGACCGCGTTGCTCTGCGCCTCCTGCCTCTTCGCAAGTGCCTGGCCGTCGCTCAGGTCTTGGTTGGTCTTGTTCAGAAACGACATGTAGTCCTCGTCACTGGCCATTCTGTTTCGGGGGTCCTGGTCGCTGGCGAATCTGCGGCACGGATGAGCTCGTGGGTGGTGCGAGAGATGGAGAGGACGTGGGAGGCGAGGGGTCAGATGGGAAGCTGGCAAATGGATCGCCAATGGGAATACGGTTGCGGCGAATGGCGAGCAGTTCCAAACACGATGGATGCCAGTGAGCTGTGGAAATTTGAACATGAATTTTCCCAGTGGAGAGCCCAGGTTGGACGTTGGACGTTGGACGTTGGACACTGGACGCTCGACGTTGGTTGTTTTGAGTTTTATTATTCAACCTGGCGCGAGTCTTTGACGATGGCCGTGACGAAAGTGGGGTGACGTCAGCCGCCCTGCATCAAGCTGAGGATGTGGATTCCTTCATCTGCAACCACCCAACCACCCAACCACTCAACCACACTCAACCACTCAACCACCCAACCACACTCAACCACCCAGCCACCCAGCAACGACTTTTTTTTTCTGTCGCCTTGCTTTCAAATTCTGTCTCGGCTGGGTCACAGCATGTGAGCTTACACTGTACCATGAATGATACAGGCGTCTTCATGGATGCCATTGTCCACAAAACACAACACACAAAGGTCAGCCGGCATTCGGTCTTCGGACTGGCACCCGAATGCGAATGCCACCCACCATCCATTTAGTATTAGGCAGGCAGGCACGCAGCACATGGCAGATGGCAGCTTCCCCAGCTTTCGTCAACCCCGCAAAAAGATAATGCTCTGCGGATTATCAGAGCCCCTTATCAATAAGTGTAGTCCTGCTCCTTCCCATCCCGAATAAACGAAGGGGCACTCGCCTCTCCAACCCCCGATGGCAATCTGAAGTCTCACCGCCACCCATTCTCCCTTGACCTTCCAGATCCAACTCTCCATCCCAGCTCTCGAAATTCTCCAGTCCTCGTGCCGCCTGCTGCCTTGAATTCCGAAGCGTGTACTTACTTCCACGCCCCATCTAACGCCTTCCCTAACGCCTTCCAAAACGCCTTCCAAAACGCCTTGCACGGGGAGACTCTCCATCTGTCTGCCCCTTTTTGCCATTCTCACTGTGCGCCATGCCCCCGACGGAGACCCCTGTCCAACAAGCGCAGGTGCAACAGCCGAGTCGGGTGGTCACTGCGTGTGTGAGGTGTAGGAAACAAAAGTTAAAGGTAGGCTCCGCTCATAACACCATCGACGGACAAAGACTGAAAGACTTCTTCTTGATCCCCTGGTTGTGTCAGTTGCATCGTGCTTACCAATGGCAGTGCGATGCTGTGCGGCCATGTACTCTCTGCCGCCGTTCGGGCATGCAATGCGAGCCTCGCGAGCCCAGTAATAATCTGGGCGGGAAGAGAGCTACCAGGAAGCGCGTGTCGAAAATTCAAGCCAGTTCTGCGTCCGCATCTGTCGTTGAAGCTGCTATAGCGCACCATCAACGCCATGTCCCAAAGCAACCAAGTCCAACCGCTCAGTCTCGTTCGCCCCTGGACACCTTACCTTCACCGGCCGGATCTCAAGTTCCACGTGGCAGTGCGACAGATCGACAAAACTTTGGTGCAAACAGCTCTGCTGTAGGATTTGCTGCTCGTATCTTTGGCGACTCGGCAGCCTCCCACTCGAGCGACATCCCGAGCATTCCCGGTCAAGCCGGCAGATCAAAGCGCTTCTCAATTGGCGTCAATTCTAGCCGGCCGTGGTCACTGGTGACAATGGATTGTCCTCCACCGGCAGTTCTGGACGCGCTTGTTGATGCTTATTTCGACAGGATGCATTGGTTCAGCGTCATTTTTCATGAACCACAGTTCAGGCGCACGGCTCAACATATCATCTCGAGAAAATCGTGGGAACAAGGCGAGCTGGGGGCTGTCCTCGCGCTGCTAATGGCATCTGCGGCTGGGTTGCAAGGCGCCGCTCGCGATCCGGCATGGCCGGGTCAAGCAGTGCTCGCCCAAGCAGGGCTACAGGCAGACTCGCTTCTCGCTTCCTTGATTGCAGAGGTCCGCTTTCATCTTTTGGATCTGCTCGATGACTGTTGCATCGAAACGGTTCAAGTTTGCAGCTTGCTTGGTGCACATTACATGTTCCATGCCTCTCCGACTCTTGCATGGAGCATTCTTGGCTTAGCAGTTCGCACCGCTTACGCCCTCTCTCTGCATTGTGACACCGACAATGACAATGAAGGCGGACAAGACTACAACCCAATCATGGCTCAAGTCCGTAGACGAAATTGGAACCACATTACTATATCGGACACCTTTGCCGCCATGATCTACGGACGACCGGCATCGCTTGACGCCGCTTTCGCCCGCGTGCACCCACTGGAGGATCTGGATGACTTGCGGTTCGGGCCTATATTGTCCAAACACCGTCTTCTAGATCCTAACTCAACAGGCTCCTCGTCTCAAGTTGTGACTCTACAAACATTTCACGTTCTCAAGTTTCGTATCTACGAAATCATCCGCCAGGCACTCAACCGGTTTCGTGTGCTGCGATTGCAAAATCCCATCTCGCCAGACGATCTCAAATCCCTCGTGCAGACTGTGCAAGACGTACGGTCCATGTTGGATACTTGGCGTGAAGAATTGCCTCCCGTGTTCGATTGCGACCCAGATGCCCAAGACGCGGCCTTGCACGAGTTATCCATGATTGAGAACTTGTCTGCTCGAGAGCAAAGAGATCGGCAACACTTGTCGCTCCAAATTCTGGGTCTTCGTATAACATACACAAGCGCAATGATATTTGTCCACCGTCCTCTGTTGGAGTATCGAGTACCAGCTGGTTCGCGGCAAGAGGTGCCGCGTCAGACGCTGAAAGCCGTGGCCGAATCACTACGTCTCTCTGTCAACGCCGCTCTTCAGATGTCTCGCGTGCCCGTCCCTAAACTAGAGAGTCATTTCGGCATGTCATTTGTGTTGATGAACTTCTTCACTGCCGGTGTCATTCTCTGCATTCCACCAACCACGTGGCCATTGAGTCCTATTGCACACGAGGCCAAGACTGGCACGTTGCGCATCATTCGTGCAAGCCGAGCCATGAAACACGTCAGCCCCATTGCGGCTCACACCGAGCAACTGTTAACAGGGCTATTGAAGCAAAGTCTACAGAAAGAAGTCGACAGCGGGCTGCAGCAGGAACTACAACAGGAAGAGGCGGCCATGAAGGAGTCTCGGCAGAACATTCTCCCTTCTTCCTATAAACAGCAGACATTGCCACAAAGATCAGCCTCATCTCAATTTTCCGGGTCATACGAAAACGAAATAGGCAACAAAGAAGCACATCCATTCAACTCGGTTCATGATTTACCAAGAGGGCTCCAGACACATTTGCCCATCTCGTCCGAGCGCTCAGCGCCAACCCCTGCTGATCAGTCAAGTACAGCCATGCTGCGCCATGGTAAGGGGGAAATTGAAGACATCAGTTCAATAGCAGCATCCACAACGACTATGTTGAATGATTACTATTCTCCGTCATCGTGCGATCTTAGAGCACCTGCTACGGGTGGTGACTTCTATTTTGAGCAAAGTAACCAGGTCGACTCGCAATTAGGTGAAGCCATTGGCTCGTTTGGACAAAGTAAGTCAACATCTCCTGGCACCAGAACAACAAGCATACTTCTCCGACTACAAGAAGCAAGATCAGTCTCTAAAATGAAGATACTTGCAGTGTTGTTCAATTTGGTTCCCAATGATCCTTATAGTGCTTGGACATGGGGTGGCGGCGGGCTGTGATTGGTTTCAGGCCGGCACGCAAGGACGGCAGGGTTATCAACATGTACAAGATGTATCATCGTGGTTATTCTAGGGGTGCATTGTTTTATTGTTCGTCATATTGTGTATGGCATTACGAAGTCCCGACGATGGGATGGACAGCTTGCAATTACATAGTCACATAGTGGCCCCAAATTATCGATATGAAGAAGCCGAGAAAGAAAATCAAGCAAAGGCAGCAAGTGTAGAAGTAATTTCGTCTTTTCGTCATTAGGAATCTCGTTTCGATTCTTCATACGTCCATCTAAAGGTGGGCTTTTCTTTATGGAATCTCATCCCATGACGAAGCCGACTAAGCCAGCCACTGAACAGCAAGCAAGGCTTTGTGTTTTTCAAAAACCAACCCTCGGTACACCGGATGCAATAAAAAATGGGAGGCCAAGACATACACAGCAAGAAAAGATTCGAGAAAGGAAAAAGCTTCCTGTATTTTACTCGGAAGCCAGATCCTTCTTGAGGGTACCCTGGTACTGCTTCTTCTCGGCGGGTGTTTGGAAAGCACCATGACCGAACTCTGACGAGGTATCGATCCATTTGAGGTTGATCTTCTCGAGTGCACGGCGGGAGGTGTGAGTGAACATGGATTTGCGGAGGGTCATGACACGCTTCTTGACACCAGGAACGGAACCCTTGAGCATGACGAAGTCGTTGTTGACCTCACCGTAGCGGACGAAGCCACCCATGCTAAAAAGTGGAGTGTTAAAAATAGTTGCTTCATCTTTTTTAACAGAACGAAGGTGGGGGACTTACGGGGTAATCTTCTTCTTGGTAATATCAATCTCGGTGGAAGCGTTGTCGTCAGCATCAGCCTTGCCGATGCGGTAAACCTTGTGGTTGACAGAGGTACGATGGTGGTAACCCATCTGACCGGCACGGGCAACAGTCCACTGGACGTGGGAAGGATGCCAGGCACCGATACAAGCGACCTTTCGCAGACCCTTGTGCGTCTTACGAGGAAGCTTCTTGGTACCCCAACGAGCAGTAACACCGTTGTATCCGTGACCCTTGGTGACGGCAATGACGTCAATCATCTCGTCCTGCTCGAAGATGGAGTCGATGGAGACGGGCTTCTCGAACAGGTCCTGTCCGAAAGAGACCTTGTCGGCGATGGAGCCGCCGTTGATCTGAATCTCCATCAAGTGCGCCTTCTTCTGCTTGAGAGGGGTCTTGCGGATCTGGGTGTGGGCGAGGACACGCACGACGGTGCAGTACTTCTTGATGCGCTCCAGCTCGCGGGTGATGCTGGCGCCCTTGTTCTCGGAGTGCTGCTTGGCATACTTGGTAAAGGCCTTCTTCTTGCTCTTGTACCAGTTCTTGTAGAAGCGGCGCTTGATCTCGTCGGACAAGTGCTCGGCCCACACGGTGGTGAGGGATCGGAGACCACGGGGAGTCTCGATGTAACCGACAAGACCAACAACAATCATCTAAAAAATGGATGTTAGCCATAAGCAACCTTCTTCCGACGTCTGCGCCTGTGCCTGCAACTTCATCGCAAAAACACGGGCCGCGCGGAAGGCGTGAAGCCAAGCGGGCTGGGTTGTTCGTACAGGTGGTGTATCGACGACCGTAACGGCCTCCACGACTTCCTTCTTGTTGGCCTTGGCGCCAGGTCGCTCGAGGTCACGAACGATCGTGGTCATACCGGCCTTGTAGCCCATCGCGGCCGTCAGGTGGACGGGCTTCTTGGGGTCATCCTTGGGGAAACTAGATTTTGGAGAGAGAAAGCGGTTAGTCAACTTGTGCTTTGTCCCCTCCCAGACAGAACAGTTTGTACAAGATGCAGATAGCCCTGTAAGCCAGCAGCAACTGCAATAGAGGATGAACAAAAACTTACGACTTGACCTTGCCACGGTGGCGGGCGGCGCGCTTCCTGGGCAAGAAAGCCAGGGAGCCGTGACGGGGAGCCTCGAACTTGCGGTGCTGTTCAACCAGAAATCCCAATTAGCATTCAGTCGTTTCATCAGCGTGATCAATAACGATAAAACGTATTGTCGTTGTTATTACGAGGATCGGTCGCAATTTGCTTACACTCATTTTGGCGGAGTGGGTGAGTTGGGGGGTGGTAAAGAAGTTGACGAAGGCCTGCGTGTTGGACGGAAAAAGCCAAGTAGGCCAAACCACAAATCAACACTCTTTCTCACAACTCGCTTTGGTAGGGTTTTGACACACACAAGTTGTGGGCGAAATTTTAAGCGAGGCTAGTTTTTTGTGGGCATTTTTTTCCCACCTCGTCGAGAGCGGCCCTGTCTGTGCGTGAGTTGCGCTAGTCCAGTTACGGTTATCTGGGTATTCTTTCTTTCTTCGGGTTGCATCTCATCTTCACGGTATCAGCCGAGGAGGTCTTGGCAACCCATTTTGTCCCAGGACTTCTTCCAATTGCTCACGTGACTTTCTGTTGCTGGTACAACTGGACTCAGCCGTCAATTTCATTTTCTGAGTACAAACACTAACCTATTTGCTGTACTGAGGAAGCTGCTCACAGGAGGGATATCGATTGCTAGTGACTTATGTAGCCAAAAAAAAAAATTTAAAAAGAAATATCACATAAGACACACATGACCCATTGCACACGCCGTTGCACTTCGAATCCCAAGCATTCTGAGCTTCCGTCCCCCACGACAAATGAAATTATCCGGACCATAATTCCCGGTGGTATACACGTAAATCAGAGAAAAAAGCCAAAGAAGAGATGAAGCACACAAGGCATCAACAGTTTTGCTGCATAACTTTCAGGGAGCTCATGAATTCTCTTGACCGCAACGCCATCGCTCAGTCAAGTCCTTAGTCGGTCTTGGTAGCGGCGCTGGATGAACCATTCACTCCAACGCTCGCAGGCGAAGTCATCTTGATGTCGCCTGGTCCTGATGTCGGAAATGATCCATTGGCAACAGCCGCGGGCTTCTTTTCATCCTCGGGACTGTCATCATAATCCTCATCGACATCCATTTGCCTAGCAGCACGCTCAGGCTCTGAGGCTGCCGGGGCTGCTGCAGCTACGGGAACTTGTTCAGGAGCGGGTCGTTCTTCTTTGGGCGTCTGGCCAGTCTGCGCCTTCTCGCTTGACGGAGCGTTAGCGGACTGCATGGGAGGGAGCTGGTTCGAGCCGCCCACAGAGTGACTCTGGGGATGATGAGCGGCCTCGGAAGGATGGTAATTGTCATTTTGAGGACGAAGCTCCTCCTTCTTGGGCTCGTCGGAATGACGCTGTTCATCCGCGCGACGGGGTTCGCCAGAATTGCGACGATAAGCGTCACGGGGAGGTGTCGAAGGCCGGCGGTGCCTCCTGTCGTCTAGAAGAGCACGACTCTCTTCATTGGCTTGCTTCTTGGCGGCTGACTCCTCCTCCCACTCGCGCATGCGCTTTGGGCCGCCAGATGGAGGACGGCTATCAGGACGCTGAGCAGCAGGGTCAGAAGGACCCGCAGGCGGGGGAACAGGTCCGTTGTCAGAGGCACCAGGAGGAGGTGGGGGGGGGCCCTCTTGGTGGTGGCCGTAGCCCGAGGGAGGCTGGTGTTGAGGATAAGCGGATTTCGGAGAAGGCATGCGGTTGTCGTGGGGTCTGACCTCGCCCCGGGGGCTGCTGGTCGGCCGGAAATGGGCTGCGCCATTCGAAGGGCCACTGCTACCGTTTGGGTTGTTGGAGGGAGGAGCTGATGCCGACGGGGGTGCGCCTCCCCAGTTAGGGTTGGCAACTCTTCGATCAGTCGGAGTTGGACCTTGCGATGGAGGTGGAGGTTGTCCGTATTGGTGGCTAGCAGAAGCTGGTGAAGGGCCACGTCTCGAGGGGGCTTGAGGAGCAGCGCCACGGGGCTCAGAGTACCCAGGACGCATCTGCTGCTCCTGTTGAGGGCTCGGCTGGCGTTGAGGGGGAGGTGGAGGTCCTCGGAAATGGTCGCTGCGGTTTTCGTATGGGTTGGGAGGCTGAGGTGGTGGGTTGACGTTGGAAAGTCTGCCAACCCAGTTATCGCCAGCTCCTGCAGTGCCGGGCGGAGGACCGCCTGCGGGAGGCTGATGCGCAGAACTACCCCATGGAGGCCCAACAGGTCCTGTAGGACCGGCGGCTTGGTAGGCTTGTGGATGAACATCTGCAGGTTGCGGTGCGCCTTGAGGGCCGCCACTGCTACTGCCGCCAGAACGGAGAAGTTGGAGACGAGCCTTGATGTGAGGGTTGCCAGGGTCGAGCTCTGCTGCTCTTTGATATGCATCGAGGGCGTCGGCGATTTGATTATTGCAGGATTCGTACTATGTGTCTGGTCAGGTTTTTTCATTCGCAAAGAAAAGCAATTGAGACAATGTGGTACAAACTTACCAGAGTGCCGAGATCGTACCACACTTCGGAGATGTAAGGGTTGAGGCGGATGGCACGAGAGTAGGCATCCAGGGCATCACGATATTGGTTGATCTGGTAGTACAGCACACCAATCGAGCACCAGAACGTGGGGTTCTTTCCATCACGATACACGGCTTGCTGGTATGCTTCGTACGCTTTTGGGTACTTCTGCTGGGCCATGTAGCATCGGCCGAGGAGATACCAGCTCTGGGCATCTTGGTTATCTACAAGATGAAGGTTAGTCGCGTGAGTTAGGTCCGCGTCATGCTTTCCCCTCTTGTCGCGTCTTACCAGCTGAAACAGACTTCTCCAGGTATTGGATAGCACGATCTTGAGTCTCGTACGAGTTGCTCTGTTGATGGTGCAACCAGCCCAACTGCTGCAACACCTTGGCATGGTTGGGGGAGTGATCGAGAACCCGTTGGTAAGCGGCTTTGGCGCTGTCAAACTACAAAGGCAGGTAGGTGAGTCATGGCGTGCGTGCGTGGAACAAATTGAGAGTCGAGACATACATCTTTCTGCTGTTCGTGAACGTGGCCAACCTGGAACCAGATATCCTCTTGGGTCAATGGCCCAGGGGGAGAGTTGACGATGTATTTGAAGCACTTGTTTTCGATGGATTAGTATGATGTAGTCATCATTTGCAGAAAGAGCCCATGACCTACATCAAGACTTTGGTTGAATTTCGACTGTTGCTTGTATATTATTCCCAGACGGAAGTAGATTTCATTGGCCTTCTCAAAGTCGGGCTGGATCTGCATCACTTGTGAAAATGCTTCTTCGGCATAATCGTAGCTGCCGTAGCGATCGTACAAGATACCAATTCCATACCACAGCATGGGATCCTATCGAGACATGGTTAGCAAAATGCCACCCGTCGGCTCAGACGCGGCATAGACATTCACCTTGGGGTCTCGCAGGTTCACCAGCGCCTGTTGATAAGCGTCGTATGCCTTCTGCAGAGCCTCGGTCATGAGATAGCAGTGGCCTGCGGCATGATGGTCAGCTTCAGCGGAGGGGTGATGAGGCAACTGGGCGACCTACCAAGATTTCCCCAGGCTTCGCCGTTGTTCTGCTCGAGCTGGACAATAGCGCGGAAGAACTCGAGAGCTTTGTCGAAAGCTTCGCGGCCCTTGAGAAGCATGCCAATAGCATTCATTGCGGCCGTTGAGTTTTGGTTTGCTTGCAGAGCTCGCTCGTAAGCATGCATCGCCTCGTCTGGAACGCGCAGGAGCTCAGAAAAACTTCCTTTAGAAAAGTGTTAGTGCTACTGAAAAATGATGACAAGGGGATGCGGCACGCCAAGGCGAAGAGTGCATACCGATTTGCAACCAGACAGCCTCATTCATCGCCGATATCTGGTGCGATGATGCGAAGTGGCTTTGCTGGACATTCTGAGGAGCCACCGCAGCTTGATGCTGCTGTTGTTGTTGCTGTTGCTGTTGCTGCTGCTGCTGCTGCTGCTGCTGTATCTGCATCATGGTTGGTGAAGGATGGTGATTCGCCATGATGCACGCAAGTTATATGGACGGCCGCGCAACCTTGGTGCTGTTGCGGCGACAATGAGCCTAGCGATGACGGGAAAACACGCAAAGAGAGCAGGGCGCTGTATCGACGAAGACAGACGATGCGCACTCGGCCAGGTTACCAGAGAGCTCGTTGCGCAAAGGAACTTGGCGGCGGCGGCGTTGAAAAGGTTGAGGGTCAAGATGTATTCAGGAGCAGAGCCCGAGAAGCAATTGGGGGGCCTAGCGCATGGGCTGGGGTCAAACCCGACGTCTCTTGGTCAGAAGCCACCCAAAGGCGAATCTCAGGACAAATAGAACGATGGCAAGAAGGCCGAGGCGATGGGGACGGAAGGGAAAAGGATTTTAGATGTCAGAGACCGTGAGGCCGGAGATGGCGAGATGAACTCGAATTCGTGCTGATCCCGCGCAGCCGTTCCCGGATTGACGACACTTGGGGAGAGGGAGGAGGAAGGAAAACGGGCAATTGGGGAGAGGCTGTTGGTGGAGGAAGGACCTGCACAGCTGGCGGCCAAACTCACCTTACCCATGAGAATGGGAGGGAACGGGCGCACTCGCTCTAGATGCACCCCGGCGTGGCATTGCGAAGCGAGCGGGGCCACCCATGCCCATCCCATGCCCATCCCATGCCAATGTCTGCATGCTGCATGCTGCATGTGTGTGGCTCCGGCTCAGGCTCAGGCTCCATCTGCATCTGGCTCTGGACGTGTGGCTTTGGCCGTGGCTCTGGCACTGGCACAGGCACTGGCAATGGCACTGGCACTGGCAATCTGGAGACTGGCAGGTTCTGGCTCTCGCCGGCCGGGATGCGTGCTTCGTGCCAGGCTGTCGTGTCTGGTTGCCGTGCACTGCCTGCTGCCGTTTTGTGTGCTGTGCCAATCAGTGTGTCTGGGTGTACGGTCCGTACGATCTGGCACATGGGAGAACATGACCAGCACGAGTTCTGACCTTGGTTCCTCGTCCGTGTGGCAGCAGCGGCACCATTGGCAGGCAGGCAGGCCGCACCCTATGCGCGTTCGAAGACTGAACTGAATAGTATCACCTCACCAGCGGCTGCAGGCCGCACGTCGTGCTCCTCACACCAACTTCGAATCAGACGCATTTCGCACGCATCGCACGCATCGCACGCATTGCCCCGTCATCCACCGCACGCCTCGCGCCCCCCACCATTGACGTTCTTAAACGCCCTGAGATTCTGTGGGCTCTGTGGGCTCTGTGGACTCTGTGGACTTTTGTGGGTTCTGTGGGCTGTCGGGGGCTTTCCTCCATACCCCACTGTACATGGCCCTCGACTCGGCGTGCCGACGGAGGATTGCAGCAATAATACGTAAGTAAGGCAACGTAGCTGGGAAGCCAGCGCTGGCCTCGTGTTTTGTCTGGCCTGGCCTTGGCCTGGCGGCTTTGTTCGTCCACCCTAGCCCCGTTCTGGTCATCCAGCTTCTGGCCTCAGTCCAGGATGTCGGTCTTGTTGCACAATTTGTCCTCACATAATAACGCACGAACGTGATGACGGGGAGAGATATGAATGGCGGGTGGTGGTGATGCCATGGGTTGTTGATAGCAGACCAGTTGACGCCTCTGCCTTTCCAGCCACAGCCTAATAACGGGCGAAAGAATACCTCTTCTGTCTGTCTACATTGTGCTCGATATTATGGACTGCCCCAAAAAAGGTTTTTTTTTTTTTTTTGTCTCGAGGCACGACTTCAGACGACGGCGTTGGTGCAGGAAACAAGAATGAAGCATTATCGCTCGTGGAGCTAACTCGGTACATTCCAGGATCTGCACTCTGCTCATTTGCGCCATGTCGAAACTGGCCCCGCGGATCGCTGGGGCTTAAACTTAAACGATCAGAGTGGACTAGGTTGATGGGCTTTGGCATCGCAGCCAGTGAGAAAAGAAGTTTCACTGGGACGAAACAATTTAAGGTAGGCCCTAAAACAAGCGAAGAAGGAAAGCGCGGCAGGAGAGTGAGTGGCATGACCATCAGAGCACAATGCCCAGGTGACGTCAAGAGTGCAGACTGGACCAAGATATAAACTTTGAAACGTCTTGTCTGGTACTTTCGCTTGGAGCCACCCGACAACACGTTGTTGGCGGATGGATTTTTCTGGTCATACCGGCTCTACAAAAGAGGCGTGCGGTCATGATCGTTTTTGCCGGAAAAGGAACGTCGAGATTTGTTTCCACCAGCTCTTCATACTCGCCTTCATGCGGCAGCATAGAGCAAGTCGCGTACCTACCCTGCTGTTCGCCCGCTTGTTGCCCAAAGTTCTACTCAAGACAAATCTACGGAGCAGCACGGAGTTTTCAGCCGCCAATCGCGAGCTGTGACGTGCGTCTTCCACGGCGACACCGTGTCACATGATGCGGATGCAAGAGGCGTCTACATACGTACATATTCACGTGTTGTTTATGCGAGAATTTGTCCGTCTGTCAAACTCTATCCTTTCGAATTGTTGAGCGAGCCGGCTCTAATGTAATATTCTCGTTCTAGTCCCGATGAGTCATCGGAGCGGTGACCAATCCCCGGACCCAGCGAGCCGCCCGGTGGAAGTTTAGCGTCCATCAAAGACTTGTACGGAGTACGGAGTACGGGCACATTGTTCTTGCCACGCAGTCATGGTGCAGGCCATCAGGCCGTCGGTGGGCTGCTGCTTGCATTATGCCCTGCCCGTATCTCGGCCCGCCGTCAACTTTGGTGTGAGCGGGGCCATTTGACACTTCGGATACTCGGTGAGAAATCGGGCGTCTCGGTCCGTTGCTAGGGAAAGGATGTGAGGGTATGTACGATGGGATGGCTGGCACAGATTCATTAAACGGGAATACCCTATAACTATATATGAGTAGCTCAGAAAGATACAAAAGATTCATAAAATAGTACTAACCCTCATCTGAATCATAGTAATTGTTATAGTCTCACCTTACTTTTCTTTTCAATGGGAATTTAAATAATATATTCTACCGTTATCTGCTAACTTGGCATAGTCAGGTTAGGTCTTCGAAATGGTCTGGCGAGCACATAATGCATGGTCAGGTCAGTTTCTTTAATCCGTAGGGTGTTTGATCCTCCTCGCCTACGGAGCCCACAAGTTTTAGAAGGCGCACTGGAAGAACTGGTGGAAAAGGGAAAGTCACGAGTGCTGGATCCACTTCCTCCCTGCCCTCGAGCACAACCAGTCCCATGCATGCAATACAGCCACCTCGCGGTAAATAATTGTTCACGGAGTTGTTGCCCCGGTACGACGACCCCGCACGTGATTCCTGTAAATGAACACTATTTTCAACAAAAAAAAAATTTAAAAAATCTATTTAGCGGCTGGCCTGCGTTGTGGGGAAATGGTGCCCTCGAGCGCCCGAGGCCCACTTGCTACGATGAAACGCCGTGTCCTGGCAACAGCGCGCAAAACTCGCCGCCAACAAGTTCTTCTCTGAAAATCCACAAGACTTAAGCCCCCCCTGCCCCCCCCCCTGCTTGCCGCCTTGGCGGAGTAAGCTATGTGCATGTCTGTCAGTAAGTCACCGTCTCGTCTCGTCTCGTCTGCTTTCTTGCCTTGTGCGATACATGCACAGGATCTGGGACGTGTTTCGGTTATAGATGGAGCCTCAAGAGCGGAATTAAGCGCCGACTTTTCTAGCTCAAACTGCCGGGACCACCACTTTCCGATGCTTATTATTCCCGGCCGAGCCGTATGTATCCCTCCCTCCCAACCTTGTGCCTGACCTCCAGCTAGCTTGCACGAGCCCACTTACCCGGGATCACATTGGGCAGCCTCGCTCACGACGAGCAGTGGACATGTGCCATATTTTTATCAATTAAAACTGAGTTTTCATCTCATGGCTGAAACCGAAACTTTGACAAATTGCACGCGTGTCAAATCTCCCAGAAAAGCCCGCGCCGAACGGGTTACCCAACGCGCTGTTGATCAACAACCCACGTCGAGCCCCACCCGTTCCTGACGTCAAAAAAGTATAAAAGCACTGCCTCGTTGAACAAACTGCCTATTTGAAACTTAAACACACAAGAGTTGGCATGAAAAGTTGGTCAAAGTAACAATTAAGAAATAAGGCTGCGGCACCGCATGAACCTTCGCGCAGCCCCAAAGTCTACCCTCCCAGGTCCATCTATATATTCCCATCCCCCATCCCCCCATTCCCCATGCCAAAAACCCCCAATCTAAGATTCCTCACAAATTCCTCACAGAAATCTGCGCTGAGAAGAAAAGAGCCCCATAGCAAGTCACCATGGAAGGCCCCCTCCCTCTTCCACTCCCCAACCACCAACCGCCCCCGACACCACGACACCGGATTCATCCTTCGAGAGCTGCGAGGATGGGTCAATCAGCGAAGGATTTTAGCCGAGAGGCGTCGGCCGGGCGCAAGACGCGCACGTGTCCCGGTGTACGTCAATGTAGGGAACCAACTTCTGGGAGAGAGAGAAATGTGCTAACGGACCTAGGTTCTGCAGGAGGCGCTGAAAGGATTCTCTATTGGCTTGGTGCTTGGTCTTTTGATAGGTATGGGAACTGTCGCAGGTTGTGAGAAGGTGATTTCGAGGACCATGACCCTGGATTGATGAGTGATGAGTGCTGGATTGATGAGTGGATGGCTATCTCTGAGAATTGCCGAGATGGAAAGGGGGTATGGAGCAAGAATGGATGAACTATGGGCTGACGACACGTACGGCAATACGACAGTATAGTGGATGTCTTGGTGTGTTGGAAAGTAACGAGGCACCGCAGGAACAGGTCGTGATGACGAAGAAAAGAAGGACGAATGAAATAGTAAAGGGGCTCGCTCTATTCTTGCAATGCTATTACTGTCGTTGGACAAAATTCATGCCCGTGGTGCGCCTGTTGGAGTACTGCATCCCAACCCCGTTCTCAGGGGGGGAGAGATTGACAATGGAAAGTACAAAGAAAGGGGTATCCCCATTGCAATTGGAGTTTGATAGGGAACATCCGCCGCGGAGGTTCCTTAGCCACGTGCGTTGTCCTACAGAAGACAGTGATCTCCAGGGTCCCTAGTTTTTGCCATCGTCGTGATCTGGCTCTAACTTGGTTTCTCCAAGCACGTCGCCGGGCGTGGAGGCCATGGCGGTATGGGCACTGGGCTGAGGTTGGGTCTGCACAGTCGGACCGCTGGGCTGCGCGGGTGCTTTGCTTGGCGCACCGGCCGAAGCAGCATCCAATCTTTGGTCAAGGGCCTTGAGGGCGAGGGCCCTCCTTCGCTCTGCTTCCGCGCGAGCAGAACCAGGCGTACCTCGCTGCAGAGCACGCTCGCCGCGCGCGGAGGACATGTCTGTGTGGGAGAAGGGGGTGCAGAGGCGCATGGCGACGAGGACATCGAAGATCTGATTTGATAGCGCTGCGACGAAAGGCTTCACGGGCCCGGGGAAGAATTCGGCAAAAGCGAATGTCTCGCTGGCGTCGCCTCGGAGCGACGCGGGTTGCGAGCTGTCCAAGTCGGGGAAGATGGTCTTGTAGAATCGCAGGTAGGTCCAACTGGAGAGGAAGCCAAACGTGGCTTGCCAGACGGCAGCGCGAGAGAGGAGCGGCGTCAGCGACAATACTGTCACCATGCCGATGAACAAGAGCGGGAGTCGGGGCACTCTGAGGGACAGGACGCCGCGGAATAGAGTGACTGTGTGAGCCGGAATGAGCTGGCTGAACGCGACGAGGAAGGCGACTTGGATCGAAACACCGCCGGATATACTTGCAAGACTAGAAGATTGTAAGCTTTTGGGTGAATATGCTCCGCCCAAGCGCGAGAATTGCGGTCATGGGTGGTATGGTGTGGGAAATATATTCGCAAGCACATACGTCCAGCTCTCATTCCGCGTAAGTGCGAAGAAGAAGATCATGACGAGAAACGTCAACACGTTAGGGACCAATGCTGCCAACACCAGAAACTTGGCAAAGTCTGCCGACGACCAAGCCCGCTCGAGATACCGCCCGCCATGGTACAGGGTCAGGCCGGACATGGCCAGTGTAAAGATGTTGTATTCGACCAAGGCTGATGTCAAGAATGTCCAGGGGTATACGAGCGAAAGCTGCGGCACAAGCGTCAAATACGGAATGACAATGCGAGAGTGTTCGGTCCATTGGCGATACCGAATTGCTGCGCTCAGAAAAGACTGAAATACGAGCCCTATTAGGACCGCGCGGGTGACCGGGGGGACGTTTATACTGGAAGGCATGCTGGGAGGCGGCTGCTATAGCTTCATGGGACGAGGGTGGTGGTCGGGATATACAGTCGGGAGCTGTACCGATCGATGAAGAAATGAGCCTCGGCCCTGATGGCTGCCTGGATGGTCGACGATGGAGGTTCTGTGACCTTGATCCTTGAGGACGTCGCGAACAAGTGTCAAGGCCAGCAGCACGTGCCACGAGAGCTTGTCCCAAAGCCGAGGGAGGTGTGGCTGAACAGGGACGTCTCCGGCCTGGGGCTGGTGGCTGTGGCGCAGGACCAGAAGGGCTTCACGGCCACGAATGTATGCCATGAACCACGCTGCTCAGACACTCCGAGATGGTTGTTTTAAGCAGCTAGTCTGGTAAGTCTGGTAATCGCTGAAATGTAAACCACTTCAAGATGAAGCCGTGAGAGTGGCATCGAGGACATGATTAGATGCTCCACATCCACATCCACATCCGCGTCCACACCCTCACGATTCATCAAGCCGGCAGCTATGCATAGGCATGCTGGTCCATTCATGTCGTACTACAATTACACATAATCACTAAGCCAGCTCATAGCCCAGATTGTCGTCAAGGAGCGACGTCACTGAGCTGGCCCTGTGGCTGTGGCTTGGTGTCAGAGCCAAGTCGATGAATCGCGTGGAGGCGTACATCTGCAGAACTTATCAAGTATTTCGAGGGATGAAAAGGTGTTGTCCGATGATTGACACCTGCCAACATTAAATTGCTGGTTGATTGCTGCATCTGGCGCCACACCATCCTTGTCCCAGGGTCTCTCGGTTTCGTGTTTCCTGCCGTGTTTCCTTTTAGATGCCACCCTGAGCTGCGACCCATGAAGCCATGTCTCTGATGATCGCAGCAAAGGCCAAGCTACTGGTCGTCCAAGACGGGGTGCATCCGTCCAACCTTTCCCGCGTTCGGCCAGTATTCATCAAGTTCGAGATCCAATTCGACGCCTGACCGTCCGCCGAGTTTCTCAGAAGTCCCGGCCCTCGCCCTCGCCCTCGCACTCGCCCTACACCTCTGGTGACTTGGCGAATAGTGACCAACTTGACCGTTGAAATCCTGGAAGTGGTCTTCCTAAAACTAATGAGGATGCTTTGTTGACTCTGTCGCGACGGGGATAGCATTAGGCCGTTCGGGAAGATGCGAAAACTGGGACCACATCTCGTTCCCGAAGTGGCGACGGGCTTGTTTCGCCTGTCTCAAATTTTGGACCGGAGGCATGTGGCATGTACCGTCATCTGGAGGAGCCCACAAAATCTTTCACCCTTCCGCCGATTTGTCGCACATCCATGAAGGTCCCAGCACACTGTTAATCACACTGTTGATGGAGCTGGAATCCAATGGGTTCGCAGGCCGAGGTCTCGCTGCCAGAAGATGGGAAGGATTCAGTCGATTCGCAAAGAGCAGATATGCAGGCTTATGGGAGGGGTGCTACGCCGACGACGGGGAGATGCGGGTAACACTGCAGTACGGACTACACGTACAGTGTTCTGGGATAACCTGCCCCCTTTTCGCTGGAATTGACACCATCGTCAAATGACTAGCGATCGAGGAACGGTGCTGCTGACGGGCGGGACAAAGCAGAGCAACCCGGGTCATGCAAGGGCCAGGCCAGATGCCGAGACAGCCAAAGTCGACGGACGATGCTTTGGTCACGTCGACCGAGTGTTGGACTTGGGGTGGCCCTATTTTTTTCTTATTTTCCTCGCTCCGCTTCGTCAAAGTCAAAAGCGCAGATTCGAACGCTGGCTGATCAGTTAGTGATGGAACAGTTGAACACGCCCCCGCGCCCCCACGCCCCCGCGGTTCCGCCATCTGGCCATCAAACCCATGTTGTTTTCACGCCCACATGCCCACATGCCCGCATGCACACAAAAGAGTACTCACACTCACCCTCGGCGCACGCACCCCAGCGGGAGTGACAGGAAAGGCTAGAGGTTAAATGACTGGGAAGGGCTAGAGCCTAGGAGTTTTCAACGTCAGGGAGGCTTGGAGGCTTGGATGAGAAGAGCCAGCGCGAAGAGAGACTCGGTACTCCGGAGACGGGACCGAACCGGCAGCATGACAGGAGACGACAGACAAGGCCGAGGGCATCTACTCAGCAATTGCCACTCGGTAGGGATGCCCACATCGCGAGGTTGGCATCAAACGCTCGATGCGTCATGGTCGGCAGTGTGGCGGCTGGCAGCAATCTGAAGGAATTTGGCTGGTGGGTGCTTTTGTGCGGGTGCACAAGGAAGGAAGAACAGGAGCAGGTCCAGACGGATGTGGTCGACGGCGAGAGGAGGTACGTACCCGGCCCCGTCTCCCATCCCCCGTCTCCCATCCCCCGTCCCACGTCCCACGCCACGTCCCACGCCACGTCCCACGCCACATCCCACGCCGACAATGGAAGTATCGTGCGCTGCCAATTGGTATCTGCCGGTACCTCTCCGCCCTCGAGCCGTAGCCCTGGTGGCCCTGGTGGCCCTGGTGGGTGGCCCTGGTGGGTGGCCCTGTGGCTCCCCGGGGCCCTGCAAGATGGAAGTGTGGATGTGGATTTCATCTCGCTCTTGAATCTTCACTCACTCACTCACTTCCTCACCTTGGTTCTCATTTTCTGCTTCATCGCCGCCTCGTCAACTATTTCATTTGTGCCGCTCCCGGCCAGGCGACTGCTCCTCAACGACGACTGCTCCTCAACGACGACGACGACGACGACGACGACGACGGCTACCTCATCCACGTCTGCCAACCCTGCAGCCCACGACTTGCTCTCACCATCACCTCCAGGCCACCGGCCACCCGTAATCCAGCCGCCATCTAAGGCGCGGGCCTGGCAGTCATGGTGGTCAAGGAATTTCTCGACTCGGATAGGGTCAACTTTTTGATTTGGAGGTTCGTAACATCCACCGCCCAACGCCCACCGCCCAACGCCCACCGCCCACCGCCCACCGCCTCTCGACGCTCTCGGCTCTGCTACGCGCTGCTGCTGGCCCCAACAAACGTGAAGACGCAATCACCCAACCGGCCTTTTCTTCCCTCTTGCGTGCCTTGGTGCCTTGATCTTGGCCGCCTTCATGTCGAGAGCCTGCTACCCCGGCGCCTCCCCCCCAGTGGTTTGCCGGACACGCTTTGCTAATCCGTCGCGCAGGTATCTACTGGAAGGGAGTACGTGGCACCAAACCTTTTCTCCCCTTGTGCGGTCCTATTATCTGCCATGACGATGCAAGCGCTCAAGGATTTACTTCTCTTTCTGCTTCATCTTTTATTCTCACTGCAAGGTCAGGCTAGCCCAGTTGTACTCATCTTTTCCATGTCCCGCAGACTATCGCGAAACGGCCGCCAAGTTCCAGAAGGAGTGGCACGTCAGGGAGCCACACCGAGATTTTGCCTTTGCGCCTCATGTCAAGGGCCGCGCACTCATTTCGGTCGTCAACAGAGGGCTCCTATACTATGCCCTCGAACGTGAATTTGCACTCAAGCAGGTATGTCGTGCGTCTCTTCTTCTTCTTCTTCTTCTTTTTTTGTGTGTGTCGATTGTTCTCGCATCTCTCTTCTCCCCTCGTCTTGCGCCTTTCTTCTCAGCCACATGTTGCTGCTGAAGTCGGCAAGGAGGCTGAAAGGAGAAAATCTTGACTAACTCGGGGATCCCATGACGGCAGCTGCCTGGCGATGCCACTAATGCTGAGGCGGAGGCGCTGCAGGTCGGCATCTTTGGACCACTCAAGTCGCTGGAAGAAATATCAGAAGGCGGCACGGGAGCCGGCGATGTGGAAGCATCACGAAAGCGCATGCACCAGCAGCTGCCGAATGGCTCACCGTCAAAGCGATCGCGTCTCAGCAACGGATATGCTGATGCACCTACGAACCCAAATCAATCAAACACGGATGCAGGCGCATCTGCATCTTCGTCTCTATCTGCATTCGCATTCGCACCTGCACCCGCAACCGCAACCGCAACCGCAACCGCGGCCCCGGCGACAAATGCCATCACGTCTGTCACCTCGCCCGTCACCACCACCACCACCACCACGGCCATTAATTCATCGTCCATGAGCAACATCGACGACATCAACAACAACAACAACAACAACAGCAACAACAACAACAGCACATCAAATCCTGCCACCACCAACACGCCCGCACCTAGTTCCGCCCTTGTACCCACGCCCATGGATGTTGACGACGACCATCAACACCCGACGCATGCCCGCTCCCTCGATGACAGCAACAGTCTCCAGGACTTGAGCAACAACCACGCCTACCCGTCGCCGCTAGAAGGCGAGCAGCTACCACCACCCATTATCCGCACCGACGGCCCCGAACAGGGCACGCAGGTAGACAAGGTGGAGGAGCTTTCGCCCGACACGACGTTTATCCGGCTGATGGACGACGACGGCCATGGCAGCATGCCGGACGCAACCGCCACGCCATCGCCGTCGCCAGCAAGCGCTGAGAATGCGCCAGTGCTCCTGCAGTGCGAGTGGAACCCCCGCGATCCGTCGGTATTGGCGGCTGCTGGAACCGATGCGCTAGCCCGCGTTTGGACCATTTGTCGCTCCACCGCCCCTGAGCCTGGCCGCCATCACGTGTCTCCCAGAGCCCATACGTTGCTCGACCCGGACGCACCACGCACCACGACTGTCACGGCTTTGTCGTGGACGTCGGATGGCACTGCCATCGCCGTCGCCACCGATTCAGGGTCGCTGGCCGCCGTGAGTGTCTGGTCGGCGGATGGTGTCCATATGCAGACCATGGAGGTATCGGAGCCGCCCGTCATCAAGCTGAGCTGGAACCCGAGCAACACGGCCCTGCTCGCCATTTCCCCCGACAAGGGTGGTGCCGTCGTCACTGTCTACTCGTCCGCTGCTGGAACCGCCTTCACCCATCAAGTGCCCGGCCACGACATTGCCGCCACCCCGTTAGATGCCACATGGACCAACGATGCCGACTTCTTGCTGACCGGAGGTGACTTGCTGCTGTACCTCCGCTGCAGCGAGACGGATATTGTTCAAGTACGAAGGTTTGAAACCAATGAGGACGACGGCTTCACCCAGGTGCTCTTTGATTGGCGGTCCAAACTGGCCGCTACTTCAAGTGACAAGGGTACTCTTGATGTACGTCGCACTGCTTCCACAGCATCCCCTCCAAAGAAAGAGAGATGGAGAGAAAAAAAGATGTCGCTTGCACCTTGTATACATGCTGACAAAAATGACTCGCAGCTTTGGGATGAATCGGGCCAAAGGCGATCCATCTCAGCCCACCAAGGAGCCATGACCACGATGGCATGGCAGCCTTTGTTGCCCACTCAACCGGTTCTTGATGACGAGCGACTGATTGCGACGGGAGGCGAAGATTGCGCCATCTTGATATGGAACGCACGGAAGCCAGAGAGCAAGGCGAAGTGCTTTCTCACGATGGATTCTCCGATTGTACGACTTGCGTTTACTCCAGACGGCGCCTTCATTGCTGGCGCCACGTCACGGCAAGTATTAATATGGAAGGTCGACAGCCACTCCATGCCAAGGGCGAGCTGGAATCGGCCACCGCACCCCGGCTGGCTTAGTCCCAAGGGCTCGTCGGAGTCGGACGAAGAAGACGAGCACTGTTTGTGCTGGGATGTAAGCGGGCAAAAGTTGGCATATGGCTCCAACAGTAGAGTGCGTTCATCTTCCTTTTTAACTTGTTCCCATTGCCCCCCCTCACCCCCGGGGATGATGCGAATCAATCTCTTGGTTAAAAAGCCGCGATGCTGACCTTTTATCTGTAGCTTGCTGTAATCAATTTTAGCAAATAGACCAGGATCCCTCCAAGTTGACGTCAAAACATGCGTCGACGCGATCCAGCAGGCTCTGGCCCCCCCCTTTTTACTTGGTTTTATTTTCTTCCCCACACGACAGACGAAAACGGCCATGTACTTTATATATTATATATCGATATTGTCCACAACGGGCGACGGCATCACACAGTAGACGCAGAAGGCTGGGACGCGGACGAAGAAACCGTCTATACCCTCTGTTCTATGGCATCTCGAAAACGAAACATGGCAAGTACGCGTTAATGTTTACTCGGAGACCTTTGTCCCCCATACACACAGCTCTCTGGGCCATGGCCGACATGGTCGAACCATGCTTCATTTGTACATGACTACTTTTTGCATTTTTTTTTTTTGTTGTTTTCTACGACGGGGAGGCGCACGGTGTAGCAAAGAAGGAAAGGCATCTGCCGGGCTAGGAGCTCTGTGCATGACGGAGCATGGAAGACGGAGTAGACGCGAATTCTCTCTGGCTCCCCGCGAGGGGGGAAGGGAAACGGCAATGGCAGCGAGCAATCACTCAGAAGGAGGAGGAGGAGGCCTTTCTTGTTTGGTCCGGGGCTGTTGGCGGGCTTCACTTCGTGTGCGAGTTCATGGCGCAATGGCACGGCAAGCCGATGTAATCATAGCGGGGCGTAAACAATGATTGGATAGATACCATGTTACTTTTGCGGGGATGAGCAAGCGAAGAGAAACCACGGCCATGAGTGGTCAGTCAAGACTTGTTGCGGGGACTGCTGAGCCAGCCAGTCGACCAGTTCAGTCATTCGCACAAGTGAAGCCCTCATCTGCACCAGTCATCTGCCAGCGGACAAAGACAAAACGTAAGCTTCAACATGGTACGAACGTCTTGACAATGTCCACGCCCCGAAAGGAGTTCACGCCCTCGATGCGCGACCGTCAAGCGCGCGGGAAGAACCCGCACGCCAGCGACCCCGAGGACTCGGACGCGCACGAGAGAGTCACGCTGGGAAGCGGGTGAGTCCCCTTCACCATGGTGCACTTCGGCGTCGGCGTCGGCGCTCTGACACCTTTGTTTTCTCCCCCAGGATCAAGGCCGAGCCGTTCGAGGACCGCGAGAGGAGGGGCTTTGCGCTCTCCGTGCTGGACTGCCCCGAGCAGTTGATCATGTATGCCCTGAGCACGGGCCATGTATGTCTTTTTTCGATTCGCGGCACCTTGTCGGACGTGACTGACTGGACAGAGCATCCCCGGACAGAGATTCCGGTTTACAGCCATGCTGTGCGGCTTCGAGGATAAGAGGGGTGCTGGGAAGGGCAAGAGGGTTGGTGGGACGGGGACGTGATTTTTAACTAATAAAGAGCTGTAATTTTCTTCTAGTGATTATGAAAGGCACATGAGCCTGATCAACCCAAGGTGCTTGGGTGCTTGGGTGTTGGGTGGAACACCAGACCGAGAGTTAGGTTACGTGAGCGCAATTGGTCATCGTATTTCCATGGGCCATCTGATTCAAAGATCCTTATATAGAAACTACTCTCAATATTTGTCACGACTATGATAACCCAAAGAACTGGCGTTGCCATCCAATGTCCCAGTGCGCCGTATCCCAAGCTACGAAAACCCGGTCAAAACGCCCAAGAATGCTAACTCTCTATTCCAGATGTTGACAAAAGATGAAACTTTCCCCTCAGGCATACCTCATGCTTCCTTGGTTACCCCAACGACCGTCTCCATTGGCTGCAGGCTGCGGTGGCGGCGGCAGCGGCGGCGGCGGATAAAAAGGCGGCTGTTCGTGGAAACCACGAGAGCTCTGCTGATGGTGGTCGGGGTATGATGCTCCCGATGACTCGGTATAATGAGGCTGTTGTTGAGTCCATGGTCTTTGTTGTTGGGCATGCCCCACATCCCATGGCTGGCCGCTGTTGGAGGATGAAGGAGGCCAGCTGCTGCTCATCTCTGGCATCTTTCGGACCTTGCGCTTGCGCATGCTGCGTCGGATGCTGTTGGAGATGCAGCTGATGATGGCGATGAGCATCAGCGAGCCGAGTACCACGACAACGGGGATGAAGACGGTCTTGTGATTCTCGATCCATGCCTGAATCTCCTTGAGCGTCGAGCTGCCCTCGCACGCCCCGTTGGAGCAGTGGCCGCCGGCGCCACAGCTGGTTCCGTCCACGAAGAATTGGTTGTACGTCATGCATTGGTTCGATGATAGCTCCGGCGACGTGCACGCGAGCATGCACTCCGTGTCGGCACAGGCCTTGGTGTTGTTGCGTCCCGTCAAGCTGTTGGCCAAGTGCTGGCACTGCAAGTCTCTTGACGTACATTGGCCTGAAGCACATTCGAGGCCGTTGCCGCATGAGTCGCCGTTGTTCCTGTGCTTGTCCTCCGGGCAGGCCGCCTTGTCGCCAGGGCAGGACTCGGCCACATCGCAATCTCCCGTGCTGGGCCGACAAACGGTGCCGCTTGATGCGAGCTGACATTGAGGCGTACAACAGTCTTCGTTGCTCGGGTCACACTTGGAGTTGGCGGTGAACTTGCACGTCTTGGCGTCGCAGCACTTGTTGTCCTTGCAACCTGATTCGCCACCACAGTCGCAGTCTTCGCCGGATTCCACGATGCCGTTGCCGCAAATGCTGCCAATCTCTACATCTGTCTGGATGTTCTTGTTGTCGGTCAAGCAGTTTCCCCTGATCATGTTGGATTTGAGACCAGAGCAGATGTGGCCGATGCTGCAAGGCGAGAAGGCAGTGATGCCTTTGCCCGTCGACGGATTCATGATGAACTTGCCGTCGGCATCGCACTGATCTCGGCTCAAAGGGCAGCAAGCTTGCGGGGATGTGCTGTCTTGGCAAGTCCGCGAAACACAATCGTGAACGGCTCCAAACGTGTGACCTGATTCGTGTGCGAAGATCTGCCATTCCGTATCGGCCCTGACGACAACATTGGTGGCTGCAACAGTCTCGTTTCTGCCGCTGCCATCTACGTTGTCGCCAGAGCCGGGCCGGCAGACCATGCCACGCCAGGCCAGTCCGACAGCTGTCTGGGTGGGACAAGTGGTAAACAAGGTCCAGTAGGCATTTTCGTCCTTGGACTCGCCGCGCCATTTTGAAAAGGTGTTGAGTCGATCGTTAATGGTCACATCGTCACCGCATTTGACGTTCCACGGCGTGTTGCCTGGCGTGGTACCGGTACAAGCTCTGTCGATAATGGTGAGATTCTTGATGGCCAGCGAGATCTTGAAGGTGCTTTCATAGATCTCCGATGCCTTGTTGACAATTCCGACGATTTGCTTCTTGACAGCACTCGTGCTGTTCAACGCTTCAAAGTAGTTGCAGTCGGTGGCAATGCCCACCAACGCAACCTTCTTGGTGGTCGGGCAGCCGGCTGTCGAGCCGATAGACTTGATCAAGTTGGTCATGTCGAGGCCGGTACTACTGCCTCCTACATCGTCGATCTGACGGCCAAACAAGGATCCAAAGCCCATGGACCTGAGCGACAGATTGCTCTCGCCGGCTTCAGTTTGAAAGTTGTTGTTGAATTCCAAATTGTCGGCGTTGCAGGTGGAAGCCTCGGCAATGTCGCGCTTCTTCAGCTCAGTTTGGCCATGGTTGTCGACGTCTTGGACAACATCAGAATCGCGCCATACCACCATGACATCTTGGCGAGCTGCGGAGTCCACGTCGGGATCTTTTTCGTCCTTCAAGGATTGATAATCTGATCGCGAGAGAATGTGGTGGTTGTCGCCATCGATGCGAAATGCACCGTCAAACAGAGGTCGTTGTCCATCCTGATGGATAGAAACACGAGCCCAACCGGCCTTGGCCCACCCTTTGATTTCTGAGCGCTCGATGAAGGCTGATCCACGGTACACCTTGTCTTCGGAGCGAGGAACCTTCTTCACTTCTCGCACGGAGCCGTCTTCGTTTAGGTGCGTGATGGCAAAATCTTCGTGGAGGACGTCGTGGTTCGGTTCAAGCGCCAACCTGACTTTTTGTCGGCCATTGTGCAAGGTGAATAGAAGATCGAATTTCGAAAAGGCGTTGACTCGATGCGACGGCGTCTGGATGACAGGGTTTTCGACCAACGATATATAACTGACGGGGTTACGCTTGACAGAGTCTGCCAACGAGGACGTAGCCAACAGCGCAATGCTGGCGACGGCGACGGTGGCGGCGAATCGTAATGTATTCATTCTTGATCACGTCGGAGGGATTGGAGAGAGCAAAGAGAGAGACAGGGGAGGACGTCCCTCGAGACGGAAGTGGTCGCACAGATATCTACTATATCCGATTCATCGATTCATCGATGTTGCTGATATCGGATGTCAAATGATGCACACAAGGAGAGAACGATGGTGCTGGTAAGCGATAATCGTCGTGCTTGGCTCAACGGCTCAACGGCTCGACGGCTTGCGTTCACGTCTGTCGCCGTCGTCTTGAGGAGTCGGATCCAGTTTGCGAATACAAAGGAATGATCTTGGTTACTGTAGAGGACACAAAAGAAAAGCGTGGAGCGATTTGCTGATTTGCTGGCGCAGGAACAAAGTAGGAGGTGAGCATCTGAGATGTCTGGTCGACAATGGATGAGTTATGGCAGTCGACTGAAACCACAACCAAGGAGCGAGTCCGGGGGGGCAGGGGAGGGGGAAGGAGGCAGTGCAGGTTGCTGCGGACGGGTAGGCTTCGGCGGTTGGCTGGTGAGAGCAGTAAAGTGGAGATGGCCACGAACCCAGCAGCAAGTGGCGACCTCTTCAACTTCCTGTCGCTCCTATTCGCTCCACGCAAGCGGTGCCCTACATGTGTTATTATTAATACACATGTGGAATTTGCACCTCGTCGCTGGCCCGCCAGATCCTGATACCAATGAGACGCTGAGATGAACTCTGAAACGCACATGTGCATGTGGACGTGAGCGTGAGTGTGAATGCGCTCGGATAGACTTGTTGCCCTCGATCACTTATTGCAGACGGTTTGTTCTAGGCCTCTACTCCGTAGAACTGCACACAAGGCACTGCGCTTGTAGTCTTCTACGGACTTACTCTGGACGGACTACTCCGTACTACCCTGTTAATTGCCCCACTTGCATCTTCAGAATACAAGGCCCGATTTGAAGAAGTGGTATTTACTGATTGCAACGACTTCTCGTACGGATTACTCCTGGCGTAAAATATAAACCACCCCCATAACATATCGGGCCATCCGCCGGGTGGTGTAAATTCCAAATAGCAAAAAAAAAAAAAAAATTCACTCCCAACCCTACTCCGCCAATCATGTGATACGACTCAATTGAATTCCGCCGGAATTTTATTTTTCCATCCTGTCTTCTTCAATCATCACTCCCAACTCGTCATTCACTTGGCCTTTTTCTCCTGATGGACCACTTCGATGATTTTCTCCACGATGCTCGGATCAGACAACTACGCCAATCAGCTTCCCATCCCAAGTTTACGTGTTAAAAAAGATGGACAAGACTTGTGTGCAAAAACTTACAGTGGAAATGTCACCAAGCTGGTCCTCCTCACCAGCGAGGATCTTTCTCAAGATTCTTCGCATAATCTTACCGCTTCGCGTCTTGGGCAGATCGGGAACCACGTGAATGGCCTTGGGGGCGGCAAAAGGACCGATGCTCTTGCGGACTTGCATGATGAATTCTTTGCGGAGAGTGTCGCTGATCTCATTGCCGTCTTTGATGGCGACAAAGGCGTTGACGGCTTGACCCGTCAGTTCATCGGTAACACCGACAACGGCGGCTTCGGCGATGGCGTGGTGCTCGATGAGGGCGGCCTCAATCTCAGCGGTCGAGAGACGGTGTCCAGAGACGTTGACGACGTCGTCGACACGACCGCGGATCCAGTAGAAGCCTTCGTGGTCGCGACCAGCTCCGTCACCGGTGAACTGCAATTGGTCAGCAGGGCCCAGAGGAAGATGATAAAAGGCAGACAAGTGGAAAAAAACCCCCAAGGAGGTAGGTAGTGGTGAGGCTAGATGATAAAGTGGGAAAACATACGTAGTAGCCCTTGTAGACATTGAGATACGTGTCCATGTATCGCTCATGAGCACCGTACACGGTTCGGGTCATGCTCGGCCACGGCTGCTTGAAGGCAAGCACACCCTCGACGTCGTTTCCGCGGCACTCCTCGCCAGATACAGGATCGATGATGGCGGGCTCAATGCCAAAGAAGGGAAAAGAGGCGCTACCAGGCTTGGTGGGAGAAATGCCGGCGAGAGGGGTGATGACGTTGGAACCAGTCTCAGTCTGCCAGTATGTCTGCGGCACATGTTAGCAAGTTTTCTCTGAATTGTAAGAGAGCACAAGTTTCTCTCTCTCCTTACGTCAACAACGTGTGCCTCTTCCTTGCCCACAATCTCAAAGTACCACTTCCAGACTTCGGCGGCAATGGGCTCACCGACGGAGCCGAGCACTCGCAAATGCCTCATGGCACTCTTGACGTGTTCATCGCCAGCGCGCTTCAGCAATCTGAGGGCAGTGGGAGCCACGTAAAACTGAGTGACCTTGTGCTTCTCGATAATCTCCCAGTATCGCGAGAAGTTGGGGTAGGCTGGCGTACCCTCAAACACAACGGTGGACACGCCGAGCAGCAGAGGAGCATACACAACATAGGTGTGGCCAGTAATCCAACCAACGTCACCACCGCAGAAGTAACGGTCGCCGTCGTGGATGTCAAAGACATGCTTGCCGGTCAAGGCGGCGCCCAGCAAGTAGCCGGCTGTGGTGTGCATGACGCCCTTGGGCTTGCCGGTAGAGCCAGAAGTATAAAGCAAGAAGAGAGGATCCTCCGAGTTCATGACCTCGGGGGCAATGTAGCTGGGCCACTTCTTGAGCTCCTCGTGCCACCAGACATCGCGTCCCTCCTGCATGGGGACGTCGGCGCCGGTGCGCTTGAAGACGAGGACGTTGGTGACATCGGGGCACTGCTTGAGCGCGTCGTCGACAATCTTCTTGGTGCCGATGAGCTTGCCACCACGCTTCCCCTCATCTGTCGTGATGACGACGCGGGAGCGGGCGTCAATGACACGATCTCTCAGGGAGTCGGCCGAGAAGCCAGCAAAGACGATGGAGTGAACGGCACCAATACGGATACAGGCGAGAATGGCCACGACAGCCTCGGGAATCATGGGCAAATAGATGGCGACTGTGTCTCCCTTGCGAACACCCATCTGCTTCAAAGTCCATGCTGCCTTGGAGACCTGGCGCAGCAGCTCGCCGTAGGTGACATTTCGGCCATCTTGGGGCTCATCGGCCTCGTAGATGATGGCGACGCGGTCGGGATCCTTGAAGGCATGGCGATCAACCAGGTTGTAGGAGGCGTTGAGCTGGCCCTCGACGAACCACTTGACATCGCCGTCGGCCAGGGTGCCGCTGCTGACGGTGTCAAAGTCGCGGTACCAGGAGAGCAGCTCGCGAGCGCGCTCACCCCAAAACTTGGTGGGGTTAGTAATGGACTCTTGATACAGCTTCTGATATTCTTCGAAATCTTTTTTTTTTTTTCAATTGATTGATTGATTAATTCATTGTTAGTGGCGGGTTGAAACAGGCGCCAGCCATCGCGGGCACGGGCGAGCGGAAGGATGTTTGCATGTTTAAATGGGGGTGTGGCGCCGTGTCCAAGCTCTCCAACTGCCCAGCCGCCGTAGAACGCGGAGCTTGGCGCACGTCAACCTGAGGAGGTGTATGACTTACTGGCAAGATGGGGTTTGCTAGGATGCTCTGGTGGTGAGAAGAAGTTAGCATTGGTGCGTTTCTCGCTCCTGTGTTCGTTTACAGCCATCAAGGGAACTTTCATGGAGTGCGCGGGGCAGCCAATGGACCGAGACGTGGACGAGAGACGAGCGACGAGAGACGATCAAGAGGATGAGGGTTACATGGCGGACAAGACATACTTGCAAGCATTTTCTCGGGGGGATCTGTAAAGAAGACATCGTGTCAGCTCTGGACGCTTGAACGAGAGGAGAGACTCCAACGTACGGAAAGTGTCGACATTGTGCGCCTCGGCGACCTTGGGTACGTTTTGCTCCTCGGCCATTGTGGAAAGTGCGGAAGTTGGCAATCGTGAAGCAGCAGAGGTTGCAGCAGAGGTTATCGTGATACCAAGGCGATCGAGGTTTGGCTCGAACACGCGGACTCGGACGAGATTGGATGACCTGGGCTTCCCACGTTGGACAGCAGACAGCACGCGGGTTCAAATACGGGGGTTCTGGTTCGGGGAGGTGGTTCGGGGGCGCAACTGAGACCCAGGTGGGGCCGCCCGCCCTGCTCCAGAGGGCCTATAGTTAGTGCAGGGTTGACGTACATAAGGACCATAAGGACTGAGCGTCACCATCATACCCCGCATCCATTACCTGGTGCGCCGCCACTCGCCGAACCAGATGTGATGGCTGGCTGGTTTCTTCGACCATCTGGAGTCCTGCACTAAACACTTGCCACATTACTACTCCGTAGTTTACTTGGGATACCCTCCAATGACAGGTTTTTTGTGGACGACAGATACGCCCCGGGTGGGTGAATGGAGGGGGGCGATGCAAGTAGACGGCCATCACCACGGTGACAATAAGAGTATGCTGGAATTCCATCATCCATGTAGAGACAACGCTGTTGAATCCATCTTGTAACGGTGAATGTATCTATATCTGATAAGATGAAATCACCAGTAAGCACACTATTTGCCAACGCGTGCACGCCAGGTTGTAAAGTGTCTTCAGATCCGGACGAGCTGTTCCGGCGGGAATCTCTCGCAAGGGGACTGCCATCGTGGAATATATTGAGGCGATTCGGCGGGAAGGAGTTGTTGGTATCGTTGGAAACGCGAGCTCATCGCCATCTTGCTGCTACATCTCCATGCTCATGAGATACATCTCAAAGATGCGCATAAACTTGGCCACAAATGCCTCTAAATGAAAAATGACCTTGGTGCCCGTCTTGATTCGATGCTCATAGAATGCAGACCATTGAATAACCTCGCCCTTCAGCCCGTCGTCGATAAGCGCAAGCAGTTTGAAGGTCAAGGTTTTGAGTATCGTGGTGGGCGGGATACAGTGTGTGAGTAGATCGTAAAGCTTTGATCGGACCTGCAATATCCTTGCAGGAGTGTGTTCGTCCATGATTTCCCTGGCAACCTGGCCGATCAATGCCTCCCAATCCGCAGGGGGAATGGGCGTACTTTCTGTTATTTTTTCACTGGCAACGCCGTGTTAGTAATGCCAGGTACGGAAAAGCCGCAACAAGGGAAACAACAATCAAGCATACTTTTGCGCGTGAACAGCCTCATACATGAGGAGGGCCCTTCGAAGGTTTCTGCCACTCTCCACGGCTATCCTCTGATGCAAGCCCTTTACGACCTCCCAGTTCTCCTTCTTGGCCGACAAAGCCAAAACGTCACATATCTCTTCGTGAGTCGGGGCCGCAACGCGAACCAAGAGAGTTCTGGACCGAATTGGTGCAATAATGTTGGCTGTTGAGTTTGCCAAGAGGATCAAACGCAGATTAGGTGAGTACTTTTCCATCGTTCGACGCAACGCAGCTTGAGCATCCCTACTAAGTTGGTCCGCCTCGTTGATGACCACCACCTTGAACCGCTGTTTGGCAGATTGATCTACTTGCTGCGTCTGCGCCACCTCCTTGAGAAGATCTTGAACGACCACTCTGTCGTAGTTGCCAACATCGGACGGCGTTATTTCGAGATGGTAGACTGATGCGACGATGTTGAACTCGAGCTTTCGATTACTCGTCGTTTGGAAGACACGCGAGTCAATCTTGATCTTTTCCACACCGGGCCCGTACAGCTCCTTTAGCGTAGCAACGATTCTCGTCTTCTTGCCAGCGCCGGACGGGCCGTAGACGAGCAAATGTGGAAAATCACCGCTTTGGGCCTGCGTTCAACTGGTTAGAAAACAGGCTTGACCTGGGTACGCGTAAATGGCATGCTCCTACCAATGACTGCAGGCGATCCGAAAGCTCTGGGTGATACGATAGAGCATCTAAAGACCGCGGTCTATGCTTGTCGACGATGAGAGCCATTTTGACCGATGATTATGTATTGACAGTGGTCAGTGGCGGCTTATAGATTGAAGGTGCTCTTTTCAAAAAGGAAGACGCGTCGTGCGCGTATAGTGCAGACTGGGTCGCTGTCCCGTCGTTGTCCGCGGCTAAAGTGGGTCGCCTCTGCTGCGTCGCCTCCAACGTGATGAATCGTTCTGCATACAGTTCCTTGCGGCCTTTCAGGCGGTTCAAACATTATGTTTCTAACATTCTAGTCTCAATGTTCTGGTCCCTGGTATCAGGTCAGGCTATACCAGTTCCTATCAATTGCTCAATCGCCGCGTTTCCACTCGTCACCGTCGTTGTAGCGTCACTACGTCCTCAATGGAAATGAGACCCATTGCAATTCATAGCTTCCGATGCCGTTCTTACACATCTATATTGCATGCCTTTAATCTGTGGTTTACAAAGTCTTTGCAATGCCATGCTAGTCATCATGGTGAGCGAGAAGCATCAGAGGCGCTGCCGGCTTCCGTAACAGCAGTCGGCGAAGAAGCAGCCAATAGTTCAGCTGGGGCAATCTGTCTCCTCGGTCGCTTCAGGTCCTCCAGTGTGACACCGTTGAGCCTCGTGATTCCAACGACTGGGGCGTCCCCCTTCTTTACGAATTCCCATTGACCTGCATCCTGTCAGTAGAGATTCCTGCCTTTCAATGGTTGTCCAGCTCACCTGGCAGCTTGTTTCCAGCTAGACGGAAGGCATCCCGCACAATCTGCTCGTGAATGCGCCCCTTGATCTCAAACAACACCTGGCTCACGGCCATCCTCGTTGCCCAGTGATCAAATGAACCTTTTCCCTTGCCCATACGCATCTGGAAGAATGTTAAAAAAGACTTGGGGCCTCGTCCCCGGGACTACGCGCAGAGTATTGCTCACCTCATTTCCGCTGACGTACACACCGACGTTACAACACTTCCTCTTGTACAGTCGGTACTTCTCGCCGCGAAGACGGACCTTGATTGTGTCCTCGGCCATCTTAAGGTGCTTGGCGCTGATTCTCCTGTGGTGATCGGTCATGCGAATGCCATAGTCTCCCCAGATGACTGTAGTCCCCTTGGTTGAGCCCCCCGTGGCAACTCGAGGTCGGCCTTTGGCCATCTTCTTCTTTCGATTTAGACTTGGTTCCAGCCATGTTCCGAAAACAGGGGATGTGGTCGAGAAGGCTCGCACAGTCAGCCGACGAGCAGCCTCGAGGGGTTTTGACTGCCGCAGTACGGGGGCTCGAAATTGTCTCAAAGACGTCGATGTGCAGAGCCTCAGGCGTTGGAAGGCACTGAGAAAGGCCGATGAGTTGGTAGCCGCCATTGTGTTGCGGTTCGGCCGTAAATAGAGGCTGTTATGCCATGTAAAACTCTCTTTGTTAGCAGGCATTGCACCAGGCAAGATGGTTGCGGCCAGATATCTAAGGCTTCACACCACAGTCCACAAGTCCACAGACCCACAGTATCGGCGCTTGCCGGGAAGCAATTTTACCTTAATTAAAAGCCAGGTCACGGATGTCGCGTCAACTTCGCGTGTACAAATGGTGGGCCGGAGCTGCAACCAGTTAGTGGTTGCACGTCACTCGACAGTTTCTTGGCTGCTTCCCGACTGCATGCCTAGACATTTCGAACCGTGCAGTTCAAGGCAGCATTCGTCAATGACCGCAAGAAGACCGATTGCGTCTCTTTGAGCTGAGTCTTCTCGGGCATTGGCACTCTCGTCCCCGTCATTCCATCAGCGCAATGCCTGATATTCGGTCGTTCTTTGCCCCCAAGGGCGGTGCAGCTCCCAAACCAGCTCCCGTCAAGAGTGAAGATGTGCCCAAAGCGAAGCGAACAAGTGAGATAGTCATCGATTGCTACCGGAATGCTCACGAGACTCTAACACACAATAGAGAGCCGAAAAGTCGTCGAAGATAGCGATGAAGAAGAAGTAGTGTATGTGTTTACCGCTGACTGTCACTCTCTGAGCCTTGCGCTGACTGAAATCAGGAACAATAAATCAGCCACCAAAGCGGCACCAAAGAGGAAGAAGACGTATGTTCATGCGAAGTCCATCGCACTCTGAGAGGTCATTGCTAAGTGGAGCGTAGAGATTTGGAACCAAAAGGAGTGGTAATATCTGCAGATGCCTATTTCGCATCAAGCAAGACAGACACGAACCCAAAACAGTCGACGCCAAAGAAGAAGACGCCGCAAAGGGCCAGCTCCAAGGTGAAAGCGGAGGAGGAACTCGCCGTGAGATCCAGTCCGCGGAACAAGAAGCCAGTAGTTAAAGCAGATCCCCCGCCCCAAAATGGCACAACCACCAAGAAGAAGGCTATAACTGCATACAAAACTTGCCATGACGATGACGACGGAGATGCATATATGGACGACGCAGAGCAAGATGGAGACGACATATTCATGGCTGACATCAAGGGGCGAAGCAAACGTAAGAATGACGAGTACGCGGAGGAAGAGTCGGAAGAAGAGGTTCTGCCAAAGGCCAAGAGAGTCGAATCTCGCGGCCAGAAGGTCGGCAAAGCAGCAGGTGATCGGACTGCTTCTACTACCAGCAAGAAACGCAAGTCTCCGGTCTCCGAATCGGAGGACGAGGAAGAAGAAGATTTGCCCCGAAAGAAGCCAGCGGCAGCGAAGCCCCGAGCACCCCGAACGACGAAAAAGGCTGGTGAGCCCGAGGATGCGGAAATCCAAAACATTCTTGACAGTGTGGCAACTGTCCGGCCACCAACGCCGCCTCCCAAGGACCCTAATGCCAAATTTGATTGGCGAAAGGCTGCTGCTGGAGGTGGAAGCTCAGTTGCTCAGCCCATGACTGATATTGAGTTGCCCGATGGCCAAGAAGAGTGTTTATCAGGACTGTCATTTGTCTTTACAGGTGTACTACAGACGATCGGCCGTGATGGGGCTCAGGCACTGGTCAAGCGATATGGCGGCAAAGTGACGGGACAGCCCAGTAGCAAGACAAGTTTTGTTGTGCTTGGCGAGGATGCCGGGCCGAGCAAGTTGGCAAAAATCAAGTCCCACGGCATCAAAACGATTGACGAAAATGGGCTCTTTGATCTCATCCGAAAGCTCCCGGCATACGGCGGATCTGGAAAGGGAGCCCAGAAAGCCCAGGAGAAGAAGAAAGCCGAGGAATACAAAATGAAACGAGAAATTGCAGAGATGGAAGCCGAAGAGGAGAGGAAACAGGCCGAGGCTGCCAAGGCTGCTAAACGAGCAGCTGAAGCACGAGGAACTGCTGCTCCATCGCAGCCTCCCTCACAAGCTCCCGTACAGCTCCTCACAAGTAAATATGCGCCGACACAACTGAACCAAATCTGTGGCAACAAGGCAGCGGTGGAGAAGATCCGAAACTGGCTTCGGAACTGGCCCAAGGCTAAGAAATACAACTTTCAACGTCGTGGTGCTGATGGGCTAGGCGGAGAAAGAGCCATTATCATCTCTGGACCGCCAGGCATCGGCAAAACCACCGCTGCTCATCTAGCGGCCAAGTTGGAGGGCTACGATGTTTTGGAAAGCAACGCAAGTGACACGAGAAGCAAGAAGCTGGTGGAAGCTGGTCTAGGCGATTCTATGAACAACACGTCACTTTTGGGGTTCTTTGCCGGCGATGGGAAAAAAGTTGATGTTGCGAAGAAGAAGACGGTTCTGATCATGGACGAGGTGGACGGGATGTCTGCAGGTGATCGTGGCGGTGTTGGTGCGCTTGCCAAATTCTGCAAGAAGACCGAAGTTCCTTTGATCCTCATTTGCAACGAACGACGACTGCCAAAGATGAAACCGTTCGACCATGCGGCCTTTGACATCAAGTTTCAACGACCCACGGTCGACCAGGTTCGATCGCGAATCATGACCATTTGCCATCGCGAGGGACTCAAGCTTCCACCCCCCGTGGTAGATGCCTTGATTGAGGGAAGTAACAAGGACATCCGACAAATCATCAACATGATTTCCACTGCCAAGCTTGATCAGTCGACCATGAGTTTCGACCAAGGAAAGGCCATGACCAAGGCCTGGGAGAAGCATGTGGTCTTGAAGCCGTGGGACATTTGCCAAAAGATGCTTGGCGGAGGTCTCTTTGCGCCTGCAAGTAAAGCAACTCTGAATGACAAGATTGAGCTATACTTTAACGACCACGAATTCAGTTTCCTCATGATCCAGGAAAACTACCTGAGGACCAAACCAATGGCGTTGAATGGCAAAGGCTACACCAAGCGCGAGGAAAAATTGAAGGCTCTCGAGCTTTTCGACCAAGCAGCCGAAAGCATCAGCGATGGTGACCTCGTCGACCGCATGATTCATGGTCCCCAGCAACAATGGAGCCTCATGCCTACCCATGCTATTTTCAGCACGGTGCGACCTGCGAGCTTCATTGCAGGCCAGCTGATGGGGTCCAACTTTACATCTTGGCTCGGCAACTACAGCAAACAAGGCAAGCTGGGCAGGTTTGTCCGAGAAGTCCATTCGCATATGCGCCTCAAATCTTCGGGCGACCACAATGAGGTCCGACAACAGTACTTGCCCATTCTCTGGACAGAGCTTGTAGATCGGCTACAGAAGGAGGGCACGGATGCCGTGCCAGAAGTCATTGAACTCATGGACAGCTACTATCTCACGAGGGAGGATTTCGATGCGATTCAAGAACTTGGTGTCGGACCGATGATTGATGAGGAAGTTCGGATTGAAACCAAGACCAAAGCAGCTTTCACAAGAACGTAAGTCAAGAGCTGCTGCATCCCCCCCCCCTGTCCCGGATATATAATGAAAGCACGACTGACCATGTTTTCTCCAGATACAACTCGATGAGTCATCCTGTTCCGTTCATGAAGGCCAGCAACGTCGTTGCACCGAAGACGCAAGCCAAGGAAGCCCCAGACCTGGAAGAAGCCATTGAAGAGGAGGACGAGGGCGAAGTAGTTGAACCGGTTGAAGCGGATGATGACGAGATTGACTTGAAAAAAGACAAGTTTATCAAGCAGCCCAAGAAGAAGGCGGCCAAGAAGGCGGCCAAAGCTTCAGCGGGCGATGACGAGGGAAACGACAGGCCAAAAGGACGCGGGAAGGCAAAGTCCAAGGGGAAGAAATAACATGATTTATCTGGTGCAACATGGAGATGCTGTGAGCCGAATGAAACGCACCCGGCAGTGAAAAAATGTAACGACTGCATTTGTTCTCGGGCACATAATAACGGGAGTGGCTGCGTCTCTGTATTGCATGGGAACCCGAGATAGTTGTATAACGAAACCGATGTTAATTTGCGGGTATTGAAACTGGAGCAATGTTGCCCGATGAAGACGAATGTGCGCGCAGTTTAGATTTTCCAAGCTCCTACAATGCTCGAGTTTGACCACGAGATGAGCCCTCTAGAATCCAATTACTCAGATCGGTGACGAGTCTGTTCCTGCTGCGCGCGGGCAGTGCCATTATCAAGGATGGACCGCAGCGAACATGTGAAGAGCGGTCCGGCCGTGCAAGACTGTCTGGTGCTAGGCTAGGGCTGTGCCTTGGCGAGGTGGACTCGATGGCAGAGGGAGAGGGAGAGGGTGAAGGAGAGCATCTTTACGTGTCTGCTCTGTTTGCGTGCTGGACCTGAAATTGAGAATACGTCTGCGCCGCCGTCGTCTCGAACCTGCGTTGCGGTATTGGCGCGCCAGCCTCCACCACGTGAATATAACCATGCATCCACATCAGACATGGACACACACTTTGTGACGACTTGACGCCCAGTACGACAATACACAGTTCGATCAAATCTTCTTTTTCTTCTCCAACGCCAATTGTAACCCCCCACTATACAAAAATTAAATCACAGACACGCCGCGCTATATACTCCTTCCCCTTGTTTCCCCCCCTTTTGTTTTCCTATACGCCTTCTCTTTCGCGTCCCCCTTCACTTTCGACTCTTAAAAGTACATTGACTGGGTGCCAGAGCTCCACCGTCATCATCATCATCATCATCATCGTCGTCGTCATCATCGTCGTCATCGTCGTCTTCATCATCACCGCCCATATCTGTCTTGCCTTTCGTAATCCCTGGCATGTAGACCCCTTGCCATCATGTCCCGCGGATCTCTCACATCTCGAGGGTCACGGGGGTCACGGGGGTCACGGGGGTCCCGCGGGTCTCGAGGGTCCCTGCCATCTCGCATCTGCACTTCTCTTGGATCCGGCGCCGGATACCCCGCTGGCGGACCTCGGGCATCATAGACAGGCGTGTAGCTCCTTGGTGGTTCTCTTGGATCGCGCGAGGGAGGCCCGGGCGCGGATGCGTACCGCGGATACCCGGCGGGCGTGGGTGAGGGCACGGGCTCGTGACGCGATCCTGGTGCTGGATAGCGATTCTGCATGGGGTGCTGTGGAGGATTGGAGTAGACGGGTGCGCCGCGCTCGTCTCTCATGCTGACGTGAGAGGCCGGATGAGGAGGAGGAGGAGGAGGAGGAGGAGGAGGAGGAGGAAGAGCCGATGTCCAGGCTGGTGCGGGCGTGGAAGGCTTGGGTGTGGACGACGGGTGAGGAGGAGGACCCGGGGCCCATGATTGTTGCGGAGTTCCTTGTGTTGGCTTAGAGGGTTGAGACGGCCACCCTCCCGGTGTCGAGGGTGGCTGCTGCGGCCAGGCATTGTCTCGTCCGGGGGGGACTTCACGAGTTCTCGAGGCCGACCCGTGCCCTCCGTATTGTGGAGGCGGCGGCGATGCCACGTGCTGCGACTGAGATTGTCCATAGGAACCTGGAGGATGATAGCCGCCTTGAGGGGGGTATTGGCCTGGCCCCTGGTTTTGTTGCTGGGCTGACGGATACCGGTGCGATGTTTGAGGGGAGTTGTTGCCGCTCTGGTGTCCGGCTTGATATACTACTGCTGGATGACCTCTGTAGTAGGGGTCACGCTCTGGGGGCACAGAGTCCATTGCCGGCCTCGGTGCTCCCATGTGAGGTGGTGGGTTGGGCGAGCCCCCATAAGATGGCTTGAGCGATGGCATCGCAGACGGACCGCCAGGTGCTCGTCCGTAGGGAGGATACTGTGGTTCGGGGTCCCGGCGCATCTGTGAAAGGGGAGCCGGTCCTGGGGGTGGTCTTCCCATGCTCTGGGGCGGAGGTGTTCCTGATGGTCCGGGAAGGGGGGCGCTGGAAATCTCGGCGACGCGTTTTGACGCTGGAGGAGGATCGTCGTTTAACAATGACATGATGTTGGATGTCTTGCGAGGCTCGGGGAGTCGACCAGGTGTGCTGGCCGGCGTAGAACTTGGCGGTCCTGGAGGAGGAGGAGGAGGAGGAGGAGGAGCATGTCCATATGGGTCTTGAGCCTGGCTGGGAGGTGGCCGTTGCTGCATGGACATGGACGACATTGGACGCGGAGGGGGACCCAGTTGAGGAGACTGTGCGACTACTTGATGATCCATGATGCCGCGGGCAGCGTGAGGAGGCGCTGGCTGCTGCTGCTGATGGTGATGATGATGATGTATCGGCGGTGGATACTGCTGCCCACCAGAGGGATTCCCAGCAACCCGAGAATGTTCCTGCGATGAAGTCCGTGACAAGGACAACGGATCCCCCCCTCTGTGGCCTTGGCCGACACCGGACTGGTGACGATGGCCATAGGGCTGTTCGTAGTGTCGCTGAGGCGCCAGCTCGGCCTCGGGGTTCATTCGCATCGACTGTCGTTCGGATTGTCGGGCAAGTTCGGCGTCACGATGGTCTCGTTGTTCGCGGTCCCTCTCTCGCTGCTGTCTCTCCAGCATGGCATCGGCATGTCCAGGTTGCGTTGGCTGAGCGGCGGCCAGCGGTCTTTGATCTCGAGGCTCGGGGACTTGACTGGCACCAGCAGCCTTGGGCGGCAGCGGCACTCGCTGCTGGTGCTGGTGCTGGTGCTGGTGCTGCTGCTGTTTCTGCTGCTGCTGACCCTGTGCAACCGCCTCCCGCTCTCTCTGCTGCTGCTGCTGCTCGGGAAACCCAAAGGCTTGGACGGGCGCGCGCAAAGGACGGGCGCCAGCACCAGGTGACATGGCCTGGGCCTGGGAGGCGGGTCTTTGGGGCACGGCGTGCGGCTGCACCGCCAGAGGTGGTTGTGGTTGCTGTCCGGGAACTTGGCCAAGAGGCTGCGGGGGGCCTGGGCGATGGGCACGCCGTAGCCAGAGAAGGCCTGAGATCGAGGAGGTTGAACTGGCTGAACTGGCTGAGCTGGTTGAGCTGGTTGAGCTGCCTGCGCTGCCTGCGCTGCCTGAGCCCCCTGAGCCCCCTGAGCCCCCTGAGCTGCTGGTTCCGTCTTGGCCTGGGCCGCTTCGCCGTGCACGTCCATGCCCGGCGCCACAGCCAATGGTCGCGTCGACCCGACTGCAGACGAGTTGTCATATCTCCGTCCTCGACCACCCGTTGTGGGCTGAGGTGGATCGGGCCGCTTCTCGCCTCTGACTCGCTTGCCATCTGATTCTTGCACAATTGCATCCCATTCCGTCTTGCCCTGGTCCTTTTGACGGACAAAGTAGTTCTTAACCTATTGTCCGTGGGGCCCCATTGGTTAGTAAATTTTTTTTTTTTTTTTTTGCCTTCCTCACCCATGCCTTGTCTCTCCCCTTGGTATTACATGACATGCAGGCGCACATGAGGGGGGTGTGTAAGCATGAGCAAGAACTGTCAAAGCGACAGACAGACACAGACGCACCGACAAACGACAAACTGGAAAAAAAAAAAAAAAGGGAAGCAAGACCACAGTACTCACCATCACGGCCGTCTTGGAGCCCATGTGAGCCGCAATAGCCGTCCAATCAGAACCAAAAGATCGGAGCAGAAGTGGAAAGTCGTTGGATTCCGACACACTCCAATAGCTCGACGCCTGGGTGGGAGCCTTTCGTTCGCCTTGGGTCTGAAGAGGCTGAAGAGGCTGCAGATTGAATGTTGTCATTGCTGGCGGAGGTGGCGGTGGCGGTTCGGGACGTAGCGAAGGCGCCGCCGTGACGTCTGCCATGCATGATGGCGAGGCCGCCATTGGCTTGACCCTGTCAAGACCCTGGACAGCTGCTTGTTGTTGTTGTTGTTGTGCTTCTTGCTGTTGCTGGAGGGGGTGTCGGGGTTGGGTTTGCTGCTGCTGCTGCTGTACGGGAGGGAATGATGGGTGAATGCCAGGAGGCATCGCCTGTTGCTGCTCGAATCCTGCCGCCGCGGCTACCGCAGCAGGAACAATTCGGTTGACGTCTGAAACGCCGGGAATCGGGACATCACTTGGTACTCGGGAGCTCGATCGAGACCTGCCCTTTGCTGATCCGCCTCCTGGGGTGGCAGACGACGCTTGACCCTGGCCAGCTTTGGTCGCCTTTCCGTCCCTGTCCTTTTCCTTTTCCTTGTCTTTGTCTTTGTCTTTATCTTTGTCCTTGTCCTTTGCCCGTCGGCGGCCTTTCCTGCCATCCACCTTCTCACCTTGCTCGCCCCGAGCGGCCGCCGAAGCACCACGTCGTCCCGGTGTTCCGGCAGGGGTGGCATTTTCGCTGTCCGTGGCCGGTTGCTCGAACCCCCAGGTAGGGGCAGCAGCTCGCCGTGGTCTTCGTCGTTCCCCGTTCTCGCCCGTTTCTTGATTCTCGTCGTTCTCGTCACCATTTCCAAGCTCCGAGACAAGGGCACTAGACCTCTGTTTTCCTCTTCCGCCCTTCTTCCGCCGCTTAGGCTGCTTCTTGAGCTTCTCTTTCAGGTTGAGATCCTTCTTCATCAAGTAGTAGTACTGGATACACGTGCCAAAGTCGCGGTTGGGTATGACTTCTGCGATTTTGCCCCATTGCTTGGGGTTCTCGAGGTAGCGCTTCTCAAACAGCTCGTTCTCCTCCTGAGTAAAGTTGTTGACGGGGGCGAGAACCTGCCAGGCCGCCACCAGACGATTTTGAGGCGTGTAGCCGGACCGATCGACGTATTGAGCCTTGGCCCTCTGCTCTGCGTCCCAGTACATTTGGGGAATGACGGCTTCCTTCTCGCTGCGAAACTTCTCCTTCTGGGCCCTCAGTTCACGCTCTTTCCGTTCTTCATCCTCTCGCATCGACGCTTGCAGAACCCGCTCTAGGTCGCGCTCCGTGGCGAACCTTCTGCCCGAAGTACGTCCTTCTGGTTTCGGCTCTGGAGTGACGGTACCGGCGGTTTCAATCATGGGTACGGCCACGGAGAACTTGTCCCGGCTCTTGACGGCCGCTGGATCACTAGACAAGGTGAAGTTTAAGTAGTGCATGTAGCTTTCCGCGTACTTTTTTTGCCCCTGCTTTTGTTGTTCCGCTTCCTCCAGGTGGATCTTCTCCAAGTGTTCCGTGACAAACCCATCCGTGACTTCGCTCGTCTCCTCTAATGAAGTAAAGAAGCCCTTGTCTCTCGTCCAAGAAACACAGCTGTAGTCGGGAAGCTCATCGATGGGCGGCGTTCGCATGAATCGACGTACATTTTCCACATCCAGAAATGACTCATCCTCCGATTCCGTCTCATCATCTTCGTCTGGTACTTGCGAAGGGGTGCTCGGCAGCTTTGGCGCAATCTCGGCAGCTTCTGGAATCGGTTCGGGGGGTTGTGATGGTGTCTTGGCAACCTCTTTGGTGAAAGACGGGGCACCAGGAACCGAGGCACCAGATCTCGAAACCGGTCGAGAAGCAGTGTCGTCCTTCTGGACTGAAGGCTCAGCGGTGGCGGGGAGTGACGGTGCTCGAGCGACATCCATGTCCATCTCTTCAGTCTTTGTTACTGGTTCGGGTAGGATTGAGGGTGCTGCTGGTAGTTCTTCTACTGCTGCTCCTTGTTCCGCCCTCTCTGCAACGGTGTCAACTCGTGCAAGCTTCGACTGGTCCGACTCCTTTGGCCCCATGATTGCCTCTTCCACCATGCCCTTCTCTTGGGGGGAGATGGGAATGTCCTCGTTCTCGGGCACCGAGATGTGTGGATTGTTGGGAACAGGCCCCAGGATTTCGGCCAAGCCTTCGCAATCGCTCAGGATCCGCGCCATTGACCCATGAGACAGGGCCGTGTACCGGGCCACAACTTCGAGAGGCAGGCTGGGTTGCGGTAACTTGCTGAGCTCTGCTTCCGTCTTTTCCATCTCCATATCAAAGTAATCAGCCATGTCCTCGTCATCATCTGACTCTGAATCCCTGTCAAGTGTCACGGTCCTCGAAGGTAGAGAGAATCGTATGACCCCAACTGTGGGACGTTTGCGATTCTTTCTTGAAGCAACGTCTTGTTTTGCCGGCAAGGTTCCATTCGCTGCGGCGACATCGATCTTCTTCGTAGCTTTTGTAATGGCATAAGGCTCCGCGAGAGGCTTCAGCGGCTTGAGGCTGACGGACCCTCTCGCCGATTCGGATTTGACAGTAATCTCGCCTGGTTCTGCACTATGATTCGATCGTGCCCTGTTGCCAAATCCAGATCCCTTTGAATTCGTGTCCGCATCACTACTGCGAGGTCTCCTTGCACCATATGGCTGTTCTACTTCCCGACTGTCGCGCCGTGATGCGAAACCTGGCTGCGAATTAAATGCCTGCGCTCTCATCATCTTCGGGGATAAAGGCGGCGCTTTCTTCATATCAGGATTGATCCGTTGTTTGCTGGACGACGGCGGTTGGTGGTGTTGTTGCTGCTGCGCTCGAGGTCCCACCGGGATCGCTGGGTTGTCATGGCTTCCTGCCCTCGCTGAGCCACTCGTGCGAACTGAAGACTCGTTGGTGGTCAGATTTCCGGCAGAGCCAGGTCGTTCTGTGAGAGCGCGAGGACCCGATGGAGGCGGTTTGGCAGTGGAGCTGTTAGCAGCGGCGGTAGTTGGTGTCGGTATCGCCGACGATGATGGTGGTGGTGGGCCACCATCATGGCCACTGGCATTGCGGCAGGGAACCGACCCGAAAGCAGGTGCAGATGGCGCAATGGGAGGTGGCGATACATCCCTGGCTGAAATGAAATGCTCTTGAGGAAAGGATGGTCTGATCTCCTTTTTGGGGCGCATCAGGTCTCGTTCGATCCTATCGCGGTCGTCGCGAGGTTCGCGCCGAATGTCTGCTTCTGGTGGATATCGATCGCCCCGGTCACGTTCGTCCCGCTCTCGCCCCCATCGCGCCTCTTGAGATCGACTTCGGGGATAGCGGTCGCCGCGATCATCGTATGGCGTTCGCCCACGGCCTCGGTCCGATGGCCATTCGCCTCTGCCACCTCTTCCGCGACCACGGATGAAGCTGCCTCCACGCCCAAACGGCGGCATGCCGAATGACGGGTCCGAGTTGGACGACCCGGCCGAGGGCGGTCCTCCATCTCGAGATCCGCGACGCGACCTTTCGGCTTCTGGAGGAGGACCATCCCTATCTCTGTCGCGAAAGTCTCGCGGCGGTGTGCGACCCCTGCCAGGTGGTGGTGAGCGACGAACCCGGAAATCTCGTGAATCCCTCCAGTCTCGATCTCGATCTCGATCACGATCTCTCTCGCGTTCCCGTTCTCGACTTCGTTCATCTCGGTACCTGTCTCTGTAGTCTATGTCGCGATCCCTTCCACGGTCTCTGCTTTCGTCTCTAGCAGGCCAAGGTCTGCCTCCAGCTCCTCCTCGGCCACGACCTCGGCCACGAAAGTCGGCCCCGAAGCCGCCTCGAGGACCACATGGGGCATCGACAAGAGCCTTGGGGCCACGGGGCGGTTCTCTTCGTAACGAATCACCGAACCCATCGCGGTTGGGAGGAAACCCCAACGGATTAGACCTAGCTTCTGCAGATGAGCGACGACGGTCATTTTCGCCATACTGAGAGGTCCTGTCAAAACGATCTGGGGACCTGTCGCGTGGCGACCTGGACCTGCGGTCCGGATCATATCTGTATCTGGACGCCCTGTGCAGGAGTAGTCTAGTTAGTCAAACTCACGATTGAAAAAAAAAAAAAAAAAAAAAAAAGAGAGGGTTTCGAGCCAAGAGAAAAATGTGCCTTGCCTCTGAGAGGTGGGAAGCAAACCCTAACGTGGCGGAAGTAGACTTCACGGGGACATGAGTAGGGGAGAGACTAGGGTGAACCAGCCGAGGTGGCTGACATAAACACGAAGATAAGATTCAGACCAAGACGTACATCAGTCGCGTACAAGGGCAACAGCCCGGTGAATGGGTGGGCAATCGATCAGGATCTCATTCGCGGCTGCCGGACGCAATGGTGCAAAGATGGAATGCTGCTCGGGATGACGGCGGGTAGTAGCAAGTCTGGGGTCTGGTGGTTTCCGGAGCCAGCCTGCCAGCCGTCGAGGTTGAGCCCTTGAATGTAGGGAGCCGCCAGGCGCCAGGGCGTGCACAATGATGAACGGGCAGTCGCGGCGTCGTGCTGTCGTGCTGTCGTGCTGTCGTGCTGTCGTGCTGTCGTGGGCGGAATGCGTCGTCAATGAGTATCGTCGAAGCGCATGTGTGGTATTCGAGCAGCGTCGTGGCAGCGGCTACGGCGCGACGGGCAGTTGGCAGGTCGTTCGGGAGGAGGTCGGATTGATGAAGTGAAGGATTGAAGATGGTCGGCCCCGGCCCCGTCAGCCCTTGAAATGCGCATGACTTGCTCCGAGGCCGCCGCGGTGGTGCCAGTTTGCCAGCCCCGTCAGTTCTGCCTTCACCCACTGACAACTTGTACTACTTGCTATTACGGAGTACGTACTCCGTGGCAACAGGGCAACAGGGCAACAAGGGCCAATGCCAAAGCGCCCAATGGCAGGGCTGGAGATCAAACTGCCGCCCGCACGCTAGTCCATTCTTGGCAACGGAGTCAGCGGACTCGTCGTCGATGAAATGAAGGATTCTTTACTATTCATCATCGCTTTAGCTATCATGGACTCGATCTGGCAGACTTTATCTGGCATTGCCCTCTACGGGGCAGTAGCATGGAAGCGGCGCTGATGTCAAAACGTTTGCTTTGCTTGTACGTTGCGTCTGGGCCCGTTGCACGAACAACGGCAGCGCGTGCATCGTGCATTCATGCTTCTTTCTGTTTACGTACTCCGGTATCCACCCAAACGGGGTCCAGACCCCATTGATCGCCCGCCTACCTTTGTACTCCGTACTAAACCACAAAAATAAAATCCACGACCTCGACTTTGAGACAGTGTGGAGCCGCCCATCTCGAAATCCGATACTCAATCCGCACTTTATGTACTCACTCAGTTCGGCACGCACTCTAATCCGTAGTATTCGACTACTACATTCCCTCTCTCCCGACTTGAATCCATCAGCATGTCAACCCACCACGATGCCGCCCCCCCAGCAGCCACCGGCGCCGTGCTCATGAAATCCGAAGCCATGCCCTCCGACGCCCAGCCCGTCGAGGAGCTCGACTTCAACAAGCTCAAGGGCCCCATTACCGCGCAGGATCTGTACCTCGGCATGCGGCACATGGGTTTCCAGGCGAGTTCTACGGCAGAAGCAATCCGCATCATCAACGACATGGTGAGCACCATCTAAGGCAGGACAAATATGGCCATCACCTCACCTCACCTCGCCCCAATCAATCAATATGTGAACCTGCAAATCTAACAATGACCCAGCGAGAATGGAGAGACCCCGACACCAACGACAAGACAACCATCTTCCTAGGCTACACGTCCAACCTCATCTCCTCCGGTCTCCGCGGCACCCTCCGCTGGCTCACCGAGCACAAGCACATCTCCGCCATCGTCACCACCGCCGGCGGCGTAGAAGAAGACTTGATCAAGTGCCTCGGCACAACATACATGTCCTCGTTCAGCGCCGACGGGTCCACCCTCCGCAAGAAGGGCCTCAACCGAATCGGGAACCTCGTCGTCCCCAACGCCAACTACTGTGCTTTCGAGGACTGGGTCGTCCCCATCCTGGACAGGATGCTGGAGGAGCAGGAGGCGAGTAGGGGGCCCGGAGCGGAGATCAACTGGACGCCCTCCAAGGTGATTCATCGGCTGGGAAGGGAGATTAATGACGACAAGTCCGTGTACTACTGGGCTTGGAAGAACGATATTCCTGTGTTTTGCCCTGCTCTGACGGATGGGAGCCTGGGTGACATGTTGTATTTTCATACCTTCAAGTCGTCGCCGCGACAGCTCAGGATTGACATTGTCGAGGATATTCGCAAGATCAATACCATTTCCGTCAGGGCAAAGAGGGCTGGCATGATTATTCTGGGAGGGGGAATCGTCAAGCACCACATCGCCAATGCTTGTTTGATGAGGAATGGCGCCGAGTCTGCCGTTTATATCAACACTGCCCAGGAGTTTGATGGCAGTGATGCCGGTGCCCGGCCCGATGAAGCCGTCTCATGGGGCAAGATCAAAATGGGCGCCGACAATGTCAAGGTGAGTGGAGTGGCAACGGATTAAAAGGCTTCTTTTTTTTTTTTGGCTCATATCGAAGAAACGCTAATAATGATGCAGGTTTATATGGAAGCAACCGCTTGTTTCCCTTTCATTGTTGCCAACACCTTTGCCAAGGATATATAAAACAACCTTTTACCAAGAGAATGACACATCGACCTGTCCCCGAGACTGGCAAGCAGGATGACACTTCACATCAGGGGGGGTCTGCTTCTGGCGTCAAATTATATTCAAAGAAACGCCCCCCCGCGACACGTCTGTCGAATCATCTCACCTCATTCAATCCGGACTCAGGTCTCTTTGGGTGTTTTGTTCCTGATCATCCCGTATTTGCGCTTGTTGGCAAGCCGTTTCTTCTCCCTTTCCCGCTTCCTGGCTTCTTCTATCTCCTGGCGCTCCCGCAGACGCTCCAAGTCGAGGTTGTCCTGACGCATCCTCTTAATCGCCCTCTCCCCCTCGTCGAGCTCGGTCCAGTGCGCCGCCCTGAGTGTACTATTGGCCATGAATAATTGCGCCATTTGCAAAGGACATACTTGTCCAGACTCGTCCCGGAGGGCCTCCGCTTCAAACCGCAGCCTTTCTCTGGTAGACCGATGAAGCTCGTGCGCGAATGGACCCAAAATGTCATCAGATGGCGAGGGAGACTTATCGGTTCTCTTTCTCTTCCCAGCTGCCTTTGACGTAGGTTCCTGGTTCGTCTCATTGGAGACATCCGGAGACGATGCGACAAGAGGTAGTGTAACCTTGCTAGGTGATGGTCTTGTTTCGATTCTGGACTCGCTGGGTGATGAGATGGTGTCAAAGTATGCACCTCTACTAGAGGACGGGCCGGGGGCAGTTTCGGGCTCGCCGAATGGAATACATGGCGATGACCCGGTCGGCGGCTTGATGGAGGATGGAGGCGTGCTCATCTCGGTAAATGGTACCGAGGAAGCGATGCTTTCTTTGTTAGAGGACTCATCGCTATTAGATGAAACTTTGCCGTTCGGTCGGTCGCCGTGCCTCGGGCCAGCGGGACGAAGAGGAGGGAGGCAGTCGGAGCTTTCTGGATCGTTGTCCTCCATCTTGGACAGCAACACCCGGAGGCCTGTTATCTCGTCGTAAGCAAAATGGCAGAATTACCCTAGAATACTGAGCACACAATGTTGAACATACTGCCTCGTGTCTCATGGCTGTGTCGGATGTGATTGTCGCTCATTGTGCAGTTTGGGGCACTACTTGATCGCCCGTCTAATCCTCGCGGCACCAAAGACAGGTCGGTTCTTTGGTTCAATCAATAAAGGGGGGGGGGCGCTGACTTCTGATCTGTTATTCCCACGCTGTCAAGGGATAGCCGGTGTCTGACAAGAAACGTCTGTTGGAAAGGATCAAATAATATTTATTCAATGACAAACATAATTAACGTAATAACCAACGAGGGTGAAAAACCAAGGATGTGTGATTTCTAGATTATTCCCCATGTAGATATAAAAATCTTGAAATATAGTTTGAGTTTCCGTATCCGACAAAAACCTTGTGCATCGTAGGTTTCATGCATGGGCTCCTTCCCAGAGTCAATTTTCGCACTTGCATGAGCAGATGATGCACTTGGCTCTGCACCTCGACCACGGCCAGGAAACAGGGTGCGACTCTTTTGTCCTCTTTGTGTACATGGTCTTGGCCGCCTGGCACACGTCAAGACTAAACAGCCTCAATGGCGATGCAACTTTCAAGATGGGGCCATGAACACGGGACACGAAGGCGGGCATTCAGATTCCCAGTAGACAACTCGACTCAATCTTTGTTGATCTTGTCGACCTCAAGGCCTGCAAAGCCAGACTATCAGTTTCCAGTTCCGGCAAGTGAGAATATCGCCACCGCCCGCCCCTTTGACCAAAACAAACCCCCGCTTCTTCACATTATCTCATCTCCTCCACCAAAAAAAAAAAAAGGAAACAAAGCAACTAACTCACTCATCCAGACAAGCAGCCTCATCAGCAGCGAAACTCGACGACACGAAAAATGGCGTCTTCCGCCCCCTACACCATAAAATGGGGCATCATGGCCACGGGCTGGATCGCAGAAAGTAACACATGACTTTCCTTCCCCCTTGTCATGAGGAGGACGCCACCCGCTGACATGTTTGTTCTTGTTCCCTAGCATTCTGCAAAGACCTCCTCACGGACCCCGCGGCCCGGGACGTCCACGACGTGCGCCACGAAATCGTCGCCGTCTCGTCCTCGACGTCGGCCGACCGCGCCGCCGCCTTCATCAAGAAGATTGACGGGCCTGCCTCGACGAGCACGTACGGGTCGTACGCAGAGCTGGTTGCCGATCCACGCGTCGACGTGGTCTATGTCGCGACGCCGCACAGCCACCACTTCCAGAATGCCATGCTGGCGCTGGACGCGGGCAAGAATGTTCTCTGCGAAAAGGCCTTGACGGTGACGGCGGCGCAGGCCAGGAAGCTGGTGGCCAAGGCGCAGGAGAAGAAGTTGTTCTTCATGGAGGCCGTCTGGACGAGGTTCTTTCCCTTGAGCATCAAGGTCTGCGAGTTGATTGCTTCGGGGGAGATTGGGACAGTGTACAGGACGATGGGTGAGTGGGCTGTTCCCTATCCCCCCTTCATTCATCATGGGTGAAATCTGAAATATCATCGTACTTGTATTCACCCAAGGGATATTGACACGACTGACCAACCCCCCTGCGTCGGCAGCTGACCTGTCGTTCAACGAAACCACCGACGAGGACAACGGTAGAGTCGGTTTCCCCGACTCCCACCGCATGGTGAACAAGGACCTCGCGGGCGGTGCGCTGCTCGACCTGGGCATCTACGCCCTCACATGGGTATTCCAGACGCTCTACCACGTCCAGCCGCCGTCGTCGTCGTCGTCGGGCAAGGAGTCGCCCACGGTGCTGGCCGCCATGAACAAGTACCACACGGGCGCGGACGAGAACACCAGCATCATCTGCCACTTCCCGCGCAGCAGGTCCATGGGCGTGGCCACGACATCCATGCTCGTCGGCACGTCACCGCACGGCAAGACGACGGCCGCGCCGGCCATCCGCATCCAGGGCTCCAGGGGCGAGATCCAAGTGCCCCATCCCGCGTTCCGTCCAACATCATACAGCGTCATCAAGAGGGGAGGCGACGGCGCGGTCGAACATGTCGAGTGTCCCATCCCCACGGACCCCAAGAGGGACTCGTGGGGTCAAGGCATGTTCTGGGAGGCGGACGAGTGCGCGCGATGCCTCCGCGATGGCAAGAAGCAGAGCGTCACGCTGCCGTGGGAGGAGAGCATCGCCGTCATGGAGACGATGGAGGCGGCGCTGCGGCAGGGGGGCGTGGAGTATCCCGAGCAGATTACCACGGATGTGTACGATGCCAAGAGCCCGCTTAACACTGGCAATCAGTAGTGAAATTGAAATTTATTCTCTCCATGGAAATGCTCCGAAGCCCATGTCGAAAGTAACCAGGGATATGCATGCAACAAACAAACAAACAAAAAACTGCGAACCGGTTCTGTCTACATAGGGAGGGAGGGTACTTGGGGCAACCACGAGGTGTGCGAATATCCGCACCGACCAACTCCAGATGATGCCGTCCGTCTACCCACCAATCCACCAATCGGTTAACATGCAGGATGGAACAGTCGAAGAAAGGAAAGCACTTGATCCATCGACGCCATCTCATTTCGGCCTGTCCGAGCCAAATGGGCCGTTTCCACCTCGGCACGCATTCCCTGCAATGGTGGGGGGTGCCTCGCGATAACGCGATGATGCAAACTGACGAAGCACAAGTCCTGTTCGTCAAGGTTGGCGGCCGCTGCATGGCGGGTCCGAACCATGACACGGCCGTTTTGTCTCTGAAACTTGCAAATGAGGGGACGGCAACGGATGACCTTTGCCACGATTCCAGAAGCCGACGATGACGGTTCCAGAAGCTGCCTTGTGTTTCCAAGACGGCCGCCCCGTGTTTCACATTCATCCCTCGCTCCCGGCGGAACTACCGTGAGCCTCGACGAGCCCGGTTTCGCACAAACACACGATGCAACATGTGCACAGGGTGAACACAGAGGGCGTGCCCACAAGAGCGAAGAACTAACGCCAACCCCATCGGGGAGTCCTCGGCGAGCCCACAGACTTGCATCGACCAAAAAGATGCAACTTACGAAAAGACGTCGGGTGCCCAGAGCAGCGTTGTAATGAGCAGGTTTTCACGTTATTCACAGGGAGACAGGGGCAGGGGATGCTTCGGGATTTTTCGATGCAACGTCGGGAAAACCCACCGAGACCCACGCGGCACTTTTTTTTCTTTTCTCGCCTTCTCGGCGGTATTTTGCCGAGTGTTATGTGCTTGCCGTGACGTCTCAAACAAGAGGATCTACCATGTTTAAACAAGGTTCGGTTTCTTGTGGGCTTTGACGGCAGGCGGCACGTGATGAATGCATTGTGCGTGACGACCCCGCAACCTTCACGGAACCTCCAAGTCGGCTCTGCGACACAAACGATGGAAAAGAATTTGCCAAAGGTAGAACAGTACGAGAACACGGACGTATCCCGGTGAAGCAACGTAGAATTCGAACCGAACGAAACGAGGCCGTCCACCATAATGTAGTCCCCCAACGGAGTACAGTGGGTGGGTGTAGTAAAGTAAAACCCAACCACGTCCAACTCTCCATTCACCCAACTCCCCATCCTCAACCCTCAACACTCAAACCTCAGCTCCCACGGGAAAAACAAAAAAAACATGGCTTCCTACGAAGACACGCACGTCCACGCCGTATACGAAGCAATAGCCCCCCATTTCAGCGCAACCCGCCACAAGCCCTGGCCCCTCGTAACCCAGTTCCTGCTCTCCCTCCCGCCCGGCTCCGTCGGCCTCGACATAGGCTGCGGCAACGGCAAGTACCTCTCCGTCAACCCGAACCTGCACATGCTCGCCTCGGACCGCTCCCCCTCCCTCGTGGGCCTCGCCGCCGCCGCCGGATCCCACAACCAGGTAGTGCCCGCGCCGGGCCCCGGGACGAGCCCGGCCCTCCTCGTCGTCGCCGACTCCCTCGCGCTGCCCTTCCGCCCCGGCCGCGCAGACTTCGTCATCTGCATCGCCGTCGTGCACCACTTCTCCACGCGCCAGCGCCGGAGGGACGCCATGTCCCGCATGCTCGCGTGCCTCGTGCCGCGCGCCGGCAGGGCGCTCGTCTACGTCTGGGCCCTGGAGCAGGCTGGCAGCAGGAGGGGGTGGGACGAGAACTCCCGCCAGGACAGGCTGGTGCCGTGGGTGACCCGGAACAAGGGGAGCCGGGTTCCCGACGCCGGCGCCGGCGCCGACGAGACGTACCAGCGGTACTACCACCTGTATAGGGAGGGCGAGCTGGAGGAGGACGCGAGGGAGGCCGGCGGTGAGGTTTGCGAGAGCGGCTATGAGAGGGATAATTGGTGGGCCATTCTGAGGACCAAGGGGGAGAGAGGGACTGGAGAGGAAGAATGAAATCATGGGTCCATGTATCTTTGTATCAAAAAATAAAAAAAGGCAATAACTCCAAGCACGAACCCCCGAAATTATCAAGGCGCGTCAAGTCACGGATGCAACATGGCAGCCGCACGCTTTTCTTAATCAGTCGAGTATGCTCAATTATGCCTTTCTGGCTCTCTATCAATGAATGCCCCCGTTTTGTCTTGTCCAAACCATGCCCATCTATACATGCAAAAATAAAGAATTCCCCTTCCTAGTCGCCTTATTATCTATCCCGTCCTGTCCCCCCCATGTGTACAATCAGTCAACCCGTCATCTGTCGCTCCTTGGTATCGTCATGAGAGTAAGTTTGTAAAATATATGAGGTGTCGTAATGGGGTCCCGTAATGATATCGCCGCCCCCAATGCAAGATCGCTCGCTTCGAGAAAATTTATCCTTTTCGAAAAAAAATTTGTCCCATAAAAATCAGCTTCGCTCCGTTCTACTTTGCTCCTTTGCCCGTTAACCCTTGTTTAGTCTATAATGCTTTCTTCTTCCTTGAAATTTCTTCTTTTTTTGCGGGGTTTTGGTTCGTAATCGAGACCCCCGTAATATCTTGGCAGAAATCATGGCGTGGAATGTGTCTTTTGACAACCATGACAAAGTCAGTGGAGAGAGCATGACATTCTCATCCCAACTTAGCCCAGACGACGTCGTTGGCTTCCCTCTCGCTGCGTCATTTCCGGACTAGCGTGTCGCTTCACTCTACTCTGATCGATATGCTGCTGGTAGCCCTGAGAGGCTGGCATTGGCATCGCATGTTTGACTGCCGTATTGTTACTTGCGTGTCCTGAATGTGGTCGATCAATTTGGCCCGGGTATGGGCTAACACCCGTTGTGAGTTCCGCAAGACTTGGTAATGGTCCTGGGTTCCGCGGCTGTCCTTGGTGCTGTATCGGGGCAAGACCAGGCCCGGCGCTGTAGTAGAATTCTCCCCCATGTTCCTGCGGCATGGATCCGTGTACCATTGGCCCAGTTCCAGCTTGCAAAGGCGGAGGCGGCGGCGCCCCTACGTTTTCGACGCGCGGCGGCAGTTGGCCAGCCATCGAGGAGCCAGATTGATTCCGAGACGAGTACATGGTTCGCGGAGATGGCGGCGTGATGTGTCGGGTCATCGTTTCTTGCGATTGGAAGTGTACATTGGTTCGAGGCGGCGGTCCTGCTCGGTGGCCACTCTCGAGATTGACGGCGGCCAGGGAGAAGGGTACCACTCCAGCTCTTCTCGCCATATCGGCCTCTCCAAGTTGCCAGTGCATCGCCTCTGCTGCTCTCCAAGGCACGGCCAGCTCTTCTGCAACCTTGGCCCACATTTCCGACTTGAATCTTTGCAGGAACAAAACATGTTAGCCGGCGTCTGTCAAGACAAATTGTCTAGGATAGAAGAAATTCCCGCGGGCGTTTTTATTTGTATGCAACCACCGCCAGACAAGGACAAGACTTTCGGGCTGGGCCAACGTAACTCACCTCTCATAAAGTCTGGCCAGCTTATTCTTGCGTTCCTCGTCCCATTCGCTTCGTCGCTCTAGGTAGTTTTGATAATGAAGCCGACAACTGATAGCACTTCTCCCAGGTAAACGCTTCGAGACATCCTCCCATTTCATTCCGCTCCCTCTGAGCTCAATGATTAATGCGTCCTCCTCTGGCGACCATTTGCTCTGCTTCTTGACTGGTTGATCTGTCCCTTGGGGCGGCATACTACGGCGGTGACTGGTGCCTGGTGCAGAGGCTACAGACCGAGGCGGAGGTGCCGTTGGCTGTCCCGTCGGTGGTGCTGATGATGCCGAGAGGTGCAAAAGATGCATATTGCAATAACCAAGGCATTGATGAATGCTCTTAGTACCTGACAAGCGAACTTTTTTTACCTACCAACGCCAACCCTAGCTTTCACGGCTCACCAACAGATTGTTGTTGTTTTGATGCCGGCAAAGCAGCAGGAGCGAGAGCAATGCCCCACGGCGGAAAAGAGAGCGAGCCTACTAGCTAATGGTGAAGGAAAGAGCACGAAGGGACCTTCCCTCCTTTGCCTCCCTTCTGCAGCAAGCACGCAAAGCCGAGCAAGGACGAAAGGGCGGGCAAGGAGCTCTGAGCCAGATTTTTCAGATCCCGGATTCTGACCAACCCTGGCAACCCGGGCATCTCGTTGGTTCCGACATCGTGGCCGCCGTAGCTGACACCCGAATGAGTGACATATAGATAGGGCTACCCAGCTTCACTATCATGCATCAGCAACAGCAGCCAAAGAAAAGTCTGGCGTCCTTTCAAGGAGCAGCCAGGGGAAAGGGGTGTCGCGATAGGGATGGATGGAGATGGGGGGATGTGCTGGAGAAGAAGGGGGAGGAGTTGTCTGGCAAGTTTGGGCCAGAGACTGATGGGGAAAGGTCGGGGGTGTGAGCCTAACTAACATGGGCTTCTACAATACACCAGACACCCCCCAGGGGAGAAGAGAAGGGAGGATCAAGGAAGTGGGTGGTGTGGGCGCACGGCGATTGAATTGCATGATTCCAGCGTGCATACGGATTACATAGGGACTACAAATTCGTAGACAATCTCTCTCAGACTTATTGACGACGGACGACATGCGCTGTGCGAGATTTTATTGCCTGCTGTAATAATATGTATTACCTTGGCTTCTGCTTCTCTGTCATGTACGGGGTGCGCAACCCCCGAGCATGCACGCATGCACGCATGCACGTAATGCAATGCATACATGTATTCGAAATTGCCATCTACGATGATTAAGCATCACGTTAATAGTTTTACCCCGTATGTACATGTATAATAGTACCGGCTCTCGCAACGCAAGCCCCGATAATGACTATGTCTGGCTGTGGAGCGGTGTGGATTCGATTCGCATGCATTTGATGAATTACGGAATACGGAAGATGCAGCCCGGTGGTATCTAATCCGTAATTCTCTTGCAATCGCTGTCCTTGTTCATAGCGGGCCTCGATATTGACCTCCAGATTAATCATTCGCCAAGTGCACTTGTAACTTGCAGGCAACATACTATCTTTTGCGTGGGCATAATAGCATGAGTATGAGTATGAACATTATAGCATGAACATCAGCAATGCGCGTGAGCATGAGCATGAGCATGAGCCCATGAGTCGGTGTGAAAGGACTTCTGCTTGTGCATGCGCGCGCCGCGCCTGTGCACGCACATACGGCGGGGAGACGTGGATGCGCGGCGTGAGCGAGCGCACAAAGTCGGGCCCCAAGCGCCGGCAGTGGTGGCGGCGCTCCATTGATCCATACAAGTCGACCTATTCCGTACAAGTAACAAGTGTCGTTGTCGTCGTTGTTGTCGTTGTTGTTGATCCAACATTCAACGTTTGAACGTTTGGTTTGTGGTGTTTGTGGTCGATCCCCGGACAGGGGCGACGATGGGGGCGACGATGGGTCGAGAAGCTGCCACCTGCCACCTGCCACCTCAGACCTGCCACCTGCCCGTGCCACCCCCATACACTCGGGCACTTGCCAAGGACAGGAACCAGCTGGTCGCCGGAGCTAGCAATCATTGTTGACGAACGCACCCGAGCGGTTTGCACCAGACACGCACCGGCTCGGGTTCAGACCAAACTGTGACAACCACCAGGCCCAACAACTCACAACAACTCATCACCCTCCCATGCAGGCGAAGCTGGGCAGGCCTTGCCTTGCCTCGCCTCGCCTTGTCTTGCGTACAGGATCCTTGCCAAGTCCATGCGTAGATCAACCAGATCAATCAACGGCGCCGGGCAGCACCAACGCTAGCCCCGTCCCGAGCGATGGAAACCATGTAGAACCCCTAACGTTGATCATCATGACGATTCCCAACGTCTCATCCCCAAGTCCAAACATGTGTGGTCGACGGTCGTGCCAACTTGGCCAACTTGCCCCCTGTTCCAAACAACGTCACTCGGCCCAGCCCAGGGCATGCGGGCCAAAGGGTTGGTGTGAAAAAGCAATGGACAAAGGACCCAGCAACACGTATCTGAAATCGCCGTGGTTTCCCATCCATCGTCCGGCATACGGCATGATGAACCAAACAATCCCGCGTTTATTCACCGAGCTTTGATCTCCCCTTATCTCCCCCTTCCCTCCCCCTTCCCTCCCCTTGTCCTAATCACACAAGACCCTCCTTGCCCCCAAATCCGACCTGCTGAAACCACATGTACATACATTACATTAGACGTGCATCATCATTCCTGGCTATAGAATCGGGTCCATCTTTGATCGGGTTCCGGTTGACGCACAATGGTTCCCCGAACTCAACGCAATGCCCATGTACCGACCAAACTTGACGGGTTCGCAAGCATGACAACAGGACTTCTTCTCCTGCAACCCGTGGCTTCCGATTTATGCGGTGTGCAAGCTGGAGTCGTCCGTGTGCCCGCTCGTACAGTGGTGTCGACTTGGGTATGTATGTATTACAGTATGTAGTCAGGCAAGGACATGCACTTGTTTGTTACAATTAATAAGCGGCAATCCCTTCATTATTCAGTACCGGTTGACGCGGCGCAGTTCCCCGCGCGCGTCCCCCTGTTCGCAACTATTGCCTTCTCAAACCTTTGGATGGTCCCTGTCTGGAGTTATCCATAATATTAATTCCCGTCAAACAAGTGTTGGACAACGCAAGGCCACGCACACGCACTCCCATGCATGCCAGCCCCACCGTCATCTGGCAACAACTCACAACTCATGTTATTGCTCGTGCGGAACGAGCCCGCGGGGGTCAGCGCTCACCCAAGGGCTACAGGGGTCCCCCCTACAGCAGTTGCTGCATCAGGTTCGGGTTTATGTAATCCGTATGTAACGCGTGTAATGCGATGCGATCCCTGGTGGAGCTCTTGAGAAAAGGCCGTCTCTTGACTCGACAAATTTTTTCGTCGGGCAACAAGTGACATACTCGCTCCTGACGAGCTGACCCCGCGCTGTGTCTCCTGGCCCTCTGAGATGCATGGCATCCACGGCATCTTGGCTCATCTCGTTCTACATGTACGATATGGAGTACATACGTATGTATGTACAGAGCCGGCAGAACGGGGCCATCTGCGCATGTAAGTCATAGCATGGCTCCGCACCGGCTAGAGAAGATGCTCAAAGGCAATCGAGACGGCCCCGGGCCTTGTTGCGTGACATCTGACAGAAGACGCACAGGAACGCCCTTCTTAGCATTGCATTTCGTTCATTTCATTCACCATCAACTCCACTTTCCGTCCTCGAGCGCGAGCGAGCAACCCAGCCATCTCCCTCTGTTGGTGACACGATCTGCACCAAGACCAAAAGTGAGCTGGCTTATTCACCCTAGAGAGGACGTGAGGCCCGTACCGAGAGACATGTTGACGCGCATTGCGCAGCCCTCACCGGAAACATCCCCGACTTGCCACACGGGATTGGAGAACTGGCGGTCAAGTTGAGCTGGCAAGCTGGCAACCATCAGGCTGATGGAGAAGCGGGTGTTTCGTTGGTGTTCTGCTTGCCCACGTCAGGGCCAGGGCTGTTTTTAGGAACCGTTCATTGACGGGCTGCGAACCATCATCTTCCGTCGTTCACCAGCACCACCTTTGTGTCATCACCCAAGCCACCAACGCTGCAACTGGGCGGTCCCGCTGCGGCCTGACCCTACCAATGTCCCTTCTCTTGGCTTGCCTCTATCTTGCCTGGTACATAACATAGAAAAGCGTCACTGATAAATCCCAATCCCCGATAAAGAACAATTGCTGCCGCATACATTCACATCCCCACCCCCGTCCGAGTCGCCAGAAGGTCCACCGCTGCCACATTGTGACAACAGGGAAAAAAAAAAGGAGGTCGAGGCCGAGAGGCACGGCGCGGGAACGACAGGCTGGGGCGTTGCCATCAATATGTATAGTAGAAAGCAAACTTTAGCCATGTGTGTACATTAAAAAAAAAAGTTGTTGGTGTCAAAGTGTTAGGGTGTCAATGCCCTTGCTGCTGCTGGCAAGGCAAGCACGCTCGAGCCAAGTTCGTCTCAATAATAAGGGAAGGAGCTGTCGTGGCTAGGTCGGTGGGCTGAGACAGTGTTTTAGAATCTCCATGTTACTCTGCATGATGCTTGCGCCGTAAGAGATGTCATGAGTCCATGGGTTTGTCTTCACTAGAACAACTGAAAAGATTCGATGAAAAACGTGCTGGAAATCGCCAAATTGGCTACTCTGCGCCTTCACAATCTTTTTCACTCAAATCCCATTTCCACCACCAGGTACGGTCAGCTCAAAGGGAGTGGCCATAGCCATGATGCACCTCTCCCTCCCCTCTCGAGACTTCGTCAAGGTGACTCCTTTACATGTCAGCCTCTCACCGATCGTGACCCATGGCTTACGGAGTACTTTGAGTTGACTCTAGACAGCGGGAGGCCAGCATATTAGGTGCATATTCGAAACAGGGTTTATGGCCAAAAGGTAGCATCAAGGGTATCGAAAGCCTTATCCACACAGTTCAATGGAAAGCGCTGCGCCATCATCGATGATGCTGAAAGCCATCAATCTTCCTGCGCCAACCAACAAACAACACCTCATAAGAAGGCCGCAGTCAATTGGGCAGATTCAGCTCTCAGTCTTGGGCAAGGGGCGGTGACTTGTCTCGGACATACATCCAAAGCGATGACACAAAACAAAAGAAAAAGGTCGGCTATACGCCCGTACTTGTGGCTGCTTCTGGCACGAACCAGGGTGAGGAAATAAGGAACAAGGAACCCACGTTATGGGAAATGTGGCCCTGATGATGTATGGAAGAGCAAAAAGCAAAGCAAAACGGAGCGATGAAAAAAAGCAACATTTTCTATGACCATGCTGGCAATAATAGCCCGCAAACGTCCAATGGACTTGGGTTTCTTCTTCACTGAGCAGAGGCGGGATGGGATCATGGAACATGGAACATGGCTAAATAGCCCCTAAAACACAACTCGTCCGTGTTATTGGAGATAGTGTCTCTAACGCCTATTTTTTCCTCGCCACATTCTCTTCGTCTCCTTTCATACATAGCCTCATGCCCAATGAGCTCGGTCATTAGCTGAAATCAGAACGGCCACCCACTTGTTTGTTCTAGTTTATCCCCGACTCCGGGGAACCGCTGAACGAGACCCCGTTACCAGGGAGTCGGTGTTCAGCGGCGTCGCGCCTGCGGATGCAAAAAAGAGCGCCTTGTTGATGTGCAAATCTCGGACGCGAGGACCGTTTGTCTATCTACAGGTACTCCGGAGTTGATCATGCGTGGCGCGATCCCTGGCCGATCCCTGGCTTTGACGCCGCCATCTCCGGGGGCGAGAAGGCAAACCCCCCCCCCTCCCATCTCGAGGCCTGGATACCAACGAATAACATTGATGGATGCCCTATGCGCAGTGTGATGAATACGCATGAACGGATTATTAAGTATGATGCATAGAATCTGTCGGTCAACAAGTGGTTGCGCCAGATTGCTCAAGGCGCATGCCTGTACTCCGTAATCAACAAGGTGCAGTCATCAATACGGCTTGGACACGTACTCCGTAATTGAAAAGTCGGACGACATTGCATTAAGCTTACTGATGAGAACCACGCGCTCTCCGGGGCGGCTCTTCTCTTGCGTCCACACATCAGCACACAACATCAGCATAGATGACAACTTGTTGGAATCGCATGACGGCCAAGGTTGTCGGCGATGGGTCGCCACCCCTGGGCAAATGTGCAAAACTAAAAGCCGACAGGGCAATTGCCGATAGGCTTGAGGTCACTTCGGAGCATCAATCGGGACAATTACTCCGTGGTTTTCGCTTACAATTTCCCAGAGGCGTGCGTGTGCCGTGCGTGTTTGCAGGCAAGCAGGCAAGCAGGCAGGCAAGCAAGCGCGTGAGCTATAACTCGTTGGGTGATATGCTTTGCTGCGTCATGACATGGCCCCTGCCTGCCTGCCAGCGTGACCAGGTTTTGTGGGCACCAACGGTGTAACTGAAGACGAGAGAAATGATCATGACCGAACCATGGGCAAGGGTTCCATCGTTTCGGGACTTGTACATGTGCCAAGTGGCAGGAGCAGGGCTTGTGGTTGGAGGTGGTCTTGATCCGTACGTGTAATCCCCTCTTTGCTCCAACGTCCACCCTGGTCTTCGCTTGTGGTGAGTCCCTGGTCTCGGTGGAGAGGAGCACGATGGGAATGGGATGCCAAGAAAGAAGCCTGCCGAATTACGGAGTCGGCCGATGGGCTGATCGGACAAAGCAAAACGATCCCTGGCTAAATTTCAACAGCTCGTCCACGTATTATTCTGTTATTTATGTATTATTTAATCACGGAGTTCTCCGTTCATTTGTCAAGATGTTTCTCGTCTTGTCTGTCTACCAGGCTGTGAAGGAATGTGAAAGCTCCTACCGGGTGGCTGACGGCTTCATTACGGCGGGCCTCGTAATTGCGAGACTTGCCTATTTGGTCTGAACTCGGTCCCCAAATCAGGCCTATTCTCAGGGCTGGCCCAAGTTGACACCTCACGGAAAGGCCAGGAAGCTGGTCGTCGTGTCTGTTTACGCTCCAGTGGGACAGCCAGCATTTGTGACGAGCGGGCGGTGACTTGTGTTACCCCAGGTCCACTTGCTTGATGTTTGATGCCTTATCAGATGTCGTTGGAACAGGACGCCGAACGCCTGTATGTATTATGTAGAGACGAAATGGCATGAGGAGGCGCGGCAAGGGGAGCAGTTATGCACTTCTGTGGATGACGTCATTTGGTACATGGGCTTGGTTGCTTGAGACCGTTTGATATCTCCCCGATGGTCCGTAGTTCTTGAACAAGAAAAAAGGACCCACTCTTTTACCCTCTCCAATGCGATATCGATGTGCCACGGGTCGAATTCGCCTACCTCGATAGAGCCATACATGTAGTCCGTAAAAAGTAGCTCCATCCGAGACGCGTCAACCCCGCTCGTTCTTGCCGAGACACGGACTTCAGAAAATCCGTCAGGGTCTGGTTCCCCTCTGCACATCTTCGAGCGCCAAGCACTGCCATTTGCACATGTTCATTCATTCAGTCGCATGCACATGCACAATGTTCAACTAAAAGCTCTCGGCTCGTATCGTCTCCTAAATGTCCAGTGCATCCACCAACCTTTATGTAGGGTCCCTTCAGAAAGAAGGATCGACATCGCTCAACTCTCGCCTTCTCTTCTCGGGAATAACACCACCCAACGGCGAACCACTCCCTTTTCCTCCGTCAACATGGCCGATGTTCCTCTGCAGGTGATTTCAGAGAACTCGTCGTCCGAGCGGCGCATCACCCCCTCCTGGTCCATCAGCACTCTAAAAGCAAAGCTTGAATCTGTCACGGGCATTCCTCCTTCGGCACAAAGACTCAGTCTCAAAACGTCCACAGGCTCGGATGCCATCCCCGTCCAAGCGGCAGATGAGGACGTCACCCAGCTGTCCAGCTTTCCACTGGCACCGTACGCCGAGCTGCATGTAAGTTTGGTTACAGCATTTCATTTGTTCATGAGGCAACCCTTCCAGGACCAGGGCTGCCACACGAGCACGAGTGGGACTCTCCCCCCATGTATTATCGAAGCATCTCCTCATCAACCCGTTGACTCTATATATTCCGCCGTCTGCAGTGCATCGTTTTAGTATATATAATACTGCTGGGAACGCTGGGCTGGCTTCTCGATTTCAGCCCCTGTGAAAAGAAAAATGGCGTACATGCGGATTTGGACGGATAGAGAGATGAAACACATGGAAGAAGCCAGAAAGTCTCTCGCTAACATAGCCTGATTCCACTCACTAGGTGGCGGATACCCGACCTCCTGGGGCAAGGCCCAACCTCACCGACACATCTGGCGTGGACAAGTATGAGATGCCCGAGGAGGAGTATGAAAAGAAGTCCGACTCAGTTCTAGCGTGGAAAAAGGCACAAAAACTTGGCCGATTCGATCCCAATGCACCAAACCACGAGAAGGCTAGGCTGGTGGCTACGGAACAAGAAGTGCGCCAGCGTGGCATCCAAGCCGGTAAGCGATGCCGCGTTGGCGGTGAGGACACCAGACGTGGGGTCATCCGATACGTGGGCGAAGTCCCGGAGATCCCAAATGGCGTTGGAAAATGGGTGGGAGTCCAGCTAGACGAGCCTGTAGGCAAAAACGACGGCAGCATCAATGGCAGCAGGTACTGGGGAGAGCCCTCGTCCATGAAGCACGGCGTGTTTGTGCGTCCAGAACGGGTGGAAGTCGGCGATTTTCCTCCAATGGACGATCTTGAGGACATGGAAGAGATATAAACAATGACGACGGAAACAACCCACCATGTAGGTATCAAAGTTGTTGAATCTACTGATTGCAACGACATGCATTCGTCACATGGTACTGATAACGATCAAACGCCTTGTAGACACGCCACTCTTTGTGGCGAAGAGGTGGCCAAATGGCAGCGTTCTTGGACTATTCTTCAAAACCTATCAAGTCATGATCCGCCTCTCAGAGACCACTGAAGGCCTGGTTCCAAATCCGAAAGGCCCAACAGTTTCGCCTACATGACCACAACAACTTACATGAACAAGGCGTTTGCGAGAGTTTATCCAATGGCGGTATGACGAGCTATTTTGAAACCCTGCTTGCGACTCGTTAGTGTGAAACAAGCGCTCTGATTCCTAATGGATATCACGGAACATGTTCCTTCCTGTTTCCAAACAAATAAAGCCCGGTTCTGAGCCTAGTATTGTGGGCATGACCGTGCCATGGACCCAGAAAAATCATTCAACTTGTCGGCAAACTACGGGCCCGGGAGAGCAGGAATTTTAAGTTTACGCCTCGGAGACTCTGTAACGGCAGGGGCCACGGTTCGGGTAAGAGTGAATTGCGGTGCGCTTCTAGGTTCGTCTGAAAATTTCTTGGGGGCCTGCCGTGCGACTCATGCTGCCAACCTCATGTTGAGAGAGTTTCCTGATGAGGAACATGTACAGGGATCACGATACATGGATTGCATGGACAGAATGTGGCCGTGCTGAAATGTTTGTTTGGGGCTTATGAAGGGAAACCCTGCAAAAGAAAGTTTTGCGAAGCTCAGAATAGAGTTGATAGATTCCGGACGCCAGGAGGCATGATGAGCTCAATGTGGGCGGGTTTGTCTCAATCGATGGAATCGTGGAACTGAGCTGGTATTGCCACCTTTCACCTTGTAATTCAGCCACCGCGCCAATCGGAGGCGTGTGTATCACCAACCTGTGAGCATACAAGATGGGATGATGCTCACACGTTGGGTGTCACCGAATAAAAGACCAAAGAGGCCAGCGGAAGGGATCCACCCATGGCGGGATCCAGGGGCGCGACGATTTGGTCTGCGGCTCCGACCGTTGAGGACGCAGATGACCGTTTTCGTGCTATGATTGGCAAATTGCACGACGTGACTTGTGATGTGATGAACCTACGTTGAACGAAGGATCAATGGTGGAATCTCTCTCGACAGAATCGTGAAAGTAAGAGCTGCTGGCTGACCACAGCTCGCGGGTAGTCTGAACTGGCTCCAAGAGCATTCGTGCATGCTATAGTTGTGCTGCATCTCTGAGTCATCGAAATCTTGTCACGAACTTCATCCCGCACCTCCCGGACTTGAATGTCTCGAGAACGGGTCCGTGATATTGATCACGGACCGCAACTCACCTTTTGCGCAAGCACTCGACACGAATGTGCAGGTGACACTGATTCGTGACGGCCAGGCCAGGCCAGGTTTCTGGTCTGCGAATAGCTCAGAACTCGATGGCGTTGATGGCGCAATCGTTGTCTCGGCGGTGGGTGCAAGTTTTCAGCTGGCTGCAGCGAATGAGAGCATTCTGATGAATGCGTGCGTACGTACGTGCGTGCGTGCGAGGCATCGCATATGGGCCGAGTACGGAGTACGGAGTAACGGCTGGTGAAGCGAATGAGTGAATGAATGAATGAATTGACTCTGAACTGACTCTGAGACATCGGCATCATTAACAAACGCAGTCTTGTTGAAGTGACCCCATTTGCTGTAAAAGAGGGTCTACCGCCCCATGCTCGTTTGAAGAAGGAAGGAACGGCCTGGGTTGGGTCTCGGGTTTCTTGCTCGGCCTATCACTTGGCTACAATTGGTTTTGCCCGCAGCGCCCCGCCCCCGACTACCTCCTCCACCCAGTCCACCCATCCACTTCGGCAGCCGACGTCGCCGCGGTTGTGCATGCCAACCAACGTGGTCTGGCCCACGAGTTCCAGTTCCAAGCATCTTATCTGGACTTTACGTCTTTTGCAGCCGTTTGCCTCCTGCATGTCCCGTTTCCCTAATCCGCATCCCCCTATTCATCTGCCATCTCCTCCTGGCGCGCTCCGTATACGACTCGGTGTTGGTAGCGGCTGCGACCACCGTCGCCCCGTGACAAATGTTCTCTTCTCTCGATTTGGGAAAAAGATCCAGGCAGATGACGGGTCCCCGCCAGCACGAAGCGAACCCCTCGATCGGCCCATCGCCTCAAAAGGCCTGCTTTCCGTGCTGTCCTCGGGAAAGCTGTGCTTGCTCAAGTAGGACGCTGCAACCCACCCGACAATCGCGGTATATAAACTGCAAACATGGCTGCCCTCATTGCCAGGCTTTGGTCCGTCCTGTTGGCTGTGGTGTTTGCGTCTGAGCTGGTCCTTGGCCAATATGAGACCGTCACTGTCTTCACTTCTGCTCACCAGGATGTTCCGGATTGGGCAGCACCAAACTCGCTGAATTTGAACTTGACGACACAGCCTGGGGGGCCAGTAGGTGTGCAATTCACCGTGATTCCCTTGACGCCGAGCATCGGACTGAACGGAACGAACACTGTTCGCGGGGTGAGAACCGACCTTTTGACATTCATAATCTGTGGATATGCCAGAATAGGACTTACAAAGTTGTGTTCATCAGCTAATTCAGCGTCTTCGGCAGTCTTTTCATATCGTGGGTGGGCTCAAGGCTGCAAATACATCCACCTATAACGACCTACGGGGAAATGGCACCATCGCCTTTTTATCTTGCGACAGCTCCTCTTCCGATGGGTTCGTCACTCCAGACAAGATGCTTGCCAGGCTGATGAAGGCTTCTCCCTCATTGACGGCCATCATCCTATACTCCACCGACAAGAACATATGCCTCATAACCGACGACGCGCCTTTGCCTTACACGAGTATTTTGACCATGGCAGATGCAGGGGAGTCAGGAAGAGTCTTGACCTACCTCAACGGTACGCAGACAGTGAACTCCGTAGACGGTGCAATCACTGGTAGTACGGGTCACAAAGACACAAACTCGGGGTCGGGCAACGGTGGCGGGAGCAACTCGGCTGTGGCCATGAGCATCTTATACAGCATCACGGGTATCATAACTCTTTTATTCTTGATCATCATTGCCACTGGTGCCGCTCGCGCACATAGATACCCCGAAAGATACGGCCCACGTGGAGGCTTCGGAGGAAGACCGCGTCAAAGTCGTGCCAAGGGGCTTGCGCGCGCTGTGCTGGACACCATCCCTATTGTCAAGTTCGGCAATCAGGACCACGCCAAAGCTGATCCAGAACTTGAACTTGACGCGGCCCGAACGGATGGGCGCGATGCCGCGACGGTCCAAGATGCCGCTGCTGTGGCCATCGGAAATGGACCTACCGAGGCGAAAACGGCGGCTGCGGAGGCCACCGCAGCCACAAAGAGCAGTGACGATCAGAAGTCATCGAAGCGAGACTCTCACGCGGAAGGCGTTGACCTCACAGCTGATGAGTATTCCGAGACTGAGGCCCATTTGGGATGCTCCATCTGTACAGAAGATTTCAAAGTAGGCGAAGACGTGCGGGTTTTGCCATGCAATCACCAATTTCATCCCCATTGTGTGGACCCATGGCTCATAAATGTCTCCGGAACATGTCCTCTCTGGTAAGCTTTGGTCCATCGTTCATGATGCTTGTTGGGAAACCCCATTTCACTTACACTGTAGCAGTCGCCTTGACCTTCGACCTGGTCACACTTCGTTTGACGAATTTTCCGAACCGAACGACAGTCTGGCTCCTCCGCTGGCACTTGAAGGAGAGGATACTGACAGCACACATGCGCCTCATGGCAACCGTTTGACTCGACTTTTTGATGTAAATCGTCTGCGACAAGCCCCTGTTGAAGAACGAATTGAAGCCCTTCGCCAAATGCGCGCCCATGCACAATCTCAGGAGACGGACGCTCAGGAAACGACAGCAACTGATAGGCCACAAGCCGCCAAATTGACGGACAAGTTGAAGGACAAGTTTAGGATCCGGACCAGGGCCCAAGTCGCGAGATAGGAGAGTTTCTGCTGGTCTCGACGTGTTGAATGGAATGATGGGTATACCAAAGTATGAAGATGGCGTGACAAACCACCCAACGAAAGGATGTATCACACTGATCGGCGTTGAGGTTCATAACTTGATAAGATGGGCTCGGGGCATCGCGCGGCGTTTTCGGGAACTGTACTACATAGCAAGGTATTTCTATTCTTCGACCGACTAGAGTTGTTACATGAGCCTGTCTCGTCGTGCATCAGACCTCGTGTGAAGTTTCTCTTGGTAATGAGCGGACAATGTGTCGAGAGCTGAAGATTTCTGCCACATTGTTGTCAATGGATCGCTCCTTCCACAACAACGACGCCGCAGAAGAAGACTTGCTGCCATGTACGTGTCCTTCCTTGCGACCTGCTCGACCAGAACGCAAAACCGTTCTAGGTGCTCTGTGGAAATCATCTCAGTCCTACATCTGGTGGTCGACGAGACGCATCCGGCCTGGTTGACGGACGCACCGTTGACGACTCCCTGGTTTACTTCACCTCCTCGTGTCGGGCAGCCTCTTCCTATACATGAACGCGTGCACATTCTTCCTACGACTTCGCTGGTTCCGCCTCAAGACACCAGCATTGGTATCTCCCGTTGGCCCGAAAAGAAAGCTCAGTTCAGCATGACACCGCCCGTGGCGGGGAAGATGGTGGCCGTGCTTGTGTCGCTCTCGTCAACCAGCGTCCTTGCCATGTTTCTGAGTACGCACCTTTGTTTTCACAAGAACTCGCGTTCCGAACTCTTGCCCAATCCAATGTAGAGTGCCATCTAATGAATTCACAGCGCAAAGGTGCCTGGTAATTCGATCCTGGAGCCGTATTCCGATCGTCGTATGGTGTGCGTTAAAGTTCTTGGCAAGCTTGCTCACAAACAGGAGAGAGATACTGACTGGTTAAGCTAGTGGTCTTCGCAATTTACGCCGACTCGTATCTCTTCGTCTTTTCTTCCGCGTTGCTGCAGAATACTCTGGGCTTGAATTACAATATGAGGACTTGTGACGGTGCGATTTTGCTGTGTCTTGCCTGCTATGTGACCACCAAGGTGTGTTCACTTCCGAGCAACTCACTTAACAGAAAGATTGAATGCCAGGTCGCTGATCTATTCCACACAGATCGTGAGCTTCTTCTAATTCATCCACTGTCTCGGTATGGCTTGTGACAGCTGGGCTGATGCAGCAAAAAAAGTTTACATACCTTTTCTTGGTCGAGAAAGCGGTGCGTTGCATGTGTTCTATCGAGGCACTAGATGAAGCTAGGCTCACTCTCCCAGCACGTCATTCGAGGCACTACGAAGAAAAGAACTCGGTCGAAGCTCTATTTGTTCAATTCAGCCGGTATGCTCGGCGTATATTTATCGGTTGTGATTCTCAACTTTGTGTTGTATGGCATCTCCTTCATCTGGGAACACGACCCAAGCTTACCCGAAGTAATAGTCGTATCGCAAAGCTAAAGGAGGGAGAGTGCATAATTGGTATGAAGAGCTTCGCCATGATACCTCTTATTTCGTTCGATGCGGTTGTGAATGCGTATTTGACAATCATGTTCTTGATCCCTCTACGAAGTGCGTCCTGATTCTGAAACTATACAGCCCCGGAAATTTGAAGATTGTCAAGGAGCCTAACATTATCGCAGAACTCTATTCGTACAGAGATATGCCGCGCACACCGGCAAATGCGAGGCTTCGAACGATCTCATTTCGGACCTTTTGCGGCGCAGCTTGTACCTGTGTAAGCAGCATAGCGTATGTAAACATGCCGAATGACTACCATGGCCAAACGAGAAATGATACGATAACAAGATCGACAGTAACCTCTCCGTCCTCATGTCACTCGACGGTGAACCAGGATGGATGTGTCTGATGAGTTGTAATTGTGATAGTAAGTGCTGCTCCAGTCGTCACTCCAGCGACGCTGTTCATCCGCCAAACTCGCGAGATACTCGCCAGCACCACTTGATTGATAACAATTCCAAGTTTTATTCTCTGCCCTTGTCATCCAATGGGTCACTTCAAAGGACAATGCTGGCACATCAAGCGCCAATTCTTCAGTAGAGGGCTATTATGGGAGAGACAGCCAAGGACAGAGCTCAGCCAGGGCCCTTACTCCCCGCGTTGGCAATTCATCAGCATCTTCAACACCAAAAAGCACTCCTTTGGTGCCTCCAGTTGGAACGTCAACGCAGAGCGACACGCCAAACGACCTGGAAACCCCCTGCGGCGGTGTCATTGTCACGACGACAATCGAGAGCGAGATCAAGCTAGGATGTAAATCAGGACCTGGTCAAGTCAATCTAGGCGAGAGAAATCAAAATGCTTATGCCAGGGCTGAAGAAGGCCGAATCGACGTTGGCGGTTCCGTCCACGACGGATATTGTGGTTCGACAACGAGCATTACAGCTGGTCATTATGCATCCTAGTCCACGAGTCCATATAGAGCGTGGCATGACTCTTTGTTTGTGGCAGGAGGCGCAAGTGCGGGAGGAGATGAGAAATGCCTACTCTTGAATCCTGATGATTGATCCCTGTGTAGTATTACCTAGCCAGCACCTTTGGATACCATTTCGCCGACCACTTGTTGGCTTTTGTCAATGATGAGATGCAGCAACTAATAGTATTTAATTATATTCCATGGTTGGAATTGCAGAGGGCCTGCGGACCGATGATACGTTGAAAGGGAGGGGGGGAGTGAAACATGTTGGTCTATAAATAAAACGTCACGTCTCTCTCCCCCTCACATGGCAAATCTTGTCTCGGTGTCTCAGTACTGGATCGACATGGGAGTCGTCATGTTGGCAACAACACTTTCAGTGTGCACATCATCATGGGAGAAAAGCAGAGTAAACAAATGGCATCAAATGTCATGGCTCATGATGAAAATTTACGACTAATCCGTGGTCCCTCGACTCCTCGTCTTCCCGTCACTCTCGAGATAGTCGTGTCTGTAATTTGGCCATGACGCCCTCACATAGACTTGTCCAGCTGACACAGCCCTTGCGACAAAATGTGGGTATGGCGTCTTCTTCATGTACCATGGAGAAAAAAGTCGGAAACCGAGAAGAAAGAAAACAGAGGATCCAAAATGAGAAACAAGAAAACTTTTCCTTCTGGTCGTCTTTCTTCTGCAGGCCTCCTTGACATGGCGCGACCTTTCATGTCTCCCTGGTGCATCCACTGTGATTTGGCGGAAACGATGATTGTCAACATAATTGGCCAAATATATACACAAGAACGTGAAAGAATGGTGCGCCGTTTGCCTCTATTGCATCTTGTCTGATGCCCGAACCCTCCTATGGCTGCATCTGATGTATCCTAGTCGACTGAGTGAAAGAAAGAAAAGAATTGTGAGAAAAGAAGTTTTTTTCAACAAGTTTGAGAAGAGAGGTGGGTATCATTCCCTAGCGAGTGTACAAGAAACGAATCAAAGTGATGCATCAAGTGTCGACGGAGCATCAGATAGCCTTTACAGGCTGACATACTTGGCGCCAATGTGGCTCAGGGCAGATTCAGAAGAGAGCAGCTGGTTGCTGTCGGCGCCAGCCATGAAATAGGCATACGCGTCAAGGTAGTCGAGAGATTCGAGCCTGGGGATTACGTGGCTGAGGAACTCATCAGTCTGCGCAGGAGTGGCTTCGACAAGAGCAAACTCGGTCAGCCAGACGGGCTTGCCGTCACAGATCTTGTGGACTTCCTCAATTTTGTCAAAGAGAGTGTTGGAAGCACTGGCGCGATCGTACCAGTGGAGGGAGCAGAAGTCGTAGTCGCACTTCTGCTTCTTGCACTCTTGGACCCAACTCGTGAGCCACTCAAGTCCCTCGCCCTTAATATTGCTGTTGGTGACAGAGGGGGCGCCAATCAAGGTCTTCCCAGAGTATGGGTTCATGTACTCGACGTGATATCTAGCAGCTTCGCCAGGGAGCATGGTGGCCTGGCCTTTGTTGTCGGGCTCATTGAAGGAGAGAAGAGCCTTGGCGCCATTGGCAACAGCTTTGCTAGCACTGGATGGCCAGCTGTCGAAGAACTGGTTGTTCTCATTGTGAGGTCCCTTGCCCCAAAGCATGGGGATGAAGTCGTATTTAGCATCAAGACCCTCACGAGTCTGTCCCCAGTTGTACGCCCAGCCGCAGACACCGTTCTTGCATGAAGATCCGACCAGGTTGGCGAGCCGAGGGTCGTTGTAGGCGATACCACGCTTGCCAGAAAAGCCGGGTCTCTTGGAAGAGACGCCAGTACTGCCGGTGCCAGTGGGGTGGGCGGGAACTGGAGCTTGGTCCTTTTGAACAGGAGGGAGCTCGTTCTTGGGTGCCTGAGTAGGGACGACGACGACGTCGGCGACCTTGGCGGCACCAGTGGGCGGGGGACCGGCGTTGGGAGCACCCTGAGTGACATAGACAGTCTCCCAAACAACGACATCTTCTTTCTTCTCCAGCTTGTGCTCGAGCCGGTTGATGTTGAGGGCAGCCACATGGTTGATGACCGCAACGGCGCCAGCCAGAGCAGCGATCTTTTTGGTGTACATGATTACTTGATATATGTATGTATGTATATATATATATATATATGCCAAAATTTGCGGGTACTCAGTCAAGTGTTTCTTTTTGTGCCGAACAAAGATGTTTGATCTCTTGGGGCTACCAATTGGCTTGACAGAAAGTAAAGGTAAATGCAGGAATCTTGTCGTAATCTTTATTGTGAAGGAATGTTGAACAGCGCAAGCGTAACCCGATAATCGGCAAGGCCGTCAAGGAGAGTTGTTCACGCGGTCTTTCAAAGACGCGAGAAGGGAAAGGACTGGTGTGCAAGGCAGCGAAAGGAAGTGCTGTTGCAAGTAAACAAGATCGAAGCTAGCGATCTGTTTCTTTCTCTCTCTCAAGGTTTTCAAAAGGAAGGACAACGGGAACGTTGCGTGCGTAGAGCAGAAACGTAAAGTAGGTGAAGAGAAAAGAAGAAGAAACGGAAAGGTGAAGGAATGGAGAGGTGTATGAGGTAGAAATAAGAACGAGGGAGAGAATGCAGGTGTGCAAGCAAATATTAACACCATTTCCGATCCGTTTCGACGGACTTGAGCCCAGACATCATCTGGGCTTGCCTTGACAAGACCGTGTCCAGACTCGAGCCCATGGGAGTAGGATGAGAAACCGGGGAGGGCGTGTGGGAGGAAGCAATACCAAGTAGTCCGTGAGATGAGTGGTTCGCGCAGGGTGGGCGTGCGCCAGGGGGGGCGTGTCCTAATCTAGTGTCTGTGTGTGATCCGCACGGAGCACTCCGTATCACGAGTATTTATGGACCTGGGCAGGTCCGTCGAGCTCCACCGCCAGCTGCATGGTGAAGCAGAGTCTGCCCTCCTATCAAGGCAGGCTCAACAAAAACTTGGTGTCTTTGCGCGTCGTGTTCCGACATGCGCCAGCAGAGTTGTACATGTTTTGCGCGCACGCGCACACACCGTGCTGAGTGCATTTGCCCACATTTGCCCAAACTTGCATGCAGTTGCAGAAGCATGTATGTACATATGGTTCATGGTTCACCGGCGCGGGTGGATTCATTGGGCGGCTAATCCGTATTAGTCAGTCGACCAAGCGTTATTCGTTCCGCGTACTCCGTACCGTGCACCATGCAATGCAACCCAGATGGCGTCAGGTATTGGGTGCCATCGGCCCTTGTCAGGTCGTTCTATGTACATGTATGTAATAGTCGTTCTACGGATTACGCCAGGATACATAATCGCGCTGAACAATCCGTACGGACGGAGTGTTCCGTACTACCCGGTGGGACAAAGTGTCAGCAGACTGGGACGGCCACTTTGACACTTGTCACTTGTCCGACGTGCTCATGGCAGACAGCGAGCTCCATTAAAAAGTGCAGACGCTCCTAGGTGCTCTAGGTGCTCTGGGTGCTCTGGGTGCTCCAACGTTGTTTCTACGGATGATTATTTACTACTGGCCAGTGTACGGAGTGGACGCACACACGGAGTGTTCAGGAACAGATCAATGGTTGGCTGGACTTGTGAGCTAGGAAAAGAGTGCATACAACATTGCATGTATAGTCCGTATGTGGAAACTAGTCCGTGAACGCGCATTGAATGTGCATCCGCCACTTTCCCTAGTTCGTCTTAGGAACCCCTTTATGCATCTTCTCACAAGGCTTTGTGGATAAGATACATACATTCTTAGTTTTTTTTTACGAAGAGGGTATTAGCCACGTGGACTAATTCTTATTAGTAGCCTTGCTCGATGATTTAAAACACAACGGCTTGTTTTTTAGCCACACTGAAATAGCGTGGGTGGGTCGCTCCAACGGATTAGGACTAACGGCAGATGCACATTCAATTTTTGACGGACGGATGCGCGGTTAACTCGTTCGTTGTAACCCATGTTGTGCACTGTCTCTTTTTCTTTTTTCCGGTTTGACTCGAATCATTCCTCCCTGTCAATCCCCCCCCAGCACAAGCTTTTCGTTCCTGCTTTGGCGAATTTTAGCCACTGAACTCACGCGGAGGGGTAAAAGGGGTGTGGAAGAGGGAACACGTGTCCTGCGTTGTGGTCATGGCAGCAAGTCGAACAAGACCACAACGCCCAGCGCCTACGTCCCCCCTGCAGCACGATAAATGCCGCTCGTGGTTGTCGGTGAGATGCCAAGATGAGGCGTGCCATATTAAGACAATCGCGACGACAACAGCACATCCGTCCATTGCGTAAATGCATCTGGCGAGTTTGGCGGATGAACAGCGTCGCTGGCGTCGCTGGAGGTAATACGACTGAACTCTGTCAGTGCAGCCATCGCCACAAAGGTGTCCCTTGTTCAGTGATTGCTCATGATATTCTTCTTGGCCAGCCATTTCCAAGACCCCCTCTGCCCCCCGTCATTGTTGTCAGTTCTTGACCCTACTTACCCCAAAGACACCCCCCTAGCGGGAGCAATCTCACTTCCATATCGCCGCCGTTTCACAGACATGTCTGCGAATGGTGAAACCCGATCGGAAAAAGCGGCAGCCACAAGGACATCGATAAGCTCGTGGGTTTGCGGGAAGTCGAGGGGCTGTGGGAAATTACATGAACAGGGTGGATCATCGGGACGGCGCGGCGTGCAGTGACTCAGTTTCTTCTTGAGGAGAACTTACGTCTTTAAAAATAAAAGTCCTCATCTGCAGCTGCCAGACATTGGTGGCGTTGAAGCGGCCAGAGTTACGTCCAAGTGGGCAAAATGTAGCCTCCCCCGGCCCCCAGACTCTTTTCTGGGCGGCGCGAAGGCAATCAGGTGATCGACCAGTCACGCATGTACATATGTGTCAATGTTTCCGCCCGGCCATGTAGTCGCGTAAACACATCCAGTAGAGAAAGTTCTCTTTGAGAAGACCTCACGCCCATTTGGCTTGAACTTTGGGGTGAGCCGTGGGAACTCAGCATGCATTTCTAATCTCGCGTCATTGTAAACTCCATACGCTGTGCATAAGCCGCGCGGATCATCAGTGTACTCTCAGCCCTGCCATGCTTGCCCTTGATCGACTTGAGGCGCATCAAGGTGGGCGTTCCTTCCTGGTGCCGGCATCGAGGCGATCCTCAAACCTGCGACCGCTCTGCGTGGAACCTGTCGAGGTTGAGTATTACGAGCAACTGATGGATATCGCGGAGAAATTGGATGTGAACTCCTTCCAAGGAGAGTGCTGCTCGCGACAGGCTTCAGCCCAACGCACTACCTACCACTTCGGTCCAGGCAGATTGCCCAGGATCCGACTCCAAGGCGAGGCAGCCTGCCCTGGGAATCCATACCTGCGGGCAGAGCATCCGCGCCCGCCTCGGTAATACGTTTCAATGGCGACATGCCTCACGTCGGTAGCGAGGGTCTACGGCCGGGAATGGAGGGGAGAGGCAGACGGAGGTTTTGTAACTGATGCTTTCGTGAGATGTGTCATCTTGTGGGAATCTTGTTCAGCGTCGAGAGCGGAGGCAGGAGCGTGGCGCAGGCAGGCAGCCCGGCATACCGACGAAAACAGGATGCGGCTCCTAGCATATGACTGCTGCTGCAATCTCATACAGATGTAGTCAACATAATAGTTGGAGACTCGAGAATGACAGCCCATTTCATGAGTAGTTCCGTAGCTTCGAGGATGAAGTGGATCGCACCAGTCAGACGTTCTGCCTAATCACGTGATACGAAAGTGTCTGATGCCTGAGGTGTCCGGGTCCTCTCGGGCGGGTATTCGGTATTCCATGATCAATTTCTGGCCAAGATTCGGCCTCCCGATCAACCCATTTCCAATCCCACATCTCATCCAACGTCAGCTTCTCAATACCGCCGAAATGCCTGCTGCGTGGAAAGTCACCGGTTTGACGTACGTCAACTGACCCATCCCCCGTGGCTGCACCCCCTCGACGTGCCGACTTTCGACGCACCACGAAGCTCACAAACCCTACCGAGTTCGACAACGCTGACCTTGGATACAGCTACAACCGATACCTGGCCATCGCGGCCCGCGCTGTCCGCCGCAGCCTCAAGGAGGACAAGAGAATCGTTGCCGAGCGCCGGGGCGAGATGGATCTGCGCTTTGCCAAGTGGTCGGTACGTAATTGACAGCGGTGCAATCAATCCGGGCCGTGAAGCGCATGGAGCTGACCCAACACCGCAAACAGAACGGCAAGCAGGGTGAGGTCAAGGAACTTGGTGCCGCCAACACTGCCGCCATGGCTGAGAGCGCTTCCTCTTAGATCAATGTTGGGAATATTGACCATGTGATGGCTGCGACTGGCGAAGTGGGCAGAACGACTGAAGGGGGGGGGGTGCCTTGTCCTAGTCGAGAAAAGGCACGCGGTGCTGCTGTATCATAATCGATTGCTAGACTAAATCAATTCGACTCGGCGAAGCATTTCATACATGATGAAGTTATCGTTGCGCCGCTGCTAATAGAAACACTGGATGCGGCTCTTGAGTCTTGACGGTAGGCATGAGAGGGGGCGGGCGTGCCAATGACCAAAAGCTGAGCTGTCGAATCGTAACCTGAAAGTCTCGTAAACCCCCAAATTAGAACCCCGATGACCGTATAAAAAGAAACGAGGCTCTTCTTGGAGAAATATCGACGCGAGAGTAAAAGATCTGGTGTTGGTCTCTATCGACTTTGTGTCACGCCGACCCCGGCCGTGCATGACACGGCGCCGCTTCTGGGTGCCCCATGCTTACCATCCCGCTCTCAACTTGTCACGTCTCGACTCTCACGTCTCAACCCTCACGTCTCGACCCTCACGCACATTCATTGCATGAGCGTAGCCAACGACGATCCCAAACCAAGACTGAGGCCGCCGCCACCGATAGACTCTGGCCATGCCATCATACAGGTTATGAATTAGATTCACAAAATGGCCGACTACGGGATCGGTGCCGCCGATGGTCCGTTTCCAAAATCTTGAAAAAAATCTGTCCCTTCTCAATCAATGCCCGGTGTTCTGACTCGCCGTGCAGAAATCTCCCGGTTATCATTGGGACAGGGTCGAGAGCCGCCGCCCTTGCCGCCGCCCAGCATACGGAGCGCCGGCATAGTAGCCGTTGACATCACGGACAAGTTTGAGGATGCCGTAAAGAGTATGTGCTGAGACAATATTTTCATCTTAACGTTTCGGCCGGGCACACTGACAGGTTGGGTAGCCTTGGAGCCGGCCGAGCTTGTCAAAGATGGCCTCTTCACACTCTTCGACTCCGTCGCAGCTCTCGAGGTCTGTCTTGTGTGGCGCGGCATTATCTGGGTTTGACAGTTGCACCTGGGCTGACTGCATTGCAACGTAGATCATGGACCCGAAAATGGACAGTGGGTGCATTCAACCCGGCGAGCATCTCGACGTCATGTATCATGTCTCGCGGCCGTTGCATCCGGAGGAGGCATTAGGCATCATGGACCAACTCATTTGCCATGAAGTAAGTATCACACACCGGGTTCTCACTTGGTCTTCTTTGCACGGGCTAATCCCGCATAGATGTCCTGGCACTTGGGATACCCCCTGTCGCAGACAATATTCACCAGTGTCTACGTCGAAGCTCTCCTGATGCCCGAGCCCGGCAGCATCAGGGAAGCTTACTTTGTGCGTCCCAGAAATATGGAGGCCAATGAACAACCGATGCTCGAGGTCCTGCGAGCGTACTGCTTGGGAATGCTCAAGGCGTGCGGTTTTGTGAACGAACGTATCAAGGCAGAGCATTTTTACGAGGTGAGCTGCCATGTATTTCAACGAGAGACTCGTGTTGTACTAACTAACATGACTTGCAGGAGGAAGATTTCGTCCCAAATACCTATAATCGCACTTTACTAACAGGCTTTCCCTCCAAAGAGGTGCAAGACGTGCTCAGCGGTGCGGTAGAGCTTGTGCTTTCCCTCAAGGGTTCGTCAATCCCCGATGACATGGCAGATGCCCTCGTAAGCCGTCTGGACCTGCGGAGCGTCTTCCTGAAAGCCACGGAATCACCTCAGCACATGAAGGAACCGTCCAAGGCCAAGGCACCCTGGGACAAGGCTCTGCAGATTCTCCCAAGGCTAAGCTCAACACATTCTCTGGCATCAGCAGTCGACGACGCCTTCAGCATGAAGCTGCAGCGCAAACTCGCAAGTACCGTGCCTCCACGTCCCATTGTTCAGCTCAACTTTGACGACGCCTTTGGCCATCTATCGCGCCTTTTCAAAGACGGTTCCGAAGTCATCGGCGTCTTGGAGTACACGGACTCCCAGTGTCTTCAGGTGCGAAGTAAATCCAGTCCCTCCCCAAAGCACGACACGCATGTACTCCCGCCATCCTGCATGCTGACGTCTCCTGTCCTCATCAAACCAGACATTCGTCCAGTCGTTTCAGTCCAAAAAGCCCCAACCAATGGTGTACATCCGGACCCTCCTCCAAACCTTCCTCTTCGACGCCATGGAGATCCTCGGATCCATGTCTATCCGGCAACTCCTCGACGACGACCTCTCCATCATCACCCTCCCCGCACACCCGCTCCTTGACCGAGACAACGACGAGATCGAGGCACCCCAGGACCCCCGCTTCGTCATGTCCCAGAAAATGGAGCTCTTCCGCCAACGGGCCGCCCAGCCTTTCCTCGACATCTTCCGCACCGCCTGCCAGAACCGGTGCCGCGTGCGCCGCACCCTCTGCCACCTGGTCCGCGACTGGGAAAATCTCCAAGTCGACGCAGAAGACATTGATGAGATGCTACAGGTCCGCACCGGAGAGCAGCCCGTCATGCAACGATCCCCCCTCGGCCTCGACCCCATCGAAACGTACTCCCTCCCCCTGTCATCCTGGACATACCTCTACAAGCTGCGCCAGATGGAAGCCATTGTCCAGCTCGGATTCGAACTCCAAGTCTACCAGGTTGACGAAATGGCAGGCATGTACTGGTACCTAAACTACCTGTCCAAGTCACGTCTCCAGCACGTCGAGCGCATCAAGACCTTTGTCGTCCGGCGGGCCACGCAGTCCCGGAGCCAGGTCCTCCCCCCTCCCGCCGAGCAGCAGCAACTCCAGCGGTCCCTCTCCTACACGCGACTATCCATGCTCGACGCAGCAGTCACGAGCGAGTTATCCGACGCCCTCTGCTGCGTGTACGTCGTCCTCGACCGCTGCAAGCTCATCAGCGCGCCCCCGAGACCATGTAGCAACGACAGGCTTCGCTACGATTTGCGCATGAGGCCGTTTTCTCCCATCGGACTGCCTGCTCTCCCGACATTCGACGACTTCAGTGACGGGACGAAGCAGCCTGATTCGAGCACGTCTGCACTCCTCGAGCATGCTGAACGGGCGGCCACGAGCGCGAAACGAGGGTTCGAAGCGCTGGGGAAGCTTTCAGCAGAGGATTCCTTCTCCGTGGGTTCGCACGAGCGGTGGATCGGCTCGGCAAAGGCCGCACTGAAGTCGTGTATTGCCACGGGCGTGGCTGCGTCAACGTTGCGAAAGGCATTGCTCATGGCTGGAGGGGACGAAGCTGCTACGTTGAACGTGTTGGCCGAGGTTCCCACGTCGGACAAGGCGTATCATGAGTGGTGGATAGTTCCGCGCATAGTGCCTATTACTTGATGAGTAGTTATACAGCGGGCAGCGGGGCTCGCAAAACAACAACAAAAAACAACTATAAAACTAAAATTGATGACGAAATCTGTCTGTGACCATGGTATACAGATTTACTTGTCGCCAAAAGGTATCACATCCCTTGAAACAGCCATCTCGTGCTTGACTTGGCTTATTTTCCGTCATTTCATCTCCTCATCTCGCTTGCATTTTTCCATACACGGTTCGCCATCATCCATAGCAGCTGTGCCGAAAGGAAATCCGAAAGGAATCTCCTTTGGCCTTATCTTCCTGCACAGTTGACGGGGTTTCAAGCATCTCGCGTCGCTATTTGCAATGTGCGCGGCGCAGCGGAATACTACTACTCATTTACCCTCATGTGTCGTCACGATCCGATTGCACGGACAGTAAGTGGCAGAGTGTGAAGTGAAGCAGTTAAGCTTTGCGGCCCATGCGGAAACGGACAGTCTGCTCGTACAGAGCATCCTTGAAGGCAAACAGGAAAGCTGCAGTCAAGACGCTCTGGGAGACTTTGGGGCCGATACCTATTATTCAATGCTTTAGTTTCAAAGAAGGAAAGAAAGATGAAAGGAATCGAGGCCCCTTCGGGTTCCCTTCGGGGCCTTGGCCAACGACTGAACATACCCTTGTAGAGACCAGCGTAGCCCTCCTCGCGAATCACTCTGCTCAGAGTCTCGCTCATACCCTCCTTCTTGCCGCTGTGGCTGCCAGCGACATGCATCTGGCTCTTGACGGTGATGTAAGGGTACGTCACCGACGTGGCAAACAGCTTGCCGAGCGCACCGAGGAAGAAGGCCGCGGCGGGAGTGACCTTTCTCCGCTTCTCCACGGCATTCTTCATCTGCTCAAAGAGGGTGTACTGAAGAATGGGGTTGATGACCAGGACCAAGGCCGGCAGCACGCCGGAGAACAGGGCCTGGGGCCCCTCCTTCCGGAGGAGGGACATGAGGGTGCCCACGGTGGAGGGCGTCGGGGCCGGCTTGCCAGCCTCGAGGTCGGCCTCGGAGTGCTTCTGGCGCGTGGTGACGCGAGTGTTGACGACCCAGATGGGGTTGGTGATGATGACGGTGGCCGAGCCGGCAATGGCACCGGCGATCATGGACTCGACGGTGGTGAGCTTCTTGCTGGCGCGGCCGGCCGTCGCGGCGGCCTTCTCGAAGAAGGAACGCGTCCACTCGTACCAGTAGTAGTAGACAAAGTTGGTGACGCTGATGCCAAAGAGGGCCGAGCTGATGCCCGAGTACAGGCCGGCGACTCCCTCGCGGGCGACGATGCTCTGGACGGCGTCGATGAACTTGCTCTCGGCCTTCTTGGACTCGACCTGGGCACGGGTGGACAGCGTGATGAGGGGGTATCTGTGTAGCTGGCAATGTAAGCGGGCTGCGCGCGCATCCAATCAGGTACGTGACGTGATTGCAAGAGGGATCGTGAGTTCCGTACGTCAACACCATGGACAAAATACCACCGCCTGCGCCGGCGAGGGCGTGGGCGACATTGTCGTTTTGCGGGATTGGCGTCTTGGTGGCCATTGTGCGCGTCTTGTGGGGAAGATGAGATGCGATGCAACGTGATGCGAAAGCGAGAGCGAGAGCGAGGACGAGGAAGACGACTTATTGCTTATTATTGCTACACAGTGGAGCGAGGAACGACAACAACTCCCCGTGGGCCAGCGGGGAGGTTTAGTATTAAATCAAGATCTGGAGAGTCAATCGAGGAAGAGCTGCAACCCCCCTTGGGTAGTGTGAGCCGAGGTAGTCTGTTTGGCCTTTCTGTGGCCGTAATGAAATCATTATCCTCCGTGTTCCGTGCGATTCCGCAGCCCGCGCCTTGCCCGACAGTCCGTCAAGCCTTGGGCCGGCCTGTGACAACCGCCAGCTGCCAGCTGCTGCCACGCGTGACGCATGTGACTGGCCCTGGAAAGCGGGGCACGGAAGAACCATAATTGCGGAGCAGACCGACCTGACTAGGCGCTAGTACTGACAGGGATTCAAGTAAACAAAATTAGCAAGGCCTCCTCCATCCATGCCGCGAGACAACCAACCTCATGCTGCCTGTTCACGACCCCGTGTACGCAGTGAGCTGCGCGCAACGGCATTGTATCTTTTGTACGGACTACATACGGATCTGTACTCCGTACTCCATACATGTATTTCGCTGGCTATGCATTCCATGTCCACCACCGACGGCACCACGCGTACACGTCTAACGGGACCCAAGTGCGTCATTTGAGCCAAACAAAAGACACGCGAGACAACAAAAAAAAAAAAGCAAAAAAAAACAAAAACCTGTTGCGATTGGGAGTGCGGTATCCATTTTCATCACAACGGCCGCGCGCCACAACATGTCATCGCCGGATCCTCTCAATGATTCGACAATGGCAGACCCGGCTTCGCAATCCCCTTCGTCTGCGACTCGTCGTGTCACTCGCAGTCAGTCATCCCAGCGTCTTGTATCTCTCGACGGCTCGCCCCGAAAGCAGATGGTCGAGCTACAAGTCGGCGATGGAACCTCGTCCAAGAGGCTGCGCACCACAGCTCAGTTGGATGGGGATGACAATGTTGGCAGCAGCGCCAGGCGCAAGTTATTCCAGTCACCTGCGTCGGCCTGCTCAACACCTGCGCGCCAACTGAGACGCCGAACAACCACGACGACCGTTCCTCTTCGCGAGTCAAGAGAGGAAAAGCCGGAGGACGCGACAACCCCCAGGGCCCGAGGCCGTCAACGAAAGTCCAATGGAACTCCCATGCCAGGCGCGGGGACAAAAAGGCGCGCAGGCACGCTTGTCAAGAGGACACCTCGCCGCGCGAGGACGATGGCGAGCCAAGACGACGGAGAGCCGCAGTCCGAACCCAGCGTGCGAACGACACCTACACCAAAAAGAAACCTTCGCCCGCGCAAGACCCCGAACACTGCGACCTCTACCAAAGTAGGAACAGACATCACGCCACGAGCATCAACAGCGAGAAGGGGGAGGCGGAGGCGGCAAGCGCTTGCGCCGGACGAATTGCTCGAGCTTGCAGGCGAAGTGGGCGATATCAATCTCGACACGACACAGCTACCTCCTGTCACTAGCGATGACGAGGTTGACCTTGTGAGAGCTCCATCAGAATCAACAGATGGCGATGCGACCGAAGCCACCGACCCGGCTCCGGCGCCAGCTCTAGCTGCCGCTGCGCCTCCGTCTCCATCCCCTGCTACTGGGGGTCCGATAGAGCCAGATTCCGATATCTGGATGGCATCGATATCGAACGAGGCCACGCCAAAAGCCCCAGCTTGGACTAGAGATGAGATACCTCACCCTCAATCATCACCTCATTTCGCACCCAGCGCTCTCACCCACTTGGGTGACCAACAACAAGAAATTGAGACCTCACAAGCGGGTGACTATGATGGTTACGGCTATGGTGATTTGGCAGGGGCTGGAAGTGATGGGTCATCCACTGATGAGCTACTGCGTGATGCAGGCCCTCCTGCCACGATGGAACCGTCAGCATATGACACCATTGCACACGGCGAGGACTTCAGTATGATATTTATGGAGTCGATACAGTCTTTACACCCAGACTTCAACAGCTCTGTCCATCCAGTCACGCATCAGGAGTTTGGAGAGGAGACTAGTCTCATCATCAATAATACACTAGAGGCTCTCAGGCAAGGTGCTGATGAAGGCGACCCCGAAAACGATGCTGACGCAGCCCATCTTCCTGACCTGCCTGACCTGATGACTATCGCGCAGCCTGCAGAGCCCGATACGGTAGAGGAAGAGGGGGAAGAACAACCACCAGAAATGCCCCAAGAACAGCTCCCTTCAAGAAGAGAGTCTACACCCGCGCGACAATCTTCGTCGCCGCCTAATGAACGCCCGAGCCCCAAATGGTCTCGCAGTCCACGCAAGGGTGTGAACTCATCGCCCCTCAGGCATCGTGTCTTGAAATACAGCGCGATCCAAGCAGAAGAAGCGACGTTTGCGAAGACGACCCCAACCACCGACTCTCCCGCGTCGCCGCAGTTTCATCAATACCTTCGAAATGCAAGTCATCCGGAAGAAGGGCAACCAGAATCTCTTGAGGATTCCTTCTCCGTAATTCCTGATGCTGTATTGGCGGCAGCGACGCCTCGGCGACGGCAAGAAAACATGACCTATGATGACTTGGAAGATGAGGGCGATCGAGTTCAGCTGGACGAGTCACGAGACGAAAATGCGGCCGATAATGGGACGATGCAACATGAGGACGAGTCTTCAGGAGAGGTGGCAGAAGCAGAAGAAGATGGGGCCCAGGAAGAGCAAATCGAGGTTGTCCCGACACACGGAGAAGCGGAAGTGCGCTATCCTGAACTTCCTCGTATCGCCGCCGAGGTTCTCAAGGAGAGGGAGAAACAGATGGTTCACGAGAAAGAGGACGAATTGGAAAACCCCGAGCAGGACGGATTAGACGACAACATGGAGACCGACATGATTCAGCATGAACAAGCTGCAAGTGACGTTCAAGTTGACCAAGGATTCGATGATGGAAGTGAAAACAACCAATCGCTTGAAGAGGCCTTTCATCGAGAAGAGCCAGCAGAGCCAGAAGCGCAAGCAGAAGTGGCAGCCGATCCCGAGCCCAGCCTGTTCGTAGCTGATGAAGAGGACGAAGAGGAAGATGAAAGCCTAAAAGACTACCAAGTTGGAGAGTACATGGTCGACTCAGGGGGGGATCAACAAGACTCCGGAGGAAGTGAGGATGTAGTCAACATCTTCCAGGAAGAGGCCGAGGTTGAAGAAGTGGAGGACGCCGAGGACGTCGAAGAAGATATGGCAGAACAAGGCTTCCAGGAAGAGGCCGAGGTTGAAGAAGTGGAGGACGCCGAGGACGTCGAAGAAGATATGGCAGAACAAGGCGTCCAAGAAGTAGACGATGGACAAGAGCAGGAAGAACAAGAAGTAGAAGACGGCTTCGACAACGAGATGGCTGAAGCCATGGAGGCAGCGGTTCAAGCGGAGGAAGAGCGTGCCATCACAGCAGCAGCGTCGGACCAAGCTCGCCTGCCTACGCCAGATGACACGCCGCCACAAGTTGATATCCAGACATCTGACCAAGCCGGCTACAAATCAAATCGAAGCTCGCGGTCTTTGTCGAAAATGAGGTCGTCACCTAGATCTCCCGAGCAGTTTGGCGGCAATTCTCGCCTCGCTGCCGAACAGCCTGTGCCTTCAATCCGACCTTCGTCCAGGCTTGCATCTTCACCAAGGTATCCTGGCCGTATCGGAGATACTCGCCTTCCTGTTGCTGAAAAACGACATGAAGAAGTACAGGAATTTGAGATTGAGCAGGCAGAAGATGACCTGATGGAGGATGACGACCAAATGGAGCATGCCCAGATGGAGCATGAGGAACTGGGGGATGAAGAAATGCAAGACAATCTGCAAGAAGAAGAAGAGGAGGAGGAGGAGGAGGAGGAGGAGGAACGAGGGGAGGAAGATAAGGGAGAAACAGATGTTCATGATCCAATTGTTCGAACAGAGCCCCAGCCTGACCCCGAACTGGGACAACCAGTAGCACCCATTGACTTTACTCGACGATCGTTCGACGCGACTCCTCTGAATCGAGTCTCCTCGCCGTTGCAAGAACCTCAGTCGCTACAACACGAAACATCTCTGAGCAAAACGGTGCGGCCACACCTGTCGGCAATTGTTCGAGCAGGGCAAGTCCTCCAGAGCATCACCTCGGATCCGCCATCTCCCGAGAGCCGTGAGAAACAGCTGGGAAGTCCTTTCAGGCGACCCGGAAGCAAAGATTCATGGACCGGATCTCGAGACAGCCAGACTAGTCGTCGAACAAGTCGGAGTCCCTTGCAGCCACGTAATACTGCTGCGGCTGCTGCAAAGCGGAACAGTCCTGCCCAAGAGGAGACTCCTGACCCCTTTGCGGCGACGAATGCACACACTGCTGCTGCCTTTGAAGACTCGGCTCGGCATAGCGTAGAGCCGTCTATTGACAAGGGAAGATCGCCTTTGCGACAGTCTCCAGCGAGCTCAATGCGTGTCACGCCGCCGAGCGATGGGGCCATGAGCTGGGTTGCCAGAGAGGGACCCATCAGCCCAAATCTGCGAGGCGACAATTCGTTACGAGAGGCTGCTGGGCTACCTGAGCACGGAGTAGGACCCGATCTCGCGGAGAAGAACCCTGAGACCTTCCAGAAACCTGTACACGAGCCTGTACACGAGCCTGTACACGAGCCATCGCGGGAAGTGAGCCTCAAGCCCCGAGAGGAAGCGGACGCTGACCAGGAGATACGGGATGATGACACAGACATCTGGGAGTTAGAGGCGCAGCGTGAGACTCCTCGTCCACCAAGACAACAATCATTCGGAAAACGCGTCGCCCCAAGTAATCAGCGTCGTGGCGCGATCCCGAGTCCATGGACCAAGAAAAGCATCCATCGACCGGCGACTTCACGGATGATTTCGCAGTCGGTGCCGGACCTATCTCATCTGACGGAAGAGCCGAGTTGTATTCAAGACCAGGCTGCCCAGTCCAGCGAGCCAGACGAGTACTCGCTTCTCGCTCAAAGACAGCAGGAGGAAGAAGAGGCAGCCAAGAAGGCTTCCCAGGCACCCGCGTCCGCTGTCAAGGACAAGCGATTCGATCTGTCTTCATTCTTCTCTTCTCCTGCAGCAATCCCTGGTATGCTTGCCCAGAAGTTTATGCCAACAAAGTCACAGCCTGCCACGCAGGAACCACCGGCTCCGATGTCCATGGCCCAACGGGCACCCCCAGTGGTCCCCACGAGCTCCATGTTTCCGCAAATCCCGCAGAAGGAGTTTCGCCCTGACAGCAGTGCGAGAAGTGCTTTGTTCTCGCCTGCTCGCCGGAGGCAACCAGATGTTGCTACATCACCGACGCAACCGCAACCGCGACGACAACAGCAGCAGCAGCAGCAGCAGCAGCAAGAACAACAACAACAGCAGCAGCAGCAAGAACAACAAGAACAAGAAGAAGAAGAAGAAGAGCCACCTTCGCTGCAGCAGCCACAGCAACAGCAACCAGCAGCGCCCGTGGTTGAAAGATCCTCGTCTCCAGCCACGCCCGAGCACATCTCCGTGCCCCTTGACGCGCGAAAGCAAAACTTCGCACCTCGGCCCCGACAGACCAGTCAATCCTTCTTCCAGCCGTCCTCCGACCGCTCTGCAGCCGTCACCCCTCCCCGCATGCAGCTCTCCCTCGCGGACATCCACCGCTGGACCCAGCAGACGTCCAACGCCAGCGAGGCATCTTCTGATTTCCACCGGCCTCTCCTCCGGCCTCTCCCTCCCAGGAACGCGTCTCCCACCAAGTCTGCTCTCCGGTCCCCCCTGAAACCCCATACTCCCGGCCGAGTCGTCGAGTTCACAAGCAGCGTCCTCTCGCCCGCCGAGCAAGCCCGCGCGCGTCACGACCCCTTCTCCCATCAACCTGTCCTCGACCCAAACCCAGACGACAAGGAGAACAGCTCCATCAACGACGTCTCCATGGAAGATGCACCCCCCCTTCCAACACAGGCAGCTCAGCCACTCTCCCAAACAACCTGGACCCGCAGACACTGGCTCCTCCTCGACGAGCTCCTCCAGCTCCGTCGGCGACAGCCGTTCCCCATTCCATACACGCGACGAGCAGACAAGTATCTCGGCAAGATGGTTAAAAGCCACGGGGAGAGCATGGCGCTGCAGCGATGGCACCTAGACTGTGTGGATGCGTTCAAAGCCAAAGTAGGCGGGTGGGATGAAGGTGTCTTGGCAAAGAGGTTGTTTGCGCTGATACTGGGCGAGCAGAAGAGGAAAAGGAAGCAGAGACCCATGTTCCATTGACCGCGGCGCAACGGAACAGGAATGGCAATGATGATGGTTTTTGGGGGTTTTTATTTTAAGAAATTACTTTTGGTATATTCATCGTTGGGACATGTGGTTTATATGTTGTTTGCGAGGTGGATACGTGTTTTTTGGGTGGTGTTTAGGATATGGTGTTGGGTCGCTACTTTGTGATTCATGATACCACTTTGTTAGGTCTGATTAGCGATGGCCGACTGATTACACTCAATGGCAATCAATTCACAGTGTCATCACAATACAAGCGCGCATGCATGGACAAAGCCTTCTTAAACGCCATATCTACCACGACATGATACAGTACGAAATTTTTTTTTTTTAAAATAAAATAAAACTTTTGCATCTACTCTAGCATGGACGCCTGGTTCGTATACAGAACGTCCACCACACCGCTCAGCTTATCAATTGTTGCCAATGCGGCGTCATACGACTCGTCCCGGTGTGTCTCGTCGTAAATGATCAGACAGCCTGCTCCCTGGTCCAGCACACCAATGATGATCTTGTCGAGAATCATCTGCGATAGCTTCCTCTCCACCTGCTGGGTGTCGAGGCCGACCATCTTGGCGATATGGTCAATTTCGACGCGGGAAAACGGCTCAATGATCTTGATGAGGTTCTGCTCCAACATGGCGTCGTACAGTCGGCGGAGGTGGTTGCGGATGAAGGCGTCGCTGCCCAGCTCGTAGCGGTAGGCGGACAGGGCACGCTCGTATTCCTCCAGGGAGCGGTTGGAGTGGGCCCTGGCAATGGCCTTCATGGCTTCGAGGTTCTTGCCGGCATACTTGACGGCTTGCTTCGACGTCATGAGCTGGTTGACGTCGTCTGCGAGATTGAGCATGATCTTGCAGAGGAGCATGTACTGCAGCGCAGCCTGGGCCTTGGTGCTCTCGTCCAGGCTGTGGTAGCCGTCGAGCGCCTCGATGAAGTAGGAGAAGGCCGTGGTGAAGTCCTTTTCTTCGGCGTGGAGCATACCGCTCTGCATGTCGAGGTTGGCTTGCAGCGTCGGCGGGGTGTAGACACTCGCGGCGCTGGTTCGCGCCGTTGTCAAAGCTGCACGGGCTTTGGGGATGTTGCCCAGGGCGTGGTACACTCTTGATTCGAGGAGCTGGACTTCAACCAGCCGCAGCTTGTCGTCGAGCCGCTTCAGCTCACGCAGGAGGCTGTTGATGAGGGTGAGCGCGTCGTAGTATGCTTGCTTGGTCATGTGAAGGGCGACGAGGCGGACCTCGAGATCCTGGCGCTGGAAGGCGCGTCTCTCGGCCGTGGCCCACTCGATACAGTCCTTTGTGATGTAGACCTCTGTATCGGTGCTGTTGGGGATCTCTTTGAAGAGATCCAAGAGTTGTCGCACTGCAGTGGGTGGAGTCAGTTGTGATTCGTTTCCATCATGTCATGGAAACTTTGGCGGTGACGTACCGAGCTTGGATGATTTCGCCTTGGCAAAGGATGACAATACTGAACGACTCTCTCGTACAAGGTCTACCAACTCTTGTGCCTTCCTGCGCGTTTTTGTTAGTTTTGTTTGGCCCAAATCTACGCCTTGCTCGGTACATGGTGCTGTTCCCATGGCAGCAGGCCCGAGTCTCGTCACTTACTTCTCATCTCGGTACAGCTCCCCCAAGCTAGTCAACGCCGACTCATACTCTCGAGTGGCCGCGTCGGATGTGGCAGCAGGAGGCTTGGAAGTGATTTCTTTGTAGATGGCCTCGGCCTTTCGCGGGTCTGTCTTGGCCAGCTTCTGGGCTTCTTGGAGCCGGCTTGAGTCGGCGGCCGCCATGTCTGGAGATTGTGCGTGTCCGTGGTGAGGAGGCGACTTGATTGGCAGGTGCCGACAGTTCAACGGACTAGCGAAGCGGTGTGCGTGTTGCGAAGGGATGGCGGAATTCAATGCTGATGAAGCAATGGAAAACGACTTGGAGCTCCCGATGCAAGCAAGAGTCCATCCAGCACGACTTCTGCCCGCCAGGTTGCCACAGCGCGCGTGTCGCAGGCCGACAGCCGCCTAGCCAAGCCAGTGCCGCAGCTGCCAGCCGCCTGCCTGCCCCGGCCGAGACCTAGCAACCTGTCATGGATGGAGGAGCGGTCCGTAGTTAGTCCGCCTCCTTTGGCGCTCCTTTGCCTCCGTCATTCGGCATCGAATTTTCTGATTCCCGACAAAGCCACTTCACTGTATGCTTACCATTGAACTATCCGCCTCCTCACAGCATCATCATACCGCATTCCACAATGTTGCGCCAGGCCTTTTCTACGTCTTCTAGAGCTTTGCGCTCCGCTCCTCGCCTTGCAGCCAACCAGCCCATGCTGCGCACTCGGTTCCAGAATGCTCCTGCTGCCTGGTCATCAAGAACAGCACAGCCTGTCGTCGCCCGGTGGTACAGCGACGCCAAGGAGACACCAGCCGAGGGTGACAAGGCTGAGAGTGAGAAGGCTGAGCCAAAGGAGGCTGCTGGCGAGTCTGATGCTCTCGCCGAGGTCAAAAAGAACCTCGAGGCCAAGGACGCTGAAGCCAGGGATTGGAAGGTTCGTCAAACACGACCTCGCAAGCTTCCAGGGCTATCGTCACCTGTGATTTGTGATTTGGAATCTCGTAATTGACTCCGCATAACAGGACAAATGCATGCGCACCGTCGCCGACTTCCGCAACCTCCAAGACCGCACCCAGCGCGAAGTCAAGACGGCCCGAGAATTCGCCATCCAGAAATTCGCAAAGGACCTCATCGAGAGCGTCGACAACCTCGACCGCGCCCTCGCAATGGTCCCGGCCGAGAAGCTCGCCGCCAAGGACGAAGCCTCCCAGGACCTCATCAACCTCTACGACGGTCTCAAGATGACGGAGAAAATCCTCATGCAGACCCTTGCCAAGCACGGTCTGGAGCGTCTCAGCCCCGAAGGCGAAAAGTTCAACCCAAACGAGCACGAGGCCACCTTTATGGCTCCCCAGCCCGACAAGGAGAATAATCACGTCTTCCACGTGCAGCAAAAGGGCTTCAAGCTCAACGGCCGCGTCTTGCGTGCCGCCAAGGTCGGCGTCGTCAAGAACACATAGGATGCCACTCTCACACCAATACCCTCATCTCCCCTCATCTCCCCGACAAAAACTATTCCCAAACCGCATATCCTATATCTTACATCTTACACCCTTCAGAAACTACATCTTACACCATCAATTCATGCGGCTGTGGACAAAACGCATGACATGTACTACTACTATTCACGAGAGATGTCTAGAAAAACAAATCTCGCAACATCTTTCAGGGACCGGCGTTGGGTCAACAAAACTGGGCAAATGTATAACGCTTCATCCATGATGGCTAGACGGATGGAAAAACCCCTGTTGACTTGGTTAATCATTGCATGGCGGGTTTCATTTCAAAGTATGCTTGGACTGAAGAAGATGAAGAATCACGGCTATGACTGTTATACTCGGCTGTACTCGTACATAGTGGCTGCACGGCCGGGCAGGCCTGGATGAAATTAAGAATTCACCGGCTGTGTAAAACACAGGGGTTCACCCCCATCTATTCTCGTCAAGCTACGACTGTACCATCTGTACCCAGTAGTGAAGGTTGGACCCCTTCAAGCTGCCATGTAGATAGAGATCCACTTCCACTTGGCCACCCCCTCCACGCAACGCGTCACAACGCAAAGGTCCTTCAAATCTCAAACACCACGTCCCACTCCCATCAACGCAATGGCTAAGCGCCAGCGAACATCCGAGCCGGACCGCGAAAAGACATACTTTGAATCACAGCGCGAAGCACTCATATCCGACATCGCCATGGTCAGTTTGTCCATTGAAGTTGTCCTGGGGTCGCACGTCCGACTGACCGAACAGAGCTTCGAACACGTCCTCGGCAACATAAATAGGTTGAACCGCTCCCTCGAGGAAGTCATCAAGGTAACGAACGGGCTTCCCTTCCAATGGAGCAAAGGTCGGGTCGCGCACTAATAGCCTACAGATGGGTAACGATTTCTCCTCCGTCGAGGCCCTCTGGTCGCAGTTCGAGAATGTCATGGCCAAGGAAGAAGAGCCGAATCATGGACACCAGGCGCAGGCGGAGGGGGCTCAACAAGCGGAGAGCGAGGACCACGAGCGACATGTTTGATGATACCCCTTTACGAGACAAGACGAGATCGAATAGAAAACGGATCCAACCCATACGCATCAACTGGACTAGTACCCTGTGCAGTTGCTTGACGGCGTACATTCACGAGCGGAGGAGCTTCTTATCAAGTGAGAATATTTCTTTGCAATATCCTACCCAAACCAAGCAACTCAACAGGCCATTGTACAAATGAAACGAGCAAAGTTCCAAGAGGAAGAGGGGGAAAAAATACAACAATAAAAACCATGAATCAATAACATCGAAAATTTACCCGTTTCCAATCCCGATCGAGTTTACTCCCACGACTCCCACTGTCATCCCCCATCATGCTTCTCCCACAACTCGCGTCCTCTCTAGACGCATTATGTACCAAGCAAAAATTGCTCCAGAGGGGGCAGCTAGAGTCAGCTCCAAAAGATGCCTGTCCTGTCCACCATTGTGCCCTGTTCTCCCCTCCAAGGCAGAGTGTGTGTCTCTGTCTGTGTTGTTCGTAATAAGTGCAATCGTAAAAAAAAAATTTGTGTTCAAGTAGGGCGAAGAGATCTCATGCCATGGTCATTACAATCCTGTATACAGCAAAAACAGTCGTTGTCGCGGCTGGGCTCTCAAGGATGAGAAAAAGTCTCCAAAAAGACCCCATTACAGAATCTGGCACCTTCTCCTCCTCTTCTTTGGGAGCATCATTCCAGGCATGGCCGAGTTATTGTCACTGCTGAAGTTGACCGCCATTGCGTCCTGATTCTTCCTGTCGTTGGAAACAACGGTCAAAATCGCATGCTCAAAAATCTCGTCGACACCCAGCATCTCTTTACTACTGCATTCCATGTACTGGGCATGCATCTTGTCGGCGACGGCAAGTCCTTGCTCCGTGGTGACTGGTGTGAGACCCTGCGTCTTGAGCATCTCGATGCAAGTCTTTTTGTATCGTAGATCTGATTTGAGACCGACCAAGATGAGGGGAGTGTAGGGGCAGAAGTGGAGGACTTCGGGGTACCACTGTTGGGTTATTAGCCTTTTTGATCTTGATTCGTTGCAAGAGAACGCAACGGCTGTCAGAATCCTACCTTGTCTAAAACATTGTCCAATGAGTTGGGACAGTCAATTGCAAAGCAAACAAAGATCAAGTCAGTCTCGGGATAGGACAGGGGCCGCAAACGGTCGTATTCCTCTTGACCGGCCGTGTCCCACAACGCCAGCTCGACGGTCTTCCCGGTTGGACTGTGCGTGGGGTAGGTGATGTAGTTTTCAAATACAGTCGGGACATATTTCTGGCAATGGTTAGTTGGGACAGACAACGCCGCGTAAACGCAGAGATGCTTACCTCTGGAAAGTAGCCCTGGCTGTAGCTTATCAGCAAGCAAGTCTTGCCGCAGCCACCGTCTCCAACCACCACGATCTTCTTGGAGAAGGAAGGAACGTCGGTGACATGTGTCGCAGCAGATTCTCGACCAGACGACGAGCTCATTGTGGTGCTGACGGTACCATCGCTTGAGCGCGTGCGCTGCTGACGGCGAGACTGCTCATGGCTGGCTGGTGTGTAGTATGAATTGCGATATTGTGAAGCCATGGCGAGTGGTATGTGCGAATTGGCAAAAGTTGTACGAGGAAGCAACAAAGAGCCGTCGTTTGCAAAGCTCAGTTCAGTCACCGGCTGAGGAGTCTCGAGTCCGCGTCGGACAGTTACAGCCGTCAAAATGTCACTCACCAGCCGGCAGCAAGAACTGGTGGTCTGTGTTGACAAGGGCGCTCAGAAATGCCAATGTTCGCTTTGGATTCTGAGTCCACGCTGTCGGGTTCGTGGATGAAGATACTCGTAGCGATGATGACTGGACGGTCAGTGCTGGTGTTTGTGAAGAATGATCTGGAGGAGAAACGGTGTGCAGGATGGCTCTTTGAGTCTCGTACTTCTCCTTCGTCTCTCACTCGGCAGGGCAACAAAGTACAAGTTGGGATGGCGGCCAGACGCCGGGGCACTCAAGGCGAGTTGGCTAGGCAACGCGCTGGCGATAACCAATGACAGCGCCCAGCCGGCTTATGCGAGCTGAAAGCTTGGTGCTGAAGTGGGCCACGGGGTATTGATGGGTGGCCCAGGGTGGGGCGGCACAACAGGCGTTTGATCCTTCAGATCGATTTATTATTATACGATGGCTCTGCTGTGCTCCCATCAGATCTCCTTATGTAAGGAGATAGTTGGTCAAATCAATCACCACGAGAACCCTCCACTAACAAGGTCGACCCAGCCGTCACGTTCGCCGTGTGAGGTGACGGAAGGAAAGCCAGAGCCGAGACTAATAACTTGGTAAAAGTAATTCTTCATGATATCATGCTGCAGGTCTGCCACGCCATGATCGACCAACTGCTCGCGGACAAGAGTGAAAAAATAATGGCTTATGTAGACATCGTTGACAACTGTCTTGTCACCACCTGCGTCCAAGTGGTTCGTCCAACAAGACCAAGCCGAAACAAGAATTCAACTGTGTTACATGTACGGAGTAGGGCTCGCCTACAGCAGCAGCTGGTCCGTGCACACAAAGCTCTGCGAATTTGAGTAATAATTAATACGGATTAACTCTACCAAACTTTCCCCCCGCTTTTCCCTTTCGTGATTTTTCACACTTCCACTCGACAGCGCGCACAATTGATCGGCCTCCCGCTCGCCTTCCGCCATGGCGATGCTGCAGACTCCAAGCAAATACGTCACGCTCGTTTCCGGCGATGGCTTCGAGTTCGTTGTCTTGCGCGAGGCGGCACTGGTCAGCCCCATCATCAAGGGCATGCTGGACGTGAGGAGTGCGTGAGCGCCATCTTCATCTTGCCTTGCTCTGCTCTGCTTTGCCATCCCAGCCACGTCCCAGGTTCAGCTCAACTCACAACAGTGCAGGCCAATTTGCCGAGGCTAAAGACGCACGCTGTGTATTTCAAGAAATGAGGTAAGCTCCATTGCTCGGATCCGGACTCGCCTGGACTGGTCGCTTCCGAGCACACATGGTCTCCCGAGGAATGAAGACAAAGCAACTGTGGTGCAATGAGAATCTCTCGTGTGTGCCCATGACAGAACGCCGCTCCGAGCTGGTCGGGCTGCTTGATTATTCCAACTACACTTGAACTGACCCCGACGATGCTGTGCGCTCTCTGCTCGTCGGCCATGAGTCTCCCCTGACACCCTGCTGCGCTGTTGAAGGAACCGGCAGCTGACATTTTCTTTCCCTTCCTCTTGGGTATAGTGGCATGGTTCTCGACAAAGTGGTCGAGTACTTCCACTATTGGTACTTGTATAAAAATAGCGACGACGTTCCCGACATGGAAATCCCCGTAGAGCTGTGTCTTGAGCTTTTGGCGGCTTCCGACTACTTGGGCTTGGACCAGTAAGGCTCTTTCTCATGATCTGACACTGACATGGACATGCGAGCACACATTCTAATGTCATTAATTCAGGGCGAACATGAACATGAAGTGATGTTTGGGAATCGCACCGGGCGTGGGAGTCGTGGGCGGTCGTGGTTACTTGATGCTGCTTGGGCAAGAATTGCCAGTCAACTTACATGGGCATGTCATGAATCACGAAACATTTTTGGCATGCGGATCGCTACTGTGTTGATGACAACAACTTGCTTCGCTAGTCATACCTCGAGTCGTTGGACACTTGACAAACCATTGTGTTTGTCCCATTTCAGCATATGCGTTCTGCTCTTCAACTCCTCCGTGGGTCGAACGTCTATAAGAGATGGAAGATTGATGTATCCCTCTCACTCTGCGTGGCTTAGTTGAGCATTGAGTTTTCGCTTTTTCTGTAGGGACACATTTCCGTGAATTTTCATGGGTATTGATGACGTCGCAGGTGTGATGTGATGTTGCCTCGTAGATGATCTGACAATCTTTTGAACCGACTGCCGATCACTCTACCCGGACGGGATGTGTAGGCAGACGATGCTGCTGCAACATACCCAGTCCGGAGCAACAACTACCCATTTAAGGATACACGGCATGTCCATTGTTGCGTCAATGACGGGTACTACGGAGCACGCGCGGCAACGGATTATGAAGGCGCATCAGCACCTGAATCCAAAACAGAACACGTACCTTATATATGCGTCATATCAAATAGCTAGAATTATAAAAGAGAGGGAATCTAGGGGTTTTATCTAGCCAAGGGTCATAACTAAGGGAGGCTAGATCGCGTGCCTTGGGATCTGATTATAGCCGAAACAATCCGTCAAAGCTAACGATTCTAACGAAGCTAATTAAACCAAGGCCTAGAAGCTAGAGAGAGAGCTCTTGAGAGGACACGATTCTGGCCACACAATATGAGGAGGGACTTCATGAATCACGCACTACGCGGAATGCGTATGGCCAATATGGGGTGATGGCGGCACAGCATCTATGCGCGCAACCTCGTATATCTGCCTCGACGACCACAATAGTCCGATTGTGGTACGATTATGAACATGTCGATCGTTGCTGTTGATAACAGTTAACATATGCCTTTATCGGAATATCTAGTAGTGTCATGTTGCGGGGAGAGTGAGATGTGTATATATACCGGCGGCCGTTTCCACATCTCACTGATAAGCAACTCAGATTAGTTACCAGTTGAGACCAAAACGCACACGCCCTCAGATCATTATTGCCATGCCGAAAGACCAGGATAACCAAACCCTCGGGCAGAACTTTGCGTCCGACCCAGATGTGACTCGGGAGAAAGTTGAGAGTAGCCCAACGTGAGGAAACTGGAAGATTTCCTACGAGAAAAGCTCGGGAAGAACTAATCCCAGCCACGGACCAGCAGCGAAGGAACCCTTGCAAGCGGTGCCCATGCCAACTGGCGAGCTCCAAGTGGCGCAGAGGATCAGAAAGAAGGTAGGAGGGCGGCATACCGAGCTTCGCCGCAATCGGAAGGGTGGACTTGCTAATTGTGTGAGAAGCGTACCTGCTTCCAGTTGATTCTGTAAGTCGTGATGACACTTGGGCCATGGATATCATACTCACGGTAGCAGGAGGAGCAGGATCGTCTAGGTTTGTACAGTTGTCGACAAAGCTCCCCATGGCTTGACGTACGGGGTTGTTCTCTGACACGCGGAAAGATTACCAGCATGAGACCTACCTATTCACCATGAATGGGAGACTTGGTCGCGCGCCGGTCAAGGAGCCCCGGAACGTGCTTGACGTTGCCACCGGAACGGGCATATGGGCCATTCAGTACGGTGTGTAATGTTGTAATGTTGTTGTTGTTTATCATCCGCTGGCGAGAACCACCGAGCAATCTTGCGGCGTGAAACCCTTTCACTCTCCAAGTCCGGGGGGTTAAGTTGGAAAGAGAGAGATAACCCCTTTTCAGCTGACGACGGGCGAAAAAACAGCAACCGCCAACCCGTCCTGCCACGTCATCGGGACGGACTTCTCGGCGATGCAACGACCCCGGCCGCCACCCAACGTCACCTTCATCCGGCACGACGTCGAAAAGGACGCCTGGCCTCCCGAGCCTCTGCTGGACTACATCCACCTCCGCTTCACCATCTGCTGCTTCGACTCGACCCCCTCCGTTATACGCCAGGTCTTCGAGCACCTCGCTCCAGGCGGCTGGATCGAGTTCTACGATCCCGGGATTGTTCACTTCGCCGTCGACCAGCCTCTCGAGGGGACGGCCATTCGTAAATGGGACTCTCTGCTGTGTGAGGGGGGGCTGCGAGTCGGTCGGGATCTGTCCAAACCCAGACGGTACGTAGAGTGGTTGCAGGACGCGGGATTCGTCAATGTCTCGGAGGACAGGTTGACTCTCCCGTGCAACGAGTGGGAAGAGGATGAGCGAATGAAGAAGTTTGGCGGTCTGATGCTGAAAAACGAGTTGGCGCTGGTGGGTTCTCTGGGTAAGTTTCTGAGGTCGGCTGTGGAGGGGGAGGAGGAGGCGAGGGCGATAGAGGAGGCGGCGAAGAGGGACTTGAGGGACTCGAGTTTGCGTATTTGCAAGTGCATGTGAGTTTTTGACATCTCTGGTCCCCCTCTTTTGAACCTTTCCTGCTGTCGCTCTGGATTTATGGGTGGTCTGCTAATGAGCTCAGGTATATCGTATATGCACAGAAGCCGTTGGCTGCTTGACCGCTGGCCGCACGGTCTGGAATCTTGCGAAACATCCGTCAGGGCAGATTTTTTTCTTAATACAGGCAGCATATTGAGTATAGTCATGTTCACTGTCCACTGGCCAAGACCTACTCCTTCAGATACGTCTCCAGGGTCCATCCCCCCCTTTCCTGAGCAAAGAGCTCATACGTCTTCTTGGCAATATTCCCAGGGTTCAGGACCGTCTTCTCTGGTGCCACAGACCCTGCCACGATGACGAGGCCGACGTGCACGCCCTGGGGCTGGTACACCTTGGCCAGGGACTCTGCCAGGTTCCGTTGCGCGGCTTTGGTCAGCGATAGGACGAACAAGTCTGGTTCGGGGGACTGGGGGAGGTGCGATGATGTGACGAGGAGGGAGGGCTTGGCGGAGGAGTCTTGTTTGGCTAGTTTGGTGAGATGGGGGATGGCCCATTTGGCGGTTTGATGGAGGGCTACTGCTGAGATCTGTGGGTTCTTTTTTGTCAGCACATGTCTCTTGGGGCAGATGTCAACTTGTTGGAGGCTGGGTGTATCGTGTATCGTGTATCGTGTATCGTGTGTATCGTGTGTATCGTGTGTATCGTGTGTATGTGTATCGTTTCTTTTGAGCAACGTGTACACGTTTGACGCAGTTCCACAAGGTATGTCCATAGCACATGCCTTGAAGTCATACAGCATCTCCTCATCGCCAACCTCCAACAGAATACTCGGCTTCACGCGCGCCGCGGGTGCCGGGTGGCTGACAGCTGGGAACATGGAAAGTCGGAACACGTATCGCGAGAGAAGGTAAAAGAGGGGGATGCCCGGTTCAAGGTTGGCACTTGGGGAAGGTGTGAATGAATCAACAGGTGAGCGTACATGTAACATATACACGCTCGTTTTCATTACTTTTACGACGTATTCTCATTGGTGGATTCTGTTGGATTCACGGCGTGTCGCTCCCCTGCTTTCGGGACGCCGCTCCCTCAGTCTCCCTCAGTCTCCCTCAGTCTCCCTCAGTCGAGCCTCGCCCATGATTACTTTTTTTATGTACCGAGTACTCGCCTCGCCAGCCCTTGAAGCGCCCTTTAAGGCTGAGCAAAGGATTTCCTGGTATTAGACACAATGACGGCAGAGTCTGGTCGGGTAGGATTCGTGGTCCTACATCGTTTGAGTCCACTGACTACACTGACTACACTGACTACCCTGACTACGACATGGACACGGCGCTGTGGGTCGGCTCACTTCAGCGCCCACACGTTCTTTCCCTTTGCAGCACTTCCACGGAATCCCTCAACCATTGCATCGTTGGCGTCCGGCCGGCGTCCTGCCACCGGGTTCCAAAAAATGACTACCAACACCATGGAAACCAGCGGTGTTCGCGTTGCCGTTGAAGGATGCGTAAGCACAGTTCCTTTGTCAGGTGACATCTCTCAATAACTGACCATGTCCAGGGCCACGGGACCCTCAATGCCATCTACGAAAGCGTCGGCGAAGCTTGCAGAGTTCGCGGCTGGGATGGTGTAGATATCCTCATCATTGGAGGTGATTTTCAGGTACGCTTCTGCTGCCCAAATTTTCCACCTATCTGGCTGTCTGACTCAAAATCACAGGCGGTACGCAATGCCGCAGACCTCAGCATCATGTCCTGCCCTGTAAAGTACCGTCATCTGGGCGACTTCCCAGACTACTACGCCGGTACCCGCAAGGCACCTTACCTCACCATCTTCGTTGGTGGCAACCACGAAGCAAGTTCGCATCTTTGGGAGTTGTACTATGGAGGATGGGTCGCCCCCAATATCTACTACATGGGTGCCGCCAACATCTTGCGATTCGGTCCCCTCAGGATAGCAGGCATGTCTGGCATCTGGAAAGGCTTTGATTACCGCAAACCACATCATGAGCGGCTCCCTTTCAACGCTGATGATGTCAAATCCTTCTATCATGTCAGAGAGGTGGATGTGCGGAAGCTGCTTTTGGTGCGGACGCAGATAGACATTGGTGTCAGTCATGATTGGCCGCGATACATTGAAAATCATGGCGATTCAAGATGGCTGTTTAGGAAGAAGCCCGCCTTCAGATCAGATGCTGAAAGAGGACAACTGGGCAGTATTGCCGCAGAGCATGTCATGGATCGTTTGCGCCCCCCCTACTGGTTCTCGGCACACATGCATGTCAAATTCCCGGCAATCAAGAAATACGAGGATGCACCCCCGGCTTCCCAACCACAGGACTCGAACAGAGAAACGGATACTAGCCAAGCCGAGCCGGGAAAGGAGGCGAACCCCGATGAGATTGATCTGGATATGGACGAGGAGGACGAGGAGGATGAGCCGAAGCCAGAGCCTACTTCAAAATCGACAGATGAAAAGGGAGAAGCGGCGGCAGAATCACAACCAAGCAATACAAGTGACTCAAATCAAGTTCCAGAAGAACTGCGAGCACAGCTACCCGCATCGTTTGCACCTCCCCAGCATCAACCTCGCCAAAACCGAACCCCCGGCCAGCCAGTGCCACCAGGCATCACAAACAAGGAAGTTCGTTTTCTAGCTCTGGATAAATGTCTGCCAGGTCGACACTTTCTTCAAACATGTTGCATTGAACCTTTCAATCCCTCCGACTCGTCCGCAGTTTCCCCTCGAGAGAAGAATCCTCGGTACTCTTTGGAATATGATCCCGAATGGCTTGCCATCACTCGTGTTTTCCACGACACTCTTACCTTTGGTGACAAGTCGGCACAGACATCTCCGGACCTTGGTGAGGCACACTACTTGCCATTGGTCGAAGCCGAGCGTGCCTGGGTCGAAGAGCATGTTGTCGCCAAGGACAAACTTGCCGTTCCGGAAAATTTCGAAATCACGGCTCCTCCGCATATCCCCGGTTCTCCTGAGATTGTGCAGCAGCAGCCCGATGAATACACCAATCCTCAAACTGCTGCCTTCTGCGAGCTGCTGGGGCTGAGCAATTTGTGGGACGCCAGTCCAGAAGAAAGACAGGAGCGAAAGACTCGAGGGCCGTCTCATTCGGAATTCCGAGGTCGTGGGGGGCGAGGTGGAGGGCGAGGTGGTCAACATAGAGGCAGGGGAGGGATGGGCAGAGGCAGAGGCAGAGGCAGAGGCAGAGGGAGAGGGAGTTGACCCGATACGGCAATGGTCGTTCGATTCTTTGAACATGTGCTTGTGCTTAAGGACATATCTAGCTGACGACTTCACGAGAAAATGTATGTTGCGGGGCATTAGTGACGGTGGGTGGGGCTGTCCAAGCATTCATTCGTGCACCTGCTATTATTATAGTCCGCCGTACGGATTACATACACTGTAGTCTACAGCTGGCTGTCCCCTGGCAACGACGCCCAATCAGGGAAGTCTGGTAAACAACTGCGTCAGCGCCCGAGCCCGCGCTTTTTCGTCCTCAACCATCATCATCTCTATCTTGCGAATACTGTCAGTTACCGTCCATTCAGGCGCCGCGAGATCCAAAGGTCCAGGCCATTCGACACTCGTACACGGCGCTCTCACTATTTCTTGGCCCATTTGCGACATACAAGAGGAGCCGGTTTGTCTTGATCGTCCTTCGTCTTTGCCATTGCCCCGCTAACCGCTGGAATGCCAAGTCTTGTCAAACATTTCTTGAACAACGACGACGAAGCCGAGGGGCACCGTCGCCATGGCTCAGTTCTTGACCACCGTGTTAGTCTTTCTTCCATCTTGATCCGCATCAACATTGTCAAAATGGCTTCCGCTGCTTTTCGTTACCTGAGCCCCAAATCCGTCACAACCATGTCGCGACTGGACCATACCATCATCTCCGTTCACGAGGACGACCCGGAATCTCCCACATTACCAGCTACCGAGATCATGATCGCTGACGTGCTTACCACGAGCAGTAATCAGCGGACTAAGAACCAGTTCCGTCCTCGCGTGGGCAAAGGCGGTGCCACCAGCTACCAGCTCCGGCAGTATGCCGAGGTGACACTTGGAGGTGGCAGTTTGAGAAAGGTGGTGAAGCTGCCAGAGGGCGAGGATGAAAACGAGTGGCTGGCTGTAAACAGTGGGTTTCTCGCACAAATCCGTCTTCTCTCCCTTTTGATGATCAGTGTGATAACCTTTTGCCGTCAGTGGTCGATTTCTACAACCAAATCAACTTGTTGTATGGAGCAATCACCGAGTTCTGCTCTCCTCAATCATGCCCCGAAATGAAGGCCACAGATGAGTACGTTGGTGAAATAGCGTGCATTGTGTGCGCACTTGTCTGGTGACGGACATGGCTGACCGAAGTCAGGTTCGAGTACCTTTGGCAAGACAACGAAAATTATAAGCGACCAACCAAGATGCCGGCGCCGGCCTATATCGAACAGCTCATGACTTGGGTGCAGTCGAACATTGACAACGAATCTGTACTCCCTAGCAAAATTGGTACGTTGCACTCAAGTATTCCCGTAGTGAAATGGCATGCTCATATGGCACGCAGGCGTTCCCTTCCCCAAATCGTTCCCTGCGCTTGTTCGGCAGATCTTCAAGCGCATGTATCGAGTGTACGCCCACATCTACTGCCATCACTACCCCGTGATCCGGGAGCTTGGTCTGGAGCCGCACTTGAACACCAGTTTCAAGCAGTATGTGCTTTTCATTGACGAGCATAGCTTGGCCAGTGGGAGAGATTATTGGGGCCCGCTGGGTGATCTTGTTGACAGCATGCTGAAGAGCGATTAAGCGCCGCAAGCAAGCGCCAGGGAGGGCCTGTGTAACATGTATCATCATTGAGGCGTTCAGGAAATTCACCGGCACGGTATTGGTTTGCAAGCATGGATGGATGGATGGATTTGGGACACGGTCTTGACAAATACGATGTTTGAGTTTGAGCTGTTGCGCTTCTTTGGGTCACATTATCATTGCGATTGATGCCTCTGTAGAACCATAGACTTCAAGAGCACGAATCGATAGCACGAGTATGAGTAGCCCATTAGTTCTCGTCGGCTGCACTTGACCTTTTTTTGCCTTTATGTATCTTGTTTTTCTCAAGGCCGACCACACGGGAATAGCCGGCTTGAGAAGGAAGGCCTGTCGCCTTTGACCCAAAAAGTGGGTTGTTATGCAAGACCGCAAATATTGGTGCCTCACCACAAAACAAGGCAGCAACTTCCGAAATTGCCGACCAGAGAAACCTCATCACGAAAACCGAAGCTCCACGAACGCCGATATCACCTTCGCCCGTCGAACTCCATCTCCCCCCCTCCGTCAACATCTTCACCATGTTCTCTCGACAAGTCTTCCGTACCGTCCGTGCCGCTGCTCCCCAGCGCGCCGTGACTCTGCGCACCACGCCTGTGCGATCCTTTGCCGCCGCCGCCGCCGCTTCTGCCGAGAGCCAGCCCCCCATTGCTGTGTTCGGTCTCGATGGCACCTACGCCTCTGCTCTGGTATGCCCCGTCCTGCCTGCCTCTTTTGCACATGCGCGAGGCCGAAAGAAAAAAAAGGAAAAAAAAAGAAAAAAAGACGACGTGACACGACGCAATTGATGAGACTCCGCCATGAATGGGGGCTAACATGACGGGTCAATTTCCAGTACACTGCCGCCGCGAAGTCGTCCACCCTCGAACCCACCGCCAAGGCCATCAGCACGCTCAACGCTCTCGTCGATAAGGACCCAAAGCTGGATCAGATCCTCCACGCCCCCAGCTTGACGGCCAAGGACAAGTCTGCTGTCGTCGCCGAGCTGGCCAAGCAGGCCGGTGCCGGTGCCGGTGCCGGTGCCGAGACGGTCAAGAACTTCCTGGACACGCTCGCCGAGAACAACCGCCTCGGATTGCTAAAGGATGTTTGCGTCAAGTTTGGCGACATCATGAGCGCATCCCGCGGCGAGGTCGAGCTCAAGATTACTTCTGCCCAGGTGAGTCTTGTTCCCATCATCCGACCACGCATTATCCCATATCCACCGGGAACAAGGGGGGGGATTTCCGAATTCCAAAAAGGGGAGTGTCCCAGAAAACGGCTAATCAGAACCAATCAAATCAGGCCCTCGACAACAAGACCCTTTCTCGTCTCGAAGCCGCCATCTCCAAGTCCCAGTACGTAGGCCAGGGCAAGAAGCTCAAGGTCACCAACGAAGTCAACCCCGACATCATCGGCGGACTCGTCGTCGAGGTCGGCGACCGCACTATCGATCTTAGCGTCTCTTCGCGCATCGCCAAGATGAACAAGCTCCTCAATGATGCTTTGTGAGAAAAAAAAAAGGGGGGGGGGGAATACAATGTTTACACTACGCGACTACTAGCCATTTATTATATTTTATTGCATTTTCCTTTGTACTCGAGAAAATAATGGAAAACGTCACGTCTTGGGGAGGATTCCCTTGATCCCGTATTCCTTTTTCTGATGCAATTACTTCCGGTATGATTCCTGTACTACCGAGGTGGGAAAGACCATGCCTGGGGATGCGTGTATGGAGGGATCGGGGAGAACGGGAACGTAGAATGTGGAATGCTTTTGGTGGGTTCGGTCCGGTGGTCTTGTGAGCATCATGAGAGGACTTGTAGTAGTGGAATAGAAGCTTTCTTGAAACTCAATTGGTGTGATTGGTGCCGTGTGCTCGACCAATGAACTGATTTCTGCCATTGTTAAGTCGTACTGGCAAAAGTGCTTGCGCTACATTTCACGAAAACGTTGGCCCATCCATGGCTGACAAGTTTCAACGGACAGCTTTGTACTTGAGCGTACATGACACATGTACGAGCATCTTCACAACAGGACAAGGTTGAAGGATAGTCATTATCCATCTAAGTCTATTTTATGGACAGGCGTTGTATTGCCGATCCATGGGGATCCGCCCATCTCGCCAATTAGCGCCCATCTCTTTCGATTTCAAGCCTTGGTTTCAAATTCGTCTTCGTGATTTTGCCCGTTCAGAGTCCCGTCTTTGTACCGATTCAACTGATCGGACACGTACTGATGCATATGCAAGTCTGCCTCTATCTTTTCCTTGCTCTTCTCCGGGTCATCTTGAAACACAGAGTCGGTCGTGGAACGAGCGTCATCGTCATCCGCACCGTTCAGAGAGGCGTCAAAGTCGCTTCGGGCGCCGATAGATCGGGCAGTGGATGAGCGACGCAAATGCCTGCGTCCCTCAGGTGATCTTGGATTTCCAGTGTCCAGAGTTCGCTGGAAGATGTCGTCAAAGTAGTGCGCCATGCCTACAGATGGCGTTCGTGGTGTTTGCGGGAGACGGCAGGTGACACTGTGGGTTAAAAGGTAAGTTGTTAGTCAAGCAATTGCTTCTACGATCGTCAGAGGTTTTGAGCTTCATTGATGGACTTACCCGGTGTCGTGAATCATTCGTGCAATAAGACCGGTCCACCCGCACTGATGCGTAGCACCTAGGCCACGACCAGTGTCACCGTCAAAGAACTCGTGGAACCATAGATAGTCTTTCCAGTGCTCATCAAAGTCGAGAAGGTCATCCTTTGCATTGATGCTACGTCTACCGTCGTCGGTTCGTGCAAAGAGATGTTGGAGCCGGTGTTGGATCTCCTCCGCAACCTTGCCGAGATGCATGTAGTCACCACTGCCGGTTGGACACTCGACCTGGAACTCTGGGCCGTAGAATAGGTAGTACCGCTGAAGAGATTCGACGAGCAAGAAGTTGACGCAGAGCCAGATGGGGCCTCTCCAGTTGCTGTTGCCTCCAAACAATCCACTGTCTGAGTCGCCGGGAACGTACCCAACCTTGAACTCCTGGTCATTAACCTCCATGGAGAACGGGTGGTCTTTATGATATTTTGATAGAGACCGGATGCCATGGTCACTGAAGAACTCGTCCTCGTCCAACATGCGTTTCAGAATCTGCTCGAGCCGGTCTTTACTGACGATTGACAGTAGCAAGCGGTTGCCTTTGCCTCTCCTCCGGATGCTTGCCATATTTCTCTCTGCCAAATCCTCTCTGTTGTGGACAAACCACTCGACCCGTTTTCGAAACGATGGAAGTTTGTTGAGCAGCTCGGGCTCCAGGGTTGTGGTAGCGTATAGGGGGATGAGTCCTACCAAGGATCTTACAGGCAACTGTTGGATCCAAGGACCACCCCAGGAGATGGCATCGTAGTAGAAGCCGTCTTGTTCGTTCCACAGAGACTTTTCGTCCTTGTGACCCGTTCTGAAAGTCATGGCGTCGCTGATGAAGATGAAGTGTTCAAAGAACTTGGAGGCGATGTCTTCATAAATACGGCGATGCTTTGCAAGCTCGAGTGCAATGTTGAGCATCGACAAACAGTAGAATGCCATCCACCCAGTGCTGTCTGCTTGCTCTAAAACTCCACCCGTGGGCAGCGGCTCTGATCGATTGAACAAACCAATGTTGTCAAGTCCGAGGAAGCCTCCCTCGAAGATGTTCTTTCCATCGGCGTCTTTTCGATTCACCCACCAGGTGAAATTGAGCAGCAGCTTTTGGAAAACTCGTTCCAGAAAGTCAATGTCCTGGCGCCCATACATTTTCCTCTCGATCTTGAAGGTCCGAAATGTCGCCCACGCGTGGACAGGAGGGTTGACATCTCCAAAATTCCATTCGTATCTGGAGAGGGATAAAAACATTAGCATTTCCAGCTTCACTCTCCATGTGTTCAAGGGGACTTTCATACGCTGGAAGCTGCCCGTTGGGATGACAGTACCACTCTCTCGTGAATAAATCAAGCTGCTTCTTGGCGAAGTCAGGATCAATCATGGCCAAGGGAATGCAGTGAAAAGCACTGTCCCAAGCAGCGAAGAAGGGATATTCCCAAGAATCTGGCATCGACAGAATGTCGTCACAGTGCATATGCTTCCATTGCGAATTGCGTACACCCAGTCGACCGGGAGGCGGTGGTGGCGTGGCTGGGTCACCCTTGGCCCATTGATCCCAGATAAAATGATAGTGCTGTTTTGTCCACATCATTCCGGAGAATGCTTGCCTCTGAATGTTGCGCAGATCGTCCGTCATGGGCAGAGGGCTCAGTCGATAATAGAATTCGTCCGCTTCTTGCCGTCGTTTCTCCACGATATCGTCAAAGACTTCTTCATCAAGATACGTCATGTTCCGTTTGCTGAAGCGAAATCGGACAACTACAAACGTTAGACTCGCGTAAGCTAAAAGGGCAAGCGACTCAAGCTTACCTGCACATTCGCCAGGGTTCACGCCACCATCTTCGTTGAAATTGAACCAAGCAGCCGACTTGGTCCCCGTCATTGCTGGGTTGATGGCTGATTTTTGTCCATCGACAATGTATCTGTGGAATGCATCTTTGACATACGGTTGCTTGTTCTCCTGGCCGTATAGTGATCTGAAATTGGTATCGTTCTCCGTGAACATGTGTTGCGGCATAACATCCTGGCCACTCGAGCCAACTCCCGGAGACGGTGAGTAATGCACATAACGATGACCAAGACTATGATGCTTCGATTTCACCGAGAGCTCAGACTCGGCCGCAATGGAAGGCTTCATGTCTTCGGCTTCACGACCCCAGCTCCAGGTGTTGCGAAACCATACATGGGGTATGATGTGGAGGGGCGCTGGGTCAGGACCTCGATTCCATGCCGTGACTCGAAATAAAAGCTCGTCCGGATCGTTCGATTCTTTGGCGGTTTCGATGAATATATCCCAATATCTATTCTCGTTGAATATCCCAGTGTCAACAATTTGATACTCCTTGTCCTCTTTACCCCTTCGAGCATTTTCTTCAAGCAAATCTTGGTATGGGAACTTCTTTTGAGGGTATTTGTAGAGAAACTTCATGTACGAGTGCTGCACCCATTAGTATAAGCGTTCATGGATTGGACCCGTAAAATTCTTACAGTCTATTTCGTTGTTAGTTATAGTCTCCACACACACACACACACACACACACAAGTTCACCATGCTGGAAAGCTTACAGGAGTGTTATCGACGTGGAAGTGTGCTTCTTTGACACCTTCACCGTGGTTGCCTTGAGGATTGGACAGGCCAAAAAGACGTTCTTTGAGAAAAGGGCTGCGTAGGAAATCAGATAGAAGCTCTTTAAAATGGTGGCGTCAGCGTACATACTCCTCTTCGTTCCAAAAGCTAAAGGCGATGTTCTGGAAGCCATGTGTGTCGGAAACACCAGCAATACCGTCCTCACCCCACCTGAAAGCTCTGGATCGGGCGTGATCGTGAGGGAAATCTGTGCACAAGTCAGAATTCCCGCGTTGAAATTACGTGAAGCGTCAGGAGGTACGTACGACTCCAAGCGTCTCCGTCGGCGCTATAATCCTCTCGTACTGGGAACATGTCAGTAATTTGTGTCAAGAAAGGCCATCGATGGAACGATGCAAACCCACCCGTAGCCCATTGGCGCTCAGCGACGTAGGGACCCCATTTCTTCCAATATTTTGTTCTCTCGCGATCCTCCTTGAGGCGCCTCTCCTCCTCGGTGAGGTATTCGTGACCGTCAAAGACGACCATGCTGGGTGATCAGTCCCAGGGCAGGCACTGGGCGGTACAAACAGCTCAATTGAGCAGCGGGGCGGGGGTAAAGAGACGTCACAGTGCTGAAGGCTTGGCAGAACGAGGCCAGAACAGAAGCCTGGCAGTAGATGTCCTCGAAGACGACGACAGAAAATGGGTCAAATTTTGGGAAGAAAGGCTTCGTTGCGAGAGGACGAGAGGCGGTTGGGTGCTTCGGGAAAGATTCCGCCGCCGCCGCGACCAGTTTGGAGCTTAATGCTGGTAGCTCTATGTAGCTCCATCACTCTTATCATCATCGCTTTCCTGCGCTGAATCTGCTCGAGGACGGTCCAACGTGGGGCACGTCCCAAGTTGGCGGGGCTCTTATCGGACCATTCACGTCGACGGGCGCTGGACAAGGTCGTCATGAAGCCCAGTAGTCCGTGCTTACATGTACATATTAACCTTTGTCAGTCAGAGCCTGCTGCGATGGAACGCGCAGGTGTATCTTTATATATGAAGGGAGACAAAATTCTACAAAGGAGGTACCTCCTCTTTTTTTTTTTTTTTTTTTTGGAGGCCCATGCACATTCAATTTTTGACGGATGCGCGTTTAGTTGCCCCCCTGCTACTATGCTATTTCTTTGACGATGGCCATGTATCTTTTCCAGCGTGTGCTAGACGCTCCCCTGCAGAATTTCAGTAGTACAAAGAACCTGGTCGTTGTTGCCAATATTATTGTGTGCAGTGACGTCAACCAAATGCAGCCCACACGGAGCCAATGGCGGCAAGTCCGCACGTTTCGCGGAGACACCCTTCGGGTTGCCCAACATGATCTGGCTGGTTCCCGTTTCGGGAAGCCGACATGGTGCGCTACAGCCTTGTCGTTACGGAGCACACGGCCCGAGTAGAAGGCCCAACGTCTTTGGCTGGCATTTGGCTGGGGCATCGACGGTGGGCGCCACACAAGCACAACTCCAAATCACGGACGGGTTTGACAGGTTAAGAACATCGTCGACGACAAACAAACAGCCTGTGGGTCCTTTCTACCTTGTGCAGCATATTACAACCTTGGCTCGATACTCCGTATTCGCAACTGAGGCTCGGCATCATCCTACAATGCACTTGCGGGGCCAGCAGATTCTTTTCCTGTCTCGAGGGAGCTTCGGGTGACGATGAAAGAGTCACAAGACCAGCATGATCAGCATCTCATCACTACTGCTACTTCGAGCGACGGTGATGGCAGAAGCTGCAAGAACTGTCACGACTTTAACAAAACTTGCACGTATAATCGAATACCTCGCCGCCGAGGTGTTCCACTACGTGCACTAACCCGGAAAATAGCAAGGCTGATGCCACAACATGTTCTGCCTTTCCTTCAAGCTCGAACACGCACTCCGACTCGCCAAATCCCTAGTTTCCCTCGTCTCAAGTACTTGACTGGCCCCCCGTCCAGGAGCCAGGGCCGAGCAATGTCTGGAAGGCCTCATATGTTGCCAGCCAAGCCGTTGTCGTCGACTTGGTACATCTCTATTTTGAGATCATCTACCCCATCTTCCCCCTCTTTCATCAGCCGCCCCTCACTACGACCATAGGATGAGCAGAATATCAAAATGACAGGACGTTGTTTGCCGCCACCATGGCATAGTGCTCGTTGGTGAGCAGCCGGGTTCGCGACGGCGCTGTCAACAACCCTCGATGGGATTTTTCTTATTTCCGAAATATTTCCCCCGATACTTTTGATGCGGCTGCAAAATTCCAATTGATAGACCAAGATATCAACACGGCTCTGAATACCATGCGGGCCCACGCTCTTCTTGCCATTGCGTCTATCCAAAACGGCAAGCCTAGCGACATGAACTACCATATGGGAATATATTACACGTTGGTGGCCACTGACTCACTACGTGACGAAGGCCACTGGCCCCCTGACATTGGAAACATTGAGCGGGAAGAGAGGAGAAGGCTTGTATGTCACCTGCTTCCGCCTGAAGTTTGACAGAGGGAGACTGTGGTTTTGGTCGATGTAACATGTTTGACTTGTACGACGCTGTGGTGTGGGATGGAATTATTCGATGTCGAGAGAAGCAGTCAAGCGTTGCCCACGCCCTCGAAATAGACGATGAAATGGTATCGACAAAGATGTCTTGAGCCGATGCTCGGACAAGCCGTCATGGTCCTCACGCCATGCGACCATTCGTCTCGGATTTCCCCCGACTTTTGGCTTTCGGGCGGGAACTTGATTGTAGACATTTACAATCGCATCCTTGAGCACGCCTTGACGCGGTGGGGGGCAAATTGGCATCCAATTAGCCGCATGCATCAATCAGACCAGAGTTGGAAGAATCTCAGATGGCGAAGGGAGACACTAGCCATGCTGTGATGATGCGGGTAAATACGATGGGACGGTTATATCTAGCCAAGGAGATATTTCATACCTGTATCAACTCTAGGCCAAAGAACTGTTTCTCGTCGGCCAGAGCTTTGACCATGCCATGGCCCGATGATATGACGGCCCCTCCAGAGCTTGCGTGCCCATTTCATTCCCATCAATCATTTTTTTGGTAACGATTCAGCCCCACAGCCGCCCAGGGTTCCCCAATCCATCCTCGTCGTCGTATCCCCACAGCCCGTCATGTTTGCGTCTCGTCCAGTTCCTTGTCTTCCTCTCCGTCGTCAATGGCAGTCACAGCCCTCGATACTGAGCATCCTGAGCATTACACGCGACAGTGGAAACATCACGACGGCCACAAACACACCCCGTCATGTCGGACATTGTGTCCCTGCTGCGCCGCCTGGTGCTCGAGTCCCCGCCGGGAGAATGGGCGCTCAATCGCCTTCGCGAGCTTCTCATCGGAGCCTTGCGCCAGGGCCCCGTGCCTCAGCATGTGGCTTTTGAAATGGACGGCAACAGGCGGTATGCCAAGAGTCATCGCATGGAGACTGTAGAGGGACATCATCGTGGGTTTGAAGCTCTCGCCAGGGTGCGTCGTCAAAATATCTGTTTCTCGCAATAGACTACTTACTACCTTTGGAATCCGGGAGCGTCTTGTCGGCTTTGTCATACTGATGTTCCATTGCATTAGATCATGGAAATCTGCTACAAATGCGGCGTCAAGGTCATTACCGTCTACGCATTCAGCGTCGAGAACTACAACAGGCCCAAACACGAGGTCGAAGGGCTCATGCAGCTGGCCAAGGTCAAGCTCGAGCAGCTGACCACCTACGGCGACATCTTGGACCGATACGGAGCCTGCGTGCGTGTTCTGGGCCAGACGGAAATGATCCGCGAAGATGTCCTGAAGGTGGTAGACAAGGCTGTCGCTCGAACCAAGCACAACAACAAGTATGGCACCCGGCTCTTTCTGTCGACGAGAAGTCGACTTCCCGCCGCATCCATTTTATTTCCCCCCCCTCTCAAACACAAGAAAAGCTGACCTTGAACGTTCAAACAGGACCGTCCTCAACATATGCTTCCCCTATACATCCCGCGCCGAAATCACAACGGCCATCCGCAACACAGTCAAGGACTTCCTCGACCCGCCTCCCCCAGGAATGCCCCGTTCTCGCCCTCGCGCATACGCCAAAAAATCATGTCCACGCAGCTCGACGGCAAGGAGCCGCTCCCTACGATCCCAGACGAAGCCATCGAGGACACGCCCGCCCCGTCCGCTGGGGATGATGATGATGAAGAAGACGACGACGCCGGCGACGTCTCTTCCTCGACCACACTCCCCCCCGGCTCGCCGGAGCGCCGTCTCCGCGGCACCTCGTCCGGCTCATCCAGCCCGCCCAGCCCAGAGAGCATCACGACGGCCATGCTCAACGACCACATGTACACGGCTGCGGACCCGCCCCTGGAGCTGTTCATCCGCACAAGCGGTGTGGAGCGACTCAGCGACTTCATGCTCTGGCAGTGTCATCAGGACACGCAAATCTTCTTCATCGACTGCCTCTGGCCCGACTTTGACCTTCAGCACTTCATATGGGTCATGCTCGAGTGGCAGTGGAGACGGAAGCAGAAGGACAGGGACGACGCCGCAACGCCCCTGGGGGCCGGGGCCAAGAATAGACGGTTGGTGGATTGAGCCGCATCGCATCGTCTTGTTCCCCTTTTTTTTTCAAGGTTCATCATCTTCTCTACCCGGGCTCGAGTCGGGAAAAGCTCTCTTCGTTTAATCACAGCGTCGTCCTACCTTTGATTTCTTTACTCGTATTCCTCATGTCTGTACATTAGGGTTTCAACATGGATATTTCTCAAACTTCGGGCTCGTTTATGTTGCATGTGCATGTTTCAAGATGGCGCTTGCTCCACATGCCATGATTGATTTTATGAACCACCATAGTCATTTCTACAGAGTACGAAAGTACAAGGAACCTGCCGCACAGCCCACTGATAACTTTGCTCTACCGCGCATCCGAGAATGCTCCGCCCAAACTCGGGGCAATCACAATGTACCGACACCGATATCCTATTCATCTACTCCGTACATTGATGCCCTCCCTACCCACGAGCCGCTCCCCCGAGACGGAGAAGAAGAAGAAAAGCCAGAAAGAGAAAAAAAACAGCCTTTCCCAAAACCGAAGCCCAGCCATGTAAAACGCCGTCATTAGGTATGAAAGCATTCAATGGTACACGAGACTTATTTTTAAAAAAAAAAACTGTACCAAGGAAGAGCCGGTGTCTACCGTCCAGTCTTTTTGTTGCCAATTTTCAAGCGGTCTTTGCAGTCTTCGCAGTACCATTTTGCTAAAGATGGGGCGTGCGTTAGCGATGAATGACAAGAAAAAAAAAAAGAAGAAAAAAAGGTTGAGGGGATGAGGACGACAGGCCCGTCGGGAGGAGCCAAGTATTACTCACTCTTTGAGCCGGGAGCAACTTTTAACCCTACACACGCTAGGTGGAACCATTCTCTTTCGCAGCCGTCTGCGTCGCACGCCACCATTTCGCCGTAGCTTACGCTGTTGCAGTAGCAGTAGGTTGGCTCGTCGGCATCGATATCCCCCTCTTCGTCGTCCCCTTGCATGCTGCTGCTTGCGTCCGTGTCTGCCGCCTGGACTTGCTGGATGAGGGGCTGCTGTGCGACGGAGCCCGACTTCTTATGGCTCTTGCGACTGTTGGTGCCTTCGGCGCGGGAAGGCCTTGATCTACTGGCTGCTGCTGCTGCTTCTTGGAAGGTGGCTAGCGCAGGGGTAGATGGTTTGCTGGCACGGCCGGATTTCGTGGTGACTGACGGAGGGACGGGTGCTGGGACAGACTCGCTCTTTTGGTCCGCTTCTTCGGGCTTGCCATCTTTCTTGTGAATGGAACTCGTCGACGTTGCAGTCGTGGTAGATGCGCTTTCGGGCTTCTCGGTTTCTTTCTTGATGAGCTCCGTCTTTATAGGCGCGCCTTCTTCCTTGGTGGGCTTGCTATCCTGTCCTGACTTGGGCAATGTGGCTGTGGAAGCCGGTTCGGGTGTGTTGTCTCCGTCGCCGTTAGTCTTGTTGGCAGCGGCTAAAGATGACGGCCGGGCCTTGCCATTTTCCACATTGGATTGTATAGAGTTCTGTCGGGCGCGGGACGATGCTGGACGTGGTGCGCTGCTGGGTGCAGGAGATGCTTGAGCCGGGACTTTGGGGTCGGGAAAGGGCCCCATGACGGGAGATGAAGTTGTCGAGGGGGACATGCCGTTTCTGTAGCGAGAATGTTACTTTGCGCCATCAGAAGAGACGTGTGATGCCGAAGACCAATGTCGGCCAAGGCGGCAGGGTCTCGGGGATCTTGAACACAACTTACTTCTTCTTTGCCTGCACGTTACCGGTTGGTAGAGCTTTGCGCTTCTTTTGTCCGTCCGGAGCTGGTGTCCCTCTGGGGCTACTTGTCTTGGGCTTCGGCGCATTGTTGCCAAACACCATGCTCATGAACGCAGCCGCAACTCCAGCGTCAAGTCCATTTCCAGCAGCATTATATGTAGTGCTGGTGGTGCTGGTGCCGGTGCCGGTGCTGGCGGAGGAAGCGGCGGGAACAGCAGCGGCACTTGTGGCGGCAGTAGTGGTGGCGGCGACGGCAGCAGCACTGGTCGCTTTCTCGCCATTGGCAGTTTTTTCCACTTTTCTCCTCTTGGGAGGATGATTGCCGTTGGTCGTGGACGCCGAGACACCTGAGCCGACACTGTTGGCCTCGATGGCAGCTGTTTTCCGTGACTTGGCCGTCTTCTTGGGCGCCTCTTTCTGCCGCTTCTCAACATCATCGGCATCCGAGTCTTGGTGCTGATTCTTCAAGTTCTTCTTAGCCTGTACAGCTTGCTTGCGGGCGTCGCTTCTAGCGGCTGCCTCTTCAGCAAGGGCTTGGGCTGCGGCCGAGATGGCTGCGGCGCCGTCACGACGGATTCTCTCCGTCTGGGAGACTTTTCCACCAGCCCTGTTCTCCGGATATGCCCAATGTGTAGTGCTGCCCCATTTTGCTTCGTCGCTGAATTCATTCTCCAGGTGCGGCCACACATCTTCGACTCGCGCCAGCTGCCGTTGTAAAGCTTCGTTGGCTGTGGAAAGCACATGATTCTTCTCTTCGAGTGAGACGAGCATTTCCTGGATCTTGAAAGCAGTCCGTCGAAAAATTTGTCGGCGAGGGATGTTGGAGGGATCGAAGACACTGGTAGGCGCAGCTGTTGCACTCGAGATGGAAGGGGCCGACGATGGAGGCGCTCGATTCAGGGCCATGCCGCTAAGGCTGTTCTGGGTGCTCATGGGCGCGGAACCCGGTGGCGCAGTACTAGATGCATCGCAAGTGGCTCGAGGCTCAGTTGTCGACGATTCTGTAGTCGCCGCGACGAGTTTAAAGAGCTGTTCCTCGGGAGCGAAAATCTTAGCGTCTACTTCCTTGAGCAGAGTGAAGTGCCGTACGAGCTCTTTGGGGAGCGCGGACATGGTATCTGCGAAATGAGTAATGGCAGGGAAGATATCCACGGGCCGATTACTCAAAGGACGGCCATTGGCGGCATTTTTACTATCGCCAGATCGTCCAGCATTGGCAGAGCTTCGTGAAGGGTTCGTTCGTGCTTGCCGTGAGGGCTGTGATCTCCGATGCGCTGGTGCGTCCACCGACGCGGGTTTGGCTGGCTTCATGATGGATATATAATGTACGATCTTCGGGACGGGGGCGAATGATGAGCTGAGCTGAAGGAAACCGAGGTTTTCGAGCGGTGCAGTGCAGTGACAGCGATGGCTGGCTGGCTGCTCGAGGGACGACGCAATGTCTTTCGGCCGCGGGCAGCCACGAGGCAAAGAGAAGCGAGGGGAGGATTAAAACGACTTTTTGACGAGTTCCTCAGAAAGTACAGCTCTAGACCATTGTTGATTGTAGAGCTACATCAAAGATTGCTGAGTAAAAAACACGCGTAGAGGGCGGTAAGGTCGAGGGTCGGGGTTTCGGAAAAGGTTGGCGAGCGCGGCATGCAGAGGATGCAGATGTGGGTGCTTTTGGATGCTTTTGGATGCTCTACGCTGGACCAGTACTTGGCCCGAGGGGCTCTGCCCGCCAATGCGATTGGCCCTGGGGGGGAAAATAGAGTCGCCGGCTCCGTATGTACGGATTACAGGAACGTGTCTTATCAGTGATAAGCTATTTCGTCATAAGTTGACCACCATGAATGCCCCCTCGCTGGCTTCATGTTGCGTTTCAAAAGACAGGAGACTCGTCATTCGGGATGCCTTTGAGCACTTCATGATTAGTAGGCGATTTTAAACAAGACTGTAGGATGGGTTGCGTTGGTTTATTCTTTCGCTAGCACCAAGTGGTGTCGAGAGTCTTTGCCTACCCTGCAGATGTGACGCATGCCCCTGGTCCGAGGATGAATACACATGAGCACCACTCCTCGCCGACTCAATCATGACTTCTGGCAGAGAAACCAGGCTTGGTAAGGTATCGGGCCTGTACGTATGTATATGTATTGCAAACCGTACGTATTCTGATTGGCCGGGTTCCCACGGAGTACGGAGTAGTTCGCAACCTCCTTGAGGTCTTCGCTCACTTGATGAAAACGCTGCGGCTGCAGCCTCCAGAGATGCCGGTGCATGCAGTACCACGAAAGCTCAAGGGGAGTGAGTGGCTTGGGATCGTCAGTCTCCAATCCGTACAGAGTACTCCGTACGTACACCGCACGCGATGTGTGACAGATTGGACATGCAAACCGCAACATTTGTTTCGCAGCCAGGGATGTCATTCTAGCTCGTCGTCGTGAACGTGAGGCAGGTCTTCACAATACCTATGATACGACGCGATGGTAAAGCTTCTTGTCAGCACAGCAGGCAGGCATTCGATAACTATTCCAAAAGGGGCATCTTCACGGTGGCGTCCCATTTCTTACCCCGCAAACCACTTAATGTACATGCATGTACATATGTACGTACATAGAAATAAAACGGGGACGGCTGGCTTCGGGCCAAAGACCTTGCCAACTTGCTTGTCTCGGAGGCACCCTCGGCTACTACCACCAACGCGCCTCGCAAGGTTTTCTCGGCTTCTAATCAAAGGCAGGGAGGGGATCGGCAGGGAATCGGCAGGCATTAAGCACGACGGACTACGACCACGGGGCCGTGTCCATTCGTTCATCCAGAGTATTAGAACAGAATCGAGACAGGAGACAGCAAGCCTCGCTCGCAGCTTCGTACATGCCACGTATTGAAAGCCAATGGGCTCAATACGGTCGGGGTGGTAACATTGTCATGATATCACGAGACGTTGAAAAAAAACAACCTTTGCGGTAATACCGGAATGACTTATCAGCATTGGAGATGACAGGTGGTCCAATTGCTGTGACATGACTTGTATTGAATCGCGCCACTTGAGTCTGCCCAGTGCTTTTCGAAATCAACAAATGGACTTGGTCGATTCGGTTACACGACGTCGCTGCTGGATCCGGGGCACTGCGCTGGCCGTCATGAGGGCTGAGGCCAGACGTAATCATCGCGTTGCATTTCATCATCATCATCATCATGAGCCCAATCCCTTTCCGCCTGAATTTTCCGCACATTTATAATTTACATGAAGGGATTGTACCACATGAAACCCTGATCGTTGTTTGCCTAACGCGCGCTGCACAGGACGATATGTATAACACGTAGTATGTAGGCCACGCTGATCACTGCAGGCCCTGACGTGTAGGGGTACTAACAAGCGTCTGTTGTACAGAGTGCGGAGTATGTACACGTATGGCATGTATGGCATGTGTGGCAGCACAGAACGTGGTCAAGTGATATCAGTTCTCCGTACGGCCAAAGAAAAAGGAAACAAAGGGGATCGTTACTCCGTAGAAAGTGGCGCATGGGATTGGAAGAAAAAGGAAAATTGCGTGCATGGTGGAGAGGCGGGCTGGGCTTTTCATTACCACATCGAAACGTCCAGCCGCCGAGTGAGGAGGGGTGGGTTGAAATGGTGTGTGGTGTGTGCGCCCGTCTTTTATGTGTACGCCTGTCACTGTACTCCGTAATCCCTAACTTTACGCTGATGCTGATGTGACGCAGCTGCGGGCGGGCAGGCGGGGCAGGCGGGCAGGCGGGCAGGGGATTCTGGCAGGGGATTCTGGCAGGGCACAGACCAGCTCATATTTGGCACAACATATTGACATGGCTTGTTGGCATGACATGACATGACACAAGTCGCGAACAAAGTCTCATGACCCTTCCTAGCGACCCCAGTGCTGCTTGGTCATCCAGTCGTCGATTTCCATTACCTTTTCATTACCCAATACCGCCCATTTCGAGCTAATGGCGCGCCAAGATGCCTAAGATGCCTTCGGTTAGTGTGCGTCGGTCGAGGGAGTCCGGGTGGCGCAACGTCCCCATTTGGCCACAGTTTGCACAGTTTGGGGCGAGAACGGGGGCGTGGAAAAGCTTGCAGAAGCCCTTCTACGGTGCTGTACACCCACTGTAGCTTCACTAATAAGCTCCACGGGTGCCTGCCACCGCGTGCGTCCACAGCCGCCAAGAGGCAAGTCTCGTTTTCCGGGACTTGCATATACATAAACTCCCAAAACACCGACACCGTGAACCCCACCGTGCCCACCGTGCCCACCTTGAGAACACTACATATCTTTGTTGAGATTTTTTTTCTTCTCTTCCTCTTTCTCCTCCGTTCTTCATACACCCAACGCATCACGACTCGCAAGATCTTGCCATCTGTGACGTCAAACCTGGCCAGTCGATGTGAGCCGCCGTCCTGCGTATCCCTGACTCGACCCCGAACCCGAACACGAACCCGAACCCAAACCCAAACCACAGCAACCTGTGATTCGACATCGTCCACTTTGAATTCTGTGTGACGAGGAACCTCACCCATCCCGCAGAAGGGCCCCTCAGCGCTTCAAATTGTTTCCTCCCCCGCCTACCTTTCAATCTATTACATGGCCGTACCCAACGGAGCCGGGCACCGAAGGGTGCTTGACTTCGACACCTCTGTTTTGGTGAACTCCAGTACGGCCCGCGCGATTTCTCCATCTGATGCCGGTTCACGATCTTCCTTCTCTTCCGTTCGAGAGAATGACGACGGCCTCGCTCAGACTTTCACTCGCTCCAAGGTGTCCTCGTACATTGAGGCTCCTGAAGACGTTTTTGACGAGTCGCCCATCTCGGAAATCCCCCAGTTGTCGTTCCAAGCACCATTGACCCAGCCGCACAGCAGGCTCCATGGCTTTTGGTTCCCATCTGACAGCTACAAAGGATGGAAAGAGATTCCTATCAAGGGCAAGGCGGCCAGTCGCAGCTCCGAGGATCTGCGTAAGCTGTGCATGACTTGGGAGTCTCCTCCAGTATCTCCCCTACCCACGGAGACGCCCACTGGTGTTCATGGCATCGGCAACTCGCCTCTGGAGAAGCTTCCGAGCGAAGTTCTGGGTACGTATAGACATGTCATGTGTGCTCTCCTTCTCACCACACAATGGAACCATAAGCTGACTAGCTGCTCAGGCGAGATCATCGATTTGTTGGTCGAAGAAATACCGCCAAATGGCCTGACCACACGCAACACTGATTTGATGGCTTTGCTTCTCACCTCACGATCTATCCACGCCACTACCCTCACCACTTTGTATCGACACATCACCATTCCGCACTCGCGAATTTTCCGCAAATTTCTCAACACCATCACGGAATATCCCGCCCTAGCCACCATTGTACGACGACTTGACTTCAGCCACTTCAACCCCTCCATGCTATTTTCCACGGCCAGTGAGCGCGCCAAGACGCAGAACCTCACCACCGAGACACTGGCCCAATGCCTTGAGCTTACTCCTTACCTGCAGGAATTCCTCGCTCAGGAGTATGTGGACATTGACCTCGGCCCTCCCGTGCTCCGAAAGCTGTTCTTCGACATGCCAAAGCTGCAGGCACTTGACTTTTGCGGTTGCTCTTCGACGGGTTTCAAAAACTCCTTCAACACAATTCTGCAGGAAACTTGGCCAGAGATGCTCTCTATTTCCAAGCTCTCCTTCCATAAGTGCCTCGGTCTTCCGTCCGCTGTTTTCGAAAAAATTCTGCCTCGATTGGGCAATCTTACTCATCTGGATGTCGCCGGAACGCGTATCACCAACAAGGCTTTGGAGTCCATCCCCGCTACTGCACGGTTGACACATCTTAACTTGGCCAAGTGCAAGGAGCTGTCTGCTGAAGTGGTGATCAAGTTTGTCACGACCCATCCAGCCACCAAAGATTCTTTGGTCTTCTTGAGTTTGGCTACCGATCCCACTCACCACCTTCTTCTCGGAAAAGAAGATCTCGATCAAATTTTGCCATGCCTCCCAAAGACTTTGAAGTCACTCAGCCTCCGCGGTAGCAGAATGCATGAATCTCATCTTCCTGAGCTAATGCGCCTGACAAGTTCCTTGGAAGAGCTCGCTGTGGGACGCGGCCTGGATATGAGCGATATTCACAAACTGTTTTACCAAGACCAGCAGTGGCTCGCGCACAACCTCCGCTATCTCGATATCTCTGATATCGATAGCATCATCGGCAGCGCCAGCACTTTACTTGCGCCAGCCTCCGCTCCACTTCATGTAATTGAGATTGAAGAACGAGCTTATGAGAAAGCTGCCAAGGTGAACAAGAACCTTCAACGAGTCGGCTGGGTGGCCAAAGAATTCGGCAGCCGCTACTGGCTCGTTCGCATGAACTCGGACGGAACTACCAGAGACAATGGTGCCCGCTGGTGGAAAATGGGCGCCGAGAGTTGGGGAATGAGGAAAGTCCCCGTTGCGATGGCAGAAGTTGGAGGAATGTACGGTTCATTCATGTTTGGGCGAAGAATTTGACGGATCTTGGCAACAACCAGCGATTTTGTTTTCGTGGCGATTTTGGCCCGTCTGTTCAGGCGACATCTGGTTTCAGCATTGTATGACAAAAGCATCTCATCTCACCCCCCCCCTCCCTTCCATTTCTTTTCTCCATCTTCTTGCACATGGAACTCTGGGTGTAATTATTTCCAAGAAGCTTGAAAGAGGGTATTCCCATTGATGAGAAAAGAAAATAGGCAGCATACCAGGACTCGATACCACTTTTATCTTTGTGTTATTTTTTAAAAATTCTGGCGAATATCAACGGAAAACATGGCAGTAGGAGGTTCAAAGATGGCGTGCACCAAAAAGCAGTTCCTGTCTAACAGCACTAGTATAATTGAAAATTTTTCATAGCAAGGCATAATTTGTTCTAAAGTACACTCAATCCTGTCAAAGTAGACGTGTGTCTTACTGACTGTAGCTGGATGAGTTCCGCTCTCCAGAAATGTAGGTAGCTCACTGGCTGGACGACGTTGGATCTTTGCAAATTCCTGAGTAGCATTTATTTCTGGTATCAAAACATGTCAAGTCAAAATTTTCTCATGTTGATAATGTCATGCAATGGCTCACTCGAATGCTTGTTCCTTCCAACCCAATCGGTAACCTTGCCGTGACGTCGTGACGTCGTGACGTGGTCCATATTTCCACGTGACCGTGGCGTGAACGACGCCTCAGCTCGCCGAGTCTGAGCACAGCTCCTGTGGCAGAACAACACGACAAGGCTTCCCTTTCTTTATACGACACAGAGCTCGAACTACCTCTTGCCAACGAGTCTTGGTGCCTGTCCTACGTCGCCATGGCTCCTAGACAGGACACCCCGTTCCGTTCGGCGGACATGAGCATGGTGCAGCTGTACGTCTCCAATGAAATTGGTCGGGAGGTCGTTACTGCACTTGGCGAGCTCGGATTGTGCCAGTTTCGGGACGTAAGTCTGCAGCCCGTGTTATCATCCTTCTTGGTCATCGTGTCGCTTGATGAAGTTTGCACATTGACTATGCTAACGTGTCTATAGTTAAACGAGGATGTGAGCGCATTCCAGCGGACCTTCACCCAGGAAATTCGACGGCTCGACAATGTAGAGCGACAACTGCGTACGTCATATACCATCCCCGAACGTGGCTTCCTCCTCCCGACCTATAAACTAACCAGACACAACACAGGTTACTTTCATGGCCAGATGGACAAGGCTGGTATCTCCCTCAGAAAACTAGACCTGGATACAGAGCGACTTGCATCCCCCTCGACGTCTGAGATCGACGAACTCGCCGAGCGCAGTCAGAAGCTCGAGCAACGTGTCTCTGCTCTTAACGACAGCTATGAAACCCTGAAGAAGCGAGAAGTTGATTTGACCGAGTGGCGATGGGTTCTGAGAGAGGCTGGAAGTTTCTTTGATCGCGCTCACGGCAACGTCGAGGAAATCAGAGCGTCAACCGACAATGATGATGCACCGCTCCTCTCCGACATCGAGCAGCACCGAGATGCCCCCGAGGTTGAACGATCCTTCTCGGGCATGAACATTGGTTTTGTGGCTGGTGTCATTGCTAGGGATCGTGTAGCCGCCTTTGAGCGCATTCTCTGGCGCACGCTTCGTGGTAATTTGTACATGAACCAGTCTGAGATCGCTGAGCCACTCATTGATCCTTCCAATAATGAGTCTATCAACAAGAACGTCTTCGTCATCTTCGCACACGGGAAGGAGATTCTGGCCAAGATTCGCAAGATTTCCGAGTCCATGGGTGCGGATGTCTACAATGTGGACGAGAACAGCGATCTTCGACGTGATCAAATTCATGAAGTCAACAATCGGCTCCAAGATGTCCAAAACGTTCTTCAAAACACCCAAACTACTCTCGGGGCTGAGTTGAAGCAGATATCACAGTCACTGTCCGCGTGGATGGTCTTGATCGCCAAGGAAAAGGCCGTTTATAGCACCCTCAACCTGTTTTCGTACGACCGTGCTCGGCGAACGCTGATAGCCGAAGCCTGGTGCCCCACTAACGACATGTCTTTGATCAGATCGACACTCCAGGATGTAACTGATCGTGCTGGTCTTTCTGTTCCTTCGATCATCAACGAGATTCGAACCAACAAGACTCCTCCGACATACCTTAAAACCAACAAATTTACCGAGGGATTCCAGACAATCGTCAACGCCTACGGCACTGCATCCTATCAGGAAGTCAACCCCGCCATGCCAGTCTTTGTTACATTTCCTTTTCTCTTCGCTGTCATGTTTGGTGATTTCGGCCATGCAATCATCATGTTGTCAGCTGCGCTTGCCATGATCTACTGGGAGAAATCCCTCAAGAAGGTCAGCTTCGAGCTCTTCGCCATGATCTTCTACGGCCGATACATCGCCTTGGTCATGGCGGTCTTCTCCATCTTTACTGGTCTCATTTACAACGATGTCTTTTCCAAGTCCATGACTCTCTTCCCAAGCGCTTGGCACTACCCGCGACCGGAACACTATGAGCCAGGGCGAACCACGGTCGTGGCTGAATTGAACAATAGTGGGTATAGATATCCATTTGGTCTCGACTGGGCATGGCACGGCACCGAGAACACTCTTCTCTTTAGCAACAGTTACAAGATGAAGATGAGTATCATCCTCGGCTGGGCCCACATGACTTACTCCCTCTGCTTTGCATACATCAATGCCAAGCATTTCAAGAGGCCCATCGATATTTGGGGCAACTTTGTACCGGGAATGATTTTCTTCCAGTCTATTTTCGGATATTTAGTTGTTTGCATTCTCTACAAGTGGACTGTCGACTGGACCAATCCCGACCCTGCCATCGGCGGCCAGCCCCCTGGTCTCCTGAACATGCTCATCTATATGTTTCTGCAGCCTGGAAAATTGGATATACCGCTATACAAGGGCCAAGCCACGGTCCAGGTCCTCCTCCTTCTGTTGGCCTTTGTTCAGGTGCCCATTCTTCTCTTCCTCAAGCCATTCTACCTGCGCTGGGAGCACAACCGAGCTCGAGCTAAAGGCTATCGGGGTATCGGCGAGACGTCTCGTGTTAGTGCGTTGGATGGTGACGATGAGAACGAGGGACTGGTTAATGGCCACGGCAATAGCTTTGACGAAGATGGCGAGGGTGTTGCTATGATCTCACAAAACATTGACGAAGAGCACGAAGAGTTTGAGTTTGGAGAGGTGATGATTCATCAGGTCATCCACACCATCGGTATGCATGTCCCTCGTGCGTAAAACGATGGAATAAATGGACAAGCTGACACATTTTCAGAATTCTGTCTCAACTGCGTTTCCCACACCGCCTCGTATCTGCGTCTCTGGGCTTTGTCACTTGCCCATCAACAGCTCAGTATTGTGCTGTGGGACATGACTATTGCCAACACCCTGACCATGGGTGGCGTTGTGGGTGTCATGATGATTGTCGTTGGTTTCTTCCTGTGGTTTTTCCTCAGTAAGTTGATGTTGCATGCACGCACACCTTTTATTTTCCGGGAATCGTTTTTGCTAACATTTTTTTCTCTCAAAGCCATCGCCATTCTGGTTTGTATGGAGGGTACCAGTGCCATGTTACACTCTCTGCGATTAGCGTGGGTCGAATCCTTTTCGAAATTCGCCGAGTTTGCTGGTTGGCCATTTGCGCCATTCTCATTCAACGCCGTGCTAGAAGAGTCGGAGGACCTGAAAGAGTTTTTGGGATGAAAAAAAAAGTAGTGCGTGCATGCGTGTGGCGACTTTTTTTTTTTGTCACTCATTGACGTGATTTGGCTCAATTTTATTTATTTTGTAGACCTAGGTAGTCTGTACCATAACGTTGAATTGCATCCTAGATTATATTTATCCTGCACGATACGTCTGTGTTCCCGTTCCGTGCGTACTTGACATGTTGTGGGGTTTCAACTCCCTGCTCTTGTATCAAATCAACTCAACCCTTTGTACTTTGTTGATCTGTGCGTCGATCAACTACAGAGTACACCAATGTTGTGTGAACCCCATCTGCTTCAAATGTACATAGGCTATCCCCACAACGGCGCCGTGACCTCGACGCCCCTTTCCACCACGGCCCTGACCCTATCCGCAAACACCTTATTGTTACACTGGACGTCCAAATCCTCCAGCCACACCGTCGCAACCATCTTGTCCACCTTGATGGATACGCCTGGCACGGGAATGCCAATCTTGTGAAGACGCTCCATTTCCTTGTTCCGTCTGCTCTCCACGTCGTCCTCTTTCCTGTCAAGCTGCATGTCGTCTGGGCCGGGGTCCTCTTGTCCGACGTCTCCTGATGCCTGCTGAGCGTCTGGTTCGGCAAGACGGGGTGTTTCCACGGGGGATACGTTGTCCGCGCCGAACTGGGCCTCCAGGAACCAGAAGAGTCGTTCGAGTCGGTCTGTCGGTGAGGGGCGGGCGTGGGGATTCGCGCCCCTGAGGTCATGCGAGTGCGAGTGGTTCGCCGAGGAGGAGCGTTTGACGGCGGCGGGGGAGGATTCTACGCTGAAGAGCACGGCCATGACCGAGTCGGCGATGCCGTCGTTGAGCATGTTTGCTTCCCATTCGAGCTCGACTTGGCCGTTTGTGCGGTACCGCACTGTTATGCAGCCCATGACGAGGTAGGCGGCTACCAGGGCGGCGACTTCCTCGTCTGCTGCTTCGGGCTGTTCTTCTGCCGCATCTGGTTTGTACTCGTCGCTGTCGTTGTCGTTGTCGGCGGCGTCAGTGGTGGAGACGTCTTGGTCTTGGTTTTCCTCCTCGACGCCGCCGTTCTTGGAGACGCCGTTGCTGTTGTTGGGCTGCCGTCTCATCTCGGGGAGCTCTTCGACGGTGCCGAATGTTCCTTCGAGAGCCCACTTGACGAGATCGATGCCCGCGGCGCTTAGTGTGAGACGCTGCTTGCATGTGATTGTGGTGGTGTTTAGACCTGCGTATTCGCGCAGATCCTCGGGGGCCATGAGGGAGAGCTTGAAGTCGTTTTGGACGAGAACGCCCGTGACGAGTGGCGCGGTCGTGGCATCGGCGGTGAGGTCTTGGGGGGGTGGGATGGAGGCAAGTTTGCCGACGACCTTGGCCATCTTGTCGGCTTTGAAGGGGATGCGGAGCTCCTCACAGTTGCGAGGGGAGTAGACTTTTACTTTGGCGGTCTTGGAGGCGTTGAGGGAGAGGAGCTTGGATTTGAGGCGCATCATGTTGTGTTGCTCGCCGTGGACGAGAATCTGTTGTTGTTGACACAAGGGGTTAGCAGTTGCCAATTAGAAGCAGAGTTTCGGATGAGGATGAGGACGGGGAAATTTCACGTACAACCACGGGTGCGGCTACTTCTTCGATGAATTCTCGGTTCTCGACGCCATCGACGTGGGCGGCGAAGGAATATTCTGCTACGCTGCATCGTCGGGGGATGAGAGCCCGCTCTGCCTCGCCGCCAGGTGCTCTTCTGCCGGCAGCCAGGTTGCGAGACATGACTGCTGGGATTTGATCTGGCTCCTGCATGACTTGTCTGGCCATTGTGCCCTCGACACTGTAGCCGGTGATGATGACTCCGTTCTTCTCGTTTGGTGCCCACCTCTCAAAGAGCTCTCTGCTCACGCCACTTTGGAGCATACCTGGACTGGCGAGCATGACGCAGCCGCCAACGTCGTCAAAGCGGTCGAGATTCTTCAAGGATCGAATGTACTTGAAATCCCAGGGTCCGCCTTTGCCGGCGCTGTCACCGCTGGCTTCAGCCTCGGCCATGCGTTCTCTGAAGAGGCGCTTGATGTTGTCGTTCATGGCACCCACATATGTCTGGTAGACTACCATGCATTTCCTGGCCAGGTTACTGGCATAGTAGATGGGATATCTTTGATATTCCGGGTGTTTGCCCCAATATTCGTCTAGAATGAGCAGAAGCTCCTGGGCTCTGCCCAGCGCAAATACTGGTAACAAGGCACGGCCGCCCCTGTTGAGGATGCTAGTGATGGTCTTCATTAGAGCTTGTTCGCGCTCTAGCCGGGGAACGTGCGATGCAATTCCATAAGTTGATTCCGTAATAAGCACGTCTATTTTGACGCCTTTGGGCACTTCTGCTGAGACCAAATGTCGGTCCTGCTCACGAGAGTAGTCGCCAGTGAAGAAAATGTTCAGGCCCGCGATTTCGATCAGGAACATGGCTGCTCCCAACACATGGCCGGCAGGGTAAGGAGTGATTCGGATGGAGGAGATGGTGTGGGTGGTGTGGTAATCGATTGCCTCGATCTGAGGAAAAGTATTCAAATGGTCCTGCTCTGTGTATACCGGCGGGGTGGCCGAGCTGGATGATGTGTTTCCAACACGGACGCTGTCTTGGATGAGCCATTTGTAGATAGCCTTGGTAGGATGCGTCATGAAGACTCGGCCGCGGAAGTTGGTTTTGGCAAGGACGTATGGCAAGGACGCGGCATGATCAACGTGAAAACTGCAGGCATGCTTCATTAGCTTGGGATCTTTCCTCCAAGTACGACAAGACCTTGCGACGATGAGAGGCTATTGGCAATGCTATGTTCACGGGAAGACGAAAAAGAGGGTGCAGGATGGATGGTGGGAAACAACAGTTGTATTCATTTCGTATGCATAATACAGGCGTATCAATCTCACAGAAAAAGGAAAAGTACAGCATCATAGAACAAAGATTGCGATACGCCCGCCCATCACGCTGAACACTCGCGCCGTGTTCCTTCGCTGCTTTTGTCTGATATCGCGCGGCAGGTAGGGCAGGCAGTACATCTACTTACTGGCTGATCAATAGGACGTCTACGGTGCTGAGATCGAAGTCGTCGTAGAATGGGAGCGCGGCAAGACCATCGTAGGCAGGATGATTGCCGGCATCGAGCTACAGAGAACGGAAGAGTCAACTCATGATGTCATGATGCATTCTTGTGCAGAAATGGACGAGCCATCTATCTGCCTTACTCACCATGACCGTCTTGCCCTTGTATTGGATAATATGACACGAACGCCCGACCTCGTTACCGCCTCCCAAGCACAGGAACATCAACTCGTCGGACGGGTCCACCGGCTCTTCAGTGCCTGCCGCGTTCATCGCGGATGCTTTTCGTTTGGAAGCCATGTTGTGGCAAGGCCGGAGAGCTTCGATGAGATACGCGCGTTTGCTCGAGCTACCTACTCTTTATATGGGCAGGGGGATTGGGGATTTCAACGACTCAGTCAGTACTGGGAAGGGGAAGTACACTTTTGAATTACATCTCACGTTGACTGCATGATCAACGTATCGCACGGCTCCAAACAACAACACGACCACAATGGGGAGTGGGCAAAAGCACTTGAGCACTTTGTGAAGTTGAAGCTTGTGAGGTGTAAATAAAGCTGAGCCGGGGAAAGGTCGGCAAAGCGATCCTCGTCCCAGCGAAGAGGCGGGCGCGGAGGCTCACGTGACTTTAAATTTACGCAACCCCCAATCTCAGTCTTGAGCTCCAATCTCTCGACTCCGGCCAGCGCTGCCAACGAATCTCTACTGAACGACTCCCACGCGCCTTGGACTGAGCGCTAAACGTTGCGCCAGCTCTGGATAGATGCTTACATCTCTCGTCATTTCATCGATAAACCGCACTGGAGCGCCTAGGCGGGATCTGTGCATCGAATGGGAGAGTTCACGTCCTTCGTGACAGGCTTTCCTGCCTGCTAAGAGCATCGTCACCACCGCCACTCAGGCTTCCATCTAGCTGTTTTTGCTTCCGTTGCCAGCCCTGGAATACCGATCGCTGTTCGATTTTCCATCATCGTCATGGCACAGCCTCAGTCGCAAGTCCCTCCGCGGGTTTTCTCGCCGCCGCAACACAGCCCTTCACCTGCCGCTCAACAGCCAGGATTCGCGCTGCCTCCGAACAAGAGGGTTCGCACCGATGGTCCGGCTTCACAACCAGGCTCTCCGTACGCCGCGTCGCCCTTTGCAGCAAGTCCTGGCGCAGCTGGAAGCCCGCCGCTGAACGCCGGCTCCCCAACATTCCCGCAAACTACGACTTCTTTGTCCTCGGCATACAACGCTCCATATACCAATGGCAACCATAGCCAAGGCTTGAATTTGCCCGACGCGCGTGCGGGCACTAGCACGCCTCCATTAATGACTCCGCAGCCTCCGCCCATATCCATGCCGCAATACACGAATGCGATGATGGCCCCTGTGCAACAAGGAGTGGCATCGCCTGCGCAAACACCCAGCATCATGGGGCCTCCCCAACGGCCGGCCGAGCGACCGACAAAAGACTACGAGTACGACGTTACAGATTCTCTGGCAGGAACTGGCATCGATCTGAGAGCAGAGGAGCAATACATGTCGGAATTATACTCGAATGCCATGGATGCCAACTCAGAGGCAAGGACCGGATTTGCGCAACATCCCGCGGGGGCCAAGAGTTCATTCTATGGGGCTGGTCCAGCAAATCAGCCTGCCGAGAGCGTCTTGGAACAAGATCAGCAGAAGTTTGCCGTCAAGGCGGCCGAACAGGCCTGGGCAGATGCATCCATGCGACTTGCTGTCCAGCGGACGCAGGAAATCAACGATCCATTTCTCTTGGTAGCCATACTGCATCGACGTGCCGACAAAATTGCGAGAGAGAACCACATCTCCCTAAATCTGGATATGAAAAACAATGCCCAATCCATGGGGAAGATGCGCCTGCCTGAACAGTTCCCCTCCCCATCGGTCACGGTGAAGATGCAGCCAGGTCCAGATTCAACCATGGTTCAAACCACCGGATCGTACATTCCCCAAGACTCGTTCCTCGTCGATCAGTTGGCGCTAATGTCAATTGCTACCAAGCAACGATTGCGCGAGATGGTGGAGGATGCGAACGTCGTTGCCGTCAACAGGCAAAAGACGTCCCATGGGGAGATTCCCGAGGATTGGACGGCTGCTGCTGCGCCAATGAATGCAGAGCCTTTGGGCGTTGCGGCAGAGGTTTGCCCGGCTCAGGAGTCGGCAGATGGTGAACCCGTCGCTTCTGAAACCGCGCCATTGAAACGTGAGAGAGCTTCTATCCTCGCAGTACAAAGTATGGAACAAAAAAAAAAGCCAACATGACTAACTCGTCTTCATTCTACACAGGCTCTGCCGAAGATGCTGCCCTGGGAACTTCTCACAAGCCAGCCAAGAAACTGGCCAAGATAGCCTCCTCTCTAACAGTCACGATGCGAGAGCTGGCAAGACAAGAACGCGAGTGGGAAGAAGCACGTCTTCGCCGGCGACAAAAACGCAAGGACGGCATAGCAGACGTCGGATCAGCACCGTCACGATCAGGAAGCGTCGCGCCGGGAACACCTGGCTCCATAGCACCCGATTCTGATAAGCCCATGACCAAGAAGGAAATGAAGAAGCACCAAACGCTCAAGGCAGCCGAGGCCAACAGCCACGCAAACCAGAACATGACGAGTAGCATGTTCGCCGGTCTAGGTGGCAAAGGTAATTTGTTCGGCAAGAAGAAGACTGGCAAGACGTATGACTGGCTGAATGCGGGCCGGGGAGGAGGAAGTGGCGCCAGCACACCGACGAGAGCCACACCCGGTCCAGGCAACAAGGGACTCAATGGTACTCCGGGAGCACCCTCGCCAGCCAGCCTTGCCATGACGACTGAAGGGCGAAACCGGCTGGGGACATGGCGAGAAGACAAGGAAAAGGGCAAGAACATCCAGTTGCGAGACTGGGTAGTTGTACTGGAGAGGGACGGGCGAGAGGTCAAGGCACTGCAGCAAGCCTACGTGCACTTGGATGCCTCCAATCCAAAGTAATAGAGAGTCGGTAAGGAGAGAAAAAGGACGCACTTGTTGGGTGGTCAAGAGCCAACATATACCCAGCCGCGCCGTGTATGATGTGTGCTTTTTTTTTTTTTTTTCCCACGCCTCTGTGGTTTACCCTTTCATTGTTCAAGTTTTTTTTTTTTTCTTTTTTCGTCTCTTTCCTTGTTAGCCCGGCGTTTTCAACACATTCAAAAGGCGTAAGAAAGGATGGTGGGTAAACGGGAGGCTCAAGCATTTCACCGGTTTTTTTGCAGTTTTGGGCATGGACAGAAGCGGCGAGCAGTGCATCGGCAATAGATGCGATTATAATAGGGTTTCGCGGCCCTGCGTGAATGCAACCAAGTGAGCGGTTTGTAACCGTGGGTTTTTGAAATCCACCATGTCTGCGGCAGCCATGAATCCACTTGCCAACATGCCGATCCCCTTGTCAAGTGGACTCCCCCTCGAACCAACACCCCCTTTCGGGTCTACCTTTCGGGTCTACCTTTCGGTTCTACCAACATTCCACCGGTGTGCCCCCTTTCCCTTTTGTCCCGGGCAAGTGATCGATCCAATCATGTCCGTGATTCCCGCCTGACAGTCTTAGTCCGTCATTTGCCCTGGGCCCTAACCGCGAGTTGGTGCCGTGAGCCCATGCCGTTGCCTCTTGTCTAGTTCGAGACGCCAACGGGCCTTGGGTCCGGCCCGCACCCTCCAGACCTCCAGACGTCATGGGCGAAATTTCTTGGCACCGTGGTACCTTGTTCGGCATGTCTCGGCCGAAAAAGGGGGGGGGTTGTCCATCTAGTCGTGTGCAATCCAGACCTTGTTGTATGCAAGCTGTCGAGTGAGAATCAGTCAGTCTTGTTCATCTTCAACGACCATGACTGGATACGTCTCTTCTTTAATTTAGCAATGCAGCGTGAGCCTTCTTCAATTGCGAATCTATTCTAGTGCCGAGTACAGACCCAAGGAAATATAAAGCACTCTTCATCTTACTTGTCCCACGTCAAGCGCACGCTTGCGTGACTTGGCAAAGAAACAATAAACTCATGTGGCTTCCTTCTGACAAGATACTTTACAACAGAGTGCTGAAAGGGGGTATCATCCATCCATATATCCTGAGTCCAGCCCAGAGCCGTCTTCCTGGGCTGGCTCTTGTGCCACCTCGGTCTCGCCAGCGTGGTCTTGGTCTTGTACATGGTAATGGTACATGGTATCGAGATGTGAGCGACATTATTGCACGCGCGTCACCCCACTCGATTGCAACTGCGTCGAAGTGTTGCGTTCCGAGATACAGAATGGGGAAAGAAAAAAAAAGGAAAAAGGAAAACAGACCCAGCGACAGGCAAAAAAAAAAAAAAAAAAAAGTCTATATGCAGAATTTGACTCCCAAATCAGCCATTCTTCTTTTTGTCCCAACCAAAGTTCCGAAATGCTGACTTTTGATCTGCGCTCAGATGCTAAGCAGAAAACAAATCCGGCCAAGGGTGCTGTTTCCATCCTTCACCGGAGCCCATAGCGAAGATAGGATACCGGTCAAAGACATGTCACGAGATGGATACCATCTTCATTCCAGCAGAATGAGACCCATCTCTCAACGCGATCAGTGATAGTCCTCAAGCTCAATGTCTCAAGCTCGTGGGAGTTTTGAGATATGGCAAGACAACATGCAAACCCCAAGCCAAAGAGGAAGAAGAAAAGCAAAGACATTTTCCGATGAAGAAAAGGCATATTGTGGCCCCCGTCTATTTTTTTTTAAAACGCCGAAGACTGGTTGTCTGAGAAGAAATGACGGAAAATTCCGAAACAAATTGACTCATGCGCGTGTGTCGAATATCGAAATGCCAGAGAAAATCATGTGATAAAAGGTAAAAGGCCAAACAAATTTTGGTGTTCTCGCTGCTGATAAGAGAGATGTTGAGAGAGCTCTGAGCCGATTTGTGTACAGACTGATGTGACGAAATATTAAATAGTTGTAAAAGTAATGCTGAAGGCCGTATAAATTACGAAAGGCCTGGAAATCGAAGTGTAAGACGTGTTCGTCATGTTGATATAACCATGGCCCGCAGGGTCACTGGAAACATAAACTCAGCGAGGCTGTGGCCTCGGTGGGGGCTTAGAAACGCCAGTCGTGTCATAGCCATTACGTCCCATATCGCAGACGATTGATGATTGTGATAATATTGTGAGAGAATGTGTTGGTTGTGAAAATTATGTGAACTAGCCACAACGATGCCAATTGGCCGAGGTCTTGATGATAATGATGATGAAAGCCTGAGAGGAACAAAGAGAAGAATGAAGAATAAAGTCGGGTCGTTCTTATACGGGTCTTCTTTGCTTCCAAATATTTGCCTCCATCATATAATCATATTGATATGTACTCGATGAGCGTAATGGGGGCAGTGAAAGGGAAAGGGTGAGAAAGAAAAAACGGCCGAAGCTCTTGGGACAAGCGAAAGTGATCAAAGGATGGGGTTCAAATCAAGCGACATTGACTCACAGGGAATGATTGTCTGTAGTTGGTACGACGACGAACTGGCTTGTCCAATAAAACCGGAGCAAGATGGATCGGTTGCGATGCAGCAGGCGACTATGTTACAAGGAGAGAAAAGTCTGAAAGAGTGCCTTGGTGGCCGGCCAAGGTGCAAGCGTTGCCAACAATATTGGACTATTTCGACGCGGCTACTGAAGGAGTAGTTCTGAACGGACGAGGCGAGATGAATCGGCACCGGCGCGTTGGAACGAGGCAACACAAGGCGAAATCGATGTCACGAGCTGGAGGGCGGTACAGAGTGCGAGGCGGCTCGGCTTGATGGGTTTGTGTCAGTGTGTAACAGCGGAACGAGGCGGGCAAGTAGTTCCCAGAAGACGAGAAGGTGGGTTTTTGCAAGTTGGCAAGTCGGGCCTGTGCAAGAGATGTGCACACACAACAGGCTGACTCGGTAAATGAGTTTCGCTAGTTTGCAGAGGCCCGAGGAAAAGGGAAAAGGGGTCAGGCGAGTTGGCGAGTGGCGACGATGACGGATGAACCGCGCCGTCAAGATGGTCAAGTCAGGCACAGACGGACGGGTACCTGGAACTGGTCGCAATAGTGGATTCCCGAGACGAATGGCAGATTGTGGCGCCCAACGTATTTATGATGGTGTAAGTGAGAGAGACGGTGGTCGCTGGTGGGACAGGGACAGGCGCTCGAGTCCAAGAGGCAGAAACAGACAAGCAAAGCGGGTGAGCAAATGCAGCGAGACGACAAGACGACAAGACGAGACTCGGGACGCGACGTCAGGAACGGATGCCAAATTGGCTGATGATGGGGAAGGGTATCTCAAGGGAGGCGAGGCTACCAAGATCTGCGGGATGAAGTGGGAGCAGGGCGCTTTTGTACAAGTGCTGCCGTGGTCCGAAAGGAGCAAGCTCACATCAGAGTCGTCAACCCGGCTAGGCTGGGGGGAAAAGGGAACTAATAGCAACAGAAAGAAGAAGAAGAACGAAAAAAGAGAGTCAGTCAATCAATCCCTCATCATTGGCAGGCAGGGAAGTGAAGGGAGGCAAGGCAAGGGGGGGGGGTGTGTGTGGACTTGAAAGGACGTCGAGAGACCAGACTGCTTCATCCATGGACCATGGCACAGACTGACGACTGACCAGTGACTACTGCTCAGCAAATCAAACGCCCGCTCCCGTTTGCATCGTGCTCCCGTTTGTATCTTGCCTGGCCTGGCCCGAGCCGCGAGAAAGAAGTAGAAGCCAAAGAAGAAAACTCTGTTCCTTGCCCATGGCCAGGCCATGCAGCCAGGGATGGGAAATTCGGCCCAGGATCTTGTTGGGGGGATCAAAGGCGAAAGCTAAAAAAAAAAAAGACAAAAAAAAAAAAAAAAGGAGGAGGGCCTTAACCTTGACCAGTACGGTACACGGTACACGGTACCAGCCACCAGCCACGCCACACACCCTTGTCGCTGCTCCTTCCGGTACCACGGTTCAGACATCCGGCATAAGCTCAGACGAAGTCGACCGAGATTCTCATCATGCACCAGTTCCTGCGCACCAGTTCCTGCGCACCAGCGCCATGCCTGCCAACTGGTAGTCCATACGCCTTGATCCAAAATCGCCGGGAACCAGTGCTGGTGCTGGTGCTGGTGCTGGTGCTCGTCATGGCGGCTGTGGCAAGAAGAGCCGCCTCGCCTGCTTATTACGTCACGACATGATACCTGAGAGCATATCTGATATTTGTTGTGTTAATATGGCATGAGAGTCATACTGGCAATGCCCTGGCAATAACATCAACGTAGAACTGAACCTCTTTGTACGGATCCGTACTCGGTAATCACGGAGTCCCTGTACATGCATGTACATAGGGCTTTGGCGACCAACCGGGGACACACGCTGTGGCTTCTTCTTTGTTGTCGGTTGAAGGGGCCCCATGGGCATCAATGAGGCCTGAAATCCTTCCCAACAGGGGCAAGGCTCACTTCTCTTTTGTCGGGTTCCTGACATGGGTCCCACCTCCCCCGGAGCCATGGGCCATCTAGAGACAGGGGTTCCGTACATGCATGTACATACAACATACGGACTACGGATCACAGATCACGGATCACGGATCACGGATTACGGATTACGAGGCTGCGTTTGCATCGCAACAACCAGCTCAAACGGGCCAAAACGGGCTGGGCGGCAGGCGGATGTCAACGACAAAGTCGAAAGCCATCATCTACTTACTATCTTGCTGTTGCTTGTCAACCGTCTCGTACTCTTCAGCTTCCGTCGCTTTGGCATCAATACATTCATTTCAACCTGTGCAACAGACGTCTTGAGCACAGCTTGCTTGGTTGGGGTCTGGTCTGGTGCACTGTTCATATCTGACTGAACAGACACGTTGCGCAGAGTGCTCCCAACAATGCAGCAGCAACATGGTGCAGTCATCGTTTGAAGTTGGCTCGTCTGTTGAGCGCGTAAATTGGCCCGAGCCCGTTTTGGCTATTTCCATTTTTCCTTCTTCCTTCTTCCTTCTTCTTTCTTCTTTTCTCTTTTCTCTTTTTCCCCCTTATTTCCTACATGGGCCATAGGCACGGTGGAGCACACCATTTGGCTCCTTTCGCCGTTGTCTCCGGCTTGCTCCGCTCCCGTGTCATCTCATTTCTCTTCCCGCTAGGCAAAGTGCTTTGGACATTTTCCTTTCCCCTCCCGGAAACCACGACCGTTGTTCCCCGTCAAGCGGATCAACAAGATTTTGGCCACATTCCAAGCATGCACTCAATAACATCAATCACACACAGCTCGTGTTAAGGACGATGGCCGGGTTGAATCATCGTTGATTGCGAGAGCTTGCCACCATCTTCGGGGACTATTGTTAACAAATCCTGTCTGATTGGGTATTCTATTGGCGCATAAATCCGTGGTCTTGGTCATATCATAGTAATAGTTGGCAGAAATATTAACGTCAAATCGTCCCGACAGCTCGGATTACTGACCCAGCCATGCATGCAGCGTTATGTACATATGTGTGTACATGTATACGTAGCAATAAGCGGGTCGAATCCCTGCTGCAGCTTCAGTTCTTGAATTGGTCATGACCCCCTCATGAAGCTCGGGGACGCAGCTGATCGAGGACATGGTGAGCCTGATTTAGAATTAATGGCACGCTTTCATCGCAGCATCGCGCAGAAAAGGCAGCAAGGCAACAACGTCATGCAACTGCTGTGGAGTAGGGCCAACTCTATCGAAAGACCTTTTTTTATCCGAGAAGCCATCAGGCTCCGCATCCCAGTTCGGAAGAGGCGCGCCTTGTGTGTATTGCTTTGTGAACTTGGCCTCGTAGGAGTTATATTTTAAGTCGACTTTGCTGTTTCTAAATCCAATCCGGGCTGGCTCTACAGCTGGCTCTACAGCTGGCTCTACAGCATGCGCGTTTTTCGGACAATGGGCTCATGATTGCATTGCCGGGTCGATAAGGTTAAGAATACTGATTCAACGTCACGAACAGCAAAGTACCACAGTGTGCATTTACTGTACGTGGTGATAAGGTGATGATTCTCTCAGCCTCCAGGATCAGGGCTAGGCCTGATGGCCGCCACGTTGTTGTCTGCATTCACTCACGCAGGGGCTGCGGGGTGCATCGGAAAAATGAGTTGAAATGGTGAAATCGACCGCTATCCGACGATGGATACTTGCTTATTTAATGTCGATATAAACAGGTCTGCCGCACAGCCGCGAGTCATGTCGTGATATGTATGCATTCGTGTCCCAAGTCGAGAAGCGCGTATTTTATGTTGCAGAAATCCATTTCAAGATGGAACCGAACGAGCCCTCCAAAGGGGGGGGGGGTCAGGTATTAGGAACACGTGCGCAGGCAGCATTGCCGCCAATGCCAAGGCCCACAAAAACCGAGCCACTACCGTCCATGGCATTGCCCCATCGTTGAAGAGACACCGATATTACATACTGCTACGAAATTGACTACCTGCACAGTACGGATTACAACTAAGCACTATAATCTCAGATCCTCCAGAGGTTTCCTTCCATTCGCACTGATGCGCCCAGCCAGTCATTTGGCATGACCGTCCATGCAAACATGCCGACTGTACCGTGACCAACCGGGGTCCTTATGGTTTCAGTCATCTTTTACTTGCCCAACCAATCACGATTCAGGTCTGTACTCAAGAAACGGAAAGAGAAGAAGATTGAACGAAAGTGAGTCTGTGAAGCGAGAAGCAAGGCTAATGCCGTGGTTCCTGCGTTAGCTTGTTTTAGCGAGCTGACCCCAGGCTCTCTCTGGTGGCACTTTGGCACTCGGCTAAGTTCCCGACATGCACGCGGCCTCGCCTTTCGCAAGCTCTCCAACATTCACTACTTTTTGCACGGCACGATAATTTCAGCCAAAGTACATGTTTGTATATTTGTCCGTACTGCTTGGGCCGTGGCGCTTCAGCCCACCACCATCAGCATTCCAGAGATCGTGAAGAAGCGTGGGCAGATATTACCAGCTTCTCCCCGGCAGCGAGTCACGCAAGGCTCTTACTATCCAAGACCCAAAAATATCTTTTTTTTTCTTTATAAAGTTACGTTGTTGCCGGTTTGTTGCCTCAACCATGGCCAAGCCGCATGTGATCGTTGGGTGCCCATCTGCCATCCTACTCGAAGGCCTCGGCAGATCAACACCACTGCGGAAAGGTATTTTGAATATCCCTTGTCGGAGGAGGCATTTTTTACCTGGCCGTTTGCACCGGTCTGTTACCTGGTCGCTTGCACCGGTCTGGCTGGAGGCCTGTCATGTAATGTAGGCTGATCTACGGAGTAGCTGGGGTACTTGACACCAGCGTTAATCGACGTGGCTGACTCTTGCAGCACTGGACATGTTTCGCATAGCAAACGCCATCACCACTATAATTCGACAATACTTTCCTAGCATACGCTTCATGTGACTTCGAGCGCACAGGTGGGTCCAACGCCAACAGTCGTTTCGAGTATTAATAATTAATACATCAGGGACCTGGGCGCTAGTGCACTATGAACAAGGGCAACGTCGATCGTACCATCCACCGTATCGTCGGTAGTACATGAATCCCTACATGTAGGCTGAGCTAGCTCTTATTACTGCGTTCCAGAGTTCTTCTAGAAGCTGGATCGAAGCGGAGCAGACTGGGATAATCCATAAAGAACTTCGTGGTGGAGATGACGACGAGTTTGGCGCCTATGAAAATTCGAACAACAACACAACTAATTTTCTCGATCGCGGGGCCTGTCAACGCGTCACGTTGTGCAATCTACCATGTCAACGTGTCATAAGCCGCAAGACAACGCCACAAAACGACTCTCCCAAGACAAACTCAGGACGCATCTCGACACTCAGCCGCGCAGTGACAACGGCTATGTTCCCCGTGCGCTGCGTATTCATTCCGGGTTGCCCGACGTCTGCTTGTGTTCCATCGTTCCACCCCCTATCATGGGGCATGGAGGGGGTTCTTGACTAGTACTCCGTAGGCACGGCTGAAGTTGGTTCATCAGGGGCCCCCGCTGGAAGGCCAGCCGGGGAAGAGTTTCGTCTCGTCTGATCCCATTGTGATTAATTTGGAAAAAATTTCCTGGTTATTTACCCAAAGAGGACTTTGCACAACACTAAGTGAATCCCACTGGCAAGGGGTCTGTCTTCTGGAAGGCGCCATCCATTGATTGCTCTCTGTGGACGTTCGGCGAAGCAAACCTAGGCCATCCATATTACAAAGTGCTCCTAGGGGGGCGACGCTGGCGGAATTGTCTTTGCTAAATGAGTCATAGCCCTTGCCCCTGTTGTCGAAAGGTCAATCATATTAGATCCGGGTTTTCATTAGAATGTTGACTCGTCGGCGTCGTGCCGGTGCCGCGTTATTAGCATGAACCGGTGCACGATCGAGATTTTCAAGTAGAGTCGAGGAGCTAAAAACGGTGTAGGGTAGCGCTGCTGTGATGGGTTGCTATCGTGACTCGGCATGGTGATATGTAGGTTAATTCAATATTAAACGAATATCGAGTCGTAAAGTGTGTCATCTGTGAGGATTTTACTGTCTGGTGTTTGAGCTTCTACTACTGAGGCCGCATAGGGAGGAGAGTCAATGCGTTTGATACATGTTACACGCATCGCATTCCCAAGGAGCAGTGATGTCGTCTCAGAAATGTTAAAAATTTTTTTTTTTCAAGTCTTTGAACGATTATTAGGGAAAGCGGAGCTTTGCCTGCGATTTGCGTTATTAGTAAGCAAGGCGAAGGCAAGAGAGTAAAGTAAAGCTTCCTGCTTTCCCTTTATTAAAATAAGGTTATCCTATAGAGATATCTTTTTTAATTAGTTAGATATAAAATACTCTTTAGTAACTAGTTAAGATTTTTTTTTCTACCTCTCCTAACTACCTAATAGCTTTTAGAGGGGGGTATAAAGAAGAAGGCTTACTATAAGTAATAGCTTACTATAGGTAGCTCCCTAGTAAGGCCCCTAGAGGGCCCCTAGAGGGAATATAAAATATTATATCTTTAAAGATAAATAAATTTAATAATATAAAGTATTAGTAATTAATTTAAGATTATAAATATACGCTAGTAGTAGTAGTATTATAATTAAATTATAGTTATAAAAGACTTAAACTTATAATATTATAATATCTTATAAAGACTTATAGTATATTACTTACTTTGTGATTATAAAAAAACACATAGGTATAATTTAAATACATAACCTTTTAATTTAAACGTTTTTTACTATTATAATATTATAAAGTAAAGGGTTACTATATTATATAAATATAATTTATAGCATACCCTTATACTTAATTTTAATACTAAAATTAATACTAAAAAGTATTACCTTTACTAGGTAACTTTATATAGTAGTAAGTTAGGACTAAATACTTCTTAAAAGAAACTACCTTAGGCACCTATCTAATAACCTAGAGTTAGCGCCTATAGCAAATTATTAGAAGTTAAAGTATTATATTACTCTAAGTCCCTAAGTATTTATAGTTATACATTAGTAAGGTTAGAAGGAGAATAGTAAGTTACTTATAATTTAGTATAGTATAATTAAGCTACTATTTACTATACTTTATTACTCTTGCCTTATTTACTTGCTTTATATTATATTATATTATATTAGGTTTAGCATTAGGTTTAGATATTTATTACTATATTTTATAGTTATTTATAGTTATTCTATAGTATTTATAGTATTTAGTTTCATAGTAGTAAGTATAATACTATAGAGGTAGTTCTTTCTTCTTTTAAATTAGGTAAGGAAGTAGCTTATAATAACTATTAATCTATAAGGGTAGTTTACTATATAGGGCTAGTCTATGTAGTGTTTAATATAATTAATAGTACTAGCCTTACTACTAACTATACTAAACGTAATATTCTAAGTAAATATTAGGTTATAAGGAGTATTATAATTACAGACTATATACTTACCTTTAAGTCTATATACTAAGACAGGAGTAAGGCATAAGAATACCACGTAAATCCACCTACTATTTAATATTATAAAGTTAATGTAACTACGCACGCAGACGCGTAGGCGCGTATGTATATAATATAATCCTGTTAATTTATAAAGCAAGGCAATAAGCATAGGATTCGCTAATATAATAATTTATTTACGCGTTTTTCTAGCAGGTTTGTAATATAATTTATAGCCTTATATGTAATAGTCTTACCTTCCCCTATTTAAGGGCTCCTTCCTTACTATTACCTCTTACCTTTTATTTTTTTCTCTTACACTAACCTGAATTTCCTTCTTAACTCCTCTACTACTTTTCCTTTTCTAACTATATCTGTTAGTTATACCAAGGTGCCTGCGCAGGTAGGATAATTCCGTAATATTGAAGTTAATAATAGATAAATAGCTAGGAAAGAGAGAGAAGAGAGGGAAGGTCTAGATAATAGAAAAGTAAGTAAAACCTATAAGTAAGGCGGAAGAGGGGGTAGCAAATTAATGTAGCTAATCACATTACGTGTATTACGCTAAACCTACTATTAGTCTAGTCTTTAGCCACGATTAAGCTAATAAAAATCTAAAGGATTTAACACTAGTAGTCTCTCTTTTTATCTATAGCTAAAGGAGCCTAAAAACGTAATAAAAATTAAATTAAAGGAAAGTGTATATATGTTAGATCCTTCGGATCTTCATCGGCTTAATCGTGGCCAAAGACTAGACTAATAGTAGGTCTAGCGCAATGCACGTAATGTGATTAGCTATATTAATTTGCTACCCCCTCTTCTGCCTTACTTACAGGTTTCACTTACTTTTCTATTATCTAGACCTTCTCTCTTTTCTCTCTCTTTCCTAGCTAGCTATCTATCTATCTATTATTAACTTTAATATTACAGAATTATCCTACTTGCGTAGGCACCTTAGTATAACTAACACTAATTAGTAGTTAACTTTATAACCATAAATAAGTTAGGTATTATAAAAAGAGATATTTCTATAGACACTATAGCCACTACCCCTTATTATACTAGATTAATAGTTATTATAGTAAAGAGGCATAATTACATAAGTATACTAAAGGAAGAGACTAGAATCCTAGTTATAGGCTTATTAGGCTTCTAAGGAATTAATTTATTAACCCTTAGGCTTATAGGATATAACTTTATTATATTTATCTAGGATATTATTATTAATCATTAATTTTATTATCTATTATAAGAAAACTAACTAACTAACTAAATCTATTACCATAAGGCATTTATTTCAAACCTAATGTTAAATAACCTTAGCTAAGCTAGCTAAATTATTTATAACTTCTCTTAATATATTACCTTCTTCTAATAGACTTTTAATCTCTCTTTATAAGTATTTACTACTTATTTCTTACTCCCTTTACTCTTAGTGTTATTTGCCTTATACTTATTAGTAAGAGAGATTATCTCCTTCCCTCTTTTTATATAAAATAGGAAGTAGTAATTCTATTACTTCCTTATTATTTTTATTAGTACTTTTCTAGTTACTTTTAGCACTTCTATTACTTTACTTAACCCTAATTTAATTTATTCTTATTACTACTTTTACTACTTTTTCTACTTTTTCTACTTTTTCTACTTTTTCTACTTTTTCTACTTTTTCTACTATTTTTCCTATCTTTATAATTTTCTATGTTTTTGTAATTTTCTAGCTTTATTAGAGTAATAACGCTCCTAAAGTGTAAAAGAAGACCCTAGTAATAGGCAAACATATAAGCTTAATTAGCAGTAAAAGAATAACACCCTAGATCTTCTTTTATAGCTTAAATATTATAAGATAGTAGAATTAGAATCTAGGCCTTTTATAAGAGGAAGGGCTACTACTAGTAATAGTAAGGCTTAAATAATTCCTCTTAAAAGACTATAAGAGAGTAAACTACTAGTATATTTATAATAGCTTATAAATAACCTTATAAAAGACTAGAAAGAGCCTATTAAACTAGACCTAGAGACTACTATATAACCTAAACTTAATAACTAGATTATAAGGCTTATTAACCTTAGTAAGCATTAAGGCTAAAGAGATAATAACCTCTAGGAGTTATTCTAAGAAGACTTTAAAGGCTAGTTTAAAAATACCTTTAAAAGAGTAAATAAGGATATTATTAGAGAGCTACGTAATTCCTTATAAGATTATAGCATTTTTATTAAACAAGGCCTAGGATATTTAATCCTAGTATCCCTTAAAGAGGTACTTTACTAAACCTTAATGCCTCTTTAGTTATAGGAAAAATCATAATCTTCTAAACCCTTAAAGCCTAAGCCCTAAACCTAATTACCTACCCTAGAAATTCACCTTCCTTAACCCTAATAATTCCCTAAACCTCCCTAAGAGCCCTTATAATAATCCTAATTAAATTAATTACTTTATCCTAATAATTATTGTTTATAATAACCTATAGACTATTATTTATAATAAATTATGCCTTTATAGCAATTCCTCTCTAAAAATTAGATTATAAAGAAGATCTTAGAGCTTATAAAGATATATAAGGATAGTAACTACTATAGCAGAAAACTATATAACTTCCTAATACTAAAGATTACGCTCTTTAAGAATAAGTATAATAGGATTAACCTCCCTTAAATATATTATTAGAAGGCTTTTCCTATTATATTAATAGGTAATACTAAATAGTATTACCTTAATTACCTCTTTAGGAATAACTACTCCTATAAAGAGATAATTACTTATATTTACTAATACTTTAAAATAGAAAGTAACTAATAATTCTATTACTATAAATAAAGTAATATAATATTAAAGAATATAATTAATAAAAACCCTAATAAAAGTAAGCTTAAGTGCCTTAAGATTATATTATTAAACCTTAAGAAAATCCATAGAGAGCTATACCCTTCTAATATAGTAAATACTAAGCTCTATAAGTAAGCATTAAATACTATAGCTAGTGTACCTAAATATTAAATAGTTAAATACATACACTCCCTAGGCTTTAAAAGTCTTACTAAAGACCTTTATAAGGTAATTACTATTATAGAATTAAATAAGAAAACCTCTTAATACCTTTAGTACTAATAAGGAGACTCTCTAGAGGCTATATTTACTAATTATTAGTATAGATAATAATCCTATAGTAAAGGAAGCTATTATAGAAAAAGCCCTAGGCTAAGCCTTAAGCATTACTTTATATATAGTAAGAGTAGTTACTAGTTCTCTAATCACTTTACTAAAGAATATTAGAAAAAGAAGGACTACTAGTAGGCTAGTAAAACATATTATATAACCCCTATAAAGAAGAGATTTTAGGCATTTCTTACCTCCTATAAAGGGTAAGATAATAATAAACCTAATAATAACTTTAGTTAGAATTAGGAACTATATCTTATAGCTTATATAAGGGCCTAGGATAATAATAATAATAAGGTAAAGAAGCTACTATTAATAGTATATCTAAGTATTATATAATTCTTTTGCTTTAGATAACAGACTAACTATAACACTACTAATATTAATATCCTTATAACCCTAAATAATTAAGCCTTTTAACACATATTCCTTAAGTAAAAGCTTTATAAACTATAAGAGTATAATAAAGGCTTATTTTACTATATCTCTAAAAAATGCTATTCTAAAGAAGTCTTTAAAAGTATTATGCCTAATACTAGCGCTATAGGAAAATTAAGTATAGGAGAGGTATAAGTAAAAGCTTTACTAAGATTAATACCTTTATTAAAGGTAATCCCTTATAAACCTTAAATTATTATATTTAGTGCTAGATTAGTAGTTATAAAAGGCATTATTTATATACTTATAAAACTTAGAGAGCTTAAATTCTATATCCTTAACATAGCTACTCCCTTCCTTTTCTTAATTACTAATATAAATAAGATATAAGTTAAGATTAATAACCTCATAAATATACTTATTTAAGGTAATAAGACTATGCCTATAGTATAATAATAAGGTTATTCTTAGTGGTTACTAAAGGCAAAAGAAATAGTTACCTTCTATCTCTTAAAGGGAGATATTTATTAATTACATTATTAGCTTAGTTACCTTTCTATTTAATAACTCACAAAGGTCCTTTAATAAGCTAGTTATAAAGTTAAACACTAGGTAATTAAGAAATTAACTAAAGTCTACTACTATTACTAAATATATAGTAAAGCCTCTAGTTAATTTAAATTTATAATTAAAGATAACCATAAATTTAACTATAAGATTATTATTAATATTATACAAATTAATAGTTAACTAGTGCTTTACATTATTAATTTAGTAACTTTATTCTAAGTAGCCTAATTCCTTAATCTAAAAAAGCAGAAGGCTTAAGATATCTAGGACGCTATCTAAGAGTGCTAGATTAATACCTATCTAGGACCTCTGGAATAAATAGTCCACAATACTAGTAATAACTTCGCTTTTACTAAATTTAAACATTATACTTAATTAATATTAATTAAGACTAATAAGATACTAATTAAAGCTTATAATAGTATTAGAAAAGTTAAAAGATATTACAGACCCTTATGCTAGGCTTATAATATTATTACTAACTTAATTAGTGTAAAACTAATGCTAGAATAGCGCCTTTAAATAGCTATTAAGGCTATTAATAATTCTACAAGCCCTTAAGGAATTATACTAACCTTGCTAGTCTTTAAAGCCTACCTATAGATAATAAATAAGTTACTACCTAGTATCTCTATTATTTAATACGCTAAAGTAATTTAAAAGGTTACTAATAAGGTCCATTACTACATAGCTTTATAGTAAGTTTATAATACCCTTAGAGCCTAGAATAGTCCTAATATAGCGCCTATATATTAGCTATCTCTGCAGGCTAATATATATATATAAAGAGAGAAGGGTAGCTAGCATAGCCCTTATAAGCTAATTACTACTAATAAGGAGACTTATATAGTTAATATACCTTATAGCCTAGTAAAATTCCGCTCTATAGTAGTAAAGCCTTACTATAAAGACTTATATATTATAAAGAGGCTAAAGTAGTAGGAAATAAAGCCTTAAGATATAGAGGAGGCTATAATAATATTACTAACTATTATTACTAAAAAGAATTAGTAATAGAAGAAAAAGAAAAACTATAGGCATTACTAAAGAGAAAGTAAGGAAGGCTAAGAAAAGCCCTTATAGTCTAATTTATAAGTATAGAGAAGCTAATAGAAGAGGCCTATAATACCTAGGTAACCCTAAGGAGATACTAGTAAGTTAAAGACTTACTACCTTACCCTAAAGGAATAAAAGTAAGGAGAGGTAAAACTTATAATCCTAAAAAGAATATTAGCCTAATTAAACTCTACGTGCTTATTAATAAAGACTAAGACAAGGCCTTTATTTAAGAGGTTATAGCTAGAGGAATACTAAGTATAGTGTTCCTTATAGTAAAAGAAAAAGCTAATTAAAACCTTACTCTTTAACTTTACTAAGAAGGGAAGATTATAACCCTAGGAAAACCCTTTAAGTAGTCTAATAAAGCTAAGATTAATGCCTTATAAGCTTATAATGTCTTTAAATTTATTAAATATAACCTAGCAAAGCATAAAGGCTATAGAATCTTTAATTCTTATATAGTTAGAGAGATTAAAGGCAAGGGAATAGCCTTACTATACGAGAAATCTTACCTTATTATACAAGGCCACAATAATAAAGGAAAGGAATTTATCTTAACGTAATTACTAATAATACAACAAGCAAGCTAATGACTTATCATAGCTATTGCTCTATTATTAAGAAGAAGAGGTATTTACCTTTAGATTCGTAATATTACATAAGCATACACTTAATCACATATAATACTAACAAGACTAATTATTATAAGATTACTAAAATAAATTACACACCTCTTTCTAGAAGGAACTATAATTAAATTAATTAAACCCTTTTATAGGATTACAAAGGCTAGAACCTACTAGTAGGTAATGTACTTCTATTATCACAAAGATAACCTTAATATAATAACTTTAACCTATAATCCCTGCTTATTAATTATAGCGCTAAATAATAAAAACCTCTTAAGTATTATAGGAATATAAACTAATAATACATTAGGCCTAAGTAATAATAACTTCTTCTAAAAAGAAAAGAAAGAGCTCTAGAAGGCTAAGTTTACTACTAAGGAAAAGTAGCAATTAACTACTAGAAATCCCCTTATTTTTAATAGCTATATCTTAACCTAGAACGCTAATAACTTGTTAATTTTAACCTAAAAGGGCTAAAGTTAGAAGATTAAGGAAGTTAATCCTTAATCTCTAATAGTAAAGTAAGATTATATAAAACAACAAGCCTAAGGAAGCTATATTATAACTATATACTAACTAGAAGCTTCCTATAATTTATTAATCATAGCTTAACACTAAGAACCCTTTACTAATAATATTACACGCCTTAATAAACGCCTTAAATAGTAAATTAAGAATTAGTAGTAAGAACTATAATACATACCTTTAACCCTTAAGGAAGCAAAGCTCTTTATGTTTATAAATAGATTACTTACTAATAATAAGGATTTAAGCTCATAGATTAGATATATTATTATAATTAGCAACAAGATAATATAAGATAATAATACCTTTATTATAAAAGGTAATATTATTACATATAGCTTAACAAAGAGTAAGCAAGTTACACATAGCACGCTTACCTCTAAATTATATAGCATAGTTTAAGGCATAGATATCGCCTACGTATTTTCTATAACTCTCTATTAGATTATAGACTAATTAAAGATACCTTAAATTCCTATAATTCTCTATACTAACTCCTTTTTATTATATAAATACCTTATAAAGCTAGGAATAATAAAAGAGAAAAGACTAATAATTAATATTATAGCCCTTCGTTAATTATATAAAAGGCATAAGATTTACAAGGTAAGGTAGATTAACAGAAATAATAATCTAGCAGATATAATAACAAAGGCATTACTAAATTTATCCCTTTTCTCTCTAATTAATTTAAATAAATTAATAATTTATATTAAAGGATAGGTAAAGAGACCTATAATATTAGGGGATAGGAGCCTTAACAAGGACTAATAGATTAATTTAATTAACTAATACCATAATAGCTAATTAGAGCAGCGGATTCCTATTAAGGGATTTACTTATATATACTTTCCTTTAATTCGATTTTTATTGCGTTTTTAGGCTCCTTTAGCCACAGATAAAAAAAGAGACTACTAGTGTTAAATCCTTCGGATTTTCATTAGCTTAATCATAGCTAAAGACTAGACTAATAGTAGGTCTAGCGTAATACACGTAACGTAATTAGCTACATTAATTTGCCACCCCCTCTTCTACCTCACTTACAGGTTTCACCCACTTTTCTATTATCTAGACCTTCCCTCTTTTCTCTCTCTTTCCTAGCTAGCTATCTATCTATCTATCATCGACTTCAATATTACGGAATTATCCTACCTGCGCAGGCACCTTGGTGTAACCAACAATATAAGTAAATCCCTTAATAGGAATCCACTACTTTAATTAGCTATTATGGCATTAGTTAATTAAATTAATCCGTTAGTTCTTGTTAAAGCTCTTATTCCCTAATATTATAAGTCTCTTTACCTATCCTTTAATATAAATTATTAATTCATTTAAATTAATTAGAGAGAAAAGGGATAAATTTAGTAATACCTTTGTTATTATATCCGCCGGATTATTATTTCCGTTAATTCACCTTACCTTATAGATCTTATGCCTTTTATATAATTAATAAAGGGCTATAATATTAATTATTAGTCTTTTCTCTTTTATTATTCCTAGCTTTATAAGGTATTTATATAATAAAAAGGAGTTAGTATAAAGGATTATAGGAATTCAAGGTATTTTTAATTAGTCTATAATCTAATAGAGAGTTATAGAAATTATATAAGCAATATTTACGCCTTAAACTATACTATATAATTTATAGGTAAGCGTGCTATGTGTAACTTACTTACTCTTTATTAAGCTATATATAATAATATTACCTTTTATAATAAAGGTATTATTATCTTATATTATCTTGTTACTAATTATAATAATATATCTAATCTATGAGCTTAAATCCTTATTATTAGCAAGTAATCTATTTATAAACATAAAGAGCTTTGCTTCCTTAAGGGTTAAAGGTATGTATTATAGTCCTTGCTACCCCTCCTGAGTACAAGGTAAAACTGCTTAGCTTACTACACCCTAACACCCCATTCCTTCAACTTCTTTTTATCTGCCTTATAAAGCTTATTGTTAGGCTTGCCCTTATTTTTTAGTATCTTTTCCCTTATGTTATAGATGCTATTAATTATCTTAAGCGAATTGGATTGGCTGCAATTGAGGATGAGTTGTGGTTTTTTTTTAGGGTTCAAGTTTGCCTTAGAGCTTTGAAGGACAAGTTGTAAGATGGAAGAGATGTAGAGAGATAGAACAAACACGGTCGCAGAGGAAGGGGAAATCACGTCAATTTATGCTTAAAACTCGAATAGATTTGAGTTTGACTGCAGTCGCGAATTATAACTATATCTTGCGCAATCGCAGCTATAAAGTTTGTTACAAACTTTGTATTAACCTTTTAGCCCCTAAATTTATAGCTTAAAGCTTATTCCTTTATTTATATTTTACCTAACACTATAGTAATTATTAAATTTAGTTATTAATTATTACACTAGCTAGGTATTACTAGTAATTTTTTTGTTCCTTAAAAATTAGATGCATTAGCCACAGTCAATGACCCCAAAAAAATTAAAAATCAATAGTCCTTGCTACTAATTCTTAATTTGCTATTTAAGGCGTTTATTAAGGCATGTAATATCATTAGCAAAGGGTTCTTAGTATTAAGCTATAATTAATAGATTATAGGAAGCTTCTAGTTAGCATATAGTTATAATATAGCTTCCTTAGGCTTATTATTTTATGTAATCTTACTTTACTATTAGAGATTAAGGATTAACTTCCTTAATCTTCTAACTTTAGCCCTTTTAGGTTAAAATTAATAAGTTATTAGCGTTCTAGGTTAAGATATAGCTATTAAAAATAAGGGGATTCCTAGTAGTTAATTACTACTTTTCCTTAGTAGTAAACTTAGCCTTCTAGAGCTCTTTCTTTTCTTTTTAGAAAAAGTTATTATTACTTAAGCCTAATATATTATTAGTTTACATTCCTATAATACTAAAGAGATTCTTATTATTTAGCGCTATAATTAATAAGTAGGGATTATAAGTTAAAGTTATTATATTAAGGTTATCTCTATAATAACGGAAATACATTACCTACTAGTGGGTTCTAGCCTTTATAATCCTATAAAGAGGTTTAATTAATTTAATTACAGTCCCTTCTAGAAAGAGGTATGTGATTTACTTTAGTAATCTTATAATAATTAGTCTTATTAGCATTATATACAATTAAGTGTATACTTATGTGATATTGCGAATCCAAAGGTAAATGCCTCTTCTTCTTAATAATAAAGCAATAGCTATAATAAGTCATTAGCTTACTCGTTATATTGTTAGTAATTACGTTAAGATAAATTCCTTTCCCTTGTTATTATAGCCTTACATAATAAGGCAAGATTTCTCGTATAGTAAGGCTATTCCCTTGCCTTTAATCTCTCTAACTGTAAGGGCTTGGGCTTTGCCCAAGCATTATCCGTACAGCGGATAAGGAGGGGTAAGTAAAGGTAGCTAGGGTAAGGAAAAGGGGGCTTACATAAGGAGCCAAGGGGGTATAAGGGGTACTACTAAGGATAGCCTCTTTTCCTTTCTCTTTTTCTCCTTAAGTCTCTTAATACTATATTAACACCTTATTATAGTTGCCTAGGGGCTAGTCTATAATAATTAAGAGACTTCCTTTAGTCTAAAAAGAAGGCTACTAAAAAACAAAGAAAAATAATAATAGACCTAATAAACACGCTTTAACCTTATAACTAACCTAGTTAGGGGCTTACACTCCCTTATCTAAGGCTACGTTACTACTAGATGCCTATATTACTTAGTTTAAAACACTTTAACTAATGCTATAATAGTAGGTAAGGGTAATTAAGAATCTATAGTAATATATACATATAAACCTTAAACTAACTACTTAACTAACCTTCCCCCTAAACGCTCCTATAAACCTAATGTTCTCTAACACAAACCTAATCTTACCTTAGGGGCTAATACTACTACCCCTTATATTATAAATTTACTAGAAACCAATCCCTATAGGTAACCTATATAATAGTAATAAGGCTATATTCACTACCTAGAAGTTCCTAATATAATATAAGTTAGAGGTAAATAGGGACTTTATTAGTTCTAGTAAGAACTAATAGGTATTTATTTACTAGAACCTATTACCTAAGGTCTAAGCCTATATTATATTATTCTTTAAGATAGGCTATGCTAGTAACTATAACCCTAAGGCCTTCCTTAGTTACTTAGAGATATTATATATAAATTCTTATAGGTAAGAGATAGCCCTTATAAAGCTTAATTAAATAAAGTAAGGGGTAGGGGAGGTATTTGCTTTATTCTTTATTTACTTTAAATAGAAACTCTCCCTTATAGGAGGGTCCTATTAGACTAAGAATATTAAGCTAGCTAAGCTTTAACATACGCTTAATAAGCATATAAGAGAGATATTAGTTAGTAAAGGAATTAGCTAAATAGAATACTATATAGTAGTTACTTAGTACTATAGTATTATAGTTAATATTAAATCATTTGCCTTAGAGAAAAAGTACTAGCACTAACGCAGTCCCTAGCTAACCTATCCTATAACCTAACAGACAGATTATAATAGTAACACGCCTATGATAGGGATATGTGCTATAACCACATAGTAAGGGAATTAAAATAAGCTAGATAAGAAGGATAAGGGCCTAAAGAAGAATATAAATTAGCTAAGGGCTAAGTAGGTAACCTAGGTAAAACTAACTAAACACTACTAGGAAGGGTGTTACTTACGTTATAGGTCTAAGGACTATTATATTTAGGATTACACCTTCCTTTTACCTTGCTAACTAAAGGTCTAAATTAACTTACATAGGGTAGATACAGAGAGTGTAGATAAGGAGGTTAATGCTAATGCCTTAGAAAATAAGTAGCCCTTAAGTAAAGTCTTATATAGGGGCAGAGGGGCTAGCTAGCGGCTATAGATTTAGATAAGTATAGCTAGTATGCAAACATAGATGGAGATATAGAATAATATATAGACTAACTACCTTTCTTAATCCTAGTACTTTTTAATATATATTTTTATATTAATATTTAGATTAACTATAGCTATAATTACTACAGTGCTATAAGCAAATTAGTAGTAAGGTAGCTAGGCCTAAAGCTTATATAACTGCTAAAACAAAGGTAAGTCTATACTATAGTGGAAATAGAGAGATAGGGGAAGTGCTAGAAAGAGAAATCCTCCTTTATTACCTATATAGTCTAGGCTAGGATTAATATTAATAGTTAGGAATTATCTATGTATTTATATATTATCCTAGGCCTTACCTAGGACGTTATATTTAGGATACTATAGCTAGAACACTATAATATTATAATTTATATAGCAAAATAGCAACTAGTTATTAGTGTAATAGAGGGCCTTTATATTTCTAAAGCCACTAGGCATAAGGGGCAACCCCTAGTATAGGGGATTATTAGGTCCTTATATGTAGTGAAGGCATGTTAGGCATAACAGACAAGGGATACTATAATAAGGTTTATAGCAATAAGCCTTAAGGAGATAACTACAGTACTATAAATAATAGCGCCTAAGACAAAGCTAGATAGCCTTAACATAGCTACATTACTAGAAGAACTAGCAAACTTTATAAATCTTTTTAATAAGGCTAAGGCTAATGGTTTACCTCCTTATAGGGGGTCTCTTAACTACTATATCTAGTTACGTAAGAACCTAGATAGGTCTAAACTAGCACTCCTATAGGGCCTGCTATACAACATGCCAAGAGACTAGTTACTTAAGGTTTAACGCTAGATTACGGACCTTATAGATAAAGGCTAGATTTATGCTAGCTTTTATTAGCCACGGCCCCTGTTCTTCTTATTAAGAAATTAAACAAGGGTTAGTGGTTTTACGTAGACTACTACGCACTTAATAAGATAATAGCATAGGACTATTACCTACTCCCCCTAATTAAGGAAACACTATACTCCCTCTCCTAGGTATACTAGTTTATAAAGGTAAATATTTACATAGTGTTTTATAAACTATAAATAGCTAAGGGTAAGAAGCACCTTATAGCCTTTTATACTAGGTTTAGGTTATTTAAGTAGCTAGTTTATCTATTTAGCCTAGCTAGGGCACTAGTAACCTTCTAACGCTATATTAACAAATCCTTAGAAAATATATTAGGGGACTTTATAATAGCCTACCTAGATAATATCCTAGTTTATTTAGGGGGGTTAAAGAAAGACCACATAAAAAGGTCTAACTTATCTTAGGGCGCTTAAGAGCTATAGGACTATACCTTAATATTAATAAGTTAGTGTTCGCTATAAAGGAGGTCTAATACCTAGGATATATTATTATAGTAAGTTATTCTATTTATCCTAACCTAGCAAAGGTAGTAGCTATAAGGGAATAGATAGCACCCACTAAGCTACAAGGGGTCTAAAGTTTTTTAGGGTTTATGAATTTTTACTATAACTTTATTAGGAACTTTTCTAAGCTAGTAGCTTCTCTTATATACCTTACTAAAAAGAATACCCCTTTCTATTAGGGGCTAGAGGAGAATAAGGCTTTTAAGAGATTAAAAGACGCTTTTATTATATATTTAGTCTTAGTATAATAGGACCTAAATCACCCTATAGTAATTAAAGCTAATTACTTAGGCATAGCCCTTAGTAGTTATCTCTTATAATAAGGGCGTAATAGCATGCTATACCTAGTAGCCTACTACTTTACTAGCCTTATAGTATTATAAAAGAACTATATAATTTATAATAAGGAACTTTTAGCTATTATCTTATATTTAAAGGCATAGTTAGCAAAGTTATAAGGTATCTCCTACCTGTTTATAATCTATATAGACTATAAGAACCTAGAATACTTTATAACGCTAAGGCTAATATTAGAACACTAGGCCTAATAGGCAAACATACTTATACTATTTAACTTCTATTTATAGTATAAACCTAGCATATAAGCTTAACGCCTAGACGCCTTATTTAGAAGGGAATAAGACTAATATAGCATATCTCTAAGGAAAGGATAAGTCCTATAACTAATTACTATTACATAACTATCTCTATTACTAGGAGGGGACTAGGATAGTTCTAATATAGCTTTATATATATCCTATACATCCTTACTACTAGCAGGGGAGGCTCTTTTTATAAGTAAGTACCTTTAAACTCTTTAGGATTAAGCTACTATATTAGACCTTACATATAGTATATAGTTAAGGGCTATCTAGGAGGGTACTTAGAAGTTTCCCTAGAAGTAATAATAAGAGAATAAGTTATAAACTACTCTATAAGTACTTATAGCACACTATAGTTCTAAGGGCATACATAGGTCCTAGCCTAGGAGCTCCTTATAATAACTCTTATCTAGCAGTGCTATAACTTACTAGTTATAAGACACCTAGGCTATAATACTATATTCTAAATACTATAGTAATAGTTTCATTAGGATAGAATATTATAGGATATTATAAGGTTTATCTATAACTACCACTATACTAGTAGTTATAAGAGCTAGTAATAGCGCTAAGGCTTACTAAAACCCTTACTAATCCCTAACTAGTTTTAGTTATAAATCTCTATTAATTTTATAATAGACTTACTAGTATTATTACCTAAGAGACTATAATACCTTATAGTTATTATAGATAGACTATTAAAGTTTATATAGCTTAAGGCTATAACCTTTATAAAGGCTAAGGATTACATAGAATGTTTTAAAATAGTTTAATAGAGATTTAAGGGGTTTCCTTAGTTTATTATTATAAACTAAGGCTTAGACTAGTTAGGAAAATTCTAGATAATACTATATTCCCTAGTAAGGATAGATTAATTACTCTTTATATTACACTACCCTTAGACTAATAGTAGTATAAAATAAGTAAATTAAGAAGTGTAAGTAATCCTATATATTACTATCTCCTTCTTATAGTATAACTAGCTAGAACACCTTACCACTTATTAACTAGTATTAAATAATAGGACCTTATTAGTTACTAGGGTAAGCCTAAATAGATTACTTTATAGTTATAACCTAAAGCTAATTTAATCCTAGCTAGATATACTTATATTTATAACTACACTAAAGGGTAAAGCTATCTATTTCCTAAGTTACCTTTAGGAGAGCACTCTTCTAGCCTAAGCTATAATAGCCTATATATAATAATAATAGCAGAATATAACCTTAGCGTTAAGATACCTAGTGGAACGCTTCTAGGTTAGGGATAAGGTATAGCTATTACTTAGAAATATTAAGATAAACTACCTCTTAAGGAAACTTAACTAGGTAACTATAAAGTATATAGTTATAAAAGTACTAACCTCTCTTATAGTCTAACTTAATATACTAAAGGGTATTTATCTAGTTTTTTATGTAAACCTTATTAAATAAGTAGTAAAGAACCTGCTCCTAAGCTAATAGCTATAAGACTTATACCTAGGTCTAGAATAAGTCCTAGTAGAAAATAATAATAAACTTATTAAAGAATACTAGGTTAAATATATTCTAGTAGCTAAGAACACACTAGGGTAAGGAGAGAGGTAAAATATTCTAGTTAAATAGGTAGAATACTCCTATCTAATATAGGAACTATTAGAAAGTATAAAAAGAATATAAGCACTTAATAAATTTAAAGCAAAATAAGGTAATATATAAATTAATAATAGACTAAATTAATTTCAAAGAACTTATATAACTATAAAGACTCCTATAAGCACCTAAGACGCAAAATTACTACATTCCTCTACTACTACTTAGTAAGAATAATTATCTATAGGCTCCACCTATAAGTTACTATTAGAAAATAAGGTAAAGGGCGCTACCTCCCTCTAGAGTTAGTTTACCACTAATATAGCTATAGTATTATTATTACTAGGCACTAGGGCTAGCATAACAAATTATCTATCTTATCTAGCTTAGGCATAACCTAGGACCTAGATAATATAGATAAGGTTACTATAAGGGATATAAGTAAGGGGGGTAATAGGAGATCTAGTATAAGGATAGTAAGTATAAGGAGCAGGCCTAGGAGAATAAGGAATATTATTCCTAGCTAGGGGATAGCTAGCTTCTAAGGCACTAGGAATATAGTTATAGGTTAGACCTATTATAAAGAGAAAACATAAATACTATTAGTAGTAATAAGAAAGAGATTTATTACTTAACCTAGTAATTCAAAGATATTACTAGTCTTTATATTAGTAATAAGGAGTTAAAGCTTAGAGAAGTGTAGCAGATTACTAATATATCTCTTTACATATTATACTTAGCCTACTAATAACTTACTAGTTCTATTAGAATAAAACACTAGTAACTTACTACATAAAGTTAGCTATATTATAACTACCTAAAGGGCTAGCGCTAATAAAAGGGGTAACATTAAGGCTAGTTATATTTATTATAAGTATGTTTATAGCTAGGGACGCTCTAAGGGCTAACTAAATAAAAGCTAGGTTAAACTAAGCTTAGGTAAGAAGGGCATTCTACTAATTAATAAGGTAGTAATATCTCTAGGATAGAATAGGTATTTTCTTTTTTATTTCTAGAGTCTTTAGGACTCTAAGCTTAATAATGTACATACTTATTATAATCTTAGTCTTAAGATCCTTTAAGGCATAATAAAGACATAGGTTAGTAAATAAGAGCCTAGTGTGCTAGATATAAGTAATATAGTATTACTAATATAAGGGATATAATTCTTTACTTACTAGAGGAGAATAATCTAATACTTTAGTAATAAGAGCTTATTTTATATAAGGCCCCTAAGGGCATTAGACTAACTTAAGGGTAGTATACTATTTATTATTAGAGTTACCTTCTATAAGATACTTACTAATAAAATAGGATAAGAGCGTTATAGAAGTAGCTAGAAGGCTAGAGGGATTAGTAGGATTCTAAGGTATATTTAATAAGGGGGTGTCTAGTGTAGTAAGAGGGTTTAATAGGAATAGAAAAGAAAGCATAATAAAATTATAATACCTAAATAATAGTGTTATATAAGGGAAAGTATAATAATATAAAGGAAATAAGTAGGATATTTATATAGATAGTTATATCTATATTAAACACCCTATAAACTAGTAGGGGCAGGGCAAAACACTATAATAAATAGGGTATTAGCGAGGTAAACGCGTTATACATACTATAATATAATATATAAAGGTAAGGCAGGTGTTATTATAATAAACAATAGGTTAGCAAGACAGGCGCGTTACGCATATAATAACATTAGATAAGAAGTGGGGGTAGTTTTTTCGTCATAATAACTAATAGCATGTAAGGCATAGTTATTACATATACTACTAGGGGACACTATAGAAGGAAAATTTGTTAGTAATAGATAAGTAGGGGTATATATAAGGGCTTAGGCTTTGCCTAAGCATTATCTATATAGTAAATAAGAAGGGGCAAGTAAAGGTAGCTAGGGTAAGGAAAAGGGGGCTTATATAAGGAGCTAAGGGGGTGTAAGGGGCACTACTAAGGATAGCCTCTCTTCCTTTCTCTTTTCCTCCTTAAGTCTCTTAATACCATATTAACGCCCTATTACAGTCGCCTAGGGGCCAGTCCATAACACTAACTATATAAGAATTAAAGATTCTATAGCCTCTATGCCTTACTAGGTTGTATTTAACAAATTTAAAGATATTACAAGCTTATAAGGCATTAATCTTAGCTTAATTAAACTACTTAAAGGGTTTTCCTAGGGTTATAATCTTCCTTTCTTAGCAAAGTTAAAGAGTAAGGTTTTAATTAGCTTTTTCTTTTACTATAAGGAATACTATACTTAGTATCCCTCTAGCTATAACCTCTTAAATAAAGGCCTTATCTTAGTCTTTATTAATAAGCACATAGAGTTTAATTAGGCTAATATCCTTTTTAGGATTATAAGTTTTACCTTTTCTTACTTTTATTCCTTTAAGGTAAGGTAGTAAGTCTTTAACTTACTAGCTTCCCCTTAGGGTTACCTAGGTATTATAGGCCTTTTCTATTAGCTTCTCTATACTTATAAATTAGACTATAAGGGCTTTTCTTAGCTTTCCTTGCTTTCTCTTTAGTAGTATTTATAGTTTTTCTTTTTCTTTTATTACTAATTCTTTTTAGTAGTAGTAGTTAGTAGTATTATTATAGCCTTCTTTATATCTTAAGGCTTTATCTCCTACTACTCTAGCCTCTTTATAATATATAAGTCTTTATAGTAAGGCTTTACTACTATAAAGCGGAATTTTACTAAGCTATAAGGTATATTAACTATATAAGTCTCCTATTAGTAATAATTAGCTTATAAGGGCTATACTAGCTACCTTTCTCTCTTTACATATGTATATTAGCCTATAAAGGTAACTAATATATAGACGCTATATTAGAACTATTCTAGGCTTTAAGGGCATTATAAACTTACTATAAAGCTATATAGTAGTAAACCTTATTAGTAGCCTTCTAAATTACTTTAGTATATTAAATAATAAAGACACTAGGTAGTAACTTATTTATTATTTATAAGTAGGCTTTAAAGACTAGTAAGGTTAGTATAATTCCTTTAGGGCCTATAGAATTATTAATAGCCTTAATAGCTATTTAGAGGCGCTATTCTAGTATTAGTTTTACGCTAATTAAGTTAGTAATAATATTATAAGCCTAGCATAAGGGTCTATAATATCTTTTAACCTTTCTAATACTATTATAAGCTTTAATTAGCATCTTATTAGTCTTAATTAATATTAATTAAGCATAATATTTAAATTTAGTAAAAGCGAAGTTATTACTAGTATTATAAACTATCTATTCTAGAGGTCCTAGATAGGTATTAATCTAGCACTCTTAGATAGCATCCTAGATATCTTAAGCCTTCTGCTTTTTTAGATTAAGGAATTAGGCTACTTAGAATAAAGTTACTAAATTAATAATATAAAGCACTAGTTAACTATTAATTTACATAATATTAATAATAATCTTATAGTTAAATTTATAGTTAAATTTATAGTTATCTTTAATTATAAATTTAAATCAACTAGGGGCCTTGCTATATATCTAGCAATAGTAGTAAACTTTAGTTAATTTCTTAATTACCTAGCGTTTAATTTTATAACTAGCTTATTAAAGGACCTTTATAAGTTATTAAACAGAAGGGTAACTAAGCTAATAATATAATTAATAAATATCTCCCTCTAAGAGATAGAAGGCAACCATTTCTTTTGCCTCTAGTAACCACTAAGAATAACCTTATTATTATACTATAGGCATAGTCTTGTTGCCTTAAATAAGTATATTTATAAGGTTATTAATCTTAACTTATATTTTATCTATATTAGTAATTAAGAAAAGAAAGGGAGTAGCTATATTAAGAATGTAAAATTTAAGCTCTTTAAGTTCTATAAGTACACGGATAATACCTTTTATAACCACTAATCTAGCACTAAATATAATAATTTAAGGTTCGTAAGGGATTACCTTTAATAAAGGCATTAATCTTAGTAAAGCTTTTACTTATACCTCTCTTACACTTAATTTTCCTATAGCGCTAGTATTAGGTATAATACCTTTAAAGACTTCTTTAGAATAATATTTTTTAAAAATATAGTAAAATAAGCCTTTATTACACTCTTATAGCTTATAAAGCTCTTACTTAAGGAATACGTGTTAAAAGGCTTAATTATTTAAGGTTATAAGGATATTAATATTAGTAGTATTATAGTTAGTTTATTATCTAGAGTAGAAGAATTATATAATACTTAGATATACTATTAATAGTAGCTTCTCTACCTTATTATTATTATTATCTTAGGCCTTTATATAAGCTATAAGATATAGTTTCTAATTCTAACTAAAGTTATTATTAGGTTTATTATTATCTTACCCTTTATAGGAGGTAAGAAACGCCTAAAATCTTTTCTTTATAAGGGCTATATAATATATTTTACTAGCCTACTAGTAGTCCTTCTTTTTCTAATATTCTTTAGCAAAGTAGTTAGAGAACTAGTAGCTACTCTTACTATATATAAAGTAACGCTTAGGGCTTAGCCTAAGGCTTTTTCTATAATAGCTTCCTTCGCTATAGGATTATTATTTATACTAATAATTAGTAAATATAGCCTTTAGAGAGTCTTCTTATTAGTACTAAAGGTATTAAGAGGTTTTCTTATTTAATTCTATAATAGTAATTACCTTATAAAGGTCTCTAGTAAGACTTTTAAAGCCTAGGGAGTGTATATATTTAACTATCTAATATTTAGGTATACTAGCTATAGTATTTAATACTTACTTATAGAGCTTATTATTTACTATGTTAGAAGGGTATAGCTTTTTATAAATTTTCTTAAGGTTTAATAACATAATCTTAAGGTACTTAAGCTTACTTTTGTTAAGGTTCTTATTAATTATATTCTTTAATATTATACTACTCCGCTTATAATAATAAAATTATTAGTTACTTTCTATTTTAAAGCGTTAGTAAATATAAGTAAATATTTCTTTATAAGAGTAATTATCCTAAAGAGATAATTAAGGTAATACTATTTAGTATTACCTATTAATATAATAGGAAAGGCCTTCTAATAATGCATTTAAGGGAGGTTAATCCTATTACACTTATTCTTAAAGAGTGTAATCTTTAGCATTAGGAAGTTATATAGCTTCTTACTATAATAATTACTATCCTTATATATCTTTATAAGCTCTAAGATTTTCTTTATAATTTAATCTTTAGAGAGGAATTACTATAAAGGCATAATTTATTATAAATAATAGTCTATAGGTTATTATAAATAATAATTATTAGGATAAAGTAATTAATTTAATTAGGATTATTATAAGGGCTCTTAGGGAGGTTTAGGGAATTATTAGGGTTAAAGAAGGTAGATTTCTAGGGTAAGTAATTAGGTTTAGGGCTAAGGCTTTAGGGGTTTAAAAGATTATAATTTTTTCTATAACTAAAGAGGTATTAAGGTTTAGTAAAGTACCTCTTTAAGAGATACTAGGATTAAATATTCTAGGCCTTATTTAATAAGAACGCTATAATTTTGTAAGGAATTACATAGCTCTCTAATAATATCCTTATTTACTCTTTTAAAGGTGTCTTTAAACTAGCCTTTAAAGTTTTCTTAAAATAACTCCTAGAGGTTATTATCTCTCTAGCCTTAATGCTTACTAAGGTTAATAAACCTTATAATCTAGTTATTAAGTTTAGGTTATATAGTAGTCTCTAGGTCTAGTTTAATAGGCTTTTTCTAGTCTTTTATAAGGTTATTTATAAGCTATTATAAATATACTAGTAGTTTACTCTCTTATAGTTTTTTAAGAGAAATTATTTAAGCCTTACTCTTACTAGTAATAGCCCTTTCTCTTATAAAAGTCTAGATTCTAATTCTACTATCTTATAATATCTAGGCTATAAAAGAAAGTCTAAGGTATTATTCTTTTACTACTAATTAAGCTTATATATTTGCCTATTACTAGGGTTTTCTTTTACACTTTAGGAGCGTTATTACTTTAATAAAGCTAGAAAATTATAAAAACATAGAAAATTATAAAGATAGGAAAAATAGTAGAAAAAGTAGAAAAAGTAGCAAAAGTAGTAATAAAAATAAATTAAATTAGGGTTAAGTAAAGTAATAGAAGTGCTAAAAGTAACTAGAAAAGCACTAGTAAAAATAATAAGAAAGTAATAGAATTACTACTTCCTATTTTATATAAAAAGAGGGAAGGAAATAATCTCTCTTACTAATAAGCATAGGGTAAATAACACTAAGAGTAAAGGGGGTAAGAAATAAGTAATAAATACTTATAAAGGGGAATTAAAGGTTTATTAGAAGAAGGTAATATATTAAGAGAAGTTATAAGTAATTTAGCTAGCTTAGCTAAGGTTATTTAATATTAGGTTTAAAATAAATGCCTTATAGCAATAGATTTAGTTAGTTAGTTAGTTTTCTTATAATAGATAATAAAATTAATAATTAATAATAATATCCTAGATAAATATAATAAAGTTATATTCTATAAGCCTAAGGGTTAATAAATTAATTCCTTAGAAGCCTAATAAGCCTATAACTAGGATTCTAGTCTCTTCCTTTAGCATACTTATATAGTTATGCCTCTTTACTATAATAACTATTAATCTAGTGTAATAAGGGGTAGTAGCTATAGTATCTATAAAAATGTCTTTTCTTATAATACCTAACTTATTTATAGTTATAAAGTTAACTACTAATTAGTGTTAGTTACACTAAGGTGCCTACGTAGGTAGGATAATTCCGTAATATTAAAGTTAATAATAAATAAATAGCTAGGAAAGAGAGAGAAGAGAGGGAAAGTCTAAATAATAGAAAAGTAGGTAAAACCTATAAGTAAGGCGGAAAAGGGGGTAGCGAATTAATGTAGCTAATTACATTACGTGCATCGCGCCGGACCTACTATTAGTCTGGTCTTTGGCCACGATTGAGCCGATGAAGATCCGAAGGATCTAACAATATCCCTATTTATTATAATAAAGCTATACCTATTATTATCTAACCTAATTATTATCTTACTTTCTCTAAGCTATATATAACGCAGTAAATCATCCTAATAAGATAGCTTCTCTTACTCCTCCTATACCACTACCTAATCCTCCTTGTAATCTAGGCCGCGAGAATCTAGCTAATATTATAGATATCCCTAATAATACCTCTAAAACGCGTATATATTAGCGTTATAAATAGGATAAACCTATTAATAAATTTATTAGCTTAAAGAATAAGAATAAGTTAACATAAAAATGCCTAGCATGCTATAACTAATAGAACCCGCTAGTATATGCTATTGCTTAGCACCCTAATATTAACCTAATACTAATATTATATTACTATAGTCTTAAGCTCTTATATAATTCTCGCGTTCTATAATAGCCGTTATACGTGGTAGTAATAAGCGCCTAATTACTAGAGTGTAATCCCCTAAGTAATAACTAACTTAGTAACTTCTTACACTTTTACCCTAATAGTAATAAGCTATAGGCTTATAAGAGATTATAGCTAATTTCTTAAGACAAATAACACATAGATTAATAAGGTTTCTTTGCTATAAATAGGCTTCTTAAGATATACTAGATAAAGCTAAGGCATGTTCTCTATAAGTATAGTAACTTACTCTTAACACTATATATTTATACTAAACTATAGTAGGCTATAATTTAATAAGAGTATTAAGTTATATAACAAGCTAGGGAAGAACCTAACCCTACCCCTTTATTAGCTACTATTTTACACTAGGTAGCCTCTCTATATTAGCTAGGAGTTTAGGAACTCTTTAGTAGCTAAATTAATATAGCAAGTGACCTAGATAATAATAATAATCCTATCCTAGGCATAGAATAGAAACAATATCTATTATATTATTATATGTTTGCCTACTAAAGCTTTATTACTCCTAATAAAGTAAAACATAGATATTATAAATAGTGTAATTATAATATAACAGATGATTTTATACCTTCTTAGTCCTTAGTAAGGGATTCTAATCTAAATATGTTACTTTCTTAGTATTTATTAGTGCAACTACGTTTACCTTTAAACCTTAGTAAGTCTGCTTCTTAGGATCTGCCTATCTTGCCTAATCTAGTCTTTTAAGGAGATCTAGACTAGTTATGCCTAACTAAGCGTAACCATAGCTTAATTAGCTACTAGGTAATAAGCCTAGTATTAAATACTATAAAGTATTATACTTATTATAAGGTAAGATAGTTTAGTCTTAAGGTTAGGAATAAAATCTACTACTCTTGTAACTATTACGACGTAGTCCCCTAGGGCCACGCATCTCGTAATTAACACTACGCTAGTTAGCCCTTTTTTTAGTCTAAAGAAAATAAGCTTAATCCTAGGTTAGTTCTAGGCTATTTACCTAAGCTTACGTAAACTAAAGAGATACTTATTACTAAGGTTTATATTTACATTATAGTTATGACTTATTATAGTTAGTAATATAAATATAAGGGCTATGTGGTTAACTTTATAAAAATATTAGTTAAGTCTATAACTAGCTACCACTTTTACCTAGGGATCTTAATATTATTATCCTTTAACCTATAAATTAGATAAATTAGCTACATATAATACGTTAGTTTTATAACTAATTTAGAGTGTAGTAGCCTATTATCTAGGCCTAGCTTATGTATTTTTATTTAAATTATCCTAGGTATTACTATATTAATATAAATAAGAATAATTTGCTTTAGCTACCTAGTAATAAAGATATTATAAACTAGCTTATAGTGAAGGTAACTAATGCTATTAATATTAAAGAGACTTACCTTAATAAAGATAATAACTAGATTAACGTATACTTTAATAAAGCTATAGTTCCTAATTTTATTACTTAGTAATAGGAGCTTATATAACTTTATTATTAGCTTTAAGGTTCTAATAGGCCTTAGGTGCTACTAAAGTAAATTCCCCTCTAGTAAGTTAAACCTTAGATATACCTTAATATACCTAATATTTATAGCATGCCTTTAAATAAGTTTAATTAGTCTTAGCTATTACTCTTAGAAGTATTTCTAGGTCTCTTTCTAAATAGAGAAGCTAAGTTTATTAAGCCTTATAAACGCACTATAAGCTACTTTAACTATATTAATTACCTAATAAAGTATAATAATAGCTACTTTACTTAGTATCCTTAATTTTATTATATTATATTTAATATGCTTATATATTAGTAAGTAAATAAATAAAGCGCTTACTTTATTAAGAGAGAATATTACTATTAGGCTATTAATATTAACTAGCTTTAACTAGCTTTTAACTTAGATACTACTAAAGCTAAGGTATTACTTAGCTTTATAATAAGATTCTTAGGGAGCTTATAAGGTATATAAGCATACTAGGGAGGCTATAAGAACTAGCTTAAGGTATATGTTTATGCTCTTAGCTACCTAGGCATATTTATTACCCTTTTAGCTACTAATTTATATTAGTAAGACCTTTAGAGGTTTATACTAAATTATAATAAATAGTAGTTAAGGAATAACTAAGTTAAGGCTAGGATTATAGGTAAGAACCTTTATAAGAACCTATATATCTTAGTATAGTACTTTAAAATACGCTTCTAGCTATTCTTTAAGTAAGTTCTTTAGCCTAAATTTAGTATTAAGGAATATTAATACTAATATAAGTAGTAGTCCTAAGGTAGCCCTTATGCTTATTACCTCTTTTAGATTAAAGATACCCTAGATACTAGCCTTATAACTATAAAACTATAGAAGGTCTTTGCTAAGTACTAGGGGTAGTATATTACTACCTATAATACTTACCCTAAGTTAGTGAATTAGTAATGTTAGGGTAATAACTTATTAATCTTACCTATTATAAATCCTAAGTTTAGTAATTTAGTTAATATAATTAATTATATTTAACACTATAAGTATATAGAAGCATACTATTAGCATTATAAGCAACTACCTATTAGGAGATTAATAAAGGAAACACACTACTAATTTTACTTTCTATAAGCATATTATAAAGAGCTAATTATTATAAGGAACTTTAACTTATAGTATCTTATATTTAATAAGGCTTAGAATAATACCTTTTTAAATAACTTTAGCCCTATAGTTATAGCCTTATAGCTTACTAATATTAACTTTACACCCTATATAGGCATATATACTATTATCTCCTATATATTAAAGTATTATAGTAAGGCTAAATAGTAATTAAAGACCTTCTAGGATATAGCTAAGGAGATTTTACCTAGGGTTAATATAAGTTATAGGCTTATTAGATTTATTACTAAGTTTATAAATAAACTTATTACTAAAAGAGACTAGTTTATATAAGAGGTTCTCTATTTATTACTTAACCTTAACCTTTAAGAAGGATTATATATTATTTATAGTATTAATTACTACCTACTTAATAAGTATTAGCAAGTAAATTATTTACTTACTAAGGGTAAAGATTAAGTTTAATAAACTTTAAATTCTTACTAGAAGTATTTAAATTACCCTATAAGCCTATAGGATCTTTATTATTTTTAGTTCCTAACCTATATTAACTTCTCTAAGAAGCCTAAGTATTAGTAAGAGTTCCCTAATACGCCTAACTAGGTCCTTAATTACTTCCTATAGTATAAGGTAAATCCTAATAATAAAAGCTTTAAGAACTTTTATAAAGTAAAGCTTATACTAAGCTATCCTTATACTAACTATAACTAGCTAAAGATAGTAAAGGAGAAGAGTTTTACTATGTTTTATAAGGCATTTATATATTATTAGAGAGTCTACGCTAGTGCTTACTATTATAATTACTATAAGGAGCTACCTTTTATAGTAGAAAATAAGTTTAAGGAGGACTCTTACTAGGAAAATAAGGTCTAGCTAGAGGCTTACTAGGAAATAGCTTACTAGATTTTACATATTAAACTTAACACTAATAAGGTTAAATTACTTAGGAATCGCAATTATGATTTAGCCTATAATTAGCGAAACTATATTAAAACCTATCCTAATTTTCTTATATAAAAGAGAGAGTATTAGAATAACCTTAAGAAGTTTTTTACTACTACTATTACTCCTTAAGATCCCCTAAGTAACTAGAATATTATAAGTCTTAATCTAAAGTAATACTTTATCTTTAATATATATATTTACTACCTTAAGAATACTCTTAATTTAAATAAGTAAATACCTAAATTACTTCTTCTCTAGGTTAATAGCTAGGGAGGTATAAGGAAATCATTTATTATTTACACTATTTCCATAGCACTAGAACACCACGCCCTAGGATGTATTATATAGGCTGCCCTTACTAGAATTACTACTAATAGTATTAATAGAATAATATTATATTTACTACTATATCTTCTAGTCTTAAGGCAAATTATAAGCTTACCTAAGCTTTTAACTAATAAGCTTTCTAATTTATAAGGCACCTTATAAAGGGTTAAATATATTATTATTAATAAGAAGTCTATAATTAGGCTAAAGATACTTTACTTTATTAACTAATAACTTTATTAGATCTTTTCTAATTTAGAGGACTACTTTAGTAGCTATAGCGTAATTCTCTTTAGTAACTTTTACTAGCTTCTACTAGTCTTTAAGAAGCCTCTCTATAGTAATAAAAGACTTATAAATAATATAGATCTAGCTAGGCATAATACCTATTAGGCCTTTAATAAGACTATTATACTTTAGCAAGTTATCCGCTAATAAGGTAATACATAAGTACTATTCTATAAAGCTCTCTAGGGCCTTTGCTTAGCTTAGCTATTTATTAACTATTAGAAGCTTCTTTATTTATGAATTTAATTATAGCTCTTACCTCTAGAGGTTAATTCCTTTGTAAATACAGTTTATATTTACTATATAAGATAGTAAGTCTAAGAATATAACTATAACTACATAGAAAGGCTTATATTACTAATTATTTAAGTCTATGTAACATATATTAGCAAATTTAGGTATAATACTAATTCTTAAATAGTAAGAAACCTTCACTATACTTTACTAGTTTATATTAAAGTAAGGGTTATACTAATAGAGAATATCTAGATACTTATAGGCCTTATTAATAGCGCTATAGGGATTATAGAAGATATTTACTAGGATTAAGATATTACTAATCCTTACTAATAGGCTCCTAATATTATATTTATATAAATAGATAAGTACACAAGACTACCTTACTTTATAAAGCCTAATAAGGCTACTATTATTCCTATTTTCTAAGTATATTACAAGTTTATTAAGGATAGTAACCTATATAGCTAGTGTTAATTCCTATTTATAATTACATATAGTATTACTATACATAAGTTATAAGGTATTACTCTTAATAAGGTAGTAGCTAATATCTCTATAAAGGAGTTTATAATAGGCCTTATATATATTACTATCTTAAGAGTAAAGACACTTAAGGGTATTATATTTAATACTCCTTTTAATCTTAATACTCTTACTTCCTAGACTAACCTAGATACTAGCCTAAGGGCTCTTAACGCGTAGTAATAAGAGGTAAAAACGATTTACGCTATATAATAGCTAGATAAAGCTAATATATCTTATTAGATATAGAAATTTTAATAAGTTTAGATAATAAGAGCTTTATTAGCTTTATTATTAATAATAACATTATTAATAATAATAAGGTAGTTAAGCTACCTCCGCATATTAACCTAGCTTAGACCCCTCCTACTCCTTAAATAAAAGAATCTTATAGCCTAGTCCTAGTTATTAAATCTCCTATTTATATTAATTTAATATAAATTAATTTAAGAGAGAAAGGTATTATTATTTACTAAGATATTACTTCTCCTTAAATATTTACTAAGTAATATCTTAGTAAAGCTATTATTTTAAGAGAAGAAAAGGAGAGAAAAGGTATTATTTACTAAGATATTACTTCTCCTTAGATATTTACTAAGTAATATCTTAGTAAAGGGAAAAGTATATACCCCTAGAGAGGGATAGTTATATATAAATTTATATTATAGTAAATTAACTAAAAAAGCCCTTTTACACACTTAACGCACTTAGTGTTAATATTATTAGTAAAAAACAGAAGCAAATAATAATTAGCCTAGGCGGATACTAACGCTTTCCCTGCGCCTATGATGCCGATAAATTCGGGCAGCCATAAGGATCTTGTTATTAACGCTTTCACTCACAAGGCTTTTTTCTTCAAGCCTCTGTTTTTTTTTATTCGCTTGAAGCCAACCTTTTTGGCTCAGTCGCGTTAACCAGGTACCCCATATTCTGCGGTACACTGGCGTCGAAACCAGGTAACTCGGTAACGATACGCTGGAACCGCCCAGAGCAGCTCCCTCCGCCCCGCCATAATATGTATATATGTGACGCAGCCACGCAGCTTCATCCGCAGCAATCCCAAAAGCTTCCCGCGAAACCAAAACAACTTCACGTCTATTCCCTCGACCTCACGCCCTCCGTCATCTCGAATTTCGTTCGAAAAGGCGGTATCGGCCTAGACATGAGCCATGTCAATCATCCAACAACACACGAGCGCAACGCTGAGCGACGCATGGCGAACCATCAACATCGATGCCTACAACGAGGATTCGTCCGTCAACTTCGACGTCTCCACGCTGCACCCACCACAGCCGGAGATCAGTGAAGCTGAAACCCGTCAACTAGCAGGGCAGGTCAGGCAACTCCTACAAGGAGGAGATGCCGAAGGCGCGCTCAGGGGATGTCTGGAGACACCGGTTTACAATGGATCCGAGGGAGCAAAGGTGCGTCCCCTCTTCCAACACACCTGGCATCGCAAGTATGCCCAGAGCTACTTGCCAGGGATTGTTGCGCAACCCCTCCGGAAAAGATGAAGAAAGGGGCGCTAACTCGCTTGGACAGGATGCACATCTCCAAACCGTCATTGAGGTCCTGCAATCGATCAAAGCCGGTGACATGAGCCCGCTCCTGAAGAGAATTTACGAATCACAGGGCGGTAACGAATGTCTCGACGTCCTGATGAAGTACATGTAAGATGATGCATGAGCTCTCCAATTTTTTTGGGTCACGAACAGAGAGTTATGACACTGACTCTGGGTTTGACGACATAGCTACAAGGGGATGTCTATAGGACAATTAAATAGCGGAAGGGGATCAAAAGTTTCGCCACAATTGACGGGGGGGTTTAGCCAGGTTGGTTCCAGACCGGGTGCTTCGAACGAGCCTGCTGCTGCGGCGATGAGCGTGCTTCTTAGCTGGCATGAGAAGGTTGTTGATGTTGCTGGGTTGGGATGCATTGGACGTACCATGACGGATTGGCGAAGGGTGTAGATTGACAGGACACGAGGAATGGATGCTGAAAAAATTCAACATAAGGGGGGTTTCAAAATGTCCCTTTGACGCAACATGACGAATATGACGAGTGAAGTTTTGAACAATTGCCTTGGTATTGGTGTTGAACTGCGCCCTCGATTGGGCTAGAGTACATGGTCTTAATTGATTGCACATGCGCTGCTTCTATTTCTTTTCCAAGATATCCTTCAGGTTGACCTCGCCGCTTCCCCTAGGTAGTGGTTTTGGCTGATTCTCCCCTTCCTTCCACCCGATCATGTATATGATTCTAAAAGTCGCTGGAATCGACCCGTCCTCATTCCCATGCAACGCTCTATAGATGGCGTCATTTGCCACGAGCACGTCTCTGCGAATCGGGCCCATTTCTCTGCCGAGAATGGCGTTGCTCTCTCCCATGGCTTGGAGATCTTCCATCAAGGCAAACGTATCAGGATAGTCGACAATGATGTCGTCGACGTCCACCGTCAACATCTTGAACCCAGTCTTTTGGAGCAAGCCCCCTACGTCTCGAACGTCTGCAAGCGGCGACACGTGCGGCGAGATGCCTCCTCTTCGTTCCTGTTCAGCTAGTTGGAGGGACGTACGAAGCTCGAACAGGGTGTCCCCCCCGAGCATGGCACCAACGAAGGGAGAATCCGGCTTCAACACACTGTTGATCTGAGACAGAACGCCAGGCAGGTCGTTGATCCAGTGCATGCTGAGGGAGCTCAGGACGAGATCAAATGACTCGGGCTCGAAGGGTATGCTCTCTTCGTCCTGCAGAACCTGCCGGGTGATGTTGATCTTGTTATTGAATTCATGGTCGGCGTCGCGGTACAACAGCGACTCGGACGATTCCGCGGCGAGCAATTCTGATATTCGTGTTGATAGGGGAGCGGACTCGGGGATTGATGGATGGGGCGCGGGATTGTCGCGGACGAGTGCTCTCGCCAGGTTACATGAATTCGCGCCTAGATCGAGGACGCGTGGGAAACGTCGGTTGATGTCCTGGCAGGAACCGGGGGGGGGTTTTATCATGAGCGCTGGGACACCGAGCAACTGCGAGCTTGCTTGGTTTCTTCGGGGGAATCGGGGGAGGGGGGAAGATTTGGCGTACCAACAATCTCTCCGAAACCCGTATGGCGACCTCGTCCTTCAGATAGTCTGCCTGCCGGCTTTGTTCGGGATTTAAAGCCGCGCGCTCCTTTTGCAACCATTTCGTTCTTCGATTGAAGACCTGGAAGCGTGGGGCACCCGAAGAGTGGACTGCGTACCATCGCCGGCTATTGCCTTGGACAGAGGCGCTGCATATTCTGTGCCGAGTATTGCCCAGCGCTGGGGTGCATTTGGCACATGCTGACATTGGGGCAAGTTTTTGTGCGTGTGTTTGAGACGTCGGACCAGTATGTTGTTCGTCTGGTGTTGCTGTATTCATCACATCCCTTTGCCAGTGATTGGTGAGGCCTCAGGCAGGGTACCGGGACCCACCCACATTCTGGTATAAGTCAGATAACTTCTAGTCCGTACTATCTCCTTATTGTATATAGTGTATATAATGCTTGGGGACGGGCCTGAGTGCTTAGTACTTACCCATCGACCGTACTTTTGTGCATCTCTTGGGTCCCGAAAAAAAAAACATGAGGATTACCTTGGAAGTGCTCGGGCCCAGCCTTGTCGCAAAACGGTGTAACTGCCAGCGGGCAAGCCAACTTTCAGCAGCACGAGCTTTATTACCCATTTACAGTGACAGTGGGTGTAGGCGTTTCCCCGAATAAAATATATCGAATAGAGGTTCTACTCCGTGCTCTCATCTACTTTGTATTCCTAGCAGATGCTAACAGAAGCAGCAGAAGCAACAGACCAATCAGTCAGGAACAGGTGAGATTGATGATGGCTCCTGCGAAGCCGGCGCTACTCGTGCCGCGCCCCACTTTTTGGTTCCCGAGACCTCGCACAACTCCCATGACCAAGCTAGCCCGTTCAACGAACGACGTCAGCAAGACGGAGCAACATATTGCTTCTACAGTCGCCAAACAGCTGAATCATGCGACTGCGGCTTGGACCGGTCGACGCGTGAGCCATACTGCCAGAGTGCTGCAAACTATCACTTGGTTTGCTCGACCGACGTTATAGACGAGCCGAGATTTGGGGCCAGCCAGGGGCTTAGGGGCAACTTTGACCATGGCGACACCAGGAGGCGGCTTCCTCGGCCGTTCGAGTAGCAGCAATTCTAACATGCGAGGCCTGGTGCAGTTCATTGCCGACTTGAGAAATGCGCGTGCTCGCGAGTTGGAAGAGAAGAGAATCAACAAGGAACTGGCCAATATTCGGCAAAAGTTCAAGGATGGCAACTTGAGTGGCTATCACAAGAAGAAATACGTCTGCAAGCTCCTCTACATCTACATTCTGGGCTGGGATGTTGATTTTGGCCATCTCGAGGCCGTCAACCTGATCTCGGCACAGAAATACTCGGAGAAGCAGATTGGCTATCTTGCCATGACTCTGTTCCTCCACGAGAAGCATGAGCTGCTGCACCTTGTCGTGAACAGCATACGGAAGGATCTGTTGGATAACAACGAGTTGTTCAACTGTCTGGCATTGCACGCCATTGCCAATGTAGGAGGACGGGAAATGGGGGAGGCTCTCAGCTCCGAGGTCCATAGACTCCTGATTTCGCCGTACGAACTAACCCGGCATTCCTGATTCAAACCATAGGCTAACCATCGGAATACAGAACCTCCAAGTCTTTTGTCAAGAAGAAGGCAGCTTTGACCTTGCTCCGCCTGTATCGAAAACATCCCGAAATAGTGTCGCCACTGTGGGCGGAGCGCATCATCCACCTCATGGACGATGCCGATCTCGGAGTGGCCCTCTCTGTAACTTCTTTGGTCATGGCTCTGGCTCAGGATAGTCCTGACGGCTACAAGGGCGCATATACGAAAGCCGCGGCCCGTCTTAAGCGTATAGTCATTGACGGCGAGTACACTACCGACTATCTGTACTACAAGGTTCCTTGTCCTTGGTTACAAATCAAGCTTATTCGATTGCTGCAATACTTCCCGCCCTCCGGTACGTTGTCACTTGGCTCGAAAGCCTGCTTCGTCGAGCTGACATGATGCAATCACTACAGACGATACACATGTCCGAGACATGATACGAGAATCCCTCCAGAAGATCTTGAATCTTGCCATGGAAGCCCAGAAAAATGTCCAGCAAAACAATGCGCAGAATGCTGTCCTGTTCGAGGCCATTAATCTGATCATTCATTTGGACACAGAGCACGCACTCATGAAGCAGATATCTTCTCGTCTTGGCCGGTTCATTCAGAGCAGGGAGACGAATGTTCGTTATCTCGGGTTGGAAGCAATGACGCACCTTGCTGCCCGAACCGAGACTCTGATACCCATCAAGCAGCATCAAGACATGATTTTGGGATCCTTGAAAGATCGAGACATCAGTGTTCGTCGGAAAGGGTTGGATCTTCTATACAGTATGTGCGACGCCACCAACGCGAGAATCATTGTGGTTGAGCTCTTGCAATTCCTCCAGAATGCAGACTTCGCCATTCGTGAGGAAATGGTTCTTAAGATTGCCATTCTTACTGAAAAGTATGCCACTGATGTCCAGTGGTATGTCGACATCTCATTGCGTTTGATTGCCATGGCTGGTGATCACGTCAGCGATGAAGTCTGGCAGCGTGTCATTCAGATTGTTACCAATAATGAGGACCTCCAGGTATACGCGGCGCAAACTGCGTTGCAGTACATCAAGGCCGATCACTGTCACGAGATGTTGGTCAAGATTGGAGCGTACATCATGGGCGAGTTCGGCCACTTGGTCGCCGACCAACCTCGGTGCAGTCCGATCGAGCAGTTCATGGCTCTCCAGGGAAAGCTCTCGGGTTGCTCTCCCAGCACAAGAGCCATGATTCTATCTTGCTTCATCAAGTTTGTGAACTTGTTCCCTGAGATTAAACCACAGCTACTTCACACATTCGAGGTATACAGTCATGCACTGGATTCGGAGATGCAGCAGCGAGCATGTGAGTACCTCACTCTGGCCAACATGCCTACGGACGATCTTCTGAGAACGGTTTGCGACGAGATGCCGCCGTTTCCCCAGCGAGAATCTGCCCTCTTGTCACGATTACATCAAAAGCACGCCAACACCAGTGACCGACGGACCTGGATTGTTGGAGGCAAGGATGCCAATGTGGATGACAGCGAGTTAGGCATGGCGAAGCCTGGCGGCCTGGGAAGAAACATCAGCTCCGCTGCGGCGACCAATGGATCCAAGGCCAATAGAGGTGCCGATGGTGCCAGCGATCTTGCCGGCTTGGACTTTAACGCTCCATCTCCAGCAGAAGGCAAAATGCTTAAAGCTCCTAACTTGGCTAGTGCAGCTCATTTGTCTCCAGGATGGGAAAAGGGCTTCGAGAAATTGATGCTTCGTTCTAACGGCATCCTGTATGAGGATGGTCAAGTTCAAATTGGTGTTCGATCAGAATATCGTGGACAAATGGCGTGCCTTATTACATATTTTTCAAGCAAGTCACCTTCCGCGATGACGTCGTTTACTACAACGCTGGACCTGGACGAGAAGGAGAAGAATAAACTATCATGGGATGTCAAAGGTCTTCCAGATAGCACCATTGCTCCTGGTGGCCAGACTCAGCAGGTTGTCATGTTTGAATGCAAAAAGATCTTTGAGAAGAGCCCGACGGTCCGTATCAGTTACCTGGCAGGGGCTCTGCAAGCCGTGACTCTCAAGTTGCCTGTAGCTGCACACAAGTTTATGGATCCCGCGGATTTGTCCGCCGAGGACTTTTTCAAGCGGTGGAAGCAGATCGGAGCCGATGCTCGCGAAGCACAAACTATTTTCGGCGTAACTGGGGGAAAGAGAGAGCTCACCGAGTCATTTGTCAAGAACACCGTTGAGGGTTTCCGATGGCACTTGTTGGACATGGTTGACCCTAATCCCAAGAATTTGGTGGGCGCCAGCGTTATGCATACTTCTGAAGGAGGAAAATTCGGTTGTCTCTTACGTCTGGAGCCCAACTATTCTACCCAGGTAAAAACACCTTTTCTTCCAATTGGCCCCAACCAACTGTGGCACTGACTAACAAGCAATAATAGATGATTCGACTTACGATTCGTGCTACCGACGATTCAGTCCCCACCATTCTCCTAAAACTGATGCAGGACAGACTTGCCCAAGGCCAGCCGATGGCTTCGGACTACCGCGCGCCGACTCGAGACGAGATCTCTGACTCTTTCGGGAATGTCATGGTCTCTCGATTTGGAAAGATGTGAGATGAAACTTGCACTGCCGGGTAGGAGGTTTGGAAGCACGGAAGCATTGTGGCGTTATGGAGGATTAATTGAATTTCGAGCACACGGGAGGACGTCTATCTGCAGGAAAAAAGTGGACTTTTTACCATTTGGCATCGTCAGCATTATGGGGGGAGTGCGTCGGGAGAAGACGTCTTGGAGGTCGTCGATACCAAGTTGATATCTCAGTCAAATTTTCATGCCGCCTTGTCATGGCATTTCGTTGCATGTTTGTGCAGACTCAACTAGACTTTGCTCTCGCGTTTCCGTCTCGTCACCCGGCTAGATGACCAAGACAAGACATTAAGCATGCTGCCAAACCGGCCAAAAATCAAAGACACATTGTTACAACGGGCAAAAAAACATACAACACCGGGTATTCGCTGGTCGTCACCGACCCAACTACTAATCCGGCGCTCGCCAGCTTATCGTGGGAGATCGGACGGGATCCTGAGGTCTACTGGCGGCTGTGGTCGTATGTGAAAGAAGGGATGCATATTTGTTGTTAATATATGTACTTTGGGCGGGGACGACGTGGGGAGTTGGTGGGATTTGGTGCTTGGAAGGTCTCCACCTCTGAAATCGGGCAAATAGATTGATTACTAACATGGTCAATAGTATTTTATTTGTCAATGGCTTTGAAAGGGGCTGGAGCTGTGGTGGGAAAGGAAAGTTGGTCGTGGGTGTTCATGTTCAGGTTGTCGACGTTTCTTTAGCCGAGGATTAGCGGCATCCCTCGTGTTATGAGAAACCCTTTATCAAGTTCCGAGGTCTTTATAATAACTGTTTGAAACACTCGCGTATTTCCGTACGTGTGTCCCGTTCAAGGACAAGCAATGGTGAAAAGAGGGGGGAGGGTTTCGTAGTGTATTACAAGCGAAACATAGCAACGACTTATTCGGTGATCTTGGCATCACCTTTCGCAGGCCTTTCTCCAAATATGGTGCTCCCGACTCTCACCTCCCCGCTTCCCATTGCGATGGCGCCCTCAAAGTCCTCGCTCATCCCCATGCTCAGCTCCAGCCTGTCTGCGTCCAAGCCCAGCTCCCTGCTAACCAAGTCCCGCTGTTCCGTCAAGGCGACAAAGTCCTCGTTTTGGTGCTCCGCTGTCGTGGCCTTGCTCCGCGCGATTGCCCCGATGGTCATGAGACCCAGGAGACGCAGGTTCGGACACGAGTCGACGATGCAGCGACAAAGCGAGACCGTGTCCTCGCCCGGCGCGCAGCCCGACTTGGCTTCCTCCCCGGACGTGTTGACCTGCACGTGGACGAAGAGTTTGGGCAAAGACGGTTCCGAGGTGACGAGGTTGCCGCGGGAGGAGTTGAGGAGAGTGGCTTTTTTGAGGCTATCTACGGAGGATACGCAGAAGAGGTTGGGGATCTTGGCGAGGGTCTTGCAGTGACCTGGGTTTTGTGTGCGTGTCAGTCACGACGACGGCTCTCGGGAATTGTCGAAGACGAGGTTTCTCATGGCGCGATTTTGGGACAGGAAGAAGAGGAGAGGAAGACCGTACCGGATTGCAGACCCCCGATGAAGTGCCATTTTATACTCTTGGGCAGCAACTGTGCCTTTTGCGACAGCTCCTGGGCGTAGTTTTCACCAAAGTGCTCGTGAGAGGTCGGTGCTCGATGGAGGGCGAGGATGTCATTTGCGGGCTTTAGTTTGGAAACAGCGACGAGTCTGATCTGCCTTGGAAGTCAGGATGGTCCAGTGAAAAAAGTACACTTTGATTTGGAGGTGAGTTGGGTTGTCTTGGTGTAAGTGAAGTAGCTTTTTGTTGTGAAGTCGTGACTGACATACGTTTCGACCATTTGCCAATGCGTCGATGCGGTTTTTGACGGACGAGAGCTGAGAGATGAGAGCTTGGGCTCTCGCGGGGTCTACGCGCATTTCGTCGGCCTCGCTCATGTCTGATGATCATGTAGGGGCTGGTCGGGATGATGAGAGGAGGAGGGAAGTGGTGGTGAGCCGTGATCAATTTGACGTCCTCTCATTCGGGTCATTGTCGGCGGGCCCCGACTGAAAGAGAAGGTGGTTGCCACTTGCACCGTGTAGGTAGTACAGTGGGGGGTGGGGGGTGTGGGTATCCACCGCCGGCTCACCAATTTGAGTTGCCCAGTTGCCCACACATGCAGCCATTAAACACGTTTCGAAATGCATCGTCAGTCGGTGTCGAGTCCACCGTTGACGTGACAGAATTGACAGAATTGACAGGCCGTCACAGCACGCAATGGCCTCGGACCAGAACCTCACTCGGCGACGGACGAGCAGCAATGCTGCTGCCTCATTACCCATACGAAGTGGCCCACACGCCCCAACACAGTCCAAGGTCGCCATCCAACCCAAGTCGACGCATACCTCTGACGAGTTTCTTCACGAGTTTCTGAGTCCTACCTTTGACGCAGCTTCATTCTTGAACGCCAAGTTGCCTCCGCTCGCTGCCAAACCGGCAGGTACGGCCCAATCTGGGAGCACCAATGATGTGCCCCTCGCAGAGCTATCTGCGCAGACCCAGACTCTGCTGTCGCAGCTCAATGCGCAGACCACGCGCTTGTCCGACACGCTCACCCAGCTGACGGATGAGATTCTCCGGAGCGGGAGCCGTCTGGCCTATCAAGTCGAGTTACTGAGGGGTGAGACGCTGAGTCTGTCGGAGACGTTGAATGAGACATTGCGGGAGGATATTGAGAAGTTTGTGCCTGGCGGCTTGCGAACGGACGGTAACAAGAGGGAAGCAGTTGCGAACAAAGCGGATGACGAAGAAGAAGACGGCGACAATGATGATGCAGTTGGCGCAGCGCCCCATGATGAAGCTGCAAAGACTACTCGTGTCGATGGCGTCAATGCAGCCGACCCCGAATACGTCAAACAACTACAAACGCTGACGTTGGTCCGCTCGCGCCTCGACTCCGTCATCAAAGTATTTGGCGAAGCAATGGAATTTGCGTTCCCGCCCTCGGAAGTATCCGTCAGCTCAGGGTTTCTGTCCGTGTCGGCGCCCGAACCGGGCTCCGCGACACAGAGCCTCGAGGACAAGGGGCAGCAAGTCCTCAAGGGACTTCGCGACGAGATTTCGAACCTCTTGTACAAGAGCGACGATGTCGTGGTGGGCATTGAAAAGTCGGCTGCGAGGGTCGAGGAGCTCAAGGAGTTGACCACCGTGTGGAAGGGCACGGCCGAGGAGAAGGGCCGCATGAAATTCATAGAGAGCTTAGCGAAGATGGTCGAGGACAGGCACAAAGACTTGATGAGAGAGATGGACCAGGCCGCAAGAAAGGAGGGCAGAGTGGCTACCGTACCGGGGAAGAGACAAGACGGCGAGGAGAGCAAATCATATGGGGGTTTCGGGCTTATCAGTCAGTTGCAGAAGCTAAGAAATGGCTTGTGATTGATTAGATGACGTGATGACCACGACGGATGATGATGAAAATGAGGGCATATGAAGAATGTCCATCTATATATTAGCTGTTTTTACTGGGCATGGAGCAACATGGTTACTTTCTCAAGTATGACACCAGGAGAATGGGCATCAATGTCAAAGAAGCTGAAGCTGGTAACCATCATGCACGAGAAGCGACGGCAATGAATGAGTTTTCCACCGTGCGTGCGTCACTTGACATAGCGACCCACACTGTATTCTACCCCACCTGTATTCTTATCCATGCCCCTTTGGAGCTTGATCAAGGCACATGCAGCCAATCACAATCTTCCCGACCCGGCGGCCTTGGCGCAGTCGGCAGGCGGTGAGCGGGTCCCGCGACTAACACCCCAACAAAGGTCATGCGGCAGAACGACGAGAAGAGGCGTCTGTCTGGCCGACTTGGACTTGAACTCTTACCCACCTGGTTGTCTGCTGGGTCGCTTGCCTATTGAATTCTGGCCAGACTGAGTGTATCTTCTTTCTTCTTTCTCTGTACGGAGCAAACGCCGTCCTTCAATTGCGATCGCAGCCCTGGCCGGTTGTGCCCGTTTTTGTTACTCGCTTCTGTTTTGTGAGGCAAGCGTCGCTTCCCCGATCGATCGCTGACGCAAGAGGGCTACGATACCACGTTTCTTTGACCTACACGGGCGAGCCGTTGAGATTTTCGCCTCTCATCTTTAGGCATCAGACAGCACCGCGGAATGGCCGCCAGCGACAACGCTGTTCCTCCCGCCATGGGCGGCAAAGCCGATCGACGCTCTCCGCCTCCGGCAGCACAATCAAAACGAGATCGGAAGCGGCAGGCTCTTATGGAACGCCTGTCGAGCATGACGGACAAGTTCCAGCGCGAGCAAGACATGACGTACCGCGACCAGCTGCAAAAGATTCAGTACGAGATCAGTCTCGTGCAGCGATTTGACCCTTACGACCCGAGCGCCTTGGACGTGGCGGCCGAGCTTCAGAAAGAACATAGGCAGACACAGGGGCTTCCCGTGCATGCTGAGAATGCCCGGAGCTTGATGGATATGGCGGGAATCAAATTCCCCAACTTCATTGACGAAATTGAAGATCTCATTGAGATACGCGACTTCCAATTGACACAGTCCAAGGTGAGTTTCTGCAGCACACAACACTGGATCACGCCCTCGAAAAAAAAAAAAAAAAAACCCCCATTCGGCTAACGTTCTGGTATCTTCTCACCGTGTTCAATAGAACGAATACGATCGAAAAGTTCAAGAATACAAAAACACACATGCCTACAAGGTCGAAACAGCGAAGCGCGAGCATGGTGCCCTCACCAGCACGTTGCGCGACCGCCTGATCAACACACTCACGCAGAAGAAGAATCGATTGAACCGAGAAAAAGAAGTTCTTGAAATCAACGACTCAAACGCTCTGCTCCTCAACCCGAACCACTTCAGTCTGACGAACCCCGGCAGCCCCAGCGGTACTCACGGAAAGCGAGCATCGCGGCATCGCAAAGACGCCGAGGATCTCCAGATGTTCTCGGACAAGAAGCGAAAGCGAAACCCAGGCGAGGAGGACGGTTCGCCTGTGCCAATGCGCCGCGCGCTGGATCCCAACAGCACCACCCCCTTGTGGCAGTCGGAAAAGGCTCGTGCTGCCGCGAAGCAAAACGGGCCTGTTTACAGCATTGACAAGCTCTTTACCGACAAAGAGCTGTCCTTGCACTACAACACAGCCGCTTTGGCGGCACACCAGTACATTCTGCGCAACCGCGCAAACGGCAACGCCTCGTCTCCCGATGACAGCGACTCGCCCAACGGGGACGACAACGACGTCGATTCCGTTCCCTCGGCGCCCATGATGGAGCGCAACGTATCCCATGCCACCAGAAGCACACGGGGAGGAGCCAACACCAACTTCCTGGATGACAAGATCCTGGGGGTCGAGGGAATCGCCAACTTTGAAGTGCCGGCCAACTTGGACCTCATGCACGCTCAAGAGCCTCCCAAGATGCCCCCTCCGGTGCCCCAGCAGTACCTCAAGCCGTACCCCAGAACTGCGGACCAGAATTTCCCCGTGCCCCTGTCGCAGGACGACATCGTGTCAGACCTGTCCGTCATGGGGTTCCTCAAGCAGTACGATCAGCTGCACAAACCTGGCGCGCATCTTGATGCTCCGACGGGCCTGCGCAAGATCCTGGAAGCCGTGTCAACCCCGTACCAACAGGGTCGCTTCGTCGCCATCACCAGCGCAGCGCGAGAGGATCCCGAAAACTTGCGCGACTCGCTCGGCATCCCTACCAGCAGCAGTATGCGCGACCAGCCGAGTCCCGGACACGGCGGTTCGAACCAGTCGGTCGGAGGACACTCTGCGTCAGCAGTCCCCATGAGCAGGCAGAGCAGCCTCGGCGGCGTGGCCATGAGTCGCCAGGGCACCACTGGCAGCGGGCGCGGCCGAGGTCGTCGAGCCCAGTGATTCTGTTGTTTTCTGTTCGTCTTGTTCCATTCAAGTCGACTGCCCGTTCTTTTTTTTTTTTTTTTGTTTCTCTCCCCATTCTTCCTTTGAGAAAAAGGACGAACACAGCGCGGCGTCTTTTGCCTTTGTCTTGCGCATCACCAGGGGTCCAGATATATGCGAGGTGGCTGTTTTCCCGTGCTATTTAGAAACCGGTGTTGATTTCTCGTCTTGTTTGTCTCGGACCCGTCTTTGTTTGTTCTTTGTTTTTTTTTTTTTTCTTTTGACTCTCCTTGGACACGGTCGGTGGGGTTCTCACTCATTTCCTTGAGGTTGCTTCGCGGCGAGTTTTTTATTCACGGATTGCGAAGCCAGCCGGCTTGGCTTGGTCATGATTGTTCTCTTGGGATGTGCTTTGCCTGTGGGCCAGCGTAGATATTAGTAGGCGTAATATGATTTATGGTTGGTATAGATGCTGGTCATGGCAGTGCTTTTTGAATGTTGAACCCGGATGAGATGTTTCTGTTGTTGCTGGATCCAACATGGGTTTATGCGTGGATATTCGTCATCGGTGCAAGGCACCCCGCTCCCCTGCCTCAAGTGCCTCAAGTGCCTCGAGGTAGATTCTGGGGATGGACGTTTCGTTGATGAGATGAATCAAGTCGAGTTCGGCCCCTGATTGAGCCAACTACTGAGTTTCCACCCGGGCGGGGTCATCGTGCACCCACATGATTCTCCCACTTGCGGACCCCAGGGTGTGCGATTCATCGAACTGGCTTCTGGGCCGTTGACGCATCCGGAAAATATCGCGCCCCCTCCAAACATGCAACATCCACCACCACCACCACCACCACCAAGGGGGGGGCGCGCTCAAGCAAGCCATGAACCTTCAAACCTTCGACAATGGAGTGGCTGCGCCGCCTTCCCAGTCCCATGGATTCGTTGGGAGACCCACCCTGCCGGATCGACATGTCAACTCATCGACCATCGAGGACGCCTATGTGAGCTTCACCTTCTATTGTAACCCGGCCCTGCCGTTGGATTCGGACACGGAAAGCTTGAGGGAAGCCTTTCGGACGCCACCGAAAAGTGGTGGCAAGGTTTTCAGCACCTTTGCTATTTACGAGCTGGTCCGGAAATTCTACCAGAGAGAGATCAAGACTTGGACCGAACTGACCACTACGCTCGGCGTCGAGCCACCTGATCTCGCAAAGGACGAGACTGCTCAAAAGGTGGCCCAATATGGTGTGCGCTTGAAGGTGAGCTTTTCACCTGACTTTCCATGCAATGTTTGGACTCAGCTTTTGACGCAGGTCATGGACATGAGGGTGCGCCCGCGTGACCAACTAACCAGATACGCTGCCCTGTAGAAATGGATGAATTCGATGCATGTCAGGGCCTTCTTCGAATACCTCATGAGCATCCCCAATGATTATTGGACCAGGATCCCCAATGATGCCAATCCCGTCGCCATCGCTGTTCGTGACGGAGTCGCTGTCGAGGACGACATGGCCTTGAGGGCATTGTTACCTCACATTCGACCCAAAAGAGGCCGCAAGAGACCCGAAGGAGACGATGGCGTCGCATCGCCAGCTCAACGGCCACGACCGTCTTCCCCATCCGCCGTGGAGGACCATCGTCAAGGAACCACCGCCGCCCCAGCCTTGGTCGGCGCATCCAGAGGCTCGCCCCGGCATCGTGCCCATGGATCCGTCAAGGACCCAGAACACCCAGAACCCGACGGCATGGGCGCACAATGAATCTCTGCAGACACCTGTGGGCCGCTGGCCTCGTTCTGCGGTAACGCCTTCGACGAGAGGCTCCTTTTGGGATGACGCACTGGAGCCTCGCTCTGCCGTGACACCTGCCAAAGGAAAGATGGCAGGTCACAGACGAGGCGCAAAGAACGTGTCCTCGGCTTGGAAAACAGCTGGTCAGGACGCTGGCACTCGATCGAGAGGACGACCTCCCCTCAACCGCACACCCGGTCGACATCCACGAGATCCGGCCGCGAGTGGTCATCACCTGGACGCGCAGCAGGCCTCTCCCAATGGACATCAAGAAACGCAGACACCACACGATGGCCCAAGACCAGCACGACCAAGCATATCGCTGCAAGTGCCCGAACGATCGGGTGGTTCAGTGCGGTTAGCCACACCACCAGCCCTGATGCCTTACCAACAAGCCCAAGCCCAAGCCCAAGCCCAGGCCCAGGCCCAGGCCCAGGCCCAGGCCCAGGCCTAGGCCCATGGCTGTATCGATGCTACGAGAGGCGATTAGTTTAACGGAGATGACAGCAAGTATCAAGACGGGTGGCGAAAGTTCGCAAAAGAGGCAACAGATACCTACGAGCAGAACGCGGAGCCAAACACGGCTGCAAAGGACACAGGCCTCGCGGCGGACGGTGAAATAGACGACTTCTACTTCGACAAGATGAGAGATCGCACCAACATTGACGTCCTCGTCGCATATTTCACGCGCTCCATGGCCGAGGCAGACTGGCGCGACAATGCTGGGAAGCCCACCCGACCCGTTGATTTCCAGGAGTCCACGGCCATGGTCCACGCCATGCTCCAAACCATGTACAAGACAGCCATCTCTCCGCAGGCATTCCTCATCAACCTCGCCGCCCTCGCGGGGTCCACCACCCTCGTCATGACCAGACCAAAGTGCACGCGACTGAGCGAGCAGGACGGCCAGTTCACCTACAAGTGTGAGTGGGAGTATCAGTTCGGCCAAGTAAAGGGCGGCTTCACCTTTGAACAGGTCGTACCGGCCACCATGTGGGCCAAGGCGAAGAACAAAACGCCGAAGCCGCCGCCGCCATCAGCGGCCGGGAGCGAGAGCGGCAGCGTCGGTCGCGACGACGAGCACGACAAGGAGCAGCTATTCTCGAGAGAATACCGGCAGAGGAAATACGAAGAGCTGACGGTCCAAATGATGAATCGGGACAAAGACCTAGCTGATCTCAAGGACAAGGTCATGGCTGCTCTCGGGCGAGGATTTTGACATTTATTTCACGTCCGTTATTCGGCACCAGAGCACACGTTTCCTTTTTTTTTTTTTTTGGCGTCCTGGCGCAAAGTCTGGCCTAGTCGCTTCCATGTAGCATGATTATGGTGAGTTAAATGGTCTTTAGATTTCGGTCTCGGACGCCAAGACGCGATGGAGGCAGCAGATTCGTTTGGCTCGTAGTTCGTACATGTACCTGACCATGGTTAGAAGTTTCCCGCGAGGCTCAAAGCGTTCATGGACGGAGCACGAGTTTGTCAGTTGACCTTGAGGTCCGGCTGTGAATGCCGTTGTGGAAAGATGGTCACCCGTTGACACGTCCGTCAGAAATGCGCTGCGCAGGCACCCACCCACCCCCCTATCTTACGCACGAGAATACCCATCCTACAGTTCCGTGGTGCGTCTACATTGCCGGCGCCGGCCCCAACGCCTTTCCAGACTCGACCATCATTTCAACTTGCGCTCGAGAGGTGACGCGTGTAGTGATTGGAGGCATCTTCCATTGCTGAGGAAGCACACCAGGGGCCAGAGGTGACGCATGTAGTATCTTCGATTGCCGGGGAGAGAGGAGACAACGAGGGAGAAAGCCTCGAAGCAGTTCGAGCACATTACTACCACACAGAATAACTACATTAATACTCTTCGACGAGAACCTTTTTTAGCCTCACCATCTGCGTCTCGAAATCATCAATCTTTCTCTGGCTCTCGTCCAACTTGCCCAGTAGGTACGACACTCTCCCTGCAGTCTCCAGTGTCTGTCGTGGCAGCTTCCCTAGCACCGTCAACTCTGTTTCAACGCCGTCTATCGTCTTGGTTTCGACCTTGACAAACTCTTTCAGAATGGCCATGTCCATCTTTGCTTTGAGAACACGATCCCTCACGAGCACCGAAAAGGCAGCCTGGTGGAGAGGTTTGCCTGCACTGATGTACTTTGGCCTCCCTTGATGCATTTTGAGAGTGATTAGTTCCGTGGAAGCAAGCGCCTCTAGAGCGGCCTCGCCGTCAGCGGCGTTGGGAGTCGTGGATGAGGCAAAGGTTGGCGACAGGAGGACTTGATGGTATCGGAGAGAGGGGCTTTCAGAAAGTGACTTGATGAGATGCCATGCTTGTTCAGAGGACCACTTCTTATCCGGGTCGGTAGTTTTGCCCATGAGAAAGATTCTGACAACATCCGTGGCCGTCTCGCTGACAATTTCATCAACGGCTTGTCTGGGCGTCTGTCCAGCCTTGATTCGACGGGACAAGAACTCGAGGTCTGTCAAACGTCCGCCAAGCGTTTTGATACACTCGTCAAGACCTGCCAAATCCATGCGTTTGGCATGCTCGACTGCCTTCTCGGCAGCCTCGTCAGGATTCTCGGCAACGTCCTCGGCAAGTCTGCTGGTGACGAAGTTCTTGGCTACTTTGTGATCCAGATCCCCGAGTGAAATACTACGAAAGACTCTGTCAGGCAACGCCCTTGACAGTGGCTTGGAAAAAGAGCCGTCTGACGTGAGGAATATGACATGGGCAATATTGTTCTGAACAAGCGAGGCTGCCCAATCAGCAATCTTGTCGTACACAATGGTCCCCTCTTCATTCTTGTGGAGGAAATTGTCGATGACAATGACAGGTCTTGATTCTGGGTGGGCCTCCAGGTAGGCGTCTTCTGAGAGCTGAGCATCTTTGTCACGCTTGGACCGGGTAGATAACCCAATCTCCTTGAGGGCGTTGGTTGTGGTATGCAGTATCTTGCTGACTTGTGAATCGAGTGTTTCGGAGAAGCCAGCCTTGACGCCTGTGGTGCTTTGCACCGCCAGATCAATCATGCTGCTCATGCTGTTTGCCCATGAGAAGACGGGACGAAACCCTACAGCAGCCGCCAGTCGCTTGATTGTGCCTGCCTCGCCACCAGCATCCACGATGGGTTTGCAGTCGACCAGCAGGACATTCTTGCGACCGGCCAAAGCTTGGTCCATGACCATCTCCATCTTCCCCGAGCCTCTTGGACCGGTGATGACAATGAAGGTGTCGGAGCTACCATCGAGCCAATTCCGGAGCTGCTCTATCAATTCTCGTCGATGATTCCAGATGGTGCTGAGACCTTCCATATGCTGGGACTTTCCGAACGAGAAATTGTCTGTTTGCGATTTGAACCACTTGTATAAGCGGGATTCCTTGAACCTGAGAGAATGCGAGACGTGGAGCTTGATGAAGAATGTTCGAATAGGATCAAAGATGAGGACCGAGGCGCCAGCAAGAAGGGCCGCTAGGATCGGAATGACGATGCGGGGGTGATTGGTTAGCCAGTTCCAAATGCTATGTGCCTTTACTCGCTTGACATAAGAGAGACGGAGGAGGGTTCCAGTCTTGCCGCCCCCCATTGATTCGTTCACAACGAATCCATGCATGCAGTTCCTCGCCATGATGGCATCGCTCAACCTCGGGAACCCTATCTGCGCATACTTTGGCACGACTTTCGAGTCAAAAGGCTGGGGTAAGATGTCGGCAATTTTACCATATCGACGAAACATGCTGTACAAAGCCTCCTCGGACAGCTCCTCGGCAGAAGCTCCAGGCTCTGGTGGCACGAACTCGACTTTGAGCAAGCTGGACGGAAACCGATACAAGTCCTCCAGCCAAGGGGTCCCTCTTACCAACCGAGCCGTTATTCCCCGGAAAGGACTGAACCATGGCTTCAAAGGGCGCTGTTTTAGTTTCTTCAAGAGAGTTGCTACATCATGGTATCAGCAGGGAACATATGTCAGTGTGGCCAAGTCGTCCCACATTCAATTTCACTCGGAGAAATGCTTGCGTCATATTGGACCTTGACGAAAGCTCCCCCATCCTTCAACCTGGGTAGAATTTCTGTAACTTTCAGGGGTATATCATCAGGGATAGCTTTCTTGACCAGAGCGATCGGGTCCAAGCCGCCACCGCCACTGCTGGAAGAACTGTAAAAGCGTCGAAGCAACTCGGTCATGTCGCCATCGGTCTCGGCGGGATATCTGAGTAGAGCGCTCAATCTTTTGGGAAATATATCTAGTAAAAAAGGACAAAAAAAAAAAGAAAAGGGTTAGTACGGTGGAAGCGAAGAATGTATATGAATGGCTTAGAACAAGGTGCGATTATACTTTCAAAGAAAAAGAGAGACTCATTCGGCTTCACTTCGAAATGTCCCGTTTCTTGCTCCTTGTGCCTGTTCGAGGAAGAGGCGGACGTATCAGGGGAAACAGCGGCAGTACTCCCCCATCGTATTGAGGTTAATTTTCTGAACTCATCAACTCCCCGCGTCGCAATCGCACCTGAGCGTGCTTGTCCGATCGAGCGTGCCAGTCCTGATCTCACGAAACCCGCATGTCTGGCCAGCGCGGCCAAGGTCCGTGGGGGAATCATGGCCGATGAGGGACGACACAGGGGCTGCATGCGATGGATCTCGCGTCTTTAGCTCGAGTAGAGATGAAATGCCAATGCGCCAGCAACATTGTGACGGTTTAACAAACGGAGTGTACGGAGTAGAGCTCCTGCTTTCAGCTGCACAGCTCCAGCCGGGCTCCACCACCAATGAAATGAGGTCATGGAAGTTTTGGCGGCCTGCCACAGATCGTCGGCCTTTCGTTTACCCGCTAGTGCCCGCTGTTGCCCGCTGTTGCCCGCTATTGAAATGGCAACAGCCTCGAACAAGGGCCAAGGCGCAGCGTCAAATAATCAAATCATCAAACTTACGCATGCACGCATCAACATCAGAGTCCGACCCATATAACTGCATCTTTCCTCTGCAACCTCCATAATCGTGCATCATGGGCTGGCTTTGGTCGTCCTCGTCCTCATCCTCATCACCACCTCACGAAAAACCCCAAGCTCCGCCACCGAAAGAACAAGAGTCTGCTCCAAACGAGCCAGTCGATCCCGAAATCCAAAAATTCTTCGATCTCTTCAAGCCCGATCATCAAGAGCCCACCGAACCTAAACCCCACACTGCCACCACATCGCCTTCCCCCGACACACCCTCCTCAACAACATCTTGGATCTCTCTGAAGGCATCGTCCCGAGACAACGAAACACCCGATGCTCCTCTCCTCGACCCCTTGTCCGAATCTCTTCTCCCGACGGAAATGTCTTGCCGCCAAGCCTTTGACCTGGCCTGGTCCTGTAATGGTCTCGGCGGGCAATTCAACTCGGTTTACCGCCATGGCAACATGCGCTCCTGCAGCGAGCACTGGGATGATTTCTGGTTTTGCATGCGTACCAGAGCTTACACGGGGGATCTCAAAGCCAACGTGGTGAGAACACACTATCGTAACAAAGCTTACAGGAGGTATGGCCAAGGCAAGCCCAGCAGTGAGGATATTTGGGAGAGCAGAACGGAAAGGCTGCCACCAGGCTCTGCATTCAACGTGCCTGTGGGAGAAGCAGATGTAGGCGATGAGAAGTGGAGGGCAAAAGATGAAGCGAGGAGGAGGCAGATACGGGAGGGATTGGGATACAACTCTTGAGCATTCAATTGCAGACATCAAGGCAGAAAATACATGACCGATTATGCAAAGCCTGCCTACCTTGCAATGCCCTAAATTCACCTACTATTATTCGCTCGCTCAAAAGGTTGTGCATACAAACACGTCATGTAATGTGCTCCTGCACGCTGCTTCATACTAGGTAGGGGTGTTCAATCCAGGAACCGCGTGAATTGCAATGTGTTGCAGCGGCACCTGAGCGCAAATATGCTCTGCCTCATTCATTGTAATGAGCCCACGTCAGCTTTCATGTGTGCGTGCCCATGTACTAGACACATCACCAAAGTTCAGATAGTTCAGAAAGTTTCATGTTCAGTTCTATTGCCACTTAATTCATTCAACTCATTAAAGTACAGCCAGGGCTATTTCCACCCGATTTTTATTTTCCATCCTCGTGACGATGATAGAAGCATGCGCAAACTCAAGACCTCGCAAAGACAGACCTTAGCCCGTAAATCCCTTCGCTTCTCATTTCCATTCCCGAAACAACTAGTTGGGTATCAAATGTTTAGTCGACCTCCTCGACCGTGGGACCGTCATCGCCACCAGCACCACCGGCAGCACCGCCAGCGCCGGGGAAACCGCCGGGACCAGCGCCAGGCATGCCACCAGGAGCGCCTTCACCGCCAGAGCCGTAGAACTTCATCATGATGGGATTGGCAATAGCCTCGAGCTCCTTCTGATGCTCTTCGTACTCATCTCGGGTAGCAGCCTGACTGTCGTCAAGCCAAGCGACAACACGATCGATCTCCGCCGTGAGCTTCTCCTTGTCGGCTGCCTCAATCTTCTCATCGACTTTGGGGTCGGCGAGGGTGTTGCGAAGAGAGTAGGCGTAAGACTCAAGTCCATTCTTGGCAGCAACGCGACGACCCTCGGCCTCATCCTCCTCCTTGTACTTCTCAGCTTCCGACAACATGCGCTCGATGTCTTCTTTGGATAGACGACCCTTGTCGTTGGTGATGACAATCTTGTTGGATTTACCGGTGCCCTTCTCAACAGCAGACACATTCATGATGCCATTGGCATCGAGATCAAAGGTAACTTCAATCTGAGGAACACCACGGGGAGCGGGGGGAATGCCAGTAAGCTCAAACTTGCCCATTAGGTTGTTGTCCTTGGTGCGCTGTCGCTCGCCCTCAAAGACCTGAATGAGCACCCCGGGCTGGTTGTCAGAGAAGGTCGAGAATACCTCAGACTTCTTGGTTGGAATGGTTGTGTTACGAGGAATGAGCTTCGTCATCATTCCACCGGCGGTCTCAATACCCAGAGACAAAGGCGCGACGTCAAGCAACAAGATTTCGTTGGTAGACTTGGAAGAAGTGTCACCAGACAGGATAGCAGCCTGGACAGCGGCACCGTACGCGACAGCCTCATCAGGGTTGATAGACTTGTTGGGCTCTTTGCCGTTAAAGTAGTCGGAGATGAGTTTCTGGATTCGGGGAATACGGGTGGAACCACCAACCAAGACAATCTCATGAACTTGAGATTTGTCAATCTTGGCGTCAGTGAGAACACGGTCGACAGGCTGGATGGTGGAGCGGAAAAGATCCTGACAAAGCTCTTCGAAACGGGCCCGGGTAATAGGGGTGTAGAAATCGATACCCTCGAATAGAGAATCAATCTCAATCGTAGTCTGAGCTGCAGAAGAGAGGGTGCGCTTGGCACGTTCGCAAGCAGTACGGAGACGACGCAGGGCGCGGCTGTTGGTGGACAGATCTGAAAATATGTTAGCGTTGTGTCATATTGAACTGCGCAATTGTGGAGTCTTACCTTTCTTATGCTTGCGTTTGAATTCGTTGACAAAGTGGTTAACAAGGCGGTTATCGAAGTCCTCACCGCCCAAGTGAGTGTCACCGGCGGTGGACTTGACCTCGAAGATACCCTCCTCAATTGTGAGGAGAGACACATCGAAGGTACCGCCACCTAGGTCGAAAATCAAGACATTGCGCTCACCCTCGACTTTCTTGTCGAGACCATAAGCAATAGCTGCGGCAGTAGGCTCGTTGATGATACGAAGGACGTTGAGTCCGGCAATACGACCGGCGTCCTTGGTAGCCTGCCGCTGAGAGTCGTTGAAGTAGGCGGGAACAGTGACGACAGCGTTCGGGACCGGTGTGCCCAAGAAGCCCTCGGCAATCTCGCGCATCTTGATGAGGATCATGGAAGATATTTCTTCAGGTGTGAATTCCTTCTCTTCGCCTTTGAATTCGACCTTCACCATAGGTTTGCCTTGTTTCTCAATCACCTTGAAGGGAAAGTGCTTCATATCAGCCTGGACCTCCGGATCCTCGAACTTGCGGCCAATCAAACGTTTGGCGTCGAAGACGGTGTTGTGAGGGTTCATAGCGACCTGATTCTTGGCAGCATCGCCAATCAGACGCTCGGTGTCATTGAATGCGACAAAAGATGGAGTAGTTCGGTTACCCTGCTCATTAGGGATAATTTCGCATCGGTCATCGCGATAGATAGCCACGCAAGAGTACGTGGTACCCAAGTCGATACCAACAGCGGGACCGCTCATGATGACGGTTGTGAAGTTTGTGAACTAAATAAACAAGCGGAAAGTGGGGGGGAAGCCAATGAATTGCAAATGTGATCGAAGTATCGTGCGTGATGTGTGAGGTAGAAGAAAGAGACGACTGTGTGTGTGAATGTAGAACATGAAAAAGAGAAAATTCCAGGACAGGCGGATTGGTCGTGAGAGGAAGCTATAAAACCAAAAGTAGATCGCTTCGATGCGGTTCTACTCAGTTCCAAGAGAACCCACTAGAACCGTGCTGGGGGGTGCAAGAAGGCTCTGGCAGCCAGTGGCACCCACGCGAAAGCGGCGCACCAAACGTCTCTAGCCCTGCGTTGACTCCACCTTGTTGAGCACAATTGTCAAAGCGACGTGCTTCGATGGCAATCGCTACCCAACCAACCCATACATGGCCTTCAACCTCGGGCAATGGCATTATGCTTGGGGACGTTGGATTCTGGAGGCTGTTCTCACTGCTCATTGCCCTAGTGGTCTGGGAGATCTGGGAAATGTGGCCTCATCTCTACAATCTACGCAGCGTTGTCCTCGACCCCTCTTTGCCTCCATCAAAAGTTTAATCCATAATGTGACCGCCACTTGACATCATCCAGCAAGCTCCCGAAAATTCCATCGCGGGGCATTCTTCCAGTCTATGGAACCTGGAACTGGCAATGAATCCTGGCTGTCGAGCAGGTAGCGGAGACCTGCCCCACCCTTTTTGCCTGCCTTACCCCTCTTTCATTTTTCTCTTTCCTTCCTCATCCTACCACCAACTTCGAAGCATGACGTTCTGAATACACTCAGACCCAAAGCTTCAACCTTGTTGGAACCGCCCAAGTCCCGACCATCCGGCTGTCTTCGAAGTTGTTGCCTGGAATTGCCTGCACGTACACTCCGTATGCAACAGTCTGCTTCCCATGAAAACTCTGTCTCAACGTGATGTCTGAAACTCACGACGTGACGCCGCGAAATTCAACTCTCACCAAGTTTTCTCACTATGACGAGATAACGATTGCGAGCAACTGCCCAGCCATCCATTAACAAGTCTGCGGAGCATCGGTCCCTGGAGCGTTTACGGGACAAGTCGTTTGCTGGCTGTCAACGAGAGTGGGCCCGGGCAATCGGGCCAGAACCAGCAAGCAGCAACGAGCCAAAATTCAACAAATCTTCAATAGGATGTGCCTAGACGCTGACGCAGGATGATGCCGGTATTCGAATCGACTGGTTGGCTAGGATCTCGCAAGATCTTTTCGTGCCGCGCAGGATACTGGACTTGTCGATATATTCGTGTCTACTCCGTACACATTATCTGGCTGACGGAACTAAAAGCCTGTCGAAGCCCAATAACGGCCTTACATAAGCTGTTTTAATCTTGCACCACCACCCACCACCAGTTATGAAGTGGATTTAACCTATTTCGATATGGCTGGAAATTCCTCGAAGAAGACTGTATGTAAATTCCCTGGAGAACCGAATTAAAGCAAAGGTTGAAGTATAGCCTGATGCGCCTGAACACTGCACGGGACTCAACGAAGTCGATTTCAGCGTCACCAAACGCAGGAGAATCCGGCGCGCAGCAAGGTGAATCAAGCCAGCGAACAACAAGGTCAGGCAATACGCGACCGCGGGGCGAAACAGTCACACCAAGGAAATGGGGTGGATTTCACTTGGCGATCAGGAAGAAATTGGACACGGATTAGGACGGCATCAGGAAGGACATTTGGATGACGGAATTCGACAAATAGCTGAAGGAAATGGACAAAATTGGCGATGAAAGACTACAAGATACGGCGAAGAGGGAGTGATTGGCTTTGGGCATAGGGAATTCGTTCGATATGCAATATAGGCCTGCGCACATGAATTCTAAACTGTCTCGTACTATTATGGCACCGTTTAGCGTGAATTCATGTGCGCATGCCTATATTGCATATCGAACGTCCCACGTATTAGCCTTGCGACCCAATGTAGTGTGTGTCTGAATCTGTCAAAATCGATCGCCTTAATGCTCTTTCGTTCACATTCAGCGTCGAATTCTTCCATTGCCCTCTTACATGCCGCTGCTCCAATCTGGACACTGCAAACGAAGCTCAATCTACAATGTGATAAGGCTTAACAACAGCATCATATTGCTCAATCAATACGTTCAACTAACTTTTTAGTGCTCCTTAAACTACCAAGTTGTTCTCTCGCTTGAGTTTGAATTATGCATCACGGTGAGAGTTTCCCAATCGAGTAGCCTTCTCTTCAACCTTGGCGCTTTGTCCTCGAATCATGGTTCAGATACGGCTGGATAAAAACAATATTGGTATTCGCCCCTCCATCATCCACGGCACTTGTGTCACCGAACCTGACATTGTCGAGTACGAAGCAGGAGGTGAAGGACTTTTAATCTGTCAGAACTCGGCTTTTAGGCCTAATGTACCATGATGATGAACGGGACAACGGCGACGTATGCCCAAACGATGCCAATCTATGTTCTTCATCAATGACAGGTCTTCCCTGAGCAGATTTACAAGTCGATGCTCATCTTCGCCTCATGAACCGCCACACGGCTGGCCCGACTTCGAAGCCTATACAGGTCACCGTGTTTGTGATCGAGCCCAGCGGTGTTGTTGAAGACATTTGACATGAAGCGCAGACCAATGCCAACACCAACTATGACCAAGATAGTGGGCAAGTGTTCATTGTGGAAGCCCCAAGCGGGTCAACTGATGCCTACGGTCTCGAAAATGGTTCCGAGGAACAGCGGTGGGAACTTCATCACGGAAATCTGTTAACAAGCTAGAGAACACATGCAGACGCCAACTACCACACCGGGCACAAAGCATAAGAGCTGATTTCCAGCCTTGTTCTATGAATAGCTCTATTCTCCGTGAACTTATTCCAAAGCGGGCGACATGGCTCACGAATGATGGCGGGGTTGTTTCACCTTGACAGCAATGAAGTCCAATGCTTTCCCTGGCGCCATCATTCGCTTCCAAGTTGCAAACACAAGTACAAACCCTACGCCGGGGGGCAAACAACATAGGTTGTCCTTCAAAAGGTTCGCCGTCTACCCTCCCGAGAACATTGTTATGACATGACGCACGCATTCCTCGAATTGACCTCCCGTTCGTCAGAGAAATGATCGGCGGGCCTTTGGAAGTCACTTTAGCATGTAGAGTTGACGCTTTTGTGTCGTGCAAGTAAAAGTATGCCTGAACCATTTTGGCAACGAGTCCCTCGTGTTGCTGCATTGACTCGATGCTGCGGTCCTTGGCGTCATTTACGGTCTGCTGTCGATTCAACGCCGACTCAACGCGGCTCGTGCTGATACCGTGGGAGAATTTACAGTTGACTTTTCTGGGCTTTCCGAGTCTTGTGTTGGCACATGCAAGGATCGCTGCCTAAGCTGACCAACTGATCATGACCAGAACCACTCACCGGAACACACAGGCAGATCAGACATTGGCGGTCCGTGTAACCCGTACATACGGAGTGAATAATGTAGTGATGTAATATTCATGACAACAGCCATTTGTCGCCGTGCCACAATACCAGCAGCAGCCTCGTTTGTGAGGACTCCAGAAGAATGTGGCTGGGTCCAAGTCCGTCCCGCCGTGGCCGTTGCAACTTGTGGCCGTTTGAGCCGCTTGAGCCGTTTGACGTGTGGCGATTGGCGATTCTCGATTCTCCACTGGACCGCCGCCATCACTCTCATCTGTGTTGGTTGCAAGGCATAATACTCGGGATACTCGGGAGGTAATCCGTACAAGGGATGACAATCCGTAAACGCATAGATTTTACAGAGGCCAGTCGACTGGGTGGGCTGCGTGCGCCTCTTTTGTCGTGCAACAACCTGGGAGTCAGTGAGTGGGTGAGTGGGTGAGTGGGTGAGTGGGTGAGTGGGTGAGTGGGTGGGCGGCTCAGCCATTGCGGCTTCGCTCTCGTTGCTGACATGGACCGACCCAACTGCGTCTTGTCCTCCAAACTTGATCTGATCCTGCTTTTTCTTTTCGTTCAAAAGAAGCTCGTGAGACCCCGGTGCCGACCATGCGAAGCAAAGTTTGGGGGACCATCAAGACCGTCAAGAACCCATCCATCCGAGATCTCCCACTCCATCTCCCACTCCTCTCCGCTTCCACTCCCACTCTCCACCACCAGAGCAGGGACCGAGACGGAAACACCATCATCGGCTAAATCCCCGACTGCTGCGGCGGCGGCGGCTGCTGTCGCTGTCGGCAATGGCAGTGCCAATGATGGAGCACGTGGAAAGAGTCGACGGGATATCACGGTATGTTCAGAATCATCGTCACGCATACTAATAACACTCGGTACTACCATCAGCACCATCAGCATGGGAGGATCCTGAACTAACTCCGCGCTTCGTTGTCGCACTTGCCAATTGCAGGCTTTCCGATGGCTTCCAAACCGCCTCCGCGACCGAAGCAGGACCCCACTCTCATCCTAGCTCTGTTCCCCAACAAGTCAACCTTGACTCAAATATCGAAGCCAAGTAAGACATTGCCAATCCAATCATGAAGTCTATGAGCCGAAATTTGGTCGCTCCATCTAATCTTCAACTCCGCCCCGCAGGATCAAGAATCCTTTGATAGGGATTCCTCGCCGTCTTCTTCTCAGCAAGGTGGATCAGTTCTGTCGGGACAAGAACTTGAACGACTATCGTCATCTGATTCGCCAAGGCGCCCTCGTCGCCCAAGATCCCACCGGCTACGAAGACATCACAGGCCCCGAGGCCCTGAACCAGGAAGACATCGAATCTCTTCGCGACGAAGTCCTCCACAAATGGCGCATCCCCAAAGTACTCTACCTCACCATAGTCACCTGTTCAATTGGCGCTGCCGTGCAGGGGTGGGACCAGACGGGCTCCAACGGCGCGAATCTCGAATTTCCAAAGGCGTTTGGCATCGACGGGCCTGAGGTCGGTAAGAAAATGCTTGTAGGGCTGGTAAATGCTGCTCCTTACATCGGCACCGCCGTCGTCGGGTGCTGGCTCACCGATCCCATCAACTCTTATTTCGGTCGTCGCGGCGCCATATTCGTGTCGGCCAATTTTTGCTTATGGCCCGTCTTGGCCGGCGCCTTCTGCAATAGTTGGCAACAGCTGTTCGCCTGTCGATTCCTGCTCGGCGTCGGCATGGGCACAAAAGCCTCGACAGGTGAGTTTGGTCGCTCAGGATGGTCGAGGGCTGGTGTGGCATTTCCACATCTGTTGCACAATGACTAAACATGGGGCGAGCAGTTCCGATATATGCCGCCGAAAATTCCCCTGCTCCCATCCGAGGAGCCTTGGTCATGAGCTGGCAGCTGTGGACAGCATTCGGAATCTTCTTGGGCACATGCGCCAATCTTGCCCTGATGAAATTCGATGGGGATGTCTGGCGGTACCAACTTGGATCAGCATTCATTCCGGCCATACCCCTCGCCATTCTGATTTTCTTTTGTCCCGAATCACCGCGTTGGTATATCAAAAAGGGTCGCTATCGGGATGCAATGACGTCTCTTTTTCGCCTGCGGAACACGCGCGTACAAGCCGCGCGGGATCTGTACTACATCCACGTTCAGCTCCAGGTCGAGCACGAGTACGTCGGACACGGCGATTACATCAAACGATTCGTCGAGCTGTTCAAGTTTCCGCGGATTCGCCGTGCCACCCTGGCGGCCTTTGTCGTCATGATTGCACAGCAAATGTGCGGCATCAACATCATTGCGTTTTATTCGTCCGACGTGTTTAGCAATGCCGGAGCTGGTACAACGGAAGCACTGTGGGCGACTTGGGGATTCGGGCTCGTCAACTTTTTGTTTGCATTTCCAGCAGTCTGGACAATCGATACATTTGGGCGGAGATCTCTGCTCTTGTTCACATTCCCACAGATGGCATGGACGCTGCTGGCCGCTGGCCTGTGTACCCTGATCCCCGGCAAGGCCGGTCTTCATCTCGGCATGGTGGCGCTATTCGTGTATCTTTTCGCGGCATTCTACTCGCCAGGCGAAGGCCCCGTGCCCTTCACATACTCGGCCGAAGTCTTCCCACTCTCTCACCGCGAGGTCGGCATGGCATTCGCCGTGGCCACCAACCTCTTCTGGGCGGCCGTTCTGGGCATCACCTTTCCTCTCATGCTCGACCGTCTAGGCGTGCTGGGCGCGTTCGCATTCTACGCCTTCCTCAACATCGCTGCCCTGGCGTTGATCTTCCTGTTCGCACCGGAGACCAAACAACGAACTCTCGAGGAACTGGATTACATCTTTGCCGTGCCCACTCGTGTGTTTGTGCGCTATCAGACGACTCAGACGCTGCCATGGTGGTGCAAGCGCTGGATCCTCTGGAGAAAGGATGCGACGCTTGCGCCTCTCTATCAGCTTGACGTCGCGGAGCACGAGGAGGAAGAGGACAACGATGGCAGCGACTTGCTCGAGAACGACAAGGCGAGGGTGGAGATGAAGGATATAGCGGGCTACACTGCCTCGAATGCGACGAAGATTTCGGTACATCCAACGATTAGCCGGTAACTGAGCATTCCTTTGTGTTCGTGGCGGAGGTGTTGTGGTGGTGCAAATGAATGAATACACGTGGAAAGGGGCATTTTGTTACGTTTGGGATTATTTGGGATTGGAGTTGACAGGCGCTGGAGATGATACCCTCTTGTTTATTCTCCGGGCTTGTGGCATGTTTTGATTTCATGATTGATGATGATTATGTGTTTTTTTTTTTTTTGGATGTAGCTTGTTGTCTCTATGCCTCGGCGGGTTGTGGGAACTAGTCTCTAGACAAGGGGGTTTCCTCACCAGTGGCTTGGGAGAGGCTCAACGGTCAACGCCTAGCAGAGTTTTTCGAGTTCTTTTTCTCCTGAATCCTGAATCCTGCCTGCGGATTGGGTAGTTGGCATAATCCCTTCTCGTGCGGAGCAGTCAATTGTGCACTTTCCCCCTTGAATTTTTACATGCCCGTTTTTCGTTCCTCTCTAACAGCTGTGATTAGCTGTACGTGCACTGTAGCCCCTGTATTGTTTTAGAGAACTACAAGGAAAATACGCAGGGTATACAGCGCCACAAAAGTACATCTGTTTCGATGTAAGTTACTATAGTACTAAGATGTACGGTTTCCTTGAATTTCTAGCTGATATCTAATTGGCCTAGTTACCCCTGTTATGCAGATTTGTAAAATAATTCAAGGGTGTACCGTACGAAGAAGCTCATGGATTCAGACCGAAAACGCCAATCATCATCAGCGCCCACCAAGCCCACTGTTTCCTCAATGCCACATCCCCGTTACGGCGCTTATATTGATGGATCCGATCCTCGACGAATGCCGGAGTACGGGCAGAGGTTGCGGCGTCGCAGCACAGGCATGTTTGACAATGACGAGATGGCTGTGGTCCTGATTTTCCTCTTCTTTCAACCATGGTCCATTAGTTGTGGACGTGCAGTCCGTACTGTATGTATGTATGCAGGGAAATTTCAGGGGCCAGCTGAGGTTGCACGCGACATTTTAGGTCTAGTTACGGATCCGTACTACTGCATGATTGAATAGACGATAACCTGTTTTTAGTGTGGCTTGCGTCTACATGTAAATCTACATGTATGTAGTAATCTTCGCAGCTACCTGCATTGTTAATGCAGGCAAACTAGCCCACAATCTCTCAACGTTACACATCACAACACCACGATAATCGCTTCATTTTAATTCACATGTTCAAAAAAACACAGACAACACACTTATTATACGCATTGTAATCAACTCTTAATAATACTGCCAAGATTACTGGACCTAAGCCACACTAAAAACAGGTGGGTGGGTTGTCTATTCTAATTAGGACTAATGGCAGATTGTTGGCACTCGACCTCGTTTCAGTCCTCCTTCTCCACAGTGACTGACTGATATGCGACCTCGGGAAAAAAAAGAGCGATCCCCCTGGCATTTTCTCCTCTCAACAACTCCACCCACCCCCTGGGGCGTCATCTTTTGTTTTTCTTCTTCCCTATGTACGGAGTACTGTTGACTCTCTCCATGTCCATCCAACCGTCTTTCCTGCTCTCGGCACTCTCGTTATCTGCATGTTTTATTTCCTAAATTCCCTCAAGTGCTGAGCATTGTTTCATTACCCCTCCCCAACGCCCCACCGGCGAACACACGACAACGCCTCCACGGTCATCGTATCCCGCAAACGACCACCCGGTGGGCCCGGAGCCTTCGAAATCACTGAAGCAGGACTTCAGTCGGGCTACGCATCGAGAAAGCTCTGCAATCAAGGACATCACAACTGTTTGGCCTGTTGTCCCTACCTTCTGTGTACCTGCAATGCCAAACAGGCGTACATCTCTTGCATCCCGGAACTCAGGCTTCATACCATTGGAAAATACGTGGGGGGCGGACATGAACCAAACTGGAATCCCTCTGACGGCTGTCAGAAGCAATGCTTCTTCCACGGGCGCACGCAAGGCTAATCAAGGCAATTCGAACTCCTACGACTCCGGCTCGCCAGATGGATACGAAAAGGGCGACTCTGAGCTGAAGCATCGCCACGCTGGCCGTCGGCGAAGGTTTGAAGATGACAGACTAGGGCGTAAGGGCACTGGTGGTTCCGATGAAGTGAGCGTAAATGCCCTTGGGCGACTCTACGCCAAGATCATCGGCTTTTCCGTCATTACCCGTTATATGGTCTATATCATCCCTGTGGGCATCATCCTGGCAGTGCCCGTTATCATTCTAGCCTTGACGGGTCATAAGGATTCACCCACGATTGGCAACGTAAGAGTCGAGGTTTCCAACGGAAAGCCCAACATCAAGAACGGTCCTTCAGTCTACAGTCTTCTTCTCTGGGTTGAAATTACCTGGCTGACACTCTGGGCTGGCAAGACGGTGGCTTGGCTGCTTCCCAAAGTCTTCATGTTTGTTTCAGGCGTCGTCAGTACAGGCGTTCGCAAGTATGCCACTGTTTTGAAGAACCTCAACATCACCCTTTCGCTTTTCTTCTGGGCCCTTGCCACCTGGCTCACCTTCAAAAACCTTTTCAGTGGCGCTCTCTCTCTCGGAATCCAGTGGACCGATGTGATTGAGAAAATACTGGGCGCGCTGTTTGTCTCTTCGGCCGTGCTCTTGGTGGAAAAAGCCTTCGTTCAACTGATCGGTGTATCCTACCATCAGCGCTCCTTTGCCAACAGGATCAAGGCCTCCAAGCGCGAGATTCACCTTCTCGGGCTCCTTTTCGATGCCTCACGAACGATATTTCCCATGTACTGCCCCGAGTTCTCCGAGGAAGATCACGTCATCAACGATAGCATTGAGATGATGTTGCGATCAAAGAAGAAGAAGATCATTGGTGGCAACGGCTCCGCTACACCTATGAAGATTATCGGCGACGTGGGACGTTTTGGAGGCAAGGTCACATCAGTCGTTGGTCATGTTGCCCACGAAATCACCGGAAAGCAAGTCTTCAACCCCAACTCTGCCCACTCCATTGTGCTTGAGGCTTTGGAGAAGAAGTTGCCGTCCGAGGCCCTGGGAAGGCGTATATGGATGTCATTCGTGTTGGAAGGCAAAGATGCACTCTACATTGAAGACTTTGAAGAAGTTCTTGGCCCTGCGTACAAGGCCGAGGCCGAAGAAGCTTTCAACATGATAGATTCGGACTTGAACGGCGACATCAGTCTCGACGAAATGGTCCGCAAAACAGTTGAAATGGGCACGGAGCGCAAAGCGATTGGTGAGGGCATGAAGGATATCGGACAGGCCCTTCGCGTTTTCGATAAGGTCTTGCTATTCGTGGTCGTCCTGATTAGCATTTTCATTTTCCGTATGCACCCCCCCTTCCCCCTTCCCCTTCCCCTACCCCTACGGGTTTAGGGTCCCCTGAAACTCGTCGTCAATGCGCGTTGCTAACAAGTCGCAAGTCTTCTTCTTCCACAGCAGTTTCTTGACCACTGTGGCGACTGCTGGCACGGCTCTTCTTTCTTTATCATTTGTCTTTGCTGTCACTACCCAGGAGTTCCTGGGCTCTTGCATTTTCCTTTTCGTCAAACACCCGTATGACGTTGGCGACCGATGCGAAATCAGCGGTTCACAGATGATGGTGGAAAGGATCTCGTTGCTGTATACTGTTTTTACCAAGACTGCGCAGAACCAGGTTACTCAGGTATGAATCAGTAAGCCCCGAATCGTGTCATGACACAACCAGAGGGCTAATTACGAGGTGGCAGGTGCCAAACATTGTGCTGAATAATCTTTGGATCGACAATGTTACACGCAGCAAGGCTATGACGGAGTCCTTCACTGTTGATGTCTCGTACGACACTTCATTTGAGGACATTGAACTACTTCGTGCCGAGATGGAGAAGTTTGTCAAACACCCGGACAATTCTCGCGACTTCAAGCCCGAGTTCACCATTGGAGTTGTCAGTGTCAACAATTTGGATAAACTCACCCTTGAGATGTCCATTCAGCACAAGTCTAACTGGCACAATGGTATCGTTCGGGCTACTCGTCGCTCCAAGTTCATGTGTGCCTTGGCTCTTGCTCTCAAGCAGATTCCCATTCATGCTCCCGGAGGTGGCGACGAGGTTTTGGGTGGACCCACGAACCCAACTTATTCGGTTGCCGTGACGGACCAGTGGGCGGCCCAAAGTCGTGCCGACGCTTCTAGAGCCGCAGATGCTGGACGCATGGTACCCGCGAAAACTCATCAGACTGAAGAAGAAGCTCGCGCCGCCGAAAAGCACGCTGTTGCTGATCTCAATGCCCGGTCACTCGCTGTGGAGACAAGCAGCAACTGGGACTTCCGCGACGACCGATCTATCACCTCGCGCTCACCATCTGAAGACCCACGCCGCTCCAAGGACATTGAGTCGGTTCGAAACGAACTTCTCAAGAAGGAGAGCCAGCGTGGGCGCAGGAGGGCTGGCGAGGGCCTCCAGACGCTCAGCCCTACTACGGATACCACCAACCCCCACCGGTCAAATTTTGACGAAGAAGCTCAAACAGGATTGCCTCAACGGTTCTATAGCTTCAGCAGAAGCGGTCATCATGAGGCCACTGTAAAGGAGGAGGACGAGGAATTCCTTCATCCGGCGGCCTCCCAAAGAACACAGCACCACGACGGTGGTCTGCATCGTGAACATCGTGAACCATCACGTGGCCCGTCCACTGGCCAACATTAAAATGCTTTACATAGCGCACAGAATGTATATGAAACGAAATGACATGTGGTGAAAAATAAATAGAAGGACAAAACACTACTCGCAAGCAGGACACCCAGAAAGTAGTAGCTTTGATTATAGAACTGGTTTGCTTGGGTACCCTTTGGTTATTGGCGTCCGCTACACTAGCTGCGCAGACTCAACTGCAAAAGAGCCGGCACTTTATCGCCATGAAGTAGTAATCTTCCCTAGACACCGCTAAGCGTGGTTGATTGTCTGAAGCATCGTTTCCCCTCATGTCTGTCCCATTGATTATGAGCTAGTCTCGCGCATTGGGCTACGCTTCAGAGTGTTGCTTCACTTCCTTCCCCCTTCTGCTTGCATAGCTCGCTTAGCACACATGTTCTGGTTCAGCCGGGTTGCCTTGAGGCTCTCCCAGATCTGTCTTCAGCAGCCTCCCGAATACTTCCAACAAGACTTCAAAACAAGCCTTTGTAACGGCAGGATCGTAGCGTCCCTTGCTCAACTCGTCCCGAATGAAAGCATGCTGCGCCCAAGCGAACTCGTGGAAACTAAACACCACGCCTGCCTCCCGGAGCTTATGGCGGATCAAGTCGCGTCCTTGGTCGGGAACGTGCGTGTCCTTGATTCCGAAGACGAGGGTCACCTCGCCTTTGAGCTTGTGAAAGAGGTCGAGAGTGTGATTTGAGGACGGTGGCGGGCAAGGAGAAGAATCGGCAGAGGTGTATGGGCCGAGTGTACGAGAGTGCATGTCTGTTGCAAAGTAGGCTACCGTTGCCGTGATACGGGGGGCAAGCTGGTCGAGACCCGTGAGAGACTAATTCTGATGACAAGAAAAAAAAAAAAACACATGTCGGAGGGCTGGAACGTACAGCTGCTCGAACGGCGAGGTGGCCACCTAGACACATGCCCGTGGCACCGATTCGACCTGTGCACGTGGGCAAGGACAGGAGATGGTCGACAGTCGCAGATGAGTCTGCGTCGTACGATTCAAGGGTCTAAATTTTTTTAATTTTTTTTAGCATCTCACGTGGTTGGCATGCTGGTCCGACCCACAGATAGGTAGGGCATGCATGAGACACGATGCAACTTTTTACCTTTTCAATCTTGAACGTGTTGCCGCGGTGCGTGTCTGCAACGTCGTAGTTTAACGGGTCGGGACCGACGAAGTCGTGGTATGAAGATGGCGCGGCGACGATGAAGCCTTGGCCGGCGATTTGGCGGGCGAAGCGGGCGACGGGGCCCGTGACTGCGAATGGGGTGAGTGGGAATGAGGTTTGAAGGAATCTACTGTGGCTGTGGGAGGTACCTTGGTAGATTTCACTGAAGATGCATACACCTGGGAAACGACTTGTTCACTTTTAGCATCTACTGCACGTGGGCCGTGGGCTTCCATGTGTTGTTTTCCGTCGCAGGGGGGAATTGGGGAGTGAAGTGCTTACGCGTGGGGATAGCCTGGGATGGTGGGATGGAAGAGGAAGACGCCTATTACGTGATGAAGTTGATGAGTGAGGTTGTTGGATTTGGGCGTTGCGTTGGTTGTGTGTGGTCTGCTGTTACGTACGCATGGGGCTGGACTTGCCGTTGGCAGAGGTTGGGACGTCGACGTGGGATTCTCTGATCAACATGGCTTGTGGTTGACGGATCGAGGGCGTATTTTTGTGTTTTGAGCTTTTGTTGTACAGATGAGCTGGAGTTGGCTGGGGGTCCAATGTTGAGGTTTGGTCGCCATCCAGTACGGAGTAGTAGTACGGAGTAGTGCTGGTGCTGCGCTACTGCGGCCTGCCCGTCAGAACATAATACTTAGAGCGACCAATCAAGGGAGCTTCCCAGCTCGACCCCCGGAGGCGGAAAAATCAAGCGGTCCGCGTGGGGAACCTTTCTGCCCTGGTACGGTGGCCCGGTGGGGCATGGCAAGATCACAAAGGCAAGGGTCAAGGGCTCGGCGTTATCTGGTCACAACTCAACCAGACAACTTCCTGTTTTCCCTCCCGCGCGCCCGCTGGCATCCCTCGGCCCATTCGAGCATCGTCTCTTCTTCCGGGCTCGTGGCGGTTTTTTTTTTCCCCAGTACCACTTTGCCTTTGCCGCATTTCTTTTTCTGTTTCTCGCCTCCCCCCCCCTTATCCTTATTTGCGCCAAGCGTCTGATGTTGGGAGCCCCTGGAGCTCTCTCTGCATTGCGTTGCCCTTGAGCTGCTATCATGAACGGCCACTTCTCTGCCGTGGGCGACAAGTCTGCCGGCGGAAGCTACGAACATGGCGTGCAGGTCATTGACGAGGACAAAGAATTCAAGTAAGCATCGCATCGGCACCAATCCACCCACAGATTAGAACCCGTGAGGGCCGTAGCTAACGTGGGGGCGCACGCGCGCGTCTTGTAATATCAGTGGCAACCTCAATGACTACCTACAAAACATCCATGTCGCCGAGTCCGGCTTCAACTATCACCTCATTTCCGTCTTTGGCTCCCAGTCCACCGGGAAGTCTACGCTCCTCAACAACCTGTTTGGCACCGAGTTCTCCGTCATGTCCGAGACGGAACGACGCCAAACAACAAAGGGTATATGGATGTCCAAGAACAAGCGCGAGGAGAGTGCCGGCGAGAAAATGGCCGACAACATTCTCGTCATGGACGTTGAAGGCACCGACGGTCGTGAGCGTGGCGAGGACCAGGACTTTGAGAGGAAGAGCGCGTTATTTGCGCTGGCGACGAGTGAAGTCCTGATTGTCAACATCTGGGAGCACCAGGTGGGGTTGTACCAAGGGGCCAACATGGGCTTGCTGAAGACCGTCTTCGAGGTTAACCTGCAGATCTTTCTCAGGGATAAACAGTAGGTTGTCGTCTCGATTCCTTTGGCGGGAATGGCACAGGACATCGGATGGATTTCATTCACTCACATCCCGCGCAGGTCAACACCTCGATCGCTTCTTTTCTTCGTTATTCGAGACCATCTTGGCACCACACCGCTGTCCAACCTCCGCACAACCCTTATTCAGGATCTCACCAAAATCTGGTCGACTATTTCCAAGCCCCAGGGCCTGGAAGACTCCCGGATCGAGGACTATTTCGACTTTGGCTTCGCAGCCTTGCCGCACAAGATCCTTCAGGCGGAAAAGTTTGTCAGCCAAGTGCAGAAGCTCGGCACGAGATTTACTGCTGGTCACAGGGGCAACAAGGGGGGTGATGACCAGCTTGAGGGCGGCCTGTTTCTGCCAGAGTATCATCGAAGGATCCCCGCCGATGGCTTTTCGGTATATGCCGAGGGCATTTGGGACCAGATTGTCAACAACAAGGATCTCGACCTGCCGACGCAGCAAGAGTTACTGGCCCAGTTCCGGTGCGACGAAATCTCTCGCGAAGTCCTGGTGGCATTCGACCTCGTTGTGGCTCCTCTAGAGGAGCAGCAGGGCGAGGCAACAAAACTGGGCAAGATTCTTGTGTTGCCAGACCTCGGCGGCGTGGGCAGTGCAGCCCGCGCCAAGCTTCTCGGTGCATTCGAGGTCCAAGCCAGTCGCTACCACAAACGTGTGTATGCGCGCAAGAGGCAAGAACTGGAGGCCAAGGTCGACGCGAGACTCAAGGCGCTGTATATGGGCCAACTGGCAGCTGCCCACAAGGCCGGTGTGTCAGCATTTAGTGATGCTGTGACAAGCAAAGTCAAAGCCGGGCAGAAGGCTGGTGGTGGCTACGAGTTCGCCGAGATTGTTGCCAACGAGAAGAAGAAGACACTGGGCACATTCAAGACGGAAGCTCAGGGTTTGGCGATCCAGGATCTCCCGTGGACCAATTTCAAATCCCAATGCTCATTGTTCGAGGCCGAGCTCGACGAAGTTAGCGGCAAGTTGCGCAAGGAGGAAATGCGACGACTGGCGACGAGGGTTGAGCGATGGGTCAAGTCCCGGCTCGGCGAGGCTATTGGCCTCGAGTTCAACAAGCTGGGATCAGGACGCGGCGGCACGGGCGCACCCGAGACTGGAGACAAGCCCAGCGAGAAGGACCTCTGGGATCGCGTGTGGGGTGTCTTTACCGGCATCGTCAAGGAAGCCGAGAGTCGTTTCGCGGACCGTGCCAAGAGCTTTGACGCTAGCGACGAAGAAGCCGAGGTTGGCATGTGGCGCCTGCGTCGCAAGAGTTGGGTTGGTCTGCGGGAGAAGATTGATGAGGAGGTCATGGAGGGCAACATCCTCCTGAAGCTGCGGGAGAATTTCGAGGATAAGTTCCGATATGACGAGGCTGGCGTCCCGCGGATATGGCGACCTTCTGATGATATCGAAGGAATCTACACCAAGGCACGAGAGTCCACCCTCACCCTCATCCCACTCCTGTCGCGATTCCGTCTATCAACGACGTACGCCGCCCCTGATCTTGTGAGCTTTGTCGGAGGACAACCAACTGGTGTGGAAGCCGGGGATGAGGAGGACCTGGCCCCCATCGGTGGCGTCGACGAAGATGAGGGCAAGAGCCTCGAGGAAGAAATGACTGTGCTCAGCGAAAGCAAGCGCCAGGATCTTGTTGTCCGATTCAAAAAGACGGCGGATGGTGTCTACGTGGAAGCCAAGAGAAGTGCCATTGGCGGCGTGGCCCAGATTCCATGGTACTTTTACGGACTGCTGATTGCGCTGGGATGGAACGAGATCTTCATGGGTGAGTTGCAATGAATGCTCCTTGTTTGGTGACACGGTGTTTGATTTTTGACATGATGCTGAATCCACCCTCGGATAGTCCTGCGAAACCCCTTTCTCTTCATCTTCCTCATCATGTTTGCGGGTGGCACGTATCTGGCGTATACCTTGAACCTGCTGGGTCCCATGATGCAAATGAGCAACGCGGCCGTCAACCAGGGCGTTGATATCGCCAAACAGCAGCTGCGGGAGTTCATCGCCAACTCGGAGACGGCGAGACAGGCTTTGAATGTGCCTGCAAACCCTCCGGCGTATGGTGAGGGCGAGGGCGAGAGCATAGGCATGGACAGACTGGACAGTCGGGGCAAGAAGGCCGGCTCTGCAGAGGAGGGCCTCGATGACATTTGAGGGGCTCGCTGGCTGGCTGGCTGGCTGGCTGGCTGGCTGGATGCATGCATGTATGTATGTATGGGTATAAAGCGTGGGTTTCGTCCGGTATGATGCGGCGCTTTTTGATGGGCAACGTAACGTAGTCGAAGATTAGTCTCTCTCTATGGCAGGATACGAGATAATGTCCTTGACTACTGCACCCGGCGGGGTCTGCGTTTGACTGCAACATGGATTCACTGCCACATGGCATGTTTTATTTTATTTCAGAGTGCCTCCAACCCCACAGCAGAACCATACCAGCCCCCCAGCTCATCATCGACGTCACCGTGCGCGCCGCCGCCGCCGCCGCCGCCAAAGTAATCCGTCAACCTCATCGTGTCATGCTCCTCCTCGGCAGCCGGCCAATCGACCTTTACAGCTCCCGGTCTCCCCTCCAGCATGTCCTTGGCCGTGCCCCAGCTGAATCTGCACTCGGGACCCCACCCAAACACGGGATGCATGTTCCTCCTCATCCAGTTGACGCACCTCGCGTCAGAGGGATATCCCGAACCCCAGTCTAATTCGTCGTCGTCGTTGGGCCCCTCCCCCCTCGTCTTGTGCCTGTGCCTGTACATCTCGTCCAGCGCGGCGTCCCTCGTGACCTTTGCGCAGACACTCGCCGCGCTGACGCAGGGATACAAGCTGTCGGCCTTTTTCGCGACGGTGATGCTGGTGGCGGGGAAGACGCGCTGCAGCCTGGCCTGGTACGCGGCCGGCTGGCCGATGGTGTCGACGTAGATCTCGCGGACGTTGACGCCCCGTGCGAGGACGCCGCTTATCAGGCGGACGGTGGCGTCCATGGCCTGCGCGTTGAGGTTGTACGTGTCGGGGCGGAGCATGTTGGCGCCAATGTCGCGCGCCGAGAGGCAGGCCGTGGCCCAGCCGCACGAGGAGTGGAGGTCGGTCGAGGGCGTGCAGAGCTCGCGCATGAGGGAGGCGCGGACGGCGGGCGTGAGGACCTTGGAGTCGTCGAAGTGGTGGGTTTGGCGGAGGAGGGCGTCAGAGAGCGCGAGGGGCAGGTAGAAGACGCCGTAGACCATGGGGCCGAGGACGGGGCCGCGACCGGCTTCGTCGACGCCGAGGCAGCAGGCTGGGGGGGCCGGGTTCGCCGCCGCTGGGTTCGCCGCCGCTGGTGGTGCCGAGGGCGAGGGTGAGGGTGAGGGCGAGGAGGAGGAGGAGGATTCGGGCGCGAGGAGGGCGGGCGGGACGGGGAGTAGTGGGTGAATGAGGCGCCGGTCACGAGGGGCGAGTGGTGGATGGACGGGGGATGAAGGTTGAGCTGGGGGGCCGCGTGTCGTCGGCTTCGTCCATGGTTGTTTCTTGTGTTTGCGGGCGATTTGTGCTTTTGGTCATTGTTTGAAATCTGGAGTTGCTGGTGGGTTGGTTGTGTTTTACGCGGTAATCCGTAGGGAGAACGCGTTTGTAAGGCTGCTGCCCCACACGAATGCCCCACACGAATGCCCCACACTAGCTTTGGATCGAGTCAAAGGAGCGTCGTCCATGGCTCCACCTTTCCAAAAGCTGACACCGCGCGTCAAGAAAAAAAGGTTCAAGCGCGTCACCGAGTACAAAACGACCTCGACAGTTTTGGCGCATCGAGAAAAAAAAAAAATTCCCCGACCAGTGGTGGTGGTAGTCTGCATCTTTCTTCGTTTGCCATGGCCCGGACCGTCAAGCGTCCGCGGCCTGAGCCGCAAGCATTCCACCAGCTCGGAGTTCGTGGTCGGTATGTGCCGCTATGGTGGTGGAAGAATACCGCTCAAAACGATGCTGCCAAGGTGACGGGGAAATCGAATGCGCTGACACGCTGGCCCTTAGAAAAACCGGTGTTGTACTACAAGATGGAGGCGAACGAGACGAGCATGGCATGCAACCGCTCGAATCCATCTTCTCCCCGCACGAAGAAAAGCCCGCGAGCGGAGGAGAGCATGAAAGCTCGGATGGCGCGGGCAGCGGCGAAATGGAAATCGCATCCAGTGAGTGCCGGCAAGTTTGCAGCTGGACCTGCAGAACGCAATGGTTAGATGATGAGATGAGGGGCCGGTAAAACTGATCCGCGTGACAGGCGATGGACCCGGACCGCAAACATTACTCCAGAATCGACGCAGCATAACGTACCCGATACCGAAAAGCCGATCCCCCATCAAGACTCACCTCAACTCACCTGCCAAGAAGAACCCCCATCTCGATCATCTGTCTTCGCCGTCTCGTAGCGGTCTGGCTGATGACCGCGATGTGACAGTCACTCGGAAACTGGACTTTGCTGAAGTGGCGGGGAAATCGAAGAGCGTGGACGGGCGAGATGTGAGGGACGTTTCTTCAAGGCTGTCGTCATTGCAAAGGGTGCTGCAGGAGCAGGGCGAAGAAGAATCGCAAGATGACGAGGGAGACTTGCCGGGGGATCCAACGCTGGCGGAACAAAGAGATCCGACCGTGTCGGACCTCGTGAACGAATCCATGGACATGTTTGATGCGATGAGGAGCGATAATTTCACTGGGGCGGGATTCGAGAGCAGAGCGGATTATGGTCTGCCTCCCCAGGGTGTCAACGATTCGCCCAGAGGCATACCGCAACAATCACCAGCTAAATCACCGTCGTCGCTGGTCAAGTCGTCGCCGCCATTGCCGCCTCTGAGGAAGTCACAACCTGTGCAATCGATATCCGGGACGAAGAAGAAGCGTCCGTCAGAGACGGCCCCCGAAGGAGGCGAGCCGGAAGAGGACCAATACCAATCTCCGAGAGAAGAGAAGAGACAGCGTACAGAAATGCCCCCGCCGCCAAGGCCAGGGACCTCAGCATCAAGAGGAACGATCGCAGCACCACCCGTTCCAAGACCGAGGGTACATGTGGCACCAAAAGTCGAAGCAAAGGCAGCAGTGAAACGAGGCAGAGGAAGACCCCGGAAAACGGAGCGCCCGCCACCAAAACGGAGAGATGAGGGCGAGGAAGAGGATGAGGATGAGGGTGAAGGCGACGAGACATTCATGGAGATACAGCGTGGCCCGCCTATGCCGAAATCAAGAGGTCTGGTGTCGTTTCGAAACGATGGCACTTCTGCAAGCCAACACCAGTCAGGGCGACATTCGAGTCGGGGAATGGACATATGGGGAGAGGCAACGGTTGACCACTCGTCGGGGCCACGTGTCAAGAATGTTGTCCGAATCTCGCCAAACGCGCCGCCATCAGCCCGGGCTCCTCGAAGCAAGACGCGGACAAAGGCAAAGAAGATGATCCACGAAGCCGCCGAGGAGGAGGAGGAGCTCGAAGATTGGGAGATGGACGAAGGTCTGATTATGGGAGATATTGTTCTGTGGGAGCCAAAACACGAGGCCTTCCCGCCCGGCGACGACGAGGAGGTACGTGTGATGCAGGATCGACTCGCGATCGCGGCAGATGCAATAAAGGTCAAGGAGATTCCCGACGCCACGTTCCGCTTCGCCAAGACGCTCACGATGCCCTTTATGGGCGCGGGCGTGGTGGATCTACCTCCAGAGGCCGAGAAGCGACCCAAGAACTCGCGCAAGATGCACATGGTCTTCTTTGTTCATTACGGGAAAGTCCTGGTGACCATTAACGAGGTTCAGTTCCGGATATCTGCCGGCGGGACCTGGTTTGTGCCCAGAGGTGAGAGAGAGACTCTTTCCAGCTGGCTCTTGACGACGGCGGCGTACTGACTGAGAAGCAGGCAATTATTACAGCATCACAAACGATCAGGAAGTTCCCGCCAGAATATTCTTTGCTCAAGCTTGCGAAGTCGCCCCTGCTGCTCAGCAAGAGGAAGACTGAGGCGATGGTCACGATGGTTGCGCCACGCCGCGCCACTGCCACTTTTATATGTAAATCTTTCTGGTCGTGTCGGCTTCCATGCTACAAGCTCATACATTTGCGTCTTAGTGTCTTGGGAGTTTGATTTTCAAAAAGGGCGCACCGGCGTTTTCGGGATGAGGGCCAATTGAACTTTGCATCAGGCGCTTGGGATGGGACGGCATGGGCGACGATGTGATTTGGGATGAATTCAATCTTGGCGGCGACGTCTCTGCAGATGATGTGAAAACGACCTGACACGCCCGACACGCCCGACACGCCCGAAAGACACACCCGACACGGGTCGCAGGTGGTACTTTTGTTGTTCAGGTGTGAGATGTGCTACCGCTTAATTTCTAGGGTTGGAGTAATGGGACATGCAGCTGTCGAGCATCAGCCCCAGACAGACCAGACCAGTCCAAGACGTGTTTGGTAGTTATTGCTCGCATATTCCGACCCAAGTCGGTTAACTTGTGAGCTTCGGTTATGAAACCAACTATTTCCATGGAGCTCACTGCTGTGATGACAAGTAAGTGTTTGCAGACACTGCCGTTATAGACGCCTCGTTTCCGCTGCACCCTCCGGAGCCACCAACAGGACTGTTAAATGAGGCATTTTGGACATCCATCACCGGAGAGGTCGTCAACTCCCCCAAGTGCTTGCCTTGGCAGCCTCTTGGTGGGTACATGGCAACGCGGCAAACGCGGAACACGCTCGTTTGCCTCTCTCGACCTGATTCACAGGCCTTGTGCCGACTTGATCATGTGGGCCAAGTTGTCTTTCTTTCTTACTTCGCGAGACTACTTGTAATTACTGAGTCCCGAATACTTTCTTGACCTTGACCAAAATTTCAAAACATATGTGGCCTGCTTCCACCGAAGACCAGACACAATGACCGTACGTTGTTCTGTTTACGCACGTCATCACAACCCCTTGCCTGCACGATAGCTCATCCATTATCACGACCAGTCACTGACCGACGTTAGATTGACATGAAGCTTTTGACTGACGATATTTCGTCCATCAGCGAAATGACGCCCGACAGCACTGTCGGTGTCGGGGAGGAAGCACCACGCGACGTGAGCGATGACGTCGTTCTGCCCGAGTGCGGAGGCACATATGAGATCATTGAAGCCGATGGCAGGTCTCTGACTGTGGAAAAGGGAAAACTAGTCTTGGCGTACGAATCGAGTCGGAACAAAGCCTGTCATTGGCGCTGCGAGAAGAAGGAAGGCTGGTTCGGATTTTCGAACGCCGTGACGGCACGGTATCTTGGTTATAACAGGAATTCGGATCTTGTCGCCGACGCCGGGCACCACAGAGATTGGGAATATATCCACATTCTCCCGACCCGCGCTGGATATTACAAATTACTTGTCATTCAGGGCCAGAAGCTCCTGGAGGTGGCCGTTGAGGGCAGAAAAAAGTTGGTCATCAGGCAGGATGGAGGATGCGAATGGAGATTCAGAAAGGCCATGTACACCTAGATCATGAGGCTAGTCTGCGTTTCAAAAGGACGGTAAGAGGGCTGTTAGATGGAGACCTGGAGATAGGAAAGTGCTTTTTGTGAGGATATCTCTGGTACCGGTGCGGTGGACGAAGAACGTGCATGTGCATGTCTCTACTCTGGAAAGCTCGGGGGATCAATAAAGTGACTGTTTGGCCATGACTTGTGAACAGACTGTAGACGGACTGTTGACGGACCGTCTGTTCACAGGTAAATCGCAGCCTCAACTTCGCAGGAAACAAATTCACCTTGCCAATGGTACAATTCATAAATTGGGGAGAATCTCTCTGCAACCTTACTTCCCGCCTCTCTCCTCTCAACGAGCTTTCTCAATGCATGCATTCCTCGTCTGCCCCGTCCAATAGTCGAAGCAACAAACTCGCTCCAGTCCATCTCTCCGACTCGTCAGCGCTTTACGAAGCGAATCCCGCGATTCTTTTTGGTCCTTCAGTCACTATCGGGATTCTCTTTTTCAGAAGACAAAACATAATAACGTGGGTATGTCCGTTGTCAGCGCGTCACCAAACATCAGTTTCTTGCCAGCGAGGCTTGAAAACTTTTGCAAACACCGATGGCGCCAAGACAATAGCTGACAAATAGAAAGATGAACTTGAGGGTCACCACCATGGTATCCCGGGGCCCAAATTTGAGGGAGAACGCTGATGCTCAAGATGGGGAAAGGTTCATCGTTGTTGAGCGCAGCACTGGGAGGGCTTTGGCTGTAGTCGACGGGGAGCTCGAACTTCAAGCCTGTGACGGCACAGGGACCTTCGGCATTCAGTGGCACTGGCACTGGGATTGTATCCTCAGGGATGGATGGTTGGGCCTTCGAAACCGAGTTACGGGCAAATACCTTGGATACGAAGACAGCATGGACTGTGGATGTGGAGTTCCTGAGAACCATGCAATCGAACATGGAGCTTCTGAGCGACTTCATGCCAGTCGGTCCTCAGATGGAGGCCATGTACTCTACGTGCCATATGGTGACGAGCTTCGGCAGATCAGGTCTGCAGGCGAAGCTCGAGGATTTGAACCGGGGAAAGCCGGGCGAACTGGGCGGGAGCTCATTAAAGTGGACAAATAGATATCACTTGGCAAGGAAGATGAATGGGTGCGATGGAAGAAGACTCGTCCAGACGTAGGTGATGGGGGAACGACATGGATACCACATGTTTAATGCCGCTCTAGGGAGATGTAAGAATGAAAAGAGTCGAATTGAGCCACTAGGTACTCGGCTGATCCTGTTATGAAGCCCATATATGTGAGAATCACGCATCATGATTGCCAGGGACTTCGCTCCGTCACGCGGCCACAGCCCGAGCGCAGAAATGATGCACAGGCCCAGCAAGTGGAGATGGGTGGAGATGGAGTGACGTTGATTTGTCATGTCGTCCGATGCATGTATTTTGTCGTCCCATATCTCAACATACAGCTTGTTGCTTGTGTTGACCTCGATTGGCGCCAGCGAGTCTGTGCTTGCTCTTCTGGCCTCCCCAAATCTCAAAAACTCGGCAGGAGCCAGCCACCCGCTGGAATTGGCCTGGTGGTGCCTTCCATTTCAAACGGCCAGACCGAGTTGACTGGTCGATTTGACCGCCTCAATCAACCACTGATAACCACTGACCCTCTGACCCGGCTTGATGTTGCAATCATGATGGCTCCCGACGCTGCCGATGATCGTCACCGCCCATCTTTGTCCCTGCCCGTGGAAAATCACCTAGCTCCGCCATCTCCGACTCACCAGGCGGCGTCCCCCGTGAAGCAGACGGAGACCAGGGCCCAATTGGTCGCCGCTGGCCAAAGATCAGCAGACATACAACGACAAGTACGTCGTGGTATACGACTTTGCTGGCGTGGGTATGTGTGATACGACACGCTGACGACACGCCGGGCATGACATCAGGCAGGGCAAGCTGACCAGACCAAGATTATCATGTGGCTACCAGGGAGTTCAACCACCTGCTGGATAGTCTCGAAGCAGCAGGTCTGCACACCGAGGTCCGTCCAGGCTATGAACAGACCATCCTGGTTTTTGTCAAGGCGTCTGAGCAGTTGCTGGGCAATGCCGTGTACAAGCAAAGGTACGGCCCAACTTGCGTCGACACGAGATTGTTTGCCAACATACAGTGGGTGTAGGTGCTTCTTCCCTGACGCCCTTGCAGAGTCAAGGATTGGCTGTACGCCATCAGGCAATCGCACCCCGGAGGCGACAAAGACACCGTCGTAAGGGGCCTTTTTGAGGCAGAAGACCTGCTTGCCTTGTATCATCTGATTCTCTGGCCGAAAGACCTCGGTGGTGCTGGCATCACACCCCAAGTCGGGGACTGGGAGCATGTCAAGTCCACCACCTTTCCTCTTCATAATGAGCCCGAAAACCAGTCCATCTTGCGACATTTGAGCAGGCGCATCGTGTTGACCGTCGAGGACTTTGACAGGATTCGCGACCTTCACGGCGCAAAAGTCGCCTTTTACTTTGCATTTATTCAGACATACCTCATGTTCATCATCTTCCCTGCCATCACCGGCCTCATTGCTTGGCAATTTCTTTCAAAGTACTCTCTAGCTTACGCCATCCTGACGAGCGTGTGGTGCACCGTCTTTTTGGAGTACTGGAAGATCAAGGAGGTAGACCTCAGTATCCGCTGGAAAGTGAGAGGCGTCAACAAGGTCAAAGTGAACAGGCCGAGCTTCCAGTACGAAAACATCATTGCAGATGAGAATGGTCGCATTAAGCACTACTTTCCCAAATGGAAGCAGATCTCACGGCAGCTACTTCAGGTTCCCTTCATTTTATTGTCTGCCCTCGCACTGGGTCTAATCATTTGCTCGGTTTTCGTGGTTGAGGTCTTAATCTGCGAGACGTATGAAGGTCCTCACAGATTTGTCTTGGTAAGCATGCGACGACTCTTGATCAAACCTATTCTAAAATCTTGACCAAACTGACCGATATCCAGGAATATGTGCCAACCGTACTGCTAGCCGTCGCCATCCCCCAAATCTCCTCTGCTCTGGAAGGTATTGCTGCCGCCTTGACCGAGTACGAAAACCACCGGACAGCGGACCACCATGAAATGTCTTTGACACAAAAACTCTTTGTGCTCAGCATCATCACCAACTATCTCCCGATCCTATTAACGGCATTTGTCTACGTTCCATTTGGAGATGACATTATCCCTCACGTGAAGCAACTTCTGGGACGCCTCTTTCCCAATTTCACGAGCAATCTCGCCCTGAGGCCCTTCCGGCCCGATTCAGACCGGCTGCGCAACGAGGTCATTGCTCTCACGGTAACAGGACAACTTTCGGATTTCTTTGAAGAGAACATCCTTCCCCCGATCAAGTACAAGCTAAACGAGTGGTATCGCGACTATCGCCGAGCCTACACAAAAGATGCCATGCTTCTCATGCTCACATCCGACGACCCAATGGAGGCGGATTTCTTAAAGAAAGTCCGCAACCAATCGACACGGTCCAGGTACAACGTTCAAGACGACATCGCCGAGATTGTGCTTCAGTTCGGCTATCTCGCCTTGTTCTCGCCTGTCTGGCCCTTGATATCCATGGGATTTCTCGTCAACAACTGGATAGAACTCCGCTCCGACTTTGCCAGGATCTGCATCGAGCATCAAAGACCTGCGCCTACCCGATCCGACGGCATCGGACCGTGGGTCGCCGCGCTCGAAACACTCACGCTGCTCGGGAGCATCACCACGGCCGCCATAGTCCACCTCTTCGGTGCAAATAGCATTGGGGGCGGCAGTTGGACTACCCTCCCCATGACCATATTTATCAGCGAACACGCGCTGTTGGTCCTACAATCATTGGCAAAGTGCATCTTTGAGCGATACGGATCTGAGCAGGTTCGGAAAGAGCGCAGCGAGAGATATATGCACGCCGACTACAGTATTTGGAGCAGATTGAGCATAACAAGCAGGCTGGCGTGAATCTGTCACGCGCGGAAAGAGAGCGTCGCAAGTCGGTACTCATTTCGGGGACGGATAGCTTCTGGACGAAGCAGGTGGAGGATGGAAGCAGCGCAGCGGCGGGCATGGCCTTGATCAACTTGGCTAGGCAGTGGAAGAAGATGCAGAGCGGCGAGAAGAAGGATTAGACAGCAAGTAGAGGATTCAGGATAAAATGTACAAACAATTCACTTCCAAGCAGCTGTAGTTGATTCGACATGTTTCGCACCTGTATCAGACCCAGTTTGCAGATTGACAAGGCATAGCATAGCTTTAGAAGATGCATTGCATGAGTCGCGGGAGTCGGTGCTGATCTGAGACTAATTCTAAGCTCTTCTCACTCATTAGTGCTGCTGCTTCATCTTCAGGCACCTGCAGAGAAGCATTCGTAACGATCGTATTGATTTAATATTTTTTGAGGCTAATCAGCTGTGACCAAATTTCTTCTTAAAAATGAGCCACAACTAATAAGCCCAAAAAATATAAAATCAGTAAAAATCAATACGAACTAGTGTCCTCTATAAATGGGAAAGGAGCGCACTTCCAGCACCTGATCAGCGTCTTGACCTCGATGCTCTTCATGACAAGTCGAAGTCTTGGTCGTGCCCAAGGCTAGACAGAGCAGAGGCCTGCCTGCCCTGCCGCCTGCCAGGCTCGAAGCATGAACAATTGTCGATCCATGATGCTATGGTCATGCCGCTGGCTTGCTACCAATCTTTGAAAATTCTACTGCACAACCTTCATTGCACGACATGCGTTATGGTTTCGTCGGATTCGTGAAACGACGATGCGCGTATTTCTCGCGATGCACCACGCGGGGTCGCGTAATTCCCGTGCTCCGCTGAACGCCTCTGTACCCGCGCACACCTTTGTCGGTTCATTGACAATGGCCTGGCAGAAATTCGCGTTCGATAAGGTATGGGCGAAGCGCGTGCGCGATTGGCATCAACAGTGTGTCCGATGACAGATGGAGGAATCAAGTCCGAGCCCTATGGGGCGAGACCCTTTATAGACGGGCGCTTCATCATCGCTCCGCTGTACAGGGGAGAGCTCCTTGTACACCTGGCCATGGGTTTGAATCACCGAACCATCGAGTGTTCCTTGCTTTTCCGTATCACTGCGTTCGTTAGCAAGCGGGCCGTCGAACAAGTCCTTGATTGAACGCATTTTTGAGCAAAAGACCATCAGACGCAAGGCTGAAACTTAATCCCACAGTGTAGTTCGGGTTTATATGATTGCAATGATTTACATCACGTGGGAGGGAAGGGATAGCGAGAAACTTGATGCCACGTACGTACCTCTATAGGATTCCCTCTCTTGAGCAAGGGATTGCATTTGCTGGTCCCTATGACTGGGTTCATTGTTAGCAAGCAAGTCGTCGGACAAGTCGGTTTAGTGAACGCGTTTTTGAGGAAGACCATCAGACGCAAGGCTGAAACTTAATCCCACAGTGTAGTTCGGGTTTATATGAATGCAATGATATACATCACTTGGGAGCGAGGGCGTGGTGAAAAGCTTGATGCCACGTACGTACCTCTGTTCGCCATTGGTCAACCATTCAGGCATCATGGCGTGGAGAGTCTGCGACGCGTCAGCAGTTGCCAGTAGAAAGACATCTTTGCAATATCGCGTTGTTTAACCCAGTGCTCAGTGTAACTTCGGGATTGTGTATCACCATTTTCAAAGAATATGTAAATGATATGAATCATCATTGAAAGGGGAACATGTCGGGGAAACTCGTGAAACCGTACCTGCTGACTTGATTGGCGCTCCACGGCGCAAATCTGACGTGCATTTCAGCTGCGGGGGGTTTCGTAGCGTTGCGTAGAGTTGCGCAGGATTGTGTTGGAGGAGAAGTGAAGCAAGGAAAAAAAACTGGTTAGGGTTTAAATAGAAAAGTTCCACAGAGGACAAAGCGACGGACTAATGATTGTCCGGGATACAACCTACCGGGACAGAAGTGCCCTGCAGGTTCTTGAAGAAGAAGCCACTTCATTGTAAACAAATGCTTAGCCTTGCGAGAACGTTTTGATTCCAATTAGCTACGATATAGCCATCAATCTAGTGCGAATACTTTCAGGTTTATGAATAACATCAGGCAGGGTCTTGAATAATTGTGGTGAGCGTCGTCCGACATTAAGCCTGTGGCACGTGACTAGAGTCGCCATGCTGGCACGTCGCCGATAGTTACCCATCCAACAATCCTATCATTCATTCAGCCATGAGCTTTGCACTGCCGGCAAAACCTCATGCATTCGGTCGCGAGGACCTTTTTGACGAGCTATTTCTGGGCCCCCGTTTCCGAAAAAGTCGAGCGAAATGAGTCCAGAAGTTTCACAGCCGGAAGCGCGTCCATCAACGACACTATGCTCGTGTCTCTGTTGCTTAATGCTCGTTGCAAGGCCTGCTCTATACGCCCCAACCACACTCTGGCGGGGACGACCTCGACTGGTGTGTCAAGCACGTTTTGCGTTGATTGAGCGACCGCCGGCAGCATGGACGTCCAGCTAGCGGGCTGACTGTTGAGCAAATTGAGGATGGATGCGTGACCCGGCACATGCTCGAGCTCCTTCTCGACCAACTCTAGCACGAGCCCTGAGACGACGTCAAGAGGTATCCATTGAAGTGAGTTAGCATTGTAGCCGAGACTGTCAGGAAGGGAGCTCATATACATCGAACTGAGCATGAGACTGGGACACCACTCTGTAGGGTTCCAGAGACCAGGTCTCTTTATTGGCCCTGCCACCTGGCCCATCCGAACACACGTAATTGGAAGGCCCAGCTGGCGGGCACCCTCCTGGCAAAGATGCAAAGATGCTCGGCAAGGTATTTGCTCTTACCGTAACCACTGCCGAAGAAATCTTCGCGGATTGTGGGCAGATCTTCAGGTCCCGGAGAGTCCTCGAACAGTTTGTGACCGACGGCGCTGATCGGGGAGATGTAGATGATCTCAGTCCCCGCTGGATGTCCGGCCACAAACTCGAAGAGGTTGATCAGGCCCTGGAGGGGTGAAAAGGATTCGGACAACGCCAGATTGTGGTTCACGGGCCAGGCCACGTGAAGTACGACGTCAAGGTCGGCTTGGATCGTCCCCCACACATGCTCGTCTTTAATCCCAATTTTGGGTTGGTCAAGCGTTCCTCGGAGGAAAGTGACTTTATGAGCATAAGCCGTCAAATCGAAGCCGGCGGCCTTGGCCGTTTTCTCGTGACGGGCAAACACATCGGCCCTGCGGTTCAAGCAATACACATGGGACACAGAAGGCCGGGCCAGGAGTGAGTGCAGCAGATACGTGCCGACAGTGCCCGCCGAACCAGTAAGCAGGATTGATTTTGGTCGCTGCGGCAAATTTTCTTTCCGATGGGCGGACTGGGGGATCTGGCAAATGAACTGACGGAATTCTTGCATCATCGCCTCCATGCTCTGGTCGACGATCCCGATTCCACGGAGCCGCTTTGCTGCGTGCCCCGACCCCCCGTCAGACGCCTTCAGCCGCTTGTCAAGGTCAGTCAAGCGTGGGTGTTTGTAGACATCCGCAACCTATAGAGTCATGCCGACTTCTCGTGCAGCTCCAACCAGACGGATGGCCCGGACGGAGTTGCCGCCAAGTTGGTAGAAGGTCTTGTCTGCACTGATGGCAGAAGGCTCGATCCCAAGAACCTGTGAACACGACGTTCTTAGATGCTCTTCAGCCTTCGTGCTAATCTCTAGTCTCTTGCATTCCGGCTCAATTTGGAGACTTGTCAGGTCTTCCCCTGAGATAGTATTGCCCAGGGCTCTCAGAGCTCGCCTGTCAATCTTTGCTGTCGCCGTCAGGGGCAGCTGATCCTACAGCTTGTACGACGTCGGAACCATGTGAGATGGGAGGATTTCTCGCAACTGCTCTGCCACCTTCATCAATGCAGATACAACTCGGTGGGATTGGGCGTCGTCACCGGTGAGTTCTCGCTTCGTCAGACCACCGAGGCTGGCAAAGACTACCAGTGTCGCGGCGTTTCTGTTTTGGGGATCAGCGAGATCGACGGCGACTTGCAGGTCAAGGTTACCAGGCAGCAGCTTTCGAACGTGATGCTCTACTTCCTCAATCTCTACTCGCTGGCCGTGGATCTTGATCTGCATATCTTTCTGGCCCATATAGGTGAGGCTCCCGTCCTCGTGGTAACACACCAAGTCGCCGGTCTTGTGGAGTCTGCCACGCCGCCCGGGCTGGGTGCTCGTTCCTACGTGCAACCGGGGTACGTCGTGTATGAACGCCTCTGATGTCTTCTTGCCATTCTCGAGGTAGCACCTTGCCAGGCAGGGACCTTCGAGAAACAGTTCGCCGACTACGCCAGGCGCCAGAAGCCTGTTATGATCTTCAGAGTCCACGACCCATGTCACGCTTCCCTTCCCTGTCCCGATTCTCGCCGCGGTGAATGCGCCAGTCGCTGTGCTGTTGATAGTCGATATCGGCGTGCATTCCGCGGGTCCATACGCGTTTATCACATGCACTCTACCCCACCACTTGTCGACGTCTTTGCTGAACACGGCTTCTCCCGTGAGGATCAGCGTTTGGAGGCTCGGCACCTGAGCAGGCTCTACGAGTCGAGCTACGGAAGTGGTCAAACTGACAACGGTGGCTCGCATGGATGTCATTACCCCCGTTGTATTGCCAACACGATCTGATTCGGAAGGGACGCAAAAACAGGCCCCGGCACTGAGAGTGGCCAGCGTGTTATGCAGGAGATGTCGAAGCTGTAAGACGCGAAGTCAAACACCCGTGAGTCCTGCCTCACGTCGAAGTGGTGAAGTTGGTGGTGCAGGGCAGAGCAGAAGTTGGCGTGCTCTATGAGGATTCCCTTTGGACAACCAGTACTCCCAGACGTGAACACCAGGTAGGCGGCTGTTGATGGATCTACCGGAGTCATAGACTGGAGCGCGGCCATGTATGAGATCTGGCTGAGTTCCTCGACGATGCTGACCGCATGCTTTGTCAAGTGACCACTGGCATCCTTTCGCGCCTCTGTCGCCACAACAAGCTGCACCCCTGTTTGTTCAACAATGGCCTTCAAGCGCCGCTCGACTGTTTTTAAGCACTAATACCAATATACATGAAATCGCGCCATGCGGAGTAGTGATGCAGGAACTTTTGATACAGTCAGTATCCCCCGGGTTGCAGTCCAGATCATTGGATACGCGGCTTGGTGTCGGTCCGTCCGAGTTGATCTTCTTTCTCTGTTTTCCGGGTGGCACGAGGTAATACGCGGAGCTTGAGGACCGCCGCAGTATATTAAAGCCGGCCGCAAGTGACAACGAGCCACTCGCCGTGAGCGTGACAACTTCCTTCAAATCTCAATCATGAAGACGGTGGACAGTGTCTTCCTTGGGCCTCTTCCTGTGTCGGGGCGTGGGTTGGAGCGCTGATAAATTTTGCCAGCATCTCAACTTCATGAAAAAGCCTCAGTTTCCGCTGAATGACGGTGATCCTCTTGGCCTGGGATGGCAGCAATTCTGCCGGAAAAATGGCCTGACTGACAATCATGTATATTTCCAGCGTTCGGCCAGTCCTCCACCGCCCTCTTCCGTCTTCTCGCACAGGCACTCCAGCCGTCCATGAGTGCAGACTCGGAGACGATCGTGTCGATGCTATGCCACGAGGCGGGCCTCACCGCGTGGATCAGTCTCGCGAGGAACCTCGGCGTCACGATCAAGTGGTGGGCTCCTCCTCGCGACGGCGACGTCACCACCTAGCGACTCTGGAGATCCATGCGGAAAAACGTGCCTGGCCAAATCTCCCCACTTGCTCTGGGAAAAGAAAAGTCGGCGACTTTGTCGAAACCCAGCCTTTCGTAATATCTAGGAGAGAACAGTCTTGTCAGTGACTTTGGTTATCGCTCTGGACTAGGACCCGGGGCCCGGGACTCGGTTAGTTGATAAACCTGACCTGTTTAACTTGGCGTCATTGCCTGCCCAGCAATCCACATAAAGTGTATCCTTTTCATTTTCCCACCCGTAACGCTTGATGGCCTCAATCAGCGCCGCGCCGGCACCTTTATGAAGCGGCGATGTCCTATAGTCTGAAATCATAACTTCCAAGAACATAAAACGTTTAGCTCCATCTACCTCGGGCTTCATCTCTTCTCGCTCCGTGATGTACGTCGGCAGCGAATTTTCACGTATCATGGCAAGCCCAACTCGGGTACGCCTTTCGTTCTGCTCGGCATAGACTGACGCGGCAGTGGTAACAGGGCTCTCGACTTCGGCGATGAAGATTTTCAGACAGTCGTCTTGGTGCTCCGACTTCTGAACAAACTCTATCGTCTCCTGCTCAAAGCCGTCCTTTTCTGAGAAGGGCGTTTCTCCCCACATCCCCCCCGCACCCATTGAACTAAGGTACGGGAGGGTAGAATCGAATGCTGCGACAATAAATTGCGCATCATCGTCAGCCGAGCTTGCGTGTCGGATGTGGAACTCGCTAGTCTGAGGCATGGTGAGCGTGTGCATTATTAAACAGAACAGCACCAGGCAGGCTGAGGCAGCTTCTCCCGCCTACCCCGCACGTCCGGTACAGAAAAGAGGTTGCACGGTGCACATTAAATAAGATGCACTGGGTCCCAGTAATTCCGAAGCAGCAGCAACGGCGACTCTGGTGGAAATTCTTCGGAATTACTAGGACCCCACTGTAGGCACCAGACGACATGGACGTCTGCGTAGTTCCTGCCATTTCCTGTTTCTTCTACGCAACGGATCAAGGTACTGGACGAAACAATTTTCATTAAAGAGTGTTGTGCTCTTTGGTGTTTCACCCGCGATTTTAATGACAGTCCTGATACAATTTGATATCTCCCAGGCGCAGCAGCTGGGCATAGGCATGGGCCATCTCTTTTCCATGTTTGCCCTTCTTGAGCACCTTGTAACACAAGCGACAAATTTGTCACGAACCAAGGTCGCCGTTTAGACCGGCTCAATTGCTAGCAGCGATAGGCTATTTTACTTGAATTGAAGATATGCCACGTCGCCATCGAGGCTGCTGTCTAGCTTTTCAGGAGCGACAGGCTTGTTGCCGGCAACATCATCATTAAGGCCTTAGCAAAGAATCAGCATATTTCGATATTCGAACGAAACTCCTGGTTCTAATACCTACCGGCAGGAAGAGCAGAAGCTCCCAAGACAAGAAGAGCCACGATGCTTGCGATAGCCTTCATTTTGAATGTTGAGATTGTAAATTACGAATTGTTGGAAATGACGTTGGAGGAATGGATGTTGGTGGCAAACTTGACATTTCGGCTCATACATGTCCCTGGTTATATACTCGCTTCCGGCTTGCTAGTCAAGTGTGCATATCCATCCGTTTCCGTTCGTGCAGCCAGTAGATGGTTGCTAATGAAGTCACCGCCGTCCTTTTGCCGGTGTCAAAATACATTTCTCAAGTCTCCGTATGCAATCGTGCCCAATCTTGTCTCAGCAAAAAAGAAAGTGATTGAAATACATACTGGCTACATTATCTTTTGCTTGCTTTTACCCCACTGGTACATACTAGTGAAAGACACACCGATCTGTAGTAGTCCAAATGCGGCGAATTTGAACAGCCGTGTCTTATGAGCTTTTGCTCGTATTATTGGTCAACAAGTTAACGAACGCCCTGCTAATTAGTAGCTTTGTGTAAAATCTATATTAGTAATATTAGTGACATAGGTGACATTAATAGTATTGGCATTAATAATATTAATCTTGATATTATTAATATTGATGTTATTAATATCACTCATGTCACTAATATTACTAATATCACTTATATCACTCATGTCACTATTTGAGCATTACACCTGTAGTACACTGATCACGGATTGGGGGGGCATGTTACATTGCAGTTTGTGAGTTGTGCTTACATCAGCTGCCCACGTATGGTTATGATCTCCGGAGGGGAGGGCGGAATCATGTTGTGATTTCGCCATATCGGATTCGATGGCGTATCTGCCGTGCTGCAATCCATTTGAGACATGCCAGATAGCCGTGCAAAGCGGGGAGATGAGGGAGTGAAGTTTGTATCTGCGACGGCTAAGTGCTGATAGCCAAGTTGCAATCATCACGCCTACGTAACCGAGCCTTCGTCATATCCCAGCCCCCAGCCTTTCCCTCCGCAAAGTATGTTTGCGGAAAATTAATTTCTGCCGTTAGTTTTTCCTACTCGGAGTAGAATACAGTCGACGTTGCGCTCTTCAACTCTTTTGCAAACCCGTCTTGGCTCAAGTAGAAAAGCAACATGAAGGAATCATCTGATTACCTGCCCATCATCCGCCATGACGATACCAGGTCAAGTTCTGAGACGGAAGGTGACTATTTAACCGGCAAGAAGAACTCCACACGCCACCGGCGCAACAGTTGCGTTCAGCGGGTGATTGCGATGGTTGCGGTGTTAGCACTCACAGCGTACACAATAATTGTGGCATCCGTGACATGGAATACGACAAAACAGAGTCGCAGACACGGCACGCGGTTTCTCAAATGTAAGTTTGTGCTGTTAACGGAGCAATGTGCTGGGAAGAGCTGACATGACTTGTGCAATCTCTTGAGCTCCTGCAAATGACTACATCACATATGAACCTTATGTGATGCACCAGTTGGAGAATGCTGGGGATGTGAAATACTTTGGTGAGCCTAGTGAGCAAGTCGACCAGAACTGGCACAAGATATTTGAACGTATGTCTGAATCTGCCTCGATACGCGATGAGCCCAAGGGTTCACAAGGGGAAGTAAGGTACTTAAGCATAGTGTCTAGATCAGAACATCGGATTCTCGTCAGAGCTCATTCACGAACTCGGTCGGGAGAAACAAGGCATCAAGCTTCCAGGCGGAACATTTTTGGGATCGCTCATGGTATTTCATCATCTTCATTGCCTTGTACGTCCAGGCCTCCTTCCAGATGCACCTCGCCGCAGGTCAGCTCAGAAGCAATTAACTTTTGAACCAGAAAAACATATATCATGCCTTGAACCCTATCTACTACCACCTAGATAAGCTGGAGGGCTCTGAGCTAGCCATGCATCGAAAGCACACTGGTATGTTGGTACTGTAGTACTCTGCACAGTTCGGCAATTCGCGAGCGCTCTCCGTTCCCATATGCCCCTTTCAGCTAACAGGAGTATTCGCAGATCACTGTATGCACATGCTCATGGGTGCCATCATGTGCCAGGGAGACACGACGATTTTCACCATGAAATGGCACGACGTAGTAGCTCCCCCGGTAGGTAACCTTAGCAGTCCTGACGAGTGTGTGAATTGGGACAGGTTGATGGAATGGGTCGTTCCCAATTCTGTGAACGTGTTTGCGGACGGCGTGCTTGTTCATCCTTCGTTCGGTACGTATATTGCTGCCGCCTCTCGATACACTTTTGGCGGCCTTGCTAACTTGAATCTGATATAGGTCCCCTTTTCATCGACGGCAAGCCTAGTGAAGTGTTCAAAGACTCCTTGGCCATGGCGGGATCTGGCAAAGTAACAGGGATTGATTAGCGATGATGATGAACCCAATTCCTCAGCTGGAAACAAATTTGAGCAATTGCTTTGCATGGAAGACCGATCTGCTCTGCCTCCTCTTTCCTCTGTCCTGTGACTCGTGTCAAATTCTCTCAAGCCTCGTGTCGCAAGGCATACATGGGATAATGCACGCACAAATTAGTGGCCAGTCGACTGTGCCGTGCAACATGTTGCTGTTGCTGCAGGCGGGCCACTTTGAGTAAGTGGCTGGGTTATCCTGGCTGCGACTTGAGGGTTCTCCAACTTCTGACTCGTCACTACCTGACCGAGGCTGCACACAACCCTATCCCAACCTTCACGAGTTCTCGGCCGGGACGGTGTGCAAGGGACGTGAGAGAAGCCCGACTGCTGGTGCCGTGAAGTGGGCCCGTCCCGTTCCCCTTGCGCAAGGTCACGTCCGGCCGAGATGCCAAGCCTCATTATCACGGCCGCACCCTCCCGGCCCGCACCCGGCACACACCTCCGGCACCCCCGCTCCTCGATCCCCACGTGTACGGAAGTTCGGATTGTTTTGGGACGACCTTCTCCGTGCATCAATCACTTCACATCGGCAGTCCATCTCGGGCTGCCGCACTTTTTCTCTTAACTTTCTGCCAAACCGTGCCCCATTTTCTTTGGAAGCTCATCTACCGCTTTTGCTTACCTGGCATCCGGGAGAGACCTACCTATCGAAGGTTTGGTGGACGTGGTTGGTGCGTATGCAAACCTACTCTGTCGAGTGGAGGTTTCTAGTGATGGAACTGCTCAGGACTTTGTGCAGCAGGTCTATAATGATATACTAGACGATATGGGCTTCTAACATTGCTCCTTGGTCGACATTCAGCATGAGATTGACTTGCCATCCAGACAGCGACTCTTTAACACCATCATGTCTTTCCTGAACATTGAAGGATCTGCCGACGGAAACGATAAGCCTGCGTCTTTGGCGTTTGACGACATAGACAGTGAATATCCCAGTGAAGTAAGTCCATGGTGCTATATCTCAGCCTCTCAGAACCATGCTAACCGTGTTGCAGTCTGGGCTAACGTGTCGGTCGTCATGCTTGTTCTCCCTGGTTCGATACAACTTGGATGGCAGCCTCACCTTCGTCGGTCGCAAAGACTCGCAAGCCAAGATCAACGGACAACACCTGGCCTAACGGAGACATCACTGCCTCATCCATCATTCGAGCAGCGTGGCGGTACCCGAGAGAGCAGATGTACCGGTACATCACATCATCGCAGCAACAGTGCAAAGGCAACCCGGGGCCCCCGCGATATGTGCCTGGGACGGAAACTGGACTTATGCCGAGCTGGATACGCGAGACTTGCAGATGAACCATCCCATTCCTTCCGAGAAACTAGCGAAGGCAGTCTCGAAGTGGGTTTACCACCATTCCATTATCTGAGCCCGTTTCATCAATGCGGAAGGGGTCTCTAATGATCTGACGTTTAAAAAGTTTGATGAATCCGTCTCCAATGCTACTAGCGATCATGAGGAGAGATCAATCGACATCGACGAGCACACGACATCTTTGCTGCTTAAGGCCAGAAACGTCCTCCTGGATTCGACATCGGTTGATCTGCTTCTTTCAGCGGTCTGAGCTGCCTTCTTGTCCGTGTTCAAAGAACGCGAGGGGCTGACTATCTTCAACGAGGGCACAGCTGTAGACACGTTCAAAAACTTAACCCCCTCGTCGAGTATGGACACGAGAAGCCTCCCCAGCGCCTCACCCTGCTGTGCTAACTATCGGACGGGCGAGTGCTTGCCCACCTTGAAATGAGCCATGCTATCACAGACGGTGCCTCCAATAAGCTGATCACCCGAGATTGGACAGCCGCTTACGAGGGCACATTAGGACAAGAAGGATCTATCTAATTCGAGCAAAGACTTCGCAAGAGCCCTCGTGTCTAGTTCTGCGGTAGAGAAGATGGCATATTGGAAGAAAAAGCTCGCGAGCACAGAGCCTTGCCATTTCCCCCAATTCTCTACCTCTCCAGCTGGCGTCGAGCCGGACGCTCTCACTAACACCACTTCAACAATTAACGGATATGCGCCTCTCGGCGTACAGCGTTTCTGCGAGTATCACTCCGTCACCCCTGCCAGTGTCTTCCAAGTAGCTTGGGGTTTAACTCTGCAGGCGTACGTCGGACCCAGCAACGCTTGCTTTGGCTACCTACCTTGCATCCGGCAGAGATCTTCCCATCTCAGGAATCCCTGATGCTGTTGGCGCGTATGCCAACAAGCTAATCTTCCGCCTGAATTTCGCAGCCGACGAGACAGCCGACGAGGTTATACAGAAGGCCCGGGACTAGGTGCTCGAAGACCTTGTATTTCAGCACAGCTCACTAGTAGATATCCAGCACGCGTTGAACATACCGTCTAGACAGGCGCTCTTCAACACCATCGTTTGTTTCCAGAGAAACGATGATTTGGGCGCAGATGGAGATGCAGCGAACCCAACAGTGGACTCCCGTTGCCATGCTCGCTGTTATGAAGGCTGGAGCTGCCTCGATGGCTCTCGACACTAATCTACCAGAGAAGCGCCTTCGCACCATTGTTCGCCAAGTCGAGCCCGTTGTCATCTTGGCTTCTAGGAGCAACCAAGGTCTAGCCAAACAACTGACTGACAAACCTACCATCGTACTGGAAGAGGTTCGCGAAGAAAAGCAGAGACAACTAAACACGGCGACATGCAGCCATCAAATAAAGTCTACGTGGTCTTTTCATCCGGTAGCACCGGTACCGCCTTAGGGTGCTGTATTTACACACTCCAACTTCACCAGTGCGATCCGCCACTAACACAGCGAGTTAGTAGGGTTTTTAAGTCATCTTCTAGGGTTGTCCTTTCCTTTGTATTTTTCTTTGTCCTCTCCTTGACATTTTCTTTGTCCTCTCCTTGACCTTTTCTTTGACCTTTCTGTTATTTTTTCTCCTGTTTTCTTTACAAAAAAAAAAAAAAATCTTGACAAATGGGTGTTGTGAGTTCAAGATGATGAACTTTTTGTTATCATGTAGACAATAACCATTAAAGCTATTCACACTGCCCGGGAGCCCAAGGAAGGATGAGGATGTGGACTGAATGGAAAGCACTGCATTATACACGCACTGTATTATACACGGAGTACCGAGTACATGTTCTGCTGTGCAACATTCTGGACCCCCCATATCTGCCGACCCCCACCACCCCACGGAGATGATCACGTGTGGGCAAAGAGGCGTCAGGCCATGTCCGCAGGCAGCGTGGACTCTTGTCACGTGGTGCCCATAACTCACTCCCATTTAGCATAAATGACCGTAATTTATAAATCACGCATGAGGCGCGACAATCTGTTCCTTCTTTCTCTCCCTTTCTTAGATGGGCCAGATGAAAATAGAATACATGGCCTATTCCTGATCCAAGGCTCATTCCTGTATACGGGAGTCCTTTGTGTTCCCAACACAACCAGAAACCAAACAACTCCGGTCGACTTGGGTGACGTCCAGCTGAATGGCTCCACAGCCGCACACGGGCCAGGCCATGAGTAACAACTCGTTGCCGTCACGGAGTACGGAGTACGGAGTACCGAGTGCGAAGCACAAAGCACGAAGCACAGAGCACGAAGCTGCCCGCCCTTATTCATATTTACTCCGCAGTCCGAGAAAAGATGACGGGCAGACAAATGTCGTGCATCCCTTGCCCGGTGGCATTCCAGCCATCTGTTGTGGCATGTCTGGACATCGATGACTTGTACATGTGTCTCCCATCGGCCCATTTTCGCCCACTTTCGCCCACTTTCGCCCACTCTCTCCACTATTAATTAGCAAGGCATTTTGCATTCTGCATTCTGCATTTTGCTTCGCCAGCCAGTCGCCAGCCGACTGAGTCAGTCGCGTTCTTGTCCGTGGTGCCTTCCCCGCAAGCCTCTTTTTAGTACGGAGCCGAGTACGTCCGTAAGATTATTAATGCACAGTAATATAGTATTATTAGCTTGCCCCTTCGTCGAGGGCTCGCGCGCGTGCGCTACAACCAGGAACCGACCCCGCGACGCCCATCCCCTTTCTGGAGTTTCCTAGACATTGCATATCTTGGAGCCGACCGACAAGACACCCTCGTCGTTTTCCCTTCTTTTCTTCCACTCTTGCGCGACTCGTCGTCTTGCACTCATCGCCTGGGTGCTTTTCCACATCATCTTCGCCACATCGCCCACAAACACCATCCACAAACGCCGCCCGCAAACATCGCGTTGCTTCGACTCAGGCTTGATGCTTGAGTGTCACCCAAAGACGAGCCATCAAACGGATCAAACGGATCAGACGGATCAGACGGATCAGACGGATCGAACCCCGACGCCCCGTCCCAAGGCCTTGAGCGGCTTTGCTCTCATCTCGATGAGGACCGACACTGGCCCGTGATGCATCCGCCTCTGGTTTCCTTCTTGTTTGCCGTCTTCTTCATCTCCGTCACTGCGACCAAACTTCTTCGCCTGTTCGTCAACGCCCATTCTTTCCCCGTCGCAGTCTTCATATTCTGCCTGCCGGCCTTTGTCGTCACGGATCTTGTCTTGATCAGTACTGTCTGGGCCTTGCTGCGGCGCAAGAATGGCGTCCTCGGTGCCTTCGGACTTGCCGTTGGCTGCATAATCTGGTAAGTCGGCTGCATGACCGACCGTTTTGACCGCTTTGACGCACGCCAAGCCGTGTCCAGCTGCCGAGGAAGCTGACGAAGCTGACGGGGCGCACGCGCTGCATACAGTGTCGTCACCCTTGGAGCCGCCTCATCGCAATTAGGCTTCTACTACCAAACAGGAGGTGACATTGATTGGGGTGATGCGACCTCATTCGCCTTCAGCCGAGAGGGACGCAGGGTTCTGCTGAGTGAGGGTGCAACTCCTCTGTCTTTCGCTTGCGCCATCCTTTTGATCTCCTGCATCGCCAAATCCCGACTTTGCAAGCTTGTTGGTGGCGCCATGGCAGCCGGTGAGATTCATGCACGGTCAGGTTCGTCATTGTGGTTACAACCTTCTCGTGTTCCCGAAAAAAAAAATTCGAAAAAAAAAAAAGACATCTGTCGACTAATGCATGCTGCTGCTAGCATCTCGGTGGGCTGTGACAAAGATTGGTATACACAGATCGGACAAAGCCGAGAATGAATCGTCTCTGCTGCCTGCTCGGGAACACAGTTGCGACTCCGACTTCGAATACGACTCGGACGACGCTGATTCCGAATTCTCGCCAAACAACATGGCTCCTGGCCGGGGCAACATGGAGAACCTGGGTGGTCACGCAATGCACTGCCCCCGTTTCGTTCCGGTTGGCTTCGTGCTGCTGGTCGTGCTTGCGTTGCTCTGCATCTCCACGCTATTCGATCCCGACCGACCGTACAACCGCATGTTCATCACATTGCCATTGCCGCTGCTTGGTGCTTTCGCCCCGAAGCCGGTCGAGTGCCGGTCGAGTTCGTGGCCGTTGCCCGAGCTCATTGACCGGGTGAGATGGGAAAACCCCCGCGGAAACTACAAGGGCTGGGCGCCAGGTACGGCCAACGCCATCATTCAAAAGTATAGGGACAGAGTACCGGAGTGGCTACCGTCTGAGCTACCAAATGGGTTTGCTCGCTGGAACCGGGAGGCCGACAGGGCCGATGTGCAGGCGCTCCTGCAGAATACCACGCAAGCACATGGCAATGGCTGCCCTGATCCGCTGGTACTGGACCCATACTACAATCCGGCAAACGATCCCATGAAGATCACCAACTTGGACAACCCTTTCCTGGAACCATTGCGGGAAACCTTCAAAGAACGGTCTGTGAAGATAAAGCATATCGCGCTGATTCTGATGGAGAGTATGCGCGAGGAGCTCTTCCCCCTCCAGCAAGGCTCGGGTTTCCACAATCTGATCATGAAGTCGCACGACGAAGCCGATTATGACCAAGTCAATGAGTTGCTATCGCACATCTCGCCCAACACGGAGCGCATTACTGGCCTGGAAGGCAAGTGGATGAGCAAAAACGGCACAAGCTTTGGGCGCATATATTCTGAATGGCACGATGAGACCAAGCCAGGGTTCGGTGGGCTCAACATCAACGGCGGCCTCACACCCAGCACCGTCTCAACCAAAAGTTTGGCTGCAGCCCACTGTGGCGCGTGGCCAATACCCGTCGACATGTTTGAAGAGGCAGAGACGGAAAGCTATCAACCCTGCCTACCTGAGATCCTGGAGCTATTCAACAGAATGAAGGCCAACACGTCGAGTGACGACTACCATGAGCACCAGTGGTACCCTGCCTTTTTCCAGGCCGTAACGGATGGCTATGACCGACAAGCCAAGTTCGACGCCAATATTGGTTTCAAACACATTGTCAACAAGAACCGCATCAAGCAAGATGCCCGAGACAATCCCGCCCTGGAAGAAATCAATTACTTTGGGTTTCCGGAAACAGCACTCAAGACGTACATGACCGACTACATCACCAACGCCACGGCAAACAATCAGCGCATGTTCTTGTCTCACTTCACCAGCACGACACATCATCCCTGGGCCACTCCGAAATGGTTCAACTCGAGCGAGTACATGGGCTCAGCCCATGGCTTGATGCAAACACACAAGGATCTAAACAGCTACCTTAACACGGTTCGGTTCAACGACGCATGGATCGGCCAGCTTATGCAGATTTTCGACGATCAGGGGATTTCCAACGAGACCCTGGTCGTATTCGTCGGAGACCACGGTCAAGCGTTCAAGGAAGATTTCAGCAAGACGGGCACGTACGACAATCCTCACATCAGCAACCATCGCGTCCCCATCAGTTTCAGGCATCCCCAGCTGCCCCGTGTGCAACATGGCGTCGAGGCCACGTCTCTCAGCATCCTCCCTACTATCCTTGACCTGCTTGTGAGCACCGGCTCACTGAATTCAAAAGACACGGCGGCAGCATCGGATCTTGTGCAAGATTATGAGGGTCAGTCTCTCATACGGCCATTCAAAACCACGCACAAGGGACGGCGAGCGTGGAACTACAGTATTGTCAACCCGGGCGGTCGCATGCTGACCATCACGTCATCCGATACGCCATGGAGGCTGGTTCTCCCCTTGGACAAGAAGACAGAATTCATCTTTTCCGATCTCGGCAGGGACCCCATGGAACAACAGCGTGTATCGGAATGGTCCGTCAACAGCTTGGCGTCCACTGTTCGCAGGAAACGCGGTCCTGAAGCGGCCGAGTGGCTGCTTGAAGCGGAGAAGGTTGGTATCTGGTGGGTCTCGGAGCGCAAAAGACTTTGGAATTACAACCCTTCATAAGGCATCAAGGCCGGATTGTGGAAATCTTTGCGCTACTTTTTTTCCTCATTCTTCTTTCTGGATACGTGTGGTGGGAGCATTATTGGTAAATGGGTTCTATTTGGGGAGGGAAAAAGAAGGAATTCTTGGGAGATGTATACATATTTAAATGGGTCTTTTCCTCTCCCTTCCATTTCTCCCTCTGTCTGGAGCGGCCTAGGATGTATGTATTACCAAGTGCAAGTTGTAGTCGAAGCAGGGCTGGAGCCAAGGGAAGGCCGGCCAGATTCAGGGCACTGTATCTGTACGTGAGTCGTTTTCGTGACGCCATGTCATCAAGTCATGTACACTACGTACGTGATTGAGCCATTGTTTATCTCGCGCGCAGATCATGTCTCGGTCTGCGAATACGCCTTGTTCACAGCCGAGTGGGCCTCCCCCGGGGACCACTGTTGCTTTGCTCATTTCCCTCACGACAAACGCGGGCTTGCTTGGGGGTGGTGCTATCGTCCATGGACGTAGATTCAAGGAGCTAGATGCGTCACGCATAGGACGTTGAGATTACGGCCATGAACAACCGAGGTTGATTCCATCCTGTTAAATTGAACCTAGAAAATAAGCATTGTTTCATGAATTATACTCAGGTTCATAACGGCTGAATCGATGATGCTCTGACTTTCAATAAGCTCATCTGCTTTACGATACTCCAGGTTCCAATGTAAAACGATGCCAATCTACTTTTAAGGCTCCTATTCTTTCGCCCACGCTATTCATTGAGAGTCCGTCAACTTTGGAAATGAACAAGTTTGTATTAAATAAGAAGAAGAAATAATATAGTCTAGAAGAGAACATACGGAAGCCTAATGTCTATCGGTACATGGAGAAAATTCCTTCATGTTGTTTATTAATACCACCCATGGTCTTTTTTTAGCAGCCGTAGGACTTGCACTTGTCGGCTGGGTTGACCATCTTGTTTGCGACGAGACAAGCATCATACTGAGCCTGGCACTTGATGTTGTGGTCAAAGTTGAGCGTGCGGCGATTGACGTCGCCGGGCTTGGCAGCCACGCGGGGAACCGCGCCGGATTCAGAACGTTTGCCCGCCTGGCAATTCCAAAAGTCATACTTGTTACACTCGTCATATTGTTCCTTGCAGGCTTGGGCGCATGCCTCTGGGACCTTGGGCAGAGGGAACGACCGGCATTTGCTGCTGACATCCTCGGTGTACAGCTTGAAAGGGTTGCTGCCAAAGTCGGCCTTGACGTCGTTGCAAGAAACAGCGGGCAGCGGAATACCACAGACCGCCTTGCCAATGTCCACGCAGACATTTTCCGGCCGGGGGGGGCAGACTGGCGTGTTGGTCGGGGGCGCTTGCGTCGTTGTTGCGGCGGCACACGGCTTGGTGATGGTTGTTACGGTTCCAGCGCTGGGCTTGCAATCGCCCTTGCTGCAAGATCCGCCCTTACATCCGAGACAGCACGCCTTGACCTCCTCGCAGAATTTGCCGTACTCGAAGCACTTGATGGCATTCTGGACCCCGGCCTTCTTGAAGCAAATTCCAAGCTGGATTTTACAAGTCACTGCCGAGTGCAGGCAGCCAACACTGTCTGACCAGTCAGGAATCGGAGGAGCACACCAGTCACCGATCTGTTTCTCGCATTTTGGAGTCGTGGTAACCACACTGGCGCAAAGAGTACTGGTCGTCCAAGTTCGAGTAGACGTTGGGTTGGTAGTGACGGGAGGATTTGGCCCCGTACTGGAGGCAGGTCCAGATGAGCCAGGGCCGGTGGGAGCGGACTCGGTAGGAGCAGGGCCAGTGCTAGAGCCAGGACCGGTAGGAACAGGCTCAGTAGGAGCGGGCTCGGTAGGAGCAGGGCCAGTGCTAGAACCAGGACCGGTAGGAACAGGCTCAGTAGGAGCGGGCTCGGTAGGAGCAGGGCCAGTGCTAGAACCAGGACCGGTAGGAACAGGCTCGGTAGGAGCAGGGCCAGTGCTGGAAGCAGGGCCGGACGAAGTAGGACCAGTGGGAGCTGGCTCGGTAGGAGCGGGCTCAGTAGGAGCAGGGCCAGTGCTAGAGGCGGGGCCAGACGAACCGGGACCAGACGAACCAGGACCGGTGGGAACAGGCTCGGTAGGAGCAGTACCAGTGGGAGCTGGCTCGGTAGGAGCAGGGCCAGACGGACCGGGACCAGACGAACCAGGACCGGTGGGAACAGGCTTGGTAGGAGCAGGACCAGTGGGAGCGGGCTCGGTAGGAGCAGGGCCAGACGAACCAGGACCGGTAGGAGCGGGCTCGGTGGGAACAGGTCCGGTGGGAACAGGCTCGGTGGGAGCAGTTTCAGATGAAGGAGGGCCGGTAGGAGCAGGTCCGGTAGGAACAGGCTCGGTGGGAGCAGTTTCAGATGAAGGAGGGCCGGTAGGAACAGGCTCGGTGGGAACAGGTCCGGTGCTAGAAGCCAGACCAGACGAAGCCGGACCGCTGGTAGGAGGTAGGCCGCAGGCGGGGCCAGACGGAGCAGGTTCGGTGGGTACAATTTCTGTGCTGGAAGCAGGTCCGGACGATGCTGGGCCAGTCGATGCAGCAGGACCAGTGCCTGATGCAGGAGCAGACGGGCTACCTGGCACGGAAGAAGGTGGGATGGTCGAGGCCGACGAGACAGGAGGGTTTCCTTTGCATGGCTCGGTCGACTCAAGGTCTTTGGCCTTGTAAACAGTCAAGCGGCTTCGGCCACCGCAGGAAGAAGACTTGTCTCCGTTGCAAGGAACATTGCACTCGGAGTCAGACACCTTCTTGGTATCTGGAGACGGGGCGGGAGCACACCAGCATTCTCCTGAGGAAGGATTAGTATTCGCTCGTTGCAGGGAGGGGGGGACTTCTTTGCTTATCAATCTTACCTCCGTATTCAGTGCCGGCATAGGCAAAACCCTGTGATTTGCAAGCCGCGATGCACTTCTGTGGCGTCAATGAAGAGCCATCGACCTTGACTGGGTAAGACAGCGCTCTTCCACTGGACGAGTTGTCGGTGTAACATCCAATTGGCTGGTAATCTTGTACAGCGACCTCGTCAGGCTTCTTGGGAAATGTCTTGTCTTCCCAGATTGATAGGGCTTTGTCCCCTCCACAGGTTTCCTGTTTGTTTCCGTTGCATGGAAGGTTGCATTGGCCTTTGTCTGCGGGGGCGCCATTGATGACAGCGCCGCAGAAGCAAACACCGTAATACTTCAGTCCAGAATAGCGGAAACCATTACCTGCCGGTGCCGTATTAGTCATAGTTCTATACCGGGCTGCATTGGGCCACAAAACAGCTTACCTTTGCAAATGGCGGAGCATTTCTCAACAGTCATGTCGCCTTGGCCGGCTTTGGAGCGCATGGTCAGAGCAGGAGGGTTGGCATCGCTGAAACATCCAACGGATTCAAAGGGTTTGAACTGGTCCGCGCATGGCGGGAGCTCGACGTTGGTCGCAAGAACGACTTGGCTCAAACCCGTCGCCAATGCGGCGACAAGGAGGGATCGGGCCATGGTGAAACGTTTGGACGACGTGGTATTAACGAATGTTGGAGTTTCTTCCGTTCTTTGAGACGAATGAACAGCTGTGCCAGAACTTCCTGGGTTGTGGACGATTGTGAAGAATGCGGAGAACAGCAAACCTTTATATCTATTCCTATGCCGTCGTGGTAGCTGCAGATTCCCAGATTCGCTCTGGCCACTCTGGTAAAGCACCACAGAAGCTGGGGAACATCATCAAAGCCAGCCTCCTCCGCACAGACTGGCAAGCGAATGTCCTTCCAGCTCAAGGCGTGAGAGTTTTGCGACGGCCTGTGATTTTCGGTCCACGTCATGACAGCGCTCATGGTGACATGTCGATGTTATCCAAGGACTGGGTATCCAGGAACTGGGTCTCCAAGGACTTGGGCCATGTGGCGGGCGAAGACTCTATAGTCTTGGTTGGCGAAGCAAAGCGGGAAAGAACAAAGCAACATCAGGCTAGTCCGTGCCCTTGGCCTGGCTTGCATTTTCACCACTGCCACCTATCTTCGCGACAATGGCATGGGAACCGGTTCGCCGGAATCTGGTTCTGGGGACAGATTAGCGGAGAACTTGGATCCTAGCGCAATTGGTGGATGGGTTGCTAACTTATTAAAAAAGTTGAGAACAAGGCGGCCGATGGACCGCCGCTCAGACGTCCAAGCAACCAAGCATCGTGGGTTGAGTTGAGGTCTGCCTTCTTGACCTGACACAGCCCCATCCGTTAGCGCGGCGGCACGAGGCTCGAGCATTTGCGCCGATGGATCGGAGCTCGTCGTGGCCGATTACTTGCTGCGGTCTCTCCGAAGCCATTGTTCCTCGCGTGTACGATCAAAACAAGTGTAAAATGCGAACGTGGAGAATCGCGATGCATGTATCTCCGATCAAGTAGATGACGATGCAAAGATCAAAAAGAGATGGAGACATGTTTTTTCGTTCATGTCACGTGCGCAGTGGTATGATCTCGCCATTGGATGGATTGCTCATGTAGTACGTACCCCTGGATTTAAAAAACCAAGTGGGGCGCTGCTTTCTGTGCGTTTAAGCTTCGTCACTGACCGTCACTGACCGTCCGCCCTCCATCTGCTCTTACATCCTCTTGCGTCCTCTTACGAGGCATCCAATCGGATCTCGCTCACTCACTGGAACTAAACTACCAAGTCTCCAACCATCCATAACCCCCTGCCAGCCGATGGTGCCGGAAGTGAGAGCTTCTCCAACATTCTAGGTCTTCTGCCCGAAACCACCCATTGGAGGCCACTCTGGAAACCCGGCGAGTATCCGGATAATTTTTTTTTAGAATACCTGCAGATAGCAGTGGAGGATAAAGGCCCTAACGAAACAAGCTCTGTCTATAGAATTTGCCCCAACCACGCCTTGACCTTCCTACCTTGCTGCGTCTCCGTCTTGTCTCCGACGTACAAGTTGTACACTGGAGCAACATGGCCTTCTCGAGGTGCCACGAAGAGCTCGACGACGTTTGGGAGTGCAGCCTGGTTGATTGGATTGGATTGACACGTCAGTGTGTTGCCCCGACTGAATCTCGAATCTCCTTGGGTGGTTCCCTTACCTGGAGCTTCTGGGCCAGATCTACAATGGCCGGCAGCAAGATCTCACTGCCACCCGCGCAGACCAGAACGTGCCTGACGGGGAAAGTCTCGAACCAGCTTTGCGGCGCGAGGGACGCGTTGTTGAAGAAGTCCCTGTCGGCGCCCCCGAGGAACGCGCTGGACCACGGCTTGTCGACGCGTGCGGTGATGAGGTCGCCGCCATGGTAGATCTCGCGGTCGCCGTGGTCCTCCCCGAGGAGCGTCCAGGGTGCGATGGCGACGGCCCCGGCGAGGGGTTCGGCCACGCCCAGCGCCGGGATGGACGGGTGCGTGTGCGCCAGGTGGGAGAGGACGCCCATGACCAGGTTGCCGCCGGCCGAGTCGCCGCCCAGCAGGACCCGGGACGGCGGCCGGCCCGTCTGCTCCAGGATGTAGCGCAGGGCCCCGACAGCCTGGGTGAGCTGGGTAGGGTACACGGCCCCCGGGGCGAGGGAGTATGTCAGGATGAAGACGGCGAGGTCCTTCCCCGACGCGCGCGACGAGGCCACCAGGCCGTCGAGGAACTTGAAGTAGCCCTTGTTGGCGGGCAGGCAGAAGCCGCCGCCGTGATACCAGATGAGGACCGTTTTCGCGTCCTTGCTTCCCAGCCAGTGGCCTTGGGCGCCGTCGCCCAGGTCCACCGTCTCGGCGGGCATCTTTGCGGACCGGGCATACTGCTCGTACACGACGTTGGTCAGGGGCGAGATGAGTCTTTTTTTATTTTTACGGCAGAGTTAGCTGGCACACGCGCGGCTCGTCATCTGCTGCCTCTCGGTGAGATTGAGGTTGGAATTGAAATTGAACCCACTGTAGCTGAACGGGAGAGAGGCGCTCCGTGGCTTTTCGTAGAATGGCATAGGCAACATGGAGGTGAAGGCTGGGCGCGTCCTTCTGCTGGCTCCGGAAAAAGCCCGTCAGTGCTGAGAACATGGCCACGGCGACGATGGACACCATGGCGGGTACTATGTCCAGCGTGCCCCATATGGACAGTTTTTCCGTCGCTTTTGTCTGCATCTCGAGGTGGGAACCGGATCGGTCGTGGTCGGTCGTCGGGTGCGTTCAGCTTGTGCGTTGATGTTGTTGCCGAGAATGAAATGCGCGCGCCGAGGGGGTGTTATAAGCATTCTGAGAAGACATGGTGACCACCGAGTCACAGATGACAGATCCAAGTCTGACCGGGGGCCAGTTGATGCCCACGAGGGTCGGAAGAAAGCCAATGCCTCGGGTACCGGCGTCGACGGGTCTGACCGGCTCCGTGTCGGTGAGTCGTGGTTCCCGGTCGGGCCAATCAGAATCTCGTGCCATGACCTATGTGGTAGACCGGGGGGCCTCGTTTTCCCACACAGGGACAGCCGATGCGACGACAAGTGGCTCGTTTTAGGACAAACACGGGATGGCCGGGCATGTTTGTTTCACTGCGCCCATGTGCAGATACGGGGAACAAAGCCAATACTCCGATACATACACATGGCATGCCGCCACCCGCTCCCATCGGCCCCCAAAGTGCTCACTGAGCCACTGGCCCCCCTCGGTGTGCCATGATTCGAGGTGCCCCCGGATAGGGTTGGGTTGGGGCCATACAACAGGTGTGCGATTGTCATTCCGTCACTATTCACAGCATGCGGCTATCCGAGGATTCAGGCTTGGTCAACTTCAACTTCGCGTGGCCAGCAAAACCGACTCACTCAAGACGGGACGGCCGAGCAAAGGATGAATTCTATTCCGCTTTACCAGTCAGTGCCAAGATAATACAATGTACACTCTATTCATGGAGCAAAGCTTTTGACGCAACACAGCCCTATCAAGTCGACCTGCAAGCAAAAGGACTGTGTGCACTGCCATCACTCGTTTCCTTTATCTGGCAAATAGCATTAGTCGGCCGTTGGAAGCGTAAAAAAAAAGGGGGGGTTATTTGTGTTGGGGTGGGAGACTCTTACAATATCGACAATGGTAGCATAGGTTCCGGCAACGAGAGTCAAAGCCCCAATGATGAAGGCGACGATGCTTCCGACGCTGATGGCCAGGTTCTCCTTGGAGTACCAACTGCCTCTACACAACAACTTGAACCACATGATGGCCGGTATCCAAAAGGAAAATCCCGACACGAAGAGCGCCGACGCAAGGGACAGCAGATCTGAGAAGATGGGAATGGCTTCTGCGATGACCCATGCCGCAATCGTAAAGACCGTCACCAAGGCGATCCAAGTGGCCCAGCCCCTGGGCGTTTTGATGTAGCGTAACACCGAGTTTTTGAAAATTCGGCCATGTAGATAACGGAGCGCAACGGTGGAGTTGATGGAGCCCGAGATGAAGATAACCGGGAGGGCGACGCCAAACGCGACCTTGGAGATGGTTGGGCCCGCAGACAAGAGGGCTGGGGATTGGACGGATGAGCCAACGAACGCATAGCACAAAGCGCCCGTCAGAGTGTAAATAATAATTTGGGTAAAACCAGAAGCCCACATGGATTTCATGTAATCGTTAGGTGTGTGCATTTCGTCCATGAAGGAGAACTGACCAATGGCAAAGCTAAAGGCGAAGATGATGTTGCTCACAGCAACGAATGCTCTGGAGAAGGTGACATCTTGTTGGGGCCAGGCCGACCAGTCCACGCCGCCGAGACCCATGGAACTGTCGGAAGCCTGGATTCCAGTAGCCATGACGGTGATGGCGACGGCGGCCACAATCGAGCCAAAGTCGACATAACCAAGAATGGCCACCTCCGCGAAGGACGGTGGGATAGCCAGAACGAGGAGGACAATGGCAGACACGGCGGAGAAGGCGATCGAGCAGACACGGCCGCCGTCGAGGGTGCTGAGAGCGATGCTGCCCGTCAGGGCGTGCGAACCAACCACCATGACAAGCTCAAGCACCAAGGCCAGACCGAAGAGCTCGTATCCGAACCTGCCGAGCAGCAGCCGGCCGGCATCGGCATAGTTAGCCGTCTCGGGAAACTTGAGCTTCACCTGACCGACGATGTAGCTTGTGAATATCGAAACCAGTCCCAATGCAATGGTCAGGAAGACGCCCGGCAGCATGCCCAAGGTGTGATAGGCGGAAGGCAGGCTGAGGGCTCCCAGCGCGACAGCCTCGACAATCGTCACGATGGCCAGTCGCTTCCATCCCAGTCGATGGAAATGGGCGTTTCCGGCGGCAGCGATCTGCTCAAGTCGATCTTGGGCCAGGTTCTCGTCGCTCGTTTCGCAACTCTGCGATGATGGGCCCTTGTGAGGCTGAGCGGCAGGGGGTGTAGCCATATCGGAAATCGGGAATCGGGAATGGACATGGAATGGAAATGGAAATAGAAATGGGAAAAAACCATGTCAACATGCCCTTGTCGCTCTTCTGCTGTCATCTCGGGGGCCGGGTGCAGAGATTTTCTGAGGATCGCGTGCAAAAACAAGCCGCCGAGTCATGGCAACCGCGGAAAAATAAGTCCAACATCGCACCTGCCACAAACAATCGTAATCGTGTTCCGACTTCCGACGCGTCAAGTCAAGTCCTCGTCCCCTCTGCTCCTGTTTCCACGTCCAAGTCGGAGAAACCTTTCGTGGTTCCCAAGTTCCATGGTGGTGGCTCCACATGACCCAGGTCCGCATTTCAACAAACTCGATTACAAAATGCTTCACATCACTGGTCGTTCGAGATGCGGCCTCCCAGCCGGGTGTTCCAGGAGAAAAAAAAAAAAAAAGTAAACCCTGTGACATGGGGAACCGCAGACGAAACCGGACACATGACGCAATTTCATCATTGCTCAACATACATGCATACATGCATACATACACACCCAAACGGCACAATGGCACTGATGACAAGTGCGGACTGACATGGAGAGGGAGAATAAATAGCATGTAATGCAATTTTTACTCTATTCTACTAGTCCAGGTACAAAAGGAAAGGAAGAAACGGCAAATGGAGGCAATTGAGTCAGGTCGGTTGTCCCCGAGTCCAGGGAAAGGGTGAGCTCCGTCGTCTCATACCAGATGATGCTTGACATGGGCTCAAGCTGACACCCTCCTCAATTCTTAATACAGTGAATTCTTACAGTGCCGAGCAAGTTCTGTCCCTACACAGTCACCTCGGCTGGTACTCCGCTGTGAGGCTGTATGATGGAGCCACCAGTGACCCTGTTACCTTCCCAATTCCACTCAGAGCAGGCTTTGGCTGCACACTTGATTAAAACATTGGTGCCCTTCTCTCGCACCGTCCCAACGACATTTTTTACCGTGAGACGGATGATGGGCACGCCTGGTGTGGGGTGGCCAGTAGGCCCGCTGTTCTTGTAGTCCTGCCGGATGACAATCCCGTTGACCATGATGTTGGACAGAGTGATGGTGTCGAACAGAACATCAGAGACGGAACCCTTGGCCCCTTGTACGGTTTTGATTCGTATCCCGTTCTCGGAATCCGAAACGTGCGAGTTCAGGATCCGCACATTACTGACATCGTTCAGGGCTCGGCCACCCACCGATCCTATTGACATGCCGTGCCCGTTTATACAAGTCGCGTTTTCGATGGTGATTTTGGAACCCGAGTTTATGGCCACGCAGTCATCTTGGTTCCAGATTGTGATGTTCCAGATGTGGACGTCAGTGGACCCCGAAACGTTGATACCATCCGTGTTATGTCCTCCGTGGGTATCGCCGTCACGGTCGTCCACGGTGATGTCGTAGATTTTCAGATTTGACGCTGAGGTGATGCTGAAGGCTTGTGCGGGCGTGTTTAGCACTTTGAGCGACTTGATGGTTGAGTTGCGGAGATTGTTGGCCCAGAAGAATCTGGGCTTCTTCTTGCCGCTATTCGTGCCCTTGCTGTCCCACCAACGCTTGCCATCGCAGTCGATAACGTGGTCTGGGGCACCATCGATGGTGATGGAGTTTCCAGAAACGGAGATCAGGGGACCAGCCCATTCTTCATACTCAAAGGTCGTTTTCCCCATAAAGATGACCTTGCCAACTTTGTTAGCAACTTTGGGGGATTCGTCACACAATTGTCCCAGTCGTACTCACATGGGTATTGTCTTCCAAATTCGAGAGATCGAGCGTCTTCCCGGCTGGGACGCGGACGTTGTTGAGGGTGATGGTTCTGCAACCTCCTTTCTCCCGTATCGCACTCGCGGCGTCTGTAAATTTACAGGCATCGTTCGTTGTGCCAACGTCCGTTGTGCCATGGGCTGCTCCATGGGCTGCACCATGGGCTGCACCATGGCCGTAACGCTTTGCTGACACCGTGGTACCAGCCAAGGCAGATAGGATGAGCAGCAATACAAGGGAGAACATTGTGAGAGAAATGTCGAAGCACACCGCAGAATTTTTGATCGACTGCCAAAGGACAATATACACACACAACTGCCTCAGCCGTAGAGTTCCAGTCGCAGCTTTTTATTCAAAATCCACCACGGACTATTACGTTTTGCGATACTCCTTGGACCTTGGGTTGGCAACGCCACTACGGGTCTAGCTAGACTCAGTCCTATATGCCCCGAGTTATTGGGTTTTCTGGAGTCTGTGATTGGACCTTTTGCTGCCATTTCCCGAGCGTTTTACGCGGCACTAGCCGGCTGCAGAGGGTAAAACTTTTCTGAAACCGTGTGTTAAATCCTCAGCACGTCTTTATCGAGGCACGAGCAACAGAAAACTCATGTACGGAGTAGAAGAGGCATAATAGTATGCAACAGGATGGCCCTGACATCTCGGCGATGGGATGAACTGCTGGCAATGTGGATCAGGTGACAGGCCTTCGAAACGGAGGAGCGTTGAGACGAATTAGGCTGAACCTACTGCTCCGACCCTTGCACTTTCCCTGATATCTTTCCGTCAAGTCCTGTTCTGTGTCATGCCAATCCAACCGACATAATACATGTATGTACATGCATGTACGGAGTAGACAGACTCCACGGCGGCGCAGAATCCATGTCATTTGTCCGAGGGTAAAGCGTTAGACTGGTTGCCTGCGGGAGAAATGTATTCAGCCTAAGTGGCCTCGCGAATCTCCTTCCACGTGATGACCCTCTCGTGCGTGTACGTGCAATCACGGAGTAGAGGGAAGCACTGAACCATGTGCGCACTGGAATGTGTTTGAATTTAGTATCTTGCTATCGATGGCGGTTCGATGGTCCCAAAGCGGCGTTGGTCAATTTGAGGCATCGATACAGGAAACGAATCTCTTTGGTTCATTCGCGACAATGTAATTTGAAATAGAGACCATGGGTGCTGCGCCGTGATCCGAAACCTTCCCCGGCGGGTTCGAATAAGAGAAAATTATGATCTGTTGAGTACTTGGCGGACGTCTGTGGATGATGATCCGGTAGTAATCCGTCATAATACTCGGGGCGTCACTCTCGGTGCTGTTTCGACTCTAGTAGAGACATACGGAGTACTGGCCTGGGATAAATGCCGCCAGTCCCTTCCTGTCCTCGGGACGAAGATAAGACAAAGGTTTAATCCGTAATTCGTACAAGAGTGCAGATATCGGTAAACCTTGTCCTTGTCCTCGAATCTTCGCCAGTCGGTCCACTATTATCCGAACGATTTGTAATCCGTAGAGCTTTCGCTCCCTGGCAATGGACAAACACGTGTGGGCCAAAATTCGATATGTGCCATCTTTGTGTCCGGGGTCATCAAGTATGCCTGTAAATGCCTCTTATAATAGAGGTTTCCCTGGTGTGACTGGAGACCCACTGAGCAATGTTTCTGGCAGACATGGTAATAATATTAGGCATCAAGTCATGGATGTACTTGACACTACGGTCCGTACTCCGTATTGGGTTAGGGTTTATTAATGAGAGATGCCATGCCGGCACTGGGTCGGATTATGTTTCTCTGATTTTCCGGGTCGGAGTAGTTTCGGGCGAGGTCCGGATGGGCTGCGTGATATTATGTATGCTCTGGTAGAAGATAGCAACAACTTGTTCGCACCTACTGGAGTTCAGTGCAGGGACTGTCGCCCGGGTTTCTTGGAAGTGGGCGTGTGTTATGGCCATGATTGAAAAAATGAACAAGCGCTTCGCGAAGGACCACGATCAAAACAAAGCAGGCCACTGCTCAGTTTTTGTATCAAGGAAGAACAGGTACGTGGGCGAGATGGAGAGAAAAGAGAGGGGGGAAAAGAGAACCCGAGCGGCATGAATTTCCATCAGAAACAGTTCTGGGAATCCCACTTCAATGAGCTAGCACAGTTCATATGACCGTGGGCGTGTCATGAGAACCCTCATCTATTACTCAAGGCCGGTCAGAACCAGGTGGGTGTTAGTTCTCCCCTGATCAAAATTATACGAGTTGTTCGCTTTACCCCCTGTGCTCCCATCTGCGACATGTAATCCGTACGGAGTAATATGACTTGATCTCGTACTGCGCGAGGGAATCCCGTACGTGTAATCCGTAGACTAATGCACAGCGTGGCATAATAATGTGTCGTTGTCGCAGAACTGCCACGTGACAGCTAGTTTCCTGGGCCGTACATATGTACCTTTCTTGTCGGGCTTTCCTTTTTCTCAGTCTCGGGTGATCATTGATGGCAATGTGATCAACGTTTCATGGACGAAGTTGGTGGCGGTGACGGCAAAGAACTGACGGCTACGTACCGAGTACCGAGTACTCTGTACATAGCATCAGAAAGAAGTGGAGCGCCCATGAGATTACAACGGCGTCTTCGAGGGTTTTCGAGGGTCTTCAAGGGTCTTCGTGCTACTTGATGCCATGCATTATTAGCGTTGACTTGTTGATGGGGCGAACCCCGGAGAGTTTTGTGTGTTTCTGGCGGGCGGAAAATGTGACCTGTCGGCATGTGGACGAGGGGGGCTATTAGAAGGAGGTGGCCCAAGTGCGTGACGTGCGTGATGTGCGTGATGCGGGTGGCAGGCAACGAGCCAGCTGGCAGAGCAATTAGGAGCAGCTGGCAGGGCAATTATTAGGAGCAGCTGGCAGGTTCCAGGTTCCAGGTTCCACAGCAGGAATAATAATAATGGCGGTCTTACCGACTCCGTAGTCTACGCCTCACGCCTTAACCCGTCCATTCACGCAGATGATAAACCCGGCTAATAAGTTGTCAAAACCTCTCATGGTCGCCCCCCTGGTTCCCCAGCTCGAAGTGCGGCGACAGATTGAGAGGAGAAGGGAATTCAAGAGAGAAGCAGCCAGCAGCCAGCAGCCAGCAGCCAGCAAGCAACCAACTGGCAGCCACCCATTGGACGCTGGCTACGGAGTACTGCACAAAGGTCTGTCTGTTCGGCACTCTCTCCGGCTCGAGCCAATAAAGGATGATGCAAGTATTTCGTGGAAGCACGGTTGCATCTTCTCATGATGCGCGGCCGTCAGGCTTGAATTGTACCGACATGAAGCACCGTTGTCTCGTTGGCAGACTCGCCGACTGTTTGCGTTGCGCCCATGGCTGACTATCCAGCCACCGCGGATGGCGACCATGTGTCCTCGCCACGCCACGTCCACTGGCTTGTCATCATCGTCTTCATCAGTATCGCCCTCTACAATGTCGTTGAGCTCAATTTCCTGGTCCTCACAACATTTAAGCGGTTTCGCGGCCTCTATTTTTGGAGCTTCACTTGTTCGGCGTGGGGCGTCGCCTTGAATGCCGTGGGCTACCTGCTCCGCCATCTCAACCCAGAGCAACCGGGCTATCTCCATGCCACACTCATACTGACCGGCTGGTGTTCCATGGTCACGGGGCAATCGCTGGTGCTCTATTCCCGATTGCACATCGTCATGTACGACCCGCGTCTTCTGCGTTGCGTTTTGGCCATGATTGTTATTGATGCCATCTGGCTCAGCATACCCGTCATCGTCTTGGTGTACGGCACCAACTCGAGCAATCCAGCATTCTTCAAAAAACCGTATTCCATCTTTGCAAAACTTCAGCTATCCGTCTTCTTCGTTCAAGAGGTCATCATTTCGAGCTTGTATATTGTCGAGACGACGAGGTTGTTGAGGATGCAGCGAGGCGTCGCCTGCTCAGCAATAAGACGAGTCATGGGACACTTGATCTTGGTCAACGTCTTTGTCGTTCTTCTCGACATCAGCATTCTGTGTCTTGAATTTACCCAAAATTACACCATACAAACTGTCTGGAAAGCTCTGGTCTACAGCGTGAAGCTGAAATCCGAATTCGGCGTGTTGAATCGTCTGGTCGAGTTTTCGCAGCATGTCCGCCCCGGGCGCAATACATCGTCAACACATGATGACACATCGACGGACATAGCTCTGGAAACATATTTGAGAAATGCCTCGCAGGCCCCGGCAGGAGTGGAGTACAGTATGCAGGTCATAGCTGGGCGACCGGGAGAGAACAGCCCTCCAGAAGGGGTTGAGATTGTAAAGACGACGGCGGTGACGGTCAGTCGCGGCGGCCGGCAATTGCCAGAAACTAGACCACCGACAGCAGCACCGACAGCAGCAGAAAGTTGTCCATCGGGAAGGTCAAACGATGAGAGGCGCGAGGCGGACGCGGACGCGGATGGCGCATCCACGTCGTCGTCACGGGTTGAGCTGGCTCCCTGAATGGAAGCATTTATGCGGCATGACATTTTTCCCCTTTCTTTCTTTTTGGATTGTGACACGGGCCGGAGGCTGAAAAGTTAGCAAAACATTGGGTAAGATTGGTTAGTCAATGATGATGCTTGTATTCCTTAGTTCATCTCTCTATTGGGGCCAAGTGATAATAGTACCGTGCACATATCCACACGGTGGGCCGGCCGATGAAGATGACCCAGAACAGTGATTAAGTCGCCGGAAAAGTCTGGTCGGCACGCACTGCGGCCATCCATGGAGTCTATGTATGGGGGTAATGCCGCTCCTCGCTCCTCGTTGCTCTGAAGCCGGTGTTGCTCATGATGCAACTCCCCTCTGGCCATCCATGGTGGAAGCAAAATTCCACTTTCACCGGGCTTCATCTCGCGACTGCCGCTTGGTCAAGTTGGAAACATGTCTGTCGTGGCCACGGCCATGGCCAACGTGAGCCTGTTGGCTGGCGCCATAGATGCCGGCTGCTTTGGGTCGCCGTCCAATGCCTCGGTGCCAGCAATCGTCCTCAAGGCCTATCGACCAGAATTCCACAGCGTAATGGGCCACAATGCGAGGGCGAGGAAAGTGTGGGACTTGCCATGGGAAGCGTTTCACGAGGCTGGCATCTACAACCGGAAAGACAACTCGCTCTACATATCATCAAACTACAAGGGTCCGGGAGAGAAGATCAACATCACCGTCGTGAGCCTGGACTCGGAGGACTACCCGTACCGCAGCACGCACTTCTCCGATTTGGTCATGGCGAACGGCGGGACGACGTACTATCCCCCCGGATCGCTCCGAAACCAAACGCCGCCGATGCAGCTCTGGTGTGACGAAGGCGACTTCCAGCACTACGCGAAGCTGCTGGCCGTGGACCCCAACACCAACAAGTCGACGCCCATCTTGACCAACTTTCTCGGCCGCAACTTTTCGTCCTTGAACGACGTCCGTCAGCATCCCATCACAGGTGATTTGTGGTTCACCGACGCCGACTACGGCTACTTTCAGCACTTTCGACCCGAGCCAACGCAGCCAAAACAGGTATATCGTCTGGATCCCGGGACGGGAGTCGTCCAGGTGGTGGCGGATGGCTTCGTCCAGCCCAACGGGCTCGAGTTCTCGCCCGACCTCAAGACGCTGTACGTTACGGACACGGGCAGCCAGCAGTTCGAGGTCGTCCCCACCCGGCCTGCCACAATCTACGCCTTCGACGTCGTCGACATGAGACGTCTCGAGAATCGCAGGACGTTTGCGTGGGCAGACGAGGGATTCCCGGACGGCATTCACTGCGACACGCGTGGCAACGTCTGGGCCGGGTGCGGCGACGACGTGCACGTCTGGAACTCCGAGGGCATCTTGTTGGGAAAGATAGTCGTGGGCGAAACAAGCAACAACTTTGCGTTCGCTCCAGGCAAGGTTTTTGTATTTTCGAACACTCGGTTATGGGTCGTGGAGAAGGTCAGGGCACAGGGGCGGGAGGTGTGCAAAGACTTTGGTGTCGGTTGCCCTTGAGATGTCGTACTTGTATTTCCCATCTAGTAATAACCTGCTACCGAGTAAAGACGACGGATGGACAGAAACTGCCGAAGGAATTTTTGGAAGATGAAGTGAAAAAAGTGGAACATGATGGGTGGGCGGGGTCTGTGCCTGTCCTGTGCCTTGTCCTGTGCCTGTGCTTGTGCTGCTTTTGTGCTGCCTGTGCTCTGCCTGTGGAGATGCAGAGGGGAGTTGGTCCGTCGGCCGTGTGGCGGCGGGATTTGCAAATTGATGATGTTCCGATGCCACTCTTTCACATGGGCCTTCTGCTCTGGCGTCTGGTTCCCCGCACAAGAACAAGAACTAGTAATGGCTTGGGCCTCTCTGCCCTTTTATCTAGTGCGATGGCAGGCGGCGGCAGGCGGTGCATGATCAACAAATCCCCCCCGCACTTTCCATCCCCATCCTTGTTGACTTGTCGAGCGGGCCAATGAGGCACTTCGGAGTAAATCTGAATCCAGCCATGGTCCAATCGCAAGCTTTGACACTAGGCCAGGTATGAGTCCATTCGCCAGAATCACATTGGCGAGCCTCGGCAGCTTCTTTCTACTCAGTATGCACTTCCACTGTTTTCATATGCACATGTCCGACTGTTTGTGGCTTGGTTTTCTTATAAATGACAGGTCCTGGCGCATGGCACTCCGCACACACATTCAGTAGACCCCCCCTGCACACCTGTTAGAAGGGAGTCGTCTGGTATTATTACCCTATAAGAATAAATACAAGTAAGTGTTAACCCCCTCCCCCCTGTTAGTAATCATCATCATCATCATCATCATCATCTTCTTCTTCTTCTTCCTCCTTCATCATCGCCTGATGGGATGGGATGGGATGGGAGCTGGGATGGAGAAGCGAGGCAAGCAACTCTTTCTCCCCCTTATTACTCCGTACTCGTCGCGTCATCCAGTCCTCCCTTCTCCACTTTTGACTTTTCGCTTTTTGCCTGGCTGGCACCCATTGCGCGCCCATTCGTTGAAATAGTACCTTCACTAATAATGCTTCCCTGCTGCCAGTTCGAGACGATATCCCTACTTCCTCCTTCCACCCCCTCCTCTCTTTCTCTCCTCCTAAGCAGCAATCATGGCCTCTACAGTCCCCCCAGGCCACGTCGGCAACCTAAACGCCGAACAAGAAGCAAAGCTCCGCAGTCTTTGGCAGACTGTCTTCAAACTATACGACATCCTCGAGGACTGGCATCAGAAGAAGGATGCGGCGCCAGCCCCCGCCGCCAAGGTCGATTCGTCCAAGAAGTCTCGCTGGTTCGGCGGCTGGGGTCAGGCCGAGGCGCCCAAGACCGAGCCCGCTCTTCCCGAAGAAGCCCTCAAGCTGATTGACTGTGGTGAAGCGGACAAATTCGGCCTGGCCAAGCAGTTCCAGAGTGTCGTTTCTACACAGACGGTCGAATCCCTTCGTGCCATGGTCTTGGCATCCATCAAGCATGAGCACCCTGACGCCCTCGCCCTGCGATTCCTGCGAGCTCGCAAATGGGACGTCAACCGCGCCTTGGTCATGATGTTCTCCGCCATGAACTGGAGGCACAATGAAGCCCGCGTCGACTCCGATATCCTCGCGCACGGCGAAGAGTTCCTTGCCCAAGACGAGCAGACTGGAGACGGAAAGAGCAAGACTCTTGCCCAGGACTTTATGAAGCAAATCCGCGGCGGCAAAAGCTTCATCCACGGAACCGATAGAGAGAATCGACCCATCAGCTATGTCAGAGTCAGGCTGCACCGAGCTTCTGATCAATCCGTCGAAAGCATCGAGCGATACACAACCTACCTCATCGAGACAGCCCGTCTCGCTCTGACGCCTCCTGTCGAGACTGCAACGTTGGTCTTTGACTTGTCCAACTTCACCTTGGCCAACATGGACTACGTTCCTGTCAAGTTCATCATCAAGTGTTTCGAAGCCAACTATCCCGAATCGCTGGGAGCCATTCTTATTCACAACTCCCCATGGGTGTTCAAACGTGAGATTTGAGATGGATTGCTTTTAGCAAAGTCGCCTGTCCCGAAACCATGCACTAATGAGTCTTGATAGCTTGCTGGAAAATCATCTCGGCCTGGCTCGACCCCGTCGTCGCCGCCAAGGTCCACTTGACGTACGGAAGAGAGGGGCTCGAGGAGTTTATCCATCCCGATCAGATCATCAAAGAACTCGGTGGCGCCGAGGACTGGGAGTACTCGTATGAGGAGCCCGTGCCTGGCGAAAACGACGCCATGAAAGACACTGCTTCTCGAGATGCACTACAACGGGCCAGAGACGACCTCACCCACCAGTTCGAAGCAGCCACCAAGGATTGGATTACGGAACCCGAAGGTGCTCGAAGCAACGAGATCAAGGCAAAACGAGAAGCCCTTGCTGTCCAATTAAGGGAGAATTTCTGGAAACTGGACAAGTACGTCAGAGCCCGGTCACTCTATGATCGCCGGGGCAACATTCGACCTGGCGCCAAGACTGTATGGTATCCGGAGCGGGAGCAAAAGCATGTAGGAGAGAAGACGCGCTCAATTAAGCTTGAGCATACCGAGGACGCAAAAAATGGGGCAGGCACCGCTACAAACAATGCGGCGGTTGCGCCAGAGGTGCCAGCTTAGATATGACTCATGACCATTCACTACATCACTTCAATGTATCACTTCTTCTTTGTTGACCTGTGCTGTATGGTAACGCCGAAACATGCCCAATGAGCGAGTGTATCTTGAAACCAAATTTTTGAACACTTGCTACATCGTCCCGATTACTAAACTTTACTGTACTAGTGGAATCGCCTGCCTTGGCTCTGTGCTTCCCCGACAAGCTGGTAGTAAATCTCCTCTGCCTCGGCGTACTCCTCATGCAGCGCTGATTACTCATATTTCAGCGTCGCCGTACCGGTCGAGTTGCTCCGCTTGTGTGCGGGGCGACCACCGACGATCCTGGCACCCAAGTAGTAAATATTGGCTAATCCATCGCACATCAGCCTTTCCGTACCATCTGGGATGTCTTTGCACGAGGTATAAATACTAGAAGACCATCCACAGTCAGCGAGCCGGGACAGTGAGAAAAAAAGAAAGAAAAACCCAAGTATTGGGTCGGGGTTGGAAAACATACTCTTGCCGGAACTTCTTGTCCACCCTCTTGCGCAACTCATGGCTGAATCGCGCCTGGGCTTTGTAGTTGCGGTACGCGAAGCTGCGGCGCTGGCAGCCGTGTTTGAAAGGGAAGCCGAGCAGGTAGTTTAGAATGCCTTTGCAGCCGCCCGAGGACCAGTCCAGGTAGCTGGGGTCCTGGGCATCTCGCTGCTTGATGAACTGGGCGAGGGGCGTCTCGAAGACGAGGACATCCGTCATGTTAAAGATGAGGCCATCCGTCACGTTAAAGACGGGGCCATCGGTCAGGTTAAAGACGAGGCCATCGGTCAGGTTAAAGACGAGGCCATCGGTCCGGTTAAAGACGAGGTCACCGGTCACGTTCTCGGACGGTGTGTAGATTGGTGCTGCGACGACGGCGGCGGCGAGGGCCGCGAGGGCCGCGAGAGGGGCAGATAGCTTCATTGTCGTCACTCCCTTGTATTTTCAGGGCAAGACGCGTCACTCCCTTGTACTTCGAGGACAGTTATGAGCGTCAAGGTGATTTTGTTTTTCTTCTTGGTGGGAGGAAGCATGGTGATGTCTCATATTTATAGCCCATGGGAAGACTCTACTTCCCAACACCGCAAGCTGGGAAGCATGGAAAACCTTACTTCCTAACTTTAACGTTAGGACAAAGGCAAATTTGTGGGGCCATGCTTCCGGTATTCTTACATGTATGTGCGTGCAGAGTCTATTTTTCCTGTGACTACTAGACGTTAGTTTCCAAGGTTGTCCAAGCTGGCTCGAGTTGCGAGGTGTGCGACGCGGATGACGCCGAAATCGAGGTACACTGCGTTTCCCACATGCACGATGTTAAAACAGGCTCGATCTGGTTTGGGAATTGGAAATGCGCGGGGGCGCAGGAGGTTTTGGGAGAGTTCTTTGGGCCAGTTTCCTGGGGGGAAACTCTCTTCTCTGTCAGCCCCATTGCCTACGTGGCGCGAAATAAAGTTGTCGAGAGGCGGTTTTTTTTTTCCCCAGGATGAAAGGAACTGCGTGAGCTAGCCTTGTCCCGGGCCTCCCTCTGTCAGCCTAATGGACTGTTCTTGTTGTGCAAGTGAGAGGGTTCAATCACGATGGGTGGTCGGTTCTGTGGTACGTACTACGGATAGGGACGGGATGAATTCAAGTTGGTTTGCGGGGAAAAAAAAAAAAAAGATTAGGACTCGGCCACTTCCTCTTTTGGAAGTGTGTGCGGCTGCTTAGTAAGTTGGCCCCGTGATCCAAGGGCAGCTAACACACGTTCACTTGCTTAAGAGTTGTCAGGATTCATGCGCATGCAAACGGACCCACAAGTCTAGGGGTCTTCCTTCTTTCTCATGCAGCTTTGGTCGAGACTCGACGGCATTCATGCCGCTGTGAAGTGATGGGGTTAATCTCGTTCCCCATCATGAACGGAGCAAGGTTACATAGTTGACAAAATGGCCCGAGCCCCTTTTTTCGAGGCATGGCCAGAAAAAGCATTTACTACTCCGTCCAGGTCCAGGCGTTCCTCTCGAGCTATTGATGTGAGTAATTGGCCTTTGTTGGCTGGCGCCCCGCCGGTTCCTCTGTGGCTACATAGGCATAAATATACCTACATATATGTAAGGGATAATCATTGTGACAATGAAGAATCATCTAAGCTCATTTACCTATTCTACATTATCATCATTGTTATCTACAACCATCATGAAGCCAACCGCTCCTCTCTGGCTTTTACAACTAGCCGTCACAAGCATAGGCTCAGAAGCTCACCCCAATGGAGGTCTCTTGGCCGAAAGCGGGAGCTTGGATGGGCAGATTGCTGCCATAGCCCAGCGTCGGAGTCGCTTCACTAAATCATGTGAATACACACTTGAAGGAACATTTAGAGAACTTGATGAAACCTACACAGAAGTTCTCCATATGGTATGTCGTCAAGCCAATGGCGAAGCGAGATTGTCATACATAGACCTCAATCACTGCCTCGCTAATGTGGGTGGCGAGTTAAAAGGTGAAAAGAAGTGAGTTTGCCCAATTGTATTCATGTCATTGGAAAAAGACGCCCTGCCATGACATACTTTTGTGATTTGCTAATTGCTTTCAAAGTGGCAATTTCCATCAAACTTGTGATGCTGTAAAAAGCTACCTTGCGGGGTCGGTGTATCATAGTTATTGCAAAGCCCAGGGAGGCAAGCAGGTCAAAACTTCTGTAGACCTTGGTTAGTCTCTTGTATAAACGCAACGGTGTCCCCCGAGGCTAACCCGAACCACGTCAATGGTCATAGGCGATATTTTCACAAATGAAAATGGCGTTCTATCATGCCATGGTATTCAAGCCTGGGAGATGAATGCTTAAACACCTAGCTTTGGAGGCGGCAAGTAGGCTAGGGCTAGGCAGCTAGGGTCTATAAGAGCTGGCACATAATATACCGCCCCACTGTTTTGAAACAATGTACATAAAAAAAGGGACTTGATATTTTTTTTGCCCGGTGATTTCGGCCCTAAGCTCAGGATCTAATGCTCCAAGGGATCTTTCACGATCAAAGAGATCGCAAGGCGCGCGAGGCCGTGGGTAAATTCCTGGCAATTGCAAGGTGCAAAGTTAGCCGAGGCTAACATTGACGGATCTTTCGTTACAACGTGGGGCGTGGCACAGTAATCAAGGGTCTACCAAGGAGTGCGGACTAGATCTCCGTAGATTCATTTGTTAATCACGACTTAGTAATCGTAACCCCTTTCTTTTGGTTATCGCCTGCCTCTAATATGTGGCCACCGAAGAAAAGAAGCGGGGCGTGGCACGATTAATAGCACGGGTAGCTATTAATCCGTAGGCGGGAACGTATTACAGGGGGCATTTGTGCAAGTGCCTCGCTACGACAGTGTCACGTGGACCTGGCCCTGTCCTGTTGCGCGGTGTCTCAACAGAGAGAGGCATCTCGCGTGTGGAAGCCTACATCCCATCGTCAAGTCAGCAACCATCAACCATGGCTGGGAAGCCTGTTTTACAAGAACAATGAGCCCTTCTCGGATGCCTCCAGTTCGCTTTGGCCCGAAGTGGGCACGCTACAGCGACCCGGAGGTGGATTTCTCTGCCTTGTTAGAGGAGGCCAAGGAAAAGATGCGCCGCGGCCTGCAGGAGGTGCTTGGCGACGATGGCATGAGAAAACTAACGCTCTACGTACGACAAAAAGCGCGCGAGCGGGAAGACGAGAAGCTTGATAAGCAAGGTGCCCTGCCGCCCGAGTATTAAGCGCCCGACTTCCTACAACAGTGGCAGTAGACGCGTAAAAACGAGAACGATTCCTGGGGGTTTGTCGCGCCTTCCGCACCACCCTGTACGACGACGAGGAGAAGTGGCTGGCGTTCAAGGACCGGGTCCGACGCATCCTGGACGTGGCCTTTGACCGTGTGGTGGAGCAACACAGAGGGCACGAGTATGAGCAAGTTGCCGAGGCGAAGAGGTTGTTCAAGCTGCACTGGGCAGAAGACGGGCAGCTCGGCGGCGCCACGGTGCATCATCTCCGTGTGCGGTTTACACGAGTGAAAAGGGACGAGGCCATGGCCATGGCTGTGGGCGGCGTTGACTACGTCATGTTCCGGTGTGCGTCTCCGGAAGCGGTTGCGTCGGTGCTTTCGCTCGACGACGACGACCTTCCCACCACCGCATCGATGTTCTGGCGTGACGATGCGCCTTTCCTGCTCGCTGTCAAGGAAGAGGCCGAGGTGAATGCCCATGACAAGGACCGCGAGGACGGCTACGACCCTGACGATGAGACGAGCATCTACGCCGCTCGCGGACCTGACAATGAGTGTAAAGGGAAGTGCTGAGCTTTGGAGGAACGATGCCCGAGAGGCACGGTCATTATGATTCCGATGGATCAAGTCAACTATGGTGGGGAATGGCACCGTCGCCACGGGCGCTCAAGAGGAGGCGCGCGCGCCCCGACTCTGAGTATGAATGCATGCATGAGGACGCGGAGAGGGATGCAAGGTTCGACTATTTCATGATACGGACGAATGAGAGTGTTTATGGTGGTCGCCAAGAATACTCTGGCCCCCCAGCCGTTAATCTTCTCATCAAAAGCCAGCATGTTGAAACTGTTTACTGCTGCTATCGCTCCGCACGGCCATTTCCTGTCGCTGCACTGTTGTTTGGCAACATCTTTCCAGGAGGGACGGGAAATGGGTTTCTTTCTCGGCTGGTAACCACTGTTGCCTGCCTCGGCTAGCCACGGAGTACGGAGTAAAGCATCGGGAAATATTGGCCGCCCGGTCAAAGCCAAGCCAGGATCCAGCAGCACAGTACAAACGGGGCAACTTCTTCGACCAATCAAAGACTCGAGCAGCATTCCAATGGACTTGCGCTTTGATCTTGCCGACAGATCTGACGGGCCTAGCCCAGCCCAGCCCAGCCTAGCCCCCGCATAAGTATCTTCGTCGGATGTCGGATGTTACGCCAAGTATAAGGGTCCTGGTGAGCCCTTGTTGCATTGGTTTGCTGCTCCTCCCTCTCTTGGGCGACCCAATAGCGCCCGGCTTTCTCGCCAATCTGGATTCCTCTATTGAGTAGTCCGGGCCGGTCAAAACGATGGTGTGCACTGGATAGAACGGTAGACATTTCGAAAGGTCGACGTCTCTTGGCATCCATGATGGGGGTCCTGACTGACTAATGGAATTCTACAATACACAACACACACACACACACACCCCCCTCCCAAGTACGAGACAACAGTTGCGGTTGGGATGCTAAATATCGGTATACCTAGTCTGCTCGATATTGGACTTGCTTTAAGCGAACTAGAAACATCGACAGATATTCATCATGGCCTTCTTTAATCGCCCTTTCGGGCTGCCCTTTGTCCTGCTACTCATGTTACCCTACTAAACCCTGCACACTTGGCTGCTGTGATAAAAATAATGCATTTTCCTTGCCTTTCCTCAGCGTCTTGGAGCCCCTGTTTCTTTCGTTGCCCCGAACCGGAAACCGGAACTTAACTGACGGAAAAACGTGTGTAATTCTGTGGCATGGGGCCTAAATAGTGCTCCGAGGATAAATGTATTTCTACCTGCGACGCCAAGAGCGAGTGCGACCCCGGGATGGGGTGAAGAATCGAGCACGCGCAGCAGATGCCCTCTCAATGTCTGCTGCCCCGAATATGGATTTTGCGGAACGACAAAGGACATATGGGGTGATGGGAAGATTTCGCCTCCTAGCTCTCCGGGGGACACGTCGGCCAGCAAGAGGGTCATTGGATACTAAGAGGGCTGGGCGAACACGAAGCCGTGCGGTGGATGTCGGCCGTGACCCGAGAGCTCTTGTCGACGAAAATGGACATCAGCCTCCCGTGCTTGACTTTTGAACATGGGCTCACTAAGGAACACCTGGTGAACCCCGAGGAACTTTGTTATAATGTTTACTCTCATCTGAATTACGCCTTTGCGTTTGTCAATATGAGTACGTTCGAGATTGCCAACATGCAAGACTCCGACGAGCAATTCATGCCGCGACTGACGGCTCTGAAGAATTACAACCCCAGTCTACAGGTTTGGGTAAAAAACTGGCCTAGCCCCCCAAAACCCAAAAAATTAAAAAATTGTCATCATCGTCTCAGCCACTTACATGTACAGATTGCCGTGGGCGGCTGGAGCATGAACGACCCTGATCAACCTACAAAGCGCACCTTCTCGGAGCTGGCTGCCAGTCCTGAGCACCAGAAGACCTTTGCAAGCTCTCTTATATCACTCATGGACAAGTATGGATTTGATGGTGTTAATCTTGATTGGGAATATCCATGAGTTTTCTCCACACCAAGTTCACCCTCTCTGCCTAGTTACCGTACCCTATCCCTCTTGTACTGTTCTTCTCCCTCCCTCCCTGTCCTTTTTCCCTTTTCTCTCTTAAGCATGGGGAAATATAAGACGCTAACCCCCCCCCCTCCCTAAGAAAATTCGTGATCAGAGTCGCCCAAAAGCGATCTGGCCCCCTGGGGATTACGCAAATTACGTCTTATTCCTCAAAAACTTGCGCGGCTATCTTGGCTCGAAAGGGCTTAGCATGACGCTTCTACCGTCATACTAGTACCTGCAGCACTTTGACACCAAGGATTCGAGCAATATGTTGATTCGTTTAACGTAATGAGCTACGATCTGCACGGAACTTGGGATGGCACTAATCTATATATAGGAGCCCATGTCAACGCCCACACGAACCTGACGGAGATTAACACCACACTAAACCTTCTCTGGCGTAACGACATCGAGCTCGAAAAGATCACCATGGGCATGGGCTTCTATGGCCGCAGATTCACTCTGGCAGATCCAAACTGCAAGGTAGCTGGTTGTGGCTTCCGTGGAGGCCGAAATCGCGGCAAGTGCTTCGCCTCCGCGGGAACGCTCATGCACTCGGAGATTCGAGAAATAATCGCCCAAGGTGGTGCCGGCGTTGTTACCGACAAGGGCGCTGCCGTCAGGGTTGTGACCCGGGGCGGAGACCAATGGGTGTCATATGATGACGAGAAAACGTTGCGCATGAAAGCCGGCTATGCCAACAACCACTGCCTTGGCGGAGTTCACGGACGATGGGCGAGGCACGGCCATTCAAATCCTCTCCAAAGCCCAAGGTCGCAAAAACATCGTCGAAGCCCTCGAGTCTCGATCAAACGATGCCCCAAAGTGCGAATGGAAGGCTTGGGGGAGGGGCACTTGTGGTGGTAACGAGGTCAAGATCGCCGCGAGTACGGACGGATGCTGGACCGGGCACAGGTCACTCCGCTGCTCCAATACTAGGACCGACGATAAGGTCAGCTCGTACAAATGGTTTGGGGCTGCGCCGGTATGTTCGTCCAAGGCTTCGGTCGCTGTCATGCTCGTCGGTGGCCTGCTAGGCGCTCCCTTCCCCTTCTCATGGTACGGCTGTAAAGACGACAAGAAAAAACCAGCAGAACTCACCACTGGCAAAGAGGGCGAGGGCGGTCAGAAGCCCGGCTTGTATGACGGCGGCCTCAAGAGCCACTGCTGCTCAAATCCACCGCCATGGAGACAACGCAAGTGGCGGTGGTCGGGCCATACCACCTTGACGCAGTGGGAAAATCTTCTTTCAGGGCCTCTGATCAGCCTCTTCGTCGACTTTTCTACCGATTGCAAATCCGGCTGCGAGCCGGGCGAGGTTGCCATTACGATTGATAGCTTCGGGTGTCAGTCCGGAACCTATTCCTAGGACTGCGGTGCAGACCCCAATCACAAGGCGCCGCCCAAGATAGACTTCAAACTCTGCCCTGGCCCGGCGAAGATGCCTGGCCAGTCCAGGGAGAAGGATCCCGAGGCTAACATGAAGAACTTTTTCCTGGAGGCGCGCGAATTCGATGACGATGACGTGTGCTCGTCCAGGAGGCGACGTGGCCGATGGGGTGTCGGCAATGCCACAGGGGCCGCAGACTTTGCGGCGCCGTTCGATGGTCATGATGAACTCAAACTGCCTCGCCTGGATAAAAGCCTGATATCGAGGCTCGTGGCGCCCGTGATTCCTCCATGCCACTCTGCGGGACGGCGGGCCAGGGCCAGATGGCGAGAATTTGTGCACCGAGCATCTTGAGACTGACTAGGCGTGCATGGACGGTGTCACAGCAAGAAGTTTGTGCCGGGTCTGGTACTGCCCCTCTAAAGGCGCTTAATCCCTGTACAGATTGGTGGCAGAGCATGTGTTCGAGAAGCAAGAGTTCCGAGATGCTGTGCAAAGCATGGTGAAAGGCGTCACCCGGGCGGGCAACGCGTTGCGAGCTGGTGCCGCCTCTTACAACCTGTTTATTAACAACGGAGTATGTTACAATCTTGATGCCATTTAAAGACATTTTTTCTCACTCCCCTACCTGAGAAATAGCCCCCCCCTCCCCAGTTCATCCTGACCTCAATCCTTTTTCTTCTCCCTTTGAAAAGCTTTACTTATACATAATGCAGCTCTTTCAACAAAACTGGCCTCGGGGTTTAATACCCACCCTGCAAGTCGCAAAGAGCTAGGCCGGCAATATCAACGATGCCTTCACCGGCGTTCTCGGCCGCACCTCGGACGCCGGCGCAACCAACGCATTTGCCGTCCACTTGCAAGTTTGTGACGCCGACTTTAATCTGTACAAGGAGCCTATTGTCGCAGGAGTCAACCTCGTGTCTGACACGACATGGAAGTCGTATACCGACCTCAAACGGATTGGCGTCCTAGCCGATATAGTGGACACTTTGAAGTACCGTGGTAAAACTACTGTCGTTGCCTCTTATAGAGCGGCATATGACGTGTCACGCTCTGGAGTGACTTTGCGCAAGTGGCTGCTTGCTGCTAATTACCAATACGACTGGGTCGACGCATTTAAGCAGACCATTGCAGGATAATTTCGGACACTAGGTGGACACGGCCAAGACACGCGGTGGCTGATTCTCTGAAACGTTAAGAACTCTAACCAGGCTGGAATTTACCCCGCGACCATGGTCAAGGAAGTGGTTAATAGCTTGACGGGCTTTTGGACGAATGCCAGTACTCTGATTTCGCTTCCAATTAGGCAGAATACACTGTAGATTAAAGCATGCATTCCTTTGACAATCTCAAGCCCTCGATGGCATTTTGGGCACCCTTAATAAGGCGGCGTTGTACAGTCTAACCCCTGTAGATTTTACACGAGGTACATCACTAGTAAAGGGTACCTAGGATTACGTGTATTTTATTAGGACTACTTGGCATCTTTTACTCACGTAAATACCCCTATAACATCCCGAATAGCTCCACTCACTATAGCCACGTGGCCGCCCCGCGTGGGGCTCATATTAGTGGTTGTAAAATCATATAGGGGTTAGACTGTAGTATCTCATCCATGGTTATGCTTTAGATGGAGGTTATCCAGGGAAGCTTCAAGAGCGCTTGTTAAACTAAGCAAGGTTAGCTCGCTCTTGGAAATAGCGGTCAATCCAAATGGGTTTCGCGACGTAGCCAATATCCCGGAATCATAGGTGCTCTTTTGTTGAGATCTGACTGGAAATGCCACTATTGATGTTTTAGTCTTCTAGCTGTTTTGGCTGAACGGGTTTAACCGGGGCTTGTCCCACTACCACATACCCCGCGCAGTCCACAAATCTTTAATCTGAATTAAGCCAAAAATAGTGACGTGGGGGTGAGCGCCTGGCAGATTACGAATCCGATTATATGCTTGAAGTGTGACAGATAACCGTACCTGTGGGACAACCAATCAAGTGCCCGCACCACCTCCCCCTTGGCTTATTTGATCCTACCATCCTGTGTGCCAATGGGCCGGCCATTCGCAGATGATCATATCAAAGGCGTCATGCATTTCGCACCGAGCTATGCCAAGGGGCAGATCAGACGACAGCACCTTAGCGTTAGCCCGTGGCAAGGCAGCACACTAAATCGCTATGATGCCGTACAAGAGGGGAGGAGGTGGCAGACTGCGGCAACAATATCGTTACACTCAGCCGGTTGGTGAACTAGTCAGTCAGGAAGTAGAGAAGTCAGGAATTGTTAGTAACATAGGTGAGATATACTCCGTAGCTCTTGCCCTACATTTGCGTGCTTATCTCAAGCAAGGGATAATATACGGAGTATATTATGCATTTTAGGTATGAACCACGTTTTATTGTGTCTTTACTTTTGCCTCATTATTAGGAAGCTAACTTCAAGACGTATAGCCTAAATACAGCTATGCTGTGTTCAGGCAAAATAGTACTCGCATTCTATGCTCTACCACTATTAACGTGTTTCCTAGGCTCATGTTATCGCCAAGGGTTGATTTACAAGTATAAATATTCAGACAAATCCAACTTGTATTTTGTCATCTGCTCAAAGCGAATCAATTTTCTCTACAGCTATTTCATTAAACATTAGCTATTCAGTCACTATCAATCTTCCCCCAAACCTTTATCAAAATGCGTTCGTAAACCTCTTTATTTCTCCTCTCCCTAGCAGTGCTAATACATAAGAACAGAGCTCTCTAATTTTATGGTTTTGGCTATTACAATGACGGCCACTGTAACACATGGCGGGACAATCGTGAGGTTTAATGGCATCACTTTCAGGGCTACACATGATGGGGATCCCTGGCGCGATGCCATACGCGGATCACTTTCAACCTATTGCACCGATAAGTTAAGCGGTAGCACCTTAACTGGAGCTGGTTGGAGTGACTCGAATGCCTTCAACTTTCTATGCGAATGTGTTAATGATGACATGAAGTTCCCAATCAAAACACAAGGGGATGACTGGGAAGCAACTGGCATATTTGGCGGGAATTGCAATGGCATCATGCCCAAAATCAAACCCCCCAAAAAACCCACATTTGCGATTTAGGCTGTCCACGGGGCAGGCGGAAAGCATTCGGGATTGCTACGCAGTAGTTATAACCTTGCTAGAGTCCGCTGCAGTCTAATCATGTATTTAGTAGTATAGATTCAATTACTATTAATTATTCTCTTATTAACCTTTATTAAAATAAGTTCGTAAACCTCTTTATTTCTTCTTTCCCTAGCAGTGCTTACACTTAATAACAAAGCTCTTTAATTTTAATTATGTAGTTTTAGCTATTACAACGACGGCTGCTGCAAAACGTGGCACGCTAATCCACGTGAAGTTTGGGGGCATAATAATTGCCCCTTAGTATTAGCTTATCGCATACGCAGCGAAATATTAGACACGCTTACTAATTTGTGCTTAAAAAATACCCTTCTACAATGGCTTAACTTAAATCACTTTTATTGTTCTTATAACTGTGCTTATAGTAACACGGAGTTGCCATGGAAAATGTGGGGTAATGGGTAATAATTAGCAAGCAACTGACATTCTCGACGGGGATTGCGAGAAAAATGATAAGCAGTCCCACAAGCAATATTAACACGTTGGCTTTTTTGTCTAATAAAGGCTAGTATGGCTTGTGCGAACAAATTCCCCTTGGTAAGAGCTACTTTTCTGTCATATAGTTTGCCTAGTATTCAAATAAGTATAGGCATGTGTTATCCGGCACCTGTCTGTTGTTATTTAGCACCCAAGTTTATGGCTGCTGTGACCTCTAGTCAGCTACGCAAGCTCATTACTAGAACCCGCTATCCACGCTTATCGCTCATCGTCTATTTAATATTTTCCACAAATCTCTTCATCAATTCGTCAATAGCTTCAATCTTAGCGTGATGCTTATTCTTAGCTAATACGGGCATTTGCACGCGCTATAGGAGGGTTGCCTGGCTTCCATCTGCACAACCAAAGATACCTTCCACCGGTGTCATTGCTAGCATAAAAGCCCTAGTAGGCATCCTTGTTGTATAATTTCGATCCACGACACCGCAAGTGAAGCCGTTCTTACTACCGCAGCTACCGTTAGTGGTGGTTCCTAAAGTCTAAGGAAGAGCGCTCTAGCTAGTAGAGCAGAAACGGTCGTGTAATTTTAGGAGATGCAGGCTTTAGATCTAATTAGCAGAAGTCTTCGCCTTGGCACCACAAGATCGGCAGCCCAGGACAGTCCGTGGCTACTTCCCTACGCAAAAGCGGCACCGATATCCAATCCAAGTAATAGCTTAGCTTTCGTGGGATACTCTCAATCTCTAGGGAGCCAGCAATACCAAGGTAAGTCTAGTCAAACATCGAGGAAAGAGGCTAGCAGCCTTGCAGTTTTATGTATCTTCATCTTTATTCATACCCCTTTCCCCCACCCCTTTCCCCCACCCCTGTTCAATTTACCTCCAACATATCCTGTGTGGTCTTACGGTACGTATGGTTGGTACATAGCATTGTTTACAGGAGCACCGCCGTAAGAGTCGGGATAGGGAATATAATCAGCTCCACTGGCCATGGGGGGAGGACCTCCAAGTATAAGAGAGGGGTTTGGAGAACAGTTTCATAGTGTATACAGCATCTTTATTGCAATGAGGTCCAAACCTCGGTGTACGTTACTCGAGGGTTTCTTCTTGAAAGCACAGAACCTGTCTGACACGCTGATCGCTGTAAATATTCCTCTCACTACATACAGACGCCACGCGCTGGCTTTGGGTCGTAGGTACATGTTCGCCGGTTCACACAATCGGCCTCCTCACTCGCGCACCGCAGATGCAATGACTTGAAATTCCATCCTTCGATCCACAGCTTATGGCACTTTCCTCTGCTAGTGTAGCCGTAGCCGAACCACTTTCCGGAGCAGCCAGGGTTCTCCCAATAGCTGATCTGAACCTGTCCGTTGGGACAGTTGCCCATTGTCTCGACATCCAGAGATGCAGCCTGGCAGTTGGTATTGATGCAAGTACCATCGCTGCCGCCGGCTATTGTCACATCATTGTACTGCTTGCCAGTGCAGTCTGTGTGGTATAGCGATCGCAGGCGGAAAGCATTCGGGATTGCCACGCAGTAGTGATAACCTAGCCAGAGTCCGCTGCAGTCTGATCATGTATTTAGTTAGTATGTGGCTTAACCATGAAGAATGAAAATGGAAAGAAGGCATAAACAAACCATTCTTCACAGCGGGATTCCACTTATAGCTGCAATAGTAGTCAGTTGAGAAAGAAGAAGGAGGAGAGTTCGTGGCTAGAACTTACAAGTCATCAAGTCTAATGTCATATTTACTTGCCAAAGCCTGGCACCAATCTCCGTACATTGCCTTGTGATACTTGTCACAGTCCTTACGGATACCAAGCTGCACGGGTAAAGGTCCCGAAGGCTTGGTGCTCGGCGTTCCAGGCACGCCAACGCAGACATGGTAGCTGGCCCACAAGGATCGGCAATCCGCACCCACAGCAGGGTTCCATTTTGCAAAATCGTCCAAGGTAAACGTTCCGTAAGAATCGGCAATGGACTGGCAGGTATCGCCTGATTGCACCCTGTAATATGCCTTGCAATCTTTGGCAATGCCTGGCTGCGTAGGGGACGGTCCCGAGGGGGCCGGGTCAGACTGCTTGGAGGCATCACGACCAATAATGGACACGCATGCATATGCGTTCGCCCAGAGGCCAGCGCAACCCTTGCCGGTCCTTGGATTCCATGTCATCAAGTCCTCGAGGGAGATGCCGTTTGACGCGGCTATTTCAGCGCAGTTGTCACCCGTTTTGACCAAGTGAAACTTGTTGCAGTTGCTGACAAGCCCAGGCTGCGTCGGCTCAGGAGTTCGGATGCCTAGTTTGTAGGGCCATGTTATTTTTGCCTTCTCCCCGTGGAGAGCCGAGAGCATGTAGAGAAGGGATGGATTGAACTTCTAACAAGCAGAGACAGAGACAGCATGAGAGATGGGCAAGAGCGGAACATACCATTGTTGGGAGTGGTGGTGGCGACGGCGGACGTTGTACTACTGCTGCTGGTCTTGCTTGTAGTTGTTAAACTCGAAGTTGTAGATGAAATCTCCGCTGATGATGAAGCCGTCTTTCTAGGGGATACAGGTTCTCCCGCGACGGCAAGGCAGTAAGACCGTCCCTTGAGAAGATTGCCGCATAAAGCGGTCACGGATGGATTCTAGGTCAAGTCAGCATTTGCAGCAAGAAGGATGCAGTTAGACAGTTCGTGCTAGGACGAAACCTACCTACCCATCGGGCAAAGTCAGACTTGGGAATATCACAAGTTAGCAAGAGATCTTCGCAGTCCTCACCAGCAGCGTTATCGATCCATCAGTTACAGTAAGGGGTGGTCTTGTCATCGTACGGCAAGCCCGGCTTGTCTCTAGTGCGACTGACGGGATCTGCTTCAGGCTGTGCGGAAGCAAGCAAGAAGGTGAAAGCACTAACGAGGCCGAGCAGCTTGTTAGGAAACATGGCAATGGCTGACAATGGTAAAGTATTTCTTAATCTCGAGGTCTTTTACATAAACACCTGACTTTCATCAAATTCCTGGTGGAAAACGTGCGGTCTTCTCCATACTTCATAAACAAGAGTTAACAGGTTCTTTTCGGTTATGAGCAACACGTTAACATACAGTAGTGATTTTTGCAATCATAGTAGTAATGTCATAACTGGATTAGGGAGATATAAACAAGAGTAAAGGCTAAGGTTCTTAGTTATAGCTAGAGAGCTATTACTTAGGGGTAAGTGCATAAAGGTCTTAAACTCTAACCTCTTATATACCTTATAAGTAATTCTTATTTAAATACCTTACTATATATACATAGCTATTTAATAGCTACTTAGTTATTTATATAACCTAAGGCTTACCTAAGGGTTTTATTATATAACTATTTTATCCCTAACTCCCTAGCCTTTATGCTTCTAATATACTACCTCCCTAATATATAATTATCCTTAATTAAAAAGAAGCTACTTAGCTACTATAAGTATACTATATATAACTTATAATAGTATTTAATATTACTAGTTATTTTACAAGTGTATAACTATTATATTCGCATAGGTTAATAAGATAAAAGTTATAGGGTTTTAAGTAATTCCCTCCTTTACCCCCTAGCTCTAAATAGCTACATACTTACTACTTTATTACTTTTAATATATATGCCTTTACCTAATAAGTTATTAATACTAAGTAAGTAAACTTGTTACGATATAAAATGTAAGATATAATGAGTGTCAAGGTTGTTGTTGTTTCAACTAGCTAGAGGCTGAAGCTATTGTCTAATATAGGGGTTCTAGGTCACGTGCTAGGCAACATCCGAAGTGGTAGGCCACTTGTCAATTCTAGCACGTAACAAATGCGGGCACTACGGATAAAAGAGATAGCTATCCTAGCTATCTAAGATCTAACGAATTTGCAATAAGCTAGGAAACAGGCTCTTGTAAGGGAATTCAGTCAGATAGATCATTAGGTCTAGCGGTTAGGTTGCAGGGGGCGTTGCAAAGGGTTAGGCAACGAGCTTTACAAAGGGTCAGGCTGTTGAATTAGCTGTTGAATTGGCTGACGAATTCGCTGCAACGGGCCGGGCAACGAGCTTTGCAACGGGCCGGGTAATGAGCTTTGCAACGGGCCAGGCAACGAGCTTTGCAGAGGTCTAGGCAACGAGCTTTGCAAAGGGTCAGGAATTCGGTCAGGCTGTTGAATTGGCTGACGAATTCGCTGCAACGGGCCGGGCAACGAGCTTTGCAACGGGCCGGGTAATGAGCTTTGCAACGGGCCAGGCAACGAGCTTTGCAGAGGTCTAGGCAACGAGCTTTGCAAAGGGTCAGGAATTCGGTCAGGCTGTTGAATTAGCTGACGAATTGGCTGACGAATTCGCTGCAACGGGCTAGGCAACGAGCTTTGCAACGGGCCGGGCAACGAGCTTTGCAAAGGGTCAGGAATTCGGTCAGGCTGTTGAATTAGCTGACGAATTGGCTGACGAATTCGCTGCAACGGGCTGGGCAACGAGCTTTGCAGAGGTCTAGGCAACGAGCTTTGCAAAGGGTCAGGAATTCGGTCAGGCTGTTGAATTGGCTGACGAATTCGCTGCAACGGGCCGGGCAACGAGCTTTGCAGAGGTCTAGGTAACGAGCTTTGCAAAGGGTCAGGAATTCGGTCAGGCTGTTGAATTGGCTAACGAATTTGCTGACAGGCTAGCTGCCTTCGAAGGTCATCGCGTTCTTCGAAGACTTCCTTGACAAGGTCTTCAAGCTGTTGAAAATCATCCTCTTCTATCGCTAGCTTCCGTTAAAGGTCCTGTATCTGTTGCTGCTGCCACTGAATTTGCTGTTGTAATTGCTGTTGTAATTGCTGCTGTTGCCATAGATAACGGGTCCTTAGGTCCTGAAGGTCCTGCTGATATTGTTCCTACTACCACTAAAATTGCTGCTCTAGCTGCTATTAAATTTGTTAATATTACTAACTAGCTAGGCATAGGTCCTTAAGATGCTAAAAGACCTAATTTCTTAAAGGGAAGGTCTTCTTACAAATACCACAGGTTTAGCGTTAATAATCTTGCTTATAAAGTCATTGTAATTGCTATTACTCACACTAATCTAGCTAATGTAAGGGAAGCATTATAGCGGCTTTATTAGATTGATTAACGGATTTGTTAGATTTGACAGTTGGGTCGAAGGTCAAAGGTCAAAGGTCTTCAAATTGAAGAATCGAAGGTCGAAGAATCGAAGGTCGAAGAATCGAAGGTCGAAGAATTGATGGTCGAAGAATCGAAGGTTGAAGAATCGATGGTCGAAAAATCGAAGGTCGAAGGTCGAAGATCGAAGGTCACAGGTCTTCGGATTGATCGAATCGCACGATCAATTGATTCAAAGGTTGAAGGTCTTTAAATCGAAGAATCGAAGGTCGAAGAATCAAAGGTTGAAGAATCGAAGGTCGAAGAATCGAAGGTCGAAGAATCGAAGGTCGAAGGATCGAAGGTCTTCAAATCAACGGATTGAAGGGTCTTCAAAGAGATCGAAGAATCTGACAATGGGCGCGATGCCTAAGGGAGCTATCAGGCCTAGTAAAAGGGATAGATTTGACAGGCTTGGTGGGTTGGTTGACGAATAGTCAGTTTGGTGGCTTTTATTAGCAGTAAAAGCGCTAGGTACGCAAAATCGAAGAGCAATTGCTACCACTTGTTACGGTCAAATTGAAGGTCAACGAATCTGACGATAGGCGCGATGCCTAGAGGGAGCTATCAGGCCTAGTAAAAGGGATAGATTTGATAGGCTTAGTGGGTTAGTTAATAAATAGTTAGTTTGGTGGCTTTTATTAGCAGTAAAAGCGCTAGGTACGCAAAATTAAAGAGCAATTACTACCACTTGTTACAATATAAAATGTAAGATATAATAAGTGTCAAGGTTGTTGTTGTTTTAACTAGCTAGAGGCTGAAGCTATTATCTAATATAGGGGTTCTAGGTCACGTGCTAGGCAACATCCGAAGTGGTAGGCCACTTGTCAATTCTAGCACGTAACAAAACTACTTATATTAAATTTATAATTAGGTTAAATAAATAAGGTAATACATGCTATTTAAAATAAATAAGCTCTTATTTAATATTAGGGATATTATATTCTTCTTGCTAAGAGTTTATAACTAGTATATATATTTACTAGTAGTAACTATAACTATAAATATTATAATTTCTAAATTAGCTATATATAGCATGTAAATCACTTAGGGGTCTAAGGCTAATATAAAAAAGGCTTACTTTTTCTTACTTTTATATATTCTTTTTCTTTATATTCTCCCTTAATATTATAAGTTACCCTTACTTATAACCTAGTAGCTTTATAGCTACTATTATAGTAGTTACTAATATCCTATAGTATTATTTTATTATTTATATTTAATCTTACTTAAATTGTTAGATCCTTCGGATCTTCATTGGCTTAATCGTGGCTAAAGACTGGACTAATAGTAAGTCTAGCGTAATATACGTAATGTAATTAGCTACATTAATTTGCTACTCTCTCTTTTACCTTACTTATAGGTTTTACTTACTTTTCTATTATTTAGACCTTCCCTCTTTTCTCTCTCTTTCCTAGCTAGCTATTTATCTATTATTAACTTTAATATTACGGAATTATCTTACTTACATAAGTACCTTAGTGTAACTAATACTAATTAGTAGTTAACTTTATAACTATAAATAAGTTAGGTATTATAAGAAAAGATATTTCTATAGACACTATAGCTACTACCCCTTATTATGCTAGATTAATAGTTATTATAGTAAAGAGATATAACTACATAAGTATGCTAAAGGAAGAGACTAGAATCCTAGTTATAAGCTTATTAGGCTTCTAAGGAATTAATTTATTAACCCTTAGGCTTATAGGATATAACTTTATTATATCTATCTAGGATATTATTATTAATTACTGATTTTATTATCTATTACAAGAAAACTAACTAACTAACTAAATCTATTACCATAAGACATTTATTTTAAACCTAACGTTAAAAATAACCCTTAGCTAAGCTAGCTAACTTAAATTAATTAACTAGGGCTGCTGCTAATAATACTATCTAATGTAATTAAATAACTAATAAGCTTTGTTCCTTTTAATAGGCATTTACAAAGACCCCCCTTCTGCCCTTATAATACCCTAAGTAAAACCTTTAAAGGATAAATTACTAAGGTAATTATAACCCCTTTCTTATACCCTTATAAAAGACTAGAAAGAGTCTATTAAACTAAACCTAGAGACTACTACATAATCTAAACTTAATAACTAGATTATAAGGTTTATTAACCTTAGTAAACATTAAGGTTAGAGAGATAATAATCTCTAGGAATTATTCCTAGAAGACTTTAAAGGCTAGTCTAAGAATACCTTTATAAGGGCTAATAGTAATATTAGATAAGAGCTATAAAATTCCTTATAAGATAGTGGTGTTTATGTTACTTAAGGAGGTCTTTTCACTGTAGCTACCTTATAATAAGTAATTTAAGAAGAAAGAAGATTGCTATGGCCTATAACTAAAAACCCTAAAGACCCTGAGAACTAGGCCAAAACCTTGATCGAAGAGATCGCGGCCGAAACCTTGATCGAAGAGATTAACTAGGCCAAAACCTTGATTGAAGAGATTGCAGCCGAAGCCTTAATTAAAGGGATTATAACTAACGCCTTAATTAAAGAGATTATAACTAAATCCCTAATTAAAGAGGTTATTACTAAGGGGATGCTAATCGAAGCATTCCTTGCAAAGAAAGAGGTCTAATAAGCTACTAAATATAAAGATTATTAGGACCTTAAAGATTAATAACAAGTATTTGTACGCAAAGATTATTAAGAACACTTTAAGATAGGAAGCCGCGAGGGGAATAATATATTACATAGGCATATATCACGAAGGCCTACGTTGCGTACGCACATAAGCTTATTAAATATCCCTCTAGTAATAGTTAATTTAGATTATTAGTAGTAAGGAGGCACAAGACCCTTGAGACCTTTATTAAGGCACAAGACCCTCAAGACCTTTAAGACCCTTAAGACCTTTAAGACCTATAAGACCCTTATTAATTCAAACGAAAGAGAAGAGACTAATAATTAATATTATAGCCCTTTGTTAATTATACGAAAGGCATAAGATCTACGAGGTAAGATAGATTAACAGAAATAATAATCTAGCGGATATAATAATAAAGGCATTACTAAATTTATCCCTTTTCTCTTTAATTAATTTAAATGAATTAATAATTCGTGTTAAAGGATAGGTAAAGAGACCTGTAATATTAGGGGATAAGAGCCTTAATAAGGACTAATAAATTAATTTAATTAACTAATGCCATAATAGCTAATTAAAGCAACGGATTCCTATTAAGGGATTTACTTATATATACTTTCCTTTAATTTGATTTTTATTATGTTTTTAGGCTCCTTTAGTTACGAATAAAAAGAGAGACTACTAGTGTTAAATCCTTTAGATCTTTATTAGCTTAATTATAGCTAAAGACTAGACTAATAGTAAGTCTAGCGTAATGCACGTAATTGTCACGACTGGATCAGGGAGATATAAATAAAGTGAAGGCTAAGGTTCTTAGTTATAGCTAGAGAGCTACTACTTAGGGGTAAGTACATAAAGGTCTTAAACTCTAACCTCTTACATACCTTATAAGTAGTCCTTATTTAAATACCCTATTATATACATATAGCTATCTAATAGCTACTTAGCTAATATAAGTATACTATATATAGCTTATAATAGCGTTTAATATTACTAGCTATTTTATAAGTATATAGCTATTATATTTACTTAGAATAATAAAATAAAAGTTATAGAATTCTAGGTAATTCCCTCCTTTACCCTTTAGCTTTAAATAGCTATACACTTACTACTTTATTACTTCTAATATATATACCTTTACCTAATAAGTTATTAACACTAAGTAAGAGAATTACTTATATTAAATTTTATAATTAGGTTAAATAAATAAGGTACTACATGTGTTAGTTACACTAAGGTGCCTGCGCAGGTAGGATAATTCCGTAATATTAAAGTCGATAATAGATAGATAGCTAGCTAGGAAAGAGAGAGAAGAGAGGGAAGGTCTAGATAATAGAAAAGTAAGTGAAACCCGTAAGTAAGGCGGAAAAGGGGGTGGCAAATTAATGCAGCTAATTACATCGCGTGCATTGCGCTAGACCTACTATTAGTCTAGTCTTTAGCTATAATTAAGCTAATAAAGATCCGAAGGATCTAATACTAGTAGTCTCTCTTTTTATTCGTAGCTAAAGAAGCCTAAAAACGCAATAAAAATCAAATTAAAGGAAAGTATATATAAGTAAATCCCTTAATAGAAATCCACTGCTCTAATTAGCTATTATAGCATTAGTTAATTAAATTAATCCATTAGTCCTTATTAAGGCTTCTATCCCCTAATATTATAGGTCTCTTTACCTATCCCTTAATATAAATTATTAATTTATTTAAATTAATTAGAGAGAAAAGAGATAAATTTAGTAATACCTTTATTATTATATCTACTAGATTATTATTTCCATTAATCTACCTTACCTTATAAATCTTATGCCTTTTGTATAATTAACAAAGGGCTATAATATTAATTATTAGTCTTTTCTCTTTTATTATTCCTAGCTTTATAAGGCATTTATATAATAAAAAGGAGTTAGTATAGAGAATCATAGGAATTCAAGGTATCTTTAATTAGTCTGTAATCTAATAGAGAGTTATAGAAATCGCGTAAGCAATATCTGCGCCTTAAACCATACTATACAATTCAAAGGCAAGCGTGCTATATATAACTTGCTTGCTTTTTATTAAGCTATACGTAATAATATTGCCTTTTATAATAAAGGTATTATTATCTTATATTATCTTATTGCTAATTATAATAATGTGTTTAATTTATAAGCTTAAATCCTTATTATTAGCAAGTAATCTATTTACAAACATAAAGAGCTTTGCTTCCTTAAGGGTTAAAGGTATATATTATAGTCCTTACTACTAATTCTTAATTTGCTATTTAAGGTGTTTATTAAGGCATGTAATATTATTAGCAAAGAGTTCTTAGTATTAAGCTATAATTAATAAATTATAGGAAGCTTCTAGTTAGCACATAGTTATAATATAGCTTCCTTAGGCTTATTATTCCACGTAATCTTACTTTACTATTAGAGATTAAGGATTAACTTCCTTAATCTTCTAACTTTAGCCTTTTTAGGTTAAAATTAATAAGTTATTAGCATTCTAGGTTAAGATATAGCTATTAAAAATAAGGGGATTCCTAGTAGTTAATTACTACTTTTCCTTAGTAGTAAACTTAGCCCTCTAAAGCTCTTTCTTTTCTTTTTAGAAAAAGTTATTATTACTTAGGCCTAATGTATTATTAGTTTATATTCCTATAATGCTAAAGAGGTTCTTATTATTTAGCGCTATAATTAATAAGTAAGGATTATAAGTTAAAGTTATTATATTAAGGTTATCTCTATAATAATAGAAATACATTACCTACTAGTAGGTTCTAGCCTCTGTAATCCTGTAAAGAGGTTTGATTAATTTAATTATAGTTCCTTCTAGAAAGAGGTATGTAATCTGTTTTAGTAATCTTATAATAATTAGTCTCATTAGCATTGTGTGTGATTAAGTGTATGCTTATGTAATATTACGAATCTAAAGGTAAATACCTCTTCTTCTTAATAATAAAGTAATAGCTATAATAAGTTATTAGCTTGCTTATTATATTATTAGTGATTGCGTTAAGATAAATTCCTTTCCCTTGTTATTATAGCCTTACATAACAAGGCGAGATTTCTTATATAGTAAGGCTATTCCCTTGCCTTTAATCTCTCTAACTATACGAGAATCAAAGATTCTGTGGCCTCCGTGCCTTGCTAGGTTGTATTTAACGAATTTAAAGATATCGCGAGCTTATAAGGCATTAATCTTAGCTTAATTAAACTACTTAAAGGGTTTTCCTAGGGTTATAATCTTCCCTTCTTAGTAAAGTTAAAGAGCAAGGTTCTAATTAGCTTCTTCCTTTACTATAAGGAATGCTATACTTAGTATCCCTTTAGCTATAACCTCTTAAATAAAGGCCTTATCTTAGTCTTTATTAATAAGCATATAAAGTTTAATTAGGCTAATATTCTTTTTAGGATTATAAGTTTTGCCTCTCCTTGCTTTTATTCCTTTAAGGTAAGGCAATAAGTCTTTAACTTACTAGCTTCCCCTTAGGGTTACCTAGGCATTATAAGCCTCTTTTATTAGCTTCTTTATGCCTATAAATTAGACTATAAGGGCTTTTCTTAGCCTTTCTTACTTTCTCTTTAGTAATACTTATAGTTTTTCTTCTTCTTCTATTACTAATTCTTTTTAGTAGTAGTAGTTAGTAGTATTATTATAGCCTTCTTTGTATCTTAAGGCTTTATCTCTTACTACTCTAGCCTCTCTATAATATATAAGTCTTTATAGTAAGGCTTTACTACTATAGAGCGGAATTTCACTAGGCTATAAGGTATATTAACTATACAGGTCTCCTTATTAGTAGTAATTAGCTTATAAGGGCTATGCTAGCTACCCTTCTTTTTCTATATACATATATTAGCCTATAAAGGTAGCTAATATATAGGCGCTATATTAGGACTATTCTAGGCTCTAAAGGCATTATAAACCTGCTATAAAGCTATGTAGTAGCGGACCTTATTAGTAGCCTTCTAAATTACTTTAGTATATTAAATAACAAAGACACTAGGTAATAACTTATCTATTATCTACAAGTAGGCTCTGAAAACTAGTAGGGTTAGTATAATTCCTTTAGGGCCTATAGAATTATTAATAGCCTTAATAGCTATTTAGAGGCACTATTCTAGCATTAGTTCTACGCTAATTAAGTTAGTAATAATATTATAAGCTTAGCGCAAGGGTTTGTAATATCTTTTAACCTTTCTAATGCTATTATAGGCTTTAATTAGTATCTTATTAGTCTTAATTAATATTAATTAAGCGTAATATTTAAATTTAGCAGAAGCGAAGTTATTACTAGCATTATAAACTATCCATTCTAGAGGTCCTAGATAGGTATTAATCTAGCACTCTTAGATAGTATCCTAAATGTCTTAAGCTTTCTGCTTTTTTAAATTAAGGAATTAGGCTACTTAGAATAAAGTCACCAAATTAACAATATAAAGCACTAGTTAACTGTTAATTTGCATAATATTAATAATAATCTTATAGTTAAATTCATAATTATCTTTAATTATGAATTTAAATTAACTAGGGGCCTTGCTATATATCTAGTAATAGTAGCAGACTTTAGTTAATTTCTTAATTACCTAGCGTTTAACTTTATAACTAGCTTATTAAAGGACCTTTATAAGTTATTAAATAAAAGGGTAACTAAGCTAATAATATAATTAATAGATATCTCCCTCTAAGAGATAGAAGGTAACTATTTCTTTTGCCTTTAGTAATCACTAAGGATAACCCTATTATTATACTATAGGCATAGTCTTATTGCCTTAAATAAGTATATTCGCAAGGTTATTAATCTTAACCTGTATTTTATTTATATTAGTAATTAAGAAAAGGAAAGGAGTAGCTATATTAAGGACGTAGAATTTAAGCTCTCTAAGTTCTATAAGTACATAAATAATGCCTTTTATAACCGCTAATCTAGCACTAAATGTGATAATTTAAGGTTTATAAGGGATTACCTTTAATAAAGGTATTAATCTTAGTAAAGCTTTTACTTATACCTCTCTTATACTTAATTTTCCTATAGTGCTAGTATTAGGCATAATACCTCTAAAGACTTCTTTAGAATAGCATTCTTTAGAGACATAGTAAAATAAGCCTTTATTACACTCTTATAGCTTATAGAGCTCTTACTTAAGGAATACGTGTTAAAAGGCTTAATTATTTAGGGTTATAAGAATATTAACGTTAGCGGTATTATAGTTAGTCTATTATCTAGAGCAGAAAAATTACATAATACTTAGATATGCTATTAATAGTAGCTTCTTTACCTTATTATTATTATTATCTTAGGCCTTTATATAGGCTATAAGATATAGTTCCTAATTCTAACTAAAGTTATTATTAGGTTTATTATTATCTTACCCTTTATAGGAGGCAAGGAACACCTAAAATCCCTTTTTTATAAGGGTTATATAATATGTTTTACTAGCCTACTAGTAGTCCTTCTCTTTCTAATATTCTTTAGTAAAGTAGTTAGAGAACTAGTAGCTACTCTTACCACATATAAAGCAGCGCTTAGGGCTTAGCCTAGGGCTTTTTCTATAATAGCTTCCTTTACTATAGGATTATTATCTATACTAATAATTAGTAAACATAGCCTTTAGAGGGTCTCCTTATTAGTACTAAAGGTATTAAGAGGTTTTCTTATTTAATTCTATAATAGTAATTACTTTATAAAGGTCTTTAGCAAGACTTTTAAAGCCTAGGGAGTGTATGTATTTAACTATTTAATATTTAGGTACACTAGCTATAGTATTTAATGCTTACTTATAGAGCTTAGTATTTACTATATTAGAAGGGTATAGCCCTTTGTGGATTTTCTTAAGGTTTAATAATGTAATCTTAAGGCACTTAAGCTTACTTTTATTAGGGTTCTTATTAATTATATTCTTTAATGTTATACTACTCCACTTATAATAATAGAATTGTTAGTTACTTTCTATTTTAAAGCATTAATAAATACAAGTAATTATCTCTTTATAGGAGTAGTTATTCCTAAAGAGGTAATTAAGGTAATACTATTTAGCATTACTTATTAACATAATAGAAAAGGCCTTCTAATAATGCGTTTAAGGGAGGTTAATCCTATTATACTTATTCTTAAAGAGTATAATCTTTAGCATTAGGAAGTCATATAGCTTCCCGCTATAGTAATTACTATCCTTATATATCTTTGTAAGCTCCAAGATCTTCTTTATAATCTGATTTTTAGAGGGGAATTACTATAAAGGCATAATTTATTATAAATAATAGTCTATAGGTTGTTATATATAATGATTATTAGGATAAAGCAATTAATTAGATTAGGATTATTATAAGGGCTCTTAGGGAGGTTTAGGGAATTATTAGGGTTAAGAAAGGTGAATTTCTAGGGTAGGTAATTAGGTTTAGGGCTAAGGCTCTAGGGGTTTAGAAGATTATGACTTTTCCTATAACTAAAGAGGCATTAAGGTTTAGTAAAGTACCTTTTTAAGAGATATTAGGATTAAATATCCTAGGCCTTATTTAATAAGAACGCTATAATCTTATAAGGAATTACGTAGCTCTCTAATAATATCCTTATTTGCTTTTTTAAAGGTGTCTTTAGACTAGCCTTTAAAGTTTTCTTAGAATAACTCCTAGAGGTTATTATCTCTCTAGCCTTAATGCTTACTAAGGTTAATAAACCTTATAATCTAGTTATTAAGTTTAGATTATATAGCAGTCTCTAGGTCTAGTTTAATAGGCTCTTTCTAGTCTTTTATAAGGTTATTTATAAGCTATTATAAATATGCTAGTAGTTCACTCTCTTATAGTCTTTTAGGAGGAATTATTTAAGCCTTGCTATTACTAGTAGTAGCCCTTTCTCTTATAGAAAGTCTAGATTCTAATTCTGCTATCTTGTGATATTTAGGCTATAAAAGAAAGTCTAAGGTGTTGTTCTTTTGCTACTAATTAAGCTTATATATTTGCCTATTACTAGGGTTTTCTTTTATACTTTAGGAGCGTTATTACTTTAATAAAGCTAGAAAATTATAAAAACATAGAAAATCATAAAGATAGGAAAAACAGTAGAAAAAGTAGAAAAAGTAGCAAAAGTAGTAATAAGAACAAATTAAATTAGGGTTTAATAAAGCAATAGAAGTGCTAAAAGTAACTAGAAAAGCACTAGCAAAAATAACACAAAAGTAATAGAATTACTACTTCCTATTTTATATAAAAAAGGGAAGGAGATAATCTCTCTTACTAATAAGTATAAGGCAAATAACACTAAGAGTAAAGGGGGTAAGAAACAAGTAGTAAATACTTATAAAGGGGGATTAAAGGTCTATTAGAAGAAGGTAATATATTAAGAGAAGTTATAGGTGATTTAGCTAGCTTAGCTAAGGTTATTTAATGTTAGGTTCGAAATAAATGCCTTATAGCAATAGATTTAGTTAGTTAGTTAGTTTTCTTATAATAGACAATAAAATCAATAATTAATAACAATATCCTGGATAAATATAATAAAGTTATATCCTATAAGCCTAAGGGTTAATAAATTAATTCCTTAGAAGCCTAATAAGCCTATAGCTAGGATTCTAGTCTTTTCCTTTAGCATACTTATGTAGTTATATCTCTTTACTATAATAACTATTAATCTAGTGTTATAAGGGGTAGTGGCTATAGTGTTTATAGAAATGTCTCTTCTTATAATACTTAACTTATTTATAGTTATAAAGTTAATTACTAATTAGTGTTAGTTACACTAAGGTGCTTGCGTAAGTAGGATAATTCTATAATATTAAAGTTAATAATTAATAGATAGCTAGCTAGGAAAGAGAGAGAAGAGAGGGAAGGTCTAGATAATAGAAAAGTAGGTGAAACCTGTAAGTAAGGCAAAAAAGGGGGTGGCGAATTAATATAGCTAATCACATTGCGTACATCGCGCTAGACTCACTATTGGTCTAGTCTTTAGCCACGATTAAGCCGATGAAGATCCGAAGGATCTAACAACATGCTATTTAAAATAAATAAGCTTTTATTTAATATTAGGGATATTATATTATTCTTACTAGGAGTTTATAGCTAGTATGCGTATTTACTAGTAGTAGCTATAACTATAAATATTATAATTTCTAGATTAGCTACATATAACATATAAATTACTTAGGGGTCTAAGGCTAATATAAAAGAGGCTTACTTTTCCTTGCTTTTACATATTCTCTTTCTTTATATTCTCCTTTAATATTATAAGTTACCTTTACCTATAACCTAGTAGCTTTATAGCTACTATTATAGTAGTTACTAATATCCTATAGTATTATTTTATTATCTATATTTAATCTTACTTAAATACTTAATCCCTTTTAAACACTAGAATATTAGTTACTTTACCTTCTATATTTATATTCCTATAGTATATTACTACTAACTTACTAATAGTAAATTATATCTAAGCGCTATAGTACTCCTATTTTATTAGATTCTTTAATAGCTAAGAAAACCCCTTATATATTTTCTTAAAAATCTCCTAAGAAGTAAATAGCTTTAAAATTTTTAATATAAGTATAAAGTCTCTAACCCCTAGTATATGCCTTACTAACTTATAGCTAGTAATACTAGTAGTATAAAAATTCCTTATATACACTATATATAGTAAGTAGTAATATAAGCTATTACCCTTAAAGATAGTAATAGCGTTATTCTATAGTATATTACTAAAGGGAAATTTACTTTAACTAAGTATACTAACTCCTTAAGTATAACTTTACTATTACCTTACTATATACTATTACTAACTTATGTAAGTAACTTAATAAAATACGCTTATTATATATAAAATAATAAAGATTACTTAGGGGTATATTTTCCTTTCCTTTACTACTTATATTTACACTAATATATTACTAATACTTTACTTACTTTATAAAATTATACTAAGCGCTTTTTAAGCATATTAATAGTTATATTATCTCTAATAATAATCCTTACTTTCTTAATAATATATATACATATTTATCTTTATAACTTAAGTTATTACTAATATACTACTAGCGCTTAATATACATAAAACATAAACTTTATAACATACTTCTATTTATAAAAAATACTAATAAGCATAGCTAGGCTAGATAAGCAAGGCTAACTATAGAGGTTATATAAGAGGCTAATACTAATAAAAGAATTACTATATTACTACTAAGTAATACTATTAATCTAGAAGTTTAGATTAATATCTCTAATAGCTTATGCTTTATTATATAAAACCTTCCCTTAGTAAGTTTCTTAATATTCTTACTTATAGCTACGCTAACTTACTAATAGCTTACTATATATATACCTATGCTTCCTACTTATATTAGGCCTTTAGACCTTCTAAGTAAGCTTTATATATATATATATAAGGAGGGGATTTCTCTAATAATAAGGATAAATCCCTACCTAGGGCCTTACTACTAACCTAGTGCCTAGGAATAAAAATAATAATACTAGGGGGCTAGGGCCTAATATAAATATAAGGTAAATAGTGCTAGGTAGCTATAAGGTGAATTATCTAAGAAATTATCTAGTTTTTTTTTATATATATTACTATTACTATCTAATCTTTACTAAATATACCTTTATATTTATAAACTAGCTACTTAGTTACTACTTATAATTATTAATAATAATTATTATAATAAAATCTTTTCTCTTAACCTATAAATTCTCTAAAGTATTATAGCCCTTCTATTTAACTAGGTATTTCTAATGTCTTTTATTATAATAATATAAGATAATTCTTTTAACTTTAAACTCCTATTTATTATCTATAATATTATCTTATAGTAAGGATATATCTTTTACGCTAGTTAAGTCCCCTATAAATAGTTTAAGGTTAGTAATATTAAAAATATTATATAATTATATACTAGGTAGTAGCTTTAATTAGTATGCTAATCTATAAGTTTTAATTACCTTTTAACTTTATAAGGGCCTAGGTACTTTACACTTAGCTTCTTACTAGGTTACTATAGGTTAATATTCTTTATAAATAATAAAATATAGTTACTTACTTTAAACTTTATTAAAGTTTACTTCTTATTATAGTGCTTTATATACTAGGTTTATAAGTTGCTTAAAAGCTACTTAATTACTATGTATTTATCTCTTAGTGTAGTTACTTAAGTCTTTGCCTAGTTATTTACTACTAAAATATTTACAACTACTTACTATAGGCCTCTAGGGTTATAATCTTGTAGCGCCTCTGCTAGGGTGTAGCTATAAGTTAAGTAAGCGCTTATATTATACGCAAACTATGCTATTAATAGGTTATTTACCTAGTTAGTCTAATTAAAGCAAGCGAAAGCTCTTAAATAATGCTCTAAAACTTAGTTTAGATATTTTATTTACTTATTTATTTATAAGTAAAATGCGGTGCTTAGTCGCTGCTTAGTAGTAATAAGGTAGTAAAAGGTTATCTAAAACCTACTAGTAAATGTTAAACTATGGTTTATAATAATACCTTCTAGGGCACTGTAGTCCCTAAAAACGTATTCTAGAAATATAGTAGCTAACCTGTTGCTAGTTAGCTGCGTTAACACAGGGATGTAAATACTGTATTTTATGAAATAGTCTATAATAACTAAGATTACATTATAAGTTTAATTTGCGTCTCTTATAGGTAGTAGCCCTATGATAAAATTTATTAATAATTCTTAAAAAGGCTAATTAGGCACTAGTAGCGCTACTAGCTTGCTGTAAGGTTTATAGTGCCTTGGCTTTAAAGTCTAATAGCTTATATAAGTCTGTATATATAACTTAGTGTCTTTCTTTATTAATAGCTAGTAATACTAGTTTATAATATAATAAAGGGTCTTGCTAACTCCCTAGTAGCCTACTACTAGGTTATTATAAGTAAGTAGTAAAATTTCCTTTCTTATACTAGCTAGAATAAAAACTTAATTCTTAAATATTAATAGCTTAGAGAGCCTAATAGACTATATTTGCAACGCTTCTAGGTTACTACTCTTAAGTAGCTTCCTATAACTTATAGTAAAGTTATTACCTTACTATACTTTAAATAATATAACCTAAATTAGAGCCTTTAATTCTACGTGTATAAAATAAGCATTACATGCGAACTTAGAAGAGATTTGCTAGACTACTTGTATTCTTGCTATAATACTACTATAAGTAGCTAGCTTATAGTGTGCTTATAGACTTATAGATAAATTATAGCTAAGTAATATTTTAAAGGGGCGCCTATGTTACTTACTAGCTACTAACCTAGCTAGACTCCTAACCTATAGGCTTACTAGACTTATAGAAATATTAAAAAATATAAATAAGGCGTAACCTTATTACTTAGAATTAATAGACTTAGTTTGCGTACTACTACTAGGCTTTACTAGACTATTAGGTTCCTTAATAATATAATTAAGTTACAACTTCTTAAAACCCTAGAGGCTAGTAAGGCCCTTATAGTGTCTTCGTAATAAAACATTAGCTATACTAAGTAATATAATACTAAAACCTGTAATAGCACTATTATCTATATAGTATTCCTATTACTTAGTATTATTAAATTTAGATAAGAAGTTAGGTAGCTATAAGGTTAATGCCTTTGCCCTACGCTTCTTGCTAATATAATTTACTTTTCTTAATAGGGTATCTGTAAGGTTTAACTTACTTACGTAATATTTAATCCTAAAATTAAATAGATAGAGCTTATCTAATACTATTACCTGCCTACTAGTTAGCTTTAGCTTTGTAGCTAAGTACTTATAATTTAAATAGTCTATAATAACTATAATCTAATAAGAAAAATATATAAGGTAGTATCTCTAAGCTTAAAATACCTCTTAGATTACTAATAACTTAGCATTAGGTATTAAGTAGCGAAGTTTAATATTAGTTAACTTCCTTAAAAATACACCACTAGGTGCTAGCTACCTAGCACTAATATTATAAGTATAGCTTTAATTACATAACTAGATACGTTTGTCTTTACTCTTAGTAGGTAAAGTAAGTTAAAGTGCACTAAAATTAGCGTCTCTTAAAACTTCTTTTAAAGTTCTTTAAATACTACTAGTTTACTAGGTTCTAGCTTAAACTTTACTAGCTAAATACCTTTTAAATAGTTTATTAGTAAGACTACTACCCTACTATACTATTTTATAAAGTGTTAGTAAAAACCTATAAACCTAAGGAATAATTAAATATTAAACACGCTATAAGGTATTAGCTAGGTTATAATAGCTTTAACCTACGATAGTTTTATCTTAATGCCCTTTTTAGATATAATAAAACCTAGGAATTTTACTTGCCTAATAGAAAATTAGCACTTTTTAAGGTTAATATAAAGGTTTGTGTCTTAAAGTTACTTTAGCATGCTTTTAATATGCTTTGTATATCTTATAGGGTTACTACTATATATTAGGATGTTATTAAGGTAAATAATGTAAAATTTATTTATAAGTCCCTTAAGGGCGTTATTAATATATTCCTAAAAAGTAGCTAGCACGTTTACTAATCTAAATAGTATTATAAGGTATTTAAAGTAGCTATAGTAGTATTAGAAAGCTATCTTTTACTTATTACCCTTGTGGATACGTAGCTAGTAGTACGCTTCTTAAAGATTTAGTAATATAAAAACCTTTACGCTTGTTAATTAGTTAAGGATTTTGGAGATTAATAGCAAAGGGGCCTTGTTTTTAACTATAATCCTATTAAGGCCCTTATAATCTATATAAAGCCTTAATTTCCCTAATTTTTTCGGAATAAATAAAATTAGGGCTTTAGCTAGACTAGTTAATTTTCTAATCTACCCTTTTTCTTATACACTTACTAGGTACTCCCTAAGTACTTCTAGCTCTTTTTTAGCTAGGTTGTATATAAGTCCCTAGGGTAGTTGTTTCCCCTCTTCTAATTTAATTATATAAGTGTAGCTACCTAATTCTAGGAGCTTACTAGCTAGATCTTTTAAAAACATATCTGTAAATTCCGCGTACTTTTCTAGGATTTACTATTAGGTTATGTTATTATCTATCTCTTACGGGGTTGCTACTACCTCCTTATAGTATACTACCTAGAGCGCTATTATGCTTCTTAGTTTTTTCTTTTTTAGGGAATAGGTATGTTTTACTACTGTTACTATGGCTACGCTATGACCTTAGTTATTGCTTACTATATTGTTTACTAATAAGTCTTTATTAGTCTCCCTTTCTTTTCCCCTAGGCTTAATTACCCTAATCTTTAGTAATACTAGTAATAGCATAATAGATAATTATTTTACTACCCTGTGTAGTTATTACTTCCTTATAGTAAGTGTAATATAGTCCTTAGTTATTAGGAACCTCTAAAAATTTTACTTCTAATCTATTACTATAGGTTTATACTCTAAGGTCTAATCTATACCTAGGACTAGGAGTATCCCCTCTCCTATATTAGTAACGTAGTAGCTAATCTAGTAAACCTTTATATAGCCTATGCTATCTTTTACCTTAATTAGCTTACGTAAGATTTCTTTATGTGGGATTTTGTCCTTACTTATGCTTTCTAGTGTTATCTTTATTTTTTCTATATTCTTCTAATCTTATTTTAATAATAATTTAGGGTGGATTATTAAATACTTTACGCCTATATTAAATAGCGCTAGCATAGCTAACTAGTAGTTATCTTGCTATAAGGACACTTATATTCTTATTCTCTTATTTATAGGTTTCTCTATAGTAAGACTATTATCCTAGGCTTATGCTAACCTAATTAGAATCTTATTAGAGTCTAAGGTCTTATTACTACTATCCTTATGCTTCTTAGTTATATACTTACTACTTTTATAAATTAAATAATCTATTACTTTATATCTATTTATACTATATCTAGAACTACTGTATTTATAGCACTTAAATAGTCTTTAACCTATGCTTAGTTACTATAAGTCTTACTATAAGTTATTTACAGGGGAGCTAGAGTATTATCTCTTTCTCCTACCTTCTTTATTATCTTAGTTTTTATTATAATTATTTAATATAAATATTATTATAACTTTAGCCTTTTTACCTTATCCCTATAAGTAACTCTAAGATATTAGGAACTCCTAGCTAACTATATGCTTCCTTATAGCATTATTTAGGCTATTTAGGAAAATTACTATCCTTAAGCATATAGGGATTTAGTTAGGTAATTTAGCTTTTACTTTAGTCTAAAGTCTTAAGAAAGACTAGAAAAACTAGTTATTCTTTTACCTTAGATTTAGTAGTGTCCTAGTGGCTTCTAAGCACCTTATATCCTTATCTATTACTTCTAAGTTTAACTAGGATATAAATTTGTCCTAAGAATAAGCTAAGTAGTTAACTAACCTATTTACTATTACGTAATATATCTATTATTGCTTTATATTATCCACTAGGCAGCTGCTAGTATACGCTACCTTAGTTTTATTATCCTAAAAGGTTCTTAGATTTAACTAGAATAACATATTTAAATCCGCTAGGTATACTTATAGATTCTTATAGATATTACCTTTATATGCTAGTACTTTATACTATATCTTTATAAAGCTTTATAGGTATACACTTATTATAAAGTTAGGGTTAAGTAAGAAGGCTAGGAATAAGGGATTAATTAGTGTAAGTGTCTAAGAGGTAATTATAAGTCCTTTGCCTAATCTAGCTAATTATAGGTTTACCTTAATTTCTTTAAGCTACACTTCTATATTTATAATATCTTACCTTATATAGGCATATTATAGCTAGGTTTATATAACCTTATAGTAATACTCTAGCTTATTTAGGTTATTATTATTCCTAGATTTAGTATTACTATGTTAATTAGGGTTAGGTAGTGTTTATTAAATTCTTTTATTATTAAGCCCTAAAGTTAAGGTATATAGATTACTCCCTAGGCACTACTAGTTTATATCTCCTTTACTAAGTAATATAAGTATGTTTTAAGTAAATATTTTATAGCTCCTTTATATTTAAACTTAGCTAATAGTCTATTTACCCTAAAGGGTTTAAGAGTTTAACTTATTATAACTAGATTAGGGAGATATAAATAAAGTAAAGGCTAAGGTTCTTAGTTATAGCTAGAGAGCTACTACTTAAGGGTAAGTATATAAAGGTCTTAAACTCTAACCTCTTATATACTTTATAAGTAGTCCTTATCTAAATACCCTACTATATATACATAGCTATCTAATAGCTACTTAGTCATTCGCATAACCTAAGGCTTATCCGAGGGTTCCATTATGTGACCATTCTGTCCCTAGCTCCCTGGCCTCCGTGCTCCTAACAGTAATGTAATTAGCTATATTAATTTGCTACCCTCTCTTCCGCCTTACTTATAGGTTTTACTTACTTTTCTATTATCTAGACCTTCCCTCTCTTCTCTCTCTTTCCTAGCTAGCTATCTATCTATTATTGACTTTAATATTACGGAATTATCCTACCTGCGCAGGCACCTTGGTGTAACTAACATAAATACTTAATCCCTTTTAAATACTAGAATATTAGTTACTTTACCTTTTATACTTATATTCCTATAGTATATTATTACTAACTTACTAATAGTAAATTATATTTAAGTGCTATAGTACTCCTACTTTATTAAATTCTTTAATAACTAAGAAAACCCCTTAGTTATCTCCTTAAAAATTTTCTAAGAAGTAAATAGCTTTAAAAATTTTAATATAAGTATAATACCTTTATTCCCTAGTATATACCTTACTAACTTATAGCTAGTAGTACTAGTAGTATAAAAATCCCTTATATATACTATATATAGTAAGTAATAATATAAGCTATTACCCTTAAAGATAATAATAGTATTATTTTATAGTATATTACTAAAGGAAAATTTCCTTTAATTAAGTATACTAACTTCTTAAGTATAACTTTACTACTACCTTACTATATACTACTACTAACTTATATAAGTAACTTAATAAAATATACTTATTATATATAAAATAATAAAGATTACTTAGGGGTATATCTTCCTTTTTTTATTACTTATACTTATACTAATATATTACTAGTGCTTTACTTACTTTATAAAATTATACTAAGTGCTTTTTAAGTATATTAATAGTTATATTATCTTTAATAATAATCCTTACTTCCTTAATAATATATATATATATTTATCTTTATAACTTAGGTTATTACTAATATACTACTAGTGCTTAATATATATAAAATATAAACTTTATAATATACTTTTATTTATAAAAACACTAATAAATATAGCTAGGCTAGATAAGTAAGGCTAACTATAGAGATTATATAAGAGGCTAATACTAATAAAAGAATTACTATATTATTACTAAGTAATACTATTAATCTAGAAGTCTAGATTAATATCTCTAATAGCTTATACTTTATTATATAAAACCTTCCCTTAGTAAGTTTCTTAATTTTCTTACTTATAGTTTTACTAACTTACTAATAGCTTACTATATATATACTTATACTTCTTACTTATATTAGGCCTTTAAACCTTTTAGGTAAGCTTTATATATATATATATAAGGAGGGGATTTCTCTAATAATAAGAATAAATCCCTTACCTAAGGCCTTACTACTAACCTAGTGCCTAGAAATAAAAATAATAATACTAGGGGCTAAAGCCTAATATAAATATAGGATAAATAATGCTAGGTAGTTATAAGGTAAAATATCTAAGAAATTATCTAGTTTTTTTATATATATTACTATTACTATCTAATCTTTACTAAATACACTTTTATATTTATAAACTAGCTACTTAGTTATTACTTATAATTATTAATAATATTTATTATAATAAAATCTTTTCTCTTAACCTATAAATTCTCTAAAGTATTATAGCCTTTTTATTTTACTAGGTATTTATAATATTTTCTATTATAATAATATAAGATAATTCTTTTAACCTTAACCTCCTATTTATTATTTATAATATAATCTTATAGTAAGGATATATTTTCTATACTAGTTAAGTCCCTTATAAATAGTTTAAGGTTAGTAATATTAAAAATATTATATAATTATATACTAGGTAGTAGCTTTAATTAGTATACTAATTTATAGGTTTTAATTACCTTTTTAACTTTATAAGGGCCTAAGTACTTTATACTTAGCTTCCTACTAGGTTACTATAAGTTAATATTCTTTATAAATAATAAAATATAGTTACTTACTTTAAACTTTATTAAAGTTTACTTCTTATTATAGTACTTTATATACTAGGTTTATAAGTTACTTAAAAGCTACTTAATTACTATATATTTATCTCTTAGTATAATTACTTAAGTTTTTACCTAGTTATTTACTACTAGAATATTTATAATTACTTATTATAGGCCTCTAAGGTTATAACCTTATAGCATCTTTACTAAGGTATAGCTATAAGTTAAGTAAATACTTATATTATATATAAACTATACTATTAATAAGTTATTTACCTATTTAGTTTAATTAAAGCAAGTAAAAGCTCTTAAATAATACTTTAAAACTTAGTTTAAATATTTTATTTACTTATTTATTTATAAGTAAAATATAGTGCTTAGTTACTACTTAGTAATAATAAGGTAGTAAAAGGTTATTTAAAACTTACTAGTAAATATTAAACTATAGTTTATAATAATACCTTCTAGGGCATTATAGTCCTTAAAAATATATTTTAAAAATATAGTAGCTAACCTATTACTAATAGCTATATTAACATAGGGATATAAATACTATATTTTATAAAATAGTTTATAATAACTAAGATTATATTATAAGTCTAATTTATATCTCTTATAAGTAGTAGCCCTATAATAAAATCTATTAATAATTCTTAAAAAGGCTAATTAAGCACTAGTAGTATTACTAGCTTACTATAAGGTTTATAATACCTTAGCTTTAAAGTCTAATAGCTTACATAAGTTTATATATATAACTTAGTGTCTTTCTTTATTAATAGCTAGTAATACTAGTTTATAATATAATAAAAAGTCTTACTAACTCCCTAGTAGCTTACTACTAAGTTATTATAAGTAAGTAGTAAAATTTCCTTTCTTATACTAGCTAAAACAAAAACTTAATTCTTAAATATTAATAACTTAAAGGGCCTAATAGACTATATTTATAATACTTTTAGGTTACTACTCTTAAGTAACTTCCTATAACTTATAGTAAAGTTATTACCTTGCTATACTTTAAATAACATAACCTAAATTAAAGCCTCTAATTCTATATATATAGAATAAGTATTATATATAAACTTAAAAGAGGTTTACTAAACTACTTATATTCTTACTATAATACTACTATAAGTAGCTAGCTTATAGTGTGCTTATAGACTTATAAATAAATTACAAATAAGTAATATTTTAAAGAGGCACCTACGCTACTTACTAGCTACTAACCTAGCTAGACTCCTAACCTATAAGCTTACTAAACTTATAAAAACATTTAAAAACATAAATAAGGTATAACCTTATTGCTTAGAATTAATAAACCTAGTTTATATACTACTACTAGGCTTTACTAAACTATTAAGTTCCTTAATAATATAATTAAGTTATAACTTCTTAAAACCCTAGAGGCTAGTAAGGCTATTATAGTATCTTTATAATAAAACATTAGCTATGCTAAGTAATATAATACTAAAACTTATAATAGCACTATTATCCTTATAGTGTTTTTATTACTTAGTATTATTAAATTTAAATAAGAAGTTAGGTAGCTATAAGGTTAATACCTTTACCTTATGCTTCTTACTAATATAATTTACTTTTCTTAATATAGTATTAGTAAGGTTTAACTTACTTATATAATATTTAATTCTAAAATTAAATAAATAAAGGTTATTTAATACTATTACCTACTTACTAGTTAGCTTTAGCTTTATAGCTAAGTACTTATAATTTAAATAGTTTATAATAACTATAATCTAATAAGAAAAATATATAAGGTAGTATCTCTAGGCTTAAAATACCTCTTAGATTACTAATAACTTAGTATTAAGTATTAAGTAATAAAGTTTAATATTAGTTAACTTCCTTAAAAAATATACTACTAAGTGCTAGCTACCTAGCACTAATATTATAAGTATAGCTTTAATTATATAACTAGATATATTTATCTTTACTCTTAGTAAGTAAAGTAAGTTAAAATATACTAAAATTAGTATCTCTTAAAACTTCTTTTAAAGTTTTTTAAATACTATTAGTTTACTAAGTTTTAGCTTAAACTTTACTAGCTAAATACCTTTTAAATAATCTATTAGTAAGACTATTACCTTACTATATTATTTTATAAAGTATTAGTAAAAACCTATAAACCTAAGAAATATTTAAATATTAAATATACTATAGGGTATTAGCTAGGTTATAATAGCTTTAACTTATAATAGTTTTATCTTAATACCCTTTTTAAATATAATAAAACCTAGGAATTTTACTTACCTAATAGAAAATTAGCACTTTTTAAAGTTAATATAAAGGTCTATGTCTTAAAGTTACTCTAGTATACTTTTAATATACTTTATATATTTTATAGGGTTACTACTATATATTAGAATATCATTAAGGTAAATAATATAAAATTTATTTATAAGTTCTTTAAGGGTATTATTAATATATTCCTAAAAAGTAGCTAGTGCGTTTACTAATCTAAATAGTATTATAAAATATTTAAAGTAGCTATAGTAGTATTAGAAAGCTATCTTTTACTTATTACCCTTATAAATACATAGCTAGTAATATGCTTCTTAGAGATTTAGTAATATAAAAACCTTTACACTTACTAATTAGTTAAGGATTTTAGAGATTAATAGTAAAGGGGCCTTATTTTTAACTATAATCCTATTAAGGCCTTTATAATTTATATAAAGCCTTAATTTCCCTAATTTTTAGAATAAATAAAATTAAGGCTTTAGCTAAACTAGTTAATCTTTTAATTTACCTTTTTTCCTATATACTTACTAAGTACTCCCTAAGCACTTCTAGCTTTTTTTTAGCTAGGTTATATATAAGTCCCTAGGGTAGTTATTTCCCCTTTTTAATTTAATTATATAAGTATAGTTACTTAATTTTAAAAGCTTACTAGCTAAATCTTTTAAAAATATATTTATAAATTCTATATACTTTTCTAGGATTTACTATTAGGTTATATTACTATTTATCTCTTATATAATTACTACTACTTCCTTATAATATACTACCTAGAGCATTATTATACTTCTTAGTTTTTTCTTTTTAGGAAATAAGTATATTTTACTACTATTACTATAGCTATACTATAACCTTAGTTATTACTTACTATATTATTTACTAATAAGCTTTTATTAAACTTCCTTTTCTTTTCCCTAGGCTTAATTACCTTAATCTTTAGTAATACTAGTAATAATATAATAAATTACTATTTTACTACCTTATATAGTTATTACTTTCCTATAGTAAGTGTAATATAATTCTTAATTATTAAAAACCTCTAAAAATTTTACTTCTAATTTATTACTATAGGTTTATACTCTAAGGTTTAATTTATACCTAGGAGTATTCTCTCTCTTATATTAGTAATATAGTAGCTAATTTAGTAAACCTTTATATAGCCTATACTATCTTTTACCTTAATTAGCCTATATAAAATTCCTTTATATAAGATTTTATCTTACTTATACTTTCTAGTATTATCTTTATTTTTCTATGTTTTTCTAGTCCTATTTTAATAATAATTTAAGGTAAATTATTAAATACTCTATGCCTATATTAAATAACACTAGCATAGCTAACTAGTAGTTATCTTACTATAAGAATACTTATATTCTTATTCTTTTCTTTATAGGTTTCTTTATAGTAAGACTATTATCCTAGGCTTATGCTAATTTAATTAAAATCTTATTAAGATCTAAGGTCTTATTATTACTATTCTTATACTTCTTTATTATATACTTACTACTTTTATAAATTAAATAATTTACTACTTTATATTTATTTATACTATATCTAGGTCTACTATATTTATAGTACTTAAATAGTCTTTAACCTATACTTAGTTACTATAAGCTTTACTATAAGTTATTTATAAGGAAGCTAAAGTATTATCTTTTCTTTTACTTTCTTTATTATTATAGTTTTTATTATAATTATTTAACATAAATATTATTATAACTTTAGCCTTTTACCTTATTTTTATAAGTAACTCTAAGATATTAGAAACTCCTAGCTAACTATATACTTTCTTATAGTATTATTTAAGCTATTTAAAAAAATTACTATTCTTAAGTATATAAGGATTTAGTTAGGTAATTTAGCTTTTACTTTAATTTAAAGTCTTAAGAAAAACTAAAAAAACTAATTATTCTTTTACCTTAAATTTAGTAATATCTTAGTAACTTCTAAGTACCTTATATTTTTATTTATTACTTCTAAGTTTAATTAAAATATAAATTTATTCTAAGAGTAAGCTAAGTAATTAACTAACTTATTTACTATTATATAATATATTTATTATTACTTTATATTATTAGCTAAGTAATTACTAGTATATATTACCTTAGTTTTATTATTATAAAAGGTTCTTAGATTTAACTAAAATAATATATTTAAATTCACTAAGTATACTTATAAATTCTTATAAGTATTACCTTTATATACTAGTACTTTATACTATATTTTTATAAAGCTTTATAAGTATATACTTACTATAAAGTTAGGGTTAGGTAAGAAAGCTAAGAATAAGAAATTAATTAGTATAAGTATTTAAGAGGTAATTATAGGTTTTTACTTAATCTAGCTAATTATAAATTTACCTTAATTTCTTTAAGCTATACTTTTATATTTATAATATCTTATCTTATATAAGTATATTATAGCTAGGCTTATATAACCTTATAGTAATGCTTTAGCTTATCTAGGTTATTATTATTCCTAGATTTAGTATTACTATATTAATTAAGGTTAGGTAATATTTATTATACTTTTTTATTATTAGGCCTTAAAGTTAAGGTACATAAGTTACTTCCTAAGTACTATAAGTTTATATTTTCTTTACTAAGTAATATAAGTATATTTTAAGTAAATATTCTATAGCTTCTTTATATTTAAACCTAGCTAATAGTTTATTTACCTTTTGTGGCTTAAAGCTTGTTCACTTGTTTATGTTTTACCTAACACTGCAGTGATCATTAAATTTGGTTGTTAATTGTCACACTAGCTAGGTATTGCTAGTAATTTTTTTTGTTCCTTAAAAATTAGATGCATTGGCCACAGTCAATGACCCCAAAAAAAATTAAAAATCAATAGTTTATTTACCTTAAAGGGTTTAAGAGTTTAACTTATTATAACTTATTATAACTAAATTAAGGAAATATAAATAAAGTAAAGGCTAAGGTTTTTAGTTATAGCTAAAGAGCTATTACTTAAGGGTAAGTATATAAAGGTCTTAAACTCTAACCTTTTACATACCTTATAGGTAATTCTTATTTAAATACCTTACTATATATATATAGCTATCTAATAGCTACTTAGTTATTTGCATAACCTAAGGCTTACCTAAGGGTTCCATTATATAACCATTCTGTCCCTAACTCCCTGGCCTCCGTGCTTCTAACAAGTAACTAGGCCTAAAACAAAAAAGATATCTTTCCACGCGAATTTATAAGAGAAGTGACCTCCTATAATTCTTAGGCATAGGAACGAGCTAGTCCACTTAATGGAATTACTATAGGCTATAATACATCTTTGAAAGAAGCCTATAAAACGCGGTTTCCCTTATTATATGCACAATATTTAATTTCATACACTAGTTTTTAACTAGTGTATGGATTACGGGAGGCTACTTCTCTTACAAACTTACGTGGGAAGATGCTTCTTCCATTTTAGGCCTAGTTACTATGCACTTAGTTATTACTATTTTGAATTTTATGCATGATTCAAAAATCACTACTGCATGTTTACGCGTTAGGTCATGGGCTGCGACTGAACTAATATTGCAAAGCCTACTTAAAACTACCCGCGGCTCATGGATGTTGGAATCCCGCCGCAAGCGTTCAACCGCATGCAGGCATCTTGGACACTAGGACCCACCTGTCTAGTTACTTTTCCGGACCTTCAGTAGATGCATAGTACATTTTGTATAGGTAAATTACACACCCTATAGTATAGGTACTTAGTTATTTAAACCGTAGTCTACACCCTCTTATAGGGTTAGGCAACTTAATCCATGCCCTTATTTCTAACCCTAGCTACTTAGTCTAACATAGTAGTAATTGCTTAGTGTTTATAATACTAAGACCCTTCTTTCTAATTAATACCTTTATTAAGTTAATTCTAATTAATTAATCATAAAATTCGGTATATTCTAGCAAGAAAATAGGGTTTAATCACATATAATTATTAACATTGTGATTAGGCAACCCCTAGTAGTAAGGAAGATCTACATAGGTTAAAGTTTAACAAATTATAATAACATAGGATATTATTAAGATATCTAAGGAAACCAATACTACAAAGGGCTATAAGCTAGTAGTTAAGCTACAGGAACCCTATTATTAGGACTTATGATTTAAGATAATAAAGGTAAGAGCTATTAAAGACAGAATATGGATCTTTATTAATCCTAATTTAATAATAACACTTAATTACCTACTAGAGCCGCTAATTTTAATAGGAAAGGGGACTCTAGCAGTAAGAAAAGTAATAATTACTACTTTAATTACTTTACTAGATAATTAGACTAAAGGGCCTTAAACACGCTTAAGAACATTAATATCTAGAGTTATAAGTAATTAATAGTAGCCTTAAGGAAGCTCTCTAGTAAGCGTCACCTATATCTATAGCTTAGCTAAAGAGGGATACTTTAAATATCCTTAATAACTAAATAATACTAAAGATAGCGCTTAGTGTATAGTTCTTAATAGACAATATTAAGTATTTAATAGCTAGTATTAAAGTTTATTAAAGACTATAAGAGAATACTATAATTAGTTTATTATAACACTTAGAAATAAGTATAAGCAAATAATCCTATAGCATATCTTACTTTATAAGAAGCTTAGAGAGCTTATAAGGAATATAATACCCTTAAATAAAACAATTAGGTATTACGCTAAAGTTAATTTTAATAAGACTATTAAGCAAAATCTATTAAAGGTTAACATTAATAAGTGGCTTGCTAACGCCTTAATTAGCTACAAGCAACGCTTCTAAGCAGATTACTTAATTACAAAAGGTAACTTACTAATTAAGATAATTAATAATGCTATTAGTGCTTATTTCCCTTTCATTTCTATATAAATTAATTCACTAATCTTTACCACTAAGATTAAGGGAAGAACCCTTAATTTCTACGCTATAATTACAAGGATTAGGTATCTAATTAAAGCCTAAGGAAGGTCTTAAAGCAAAGCCAGAGAGTTATTTAGAACAGAGCTAACTCTTAATAGATAGACTAAAGAAGATCTTAAGAAGGGCGAAAAGAAGCTACTTTGCATTTATTACAATAAGCATAAGGTTAAGAAGTTAAAGGACCCTTAGAAGACCTGTTAAACACTTTGCCTACTAAAGAATTAGAATGTTAAGGAAGATTAATTAAAAAAGGCAAAAGAAGTAATAAATTAATAACCTAACGATATTAAAAAGGCCTACAACGCGTGGCTTAAAGAACACAACGCGAAGGAAAGCAAGCCGGACGGAGATACTGTGAGAACAAAGGGATAGCTAGGCAAGAGGTATGGGGGCACTTATATATTGACTAAAGCTTACTAGGTCTAAGTGTGTTATGCGTGCGAGTTACTAGCTTATAGCTAGTGGCTTACTAGTGTTACGTAGACCTAGCCCTAGGGCGTAGTGTGCTTACCTAGTATACGCTAGCACATAGGTGTTATAAGTAAGCCTTATAATTATCCCCTTACTTATAGCTAGGCTCCTAAACAGCTTTTACTAGCTAGTATATAGTTACTTACTAGGTAGTAATTACTATTAAAATAATAATAACTAGTAGTTTACCTTTACCTTTATATTACTTATAACTTCCTACTATATTATGCACTTTTTCCTTCCTTAACTATAGGAAATATCCTTCTAAATTCCTATTATACCTTTAGTTTTCTTATGCTATTACTCTTATTATTCCTAAGCTTTTTACTATAAAAAACAAGTCTATTTACTTATAAAACTACGGCTATATATATTATTTATATATAGGCTATTCTAAGTTTAAGAGAAACCCCTAGCTAAGCCTACCTTACCCTAGATAAACTATTAATTCCCTTATGTTTTAATTATTAATAATAAATAAGCTAAACTTATAAAATACTATATTTAATATATTTACTATAGTAATACTTATAAGGAGGTAAATTTACTCCTTCTCCTTTATATTTTGCTTTCTTATTACTAACTACTTTCTTATAGGTAATAGTAACTATAAAGGGTAATTTTACTAACTTTCTTATTATTTTAGACTAGATTTAAACTCTTATAAACACTAAGGATACGGATATTATAGTAAAAGGCCCTGTCTTTCTAAAGGAAACTTACTTCTATTTTACTAAGTATATACTATCTCTTATACTTGCCTTTAATTACACAAATATAGCTTACTAAATTACGTTTAGTTTAACTAGTACTATAAAGGTTTAGTAAGTATATTATTTCCTTCCTTATTTACTAGCTTTTTACTTATAATTAAGTATAGTTTACTTTTATTACTTACTAGTAGTATATTATTTTACACTAGCACTTTCTAGTTACTATATATCCTACTCTTACTTTAGGGATTATAAGATTTGCTTACCCTTTTTATTTCCCTTTTACTACTTATTTACTAACTATTCCTAGGCTAACTATTAGAAAAATCTTACTACTTAGAATATATAAATAGTTTTATAATTACAGTCCTCTAATCTAAGGTATATTCCCTAGACTATAGCAAAACACTAGTGTTATCTTATAATACAATAGGTAATTACTAAGAATACGAATAATACTAAGTATCTTATCCTAAATAGTAAGGTATTATCTTATATAGGCGCTATAATTTATAGGTTTCCTATAAAACTTAGCTCTCTTTAGGTCTATTTTCCTTTATTATTTAGTAAATAGTTTAATAAGGTTTTTAATTAGAGTGTAATAGTAGCTAATAAGGCTAGGCCTTTTTTATAATTACCTTATCCCTTATTACTTATAACTTACTTATATCTTACTATGCTTTCTCCTTATTTTAATTTAATAGAAAGCCTAAATTATATATTAAGTGCTTTCTATATTTTTACTACTACTTATTAATTATATTTACTTAGCTAATCCTTTTACTTTACTAGGTATTTATTACCTTTATAAGTCTTTCTATAATCCTTAACTTCTTTAACTTTAAATTTATTATTTTTATCTTTAAGGTCTAGTATTAGTATTTCTTTATCTATAGTATTTTCCTAGTAATTCTATAGCTCTAATAAGCTAATATAAAATATATTATATAGTTAACTATACTTATTAGGTAATGCTAGTAAGTATACTTATTTACTTATAGTATTAAGTATTTAAAATAACCTAATAAATCTTAGGTTTAGCTTTTATTTTATATCCTTAAGTCTAATATTCTTTACTAATAGTAATACTAAGTTTTCTCTTTTTAAGGTTAATAGCTAGTGTTATTAGTTATAGTACTTTACCTATGCTTTAGTAGCTTTTACCTAGTTATATACTAGTTTCTCCCTAACCTTATATAGCTTCTAAATATATATATAGGCTTCTAGGACTTTCCCTTTCTTACTCTTATTCTTAAGAGCTAAATAAAACTTAGGTAAATAGCCTATAAAAGTGTAATTAGGGAAGTAACCTATTATCCTATTAATAGTATTATTATATATAAATTAAGCTATTAGAAGTAGCTTTAGCTATAGCTATTAGTTTTCTTTAATAAAGTATTATAGGTAATATTTAAGTACTTAGTTTATTCTCTTTATTTACCTATTAGTTTAGAGGTAAAACGCTATTAAAAGCCTTTGCTTTATATATAATAGGTAATATATATCTAATTAGAATTAGCTTATAAACACTAATTCTCTATTAGATATAATACCTTCTAGTAGCTTAAATTAAAGCTTAATTTCCTTATAAAATAACTTTACTAATTTAGCTATATTAATTATAGTCTTTATAGTAAGGAAGATAAAGTACTTAGTAAATTAGTTTATAATTACTAGGATTACGTTAGTTTCTTAGTTACCTAGCTATACTAGTAGTAATCCTATAATAAAATCCATTAAGATCTTTACTTATAGTTACCTTAGTATTAGTAGTAATTTAAGGCTTCTATATAAGCAGTGCCTTCTAGCTACTATATGCTAGTATACTTTATAGCTAGATATATAGTCTAAAATAGCTTTACTTATTACTAGCTACTAATAGTAATATTTTAGTAGCTTAAGAGTATATTTAGTCCTAAAGTAACCTACTAGTAAATTATTATAGTATAGCTATACAAGCTCCTATTATAAAATAAGCTCTTATAGAATAACTACCTAGTCTTTATATATTAGGAGACCCCTTATACTATATAACTATAAACTAGCTTTTCCCCTCCCTTTTACTTAGGAGTTAACCTTACCTTTATGTTTTTATAAATCTAGATCTTAGTCTTATGCTTTCTATAGTAATTACGCTAATAGTTTATTTACTATAGATTAGTAAGGATTTAATAATATAATAGCCCCTAAATCTCTTATATTACGCTAATATCTTAGATATATACTACCTTCTCCTTAAAATCACCCTTATTTAGCTAACCTATTACTAGATTTATAGTAGCTAACTAGCCTTTTACCTAGGCTACTATTAACTTAGTAAGCTCTAAGACTAATACTACGCTATAACTTCTTTAATATATTAGTACTTCTTCTTTTATTATATAGGTAACTACTATTTTCCTTTAAAGCTTTAGTAAAAGCACCTTATTTAATATAGGTTTACCCTTATAATTAAACCTTCTTAATAGTGTATTTATAGGGTTGCTTTTCCCTAGTCTATACTTAATTATAAAATAAAAAGGGCAGAGAAACATATACTATTATACCTGCCTTCTATTTAGCTTTTACTACCTTATAAAGGTTTATAGGTTATAGTAGTTTAATAAAACCTTTATAAGTATCTCTATACCTTTAATATAGTATTACTAGTGTTTAAATAACTTTACTATAGTAAGTAACTCTTAGTTAGCTATACTATAGTTATATTTAGTATTTATAAACTTCCTTAACTAAAAGGCTACTAGATACTAATAGCCCTTATTATCTTACTAAGATAGGATTCTTATTATTATAAAAATTAAGGTATTTATCTTAATACACACTACTTAACTTAGGTTATAATATTAGAGTAAAGGCACTTACTAAAAGGCATCTTTTAGCTAGTTAAATACTAGCTATTTCTTTTCCCTAAATATAAACCTCCTAGTCTAAATGCTATTTTAACTACCCTTTATTAATATATAAAGAGATACTATAATCCTAGAGTATTTATAAATAAACTATTAGTAAAAGTTATAAAATCTAAGAAATAACTATATATCCTTAAAACTTATTAGCTTCTTTTATTCTCTAATTATATTAACCTAGTAAGTATTTATTAATATCTTATTAATAAAGAGAATAAACCCTAGGAATTTTACTAATTCCTTATAAAAAAGCACTTAGAGAGTTTTATATATAACTTTGCTAACCTTATGTATTCTAGGACTTGCTTAATATGTTTAGTATACTTCTTCTTTATCTTAGAGAAAATTAAGATATTATCTAGATATACTATATAAATAGTGTTAACTAGCCTATAAAGTGCCTTATAAATATAGCTTTAAAAAGTAGCTAGGGTATTAGTTAACCTAAAAGGCATTATAAGGTACTTATAGTGCTTATAATATATATAAAAAGCTATCTTTTACTTATTACTCTCTTTAATATAGATTTAGTAGTATATATTCTTAATATTAATCTTTAAAAAAAAACAAGCCCCTTAGCACTAATTAAGGATTTTTAAAATTAGGGGGAGAGTATAGTAATTCTTTTATATTACCTTATTAAGTCCTTAATAGTTTATATATAGCTAAAGTATTCTATCCTTCTTTAGTATAAATAAAATAAGTATACTTACTAGGCTCTTTAAAGGTCTTATTTAGCCTTTCCTTAGGTTATTATTAATATATTCCTAGAGCTCTTTAAGTTTACTTTAGGAAAGAAAGTAAATTAGTTTATATAAGGGTGTAGCTCCTAGTATAAGATTAATTATATAGTTAGTTAACTTCTTAGATAGGAGACTCCTTACCTTATCTAATATAAACATATCTTTAAACTTATATAGCTTCTTAGGGATATTTTTAATAGTTTTATATACTTTTACCTTCTCTTTATCTTTAAGAGAGATAAACTTATTTTCTATTATGCCTATAATAGTATATATAATTATCTTATTATATATTACCTTTATAAACTTATAGGGAGTTAGTAGTAAAAAGGCTACCTTTCTCTTCTTAAACTACTATTCTTATAAGTATAAGTAAAGGTATACGTATTCTTCTATAAGTATATATATTCTAATTAATATAGGGCTTCCCTTTACTCTTAGGTCCTTATTAATAGCTATATATAATAGTTTAAGGTCTTTCTTTTTACCCCTTAAGTCTTAGATTATAATAGGCACCTTATAAACACTATATTAGGGAACTATAAGAGACCTTACTACCTTTAGGATAGGCACTATAGCCTTAGCCTAATTAAGATTTACTACTATTTGAGCGTAATTATTAAGATTTACTACTATTTTAATATCTTTTTGCTTATAAATAGTAACTAGTATATAGAATTAGTATCCTACTAGTACCTTAGTATCTAAGGTAAAGGTAAGGGTATTTACTTTTACCTCTAGGAGTTTCCCTAACCTTCTTACTAGTCTTTCCTTAGCTTATTATAATTATAGAAAAAATACTTTATACTACTATAATTATAATACTATTTTCTTTCTTATAGCTTATTATTATTTAGGTAAGTAGCTAAGGTCTTTTCTTTATCTTTATTCTTATCTTTTTAGTCCCTATTTAGCTAATAGCCTTATAAAGAGTTATATCTTTAATATTAAGGGGCCTTATATAGGCCCTTCTTTTCTAAATTACTTAGCTTTTACTTATTCTTTAATATTACCTCCTAGAACTATTAGCTAAGTTATATAACCTTTTCTTATATTAACCTAGTAATATTTACATATAGGTTAATATAGTCTTATAAGTTAGGAAGTAATTTTATAAAAAACATAAAAGTATAAGTCTTTTCTAGGGCTTATTCTAGGTATTTCTCTAGTAAATCTAAGTAAATACTAAACTTAATAGGACTTTAGCTCTCTTTTTACTTTATATTTTCTAGCTATATAACTATTTATATATTATAGCTTATAAAGTCCTTAAGTAAAGTAAGGGTCTAGTCCTAGAACTTATCCTAGTTATTCTTAGGGTAATTCTAACTATTAGCTAGTTATTCTTTAATATATTAGTCCTATCTAGCCTAATAGTTTATATATATATAATTAAGTATAAAAAGAATCTTTTAGTTATTTTAGTAATATTTTTCTTTACCCCCTTAAAGGCATAGTTAAGGTTATTAAGCTATATCTTATACTTCTATAGGTTTATAAAGTATTAGAGTTTTATAATATTTTAAACCTTAATTTCTTAGTTACTAAGGCTTAAGGAGGAACTAGCCCTTTAGCCCCTTTTTACTAGTTCTCCTCCTTTATAAAATTATATTAAGTTAGTAAACTTCTATTCTTACTTTTATAGTTCCTTAAGTTACTTAAGCTAAGTAATTTGCTTTCTAACTACTACCTTTTTTACCCTTATAGTAAAGGGTATAGCTTTAAATAAGGTTATAAAATATAGTATATCCCTAAATATAGTATTACTATTATTTAGCTAATCCTAAGTAATATATAGTATTATTCTAGTAGATTAGGTTAATTTTTCTCTTATATTACTCTTAGGTAGCTAATAAGAGAAGCTTTAAAATTATAAAAATAAAGGGATAGCTAAGTAAGAGATATAAGGGCACTTATATATTAACTAAAGCTTACTAAGTCTAAGTGTATTATATATATAAGTTACTAGCTTATAGCTAGTGGCTTGCTAGTGTTACGTAAACCTAGCCCTAGGGCGTAGTGTGCCTGCCTAGTGTGCGCTAGCGCACAGGTGTTGTGAGTGGGCCTCACAGATACTACATTTGCCGTTATGGAACTGTCTTTAGAGGCTTTTTATGCCTAGGGGCGATCGCGAGTAATACTTAATAGCAGTACTTTAATACATATCTTTAATAACAAACGCTAGTTTATTAACCTAGATTATAGTAACTAACTAAGTATCTAAGCTAGGTACGGAGTCACTAAAGCTTATAGCATTAGTATAGCCTAGATTAAATTAATAAATAGCTAGACCCTTACGTTATTAAAGGCGTAGTATTAACTAACCTTCTTTGCAAATCTTATATTACTTTAGCTACTTATAAAGAAAGGTATAAGGTAAGATAATCTTATAGGGATTATTATAGACCTAGTAAGAGGTAATCGCAAGATCTTTCAGACTATAACCATTAGTACATAACTATATATTAAAGGGGATAGCCCTAATAAGGCTTTTATTATTAGAAGGGATTCTTATAACCTAAAACCCCTAATAGCTATAAAGGCAAACCTTTAGCATATAAGAATAACATATCTAGGTAAGGATATAATGGATTAAGTGCTTTAAAAGGTTAATATACTATTAAAAGAGCGTAGTAAGGGTAAATGCAAGATTTGCTACATAGCTAAGGCGTAGAGGTAAATATCGCGGGTTTTATAGATAGATTTGCTGCCTTTAGGACCTCTTTAGGTTATAATATATAACCTCTTTGCTTAATTATAAGGCTATAATAAGGATTATTATATTGCTCTCTTTACTTATAAAGCAATAGGCCTCTGCTATATCTTTATAATTCCGTTAAAGACTAATATTATAGCTTATTTTAATTAATTAGAAGCGTGTTACATAAGGACCTTTAGAATTTATATTATAGTTATAATTATAAATAAAGAGACTACCTTTTAAACTAGAAAGCAAGAGGTAGAGATTACTAATAGAGGCATTATTATTAGAAAGTCTAGTCTAGCTTATCCGCATTAAAATAGGCATGCTAAGCGGTCTAGGGGGGTAATAATAAGAGTTATAATAACTCTAATAACTTAAGTAGGCTTTCTAGAGAATCTTTAGCCTATAGCCACGGAAGTAGCTATTTTGTCAAGTGGAAAACAACACCCCAAAAGACACGATGCTAGCCCACGATCGCAAGTAGCTCTAGAGCCTACACACAACAAAGAGGTTAATTAACTTGATAATATTAATCATAACAACGGCTAGGACTATCTTATCATACAGAGATATCCTAGATTAAATAGTCTATTGGATTAGAAGTGACGTCTTAAATAAATAAGGGAGGGTATAATCTTAATTTATCTTATAGTAAACACAAGTATAATCTTAGGTAAAGTAAACACAAGGTAATCTTAAGAATCTCGTAGGGTGCGTAAATTACTATTAAAGAATCTAGCTATAAGTGGCCCCTTTATAGATTAAATAATTCTCTTGCCTAGATAACTAATATTATTATCCCTTATTATAATATCCCTATCCCTAAACCCTAGCGCTTATTATTGTAATCGCGTGTTTTTAGGCGCGTATCTTACAGCATATAACACCTCCCTAGGTATGCACTAGTTACCCCTAACTAGCTATACACACTAAAACCCAAAAGTGCCCTTATAAGTGTAGTTAGTAACTAATATTATATATAAAGGGTAAAGGAATTATTTAATCTAGTACTCATAGGTCTAGGCTAATTAATCTTATATAGCTAAACTTCTTATAGTGGAAAAAGAAGTATTAAGGTAAGTAAAAGAGAAAATAAAAAAGAAAAAGAAAAAGGGTAAAGAGGTAATAAAGAGAAAGAGAGTAAGAGAAAAGAAAAAGAGAAAATCATATAAAATAAAGAGAGGAAAAGAGAAAACTAATAAAACCTCCCTAACTAAAGACCTAAATTCTTTATCTCTTAGGAGAGCTTTAGTGTCTTTAGTATTCGCAAACATATAGTAGGTAATATTAGCAAGGGGGTACGGATAGTAAGACGCTTTATATCTTACTATACTACTCTCTTCTCTTAGGTCTTATGTTAATTAAATAATCCTTAGGCACGCTTCTTCTCCTACTAGTAGGCTTTAATAATCTTAGCTTACGTTTCACAAGGGACTAAGCTAGGCAGTACTATAGACGTGTATATAGATAATATTAGCAAATAAGTAATGATTTTTCTTTATGCTACTTTCTATGCCCTAAGGAAAGGAAGGAGATTAATTATTATAGCTTATCCTACATCTCTAAGCAGTTACTAAATTATCTTTTCTTCCGCTTACTTAGCTAAGGTTCTATAGTTATATACTTATCCTTACCTAATAACTTTATAAACCCGTGGCGACCTTAGCTAATTCTCTATATCTATTTGTAGTAGCTTGCTTATTACTACTTACTATAGTTAAAGGGCTTATCCTATAGTGTTATACATTTAATCTTATTTACCTTATCAGAGTGCGTTAAGCTTTAAAGCTAAGGATAATAGCATTATCTCTTATCTAATAACAAATTAATAACACTAATAAGAATACTTATAACAAGTAATAACTTCCCCTTCCACTTAATCTTAGCTCCCCTAGGTTACTTAGGGGTGAAATATCTCTAGTGTCCTACTATATTTATCTTTCCTAATCCTATAGTATTTCTTAAATACTAATATTAAAGACTTTAGGGTTGCTAATAAAAACACAAGCTATAGGCTACTAGAAATCCTAAACACAAAGCTTATTATTTCTTACTATATTAGTATACTATTTAATTAGGTGACTTTTATTAGTAACCCGAAGCTTCTAAGGCATAACCGCAGTACTAATAGGAAGTCCTTTACTAATAGTCTAGGTAATAAAGCAAGGTATTAAGCACTTTATTGTGTTTTATATCAAATATTAGAGGTTAAAATCTTTCTAGTATAATAACTCCTTTAGTAACTAGTCTCCTACCCTAAGTTTATTTACAGCTATATCTTATAAAACTCTTATAGTTCTTTTAAGCGCTTTCATATAACTATACTTTAGGTCTAGTATATTATTAGATACTATCTAGTCTTTAAGGTATAGCTTAAACCATTAGTTAATAATTAAATCTTTACTAAAAGTGCGTAGTTATTTAAACTTAATATTATACTTATTTAGTGCATTTTAGTCTTCTAATAGTAAATTAATTACTTAGTGACTAACCTAATAGCGGATTATCTAGAGAAGGAACCCTAGGCATGTATACCTACATTCCTAGTTTCCTTTCTACTCTATTGCTAGGACTATAATTACTTTAAAATTAGAGAGGTAATTTATAAGTTACATAATCTGCCCCTATCCGTATGCGAAGTTAGCAAACCAAGTTATTCGTCCCTTATCTATGCTATTAAAATAGTATAGATATCCTTATTTCCTATTAAACACAAAAGTAATTTAATAGTTTATAAAGAAAGTGAATCCCGTAATAAGGTATTAATTACTTATGTATAAGTGAAGATTAATAGGGTTATGACTATAGCTATACTTAATATTAATAGGCTAATAGGTAGCATAGAGTCTCCTAGCTTTTAAACTAATTAATTATCGTAATATATCCATATTAAAATCTTCTGTCTTGCTAACTTTAAATGTTTAGGGTAGTACTGCTACTATTGCTTTAAGCCTACGCTCTATAATCCTCCCTATTACTATTAGCTTAAACTAGTTAAGCTAGTCTTTGCTTAGAGTCTTATAAGCCTTTCTTAGGAATTCGTAAACGTCTATTAAATAACTACGCTATTATGTGTTTATCTATCCTAGCCTAATTAGTATTACAGGGTTAAAATTGTTACTATTCTAGTAAACTTTAAATCTTAGTAAAGGCTATAGCTAGTCTTTTCGCGGATAAAACAGAGGTAGCTACTACCTATAGAGATTAACTAGATTAATTTCTATAGTACTTTCTTTAATTCCTCTAAAGAAAGGGCTTTTAGTCCTATGTATTAAAATGTAAATATAGTACATAGTAAGGCACCTACTATAAGGGAAGTAAGCAATAGTATTACTATTTACTTTAGTGTAATTACCCTTATTTACAACAGACTCCGTATACTATTCTATTTTACTAGGTAAGATTAAAAGGTTTTAGCATAGATAGTATAATTATTATAATAGGAGAGAATGCAGGAACTGTCTGTTAGTTTTTAAATTAGCGTAAATAAAGAGGAAATCTAGAAGTAAGAGTAATATAAGTAAAGGTTCTAAGGGTTAAGAGGATGTGTGTTTGTGTAAGATGTAGGTTAGATTAAATAGTTCCTATAGCCCTAATCCTATTCTTATAGCCTATGTTAAATCTAAGGGCAGTTATTAGCAGCCGTCACTAGTTACCTTCACCTCTCTCTCTATTAGCTACTAGCACCTGTCATGAGACGCCTGTTTATGGAGATTAAGTGGTTTCTATAATTTAGACCTTAATATTATGAATTACTTATTAGTAGCTATCTACTTATTAGGTGTAAATGCCTATTATATATAGTGTCTTATGGTTTAAGGCTTTCTAACCCTCTTCCTCTCCTTCTCTTTATACTCCTTAACTTATTACTCTTTATATTATTACCCTAATTAATTAATTATAGCCAAATCTCTTAATAAAGTCCGTTAGAAGCTTCCTAATGTTATAGCTATTATAAGGGCAAGCGTCCTAGAAGGCAAGCTTTTAGCAATAAAGACCGTGGACTAGTCTAATTATGCTAAGTTCTTCTCTCTATTTATTAGTAAAGACTACGTAAGTATTCTAAAGATTATTTAATCTTATATTTAGGCTAATACTAATAACTTCTATTTTGTAGTATAAGTTCCTTTTTACCTTCTAGGTTTAGGGCAGGATTAACATTAGTAATAGTAGCATTCCTCTATATACTAAGATTACTCTTTAACCTTCTAAAAATTCCCTAGAAAGGGCTTCTCCTTATCTAATTACTGCTATAAAGAGAACCAAATTACTAAAGGATTTCATAAGGAGCTACACTAAAGTAAATAATGCCTTAGCCCTTGCTATTAAAAATAAACATTACTACTTAGTCCTTATTCCTGCTAAGATAGCTTATCCTAATAGGTACTTCTTACACGCTTTTTTATAGCATCCTAAGTATTATTATGCTTTACTAGTATCTATATTTAGCAGATTAAATAGTATTTTCTATACTAACTACTTAAACTTATATATGTAGCATGTTACCTTCTTTAGTAAGCATGTGTGCTTTCCTTTCTATAGCTATATTTTGCTTTCTAGGGTTAGTAAAGGTGTATATAGTAATTATATCTAGAATAAGTCTTGTGTAGCTAGTTATAAATAGTGCTTTGCTTCTAGGTATTACCTTTAGTCTTCCTAAGAGAGAGCTCTTATGCCTTTCTTAGGAAAAGAGTAGTCTATTAATATAGCAAAGACCCTTTTGCTTAATTTAAACACTATTAATTCTAATAACTCTCCTTACTTAGTAGTGGATATGCCTCCTCCCTTCCTAAATTATTTATAAATAATAAAGAAAACTTAAAGAAATAAATTTAGTTTATAGTGTAATATTTAGGGAAATAAAAGAAAAGGGAAAAGGGGATAGGTAGTCCTATAGTTAATAAACTTATGTCTTAATTACTTAATCTTTAGTATTAGAATAAAACTTTTCTTAGTTTCTAAAATAAAAATAAAGGGAAAAATAATGTTTAATCTTATGCACTTATTAGTGCGTAGAGAATATACTTTATATTCTTTCTTTTATTCTTCTATTAGGTAAGGTAGCTACACCTTAATCCTATAATAAGGGCTTCTTTAAGGTAGGAGCTTAACCTCTTCCTTAAGACATAAACTTGCCCCTTCTTTGTTAACTATTTAATTAGACATGTTATGTTAAGCTACTAAAGGTATAATTATAGTAACTTCTTAATTATAGTTATTGTTAGTCTTCTCCCTTGCCTAGTGTTATCAAGGAGCATATAACTACACATCTGCTATTAAAGTCCACTAACTTTCTATGTCTAGGATAAACTTTTTAATATAGTCCCCTAAAATAGTTTTTATAAGGTAAACCCTATCTAGTATTTTTAGATAATAGGCTCCTAAGACTAGCGCTTGCTTATAGATACAGAAAGGTCTGTTTTATCTTATTATAAGTTTCTTCATGGTAAACATGTTAACATTCCTTCTAATATTATATACTAAAATAAGATCCCCTAGTTTTAATTAATCCTTCCTAAGAGAGGTAGCCTAGTTTTTATTAGTTTAGTTTATAAGTTGCTTCCTAAAGTTAAATACCTTTTTCCTTGCTTTCCTAACGTCTTCTGCCTTCCTTTTAAGCATTCGGACTTAAGCTTTGAATAGGTCCTAACTTATAGTAACTACTTCCTAGTTAATTAGCCTCTAGGTTAGGAATTCGACTTCTAAGGGTAGGATTAGTTCCTATCTATAAATTAAATAGAAGGCGGATTTCCTATGCAATTCGCAAACAGTAGTGCAGTCTGTAAGAAGGGCTTTATTAAGATACTTTACCTATTAGCTATTTAACTCTCCTAATTTTACTAAAGTAAACGTAAGGGACTAGTGTCTAGCTTTAACAGGGGAATTTGCCTTTAGGTTATACCTAGATATTTAGATTCCCTTAATACTAACATTTACAAGTGCTTCCTTAAGATTTCCTCGCATCTTAAGACCTCCATTATAGACTATAAACTAGAAAAGTCTAAACTAACTAATTAAGAATAATAGGAATTTTCTAATTGCTAGCACTATTATATTCCTAACTAGTATAGCCTCCACCTATCCTATTAAGTTGCATTTAGCTTCTAAGAGATACTTGTATTCGTAATTAATTAGAAGATGCTAAGTGTTAATATAAATCTTGCTTATTAGGTTCCCTAGCGTAACTAGCACAGACAGTTCTTAAGGTTACTAAGGCGCGAACTTTTAACACATCTTATAGCAAGTTAGCATCTCTTAAGTCATGTTCCAGAGTCCCTTCCACTAATATTACTATTTTGTCGCTTAGAAGACTACTTTAACGCCTTTATAACTAAGTTCTTCGTAAATAGCCTTAACTATTATATATTACTACTTAGGAATATTAATAACTAACGCTAGTCCTTTTATAATTCCTATTAGTCTTTTCTATAGGTATCTATTTTCTAGGTAGAACTTCTTAGCTCTATTATAAAGCTTCTTATAGTCCCTAGCGCTAAGATTAATTAGTCTTTAAAGGGTAAATAAGAAATTAATTACCTATTACATCTCCTATAAATAGTCCTTCTTACTATCTTCTTTTATTTTAATACTATTAAAATATAAGTTAATAAAGTCCTTAATGTCTCCTTTAACTTCTTAATCTAATTAATCTAATAGCCTAGGACCCTTTCTAGATAAGGCATTAGCAATTTTATTCTTTTCACTAGGAATATATTACACTAAAAAATTAAATAGCAGTATATAGCTTATCCATCGCATAACAAGAGCCCTAGGCATATCATTAATAGCTCTGTTAAGCTAGTGCACTAGGACTTATAAATCTGTTTCTAATATAAAGGGAACTCCGTAAAGGTAAATTCGTAGCCTTCTTAACATATAAATAACTGCTTAGCATTCTCTTTTAGTTATATTATACTTAGCCTTAGTAATAGTCTAGACGCCGCTTTTATATTAAATAGAATAGCGTTTACCTTTAATAATTTATAGTAATGCCACTCCTTATCCTAGCAAACTTATGTTTATTATAAGGATAATTTCCCTAAAGCCTAGTCTAAGATTAAGTAAAATAAGAACTAGGGCTATAGTTATTACCTTCTTTAAAACATTTATAGCTTCTTATTACTCTAGTCCCTATTCCTATTCCGTTATCTTTCTTAGTAGAATTACTAGTAGTCTTGCCTTCCACGTGTAGTGCTTAACCTAAATGCAGTAGACTCCTATTAATCTAATAAAAGATTACACTTCTAATAGATCTTAATAAACTTTCTAGTCTAGAATCTTTATTATCTTTGCCTTAGTTAGTTTTTATTTATTTATTCCGTATATAAATCCCGCGATTTTAGCTAACTTCTAGCAGAATTTTAACTTAGCTACTAACGCTATATAACTAGAGAGTTTAATATTAACCAAAACTTTATCAATATTAATTAAATACTCTATTACATATCTACGTATTCTAGGCATAATTTCCTCCTCATTATACGTCATAGTTAGGCCTTTAATAGCAATATTATCTAGGAAGGGCACGTAGATTTTAGGGATTAAGTTAAACAGGATTCAGCTAATAATCCTAATAAATTAAGCTACTAAGTTAGTAGCTCCCTATAGCAGGTAGCAAAGTCGTAAAAGGCTAATTATAGTAGAAATCATAGTTATGTCTTTACTTTATTCCACTAATTTCACTTAATTATATCCTAATAAAAGATTAATAATAAATAAGATTTTACATATTACAAAGCTCTTGCTAAATGCCTCCGCTCCTTAAGGGATTAGCGCATTATATATTATAACCTTATTATACTTAGTAGCTAATAGGATTAGGCAAATCCCTCTGTCCTTCTTTATAATAAGAAAGTAAGGGTTCCTATAAGAACCATATCTTTCTTCTAGATGCCTATACTTTAACTTCTTCTTTAATAGATTAACTAGTTTCCCTTATAACCTAAGAGGTATTAGGATAAAACTAGCTTACTACGCCTTGTGTTTAATAACCTTAATAACTTACAGTGGTGCTACTAGTAGGTTAACTTTTCCACACTTAGATAAGTCTTATACTAGCGCTGCTTCTTAGTTATAAAGAATTTCTTTAAAAACATTAACTTCCTCTTATATTAGATATTCTCACACCCCTTAACTATCTAATCTAGCCGTTCCTAGGTTATCCTAAAACCTCATGGGTTTTTACTAAATCTCCTAGTAATATACTTATTATATTTCCTAGATATATCTAAACGCGATTTTGCTTCTTCCTATTTCTTCGTTTTCTATTTAGGGTCTCCTTCTAGGGTTAACCTATTAGAAGGCACATTATTACGTGGATAAATCTTATTAGCTTTGCGTTTATACATTATATTTATTATAAGATTAGGTGGTTTTAGTTATCTTAGGGGCTAGAAATCCTCTGCAACCGCTTCAAGTTAATAGTTATAGTTTACTATCATATCCTTAATAACTTCTTAGAAGATATTAGTCCCTTCTCTAGTTATAATAAGGATTAGTACTTTATTATTATCTATCTCTGCCTCTAATCCTTTATAAACTATTTAATTCTCCTCTTTCTTTACTTTAGGATAGCTAAACATAATAATATTAATAGCGGGTTGCTAGGCTAGCTATATGTTAGTGTACTACTATTAAATACTTCCCGCAACTCTTAAGATAATAATAACATCTCTAAAGTAACACTAGGCAAAAAGTTTACTACTTCTTAAATAGTTAAATTACATTTACAATAGCCTAAAGAATAGTATTCCTAGAATTAGGCTTACATTAATAAAGTCTAGGCTAACATAGAAGTTAGTAGGTATCTAGATATTCCCTAAATATAGCTTTATCTAAACCTCCCTAATTATCTTAATCCTATATAAGAAGAATAAAGTAATGTTTATTATATCCATAGGATAGATTTTTAGACCTAAGTATCTAGCTATGCTTTTTATAATTATATTTCCTTGTGATCCTATGTTAATAAGCCCTAGGAGGAGTTCTCCTATAGGGTTATCTAGACAAACTTGTAAGTATAGTAAATCCTATAACTAGTTAACTATAGCTTATAGCTTTATAATTATATTAAGTATAAAGTTTGCTTTAGGTGAATTAATTAGTTTTTACTAGGGTTTGTTTTATTACACTTAAGTTCTAAGCCTTTCTTAGATCCTTTCCTATAGGGTAGCGTTAATTTCTAGTAGGGGTATTAGGGCTATCTTTAGCGAATTTACCCTAGCTTTTGCTTTGTTTCTCTTATTCTCTTTAAGAGCGTTCTTTATTATTTAAATAATAGAATTAATCTAGTTCTCTGGATTAATTAGTCTTAGAGTTATTTTAACCCTAAATATTCTTAAAGGAGGCATAAGCCCTAGTGTGTTCCTATTATAATAATAAATATCTTTAATACCTTTTGCTTGCAGGAGATACTTATTACTAACTACCTTTGCTAGTGTTAGCATAATATAGTAAATATCCTAAAAGGGTACTCTAAGTTTCTTCTAGAAAACCTTATTATATAGTTAATCCAAAATCCTTTATCTAACCTTACCTAGTAAATCCTTCTTTCCCTTAGTTAAGGTATTATTACCTTATCTAGGTTACTCTTAGCCTTAGTAATCCTATTTATCTTCTTCTATAACGTCCTTAACTCTTAGGTACTTTACTACCTATTCCCTAATAGCTATAATCTTTCTATTATAGTTATTTACCTTCTCTTCTTTTACATATAACTTCTTAAACTTAATAGCTAAGACTATACCTAAGGGCTCCCTTTATAGGATTAATATTACTTTAACCTCTCTTTCTAGGCGGTATTTAGCGGGGTTAAACTAGCTCTTTATTTAATTAAATATATCTTATTCCTCTAGTAATATATCCTAGCTTTTTCCTCCATAAGGACTATGCTCCTTAATTCAAGGAATTATATAGGTAATCTTACTATCCGGAAAGTATTTAATCTAGAATATAGCTAGCTGTCTTATATAATTACTAATCTAGAGGAATTTTAAAAGCAAAATAAGTAGTATTATCTAGCGCCTTGTGTTATCCCTAATTACTAAAATACGGATAGCTAGGTTATAGATAGCGAATTTTAATATCTTATTAAACCCTAATATGTCACACTTTATAGCCAAGTAAGACTTATTATTGTAGTAATAGCAACGGTTTAACCAGCGGCCTTATTTACCTATTGCATTAATTTCAAAAATACAGTCTTTATCTTAATTAAATAATCCAATGCTATTCAGCTAGTAATTCCATTACTAGTGTTATAAGTTACTATTATACTTCCTTTTAAGCTACTTTATAATGTTAATTTCCTTCCCTACCTAGGCCATAACTATAATTTTTTACTTAGCTAACTATTTTATTAAATTATCTATTTAATCTTAGTATTTAGCTAGTCTAGGAGTTATGCCCTTTTTTACTATATTATCAAAAGTAACACTCTTCTTTTCATGCTCCACAGGTTTAGCCTACGCTAGGCGATTCCTCTAGCTAGTTTAATAATTACTAAGGGTAGGTAGATTAAATAGTCTCTAACTCTTTAGGTAAGACTTAGTATTATCTAATAGGTACCCTCCTAAGTTAGAGATTTCAGGGTCCCTATGTCTAAGCTCTAGTTATGTATAAACATGCGTATTAAGCTTTGTCTAGAGTGGTTTATACTTTATAACTAGAATTTCTTTATAAGTAAACCCCTTTTAATCTATAAAGCTTAAGATTAAATACTCTAGAAGGGCCTTATAAATATAGTTAGACTAAGTTATAGTAGTTCTCTATCCTATAGGGTCTATGTTTAATATTAAAGCTTAATACTTCTATAACTAGTAATAGGTTTCTTTAATAGACTTTAGTTATATTAAGTTAAGGTCTTTAAGCTATCCTTAAGCGCTTTCTATTTAATCCTAACTTATAGCATTAAACTAAAGAAGCATTTTGTTTTTTAATTCTACCTAAGTACGTAACACTATTAGTATCTTAACTACCTATTAGACCTAGGGGTTAATATTGCGTTTAAGCATATTTTGCTAATCCTTTTTAGGGATATATATTGCCTTTATCTTAGCCTTAAAGTCCTTAATAAAGTTAGCTACATTTTCTCCTATAAACTACTAAACATTATACTTGCTTTACATTATAATAAGGGATATCTAGTAAGCTATTATTTCCCTAAGAATCTTTGCGAAGGATTCCGCGTTAAGTCTATTAAGAGGTCTAGAGGCTTTTCCTTTACTATTAAGGGCCTTCTCTAGTAAGTTATTAAAGCCTAAGCATATTAGTATTAAAACTATATTAGGATTAGATAGTTCCTCGCTAGTAGTTAGGGTATTTAGTAATAGTAATTCCTAAAGTTTCTTTAGGTAATATAGTTACTTAATAAATCCTACTTTACTTAGGTAATAGGAGTATAAAGACAAATAATTAGACATAGAGTTAGGTAATAGTGCTTTTAATTAATCTTAGAGAAAAATAGTTGCTTAACTAAAGGCTTTAATTATAAAGAAAATTTCTTAATAGAAATCTTCTAGGAGAGTTACACTTATAGTTATAAATAACCTATAAGCAAAAACTAGGATTATAATTACATAGCTCCTTGTAATTAACTATAAGACCCTAATATATAGCTAAATAATTACGAAATTAGCTATAGGGCTTAAGATTAAATAGTTTATAGCGCTAGATAGTAGTTTCTGTTCTGTATTCTTATGTCTAAAGACTCTTAGCAAGGGGGTAATAGCTTAGCTAGTGTTTGTAGTGTACGCATCTAAACTAGCCTACCTCCTTTCTAGCGCCTTTATATAATATAGTCTCCTTTCTTTAATCTAGCTTAGCTCCTCCGAATTAACTAGTCTTAAACTAGTGCCTTAGCCCTTCTAAGGTCTAAAACTAGGCTTCTAGTCTATGTTATATTATAAGGAAAACAAAATAAAGAGGTCTTTATGTAAACGGTTTAGTATTAGCTAAAAATTATAGCTAAAAAAGTGCGCTTCTAATTAATCTTAGTCTATAGCAAATTAAATAGAAAGCGGAAGTCCTAGGGGTTTAAGACCACGTTTCTTCACTAGTTTTATTAAGTAAAAAACAACACCCTAAAAGATATAATGCTAGCCCACGATCGCGAGTAGCTCTAGAGCCTACATATAACAGAGGGGTTAATTAACTTAATAATATCGATCATAATAACAGCTAGGACTATCTTGTTATACAGAGATATCCTAGATTAAATAGTCTGTTAGATTAGAAGTAATGTCTTAAATAAATAAGGGAGGGTATAATCTTAATTTATCTTATAGTAAATATAAGTATAATCTTAGGTAAAGCAAACATAAGGTAATCTTAAGAATCTCGTAGGGTGCGTGAATTGCTATTAAAGAATTTAGCTATAAGTGGCCCCTTTATAGGTTAAATGATCCTCTTGCCTAGATAACTAATATTGTTATCCCTTGTTGTGATATCCCTATCCCTAAACCCTAGCGCTTGTCATCGTGATCGCGTGTTTTTGGGCGCGCATCTTACGGCACACACTATTTATATCCTTAATTACACGCTTTAAAAGTCCCTAGATTAGCTTTTACTACATTAAGCCTTAAATAAATAGCTATAAGAAAACAAGCTTTAATAGAACTATTTACTAGAGAAGCTAGAAGCTTTATTAAATTATCTTTAAGCTTTTAGTTATAAAGCTTTCGTAATAATATGTAATAGGCTTAGGAAGATAGGTTTAAAGCTATTATAAAGAGCTTATATTAGTTATCTAGCTAGTTATATCTCTCCCACCTAATACCTAATTTAGGTACTAATAATGCAGAGAAATTACTAGTTTTTATTAAGCCACGTTACCTTTAATAAATTAATCTTCTATGCTTAAGAAAAGGACCTTTTAATTAAGGAAAAAGAGCCTAAAAAATGCCTCCTTTAGGAACTTATAGAAGACTTTAAGGTTAATAATGTAAATATAGGACTTCCTTAGGCACTAGACTCCCTTCCCCTAATTTAATAATAAGAAAATTATTATAATTACAATTAACTAGATAACAAAGAAAAGAAAAAAGGATTACAGGAATTAATTCTCCTAACTCCTCTAACTTTACCTAGCTAATAACTGGATTTTTTAGATTACTTACTGCTAAATATTAATAATTTACTAAATCCACCTAAAATAAATTATAAAGATAAAGATCTAGATATTACTAATATTAATAAAGATAACCTCCTTAAAGCCTTTACTACTACGTTTGCCCTAGGAGCTAAGAGTAAGGAAAAGCCTTATATATTAAGACTCCCTCTACCTCTTACTTATTATAATTATCTAGCTAAGCACCCTAAAGAAAAGGTATTTATTAAAGTAAGAGATAAAGAGTATAATAAAGTTATTAATAATAAGGTTACTATTAAAGTTAGTAAATTAGAAGTCTCTTTATATATTAAGATCTTAGGGCTTACTTAGGTATTTGCTTATAAGCTAGATTAATTAGGCTACCTTATAAGATATAAAGCTTAATTATATATGCTTAGGAATTAATAAGCAAAAGGGAACCTCTTTATAAGAGCTACTATATTAGTAAGCATTATATTTAGGCTTCTTATAGTAATTTTATACTACTTTAACCTTAAAGCTTATTAATATAACTTTATTATAGCTTTCCTAAACTTAATACTAGATAAGGAGGTATATTATAAAATACTACTAGGTTATAAGGATAAATAAGCTTACTTAAAGCTCTTATACGCTATCTATAAGTTATGTAAAGCTCCTTTTCTTTAGATAAAGAAATTAATTAAATAGTAAGTAAAGGATTTATATAAATCTTTAAAGATATTTATATGTTTATTAAGAATAAATTAATTATTTTCTTTTATATTAATAACCTTATAGCCTTATTTATAAAGGGAAAGTTAGCACTTTATAATAAATTTAGAGAGAGACTCTTTAAGAGATATAACATTAAGGACCTTAGTAAATTACAATAGTTCTTAGGAGTTAAAATCATTAGAGATCGCAAAAACTAATAATTATAGCTTAATTAGAAGTCCTATTAGAATAAAGCTATAATTAAATTTAACATAAAAGTCCTAAATTAGAAGCTAATAGTACTAATAACTAGTGTTTTACTTAATCTTTATAAAGGTAAAGTTAATCTAAAGGATTTAAAAAGATATTAATCTCTAGTTAGCACTTTGCTATATCTTATAATTATTACATAGCTAGATATCTCCTTTATAGCGTTATAACTATTATAGCACCTATAGTATCTAGGGCTATAGCATATTAAAGCTACAAAAAGGGCTTTAGAGTATAGCTATATATAGGTAAACCTCTTAATTAAATTTAATAGTAATAACCCTAAACTTAAAGCTTATAGTAATGCTTTATTTGCTAATAATCTAGTTACTAGAAGAAGCTTATAGGGCTATGTTATAAAGCTTTTTAAAAGTCCTATACTCTTTAAGGCAGGAAAATAAAAGACTATAATAATCTCTTTTATAGAAGCAAAGCTCCTAGCGCTATTACATTATAGTAAAGAGCTAATTACCTTTAAATAATTATATTAGGAAGTTAGATTATATCTTAGAGATAATACCCTTAAGATTAAATATAATAATATATAAATAATTTATCTTCTTAAGGAAGAATTTATTAAACTTATAACCTAATTATAATATATTAATATTTATTACTACTAGCTTTATTAAGAGGTTATAAAAGAAACCTTTAATATAACTTAGAAAGCTACTAAAGAAATAATTGTAAATAGCCTTATAAAGCTATTAACTAGAAAAGCATTTATAGACTTTAGATAGGTATTAGGGCTTATATAGTTACTAGATTAAATGCTTAGTATAAACCTAAAAGAGCAGGAATTACCTAAAGATTCTACTATAACTAATAATAATTAGATTATTACAGAGATTAATTTAATTAAATTATTATAGGATGCCTTAATTACAGGCCTCCTAAGGGGATATATTAGAATCCTACTGTAAGCATTTAACTACATATAGGTATCTTAGACACTAGGACCTACCTATTTAGTTACTTTTCCGGACCTTTAGTAAATGTATAGTATATTTTATATAGGTAGATTACACACCTTATAGTACAGGTACTTAGTTATTTAAACCGTAGTCCGCACCCTCTTACAGGGTTAGGCAACTCAATCCATGCCCTCATTTCTGACCCTAGCTGCTCGGTCCAACAGATGGAGTCTACGTGTACATGTACGTACTCCGTAGCTCGCGTAGAAGCGCGGATCTACCTTCTAGGGCAGAGGAGCGGAGGGCCTTTGGAAATTTGTCGAGCCATAGTCCAATAGTACTATACATATATCACAGGGCATGCCTGCCACATGCAGCGTGATTATTACGGTGACCTTACGGAATATTATAGGGCGTACTGCCTCTATGTAGCCCGGTGAGATACTTGCGTCCCCCTGCAGAGTTCTCGTGGATCACACCTTTACAGAAGGGGAAGGTGCGGCCCGCCATCGAGTTTTGCGCTGCTGCGGGGGGTCTCCTTTCTTTCTTCTTCTCATGGTCTTATTGTATTACTCCGTAGCATCACCTGCTTTCTCTCATTTTTCCTCGTCTCCGCTTGTCCCATCTTGCGACTCTACCTTTCCTCACCCAACAGCTCTGCATGAGACCCTCATGTCGGACACTTCCAGTAGCCCTCAGCCTGACGCAGGGAATCAATTGCCTGATACCGGCAGCTGGGATATCGGATGGATTGAGCCCGACGTACCCGCACACGTGTATAGCGATGAGGTCTGTGTAGCAGCGCTTCGTGGTCAAAGTGTCCCTTTGGACATGACAAAAGTTCATTATGTCACCAGACTGTGTGTATTGCGAGGCATTCGACATCACCCAGGCTTTGCTACAGAGCTGCGCAATTTGCCGCAATACCCCGAGTTCACAAGGGCACTCAACGCCCGGGATATAATGAGCAATGTTATTCCCGACATGAGCAACCCTGAGGAATACCCCTATTGTATACGGTATCCGGACACAGCGAGCGAGGATACGTATCGCTCGCTTGTCGCTCGGTATCCGCAGATGCGATACAATGTTGGACGAGCTTGTGCGGTTGCTGGATATCCCGAGCTGTATCATGAACTAGGCTTGCTTCCCGACATCTCCATCGCGGAAGAGGCCAGGGATAAGAGTCAGTGCCTTGAGATACTTGAACATATCTAGAAGCAACCGGTTCGCTGGCTAGTCATGGACGATTACACAAGATCAGTCAATCTTGATCAGCCTGTCCCTGCAAGATACGGCCTCAATGGAGACACCGCGGTGACCTCCAGCCTTGATTACAAACGGAGGTTCAAGAAGCCCTCAGTCGCTAACAACTTTGACCCCTGGACCAAAACATACAGCAGTAGCGAGAGTACATGTGAAAACGCTTCCGACTACTTCAATATCACCGAGGATTGCGGCATCGATGAGTACGACGGCTATCCTGACAATCGGGTGACGTCTTCCGACGATCCCTGGCATCGCAACATGCCTCGCAAGACCACGTTTGAGATGACGGAACTTTTGTGGAATCCACTCCCTTTTGATCTACCCCAGGGTAACAAGGATATCCTCATTCTCATGGCGGCCTTTTACGGGGACCTTGATAGATATGAGCGCTTAAGACGGCCCACTCGTCTGCTTCGACAGAAGCGATGTGTCATCCGCGACATATATCATAACACGATGTTTGCAAAGTGGTGGTCGAAACAGCCTTCTGATGACCTGTCCGACGGGTACGACAGTGCTATCATTGCTCGCTTTCTCATGAACAACGACCTCAGCAGAGTGACACCTGAGACCCCACAAAGCGCGATTCCGTACTGGTTCTGGTATCCTAATATAGCTAGTCCTGAAACGTACCTTGAATTTGCTCGCAGACAACCGCAAAGAAAACCACAGGTCGCGCTAGCCCTGATGGCCGGCAACTATCAATCTGCATGGGACATGCTGGATATCGAGCCAACCAAAGATCTGTTCTTGGAAGCCATGATACACCATAATCCCCACTTTCTTGAAGACTTGCGCAAGAGATGCGCCAATAGTGGGCTTTCGGACTTGGAGGAGTCTGCCCGTCGTGGGTGGCTAATTGCAGGACAACGTTCCAGGCAAGCTTGTAAGCCTCAATTTTCGGGCGTCGTGGCAAATGAAGTGTTTCCAGACGATTTCGAGTTAGCCGACACCGATATTGATCATATATATGACATCTTTGGGGTTTATGTTGACGCCGTGGAGCTGTTCGCCAGCCTTTCTGGAACAGAACTTATGCCCAAGAGCTCGAACCAGGTGCGGGATCTTAAGAAGCTTTACCATGAAATGCGTGGACACCCTCCAGACGCGCCGATCCCAGTCTCGAAGCTGGAAAATAAGTCATCGTGGCTGTACGATTCGATTAAGTTTGGTAGAGGATGGGCCGGGGATCACTATAGCATTTGAAGGAATTTTTTTGCTAGGAGGTAGTGATATTATTCCTGTGGGTGACGTCAACCAAAGATCAACATAAAGATGGTATGAGCTCTTCGTCGGGCTCTCCTAGGCAAAAGACTTCTGTGGAGTCCGCACGCCGTCAGCGTCTCTTTGAAGAAGGGTCACCTTTACGATATCAAGGTGATGAAGGCCCACATCATAATCATACGAATTATTATACCGCTCCTGGATTGCTTGCTTGTCTGGTAGGGAAAGCACGGCTTCCTGGTAAAGTGGTATAGTCATTCTGGTACCATCACCCCTACCTGGGAGCCGAGAAAAGAATATTCTGGACAATAGAATGATTGCTAACTTTCAGGCAAGATAGAGAAGTTTTGAAGCGGGGTTGTAAGTTTTGGGAGTTCAACGACGAGGCAGGAAGCAACAATACCTTTTATATTGGTAGGGTCGTTTGGCAAAGGAGGACACTTGGTTAAATGAGCATCTGCTGAACTTGCGACTCATGGGTGGAATGAAAGAAACTACATAGGATATTCGTCACCCTTGGGACCTTCAGTGCCTGTTTTTGTTCATCATAATCTTAATATTCTTTGACTGCGAATCAACCATGGCCGACACATGAGCTATCATGCACTCATCTGACCCGAACCAACTTATGATAATGATTTGTCTAGATTACTTACTTCAGTGCAGCTTATATTCGAACCCTCGCGGCACGAAAAGCGTAGGAAACAGTAGGAGAGGGCAGGTGAAACCCGACTTCTTGGTAGGCTCAAGTGACAGATCGTACGCCATGCAGGTGACAAACTCCTGGCAGACGCTTGCACCAGCGTCTCTCCTCCTCTACTTGATCAGCTTGAGTCTTTTCTTGTCCGTCGACATCTTCATCGTGCAATTATAAAGCTATATACCGCGGATGTTGCTTAAAAAAGTGAAACATCCCCATGGTTGTTTTTGAGGACTAATGAAGTAGCACGCAAGTGGTGGATTACTTTTCTAGTGACAAGTCGGTTAACCGACGCTTAGGGTTATTTGTTCCCTCGACGAGCTAGACCTTTTTCCACGCAACGCTTCCCTCGAAAGCGCGAAAAAAGACTCTGCTTGCTGTCATACAATGCTCAGGGCAACCCTGCAATTTTTGTACGTCATGCCGCATCAAGTAGTTTCAATGGCCTCACTTCCGCATTGCTGCATTGTAGAGTTACCAATCAAGTAGTTATTAACGTGTAGGAACTCTGGTTATAATTTGCGACGAAGAGATGTCGCCTTTTTCATTGTTCCATAGTTTTCTATAAAACAGTCCACTTTGCGTCACGTCTTATAGTGACGTTGCAGTTGTTGAATACTGTCAATACCTGTTGCTTGTTCCCCTTTTCCCTGCGTTTCCAGCCTTTGACCATGCCAAGTCTTGCCGTGTTTTTGGCCTTCAGCTTTGGTCTTGATAGTATACCCTCTCCGGACTTGTGTTCCATATCTGCTAGATCGGGTGTCGCAAGAAGTTTTCTCCTATTGAGGCTGACAACAACAGAACACCTTCGACCTTTGAATTTGCTAAACTACCAGGATCGTCATTGTCATTGTGTATTCCGGCTGGCGTTGGATGGTAAATCCTAGAGGCTTGATCAACAGGTTCTCCCAATGACGTTAATTTCTCTGTTATTTCTAGGTTCGCAGTCGAGGAAGCTGACGGTCTACCCCCACAAGCTATCTAAATACAATTTACCGAAAAAAACGGATCGAATTCTTCTTCTGTGCGAAAGGTACTCGAGTAAATTTTTTAAAAGAATCGTTATGGCTATGCCATATTCGCTTTTGTGGTGAGGTATCTGAGAAATGCCGCCTTTTGCCACGATTAGCAGCCAGTACCTGCTCCTGCCAGAAAATTCACAAGGGAGACAGGATGGAAGTATGACTGTTCTCTCGCTATCAGTCAAATTTGGCTGAATACAGCTACCGCCAATGATGCGACATTCGGAATTTAGGGAATAAGTGCAACGACTCAGGGCGATGCTACTACACACTTAGGCCTCGGGGCTGCTGGAGACGGACAAGCAGACAGCTATCATTTCAATACTTCGAGATCTATTGGCTTTTTACACCTCTCTCTAATTCCTTCCCTCGCACTATTGGCGGCAAGTTTCTAGCAGCAGTCAACGATGGCATTTTCCATGCTCTCCGCCACGATTCTCGTCCTCGCCATCTTTGCACCTGGATCGGACGCATCATGTAGTCCCGTGGGCTATATTTGCGGCAATAATGACTCTTCTGTTTCTGTGTGCAATATTACCGAAGCCTGGCAGTTTGCTGCCAGTTGTGGACATGAAAGATGCTGCACATACGACAGCGGTCTACCTTAGTGTGCTTGTTGGGAATAAAAAGGACCCCATGATTTCAAAAAATCATCAACGCAGGGCGTTCGTCATAACTGCCCATGCACCATTTACGACAAAGCCCCGAGAGCCTGTTTGCGATGCCTCGATAAGCCACGACGACAAATTTTGGAAAGCTAGAGGTCTTGTTCGAGGAGAGGATGAGCTATCGTTTCAAAGCGTTGCAGTACGTACCCGGCCAATATACTCGGATGTTTGGGCAACATACGTTCCGACTTTGACCCAGTCTAATAAAACAAAGCTGGTTGCCTTTTGACTCTGCTGACGGTGACGATGTTTTTGTCGTGGCGACCTGACCAGTTTATCATATTCAAGCACGTGAGGAGCGGTTTTACGGAGGTACGCGAAATCTGGCTGCCTTGTCCGGGTGCCGGGTGACTATGTTTCTCTTTCACAGAAACCAAAAAGCCAAACTGGTCGTCGATGCCGGGACCCCCGACCCAACCTAAACCAACCCGGCTTGGTGCTCAGACACAGACAAACGTGAGCTGGGTGGACTTATTAGTATACTAATTGCAGTGTACAAGATGTGACGTGTGTTAGGCCGCCTCGTTGGAGACCATGATTTGCGCTTAAAAAAAGTAGTTAGTCTACAGAACCACTTGCATGGGTCAAGTCTCATTAGTAGACGTAGTACTCTGCAGCTCGTGATACAGTTTTTCCGTCCAATCGAACACGTTGTCGTATTGGAAGCCTTGCGCTACGAATAAGTTGTTGAATAGTCGGAGAAGGAATGCGTAATTCGGCTTAGTGGCATGCTGTAGTGATCGAGTGTACACTATGTACGAGGCAAATTCGTCTGGTAACCCTTTGCAAAGATCGTCTATTGTTGACTTCTTTTGTTTGATCAACTCCGTTCGCTCCTTATCAGTCGATGCCTTTAAGCCCTGCCACGGCAGCGAGCCACGGACGAAGTACAGAAGCACATAGCCTAAAGATTCTAGATCATCGCCCCTAGATTGTTCTGCTTTCTGTTAATGTATGAGCGTTGTAATTGATGGATGCAACCTACCAAGTCCCTTGTGATTATTGAGGCTGGCATACCGAGCAGTGCCTCCAAAAGGTCGGTCGTCCCGTATTCCATGCCCCTCAGCTGCATCCATATTTCTTGCGAGGCCGAAATCAATCGTGTAAAGTATGTTGCCATTATTTCCAACTCCCAGGAGGAAATTGTCTGGCTTAATGTCACAGTGTAGATAGCCTTTGTTATGAATGTGCTGAATTCGATGAATAGCTTGCTCGGCAATAAGAAGGACCGTCTTGAGAGAGAATTTCCGATCGCAGTAATTGAAGAGGTCTTCCAGAGATGGTCCGAGAAGTTCGTGCACTAAAACATAGAAGTCACCTTCTTGGCCAAACCACCAGACTCGTGGTATGCCAACGGCGCCAGACAATTTAGCATATGTCTTGGCTTCATATTCAAGTGCCTCAGGGCCGTCTCGTATAGGTGTGAGTTTGATCGCGACCTCTTCTTTTGTCTCGGTATCGATCCCTATTTTACCCACATTAGCTCCGAGCAGACGTGATAGGAAAGAGAAACGTACCAGCGTAGACAAGACCAAAGCCTCCTTCTCCAATCCTGCGATCGACACGGTATCTTCTGTTGACAAGAATATCCTGCAATGAAACTCATGTGAGAGGGCTTTAGCATAGGTTTTGACGGACAAACTTCATACCTTCATCACGGCACAATGGTGTCATGGCAAGACAAGTAACAAGAAAGTTGAATTGAGAACCAAAGGCGCACGCGGGGGAAGGGAAGAGGGGTTGCCAAATATAGGTTAGCGCGACAACTGGCGGGGCTGAGGTGAATCTCAACCAACCATTTTGCAAGTGCGCACATTTGTCCATTCCGTGAACTCCGCGTTTCAACGAAGCAGCTTTGCATTCACGCTCCTGCACGCATGATACCTTGCACATTACAGACAGCCAGGCGGCTAATGGTTGGCTAACCGTCTTTCTTCCGCAAAACCACAATCCCCTCATTGGAACACGATGCGCTCTCACCGAATAGTGCTGCTTGCGGATGACTCCCCTGGCGCCTCTTAAGGCGGCCGCCGACGACGACCTTGGCCGTGGCTATGCTTCTCGTCAGTCAATCTTTCCCATCGCCATCACCCATGGCGAGTAAACAAATTCGCAAACGACGGATCGGAAACGACATCGCGCAAAACGAACACGCTGCAAAGAAGCGTAAATCGACAAGTACTCAAGTTGTCGCTCCCAAATTCCCCCCGGCTTTTTACGACGAATTATCCGAGATACCCCTAACACTCAACGTCCTGCTGGAGTTGGATCAGAGGAACGACGTAGGAGCAAAAACAGAAAAACGAACCAGCCTCGTGGGTTCACTGCCCAAGGATCTCCCTCGATTTTCAAGACGCGGTGGCCCAGATCTGCAGCGCCTTAGAAACGTAAGACAGCACGACCAGTTCTAATTTACGACTAACTAACGTGCATTAGTTTTCAAGCAAGACACGAAACCCTTTAATAATGGAAAATGCTCGGTCTAGTTCCAGAAGTCGACAGACGCAATCAACGAGAGCGACAAGTGTGACTTCTAGAAGCGGCTCATCGAGGTATGGGAAGGAGTTTGAACAACACCTTCGCGACCACGGTGTATATATGAACAACCGAAAATCCAAACCATTGAACACAGAGGAAGCAAGGGCCAGGTTGGAACAGAGCCGTGCGTCATTGTCCCCGTCACAATTCACGGCGGAACAATTCGAGACATTCCAGAGGAAAAACGAAGATGTTGTATTCGAATCTGATGTCATGGCCGATGTCATTCCCATCATCTGTGGAAGTTGTAGCATTCCTAGCAAGCAGAATGTTCTCTTCACTGAACTTGCACCTCTCACTACTAGCAACGCCGTAAGACCAAAGCCAGATCACTTTGATGGCGCTGATCTTGAAGACCTTGATGTGGAGGTAAGAAACGACAGCGAGGTCAAGCAAAAAGTTATTCCTACGAAGCACCCCAGTGTTCCAGTGGCAGCAAATTTCTTCATGGAGGCAAAAGGACCCGACGGGAATGCGTCGGTTGCACATAGGCAGGCATGCTACGACGGAGCATATGGCGCTCGTGCCATGCACGCTTTACAGAGTTATGGAAAGTCCCACCCAGAATACGACGGGAATGCTTATACCTATAGCTCAACGTATCATCCCGCTACTGGCACACTTCAACTATATGCTCACCATGTCACGGCTCCGAGCCCCACTGGGGAGCGGCTGGAGTACCACATGACTCCAACAGGGGCCTACGCTCTAACACATAGCCGAGAATCGTTTGTCCAAGGGGCCGCTGCATTTCGAAACGCTAGGGATTCAGCAAGGCGCCACCGAGATCACTTCATTCAGGCCGCAAATTCGCGTCACCTGGGTCGAGGAGTTTGGAGGCAAGACGAGAATGGGCAAGATACACCTGATTCTCTCCAGGGACAAATCACCGGTACCTGCGACCATAGCCCTGGAAACGATCCGAGGACATCCGATGCATTGCAGTCTTCGCAGACTGACGATGAGACCCTGAATCCAAGCCAAGCACTAACTATATTGGGGAACGATGACCCATCCTTGAGTTTTGCAACAAGTCTCACATCTAGCTGTGGCAATGAACCGATTTCTCGATCTAAACGCCCTAGAACACTTAGTTCACCGGAAAATTCTTGGGGCCGGCGTTCCTCTAATAGCCGTGCGCGTATTCCCACGGATCAGCTAGCGGTGGAGGGGCCAACCACAACGGAATCGTTTCATTCTTCCAATCCTGGAATAGGCAGACAACTAGAAACAGAGTCACAAACATAGTGCCACATGTTGAGGTCATAGTGTTAGCAGACTACGTTGACATTGGACGTTGGCTCCAAAGACTTCAAAGGGGCAAAATGAAAAGACGAAATACCACATTTTTTAGCTATCCTTTGATATAAGGCAAGGTCTGCCAGTGGTTTCATTTGTCTCTTACTCTAAGTATCATGCCAGATTGTGTGGTGGCGTATTACGCTGTTGTAGTACTTTTCACGAATGCGACAGTCCTTCTGAACCTCCTCACTCCTGACTCTTTGTACTGAGACGTGACGCCACACGCAGCTACTTAACTTTGCGAGTCGCCGTGCACCGAGTCACCTTGCAACGTGATTTTGTGCACTAGGTTGCGCCTCTGCTGGCCTTTGTTCTACTGAGCCAGGAGCGTGATGAGCTATCTACAATGGACTCTCGCTGGGCCGTTTCCACCGAGCCACTGGCTTTGGTCCACAACGCTGAACCACCGCCGCCGAACCATCTTCGCTGAACCACCTGGTAGTATCAAGGTACAGAAGTGCAGGAAATTTCAACCCCAGAGTCAGCTTCCTTATAGATGCTGACGCCTTCTGGAACGCCGACAACCCATAGCTCAATAGGGCGTAACCGACCTTCACTGTTGACGGTTCAAAAGTTGACGAATTCCCGTTGCGACTTGCGCCAGACTTTGTTCGACAAGTCTATCGAGGTCTTCGAATTACATTGCCTCGTTGTATTCATTGTCTCAACCCATGAAAGGGGAAAAAACACACAGAGTAGTCACCTGTCAAACGCCTCTCGATCACCTTTAAAACGAATATCTGGTACCTATGACCACACCCCCCCCTCTTCCATCGATTTCTTCCTCCAGGCACTCAAAAAGGCGCCTGCAGAAGTTTTCTTGCCCCAGAACACTGCGCGATGCCTACGCCGGACTCAATCACCACGCGCCCGGCATATGAACGCATCTTCTTCTTGTTGTTGTTTTTTAACTCAACTTTATCAAGGACTCACTGCTCTTTCAAGACCACGCACTACGCGTTGACTGCTTTACCGCGAATTTGCAGGCGGTACAACGGGTAAGCAGGCAAAAGAATCATTGCTAGATATAACGGCTGATCTGCAAACCTTGAATTGACGACCTCGACAGCCAAAAAGGGAAGTGCGCACCTCTATTATAGTAGCTGTGATAAATAAGCATATGCTTAACAGGTGGGTCCACTTAATGTATAAACCAACGTTCATCCACAAAAGCAGACTAACTCCACGTAGGGTTAGTTTGCTCTCTCAAGCCAACGGGCGGAAGCAAGTTCTCACCTAACCGAATCCCCCATAAAAGCAACACAGCTGGGTTCAAGCCTTGTTGCTGCGCAACGGTGTCCCCACACCTAAACAGATAAACCCCGGATTTTAAGGAGGTCCCGACCCAGTTCAGTCTCGAGTTGCATTATTATTCATAACCCATATCCGTCCATGTCAGAACGGAAAATGGCAACTCGTGGCATTGAGGCTCACCTTCAGCAGCTGTACATTAGTGACGCTGCCAGTCAGGATTACATAGCAAAGGTAATTCTATGACATAATTTGTACAAAACATCTATCTGCTTTGGAGCTAACCTAGATAGATAAAAATCAGCCCAGCAGTGGTAGCGTTTAATGTTTCAACTCCACCAAAACTCCCGAAAGCCGTCGTACAATGCCAGAAAAAAGACACCTCTTCGACGACCGCCCGCGAGGCGTTGCTCTCGAAACCGCCGAGTCGAAACAACTCCGGTGTCGAGGCGCATGGCAAACCTGCAATGCAAGACGGACTTGCACGTCTCAGCAAACAGCCTGCTACAAATATGCTGCACTTGGGAATGTTCGAGATCGGCAAACCGCTGGGCAAGGGCAAGTTTGGCCGTGTGTACTTGGCACGCGAGCGCAGTAGTGGTTTTGTATGCGCATTAAAGGTTCTGCACAAGAACGAGTTGCAACAAAGCCGCGTTGAGAAGCAGGTGCAGCGTGAGATTGAAATTCAGAGCAATCTAAGACATCCTAATATTTTGAGGCTATACGGTCATTTTCACGATAGAAGGCGCATTTTTCTTATTCTCGAGTTCGCCGGTCGCGGCGAGTTATACAAGCATCTACGCAAAGCGAACAGATTTTCCGAACCAAAAGCGGCACATTATGCAGCTCAGATGGCAAGCGCATTGCATTATTTGCATCGCAAGCATGTAATCCATCGCGATATCAAACCTGAGAACATCCTTATCGGTATTCATGGAGAGATCAAGATCTCCGACTTCGGTTGGAGCGTGCATGCACCTGGTAATCGCCGGAAGACTTATTGCGGAACACTCGATTATCTACCGCCAGAAATGGTGTCCGCCGTGAACTCGGATAATTCGTACGACGGCAGAGTTGATTTGTGGGCTCTCGGCGTACTGACCTATGAATTTCTGGTGGGTGAGGCACCGTTCGAAGACACACCTGCCATGACTTGCAGAAGAATTGCCCGGGCAGATATGGAGATACCGTCGTTTCTTAGCGTCGAGGCCACGAGTTTCATCAAGGGCGTAAGCATCCGCGAATCCTCTCAACAATCCTGCAAAGCACTTACACTATTTCTAGTTGCTTGTAGTAAATCCCGAAAAACGGCTAACGCTAGAACAAGTCCAACAACACCCTTGGATTCTGAAGCATTGTCGATAGTGTGAGACAGGTGGAAGATCAAGGAACCTCTGATGACCGATGTGAAAACATCGTTCAGATTCAGAGGGAGTTCGGTGGTTGGGGTATCTCTAATTTCTCAATTGTGGAATAGAGCAAAGTGACAGGATCCCAACACAATTGTCAATCAACGATTCTGGTATGTTCGTCATGATGAAACTTTCAAGCCTAGGCCGCAGAATTTTTCATCTGGTGCACCGTTTGATAAGTTGGACGCATGTGGGAACTTGAAGTGATGGCAGTTTTCGATTGTACTCCAGGTCGAATCGGCCCTCCCACATAAATTCCAAACATTGGATGTTTTCACGGCCAACCCGACCAATTGCAAGCAGTAGCCGCGTGAGATCGTGAGGCGTATGTCCGTGAAGACGCCGAGGTCAAAGAGATCAGCTCAGGTGGCGGGCTGATGCGCAGAGCGCGGAATGAAAGAAATTTCTTCCACGGATATTAATAGGCAAAGAAGGGTTGTAATTTCTCAACAATTGCATGCCAAGAAAGTATGACTAATTGAAGAAGGTGGGGCCAGTCCCGCGCGACCGCGCGACCGCGCATCTCGGCGCCGTTCCTTGTTCTCGGCCTTGAACAGTTTCGTCCATATTAGCGTACATTTTCTCGTCCGCGAAAGGGAGCCTCTATCTACAGTACGTGTTACTTACCACCCATCAAATGTCAGTCAGCAACGAGGACCGTCTCCCTCCAATGTCTCAGTCCCATTTCTCCAAGTTTGACAATTTTACACCCGATGACGACGCGTCATTCGACCATGAGTTTGCCCCTCGCCTCGTCCCAAAGCTGGGTGCCTGGCTCCCAGATATACACTCAGGAGCGCACTATTGCAATGCGCCAGGAGTTGAAGTTGCATTACTTTTCTTCTCAGTTACCCCCGCTAGGCGATGTCGACGAAGACCTCACCGAGGAAGAGAAACTCGAGGGATATCAAGACCTATGCCGTGAGGTTCGTATACCTCCGAGCGACTCCATCGCCGAATGCAAGAAGCAGTTGAAGAATACGCTTGTTAATATCGTAGACCTAATCGATGCACGACGGATGAGCAAGGAGGTCAAGATTTGGCATAATTTCGAAGCGTTCCGCGAATACACTCTCCAGGATGAACACAGAGTCAGTATGGATGAAGCGAAAAAGGATGGGGGGTACCTGGCGTCATTGCTGCAGCGCCTCCGGGAGCCAAAGTCGTGCAGAAGAAAAGTCAAGAGGAGGGATGGCCGAGGCCCTGGAGTGATTTCAGGGCGTGTGCTTAAGGAACGACCTTTGTGAGCTAGACAAGCTCTGTGTTGACCTTCCGGCCCAGATTGCTGCCGAATTGACTTCTTGGGCCGATGGAAAACACAAGAATGGGATGAGAGAAATTTCAGAAGCCAGGCAAAGTACACTAGTGGGGATCTAGCGCGGTGGCACCTTAGAGAGAGTGTTGCTATTCGGAGCTGTGTTTTCTTGCTCACCGTTGCTCCTGCTAGGTGCACCAGGGCGAGCAACACTGCATAGCATAGCCTTGAGAAATCACGGGACTGTTTTTATTGCCAGGGAGTGCTGTATCAATTTGAGCCTTGTGTTTTAGCTGTTACTGGATGTAGGTGGTGGCAAAGAGCGATGAAAAGAGAAGATAATATTGGAATTGCTATCTAGGAATTCCGAGTCCAAGAGAGGGAAAAAGGAAGCTATTATAAGCTTCAAATATATCCACAAATGAATCTAGGTCTTTAAGCGAAGCCTACGATAAAACGTGATAGCAAACGCAATGCGAAAAGCTGTATCGTCAAACGAAGAGGGGGAGACAAGAGTGGTGCCTTAGATGTGAGGCTGCCATGTGAGGCTATAAATATCTTTAACATTAGCGATCATTTGAGTGATTTAGAAGATTTCATCTGGTGACGTCTAACTCATCTTGCTAAGCTTGCCTACCTACTTTGGACCATGAAATTTTCTAGTCTGGCGCTCATTTGAAAGACTCGCACCCCAATTGCGCCTGTTGCGAAAACATGGTCTCGGACACTGATCTTGGGCGTGCTCATGTTTTCCACAAATACCTCTATCAATTCGCCAATAGCTTGAACCTTCAGGTGATACTTTTTGTTGGCAAACACGGGCATTTGCACGCGCTGGAGGGTGATCCAGCTTCCATCTGCACGACCAAGAACAAGCCACCCGGAAACATCGATCCCGGCGTAATATCCGTGATAAGTGTCTGCACCGCTGCCTACTTTCTTGGCGCGAAAAATTAGCCCTGCGTTGCCGCTGTTCTTCTTAGTAAGCGTGATATCTGTTTCCAAGATGAAGTCTTTGATCGTGGTGTCGTAAATAGCTTTGCCACTGTTTGCCTCACTGACAAGAAGCTCACCCGAGCCAGATTTGAAATCTCCGTCAAAAGACTTCCAACCAACCATATTCTTGTTGTCAAACTTTTCCAAGAGGACGGGCTGGACCATGAAGCTGTTCACTCGCGCGCCGGTCTTGAAGACTCGCACACCAGCTGATCCTGCTTTGAATGTACTGTCCCTGAAACTGATCTTCGGCGTCTTCGCATCATCAACAAACACTTCGATCAGGTCCCCCACTGCTCGGACTTTCATAGCGTGCATCTCGTTGGCCGCAATATCGGCGTTCGCCGTGGCCAAATTTCGCCAGCTACCATCAGCACGACCAAGGACGACTCTTCCACCCGTGTCAATGCCAGCATAATAGCCATGGTAGGCATCAGGACCATGTCCCAGGTCGGTAGCGCGGAAAATAAGGCCAGCATTGCCGTCGCTAATTTTCGTGAGCGCGATATTCGCTTCTAGGACAAAGTCCTGAAACGACGCGACGTACACCGTTTTCCCACTAGACGTATCGCTGGCAACGATTTCAGAATACTTGACATCGAATTCGCCGTCATAGGTCTTCCAGTTCGCCATATTGGTGGCAAAGTCGTCGGATACAGCCAAAGACACTGCAAAGTGATCCACAATGGCGCCGGTTCGAAAAACTCGCACTCCAGCCGAGCCTCTCTTGAAGGTTCCGTCTCTAACGCTCAACTTGGGGTTCTTCATATCCTCGACGAAGACATTAATCAAGTCTCCCAAGGCCTGAACTCTGATGTGGTACATTTGGTTAGCACTGATAGAAAGTTGAGAACTGCCAAGAGGGTTCCAAGTTCCGTCGGCTCGTCCAAGAAGGACTTTTCCGGCAGTGGTGATGCCGACATAGTAGCCGTGGTAGGCGTCAGGCCCATTACCGAGCTCAGTGGCGCGGAAAACAAGACCGCCGTTACCGTCACCGTTTTTATTCAGTGCCACATTAGCATCCAATATAAAGTCGTCGAATAATGCGTCATAAACCGCCTTGCCGCTGTTCGCATCGCTCACAGTGAGTTTATTAGACGTTCCGTGGAATGTTCCGTCAAAAACTTTCCACCCAACCATGTTCTTGTCGAAATTTTCAGGGACGACCGACGTGGAAAGCGGGACCTTCCCGTCACATTTGCCGAAAAGAGGCTGGCTGGTATGGTCGGTCAGTACTGTGTTGGTGTTTACTTCGAGGAACAAAACATTCAAATTTAGGTGATAGCCCTCATGTACTTACCATCCTAGGCCGCAATCAGATGGAAGACTTCCACAACGGCCGTCCTTATTACAACAATTCCCATACACGACACCGCAAGTGTATGCGTTTTCACCACCGCAGCTACCGTCAGTAGTGTTTCCAAATGTCCAAGGAAGAGCGCTCTCGCTAGCTGGCGGGCCAGAAACAGTTGTACACTTTCCAAAGGCGCAGTCGTCAGGTCGGCAGAAGGCTTCGCCTCGGCCACACTCACCCTTCAGGTTGCAACAATCGCCCCAATGTCCGCCGCAACGCCGATTGCCATGCTCGGGGCCGCATTTGCCATCCGTGCTAAATACTTCGTGGCCTGGGCAATCACCTTCGTAGCAGATACCAGGGGCACAGTCTTCACTATAAGCAGCGAATTCCGGCCTTGTAAGCATGGGTGGGCACCTCCAAGTCGCCTTTGGTGTAGATGTCATGGCATCCTTGATAGAAGTCTTGGTGGCACTTACTCTGAATCACCGCATGTCCATGTCTTTGAGTTACAGCAGGGTTTTTGTGTGCCGTAACATGTGGCATTGTTGTGTTGAGGACCGCACTTGCCGTTTTTCGCCCTGAGTGGCTCGATTTCTAGCCTCATAGTTTTCGTTAGCTTTCCGGTCTCTCTTTAGAATACAGCAAAGGGGAATGACTGACCTCCCTCCACGCAGTACAGTGTCATAGGCTTAATGTTTCCACAGTCGGGATGAATCTCAGGATTTAGAGACAAGAACTCCTCGACTGTAATATCAACTCTCTCTGCCATTTCCGTACATGTGTAGTAGTTGACTTGTTTTCTGGTATGTGAGTAATCATGGCAGACGAGATCACCTGCTTGAGGACCATCTGGGCCAAATTGAGGATTCAAAGGTGGTGGTTGAGGCGGCTGGCTTGGCTGTGCGGCCGCTTCCAAACCACGGGCCTGAATACCCCCCCATGTATGCGGCTGGCAATCATTTCTGGCCTGGGTCAGTCTGCCATGAGAGAGGAAACAAAGAACAACGGGAACAAGGGAGAGCAGGCGACTTCGTGAGCGGAACATGACTTGGATAGATTAATCTTGAACAAGATATTCAAATGCTGTAGGCTGGTTTCTCAATGTCAGAATACCTTCCTCGCTGGGCTTGACTAAGTATTAAAAGGTCATATTCCTTTTTCTCCTCATTCCGTCGGTTAACGCAAGCGTTTCGTCTATTGCTGACATGGGAGAAATACAGTGTTCCACTTAACAAAAGGTTAGGGTTCGCTTTCTTGACTGCTAGACCAATCCATTTTTTTTAATAATACGAGATTGTAAAGGACAGCGCAAAAATTTTCATTCAAGGCCGCTACTGCATGTACATGAAAAGCCGGTAGATTAGAACGAATCGTTGATTAACGGTGATTAACGTCCTTGGCCCCTGCTCTCATGTACGGAACCTGCATATCTACAAAGATCAGCTAGCCGAGTACGCGGCCCATGCAAGTCCCACGCAGCTTTATGCGTCGGCGGTAGCGGCCTTTGAAGGGTCTAGAATAGGATTTTGTTGCCGTTCCATGAGGTCAATTTGCGCCTCACGAGTCATCCATGACCGTTGAGTGGATCACATACTTCCTCTAGCGCTGAAAAGTCCTCTAGTAATGCTTGCACATTTATGCAATAGCTTCCAAGCTTAGAAAATCGCGGCGATTACGCGATTCATGCGAATTCACGAAGTTTAGGTCTAACCCTGTTTGATTTACACGGGTATAAGACTAGGGTCATTCGGCCAATTATAAATTGTCCCGTAGATTAGCGTAATAATACGTTTGTAGGTATATATAAGGAGAAGGGGATATACATCATTCTGACATGGGTTTGCGCGCGTTTTCTCTCCGAGTTAATGTCTAGACTATACAAAAAGCACGTCTAGCGACTAGCTTTCTCTCAATTTATTTTTCCTCGTAAGATCATCACATATTCCGCAGTACGAGCCTCACTCTTCAATTCCCACTCTCTCCCGGTCAGCACGTCTAGACTCGGCCATGTCTTCCACCCCGAGACAGCTCGTGGTTCCCGCTCCCGAGGCAAGACGGCTCCGATGGACCCTTCCTGCGCCACTTACTTCAGCTATCTCTGTTTTAGAAAATTCTCAATTTCCAGATGGACCAAGAGAGCCTTACTTTCAGGAATCTAGGTTAACATGGCATCCTATATCAGAGGAGCCCATGTCCCTGCCACTACAGCCAAGCATTACCGTTAAGATTTACGAGCTAGACGTTTGGGAAGACCAGTGGGAGGAATATCATGAGCATGCAGATCCTAACGATCCAGACTGTGTCTTTGCTCCGTCGGATGATGAAGGTCCTGGCGAGTTACTTGAGTGCTGCGGTGAACAGCGACCGAAGGCACCGCCACCCGTTGTGGTTACTGCGTCAAAGAAAGAATATATAACCGTCCACGACTATGTATCTACGGTTCATTCTTATTTGCTAGAGCACTTTGAAGATGTACTCGCAGCGGTAAACGTGTGGGAAGGTGGCAAACCACCTGCAGACCAAAAACTAGTGGTGAGCTACGTTAATCTTAAACGCTTGTACATTCACGACGAAAGCATGTACCTCCCGACCGCCGGTGCTTAGTCACAGCCTAACAAAGCGCCTTCGAAGATAAGTCTTGGGGCAACTAGACGACGCAACGAGCACAATAACCCAATAAGGGAGGGATCGGACAAGCAATAGCCTAATTGTTGGTGAGAAGGGGGGCTACTAAAGCAAGAAACTAGCTTATCATGTATTTTTATTGCTACACGCTTCCATTCAATTAGGGCAGTGGAAATAAAAGCTCGCCATGTTGCATATTCCATCATGGTCATATTTCGACCCGGTGACCTAGAGAATCCGTTCAAGCGAGTAAACTCCCATTCTGAAGATATTAATCAAGGCTTTGATCCAAATGCGTTAGACCGAAAGTAAACCCTCGCAGCGAAATATTAGAGACAACACGTTCTTCGCGGTCACCTTCCCATCGATGGCCAGTAGATGTGAAAGCAAACAACTGCCAAGATGGATTTGGCTAGACCGGCTCCGGCGGCATATGAAAAAAATGAATTAGCTTGCTTGGCTTAGATTATGCCAAGATTCAGCCGAGTCATACACTAAGCTAACGCCTATGGGGCCTGGGTGTTTTTGGAGTTTATCATGAGCCCTTAAATTTGGAGTGAAGGAAAAAAGTCCGCCCATGAAAACAATAGATTGCATGCAAGTAGATGCAAGTAGAATGTAAGTGCCTAAAAAATCACGCCTGATAACCTTGGCTTATAAATGTTGTAATGGGGCTGTATTCGGCTGAATTTCCACTCCAACTCTGTAACCTCCTTCTTTTGTCCCCCGTGCTCATACAGACCTCGACTGCAGGCTAGTGTAATTGGTGCGATGAGCCGTTTCGCTTTCACGTGGCAACTGCTGGCCCTTGTTCTGCTGCACCAATTTAGTCTCGTTGACCAACACTGCGCAAAGGCACAGTACATCCAAGGATGCGTGTCGAATCCGAACCGATGGGGTGGTCTTGACTATCACTATCAACCGGACCTGAATTCTGGATTCAAGCAATGTGTGTCGATGGCTCCCGAGGCCGTATTCCTAGAATACAACTGTTTTTACATGAGGGACATTTGCAAAAACGCCGAGAATTTCTACGCCAGTGCAAGAGGCCAGCAATGGTACCAGAGCCGCACCCAATTCGGATACGATTTCAACACAGGCCGCCACGGGCGATCAAACAAGCGCCGAGAGCAATCCTGTCCAACCGGCCGAGGTAATAACTGGATCAAATCTCACACATGTCCTGAAACCGACCAGAGGGAGATATGGCGTCACGACGGCCCCTGGATGCACAAGGATCTTGAACCTACGGCTAATGATGGCAAGACGATCAAACACGAACGCGACAGCAATGGCAACATTATTAGGCAGTCGGGGATCCGATACTCTTGCGATGAGTTTCCTCCCGCCACTTGGGTGGAAGGCGGTAACGGCAACGCCGTCAGTGGCAACGTACCTTGGGGAGGAAACTCATTAACTCGCTGCGCCGCCATTCGATGCAAAATAGGCGTCAAGGCGGAACAAGACTGGCAGGGATCAGCTCATGGACGGTTGCGCCAGATACTAAGCAACCTGATTGACAAGAGGAATGCCGCCAACGGAGCTAATCCGCCCTACCCTTATTTTGACGATGACGACAGTATCGTTTTCTTTAACTTTCGCATGACCAACGATCCACGGAGCGGTGTTGCTGCCAAGATTTATACATACACGGATCCATCGTTGAGTACTGTGCAGGATGTGATTGGAATCTCCCAATCCAAGCGAGCATTGCAACAAGAAAGTTTTCTTGACTGGGCCAACACTGTCACAATGGACGAGCTCGTCAAGATGAACAATGTGTCTGAGTATCTGATCTTCACAAATCAAACGGAGTTTACAGACCCGGGGGTAAGCTCACAGCTCAATTTTGACTCTCAGTTAGACTTTGACAGAGACATCAGTAATGATGGAACTGCCGCGGCTGGAGAAGACAGCGGTTTTGATTCTCGAGTAGATGCTATGAGGGGGAATCACTCTACTATGGGAGCTTCTTCTCAAAATATGGCTTCTAGCATAAACAACTACGAGATTAATACCCCAGGACAGTCCGTGGTTACTTCCCACGCGGACATTCGCAAAAGCGGCACCGAAAATCATCCAAGGAATAGCACAAATTTCGTGGGAAACTCTACTTCGGAACTTTATCGAGCTCGGAAAATTGTCAAACTTGCAATGAAGAATTCAATCCAGTTGAACGAGGCACGTCTGTCCAATCCACGACGAAACAATTACGGATCAAATTCCGGCAGCACTGCTGGGAAACGTTCACTCGCCAGAAGCCTCATCTCTGAAACAGAAAGTCATCCCTTACTGACAATAACTGAAGAGATCGCCGATGCTGCCGCGCTCGTGTCCGAGGCTGACGCTTTGCACGACAGAGAAGAGCTCACGAAGCGGGATACTGCAGCAGGCACGTACTGGATGGAACATATCAGTCGCAAGGGAACAGTTCCTTGGGGCGATGACCCAAACTACAAGGTAGGTCGTCCAACGATCATTATGATGGCTGGCACTGAAACTTTTGAGCTCGTTAACAGGTTTTCCGCAATGTTCGCGATCACGGAGCTGTCGGCGACGGCAAAACGGTAAGCAAGCATGCCTGACGGACACATTTTGAGTTTGATTCAGTGTGGTGTTCCTCACCTCGAAACTAAGATTTACTTTCTTCCAGGATGACACCAAGGCAATCAAGCGCGCCATGAATGCTGGACGCAGATGTGGTGAGAAGTGCAACGGGTCAACGACGAAAAATGCTATCATCTACTTCCCACCCGGGAGGTATCGCGTGTCCAGCTCAATCCCTCTGCCATTTGGCACACAGGTGATTGGCGATGTACGTATCAGCTACGGATATTGATCTTCCCCGCGGAGGCAGACAGGACACTGATACGTTCTTTCACAGGCAAATAACTGGCCCACCATTGTCGCTGCCCCTGAATTCATCGGCCTAGGCGTCCTATCAACAGACGAGTATACCGGTGGCGGCAGTGGCATTGATGGCGGTGATCAACAATGGTATGTCAATACGGCCAATTTCTATCGGCAGATCCGTAATCTTCGAATCGACATTACGGCCACACGCTCGGATCAACAAGTAGCCTGTTTGCATTACCAGGTGGCCCAGGCCACCAGCATCCAAAACGTCGAACTGATTGCCGCGCCAGGCTCGTCTCAACGAGGTATCTTTGCCGAGAATGGCAGCGGAGGCGTCATCTCAGACATCACATTCAGGGGAGGAAAGTTTGGGATTTACGGTGGTAATCAGCAGTTCACTGCCCAACGTTTGACGTTTGACGGTTGCGCCACCGGCGTTCAGGTCATCTGGGATTGGGGCTGGATTTGGAAGTCCATCACCATGAAGAACGTCAACGTAGGCTTCCGCCTCCTGCAGGAGTCAAACAGCGGACATATTGGTTCTGCTTCCATAATCGACTCGACCTTCCAGAACGTGGATACAGCAATCCTCGTGGCACCCATCAACTCCAAGGCTGGCAGTGGGAGCACGGGGGTCATCGTCGAAAATGTCGAATTTCAAAACGTCAAAAAGGCAGTTGCAGACACGGCTGGCGCAGTGCTTCTTGCGCCTGCGGCCAAGATTAAGCATTGGGCTGTCGGACCCGTGTACTCGGCCAGCGGTAAACGAGACTTCTCGTATGGTCGAGCAGACCAAGGAAGTTTCTACCGGCAGAGTACTTTACTTGATTCCAAAGGCTCCTATTTCGAGCGATCCAAGCCGCAGTACGAAGGCGCAGGTATAGGCGAACTTTTACATGTCAAGGACTTTGGTGCCCGTGGTGACGGCACCACGGACGATACGGCGGCTTTCCAGGGAGCTCTGTACGCCAGCTACGGCAAGATCTTGTTTGTCGACGCCGGCTCTTACATATTGACGAGGACGTTGATAGTTCCGGCTGGAAGCAGGATTGTAGGAGAGACATGGTCCCAGCTCGTTGCATCAGGGTCCTATTTCGGGGACGCCAGGTACGTTTTCTTCCGGGGTTCTGTATATATGATTATGGCCTATACATTAGTACTTCGCGTGCATAGCAACTGACTTGCTCCCCTTGCACAGCAATCCGAAAGTCATGATCAAGGTGGGTGAGGAGGGCGATGAAGGAGATGTCGAGATGCAAGATCTTCTCTTCACCAGTCGCGGACCCACGGCCGGTCTCGTTCTTGTGGAATGGAACATTAAAGCCGCGCGACCAGGTTCAGCTGCTTTATGGGGTAAGTCGCTCCTCGCCCCTTCTATACTGCTGTTTTTGGGATCTGCAGTGGCACACGGGGTCCCTTGATGTGACGGAGAGAATCCAAACCCAGGAGATGTTCATCTCGAGACAGATGATGGGGCAGCTTCAAAAAGACTAACGTAACACGTAACAGATTGTCATGTCCGCATCGGAGGCGCAGCTGGGACAGAATTGACGCCCAAGGAGTGCCCCCCATCAACGAGCGGCGTCAATCCAGGATGCAACGCGGGTAGTCTCATGATGCACATCACCCCAAAAGCATCCGGCTACTTTGAGAATATGTGGCTCTGGGTCGCAGACCATATGATTGAGTATGTCATATTATATCCGACGTTCACTGGCACAAATGGAAAATCCGATGTAGCCTGTGACTAGCACTCCTTTCTAACTTTATTTTTCCGTAGTGATCCAGATCTCCAGGACGCTAACAATACCATGGTAAGTTTAAGCAAAAATCGAGGAATGAAGCTGGCAAACTTACCTTACCTCTTAGTATAAGAGGGGGGAAGGAATAGTTCAATAGACTAATCGCATCTTGATTGCATTTAGGTGCAAACCTCGGTGTATGTTGCTCGAGGGTTTCTTATCGAAAGCACGGAACCTGTCTGGCTTTACGGAACTTCTTCCGAACACGCTGTATACTACCAGTACAACTTCCACAATGCACGCAATATCTTTGCAGGTATGATTCAGACAGAATCGCCATACTATCAGCCAAACCCGTCCCCGCCTTCCCCTTTCGAGAAGCAAGTCGGCTTGTTTCCTGGCGACCCTGATTATAACTGCAGGGGCAACAGTGAGCTCAGTGGGTGCGACGAGTCGTGGGCCGTGATAGTTAGGAGATCGAGCAATATCCTCATTGCTGGCGCTGGGTTATACTCATGGTTTCGAACATATGCCCAGGATTGCAGTAAGTTTTCATGAAACTGCCGTCTCAAATTTTTTTTTTGGCGCAGCCACCCCACGGCGCAGTCGGATAAAGAATGGGTTCTGGTTCTAATCAAGCAAACAGTTGATGGGCAAGCTTGCCAGAAAGCCATGATGCTGCTCGACAACAACAAGTATAACGTGAGGGTTCAACAACTCATCACCATTGGTGCCAAGTTCATGGCTGTCCAGAATGGGGTTGGCATTCCCGCTCTGGACAACCTTAACGTAGACTCGCACCCGCGATGGTCTCAAGTCTCCGTGTTTGATGTGTTGACTAGCCATTCCGGATCAGACCATGATGTCTGGGTCGACCGCAAGATCTGGAAAATGAAGAATCCTGGATTTACCTGCAAGGCTCCGTGCACAGCCGTGCTGCCGCCTTGGACCGCCGCTACCACCACCATCGACTACCCCCTCGTGACTGTCAGCTCCGGCACATGGACTAGCACCATCACAAGGCCTCCCATGACCGTTTCCGAGTGGGTGTTCCGTAAAATCACAGTCGGGTCTAACGCCCTGCAAGCCAGACAAGCCAAGCCATCCGAAATCACAGTCTGGCCCACGCTCGAACCTACCAAGAGATGGCCTGGCCTTACGTACCTGGGTCAAGACGAGAAGTGGACGACTATCACCCCAACAGCCAAGACACCCCCTGCGCTTCCAACTGCGTTCGACCCTAACGGACCCAGTCCGCTGGCTGGAGACTGGCCCAAAGCCCCTGTGACGGTCACCTTGCTCGACGACACCGAGGTCGGGCCGTTCACAGACAAATGCTCTTATCGCAACCAACAAGGCTACTGCGACCTGAACCTGGACTACTGGTCCATGAAAGAATCGATTGTGTTTCCACATCAGAGAAACAGAATTTATGATGAAAGGGGGCCAGAGGATCGCAGCCCATGCGCTGCGGTTCCCAGGACGACTTCTCGGGCTCCAGCGCCCAAGCCAACGCCCAAGCCGCGGCCGAAGTATCACCCGAATCCCCTTGATAACATCCTTGCCTGCGATAGTACTGGAACTAAGCACCTGCATATAGAATTAGACACGGGAATCGAAAGCTTCTGCAGCAAAGTCAAGTTTCTAATACGTAGAGAGAACCCCCTGGTAGGCCCTTTCATTTTCAAACACAAGGAAAAGGTCGGGTATACCACAAGACTCCGGGCCTTCACGGGTAGCACCATGGAGAGCAAATACGTCATGTTTGGTTTGGGGCTTTTGTCGGGTTGCGAGTGGGCGTGGAGCATGGACGACTGTTCGAGGTATTTTCACGCCGTCGTCGATGGCTGCAACTGCGCAAGCGTGGATGGCAAACAGGGCGGCAAGGTGTTTAACGAATGTGTGGAGGCGGCAATTTACGCGACAAACAGCGAGTCGTGGAGGCACGATGAGATCTAAGATACGATGCTGTTCATGCCTTACGCTTCTGCGGCCAGTCTGTGGACAAAGCCAGTCGTTTGGCAAAGGGACAAGTCTGGCTGCTATTAATTGCAAATATAATAGTGAAGGGTTAAACACAGCCTCGCTCCTGGCGTTAATATAATCCATGTCCCCTCCGATAGCGACTTTTTCATTCCCATCCGGGGTTACAGTAAATATCGGCTCGAACAAAGTTCGTCGTCTCGTACTCTTTTCCGAGTTACCGCGCACTAAACTCACGACTACAGGCTAGGCTCTGCCCCTGCCCCAAGTTTGGGTGAGATCAGTCATCCACGGTCGCACGGTCATTAATTTTGCAAAACATTTCGCAAATTAACTTTGACTCGAGCTTCCAATTCAGCGATAGTCCACAAAGAGGTCCAATAAGACAAGCATATACATCTCATACAAAGCCATGTACAAATACTGCAGCATTGTAATCGATTACTTTAATCTGACCTATAGTCCCGCCACCTTGTCCATTGTCTCCGCCGCATTAGCAGCTTCTTTCCTCGTCTCCCTCTTCAACGCAGTAACCTTGCTAATCCACTCAAACCGCTCAGTCCAGTAGGCAAACCGCTCTTTGGACCATCCCTTCTTTCCCTTCCAGGTCGTTGGTTCCCAATCCTCCTCATCTGCCTGGGATATCTTGCCCTCCATCTCGTAGATACCACGAGCGTTGTACTTGACCCACGCCGCTGCAGCGGGAACCCAATACTCAAGCACCCTGACGTCTCGGCACTCGAGCTCGTATGCGCATTCCGCAGCAACTTCCTCGTCGTCAGGGTCGTCGTCTAATTGCTCATCAATGTCGGGATGGTGGAATTGCTCCCATGGTGCGCGCTCCAGGGTTTCTTTGAGCACCCATGCGGCGCGGGGACGCTCGTCAAGTGCGGGAACGCCGCGCGTTGAGATCTTCGCGCAGAAGGCGTTGATGTTTGTCCATGCTTGGCGCTTGGAGTCACGTTCGGGATCGTCTGAGCGTGGAACTTTGACTAAACAATAATCAGTACTGGCATCAAAGTACTTTCGCGGTGAAATGTGAGCGGGAACGTATTTACAGTCAAAGACGAACTCGGTCCAGTACTGCTGGTAGTCTGACATGGAGGAAAAGTGATCTTCTGGATCAGACACTTTCTGGATCTCGACGACTAGATCGACGAGTTTGTCATTAAAATCAGGTAGTTGCCGAATAGCATCTGCAATAGAACGCCATAGTGTGCTGTGTTCGTAGGTGCTTAGGACGGACGGGTCCGTCTTGGCCTTTTGGTGCAGACTGATGACGGGGCTTGTAAGGTCTTGGGCGGTTTGGGAGGCTGGGACGCTCGAGTCTGTGAGGAAGGCTTTGAGTGCCTGCAGTTGCTCGGGGAGAAGAGGGTATTCGTGCTTTTCTTGCGCGGCGACGAAGTCTTGGGGTGTGGTTGATGACATGGTGAGAAGTGGATGTGAAATGATATTGAGGTGTTGAGACGTGAAGCGACTGTGAGGTTCGGGAGAAAATGGTGTCTGATGGATTCGGCCGTATTTTATTATCCCGCTTTCACGTATCATCCGCTAAAAAATGACGATGAATCAAATAAAACATAAGCTAAGAAAAGAAGCATTACAAAAAAGCGGAGATGAAATGATGTGTGTTAGGCTGTGATCGTCTTAACAGCTTTGACGTCACCGGTCAGCCGACGTAAGCACTGCCTAGCTCACGTAAGCACTGCCCTAACCACGCCGACAGATCTCTCTGTCCATCAATCCTTTGTCCGCCAATCCGTCCATCTACAGGGCAGTCAAAAGTCCAGCCTTGTCCGAGCATAAGCACAGCCTAGTATTTCCAACCATGTCTCCTAATCCGCTACTGCGTCACGCCGCCATCGAGATTCGTGCAAAGCCCAGGTTCCACAGCTGCCACTTCAGCCGCGATTGATGAGCAGTAAGCGCGGCCCCCGTCCGCTAACCACATGGAACATGACACTGGCAATTGAGCAATGATGGACACGACGAACATGGAAACAAGGTGGTTTTAACTGCTACGACGTGGACGCCTCGCGGACCGTTGCCCATGTGGCGGCGTCTAAAATCTGACACTTGGACTTTAAGTTCTCACATCACCACTCGATCTTTTGCCTAATTTGTGCTCGCATCCTTAGCCAGAGAGCCTTGTGTTCACCAACGTATCAGACATTCTGATCATCGCTGCGGACAAACCATCGTCCGGGTATAGCACCAAAAATAGCAGAGACAAAATGGCTTTCGCGCGATCTACTGGGCCTTCTACATGTTATACAGCTGTCAATCCAACGTAAGCCGGTATTGAAAGGATACCAGCCGTGCGATCCTCTAGCTCTATTACCATGGAGATGATGCTCGTATTAAGGCATCAGGGGATAGTGATGAACATGGCAACCAATTCACCTCATCAAAAGTATAAGACCCGACAACATCTTGATCAATCCAAACTGAATCATTCCAACATCAAGCCATATCCAGCTGACAATCAACAATTCCATCAACAATCTAAGCAATCGTCAAGATTCGCGCTCCATAATTTTTCCAAGAGGCCTTCTTATCGTACTTCAAAATGAGACTCGCCAGCATCTTCACTCCATTGCTCTTTGGCTTTAGCGCCACTAGCGTTCTCGCCCAGCCCTTCGAGAACGTCAACGACCTCCAGGAGCGCACTCTCATCCTCGACACACGAGGACTGGCCCTCAAGGTCAAGGGAGAGCCCAAGCACGATGCCAAGTGCCCTCACCGCGACAGAGCTGGCAACTTCGGCCCCTACGACGAGCACAAGTTTACAAAGAACCAGATAAAAGCTGCGTTCTTGGGCGGAGCTAAGCTTGCTGCTGATGGGAAAAAGGTTGGCGCTCGTAAGTTACCGTTTTGACACAAACACACACATGTTCATAAAACGTCTTCGACGCCCCGTAAAATGAGAATGCAACACTAATCTGCTTCATAGGCCAATACCCCCACGACTTCAACAACGGCGAGAACCTCCCCTTCAAGTGCGGCAAAAACAAAATGGAGTTCCCTATCTCAACCGACAACAAGGTCTACGACGGCGGCCCATCCGACAACATCCCCGACCGCGTGGTTTTCGAGTACCAGAAGAAGAAGAAGGACTTTGTCGTCAAGTACTGCGGTGTTATGCGCCATGGCACTGGCCGCGACTTCCTCAAGTGTAATTAAAGTACTAATGGATGGATTATATGATATGGCTGGCTTATGGCATTGCAGTCGTAGTCTGTGACTAGTCAAGTAGATACTGTTTGCTGCCTGTGTGATGCTACACAATCGACCTGAACTATATACATCTGTTCGTATTCTTTGTGTGGTGTTTTTTATTAGAGCAAGGCTGTCTCTTTTGCATGAACTATTGGATAGCTTGACATTGTTGCAATGAAACGAAAAGCCAAGCGCCTTCTAAATTTGTGTGAAATGACGAAGAATAAGTCATTTTTTTGATCGATGAAAAGCTAAGCTAATGAAAGGACTTAATTGGAGCTCAGACAATGAAGCCTAGATAAATAGTACAACGGCAAAGCCTGGGAACTACATAGGATTTAATGGATTGTTCGATAAGAATTCTACCAGGCGCGGTTTATCGGGAGTGTCGTCGCTGTTCATACTTGATTCTTACTTCAGCAAGTGTTAGGAATTTAGTACTAAAATTGAAACTTTGAGCATGACGCATAGTAAAGGAAAAAAATTTCTTTGCATATGGAGAGGCGGTTGAAACGTGTTTTCCGCTGCTAAGAAACTTTGGTGGTATTAGGCAGCGACGCTAGATGCTCACTAACCTGTGGGGGCAGAACGCTGCTTTGGACTTTCTGTCAAAGTCAGACTAGTGGTTAAATTAAATTATATGCATGCGTTGAGAGCGAGCTATGCTCATTACTATGATGCCGAGCTAGAAATTATTTGGACCTAGTTGATAGTCGCAAAATTTCTAACCTAATATTCCGTACACCACGTGAAGGATGACTGTTGGCATACTATCTCACAATGACAACCATGAAACAGATTCAAACATCATGTGTTCTCAGAGAATTGAGGTTTATGTTTTAGTAGCTTTTGCCAAAAGATCCTCTAACGTCCTTGACTGCGGTGAACAAAGATACGACGTCACACAAGTACGCTTAGCATGCCGGTGACGGACGCAGTATTAGCGCCTAGGAGTGCTTATTAAGGCTAGCCTTAGGGTGCTATTTAATCTAGTGCAGTCTTATAAAATTAGTCGTTTATAAACTGTCAAAACAAGCATGATGTTAATTGCGGTACGCACCCGCAAATGTAGCCTCACTAATAAAGGTTTGTTACGGAATACACTTCCAGACACACAGAGTGGTAGCGAAAGCGGTTTTTTTGGAGTCAATTTAGCTTACTCCGTATGGAGTACTAGTGTTAATATACTAGTGATTCCGTATGGAAGCGTACTATCACTTCTTGTCTAAATGACTGTACCATCCTTTAGGCAGCTCCTGGAGTTTGTCTGAAGATGGCCACACAGGTTTCTCATTGCTTCTCTTTTTCGTAGAATCCGCTTTCTCAGGCGATTCGGTCGCTTCTCTAAAGCTTAGGTTCTTTGTGTCCGGCACATAGCCATGACAGGCGATATGCGTGCCTTTGCGCATGTGCTCCTCGTTCTTAAAGCAAAGCGTGATATGGTCGCCCTTTGGATCTTTCTGGTAGATGCCGTTGATGGTTGTGGTAGAATGGATATCTGCGCTAGTAATAGTGTTAGCAACGCATTAGCTTTCAGAAGACTAATCTCGAGCATACCGGATGAAGACAGCGCGAGGGTAAATGCTCTTAGCAGTGGCAGTCTGGTATGCTAAGCGTACTAATTTGCCTAAATATTCAGGGTCTTTAGGGAGACCCTCCTTGTGAAAGTAATATGTAACGATGTTAACGGTCGACATGACAAGGCCTAAGCACTTCAGATATAATCTAACCGTTATGCATTCTTATGGAAGTCTTAGTAGTAAATTGTTATTTCTTTCCTTTCTTCGTCTATTACTCCGTAGTTGAAATGCGTTCGTAGCTAACTTGCCTACTAGTCTGTCTTTCTATTTTTAGTCATTGCGACCTTTGGGTCTGCACTTGCGAAGCGCGCGCTAATACGAGCGTTGCTATTCGGAGCGGTGTTTTCTTGCTAGCCAGAGCTATACCCACTATGTGATATGGCCAACATCCCACATCCCACGCCCCGTCAATTTCTAGCAAAAAAATAATTGGAATTACGTTATGTATAGTAGATCCAGGTAATTCCGAGTAACTCGTAACAAAATTAGCCTAGAACCCACAGCGTGTTATGATGCTCGCTGCTCGGAATGACTTAAGACCTACTGTAGGCCTATTGCCCCCGCCTGCCACACCGCCCGCCGCACCTATAAGCAGCTGCATTATTAGAGTGACAACTCAAAAGATTCTCTTAGGTGCAGCTATCTTCCTTCCTTTAACATCACTAGAATAAACAGCGCAATCCTCGCATAATTATTATAATAGAAGCTCTATATTTCTGAAAGACGCCCAAAAACGCGTTTTCTCTCGTTGTGTGCACATGAGTGTACACTGCATAGATTATGGGAGGTTACTCCTCTCATAAATTTAGGCGGAAAGGTACCTCTTCCATTTTAGGCCTAGCTGCTACTCCGTACTGTATGATTACGCTAGCCAAATGGCCAATAGAAATCTTGTGCTAATTCAAGGTGCGTGCGTGACGAGCGCGTGTTACTTCTAATGTCACAGGCTTGCGCAGATTAGTCCTTTTCAATCACCACGACTCTAGTTATGTGAGCCGTTCATCAGCCGCGTTCTAGGCTTGCATCTTAACGCTATCATTAGCTTGAGAATATGCGATGGCTTGCATTCCGCTGTGTCATAAGGCAACATCGAGGTCTGCAATCCTTTGTGACTACTACTAGCAAGTTTCGTACACTGCGGCCATTCAGACGAACTATGGCAACCGATGGGTCGCTTTATCAGTATATCAGCGACGTCGAACGACTAGACGGATATCGGCCCGGCGGTTATCACCCAATTCAACTAAATGATAAGCTTCAGGAACGATACTTAATTGTCGAAAAGCTTGGGCACGGATCGTACTCCACGATCTGGCTTGCACGAGACGAAAAGCTAAGCAGATACGTGGCGGTCAAGATTGGCATCGCAGACCACAGCTCCAAGGAAGCCCAGATCCTAGGACAGCTTTCGGTTTGTCCAGTAAATGACTTAAGCGAACGTCTCATCCCCCCGGTCCTTGACCACTTCGAGCTCAAAGGACCCAACGGGACACATTCGTGCCTTGTCACCACGCCGGCCAGATGCAGTCTCGTCGAGGCTCTCAAGGACTACGACCTGTTCCCGCTTAATGCCGCGAGATCTCTCGCTGCTCAGCTTGTCATGGCAGTGGCTCGCGTACATAGGCTGGGAATCGTTCACGGAGGTCAGTTGTGTTCAGATAAATACCTTTAGATGTCGCTAATACCACCCAGACATCCACCTTGGCAATCTTCTCATCCAATTGCCAGACGAAGAAATCGACAAGCTTACTGTTAAAGAGCTCTACGAAAAATATGGCAACCCAGAGGCAGAGCCTGTAGTAAGGGTCAACAAGCAACCGATCACGTCGCCATCTATCCCAGCATATGCCTACACGCCAGCTTGGCTCGGAAAACCTGCGGAAGAGGTCACCCTCTCTGAAGCCAAGCTGATGCTCACCGACTTTGGCACGGCCTTCTCGCCTGCCTACGAGACTCGACTGCAATCATTCACGCCTCGCAAGATCCGTCCGCCCGAAACACGATTCGATCCGACGACTCCATTATCGTATGCATCCGACATTTGGAGTCTCGGCTGTATCATCTGGGAGATCCTCGGCGTCAGGCCATTCCTCGACATCTTCCTCCCAGAGCTAGACGACGTCACGGCAAGCCAGATCGACGCTCTGGGCCCGTTGCCGGACGAGTGGTGGGACGCTTGGAATGGGAAATGGAAGCGTTTCGCCGCCAACGGTCAGCCGACGGAGGGTAGGCAGCCCTGGACCTTTAACCAGCGATTTGAGGACGCGATACAGGGTCCGAGACGACGCTTAAAACGAGACACCATGAGCGAGAGGGAGAGCAAGGCGTTGTGCGATATGATCAAGAATATCTTGAAGTTCAGGCCAGGTGAGCGGCCAACAGCGGAGGACATGCTTCGAAGCCAGTGGATGACCGAGTGGGCGATACACGATGCTAAGAAGACCTGGGGGTTGAGAGACTGACAGATAGTAAACTTGACATCCATGTGTCCGTGGCGCTCATCGGAAGTGCCTGGAGGGTTGGAGCGAAAACTGGCGTTAATTGCGGCGAGTGCTAGTAATTTCGATGGGCGAAGTATGGATCCTTACAAAGATCGTAATGTGTCTCGTAGCGTAATCGTGCGACTGATTAGTAGCTTTGGGGCGGGCAGCCTGGGATCTTGACGTACTTGTAACCGCTGTGGCGCCACCACGTGAGTAATTTACGGGACAAAAGGCAGGCTATGAGCAACTATCCTGTCCACCATTGGACATGATTGATTTGGATTTGGAATTATTTATAGTCTGTCCTAGCTGCTTTTCGGCCGTTGGGAATTCACTGAAAAATGCGAATGAGGCTAGACTTACTTGGCAAGGTGCCTCATGCTTGCATTTCTGTTCTCGCCATGTTGTAGTGGAATGTGCGCCCCTATTTAAAGGGGGTTGCAACAGTGAGAGGCGGTTGATAACTACGTTCAACATGTCTATTGGTACACAGGAACCAAGGCAGTTGGGGCGGCCAGATTTTCCTATCTAACGCGCCTGACAACCCTGGACAGGGCTTCAATGGCTGAGATTCGAGGAGGTTTATGAGTGAGTGTGATTGGCCAGCAGGTCAAAAATATCAAAGGTCGGTCGCTTGGCAAATCACACGATAATCCAAGATGTCGTAAACCAGGGCGCTAAAGGAAAAGTGCATTCGCAGGGCGGCTACTTAGGCAGCAGTCCCATCGTGGAGCAAGGCGGCATACCAACCAGCCTCATTGGTAACACGACCTTGTTTTCCGGCCAGGCTTACGGTCGCGGATGTCCTTCTGCCAAAACATGGATTCGATGGCACTGTTCATCATTGAAGGGGTTCACCCAAGTCAACCCCCCTCTAACGGAGCCATATCTACAAGGGTAAGTACCTTGCAACCTTAGTAATTTTGTAGGATTAACCGAAAGCCTGAGAAGAGTGCGAATGTATGCAGGAGACACGCTATTCGAGTGTGTTGACTAAAAACTATAGATCTGGCGCTTATTGAGCTCTGGTCCAGCCTTTCTTTTATATAATCCTAGAAATCGAACGGGTATAAAATCTATTTAGATTCCCGCCAACTGCTTTTACAAATCATCAGATCTCCAAACAGAACAGACCATCGTACTTGGAACCCGCAACCCCTAACAACACCTCTCTTACCAATTTCAAAATGCCTAAACCAAGTGAGAGGCCACTGGCACTTCAAGTGTCGGATTTCAAACAAGTAAGCTGCAGCTTAGCTATTTTGGTGTATGAAGCATTAACCATTTTACAGTACCTGAGTATTCCCCTGCTCCTATGGTACTATAAGGAGATCAACAAGGCCGGCTCATTAGAGTCGGATGTTGATGCGTTCTACCTCAACTTCTTGAAGGAAGTCTTCACTTTGAGAGATAACTTCGGCGTTGAACAAGAATCACGCCCTGCAAAAGAACTAGGCCTGTCTCAAAGATCCGACTTCACCATGCGCTATATCAAGAATGGCGACCCTAAGAAGGTCATCCTTTGCGAGAACAAAAGAAGGGAGGGAGAGTCCCAAACTTCAATATGGACCGATGCGTTGAATCAGGTTGTTAGGTACGCCACTTTGATCCGCACCGAGCCAGGTCAGAATCCAAATGAGACCCTGTACCTCACGGTGAACGTTGGAACCTATCTCCGCTTCTATGAGCTTCCTGGAAAGTCTAGCACACCAAAAACTAGGCACCAGCAGGAGGCCGCTACTACGAATTGGCTAATGATGAGGAGGAAGTGTGGAAGCTCTGGAATCAAATTCGTGACCTAGTCAAGTCACATTAATCTAGGAGCACACTTGACAACGTCATGGACGTAAAGTGGGACTAGAAGGAAGTTTAACTAGGCGGGCTTCCATCTCGTTTTATAGTCTCATATTTGGGCATCGCGAATCTCGCGAGCGGAAATGCAAGGTCCCACCCCTGGAAAATGGTGTATTGTAAAGTCACTATTTTGCTGTTCTTAGATTGTTTGATAGGGTTCGTGGCACATAGCGTTGAAATTGTAGAAGGGTGCTAACTAAATATAAATGGAGTCTGAGGCGAAAATTTTACCACATTATACCATTATCTTCAAAGTGACGTCATGCAAAAAAGGCACACATGGCTGTAAAAAGTAACGAATCGTCCAAGGCACGAAACTTAGGCCAACCACTTACTTATTAGAAATGTCATAGCAACACAGTGTTATTTCCGGTTAACGCCGAATAATATTTTTTTGAATATTTACACTATGTATGAGTTGTGGAATATTTACAGCCAGATACCCGTGGGCTTATTGGCTCGCGACATCCCCACCCCCCACAAACTCTTCCCATTACATAAGGGGTGGCTAAAGAGTTCCGAAAACCTCATTTTTACTCCACCACAACTCACTGACTAGTTTAGCAATGACTTGCGACTACAGCTGTTTTTTGTGTGGAATTGGTGTTTTGAGCGCACCACCGTTAGCCTCACAAAACTGGTTGCGTGAGTATCGAATAGGTGAGTAAACTTACCTCTCTGCACTACTCATGCTAATATCGCTAGTTTATGGCGACAGCACTCTATAGTGTAGACAGACTCTTGATCCTCTTCGCATCATGTTGCATTCTGCAAAAGGCAGGCTGGCATACACGGTCCCTATATAGACAAGCCCCTCCTACCTGAACTTAAGATCCAAACGTCACCGTCACAGCGGGTTTCTGCTTCTACATGGCAGCTTGTGTTGATTGGATTAATACGGCATATTCATGCATAGATGATTTTCCCACACTACAGAATTCGCCAAGCTTTCAATAGCCTTGGGTCTCTCTTTTCCTTCACGCCTTGGTTGCACCTACTTCCCCCCTTCTCCACTTACTTGAATCGTTCTCTGCTCGTTTGTCATGATTCCAATACGCGGAATGTCAAGCCCTCTCAGATCAGATGACCCCTGAATATCACCACCTATCGAAAGTTGTTATCGAATCGCTTGAAGGTGTAGCCGATGAATGGCAAGCTCATCTCTGGCGACTCTTCAGTCGGGCGGCCATGCTGCAGCGCCTGTGCTTTCAAGACAGTGGCGTTGTCAGTCTGGTCAATCTCGTCGGTAGGGAAGTACGTCGTGTCAATGTTGGACGTCAGGCGAGGCTCAAATGGCGCTCGGATGCGACGCAGGCTGTCAAACTCGACACCGCGGAAGAAGGGGTGGCTCTTGAGCTCATGAGCGCCTCCGCGGCCGAGGCGGTTCTCCGTATTGCAAACCATGCTGGAACATCACATTAGCAATCAGGCCGCGGCTTCATGACGTCCTCCGAAGGATGAATGCTCAGCTCACCTCCTAATCAAGTTCTCAGCCTCCACACCCAGCGTGATGTCGTCTGGGAAGTACAGAGTCTGTCTCCAGTTGACAATCTTGCGATAGGTATCATGGCTATCCTCGGCACAGAACGGTGGCCAGCCTACCAAACATTCAAACATGATGGTGCCGAGGGACCACCAATCACAGTCAAATGAGTAGCCGTGGCCGGTGAAGATCTCGGGGGCAATGTAATCCGGGGTACCCACGGTGGAGTAGGCCATGAGCCTTCTTGACCGCCTCCAGTCATTGATCTGCGAACGATTGCTGACGGTCAGATTAATCTGATCAATGGCCACAGAGCTTCTGTCACGAGGTCGATTGGAGCGACCCTGCAACAGCTGCTGGTAGTAGTTATTGTCGTGAAGACGATGAAAGCCGGTAGAAAGACCAAAGTCGGTCAACTTGACGTGACCACCTCGGTCCAGCAGGATGTTGTCAGGTTTGATATCACTGTCTGGTGTCAGCAGGGCAAAACAGAAGGGCCAAAGGGGAGCACGATTGGAGGCCTAGCACGAACCGATGGATAAAGCCAAGCTTATGAACAGCTTCGATGGCTAAGACAATTTCGGCAATGTAAAATCGGGTTATGTCTTCCGAAAAGATCTCGTACTTGATGAGCATAGTCATCAAGTCGCCTCCTGGCAAAAACTCCATCAACATGTACAGGAAATAAGCATCCTGGAAAGTAGTGTAAAGCTTAACAACCCACGGACTGTCTGACTCAGCCAAGATGTCACGCTCAGATCGGACGTGCGCCAGCTGATCTTTTTTAAACATTTCTGTCTTGATCAGAGATTTCATGGCATAAACTTTGCCATCGCCCTTCTTTTGAACCAGCTTCACTTCGCCGAATGCACCTTTGCCAATGATTTTGACAGTGGTGTAGTTCTCGGGCTTGTCTTTTGTTCGCAAGAATCGCAGATATTGGCCCTCCTTGCGACCAGCTGTTGACCACAACTGCTCTTTCCTGGCGGCGCTCTGTGAGGGGTCTTGGAGTTTCTGCTCGAGCTCGCTTTGTCTGTTTGAGGGGTGGTCATGTTAGTAAAAAGAAGCAATCGATACGCGAATGAGATTGTCATGACAGAATAGAAATGTCATGAGGACAGGATGAGACGAATATGGCAAAAGACCATACCTCTGGTTTCGCTCACGCGCTCTCTTGACACTGTCCTTGAAGAAGTCGGCCGCCAGCTGCGAGCACTTCTTCTGATTGCTGTTGGCGTTGGGGCCATAGCGATCTGGGTTTCTTTCCGGGGCGGCCTGAAACTCGTTCCCAGCTGGTGCGCCCTGCGTGGGCAATGGAGGTGCGTTGGAGTAGTTGGCATAACCGCCGCCGGGTTGACTACCAGCCGTTCGCGGACGCTGAGAGGGCGGAGGTCCTCGAGGAGCAGCCCGCGTGGCACCGCCTAGATTCTGATGAGAAAACTGGTGGGCAAGGCCGGTGTTGGGATCGTTGGTACCCGGAGTGTTGGAACGGGCTTGGTAATAGCCGTTCTGAGCGTGGGCAAAGTCGTTATTGACTGCCTGGGCAGGATACGCAGCAGGATATGCGGCCCCAGGCGGCGCAAAGTAACCCTGAGGAGTGTAGCCAGCACCATAAGGTTGCTGCTGCTGTTGCGGCTGGAGTCCGCCTTGGGCCTGTTGCTGTTGTTGTGCGTTGGGGGGGGGGAAGACGGGTTGCGGGAAGGTAGACGGCGTCGTGGGGTACGTTCGGTCGTTTGCTGGCAGGTGGTCATTGTTGCCAAAGTTCAGATGTAACCGATTGCCGTTGGGATCCATCTTGGATGTGAGATCTGATGTGAGATCTGATGTGAGATCTGATGCAGTCAAGCAAACAATAAGGCGAGCAAAAAGTGACGACGACGATGCCGAGCTGTCTGTGTAGGAACTTACTAGGAAGGGGATGACTCGATGAGACAGAGGACGTGGTGTCCAACAAGTGGTGGCGCCAATACTACGGGGGGAACGGGGGAGGGGGTCGCCTTGGCTGCTTGGTTGGGACCAGGGCCAATTGCGGGAGTGGCCCGGGCAGCAGTAGCAGTGGGCAGAGGCCAGCACCCCCTATGTACATGTGTACATGTATGTATGTATGGCTGTGGGCCTGTGGCTGGCCCTTATCAGAGCCTCGATTTCTTATCAATTCCTTATCGCGCCTATTTTTTCCCCCGTATCCATCCAGGGCCGACGGCCAGCACCTCGACTCCATGTAATATCGGCGGCGCGCGCATTGCAAGCGCCACGAGCCTGTTCTACCTTGTTTCTTCTCATTGTTTCCCCTAGATCTTGACCAGATCTCGGTGTCGCCATCATGTCAGATTCCTCGACGCCCCCAGCGAGCGCTGGCGCCGCCAGCCCCAGCCCCAGTCCCGCTGCCTCGACCACGACATCCCCGAAGCCTCGTAACCCGGCCCTGAAGATGCTTGGTCTCCCTGCTCTGCCTCGCAAGCTCCCTTCCCGAAACTGGATCATCTTCTGGGCCGTCACCGGAGCCTTCACCACCGCCATAATCTATGATAAGCGCGAGAAGAACCGCGCCACGGCAAAATGGCGCCGCGCCGTGGAACCTTTGTCCCGAGAGCTCATCGGCTCTGCCAATGCCCTTCCCCGGAAGCTGACCGTGTACCTGGAGGCTCCGCCTGGTGACGGTTTGCGTGTGGCGCAAGACCATTTCATCGAGTACGTCAAACCGGTTCTCGCAGCGTCCGGTCTGGACTGGGATTTTATACAGGGCAGGCAACAAGGCGATGTGAGAGCTGCCGTGGCCGAGAAGATTCGCAGATCTAGGCTGGCAGATGAGCGCCCGGGAGAGCAGGTCCCTCAGACGGACGACTCCATCGTCGAGGATTTGAGAAAGCGAATGGGTGTGAAGGAGTACGAGGGCATCAAAGGTGACATTGTCATCGGTCGTCATGCGTGGAAAGAATACGTGCGAGGTGTGCACGAAGGCTGGCTCGGCCCCTTGGATGCACCTCCTCTGCCGGAGCCGGCCCCCAAGCCCGTCGTGGAAACCACGTCAGACCCAGAAACACCGTCTGCCACGGCCACCGCTGACGACAGAACCGAAGCAAAGCCCGAAGAGGACAAGAAGCCCGAGGAGAACAAGGAAGAGAAGCCGTCAAGACCACCCCAGCCTCGCCCACACAACACTCCCCATGACTATGAATCTGCCGCTCTCCCACCGCGTATCCCCGCCGAATTCTCCCCCTCGACCGCCATTCCATTCCCGCACCGTCTTGGCTTCACGCAGACACTTGTTCGCCTCGGACGTTTCCTCAACCGCCGCCATCTCGCCGACGATATTGGCCGCGAGGTAGCGGCCGTCTGCTTCGCCACCGCTCGGGACTGGCGCGAAGCCGATGGCCAATACGAGCAACAGCGTGCCCTGGAGCAAGAAGAGCGGGACTGGCCCAAGAGCGTGTGGAAAGAGGAAGAGCCCAAGACCGAGGAAGAAGAGACGAAAGCTGCTGCGGAACCGCCCAAGGAGCGAATCTGGACATCTAGCATGGTGATTGACCCCCGCATCGCCCAGCGCATGCGCCGCTTTGAAATCACCCCCGAGGACGAGGCGCGCGCTGCCAAAATAGCTGTCCCCGAGGAAGAGGTAGAGGGCTGGATCAAGGGCAGTTTGAGGAGTATGTGGCGATGGGGCGCCAGCTCATTCGAGAGCAAACCTAGGGGTCCTAATGTCGGGCAATCTGGATGATGAATAAGGAGTAACCGCCCTTCTATTTACGCAATGGAATAGCTGGGGAAGAATCACCCCCCCCCCAAAAAAAGCGCTCAGATGCGACTGTACAATTATTTTTTCTGTATACTATGCTTCTTTCTGGGGGTAATACAGACGTGAGGAAGAAAAGAGGCGGCCACGTGTACATGTTTTGGAAGATATCTAGATGGAGGAGGTCAGGGTTAGCTTAGAAACGGGTCATTCTGCAGACATCATCTACTCAATGTATATCACGAACCATCCCAGATCTACGCCCCCCCCTCCTGTCAATGATTCCGTGTCCCGTATATTCATTCCTTCGTTACCAGACCGCTTATCATTACTCATCATTGCTATCATCCGACGCATAGCTTACTAGTCCCACGCTTTTCAGCTTCGATCCCGTTCCCACCGTTCCCCGTGCTATTGAACCAACTCCCCCGTCGTCCACGACCTCAGTCTTCTTCCTCTCCTCACCAGACTCCGCCGCAGTCCCGCCGTCCTCGTTAGCGTCATCCCCATCAGACTTCCTCTTCTCATCCTCCCCAGCCTTCCTCTTCACCAATCCCATCTTCTCCTTCTCCCTCCCCCTCTTCCTCTTCCTCCCCGCGCCCCATTCCCCAGCCGTCTGATCCACGAGCCCTAATCCACCACTTCCCTCTGCCCCTTCCCCCCGCTGCTCCTCCTCTGCTGCTCCCGGAACGCCCTTAGCCCGTCCTCCGTCTCCCTCCTCACTCTCTCCTCCTCCATCCTCTTCGCGGCCTTGACCTCGTCCAGGAAGTCAATCTCGTCTTCGTCCAGTGCTCGAAACTGGTTCTTGATCCTATTTTGTTCCTCAAACGCAGCTTGTTTGGCAGCTACAACAGCACATTAGCTCCGGCCCCCCAAAACCATAAAAAAAAAAAAAAGCTACAGCGTCCCCAGTTTCCCATTAAACTCCTTCTCGTCCATGACAAAGGAAGAAAAACAAAGAGGGCTCGACAAGTAAACAAACATGGTAAACAAGGGGACCAAACCAGAAGAGCAAGGAACCATGAAAGACAAACCTTTATTCGCCTGCAAAACATCATATAAGCTCCTCTCCTCCCCCGACGCCGCCTTGACCCTCTGCTCGGCCCTCGCCTTCCGAGCATTCTCCAGCTCTTGCTGGACCGCCGCCCATTCCGTCGTTGTATCGGCCATGTGCGGCCGGGCCGGCTGGACGTCGTCCCGCGGCATGGCCTGGTCGCCGGGCGGTCCTATCGTGCCTCCCGACACGAAACGATTGGACATGGCGGCGCAAATCTGCTCGGCACAGGGCGTTTTTTTTTTTTTTAACAAGATTGAAAATTGTACGCGCTGTCGTGTTCGGAAAGTGGCCTGCCGGAATTCGAGCGGTTTCTATTCTTTTTCTATGTGATACACATAAAACTGAATTCACTCCTTTCCGTAGAGAAGTCACCAACAAATTGTTCAATTAGTGTAAAGGAGTTCCTGCAAGAGCTGTCAGGGTGGGCTTAGCGTCATTCGAGTTCAGGGACCTTGACCATTTTCCCCGATAATCAGCCGACAGTGAAGAGAGAAACATGACATCCCTGACCCGCCGGGTGTACGGAGTAGTGAGTAGTTGATAGGAACCAGTTCTTCCCGATTATTCATGAAAGGGTCGACTAGACTAGTGACAATCCATTTTCTTGATTCTTGTTTTTTTTTTAAAAAAAAAAACCCTACTCTTTACCGAGTTGAGGTGGTCCTAGGTGCTTGTCTTCATCTCTCCGACTATCCCGACGAAACTTTGCATCTCACGCCCATCGCTTTATGAATCAACTGCTTCAGATAAGAACCAAGTATCAGCTCCTATAACCGGTCTACCCAAGTGAGTGACCATCCACCCAACAAGCCAAGCACAATTCAGGTCACAAGATGCTGTCCCGAGTCGGATGCTCTTCGCGTCATGAATGGAAATCAATTGATGCGGTTCAATCGTGAATGATCCAGCATCATACAGTGTCCTCATCTAAAACCTTGACACACGATCCATCTGCAATCCGTCTCTAGAAATAGAAAGCGGGGGAAAGAAAAGAAAAATAACAAGAGCATCCGGCCCATGTCCACTAAATGCCAGCCAACCAAGGGAAAAAAAAGAAAGAAAGTAAAGGGAAATCAGAAAAACACGTCTAATGTCATCAATATAATGTCAGCATGCAGAGGTGTGCTTGGTCGACTGGGCGGGTGAGAACCAACGCACAAGTCGACGACTCCTCAAGCTCCCAGGCCGAATGGATGACGCGAGTGGAATAGAAAGGCGTAAAATAAGATCGAGTACCCCCAAGCGCAATAACATGCACTAACCGACCTGTCGTCCTCCCTCCCCAAAAAAAAATACCGCTGTCCCCGCTAAACGCGATGCATGAACCGTCTCATAAAGAAATCTCAAATTGTAATCCTTCGCCGTCCTGATTCCTTCGGTCGAAACGCATGATGCAAATATATACTGTTTCGAAAATACAAACTTTTGAATTGCCTCTTGCTGCATCGTGAAGGCGCCATAATTGCCACAGCAGTCCAGCAAGCTGAAGAATAAGTTCACGCCAGAGCGAGGACGCGATGTCAGGGTAGTTGACTTCGGATTATCGTTGTCTGCTGACGAATGCATGCATGCTCCCGAATTGATAAACAAATGGAAATCGGAAAAAAAAAAGAAACACGTGGCTCTCGCGCAATGTATAACATGTTCATCGCTCGAACTTGTATGCCACATCAAAGTATGGGTTGTGCGAGAAGTGCTATATTAAGCACATCAATGATCATGGAGGCCTTCTGTCCGAGGCATCTCCAACAGTCGTGGTACGGATAGGGAAATATTCAGTATCCCCATCAAAACCATAACAATTCGCTCCACAACCAACAAGCTGCGAAGATGCATGATCTAAAGGGATTCGTGTCCCGGAACGTGTTGTTACCAAAACCAAACGCCGAATGTGCCGAATAATAGCGTGTACTGATGAAGAGAGGTTGAGCTAGAAATCGCAGTGACTTCAATCACACGTGGGCCCGAGATTAGAAGTGATGAACCTCGGGCGGGTGTGCATAGCTCAAGCCTAGCCCTCCAGACCAACTCCCAAAAACAATCGTAAAAAAATAATAATGATATACCGCAAGCTGATCACATCACCTTGTTGTGTCTTTTGTCGTGCCGGGGTATCTGAATGAAAATTGAAGAAAAGAAATCTCGTTCTCAAGAAACGTATGAAAAAAATTCGTGGTATTTGCAGGGTTTTCTCTCATCCCCATGAAACTGACATTCGGGGGATAGATGCAAGAACTGCCATCGCCGCAGCTCCACACAGTAACAAAAAGGCGAGCAACGTCCGTTTAGCCCACCACGGGCTGACCGTATCCGTGGGGCATGAGGTAAGGAGTCTGTTTCATGGATGCCACACAGCTAGCGCCATCGCATCCAGCAATGCCATGATCCCATGAGCCATGACTATACGCGAATTGCGGAGCGTAGGGTGTCTGGCGGTGTTGGTAGAGAGTGTTCTGAACAGCAGGTTGAGGATAACGGCCGCTGTATTGAGCAGTAGCCTGCGCAAACCACTCATTATAGCGGGCGTCGCTCGATGGGGCGGACATGGCATATTCAGGAGTGCCGTAGCCCGAGTCTGGAGGGGTGAGAGGTGCACTCCACGGGTTATGAGCCCAAGCAGCATCACGAGCTCGGTAGGTGTGTTGTTGGCCTTTCATAGCCTGATAGCGCTCGTACTCGGCCACCTGTTCCTGCAAATAACGCGAGTGTGGTGACTGGCGTTTCTCACTATACCGTGCCACGTCTGTGTCGATGGCGGGTGTCAGGGTAGCCAGTCTATCACGACTGGCTTGTGCTGCTTGTCGCTTCTTCAGCTGCTGCCACTCGCGCCAATTTTCAAGCCAAGCCTGGTAGTCCTTGCTGAGGTCCAGATTCACGTACAGTCTCCAGCTCATGGCTTGAACCCACTCGAATTCCAACGAGTTGAGTTCTGTAACAGCAATGCCACTGACTTCGGACCAAGACCGATTTTGAAAAGTATTGTCATCCAGAAACTTGCTGCCCAGCAAGAGAGAAACAGTAAGATACCGCCAAACTTGGCCCTCGGATACTTTGCAAGGGCCTTGTCCCCTCATTGCGTTGATTCTCTTGGCCAAGTAGTTCATGCCCAAGAGAATCGTGGTGCTGGGAAGACGAGTCGAGGTAAGAATCTGGGTAACGAACTTGCGAAACGCAGGAGTGGCCGACCCATCAGGGGTCACGACGCGAACAGCCATCTCAGAAACATACTCAGCCATCATGTCAACCTCATAGTCGAGGACGGCGCACACACCACCCGGCATGATGGCGGTTTTGGAACGTGGATCCGACTAAGGTCAGTAGAGACCTTGGTCGGACAGGCCAATTCTAGCAGACGCAACTGTGAGAAGGATCCGCAAAGGGCCCAAGTTTTGTTGACTCTGAGCTGGCGGTCCAGGCGAATATGTTGTTGGGGGAGAAGAAACGAAAAAAAGAAAACTAAAACTTTGCCGGTATCAGGTCCGTCTAGCCATTAATGCTTTGCTCACTATCTTCGTATTCGATGACAATGCACTTCGGACGGTGATAATGGGAAGAATGGCCGTGAGTTTGCTGCGTGAAATGATGTTTGTTGACCGTATTCTGATCAAATGACAAATGGAAGAAGTTGGGCAAAAATTCAACACATGCGACCAAGCGTAGCTGGTAACGCTAACCCACGAGTCCGACCGACAAAGTTGAAGTGAGGAAAATATCTAGCTCCGAGTTAGTCTTTGCTTTCATGCGTAATCGATGCGAGAAGTGCTTTTGACATATGCACGCGTTGTGTGGATGCAGTGCAGACGCATGTTTTTGAGGATGTTGAACAAACGCCGAGCCCAATCCATAAAAGACTGAAGCTACCATTCGACTTACGCCTCAATGCATTAGACCACAGTCATCTTGGCAGTTTCTAGAGTGGTTCACACGCAAGACACAACACCTAGATGCCTTGGCCTTGAGGAGCATAACCTTTGATCCAAACACCGTGTGCAATTCTCGCAGCCGACAGGAACATAAAACTTCCCATGTAACTAACCTCAGGTTCGATAATTTATCCCATAGAATAAGAAGGGTGATGAGCCCTGGGAGTGCTGGGTTGCAGCCGAGAGTCAACTGGCCACTTCAGACAATCGTTGGGGTACTCGAGCGAGAGAGCAGCCTACACGGCGACGTGGGAAGGCTGATGGAACTGAGAGACCTGAATCCGAGGGTCGACGAACGGTGACGGGGTTCGTGACGAAAGTTGTCGAAGTATCGGCGGATTCGAGGAATCGTAGAGAAGAAGGGTGGGAGTAGAGGAAATTGGGGAGGAGAGCAGAGGCAGCGAGGTTGATGAGAAGGAAAAGAGCGGATGGGGTGTGCTAAGATGTGTTGACCCTAGTGGTGGTGGTTCCCAGGTGTGCGGAAACTGGCCCCAGTCCTCCTGAGGGTTGGTTGTTGTACGTATGTATGCATACGCTGGGCAGCGGTACGTGGATGGTGGAGTACTTTGCCTGTGCCTGCCAGCTCTTGACAGGGCCCAAGAAACTCGAATGTGACTGGAGTGAGTGACGGTGGACGACTTCGAAGAAACGCTACGGGCGGCACAGCCGGGATAGCTTCGTTGATGGCACCTGGCGGATACATGTCCGTGCTGTGCGATACGGTGGGCCGTCGATGTACCGTGGTAGGTTGCTCTGGGTTGTTTTGGGGGATTTTTTCCCCGTCTCATGCCTCTCAATTTCATTTGTGATGGGTCCTGTCGCTGCGCCCTGACTGGCCATAATACTTCTGAGCCATGGCCATGATGCCCCTTCCCGTCTTCTCTTGGCCAACCCACAGGCGCCACCCTCTGGCTTCTGCTAGGCTGATGCACGTATTTGGCGCAAAATGGGATACCAGGGAGACCGCGTGCTCCACCAAGCCTACAGGTGCTGATTGGTGCCGATTGGTGCAGGTCTCTAGCGGGCAGCTGAAGGCGTGGAAGGAAGGCAGGAAGGGAAGGGTGTTGTGAGCGCAAGTGCTGCCGGGGATGCGTCAGCGGGCATAATAATGTACATAATGCTCACCTTAGCACTTGTAGGCATTATGTATTACGGAGTCCCGGGGCTCAGGGGTGGGTCGCCTCTGACGGTGACAGGTATTGAGATTTGGACAGTCTGGCTCACCCCAGCCCAAAGTTGTTGAACACCCAAACCAGGTGCCAGGATGCCATGAGGAGGATCCAATGTCGCCTCCTGCCAACCTCGGACGGATGTATGTACGGACGTAGTTGCACGCACTTGCCAACTTTCTCTAAACACCAGACTCAACGGAGTACCACATTCCATAAAACCCTTGATTCGGGATGTACATGCCGCCTGGTGGTGGTGCACTTACCCTCAAAGGTTGTGTGTGTGGTGTGCAGGAGCGAACCGAGCTTCCAGTCAGACTTTTTTTTTGCCACAGCGCGTTGGAACTGCTCCATTCGCAGCGGGTGTCACTCCACATCAAGAGAAATTTGTGTTGCCACACCCAGCGCTCGCACTGGCTAATCAGCACATCGAACCACCCAGCACAGCCAGCACAGCCAGGCGCCTGCAACGAGATTACAAGACACACTGACACACCACTTGCACTCGACGCTTTGAACGCCTCGCCGTAGCCACCACCACCAGGCCACAGAGTGTTAGGGAGTACTAGTAACTGTCCGACTGCGACCTTGGCGTGTTTGCCTAGAGTTGCGTCTGTGTGTGAGCAAAAATTGTCTCTCCAGAGGTGCTCTCCAGAGGTGCTGGTGCTTGAGCCACTGCCCTCTTTCTCAACAGCGGGCTTGTTGAACACCAAGGGACCAGCATTGTCGAGAAAACTCTTCGAGGCCGAATACGGCCCACTGGGTGGGATAATACATAACTGGGGATGGGTGGGCAGCTTTTGGACGAGGTGAGAAAGCACTGGAGCCCACTTGAAAAACTCCGTACTCTGCACGGAGTACATACAGCATCATTGTACAGCATCATTTCATGCAGAAAGGCTGGTCACCAAAGCGCTGACTTTGCATCCTCGGTCCCCTGCCGACCACCAGAGGCCATTATGGGGATGGAAGAAAGTTCGCGAGTCAATCACCCACTGCATTATTAGTGGAAACTACGGAGAAGTATGTGTTGTGTCAGCCCCTGGAGAGCAATCTGGCACTCTGCGCATCGTGACACTAACAGCAAAGAGCTTTCGCTGTTTGGAATGCCATGACGCCCGAACAATCTTATCAGGTACTCCGTACAAACCACATACATAATGGCAGTATCACCAGGTTTGTACGTTTGATGGTCCAGTCATCCGTACAGCGCGTGACGAACCGGGTCCAGCGACGTCAATAATAGCTGTATGCACATTGATCGTCATGGTCATTTGCTCCGTACGGACAGCGCATGACGACTGATGCACAACCTACTAATGCACTCGCTGTGCCAACAAGGGAAAAGTCGGCTCGTCGAGGACTTGAGGCAACCCCGAATTTTTCTGCAGCAACAGACAGGAGTTGCAACAGAAATATCGAGACGGTCTGATGATAATGGTCGACTTCCTCCACTGTCCTCCGTACTCCGTGTGAAATGAACAGCAGGACCCTTGACCTGTGTTTCTGCCCTTGATGAGAGTGCAAGCGTTTGTACGGCGGGACCAAATCTCATAAGATCCGGGGTCGTCGACTGCATCCCGTTTTAGGGGTTCTGTTAATTTACACGTGTGGGACAATCAACCTGGTCCTTCTGACAGTACAGTCAGTCACGTTGATGTTCCAGCCGGCACACGTCGACAGCGACGACTTATCGGCAGACTGCTTGAATAGGTGAACAGCCGTAGCAAGTGAATTAACGAATCAACGTAAATTATGGGGAGAGTTTCGCTTCCAGATGATTCTGCATTGCAGTTAGCTCCAACTTGGTTGGGGTGGTGCAGATCATCGGACCAATCAGCTGTCGTAGGGTAAAAAGGTACTAAGTAGGCCTAGTAAAAGATATGTAATCTAAAGTGCCTTTTACCTTACCTAGTGATTTATTATTGGCCTGTTACCCCTGGTCATATACCTCGTGTAAAATCATTTAGGGGTTAGACTGTACGAGGTAAGATTATCCTTTACTTGTTTGCTTCATCGTAGGTCTTGACAGGCTGACCATGAGGAGTCTCTGCAAGCAAGATGTCCGTGAATGAAGCGACATGTCTATATCCTGCGAGAGTGGAATACAGTACGGGCTGCGTCGTGTGTCCTCCGTACTCCTCCGTGGAGGGAAACCCGGGCTTAATCCACCCACCGTGGGTGAAGATGGCGGTCCCCCTTTTCCACCTTGGTCCCAGTGCAAGCTCGGATTGAATTGTTTTGTTTTTCATTCTGTTGAGCTTGATGAACCACAACGGTCTAGTGTACTCGTTGTTGTTGGGATGGGGTCGCGGCTCGGGAGAAGCAGAGGAACAGGAATGAAGTGGATCACCGCCATGGCAATGCAGCTAGTGGCCAGACCGCCAGAAAGGCGACGTCGTGCATGTCAAGGAAGAAGGCGTCCATGGTGGTGAAAATTTGGAGACGATGAGGGGGCTACTTGCCGATTCTCGTGAGCGAGCCTGTCTGGGGCGCCATGTTTCTGGTTCTCATGTGGAGAGCTCGCGCTGTTGCACTTTTTTTTTTTTTTTTTTTTTTGGCCGCATGATCACTCATTACAACATTGTGCAGGAAGCACGCACCACGGATCATCATGACGGCTTGATCGAGACGCCGCGGAGTGGTTGGCTCATTGGCTCATTTCATTGGGCGTGTTGAAAGCAACTCGTAGGATTGTAACTTGTCCTGGGCCTTCTAACGAGGGGTCATTCGTGAGTCATCAGTATCAACGTCCCGATCATGCGTGAGGGAGATCACACCCGATATCGAAGGATAACTTGCTCACCAGGGACGGCAGGCATTTGCCAAAAGTCCTTTCGGGTCTGATCCACGAGCCAGTGCAAACTTTACACGAGTGCAAAATGCATATAAGCGGACACGCTAGCTATTTTTATTAGCTAAGATCTATAGAAATTTATAGAACTTTATTTAAATTATATAAATACTATAACTACCTTTATTTATAATATATTTTTTTAACTAAAGCTATATAAATATTTATTGATTTTTAATTTTTTTGGGGTCATTGACTGTGGCCAATGTATCTAATTTTTAAGGAACAAAAAAATTACTAGCAATACCTAGCTAGTGTGATAATTAACAACTAAATTTAATAATTACTATAGTGTTAGGTAAAACATAAATAAGTAAACAAGCTTTAAGCCATAAATTTAGGGGCTAAAAGGTTAATATAAAGTTTATAACAAACTTTGTGGCTATGATTACGCAAGATAGAGTTATAATTCGTGACCGCAGTTAAACTTAAATCCATTTAAGTTTTACTTATAGCATAAATTGATGTAATTTCCCCTTCCTCTGCGACCGTGTTTATTCTATCTCTCTACACATATCTCTTCTATCTTATAACTTGTCCTTTAAAGCTCTAAGGCGAACTTGAACCCTAAAAAAAACACAACTCATCCTTAATTGCAGCTAATCTAATTCGTTACAATCAACAGGTATGTTAAGGGCTACTAATTAACTAATTAACGACTAACTAATTAATCAATAGTATGGCTAAGGGTAACTAAAAGCCAGGGGCTATAACCACTAGGCTACAGAACCTAATAGCTATCTAAAAATCCAAGGAAATTCCAAAAAAGGAAATTCAAAAGATAGAAGAAAATATTAAGGAATTTAGGAAAAGTGAGAAGAAGAAGGGAAATAAAAAGCTGGAGAAGAAGGCTAGATATTTGGAAAAGGTGTTGAAAAATAGAGATTTATAATGATTTAAGCAGTTTTACCTCGTGCCCGGGAGGGATATAAATATTTATAATAAGCTTAAATACTAAGAAAAAAGCAAATTTTATTATTTTCTAGGTATAAACTATATACTTTATATTATACTTATATAAAGTTTATACTAGTATAAAGTTTATACCTAGCTATAAGCTATAATAATATTTTGTTGGATCCTTCGGATCTTCATCGGCTCAATCGTGGCCAAAGACCAGACTAATAGTAGGTCCGGCGCGATGCACGTAACGTAATTAGCTACATTAATTTACTACCCCCTCTTCTGCCTTACTTATAGGTTTCACCTACTTTTCTATTATCTAGACCTTCCCTCTCTTCTCTCTCTTTTTTAGCTATTTATCTATCTATTATTAACTTTAATATTATAGAATTATCCTACTTACGCAGGCACCTTAGTGTAACTAACACTAATTAGTAGTTAACTTTATAACTATAGATAAGTTAGGTATTACAAGAAAAGACATTTCTACAGACACTATAGCCACTACCCCTTATTACGCTAGATTAATAGTTATTATAGTAAAGAGGTATAATTATATAAGTATGCTAAAGAAAGAGACTAAAATCCTAGTTATAGGCTTATTAGGCTTCTAAGGAATTAATTTATTAACCCTTAGGCTTATAGGATATAACTTTATTATATCTATCTAGGATATTATTGTTAATTATTAATTTTATTATCTATTATAAGAAAACTAACTAACTAACTAAATCTATTACTATAAGGTATTTATTTTAAACCTAACGTTAAATAACCTTAGCTAAGCTAGCTAAATCACCTATAACTTCTCTTAATATATTACCTTCTTCTAATAAACCTTTAATCCCCCTTTATAAGTATTTACTACTTATTTCTTACCCCCTTTACTCTTAGTGTTATTTGCCCTATGCTTAATAGTAAGAGAGATTATCTCCTTCTCTTTTTTTATATAAAATAGGAAGTAGTAATTCTATTACTTCCTTATTGTTTTTACTAGTGCTTTTCTAGTTACTTTTAGCACTTCTATTACTTTACTTAACCCTAATTTAATTTATTCTTATTGCTACTTTTGCTGCTTTTTCCACCGTTTTTCCTATCTTTATAATTTTCCATGTTTTTACGATTTTCTAGCTTTATTAGAGTAATAACGCTTCTAAAGTGTGAAAGAAAACCTAGGTAATAGGCAAACATATAAGCTTAATTAGTAGCAAAAGAATAACACCTTAGATCTTCTTTTATAGCCTAGATATTATAAGATAGTAGAATTAGAATCTAGACTTTCTATAAGAGAAAGGGCTACTACTAGTAATAGTAAGGCTTAAATAATTCCTCTTAAAAGACTATAAGAGAGTAAACTACTAGCATGTCTATAATAGCTTATAAATAACCTTATAAAAGACTAGAAAGAGCCTGTTAAACTAGACCTAAAGACTACTATATAACCTAAACTTAATAACTAGATTGTAAGGTTTATTAACCTTAGTAAGCATTAAGGCTAGAGAGATAATAACCTCTAGGAGTTATTTTAAGAAGACTTTAAAGGCTAGTCTAAAGATACCTTTAAAAGAGCAAATAAGGATATTATTAGAGAGCTACGTAATTCCTTATAAGATTATAGCGTTCTTATTAAATAAGGCCTAGGATATTTAATCCTAGCATTCCTTAAAGAGGTACTTTACTAAACCTTAATATCTCTTTAGTTATAGAAAAAATCATAATCTTCTAAACCTCTAGAGCCTTAGCCCTAAACCTAATTACTTACCCTAGAAATCCACCTTCCTTAACCCTAATAATTCCCTAAACCTCCCTAAGAGCCCTTATAATAATCCTAATTAAATTAATTACTTTATCCTAATAATCATTATCCATAATAACCTATAGACTATTATTTATAACAAATTATGCCTTTATAATAATTCCTCTCTAAAGATTAGATTATAAAGAAAATCTTAGAGCTTATAAAGATATATAAGGATAGTAACTACTATAGCAGGAAACTATATAACTTCCTAATACTAAAGATTATGCTCTTTAAGAATAAGTATAATAGGATTAACCTCCCTTAAATATATTATTAGAAGGCTTTTCCTATTATATTAATAGGTAATACTAAATAGTATTACCTTAATTACCTCTTTAGGAATAACTACTCCTATAAAGAGATAATTACTTATATTTATTAACGCTTTAAAATAGAAAGTAACTAATAATTCTATTATTATAAGTGAAGTAGTATAATATTAAAGAACATAATTAATAAGAACCCTAACAAAGGTAAGCTTAAGTGCCTTAAGATTATATTATTAAACCTTAAGAAAATCCACAAAGGGCTATACCCTTCTAACATAGTAAATACTAAGCTTTATAAGCAGGCATTAAATGCTATAGCTAGTGTACCTAAATATTAGATAGTTAAATATATATACTCCCTAGGCTTTAAAAGTCTTACTAGAGACCTTTATAAGGTAATTACTATTATAGAATTAAATAAGAAAACCTCTTAATACCTTTAGTACTAATAAGGAAACCCTCTAAAGGCTATGTTTACTAATTATTAGTATAGATAATAATCCTATAGTAAGGGAAGCTATTATAGAAAAAGCCCTAGGCTAAGCCCTAAGCGCTACTTTATATATAGTAAGAGTAGCTACTAGTTCTCTAATTACTTTACTAAAGAATATTAGAAAGAAAAGGACTACTAGTAAGCTAGTAAAACATATTACATAACCCCTATAAAGAAGAGATTTTAGGCGTTCCTTGCCTCCTATAAAGGGCAAGATAATAATAAACCTAATAATAACTCTAGTTAGAATTAGGAACTATATCTTATAGCCTACACAAAGGCCTAAGATAATAATAATAATAAGGTAAAGGAGCTACTATTAATAGCATATCTAAGTATTACGTAATTCTTTTACTCTAGATAATAGACTAACTATAATACTACTAATATTAATATCCTTATAACCCTAAATAATTAAGCCTTTTAACACGTATTCCTTAAGCAAGAGCTTTATAAACTATAAGAGTGTAATAAAGGTTTATTTTGCTATATCTCTAAAGAATACTATTCTAAAGAAGTCTTTAGAGGTATTATGCCTAATACTAGCGCTATAGGAAAATTAAGTATAAAAGAGGTATAAGTAAAAGCTTTACTAAGATTAATACCTTTATTAAAGGTAATCCCCTACGAACCTTAAATTATTATATTTAGTGCTAGATTAGTAGTTATAAAAGGCATTATTTATGTACTTATAGAACTTAGAGAGCTTAAATTCTATGTCCTTAATATAGCTACTCCCTTTCTTTTCTTAATTACTAATATAGATAAGATGCAGGTTAAGATTAATAACCTCGCGAATATACTTATTTAAGGTAATAAGACTATGCCTATAGTACAATAATAGGGTTATCCTTAGTGGTTACTAGAGGTAAAGGAAATAATTACCTTCTATCTCTTAGAGGGAGATATTTGTTAATTACATTATTAGCTTAGTTACCCTTCTGTTTAATAACTTATAAAGGTCCTTTAATAAGCTAGTTATAAAGTTAAACGCTAGGTAATTAAGAAATTAACTAAAGTCTACTACTATTACTAAATACATAGCAAGGCCCCTAGTTAATTTAAATACACAATTAAAGATAATTACAAATTTAACTACAAGATTATTATTAATATTATATAAATTAATAGTTAACTAGTGCTTTATATCATTAATTTAGTAACTTTATTCTAAGTAGCCTAATTCCTTAATCCAAAAAAGCAGAAGGCTTAAGACATCTAGGACGCTATCTAAGAGTGCTAGATTAATACCTATCTAGGACCTCTAGAATAGATAGTCTATAATACTAGCAATAACTTTGCTTCCGCTAAATTTAAATATTATGCTTAATTAATATTAATTAAGACTAATAAGATACTAATTAAAGCTTATAATAGTATTAGAAAGGTTAAAAGATATTATAAACCCTTACGCTAGGCTTATAATATTATTACTAACTTAATTAATGCGAAACTAACGCTAGAATAGCGTCTTTAAATAGCTATTAAGGCTATTAATAATTCTATAGGCCCTAAAGGAATTATACTAACCCTACTAGTCTTTAGAGCTTACCTATAGATAATAAATAAGTTATTACCTAGCGTCTTTGTTATTTAACACGCTAAAGTAATTTAGAAAGCTACTAATAAAGTCTACTACTACATAGCTTTATAGTAAGTTTATAATGCCCTTAGAGCCTAGAATAGTCCTAATATAGCGCCTATATATTAGCTACCTTTATAAGCTAATATATATATATAAAGAGAGAAAGGTAGCTAGTATAGCCCTTATAAGCTAATTACTACTAATAAGGAGACCTATATAGTTAATATGCCTTATAGCCTAGTAAAATTCTACTTTATAGTAATAAAGCCTTACTATAAAAACCTATGTATTATAGAGAGGCTAGAGTAGTAGGAGATAAAGCCTTAAGATATAAAGGAGGCTATAATAATACTACTAACTACTACTACTAAAAAAGAATTAGTAATAAAAGAAAAAGAAAAACTATAAGTACTACTAAAGAGAAAGCAAGGAAAGCTAAGAAAAGCCCTTATAGTCTAATTTATAAGTATAGAGAAGCTAATAGAAAAGGCCTATAATACCTAGGTAACCCTAAGGGAAGCTAGTAAGTTAAAGACTTATTACCTTACCTTAAAGGAATAAAAGTAAGGAGAGGTAGAACTTATAATCCTAAAAAGAATATTAGCCTAATTAAACTTTATATACTTATTAATAAAGACTAAGATAAGGCCTTTATTTAAGAGGTTATAGCTAAAGGGATGCTAAGTATAGCGTTCCTTATAGCAAAAGAAGAAGCTAATTAGAACCTTGCTCTTTAACTTCGCTAAGAAGGGAAGATTATAACCCTAGGAAAACCCTTTAAGTAGTCCAATTAAGCTAAGATTAATGCCCTACAAGCTTGTGATATCTTTAAATTCATTAAATATAACCTAGCAAAGCATAGAGGCTATAGAATCTTTAATTCTTATATAGTTAGAGAGATTAAAGGCAAGGGAATAGCCTTACTATACGAGAAATCTTGCCTTATTATGCAAGGCTATAATAATAAGGGAAAGGAATTTATCTTAATATAATTACTAATAATATAACGAGCAAGCTAATAACTTATTGTAGCTATTACTTTATTATTAAGAAAAAGAGGCATCTACCTTTGGATTCGCAATATCACATAAGCATACACTTAATCGCACACAATGCTAATAAGACTAATTATTATAAGATTGCTAAAATAGATTATATACCTCTTTCTAGAAGAAACTATAATTAAATTAATTAAACCTCTTTATAGGATTACAGAGGCTAGAACCTACTAGTGGGTAATGTACTTCTATTATTATAGAGATAACCTTAATATAATAACTTTAACCTATAATCCTTGCTTATTAATTATAGCGCTAAATAATAAGAACCTCTTTAGTATTATAGGAATACAGACTAATAATACGTTAGGCCTAAGTAATAATAACTTCTTCTAAAAAGAAGAGAAAGAGCTCTAGAGGGCTAAGTTTACTACTAAGGAAAAGTAGTAATTAACCACTAGGAATCCCCTTATTTTTAATAGCTATATCTTAACCTAGAACGCTAATAACTTATTAATTTTGACCTAAAAGGGCTAAAGTTAGAAGATTAAGGAAGTTAATCCTTAATCTCTAATAGTAAAGCAAGATTATATAGAATAATAAGCCTGAGGAAGCTATATTATAACTATGTGCTAACTAGAAGCTTCCTATGATTTATTAATTATAGCTTAACACTAAGAACCCTTTGCTAATAATATTATATGCCTTAATAAACACCTTAAATAGCAAATTAAGAATTAGCAGCAAGGACTACAATATATACCTTTAACCCTTAAGGAAGCAAAGCTTTTTATATTTATAAATAAATTACTTGCTAATAATAAGGATTTAAGCTTATAGATTAGATACATTATTATAATTAGTAACAAGATAATGCAAGATAATAATACCTTTATTATAAAAGGCAACATTATTACGTATAGCTTAACAAAGAGTAAGCAAGTTATATATAGCGCGCTTGCCTCTGAATTATATAGCATAGTTTAAGGCGTAGATATTACCTACGTAATTTCTACGACTCTCTATTAGATTATAGACTAATTAAAGATACCTTAAATTCCTATAATCCTCTATACTAACTCCTTTTTATTATATAAATGCCTTATAAAGCTAGGAATAATAAAAGAGAAAAGACTAATAATTAATATTATAGCCCTTTATTAATTATACAAAAGGCATAAGATCTACAAGGTAAGGTAAATTAACGGAAATAATAATCTAGTAGATATAATAACAAAGGCATTACTAAATTTATCCCTTTCCTCTTTAATTAATTTAAATAAATTAATAATTTATATTAAAGGATAGGTAAAGAGACCCGTAATATTAGGGGATAGGAGCCTTAATAAGGACTAATAGATTAATCTAATTAACTAATGCCGCGATAGCTAATTAGAGTAGCGGATTCCTATTAAGGGATTCACTTATATACACTTTCCTTTAATTCGATTTTTATTGCGTTTTTAGGCTCCTTTAGCTATAGATAAAAAGAGAGACTACTAGTGTTAAATCCTTCGGATCTTTATTAGCTTAATCGTAGCTAAAGACTAGACTAATAGTAGGTCTAGTATAATACACGTAACGTAATTAGCTATATTAATTCGCCACCCCCTCTTCTACCCTACTTACGGGTTTTACTTACTTTTCTATTATCTAGACCTTCCCTCTCTTCTCTCTCTTTTTTAGCTATCTATCTATCTATCATCGACTTCAATATTACGGAATTATCCTACCTGCGCAGGCACCTTGGTGTAACTAACATATTTCTTAAGGTTTATAATCTTTTAATTAATTAATTAATTATAGATAAAGATATTAATAATAACCTTTAGCTTATAATATTAATTTTATAGTATTTTTAAAAGCTAGGCTTCCTATAAAGAGCCTTATATAAGCTATATTACCTTTATAAGTATATTAACTATAATAATAATACTTATAATACCTTTCTTAGCCTTAGAGATACCTAGGTATTACTAATAGTATTATAAAAGCTTTATAAATATATTCTTTAATCTATATTAAAAAAGGAATTTAAAATCCTTTATTAGATACTAAGAGAGATCTTTCTTAAGCTTTATAACTAGCTTTATATTAATACTTTAGTAAGCTCTTTATAATATTAATTAATTAAGTAAAAGATAATAATCTTCTTATAGATTAATATATATAATAAGCTATAGAGAAATATAAGATCTTAATTTTTACTATTCTAAGTATTAATATCTTAAATTTTTTATAAGCTTATTAATCTAATAAGGTATTTATATATAGTCTTTATTTATTAGCTAAAGCTATAGTTAGTTTTACTATTTATAAAGCTAAATAAGAAGTTCCTTTAATTTAATAGTATAATTAGTGCTATTAATAGTATATATATACTAGTATTTATTTTACTAAATTAGTAATAAAAATACTAATTAAGGAAGAATAATATCTTATAAAATATACTAATAGCTATAAGCTTTAAGGAATTATTTCTTTATATACTAGTAAGTACTAAAGGTTTTATTAATAATAATACCTTATTATAAATAGTATTCTTAAAGTTCTTTATAATCCCTTAAGGCTAATTTTATCTTAGTAATATAGGATTTAGCTTATATTATAGCCTTATTATACTATTTTTAAGGGTTTAATATTATTTATAAAACTAGAGAGAAGCTTATAAGTACCTTAATAATAAGAAGGTGTTTCAGCCCCCAAATTTGTGGCTTAAAGCTTGTTCCTTTGTTCATGTTTTACCTAACACTATAGTAATCATTAAATTTAGTTATTAATTATTACACTAGCTAGGTATTGCTAGTAATTTTTTTTGTTCCTTGAAAATTAGATGCATTGGCCATAGCCAATGATCCCAAAAAAATTAAAATCAATAATAAGAAGGTGTTAAGAACTGGCCTTATGGCTACTACGTATAAGCGTTTAGAATAAGAATATTATTCTTACAAAAGAAGAAAGGAATTACACTAGTAATTACATAGTATCTAGATATATAGTCCCTTATATATAGTTTATATATAGTTTATATAAAGTCTTAACCTAGCTATATAAAGTATATATACTTTCTAAAGCTAGACTTAACCTAAGCTTATAGCTTAAGTCTATAATATATCCCCTTACTTACCTTTCCTTTTCTTTTTTTACTAAAAAATAAGTATATATTAAATATAAATCCTTATTATATAGCCTTTTTAAAAAAATATAATAAAGTAATATAAGTAACCTAGTAAGGCTAGTAAGTTGCCTAGTAAGGTTATATTTTTACTATATAAATCTAAAAAATTTTTAGTATAGGATTACTTTACTTTAACCTAGTTTTACCCTTAAAAACACTAGTTACTTATTTTATAGCCTCTTATTACTAGCTATTTCCTTACCTTATTTAGTCTATTACCTTTACTTTAATCTTATATCTTATTTATTACTTACTAAACTTAAACTTTACTTTAAATCACTCCCTTATTATTAACTACTTAATCCCTTATTATATAATATACTACCCTTACTTACCCCTAGCTATTATTTATAAATATAAAAACTTATACTTTAATTAGAACTTAACTAATTTATTCTAAAATATAAATATCCTATTCCCCCTTATCCTATTTTACTTCTTTTTACCTTTATATTATTATAATACTTTCTTTTTATATTTTTCTTACCTTTATTTATTAATTATTCTATAACCTTAAAGCCCTCTTTTTATATCTAGTTTACTTTTTATTACAAGTAATATTATCTCTCTTACTAACTAACTTACCTTTAAAGTACTTTTTTTCCTTTTTTTACCTTCTTTTATCTTATTTAAAAAACTTACTTTAGGAAGTATATTTTAAAAAAGACTTTAAGAATAAAGCCTTTTTAATAGTAAAAAGTATAATTTCCCTTATAGTTCTTATATAAATAATCTCTAGAATAAAGGTAAATATATCTATACCCTAGGGCTAAACTAGGCTTATACCTTATACTATACTAGTTATTATATATATATTTAGGAGAAGTACTTATATAATACTAATTTAAAACTTTATTATATCTTTAAATATCTTAAGATTCTTTTAGCTATAAGTAAAGCTATTAAGACTTTAGCTATACTATAGTTTACTAATAGTAAGGGATAATATATTACCTTTATAAAATTTTTTATTTACTATTATAAGTATTTTAATAGTATATTAGCTATTACTTAAATTAACTTAGCTAAGGCCTAACCTCTAGCTTTCTTCCTTATAAGTATAGTCTATACCTAGGGTACCTTTAAAGTATAGTAGCTTATACTTACCTAAATAATACTTACTTACTATAGCTATAATAACCTAGTTACTAAATTTTTTTATAGTATAAGGACTATAAATAATAACCTAATCTAGTTTATCTTTACCTAGAAGGCTAATAATACCTAGGTCTAATAAATAGCTAAAACTATTATAAAGCTAGCTTATACTATTACTAAGGTATACTAACCCTATAAGAAGTCTAATAATACCCCCCTATCTTAATTACTTTTTACTATAGTAGAAATCTAGTGCCTAAGTATATATGTACTAGAGGGAACTTAAAGGACTTAGTTTACTATAATTAAATTAAAATATACTCTTTTAGGGCTATTATTTATCTATATATTACCTTATTATAATTTAAATTAATTAAGTACCTTTATATATATTATACTTTCTAATAGTTCCTAAGTTAGCTATATATAACCTTTTTATTTAACTAAAATATTCTAGTGTAAACCCTAGCCTAGTGTATTTTTAGCTATAAGAATATCCTTTACCTAATACTCTATAAGATTATTATTAGCATTTATTGATTTTTAATTTTTTTGGGATCATTAGCTATGGCTAATGCATCTAATTTTCAAGGAATAAAAAAATTACTAGTAATACCTAGCTAGTGTAATAATTAATAACCAAATTCAATAATTACTATAGTGTTAGGTAAAACATAAACAAAGGAACAAGCTTTAAGCCATAAATTTAGGGGCTAAATGTTACGTGCTAGCTCTGCACGTTGTTAGGTCGAATCCGTCAGAGGGGCTAACGGATTCAATAGGTCGTAAGTTATACTAAGTTTACTTATAAAAGCTACTATTAGGTGTAAGTTATAATATAAGAAGTAAGTTAATTTCTTTATCTAAAGGGCTAAATCTATCCCTATTACTATTACTTATAGCTAAGCATATCTTACTATATAATAAGTGCTAGGTATGCCTTAAAAGATAACTATCCTAGTTATAACTAGCTAAAACATAACCTAATTTAACCTTTATACTAAATTAGATAATTATTCTCTAGCTATTAAAGTTAAAATAAAAGAAAAAAAAGTAAGTTCTATATATTTATAGCTAAATTTATAACTACTATAATCCTTTAATAATGTTAATTTGAATTATTATATTAAATAATAAATTCCTGATTTTATGTTACTAAATTATTTTTTCCTTCCTTTACTTACTAAATTCCTTTACCTTAATGTCTATTTTGCCTTTTATAATTATGTCTAATTACTTTATATTATTAAAATAAAAACGCTTCTTTTTCGCACCTATATACACTAAGTTAATCTATTAGTTTAGCAAATTTATAAAAACTAAAACTTTTTACCTTAAATCTTTACTAAATTAATCTAATAGTCTAGTAAATTTATCTCCTATAGTTACTTCTTTATTTACTAGCTTATTAACTTATATATATAGTATTACTAGACGTAAAGTTACTTAAGTTACTTTTAGCTTTAGTCCTAACTTTTTACTAGTCTTAGCTTCTTAGTATTTCTAGTATTAAAGTATTATCTTATCCTTACTTATTTACTAATTTAGTTTTCTTATTAATTATTCCTAGTATTTACAACTTTCTATATAGTATTTCTAGCGTTAAAGTGTCCTTTTATAATTATATATTAGCTAATTTAGTCTATTTATATTCCGCTAGACTTAATACTACTAGAGTTACTTCTATAGTAGCTAATTTTACTATTTTTATATTTTCCTTAAGCTTCTTTTACTTAAGTAAAAGTTTATTAATAAATATTACTTAAAGATTAATTCTTTTATATAGTTCTATTACTATAGCTACTAATTTTACTATCTTCTCCTTATATTCTTTTTTATTAATTATATTATACTTTAAATTATTAATCTAGTTATTAACTTCCTTTAGCACTTTACCTAATTCTAAGCTCTAAAATTATTCCTTTTAATCCTTAAGTATCTCTAAGACTTATAGAAATTTTTTTACACTAACTTTACCTTATCCTTTACTACTTCTATTAGCTTTATTACCTTAGTCTTATATTTATTAGCGCATTTATTTATATCTTTTATAAGGCTTTTTACCTTATTAAATTTAATTTCTATCTTATTAGTCTAATTAATTAAATCATTAATTTTACTTATTTTATGCTCTTTATTTCTTTCTTTATTCTATTAGAGTTTAGCTAATTTAATTATTACTAGTGTTTTCCTTATTATAATATAAAGCAAATCTATTTTTCTAATACTAGTAAGCCCTCCTATAATTATACTATTTATACCTTTATATTTATTTATAAATCTTAAAGCTAGTAAGTTAGCTTATAGTAGTAATAACGCTATACTATTATAGGTAATATATTAGTAGCTATATTTAACTATTATACTATTATAATAAGCTATTACTACTGTTTTTACCTAATTTTTTACTTATTTAGTTACTTTATACTTTATTAGATTTGCTATTACTTAATACACTAGTTTCCTAGCTTATTACGCTACCTATTACTATATACTTAAAGTAGCTTATTATTTATTAAAGATAGTAAAGATCTAAATTACTATATTTTACTATAATATAAAGTAAGCATCCCTTAAATTTACTTCTAAACTATTAGCTACTATAGTAGCACTATTTAAGGTAAATTTATAAGCATATACCTATATTATATAACAAATATCCTATATATTTGCCTTATAGCCCACTATAGTATACCTAAAACTACTAAAATTAATTAATTTAATACTTCTTTCTTTATAGTTTATATTAAACTCCTTTATTACCCTTTTACATACTACTAATCTAATCTTTAGTATTAGTAAGTAACTTTCTAATCTAAATCCTAGTTTTCTAAATCTAGTAAATAGTAATTAAAAATTAAGTTTTTTAATTTACTCCTACACCTATAATAGCCTAATAAGATATTTAGCAAGTATAATATTAATTTTATCTTTAAATTTAGTTTTAGCATCCCCTTTCTTTTCTTTAAACCCTATAAAGTTAGATTCTTTATTACTACTAGGGCTTATTTTAGGTTTAGATTCTTTATTATTATTAGGGCTAGTTTTAGGTTTAGATTCTTTATTATTATTAAGGCTAGTCTTAAATTTAGTATTATTATTACCTAATTAAGTAAAATCAATTCTCTATATATTATTACTGCTTTTATTACTATCCTAGTGTTTAACTTTCTCTTTACTAATATTCTTTTCTTTTACAGTATAACTAGATTTATTATTCTTTTAAGCTACTTTACCTAAACCTTACTAAGCTTATCTCTAAAGCTAGTTATAATTATCTTATATTAATTATTACATTACCTAATTATATTCCTATCTTTCTACCTGTTACGTGCTGGCTCTGCACGTTGTTAGGTCAAATCCGTCAGAGGGGCTAACGGATTCAACGGGTCGTAAGTCATACTAAGTTCACTTATAAAAGCTACTATTAGGTACAGGTTATAATATAAGAAGTAAGTTAATTCCTCTATCTAAAGGGCCGAATCTATCCCTATTACTATTACTTATGGCTAAGCGTATCCTGCTACATAATAAGTGCTAGGCACGCCTTAAAAGACAACTGTCCTAGTCATAACTAGCTAAAACATAACCTAATTCGACCTCTATACTAAATTAGATAATCATTCCCTAGCTATTAAAGTTAAAACAAAAGAAAAGAAAGCAAGTTCTATGCGTCCATAGCTAAATTCGTAACCACTATAATCTTTCAATAATATTAACTTAAATCATTATATTAAATAACAAATTCCTAATTCTGTGTTACTAAATTATTCTTTCCTTCCTCTACTTGCCAAATTCCTTCGCCTTAATATCTATTTTGTCTTTTATAATTATATTTAATTGCTTCCTATTATTAAAATAAAAACACTCCTTCTTCGCACCTATATACACCTAGTTAATCCATTAGTTTAGCAAATTCATGAAAACTAAAACTTTTTGCCTTAAATCTTTACTAAATTAATCCCATAGTCTAGCAAATTCGTTTACTATAGTTACTTCTTTGTTTACTAGCTTATTAACTTATATACATAGCATTACTAGACGTAAAGTTACTTAAGTTGCTTTTAGCTTTAGTCCTAACTTTTCTACTAGTCTTAGCTTCTTACTTAGCATTTCTAGTATTAAAGTATTATCCCACCCTTGCTTATTTACTAATTTAGTTTTCTTATTAGTTATTCCTAGCGTTTATAACTTTCCACATAATATTTCTAGCGTTAGAGTGTCCTTTTATAATTACGTATTAGCTAATTTAGTCCGTTTATATTCCGCTAGACTTAATACCACTAGAGTTACTTATATAGTAGCTAATTTTGCTATTTTTATGTTTTCCTTAAGCTTCTTCTACTTAAGTAAAAGTTTATTAATAGATATTACTTAGAGATTAATTCTTTTACATAGTTCTATTACTATAGCTACTAATTCTACTATCTTCTCCTTATATTCTTTTCTATTAATTATATTACGCTTTAAATTATTAATCTAGTTATTAACTTCCTTTAGCACTCTGCCTAATTCTAAACTCTAAATTCGTTCCTTTTAATCCTTAAGTATCTCTAAGACTTATAGAAATTTTTTCTACACTAACTTCACCTTATTCTCTACTACTTTTATTAGCTCTATTACCTTAGTCTTGTATTTATTAGCGTATTTATTCGCATCTTTTACGAGGCTTTTCACCTTATTAAATTTGATTTCTATCTTATTAGTCTAATTAATTAAATTGTTAATTTTACTTATTTTATGCTCCTTATTCCTTTCTTTATTTTGTTAGAGTTTGGCTAATTTAATTATTACTAGTATTTTCCTTATGATAATACAAAGCAAATCTATCCTTCTAATACTAGCAAGCCCTCCTATAATTATACTGTTCATACCTCTGTATTTATCTACAAATCTTAAAGCTAGTAAGTTAGCTTATGGCGGCAGCGACGCCGTGCTATCATAGGTAGTGCATTAGCAGCTACATTTAACTATTACACTATTATAATAAGCTGCTGCCGCCGTTTTTACCTAATTTTTTGCTCATCTAGTTACTCCGCACTTTATTAGATTTGCTATTACTTAATACACTAGTTTCCTAGCTTATTACGCTGCCTATTACTGTACGCTTAAAGCGGCCTATTATTTATTAAAAATAGCAAAGATCTAAATCACTATGTTCTACTATAATATAAAGTAGGCATCCCTTAAATTCACTTCTAAACTATTAGCCACTATAGTAGCACTATTTAAGGCGAATTTATAAGCATATGCCTATATTATATAACAGATATCCTATATATTTACCTTATAGCCTACTATAGTATGCCTAAAACTACTAAAATCAATTAATTTAATACTTCTTCCTTTATAGTTTATATTAAACTCCTCTATTGCCCTTTTACACGCTACTAATCTAATCTTTAGTATTAGTAGGTAACTCTCTAATCTAAATCCTAGTTTTCTAAATCTAGCAAATAGTAATTAAAAATTAAGTTTTCTAATTTACTCCTACACCTATAATGGCCTAATAAGATATTTAGCAGGCATATTATTAATTTTATCTTTAGATTCGGTTTTAGCGTCCCCTTCCTCTTCTTTAGACCCTATAAAGTCAGATTCTCTATCACTACTAGGGCTCGTTTTAGGTTCGGATTCTTTATTATTGTTAAGGCTAGTTTCAGGTTTGGATTCTTTATTGTTATTATTAGGGCTACTTTTAAATTCGGCGTTATCATTACCTAATTAAGTAAGATCAATTCTCTGCGCGTCATTGCTGCTTTTATTACTATCCTAGTGTTTAACTTCCTCTTCACTAATGTTCTTTTCTTCTATAATATAACTAGATTTGTCATTCTTTTAAGCTATTTCGCCTAAACCCTGCTAGGCTTATCTCCAAAGCTAGTCACGATTATCTTATATTAATTATTACATCGCCTAATCACATTCCTATCTTTCCACCTCTAAATCTAGCACTATATCTACGCAATCTCCACTACCGTTGCCTTTTCCGTCCGTGTTTTATAATACTAGCTCCGTTCTAGCTACCTTCTTAATAGCAAAAATAACATCTTTAACGTTTTTAGCGCCCCCTATAGCTAATTATAATAGCTTATTTAATTTATCTTACACTATCCTTAAGGTTACTAGATACTATTATTAGCATAAATTCGTAATTCGCTTTAGCAAATTCGTAAATTCTTAGAATTAGTAAAAACCTAGTACTAACTTCAGCGCACAGTGTAGCAGTTTCTATCCCTTAAAAATAACTACTATACCTAATTCACACAAAAGGTTATCTGCCTATTGCCTATATACTGCCTTTTCTTTATTAGTATTAACTAAGTATTACGCTAAATCCACGTATATAATTTATCTAACTAGTTAGTTTTAATATCTTAACGCTAGGCACTAAATATATAAATATACTACCTATATTTGCTTATAAATCGTTTAGTTATATATATCTAACTTATTATTAAATAGAATAAATTCCGGTTTTACACTTAGGTAGTAATATAAATTATAATTAACCACATAAACTTTATATTTAATCTTAGGGAGGGCATTTCTATGTCTTATATAAAACCACTTATATTTATCACACTTTTTTATCTCCTCTAGGTAATACCTCTTTACCTCTAATAGCTAGCGGAACTCTATTCTCCTTATATTACTAAATTTAGCTAAGTTAGCTATATAGTAATAGAGAGCTATAGAAGACTACATACACGTATGCTAAATCTAACCGCGCTAGGTTTACGTGAGTATTAAGGTTATTATAAGGTATAGAAAATATAAGGGTTAAATAAATATAATTATATAAGTACTAAAACTAACTACACTAAGTTTACGTAAGGATTAGGGGTTAATATAAGGTGTAGGAAATATAAAAGTTAAATAAATATAATTACATAGGTATTAAGAGATATTATAAGGTTATAGTAAGTATAAGGGTTTAATAAATTTATATACACATGCACCAGATTTAGCTACGCTAGGTATATAAAGGTATTACAAGATATTATAAGGTATAGGTATAGGGAATTGCCCTTAGCTAGCGTGATAACTAATATATATAGGAGGGTATGTTAATTCCGTACTAACTTATTAAATTCACCCCCTTATTATTACGCCTTTCCTTTTAATATTTATTATTTAGTAAGGGGATTAAGGCCTTTCTTTACATATTCCTTTGCCTAATTAATTAGGTTCTTCTTAAGATAATCCTCTACTATCTTAGCTGCATTAATCCTTATTTTGTCTTCTATAATCCACTAGTTATCTTTAGCAGTGTAACCCTTCTATCTAACAAGGAATTCAATTCTTAACGTTTTAGTCCGCTTAAAAATCTTAATCTAATAGCTACAAATTCTCTTAATTTCCTAATAGTCTGCTTCCTACGAATTATTAAACGCAATTAGCAAAGAAGCTACCTCTTCTCTTTTAAATAGGTCTTTTCCTTATGCTAGCTTCTAAATTTACGCTACTAATACCACTAGATATACACGTAAATTTAGAGGGAAATCTAATTAATATACTAAAGGATTTACTTTTTCTAACACCTTATATAGCCCTGCCCTCTATAGGGACTATTTTTTCTTTAGTTTACTAGGTAATTTATATCCCTTATACAGTCGTAAATATACTATATCTCCTTCGTTAATATTAACTAGTTTATAGCGATTATTATATTAGATTTTAGCAAGTGCTACTACTATCGTGATTGCTAATTAGGCCTTATGCTAGTATAGCTTTCGCAGTACCACAATATTATTTACGTTAGATCTAGTATTAGTTACGTTATTCAGAGAGAGTAAATTAACAATACTTAGCAGACAGAAACTATATAATAGCTTATTAGGAGCCTGCCCTATACCTACAGCTATAGTGTTATTTAGCTAATATTACAGTGCTAGTAATAGCAATATCCACGTTATATCTAGGTCTATTACTATATAATATCGTATTACAATTATTACTATCTAATTTTTCCTTTCTATAGTTCTATCTATCTAAGGGTAATATGCCATGCCTATAAGGAGTTTAACTCCTATATACCTAAATATCTCCTTCTATATATTAGATATAAACTTTAGGTCTCTATTACTAATAATTTATCTTAGCAATCCCTAGTTTACAATATATAGGGCACGAAAAAGTAACTCCACCTAAATTTCTACTAGATACATAGTGTACCCTAGTATTAGAAAAGTTCTCTTACTAAATAAATAATTCACTAGGCATAGTAAATTATATATAGCATACCCCTCTATTTGCTATATAGTATTTATAGCTAACACTTCTAGCATATCTATCACAAAATTAAGTAAAATTATATAAAAAGGTGTTAGCTTTAACTATAATAGTTATAACTCCCCTAGCGGTTTTGATTAATTAATAGCGTTTTCCTAACACACTATGTAGTAGGTAATATAATTACGAATTTGCTAGCTTATGCGTGGAAAACAGACTAACTATAATTCTACTACCATTCTAGTAATTCTAAAGTAGTGTTAGTTATTGTGTACTAGTTATAAGATAGATTTGACCTTAGTTATTAGAATACAAAGCCAGAAAAATCCATCCCTACTATAATAGTATAATAGGCTATCTTCACGCAAATCCTATCTATATAACAGAATTTTTAGTTTAACTCTAGTATCTTTTACTACTTACCTTTCCTAATAGGCTTTTATAGCTATAATAATTTAACTAAACTTCTAGTCTAACTAGTATCCTAAGATAATTCTAGCCTTAAGCTTATTATCTATAATTACTATCGTAATATATTCCTTACTTATGAAATATGCACTTGCCTCTAATTTATTATATTAACTTTTTTACGCTACCTCTCTATAAGTTACCTTTACTAGTAGCCTAGAGAGCATATCTAGAATAACATTTAACATTCCTAGCACATGCATTACCTTTAGATTAAATTATAACAAATAATTCGTAACTTTTACTAGTTTTAAATTAGCTTTGTCTAGATCTATTATTAATAACAAGGTATGTTTAATAATACCCTTAGCTAGGGAATAGTTAGTTAATATATTAACTACTACACTATTAGATTAAACCATTTTTCGGAGTTTTCTAACGCTCCATATAATTACAGCCATTTCTACTTCTGTTAACCTATACTATTTCTTAACACATAATATCGCCCTAGAGAGAAATAAAATTAGCCATATCCTATCATTCTTAATGTCTTTTCTAGGGATACTTCAACTATCCTATTTCTCTTATAATTAGAAGGCATATAAACTAAATCCTTCCTTACATACATTAATTTTAAGAAAAAGCGGTTTCTTTAGGTCATAGTACTATAACATCTATTTCTCGCTTAGGAATGCTTTAATATCTTTAAAAGCCTTTTTCTTGTCTATTATTAGCAAAAACATCTTCTATTATATCTTCTGTTTCCGTACTAGTTTCGAAATACTAGTGATTTTTTCATTCTTTTCTTAAAACTCTCTTAATAACGTAGTTTTTTACTCCTATAATAGTCAGATTTGTATATTAAACCATAGGATCCTATTATAGAGGAAACTAGCTATTCTAATAAAGGTCTTAAGACTTAACAGATTGCTTAGAAAAATCATCTTTTAAAATGCTTTAAGTCTATTATTAGTATTAGTAATTCTATTACTATTAACAACAAAACCTAGTAACTAGATAGTAGGATAGCTAATAAATGATTTCTTTACCATAATTATTATTCTATTCTCTTTAAGAATTTTAAGCACAATGCCAAGATAATTTAAATGATCCTCAATATTATCTAAGAACATAATAATATTGTTAATATAAACCCAAATAAAATGCTTATACTTCCGGAAAAGTTAGTCTATAAATCTTTAGGCAAAAGCAAGGGAATTTTTAAATCCCATTAGTGCCATATTTAATGCCTTAAGGCCCTAATTCAATATAACCACTATGCGGGCTTAATAGTCCCTCCTAATTAGTAACTAATAGAAAAATCCCGTTCCGTTAAAAAGTAAGAAAACCTTCTTACTATATGTGTTATTTATAATGTTACTTTAGTCTAGTAAAGGGTATATATCTAGTATTACTACGTTATTAAGTAGCTTTATATTAATTACTACCCTTCCTTTCTTTTCCTAGCTAGTTTCACGCTATACTATAAACGCTAAGCACGCTATAGCCGCCAGTTCGTCTAAATATAATATCTTGCCTTTTATATGCAATTCATCATATACTTTGTTAAGTTTACTCATATCTTAACCCCCTAATTAGTAAGGCCTAATTAGCCTTATTTAATATTACTATCCTTTAACAAGGTTAATTCTTATTTTCTAGTCCTTAGGCATAGGAATAATACCTTTGTCTTAATAAACGTTGTATTTATCTATTAATTTAATAAACTTACTTGCTACGTTCTAGTTAATATTAGTAACTTATACTCTAAATTAATTAGTAACATACAGGATCTTCTCTAGGCAGGAGATTCCGTATAATAGCACTCCTATATTAACCTTTTTTAGATTAAACTTATTACTTTCTTTATTTAACTTATCCTCCTTCTTATTCTCCTCTCTTATAGTCTTTGTAATATCCTTGCTAAAATAAGCATAATATACAAAAGAATTATTAACTAAGTAATTAGCGTTAACCTTACTTACTACTATTAGTTATACAACCTTCTAGTGTTTGTTAATAGTAATGGTTTTATCCATTAGATTATAGGTAACTATCTATTTCTAGCTAAATCTAGCAATTAACGTATTAGGAAAAAACTTTAAGCATAACTATACATAGTATACACTTATCTCTTTATTTTCCTACGCCTCCTTCTAACTAACTACTATAGTTAACTATATCTTTAGTGGAATTATTACTATATAAGCTATAATTACCTGCTAGTGCAAAACTTTGCTTATTAGTTAGAAAATTTCCACTTTAACTATTATACTATAGACTAACCTAAAAATAACTCTAGGATATATAAAATTGATTTTCGCTCTGTACTTATAGAGAAAGTTTGTTCTAAGTAGCAATTTAGGACCTAAATTTAGTATTACATCCGCTATAACTATAAAATATCTAGTAATTTCCGTTTTATACGCTACTCCTAGAATATAGAAATTAAATATAGCTGTTTTAGTAATAAAAAGGAAGACTACACTCTAGATACTAGCTTTAGTTCCTATGTTCTCTATTTTACATTTAACTTATTCTATTATAACTATGCCTTATCTGCTAGAATTAACGATGTTCCTATGTTAAGACAGATTTAATAACTTTTACCCTTATTATCAAATTTAAAAGGGATTTTTAAGTAAGTATTTGCTCTCTTTCTATTATATTTAATCTCTTAAGGTCTTATAATAGCCTTAATTACTTATCTAGGGGCAAGTTATTTTGGTTTAGTTATTTCTATTTTAGTTATTACTATATTTATCTCTTTACTACTATTTTCTATAAAATAAGTTTTAATAAAGTTAGACTCCTATATTCTAGTTTTATTGTTATTCTCCTTAGAGACCTCTCCTTCCTTAGCTATATAATAGCCGCATTCCTAGAGATAGGTTTTATACTATTATGCGTTAGAATCATTGTTATATACTATAATATAGGCATACTCCTTTTCTTTACTAGGCGGTTTTTCCTAGCGTTAATAATACCTAGGTTACTAAAATCAGCCTCTTATGTCTAATAGTTCTTGGTTTTAAGAATATTATTTTTCCTATTAGTCTTAGACTTTTTCTTAGTGGTTTTAGTTAAACCTAGATTGCTCCCCTTAATTCTCTTAAGTTTTATTCCACTAAGGCCTCTAGTTTTATCCTTTAGTAAGTTAATTCTACTAGTATAGCCTAGGTTAAAAAAATCCTAAGGATCCTTATCTATTCCTATTATCCCATTAGTAATGTTAATTTCTAGGCGGGAATCATGCATTCGTTAGCCTATTCTAATTAGCTTATATTTCATTTTTATCATTCTCTAAATTACTATTAGATATATCTATATTAAAATAGACCTTAAGCTTTCCTTTACCCTTTTTACCTTTACCCTAGCCTTTACTATGCAAATAGTTATGTAAATTACGTCTCTTATTATCTACTATAGTAATATATACTAATCTTATATCCTTATAAGTTAGTATTAGGCATATCTAGCGTAATCCTAGATAAAGCTTAAGACGTAAACGCAAAAGGAGCTAATAGTTAGTTATTTTGCTATTAGCTCTTATATATTAGAAGATTTTTAATGCGAATTTATAGAAAGATACTTTATTAATAACATCCTCCTTAGTATACTCCGCTTTCTTTAGCTACACTATTATATCCTACACTTAAATACTAAATTCCTTCTATACTATAGCGAATACTATTAAGATATTGCTAAAAACAGTAACTTATTCGCTTACATTAAGATATTATCTATACTATACTATTACATCTCCTTAAAACAGCGTCCAGATCTTTTTCTAGATAATATCTTATCAGCTAGGGTTAGCATAATACAAGTGGTCTTCAATTGCCTAGACCCATAATTTAACATTATAAAAGATAGTCTGTTTCCTATTATGCGTAATAAGATTAGTATTAGCTTCTTCTAGTTTATTATAAGGCTTAAAGTATCTAATATCCGTAATTTTCTATGTTAAATCCATATTTTATTCTGCTAATTCTATTTACTAACTATACTAATCCTAATCTAATACTAGATCTATCCTTCCTTAGTAACTAGGATTAGTATGCTATCCCTAATCTAGATAGTATAGTGTTTACTACTATAAATAGTATAGATTTAACTACTACTATATGAAACCTTACTAGTATTATAGTATTATTAGTTACACCACTAGTCTAGTCTAAGTATCTAAATAACTATTATATTAACCCTAGTTACTTAGTAAATATACCACCCCTGCGCGGGATTCTATGCTAACAGTGTTAAACCTACTAAGGTAGCAGCGCTCTATAAACCTTAGATTTCAGTTATTAATCTTATTACTAAATAGTCTATTCTATCCACTATTTAGTTTAACATAGCTTATTACATAGCCTATTACTATTCTAATATTCCCTAAAAGAACCTTATAGTATTATATTTATTCGCTTTAGTATATAATTCCCTAGTTCTAACACATTTCCTAAGGATTCTAGTTGTAAATTCTCTAGATTTAACTCTATTAAAAGATTAGGGGTTCCTTACTTTAAGTAGTAGTGTTATTTTTAGGGTAGTTTATAATCCCCTTTCCTTTATTAATTTTGCCTATCTCTATGCTTTTCCTAGTTCTAGTAGTAGTGTTACTATTTATAAGGCTAGTAATACTTTTAGATTAGCGCCCTAAGGCTTTGCTTCCTTCTAATTTAATAGAATTATTAAGAAATCCTTTAGACTTAGCCTTAGAAATATAGTTCCTAACTTAAATCCAAGCAAGGCATATAGCTTACAAGTCTATTAGATTCTAGTAGATAGGCAGTTCCTAAGATATTAGCTATTCCCGCCTTCTTATAATTCTATTATTAAATTCGTATTATGTAAGCTTATATAAGTCTTTTTAATTACTAATCCTAACAAGCTTTTGCTTTTGATATTTAAAATCCGGATTTACGTTATTAAAAGTCTAAAACTAATAAACAAGGTGTAATTCGTTCTTAGTAACTAGGAGAATATTCTATTCTCCTAATTAACGCCATAGACAGTTAGTTTTAGATATATAAGTATTATATCTAGGTTACTAGAGGTACGTAACAAAAGAATCTCCAATTACTACCACTTATTACGTGCTAGCTCTACACGTTATTAGGTTAAATCCATCAGAGGGGCTAACGGATTTAACAAGTCGTAAGTTATACTAAGTTCACTTATAAAAGCTACTATTAGGTGCAGGTTATAATATAAGAAGTAAGTTAATTCCTCTGTCTAAAGGGCCGAATCTATCCCTGTTACTATTGCTTGTAGCCAAGCGTATCCTGCCACGTAACACTACCTCTAAATCTAGTACTATATTTATATAATCTCCACTACTATTACCTTTTCTATCTATATTTTATAATACTAGCTTTATTCTAGCTACTTTCTTAATAGTAGTAATAATAGCTTTAATGTTTTTAGCACCCCTTATAGCTAATTATAATAGCTTATTTAATTTATCTTATACTATTCTTAAGGTTACTAAATACTATTATTAGCATAAATTCGTGATTTACTTTAGCGGATTTATAAATTCTTAGAATTAGTAAAAACCTAGTACTAACTTTAGCGTATAGTGTAGTAGTTTCTATTCTTTAAAAATAACTACTATGCCTAATTTATGTAAAAGGTTATTTACTTATTACCTATATACTACCTTTTTTTATTAGTATTAACTAAGTATTATACTAAATTTATATATATAATTTATTTAACTAGTTAGTTTTAATATCTTAATACTAGGCACTAAATATATAGATATACTACCTATATTTGCTTATAAATTGTTTAGTTATATATATCTAACTTATTATTAAATAAAATAAATTCTAGTTTTATACTTAGGTAGTAATATAAATTATAATTAATTATATAAACTTTATATTTAATCTTAGGGAGGGCGTTTTTATATCTTATATAATATTACTTATATTTATTACACTTTTTTATCTTCTCTAGGTAATGCCTCTTTACCTCTAATAGCTAGTAAAACTTTATTCTCCTTATATTACTAAATTTAGCTAAGTTAGTTATATAGTAATAAAGAGCTATAGGAGATTATATACGTGTGTGCTAAATCTAATTACACTAGGTTTATATAGGTATTAGGGGTTATTATAAGGTATAGAAAATATAAGGGTTAAATAAATATAACTATATAAGTACTAAAACTAACTATATTATATTTATATAAGGATTAGGGGTTAATATAAGGTGTAAGAAATATAAAAGTTAAATAAATATAATTACATAAGTATTAAGAGATATTATAAGGTAATAGTAAGTATAAGGGTTTAATAAATTTACATACGCGTGCACTAGATTTAGCTACGCTAGGTATGTAAAGGTATTATAGAATATTATAAGGTATAGGTATAGAGAATTACCCTTAGCTAGTATAATAACTAATATATATAGGAGGGTATGTTAATTCTATACTAACTTATTAAATTCACCCCCTTATTATTATGCCTTTCCTTTTAATATTATTATTTAGTAAGGGGATTAAGGCCTTTCTTTATATATTCCTTTGCCTAATTAATTAGGTTCTTCTTAAGATAATCCTTTATTATCTTAGCTATATTAATCCTTATTTTGTTTTCTATAATCCACTAGTTATCTTTAGTAATGTAACCCTTTTATTTAATAAGAAATTTAATTCTTAATGTTTTAGTCTGCTTAAAAATCTTAATCTAATAGCTATAAATTCTCTTAATTTCCTAATAGTTTGCTTCCTATGAATTATTAAATATAATTAGTAAAGAAGCTACCTCTTCTCTTTTAAATAAGTCTTTTCCTTATACTAGCTTCTAAATTTATATTACTAATACTACTAGATATACACGCGAATTTAGAGGGAAATCTAATTAATATGCTAAAGGATTTACTTTTTCTAATACCTTATATAGCCCTGCCCTTTATAGGGACTATTTTTTCTTTAGTTTGCTAGGTAATTTATATCCCTTATATAGTTATAAATATACTATATCTCCTTTATTAATATTAACTAGTTTATAGTAATCAGAGCATTGTTTGTAGTGTAGTTAGTGTAGTTTTTAGGAAAATTTTGTAGTTGTAATGTAGTTTTTTTAGCTAGTATTTAGTGTAGTGTAGTTTTTTTCTTGTAGTTAGTGTAGTTACTAACTACACTAACTACACTACACTACAAAAACTACAAATGTAGTGTTAGGTAAATAAAAAGTGGGTCTTTTTATATGGTAGTATTAATATACTAATTAGAAGAAAGCTATTAATTTTATACTTATATTATTAGCTATTTTATTAAATTAGTTATTTAAGTTATAAGATTATAACCTTTTATAGATTTTATTATAACTAGGGTTATAAGTACTATTATAAGTTTTTATAAGGCTATTATTCTTAATACTTTTCTTTACTAATATAACTTTAAGAAAAACCTTACTATAATTTTATTTACTATTACTAAAATTATTTTCTATTTTTATAATTACTTTTATAACTTTAAATTAAAATAATACTTTAAACTAATATAGTTAAATTAATTAGGAATTTAAAATTAATAACTAGAAGTTAATAATATATATACTTAGTACTTATATATTATTATTAATAAGATAAAAACTTAAAAAAGCTTAAACTGTTTATTTATTATTTAAATATTACTTTTTGCTTTATAATTATAAAGCTTTAAGAAGTTATATATAAGAACTTTATATATTTTCTTAGTATAATATATATAAAAAGAATAAAAATAGTAATATTTATAAAGTATTTATATATAACTAATTATATTATTTAAACTAAGCTATATAACTAAATTAAGCTATTAAAATAATTTTAACTTATTTTTAAAATAAAATAATAAAATATACTTTTATTTTATATACTATAATTACTTTTATTACTATAATAACTTTAATAAGCTTTATTATAATTATTTTAACTTATTTTTAAATAAAATACTAGGACTTACTTTTAAATAATATACTATAATTATTATAATTAGTATTATTATAATATTAAAAATATAAAAGAGAAAAGTATTTTATTTTATTAATACTTTAAAAAACCTTAAAATACTACATAATTAAAAAGTCTAGCTTTTCCTATAGTAATTTACTTATAAATACTTATACTTATATTTAATTCATTTATTACTTATTTATTTTTAATTAAACTTTAACACTAATAATATTTTAACTTATATAAGTAATATACTTATAAGCTAAGATAAGCTATTATAAGCTATTGTAAGCTATTATAAGCTATTATAAGCTATTATAAGCTATTATAAGCTATTATAAATATTTTTACTAACACTACAAATATAGTATTTGTAGTTAGTGTAGTTTATGAAAATAAATTTGTAGTGTAGTGTAATGTAGTTTTTTTCCCCTTGTAGTTAGTGTAGTTTGTAGTGTAGTGTAGTTCGTAGTGTAGTGTAGTTTGTAGTGTAGTGTAGTTTGTAGTGTAGTGTAGTTTGTAGTGTAGTTACTACACTACACTATAAAAACTACACTACAATACACATTGTAGTGCAATGCTCTGATAGTAATTATTATATTAGATTTTAGTAAGCACTACTACTATTATAATCGCTAATTAGGCCTTATACTAGTATAGCTTTTGTAGTACTATAATATTATTTACATTAAATCCGGTATTAGTTATGTTATTTAGAGAGAGTAAATTAATAATACTTAGCGGGCGGAAACCATATAATAGCTTATTAGAAGCTTACCTTATACCTATAGCTATAGTGTTATTTAGCTAATACTATAGTGCTAGTAATAGTAATATTTACGTTATATTTAGGTCTATTACTATATAATATTATATTATAATTATTACTATTTAATTTTTCCTTTCTATAGTTTTATTTATCTAAGGGTAATATACTATACTTATAAGGAGTTTAACTCCTATATACCTAAAAATCTCCTTCTATATATTAGATATAAACTTTAGGTCTTTATTACTAATAATTTATCTTAGTAATCCTTAGTTTATAATATATAAGGCATAAAGAAGTAACTTTACCTAAATTTCCGCTAGATATATAGTATACCCTAGTATTAGAAAAGTTCTCTTACTAAATAAATAATTTACTAGGTATAGTAAATTATATATAGTATACCCCTTTATTTACTATATAGTATTTATAGCTAATACTTCTAGTATATCTATTATAAAATTAAGTAAAATTATATAAAAAGGTATTAGCTTTAACTATAATAGTTATAACTCCCTTAGCGGTTTTAATTAATTAATAGCGTTTTTCTAACACACTATATAGTAAGTAATATAATCATGAATTTACTAGCTTATACGTAGAAAATAAACTAATTATAACTCTACTACTATTCTAGTAATTCTAAAGTAATATTAGTTATTATATACTAGTTATAAGATAAATTTAACCTTAGTTATTAGAATATAAAGCTAGAAAAATCTATCCTTACTATAATAGTATAATAAACTATCTTTATATAAATCCTATTTATATAATAGAATTTTTAGTTTAACTCTAGTATCTCTTACTACTTACTTTTCCTAATAAGCTTTTATAGCTATAATAATTTAACTAAATTTCTAGTCTAACTAGTATCCTAAGATAATTCTAGCCTTAAGCTTATTATCTATAATTACTATCGTAATATATTCCTTACTTATAAAATATACACTTACCTCTAATTTATTATATTAACTTTTTTACGCTACCTCTTTATAAGTTACCTTTACTAGTAGCCTAGAGAGCGTATTTAGAATAATATTTAATATTTCTAGTATATATATTACCTTTAGATTAAATTATAATAAATAATTCATAACTTTTACTAGTTTTAAATTAGCCTTATCTAGATCTATTATTAATAATAAGGTATATTTAATAATGCCCTTAGCTAGGGAATAGTTAGTTAATATATTAACTACTATATTATTAGATTAAACTATTTTTTAGAGTTTTCTAATACTCTATATAATTATAGCTATTTTTGCTTCTATTAACCTATACTGTTTCTTAATATATAATATTACCTTAGAGAGAAATAAAATTAGCTATATCCTATTATTCTTAATATCTTTCCTAGGAATACTTTAACTATTTTATTTCTCTTATAATTAGAAGGCATATAAGCTAAATCCTTCCTTATATATATTAATTTTAAGAAAAAGTAGTTTCTTTAGGTTATAGTGCTATAATATTTGTTTCTTACTTAGGAATACTTTAATATCTTTAAAAGCCTTTTTCTTATTTATTATTAGTAAAAACGTCTTTTATTATATCTTCTATTTCTATACTAGTTTTAAAATACTAGTAATTTTTTTATTCTTTTCCTAAAACTCTCTTAATAATATAGTTTTTTACTCCTATAATAGTTAGATTTATATATTAAACTATAGGATCCTATTACAGAGAAATCTAGCTATTCTAATAAAGGTCTTAAGACTTAATAAATTGCTTAGAAAAATTATCTTTTAAAATGCTTTAAGTCTATTATTAGTATTAGTAATTCTATTACTGTGAGAATAAAGGGATAGCTAGGCAAGAGGTATGGGGGCACTTATATATTAACTGAAGCTTACTAGGTCTAAGTGTGTTATACATGCGAGTCACTAGCTTATAGCTAGCGGCTTGCTAGTATTACGTAGACCTAGCCCTAGGGCATAGTGTGCCTAGCCTAGTGTGCGCTAGCGTATAGGTATTATAAGTAGGGCCTTATAATTACCCCCCTACTTTTAGCTAGGCTTCTAAACAGCTTTTAGTAAGTAGTATTTAGCTATTTACTAAGTAATAGTAATATTAAAATAATAATAAATAACACTTAGCACTTAAGTATAAGTTTACCTATAACTCCTTATTATATTACTAACTTTTCCTTTCCTTATCTATAGCAAACTTTTCCTAGATACTATTATATTATTAGTTACTATAATTTTACCTCTACTACTCCTTGTATTTTTGCTATAGAATTAAATAAGAAGAGCGTTATTACTATCCCTAATATTTATTTAAAGGGATATAGCTATATACATTATTTACACATAGGTTACGTAGACTTTAAGAAGAATCCTCTAGCTAAGCCTAACATCCCTTAGATTAACTATTAATTCCCTAGCATATAAAGCGTTATTATTAAAGAGAAGAATTTAAAACATTATATCTAATATATTAAATATAGTAATACTTATAAGATAGTAAGTATGTCGCTTTCTTTGTATTTTTAGTCCCTAATTACTTATATCTCCCTAGGTAATACTAACTATATAAGGGGATTTCCTTAATCTTCTTACTATTCTTAATTAGGTAAAAACTTTAATAAATACCCTAAGTAATTAGGTCCCTAATAATTCTAATGATTATATGTTTTTAGAAGTAACTTACTGCTATTTTAGTACTTATTACCTAAACCTTATTTTAGGGTTTAATTATACTAATATAGCTTATTATGTTTTCTTTGGTTTAACTAGGGCTACTAAGGTTTATTAGGTATGTCTTACTATATATTCTCTAGACCTTTGCTTACTCTCTAGGTAAGCTACTTTAGCTATATATAATTAGTATATTATTTTATACTAGTAACTTTTAGTTACTATATTTCCTACCCCTATCCTAGGGATAGTAAGTTATTACTCCTCCTTTGCTATATATTTACTAACTTTTTATAGCTAAATTATACTATATATTATAATTCCTAGAAGGCAAAAATAACTTTATAGCTACACTGTTATAACCTAGGATTCGTGCCTTAGGGGTAGTAAAACACTAGTTCTTCTAGGTAATAAAGTTAGTAGTTTAGGAGGATAAGAGTAAGGGCGCTAAGTACCTTCTCTATAATAGCGTTATTTTAATATATAAGGGGGTAACTATAAAAGGGTTTCCCTTAAAACTCCCCTCCTTATAGGGATGTTTTCTTTTATTATTTAGTAAATAGTTTAATAAGGTTTTTAATTAGAGTGTAATAGTAGCTAATAAGGCTAGGCCTTTTTATAATTACCTTATCCCTTATTACCTATAACTTGCTTATATCTTACTATGCTTTCTCCTTATTTTAATTTAATAGAAAGCCTAAATTATATATTAAGCGCCTTTTATGTTTTCTACTACTACCTATTAATTATATTTACTTAGCTAACCCTTTTACTTTACTAGGTATTTATTACCTTTATAAATCTTTTTATAATCCTTAACTTCTTTAACTTTAAATTTATTATTTTTATCTTTAAGGTCTAGTATTAGCATTTCTTTATCTATAGTGTCTTCCTAGTAATTCTATAGCTCTAATAAGCTAATATAGAATATATTATATAGTTAACTATACTTATTAGGTAGTGCTAGTTAGTATGCTTATTTACCTACAGTATTAAGTATTTAAAATAGCCTAATAAATCTTAGGTTTAGCTTCTATTTTACATCCTTAAGTCTAATATTTTTTACTAATAGTAGTACTAAGTCTTCTCTTTTTAAGGTTAATAGCTAGTGTTATTAGTTATAGTACTTTGCCTATGCTTTAGTAGCTCTTACCTAGTTATATACTAGTTTCTCCCTAGCCTTATATAGCTTCTAGACATGTATATAGGCTTCTAGAACCTCCCCTTCCTTACTCTTATCTTTAAGAGCTAAATAAAACTTAGGTAAATAGCCTATAAGAGTGTAGTTAGAGGAGTAACCTATTATCTTATTAATAGTATTATTACATATAAATTAAGCTATTAGGAGTAGCTTTAGCTATAGCTATTAGTTTTCTTTAATAAAGTATTGTAAGTAATATTTAAGCACTTAGTTTATTCTCTTTATTTACCTATTAGTTTAGGGGTAAAATGCTATTAAAAGCCTTTGCTTTATGCATAATAGGTAACATATGTCTAACTAGAATTAGCTTATAAACACTAATTCTCTATTAGATATAATGCCCTCTAGCGGCCTAAATCAAAGCTTGATTTCCTTATAGAATAACTTTGCTAATTTAGCTATGTTAATTATAGTCTTTATAGTAAGGAAGATAAAGGTCTTAGTGAATTAGTCTATAATTACTAGGATTACGTTAGTTTCTTAGTTACCTAGCTATACTAGTAGTAATCCTATAATAAAATCTATTAAGATCTCTACCTATAGTTACCTTAGTATTAGTAGCAATTTAAGGCTTCTATATAGGTAGTACCTTCTAGTTACTACGCGCTAGCATACTTTATAGCTAAATATATAGTCTAAAATAGCTTTACTTATTACTAGCTACTAATAGTAATGTTTTAGTAGCTTAAGAGTGTGTTTAGTCCTAAAGTAACTTGCTAGTAAATTATTATAGTGTAGCTATAGAAGCTCCTATTATAAGATAGGCTCCTGTGGAATAACTACCTAGTCTTTATATATTAGAAAACCCCTTATGCTATATAACTATAGACTAGCTTTTTCTCTCCCTTTTACTTAGGAGTTAACCTTACCTTTATGTTTTTGTAAATCTAGATCTTAGTCTTATGCTTTCTATAGTAGTTATGCTAATAGTTTATTTACTATAAATTAATAGGGATTTAGTAATATAATAGCCCCCTAAATCTCTTATACTATACTAATATCTTAGATATATACTACTTTCTCCTTAAAATCACCCTTATTTAGCTAACTTATTACTAGATTTATAGTGGCTAACTAGCCTTCTACCTAGGCTACTATTAACTTAGTAGGCTCTAAGACTAGCGCTATGCTATGACTTCTTTAATATATTAGTACTTCTTCTTCTACTATATAGGTAGCTACTATTTTCTTTTAAAGCTTTAGTAAGAGCGCCTTATTTAATATAGGTTTGCCCTTATAATTAGACTTTCTTAATAGTATATCTATAAGGTTACTTTTCCTTAGTTTATACTTAATTATAAAATAAAAAGGGTAGAGGAATATATACTATTATGCCTACTTTCTATTTAGCTTCTATTACCTTATAAAGGTCTATAAGTTATAGTAGTCTAATAAGACCTCTATAGGTGTTTCTATGCCTTTAATATAGTGTTACTAGTGTTTAAATAACTTTACTATAGTAAGTAACTCTTAGTTAGCTATACTATAGTTATGTTTAGCGTTTATAAACTTCCTTAACTAAAAGGCTACTAAATACTAATAGCCCTTATTATCCTACTAAGATAGGATTCTTACTATTACAAAAATTAAGGCATTTGTCTTAATACATACCACTTAACTTAGGTTATAATATTAGAGTAAAGGCGCTTACTAAAAGGCGTCTTTTAGCTAGTTAAACACTAGCTATTCCTTTTCCCTAAATATAAACCTCCTAGTCTAGATGCTATTTTAACTACCCTTTATTAATACGTAAAGAGGTACTATAATCCTAGAGTATTTATAAATAAACCATTAGTAAAAGTTATAAAATCTAAGAAATAACTATATATCCTTAAAACTTATTAGCTTCTTCTATTCTCTAATTATATTAACCTAGTAAGTATCTATTAATATCCTATTAATAAAGAGGATAAACCCTAGGAATTCTACTAATTCCTTATAAAAAGAGTACTTAGAGGGTTTTATATATAACTTTGCTAACCTTATGTATTCTAGGACTTACTTAATATGTTTAGTATGCTTCTCCTTTATCTTAGAGAAGATTAAGATATTATCTAAATATACTATATAAATAGTATTAACTAGCTTATAAAGCGCCTTATAAATATAGCTTTAAAAAGTAGCTAGGATATTAGTTAACCTAAAAGGCATTATAAGGTACTTATAGTGCCTGTAATACATACAAAAAGCTATCTTTTACTTATTACCCTCTTTAATATGAATTTAGTAGTATATGTCCTTAATATTAATCTTTAAAAAGAAATAAGCCCCTTAGTACTAATTAAGAATCTCTAAAATTAAGGGGAGAGTGTAGTAATTCTTTTATATTACCTTATTAAGTCCTTAATAGTCTACGTATAGCTAAAGTATCCTATCCTTCTTTAGTATAAATAGAATAAGCATACTTACTAGGCTCTTTAAGGGTTTTATCTAGCCTTTCCTTAGGTTATTATTAATATATCCCTAGAGCTCTTTAAGTTTACTTTAGGAAAGAGAGTAGATTAGTCTATATAGGGGTGTAGCTCCTAGTATAAGATTAATTATATAGTTAGTTAACTTCTTAGATAGAAGACTCCCTACCTTATCTAATATAAACATGTCTTTAAACTTATGTAGCTCCTTAGGGATATCTTTAATGGTTCCGTATACTTTCGCCTTCTCTTTATCTTTAAGAGGGATAAACTTATTTTCTATTATACCTATAATAGCATATATAATTATCTTATTACATATTACCTTTATAAACTTACAGGGAGTTAGTAGTAAAAAGGCTACCTTTCTTTTCTTAAACCACTATTCTTATAAGTGTAAGCAGAGGTATATGCGTTTTTCCGTAAGTGTGTATATTCTAATTAATACAAAGCTTCCCTCTGCTCTTAGGTCCTTATTAATAGCTATACATAGTAGTTTAAGGTCCTTCTTTTTACCCCTTAAGTCTTAGATTATAATAGATACCTTATAGATACTATATTAGGGAACTATAAGAGACCCTACTACCTTTAGGATAGGCACTATGGCCTTAGCCTAATTAAGCTTATAGGTCTGTGTAAACTAGGCACTAATAATATTAATCTTAGCGTAACTATTAAGGTCTGCTGCTATTTTAATATCTTTTTGCCTATAAATAGTAACTAGTGTGTAAAATTAGCGTCCTACTAGTACCCTAGTGTCTAAGGTAAAGGTAAGGGTATTTACTTCTACCTCTAGGAGTTTCCCTAACCTTCTTACTAGTCTTTCCTTAGCTTATTATAATTATAAAAAAAATGCTTTATACTACTATAATTATAGCACTATTTTCTTTCTTATAGCCTATTATTATTTAGGTAAGTAGCTAGGGTCTTTTCTTTATCCTTATCCTTATCTTTTTAGTCCTTATTTAGCTAATAGCCTTATAGAGAGTTATATCTTTAATATTAAGGGGCCTTATATAGGCCCTTCTCTTCTAAATTACTTAGCTTTTACTTATTCTTTAATATTACCTCCTAGAACTATTAGGTAAGTTATATAACCTCTTCTTATATTAACCTAGTAATATCTATATATAGGTTAATATAGTCTTATAAGTTAGGAAGTAATTTTGTAAAGAATATAAAAGTATAAGTTTTTTCTAGGGCTTATTCTAGGTATTTCTCTAGTAAATCTAAGTAAATACTAAACTTAATAAGACTTTAGCCCTCTTTTTACTTTATGTTTTCTAGCTATATAGCTATTTATACATTATAGCTTATAAAGTCCTTAAGTAATATAAGAGTTTAGTCCTAGAACTTATCCTAGTTATTCTTAGGGTAATCCTAACTATTAGCTAGTTATTCTTTAATATATTAGTCTTATCTAGCCTAATAGTTTATATATATATAATTAAGTATAAAGAGAATCTTTTAGTTATCTTAGTAATATTTCTTCTTTACCCCCTTAAAGGCATAGTTAAAGTTATTAAGCTATATCTTATACTTCTATAGGTTTATAAGGTATTAGAGTTTTATAATATTTTAAACCTTAATGTCTTAGCTACTAAGGCTTAAGAAGGAACTAGCCTTTTAGCCCCTTTTTACTAGTTCTTCTTCTTTATAAGATTATATTAAGTTAGTAAGCTTTTATTCTTACTTCTATAGTTTCTTAAGTTACTTAAGCTAGGTAATTTACTCTCTAACTACTACCTCTTTTACCTTTATAGTAAAGGGTATAGCTTTAGATAAGGTTATAGAATATAGTATATCCCTAGATATAGTATTACTATTATTTAGCTAATCCTAAGTAGTATATAGTATTATTCTAGTGGATTAGGTTATTCTCCCCCCTATATTACTCTTAGGTAGCTAGTAAGAGAAGCTTTAGAATTATAAGAATAAAGAAATAGCTAGGTAAGAGGTATAGGGGCACTTATATATTAACTAAAGCTTACTAGGTCTAAGTGTGTTATACATGTAAGTTACTAGCTTATAGCTAGTGGCTTGCTAGTGTCACGTGGACCTAGCCCTAGGCGTGGTGTGCCTAGCCTGGTGTGCGCTGGCGCACAGGTGTTGTAAGTGGGGCCTCACAATTACTATTAATAATAAAACCTAGTAACTAGATAGTAAGATAACTAATAAATAATTTCTTTACTATAATTATTATCCTATTCTCTTTAAGAATTTTAAGTATAATACTAAGATAATTTAAATAATCCTTAATGTTATTTAAGAATATAATAATATTATTAATATAAACCTAAATAAAATACTTATACTTCTAGAAAAGTTAGTCTATAAATCTTTAGGTAAAAGTAAGGGAATTTTTAAATCCTATTAGTACTATATTTAACGCCTTAAGGCCCTGATTTAATATAACTACTATATAGGCTTAATAGTCCTTCCTAATTAGTAACCAATAGAAAAATCCTATTTTATTAAAAAGTAAGAAAACCTTCTTACTATATATGTTATTTATAATATTACTTTAGTCTAGTAAAGGGTATATATCTAGTATTACTATATTATTAAGTAGCCTTATATTAATTACTACCTTTCCTTTCTTTTCCTAGCTAGTTTTATGCCACACTATAAACACTAGGTATGCTATAACCACTAGTTTATCTAAATATAATATCTTACCTTTTATATATAATTTATTATACACTTTATTAAGTTTACTTATATCTTAACCCCTTAATTAGTAAGGCCTAATTAGCCTTATTTAATAATACTATCCTTTAACAAGGTTAATCCTTATTTTCTAGTCCTTAGGCATAGAAATAATACCTTTATCTTAATAAATATTATATTTATTTATTAATTTAATAAACTTACTTACTATATTCTAGTTAATATTAGTAACTTATACCCTAAATTAATTAGTAATATATAGGATCTCCTTTAAGTAAGAGATTCTATATAATAACACTCCTATATTAACCTTTTTTAGATTAAACTTATTACTTTCTTTATTTAACTTATTTTCCTTCTTATTTTTCTTTCTTATAGTCTCTATAATATCCTTACTAAAATAGGTATAATATATAAAAGGATTATTAACTAAGTAATTAATATTAACCTTACTTACTACTATTAGTTATATAACCTTCTAGTGTTTATTAATAGTAATAGTTTTATCTATTAGATTATAGGTAACTATTTATTTCTAGCTAAATCTAGTAATTAATATATTAGGAAAAAACTTTAAGTATAACTATATATAGTATATACTTATCTCTTTATTTTCCTATGCCTCCTTCTAACTAACTACTATAGTTAACTATATCTTTAGTAAAATTATTACTATATAAGCTATAATTACTTACTAGTATAAAACTTTACTTATTAGTTAGAAAATTTTTACTTTAACTATTATACTATAGACTAACTTAAAAATAACTCTAGGATATATAAAATTAATTTTTACTTTATACTTATAAAGAAAGTTTATTCTAAGTAGTAATTTAAAACCTAAATTTAGTATTATATTTACTATAACTATAAAATATCTAGTAATTTCTATTTTATATGCTACTCCTAGAATATAAAAATCAAATATAGCTATTTTAGTAATAAAAAAGGAAGACTATACTTTAAATACTAGCTTTAGTTCCTATATTCTCTATTTTATATTTAACCTATTCTATTATAACTATGCCTTATTCGCTAGAATTAATAACATTCCTATATTAAGATAAATTTAATAACTTTTACCCTTATTATTAAATTTAAGAGGGATTTTTAAGTAAGTATTTACTCTCTTTTTATTATATTTAATCTCTTAAGGTCTTATAATAGCCTTAATTACTTATCTAGGGGTAAGTTATTTTAGTTTAGTTATTTTTATCTTAGTTATTACTATATTTATCTCTTTACTACTGTTTTCTATAAAATAAGTTTTAATAAAGTTAGACTCTTATATTCTAGTTTTATTATTATTCTCCTTAAAGACCTCTCCTTCCTTAGTTATATAATAGCCGTATTCCTAGAGATAGGTTTTATACTATTATGCATTAGAATTATTATTATATACTATAATATAGGCATACTCCTTTTCTTTACTAGGCGGTTTTTCCTAGCATTAATAATGCCTAGGTTACTAAAATTAGCCTTTTATATTTACTAGTCCTTAGTTTTAAGAATATTATTTTTCCTATTAGTCTTAGACTTTTTCTTAGTGGTTTTAGTTAAACCTAGATTACTCCCCTTAATTCTCTTAAGTTTTATTTTACTAAGGCCTCTAGTTTTATTCTTTAGTAAGTTAATTTTACTAGTATAGCTTAGGTTAAAAGAATCCTAAGGATTCTTATTTATTCCTATTATTCTATTAGTAATATTAATTTCTAGGTAGGAATTATATATTTATTAGCCTATTCTAATTAGCTTATATTTTATTTTTATTATTCTCTGAATTACTATTAGATATATTTATATTAAAATAGACCTTAAGCTTTCCTTTACTCTTTTTACCTTTACCCTAGCCTTTACTATGTAAATAGTTATGCAAATTATGTCTCTTATTATTTACTATAGTAACATATACTAATCTTATATTCTTATAAGTGACTCTTGCGCAATCGCAGCCACAAAGTTTGTCGCAAAGTTTGTATTAACCTTTCAGCCCCCAAATTTGTGGCTTAAAGCTTGTTCACTTGTTCATGTTTTACCTAACACTGTGGTGATTATTAAATTTAGTTGTTAATTATCACACTAGCTAGGTATTGCTAGTAATTTTTTTTGTTCCTTAAAAATTAGATGCATTGGCCACAGTCAATGACTCCAAAAAAAATTAAAAATCAATATTCTTATAAGTTAGTATTAGGTATATCTAGTGTAATCCTAAATAAAGCTTAAGGTATAAATATAAAAAAGCTAATAGTTAGTTATTTTACTATTAGCTCTTATATATTAGAAGATTTTTAATATAAATTTATAGAAAGATACTTTATTAATAATATTCTCCTTAGTATACTTTGCTTTCTTTAGCTATACTATTATATCCTATACTTAAATACTAAATTCCTTCTATACTATAGCAAATACTATTAAGATATTACTAAAAATAGTAACTTATTTGCTTATATTAAGATATTATTTATACTATAGTATTTACTACTATAAATAGTATAGATTTAACTACTACTATATAAAACCTTACTAGTATTATAGTATTATTAGTTATATTACTAGTCTAGTCTAAGTATCTAAATAGCTATTATATTAACCCTAGTTACTTAGTAAATATACTATCCCTTATATAGGATTTTACGCTAATAGTATTAAACTTACTAAGGTAGCTATACTTTATAAACCTCTAATTTTAGTTATTAATCTTATTACTAGATAGTTTATTCTATTTATTACTTAGTTTAATATAGCTTATTATATAGCCTATTACTATTCTAATATTCCCTAAAAAAACCTTATAGTATTATATTTATTTACTTTAGTATATAATTCCCCTAGTTTTAATATATTTCCTAAGGATTTTAGTTATAAATCCTCTAGATTTAACTTTATTAAAGGATTAAGGGGTTCCTTACTTTAAGTAATAATATTATTTTTAGGGTAGTTTATAATCCCCTTTCCTTTATTAATTTTACTTATCTCTATGCTTTTCCTAGTTCTAGTAGTAGTATTACTATTTATAAGGCTAGTAATGCTTTTAGATTAGTGCCTTAAGGCTTTACTTCCCTTTAATTTAATAGAATTATTAAGGAATCCTTTAGACTTAGCCTTAGAAATATAGTTCCTAACTTAAATCTAAGTAAGGCATATAGCTTATAAGTCTATTAGATTCTAGTGAATAAGTAGTTCCTAAGATATTAGCTATTCCTGCCTTCTTATAATTCTATTATTAAATTTATATTATATAAGCTTATATAAGTCTTTTTAATTACTAATCCTAATAAGCTTTTGCTTTTAATGTTTAAAATCTAAATTTATGTTATTAAAAGTCTAGAACTAATAAATAAGGTATAATTTATTCTTAGTAATAAGGAGAATATTCTGTTTTTCTAATTAATGCTATAGATAGTTAGTTTTAGATATATAGGTATTATATCTAGGTTACTAAAGGTATATAATAAAAGAATCTCTAATTACTACTACTTATTACGTGCTAGCTTTACACATTATTAGGTTAAATTTATTAGAGAGGCTAATAGATTTAACAGGTTGTAAGTTATACTAAGTTTACTTATAAAAGCTACTATTAGGTGCAGGTTATAATATAAGAAGTAAGTTAATTCCTCTGTCTAAAGGGCCGAATCTATCCTTATTACTATTGCTTGTGGCCAAGCGTATCCTACCACGTAACACTAAAAGGTTAATACAAAGTTTATAATAAACTTTATAGCTATAATTACATAAGATATAGTTATAATTCGTGACCATAGTTAAACTTAAATCCATTTAAGTTTTACTTATAGTATAAATTAATATAATTTCCCCTTCCTTTATAACTATATTTATTTTATCTCTCTATATCTCTTCTATCTTATAACTTATCCTTCAAAGCTCTAAGGCAAACTAAAAAAAAAACTATAACTTATCCTTAATTACAGCTAATCTAATTTGAAACTAACAGACACACTGCATCTATTATATCACTAGGTAGGTCATAGGCTACTAATTGACTAATTAACAACTAACTAATTAGATAATAGTATAGCCAAAGGTAATAAAAAAGACACCGCACTATTTAAAATATTAAATAATATAGTAAAAGAGAAGAAAAGCAAAGGGAAGGAAAGGGAAGATAAATCTAACCTTAAGATAATTAATAGTATTTATAATATAAGGGAAAAGATGCTAAAAAATAAGGGCAAGCCTAATAATAAGCTTTATAAGGCAGATAAAAAGAAGTTAAAGGAATAGGGTATTAGGGTGTAGTAAGCTAAGCAGTTTTACCTCGTACTCAGGAGGGATTATTAGCATTTATTATAATAAGTTCTAGTAGTAAATATTTATTTACTAGTTTCTAACTTAGTAATAAGTTAACTATTACACACTAAATTAGGTTAATATAAAAGATAGGATATAGTCCCCTTAGGATATCTAATTTAACTATTAAAGGTATAAGTACTTTAAGCACTTTATATTTAGCTATTACCTAATTTAATTTCTTATAGGGGTAGTTTATCTTAATATTATAAAGACTAAGCTATATATAATCCTTAACTTAGAATTACTTTACTAGCCTATAGCTACTATTTATATTCTCCTACTATTATTACTAAATAAAGGCTATTATAGCTTATATTAAATCTATACTATCCTTTAAATATTATAAAAAGGCTTAAGCCCTTCCCTTTACTAATATAGTAAATTACCTTATAAGGGATAAATCCTAAATTATAGCTATATTAAACCTATAAAGTGCTATATTTATGCTTATTCTTATTACTAATAAATCCCTATTATTTAATACTAATTAGTAAGCTAGTAGGTAATCTAGCTATTTAAACTAGGAGAAAGATAGTATTATATATAGTATAGCCTATACTTCCTAGTTAGCCCTTTTTATACTACTATTTATCTAAGGGTAATATATAGTAAAAAGTAACTATTATATACTAACCTTACTATAAAGCTTAGTCTAGAAATTACTAAGCTAATCTAACTTATAGTCTATAATAATTTGTATAAGGAACCTATAAAACTACTACTAGTAATATTTAAATCTTTCTATATAAGCCCTAGCTTTTATTAATATTATTACCTCTAACTAAACATACATTAATAAATAATTAGTAATAACTATAAGAAACTATAGCTAATCCTATATTTTCACTAGGAGGTTTATTATAAAGTTAATAGATATTTATAACTAGTACTTATTAGATAGTAAAATTAGCTTTAATAAGCTTTATTATAGTTACTAGCTCTTTTACCCTTTATAATAGTAGTAGTTTTATATAAATTAGGCTATATCCTATAATATACTATCCTAATAAAAGTCCTTTTAAAGCGCCTTAAAGGTTATATTCTAGCCTAGGTAACCTAATAAGGGTAAGTTATAGATATACTATATTAATATTATAGTTAGTAACTCTTACTTAGGAACCTATATTTATCCTTAAAATTATAGTACTTCTCTTTTAAGACTTGGAAAAACTTCCGCACCGCTCTAAAGGTCCGGAATCGCCTCTAAAATACAAACCACATTAATATTTAAATTCCTTGCCTTTATTTACCCCCCTATAATATTATATTATAATAGAGCTAGTAGTAGGAGTGTAAATATAATACTAATAGTAATTAACTTAAGGGAAAGAGGGCTAGTATAGAGCTACTACTACCTAAATATAGGAATAGGATAGTTTAATATCTAGAGTAGTAAGAATAACCTAATAACTAGCTAGATCTAATTTAAATACCTAGATAACACGAAATTTTATAATAAAATTACAAACCTTATTTTAAGTAATAAAGTTAACTAGGTATAGTGTATTACTAAGGCTATTACTAGATAGGTAGTAAACTACACCTAAGCTAAAGTAAAGGCAATAAACTATAATAATAGTAATATTTATATTACTAAAGAAGCTCTTAAATAGGCTATTAAAGAGGTTATTAAAGAAGAAACTAAAGGAAGTAATACTCTAACCTAGGTAAGTATTACTACTAGCCTAGCTTCTAAATAATTAAATACCTTACCTCTCTCTCTCTAAATCCCTAGTAAGTAAGAATAAGAAGTACTTATTAAAAGAAATACTATCTAGGAATTACTTTAGTTTAGGGGTATAAAAGATATAGTAATAGTAGTAAATAAAGCTATAGGCTAGACTATAGTAATAGTAGCTAGAAAACTCCTTAGTAAAGATATAATTATTACCTTTAAAGGGAATACTACTTAATATAAGGAAAACTAAAAATAAATTACTAAGGTATTTAGGCTAAAGGTAGCCCTTTACTACTATATACTTAGCGTAATTATTAAGGGATTCCTAACTAAATATACCTTTATTAAGAACTTAGTAACTAAAATAAGAAAAGCTAACTAAGGTAAATATAATTAAGGTAATAGTAAAGATAACCCTAGGGTAAGGGTGCCTAAAAAACTACCTTAATACTAGGCCTAGCTAAAGTTAAAGATACTAATAAGATATACTAAGATAAAATAGTCTTTAAAGCAAAGCTTTTCTAAACTAAACTATATAATAAGACCTTATAACCCTAATAGTATTATAATTACTTCTAGATAGGATATTTAGCTAAGTTTTATAAGGTAGTACTAAGGTATAGCTAGTATAAAGCTAGCTACTATAAGAATAAGGAATTCTCTTACTTAATAAAAAATAAATAAGTAAAAGAAAACTATATTCTATACTCTAGACTATATCTAGCCTAGTTAAGAGACTACCTTATCTTAAAAGAGAAGTAAAATATTACTAAAGCAAGATACCTTAAGTAACCCTCTTACTTTACTACTTACTCCCTAAGTAAAAGCTTAACCTAGCCTTAGGAAGGGACTAGTATAGCTTTAGAGCTAATAATTATAGTAAGTAAGAAAAAAAAAGACTTATAAATATAAAGTAAAGCACTAAATAACTAAGATTAGGAAGTACAAGATAGTATATAAAGTAACTTAAAGCTAGATTAAAACTAGTATAAGATAGTAAAGACTAATAACCCCCTAATTAATATAATAATATTATAAGTCCTTTTCTAGAATATAAATAAGAAGAATAAACTAGTATATATAGTGCTTTATTACTAAACTAATATAAACATAATTATAATTTAAGAATAGGAATATATAAGAAACCTATAGCCTCTAGCACTAGGCCTTACCTAGTTCTAACTTATATACTATAATAAATATAATATAGTATATATAAATAAGAAATATAAAGTAAAATTATAATTAGCCTAGGGAGAAACTAACTAGTTACTAGTAAAACTATAAGGAATTAATATTTACTCTCTTTACTTAAAGGGATATAGTAATAACTAAAACACCCTTATTTATATAATTAACTTAGAAAAGCCTTATAACTAAAGCATATTTATAGGTAACTTTAACTAAAAACACCCCTCTAGGATAAGCTAAATAGGAAAACTAATAAAGTAAATAAACTACTAGAGTTTATAAACTAGTAAAGGCTTAGACTTATTACCCCTAAGGTAAACCTATAAGATAATATAAAGATAATAAAGATAGCACTATTAACCTAGTATAAGCTATACTAAATATTAGAGTTTACTATAATAGCACTAAAGACCTCCCTAAATCTAACTATATTCTATAGCTAATTTGTATTTTTAATAAATAGTAGGAAGCTACCCCTTAAGTCCTTAGATATATATAGGAAGCTATAAACTAACTATATATAAAGGTAAAGGCTAAGGTAATACTCTAGCCTAAAAACATACTAAACCTATATAATAAAGAAGGAATAAATAACTATATAATATAGCTTATTACTAGCTTATAATAGATTATAAATAAGGTAGTCCTAAAGAAAGCCTAAGGACTCCTTAGCCTAGAGGTATAGTAATTAAGAAAAGCCTAAGAGATAGTTAGTAAAGTAAGGTAAGCTAAGAGATAATAAAGACACTAAAGAATTAATATAAACTAGTAAGCCTATACTAAGGTAAATAAGAACTAAGAATATATTATTAGGGAAAAGAAAAGAAATATATAAAAAAATACTTTATAAAAAGCTAATATATAGGAAAAGGATAAAGGGGTTTAGAGGCTTAAGAGATAGGCCTAGCTTTAAAGCTAGGCCCCCCTAGAGCTCCCTAGGCTCTCTAAGCTAGAAAGAGGTAAAAATAACCCTAACCTAGCTACTATATATAAAGATAAGGCTAGTATACTAGTATAAAGATTCTTCCTTAAACTAATAGTAAACCTCTTATATATACTAAACCTCTCTTTCCTAGAGCTAGAAAACACACTATTACTAAATAAAAAATAATTTAAATAAGAGAAAATTAATAATATCTTAGTAAATATAGCTAGCTAGAAAGCACTAGGAGATAATAAACTCCTAGTAGGCCTTATTAAAGCCTATAATAACCTAGCTAAAGATACTATAGCTAGGCTCCTAAATATAGTCTTAAAAATAAGCTATTTCCTAGCTTACTTTTAAACTATAAGAGTAGTAGTAATTAGGAAACCTAGTAAAACTACTAAGAAAATAAGAAAAGCTAATATATAAAGACTAATCTTACTACTTAATATAGTAGGAAAGATTATAAAAGTAATAATAGTAAAGTAACTTATAGCTTTTACTAAGGTAAAAGGACTACTCCCTAAGCTTTAGATAGGTAATAGGATAAATAAATTAATAGAAACTATAATAAAAGTCCTTATAGAATATATTAGAGAGGCCTAGGGTAAGGGTAGTATTACCTTACTAGTGTAAATAGATATATTTTCTATATTTAATAGAGTTAGCTACCTATACCTAATATACTTACTTATAAAGATAGGAGTTTTATAATAGCTAATAGTAATAATATAAAGCTTTCTTATAGATAGAATAAGCTAGCTTAGCTTTAATAAAGAACTCTCTAGACTATTTATAATTAAGGCTAGCACCTTATAAGGTTTACCCCTTTTCTTAATTCTTTTCTTACTTTACTTAGTAAAGCTTTATATTTACCTCTAGGCTATTCTAGGTATAGTAACTATAGGATTTATAAATAATATAAATATAGTAACCTTTAGTAAGAATATAATATAAACCTAAAAGAGACTTAAAGCTATATAGAAAATCTATAAGAAATAAGTAAAGTAAGTAAGAGTTAAGTTTAACCTAGCTAAAACTAAACTTATATACTTTAGTAAATCCTATAGACTCTTATAAACTAAAGTCTAGCTTAAGGTAAAGGAGATAGTACCTATAGAATTATATAAGTTCCTAGGAGTATAAGTTAATAAAAAACTTAACTAAAGTGCTTATAGAAATATTCTTAAGGGTAAATTAGCCTAGTAATAGCTTATACTCTCTAAGCTAGTAGTATTAGCCTAGGGATATAACTTTAGAGATACTAGACTCCTATATATATAAGTAGTCTAGCTTATTCTTACTTATAAAGTAAGTACTTACTATACCTTTACTAAGAAAGGAGGAAAACTAAAAGAAGTAGTAAAAAGCTTTATAGTAAACTAATTAGCTTACCTTTAGATTATTATAAGGGTATTTAAGGCTATACCTATTATATAACTAGAGGTTAAGACTTATATCCCCCCTTAACCTTTACCTAAATAAAATAAAGTAAAAGTTTAAGAATAGAATTATTAGTAATAGGATAGTAAGGATAATCTAAGCTATAGCTAACTTAGTAGTAATAATACTATACTATAGAAGAAAACCCTTACCTATTAATAATAAGCTAAATATAAACTTATATAAGGAATAGAAGAGATATTAGGAAAACTAGTATAATAAAGAGAGGCTAGCCTAGAGTAAATATATTAAAGAACTAACTAAAAATTACTTACTTTTCTATAACCTAAAGTAAATCTAGGAATTTTATACTAATATAAATAAATATATCTCTTTAATAATTATTTAATTATATATAGGAAAGATAAGCCTAAATAAATTCCTATTCTAAAGAAAGGTTCCTAGGGTGGTTTTACCTCTATATAGCTATAGCTAAGCTATAAAAACTAATACTATATACTAGTTAATTATAGTAAATATAACTATAAGTAACCTTAGTAGTATTAGCTTACTAATATATAGGAAGTAAGGCTAGCCTTAAATAAACCTTAAAAAGTAAAATATTTAGCTAAATAGTTCCTAGGTATAAGATAACTTTAATACTACTTATTAGTATAGAAGCTAGCTATAAAATAACTTAGAATACTACTAGACCTAGGTTAACCTTACTAATAGATAAAAAACCTCCTAATTATAAATCTAGTATAAGAAATAGAATAGATAGTATAAGTATAAAGGTAGGCTAAAGAAAGGACTAATTTTATAATTTATAATTATAATAGAGAATATTTATATTTAAAACTATTATTAAATTAATTTTAACTATAAACTCTAGGTATTATATATCCTACTAGCTTACTACTACCCTTACTTTAAACTAAAATTAAGCTACTATATTATTTCTTCTCTAGGATAAAGATAGTATTTTTACTACCTTATTATAAGACTTTATAAGAATAGTAGTAAGTAAGAGATAGTTTATCTTTACTATATATATATTAAGGTATATAAGCTAATAAATAAGCTTAGTATATTATTTCTCTAAGGAACTAGCCTAGTCTAAGCCTATTACTAAGGTGCTTTATTTCTTTTTTACTTAATTACTAGTATAAAGCTTTTTAACTTAGTCTTAGAAATCTTCTAGGACTTATTAAGAGAGGGATTAAAGCTAGACTAAAACTATTATAAAGCTAGAGTAAACTTATATTACCTCTATTAGCTATAGAAGCCTAGGTCTTAACTAATTACTAGTACTTATTTTACTAGCTAAATAAATTTAGCTAAGAAAATAGGTGAATTAAATATAGATCTAAGCTAGAATAAAGATAATTATTACTTAATAATATTAATAATTTTAAACCTAGTAGTTAAAACACATATTAGTAGCTGCCTTTATCTAGAGAGTTAGCCTTGCTTCTAAGCTAGAATAAGACTAACTTACTAATAATAATATAGCACTAATACCTATAGTTTTAAATTAAACAAGACTTATAGGAAATACACTAGATCTCTCTTAGTTTACTAAGCTAGTAAGCGAATTAGTAGTAGACTAGGCCTAGAATAGAGGTAAATATAACTTATAGATAGGCCTTTCTCTAAGACTTAAGTATATTACTTCTTAGTTATAGACTTCCCTAGGAAGTCCTTATACTTAGTAAATTCCTAGGTAAATTAGAGCTAGATAAGTAATAATACTAAAGTACTTATAGCTTCTAGTAGTATTATATTAGATTTAACTTAAATCTATAGTAAACATTAGTAAATAACCTAACCCTAGCCTAGAAAAGCCTTAGATAGCTAGAAAGAAAGGAAAACCTATAGGAAGTTTAATATAAAGAGAAAAAAGAGACTAGGACCCTAAGGGGGGAGCTCTTTTTATACTTATAAAAAGGGGGGATAATTTAAATAACTTACTTAAAAATAAAGTATAATATAATTAATAAGGCTAATAACACATAAGTAATCTTAACCTAGGACTACACTAGTCTAGGACTGTAATTACCCTCCCTTTATACTAATTAAATAAAACTAAGTACTTTAACTTTATTAGAAGTATAAGGTAGTAATAAGCTAGAGTTAGCTAAAAAGTAAGGCTATAGAAAAGTTAGTGTAAAAGTAAATAAGAAGTAAATTAATACTATAAACCTAGATTTACTTTACCCTAGCTTAAAGTAAAGGGACTTAGAGTAGGCTTATTATTACACTAAAATAAGACTAGAAGGAGCTTATAAATACTTATTTTATATATTTTTCCTTTCTTTTTTTTTAATAGGATAAGGCTAGTGTAAGCTAGTAATAAACACTTATAATAAGAAACACTCTAAGTAGCGTAGACCTGTAATAGGGCTAGTACTAACCTATATATAAATATAAGGGGTTTTTCTTCCTAGTATAGGGTTTTCCCTTTTAACTTAGTATTAGGAGTACTAGTAATAGCTATCTATAGAGCTAACTAGCGTAAATAATATATATATAGTACTTCTTTTACACTAATCTAATAGTTTATAATCTATTCTCTAGTATTAGTAGTATTTAGGAACTTCCTAGCCCTTATTACTATAGTATCTCTCTATAATTTATAAGCCTTATCCTAAGCTAAAGACTAATCCTATAAAGACTAAAGGTACTTATCTATAAATATTAACTTACTAGTAAGTAAATTCCTTAACTTAGCTAGGCTACTATTAGGGGTTATTTTATTTATTACTATAATAGGTTTAAGGCTTATATATAGCTACCCCCCTTAAAGGAGAATTTTATAGGGTTTATTACTAACTAGATAATTAGTGCCTTTACCCTTTCTATTTCTAGCCTATCTAAATAACATTATAATAATATATCTAGTTATTTTGCTTAAGTACTTAGTTTATAATATAAATAGAAATTAAAGAGTGCTAGAGTTTTTGCTTACTATACTTAATATTCTAATATCTCCCTTAGCGCTATAAAGTACTTAAGGTTCTTATAGTTTATTAGTATTATAAATAGTTTACTTATACTTTATAGCTTTACTAACTATACCTTAAGATAGGAGATAATTACTAGTAGCTTCTTATTATAGATTATATAATTTTACTAAGTAACCTATAATTAAGCTAAATAGTAGGCTACTAGATATAAAATACTATTATTACTAAATGTGAGGCCCCACTCATAACACGGATGCACCCCGCTAGTGCACTACACTGTAGGGCTAGGTCTATGTAACACTAGCAAGCCACTAGCTATAAGCTAGTAACTCGTACGCATAATACACTTAGACCTAGCAAGCTATAGTTAATATATAAGTGCCCTTATACCTCTTACCTAGCTATCTCTTTATTCTTATAATTCTAAAGCTTTTCCTACTAGCTACCTAAGAGTAATATAAGGGGAAAAACTACTTAATTTACTAGAATAATACTATATATTACTTAAGACTTACTAAATAATAGTAATACTATAGCTAATAATATGCTATATTCTATAAGAACCTTATCTAAGACTAAATCCTTTATAATAAGGGTAAAAGAGATAGTAGTTAAGAAGTAAATTACTTAGCTTAAGTAACTTAAAGAACTATAAGATTAGGAATAGGAACTTACTAACTTATTATAACTTAATAAAGGAGAAAAGCTAATAAAAAAGGCTAAAAAGCTAGTATATTCTTAAGTCTTAGTAATTAAGAAGTTAAGGTTTAAAATATTATAAAACTTTAATACCTTATAAACCTATAAAAGTATAGAATATAGCTTAATAATCTTAACTATGCCTTTAAAGGGGTAAAGAAAAATACTATTATAATAACTAAAAGATTCTCCTTATACTTAATTATATATACTAATTATTAGGTAAGATAAGATTAATATATTAAGAAATAACTAGCTAATAGCTAGGATTACTTTAAGAATAACTAGGATAAGTTCTAGGACTAGACCCTTATACTACTTAAGGACTTTATAAGCTATAATATATAGATAGCTATATAGCTAGAAAATATAAAGTAAAAGGAGGGCTAAAGCCTTATTAAGTTTAGTATTTACCTAGATTTACTAGAGAAATACCTAGAATAAGCTTTAAAGAAAACTATGTCCTTATATTCTTAATAAAATTACTTTCTAACTTATAAAACTATATTAACTTATATATAGATATTACTAGGCTAATATAAGAAGAGATTATATAACTTACCTAATAATTTTAGGAGGTAATATTAAAGAATAAGTAAAAGCTAAATAATTTAGAAGAGAAAGGCTTATATAAAGCTCTCTAATATTAAAGATATAACTCTTTATAAGGCTATTAGCTAAATAGGGACTAAAAGGATAAGGATAAGGATAAGAATAAGAATAAAGAAAAGTCCCTAGTTACCTATCTAAATAATAATAAACTATAAGGAAAAAGGTAGTGCTATAATTATAGTAACACTTACTATCTTACTTATAATTATAATAAGCTAAGGAAAGACTAGTAAGAAAGTTAGGAAAACTCCTAGAGGTAAAAGTAAATACCCTTATCTTTGCCTTAAATACTAGGGTACTAGTAGGATATTAATTTCACACACTAGTTACTATTTATAAGTATAAAGATATTAAAATAGTAGCAAATCTTAATAGTTACGTAAAGATTAATATTATTAGCGCTTAATTTACATAAACCTATAAGCTTAATTAGGCTAAGGCTATAGCACCTATCCTAAAGGTAGTAAGGGCTCTTATAATTCCCTAATATAGTATTTATAAGGTACTTATTATAATCTAAGACTTAAGGGGTAAAAAGAAGGATCTTAAACTACTATATATAGCTATTAATAAGGACCTAAGAGCAAAGGGAAGTCTTATATTAATTAGAATATATATACTTATAGAAGAATATATATATCTTTGCTTATATTTATAAGAGTAGTAGTTTAAGAAAAGAAAGGTAGCCTTTTTACTACTAATGCCCTATAAGTTTATAAAGGTAACACGTAATAAGATAATTATATATATTATTATAAGTATTATAAAAGAGGAATTTATCTCTCTTAAAGATAAAGAGAAGGTAAAAGTATATAAAACTATTAAAGATATCCTAGAGGAGCTATATAAGTTTAAAGATATGTTTATATTAGATAAGGTAAGAAGCCTTTTATTAAAGAAGTTAATAAACTACGTAATTAATCTTATACTAGGAGCTATACCCCTATATAGACTAATTTACCCTCTCTTATAAAGTAAACTTAAAGAGCTTTAAGAATATATTAATAATAACCTAAAGAAAGGCTAGATAAAACCCTTAAAGAGCCTAGTAAGCATACCTATCCTATTTATACTAAAGAAGGATAGAATACTCTAACTATATATAAATTACTAAGAACTTAATAAAGTAATATAGAAAAATTATTACACTCTTCCCTTAATTTTAAAAATCCTTAATTAATACTAAGAGGCCTATTTTTTCTTAAAGATTAATATTAAGGATATATACTACTAAATCTATATTAAAGAGAGTAATAAGTAAAAGATAGCTTTTTATATATACTATAAGCATTATAAGTACCTTATAATGCCTTTTAGGTTAACTAATACCCTAGCTACTTTTTAAAGTTATATTTATAAGGCATTATATAGGCTAGTTAATATTATTTATATAGTGTATTTAGATAATATCTTAATTTTCTTTAAAATAAAGGAGAAGTATACTAAATATATTAAGTAAGTCCTAAAATATATAAGGTTAGTAAAGTTATATATAAAACCCTTTAAGTGCTCTTTCTATAAGGAATTAGTAAAATTCCTAGGGTTTATTCTCTTTATTAATAAGATATTAATAAATACTTACTAGGTTAATATAATTAGAGAATAAAAGAAGCTAATAAGTTTTAAAAATATATAGTTATTTCTTAGATTTTATAACTTTTACTAATAGTTTATTTATAAATACTCTAGGATTATAGTACCTCTTTATATATTAATAAAAGGTAGTTAAAATAGTATCTAAACTAGAAGGTTTATATTTAAAGAAAAGGAATAGCTAGTGTTTAACTAGCTAAAAGACACCTTTTAGTAAGCATCTTTACTCTAATATTATAACCTAAGTTAAGCGGTATATATTAAGATAAATACCTTAATTTTTATAATAGTAAGAATCCTATCTTAGTAGGATAATAAGGGCTATTAGTATTTAGTAGCCTTTTAGTTAAGGAAGTTTATAAATACTAAATATAACTATAGTATAGCTAATTAAGAGTTACTTACTATAGTAAAGTTATTTAAATACTAGTAATACTATATTAAAAGTATAAAGATACCTATAAAAGTCCTATTAGATTACTATAACTTATAAATCTTTATAAGGTAATAAAAGCTAAATAAAAGGTAGGTATAATAGTATATATTCCTTTACCCTTTTATTTTATAATTAAGTATAAACTAAGGAAAAGTAACCCTATAAATACACTATTAAGAAGGTTTAATTATAAGGGTAAACCTATGTTAAATAAGGCGCTCTTACTAGAGCTTTAAAGGAAGATAGTAGCTACCTATATAGTAAAAGAAGCTTCTTATATAGTAAAGGAAGAAGTATTAATATATTAAAGAAGTTATAGCGTGGCGCTAGTCTTAGAACCTACTACTACCTTAGTAGCCTAGGTAGAAGGCTAGTTAGCTACTATCAGAGCATTGTTGTATTGTATTGTATTGTATTTTTTGGCCCTTCGATGTATTATATTGTATTGTATTGCCCTATGTATTATATTGTGTATTGTATTGTATTAAAAATACAATACAATACAATACAATACATACAATACAATGTATTATTAGGGAAAAATAAAAGTGAGGTATTATATAAATTTATTATATATAAGATTTTTTATGTAATCTAATTATAGTATCCTTATTTTTATAAATAATTTAGTTATTTATTTAAAAATCCATAAAGTTTTAGCTTATTTAGAAAAGTAAGCTTATTTTAGATATATAATATCTTAGTAATATTCTTTTATATCTATTTTATAGAATGATTTTTTCTTAATATATTAAGGGTCTTTTTATTCTTATATCTATTTTCTATGATTTATTATAATTATTTATTATATAAAAATACATTATAATATAATATAATACAATATAATACATTACAATACAATACAATACAATGTATTATTAAAAAAGTAAGGTAGTATATATACTTATTATATAGTAGATTTTTAATATAATCTAAGTAAGATATCCTTAAATTTCTATACTATTTAGGTATTTAGTTATAAAATTATAAAGTTTTAGCTAATTTAGACTATTACGCTATATATATATATAGGGTAGCTATAAATAGTATTATCTAGGCTTAACTTATATTAATATTTATTCTTTATATTTTAAAGCTTATTTTATCTTTCTAGCTTTTTTTTAAGATTTACTATGCGTTTTAATATAGTTTTTTTGCTTTAAATATAATATTTACCCTAAAGAAATAATTTATAATTCTAAATAAATAAGATTAAAACTCTTATAAAAATATATTTATATATATAAGGAATATATTATAAAGAGAAAATTTACATTTATTTAATAAAAGCTTCTTTTTAATATTAAACTATTTTATTATAATTATAATAAAATATATTAGCTTTTAACCTTTTTTAAACTAAGAGAAAAGAAAAAAACCTAGGAAAAGCTTATAAAGAAAGGTTAAAATATAATATAAAGAATAATTATAATATATATACTATATTTTTTAAATATTAAATAGATAAATAAATAGATAAATAAATAAGCTTTAGAAGTAAGTTTAATTATTTATACTACTTTTAGCTTACTTACTTAGTTGTATAGCGTTTTTAAAAGGGGTTTAAAAGTGGGTCTTTTAAACACTAAAAACCGAGTATAATTCCTTCCCTTAGTTATATAACTTTAGCTAAGAAGAAATATATATATAAAAGTAGGTCTAAAAGTAGGTCCTATTAATTATACTATAAACCTAATATTATCTTTTTATATAGTTTTATAATTCTAGCTTAGAAGAAATAAATATATAAAAGTGGGTCTATAAGTAGGTCTAACCTAGTATAATCTTTTTACTTAGTTATGTAATTCTAGCTTAAAAGAGAGTTTTATATAGTTTATACATAAGTAGGTCTATAAGTAGGTCTATAAGTAGGTCTATAAGTAGGTCTATAAGTAGGTCTTATTAGTTATACTATAACCTAGTATAATCTTTTTACTTAGTTATGTAATTCTAGCTTAAAAGAGAGTTTTATATAGTTTATATATAAGTGGGTCTAAAAGTAAGTCCTATTAATTTTACTATAAACCTAATATTATCTCTTTATATAGTTTTATAATTCTAGCTTAGAAGAAATAAATATATAAAAGTAAGTCTAGAAGTAAGTCTTATTAGTTATATTATAAACCTAGTATAATCTTTTTACTTAGTTATATAATTTTAGCTTAAAAAAGTAAAATATATTAAAGTAAGTCTTATAGTAATATTAGGACTTACTTTTTATTAGTATAATATTAAAAATATAAAAGAGAAAGGAATTTTATTTTATTAATATTTTAAAAACCTTTAAATACTAAATAATTAAAAAGTCTAGCTTTTTCTATAGTAATTTACTTATAAATACTTATATTTATATTTTATAAATTTATTACTTATTTATTTTTAATTAAACTTTAACACTAATAATATTTTAAGTTATATAAGTAATATAAGTAATATATATATAAGCTATTATAAGCTATTATAAGCTATTATAAGCTATTATAAGCTATTATAAGCTATTATAAGCTATTATATTAACTATATATACCTTATAATTAAGCAATTTAACTTAAAACTAAAAAAAGAAAAAAATACAAAACAATACAAATAATACATGTATTGTATTGTATTGTAAAATTTTAGATGTATTGTATTATGTAATGTATTGTATTGTATTGTATTGCAATGCTTTGATTAGTATACTATCCCTAGTCTAGATAGTATAGTGTTTACTACTATAAATAGTATAGATTTAACTACTACTATATAAAACCTTACTAGTATTATAATATTATTAGTTATATTACTAGTCTAGTCTAAGTATCTAAATAACTATTATATTAACCCTAGTTACTTAGTAAATATACTATCCCTTACGTAGGATTTTATACTAATAGTATTAAACTTACTAAGGTAATAGTACTTTATAAACCTCTAATTTTAGTTATTAATCTTATTACTAGATAGTTTATTTTATTTATTACTTAGTTTAGCATAGCTTATTATATAGTATATTACTATTTTAATATTCCCTAAAAAACCTTATAGTATTATATTTATTTACTCTAGTGTATAATTCCCTAGTTTTAATATATTTCCTAAGGATTCTAGTTATAAATCCTCTAGATTTAACTTTATTAAAGGATTAAGAAGTTCCTTACTTTAAGTAATAGTATTATTTTTAAGGTAGTTTATAATTCCTTTTTCTTTATTAATTTTACTTATCTTTATACTTTTCCTAGTTTTAGTAATAGTATTACTATTTATAAGGCTAGTAATACTTTTAGATTAGTACCTTAAAGCTTTACTTCCTTTTAATTTAATAAAATTATTAAGGAATCCTTTAGACTTAGCCTTAGAAATATAGTTCCTAACTTAAATCTAAGTAAGGTATATAGCTTATAAGTCTATTAGATTCTAGTAAATAAGTAGTTCTTAAGATATTAGCTATTCTTACCTTCTTATAATTCTATTATTAAATTTATATTATATAAGCTTATATAAGTCTTTTTAGTTACTAATCCTAATAAGCTTTTGCTTTTAATATTTAAAATCTAGATTTATATTATTAAAAGTCTAGAACTAATAAATAAGGTGTAATTTATTCTTAGTAACTAGGAGAATATTTTATTCTCTAAATTAACACTATAAATAGTTAGTTTTAGATATATAAGTATTATATCTAGGTTACTAGAGGTACGTAATAAAAGAATCTCTAATTACTACTACTTATTATATACTAGCTTTGCATATTATTAGGTTAAATCTATTAGAGAGGCTAATAGATTTAATAGATTATAAGTTATACTAAGTTTACTTATAAAAGCTACTATTAGGTATAGGTTATAATATAAGAAGTAAGTTAATTCTCCTATCTAAAGAGCCGAATCCGTTCTTATCCATATTGCTAGTGGCTAAGCTCATTTTGCCACGTAACACTAAGCTTATAGCTCGAGTCTATAACAGAAGGAGCTTTTTAACTTCTAGTATATATAATTATAAGTAGTTATAAAGTATTATTTTAGGTAATATAAGCAAAAGTAAAAGATAATTTACTATAGTGTTACTAAGTATAAATTTCTTATATAAATTAAGATAATCTATACTATTATAGCTCTCTTTAACTTTATTAAGTTATAGGAAAAGAAGCTATATAACTTTAAAGTAAAAGAGAAAGAATTATTACCTAGAGATAAGTATAAAGCACTAAAAATAGCTACTATATAGGTATTATTACTTCTTATAGGCCTTATAGGCTATAAAATTTAGAAAAAGATAGTATAGTAGCTTTAGAGGCTTTAGTAAAGTAGTAATATAAAAAAAATATTTAATAAATTTAATAGCATTATTAATAAAATTCTAACTAATATAATAATAATATTATAGGTTAAAAAGTAATAAATATACATAGCCTGTAGACCTTAATAAAAAGCCTTGCTGTTACTAGTAAATAGTATTAATACTAAAATTTAACTTAATCTATGCTTTCTTTACCTCTTTTAATAATAATAAGTTTTAAATTAAAGGATTTAGTTAATCTTACTTTAACTATAATATAACTTTAATAATTATACTTATTCTAAACTCTTTACTATATAATTAATAGTTCTTAATTACTGTCACGACTAGATTAGGGAGATATAAATAAAGTGAAGGCTAAGGTTCTTAGTTATAGCTAGAGAGCTATTACTTAGGGGTAGGTATATAAAGGTCTTAAACTCTAACCTCTTATATACCTTATAAGTAGTCCTTATCTAAATACCTTACTATATACATATAGCTATCTAATAGCTACTTAGATTTCGCATAACCTAAGGCTTATCTAAGGGTTCTATTATGTAACTATTCTATCCCTGACTCCCTAGCCTCCGTGCTCCTAACAATTACCTTCTTAATATTATTAGCCCCTATAGCTCTTTAGATAATAATATACCTCTTTAAGCCTTATATTTAAGGCCTAAGGATATTAAATACTACCTCTAAGAGCTTTTTTACCTATATTATAGCCTAATACTTCTATATACTTTATAGTAATAAATTTAGCTATAATCTAGTAGGTATAGCCCTAGTAAAGCTTATTTAAAAGCTTTATAGGTTTAGTATTAAGAAAGTAGCTATATTATTAATACTTTACTTTATAATATTAGTTTAAGACTAACTTTAATATTACTAATTATCTTTAAGGGAATTTTCTTTATTTAGAAGCTTAATAAAATTATAAGCCTTATTACTAAGGTATTATATATTAGTATTTTCTTTTTAAGTCTTATTTTTATTATCTTTAGAGTTATTAAAGCTATCTTTTAATAACTTTTCTTATACCCTTTTAGTAGTAGTAAAGCTTTTAGTATTTTAGGTTTTAATAACTATATTACTAGCTTTATAGTTTTCTAAGAAGACCTTTACTTACTTCTCTCTTATAATAGATTTATTTATAATAAAAGGCTTTATTATAATATATTTACTAAACCTTCTATATATTTAGTTAATAAAATTAGTAATTTACTTACTTATATAAAGCTACTTATTCTATTTATTATATATTATACTAGTCTTTTTCTTTATAGTATAAAAAGTATACTAAATACCCTTAAGCTACTTATATTAGTTCTTAATAGTCTTTAAAGTTTACTAATATCTTAGGAATTTTCTTATAAGTATAGGAATAAAGCCTTTAAGAATATCTTAGATAATACTAATCTTATTATTATTAAGCTAATACTTATAGTAATCTTTAAGAAGTAATTTAAGTAAGAAAAGGGTTTAATTATTAGTCTAGTAAATTTAGGAGAATTTAAATACCTATAACTAGGTGCTTTAGGATATAGTTATAATCTATATTAAAATTATATAATATTTACTAGTAAAATAAAATAATTCTATTATATTAAAGCTATAAAAGTAGGCTATAATAGTATAAAGTAAGCGCCCTATATAACTCTATATATAATTTGTACCCTGTAATGTCGGTGCAAAGTTTGCACCGGCTCGTGGATCAGACCCTTCGCAGAATACAGCAACGCGGGGGGCTGTGTGAAAAGCCGATATCCATTGTAAGGACCACTGGCATCGACTCAGCAGCCCGTAACAACCCGTGCCATGGCGACGGATGCTGGAGAAAATGCCCGTGCCACGCAGGACAGGCTCAGTAACAGGACGCTCAGCGCCCCCCCCCCCCTTTTTTTTTTCTCGCCGAAAAAGCCAATGACAACCTGGTGGGTGGGGCCATTCTTGCCCGACTTACTCCGTACATAGACTTGAGCAAATCTCATTCCTGGTACTCCGACAGCCTCTGCATCAGAATGTAATTCTTCTCCACATGCTTTAGTTTTCCGACGGTATCGCTCCGTAGCAAGCAAACCTTTTGTATTGTCGCAAAATTTTATCATCAATGGCACGGTGTCTTATGGGGGAAAACCTACGGCTATTGCGCAGATCAAGATCAGTTATCAGGAAATTCCACAATAACTGGCTCTGGCTCGGGATGTAGCTTGTATCCCCGTTTCTGATATTTGTCGTTCTCGTCCCGAGAAAGAACCGAATCGCCTCAGAAAAAAGTTCATAGGGCAATACTCCGTACACCATGACGCGCTGCGCCGTTGGACAAAGGTGGCGGCGCGACAGCCACACCGCTTCCAAAAGTGCAAGCTTCGCGAATGGCAGGAAAGCGAAACGTGGGCGCCGGGTGAACATCATTTCTGGACACTGAAAAAAAAAAACGCGGCCATGTACCGAGTATGCGCACATGTGTTTTGGACAGCAGGGGCTGAGGCCGCACTCAACAACCTAGGCACTATCAACTCATGGCCATCCCATATTCCACGCTCCCATCGGGTGACTCCTCTCGAAAAAGGTGTCGCGTGGCGATGGAGGGGATGGCGGTCTTCTAGATCGCATTTCCTCCCTCTCCCGCTGCATTTGCCGCTTGCGCTCCTCCGAATCCATGTGAATGCCCACAAACTCGAAGGCATCCGGCACGTCTGCAGGCTCGGACTCGCGAATGTCTTTTCTAATCATTTCTGAATCCGCTCCAACAGTCATGATCAAGTACTTTTCGCTGATGAATTGAAAAACAGGCTCATCATCTGAGCCGTGAACTTTCAGTCGAGTCCCCTGGCTGCCAGCACGTTTTGGAGGACAGAAAGGTACAAATCTGCACCCCGAACTGACATTCATATAAGCATGACCAGAGATTTTGGCATTTGGGTCTGGGGGATTCCCCAAATTTACCACCAGCGTTGATGTAATAAAACTCGACATACTTTGAGGGGTAGAGGAGATCGTCGTAGCAATGGTCGACATGATCCACGGAATATAGGTAGTAAGTTTTGCCAGCGATAGATTCCAGGCGACGGCGAGGGCAGTCGCTCCTTTTCTGAGCCTCCAGCATGGCTTCATAGGCTGCGTGCACTTCTTGTTCCTTGCGGCTCTCAAGCTCCCGTGTGAAATTTCTCTCTTCTTGCCGGCGTTTCTTTTCATCTCGCAACTGCATCTTCCGGTCTGTGCGTTGGTTCTTTAGCTCATAGTAGTAATCAGCATCTGACCCCGTGTACGAATGTTCTGATTCCTCGTCGTCGTCCTCGTCGTCGTCCTCGTCCAAGAGGTCGCATTCGCATTCATCCTCGCTCCCGCATTCGCATTCATCCTCGCTCCCGCATTCGCATGCAACACCCAGACTATCCCGGTCACTGTCGCCTTCACCCTCTCCTAGTTCTGAGATGTCTTCGTCAAAGTCGCAGGGTCCTATCTCACGGTCCTCTATGATGGTGAGAATGACTAAGCGACGGAACCAAGCCGGGAGTTCCCTCGTGTGATGATCACGGCGTGGAGACGATGTCGGCTGTTTTCGCTTCATTTATATTTGCAAACCGTGCGTAGCCGACCGACGAGCTCGCCTTTGAGTAGAGAGAGGGAGGAGGAGCAATGAATCCTCCACAAGCAACATGTCGGGGGCTTGATACCGATTTTATAATTTCATACATTATACTCTCCGCCTTGTGCAAGTAGACGGGGCGCGCTAATTTTGTGCAGTAGGGGTTCATGAGTGGTCCCGGGGGGTCTCATCGGCCCTCTCGGGCAATCATAACGTCTTCAATGTTGGAAAGCCTCTTCCGAAGCTGGAGAACGTCGATGACCTCAAGTCTGCTCTTACTGAGGCGGGTGTGCTTTGACTCGCCCTCAAGAACTTCCTCACACCTGTTTCATTCCTATCTATCACTTTATATTGTATGTTTGTTCATGTCAGGCTTCATACATGCCACTAGTTTTGCCATGGACTACTCATCACTCCATTGATAGGTTTACTCGATGCCCTCAAACTTTGTTGCAGGGTTAATCAGGAACCCATCCAGTGATAACATGTTGTAGCGTCCGCGTTCATCGTCTCCGATGGGTACGGGCTCAGGCTCATTTGCAAGGCGGCTAGTAAAGCCGCTTGACAGCAATAAACCGGTGATCATTGCTAGTCGGATGGTTTCGATGCGTTCCTTCGTCAAGCCGCCGACTTCGTCGATAAATGTTTTCCAAAAGACATTGTTCAAGCTATCATAGTCGTCATATCGCATCCAGCCATCCCGAAGGTGCAGTTTCCTTGGACGTCGAGAGTGGTTGCCCTGCCCCCAACTAACTCCTCTGCGCGCGCATCGCAATCTGAGCGACAGGCGGACGTTTTCGCAAAGAAGGTGAGGATTTCGTCCTCGACAGAATACTCTGCATATGCCATGAGGTGAAATTTCCGTGGGGTGATCAAGCTGAAACTGTTATCGTCGGAAGGGGAGAGAACGCGCTTGACTCCCAGCAATCCCAACAAGGGGGAGAGAGAGCAGGTGGTAACAAACACCGTCATCTGATTTGTTGGGGCATGCTGGCATTCTCAAATGCCCCTGGGCTGGTATGGTACTCTACATTGTACGCTGGCCAATACAATGCCAGCACATCGTCATTCCAACACATGCATCTTTCAATGGACCTGTTCAGCGACATGGCTTTGAATGACACACATGGTACCGAGGATCCTCGCACTGTCGATGGTTCATCGATGAATTCATCCACCTCAGCCATGAGCTTGCGCCAAGGCGGGACAGCAAAAAAGTGAAGCGTGACCTTTCGACCTGCATGCATGCATGCATGCAATAATGCGGAAGGAAGCTGTGTTCCTGCCAGAAATGGATGGTGCTTGGGCCGTGAACCCCGCTTCTCCACACACCAAAGCCGGCGAGTTGTAACCCGCACGGAGTAGAACCAGGAATTCGCATGACAGCGCGATGCATCGAATACACACTCAAACCCCAACCAGAGGTATCCAACACCAAATCCGTCATTCAGGTAGAAGAATTCGTGAGACTCACACTAGGCCGCTTCGAAGAAAAGCAAGGAAAAGGGGACTAGAAAGAGAGGGCATCCCAAATGAAGATAATAGCAACAGGTTTGTGGGCGGGCCGCAATTGCTTGTTCCAACAATCATGTTATTTAATTTAGCACATGACGAACAAGGCGGAAGGAATTGAGAGACATGATGGGAAATAGTAGAGAAATTCCTTTTTTTTTTTTTTTTTTAAAAGTAAAAAAATAGAAAATAGTAATTCATCTTGCCAAGTGTAGTCACCTCGCCGCTACATAAAGTTCATAGTCAAGCATTCAAAGATCGTTAACAGGGTAGACAGATTTGCCACACCATCACAAGTTGGATAAGACTCGAGTTGTCGGTGTTGCTCTGTGTTTAATCATCCTCAACTTCGCATTCCTCTTCGGCGGCAGCACGGACGACGACCCCGACGGGAACATCTTGTTGCTCTTCCTCTTCCTCTTCCTCCTCCTCGTCCTCAACAGCTCTCTTGGCGGGAGTATCCTCCTCCTCCTCCTCCTCCTCCTCCTCCTCCTCTTCCTCGTCCTCAACAGCTCTCTTGGCGGGGGTATCCTCCTCCTCGTCCTCTTCCTCTTCCTCGTCCTCAACAGCTCTCTTGGCGGGGGTATCCTCCTCCTCGTCCTCTTCCTCTTCCTCGTCCTCAACAGCTCTCTTGGCAGGGACATCATCCTCCTCTTCCTCCTCCTCTTCCTCCTCCTTAACAGCTCTCTTGGCGGGAGTATCCTCCTCTTCCTCCTCCTCTTCCTCCTCCTCCTCAACAGCTCTCTTGGCGGGGGTGCCCTCTTCCTCTTCCTCTTCCTCCTCGACATCATCCTGAGCCGCAGCAGCCACCGCCTCAGCAGCCCGAGCACCAATCAACTTGCCGGCCATATCCACCGGGGTATTGACGGCGTCTCCGGCAACGGTACCAGCCACGCCGGCGCCCCCCTGGGAGGCATCAGCAAGGCCTCCTGCGAGATCTTGACGAACAACCCCGTCATGTCAGTTACAGTAAGCCAGATCATCACTTTCCCCACGAGGGAATGGACAAGGAAGTTGGATTCCCAAACATACCACGACGAGAAGGCGTGCCGATGGGAGCGGCAGAAACAGAGGCCACGGCGGCCAGGAGGAGAGTCACGGCGACAGACTTCATAGTGAATGCTCGTGACTGATTTGTGTCCAATGACCTGGTATATAGTTGTAGGATGGAGACGGGACAACCTGCACTGCAGCTGAGCGTCTCGAAAAGGAGAAAAAAGGTTGGAATTAAAATTACGTGACGAATTGGAAGTGAAGTGTGGGAGTTGTAAGGGGAAAACGATGGAAGACCAGAGGGAGAGAATGGAAAGAGAGAGGCTGTTCTTGTTGTTTATATCCGATTTGTGCTCTGTGGACGGTGATGTTGGGATGGATTTCTTGCGAAGAAGGGGATACATCTGAGACGATAATACTCCTTGGTTCAGAATCAAGGGTCTCGAGGTGAGGAGCAGCGGGTGAAGCACTTCGAGTTGGCCTAGATGAGTTCCAGGGCGCTCGTCCGTCGTGGACTCGTGAGGGGCTGCTGGATGGACCTTTGATCCATCTCGCAAGGAGCATCTATCTGTGTCCGTGTCCGTCCACCCGGGTTGGAAGGAAACGAAGTGAATCTTTTTCGGTTTCATTTGTTGGACGTGAACGCTGGAAAGCGACACAGATCAACAGGAGCCGGCACCGGTGGATGTTTCGACATGGTGGCGTGCGGAGAGAGGGGGGCCGAGAACTTGATACCGAGATGTCGGAGGAAGCTGAGACGGGGCACCGCCAAAAGTCCCTTTCTTCCCTTTCTTTTGCAGGATATTTCCGGGGACGGGGACAGGGACACGCGGGCGTTCGTCGTAGATGTTTGCGGATTCGTGCTTCCTGCACAGATCCGTCCGCAGAGCCTCGATTTGAAGTGGCACGCAGCGAACTAGACACCCTGGAGGCGCAGCTTGGAGGCACACGTTGTCAAACACGCTCGTCTCCTGATTTCGCGCAATTTCCGGCACTGCCTGAACCTGAACGCGTTTCGCATGGACCTCGACCAGAAGAAGCTGTGCATGCTGTGCATGTTCGCGTCCAAGGTTCGGCGGTCAGTGCGGCACAGTCTTGTGTATGTACATGGACTACGTACAGAGTACGCTTACGTACGCTTACGTACGCTCCGTCGCCCTGCGAGAAGAACATGGTGCTGCCATATTGGACATGGTGTCTTTGGGTTGCTCTTGGATAACAATGAAGCCTTGTTCCTCACATGTTTGGTGTCAAGTTGTTTGCATTCGTCACACACCATTTTACGCCTGGAGCGGCTGGACGTCAAAAGGGGGGCACAACCAACCACATCTGGAACTAATCAATGGCTCTCTCTCTCTCTCTTGGCCCTTGGGGTTATAACCCTCGATTGAACCGAGGACAGAAAGCCTCGAGGCATCTTACTATTTCTGCCTTGCCACGCCGAACGCCTTTTTTTCCCGATTCCAAACACCCTCCCTCCTTCAACCCCAAACAACCATGGTTCGTATCAATTGCCCTGGCCTTATTACTGTATATGCATGTGAGCTCGCGCCAATAACTTCTCCTTGCGACAACAGCCCCCTGTCCCCCACGCTCTATGACATGCTATATGGCACAATGGCCTTGTCAATCACTGGGTCTCGTCGTGACATGGTTTCCTTCTCCGTGCCCCATCTTGACCGGAACTCGCTGTTTGCCTCCAGTGCCGTGTCCAAGGCCTTCCGGCACTCAGGAGGAAGTAGATCCTTGATGTCGTCCGAAAGGGCTTCCAACCCGTTGAAAGAAGCCACAAAGTCCGCCGACGTTTCCTTGCTGCAAGGCCAAGATGCTCCGTTACTAGGCGCGTTCTCGCAGTATGTGTCCATCACGATAAAGTTTCTCGCCATTATCAACGGCACAGGCGGGAACTTTGCACTCCCCTTGGAAGCCCCCTCGTCACTGGCAGCTGCCTGCTCAATGCGCACGCGCGTGGGCTGCATCATGGCGGGATACTGCATCACATTTGTGTGCACATCGTATACTCCAGCATTGTTGAATCTTCGAATGGCATTGATACCAGCATTGAATATACTACAAGTCCCAGATTAGTTCTCATCCAAATGTGTGCGTAGCAATCAACCACGTCAGGGTCTGCGTCACATGCCTCGCTTCTCGGGCGTGTTCTAGCATCCAATTTGTGTCATTAACGTTGACCTTGCGCTTCTTGTACTCCGGCTTCCCGTTGGGAACTGGCACTGTCGGCACATTCGTGTGGTATACAGCACTGGCACCGTGCCAGGCAACATATTGGTTCTTGTTGTACGGCTGGCCAGGGACAAAGTGGTCGTCAGGATCGGCCAGCTGGCCCTCCACAACACCCTCTTCGCGGAGCTGGGTCACATTGAAGTCATCAATGATGCGCTTGCCACCGACAACGATTCTCGCCCCGAACTCTCGAAAGACTGATCGGGCTGTGACAATACCTATCGATCGGCCCTTGTATGAGTGCGGGATAATCTCGCGCTCAATCATGTCTCTCTTCTCGTCATCGTCGACGATAATCTTGTGTAGTTTTCGATGCTTTGTGAAGAACAGGTAGCTGTCTCTGAAACCGACACAACGCGCAGGCTCTGTCGACAACATGTACAGCCGATCTCCTCTTCCTAGGACGGTGAACGTACGGCAGCGGTATTCGCGGCCTCCCTCGAGGTTCCCGAACATGTCGACCTTTTTTTGACCCTCAGGGTCCTCTGGAAGCACACACTCGTCATCCACAATTTCGGCAATAGTACCGTTGGAATCAATGACTTGTTCTGCTTTGGGTGCCGCCGGCCCACCCTTGCGTCCGCCGCGACCTCGCCAGCCTCCTCGTCCACGGCGTCGAGGAGTGTCTTCTGTGACCGTTATCATGGGATCCCAGTCTGGGGGCTTGTTCTTGGGTGGCCGACCCAGCCGCTTTCTTCGAATCACAGGTTGTGGTGGTGGGCTAGGTTCTTTGGCCGACCCTTCGTCCTTTGCAGCGGCGGTTTCGTCTTCGGCTTCGGCTTCGGCTTCGGCTTCGGCTTCGGCTTCGGCTTCGGCTTCGGCTTCGGCTTCTCCTCCATCATCCTCCTCTTCCTCCTCGTCTATCTTGGTCTCTTCTTGCCCATCTTCGTCTTCCTGCGCGGGTGGCTCTTCGTGTTCAGAACCGTCGTCACCTGCGCCAACGTCAGGCATAGGCTCATCTTCGACATCAGCAAAGCCTTTCGGAGTGCTCTCTGTAGCATTAGAACCACGTGTTAGCCTTAATCGGATCCTCGCTTTCGGTGCCATATCGCCGCCGCAATCTTGGCGAAACACGGTTGGGTGATGAGAGGACGAGTTGCCAGGGCAAATACAAGACGGCGGAAAAAAAAGACGACGAGCGTCAGGAAGCGATGGCAGGGCTCAGGAGAGCCAGCGAAACGCTATCGCGCAAGTTTCTGCACGCTCAAGGTGGTGATGTGGCCGGGGAACGGGGTTGGCGCAAGACGCATGACGAAGAGAAGAAAAGGAAAGAGAGGCCCATCCATACCCAGTGCTGCGGATGCCTTCCTAGCAGCGGCGCGACTAGACCTTCGCCCCATGGTCCGCAAATCAAAAAGCCTTGCTTGGTAAATGGAATGGGAGGGGGGAAATGCTGCGCGAAACAGATTCTGTGCTGGACAAAGAAAAGAACTGCAAGTGGTGATGAGAGCTGGGCTTGGATGGGCTTGGATGCAAACGCTGCCTGCCTTGCCTGTTGGCTCTCTGCCCTTTTTTGCCCTCTCTGCCCTTGCCATTGGGGATTGACAAGTCGCAAGACGCACGATTGGGACGCGCACCTGGTCGCATCCTCTGCGTCTGATTGGCCTAGCCGGGCCTGCCTCAACCCCGTGCATGCACGTGGGCACAGTGTGAAAACTGCACAGTGTGGACACTACGTGCACTGTATCCACCCCGCGGGCCGCAGCCCATCTGCGCGGGCAACCGTCTCGTGTAACCAGTAGATGATTCTATCTCCTGTATGGAGTGTCTTGTGTACGGAGTAGAACAATCATGATTTGCGCGCACCTTCATGGCCATTTTCCTGGCTGGGAGGTACTTTGCCAGCTAGAAGATACATAACCCATTCATCAACTCCAACTCCCCATTTCCAGAATTCAGCCTTCTATGAATGCTTCCCTGTTATTTTTATATCCTCGTCTACAAGGTGTCCCAGCCGCCATTATTGATCTCGGCCTCCAACCTGCGGCTGATGACGCTGGGCACCCCGTGATTCAGTACTGTGTTTCGTATCATGAGATCATACCGTTTTTGATTGAGGAACAACTGTCTTCCGTGACGAAGCTGAGGATCAGTCTCGCCATACTTGTCGGTGTAAGGAGCTGGGGCGTATGATCCAGACTGGCGGAAAAGGTAGACCGTTGAGCATTTGCGAACGTTCAAATAAACACCAATGTTTTGTTGGCACCTGAAGTTTTTTTGGTCAGCAACCGCTTCAAGAGCAAGGCAGTGCTCAGACAGCACGCGGCCTTTAAAAAGACACTTACTTGCGCATATGTTGCTGTGCGCCACCGATCCTGGTTGTGTCCCGGCCAGTAGTCTCGGATTTTTGGCAACAGGTGCTCTGACTGCACAAGAGCTCACCACAGAATAGGCAAATGACAGGGTCTGTGAGGTCTTGACCCGTCGTCGGGCATTTTCTTCTCGTCGCCTCCTCTATCAAGGTATCGTATGTTTTGGGTAGGCCTACCAATTCAAAAATACCTGGATGGCTGACTAGGGATGAACGACTCCTATCACCGTACCCGCGAGGCCACATAACTTGATGCTTAACCCATCCTGTGACTAGGGCGCGGGTAGTCGCTGGCCAGCCACAGGCAGCTGATGTATCTGTCATGGCAGCACACATTTCGTCAAATGTCGGTACTCGGAGTGCCTCCGTCAATCTGTCAAGCTCGTCTGCATCTGCATCTTGGTTTGGAGAGATGTAGCTTTTGAAATCGACCCCATACTTGACGTACAAGAAAACCACGCTCTTTCGCAAGAAAGTCAGTGCGTACTTCTTCACAAAGGTATACCACCCTTCCAATGTATCAACACCTGGCTGTTGGAAACCTTTGTTATCCACTTCTTCGGGACCCCGCTCCGTCGCGTTGGCAGCCTCAAACTCCATGGCCGTCTGCGTAATTGCGAGGGCAAACTGGGCAAAGTTGGTCATGGACGGATCCTGAGTGTGTCTGCCGGCAAGGCCACCAACCCACATACTGACGGGCATATTTCGCCCCATGTGATACACAACCTTGACGACCTCGGCAAGGTAGCACAACCGAAGCAGATGGGAAACCTCTGCCTTGTGAGTAGGTACGAGGCCGTAGGCACATTCGACCAAGAATGTAAACACGTCTAGGCTCAAAAGAGGCGGGTATACATCCAATGGTCTCCTAGCATATGGCGTACCAGCTCCGAAATATCGTGACATGAACAGCTGACAATGCTGTCTCTCACTATCTTTGCGAAACTCGGTCTCGATGCGATTGTCTGAATCAGAGTGGCGAGCTCCCACGGATATGTATGAGGATACAGTCTCTGACAAGACTCGCAGGTGCACGAGTACTTGATCCGGAATCTTGCTCAGCAGCGTCATGCCAGGCAGGGCTTCGATACCTCGCTGCTGGATCTCTACGGACGAAATGGTGAAACCAATCACCTGAACCAGGGTGTCGCTTGAGCAAAGGTCATCGCCCCCACCGCGTTTGCTATCAATCATGTGTTTGGTGTGTAGCCCGTTCACACGCAAAGTGTCTCTGAGGCGCCGATAAGCTGAGAGCAAGTCTCCCACAATCTGACTGTGGGCTGCAGGCGGTGTCTGCGAGTTGCTGGGCTCTGGAGTGCCAGCAGTCGAGAACGATGAGCTGGCGGGTGTCCCGAGGACAGATGACTGCGCATCCGCATCATCTCTTCCCCATAGTGCCTCGCTGCTGGGTTGTGGGTTGGTCAATGTCTCAACCAAGCTTCCCGGTACGCTGGGGGTGAAAATTGTGGAAAGTCCAGGCTCGTCCACTTCTCGCGCTTTGCTTCCACCAAGCCAGTACGCCGATCCCATTTGCTTTTCCAAGAATTTTTCGAATGGGCTTTGCGGCTGAAGATATCCAGGATACGACTCTTCCAGGCCCTTCCATATGATGGGAAGAAATGCGTTGCCGAGCGCCTTGCACAGAGGGCACACAAACTCATTGCGCCGAGTGTCTTCAGGGTGATGTCGCGCAATTTGATGATTGTGTCGACGGTTTGTCGCTTCGTAATACAGCTCGAAGCAACGATAGTGCATCATATGGCCGCAACTGCTCGCTACCGGACCTGGCCTTGAGCGGCTGGCTTTGTATCCTTTGCCAATGGTCTGTCGTTCAGCCAGAAAAGTCTCGCCATTCGCGTTGAGCTTTTCCACCATTTTTCGATTCTCGTGGGCAATACCAAATGGCCGGATATCTTCAGCAGATCGATCGAGACTGCACGGTGTCTGAGAAGCCTCTCTTACAACATCGGGATCTTGGAAGTCGGTTTGCCGGAGTACACGGCTCTCGTTTAGGAGTGCAAATGTGCCATAGAGTCTTCTGTCATCCGCTTCTTCCTGACACAATATGCATGTTCCCATGGGGTATTTCCAATTATGTTTTCGATCTTCGGATTGATCCATTTCCTCGTCGTCCTCGTCCAAGTCAGATCCCCAATCAATGCCACCTTGAGTCTCAAGAAAGCTTTTTTGCTGTTGCTGGAACTGCGCCATGACTTTTGCTTGGCGGCTCAAGGCAGCCTTCTTTCGTCTTTCGCGCTCCTCCTCTGCTGATGTGTTGGCGGGAGAAGCAGTATCAACACGATCCACAGTGATTCCAAGATGAACAAACGAGGTCTCGAATGCTTGGGGCCGCTTCTGCTTTAGGCGCCTCAATACCAAAGCAATCTTTGGGTGAACTGATTTGAAATCGTCCTTGGCCGCCACCATGTTCAACAGTGATACAATAGTTCGAGAATTGTTGGCCTCTGGCATGAAGTTGCTTCGAGCAAATGTTGTGAGAGCAATCTGAACAAAAGAATTGGGTACTTGCCCAGCTGGGTCCAGCTCATTGCTCTTATCTTCCAGAATAGCGATGAGGATCAGATGCAGAACCACCTGAAGAAAGGTTTCCAGACGTGTGACGGGTATTGACGGCGTAAACTTCTGAGCGACAAGGGGATACAGCAGTGAGTAGTAGATTATTTGCGAGAACATGCCGGTTCCAGTGAACTGCCCCAGGTTCTCGAAAAGGCCTGATGGTACGGCTCGATGTTTAGGTTCGTAAACGATCTCCTCGACCGTTTTACCCGTCTTCTTGGCCATCTTCTTCCGATAAGCCATCTCGGACTCCTCGCGCTGATTCTTGTTGTAATGTGCAATGTAAGGGTCAATCTCTTCGATGAACTCTGGACGAAGCTCGAAGGTGCCAACATCGGACACACCCTCAGGTGGCTTGAAAGTCGCCATTTCGTCTAAAACGCGGTGGAAGTCCTCTTGCTCTTGATACTTCTCTGGTAGCTTGTTGCATATCTCGTTGAAAGACAATGGCTTGAAGCACAAAACATGCGTGATATCGCGCCGCATGGCTAGTATGCGGGAGTTTGTTTCGTCTTCAGGAGCGATAAGTGAGGTCCGGTCGCTCAGAAGAATGATCAATAGATGAATCATGTCCTCAACAATGTCCAGGTGCTGGGCATCATCTTGGGCTTCTGATTTGAGCTCAAACAAGCCCTTAACCCATCCGTCCATCCCAAATCGATCGATGATGGAAGCAAGCACCCGACTTGGGTTGCACACGACCATGGCGGTTTGCAATAGGAAGATGTCCTGATGATGAGAAACGTCTCTTTGTCCGACACCTCGATAAGTGCTTGCCTGATGCCGCAGACTGATACCGTTTCTTACCCACATGTTGGCTTTAATCTGGGCTAGCCAGGCGCAGACTCGCAAGGGAAAGTCAAAGACTGCCATCAGATAATCCTCAGGATCGTAGTCTTTTCGTGGAATCTGCGGCCGCCCCATTAACTTTGGTTTTGAACGAAGCTCCTGGGCAGTAAAATTCATCAATGTTCGAATATTGGATGCGGGGAGGGAGCGTCCACACTCTATCAACCAAGATAATGTGTAGTGCAGTGCATGATGAAAGCTGATGGAATCCTTTTCCACCACAAATTTGACCACATGGTAGGAGGCATTGTCCGGATCAAACTCAAAGTCGCCCAAGGACTTGAACTTAACTTCATCCTTGATTTCCCCTTGCTTAAAACGGTGACGCTCTGCGCCAATTGAATGTAAAATTACTGTCTTTGCAGTGAAGCGGATGGCTCGTTGGAGGTAATGAATCTCATCAGAGGGGCAGTCCCGGAAGGCCTCGGCCAAGTTTCTGGCTTGAAGATTGATTTGCCTCGTTACCAACGACGCCGTTATCCAAGAGTCTGCTTCGTATTCTACGTGCTCGACCACCGCTCGCACATTTGGCCCAATGCATTGATGAAGTTTGACCAGATCCAAAAATTGCATCAAATACCTGGGCTCCGACCTCACTCGTTCTTGGACATGGGGCGAGCCAAACAAGTACTTCAAATCTTGGTAAAAATGATACATGCGGCGATTGGTGACAGAGCCACTTTCAAAGGCAAGAACTGCATCTGGAGACACATCCCAGGGGTGACCAACCTGTCTAGTTGTCAAGAACGTGTACAGTATGGCGAGCAAGCTGCTCATGAAGTTGCCACGCTCGACAACTTCTGCAGTGATAGAAGGAGTGGTTAACATTTGCAGCGAGAGATTGATGATTGAGTGATCTGGTTCTCTGTCACCAACAAGGTACAGCTGAGCTAGTATTGTATAGAGGCTGGCGAATCTCAAAGCCAAAACACGTTTGAATTCGGGTATCGACACAACAGTCGAGATATAAAGGGATCGGAGGTCATTCCTGACCTTTTTCCACATGCGCAAATCGAAAAGCAGAAGCCAGTCAAGACGGACACGCTGAAACACATCCTCTGCGGGTGGCACATTGTCTCGCTGAGTATAGACTTGCGGTGTTTCGATCCAGTATCTACCCGGTCGTGGGGTGACTTTTTCGGTCCTTCCAGGAGTTTTGGGCACATCAACGTTCGCTTTGGCATATATAGCGGGGGCGATCAGAGGCTCTGCTGCGTCAGAGTCTGAAGGAGTGCCATCTCGCTCTCGAGGCGCAGCTGCAGCCGCCTGGACGGCTGGCGGTGGAGGAGGCGGAGGGGGATACCCTGCCATGGTGGCCTCATCCTCTTCTAGAGCTTGATCTGATTGCGACCAGTTCATACCGAGGTCACCGACTTCTCCCCTCGCATCGACCATCATGACGTCGTCATCGTTATCCTCATCACCTCCTGCTACAGAGCTTGTCGGTGAATGGTTTTCTTCGCCGTTTTCTCCCATGTCAGCATCGTCATCTTCGCCGTCGCCTTCGCCATCTTCGTCCTGCGCATCAACATCAAGTTCCAGTTCGTCGCCAGGGCCAGCAGCGGCTTGCAAGGCCATTAGAAAGCGTACATTCGCCCCGTGTATTCTGGTTCTTGACTCCAGGTCCTGATCGTCCTCATCCTCGTCATCAATCAGGCCCGATGTATGTGTAGCAGAACTACCTTGACGCCACGGTTTCATTGACTCATCACAGACCAATCTCCTCAAGATATGATTGTCGTGGCCGACAGAGCAACCGGAGATATCACTTAGCCATTCAACGAGGGTGCCACACATCTGCTCGCGAAAAGTATCTCGAGCTGACCTGATTGTGACGGTAACTCTAATGGCTTCCATTATTTTTGCCATTTGCAGTAGTCGTTCAATATCAGGTAGATAAGTGAGAATACTCCTTCCGATAGCGTCCGTTTCCCATGCGTCGCGAGCAGCCTGGCGACGATTTTTTCGACAAGCTCGAGCAACCTGATCTTGTACCTCTTGGACGGTGTGTTTCTCATCATTCCATAAAATGAGAGCGAAGTCGTTGCAAGGCTCTACTTCTGCTCCGTAGTACTTGGACGATAAGCGCGATGATTCCTCATCTTTTTCTATCGATTCCTTTGTTTTTGCCTGCCGTAGCTGTTCCGGCGAGCAGGAAATAACGTCGCAAATGTAGTCGAAGACGCGGCCTATCGTCATGCGAAGGCTCTTAACAAGATCATCCGGCAAAGCAGCCGCTTGTTTCCCCTTGCCCTTCTCTGGGCCTGTTTGCATGTCAGAATGGATCGTGCAGAATAGTGGTGTGTTCCAAGCTTCGTCATCGCCACAGTCGCAACATCCGCTGTTTCCAACGGAGATCTGTATGCGGACCATGTGACCAGTGTGATCTGTCGAATCGAAGCATCGACTGCACAGACAGCATGTCTCGTCTGTCCCACATGTGCGACACATATAAGATGCCTCTCCCGGCTTGAAGATGTGTCCGCATCGTTTTCCGCGAGCTGCTTCTGTGTATTCAGCACCCTCGACCGCCCCTTGAGCATCGCTTAGTTTCAAAGTTTCATTCAGTCTTCCGTCGGGGAACAAGAGTCGCATATAATCATTATTGCCACCAGCCAGAGACCAAAACAAGCTTCGCAGAAGCTCTTGTGCAGCCTCCTCAGTATAGCGATAGCCAAAACGAGCTGGCAAATCTGCCAGTAGCTGGCAGAGCTGCTGCTCTTGTGTAGACATGACTGTTTCCATGCTCATGATTCTGTCATTCCCGTCGCCGTGTACTCGATCGAGAGATTCGGGGAGAACCGTCTCCTTGTTGGAGTGGGGGAGGTGGGAGCAGCTTAGTCGGTAAGGTTGCTGACAATTACGACGGTCATGGACACGTCAGGCAACGGGGCTCAGTAGAAAAGGAACTGGATATATTATGCGTAGGTAAGAGGATAGCAATGAGCTTTTGCCTTGCCAAAAGAGCGCGATTTGCGGGGATTCGGCTCTTGATGATTTCAGTACAAGTTTCGAGCCGTCTGGTGCTTTGTTCTGGTTCTGGCGTGGTTTGGGTTTTGGTGGGAGGTTTCGCCCCTCTGAGGCACCACCGACGTCAGTTAGCTACATTCGCCTACCCACTGTACAGCCTACTTGTACATACAACCCCACTGTACACTGCACGAGCTGGAGCGCTGCGCAACAAGCTTCGTTGGTTGGTTGGTTGTCCTGCTCCGAGGAGACCCCGTCACTGCCCGTTTGGCAACAGGCAGCCTCGACTGTGTTCAACTCGTCAAATTCGCCTGCTACTATACGATTCGGGCTGAGAAGAATAGGTAGCATTCATCAAGGGGGAAATCACGTCTCAGCAGAGCAAACCAGTGCCCGCACAGGCCGAGGAAGGGCTATGCAGACGAGTCACTTTCACAGCAACAGGACACACGATCATCTCCTATTCCCAAGCATTGCGTGAAAATGACCTCTATTGAATTGTACAAGTCTAATAGAAACCGAGACTGCAAGCCGTCTTACACTTCCCGGCCATCAGATACACATTCCATCCCAACCCTTACTCCTCGTCCTCGTCGCCACCCTCAACATACTTGTTTCGGATGTCCTTCCATTGTCGCTATATGAGCCGTTAGTATCGCGTGCCTGTGCATACTACTTCTCATGCAAGAACTCACGCCGCGGTTGTGGTTGTCCCACCACTTGTTGACGCCGTTGTTGAAGCCACTGGCGGTGAAGTCAGTCAGTCAAATCTTGATTTCTTGCCACGAGGGAGCCATACACTTCGAAGGCGAAGCCAGCCCCGAAGACTGCCGCCAGCATGGCGTAGTTCTTTCGGAATAGAGCGCTATCGTCCCTTTATTAGTCTCAAGTTCGTGGTTGCGGTCGGTGGATCGGCTTTCTTCGAGGTACTTGCCTGTAGAGGGAGTTGGCGAAGGACTGTCGGAAGCGGGATTAGTTTGGGGTTTGGGGTTTTGCCAAAACAGTGCGCGGTCGCCGCGTGAGCTTACCATTGTGACTGATCTTGCAATTGAGCACTGCGATGTACAGTATCAGGGGGCGATGGGCCGTGAAGCGGTTGTCGGTTGAATTCGTCTCGAGGTATGAAGGAATGGCTCGGAAAGATGCCGGGGAATTTCGCGATGGACTGAGGCAGCCTTTGCATGCGTTCTGATTGGCTGCGTCGGCTTTGTGCAGCGCCACCTTAACTTCGGCGACGCTTACTCCGTACAGAGAGAGTCACAGAAACATGTAGCACTGGGTGCACTGGGTTAGTTACAACTGCTCAGGGCAATCTTCAGGCGCACCTGATTTGGATTTCCTCAATTGTCAGGATCGAAGCTATTCAGGGCCAAAATGCGAGAATTCCTTATGTACAGTGTGCGAAGATCTCAGGCGGGTTGCGGACCCCACGCCTCTTCTACTAGCTAGTATAAGCACGGTACTTTTTGTCACGGGTGTTGGAGCTGTATACATTCTTACGAGTCTCTTTGTATCTCTTCATGTACATGTATCAGAAAGCCCTATGTAGTACTACTATAACGGGACTCTCTCGTTCCCTTCATCTGCCCTTATTATCATTGGCCTAAATCCCTATCCGTGCTTCGCCTGAGGTCTTCGTATATTTAAAGGGATGGTTAGATGCATTATGCAGGTACTTGACTGGCTTCTTTTCCTAATGATTTTAGAAGATGTCGTCTTTCGAAACGGATTCCTGTTGATTATTAACAGTCTTCCCGTCGGCTTGGCAAGCAGGGGTCGTCGACACCTCACTGTCAGTGAAGTGGGGGTCTGCCAACTTGCAAACGCGCCGCCCCGCGCAAATTCCCACCAGGCTCAACCTTGAACCTTGAATGTGCGGTTCTCACGGGCGCATCTACTTCTTCTAGCGCACTCAGGTGCGCTGCGAGCATCCGAGTCTTCTGTCCTTGCCTCAGTTACGATTATATTCTTCTTCACCGTCGCTACCCCCGCTTACGTTGTCTCCCAAGGCTGGCTGGCTAGCGCTGCACCTGGACTGGTCCTCCAAAATGCCTTCCGAGGTCACGAACGCAGGAATTGTCACGAACGCAGGTAGCGGAGAGCGCCACATCCCCGAGTCAGTTCGCCCTGATGGAAGCACCCGCAAAGCCATCAAGATTCGTCCTGGGTATCGCCCACCTGAAGATGTCGAAGTGTATAAGAACCGAACAGCCGAATCGTTTCGCGAGCGAGGTCGAAGGATCGGAATTCCAGGAGCCGGTGGGGTAAAAGAAGAAACACCAGAGCAAAGCTCCTCTGCTGCTAGTAATAAGAATGCCAAGCGACGAGAGGCTCGTAAAAAGGCGAAGGCTACTGCGGACAACGGAACCACGAATGATGACAAGCAGGCGCCTGTCGAGGCGCCAAAAGCCGATGAAGTGGACCCTGAGGTTGAGCGTGAAAGGAAGGCCCGTAATCTTAGGAAGAAACTGAAGCAGGCTAAGGAGCTCAAAAGCAAGAAGGATGATGGTGAAGCACTTCTGCCCGAGCAGATTGCAAAAGTCATCAAGATCAACGAGCTTATCCGTGAGCTCGATGCGCTTGGCTTCGACGCCGAGAGTGAATCTAAGCCCAAGTCTTCCGGCAGCTCTTCAAAGGTTACGACGGATGATAAAAAGTGAGCTTGGCTCGGGATTTTATAGTAGACTGAAGACGTCTGCTATTCTCAGATTCTATTCGGGCTGTGGTGACGACCAAGTACAATGGGACGCTATTGATGTATTTGCATCAAGGAAATCATCTTTGGAGTCGGTACTGACACATCGCATCCACAATCTGGTACAATGCGGCCGCATAGGTTGCATTCGCAATGCAGCAAAAGTATTTGACAGCAAGGTGACTTTACACTGCTCACGACAAGCCGAGGCCGTGAGGGCATCGGAGCTGTGGGGAGGTAGACGAGGCCATCCTAGTATTGCTTCTATTGCGAGGGGCTGAACTGCAGACGCTTGCGCTCGACGACGATGTGGTTGTATCATCTTAACCAATTATTGAGGCATTGCTGTATGTACAATCAACTCCGTGATTAAGCCCACTGGGTCTACGAATGCCTCAGTGCTTGAACCACCACTGCGACTGACTGTACTGAGACATTCGATGCAATGATGCAAGGCCTTTTGACTGTGACAATTCCATACTTGCAAACTACAGAAAAGAGAGATTACACCCGAAAACAACCTTGCCGCGCAATGCAGGATGCAAAGAAATCAAAATGCAAAGCTGAGCATTCAACTTTAGGGTAGCGAGCATAATATAATCTCGTTCACCTTTGAGGATTCCGACCTTCTGCCGATCGCGTTAGCGCTTGCGCTTGCCGTGGGTCTGTCGAAGGCTCCAGTGCGTGAGGTAAGCTCTCACCTCACCGTTGACGCACCTAAGCAACGTTCACCTATCCTGTCATTGACCCGGCCCTCGCTCTCTAGACACCCGTGTATCTGCGAAAGCGATTACAACCCCCTTTTTCCTTTTCAAACCACCGAGAGAAACCACCCTCCACAGACGACGGTAGTCCCCGTCGACCTTTGCTATCATGACACCCGAAGAAGAGCGCCAGTCCGCCCTCGACTCGTACCGAGCGAAGCTTATAGAGTCTCGAGAGTGGGAGGCAAAGCTCAAAAATCTCCGTCTAGAGATCAAGGACCTGCAAAAAGAGTTTGACAGGACCGAAGACAACATCAAAGCCCTGCAAAGTGTGGGACAAATCATCGGCGAGGTTTTGAAGCAGCTGGATGATGAGAGATGTATGATTCTCCCTGCACGCGTGCTTCATTATCCCACTTTTTTGTAAGGCACGGTATTCTAAATCAGCGGATTTGCTAACCTTTGGAAACAAAAGTTATTGTAAAGGCTTCATCAGGACCTCGATATGTTGTCGGTTGCAGATCGAAGGTGGACAAGGAGAAGCTGAAGCAAGGCACTCGCGTTGCCTTGGACATGACGACCCTCACCATCATGCGCATGCTACCCCGTGAAGTCGACCCCTTGGTATATAACATGTCACTAGAAGACCCCGGGCAAGTCAGTTTTGCTGGCATTGGTGGCTTGAACGATCAAATTCGAGAGCTGAGAGAAGTCATTGAACTGCCACTGAAGAACCCCGAGCTTTTCCTTCGAGTTGGTATCAAGCCCCCCAAGGGTGTTTTGCTATACGGACCCCCTGGTACTGGAAAGACTCTCCTGGCAAGAGCGGTAGCCAGCAGTTTGGAGACAAACTTCCTCAAGGGTATGTTTAGACCTGTCACCAAATGACGGCAGGCAACATTCGAGACTAATCAATCCAAACCAGTCGTTTCCTCGGCTATTGTGGACAAATATATCGGTGAATCCGCCCGACTGATTCGAGAAATGTTTGGCTATGCCAAAGAGCACGAGCCTTGCATCATCTTCATGGACGAAATAGATGCTATTGGTGGCCGCCGTTTCTCCGAGGGCACCAGCGCGGATCGAGAAATCCAGCGAACCCTAATGGAGCTTCTCAACCAGCTGGATGGCTTCGACTACCTGGGAAAGACGAAGATCATCATGGCCACCAACCGACCCGACACTCTGGACCCTGCCCTGCTGCGTGCTGGTCGTCTGGATAGAAAGATAGAGATCCCTCTACCAAACGAGGTTGGACGATTAGAGATTCTCAAGATTCACGCTCAAAGCGTAGTGGCGGATGGCGACATTGACTTCGAGAGCGTGGTGAAGATGAGTGACGGCTTGAACGGAGCTGATCTGAGAAACGTGGTGACGGAAGCGTGAGTTAAACGCCAAAAAGAATTGCTTACCGTAGCGTCGTGAATCTGGACTAATCCGCATCTGCAGTGGTTTGTTCGCCATCAAGGACTACAGAGATTCAATCAACCAAGACGATTTCAACAAGGCGGTGCGCAAGATGTCCGAGGCCAAGAAACTGGAAGGCAAGCTGGAGTACAAGAAGCTGTAAAATTGTAATGAAGAGGATGGGATACGCAAATATTTCAGAGGACTTGATGCGAATTAGAGGTCCAGTCAGAGAGCGTCACAGACGTATAGAAATGGTCCTGTAAGCGTGTACAATAATTGGTCAGCATCTTGCAATTTCTGCCTGGTCTCGACCGTGAAGTCAAGGGTGCTTGGGATTATGTGACTATCAGGTGTTGCTCTGAATTTCGAATACTTCACCTAGACTAGCTTTGTCCTGCTTGTTCTTCTTTCAACTCCACATGCTCTCGAACGACCTTGGTAATCGACGACAGACCCATACATACAGTCAATGACAGAACAAAAGGCTTCGACACGCACTGCACAAAGACACATATGCCAACCAACATATCGGTGATTGGGCTGAGCCAACTTGCTGCACCATGTATACTGTGTCAAGAACTCAGCTGTTCTACCAACTTGGAAAGTAAGCTTCAAGGGTACCAGCACTTATAGCGAAGCCTGCGTTTTACTCCTTGAGCTTTTTTGAGCATTCTTCAGGGGCGGCCCAACGGTCTGCAGGCAAGATGAGACGCAGAAATGCCCCAAAAATGACTACCAAATGTTGACTAGGTAGATACATCTACTTTTATCGTGGATTCGTTGTGTTGGACCGCCTGCCCACAAGCAGAACTCAGATGCGCGTCAACAACAACGCTGCTGGCCATATTAATTATTAAGTCTCCTCCCGCGCAACGATATCAAAAGAGAGAGGATGAATGAAAGACTTTGTTAATTGCCAAAAATAAAAGGAAACAGAACATACAACACCGGGAGTTCGCTGGTCGTCACCGACCCAACTACTACTCCGGCGCTCGCTAGGTTATCATAGGAGATCGGACGGGATCCAGATTTTGGCTAGCGGCTGTGGTCGTATGTGAAGGGCGGAGGGGGTAAATCAATTTATAATTGCGCATAAAATGTGATGGAGAAGGCTGTTGTGGTGAGTTCTAGGTGGCGTTTGTCAATATGAGAGCAATGAGCTATAGGATGATTGAAGTGTACTTGTGAGCCTTGTGATTATAAAGAGAATAAGTTCTTTTGAATAGATCATTGCATTCAAAGAATTGCAAACCCGCTTCTGTCTTGTTACGAAAACGAAGGCGTGCACTTTTCATGACGTTTTCGTGTACAAGGACAACACATCCTGCAAGTTGAACTCTCCTCTGTTCCGGACGGATGGGAGTCCAAAGATGGTCCACGTCACGACTGAGAAAAAAGGGTATTGGCTCGAATGACCGTTTTAGCTTCAAGTGTATGCCATAGTGTGTAGAGCTGATAATGATAACCCTTGGTCTTATGGCAAGGTGACTGTGGTCCAGGACGCGGTTTGGTTAAAACACACGCATCACATCCCACGTGGGGCTCTTATGCTGTATTCTCCGTTGATAGTATACTGGAAAGTGTCCCAGAGAACGAAAAAATTGCAAAGCCGGATCATTACGCGGACACTAAAAGTGTCATGTCGTGGCTTTTGCAGAGTTGGGATCTTGTTGAACTAATTTTCTTACGTTGTAATTTTGCGACCACGTTTGGTATTAGCTATTATATGCGGTGTTGCTGGAGGCCTGGAAATTCCTCACTTCACGAGGTGAATGTGACAAGACAAAAGCCCACATCTTTGGTGACTGCCTTGGCATGGCTGCAGATATATTGAGAAGCCCGTCTCGCGACGTAGATGTGTCCGAGGCTGAATCAGACAGCTGATTGGCAGCTAGGATGGAATTGGAAGCTGGGTGGAAATGTCCACCCTAGGATCACAGAAACGTCTTTTACGAGAATATTTGATGGCAGATTCCCGACTGAAGAGATAACCTACCGGGTTAAAAATGAGTCGCCAAGACCGTTCCACGTTGATTTTCTCGTGATAGGATCCGCGGCGGCTGACGGAGAGCCAGGTGGGCCCCGGGACGATAATACATTATATCCGAACGGCATTAGTGCAGAGGGCTGTGGCCAAGCAGAATCAAGGAGTTCCTCAGTTCCTCACATTATTACTGACGTGTTGGCGGGTGCTATTCTTGGACACTTGGCGCAGGTGCCACAAAATGAGGCTGTGAAGACGGAATAAGCGCGATCTTGGCACTCTTGGCCCCATGCAGTGCTTTTTCAATCATGCAGTAATGACTAGGCCTAAAACAGAAGAGCTATCTTTCCGCGCAAATTTATAAGAGGAGTGACCTCCTGTAATTCTTAGGGCACAGGAACTAGCTAGCTCTACTTTGTAGAATTACTATAGGCTATAATAGAAGTCTAAAAACGCGTTTTCCATCTCGTGTGTATATTTAATAAAATGCTATGGAATGCATGAATTACAGGAGGTCACTCCTCTCATAAATTTGCCGGCGGAGGTACCTTTTCTGTTTTAGGCCTAGTTGCTGCTGCATGATTGAAAAATCACTACTGCATGTTTACATGTTGCAATGAAAGAAGAGAGACTGACGGAGAAAAAAAAAGTCGGGGGGAAATATCATGGGCATGACCGGCAGCGCGCGTGGATTGGCGCCCTGTGAATACGAGCAAATGACGTCGAGGTTGAGAAGTTGAGACACCAGACGGACACCAGACGAGATGGGACGCCAATTGCCCAGTAAAAGTTACTGGGTTTAGGGCACTGATGGGCACTGATGGGCACTGAGCCTCGCTGTGTCCAAGTCAACTTTGTTGCCGGGGGCATACATGGAAAAGAGGGTCCACCGACGTCAGGGCCACGGTGAAGCTCTCCTGAACAATGGTAGCAGTCGGATCAATTAATTCAACTGAAATTTGATAGCCAGCCCCCTGTGTCGGGGACAAGGGCGCATTGGCGTTTGTTGGCCTCTGCCGCATTCGTCGTTGCGGCAACATTCAGACTTGCCAAACAGCGCAACGGCAACGGGGCAATGGCTCGGCTTTCACAGACGATATTACATACGGACTACGGTACATATGTACATACGGATTAAAACATCATGATTCAATCCTGGTCCCGGCACCGTGTCGGCTGCCTGCCGCTGCTTCTTTCTTTGGAGGACCTGTCGACCCCCCACCCCCTCCACCCCTGGAGCCCCACTGATTGGAGCTGAGCCCCAAGCCTCAAACGACTCCTGGTTGCTGGCCTTGTTGCTAGCCTTGTTGCTGTTTTACTGTTGCTGTCACTGTTGCTGTCACTGTTGCTGTTGCTGTTGCTGACCAGGCACAACATCATCTTCCTTCCTGCTTCCTCAACCCCACTCCATACATAAATCAATCAGCCCCCTCCTCCTGTTGATGCAGGCGTTTCATTCCATCTCTCGCTATTCCTTCTTTTGACCTCACTGCAGTCTCCGTTCTAGCATTACATATTATCTGAGCACAAGTGGCATATTGACAATGTGGTAAGTAAGCTCCCTCGTACTCTCCCCGACGACACCGCCAGATACTGCCCCGCCTTCTTGGCCCCCGAACCCGAACAAGAGAAGAGAATGGTGTCAATGGCAATTCTCAAGATGGAAATTTAAAAAGCAGAAGCTGATGTCATACCGTCTGTAATAGTGGCATCTTTGGATACATCAACTACTTGGTGGAGAAGGATCGCAAGTTCATTCTCGACACCCTGATCAATGGTGAGTAGCCTTGCACGTCGCCCTCGTCGTCTTGAACCGTAATACCCAGAGGCTGACTGACATTGGCCGTTTCTCCAATCAGGTCTCTCCCGTCTCGAGTACCGAGGATACGACTCCGCTGGTCTTGCCATCGATGGCGATAAGAAGAACGAGGTCTTCGCTTTCAAAGAGGTTGGCAAGGTTGCCAAGCTGAGGAAGCTTATTGATGAGTCCGAAGTCGATCTCGAAAAGGTCTTTGATTCACATGCTGGTATTGCACACACCAGATGGGCTACACACGGCCCCCCCTCTACCGTTAACTGCCACCCTCATCGGTAAGCAATCATCTGACCCGCATAATTGGGCATTGCTCTGCGCTGCCGTTGGCACTTGTCTTGCTTTGTAATTTACAGCTCAAGCCACAACAACCACGTATCTTTTCACTGAAACTTCATTGGCTGACTTGACCTCTTCTCCAATGCAGATCTGATCCTACCTGGGAATTCAGCATTGTGCATAACGGCATCATCACCAACTACAAGGAGCTGAAGACGCTCTTGGTAGCCAAGGGCTTCAAATTTGAGACCGAGACCGACACAGAATGCATCGCCAAGCTCACCAAGTACATTCACGATCAAAACCCTCAAATTGGCTTCACTGATCTGGTCAAGGCCGTCATTCAGGAGCTTGAGGGCGCCTACGGCTTGTTGATCAAATCTGTCCACTACCCTCACGAGGTCATTGCTGCCCGAAAAGGATCTCCCCTCGTCATTGGTGTCAAGACTCAGCGACGCATGAAGGTCGACTTTGTTGATGTTGAGTACGCTGATGATGCCGCTTTGCCCGCCGAGGCTGCTTCTCAGAATGTTGCCCTCAAGAAGAACGCAACCGACTTTCTCTCACCATCCAACAACTTGCTCGGTGCACCCGACAAGTCCCTTCTGCACCGCTCTCAGTCTCGTGCGTTCATGACCGATGACGGCATGCCCATGCCAACCGAGTTCTTCCTGTCCTCGGACCCGTCTGCCATTGTCGAGCACACCAAAAAGGTCTTGTACCTCGAGGATGACGACATTGCTCATATCCACGAAGGCTCTCTGAACATTCACAGACTGAAGAAGGCCGACGGCAGCTCCAACGTTCGTGCTATTCAGACTCTTGAGCTCGAGCTCCAGGAGATCATGAAGGGCAAGTTTGATCACTTCATGCAAAAGGAAATTTTTGAGCAGCCCGAGTCCGTCGTCAACACCATGCGTGGTCGTCTCGACATTAAGGAGAAGAATGTCACTCTGGGTGGTCTGCGATCATACATTTCCACGATTCGCCGCTCTCGACGCATAATCTTCATCGCTTGTGGCACGAGTTACCACTCTTGTATGGCTGTCCGTGGTATATTCGAGGAGCTTGCAGAGATCCCCATCTCAGTCGAGTTGGCCTCTGACTTCCTCGACAGAGAAGCTCCCGTGTTCCGTGATGATACTTGCGTGTTTGTTTCCCAGTCTGGTGAGACTGCCGACTCACTGATGGCTCTTCGGTATTGCCTGGAGCGTGGCGCATTGACTGTTGGTGTTGTGAACGTCGTCGGTTCATCCATTTCTTTGCTCACCCACTGTGGTGTTCACGTCAACGCCGGTCCCGAAATCGGCGTCGCCTCCACCAAGGCTTACACCTCTCAATTCATCGCCATGGTCATGTTTGCTCTGTCTCTTAGTGAGGATCGAGCTTCCAAGAAGATTCGGCGTGAGGAGATCATGGAGGGTCTTGCCAATATCTCTGGCCAGATCAGGACCATTCTGGACTTGGATCAGCCCATCAAAGAAATGTGCGAGAAGGTTTTTAAGAATCAGAAGTCTCTGCTCGTGCTCGGCCGTGGAAGCCAATTCTCTACTGCTCTCGAAGGTGCTCTCAAGATCAAGGAAATTTCCTATCTGCACTGCGAGGCCGTCATGTCTGGAGAACTGAAGCACGGTGTGTTGGCTTTAGTCGACGAAAATATGCCAATCATCATGATTCTCACCCGCGATGAGATCTTCAAGAAGTCGCTTAATGCCTACCAGCAAGGTAAGTTCCCTCTTACTCCTGAATTTCTTCGCCTTGTCCCCCCACCCTTCTTCTGTGCCGGCCATTACTAACACGACTTTTCTAACAGTCATTGCTCGTGGTGGAAAGCCCATTGTTCTTTGCAATCCTGCTGACCCTGAATTTAAGACATCCGAGGCGCAGAAGATTGAAATACCCAAGACTGTTGACTGTCTCCAGGGTCTTCTCAACGTCATTCCTTTGCAGCTGATTGCTTACTGGCTTGCCGTGCTTGAGGGCCTTAACGTGGATTTCCCTCGCAACCTAGCCAAGTCTGTCACTGTCGAGTAAAATGGCCAAGCCAGAAGTTGTCCATGCACTAGCTGTACTGGCGTGTCTCGCTGGCGTGTCACCATGTTGCGGCTGGTGCGAGGTGTCGTTTGCATACGGATGTGTGGTGGTACGATGACTGCAGATGCATGCATGCATGCACTTGGCAGCGACATTGAGCGGATCATGGGAGTTTTTTTTTTTTTTGTTCATTTTCACTGGTTTATGTTTTAATTGTGTCACTGTCGGGAATGAATAGCGATTTGGTTGCAGAGTTTGCCTGCAATTTGATAATGCATGCCCCTGGGGTGCACAAAGTCAGGTCGGTTTTCGGAGGGAACAAAATACGCGTGTTGGCAAGCCTTCTTTTTTTTGGCAGCTTGCAAATTACGAACATGTAGCAAATTCAAAATCGAGCGAGTAATGCTTGTAGCAACTTAAGTCCCCATAATGCCATGACGGAACAATATTGGATGTGACGACGGTATGTAGGGAAGAAAAGGGAAACAGTTTGTTACTATTACACAGTGACTTGGTTTCACTCCTATAGGCAAAACCCGTCGCTAACAAAAGCCACGCCGTGAGGTTGGCAGCACACTACTTTGTGTGTGTAGACCAGGCCCAAGCCATCATGCTCTGAAGGTGTTCGGCCCTCAATCTCCTGGAGATGTTTCAACAAACACAACTCCTTGTGTCGCCTTGGTCACATACGAGAATGCTCCAGCCTGCCAGATTCCATGGTCAAAATTAGAAGATGACGCATTTCCTCTACCATGGTACTTTACACTGTTTGCGTTCCGTAGCCCTTGATTCTCTCGGCAAAAGCCCAGCTCTGGTCCTCCAACTTTTCATTTTCTGTAATCTCCACACCATCTTTGGTCACGACAGCCAAAGAGTAGCTATCCAAGCTTCTGGCGTCTCTGTAGAATAAAACCTTCATACACTCTTTGATCACGTTGACGGCCTGCTCACGGGTAAGCTTCGCGGCGGATTCCTCATTGGGTGCGTAACGGCGCATCACGGGCTGGGCCAACATGGCGCCGAACCCCGTGGCCAGACTGGGAGACGAGTAGGTCGTTCCCAATAGATCGGCAGCAGCGAGAAAAGGCGCGCCCTGGTCGTCGAGGCCTGCCACGAGGAGGTGGTTCCACAAAGGGTCGAACTTGGATCGGCGGCGGTACAGGACTTTGGACAGGTACCGATGGAGGTTGGAGGCGCTCAGGCGAGCCGAGTCAGGAGATTCGTAGGCCTCGGCGAGAGCAAGGTCTGTGAGATGTCGGTCGAGGTATTGCATGTCAGAAATGTCACCACTGAAACCGACAACGGAGGCATTGGCAAATGGACGGAGACGCTTGACGTCGGTGAAGCGGGCCAGAGAGCCGTATGATGCTATTGTTGAGGAGGAGGAGATGCGTTAGTATTGAATGCCTGCTGGAGCGGGTATGTGAAGCAGAGTGGCATACCAAGGTTGTCGGCGGCTATGACGACGCCATCCTTGAATTTGATGGCCACGACGGAGGTTCCCGTGACAATGGGCTGCTGTGTATGTGCCGTGGGGGCGTTGTTCTGCATGAATGAGGCATCATATGCGCCGTATACATCGTCTCTGGGCTGTGATGGCGACTGTTAGTATGCACGTGGTCTGTAAATGCCTGGGAGAAGGGTTGTCGGAACGTACTCTGCCCCAGGCTTGTGGCCGGTGGTCCATAGCTGGTGATGTGAGTTGCGGAGGGCAGGGGTGAGACGTGGAATTGGACACAGATCAGATGATATGAGAGGTGCTTGATTGAAGGAGAAAAGATCTGGAGAAGACCTGGTGAGAGTGATGGGGGTTCGGATGGAGATGGAGATGGGGGATGCGCTCGTCGATGGCTGGCGAACTGAGTGATGATGTGAGCTGTGATGTGAGCTGTGGTTGGTCTCGAGCTGTGAGGTCGCGCGTCCTACGAGGAGCCTGCTAGCCTGCTTAGCCTGAGCCTACATGTGTGTTGACTGCGTTACATAAGCAGAATGTTAGTTCTGATTGGGCAAAAAAGGGGAGCATAGCCTGCCCGGTACTGGAGACTTATGACGAGTCAGACGCCGCGCGTGAAGCCAGGTAGCCAGTACTTGATCTCGCACCCTGCAGTTGCAGTTATGCAGTTATGCAGTTATGCAGTTATGCCGTTTTGCAGTTGCAGGGCAACAGACAAGCCGCCGCCAAACTCTCGTCGTTTCACCAGAACACACGTACACTCTCCCGTTCTCATGCGCGACATCAAAACCACCCATTGATATTCCATCTGGACAATTTCCTCGAGGCCAATTCCCCACGGTGCCAAACCCTCACGCAGTCCAGGAACAGAGCCAAGCCCATATCCCACGCAGCAGCGTAAACAATGTTGACAGCCATCAGCAGAGTCGCCGCTCGCCGAGCCCCCGTACCCAGACTCACCACACGTCTGCCCCGAAGGCCTGCAAACCGACCCAATGCTCTCCCCTTCGCTGCCGCGCGCTCCCTAATTACTTCCACATGGATGCGCTCGCCGGAAAAGGGAGCCCCGCCCACAGGCAGCAAGGCAAAGAAGACCGCTGCTGCAACCGAGAAGAAGAAGACAAAGCCCGCGACGAAGAAGAAGGCCAAGAAGCCCGCGACGAAGACGAAGGCCAAGAAGCCTGCGGCCAAGGCGACCAAGAAGCCCAAGAAGGAGCTGACACCCGAGGAGAAGGACAAGGCTGAGCTGAAAGAACTAAAGAAGATGGCCTTGTTGAAGGGCCCGGCGTTGCTGCCCGATTCGGGATGGTCGGTTTATGTCGCGGATAACGTTGCTGCCGGACAGGGCAAAGTGACGGACCAGATCAAGCAAGTTGCAGGGAAGTTTGCCAGACTTTCCGACCCGGAAAAAGAGGTACGTTGGGCAACAGTACAAGTGGCTGCGGCGACGAAAAAAAAAAGAAGAAAAAAACGTCCCTCTGCCAGAGACGAGAATGCTAATAGTCTTCCTCGGCGCAGCGCCTCAAATCCATCGCGTCAACCAACAATACGGCCAACAAGGAGAATCGTCAGAAGTGGATCGAGTCGTTCCCGCCCGAGGCCATCTACATGGCCAACATTGCCCGTCGCCGCATCGCCCGCAAGCTCGACAAGTCACGCATCTATCTTATCCACGATGACCGCCAGCCCAAGCGCGCCAGAACCCCGTATACTCTGTTCGTCAAGTCTCGCTTCTCACAGGTCAACAGCGGCATGGCCGGCGGTACCGCGCAGGATACTTTCCGCGCCATGAGCGAGGAGTGGCGTTCCTTGTCCGAGTCGGACAAGCAGTCGTTCAAGGACGAGGCGGCCAAGGAGGCGGAGACGTCGCAGGTGCTGTTGAAGGACATCAAGGAGAAGGCTAGGGCGTACTGCAAGGCCCAGAAAGGTTCCCCTAGCCAGGTTCCCTCGTAAAGCGGTGGTAATGATGAAATCCACTTCTGATGTTGTCTGAACTTGGCGGCTCAAAGGGAATGGAACTTATTCTACTTGGCCGGGTTAAAAGGAAGCTAAGTATTGAGGTGGTTTGGGTCTTGTACTTCCTGCGTCCAAGGTACTACTATACTACTAGGAGTGACGTAATACTATTCTTTTTTTTACAAGCAAGGCAATAAATAATGAGGAAGTCTCCGGGATAATCATAATTTTCTGCAAGCTTGGACTACGTAATCCCTGTACAACGAACGAGTGATTTTTAGGGACGCGAGTGTATTCTAGTTTCCGTGCGTTCATGAATATAGAATGCCCTGTGCTTAATCATTGATAAGACCCAACCCTAGCATAGGAACGACTCCCAAAAGAAAAAAATCTCGTGTGGTTCTTCTCGCATTGCACCTGGGAGGATGTAGTCGATTATTCTGGTACATCCAAGTTTGTCTTGTTTTACTCGACTGGGCACCCTATCCACTCCAAAGCTCATCATCAGGAGCCCGAGGTAATCAATTTGAATAATGAAGTCCCAAATATCCAAACAACACCATTGATGGCCGCAAAAACACACCTGCCGTCACCGCTTCTCTGCGCCAGCTATCGTGAGCACAGCATCGCCCGCCGCATCATGCCACTGGGCACCAGTGAGTTTGATCTGCCGACCACTCGCCAAATACAGCAATAGATACGTGTGCTTCGCCACATAGCCCCAGCAGTAGAAGCGAATCCAGTCGTGCAATCTATCCCGGCGACACCAGACACCCCATCCTGCCAAGCCGCTGTGCAGGTAATTCGTGAGGAACACCCATGTATTGAGACGCACAGCGTCTGGCCAGGACGTACAGTCCACGAGCCAGTAACCCCTTTCAAAGGGCTCTACCTGGCGGACAATAAGTGGGTTATATCGAGAAGAGAGGTCTCGAGCTAACTTGTCCAGCTTTGACGAGACGAGCGATGCCGGGTCAAGGTTGTCAACCGAGACAGGGGGTGATGGAGGCCGTATATCCAAAGTATTGGCGATGGCTTCGATCATCGACGGATCAGATGACCGGACCGGGCCAGCATCGCTCGTCGTTCGGGCTAGTTGAACGTGGTTTGGCTGTTGCTGGTGGTGGTCACTGTCGTCGACTCGTTTAGATATCTTGGTTTGTGGGGTTTCTGACTCGACCCTTGCTGTGGGAGTAGAAGAGTTCACGCTGGCAAAGCTGCTAGAAATATGCGTTACATCAAACCCCAGTTCGGCGTGCTCGTCATATTGGTCTGCTCGTGCGTGTCTTTTGCGTAAATCTCCCGGGGGGACGGGAGTAACAGGGATGGTGTCTTTTGGCCTCCTTTTCCTCTGCCTCTGGCTTGAGAGTTCCTCGCTATTGGGGACAGGTATAGAAGATGGGACATCAATAGCCTCAAAGCTGGTTGTTGGTGACCTCTTCTCACCATGGTCCCTGCTCGAGGACGGTGTAGTGGAAGGGGCTTGTTGCTGGAGGTAGCGCTGAAGCACTCTGGTGGGTGTCACATTGATTATACCAGCGCCAGGGAGAGGATACGAGTCATCGATCTCGCTTGGGAGTGTTTTCCACGACGACTGAGAAGGAGTCAGAGCTTGCGACATGGGATCTGCTGCCGATGAAACAGTTCGCTGATATGTAGACGGTCTCGTAGGCCGTAGCCGCGGAGAAGACCGGTTGTCAATGGCGCTTTGAAAACTCAACTCCTGCGACTCTGTTCCGAATGTCTGCTCCGTATCAGGCGTCACGAGGTTTTGGCAAGAAGAGTAGGCGTCGGTAGCAAGGCTACGCAATGTCATGGATGTTGGTCCCGTCTTCGGCCCATGTCCCCCATGCGGTACTGGTAGTCGCGCTCGGGCGATCCGCACTCTTGCGTCTGGGCCAAGCCCAGGCTCTGGCTGGAAGGCAAGATATGCCCTGGCAAGCTGTCTGTATGAAGCATCATCTGCGACTCTGCTGGGGGCCGTTATGTGAACCAGAATCTCGACGTCGGGGGACTGGCTTGCCATCCCAGTGAACCCTTGGTTGCCAATGCCGTCTGTTGAAGTGGGAAATGGCTCATGGCGGCGTCGTATCGTGAGAGCTGAGAGCCGAGAGGTAAGGTTTGCGCAAGCACGGCGAAGGGAGAAGTATGCAGGCTTAGTGGCGTACGGAAAGCTGCTGGCGGTAATAGTGAAAGTATATATATTCACGGCGGGGACCGGAGCTTTGGCCTAACCTAGGTCGCGTGCGGGAGGTGAGGTGAAGTGCCCAAATAGTAAAAACAAAAACTGGGCAGCGCGTCTGGATGGGATGGATGTTGTTGAAATGGTGAAAATAGTTGGAGTGCGGATTTATGGAGTAGATGACTCGTATTCCAGGGCAGTTTGCAGTTTGTCTATGCACAACTTATTCTTATTACAAGTGAAGGGGTGAAGAATGGGCAAGTGTCATGCAGCAGCAGGAAGGAGTGACCGACAGAAGCGGCATGCGGGGCCGCGATTGATTGGCTGTCTGCAAACCCCCACTGACGTCGGATCAGTATGTACAGACAGACAGACCCCTGAAAACAGGAACGATTCGTTGCAACATCCCCCTGCGCCCCCCCTCCAAAAAAAACACGCCAAAACTGAACCTCTCCCATATCAGACCGTCACCATCACCAACAACAACAACGACAACAACAACCATATAAAAAAAAAAATCACCCGCCACCACACCCCGATCCTCGCAATCATGGCCGCCCCCGAGACCCGCGGCACCCTCGGCCGGGTTCTCGTCATCGGCGGCAACGGCTTCCTCGGCCACCACATAGTCAACCAAGCCGTCGCCGACTGGACCACGACGGCCGTGTCCTCCATCGACCTCGGATGCGACAAGAACCGCAACCCCCACGCCAGCTACCACGAGTGCGACATCACCGACGCCAGCAAGCTGCAATCCCTCCTCGAGCAGATCAAGCCCGACGTCGTCATCCACACCGCCAGCCCCGCCGCCAGCAGCGAGGCCAAAGTCGCCAGGGACCTCTTCAGGCGGGTCAACGTCGACGGCACCGCCTCCGTCATCCGGGCATGCCGGGCCGCGAGCTCCGTCAAGGCCCTCGTCTACACCTCCTCGGCGAGCGTCATCTCCGACAACGAGCACGACCTGCGCAACGCCGACGAGCGGTGGCCCGTCGTCCGCGGCGCCCAGCAGAGGGAGTATTACTCCGAGACAAAGGCCGCCGCCGAGCAGCTCGTCCTCGAAGCCAACCGCCGCCGCCTCGACACCCACGACGACACCCACGCCCCCCTCCTGACCACGGCCCTCCGGCCCGCCGGCATCTTTGGCGAGGGCGACGTCCAGACCCTCGCCGGCTTCCTCAAGGCCTACCGCACGGGCAAATCCCACATCCAGCTCGGCGACAACACAAACATCTTTGACTTCACATACGTCGGCAACGTCGCCCACGCACACCTCCTCGCCGCGCAGGCCCTCATCCTCACCGCAGACGCCACCACCGCGCCGCTCGACCACGAGAAGATTGACGGAGAAGTCTTCATCATCACAAACGACTCCCCCTGCTACTTCTGGGACTTTGCCCGCGCCGTCTGGAAAGCCGCCGGGGACAAGGCCGGCACGCAGGGCGTCCGGACGCTGGGAAAAGGCACGAGCCTGGCACTGGGCTCCCTGAGCGAAATCTTCTTCGGCATCATTGGGAAACCCCCCACCTTTACAAGAGTGAGGGCCCTCATGGCCACCATGACGAGGTACTACAACATAACAAAGGCCAAGACTGTGCTGGGCTATGAGCCGCTATGGACGTTGCAGGAAGGTGTGGATAGAGGCGTTGCTTGGTTTCTGGAGCAGGAGAAGAAGTGACGGGCTGTTTTGGTCGTGGGGGGACATGAGTCTCTTTCATTCTTCCCACTAGAGTTCCCGCTGGGGAAGAAAAGAGGGGGAGAAGAACATGTTTTCTTCTTCCTCTGTGTAAACGAGGGAAAAAAAAAAAGGAAAAAAGGATATAAAGCTGGTCATATTGTAAGCGTGGCTCTTTCGGTATATACATTCGGGACACGTAGGGTACTAATAATGCTCGGCTGGGCCTATCGTCATTATTGTCAGCAAGCATGGGGGAGGAGTCGAAAGTGGAAAACACCAGGGCGGGTTCCAATACTCTATATAATAATCACCTTGTTCATCTCATCATCGTCATCAGCTCAAGGGGTCACGTCACACGCACATAGAAACGTCTTCATGGAGAGCAACTCTGCCTCGTCTTCAGATCACAAGACCTTTTCCTGCCCAAGCTACTTATCGCCAATGTCCGTCGCTTTAAACTTTTACAACCCGGACGTCCGTCTCTCCCCCCTTGCAACATGTGACCCTCTCCGTCGTTGTGAAAATGAGTCAAACACCCCGATCCTTTATACAAAAGGATAACTGAGGAATAATGGGCAAAGAATAGAAAAGAAGAGAAGAAGAAAAAAAACTCCAGTCAGACAGAGCAGCAGCAGCAGCAGCAGCAACCGCCAGCCTTCATACCAGCCATTGTCTGATTGCATCCCTCACCTCTGCCCCTCCCCGATCTGCAACTCCCTGCTCGGCATCAACGCAGCACTTTATCCCCACAACAAGCCATGCTGAAACGGAGTGCCTCTAGCTCCGACAGTCACTGACGACAGGGACCGCTCCATAAAGTCTAAAAAGGGACCAAAGAGGTGGAAAGGTGGAGAAGTAATGAAAGGGAAAATGAGAGTAAGAGTAAGAGGTTTATCACATTTGAAAAAAATAAAGATAAAAACTCTTCTCCAGTGCTGTCCCATGGAAAACTTTTCTCCATGGTAATTAACGGGGGCCATGGAAGGACTTGGAAGCAAAGTGGCCAGCTCCTCCTGGGATTGTAGGGCACTTTCCGTCTGCATATAAAGAATCGAAGATAAAAGGAGGACTCGTCGATGAGGAAGTAAAAGGCCATGTGATTCATACAACCACCCGCTTTTATGACACGTCATCAAAGGCACATGTTGCACTTTAACTGCCCAGACAACATCGCCACGCCGCACCTGAGCAGACGATGAGAGACACGTGTGCAAAAAGGTGGACGAGTAACAGCAATACCAAGTGGCACCGTCATGGGCATTTTGGTGTTTCTTCGTGACGTGACCAAAGTCGGGCATAAAACGCCGTGAATAATGCATCAGGCCAAACCCAACATCACACCTCCATTTTGCCTCTAGCAAAGGGCGCTTGGGCAAGAGCAGATGGTTGCTGTCCAGATTTTGACATAAAATGTATCGGCCTAGAAGGCCTAGAAGATAAGAAGAGCCCTTTGAAAAAAAAAAAAAGAAACAGAGCAAGCTATGCAGCGCTGATCATGAGTCCCCGCCGACACCTAGACCACCACCTCGACGACCCCAGGCTGAGTTGCGCCACTCGCCGCGCTGTCCATCAGAACTGCTCAGTTGGCTATCCGAATGATTGAAGCGGGGATCATAAGGACCTCGTGGGTGATTTTCAGTCCCCTGTGGCCATTTTGGAGGTGGCGAGCCTTGCCCTTGGTTGATGGAGGTCGATGATGATTCTTGAACACGTCGTACCGTCCGCTCGCCTTGCCAAACCGAAGGATCCGTCTCTACACGCTTGGGAGGGGATCGAGTGGACACATCCTGCCTATTGAAAACTTCGCTAACCTCCCCTGCAGGCACTTGACCTCGGCGGTCCTGAAATCGTTTGAGGATCTCTTTGGTTGTAATCTCGCCACTGTTGCTAAAAATGTAAGGATCATTGAGAAAATTCAATAGCTCATCAGGGACCTGTGAAGAAGTCGTCATGTTAGAAAATCTCGTGCATGCGCCGCTGAGGAAAAGGGGGGGGGGGGAAACTTACCTGGCACATCTCTTCAATATTGTTTATGAGTATTTCCACCGCGTCAATGACGTAGATGGCCTCACTGTCAAGAGCCGGAGCTTTTGACGCATTGGTCAGAATGTTGGGAGCAATGACGGTCGCGAGGTTCCTGATGTCCATCTTGGATCCCACCTCTTCATCAAGCTGGTGAAAAGACCCGGCCCACTTCAGAAACGTGAACAGTATTTCAAGACTGTCTCGGTGACTCTTTGGTAAGAGACAGCACGTCAGATGTAAGCACTGCTTTCTCCTCTCTGCGTCGGGAAGTTTTGCTGCACTGATCCAGAGTCTGTACAGCTTGTGCGTCATGAGGGGATCAGGGAGATCCCGGAGATAGCGTTTGAGAAGCGCTGCCAATTGCACAACTGGCTGTTCCATGAAGTTAACAACGTCACAACCTTCCTGATTAATCTTTTCGACCATCTCCTGCTGTTTCTTGATATTGCCATTCTTTCGAAACACGCCCTCAACTGACAGATCCATCTTTCGCATCGAGGCAATTATGTCGTCCACAACTGCCGGGATGCGCAAGGTTCCGGGGCCAACACCGTCGGTTGAATCAGCGCCGTCTCGCTCAATAATCACCTCGAGTGGAACTCCAAATACGCCCTTCTTCTTCACATTCTTACTCTTATCGTTCTTGAAAGCTTTGCCCAGGTTTTTCCAAAATGTCGGTTGCTTCCGTGACTCAATAAAGTTCAAGAGTTCTTCAAGACTGAATTCTTGCTCAACCAGCGGGTGCATGGTCAACACGGCCAGGTGACGGACGTTGAAGTATTCGAGGCCGGAGAGTTCGGGGAAGAACTTGCGAACCAGGCGCGTAGGGATGGCCTCTGCAGAACGCATGTCAGGGTCTCTACCGGCTGATTGCGTTCGCTGATGGCCAGGAGGGCGCATTCCGTCTGGGCCAGGATTACGGAAGAGATCTCGGCGAGCGTCTTGCTCACGCTTTTGCTGCTGTTCTCGAGACTGCTCCACGGCGACGATTCGAGGGATATCGTCGAGTGTTATGGCGTCGTTTTGTCCGAACATCAAGTCAGTCGAGCCTTGCAAGTCGTTTCGGTTCTCGTCGCCGCCAGCAGAGCTTGGGCGTGGGCCTCGGCCATCTGCGTCCATAACGCGGGAGGATCGTGCTTGGCGAACACTCGTGGACAAATGACGGTCAAGCCGGGTGCTGCGCAGTCTCCGAACTTCATTCAGGGTGTTTTCGTACGTCGATTCGCGATTGTTTTCCTTTTGTTCACTGGTGCCCGCGTACGACTTGGATCTTGAGTCTGACGCAAGGAACGGCGGTGCGCCTTGCTTGATATTGGATGACGTGCCTTGTGTGCTGTTGTTGGTATAAGGCAACGTCCCATTGCTGCGGAGGATATCCAGCAATCGAGCCAACGCAACCTTGAGCAGGAAGACATATTGGCTAAGTTTGGTGACGTGCTCAAAGGGTAGAGCCCCCTCCGTGTTTACGGCAACACATTGAGTGCAATAGATCTTGCCATCAAAGGCGTTATGTTGAGCCTCTGCAAGACAGCGACCCAAGTCCCTCCCACACCGACCACACTTGACACACGCAAGATGCCACCGAAAATCGCCATTCTTGGCACATTCATCCTCGACGGACCGCTTGCACAAGGGGCAGTGATCCGAGTCTTTGCCTGAGAGATTTGCGCCGCCCATGGTGAGCTGCAACAGGCTTTCGTCAGTCTTGTATGTTTCAAAGTCGTTTAGATCGTCCAAAAAGTGGTCCAGTCCCTTGTTCAAGCCCGAGTCTCTTTCTAGACGCAAAGCTCCCTGCAAGCATATCCTGATCAACAATTTGAGATAATGTGCCAAACCGGTGACCAAGGACAGAAGCTCTTGAGTGACGCCGAGCTTTCTCACAGTCGTGTCTTGAGTTTTGGAGAGTAATGAGAAGAAGGAGACGACTTTTTTGCAGAGAAGTTTGGCTTCGCGTCCATAGGATAAACCTTCCCGTGGCGTACAAAGTCAGCGACGTGAATTAAGGTTCTCGGTTTTTTTTTTTTCAGACTCACGATGTGCATCAAAAACTTACCTTTTCCATTTTTTGCGCTCACCAATTGGTCTAACCTGTCCGCTGACAGGAAGAGAACCTCTACATGCCAAATGAAGCGCTTGGCTACGAGCACACCGTCAACATAGGCGCCATTGCTGACGTGAAGGAGCATATCCGAAATACACGCAGCGGAGGACTCTTCGAATGTTGACAGCACGCTCCAGATACGATAAACTTTCTCCTCCATCCGTTCTTCCTCGGTTCGAATCAACTCCCTGGCGGCATCATCCTTTGGTTCTGGCGGTACCTCCTCGGGCGAGTCGCTAGGTTGACCAAGTCGGACATTCCAGAATTTGTGGATCATGTAACATTCTGGATGCCAGTGTTGATTCTGGCCGTTACGGAAGATCTCGACAAATTGCTTCAAGATGGCGGTTTGGCAACCATTGCATCGCTGAGCAAACTGTGTTGAATAATGGTAGTGACAATAGACGTTCCCATCATGTTCGTAATAACTGTCTTGGGCTCCGAAAACGGTAGGACATAGTGAGCATGTGAAATGATCAACATGATACTTTCGGTCCAAAGCAGTGATGTATGATCCTCGCAGTGCGCCTCCACACTGATAGCAGAGCAAATCTAGCCGTCGAAAGTAATCTGTCTCGCAAAGCGGATACGGTCCTCCACCATTTTCGTCGTCCGCGGGGAAGAATTTGGATGCCACGATTTCACCACAGTCCTACGATATCAAGGTTAGCGGGGATTGAACCATCAAGCGTTGGATCTAAAGTTGGGGATAATTGGGCGATCGATATGGTCCTGGGTACCAAGTCATGACACCAACACCATTACGTACTCGGCACTTGAAGCAGTCCAAGTGAAAAGTGCCATCCAGGGCTCGAACGAACTGGCCAGTCAATGGCTCTCCGCACTTTTTACATATCCTCATCTGACCGCTTGTACTTCGCCCATTTCTTTGTCGTGATCGGTTTCTCTCTCCGCTCTTTCGGGGAGGTGCTTCGTCATTCCAAGCTCCGGGAAAAGCACCAGGCATACTGGAGCCAGAGGTGGTAGGCTTAAGACGGTGGGTGCTATCTGGCGTTCGAGTCCTTGAGCACCCATTCTGCCAGATCCTATCAGTTGGGTAGCCAGATTCGGAGCCCGAAAAGTCGCCGCGAGGACGGTCGGTAGAAGGTCGTCCGTGCTCCGACGCCATGGCGGACTGAGGGTGCAGCAAGAGCTACCTATGATGAAGAGACGCTTGCGACTTCACTTGGCCCGATTAATTAAAATATCGACAACGCAATACTAGCAGATCGAAACGGGGTGCGTCCAGGCGTGATCCCGTCTCAGCGCCAGGTATGCAACAAGAGTGGACGAGGGGCAGGACTGGCGGTCGGCATCAGCTACGACAATCTTCAAAAGCAACAGGGGCGCCAATTGGAGATGCAACGAAAGTGAATTGATACGACGCACAACTTGGCCGTGAGCTGGCGTCGCAGAGCAACAAGATCGGGATGTTCGCGTGACCGCCCCAACGGTAGCAAGAGTTCAGAGTCGAAGGGTCCGCGTCGGCAAGTCGGCAAGTCGGCAAGTCGGGGGGTTGAGGGGAATTACTGGCGGGCTGAGCAACGGCGTAGCGATATTGGGCCGCGGCTGGAAACAGTGTGTATGCTATGCGCTAATCGTTCACTAGGCGAAAGCATGCAAAACAAGGCAAAAAATTGGTCGAAAAGCGGCGGGGGTGGAACAATGGTGACGACGACGAAGACGTTGACGATACAGTTGCAGAAATGACGGGTGGTAGTGATAGCTTTGGTGGTGGGTGCTGATGAGGTTGGTTGGTTGGCGTTGGCTGGGCGAGAAAGAGTACAGAGAGTACGGGCAAACCTCCTGGGTTTGGCTTTGACGTTCGAGGAAGCTGAGCCGTGGAGCCGTGGAGCCGATGGTCCACTGAAGCGCTGGCCCACTTGAGCAACTCGGGGGGCTGCCGTCACGCCAGGCGGTAGTGGCCCATGGGAAGCGCCTGCTCAAGTGCTGGCAGAAGACAGAAGCGTTTGCGAGAGACTGATTGGAGGAACCAAATCAAATTGCTCGACTGGCAACTGGCAAGAACAGAACGCCCAAGTCCAAGTCCACGGCAGCACGCCCGCACACGGCACGGAGTGCTCTTTCGTGTGACCATCACGTGTGGCCATCAGGATGACCATCAGGATGACCGCCGCCGCCAGAGTCAAGAGACAGAGGCCCAAAGAACCCCAATAATAGCAACGAGGCTCTGCCAGTGTCTGCGTCTGCGTCTGCGCCTGCGCCTGCGCCTGCGTCTGCACGGCCAGACCAGGGGGGCTAATCAGACCAGCAGCAGGGGTTAGAGGTGGAGGAGGACTCCTGGGGGAGATTTTTTTTGAGGATGGGCAAGCAGCAGACGCCAGGCACGTTAACGATGCGTCAGTCAGGTCTAGAAGTCAGCGTGAAGCCCGCGCAATAGCAACATCAGTCTTTTTTTTTTTTTTTTTTTTTTTTTTGCTCGCTTCGCTCCCTTTCAAATATTGCGCATCGTCGTCGACTGCCAAATTAATTACCTGCAGGCTGCCGGCAAACACGATGCAACGAGCCAGCCCATACGCGTTGGCTCCATGCCAATGACAAGCCACATCCAGTTTTCTATTCGCAGAGGTGCCGTGCCCTTCGTGTTCGCGGCTCGAAAAACATGGGCTGACGAAAAGTCCTAGTCCACTCCCTCTCTCTTCATACTTTGCTCCGTCAATCGTCTCACAGTTGAACTTACAATCGCCATCGCCATCGCCATCGCCATCATGAAGTGCTACTGGTTGCTCCGTACTCCAAGTAAGCGCAAGACGAGCAGGAGAGTTTTCGCCGCACCTGAACGTGTCTTGTGTGACATGCTAATTTTGTACATCCCGTGAACACCCCCCTTCATCTGTGGCTGACTTACCGATACCTCTTTTTGTCATGTTCCAAGGAAACTTCAGCGATAAGAAAAAATGAAACCCATAGGCGCATGAGAATTTTTATGCGGCTTCGACTTGATACCGCCACCCTCGTTGGCTTAAGAAAACATAAAGCTGCAATTTTGCAATACTAAATACGAATTCAAGCTGTTATCGATCCGTTTCCATGACAATTCCAGTTCAAAATTCCCATGTATTCATACCACCGGCACTTCAAGATCCTCTCTGTGTTCAAAATTGTCGGCTGATAATGTGCTCACCACTTTCCCTTGACCAGTGCCTTGAGTCTGCGCTCAATTTGGTCCCTTCCCTCCAGTGTTTCCCATACCTCATGCGGTGCGCCATTGACAATATCCCACTCCTTCAAATTCTTGGTTAACGTTGTCAAGTCTCTCTGTTTCTGCTCCCACTGCTTGCTTCTCTTGATCTCCTTCCCGGAGCTGACAACTACCAACGGAGTGTCCTTATCCTGAATCTGACAACTGCTTTGCACATCTCGCTTTGTGAACGACTCAAGAACCAAACTCTCTTGCAGCTGGGAAAAGATAAACTTGCTGCTTTGGTATGACGATCGGCCGTAGACGCGGTCTCGTGAATTTCGGCCTCTGAAGATAGCACCAGGGAGGCGGTCTAGTCCGAGAGGAGATATAACACCACGCAACCAGAGAAGGAATCCTCGTCCAGGTGATGCCCAAGGGTGGAGGAGGTCTTCATGAAGGGGATCTATCAACAACAGGCCCTTGACGTCTCGGCCATGACGGGACGAAAATACCCTCGAATAGAGAGATCCAATACCCGCGCTGGCAATTACCCAAGGTCCCTTCTCGCCGGCCTTGACGAGGGCCTCACTCAGAACATCGACGGCAAAACCAGCTGAGAGGGGAGACGGCGCTGTATCAGACCACGCCATGCCAGGATGATCAGCGAAGCAATACCGAGAAATGGAGCCATTCTTAATGGCGTTGTCTGCAAAACTCCACAATCCTTGCTCAACAGGCCATTCGCCACCTTCGAAGAGTACCGTCGGCAATTCATGTCCAAGAGTGTTGGTTTTATTACCGTTGCAGTACACATGAATACGGTACTTGTCTCCATCAACGGCGTAAAGTTTTCCCGGTGCAGCAAAGCCAGCGTCCAATGCTCGCAGAATAATCGTTAGTGTAATCAGAACGACAGCAACAACCATGACAACGTAGCCAATGGCCGATACCATGACAGCAGACCATTCCGTGAGGGTTCGTCTCGTCTCAGCACGGCCTGTCAGTCGTTCCTCCTCCTCTTCCTTGCCCCATTTGACCATCCGGTCTGTGAGCAACGTCCACAGACTCATCAAAAGAGCCCATATCACGCTGACGGTGCCGATCCAGCCTTCCTCATATCTTGTTTGCTGGACTGCAAGGATAATGATCATATCAAGCATGAGAAGGAACTACAACCCAGTCAAGTTAGCAAAACCCGCATTATGTAAACAGTCCCGACGCAAGATCATGTGATGGGACGTACAGCCATGACGAAGGATAGAATTCGAACTGCCTTTGCCGGCACGCCAAAGAAGATGAGAACGATCAACATGTTGGCAAATGTCAACGTAGTAAAGCCAAACGCAAGGAATCCGCTTCCTCTTGTGTGAAATCCTGGAGGGGTCGCAAATGTTGACACAAGAAGAACGATCCACCACGCGAATGTGATGATGGTGAAGAGGAGCGTCAGGTAGCGAAGAACACGGATACTCCAAAGATTGTATGGCGATACAGCTGGGTCATCTGGCGTGAGCAGTACTCGATTCGAATCCCGGGGAGAATCAACACGATTCGGGAGCAGACGAGTATGCTCATCAGGCGGTGCCTGCTCAGGTCCATCGACAGAGCTCCGATGGCCGTGGCCATTTCGACAGTCGTCGTCGTCGTCACTATTTTTGCTAAACAAAGGCATCGTGTCTGCTTTGCTCTGATCACCTTACTCTGCCGACCAGATGGGTACAGATGAAGGAACGGGCTTCCAAGACCGAGGGTATGCTCCAAGAAATAGTCCAACTGCTCCCCAATGCAGCTTCGCAAGTGCCGACTGGTCGATTTCCACATAAGGAAAGTCTACGTCATAGAGGTCGACTCGGCATGGGCCAATCAGCGGACCTGCTAGGTGTCGAGCTAGTGGTTTGCAGCGGGTCCTCTTGTCTCTGCATCCCCCCCAAAGAGGTTTTGGACCGTTTCCAGCCTGTCCCTTCTCACGCGTCCGGCAGCGGTCCCTACTAGGTGGTGTCTGGTGTCTGGCTATTTCCTTGATTTTTGCAAAACAACGTGGCTCGAGCGGATGTTAGTCATGTGTCTTGGATTATGCTTTATGCCTAAGGATGAAGAATCAGCGACATGAGACTTCGTGTGATGGTTGCATGACCACATCATTCTAAACTTGGCAGGCAAATGAGGTGAGCGTATCTTGTTAGATGCAAGTTGGCAACGCATGCCATTCCTTCCTTCCTCTTTTTCTGGGGTTATTCGCAATAATAATAGGGTAGCGTCAGGTTGTGGCTTGTGAAGTCGAACACGGAAGGTGGAGACGGGCACAAACGACAGAAGAAAGAACAGGGCTGCGTCTGCGGAACCGCCCCCGCCACATTAAAACGACGAGCTGCCTCGATCTTCGTCACAACACCGAAACTCGTGGCCGTCACAACGATTCGGCTGTTTGTTAGAAAACCCAAAGTGTGCCCAACAACAGCAAACCCTATAGCGCTGTGTACCCCAGGGAACTTGGCGAACAAAAAGGGGCACACCGGTTTGCCACAGAAAGCTGTGCCTGCATAAAACATAAAGCAAGGAAGCAGACCAAGTGCACGGTACAAACCCCCTCGCCGTGGACGGTTGTTTCACGCGCCGAGCCCAAGGAGAAAGAGAATTAGACATACTGTACTCGATTCTTGCTCTGCAACAGGAGACAAGTTGTCCTGCACGCAGAAGAATTCAAAACCATTCACTCCCCTAACAAATCGCGTTGGCCGTATTTTCATAACCCCCCCCACATCTTCGCCATGCCTGCCTTGACTATATCGATCGACAAGGCCGCGCGGTCGCGGTCGCGGTCACGGTCAACATCCCCAGTCCGTCCGCCCATGTCCCCTATAACGCCTCCTCTGGCTCCGACGCTGCCACCGGATACCGCTCCGTCGCCGAGGAATCTGCTACCACCAAGACAGCCGTTGACGCATTCATCACAGCCATCACAACAGATAGGGATTCCGCCACCACCTCCTGAGCCCATAGACTTTGAGTCAAATCCAGACGTCATCGCCCTGAAGTCTGCCATCTCGGTACTTCAAGTCCAGCAAAGCCGAGCCACTGGAGACATTCAAGCTCTGAATAGGGTCAGGGGAGAGGCCCTGGCAGAGCCCGAAGCTTTCATAAAAGACCTGGCTGCTGGGAAAGTCAAGCCAAGAGACGACTTCGTCTTTGGAGCTGGTGACAGTGATGAAGACGGCGAGGAAAATGACGGCAAGCGTTTCTCCCAGGGGCAGAGTGACAAGCCAAGAGCTTGGTCCTCCTTGCCAAAGCCGCAAGATGTGGTTCGCTGCCCTCCAATAAACTGGGCTCAATATGCCGTCGTTGGCGAGTCCCTTGACAAACTCCATGCCGAGCAACTGAGCCGCCCGTCACAAGGAAACCCAGCTGTCTTTGGGTCTAGTGGGCTGTACGATGTGAAGATTGATGGAAAGCAGGAGACTTATAACGGCGTTGCGGCACCGTACGATCCTGGGCGGGATGCGATTTACCGCAATTCCAACAAGAAGTGACAGGAAACATGAAGTATTGGGCCATGTACCATACGGTATGAATCGCCATCGGTTCACGAGAATACGAAGAAATTTGCAACACGTCACGAATGGGATTGCAACGAGGTGATTTCTTGGCGTTTGCATATGTGTTTAATGGGCGTTGGCTGCGGCATGAAACTTTGGACATTCCAGCATAACCTTATACTGGGAATCACGTGTGGAAAAGAGACGCGTTGTGAATATCAATTTTATTGAGTGTTAAACCTATATTTCCCGTGCATTGAAGGGTGTGTTTTCCTTAAAGATCACCTATGCATTTTGAAAGGGCAACAAAGCCCGGCATTTGGTCTTTTACACATCCATGCAGTGTCATCCCTCGCAAACGTATAGTGTATCATTGATCTTGCGCCCTACCAGAGGTGATAAACGGTAGCGACAGTGCGCCGGCAAATGTTTCATTGGAACACGGGGTACCACCGTCCAATAGCCTTCTTTATCTGCCAATGCAGCATAACCATCTGTTTCTTTCATTCCCTTTTTGTACCTTGATCAAACGTGGGCTTGTCATACCCTTCTGCTCTTAAAATCATGACCTGTAGAGTGTCACTTCTGACGTGATGTGACACGGGCGCTTCAGGCTCAGCTAGTTGCTATTCTGGTATCACAGTCACACTGGAAAATCTCTGTTGAAAACAAATCGAAATGGTAAATAGGACGCTAGGTTGCAAGTGACGGACGAACCGGAAGTGATGAGAATGTGCTTACTCCATGCTTTGCTGAACGGATCGCCGAAGGCGGCGGTTATACTGCTTCTTGTCATCTTTGCTGCTTCCCCAGAGCAACTTGGTGGCCTCGGGGTTTATTATTTTCCTTGGATCATATGACGGCTCATCTTCTTCTAGAGTGGAAATGATAGCCTCGATGTGGGACTTGATGTCCTCCCGTTTTAGCGGGTTCGGGACGTAACAAGCGGTTCCATCGGGGGCAACATGGTGGTGGAATATCTTGGTTTCGAACCTGACTCGGGGCTGTTCGTCTGGAAAGCGAGTGCTGAAATTCATCTTGATGCGGAACAGGCCGCCGTCGAGATTGGTCATGGGGCGTCCGAAGTAGGTGATGATCCAGACAAAAGGATTGCCGTCTTCCATGGCCACGTCGTGTGGCATATCACCTTGCTTGAAGTAAGACACGGCCTGTTCGTACTGGTGCTGCAGATTGACGGCTACAGTGGATTCTTTGGCGACGGCTTCGAGACCTTCTTTGGCCCATGCATCTGGTTCTGCGTCGAGGACAGCTTTGATTTTGTGAAGTCGCCGTTCTAGATCTGGATAGTTGAATTTGCCATCCATGGAATTGCTACCGGGTGATTCGAAGGGCATTCGGACAAATGGTTCCAGTTTCTTCACCTCTGACTTGCCTGTTTCTATTGAAGCTAGGTAAGATTGGTAATACCAAAGAAATCGACGCTTGCACAGATCTCTGAACGGCTCGAAGGCGATGGGATCTTCTTCGTCGTATTCCTCACTTCTACTGGGGACCGTTTCCGGAAACTTATCGGGCGGGTACATCCCGAGATAATTCTCCAATCGCTGGATAACGCTTATTCTAAGACTCTCGTGACGAATCTGTTGAGCATTAGAGTATGACACGTGGCGGATAAAAAGATTAGGGCAAGAACCAAAAAAAAAGGAACCTTTTGAACGTAATGCTTTTGTGCAATCTTGTCCGACTCTTCATTGGCATCTTCGAACCCGGGTTCGTTCTCATACGGGTTGGCTGACATGAGACTTTGTATAGACAAAAGAATGGACTCAAGTCCTTGAGCCGATGACCATTCCTCACCCCGCTCTCCACGCCAGGTTCTGTTCGACAGCAAGATTAATCAACGTTTAATGGAGTGTAATCCGTACTGGTGAAGTCCTCGAAGAGAGGAAAATATTCATACCCCAATATTGATCTATCCAATCAGTACTAGAACAACCTCAGCGTCATGTTGTCAATTCGGGCAACTTACAAACACACTTTACCGCTTGAGTATATGTTGGGATGAAACCGACAGCGCCCTCCATTTGTCGTGACACACTGTACGCTGGGTGACTTGGAAGGATAATCTATGGCACGTGAGCGACGAGTCAAACAGTCGTAGGTAGCAGACGGAGAGGCGGTCCAAAAGTACCCTTGCTGAAACGAATGGCAAACTGGATATGCAGAATGAAGTTTAGTTAGGATGATGGTAAAGAATTAGGTTCAGATGGACCTGTTTGCAAGGGCCGTACCTCGAAAAACCCATATTCGTAAGGGGTCTCGTGAGGACCCATAATGATTGCCCTCACATTGCGGACATCGATATCGCGACAAGCAACGGCGATGGCTGTGACGGCAGGGTGTTAGGGACCATGAGGTTTGTGGACCACGCCAAAGGGTGAAGCAATGCCACGAACCAAGATCAGAGCCTCTCTGGATGTCACTGAGCTCCTGTGATGGAAATGCCTTGGTCAGCCTCACGATAGAAACCCACGATGGTATTGGAAATATCGAGTGATGCGGGGCATTTGGGCTACGAACTTTGGAGATGCGGATGATAGACTGATCCATGATGGTTGGGCCTACTGACGTAGGCGTGTCTCATGAAGGTGACCAATCATAAACAAGTGAGGCATCAATATCGAGATGGATGCAAAACCGGGTATATTTAGAAGGGAGTAGCGACGTTGTGCGAAGTCAAGCACTGGAAAGCAAAGCAAGGCAAAAAAGCAAAGCAAAGCAAAAGTGATGTGAGCTCTGGTGGATGGATTTGTTGGATTTGGCTGTTCGTTGCAGGTGGCTCCAGTCATGTTCACAATGACTTGATAAACATTTGAACGCCATGATTCAGTGCAGTGCATGCATGGGCCAGTGCATAGGCCAGTGCCGTAGCCAGTGCATCATGTAGGCCAGGCAGGCACCCAGCCACCAGGGTGCTGCAAGCTTCTTCGCGGAGTGGGGCGGCACATGCAATGCAGCCTGGCAGTCTCCCTCGCAGTCTCCCTCGCAGTCTGGTAATGGAACATCCGCTTCCAGCAGGACCAGACGTAACTACGAACAAACCATCATCAACTCGAACGGTGCGATGCATGTGTAGTCTCCCGCCGGGTCCTACGCGGATTGTAGGCCGCGATAACACCCATGCCATTTCGTGGCGCGCCGTATTGGGCTCACTTGGCCTGGCGCCATCGACGATCAATTAATGCTATTGTCACTACTATCAGGCAAGGTTGCCAGGCCAAGGTGACGACTTCGAGGGCTGAACCGCCTGGTGCCGCCTGGTGCTGCCGGGACGAATTCTGTCTGCCGCAGCCGCAGCCTCCCAGGTGTTGTACAGTGGGGTGTACCTGCGTGGCGCCCGCTGCACCATTTCCAGTGATCACCCCCCAGACCGTCTGGTAAAAGGTCGCCCAGGCTTTATTTAGCAGCTGACAGTGGAGACTCACCAGACGCGTCCACCACCTCTCACAGGCTCTCAGCATTCACGTGGACGGGGTCGACGCGTTAATCAATGTTAATTCCACTGCGCACAGCTGCAACGCTCCGCGCGGACGAACCTGTGCTTCTCCCAATCTTCTCCCTTTCTGGACAGACATAGATCTCCCCCTGAGGATACTCAACAAGTGACTGGCACTTATTGCGCACTAAGAAGTTTGCAACATGGCCAGTTTCTTCGACCTCAAGGCCCGGAAGGCCGCTGCTGCGACCAATGGATCTTCAGATCAAAAGAATCAGAAGCCGACCGAGGTCAGAAACCAGCCATGGGTTGAGAAATAGTGAGCCTCCGTAGTCAATTGACGTTTGCAATCAGAGTTGTTCCTCTAACAATTCATTTTCAGCCGACCCAAAAGCCTCGACGATGTTGCCGCTCAAGACCACACCATTACGGTCCTGCAACGCACATTGCAGGCTTCTAATGTACGACCTCTCCGCTCACAAACCACAAACAATAGTTCAGACTGATACTGAACTCTGATTGAAGCTCCCTCATATGCTCTTTTACGGCCCTCCAGGGACGGGCAAAACCTCAGCTGTGCTTGCCCTGGCTAAGGAGCTCTTTGGCCCCGAAATGACAAAGTCTCGAGTTCTCGAACTGAATGCCTCTGACGAGCGCGGTATTTCTATCGTTAGAGAAAAGGTCAAAAACTTTGCCCGCATGCAATTGACCAATCCCACTCCGGGGTACAAGTTCAAGTACCCGTGCCCCCCGTTCAAGATTATTATCCTCGACGAAGCCGATTCGATGACTCAGGATGCCCAGAGCGCACTACGACGAACGATGGAAACATACAGCAAAATAACCCGCTTCTGCTTGATCTGTAACTATGTTACCCGCATTATCGACCCGCTAGCCAGTCGCTGCAGCAAGTTCCGATTCAAAAGCCTCGATCAAGGCAACGCAAAGAAGAGGCTAGAAAGTATCGCGGCTGCAGAAGGCGTGTCTCTGGAAGAGGGGGCTCTCGATGCACTTATACGCTGCAGTGAAGGTGATTTGCGTAAAGCAATTACGTTCCTACAGAGTGCTGCGCGACTAGTCGGAGCCAGCGCTCTGAATAAGGACGGCGACGGTGATGAAGAGATGGACGTTGACAGCAAGCCAGTTACAGTGAAGATTGTGGAGGACATTGCTGGAGTCATCCCGGATCAAACTGTTTCCGAGCTGGTAGATGCCATGCGCCCACGCGGTGCAGGACAGACTTATCGCTCGATATCGAAAATTGTGGAGGACATGGTAGCAGATGGATGGAGTGCGACCCAAGTGGTCTCTCAGGTGATTCACTTCCTTGACACTGCTCAATAATGCCCCCTTGGACTAATCTCTTGGACAGCTCTACCAATATTTGACCACGGATGAGACGATATCAGACGTTCACAAAAACAGAATCGTCCTTGTCTTCTCCGAAATCGACAAAAGATTAGTTGATGGTGCAGATGAGCACTTGTCTATTCTAGATCTGGCAATGAGGATATCCGCAATCCAAGCGGGAAAATAGTGACTTTTTTTAAATTTCTCAGGTAATTGACCCAGGTCTGGAGTATTGGCACATACATGGATGGGTTGGTGTGGTTTCTCTACCGAGCAATGAATGACACAAAGGCGGTGACATGATGTCAGAGTGATTATATTTGAACGATTCCACGAGAGAAGACTCTTCGTCAGGGCACATCGTCGTGGCCGATAAGACCTAGATTCCCGTGAAGTCTAGCCCACGGGTCAGCCTTATTCTGAGAAGCAATGGGCTTCGCCTTGAGAGGATTCTTATGGGATGCCTTGACGCCAGCTCCTTTTGCTACTCCATCATCAAGCCACAGGTCACCTTCCGTAGTATCCAATGTGGCACCTGCACCTTCTTCCGGTTCGTCTCGTACACCCAACAGGGATTCCATCTCACGAAGGGCCTCCATTGAGTTCTCTAATGCTATCTGACCAACCTCGACCTTTTCAGCTACTGCTTCCAGCGTCCCAATCTTTGCAGCATCAACAGCGAATATCCATGAGTTGATGCCACGAGCCAGATCCGGACGGTCCGAATGCTTGGCTGCCATGATTTCCGGTACTCCTGATCGCCGTCGCGTGGAGTCTACCATCGGATAAGCCGGCAACAATTGGCTTTCCTCGGCCAGGCGACCTATTGCCTGGCACGATTCCCTTCTCTGATTGTTTAGTGTTGTGGCGAAGTGGGATTTGTGAAAGATGAGACCCTTTTGCCGTCTGGACTGCGATAGAAGTGCTTCGATATGGGGAATCAGGAGGTAGTCCATAGATGGGGATTCGTTGGTTTCGGCAGATCTCATGGCTCGGTTAACTTTTTCCGGAGGAGCCATCAATGGCTGAGGGGAGCATGAGGTGAGGGCCAACATGCCTCTTCTTGCAACCACATAGGCCTTGTATGCAATTTGAACATGTTGCACTTGACCCGGGATTCCAGATTGATCAATCTCTGCCGCTTGGGCTTGTTTTCCTTGAGAGCCCTCCCCGTTTTTCTTCTCTTCAGTAGACGCTTTACTGAGCTCTGTCTCGATCCAATTGATCAACTCATTTCGAGTGCAGTTCAAGGCCTCCATCTTCGCTCCATTACTTACGAGCTCCGGCTTGAGCTTGCATCGTGCTTTCGCATCAGCCAATAGAGACTCTTCCCTTTTCAAAACAAGCTTTGCTCTGAGGACCGTCTTCTCAAGCTGAGATATGCGGCTTTGCAAGTCAACTTCCGCCGAAGTTTGCTCTACCACGAAGCTGTTTAAGACATCTGCTGGCACCTTAGGCTGCGGATTTCCATCTTTGAGAATTTGCTCTATATCTCGGGCTGCTTGAGATGCGATTGGCATTTCAGCTAGACGTTCGAGATGAAGATGTACAGTGATAAGGCTGTCGCGTTTTTTGCGCAGTCTTGAGACTGCTAGGTGGTCTTCCAGTAAGGATGTATTCTTCCCGTGCTTTGGATCCAGGGATGAAGATCTGTCTTGCCCGTGAACGGTTACCTCAAAGTTTTGGCGAGCTGAAATATTGGCTCGCAAAGCCTCTAGGTATTCTCTGTGAAGGCCTTTTAGTTCTGGCCCGATTTCTTTGTGAATGGGATCATTGTTGAGAGACAGGGGCTGTTGTATGGGACCGTCACCGGTGTATGAGCCTAGCTCGAGGGCCAAAACACGTCTGATGTAATTGATTTGTTCGCGAGGTTTGACGTAAGGCTCGAATCTCTTCTGAAGGTTTTTGATGGTTGATTCTGTTGGAGATGCCATGATGCCATATTGATCATTTTCCTAGTAGGCATCTCGAAGATAGGTATGTCATCGTGTTCGCGGTTTGGAGTTTCCCGTATGTAGTAGGGGCCGGTGGAGTGAGTGACTCCACATCAATCCCTTTGTGGACTAGTGTGGCAGCCTGGACGGCTGAGGTTTGAAATTTACAAATACCAACAGATGGAAGCATCAAACATGTTAATGAATGTTGCAGTGGCACACGAACCCAACCCTCAACACTCGCAACAGGCGGCGCCACTCGGGCAATCTACCTCTCCGAAGGCGCGCGGATCAAAAGCTGTGATTCATTCGCTACACTCATGGTGATTTAGAGGCCAAGCTCCCACGAGCTGTCGTCGAGCATATCGGCGTTCTCCCTCGCGAGACCATCAAGAACACTTATACAGCGCCTTCAAGATGGCGGACCCTCATCGCGATGTCTCGCAGTACAAGTACTCGGCAATGTCCAACCTGGTCCTTCAGGCGGACCGTCGGTTCGTCACGCGGCGAACTGATGAGGCTACGGGCGATCCTGAGTCTCTTGCTGGCAGACTAAGCATCAAAGACATGGGCGCTAGAGTTGGGCGGGACGAGGCCCCGAAGCAGAAGAAGCAATCTGGCATGCCAAGTATAGAGAGAGGCGCCCTTCAAGAAGGCCAGGATGTCTTGCTTAGGGAACAAACGAGACGAAAAGCGGAAGCCTCACGACAACGAGGAACAGGAGTCCTCGGCGCAAACGATGCCCTGATCGAAGGCATTACATATCGACCCCGGACACCAGCGACGCGCGCGACTTTTGATCTCATCCTCACACTCGTGGCTACGAACTTGGGAGATGTACCTCACGAAGTTGTCCGTAGCGCAGCTGATGCCGTACTCGAATACTTGAAGGATGATGACTTGAAAGACATGGACAAGAAGAAGGAAATTGATGAAATTATTGGTTCGACTTTGAACCCAAAGCAATTCAACGAATTAGTAAATCTCGGAAAGAAGATTACCGACTACGACGCGCAGGATGATGACGAAGATGTTGACATGGGTGATGCCAATGGCGATGATGCCGAGATCGATGAGCGCCAGGGTGTTGCTGTAGCCTTCGACGAAGACGAAGACGAGATTACTCACGAAGTCCGAGACGAATCTTCTGAAGATGAGGAAGAAGATGAGGCTGATGATCCATCTACTTCAAAGCCCGCTGAAGATGGCGCGGTGGGCGAGGAAATGATTCTGGATTCTGGCCCTTCTGCAAGCAAAGGCAAAGACGAAGAGAAGAAAACTGTACCTGCCAGAGATATCGATGCCTTTTGGTTGCAACGTCAGATTGGCACTCTGTATCCAGATGCTCATGAGCAAGCTACCAAGACGAAGGATGCTCTCCGCATTCTGTCTGGTGAGCCAGAAGAGCCTGAAGGAGAGGAGAAGTCGCTCAGGGAAATCGAGAACGACTTGATGGAGTTGTTTGACTTTGAGCATCACGAGCTTGTCCAGAAGCTGGTCGAAAACAGGGAAAAGGTCTTCTGGCTCACTAAACTGGCACGAGCAGAGTCAGCAGAGAGTCGGGCTGATGTCGAACGTGAAATGGCCTCCGAAGGTCTTCAATGGATACTCAACGAGCTTCGTGGCAAGATCGCTGATGGCGCTGATAAAAAAAGAAAAATGGACATCAAGATGGACATTGACGTACCAGCGTCCTTCAACGAGGCAGCGTCGAAGCAAGAGCGCCAGGAGGGGTATTTGGTAGGAGGTTTACAGCCAAAGAAAGTCGTTAACCTTGATAATCTGGTCTTCGACCAGGGCAATCATCTCATGACGAACGCCAAAGTCAGATTGCCCGAAGGATCCACCAAAAGGTCGTTCAAGGGTTATGAGGAAATTCATGTTCCTCCTCCAAAGAAGCGCACCGACCCTACCGATGTTCTCATCCCCATCACTGACATGCCTGAGTGGTCACGCGGGCCTTTCAGTACGGCCAAGTCGCTCAACAGAATCCAGTCAAAATGCTACCCTTCCGCGTTTCAAGATGACGGCAACATGCTCATTTGTGCCCCTACTGGTAGTGGTAAGACAAACGTCGCTATGTTGACGATATTGCGCGAAATTGGCAAAAATCGAAACACCGAGACTGGCGATATTGACCTGGATGCATTCAAAATTGTCTACATTGCTCCTTTGAAGGCGTTGGTTCAAGAACAGGTTGGCAACTTTGGAAAGAGACTGGAGCCGTACGGTATCCGCGTATCTGAGCTGACCGGTGACCGCCAACTCACCAAGCAGCAAATCGCTGAGACACAAATCATTGTGACCACGCCAGAGAAGTGGGATGTCATCACGAGAAAATCCAACGACCTGACCTACACAAATCTTGTTAGGCTCATCATTGTTGACGAGATTCACTTGCTCCACGATGATCGAGGACCTGTGTTGGAGAGCATTGTGGCCAGAACCATCAGGAAAACTGAGCAAAGCGGCGAGCCTGTTCGGATTGTGGGCTTGTCCGCTACGCTGCCCAACTACAAGGACGTGGCGAGCTTTCTACGCGTTGATGTGAAGAAGGATCTGTTTCATTTCGACAGCACCTTCAGGCCTTGCCCGTTGCGGCAAGAGTTCATTGGTGTCACAGACCGCAAAGCAATCAAGCAACTCAAAACGATGAACGACGTGACGTACAACAAAGTAATGGAGCACGTTGGCTCCAACAGAAACCAGATGATCATTTTCGTCCATTCCAGAAAAGAGACAGCCAAGACAGCCAAGTATATCCGCGACAAGGCATTGGAGCTTGACACAGTCAATCAAGTCTTACGACACGATGCTGGAAGCCGTGAGGTACTCAACGAAGCAGCTAGCCAGGCTGCCGACAAAGACCTCAAAGATATCCTGCCATATGGGTTTGGGATTCATCATGCTGGTATGAATCGAGTGGACAGAGCGGACGTGGAGGATCTTTTCGCCAGCGGTGCTATCCAGGTGCTCGTTTCGACTGCTACCTTGGCCTGGGGTGTCAATTTACCCGCCCATACTGTTGTCATCAAAGGCACTCAAGTGTACTCGCCTGAAAAAGGTAGCTGGGTGGAGCTAAGCCCACAAGATGTCTTACAAATGCTTGGTCGTGCTGGTCGACCTCAGTTCGACACCTACGGTGAAGGCATCATCATCACAACTCAAACCGAAATCCAGTACTATCTCTCTCTGCTTAACCAGCAACTACCCATTGAAAGCCAGTTTGTCAGCAAATTAGTCGACAATCTGAACGCTGAAATTGTGCTCGGTAATGTTCGCACTCGCGATGAAGGCGTCGAGTGGCTTGGCTATACGTACCTATTTGTTCGAATGCTTCGATCCCCGGGCCTATACCAAGTCGGCACCGAGTATGAAAATGATGACGCATTGGAGCAGAAACGAGTTGATCTCATTCATTCTGCTGCATTGTTACTGAAGAGGTCCAACCTCATCCGCTACGACGAGAAGTCTGGCAAGCTGCAATCGACAGAGCTTGGCCGCATTGCTTCGCACTACTACATTACATCTGGCTCCATGGATACCTACAACAACTTGATTCAGCCATCTATCACCACTATTGAGCTCTTCCGAGTTTTCGCACTCAGTGCTGAATTCAAATACATTCCAGTAAGGCAAGACGAGAAGCTAGAGCTGGCCAAGCTGATGGGACGAGTGCCTATTCCTGTGAAGGAAAGCATAGAAGAGCCCCACGCCAAGATCAACGTGCTTTTCCAAGCGTACATCTCGCGACTAAAGCTGGATGGGCTTGCACTCATGGCCGACATGGTATATGTGACACAAAGCGCGGGTCGTATCTTGCGCGCGGTGTTTGAAATTGCCCTCAAGAAAGGCTGGGCGTCTGTTGCCAAGACAGCACTGGATCTATGCAAGATGGCCGAGAAGCGAATGTGGCCAACAATGTCCCCCTTGCGCCAGTTTCCCACATGTTCCAAGGACATTGTTCAAAAGGCGGAGAGAATTGATGTTGCATGGAGTAGTTATTTCGACCTGGACCCTCCCCGGATGGGCGAATTGCTGGGTATGCCCAAGGCTGGTCGGCCTGTTTGTGGATTCGTCGCTAAGTTTCCGAGAGTCGACGTTCAAGCTCAGGTCCAGCCCATGACACGCTCAATGCTTAGGGTGGAACTCAGCATTACCCCCAACTTCGAGTGGGACGACGATCTCCATGGTGGTGCTGAGAGCTTCTGGATCATTGTGGAGGATTGCGACGGCGAGGATATCCTTTTCCACGACACCTTCCTTCTGCGGAAGGACTACGCCGAGTCCGAGTCCAATGAGCACATAGTCGACTTTACGGTTCCCATTACCGACCCGATGCCTCCAAACTACTTTGTGTCGGTTATTTCGGATAGATGGATGCATTCGGAAACCAGACTGGCCATCCCTTTCCACAAGCTCATACTCCCAGAGAAGTTCCCTCCTCACACGGAACTGCTGGAACTTCAACCTCTCCCCGTCTCTGCTTTAAAAGTCCCCAGTCATATTGAGCTGTATCCCGCTTGGAGAGAGTTCAACAGAATTCAAACACAGACATTTAATTCGCTGTATAAGACCGACCAGAATGTCTTTATTGGCGCGCCAATGGGCAGTGGCAAGACGGTTTGCGCGGAGTTTGCCATTCTTCGTCACTGGACCCTAGGGGAGGCTGGTAGAGCCGTTTACATTGCTCCGTACCAAGAGGTCGTTGACGCCAGGTTGCAAGACTGGCAGAAGCGACTCGCGCACCTTGACGGTGGGAAGGAGATCGTCAAGCTCACTGGGGAGACTGCGAACGATTTGAAGCTTCTTGAGAAAGGCGATCTCATTCTCGCGACGCCAACGCAATGGGACGTACTTTCGAGACAATGGAAGAGACGCAAGAATGTACAGACTGTCCAGCTGTTCATTGCCGACGATGTTCACCTTCTCGGAGGCTATATGGGATACGTTTACGAGATCATTGTTTCACGTATGCACTATATTAGAACGCAGACTGAATTGCCGCTCCGCATCGTTGCACTCAGTGTCTCGCTGGCGAATGCTCGAGACATTGGCGAGTGGATTGATGCAAAGAAGCACGACATCTACAACTTCAGCCCTCATGTTCGACCTGTACCACTGGAGCTTCATGTTCAATCTTACTCCAACCCTCATTTCCCGTCTCTAATGTTGGCCATGGCCAAACCCGCCTACCTCGCCATCACTCAGATGTCAGCAGATCAGCCTGCAATGATATTTGTCGCCAGCAGAAAGCAAACAAGACAGACAGCCAGAGATCTCCTGGCAGCCTGTGTAGCTGACGACGACGAAGATCGATTTCTTCACGCCGAAGTCGAACAAATGCGACCACTTCTTGAACGAATCCACGAAGAGGCGCTGGCCGAGGCGCTGTCCCATGGAGTTGGGTACTATCATGAAGCTCTTAGCCAGAACGATAAGCGTATCGTGAAACATCTTTATGACAACGGTGCCATCCAAGTACTTGTTGCCTCGAAAGACGTCTGTTGGGAGCTAACGAGCACGGCGCATCTTGTCATCATTATGGGCACCCAGTATTTTGAGGGCAGAGAGCACCGATACGTCGACTACCCTCTCAGCGAGGTGCTGCAAATGTTTGGCAAGTCATTGAAGCCGTCCAAGGATGGCAGGGGCCGTGGTGTTCTTATGGTTCCTTCGGTCAAGCGCGAGTACTATAAGAAGTTTTTGAACGAAGCCCTGCCCGTTGAGTCACATCTGCACAATTACCTCCACGACGCTTTCGTGACGGAAATCAGCACCAAGATGATTGAATCTGGAGACGACGCCATCAACTGGACTACATTCACATACTTTTATCGCCGGCTGCTGGCCAACCCCAGTTACTACAGCTTGACCAGCACGACACACGAAGGACTGAGCAATTACATGTCTGACCTCGTGGAGACAACATTGCGAGAATTGAGCGAGTCCAAGATCATTGACTTTGATGACGAAGATGGAAGTGTCTCGCCACAGAATGCCGCCATGATTGGAGCCTACTACAATATTTCATACATAACCATGCAGACCTTGCTGCTTTCCTTGAGCGCTCGAACCAAGCTCAAGGGCATTCTGGAAATTGTCACATCGGCTACTGAGTTCGAATCTATTCAAGTACGCAGACACGAAGAAGGCCTTCTTCGTCGCATTTATGACAGAATTCCCGTCAAGATGTCCCAGCCGGTGCACGACTCGCCTCACTTTAAAGCCTTTGTGCTCCTGCAGGCGCATTTCTCAAGAATGCAGCTTCCAATAGACTTGGCCAAAGACCAAGAGATTGTGTTGTCGAGAGTGTTGAGTCTCTTGAGCGCAATGGTAGATATCCTGTCTTCAGATGGGCATCTCAATGCAATGAACGCCATGGAGATGTCGCAGATGGTGGTTCAAGCGATGTGGGACCGAGACAGTCCGCTAAAACAGATTCCTCACTTCGCACCTGAGGTGGTCAAGGTTGCGAATGACTTTGGGTAAGTTGCGAGGCTACTTTTCGAATTTCTCATGATGGCCGTGATGGGGTGTCAAATTACTGACCTAGATTTGTTCCAATAGTGTAAAAGATGTTTTTGATTTTATGGAAGCCATGAACCCCGATGAGAACTCAGAGTACAACAATCTGGTCAAGCGCCTTGGACTTTCCCAGAACCAGCTTGCTCAGGCCGCCAACTTCACCAACAGCAAGTATCCTGATCTTGAGTTGGAGCACGAAATCCTTGACCAAGACGAGATCCAGGCTGGCGAACCTTCTTACCTCAAAATTAAGATCACTCGCAACGTGGAGGAGGATGAAGAGGTTGATCCCACGGTTCACGCTCCGTTCTATCCGACCAAGAAGATGGAGAATTGGTGGCTAGTGGTTGGTGATGATAAGACTCGCAATCTTCTTGCCATCAAGCGCGTGACAATCGGTCGAGAGTTGGATGTGCGACTCGAGTACACTGTGCCAGCAGCCGGAGAACACAATCTGAAACTCTTCCTCATGAGTGACAGTTATGTCGGAGTTGACCAAGAACGGGACTTTACAGTCACGGCAGCTGAAGGGATGGAGGTGGACGAGGATGAGGACGAGGAGGACGACGATGAGTAGGTGATTAATTTGTGATTGAAAAGTGTTCAAGAAGAAGAAGAATGGTGTATATTACTTGCAGCTACGAGCTCCTGGGGAAAGGGCATGTAACATTGATGTCAAACATCACCATTTGAACGATCCACAAAGACCGTATGATTGATTGTGAACAAGACCCGGTGGCGCAGACTGGGTGGATGCTGGCCGAAGTCCCGGCCAACCAGGTCAGCCACATGGGCCAGGATCATGGCGATGCAAATTGCCGCGCTCCCACACTCCCGCGATCACGTGACGCGCCTGCTGGTGACGTTTGAAGTGCTTCCTTTGGCCAGCCGTGTCCAGCTACCGCTGTTTTCCCCTTCATCAACCACCCAATCCAAGGCAAGACGCGGGAGTGGCTGTGACCTCTGGCAATTGCGCAATCCAACTGCAAACCTCTCGTCGGTATCGCGCAAACACGCTTTTGCGCCCGGAATCAATTCATCACTCGCCCATACGCGACTCGCTACGCGTTCGTCCACCCACTTGAAGCTCGCCTGGCTGCTCGTGTAGCTAGCCACACGGAGCTGATCTTCATCAAACCTTGGTTCTCTCCGCAGCGAATCGCGCATTCTTCTGTGTTCTCTTTCCTGTGCCGCAATGGCCGAAAGAACCCCCGAACCCACAGCAGACGTCGCAACGCCAGTTGCTGCTGACGCACCAGCTACAGCTTCCGAGGCCAAATCTGACCGAGCTGATGAGCCTGAAGGTGAAGCTGCCACAGCCGTCGCAAAGAATTCGAATGGTAAGTCTTGCATGATTCGACTTGCAGGCGATGCTTCCCCTGGGAAGCAAGTCCCACGAGGATGTGCTGTCGCGTAGCTCTCAGAGCCCTTTTTATTCTCTGTCCCAGGACTGGTGCGCTGACGTGATTGTGCGAGCAGAGCCCGAAACATCGGACGCTGCTGGTGACGCTGCTGGTGACGTTGCTGGTGACGCCGCGACCGAGAAAGTAGAGCCAAAGAAGGACGACAGTGCGGCCGACGCGGACGTCGATACGGGAGATGTCGCAGACACGACTGCGGCCGATGCGGACGCGACTACAGTCACAATTGCTGAGACCCCAACGGCTAAGAACAAGGGCGGTCGTCGCAAATCCGCTGGCGGTAGCCTTAGCAGAAAGGGATCAAAAGCCCGCTTGACCCATACCGATGCGAAGCCTGGTGACCATTTCCTGGTCAAGCTCAAGGGTTTCCCCGCTTGGCCCGCAATCATTTGCGACGAGGATATGCTGCCTCACGCACTTGTTACCAGCCGACCAGTATCTGCAGCTCGACCTGATGGTACCTATTCTGAAGCCTTCGCCGATGGCGGCAAGCGCGTTAATGACAGGACGTTCCCTGTCATGTACCTGCACACGAATGAGTTGTAAGTTTTCCTCGCCTCCAGCTTCGTTGCCATTGCGCTAACATCTGTGGACTGCAGTGGCTGGGAGAAGAACACGAACCTCTCAGAGCTTAGCGCTGAGAAGGCCAAGGAAACAATCAACGATAAGATGCGAAAGGATCTCAAAGCCGCCTTCGAACTGGCTATCAAGCAGCATCCGGTTGACTACTACAAGGATATTCTGCAAAGCTTCCAGGACGAACTATTGGCTCAAGAAGAGGCTCGTCGAGAAGCTGCCGCCACTCCCAAGAAGGGCAAAAAGAACAAGAGCAAGGCAGCTGACGATGAAGATACTGAGATGGTCGATGCCGACGCTTCAGCGAAGAAATCCAAAAAAAGAAAGGCTGAAGATGAGGTCCCCGTAAGTTTTGATTTCCGGTCTAGGAAAACGAGCTCGATGGAAGCAAGTTTGGACTAACAGCCACGAATTCTACAGACACCTCAACGCCCAGACTCTGTCAAGAAGCCCAAGATTAAGCTCACCACGTCATCTACACCCAAGGCAACGAACGGTGCCGCCGCTTCTGCTACGCCCAAGTCTGGTGGTGGGTCGGCCGCCAAAATCACCAAGGTTAAGCCCAAGAAGACCAAGGAGACCAAAGACGCCGCCGAGAAGAAGGTTGAGCCTGCAGAGGCCAAGCTGTCTCCTGAAGCCCGACACAAGCGAAAAGTGGTACGTTCAAAACAAGTTACAAGGGTGTTGTGATTCCGGTCTAGTGCTGCTGCTAATTCGCTTTGTGCAGAAAGAAGTCTTGTTTCTCCGCCACAAGCTCCAGAAGGGTCTTTTAACTAGAGAACAGAAGCCCAAAGAGGAGGAAATGCAATCCATGTCTGATTTCATCGCCTTGCTTGAAAAGTTTGGCAACCTAGAGGTGTCAATCATCCGCGAGACCAAGATCAACAAGGTTCTGAAGGCGATCCTCAAGCTTGATGCCATTCCACGCGAAGAGGAGTTTCAGTTTAAGAAGCGCTCGCAAACACTCCTCGATAAGTGGAACAAGCTGCTGGCTGGCGACGCGTCCGCCAACGGAGTAAATGGCAACACCAATTCGCATGGCGACAGCAAGAAGACGGAATCCAACGGTGTGAAGCCAGAGAGCGAGTCCAAATCTGCGGAACCCAGCACAGAATCCAAGGCCGAGAGCGCGGAAGCTGCCGCCGTCAAATCTGACGAGAAAAACGATGAGGTATTATGACGCGACCCAGAAAAACCAGAATGGACATACGTTATTGCTGCTGACCATCACTGCAGTAAGCTTCCAGTAGCCTATCTCATCACGCGCACGGCACTTCACCGAGCCAAATGGGGGTTTTTTTTCTTCTTCCCAACGAATGAAATACATTTTCACAGCATATACGCTGGTTTCCATCGCATCTGTAGAAACCACCCCGAGGATTACATGTTGAGTTCTAGTCTTCAATCTGTCTTCCTAGTTTGCTTTCCGTTTTTTTCTAGGCGCAGGAGTTCTTTGCTTTTGCAGTATGTCCGCGTCTCCAATATGGTAAGGGAGGGAAGGGAAAGGAACCTGGGTGGGTGGTGGGTGTATGATGATTTGTCTATTGCCTCGTTTGGAAGTGCCATAACCTGGTGGTATCCTTGGATGTTCATCCCAAGAGGGAGAAAGAAATGGCGAAAACGTAACAAGAGCGCTTCGAGGATGGGACCAATAATCACACCTACTTTGCGAAACTGCAAGAAGAAATGAGGGGGAAAACCATGAGTAGGGCATGACGGCCACGACGGCAGAGCGGAAAGGTCCTGATGGAAGAAAGACGAAGAAGGAGAAGAAGGGCAGGGCAGGGTGCCATGAAGGGTGCCATGAAGGGAACGAAACACTCGGGATTTCTTTTCCCGGAGTGCATCCCCCCTCATTTACGCGAGCTTTGGTGCTCTTCACAGCAAGCTTTTACTTTTATACAGAGTGAGGGCCGCGACCATGTTGTGCTCGGTCTTGTCTGTTGCGCACGAATCGGTTTAGTCATAGGTATGAAGGACGAAGGTGTTTCTCTTTTGCCTTGGTGTCTGGCCAAAAAGTTCCAAGGGTATCTATCTACTTAGTTTATGAAGTTCACGATGGAATCTACTTTATCTTCGAGATGTGGGTTTGCAAAGCGTAAAGTACGGGGTGAGACCTGCTTGCTCCTTGTGAGACGGGTTCTTCCAGATGTTTGATGTTCAATGCCCCCCATCTCCTTGATGTGAGTAGGTACAGTGTACACACAGTGTGAAGACTGTACGCCGCGTCTCCATCCCTCACTCTCACTTAACGCGTCTCTGAGATTGCCCGAACGCCCACCAAGTGACAATCACATTCGCCTTCAGCAAACTCCGCGATGGACGACCAAGTGTCGCCTGATGCTTTCGCCCAGGAAGATTACCAGGTATGTATTTCCCGTGCTACATCCTGTGCCGCCATCCCCCGGACAAGAGAGGATGTGGACAGGCCTTGGAAAAAAAAAAAAAAAAAAAAAAAAAAGGTAGTGAGCCTCGCTGATCTATCAAGGTCGCCTACATATTTGACCCGGAGCAGGACGGCGCGTATGGATGGCCGTCCAAGAAACGCAGAGTGGGAAAGGGATCCGGGAAGAACGGTAAATCGGTCGACGAGGCGCCCACGTTCGTGCCGTTGCTCAATGGGGCGGAGGGGGAACAGTTCGTGAGACTGCGACAGAGGAGGTTCGAGGAGTCGTGGGGCTTGGTGGATGACAGGATCCAGGTACGTTTCTTGTGGCGTGCGAGGACAGATGGTTTCCTTGCCGTGATTCTCGGTCGGATCAGGGCGTGAGAAGGAAGGCTAAAGTGTCAGTCAAGTCTATTCTAAGGGAGTCGAACTCAGCTACATTGGAGGATGTATCTCGCTTCGTGGCATCATCCAAGACAGACTGGTGGGGAGACCCTTTCTTTTTTTTATTACCCCCTCTCAAAACTCTCTTCTTTGTCTACTTGTGGACTTGCGTGGACTTGGAAGAAATATGCTATTGGAAAGCTGTGGATAGGACATCGGGGTAACTAATGTGGTTCGAGAACAGCATTGACCAGATTCCATCGGCCTTCATCATTACCGGCCCGAACATTGCGTCTCAGGATCTACTGTTCGAGCAGCTCTCGGAGTCGTTGCAGCAGAGCACTGCCAGCAAGTTTGTGAGATTGAAGTCCTCCGAGGCGGTGACGCTCAAAGCTGCGCTGAAGAAGACGATTCGTGACGCCATGGCGGATGTGGGGGACACGGACAAGCACGATTTGCAGATTGAGAGCGCGCAGGATGTGAGTGATTCATCTAGAATTCTCAAGACAAGATGCGGAAGACGTGAAAAGGATCCTGGGGTGTCATGTCTGTGTGTACGAGAGGGGGGTAATATACTAATGTGCGTGTTCGAACAGGGTCGTCGCTATCTCGATTACGATCTAGAGGCCTTGGAGGCGTACGTTAAGCCCCTCAAGTGCGAACATGTATTTGTGGCTTTTCAAGATAGCGAGGGCTTCGAAAGCAGCTTGCTGTCTGATCTGATTACTCTCTTCCAGTGAGTTGAGAACCCTGGACCCCATTGATGGACCAAAGTCACTTCTGACCTTCTTCTCCCCCGAAGCTCTTGGCGGCCGCGCATTCCATTCACTCTATTGTTTGGTATTGCCACGTCGGTGGAGCTCCTGCAAGCACGCTTGTTGAAGTCGGCTTGCCGTCTGATCTATGGCGGGCAGTTTGACGGCGTCCAGACAGCTAGCATTTTGGAATCAGTGTTCAAGGGGGCCGTTGCTGCTGCTGATGTGCCACTTCGTCTTGGTGCTCCTCTCCTACAAAGTATGTTGGATAGACAGCATGAGCAAGTAGCGGGCATTCAGTCCTTCATCAGTTCGATAAAGGTCAGTTCTTGATGCAATATCAAGTCAAGGTTTTTTTTATTTATTCTTTTTTTTTTTCTTTTTTTTTAATTACGACACTAACAGGTCCGCATCGCAGTATGCGTACATGTGCCACTTTTATGCAAATCCATTGAGTGTTCTGTGCTCTTCGGATCATACCACCGAAACCTTGCATCGAGAACATATGGAGGCAGTGCGCAATCTGCCGTCTTTTCGACAAACCGTGGAACGCGAAGTGGACAACAGTACGCAATCCTCGTTGCAAAATGCCAAATCCTTGATTGAGGATGATGCGTATCTTCTTGCCCAAGTCAACAACGGCTACAGCAATCGACGTTCGTGGGAAGATCAGTTCCTCCGGTCTCTTCTCATACTGCAAGCAGCTGGTGTACAACGAGGTCCATTTTCCAGAGCGTACGTGGACAGCATGGCAGATGGGGCTCAATTGTCCTCGGAGCGTTCAAGTCTGGCGCAGTTTGTGCGTCGCATGGATCCAGACGCTCTGTGTACGCTCCTGCGCCGCGTAATTGGCATCTTTGAAGTCGGAGATTCACTTCTCAATCTGGGCGAGGCTGCGGGCGGGAGAGACGCAAACCTGGCCAAGTCGCTTCGGTCAAACCTCGAGGAGCTTGAACAACTCAAGACGAAAGCCGACGAGGCTGACATCGCTTTGAGAAGCAAATACAGTGGCCACGGCAAAGTCATGCGAACCACAGTCGTTGCTCAGAAAGTCCAGCTCAGTCAAGACTCGGCGGCCCTCCGAGAGGAAGACAAGAGGCTGACGAAAATCGTTGACGAGCTCACGTCGCTACTGTCCACGCACTACCCGGACACCCGACCTGATGCTGTGCTGTTTTCAGAATGCTGGCTCTACGAGTCAAGGTCACCTTCACGGGAAGTATTCGTGCCTCGGCCAAGAATCGCATTTGAGCGAAGCCTGGGCCGCCCCCATGACTATCTCAATTGCGCATGCTGCAAGCCAGACAATGACGGGCTGCAAGCAACGCTGCCTGCTACGTCTATTCTATACCAGCTGTACCTTGAAACGGGCAGCTTGATCAATGTTGCCGACTTGTGGTCAGCCTTTCACGCACTTGTCAGTCATGAGGAAGGCGACGAACGCAAGGCACTGGTCATGTTCTACCGCGGGCTTGCGGAAATGCGAGCTCTAGGCTTCGTGAAGAGCAGCAAGAAGAAAGTTGATCACATAGCCAAGGTGAAATGGCTTTAGCACCTTCCTTGCACATGACTTGTTGGGCGTCCCTCATCAAAAGATAGTCAGCGACATTCATATGAATTTGATTGTCTTGTCTTGCACTCGGTAGTGCATTCATTAGTGTCTTGAAGACAGCTGTGGAGGCGGGATTGGTAAAACATGTTGAATATGTCTCGGCTCTTGCTTTCTTCGCCAACGAGCGAAAGAAGATGATCAAAGAGTCTTGTTATGTGATAACGCAATACAATCTGTCTCTCTTGTCGTACCCACGCAATTTAACTTGTCAAGACACTTGTTCTCGGCAATAGCGGGCATTCGTAGTCCGTAACTTGATTATTGCGGAACAATTGTTTCGTCAACGGGTTTCCGATTTGCCAAGGCCCAGCTGCATCTGAGTATCGATAAGAGGCCGGCAGGGGGGTCCAGGGTGTGAGTGAGTATGTATGAGTGAGCAATGATTGGAATGATAAGAAAACAAATGTCGGCTTTTCGCTGTCGGGGATTCCCATGCCCGTGACGATCTTCGTCCGTGCGACAAGATTCGTCTATTTCATGATTATTATTCATCGTCCTTTTCCTCTGACGGCCTGGCGTGTGCGAACGTGCACGCGCGGTGTGAGAAAGCAAAGTGTGTGTGATGGAAGGAAGGTTTGAGACATTTTGGGCGGAGATGGTGAAATTTGGACAAACTAAAAAAGAAGCGCACTGGGAAGACGGGCCCAGGATCTGACGACTTTGTACAAGCATTACGCATTGAATGAGATGAGTTGTTGTGTGAGGGAGAGACATTGAGGATCGATAGACCCACAAGAACAAGTCCGTCCGCCCGGCATCCGTCGTCTTTCTGGGCTGTCAGCTGCTAGGCAGGCAGGCCGAGTTAGCAGAGATGAGCGAGACAAGCATGGCATGTGGATGGATGACTCTGGTGCGTGGACATGGACGAGGACGTGGACATGTCGAATCGTGGAGCTGACGCTTTGTTCGATTGTCGATGCGAGCGGAGGACAGGCCCGAATGAGGCACAATGTCTTGGAAAAGATGGGCGGCCACGTTTGGGGCTGTTTGCAGTTGTTGGGCTGGGTGCTTTTCTTCATTGAGAGGCTGACGATTTCAGAGACGACGATTTCCCTCGGTGAGATGCCGTATTATCTGGAGCCTGGGCAATTCGTTAGTCTGCGGTGAACGCGCGCAGGGCATTGTACTAGACTGGCCCAGATGCTTCGTTCAGCCGACAGCGTCGAACTGAAGTGAACTGATACAGAACAGATGAGCTGCAACCACTTGAAGCTTGCTTACCGCTGGGCTTGTCGCTGGGCTTGTCGCTTGCGATGGATGCTTGGACGTTGCTTGGTTTCTGTTTCTGTGCTTGTCTCTGATTGCTGGCCAGTCGCTCTCCTGCGTTCGCCGCCGACTCCATGTCCATGATGGCCCAGGCCCCACCCTCCACAGTCCGCCCTCCGTCTTCGGGGGAGCAAGAACGACCCAGCAGCTGGAGGGACACCAAACCTTCTTGCCATCTTCCCAACAACGAGCGGACGGACGCGTTGCCTTCGTCTCGTGTGCTCCAGCGAACCACACGTTGTCCGACCCCCATGTCGGGCTTTCATGTCTCACTACTCTGCGTCCGTCGCATACGTACAAACCACGAGACGATTAATTGCCTTCTTTTTCTTCTATGCAGTCTCGATCTCGACTCCATCGTCCACTTTGCATGGCATGATGCTATAGAGGAACTTGGCCAGGATCACCCGCCTTCGTTCGGTTGCCCACCATGCTCTCTGTTGGCTCGCTCCCACGCACGCGCACACAGCTGTTTTATAGCACGATGCCCATTCTGCAAGGGAACAATGGCCAAGACCTCCCCTCGTGGTTCTTGAAGGGCCCTATCAAAGCATCATGATGATGATGACGATGACGATGGGTTTCCAAAATCAACATCGGTGTCGTCCCCACTTGCGATGCTCGACTCCGACTTGCTGCACCCGCCACCCCAGCAAGCGAGACAAAAAGGTTCGCGCCATGCCTATACCAGCACCATTATCCCGACGCTGGCTTTATTGTTTGATGCCCACTCAGACAGAGTGCCCGCTAACGAACTGCTACAGCCGTCTCCCGTCTGCCTCTCACCTCTGTGGCCCATGTACAGAGGGCCCTGACGGCATGTCTTTGTGTGTGAGCTAGGGCTGGCAAGTGGGGGGCGCAAGCGGAAGCGGCCAACACCAGACAACTCTCGGACGGAAAGACATTGACACTACCTCGGTACAAGGGCCAGGGAACGCTCCTCACTCCCAATGATTAGGACCACAAGATTCGGCGCACAGCGTGGTTGAGACCAACTAGGTGGAGCACAGGAAACCCCCCCCCCTTTTCGCCATCCTGATGGCCATGGGTTGATATGGGTGTTTTGGTTCATCCAGGATGGAGAATAGCTGAAATCAAGGACTGGTGTTTTTCCTAATCGAACTTCAATTGGCGCCGCAGGGTGCCGCCTAAAGGGGCCATATGACGGCTCTCATGGTCGGTGAGTAGAAAATACAAGAGGGCTGGGATGTCTTCAACTTGCATGCAACAAAGGCTTGCGAAGCTGCTACTGTTACTCCGTACATCATCATCATTTCTTCTTAACCATCCTTGCTCCCCTCTTCATTCTTGCCTGGCCTCTTGCACCCGCTCCATTGCTTCTGTCTGCCTCTTACCTCTCCATTAGTGGCCTTGCCTGACGTCCGGATTCGTCAAAGAAAACAGACAGACAAGTCAACTTGGGGAATATCTGTGATCTGCGCCAAGCGTCCTCCATTTCCGTCATCCCAGGAAAGCAAGTTTCACAGCTGAGGATCCGGGTTGTGATAGTCTACTGTCAAGGTTTCTCTGAGAAGAGCGAAAACGGGCTATTCAGGCGGTGCCGCATACCAGTCCATACACGGATCCGGCAACCCACCACCACCGCATTCCAGACTTGCCCGTCACCACCAAAAGCATCCGAAACCCGCAGTCTTGATTCATTTGACATCGCTGTGTTCGATTTCGGACAAATACTCAAAGTTTGTTCCCGTTCCGACAAACTGACTCTGGTGCGTTTTCTTTTGAAAAGCGCAGCGGGAAGGGCAAGTGGAGGAAGTACATATACTCGATCACAGTTCCCTGAAGTCATACCACTGCCTGTCAAGAGCAAAAGCGAACGTAAAGGAGGCTCCTACTACCATTACTCTTTCACAACCTTTTCTAAACAAGAAAATCTCCAACAAACGCCGGCTAAATCTTTCAAAATGATGCACCGCGAGATGGTCCCCTCTCAACAGCCTCAGTGCGACACGTTTATCCAACGCCGCCTAAAACACAGTCCAGGTCTAGCATACAAACTGCATCAGATGGCCCTGCCCTTATCCCCTCTAGTTCAGCTCACGACTGGTGCTGTGCACCCCGACTTCCCTCGAACAGTGCTTCAGTTTTGGCTTCTGACAGATGCACAACTGGAGGGACTTGCCCATTTTTACCACCAAAAATCACCATCCCCTTGGACGTCACAATACCCATGCCCCGTTGTATGGCGGTCGGATGTATCTCTTGAAGAAAAGCGTCGCAGAATGGGCAAGTTCATTGGCTTGAGAGGGTGTGATTCCCCATCATGGCTCAAGTCGGAGGATGAAATCGCGGCGGAGGCCAGACTGGCTAGCATGGTCGCTCATCAAGAAGACATGTGGAGGAGGAAGCTGAATCCTTGGTGAACAATTATTATCCACCAAGGACGAACGAAACTACCAAAGGCAGAACAAATGGGTTGGGTCACCAACTCATGCGCCGCGAAAGAAGACACGGGCAGCAATGCCACATGCCCACGACGAGCGTCGCGCCACAATGCCGCCTCACGTTCACGACCATGAACCAATCTTCATTTTCACCACCATGTACATAGTATCTACATCATCAGCGATTGCGCAACATTTGATTTTTTTTCTGGGAAGGAAATCCTTTTGGGCCTCTACGTAGGTTCGGGGGACTTGCTCCATTCGAGGCTCAAGGAGTGGAGTTTTGATCTCGGCGAAGATGATTTGACATTTAGATATCGATCGCATTGCCATTCAGTGCTAGCAATGGAAACGAAATACTTCATGCTTGCATTTCTTCATCCCCTGTAGTTGTCGCGTGGTACATGTGTCGGAACCGAGAGTTCGCCGGCGAGTGCGGCCATACCAGCACAAACCCGAGGTCAATTGCGTTGTCTGGGCTTGAACCCAAGCATCAGGCATGCACAGCTAGAAACGGGCGTAGGACCACAGTAAAACGCTCATTAACTACCAACAAAGTCCTGAATCATAAGCCCGCCATGACGCCGTTCTTTTGTGAAATCCTAACAGCGCAGCTTACGTCGTCCGTAACGCGTTAAGAGCCACTCATTCATTATGAGGTCAACAGAGTTTAAGAATTTCCCGTCAGGGCCCTTGGCCCTCCACCTTCCCTTACAGAAAAATTGTACCGTGTATGCAAGAGTTCAGGGTATCGAGGACGACCTGCCCGGCTCGTTCGGTCACGAGGGGATCCAATGACGGCGATCAGCTCGTGTCTTCAGAATTGCTTATTTCTTGCCCTTTTTGCCTTTGCTCTTGGAAGGGGTGTCAACCAGTACAGCGTCTTCCTCACTAACCCCCCCTTTGACCGTATCGTCTAGTTCTTTCATGAATTCCGATGAGATCTGACCACGTCGCTTTTCCCACCATTGCTTCTCGGCATTCTTCTGAGCCTCAATTTCGTTTAGTCGCTCTCGGAGTTTCGTGTTGGCGGCGATCTCGTGAGCAGATTGGAAGATAGTAGGGCCCCAATTCGGTGCAAGAGCGTTTGCCTTTACATGAGGTTGGTTCTCTGTTCTCACTAGATTACGCTCGGGGCGGAAGACATACCTCCGTGACAACATCTCGCAGCTCTTCCTCCATCTCTTTCTCGGCCCGCTGGAATCTCTGCCACAAATCGTCACCCACGCTGCCCCTCAGTAGTAATGAGCTGCAAGCCTGCTTGGCGGACTTGATTTGTATCAAGCGGTCAATGTCCTCGACTGCGCGCCGTAGGAGTGCTGCTTTGAAAACGCTCTCGGGGACTCTGGGTGATTTCTCCTTGCCATCTTCGGGGTCCATGTGCAGTAGGGAAAGATAGACGTTGCGTTGAAGATTTGGGCCGAACCAAGGGGCGAGGTTGGCGCTCTCGGCTGTTGCATAGGTAAATCAGTCAGAACGAATTCCACAGCAGCATTCTTGTGTGTTATGAAGAAAGGAAATCAATCGATTGAGCATGACATACCGGCCTTTCTCTTTCGGTAGATTGTGGAAAAAGTCATCAATGCTCCGCCAAGGACCAAGAGGTAGGCAAAGGGAAGGGCAAGGCCCTTCCAATCGATATCGAACATTGTGGCGAGGATGGATCAACTAAAGATTTCGACTTTCGATTGCGAATCCTTTGCGTGGACTGGGAAACGGCGTCTTGGGCTGTTGTGCGTGGCGAGGAGGACGGAAAAGAGCGTGGGGCAAGAAAAGGTTCCCAACGACGTTCGGACCATTAATGATTGGGCAGCTGGTATTTTATGTATTATTTTGACGAACGGTAGGAGACACGTTCTGGCCAGATAGCAGATTAGGTTCGCGCCAAGCCCAGCCAGCACCAGAGAGCCTTGTTGGCGCGTTGTCGGCAAGGCGTCCACTTGCATGGCTTGTGTGGGCGGCCCGATGTTTCTCCCGAATTATCAGAGCTGCAGGCAGGCACCTCCAGCAAGCCATGGGCAAACGCAAGCTCCGGCCCCACCCACCTCTTGTCATCAACGTCGATGGGCTTCCACGCCGCCAGATCCATCGACATCACAACATTCTGGAACTTCGTTTCGACATCTGCTTGTTGACCATAATTCCTTCTTCCTTCTGAGCGGTAAAATAGCGGTGAAATAGCTCTACTGCCAATTGAGCTACTATACTCGTATGCTGACGGCAGTTTTATCACCGGGCAGCTTCGGTTTATACGAAGCACGGCACTGATCTGGCAACAGGAAATCCCACCACCATCATCGTGCATCGATCATCAACATTAGCAACAGAACACTCTTTACTTGACCGCCATGCTGCTCCGGCTTCGTGGGCCGGATGGCATGATTCGCTTGACGGTAGAGCAATCAACGACCTTTGGTGAGCTGGGTGATCAGGTAAATCTTCCCTGTTTGCTACAGCTTCTTTATGGTTAGTTACTCATGAGATGATGGTAGCTGTTACCACAACTCCCAAACACTGTCGATCCTAAGACTATCACATTATCAAATTCGCCCAACGGAGGTGACGCCAAAGTACTTGTCGAAATTAACAAGTTCAAGGTTGGACAAATCGGCCTCAAGTCAGTACAAGCTTTGCTTCGCACAGGTTTTCACCGTCTAATCATGAAGCTAACTCGGAACCTTAGGCATGGCGACTTGATATTCATAGACTACAAGCATACGAACGCGGCCGATGGATCGACCAACGGCGATGAATCGTCCAAAATTACATCCGCGAGGCTGAATGGCAAGCCAGTGTTACCAACCGAGGATGTCCCTATCAACCCCAGACCTGAGAGGATTTCCAAGCCCTGGGAGGTGGTACGACAATCCGCTCTCGACGATCGCCTAGATAAACTCGATGGGAAGATTCCCAGACCCCGCGATAAGATGTGTCGCCATGGTCCAAAGGGCATGTGTGATTACTGCCAGCCTCTTGATCCATTCGATGCTGCCTATCTAGCCGAGAAGAAAATAAAGTATCAGTCTTTCCACTCGCATTTAAGGAAAATCAACGCTTCTACAAACAAACCTGAGCTGGGTAGCTCTTATATCCCGCCGCTTGTCGAACCATTTTACCGAGTGAAACGGGATTGTCCTACTGGCCACCCTGCATGGCCGGAGGGCGTATGCACGAAATGTCAACCCAGTGCCATCACACTGAATCCGCAACAGTTTCGCATGGTTGACCATGTGGAGTTTGCATCACCGTCAATCATCGACAACTTCATTGACGCTTGGCGAAAGACTGGGTCCCAGCGCATTGGGTTTCTCTATGGGCAATACTCCGAATACACCGAGGTTCCCTTGGGCATCAAAGCTGTTGTCGAGGCCATCTACGAGCCACCTCAAATAGACGAGTTGGACGGCATCACCCTGAATGCCTGGGAGAACCAGAGGGACATCGAGCACGTGGCCCGATCTTGCGGTCTGGAGCCTGTGGGTGTTATATGGACCGACTTGTTGGACGCTGGTCGTGGCGACGGCTCGGTAATCTGCAAGCGTCATGCTGATTCTTACTTTCTGTCATCTTTGGAGATTTGCTTCTCTTCCAGATTACAAGCACAGTACCCCAAGGCCTCAAAATGGAGCGATACTGGTCGATTTGGGTCAAATTTCGTGACTTGCATCATCACAGGCAATGAGGAAGGCGAAATCGGAATTTCATCATATCAAATGTCGAACGAGGCGGTGGAGATGGTGCTAGCTGACATTGTTGAACCATCGGCGGATCCCACAGTGATGCTGGTTCGAGATGAGGAGGAAGACGATGGATCCGTCAGCCGAACACGATATATACCTGAGATTTTCTACCGCAAAAAGAACGAATACGGCGCCAATGTTCAAGAAAACGCCAAGCCTTCTTTCCCCGTTGAATACCTCTTTGTCACCTTGACCCACGGATTTCCTGCTGAGACGAAACCGATCTTTACCAAACTAGGGTTTCCTATCGAAAACCGAGAACATATTGGAGAGAGCCAAGAACACTCTGCTCTTGCCAAGGCACTGAAGCCAGCTCCTGGCCAGAGGCCTGGCGGAGATGGGCAAGAAGTCTCCAACTTCCATCTACTATGTTTCCTCCACCAAATGGGTATCCTGTCCAAGGTTTGTGTGGTCCCTTATTAGTCTCTCTGTCATGTGCTTGCCCCTCCCCCCTTTTCACCCACTAATATGTTATTCTATTCGAACAGGATGAGGAAGCATTGCTGTATCGAGTCGCGAGCCAACACGACCTCGCCGACTCGTTCCAGCTCCGTTCAACGGAAGGTTGGCAGACTCTACAAGCCATCCTTCAATCGACTGGTGAGCGACTCCCCAAGCGTCCGCGAGATTGTGATGACGCCACCACTGCTACAGACTCTTCTGCCTATGATTTTTCATCGCCCTATTTGAGGGCTCGCGACCCGGGTGAGCCACTTACTAAACGTTTTGCTGCCTTCAGGCTGAATGAGCGACGAACGCCGACTTAGGCAGGGCTGATATTGATTATGAGGGACTGTGGCATTGTGTGGTGGCTATCTATTGCGGGACAATGGCTAAATCTGTAAAGACTTCTTTTAGAGCTTGGACGGGAGGAAGAAGGCATGTGATACAATGGCGTGGCGGCGTTTGTGACTGCTTAAATCAGAGGCCATTGAAGAAGGAATGGGTACAACTCATTGCATTTCTTGGCTTCAAATGAAGATGACCAACGTTGATGTATCTGGCATTCCGCGACTTCTTGTTGAATTTTGATGGTGAACAATAAGCCCGGCTGTACCATGCTGGAAGGACAGCCACTAACAATACATCTCGTGAGAAGACGATTTGAATGCTGCGGCTCACAAACAAGGAGTGTGTATGATGAATTCAGGGCAAAATTCTGTACTTGTTTCCCAAAACCTATCCAGACTCCAACTATTTACAAAACGGTATTAGAAAGAAACAACTTGGGCTAGGACACCTAGGGCTATTATGCACGCTTTGCCATGCCTCCACCCCCAGGTTCCCATGTCGTCTCCTCCGCTCCCTGCAATACAGACACGTCGCACCATTGTCCCAAAACGATGTGAGCTCTGAGCGTTTTCTCATGGCAGCTTTGACAATGAAAATGATGTACCCAAACGTCTTGGGCGTAGGGATAACTCATATATTGCATTTCTCTTCAAGTATTCGTGGTGCAGAGCAGAGAGACATGGGAACGTGCGCACATATATAGCTGTATATTGCAGAGAAGGGCTTGCCGCTCTTCTGCCTCCCTCCCCCTTTTGTATTTTTGGCGGGTGTGCATTTACAGAGGCTTGCCACCGATAAAGTCGGACCACCGGCGAACTTCGGACGGGATACCTTGCTTGCGAGGAAGCTTCTCGCTCATGCATCGAGCGAAGAGAATGGCCGTCTGGCAAACACAACGTTAGCCACAAGAGTTGAAGGAGGGCTTCTACCAAGTCTTACCTGGGGTTCCATGAAGAGAGGGACGCCAAAGTCGACGGCGTTTCGACGCATGACGTAGTCGACGTCCAGGGTGGTTTTACCGCGAGCGAGGGCCAAGTTGAAGCATCCACGGATATCATACTTCTTGAATACTTCTCGGAGGGCGCGTTTGTCTTCCTTGGGGAATTCAATCACCTCGACAGAGACGCTACCCTTGGCCGTGGACTCGATGAACTCCTTGACATGGTTACTGGCGGCGTACAACTTGTACCCGAGAGGAGCAACATAGTCGACAACCTGGGTCAACCAGGTCTTGCTGACATCGCCACCAAAGAGAAGGCCTTCACCGGGTTCTGGCACGCGGAAGTTCATGGTGGACTGGAGCGAGGCCCAGTATGCCTCGACAAGGTCCTTTCCGAAACAGGCAATCTCACCAGTGGAGGCCATCTCAACGCCGAGGAATGGGTCTGCGCCGGCGAGGCGGGTCCAGGAGAACTGGGGGACCTTGGTGGCGAGGTAGTCACGCTTGACAGCCATGAGGTCGGTGGGTTCGGGCACATCCTTTCCAACAAGGGCCTTGGTAGCAACGTCAATGAAGTTCAAGCCAAGGACCTTGCTGACGAAGGGGAATGAGCGAGAAGCACGGAGATTGCACTCAATGACCTTTAGGGCGGGCTCGCCACCCTCGGGGTCATCGGCCTTGATGATTTGCATGTTAAAGGGTCCGGTGATGCTCCAGGCCTTGGCCACCTTCTTAGCAATATCCTTGATACGTTCCATGACGGCGGCATCGAGGTTGGCGGGAGGAAGAACCAGAGTAGCATCGCCAGAGTGGACACCTGCCTGTTCGACGTGCTCGGAGACGGCGTGGACGATGAGTTCGCCCTTGGAGGCGACGGCATCAACATCGATCTCCTGAGCGCCCTCGATGAACTTGGTGATGACAACAGGGTGGTCAGGAGAGACGTTGCTGGCGGCTTCGAGCTTTTCCTTGAGGTCATCCTGGCTGCGAATGACGGTCATGGCAGCACCGGAAAGAACATAACTGGGACGGACAAGAACGGGATAGCCAACTTCCTCTGCAAACTTTGCAGCATCCTTAACCGACGTGAGTTCATTCCAAGCGGGTTGATCAACGACAATGCTGTCCAGAATCTCGGAGAATTTCTGACGGTCCTCGGCCTTATCAATGTCCTTGGGGTCAGTTCCCAGCACTTTCGCCCCACCAGTTTCCTGCAACCGCAAAGCAATATTTTGGGGCAGTTGACCCCCAACAGAAACGACAACACCGGAAGCATTCTCAAGCTCGTATATGTCCATAACACGCTCATAGCTCAACTCTTCAAAATACAGTTTATCAGCAGTGTCGAAATCAGTGCTGAACGTCTCCGGGTTGTACTTGATAGTTATTAGTTGACAGATGAGTCAGTTGAGATAGCTTGAAATAGGTCGAGAATTGTGCGGGGAGTACTGTGCAAGGCGTAACAAACATCCACTTGGAGGGTACCCCAAAAGTTGCTGTCTAGCAGCACACGGGAGCCTCTGCAGTACGACGTGAAAGGGGGAAAACAACGGGAAAATATCAATCGACTTACGTTGATCATGACAGTCTTCTCTCCCATCTTGCCGAGAGCCTGGGTAGCACCAACAGCACACCAATCAAACTCCACGGAGGAGCCAATGCGATAGACACCGCTTCCGAGGATGATCTTGCCGTTGTCCTCAAAGGTAACGTCGTGAGAAGAGCCGTTATAGGTGGTATACAGGTAGTTAGTATCAGCGGGGAACTCGGCGGCCAGGGTATCGATCTTCTTGACCCAAGGGCGGATGTTAAAGCTCAATCGGTAGGCGCGGACCTCGTCCTCGGTGCTGTTCACAGCCATGGCGATTTGGCGATCAGAGAAACCCATTTTTTTGGCCTTGAGAACTTGGTCCTTCTTCAGGGCCTTCAGGTCACCGACTGACTGCAGCTCACGGGTGCAGTTAACAATGTTCTGAAGCTTGTACAGGAACCACTTGTCAATCTTGGTCAAGTCATGAATCTTGTCGACGGTATAATTCTCGTGGAGCATGGCCTGACCGACGGCGAGCCATCGGCGGTCGGTGGGGTTCTGCAACTCAAAATCCAGATCCTCAAACCTGTCACCCTGGAAACCAACGAATCGAGGGTCGACCTGACGGATAGCTTTCTGGAAAGACTCTTCGAATGTTCTACCAATAGCCATGACTTCACCGACCGACTTCATGGCGCTGCCGATATCGCGCTTGACGTGCTGGAACTTGGACAGGTCCCATCGGGGAATCTTGGTGACGATGTAATCGAGAGAGGGTTCGAAGTTGGCGGTGGTAGTCTTGGTAACAGCGTTAGGGAGCTCAGGCAGGCTATGGCCGAGACCAATCTTGGCGGCGGTGTAAGCGAGAGGGTAACCAGTAGCTTTCGAGGCCAGAGCAGACGATCGCGAGAGACGGGCGTTAACCTCGATGACACGGTAGTCCAGGCCATCGGGTTGTAGTGCGTACTGCACGTTGCATTCACCAACAACACCAAGATGGCGCACGATTTTGATAGCAGCAGAGCGGAGCATGTGGTACTCTTCGTCACTCAAGGTCTGAGAGGGAGCCACGACGATGGAGTCACCAGTGTGGATACCAAGGGGGTCAAAGTTCTCCATGTTACAAACAGTGATGCAGTTGTTGTTGGCATCGCGCACAACCTCGTATTCGACTTCCTTCCATCCCTTGAGGGACTTCTCGACTAGAATTTGAGGCGACAGAGTAAGCGAGCGGGCGGCCATGTTGCGTAGCTCCTCCTCGTTGTTGGCGAAACCGGAGCCCAGACCTCCCAGAGCATAAGCAGCACGGACGATGATGGGATAGCCGACCTTCTCGGCGGCGTCAAGAGCCTCTTCGACGGTACCAACGGCGATGGATTTGGCGATGGGAATTTCGATTTCCTCGAGAGCCTTGGCGAATAGATCTCGGTCCTCGGAAACTTCCAGGGTTCTGACGCTAGTTCCTAGCACCTTGACGCCGTACTTTTCGAACAAGCCCAAGCGCTGCATCTGAACACCCAAGTTCAGGGCAGTCTGTCCACCAAAGGACAAGAAGATACCGTCGGGCTTCTCTTTCTCAATAACATAGCTGACATACTCAGGGGTGACAGGCAGGTAATAAACCTCGTCGGCGAGGGTGTGGTTGGTTTGGACAGTTGCGATGTTGGGGTTGATGAGTACTGAGGCGACTCCAGCCTCTTTTAGTGCCTTCAGCGCTTGCGAGCCTATGGAGAGTATCTACATCTTAGCATACGTTGGTTTTTCTGCTCTTCTTCTTCTTTATTCTTCATCATAGCATCCATCCCGGGAGTCACAGTCACACGTCGAGCGCTGGAACAGACATCTCCGGGTGATCAATAATGGGACATGGGTGGCAAACAAACCTGAATAATCAAACTCGCCGGCCTGACCAATGGCTAGACCACCACTGCCAATGACAAGCACCTTCTTGACATGAACATTTTGTTTGGGCTTGATGACACCGCTGTCGAGATAAGCCTTGGGGTTGGGGGCTGATTCGGCGGCTGAGGCGCTATAAGGCCGAACAATAGAGATTGTGCCAATTCTGTTGGGCTGCTGCTTGTTCGAAAGCAGAGCGCGGCTGGATGACCTCAATGAGGCAGTTGTTAACGTCCTGGGGGGGGTAGTAAAAGCTCGAGGAATGCGACGGCCGTGTCGGAGCAAAACCGGAGCCCGGCCGGCGAGGGAAGAAGGCATGGTGGGCGGCATTGCAGGGGACTCCCAGGGCTCCCAGGGGGATCAATGCTCAATGCTTCAATGGCACCGACCCTCGAATAGCCTGAATGTCTGAATGTGGGTGTGCCAATTGAGCAAGGTGGTGATGGCAAAACGAACAAGAACAAGAGGTGAGGGAGAAGGGAGATGGTTGGAAGATGGATCGGTGTGGGACAAAAAAGTCCGCGAGCGACCAGAAAAAAAAAAAAAAAATTTTTTGATGGACGGATGGGGGCCCCAGGTCCGGGTCCGGGGGTGTTGGAAGAGTCACCGATAAGATAAGGGTACCCAGGGTATACACAACGGGTTCAAATTCATATTCGATCCGTACCGAGTATACACAGGTTCAATCATGCGGCAGATGCGCGAACACGGAGCAACTTTTCTTTTTGGAATTTGCGGCAGATACGAACATGCAGCAACGGATTTTTCATCACGCAGTGGCAATTAAGCCTCAGACAGAAGAGGTTCCTTTGCACATCCTTTTATATAGGGATGTACTTCTCTCATGTTACATCTCAAAGGGGGTATGCATTTCGTAATACTAATCAAGCCTTTATGTATATTATGTATAAGTTAATCGCCATTGTAGCCCGCGTGTTCTTGGATCCACCCTAAAATATGGGTCTACTAAAACACCGCTTGCGCAAGTGAGAAAATATAGATTATTAACTGCTTCCTTATTATTATTACGCAAGCAAGGAAATAGCGCTCCGAGTCTCCTCAGGGGTCTGTGGGGCCCGTCGGTGAACGAAGCGTGTTATGTGCGGATTAATCCGTAATGGGTGCGCAAATCACGAGTACATTCATTATCAGCCTGTTTACACATGGGCAAATGAACCTCCAGTCCAACTCTACAATGTGTATGACCTCCATGTAAGGGGATACGATAACATGGCAACGCTCATGTTTGCCGTTAATCCTAGGTAACAAGTCGTCAACTGCTAAGTCAAACACAATTGCCTTGTTTTCATCCATGGAAAAAGTGTATATATGCAAGCCTGTCCTCACGTAAATCCTTCTGTTTCTACTCTACATTTACATAATTATCCTGGCTCATGCGGAGGAAGTCTTGTCCAACATCAAAATGAAATTCCTTGTTACCCTCTGCTTCTTTGCCAGCGCCATCATGGCGCTCGCAACCCCACCTGTCATAGAATCCAATAACAAGGTTCCTGATGCAACTACTAGGTACGTCAAACGCGTGAAAAGTCCAATTTTCAGGTTCCATCGCTCACCTAGTTACACAGTTCTCAGCTAGAAGCCGCACAGTACATATCCCTTGACAAACGCGATCCATCCCGCTTCACCTTTAGAGTTCCATTTGGTCAGCATTTCCCGGGCGCTTACCAGGTTTTCCATACCACTTTAACCTTTATCATGACTGATCACTGGGTGTATGGTGGATTGCGTGCTACCGGATGGTTCTGTGAAGCATTGAGATTTACCAACCACGGTCCCACTCGCACTGTTGTGGTGTCTCTTTTTAACGCTTTAACCAACGAACTCATCACAGATCTTCAGATCCCCGTGGGTGTGGCAGTGCTTGTGCATGGCATGCATAATTATGCGGGTCTAGAGATCCTCGCCTTTGCGAGTGAGATTTAGCGTCATTGTACTTGTGTGTAGAGCTGTACGGAGTACATGGTGATATGAGCAGACTGGTTTCGACGAGGGTTGCCATCAAGTCTGGGACTGTACGGCATTGAAAATTCAAAGTGGATGATGAGTTGGTCGACATATCGGATCCCTATAGCCCACTTATAATACTATTGCCAAATCGTCACTTCGCGCAGGAACGGATGCAGCATGTTTCCTTTCCGACTTCCCCTTTGTTCACTTTGTTCATGCTAAAGCCATGTGACCGACGAGTAATGTCTTTGCCACGTTTCACCTTCAGTTCACTGTTTCCCACTGACCATGGGCGGATTCAGCCACAGACCACCGAGGCCGAAGAGGCTCTTAAGGGCGTCTTTGTATCCTCGCAATTGTTTGCACGTCATTCTCTCTGTCTCGTCCTTTCTTCCTCTTTCTAAGCGACGAAATTCAACACGTTACAAAGCTCAACCGAAACGGGACAGCAGCATGTGCAACGCCATTCGCACATACCGTTGCGACCATTCGTTGAAGACAACAGAGCGCGTCAAATGCGGGCGTCCGCCACCGCGCGAGAGAGATGGCTTTGTTGCGACCACGCCGGATGCGTCTTTTGTGAAGGTGCCATGTCCATGGGCCTATGTGTGGCAACAAAACTGGGAGGAGGGCGAGGACTGTCCGCAGTGCGATGCCGATGCCTCTGGAAGCAGTCAGGCCCGGAATGTCCCTGGTCGAGCATATGTAGGGTCCCCGATCGATATGAACGCTCTGGAAATACATTTCTCGCGTGAAGCCGCGCAGTTCGGCCATGTGTCATCGCTGAACAGAGATAGTCTGAGTACTTGGACAAATAGCACAATTGTGTCCATGGACCTCCGGTCATCAAGGAGTAGCACAGATTTCGCAAGCACCATTTGCGAGAAGCAGAGAATAATAGTCGCGCCCTCTTCACCGAACGCGTTGCAGGCCGACTTCACGGTCGGCGATTTAACCCCTAACATAGTTTCCTGTTCGCTGTCAGCGGTACCCTCGGCTTTGTCACTGGGCCGCGATTATGACACTCGCAAGTCGCCAACGTCACTTGATTCAAGATCGCCAGTACTCAGTCATCATCGACAAATCTTCGCAAAGTTCTTGGGATGGAAACAAAAAAAACCCTCGGAGCAACAAGATCCCGAGTCCGAGCCGAAAGGTTCATCGCCTGAGAAACAAACAAGAAAGCGCTGGAAGGCAATCTTATCAAGGAACAAGTCCGTCGATTCAGATAACTCATTCGTTTGTAAGACAGCATGGCAGATGGAGAATCTGAGATAGGGCGAGGAGGATACAAGTTCCAAAGGAGGCAGTCCGGAGTGAAGCTCATTAGCATGGATGGAAAGCAGAGAGGTTTGAATAAGACTCCAGGCTCTGTCACACATGCACGTAAGCATAGAAATGCGGGCCAATTGGGTTTGGGCAATGAGAGGACACTGGTTTTGAGATGATGCCAAAAGTCGATGACCAGCGCAGTCGGGGGCTGGCTGGCTGGCTGTGCAGACAGATTTTGAGGCCTCTCCTTGTCTAACCACCCGTCATCATCATCGTAAACTTGCCTTGTTCTGATACTCGCAGGATGTATCACCTTGACAATCGTTCAAATGCACGTCGCTGATTGGGAGGCGATATTTACAACTTGAGTAGTTGAATGGGCTAACTATTTTGTGGTTGCTGTCATCGTGGTTTTGTGGCTCACTGCTTGCCCACCATGTGCGGATTCCCATGATGTGACATGTGTGTGTGAACAAATTGGCCTTGATAAATGCTGGCCGAACGAAGTGTGGTTGTTGTAGAGAGGCTACACTTCAAAAGCAGCTGTCTCGTACTGAAGAATATATGTGGCTGTTTTTTTTTCCATCTTGATTCAGTGATGCGCCCGGTAGGAGATGCGCTCAAAGTAGAAACAGTCCTTATTTAGCTTTGCCACTTTTGGTCGCAGCTCTGAACTTGGCAACTTCTTGCTGCACCCTCTTCTCAACCCGAGCCTGAAGCTCGGGGCGGTAACCTAGTTGGAAGAGGAGCTCGAGCCAGACGAAAAGAGGGGCAAGGAAGATGGCCTGGATGAGGTTATCCAGTAAAGCGGGTGCTCGGTGCTCAAAGACTCCATGTCCAATAAACTGAGCAATCCATGCTACGACATGAACTCCGAGTGCGACCTGGAAAGTGGTGGTTGAATCCTGGGTCTTGAGGTAATTGGAGTAAGCGGTGCCCGCCAAGCAGAAGGCGGACAAGGCAAAGCCAGCGACAGGCTCAAGGAGTAAGTACAGAGCCGTATACAGCAGAGCAGCAATAGTGCCGAGGTTCAGGTCAAGGTAAGGAACGGTGGCCCAGCTTGGAGTCTCAACAAGAGGTCCCGTGTAGGTGGCCTAGGAGACGGTCAATAGGGATGAGACGGTACATGATTAGTGGGCGAGTAGGGGGATTCCCATCGTACCATACAGAAGGCCGAAATTAGAATAGCGGGAACGCATATTATGTGAATAATTTTATTGACGGTGTTATGGTGATAGGCACCGTACTGCAAATGTGCCTGTTAGCGTGTGGCCCTGAGAGTGAGAGCGTTCGAGAGCCCGACAGAAGGGGTTCGCTCCCAACGTCATGATACTAACAAAGGTAAGGTGGTGCTCCAGGTCCAGCGACATGGCGGGTAGGCACGGCGACACAAGGAGAGAGGGGATGGAAAAGAAGGATAAAATGAAATGAGATGAGATGGCCGCCGGATGATGCGGGACCACGGCCGAACAAGCGGCGAGGCGCGGACGGAGGCAGATGCGCAGGGAGTCGAGCGTGGAAAAAAATGAAGCCGGCAACGACGCCTCCCAATGACCCGGTTGAGCGAGCGAGCAAGAATGAGGAAGATGGAGAGAGTTGAGGAGAATGGGGGAAGCGTGCGACTGCGGTGTTGTTGAAGCGATGTGTAAGATGAGTAAGCGATGTGAAGGATGTGATGTGGGATGTGGACGATGTGGACAGGTTTGCTTGCTGCGTGCTGCGTGCTGCGTGCAAGCCTGGCTCGAAATCGTCCCATTCCGAATCATGTGCCTGCCTCGTGTCACCCGTGTCACTCACTGTGTGACTGTGGACTGTGTCGCGTTGTCTGTCGGGTCGGAGCCCAGATGGGTGGGTCCCTGCTTCCGCCGCTGGCAGTTTGGAGTCTTGGCCTTCCTTCACTGGCCGAGATTTCAACCACCAGTGACGGCGTCGCAATTACTTCTTCAGCCTCGCCTCCTCCACCGACTACCCGTACATCTCCCACTGGGGAGTTGGTCGCGCTCGTTCTAGGGGTGTGGAGAGTATCTCAACGCATCTTTATCGACTCTCGGCTCTTCTGCACCCCTCGCCGCCCCGTCGACTGCGGCGCGCCTCCATCATCTGGTCTCGACTTGGTCACCATCACCATCACCATCACGACCGAACTTGCCCCATCGCGTCGAACCGAGCCCGCGCGGCATACGGCGCCTAAGCCGCTTCCCACTTCGCTTCCCACTAGCCTTCGAACCCATTGATTCTAGCGATTCATAGTCGGGTCGTTCTCGTGACCTATTGCTTTTTGCCCATCATGTTCTTTCTCTACAACATGGAACGAAGGGTGACTCTGCATCCATCCTATTTCGGTCGCAATATGCATGATCTTGTGACGAGCAAGCTTTTGAAAGATGTGGAAGGCACCTGTGCTGGCAGTTACTACATCATCTCCATCATGGACACGTTTGATATCTCCGAGGGGCGCATCCTCCCCGGCAATGGCTTAGCAGAATTCACCGTTGGATACCGTGCTGTCGTTTGGCGACCATTCAAGGGCGAGACGGTACGACGGCAGAGGCTGCTGCTCCAAAATTTGAATTTGAATCAGGCGTCTAATTCTGAAGCAGGTCGACGCTGTTGTCTACTCCATCAATCCCCAAGGTTTTTTTGCGCAAGCCGGACCTTTGAGGCTGTTCGTTTCTGCACATGTAGGACAGATCCAAAGCTGAAGAGGGATTTCGGTGTACGGAGAGGGGTGTGAGCTAATATTCAAAGCATAGCTGATACCAAGCGACATCAGATGGGATCCTAATGCCACGCCACCGCAGTTTACGAACAACGAGGACACTGTCATTGAGCCTGGCACACATGTTCGCGTCAAGATTATTGGAACAAGAACGGAGGTCGGGGAAATGTGGGCCATTGGAAGCATTAAAGAAGACTATTTGGGGTACGTGAATGCTGTCATTGTTTCCAATCTAAGCGCCCTGGATTCCCGTTGCCGTTCGCTAACCGTTTCAATAGCTGTCTTCAGAATTAACGAGTTACGATATGAGAATATATATTTCCTGGAATATCAATCACGACCGAGGTGAACCAGAAAGGGGAAAGAGAATCCTTATTTGCATCATGCCAGACTTTTCGGCATTTGAGAAAAAAAGAACATGAAAAAAGGCAGACTGGAGACGATGATGAACAATGCAGGCACGACTGCTCAAGACCTAGCGAGGTCAATTGCCTACATACCTGTAACGAATAGACCCGACATATGGCGCAATCGCCCAGGTGATCGTGTATGTCGGGAACAACATGTGCTTATTAGACAGACTTAGGACAGATTGAGGAGAGAGGTGAAAGGACAGAACTGCAACCAAATATAATACATCTGCTTTTCTGGCGCATACCATCTCAAGACTTGGTGTTCAATTCACGGTTGACACCCCGGCCATTGTACAAGAACGCCAACTTCTAACAGGGTTATGCGGTTGGGTATTACTCTCGGACCTGGCCCAGTCCACATGGCATGCATTGTAATGCATCGCAGGCAGGCGCCAAGACGTTTGACCCTTTTGTCCTTTTGTAGCGCTGCTGGCACGTGTCAGGCGGGGTAACATTTCATCAGTCATCACACTGCCGAGAACTTGCCGCCAGTTCATGAATGAAAAAACGCAAATTCATCGTCATTACCCTACGACAAGTGGTTCACTCGGGACTCGGGAGGAGAGATCCACAGAACCAGCGACTCCCCCGCAGTCAAGGTATTGAACCCTTTCCCATCGCATCAACAAGTTTCCATCCCCAAGATCAACACATGTTCGACGAGCAAGCATGGAGAGCCGTAATAGATTGAAAGCGGCGTTTGCGCAGAACAAGCAGTCCATGGGAATGTGGCAGATGCTTCCTGGAGCGAATGTGTCCAGATTGCTCGCGAGGTCTGGCGTGGATTGGGTCATGGTGGATTGTGAACATGGCAACATTGACGGTGAGTTTGGCATGGACTGTTCCAATTTGCTTTACACTCGCTCTTTCGTGCCAAAGATGAAAAAGCGACGGCCTCTTTGTTGTGTGCTAGGTCGAATGGCTAATCTGGACGTGTAGATGGGGCCATGCACGATGCCGTCCCTGCCATTGCTGCTCTGGGTGTGACGCCCCTCGTCAGATTGCCAGATGTGCAGTCCTGGATGGTAAAACGTAATGCCAAAACTTGTCATGATTTTGCTTCTTTATGTACGATATGGGTATTGAAATTCTACACTAGGTGCTTTGGACGCTGGAGCTCACGGGGTACGTACCATTATCAACCTCTTCACAGAACTATGTGCAACAATACCACCCCCCCAGGAGTACCAAGACCTTGCTGACATGAAATGTAAGGTTCTCGTACCATTGCTCCGCTCCGCTGACCAAGCCCGAGAACTCGTCCAAGCAGCCAAGTTCCCGCCCTGGGGCAAGCGAGGCTTCGGCTCACCCATTGCCCCTGAACGGTTCAACCCTGTGCCCTCTTTTACAGAGTATCTGCAGCAAGCCAACGATGCGCTCCTGACCATGGTGCAGATCGAGACGCAAGAGGCATTGAATGAGGTAGAAGATATCGCTGCCGTAAAGGGAATCGACGTGCTGTTTGTCGGACCGTTTGATCTAGGTATGATGCTGCTATCTTTAAACTCCTTTCAGATGACTTTCCACCGCACTCCCATGTACTCCAATGCAGGCCCAGAGTGTCCCGGTAAACCAAAACGGCTCATGTCGCTGAACTACTGTGAAAATAGGAAACAATATTGGCCAACCCGTCCTCAACGGTGTCATGTCACCAGAACTCAAAGAAGCCATTGCCAGAATCCTCGAAGCATGTCGCAAAGCCGGCAAGAAATGTGGTATATACGCCACGAGCGGCGAGCAGGCCAAGCTCTTTGCCGATCAGGGCTTTGACATGATCAGCGTGTCGGCCGATTACACAGCCTTGGAGTTCGTTTTGAAGCAGCAGTTCAATGCTTCCATGGGAGGGCCTGCTCCTGATAGAAGCGGTTCATACTAAATCATGCAAAGGAGGAAGCAAGCAGGAAATTGTTCGCATGGCGCATGGCAACCGAGAAAGAAGCAAATGTCATGATTGGCTTTCCACCTGGTTCATTTTGACCTGAACCTGGTCGACTGTGAAACGATGCATCAGCTTGACTGCTTTGCCTGCAGACGAGACTTGCTCTCCGGCTGCCGAGGACTTGCTTATGTGTATCTAGTTATTTCACCCAATGTTAACGACAGTTTTGATGACAGTTTGATTACTGCTTTCCATCAGAATGCAGTCTACAAGTTTTCGAGGCAAAATAAATGTCGTGACAAGAGGAATTTCTGTTCCTTACCACTGGAATATCAAAATCATACAGCTCCCTCCATGCATTCGACTCGGGCAAAGCCAAGTTGACTTCCTTGTAGGCAAACGGTCTCTTATCCCATACATCCGACAGCACACCCTTTGCTTGTGTGCAGAGGCCGCAGTTGTCACGGCTGAAAAGGGTGATGCGACAGGCTTGCAAAAGACGCCGCGAAGCGTTCATGGTTGGAGAAGAAGCTTGCTTGCTTGGCAGACGCACACACGGGAGGTTGTCAAGTCAAGCTTTTGTGTGGTTGAACAAACCGTTTGCGCAAAGGGGAGACAAAATTACGTACGTACGTGGCGTAAAGCTAATTCACCCCGACCCCGCATCCGAATAGGAAAGCGGTCAGTCTGGAGCTTCTTCAACGCTGGCGGCGCCTTTATTTCTAGAACATCCCACCCCACCTTCGGTGGTTAGAGGCAAGCGGTAACCAAAAGAAGTGGGGCGTGGCACGATTAACGGAACGGACTCGACAGCTGCGATTGCGTTTTTGCCTTTTCGCCCTCCCTCCCTCCCTCGTCTTCTCATCAGTGACTCATTGTTTCGTTCATTCCTTTGACGCGGTGACATATTTGATTGTTTGAGAACTAGCTCATTTGAAAACGACATCTCGTCGCTTGCATACCTCTATTCCTCGAGTAAGTTGCGCACGCAGTCATGGCTACGATGCAAAAGTGTGTCCACCAAGGCTGTGACAAGGAGTTTAGCGATCCGACTGAGAGGTGTGAATATCACCCTGGTCCTCCCATTTTCCACGAAGGACAGAAAGGTATCAAGAAGAGATGTCATCCTCGCCTCCCCTTCACAATCTTGGGAAATTTTCAAGCACTCACCTGCGACCTGTAGGATGGAAATGTTGCAAGCCCCGCGTCCTCACCTTTGACGAGTTCATGACCATCCCCCCCTGCACCACGGGCGTACATTCCACCACCGACCTGCCGCCGCCTGTGGAAGAAAAGCCCAAAGAAGACGACTCAACGCTCGCCACGAAAATTGAAGCATTGAATACCGCTGCCGTGCCGGCCCGAGTGCCCGTGCAACCTGCTCAGTCAGCGCCGACACCCCCTCCACCCGCCCCTGAAACCGAAGACGACGACCCCAGCCTGGAGATCGCCGATGGTTCAACATGTAGACGACGAACATGTGGACAGAAATTCACCAAGGGTGGTTCGCGAGATGGCGAGAAGTGCGTTCATCACCCTGGTGCGCCCATCTTTCATGAGGGCAGCAAAGGGTACACATGCTGCAAGAGGAGGGTATTGGAGTTTGAGCAGTTCATGAAGATTGAAGGGTGCAAGACAAAGGACAGACACCTTTTCATTGGGAGCGGGAAGAAGGAAAAGGCAGGTTCTGCAGGAGAGGAGGTTTTGACTTCGGTTAGGTACGTAGCTCCCCCTCCCCCTCTCTCTCCCCCCCGAACGAAAGCAAAAAAAGACACTTCCCACGAAATCGCTCTAGATTCGGTGAATGAGCCGCTTACACAAGCATTGCATTGAACAGGCACGATTTTTACCAAACTGCCACGAACGTCATCGCGTCATTCTTTCTCAAGAAAATCAACAATGAGACGGCCAAAGTGGAATTCAAAGACAAGCAGATCGTGCTCGATTTGGTCACAACCGATTCTCCAACCAAGCGGTACAGGGCGGAAGTTCCCCTGTACGGGGTTATTGACGCAGCCAAGTCGACGTACAAGATTCTAGGAACGAAGCTGGAGGTGTCCATGGCAAAAGCAGACGGGGCATCGTGGCCTGTCCTTAGAGGCGACGAAGCTTTGACTGGAGAAATATTGCAAGTGGGACGTGCAGGACGAGCGTAAATAGAGTTGGGCTGTTCATGGCGCGAAGGAATAAGCATGAGGCAGGAGTTTCTGGGTGTTACATGGGTGATCGGGATGTGAGTTACAAGACGGGGCAACGGCTAAAAGATCAACGGCGACGTGCTCAGCCAGTGAGTGAATGACGCACCACGCGCCCGAATCGCCGCAACTCATTTCGCGCAAATGCTGAAAGCGCGGCTGCTGATGACCTTTCGAGCCCGTGGTGCCATGTCAGCCTTCAAGCAGACTAGATAAGCTCGCACAGTAAAAGCTGGGCTGGTGTCAAGCGCCATTCCTTTCTCGATTCTCGATTGTGCTTCGTAAAACGGCGTTTTACCGCCCTGGCGTTGCGTTTCCGAGCCTCGCCGAAAAACTCGCATCCACATTGCGATAAGTGGAAGTGCGATGTCTGCTGATAAGTATCCGCGAACCCAGTTACTCAAGAGGGGCTCACAAGTGGAATATGAATATGAATATGAATATGAATATGAATATGAAAAAGAATATGAATATGAAAATGAAGGCTGGAAGTGGCGCCGGCCCGCCATGTGGCCATTTATACATAGTAATACGCCATGGAGTGTTTATCTTATCGGAACCGTGATGGGTGGAGTGATTAAATGCTGCCACGAATCCAACATCCTTGCGACGGCTCGATCCTCTTTCTTCTTTTCTTGTCACGAATCAATTCTTGACTGCTTTCGACATACATCTCTGTGTGAAGAAACGCACAGTAAGCACCCGATTTGCCTTTCTGCAAGAACCACGAGCACGTCACGAGCATGGCTGTTGAGGTATCCCACGGCCGAGGTGGGGCCGGAAACATCAACGAAGACAAGACCACCTACGTGGATGGCGAAGTCGTTCGTGCTGGCGCTGAGGGAAGTCATGGCGATGGAGCGTACAGCGCCGGGCGAGGAGGTAAGGCACCCGAAACATTGCCCTCCCCAGCGTGTGAATGAATGGCTGTGGTGAATGGCTGTGGTGGTCTTATCAACAAAGATGCTTCAAGCGGCTTGGCGCGTTGCTGTCTGTGGCTTTTTCCCCTGCTTCAGTTTGAACCGCGAGCTCAAGCGAGACTCGTCCAGTCACAGACGTCAATCGAGAATCCATGCTTGAAATCAGCTACAACTCAACTGACAAATTGATTTTGACCTACACAGGTGCCGGAAACATTGGTGATGTCGGCCAGTCACCCACACCGCGCAAGGACCAAGACATCGTTCCCGAGGTGGCGTACCGCGCGAGCCAGGACAACCAGGACTACCATACCGGTCGAGGCGGCGCAGGGAACGAGCATGTCGCGCCAAGTCATGGGCAGAAGTCTTCACAGTCAGATGAAACTGGCACGCCGGTGGGGCTGGCGGACAGGCTGAAGAAGAAGCTTTTTGGCATCATCAGGAAATAGCCAGTGACAGTGACCAACGGGATACCTCGTCTCAAGAGTTGGTCAAGGACGCCGCACATCTCCTTTTATGCACATTGTTGTACATGGTTTCCTCGCAACATCGCCATGATGTTCTCGTTTTTAGCAAATCCAATCGTTTACTAAGCTGTGTGTTTGACGGAAACATCAGACGGGCTCGTCATTATGACCAGCCTTCATGATGACACCGCCTTCAGATTCTGCTTGTGCAATTCGGTGGAACCTTCTGGTGTCTCTCTTCTGGTGTGTCCCGCTCTAACTTATCCTCGCTCTGAAAGGGCAATGTTGGACTTGATCCCGAATTTCGATGCAGCTGCACACCGTCAGCTTATTAGATTTTCACTTTCAGCCGCATCGTCGTTTGAGGGACACAACATACTGTGATTCACGAACCACCTCTTTGAAATCCCCGGTGCGTAGTGATCAGTCCCCCCCCACAGGGTGGAGTGGAACCCCGCCCGCTGAAGTTTCCAAGAGCCACGTTATCGCGTGGCCCACTTTTAGATGCAGATGTCATTAATTTGGAGGCCCAACTCGAAAACTCGTAAAAAAAGCAGGATCCAGCTTGCGATGCATAATTCTGGCTTGTAGCGGTGATATCACTTCTTCGCCGCAAACATCACAGTTCGTATAAGTGACGAGCGGGTCGATTCGCCACGGCATCCGTAAGTCCACAAGGACTGGGCCCGGCCCAGCCTCACTCTGCGACTCTGCGCTGGGAGGGTCCGCGAAGAGAGGGAAGGACCCGAGATTGAACGAATTGGAACGAATTGGCGGCTGGTCCGCGTTGGGCTAAATGGCGCCTGTGAGGGAGGTCACGCCTACCTCTTCTTTTGGAGACGGGTTTGCAAATCCTTCGATTGGGGGTCAAGGAGGGGGAATGAACCTTGTTGGCGGAGTCATCTTGTACATACATAATCCGTAGAGCAGAAGCTATCAGTTCAATCCCATTTTCCTGTAAGAGCATCATCACACACGACCTCGCATACCCATCACCACCACTAGGGACCCTGGTTGGACCAAGGTTCCATACGGATTACTCGATATTTGACATCTTGGAAAGAGAAACTGGACATCAGTTCTAACAACGCACATGGCCAAAGCAAGGGCTCGCTACCTTTGATATTATTACCAGGGAGGACGACCTCAGCCGGATTAAAAAAATTACTCAGGTGGTCACATTTTCTCACCAATCACGAGCCACCGCGGGAGAGCAGCTTGGCAGGCGCGAGCCCCATAGCAGCTCCAGACTCTCAGCATGCCACCCCAGACCAGCCAGCTCAACCGTCCCGAGCTTCGAGGTCATCGACATTGGTCGGGACTCTCTGTTCTCTCAAAAAGGTCGTTTCGCTCTTTTGCAACTTCCTCATTCGAAGCAGACGATGAACGATCTTCTTCCGACGGCACCATGAGTTCTCACAGCAGCGAGAGCGACTTGAGGCGCTTGGGCGCGCCGCATTACGCTGGCCACGATGCCCGGCCCACGAGCTCCAAGGAACTGCTCGGCTGGTACATGTATGGCTTCGCAGCAGAAGTGTACGTTGTGTGCGGAATAGGTACGCTGGACCCTATTGCTGGCGCCTTTCCGGGCGACTGAACTTGGGTCTGCTTGGAATGACTTTCGTTTGACGGCGACGATTTCTGAACAACAACTCGCCGTGTTGATGATTGACAAAGCTGACTTACTATTAGGCTCCTTCATTCCCATCCTCCTGGAGACTTTGGCTAGAGAGAATGGCGTCCTCCTTTCGGATCCGACCAAGCCTTGCGGATCAAGCGATAGCAAAAGTGAAGACGATGGGCAATGCGTTATTTATGTACTTGGTATCGAGATCAACACCGCAAGCTTTGCCATGTACACGTTTTCGGTCAGCGTCCTGCTACAAGCCTTACTAGTGGTAAGCATCAGTTGCGCCGCCGACCACGGACACTACAGAAAAAAGCTACTTCTCTATTTTGCGTGGACCGGGGCCTTGTCGGTCATGGCCTACGTCTTCATCAGCAAGGAGACATATCTCTTGGGTGCTCTGCTCACGATTCTCTCCAATACTTCGTTTGGGGCATCATTCGTCTTGCTGAACTCTTTTTTGCCTCTACTCGTGCGCAACCATCCCGAGGCGTTGAACGCGAGGCGAGGCACGACTCCTGATTTCTCAAATACCGGACCAGAATCGCGTGCCCTAGAAGACTCTGTTGCAACGTTGGAAAACGACAGTGCGAATCCTGCTTCACCCCTTCTACCCGGAGAAGATTTCATGGCTGGACCACGTCTACACAAAATGCCAACTCATGAAAAAATAACCTCAACGGAGCTGCAACTATCATCTCTAATGTCCGCAAAAGGCATGGGCGTTGGCTATATCGCGGCGCTATTTGTACAATGTTTAGCAATCGGCCTCCTTGTTTCGATGAAAAACACGACGTGGTCTCAGAGGGTCGTCCTTCTGGTTATTGGTTCCTGGTGGGCTATTTTTACCATACCATCCGCGCTTTTCTTGCGCCCAAGGCCAGGCCCACCACTCGTCAATAGTGGCCGCCAAGGACCCTTTGGATGGATACCTTATCTGACATATGCTTGGAAGTCCTTGTTTCGCACTGCCCAACAGGCAAGGCGGTTGGCAGATATCATGCTATTCCTGGCCGGCTGGTTTATGCTTTCTGACGCGATTGCCACAATGTCGTCCACTGCGATCCTCTTTGCCAAAACTCAACTACACATGCGTCCCTGGGCACTCGGCATGATTAACGTTATCACAACAATAGCAGGGATCATAGGCGCATTCGGCTGGCCGGGGTTGTCTCGAGCTCTGGGATTGAAGGCACACCAGACCATTTTGGTGTGCATTGCGCTGTTCGAGCTCATTCCACTCTATGGATTGTTGGGCTATCTGCCGTTCGTCAAGAACTGGGGGGTAATTGGCCTTCAACAACCCTGGGAGATGTATCCTCTCGCCGCCATTTATGGCCTTGTTATGGGCGGGTTGAGTAGCTACTGCCGTTCCTTGTACGGCGAGCTTATCCCTCCAGGGTCCGAGGCAGCATTCTACGCTCTGTACGCCATAACAGACAAAGGGTCAAGCGTTTTCGGTCCAACCATTGTGGGTGCCATCATTGACCGGACAGGGAGCATTCGTCCCGCGTTCTGGTTTCTGGGAGCGTTGGTCGGGTTGCCCGCACCGTTGATCTGGTTGATTGATGTAGAGAGGGGTAAAGAGGAGGGAGGGAAACTGGCCGCCAAGATTGCGGGCACCGAAGTATGCGCAACACAAGGCGATGACTTGATGGAAGATGATGATTAAGAGGGGGGAACATATTATGCAAAGGCGATTCATATACTGTACAATAGCGCTGGTGTTTGGTCACTGATAACAAGATGAGATCATGTCTCTTTGTCCAGTGACAGACATGCATTTTGACATATTGATACCATTGATCAACAAATCCAAGATTGAAAGATGAACAGGGCACTTGATACGATACTGAGGAGGGATTGATTGAATTGTCGAGCAAGTACAACTTTGTTCACCCACGTCCTCACTTCTAGCTACCTAGGTTTCTGCCGTGCCTTGCCCCGCCGCGCTGGATGGATGTGCGGATTGACGGCGTTCTGGCGACTCCGCCCGCGCCGCGCCGCGCCTTGTCAGTCACAGACTCACAGTGGTCACAGTGGGGCGTGCAGTGGGGCGTGCAGTGGGTTGCAGCGCCCTTCGCCTTCCAGTTTCGGCCGTTACGGAGGGGGGTACATAGTCCGCACTGGTGGCATGATAACTGGTGGCGGCATGCACCAACAAACCTGTTGACTCTTTTGCTCTCTTACCAACTTCGTCCGCCGGCCGCAGAGTGTGAGGTGAGCAGTTTCGCCCGACCGCTTGTCGCGAATAGCCTCCCGCTTTCCCACCCTCTCTCTTCCCCTCACCCTCCACACTTTGTTTTTCTCTTCCCCCCCAACGACGCGCGACCGTTATCCATCGAGGCGAGCGCCTAGAGAGCGCATCTTTTTCTCGCTTCGTCACCATCCTGCCGACGTTTCCTTGATACCAACCCACTCGATACACTCGACATGAGCTCAAAACCTCGAAAACGGTCCCGTCCTGTGACGGACGAGAACCGCGCCGACTGTCCTTTCACCGTGGCCTTGGTCGCCGCTCCAAGCTCCGAGGAGCGCGATCACATACCGAAGAAAAGGAAGCGCGATGACGAGGAGGACGGTGCGTCTGTCAGCAACGGCAAAAGAGAGCTGGTTCAAATGTCGCCGTTCCAACCCCGGGGCAAATTCAAGTCCAACCAGTCCATGAATCTAGCCTATACTGTTGAGCCACGGAAGCAGTGGCTGGAAATGACGCGGTACAACAGCTTTGTCCGTGAGTGCATCCTCCGGTGACAGGATTCATTCGTCGTCTCCATCCCCCGACTTTCCGGTCACTATCGCCCGCGTGCGCACACATTTGAATTGTTGCTCAGTCTAACACCTCCGGTCAGTAAACGGCTACAAGTACAACCATGACGAGTTTGTTCATATCGCAAACGACGATACTATTGAACTGCAAAAAGCGACGGGCAAGAACGCGGACGGCGCAAGCTTGCTGCAGTCCGCGGACTATTGGGTCGCGAGGATCCTCGAAGTGAGGGCCTCGGACGAGCACCATGTCTACGCACGAATATATTGGATGTACTCCCCAGACGAGCTGCCGGCTGGTACAGTGGATGGAAAGAAGACCATCACCGGCCGTCAGCCATATCACGGACAGAACGAGCTTATAGCATCTAATCACAGTAAGGCGCGAATTGCGTTTCCTCCCAAGGCTGCTTGTGTTTGCGTCTCGGTGCTGATCTGGAATTTACAGTGGACGTGATCAATGTTGTCAGTGTCGCCATGAAGGCAACTGTGCACCATTGGATCGAGTCAGATGATGAGGAGGTACAGGATGCTTTATATTGGAGGCAAGCTTTCAATTGTCGAACTGCTCAGGTCTCCGTAAGTTACGATGGGCCCCATGTCATCCACGTCCATCCACGCTGACAAGTTGCTTTTGCAACAGTCTGTTGAGTTGACGTGTAAATGTCAAACCCCTGCAAATCCAGACAAGACTCTGATCGGCTGCACCAATTCGGAGTGCGACACTTGGCTACACTACGAATGTCTTCTGCACGACGTGCTAACACAGGTGTACGAACGACTGGGCAAAGACAAACCACACAAGCCAGACAAGATAGAAGAGTCAGCCATCAAGTTGGAAGAAAACGACACCGAGCTGCCACACCGACCACTGACGCCGAGCGAAAACAAAGACGAAGAGCGCACGCCCTCTGCCATCGTTGTCAAGGGATCTGGGGAGAACGGGGAGCATATTTCGCTGGCCAAGAGATTCGAGAGCACGCCCAAAGCAACCACACAAACTCCAACACGTAGACCCCGGAGCGCAATGAGCCAAAGGAGTGCCAAGTCGGCATCTACGAGGAAGCGCGGCGGAAAGAAGGCGGTGGGAGAAAAGCCGTACGAGGGGCTGTTCCAGGCAGGCTTAAGGATGAGCGAAGGGCCGATGGTTTGGCAGATTGCCGATTTGCGGCCCAACATTCAAGGGGGTGATCGCACGTGGACAGAACGAGCGGCTTGTCTGGTTTGCAAACACTTGATTGACTGAGCCCATTCCGGATGCTGTCACCGGGTGGGTGCTTCGATTGTCTCGTTTGTGTTGCCTGGATTCGAAGAACATGCGGACCTGAGACGCATACCGACAGCACCACCGACGCTTGTTGCGTCGCATTTCTTTACGACATGTGCCGACTTTTAGTCTTTTTTCCTCTTTCTGAAGCAGTATATATTTGGTCCGGGAGCATTACTCATGGCAAATGGTCGGCCAAAAGGAAGCGAGTATTTGTAAGCAAGGGACAGCTATTTTGGTGAGATGCGGAGACAGCACAGGGCGCAGATCCACCGTCGTCATCGTTCATGAAGCGGTTTTTTTTCTTCTCCGTTTTTCTGCCCCTTTCAGAGTTTCACATGTCGTTGTGGAGGGTGTTTGGGGGCGTTGCTGCTACAGTGCTGGGATGCATATTTTGGGTGCTGGCAAGGCGTTGAGCTAATCGGTTTGGTGGGGCCATGGACTGTCTTTTCTCGAATTTACTTCGCTTGCGGTTGTATTCGATCTGCTATTGCTATGTCTTGGGTAAGCCCCTAGGTAGTTAGTCCTTGGAAGTTATAGAAACTTCTGTGCATATCCATGGAATGTTTCTCTCACGATGCATCTGTTGTCTTGTGCAGCAGCAAGTTACCAACCCAAGCTCAAGTGGGGTCATTCGACCCCGCCGCCGCGTCGGACTCCAGCATGGGTCTGGTCTGCCTTGCACATACATCAACGTGACTTCGCATCTTCACCCGCCGTCCTCACCAACGTTCGAGGCCAATACCCGCCACGATGGCTGACGTAGACCCCTTCGACTCGGCGCTGTACGTAAAACGCAATGACAATTCCTTCTAGTCCCCTCCCTTTCCAAATCTCCACGGAGTCAATCGGACCAATCCAACTAACCCCATCCATCTCGTTGTCCAAAGTGACCTCCTCCGGCGCCTCAACCCCAAACACACAGCCGACCATCTCAACGCCATCATCTCGCTCGCGCCCGACCTGACCGAAGACCTTCTCTCCTCTGTAGACCAGCCACTTAGCATTCGGCGGTGCAAGCAGACCGGTCGTGAATATCTGCTATGCGACTACAACCGCGACGGCGATAGTTACCGCTCCCCATGGTCCAACGAGTTCGATCCGCCGTTGGACGAGGGCGGCGTAGGCGGCGTGAGTGCTGGCGGAAGTGAAGGGGCAGGCGAGGGGGCTATCCCGAGCGAGAGAGTACGAAAGATGGAGATCAAGGCCAACGATGCCTTTGATATCTACAGGGATCTGTACTACGAGGGCGGTGTCAGCAGTGTTTACTTTTGGAACTTGGATGATGGGTTCGCGGGAGTGGTTCTTCTGAAGAAGTGTCAGTGCCGTTCTTCCCCCCATCTTTTTCGCGTCTGTTTTGGACAAAGAGGCTTTTTCCTTCCTTCCTGCTTGCCTCGTCCCTGACGAGTGAGAATGAAACACACATGATTGCTAACGCCCGCGGCCGAATATAGCGGCTACACCGGGCGGCACCACAGAAGGCGTCTGGGACTCGATCCACGTGTTCGAGGCCATTGAGCGCGGCCGAACCACGCACTACAAGCTCACGTCAACGGTGATATTGTCGCTCGCCACGGCTGACAATAGTCTCGGCGACATGGACCTCAGCGGCAACATGACGCGCCAGGTGGAGCAGGACCTGCCGGTAGATAACGACGACAGCCACATTGCCAATGTAGGCCGTCTGGTCGAGGACATGGAGCTCAAGATGCGAAATCTACTGCAGGAGGTGTACTTTGGCAAGGCCAAGGATGTGGTAGGCGACCTGCGGAGTGTGGGGAGCTTGAGTGACGGGGCGCGGGATCGTGAGGCACAGCGGGAGCTCATTGGCAGTATGCGGAAATGATGACTATGATGATGGCTACGCGCGATTTTCGATGGATTGGGGGACCAGGGGGAGCCGATGTTTGGAATCTCGCTTCTTCTAAGAGAAAGACAGCTGGACCACGAGCGTATCGGCACCCGAGATGGAGTGCCCAAGAATGGGATCGACCCGGTAACTACATGCATTTCCATACGAGCTTCATTTGCTGCACTGCAATTTTTTTTGGTCGTTTCTTGTCCCCTCCAGACGTCAGACTGACTGTGCCACACCCCCGCTTCAGATGGGAAAGTATCGTGACCATCAATGCCATGAAGTCTAAGCAACGATACCTCCAGTGTGATGGCGGTTCAAAAAGTGTAAGCCCTGGTTTCTCTGCTAGACTCAAGTGCCTTGCAGGAGAACACGCACACATGCTTCCATCGGTACATGAATCGACAACGCCTCTACGACCAATCGCTCATACGGCCCCTGATCCCGGCCCCGGTTCAGGTTTATAGTGAGGCACCCCGAGAGCCTCCTGCAAGTCGAGGCCCCATTGCCGAACCGGCTTGTTGCCATGCCTCAGGTCTCTGTAGAAAGTACGAAGCGGCTCCGGGAGACGGCCCGCGTCCAGGAGCCCGTCCTCGTCAATGTACAGCTCCACGTACCCGATCATGGCCATGGCAAAGGCACCCATCCACCGGCCCAGATCCCGCGCATACAGGCGCAGAAACGCCTCGAGCAAAACATGGGATCTGGGAACGACAACGGGTGGCTGGCCGGGCTTGAAGACACCCGCTCCGCGACCTGGTCGCCACGGCGGGAGAACAGTCTGGTCGGACGCAAGGACGAAGGGCGAGGAGGGCAGCTGCAGCTTGACATGGCTCGGCGACGCGAGAGACCTGTCCAAGGGCGGCAAGAACCACAGCGTCTCGGACTGCAGATAGAGACCTACTACTATGTCGGAGCTCTCGATGTGGAAATGGCGTGATGGTGGCGGTGTCGGTCGTTCGCTGTGGCTGAAGATGCAAACCTCGGTGTCGTGGCATGGTGTGAGGCGTGCGAGCCGACTGAGGACCTTGGCCCCAGTATCTATGTCGTGGTCCGGAATAACAAAGTCGATTGACTTGCCGAAGAAGCGTCAGTTATGTATATGACATATACTCTCATTCTAGTGGCGATCGAGGACACTTACAGCGACGATGGATGGGACGCCGTGGACGACGAGAAGATAATGGCCCCAAAGAACGCAGGCGATCTGGGCTGAATTGAGAGCTCGTGCAATGGAAGCAACAAACGATTCGGAAAGCTCCGCCATGCTGCTATGAGAGTTACTCGAGGCAATCGTCTTTGAATCCGGTGGAAAACTCATCTCCGTGCTTTACTAGCCGTATAGCAATTTGATTAAAAGAGAGCTGCTAGCACGACGCCCACTTGACTTAAATTGCTGTGTGGCAAGCAACGCACACAGATGTGAAGTTGAGAGTGAAAGCGGCCACTGACTAGACAGACCCCCAACGTGGCGTAACGAGCACCCAATCAGACCGCACCAGACCGCACTCCCCCAGTTCCCATGTACATGTAATACAATCAATTCTTCGAGTATACGCTGCCGGCCGGTGCCCCGGGTGGCAACAGTGCAAGTCTGGACACAATGCGACGGCCGAGACTCACACATGCACTGTACCATCCCTCGGGAACGTTCATCGCCACGGCTCACGAGGATGGCAGCTTGGTTTTATGGGATATCAAGGAACAGAAAGTAATCACTGCAAGAACTTTGAAGGATCATGGGGTAGAGAAACCAGGTCCCAACACGGCCAACCCTTCATTTTCGGAGCCTTTTACCAAAATCTCATGGTGTTGCAAAGAAAACTGTGACGATACGGGGATACTAGTCTCGGGTGGCGAGGAAACCGATGCCTTCCCAAAGAACTTGACATTCATCGAGTTGGGCTTGACGCCCATGTACGCAACGTCATCCTGGCAGGTGTTAGCAGACTACTTTCGGGGCAAAAGAACAATTCCGTTATCTCTACCACCGGGCTCCCAGGCCGTTGACTTTCTTTTGATCCCCCGATCGTCCCCATTCTTTGCCGGCGCCCAGGACCCAATCGCTGTTATTGCCCTCCTGTCCTCGGGAGAACTCATCACCATGAGTTTCCCGTCAGGACATCCGATAAGTCCGACCAATCAGCTGCACCCTTCAACATTTTTTGTGCACCCTTTCATCACAAAGCTCAATGTTTCCAGTTTGGAGCGCCCAAGATGGCTATGTATGATGGAGAAGCGAGATCAGGGAGAGCCGTTGCTGAAGGGGGGCGCCGAGGGGCCGAGACCCAGAAAAAGGTTCGAGGAAAGAACAATCATACAGGCGGCACATGGAGATAGCACCATTCGAATGTGGGACTCGGGACATGCCGATGAAATTGAAAACGGCCTTCAGTTGCAAGTTGATGTTGCCCGTGCATTGGATCGCTACGAGGACGTCGACATCACCGCAATGAGTATGGCTAGCAGCACAGGCGAATTTGTGGTTGGTACCCGTACTGGCGAGGCGGTCGTCTTTCGATGGGGAATCAACAGACTCCACGGGCGAGACCAGCCGCAGCAGCTGGACCCCAATCCCAAAGGGTTGACCGACATCAGCTCACGGGCAGAACCAACTCTCAAGGAAGGTCTGCAGCCATTCGTTCTGTATGAGATGATGCAAGGCCCCATTACTGCTGTCCAAGTGTCCAACGCTGGGTTCGTGGCAGTGGGCTCGGAACTTGGATTTTTGACGTTGATAGATGTCCGCGGGCCCAGAATATTCTATCAGGCCCCCATGACAGAGTTTGCCAAGCGAGACAAGCGGTCCTCCTTCTTCAAGCGAGAGCATCACCGCGGCTCAAACGAAGAACCGCAAAAGGAATGGCCGGCAGTGATCGAGTTTAGTGTGATGACTTTGGATGAGGACAAGTACTCAAGCATTTGCTGCTTCGTGGGCACCAATTTGGGGAAAGTGATTACATTCAAATTGCTCCCGTCCGCAGACGGGGCATATTCGGCGCATTTGGCCGGCGTTGTCACTTTCGATGGACCGGTTATCTCTCTGTCTCCTATCGAAGCCAACACTGGAAAGCCGGCACTTGCCACTGGCTCAATAGTCGCATCACTTCGTGAGGGCAGGCAAGTCGACGGCGCACTGGTTGCTGGTACGTCTATTTTTTAATTTTTTTTTGGTTCCTAATACAAATGGCTTCGCTCCAGATCATCTACTGACATGGGGGGATGCAGTAACACAATCGGAAATCCGGGTGTTCAAACCAGCCAGTTCCAAAGGCGCGTCAAGAGACTTTGACGACATCCTCTGTGACTCTGCGGCTGTTGCGGAGCTGGAACTGCAAGGGTTCGCAGTGGTTGCGCTTTTCGGTGACCGAACCGCTCGCGCGTTTTCCATTCCAGCATTGAAGGAGATAGGCAAGGCAACCCTTCCGATGATCGACTCTAGCCGAAGTACCTCGGCCGTGGTCACTCAGACCGGTGACATATTCGCATGGACCGGCCCTAGTGAGTTGGCGGTTGTTCACGTCTGGGGTACTGGAAAACCGCTCCAGCAATCGCCAGATATCCTGATCAACCCCAAACTTGAATGCCCTCCTCGGCCGACAATTTCCAACTTGCAATGGATCTCAGGCACACAGTACGTGTCCCCGTTGGACCTCGATTTACTGGTTGGAGGGCCAGACAGGCCACCAAGCAAGAGGATGCTGGACGCGGATGCGGCGGAAAGAAGGGCGGCCGCGGGGGGCGCTGGAACGATTGCAGCAGCAGCAGGGAGCAGTCAAGAGACATGGGGCTCCTACTTGTCGCGTCAACTCAACGAGAGAACGGAGAAGTTGAATATCATGGGTGACAACATGGATAACCTACAGCAGCAGAGTCAGGGATGGGCAGACGACGTGAACAAATTCATTGGCAAGCAAAAGCGCAATTTGGTCATGGGAAGCATCAAGAGCAAGTTCTTTTGATGATTTACGATGAAGCGACATTACGATGATGAATACTGTGGCTTTCTTGAGTGAAGCATGGAAATACAAAAAGGCAAAGAGACGCAAATTAAGGACATCGGGGATATCCCGGGGATATCCAAGAGTCCATACTTGAGTACACAAAAGTCTTCTTCTCAGGCAGAGGGGCTAGGCGAGTCAAAGATGCGACAGATATTCCAACGAAGGGCATTTCTCAAAAATATCATCCAATACATGCACGGTTCTCTCTGTTGCTGTGAAGTCGCACCAATAGCCGCCGTCAGCTCTGCACATGATTTGTGCATGACCTCGAGTCTTTGCCAGCCCGTGCATGTCTTCCTGTGGTAGGGTTACCCATTGCGTTTCGGATAGTTCTTATGCAGAGAATGGCCAAAAATGGCGGGCAATAATCCCTCTTTGGGAAGTTCCCTGATGTCAGAAGAACTATTCCGGTCGAACCCGGGCTCGAAACGGGACCAGCTGAAGCCACGACAAGCACAATTTCAATATTTCGCCAGGCAACGGACAAAGGTCATCTTACGTAGCGTGGCCAGCTCAGCTCGAGCGGGGCGTGTGTCTGTTTATGCGGTGGCGGTAGGAGCTGAAGGATACGGCGTTGTGGAGGTATGTCGGCCGCGGACCTGGGGATGTTTTAACTTTGTTCTTGTTCTTTTATTCTCATCAGGTTTGTTTCTTTTCTGAACGTGGGGCTAATGGATTCTGAAACAACACGTGGAGCGATGGATGGAAATGGTGTTGTCTACGGACTACACACGTTTATTTTACTTTTTACTAATTAGCCAAGGTACTGGACGAATCAGAGGATGCGGCGCACGTCGCAAAAGGGGGCATGAGGCGTCGCAATTTATTTTGATTCCGATTCGGACATCTGGGTTTCGCAAACTGAGATACTCTGGCCAACAAGAGCGTCGCCAGGAGACGTTCACGAAAAGTGACAACCCCCCAACATGCGGCCGCGGAGACAGGAAAACCGTCAGTTCCTGATTGTTCAGGTGGTTTTCCGCAACCCGTTAAGCTCAACCTATCAGCACCAGCTGATCTACATGTAGCGTCATCCACTCACTCAATGGCGAGCGGGCAGGGTTCAGCAGCCTTACAAGACGGACCACGAGGTGATGCTAGCGGATGCCACCAATTCGATCTTACCACGGGGCTGTTCCGTTTGCTCTCTCGGCGTGGAAAACGTCAGGTTTGATTGTGGCTGGCATGGGCTGGCATGGGCATCGAGAGATGCACCGGCCAGGCTTGCTGATCGATGGCCGACGCCGCCGTTTGCCGTGCGCCGCGGACAGTATCTTGGCAAACCTGTCGCGAGGAGAAGGACGCAAGCCACCCGCGGTGATTGTGACAGGGACTGCATTTTGGCGCGTAGCAGCATCGCGTGGCTTTTCCGCTCTGGCTCGAACAAAACCGCCTTCCATGCAGTCAACTGCAGGTAGGCTGTGAGTCGGCGAAAGGGGCGGGAAGATTGAAGAGCTGAAAATAAAGATAAAAAACGGCCCCGCTCTGATCCCCGTCCCGTTCATTTTCACTAATTCATATGGGGTAGCCAGGCACAGAGAACTATAGGGGCAGTGCCACGATTCGCAGGGGTGTGTGTGTGCGTGCCGTGCGTGCGTCTTTTCTTTTTCTTTTGTTTCCGTTCTTTTTTTCAGGTCTGGCATTGGGCTTTTCGGCTCAGGCAGGCGTCCCTCTGTCCCTGGCTAGGACATTCTTTTTCTCTGGGGAATACGGAGTAGATGATATGGTTATAAAGTTGACCATGTCCGTCCGTCTAACCTTGTCAAAGCAGCACTACTAGCTGGTCATTCGTTGTTTGTCCATCACACGTCTCTCCATTTCTTTTCGTCTGGCTCGCCCTAGCAAGGTCGCTTCGTCCACCAATGTGGTTCGCTTCGTCGACGCTTCTTCTCTCGGCCGTCGTGCCGCTGGTGGCCGCCGAAGCCGTCTTCTACGATGGGATTCCCACCGTGGGAGTCCTGTACGACAAGGACATCAAGCAGCACTACTGCACGGCGAGCATCGTCGACAGCAAAAAGGGCAACATGATCATCACGGCGGCACACTGCCTCAGCACCGACGGCAAGGAAATTCATTTCGCGCCGGGCTACAACAACGGCCAGACGCCCTACGGAACGTACCCGGTGCTGGCGACGTACGTCAACCCCAGGTGGAACAGACACCATGACGAGAAGGTCGACTTTGCCTTTATGACGCTCGGCAAGGGCAAGTTCGGGGGCAAGATGGTGCACGCGCAGGAGGCGGCCGGCGGCGGCAACAAGCTCGTCACCAACGCGGGCTACGAGCAGAAGGTCGAGGTCGTCGGCTACGCCTATGGTGAGCAGCGCGCCCGCCACTGCTCGTCAGACACGTACAAGGCCAAGGTCGGCCAGATGGGCATCGAGTGCGGCCCTCTGCAGAGCGGCACCAGCGGCGCGCCCTGGATCGCCGACTACGACGCCAAGACGAGGCGGGGGAGCGTCATTGGCGCCATCGGCGGCTGGCACACGGGCGGCTGCGACGACTACGAGACGTTTTCCTGCAAGTTCTCCAAGGCCACACAGGACCTGTACGATCGCGCGGCCGGGGGTGGAGACGACGACGGCGACGACATGCGCGGCGGTGCTCCCGAGAACTGCAGCGGGACGACGGCCAACGAGCTGGGCAAGACGGGCAAGACGAGCAAGACGGGCAAGACGCGGCTGGGGTTCCCCAAGGTTCCTGGGCTGCCCAAGGTCATCAAGGAGCCGCTGAAGGTGATTTCGAGTAAATAGACTGACTGACTGCATTGCGTCGATTTTTTTTTGATTTTTTTTGATTTTATTTTTTCATGTGAATAGATTGGGATTGCGGCAGCATATGTAAATTCTGCCTTTCGCCCGGTCTCAGGAATAAGTACATACGTAAACTATTAAATACGCAGCAGCAACTAGGCCTATAACAAAAGACTATTCTCTACACACGTTTTCACATAACGCATGCACTCCTACAGCGTGGATAGACTGGACCTCGACAGCACCAAGTTTCACGCAAAGACACTTTGGTCCTCACACTGCTCAATATGACTGAGTGCCATTGCCTGTCTGCTCCCAGAAGAGTGACGGCATGGCGGCGTGGTCGGAGTCTGGTGAGTTTGCCTTGCCATGGCTGCAATGGACAAGAGCATCTGCAGCCCCAGGGTAGTCTGAACGAGGCTATGAACGAGGTCCCGCATGATCAATATTATCTGATCTCTCTGATCTGTGGAACTGGCGTATTGGAGCGTCTTGTAATGTTGCAAGAAAATGAATGAGCTGAGTTTCATTGTATGTTGCAAGAGAATAATGAGCTGAGCTGCCTACGTTGGAACTACGAGTGAGTAACTACTCTGCAGCTTTCATCATCACTGGGCTCGCAGTCGGTGTGGTCCAGGGCCCCCCGATTAAACCGTGAAGCCCTACCGCAGAACTCGTGAAACGTTTTGATGATGAAACGAAGCGTCCTCTTGGTCCACCACTCGCAATTCATCATGGCAAGACAAGATTCGATTGGCCGGTGGCTGTGAGTGAAGATGGAGACCTACCTGCCAGTCGAGGCCTCTAAGATAGCCTAGCAGGGTATTGTGGGACACATTCTAATATCATTATTAGGAACGGACCGGCCTAATTAGGTATAGCGCTAGGCCTGCTAGGTGGGCCTATTAATGGCTTGGCGGGCTCTGATTCGTTAGATTTAGGGCCAAGGTCCTGGTGTTAGTGGCTTTGTTAGCATTAATACTAGGCGCTACTTAAATCAGTCTGGCGTGGTTACATTGGGCTTCTTCTAATTGGCTATTCTAGAATTGTTTTTGAATTCAAGCCAATTTGTTCGTGCTAGAATTGACAATTAGCCTGTCACCTTGAGATGTGGCCTGCACGTGATCTAGAACCTCTCTAATATTAGACGATAAGCTCTGACCTCTAGCTAGTTGAATCGAATAACAACCTTGACACTCATTTGATCATACATTTTATGACGTAGCACAAGTAGAATCTATGTAATAGCATGACACAAGGACCCACTCACCGTTGTTCACCTTGTGGAGTCACGTCAACCAGGGTCTGTATGTATCCAATTAGATAAAAGAAACTAGAGATACACGGGCCACTAAACGCGCATATGTATGTATCTCCTTTATTGAATGCGCATATCGCCTTAGTCCTAATCCGGAAGGACGGTCCCTACACCTAAATTTAGTGCGGCTCGCGTCTGTTAATTTTCGCTGTCAATTAAGATGCCTATTTATGCAATATTTAAAGTTATTCATACTATTGAAAAAGCTACTACTAAAGCTATTGTTACGTTGCATTACGAGACCTTGTGATAATTAGAAGGAAGGAAATACTACAGAGGTTGTAAGTTGCAGTGAGCTGCCTGCATTTGCCACTAAAAAGAGCTAGTATATTTAGCGGGGGATTAGGTGGAAAGGTACCTCTTCCGTTTTGGGGCGATATGCGCATTCAATAAAGGGGATATGCGCGTTTAGTGGCCCGAGATACACATGTACATAATTTGCGGACCCCACGGACCCACAAGGTGGACAACAGTTAAGGAGATCGAGTTATATTAGCAAGCAGCTCGGAATAAAAGTGAGTGAAGAGGAGACCAAATAAGTCGAGCCCGGAAACGCTGCACTCTACTCGGTATTTTGATTGATTGATTGATTGATTGATTCTGTCCCGAAGACTCCGTAGTGGAGACGGCTTACTCCGCGGACAACGAAACGCGCATCCGGTTCCCCCCCTAGTTTGTCTTGTTCGCTTACTCCTGCGGCTTGCCGCCGCTTCCGGCACACAACAGAGAGGTACTAGGCAGATCCGAGTCGCGCATGCAACTTACTATAATTATAAGAATACGGTGCCTGCCCCATACAGGGTCCCATACAGGGTTCTTATCCGCGAGCGAAAAGTCCGCATGGGCGGCGGTGATTGCGGTGATTGCGGAGGTCGGAAGCCTGCGAGTGGCCGATGGACAAATTACTACGGACTATTAGCTAGACCAGTCGGCGGCTTGTTGTAGATGATAAGACGAGGCGGACTTGCGGTGGACTCGGGAGCTCGGGAGCTCGGGAGGCGATGACGCGACTCACGAGCAACACGAACCGGGCATCAGAGGGGGCCGGGGGATTCTGTAATCGCCGCTCCGAGGCGCACGTTTCATGCGAGGTGCCAAGCCTGTGTCACGTCGATTCTGTTGTCCCTGCTGTCTGTTGCGTCTGTTGCCAGCTGTGCAAAGAAGGAAAGAGCACCCACGTAACAGGTGGAGAAGGGGCGAGTCACAGATCTGAGCTGAGCTGCGGAGCTGCAGCAAATGACATGGCCTCGTTCACACTGGTGTTTCTGCAACGCTTCGTGGCTTCGTGGAGCAGACCAGGGCAACAGGGCAACATCGGCCTTTTGAGATGAAGCGAGGCCCCGGCGCTCGGAGTCAGGGACACACACCAAATTCAACAGACCCTGAGATACCACATGCCGAACGCGCTAGAAGCCGCCACGCCAAGTACCGACCGACCTGGTGTACTCCGTAGTGGTGCCCAATATGACCGACAGTTTTGGATTCCGGAACGTTCGCTTGATCCCATGTGTGGAAGTTGTCCGTGGGAGCCACAACCGCCGTCAGGGCCGCCGGATGACGCAAAATCTGAGGGGTCCATTGGCAACCAATATTAAGCAGGTCATGTCTCTCTCGTGTTAGCTTCAATGAATTCCTCTGTAGACCTCATCTCTTGTCCCTACTGTACTTGTACTTGTACTGACCAACACGATCGATAACCGGATCTCCCAAAGCTACACTCAATAAGAACAGTAAGGTCTCGAGTTCAGCTCCATCGTGCCTGCACAGGACAGACAAACGCCCATCGCCATCATGGCTCCCGAGCGTCATGACGGGGTGGCTCCCGAGCCACTCGTCCAGGAGCAAACAATTACCGACGCTCAAGGAGACGCCCGCCAACACAGCAGAAACTCTGTCGAAGTCCCTACTCCATCCACTATCGGACCGAAATCCGATGATGATCTTGACTCAATCGATCGATCAGAGCTTGTCCGAATCGCTACAGCTCTCTCCCGTCGGCGTTCCAGTTTAGCGTCCCGTCCCTCACACAGCCAGGACTCGGAAACATTTGATGAGAATGATCCTGCCCTAAATCCCGAGCACAGAGACTTCGACCTCGAAAAATGGCTGCGTCGGTTCATAGAGCAACTGAGCGCAGAAGGCCTCAAGGGGAAAGCCCTGGGCGTCTCTTACCGGCATCTCGACGTTTTTGGCTCTGGTAGTGCCTTGAAACTTCAAGACACTGTCGGGTCTATCCTGACGGCTCCATTGAAGCTTGGCGAGTTCTTCAGCTTCAACAAGAAGCAGACCAAACAGATTCTTCATGGCTTCGATGGATTCTTAAGCCCTGGCGAGCTTCTCATTGTTCTTGGCCGCCCCGGCTCGGGATGCAGCACGCTTCTCAAGACTATTTGTGGAGAGCTGGAAGGCCTGAAGCTCGGAGAACATACCAACATTCATTACAATGGCATTCCACAAACAAGTATGATGAAAGAGTTCAAGGGAGAGATGGCCTATAATCAGGAGGTGAGAGAAAATGAATATTCGAGTCCTAACCTTGAATGGCCTGCTGATCGTCATATTAGGTTGACAAGCATTTCCCCCATCTCACCGTTGGCCAGACTCTCGAATTTGCTGTGTCGGTCCGTACGCCTCAGCACCGTATCCAGAATATGTCTCGTGCTGAGTACTGCCGATATATCGCCAAGGTTGTCATGGCCGTCTTTGGTTTGAGTCATACCTACAATACCAAGGTCGGAAATGACTTCGTCAGGGGTGTCTCCGGTGGTGAGCGTAAGCGTGTTAGCATTGCCGAGATGGTCGTGGCAGGCTCTCCATTAGCTGCTTGGGATAACAGGTTCGTGAACAATTGTCTTTTTCAGCTTCATCATGTCGTTTTCGTCTTACTCACCCATCTTGTAAAGCACTCGCGGTCTTGACTCCGCAACTGCACTCAAGTTCGTCCAGTCGCTACGTTTGGCGTGCGATCTAGGCCACCAAGCCAACGCGGTTGCCATTTACCAAGCAAGTCAGCACATCTACGACTTGTTTGATAAAGCAACTGTATTGTACGAAGGTCGCCAGATCTACTTTGGCCCCGCTGACCAGGCCAAACGCTATTTTGAGAAGCAAGGCTGGTTCTGTCCTGCTCGTCAAACGACTGGGGATTTCCTCACCTCAGTCACAAACCCTCAGGAGCGAGTTGCTAGGGAAGGCTTTGAGAATAAAGTCCCTCGCACACCCGAGGACTTCGAACGGCTGTGGCGGCAATCCCCCGAGTATCAGGCTCTGCTCAACGACATGGATGCACACGATGAGAAGTTTGCTGGTAATTGCCGGGAAGAGAGTCTCGCCAAATTCAGAGAACAGAAGAACATCCGACAGGCGGATCATGTCCGTTCCAAGTCCCCATTCATTGTCAGCTTCTGGATGCAAGTCAAACTTTGCACCAAACGCGCGTATCAAAGGATCTGGAATGATATTACGGCTACTGCAACGCAGGCCATCTCCAACGTTGTCATGGCTCTCATCATTGGTTCGATCTTCTTTGGAGCCCCTGAAGCTACCATCAGCTTTTTTGGTCGTGGCTCCGTTCTCTTCATGGCTATTCTCATGAACGCTTTGACGTCCATTTCTGAGATCACCGGCTTGTACGATCAGCGTCCTATGGTTGAGAAGCATGCCTCCTACGCTTTCTATCATCCTTCTGCGGAAGCAGCAGCTGGGATAGTGGCCGACATCCCCGTCAAATTTGTGACTGCGATCGCATTCAATGTTGTGCTGTATTTCTTGTCTGAGCTGAGACGAGACGCTGGTCCATTCTTCCTGTATTTCCTCGTCACCTACATCACTACATTTGCCATGTCTGCAGTCTTCCGAACAATGGCTGCTGCCACAAGAACAGTCTCGCAAGCTATGACTTTGTCAGGTGTTTTGGTTCTCGGCTTGGTCAACTACACCGGGTTCGCCATTACGCCTCCGGAAATGCATCCTTGGTTCAGCTGGATTCGGTGGATCAACCCCGTGTTTTACGCCTTCGAGATTCTGGTAGCAAACGAGTTCCACAATCGAGACTTCACATGCTCTAGTATCGTACCTCCCTATTCGCCAAACATTGGCGACTCTTGGGTGTGTGACAGCCCTGGCGCAATTCCTGGTCAGTACACTGTGAGCGGTGATGCTTATATCTATACCAGCTACGAATACTCCTACTCGCATGTGTGGAGAAATTTCGGCATTCTGTTGGGATTCTTGTTCTTCTTCATGGCCACCTACTTGGTCACCGTCGAATTGAACTCGGCCACAGCCAGCACTGCCGAAGCTCTCGTTTTCCGTCGAGGGCACGTTCCCTCCCATCTGCTAAAGGGCGAAACTCACGCAGTTCAGAACGATGAGGCACCGGGCACGCCCGATGAGAAGGCTACCCATGGCGACAATGGCACCGAAGTAAAGGCATTTGCGCTGCACAAGGATATTTTCACCTGGCGTGATGTGGTGTATGACATTGAGATCAAGGGTGAGCCACGCCGACTGTTGGATCACGTATCCGGCTGGGTCAAACCCGGCACGTTGACTGCTCTTATGGGAGTATCTGGCGCTGGCAAGACAACACTTCTAGATGCACTCGCCCAGAGAACCACCATGGGTGTAATTACCGGAGACATGCTTGTGAATGGAAAGCCTCTCGATCCCAGCTTTCAACGCAACACGGGTTACGTGCAGCAACAGGACTTGCACTTGGAAACTGCTACTGTGCGCGAGAGTCTCCAATTCAGCGCCATGCTTCGTCAGCCCAAGTCTGTCAGCAAGAGGGAAAAGTTTGAGTTTGTTGAAGAGGTCATCAAGATGCTCAAGATGGAAGATTTTGCCAATGCCGTGGTTGGCGTCCCTGGTCAGGGGTTGAACGTCGAACAACGCAAGCTTCTCACTATTGGTGTGGAACTAGCGGCCAAACCGAAGCTTCTACTGTTTCTTGATGAACCAACTTCTGGTCTGGACTCTCAGAGCTCCTGGGCCATCTGTGCCTTCCTTCGAAAGCTGGCCGATTCCGGCCAGGCTATCCTGTGTACCATTCATCAGCCCAGCGCTGTCTTGTTCCAAGCCTTTGATCGCCTGCTATTCCTTGCCAAAGGTGGGAAAACGGTTTACTTTGGCAACATTGGCGACAACTCGCGCACGTTGTTGGACTACTTTGAGCAGAACGGGGCACGAAAATGCGATGACCAGGAAAACCCCGCGGAGTACATGCTTAAAATTGTAAATCAGGGCCGGAATGACAAGGGCGAAGACTGGCATCAAATCTGGAACGACAGCCCTGAGAGAGCCGCTGTTATGGAGGAAATGGAGTCTATCCATAATGAAAAGGAACACGAGGCTCCGGCTGAAGGGAACTCGCCTCAGCAACACACTGCCTACGCCATGCCCTTTGGCACGCAGTTGCGAGTCGTTACGCATCGAATTTTCCAGCAGTATTGGAGAATGCCTAGCTACATTTTGGCGAAGTTCGCTTTGGGTATCTTTGCGGGTCTGTTTATTGGTTTCACTTTCTTCGACGCCAAGGCTACAAAGGCTGGCACACAAACGGTCATTTTCAACACATTTATGCTCACCACCATCTTTTCGTCAATTGTTCAACAGGTACGTGTTGGGTCTTGTATAGAAGAGGCTTCGCATATGCTTCTTCCACGGGAAACATGACTAACCTTTGTCTCATTAGATCCAACCCCTCTTTGTTTCCCAGCGATCCCTGTATGAGGTTCGAGAACGTCCCAGCAAGGCGTACTCGTGGCTGGCTTTCATTCTTGCCAACATTGTTGTCGAAATCCCCTACCAAATTTTCACGGGTATTCTGATTTGGGCTGCCTCTTACTATCCCGTCGTTGGTGTTCAGAGCTCCGACCGCCAGGGACTCGTGCTGGCTTTCGTCATCCAGCTGTTCATCTACGCTTCCTCGTTTGCACACCTGACAATTGCGGCTATAAGCGACTCGCACACCGCTGGCAGTATCGTCAACGTACTTACCATTCTGAGTATCATCTTCAGCGGTGTTTTGCAGACCGCGACAGCTCTTCCCGGTTTCTGGTATGTCTCACCTCGACCTTTGTCTTTGTACTGGGAAACTTCAGGACTAACATGTTCTCAGGGTCTTCATGTATCGTGTCAGTCCTTTCACCTACTGGATTGGAGGTATTGTCGGAACTGAACTCCACGGGCGGGAGATCACCTGCACTGAGTCAGAGTTTAGCATTTTCAATCCCCCGCAAGGCACGACCTGCGGCGAGTATCTACAACCATGGCTGAGTCAAGCGCCGGGAGCCCTCGAAAATCCAGAGGCCACTTCTCAGTGCCGATACTGCAGTGCCATCAATGCTGATCAGATCATGGCTCAGTCAAATATCTTCTGGGGCGAGCGGGTCCGCAATTTTGGCCTCATGTGGGCATACATCATGTTCAACATTTTCATGGCAATTCTCTTGTACTATATGTTCCGGGTGAAGAAGTGGAGTACGACATCATTAAAGTCGGCATTCAAGAAAGAACAAGGAAAGTAATAAGGGGAACAAGTCAACCTGAGAGGAAACAAACTGTTTTTTTGGTTGCACCCAGCGCTCGAAGAGATTTAATCATTTTCATCATTCAAGTATTTGGTCATATAGACATTTTAGCTAGACATTATTGATAATTTTTTTCCCCCATTAGCTACATAGTTGACGACTCCAAAAAAAAAAAAAAAAAAAAGAACAAAAGAAATTGTCGTTACTCCACGTGTGCAATATGAAGAAGCTGCGTCTGGAAATCGTGAATCGTGGTGATTGGGTGATGTAATTGGGTGACTGGGGCCTACGTGGGTGCCGCATCGCAGCATGCACCTCCCCCACCCGCCGGGTTGGAGGATCAGCTCTCTCCCCCTCTCTGCTGTGCGCCGCTACGAGCCGGAGCCGGGGCATTCATCTCGTCCTCGGTCCTCGGTCCTCCGCCCCCCAACATGCAACATGCAAATGAGCACGTCGGCCTTATTATCCATGCCCTCGACACAAAGCAGTGCCATGGAATTCGTCGAAAAGCATCCTCTCCTTGCGACTTCCTCAGGACTCCTCGCGGGCGGGGTGGGTGGGCACGCTGAGATGGGGCTTCGCAAAGGAAGGTGCAAGGATTGATCGGGTTATGCATCGATGGGGGGGGTGAAAATGAAATGAGTCAAATGACAGAAGTCCCGGCCATCGTACCACCCGCCAAGTTTCGGAGCTCAACAGGCATGAAAAAGGCGACATGTCATCCAATCGACTGATGGATGCCTGTGTTATAACCCTTTGCCCTATAACATTTATGGTGGTTGACTCGGATTGGTTTCAACCAGATCAAGTTGTATGTGCATGTAAGTCGTCATGGAGCCCGAGTACACATACCGCATGTGTATGCACGATGCACCGAGTATGATCGTCGCCGTCTCAGGTCTCACTCCCCCTCGTCTACAGATGTTCAGGAGAGCACAGCTTGCTCATTCCTGACGGTGGCCAGGTGCCCGCCAGCTGTCCATGAAGAGTCAAACTTGTCAAAACTTGGTCTTGCAGCCTGGACCTGCGCCAGCCAATCCGATGACGGCACCCCCCCCCACACCCATCCATCCCATCCAGCGCGGTTACGCTAACCTCCATCAACATCCCCGTGTCCACCAGGCCGGGAGTCCAACTTCATTCTCTCTTCTTGCGCGAGTAATGATAGCCGCGCTGCATGGCGGGCTGCATGGCAGACGAGCCTTTTCTGTCTTCTGCAAGATGACAACCCCACGGCGAATTTAACGACTCGCCACCAAATCTTGCCAAGCACAACGCCGGGCCACCCGAGCTTCTCCTTGAGCGTGTTAAAGCTGGGGGGTCAGTAAGGTACGCGAGAGTGTGGTGTAGTAATTTATATACATGAGGAAAATTACTAATATTTGTCATTAGCCTATTTATGTACGCATGAGAAAATGTACCTCTACGTAGTCCCTTTTCACCGAATTGGATGCAGACCCTAGCTGACGTGACTCCACAAGCCTTAACACAACACAACCGAAGCTTGAAGACGCCACGCCATCCTCACCAGCTACGGGTACTAGCAAGAGTCTGAACCAGTTGTCCTTCACACACATACCGAAGCGCAGCATTTCCCTGACTTGAGTGTGGGCTGAGAGCCGCTAAGTAATAATAGCGCAGTGCGTAGAATATACCGGAGCCACACTCCGACCACACTCCGACTAGAAAACAGTGGATGGACAGATACGCTTCAATGACAAGCTTTGGTTTCAAAATCGTCGTGTCCCTTGCGCACAACCTGTCTTTCATCATGCCAAATTACCATTCTTTATTCTTACTCATCCCTTACACACTGCACTCTGCGCATTCGATTTACTCATATCGGGAAACAGAGCAGGTAGGGAGGCGTCCACTTTCACTTCTACTTCCTCTACTTCTTCCACTTTCACTTTCACTTCCTCTTCTTCTTCTTTCGACCCAAGCCGGCACTTGAGGAATGATGACGACGGATGTTGATCGGGCACTTGCCAATGGAAGCTTCAACCCCGGCCTTAAAGATGGAAGTCTTACCGAGGTGCCAAGTAGAGAATTCTTGTTGGAGAGCAAGGACGCACCTGCCATTGCTGGAATACTGTTCGTCACTATGTTGACGTCTGTGATTGTGCTGGGCAGAATTTTAGCAAGAACCTTTATTGTGAGGAGGTATGGCTATGATGATGCGTTGGCGGTTGTATCATTGGTACGTTGGACGTTGGTCCCCCCTTCAGTAAGCCCTTGTTTGGAAGCACAGCATGATTTGCACAAGGAACCTCTCTCATCTTTTCGTGGTTCCCAAAGACTCACCAATCTAGGTTTGTTTGATTGTCTTTGCCTGCCTATGCATTCACCTCATCAACCTTGGATCTGGCCGCCACTTCGTCTACGTCAAATATGTCCTGCCCGTGGACGTCGTCATATTAACAGAAGTCCTCGATTTCGCCGCCCACATAGTCTACACGACGTCACTTTTGCTGTGCCGCGTCTCTGGTCTTGCCTTTTACCATCGCATCTGCGGCATGCACAGGGGCTTCTTGACATCCATCTACGTTGTCGGAGGATTCCTCGTCGCAGGTTACTTGCCGCAACTCTTTCTCATCATTTTCCACTGCCAGCCTGTTACGGCATTGTGGCCGTATGGATGGGAGCCGGGAACTGACCAGTACTCATGTTTGAAATGGGGATTGGTGTACAGCGTGAATTCCTCAGTTTCGTTGGTGTGTGATTTGTTATTATTTGGTATCCCCGTGGCCATGTTGAGGATTCTGGAGATGCCAAAGAAGAGAAAGGTGCAGTTGGCTTTGATCCTTCTGCCTGGCGTAGGGTGAGTTCTTCTGTCTTGTCGCCTATACGTTGGCTTGTGATTAGGGAACAACAATTCTGACCAAGAAAAAAAACCTTGCTAGCGTTATTGGTATCTCCATTGCTCGAATCGTACTTGTTATCCTGGGACAATGGGAAAATGACATGGTACGCATTCTGCGCTTGTACTTGTTGCTGACTCTATTCGCCCGGGAATTACCATGCGCTCTCTTCAACGGGCGATTACCAAAACAATTTACTAACCATGGTCGTCTCTAGTCATGGTCTTACAACCCCATGCTCGCCGTCGAAACCTCAGAGATCGGCGCGACTCTCATCGCCCTTTCCGTGCCTGGAATCAAGCCCATATTCGACAAGTTCGTCCTCAGGAAGAGTCCAAATACTGAGCTAGGCAACTCTAGATATGTACGAAGAACGAGTCCACGTTCCAAGAGCGCCGCCATGAGCACACTGCGACTACGCTCGCAACACAGCACATTGGCGAGTCGGGAAAACACGGCAACGTATAAGAACGAAGTCATTGCGGGTTCACATGGAGCCGACAGTAGCCAGAACAAAGAAGATGGGATCTTTGTGAGGGTCGACTTTGATGTCAAGGAGGAGGCTCAGTTAAGGATGGATGAGCGGCGGGAACCACGGTCGAAGGATGAACGGCATTGATGTATTTTATCCATGTTTGTATCGGATGCGATTACATAGGGAACTCGTACAAGTGACGTGTGATGGGATTCGCTGTCAGATTTTGATGTGTACATGTACATAGTAACCGATTCCCATGACGAGACATTTAGTTCATCGACGTGGTGGTGCCTTGCGGCGTCATAGCATTGGCCGAATTCGAATTGCCGTATACAATGGGTTCAGGAAAACAATGCATCTTGGCCATCGTGGATCGTGGTTGAAATGCCATGCAACAAGGGTAATTCTGCCGGATGCAACCTTTTTTTTTTTTTTTTTTTTTTTTTCGGTGCTTTATCTGCATTAGCTAATCCGTGTTATCTGAAAGGCAACTGCCGCGCCGGGTGGGTCTCGAGTCAGGACAACGTTCAGTCTGCTAATAACAGCGCATTGTGTCCCAAGGTCCTTCAATCTCTTTGCCTCTTCGCCTCTCTCGCACAGCTACAACTAGAGAGCGATGACACCCTCCGTGCTTCGACAGTTACCCTCCAATCTCGTCTCATTGCAGCATGAAAAAAAAAAAAAAAAAAAAAAGCTCCCGTGTCTGCAGTTATCCGCAGAAAAAGGGACCCTCGTCGATTTGCCCCTCCACCCACTCTGCCAACAGGGGGGCGCTTCTGGGGGGTCGCCGTTTCCGGACGCTCTGTTGCGCCACTCAACTCTCGCTTTCGGCTGGACTTTATGTACAATGTCAACTTGCACAAAACAGGGGTCTTGACGCTGCATCCGCATCGAAATTGCCATGTGGCGCCCTCTATTCTACCAACAGGTCCAACAGGTCTACATGTAATAAAGCACCGTCTGGTCTGGTTGCTAAATGCAGACAGATCTGGAGCGCAGCGCTGGTACGGATTGATCTCGTCCGGCCTTTTAGACTTGGGGCTCCAATGGCCCCAATATCCCCAAGCATTGGCCATGACTTGAGGCCCGTGGACCTGGAATAGGATTTGATGGGGTTCATCTCCATCCACCGCCGGGTCCGGCATACATACATGTCATGTATGTACTCCGTATGTATGCAACGACGACTGAGGGCCCTGTCCGAACCCAAATGCGGTATTGACTCCTCGTCGTTGGTTCCTGAGTCCTGACAGCAGCTGTCAAGCTTCGCATCCTGTCAACCTGCCAACCTGCCTGCCTGCTCCCTTCTCCGTCATCACTTCGACGACTTCGAAATGATATTGTCGTCGTCGTCGTCCGTGTGCGCAGCCATTGTGGCGGTAGCCGCCACTGCTGTCGCTGGAATCGTTCGCTTTGAAGACTTGGACGAATACACCCCGAATCTGATCCCATCGCAGAAAAATGCTGACTCCAACAGGCTATTTCCCATGGGTGACTGCCATGGATTCAAGTTGGAGGAGGCTACCATTGATCAGATGCAAAAGGCTATGGAAAGCCGCAAATTGACCAGTGTTCAATTGGTCGATTGCTACATGACGAGGACCTTTCAGACGCAGCAGTACATCAAGTGAGTTTTCTTCTTCTTTTGTGTTATTTCTCACTGGGGGGGTTTTTTTTTCTTTTTTTTCTTTTTTTTTCGCGCATTATGCGCAGAGTTCGAGGACTAACAGCCAATTATTTTTCTCTTAGCTCTGTCATGCAGATCAACCCCGATGCTCTTGCGATTGCTGCCGAGCGTGATGCCGAGCGCAAGTTCGGCAAGGTCCGTGGCAAATTGCACGGTATTCCGTTCACCGTCAAGGACAACATCGGCACCAAGGACAATATGGAGACCACGGCTGGAAGCTGGGCTCTCTTGGGAAGCCGTGTGCCCCGCGATGCGCATGTCGTTGCTCAGCTGCGTCAAGCGGGAGCCGTTCTGTTTGGCAAGGCCACGCTGAGTGAGTGGGCTGATATGCGCAGCAACAACTACTCGGAGGGCTACTCAGCCCGTGGCGGACAGTGCCGAAGCGCTTACAACTTGACCGTCAATCCTGGCGGGAGCTCGTCTGGCAGTGGTGTTGGCGTTGGAGCCAATGCCATTGCCTTTTCACTGGGCACCGAGACTGATGGAAGTGGTGAGTGAAATTCCTCTCATTGTCACTGACATGCTGCATCAACGAGCATTTTTGGGTGGGAAGCTGGCTGACCACGTCAAAGTCATCAACCCTGCCATGAGAAATTCCATCGTCGGCTTCAAGCCCACCGTTGGTCTCACCTCCCGCGCCGGTGTCATCCCCGAGACGGAGCACCAGGACTCCGTCGGTACCTTTGGCCGCACCGTCCGCGACGCCGTCTACGCCTTTGATGCCATCTACGGTGTTGACAGCAATGACAACTATACCTATGCTCAGAAGGGGAAGACCCCCAAGGGCGGTTATGCCCAGTACCTCACCGGCAAGGAATCCCTCAAGAAGGCGACATTCGGCATTCCCTGGAAGAGCTTCTGGGTGCACGCAGACGCTGAGCAGCGAGCCAACTTGAAATCTCTCATCAAGTTGATCCAAAGTGCCGGCGGCACCATCATCAACAACACCGAGATCACAAACTACGAGACCATTGTGTCCCCCGACGGATGGAACTGGGATTACGGCACTACCCGGGGTCGTCCCAACGAGTCTGAGTACACGTATGTCAAGGTCGACTTCTACAACAATATCAACAAGTACCTCGCCGGGCTGAGCAACACCAAGATGCGCACCTTGGACGATATCATCCAGTACAACTTGGACAACGACGGCTCCGAAGGCGGCAGCCCCTGGCCTCTGGGGAACCCAGCTTGGTACTCTGGCCAGGACGGGCTCCTCGCCTCGCAGAAAACAAGGGGCATCCGGGACGAGACGTACTGGCAAGCCCTAAGGTTCTGCCAGACGTCTTCCAGAAAAGGCATCGACGACGCCCTCAGACACAAGAACAAGAAGCTCAGCGGCCTCCTGGTCCCGCCCGACGTTGGACAGAGCTACCAGACGTCGGCGCAGGCCGGCTACCCAGCCATCACCATTCCCGCTGGCGTACACGCCGACTCGGGCATGGGCTATGGCCTTGGCATACTTCAGACTGCTTGGGCGGAAGCCGAGCTCGTCCGATGGGGCAGTGCTATTGAGGATTTGACCAAGGGTACTCAATTCGCCAGAACCCTGCCCAAGTGGAGGGGTTATCTGCAAAGAAACTTGCCTGTGCCGTTGTAATCATTAGAAAGGGACCAAGCAAAGTGTAATATTTTATTTTATTTTTATTTTTCTTTCCATTATTTCATTTCCTTGCACAAATTTTCCAGCAAGTACAACGATGGGAAGGTGGATTCTGTACATAACATACATGTGTGCGTAGCGTCAAAAAAACATGAGTCATGCTGTTCTCGAAAGCCACTAGTTCCATGCACGCATGCCCACAGTCAAGTCACGATAGAGAACTGCTGAGAAGACTGTGAAAACTGTCAAGGTCATTGCGCGTTGCGATTTACCGTCTGTTCGGTAGCCTTGAGCTGCACTGAGCAGACAAGCCTAGTGATTCACATTCATGACGGGTATCTAGATCGCTAAGAGCACATAAACACACCTAGCGGCATCCCGTTCCAAAAAAAAAAAAAAAAAAAAAAGAAAGAAACTCACAGCTTGGCAAACAATCCTTTGCATGCTCCCTTGCCCAGCTGCACCAGCGTGCTCTTCACTCTCATGTACGCCTGGATCCCCTCGTGGCCGTTCTCCAGACCGATGCCGCTCATCTTCCATCCGCCCACGGGCATCTCAGGCGGCGACTCACCCCATGTGTTGATCCATGTGATGCCCGCGTCCAGCTGTCTGACCACGTGCTGGGCGAGACCAACATCGCTCGACACGACGCCGGCTGCCAAGCCCATGGCTGTGTCGTTTGCTCGTCGGACGACGTCGGCCGTCCACGCGTCCTGCGATTGGCCCCGGACCTTGTACGGCAGGACGCACATGACGGGTCCGAAAATCTCCTCGCGAGCCACGCGCATGTCGTCGGTGCAGTCGGTGAAGATGACGGGGGCGACCCAGAAACCGCCGGGCGTCGGCTTGTCCTTCTGGGCGTCGACGGAGCCGTCGTAGAGGACCCTGGCGCCGTCGACTTCCTTGCCGTGCTTGATGTACGTGTTGATCTTGTCGCGCTGGGCGCCGCTGACGACGGGGCCAAGGTTTGTCTCGGCGTCGCGCGGGAGACCCATGCGGATGCCCTCGCGGCATCGCTTGACGAGGGCCTCCTCCACAGCCGCGAGGAGGGTGTCCGGGACGAAGACGCGGGTCCCGTTGGTGCAGACCTGGCCGTTGGAGAAGAAGTTGGCGGCCATGGCCACGTCGGCGGCCTCGTCGGCGTCGGCGTCGGGGAGGACGACGACGGGGCTCTTGCCGCCGAGCTCCATGGTGACGCTCTTGAGGCCCCTGGCTGCCTCGCCGGCGACTCTACTCCCCGTGCTGACTTGGCCCGTGAAACTGACCTTGGCGATGGCCGGATGCGCCACCAGGGGCGCACCGACGGCAGATCCGTCGCCGTAGACGACGTTGAAGACACCGGCGGGGAGGCCGGCCTCGATGTAGATTTGCGCCAGGGTGTTTCCGTGCAACGGGGTCACCTCGCTCGGCTTGTAGACCATGCAGTTGCCGGCGGCCAGGCAGGCGGCCGACTTCCACAGGGCGATCTGGATGGGATAATTCCAGGCGCCGATCCCGGCACAGACGCCCAGTGGCTCGTGGGTCGTCAGAATGTAGGCATCCTGGCGGAGTCGGGTATGCTGGCCGGGGAGACGGCCGGCGATGAAATGGGCGTAGTACTCGAGGACATCAGCGCCGGTGACGACATCGACGGTGGACGTCTCCCCCCATGCCTTGCCCGTGTCGAGCGTCTCCGTGAGGGCGAGCTCGTCGTTGCGCTCGCGAAGAATGGCGGCGGCGCGGAGGAGGATCGCGGAGCGCCTGGGGGCAGGCGTCTGGGACCAGACGGGGAACGCGGCCCGGGCGGCGGCAACGGCGTCGTCGAGTTGCTGCGGCGTCGTCGTGTAGATGGTGGCCAAGGGCTTGCCAGTTGTGGGATCGATGGATTGGAACGTCGACGAAGAGGATGAAGTCTGAGGCTGGGGCTTGCCCGAGTGGAACGTGTGGATTTCGGAAGAGAAGGTCATGATGGGGCGGAGGGGAAAAAAAAAAAAAAAAAAGAGGTATTCCACGCTGGTTCTTGTGTGTCGCAGGGGAAAAGACGTTTGGAGTCGTAATGTGGCCTGACAGCACGGAGTATTAGTACGAGACAATGGGCGGTAGTGATTGTGATTTGGTTTCTCTTTTTTCCCTGATGTATATGTGTAATGTGTATACAGCAATGATGAATGTGACATGAGTTGTACGCACGGATTACACACTGATCCACTGAGTGAGTTCTCCCGTGGGGCCAGCTGTCCGCCACCTTGAACAGGTGACCACTAACAGACCAGCAGGTGGCGACTCCGCCGGTTCGGCTATTGCTAACCTGCAAGCCTGAGGCCATACATCGTCAGTCCCCGTCCACTCCCCACCTCCCATGTCGCTGCAGTTGCCATGCCGTGCCGCCGTGCCGGGCTCGTCCGCCATGGTGCTTTGGCTTTGCCAGGCAAACCTTTCGAAACGAAGAAAAAAAAAAATCATCCATCATCCATGGCCGTCGGAGAGGGTGACTTTGTAACTTGAAGCACCTCGCCCACTTTTTCTCCCAGTCGTCTTCTTCCTCTTCCTCATCCTTCACTCCAAGTCCGAAACCGGGGTTCGTCATCCGTTGCAGCCAGTCGTTGGAGCCAGTCGTTGGAGCCATCATTCACAGCATCGCCATGACTACGCAATACCTTCCTCAGGGCGCCGAGTCCGCGTACGACTTCATCATTGTTGGCGGCGGTACTGCTGGCTGCGTCATTGCCTCCAGGCTCTCTGCCTACCTGCCCGAGCGCAAGGTGCTCCTGATCGAGGCTGGCCCGTCCGATTTCAACCTCAACCAAGTCCTCGATCTTCGCCAATGGCTTTCGTTGCTGGGAGGAGAGCTGGACTATGACTACGGCACCGTGGAGCAGCCCATGGGCAACTCTCACATCCGTCACTCCCGCGCCAAGGTCCTCGGGGGCTGCTCTTCGCACAACACCCTGATTTCGTTCCGCCCCTTCCGTCATGACATGGACCGCTGGGTCGAGCAAGGCTGCAAGGGCTGGGACTTCGACAACATGATGCGCTACGCCGACAATCTGCGCAACACCTTCCAGCCAGTCCACGCCCGTCACCGCAACCAGCTTTGCAAGGACTGGCTCAAGGCCTGCTCCGAGGCCTTCGACATCCCCATCATCCCCGACTTCAATGAGGAGATTCGCACCAAGGGTCAGCTAACTCAGGGCGCCGGTTTCTTCTCCATCTCTTACAACCCAGACAATGGTTACCGCAGCAGTGCGTCTGTCGCCTACATTCACCCCATCCTTCGCGGCGAGGAGCGACGACCCAATTTGACCATTCTCACCAAGGCTTGGGTCAACAAGATTGTTGTCGAGAACGACGTTGCTACCGGCCTTTCCATCTTTACTGCTGGAGGCCAGAATATTCTTCTCAAGCCTCGCAAGGAGGTCATTCTTGCTGCCGGTGCCATTGACACCCCACGCCTCATGCTGCACTCTGGCTTGGGACCCCGTGGCCAGCTTCAAAGCCTGGGCCTCGACCTTGTCAAGGACATTCCTGGCGTCGGCGAGAACTTGATTGACCATCCAGAGACCATCATCATGTGGGAGCTCTCCAAACCTGTTCCCGCCAACCAGACCACCATGGACTCGGACGCTGGTGTCTTCCTTCGCCGCGAGCCCACAAACGCTGCAGGCAAGGACGGCGACGCTGCTGATATCATGATGCATTGTTACCAGATTCCCTTCTGTCTCAACACTGCGCGACTAGGCTATCCAGTCGTCAAGGATGGCTACGCCTTTTGCATGACCCCCAACATCCCCCGTGCCCGGTCTCGTGGCCGCGTCTTCCTCACCTCGGCCGACCCTGCCGTGAAGCCTGCCCTGGACTTTCGGTACTTCACCGACCCCGAGGGCTACGATGCCGCCACCTTGGTTGCTGGTATCAAGGCTGCTCGTAAGATTGCCAAGACAAGCCCCTTCAAGGAATGGCTCAAGGAAGAAGTTGCCCCCGGCCCCAAAGTTCAGACAGACGAGGAGATTAGCGAGTACGCTCGTCGCGTTGCACACACCGTCTATCACCCCGCCGGTACCACGAAGATGGGTGACGTGGCCAAAGACGAATATGCTGTCGTTGATGCCGAGCTGAGGGTTCGTGGCATCAAGAACCTGCGTATTGCCGACGCCGGCATCTTCCCTGAAATGCCCACCATCAATCCCATGATCACAGTCCTTTGCATTGGTGAGCGTGCTGCTGAATTGATTGCCAGCGAGGAGGGATGGAAGCCCGCGCAGAAGCCCGCCAGACTGTAGTCGAGCCGCATTTAGCTAGCGTATGAGTGGTGCAATGACCTTGTAAGAAAAAAGTCATCGACCGACGCAACGTCGGATGGTTGGAAAGAATTCTTGTCTTTGTATGGCTGACACGCTGGGCGGTTTTTATATTGTTTTATTTCCTCAGCCTTTGGCCCTTGCAAGTGGCAATTCTCTAGGCGTTGTTGGATTTTGGATATTAAATTTTTTTTTTTAGAAGATTGCTTGTATGTACACATGCAAAGAATCATGAAAGCAAAGGCCATGCCGAGTCAACCATGTAAATGTCGAGCAGAGGAAAACAAGAGGCCACCTTCTCCTTAGAGTCCAACAGCCCAACCGTCTAATTGGCTGCAGGGCTGCCAGTAATGATCATCTATTTGGAAACGACAAGGCCTCACACTCATCTCTTTCTACATAGCAGTCTGGTGACCCTGCCCACCTTGCAACCTGGTGATTACATCTTTGGCACTTCATGATTTCAGAAGTCGTCAAAATGGCATCAAAACTCTGTCCTATTTTCTTAAATGAGATGCATGCTGCGACCCGCCTCTCAAGTAATCCACTGTTCTTGCGTAAACAAGAGCCAACCAAGCCAATTGATAGATTTATGCAAATGAACAAAACTGTAAAAAGCATCGCGATGCTCCTCCCCACCTTTGCGTATCTGCACATGTATTTCTACCCTACTTCCCTGACCCCCTTCAAATACTCTACGATGCGATCCACTATCTGTGGTGCTTCGTCATGAGACACACATTGTGCAGAGCCGAAAACGCCGATATCGAAGCTTTGCCCGTGGACTGATACTTCAATATCCGTAGACGCCTGGAACATCGAATAGAGTCAGCACCAAAGAGTGACAGAGAAAGAAACTCGGCGGAATGGAAGGGGGTTCTCACAGGATATGCGTTTTTGACCACATTGTTCTGCAGCCAGGGTTGGTTCAAGAGTTCCGCAGACTTTGTAGGATTCACGGGCTGATCCATGTCGGCTTTACGACAGATTTCATTCTCAGGGAGAACGATATCGCTCCCATCGTCGAGGAGAGACAAGAAGTTGATAAACATGTCGATTCGGATACCCGTCCAGTTGTAGATTTCCCAAAGGCCGACTTGTGCCCTGCCGTCAGCTTGTATGAGCTGGAGGTCTCTGTGGATTTCCATGGCAGTGGTCGTGAGATGTCTGTCTTCTGTGGTTTTCACTTGTATAGGAACCAGGTTTAGCGTCGGGTATGTCGCATGTAAATTGCCAGGCTGCGCGGTTCGATTCGCGAGATACACGCCGAATACGACGGTCTGTGGGCGGGCTTGGACCTGTTCAGTGCTCTGGCGACGACAGAGAGTTTGGGCGAGGGCGGCGAAGAATAGGGACTGGAGGCCAATGCCAAGGGAGGATGCGTGCTTTTGTAACTCGTGTACGTCGTGTAGAGCTTGCTTGCGGAGATGGGACACTCGGCCGTCGACTCTTTGAAGGGATTGCACTTGCACAGGGAGCCTGTCCTCTGTATTTTTGGGTGGCTGATGACCCTTCAGATAGTCCAGCCAAAAATGTTTTCTGGGATCTATTCGCGCCTTGAGTGTTGGCTGTATTGAGAACTGCTTCCAATTCAAAATGTCAATGCCGTGTGCCCGTTCGGAGGAAGTCGCATTCTGGACGAGGAAATTATGGTAGAGGCGCATGATGGCGGGCAAGCTGAAGGCGTCATATAATGCATGATGGATAGTGAGGTTGAGCAGCCATGACTGCTGAGATGGACCGTCTTTGACTTGCAGAGCAGCAAGTTGATGGGAAGAGTCGATTGCCGAGAGTGAACCCGCTCTGAGGATAATTTGCACCCATGGCACATCGTGTGCTCCCGTGGATACCAGGTGAGTTCGCAGCATCGGGACAGACTCGACTACCGAATCCCATGCAGCGATGAGTTGATTGTGTGTGTACTTTCGGGACACTTCGTAGCAGAACTGGGGAAAGAACACCGACCCATTGGAATTTTGCCAAGCACTGAGCATGTATACCTGCAGAGCTGTTGCGGGCAAAATAGCCTCGACGGCTTGCATCCCGACATTGAGTTGGCCCAAGAGATTGTCATGGGAGACAGATGCGGGGAGATTCCAGTCTTCCAAGTTCACGAGTGTCTTTGCCTCTGAGGTTTCGTCTGGTTCGATGCTCGTTGCCATTTCCATAATGCTGCTTGCCTGCAAGAGTTCCCGTGGCTTGAGATGAATGTTGGCCTTCCTTAGCAGCAGCGAGACCTTGATTGCGGAGATGGAGTCTAGGCCGAGATGATAGAGTGTGGACGTGGGGAGAATGGACTCTGCAGGGACAGCCGAGACTTGGGACAGTGCAGCGCGAATGCGGCTGGATCTCTCATCCCAAACAAATGATGTATGTTGAGCGCTATGCTGCGTGACGTCGAGGGCATTCTTCGCACTGGCTGGCGAGGAGTCAACTATGACTCTATTTGGCAAACCGCAAATAGACACCGAACGATCGTGGAAGGATAGAACCTCTTCTTCCGGTGAGTCCAGAAAGAATTGTAAAGCTTGCTCTAGACTGTTTAGTATGTCCTCTGTGTCGTTTTCGGAAAAGTACCGCTCCTTGCAGGCGATTCGCCATTTCAGTGTGTCCTCAGTCGTCTCTGCTTCAACGCATATTGGATACTCAACAGCGGAACGCCCGTCAATGGACTTCCACATATATTCAGAGGAGGCGTCTTCTCGAGACTTTTGCAAAATGAACAATGAATTGAAGAGCTGTTGGCCTCCGAGCTTTGCGGCCGCCTGCGCTTCGCGAAGAGGAACTCCTTGATGAATTCTTATGTCCGCCAAGCATGATTCCAGGTATTTGAGGAAGGCCGTTGTGGTGCCATGAATAATAGACCGTACAGCAACTGTGTTCATGGTGGGAAACATCAGCTCATCTGCGCCGTCAAAATCTCTCCCCGAGAGAACCACTCCGAACACTGTATCTAGTGACTTTGAGAGGTATGCCCCAACCGCTGCCCAGCATGCTGTGCACAATGACTGTAAGCTGAGCGAATTTCGCCTACAAAAGCTTGTAATCTTGAACATGGATTGAGAGGCTGTATTCTCCTTTCGAAACACAGCTCCCAGATCATGGTTTGTAGGCAGTGTTTGTCTTTCCTTGAAGATAGTCGGGCGGGCATTAGAGAGATATGTCTTCCAGAAGTCATCAGTGTCAGAGCCCATACAGAGCACAGGACGCGTGGTCAAAATCTGCCAATATTCTCGCGACTGTAGCTTTCCCTGATATGCCGCTTTCAGGTCATCATGCAAGAGGCCCAAGGACCATCCATCGTATATTCCATGAGCCATCGAGATAACCATGTAGTTTTTGCCGGGCGCTGAAACCAGCGCTACTTGAACAAGGTTTTCCAACCCTTGCCCTCTCCGTGCTTTGTCTCGAGCTTCCGAGATTAGGTCTTGAAGCCTTGTGGTGTCGGAAATCTCTTCGAATCTGACAATTATGCCTCTTTCTTTGAAAACGACCTGGCAGTAAGCCGCGTTGATGTGACTGTCGTCGACTTCCAGGAAACTAGTCCGCAGAATCGGTGACGATGCAACGACCTTCGCCCAAGCATCTTTGAGTTTGAGAATGTCGACGGATGCATCGAGTTCCAGTACATCATGGTTGAAGTACCATTCGAAATCGGATTGAATCATCCCGGCAACCATGGACTCTTGCAGAGAAGTCGGTGGTAAAATAAGCTCCACTGTGTCCAAGTCCACACCCTTTCCCTGCAAGTAGGAATGGAGACGGCCCTGAATCGCAGGCAAGACAGAATCGGCTGGTGTGCAATCTTCGCCACCTGAAGTTACAGACACGGCTGCCGAAGCCATGGCCGAAATTGTCTGCAGCCGAGTGATCTTCGAGGCGGTTAGGCGTATGCCTCTTTTCGCCAGTCTGGCTGAGATCTTGATTGCATCAATGCTGTCGAGACCAAGTTCGAGAACTGAAGTCTCAAGTTCGATCTCCTCAAGAGCGACGTTGGCCAGAGCGCAACACTCTGCTCTGAGTACAGAAGCTGTAGGGGTCCAGTCCGATTGCATCTTTGTTGGCATTGCCCTACCGGGGGCATCGCCGCCATCCATGTTGTTGCCTGCGGCCATTGAGAGCGAGGGTGTCGCTAATACGGTATCCGGCCGAATCGTCGACACGAGTTCACTGAAATGATTGAGCATCCGCCCCAACGTGTCATGGTCAGCAGCTCCGTCACGGGCAACTAAACGGATCTTCAGATTTCCATCCGCAGTTCGATTCGCTTCGAATGCAAGCGGATATTCAACACTGCTTGATCTCCCCTCGGTAAACGTCCATGGTGCTGACATATTCATTGATCCCGGCTTCTCTATTTGAAAAGCAAACAAACTACTGAACAAAGGGCGGCCTTTGGAGCACCACTTCTGAATGTCCTTGAGCGGTACATGTTGAAATGGGAGCGTGTCAGCATTAAACTGATGGCATTTCTGAACCAGGGTTTTCCAAGTCACATTGGTTATGTTCTCGTTGAAGAAAGGAATGGTGTTGAAAAGAGGTCCGATGGTGTTCTCGATATGTGGCAGGTCAATGGCTCTTCCGGCAACGACGATGCCCAAGGTAAGCGGCGGTGACATAAAGCTCTGCAATACGACTGTCCATATTGAGAGAACAATGGCTTGGAGCGTCACATTACTTTCCTTTCGCAGATCTTCCAGAGTCTCCATCGGGAACACTCTAGACAAGGAAACAACCTGCCCCAAGCTGTCTAGACGGGAAGTCTTCATCAGTAGGGGACTAAACCGCCAATTTTTCAAGTGTTCTTTCCAGAATGATTGACAGAGTCCAAAGTTTTGCAATGGACCGCGACAAAGGGCATCGACGAAACTCGGACCAGATGCAGGGGTTTCTGATTTGTAAATTTGTGACGCGTAGTCATTCATGAGCTCAATGCTGTTTCCATCATAGAGTCCGTGGAAAATGTGAAGCCTCAGTTCTTGCTTTTCGGGACTTGACACATGAATGAATTGAAGTGGTGATAGAATATTCGAAGCATTGTCATTAATCCACTGGGAAAACATACGATCAAACAAAATTTTACTTTCATCGCGATGCGCAACAGATGTAGAGCGCCAGCAGTCCCTGGCTCGACTCATTGCAACCTGAAAGTATCCTTCGGTAGTTTTCACAAATACTGATCGCAGTATTGAATGATTTTGAATGGTCTTTTCCCAAGCTTGACGTACAGTGGCCATTGATGTGTCAGCTGGAAGCTGTATATCGAACCAGTTGAAGTACGGATGTGACGACTCCGCTGATAGAGCTGCCGATATCATTCCTTCCTGGAGGGGTGAGCAAGGTGTGATGTATTCGATATCGTCTGACTCAACATTCAAGCCGTGGCAGATGAAATTTTGATGCTTGTGCTTCCATGCTTGCAGCATTTGATGTACTGCTCTCGCATCGGTCCCTGCATGTTGTATTTGTTGATCGTTGAGTACTGCCCTTACAAGGTCGGAGATAACAGGGGTGCGAATTAGTAAGGCTGGCGTTGCTCCAATGATGCCGTTCTTCTTCAAGACTGTTGATAATTGTAGAGCGGAAATTGAATCGACTCCGAGGTCGAATACACTGGTGGTTTCCGAAATTTGATCCTCGGGTACGTGTCCAAATGCTGCTAGCACTTTGATCAAAAGGCGCAAGACGTGAGTATCAAGCGGTTTGTTCAACGCCGAAGGGTCCCGGCCGGTAAACTTCATAAGATCCTGTTGGTCCAAACTCATGAATAAGGATTTCAGCGCTTTGACCTCGACTTTATTGTTAGATGATAAAGGAATATATGTCAGCACAATGAAGTATGTCGGAACCATATAGCCAGGGAGATTTTCATGACACGAAGCTCGGGCTTTACCTGCCAGATGGCCCCCGCCATCCACAATGCGAAGACTTGTTGGAGCATGGTCACTGACTCCTGCAAGAAAAGCAACAAGAACATCCTTGCCACCATGTTGTATGACAAGAGTAGCCGCACCTTGGATGCCCGGGGTCTCGCTGCACAATACGTGATTGATCTCGCCTATTTCTAGGCGTTGTCCGCGAAGCTTCACTTGATCATCGGCTCGACCAAGGAAATCGAAGCATCCGTCGTAGAGTATTCTCACCAGATCTCCAGTACGATATATCTTATCTCCAGAGAACTCGTAGAGTACTCGAAATCTTTCCCTTGTGAGTTCTGGGCGATGCAGATAGCCTTTGCCGACAAGTTTGCCTGACACGCACAACTCGCCCACTCCTCCTCTCAAAACAGGTCTATCCGTGCCACGATGGAATACATAAGATCCCACATTCGGGAACTGCTTTCCAATGTTGCTAGGGCGACCATTTACAGGAACTCGTTGGTACATCGTGACCCCAATCGTTGCTTCTGTAGGCCCATAGGCATTGTATATCACAGCTTTCGGTCCCCAGACATCCAGGATCTCTTGGCTCAGTTGTTCTCCGCCAGTAATGAATACTCCTTTGCAAAGACTCGGAAGCTCATCTGGATGGGTCAGTCTCGCTAGACTTGGTGTCAAGTCTATGTGGGTGATCGCAAGTTTGTTGATGGAACCGACAAGGTCGTCAAGGATCAACTCTTTCGGTGCTGCGACGACAGTGATGCCAACAGACCAGCTCCAGTACTGTTCGAGCACAGATACGTCGAAGTGAAAAGCAGCAAACTGCAGCCAACGAGAGTCATGCTGCCAGTGTCCTTGAAACAAGTTCTGAAACGCCATCAGTGCCTGAACCGTATTCTCGTGTGTGATTTCGCATCCCTTGGGTGTCCCGGTAGTTCCTGAAGTATATAAGCAGTAGCAGGTGTCCCGTGGCGAAAGTTGTTTTTCGTGAATTACGCGACTGGTTGGGTACGACGCCAGCTTCTCATCAACAATTTTCACAATTGTAATGTCGAGTCCAGGTTCGACGTCGAAAGAATCATCGGTCAAGAGACACACTGCCTTTGAGTCCTGAAGGATGAAATGTTTCCTTGCAATGGGAGCACTTGGATCAAGAGCAACAAACGAGCACCCAGCTTTCAATATTCCCAAGAAACAGAAATATGCTTCAGGGCATTTGGAGAAATGGACGGCCACGATATTTCCACTGGCCGTTGTCTCTGCTAAAAGATGCGCAACTTGGTTTCCAATCTCGTCTAGTTGTCTGTAACTCCAAATCCTTGGGTTAGTGAACGTGTCGTTTAGTGACTCAACGAATTCCAAAGCCGAAACATTTGGGTGCGATTCGGCTTTTTGCTCAACAAATTGATGCACGAGGTTTACCGGGGCTGGTAATGATGGAAATTGGGCCGGGGTTATTGAGAATATCTCCGGGCAAGTTCTGTATAGTTCACAATCCGTTCCGTTTGGTGTGCTGACAAGCTGTACCAGCGTGGCGTTGAACTGACGAAGCAGAAGCTCTGCTTGTTCGATCGGAACAACATCAGTACAAGTGGTCAACCGAATGCAAAGCTCTCCATTATCCATTGGTTCAACTTCTATCGAAACATTGTATTCGACAGATGGCTCATCTGAAACAAGATCCCAGTCTGTGTCTGACGGAGGGGGTCGTATTTTCTGGTAAACTAGGATCGTGTCGAATACTGGGGTGCCTGGATGACCTAGCCATTTTTGAATGCTGGCTAAGGACGCAAACTGGTGTTTATGTAATTTCGAGTTGTAATCCATCATGCTCTTCATCATTCCGCTGTTGGAAGATGTCGTATCAGCTATAACAGGCACTGTTGTCAGACACGGAAACGGAGCCATTGCGGTCTCATCCGTATCTCGTCCCGCTAGCACAACGCCAAAGATGACAGAGCTTTCTCCTAAGTAAGAAGCCAACAATCGAGCCCAAGTTGCTTGGAACACAGCCTGCATCGATACTCCGATCGTCTTGGTAGCCACTTGGAGATCAGCCATGGTCATTGACAAGGTCTTATTGCAAGTTACTGTTCTCCAATTCTCCTCACGTAACGGAGTCATGATGGGAAACCTGTTTACAACAGCCTTTTCGGCCTGATTCTCCCAGAACTTTTGTGTTTCGGGAGCTTCATATCGTGTCCGTAGTAGCAACTGGGTCAATGCGGGCTCGATCTGCGTGAAATTGCACTTGTTTCCTTTCAGAATCTGAGACAGCCCATGCAACATGTCGCCAAGAGAGCTTGCGTCATATAAGGCATGGTGAAAAGCGACGTGCATCGTCGCTATGCTTCCGCTTTCTACCAGTGCCACCCTCCAAAGAAGTTGGCCGGGATTCTCCATCATAACCAATCTCGACTCCTCTTTCCATTTCGCGACGTCGAAGTTTTCGCAGTCGTGCTCCTGGAATATTCTAACGGGACATTCGATTGAGTTTTCTTTCCATCGGACCATGCTGAAAGAGTTTTCGGGTTGCGATGTGGACACGAAGCCTGTGCGTAGCATTGGGTGGCATTGCTGAAGGCGATTCCAAGCATTCTCGAGGCGGCGGAGATTTGCGTCACTTCGGACTCTATAAGTCAAAAAGTTGAGATAATGCCCCTGGACTGAATTGAAAAATCCTGAAATCATAGCGTTTTGTAGACTGGTACATGGCAGTATAGCTTCTATGTCTGAACCTGACGATACTTTCTCGAGTATTTCTGGAATCACTTCTTGTCGATAGCTCGCGAAATTTATGTTCAAATTTTCAAGACGATATTTTCCGGTGTTGTGAATAATGCGAGCTGCCAATTTCTCGCAGCTAGCGCATTCAACCACATCTGAGGAGGATACCGATAAATCCTGTGCTCGCAATACTGATGCGATTTGAACCGCATTAATACTATCAAGCCCCAGTTGAAATATTGTAGTCTGCCGGTTGATAGCATGTTCAGAGGTGACTGAAATGCTGGCAATAGTCTGGCGAATCTTTTGTTCTAGATCGGACCAATCTGCATGTACTTTCGTTAATGATTCAGATTCATCCCTTCTTTCTCTTCTAATGACGAGACTGCTCAATGGTTCAAGACAAGATGCAGGCAAAGAAGATCGCGTCGGTACTGCAGCATACGGACTCAAAACTATCGCTCGTAACATGAGTTTGAATATATCGGAAATAGCAGAAGCAAGGTCGTTTGTGACCATGTCCATATCATAATGCAGGTTCATAAAGACCGAGTTCAGATTCGGACACGGGATAACTTCGCAGATGATGGGAACATCCATGTCCCCAGCATCTTCTTCGAGCGTCCATACACTTTTATCCATGTCTCTGAGCGGCTGTTGTAGGAGAAAGAGTGTGTTGAACAGATTTCGACGTCGCGCTCCCACAACCTTTTGAATTAGCTTGAGTGGTGAAAACTGGTAAGGCAGCAGCCGGGAGTTGAGATTCTGGAATGCCTTCACGAGATCCATGTTCTGTGCGCTTCTCGAGATGTCTATACGTAAAGGTATGGTGTTGAAACAGGGAGCAACCAGTCTGTCAATATTCTCAATCGCAAGCGTTCGACCACTGACAACATTTCCAAAAGCGACGTCTGACTTCCCGAATACGCACGAAAGAACGGCGGCCCATGATGCTTGGCACAACGCCAACAACGATACACTGAATGATCTAGTCTTTTGCTGAAGTTCTTTAAAACTTAGATCGATGGAAACGGTGTGTGTACATTGATTGAGGCCGAGGCGTGTCGACTGAGCTAATCTGGGCGATCCCTCGAATCCAAGGAACTCGTTTCGCCAGAAAGGCTCGACGTCGGGTGGTAGGCTCAGTGCCTCCTGGATAAATGGCCCGTACGGAACAGATGCCGGTAGGTCGCGCCCATGAGCCATTGATTCTATTTCTCTCCAAAGGTTCTCAATGGCGATACCGTCATACAGAGCATGATGGCAAATAAAGGATAGAAAATTCGATCCTTTGTACCTGATTAGAGCTAACGAGCAAGGGGGCGTCAGAGAATCGAGAGGTTCCGGGAGAGACTCGAGGTGTTCTCTTGATGCACCCTCCAGCGATGGTACAGTGACCTCGAATGTTTTCCATGGCATACACCATTCTCGTAGAACGACTTGCGCTATTGGATACAATAAATTCGTTGTCGTCATAAAGCATGTCCTCAGAATACCATGTCTTCTCGAGACCTCTTTCCAGTAAGACTGCATTGCCTCTGGAGAAATGTGCAGTCGCAGAAGCGATTTGTTGTAATAGCTTTTTTGGCCTTGCAACAGCATTGCCTCTTGCAATGGAACACAAGGCCAGACGGACTCGACGTCCAGGCTATGTTTCTTTATTGTGCTTTCGACTTCGTTTTTGAGGCTCTCCATCAGTCTCCGCATCCTGTGTATTCTGCCATTGGCTGTCGCAACGCTTTCTTGGTTCAGAGTCTGACCTAGTTGGGCCACTGTAGAGTTCCGGAGAATAGCGGATATTGGAACCTGACGATCAGTGCGGGCGCTCAACAATCTAGAGAAACCAATTGCAGAAATTGAATCAATACCGAGGGCCGGAAAAGGAGTCCATCTTCCTATCTCGCTTCGCGGAATATTACACGATTCAGCCATGGCGTCCGCGATAACGTTCTCGTGGTCGGACCATTCACCCTCATCTTCAAGTCCTGACAAATTTTCAGATACTCTTTCAAGGTACTCCTTTCCAAGACCTTCAAAGTAGTGGTTCAAGGCGAGCCTGTCCATCTTTCCACTCGATGTCCTCGGAATCCCTGAAACCGGTATGAGATATGTGGGAATCATGTACGATGGCAACCGCGTCCTCAAAGTTGCCATCAACGTCCGATGTAGAACAGGGTTTACCGGCGCCTCTCTTACAACTTCAGCCACTTCATGTGACGTGTAGAATGTGACGAGTTGTTCCGATTGACTCCGATTGCTGTGAGTCAGAATAGTCACTGCGTCCGCCACCAATTTCGTATTTGTCAAAATACTGTTTATCTCGCTTGCCTCAATACGCTGCCCACGAAGTTTGACCTGATCGTCTAGTCGCCCCATGATCAACAACGAACCGTCTGGAAGCATTCGTCCAATATCCCCTGAACGGTATATTCTGCCGAGTGAAGGGTGCTCTATAAACTTCTGAGCCGTCAATACATCGTCATTGAGGTACCCACTTGCCACTTGACTGCCACCGAAGCAAAACTCCCCTACCCAGCCCAATGGTAAAACGTCGAGTGTGTTGGGGTTGAGCACAGCAACGGATGTGTTTGGCAATACCCAGCCCAAATGCTCAATATGATCCCCATGAGACATCCTTTTGACGCTGCATATATTGGTTGCCTCAGAAGGACCGTAGCCTTGAAACAAAAGCGAGTTCCACTTCTGAAGAGTTGATGAGGTCATTGGTTCGCCAGCTGTGACGAGGAACTCTACTTGAGGTACATTTTTGGGGTCTACCAGAGACGCGACGGTTGGTGTTAGACTTAGATGTGTAATGTCAAGCTCTCTGATGGCATGTTCCAAGTCCCTGAAGAGAGTGTCGTTATCCGCAGCGCAAAGACTCATGCCGGCGTGCCATGCGTAGAAAATCTCGAACACAGAAACGTCAAAAGCATGAGAGCAGGCTTGAAGTAAGCGAGGTCGAGTCGATAATTTTGGGTAAATTTTGCCCAAGTGCGTAATGTTGCTCGCGAGGTTCCGTTGTGTCACAGCAACGCCTTTTGGAATTCCCGTGGTTCCAGACGTGAAAATGACGTATGAAAGCCTATCAGCGTTTGAGTGTATATTTAATTTGTCCGCTGGCAATGAAGATAAAGATTCATTATTGATGCTCAGGACCTTGACCATGTCTGAGAAGCAGCCATCCACAGCATTATCAACAAGACAGTACCTGGTCTTGGATTTTCGCAAAATCTCTCTCACGCGATGGGCCGGAGTAGTTGGTAAAATCGGTAGGTACGCACATCCTGCTTTTAGGATCCCCAATATTGTCGTGTATAGGGCTGCAGATTTGTTCATGAGTATAGCAATTATATCGCCAACCTCTGCGCCATTGTTATGGATGAAACGAGCTGTCCTGTTCGCTGCTTGAGACAGGGCCGTATAAGACATCGTCGTAACTTTAAAGCGATCGCCTTCAACAGAGGTTACAATCCGTAATGCTTCGGCGCCAGGATTGCGCTCTGCTGATTCATCGAATAGAGCAGCTACTTCATCTCGCTCTTCGTCACTTTCGACCTTGGCGCTGTACACCGACTTCTCACAATCTCCAAGAACTCTTCGTGATGCAAGCATTCCACTTGGGTCATTGAGAATTTGAGAGCTGAGCTGTTGAATTTGTCGAGAGAACTGGTCCACGAAATCATGGTTGAAAAAAGCGGAATGATATGTGATTTGCAAATAAAAGCCGGTAGTCCGGGGCTCGACCTCAATCAGTAGTTTTGTCTCAAGTCTGTCGGTGTGTTCAATTTGCCGCATAATTCCATCTTCAACTTGAAAATCATACAGTGACTGCTGGTATACGAATAAAACATCATACAAAGATTCGCTGGGCCTCAGTCCTGCCAATTTACCAATTTCATAAAGTGGCAGATCGCAATGTTCCATTATCAAGCGATTTTTCGTGTGAATGTTCCTCAAAACATCAATATTCGCTGTCATCCTGTTCACATCTACTCTCAATGGCATAGATGCAACGCAGGGACCAATAATACCTTCTATACCGTCGACGGGAATGGTGCGACCCGAAAGCACAGAGCCAACCAAGACATCAGCCTGGCCCGTAACACCTTGCCAAGCCATAACCAGCGCAGCTTGGAACAAGACTTGAGGACTTATCTCATGCTTCTGTGTCATTTCCGTCACAGATGATCTAGAAATTTCCAGAAAAGCGCCATGGGTCTTGATGTCGTTTGCTGCAGATCGGCCAAGGAACTTTGGAAAAGGAGCTTTTTTCCACCCTAATAAAGCCTCGCTCCAAAAGGCCCGCGACTCGTCTTTTGACGCATTCTCGTCACAATTTTGAAAGCAGGCAACACGATCAAATTGTAAACGCCGAGGCGTAGACTTCTTCGACACAAGCTGAGAAACATCGGAAAGAAGCATGTCCATTGACCATCCATCATAAATCGCATGATGCGCTTGTATAAGGATATCAACCGTTCCGCTTTCTGTATTTGGTATCAACTGAACCTTGAAAGGGTGTAGGAAGTCGTCCACTTTATCCATTGTGAAACCACGTTCAGGTTGTGACAAAACGACAACTTGGCTGGGCTCGGGAGCCGAGAATACGACAGAGATGTGCCGCCCTGCCTGGTGCACGAATCCAGTTCTCAACACCTCATTCATTTGAATGACACTTTGAAAGGAATCAGCCAGAGCCGTTACTGGAACGTCGCGTACGGTGCGCAATAAGATCTCATTGCAGTAAAGTGTCGGGTTTTGCGTTGTCTCGGCCAGCATAGCTGATTGTAGCGGAGTGCAGAACATGGCATATTCTATGGGACGTGAGGCACCATGCAGGCAAATTTCATCCGATAGCGTTGCCAAGATGGAGGCGGATTGCCCGTGTTCGATTGCAACGTCTTGTGAAGCCTGATCAATCTCGGCCTTCTCTTCCAATTGACTGCAAATAGCTTCCAGATTCCGAGATTTCAGCAGTTTTGGGACCGAAATGTCGAACCCATTATCTCGAAAGGCGCATACCAGTCTGATGGCGGAGAGTGAATCGATTCCAGAAGCCGTGAGGACTGATTGCATGTTGACTTTGAGGTTCAAAGTTTCCGAAACAATCTGCATGATTTTTCTGATTCGGGGTTTTTTAACTTCATCATACACCTCTGTCTCAGTAATGTCAGTTGCTCTTTTCGTGATAAAGTCTTGTTTGAGCGTCTTTAAGTCGACTTTGCCACTAGGAAGCCGAGGAAACTCATCCATTAAGACAATTTCGTTCGGGACCATGTACTTGGGTAACCACAATTTGCAGCTGTCTTCGATGGTCGTCTCGGATGCTTCGCAATCCACCGCGCAGAAGAGAATTAAGTTGGAAGACACCACTGCGGCACTGGCGCCATGGCATCCAGGAGCTCGTAAAGCAGCGTGCTCAATTTCGCCGAGTTCGATTCGCTGACCACGAAGCTTTACTTGGCCATCGGACAAACGGCCTAGGCATTCTAGCGTGCCATTCTGATTCATGATTGCTCTGTCTCCAGTGCGATAAACTCTGCCATACGGAGAGTCAATGAAAACGCAGCATGTCTGTTCAGGTCGATTGATGTATCCTCGTGCAAGTTGATGACCTCCTACGGCAAGTTCTCCAGCTTCACCTTTGGGGAGAATAATGAATTCTTGACTCTCCTCGAAAGAGTGTGACGGTTTAATGACAAAGCACGAAACAGTGTCGAGTGGCAGCCCAATGTTGCCCGGCGACGATGTCGATGGCAAGCTCGGTTGCAAAGTACTGTAAATACATATATAATCAGTCGCCTCGGCCAATCAAGAAAATACTCAGTACATCTTACCAATGTATCGTGGCTTCTGTCGGTCCATACAAAGCCCACAGTAAACTCTCACGTTCGGCACCGCCACCAAATTCCTGTATGACGGGCATTTTCAGCATCTCACCAATGGTCAATAACAACCGAAGCGTTGGAACGTTTTTCCGCATCTTTAAAAGGCTTCCTGCGACTGTTGGTGTAAGTTCGCAGGCGTCAACATCCATAAGCCGCATGACAGCCGGAAGGTCACTCAACATCTCTTCCCTCTTCACTGCAATCAGTGTGGCTCCTCGAAATAAGGGGAAGAAAGTCTCGAAAACAAAAACGTCAAAGGTCGGTGCCGCGAATTGCAGAAATCTCGAAAACGCAGGAATATGTTTATCGTGGGCGAGGAGAGCTTGGGTTGCCGCTCTATGAGAAAGACCAACCCCTTTGGGCGTGCCTGTCGATCCTGAGGTGTACATAACATAGGCCAGGGAGTCTGGCGTTGGTTTTCGGCTTGACTCATCGCTGTAGTCAAATTGAGAGATTTCATCGTCGACAATGACAATTTTGGCGGCGCAATCTGAAGGTAAATGGTTTGCAACTTGCCGCGTAACCAGCACTATCTTAGCTGATACATCTTTCAGAATGAACTGTAGCCTCTCAGGAGGGGCATCAAGATTCAATGGACAAAATGCACCGCCGGATTTCAGTGTAGCAAGCAGAGAGATGTAAAGATGAGCGCACTGAGGCATCAAAATGGGAACAATGATGTCTGCATCTTGATCTAATCCGGCATGTAAAAAGCCAATGAGCCGCGAGAGCTTGTCGGACGCTTCTTGGAGAAATCTATATGAATACAGCGTCCGTTTATCTTCACTGAGATACTCTATTGCTGTTGCATCAATGGACGAGGTGACAAGATGGTGCAACAGCTGCGGGCCGGCTAGCTGTTGAGGGTTGGGATTGCATATTGATAAACCCTCGTGGTCCATTGCGTTACCGTTGTTCCGCAGAGCAGGACATGAATAAAGGTAAAAAAGTAAAAAAGGTGCTTCGTAATATGGTAAATCAACATTCAACCGTGAACGTATTGGCTTTTGACAACACTGAGCACGCCACTGTTGATAGACTTCATGTCGTAGAGAGAAATTCCCTGTTATGGCCAGCGGGAAAATGGGTTCTCAACCACAGACATTACACATCAGCCACCGCGTTCTCCTCTGCCTACTCCAAATGGCATTATAGTCGTGCCAGCTCGGGGCCTGTGAATTAGATGGAGCCGTGTCCAGATTAATAACTCCTATGCGTGGAAGCGGATAGTCGAACCTGGTCAACCAACTAGTACAACCAATCAGCAACTTGATTATTCGCCCAGGAGAGCGTTTTCTCGTTTGAGATGAATCGAATAGTTGCGGTACCTTGACGCCTGCATTTGCGGCGGACGTGGTCTCGGCCTGTAAGAAGACGGCAATTAATCAGCGAGGCTCCAACTGGCGTGCACCGAGCATGACGACCACGAATTGGGGGTCGGTCCACCTGATGTTACTGTTGCAGGTATGTATGTATTATGTACATATAAAGCTGGGACGGGGAACAGGATTGGCAGATGCGAGCAAGCCCATACAGAGGCACGTCCAGGATTGGCGTCAGGTCGAGGAAGGAGGTGGGGGTGGGATGAGGCCGTGACGATGGATGGGAGGCGAGTTGACGCCGGCGCAATTATGTAAAGTATGTAAAGTGAAAGGGAAAGTGAAAGAGTAAGACTGGCTCCTCGTCGTCGTCGTCGTCGTCCTCCTCCTCCTCCTCCTCCTGTTTTAGGTTAGGCACGGTCGCGGTTGCCGCGGCAAAGCTGTCGCCGTTTACTTAATCCTTTTCAACGACGAGATTTAGATCGGAAAGCGAGTCAACCCAGCACGAGCTCAAACATCAAGAGCCAGCTGCACCCATTGTTAGTACGGAGACTCGCCACGCAGAAGAGTCTGTTAGAGGATCTCATCAACACCCTGTTGTGACACCGTGGTCCGTAATAAGGGTTAATACTCGGCCAGTTGCACCAGAGACTTGGTTGGTTCCAAGGCTCATTACACCGTCGGCCAAACAGGTAGGATGAGCTCTCGGATAATCATCTGCATTGGTCAAATCAAAGCCGAGTGTGTCGCCCGATTCTTACCGTCCTGATCGTATAGGCAGGTATTGACGATTGAGTTAGGCTGAGACACAGATAATGGGTGGGGGGGCCCAGTCCCCACTCTTTTTCGTTGGATGGTGGGCAGTGGGCAGTGGGCACTGGCCAGGAGCACTTCGTACCGCAAGCATGCTCTTCATTCAACAAGTTGGCAAGACCGCGTTCATCATCAACGGGCTGATGCAAGGCACTGTGAATTTTGTGAACTGTTGGCATGCTGGGCTACAGAAGCATCCCTGTGTAAAATCACCAGACGCAGTCACAGCAGTCACAGCAGTCAGCATTTGAATTTGAGGGACTACATGTATGCAGCTGACGGACCTCTATGTATCGCATATCTGCGGAGACGTCGCGCAAAATTCGTGGGGAGAAAATTTTTCTTCCGTACTGTTGCCTCGCATAAAAACGGTCAGGTGGGGTGACTAAATGCGCAGACCGCGTACATAAAGCCTCACAACGCTATCATTCCCTAAGATATAGCTGTTTTGTATAACTATAGATAACATAATAAAAGCTATTCATACCTAGCAAGTAAGTAAGGGATTTATAAATCCAGTGGCTAGGTATAAGGGCTGTCCTTCTAAATTAGGACTAGATTTGGGCGGCCCTTCTGAATTAGGACTAAGGCGGTATGCGCATTTAGTGACCCGTCAGGCGGCGAGGTTGAGCTAGTACAAGCCTGGATCTTATCGGATCCAGTTTTTTTTATCTGATGATCAGATAAATCCCTCAGCTCCACCTGAGTGAGCTGGGGGCCACGCAGTACTAAAAGTTCGTACCCATTTGACGTGAAGAATCCGTCCTTCTCCCTGAAATTGTAAATTTGCACATTGTTGGATGGCAAGGGGCGCGCAAGACCCTGCCCACGCTTATATTCAACAAATCTGAATAATTCGATACTCACCATATGATGAAAGCGGAATCTTGGCCTCGCGGAACGATTTTCCTTTTAGGAAAAAAACACCAGCACGCTTTGACCTCTTTGAAGATTTTGGAGGCTACTGCCAATTGAAGGGTCTGACGGCAGATGGCCGGCAGGAACTCACCGCGATTGCATTCCATCTTATCAGATCAAAGCAATGCGCCAACCCTAGGTTCAATGTCTCATCATGGCCCCATTGTGGCTTATATAGAGGCAATGAGGGCAGGAATTCACGACATGGAAAAAGCATGACACGCAAGCATTGCCTTGATGTCAAGGCGCAGGCACGTAGCATCAACGTTTAGACTCTCAAAATGAGGAACACCTCAATCACGATGCTGCAGATGTACTGAGAGCATATGTACATGCATGCAGGTGCTCGGTGTTACAGTAGAAAGCCGGTTCTTTTTGGGGGAAGGGATTCACAGCCCACATGGTGGCATTTTGGTCTGGGTAAAGAAATCATCAGGTCGGTCGTGGGCTCTTTCGGGTATTGGATGGCGAGTGGCCTCGCCTCCCTTGTAGACTCCGCCGCCATGCTTTTTGTTTCTAAATTTTGCCGGAATTCCCTCGGCCGAGCATCTAAGCCTGGTGCGACTTTTTTTTCTAGTCCTTCCTTGGTTCCTTTGTGGGCAATATATACTTCTGGTCATGTCAACAGACCCTTTTTGGCGGAGTACAGGAACCTGACTATTATGCTTAATGCCGAGCAGGAGGTTGCCAACTTCATGCCAGGGTCTCGTCCCTCACCTCTCCTCAAGACTTTCCTCCCACAACCTCTTTTGCTCCTTTCCTTTGCAATCGGCATTGTAGTTCTAGATTGTCTGTCTCCTCTTGACCTTGGGTCGCGCCTACATTCTAGGCATATCGAGCCTGCACTGGTGTGCGACATCATCCTAGACAAACAAGCCCGAAGTGGGGGATTACCTTCCGGATCATCTTCCTTGCTTTTTTTTTTTTTTCATTTTCCTAAAGCAGTTAGCCGTTTTGGCGACTTTACATCTAGCGAGTGCTCACCTTGAGGTCCCTTGTTGCTGCTGCATGTGTTCCATCAAGTCTGCATCTACTCGACGTCGTTTCAGAGCAACTTGGCGTAGGTACCATCGAGCATCATGAGGCCAAGGCCCTGCTTGGGAATAGGGGACTTGATCTGACTTTCACAGGTCCATTCTAGACAACATCCAAGACCGGGACAAAAAAAAAAAAAAAAGAGGGAAAAACCCCCCACGAAATCACATTGTACCTCTAGCACACCATGTCTCCCCATAGTGAGGAAGTCGCCCTTACGAGCAACGGTGCTGCCGGAATTGCGCTGAATGGAAATGGCATCATGCTGAACAGCAACGGCAGCAACCAAATTGACGACGCTGCGGCACGTGCTGAAGACAGAAATGCCCACAATTCCACCGGCAGGAAGTCGGGCACATCCAGATCGTCGGCCGTTTCCAACGCCAATGGCAACGGCCTCACCTCACACCACGCCAATGGACATACAGTTCACGATGCGCATGCTACTTCCCACATCAACGGTCACAGCGATGGTCACAGCAATGGCCACAAGCCGCAAAACGGCGCAGCCCAGAGTTCTTCGTACCTGGTGCCTGCTCCTCTCGATGTCGAATATGATCTCATCTGCGTTGGTTTCGGTCCCGCCAGCTTGTCTGTCGCGGTAGCCATGCACGATGCCCTCGCTTCGGGGCGAAAACTCTTGGCCGACGGCTCTTCCCCAAAGGTCCTGTTCATCGAAAAGCAGCACCAGTTCGCTTGGCACTCTGGCATGTTGCTGCCAGGAGCTAAGATGCAAATCTCCTTCATCAAGGACCTGGCCACTCTGAGAGATCCTCGATCGGAGTTTACCTTCTTGAACTATCTCCATCGCCAGGGCCGTCTGGTTGATTTCACCAACCTGAGCACTTTCCTGCCTGCTCGGGTCGAGTATGAAGATTACCTGCGCTGGTGCTCTTCTTTCTTCACCCGCCTTGTTCAGTTTGGACAGCAAGTCGTATCTGTGTCGCCCAACGACACGAGCAAGGGTGCGGTCCGCTCATTCTCTGTTCGGTCCGAGGAGGTTGCCACCGGGCAGACACACGCGTACCGGGGACGACATATTCTCATGGCCACAGGCGGACAGCCGTCTCTGCCCAAGAGTTTTCCCCTCAAGCATCCCCGGGTGATCCACTCGTCTCAGTATGCCAACGTCATCCACAAGATCATCCCCAAGACATTAACTCCTTGCCGCGTAGTCGTGGTTGGTGCTGGTCAAAGTGCCGCGGAAATCTTCAACAATTTGGCAAGCCGCTATCCCGACTCAAAAACCCACCTGGTCATGAGACAGGAGTTTCTTCGTCCCAGTGATGACTCGCCTTTGTAAGTCACATTTCTCCCTTGAAAACACACAGAATAGAGAACACGTCGTCAACTTCCTCCAACCCCATGCAATTAAAACGTAGTCGAACCGAGAATAAGGCTAACCGAACCAGTGTCAATTGCGTCTTCAATCCAGAGTTCATTGACTCCATGTTCCCAAAGACGGCCAAGTACCGCAACAACCTGCTAACCGAAGCCCGCGCTACCAATTACGGCGTGGTCCGGCTTGAGCTCATTGAAGCACTCTACGAGCGGATGTACGACCAGCGGCGAGAACTTGGTGCTGATGAGACGAAGTGGCCACATCGCATCATGGGTGGTAAGCAGATCACCAGCATGGAGTCTCACGGTGAAATCATGCGTCTCAAGGTTCAAAATGTGCACGAGGGTGGCCTCGATGGCTTTGTCGACGCCACTGATGAGGAGATGATCGAAGCTGATCTTGTCATCGCTGCCACCGGCTATCAACGTGATACTCACGTTGGCATGCTGAAGGACGCCTGGGATTTGCTTCCCAAGGCCACACCAGGCGGTCTCGAGTTTGGCAAGGGCATTTCTGGGTGGAACGTGGACACTGAGCAGGGCGCGCGCAAGATTGCCGTCGGCCGTGACTACAAGGTCAAGTTTGCGCCTGGCGCAGTAGCAGACGACGCAGGGGTGTGGCTGCAAGGCTGCTGCGAGGGTACCCATGGAGTAAGTAGTTTTTTCCCCCGTTGTGTCCTTTCATTGCTTTTTTTTTCTTCTTTTTTTTTCTTTTCATATTCGCCGCCGCCTCTAATTACTGTCAACACAGTTGAGCGATACGCTCTTGTCCGTGCTAGCTACACGATCCGGCGAGATAGTGGACAGCATTTTCGGCAACAAGTAGTTCATGATGACGTGAGGGATTGACATGTACACATGAAGTCATTCAGCACATACACAGCAGGTAACGGGTCAGAAGGTATCTTTTACTAGCCACCCACGCCTTGACGACAGAATTGCTGGCTGAGTAGTTTGGATTCGAAAACAAGTGGCATGTCCTTCCAGGGGGGTTCATGATTCAAATATTAGTACATATACTGGGGGTGTTCTCGTTTGATCCATAGAAGCAGCGAAATGAAGTTATTAGAGACGCAACAATTCGCATCTGAACACTGCATCTCGGCACGGTGACAAAATACTTGGTTGGAGTTTTATCCGAGGGTTCGGGCGTGCCGTGTTTATGCGACTGCTTTGGCTACCTGCAACGAGAAGATTCTTCTTACAATTGATCCGCGTTGACTGGAGTGCGAGATATCTATGGCTTTGGAGCTAGTATAGCGGCATATGATCTGGATCTTACGAGACGAAGTAAGTAGATTGTAAGTCGGTGGAAGATGTGCAAGATTGACGTAGCCTAGTAAGTTCGGAACAGGTATAACGGCCGATGACATGTTGTTGTTGTTGTTGTTGTTGTTGTTGTTGTTGTCTGTAGCAGCTAGCTGGAGAAATTGCGCTTCAAATGATTCGATGACTGTAGCTAAAGTAAAGCCAAACCCGACTTATTCGACCACCCCCTCGTTTGCGATTTGTATCGTGGCTGGGTGGATGAACGGGGCAAAATAGTTTTTTTCTCATGTTCACATGTTCATATACACCATTTGTCACCGTGATGGTTTAATGAAACGGGGGTCTTTTGACAGCATAATCTGTGTTGGCTGCACAGGGGGGTCCTTTCCATGGCCATTCACGCATCATCCGCCCGCCTCTCCAGAAGCCAACTGACTCTGCAAGCCCCTTTTGCCCACCCTCATCGCAAGCTCCAACTCCCTCTCCTCCTCCCTCAGCCGGGCCTTGCCGGCAGCCAAGTCCCTCTCCCTCCTCCTCCTCTGCTCCTCCACAGCACGGTTTCTCTCCTCCAGAGCCCGCTCCCGCTTCTCCCTCGCCTGTCCAGCTTTCCTTCTCTCTTCGTCGTCCTCCGCCGCAGTGGCACTCGCGTCTCCAGACGGCGGCCCCGCCAGCGTCTGGATGTACGCCTCGATGAGGGCATCTCGGATGGCGGGATCCAGCGACACGAAGCGAATATCAGTGAGGACCTGCGTCGGCAGATTCTCCAGCGACGACTTGTTGTGGAGGTGCCGCGGGGATTGCGCCCTCAACAGCGCCATGAGGTCTGATTTCAGCGTCGCCTGGGGCAATTTCGACCGCGCCACATGTTCGCGGTACGCCTTTTCGCGCTCCTTGTCAGAAAGCCGCGTGTCCCTCATGGCGTCCTCCTTTTTGTACTTCCTTTTGAACTCGGCCCAGTACAGCTTCGGCGTGGCCTTTTCCTGCAACAGCGCCAGGTAGGCGATCTTGGGGTCCTTCCTTTCCTGCTTGGCCCGCTGGTCCTTGAGGTGGCTGATCTTCTCGCGCGTCCATTCGTCCCAGCAATCCTTGCGGGCGCGAGTGGTCGTCAGGGCTGTGTAGCGCGGGTCGTGTACGATTTTGCCCTCCTCGAGGAGTTTCTCCCAGGGGCTGTAGGGGTTGATTTGGAAGTCGTTGAGGAGGTCTTTGAATAGGAGCTTGGCGTCGTCTTGGGAGAAGTCTAGGCCCTCTGTGCCTTCGGGCCACTCTTCCATGTTGCCGTCGTCGTAGTCGCCCGGTTCGAGGCCATATTCTTCGCCCATGGCTTGTAGTTGTGCTGCGATGTCTGCTTCGGTGAATTCGACAACGGCGCCATGGCTCTGGCCGTCTTGCTCATATTCGAACTCAACTCCTCGGCCGTCCTCGTTTGCCTCTTCGTCTCCACCCTCTGGAGCGGCCTCTGTTCGTCTTCGCTTCGGGGCGTGATCATTGTCGGGGTCGTCGCCTTCTTCATCAGTCACTTCCACCTCTACTTCTTCGTACTCGTCGCTGTCGTCATCATGCCTTTGCGTGTCCTGGTGCGTGGCCTTGTGCGTGGCCTTGTGCGTGGCCTTGGGCTGTTCTTCTTCTCTTGTGCTGGGGGGCTGGCCGTCCTTCTTGCCGCCCGCGTCCCCGGAGTCCCCGGAGGCCTTTTCCCGTATTCGCGCCGTGTCTAGCTCCAGAATGGCTCGGGCGAGCTTGTCGGGAATCCGCCAGTAACTAGCCTTCTTTACGGGATTGTACGCGAACCGGCGGGAGTACTTTGTGTACACGAGCATCCATGGCTCGCAACCGGGGATCTTCTCAGCTCGCCTCGGCTTGTCGTGAGGCTGGGGCCTTGGCCGGCCATCGTGACCTCCTCGTCCCCGCCGGCCGTGGCCGTCTCGATTTTGCGGCCGACTCTGTGGATTGAGCTGCGCTAGATAGGCGTTCGCTACGCGGGGGTCGGCGAGTGACGGGAGATGGGAATAGGGAGAGTATGAGTCCTGCGCTGGCTCGGGGGCAACTGCTGGCGCACCGGGTCGTTGATAGGTAGATTCTTTCGTCTCGGAGTGGTAGTAGTATTTGTGGCCGGTGGGAGCTGTGTGTTCCGTCCATCCAGGGGGCAAAGGGGTTGCTGCGGCCGCGGCTGCAGCGGAAGGCTTATATGTCGATCTGAGCATGGCTGGCGACCAGCGATGGCTAGAACTTGGCCATTTGTGGAGGTGGTGGTGAGTCTGGAGAATCTTGCAATCAAATCATCCAAGTCGACGACTACAGTCATGTAGCAGTCTATGTAGCAACTTGGGGTTGCCTGCCTGGGTGGGGCAAGGCGGCAGGCACACTGCGGCACACTGCCACTTGGTTTGGTCAGTTTGGTCAGTAGTCAGTGGTGAATTATGACATGTGCAGTGCAACTCGGTTGAAAACTAGGCATTGACCTTGTTTTGCGAGCTTTTGCAAGGAGAAAGAACCTGCGGGTATGATTCTTAGTCTCGCACTTCGCATGCCATAGTTCGAGGTCGCCATGACTAATTAAAATCATGTCCCTGGCGCAGCTCCTCCAGCAAGGCGGGCACACAGACCAAGCATCGATTCCCTGGACAAGACTTCGTGCCCTGGACAGCAACTCCACGGACCGGATATCACTACTCAGACATCTCAGACATCTCAGACATCACCATGCAGTGGACTGCTCCGTGTTCATGAAACCGCATCCAGGGATAACATCGTCTCTGACGTCCAACTTGGCATGGCGTCCCGTCGAGGCGTAGTGCCCAGCGGCCCCGTGTCGTCCCTCCGTCGAGCGTGGCAGGTAAAGCTCTCCCAACCGCATCGTTTGGCCTAGGACCTGCAGCTGTTTCCGCTTCCCAATGCCAGCTCTAATTGTTCTGTACAGACTACGCATGCTCCTGAATATGTTGGGTTTTTAGTTCTCGTAGGAGCATGGGCAGCCGTATGAACCGACCCGTCTTCCAACCGACCATGAGCTTGACACTGAAATGGATGCACCCAACTCACAGCTTGCCATGTTCGTCACGCCCTTTCATCGCATGTTTTATATCAACGATCTGCGCATCTCATTTCCCCATGCTTTGCATGAACGAGTCTCAGTCTGTAAGTTCAAGCCTGCGTCCGCAACCTTCCAAAGTGCCCCCCCCCCCTTCGCTTGCTCACGCATACACCCAGTCTGGCTCTTCATGTACGCCTTCGTCGTCCCGTTGGCCGTCCTCGTCCTCTACAATCTCATCGCCGGATCGCCCCTCGTAAAACACGAAGTCACTTACCTACCCTTCGCTATATCCATGGTCCTCACATCGTTCCTGACTGATATTGTGAAAAACGCCGTCGGTCGGCCTCGTCCAGACCTCCTGGATCGATGCCACCCCACGGGAAGTACTAAGCAGAATGTCCTCGTCAGCATTGAGGTATGCGAAACTAGAGACTCGTTCAAGCTCCAAGACGGTTGGCGCTCCTTCCCGTCAGGTCACTCATCGTTTTCATTCGCCGGGCTGGGCTTTCTAAGCTTGTATCTCGCCGGACAACTACACATTTTCCATCACCCGGCCGGTGGCAGAGACCTAGGGCGAGCCCTGTTCTGCCTTTCACCGCTGATTGGGGCTACGCTCATCGCCATTTCACGCTGTGAGGACTACAGACATGATGTATATGATGTGTGCGTTGGGTCAGTCCTGGGCATGAGTGTTGCGTACTGGAGCTACCGGAGACATTGGCCGAGACTGTCGAGCCCTCGGTGTGATGAGCCTTATCCACGGCCGGGGACCGATCTGCAGTTGGCAACGTGGCAGCGGGTTCGTGATGAAGAGAACCCTGGTACTTTTGTAGGCGAAGAACATGAGCTCCAGGCCTTGCGGCAGTCTTGAAACTGACGTAACGTCTAGGCGGCCCAAGTCTTCTAAAACCTTGTATGAATACTACTACATGACAACGCCGTGGCCGCAGGCATACTGTGGCTTGTCGAATGAGGATATCTCTTGCGCACAGAATAACGCTCATTCTTGCGCCGGGGGGGGAGGGGAAGAGCAGAGGACAAAGGTTAACAATAAGAGGAAAATTGGCAGCATTTGCAAACACACGAGTCAGGACTGTAATCAAAGTCATTCAGTCCTGTTGGGTTATTATTACAAAGACTACCTTGACGTGGTCCATCTCTAGAACAACCTCATCTATCCATTCACGCTCCTAAAAGAAGAAATATTATTTCTCCTCGGCCTCCTCGCTCTTCGCCAAGTCGTGCTCTTTCAGCAAAGCGGTGATCTCGTCCGCGCTCCACAATCGATGATAAATTTTGCCTTCCTCTGTTTGTCCTACCGTTGCAAATTCAACTACAGGGGTTTGGTTAGCGCCTAGAGGCTGTAGTGCGATCATCGAAAGCCAAGCACTTACTCTTCTCGCTGTTCAATTTGGTTGAATCCATAGTCTTGCTCAAAACCTTGACCGCCATCGCACACGCCTCCTTAAGGGTGCAGTCCTCCTTGTAATCTTGCTTCAACAGGCTCTGGGCACTTGCATTGTTGGCTCCTGCACTGGTTGCCTTCCAGCCGCCATAGTTGCCAGATGGGTTGCTGAGGTACAGCTGGAACTGTCTGCGAGGGTCCCAGCCGGCGTAGATGAATGACACACCGAAAGGTCGGAGACCACCATGCTGAGTATATCCTTGTTTCAAATCGCACAAGCGACGAACGAGCTGTTCGCAGGGAATATCTTCGTTGTAGGTGAGGAGGTATCGCTGGGCAGCCTGTCGGGCGTAGTTGATGAGAATGTTGGCGTCAGCGGTCATGCCTGCGACGGCACAAATCATGTTGCTACGGAGACAAAAGATTAGGTGTAGTCCCATTGAAAAGTAGGTAGAGCTTCAAGGGGAGCCTCGCAGCAACGTACTCGTTCAGGACGTAAAGCTTCTCCGCGGATGTATCCTGCTCTAGCAACTTTGAAGTGACTTTTCGTTCCGCAGCAAGGACAATGCCATCTTTTGCGAGGATACCGATGGCAGTTCCAGCATGTGAAATGGCTTCAAGAGCATACTCTACTTGGTAGAGACGGCCTTCGGGTGAGAAGATGGTTGTCTGGTGGGCATCATAGGTCAGTTGCTAAGTTTGGACATGACAAGATGGCAATCCAAGGAATCACAGAAGCTCATACTCGTGAATCGTAGCGGCGAGACATGGCTGAGGAATTGACCCTGTCGTCAGGTCGAACGGGATTGAGGACGAAGGTCAGTCTTCTCTGTACATGTAGGTACGAAAGAGGGCAGTGAAGAAGAGCGATGGCTATCGTTCAGTCGTGGTCGGATTACGGGTTGAGATGCTGCACCACAGGCGTCACTCACAGCGCGGAAGCTCCAGGCACAAGCTAGCCGCGTAGTGAGCTCCAGCCTTGCTCGAAACACCCAGGATAGATACCTCAGGCCGCAGGATCCCGGGGCTTTTCCTCATGTCGGCTTTCGGACCTCTGGGGGGGATGCTGACTCATCACGAAGCTCGTCCTTCCTCAGGCAGGCAATGAGTCGCTGCCTTTTTTCCTGTTGCAGCCCCGCCACCAACGCCCAATACCAGACGAGCAAATTGAGTACGCGGCACCACCACAGCCAGGCCTTGACATGTTTGCCATTACAAATGCCGAACCTGGTTCGCGAAATTTTTCCCTCCTACATATTACACTATCACCTCATCAACAACCTCGACCTGCTTCATCCCCCGGCCTTTGCGCACTCCGTCCAAAGTCGTTTTTCAGATCGTGCACACAAGTGCTCAATTCCCTCCAACTGTTTTCCTAGAAGTTTTTGCGCAAGTGTTCTTCATTCCTCTCGACGCGCAACACCTACCAGCTTTACCCACCATTCGTCCCAACCCCAAAAAAGTACACCGAGATCACCAGCTCACACCCTTTTTTGCACTCTTGTCGCAACAACGTGAGCATCCGAAACGCGAACGCATCACTTGTTTGTGAAGCACCACATAAAGTTCGGAATCAAGCTTCGTAAAGAGGCTAAGTCATCTAAGAAGCCCTGCGCACGGAATAGAGAGCAGCTTTGTGGGGTTTGAAGTTTGTTTTGCAAGGAAATTTGGCCTCGTTATAGTCGTGACTCTCTAGTCCTGTCTACCTCGTAAATATCAAATGCCTGTTCAAGGCTTCTCAGCCTTGAACCCTCTCCTGCATCAGTAGACCACAATCGGTTACATCCGGGGCAGGAAACTTCACAAAACCCCGTCGCAGCTGTTCCTCCCTATCGGCGGCTTCAGGACGAGACGAAGAAAACTACCATTAGTCCAAGACGCCATGTCTGGTAAGCTCAACAAAGTCCACTTATCTAGGTTCAAATCCCTCTCCAAGGTGGCTGCGGGTTCACGCACCTGGAAGGCAATACGCGACACGCATTGCAATTCATCCAGAACTGACATACAATACGCAGGAGAAGCAGAGCCACGACGCTCAGTCAGGGCGACCAAAGGCCAACATACCAAATCGTTTGACGAACTCGAGCCAGCTGTGGCACCGAAGCGACGACAAACAAAGAAGACGAAAAAGGCGCAAGAGAAGGACCAATCTCAGGAACCTGAAGAGGTCATTCGTTGCGTATGCGGTGCAACAGAACAGGATGAGGACTCTGGAGAAGCTTGGATATCATGCGAAACCTGTTACGCCTGGCAACATAATGTCTGTGTTGGTGTAAGCTCATTCGAAGACGAGATCCCAGAAAATTATTGGTGTGAACAATGCAGACCAGAAGATCACAAAGAGCTGTTGGAGAGCATTGTTAGAGGAGAGAAGCCATGGGAGGCACGAAGAAAGGCTCACGAAGAAGAAGAAGCCGAGAGGAAGAAGAAAAAGGGTGGGCGGAAAGCCAAGGGAAAGAGAGGGAGTGATCCCAGGGAAGAGCTTGACAAAGACGGCAGTAAAGCCAAAGCCAAAGCGTCGCCAGCCCCTGACGCAAAGGACAAAAAGGAAACTGCACCAAAGCAGGGCAAACGCAAGTCCCGAGAAGAGTCCCACGATTTGGATGGCAAGGTTAGATTTCTTTCACATCTCATCAAGCCCCTTTGAAAAGCAACGTAGACAGGTTGGCTAACAATATTCACAACAGTCAAGTAAGCTACGCCGTGTGTCTGAGCGTGACGCTGTTCCTGGATCAGCGCAATATACCAAACCTGACGATTTGCCAACGTCGATTTCGGAACTTGTGGCAGGGCGAGCAGGTCCTGCTAAAGCTCTCAAGAAGTCCATCTCTCATGCACTAGGGGCTATAGTAAAACAAGGCGACTTCGATCTGCCAGAGGGCTCTTCGGAAGACCAAATGTCAGAAGATTTCGCACTTCAGATCGAACGTGCCGTGTATGACACACACCCCGCCAACAAGGGACAGAAGGAGTATGGTCAGCAGATAAAGTCTTTGACCTTTAACCTCAAGAATAACTTGGAGGTGATGCAGGGCCTATTGCATGGGGCACATACGCCTCCAGCTCTGGCCGTGATGACATCTGAACAACTAGCCTCGGCCGAGATGCAGAGACAAACAGCCGAAATGAGGGCAAAGGCTGAGAAACAGTCCATTCTATACACGCAAGACACAGGACCACGCGTGCGAAGAACACACAAGGGCGAAGAGGTTGTGGAGGACGAGAATGTCATCAATGACGCGCCCATACCTACGGCAGGAGGACCTCGTAAAGATGATGGTGCCGCCGATGCCCGACACCCCCCGCTCGTGAAACGCGAATCAACAGGAGGAGACCAGAGCGACGTCAAAGGTAGATCACCGTCACAATCCGAAGGGCCGCAGCAATCGCCAAGTCAGCCCAACTTTGACATCAACAAAGTGTTTTCAACAGTCAAGACGCCAACGGCTTCACAGAATCGTCGGCCCTCGGCACCTGTAGTGAAAAGCCAAGATCCCGGCTTTGACCCTGATGTGGATCGCATGTTGCAAGATGAGACCGAATCACCCCCGTATTCACCGACTGAGGAAACGCAAGACCCTGATGTAATTTGGAAGGGATCACTTGCCATGAGCTCCATTGCCGATTTCCAAGCCACTGCCAAACACGTCGGAGGGGCCAACTTTGCCTCATTTGGGCCTTGGTCCAAACTCATCCCCAAACGGATGACGGTTGCCGGACGCATTCCGCAACAGAGCGCCATCGAGTATCTTTGCAGTTTGCGATACAGCAACCTCACTGACATTGTGGTTGTTAGTATATCGCCCACCTCGGCGGACTCTCAGCAAGATTTCAGTGCTCTTGTGGATTATTTCGTGAGCAAGAATCGATACGGAGTTGTCGGTAATAAGGTAGCTGGCAACGTCAGAGATACGTATCTTGTGCCCGTACCAGCAGGAGATGATGGACACCCCGAGTTCATGCTCAATCTTGTGGACAACTACATCCCCAAGACAAGGACTGAGCCGATGCTTTTGGCGGTGTTCGTGTATCGCAACGAACCAGACCAGCTCAGGCAAGGCAACGACGAAAAGACACCCACGCCAACGACACAACCACCAAGCGTCACGGCTTCACCAACACCAGGGCCCGGCGCCGTACGAAACAGTTCCATGTGCGGACCGGCATTCTCGCCTTCCACGCCACAGGGGCAGTTCACACCGCAACCCCAACCTGGAGTTCCGGGCCAGTCGACAACGCCAGTTCCCATCCCCCAGCCGCCTCACATGCAGCGGCCTCCACCACCTGCTCAAGCGGGCGTGCCACCGCCTCGCCATGCGCCAGTGGTGCCCGCCAGCCAAATGACGGAAACACAGAAATCCCAGGCTCAGCAGACAGGACAGGTCATTGCACGAGAGATTCTCGGAAACCTCATCAGCGTCCCTACTGTGCAGTTCATTCTGCCGCAAGCCCATCAGATGTCGCGACGCGAGTGGGAAGTTATCCGATCAATCTACGAGAAGGATCCTCGAGCCCGTGATGACCTGCAATACCTTGGTCAGATACTAGAGAAGGAAGGTGCCGAGAAACGGGCCCAAAGTAATGCAGCAGCAGGAAAGCCAACGTAGGAAAGAAGCACAATGCCGCTGACGAGAAGGACATTTCGGTAAAATCGTGACGCAAAATTGAGGTCCTTGTTTTGTTTCCTAACCCATCCTATGGATGATTTTCTGCACTTGTACATATATCTCTTGATTGATATTTTGCAATTTGGCGCAATGAACAAGTTGGCAAACCCTTGAGGTGGACGGGAATGGAATTTGGCAAAACTCGCGGAGTCTGGAGTACGGCGTGCGTATGTGTGTGTGTGCGTATGTGTGTGTGGACGGAATCAGTCGACGTGGGGGATACCATTTCGCCGTAACCTGTTATTTATAGCCAAGCTATAAGAGATAGTGTGCAAATTGCAGGTCTTTACTTTTGGACTTCCCAGCAGCGTAAGTTGACGATGATGTCGTTGAAATGGATCCATCCATGTGATGTGGCTCATAGGCTGGAATCCTGACGCCGCGCGACCCCACCTTCAACCTCGCGAGACACCTCTTTGGATTTGTGATGGACACACAAAGCACCGCTCATCAGTGCTCACATGCATCCTCACCCAAATATTCCAAGTCCACCCATCTGGTCGGGAAAAAAACGACTTGACTTTATTTCAAATCACGAATTCCATTCCGACCCCCAATCATCCTGTCCTGCCGTCCTGGGGGATCCCATGACTGCTTCCCCATCGCGACGTCATCATGGCTCTTCACCAACCCACCTTCATCAACGGGAATGGCCCCGGCGGCGCGGCGGCCTCTACAGCGGATAGCATAATCAAGTCGGATGCTCAGACGCCGTGCATCCAGTGCGGAGATGCGGAATGCTGCTGTATTCCTATTCCGTGCGTGGTGCTGTAGGATTGGTTTCGTGCTTCGTGTGCAGTCGCACCACGGCTCGAGGGGCTTGAATCGTGGCAATGGGAAGGCGCTAATCAATTATTCGCCTGGGGGTTCGGGAGGAGGAGGAGGAGAAAGTATGGGTATGGACGGGTTCTCCGGAGGCGATGCGATGGGGGAAGGGGGGAGAATCACGATATCGGGGACAACATTCTTTTGAAATATGATGGGTATCAATCATTATTTGTGATAATGTCGGCTTGTGGAAGTACATTTCTCGCAAGTCACTGTTGACATCTTGTCCGGTCGGAATGCCATTTTGCTTCAACACGGTCCAGCTTGGAACAATAGAACCCAACTTGGCAACTATTCATTTACCACCACCACATCCGTTCGTGGAGAATCCCAAAATAATCCGGTGCCATCGGCGCCGTCCAAAACTCCGTGCTAATGTTATACCTTGTCGTATGCATACGGTACAACCCCGTGCCCAAACCGGAGCAGCAAAAAAAAAAAAAGGATTGAATCCTCTCACATCCTCATGACGCAAATTCCGCATCGGCAGCAGCCCATATCTCTCTCTCCCACCTCAGGGCCAGCTCTTCCTCCGCGCTCTCCTCATCGATCCTCCCACTGCTGAGCTTCTCCTGTTCTCCCAGTCTCAAGCTTCCCAGACCCTCCAATACCCTCCTCGCCCTATCAACCTGGGTGCGAATCGCCACCGTCTCGCTCCGCGTCTTGTCCAAGTGATTCTGCATCATTGCGATGGCTGACTCCCTCGCTTGATGGGGCCTGTACTCGTTGAGAATGTGATGAATGTTGATGAAGAGCGTGCGCAGGTCTTGAATCTTGGATTCCGCATCGGCTGGGTTTCGGGACAACGTGCCTGAGAGCTCGAGAAAGTTGAGGAGGAGCGACTTGACGAGTTTCTTGAGCTCAAATGCCCGGTCGTAGTGCTTGGCGTCTTTGGAGGCGGGGAGGTTCAGCTTGGGGAGGTTGGCGATGCCTTGGTCTTCGAGGGTGGGCAGTTTGTCGTCGAGCTAGGGGGCCGCGTTAGCAAAGACGGTTTCTGCAGGAGAAGCAACATGGCGGAGACTCATCACCATGTACTGGTCACCGAAGACTCGCCATTGCCCATCGGCTGGCTCCATGGGAGGCTGTAGATTGGTCAATTCCTGTGGCAGACCTGGGATACGGACTGCGGATGCGGATTGGTCGCCGGCACCGGCGAACGAGTTGCGCAGTTCTTCTATACGTGCAACTCGGTCGGGCGTAAAGTCCTTCCAAAAGGAAGGGGGGTTGGGGAACGTTGAGGCAAGCGAGTGCGCCTCTTGCTCGGCCATGGTGAACTCGCACAAGAGAGGGTGGTTGAGCCGGTGGTGCTTCTGACTGCCCTTTCCTCTTGGGAATGTGCCGAGTGCTCGCGACGGAAGTGAGAGGCTGTCGGATACCACCCGGCGTCACAAAATTATCAGGGGACAAATAGTGCTTCTACTGCGCGCGGAGTATTCCCTGAGTTAATATCTACTTACTTCGTACGGACGTACTACGTAGGTATCTGCATAGCTATCGTGAATCCCATCAGAATAAAACACCCTCTGATTACGTAATCCACCCCCCACTCCAACAAGACAGACGACAACCGGGACCTACTCAAGTCCTCAGCTCTATCTAGCACACGAGGGGTGACACAGATGTTATAGGGATGGGACGTTTATTCAGTAAACCAGACGATTGATTGAAGAAGGAGGATTTTATGCGCCCGTGGAATCAGAGGCGCAGCACATACCCGGATGGTATGCGCTCTAGAGTTTGTCCGCGCTGACTAATCTACCCACATATACCTGACGGGCAATATCAGGTGACATCAGCTGCACATCACCTCAACCTTCACTTTGCACTTTCCACTCCGGACAACTTCTCATTTACCAGCTCGATTCTCCTGGCTGTGGAGCCCTCCCCCCATCTCCCAACGGCCGAGGGGCGCATCACGCACATTGTTCAATGGCCACTTGGCCGTAATTCTTCCCCGGTCGTCCCATCCCAAAGCATTGAGGCTCGAACCATCCCATGTCCAAGCTCCCAATTCTCAATTCTCGATCCACGAGGGGAAACCAAAAAAAGCATGTCATCAGATGTGCGCTCCCTCCTGCGCCAGCAGCGAGCAGCTCGGCGCATCAGTCACCCCCATGCCGCATACTCGGACGCCGGCAAATTATTATGCTCTTTATGTCGAGAACAGCTCAAGGCCGAGTCGCTATGGGACACGCATCTTCTCAGTCAGTCTCACAAGGGACACCTTCAGCAGCAGCAGCAGCGTAAAGTCAGTAGTGTAGAATCCTCGCTTCCACTGGACGAAACCAGCAATGGGAGAGTCGCCAAGAGGAAGCTTGATTCGGCAGATACGCTGGAGGACGTGGAGATGAGGGATGCGGTGCGCAGGAAACGAAGCAAATCTGATCTCATGACTCTCGCAGGCTTGCCACTGAACGACGGTGACGGGAAGAGCGAGACCCTCACGCTCGATCAGATTCCCAGTGCTGGCAGCAACAACAGCAAGGAAAGCACAAGGACACCACCTGGTCTGACGCGCACGTTGTCCACGCCCTCGCAGGGCGTCGAGCTGCAGATCCCCTCGCGGCCTGCCACGCCTGCCTATAGAGACGGCGGGTCGACGTCCTCATCGGGAGGATATTTCGGCGCACAATCGCAGAACGGACCGTCTACGCCCGTAGCACCTCGTGCGCCAGCGACCACCACAACGGGAGCAGCTTCGACAACTTCAAAGGCTGATTCTGCCGCTGCCGCACCAGTCGATGAATCAGAATGGGCCGCATTCGAAGCTGACATTGCCGCTGCAACGGTCCCTTACGACCAAGGTGCCGTCATCTCCGCACCAGCAATGACCAATGAAGAAGCCGCCGCCGCCAAGGAAGCAGAAGAGGCGGCTAGTGCGGAGCGAAAACTACAAGTAGATATCGATATTGAAGCTGAAAAGGAAGAGGCGGAGAGGGCGTTGGAAGACGAATTCGACCAGATGAAGGGGCTGGAAGAGCGAGTTGACAAATTAAAGGAAATGAGGGCGGCGTTTCTGAAGAAGAGAAGCGAGAGCATAAGCCGCGATGGAGTACAGACACCGGTTTTGGAGGTTTCAAATGGTGTGGTCGACAACGACGACGACGACGACGATGAGGATGAGGATGATTGGGATTCGTTTCGGTTCCGGCGGTGAGAACGCTTCTACTTTTTTCCCCCCTTTCTTTTTTATACATGCTCCTTGGAAAGGAGGGGGGCAGATAGAAGAAGTCATCTTAATTTTGGGCCTGTGTGCGATATTGGCTACAGCCCCAAGATGTGGTTGCATTGATGGGGGTGTTCGCTCTGGTTCGGGCTGTACATTATTTGCATAGCGTGTGTGTACACAAATACGTGAGCTGGATATACCCTGTACATGAGGGTTTGGCATTCGGCGTTGTTGATGGCGATTCAAAAGTATAACAGTTTCACAAGTGTACTTCTCCATCCCATGCGTCAATATTACGACGAATATATTTGCAGCATATGCAGCGCTAGTTTATGTCTGTTCCTGGAACATGCAATGCAAAGAAAGTAAGTGCACTTCTCGCACCTACTTTGGAGCTGGAAACAAGTTTTCATCGCCATCTAAATACTATTATTGTGCATAAGCTCGTCGTTCGCAGGGTATCACTATCTCGAGAGATAAAGTATTGCCATGAGATTACTACGTATGCTGTGTAGATATCGCGCAGAACAATCCGACCGTTGTGCAGACATGGACTCTGGAGTCCTTGCCTGAGTGCATCGCGGACAAACAAGAAAGAAAGTGATCGTCCGACATATATCGATGATAGACAAAGCCGGCCGCGCGGCCGCCCTTCCCTAATCACCGGGAAAATGCAAATCAAAGAGTTTCTACCCATCTATTGGACTGACGGAGAGCCTCGATCATGCACATGTACGTGCCTGGCCGATCGTGCAATAACTTGACTTGAGGCGGTGTTCAGCGCCTTTTTCGCCTTACTTAGACAAGAGGCAGCGCATCTCCGCGGCCAACCCGCTCCCAAAACTTGGTAAGCCTCCACACACGACCAATTCCCCGACTCTCATGCCATCGCCTCAGCTGTTCCTCCCTCTCCCTCACCTCGCCTTTCCACTTGCCGGCAATCCAGCGTCTCAGACCATCTTTGACCCTTTCCTTTTCAATTGCCCTGCGCTTCGCTACCAAGCCTGGGGCAACATGGACGGAGCTCATGCCGGGAACACATTCTTTCGGCAAAACGCATCGTTCCACGAGAACTTCGGCAGGTGGACGAGAAGCAAGTCTTCTTGAGAGACGGATCGAGATTAAGGACCAAGCCAGACGGCGGGATACGACTGAAGTATGTGTAAGAAAGATAGAGCGAGCTATCAGATCAGCTACGGTGGGACGAGCCGGGGACGAGAGCAAAGGGGGTAGCACATGGCGAGTACGTTGAAGTCGATAGTGGTGAAGAATGGGAGAAAGCGAGAGTCCTCGAAGGAGATGGTTCGCCTGTTATATTTGTAAGTACTCGTCGCTAAATTATGAAAGTTGGGAAAAGATAATAGCAGCCTTCTTCCACGCGAGTTGAAAATTCAGCGCCATAAACAGCCATTGAACAATGAAACGCGTCAGACCCCCGATAGAAGGAGACGAAAGAGAATGAACGAGAAACACTGAAAAGCTCATGACGTGGTATATACGACGAATCGTGACAAACTTACCCTTGACGTAGCTAATAAGTCGCTCACGTCCAGAAAACCAAGAACGTGTAGCAAGACCTCATTGGGGAGACATTCTAGCGAACCGGGACTTCCCGGAGAAGGTTCGAGCACGTTTGAATGCCTGACTCGATCGTCAGTGGGCTTCCAAGCATGGCCGTAGGAAGATTTGTCATCCCCGTCAAAAGAGCAGAGCAGCAGATAGTCTTCTTTGGCCATCACCGTCACCGCCATCTCAAGCGAGTCAGTATCAACAGTTGAGAAAGGTTGGGAATCAGCGGCCACTGGTAATATTGACTGTTTAGGACGAGCCAGCTCATCATCCACGGAATGGGGCGAGGAGGCCACGGCTTCCTCTTTTTGGACACCCTCATGCGCTGACGAGGCTGTAGAACGCGGCAGCGAGGCTATGCCAAATTGGAAGTGGTTTTTGAGCTGGCCAATGTGATGAATCGCAGGGCGCGCTGGATGCATGATGACGAGAACAGAGATCAAAAGACGGGTTGTCCACGCGGGACTCCGTAGACCCCGGCAGTAGATGGGTGAATATGCCACCTTATGGACCAGGGCCCATTCTAGTAGCACGCGGAACTAATAAGGCCCGGCGCGCTATAAACGTGCAAAAATATGGCAACAGCGGAAGAGATCCTGGGCGGCTGATTTGAGATGAGAACAGCTTGTAGCAGCAACAGCTTCGATCCGGCGACTTCGGGGTCCGTTTGGAAGGCCGACGTACTCCGTATGCCCGACCCCCCTCCAAAAAAAAAAGAAGAAAAAAATGAAATGTCCGGAGAGAGGTCGATATTATCAAGTTCCAGGAAGACTAAATGGTCGGTTTGACATGAGCGCTAAGCTTTTCTCTGTTGTCAAGCGATGTGAGCCGAAAAGAGCCAAAGGTTCAACGGACAGGTCGGTCCAGACAGCCTGCCTGGAGCGCGCCAGACCATCGGCTTCCCCAGGATAGTTGGGCGAGCCCGCAGGATGCAGGAAGCGAGCAACGCCTTTCACCGCAAGAGAGTTGACGATGATAGCCTGGCAGAATGTATCTGGGCCCTTCAAGGCACGCTGTTCGTTGGAGGAAGTCTTTGACGGGACTACCAAACACCCGAGGTGTACACAAAAAAACCTGAGGTGGTCGCGAAAGCTGGCCGGGCTTGAAACGGAAAGCGCGACGGCCCAGTTCTTGCCCTCGTGACCTGCCTCGTTTCAGCCTCCCTTACAAAATCAGGGAAAGCGGAGCTTTGCCTGCGTTTTGCGTGCAAGACAAAGGCAAGAGTGTAGAGCATAGCTTCCTGCTTTTCCTTTATTAAAATAAGGCCATCCTATAGAAATATTTCTTCTAATTAGTCAGATGTGAAATACTCTTCGGCGACTACTTGATAACTTTTTCTGCCTCCCTTGACCGCCTAACTGCTTTTTGGGGGCAATTGGGGGCGGTTGGGGGCGGTTGGGGGCTAACGAGGAGGCCCGCCGCAGGGCCTCCGGCGGGAATAGAAAAGCTCGAACGTCTGAAGATTTTATCAGTCAAATCGTTAGTCAAAAAGTCAGTTGAATCGTCAGTTAACTCGTCCTGCAGTCAAAAAGTCAGTCGGTAAAAAAAACGTAAGTTGACCCAGGCGGATACCGAAGCTTTCCCTACGCCTTCTGTTCATCTTCATTCCTGAATCCTAACTAAAATCGTGACATAAGGGCACTTGTATAGTAACTAAAGCTAACTAAGCCCAAGTATGTTCTATACAAGTTATATATAGCTAGTAGTTTGCTAGTGTTATATAAACCTAGCCTTAGGGCGTAGCATACTCTAGGGCGCACGTATGTGTTAGGAGCGGGGCCTCACACTCATACTAGCAGTAACTACTCCGTGAGAATCTAGCCTTCACTTACTATAACCACCCTACACCAAGGTCATAATAAGTATAGCTCTAGTAAGCAAGAAAACACAGCTCCAGACAGCAACGCTCTAGATTGACATGTATGAAAAGGCATTATCCAACTCTTCTTTTACTATACAAACAAGAGGTCACATGCTTCTCTTTTATAAAAAGAGCCAAAGCTCTTCGGACAAGCTAAAGTTATATGCATTATATACACATGTATATAAACATTCCTGCGCGCATTCCTAAGCTTGCTTAGTCCAGTCACATACGCTGCATCCAGTCACCGGGCAGCCCTTTGTCGTGTCTGAAGCGCCGCGGGTGGCAGTCGTGATCGCTTCGTCGGCAGCGGGGGCTCACGGACAAACAACGAGGCCGAAGGCAAGGAGACGAGTGCCATGGCTCCGAGTCCAGAGTCCGGTCTGGTTCCTCCTCTTTCTCAGTCAACGTCAGCCTCTCGGCAAATCATGGGAGGTGTGCCGTGGCGGCTGCCATAAGGGAAGCAATCTGTTCCGTCATCCGTCCCAATTTCAGCCGCCGTGTCCCACTGACCGCCATTCTTTGTCGTCGCCTGCGAGTTGCGATCATTGTCAATGTCAATGTCACAGGCAGAAGTCCCGGACTCTACATGTTCACACGTCCATCGCCCCAGTTTCCTCGTGTTGTCGGACGACCTCTAGTGTGCTGTACATACACGCCATCGACCATCAGGCATCAGCTCCTGGTTCGACAACAAGGCCACTTGGCTGTGATTGAGCAGGACTTCTCGGCATTTTGCGTTTTTTAGTGAGAACAATTGAAGTATGCGTCACGTCAGCAGACCCTCGCCGTTGTAAAGCAACTCCCAAGTACCTACCGACTACTACCTACTCCCTAGTCGACCTTGGTCTGCAAGATTGACCCGCACTAATACAAAACAATGGATAAAGCTTTACCATGCAGAGTACGGAGTAGAGGCAGCAAACATGCGCCGAGTCCTGCGGCCTCTCCAGTGACCGTGAGTCCCTTTCGGGCCCATTGGTGAACTGGAGCCTCAGCCTTAGCCCTAGCCCAGGATTCGACCATGCTGACATCCCGACAATGTTGCGGCCGGTGGCTTGAAGTCGACTTGATCTTCAGACCCCTCTCCGTATGTTAAGAAAAAAAGCCATTCGGTATCATGTGGTTGACTCGCAACTTTCCAGGGTTCTTCGTATGTCACACGCGCAGACTTTGTCCCCCCCTTCCCCTTTCTCTGCCGCGGGCACGGATTTGGCAGCTTCGTGCTCCGTAGTCGACGTTTCTACTTCCGAATGACGACTGCTCCATCCAAGCAAAGTGGAGCGAGCGATCCTTTCCACATGGTTTCACTACTCCGTACGGACGTACAAAGAGAAGTCATGACACAGCAGGCAACGGCTCAACCCTTTTCTTCTTCTTCCCACGGTGTATAACCCTGAGGTGTAGGTGAGACACGCTTCTCGGATGTTCCCCGTCGCCGCAGCCAATGCTTGAAGTTGCGGCCAGTCCTTGCATCTTTGATCTCTCTCTCCCCCCCCTGAAATTATGGTCGGGCGACGCCACAGTGCATCATGCCATTGTCTCATCATGATGAGCGAGCATTTTTGGTTTTGCTGAAATCGTTGACATCAAGTCATGACCGCGGAGCTTCAGCTCGGGCCATATGGCTTGGTAGAGTAAGACAGACGTAACCATGACTATACATACGTCACTGGAACACATACGCTTGATGCCGCATTCCTTTCGACGCTTCCAGATACACCTGCATTGGCTTTCGAGGGCTGCCTAACAAACATTCATCGTTGTTAATACTTTTTTTGGGCATAAAAAAAGGTAGTTGGGGGGCGCGATAGGGGTGTAGGCGTGGAGGTGACTAACGAGTATGGTTCGCACCTAAAGATGCTCTCATCAGCTCGCGTTTGTGTGGTTTTATTGTCAGTAAAGATCTTCACAGAGGAGAGCATTAAGAAGAAGAGCCCCCTTCTCCCCCTCTCCCAGTTCATAGGTCGTCCATTTTCTCCGATAGTTTGGCATAGCTGGAGATGGTTGCAACAGCTCCACGAATTGTTAAAAACCCTCGATCGAAGACCATGGTATCGCTCCAGTCTTGGCCATTCGTACTTCCTGTTGCGGTCTGATATCTGCCTTGTGTCCAGTGTTGTGGCTCTTTGCATTGCACCAAGTCCATCTCACTGAGGAGGCTCAGATCTATCTCATGCACAGATCCGCGCTGGGTTTTGGCGAGTACAATCATGGTGTGGTGTAATTGGTGTAATAGCCTCTTTCCGGAGTGAGTCCGATGCGGCGTCTCATCCAGGGGTCAGGTCAGGCAAGGGTCAGGCAAATGCAGAAGATCAAAGTGGTGTGCTCATCAACAACATGACCGGCGAATTGCGACCAAATTGTCGTCTGGTGCAACCCGCGACGCCCTACCCTACTAGTGCCGGCGCCCAAATGCCGCGTACCACGAGAAAGCAGCCGTGCTTGGTTGATGCCACCGAACTATCTCACATGTCCTGGCGTGGTTGTGTCTACGGAGTAGACGTAAGCAATCGTCAACGTCAACGGGTCTTTTGAGCCAGACCGTTTTAGCTTTTAGCCAGTGCTGTTGATCCTTACCATAATCTCGATTAGTCCGGGACGGGCCGGCGGAGACCAGGTCAGTCATTTCCGTCCTTGACTGAAACGGCCCGCTGGAGAAGCGCTTGGCTTGCGCGGCTTGGTCTTACTTGGCTCAACCTGCCATGACGCTGGCCAACAACGTCTTCGCAATCTCCAGTCTCCAATCCCCAACCCCGACCCCTGAGACCCCCATCCCCTCCCCGGGGTGTGCCGGGGTGCGCCCTCCCTGTCTCGACAGCCCGATAGAGCCTCCAAGTCCCGCCGGGGGTCGCAATGTGACTAAAATGTCACGGCCAAGTGCTGCGGTGCTCTGGTGCTCTGGTGCTCTGGTGCTCTGATGCTCTGGTGCTCTGGTGCCGTGGTGCTGTGGCCTCGAGACTTTCCATTTCCGACATGTGCCGACGCCATTGATGATGATGATGGCACGGCGTCCCATGCGCTTGCATATGTACTGCGTAGTGCTGGTGGTGCTGGACTGATTCTCTGTGCAGTGTGGCCCGGCAGCTGGTACAGTCTCTGTCATTTATTCTCCGTGTGTAATAACGTATTGCCTTCCTCTCGCGTCAAGACTCGACACTCATCAGTGACTATCCATCGGGCCCGAAAATGCATTTTTGTCGGTTTATCGGTCGCGTATCCGATTCCTCGGGCATGAACACAGGCGCGCAAAGCTCTCCTGCGCAATGATCCCAGTATCGGCATATTAGGTCGTTTTTCTGGCCCGGGAGAATACCCGGATATCGAAAAAGAAAGCCGAGGGACTGTTGTTGATTTGCGATTGGGACTGTGCACTTTTTCTGTACCTGCTAGTCGCCCTTTTCCAGGACCTGTCTCAGCATGCCGTGACAATGAGGCTCTCGACCTGACGCTGGCAGGGGAATGGTAATGACAGTCTTCGACTGCTTGAATAATATATCCAGATCTTAGGGTCGCTTATGACTACAGCCATTGTCTTCATTGGATCCTTTTTTCGAGACGACCATGTTTCCAGATGTTCATGGCCATTCATGATCCGACAGAAAAACCGGGCGTTGCCCACAACGTATTGACTCGACGATTTGAGCGGTGAATGTGTGTATTATTTGGTCAGTCCCAAACAATAGGCATGGACAGTTTCTCCTCGCGAGCCGGGACGTTTGTGTGGGTATGAACTCGCTCTTTTCCGGGCAGGCCCTGTCATCAGGCCAGGGCAGATACACCACTTGTGCGGTGGCCATTCAAATCAAACCACTCACTGTTTCCTCAGCCTCAACCTACTGATCCAAGTCTCTCCACCTCCACAGTGAGAGGAGGGGGCCGTCGTATCTGCCCCTGGCTGCAGAGTGCCGCGGTTTTGTAATCACAGTTGCCTCCTCGCCGCTCGGTGGTGGTGTACACTGCAGACCCCATTCTATACATACGCCAGGCCCCAAGCCTTGTACATCCTTTGGACACCCGCTAATTCAGTCTGAGACAGGAGTGCCTATCGGTCCATTCCGGTAGATTTGCCCGTGGAGTCGCCTTACACTTCTCTCCACCGCAACGACCAGGCCGAATAAGCTAGCAGATGGATGCAAACGGCGAATGTCCCAGCAAGGATGACCTATTCAAGGTATAAACGGCAACAGGATGAAAGTCGTGACGAAGGACACATAATTTTCAAGGGTGCCCACTCTTTTTCGGCGCAGTTCGTAGCCGGCGGCAATCCCTTTTTCTCCCCCTCCTCTTGTTGCGTCTTGGCCTCGTTCCAAAGGGCCGCGGACACATTGACAAGACCTAGCTTCTTTGCTATCCCACCCCTCCTCCATCTCTTTCAATAGTCTTGGAGCGAAACTTTGGCGTTGGGCCAAGTCAAGGGCCGTCTGAAACTCTCTCCCCTGTTCCCGTATTCCTTGTCAGAGTTCTTATTGGTGTCGGCCAGCAGTGCTCTACCATACGGCATGCGTCTTCCAAGGTCAGCACATTCATGTGAGGCGAGAACCATGCATGTATGGGGAACCGAGAACAGTTAGTTGTTCCGTCTGCATTTCCACCTGCGTCTCACCCGTCTTGGCCATTGGGAGCAGACATCTCTCTCCTTGATTAGCTCATATCTTGGTAAGGCTGACTCTTCGAATGTGCAAAAGAAACCACCGTAGAGAGAGGCTCGGCTTTGCGAGCCATCTTCTTACGCCGGAAAAAGGGTTGGGGTTTTAGTATCGGAAAGGCTCTGAAGGGGTCGTGAAGGGGTCGTGAAGGAGACCGGGCCTGTCGAGAAGTACCGCAGCAGTGACATATGTGGTGACCAGCACTGACTGCCGACAAATATGCACGTCAGCCGTCGCCGTTCCGGTGCAACCAAATGCCCATATCTAGAACAGCACATTCTGAAAAGAGCTTCAGGAGTGAGCCAAGTCGCTAGGCTCATCACTTTGATACAAGTCCAAGGCGGGGGAATGAATTGACGGTACCTTGACAAACCAAGGCTTTCAGCCTCATCAAGACAACTTCGGAGGCTTAGTTCTGTGTACAGCTGCTTAGATTGATCTTCTACGCCCCTTACTCGGACAAGGAGAAAAAAAAAAGAAGAGAAAGAAAAACTCCCATGCAAATCGTCGTCGATCGGAGGAGGAGGAAACACAGCACAGAATGAAAGTTTAGGGAGGGATGAAGTTGTGCAACAAGGGGATGAGGATGAGTGCCCAGGTTGGCCAGACCATTTGGGATTCATGAAATCTGCAGCGGCACCAACACCGCGAACAGGCACGAGGTGTGTCCAGGGGCTGGTCAAGCGAACCATTACCCCAGTTTACACCGATCTTCGCATTTCAACTTGGTGCTCGACGAGCTCGTGCTTTCTTGGCTGCTAGCACTCGTCCGTCCTTGGGACGAACCACCAACCCCCACACGGCCGCAGATCTGGTCGCCATTTGTTGTGGCCGAAGGGGAAGAGAGGCCCGTGGAAAAACCTGCAGCGGAAAGAACACGTGGAATACTGAAAATGGCATGGTCAGAGGCGGGCCATGCATTCATTATAAGTACACCCACAAGCGTGCTTCTGCAACTAGAATGAGATCAGGAGCAAAATGTCAATGCCCAATCATGATATGTGTGCCACAGCATCCATGGTCAACTTGCCGCAAGACGTGAGAGGCTGTGGAACCAGGTGTTGATCCCCTTCCCAACTTTATTATTAATGTGAACTTGGACCAGAAGTCGGCTCTCCTGGAAGCGGCCTAAATCCCCCCCCCCCAAGAGGGCACAACCCCGGTGTTCTTTTCTCATTTCAGTGGGGGAGGGGAGAAGAGGCCTTCCTTCCGCCCCCGTTGACCTTGGAGGCCTACTATTGAGGCCCGATCAACGTGGCATGTAGACAGCGCGTCTTTTTCACAACTGCTGGCAGCTTCAAGTTAGTCCGCCCACTCTTTCAGTACCAGGGCCGTTTGGGAAGAGACATGGACTTGTCCGGCGCAGAGCATTGGGCAACTCGAGGCACTCGAGGAGGCGAGCGAGTTCTGGGCTCGTCTGGGCTCGCCGGAAGGTAGCACTTGGTGGCAGCAGGGTCCTGTAAAATGGTGATAGAGCTTGATGTTCTCGCCCCAATCACCGCATCTCAGCCAGAAACTTGCCACGCTGCTTGCCGTCAGGGGGTGTCCAGAGGTGCCTGTGGAGGGGGGTCGCGAGGGGGCGTGTATGCTGTGCATTACGATGGGTGCAGTGTATGGGGCAAAAAGGTAAGGATACCCAATCCACGTATCAAAGCCTCTTTATCCCGCAGGAAGCAAGCAACATGACAGTGAAGATGATGTTGGCTGGCATGCGTGGAATGTACTTGTCGCTCACGGAATAGTCCCACTGTGGTCAAGTAAAAGAGAGCATGACATGGAAGGAAGACGGGGCGAAGGATGGAAGGGACAACAACCGTGATTGAACGGGTATAAGTTAGCATGCGTGTCCCCTTTCACCAAGCCCAGTTGATTAGCCTGCACAGCTCTATCAAGGTCGTTGGTCTGATACAACGTCGTTCTCGATTACCCGACTCACGGAGGTGGCCCAAAGAGGGGCAGGAAGAGGAAGCACCAAAGACCAGCCACAGAATCGTGAACCAGCTATAATCGCATCGCATCATATCGTATCGTATCGTATCGGCTCGACTCAATTCTACTCGACATCAAAACCGAGAGGACGGGGGATTTCTGCGTCACGCACTTACCGTAGGCCGAATACAAGTGACAGTGTGACGCGTAACCTGCATTGACGGGGCTGAAGAAAATTCGGTAAGTAAGTGATGTTTTTCTAGCAATTTTGTTCCAACAGTGGAGAAGACGGGGGGGGGGGCCAAAATCAGCAATCCTTGGACTAAGCGTCGCCCAAGGCTAGATAGGAGATGAGGCAAAATGGTCGCCGTTGGTTCTCTTCGAAGGCCGGGAAACCGTTGGGGTAGCGTCTCCATTTGCAGGCTCGCTGGCTGACGAAAGGTTGCCGGTTCTGCAGCTTTTTCTCCTCCCTCACCTCGGCCCATTGTGTACCGCTGGCCGATGCTTCGACCATGTGCTACTTTGAACAGACACGCTGGAGCTGCGGTTATTGGCGCTGGGGACACTTCCGCCAGCAATGCAACAAGGAATATCGAATGGGCGAGACGTGTGGACTCAAGCTGGTGTATGAGACCAAGGTAGAGAGGGACGTGTGTAAGCTGTGCCACGACATGGAGAAGAAGCAGCGTCGCTATGACAAGATGTACCGGGATGTACAGCGCTGGCAGCGGGAGGGGAACAGGAATGCCACGATAGAACGTACTTGTGGCGAGATGCAAGATGTATCTGGGCAAATCTACCGAATGCGCGAAGAGCACGAACACAGACTACAGTCGCTAGGCCAGGTATGACATATCCTCGTCCTCGTCCTCGTTCTCGTCCTCATCCTCGTCCTCATGCTCATGCTCATGCTCATTCTCATTCTCATTCTCATCATCGTTTCCGTCCTCGTCCCATCTATGTTTCCATACGCACACCCATCCCTGTCTTTACCTCCTTCCTCTATGTTCCCACCCCTCAGTCCTGTTTGGAATAGCGAGGAATAGCGAGGAAGGAGCAAGGAGCAAAGCTGTAGGGCAGGAGCGTGAGAGGGGACATGGACAAATTGGGTGTCAAACGACGTCAGAGAGAGGGGCGCCTTCCAGAAGCATTGGGGGCAGAATGGAATTGTGACTAATGGTTGGACTGTATGCAGTGACAGGATCATGGGCATGGACATGGGGGAAGGAGAGGGGGGCGGGCAACCGAATACTGAAAAAAAGGCACAATGGTTCGACGAATGGTGCAATGTGAAGCGAACCGCGCTACCGAACTCGAACGGAGCCGACAGGTCCGAACAAGAATGCGAGCGGAAGGAACGAGGGACAAGGAATAAAGGACGTGTACTTCAAGAGGGTTTGAGGACACGATCAAGCCAGAGGCCATCTCCGATCTCGGAACAGGTTGCAATCGACCTCACTTATCCCGTTTTGTTGGGAACATTGCATCAGCGACGTTTTGCTTCCACTTCGACGGCAAATGAGATTGTGGGAAGCTCTGCAGCGTCAGAGAAGGAGGAAAGAGGAAACGGCAGAAACGCGGTGGATCGGAACCAGCGTCTTGCTCGTGTGCGCACTGAGTGGGCTCTCCTTGCATTTTTTTTTCCCGTCAACGGCGTTGGGCGGTCAAATTTTCGTTGTCATTTTCTCATGACCAGTGTGCCCGTTTCACGTTGCCTGCATTTTTTAGAACGCTCTTATTCAACGGTGAATAGATTACCTATATAATGGCGACCACGGAGCAGTGTCCGCTTCATAAGTCAAAGTGCTTAATCTTAATACCTCGCAGGTAGATTCCCCAGAACTTCTTTACGGATGTCGGGGTCGGCATTGGCATCGGCATGGGCAAATTGTCCCATAGAAAGACAAAGGGTCGTGAGTGGGCCGGCCGTGGCAAAGGTTCAACTGAAAGTTGAGCTTCGGGATACATCTTTCGGGTGTCAAGGATGAAAAAACAAGCATGGGGAGTGGCATAGCAGAGTAGCGGTGGCTCGCTCCGGGTCGACGGGTCGACAGGTCGTCGGGAAGCAGACGACGGCTTGCAGCACTGCTTTCGGGGACGTCGGTTATAACAAGTCGAAAAACAGGCTTCTAGCATCCATCCACTCTTCTTCTTCAGTAGGTAGGCAGGGAGATTTGGAGCAAACACAATTCGAATTTGCATGTGTTGTGCGTGCGTGCCTTGTTCTCGCTTATCGGAAGTTCGAACCCTACCTATGTACGGCTTGGTCTTTGCTAACGTGATCCAGGACCCAAGATGTTCGTCGACGGGTGCAGGCATGCAATTTGCACGATATACGTAGTTTCTGGTGTACGCAACGTCCCGCCATGTCGGTATTTGGAAAGATCTAGCACCAATCTGGTTCCAAACTCGATCATCATGCAGAAATACGCAGCCGCGGCCGTGAACGGCAGGCTTGCGTAGACGGATTCAGGTACCGTGACGGCCAGGTGACGCGTGAAGCATGGAGACGTTGCTGCGGGCTGGCTGCGTGAGATGTGGAGCGCTTGGACAAATCCATCTTGTGACAGGGTCAGTCAGTTGGTTGCCATGGCTAAATGCTATTCCGCAAGAGAGGGCATGAGATGGTCCACAGTCTGTTCGTTGCCGGAATTTGAGGGCGCAGTTTGGCGACGTTGCCCGCAACCTTGTCCGCAACGCCTTGTCGTAAGTGAGCACGGCAGCGATGACCCATGACCGACTTATTACGTGACCACTGGCCTACGCCGGCCGGTCTATTGCCGACGAACAGATATTGGATACCCCTTTGGATACCCAAGAACAGGTGAGTCGAAGCAGTCTTTCATCACTGTGCGCGTCGTCCCGGTGGCTTGGAGAGAAGTGCGGCAGGATCCTTGCTTGCCGCCCCTCACTGGGACCTGGGAACTAAAGAAGCGGTGCGAGCCGAAAACGGAGAAAGCCAATAGTCAATTCAGTTCGACAGGCAGTGGCTTTCGAACATCGATTTCCAGGGCTAGCGAAACTCCACCAGCAAGCGGCGCACGTGTTTGATGCTCAATGGATATCGTGCAAAGTAAAATTGGGTTGCCGTCTTGTTGTCCGCGTGGATCCCTGCGACTTAGCGTCGGGCGCGCGACTCGAATTTGCGCAGCTCCCGGGAGAGCTGGGGTGTTGCTTGTCGAACAATAAAAGTATCGGCTGGTGTGCTCTATCTTTTATCGTGTTGATGTGCTGCCTCTTGACGAAGATATTTTTTTGTTTTAAGAGGAAAAAGAAAAATAGAGAGTTCAATCCATTCTTCTCTTGATTCATATCTTGAACTGCTTTTGTACAGGTTTCCTCCTTGCGCATCATATTAAACAAATGGAAGTACCATGAGGTCGACTCGTTCTCTACCGGCAAGGCCATTGCCAATAAAAAGAGTTCAAAAAGAGTCTGCGTTGATAAACACAAGATGAGGGGGTATACCGAAAAGGAAGAGGAAGAGGCAGATGCTTTAGAAAAGAAAAGAGGAGAGTCGGGCGATAACAGCAAGAATTCGGGAACTCGCTGTTGTTTTTTCGAGAACCATGGAAGACATTTGTACAAACTGCCGTTCTCGGATCACTGAATGCCTGCTGGGCAAGTGCTCTGACCTCGTCCAATATGCGTAACAATGGCCTGTGGGTATGATATTTCCTAACGACATGCCCCCTTTACAGTTATGCCAAGTAGTGAAAACCGAAGGTGTATGGGAACTTAATGGTACAGACGATGAGCTCGTGGACTCGTCATTTTTCTTTTTGGCTAGTCGCCGTGCATTCGTCATTTCATTGCGGCGGCGGCATCGGCAAACGTACCCACGAGCGGACCGCTGTTTTCATCGTCCAATGTTTTGATGCTTGCCGATCGATTGCTCTGTATTTCTAGGCTGTCGTCGTCGTCGGTGAGCCAATCTACCTTGATATCATGTGCAGTATCGTCCTCCTCGGCGCTCAGTTTGGATACTAGATGCTGATAACGAGCAACTCTGGCACCTTGTCCAGCGTAGGCGAAAGGGGTGGAGGTGCCGACGAGGCCGGAGGCGTCGTGGGGTCCGATTTCAAACACGTCTACCATGTTACTGATCCACGTGTTAGCAATAAAGTTACTGCGCTCTTGCGAAAGATGCACGAACTTTGACGTTTTGGCGATTACTCGTTGTAGCGCCTCGTGCTCGCGTTGAGCTTCGACTGTGTAGTCGCCACCCATGCTCTGGTCATTGAAGCTCCCATACTGCATCCCATGGCCATCATCATACAATAGGCGATTTTCCTCGCTCTTGAAGAATCATTAGCGACGACAAACAATAGTTGAAAGGCAAACCAGAAGCGATGATTACCTCTTCGTAAACGTCCTTATCGCGCCGGCCGAGGCACGATTGGCATATTCCCATTTTAAGAAACGACAGAAAGTATGAGGTTCGATGCCGCGTAGAGGCTCTATTATAGCATGATATACACGCTCACATCACCGGTATTATGCTCGGCGTCTATGTGATCTCGTAGAGCTCGACACTAACGTGATGCTTTGAGGATGGAGCTCCCAAGCAAGCGCACCGCACCACTCTGAGCAATGTGGGTCGTGCTTGCAAACGGCATGACCCGGGAAAATCACGGCCCGCGGTGCATTTCCACTTTATCAAACCATCAATCTCCAAACAAGTCTAATAAGCAACCATTCACAGCACCACACCAGTACTAAATACGACACGAATCATCTTCAAAGCGTCCAGATCCTTTCATCACGTCTGCTGCATTCTCGGGTCCTTTCTCAGCTTCAAAGGCATGGAATACAGATACTTCCCGAGTGTTTTGCGTCATTTGACTCATCCCTGATCAAAGCTGCCCTTGGCCCCGCTAGAAGGGCAAAGCCAGGCTAACATCATGGTGACCTCCTTTATCTGTATTGTGTCGATATTACTCTATAGTCATCCCTCCGCGCATATGTGAAACCGATGCTGAAGATGAGTGCCAACAGAAAAATTCCGTCTTGTCATTTTATACGTCCAGGCGTTCATGGAGAAGGGGCCTTGCGAGCTCCTTTGGATTGACATTGCATTCTTGTCTGGGTTACTTATCGTGGCAAGATTGATACATGGGTCAAAGTCTATTGACGTGCTCTTGCCAGCTTGATGGTCTAGAAGTAACTCGAGGTAAGATAAAAGGAGGCCAAAGTCGCTCTTATCCAACGATCCATCATCAGTCACCACATCGCATCACAAAGCATCACAAAGCATCATCGTTGTCCTACAAGTGACCATCGCGCAGCGTTCTGAGCCGAGCCTCAATCCCCCCCCCGTCACTCCTGTTTGCCTCGTTCTCTAGCAACAGCCGACTTTCTTCTATCCTTTTGCTTCCAGTCTGCCAACTGACCACAGTCGCCATGCTTCGTGCTTTTCCCTGGACCGTGCTGGCGCTGGCGCCTTTGACTCAAGCTCGCTTCGGTCGACTTTCACCACGCGAGAGCTCGAATGAATGCTGTCCTTGCCCAGCACCTGGACAACTGAACCACGGCGACGGTGTTGTTACCGTTACACAGCCTGCCCAGACTGTATATGTCAGTCAGGCACAGGAATCCCCGAAGCATACAGTGACTGTTGAGCGGACAGTCACTGCAGAGCCTCACACCGTCTACGTCACACAGCCCAACAACACTCCATCAAATGCACCGTCAGGTGGCAATGAAATTGTGGTCACCGTTTCGCCACAACCGCAGCCTCCTCAGCAGGCTGGGCCAAAAACCGTCACCGTGATAAATGGGGACAGTCAAGCACCACAGCAGCAGCCTCAGTCGCCTCAGACTGTCACCGATGTCAACGTAAATACGCAGCCTGAGCCAGTTACCAAGACGGTTCTACCTGAAGATCCCAAGGAAGCTTCGGGGCCCAAGACGGTGACAGTAAATGCAAACCAGCCGGCCAAGATGGTCTCAGTAGTTACAGTAACGCAGGGAGGGTCATCCTCGCAAACGCAGCAGCAGCAGCCCCCGAGTGCAGTCACCGTCACTGCGAGCCCTGCGCCTCCGCTTGCCGCCAATATTGCGGCTGCCCAGCCTGAGGGACCTAAGACTGTCGTTGTTACGATCAAGCCAGACTCGTCGTCGGCGCAGGCGGCTGCCGTTACAGCTCCTCCGCAAACCCAAACGATTGTGCAAAACGTTGATCACTATTCCACGTTGACCAAGACAGTCGCTGGCGGAGGCGGTGACAATATTGAAATTATCATTATAAACATCTACACTGGCGAGACATCTTGCAAGAAGAAGCACAGCGGCAAGTCTTGCCATGCCGGCGGCCACCAGTACCTGCCTCCTGCTGCAACTGGCTCATCGAAAATCCCATGCCCCTCCGTCAATGCTACCACCAGCGTCGCGACTGCTTACAACACAGTGCTCGTCACTCTCCCACCAGGCAACAGTACAGGCGCTGCGCAGCCCACGGGCTCCAAAGGCTTCGAGGCGGTCATGGGCAAGAAGCCACGGGCCCCTATATCGATGCGGAAGTGGTAGAGCACCGGAGCATTGATTCTTCAGAACAAATCGTTGAAGTACAAAGTAGAAAGTGATTATATGATTACGATATAAGCCGGGGGGTGAGGAGAAAACTGACCAACTTGAAATAATTGTGCGAAAGCATGTACTGTATAGGCTACTATCTGTCTATTAAAACTCTTATTCTATTTTTTTTTTACTTATTGTTTAGCTTTAATTCATAATACACATCTTGGCTCATAGTCGATGCATTCGCTCCACGGCCAGACCTCATGTTTGGGGAGGTTGCTCCACGCAATCTTGTTGGTTTCACTGGTGAGAAATGTTAGACAGTGATTTTGTAGGCTAGTGAGACGAGTTAAAGGCAATGCAGAGTTAACGTGGTCGTGTCGTAATCCTATGGTGAAAGAAAAGGGGCCGACGTACTTTCCAACAGCAAGAACAGCCTGCACGGTAATGTTCGTGATGGTCATGCCCTTGGCTCGGAGATGGAAAGGGAGAAATCCAAGACAATACGCGACAAGCAGACCAGAGAAAGCAATGTCGTACAAGGTGCGAAAGAGCCAGACAAAGACAATCCGGGCGTACCCAGAGCCAAGTATTTGTGTAGGCCGTGCCGCCGCGGTGTTGGCTGTGTGGAAATATCAAGAGTTCTCGTAGATGGCACCGGTGATGGTCCAGCAGATGAATCATGACCACGCCGGAGATGGCAGCGGCTTTCCTCGGGGAGCGATCAGCTTGAATGTGTGTCCTTGACCGCACGGCACTGGCTCTCGTCGCGTCCGCCATGGTGCTTGGCGAGAACTGCGAGAGCCTGCTCGGATTCGTTTGTCCTTGTTTACGAGGAACTGAGGAGACTCGGGGATCCACCAGATGCCGACAAAGCTGGTTTGATACAAGATGCTTGGCTGCCCGAATTTATCGGCATCATGGGCGCAGGGAAAGCTTCGGTATCCGCCCGCTTCCGTTTCTTCTTTGCCAACCGACGATTTGACGATTGGACTGACTCGCCTTGCTACAACGCAAAACGCAGGCAAAGCTCCGCTTTCCCTGACAACTTTCAACAGACAAGGGCTACTGTATCGCTTATATTCTCTCCGTCCTATGATGACTTTCGCGAGCTACTTCGATGATAGAGCTATGAATCGAATTTACAGAATAGCAAGTCGTGCCTCTACATTTTTCGTCCGTTGCCTTCAGAGTTGCCTATGGATAGGAACCAGGTACTCAGCTGCCAAGAATTCTGCCCTTTTCGGCCATCGCGGGCAATCTCCATATCCATAGGTTGCTTTTTCTTTCTCCAGATGTCTTCATCCAGTCGGTCTTTCATACTATCAACATTGTTATTCCTCTTCCCTTTCCTGCTCAGCCAATCTTGTCTTCGTAATTTCTCGTTTTCAACAACCCATAGCAAGGTTTTTTCTTTTCCAATCTTGGCCCTGTTTGCAAAAGAATATTCCACTTGCAAATAGCTAGACATTCCTTACATCGAAAACATCCTACACCTCGTCATCCTCGGTGCGAGCGTTGCCATTGTCAACAATCATTGGCTGTTCTACTCTCTGCGTAGTAGCCTCCGTCATACTCTCAGACATTGACATTGACAAATTGCTCTCAGCAGATCCGGTCTCCAGTGCATCAATGCTAGCCAGAGCCTTCTCGAACTTCTCCCTCTCGATCTTGAGCGTTTCTCGTCTCGTGGCCGTCTTGTCATCCTCTTCCATTAATCTCACATAAACATTCGTGGCGTCAGGACGACGGATTCCCAGCTTTTCCTCCAGATAGTAGGGTAGCTGACGCCGAAGTGAGGGAATCATGCGGCATATGACTCGTTGTGACACCGCATCAGCAAAGCGCAGGGCAGCAAGGCGGTAATAGCCTCTAACGTATGCAACGACCTCGATTTCGCGCGCAAATTGGTCTTGCCCAAGCTTGGCAAGTTCTGCTTCTCTCTTCTTCGTATCTTGTGCTCGTTTATCCTCGGAGAGTTGGTCACCCGGAACGTATTTGCCAGGGTCGGGTCCGATAGCTTTCAGGCGCATGTAGTGTCGAAATCTTGTGAGTTCCAAAAGCTCGTCATCTTTGTACTGCTTGAATGCGTCTTTGTTAAATGTTAACAGTCTCTGGGTCTCGTCGCCATACAGAAGAACAAGGTCATGCTCTATTTCCCGTCTGTGGTCTTCAAGGCAGCTCCGGAGGTGCCTCTTAGCCTCTTTGTAAATAAATCTCTTCTTGAGATTCTCCAGAGACTTATTCAGCGTGGCATCTAATTGCGCAAGCAACTCCCGCATAGCTTGCCTGATAAAGATATCCATAGGCCCCTTCCACGGTCGGACTGCCTCCTTGACAAGGTCCTCGTATACTTCATCCGAGGTTCGATCTGGCATGCCTGCCTTTGTCTTCGCTTCTATTTCCTCTCGGACTTGACGAAGCGTGCGAAACCCCCGTCCCACGTCCGTGAACTCGGCGAAGGGGTCTGGTAGCATAACCTTCTTGGGTCTTGAGGGGCCAGCAACGCCTCCTCTCGGAGGCCATCCATTCTGTTCTTCGGGCTTGATGTGGATTGCCGACGGCGCCCCGCCATTCGTTGAGGCGTCTACACGAGCTCTCTTGGAAGGGGTCGTGGTGGCTGCTGTCGATCGACGCTTCCCGGTTGGTGTTGCCGTCGTCTGGTTTGTGGTGACAGAGGCATTGTCTGACTCATCGTCGGATATCTCGTACACCGGAAAGTCGGACTTGTCCTTCAAGGTAAACTTTGGCTTGATTGCCAAGAGGCAATCGCGAAAGTTATGCGGCAGGGTGTTGAAGTGCCTCATAAACTCGTCCAACTTGAACCTCGAAGAGTCCGCAAATGTCATGAGCCCGGTCTGAATCTCGAGCTCTACATTCTCCGGTAATTCTGGCAGCGTTAACAACTGGTTCTTAATCTTGTCAAGATGCTGTTTCACTTTGTGTTTTATGTGAGGCAGGCTATGTCATGCTCGTCAGTATTTCCATGGGCCAAGGGACTTGACATGGAGATTAAACACTGTACTGCTCACCTTCTGATAAATGCTTCTCCAAGGCGTTCAGACAGGAAGGACTTGAGTTTTTCTACTCCACACCGCTCAGAAAACTCGTAAAACGCAAGTGGCCAACTTCCAATTGAGTGCTCTTCAAACACGAGTTCTTCCCAACGCTTCAACTCGTCCAAGTCTTTGCCTTGTGGTCGAGAGGTGATAAAGTAGCCCAGGCCGGTCGTGTGAGTTTGTCGCTTCATGATAGAAAGCCACTGGTCATGGTTGCCACCTTCAGGTAAGAGATCTGCTTTTGTTAGTACGCCAATCGTCCTTGAGGAGGCTCCCAGTCGGCGAGTAAGGCCAAACGTGGAAGAGTTTTCGGCATCACTGTTCATAGGCATCGCACAGATGATGATAGCAGTTGAGTGCTGGATGTATTCCCTAGACAAGTTGCGAACCACATTGACCAAATAATCGTCGCGGGCATCCGCGGGGTTCTGGAAAATGCCCGGCATGTCATAGAAAGACAAGTCTGGCAAATCTGGACCCTTGATTTCCAGGGCCACAATGTTGGGTGAGAATTTCGCAATGGTTGTTTCGGCAGCCTCCGTGACGAGTGTATTGATGGCAATACTTCCGGATCCTGGAATGAACAAGCTGTGGTGCTTGTCATCATTAAGTATTGCAATCTGGGCCCATCGCAGCACTTCCTCGATCTGACTCTTGTCATGCATGGTCTTGAACTCATGCACAGCCGTCACAGGCTGTTTGCGCCAAGGGAAGAACGGGTCCTCGTCGGTTACGTCAGTTTCATTGATCGAGCGGTCAGTTGGTGGTTGGTAGGAGTAAGCCTTCCGAATCCACACGCGGCATGACCAGTCGCTGTTTTTTGAAACTCGAATATGGAGAGGGCAGCGTGTACAGGTGCCTTCGCTTCGTGGTAGATCAAGATTGGCCAAACCAGACATCAGGCTCGACTTGCCCGCAGACTGATCGCCTACCAGGACCAGCTCAGGCAGTTGGACATCGTGTGAGACGCCTAGCTGCTGTAGTTCCCCGAGTGTATCATTACAAGCCTTGAGCCTCTTTCCAATGTCCTGGAAAGAGGTGTTGAAGAAGCTTTCATCGGGGTTGTGCACTGGACTTGCAGCAGGCTGGCCGTTCACTGGGGCCCGAGATCTGATTTCTCGAAACAGAGGACCTGGTTCTATGCTGCGCTCACTAGGCGGTGCTACCAGTGTGTTAGATTACATGGTGCCTCTGGAGAACGACAATTAGCAGATCACTTACGAGCATCAGATCTTCCGTTTCTGCCAGCATGGTCCTCAGGGCGTATAGTAGTCGAGCCCCCATAGTTGGACGCCGAAGATCTCATATCTTCCTCGTTTTGGTCCTCTTCCATGGCGTGATAGTTCTGTCCGCTCGAGTAAGAAGCATCTGGATCCTGCTTTATAGACAGATCAAGAGGACCTCCTCCACCACCGCGGTGACGTCGCAAGGAAGACGTCGTCATGTTTGGCGAAAACGCTGTAGTAAGAAACTTCTAGATTCCCTTTACCGAGGTGACCATAGGTCTGTTCTTGGGTTGCAAGAAGGAGGTTCCCGTTTGTTGAGTGGCAGGATCTGCTGTGGCGGTATTGTACAAACAGAAATGTAAAGAAAAAGCAGACAAGCCGCAAAGTCAATGAAGAAGAATGGTAATGGTTGCAAGAGGAAAAATCCAAAGGTGGTTGTTGAAAAAAAGAAGAAGCGCAGTTCGCTAGCAATACACTTGGTGATTTCACAGTGACAGTCGAGAGTTAGGTGAAGTGAGCAGATATAAGCGAAGGTGAAGTTGAAGGAAAAGTGAAGTGAAGCCGTCCGTTGTTGCTTGGCCAGATGGATCAAGGCGGCGTTTGTCTTGTTAAGGCCAGCTCTACCCAGACACCTGGCGAGGATAAGAAGTGATAGTGCAGCGACACGGCGGGCAAGTCTGGCGCAGAGCGAGAGATGGAAGATGTTCTCAATGGGCCGTTTTTGGAATGTGAGGCCGAATCAAATGCAGCCCCGATGCTCTGACAGCCTCATGGCCCGCGTTCCTGGGGAGCATTGACTTGATATTCTGTGATGCTAACACAGATGAATGATGCCTGGAGTTGTCGCAGTGTTAGAGGATGAAAAGTAGGTGGCTGGGACGCGCTAGCCCCCTGGTCCCTGCATTTCTAAACTGCAGTTTGTGGCCCACCGCTAACTCACATATAATCGTGTAAATGGGTTCCATCTGATCCGATATCAAATATTCAGACGCAAGTCATGGTGTTGCGGTGCGGCCCATCCACTTCTTCCGTTTGCCGCAGGACAATACTCACACTTGAGCATCACGGACAGTGCCGACACGGTAGAATTTAGTAAATGATTCTCAAAGCATGCATGGATGACGGTTTCCTCTTCGCCTAATCTCACCGGTGGGCTAGTTAGTGTGTTTATCCTTGTATAGAATCCGCAATTGAGTCTTCCGAGTGAGCCATCTGGCATTCATGATTGATTCTGTGTCTGAGAACTAGGTAGATCCTTTGTGCTCCATCGCCACTGCGCTGTATATGGTATCGCTATCCATCTCGTCTACATCTAGGCTTTTCCAAGCACCCCGTGCCGGTTCCTTCCTATGTTCTATCGTTGCTTTAAAATGCAAACCACCGCACCTCAGGTGCCATGCGCCTTCCGCGAAACGCCACACGGCACAGCTAATTATTACAAACCCCACTTCATTTGGCGAATAGATCAAGTTTCATTTTGGAGCCATATGCGATGATTAGCGCCCTGTCCGTCCCAAACAAAGGTCCGCTGCAATCCCATCAAAGCTCATCTAGGACCCCTCTGGAGGGATGTGAGTGCGACTTGCTGTACGAGGCAACATGGGGCTTCCCGGCCGACTAGTCGATTTGCCACTGCTCTTGTCGTCAAAAGGATCCAAGTTCAGCCGGCGAACGTCGACTGTGCGAGACGTTTGCAGCGGAGTAATGGTCTGCTCAATGGCAGGCTTTTCAAAGCTGACAATGCGCACGGGAGGCGGACGATGTGTCTTGCGTTCAGGTACACTGTAGATGTATGTCGCGAGAAGGACAAGTGATGTGCCGAGCAGGAACTGTCCGTCAAGGTCAGCCTTCTGTAATAAAAATAGGTACTCCTTTCGTGTTTAATCAAGTTCAAGAGAAGAGCCCTAACTCACGGTAACGTTGACGGTAAAGTCAAAGATCCACACGCTAAAGATGAAACTGATGACGATGCTGATGCTCGTCGCAAAATTCTTGACGATGTTGTCGGCATCTCGGATCACCAGGCTGGCCAACAAGCCGCCGGCAGCTTGGAGCAATATGGCCGCCCAAACAACTGCATTGTACCCTTCAAAAAATCCGTGTTCCCTAATGCCAGCCCCATCCTGGTACACACAGCCACCTAGAAAGGCGGCGATGAGAGAGTAGAAGCTTAGCTGGACGTTGCGCATCCAGAGACTGGCATTCGTGGAGCTCTCTTTGAGCAGCTTTTCAAAGTATACGCCTGCAAGGCCCGACACAATGGCAGAGATCAGGACAGCCGAGACGCCCACGGAGTATACCATAATAGGGTCGGCAGGGGGTAGATCCTTGGCAATGCCTTCGTATGTAGCAGATCTCTTGCTCAGATGCGGTGCCGGCTCGGGTATCGCTGCACCAGCAACAGTCTGGCCCAACTCGTGCTTCGATCGTGGGAAAAAGTGGTCTGGGACCCCATGGAGGAGGAAAGAATCGGCAGCTTTCTCGGAAAAAGGCAAGGAAACGACGCAGACGCCGAAGGTGAGAATGATAAGTGAGACCCAGCCCTTGAAACCCAATTGTCGACGCAACAGCAAAACGCTGAACACGGCTGTCGTGAGGATCTAACACTTGAGTCAGCATTGCACGTCAAAGCAAGAGATATCTGGCCTCTAGGTCATTGCAGGCAGCAGTACCTTGACTTGGTACAGAACTTGGAAATGAACTGGGTCAAGATTGCCCACGGCGACATATTGTAACAAGTTCTGCAGGGTATAGAGAGCAGCTGGCCCGGCTAATAACCAGCCATCGCTTGAGAACACGCCATTGTAAATCTGTTCGAAGAGAACCGTAGCAGGTGTGCTTGGAGCGAGGGTCTTTGACGTCTCGTACATTGCCAAAGTAAGTGAAACGGCGAATTTGATCACTTCGTTGAGGAAAACGGCCGTGGATGTAAAGTATCGATGGTCGCCATCGGGGGGCATAACTCTCGAGTAGTGCATCACCTGGCACCATTAATATCTTGTCCTCTTCTTCTCCTTGTTCTCCTCTCTCTTTTTTCTTTTTTTGGTGAGCAGCAAGGGCGAGCTCGTGAAAGATGTCGACTCAAACCTACCAGTATTAACGCTGAATTTTGAAAGGTCAACTATACAAATCGAATTGTTAGTCAAGGCATGACCGACAGCTTTCCCAGCCCGCAAGTCGCGTGCCGACTCCAACACATGGCCAGAACACGAAGCACATACAAAGACCAGAGATAGATTTTTGACCAGCCCACTCCCTTGGCTGCCACGCTTTCCAGCGGTGCCAGCCGTCCTGGAGGCAGCAGTCTCAAGAATCACCATGACCGCTGACTCTCGGTGGGAGACGATATTCACGCCAAAGAAGCGACGACCAATTTGCCTGACTGTGCGAATTGCAACTCGGCAAGAAGCGCGACGAGGGTCGCGACGAGGGTCACAGCAGGCCGCTAGGTGCTTGCCTGTGAGAATGAATTAAAGGAGCGGCGAGGCGCGCAGCGGGAGAAAGGGGGAAAGATGTGGATCGCGAGGCCAAAGAAATCGGAAACGATTGATGAGACAAGTCGTCAAGGGAGGTGAGGTGCGTTTTAGCGTTGCAGCCAGCCGGGAAAGTAGAGTTTAGGGCTTTGGGATTTGGGGATCCGGTATCCGGTATCCGAACCGCGAAGAGGAGGAGGGGAGGGTGGTATCTGCATCTGCTGACACGGAAATTTGAAGCACACGCTTTGCTTTTCGAACCGTCTCACTCAATTGGTCACCGGCGCACCGCATCGATTCGGGCAGCGAGAATGGTAGGGAAGTGCCGAAGCGAAGGGAATGAACCTGATTTCAACGGGATGATGGGGCACTTGGGGCACTAGGGACGGGCCCCCCATCGATCAACGACCGTGCATCAGATCCGTGCTTTTTTGGAAATGACCGATCTGATGAATGACGCGTGGTGAACGTGAATTGCTCGGGGCGCAGCGATTTTTTGCTAGGTGCGCAGGATACCCCACCACGCCCCGATTTTAGGCTAGCGTCCCCGTTGCCACACCCTATAGTACATTTATAGTATAAACATATGGTAGCAAATGCCCTTAATTAAATGAATAATATGCTTACGTAATTTACATAAATTTCTTAACAGCGCTGCTATAGGCAGGCTTTAAATTACTTAAAAACACGTTTTCTAGTGTTTTCTTTAAAAGTATACACTTTTAGGCCAGATTTTCTAGTTATTCTAGCTATCCAGGTGCCTTAATTATCCATCTAGTTATATTTATTAGCTATAATAGTAGTAATAGCGTTAAGGGAATAAATTCCTTAATCTTAAGAGAGCCCTATCCTTTAATTATTCCTCTTTGCCTATTATTTCTATTAGTATTTAACTATTAGGAGAATAGGGCTCCTTACTACTAGTGGCGTTAATTTCTTGCGGTGGTATTAATCTTAGCTTATGTGTAATCTCTTTAAATACTTAGTGTAGGCAGCCTCTACGTGCCTTATTAGCTTAATTAAGGCTTAAGTTATTAATTATTATTATTATTCTAGCTTAAAGATTAGTATTAAGTATCTTTTCTGTTTATTACTACCTTTTACTACTAAGTTAAGATAGGCATAGGATTATAAATTTAAAGGTATAGGTTATAAAGGTTCTAGAAGTTAAAGTTAGCTATGATTTCTATAATAATAAGCAGGGAATTTATATAGAGGTTTACTAAGGGCCTTTGTAGCTACTAATAGTAATTAATTTTATGCTTTTATAGCGGCTTAGAGTTAGTTTTCTTTATTAAAATATAATAAGTATAAGGGAGACTAAATTACCTAGTAAAATAGCCTATATAAGGTTAAAGGGCTTGCTTTCTAGTTTTATAAGCTTAAATAAGCTTATATTACTTAACTAGAAGGTTAGTAGCTTAGTAGGAAATCTATATAGGCAGCTTACTAAGCTATTCCTTGTGATTAATTAAGAATCATTACTTAACTTTATTATTAGCTATATAGGCGCGATAATTACGCTCTTAGGTCTTAAGTATTTAATAAATTCTATTTATAAGCAATAGAAAGTCACTAGTCCCTATAAATAGGTTAAGTTTTAGGGCTCTATAAGAGACCTCTATAAAACTATTTGCCTATTTGCCGAAATTTTAATATTCCTTTGTAAAATAATAAGCTTACTATTGCTTAACTAGAAGATATGTCTCTTCTATATAGTAGAGGATTATAGATTGCTATGATTTGTATGTATTAATCATATGAATCTAAATGGATTAAAAATCGTTACTTATATCTAAGTAAAGTAGCTTTTTAAATGCTAAAAAAGCTCCTATTAGGCTATTATTAAAGGCTTTAGGTGTTGATTCGTTATTATTGTTATTATTATTATTATTGTTAATTCACTTCTTATAGAAGTTATTCTTTATATTCGCTTAAATATGCTATGTATAAAGCTGCTACTATGTCTTAGGCTAAATAACCTCTAGGGCGTTTTTTAGTGCTTTTTTAAAGTCTGTTATAATAACCTTAGGGGCTGGTATCTAGAGATTACAGCGAATTACTTCTAGTGAGGCTAGTATCTAATAATAACCCTCCTCTTTTTTAGTTCTAGTAAAGCTAAATGTAATGTTTGTAATTGATTTTTAATTTGTAATAGTAATGATGTTTAATAGATAGAGACCCTAGTGGTTTGTCTTATAGGTATAGTCTATGCTAATAAATTCTAAGAAAACCTTCTATTTTTTAATGCAGGAAGGGTAAGTTTACATAGCGCTTATAATACGATTTTTATTATCATAAGTATACCTATAAGGCAAGCCTTTCTCTTGTAATTCCTTAATAAACCACTAGGAAGATATGTAGCTAGCTAATTTATCTTAATAAGCTCTTTAGTGTTAATTATAAATATCTTTAGGTATAAAATAAAGCTTTTCTTCTTTATTATTACGAATTATTATACTAATACTTTAAGGCTAAAGGCTTATATAATTTAAAAGGCATGAAATTTGCTACTTTTATTACTCTATGAATTTATAATATATTATATGCCTAGAAGGATTACTTAATTTATTATGGTTATAATAGCCTTGCTCTTTATAATGCTATACCTAATAACTAGAATTATTAGTAAATATTACCTTAAGTTAGTAACTATAGTTAGTTTTTTATAAGTGAGTTTATTAAATTCTAGAGCCTCTAGGAGCTCTTTAATAGCTACCGTAATTATAATCTAGCTAGCTGGAGTGAGGCTGTTAAATGCTATTTATTAGGGTTTTTAGGGAAATACTACTTTTACTAAAAGCTATACTATTTTGCTTACTAAATGCTTATATAGTAATATAAAGTTTATTAAAGCTGCTATAGCCTAGTAAGGGTAGTAAATTTAGGGGCGGGTTTTCTGGATTTTTATCTATTATAATAAAGGTTATAAATTAAAGGAAAAATCTGTTAATTCTAGTGTTTAGTAAAGCTGCTATATGTTTGTACTATAGATGTACTGTGGGGTATGGCAACGGGCCTGACCGCTAAAAAAAATCGGGGCGTGTGGGGTTTCTACGCACCTAGCAAAAAATCGCTGCGCCCCGAGCAATTCACTGGTGAACCTGGTGAACCGCAACCGGGACCTGGCGTGGCAGAAAACTGGTGGCAGCGCAACCACAATACATAGAGCACCGTCATGGCGCGACAGGATGCATCTGTCAACTTGCTTCGACACTGTCTTCTCAATAACGGTGCTTGTCCAGGAAATAAAAGGTCCAGGTCGTTTATAATTGGCTGCCCGTTCGCCCTCCCTGTCCATGAGGCGCTCCAGCTCCAGTCCCCATCTCATCATCGCGTGCAGTCAAGTCGACCCAACGGCCCGGGCATATCATTAAGGGGTGCGGACAACAACTATCACTCCTTAACACCTAGATCGTTTTCAACACGCAGCGAGCAGGAAAAGGTAGATTTGCGAAACCAAAAATGAAAGAAAAACGCCAGAAAGAATCTAAACTACTATGTACCCATATTTGCATGCAATACCAGTCCTTGTAAAATTGAGTCGTGATACCCTTCATCGTTTCGGAACCATTTTCAGCCGATGTCATCCAAGTGCGAAGTTGCGCTCATCAATCACCGTGTTTCCTGACCGAAGACCCGGTATAGCGTCTTGTCTATCAAAATCCTCTGCTATCAAAATCCTCTGCTATCATGTCCCAGATCGCGAATCGCTCTTTCAAAACGTCAAAGTCGTTCCTGAAAGACGACAATCTATATCTTGTCGGCTTCAACCGAGAGTCGTTTCGCATTGCCTTTCTCATCAGATGCCACAGCTTAAGCTTTGGCTCAGGTGTTGAATCAGGTGGGTGTGGCAGACTTCGATCTTTTTGACGGAAATTCCAGACGCTCTTTTGCGGTAAGAACATACTCGCACTGATTGTTGGCACCAGCATATCACGTAATCCCTCATCGTGGTGGCTACTTATTTCGTCAAAATGCTCCAGTAATGCCTGGTGACTGTAGCTTCGAAAGAAGCCGAGCGAGCCAATCTCAAATTTGGGTGCATCGCTAGAAGCACCAAAAGTTCGCAACCACGACGAAAATGCCTCCGCTGGAGAACTTGCGGCGTCTTCCTTGGCATTTCGGGCACTCAAGCTTGGGGACCACTAGTCCCTTGTAAATACGTCGTATTGGGAGCTCGCAGGGGCCGGGGATGATCTTTTAAGGTAGTCGTACGAATTGGGTTCGCTTCTATGTCGAGAGTCAGAGGAGTCTAGGAGCCAAGACACATCCGCTTCTGCGTGCAACAAATCAGGGTGCTTCTCCAAAAACCGTTTGACGTCTTGAGAGAGAGAGGTCAGGTGAATAGGGCCTAGACTGGCCCTGTTCGAACCATAAGCGATGTTGTGATCTCGCATGAATTGAAAAACGTCGAACTCAACATTGTGAGTAAACTGGGCCTATTTGAAAGAATCAGTCAGCCTTATTGCGCTGCATGTTATGGAGAACTTGAAGAAAGCAAAGTCTTACTCCAGGCTCAATTCTCCAAACCCAATCATATGTCTGGAGTCTCTTCTCTCTGGCAAACGGCCCATTGTTCCATCGTTGTATCTGACGAATGCTTTGCAGGGGCTCAAATAAGTCGCCTCTGGTCGAAGAAGGTGTATGTGGGAAAGTTTGTGTTGACTCAGTTTCACTGTGACAAATGTTATTGAACCGTCGTGGCTCGACGTCGTTTTGGCGGGCAACCTCGTAGATACAAGTTGCGGTGGTAGCATTGGAGGTCAATTGCCGAAATTTGTCGCTCAGTACATCAATACCGAAGAAAATCCAGTCATACTTGTATCTATTGTTGAAGGAATCTTCCAATTGAGACATTGATGATAACAAAGGTTCTAGGTCATCTTCATGGGCCAGTGTGACGAGGGCTGCCCTTGGAGTGGAATCAAGAATAGATGCAGAGCTGACAGAATGTCCCTCAACAGGCGACGGAAAGGTAATGAGAAGCGCTAACCATGACCATTTTGCAAGCTGTGAGAAGTTGGGCAACAGGTCTTGGCATCGCCTCGGCCCCGTCATGCTGGGTCAGAGATGAATTGTTGCTATGACAGGTCTCGGCGCCCCTGTGTAGCGATTCTAAGAAGACACAAAGAAGGTGGAGGAGTCCGCAAGAGGTGAAAAGGAGTGATCGGAGGGAAGTTGAGGAGAAGAAGCGAGGGGTCGCCTCCCAGGTAGCTTTCTGCGAGTAGCGTTATTGGAGTGGACGATCGAGGTTGGAGAAGAAAAAAGTGATTGGGAGAAGAATGCAGGAAAGCGAAACAAAAATACCCCGCGTCGGAAAAGGATGAAATATACACAATCTGGTTTTAATATGCACCTGGCAGGCAGTTGCGAGGGCATCCTGCCCCATGCGTGGCGGCTGTTTGACTTGCCACTTGACGGAGAACCCTGATTCACTGGCCTTCCTTGCTTAACTTTGACTTCTCAGAGATCGGGACTGGTATACTGGCATCGAATTTTCCTGCCACTCGGCGCATGATGACAAATATTAGCATCGAAGACAATGAGACAGGCAAGTTAATGCTGAGGCGTTTGCTCTCCTCATCTGCGTAATTGTTGTTTGGTCAGAGACAAGCGCCAAGAGCATCTCCGTCCTTGTCATAAATCAAGTTAAATAAAGCCATCGGATTCCGCACAGCATTCATTGTGCTGATACTTACAAATAATAGTATACAAATCCATAGTAAGTAATTGAGCATAGGATCTCGCTCAGTCAAACAAATAACCCCAATCGCTATATTGAAAATTACACACGAAACGCCTCGACCTTGCCCCAAACCCACTATCCGCAATGGACCAGTGGGAGAAAAAAAAAACTTTACTCCAATCATGGTTTTTCCTGCTTTCAAAGGGCTTCAATTTACAAGAAGGTGGCGGTTTGATGAGGACCATTTGGGGAACTTTGGATGAACATGTGTGAAAACATGTCAGCCCAATCATGCCTCCACGTCCATTGTATCAATGTCGACTGATCCGTCTTCCAAGCCGAAGTCGAGTACTCTTGCGTACTGTGATGTTAAGCGTTGTAACTCGCGATATTTGCCTACAATCTGTCAGCTCTGATATTCGACAGAATGATTCGTCAAATAAGAGAGAAGGGGGAGGGGGGGGGCAAGCATTCCAAACTTACCCAGAATTAGAACGACACCTTTGAGAAGCTCTTTGCGATCCCAGCCACAAATCTCATCATCAGTGCCGTACCAGCCTCGCCCAGCTTTATTGCCGGATTGCTTGTCCTGCAAAATCCCACCCAACAGACTGTTCAATAGTTCCTCCACCTTCGGCCTGGTACCCTCTGCACCCAAGCGCTTGGCATACATGAAAAGATATAAGCGAAACTCTTCTTTGGCTCCAAGTTGCAAAGCACCAGCTATACGATTCTCCAGGTGTGCAATGCTGATACTGCTTTCCAGATCTTCCGCTTCCTTCCGTTGAATGACTGTTTTGATGATGCGCTGCAAAGCATACGCACGACCTTTGAGGAGAAATTCGTTTGTAGTGTGGCGTTCGAGAAACGGTATTATGCCCGACGACACAGTAACGCCCGAGGTCTTCTCTTTATTCTCTGCCGAGTTTGGTCCAACAGCTGTGGATTGCAGGGCAGAGATCGATGAGTCATTGGAGTTCCAATATTGTGATCCAACTGCCCACCAGGCTTCGCTGAGCCTTTGCCAAGTGTACATATCCCGGGCATAGCAGAAGCCATCCCCGTTTGTTAGGGTCACCACAATGTGGCCGGTTGTATTGAGGTGAACAGATGTAACCCCCGGACCTGAGGTAGCGGAATGTTGATTCAAGGACGTAACAGCTACATCGAGAATAGGTCCCAATGAAACCGGTGGATGGGGTGAGGATTGCGTCTTCAGATCCCAAACATGGGCCAATCCAACTGCTGTAATGCACAATAGCCAATACTCCCTGCACTCCAGGATGACAGGCTGTGATTCAAGGATTATCGGATTAAGCAATCGTCTGCCAGCAGGAGTCCAGACATGAACTGACCCGTCTTCACAAGCTGCTGCCCAGAAGTTCTTATTCGCAGTCACTAAGATGACAGCTCGGGGTAAGAACTCCTGCCACAGCAACTCACCTCTCTTGGTGACTAAGACATGAGAAGGGTCGCGAGGGTTTGCATCATTTTTAGCTTCCATGATGACGTTTTCGGGTGCTTTCGACGCCTCTTCGGGGGAGCCATCGTTTTGCAACACGCCTTTGTACATTGCTCGGAGAATATGGGACCTTATGCGAGGCACCGCAAGTCTAACTTGTGAAAAGGATATAGATGGGTTTAGGACAGCTGGTCGCAGAAACTCAGGAGTCGGAACTACTCCATTCTGCGTTGAAACTAGGGCAGCGGGCTCAACACCGTCGCCGCGGTTCGTGACGATTTGCGTAGGCCCAGTTGCCGCGCGTTTAGCCGTTGGTGCATCTTCTTCGTCAGCTTCCGCGGCAACGGATCGCCTCTTGTTGCCAAGTAGCATAGAAGCAATACCTCCCTTGGGTAGCCCGTCGAAAGGCTTGCTCAGATCTAGCATTGTTTGTGGCACGTCGTTTTGCGTCGGTTTTGCAGCAGTAGACCCAACTAGTTGAGTTTGCGGCAGGGATGATTGACCAGTTCCTGATGATGAAACCAGGAGAGGTGCCACCCTTTTCTTGCCATCCTTCCCAATCGTAACCCGAGACTTCAGTTCCTTGACACGTTCTGCATACTTGTCCTCGGTTTCCACTTCAGGCTCTTCGGCTGCATCAGTATCCCCATTAGTCGCTGCGGGTTTATCAGATTTGGTCCCGTTTAGCGCTGGTGTGGACTCCTTGGGTGTGTCCGATGGCAGGTCCCCCATCAGCGCTCCCATCCTCGACTCGACTGCTCTCGATTCGCCTGCCTTGCTGTGTGTTTCTAGCAACAAGCCATCCACATCTTCCGGTATGCCCATGCCTTTGCGTGAGGCGCCGTACTTTTGAAGTGCCTTGACGTTTTCCTCGGGTTGCGCGACCCATCCCAATTCTCCTTCATCGAATTTGACAACAACGATACCGCCATCCAAGCTTGCGGCGAAAATGGTCTGTCCATCGGGAGTCCAGGACAGGTCAGAAATGGACTTGCCGCTGAGGTCTTGAAGGATAACCACCGGACGTGAAGTGTTGGTATTCCAGATACTCAATGTCTTGTCTTGTCCAGCAGAGGCGATGACCGTTACCAACTGACCAGCATCTCCACTGGTCGCGGCGCCATCATCCGGTTTGACTGTATGAAATAATCGCGGAGAGAACATGCAAACTTCGGTCGGCGCTTCGTGTCCGATCAGGTTGATCTCGCTATCCCATCGCGTTCGCTCAATGATGGCCACGGAACTAACAGGGCCATTCACGGCGTTAGCGGCAGCAATGTGATTTCCGTCGGGTGACCAAGAACATCTTCGAAAGTATGTGGTTAGGGGCGAGCTCTTGAACGGTGAGCTGATGGTCGTTTCAAGCACAAAATTGTTGACCATGTCGTGTTGGGTTGCGTTGGGGGCTGGAGGGGTATAACGGAAAATCTTGATGGTTCGATCGTCGCTTGCAGTGGCAAAGAACTTGTTCGCGGGATCGAATGTAATGCCTTTGACATGACTCTGATGCGCCGGGATCGCCTTCAATCTCTCAAAGGTGTGGCCAGACCAGACTACGACCTTGGAGTCCAATCCAACGGATACTAACAGGGACGAATCTGGAGACCATGCCAAATCCTGTACATCGTTTTCGTGGCCGATAAGTCGCTTGTATGTCTTCCAATTCTCTGCAGGTGGTGGATCGTTATTGCCAAAGGTGACGGCCGGCGCACTTTTGTCAAGATGATAGACGCAGATGAGCTTGTCGTCGGCTCCGCTAGCTAGGTATCGTCCGTTTGGTGAGAATCGCACGGAATGAATTGTTCCCAGATGATGGCTCATGTGACAAAGCTGGCGCGGCTTCGTGTAGCTCGCATCTTTTGCATGATATATAGCATCGGTAGACCAGACCCGAACATGTCCATCGCCGCCGGCCGTGGCTAGGCGTTGACCATCAGGAGAAATGTGGCAGCTGTAGACCTCGAAATCCTTTTGCTCGCCGCTGTGGCTCAGCCACGAGGGCTTTATGATGTGCATGTCGAGGGCGCACGTCGCATGAGCTTCGCCGGCGGAGGTGACACGGTTATGTGGTGATGTGGCGATGCGATGTGGTGATGCGATGTGGTGATGCGATGTGGTGATGCGATGTGGTGATGCGATGTGGTGATGCGGTGCGAATTGATGGGCGCGGCGTAGCGGCGCGTTGTCTCGGCAGTGCAGCCAGCAGAGCAAGCAGCTATGCACAAGCACAAGCACAAGCACGCCTGCCCTGCCCTGCCCTGCCTGGTCGGGTCGCATAATGAAAAGGCAACCAACCGGCCCTTTTTAGGTCCGTTCCACATGTGGGAGTGGCCACATCTTCATTTTGGCCTCCATCCATCAAGAAATTCACAAATCAGAAAATTCACTGATTCAGTGAGTTTACTCACTGCTCTTTGTTCACGCTTTCTGTCCGTCATGTCGTTCCTTCCATTCATTCACCCTTGCATGGCAAATGTGGGCCCGGCCTTCTGCCACCAAGTTTTGGACAAAAGGATACTCGCGACGCTGTTCGCGAGGAATGCCATGGCAATGGATTCGATATTTGGACATTTCTTTGTCGCAAATGGAGGCTAGAACTGTTGCATCGGACTTGAGTACAGGTCGGCCCAGTTGACTCGACTCTGTTGCTACAATTTCCTGACCGACATAAAGAAGCAACAATGTTGAGTGAAAGACGTGCATTTTCTCATCACCATCAGAAGTCTCCTACCTCAGTAACAAAGAGCCAAAAGATACAAAATGACTTCAGTCATGCTTTCATTCGACAAGATCTGCCCATACTGTCCAGTAAATATATTTTGACAATTACTCAGCGCCCTGCCCTTCCGAACTCACAGTGTTATTTTACATGGCAATTTGTTTATCTGTCATAGACATTTTTCACTGCACTTCCGCCGCTTCAGATCATGCTATCGTATACCATGTATCACTTCGCTTCCCTCAGTCAACTCTGGCTCGCAAACTACCAAAAACCCTACCACACCATCTCTGGGAGAAGAGATTGGCAGATGATAAAAGCAACGCCTCCGCTATACTTCCTCAAGTTTCAGTCTTCAATGAATTTGAAGCCTACACATTGGCATAACGCTCATTTTCGTGCTAGCATGTCTTTCACTTGGATACACCAACAAGGAATTTTCAGAAGACGAGTGGTGGCAGGCCTTCGGCAGATGCAATGATGGGAAGTTTGATGGATTCCTCGTTTATGACTTTGTTTTCTAAAGAACATCTCCCGCGCAAGATGTTTAAAATCGAATGGCGGTTTCCCCACAACGTGTTGTACAGATTGGCCTTTGCTTTCAAAGCTGGAATATGCATGTTTCGTTTCGACAGTTGTTCAGCTTTTAAAATAAATCAAAACTCTAATATATGTACTTTTATCCTTGAGAGGGTAGAGAGAAAGCAACATCTTCGAACAAAATCATTTTACTTTCCATTGTAGCGTAGGGTATCCAATAACGGAGTGCAGTCAATCGCCCCATAAAACAAAGTTAGAGCCAATCAGATTCCGCCTTGCCACCCTTGCACTTTCTTCATTCACGTTATGAAGAGTGCAAGGCATCACTCCCCTTAGACTCATCTCTGAAGTAACAGTATTCGGGATGAAGCGTTCTCCTCCGCCGTTTTTCACGCTTGGACTGCAGTTTTGAGTCCAATTGTGGCGGGGAGAAAAATCATCCTTCTTGTTTGCTCACACAAAGTCCAAGAGATACAGCTGGTTATCTGGCGGCAGTGACGTCAACACTTCATATACGCTACACATCCGTTCACACCAACAGTGAAATGAATTCGAGGCTGAGGTAATCAAAAGCTCGCGAAGCATCAACAACTTTGTCGCCACGCTTCTAGTACAAGGGGGAACTCTTGGCAATTGCTAGCAAATCTGCGTATCTATTACGGCTTGACACCAGTTGCCATCGTCGCGAACGCTCTCAACATGGACTCTGACCCAGGGCAGCCTCACGGTGCCTCTGGCACAAACCGTGAATCCCTGGTCGAAAAAGTGGTCACGGCTGCCCAGGAAGCGGTCGCAAAAGATACAGAGAGCGGGAAGCCAGAAGCAGACCCGAAAAGCATGACCGAGGAAGATGCCCTCAGAAATCTCACAGGCGCCGTCAGAGACCAAAACGATTTAGAGCGAGATATTACTATACAAGCAAATGCGGCACTCATGGAAGCCGAAGACAAGAAGGACCAAAATCGAATAAGTAAATTAGATGTCACAAGACAAAGACTGCAATCACAGCTTGAGAAGGAGCAAAAGAGGCTTGGGCGGGTAGCAGGTAATCCGTATCAGTCTCGGAACGTCCAGAAAGAAATCGCAAACCTGGAAGAAGAACTGTCGCAAGTCTCAAATGATATCAGCGACTTCCAGGCACGGATTAATAAGAGACATGAAGAGGACCCTTTGGACGACGCCGATCAACCCAAGTCGAAGAAGCTTCCAGGTGAGAGCCACCGCGACTATCTCATCAGGACTGGAAAGATCACACCTTTTGCCAAAATCGGTGGGTCTCGGCCGCAGGGCATGGAAGGACAACTCGCCGACACAATTTTGGAAGCAGAAGAAGAGGCTGCGGCGGAACAATTCAACCAAGACGTTCAAGGCCCAACCTCTCACCAACTCTTACGACGACCAGGATTTGCCGATGATGTGGCCGACAAGAAGGACAAGGCTTCCAAAACTGTGGCGGAGAATGAGTTTTCGCTACGACCACGCAAGAAACAGAGAACAGGACGAGAGCGTAGTCCGTCTGCGGACTTTGAGCCCAGCGTAACATCAGGATCAGACTCCGAAGACGCCAGGATCTGGCAGCAGGGAAACGAGGAAGACTTGATTCGCCAAGAACGTCGTAAAGCCAAGGCAAAGTCAAAGGGTCAACAATTTGAAGGCATCGATCTCAGCAAGCTGGATGACGGTAATGAGGCGTTGTATAAACGACGATTGAGCGACTGGATTTCGAGACGAAGGCGAGCAAGGCGAGCAAAACGACAGGCAGCAGCTGGCGGACATGACTATTCTCAAGTCGAAAGCGAAGACGAGGATGAGTGGATTAAACCATCACCCGACTATCCCGACCATTCCATTGATGACAATTTGAAGTTGCCTGGTGATATTCATCCGTCACTGTTCGGATACCAGAAAACTGGAGTGCAATGGCTCGCCGAGTTGCACAAGCAAGGTGTGGGAGGCATTATCGGCGACGAGATGGGACTGGGTAAAACCGTTCAACTCATTGCCTTCATTGCTGCATTGCATTACAGCAACAAGTTGAAGCGACCTGTAATTGTCGTCGCACCTGCTACATTGCTCCGGCAGTGGGTCGGCGAATTTCACCGTTGGTGGCCGCCTCTAAGGGTATCCATTCTACATTCATCTGGTAGTGGTATGATGAACCCTAGGTTGGAGGACGATTATGACCTTGATCACTACCAGCCAGTCGCCAACAAGTCACATAGTGCCGCGCGAAGGATAGTCAAAGGGGTTGTGGACAAGGGTCACGTTCTTGTGACTACTTACACCGGATTGCAAACATACGCCGAGGAGCTGTTGCCCATAGAATGGGATTATGCCGTGCTTGATGAAGGGCACAAGATCCGGAACCCCAACGCCGAAATTACAGTGTCTTGCAAAGAGCTGAATACGCCTAATCGAGTCATACTCTCTGGCACCCCTGTGCAGAACAATCTTACTGAGCTATGGTCTTTGTTTGACTTTATCTATCCCATGCGATTAGGTACACTTGTCAATTTTCGAGCGCAATTTGAAATCCCTATACGACAAGGTGGATATGCAAATGCGTCCAATCTTCAAGTGATGACCGCTGAAAAGTGTGCCGAGGCGCTCAAAGAGACAATAAGTGAATATCTTCTGCAGCGTCTCAAGGTCGACGTGGCAGCTGACTTGCCTGAGAAGACTGAGCAAGTCTTGTTTTGCAAATTGACTGATGGCCAGCGGAAGGCTTATGAAACATTCATAGGCTCTGACGAGGTTTCAGCGATACTGAACAGAAGACGACAATCGCTCTATGGAATTGATATCCTTCGCAAGATTTGCAACCATCCAGATTTGCTGGACAAGAGCTTAGGTGGAAAGCCTGGGTACGATTTTGGTAGCCCGAAACTTTCAGCCAAACTCCAACTTACCAAGGACCTGCTGCAAAAAGTGATGATACCAAACGGTCACAAGACGTTACTTTTCTCACAAGGAAAGCTCATGCTTAACATTATCGAAAAATGTATGCGTGACTGCGGAATTAGCTACGTCCGAATGGACGGAGAAACTCCAGTTGACCATAGACAACCGATGATCGACAGATTCAATACTGATCCCTCAATTCATGTATTTCTTATGACCACTCGAACTGGTGGCTTGGGCACGAACTTGACGGGTGCTGATCGAATCATCATCTTTGATCCAGATTGGAATCCGTCCACCGACTTGCAAGCTCGTGAGAGGGCATGGAGATTGGGACAGAACAAGCCAGTCAAAATTTATCGATTGATGACAGAAGGCACGATTGAAGAAAAGATCTATCACCGACAAATTTTCAAACAGTTTATGACCAACAAAGTGCTCAAAGATCCGAAGCAGCGAAGTTCTTACGACTTGTCCGACTTGTACGATTTGTTCACCTACAATGCTGGTAACGCAGCAGCAGCCCAGCGGAGTGACGTATTCAAGGGCGCTGAATTAGAGATATCTTCAAAAAGTGACAAGAACAACCTTTCTGACAAGAAGTCGGCATCGGTTGACAGCGCGAGGGCAAATGACGAAGACATTGAGGCGCAAGAGCTGCAGAAGATGAAAGTAGTGACAGCTATGGAGGATTTTCAGGAAGATGAATTTGTTCAAGATGAGAGACGCATGCTTGAGGGTATATTTTCGCGGTCGGTCAACAGCGCTTACGATCATGAGCAGATTGTAAATGGAGCTCATAAAGCCAAAGCCGACATGAGCGTTCTGCGTCAAGAAGCGAACCAGGTAGCCCGCCAAGCAACAGCTCACCTCAAACACGCCGCCAAGGAGGCTCGCAATATCCCGATTGGAACGGTGACATGGACCGGAGAAGTTGGGTCGGGAGGACGTCCAGGCGGCAGTAGACGTCGTGGAGGACCAAGCTCCGCTGGCATCATGAGCAACTTGGCAAATCGACAAGGGTTAGATGCTGGCAGTGCAGGCAGTTCTCGCTCTGGGACGTCTACAGTTGACAAAAATTTAAAAGCAAAGGACTTTATGGTCATGATCGAGGCGTTTATAAAGAGGCACGGGGGACGGGTTCCCAGCAAGATGCTGGTTGATCATTTCAACACTTACTGCCCTGGGAAAAAACAAAGTGATGAATTTAAGATTGCTTTGGATAGAACTGCGGTCCTAAACAAGACTGGTGGTGCAGGACGAGGCATGTGGACACTTAAATCAGGAATCAAATGAGAGAAAGTGTCGATGGGAAATGATCTCTGCTGGACTGTTCATTGTTAGCGTGAAGTATTGGTATAGTACAATCAGAAAGAAGTTTTTCGTAAGACGATTGGCAGGACCAAGCACGAGGATAACACGTTTCCAGGATACGTGTGTCGAGACTGAGCGACACATTTACACGGACGACGGGTTTGATAATGGGACTCGAATACTGTTCATGGCCTGCTTCGGGCGACGAAATCATATCCGTCTACCTAGCAGCTCGCCTAAACACCCGCTAATCGGATGTGACAGAGCACAGTAGAATGGAGACCAGGCACTATGGCCGTTCCCCTCGTTTTTCTCAACGCCAAAGAGAAACCAGGTAGCGAAACTCCAGTCCAAACCAAGCCAAGTCCATCGCCATGACGTCGCTCAGAGACGACGACCACGGCGACCACCCTTTCTGCGAGTAGAGTCGGAGGGAGTGGGGGTAACGTCCTCAATTCGGCCGATCTTCATGCCGGCACGGGCGAGGGCACGGAGAGCAGACTGGGCACCGGGTCCAGGGGTCTTGGTACCGTTACCTGGAGAGAGGGAAAATGTTAGACTTCCGCCTTTGTTGCTTGAAAAGCGCATAGCGGGGTACTCGGGCAAAACGTACCACCAGTGGCACGGATCTTGATGTGAAGGGCGTTGATGCCCAGATCCTTGCATCGAGCAGCAACGTCCTGAGCAGCCAACATGGCAGCGTAAGGGGAGGATTCGTCACGGTCAGCCTTGACCTTCATACCACCAGTGACACGGGTGATGGTCTCGCGACCACTATTCAGGACGTCAGTTTGCGAAATTCGTTCATCGTCGCGCAGACATAAAAATAAACCCCATTTGAAAAATGCCAGGAAATTCTGCCATGTCGGTGAAACGAACCTGAGATCGGTGACGTGAACGAAGGTATCGTTGAAAGAGGCGAAGATACGAGCAACGCCAAAGACAAGCTCGCCTGCAAATCATTGTCAGAACATTGGTTATTCAAGGTAGCAATGACGCCTCCCATGGTCTGTAATTGACAGTGGTTTGGAAGGCTGAGCATGATCAGACGTACCATCACGGACGGAGGGGCCCAGAGAGATGTTCTCCTTAGGGGCGGCGGCGGTTTTCTTGGGAGGCATTTTGAATTGTGCGTCTGGTTTCTCGACACTGGCAGTTGGAAATGAAGAACCAGCTCTTTACGCAATTGTCGCGATAGGCGCCATGTTGGTGTGGATTGGCGGGCGGGAAGCTGGAGGCGGTGGATCATGGCAGAAAATGTAAAGATTTTGTGCTCCAAAACCCTACCCTAGCTGAAATTGGGTGGAAAAGAAGCCCACTTTTGCGCCGAACCGTCCCACCCAGAGAGACAGAGGAGGTGGAAAAAAAAAAAACCTACCGATAGTTGGCTTCGTCCCTTTCTTCTCTCCCCATCCACGCCAATACTAACCGACTCCCGTCCAACAGCCAGTCGCAACAATGGGTGCCACGTATGTTAATCCTCCTTGAACGCTTCGATCATGGACATCAGTCCCGGTGTCGTGTTCTCTTGCAGATTGTTCGTGGTCCTCTCGCTGGACAGGAAATCTTGTTTTCATCTCCCCACGGGGAACGGTGAGATCGAAGATTCCGTCAGCTCGATCTCTCTTGGACATCTCCCTCTGTTGCTCAGGCTTGGAACATTAGCTTGCGAACTGAGAGATGATGAACGAGGTGTTGGAGATGAAGAATTAATGCCAATTTTTCGCTCTCAATTTCATTGTTGCTCGAATGAACGGATAAATCTGGTAGTAGGTTGGAATAAACCTCGGACCAAAACGTTCTTGCGACTGTTTTCTCCTAAGCTTAATGCTCGGGGTGGTTGTTGGATGAGTGCTCGCAGCCAGGAATCTCAATGGTGAAGAATTTTTTTTGCCGAGTTCCCTACCTCGCGATGCTCACCGATTAAATTCAAATTCGAGTCAGCCAAAGCGGAGAATGTCGCGCTTCAGCTACAGTTCTCGCACCGGCGCTCTTGTTCATACCTTGGAGTATGCCGGACCTCGTACTAATCTAACTCACTTGGCAGTACCGTTCCGACCAACGACCAGATCTTGGTCCCTGAGACCCTTCTCAAGAAGCGCAAGTCTCAGGAGAAGGCTCGCGCTGAGCGCACTGATGCTATCAAGAAGAGAAAAGCTGTACGTATATTGTCTTTGGAATTTACTGGCATTATGATGTACAACATATCCATCAACTAGACATAGTCGATGCTGTTGATTTTTATACCTTCTTTCGGGTCTGATACAAGCCGATTAAAATCACCATTTGACGCATTGAATTCGTCTGAATTTCACTGACTTACTCTCTTTCAAAAGGCCAACAAGGAAAAGCGCGGCGTCATCTTCAAGCGTGCTGAGAAGTACGTCAAGGAGTACCGTGATGCTGAGCGTGAGAAGGTCCGCCTTCACCGCGTCGCCAAGGAGAACGACTCTGCCTACATCCCCGCTGAGTCCAAGTTGATCTTCGTCGTCCGTATCAAGGGTATCAACAAGATGCCTCCCAAGCCCCGCAAGACTCTCCAGCTCCTTCGTCTTCTCCAGATCAACAACGGTGTGTTCATCAAGGCCACCAAGGCCATCACCGAGATGTTGAAGATTGTCGAGCCCTGGGTTGCCTACGGTTACCCCAACTTGAAGACTGTCAAGGAACTCGTCTACAAGCGCGGTTACGGCAAGGTCAACAAGCAGCGCACTGCCCTGACTGACAACTCTATCATTGAGGAGTCTCTCGGCAAGTACGGCATTGTCTGCATGGAGGATCTCGTTCACGAGATCTACACCGTCGGCCCCAACTTCAAGCAGGCCTCCAACTTCCTGTGGCCCTTCAAGCTCTCCAACCCCACTGGTGGCTTCCGTCCTCGCAAGTTCAAGCACTTCATCGAGGGTGGTGATCTTGGCAACCGTGAGGAGCACATCAACGCTCTCGTTCGCCAGATGAACTAGATTAGTCAAGTAAAGATTCGACGAATCCTCCACAAATGGACTGGGGTTTGGAATGGGAAAAGATGATTTTTTTTATGGCATGGTTGCTCGGCGTTCTGTACATGACAAGCTTGCATGTAATTGATATCCTGGAAGAATGACACAGACCAGTTCCACATGCCAATCGTGATTTCTCCATTCGTGATACAGCATGATTGTACAGCACGCTGAACCGCATGCACTCCAAGCACCTGATGCACCAGCGGCAAGGGACAGCGCCTCCCAACGTGATGATGGACGGGATTTGATAAGTGTATGAGTGGAGCTACGCTATGTTTGTCCACCTTCCTTTGTCGCCCAATGCTTTACACTTTCAAAGATCTGCATTCCATAATCATGCGTCTCAGACGGTATAGCAAGCCGCGTTACATCTTGATATCAAAGCTTGTACCACATCCACAGCTGCTCGTTGCGTACGGATTGTCCACAATCTTAAACTGAGATCCAATCAACTCCTTAGTGAAGTCTACTTTGCTGCCTTTGAGCAAATCCAAGGACGGCTCATCTAAGATGATTTTAGCGTTCATCGGGGGAGGTGAACTAGACTCTTCGCCATCCGGGCAGAACTGGAAGATCGTATCGTCATCGTTTACAACAGCTGACCACTCTGCTATATCTTTGGCAGGGATCGTCACGAGGCCCATGAGGTATTGAAATCCATGGCAGCCGCCACTTTCGACTTGTATGCGAAGCGCCAGATTCGGATTATTGTCCTTCTTCATGATTTCTGACAGTCGCTGCCAGGTAATGAGTTAGCTCATTGCCCCTGATGCACATTCCATAGCATGAGTGTGTACCTTTGCTGCCCTAGGCGTTATCTCCAGCATCATTTCGTTACCATCTTCATCGGTCTGCGGATTCAAAACGCACGTCGTGGCTCGTCGACTCGCTGTGATTGCGAAGGTTCTTCTTTGTGGTTGTTGCCCGGAATAGCTGATTGCGAGTTTCCGTATTGAGTAGCATGTGGTAAGATGATGGCTCGACGAGTGAAGAGGAAATGCAGTATGGGCATTCGTCTTGGTAATGGCTCGCGGGAGCAAGAACTCAAGAGGGGCAGATGATTGAGTGGCAGCTGTTGCGCAGCCGCGCTTTGCGATGCGTATGAACGACCTGGCGGCCGATGCGCCTTTCGCACAGCCCAGACTGGCCATGGTAATAGTTTTGCGACAGCAGATGATCGGTCTCAGGATGGTCGCTGGCAGAGATGTTGTTGGAAAGTCGAGCTGGTAATCCGTAGTTGCTGAGAAATCAAGTGGTGCCAGTCACCCGTCTCCCGCCATCAGCCGACCCGTTGTTGGTACGCAGCTGGATTAAGAATGGCTCGACATAACAAGACAGTCAGTGAACTACCAAGTCGGATGGAAAAACACAGAGACCGACCAGCTGACATAATCGCACACAAAATCGTGGTGGGCCGCACCTTTTTGAGTCAGGGGAGGAGGGGCTACAGCGCCTGCGCCTGTGCAGCTGCTCCTTTGGCTGTGACTCCTTTCGCTAAGCCCCAAGTTGAGCGCCCCACCTCCCACCAAAAATCATCAATTTTCGACCCTCACGAGCCAGACTCGATTCCTGCCCCGCGCATCGCAACCTCGCGACAAGTCTATATCTTCCCCCTCGAACCCGTCGAGGTGACACGTATTCGACCGAGGAATAGCGTCAAGAGAAATATCCGCCCACCATGTCTCGATTTTTCCGTGGTGGAGAGGACAGCTCCAGCGACAGCTCCTCTGACGAGGAGGAACTTTACTCCGACGAGGAGCAGCAGCAGAAGCAGCAGCAGGGCGTGGCCCAGGATGACTCCGACGACTCCGACGACATGGATGACTCTGATGCTAGCGACGATTCTTCCAGCGATGACGAGGCCGGTGGTGCCAACCGTTTCTTGAGGGACGCCGCGTCAGACAGTGATAGTGAGGAGGAAGATGTCCGAGCCAAGGTCAAGAGTGCAAAGGACAAGCGTCTTGACGAACTTGACGCCTCGATTAGGCAGATAGAGAACGGACAGAAGAACGGCGACTGGACTTTGATCTCAGCTGGTACGTGGTGAAATTGTTGTGTTGGAAAGGCACTGAGTAAAGGAGTGCCTTTTTATTATCATCGTCGAGCATGTGCGAGGGTCGTTGCTAACAAGTATCCCGTGTTCCAGAATTCGACAAACTCAGTCGACAGGTCAGTCGCATGCACGACGGCCGCAGGACCCCCAAGACTTATATCCGAATCATTGCCGAGTTGGAGGATTTCATGAACGAAGCCTTGGCCAAGCAAAAGGTCACCCCCAAGAAAATGAATGCCACCCAAGCACGTGGCCTCAACGCTGTCAAGCAAAAAATCAAGAAGTCAAGCAAAGAGTACCAGACCGAAATAGATGCGTACAAAGCAGACAAGGATGGCTTCATGGAGTCTGAGGACGAGGAGCCGGAGCCAGTTGCCAAGCCTAAGAAGGTCGTTCGAATCGAAGACGACCTTGCCACAGCTGAGGAACTTGCTGATGATGGCTTTGCTACTGTTGGAAAGGGTGGTCGCACTCTTCAATATACTCCTGAGAGCATTTTGAAGCACTTGCGCGGTATCATGGAGTCTCGTGGCAAGAAGAACACGGATCGTCTTGAGCAGATCAAGGTGATGGAAAAGCTTGGCGAAATTGCGAACACTCCCTACCAGCAAATTCGTGTTTTGCTTGCCATCGTATCTGCTCGTTTTGATCTCAGTGCCGGCACCTCCAACGTCATGCCCCTGGAACATTGGAAGGCTGCTGAGAAAGAATTGTCTACTCTGTTGACCGTTCTCGACAAGAATCGGGATCAATACGTGGTTGTTGAGAACGTCGAGGAGTGGGATGATGATGAGAAACCTCCTAGTCTTCAGCCTGGCGAGAAGTATATCAAAGTTGCTGGCAGCGTGGTCTCATATGTCGAAAGACTGGATGATGAGCTGGTGCGCTCCCTGCAGAGCATTGACCCCCATACTTCTGAGTACATCGAGCGTCTTCAAGACGAGGGCTCTTTGTACAACATCATCTTCCGCGGTCAGTTGTACTACGAGGACCTCCTAACGGATGAATCCCTGGAGATCTCTCAAGAGAGCGTCAACCGTATTGTCATGCGACGTCTTGAACACGTCTACTTCAAGGTAGAAACAGACCCCTGGTCAATTAACAAAATTCCACGGGCAAAGATGTATGCTAATCAGATATATAGCCCGCACAAGTCGTCAAGACCTTTGAGGAGAATTGCGCAAAGGCTGCCGGTGACAAAGTTGACTCCGTCATCACCCCTCGCGCCAAATGTGAAGATGCTAACGATCTGGTCAACATCCTCTGCAACTACCTGTTCAACAACAGCGACGGCATTATTCGTGCCCGTGCCATGTTGTCCCAGGTTTACTTCCTTGCTCTTCACGGGGAGTACTACAAGGCTCGTGACATGATGCTCATGTCCCACCTGCAAGACACCATACCCAATTTCGACGTGCAGTCTCAGATCCTCTACAACCGAACCCTTGTCCAGGTTGGCTTGTGTGCGTTCCGCAAGGGTCTCATTTACGATGCTCAGAACACCCTCCAGGACATCTGTGGCTCTGGCCGTCAAAAGGAACTGTTGGCTCAGGGTGTTATGATGCAAAGATACAGCCAAGTAACCCCCGAGCAGGAGCGCTTGGAGAAGCAGCGTCAGCTGCCCTTCCACATGCACATCAACCTGGAGCTTTTGGAGTGCGTATATCTGACCTGCAGCATGCTTCTCGAGATTCCTCTGCTGGCCCAGACCGGATCGTCTCCTGATGTCAGGAAGCGTGTCATCAGCAAGACCTATAGACGTATGCTCGAGTACCACGAGAGACAAATATTCACTGGACCCCCAGAGAACACAAGAGACCACGTCATGCAGGCGTCCAAGGCTCTTGCCGCCGGCGAGTGGAAGAAGTCGACCACTTTCATCCACAGCATCAAGATTTGGGAATTGATGCCCAATGCCGAGGACATCAAGGACATGCTTTCCAAGCAGATCCAAGAGGAAGGGCTCCGTACATACCTGTTTACCTACGCCCCTTTCTATGACACATTGGCTCTCGAAACACTCAGCTCCATGTTTGAGCTGGAGAGTGCCAAGACGGCGGCCATTGTCAGCAAGATGATCAGCCATGAAGAGCTGGCCGCTTCTCTCGACCAGGTCACCAACAACGTCATCTTCCGCAAGGGTGTTGAATTGAGTCGACTGCAATCCTTGGCCTTGACCCTTTCCGACAAAGCCAGTGCTCTCATCGAGACCAACGAGCGAACGCTCGAACAGCGCACCCAAGGCACGTCCAACGCTTTCGAGCGACAAGGAGGCCGTGGACGTGGTGGACGTGGAGGCGGCCGAGGAGGTGGTCGAGGAGGTGCTCGGTCAGGCGGAAACCCCCAGAGGCAAGCCGGTGGAACTCAGTTCACCGGCGGTGCTTTGGGCGCTGCCGTACGGGGTTAAGAAATCCGCAAGGCATTTTGGTGGGGAAAGCTGTTGATAATGGAGAGCATCTGAAAAGATTTTACCAAAATGATGAACTTGGTATTTGGGCGTAGGCGCACAAACTCCGCGCAGCCTATGGCATTTGGGAAGAAAGAAAGAATCAAACTGTTTGTGGCTCTCGTATTTTTACTTTTTTTTTTAGGGGGAGGGGGATCATACGTGTCACGCATGAGACGGAATGGGGCCCGATGGATGGAACGAATGCCATGCATCGAATTGGGACAATTCGCATGATGAAAGAATCGTGATGGGAGGGGTGTGATGAGCTATAGCCTGTCCTCTCACCTTGTTCTTAGGTACAAGGTTGCTATGAAGAGGGGTCTGGGATGAGATTGGGAGAATATAAAATGATTATATATGGACATGGTGGCCAGTGACTTCTGCGGGACTCGGCGAGTCTATGTCCGTAGTAATGAAGTAATCGAGGATGTGACTTGTCGAGATGGTGACGGGAGACGAAAGACGGACGCAGGGGCCAGCCGTGGATCCGTGGGTGCTGTAGGTGCTCAAGAGACCAGAAATGACATGCCGAGGCACCCACCAGACTTGGCACATCGCATCTGTTTCTTGACTGCTTCTTGACTGCCTTGTCGTTTCTTCTACCTCAAGCGCTTCGTGAACAATCAGATCAGAGCTCCTCCCGGAAGAATAAAAGCTCCGGCAGCAGGCAGCATCAGAACGTTTCACGTCGACGAAAAAAAATCAAAAATCGACGCCAACACCGATCACGGTTCCTACAGCCCTTTTACAAACCAGAACAAAAAGAGACATTATGAGCGCTGCCGAAAAGTCCCCCTCGGCCGAGGCCGACACGAGTGTCGATTCCGCGCTGCCGCCCTCGTCACCAGGGTCCTCGTCACCCCGGCCCCCGAACGAGAACACGAGCAAGAACAAGAAAGCGCCCATTCTGGCCGTCCTCGCGACAGGTCCTTCCCGCATCGATGCCTTCCTCGCGCACCTCGCCAAATGCATGCAGACGCGGACGGGGGCCGAGACGGTCCTCCTCTTCGTCTGCTATGCCACCCGCCTGGCCGGCTCGATTCTCGAGGGCGTCGGGGGCGCCGCCATTAGGCAATCTGCCCGTCGGCTGGTTGCTCTGGCGTACAAGCTCCCGCCTGCGACGACGGTTGTCATGGCCTCGACGACGCCGCAGCCTTCACTGGCGGCCGTGGCCCTCCAGATCGGAGGACGCTTGAAGGCGCTGTCGGCCGTCATCAGCGAAACCCGGACAGTGGCGCGCCTCTGGGGTCTGCTCGGGCTGTACTTTGCGGCCAAGAGGCTGGTCCTCAAGTCCGTGGCGGCCAAGGCCGAGCAGCAGAAGCAGAAGCAGGAGGACGGGGAGGACGGGGAGGACGCGGCCGAAACCACGTTTGACACGCTCGTCGCCTACGCGCAAATCACGTCGCTCATCGTCTTCCAGGCTGCCGAGAACGCGGCCTTCCTGTCGAGCAAAAAGGTGCTGCCGCTCGCACCCGCCACCCAAGGCCGGCTGGGATTGCTGAGCGTGCGCGCATGGGGTCTGTACGTGGCCATGGAGGGCGCTCGCTTGCTGGTCGAGCGAAGCCGCAAGCAGGGCGGCGGGTTGGCGGCCAAGGATGCCGCGTGGGCCGAGAACTGGAACAAGAGCTTCTGCCGAAACCTGTCGTGGGCGCCGTTGACGCTTCACTGGGGCTCTGCAACTGGCGGCTTCTTGCCAGACATTGCCATCTCGCTGCTGGGCTTCTACCCGGCCGTGGGTGCCATGGCGGATTTGTGGAAGGGCACGGCGTAATGTGACTTGGTCCCGAGTTGTCTGCCTTGTCAGATCCAGGGTGCGTGTACGAACTATGGTTTTTCTTCTACTGAACCATCCTTTTCTGGCACACGGCACAGAATCGCGCGTTGAAAAAGAGACGTTGAAAAAGAGAAAGAAACCCCCCATACCCATTGGATTCATATAAAATTGAAACCCTTGCATGAACCTCATCCCAAAAACACGCGTAACCTGTCCGTAGATAACCACAGAGTATAGCACACACAAAGAAAAGAAAGAACGAGCCCGCCACGCCAACAATCTCACATGGGCATCCTCATCATCTCCTCCCTGCTCCAAACCCTTCTCATCCTCTCGGCGCCCAACATGCGCACCTCCTCATCCAGGTGCTCCCACAGCACGGCGCCCCACGAATCCATCTTGTCCTTTAGCGTGGCCATTTCAAGATGCTCGTCCCCACGATGACACCTCCTCACGTAGTCCTCAAACGCGTCCAGGCCCTCGTGGATCCGGCCATGCTGCTTCACGAGGGGCCCCCTCTTGGGATGGAACTCGGGCATGCGCGTCGCGAGCAGCGGGAAGATGTGCGCTTCCTCAATCGAGTGGTGCGCGTTGAGGTGTTCGGCGAAGGAGATGGCTTGGGAGAGGAACTGCTTTGGGGAGAGGCTCTGCGGGCGGCGGGAGGTGGTGGCTGCGGTGTGCAGGAGGGTCCAGGATTGGCGGAAGTAGTTGTGCTGGTTTTATTTTTAAAGAAGAATAGGGAGATGACTGGTTAGCTGGGGGTTGTTGGGATTGCGACGAGAAGAAAGGGGGGCGAACGAATTGTTCCATGCGGTCTGCCATGCGGTTGTAGATTTTAAAGTCGTCGTCTGAGAGAGGCTGGTCTGGGGTGGGGTTGCCATCGGGTCGGTCGGTTGTGTTGGTTGCCATTTGTGGCGGAGGTTTGTTGGGGTGCCGACGAGTTGGTAGATGAAGAGAGTTGTGAAGTCGTCGGGAGGCAGTTGGGTTGGGGTGGAACTATATCGAGTCAGGCGCGTTGGTTGTGTTGTAGGAAAGACGATGAAAACGAGATGTTTTTTTTTTTTTTTGCCCCCATCGCCGCACTGGATTTAGTTGGTGCTGAAAGAAGACGATGCTGAGTGGTAAGCAGGCGGTCATTAATTCTCGGTGTGAACCTGAACCTGAACACCTGTCGGATGAATACAAAACTACGCGCGCTGCGACGGAAACATGTGTGGATTCGCCAGACGACCATTCATAACTAATATCCTTCACCTCATAAGCCCTCATCCTCTACACTCGATGGTTGCTACACCGCTCCTCCGCTCGACGCTCGACGCTCGACGAGGGAATATCCATGTCCCGGTACTGCATCAAAAGCGTGTTCCTGACCCTTTCCGTGCAGTTCTGCTCGACCATTTCAATGACCTGCTCCTCGAGCTTGATGATGCTGTCCACCAGCTGGTCCATCGTGTTCCATCCAACCACATTCCTCGCGCCTGCGTTCCACGCGTCGCTGCTGCGCACACGCAGTTCATCTCGAATTCCAGAACCCTTCCGTTGAGCCTCACGAGCATGTCTCTTGTAGCACTTTGGTGCTGGCGGAACTTGTCATGGTCCTCCCAGGACCCGGCAACCTGGAGCTGTGCAGCCTGCGTGTACCACGGTATGCGGCCGACCACGTGAACGAGGCCGTTCCGGAAACTTTGCCGCCGGACTATCGCGTCGAGAAGAAGCTGGGAGAGAAGAGAGAGACGCACGCAGACCATGTCAGCATGACGCGAGTCCCGTCCCTTGCTTGTTTCGCGCTCGCGTCTAGGAAAAAAAAAAAAAAAAAAAAAAAAGCCTCGGGGGCACTCACCGGAGTCAGCGTGCAGAAGCCTGTCCACGCAACAAACGCCGCGTTGTACTCGGACGCAACGAGTTCGGTCTGGTCTCTCGCCGAATCCAGAACTTTCTTGGCCAGGTCATCCGCCTGGCTTGTGCTGGAGGCTCGGCGCTTCTCGAGCCCTGCTGCCGTGATCTCTTGCAAGAGGCCTTGGCGTTCGTCTGCTGGCTTGCCGCGGAATGAAGAATGCAGGCCTCCCATTTTCATGTGGTGTGGCAGCTCTTGTGATATGATGTTTTCGTACGCAACAACCAGCCCTGAGTAGCCGGGGTCGTCTTGAAGAGCATCGTATGCTGCGTTCCACAAGTCTAGACAGGACTGGGCGTCCTTGGCTTGGGAGCCATGTCTGCCCTTTTGCCTTTGGTTCCTCGTGGAGGAGGAGGAGGATGTGCCCTGGGAATCTGGTGACTGAGATGCTCGGGGTGTGCCGATTGGAAACGGAGACGTCCGCAGTGATGACGACGACGACGACGACGACGACGACGACGATGCAATGTTGTCGTCTCGCGGGGGAGTCGTCGGAGTGCCGACACTGCTGCCCCGGAGTCGCCCTACGAGCTTTCTGATGGTGCGGGTGCCGGTGGTGTGATTGTCGTCTGCTTCCATCATCAAGTTTAGGTTCGGACCGATGAGTCTGCAAACTTGCACTCCGGGGTTTCTAGTTGGATAGAATAATATGTGAATGCGTCTGCTGGGTTGGCACGCCGTATATCTTTGTCTGGCAATTCTCATTCTTTGCTATTCAACCTCCCCTCCCTCCCAGCTCCATCCATCATGACGAAGTTCTCATGTCAGCCATCGCCGACCCAGCGAAACCAAGCACAACCACTTCAGGCGCCACATGGCCAGCATTCCCAAGCTGCTTCAGCACCAACCGTCGGATTGATATTACGCGCCCTCGGCTTCTCGTGTTGTCTCGCCCACCAGAACACGTGTCCGGCGCAGGCATGCTTTGTCGTCGATGTTGTCTCAGCCAGGAAAGTCTCTCCTCCATGCCGTCATGCCATCGCGAAACCAACAAACTTGGGGCAAACTGGGGCTGGGCTCCGGGGACCCCTAGTCGAGTCTTGACTGACAGAGTCTGGGTGCAAGGACAACCAGCATCGGCGTCAAATGTCAATGACAACCAACTGCTCACGGCTCGCGGGTCACGGCTCACGGGCGGGTCAAACACGGCGTGTATCAGCAGGCCTGGTGCGTAAAACAACGGCTACATAGAACGGAATGTGGATTGCGTTATTTGCCAACCATCGGCCACTAGCGAACTCCCTTGCCTGGCTAGTTCTGGAGAGTCTCGTCTGCCGAGGAATTTGTAGCTTGTAGCTTGTAGCTTGTTGCATGGAGAATTCTCCCTCTTGCCCTTGAATCTTGAATCCTTCTGCATCAGCGTTGACCTTTGCCGTCTTGCAAGAGCTGTTTGCGCTCACAACTTTCCAAGAGAGCTCATTGTTCTGTGGTTGCCAACTGCAACTGCAACTGCAACCCCTGAAGCCAGGAACCCGCGTTGGTCATCGTCGCGTTGAACAGCAACAGCAACAGCCAACCAAGTTGCAGGAAACCGCCCATCTCTCCGCAAGTTGTGAGTGCGAATGAAATAAGCAGGAACGACCGTGCTCGACGAAACCGCCAAATTCGCCAATCTTCTCCCGGTGGACCGTGCTTTGGCTTTGCATGTGATGAACCAGGCTGAACAAACACAACAAAATATCCTGCGTCATCTCCTATATCTTGTATCTTGTTCCTGAGGAATTACATACTGCATCAACAAACTCAGATCGTCCCGTCCACCGCGCGGTAGCACGAAGCTCCTAGACCACGTCGCACACACGAAAACACAAGCCCGTTTCCTACTCCTGATATAGTTTGATCATTTCATCCTCTCATACAGCCGGCTCGACAAGATGATGCCCGGGCTCTTCTGTGCCGTGGCGGCTGCACTCGGGTTCGCGAACCTGGGCCGGGCGTTGCCGACGGTCTCCGTCGTTGCGAACTCGACCGGCATCTCGTGGCACCCATCCGGCGACACGGTGTCTACATGCGACGCTCCGACTTTTCAGAGATGGCCGAGCATCGATGCCGCGAATTGGCGGGAGTGCGCCAGCCTCTACAGCTCTTGGACTTCGCACAATGGGACCTTTGACCTCGGCAGCGTGGATGCCACTGGTTTTACTCCCGTTCTGCAAACAAAGGACTGCACCCTCGGATTCCAGCCTCGAGATCCGTCCAAGGGCCCCTTCACCATTGGCGACAAGGACCTAAAGACGCTGCTGGGCACCAGTCTTCGGGATTACTCGGCGGGGACCGTGCTGGGGGTCAAGGGCGTTGTCAAATGCGCCGCCGCAGAGGGGAGCAAAGTTGATGTGAATTGGCGAATTTCCAAGTCATAGGTTGGCAAACGATTATTGACGCCATGCAAGCACGCTTCGCCGGTCAGACGACGTGTGAAGAAATATTCTGGTTGAAATTGCGAGTGACGAGATTGGCGTAGCGTTTGTCCTTGCGTGGCAGATGCTTTGCTCGTGGCTCAGAGATGTTGACGGGAAATATGACTTGAGGGAAAGAAGACACGCTGTTTGGATTCTGTCTGGTTGGGGGCACTGCCAGCATGTTGTATTACTACTACGAGCTGTTATCGATTGGCCATGGTATCGTCAAATTTTCGCATGATCGCAGGAAGTGATTGATACAACTTGCCTTGGATGTCATTGAACCGTCCCAACTTGACAGAATCAACATGATATGCTCAAAGGTTGGCGCTCTTCTCTCCAACATTGTCCGTGATAACCCCCTTGCCCAAGCTCTTTCATCACTTCTCTCTTGCATCCAGTCGCTCCTCGAGCACCATTAGTTTTCTCTCGTGATGGTAAGCGGTGGTTCATCTGGTACGATTGCGTTGTCGAGCCGGACATGGGATCAGCATCACATTTGTGCGAGAATGAGCTTCGTCCCATGTTGCCAATGACATCAGATCCGGATTCCTCCATGGTGCGACTTCTACGAAAGGAGGGGGGGTGGAAGGCGCATTTTAACCCAGCGCGGACTCGATCCAAATGCTGAAATGGACCGATTCCCCTGAAAGTTTAATTCTCCTCCATGGGGCACGATGGCCCCGTGGGAGTTTCAAGTGGCGCCGCTAGATTACGCGCGGCGGAATATTACATGGAGTAAGCCCCGACACAATGCCTGCCTTGGCTGGTGTGTGTGGTTTAGAGTTGATTCGCCTCGACAGCCGGGTCGGCGCATTTACGGGCCCCCGGGTCCCTTCCTGGGAAGATGATGGCGTCTGGCACGAAGTAATGAGGTTAGCCATGGGATAGGTTCTCCTGGCAGAAATCGGTCCGTCGCCTTGGCACGCCACTTGCCATGTTTGTCTACTGTATGGGAGGGGAGGCAATCAAAAGTAAAAATGGCGGGTTTTTTTTGGGTTATTAGTACAGGACACCCCCTGAATCATTTCACAACTCTACATAATAGGGGGGATTAAGCGAATCAGCTAAGCAAAGCCAGATTATCACACTAGGATGAGTGATTACCTAGATTCCCTTTTACTTTATATCGGAAATTATATATCTTTTAGTAGCGCTATATACCCCTGTATATCTTCCTTATAGCTCTCGAAAATCATCTAGGGACTATAGGTCACTTATGTATAGCTAATTATCGCTATGAGAGAGGAACGAAAAAGTGGGGCGTGCAGGTTTGTAAAATAAATTGGGGGGAACTTATCTCCTTAGGCGTCATAAGCCTTGTGGAGTCGCGTAAACTAGGGTCTGTATCCAATTAGATAGAAGTGGATTAGAGGTACATTCGCTTATATATAAATAGGCGATTACTATTAAACGTACTACTGATTTTCCCTGTATAAGTTACTACACCATACTTTCGCGTACCTACGCGGTCACTAACCTTGTGGCAGGGGGGCAGTGGGGGCCCCACGGATCCACAAGGCTTATGACGCCTAAGGAGATTGTCAAGAAGAATGGAGTCGCGAGGACCCCCAGTCCGGCATCGCAAGACTGTAAATTTGCTCTATAACAGTTTTTGATCTCACAGAAAGGACGGGCTCCGTCTGGCTTCCATCATAATCTCTCATCCCATTCAATTCACGCGGACGAACGCACAGATGAGCTCCAAGCCCACCGTCGTCGGCCTCCTTGGAGGCGGGCAATTAGGCCGGATGCTCTGCGAGGCCGGAGCGCCTCTCAACATGCAGATAGCCGTACTCGACGAAGAAAAATGCCCAGCCAAGCAGATCAACAGCAACGAATACCATGTCACGGGCTCTTTCAAAGATGCCGCCAAGATCAAGGAACTCGCCTCCAACTGCGACGTCCTCACTGTCGAGATTGAGCACATTGACACGGAGGTTCTGGAGGAAATCGACACCCATGGAGTGCAGGTTCGCAACGCAGATGGCACCACGTCCCAAAAGAAGGTCGCCATTCATCCATCATGGAAGACTCTCCGCCTTGTTCAGAACAAGTACGAGCAGAAAGAGTACTTGAAGAAACAGGGCATTCCCATTGCCGAGCAAATGGCAATCGAGTCGGGAGACGCTATGCTCGCTTCAATGCAGGAGGCCTCCAAGAAGTTCGGCTTTCCCTGGATGCTGAAAGCCCGAAAGGACTCCTATGATGGCCGCGGAAACTTCAAGGTCTCGAGCGAGGCGGATGCAAAGCAGGCGTGGGAAGAATTTCGCAACTTGTCGTGCTATGCCGAGAAGTGGGTTCCCTTTGAGCTAGAGCTTGCTGCCATGGTCATTCGGGCGGAAGACGATGCTGGAAACCTGAAGCGCGTCATTCCTTATCCTGTCGTTGAGACGGTGCACGAAGAAAACATCTGCTCCAAGGTGTTCATGCCTCCCCGCAACGTCCCCGAGGACGTGCGCAGGAAGGCGCAGAAGGTGGCTACCTCGGTGGTCGAAAAGCTCTGGGGAAGAGGTGTCTTTGCAGTCGAGCTTTTCTTGACAAAGGAGGGTGACATCATATTCAACGAGTGTGCGCCAAGACCGCACAACAGTGGGCACGCGTCCATCGAGTCCATTCCTTACATGTAGGTTTGAAGTCACCCCGAGTGCTTGCTTCCAATTGCTGCTAACTGGTCCAAGGTCTCAGTTCAAAGCACAACTCACAGCCATCTTGGATGAGCCTCTGCCAGAGCACCTGCAACCCCATGTCTCGTCCAGCATCATGATCAATATCCTGGGTGGTGCCAAACCGGACTCCCACCTGGCCCTCGTGGAAAAGGCCAAGTCCATGTATGGCGAAAAGACAGCAGTCTATGTCCATCTCTACGGCAAGGGACCCAAGCCCAGTCGCAAGATTGGCCACATTACCGTAACAGGATTCGGATCCATCGCCGAGCTGGAAAGATTTGCTCGGCCGCTGCTGGAATTGACGGACAGTGTTCGTCAAGAGTGTCTCCAGGCATCAAGTAAGCCCTTGCGTCCGGAGGCTGCCCCTGCTACAGCTGCGGCAAAGTTCAAACGGCCCCAAGGCACGCCGCTGGTCTTGGTCACCATGGGCTCCGATTCGGACCTGCCGGTCCTCAAGGCTGGCATCGACATTCTGAATCAGTTCGGCGTACCATGGGAAGTGGACATAACTTCTGCGCACAGAACGCCAGACAAGATGGCACAAAGGGCCAGAGAAGCCGCAGATCGTGGTCTCAAAGTCATCATTGCTGCCGCTGGAGGCGCCGCTCACCTGCCGGGCATGTTGGCTGCCTACACCCCATTGCCAGTCATCGGCGTGCCTGTCAAGGCAACACACCTGGATGGCTATGACTCTTTATTGAGCATTGTCCAAATGCCTGTACGTAAATTTTCGCTGTTTCCATTCTATTCTCTCAAGTGTTCCCCCCCACGAGGTGCATTGGCGATGTTTTGACCAACTCCATTTAGCGAGGTGTGCCCACCGCCACCGTGGCGATCAACAACTCGACCAACGCTGCGTTGCTGGCCATTCGGTTCCTCGGCGCATTCATGCCTGAACTGCTGCAAAAAATGAAGGATTACCAGCTAGAAATGGAGCAGCAGGTCCAGGATAAAGCGAACACTTTGCGGGAGATTGACGTGGAGGCGTATTTGGAAAAGATGGGCAAGATATGACCCGAGTAAATAGTACATTATTTGTAAGTAAATAGAAATTCAACAAGAAAATGAATAAGCTCTCCCAGTACAAACACTGTGTGTCGAACAAAAAAAGAACAGAAAGCTGAGTGTGAACACTTGGCTCAGGCAGGATGGACATAATCACAGGGCCGGCAAGGGGCGGCACTCACCCGGAGGGAGCGGAGGAGAGTTGTACAATTTTGCAGTGTCTTTTTTCTGCATGCCATAGCTAAGTCCCGGCTTGGTCAAGGCGCTGGTTGTCACGGCCAAAGATCTGGGTTCTCAAAACAGAGAGAAGGTCAAGACTCCCAAGTCACTGCTAGGCAGACGATAGCTAGGGATTAATGCGTAAAGGTTTCTTGAGTCGGGGGCACGAGCCACGAGGCACGGGGCATGCATAACAATAGAGCGCTCGTCTTCTGTTTGAAGCAAAGCCAGCTTCAGGAATACATAATAGTCTGCATAATCAACAACCGGCAGTTATCGTACCACGATCCACCAGGCCCGCGGATGTGGGCATCCAGCCCAGCATCATCAACGGGGCTGACGAATAAGATAGTAACATGCACGTGCATACGCAAGTCGTTCCGTGTTACTGCGTCCGTCAGACTAAACGACCTATTATGCATGCTCTCGGCTATAACCCAGCACATGCGCGATGATGTCTTTCTTGTGCGGCTCCCTTGCCACAAAAAGAAAAAAAAATTAGACGAGGAAAAAAAAATTAGAAGAGGACGTACCGGACAAACCAGAGTTGGAGGAGCCCTCGTCTTGGTCTCGGTTATCTGATCCGGAATGGGGTCGCGGGGGGGGGCTCGGCATCAAATGGCATCTCTTTTTTCATTTTCTTCCCTTTTTTTGGGGGGCCCTTCCTAACACAACGCCATCGACAACTCGTCGGTCGCATCTGCGTCATCGGGTCGATACGCGCCGCCTTGTCTGGGGTCTCGGTAGTGTAATGCGTACTTGCTTCGTAGTATCAGGGGTGCGAATCTTGACTTTTATGACCTCGTTTAGACGGACCGTGGCGTGATTTTTATTTTTGAACTTGAACTTTTTCTCGTTGTTTGGTGCTTCCCGCCGGTCCGATGTCCTTTAGCAGGAGAGTGCCGGACCAGAGCAAGCCAATCAATTTCCCCGGTGCCAATCACTCTCACTTATCAATACGAGTGTGTGTGTGAATAAGAGGAAATGGCCGACTTGTCGCGCCGTGATCCGTAAAGTGGCCTGGCCTGGCTTAGTCCTTCTCCCAGCTCCCAAGCCATTTCACGGATGTGTGCATGCGTTGCGTCGTCTTGGTCTTGTGGGCGATGGGGCGCTGCTGTCATTCGGATCAATCGCGTCGCGCCAACAGCCTCTTTCTTTTTTTGGTTGTCGTGACTGGATTGGATGTTGTCTTGTCGGGGAAAAAAATAGATTTCTCTGCTCTGCGTTGTCAACACCCCCCTTGTACTCTGCACACCCCCGCCCCTTCCCCTTCCCCGGCCGCGCTGTCGGGTTTTTCACCCTCTTTGCCGAGTTGGCCAGCGACTTTTCTTCGCTTCGTGTTGTGCCGAAATGGTCATGGTGGCTGGGGCCACATGCAACCTAGGGGGTGGTTTTGTCCGCGCGCGTGCTTCGCGCATGGGAGGGACTTTTTTTTTTTTTTCAACGTCACCACGTTACTACATGCGGATGCGAGGATGTTGAGGATGACGGCACCTGTTGGGACCCTTGGGATAAAAGAGTCGAGGGGGGCTTCCTCCGGTGGACGTTTTCAGATCGGACACTTTGAGGTATGACGCAGGGATGGGCCTACTCTTGTCCTGTCCCGGCGGCTATCGGCAGCGTAGAATAGCATCTGTCGCAAGCGTCCACCATGTCAAACTTGGAAACTCGTGTGAAATTCACAACAACCTCTGTCAGACCAGGAGGAATGCTGCTCGTCATACGAACCCCCCAATGCGGATCCGCGGGACACACAGCGCGCGCGCGCTTACTTTCGCTCCACGAACAGAGCGAGTGAGTGTGTGCTGGTCTCATCCGCCAAGACCGACTTTCTTTTCTCCTTGTTTTGTCGGTGACAAGTTACAAACTACGATAGCCGATGATGGCGGATGGCGGATGGGGGATGGTCATCGTGCCGGCCGACATCTGGATGTACCGAGAAGTACCGGCAAGTTCCAAGAAGTACCGACAGGCTCCACAAGGTACCGACAAGTACTGGAAAGTACCAAGAAGCACATGTTGTCCCGCCCACGGAGCAAGCCACCAACAACAAAGCCCATCACCTGCCACTTTCCGACACCGACACTGACACCGACACTGACACCGACGCCGACACCGACAGAACATGACCAGGCCATGCGCTCAGAGTTGTGTCGTGCATCTATCATCGTGTCCGTCACGCAAGACTATTCACTCGCTCGCACGGGCACCAAGACCAAGCGCCCGAGACCCGAGACGCAGCCAAGCGAGGAATGGATTCAATGAATGATGCCATCAGACGAAAGCCTCCGCGGCCCGTCCGCCAAGCTCATCCGTCTTCGAGTCGTGCTGCACTTTACTTTACCTTGCATACCTTGCATGGAGCTGAGTAATTGTCCCGTACGGCACCAAGTATCAGGTGACGGATCATGTGCTGCAGAAAACCCCAAGATCCAACCGCATTTGAGAACGAGGCACGCCAGAGTGACCACCAGACAGACGTCTCACACCCCATCGGCGTTGCTGACAAGTTGATCAGAGTGATTACTGCTTCGCTGCATCATGTTTTCTTCTTCTTTGCCAAAGAGGTGTCAATTGTAAATACTCATCCGTGTTCCCAACTCTACTTCCCTTTGTCTCGCGCGTCCCCGCGAAAGCCCCGGCATCCGGGAAGAGACGTGACGTGACGCTGGCACATGCCATGAGCACGCCCCGGATCCCCCGGGCCCCATTCACGCCCCTCCTGTACATGTATGTACGTCGCATTTGCCCAGGGTGTTTGTTTGCAGGATGGGATGGCAGTGGGAAAAAGCTGGGGCGGGATGCGGCTGCATGCAAACCAACAAAAAGGGAACAGGACAGGGGTGGGGACTGGGGAGGGCCCAGACTTGGCCACGATGGATGGAGAAGAGCAGGCAGACACTTTTCTTTCCTGCACAGCAACGAACAATAAGAAAAGGGCTTGGCCAGACCCTCCAGGAAACCCTCCAAGCTCCGAGATTCCCAGGTAAAGACTCCCTTTGCCGCCCGAATCCCCCAGGATTCTCCCAGGAAAAATTCCTGCTCACAATCCATCGCCATTTTCCATTGCCCAGTCCAACGTGCGTGTCTACTGTCCGATCCGCCGCGTCGACCTGATCAACACCAACAACGATTCCATCCACCGACTCGATTTGAAAACAACCAGTTCTAAAAACAGCAGCCCCCGCCCCGGATCCCAGGCCACCCACCGAGAGAGAAGGGCTCATATCGTCCTTTGTTCAGCCGCCCTCGAGGAGAGCCATGTCTTGATTAAAGTGGGCTGGATAAACAAAAATAGGGCTGCAACAACACATACAAGTGCGGAGGACCCGGTACTGCGACAGACCAACAAACCCAAGAAAAAAAGCAAGGCAGCCACCAACAAGCACAATACCCCTTAAAACCACCGCTCATTTGTTCCCCTTGGAGACCGAGGACCCCTACCGATCCTGGGAACTCCGTACGCTACATGCATATCCCGGCCTTATTCATACATAAGATCAAGGATACACCCCCCAAAACCTAACCCAAGCCAAGCCATCTTCTCGGGACTTTCCTCCGTTGACAAGGTTAGGGTCACGGTTCAAGAGTTTTTAGTGCGGTGCCTCCTGAACCTTATTATACGCAGGCCTGGCCGAGTAGTCCTCAACCCCTGGGCAAGATAAGTAGCCTACAATCTACTTTCAATCACCCAAAAAAAAAAAAACCAGCAACTCAGCCAGACTTGGGCAGAAACATCAACATCGACCTCTCATTCAAAATGATGGTCGCTCAGACTGCCAAATTGGCTACCACAGCCACGCCCATACCTGTCCGCCACCACAGCACCACCTTCTTCGAATTACCTCACAAGAAACGCAGACAACGCCGATTGATCGAGGAGGAGGAGCGCCAGAGAGCCCTTCTTGAAGCCGAAGAGGAGTCCCGCACTCGAGCATGGAACTACGTTGTCGAGTTCCTCCAAGCCTCGCAGTGGCGCCATCAGATGGGCCAGATCACCGTCGTGTACGAGGCAGTACCTACCATGGAGGAGCTCGAATCCTACGGCGACTTGGACGAGAAGCAAGGCACCCGGACCTGCAGGAAGCTCTTCAAAGCCCCAGTCGTGTGGGATGAGCTGGGCCACGGACTGTGGAAGGTCCTGAGCGCCGCGGTAGAGCAGAAGCTGCCTGCTGTCGTCGAGGAGCCCGTCAAGCCGGCCGCCCCCGTCTGCTGGAACAACTCGTTCGCCGCATGCGCCGACGTCGTTTCCCACTCGTCCGTCTGCAGCCCGAGGCGGTCGTCGTCGAGGAGATCATCGGCAGACTCATGCTCAACTGCTGTTTCGCAACACTCCGTGTCGCCGCGCATGTCGCTGAGCTCATCGCCAGGCCGGCATGGGAGCATCCCCAGAATCCTTTCTCGCATCACTGCTCGTCGATCTAACACATGATGGGAGTCTTCTCTTCATGTTTTGAATACTTTGTTCTCATATGCGGCATGGTGATACCCAAATTTTTTTATTTTTTTTTTAATTGCTATTATGTTGTTCTTATTTGGGACTGATCATGATTATGGCGTTTGAGGGGCCGGCCTACATCGGCCTAGGGCAAGCATCATGGGGTGTGCTGGGGACCGTTCATCGCTTCACCATTTGTTCTCTCAGGCCAACCATAGCGTAGCGGGTGGGAATAGGGGCAACTCATCATGGAGAGCTGCCCGGCATGGTGAGAGATATCCGCTCAGGCATATGTCATAGGTATATACTTGGGGACTCACGTCATCGTTGCAAGTCAATTTATCATGTTACACATAATACCTCGTGTTATCGAAATCGTCTAAACTGGGGGCGACAATTGCAGCGTTTTTGGTCGGCAACTCACCTGCCACTTCGTACAGAGGTAGAAAGATATATATACACATGGATACATGGGTACAGATAGATTACACACACATCTAAATATCAATATAAATACATGCATAAAATGTCATATCAATCAGATGGAAAGGCGTCTGACCACGACGAGTTTGAGTTTCGAAGTTTACCGTGTTAATCCCGACTAATTTCGGTAACGAGTCTATAGGGTAGCCCACTCTGCTGGGCCAACTTCGGATGTCAAAGATCACCAATTGCCAGCCAATCAGAGCAGGTGTCATGTTTCTTTTTTTCCCTGCCAGCTGCGACAGCTGGGGGGGGTGGCATGTTGGCATGCAAGCGCGTGCCCGGCAGCCACAAGAACAATTTGAGCTTCAACATCTTCGAAATCTCAGAACCTGCATCATAATTCGCAACGCCGCTTCCTTCTCGCCTTGGAGGTAATCGGCTGGCGGAGCTTTGCGAGTCGTTCTGCGTCACCATTACTTTTTTTTTTTTGGTTCACAACCGAATTGTGCCTTCTTGACTTTTCCGACTTCCTATCGCGCACCTGCGAGTGATGACGGGACTGCTTTTTGCAAGGTCCTGAGTAGGCTACAACATGGCCGCCACGCAAATTGATACGGGCTATATCGCAGGCCATCTCGGCCTCGATCAGTCTGTAGTGACGAGTCTTGTAACAGAACCGACTGTCGACCTGGTGGCAACGCTGCTGCAGGCGATTGCGGCCAAGGCCCATGAATTCGATACCTTGTATGCCGACAAGCTGCAGACCGATATTGAACTCGAGAATGCAGTCCGAAGTTCAGAGAATCGATCGCAAGCATCAAAGGGTACAGCTGAAAAGGCGTTAAAGGATGTTGAGGAGGCAAGGCAAAAGCTGAAGGAGGAAGGTAAGCTTCACTTTTTCTTTTCTTTTGGTCAACCTTTCGCATTTGAGCTGCCTGCGCGACATGCGTCAGAAACGCGTGTGCGTTGCGGACACTGAACCCAAGTAGCTGACCCCGACAGAGACGAAGAGACAGTCGATCGAAAATGAATTACGAGTTTTGAAGGCTAAGAACTCGGACCATGCTGCCGAGGTCAAGAGCCTGAATGACAAGATCGAGACACTGCAGTCTTCCAATCGAACGAACCTAAGCATCATTGAATCAAACAATAAGCGAGACCAAACTCTCACTGAAGAACTCACCAAGCAGCACCAACGAAATGTTGAACTCGCTCGAGAGGTAACTGCTCTTCAGCAGTCAGAGCAGAACGCCAAGGGCCAACTGAACAGTGCCAAATACCGGGAGGATTCACTGAAACAGCAACTCGAGCTCGCTCGTCGAAACAGCGAGTGGCTCGAACAGGAGCTCAAGACCAAGAGCGAGGAGTCATTGAAATCCAGAAAGGAGAAGGGTGCCCGCATCGCTGAGCTTGAACGCGAGAGTGAAGATGCGCGATCACAGGTCGATGCCCTGAAGCGATCTGAGCAACAGCTTCGTGAACGTCTTGATGCTATGCAAGCCAAGGCCGACGATGCACTCGTTAAGCTTCAGAAGCAGGAAGGTGCCTTTGCATCTACAGTCGAAAGCTACAAGCAGGAGCTCGGGGATCAGAGACGACTCGTCGACATGTCCGAACAACTTAGCAAGAAGCACCAAGAACGTGTACGAGACCTCGAAGCCGAAAAAGAACGCCTCAAAAATAATTACGAGAACGAGATCCGACGACTTCGCCTTGAGCTGGAGCAGGAGCATCAGACCACGGCTGAGATGGAGGAAAGGATTCGACAATTGGAAGCCGAGCTTGACGAATTGCAAGCTCGTCTTGAACAAGGCCTGCCACCCCAATCAGCACCTCAGACCCCTCGCGCCAATGGTTCCTTCATGACACGAGCTGCCTCACCATTTGGCACTCCTGCCTCAATCCGGAGCAAGTCTGTCATGACCGCCACCCAGGCCATCGAGCAGCTTTACCAAGTCAAGGGTCAGCTGGCTAGCGAAAAACGTCGAAATCAGCAGCTCTCTGAAGAGCTTGACAATATGATTACCGCTCTCGAGGCCAAGGCGCCTGAGATCCAAGAGCTGCAGGCAGAATCGGAAACGCTCCGCAACGAGATTGCGCGCATGTCAGAGCTGTCTGAACAGAGCTTTGAGGAACGAGCCCTTGCGAGAAAGGCAGCCCGAAAGGCTGAGAGCGCGTTGGCGACCGCACAGTCCGAGGCGAAAATTCTGCGAACGCAGCTACGTGACTTGGGCACACAAATCCAGATGCTTGTTTTCAACATTTATGCCATTGAGAAAGGCATGGATCAGCTAACTGAAGAGGAAAAATTCCGCTTACAACAGCTCGAGCGTGGCGAGATCACGGAGGAGGCCCTTTCAGATCTGTCCGACACTCACCAGTTCATTACTCGGAAACTGGTAGTGTTCAAGGATGTCAAATCTCTTCAAGCGAAGAATGAAGATCTGATGCGCATCACGCGTGAACTAGCGGAGCAACTGGAAAGCGAAGAGGCCATCGCTGCTAAGCACCAAGCCAAGGAGGACCACGATAGGGTGGAAAAGCTGCAGCGTGACTTGGAGCACATGACCGAAGAAAGCCGATCGATTAAAAATACCATGGAGAGCTACAAGATGGAGCGCGACATGTTTCGTCGCATTCTCCAACAGCGAGGCGCAGGTGTTGACGAAGCTTCCATGATGCGTAGCTCTATGGATGGCAGTCAGCGTGCACCGTTGGCCAGCATCGAGGGTGGTGACCAATCCGAGTCGCTCAGCGAGGCTCTTCGAAAGCTGCAATCCGAGTACGACAATTTCCGAGATGCTCAAGACGGTGTTCGTGAGGATATGAGAAACCAGGTAGATCACTTGTCCTCTGAGAAGAACTCTCTGCACGCCGAACGCGTCAAGTTGCAAGGCGAGGTGAGACTCGAGTCAGAGAGGCGAGAGATGCTTCAAAGCAACTATCTCGCACTTCAGAATGAGAATACCGAGCTTCAACGGAGAATTCAGGCATTGTCAGAAACAGCAGTGAAGCAGGATATCCGAACGCAACAGGTGGCTGAAGAGCTCATCGAAACCAAAGGCTTGCTGGATAGTATGAGAAACGAGACCGCTAACCTCAAGGCCGAGAAGAAGCTATGGAGGGACATACAAGACCGAATGAGCAAAGACAATGAGAGTCTAATAGAAGAAAAGAACAGACTCAACCATCTTCTTGCAACTCAACAGTCTCTAGAGAATGAGCGGAACATGTCCGAATCTGAGGCTCGGCGAAAGGCTCAGGCCAAGATTGAAACCCTGGAGCGGGAGTTATCGGACACGCAGAGAAAGTTGTCCAACGAAGCGGACGAGACTAAGAAGCTGCAGTTGAGAAAAGAATTCGAGGCCAAGGAGTCTCAGAAACGCATCGATGAGCTCATGAGTAGCTTGTCTCAAATTCGTGAGGAACATGTCATTGTCAGGACGACGCGGGACCATCTGCAGGCACGCGTTGACGAGCTGACGGTTGAGTTGCGGAACGCTGAAGAGCGAGTTGGCCGGTTGCAGCCACGACCTACTCCTCGTCCTGGGCTGGGCGGTGACGGGAATGAGCGCCAGCTAGAACTTGAAGCTGAGCTTCACGACCTGAATAATGACATGTCTGACCTGAAGCGCGATCTTGACTTGGCGAACACGCAACTTGAGAATGCCAAAGCGCAAGCTGAACAATACAGGGAAATTAGCCAGGGCAATGAAGAGACTCTGGAGGATTTGCGAGCATCTCAAGAGCAGTACAGGCTGGAAATGGAGTCTTTGATCGAGGAGAAGGACAGCAAGATCAAAGAGCTGAGCCAGCGCATTGAGGACATGTCTGAGGAGCTGTCGCGAACCAACACGGAATTATCACAGCTGCGTGACTCCCAAGGCGAGGTTGCTCGCAAGTTTGAGGACGAGAAGTCCATTCTCGAGGATGAACTGAAACGTCTGAGGGAGGACAGCGCTAGACACGCGGAGGCCACTCGCTACCACCAACAGGACTTGCGGGCTCAGGCTGAAATCGCATCCAAAGCTCAGCAAGACTACGAGAAGGAACTAGTCAAGCATGCTGAAGCCGCCAAGCTTGTTCAACAACTTCGTACCGAGTACAACGCGCTCAAGAGCGAGTCGGCGTCTCTACGGGCTGAAGCTGAATCTGCCAAGGTCACGCTTGCACAGAGTGAGAGCTCTTGGGAGGATCGTCGCCAGCAGTTGGAGCAGGAAATGGCGGAGCTGACGGCTCGCCGAGAGGATGTCAATGCCCAGAACAAACTTCTCCATCAACAGCTCGAGGGCTTGACTGCTCAGGTTTCAGCTCTGCAACAGAGCCGATCTGGTGGCCATGAATGTGGCGATGAGGCCATGTCACCCGCCAATGTGGTCGACGCTTTGGAGGGTTTGCGGGAGCTCAACAGCTATCTGCGACGCGAGAAGGAAATTCTTGAGGTTCAGTACGATTTGAAATCACAGGAGTCGAGACGACTGCAACAGCAAGTCGAATATACGCAATCACAGTTGGACGAGGCACGCCTGAAACTGGACCAAGAACGAGCACAATCGGCACAGGGTGGCCGCAACTCGATGACGCACCAAGACCTGATGGAGAAACTCAATGAGCTCAACCTGTACCGCGAAAGTAGTGCCGCTCTTCGCAACGAGAATACACAGCTGAAGGATCAGGTGTCGGAGAAGAACAGGAGAATTGAGGAGATGGAGGCCAAGGTTCAACCTTTGCAAGCAGAAATTGATACCCTCGGCACCCAAAAGTCGTACCTAGAGGAAGAAATTAAACAGGTTCAAGAGGACCGGGATCGCTGGCAGAAGAGGACAGAAGGCATTCTGACAAAGTATGGCCGTGTCGATCCAGCAGAGATGGAACAGCTGAAGAAGAATATCACCGACCTTGAGGAGGAACGCAACACGCTTCGAGAAGGCCAGAAGCCTCTCCAAGAGAAAGTCACTGAGCTGGAGTCCACTCTGGAGCGTGAAAGGCAGTCTTGGCAAACAAGCCGCGCGAAACTTGTGGAGCAAGCCAAAGAACACTCCAGGATGATTAGGAGCGAGAAAGGCGAGGCTGTCCAAAGAGCAAACCAGCTCCAGGAGCAATTGGACAAGGTCACCGGAGATCTTCAAGGTGCTCAAAAGCTGGCCGAGGACGCCGGAAGGGAGAAGACGGAGCTGGATGAACAGATCCAGTCTTTCAAGAAACAAGTGGATGAGCTTCGCCAACAAGCCCAGGCACAACAAGCCGAACAGCAGCCCCCCCCTACTGCCCCATCAGAGACTCAGCCAGCTGAAGCAACTGCATCGGCCGAAATTGTTAAGCAATTGGAACAACAGCTTACTGACATCCGCATGGAACTTGAAGCTGTGAATTCGCAGAAGCTTGGCGCAGAACAGCAGCTCGAGCAGCTCCGAACCGAACTACGGACTGCAATTTCTGAGCGAGACGCTGCCACACAGAAGCTTCAGAATGGCAAAGCTGCCGAGAGCAGCAATGCAACGGCCGAACATGCTGAAACAGCAGCCGCTGCATCCGGCGCGCCGAACGGTGTGTCGGCTGAGTTGATGAAGTCGCTCGAGGAGAAGGTCGCCGCAGCAGAAGCCAAGGCTGCTGAGTATGAACAGAAAGCAAACGAAGTTGAGGGCAAGATCCAGCAGACTATCAAGGAGCGATCGGATAGAATGCGGGACACCCTCAACAACAAGCTCAAAGACAGGAGGGTCAAGATGGAAGAGGAATACAAGAAGAAGGAGGACAATATGAAGCTTCGACTCGAACAAGAGAAACTAATATGGCAAGCAGAGCATGCTGGTGAAAAGAGCAATTCAGAAACCCAGCCGCCACCAGCGCCAGCCAAGCCAGAAGAGAAGCAGGCGCAAGCACCTCCCGCGGCACCAGCCACGCCCAGCGCTGCTGGAGGAATTGCGCCCGACCTTTCCCAGCTTGATGACGCCAGCATTCGACAATTCTTGTCGACGAACGCCACTGTCAAGAGTATCATCGGAGCTAACATCAAGAAGAGGCTCGAAACAGATATTGCTAGAGTCAAGGCTGATTTCGAGTCGAGAATCACTTCTGCAAGAGAACAGGCTCAACTGATGGAATCCAAGAAGTCCACCTTGCGAATTAACATGACCGAGAACAAACTCAAGTCTGCCACGGCGAAATTAGTCGTTGTAGAGACAGCAGCGAACGAAACACCACAAAAGCCCGTTGCCGAGGTTTGGGAAGTTGCCAAGGTAGCGCAACCACCGCCAGCTGCACCAGCACCTGGAACACCAGCCAAGGGAGGAGTAGCAGCCGCAGCCAAACAAGCTCCTGCAACACCTGGTGTAGCTCAGGCGAATCCTGCTGCCATCACCACGCCAATCACACCAGCGGTCCAACAAACTGCTGGCACACCGGCGGCATCGACGCCAGCAGCCAGCGCCGCTGCCGGGCCGAAGGCGAATGAGAATCCATTTGCTGTTAAACCTGGAAACGCTGCCAAGCCTGATGCCCCAAACCCTTTCGCGACCAAGGCAGAACAGGACCAGCAGGGCCAGCAGAGCCGGCAGCCGCAACAGCCCCAACCTGCTCAGGCAGCCCAACCTACACAGCAAGCTCAACAGACGCCACAAAGCCAGCAGCTCCATCACGGTCAGCAATCGCAGCCCGCGCGTGGTTCTGGCATCCCGATGCCCAGAGGCGTCGCTCGAGGACGCGGCGGCGCGTACGTTCCACCGGGCCAGCGTGCTGCAAGCGGCAACCAAGAAGGCGGTACAGGTCCTCAAGCGGGACGCGGCCGAGGTGGTCACCGCGGTGGACGTGGAGGAATGAACCCAGGCGCGACCGATTTCCAACCAGGAAGCAAGCGTCCACGAGGTGATTCGGAGATTGGGGGCGGTGCCAAACGAGCACGAGGAGCGCACTGAAGAAATATTTGTAATGTTTTGCATGTGACACATTTCGATTGAGGACTAGGGAAGGACATTGGAGAGATGGATGGAAAGCTATAGGATGAAGCTTGGGACCTTGTACTGCCTTTTAGCTCTGTCTGTATTTCTACTTCGAGGCGACGAGGAAGAAGATGTCTAGGTACACTTCTATTTGAAAACCGTGGCCAACGAAGGACGTGCATTGATCTATACGTTGGCTATCATATACTGGAAGGCATGCTGACGTTGCACCATTTTCTCTCTGTTGATAATAACAAGTCGCAATTATTTTCAGGTGTCTTTTCTCATTTCCTCACGCTGCATCAATGACATTCAAAATCCAAAGGCGGTCGATCCGATCAGGCTTGAATCGTGGCCTTGAAGGGTGAGAAGGCGTGAAATGGTAGACCCTCGTACCCCTCCCTATTATTAACACTGCTGGTCCTGCTGGTCAAGCAAATCAGGTCGGATCCGGATCGGCCCCAGTTTGCGCCGATGCCAGCCGCCACTGCTAAAAATTTCCAGCGCTCATCCTCATCCTGCTCTCTTCCTTATCGTCAATCTCGACAACCTCTTCTTCCATCGCCCTTGCGCGCATTCTTACCCACCTACCTACGCGTTTCGGTCTCGACCAGGCCGGCCGCACGATCAGATCAAACTACGGATTTGCAGCCCCCCATGGTCTCCCCCCACAACAAGCGCAAGGTTCCTCCAACCACGGGACCTGACCCGAAGCGAACCAAGAAGTTGCCCAAGGCGGGACCACGAGCGAAAGCGAGCAATACGAAACCCAAGAACGACAAGACCAAGGCCAAGACCAAGGCCAAGGCCGCGCTCGCTGGAAGAACGGTCTTTGACGCCTCGACCCTGGGGTGGGAATCTGTAGGCGAGGGCTTTGGCGGGCTACAAGTCCTGTCAGGCGTCGACGTTGTCAAAGATGGCGAACGTGTCCGGTTTATCGTGAAGGACGATACGACGGGAGCAAAGGACGATGCGACGGGAGCAAAGGAAGATGCGACAGAAGCAAAGGACGAAGCGACAGAGGCGAAGAATCTGGGTGCTGAAAATGAAGATGAAGGCGAGGCTTTTGAGGGGTTTAGCGACGACGATGTGGAAGGTCAAGGTATGGATTCCGGCAAAGCTGGCGATGCTCAAGCTGAGGTGGGGGGCGAGAGATTTGTGGGAGAGACTACGTTTGTTGCCGCAGCGAGCAAGGAGACGAAGGCGAGGCAGGACAATGTCGCTAGGAACACCGAAAACGGAATGGATGAGAAGAAGAGCAAAGCCAAGAGGGTGGAGCAGGTTCAGGGTGTTGCGACGGACAAGGGCGGCAAGAAATGTAAGCAGAAGAAGATTGCGGACAAGAAGCTACCGAAATCATCCTCCTCACATGGGAGGAAAAACGAGTTCATGGCCCTGGCAGAAATGGAGGGCGGCAAGGCCGAAGACGAAGACGACCTCGACATGACTGAGTGGGTGGCGTTGAACTTGTCGCCGGGCTTGGTATCTGCTGTTGCGAAGCTGGGCTTCGTGAAACCTACGGCCATTCAGAAAAAGACGATTCCTGAGATTGTGGCCGGGGAGGATGTAATTGGAAAGGCGCAGACGGGATCGGGTAAAACGCTCGCGTTTGGTATTCCCATTGTAGAAAGATGGCTCGAGATGCACGAGGGCCAGTTGGAAGAAGCCGGGGACGAGGACGACGAGGACGACGAGGACGAATCGAGGACGACGACGAAGAAGAGTGGCAAGAAGAAATCAAAGGCTCCATTAGCCGTCATCTTAAGCCCGACAAGGGAGCTGGCCAAACAGATTGGCGAGCACATCAAAGCTGTTTGCGATGGTCTGCCTACGTCGCCATATGTCTGTGTTGTCACTGGTGGACTGAGCATTCAGAAACAGCAGCGGCAGTTGGAAAAGGCCGATATTGTGATTGGCACGCCCGGCCGACTATGGGAAGTGCTCGATGGCGACGCCAGTCTTCAAAAAAAATTCACCAAGATCCAGTTCCTCGTCATTGACGAAGCAGACAGATTGTTCAAAGTCGGCCAGTTCAAGGAGGCCGAGGACATCATCGGTGCCTTGGACAGACAAACACCCGAGGATGGGTACGGCGACGACTCTGATTCTGATGCTGGCGATGAAACAAGAGAGCGTCAGACTCTTGTCTTTTCAGCAACCCTCGACAAAGATCTTCAGACCAAGCTGGCTGGCAAGTTTTCCAAAACGGGGAGCGAAGACGAGAAGATGGCATATCTTATGAAATGCCTCAAATTCAGAGGAGAGCCTAAATTCATCGACGTCAATCCCGTCAGCCGAATGGCTGATAACCTGTGTGAGGGTCTGATTGAATGCGGAGCTATGGAAAAGGCAAGGCGCCTCTGGCACATTTTCGATACATTCTTCACCTCTGTTCTCACTTCTCTTCAGCACCCAAACGTGCCTCGCCTCTCTGTTCTCCAGTTACTAACTCGCCCACCTGCAGGATCTCTACCTCTACGCCGTCCTCCTTCTCAATCCTGGCCGTCGCACCCTCGTCTTCACCAACTCGATTTCCGCTGTCCGCCGCATCACGCCTCTGCTGCAGAATCTGAACCAAAACGCCCTACCTCTCCACTCGCAAATGATGCAGAAAGCTCGGCTTCGCTCGTTGGAGAAGTTCGCGGCCTCTCGCAACACGGTCCTCGTGGCAACCGACGTGGCTGCCCGTGGTCTGGACATCAAAGACGTCGATCAAGTGATTCATTATCACGTCCCCCGCGCAGCAGACGCGTACATCCACCGCTCTGGTCGAACAGCCCGTGCGGACAGAAGCGGCGTGAGCATCATCCTCTGCTCCCCGGACGAGGTCCTCCCGATGAGGAGACTCGCCGGCAAGGTTCATGCCCAACGCGCAGCAGCCGGCAAGAAACAGCGCATGATTGAGAGCTTGCCCATTGACAGAAAAATCGCTCCTCGCCTAAGACCGCGTCTCGATCTGGCCAAGAAGATAACGGATGCGGCGTTGGCGAAAGAGAAGGCCCATAGCAACGACGCGTGGCTTCGCAATGCGGCAGATGAATTGGGCGTCGAGTACGATTCCGAGGAATTCGAGGCCACAGAGGCAAGCGGCTGGGGTGGAGGGAGCAGGGGCGGTGGGAGACGTCGCAAGGAGAAGGAGGCTCGGGCGTTGACGAAAGCCGAGATGGGCGCTTTGAAGGCCCAGCTGAGGCATGAGCTGAGCCAGAGAGTGAATCTGGGCGTGAGCGAGCGGTACATTACTGGAGGGAGGGTCGATGTCGCTCAGCTGCTCAAGGAGAGAGACAACTCTGTCGGCGGCATCTTCTTGGGCGGTGATGACGTGGGCCTGAGATTGCTGTGATGTCGTCGTGCGAGTACGATTGTTGACAGAGCTTATTCATCAGAGATTCCTGTATCGCCACGATATGAATACATGCATTACATACGGTACATACGGTACAAGTCATGGGGTTTGTCTCCACCATCTAACTGGTATATAATTCACCTAGATATTGCTTCACCTCGTCCACGTCTCGGCCGACACACCCCAGGTACATGTCCGGCCGGACCACGACGTAGAAGCCATCATCACCCTCTGAGACCCAGTCTGCCGTGTATGTGTGCACGGCGGCCTCTCCGTCTGAGCGGGAGCCTCGAGTCGGGGCATCCGTCGCGTCAGCCGGCGGCGGGTGGATGGAGTATGGCACTGCCATGTCGGAGAAGCCCAGCGTGGCGGTGGCTGCGGCGTTTGCTCCAATCTGCAGAACAATGAACTTGCCGTATGTCGCCTCGGTGTAGAGCCTCGTTTTCTTGCCGTCGGACTTGCCGAGGACCATGTCGGGGCATCGGTTGCCTGCTTTCCAGATGCCGTGCTCCGAGGCCTTGACCAGAGGCGAACCGAATCCGCTGTACGTCACACCCATGCCTGGTGCGTGTGAGTGAGTGAGTGAGCAAACTTGGGGCATCATGGGCCAACGGCAACGTTACCTGTAATGTATCCGGCATTCTTCTCGATAGTGCCGACGTATTGCTTGGCTGTGTGCACAGTGTCTCTTACCAGACATGCTGCAACATCAATCACATCCCGGGCTGTGCTTCTTCGCTCCGTGTCGTAGCTTCGGATGACTTTTTCCACAGCACCAGGCTGAACGAGATTCTTGGCCTTGACGGCCGTGGCCAGGCGCCACGCGAGGCTGAAGGCGTCTGACATGCCCGTGTTCAAACCCTGTCCTCCATTGACCGAGTGGACGTGTGCGGCGTCGCCGGCAAGAATGATGCGTCCGCCGCCATCCTTTGAGATGAATGTCGACGCTATTCTCTCCTTGACTGTTGCATGTTCATGTTGGTCAGCCACGTCTCTTCCGAACAGGGACCGTTTCCCGTCTCTTGTATACTCAGCTGACTGACCATCGAATGTGCTGTACCATTCCGTCTTGACGAAGGCAACCGCGTGGGGAGCAAGATGCTTCCTGATCGAGTCTTCGGCAAGGGCCTGCGTGACTTGGCCCTCGAGCAGCACGTAGAAGCGACACATGCCTCGCTCTCTTGGGATCCACGAGACGCGTGACTGTCCGCCATGCTGAAAGGTGATGATTTCCGGGCAAAGCGGGAAGTCGGTTTCAATAAAGGTGTCCAGCACCGCCCACTTCATTTCCGGCTTATCACCCGTAAAGGACGCCCCGATCTGCTTTCGCACCAACGACCTGGTCCCGTCGGCCCCCACGGCATATCGGCTTCGAATCTTGGATCCAGATTGGGTGGCGACCTGGACGGAATCGACGTGCTCGGTGACGGAAACAACTTGTTGGTTGAAACGCACGAGCCCGTCCAACTTGCTGGCCAACATGTCCTCGATCACCGGCTGGCCGATCATGAGGAAGTTCTTGTGCAGAGCATGCTCGAGTCCAACCCACCAGGCGTTCTGGCGGGACTTGAACTCGCCTTCTGCAAAGGTGGAACTCGCTGCGGGCAAAGCATCGTGAGTGAGTTGGGTGCTTCTATGGTTCATTGTGGTTGCAAGTGTTGGCTTACTGTTGCACTTCAGGCCAATGGGCAAAAGCTCATCCAGCAGGCCAGCTACTTCCAAGTACTGTTGCGTGCGTGCATTGAGTGCATCCGCTCTGCCCAGCTCAAGAGGGCCGGGCTTTGCATCTGTGTTTATCCGAGTTAGAAAACCGCAATGTGCCCGATGGAGGATGGAGGATGGAGGATGGAAGGGGGTCAGGTCCTGGACAGAGGTTGCTTGTTTACTTGCCTAGTATGCAAACAGATACACCGAGACGATCAAGTAAAAGTCCGGTGAACAAGCCCGTTGGTCCACCTGCGTCCATGTATGTTACTACGTTGATTTTCTGATATTTCGAGAGTCAAGTCGTTCGTTCATCAGGCCACAAACCTCCAATAATACAAACATCCACAGTGGCTGGACCAGCAGCCATGTCCTTTTCCGCGTGCATGGTGACTCGTCACTGGCAGTGTGTGTTTCCTTTCTTCTTTTTTGGAATATGACCGTTTACCGCCCTGCTTTGCTGCTGATGGGAAGATGGTGAATGTCGGAGACCGGGGCATGAGGATGACAAGCAAGTGAATACGTATGGTCTCTACCAAGTATAAATGCATGTTTCCCACAGTCCGCAATGGTTCTAGTGTTTGGTCACAGTCAGCCCGCATAGAAACGACCCCCCTGCTCAAGAGTCAACACGGCCTAGTGGTAATAGAAAAGATGGTAAGTGGTGGCATAAGCTGACTGCCGCGGACCGCCGCGGCCCACAACAATTCGGAATATAATACGTATTGGGGGCGGAATCTCTCAGCCATGTCAGGATCTGATTAATTAGTCCCTCTCAGTCAGAGAATAGTTCCTCGCAGTGAGAGAATAGTCCCTCGCAGTGAGAGCGCCATATTGCCCTGTCTCACACCATGTTGGACGGTCTCACCATGTTGACCCGTCTCGCCATGTTGCCCTGTCTCGACATGTTGCCCGATCTCGCCATGTTGCCCGATATCACCGTGCTTCCCGGTCTCGCCACTACTGCCCGCTGGTGTGGTGGATTTCTCGAGGAGGCTAACCCAGCTCTACAACCAACAACACTCACTCGTCCATGCATCTTTGGTCGCCCGGGAACGCCGTCCATCACGTCGTTGGATGGAACGACCCTTACTGTCCTGCCTGCCAAGTCTACTCTTTAATGCCCTCATTCAGCACCCATTTCATAAGCTAGTGGATAGCTAGCTGTTGAAGCTGGCATGTTACAACATAATCTTGACGGGATCCTCATAACTGACCCATGGTGTGAGATCCGAGTGAGGGCTTAGAGGCATTCATGGCAGGCCCGAAAGCATATAAACGTCAAGGCACCCTTCGTCTTGTTCAGTTTGATTTGGTCTCATCATAGGCACCGGTGCATTCAAAGCCTTCTCTGCCTCTCCTCTCCTCTCCTCTTCTCTCCGCCCCTTGCATATCATATACACTCCTAGCAATATGCCGACTGCGGTGAGGTCAGAACGCGAAAGCGTTCCTGCAGTTCCCATGGGCTCTAAAAGCCCTCGTTCTATCAGCGTTGAGGACCTTCCTACACTAGTAGTCGACTCCTCAGCACTCGAAATCGCATCCAGAGTCCTGGCCATCATCAATCGGTATCGCTTGCAGGGATCGCGAAATGACTCTGCCAAGGCGGATGAAGGCGCATCCAAGTTCTTGGCTGTGATTCATAGCCATGTAAGAGCTGGAAATGCTGTCCCAATGTGTCTTCCTGCATTTCCTTTCAAGTCACCAAACAATTCGGCAAAGGTGCTCGGCAAACTTCCGGACAGAGCTGAAGAGCTAGCGCTCGCTCACTTCAATGGTCTTTGTCAGGCTATTCAGGACATATATCCGCCTGGCGCAAAATTGACCATCATCTCTGATGGACTTGTATACAACGGTACGTCTTCAATGAGGTCGAAATTATGCCATCCCCTTTCAAAACGAAGACAATTAGACCGAGGTTCTTTCTCTGACCAATCGTGTGTAGATTTGCTTGGCGTTCCGGACAAGGACGTATGGAATTACGGCCAAGGTCTTCGGCGCCTTGCGCATGCAAAAGGCTTCTCTCGAATCGAGTTTTCGCGGTTGAGAGATCTTGTGTCCCTTTCCCTTCCCGTGGAACTTGACGAAATGACTTATGTTGCCAATGCCTCCAACTTCCGTCGCGCGCTCCTCAACACCTTCGGAAACCCCAACTGGGAATGGGAGGAAGTCAGCCAGATTAAAGACGTATGTCTGACCTATAGAGGGTACATGAAGTTCCTCCAGACCGACCTTGCAGATGTTTACCCCGTCGGAGATGGCCGCACCAAGTCCAGATATAAGCGTGGCATCGAATACATCGCGAAGCAGATGATGGTTCGTGGAGATGTAAGTTTATCTCGGAGTCTCGTTGGTTCCGGTTGAGTGACTTTGACTGACCATCGACGAAAGGCTTTCGCTAGTGCAGTTCGACAGAATTACAAACATCACGTTCGTCTCTCCATCCATCCTTCCACGGGCGCCAACAAAATGTCCATAGGTCTTCTGCCCACTACGACCATGTACACAACGCCTTGGCATTGCACAATTGCCTACAAACTCGATGGCACAGTCGTCTCGGGCATGAGGTCAGACTTCGACAATGACGGCTCCTACGAGCTGGTGATGGAAAACGGCGCCCCGAGTTATTTCCGTGAAAAGTCGCATCTCTTTACCTGGGGTGCTGAAAAGGGCGGCATCGCTTTTGAGCCGATATATCCCAGTGGCTGGATGCTGCGGCCCTCGAGAGGCCCCGGTTCCATGTCCATTCATGATATAGACGCCAACAAGGTTCGCTCATTGGCCGAAATCAACTCGCCTGTTGTGATGCGTGGTTTCTTCGAGTCGCCAAAGCAACATGTATTCGTTGAAAAGGCCAAGGAGTTTGGCGAACCCTTGCCATGGAAATTTGGCCTCGTACTCGAAGTCAAGGATCAAGGATCCGACACGCGCGGCTTGAACAATGTCTTGTCTTCTGAATGGATGCCATTCCACTTTGACGGTCTTTTCAAGACAGTCACCAAAGTCAACGATAAAGGCGAAGAGATCAGGGTCCCCGACCCGCCACAGTAAGTTGCTCGCTGATGTCGAAGCTTCATTCGCGAGCGTTGTTCGTTGACTGAGATGTGCAAGGTTCCAATTTTTCGCAGGTGCAACTTGCTCTCCTAAGGATACAGGGTTTACACTGTTCTCATCATCCACCATGTTATTCAAATACCTTCCCAAGTGGGTGAGCGCCGATGAACTTTCCACCAAGACTTGGACGGTTTCGACATCCTCGTTCGACTCTACTGTGCTCAACGGACTGCCTCTGATTGCCCGTCATCCGACTACTGGTAAGTTCTGCCTTCGATACCATGAGCCATGGCCTCAGTCCAAGACCAGTTTTGAAGCCACTCTCGTTACTATTGACGACACCGACGAGACGACGGGCAGGGCGATTTGCGAGGCTATCGACGCGACTCTACACGACAGGCGTGTCGCCTATTATCACACTTGGGAGAAGGGGGACTTGGTTGTCAGCGACAATATTCTCATGATGCATACCCGAAGTAGTTATGATTCTGGAGGTGATAGGGAGCTGTGGAGAATCCATTTCGACTGAAGAATGGACTTTAGTTATCTGCTCTAAGCTATAAGCATCACCTTTTCGGCTGAGTGACCGTACGTCATAGCTCACTCATTGAACCAGTGAATCCGGATTGTCATTGCTGGCACACTCACACTCCCCCGTCGCTGAGGAGGGGACGGCGGGATACCATATGAGAGTTAGGGCAGGGGATGGGGGATATGGACGGGAGAGTGTGGGAGCTGACGCACGATTATGCATCGGCCCATTTACCTCATCCATCTGATGTAAAGTTTTATCTCAAAGCTCGGTCTCTGCAAGTCCGTGATTTCCATCGGTCGAAAGAAGACTTATACACGTCCACGATTCATTCCCAGTGCTGTTACTTAGCATGGCTTGGTACGCATCGTAACGCGATGTGGTGTCCAAGATTGAGGTAGACACTGCTGATGTATTCGTTCTCTGGGAATCCCGCTCGCCATTTTCTTGAACACCGCCGACATCGTCGTCTGAATCTGAAAAGAGCCGTTTCCTCGATGAGAATGCAGCAACATCTTTGGTCGTTGACGTCATCTCTTGAAGGACGGAATGGCCGTGGAGAAATGATTTTTCGGGCGCATCCGCGGCTGCAGCAGAATATGACGTGAGTTTCTGGGGCGTCGTTGTGCCGATACCAGCATGCGTTGATGAATCAATCATTGAAGAGTTATCTTGGTGTTGGTTTGCACCAAGTACATCAACGACCGAGGGTGGGCGACAATCACCGAGACCATCACTGTAGCTCCGTTGGGAACTGAGGAGGTCCGGCGTTCTTTGTTCCTGAGTTGGCATAGTTCCGTACTCTTCAGGACGCGAAGCCATTTCTTGATCATGGTTGAAAATCTTCTCGGAACAGAATTCGCCGAATAACGACTGTATACTTGCTCCTGAAAAAAGTCAGACGAGATGAAATCAGTGAAAAAATCGACTCAACTAATGTTCGCAAGCCTTGTTGCCATACCTCTTTCCTTCCAACGTCGGCCTACTGTGCATGGCCAGATATCTTTCGGCTTAAAGATGTCCGCTAAATGGCAGAGCTCCTGGTAAGGAGAATGCCTTGCGAATGGGAAAAAAATTGCTTTGGGCAGTCCATCGAGCCTCCTGCTGCTATCTTGCTCGCCTAAATCCTTTGAGGGCTCCTGACGGTTCTTGTCGGAGAAGAGTAATGGTAGTGCATCGTTTAAACCTGTCGATAAGTCATCATCGAACTCGTCAATAGTCAGGTTTAGGGAGAGCTGGCGGCCACTAGTCGCCTCGGCCTTTAATGTAGCTGCGATTTTCTCCCTCATTCCGATATCCATACTGCTGTAGTTTGGTAGACTGATATGCGTTAGCCGAGCAAATGACCAGAAGGTTGAATATCCTGATCTTACAATTGTAAGAGTTCTCCAATGTCATTTTTTGCAATCCATTCTAATTCAGCTTCCCGAGAGAAATCCTTTCCACCGCCACCCACACCAGCTTCCATGATTGGCTCTCCACCAGGAAGGCGACAAACGACAGGTCTTATAGAAACAATCTCGGCTTTCTTAGCAATCGAGCACATGTTTGCCTTCTCACAACTATGTATGCGCACATTTTGGTCTGATGTGAGACAACCTGGATGCTGAGTGTTGCCACACAGATGCCCGTTCAACGCTGCAGCGCCAGTTGTGAGATGAAAATCGGCAGAGAAGGGATCGTCGGAAGACCGGGTTTTCAGAGACTGGAAAATCTTCAATTTGTATTCATCAACGTGGATCTGGATGAGATCAGCATGATGTAGCTCGAGGGGGGTGAAGATATGAGGACAAGAATATTACACGAGAATTCAAGGCCTTGGACAAGGCGATCCACACCTCCTCGTAACCGAATGTCCATGCCTGAAGATGGAATATCGTGTCAGGCGGATACATTTTCACTTTCCTGAGAAGGTCTGCAATACCATCTGACTTGGTTTGAAAGGGAACATCTTCGATGAATGACGTATCGAGATATAAGTTATCCAGTATTTTGAGACCATGAGTGTACTCAATGAGAATCGGGTTGCGTGCGATGGAATTGACAAACCATGGCTCAGCACGAACATCGCCGGTGTAGAGAATGGCCTTTCCTTGCCCTTCGATGACTGTTATGGCTATGAGATGGAGAATTAAGAGTGTACGGACTGAGCCTGACATACAGAACATTGTAGAACCGGGACAATGGTTTGCATCAAAGAGTGTGACCTGTATCTTGTACCCAGGTCTTAACTCCATTGTTGTTGGGGTTTCCAGAGGGAGAGCTTTCTATTCAAATTCTTAGTTATCGAATTAGGTAGACTGAGGGGTTCTTTTTTATTGAATTTTCATACCAATACTTTCCGAAGGTGCTTATAAGTTTGTTGTCTGGCCTCTAGAACACCTCGAACGTAGTTTATCCTGCATGTGTACTTTTCAAGACGCAGCAGGATCTCTCTCGTTGCCGCAGAGCAATATACGCTGAGCGTGTTAGTTACCGTAAAAGTAGCAGCCAGATTCAGGAATGACGAACAAGGGAGAACGTAAAGTTTCAAGCCCAGCGAGATGATCGCTGTGGACATGGCTCAAGAAGCACGCCAATGGCGGCGTGCGACATGGGTGCCGTCTGAAAAAGTCAACTCAAGAGGAATTAGCTGGATGTGCAGGTTTTCAGCTGAGTTGTGGCTATCGGTCTAATTACTTCTGATTTCTGGAAATTCAGATACAAGACCGTTGAATGTTGACATATTGGAAAATTAACGTGGTTCCTGCCAGGAGAGGGAAAGACTGGAATCCTTGGGAACGCATTAAGCTGGTGAGGCGCTACCGGCAAGATCTTGCATTGTCTCAACCAAGACGAGAAACCGAAACCGAAGGCGGAACACTCACTGCATGGGTGGGAGGGAGCAATCTGCCACGTAAAGAGTCAGAACTTGGAAGTTGACGTCGCGATTCACGGTGGTAGTGCGAAGTGGGCCGAGAAGTGTTGCCCGGCAGCGGGTAATATGACCGATTGTGCGCAGGTAATATGATCGATCGTACGCTCTATGCGCGTAGGACTATATTAGGGAAGCTAAAATACACCTTATTAGGATATGTAATTATAAAATAAGAAGCATAGGAGATTTACTATAACTACTTTATTTATAAAAGAAAAGCTTTAATTCTTCTATTTATATAATAAAATTAGTATTAATTTAATTACTTCTTTTACCTTTAATTATCCTTTCTAATTATATTTATTACCTAAGTTATATACTATATAGTAATAGTTATAAGCCTAGGAGGTATATACTTATAACTTTACTAAATTCCTAATATATAAGACTTATATATATATAATGCCTTACTTACTAATTTATGCTTATAATAAATACCTTAACTTCTCCTTACCTAAGTCTTAAGACTAATATTAAGTTAGTCTTATTTAATAAGTAAAAGAAATAATATAAAGTATTAAAGTAAGCTACCTAAAGCTAAGAGATTTAGAAAAGAATTAATCCTTAGCTTTTAAAGCTTAACTTTAATTACTTATAAAAGCCCTTTATAATTATATTAAAGGCCTATAAGGCTTTTATTACTAAGAACTAAGGAAGTATAGAAACTAAGCTTACTTTCTAAGAGGCTTTTTCCTTTCTTTCTTATAAGTATATAACTAAGTATTAAGTATATAAGGTAACTAAGTCTAGAGAAAGGACTATTAAAACCTAGATTACTAGTACTATTAATTCTAATACTTATATAATAATAATTAATAAGATTAAGAAAAAAAACACTAATAATAAAAAGCTTACTTTTTACTAAATTACTATTAAGCTTAAAAAGAAATTCTTACTTAGTTAAGTTATTATTAAAGTAAAAGTTATAGCTAAGTATATAGTATATCTTAATAAAGCTAAATATATAAATATATAATTTAAGTATTAAAATAAGTAATAAGGAAAACTATACTAAAAAGCCTTAATATATAAGATTAATAAAGTTTAAAGTCCTAATATAATTTATAACTTTATTATAGTAATTAAAGTATACTTTAACCCTAAATAAGTAAAAACTAAGATTATATAGCTAGTATAAACCTTAGACTCTTTTCCTAAAAATATTACTCTTATAGATATTATAGCTAAGTATACTTAATACTATAAGGTAATATAAACTATATACACTAACTTTAATAAGAGAAGCTTTATAACTATACTTAGGAAATACTTTAACTAAGGTAATAAGAAGTAAGACTAGAAAAATAATAGTCCTAAGAAGTACTCTTACTATATAAGTAAGGTACTAAATACTTACTTTTAGTCTCCCTAAGTATACTATACCTTATACTATATAATAACTAGTAAGAAAGTTTAAGAATTTAAGCCCTCTTTAAAGGTTAATTATAAGAAGGTTAAGGAATACTATAAGAGTATAAAATAAAAAAACTTATATACTAAGGTAATAAAGAATAAGTAAATAGTAAAAAGCACTAAAGATTATAAAGAAAAGAAGTTACCTAGGGCTATTACTACTATAATTATTAATCCTAATATTTTAAAGAGTATAGCTTCTCTAAAGAGAAGCTATACTATACTAGAGAATATAAAGTATATGCTCTTAGAGAGCACTCTCTTTAATAACTATAGTGCTCTTTATATTATTAATAATATAAGTTACTTTAAGCCTAGAACCTTTAAAGAAATAGTTAATAATTATCTTAAGGCTAAAATAACCTCTTTCTAAATTATTAGAAGAGGCACTTATATAATTAAGAATATTTTTAATAGGCCTAAGGGGAAACTTATAGAAAACCTTACTTTATAAAATATTATACTTATAGAAGGGTTTTATATAAATATTATATTTAAGAGCCTTCTTTAGAAGAAAGGTATATAGTATTATAAAGTAAATTACTCCTTATATATTAAACCTTTTATAAAAGCTTATTATTAGCTAAACTTAAGAGAAAGCATAATATTATTTTCCTTTAATATAAGCCTCTTTTCTCTTATAATAGTCCTAAGTAAGAAGTGAATTTAGCTATAGTACTAGTAATATTCTTAATAATTAATTTAGAAGTAAATAAATAAAGCTTATAATATAGTTAACTAAGTAAAGACTTATATCTTATATAAGTAAACCTTAAAGAACTTTAGCACTTATATTCTAGCTACCTTAGAAAAAATACTTTAGCTAAGAGTTACACTTATATAAAGGGAGTATAATTATAAGGTATAAAGCATAAAGACTATAAGATATATACTCTAGTCTATGCTTACTAGGTTATTTTAAGAAAACTACTAAAATATATATTACTAAGGCTATTCTAGAGAATCTATTAGGACCTTTAGGACTATAAGACTAGTTATAATAGCATAAACTAGTTACTAGTTATAAAAGATAAGTTCTTAAGCATAATTTAAGTTTATATATTACCTAATAAGTTATAGGTAATAGTATTTAATATACTTATTTACTTTAAATAATAGATTGCAAGGCAATTTAGATTATTAATTACAAAGATTAGGCAAGATCATAAGGGAGCTGTTATTAGCTAATTTACTAATATAATCTTTCAGATGTAAGCACGCTTGTAAGGCATAAGCTCGCACTGCCATACACTTATAAACTAAATAGAGTTACGGAGAGAGTAGGCTAGATAATTACGCTATAGTTAAATACAATACTTATAGGCACAGGGCTACCACTAAATCTATAGTTAGAGAGTATATAAGTAGTAATGTACCTTTATAATATTAGTCCTATTTAATAATCTAGTTAGAAAACACCACTAAAGACCCTAGAAAGCTAGTTCTATAATAATACTTAGCTGCTAATTCAGGAGCTTATAGCTAACCTAAGGCTAGATTAGAGTGGTTTACATGTATATAGCTACCACGCCTATTCTCTTAAAAGGGATTATAAGGCTAATAAACACAGATAGTTCTATAAGATAAATCCTAGGGGTTATATTAGATATCTAGTTAGGTATTCTGCTTCTAATATTTATTATATTTAAAGCCTAAAGCTAGGAAAGGTTATAATAACAAGGAATATTATGTTTAATAAGTCAATTTTTTATAATATAGTATATAAGAGCGCAATTAAGCTTTTAATTAATAAGCTTAAAGCGTAATTCTAAGTCCTTAAAATTAATACCAAATTAGATAACAAATTAAATCTTTTTGTTAGTTACACCAAGGTGCCTGCGCAGGTAGGATAATTCCGTAATATTGAAGTTGATAATAAATAGATAGCTAGGAAAGAGAGAGAAGAGAGGGAAGGTCTAAATAATAAAAAAGTAAGTAAAACCTATAAGTAAGGCGGAAGAGAGGGTAGCGAATTAATGCAGCTAATTACATCGCGTGTATTATACTAGACCTACTATTAGTCTAGTCTTTAGCTATAATTAAGCTAATAAAGATCCGAAGGATCTAATACTAGTAGTCTCTCTTTTTATCCATGGCTAAAGGAGCCTAAAAATGTAATAAAAATCAAATCAAAGGAAAGTGTATATAAGTAAATCCCTTAATAGGAATCCGCTACTTTAATTAGCTATTATGGCATTAGTTAATTAAATTAATCCGTTAGTCCTTATTAAGGCTCCTATCCCCTAATATTATAGGTCTCTTTACCTATCCTTTAATATAAATTATTAATTCGTTTAAATTAATTAAAGAGGAAAGAGATAAATTTAGTAATACCTTTGTTATTACATCCGCTAGATTATTGTTTTTGTTAATTCACCTTACCTCATAAATCTCATGCCTTTTGTATGATTAACAAAGGGCTATAATATTAATTATTAGTCTCTTCTCTTTTATTATTCCTAGCTTTATAAGGCATTTATATAACAAAAAGAAGTTAGTATAGAGAATTATAGGAATTTAAGGTATCTTTAATTAGTCTATAATCTAATAGAGAGTTATAAAAATCACGTAGGTAATATCTACGCCTTAAACCATACTATATAATTTAGAGGTAAGCGTGCTATATATAACTTACTTACTCTTTATTAAGCTATACATAATAATATTGCCTTTTACAATAAAGGTATTATTATCTTACATTATCTTATTACTAATCATAATAATATATCCAATCTATAAGCTTAAATCCTTATTATTAGCAAGCAATCTATTTACAAACATAAAGAGCTTTACTTCCTTAAGGGTTAAAGGTATGTATTATAGTCCTTACTACTAATTCTTAATTTGCTATTTAAGGCGTTTATTAAGGCATATAATATTATTAGCAAAGAGTTCTTAGTGTTAAGCTATAATTAATAAATTATAGGAAGCTTCTAGTTAGCATATAGTTATAATATAGCTTCCTTAGGCTTATTATTCTATGTAATCTTACTTTACTATTAGAGATTAAGGATTAACTTCCTTAATCTTCTAACTTTAGCCTTTTAGGTTAAAATTAATAAGTTATTAGCATTCTAGGTTAAGATATAGCTATTAAAAATAAGGGGATTCCTAGTAGTTAATTACTGCTTTTCCTTAGTAGTAAACTTAGCCTTCTAGAGCTTTTTCTTTTCTTTTTAGAAAAAGTTATTATTACTTAGGCCTAATGTATTATTAGTTTACATTCCTATAATACTAAAGAGGTTCTTATTATTTAGCGCTATAATTAATAAGCAGGGATTATAGGTTAAAGTTATTATATTAAGGTTATCTCTATAATAATAGAAATACATTACCTACTAGTAGGTTCTAGCCTCTGTAATCCTATAAAGAGGTTTAATTAATTTAATTATAGTTCCTTCTAGAAAGAGGTATGTAATCTATTTTAGTAATCTTATAATAATTAGTCTCATTAGCATTATATGTGATTAAGTATATGCTTATATAATATCGCGAATCCAAAGGTAAATACCTCTTCTTCTTAACAATAAAGCAATAGCTATAATAAGTCATTAGCTTACTTATTATATTATTAGTGATTACGTGAAGATAAATTCCTTTCCTTTGTTATTATAGCCTTATATAATAAGGCAAGATTTCTTGTATAGTAAGGCTATTCCCTTGCCTTTAATCTCTCTAACTATATAAGAATTAAAGATTCTATAGCCTTTGTGCTTTACTAGGTTATATTTAACAAATTTAAAGACATTACAAGCTTATAGGGCATTAATCTTAGCTTAATTAGACTACTTAAAGGGTTTTCCTAAGGTTATAATCTTCCCTTCTTAGTAAAGTTAAAGAGTAAGGTTTTAATTAGCTTTTTCTTTTACTATAAGAAACGCTATGCTTAGTATCCCTTTAGCTATAACCTCTTAAATAAAAGCCTTATCTTAGTCTTTATTAATAAGCATATAAAGTTTAATTAGGCTAATATTCTTTTTAGGATTATAAGTTCTATCTCTCCTTGCTTTTATTCCTTTAAGGTAAGGTAATAAGTCTTTAACTTACTAGCTTCCCCTTAGGGTTACCTAGGCATTATAAGCCTTTTCTATTAGCTTCTCTATACCTATAAATTAGACTATAAAGGCTTTTCTTAGCTTTCCTTACTTTCTCTTTAGTAATACCTATAATTCTTCTTCTTTTCTATTACTAATTCTTTTTAGTAGTAGTAGTTAGTAATATTATTATAGCCTCCTCTATATCTTAAGGCTTTATCTCCTACTACTCTAGCCTCTTTATAATATATAGGTTTTTATAGTAAGGCTTTACTACTATAAAGCGGAATTTCACTAAGCTATAGGGCATATTAACTATATAGGTCTCCCTATTAGTAGTAATTAGCTTATAAGGGCTATACTAGCTACCCTTCTCTCTTTATATATATATATTAGCTTGTAAAGGTAGCTAATATATAGGCACTATATTAGGACTATTCTAGGCTCTAAGGGCATTATAAACTTACTATAAAGCTATATAGTAGTAAACCTTATTAGTAGCCTTCTGAATTACTTTAGCGCATTAAATAATAAAGACACTAGGCAGTAACTTATCTATTATTTATAAGTAAGCTTTAAAGACTAGTAAGGTTAGTATAATTCCTTTAGGGCCTATAGAATTATTAATAGCCTTAACAGCTATTTAGAGGCACTATTCTAGTATTAGCTTCGCGCTAATTAAGTTAGTAATAATATTATAAGCCTAGCATAAGGGTCTATAATATCTTTTAACCTTTCTAATGCTATTATAAGCTTTAATTAGCATCTTATTAGTCTTAATTAATATTAATTAAGTATAATATTTAAATTTAGCAGAAGCAAAGTTATTACTAGTATTATAGACTATCTATTCTAGAGGTCCTAGATAGGTATTAATCTAGCACTCTTAGATAGCATCCTAGATATCTTAAGCCTTTTGCTTTTTTAAATTAAGGAATTAGGCTACTTAGAATAAAGTTACTAAATCAATAATATAAAGCACTAGTTAACTATTAATTTGCATAATATTAACGATAATCTTATAGTTAAACTCGTGGTTATCTTTAATTATGAATTTAAATTAACTAGGGGCCTTGCTATATATCTAGTAATAGTAGTAGACTTTAGTTAATTTCTTAATTACCTAGCGTTTAACTTTATAACTAGCTTATTAAAGGACCTTTATAAGTTATTAAACGGAAGGGTAACTAAGCTAATAATGTAATTAATAGATATCTCTCTCTAAGAGATAGAAAGCAACTATTTCTTTTGCCTCTAGTAACTACTAAGGATAACCCTATTGTCATACTATAGGTATAGTCTTATTGCCTTAAATAAGTATATTCATAAGGTTATTAATCTTAACCTACATCTTATCTATATTAGTAATTAAGAAAAGGAAAGGAGTAGCTATATTAAGAATATAGAATTTAAGCTCTTTAAGTTTTATAAGTATATAGATAATGCCTTTTATAACTACTAATCTAGCACTAAATGTAATAATTTAAGGTTTATAAGGGATTACCTTTAATAAAGGTATTAATCTTAGTAAAGCTTTTACTTATACCTCTCCTATACTTAATTTTCCTATGGTACTAGTATTAGGCATAATACCTCTAAAGACTTCTTTAGAATAGCGTTCTTTAGAGACATAGCAAAATAAGCCTTTATTACACTCTTATAGCTTATAAAGCTCTTACTTAAGGAATATGTGTTAAAAGGCTTAATTATTTAGGGTTATAAGGATATTAATATTAGTAGTATTATAGTTAGTCTATTATCTAGAGTAGAAGAATTATATAATACTTAGATATGCTATTAATAATAGCTCCTCTACTTTATTATTATTATTATCTTAGGCCTTTATATAAGCTATAAGATATAGTTTCTAATTCTAACTAAAGTTATTATTAGGTTTATTATTATCTTACCCTTTATAGGAGGTAAGAAACACCTAAAATCCCTTCTCTATAGAGGTTATATAATATATTTTACTAGCCTACTAGTAGTCCTTCTCTTTCTAATATTCTTTAGTAAAGTAATTAGAGAACTAGTAGCTGCTCTTACTATATATAAAGTAGCGCTTAGGGCTTAGCCTAGGGCTTTTTCTATAATAGCTTCCTCCGCTATAGGATTATTATCTATACTAATAATTAGTAAATATAGCCTCTAGAGGGTCTTCTTATTAGTACTAAAGGTATTAAGAGGTTTTCTTATTTAATTCTATAATAGTAATTACTTTATAAAGGTCTCTAGTAAGACTTTTAAAGCCTAGGGAGTATATGTATTTAACTATCTAATATTTAGGTACACTAGCTATAGTATTTAATGCTTACTTATAAAGCTTAGTATTTACTATATTAGAAGGGTATAGCTCTCTATGGATTTTCTTAAGGTTTAATAACATAATCTTAAGGCACTTAAGCTTGCTTTTATTAGGGTTCTTATTAATTATATTCTTTAATATTATACTACTTTACTTATAATAATAGAATTATTAGTTACTTTCTATTTTAAAGCATTAATAAATACAAGTAATTATCTCTTTATAGGAGTAGTTATTCCTAAAGAGGTAATTAAGGTAATACTATTTAGTATTACCTATTAATATAATAGGAAAGGCCTTCTAATAATACATTTAAGAGAGGTTAATCTTATCACACTTATTCTTAAAAAGCATAATCTTTAGCATTAGGAAGTTATATAGCTTCCTGCTATAATAGTTACTATCCTTATATATCTTTATAAGCTCTAAGATCTTCTTTATAATCTAATCTTTAGAGGGGAATTGCTATAAAGGCACAATTTGTTATAAATAATAGTCTATAGGTTATTATAGATAATAATTATTAGGATAAAGCAATTAATTTAATTAGGATTATTATAAGGGCTCTTAGGGAGGTTTAGGGAATTATTAGGGTTAAGAAAGGTAAATTTCTAGAGTAAGTAATCAGGATTAGGGCTAAGGCTCTAGGGGTTTAGAAGATTATGATTTTTCCTATAACTAAAGAGGTATTAAGGTTTAGTAAAGTATCTCTTTAAGAGATACTAGGATTAAATATCCTAGGCCTTATTTAATAAGGACGCCGTAATCTTATAAGGAATTACGTAGCTCTTTAATAATATCCTTATTTACTCTTTTAAAGGTGTCTTTAGACTAGCCTTTAAAGTCTTCTTAAAATAATTCCTAGAGGTTATTATCTCTCTAGCCTTAATGCTTACTAAGGTTAATAAACCTTATAATCTAGTTATTAAGTTTAGGTTATATAGCGGTCTCTAGGTCTAGTTTAATAGGCTCTTTCTAGTCTTTTATAAGGTTATTTATAAGCTATTATAAACATACTAGTAGTTTACTCTCTTATAGTCTTTTAAGAGAAATCATTTAAGCCTTACTATTACTAGCAGTAGCCCTTCCTCTTATAAAAGGTCTAGATTCTAATTCCGCTATCTTATAATATCTAGGCTATAAAAGAAGGTCTAAGGTGTTATTCTTTTACTACTAATTAAGCTTATATATTTGCCTATCACTAGGGTCTTCTTTTGCACTTTAGGAGCGTTATTACTTTAATAAAGCTAGAAAATCATAAAAACACAGAAAATCACAAAAAGAGGAAAAATAGTAGAAAAAGTAGCAAAAGTAGCAATAAGAATAAATTAAATTAGGGTTAAGTAAAGCAATAGAAGTGCTAAAAGTAACTAGAAAAGCACTAGCAAAAACAACACAAAAGTAATAGAATTACTACTTCCTATTTTATATAAAAAGAGGGAAGGAGATAATCTCTCTTACTAATAAGCATAGGGCAAATAACACTAAGAGTAAAGTAAGTAAGAAATAAGTAGTAGATACTAGTAAAGAGGGATTAAAGGTCTATTAGAAGAAGGTAATATATTAAGAGAAGTTATAGGTAATTTAGCTAGCTTAGCTAAGGTTATTTAACATTAGGTTCGAAATAAATGCCTTATAGCAATAGATTTAGTTAGTTAGTTAGTTTTCTCGTAATAGACAATAAAATCAATAATTAATAATAATATCCTAGATAAATATAACAAAGTTATATCCTATAAGCCTAAGGGTTAATAAATCAATTCCTTAGAAGCCTAATAAGCCTATAACTAGGATTCTAGTCTTTTCCTTTAGCACACTTATGTAGTTATGTCTCTTTACTATAATAACTATTAATCTAGCGTTATAAGGGGTAGTAGCTATAGTGTCTATAGAAATGTCTCTTCTTATAATACCTAACTTATCTATAGTTATAAAGTTAACCACTAATTAGTGTTAGTTACACTAAGGTGCTTGCGTAGGTAGGATAATTCTGTAATATTAAAGTTAATAATAGATAGATAGCTAGGAAAGAGAGAGAAGAGAGGGAAGGTCTAGATAATAGAAAAGTAGGTGAAACCTGTAAGTAAGGCAGAAGAGGGGGTAGTAAATTAATGTAGCTAATCACATCGCGTGCATCGCGCCGGACCTACTATTGGTCTGGTCTTTGGCCACGATTAAGCCGATGAAGATCCGAAGGATCTAACACTTTTCCTTACACTAATTAAACCTTAGACAAATTAGACTAAGAGTTTAAACTTAGGGGTAAATACCCTATAGACTTCTTAATTATAACTAAAGGAGAGAGAATTTATTTATTTTAATAAAGATATTAGACTTTAAACACCTTAGCTATTACTAAATTTACTAATTAAAGAGTAAGAGACTCCTAATCTAGGCGCTTAGGAGAGCAAAATAAAGTATAAAGCTCTAGATTTATATGCTTAAGAAAGTAATATAATAATAGATTTAATAAGTAATAAGCAGGATACTACTATAAGGGCTTAAGAGAGCTAATATCCTTATAAGGTTTTAGAACACTAAGCACATAATACTAAGGACTAAGTTATTAATAACTTAATAAGTAATTAACTACCTAAGCTAGGAAATAAAGTAAACTAGTAATAAGATAAACCTATAGGAGTAAACACTAGACTAGCTACCTATGTAAAAAGCTTAAAGGGAGCTCTAGCTATATAGTTAGAAATTATAGAAAAAAGCCTTAGAATAGTTATAATATAAGAAAGTATATAGACTAGCTTAAGATTATAAACTAAAAGAGAGTAAGGCTAGATTCCTTTATATACTCTGCTAGTAAGAAGAAAGAGAAAAGGACCTAATAAAGCTTTTATTAATAGCCTCTAGGACTTAAAAGATCTTTTCTTAGAGTTTAGGAAGACTAAGAATAAAAACCCTTATAAGCTCTTTCTAGGAGATTAGGATTTTAAGAGCTATAAAATAGTGTTTTTAGTAATTAATATATATTATAATAAGGAAAGTAAATCGCTTCTTAAACTAAAGAGAAAAGTAAGGACTATTTATTAATTAGACCTAGCTAAACCTCTAAAGTTATAGAAAAGAGTAAAGAATTATTCTCTTAAGGAGAAATAAATTAATATAATAAATAAAGAGATTAATAAGCTAAAAGAATAAGGAATGTAGTAGTAAATAAAGTATTTAGTAGCTTAATTAAAGCCTTTACTATTAAAATAGGTGTTTTCTTATAAGTTTAATAAGAAAGGGATATTAATTTATTATAAGGCGTATTTATATATACATAGAGATCTCTAGGAAACCTTAATAATTAAACGCACTTATACTATAATGCTTACCACATATATATTCTATGTGTTTATAGCGCTAGTTACTAGGTTTAATTTAGAGACTAAGCAGTATAATATTAAAAATACCTTCCTTTACATAAAATATAGAAAAAGGGAATTCCTATAATATATAAACTTCCTAATAGCTTTATAGTACTTAGAGAGTATATAAAATTACTTAAGGCTTTATATAAATTAAGGGACTCTTTATAGCTTTAGTTTAAAGAACTAAGTAAGTCTCTTAAAAAGCTTAGGCTTAAGTTAAGCTAAGAGAAGCCTTGCTTATTCTATATAAAAGATTAGACTATCTTCCTTATATTCTTTATAAATAATATTCTTATAGCTTTTTATAAAGATAATAAGAAAACTACTAACTAGATCTTTAAGGGACTAAAGGAGGCATATAAATTAGATAAAAAAGGAAAGGTAAGATTCTTTCTTAGGATTTAGATTATTAGAAACTAACTATAGTAAAGGGTATATCTTAGTTATAAGGCATATATTAGTAAGATTAGGGAGAAATTTAGCTAAGTAGGAAAAGGCACTTTTCTTACTATACTAATCCCTATAGTAAAGTATTATAAGTTTATAGGCAAAGCTAAGAAGTAAGTAATTAAGGTTTACTAAGAGAAGATTAGATTAATCCTATACACTATAATTATAATTAGACTAAATATAGCCTTTATAGTAGCAAAGTTATTATAATACCTTATAAATCTAGGACTAGAGTATATAAAGGCTATAGACTAAGCTATTTACTATTTACTTATTATATATAAACTTACACTATGCTTTAGTATAAGCACTAAACTTTAAGTTTTTTAAATCTTAAGTAACACTTTATTTACAAATAATCTTAAGATATATAAATTATTATAAGGATATCTAATTACTCTCTTTAGTAAACTAATTATCTAGAAAGCTACGCACTAAATAATAGTAACTATATTTATAATAAAAGCTAAATTACTTACTTTATAATAAGTAGTAAAGAAAACTATAAGTCTATAGCACTTATTTAGAGATATTAAATTTAATGCTTATAAAGACTAGGTTATTAACTATAATAATTAGTAAATAATTTAGCTTATATTAAATAAAAGCAAGTAATTAAATACTTAACTATATTATATTAATATTTATAATATATAGTTAAAGTAAGAATTTAAGAAAGAAAGCTTTAAGATTATATATTTACTAATAGCTAAAATACTTACTAATAGATTTATAAAGGCGTTAAATTAGGAGTAATTTAAATGCTTTAGATTAATACTTAGGTTAGTAAATTTATATATACTATATAATATTTAAAGCATATAAGTTACTAAGGAAGTGTAGGAATATTAATAAGGGGGTATAAAATTAATTACCTTAGAAATATAAGAAGGCCCTCTTCTTAGTAAGTAAAGCGCTTCTAAGGCAAATAGGATTAGTAAAATATAAACTTTAAAATACTATTATATAAAAATATATATATAAATACTATTCTAAATAAAGAAAATTAATAAGACTTATATAAGAAGGCAAATAACCTCCTTAAGATAAGCTATTACCTTAGTTACCTTCTTATTAACCTTTACTAAAAAGCCCCTAGTAGTAGTAATAGCCTTATTACTTAAAGTAATAACTTCTTTATATATAAAGTCTAGCTTTATAATAAGTTCTAATTAGAGTTATAAAGCCTTATAGTAATACTTTACTATTTATATAGGTTATTAGTAAAGAGTATAAAAAAGAGGGAGGAATACACCTAACCTTAAAGTCCTTATTTAGCGCTAATAGTATTTGCTTAGTAAGGGGAATATAAGTATTATATAATAGTTAATAATAGTAATTACTAACCTTATATAAGTAGTATCTCTAAGATTATCTAGACCTAACCTTATAGTAATAACCTAAGTTACCCTTACTTATAATACTTACTTAAACATACTTATTATAAGGTATATCTTATAAAATACTATAAGGTATAGGTATATTAGGCTATAAAGTTAGTGCTTACTATTTAAAGAGGGAAAGTATAATATAAATAAGTTACTTTTATAAACTATATAAAGGATTATACCTTATATTATCTCTTACCTAGCCTCTTAAAGAATATAAGGTTTATAAAGGAATACACTAGGAATACTTTCCTAAGGTAATTATAGGAGATAATAACTTACTAGTAAGCTACTTAGAGTGTGCTAGGGAAAGAATATAATTACTATAAGCTATACTAAGGCCTAGGATATTATTTAATACTAAATTACTAATAATATAAAGCTTATACTTAGAAGTAGTTAAGCTTTCCTAAAAGTAAGCTTTCTTCTTAGCTTAAGCTTATAAGTAAAGAGATATATTAATTAAAATAAAGGGATAGTTAATAGAAAGTATATTATAAAGGTAAGAAAAGGAAGCTTATAAATATTATATTAGAAAAGCCTTTATAAGAAAAAAGCATAGGTATAAAAATAAGAAAGCTTACTTTAATCTTATATTAGGTTTACTTATAATAATAATACTATATATTTACTAGTTAAGGTAATAATTAGTAGTCTTAATAACCTTAATACTAATTAGGGGGTGTGTTACCTAGTAGTAAGTAATATAACTAATTATATATAAGTAATATAATTAATTATATGCTCTATGCGTGTAAGACTATATTAGGGAAGCTAAAATACACCTTATTAGGATATGTAATTATAGAATAAGAAGCATAGGAGATTTACTATAACTACTTTATCTATAAAAGAAGAGCTTTAATCCTTCTATTTGTATAATAGAATTAGCATTAATTTAATTACTTCTTCTGCCTTTAATTATCCCTTCTGATCACATCTGTTGCCCAAGTCACGTGCCACATAGCGATAAGAAGGTCGAGGCCCACTATTTTGGAAGAAGGTGCGTCCGAATTATAAATGCGCAAAGTTTAAGTTTGAGTCATACTTTCCCACGCCGCGCTACTCTTTTTACTGCCCATAAGTAGCACCCCAACGCGAGATTCATTTCTTCAACAACACAGAGACGACATCATCGGCAACGAAGCAATCAGCATCATCGGCAAAGAAGCAATCAACATCATCAGCAAAGAAGCAATCAACATCATCGGCAAAGAAGCAAAATGTCAGACTCCCCGCCGCCAATCCGTACGGGTTCGCCCAAGGGCAGCCCACCCGCACTGGCTATCCGTCCACAAAGTCTGGACACTACAAGACTGGAGAAAGAGCATGCCACCGCGCGACGTGTCTCAGAAAAGCTCAAGGATGTCTTCAAGGCTCTACAGAGCAAAGTTGAGCCATGCATCGCGCCGGACCAGGAGCTGCCAGAAGTTGATCCCAAGGCAAGCCTTCAGTTAGCATCACTTGGTGTTGAGCTAGCCTTGCAGGAGAAGAAAACAATTCTTTTGGAGCGGGATCTTATAGCGTCAGAGCATGCTGCTGGTTTTATATCACCTCAGGTGGCTAATAAACGATTTCGAGACGCCAAACAACGCTACTCTTCTGTCGGTGACGACCTATGGAGACATCAAAAGAAGAAGATACGACTTGCCAACCCTGATCCTGAAGAAGTACCCATACTGGACTTACGCCGCCCTGGCGTATCCGAGTGCCTCTTGGCTCTCTATAGGAAATCCGATGGCCTTGGTCATTCGAAAAGACGACCCACGAACTGGCGTCGGGATGCGTTAATCTATTATAACGCCAATGGAGCTGACCATGGACAAGGAAGTAATGTCGTTTGGTGCCATGTAAGCGGCAGATGTTTGCACAAAGACGACATCAAAGCTGCACACATTGTCCCTTTCTTCCTTGATTTCGAAAGCATTAGTGAGGTTCTCTTTGGCGAAAGAGCGCAATTACTTGGACGAGCAGGGAATGCACTTCTCATGTCAAAACGAATCAAGGGTTGGTTTGACACCTATCATCTCGTGATTGTTCCGGTTGATGCAACCGAGAATCCCATTACACGATGGCGAACAGATATTATATCTTCGTCTATTATGAACGAACCGTACAATGGTGAATACCGCGCCAGTGAACTGGACGGAAAGGAACTTACATTTCATAATGAGAAGCGTCCAGTCTCGCGCTTCCTTTTCACTTTTTCATGGCTCTTGTCCGTATCAAGGACATTAGACGCGATGGATGGCAAGATATTTGGGCCAAGTACTACGACCAACGCCCTTTCCCCACACCAGGGCCATACCTACGAAAGTCTATGTTAATGGCTCTTGCCTGTCACTTTGAAACCAGTGACTTAGAAGTCATGGACTCCTGGATGAATGACCATGGGTTCGACACGCCATTACGACTGACCAAAGATGAGGCTGTGGAAACAGCTCGCCGAGTTCACTCGGCAGTAGAAGATCGTGCCATACGCGCAGAAGATCGTAATGGCTCGGATGACGAATCAGATAATGGCTCGGACAATAATGACAGCTCAGAGGAGGAAGAGGTCAATGGAGAATGACGACCCAACTCCGCAGGGAGGGGAAGGCTCAGAAAGCGGGAGCTAGCATGAACTTGTGAATGGGCGGACAGATTCAAAACTTCATTACTTGAGTCTCGCTTGTATAAGATACTACTAGGTATAATATATTATTGATATCATTTCAGATCCCGCGTGTGAGGGGAGGCAGCCTTGCATGCTGGTCGTCCACATGACTCCGAGGTCAACGACTCCCCTTTTTGGGGTTTGCTCTCCGCCTTTTGCCAGTATAGTCGACACCGCGGATGCTCAAGAATATCTTGCTGATTTGATGAAGGATCGGGGGGGCGAAGGCTTCCGTCCATGTCTATTTGTTGCACGCCAGAGTTGAATATTCTCTCATTACATTCATTGCTAACCTACATACTCTAGGAGATAATAACACAAGATGGGAGGGGATAAAAAAGGGGGGTAGGAGGGCGTGGTTTCAGATGAATCGGCGGGGGAACCGTGCCCAGAAGTCATTTCCAAAATGAGAGTCCCCCGGTATTTCTACGACGATGGTGTGGCACGGCTCTTGGCTCGATCCATATCCGTGTGAATCAACTCGACTGCCTGCCACCACCACCTCTGCTGCATCCAATATTCCTCGCTCGTCCTGCTTCCCGGAAACCACGTTCACTCCGCAGTTCGTTTTCTTTGCTGGCGTACCACTGCCGTGAACTGCCTCCCACGGACACGTAGCGTCGGGCGTGACGGGCGACTCCTCCGTCGCGATCGTGTCGGCGTTCGAATCCAGACGACTGTGTCTGGTGGTGTTTCCGGACAGCAAGGGCGGAGGCTCTTCCCCCGAAGAAGACTTGGCGCTTTGTTTCCCGCCGAGCCGAAACGTGCCCCAGAAGCTGCGCTTCTTCTTCCTTCTCGGCGTCGTCACCACCGACTCCGTCTCAGCGCACTGGCTGCTTTTCCCGGACGAGAAAGCAACTGGATGGATGGGCCCGGTCCCGATTACTTGATGGAGTTGTGGGGGCGGCATGGCGAACAACTCGGCGGGCTGGTCTTCGTCGCGCTCGCTGCCGATGATGTGCGGACCCAGGTAGGCCGGCAGTTCGTACTCGGCTTCAACCTCGTACGTCGATCCCGAGACGCCGTATACGTCATCCCATGCTTCTGTGGCTGCGTGGGCCGAGCTGCGTTTCCTGCCTGCCGTTGTAGATGGGCGGGCCCGTCCCGGTCCCGGGGGTGGAAACGGAGCGAGAATGCCGGAGTCGGCTGACTCCGGCAGCACGGTCGAGTGTGTCGAGTGTGTCGAGCTGGGGTACATGGATGAGGATGGTGATGACATGGGCTTGGCTGGCGATGGTGGGCTCGCGCATAATGTCGAGGGGCTGTTCGGGGGGATCCTCGCCGGCGCAAGCTGAACGGGCGGACTCGACGTCGTTGTTGAGGCGTATGGTATTGCCAGTAGGCTGGGCTCTTCAGGCTGAACGAGGTCCTCTGGCGGCGGAGGCGGTGCTTTGGCCTTTTGGCGTTTTCGGATGGTGAGCGATCGAGTCATTTCAGGGATACCCATCAGTGGAGGAGGTGGTGCGCTTTGGCGTCCCGGGTTCACGTCTTTTTTCTTTCTCGGGGTCGTTGAATCTCGAGGCCGGCACGGCACGGCACTACGCGATTGTTGGTGCGTATGGGGTTTCGGCAAGCCGAGTTTGCTCTGCAGGGAAACGTCACTCTGGCAGGGCAGAGTGAGTAATCAGACCGGTGTTTTTTTTATATCCTCGCATCTCCTCAACAATGGAGAAGCCTGGACGAAGCCTACGGAGAACTATATAACATGTCCACAACGATCCTGCCTCGCTGATAATTGTTCGCTTCGTGTAGCAAGCAACCTAGGTATTATTGAGTCACATGCGAATTCGATCCCTTCCCTTCAGAACCGGAGGCACATCTACTTTTCTGAGTCAGAGTCTTGGCAAGTTTTGACTTTGGAGCCGGCGGTTTCTGTACAAGAAAGGGACTGGTTGACATGAACAAGAAAGACCACAAGTGCTCAAGATGTTTCCTCTTTCGTCGCCAGAGTTTCCACGACATAGAGCTGGCTTCGGTCCGCCTTGAACCTTGTTGGTATGCCATCGTCACCTTGTCGACGAAAAGAAGTAGGCGAAGAACTCCCCCCACCCCCACTTGGTAGGACTGGGCGTGACCCTTTCAAATCGCACTTGTTCACATGTGGCTTGCAGATATCACACTTGTGTCCATGTGCCCTCACTCATTTAGACTTTGAGACTTGCATGAAAGGCTTACTTTTACATGCGTGACTTTGCGAACAGAAACTTTAAATTTTCAGCATGTTCATGAGCAATCATACCATGCTGTAAGTAAAGAGTCTTGATCAATTGATCGAGGAAAGTTGACGAATAGTTGAATCTTTCCGTCTCGTCAAAGAGAGAGAGTGCGCGAGAGCTGTTTCAAGAGGCGGTTCACTTTTAAAAAATAATTGCCTCAGGAAAAGATTGATGGGGAAGTCAAGACAAGTATTGGATGGAAACCATGATGTCATTGATGAATTCATCAAGTGAACATGGAGATACTCTGCTTCACTTCTCACATCAACACTTTCGCTATTGTACGAACAAAAATACCCCACGGTATAGATTCATGATTCTACACTGGTGGAATCGTAATATCGTCATGCGCCTCACACGCCATGAACTCTGGATATCAGTGTGCCAGGACGGTGGTTCTATGCCCGCCTGAGTGAGTCATGACTCTTGTCGCCCTCTCACTACACGCTTAGCACTTTGTGATGTACAACTTCTTGCCGGGCTTGTTGTCTCCAAGTGGTGCTGGCGCTGGCAGGACCATTGAGCAGGGAGAAGTCGATCTTGCCGTCGGCTGAGAAGGTATATGATGAGGTGTCGAGCTGAGACTGGTCGGGGAAGGAGGAGAAAGACTAGCGTGCAGGTCTTGTCCTTATCGCCGGCAGGCAAGTCAGATTTGAAGATGGATAAGATGGAGGGGGGTCACCTCGCCGAAGTAGGAATGCTCCGGCCGCCTTGTTGGGGCTCGACTTGTCGACGGTGACGATGAAACAAGGGAACTCGTACGGGGCCATTGAGGTTGGGGCACGGAGAGGTTCAGGGGGTTTTCAAAGAAAGAAGAAATAGCATTACTCAACGGCGTTGCTTCATGTTCCAAACGTTTGATGCTGATGAGCTGCCACCCGGCATGACGAGGTAAAAGTTTTTCGAAGAGATCCGCCGTGACATTTTGAAAAAAAAAAAAAAAAACCCTCATGACCAGTCTTGGCAATGAAAGATCATCCTAAAACCACCCGTGTGAAGGACGAACAAGAGCCACCCACGTCTCTCCGAAGTGAGACATCTGCAGACAGACAGAAGTACATAAGTGGGTGAGGTGAGTTGGAGCCGGCGATCCGGAAAGAAAAGGCCCCCAACTCCAAGCCACTTTTTCCATCGCCCGATCCAACAGCCAGATGGAGGGCAAAAACGTTCAGGATTGCATTGCAAGGCAGCAAGCATACTCCCGTACTCGGTACATCTTTGTTGGTCCAATACCAGACTAACGACAACAGCACTGTCGTCTGACGCCCGCCCACACACTCACTCTGCGCAGAAGCTCATTGCCACGTTGAGCAATGAGGTCGGCATCGAGACGGATGGGGATATGGTCGATAGACAGCATGCAAGGCTGGCTAGTCGCAGATGCGGGTATCTCGTATCCAGCTTGCCGTCAACTGTACATTTTATTTTCACGCTTCTCACACACAATGGCTGCCAAGTCGGTGTGAAAGCAGGTGGGTCCAGGCGGTGATGTTGCGATGGGTTGCAAGTTGCAAGTGTCAGAATTGTATGGTGTGACTGCTTATATTGCATGTAAAGTACAAGTTACATAGGTATAGGTTATGGGCAGTACTAGCCCTAATGTACACTCCACTGTGTAACCTAGCTAAAGTAGTCCTAATTAGCTATAAAATCTAATACCTCTCCTTAAGTAAGAGTTATAATAGTGCTAGACTTAGTAAATAATCCCTTCCTACTACCCTTATTAAAACCCTATAGAAAAAAGAGTAGTAGCCTTATAGTAATTTCTAATATAGTGCTTATAATTACCTTATTCCTTTACTTCTTTCTTTAAAGACTAACTACCTTTATTTATTTCTTTAGTTTAGGCCTTACTAAGGCCTTAGTTTCTAAATTTACTAGATTCTTTATTTATAAGATTTAGTTTACCTTAATAATCTCTTCCTAAATTAATTTATAAATCTTATAATACTAGATTTAAATATGCTTTATTTGTTTATAAAATTTTATATTATTTAAGATTATTTAAGCGCTAGTATTATCTATATATAGCTATAAAAGTACTTACTTCTTATAAATTTTACTTATTAATCCTTCTAGATATACTACTTTAAGGCTAGTGCTAAAGAGACTAATATACTTAGCTTTAGTGCTTAATTATTAGGAGCACGGAGGCTAGGGAGCCAGGGACAGAATGGTCACATAATAAAACCCTTAGATAAGCCTTAGGTTATGCGGATAACTAAGTAGCTATTAGATAGCTATGTGTATATAGTAAGGTATTTAGACAAGGACTGCCTATAAGGTATATAAGAGATTAGAGTTTAAGACTTTTATATACTTACCCCTAAGTAGTAGCTCTCTAGCTATAACTAAGAACCTTAGCCTTTACTTTATTTATATCTCCTTAATTTAGTTATAATAAGTTAAACTCTTAAACCCTTTAGGGTAAATAGACTATTAGCTAGGTTTAAATATAAAGGAGCTATAGAATATTTACTTAAAAATATACTTATATTACCTAGTAAGGGAGATATAAACCTATAGCACCTAGGGAGTAACTTATATACCCTAACTTTAGGGCCTAATAATAAAAGGATTTAATAAATACTACCTAACCCTAATTAATATAGTAATACTAAATCTAGGAATAATAATAACCTAGATAAGCTAGAGCATTACTATAAGGTTATATAAGCCTAGTTATAATATACTTATATAAGGTAGGATATTATAAATATAGAAGCATAGCTTAAAGAAATTAAGGTAAACCTATAATTAGCTAGATTAGGTAGAGGACCTATAATTACCTCTTAGATACTTATACTAATTAATCCCTTATTCCTAGCCTTCTTACCTAACCCTAACTTTATAGTAAGTGTATACTTATAAAGCTTTATAAAGATATAGTATAAAGTACTAGTATATAAAGGTAATACCTATAAGAATCTATAGGCATACCTAGTGGATTTAAATGTGTTATTTTAGTTAGATTTAAGAACCTTTTGTAATAATAAAACTAAGGTAATATATACTAGTAGCTACCTAGTAGATAATATAAAGTAATAATAAATATATTATATAATAGTAAATAAGTTAGTTAACTACTTAGCCTATTCTTAGGATAAATTTATGTCCTAGTTAAACTTAGGAGTAATAAATAAGAATATAAGGTACTTAGAAGCTACTAGGATATTACTAAATCTAAGGTAAAAAGATAACTAGTTTTTCTAGTCTTTCTTAAGACTTTAAATTAAAGTAAAAGCTAAATTACCTAACTAAATCCTTATATACTTAAGAATAGTAATTTTCCTAAATAGCCTAAATAATACTATAAGGAAGCATATAGTTAGCTAGGAGTTCCTAATATCTTAGAGCTACCTATAGGGATAAGGTAAAAAGGCTAAAGTTATAATAATATTTACATTAAATAATTATAATAGAAACTATAATAATAAAGAAGGTAAGAGAAAGAGATAATGCTCTAGCTTCCCTATAAATAACTTATAGCAAAACTTATAGTAACTAAGTATAGGTTAAAGACTATTTAAGTGCTATAAATATAGTAGTCCTAGATATAGTGTAAATAAATATAAAGTAGTAGATTATTTAATTTATAAAAGTAGTAAGCATATAACTAAGAAGCATAAGGATAGTAGTAATAAGACCTTAGACCCTAATAAGATTCTAATTAGATTAGCATAAGCCTAGGATAATAGTCTTATTATAAAGAAACTTATAAATAAAAGAATAAGGATATAGGTATCCTTATAGTAAGATAACTACTAGTTAGCTATGCTAGTGCTATTTAATATAGGTATAGAGTATTTAATAATCTACCTTAAATTATTATTAAAATAGGATTAAAAAACATAGAAAAAACAAAGATAATACTAGAAAGTATAAGTAAGGACAAAATCCTATATAAAGAAATCTTACATAAGCTAATTAAGGTAAAAGATAGTATAGGCTATATAAAGGTTTGCTAAATTAGCTACTATATTACTAATATAGGAGAGGGGATACTCCTAGGTATAGATTAGACCCTAGAGTATAAACCTATAGTAATAGATTAGAAGTAGAATTTTTAGAGGTTCCTAATAACTAAGGATTATATTATACTTACTATAAGGAAGTAATAACTACATAAGGTAGTAAAATAATTATCTATTATACTATTACTAGTATTACTAAAGATTAAGGTAATTAAGCCTAGGGAAAAAGAAGGGGAGACTAATAAAGACTTATTAGTAAATAATATAGTAAGTAATAACTAAGGTTATAGCGTAGCTATAGTAATAGTAATAAAATATACCTATTCCTTAAAAAGAAAAAACTAAGAAGCATAATAACACTCTAGGTAGTATACTATAAGGAGGTAGTAGTAACCCTATAAGAGATAGATAGTAATATAACCTAATAGTAAATCCTAGAAAAGTATATAAAATTTGTAAATATATTTTTAAAAGATCTAGCTAGTAAGCTCCTAGAATTAGGTAGCTACACTTATATAATTAAATTAGAAAAGGGGAAATAACTACCCTAGGGACCTATATATAACCTAGCTAAAAAAGAGCTAGAAGTGCTTAGGGAGTACCTAGTAAGTACATAGGAAAAAGGGTAAATTAGAAGATTAACTAGTCTAGCTAAAGCCCTAATTTTATTTATTCTAAAAATCAGGGAAATTAAGGCTTTATATAGATTATAGGGGCCTTAATAGGATTATAGTTAAAAACAAGGCCCCTTTGCTATTAATCTCCGAAATCCTTAACTAATTAGTAAGCGTAAAGGTTTTTATATTACTAAATCTTTAAGAAGCATACTACTAGCTATATATTTATAAGGGTAATAAGTAGAAGATAGCTTTCTAATGCTACTATAGCTACTTTAAATACCTTATAATACTATTTAGATTAGTAAACACGCTAGCTACTTTTTAGGAATATATTAATAATACCCTTAAGGGACTTATAGATAAATTCTATATTATTTACCTTAATAATATCCTAATATATAGCAGTAACCCCATAAGATATACAAAGCATATTAAAAGCATGCTAAAGTAACTTTAAGACGCAGACCTTTATATTAACCTTAAAAAGTACTAATTTTCTATTAGGTAAGTGAAATTCCTAGGTTTTATTATATCTAAAAAGGGTATTAAGATAGAACTATTACGGGTTAAAGCTATTATAACCTAGCTAATACCCTATAGCGTGTTTAATATTTAATTATTCCTTAGGTTTATAGGTTTTTACTAATACTTTATAAAATAGTATAATAAGGTAGTAGTCTTACTAATAGACTATTTAAAAGGTGTTTAGCTAGTAAAGTTTAAGCTAGAACCTAGTAAACTAGTAGTGTTTAGAAAACTTTAAAAGAAGTTTTAAGAGACACTAATTTTAGTGTATTTTAACTTACTTTACCTACTAAGAGTAAAGATAAATATATCTAGTTATATAATTAAAGCTATACTTATAATATTAGTGCTAGGTAGCTAGCACCTAGTAGTGTATTTTTAAGGAAGTTAACTAATATTATACTTTACTACTTAACACCTAATACTAAGTTATTAGTAATCTAAGAGGCATTTTAAGCCTAGAGATACTACCTTATATATTCTTCTTATTAGATTATAGTTATTATAGACTATTTAAATTATAAATACCTAGCTATAAAGCTAAAGCTAACTAGTAGGCAGGTAATAGCATTAGATAAGCTTTATCTATTTAATTTTAGGATTAAATATTACATAAGTAAGTTAAACCCCGCAAATACCTTATTAAGAAAAGCAGATTATATTAGTAAGAAGCATAGGGTAAAGGCATTAACCTTATAGCTACCTAACTTCTTATCTAAATTTAATAATACTAAGTAGCAGGAATACTATATAAATAATAGTGTTATTATAGGTTCTAGTATTATATTACTTAGCGTAGCTAATGTTTTATTATAAAGACGCTATAATAGCCTTACTAGCCTTTAGGGTTTTAAGAAGTTATAACTTAATTATATTATTAAGGAACCTAATAGTCTAGCAAAGCCTAGTAGTAGTATGTAAACTAGGTTTATTAATTCTAAGTAGTAAGGTTATGCCTTATCTATGTTTTTTAATGTTTTTGTAAGTCTAGTAAGCTTATAGATTAGGAGTCTAGCTAGGTTAGTAGCTAGTAAGTAGCATAGGTGCCCCTTTAAAATATTACTTATCTATAATTTATCTATAAGTCTATAGGCATACTATAAGCTAGCTACTTATAGTAGTATTATAGTAAGAATATAAGTAGTCTAGTAAATCTCTTCTAAGTTTGTATATAATGCTTATTTTATATATATAGAATTAGAGGCTTTAATTTAGGTTATATTATTTAAAGCATAGTAAGGTAATAACTTTACTATAGGTTATAGGAAGCTACTTAAGAGTAGTAACCTAGAAGCATTATAAATATAGTCTATTAGGCCCTCTAAGCTATTAATATTTAAGAATTAAGTTTTTATTCTAGCTAGTATAAGAAAGGAAATTTTACTACTTACTTATAATAACCTAGTAGTAGGCTACTAAGGAGTTAGTAAGACCCTTTATTATATTATAAACTAGTATTACTAGCTATTAATAAAGAAAGACACTAAGTTATATATATAAACTTACATAAGCTATTAGACTTTAAAGCTAAGGCATTATAAACCTTATAGTAAGCTAGTAATGCTACTAGTGCCTAATTAGCCTTTTTAAGAATTATTAATAGATTTTATTATAAGGCTACTACCTATAAGAGATATAAATTAGACTTACAATGTAATCTTAGTTATTATAGATTGTTTCACAAAATACAGTATTTACATCCCTGTATTAACATAGCTAACTAGCAATAGGTTAGCTACTATATTTCTAGAATATATTTTTAGGGATTATAGTGCCCTAGAAGGTATTATTATAGACTATAGTTTAATATTTACTAGTGGGTTTTAGATAACCTTTTGCTACCTTATTACTACTAAGTAGTAACTAAGCACTGCGTTTTACCTATAAATAAATAGGTAAATAGAATATTTAAACTAAGTTTTAGAGTATTATTTAAGAGCTTTTGCTTGCTTTAATTAGACTAACTAGGCAAATAACCTATTAATAGCATAGTTTATATATAATATAAGCGCTTACTTAACTCATAGCTATACCTTAGCGGAGGCGCTATAAGGTTATAACCCTAGAGGCCTATAGTAAGTAATTATAAATATTCTAGTAGTAAATAACTAGGTAAAGACTTAAGTAACTACGCTAAGAGATAAATACATAGTAATTAAGTAGCTTCTAAGTAACTTATAAACCTAGTATATAAAGTATTATAATAAGAAGTAAACTCTAATAAAGTTTAGAGTAAGTAATTATATTTTGTTATTTATAAAGAATATTAACCTATAGTAACCTAGTAGGAAGCTAAGTGCAAAGTACCTAGGCCCTTATAAAGTTAAAAAGGTAATTAAAACTTATAGATTAGTGTACTAATTAAAGCTACTACCTAGTATGTAATTATATAATATTTTTAATATTACTAATCTTAAACTATTTATAAGGGACCTAACTAATATAGAAGATATATCCTTACTATAAGATAATATTATAGATAATAAATAAGAGTTTAAAGTTAAAAGGATTATCTTATATTATTATAATAAGAGATATTAGAAATACCTAGTTAAATAGAAAGGCTATAATGCTTTAGAGAATTTATAAGTTAAAAGAAGAGATTTTATTATAATAGATATTATTAATAATTATAAGTAGTAACTAAGTAGCTAGTTTATAAACATAGAGGTGTATTTAGTAAAGATTAGATAGTAATAGTAATATATAAAAAAAAAAACTAGATAATTTCTTAGATAATCTACCTTATAGTTACCTAGCACCGTTTACCTTATGTTTATATTAGGCCCTAGCCCCTAGTATTATTATTTTTATTCCTAGGCGCTAGGTTAGTAGTAAGGCCCTAGGTAAGGGATTTATCCTTATTATTAGAGAAATCCCCCTCCTTATATATATACGTATAAAGCTTACCTAGAAGGTTTAATAGCCTAATATAAGTAGGAAGCATAGGTATATATATAGTAAGCTATTAGTAAGTTAGTAAGGCTATAAGTAAGAATATTAAGAAACTTACTAAGGGAAGGTTTTATATAATAAAGCATAAGCTATTAGAGATATTAATCTAGACTTTTAAATTAATAGTATTACTTAATAGTAATATAGTAATTCGCTTATTAGTATTAGCCTCTTACATAACCTTTATAGTTAGTCTTACTTATCTAGCCTAGCTATGTTTATTAGCATTCTTTATAAATAAAAGCATGTTATAAAGTTTGCATTTTATGTGTATTAAGCGCTAGTAGTATATTAGCAGTAACCTAAGTTATAAAGATAAATATATATATATATTATTAAGAAAGTAAGGATTATTATTAGAGATAATATAACTATTAACATACTTAAAGAGCGCTTAGTATAATTTTATAAAGCAAGTAAAGCACTAGTAATGTATTAGTGTAAGTATAAGTAGTAAAAAAAGGGAAAATATACCCCTAAGTAGTTTTTATTATTTTATATAATAAGTGTATTTTATTAAGTTACTTATATAAGTTAGTAGTAGTATATAGTAAGGTAATAGCAAAGTTATACTTAAGGAGTTAGTATACTTAGTTAAAGTAAATTTACCTTTAGTAATATACTATAGAATAATGCTATTACTATCTTTAAGGGTAATAGCTTATATTACTACTTACTATATATAGTATATATAGGGAATTTTTATACTACTAATACTACTAGCTATAAGTTAGTAAGGTATGCGCTAGGGGTTAGAGATACTATACTTATATTAAAAATTTTAAAGCTATTTGCTTCTTAGGAGATTTTTAAGGAGATATCTAAGGGGTTTTCTTAGCTATTAGAGAATTTAATAAAATAGAAGTACTATAGCACTTAGATATAATTTACTATTAGTAAGTTAGTAGTAATATACTATAGAAATATAAGTGTAAAAGGTAAAGTAACTAATATTTTAGTATTTAAAAAGAATTAAGTATTTAAGTAAGATTAGATATAGATAATAAAATAATACTATAGGATATTAGTAATTACTATAATAGTAGCTATAAAGCTACTAGGTTATAGGTAGGGGTAACTTATAATATTAAAGAAGAATATAAAGGAAAAGAATATATAAAAGTAAGGAAAAGTAAGCCTTTTTTATATTAGCCTTAGACCCCTAAGTAATTTATGTGTTATATATAGCTAATCTAGAAATTATAATATTTATAGTTATAGCTACTACTGGTAAATATACATACTAGCTGCGAACTCCTAGTAAGAATAACATAACACTCTTAATATTAGATAAGAGCTTGTTTATTTTAAATAGTACGTAGTACCCTATCTATTTAACCTAATTATAAAATCTAATATAAGTAGTTTACTTACTTAGTATTAATAAATTATTAGGTAAAGGTATATATATTAGAAGTAATAAAGTAGTAAGTATATAGCTATTTAAAGCTAGAGAGTAAAGGAGGGAATTACCTAAAACCCTATAACTTTTATTTTATTATCCTAAGTAAATATAATAGCTATACACTAGTAAAATAGCTAGTAATGTTAAATACTATTATAAGCTATATATAGTATACTTATATTAGCTAAGTAGCTCCTTTTTAATTAAGGATAATTATATATTAGAGGGGTAGTATATTAGAAGCACGGAGGCTAGGGAGCTAAGGATAGAATAGTTATATAATAAAACCCTTAGATAAGCCTTAGGTTATATAAATAACTAAGTAGCTGTTAGATAGCTATGTGTATATAGTAAGGTATTTAGATAAGGACTACCTATAAGGTATATAGGAGGTTAGAGTTTAAGACCTTTATACACTTACCTCTAAGTAGTAGCTCTCTAGCTATGACTAAGAACCTTAGCCTTCACTCTGTTCATATCTCCCCAATCCAGTCGTGACATTAATATTATAACTATACTTTATTTCTTGCTTTTCTAGCTAATTATAGCTTTAGCTAGTAGGAAGATATAGTAGTTAATAGACTTAGAGTTACTCTTATTATATACTTACTTAGCATCTAAGTAGCTTATAATCTTATTATTTTATATCTTATTAAAGAAGAGTACTAGATTTACTATAAACCTAATATATTATAGCACGCGTTTTACTACTAATAGGTATCTTACTACTAGGTTAGTTATAAATTTACTTAGCTTAGCTACTAGGTATAGTAAATTAATCTAGGTTCTAATTATTGTAAATATTAATATTCTAAGAATACACTAAAATAGTAATTAATTATCTTTATAGCACTCTTCCCCCTCTATATAGGGCTTTAATATCTCTAAGGTATCTATAGGTATGTTCTATGTTTTAGTGTTTTCTATATTTAGTTATCTTAAGGATCTTTCTAGGTATAGTTATTATAAGAGGGAGATAGTCTTTTTCTTTTAATCTTAAGTAATTACTATACCTAGGAAGTAGCACGCTAGGCCTAAGTTAGTTATCTTAAACTTCTTTACTAGTTTTACCTTAACTTCCCTAATTATAGCAATATTAGGCCTAAAAAATAGCATATTATTTACATAAATAGTAATAATTATATTATCCTTATAGAAGATAGCCTTATTAAATTTTAACTAAGTAAATCCTATAGTAATAAGCTCTGTGAAGAGTGTCTTAAACTATACTTATAAGGCTTACTTAAGGCTATAAAGGGCCTTTAAAAGCCTATAAACCTTTCCCTTTTATTTAAACCCTTTAGGTAGCTTTATATAAATAGTTTCCTTTACTATACTATAAAGGAATACTATCTTTATATTTATCTATTTAATTTCCTAGTTTAGTATAGTAGCTAGTGTAAATAGTAACTAGTATGTCTTTTACTTAATTACTAAAGCAAAAGTCTTATTATAGTTAATGCTATATTCTTATTTAAAGCCTCTTATAACCTAGCAAGCTTTATACTATTTAATATTACTAGAGGGGCTAAGCTTAGCTTTAAAGACTTATTTCCCTAATAGGATATGCTAGGTATTATTAATATTAACTACTTTAAAGGTATTATTTTTAATTAAAGTATTATATTTCTCTTCTATAGCTTTTTTCTATTTTAACTAGTTTCCTAACTACTAAGCTTCCTTATAGGACTTTAGTTTATTTTCTTTAAGTAACTTATTTAAAGTAAGTAAGTATACTACTAGGAGTAGCGTAATATTATTTAAAGCTATTAGCATTCCTTAGAATTTATTAAGGAAAGTAAATTCTTATACCCTAAGTTTAGGGTAATTTACTTTAAGTTTAGGGTGCTTTTATTTCCTAATTTTAAGGTTTTTTAGGGTTAAGTGGTATATTAATGGATTTTCTAGTGAATAGTTAAGATTTCCTAATGGGTGGTTAATTACCTTAATCCCCTCCTAGAACCTAACTTACTTAGCTACCTTATTTATTTGCTAATTAGGGTTATTATTTACTACTACTTATGTCCCCTCCTAAACCTAATTAGCAAGCTGTTAGGAGCACGGAGGCTAGGGAGTTAGGGACAGAATAGTCACATAATAAAACCCTTAGATAAGCCTTAGGTTATGCAAATAACTAAGTAGCTATTAGATAGCTATGTATATATAGTAAGGTATTTAGATAAGGATTACCTATAAGGTATATAAGAGATTAAAGTTTAAGACCTTTATATACTTACCCCTAAGTAATAGCTTTCTAGTTATAACTAAGAACCTTAGCCTTTACTTTATTTATATTTTCTTAATTTAGTTATAATAAGTTAAACTCTTAAACCCTTTAAGGTAAATAGACTATTAGCTAGGTTTAAATATAAAGAAGCTATAGAATATTTACTTAAAATATACTTATATTACCTAGTAAGGGAAATATAAACTTATAGTACTTAAGAAGTAACTTATATACTTTAACTTTAAGGCTTAATAATAAAGAATATAATAAATACTACCTAACTATAATTAATATAGTAATACTAAACCTAGGAATAATAATAACTTAAATAAGCTAAAGTAATATTATAAGGTTATATAAGCCTAGCTATAATATACTTATATAAGGTAAAATATTATAAATATAGAAGTATAGCTTAAAGAAATTAAGGTAAACTTATAATTAGCTAGATTATATAAAGAACTTATAATTACCCCTTAAATACTTATACTAATTAATCCCTTACTCCTAGCTTTCTTACTTAACCTTAATTTTATAATAAGTATATACTTATAAAGCTTTATAAAGATATAGTATAAAGTACTAGTATATAAAGGTAATACCTATAAGAATTTATAAGTATACTTAGTGAATTTAAATATATTATTTTAGTTAGATTTAAAAACCTTTTATAATAATAAAACTAAGGTAATATATACTAGTAGCTACCTAGCTAATAATATAAAGTAATAATAAATATATTATATAATAGTAAATAAGTTAGTTAATTACTTAGCTTATTCTTAGAATAAATTTATATTCTAGTTAAACTTAGAAGTAATAAATAAGAATATAAAGTACTTAGAAGTTACTAAAATACTACTAAATTTAAGGTAAAAAAATAATTAGTTTTTTTAGTTTTTCTTAAGACTTTAAACTAAAGTAAAAGCTAAATTACTTAACTAAATTCTTATATACTTAAGAATAATAATTTTCCTAAATAGCTTAAATAATACTATAAGGAAGTATATAGTTAACTAGGAGTTTTTAATATCTTAAAGCTACTTATAAAAATAAGGTAAAAAGGCTAAAGTTATAATAATATTTATATTAAATAATTATAATAAAAACTATAATAATAAAGAAAGTAAAAGAAAGAGATAATACTTTAGCTTCCTTATAAATAACTTATAGTAAAGCTTATAATAACTAAGTATAAGTTAAAAACTATTTAAGTACTATAAATATAGTAATTCTAAATATAGTATAAATAAATATAAAGTAGTAAATTATTTAATTTATAAAAGTAATAAATATATAACTAAGAAGTATAAGGATAGTAGTAATAAGACCTTAAACCTTAATAAGATTCTAATTAGATTAGTATAAGCCTAGGATAATAGTCTTACTATAAATGTTATGGACTGGCCCCTAGGCGACTGCAATAGGGCGTCAATATGGTATTGAGAGACTTAAGGAGGAAAAGAGAAAGGAAGAGAGGCTATCCCTAGTGGTGCCCCTTATACCCCCTTAGCTCCTTATATAAGCCCCCTTTTCCTCACCTTAGCTACCTCTGCTTATTCTCTCCTTATCTACTATATAGGTAATGCTTAGGTAAAGCCTAAGCCCTTACATATACCCCTACTTATCTATGACTAAAAATTTTTTTTCCTCTTGCTATGTCCCCTATTAACAAGCGTGTTATATTATGGTGCGCGTAATGCGTTCACCCCGCCAACAGTTTGTTTATTATGCACATCTGCCCCGCCCCTCACTCGCCCGAGTTAGGGGGTGGGTCGGTGCCTCGCACCTTCCCCCCCTCTAGCTCGAAAAGCCTCACGAAAAAATTTTCATTAGAGGGGCGTTGCCCTTCATTTTTTAATTAACCTAGCTTTAATAAATCAAAAAAGTCTTTGTTTTGGATTTCCTTTCCTTTTAGCAACCACACTAGGAGACATAATAAAAGCTAAGCTTCTTGAAGCATTCCTAGAATTAAGAGTTTTATTATTATTATTATGCTAGGGTAGCACTAACTTATTATTATTCCCTACCCTTAATCCCTGTCTTTATCTAAAGTATTAGCCTTATATTTAGCTACTATCCTAGAGTGCTTAGACTAGGGAGAGTTCTAGTAAAACCCCTAGATAGCAGGGGTATATCCCCTTAAATTAAGTTCTACTAGATTATTATTACTATAGAGTATTCTAGTAGAGGAAGGCTACCTGCCTTATAGTAGGATAGAAAATAACGTAGTATCCTAACTTACCTAATTTTTTAAAAAACTTATATCCTTATTAAAGCCTAGTGTACCTAGGGGGTTCTAGCTAATAATAGATTATAAACTGCCCTTATCTTAAGATATTAGGATATTTAATAGGTTAATATTTGCAGGTTAGTGGCTAAGCTACCTATAATAGTTATTTAAGACTATTAATAAGGGTAAGGATATTAACCTAAATATATTTATCTAAGCTATTAATATAGTATTAAGCAGTAGGGCTACTACCTTTGTTAATAGCTCTAAATAACTAAGACTAGTAGTCTTAAAGGCTAAGAGTAATGTAGCTATAAAAGGTAATTTAACTACACTATAGTAGTCTTTATAAGAGTAATACCCTCTAAATATAGTTAATAAGGAAGTTAAGACTAGGATAAACGTAAAACTTTACTAGAGTAAGGGTAAAGCCTTAGTAGTATATTACTCTTAAGTTTTAAATATTCTCTATTATATAGGAGGAAGAGATAAGCTAATTATCCTAGATTACTTACTTACCCTAATTAAGAGTTATACTCTCTATTACTTTATTTAGAGGTTTATTTAGGGGTTATATAATAAACTATTAATATAGGAAGCTATTAGTTAGAATATCCTAGCTACTAATAGCCTTAGGGAAGTAAGGGAATGTATTAAGTAAGCAGTTACTATATTAGAGGCTAAAGCGGATTTTATAAAATTAACTACACGTGATATAAAGATTATATTAATAGAGGAGTTTATTAAGTATTAGAGTAAATGCTTTATAGATAAAGTTTTATTATAGGCCTATAAGCTTCCGCTAGGATTTATAAAAGTATTAGGTGGCTAGAGAAAGGAGTTTACCTTTATTAATACTTTAATTACTTAGCTTTAACTAATAATATTATACCTTAGACTTAGGAGAGTTTACAGGATCCCTAACTTATAGTAACTTAATAGGTATTAGCCTATACCCTTAGCTAACTAAAATCATACCCTAGGTAGTTATCCCTAGTAGTAGCCCTAGATATAATCTAGATATAATAGTAATATTAATAATAAGACCTCTAGTAACTATTAGAATACTAATTTACTTAGGTAAGGGGGTTATAGGGTAAACTTTATATTACTAGCACCCCTAGCCTAAAGTAATGCTATTATGCTATCTTAATTACTATAGGCTATACCCTAGAGTATACTAAATACTAGTCTAAGGAGACGCATATAGAAGCTAAGGCCTATAGTAAAGTCTTAGAATTAGTATATTAATAGTACTACCCCTTTACCTTATAAAGGTGCTTGCTTTAAGTATAGTATTACTAAATATTATACTACTAACTATACTATAACTAGAAATAATATATTATAGAGATAGAAGTTTATATAGCTAAAGTTAATAACCCTTCCCCTTAGGAATAATAACTCTTAGGTTTCTAAATAGGTTTATACTTAGTTAGCTTAAATTTATCTAAGTAAGGAAGAGTGTAATAAAGTAAAGGTACTTTAAATTATTAAGGAAGTTCCTATTAGAACTATAGTTAGGGCTTATTATGCTTTAATTAAACCTAAGACTATATTAGATATAATTACACTAGTAGGTAACTACTAACTTATTTAACTTAAAGAGGTATTATTAACTATTCTTCCTTAGTTAATTACTATAGTTAATATAAAGAAGCTAGGAGCTTAATAAGCTAACTTAAAAGCATAAGTAAAAGATATTACTAATAAAGATAGCCCCCTTAAACTACTTTTAAAGAGTCTTTAGAAGGCAAACATAGAAACTCTAGAGTTTATTACCTAGGGTACTCTTTAGGTTATAATATTAATCTTAGAGGTAATACTACCTTTAAAGAAGTAAAAAGAAATAGTACTTAGTAATATTCTTAAGGATAAGACCCTAACCCTAGAGCCTAAAGCTATGCTATTAGTAAGAGAGAAAGTAGTAAATAAAAATACTAAGGTATTAAGTAAGATTTAGGGTTATAAGGGCCTTAGTCCTATTAACTAGAAAGTATTAGCTAGTTAAATTTTAGTCCTAATATTACTTATAGACTTATAGTAAATTAGTCCTAAGATATCTAAATAATTTTAAAAGCTATTCTTATAGGTAATTACTCTAAGGAGATAACTAAAGAAAAAGGTGACTTTTTTGCTTAATATAAGCTTTATCTAGGCTACTTTAGGTAGTAATAAGAAAATTTTAGTATTAGATAATTATAATACTAAGCTACTTTATAAGCACTAGTTAGGTGCTAAGCTATTTAGAATTACTATCTAGGCTTAAATAGGGTTTTAAAAAGAATAGGTATTTAACCTTAAGCCTAGGCAAGCTATAGCAAACTAAGGAGCTAAAATTAATATTATATCTTAGGTATTTGTGCTATAAGAGAATATACTAGTTTATGATTTAGGGTCTATAGGCTTCTAAGGACTGTAAATAATTAATACTAATAGGTAGGAGAATATAGTTACTTACTTTATGTTAATAAAAGTAACCTGCCATAGGGTTGCTTAATCTGTGTAGGCTGTTATTACACCTAATTACTAGCCTAAGAATTAAACTATTTTAATTCTAGGTTTACCCTAGCTTTATAACATAGGAGCTAAGTTTAATATTAGAAATTCGGAATTAATAATTAGGGTTAAAGAGCATAGAGATAAAGTTATGTCTATTAAAGGACCCTTAGTGGCCTTATTAACCTAGTAGAAGGTTATGCTTTGCCTAGCTAAGCCTGTAATCCTTAAGAAGTATGTTAGATAGGACAATATAAATATGTCCCTAGACGACGTATTATCTAGCTTAGATAATAAGGATAATTTAAATAATTTAGAAAACTAAGTAATTTACTATAACCTAGTTATATTAAAAAACTAAATCTAATAGCTTAGGGTAATACTTTAGAAGAATAACTCTAAGAACTTCTATTTATTTACTTTTAGGTAAAACCTATAGTATAGTTCTTAGGCTATGCTTCTTAAATTACTTGCCCTATTTTAGTATAGAAAAATATTAGCTTATAAACTAACTTAGTCTTTGTGTATACTTATCTAATATAAACTTACTTAAAGAAGAAGAGTACTCTATAGGGTAGAGGATTAATAATAATAAAAAAATATCCTAATAAAATAAGGATAATTAGCCTAGGCTAGTTATGAGAGAAGCCTTATTGTTCCTATTTCTAACTTATTAAAGAGTATAAAGAAGAGAAATTAACTAGGAAACCCTAATTAAGATAGTATTAACCTAGTTTAAAGGTTATGGCGTGACCCTAGGGCTACTAGTTTTAATATTATTAGTGGAGGAAATTACTTAAATATTTTATACCTATAGAGACTTAAATGCTTTATTTATTACTAATATCCCTGCTATAGACCTCTATATGCATGTATCTTAACTAAAAGAAAATATGAAACTATAGGTATAATCCCTAAAGAGGAGGTAGTTAAAGCCTTAGAAGTACTAGTTAAATTAGCTAGTAACTAAAGGGATCTAGTCTAGAATGTACGAGTACACTATGGCTATAAATAGAAAGATATTAGACTAGTATGCAAAGCTAGTATTAGTACTAAAAGCAGAGCATTGCAATACAATACATTACACAATACAATACATCTAAAATTTTACAATACAATACAATACATGTATTATTTGTATTGTTTTATATTTTTTTCTTTTTTTAGTTTTAAGTTAAATTCCTTAATTATAAGGTATATATAGTTAATATAATAGCTTATAATAGCTTATAATAGCTTATAATAGCTTATAATAGCTTATAATAGCTTATATGTATATTACTTATATTACTTATATAACTTAAAATATTATTAGTGTTAAAGTTTAATTAAAAATAAATAAGTAATAAATTTATAAAATATAAATATAAGTATTTATAAGTAAATTACTATAGAAAAAGCTAGACTTTTTAATTATTTAGTATTTAAAGGTTTTTTAAAATATTAATAAAATAAAATTCCTTTCTCTTTTATGTTTTTTAATATTATACTAATAAAAAGTAAGTCTTAATATTACTATAAGACTTACTTTAATATATTTTACTTTTTTAAGCTAAAATTATATAACTAAGTAAAAAGATTATACTAGGTTTATAGTATAACTAATAAGACTTACTTCTAGACTTACTTTTATATATTTATTTCTTCTAAGCTAGAATTATAAAACTACATAAAGAGATAATATTAGGTTTATAGTAAAATTAATAGGACTTACTTTTAGACTTACTTATATATAAACTATATAAAACTCTCTTTTAAGCTAGAATTACATAACTAAGTAAAAAGATTATACTAGGTTATAGTATAACTAATAAGACCCACTTATAGACCCACTTTTATATATTTATTTCTTCTAAGCTAGAATTATAAAACTACATAAAGAGATAATATTAGGTTTATAGTAAAATTAATAGGACTTACTTTTAGACTTACTTATATATAAACTATATAAAACTCTCTTTTAAGCTAGAATTACATAACTAAGTAAAAAGATTATACTAGGTTATAGTATAACTAATAAGACCCACTTATAGACCCACTTTTATATATTTATTTCTTCTAAGCTAGAATTATAAAACTACATAAAGAGATAATATTAGGTTTATAGTATAATTAATAAGGCCCACTTTTAGGCCCACTTTTATATATATATTTCTTCTTAGCTAAAGTTATATAACTAAGGGAAGGGATTATACTCGGTTTTTAGTGTTTAAAAGACCCACTTTTAGACCCACTTTTAAAAACGCTATATAACTAAGTAAGTAAGCTAAAAGTTGTATAAATAATTAAACTTACTTCTAAAGCTTATTTATTTATTTATTTATCTATTTATTTATTTATTTATCTATTTAATATTTAAAAATATAGTATATATATTATAATTATTCTTTATATTATATTTTAACCTTTCTTTATAAGCTTTTCCTAGGTTTTTTCTTTTCTCTTAGTTTAAAAAAGGTTAAAAGCTAATATATTCTATTATAATTATAATAAAATAGTTTAATATTAAAACAAGCTTTTATTAAATAAATTTAAATTTTCTCTTTATAATAAATTCCTTATATATATAAATATATTTTTATAAGAGTTTTAATCTTATTTATTTAGAATTATAAATTATTTCTTTAGGGTAAATATTGTATTTAAAGCAAAAAAACTATATTAAAACGCATAGTAAATCTTAAAAAAAAGCTAGAAAGGTAAAATGAGCTTAAAAATATAAAGAATAAATATTACTATAAGTTAAGCGTAGATAATACTATTTATAGCTACCCTATATATATATATAGCGTAATAGTCTAAATTAGCTAAAACTTTATAATTTTATAACTAAATACCTAAATAGTATAGAAATTTAAGGATATCTTACTTAGATTATATTAAAAATCTACTATATAATAAGTATATATACTACCTTACTTTTTAATAATACATTGTATTGTATTGTAATGTAATGTAATGTATTGTATTGTATTGTATTATAATGTATTTTTATATAATAAATAATTATAATAAATCATAGAAAATAGATATAAGAATAAAAAGACCCTTAATATATTAAGAAAAAATTATTCTATAAAATAGATATAAAAGAATATTACTAAGATATTATATATCTAAAATAAGCTTACTTTTCTAAGTAAGCTAAAACTTTATGGATTTTTAAATAAATAACTAAATTATTTATAAAAATAAGGATACTATAAATAGATTACATAAAAAATCTTATATATAATAAATTTATATAATACCCCACTTTTATTTTCCCTAACAATACATTGTATTGTATGTATTGTATTGTATTGTATTGTATTTTTAATACAATACAATACACAATACAATACATAGGGCAATACAATACAATACAATACATCGAAGGGCCAAAAAATACAATACAATACAATACAACAATGCTCTGACTAAAAGATAAGTCTAACCCTTAGGCTAAGTAATAACTTACTATTAACTATTCTTATATTAAAGAGAATATGCCTAGAAGTTAGATACCTTTATTAGCTAAGGTTTATAATTAACTCTCGGACCCTTAGGTTAGGTTATATAGTGTATTCGATCTTAAATATGCGTACTAGTTAATACCCGTGGCTAAGGAGTTAAGATATATGTTTGTATTTAATATTCCTAGATTTAGTTAGCTATAACTATCTTATATACCCTAAGGGTCTTAGTCTATAGGATATACTATAACTAAGGTAATAAGAATAGCCCTTAGACCTATCCTATTGCCTTACCTAAAGCCCTTGTTAACTTTACCTTAAATACTAGGTAATCTAAACGCGCTAACTATATATATAGATAATATCTTCTATAAACATACCTTATTTAAAAAGTAGTGGTCTTTTATTAAAGATTATTTATTACCTAGGTTACTATAGACACTCCTAAAGCTAAGTTTTAAGAAAGTGTCCCTTAGTATAAAAACTATTATTATAGTTAGTTAGGTTTATAAAATTAAGGGGAAAATATATATTAAACCTAATTAAGTGGTAAAGCTAAGGGAGTGGCTAACCCCTATAAAATAATTTAATATTTAATCCTTCTTAGGATTTATTAGACTCTATAGGAGGTGGATTAAGAATTATACTAAAATCACCTAGCCCCTTAACTAACTAACTAGGGATATTAGCTAGTAGTAGGGAGACTTAGAGGCTCTATCCTTTACTATATTAAGGGATAAAGCTACTACTATTCTTAGCATATATAGGTATGTATTTAACTTACTTACTTAGATATACTCTAATACTAGTAGATTTAGAGGAGGGTATATAGTGCTATAAGTCTAGGATAAAGTACCCTATTCTATTCTATATAACTTATTCCTATTTACTAAGACTTAGAGGAATTATAAAACTTATAAATAAAAACTATATACTATTATTAAGTTTTACTATAAGTATAAGCACTTCTTTAAGTTAAAGCTAAAGTTAACTATTTTTACTAATTATAAGCCGCTTACTATATTTATAACTACTACTAGATATAAGGGTATTTACGCTAGGTAGGTTATAGAGTTAAAATTATTAAATATAGAGATTTACTTTATTTTAAGGAAGCAAAACGCTATAGTAGATAGGTTATCTTATATTATCTTTCCTTTAGATAATTATATAAATAACCTAATAGAATTTAGGTTATAGGATATAAGCTAAAATTAATAGGTCTAGAAAGATAGAGCTAGAGGGTATAAGAAGATATTAAAAACTTTAAAGGCTACTAAAGATAAAAAGAAGCTTAAATCTTATAAGGGGCTAAGCTAAAGCGTAAGATAGCTAGAAGTATTACTAGGGGCTAAAGTTTTGTGAAGGAAATATTTAGATAAACTCTAGTATACTAAAATAGTAAAATTCCTAATTACTAGATAATGCGGAGAGGGGAATTATAATTATTATTTAATTTAAAGAATAATAGTAAAAGTGTAATAATATAAACTAGAGGATAGGATCCTCTAGTATAAAGGGTAATATAGCTGCTAATATTACCTAGTATAAGGGAGGTAGCTAGTGCTCTTTAAAGCGCTTATAATAAATCTAGCTACTTTAGGGCAAACTTAACTTAATAAAGGCTAACTTAGGTAGTGTTTTAGCCTAGAATAGAAGCTAATATTATAAGGTATATTTTAGGGTGCTTGCTATATGCTTAGCATACCTCTTAAAAGAGAAAGGTACTAAATTAACCTATGCTAGTGAATAAACCTTTTTAAGTTATAGGGATAGACTATATTAGGCTTTTTCTAGAATTAGAGTGGAAATTTAAGCATATCCTAGTTATAGTAGATTATTTCTCTTGGTTTATATAGTTATTCCCTTGTTAGTTAATAGGTGCTATAGAGGTTATAAACTATCTAAAAGCGTGGATAATAGGGTTATTACTTGCTCTAGAAAGGTTTTATACTAATCTAGGACTAGTATTTAAGTTAGTAAAGCTATTAAGATTTCTAGAAGAGAAAGGGGTAAACCTAATAAACGCCCTAAGATAGTCTTATAAGAGTGTTAGACTAGTGGAAGTTATAAATTAAGTTCTATAGGGAGTGCTAAATAAGATAATAACTAACATAAAAATTTAGGACTTTTAGCTTCTAAAGGTATTAGAAGTACTAAATTACTAGTATATTAATTCTATAGGTTATTCCCTTATAGAGGGTTTATATAGGTTAACTTAATATGTAAAACAAGAACTAATAACCTTCTTAACCCTATTAATAATAATAGAATAGTCCCTTAAATTTTAAGAGTATTTAAACTAGCTATTAGAGGATTTTATTTAGGGAGATGTAGTAGTGTATTAGGTAGGTAGTGTTAAAGAACGTTAAGAGGTAGTGTTAATAGATAGGGAGTTTAAGGCTACTACTTAGAGAGCTTATTATAAGTAATAAAGAGTAAAACCTTTTAAAACTAGTAAAATAGTAATAGTAGCTTATAAGGGCAAGCCTCTAAAGCTATAACTATAATAGTAAGGGCTGTTTTAAATTGAAGATTAGGCTAGATAAGCTTTATACTAACTTGTTAACTTGGATAGGTTTTATATAAGGGGGGATCCTAGCTTAGGCTTTTATGAGAATATATTAAAAGCTTTTATTCCTTAAACTAGGTATTTAAAGATATTATAGGATTAACTACTAATAGGGAGAATAAAATTATAATAATAAGAATAATAAAGGGACTTAGAGAGGTAATATAGTATAATTAGTGAAGCCGGAATAATAATATTAAAAAAAAAAAAAAGAAAAGAGGGAAGCTAAGAGGGATTAGTAAGGTGTTAGGTGTTAATAGGTAGGAAGAAGTAAGTTAAAGGTGAATTCCGGCTAGGAAGTGAATTAAATTGCTATATCCTTCTCTTTCTCTCTAATTCTACTATTCCTTACCTCTTCCCTTTTATTTTATTTAGTTTTCTTCCCCTTGGAATTTACATTATAAATTAGAGATATTAAGGATAGTAATTAATAACCACTAAGCTTATAATAACATATCTTTACCTAGAATTTATTATACTATTTGCTTAACTCTCTAAGTTTTACATATTGTTTAGCTTAAGCCACTAAGCGGAAGCCTCTTTACTTATAATAATTATAGAGGTTATAGATCCTACTAAGCTATTAGCAAAAAGGCTAGAGTTTATAAAGTAGGAGGTAGTAACACTAACTAGGAGGAGTACTAACTCTAAGAAAGTAGTAATAAAAAGATAACCTAACTTTAAAAACTTAGGGTTTATTAAGCAGCCTTCTTACTAAATCTCTAGCTATCTTAGTTAGAAGGCTAGACTATAAGCATAGATCTCTTATAATATTAGAGAAGTGTCCCTTAGACTAAAAGAGAACCTTCTAGTAATTAAATATAAGAGTAAGGTCTTAGTAAAAATAGTAAGCTATATAGGAGGGAATAACTTGTTTTTTACTACTAGTCTTTAGTAAGGGAAGTAGTATTAGCTACTACTAGTAAACTAATCCCTAAGCTTATATAACCTCCTAATAATATTAATAGTAATAAATCCGGTTATAAAAAGTTTACTACTAGTAATGACCCTTAGAGAAGGGAAAGAGGCTATAGTTAAAGGTCTAAAGTAAGTGTTTATTAGTTATTATACTAATAGCTTACACCCCGTGGCTATATAAATTTCTAATTAAAATTAAAAGACTAAATTTAATAAGATAAATAACTTTATAGTTAGAACTTACTATAACCTAGTTATAGGCTATTATATTTCCCCTAGTCTAATAATTTTACATTAGGACATGCTTATTAGTAGGAATATAAAAGCTATTAAAGGCCTAGTATAGTTTATAGCTAGCTAGCTATTAAAAACCTAAATAATAAAGAAGCTAAAGAGATTAGGGTTTAAGTGGAAATCCCTAATAAAGAAAGGGACCTTAACACTTAAAGCCCTATCAGAATAGTGTAAGTAAATTTGTAAATAATTAGCAGTAGGAAAAATAATTATACTATTATTCGCTCATAAGAACTAGACTACTGCTAAGCTAGCTAGCTTGTCAGAGACTAATCCTAGGCTAGCTAGGATTACCTAGCTAAACTAGCCTACTATTTACTATAATAATGCCCTAGGAATCTTCTTAAGTACGCTTCCCCTTATAGCTACACTCAAATTTCCAGACTTTATTATAGGGATAATAGCAAAGTTTATAGAGGCATACCCCTATAATATATTCCATACAATAGGACTCTTAATGGCTCTTGTCGTCTGGAATAATCTGATAAGCTCCCTAACTAGTGGGACAGAGGTGTTCCAAAAGACGCCTAGGAGAATAGACGGAAAGGGCTCAAGCGGTGGTGGGAAGAAACGTGAGAGTGAGAGACGCCCTTAAGGATAACGAGGTCTAATAGGAACTAAGCCTAATAATAATAAGGATAAAAGGCTTACCCCCCTTATATTAAATATCTGTAATTCCTTCCTACTTATAGGATAAAATCCGTGGCATAATATGTGAAGCGCCTAGCGTCTACAAGTTAACTTAGGAGCAGCTATCTTTAATAGTGTAAGGCCTCTAGGCCCTAGGATTATTCTGTCTATTCAGATTGCTACTATCCCTAACTAGGATAAAGATTTAGAATATAGTAATCCTAAAGAACTTTCTATAATAATACTATTTAACTAGTGCTATAGTTTATAAGTTAGAAGTAGATCTCTTATACACCTCTAAGTATATAGATATAATCTAGATAGGATTAAAGAATAGGAATACCTTACGTTAACTATAGAAAGTAAATTAGCCTATTATAATAGAAATACCTAATAGATCTAGTGAGGCTAGGAAGATTATAGTTATAACTAAGAATAATAGAGAACTAAGTAACACCCCTTCTAACTTACTACCTAAGACACTAACTAGTAGAAGTAATAAAGGAAAAGGCTATGCTTATAGAAATAAGCAAGACCCTAGAGATAATAAAGCTAATAACACTAGCGGCACTAGGGGTAGAAGCTATAGGGGCAAAGGAGCTAATAATAGAGGAAGAGATTACAAGGACAGGAATAATAATAATAGAAAAATCAGTAATTACCTAGGAGATAGAGAAGATAATAGGAATAAGGACCTAACTACTAATAATAATAACAACATCCCAGGAGAAAAACACAAGAGACCTATAATAAATACTAAGTCCCTAAGACCATAACCCCCGCTAACTAGCCTATAACTACCACTAGTGTTTAGCTTAAGGCCTAGAATAAATTTTAAGGATAGGACATTAACTATTATAACTACATCTACTTAAGTTAGAAGGATACTTACTAGTAACTATCCTTATTAGCTTAAGGACATGTTTATATTTAGTAATATCTATAATGTTAGATTAGAACCTATTGTACTAAACCCGAACTCCCCTCTAATATATTACATGTTTTAAGGTAATTAAGATAGAGCTAAATTAATAAAGACCCCTCTAGGCAAAATACTAGGACTAGCTGCCAGACGCCTCCTAATCTAAGAATTATAAGACTTAATAAAGCTAGCTATTAATTATAGGATTACTATAACCCCGGATTTATTTATATTTAATAGACATAAACTTCTACTAAAGGGTGCACCTAAGTTATCTAAAGTCTAAGTTATAAGTATTAAGGAATATAACAACATGGTAACTATATTTAGGCTAAAGGCTAAGGCCTAAGCTAATCCTCCACCACCCCTATCTCTGGTTTTGCCGCCTAGAATTAAAGTATCTAGAGACTAAATTAAACTTCTTCTAGAGAGACCCTTTCTAAATCGCCCCATAACATTACTAGACCTATAGTCCCCACAAATAAAAGGCCTAAAGGCCTAGCTTCTTAAGAATTAATAGAGAGATAATAATAGTAAAGTATAAGCTATTAAAGTGCTTATAGGGATCTTATTTACATATTACCTATTATACACTACCCTAATAAAATTAAAAGGATTAATTAATATATACAAGAATAGTATTAATAATATTAAGGCTAGGGGACTAAACCCTACTAAACTAAAAGAACTTAGTAATACTCTTACCTATGCCTTAGATAAAAACAAGGAGGAAGCCTTAATTTTTAAAGGATATTTTAGGTCTTTAATACCTAAATAGAATAGTTAGGTAGCTAATGGTTACTTAGCTCTATAGGCTGATATCTTAGGAAGCCACTAGTCTAAGGATTCTAACTACGCCAAAAAGGTTGCTAGGCTTATATTTAACATTAATAGAGGGCTTCGCCCCCTGCGATATCTAGGATAGATTAAGGTATTAAAACGGTTACGAAATAACTTAATAGATTTAGAGAAAGCACTAAAATACAACCACCTATCTACAGAGGTTATGGGTGTTTACAGAAGCTTAATCACAGAGTTTACAGGGGAGCGTAATAACCTAATAACCCTAGAGGAGGTTAAGGTAATAATAGAGGCTCCTATTATAATTAAAGACTAATAGGGTAGTTAATTACTATTTGAAATAGTTACTTAATTCTTTTGTTTTACTTATTTCCTTTTTACTAATAGTCAGGGCAACCATCTTATGCTAGTGGATAAGTTAGGGGGTGGGTTAGTGCCTCGCACCTTCCCCCCCTCTAGCTTAAAAAGCCTCACGAAAAATTTTTCATTGGAGGGGCGTTGCCCTTTATCTTTTAATTAACCTAGCTTTAATAAATCAAAAAAGTCTTTGTTTCGGATTTCCCTTCCTTTTGCCCGTAGGATGCCTAATACGGGTGTGCCCTACTTCTATGTGTTATGTTATAAAGCGCGTGACACGTTCGCCCCGCTAACCTATTGTTTGTTATGGCATCCTGCCCCGCCCTTACTAGTTTATAAGGTGCCTAATATAGGTGTAACTACCTATATAAATATCTTACTTATTTGCTTTTTACTATCTTACCTTCCCTTATATAACACTATCTATCTATTATTATAAGTCTATTATGCCTTCCCCTTTATTCTATTTGTCTTTCCTTCTTAGATAATTACTTCCTTATTAGATATGCCTTATAATCTATCTAACCCTCCCCCTCCCCTAGCCACTTCTATAACGCCCTTAGCCTATTTATTAGTAAGTTCCTTGTAGAAAGTAACTTTAATAATAAGTAATATACCGCCCCCTAATCTATCTAGTGCCCTTGTAGGCTATGTGTAAAACAGGCCCTTACTACTAGTATTCTAGAATATTACCTGCCTAAATCTAGGGAATTATGCCCTTTATGTTAGAAGTAATATCTTACCTATGTTTAGTATACTAGGCTTTTATTTACTAACCTATGTCTTTATTATATACTAAAGGATATTAAGGCAAAGATTACTATAGGTATATATATTATTAAACCTAGAGTCCTAAAGACTTTAGAGATAAAAAGAAAATACTTATTTTATCTTAAAGGTATTACTACCTTATTAATTAGTAAAACTCTCTCCTTACCTAGGCTTAGTTTAACCTAGCTTCTATTTAGTTAGCCCTTAGGGCATCCCTAGCTATAAATGCTACTATAATAAATATAACTAGTCTTAAAGTTACCCCTTTTATTAGTGCTAGCCCTTTAGGTAATTATAGTATAGCTTACTTTATATAATAAGTTATAGGTATTTTATTCTAATAAAACTAATAAGTTATAGGTAAGTTAAGCGTAATATATAAAGAGATATATAAGTAGTTTACTACACTTCTCTAAGCTTTAATGCCTTACTACTAAGATAAAATCTAGTAATATTCTTAAATTACTAGGTTAAGTAATAAATCCCTTTTACATTACTATTAGTAATATTTATACCTTTCTTCTATATTAGGTTTAACTTATAATTATATTCTTAGAGTATTAGAAGCTAGCTATTCTCTAGCTAGAAATAATACTCCCCTTTCTCTTAGTTATTCTCCTCCTATATACTACTCTCCTACTAGGTTTTTTATTATACCTCCTCCTACCTATACTCCTTATACTAACCTTATTTATACTATCTAGGTTCTAGGTTATATCTAATATAAACTAGGTGGCTAACTTATTATACTATGCTTATTACCTAGTAAAAATAATACTATAGCTATAGTAGTAATTATATAACTTTAGCTAGAGGTAGTGTCCTCCTATTTATTTTCTCCTAGTAATTTAGGTAATAACCTAATAAATAATTATCCTTATTAAGTAGTAGTAGTAAAATATAGTAAGTTAGTGCCTTAGGTGCTTATAGAAGTCTTTATAGGTATATAAGTCTTTTAAAATTAATTTAGTTTATTATTAGTTTATATATTACTTTATTTTACCTTAAATTTATTAAGTACCTATATTTTCTTTATACTTTCTAATAGTTCCTATATTAGCTAGGAGTATCCTGCTTACTTAACTAGGATATTTTGCTTCCTTCCTTACCCTAGTGTATTCTTAGCTACTAAAATATATTTAACCTAGTATTCTTTAATAAGTTTATTATTATCCTTTACTAGGACTTATTCTAGACCTAGGTATAAGTCTTATAGCTATTAGCTTAGGAGCAAGTTCTCTACTACTTATTTAATAAGGTTTATATAAAAAACTAAATAAATACCTTTTAGTATATTAAGTTAGACTATAAGAGGGATTAGTACTTCTATAACTATATACTTTATAGCTACCTAGTTAAGTTTCCTTAAAGGGCGGTTTATTTTAATATTTCTAAGTAATAGCTATATCTTATCCCTAACCTAGAAGCGTTCCACTAGGTATCTTAACACTAAGGTTATATTTTACTATTATTATTATACATAGGCTATTATGGCTTAGGCTAGAAAAGTGCCCTCCTAAAGGTAACTTAGGAAATAGGTAGCTTTTCCCTTTAGTGTAGTTATAAATATAAGCATATTTAGCTAGGATTAAATTAGCTCTAGGTTATAACTATAAAGTAATCTATTTAGGCTTACCCTAGTAACTAACAAGGTCCTATTATTTAACACTAGTTAATAAGTAGCAAGGTATTCTAGCTAGTTATACTATAAGAAGGAGATAGTAACATATAGGATTACTTATACTTCTTAATTTACCTATTTTATACTACTATTAGTCTAAGGATAGTGTAATATAGAGAGTAGTTAATCTATCCTTACTAGGGAATATAGTATTATCTAGAATTTTCCTAACTAGTCTAAGCCTTAATTTATAATAATAAACTAAGGAAACCCCTAAATCTTTACTAAACTATTTTAAAATATTCTATATAATCCTTAGCCTTTATAGAGGTTATAGCCTTAAGCTATATAAACTTTAATAGTTTGTTTATAATAACTATAAGGTATTATAGTCTCTTAGGTAATAACACTAGTAAGTCTATTATAAAATTAATAAAGATTTATAACTAAAACTAGTTAGGGATTAGTAAGGGTTTTAGTAAGCCTTAGTAGCGTTACTAGCTCTTATAACTACTAGCATAGTAGTAGTTATAAATAAACCTTATAACATTCTATAACATTCTATTTTAATAAAACTATTACTATAGTATTTAGAATATAGTATTATAGCCTAGGTGTCCTATAACTAGTAAGTTATAGCACTACTAGATAAGGGTTATTATAAGGGGCTCCTAGGCTAGGACCTATATACGCCCTTAGAACTATAGCATGCTATAAGCACTTATAAAGTAATCTATAACCTATTCTCTTATTATTACTTTTAGGGGAAACTTCTAGGTACCCTCCTAGATAGCCTTTAACTATATACTATATATAAGGTCTAATATAATAGCCTAATCCTAAAGAGTCTAAAGGTGCTTACTTATAAAGAGAGCCTCCCTTACTAGTAGTAGGGATATATAGGATATATACGGAGCTATATTAGAACTATCCTAGTCCCCTCCTAGTAATAAAGATAGTTATATAATAGTAATTAATTATAAGACTTATCCCTTCCTTAGAGACATACTATATTAGTCTTATTCCCTTCTAGATAAGGCGTCTAGGTATTAAGCTTATATGCTAGGTTTATACTATAAATAGAAGTTAAATAATATAAGTATATTTACCTATTAGGCCTAGTGTTTTAATATTAGCCTTAGTATTATAAAGTATTCTAGGTTCTTATAGTTTATATAAATTATAAATAGGTAGGAGATACCCTATAACTTTGCTAACTATACCTTTAAGCATAAGATAATAGCTAAAAGTTCCTTATTATAGATTATATAGTTCTTTTATAATACTATAAGGCTAGCGGAGTAGTAGGCTACTAGTATAGTATACTATTATGCCCTTATTATAAGAGATAACTACTAAGGGCTATACCTAAGTATTAGCTTTAACTACTATAGTAATCTAGGTCCTATTATACTAGACTAGATATATAATAAAAGTATCTTTTAACCTCTTAAAAGCCTTATCCTTCTCTAGCCCTTAATAGAAAGGGGTATTTTTTTTAGTAAGGTATATAAAAGAAGTTACTAGCTTAGAAAAGTTCCTAATAAAGTTATAGTAAAAATTTATAAACCCTAAAAAACTTTAGACCCCTTATAGCTTAATAAGTATTACCTATTCCCTTATAGCTATTACTTTTACTAGGTTAGGATAAATAAAATAACCTGCTATAATAATATATCCCAGGTATTAGACCTCCTTTATAGTAAACACTAACTTATTAATATTAAGGTATAGTCCTATAGCCCTTAAGCGCCCTAAGATAAGTTAGACCTTTTTTATGTAATCTTTCTTTAACCCCCTAAATAAACTAGGATATTATCTAGGTAAGCTATTATAAAGTCCCTTAATATATCTCCTAAGGATTTGTTAATATAGCATTAGAAGGTTACTAGTGTGCTAGCTAAGCTAAATAAATAAACTAGCTACTTAAATAACCTAAACCTAGTATAAAAGGCTATAAGGTGCTCCTTACCCTTAGCTATTTATAGTTTATAAAATACTATATAAATATTTACCTTTATAAACTAGTATACCTAGGAGAGGGAGCGTAGCGTTTCCTTAATTAAGGGAAGTAAGTAATAGTCCTATGCTATTATCTTATTAAGTATATAGTAGTTTATATAAAACTACTAACCCTTATTTAATTTCTTAATAAGGAGAATAGGGGCTATAGCTAATAAGAAGCTAGCATAAATCTAGCCTTTATCTATAAGGTCTATGATCTAGTATTAAACCTTAAGTAACTAGTCTCTTAGTATATTATATAGCAGGCCCTATAGGAGTGCTAGTTTAGACCTATCTAGGTTTTTATATAGCTAGATATAGTAGTTAAGAGACCCCCTATAAGGAGGTAAACTATTACCTTAGCCTTATTAAAGAGATTCACAAAGTCCGCTAGTTTTTCTAGTAATGTAGCTATATTAAGGCTATCTAGCTTTGTCTTAGGCGCTATTATCTATAGTACTATGGTTATCTCCTTAAGGCTTATTACTATAAACCTTATTATAGTATCCCTTATCTATTATACCTAACGTGCCTTTGCTATATATAAGGACTTAATAATCCCCTACACTAGGGGTTACCCCTTATGCCTAGTGGCTTTAGAAACATAAAGGCCCTTTACTATACTAATAACTAGTTGCTATTTTACTATATAAATTATAATATTATAGTGCTCTAGCTATAGTATCCTAAATATAACATCCTAGGTAAGGCCTAGGATTATGTATAAATACATAGATAATTCCTAACTATTAATATTAATCCTAGCCTAGACTATATAGGTAATAAAGGAGGATTCCTCCTTCTAGCGCTTCCCCTATCTCTTTATTTCTACTATAGTGTAAACCTACCTTTGTTTTAGCAGTTATATAAGCTCTAGGCCTAGCTGCCTTACTGCTAATTTGCTTATAGCACTGTAGTAGTTATAGCTATAGTTAATCTAAATATTAATATAAAAACATATATTAAAAAGTACTAGAATTAAGAAAGGTAGTTAGTTTATATATTATTTTATATCTCTATCTATGTCTGCATACTAGCTATACTTATCTAAATCTATAGCTACTAGCTAGCCTCTCTACCCCTATATAAGACTTTGCTTAAGGGCTACTTATTTTCTAAGGTATTAGTATTAACCTCCTTATTTACACTCTTTGCGTTTGCCTTATATAAGTTAATTTAAACCTTTAGTTAGCAGGGCGGAAGAAAGGTGTAATCCTAAATATAATAGTCCTTAGACTTATAATGTAAATAGCACCCTTCCTAGTAGTATTTAGTTAGTTTCGCCTAGGTTACTTACTTAGCCCTTAGCTAATTTATATTCTTCTTTAGGCCCTTATCCTTCTTATTTAGCTTATTCTAATTCCCTTGCTATGTAGTTATGGCACGTATCCCTATTATAGGCATATTACTATTATAATCTATCTATTAGGTTATAGGATAGGTTAGCTAGGGACCGCGTTAGTACTAGTACTTCTCCTCTAAGGCAAATAATTTAATATTAACTATAATACTATAGTACTAAGCAACTACTATGTGGTATTCTATTTAGCTAATTCCTTTACTAACTAATATCTCTCTTATATGCTTATTAAGCGTATATTAAAGCTTAGCTAGCTTAACATCCTTAGTCTAATAGGACCAGAGCATTGTTTATAGTGTAGTTAGTGTAGTTTTTAGGAAAATTTTGTAGTTGTAGTGTAGTTTTTTTTTTCTTGTAGTTAGTGTAGTTACTAACTACACTAACTACACTACACTACAAAAACTACAAATGTAGTGTTAGGTAAATAAAAAGTGGGTCTTTTTATATAGTAGTATTAATATACTAATTAGAAGAAAGCTATTAATTTTATACTTATATTATTACCTATTTTATTAAATTAGTTATTTAAGTTATAAGATTATAACCTTTTATAGATTTTATTATAACTAGGGTTATAAGTACTATTATAAGTTTTTTATAAGGCTATTATTCTTAATACTTTTCTTTACTAATATAACTTTAAGAAAAACCTTACTATAATTTTATTTACTATTACTAAAATTATTTTCTATTTTTATAATTACTTTTATAACTTTAAATTAAAATAATACTTTAAACTAATATAGTTAAATTAATTAGGAATTTAAAATTAATAACTAGAAGTTAATAATATATATACTTAGTACTTATATATTATTATTAATAAGATAAAAACTTAAAAAAGCTTAAACTATTTATTTACTATTTAAATATTACTTTTTGCTTTATAATTATAAAGCTTTAAGAAGTTATATATAAGAACTTTATATATTTTCTTAGTATAATATATATAAAAAGAATAAAAAATAGTAATATTTATAAAGTATTTATATATAACTAATTATATTATTTAAACTAAGCTATATAACTAAATTAAGCTATTAAAATAATTTTAACTTATTTTTAAAATAAAATAATAAAATATACTTTTATTTTATATACTATAATTATTATAATTAGTATTATTATAATATTAAAAAATATAAAAGAGAAAAGTATTTTATTTTATTAATACTTTAAAAAACCTTAAAATACTAAATAATTAAAAAGTCTAGCTTTTCCTATAGTAATTTACTTATAAATACTTATACTTATATTTAATTCATTTATTACTTATTTATTTTTAATTAAACTTTAACATTAATAATATTTTAACTTATATAAGTAATATACTTATAAGCTAAGATAAGCTAAGATAAGCTAAGATAAGCTAAGATAAGCTAAGATAAGCTAAGATAAGCTAAGATAAGCTATTGTAAGCTATTGTAAGCTATTGTAAGCTATTATAAGCTATTATAAGCTATTATAAGCTATTATAAGCTATTATAAGCTATTATAAGCTATTATAAGCTATTATAAGCTATTATAAGCTATTATAAGCTATTATAAGCTACTATAAGCTATTATAAGCTATTATAAGCTATTATAAGCTACTATAAGTTACTATAAGCTATTATAAGCTAAGATAAATATTTTTACTAACACTACAAATGTAGTATTTGTAGTTAGTGTAGTTTATAAAAATAAATTTGTAGTGTAGTGTAATGTAGTTTTTTTCCCCTTGTAGTTAGTGTAGTTTGTAGTGTAGTTACTACACTACACTACAAAAACTACACTACAATACACATTGTAGTGCAATGCTCTGACTATAAGCTAGCTACTTATAGTAGTATTATAATAAGAATATAAGTAGTCTAGTAAATCTCTTCTAAGTTTATATATAATACTTATTCTATATATATAAAATTAAAGGCTTTAATTTAAGTTATATTATTTTAAGTATAGTAAGGTAATAACTTTACTATAAGTTATAGGAAGCTACTTAAGAGTAGTAACCTAGAAGTATTATAAATATAGTTTATTAGGCTCTCTAAGCTATTAATATTTAAGAATTAAGTTTTTATTCTAGCTAGTATAAGAAAGGAAATTTTACTACTTACTTATAATAACCTAGTAGTAAGCTACTAGGGAGTTAGTAAGACCTTTTATTATATTATAAATTAGTATTACTAGCTATTAATAAAGAAAGATACTAAGTTATATATATAGACTTATATAAGCTATTAGACTTTAAAGCTAAGGCACTATAAACCTTATAGTAAGCTAGTAATACTACTAATACCTAATTAGCTTTTTTAAGAATTATTAATAGATTTTATTATAAGGCTACTACTTATAAGAAATATAAATTAGACTTATAATATAATCTTAGTTATTATAGACTATTTTATAAAATATAGTATTTATATCCTTATTTTAATATAACTAACTAGTAATAAGTTAGCTACTATATTTCTAGAATATATTTTTAAGGACTATAATACCTTAGAAAGTATTATTATAAACTATAGTTTAATATTTACTAGTAGGTTTTAAATAACCTTTTATTACCTTACTATTACTAAGTAGTAACTAAGTATTATATTTTACTTATAAATAAATAAGTAAATAAAACATTTAAACTAAGTTTTAAAGTATTATTTAAGAGCTTTTGCTTACTTTAATTAGACTAACTAGGTAAATAACTTATTAATAGTATAGTTTATATATAATATAAGTATTTACTTAACTTATAGCTATACCCTAGTAAAGGTACTATAAGGTTATAACCTTAGAGGCTTATAGTAAGTAGTTATAAATATTTTAGTAATAAATAACTAGGCAAAGACTTAAGTAATTATACTAAGAGATAAATATATAGTAATTAAGTAACTTCTAAGTAACTTATAAACCTAGTATATAAAGTATTATAATAAGAAGTAAACTTTAATAAAGTTTAGAGTAAGTAACTATATTTTATTATTTATAAAGAATATTAACTTATAGTAACTTAGTAAGAAGCTAAGTATAAAGTACTTAGGCCCTTATTGATTTTTAATTTTTTTAGGATCATTAGCTGTGGCTAATGCATCTAATTTTCAAGGAACAAAAAAATTACTAGCAATACCTAGCTAGTGTAATAATTAATAACCAAATTTAATAATTACTATAGTGTTAAGTAAAACATAAATAAAGAAACAAGCTTTAAGCTATAAATTTAAGGGCTAAAAGGTTAATATAAACTTTATAATAAACTTTATAGCTATGATTACGTAAGATATAGTTATAATTCGCGACCGCAGTCAAACTTAAATCTATTTAAGTTTTACTTATAGCATAAATTAACATAATTTCCCCTTCCTCTATAACCGTGTTTGTTCTATCTCTCTACATCTCTTCTATCTTATAACTTATCCTTTAAAGCTCTAAGGCAAACTTAAACCCTAAAAAAAAAACATAACTTATCCTCACTTAACTACACTCCAATTCGAATTAACAGGTAGGGGTTAAGGGCTACTAATTAACCAATTAACAACTAACTAATCAGATAATAGTATAGCTAAGGGTAACTATAAGCTAGGGGCTATAACCACTAGGCTACAGAACCTAATAGCTATCCAAAAATCCAAGGAAATTCTAGATAAAAAGGAAATTTAAAAAATAGAAGAAAACATTAAGGAATTTAGGAAAAGTAAGAAGAAGAAAGGAAATAAAAAGCTAGAGAAGAAGGCTAGATATTTGGAAAAGGTGTTAAAAAATAGAGATCTATAATAATTTAAGCAGTTTTACCTCGTGCCTAGGAGGGACTTAGGCCCTTATAAAGTTAAAAAAGTAATTAAAACTTATAGATTAGTATACTAATTAAAGCTACTACCTAGTATATAATTATATAATATTTTTAATATTACTAATCTTAAACTATTTATAAGGGACTTAACTAGTGTAAAAGATATATTCTTACTATAAGATAATATTATAAATAATAAATAAGAGTTTAAGGTTAAAAGAATTATCTTATATTATTATAATAAGAGATATTAGAAATACCTAGTTAAATAGAAAGGCTATAATACTTTAAAGAATTTATAAGTTAAAAGAAAAGATTTTATTATAATAAATATTATTAATAATTATAAGTAGTAACTAAGTAACTAGTTTATAAATATAAAGGTGTATTTAGTAAAGATTAAATAGTAATAGTAATATATAAAAAAAAACTAGATAATTTCTTAGATAATTTACCTTATAGCTACCTAGCACTATTTACCTTATATTTATATTAGGCCTTAGCCCCTAGTATTATTATTTTTATTTCTAAGTGCTAGGTTAGTAATAAGGCCTTAGGTAAGGGATTTATCCTTATTATTAAAGAAATCCCTCTTCTTATATATATATATATAAAGCTTACTTAAAAGGTTTAATAGCCTAATATAAGTAAGAAGTATAAGTATATATATAGTAAGCTATTAGTAAGTTAGTAAGGCTATAAGTAAGAATATTAAGAAACTTACTAAGGGAAGGTTTTATATAATAAAGTATAAGCTATTAAAGATATTAATTTAAACTTCTAAATTAATAGTATTACTTAGTAGTAATATAGTAATTCTTTTATTAGTATTAGCCTCTTATATAACCTTTATAGTTAGCCTTACTTATTTAGCCTAGCTATATTTATTAGTGTTTTTTATAAATAAAAGTATATTATAAAGTTTATATTTTATATATATTAAGTGCTAGTAGTATATTAGTAATAACCTAGGTTATAAGAATAAATATATATATATATTATTAAGAAAGTAAGGATTATTATTAAAGATAATATAATTATTAATATACTTAAAAAGCACTTAGTATAATTTTATAAAGTAAGTAAAGCACTAGTAATATATTAGTATAAGTATAAGTAATAAAGAAAGGGAAAATATACTTCTAAATAGTCTTTATTATTTAATATATAATAAGTGTATTTTATTAAGTTACTTATATAAGTTAGTAATAATATATAGTAAGGTAGTAGTAAAGTTATACTTAAGGAGTTAGTATACTTAAATAAAGTAAATTTACCTTTAGTAATATACTATAAAATAATAATATTATTATTTTTAAGGGTAATAGCTTATATTATTACTTACTATATATAATATATATAAGGAATTTTTATACTACTAGTATTACTAGCTATAAGTTAGTAAGGTATATACTAGGGGTTAGAGATACTATACTTATATTAAAATTTTTAAAGCTATTTACTTCTAAGGAGATTTTTAAGGAAATATTTAAGGGGTTTTCTTAGTTATTAAAGAATCTAATAAAATAAAAGTACTATAGCACTTAAATATAATTTACTATTAGTAAGTTAGTAATAATATACTATAAGAATATAAGTATAGAAAGTAAAGTAACTAATATTCTAGTATTTAAAAGGGATTAAGTATTTAAGTAAGATTAAATATAAATAATAAAATAATACTATAAGATATTAGTAATTACTATAATAGTAGCTATAAAACTACTAGGTTATAAGTAAGGGTAACTTATAATATTAAAGGAAAATATAAAGGAAAAGAATATATAAAAGTAAGGAAAAGTAAGCCTTTTTTATATTAGCCTTAGACCCTTAAGTAATTTATATATTATATATAGCTAATCTAGAAATTATAATATTTATAGTTATAGCTACTACTAGTAAATATATACACTAGCTATAAACTTCTAGTAAGAATAATATAATATCCCTAATATTAAATAAAAGCTTATTTATTTTAAATAGTATATAATACCTTATTTATTTAACCTAATTATAAAATCTAATATAAGTAATTTACTTACTTAGTATTAATAACTTATTAAGTAAAGGCAGAGCATTGCAATACAATACAATACATTTGATGTATTGTGTATTGTATTATATTGTATTAACAATACAATACAATACAATACATTATATAATACAATACATCCAAAATTTTACAATACAATATAATACATGTATTATTTGTATTGTTTTGTATTTTTTTTTCTTTTTTAGTTTTAAGTTAAATTCCTTTATTATAAGGTATATATAGTTTATATAATAGCTTATAATAGCTTATAATAGCTTATTGATTTTTAATTTTTTTGGGGTCATTGACTGTGGCCAATGCATCTAATTTTTAAGGAACAAAAAAAATTACTAGCAATACCTAGCTAGTGTGATAATTAACAACCAAATTTAATAATCACCGTAGTATTAGGTAAAATATGAATAAGTGAACAAGCTTTAAGCTACAAATTTAGGGGCTGAAAGGTTAATACAAAGTTTATAACAAACTTTATAGCTATAATTGCGTAAGATATAGTTATAATTCGTAACCGCAGTTAAACTCAAATCCATTCGGGTTTTACTTATAGCATAAATTAACGTGATTTCCCCTTCCTTTACGACCGTGTTTGTTCTATCTCTTTACATATATCTCTTCTATCTTATAACTTATTCTTTAAAGCTTTAAGGCAAACTTGAACCCTAAAAAAAACACAACTTATCCTTAATTACAGCTAATCTAATTCGAAACTAACAGACGCACTGCATCTATTACAATTAACAGGTATGTCAAGGGCTACTAATTAACCAATTAATGACTAACTAATCAATCAATAGTATAGCTAAGGGTGACTAAAAGCCAGGGGCTATAACCACTAGGCTATAGAACCTAATAGCTATCCAAAAATCCGAGGAAATTCCAAAAAAGGAAATTCAAAAGATAGAAGAAAATATTAAGGAATTTAGGAAAAGTAAGAAGAAGAAGGGAAATAAAAAGCTAGAGAAGAAGGCTAGATATTTGGAAAAGGTGTTAAAAAATAGAGATCTATAATGATTTAAGCAGTTTTACCTCGTGCCCGGGAGGGGTTATAATAGCTTATAATAACTTATATATATATTACTTATATTCCTTAGAAAACTTAAAATATTATTAGTGTTAAAGTTTAATTAAAATTAAATAGTAAATAAATAACTTATATATAAATATAAGTAAGTATAAGGAAATTACTATAAAAAAGCTATACTTTTTAATTACTTAGTATTTTAAGGTTTTTAAAAATATTAATAAAATAAAATACTTTTCTTTTTTATGTTTTTTAAAATAATAATAGTAAAAATAATAGTAAAAATAATAGTAAAAATAATAGTAAAAATAATAGTAAAAATAATAGTAAAAATAATAGTAAAAATAATAGTAAAAAATACTATAAGATATAGGAAAATATTTATAAATATAAAAAAATTTATTAAGGGAAAACTAGACTAAACTAGGAAAAAACCCTTATAATAACCTACTTAAAGGTCTAAATTAGAATAAATATTATCTTTAGAGGAAGATTTAAGATTAGGTAAATTATTAGATTTACCTAAGTTAGAATCTTCCTTTGAAGAAGATATAGACTTTTTAGAATCAGAGCTATAATAATCATAAAGCTCTGAATATTGCTTAGTAGTAATATTTCCCTCCTTTTCCTAATTCTTTAATAAGATTAATTCCTTTAAAGTAGAATTCTTTAAAGAAGTTCGCCTCTTTGTAAGAATATTACCTCTAGTATTAAAAGTGCTTTCTATAGCACTAGAGGTAGTAGGAATAGCTAGGTATTTCCTAGTAATAATACTTAAAATAGGGAAAGATTTAGTATTATCTTCCTACTATTTAAAGATATTCTCCTATAATAATATTAATATATTAATAAGATTATTAATATAAGAAAGGGATTTACTTACCTTATCCTCTTGAATATCTAGCTTAGTATAAGTAGAAATCTCATTTTTTCTATTCTTTTGAATAGATTTTTCCCTCTTATTAGGAAATAAACCTTTATAAAGGTTAGTTTTAGGCTTAGGCCTAGGATTTTTAAAGGTCCTAGGTTGACTAGGCCCTGCAAGATTAACTATAAATTGGGTATTTGCGTGTTAATCTTGCTTGCTAATATTACTATTAGCTTGGTTTTCTTTATAAAGAGGTAAAATCCTAATAATATTATATATTAGTATATTTAAACTATATATAAGAAAGGGTTATTATACTTACGAATTATAGTCCTTTTTAAGGTTTTTAATTAACCTTTCTAAGGTTTAATCTTCTAAATTTAGCTTTTCCTTTATAGTAAAAAGGTTAAGCCGAGGGTCTAATAACATAGCATATAGATAAGGCTGATATAAGAAGTAATTATTTCCTATATCTTTAGGAAAATAATTAGCTAGCTTATTTAAGCTAATATCTATAGATGCTATAAAGGCCTTGCCTTGAGGGCTATAAGTTTCCTATTATAAGTTAGTATATAAAGGATATAATTTAATATAAGAAAGTAATATAAATACCTGGCGAATATAAGCCTTTTGGTCCTCTTTTATATTATTAAGATATTTATATATCCTAATAATAAAAAGTGGGACTAAACCTAAAGTATTATACTTCTGGCTTTGAAGTATAATAGTAGGTTTATAAAAGACCTCTAATATGCTACTTAGGGTAGCTAAATCCGCCTATTCTTGCGTAGTTAGAATAGCATCCTTAAGAGCTATAATATTAGACTCCCTATTAAGAAAAATAATAGCTTCTTTAAGCTCTAAAGAAGTATTAATTATCTTATAGGTTGAATTCCACCTAGTTTTATTGGCTAAAGATATAATTAGTATTATATATAAAATAATATATAATAAAGATAACTTACCTAAAGGAATTCTTGTAATATTGTAATTCTTAGCAATATAGCCTTTATTTTTTGCCTTACGTAAAGATTTTAACTAAGTCTTATATAATCCTTGTTTATTCTTAATAATAATAGTAACCCTTTTAATTTTACTAAGGATTCCTATAGAAATATTAGTAATAATACTAATAATAATTATAATAAATTACTTACTATTTGCTAAGGATTTAAATTCCTTATAATCTTGTCTCTCCTTAATAGAAGAGATATCTTCCGTAGAATAATGTAAAAATTTACTATTCTTAAAAGCTTCTAAATCCTCTTTAGAAGAAGTTAATTTAATAAAGCTTGTTATAATATCCTTTGTAACAATGTTTAAAACATATGCTACACATTAAATATTATAGGGTTCTTCTATAATAATACTTTTATAGTTCTTATTAATATAAGAAGACATAAAAGTATTATTATTAGACCCGTTATCTCTAGTAAAACTAGTATTATTCTATTAGTAAAAGGTTATATAATATATTAAATAATAAGATAATAGTTAATATACCTTGAGATTATCTTTGGCTTAAGCTGATATTCTTGAATTATTTTATTAAAGGATTTATGAATATAAGCTCTAGTGTGAGAATTTGATAGATATTTAAATCCTATAATATAAGATAATTAGTATAATAATTATTACTTACCTTATAGTTATAATAGAATAATAGGATTTACTTACCTAAAAGCTTATATTTAAGTTGAAAGTTTGGGTCTAGCTAACTAGCTATAACACCTAAATAGGACTTAGAATTAATTGAAGTCTAGATATCTAACTGAATAGATATAGATCCTTGATTTTGAAGATTATATTGGATCTTCTGGATGATTTGCTACTTAGAAATATTATATATAGTATGAATTCTATGTGTAATACTTCTATAATTTAGTAAAGAAGCTAAATTATTATTCCTAAGTTTAAGTTAGCTTATATATATAAAAAATAGTATAAAAAAGAATACATTACTTACCTAGAATAATAATTTAGTAATTCTTTAAAGGAATTATTATTAATAACAGCAAAAGCAATATTATTTTCTAGTATAAATCTTATAACTAGATTAATTGCCTTTTCTGATGAAAATTCCTCTAAGGAAATTATAGAATTTCGAGCCCTTTTAGTAGGAAAAAAGGATGTTAAAGATGATTGGCCTAGGGATTGTGGGTGGATTTTAGGCACTATTATAATATTAGTAATAGGATAATTATAAGATAATATAAATAACTTACTTATTATCTTAGTAGGTTGTTTTTCTTCTAATTTAGAAGTAGCAATATCCTTATGCTTTAGCTTATAATGGGATATTCTATTAGAAGCTTGGAATCTCTTAGCCTTACTTTTAAAGGTAAAAGTATAATTAGGCTGTGAATAAAAATATATAATTACCCTTTCTTTATTTAAATTAATTTCAGATAACTGAAAATTAAATAAATTATGGGTAAATATATATGATTTTGAAGAGAATTTGTAACTAGCCTGATTTTCTAGGTCTTTTTATGTAAACCTAGAAGATTACTAGGCTAGCTAGGCCTAATAGGCTGAGAGGATTCATTAGAAGGATAAAAAGAGGAATCCATGTTAAATAAGAGGTGTTTTTGCTGAATTTTGCTGAATTTTGCTAATATTTTGCTGAATTTTGCTGAATTTGATTTTTTCTTTTTTCTTTTTTCCTTTTGTTGTGTTTTTTTGTTGTTTGTTTTGTATGATTTTCTGTGTTTTTAGGGGTTTTTAAGGGGTTTTGAGGGGTTTTGAGGGTTTTTAGGGTTTTAGGGTTTTTTGGGTTTTTATAGCTAAAAAGAGATTTTAAAGAAACTTAAATAAGAAGAATAACAAGGGATAATAGTAAGAATAATAAGTAAGCTTTTCCTATGTGATTTGGATTTTTACGGTTTTTTATGATTTTTGTAAGGGAAAAAGAAAAGAAAAGAGAAGCGGGGTAATAGTATACTAAAAAATCACGCAATTTTTTTGCCTTACTTTAATGACTAATCTATTTGATTTGCTATGAATTGCTTACATAACAAGACACCCCACTTAGGACCCACTTTTCGGACCTACTTTTTATTTATATTCTTTATTAAAAGAGAATAATATCTTATATATAAATATATAGTAAATTATTTTTTTATATTTAAAATACTATTTTCTTTTATTTAAAAAAAACTAATTTTATTATATAAAATTATATAAAATATATATAAAATATATATATAGCTTAGGCTTTTATAAAGCTTTTTATTATACTTATATAAACTATTAAAAAGTCTAATTACTAAATTAAAATAAGTATTTCTAATTAAGTTATATATTTAAAAACTTTTTTAAAGGATTTTTACTTATTCTTTTATTTAAAAAACCTATTAAGTTAAAAAAATCATTATAAATTAAAAAAAAATCTTTTAACTTATAAAAGGTTTTATTAAGAAAAGATATATTATTTAAATTTTTATAAAGTTTCTTTATACTTATATATTTTTCTTTAGATTTAATATCTTATTAATTTAGAATATTAAATAATTTCTTTAGGGTAATTATTATAATAAAAGCTAAAAAAGTATAGAAAATAATAGTAAATCGTAAAAAAATAATAGAATAGTAAAAAGACCCTTCTAATATAGATAAAAAATTAAAGTATAAGCTTAAACTTAAATATATAATATTTAGCTACCCTAAATATATAATAAGCTTACTTTTCTAAGTAAAATAAAACTTTATATATTTTTAAATAAATTACTAAATTATATATAAAAATAAGGATACTATAATTAAATTACTTTAAAAATCTACTATATTTAAGATACATATACTACCCTAACTATTATATAATACATTGTATTGTATTGTATTGTATTGTATTGTATTGTATTGTATTGTATTTTTATATAATAAAAGTAATAGTAAATCCTAGAGAAAAGATATTAGGATATAAAGACCTTTAATATATAGAAAAAAAAGTATTCTATAAACTAGATTAAGAAATACTTTATTAAGATATATAATATCTTTAATAAGCTTACTTTTCTAAATAAGCTAAAACTTTATAGATTTTTAAATAAATTACTAAATTATATATGAGAATAAGGATACTATAATTAGATTACTTAAAAAATCTACTATATAATAAATTTATATAATACCCCACTTTTATTTTTCCCTAACAATACATTGTATTGTATGTATTGTATTGTATTGTATTGTATTTTTAATACAATACAATACACAATACAATACATAGGGCAAAACAATACAATACAATACAACAATGCTCTGAGTAAAGGTATATATATTAGAAGTAATAAAGTAATAAGAGTATAGCTATTTAAAGCTAAAGAGTAAAGAAAGAAATTACTTAAAACCTTATAACTTTTATTTTATTATCCTAAGTAAATATAATAGCTATATACTTATAAAATAACTAGTAATATTAAATACTATTATAAGCTATATATAGTATACTTATATTAGCTAAGTAGCTTCTTTTTAATTAAGGATAATTATATATTAGGGGGTAATATATTAGGAGTATAAAAGCTAAGGAGTTAGGGATAATATAGTTATATAATAAAACCCTTAGATAAGCCTTAGGTTATATAAATAACTAAGTAGCTATTAAATAGCTATATATATATAGTAAGGTATTTAGATAAGAATTACCTATAAGGTATATAAGAGGTTAGAGTTTAAGACCTTTATATACTTACCCCTAAGTAATAGCTCTCTAGCTATAACTAAGAACCTTAGCCTTTACTCTATTTATATCTCCCTAATCTAGTCGTGACACAAGCTTCTTAACTATTAATAGTTTTAGAGGGTTAAGTTATAAAAATAAGTTAAGTTAATCTAGTAGTAGTATTTCCTTTATATAAGGTAGTACTAGAAGATTAGCGCTTTGTTAAGGGAGTTTAAAGTCTGCCTTAGGATTAATTCGCGTTTATTTATTAAAGGTAACCTCTTTTGCCCTTTCTACTAGGCTAGTGATTAGATTCTATAGTTAGTAAATATTATTAGCTTTATAGCCTATAAGAAAACATAGATATATCCTATTATTAAGCTTCTTTAAATACTTTACCTTTAGGACTAGCTTATATGCATAGCACCTAAAGTAATGTAAGTATCTTATGTATAGCTTTATTCCTAACTATACTTTATATAGGGTTATTCTATTTAGAGCACTATAGGGAGACTATTCCTAGGTGTATACTACTACTTATAAGATTTCCCCCCCCCTCCTAAGTACGAGGTAAAACTGCTTAGCTTACTACACCCTGACACCCTATTCCTTTAACTTCTTTTTATCTACCTTATAAAGCTTATTATTAGGCTTACCCTTATTTTTGAGCATTTTTTCCCTTATATTATAGATACTATTAATTATCTTTAGGTTAGATTTGTTTTCCCTTTCCTTCCCTTTGCTTTTCTTCTCTTTTACTATATTATTTAATATTTCAGATAGTGCGGTGTCTTTTTTATTACCTTTGGCTATACTGTTATCTAATTAGTTAGTTGTTAATTGGTCAATTGGTAGCCTATGACCTACCTGGTGATGTAACGAATTAGATTAGCTATAATTAAGGATAAGTTATGTTTTTTTTGGGGTTTAAGTTTGCCTTAGAGCTTTAAAGGATAAGTTGTAAGATAGAAGAGATGTAGAGAGATAGAATAAATATAGTTGTAAAGGAAGGGGAAATTACATTAATTTATGCTATAAGTAAAACTTGAATAGATTTAAGTTTAACTATAGTTGTAAATTATAACTCTTACGTAATTATAGCTATAAAGTTTGTTACAAACTTTGTATTAACCTTTTAGCCCCTAAATTTATGGCTTAAAGCTTGTTCCTTTGTTTATGTTTTACTTAATACTATAGTAATTATTAAATTTGGTTGTTAATTGTCACACTAGCTAGGTATTGCTAGTAATTTTTTTTGTTCCTTGAAAATTAGATGCATTAGCCACAGCCAATGATCCCAAAAAAAAAAATTAAAAATCAATAAGATTTCCCCCTAGAGTTCCTTTAGAAGCTTACTATTAAAGAATACTACTTATACCTAATTCTAAATAGTAAGGTATACGTGTTCTATTAGATTCTAGTTTAGCTAATATACTATAGTCTATTTAGGTGTAATGCCTTTTTACTTAAAGAAGTTTAGTAGCACTATATTTTTAAACTTTTCTTTATTATCTAGCCTATACTACTAAATTTAACTAGAGGTTTATGCTTTTACTATAGCTATATTTACTTAGATATAGGCTATTACCTATAACTTTTCTTATAGTAAATATATTCTAGGCTTCTTTATTAGGTTATTAATAATTAGCAAGTAATATTCTTTACTTACAGGTATTTAGGGCTTAATAGGTTCTCCTAGATTTACTATTTGCCTTTAACTATAATTAAGCGCTTTATATAATATAGCCTAGGTATTTTATACTTTTCCCTTACTTATAGTATATGCCTTATATAGTCTAGCTTATTTATTTATAATCTAAATCCTAAGGTTACTAGCTAGCTTAATATAGTTAGTATAGTTTAGGTAGCTTATTCTAAGGTAAAAGACTTATAGTAAGATAGTTTTAGTAGTATATAAGGCAATAAATACTACTAGGTTATTAAAAACTTCTAGTGTGTCCTAGTAATATATAGTTTTAGCGTAAGAGTAATCTAGATATCTAAAGTAACCATAGGTTATGCTACAAATTACTAGGCTATTATTATACCTAACCTCCGTATTATTATAGGTCTAGAGGTATGTAAATCTAGGTTATTCTATAAATACCCTAAAAGAGAGTAAATTAATAAGTAGACTTAGTATATAAAGAACTTACTTAAGGTAAATTAGCTTAGTGTTTTCCACATACTATATTATTAGTAAGATGCTTTTACTACTAAGTGCATAGGCACCTTCTCTTACTTTATTTATTAGGATAGGGTTAGTAAATTCCTTATAGTTACTAAATATATACTTATTATAGTAAATATAATATTTAGTAGCGCTATTAAAGATCTAATCTAGGCTTCTAGCGTTAGTATTCTAGCTATTAATACATATACTTAATACTATTAGTTTATAAATATTAGCTATAAAGCAGTCTCTAAGGTCTTAGGGCTATATAAGAAATATATTTACCTTTTCTTTAGGTATATTTGCATCTATATTATAAGCTAATAGCTTTTCTACTGCCTTTTCCTATTTCTTGTTTTAGCTATAGTATTTGCTATTATTATAATTACTTAGTATAGGAATCTAACTATATATAGTGTAAACCTTCTAATACAGACCTTTATAGTTACTTAGCTTCTAAAGCTTTATATGCTTCTATAGTTAAGTTAAGCTAGTTATATCTCTTTTATATTTACTACTAGTATAGGCAAGGTACGCTAAACTACTAGTAATTATATTACCTATATATCCTAATATTTTCTTCTTAGTCTCTAAGTGTTAATATTTATCTTAGGCTAATTCTATAAGTATATCTAGTGTAATATTAGTTCTATTTCTAACCCTAGCTATTTTATACTATTAGAATACTTAAGACCTAAAGATACTAAATATATCCCCTAGGTTACTTAAAAACTATAGTTAATAGAGTTTATTAGGTATTTTCTAGTCTAGTTATATATATTTAAGTTTATATAGTTACTATTTAAATACTTAGGTAAAGTCCTAAATATTACTATACTTCTATAGTGTATTTATAATAAAACCTATAATAATTTCTCTAAGAATATTAGCGCTATATTATTAGCTAACCTTCTATAGTATTATATATACTTTATAGGCTTTAGTAATCCCTTTAATTTTCTTACCTATATAGGGGAGCACTATTTACAAATTCTAGTAAGTAAGTTAAAGTTTCTTTACTACTAGAATATAAGCTACTTAATATACTTATTTTATATTACTAATAAATATAGTTCTATAGGTACTATTAGTATTAGAGTTCCTTTAAGAATAAGTATTATAAATTCTACTATTATAGTATTCTTTAGTGCTTTATCCTATTTTACCTAGTTCTCTAATCCTTTTAGCTTTATAATAATAGTATAGTTTTAACTATTTCTATATACCTTTAATACTATACTTTAGACTTTAAAGTTATTAGAATCTAAGTATAAAGCTATATCTTTATTTATTAACTATATATTTACTTAATTTTAAGATTATATAGCTATTATAAGGGTCCTAGTTTATTAGGGCTAGGGCACTAGAGATTTATATCTAGTAGCTCTAGGTATGTTTAATTAAGGGCTATTTTTATATAATAAAGGTAACTACTATGCTTAATAGTAGTTAAATTATTAAGTATAGCTAGGTTCCTAGTTACTATACTTAGTATTAGGGAGTTATTAAATATAGTATTATAGTATTTAATTTTATAGCATGTGTGTTTTACTTTTAACCTTTTCTAAACTTAGAGGGATACTATTATAAATATTACGTAGTTTAGCTTCTAAGATTAGGAAGTTATTAATATTAGTATTTTATAGGTCTTAAGGTATTACTTATAGAATAAATTCTAAGCTACTATTAATACTTAGCAAAGATACTACTACAAAGGATTAAGGGCCTTAGGGCCTATTTCCCTATAAGGTCTTGCTTTACTACTAAAGGTAGCTAGTCTTTATAAGGTTTTTACCTATTTATATAACTTATTTAAGTTTAGGATTAATACTTATAGTAAGTGCTTTAATAGGTTTATTATAGTCTTTGCTTCTAATAAATATAGAGCTTTTAATACTTAAATTCCTATCTAAGGTCCCTAGACTTTAGGTTAGGGTATTAGCCCTTAAAGTATTTTCTATAGTACTAGATATTATAAGTATTATTTTATTTAGTAGTTTTAGTAAAGTATTAGTAATAATAGAAGGTTTTTAATTTAGTAAATAGTTTATTCTTTATGCTTATATTAAGGGCTTTTATTTATTTTAAGGATACTTTAAGCTTTAGAGTATCTAGGCTTATAACTTATTAAAATTATATAGTATAACTACTTATATTACATGTAAAGTATAAGTTACATAAGTATAGGTTATAGGCAGTACTAGCCCTAATGTACACTCCACCGCGCAACCTAGCCGAAGTGGTCCTGATTGGCTGTGAAATCCAACAGCAAGTTGAAGCCTGAGTTGAGTCTTGACGTTGCATCGCTAAGGCGGGGGAACTTCGGCGAATCTCGCGATGGCGCCACCCCCCTCCTCGCCTCTTGCCGCCTCTTGTCCCGGGGTCTGTCAACGTGGTGGAGAAATTGCAGGGGTGGGACGGCTGGGTCTGACAAGGCACGGTAAAACTACGGACTATGCGGATTACAGGCACGGCAGGCAGGTCGGTATAATTTCACATTGTGTATTGCATCTGAACTTCTGAAGCGACTTTTCCACATCGTTCGTATACTCGATGCGACAAACTTGTACTATCATCATCACCTCCCCCCCTTCCATTTCCCCAGTCTTCCTCTTCACTAACATGACGAGTCGGAACCCAATGATGCCGTTCTCACTCTTTGTCCTCTTCGCAATATTCCTTGTCCTTGCAAGGCTCACAGCGCTCGGGTACCTTGATATGGTAGAACTGAAGGATTTTACAGATTTTGGCGTTAGGCGTGCGGCGGTGGTGGACTCTTGAAGTTGAATGAGTTCCGGGAGTTTCGAGAGGGGCTGCAATGACTGCAGAGGCGCAAGAGAGGATTGCTGCCACGATTGCGATCTTCATGGTTGCGATGTTGAGTCTTGTAAGCTTGTAAGGTTCAGAGGCAGAGAAATTGGTATTTTGAGTTGTTGTGGTGTGACACGAGAAGGGACAAAAGGCAATCGGCTCACAGGCCTCTTGTCGAATATATAGTTTTTGTTGGCATTTGGAGGAAGCGCAGAGAAGCGCAGAGATTCCATTGAACAAGTGGTCAGGCCTCAGACAGTTACCGGTATGAGTCAGATAACCTAACGCCGCGTGTCATGGCTACTGTTTACAATATGCCTACCGGTTTATACATATATATTGGGAAATTACTGCGTGTACATGCAAAGTCAATCGATCAGTTACCAAGATACGAGTTAGCGGGAACAGTTCCAGGTCCAAGTCATTCAGGCCCACGTCAGATAAGACGAATCCAATCTGCTATTACATAGGGCCCAAGAAGCCGGTTCCGAACCATTGCAGCACCACCCACTCCACTCCATCACTTGGGAATCAGCCCATGACCTACGGAGCAGGTATGTGGAGTACCAAGCCGGGCAAACAAACCTCCCACCGGAGGGTTTAATTGTCCCACCAGACCAAGCGGATTCTGGCCCTGTTTATGGCTCTTATCCCCCTCCGCGTCTAATGCCGCTAAATCTCTTTTTTTCCCCGGCTGTCAGTAGGAGCAGGGACAGCCACAAGACCCTGATAGATATTGTAAATAGGTGCAATCGGAAAAAAAGACGTTGAAAAGCACACACATGTACTGATATGAACGGCCAACTAACACGGAAAGAAGGGGAAATTACTTGCCCGCAAGGGTGTGATCCACAAAGAATTCTGCCAAGTTAGCAGAGTGCACGACAATGCACAAAGGACGCGCTAACCATTTTTAGCAGCAAATTGGCATAAGATTTGCATAAAAAGTCATGGCATTAAGTCCCCTTCATATGAATCCCTGTTTTCCCCGTTTGTGATGTATTACACTAGCGAGGGGCGCGTAATAAATGCCTGCAATCGGATTAGATGCTTAGAATCGAGAGAAATTCTGAAGTTTCTTGGCTCATGAATTTGCAGGGAGTGGATTGCTCTGCAAAGGCTCCATGTAAAGAACATCCCTCGTAGTGCATCGAGCACCCTAACTGTGGCTGGGAGCCGAACTTATCCGGTATCGGGACTTGTTTGTAAATTAGCGGACTTTGCAGAGAGCATTACGAAAAAGTTGGCAGAGCAACATGACAACCTTTCTTGGGGATTACAACCTCTTGTTAAGCACCTTACCGTTGTTGTTGAAGAAGATGGTGATCAGCTTTGACTATGAGGGTTAGGGCATGATATTGATCAATATTCAAATTACAATGTATTTGCTTGTAAATTACAATATAGATCACATTTCTTAACCGTTGCCAACTAATAAAAAGGAGTCATAGGGGCTTTAGACACAAAGGTAGTGAAAAAATGCCACAAGATGCAAGCTCAGAGATCCACATGTAAGCTGCGTACTTCCTCCCCTCTTTGGATTTGGATGAACTTGATGATGCGCCGGGGTTGACGAGAATGTCTATCGACTATTGTGCGGGCTAGATGGCCTTGCCTTCTCTTCATCCCCTTTGCCTAAAAAAATTAATGTTTAGGGATGTTGTAGAAATGATCAATGAATGGTTACATGTATGATGAGAGAAGAAAAGTTTCCATGGTGAAGGGTTACGTCATGTGTACGCTGGGATGCGGTGTCTATGCTTTCTGTGCTGTCTTGTCTATTCCCCATCTTCTAGAATCCATCTATTCATCAGAGATCGAGATGCTCTTCATATCCGTTGAGCTCTCTGAACTCCTTGAGCCAGTGATTGACAATGTCAACCTCTTTTTGTTGCATGTCAACCACCTGCTGGGGTGGCAAGCCTGGCTCTTTCTCAGCATCATCGCTCAGTCCATTTTCGTCCCAGTGGTGCACACCCCAATCGATCAACTCGAAAGGTTCGGAAGGCGTCGAATTCCTGTCCGGCAAGCCGATAGCATGCGACCCCGCGGCCCGCCATGGATCTTGCTTCCCGTCAATAATGGCGAGGCGAGGATAGCTGAAGTGGAAGCCACCATGCTGGTTAATGATGTCGACGTCAGGACGAGTGGTGAAATTGAATGCCGATTTGCAGAGGTACGAGCTGTATTCGAGGCCGAGAGCTCGTGATATCATAGGGAGACGGTCTTTGGGAGTAGATGCTCCATTCACAAAGTATCCCCACCTGGGTTTTGTTAGCTGCGAGAAAAGGAAAGCAAATGCAAAAAAAAAGGGGGCACATCTCTACTGACTCAGTGCAAGTCTGGTATAACCAGCTGCGGGTCTCGGAATGACGCGAATCGTCCTCGACCAAACGCATTGACAGGCATTCGCGGAGATTTTTCTTGTCTTTGCATGAATCCCGAGTCTTTTGATCCTTTATTACCAAGTCTCTGATGAATCCAATAAAATTAAGCATGCGGGATGTCAGCGGCTCAGGGGGGTACCCGGCTGCCTGTACAACACTACGCACACGCGATCGCAAGTGCATGGTGCTGGAGAACAGCGCAGCATCGGAGGAGATGACGGCACAGAATATACCAAGTGTTGTGCTGTCCTTTGCGGGATCCCAATTCGTGTCCTGCAGAGCGCCCTGAGTGCCCATGAGGACACTGGCGAACTCATCGTTCCACAGTTCGCGCAGCCCGAAGAGGGACTTGATCTCACCCTCCTTCTCCGCGTCACCGCTAAGCAGCTGCTTGTCAATGATGTCAATCAGCTTCTGATTGGTGGGCGAGCACTGCCCCGGAGCAAAGTGGCGAGCTGCTTCAGTGTATTGCCAGAAGTCGTCGATGGCTGCCGTGACACCAGAAGAAGAGATGGCCCCCCAGAAAACCTCCGGGTAGAGCTTGCGGGCGAGAGCCACAAGGCCGCCCGCGTAGGAGCCTCCATAAAGAATGTGAGGGGTCCCGGGAGCTGTGAGATTGTGCTGTTGCAGCCCTGGAACCTTGAGGTTCTTGGAAAAGTATGCCGTGTCGGCGAGAGCCTGGTCGGTAGTGAGGAACCGATAACTTTTGGTATCAGTTTCCTCGGTAGGGTAGCTGGTGCCATAGTAACGGTGCTCCAAGACAATGCCGACACCACCGGTAGCCCTTGTGAGGATTGAGCCGATGCCATGCTCGAGATAAGGCAGGCGGCCCTCGGAGTCGGTTTCTCCCGAGTGCAAGATGATGACGGGACCGCCCTCCTTGTAGTGGGAGGTGTCAACCCAGTAGCGAAGGTTGTAGAACCCATCAGAATGAGGCTCGTACTTGGTGTCGTTGTGGAAGTGGTCAATGGGCACCGATAAATTGTACGCCATGGCTTTGAATTTGGAATCCGCGTTGGTGACGAAACTCCATCCCTCTTCATCACCTGTAACTGGGGTCCCTCGTTTGACCGGTAGCCATGGCCCGGCGAGACGCAGAGCAGCTGCCTGAGCAGCTGCTAGAGCGATGGCCACAAAGGTTCTGCGTAGGGGCATGGTTATCGACGATGGAGAGCTTCAGATCAGATGTGAAGTCTTGTCAAGTCTGAGAAGTGGTCGCCCGGAGCAGGGGGTAGCATTTTGGAGGCGCATGGGTACCCATGCTGAATGTACCAAGGGCACCTATACCCAGGCCCTGATGGGTGGTAGCTATAGTGGGTCCCAGTAGTTCCGAAACAGCAGCAACGGCGACTTTGGTGGAAATTTTTCGGAATTACTGGGACCCCACTATACGTGTGGGTTACCCATCAATGGCATTAATGCCATCAATGGGGTTAATGCGATTAATGGGGTTAATGCCATTAATGGTTGACCCAAATTGTTGGGTTCTAGTCTGCACAGTGGGGTGTAACCTAGGTGCCTAGACCCTAGAGGACCCGATGGTTTGGTTTGGTTCTACCAGGGTCTACCTAGTACCACAGTTGGGTTCAGGTAATTTCGAAAACGCCGCCCGCGACCATGTACCAGAACATTTTCCAAATTACTCAACACCCACGGTATAGTGCCCGTAGACCCAGGGTTACCCCTCGGTATTTTACACCTTGGCTCGGAGCAGATCACAATCGCTGTACAGTGTGCGGTGTCACAGTGTGCACAGTCCAGCGCCTGGCTAGCGACGTAGGGACCCGCTGGCTGCAGGACCTCGGCCTCGGCAGCTGTCAGCAGCTGTCGGCAGGTCTCTAGAGTTGTCGACTCCTGGCATCATGCTCCGTGAACACAAACGGCGCAGAGAAATCCTTCATCAAATGAATCATCTTATTGCTCTTTCATCCCCTTCCGTCCGCCAGCAGGAACTCCTTCAACACGAGCCGCAGATCAGGATCCATTTCCGTGGCATCCACCTGCGTCGCCCGAATCGCGCACGGCACATCTTTGGGGCTCATGATTCTGTCGATTGCGTCTTTCGTCTCATACGGAATCAGCGCATCAAACACAATCGCGTCTGCCATGGACGATGCATCTTTGCTGGCCAATTGCGGATTTCCTTCCAGCAGAACCGTTGCCTCTGCCCCGGGAGGTATCTCGCCCAGATGAATGAGCAGCTCCTTCGTGTCGCGCCCGGCGTCCCCGGTGATTACGGAGCCTGTCTTTCCTCTGTAACCCAGAAGACGGACAGTCCAATCTCGCGCCCTGGGCGACTTGCCCTCGCCAGACGGTGAGATGCTCACGACTCCTGTTGCCTGGGTGAATGTGATGGATGTTTTGAGCCACGAAACGGGCTTGCTGGGGGGTCTGGGCTCGTCATTGTCCGTCTCGTCTTCTTCCAGCAAGTCGAACTTGCCGTCTGCGCCAACCACAACCACGACTTCAAGACCACATGGGTTCGCCGCGCCATTGCCGGGCTCCGGGTTGGCGTTGAGCGGGACAATCGCACCTTGCTTCAGCAGCACGGGTGCCTTGTCCAACGTACGATTCAGCCACATGAAGCGATCACCCTCATACACCATACCCGTGAAGTAGTCGACATATCGACCCGGGGGCAGCCAAGCCCTGACCTTGCCGGTTTTTGTCGCTGGATTCTGCGGCGACGTGATTGGTGCGACCATCATTTATGTGCCGAACAAGTACTGGTTCGGCACTTGATAAGCTTCGTCGCGTTCCGGATACTCCCAGTACATGGGCTGGATCAACGGAGACCCTTGCCCCGCCGCGCGGGCATTCATGGTATGCAAGTATGGAATCAGACGATGCCTCAATCGCATAAACTTTGTAACGACGTCGCGAGGGCCCTTGCCAGAGCCAGCGGGCAGTTTCCACGGCTCTTTGCACACCCATTTGTTCTTGGTGGAGTGTAGTCTCATGATGGGGGAGAAGACGCCCAACTGCACCCAGCGAGTGGTCAAGTCATCATCTCGAATGCCGTACATGTGGCCACCGATGTCGTGACTCCACCACCCATACCCGATGTTACTCGCCGTAGCTGTGAACTCTGGTTGAAATTGGAGCGAGGCCCATGTCGTGATGGTGTCGCCCGAGAACCCGATGGGATATCGATGGCTGCCCGGACCGCCGTAACGGGAGAAGATGACGGGCCGGCTACCGCCGCCCTCGCTGGGTTTTCTCTCAGATTGAAGCTGCTCATTGTGCAGATAGTGGAAGTGGTTGAGAACCCATAGCGGATCCACGCCCGGCAGGCGAGAGAACGGGCCTTGCTGCCAGTCAATCCACCAGAGGTCCACGCCATCATCATCAAGATGCTTGATGGGAATATCAAAGTATGCGTCGAGGAACTTCTGATCAGTGCAGTCAAAGGGAATCGTTTCTCGATTGGATGTATCGAAGTTCAGGGCCTTTGCCATGGAGGCATACACGTCTTCATAGTTGGCAACGCCTTCTGCAGGATGCTCATTGAGCGACACCTTTAGTTTCCGGCGATGAAGCTCCTTGACGAATGCTGGGGGATCAGGAAACAAGTCTCGATTCCACGTGTAGCCTGTCCACCCGGTCACGCCGGCAGCCTTGACGCGAGGATCCCGGACAAGATGCCAGTCCATGTCTAAAACACCAACGGAAAGAGGTATGCGATTTGCCTTGAAGTTGTCCACGAGCTCTAGGTACGTGTCCGCCGTGTACTCGTAGTAGCGACTCCACCAATTGCCGAGCGTCCATCGCGGCAACAGTGGCTGCGGTCCCGAAACCTTGTACAACGCGCGGACAGCCTCGCGGTAGTCGTGTCCATAGCAGAACAGGTGTCCATCTACACGGCCGTCCCCAGGCTGTCTTGGTGCAATGAAGCCCTCCTCGGTGAAGAGCATGGTGTGGGAATCGTCGATGCAGGCGAAGCCATCCCGAGAGGTGACGCCATGGCCCATGTCCACACGGCCGTCGACCGTGTCGAGAGTCCGATGAGTGCCCCCGAGTGTGCCGCCCCTCTCCCCATATCGCCAAGTCGAGCCTGTGAAGCCGTGAACCACGGCGAAGAGGCCGTGGGCACTGAAGGCTTGCTTGTTGTACGTGACATGGAAGCGTGATGTGATGATTTCCAACGAGTCGTTGGTCTCCTTCAAGCGGTAACTTGGTGCCGTCGCTTGGTCCCTCTGTACTGCAAATGCCGAGGGCCGGTCTTCGAACTTGCCATCTGGAGCCCACTCGTACCTCAGCACACCGTCGGTGATGACAGTAAAACGATACTTGTTGCCGTCTTTGCCCCCAACGAAGGGCGATCCTGGACCCATCATCCGGTGGGGTTTGGTAGACACTTGCACACGATCCATTACAAAAAGACCGTGGTGGGTCACGTCGCTTCGTTGTTCGTTGCAGGAGGTCCGCTAATAGCGATGGCGGTGAGTCTTTGCTCAAGCTAGTCATTCGAGAATCGATAAGAAGGAAACACGGGGGCCAATCAAGAGCTTCAAGAGGATCACACTCAATCTTGAGAAGGAGATGAGGCCAGATGTCAGAAAAACTCCTTGTGAAGTTGTGTTAAGTCCCGCACAACCCGTGGAGTGGAGAAAGCGATCTCGGGGCGGGCGGGCAGCTTTGTGTAGTTTGACCGAGCCTCCATTCCACGAGCCACTCGGCCACTCCCGCCCCGAATGCGGAGAACCCAGCTGACCTTCTTTGTTTTCGAAGATGCATATCTAGAAAAGGGGGTTTAGCTATTACAACACGCTATCCCATTCGGGGCCGATGAGAAAAACCTCCATGGACAAAGCCGCGCGAGTGGACCGAGGCGACAGCCAGCGCACGAGCGACTTGAACAGGAAAAAGGCGGCCGAGAGACGCTACACATTGGTCCCTGCGCAGGGAAATTTGAAGGAAGCAAGGATGTGTCCCGTTGGGTCCTTGTATCTCGAAGGAATCCTGCAAGGTCCGCTGAACTGGACACTCCCGCTTTGACGGCGACAAGATGTTTCTGTCTGTCGTCATGAGCCAGCCAGATGGTCGAACAGCCACCATATCCAAGCTTGTCTATTGTTCGGCAGCGACCGTATAGCAAGTCGTCAATCATGATGGGGTGGTAACCGCCTGGTGAATATTTTTCCAGTCGTTCGACACCACAGAAGCGCGAGGGCGTCTCGCATTCAGAGCGCAAACCAAAGAAATGGTCCTGAATCATGTCATCGCACGGTCGGTGTTCGATAAATAATCTCATCTACTGGTGGGAAACCCCCACCTAGAATGAATCTACTATTAGCGAGTCCGCGACCACCTCTTCCGAACGATGATTGTAAAAGCTTGAAGAAAGTAGACCAACATATGCGACGCGTTTTGGAGTGAACTGACGTCCCCCACGTCCTCATTGCAAATGAATGGCCCTGGTGACCAGGAGACATTTGGGAGCCAAACCCCCAAAAAATAGACTTGTATCAACTATTATTCTGTTATGGATAATTAAAACTGATGCATGGAATAGGTACATTCTCACAAGTTTCCAACCCATTTTCTCGCGAATCTTATTCTCCTTGATTGGCCTCCCATCCAGATCTGACTAACCAAAACAGTGACAGCAACGGTGTTGTTAGTAACCCAAGTGCTCCTCCTAGGACGGCCTTGAAGATCAGCGGTACCCATATTGTGTCATATGTGTATTCGTCTCGATCGCGAACCCCAAGGGCAGTGAGTGCACCGACCGATGCTGGCCAAAAAAGGATGAAAAACACCACGGCGAGCACAAATACTTTCATGGCATGTTGAGCAGCCAACCTGAATGAATTGATTCTGACAGGCTCGATCTTGGACCCTCTCCGTGGAGACAGGAACATGTACCAACGCATTGCTTTGCTGACCGGTTCGTCGATGAAGCCGATGGGCTGCACTAAACGACGACGAAGATCAAAAGGCACGAGACAGTACTTTATGAGCCAAGTAGATATGCACTGGGCGATAATTGTCACCGCTGCATCACCGGCAAGGGTGATGGGGAGGTGGAACAGCCGAATGGGGATCGAACTGTCGTTGGCCGCCTTGTACATGACTGCGCGAGGTCAGTTGGAGCCGACAAGAGTGAATACACTCACACGCGCACAGCCAGAAGCTGCATCATCTGACGGCTACTGATACAGGTGATAAAAGGTACACATGTGTTCTTACCGTATGCTGTGGTCAGGTTGATGCCAGCGGAGAACACCATGCCCCCGATACCATCGAGGCAGAGAAGGTAGAAGAGTTGCTGACCAGTGAACTTGGTAGTCGGTGGGGCATAAGGGCTTGAAGGGCTTGTTGTAGTTGCGTTGACGTCCTTTTTCGGCTCTTGCCTCTCGCCGACGAAACCCCCCATCTTTTGTCACATGAATTTGTTGTCGACGGCTGGGGAAATGCTCTGTATGCTGATACACACTTCTGTTCAGGAGCCCCATGACGAGAGCTGGAAGAATGAAAGTGCCACAGTTCTGGCAGATATAAGATATATGATGGCATGGGCAATCTCGGCAGTTTGGGGCAATTTCCGCATCTCGAAAGGTGCCTTCAGTGCCTGGGTGGGGGGGAGTTCTGTAGGGCGGCAGTCGGTCTTCGGCTGATCAGAGAGAATGGGGGAAAGAATAAATGATAGTTTGGGAAAATAGACGTTATCGTAAGTCATTGAGAAGAAAGAGATTTCTGTTAATTGATTTGCTGTAGCAGCTGGCTCGCACCTGCCTTGACTTGTTCCACCACGCACCTTCCCACGAGTCGAAGGGCTCGCCGCAGTCCGGCGAATCACGAGGACTTGCCATCTCTGATCATCTCTGATGGAACAGCGTATGAGGACGTCCCGAGAATGGGCATCAACGCGTACACCTCGCACCCGAGAAGAGCTTTTCAATCAAAGCGCCATGAATCAATGAGATGATGGGCGGCATGCACCATTTAGACGCTAGACCTTCAACTCTCAACTTGGAAGTCCACCCGGCTGGCATCCACCTGGCTGGCAATTGTTTCATTCACTGCCATCTTCTCGACTGATGTCCGAGATCAATTATGAAGAAGTCACCTACTGCTGACTGCTGGGGGTGGAAGGTACATTACACGATTGATCAGTCTCTCTTTGGAACGGCTGTCTTCAACACCCCTTCTTACACGGGTTAGCTGGTTCCGCGATGATACGACATGTATATAATGAGGCCTTCCAGCTCCGTTGTACTCATCACATCATTCATTCAATAGAAAACTCATGCCACAATCGACCTCATTGAGCTTTCGAGGCTCAAGAACACTCAAAACACCCCATGTTCAACATCCCAGATATACAAGCATTTCCGCCAACTATCCGAAGACGTAAACTTGGCTTGCACAAACCCAAAATGCGACCTCAGTCACTATACCTGCAGTACATGTGGCGACAAAACTCATAGTCGCTGCTCAAAGGGCGAAAAGTGTCCAGGTTGCTGCAGCTGCTGAGGCAGCAGTCGATACAGGTAGCTGTAGCCCTTGACCTCAGCCATCTTGGATACGTTGGAGCGCGCGCGGGATCGGGAGGAGAGGCTACTTCTGCCAAGGCTCAAAGTTGCACTGAAAAGTTGCCATGTATGGCAGAAGATAGCTTGCTCGAATGAGTGTGCCACTGTTTTCAGATTGACCTTGCACTCTTATTCAAATCTCAACATTTTGCTGAATTCCTAAGAATTGTATCGCTCAGAGCCTCGCGCTAGAGCTAGAATGAGACAGACTTCTCCTCATGTTTGGTGCCACTTCTTTATACGGCCTGCCCTCAATTTTTGCTCTGCCTTCCAGGCGTCGTCAAACAAAGTCGGCTTCTGTTGCAAATCGCAAGGCCGGATTCCTAGACGCCGTACCACATTGAAAGACCCAGTGCCGATACTCATTGTTTGCCCTAAAATGATAGATTCGGAGACGCCTTCGAGCTGGTCGGTTTTCATGCCAGCAACTGCGTCAAACAAGTGATCCGCAGTTTTCTCGAAGGAAGCCAGATGCAAAACACTATCCCTCGTTTTCGATAATCCGAACCGGGTGATTCCCAGGACCTCGCCTTTGTACGTCATCACATCAGCTAGTAACTGCATGTGCCGAGGATCGATGCCCATGTAACCCATCACTTCAGCGATCTCGTCGGCAATTGTTGTTCTTGCCGCCTCGATCCCTAGTACCTGGCCACATTCCATTACACTATTTGTACGGGTTTTGGTGCCAATCACACCTTCTGTTGTCATGCATGCCCGAAGGCCCTGGCCCTCTACCAAAACCCTATGAGTGTTTTCCTCGGTAGTTTCAATCAGGGCCCGTGTTGCCCCTGAATATCCGGAGATACACACAGATGGAAGCTGTCGGCGCAAGAAATTGGCCCTGATTAACATATCGGAAGATTCGTCAGCCGTTGATTTGCTCCTAGCGCTTTGCTTTGCAGGCATGTCGGCAGCGTCCCTAATACGAACGACAATTCTGGCCTTGTCGATGGCGAGGTCATCCGGGGGTATCTTTAGCTTTTTTTGGCTGCAAATAGCGTGAGCAACATCAAACACACCAATACCAAGGTGTAAGGCGGCCAGTATGCTGGTATCAATTTGTAAAATAATACGCCCGCCCTCAGAATGCCATTCAAGCTCGGCGTAGCGAAGAATATCAGCCAGGTATGTCTTCTCAATTCGAGCTTTAACGACTCTAGCAGCTTCAATCTGCTGATCGTTTAGCAACGGACATGTTATAACTGGCGTGCTGATATTCTTAGAGGCGTTGATGATTTCATTGATGCGGGGCACGCCCTGAGTAATGCTCATGCCAGCTACGCCCGCGAAGTGAAAAGTTTTCAGCGTCATCTGTGTTCCCGGCTCACCGATGGATTGCGCGCCGACAGCGCCAACGGGGTGGCCAGGTTCAACGTGAGCTTTTTTGAATTTCTGGAGGCAAATTCTGATAAAAAGTCGTATGGTTGTTGCTGCCACTTTGGCAGTTCGATCCACGTGGTCCTGTGCTGTTGTCTTGCTAACCGAAATGTTGTCGTCTAAGCCAGCCAATGTTCGTACTCTGCCCACTTTTGAAGCTAGATTGTTGATGAAGGTTTCAATCGACTGTAGAAACTTCCGTCCACCTTCGTGTTCGTCAATTGCGTAATCGCTGCAATCCTCATAGTCGAGTTCTTCATTTCGCTTCAGACCTTTGCGGGAAAACCGTTTGCGCTCGATCTCAAGCATGGAGGTACAAACAGCTTGAATCTCGTGCGGCGTCAATGATGGCTCTTCGATATCCCACGTAAGACTTTCAGCATGGGTCCAGGTTCGCTGAAAATGAACTGGGGTACCTGGACCTTCCATGTCTGCAGGGTCAAGCTTGTCAGCTCCAAACTGGAATTGCACAACCGTCCCTCCTGATGTGCGAACGGTATCGTCATACTGTGTAGAGAGGTCTTCTAACGACTTCATTAGTCTTCGTGACATATATCCAGTCTCCGCAGTTTTCACAGCTGTGTCAACTAGGCCTTCTCGGCCAGAAATAGCGTGAAACAAGAACTCGGTCGGAAGAAGCCCCGAGTAAAAACTGTTTTTTACAAAGCCTTTTGAGTCAGGCTGGCGCGCATTCTTGTGGAAATGTGGTAATGTTCGATCTTGAAAGCCATCAGGCACTCTTTGCCCACCGATGATTTGTTGGCCCACAAGAGCAACCATCTGTGCAACATTGATATCAGAACCTTTTGACCCTGACTTAGCCATGATCAACGGGGCGTTATTACGGCTAAGTGTATCAATGCAATGCTGACCAGCTTGCTGTCTCACTTTGCTAAGAATTCCAGAGATAGAATTCTCCAAAGTTTCTTCCATATTACAGCCTGCGGCTTTTTCTAGCTTCCCGAGCTTGAACGTTGTGATAATATTATCGCATTGATCGTATGCGTTCGACACAAGACGCTCTTTTTCTGTGTTAAGCCGAGCTGTTGGGAACACATCGCCAATACCAATAGAAAACCCTTGACTTGTAAGATAGCGAGCACATAGCTTCGCTAAACGATTCATAGCAGTCGCGGCTTCATCGGGGCCATAATCACGAAGGATGACGTAGAAAATAGAGTCTTTCTTTCCTGCGCCCACAGTAGACTTATCCATTTGCCCACACATAATCTCAGAGTTCCGAACCACGAGCCATCCATCATTTGGATCCATGTCAGGACAAGATCCTGGACGGGCAGTAAAATTCTTGCATTTGGCATCCAGGTTGACCATGACTCGTGACTGTTTATGTGGTCGCATTAACACATTAAATACTTGCTTGCCTGTCCATAGTGCTCTTGGCACAATTATCGTTGGCGGTGGGACGTCAAAAGGGGTGTGATCTTGTAGCATATGCATACAAATAGATGTAAAGGTCTTGCGATCAAAAAAGCGATCTTTACCACTTAGCAAGAATGCCGCGGTAATAAAGTCTTGGGTTGCTGCAATAATGGGCTCGCCACTTTTTGGAGTGATTAAATTATGCCGAACACCCATGAGAGTCATTGCTTCAGCGCGTGCCTCCTCTGTTTGCGGGACGTGCAAATTCATCTCGTCACCATCGAAATCAGCGTTGTATGGGTTACATACGCATTCGTTTAGCCGAAATGTCCTCCAGGGTCGAACCTTGACAAAGTGACTCATAATGCTGAGCTTGTGAAGCGATGGTTGGCGGTTGAACAGAACAATGTCGCCATCTTCGATATGGCGTTCGACAACGTCTCCAAAGGTGAGCTCGCGGGCGACTGTCTCGGCATTGGCAAATTTAAGAGATATCTTGTAGCCTCCATCGCCCTGTTTTAGAACACATTGGGCGCCGGGCCAGGTGTCTGGACCATTTCTGATGCGTTCCCGTAGCTTTTCCATGTTTTGCCGCTGGACCTTTTCTGGATAGGTCATGTTTTTCGCAACAAGTTGAGGAACTGCCACTTCGTCGATATTCAGATTCGGGTCCGGGGAAATAACCGTTCGACCGGAGAAGTCAACTCTTTTCCCAGAAAGATTTCCGCGAAACCGGCCTTGTTTCCCCTTTAGGCGTTGGCAAAGCCCTCTGATAGTCTTTCCGAATCCAGCTTGCTGGAGGCCTGGCACATCACTATTGACGTACATAGCAACTTGGGTTTGGAGATACTCCCACTGTTCCATAACAGTCTGAATCGAGGTGCCTTTCTGTAATGCTGAGCGAATCATACCACTAACCCAAACAATGTCAGCAAGTTTAGTGGTTAGATCATCCTCATTACTGGCATTTTCTTGCGCAACAGATGGCCGTATGCAAACAGGTGGAGCTGGAAGGTATTGCCAGATAAACATCTCAGGCCGACCTTCAACCGGGTTTAGGCCTATGAGCTCACAATCTATTGACGGAATGCATTTAAAAAGGTTAAGAATTCGAAGAGGGTTCAAGTCCTCCATAGCCTTGCGTAAATGCTTATCAAGATCAGGCGTTTGGCGGCGGGCCTCAGCAAAAGACTCATCGAATTTGATTTTGCTCTCTGGTGGTATCTTCTTAGCAGCAGTAGATCTGTTATAAGAAGAATATTTATCGTGCACAAGCTTAAGCACGCCGACTTTGCGAATTTGGCCATTGACAGAGCCACAAGAATGACATTGCTTCACCTTGCGACACTGTTCGTTTATCCTCTTGCAAATCTGTGTTCTGCGAAGGTTATCGAGATGAGGGCGCCGCAGCTCTTTCAAGAAGGTTCGTCGATCAAACTCCTCTAGTAGTACGCGACCGCAGTTCTAGTAAGGTCTGTTAACAAAGACTGCGAAGCCGATGGTGCCACGTATAGAACGGCCATATGAGTGCACCTACCTTGCAGATATTCTGAAGGATGGAGATAACAAACCGCAGGTAACCGATGTGAAGTACCGGCAGCGGAAGTTTGACGTAGCCAAAATGCCCACTACAGTTTTGAAGAGATTCTTGACAAGTGTTGCACTTGGCGAACTTACTCGATGTGCCCTGCGAGTGCCCGTGTGAGTAGCAATGCTACTAGGAAGGCAGGGGCGGCAGCTTACCAGTCGAGGGTCGAGGGGGCCGTTGTGATAAGGCGCGCGGTTGTTCTCGATATCGTATAGAAGCCTGTTGGAGATTTCAACAACGGCTTGATTTGCAATATTCTGATTAGACCTATTGAAGTTGATATCCACTAGTCAGCAAGGAAGTAATCAAGCATTTTTGAGGGGTGTTCTCACGGTATACCAAATTTGATAGCATTGAAGCGCTTCGGCAAGTGATCAGCAAGCTGCTGCTTGGGCTGCATGTCAACCGAAGATGCCATGATCCCAACCACACTTGCGGTAGGGTGGAAGCCACAGATTTTTGCGTCAGGTATCGTCCTTTCCCATCGAAGAAAAAACAACGCGTTCGAGTGATGCCAGTCTCCGTCAGTGGCAAGTCTGCGTGCGCCAAATCTAGTGTTGACAATGAATCCTTCCTTACGAGCTAGAAAATTTGGTGCAGGTAAAAAGCATCTGTCGCAGAACTTCGGAATTGGTGGGGTACGAGACCCACCCAACCACGCAACCGTTTACTAGGCCACATTTGCGGCTACGCAACGCGATTAGTATTATGCTTGTTCTAACAGTAATATAAGAAATCCTTAATAAGAACTAAGATGTTTAAATAAATATTTACTAGAATAAGCGTATTATTAATCGCGCTGCGCAGCTCACATCAAGGGCCTGCCTGCGCGGGCTAACCATCGCCGCAATCGCGACCACGCAAAGGCTAACGTGACCCTTTGTGACGTGACCTACATAACTATTAGAACAAGCCTACTCCGTAATATTAATCGCGTTGCGTAGCCGCAAACATAGCCTAGCTAAAGTTAAGCCTGCGCGCAGAGGGCAGAAGGACTTCTATATATAAGGGTTAAACTTATATTATATATTTATCTATTACTTAGTTTTATTTTGGAACGGGAGGAATGAAGAGGCTATTACGCCTAGTAGGCGTTTTATATATAAAGGGATTACGGTTACCACGTGATAAGAGGTCATGGTAGGCGTGGCGCGGTCGTGATCGCGGCTAATTTAGTCAGCCCGTGCAGGCAGGCCCGTTAGTAAAGCCGCGGAACGCGATTAATATTATGCTTGTTCTAACAAAAATCTAAAATAGGGGAAAATATAAGTATGATAAGCGTAATTAAAAGCACAAGGCTTGTAACTGTTACGGACTTAAGCTATTAGCTCGGGTCAAGTTTAGGTTAAACCTAGCTCTGGAAAGTCTCCGGAAAGGATACTGTCAGGGAGAGCTCCTTGAAGCATCGGATGTGTAGATGCCGGTCGCGCATTGACTAGGATAAGACATTAGTGGAGATAAATATATTAGAAGTACCTCCGTAGACTAGCTATTTCCGTAGCGCACTATGTACCTTTTAGGTACAAAAGTCAGCTGCTGTTTACACCTCTAATTAATCAAATTAAACACTTTTTATTATCTATCTATACCCCTACCTAATAGTTATAAGCCTAGGTGGCTTTTATTACTAAATTTGTTATTATCTTTAAAGATTATTAACTTCATTAAAGATATTTAATTAACGCTTACTAATATTACGAGATAAACGCCCTTGTTATATTATTTAATAATAAACGTTACATCCTACGCTTCCCTTAACCTATATATTCCCTTTTAATATATTTAAAGAAACCCTAAATATAGTGTTATTATTAGAGAAGGACTAGATTAAGTGATTTATGTAAATTAAGAACTATATAGAATCTTATAGGGTCTAGGAGTATATTAACCTAAATAAGGTTAAATTACTTAAAGAACCTATAATGCTTATGTACCTATAGAGGGGTTAGAGACTAGAGATTTTGGATAATAACCCTAATACTCTAGAGGATTAGAAGCTTATATATAAAGATATAAAGGACTAATTTAACTTTAAATATAAAAAGCTTTAATTTAAGCTTATAAAGTATTAAGATCTAGCTAAATAAATACTAAAGATTAAGGAATATATTTATAAAACCCTTTTAAAGAATATTTAAAACTCCCTTAACTTTAACACTAAGGTAAAGGAGAAGGAGTTTATTTAATACTATACTTATAGAATACTCTTACTTCTTTATAATTAGTATAAGCTAAATACTAAGAAAATACTTATTCTTATAGAGAATTACCTAAATAATTACTTATAAGCTAAAGGTACTTATAATTAGTATAAGTAAGTAGTAATAGTTAAGGTACTCTAGAGAAATTATCTAGACCTTAAGATATAGTAAACTAGGGAGATAATACTATATAAGTTTATTATACCTCTTTAAAGTAAATTTAAGTTATTTTAGAAGAAGTAAAATAACTTACTTAATAAGGGAATAAATAGTAATCTTCTTAAGGCTATTACTAAGTTTAAAAGGGACTATAAGGCTTTGCTAAAGGAATTAAAGGATTTAAGGATTACTAATGTAACTATAATTAATAGATTAAATAATTTAATAAAACTAGAGAAGCCTAAGTGCCCTAGATATATAAATTATAATATTAAAGATACTATAAAGTAGTAGGAATTCTATAATTTATTTAAGGCTTTTTATAAGCTAAAAGCTACTCTAAAGAATTAGGAGGTTAGGAAAAACTTTAAAAAGAATATTAAGAAGTATCTTAAGGCTAATCTATAGGAGAAATTAAAGGCTATAAATTAGAAGCTAGAGAAGAAAAGTAATAATATTATTATGCCTTTATAAAACCTTATAAATAACTCTATTATAGTTACTCTAGGTAAGAAGTTAGCTAATATATTATTATTTATATACTTTAAGTAATATAAATTATTAAAGGAAAGTGTAAATTTATTAAATACTAAGAATAACTTAGAATTAAGGAGAAACATAGTCCTTTATAACTCTAGAGTAAATATTTATATCTTTAATAACTTCTAATAGTTTAAGTAATCTAAATTTAATAAGAATATTATAATAAAGGTTAAGGCTAGTAGCATAATCTATATAGCTTTAGGTTAAGGGCTAGTTAGTATATCTATTATAAATCCTATATTATAAAAGGCAAGAATAATTATATTAGAGACCGCTTTGTTTATTCCTAAATTCCACGTTAATCTAGTATTAGCAATAATTATAATAAAAGTAAGTATCTTCTAGAATTAGAAAAAGGGATTTCTTTATAAAGGGAATTAGCCTATGGCTAGGGTTTATGATATTAATAAGCTTTATATGCTATTAAGGCTATTAGAAGATCTAAAGGAAGCTAATGCTATATTAAGCAGACCTCTAAGGCCTCTAATAAAGGGAGATACAGAGCTTTAGCATTAATAATGTGGTCATCCTCAGAGCTTTGCACTCATGTAGTGTAGTATTTCTTGTAGTATTTTTATTTAATTTTATAGCTAGCTTATAATTAAAGGTATTATCCTAAAAATCACGTGATCTTATAAAGGAAAATTCTAAGAAAAATACTATATATAAAAGTGGATCTAAAAGTGGGCACTTGCTCCACAAATCACAAATACTACATTTGTAGTATATTTTTAGTGCTAAAATGTAGTAAAATGTAGTATTTCTAATTTACGGCCTAAGTACCCACTTTTAGACCCACTTTTATATATAACTACACTGTAGTTTTTAAGTTATCTATTTAAAAATCCAAGTTTTATATCTCTATATATTTTCTAAGATTAGATATGAATTATTTGTTAGAAAAAAAAAAACTACAAGATGTAGTGTAGTGCAAAGCTCTGGTCATCCTAGTAACAAAGCATTTATAAAGCTTATAAACGTAACTTTAGGCGTTAAATTAACAGGACCTAAGCTTACGAAGTGCAAGATCTATATTATAGGCAAAGCTAAGCACTAGAGATTGCAGGTTACACCTAAAGGGCTTCCTTAAGGACTAGGTTACAGGCTTTTAGTTAATCTAAAGTACTATAACTTACCTTATTAGAATAGCAATAAGTATTAGTGTGTTTTTACATACCTTATAACCTTAATATAATTCTTTTACTTATTTAAGTTAAAGGATAGGATTTATAATAGCTTCTAAATAATAGTAGCATTTCTAAGCACTTAATTTAGTATTTAACTACGCTTCTTACATAGTAATATTAAAAAATCCCTCTTTATAGATAATATAAGGGACAAGATAGCCTTAGTAGGCATTATAGTCTATAATTTAGCTCCCTTAACACCTAGTTAGAATAGTAAGGCAAAGAGATCTAGGGGGGTAATTAAGCAGAAAGCTTGTATATTAAGTCTAGAGGCTAGATTCCTATTAGAACTTAATAATAAGGTCTTTAACACAGCGGTTTATTTGCTAAATTAAACGCCTTTTAAGCATTACGGAAATTAGACTATACTATACGAACTCTAGTGGAATTAGGCTAGGAAAACCATCCCTACCTATTCACAGATATTAGAGGTTTAAAAACCCTTAATTTCATATCTATAAGCTTACGAATATAAAGCGTTTCTAATAATAATAAAAGCTTTAGAGCATATTAAATTAAATAACATAATCCCTTAGTTAGAGCAGAAAGCTTATATTAAATACCTTATGGGTTATAAAGGCAAATCCTAGTATATTATTTAGGTTCTAACCCTTTGTAATTATAAGGTTATAGTATTAGCATATGTTTAGTTTAATAAGGCCTTATTCTTTAAACTAGAAGAAGAGATTAAATTAGCCTAGAAAGAGAAGATATTAATAATTACATTACTTAAAGAGCTTAAGGCTAAAGACCTTAATAAAGAAATTAGTTAAGACCTTATAGGAATAAACCTAGAAAAGAAGAATTATAACTTCCTGCTATTAGCTATAGACAAGGAAAATAATTAGATTAAAGCAAAAACACTACCTTATATATTAGGGTAAGAAAGCAGCTATATTAGTGCTCTTTTAACCCCTCCTAACTCTTCTTATAAGGGACTAGTTATCCTAGAGAACATAAAGCTTTAGGTATAAGGTAATAATACACTATTTTAAGAGATTAATAAATTTATAAATAATATAATAGCTAAACACATAGAGACTACTATAGAGACTAGCGAAATTACTACTAAGGGTAGTAAGACTATAGAGAATCATAGTCCTTGTAATAATAGCATTAACCTAGATAATATTATAACTAGAAAACGCTAATAAAAGAAGTTAAGGAAGGCTAAGTAAGCTTAGTTTTCCTTTGCTTTCTCTTTAGTGTTCTAAGGAACTTAATATAATTTATAAATTAAAGATATACCTATAAAACCTGCTTATTATCATTAGGTAATAGTATTACTATATTATAATTACTAGAAGGAAGTAATTATAAAGGAGCTTTTAAAGCTTCTATTCTTAAACTACTAGGAGAATATACCTAAGGAACTAATTAATCCTAATAAGTATAAGGAAATTATTAACCTTAGCTAGGTTTTTAAATATAAAACTAATAAGAAAGGCATAGTTATAGAGTTTAAGGCTTAAATAGTAGTATAAGGTAACTAATAACTAAAGGATAACCTTAATAATTACGCCACTACTCTTACTTCTTAATCTCTATAAATATTACTTATAGTCTATTATGCTAATAATCTTAATACTTAATAATATAATATTTAGAATGCCTTCCCACATATAAAACTTAAAGAACCTATCTTTTATAAGCCCCTAGAGGGTATAAACATAAGAGGTTATCTCTAGAAGATAATTAAAGTATTATACAGGCTATAGGAAGCTCCCTAATAATGGTTTCTTTATTTAATAAGATTCCTTTTAGAGCTTAGCTTTATCTAAGGGAAAGAAGACCTATGTATCTTTATAAAGAATAATTTTATCCTGTTTTTTTACGTAAATAATATTATAATATTATACCCTAATGGATCTAAAGTAAAATTCAAAGAATTACATAAGCAATTAATAAACAGTCTAGATATAAAGGACTAAGGTAAACTAAAGTGGTTCCTAGGCATTAAAATCATTAGAAATTACAATACTAAAGAGATATAGTTATTATAGGAATTATATATTTAAAAGATCGCTTAGAAGTTTATTCCTAATATTATTAATAACAAGTTAAAGAGCTTAATTATAGCTCCTCTTCTAATAGCTATAATTTACCTAAATAATAATAAAGCTTCTAATAAAGAAATTAGCTACTATAAAGCAATTATAGGCTCTTTAGTGTATCTTTATATTATTAGAAGACTAAATACAGCGTTTATAGTATTAAAGCTAGCCTCTTTTATAATAAATCCGTTAGCAAAGCATATTAAATTAGCTTAGGGTGCTTTATTATACGCTTAGAACACAAAGAAGCTTTGCTTATAATATTTAGGCATAAATAGCTTTAATACGTTGTTTTCTAGCATAGATACCTTACTTAGTAATAATCCTAAGACTTAGAAGTTAACATAAGGCTATGTTTTTATTATATATAGTGCTATAATTAATTAGAAATCCAGAAGGTAATATTATATAATAACTTTAAGTATAGAAGTAAAGCTCTTTACTCTAAATTATAGTGTAAAAAAGTATATATCTCTTAGTAAGCTACTTTATAATATTAATATACACATACTACTACTCTTAATTATCTAGTATAATAATAAGTAAATAATCTAAATCACTAAATATACTAAAGGAAAGCTTTAAACTAGCCTTAAGCACCTTAATATAAATTAAATATAAATTTAAGAATAATATATAATAGGTAATATTAAGGTTAATTAGATAAAGACCTCTAAGATGCCTATAAATAGCTTTATAAAGCCTTTATTAAGTTAAATACATAGGGACTTCTGCTATAGAATTAGCTTAAGGGAGATTCCTGCCTAATTATAACACTAGGGATTATTTATAATCTCTTCTTATACCTTTAATCTCTAGCTTTAATAGATATCTTAGCTAGGGGGGGTATATTAGGGAGAGCTCCTTAAAGCATTAGATATATAAATGCTAGTTACGTATTAACTAGGATAAGATATTAGTAAAGACAAATATATTAGAAATACCTCTGTAGACTAGCTATTTCCGTAGCGCACTATGTACCTTTTAGGTACAAAAGTCAGCTACTGTCTGCACCTCTAATTAATCAAATTAAACACTTTTCATCATCCATCTACACCCCTACCTGACAGATACAGGTAATGTAAGGGCTTAGGCTTTGCCTAAGCATTAGTTGTGTTGCACGGAAGTCAAGGGCTAATAATGTAAGATAGCAAGGGCATGAAAAGGGGGCGGACATAAGATAGCTTGGGGGTATAGGCACAGCAAAGGACAGGTATTATCCTGCCTTCCTTTCTTCCCTCCTCAAGTTTCTTAATATCAAATTGACGCCCAAAAGCAGTCGCCTAGGGGCTAGTCCATAACAGGTGATAATGATTTATTTAGCTGTTTAAGCTATCTACACAAAGCAAAAGGAGGCTTCATAACTAGGAGCACGAAGAGGGAAGGTATTGCGAAGGGAGTGATGCCTAAGATATGAGGCTGTAAAATCTAACACAACTAACCCTCTACATTTTAATTTGTATAGTAGAGCCCCTATACGTTCTTACCAAGCTGTCAATTCCTTACAAATAATATTTTTATTTTGTATTTACTAATTAGATGTAAGGCGCCGTGCGTTGTAAGGCGTGGCCCATAGGGCAGCCAACACAGGTCTTAAGTAATTGAAAGGTGCAATGTTAGCAACGGCTAGCATTGGTGGATCTTTTGGTCTATCGGGGAATTCAGCACACCTTCTGGGTTCTTACATGAGAGGGTTTCACTGCATGACGTGCAAGGATTTACTAAAATATCCCTAGCATAGTTAAAACACAATTTTGTCACAAGCCTAGCAACTTCGAGTTCTGCCTGTCTTTTTCTCTGCTAACCTAACTCGTCTACTCGCAATTGCGTAATCTAATTAGCACGCACGACTCTTGCGATGCAGTCCAACTTATTACAACAAATCCATCTCGGACTCGGTCCCGATGACTTTGAGCCCGTGGCGCAACACAGGGGCGATGCGTCCACGTATGTTCGGGAACATGAAGAGTTTCAGAGAGCACTGCTGTGTATTTGTCCTGCCAAGGTTTGGCCGAAGGGCTGCAATCTCTCTGCTTGTCCGCGACCTGTTCTTATGGGAGAACACCATCAACAGCAGCTGTCCGAGGTCCATGAGGCTCTGACCGTTGCAGTCACCGACATTGTGCAGAGATGGTGGTCAGATACAGACGCTCGATTTCCTGAGCGCATGCCCCTGGAAGCTCAAGAAGAAGATCTTTTACGGGTGCGTACTCCGGGTTTCGAGGCATTCTCAATCATGGAACTCATCTTCTCGCAACCGAAATAGTGGATCGAGACCCAGGTTTTGTCCGGCAGGCTGCCTGAATACTCAAAATGTCGCGGCTCCTGGAGACCAGATTTTCTGGTCGAGGAGCATCGAGATTCCGAAGGCAAACAAATCGGCGAAAATTTTCGCATTACTGAAATCAACGCTCGCTTTGCCTTCAACGGATGCATGATGGAGGCTCATGGACAGCAGGCATTGGACGACATGGGCATATTAGCACGTCACGGCCTAAAGAGTGCAGTGAGTGCCGAAAAGGTAATGCCTAGCCGCTTGAAGAACAAGTTCGCGTTATACCGCAAGTATTGACATGAGATGCAGTACATTGATGGCTTGTTGGGCCTCTTCCGGCCCGATCTTCCTTTACACCTTCTCAAAGGCGAAGAGCACGGCATGGACATCCACATGTTCATTCATATGGTTGAGCAACGTCTGGGCGTCACGCCGCGCTTTATCACACCTCAAGACCTGAGACTCTTGCCAGACGAGAATGGCAAGGGTGGATACAAATTGTGCTGTGTCGTAGAGAACGGCAACAAAGGAGCCTCGGCAGCGTCAAACCCAACTTTCTCCACGAGCAGCGGAGAACTTGTACAGGAAATCCACCAGGTTGGCCTCGAGCTTCACCAACACGAATTCCGGGCGCTGGATGCGGAAATGTTGAGACAAATCAGCCTCCGCTGCTTCAACGATATGCGAACCATCTTGCTTGTCCATGATAAGCGCCTGTTGGGCATTGTGAAGCAGGAATCAGCTCTGCTGGTCAAACGCAGAATACTCACCACGGAACAAGCTCTCATTATCGACAAGGGAATTGCAGATACAGTGCTTTCTGGGTCACCAGACTTGCATGGACTCTTGATCAAGTCAAAATGCTCCACGGAGCTGAAGAATGAGTATCTCCTCAAGCCAGTCCGCGGAGGCAAGGGAGCGGGAATCCTCTTTGGCGAGGATCTCAGCTCGGAGGAATGGCTCAATGCATTGGATGGAATGCGAAGCCGGGGATTAAGCGCCAAAGTCACACACGTCATCCAGCGCCGTATCACACCCCGCTTGTATGACGTGGTACTGAGAGAATCAGGAGAAAAGACTTCGTTCCCCCTTGTGGGGACCTTTCACAGTGCCCACGGGCGATTTCTTGGAATAGGAGTGTGGCGTAGCAGCGGTGATCGGATCTGTGCAATCAGCTATGGCGGAGCCTGGCTCTGCTCAGTCATGTTCCAGGACGGGACGCGGTGTCCGTCTCCCGCCGTTTCGACAGATGTGAAAGAATGATCGATTCTTGTCAGGGAGAGCTCCTTGAAGCATTGGATGTGTGGGCGCGGACCGCGCATTAATTAGGATAAAACCCTCTATAAGATAACGGTGGAGACGAATGTATCAGAAGTACCTCCATAGACTAGTTATAACCGTAGCGCACTGTGTACCTTTTAGGTATAAAAGTTACTTATTATCTGCACCTCTGATTGATCGAATCAATCAATCAATTATCTATCTACACACCTAACAGCTATAGTTATAACTAGTCTACGGAGGTACTTCTAATACATTTGTCTTCACCGTTATCTTATAGAGGGTTTTATTTCAGTTAATGCGTGGTCTACGCTTATATATCTAATGCTTTAAGGAGCTCTCCTTAATGATTAGATATGTAAGCGCGGACCGCGCATTAACTAGGATAAAACCCTCTATGAAATAATAGTAAAGACAAATGTATTAGAAGTACCTCCGTAGACTAGTCATAACTATAGCGTACTATATACCTTTTAGGTATAAAAGTTAGTTGCTATCTGCACCTCTGATTGATCGAATTAAACACTTTTTATCATCTATCTACACACCTGATAATTCTGTTAAAGAATGCCCCTATTACCAAGTGCTTCGCAGGCCTCATGCTCGGTAGATAGTTTGACCATAGTTTGATAACTGTTGAGTCATATGCTCGTTTATCGCAGCCACAATAAGGGGTGCGCATCCCATTTTTGGCCTAGTTGGCCTGGCTGTTATTAATAACTGTAAACGACAGTTCAAGCACCTGTCCCTGATTTTTCCCTCCACTATTATACGGATTATCACCATATATGGAGTACGGATCAAGTCGCATTGATGTCTACGCCATGTTCCGAATATCCCACGTCTTCGGCCGCCGGCATCGCGTTACCCCCGTGCCCGCACCGTTCAACCAAAGCTTATTCTCACTTGGCAGAAGATGCTTTTCGGAGAAAATTTCGAGGGTGGTTCCTCAGCTGCCGGCGCCGGATCTGAGTTATGCTCAGCAGAATGAACATGTGCGATCCGTGGCAGAACAACTTGAATGGCAAGGCATACTGAAGGTGACTCTGGGCTTCGCGGACCCTGACAGCCAATATCTCGACGGCCTCATCCAGAGTCTTCACCGAAACCACGGACATCAACTGCCCATCAGCCACAGCGCCACCCGCGGTTGGTTCTGGGATGTCCGCCCACTGCCCGGCTCGACAGACACGGCCCACACAAGCCAGCTCGCCAGGTCGGAAACCATGGAAGTCTTCCCGTGGCATACAGACTGCAGCTACGAGGATCAGCCGCCGAGATATTTTGCCCTACAGGTGCTGCGGCCAGACCGCTGCGGCGGCGGGACGCTGTCAGTTGTGGAAGCCAACCGGCTGAGAGACCTTTTGCCGCCCGCCACGAGGCTTGCCCTGATGCAGCCCGAGTTTCGCATCAATGTTCCAGCCGAGTTCATCAAGCATCCTTCGCAGAGACACATCCTCGGCAGCTTGCTAGCGGACCACGGCGGTCTCGGGCCACGCACAGTCATGCGGCTCAGGGAGGACATCGTGGACCCGATGACCGAAGCGGCGTCGAAGGCTATGCAGGAGCTCCGACGCGTCTTCAGCAGCGGCTTGGTCAACGACTTTGCCGTGCACCTTTCAGCCGAGGAGCTTCCCGAGAGGAGCATCATCCTGATGGACAACAGGAGGTGGCTGCATGCCAGGAACAGCGTGATGGACCCGGAGAGGCACTTGCGGCGTGTGCGTTGGGATGCAGCTCCGTTTCCCTAGGAATTGGAATTGGATCCAAGGGTCTCCTGCAACCAAGCCAGAGAAGCGAAGCTACTAATGAAATAGAGGAGTTCAAAAGCCGATGTATACGGAGAGTATTTAAGCGAGAAATCAAATCACAACTGAGACATACGTGACGTCAACTTTGCCCTCTTTTCGTATCGACCCGGCAATGTACTTGCTTGGGTCAGCGTGGTGAACGGCCCCATAATCCTTGCCATTCATTGTATCTACAGTCGGTCTATGTACTGCGCATCTTGGTGAGAATGTTTGAGCCGTGATTTCTTCTTCTCTACTAAATCCAACTACAGATCATAAATAGACTAATCCGTACGTACTGTTGTGAAGGGCGCGTTACGTAGCCGGAGACCCACACTCACTACATGTGTGTGTAACATATGTATGCATTTACAGCATATGTATGTTTACACAACCTATGTATCTATGTAATGACGTATGTATCTATGTAATAGCGTATGTATCTATGTAATAGCCTATGTATCTATGTAATAGCCTATGTATCTATGTAATAGCCTATGTATCTATGTAATAGCCTATGTATCTATGTAATATCGTATCATGCAGCCACATCGCATGTCAGCGCCCGACTAGTGGCCAATTTGCTTCTCACAGCTCAGTTCTCCTCATTCTGCACATTCGGCAAGGCTATCGAGGCGCAGGAGAGGCAATAGCTGGAGCCCCCAAAGCGAAGCATGCCCGTCTCGTCCCCCTTCACGACATGCTGGCCCTCGCGTACCGTCACGTTGCACGTGCTCACCTGGGACATGCCCACGGCGACAAAGGCCACCAGCCCAATCTCCCTGTTGTCCGCCTTGATGATGACGATGCCCCTCGTCGCCATGGCCGACAGGTAATTCTGCGAAGGCACCACTCTGTTTGGATTGTCCCCCATGCTCGCCACCCCCATCCATGATGGGAGACTCAAGTACGTCCCCGCCTGCACAAAAGGCTCGAAAGCCCGGCACACCACCCCAGAGACCGGGGCATGCCAGCGGTGATATGCCAGGGCCGAGAGGAAGGCTTGATACACGGTGCCCCGGGCAAAATACGCTGCCAAGGGGTCGTTGGCAAAGCATGTCCTGCGGACAATATGGTTGTCCCTTGACGAAGAAGTTGTCCCGCAAGTTTACCCTTTCTTCGAGATTGTACGCGACCGACTCACACGTGTGAACAAGTATATCGTCATCATCGGGTGCCACGGGTTGGACGCCGGTGCGGATTCTTCGAGTCAAGAAATTTTTTTTTTCAATTACGTCCCCGTCAGCCAGCTGGAGTCAAAAAGTTGAGGGGGGAAAGGGGGAAAAGGGGCAACACTTACCATCCCAGGATTTGAATCCGTAATGGGCGTCATTGGAATCGCAATTGTAAAACTCATCAAACTTATGGTTCGAATGACTTGGATCGTTTGCACATCGAATGGGTGCTTGTATGGCGGTTGGGTAAAACCACCCGAGTTCATGTGTTACCAAAACATGCCTCGAGGCCGATGACTTCTCACCTTGTTGAGCCGGCAATTTCATTTCGAAAAAAAAAGGGCGGAGGAGGGAACAAAATACCTGGAGATACATCCCCCACTCGTCCAAGATGTCCTTCATGTGCACATGTACACCCGGGTCCAAGAAGGCGGCATAACCACTGTCAGGGAGATCATGATGAGCAAACGCGCCATGGGAGGAGGATGACGAATGCCAAAGGGCCAACGCAACTCTTATTTGGTCGTCCCCAAGACGGAGCCCTACCAATCCCACTCCAGACGCACCCGTGGTCCAGTCCGGGGCGCTGCGCAGGATGTAGTCTAGGACCGCCAGCATGTGCTTGTAGTCGCTGATCCTGCCCCCCGGGGAATCCTTTCACGAAGGATTCTGGCGAGGAACCTCATCGATCATATGTGAAAAGTACACCATCCAGATGCGTGGATTGCTCTCGATGAAGTTCTGGAACCTCCGCAGGGCTGGGGATTGCAGCCCTCGTTCCGGGCTGGCCCTGGCCACTATTTGTCGAACAAACTCGCCGCAGTTTGCAGATACGACGCATGATTCTTTTTTCTGTCGCCAGTTTTTTAGGTCTATCGGGTCGTCGCCACCAGAAGTTCTTTCTTGCCCGGCAGTCAGTGACTGCGTGAACTGCCACTGGAGGCTCCAAGGGAAAGTCGTGAATTCAAGAGAAATTCATTATAGTACACCAAAACGGCTCTGTTTCTGCATTCAACCTAAGCAACTCTATTCACAAACTTGATAATTTTCCTGCCCGTCGTGCTCCGCTCAAACTCGTCCATGTCATTCACAAACGCGACTTTGAAACGATGCTCGTTTCCGGCATACACTTTGAAGAAGTTCCGAAGACGTCCAACCACCTCTTGATGGGGCAGGAACTCGGGTCCCCGGGGCGGACAAAGAAGGCGGAGTTCGATGGTGGTCTCTCGTGATTCCTCCAGCTGATCCAGTATCACTTGCCACTGCAGGATACCACACTCTTCATTGTTCATGGCGGCGGTGATGTCGGAGAATTGGAAGTAGATGGAGTTCCATTTGAAACCGAACCGTCTGTCCCTCCCATGGAGACGCAGCACGCGAAGGTGCTCCCACTCCCCCGCGGGAACGTGTTCTCGCGCAGACTCGGGCAGGGGATGGATCGAGGCCACATCGCCCGTGTTGTAGCGGATGACCGGGTTGCGCATTCGCGAGAGAGACGTCTGCACGACGATGCCCTGCTCGCCTTCGGGCAGCGGCTCCGCGTGGCCGCCATCTTCCGACAGGGAGAGTGGGAAGATCTCGACCACCATGGAGCGGGTGTCGAACACAAAGTCCTGGACGCCAGTTTCATCATTCACCCCGGTGAGATCGGGGTGGCTGACGGCCCAGGGTCCTGCCTCGGCGCTGCCCATGATGGAGCATATCTTTATGTCGCCCAGGACGGCCCTGATCAGCTTTCTCTGCGACTTGTTGAGCACCTCTGAGGTGTAGATGATTCTGTCGAGCTTCAGCGCCCACCGCTCCTGTTCTGGGAGGGTTGAGATGAAATGCGCAAGCTGCACTATCTGGTTGCTTCCGCCACAGAGAACGTTTACATGGTACTTCTTCAAGGACTCCACAACGTCCTTTGGCGACATGTAGTTTCCGGCGCTCAAAACAGCGGCTCCCGCGTTCTCCGCCGTCTCTGACATGAGGTCCAACGATCTACATGGCCGAACCGTGTTTACTTGTCAGTCAGTACCACTTTCTCGCGCGGGGGGTTGTTGGGGGGTAAAAAGATGAAAAAGTCCTCTGCGTCTCATCATGAACAGTGACAAGGGGTTTCCGCCCGAACGTGCCTGTACAGATTGCCGGCAGAGTGAGTCGTGAGAAGCCAGTCGCCGTTTTGAATCAGGCCCGCGGTTTGCAGGAATTGACCAAATTCGGCGCGGTGTTTGCGGTTCTCATCCACATCGGTGAGGAAGGATAACGACCGCGAACCAGATCCGCCGCCCGTCAAACTAACGTATGCACGGTGGCGAAAGTAGTTCTGGGGGCTGAGGTCATCTAGCAATCTCTCGTTTACGTCGTACCTAGTTGTGAGCGAGTACTATGAGCGACAAGATATCAAGTATATCCTGAGATTCCCAGGCCCCATAGTGACTCTCGTTACTCGGGCAGCGTCTCTTACAGGGTGTCTTTCTGGAGTATCTTGAACGATTTCAAGTCCAGTTTCTCGCCGGCTCGAGCATCTTCCTGTAGCTTCTTTACCCTTTCGGGGCTGGGGGGATACGGCACGCTCGAGTTGTAAAACGGGTGAATCTGGCCGGCGGCCAATACCTTTTGCAAAGAAAACGGCATCTTCGCGGTGAAGAATGAGGACTGAACGAACAGCCAGTGATCAATGGGAAGACGAGCTTCACTGCCTTTTTGGACAGGCCATGACAGGACTGGCACATCTGGGACCATGACGTCTTTGGAAATAGATCGGTCGCTAGCACGGAGCTGAAAGGCGTGCGCCTTTTATGGATCGATGACGGATGATCTCGACATGTGATTGGCTTAATCCCCCGACTTGTCTAGGGCTTTCTGTTGGACCGAGCAGCTAGGGTCAGAAATGAGGGCATGGATTGAGTTGCCTGACCCTATAAGAGGGTGCGAACTACGGTTTAAATAACTAAGTACCTATACCATAGGGTATATAATCTACCTATATAAAATATACTATGCATTTACTAAAGGTCTAGAAAAGTAACTAGATAGGTAAGTCCTAGTGTCTAAAATACCTATATATAGTTAAATACTTATAGTAGGATTCTAATATATCCCCTTAGGAGGCCTATAATTAAGGTATTCTATAATAATTTAATTAAATTAATCTCTATAATAATCTAATTATTATTAATTATAGTAAGGTCTTTAGGTAATTCCTACTCTTTTAGGTTAGTACTAAGTATTTAATCTAGTAACTATATAAGCCCTAATACTTATTTAAAGTCTATAAATACTTTTCTAGTTAGTAGCTTTATAAGGCTATTAGTAATTATTTCTTTAGTAGCTTTCTAAGTTATATTAAAGGTTTCTTTTATAACCTCTTAATAAAGCTAGTAGTAATAAATATTAATATAGTATAATTAGGTTATAAGTTTAATAAATTCTTCCTTAAGGAGATAAATTATTTATATATTATTATATTTAATCTTAAGGGTATTATCTTTAAGATATAATCTAACTTCCTAATATAATTATTTTAAGGTAATTAGCTCTTTACTATAATATAATAATACTAGGAGCTTTGCTTTTATAGAAGAGGTTATTATAGTCTCTTATCTTCCTACCTTAAAGAGTATAGGACCTTTAAAGAGCTTTATAATATAGCCTTATAAGCTTCTTCTAGTAACTAGATTATTAGTAAATAAAGTATTACTATAAGCTTTAAGTTTAGGGTTATTACTATTAAATTTAATTAAGAGGTTTACCTATATATAATTATACTTTAAAGCCTTTTTTATAGCTTTAATATACTATAGCCCTAGATACTATAGGTATTATAATAATTATAATACTATAAAGGAAATATCTAGCTATATAATAATTATAGGATATAGTAAAGTGCTAACTAGAGATTAATATCTCTTTAAATCCTTTAGATTAACTTTACCTTTATAAAGATTAAGTAAAATACTAGTTATTAGTGCTATTAGCTTTTAATTTAGGACTTTTATATTAAATTTAATTATAGCTTTATTTTAATAGGACTTCTAATTAAGCTATAATTATTAGTTTTTATAATCTCTAATAATTTTAACTCCTAAGAACTATTATAATTTACTAAGGTCCTTAATATTATATCTCTTAAAGAGTCTCTCTTTAAATTTATTATAAAGGGCTAACTTTCTCTTTATAAATAAGGCTATAAGGTTATTAATATAAAAGAAGATAATTAATCTATCCTTAATAAATATATAAATATCTTTAAAGATTTATATAAATCCTTTACTTACTAACTATTTAATTAATTCCTTTATCTAAAGAAAAGAAGCTTTATATAACTTATAAATAGTATATAAAAGCTTTAAGTAAGCTTATTTATCCTTATAACCTAGTAGTATCTTATAATATACCTCCTTATTTAGTATTAAGTTTAGGAAAGCTATAATAAAGTTATATTAATAAGCTTTAAGGTTAAAGGAGTATAAAATTACTATAAGAAGCTTAAATATAATACTTACTAATATAGTAGCTTTTATAAAAAGGTTTCCTTTTACTTATTAATTCCTAAGTATATATAATTAAGCTTTATATCTTATAAGGTAGCCTAATTAATCTAGCTTATAGGTAAATACCTAAGTAAGCCCTAAGATCTTAATATATAAAAGGACTTCTAATTTACTAACTTTAATAGTAACCTTATTATTAATAACTTTATTATACTCTTTATCTCTTACTTTAATAAATACCTTTTCTTTAGGGTACCTAGCTAAATAATTATAATAAGTAGGAGGTAAAGGAAGTCTTAATATATAAGGCTTTTCCTTACTCTTAGCTCCTAGGGTAAAGGTAGTAGTAAAGGCTTTAAGGAGGTTATTTTTATTAATATTAGGGATGTCTAGATCTTTGTCTTTATAATTTATTTCAGGTGGATTTAGTAGATTATTAATATTTAGCGGTATATAATCTAAAAAATCCAGTTATTAGCTAGGTGAAGTCAGAGCTTTGCACTCGTGTAGTGTAGTATTTCTTGTAGTATTTCTTGTAGTATTTTTATTTAATTTTGTATCTAGCTTATAATTAAAGGTATTATCCTGAAAATTACGTAATCTGACAGAGCAAAATTCTAAGAAAAATACCATATATAAGGGTGGGTATAAAAGTGGATCCCGCCCTATAAATTAGAAAAACTACATTTGTAGTAAATTTTTAGTGCTAAAATGTAGTAAAATGTAGTTTTTCTTATTTACGGCCTAAGGGCCCACTTTTAAACCTACTTTTGTATATAACTACACTGTAGTTTTTAAGTTATCTATCTAAAAATCAAAGTTTTATATCTATATATATTTTCTAAGATTAGATATTAATTATTTGTTAGAAAAAAATACTACAAGATGTAGTGTAGTGCAAAGCTCTGGGTGAAGTTAAAGGAGTTAGGAGAATTAATTCCTATAATCCTTTTTCCTTTTCTTTATTATTTAGTTAATCGTAATTGTGTTAATTTTCTTATTATTAAATTAGAGGAAGGGAGTCTAGTGCCTAAGGAAGTCCTATATTTGCATTATTAACCTTAAAGTCTTCTATAAGCTCTTAAAGGAGGCGTTTTTTAGGCTCTTTTTCCTTAATTAAAAGGTCCTTTTCTTAAGCATAGAAGATTAATTTATTAAAGGTAACGTAGCTTAATAAGAACTAGTAATTCCTTTGCATTATTAGTACCTAAATTAGATATTAGGTAGAAGAGATATAACTAGCTAGATAACTAATATAAGCTCTTTGTAATAGCTTTAGACCTGTTTTCCTAAGCTTATTATATATTATTATAAAAGCTTTATAAATAAAAGCTTAAAGATAATTTAATAAAGCTTCTAGCTTCTCTAGTAGATAGTTTTATTAAAGCTTGTTTTCTTATAGCTATTTGTTTAAGGCTTAATATAGTAAAAGCTAATCTAAAGACTTTTAAGGCATGTAATTAAGGATATAAATAGCTGCTTTTGTAGCTATAGGCTAAAGATTCTCTAGAAAGCCTGCTTAAGTTATTAAAGTTATTATAACTCTTATTATCACCCCCCTAGACCGCTTAGTATATTTATTTTATGTTAGGAGCACGGAGGCTAGGGAGTTAGGGACAGAATAGTTATATAATAGAACCCTTAGATAAGCCTTAGGTTATATAGATAACTAAGTAGCTATTAGATAGCTATATATATATAGTAAGGTATTTAGATAAGGACTACCTATAAGGTATATAGGAGATTAAAGTTTAAGACCTTTATATACCTACCCTTAAGTAATAGCTCTCTAGCTATAACTAAGAACCTTAGCCTTTACTTTATTTATATCTCCCTAATTTAGTTATAATAAGTTAAACTCTTAAACTCTTTAAGGTAAATAAACTATTAGCTAGGTTTAAATATAAAGAAGCTATAGAATATTTACTTAAAATATACTTATATTACTTAGTAAAGGAAATATAAACCTATAGTACCTAAGAAGTAACTTATATACCTTAACTTTAAGGCCTAATAATAAAAGAATATAATAAACATTACCTAACCTTAATTAATATAGTAATACTAAATCTAGGAATAATAATAACTTAAATAAGCTAAAGCATTACTATAAGGTTATATAAGCCTAGCTATAATATACCTATATAAGGTAAGATATTATAAATATAAAAGTATAGCTTAAAGAAATTAAGATAAACTTATAATTAGCTAAATTAAGTAAAAACTTATAATTACCCCTTAGACACTTATACTAATTAATCCCTTATTTTTAGCTTTCTTATCTAACCTTAATTTTATAGTAAGTATATACTTATAAAGCTTTATAAAGATATAGTATAAAGTACTAGTATATAAAGGTAATACTTATAAGAATTTATAAGTATACCTAGTGAATTTAAATATATTATTTTAGTTAAATCTAAAAACCTTTTATAATAATAAAACTAAGGTAATATATATAAGCAGCTACCTAGTAAATAATATAAAGTAATAATAAATACATTATATAATAGTAAATAAGTTAGTTAACTACTTAGCTTATTCTTAAAATAAATTTATATCCTAGTTAAACTTAGGAGTAATAAATAAGAATATAAGGTACTTAGAAACTACTAGAATATTACTAAATTTAAGGTAAAAGAATAACTAGTTTTTCTAGTTCTTCTTAAGACTTTAAACTAAAGTAAAAGCTAAATTACCTAACTAAATCCTTATATACTTAAGAATAGTAATTTTTCTAAATAGCCTAAATAATACTATAAGAAAGCATATAGTTAGCTAGGAGTTTCTAATATCTTAGAGCTACCTATAAGAATAAGATAAAAAAGCTAAAGTTATAATAATATTTATATTAAATAATTATAATAAAAACTATAATAATAAAGAAAGTAAAAGAAAGTAATAATACTCTAGCTCTCTTATAAATAACTTATAGTAAAACTTATAGTAACTAAGTATAGGTTAAAAACTATTTAAGTATTATAAATATAGTAGTCCTAAATATAGTATAAATAAATATAAAGTAATAGATTATTTAATTTATAAAAATAGTAAGTATATAACTAAGAAGTATAAGAATAGTAGTAATAAGACCTTAGACCTTAATAAGATTTTAATTAGGTTAGTATAAGCCTAGGATAATAGTCTTACTATAAGGAAACCTATAAATAAAAGAATAAGAATATAAGTATTCTTATAGTAAAATAACTACTAGTTAGCTATACTAGTACTATTTAATATAAGTATAAAGTATTTAATAATTTACCTTAAATTATTATTAAAATAGGATTAGAAAAACATAGAAAAAATAAAGATAATACTAGAAAGTATAAGTAAAAATAAAATCCTATATAAAGGAATCCTATATAAGCTAATTAAGGTAAAAGATAGTATAGGCTATATAAAGGTTTACTAAATTAGCTACTATATTACTAATATAGGAGAGGGAATACTCCTAGGTATAAATTAAACCCTAGAGTATAAACTTATAGTAATAAATTAGAAGTAAAATTTTTAGAGATTCCTAATAACTAAGAATTATATTATACTTACTATAAGGAAGTAATAATTATATAGGGTAGTAAAATAGTTATTTATTATACTATTACTAGTATTACTAAAGATTAAGGTAATTAAGCCTAGGGAAAAAGAAAGAGAGACTAATAAAGACTTATTAGTAAATAATATAGTAAGTAATAACTAAGGTTATAGTATAGCTATAGTAATAGTAATAAAATATACCTATTCCCTAAAAAAGAAAAAACTAAGAAGTATAATAGCACTTTAAGTAATATACTATAAGGAGGTAGTAGTAACTATATAAGAGATAGATAGTAATATAACCTAATAGTAAATCCTAGAAAAGTATATAAAATTTATAAATATATTTTTAAAAGATCTAGCTAGTAAGCTTCTAGAATTAGGTAGCTATACTTATATAATTAAATTAGAAAAGGGGAAATAACTACCTTAGGGACTTATATATAACCTAGCTAAAAAAAAGCTAGAAGTACTTAGGGAGTACCTAGTAAGTATATAGGAAAAAGGGTAAATTAGAAAATTAACTAGTCTAGCTAAAGCCTTAATTTTATTTATTCTAAAAAATTAGGGAAATTAAGGCTTTATATAGATTATAAAGGCCTTAATAAAATTATAGTTAAAAATAAGGCCCCTTTACTATTAATCTCCGAAATCCTTAACTAATTAGTAAGCGTAAAGGTTTTTATATTACTAGATTTTTAAGAAGCATACTACTAGCTATATATTCGTAAGAGTAATAAGTAAAAGATAGCTTTCTAATACTACTATATGTTATAGACTCAAGCTATGAGCTTAGGTCAAGTCTAGCTCTAGAAAGTATACGTACTTTGTGCAGCTAGGTTAGGGCTTTACATAGACTATGCACAAACTATATATAAGGGACTATATATTTAGATACTATATAACTACTAGTGTAATTCCTTTCTTTTTCTATAAGAATAATATTCTTATTCTAAATACTTATATATAATAGCTATAAGGCTAGTTTATAATATATATTATTCTTTACTATAGAAATAACCTAGCTAGTAAATATACTATTACTATTAAATATAATAAACACTAATAAGTTAGTACTCCTATAATAATAGGTAAAATAGTAGGTAAAATAAATCTAGTACTTAGCTAATATATAAAATATAGTACTTATACTAATCTAGATTAAGTAAAAACCCTTACCTATAAGCCCTCCCTTTAATAATAATAAAGTCTTATTTATAGCTTAGAAAGGCCTTATAACTTATAAGCTACTAGTAAATAAGAAGTTTATTAGTAGTAATTAGGATTAGTAATACTTTATTTACTAAAACCTATTACCTAAGGTCTAGGTATAAGTTATACCTTTTTTTTAAGAAAGGCTACCTAGAGAACTTTTATTTATTTAAACTTCTTAACTATTTAAGGGAGATATTTAATAACTTTTACTACTAGGAAATAGCTATTATAAAACTTAACTAGTTAATATAATAATAAAATAAGAGATTTAGTAACTTTTATATTTACTTTAAATAGAAATTAGCCTTAGCTAGGGGGCTTAGGTAAGTAAAATTAGTAAAGTTATTTAAGTTATATATAGTGCTTAATAAGTAAATAAAGGACTATAGTATTAGATAAGATATACCCTAGGCTAATTACATAGTAGTAATAGCCTACTATTAAAGTATTATACTAGATATTAAATCCTACTAACTAGAGGAAAAACACTATATATAAAAATAAGGTAATCTAGCGCCTAACCTAATTAAGGCTAAGGTATAGGATAAGAATATACTAATAATGAATATTTACTTTATAAGTATAATAAAAACCTAGTAAGATTCTAGAAAGTTTATAGAATACTAAAAGTTAGGTAATAAAAGAGGTAGTAAGTATACTAAGTAAGTTACTTAGGATATACTTAATATATACTATAATAAGGGCTAGTATTTATAATATAGCTTCTCTAAGTATTTTACTATAGTATACTTATTATATCTTACTATATACTTATAAAAGAAATCCTTTATAAATACTTATAATATAAAGAAAGCACTTACTACTAGCTTAGATAATAAGTCTATAAGCTAGTTAGAAAAAAAGTAACCCTATTATTAAGTTATTTAACTAGGGATAAAGGAAGAAAGTATAAAAGGGCTTTATAGTATATAGCTATTACTAATAAGAACTATAAAGAGATCTAAAGTAATATAAACTTAATTTCTTTCTTAGTTCTTACTTTAATTAATAAGACTACCTTTATAAATACTTAAGTTAATATAGGTTATAACTACTATATTACTATAAGTAAATACCTTATCTAAAAGCTTAGGTTAAAATACCTCCCTTTTTTAACTAAAAGGTTAGTTTATATAGCTATTAGTATAAAGTAAGGGGGAAAAGAGAGTTAGAAGAAATAATTATATATTTTATATATTATTTATTTTTAGTTACATTTAGATAGGTAGGAAATACTAATTATAGTATATATAATCCTAGGACTAATAAGATAACTAATCCTAGGTACACTATAAATAAAATAAAATAAAATTAGCTTAGATATAGTAAGATAGTAAGTATATATAGGATTAGCTAATAAGCTACTTATATAAGCTATAGCTAATAGAAAGGTTAACTAACCTATAGTATTTATTCTAGGTTTAATATTTATAGGGATAATATAATAAGTAAAGAGATAAAAGGAGAATATCTAGCTTTATACTATAAGCTTATAGGAAATTATATTTATCTTATAGATTAATATAACCTTAAAGCCTATAGAGAAAAAGCTTTTAGCTTCCTTACTAAAGGTATTATAAGACTTTAAAGACTTATTTTTAGAAAGTAAGGCTAGTGCCTTACTACTATACTAAGGAAAGTTAGACTATTATATTTACCTAAAATATAATACTAATAAAAATAAACCTAACTTACTATAAGTACCTTTATATAATATACCTTAGAAGTATTTACTAGAAATCTAGAAATAAGTAATAGACTTAATAAATAAGGGTTAGATTTAAGTAAGCTTCTTATTAGTAATAGCCTTAGTATTACTAGTAAAAAGCCTAGTAAGGGTTAGAGGTTTTATATAAACTATTATATACTTAATAAGATTATAAAATAAGACTATTACTTACTACTACTAGTAAAGAAAATATTATATTCTTTAGCTAAGGTAAAGTAATTTATAAAGCTAGATATATAATTAGTATTTTACTATATATATATTACTAAGGATAAGGAATACTAGACTATATTTTAAATAAGGTTTAGCTTATTTAAATAGCTAGTGTGCCTCTTTAGGTTAGTAAGTGTACTAGTAATATTCTAGAGGTATATTAATAGTATATTAAGTAGTATTCTTAGTAACTATATTACTATATATCTTAATAATATACTAGTATACTTAGGTAAATTATAAAAGGATTATATATAGAAAGTTTATAGTATACTATCTAGACTATAATAGGCTAGTCTAAACCTAGATATTAAAAAGTATATCTTTATAACTAAAGAGATTAAGTATCTTAGGTTTATTATTTAGGTAAGGAAGGCTATTTATTTAGATAAGGAGAAGATTATAGTAATTTAGGATTAGGAGGCATTAACTAGGGTCTAGGGTATTTATAGCTTTCTAGGTTTTACTAACTTCTATTATAATTTTATACTAAATTTCTTAGATATAGTAAGCTCTCTTATTAACTTAATAAAGAAAGGAGCCCTATTTTACTAGTTAGAGAAGTATAATAAGGCTTTTAAGGCACTAAAGTTAGCTTTTATATTATACCTAATCCTAGCTTAGTAGGATCCTAAAAGGAATACTTTAGTGAAGGTAAATTACTTAGGAATAGCTTTAGGGGGGTATCTCTCTTAGTTTAGTAATAATAGTATTTTATATCTAGTAGCCTACTATTTAGCTTAATTATAGGCTACTTAGCGGAATTATATAATCTATAATAAGGAGCTACTAGTAATTATCTCCTATCTTAAGGTATAGTTAGCAAAGCTATAAAGTATAAGTAAACTATTTATAATACTAATAAACTATAAGAACCTTAAGTACTTTATAGTGCTAAGGGAGATATTAGAATATTAGGTATAGTAAGCAAAGACTTTAGTACTCTTTAATTTCTATTTATATTATAAACTAGGCACTTAAGCGAAATAACTAAATATATTATTATAGCGCTATCTAAATAGGCTAGAAATAGAAAGGGTAAGGGCACTAATTATTTAATTAGTAATAAGCCTTATAAAGTTCTCCTTTAAGGGGGATAGCTATATATATACCTTAAACCTATTATAGTAATAAATAAGGGCATCCCTAATAGTAACCTAACTATAATAAGGACCTTACCTACTAGTAAGTCTATGTTTATAAATAAGTATTTTTAGTCTCTATAGGATTAGTCTTTAGCTTAGGATAAAGCTTATAGGTTATAGGTTAATATAGTAGTAATAGGGAATAGGAAGTTCCTAGATATTACTAATACTAGAGAATAGATTATAAACTATTAGATTAGTATAAAAGGGGCGCTATAATTTTAAGGATAAATATAGGTTCCTAAGTAAGAGTTACTAACTATAATATTAATATAGTATATCTATAACTTACCCTTATTAAGCTACCTAGGCTAGAATATAACCTTTAAGGCGCTTTAAAGGGACTTTTATTAGGATAGTATATTATAGGATATAGCCTAATTTATATAGAACTATTACTATTATAAAGGGCAAAAGAGCTAGTAACTATAATAAGGCCTATTAAAGCTAATTCTATTACCTAATAGGTACTAGTTATAAATATTTATTAACTTTATAATAAACCTCCTAGTAAAAACATAGGATTAGCTATGGTTTCTTATAGTTATTATAGATTATTTATTAAAGTATATTTAGTTAAAGGTAATAATATTAATAGAAGCTAGGGCTTATATAAAATAATTTAAATATTACTAGTAGTAGTTTTATAGGTTCCCTATATAAATTATTATAGACTATAGGTTAGATTAGCTTAGTAATTTCTAGACTAAACTTTATAGTAAAGTTAGTATATAATAGTTACTTTCTATAGTATATTACCTTTAGATAGATAGTGGTATAGAAAGGGCTAACTAGGAAGTATAGGCTATACTATATATAATGCTATCTTTCTCCTAGTTTAAATAGCTAGATTACCTACTAGCTTACTAATTAGTATTAAATAATAGGGATTTATTAGTAATAGGGATAAGCATAAATATAGCACTCTATAGGTTTAATATAGCTATAATTTAGAATTTATTCCCTATAGGGTAGTTTACTATATTAGCAAGGGGAAGGGCTTAAGCCTTTTTATAATATTTAAAGAATAGTATAGATTTAATATAAGCTATAATAGCCTTTATCTAGTAATAATAGTAAGAGAATATAAATAGTAGTTATAAGCTAGTAAAATAATTCTAAGTTAGAGATTACATATAGCTTAGTCTTTATAATATTAAAATAAACTATCTCTATAAGAAGCTAAATTAGGTTATAGCTAAATATAAGGTACTTAAGGTTTCTATGCCTTTAATAGTTAAATTAGATATTCTAAGGGAACTATATCCTATCTTTTATATTAACTTAGTTTAGTATATAGTAAATAATTTATTACTAAGTTAAAGACTAGCTAATAAATATTTACTACTAGAACTTATTATAATAAATACTAATAATAATCTTATAAAGTATTAGGTAAAGGAAATCCTTATAGCTAAAAACACGCTAAGTAAGGGTTTAAATTAGAATATCTTAGTTAAATAAAAAAGCTATATATAGCTAATATAGAAGCTATTAGAAAGCATAATATATATAGAGGTACTTAACTAATTTAAATTATAATAAGGAGATATATAAATAAATAATAGCCCTAAAAAAGTATATTTTAATTTAGCTATAAAAAATTAAAGTACCTAGTTTATATCTAGTATATATATACTCTAGTACTAAGCTTTTACTATAGTAAAAAGTAATTAAGATAAGGGGGGGGTATTCTTAGACTTCTTATAAGGTTAGTATACCTTAGTAATAGTATAAGTAAGCTTTATAATAGTTTTAGCTATTTATTAGACTTAGGTATTACTAGCCTCCTAAGTAAAGATAAACTAGGTTAGGTTATTATTTATAGTCCTTATACTATAAAAAATTTAGTAGCTAGGTTATTATAGCTATATTAAGTAAGTATTATTTAGGTAAGTATAAGCTACTACACTTTAAAGGTACCCTAGGCATAGGCTATACTTATAAGGGAGGAAGCTAAAGGTTAAGCCTTAGCTAGGTTAATTTAAGTAATAGCTAATATACTATTAAAATACTTATAATAATAAATAAAAATTTTTATAAAGATAATATACTACCCCTTATTATTAGTAAACTATAGTATAGCTAAAGCCTTAATAGCTTTACTTATAGCTAAAAGGGTCTTAAGATATTTAAAAATATAATAAAGTTTTAGGTTAGTACTATATAAGTATATCTCCTAGATATATATATAATATATAATATAGTATAAGGCATAGGCCTAGTTTAGCCCTAGGGTATAAATATATTTACCTTTATTTTAAAGATTATTTATATAAGAATTATATAGGAAATTATACTCCTTACTATTAGAAAAGGCCTTATTACTAAAGTCTTTTTCTAAAATATACTTACTAAGATAAGTACTTTTAAGTAAGGTAAAAGAAAGTAAAAAAAAGAGAGAGTATACTAAAAGTAAGTTAGTTAGTAGTAGTAATAATATTACTTATAATAAGAAGTAAACTAGATATAGGAAGGGGGCTATATAATTATAAATAAATTAATAAATAAAGATAGGAAGAATATAAAAAGAAGGATTTATAATAATATAAAAGAAAGAAAAGTATAAATTTAAAAAAGAGAAATAGAATATTTATATTTTAAAATAAATTAGTTAGGCTTTAATTAAGGTATAGGTTTTTATATTTATAAATAATAGCTAGGAGTAAGTAAGGGTAGTATATTATATAATAAGGGGTTAGATAGTTACTAATAAAGGAATTATTTAAAGTAAAGCTTAAATTTAGTAAATAAGGGATAAAATATAAGATTAAGGTAAAGGTAAGAGGCTAGATAAGGTAAGGAAATAGCTAGTAGTAAAGGGCTATAAAATAAGTAGCTAGTATTTTTAAGGGTAAAGCTAGAGTAAGGTAAGGTAGTCTTATATTAAAAACTTTTTAGACTTATATAGTAAAGACATAACCTTACTAAGTAACTTACTAGCCTTACTAAGCTACCTATATATTTTTTAAGAGAGGCTATATAATAAAGGTTTGTATTTAATATTTACTTACTTTTTAATAAAAGAAAAAAAAGGGGGGTAAGTAAGGGGGTATATTATAGACGTAAGCTATAAGCTTAGGTTAAGTCTAGCTCTAGAAAGTATATATACTTTATATAGCTAGGTTAGGGCTTTATATAGACTATGTATAAACTACGCATAAAGGACTATATATCCAGATACTATATAACTACTAGTGTAATTCCTTTCTTCTTCTATAAGAATAATATTCTTATTCTAAACGCTTATACGTAATAGCCATAAGGCTAGTTTATAACACTATAGCTACTTTAAATATCTTATAATACTATTTAGATTAGTAAACACGCTAGCTACTTTTTAGGAATATATTAATAATACTCTTAAAGGACTTATAAATAAATTCTATATTATTTACCTTAATAATATTCTAATATATAGTAGTAACCCTATAAGATATATAGAGTATATTAAAAGTATGCTAAAGTAACTTTAAGATATAGACCTTTATATTAACCTTAAAAAGTGCTAATTTTCTATTAGGTAAGTAAAATTCCTAGGTTTTATTATATTTAAAAAGATATTAAGATAAAACTATTATAAGTTAAAGCTATTATAACCTAGCTAATACCTTATAGTGTGTTTAATATTTAATTATTCCTTAGGTTTATAGGTTTTTACTAATACTTTATAAAATAGTATAGTAAGGTAATAGTTTTACTAATAGACTATTTAAAAGGTATTTAGCTAGTAAAGTTTAAGCTAAAACCTAGTAAACTAGTAGTATTTAAAGAACTTTAAAAGAAGTTTTAAGAGGTACTAATTTTATTATATTTTAACTTACTTTACTTACTAAGAGTAAAGATAAATATATTTAGTTATATAATTAAAGCTATACTTATAATACTAGTGCTAGGTAGCTAGTACCTAGTAGTGTATTTTTAAGGAAGTTAACTAATATTAAACTTTACTACTTAATACCTAATACTAAGTTATTAGTAATCTAAGAGGTATTTTAAGCCTAGAGACATTACCTTATGTATTTTTCTTATTAAATTATAGTTATTATAGATTATTTAAATTATAAGTACTTAGCTATAAAGCTAAAGCTAACTAGTAAGTAAGTAATAGTATTAGATAAGCTTTATTTATTTAATTTTAGGATTAAATATTATATAAGTAAGTTAAACCTTATAAATACCTTATTAAGAAAAGTAAATTATATTAGTAAGAAGCGTAAGGTAAAGGCATTAACCTTATAGCTACCTAACTTCTTATTTAAATTTAATAATACTAAGCAATAGAGATATTATATAAATAATAGTACTATTATAGGTTTTAGTATTATATTACTTAGCATAGCTAATATTTTATTATAAAGATACTATAATAGCCTTACTAGCCTCTAGGGTTTTAAGAAGTTATAACTTAATTATATTATTAAAAAACCTAATAGTTTAGCAAAGCCTAGTAGTAATATATAAACTAAGTCTATTAATTCTAAGTAATAAGGTGTGAGAACAAAGGGATAGCTAGGCAAGAGGTATAGGGGCACTTGTATATTAACTAAAGCTTACTAGGTCTAAGTGTGTTATACGTGCAAGTCGCTAGCTTATAGCTAGTAGCTTACTAGTGTTACGTAAACCTAGCACTAGGGTATAGTAAGCCTACCTAGTGTGCGCTAGTATATAAGTATTATAAGTAAGGCCTTATAATTACCCCCTTACTTTTAGCTAGGCTTCTAAATAGCTTTTAATAAGTAGTATCTAGCTATTTACTAAGTAATAGTAATATTAAAATAATAATAAATAATACTTAGTACTTAAGTATAAGTTTACTTATAACTCCTTATTATATTACTAACTTTTCCCTTCCTTATTTATAGTAAACTTTTCCTAGATACTATTATATTATTAATTACTATAATTTTACCTTTACTACTTCTTATGTTTTTACTATAGAATTAGATAAGGAGAGTGTTATTACTATCCCTAATATTTATTTAAAGGGATATAGCTATATATATTATTTATATATAGGTTATGTAAACTTTAAGAAGAATTCTCTAGCTAAGCCTAATATCCCTTAGATTAACTATTAATTCCCTAGTATATAAAGTATTATTATTAAAGGGAAGAATTTAAAATATTATATCTAATATATTAAATATAGTAATACTTATAAGATAGTAAGTATATTACTTTCTTTATATTTTTAGTCCCTAATTACTTATATCTCTCTAGGTAATACTAACTATATAAGGGGATTTCCTTAATTTTCTTACTATTCTTAATTAGGTAAAAACTTTAATAAATACCCTAAGTAATTAAGTCCTTAATAATCCTAATAATTATATATTTTTAGAAGTAACTTACTACTATTTTAGTACCTATTATCTAAACCTTATTTTAAGGTTTAATTATACTAATATAGCTTATTATATTTCCTTTAGTTTAACTAAGGCTACTAAGGTTTATTAAGTATATCTTACTATATATTCTTTAGACCTTTACTTACTCTTTAGGTAAGTTACTTTAGCTATATATAATTAGTATATTATTTTATACTAGTAACTTTTAGTTACTATATTTCTTACCCTTATCCTAGGGATAGTAAGTTATTACTTCTCCTTTACTATATATTTACTAACTTTTAATAGCTAAATTATACTATATATTATAATTCCTAGAAGGTAAAAATAACTTTATAGCTATAATATTATAACCTAGGATTTATACCCTAGGGGGTAGTAAAGCACTAGTTTTTCTAGGTAATAAAGGTAATAGTTTAGGAAAATAAGAGTAAGGGCACTAAGTACCTCCTTTATAATAGTATTATTTTAATATATAAGGGGATAACTATAGAAGGGTTTCTTTTAAAACTCCTCTTCTTATAAGAATCTTTTCTTTTATTATTTAGTAAATAATCTAATAAGGTTTTTAATTAAAGTGTAATAGTAGCTAATAAGGCTAGGCCTTTTTATAATTACCTTATCCCTTATTACCTATAACTTACTTATATCTTACTATGCTTTCTCCTTATTTTAATTTAATAAAAAGCCTAAATTATATATTAAGCACCTTTTATATTTTTTACTACTACTTATTAATTATATTTACTTAGCTAATCCTTTTATTTTACTAGGTATTTATTACCTTTATAAGTCTTTTATAATCCTTAACTTCCTTAACTTTAAATTTATTATCTTTATCTTTAAGGTTTAGTATTAGTATTTCTTTATTTATAGTGTTTTCCTAGTAATTCTATAGCTTTAATAAGCTAATATAGAATATATTATATAGTTTACTATACTTATTAGGTAATACTAGTTAGTATACTTATTTACCTATAGTATTAAGTATTTAAAATAGCCTAATAAATCTTAGGTTTAGCTTTTATTTTATATTCTTAAGTTTAATATTCTTTACTAATAGTAATACTAAGTTTTCTTTTTTAAGGTTAATAGCTAGTGTTATTAGTTATAGTACTTTACCTATGCTTTAGTAGCTTTTACCTAGTTATATACTAGTTTCTCCCTAACCTTATATAGCTTCTAGATATATATATAGGCTTCTAGGACCTCCCTTTCCTTACTTTTATTTTTAAAAGCTAAATAAAACTTAAGTAAATAGCTTATAAAAGTATAGTTAAGGAAGTAATTTATTATTTTATTAATAGTATTATTATATATAAATTAAGCTATTAGGAGTAGCTTTAGCTATAGCTATTAGTTTTCTTTAATAAAGTATTATAAGTAATATTTAAGCACTTAGTTTATTCTTTTTATTTACCTATTAGTTTAGGGGTAAAATACTATTAAAAGCCTTTGCTTTATATATAATAAGTAATATATATTTAACTAGAATTAGCTTATAAATACTAATCCTTTATTAGATATAATACCCTTTAGTAGCCTAAATTAAAGCTTAATTTCCTTATAAAATAACTTTACTAATTTAGCTATATTAATTATAGTCTTTATAGTAAGGAAAATAAAGTACTTAGTAAATTAGTTTATAATTACTAGGATTATATTAGTTTCTTAGTTACCTAGCTATACTAGTAGTAATTCTATAATAAAATCTATTAAGATCTTTACCTATAGTTACCTTAGTATTAGTAGTAATTTAAGGCTTTTATATAAGTAATGCCTTCTAGCTACTATATATTAGTATACTTTATAGCTAGATATATAGTTTAAAATAGCTTTACTTATTACTAGCTACTAATAGTAATATTTTAGTAGCTTAAAAGTATATTTAGTCCTAAAGTAACTTACTAGTAAATTATTATAGTATAGCTATAAAAGCTTTTATTATAAGATAAGCTCCTATAAAATAACTACCTAGTCTTTATATATTAAAAGACCCCTTATACTATATAACTATAAACTAGCTTTTTCTTTTTCTTTTACTTAGAAGTTAACCTTACCTTTATATTTTTATAAATCTAGATCTTAGTCTTATGCTTTCTATAGTAATTATACTAATAGTTTATTTACTATAAATTAGTAAGGATTTAGTAATATAATAGCCCCTTAAACTACTTATACTATACTAATATCTTAGATATATACTACCTTTCTCCTTAAAATTACCTTTATTTAGCTAACCTATTACTAGATTTATGGTAGCTAACTAGCCTTTACCTAGGCTACTATTAACTTAGTAAGCTCTAAGACTAGTGCTATACTATAACTTCTTTAATATATTAGTACTTTTTCTTTTACTATATAAGTAGCTATTATTTTCCTTTAAAGCTTTAGTAAAAGTGCCTTATTTAATATAAGTTTACCCTTATAATTATACTTTCTTAATAGTATATTTATAAGGTTACTTTTCCTTAGTTTATACTTAATTATAAAATAAAAAAGGTAAAAAAATATATACTATTATACCTACCTTTTATTTAGCTTCTATTACCTTATAAAAGTCTATAGGTTATAGTAGTCTAATAAGACTTCTATAAATATCTTTATACCTTTAATATAATATTACTAGTATTTAAATAACTTTACTATAGTAAGTAACTCTTAGTTAGCTATACTATAGTTATATTTAGTGTCTATAAACTTCCTTAACTAAAAGGCTACTAAATACTAATAGCCCTTATTATCTTACTAAGATAAGATTCTTATTATTATAAAAATTAAGGTATTTATCTTAATATATATTACTTAACTTAGGTTATAATATTAAAGTAAAGGCGCTTACTAAAAGGTATCTTTTAGCTAGTTAAACACTAGCTATTTCTTTTCCCTAAATATAAACCTCCTAGTCTAAATACTATTTTAACTACTTTTTATTAATATATAAAGAGGTACTATAATCCTAGAGTATTTATAAATAAACTATTAGTAAAAGTTATAAAATCTAAGAAATAACTATATATCCTTAAAACTTATTAGCTTCTTTTATTCTCTAATTATATTAACCTAGTAAGTATTTATTAATATCCTATTAATAAAGAGAATAAACCCTAGGAATTTTACTAATTTCTTATAGAAAAAGCACTTAAAGGGTTTTATATATAACTTTACTAACCTTATATATTCTAGGACTTACTTAATATATTTAGTATGCTTTTTCTTTATCTTAGAGAAAATTAAGATATTATTTAAATATACTATATAAATAATATTAACTAGCCTATAAAGTGCTTTATAAATATAGCTTTAAAAAGTAACTAAGGTATTAGTTAACCTAAAAGGTATTATAAGGTACTTATAGTGCCTATAATATATATAAAAAGCTATCTTTTACTTATTACTTTCTTTAATATAAATTTAGTAATATATATTCTTAATATTAATCTTTAAAAAGAAATAAGCCTCTTAGCACTAATTAAGGATCTCTAAAATTAGGGGAAAAGTATAGTAATTCTTTTATATTACCTTATTAAGTCCTTAATAGTTTATATATAGCTAAAGTATCCTATTCTTCTTTAGTATAAATAGGATAAGCACACTTACTAGGCTCTTTAAGGGTCTTATCTAGCCTTTTCTTAGGTTATTATTAATATATTCCTAGAGCTCTTTAAGTTTACTTTAGGAAAGAGAGTAAATTAGTTTATATAGGGGTGTGGCTCCTAGTATAAGATTAATTACATAGTTAGTGTGAGGCCCACTCACAACACCTGTGCGCTAGCGCACACTAGGCGGGCACACCACGCCCTAGGGCTAGGTCCACGTAACACTAGTAAGCTACTAGCTATAAGCTAGTGACTTACACGTATAACACACTTAGACCTAGTAAGCTTTAGTTAATATATAAGTGCCCCTATACCTCTTACTTAGCTATCCCTTTATTCTTATAATTCTAAAGCTTCTTTTACTAGCTACCTAAAAGTAATATAAGGGGGAGAATAACCTAATTTACTAAAATAATACTATATACTACTTAGGATTAGCTAAATAATAGTAATACTATATCTAGGGATATGCTATATTCTATAACCTCATCTAAAGCTACACCCTTTACTATAGAGGTAAAAGAGGTAGTAGTTAAAAAGCAAATTACCTAGCTTAAATAACTTAAGGAACTATAGAAGTAAGAATAGGAGCTTACTAACTTAATATAATCTTATAGAGGAGAAAAACTAGTAAAAAGGGGCTAAAGGGCTAGTTTCTTCTTAAGCCTTAGTAACTAAGAAATTAAGGTCGGAAATATTATAAAACTCTAATACTTTATAAACCTATAGAAGCATAAGATATAGCTTAATAACCTTAATTATACCTTTAAGGGGTAAAGAAGAAATATTACTAAGATAACTAAAAGATCCTTTTTATACTTAATTATATATATATAAACTATTAGGCTAGATAGGACTAATACATTAAAGAATAACTAGCTAATAGTTAGGATTACCCTAAGGATAACTAGGATAAGTTCTAGGACTAGACTCTTATATTACTTAAGGACTTTATAAGCTATAATATATAAATAGCTATATAGCTAGAAAACATAAAGCAAAAAGAGGGCTAGAGTCTTATTAAGTTTAGCATTTACTTAGATTTACTAGAGAAATACCTAGAATAAGCCCTAGAAAAAACCTATACTCTTATATTCTTTATGAAATTACTTCCTAACTTATAAGACTATATTAACTTATATATAAATATTACTAGGTTAATATAAGAAGAGGTTATATAACTTAGCTAATAGTTTTAGAAGGTAATATTAAAGAATAAGTAAAAGCTAAGTAATTTAGAAAAGAAGGGCCTATATAAGGCCCCTTAATATTAAAGATATAACTCTCTACGAGGCTATTAGCTAAATAAGGACTAAAAAGATAAGAATAAGGACAAAGAAAAGACCCTAGCTACTTACCTAAATAATAATAAGCTATAAGGAAGAAAATAGTGCTATAATTATAGTAATATAAAGTATTTTTTCTATAATTATAATAAGCTAAGGAAAGACTAGTAAGAAGGTTAGGAAACTCCTAAAGATAGAAGTAAATACCCTTACCTTTACCTTAGACACTAGGGTACTAGTAGGACACTAATTCTATATACTAGTTACTATTTATAGGTAAGAAGATATTAAAATAGTAGCGGATCTTAATAGTTACGCTAAGATTAATATTATTAGTGCCTAGTTTATATAGACTTATAAGCTTAATTAGGCTAAGGCTATAGCACTTATCCTAAAGGTAGTAAGGTCTTTTATAGTTCCCTAATATAGTATCTATAAGGTACTTATTATAATCTAAGATTTAAGGGGTAAAAAGAAGGACCTTAAACTACTATATATAGCTATTAATAAGGACCTAAGAGCAAAGGAAAGCTTTATATTAATTAGGATACATATACTTATAGAAGAATGTATATACCTTTACTTATACTTATAAGAATAGTAGTTTAAGAAGAGAAAGGTAGCCTTTTTGCTACTAACTCCCTGTAAGTTTGCAAAGGTAATATATAATAAGATAATTATATATACTATTATAGGTATAATAGAAAATAAGTTTATCCCTCTTAAAAATAAAGAGAAGGTAAAAGCATATAAAACTATTAAAGATATCCCTAAGAAGCTATATAAGTTTAAAGATATATTTATATTAGATAAGGTAAGGAGTCTCCTATTTAAGAAGTTAACTAACTATATAATTAATCTTATACTAGGAGCTATACCCCTATATAAACTAATCTACCCTTTTTCCTAAAGTAAACTTAAAGAGCTCTAGGAATATATTAATAATAACCTAAGAAAAGGCTAGATAAAACCCTTAAAGAGCCTAGTAAGCATGCCTATTCTATTTATACTAAAGAAGGATAGGATGCTTTAGCTATATATAAACTATTAAGGACTTAATAAGGTAATATAAAAGAATTACTATACTCTCCCCTAATTTTAGAGATCCTTAATTAGTACTAAGGGGCCTGTTTCTTTTTAAAGATTAATATTAAGAATATATATTACTAAATTTATATTAAAGAGGGTAATAAGTAAAAGATAGCTTTTTATATGTATTATAAGCACTATAAGTACCTTATAATACCTTTTAGGCTAACTAACGCCCTAGCTACTTTTTAAAGCTATATTTATAAGGTACTTTATAGGCTAGTTAATATTATTTATATAATATATTTAGATAATATCTTAATTTTCTCTAAGATAAAGGAGAAGTATACTAAATATATTAAGTAAGTCCTAAAATATATAAGGTTAGCAAAGTTATATATAAAACTCTCTAAGTGCTCTTTCTATAAGGAATTAGTAAAATTCCTAGGGTTTATCCTATTTATTAATAGAATATTAATAAATACTTACTAGGTTAATATAATTAGAGAATAAAAGAAGCTAATAAGTTTTAAGGATATATAGTTATTTCTTAGATTTTATAACTTTTACTAATGGTTTATTTATAAATACTCTAGGATTATAGTACCTTTTTATGCGTTAATAAAGGGCAGTTAAAATAGTATTTAGACTAGGAGGTTTATATTTAGGGAAAAGAAATAGCTAGTGTTTAACTAGCTAAAAGATACCTTTTAGCAAGCGCCTTTACTTTAATATTATAACCTAAGTTAAGCGGTATATATTAAGATAAATGCCTTAATTTTTATAATAGTAGGAATCCTATCTTAGTAGGATAATAAGGGCTATTAGTATCTAGTAGCCTTTTAGTTAAGGAAGTTTATAGATACTAAATATAACTATAGTATAGCTAACTAAGAGTTACTTGCTATAGTAAAGTTATTTAAACACTATTAACACTATATTAAAGGTATAAAAATACCTATAAAGGTCTTATTAAACTACTATAACTTATAAACCTTTATAAGGTAGTAAAAGCTAAATAGAAAGTAAGTATAATAGTATATATTCCTTTGCCCTTTCTATTTTATAATTAAGTATAAACTAAGGAAAAGTAACCCTATAAATATACTATTAAGAAGGTTTAATTATAAGGGCAAACCTATATTAAATAAGGCGCTCTTACTAGAGCTTTAAAGGAAAATAGTAGCTACTTATATAGTAAAAGAAAAAGTACTAATATATTAAAGAAGTTATAGTATAGCGCTAGTCTTAGAGCTTACTAAGTTAATAGTAGCCTAGGTAAAAGGCTAGTTAGCTACTATAAATCTAGTAATAGGTTAGCTAAATAAGGGTAATTTTAAGAAAAAGGTAGTATATATCTAAGATATTAGTATAGTATAAGAGATTTAGGGGGCTATTATATTACTAAATCCCTACTAATTTACGGCAAATAAACTATTAGTATAACTACTATAAAAGGCATAAGACTAAGATTTAGATTTATAAAAACATAGAGATAAGGTTAACTCCTAAGTAAAAGGGAGAGGAAAAGCTAGTTTATAGTTATATAATATAAGGGGTCTCCTAATATATAAAGACTAGGTAGTTATTCTATAGGAGCCTATCTTATAATAAGAGCTTTTATAGCTATATTATAATAATTTACTAGTAAGTTACTTTAGGACTAAACATACTCTTAAGCTACTAAAATATTACTATTAGTAGCTAGTAATAAGTAAAGCTATTTTAAACTATATATCTAGCTATAGAGTATACTAGCATATAGTAGCTAAAAGGCATTGCTTATATAGAAGCCTTAAATTACTACTAATACTAAGGTAACTATAAGTAAAGATCTTAATAGATTTTATTATAGGATTACTACTAGTATAGCTAGGTAACTAAGAAACTAATATAATCCTAGTAATTATAAACTAATTTACTAAGTACTTTATTTTCCTTACTATAAAGACTATAATTAACGTAGCTAAATTAGTAAAGTTATTCTATAAGGAAATTAAGCTTTAATTTAGGCTACTAGAGGGCATTATATCTAATAGAGAATTAGTATTTATAAGCTAATTCTAGTTAGATATATATTACTTATTATATATAAAGCAAAGGCTTTTAATAGTATTTTACCCCTAAACTAATAGGTAAATAAAGAGAATAAACTAAGTACTTAAATATTACCTATAATACTTTATTAAAGAAAACTAATAGCTATAGCTAAAGCTACTCCTAATAGCTTAATTTATATATAATAATACTATTAATAAGATAATAAGTTACTCCCTAACTATACTCTTATAGGCTATTTACTTAAGTTTTATTTAGCTTTTAAGAATAAGAGTAGGGAAGGGGAGGTCCTAGAAGCTTATATATATATTTAGAAGCTATATAAGGTTAGGGAGAAACTAGTATATAACTAGGTAAGAGCTACTAAAGCATAGGTAAAGTATTATAACTAATAACACTAGCTATTAACCTTAAAAAGAGAAAACTTAGTACTACTATTAGTAAAGAATATTAGACTTAAGGATATAAAATAAAAGCTAAACCTAAGATTTATTAGGCTATTTTAAATACTTAATACTATAGGTAAATAAGTATACTAACTAGCATTACCTAATAAGTATAGTTAACTATATAATATATTCTATGTTAGCTTATTAGAGCTATAGAATTACTAGGAAAATACTATAAATAAAGAAATACTAATACTAGACCTTAAAGATAAAGATAATAAATTTAAAGTTAAAGAAGTTAAGGATTATAAAAAGACTTATAAAGGTAATAAATACCTAGTAAAGTAAAAGGGTTAGCTAAGTAAATATAATTAATAAGTAGTAGTAAAAGATATAGAAGGCACTTAATATGTAATTTAGGCTTTTTATTAAATTAAAATAAGAAGAAAGTATAGTAAAATATAAGTAAGTTATAGGTAATAAGGGATAAGGTAATTATAAAAAAGGCCTAGCCTTATTAGCCACTATTACACTCTAATTAAAAACCTTATTAGACTATCTACTAAATAATAAAGGAAAATAGACCTAAAGAGAGCTAAGTTTTATAGGAAACCCGTAAATTATAGCGCTTATATAAGATAACACCTTGCTATTTTAGACAAGATACTTAGCATTATTTATATTCTTAGTAATTACCTACTACATTATAAGGTAACACTAGTGTTTTGCTATAGTCTAGGGAACGTACCCTAGATTAGAGAACTATAATTATAAAACCATTTATGCGTTCTAAGTAGTAAGATATTCCTAATAATTAGCCTAGGAATAGTTAGTAAATAAGTAGCAAAAGGGAAATAAAAAGGGTAGGTAAATCTTATAATCCCTAGAGTAGGAGTAGGATATATAGTAACTAGAAAGTACTAGCGTAAAATAATATACTACTAGTAAGTAGTAGAAGTAAACTACACCTAATTATAAGTAAAAGGCTAGTGAATAGGGAAGGAAATAATATACTTACTAGACCTTTGCAGCACTAGTTAAACTAAATATAATTTAGTGAGCTATATTTGTGTAATTAAAGGTAAGCATAAGAGATAGCATATACTTAGTAAAATAGAAGTAAGTCTCCTCTAGAAAGACAGGGCCTTCCACTATAATATTCGTATCCTTAGCGTCTATAAGAGTTTAGATCTATTTTAAAATAGTAAGAAAGTTAGTAAAATTACCCTTTATAGTTACTATTACCTATAAGAAAGTAGTTAGTAATAAGAAGGCAAAATATAAGGGAGAAGGAGTGGATTTACCCCCTTATAAGTGTTACTATAGTAAATGTATTAAATATAGTATTTTATAAGTTTAGCCTGTTTATTATTAATAATTAAAACATAAGGGAATTAATAGTTTATCTAAGGTAAGGCAGGCTTAGCTAGGGGTTTCTCTTAAACTTAGAGTAGCTTGTATATAAATAATACATATAGCCGTAGTTTTGCAAGCAAATAGACCTATTTTCTATAGTAAAGAGCTTAGGAATAATAAGAGTAATAGCATAAGGAAACTAAAGGTATAATAGGAATTTAGAAGGATATTTCCTATAGTTAAGGAAGGAAAAAGTGTGTAATATAGTAGGAAGTTATAAGTAATATAAAGGTAAAGGTAAACTACTAGTTATTATTATTTTAATAGTAGCTACTACCTAGTAAGTAGCTATATACTAGCTAGCGAAAGCTATTTAGGAGCCTAGCTATAAGTAAGGGGATAATTATAAGGCTTACTTATAATATCTATATGCTAGCGTACACTAGGTAAGCATACCACGCCCTAGGGCTAGGTCTATGTAACACTAGCAAGCCGCTAGCTATAAGCTAGTGACTCGCACGCATAACACACTTAGACCTAGCAAGCTTTAGTTAATATACGAGTGCCCCTATACCTCTTGCCTAGCTATCCCTTTGTTCTCACAATTTATCCCTTTGTTCTCACAGTTAGTTAACTTCTTAGATAAAAGACTTCTTACTTTATCTAATATAAATATATTTTTAAACTTATATAGCTTCTTAGAGATATCTTTAATAGTTTTATATACTTTTACTTTCTCTTTATCTTTAAGAGAGATAAACTTATCTTTTATTATACTTATAATAGTATATATAATTATTTTATTATATATTATCTTTATAAACTTATAAGGAGTTAGTAGTAAAAAGGCTACCTTTCTTTTCTTAAACTACTATTCTTATAAGTATAAGTAAAGGTATATATATTTTTCTATAAGTATATATATTTTAATTAATATAGGGCTTCCCTTTGCTTTTAAGTCCTTATTAATAGCTATATATAGTAGTTTAAGGTCCTTCTTTTTACCCCTTAAGTCTTAGATTATAATAAGTACCTTATAAATACTATATTAGAAAACTATAAGAGCCCTTACTACCTTTAGGATAGGCGCTATAGCCTTAGCCTAATTAAGCTTATAGGTTTATATAAACTAGGCGCTAATAATATTAATCTTAGCGTAATTATTAAGATTTACTACTATTTTAATATTTTTTTACTTATAAATAGTAACTAGTGTGTAAAATTAGTATCCTACTAGTACCCTAGTGTCTAAGGTAAAGATATAAGTATTTACTTTTACCTCTAGGAGTTTCCCTAACTTTCTTACTAGTCTTTCCTTAGCTTATTATAATTATAAAAGAAATACTTTATATTACTATAATTAAAGCACTATTTTCTTCCTTATAGCTTATTATTATTTAGGTAAGTAACTAGGGTCTTTTCTTTATCCTTATTCTTATCTTTTTAGTCCTTATTTAGCTAATAGCCTTATAAAGAGTTATATCTTTAATATTAAGGGGCTTTATATAAGCCTTTCTCTTTTAAATTATTTAGCTTTTGCTTATTTTTTAATATTACCTCCTAAAATTATTAGGTAAGTTATATAATCTTTTCTTATATTAGCCTAGTAATATTTATATATAAGTTAATATAGTCTTATAAGTTAGGGACTAATTTTATAAAGAATATAAAAGCATATATCTTTTCTAAAGCTTATTTAAGGTATTTCTCTAGTAAATCTAAGTAAATACTAAATTTAATAAGGCTTTAGCCTTCCTTTACTTTATATTCTCTAGCTAAGTAGCTATCTATATATTATAGCTTATAAAGTCCTTAAGTAATATAAGGGTCTAGTCCTAGAACTTATCCTAGTTATCCTTAGGGTAATCCTAGCTATTAGCTAGTTATTCTTTAATATATTAGTCCTATCTTACCTAGTAGTTTATATATATATAATTAAGTATAAAGAGAATCTTTTAGTTATCCTAATAATACTTCTTTTTACCCCCTTAAAGGCATAGTTAAGGTTATTAAGCTATATCTTATACTTTTATAGGTTTATAGGGTATTAGAGTTTTATAATATTTTAGACCTCAACTTCTTAGCTACTAAGACTTAAGGATATACTAGCCTTTTAGCTTTTTTTTATTAGTACTTTTTCTTTATAAAGTTATAATAAGTTAGTAAGTTCTTATTCTTACTTCTATAGTTTCTTAAGTTACTTAAGCTAAGTAATTTACCCTTTAATTACTACCTTTTCTTTTCTTATAGTAAAGGGTATAGTATTAGATAAGGTTATAAAATATAGTATATCTTTAGTTATAGTATTATTATTATTTAGTAAATCCTAAGTAGTATATAGTATTACTCTAGTAAATTAGGTTATTTTTCTTCTTATATTACTCTTAGGTAACTAGTAAAAGAAGCTTTAGAATTATAAAAATAAAGAGATAGCTAGGTAAGAAGTATAAGGGCACTTATATATTAACTAAAGCTTACTAGGTCTAAGTATGTTATATATATAAGTTACTAGCTTATAGCTAGTGGCTTGCTAGTGTTACGTAAACCTAGCCCTAGGGTATAGTGTGCCTGCCTAGTGTGCGCTAGCGCACAGGTGTTGTGAGTAGGGCCTCACATAAGGTTATACCTTATTTATATTTATTAATATTTCCGTAAGTCTAGTAAGCCTATAGGTTAGGAGTCTAGCTAGGTTAGTAGCTAGTAAGTAATATAGGCACCCCTTTAAAATATTACTTATTTATAATTTATTTATAAGTCTATAGGTATACTATAAGCTAGCTACTTATAGTAGTATTATAGTAAGAATATAAGTAGTCTAGTAAACCTCTTCTAAGTTTACATATAATGCTTATTTTATATATATAAAATTAGAGGCTTTAATTTAAGTTATATTATTTTAAGTATAGTAAGGTAATAACTTTACTATAGGTTATAAGAAGTTACTTAAAAGTAATAACCTAGAAGCATTATAAATATAGTCTATTAGGCTTTCTAAGCTATTAATATTTAAGAATTAAGTTTTTATTTTAGCTAGTATAAGAAAGAAAATTTTATTACTTACTTATAATAACCTAGTAGTAAGCTACTAAAGAGTTAGTAAAACCCTTTATTATATTATAAATTAGTATTACTAGCTATTAATAAAGAAAAACACTAAGTTATATATATAAACTTATATAAGCTATTAGACTTTAAAGCTAAGGCACTATAAACCTTATAGTAAGCTAGTAGTACTACTAGTGCCTAATTAGCCTTTTTAAGAATTATTAATAGATTTTATTATAGAGCTACTACCTATAAGAGATATAAATTAGACTTATAATATAATCTTAGTCATTATAGACTATTTTATTAAATATAGTATTTATATCCTTATTTTAATATAACTAACTAGTAATAGGTTAGTTACTATATTTTTAGAATATATTTTTAAGGACTATAGTGCCTTAGAAAGTATTATTATAGACTATAGTTTAATATTTATTAGTAGGTTTTAAATAACCTTTTACTACCTTATTACTACTAAGTAGTAACTAAGTACTATATTTTACTTATAAATAAATAAGTAAATAAAATATTTAAACTAAGTTTTAAAGCATTATCTAAGAGCTTTTACTTACTTTAATTAAACTAACTAGGTAAATAACTTATTAATAGTATAGTTTATATATAATATAAGCACTTACTTAACTTATAGCTATACCTTAGTAAAGGTATTATAAGGTTATAACCTTAGAGGCTTATAGTAAGTAGTTATAAATATTCTAGTAGTAAATAACTAGGTAAAGACTTAAGTAATTATACTAAGAGATAAATATATAGTAATTAAGTAGCTTTTAAGTAACTTATAAACCTAGTATATAAAGTATTATAATAAGAAGTAAACTTTAATAAAGTTTAAAGTAAGTAACTATATTTTATTATTTATAAAGAATATTAACTTATAGTAACCTAGTAAGAAGCTAAGTGTAAAGTACCTAGGCCCTTATAAAGTTAAAAAGGTAATTAAAACTTATAAATTAGTATACTAATTAAAGCTACTACCTAGTATATAACTATATAATATTTTTAATCTTACTAACCTTAAACTATTTATAAGGGACTTAACTAGTATAAAAGATATATCCTTACTATAAAATAATATTATAAATAATAAATAGGAGTTTAAGGTTAAAAGAATTATTTTATATTATTATAATAGGAGATATTAGAAATACCTAGTTAAATAAAAAAGGCTATAATACTTTAGAGAATTTATAAGTTAAGAGAAAAGATTTTATTATAATAAATATTATTAATAATTATAAGTAGTAACTAAGTAGCTAGTTTATAAACATAAAGGTATATTTAGTAAAGATTAAATAGTAATAGTAATATATAAAAAAACTAGATAATTTCTTAGATAATTTACCTTATAGCTACCTAGCACTATTTACCCTATATTTACATTAGGCCCTAGCCCCCTAGTATTATTATTTTTATTCCTAGGCGCTAGGTTAGTAGTAAGGCCTTAGGTAAGGGATTTATTCTTATTATTAAAGAAATCCCTCTCCTTATATATATATATATAAAGCTTACCTAAAAGTCTAATAGCCTAATATAAGTAAGAAGCATAGGTATATATATAGTAAGCTATTAGTAAGTTAGTAAGGCTATAAGTAAAAATATTAAGAAACTTACTAAGGGAAGGTTTTATATAATAAAGTATAAGCTATTAAAGATATTAATCTAGACTTCTAGATTAATAGTATTACTTAGTAGTAATATAGTAATTCTTTTATTAGTATTAGCCTCTTATATAACCTCTATAGTTAGCCTTACTTATCTAGCCTAGCTATACTTATTAGTATTTGTTACGTGCTAGCTCTGCACGTTGTTAGGTCGAATCCGTCAGAGGGGCTAACGGATTTAACAGGTCATAAGTTATACTAAGTTCACTTATAAAAGCTACTATTAGGTATAGGTTATAATATAAGAAGTAAGTTAATTCCTCTATCTAAAGGGCTAAATCTATCCTTATTACTATTGCTTATAGCTAAGCATATCCTACTATATAATAAGTACTAGGCATGCCTTAAAAGATAACTATCCTAGTTATAACTAGCTAAAACATAACCTAATTTAACCTCTATACTAAATTAGATAATTATTCCCTAGCTATTAAAGTTAAAATAAAAGAAAAGAAAGCAAGTTTTATGTGTTTATAGCTAAATTTATAACTACTATAATCCTTTAATAGTGTTAATTTAAATTATTATATTAAATAACAAATTCCTAATTTTATGTTACTAAATTATTCTTTCCTTTCTTTACTTACTAAATTCCTTTGCCCTAATATTTATTTTGCCTTTTATAATTATATCTAATTACTTTATATTATTAAAATAAAAACGCTTCTTTTTTACACCTATATTTACTAAGTTAATCTATTAGTTTAGTAAATTTATAAAAACTAAAACTTTTTGCCTTAAATCTTTACTAAATTAATCTAATAGTCTAGTAAATTTATCTTCTATAGTTACTTCTTTATTTACTAGCTTATTAACTTATATACATAGCGTTACTAGATATAAAGTTACTTAAGTTACTTTTAGCTTTAGTCCTAACTTTTCTACTAGTCTTAGCTTCTTACTTAGCGTTTCTAGTATTAGAATGTCCTTTTATAATTATGTATTAGCTAATTTAGTCTATTTATATTCCGCTAGACTTAATACCACTAGAGTTGCTTCTATAGTAGCTAATTTTGCTATTTTTATGTCTTCCTTAAGCTTCTTTTACTTAAGTAAAAGTTTATTAATAAATATTACTTAGAGATTAATTCTTTTACGTAGTTCTATTACTATAGCTACTAATTTTACTATCTTTTTCTTATATTCTTTTCTATTAATTATATTATGCTTTAAATTATTAATCTAGTTATTAACTTCCTTTAGCACTTTACTTAATTCTAAACTCTAAATTTATTCCTTTTAATCCTTAAGTATCTCTAAGACTTATAGAATTTTTTTACACTAACTTCGCCTTATTCTTTACTACTTCCGTTAGCTTTATTACCTTAGTCTTGCATTTATTAGTGTATTTATTTGTATCTTTTATAAGGCTTTTTACCTTATTAAATTTAATTTCTATCTTATTAGTCTAATTAATTAAATCATTAATTTTACTTATCTTATGCTTCTTATTCCTTTCTTTATCTTATTAGAGTTTAGCTAATTTAATTATTACTAGTGTTTTCCTTATTATAATATAAAGCAAATTTATCCTTCTAATACTAGTAAGCCCTCCTATAATTATACTATTTATACCTTTATATTTATTTATAAATCTTAAAGCTAGTAAGTTAGCTTATAGTAGTAGTAACGCTATACTATTATAGGTAGTATATTAGTAGCTACGTTTAACTATTACACTATTATAATAAGCTATTACTACTATTTTTACCTAATTTTTTACTTATCTAGTTACTTCGCACTCTATTAGATTTACTATTACTTAATACACTAGTTTCCTAGCTTATTATATTACTTATTACTATATACTTAAAGCAGCCTATTATTTATTAAAGATAGTAAAGATTTAAATTACTATATTTTACTATAATATAAAGTAAGCATCCCTTAAATTTACTTCTAAACCATTAGCTACTATAGTAGCATTATTTAAGGTAAATTTATAAGCATATGCCTATATTACATAATAGATATCCTATATATTTACCTTATGGCCTACTATAGTGTGCCTAAAACTACTAAAATTAATTAATTTAATACTTTTTCCTTTATAGTTTATATTAAACTCCTTTATTACCCTTTTATATATTACTAATCTAATATTTAGTATTAGTAAGTAACTCTCTAATCTAAATCCTAGTTTTCTAAATCTAGTAAATAGTAATTAAAAATTAAGTTTTCTAATTTACTCTTATACCTATAATAGCCTAATAAGATATTTAGTAAGTATATTATTAATTTTGTCTTTAAATTTAGTTTTAGTATTCTCTTTCTTTTCTTTAAACCCTATAAAGTTAGATTCTCTATTACTACTAGGGCTTATTTTAGGTTTAGATTCTTTATTATTATTAAGGCTAGTTTTAGGTTTAGATTCTTTATTATTATTAGGGCTAGTCTTGAATTTAGCATTATTATTACCTAATTAAGTGAGATTAATTCTCTACGTATTATTACTACTTTTATTACTATCCTAGTGTTTAACTTCCTCTTCCCTAATATTCTTTTCTTCTATAGTATAACTAGATTTGTTGTTTTTTTAAGCTATTTTGCCTAAACCCTACTAGGCTTATCTCTAAAGCTAGTTATAATTATCTTATATTAATTATTATATTACCTAATTAAATTCCTATCTTTTTACCTCTAAATCTAGCACTATATCTATATAATCTCCACTACTATTACCTTTTCTATCTATGTTTTATAATACTAGCTTTATTCTAGCTACTTTCTTAATAGTAGTAATAATAGCTTTAATATTTTTAGTGCCCCCTATAGCTAATTATAATAGCTTATTTAATTTATCTTATACTATCCTTAAGGTTACTAAATACTATTATTAGTATAAATTTATAATTTACTTTAGCAGATTTATAAATTTTTAGAATTAGTAAAAACCTAGTACTAACTTTAGCGTATAGTATAGTAGTTTCTATCCCTTAAAAATAACTACTATACCTAATTTATATAAAAGGTTATTTGCCTATTACCTATATACTACCTTTTCTTTATTAGTGTTAACTAAGTATTACGCTAAATTTATATATATAATTTATCTAACTAGTTAGTTTTAATATCTTAACACTAGGTACTAAATATATAGATATATTACCTATATTTACTTATAAATTATTTAGTTATATATATCTAACTTATTATTAAATAAAATAAATTCTAGTTTTATACTTAGGTAGTAATATAAATTATAATTAACTATATAAACTTTATATTTAATCTTAGGAAAGGTATTTCTATATCTTATATAAAATGAATTATATTTATTATACTTTTTATCTCCTCTAGGTAATACCTCTTTACCTCTAATAGCTAGTAAAACTTTATTCTCCTTATATTACTAAATTTAGCTAAGTTAGCTATATAGTAATAGAGAGCTATAGGAGACTATATATATATATACTAAATCTAATTACACTAGGTTTATATAGGTATTAGGGTTATTATAAGGTATAGAAAATATAAGGGTTAAATAAATATAACTATATAAGTACTAAAACTAACTACACTAAGTTTATATAAGGATTAGGGGTTAATATAAGGTATAGGAAATATAAAAATTAAATAAATATAATTATATAAGTATTAAGAGATATTATAAGGTTATAGTAAGTATAAGGGTTTAGTAAATTTATATGCGTATACACTAGATTTAGCTACGCTAGGTATATAAAGGTATTATAAGATATTATAAGGTATAGGTATAGGGAATCGCCCTTAGCTAGCGTAATAACTAATATATATAAGAGGGTATATTAATTCTATACTAACTTATTAAATTCACCCCCTTATTATTATGCCTTTCCTTTTAATATTATTATTTAGTAAGAGAATTAAGGCCTTTCTTTATATATTCCTTTGCCTAATTAATTAGGTTTTTCTTAAAATAATCCTTTACTATCTTAGCTATATTAATCCTTATTTTATCTTTTATAATTCACTAGTTATCTTTAGTAGTATAACCCTTTTATCTAATAAGGAATTTAATTCTTAATGTTTTAGTCCACTTAAAAATCTTAATCTAATAGCCATAAATTCTCTTAATTTCCTAATAGTTCGCTTCCTATAAATTATTAAATATAATTAGTAAAGAAGCTACCTCTTCTCTTTTAAATAAGTCTTTTCCTTATACTAGCTTCTAAATTTACACTACTAATACTACTAGATATATACGCGAATTTAGAGGGAAATCTAATTAATATACTAAAGGATTTACTTTTTCTAATACCTTATATAGCCCTACCCTTTATAAGGACTATTTTTCTTTAGTTTACTAGATAATTTATATCCCTTATATAATTATAAATATACTATATCTCCTTTATTAATATTAACTAGTTTATAGTAATTATTATATTAGATTTTAGCAAGCACTACTACTATTATAATTACTAATTAGGCCTTATACTAGTATAGCTTTCGCAGTACTATAATATTATTTATATTAGATCTAGTATTAGTTATATTATTTAAAGAGAGTAAATTAATAATACTTAGTAAATAAAAACTATATAATAGCTTATTAGAAGCCTACCCTATACCTATAGCTATAGTGTTATTTAGCTAATACTATAGTGCTAGTAATAGCAATATTTATATTATATCTAGGTCCGTTACTATATAATATTATATTATAATTATTATTATCTGATTTTTCCTTTCTATAGTTCTATCTATCTAAGGGTAATATGCTATGCCTATAAGGAGTTTAACTCCTATACGCTTAAATATCTCCTTCTATATATTAGATATAAACTTTAGGTTTTTATTACTAATAATTTATTTTAGTAATCCCTAGTCTATAATATATAAGGCATAAAGAAGTAACTCTACCTAAATTTCCACTAGATATATAGTATACCCTAGTATTAGAAAAGTTCTCTTACTAAATAAATAATTTACTAGGCATAGTAAATTATATATAGTATACCCCTTTATTTACTATATAGTATTTATAGCTAATACTTCTAGTATATTTATTATAAAATTAAGTAAAATTATATAAAAAGGTATTAGCTTTAACTATAATAGTTATAACTCCCCTAGTGGTTTTAATTAATTAATAGCGTTTTCCTAATATACTATATAGTAAGCAATATAATTACGAATTTACTAGCTTATATGTAAAAAACAAACTAACTATAATTTTACTACTATTCTAGTAATTCTAAAGTAGTATTAGTTATTATATACTAGTTATAAGATAGATTTAACCTTAGTTATTAGAATATAAAGCTAGAAAAATCCATCCTTACTATAATAGTATAATAAACTATTTTCGTGTAAATCCTATCTATATAATAGAATTTTTAGTTTAACTCTAGTATCTTTTACTACTTACCTTTTCTAATAGGCTTTTATAGCTATAATAATTTAACTAAACTTCTAGTCTAACTAGTATCCTAAGATAATTCTAGCCTTAAGCTTATTATCTATAATTACTATTATAATATATTCCTTACTTACGAAATATACACTTACCTTTAATTTATTATATTAACTTTTCTACACTACCTCTTTATAAGTTACCTTTACTAGTAGCCTAAAGAGTATATCTAGAATAATATTTAATATTCCTAGCATATACGTTACCTTTAGATTAAATTATAACAAATAATTTGTAACTTTTACTAGTTTTAAATTAGCCTTATCTAGATTTATTGTTAATAATAAGGTATATTTAATAATACCCTTAGCTAGGGAATAGTTAGTTAATATATTAACCACTACACTATTAGATTAAACTATTTTTTAGAGTTTTCTAACGCTTTATATAATTATAGCTATTTTTACTTCTATTAACCTATACTATTTCTTAACACGTAATATTACCCTAGAGAGAAACAAGATTAGCTATATCCTATTATTCTTAATATCTTTTCTAGGGATACTTTAACTATCCTATTCCTCTTATAATTAGAAGGCATATAAACTAAATCCTTCCTTATATATATAAATTTTAAGAAAAAGCGGTTTCTTTAGGTTATAGTACTATAATATTTATTTCTTACTTAGGAATGCTTTAATATCTTTAAAAGCCTTTTTCTTATCTATTATTAGCAAAAACGTTTTCTATTATATCTTCTATTTTTATACTAGTTTTAAAATGCTAGTGATTTTTTTATTCTTTTCCTAAAACTCTCTTAATAATATAGTTTTTCGCTCCTATAATAGTTAGATTTGTATATTAAACTATAGAATCCTATTACGGAGGAATCTAGCTATTCTAATAAAGGTCTTAAGACTTAATAGATTGCTTAGAAAAATCATCTTTTAAAATACTTTAAGTTTATTATTAGTATTAGTAATTCTATTACTATTAATAATAAAACCTAGTAACTAGATAGTAGGATAGCTAATAAATAATTTCTTTGCCATAATTATTATCCTATTCTCTTTAAGAATTTTAAGCATAATACTAAGATAATTTAAATAATCCTTAATATTATCTAAAAACATAATAATATTATTAATATAAACCTAAATAAAATGCTTATACTTCTAGAAAAGTTAGTTTATAAATCTTTAGGTAAAAGCAAGGGAATTTTTAAATCCTATTAGTGCTATATTTAATGCCTTAAGGCCCTAATTTAATATAACTACTATGCAGGCTTAATAGTCCCTTCTAATTAGTAACTAATAGAAAAATCCTGTTCTATTAAAAAGTAAGAAAACCTTCTTATTACGTGTGTTATTTATAATATTACTTTAGTTTAGTAAAGGGTATATATTTAGTATTACTACGTTATTAAGTAGCCTTATATTAAAACACTAGGCACCTTTCTATAGCTACTAGTTTCGCACTATACTATAAACACTAGGCACGCTATAGCTACTAGTTTATCTAAATATAATATCTTACCTTTTATATATAATTCGTTATATACTTCGTTAAGTTTGCTTATATCTTAACCCCCTAATTAGTAAGGCCTAATTAGCCTTATTTAATATTACTATCCTTTAATAAGGTTAATCCTTATTTTCTAGTCCTTAGGCATAGGAATAATACCTTTATCTTAATAAACGTTATATTTATTTACTAATTTAATAAACTTACTTACTATATTCTAGTTAATATTAGTAACTTATACTCTAAATTAATTAGTAATATATAGGATTTTCTCTAGGTAAGAGATTTTATATAATAGCACTCCTATATTAACCTTTTTTAGATTAAACTTATTACTTTCTTTATTTAACTTATTCTCCTTCTTATTCTTCTCTCTTATAGTCTTTATAATATCCTTACTAAAATAGGTATAATATATAAAAAGATTATTAACTAAGTAATTAGTATTAACCTTACTTATTACTATTAATTATATAACTTTCTAGTATTTATTAATAGTAATAGTTTTATCTATTAAATTATAGGTAACTATTTATTTCTAGCTAAATCTAGTAATTAATATATTAGGAAAAAACTTTAAGCATAACTATATATAGTATATACTTATCTCTTTATTTTCCTATGCCTCCTTCTAACTAACTACTATAGTTAACTATATCTTTAGTGAAATTATTACTATATAAGCTATAATTACCTACTAGTGTAAAACTTTGCTTATTAGTTAGAAATTTTTACTTTAATTATTATACTATAAACTAACTTAAAAATAACTCTAGGATATATAAAATTAATTTTTACTTTATACTTATAAAGAAAGTTTATTCTAAGTAATAATTTAGGACTTAAATTTAGTATTATATTCACTATAACTATAAAATATCTAGTAATTTCTATTTTATATGCTACTCCTAGAATATAGAAATTAAATATAGCTATTTTAGTAATAAAAAAGGAAGACTATACTCTAGATACTAGCTTTAGTTCTTATGTTCTCTATTTTATATTTAACTTATTTTATTATAACTATACCTTATCCGCTAGAATTAATAATATTCCTATGTTAAGATAGATTTAATAACTTTTACCCTTATTATTAAATATAAGAGAGATTTTTAAGTAAGTATTTACTCTTTTTCTATTATATTTAATCTCTTAAGGTCTTATAATAGCCTTAATTACTTATCTAGAGGTAAGTTATTTTAGTTTAGTTATTTCTATCTTAGTTATTACTATATTTATCTCTTTACTACTATTTTCTATAAAATAAGTTTTAATAAAGTTAGACTCCTATATTCTAGTTTTATTATTATTCTCCTTAGAGACCTCTCCTTCCTTAGCTATATAATAGCTACATTCCTAGAGATAGGTTTTATACTATTATACGTTAGAATTATTATTATATACTATAATATAAGCATACTTCTTTTCTTTACTAGGTAGTTTTTTCTAGTATTAATAATACCTAGGTTACTAAAATTAGCCTCTTATATCTAATAGTCCTTAGTTTTAAGGATATTATTTTTCCTATTAGTCTTAGACCTTTTCTTAGTAGTTTTAGTTAAACTTAGATTACTTCCCTTAATTCTCTTAAGTTTTATTTTACTAAGGCCTCTAGTTTTATTCTTTAGTAAGTTAATTCTACTAGTATAGCCTAGGTTAAAAAAATCCTAAGGATCCTTATTTATTCCTATTATTCTATTAGTAATATTAATTTCTAGGTAGGAATTATGCATTTATTAGCCTATTCTAATTAGCTTATATTTTATTTTTATTATTCTCTAAATTACTATTAGATATATTTATATTAAAATAAACCTTAAGCTTTCCTTTACCCTTTTTACCTTTACCCTAGCCTTTATTACGTAAATAGTTATGTAAATTATATCTCTTATTATTTACTATAGTAATATATACTAATCTTATATCCTTATAAGTTAGCATTAGGTATATCTAGCGTAATCCTAGATAAAGCTTAAGGTATAAACACAAAAGAAGCTAATAGTTAGTTATTTTGCTATTAGCTCTTATATATTAGAAGATTTTTAATATAAATTCACAGAAAGACACTTTATTAATAATATTCTTCTTAGTATACTTTGCTTTCTCTAGCTATACTATTATATCCTACACTTAAATACTAAATTCCTTTTATATTATAGTAAATACTATTAAGATATTACTAAAAATAGTAACTTATTTGCTTATATTAAGATATTATTTATACTATACTATTACATCTCCTTAAAATAATATCCAAATCTTTTTCTAGATAATATCTTATTAGCTAGGGTTAGTATAATGCAAGTAGTCTTTAACTACCTAGACTTACAATTTAATATTATAAAAGATAGTTTATTTCCTATTATATATAATAAGATTAGTATTAGCTTCTTCTAGTTTATTATAAGGCTTAAAGTGTCTAATATTTATAATTTTCCATATTAAATCCGCATTTTATTTTACTCATTTTATTCGCTAACTATACTAATCCTAATCTAACGCTAAATCTATCCTTCCTTAGTAACTAGGATTAGTATACTATCCCTAATCTAGATAGTATAGTGTTTGCTATTATAAATAGTATAGATTTAACTACTACTATATAAAACCTTACTAGTATTATAGTATTATTAGTTATACTACTAGTCTAGTCTAAGTATCTAAATAACTATTATATTAACCCTAGTTACTTAGTAAATATACTACCCCTTATATAGGATTTTACACTAATAATATTAAACCTACTAAGGTAGTAGTACTTTATAAACCTCTAATTTTAGTTATTAATCTTATTACTAGATAGTTTATTTTATTTACTATTTAGTTTAACATAGCTTATTACATAGCCTATTACTATTTTAATATTCCCTAAAAGAACCTTATAGTATTATATTTATTTACTTTAATATATAATTTCCCTAGGTCTAATATATTTCCTAAGGATTCTAGTTATAAATTCTCTAGATTTAACTCTATTAAAAGATTAGGGGTTTCTTACTTTAAGTAGTAATGTTATTTTTAAGGTAGTTTATAATCCCCTTTCCTTTATTAATTTTACTTATCTCTATACTTTTCCTAGTTCTAGTAGTAGTATTATTATTTATAAGGCTAGTAATACTTTTAGATTAGTGCCCTAAGGCTTTACTTCCCTTTAATTTAATAGAATTATTAAGGAATCCTTTAGACTTAGCCTTAGAAATATAGTTCCTAACTTAAATCTAAGTAAGGTATATAGCTTATAAGTCTATTAGATTCTAGTAAATAGGTAGTTCCTAAGATATTAGCTATTCCTACCTTCTTATAATTCTATTATTAAATTCATATTATATAAGCTTATATAAGTCTTTTTAATTACTAATCCTAACAAGCTTTTGCTTTTAATGTTTAAAATCCGGATTTATGTTATTAAAAGTCTAGAATTAATAAACAAGGTATAATTTGTTCTTAGTAACTAGGAGAATATTCTATTCTCCTAATTAACGCTATAAACAGTTAGTTTTAGATATATAGGTATTATATCTAGGTTACTAAAGGTATATAACAAAAGAATCTCTAATTACTACTACTTATTATATACTAGCTTTGCATGTTATTAAGTTAAATCTATTAGAGAGACTAACAGATTTAATAAGTTGTAAGTTATACTAAGTTTACTTATAAAAGCTACTATTAGGTGTAGGTTATAATGTAAGAAGTAAGTTAATTTCTCTGTCTAAAGGGCCGAATCTATCCCTATTACTATTGCTTGTAGCTAAGCGTATCCTGCCACGTAACAGTATTCTTTATAAATAAAAGTATATTATAAAGTTTATATTTTATATATATTAAGCGCTAGTAGTATATTAGTAGTAACCTAAGTTATAAAGATAAATATATATATATATTATTAAGAAAGTAAGGATTATTATTAAAAATAATATAATTATTAATATACTTAAAGAGTACTTAGTATAATTTTATAAGTAAGTAAAGTACTAGTAGTATATTAGTATAAGTATAAGTAATAAAGAAAGGAAAAATATATCCCTAAATAGTCTTTATTATTTTATATATAATAAGTATATTTTATTAAGTTACTTATATAAGTTAGTAGTAGTATATAGTAAGGTAGTAGTAAAGTTATATATAAGAAGTTAGTATACTTAGTTAAAGTAAATTTACCTTTAGTAATATACTATAAAATAACACTATTACTATCTTTAGGGGTAATAGCTTATATTACTACTTACTATATATAGTATATATAAGGAATTTTTATATTACTAGTATTACTAGCTATAAGTTAGTAAGGCATATACTAGGGGTTAGAGATATTATACTTATATTAAAATTTTTAAAGCTATTTACTTTTTAGGAGATTTTTAAGAAAATATCTAAGGGGTTTTCTTAGCTATTAGAGAATCTAATAGAATAGGAGTATTATAGTGCTTAGATATAATTTACTATTAGTAAGTTAGTAGTAATATACTATAGGAATATAAGTATAAAAGGTAAAGTAACTAATATTCTAGTATTTAAAAGGAATTAAGTGTTTAAGTAAAATTAAATATAAATAATAAAATAATACTATAGGATATTAGTAACTACTATAATAGTAGCTATAAAGCTACTAGGTTATAAGTAAAAGTAACTTATAATATTAAAGAAAAATATAAAGGAAAAGAATATATAAAAGTAAGGAAAAGTAAGCCTCTTTTATATTAGCCTTAGACCCCTAAGTAATTTATATACTATATATAGCTAATCTAAAAATTATAATATTTATAGTTATAGCTACTACTAGTAAATACACACACTAGCTACAAACTCCTAGTAAGAATAATATAATATCCCTAATATTAAATAAGAGCTTATTTATTTTAAATAGTATATAATACCTTATTTATTTAACCTAATTATAAAATCTAATATAAGTAATTCGCTTACTTAGTATTAATAAAGTATTAGGTAAAGGCATATATATTAGAAGTAATAAAGTAGTAAGTATATAGCTATTTAAAGCTAGAGAGTAAAGGAGGGAATTACCTAAAACCCTATAACTTTTATTTTATTATTCTAAGTAAATATAATAGCTATATACTTATAAAATAACTAGTAATATTAAATACTATTATAAGCTATATATAGTATACTTATATTAGCTAAGTAGCTTCTTTTTTAATTAAGGATAATTATATATTAGAGGGGTAGTATATTAGGAGTATAGAGGCTAGGGAGTTAAGGATAAAATAGTTATATAATAAAACCCTTAGATAAGCCTTAGGTTATATAAATAACTAAGTAGCTATTAGATAGCTATGTGTATATAATAAGGTATTTAAATAAGAACTGCCTATAAGGTATATAGGAGGTTAGAGTTTAAGACCTTTATATACCTACCCCTAAGTAGTAGCTCTTTAGCTATAACTAAGAACCTTAGCCTTTACTCTATTTATATCTCCCTAATCTAGTTATAACATTTTAATATAGATAAGCTAGACTAGACTTTCTAATAAGAATACCTTTATTAGTAATCTTTACCTCTTGCTTCCTAGTCTAGAAGGTAGTCTCCTTATTTATAATTATAACTATAATATAAATTCTAAAGGTCCTTACTAAATACGCTTCTAATTAATTAAAATAAGCTATAATATTAGTCTTTAATGGAATTATAAAGATATAGCAGAGGCCTATTACTTTATAAGTAAAGAGGTTATATATTATAACCTAAAGAGGTCCTAAGGGTAGCAAATCTATCTATAAAACTTGCAATATCTGCCTTTATACCTTAGCTATGTGGTAAATCTTATATTTACCCTTACTACGCTCTTTTAATAGTATATTAACCTTTTAAAGCACTTAATCTATTATATCCTTACTTAAATATGCTATTCTTATATACTAAAGGTTTGCCTTTATAGCTATTAGGGGTTTTAGGTTATAAGAATCCCTTCTAATAATAAAAGCCTTATTAGGGCTATCCCTTTTAATATATAGTTATATACTAATAGTTATAGTCTAAAAGATCTTATAATTACCTCTTACTAGGTTTATAATAATCCCTATAAGATTATCCTATCTTATACCTTTCTTTATAAGTAGCTAAAGTAATATAAGATTTATAAAGAAAGTTAGTTAATACTATGCCTTTAATAACATAAGGGTCTAGCTATTTGTTAATTTAATCTAGGCTATGCTAATACTATAAGCTTTAGTAACTCTATATCTAGCTTAAATACTTAGTTAGTTACTATAATCTAGGTTAATAAACTAGCATTTATTATTAAAGATATATATTAAAGTATTACTATTAAGTATTACTTATAATTACCCCTAGGTATAAAAAGCCTCTAAAGATAGTTCTATAGTAGTAGATATAGTATCTCTATCTAGCTTACTTTCCTTTATATTATATTCTTTAAGCTATATATTATAAGCCTTTTTAATATTATTAGATTATTAATTTATTACTTCTTTTGCCTTTTTTAATTAATCTTCTTTAATATTCTAATTCTTTAGTAGGTAAAGTGTTTAATAAGTTTTCTAAGAGTTTTTAACTTCTTAACCTTATACTTATTATAATAAATATAAAGTAGCTTCTTTTTACCTTTCTTAAGATTTTCTTTAGTTTATTTATTAAGAGTTAGCTTTATTCTAAATAACTCTTTAGTTTTGCTTTAAGACCTTCCTTAGGCTTTAATTAAATACCTAATCCTTATAATTATAGTATAAAAATTAAGGGTTTTACCCTTAGTCTTAGTAGTAAAGATTAGTAAATTAATTTACGCTAAAATTAAAAGGAAATAAGCATTAATAGTATTATTAATTATCTTAATTAGTAAGTTACTTTTCGTAATTAAGCAATTTACTTAGAAGCATTACTTATAGCTAATTAAGGCATTAGTAAGTTACTTATTAATATTAACCTTTAATAGATTTTGCTTAATAGTCTTATTAAAATTAACTTTAGCGTAATACCTAATTATTTTATTTAAGAGTATTATATTCCTTATAAGCTCTCTAAGCTTCTTATAAAGTAAGATATACTATAGGATTATTTACTTATACTTATTTCTAAGTATTATAATAAACTAATTATAGTATTCTCTTATAGTCTTTAATAGACTTTAATACTAGCTATTAAATACTTAATATTATTTATTAAGAACTATACACTAAGCATTATCTTTAGTATTATTTAGTTATTAAGGATATTTAAAGTATCCCTCTTTCGCTAAGCTATAAATATAGGTAGCGCTTACTAAAGAGCTTCCTTAAGGCTACTATTAATTACTTATAACTCTAGATATTAACATTCTTAAGCGTATTTAAGGCCTTTTAGTCTAATTATCTAGTAAAGTAATTAAAGTAATAATTACTACTTTTCTTACTACTAGAGTTCCCTTTCCTATTAAAATTAGTAGCTTAGGTAAGTAATTAAGTATTATTATTAAATTAGGATTAATAAAGATCTATATTCTATCTTTAATAGCTCTTACCTTTATTATCTTAAACTATAGGTCTTAATAATAGGGTTCCTATATTAGGAGTATAGAGGCTAAGGAGTTAGGGATAGGATAGTTATATAATAAAACCCTTAGATAAGCCTTAGGTTATATGAATAACTAAGTAGCTATTAGATAGCTATATATATATAGTAAGGTATTTAGATAAGGATTACCTATAAGGTATATTAGAGATTAAAATTTAAAACCTTTATATACTTACCCTTAAGTAATAGCTCTCTAGCTATAACTAAGAACCTTAGCCTTTACTTTATTTATATTTTCCTAAACTAGTTATAATAAGTTAAACTCTTAAACCCTTTAGGGTAAATAAACTATTAGCTAGGTTTAAATATAAAGAAACTATAAAATATTTACTTAAAATATACTTATATTACTTAGTAAGGGAGATATAAACCTATAGTACCTAGGGAGTAACCTATATACCCTAACTTTAGGGCCTAATAATAAAAGAATATAATAAATACTACCTAACCCTAATTAATATAGTAATACTAAATCTAGGAATAATAATAACCTAGAAAAGCTAAAGTGTTACTATAAGGTTATATAAGCCTAGCTATAATATACTTATATAAGGTAAGATATTATAAATATAAAAGTATAGCTTAAAGAAATTAAGGTAAACCTATAATTAGCTAAATTAAGTAAAGAACCTATAATTACCCCTTAGATACTTATACTAATTAATCCCTTATTTCTAGCTTTCTTACCTAACCTTAACTTTATAGTAAGTATATACTTATAAAGCTTTATAAAGATATAATATAAAGTACTAGTATATAAAGGTAATACTTATAAGAATTTATAAGTATACTTAGTGAATTTAAATATATTATTTTAGTTAGATTTAAAAACCTTTTATAATAATAAAACTAAGGTAATATATACTAGTAGCTACCTAGTGGATAATATAAAGTAATAATAAATATATTATATAATAGTAAATAGGTTAGTTAACTACTTAGGCTATTCTTAGGATAAATTTATATCCTAGTTAAACTTAGGAGTAATAAATAAGAATACTAAGTACTTAGAAGCTACTAGGATATTACTAAATCTAAAGTAAAAAAATAACTAGTTTTTCTAGTCTTTTTAAGACTTTAAACTAAAGTAAAAGCTAAATTACCTAACTAAATCCTTATATACTTAAGAATAGTAATTTTCCTAAATAGCCTAAATAATACTATAAGAAAGTATATAGTTAGCTAGGAGTTTCTAATATCTTAAAGCTACTTATAAGAATAAGATAAAAAGGCTAAAGTTATAATAATATTTATATTAAATAATTATAATAAAAACTATAATAATAAAGAAAGTAAGAGAAAGAGATAATACTTTAGCTTCCTTATAAATAACTTATAGTAAAGCTTATAGTAACTAAGTATAGGTTAAAGACTATTTAAGTACTATAAATATAGTAGTCCTAAATATAGTATAAATAAATATAAAGTAGTAAATTATTTAATTTATAAAAGTAGTAAGTATATAACTAAGAAGCATAAGAATAGTAATAATAAGACCTTAGACCTTAATAAAATTTTAATTAGGTTAGTATAAGCCTAGGATAATAGTCTTACTATAAAGAAACCTATAAATAAAAGAATAAGAAAATAAGTATTCTTATAGTAAGATAATTACTAGTTAGCTATGCTAGCGCTATTTAATATAAGTATAAAGTATTTAATAATTTACCTTAAATTATTATTAAAATAGGATTAGAAAAACATAGAAAAAATAAAAATAATACTAGAAAGCGTAAGTAAGAATAAAATCCTATATAAAGGAATCTTATATAAGCTAATTAAGGTAAAAGATAGTATAGGCTATATAAAGGTTTACTAAATTAGCTACTATATTACTAATATAGAAGAGAGAATAGTCCTAGGTATAGATTAAACCTTAGAGTATAAACCTATAGTAATAAATTAAAAGTAAAATTTTTAGAGATTCCTAATAACTAAGGATTATATTATACTTACTATAAGGAATTAATAATTATATAAGGTAGTAAAATAGTTATTTATTATATTATTACTAGTATTACTAAAGATTAAGGTAATTAAGCCTAGGGAAAAAGAAAGAAAAACTAATAAAGACTTATTAGTAAATAATATAGTAAGTAATAACTAAGGTTATAGTATAATTATAGTAATAGTAATAAAATATACTTATTCCTTAAAAAAGAAAAAACTAAGAAGTATAATAGTACTTTAGGTAATATATTATAAGAAGGTAGTAGTAATTATATAAGAGATAAATAGTAATATAACCTAATAGTAAATCCTAGAAAAGTATATAAAATTTGCAAATATATTTTTAAAAGATTTAGCTAGTAAGCTTCTAGAATTAAGTAGCTATACTTATATAATTAAATTAGAAAAGGGAAAATAACTACCCTAGGGACTTATATATAACCTAGCTAAAAAAGCTAGAAGTACTTAGGGAGTACCTAGTAAGTATATAAGAAAAAGGGTAAATTAGAAAATTAACTAGTCTAGCTAAAGCCCTAATTTTATTTATTTTAAAAAATTAGGGAAATTAAGGCTTTATATAGATTATAAGGGCCTTAATAGGATTATAGTTAAAAATAAGGCCTTTTTACTATTAATCTCTAAAATCCTTAACTAATTAGTAAGCATAAAGGTTTTTATATTACTAAATCTTTAAGAAGTGTATTACTAGCTATATATTTATAAGTGTTGGATCCTTCGGATCTTCATTGGCTTAATCGTGGCCAAAGACCAGACTAATAGTAGGTCTAGCGCAATACACACAATATAATTAGCTACATTAATTTGCTACCCTCTCTTTTGCCTTACTTATAGGTTTTACTTACTTTTCTATTATCTAAACCTTCCCTCTTTTCTCTCTCTTTCCTATCTAGCTATCTATCTATTATTAACTTTAATATTACAGAATTATCTTACTTACGCAAGCACCTTAGTGTAACTAACACTAATTAGTAATTAACTTTATAACTATAAATAAGTTAGGTATTATAAGAAAAGACATTTTTATAAACACTATAGCTACTACCCCTTATTACGCTAGATTAATAGTTATTATAGTAAAGAGGCATAACTATATAAGTATACTAAAGGAAGAGACTAGAATCCTAGTTATAGGCTTATTAGGCTTCTAAGGAATTAATTTATTAACCCTTAGGCTTATAGGATATAACTTTATTATATTTATCTAGGATATTATTATTAATTATTAATTTTATTATCTATTAGAAGAAAACTAACTAACTAACTAAATCTATTACTATAAGGCATTTATTTTAAACCTAATATTAAATAACCTTAGCTAAGCTAGCTAAATTACCTGTAACTTCTCTTAATATATTACCTTCTTCTAATAGACTTTTAATCCCTCTCTATAAGCATTTACTACTTATTTTTTACCCCTTTACTCTTAGTGTTATTTACCTTATACTTATTAGTAAAAGAGATTATCTCCTTCCCTCTTTTTATATAAAATAGAAAGTAGTAATTCTATTACTTCCTTATTATTTTTACTAGTGCTTTTCTAGTTACTTTTAGCACTTTTATTGCTTTACTTAACCTTAATTTAATTTATTCTTATTATTACTTTTACTACTTTTTCTACTTTTTCTACTATTTTTCCTATCTTTATAATTTTCTATGTTTTTGTGATTTTCTAGCTTTATTAAAGTAATAACGCTTCTAAAGTGTAAAAGAAGACCTTAGTAATAAGTAAATATATAAGCTTAATTAGTAGCAAAAGAATAACACCTTAGACCTTCTTTTATAGCCTAGATATTATAAGATAGTAGAATTAGAATCTAGACTTTCTATAAGAGAAAGGGCTATTACTAGTAATAGTAAGGCTTAAATAATTTCTCTTAAAAGACTATAAGAGAGTAAACTACTAGTATGTTTATAATAGCTTACAAATAACCTTATAAAAGACTAGAAAGAGCCTATTAAACTAGACCTAAAGACTACTATATAACCTAAACTTAATAACTAGATTATAAGGTTTATTAACCTTAGTAAGCATTAAGGCTAGAGAGATAATAATCTTTAGGAGTTATTTTAAGAAGACTTTAAAGGCTAGTTTAAAGATATCTTTAAAAGAGTAAATAAGAATATTATTAGAGAGCTATATAATTCCTTATAAGATTATAGCGTTCTTATTAAATAAAGCCTAGGATATTTAATCCTAGTATCTCTTAAAGAGGTACTTTACTAAACCTTAATATCTCTTTAGTTATAGGAAAAATTATAATCTTCTAAACCCCTAGAGCCTTAGCCCTAAACCTAATTACTTACTCTAGAAATTCACTTTCCTTAACCCTAATAATTCCCTAAACCTCCCTAAGAGCCCTTATAATAATCCTAATTAAATTAATTACTTTATTCTAATAATTATTATTTATAATAACCTATAGACTATTATTTATAATAAATTATACCTTTATAGTAATTCCTCTTTAAAGATTAGATTATAAAGAAAATCTTAGAGCTTATAAAAATATATAAGGATAGTAATTACTATAGTAGGAAACTATATAACTTTCTAATACTAAAGATTATGCTCTTTAAGAATAAGTGTAATAGGATTAACCTCCCTTAAATATATTATTAGAAGGCTTTTCCTATTATATTAATAGGTAATACTAAATAGTATTACCTTAATTACCTCTTTAGGAATAATTACTTTTATAAAGAGATAATTACTTATATTTATTAATACTTTAAAATAAAAAGTAACTAATAATTCTATTACTATAAGTAAAGTAATATAATATTAAAGAATATAATTAATAAGAACCCTAATAAAAGTAAGATTAAGTGCCTTAAGATTATGTTATTAAACCTTAAGAAAATTTATAAAGAGCTATACCTTTCTAATATAGTAAATACTAAGCTTTATAAGTAAGTATTAAATACTATAGCTAGTGTACCTAAATATTAGATAGTTAAATATATATACTCCCTAGGCTTTAAAAGTCTTACTAAAGACCTTTATAAGGTAATTACTATTATAGAATTAAATAAGAAGACCTCTTAATTGTGAGAACAAAGGGATAGCTAGGCAAGAGGTATAGGGGCACTTATATATTAACTAAAGCTTGCTAGGTCTAAGTGTGTTATACGTGCGAGTCGCTAGCTTATAGCTAGTAGCTTACTAGTATTATATAGACCTAGCCCTAGGGCGTGGTATGCCTGCCTAGTGTGCGCTAGTGCATAGGTATTATAAGTAAGGCCTTATAATTACCCCCTTACTTTTAGCTAGGCTTCTAAATAGCTTTTAGTAAGTAGTATTTAGCTATTTACTAAGTAGTAGTAATATTAAAATAATAATAAATAATACTTAGCACTTAAGTATAAGTTTACTTATAACTTCTTATTATATTACTAACTTTTCCCTTTCTTATCTATAGTAAACTTTTCTAAGATACTATTATTATATTAGTTACTATAATTTTACCTTTACTACTCCCTATATTTTTGCTATAGAATTAGATAAGGAGAGCGTTATTACTATTCCTAATATTTATTTAAAGGGATATAGCTATATATATTATTTATATATAGGTTACGTAGACTTTAAGAAAAATCCTCTAGCTAAGCCTAATATCCCTTAGATTAACTATTAATTCCCTAGTGTATAGAGTGTTATTATTAAAGGGAAGAATTTAAAATATTATATCTAATATATTAAATATAGTAATACTTATAAGATAGTAAGTATATTACTTTCTCTGTATTTTCGGTCCCTAATTGCCTATATTTCCCTAGGTAATGCTAACTATATAAGGGGATTTCCTTAATTTTCTTACTATTCTTAATTAGGTAAAAACTTTAATAAATACCCTAAGTAATTAGGTCCTTAATAATCCTAATAATTATATGTTTTTAGAAGTAACTTACTACTATTTTAGTACTTATTATCTAAACCTTATTTTAGGGTTTAATTATACTAATATAGCTTATTATATTTCCTTTAGTTTAACTAGGGTTACTAAGGTTTATTAAGTATATCTTACTATATATTCTTTAGACCTTTACTTACTCTCTAGGTAGGCTACTTTAGCTATGTATAATTAGTATATTATTTTATACTAGTAACTTTTAGTTACTATATTTCTTACCCTTATCCTAGGGATAGTAAGTTATTACTTCTCCTTTACTATATATTTACTAACTTTTTATAGCTAAATTATACTATATATTATAATTTCTAGAAGGTAAAAATAACTTTATAGCTATGCTATTATAACCTAGGATTTATACCTTAGGGGGTAGTAAAATACTAGTTTTTCTAGGTAATAAAGTTAGTGGTTTAGGAGGATAAGAGTAAGGGCACTAAGTACTTTCTTTATAATAGTGTTATTTTAATATATAAGAGGGTAACTATAGAAGGGTTTCTTTTAAAACTCCCCTCCTTATAGGAATCTTTTCTTTTATTATTTAGTAAATAGTTTAATAAGGTTTTTAATTAGAGTATAATAGTAGCTAATAAGGCTAGGCCTTTTTTATAATTACCTTATCCCTTATTACCTATAACTTACTTATATCTTACTATGCTTTCTCCTTATTTTAATTTAATAGAAAGCCTAAATTATATATTAAGCGCCTTTTATATCTTTTACTACTACTTATTAATTATATTTACTTAGCTAACCCTTTTACTTTACTAGGTATTTATTACTTTTATAAGTCTTTTTATAATCCTTAACTTCTTTAACCTTAAATTTATTATCTTTATCTTTAAGGTTTAGTATTAGTATTTCTTTATTTATAGTGTCTTCCTAGTAATTCTATAGCTTTAATAAGCTAATATAAAATATATTATATAGTTAACTATACTTATTAAGTAATGCTAGTTAGTATACTTATTTACTTATAGTATTAAGTATTTAAAATAGCCTAATAAATCTTAGGTTTAGCTTCTATTTTATATCCTTAAGTCTAATATTCTTTACTAATAGTAGTACTAAGTCTTCTCTTTTTAAGGTTAATAGCTAGTATTATTAGTTATAGTACTTTACTTATACTTTAGTAGCTTTTACTTAGTTATATACTAGTTTCTCCCTAACCTTATATAGCTTTTAGATATATATATAGGCTTCTAGAACCTTCCTTTCCTTACTCTTATCCTTAAGAGCTAAATAAAACTTAGGTAAATAGCCTATAAGGGTATAGTTAGGGGAGTAACCTATTATTTTATTAATAGTATTATTATATATAAATTAAGCTATTAGGAGTAGCTTTAGCTATAGCTATTAGTTTTCTTTAATAAAGTATTATAAGTAATATTTAAGCACTTAGTTTATTTTCTTTATTTACCTATTAGTTTAGGGGTAAAATACTATTAAAAGCCTTTACTTTATATATAATAGGTAATATATATCTAACTAGAATTAGCTTATAAATACTAATTCTCTATTAGATATAATACCCTCTAGTAGCCTAAATTAAACCTTAATTTCCTTGTAAAATAACTTTGCTAATTTAGCTATATTAATTATAGTCTTTATAGTAAGGAAGATAAAGTACTTAGTAAATTAGTCTATAATTACTAGGATTACGTTAGTTTCTTAGTTACCTAGCTATACTAGTAGTAATCCTATAATAAAATCTATTAAGATCTTTGCTTACAGTTACCTTAGTATTAGTAGTAATTTAAGGCTTCTATATAGGTAATGCCTTCTAGCTACTACATACTAGTATACTTTATAGCTAAATATATAGTCTAAAATAGCTTTACTTATTACTAGCTACTAATAGTAATGTTTTAGTAGCTTAAGAGTATGTTTAGTCCTAAAGTAACTTACTAGTAAATTATTATACTATAGCTATAGAAGCTTCTATTATAAGATAGGCTCCTATAGAATAACTACCTAGTCTTTATATATTAGAAGACCCCTTATACTACGTAACTATAGACTAGCTTTTCCTTTTTTTTTTTACTTAGGAGTTAACCTTACCTTTATGTTTTTATAAATCTAGATCTTAGTCTTATGCCTTCTATAGTAATTATGCTAATAGTTTATTTACTATAGATTAGTAAGGATTTAGTAATATAATAGCCCCCTAAATCTCTTATACTATACTAATATCTTAGATATATACTACCTTTTCTTAAAATTACCCTTATTTAGCTAACCTATTACTAGATCTATAGTAGCTAACTAGCCTTCTACCTAGGCTACTATTAACTTAGTAAGCTTTAAGACTAGTGCTATACTATAACTTCTTTAATATATTAATACTTTTTTTTTTACTATATAGGTAGCTACTATTTTCCTTTAAAGCTCTAGTAAGAGTGCCTTATTTAATATAGGTTTGCCCTTATAATTATACTTTCTTAATAGTGTATTTATAGGGTTACTTTTCCCTAGTCTATACTTAATTATAAAATAAAAAGGGTAGAGGAATATATACTATTATGCTTACCTTTTATTTAGCTTTTACTACCTTATAAAGGTTTGTAAGTTATAGTCGTTTAATAAGACCTTTATAGGTATCTCTATATTTTTAATATAGTATTACTAGTGTTTAAATAACTTTACTATAGTAAGTAACTCTTAGTTAGCTATACTATAGTTATATTTAGTGTCTATAAACTTCCTTAACTAAAAGGCTACTAGATACTAATAGCCCTTATTATCCTACTAAGATAAGATTCTTATTATTATAAAAATTAAGGTATTTATCTTAATATACATTACTTAACTTAGGTTATAATATTAGAGTAAAGGCACTTGCTAAAAGGCATCTTTTAGCTAGTTAAACACTAGCTATTCCTTTTCCTTAAATATAAACCTCCTAGTCTAAATGCTATTTTAACTACCCTTTATTAATATATAAAGAGATACTATAATCCTAGAGTATTTATAAATAAACTATTAGTAAAAGTTATAAAATCTAAGAAATAATTATATATTCTTAAAACTTATTAGCTTCTTCTATTCTCTAATTATATTAACCTAGTAAGTATTTATTAATATCCTATTAATAAAGAGAATAAACCCTAGGAATTTTACTAATTCCTTATAGAAAAAGCACTTAGAGAGTTTTATATATAACTTTACTAACCTTATATATTCTAGGACTTACTTAATATATTTAGTATACTTCTTCTTTATCTTAGAGAAGATTAAGATATTATCTAAATATATTATATAAATAATATTAACTAGCCTATAAAGTGCCTTATAGATATAGCTTTAAAAAGTAGCTAGGGCATTAGTTAACCTAAAAGATATTATAAGGTACTTATAGTGCCTATAATATATATAAAAAGCTATCTTTTACTTATTACTCTCTTTAATATAAATTTAGTAGTATATATCCTTAATATTAATCTTTAAAAAGAAATAGGCCTCTTAGTATTAATTAAGAATCTCTAAAATTAGGGGAGAGTATAGTAATTCTTTTATATTACCTTATTAAGTCCTTAATAGTTTATATATAGCTAAAGTATCCTATCCTTCTTTAGTATAAATAGGATAGGCATACTTACTAGGCTCTTTAAGGGTTTTATTTAGCCTTTCCTTAGGTTATTATTAATATATTTCTAGAGCTCTTTAAGTTTACTTTAGGAAAGAGAGTAAATTAGTCTATATAAGGGTATAGCTCCTAGTATAAGATTAATTATATAGTTAGTTAACTTCTTAGATAAGAGACTCCTTACCTTATCTAATATAAATATATCTTTAAACTTATATAGCTTCTTAGGGATATTTTTAATAGTTTTATATGCTTTTGCTTTCTCTTTATCTTTAAGAGGGATAAACTTATCTTCTATTATACTTATAATAGTATATATAATTATCTTATTACATATTACCTTTATAAACTTATAAGGAGTTAGTAGTAAAAAGGCTACCTTTCTTTTCTTAAATTACTATTCTTATAAGTATAAGTAAAGGTATATATATTCTTCTATAAGTATATATATCCTAATTAATATAAGGCTTCCTTTTACTCTTAGGTTCTTATTAATAGCTATATATAGTAGTTTAAGGTCCTTCTTTTTACCTCTTAAGTCTTAGATTATAATAAGTACCTTATAAATACTATATTAAGGAACTATAAGAGACTTTATTACCTTTAGGATAAGCGCTATAGCCTTAGCCTAATTAAGCTTATAAGTCTATATAAACTAAGCGCTAATAATATTAATCTTAGTGTAACTATTAAAATTTACTACTATTTTAATGTTTTCTTACCTATAAATAATAACTAGTGTGTGAAATTAGTGTCCTACTAGTACCCTAGTGTCTAAGGTAAAGGTAAGGGTATTTACTTTTACCTCTAGGAGTTTCCCTAACCTTCTTACTAGTCTTTCCTTAGCTTATTATAATTATAAAAAGATACTTTATACTACTATAATTATAGCACTATTTTCTTCCTTATAGCCTATTATTATTTAGGTAAGTAGCTAGGGTCTTTTCTTTATCCTTATCCTTATCTTTTTAGTCCTTATTTAGCTAATAGCCTTATAAAGAGTTATATCTTTAATATTAAGGGGCCTTATATAAGCCTTTCTCTTCTAAATTACTTAGCTTTTGCTTATTCTTTAATATTACCTCCTAGAACTATTAGCTAAGTTATATAATCTCTTCTTATATTAACCTAGTAATATTTATATATAAGTTAATATAGTCTTATAAGTTAGGAAGTAATTTTATAAAGAATATAAAAGCATAGGTTTTTTCTAGGGCTTATTCTAGGTATTTCTCTAGTAAATCTAAGTAAATGCTAAACTTAATAAGACTTTAGCCCTCTTTTTACTTTATGTTTTCTAGCTATATAGCTATTTATATATTATAGCTTATAAAGTCCTTAAGTAATATAAGGGTCTAGTCCTAGAACTTATTCTAGTTATTCTTAGGGTAATCCTAACTATTAGCTAGTTATTCTTTAATATATTAGTCCTATCTAGCCTAATAGTTTATATATATATAATTAAGTATAAAGAGAATCTTTTAGTTATCTTAGTAATATTTCTTCTTTGCCCCCTTAAAGGCATAGTTAAGGTTATTAAGCTATATCTTATACTTCTATAGGTTTATAAAGTATTAGAGTTTTATAATATTTTAGACCTTAATTTCTTAGTTACTAAGGCTTAAGGAGAAACTAGCCTTTTAGCCCCTTTTTACTAGTTTTTCTTCTCTATAAGATTATATTAAGTTAGTAAGCTTCTATTCTTACTCCTATAGTTCCTTAAGTTACTTAAGCTAAGTAATTTGCTTTCTAACTACTATCTCTTTTACCCTTATAGTAAAGGGTATAGCTTTAGATAAGGTTATAAAATATAGTATATCCCTAGATATAGTATTACTATTATTTAGCTAATCCTAAGTAGTATATAGTATTATTCTAGTAAATTAGGTTATTCTCCCCCTTATATTACTCTTAGGTAACTAGTAAAAGAAGCTTTAGAATTATAAAAATAAAAGGATAGCTAGGTAAGAGGTATAGGGGCACTTATATATTAACTAAAGCTTACTAAGTCTAAGTGTGTTATATATATAAGTTACTAGCTTATAGCTAGCAGCTTACTAGTATTACGTAGACCTAGCCCTAGGGCGTGGTGTGCCTGCCTGGTGTGCGCTAGCGCATAGGTGTTGTGAGTGGGGCCTCACATTAATATCTTTAGTACTAAAAAGAAAACCCTCTAAAGGCTATATTTACTAATTATTAGTATAGATAATTATCCTATAGTAGAGGAAGCTATTATAGAAAAAGCCCTAGGCCTAGCTCTAAGCGCTACTTTATATATAGTAAGAGTAACTACTAGTTCTCTAATTACTTTACTAAAGAATATTAGAAAGAAAAAAACTACTAGTAAGCTAGTAAAATATATTATATAGCCTTTATAAAGAAGAGATTTTAGGCGTTCCTTACCTCCTATAAAGGGCAAGATAATAATAAACCTAATAATAACTTTAGTTAGAATTAGGAACTATATCTTATAGCTTATATAAGGGCCTAGGATAATAATAATAATAAGGTAAAGGAGCTACTATTAATAGTATATCTAAGTATTATATAATTCTTTTACTTTAGATAATAAACTAACTATAATATTACTAATGTTAATATCCTTATAACCCTAAATAATTAAGCCTTTTAATATATATTCCTTAAGTAAGAGCTTTATAAGCTATAAGAGTGTAATAAAGGCTTATTTTACTATATCTCTAAAGAATACTATTCTAAAGAAGTCTTTAGAGGTATTATACCTAATACTAGTGCTATAAGAAAATTAAGTGTAAGAGAGGTATAAGTAAAAGCTTTACTAAGATTAATACCTTTATTAAAGGTAATTCCTTATAAACCTTAAATTATTATATTTAGTGCTAGATTAGTAGTTACAAAAGGCATTATCTATGTACTTATAAAGCTTAAAGAGCTTAAATTCTATGTCCTTAATATAGCTACTCCCTTTCTTTTCTTAATTACTAACAGAGCATTGCACTACAATGTGTATTGTAGTGTAGTTTTTGTAGTGTAGTGTAGTAACTACACTACAAACTACACTACACTATAAACTACACTAACTACAAATACTACATTTGTAGTGTTAGTAAAAATATTTATCTTAGCTTATAATAGCTTATAATAGCTTATAGTAACTTATAGTAACTTATAATAGCTTATAATAGCTTATAATAGCTTATAGTAGCTTATAATAGCTTATAATAGCTTATAATAGCTTACAATAGCTTACAATAGCTTATCTTAGCTTATCTTAGCTTATCTTAGCTTATCTTAGCTTATCTTAGCTTATCTTAGCTTATCTTAGCTTATCTTAGCTTATCTTAGCTTATCTTAGCTTATCTTAGCTTATAAGTATATTACTTATATAAGTTAAAATATTATTAGTGTTAAAGTTTAATTAAAAATAAATAAGTAATAAATAAATTAAATCTAAGTATAAGTATTTATAAGTAAATTACTATAGGAAAAGCTAGACTTTTTAATTATTTAGTATTTTAAGGTTTTTTAAAGTATTAATAAAATAAAATACTTTTCTCTTTTATATTTTTTAATATTATAATAATACTAATTATAATAATTATAGTATATAAAATAAAAGTATATTTTATTATTTTATTTTAAAAATAAGTTAAAATTATTTTAATAGCTTAATTTAGTTATATAGCTTAGTTTAAATAATATAATTAGTTATATATAAATACTTTATAAATATTACTATTTTTTATTCTTTTTATATATATTATACTAAGAAAATATATAAAGTTCTTATATATAACTTCTTAAAGCTTTATAATTATAAAGCAAAAAGTAATATTTAAATAGTAAATAAATAGTTTAAGCTTTTTTAAGTTTTTATCTTATTAATAATAATATATAAGTACTAAGTATATATATTATTAACTTCTAGTTATTAATTTTAAATTCCTAATTAATTTAACTATATTAGTTTAAAGTATTATTTTAATTTAAAGTTATAAAAGTAATTATAAAAATAGAAAATAATTTTAGTAATAGTAAATAAAATTATAGTAAGGTTTTTCTTAAAGTTATATTAGTAAAGAAAAGTATTAAGAATAATAGCCTTATAAAAACTTATAATAGTACTTATAACCCTAGTTATAATAAAATCTATAAAAGGTTATAATCTTATAACTTAAATAACTAATTTAATAAAATAGCTAATAATATAAGTATAAAATTAATAGCTTTCTTCTAATTAGTATATTAATACTACTATATAAAAAGACCCACTTTTTATTTACCTAACACTATATTTGTAGTTTTTGTAGTATAGTGTAGTTAGTGTAGTTAGTAAAAACACTAACTACAAGAAAAAAAAACTACACTACACTAAATACTAGCTAAAAAAACTACACTACAACTACAAAATTTTCCTAAAAACTACACTAACTACACTACAAACAATGCTCTGATTACTAATATAGATAAGATATAGGTTAAGATTAATAACCTTATAAATATACTTATTTAAGGTAGTAAGACTATGCCTATAGTATAATAATAAGGTTATCCTTAGTGGTTACTAAAGGTAAAAGAAATAGTTACCTTCTATCTCTTAAAGGGAAATATCTATTAATTATATTATTAACTTAGTTACCTTTCTATTTAATAACTTATAAAGGTCCTTTAATAAGCTAGTTATAAAATTAAACGCTAGGTAATTAAGAAATTAACTAAAGTCTACTACTATTACTAGATGTATAGTAAGGCCCCTAGTTGATTTAAATTTATAATTAAAGATAACCACGAATTTAACTATAAGATTATTATTAATATTATATAAATTAATAGTTAACTAGTGCTTTATATTATTAATTTAGTAACTTTATTCTAAGTAGCCTAATTCCTTAATCTAAAAAAGCAGAAGGCTTAAGATATCTAGGACGCTATCTAAGAGTACTAGATTAATACCTATCTAGGACCTCTAGAATAAATAATCTATAATGCTAGTAATAACTTTGCTTTTACTAAATTTAAATATTATACTTAATTAATATTAATTAAGACTAATAAGATACTAATTAAAGCTTATATTAGTATTGTTGGATCCTTCGGATCTTTATTGGCTTAATCGTGGCCAAAGACTAGACTAATAGTGGGTCTGGCGCGATGCACGCAATATGATTAGCTGCATTAATTTACTACCCCCTTTTCCGCCTTACTTACAGGTTTCACTCACTTTTCTATTATCTAGACTTTCCCTCTCTTCTCTCTCTTTCCTAGCTAGCTATCTATCTATTATTAACTTTAATATTACGGAATTATCTTACTTACATAGGCACCTTAGTGTAACTAATACTAATTAGTAGTTAACTTTATAACTATAGATAAGTTAAGTATTATAAGAAGAGATATTTCTGTAAATACTATAGCTACTACCCCTTGTAATGCTAGATTAATGGTTATTATAGTAGAGAGGTATAACTACATAAGTATGCTAAAGGGAGAGACTAAAATCCTAGTTATGGGCTTATTAGGCTTCTAAGGAATTAATTTATTAACCCTTAGGCTTATAGGATATAACTTTATTATATCTATCCGGGATATTATTATTAATCATTAATTTTATTGTCTATTATAAGAAAACTAACTAACTAACTAAATCTATTACCGCAAGGCATTTATTTTAAACCTAATATTAAATAACCTTAGCTAAGCTAGCTAAATTACCTATAACTTCTCTAATATATTACCTTCTTCTAATAGACCTTTAATCCCTCTCTATAAGTATTTACTACTTATTTCTTACCCCCTTTACTCTTAGTGTTATTTGCCTTATGCTTATTAGTAAGAGAGATTATCTCTTTCTCTCTTTTTATATAAAATAGGAAGTAGTAATTCTATTACTTCTATGTTATTTTTACTAGTGCTTTTCTAGTTACTTTTAGTAATTCTATTACTTTACTTAACCCTAATTTAATTTGTTTTTATTACTACTTTTGCTACTTTTTCCACTGTTTTTCCTATCTTTACAGTTTTCTGTGTTTTTATGATTTTCTAGCTTTATTAGAGTAATAACGCTCCTAAAGTGCGAAAGAAAACCCTAGTAATAGGTAAATATATAAGCTTAATTAGTAGCAAAAGAATAACACCTTAGATCTTCTTTTATAGCCTAGATATTATAAGATAGTAGAATTAAAATCTAGACCTTCTACAAGAGGAAGGGTTACTACTAGTAATAGCAAGGCTTAAATAATTCCTCTTAAAAGACTACAAGAGAGTGAATTACTAGCATATCTATAATAGCTTATAAATAACCTTATAAAAAACTAGAAAGAGCCTATTAAACTAGACTTAGAGACTACTACATAACCTAAACTTAATAACTAGATTATAAGGTTTATTAACCTTAGTAAGCATTAAGGCTAGAGAGATAATAATCTCTAGGAGTTATTTTAAGAAGACTTTAAAGGCTAGTCTAAAGACACCTTTAAAAGAGTAAATAAGGATATTATTAGAGAGCTATAAAATTTCTTATGAGATTATAGCGTTCTTATTAAACAAGGCCTAGGATATTTAATCCTAGTATCTCTTAAAGAGGTACTTCACTAAACCTTAATACCTCTTTAGTTATAGGAGAAATTATAATCTTCTAAACCTCTAAAGCCTTAGCCCTAAACCTAATTACTTACCCTAGAAATCCACTTTCCTTAGCCCTAATAATTCCCTAAACCTTCCTAAAAGCCCTTATAATAATCCTAATTAAATTAATTGCTTTATCCTAATAATTATTATTTATAACAACCTATAGACTATTATTTATAATAAATTATGCCTTTATAATAATTCCCCTCTAAAGATTAGATTATAAAGAAAATCTTAGAGCTTATAAAGATATATAAGGATAGTGACTACTATAGTAGGAAGCTATATAACTTCCTAATACTAAAGATTACGCTTTTTAAGAATAAGTATAATAGGATTAACCTCCCTTAAACGCATTATTAGAAGGCCTTTCCTATTATATTAATAAGTAATGCTAAATAGTATTACCTTAATTACCTCTTTAGGAATAACTACTTCTATAAAGAGATAATTACTTGTATTTATTAATGCTTTAAAACGGAAAGTAACTAATAATTCTATTATTATAAGTAAAGTAGTATAATATTAAAAAACATAATTAATAAGAACCCTAATAAAAGTAAGCTTAAGTACCTTAAGATTATGTTATTAAACCTTAAGAAAATCCATAGAGGGCTATACCCTTCTAACATAGTAAATACTAAGCTTTACAAGTAGGCATTAAATGCTATAGCTAGTGTACCTAAATATTAGATAGTTAAATACATATACTCCCTAGGCTTTAAAAGTCTTGCTAGAGACCTTCGCAAAGTAATTACTATTATGAAATTAAATAAGAAAACCTCTTAATACCTTTAGTACTAATAAGAAAACCCTCTAGAGGCTATATTTACTAATTATTAGTATAGATAATAATCCTATAGCAAAGGAAGTTATTATAGAAAAAGCCCTAGGCTAAGCCCTAAGCGCTGCTTTATATATAGTAAGAGTAGCTACTAGTTCTCTAACTACTTTACTAAAGAATATTAGAAAGAGAAGGACTACTAGTAAGCTAGTAAAATATATTATATAACCCCTATAGAGAAGGGATTTTAGGTATTCCTTGCCTCCTATAAAGGGCAAGATAATAATAAACCTAATAATAACTCTAGTTAGAATTAGGAACTATATCTTATGGCTTACATAAAGGCCTAGGATAATAATAATAATAAGGTAGAGGAGCTACTATTAATAGTATATCTAAGTATTACATAATTCTTCTGCTTTAGATAATAGACTAACTATAACACTGCTAATGTTAATATCCTTATAACCCTAAATAATTAAGCCTTTTAACACGTATTCCTTAAGCAAGAGCTTTATAAGCTATAAGAGTATAATAAAGGCTTATTCTACTATGTCTCTAAAGAACGCTATTCCAAAGAAGTCTTTAGAGGTATTATGCCTGATACTAGCGCTATAGGAAAATTAAGTGTAGGAGAGGTATAATGTGAGGCCCTACTCACAACACCTGTGCGCTAGCGCACACTAGGCGGGCACACCACGCCCTAGGGCTAGGTTTACGTAACACTAGCAAGCCACTAGCTATAAGCTAGTAACTTACATATATAACACACTTAGACCTAGTAAGCTTTAGTTAATATATAAATACCCTTATACCTCTTACCTAGCTATCCCTTTATTCTTATAATTCTAAAGCTTCTCCTACTAGCTACCTAAGAGTAATATAAGGGGGAGAATAACCTAATCTACTAGAATAATACTATATACTACTTAGGATTAGCTAAATAATAGTAATACTATATTTAGGGATATATTATATTCTATAACCTTATTTAAAGCTATACCCTTTACTATAAGGGTAAAAAAGATAGTAATTAAAGAGTAAATTACTTAGCTTAAGTAACTTAAGGAACTATAGGAGTAAGAATAGGAGCTTACTAACTTAATATAATCTTATAAAGAAGGAGGACTAGCGAAAAGGGGCTAAAAGGCTAGTTTCTCCTTAAGCCTTAGTAGCTAAGAAATTAAGGTCTAAAATATTATAGAACTCTAATACCCTATAAACCTATAGAAGCATAAGATATAGCTTAATAACCTTAACTATGCCTTTAAGGGGGTAAAGAAGAAATATTACTAAGATAACTAAAAGATTCTCTTTATACTTAATTATATATATATAAACTATTAGGCTAGATAGGACTAATATATTAAAGAATAACTAGCTAATAGTTAGGATTACCTTAAGGATAACTAGGATAAGTTCTAGAACTAGACCCTTACGCTGCTTAAGGACTCTATAAGCTATAATATATAAATAGCTATATAGCTAGAAAATATAAAGTAAAAAGAGAGCTAAAGTCTTATTAAGTTTAGTATTTACTTAGATTTACTAGAGAAATACCTAGAATAAGCCCTAGAAAAAACCTATACTCTTATGTTCTTTATAAAATTACTTCCTAACATATAAGACTATATTAACTTATATATAAATATTACTAGGTTAATATAAGAAGAGGTTATATAACTTAGCTAATAGTTCTAGGAGGTAATATTAAAAAATAAGTAAAAGCTAAGTAATTTAGAAGAGAAAGGCCTATATAAGGCACCTTAATATTAAAGACGTAACTCTTTATAAGGCTACTAGCTAAATAAGGACTAAAAAGATAAGGATAAGGATAAAGAAAAAACCCTAGCTACTTACTTAAATAATAATAAGCTATAAGAAAGAAAATAATGCTATAATTATAGTAGTATAAAGTATTTTTTCTATAATTATAATAAGCTAAAGAAAGACTAGTAAGAAGGTTAGGGAAACTCCTAGAGGTAAAAGTAAATACCCTTACCTTTACCTTAGATACTAGGGTACTAGTAGGATACTAATTCTATATACTAGTTACTATTTATAGGTAAAAAGATATTAAAATAGTAGCGGATTTTAATAGTTACGCTAAGATTAATATTATTAATACCTAGTTTATATAAACCTATAAGCTTAATTAGGCTAAGGCTATAGCGCTTATCCTAAAGGTAGTAGGGTCTCTTATAGTTCCCTAATATAGTATTTATAAGGTACTTATTATAATCTAAGACTTAAGGGGTAAAAAGAAAGACCTTAAACTACTATATATAGCTATTAATAAGGACCTAAGAGTAAAGGGAAGCCCTATATTAATTAGGATATATATACTTACGGAAGAACGCGTATACCTTTGCTTATACTTATAAGAATAGTGGTTTAAGAAAAGAAAGGTAGCCTTTTTACTACTAACTCCTTATAAGTTTATAAAGGTAATACATAATAAGATAATTATATATACTATTATAGGTATAATAGAAAATAAGTTTATCTCTCTTAAAGATAAAGAGAAGGCAAAAGCATATAGAACTATTAAAGATATCCCTAAGGAGTTATATAAGTTTAAAAATATATTTATATTAGATAAGGTAAGGAGTCTCCTATTTAAGAAGTTAACTAACTATATAATTAATTTTATACTAGGAGCTACACCCCTATATAAACTAATTTACTCTCTTTCCTAAAGTAAACTTAAAGAGCTCTAGGAATATATTAATAATAACCTAAGGAAAGGCTAGATAAGACTTTTAAAAAGCCTAGCAGGCATACCTATCTTATTTATGCTAAAGAAGGATAGGATGCTTTAGCTATGCGTGGACTATTAAGGACTTAATAAGGTAATATAAAAGAATTACTACGCTTTCCCCCTAATTTTAGAGATCCTTAATTAGTGCTAAGAGGCCTATTTCTTTTTAAAAATTAATATTAAGAATATATACTACTAAATTTATATTAAAGAGAGTAATAAGTAAAAGATAGCTTTTTACATGCGTTATAGGCACTATAAGTACCTTATAATGCCTTTTAGATTAACTAATACCCTAGTTACTTTTTAAAGTTATATTTATAAGGCGCTTTATAAGCTAGTTAATACTATTTATATAGTATATCTAAATAATATCTTAATTTTCTTTAAGATAAAGGAGGAGTATACTAAATATATTAAGTAAGTCCTAGAACGTATAAGGTTAGTAAAGTTATATATAAAACCCTCTAAGTGCTCTTTCTATAAGGAATTAGTAAAATTCCTAGGGTTTATTCTCTTTATTAATAGGATATTAATAGATACTTGCTAGGTTAATATAATTAGAGAATAGAAGAAGCTAATAAGTTTTAAGGATATATAATTATTTCTTAGATTTTATAACTTTTACTAATAGTTTATTTATAAATACTCTAGGATTATAGTACCTCTTTATGTTTTAATAAAGGGTAGTTAAAATAGCATCTAGACTAGGAGGTTTATATTTAAGGAAAAGGAATAGCTAGCGTTTAACTAGCTAAAAGATGCCTTTTAGCAAGCGCCTTTACTCTAATATTATAACCTAAGTTAAGTAGTGCGTATTAAGATAAATACCTTGATTTTTGTAATAGTAGGAATCCTATCTTAGTAGGATAATAAGGGCTATTAGCATCTAGTAGCCTTTTAGTTAAGGAAGTTTATAGACGCTAAATATAACTATAGTATAGCTAAGAGTTACTTGCTATAGTAAAGTTATTTAAACACTAGTAATACTATATTAAAGGCATAGAGATACTTATAAAGGTTTTATTAGACTATTATAACTTATAGACCTTTATAAGGTAGTAAAAGCTAAATAGAAGGTAGGCATAATAGTGTATATTCCTCTACCCTTTTTATTTTATAATTAAGTATAGACTAAGGAAAAGCAACCCTATAGATATACTATTAAGAAGGTCTAATTATAAGGGTAAACCTATGTTAAATAAAGCGCTCTTACTAGAGCTTTAAAGGAAGATAGTAGTTACTTATATAGTAAAAAAAGAAGTACTAATATATTAAAGAAGTTATAGTGTAGCGCTAGTCTTAGAGCTTACTAAGTTAATAGTAGCCTAGGTGGAAGGCTAGTTAGCTACTGTGAATCTAGTAATAGGTTAGCTAAATAAGGGTGATTTTAAGGAGAAGGTAGTGTGTATCTAAGATATTAGCATAATATAAGAGATTTAGGGGGCTATTATATTACTAAATCCTTACTAATCCGTGGCAAATAAACTATTAGTATAACTACTATAGAAAGCATAAGACTAAGATTTAAATCTATAAAAACATAAAGGTAAGGTTAACTCCTAAGTAAAAGGGAAGGGAAAAGCTAGTCTATAGTTATATAGTATAAGGGGTCTCCTAATATATAAAGACTAGGTAGTTATTCCATAGGAGCCTATCTTATAATAGGAGCTTCTATAGCTATACTATAATAATCTACTAGTAGGTTACTTTAGGACTAAATACACTTTTAAGCTACTAAAATATTACTATTAGTGGCTAGTAATAAGTAAAGCTATTTTAGACTATATATCTAGCTATAGAGTATGCTAGCGCGTAGTAACTAGAAGGCACTACCTATATAGAAGCCTTAAATTACTGCTAATACTAAGGTAACTATAGGCGGAGATTTTAATAGATTTTATTATAGGATTACTACTAGTATAGCTAGGTAACTAAGAAACTAATATAATCCTAGTAATTATAGACTAATTTACTAAGTACTTTATTTTCCTTGCTATAAAGACTATAATTAACATAGCTAAATTAGTAAAGTTATTTTATAAGGAAATTAAGCTTTAATTTAGGCTACTAAAGGGTATTATATCTAACAGAGAATTAGTATTTATAAGCTAATTCTAGTTAGATATATGTTACTTATTATGCGTAAAGCGAAGGCTTTTAATAGTATTTTACCCCTAAACTAATAGGTAAATAAAGAGAATAAACTAAGTGCTTAAATATTACCTATAATACTTTATTAAAGAAAACTAATAGCTATAGCTAAAGCTACTCCTAATAGCTTAATTTATATATAATAATACTATTAATAGGATAATAAGTTACTTCCTTAACTACACCTTTATAGGCTATTTACCTAAGTTTTATCTAGCTCTTAAGGATAAAAGTAAGGAAGGGAAGGTCCTAGAAGCCTATATATATATCTAGAAGCTATATAAGGTTAGGGAGAAACTAGTATATAACTAGGTAAAAGCTACTAAAGTATAGGTAAAGTACTATAACTAATAATACTAGCTATTAACCTTAAAAGAGAAGACTTAGTATTACTATTAGCAAAGAATATTAGACTTAAGGATATAAAATAAAAGCTAAACCTAAGATTTATTAGGCTATTTTAAATACTTAATACTATAAGCAAATAAGTATACTAACTAGCATTACCTAATAAGTATAGTTAACTATATAATATATTCTATATTAGCCTATTAAAGCTATAGAATTACTAGGAAAATACTATAGATAAAGAAATACTAATACTAGACCTTAAAGATAAAGATAATAAATTTAAAGTTAAAGAAGTTAAGGATTATAGAAAGACTTATAAAAGTAATAAATACCTAGTAAAGTAAAAGGGTTAGCTAAGTAAATATAATTAATAGGTAGTAGTAGAAGATATAGAAAGCGCTTAACACGTAATTTAGGCTTTTTATTAAATTAAAATAAGGAGAAAGTGTAGTAAGATATAAGTAAGTTATAGGTAATAAGGGATAAGGTAATTACAAAAAAGGCCTAGCCTTGTTAGCTACTATTACACTCTAATTAAAAACCTTATTAGACTATCTACTAAATAATAAAAGAAAAGATCCTTATAAGGAGGGGAGTTTTAAGGGAAACCCTTCTATAGTTACCCCCTTATGTGTTAAAATAACACTATTATAGAGGAGGTACTTAGTGCCCTTACTCTTATTCTTATAAACTACTAACTTTATTACCTAGAAAAACTAGTGTTTTACTACCCCTAGGGTATAAATCCTAGGTTATAATAGTATAGCTATAAAGTTATTTTTGCCTTCTAGGAGTTATAATATATAGTGTAATTTAGCTATAAAAAGTTAGTAAATATATAGTAAAGGAGGAGTAATAACTTACTATCCCTAGGATAGGGGTAGGAAATATAGTAACTAAAAGTTACTAGTGTAAAATAATATACTAATTATATATAGCTAAAGCAGCCTACCTAGAGAGTAAGTAAAGGTCTAGAGAATACATAGTAAGACATACCTAATAGACCTTAGTAGCCCTAGTTAAACCAAAGGAAATATAATAAGCTATATTAGCATAATTAAACCCTAAAATAAGGTTTAGATAATAGGTACTAAAATAGTAGTAAGTTACTTCTAAAAATATATAATTATTAGGATTATTAGGGACTTAATTACTTAGGGTATTTATTAAAGTTTTTACCTAATTAAGAATAGTAAGAAAATTAAGGAAATCCCCTTATATAGTTAGTATTACCTAGAGAGATATAGGTAATTAGGGACTAAAAATACAGAGAAAGTAATGTACTTACTATTTTATAAGTATTACTATATTTAATATATTAGATATAATATTTTAAGTTCTTCCCTTTAATAATAATAGTTTATGCGCTAGGGAATTAATAGTTAATCTAAGGGATATTAGGCTTAGCTAGAGGATTCTTCTTAAAGTCTGTGTAACCTATGCGTAGATAATATATATAGCTATATCCCTTTAAATAGATATTAGGGATAGTAATAACGCTCTCCTTATCTAATTCTATAGTAAAAATATAGGGAGTAGTAAATATAGAATTATAGTAACTAATAATATAATAGTATTTAGGAAAAGTTTGCTATAGATAAGGAAGGGAAAAGTTAGTAATATAATAAGAAGTTATAGGTAAACTTATACTTAAGTGCTAAGTATTATTTATTATTATTTTAATATTATTACTACTTAGTAAATAGCTAGATACTACTTACTAAAAGCTATTTAGAAGCCTAGCTAAAAGTAAGGGGATAATTATAAGGCCTTACTTATAATACCTATACGCTAGCACATACTAGGCGGGCACACCACGCCCTAGGGCTAGGTCTACGTAACACTAGCAAGCTGCTAGCTATAAGCTAGTGACTTGCACGCATAATACACTTAGACCTAGCAAGCTTTAGTTAATATACGAGTGCCCCTATACCTCTTGCCTAGCTATCCCTTTGTTCTCACATATAAGTAAAAGCTTTACTAAGATTAATGCCTTTATTAAAGGTAATCCCCTACGAACCTTAAATTATTATATTTAGTGCTAGATTAGTAGTTATAAAAGGTATTATCTGTGTACTTACAAAACTTAGAAAGCTTAAATTCTATATCCTTAACATAGCTACTCCCTTCCTTTTCTTAATTACTAATATAAATAAGATGTAGGTTAAGATTAATAACCTTGCGAATGTACTTATTTAAGGCAATAAGACTATGCCTATAGTATAATAATAGGGTTATCCTTAGTGGTTACTAGAGGCGAAAGAAACAGTTACCTTCTATCTCTTAGAGGGAGATATCTGTTAATTACATTATTAGCTTAGTTACCCTTCTATTTAATAACTTATAAAGGTCCTTTAACGAGCTAGTTATAAAGTTAAACGCTAGGTAATTAAGAAATTAACTAAAGTCTGCTACTATTACTAGATACATGGCAAGGCCCCTAGTTAATTTAAATTCATAATTAAAGATAACTACGAATTTAACTACAAGATCATTATTAATATTATGTAAATTGACGGTTAACTAGTGCTTTATATTGTTAATTTAGCGACTTCGTTCTAAGTAGCCTAATTCCTTAATCTAAAAAAGTAGAAAGCTTAAGATATCTAGGATGCCATCTAAGAATGCTAGATTAATACCTATCTAGGACCTCTAGAATAGATAGTCTATGATACTAGTAATAACTTCGCTTTTGCTAAATTTAAATATTATTCTTAATTAATATTAATTAAGACTAATAAGATGCTAATTAAAGCTTATAATAGCATTAGAAAGGTTAAAAGATATTACAGACCCTTACGCTAGGCTTATAATATTATTACTAACTTAATTAGCATAGAACTAACGCTAAAATAGTGCCTCTAAATAGCTATTAAGGCTATTAATAATTTTATAAGCCCTAAAGGAATTATACTAACCCTACTAGTCTTTAGAGCTTACCTGTGGATAATAGATAAGTTATTACCTAGTGTCTTTGTTATTTAATGCGCTAAAGTAATTTAGAAAGCTACTAATAAGGTCTGCTACTACATAGCTTTATAGCAGGTCTATAATGCCCTTAAAGCCTAGAATAGTCCTAATATAGCGCCTATATATTAGCTACCTTTACAGGCTAATGTATATATATAAAGAGAGAAAGGTAGCTAGTATAGCCCTTATAAGCTAATTACTACTAATAAGGAGACTTATATAGTTAATATGCCTTATAGCCTAGCAAAATTCCACTCTATAGTAGTAAAGCCTTACTATAAAGACTTATATATTATAGAGAGGCTAGAGTAGTAGGAGATAAAGCCTTAAGATATAGAGGAGGCTATAATAATACTACTAACTACTACTACTAAAAAAGAATTAGTAATAGAAAAAGAAGAAGAACTATAGGCACTACTAAAGAGAAAGTAAGGAAAGCTAAGAAAAGCCCTTATAGTTTAATTTATAGGTATAAAGAAGCTAATAGAAAAGGCCTATAATGCCTAGGTAACCCTAAGGGGAAGCTAGTAAGTTAAAGACTTATTACCTTACCCTAAAGGAATAAAAGCAAGGAGAGGCAGAACTTATAATTCTAAAAAGGATATTAGCCTAATTAAACTTTATATACTTATTAATAAAGACTAAGATAAGGCCTTTATTTAAGAGGTTATAGTAAAAGGGATGCTAAGCATAGTGTTTCTTATAGTAAAAGAAGAAGCTAATTAAAACCTTACCCTTTAACTTCGCTAAGAAGGGAAGATTATAACCCTAGGAAAACCCTTTAAGCAGTCTAATTAAGCTAAGATTAATGCCCTACAAGCTCATAATATCTTTAAATTCATTAAATATAACCTAGTAAGGCACAGAGGCTACAGAATCTTTGATTCTTATATAGTTAGAGAGATTAAAGGCAAGGGAATAGCCTTACTATATAAGAAATCTCGCCTTATTATGCAAGGCTATAATAACAAGGGAAAGGAATTTATCTTGATGTAATTACTAATAATATAACGAGCAAGCTAATGACTTATTATAGTTATTGCTCTATTATTAAGAAGAAGAGGTATTTACCTTTGGATTCGCGATATTACGCAAGCATACACTTAATTATATATAATGCTAATAAGACTAATTATTATAAGATAACTAAAATAGATTACATATCTCTTTCTAGAAGAAACTATAATTAAATTAATTAAACCTCTTTATAGGATTATAGAGGCTAGAACCCACTAGTAAGTAATGTACTTCTATTATCACAGAGATAACCTTAATATAATAACTTTAACTTATAATCCTTACTTATTAATTATAGTGCTAAATAATAAGAACCTCTTTAGTATTATAGGAATGCAAACTAATAATACATTAGGCCTAAGTAATAATAATTTCTTCTAAAAAAAAGAGAAAGAGCTCTAGAAGGCTAAGTTTACTACTAAGGAAAAGCAGCGATTAACCACTAGGAATCCCCTTATCTTTAATAGCTATATCTTAACCTAGAACGCTAATAACTTGTTAATTTTAACCTAAAAGGGCTAAAGTTAGAAGATTAAGGAAGTTAATCCTTAATCTCTAATAGCAAAGCAAGATTACGTGGAATAATAAGCCTAAGGAAGCTATATTATAACTATATGCTAACCGGAAGCTTCCTATAATCTATTAATTATAGCTTAATACTAAGAACCCTTTGCTAATAATATTATATATATTAATAAACGCCTTAAATAGTAAATTAAGAATTAGCAGCAAGGACTATAATATATACCTTTAACCCTTAAGGAAGCAAAGCTCTTTGTGTTTATAGATAGATTACTTACTAATAACAAGGATTTAAGCTTATAGATTGAATATATTATTGTGATTAGTAATGAGATAATATAGGATAATAATACTTTATTATAAAAGGTAATATTATTATATATAGCTTAACAAAGAGTAAGCGAGTTATATATAGCATGCTTACCTCTAAATTATATAGTATAGTTTAAGGCATAGATATTACCTACGTAATTTCTATAACTCTTTATTAGATTATAGACTAATTAAAGATACCTTAAATTCCTATAATCCTCTATACTAACTTCTTTTTATTATATAAATACCTTATAAAGCTAGGAATAATAAAAGAGAAGAGACTAATAATTAATATTATAGCCCTTTGTTAATTATATAAAAGGTATAAGATCTACGAGGTAAGGTGGATTAACAAAAACAATAATCTAGCGGATATAATAATAAAGGTATTGCTAAATTTATCTCTTTCCTCTCTAATTAATTTAAATTAATTAATAATTTATATTAAAGAATAGGTAAAGAGACCTATAATATTAGGGGATAGGAGCCTTAATAAGGACTAATAGATTAATTTAATTAACTAATGCCATAATAGCTAATTAGAGTAGCGGATTCCTATTAAGGGATTTACTTATGTATACTTTCCTTTAATTTAATTTTTATTACGTTTTTAGGCTCCTTTAGCCACGGATAAAAAGAGAGACTACTAGTGTTAGATCCTTTAGATTTTTATTAGCTTAATTATAGCTAAAGACTAGACTAATAGTAGGTCTAGCGTAATACACGCAATGTAATTGGCTGTATTAATTCGCCACCCCCTCTTTTGCCTTACTTACAGGTTTCACCCACTTTTCTATTATTTAGACTTTCCCTCTCTTCTCTCTCTTTCCTAGCTAGCTATCTATCTATTATCGACTTTAATATTACGGAATTATCCTACCTGCGCAGGCACCTTGGTGTAACCAACAAGTATTAGAAAGGTTAAAAGATATTATAGACCCTTACGCTAGGCTTATAATATTATTACTAACTTAATTAGCGCGAAACTAATACTAAAATAATGCCTCTAAATAGCTATTAAGGCTATTAATAATTCTATAGGCCCTAAAGGAATTATACTAACCCTACTAGTCTTTAGAGCTTACTTATAAATAATAAATAAGTTACTACCTAGTGTCTTTATTATTTAATATACTAAAGTAATTTAAAAAGCTACTAATAAGGTCTGCTATTATATAGCTTTATAGTAAGTCTATAATACCCTTAGAGCCTAGAATAGTCCTAATATAGCGCTTATATATTAGCTACCTTTATAAGCTAATATATATATATAAAGAGAGAAGGATAGCTAGTATAGCCCTTATAAGCTAATTACTACTAATAAGGAGACTTATATAGTTAATATACCCTATAGCCTAGTGAAATTCTGCTTTATAGTAGTAAAGCCTTACTATAAAGACTTATATATTATAGAGAGGCTAGAGTAGTAGGAAATAAAGCCTTAAGATATAAAGGAGGCTATAATAATATTACTAACTACTACTACTAAAAAGAATTAGTAATAGAAAAAAAAGAAAAACTATAGGTATTACTAAAAAGAAAGTAAGGAAAGCTAAGAAAAGCCCTTATAGTCTAATTTATAAGTATAAAGAAGCTAATAAAAAAGGCCTATAATACCTAGGTAACCCTAAGGGGAAGCTAGTAAGTTAAAGACTTATTACCTTACCCTAAAGGAATAAAAGCAAGGAAAGGCAAAACTTATAATCCTAAAAAGAATATTAGCCTAATTAAACTCTATATACTTATTAATAAAGACTAAGATAAGGCCTTTATTTAAGAGATTATAGCTAGAGAGATACTAAGTATAGTATTCCTTATAGTAAAAGAAGAAGCTAATTAAAACCTTACTCTTTAACTTTACTAAGAAGGGAAGATTATAACCCTAGGAAAACCCTTTAAGTAGTCTAATTAAGCTAAGATTAATACCCTATAAGCTTATAATATCTTTAAATTTATTAAATATAACCTAGTAAAGCATAGAGGCTATAAAATCTTTGATTCTTATATAGTTAAAGAGATTAAAGGTAAGGGAATAGCCTTACTATATAAGAAATCTTGCCTTATTATGCAAGGCTATAATAATAAGGGAAAGGAATTTATCTTAATGTAATTACTAATAATATAATAAGTAAGCTAATAACTTATTATAGCTATTGCTTTATTATTAAGAAAAAGAGGTATTTACCTTTAGATCCGTGATATCACATAAGCATACACTTAATCGTATATAATACTAATAAGACTAATTATTATGAGATTACTAAAACAGATTACATAACTCTTTCTAGAAGGAATTGTAATTAAATTAATTAAACCTCTTTATAGGATTGCAAAGGCTAGAACTTACTAGTAGGTAATGTACTTTTATTATTATAAAGATAACCTTAATATAATAACTTTAACCTATAATCCTTACTTATTAATTATAGCACTAAATAATAAGAATCTCTTTAGTATTATAGGAATGTAAACTAATAATATATTAGGCCTAAGTAATAATAACTTTTTCTAAAAAGAAAAGAAAGAGCTTTAGAGGGCTAAGTTTACTACTAAGGAAAAGTAGTAATTAACTACTAGGAATCCCCTTATTTTTAATAGCTATATCTAAACCTAGAATGCTAATAACTTATTAATTTTAACCTAAAAGGGCTAAAGTTAGAAGATTAAGGAAGTTAATCCTTAATCTCTAATAGTAAAGTAAGATTATATAGAATAATAAGCCTAAGGAAGCTATATTATAACTATATGCTAACTAGAAGCTTCCTATAATCTATTAATTATAGCTTAATACTAAGAACCCTTTGCTAATAATATTATATGCCTTAATAAACGCCTTAAATAGTAAATTAAGAATTAGTAGTAAGGACTATAATATATACCTTTAACCCTTAAGGAAGCAAAGCTCTTTATATTTATAAATAGATTACTTACTAATAACAAGGATTTAAGCTTATAAATTAGATATATTATTATAATTAGTAATAAGATAATATAAGATAATAATACCTTTATTATAAAAGGTAATATTATTATATATAGCTTAACAAAGAGTAAGCAAGTTATACATAGCATGCTTGCCTCTAAATTATATAGTATAGTTTAAGGCGTAGATATTACCTACGTAATTTCTATAACTCTCTATTAGATTATAGACTAATTAAAGATACCTTAAATTCCTATAATTCTCTATACTAACTCCTTTTTATTATATAAATGCCTTATAAAGCTAGGAATAATAAAAGAGAAAAGACTAATAATTAATATTATAGCCCTTTATTAATTATATAAAAGGCATAAGATTTATAAGGTAAGGTAAATTAATAGAAATAATAATCTAGCAAATATAATAATAAAGGCATTACTAAATTTATCCCTTTCCTCTCTAATTAATTTAAATAAATTAATAATTTATATTAAAGGATAAGTAAAGAGGCCTGTAATATTAGGGGATAGGAGCCTTAATAAGGACTAACAGATTAATTTAATTAACTAATGCTATAATAGCTAATTAAAGCAGCAGATTCCTATTAAGGAATTCACTTATATACACTTTCCTTTAATTTGATTTTTATTGCGTTTTTAAGCTCCTTTAGCTATAGATAAAAAGAGAGACTACTAGTATTAAATCCTTCGGATCTTTATTAGCTTAATTATAGCTAAAGACTAGACTAATAGTAGGTCTAGTGTGATATATGTAATATAATTAGCTACATTAATTTACTACCCTCTCTTTTGCCTTACTTATAGGTTTTACTTACTTTTCTATTATCTAGACTTTCCCTCTCTTCTCTCTCTTTCCTATCTAGCTATCTATCTATTATTAACTTTAATATTACGGAATTATCCTACCTGCGCAGGCACCTTAGTGTAACTAACAATAAGGGTAATAAGTAAAAGATAGCTTTCTAATACTACTATAGCCACTTTAAATATCTTGTAATACTATTTAGATTAGTAAACGTGCCAGCTACTTTTTAGGAATATATTAATAACACCCTTAAGGGACTTATAAATAAATTCTATATTATTTACCTTAATAACATCCTAATATATAGTAATAACCCTATAAGATATATAAAGTATATTAAAAGTATACTAAAGTAACTTTAAGATATAAACCTTTATATTAACCTTAAAAAGTACTAATTTTCTATTAGGTAAGTAAAATTCCTAGGTTTTATTATATTTAAAAAGGGCATTAAGATAGAACTATTATAAGTTAAAGCTATTATAACCTAGCTAATACCCTATAGTGTATTTAATATTTAATTATTCCTTAGGTTTATAGGTTTTTACTAATACTTTATAAAATAGTATAGTAAGGTAATAGTCTTATTAATAAACTATTTAAAAGGTATTTAGCTAGTAAAGTTTAAGCTAAAACCTAGTAAACTAGTAGTATTTAAAGAACTTTAAAAGAAGTTTTAAGAGGTACTAATTTTAGTGTATTTTAACTTACTTTACTTACTAAGAGTAAAAATAAATATATCTAGTTATATAATTAAAGCTATACTTATAATATTAGTACTAGGTAGCTAGTACCTAGTAGTGTATTTTTTAAGGAAGTTAACTAATATTAAACTTTACTACTTAATACCTAATACTAAGTTATTAGTAATCTAAGAGGTATTTTAAGCCTAGAGATACTACCTTATGTATTTTTCTTATTAGATTATAGTTATTATAAACTATTTAAATTATAAGTACCTAGCTATAAAGCTAAAGCTAACTAGTAAGTAAGTAATAGTATTAAATAAGCTTTATTTATTTAATTTTAGGATTAAATATTATATAAGTAAGCTAAACCTTATAAATACCTGATTAAGAAAAGTAAATTATATTAGTAAGAAGCGTAAGATAAAGGTATTAACCTTATAGCTACTTAACTTCTTATTTAAATTTAATAATACTAAGTAATAGGAATACTATATAAATAATAATACTATTATAGGTTTTAATATTATATTACTTAGTATAGCTAATATTTTATTATAAAGATACTATAATAGCCTTACTAGTCTCTAGGGTTTTAAGAAGTTATAACTTAATTATATTATTAAGAAACCTAATAACCTAGTAAAGCCTAGTAATAATATATAAACTAGGTTTATTAATTCTAAGTAGTAAGGTTATACCTTATCTATATTTATTAATATTTTTATAAGTCTAGTAAGCCTATAGGTTAGAAGTCTAGCTAGGTTAGTAGCTAGTAAGTAGCGTAAGTGCCCCTTTAAAATATTACTTATTTATAATTTATTTATAAGTCTATAAGCATACTATAAGCTAGCTACTTATAGTAATATTATAGTTAGAATATAAGTAGTCTAGTAAACCTTTTCTAAGTTTGCATATAATACTTATTTTATATATATAAAATTAAAGGCTTTAATTTAGGTTATATTATTTTAAGTATAGTAAGGTAATAACTTTACTATAAGTTATAAGAAGTTACTTAAGAGTAGTAACCTAGAAGTGTTATAAATATAGTCTATTAGGCTCTCTAAGCTATTAATATTTAAAAATTAAGTTTTTATTTTAGCTAGTATAAGAAAGGAAATTTTACTATTTACTTATAATAACTTAGTAGTAAGCTACTAAGGAGTTAGTAAGACTCTTTATTATATTATAAATTAGTATTACTAGCTATTAATAAAGAAAAATACTAAGTTATATATATAAACTTATATAAGCTATTAGACTTTAAAGCTAAGGCACTATAAACCTTATAGTAAGCTAGTAGTATTACTAGTGCTTAATTAGCCTTTTTAAAAATTATTAATAGATTTTATTATAAGGCTACTACTTATAAGAAATATAAATTAGACTTATAATATAATTTTAGTTATTATAAACTATTTTATAAAATATAGTATTTATATCCCTATTTTAATATAACTAACTAGTAATAGGTTAGTTACTATATTTCTAGAATATATTTTTAAGGACTATAGTGCCCTAAAAGGTATTATTATAAACTATAGTTTAATATTTATTAGTAAGTTTTAAATAACCTTTTACTACCTTATTACTACTAAGTAGTAACTAAGTATTATATTTTACTTATAAATAAATAAGTAAATAAAATATTTAAACTAAGTTTTAAAGTATTATTTAAGAGCTTTTACTTACTTTAATTAAACTAACTAGGTAAATAACTTATTAATAGTATAGTTTATATATAATATAAGCGCTTACTTAACTTATAGCTATACCTTAGTAAAGGTACTATAAGGTTATAACCCTAGAGGCTTATAGTAAGTAGTTATAAATATTCTAGTAGTAAATAACTAGGTAAAGACTTAAGTAATTATACTAAGAGATAAATATATAGCAATTAAGTAGCTTTTAAGTAACTTATAAACCTAATATATAAAGTACTATAATAAGAAGTAAACTTTAATAAAGTTTAAAGTAAGTAACTATATTTTATTATTTATAAAGAATATTAACTTATAGTAACTTAGTAAGAAGCTAAGTATAAAGTACCTAGGCCCTTATAAAGTTAAAAAGGTAATTAAAACTTATAAATTAGTATACTAATTAAAGCTATTACTTAGTATATAACTATATAATATTTTTAATATTACTAACCTTAAACTATTTATAAGGGACTTAATTAGTATAAAAGATATATTCTTACTATAAAATAATATTATAAATAATAAATAGGAGTTTAAGGTTAAAAAATTATCTTATATTATTATAATAGAAGATATTGGAAATACCTAGTTAAATAAAAGGCTATAATACTTTAAAGAATTTATAAGTTAAAAGAAGAGATTTTATTATAATAAATATTATTAATAATTATAAGTAGTAACTAAGTAGCTAGTTTATAAATATAAAGGTGTATTTAGTAAAGATTAAATAGTAATAGTAATATATAAAAAAAAACTAGATAATTTCTTAGATAATTTACCTTATAGCTACCTAGCACTATTTACTTTATATTTATATTAGGCCCTAGCCCCTAGTATTATTATTTTTATTCCTAGGCACTAGGTTAGTAATAAGGCCTTAGGTAAGGGATTTATCCTTATTATTAAAGAAATCCCCTTTTATATATATATATATATAAAGCTTACCTAGAAAATCTAATAGCTTAATATAAGTAAGAAGTATAGGCATATATATAATAAGCTATTAGTAAGTTAGTAAGGCTATAAGTAAGAATATTAAGAAACTTACTAAGGGAAGGTTTTATATAATAAAGTATAAGCTATTAGAGATATTAATTTAGACTTCTAAATTAATAGTATTACTTAGTAATAATATAGTAATTCTTTTATTAGTATTAGCCTCTTATATAATCCCTATAGTTAGCCTTACTTATTTAGCCTAGCTATACTTATTAGTGTTTTTATAAATAGAAGTTTATTATAAAGTTTATATTTTACGTATATTAAGCGCTAGTAGTATATTAGTAATAACCTAAGTTATAAAGATAAATATATATATATATTATTAAGAAAGTAAGGATTATTATTAAAAATAATATAACTATTAATATACTTAAAGAGCACTTAGTATAATTTTGTAAAGTAAGTAAAGCACTAGTAATATATTAATATAAGTATAAGTAGTAAAGAAAGGGAAAATATACCTCTAAATAGTCCTTATTATTTTATATATAATAAGTGTATTTTATTAAGTTACTTATATAAGTTAGTAGTAATATATAGTAAGGTAGTAATAAAGTTATACTTAAGAAGTTAGTATACTTAGTTAGAGTAAATTTACCTTTAGTAATGTTATGGACTAGCCCCTAGGCGACTGTAATAGGGCGTTAATATAGTATTAAGAGACTTAAGGAGGAAAAGAGAAAGAAAGAGAGGCAGTCCCTAGTAGTGCCCCTTATACCCTCTTAGCTCCTTATATAAGCCCCTTTTTCCTTACCCTAGCTACCTTTGCTTATCCTCTCCTTATCTGCTATATAAATAATGCTTAGGTAAAGCCTAAGCCCGTATATATGCCCTTACTTATCTATAACTAAAAAAAAAAATTTCCTCTTACTATATCCCTTATTAATAAGCGTGTTATATTGTGGTGCGTGTAATACATTTACCTTGCTAATAGTTTGTTTATTATGTATATTTACCTTACCCCTTACTTACCTATAGGATACCTAATATAAGTATACCTTACTTCTATATATTATGTTATAAAGCGTATAATATATTTACCTTACTAACCTATTATTTATTATAGCGTTTTGCCTTACCCTTACTAGTTTATAAGGTACTTAATATAGGTATAACTACTTATATAAATATCTTACTTATTTGCTTTTTACTATCTTACCTTCTCTTATATAATACTATTTATTTATTATTATAGTTTTATTATACCTTCCTCTTTATTTTATTTATCTCTTCTTCTTAGATAGTTACTTTCTTATTAGATATACCTTATAATCTATCTAACTCTCCCTCTCCCTTAGCTACTCCTATAATACCCTTAGCTTATTTTATTAGTAAGTTTCTTATAGAAAGTAACTCTAATAATAAGTAATATACTACCCCCTAATCTATCTAGCGCCCTTATAGGCTATATATAAAATAGGCTTTTACTACTAGTATTCTAGAATATTACCTACCTAAATCTAAGAAATTATACTCTTTATATTAGAAGTAATATCTTACTTATATTTAGTATACTAGGCTTTTATTTACTAACCTATATCTTTATTATATACTAAAGGATATTAAGGTAAAGATTACTATAAGTATATATATTATTAAACTTAAAGTCCTAAAGACTTTAGAGATAAAAAAAAATACTTATCCTATCTTAAAGATATTACTACCTTATTAATTAGTAAAACTCCCTTCTTACCTAGGCTTAGTTTAACCTAGCTTCTATTTAGTTAGCCCTTAGGGCGTCCCTAGCTATAAATACTACTATAATAAATATAACTAGTCTTAAAGTTACCCCTTTTATTAGTACTAGCCCTTTAGGTAATTATAGTATAGCTTACTTTATATAATAAGTTATAGGTATTTTATTCTAATAAAACTAATAAATTATAGGTAAGTTAAGTATAATATATAAAGAGATATATAAGTAGTTTACTATGCTTCTCTAAGCTTTAATACCTTACTACTAAGATAAAATCTAGTAATATTTTTAAATAACTAGGTTAAGTAATAAATCCCCTTTATATTACTATTAGTAATATTTATACCTTCTCTTTATATTAGGTTTAACTTATAATTATATTCCTAGAGTATTAGAAGCTAGCTATTCTCTAGCTAGAAATAATACTTCCTTTCTCTTAGTTATTTTTCTCTTATATATTACCCTCTTACTAAGTCTCCTATTATACCCTCTCTTACCTATACTTCTTATACTAACCTTATTTATACTATCTAGGTTTTAGGTTATATTTAATATAAACTAGGTAGCTAACTTATTATACTATACTTATTACCTAGTAAAAATAATACTATAGCTATAGTAGTAGCTATATAACTTTAGCTAGAGGTAGTATTCTCCTATTTATCTTCTCTTAGTAATTTAAGTAATAACTTAATAAATAACTATCCTTATTAAGTAGTAGTAATAAAATATAGTAAGTTAGCGCCTTAGGTGCTTATAGAAGTCTTTATAGGTATATAAGTTTTCTAAAATTAATTTAGTTTATTATTAGTTTATATATTACCTTATTTTACCTTAAATTTATTAAGTGCCTATATTTTCTTTATACTTTCTAATAGTTTCTATATTAGCTAGGAGTATCTTACTTACTTAACTAGAATATTTTACTTCCTTCCTTACCTTAGTGTATTCTTAGCTACTAAAATATATTTAACCTAGTATTTTTTAATAAGTTTATTATTATTCTTTACTAGGACTTATTCTAGACCTAGGTATAAGTCTTATAGCTATTAGCTTAGGAGTAGGTTTTTTATTACTTATTTAATAAGGTTTATATAAAAACTAGATAAATACCCTTTAATATATTAAGTTAGACTATAAGAAAGGTTAGTACTTTTATAACTATATACTTTATAGCTACCTAGTTAAGTTTCCTTAAGGGGTAGTTTATTTTAATATTTCTAAGTAATAACTATACCTTATCCTTAACCTAAAAGCATTTTACTAGGTATCTTAATACTAAGGTTATATCCTACTATTATTATTATATATAGGCTATTATAGCTTAGGCTAGAAAAGTGCCCTTCTAAAGGTAACTTAGGAAATAAATAGCTTTACCCTTTAGTATAGTTATAGATATAAGTATATTTAGCTAGGATTAAATTAGCTTTAGGTTATAACTATAAAGTAATCTATTTAGGCTTACCCTAGTAACTAATAAAGTCTTATTATTTAACACTAGTTAATAAGTAGTAAGATATTCTAGCTAGTTATATTATAAGAAGGAGATAGTAATATATAAGATTACCTATACTTCTTAATTTACTTATTTTATACTACTATTAGTCTAGGGGTAGTGTAATATAAAGAGTAGTTAATTTATCCTTACTAGGGAATATAGTATTATCTAGAATTTTCCTAACTAGTCTAAGCCTTAGTTTATAATAATAAACTAAGGGAACCCCCTAAATCTTTACTAAACTATTTTAAAATATTCTATATAATCCTTAGCCTTTATAAAGGTTATAGCCTTAAGCTATATAAACTTTAATAGTTTATTTATAATAACTATAAGGTATTATAGTCTCTTAGGTAATAACGCTAGTAAGTCTATTATAAAATTAATAAAGATTTATAACTAAAACTAGTTAGGGATTAGTAAGGGTTTTAGTAAGCCTTAGTAGTATTACTAGCTCTTATAACTACTAGTATAGTAGTAGTTATAAATAAACCTTATAATATCCTATAATATCCTATCCTAATAAAACTATTACTATAGTATTTAAAATATAGTATTATAGCCTAGGTGTCCTATAACTAATAAGTTATAGCACTACTAGATAAGGGTTATTATAAGAGGCTCCTAGGCTAGGACTTATATATACTCTTAGAACTATAGTGCGCTATAAGTACTTATAAAGTAATTTATAACTTATTCTTTTATTATTACTTCTAGGGGAAACTTCTAAGTACTCTCCTAGATAGCCCTTAACTATATACTATATATAAGGTCTAATATAATAGCCTAATCCTAAAGAGTTTAAAGATACTTACTTATAAAGAAAGCCTCCCTTACTAATAGTAGGAATATATAGAATATATATAAAGCTATATTAAAACTATCCTAGTCCCCTCCTAGTAATAAAGATAGTTATATAATAGTAATTAGTTATAAGACTTATCCCTTTCTTAGAGATATACTATATTAGTCTTATTCCCTTCTAAATAGAGTGTCTAAGTATTAAGCTTATATACTAGGTTTATACTATAAATAAAAGTTAAATAGTATAAGTATATTTACCTATTAGGCCTAGTATTCTAATATTAGCTTTAGTATTATAAAGTATTCTAGGTTTTTATAGTCTATATAAATTATAAATAAGTAAGAGATACCTTATAACTTTACTAACTATACCTTTAAGTATAAGATAATAGCTAAAAGTTCCTTATTATAAATTATATAGTTCTTTTATAATACTATAAGGCTAGTAAAGTAATAGGCTACTAGGTATAGTACGCTATTATACCCTTATTATAAGAGATAATTACTAAGGGCTATACCTAAGTAATTAGCTTTAATTACTATAAGGTAATCTAAGTCCTACTATACTAAGACTAAATATATAATAAAAGTATCTTTTAACCTCTTAAAAGCCTTATTCTTCTCTAGCCCCTAATAAAAAAGGGTATTCTTTTTAGTAAAGTATATAAAAAAGCTACTAGCTTAGAAAAGTTCCTAATAAAGTTATAGTAAAAATTTATAAACCCTAAAAAACTTTAAATCTTTTATAGCTTTATAAGTACTACCTATTCCCTTATAGTTACTACCTTTACTAGGTTAGGATAAATAAAATAGCTTACTATAATAATATATCCTAGGTATTAGACCTCCTTTATAGTAAATACTAACTTATTAATATTAAGATATAGTCCTATAACCCTTAAGCGCCCTAAGATAAGTTAGACCTTTTTTATATAGTCTTTCTTTAACCCCCCTAAATAAACTAGGATATTATTTAAGTAAGCTATTATAAAGTCCCTTAATATATCTCCTAAGGATTTATTAATATAGTATTAGAAAGTTACTAGTGCGCTAGCTAGGCTAAATAAATAAACTAGCTACTTAAATAACCTAAACCTAGTATAAAAGGCTATAAGGTACTCCTTACCCTTAGCTATTTATAATTTATAAAACACTATATAAATATTTACCTTTATAAACTAGTATACCTAGAAAAGGGAGTATAGTATTTCCTTAATTAAGGGAAGTAAGTAATAGTCCTATACTATTATTTTATTAAGTATATAGTAGTCTATATAAAACTACTAACCCCTATTTAATTTCTTAATAAAAAAATAAAGGCTATAGCTAATAAGAAGCTAGTATAAATCTAGCCCTTATCTATAAGGTTTGTAATCTAGTGTTAAACCTTAAGTAACTAGTTTCTTAGTATATTATATAGTAAGCCTTATAGGAGTGCTAGTTTAAACCTATCTAGGTTCTTATATAGCTAAATATAGTAGTTAAGAGACCCCTTATAAGGAGGTAAACTATTAGCCTTAGCCTTATTAAAGAGATTTATAAAGTTTACTAGTTCTTCTAGTAATATAGCTATGTTAAGGCTATCTAGCTTTATCTTAGGCACTATTATCTATAGCACTATAGTTATTTCCTTAAGGCTTATTACTATAAACCTTATTATAGTATCCCTTATTTATTATACCTAACATGCCTTTACTATATATAAGGACCTAATAATCCCTTATACTAGGGGTTACCCCTTATACCTAGTAGCTTTAGAAATATAAAGGCCCTTTACTATACTAATAACTAGTTACTATTTTGCTATATAAATTATAATATTATAGTGCTTTAGCTATAGCATCCTAAATATAATATCCTAGGTAAAGCCTAGGATAATATATAAATATATAGATAATTCCTAACTATTAATATTAATCCTAGCCTAGACTATATAGGTAATAAAGGAGAATTCCTCCTTCTAGCGCTTCCCTTATCTCTTTATTTTTACTATAGTGTAAACCTACCTTTATTTTAGTAGTTATATAAGCTTTAGGCCTAGCTACCTTACTACTAATTTACTTATAGCACTATAGTAATTATAGCTATAGTTAATCTAAATATTAATATAAAAATATATATTAAAAAGTACTAGGATTAAGAAAGGTAATTAGTTTATATATTATTTTATATCTCTATCTATATTTATATACTAGCTATACTTATCTAAATCTATAGCTACTAGCTAGCCTCTTTGCCTTTATATAAGACTTTACTTAAGGGCTACTTATTTTCTAAGGTATTAGTATTAACCTCCTTATTTACACTCTCTATATCTACCTTATATAAGTTAATTTAAACCTTTAGTTAGTAAGGTAAAAGGAAGGTATAATCCTAAATATAATAGTTCTTAGACTTATAATATAAGTAGCACCTTTCCTAGTAGTGTTTAGTTAGTTTTACTTAGGTTACTTACTTAGCCCTTAGCTAATTTATATTTTTCTTTAGGCCCTTATCTTTCTTATCTAGCTTATTCTAATTCCCTTACTATATAGTTATAGTATATATCCTTATTATAGGTATATTACTATTATAATCTATTTATTAGGTTATAGGATAGGTTAGCTAAGGACTATATTAATGCTAGTACTTCTTCTCTAAGGTAAATAATTTAATATTAACTATAATACTATAGTACTAAGTAACTACTATATAGTATTTTATTTAGCTAATTCCTTTACTAACTAATATCTCTCTTATATGCTTATTAAGTATATATTAAAGCTTAGCTAGCTTAATATTCTTAGTCTAATAAAACCCTCCTATAAGGGAGAGTTTTTATTTAAAGTAAATAAAGAATAAGGTAAATACCTCCCTTATCTCTTACTTTATTTAATTAAGCTTTATAAGGGCTATCTCTTACTTATAAGAATTTATATATAATATCTCTAAGTAACTAAGGAAGGCCTTAGGGTTATAGTTACTAGCATAGCCTATCTTAAAGAATAATATAATATAGGCTTAGACCTTAAGTAATAGGTTTTAGTAAATAAATATCTATTAGTCCTTACTAAAACTAATAAAGTCCTTATTTACCTTTAACTTATATTATATTAGGAACTTCTAGGTAGTAAATATAGCCTTATTACTATTATATAAGTTACTTATAGGGATTAGTTTCTAATAGATTTATAATATAAGAGGTAGTAGTATTAGCCCTTAAGGTAAGATTAGGTTTATATTAAAGAATATTAAGTCTATAGGAGTGTTTAGGGGGAAGGTTAGTTAAGTAATTAGTTTAAGGTTTATATATATATATTACTATAGATTCTTAATTACCCTTACTTACTATTATAGTATTAGTTAAAGTATTTTAAACTAGGTAATATAGGTATTTAGTAGTAATATAGCCTTAGATAAGGGAGTGTAAACCCCCTAACTAAGTTAGTTATAAGGTTAAAGCGTGTCTATTAGGTTTATTATTATTTTCTTTATTTTTTAGTAGCTTTCTTTTTTAAACTAAAGGAAGTCTCTTAATTATTATAAACTAGCCCCTAGGTAATTATAATAAGGCATTAATATAGTATTAAGAGACTTAAGAAGAAAAAAAGAAAGGAAAAGAGGCAGTCCCTAGTAGTGCCCCTTATACCCCCTTAGCTCCTTATATAAGCCCCCTTTCCTTTACCTTAGCTACCTTTGCTTATCCTCTCCCTGTCTACTATACGGATAATGCTTAGGCAAAGCCTAAGCCCTTACAAGTAATATACTATAAAATAATACTATTACTATCTTTAAGGGTAATAGCCTATATTACTACTTACTATATATAGTATATATAAGGAATTTTTATACTACTAGTATTACTAGCTATAAGTTAGTAAGGTATATACTAAGGGTTAAGATACTATACTTATATTAAAATTTTTAAAGCTATTTACTTCTTAGGAGATTTTTAAGGAAATATCTAAGGGGTTTTCTTAGCTATTAGAGAATCTAATAAAATAGGAGTATTATAGTACTTAGATATAATTTACTATTAGTAAGTTAGTAATAATATACTATAAGAATATAAGTATAAAAAGTAAAGTAATTAATATTCTAGTATTTAAAAGAAATTAAGTGTTTAAGTAAGATTAAGTATAGATAATAAAATAATACTATAGAATATTAGTAATTACTATAATAGTAACTATAAAGCTACTAAGTTATAAGTAAAGGTAACTTATAATATTAAAGGAGAATATAAAGGAAAAGAATATATAAAAGTAAGGAAAAGTAAGCCTCTTTTATATTAGCCTTAGACCCCTAAGTAATCTATATATTATATATAGCTAATTTAGAAATTATAATATTTATAGTTATAGCTACTACTAGTAAATATATATACTAGCTATAAACTCCTAGTAAGAATAATATAATATCCCTAATATTAGATAAAAGCTTATTTATTTTAAATAGTATATAGTACCTTATCTATTTAACCTAATTATAAAATCTAATATAAGTAGTTTACTTACTTAGTATTAATAAATTATTAGGTAAAGATATATATATTAGAAGTAATAAAGTAATAAGTATATAACTATTTAAAGCTAAAGAGTAAAGAAAGAAATTACCTAAAACCTTATAACTTTTATTTTATTATCCTAAGTAAATATAATAGCTATATACTTATAAAATAACTAGTAATATTAAATACTATTATAAGCTATATATAGTATACTTATATTAGCTAAGTAACTTCTTTTTTAATTAAGAATAATTATATATTAAGGGGTAGTATATTAGGAGTATAAAGGCTAGGGAGTGAGGGATAAGATAGTTATATAATAAAACCCTTAGATAAGCCTTAGGTTATATAAATAACTAAGTAGCTATTAGATAGCTATATATATATAGTAAGGTATTTAAATAAGAACTACTTATAAAGTATATAAGAGGTTAGAGTTTAAGACCTTTATGTACCTACCCCTAAGTAGTAGCTCTCTAGCTATAACTAAGAACCTTAGCCTTCACTCTATTCATATCTTCCTAAACTAGTCGTGACATCCTATAGCTTAATAGCTAGTTTATAGCCCTTTATAGTATTGGTTTCCTTAGATATCTTAATAATATCCTATGTTATTATAATTTATTAAACTTTAACCTATATAGATTTTCCTTACTACTAAGGGTTACCTAATTATAATATTAATAATTATATATAATTAAACCTTATTCTCTTACTAGAATATACTAAATTTTATAATTAATTAGTTAGAATTAACTTAATAAAGGTATTAATTAGAAAGAAGGGTCTTAGTATTATAAATACTAAGTAATTACTACTATATTAGACTAAGTAACTAAGGTTAGAAATAAGGGTATAGATTAAGTTACCTAACCCTATAAGAGGGTGTAAACTATAGTTTAAATAACTAAGTACTTATACTATAGGGTGTGTAATCTACCTATATAAAATATACTATGCATTTACTAAAGGTCCGGAAAAGTAACTAGACAGGTGGGTCCTAGTGTCCAAGATGCCTGCATGCGGTTGAACGCTTGCGGCGGGATTCCAACACTTTCTCTCAACAACCCCGTTGATCCATGATGTGGGCTGGGCGCTGGTCCGCTCCGCTCCATAAAGATGGGTGGACGAGAAAACTCTCCACTTGTAAAACAAACAAGAACTTCACGATGCTCATTGCTTTGTACCGGGTACATGGCGCTGCGGCGTACAGAAGCCTTTCATTCTCGAAATCTCTTCCACTTTTTTCTGTCAGCCCGCAGATTGAAGCACAGACACACGTGCATACATGGGTTGACAGACCGGGATCAGCTACTACGTGGCCAAGCCTCAGTCAGGCAGGCCTGTTGAAGAAACAAGCTCCGCCAGAATATCGTGTCACCGCTGCTCATCAGTGCTCGCCCGCTTTAATTAGTCCCCATCCCATACGGATTACAGGCTACGCATCCTGTTGGATGGCTTGTCGTCGGCTAGAAGGAAAAGTCCATTCTCGGACAACGGCCCCAGCAAAGGCGAACAGTAATCCGTACGGACCGCCATTTTCCCCGCCCGTGCGCGTGCTAAGATCTCATCTCATCGACCGGCTCCGTGTTGCGGTATTTTTCTCGTTTCAGTTTTTCAGGGGTCAGTGGGTGACCTGCGGCCGATCCCGAAAGGAGCAACGAGGCTGGCTAAGGCGAGACATGCCGAACCTGCGGAGACGAGAAGAGAGCTAGTAAGGTTGGGGACTCGAAAGCCTGTAATTGAACATCTGGAGTCAGAGTGAATCGAGATGCACTTCATCTACTCCGTGGGCCGAGTCTGGGGTCTGGACTCGTGGCATTGTGGCGTGTGAGCGGGCAATTCTCAACACGAGGGTGCATCTGATTGATTGATTCATCTACGGAGTATCATGATTTCTCTCTCCTCTCCTCTCCCTCCAGCAATCATTGAGTCTCCGTCCTCCGCATCTACGCCGATGATCGGACAAGGTCCACCGTGGCGCAGTGGAACGATCCGCCAATGCTGTTCACATGCTGGAAAGGACACAGTATCGGCGTCATCCCAAACTTGTCCGTTACCCAAGATGCGAACTGCGTGTCATTGGCCTCGACCATGATCCTGTTCTCGTCCAGACTGAGAGCGTTGAGGAGCAGCCACGGAGAGCACATGAACATGGGGGGCCCGGGGGGCTCCCGTTGCTGCGGCGCGAAGGGATAGGCATGAAGCTCCCAGTCTCGGAAGACGTCGTGGCCTCGCAGGGCCGCTTCGCTGGTCCGCTCGGGATGATATACCAGGAGGCCCTTGCGCAGCGGCAAGATTGTCGCATCGATATGCATGGCATGCTCATCAGTGGTCTCGAGGATTTCGACCGAGTAGCCCCCGGGAACGATTGCTCGAAGGTAGTCTACACCCTTTTGATTCGTAACGTGACTGAGCTGCCCGACGATGGTCTTGCCGAACCGCATAAAGTCAGCTGCGTCGAACGCCGGCCTCGAGTTGTTCACGACCCAGTGGCTGCTGTCGTTGCCGAACCCCTTGATCTTCCCGTCGTCGTATATCGTGTCTTTTCCAATGATCTGCGGCGCTCGGCAGATCCTGGATGTGCCGCCGGCGCCAAGTTCGCTCAGGATATCCGCGTACCCCAGGTTGATCTCGTTACGCCTGCATCCCCATGCGAACGGAGCCTCGATGAGCGTGCTGCCAACTGTCAAGAGCCCGTCTCTTGGCATGGCGCCCGTGTAGCCGCCCTCCTTGAGCCAGTCGACTTTCTTGGGCTGGTAGACCCGGATGCCCTCGCTTTGGAGAATGGCAGCGAGATTGTCGAGCTCCTCCTGTGCTTTGGACAGGATCTCTGCCGGGAACGGGTTGCCCGGCCTGAAGTTGGCGGCATGCTCCGCCGGCATCGTAGCCTCCATCATGTGTGCTGGCTCCGAGGGGAAAGCCGAGTTCTCGGCACGGCCGACAATGACGGCCCTGAGCGGTGACCACTCATTGTCAGCCGAGATGAGTGTCGCGTCTCTTGCGGTCATTGTGATGGTTAGTCGACGGAGGCAAGGACGGGGGAGAAGAGTCGCGATGAGCGAGAACCGTGCAGGACAAAGTTGATGTGAATCGAGAATACAGAGAAGGGGGGGGGAGCTTTTGACCCTTCCTTCTTTGATCGTATTCATATCCACACGTAGGCCGAGTCCGGACCGGCCCCAATGCAAGGATCAAATACCTCCGTTGCCGGGGTGGATTATTGGATATGCAATCATCATTCCCTTTCCATCTTCCTAGAATCTCATGAAGTTGTCATTTCCCTGGGAAAACCGGTGTGGATGCACCTCTTCCGCTCGGGGGTCAGATCAGTTCGCGCAACGTAATTCGTCATTCGTACTTGACCGAGAAATCACACCGAGCAGGAGCCGCACGGAAAAGAAAAAGCGATGACTCAGTCGTGGCCAGCCGCAGCTGTATGCAGTGCAGCTGTATGCAGCTTATTCCCCGAAGCAATCTGCATCGATGATACGTGAGCTTCGTCGGACCATCACATCAACATCATGGTCAATGGGCTCACCAGGGACTCGGGGCCTCAATCATAGGACTAGCCCATGTATTTCCATGACCATGCGTTGTGAAGTTTACACACGAGACATGGTGGCCGACCCGCTATGAAAAAAAAAAGACATTGTCGAACTGCATCCCATCCATCATAATTATATTGAAAGCGGTGCTCAAATATAAACTACATTCATATGTGGCCAAGTTCATCATCCGAGGTACTAACAGAGTATACGCTTTTTTTTTTTTGATTTCATTCTACATCATGGACATGCGGAGTAAAGGCATAGATCTCATCCAACTATCAATCTTGTCTCACGATGACGATTCCCAGCCCACACCGTCTCGACTTCTCGTGTACTTCTCACACCACCTGCATGAGTAAGCTGACGTTGGAAACCAAAAGGAAACAAAACAAGAAGGTCCTGTTCCACAACAGATTTCCTTTCAGCCTTGTATCATCTCCGCACTCTTCCCGTGAATGCGTCCGCCGTTGACATCCCCCATCTTTCTCCTCTTCAACTCACTTCCACGCTGCCGCGCCGCAAGAGAATCAAGTGACATGGCATTCATTACTCCGATTCTCGAGCAATGGCAACGGCTCGGGCTGGCGGCCGTTGCGGCGATACTCGCGTGGAAGCTGCTTCTTCACCCCGTCTTCCTGTCGCCCCTTTCCAGAGTCCCCGCCGCCCACCCGCTCGCCTCCTTTTCCACCATCTGGATACAATGGCACAGATGGAGGGGCAGCGATTTCGACGCCGTGGCGGCTGCCTTTGAGAGAAAAGGGCCGTATGTACGCGTCGGGCCCAGCGAAATCGCGACCAACTCAAAGGACGGCTTCGAGTGCGTTTACGGCGTGGGGAAGAGAAACCTCGACAAGTACAAGACGTACGACTACTTTATGAACCACGGGTGCGTGCATGCGCGGTGACCCTGGGGGAAAAAGGAACATGACTCACTCATATGAATCTGAGCTAAAATGGTTTTCCCTACAGTGTCCGCAACATGTTCACTTCCCTTGACGCAAGACAGCACAGCCACCGCCGAGCCCGCATCTCCCTCATCTATTCCAGATCGTTTGTCCAGACTTCGCCTCACTTCCGGAGCATCCTCAAGTCCGTGCTGCTCGGCAGAGTGATTCCCGCCGTGACGCGGGCGTCGCAGAGCCCCTCTGGAAGCCTGGACGTCCTGCCGCTCCTCCATGCGTACGCGGTGGATTCCATGTCGGCCTTTGTTTTCGGCCTGTCCGAGTCGTACAATCTTATACAGGACCTGGATGCGAGACGGCTATGGCTCGATACCTTCTCGCTCATTTTCCAGTCGAGAGCAGTCACCCTTCTGACCGAGTTCGGGTGGTTCGCCCGCTGCATGGGCTCACTTGGGCTCCGTCTGCTCCCGGATGGGTATTCCGAGGCCAGGCAGCGCAGCGAGGAGTGGTCAAGCCGCAAGGTGGACAGGCTTGATGATCGTCTTGTCCGGTCATACCCCTCCGGCCGTGACCAAGGGCTTGCCGATGGCGACTTCCCGATTCTCTTCAGCGCGGTGAGGGACGGGATGATGGCACGGGACGCCGGCACAGACGGAGGCGGAGACGGAGACGGAGGAGCGTTCGTCATGAATGCGGAGCAGCGCCGAGAGACGGCGAGTGAATGCAACGACCACATTGGTGAGAGTTTCTGTGGCTGCATATGGTCATGCCCGGCAGTTCTCGACTCAGTTGCTGATTTTATAACACAGGGCCTGCAAGTGAAACTGTCGGTAAGAGCCCTCACCCTGCTTCTCGATAAAGCCCCAGAATGGAATCCAGTGACTGACAACGAATCCTTGGCGCTAAAAATTAAAAAAAAATTAAAAAAAAAATTAAAAAAAAAAGGCATCGCGTTCAGCTACATTTTCTACCAACTGTCAAAGCACCAAGAGGTCCAAGACGAACTTCGCAAAGAACTCGTCTCCATGGCCGACGGGCCGTTCCCCGCGCGCCACCACGAACAGAACGTCGCAGATGAGCAGTTGCCGCCTCCGGAAGATCTGCAGCGCCTTCCTCTCCTGAACGCCGTCATCAGGGAAGGCCTCAGACTGCGCAACAGCCCGCCGTCGATGGATCCTCGCGTGACTCCCCCGGGCCGCTCGTCGGCCATCGGCCCCTACAAGGACATCCCTCCTGGTGTCCGCGTCGGGGCTTACACGCACTTGCTCCATCGCAGTGGCCATCTGTTCGATGAGCCTCGTGTCTGGGATCCGTATCGCTGGCTGGGCGAGGGAAGCGCCTCCTCCGACTCCTCCGCCGACGGGAAGAACAGAGCGCTGTTCGCCTTTGGCGGAGGCAGCAGGGGATGTATTGGTCAACATGTCGCGAATGAGCGTAAGTCGGAGCCGCTGACAATGTCCTCCTCGGGATTGCAACAAGTTGACTCTTCTTCGTGTGCCATGCATGCAGTGATGCGCAACGCTCTGGCGGCCGTGTATGCCAACTTCAGAACCACGGTTGCCGATGAATCAAAATATCCGGGTGATGAGGGATTCCTGGACGGATCAGGCACGGAAAAGCTGTGGATCAAATTCGAGCGACTGGAATAGAAATCATTTCACAGCAGGTTTATATTCAGGACTGCCGGTTCAAGCCGGGGGGGGGGTTGGACATGTCATCTTGTAGATTGGCATTGATCTCGTGTCTTTGACGGGGAAAGCTTTTGGAACCGAACCACAGTTATGCTCGACATGGCCATTTATTTGGAGCTTGGCGAAGTGAGGGTAGGTCGTACTCAAAGCCTACCCAGCGTGTCCGGTCCGGTCCGCGTGACTGTTATAAAGATCCCCCCCCGCCTTCATCCGCCTTCTCATCAACAACCTCCTCCCCCTTCCCAGCAAACAAGAAAAAACAAAAAGAAAATGTCGCCCATGCAGACCACCCTCCAGGGAATCGCCCTGCTGTTCCCAATGCTCCCCGCCGTCAGCGTCAGCGCATCACCCCCCATGATAGTGCACACCTGGTCCGGCCCCTTCACCGTCGCCGCCGACGCGGCGTCCTCGGCGCTCCGCAACCCCCGCACGCACACGCCGGTTCTCGACGCCGTCCAGGCCGGCCTCTCAGCGTGCGAGCAGAGCCGGTGCGACGGCACAGTCGGCTACGGCGGCTCCCCCGACGAGGCGTGCGAGACGACGCTCGACGCCATGATCATGGACGGCACCACCATGGACGTCGGCGCCGTCGGGGCCCTTCGCCGCATCAAGGACGCCGTCGCCGTGGCGCGCCACGTCCTCGAGCACACGCGCCACACCTTGCTCGTCGGCGACTCGGCCACCCGCTTCGCCGTCGACAGCGGCTTCCGCGAGGAGAATCTCACCACGCCCGCCTCGGCCGAGGCGTGCGCCGCGTGGACCCGACGCGGCTGCCAGCCGAATTCGCGGGTCGGCGTCGAGCCCGACCCGCGCACGTCCTGCGGGCCGTACTCGCCGCTGCCGCTGCTGCTCTTCCTCGACGGGCCGACGCAGCGCGGTTCCGGAGCGCGAGCGCGAGCGCGAGGACACGACACCATCGCCCTGGTCGCGCTGGGTGCCGACGGCGCCATGGCGGCCGGGACCACGACAAACGGGAAAGCCCACAAGGTGCCCGGCCGCGTGGGCGACGGCCCCATTGCCGGCAGCGGATCCTACGTCGACGGCGACGTCGGCGGGTGCGGCGCCACCGGCGACGGGGACATCATGATGCGCTTCTCGCCGTGCTATCAGGCCGTGGAAAGTATGCGGAGAGGCATGTCGCCCCTCGAGGCCGCCGAGGACGCCGTGCTGAGGATGCTCACCAAGTATCCCGACGTCCATGCAGGCCTCGTGCTTCTCAACAACAAGGGCGAGCATGCGGCTGCTGCAAGCAACTGGCAGTTTTCATACTCGTTTCGTGCGGCCAACATGAACAAAACCCAGGTGGTCATGGTGGATCCCATATCCGCCATGGCCAGTGCCTCTTCAGAATTGTGAACAGTTCAATCTAATTAAAACGTGCCCTGAACAAAGGAAGAAAAAAAAAAGGAAAAAAAAAGTAGACAAGACATTATATACAGAACACGTTGAATTACATCGCGTACATCTCCAAATTTTCCCAAATGTGATTCGACGCCGTCCAGAACGCCCTCTTCTTTCCTCGTCATCCAATGCCTTCTAGTATGGGGGGGTCTAGTCGTGTGCATCAATCCCGAATGGGCCTCGGTTCCGTGTGCCTATTGTCTGTAGTATTATCATCCCTGGCCCATCTAAGCCATGACAAGCTCAGTCCTGCTCCCCCTTTCCTTTCTGTCCTTGCTCTTGAAGAGCGCCTTCAGCATATTGTCGCCCTGGCTCTGCGCCTTTGGTCGAAACATGAGCTCCATGCCACTGCTCCGACCATCTTCAATCATCTTGACACCTCCATCTCTAGGTCGCTCCTTGTCCTTGTCCTTTCTGCTAGACTTGCGTGTGCCCAATTCTGAATCGCCGGCAATGCTCTCGACAGTGGCTCGTCTGCTGCTGCGGCCTCCAGGGACCTCCTTCTCTTTGCCTTTACTCGACGTCTTTTGTGTCTTGCTAGATTTCGACGTCTTGGACGTCTTGGATGTCTTCGTTGTTGTCTTGTTGGTCTTTTCCGTGCGTGTGCTTCTGTGTGAGCGGAGGTCAAAGTCATCCTTGCTGTACTTTTCTCTCTGAGCTCGCTCCGCCACGGGCGTGATGAGCTCGATATCAGCGCTTTCGTTATCCGCACCGGGAGGCATGATGCCTCGCCGCCATGTCTCAATGGTACTCAGTTCATCATCGACAATCAAAGCTTCTTCAAAGCTGCTGGCTTGCTGTTCACTCCGACTTCTCAACAGTGCCGGTCTATCGACCGAGGTCCCTTCCCATGCTAATGCTTCGCGAGCAGCATGTTGCTCCCTCACTCGCTGGACAATCTTCCACCCGCCAAACATGACGACAGTGAGGCCAACAGCGATGCCGGTGCCAATCAAGAACTGGGGTGATGCGAGTAGAGAAAAGACGGCCGGAGATCCGCTTTTGAGGAGCCCGAGAAATGCTGGCGACATCTTGCCGACCACAGCGGACAACTCGGCAAGCGTCAGTGCGACTGCGGCTGCGGCCTCTGGCTTCTCCTGCAGATGCTTGATGATGGACGTGGCCGAATGCTGCACACAATGCGCTTCGTCCAAGAGGCCTTCAACCCTGCGCACGAGTTGGTTTGCTTGATTTTCACCCGTCATGGACGGATCCAGGTCAACTCTGTCTGCCAAGTCCGGGGGGACGTTGCCGTAGGCGAGATGCATATCGATTTCCTTGGCCTTGGGTGTTTGGTGGGTGCCGATCTCTGGCTCGGATCGCCTGCGTGGCAGAAGGGTGCTCTGCCTCCAATCCGGCTCGGCAGCAATCTTGGTGTCACACTGCGTCAGGTTCATCCAAGAGATGCGGCTATCCTTTGGAAGAGTCTCTGCGTAGGGGCTGCGATATGCTTTCCGCGCCGAAACCTTGTTCGGTGCCTTGCTTGGAGCCGTGCTGGATACCTCACTCAGTGTCTTGAGGTTGCTTTCCGTCAACGCGGGACGGCTTCTGGAGACGTGGTGTCGTTGTTTCGTTTGAGAAGGCGAACGCCGATGACTCCTCCGAGAGCTTGTCTCGCTGTATACATCGAACGAACGGCTCCGACCGTCTGAATATTCGGGGGGGTTTTTGCCGTAATCATACTCGGTATAATACTCGGGCTCATACGCGGCGTGCCGGGCAGCCAAGGTTCGTGGGCGACGATGGTCATTCTGGCGTTGCAAGGCTCGTGGCTGGTCGAACGTCTCGGCGCGCCTTAGACCCTTAATCTCTGCCTTCTTCTCGTCGTAAGATGCCTTTGCCTCTTTGAAGATGGAGAAAAGCTGCTTTCCCTGTTCAAGCACTGTCAGTCACTTTTTGGTGCTCCAAAAAGCGCCGCGAGTGTCATGAGCGCGGACGGGGCAAACGTACGGTGCTAATTATCTTGCCCGAGTTGTTGACTATGGTGACGGTTTGTTCGAGCGGCATGTTGGTGGGAGAGCCAAACGGCCGAAACCTCTGGTCGCTGCTCGTTGGCTCGAGGTCGAGGTCGAGGTCGAGGTCGAGGTCGAGCGACAGCAGATCTGGCCGGGAAGGGACTGGGAGGCAGCTATAGCTTCATAGTTCGGCGAGCTCCCCAGGAGTGCCAAAAAGGCGGTATTGAATCACGGTTCGGTTCAAGATGTCTCGAACCCCACCTTGGTGGTGTCGGTGAAGATGTTCCGGAGAATGAACCCTGGAATCGAATGGAGCAACAACCCCCCCACTAGTCCGTACGGAGTAGTCCGTACTATCCACCAAGACACACAACACAAAGGAACACGGAGAATGGGAAATGCGCAGGTCGTCGTCGCAAAGTCGATGCTAACTGATGATGCATGTATAATAGCTACCGTGCGTGCTGGTTGGGGTCACACAAGTAGGGCGAGGGGAGGAAGGAGATTTTCAAGATTTGTGCGGTGCTCATCATTGCCCATCTGGCCCGGTCTGGTTCTGCGACGTCGGTGCCTATTGGCCGTCACAAGTTCCTCAGAATCCTCACCCTGCTTTGCATTGCACGTCTCGTCAGGCGCTGGTGCATGATGAATCAGATGATGATGATGATTGGAGAGGCGCCCACTCAATAGGCGACGGACAAGTGGTGGTTCCTGCTTGGCTGCCCCGCCACTCGAAACGGGTGAAAGAGATAACCTGGCAACTGATCGATTGAATTGATTCCATGGGCATGGGCCCCTTCAACTAATCGCGGGGCATCCCGTTGAGCCACGTACAGTTGTTGTACCATCCGTGCAACTCTGCTCCGCACACCCGGTGAGCTGATGAGTTGAAGTTTTCTCCCTCGCGTGCTGGAATTCTGAGAGCTGCCGTCCATCGTGTCAGGTAAAATTGCAGCATGCGGGCCGCCCTGCGTTGCTGCAGCTGTTGCCCAACCTGAGTGCATTGCAGGATATCATCATGGTTGGACGTCATCACCGGACTTGGACTGGACACTGGAGGCCTTCCCCACTCGCTCTTTCCTACAAAATCTTTCCTAAACTAAAAAAAAGACATCGAGTCCCGCCCTTTTTTCCCATCCGTACCCAACTTGGGCACTTCCCACAAGTTGCACCGAGTTATTCACGCCCACCGATCCAGATCCATGGCTGCCCAAGACAAAGAGACCGACCCGGCCTCGGGGGGGTGGTCACTGGTGGGGAATGCATCCTCATATTATTCCTCCGGATTGAGGACGTGGCTCCTCACAAGCACAACTCACAACCAGATCAAGCATCATTCTACCCCAGAAAGTCAGCCTCCCCTGCGTAATACCCGACCTGTGAAAAAGTCCTCAGCCAATACTTTCGATGCCCATGCTACGGATTAGATTAGGCTCAATAGTCTAGTAACCCAATACGAGGACGATGGAACCACATATCACCTGCATACTAAGCATCATTCTCATCCAATTACTTCATTGACAACTCCTTCTCATGCACAGGCACTCTCTAGACCCTTCATATCTGCCAATTACTCGAAATAATTGCAAGAGCAAATCAACTATCAACATGACTCTTTCGTAAGAACCCTTTTCGACGCCAGGAACCTTCCCATCCTAGTAATGCACACTTTCATATCAAAAGTGAATAACAAAGCCTAATCCATCATGTCGCTGGGGGCGACCTTTTGTTAATGCAATCATTCACTAATGCCATGTCCGTATAATCACGCCAAACAAATCCTCGTATCTCGTTACGCTTATTTCATGTGCTCCTCAAATCTGGTTTCATGTATAGACAGATGCCTTGTGTGTGTGTGTTTTTTTTTTTCGTCTTTTTTCCTCAGACAGCTCCGTCTTCAATAATTTCATGCTCGTTCAGCAATATACGTTTGCCGAGTTCTTCAGCCGGCTGACCATCACGGATGGCCCCAAAGTCCAAAATCTGGGATTCCCGCGTCAGTGGGATTTCTCGGGATAACCCACATGGATTGAAAGAGGGGGAGAGTTTCGCTTACCTCGACATAAGTCAGCTGATCTCGCTGCACGGCTGCCACACATCTCCTCCCATCAAATTTGACTTGCCAGACGCCCGTAAGATCTGTTAGCAAATCTTGCACGCATTCCCCAGTCTTGACATCCCACATTTTGACCGTTTTTTCGCTGCCACTAATGACCTTTTGCCCATCATGCTGGAAGCAAGTGATGGCTCCAGTATGCGCCATGAGGGTGTTCCTACACCTTCCGTTCTCCGGGTCCCAGACTCGGAGCGTGGAGTCTGCTGCTGCAGACACAAGCCGCTCGTCTCGGAGGTCCAGCAGCCCAACAAGAAGCGTGTGGCCCTCAAGAGTATGCAGACAAGCCCCTGTTGCAAGATCCCAAATCTTTACGAGCGAGTCCATGGAGCCAGAAATGCATCGGTTACGCCTGTGATCAAGGACAACAGAGTACACTTTCTGTGAGTGTCCACGGAGTACGAGCAAAGATTCGCCAGTACTGATTCGCCAGACACGGACCGTACTGTCGTATGAACCGCTCACGAGGGTATCGCCGTGGGCCGAAATTGCGCGGACAGAATGAGTGTGGCCGGTCAGAACTCGGATGAAGTAAGGGCAGTCGGATTCCTGGGCTGGAGGTCCCGTCTGAATGTACCGCCGGGAACCAACCTCGGGGAGACGCCACACCCGAAGTTGGCTGTCACGCGAACCGGTGATGATCAATGGCTTTTCGGGCTGTACGATTGGGCGACCACCGGTGTCCTTTCCGGTCTCGGTGGGCATGAGGATTTGCAGGCATCGCACCGTACTAGTGTGGCCATAAAACACCTGTTGACACAGACCCCGTTCAATATCCCATACGCGGACTGACCTATCAGTCGACCCTGATACGAGAATGTTACCTTGGTACTGCAAAGCCCACACACCACCCTCGTGGCCCTCGAGTTTCTTTCGCAACTTGCCGGTTTTGGTGTCGTAGATGTGGATCAAAGTATCATCACTTCCAGTTATGATCTTGTCGTCGTCGAATTGCAAGCATGTAATCACATGGCGAGGATGAGCCGCAAATGCCACATGACCCGGTTTGACCTCGCCACTAGTCCAGCTCTTGCGAATCATATGGTGACGACGGTAGATGGACTTGAAGAGATGGAGTTGTCGAAGACTGGGCAGGCCCAGCTGAGGGTCCGGGACGGCAGTGGCGGCGGCGTTGGCGGCCGAGAGTGGGCCCTCGGACTTGTGCTGCTTGACTTGAGTGTGAGTTTTTGAATCCCGCACGCCGCTAGAGACGGCAGACTCTTGTGATGCTCCAGCTCGTCGCTTCGATCGTTCTGATGCAGAGTACGTGTTCAAAGCCCGCTTCCGCTTGGAGCTCCTGGAAGACCTGGGGGCAGCATCGTTTCGGAAGGCTCGCGTCAGCTCATATTCCGAGGCAGTAAGACGCCCGTGCATGCTCAGATCTTGTTCATAGCCGGAAGCGCCAACAGGATCTTGCCAACCCCAGCCTTGCACGATAGCCTTGGTCAGTTCACCAGGCGCCATCGAGTAGCCATCGCTGTCCAAGAGCTCTTTCCAGCCCGTTTCGTTACGATCCACAATGTTGCGCCAGTGCTTGGAAACTTGGGCAGCTCTGCACAGGTCCGCGTGGTCGAGACATGCAAGGACATGGTACCCAAGTTCCAAGGGAAGCTGTCTAAGAAAGTCGCACTTGAGGGCCGGGTTCACAGCATTTGCAATGACTCGCAGCGTAGGACGCGGGCACCGACGCAGAAACTGATACATCATGAAGGACTTCATTTCCGTCTTCATTGAATCGAAGGCCTCGAGAAGGCCCTGAGTGTCAAAGGCGAAAGGACGATGAGCATCTCCAAACGCTGATCGCTTGGAAGAAACTCGGCGGTCACCATGTGCTTGAGATGGATGAGTTAGTTGGGAATCGTCTCGTGGATGGGGCTCATCCGGCCGGGACTCATCCGCCCAGGACAAGGTGTTATCCGTCGTCGATGTTTGAAAGCTTGACTGAGCACCACCGTCAGACTCAGCGGTGTGTAGCTGAGAGGCGGCCAAAGTCGGGGACAGTCTCGGACTGGGCAAACTTGCATCCTGCGCAGCCACGACGTCAACTGTAGGCCTGTGCTGAAGGGCAGCGCGAAGAGAGTCTTGGAGCGAGTCATCTGCGTCTCCAAAAGGCTCGGGCTCTGCGTCTGTGATGGGGGGTGTAGCAACATTGCTACTGAAGACAGTGTGCGAATCGCTTCCTGCTGGGCTGGCAGCATCACAAGTGCCGGTCGGCACCTGCAATAGGTCAGGAGATGCCGGGAGACGATCGGCTTGGGAGAAACGGTTTCGCTGGGGGGAGCTGATGAGCTCCGAAGTGTCGGGTGTGGCCAGAAAGCCGGATCCTCCTCGGGACAGTCGTTCTCCGACGTCGCGACGGCTCGAGATCAGCACGCCATTGGTGGATGTGTTGGCGCTGCCAGCGAGACCTGTGGCCGTCGAACTGCCTTGTGTCATCGGCCGCCTGAGCTTATCTGATAATACAGCATGAGGGTTGGAGGACTTGGCTAGTCTTTGGGATGTTCTGGGTGAAAAGAGAGACGCTAGAGGCGTTTGGGACACAATGGCAGTTGGTGATCCCACGAGGCTAGCACGAGCCTGTCGAGTCTGTCGCGTGTACCCTTCCGAGGGAGAGCGTGACGACAACCGGCTAGGTCGACTTTGTATTGGGGTTTCGTGAAGGCCCGGCTCAAGTTTGACGGCAGTTGGGGTCAGAGTACCAGTTGTCAGTGGTTTCATCTGCTTTCATCGATTGACAGTCAGCATATGTGAATAAATAAAAAAGAGGAACGACGGCCGCGGTGGCGGCCTCCTGTTGCTCGACATGGCTTGTCTGCATAATCTTTGCCGCCAGAGGGGCATGCATGTGGTGATATGTGCAACGTACCAATTTTGCCGCTTCTTGCCCACAGTTTCGGTTCTGTGGGAGGACATCGTCTTCTTCCTCACCATCAAAGGCTTCTTCCTCCAGCCGTTCCTCGTCGGGGGCTTCGTAAGAAAACTCCAGCAATTCCGGTGGCGTTGGCTTCAAGGCTAATGGATACTCCTTGATGTCGAGAGTTTCGAGCGGGGCCGGGTCACGGAGAAAGACACGAGGAAACTTTCGAGTAAGCCGTGTGGTGGTGGTGACCGTCTTGGTCTCGACGCACTCGCTGACTTGGAGTTGAAATCGTCGTCCGTTATCCTCGGAACCTTCGGCTATGTTGACGGACACTGTCTGGGCGCTTCGAGGACGCCGGGGCTCCAACTCCTGGCCGGAGGGTATCGGTGACGTTGTCATGGCCGGTATGTCTGCGAGAGTAGGCAACGCCGGAGCCGGCACACAAGAAGAGGCGGTGGTGGATTCAGCGCCGGGCAGTTGAGCCCCGAGGATTATGTTGACACAATGATGGCACGACACGTACAGAGTGGTGAAGTAGAGCCAGACGTCTTGCCGTGTATAGGCCTGTAGGCTATGTACAGTTGCAAGCCTAGATGGTTCGGGCTTGACAGACGAGAAAACGAGCGCGTGAGCCTCGCGCTGAATAGAGGAGGCGGCCAACGATAAAACGGGCCTCGCCAGTTGGGTGGCCCAAGCAAAAGGAGACGCCGAAAAGTGGGCAAGTTAGCAGGGAGGGCAGGTGCGGGCAAGCCGTGGTTGGGGGAGGGCGCGGGGGGAAGTTTGATCGATGGAGATGAGGGTCGTACGAAGTACCAGGCATGTACTAAGCAGTTCCCTGCCGACTGGTGTTGGCTCAGCTTGCTTTCCAGGATAATACTCCCCGAGTACCTAGGGCTCCATCCAGGCCTGACACACATCGGAGGGAGCACGAGATGGCAATTTCCAGTGATGTGCGGAATCCGGAGTTTCTGACAGAGCATGCCCGGGACAAAGAGAGCAGCAGCAGCATTCAAGGGCGGCGTCCGGGACGTCGGCCAAGTGTCCAGTGGGTTTTTTCGACCATGGCGAGTCGGAGACTTGGACTGGAGCACATGGCATCCCTTGCGAGGTGCCAGACCAGCATGGGACTAGAGGAGGGCCTGGAGGGACTGGAGGTGGAGGGACTGGAGTTGACGCTTATCGGCCGATCTGCCTGGGACAGGAAGAAGCAACTTATCGGCAGGAGCACAGGCAGCCTGGCTGGGCTACACAGCATTGGCGGAGCCGTGAGTCTTACTAATCCGCGCGCTCCAACAATGTAGCCAATCGCGAGATGGCACCTGGTCTGCTCTCACTCGCTGCCTCTCTGCCTTTCTTGTCTTTTACCCTCCGAGTTGGAGGGTGGGTCGGTGCCTCGCACCTTCCCCCCTCTAGCTCTGAAAGCCTAGCGGAAAAATTTTCATCGGAAGGGCGTTGCCATTTATCTTTTTAAATCAACTTAGCTATAGATAATTAATCAAAAGTCTTTGTTTTCCTAAAAACCCTTCTTTTTAGCAACCACGCTAGGAGCCACAATAAAAGCTAAGCTTCTTAAAGCATTCCTAGAATTAAGAGGTTTATTATTATTATTATGCTAGGGTAGCACTAACTTATTATTATCCCTTACCCTTAATCCCTATCTTTACCTAAAGCATTAGCCTTATATTTAGCTATTATCCTAGAGTGCTTAGACTAAGGAGAGTTCTAGTAAAACCCCTAGATAGTAAGGGTATATCCCCTTAAATTAAGTTTTACTAAATTATTATTACTATAAAGTATCCTAGTAAAGGAAAGTTACTTACCTTATAGTAAAATAGAAAATAATATAGTATTCTAACTTACTTAATTTTTTAAGAAACTTATATTCCTATTAAAGCCTAGTATACTTAGGGGGTTCTAGCTAATAATAAATTATAAACTACCCTTATCTTAAGATATTAGGATATTTAATAGATTAATATTTATAAGTTAGTAGCTAAGCTACTTATAATAGTTATTTAAGACTATTAATAAGGGTAAGGATATTAACCTAAATATATTTATCTAAGCTATTAATATAGCACTAAGTAGTAAGGCTACTACCTTTATTAATAGCTTTAAATAACTAAGACTAGTAGTCTTAAAGGCTAAGAGTAATATAGCTATAAAAGGTAATTTAACTATACTATAGTAGTCTTTATAAGAGTAATACCCTTTAAATATAGTTAATAAGGAAGTTAAGACTAGGATAAATATAGAACTTTACTAAAGTAAAGGTAAAGCCTTAGTAGTATATTACTTTTAAGTTTTAAATATTCTTTATTATATAAGAGAAAGAGATAAGTTAATTATCCTAAACTACTTACTTACCTTAATTAAGAGTTATACTCTTTATAACTTTATTTAGAGGTTTATTTAGGGATTATATAATAAACTATTAATATAGAAAGCTATTAGTTAGAATATCCTAGCTACTAATAGCCTTAGGGAAGTAAAGGAATATATTAAGTAAGTAGTTACTATATTAGAGGCTAAAGTAAATCTTATAAAATTAACTATATATAATATAAAGATTATATTAATAGAGAAGTTTATTAAGTATTAAAGTAAATACTTTATAAATAAAGTTTTATTATAAGCTTATAAGCTTTTACTAGGATTTATAAAAGTATTAAGTAACTAAAGAAAGGAGTTTACCCTTATTAATACTCTAATTACTTAGCTTTAACTAATAATATTATACCTTAGACTTAGGAGAGTTTATAAAATCCCTAACCTATAGTAACTTAATAGGTATTAGCCTATACCCTTAGCTAACTAGAATTATACCCTAAGTAGTTATCCCTAGTAGTAGCCCTAGATATAATCTAAATATAATAGTAATATTAATAATAAGACCTTTAGTAACTATTAGAATACTAATTTACTTAGGTAAGGGGTTATAAGGTAAACTTTATACTACTAGTATTACTAGCCTAAAGTAATGCTATTATACTATCTTAACTACTATAGGCTATACCCTAGAGTATACTAAATACTAGTCTAAGAGAACACATATAGGAGCTAAGGCCTATAGCAAAGTCTTAGAATTAGTATATTAATAGTACTACCTTATTACCTTATAGAGGTACTTACTTTAAGTGTAGTATTACTAAATATTATACTACTAACTATACTATAACTAGAAGTAATATATTATAAAGATAGGAGTTTATATAGCTAAAGTTAATAACCCTTCCCCTAGGAATAATAACTCTTAGGTTCCTAGATAGGTTTATACTTAGTTAGCTTAAATTTATCTAAGTAAGAAGGAGTATAATAAAGTAAAAGTACCTTAAATTATTAAAGAAGTTCCTATTAGAACTATAGTTAAAGCCTATTATATACTAATTAAACCTAAGACTATATTAGATATAACTATACTAGTAAGTAACTACTAACTTATTTAACTTAAAGAGGTATTATTAACTATCCTTCCTTAGTTAGTTACTATAGTTAATATAAAGAAGCTAGAAGCCTAATAAGCTAACTTAAAAGCATAAGTAAAAGATATTACTAATAAGAATAGTCCCCTTAAACTACTTTTAAAAAGTCTTTAGAAAGTAAATATAGAAACTTTAAAGTCTATTACCTAGGGTGCTCTTTAGGTTATAATATTAATCTTAGAGGTAATACTACCTTTAAAGAAGTAAAAAGAAATAGCACTTAGTAATATTCTTAAGAATAAAACCCTAACCCTAAAGCCTAAAGCTATACTATTAATAAGAGAGAAAGTAGTAAAGAGAAACGCTAAGGTATTAAGTAAGATTTAGGGTTATAAAAGCCTTAGTTTTATTAACTAGAAAGCTCTAGCTATTTAAATTTCAGTCCTAATATTACTTATAGACTTATAGTAAATTAGTCCTAAGATATCTAAATAATTTTAGAAGCTATCTTTATAGGTAATTACTCTAAGGAGGTAACTAAAGAAGAAGATAGCCTTTTTACTTAATATAAGCTTTATCTAGGCTACTTTAGGTAGTAATAAGAAAGTTTTAGTATTAGATAATTATAATACTAAGCTACTTCGTAAGTATTAGTTAGGTACTAAGCTATTTAGAATTACTATCTAAGCTTAAATAGGGTTTTAAAAAGAATAGGTATTTAACCTTAAACCTAGGTAAGCTATAGTAAACTAAGGAGCTAAAATTAATATTATATCTTAGGTATTTATACTACAAGAGAATATACTAGTTTATAATTTAGGGTTTGTAGGCTTCTAAGAACTATAAATAATTAATACTAATAAGTAGGAGAACATAGTTACTTACTTTATATTAATAAAAGTAACCTACTATAGGGTTACTTAATCTATATAGGCTATTATTACACCTAATCACTAGCCTAAGAACTAAACTATCTTAATTCTAGGTTTGCCTTAGCTTTATAACGTAAGAGCTAAGTTTAATATTAGAAATTTAGAATTAATAATTAGGGTTAAAGAGCATAGAGATAAAGTTATGTCTATTAAAGGACCCTTAGTAGCCTTATTAACCTAATAGAAAGTCATGCTTTACCTAGCTAAGCCTATAATCCTAGAAAAGTATATTAGATAGGATAATGTAAATATATCCCTAGACAACGCATTATCTAGTTTAGATAATAAGGATAATTTAGATAATTTAGAAAACTAAGTAATTTACTATAACCTAGTTATATTAAAAAACTAAATCTAATAGCTTAGGGTAATACTCTAGAAGGATAACTCTAAGAACTTCTATTTATTTACTTTTAGGTAAAACCTATAGTATAATTCTTAGGCTATACTCCTTAAATTACTTGCCTTATTTTAGTATAGAAAGAATATTAGCTTGTAAACTAACTTAGTCTTTATGTATACTTATCTAATATAAACTTGCTTAAAGAAGAAAAGTACTCCATAGGGTAGAGAACTAATAATAATAAAAAAACATCCTAATAGAACAAGGATAATTAGCCTAGGCTAGTTACGAAAGAAGCCCTATTATTCCTATTTCTAACTTATTAAAGAGTGTAAAGAAAAGAAATTAACTAGGAAACCCTAATTAAGGTAGTGTTAACCTAGTTTAAAGGCTATGGCGTAACCCTAGGGCTACTAGTTCTAACATTAATAGTAAAGGAAATTACTTAAATATTTTATACTTATAGAGACTTAAATGCTTTATTTATTACTAATATCCCTACTATAGACCTCTATGTGCACGTACCTTAACTAAAAGAAAATATAAAGCTATAGGTATAATCCCTAAAGAGAAGGTAGTTAGAGCCTTAGAAGTACTAGTTAAATTAGCTAGTAACTAAAGGGATCTAGTCTAGAATATATAAGTATACTATAGCTATAAATAGAAAGATATTAGACTAGTGTGTAGAGCTAGTATTAGTACTAAAAGATAAGTCTAACCCTTAGGCTAAGTAATAACTTACTATTAACTATTCTTACATTAAGGAGAACATACCTAGAAGTTAAATACCTTTATTAGCTAAGGTTTATAATTAACTCTTAGACCCTTAGGTTAGGTTATATAGTATGTTTAATCTTAAATATATGTACTAGTTAATACCTATAGCTAAGGAGTTAAGATATATATTTATATTTAATATCCCTAGATTTAGTTAACTATAACTATCTCACATACCTAAGGGTCTTAGTTCATAGGGTATACTATAACTAAGGTAATAAGGATAGCCCTTAGACCTATCCTATTACCTTACCCGGAGCCCTTATTAACTTTACCCTAAATACTAGGTAATCTAAACACGCTAACTATATATATAAATAATATCTTCTATAAACATACCTTATTTAAAGAGTAGTAGTCTTTTATTAAAGATTATTTATTACCTAGGTTACTATAAACACTCCTAAAGCTAAGTTTTAAGAAGGTATCCCTTAGTATAAAAACTATTGTTATAGTTAGTTAGGTTTATAAAATTAAAGGGAAAATATATATTAAACCTAATTAAGTAGCAAAGCTTAGGAAGTGGCTAACCCCTATAAACTAATTTAATATTTAATTTTTCTTAGGATCTATTAGACCTTATAGGAGATAGATTAAGAATTATACTAAAATTACCTAGCCCCTTAACTAACTAACTAGGGATATTAGCTAGTAGTAGGGAGACTTAGAGGCTTTATCCTTTACTATATTAAGGGATAAAGCTACTACTATTCTTAGCATACATAAGTATGTATTTAACTTACTTACTTAGATATACTCTAATGCTAGTAAATTTAAAGAAGGGTATATAGTGCTATAAGTCTAGGATAAAGTGCCCTATCCTATTTTATATAACTTATTCCTATTTACTAAGACTTAGAGGAATTATAGAACTTATAAATAAGAACTATATACTATTATTAAGTTTTACTATAAGTATAAGCACTTCTTTAAGTTAAAGCTAAAGTTAACTATTTTCACTAATTACAAGCTACTTACTATATTTATAACCACTACTAAATATAAGGGTATTTATACTAGGTAGGTTATAAAGTTAAGATTATTAAATATAGAGATTTGCTTTATTTTAGGGAAGCAAAACACTATAGTAAATAGGCTATCTTATACTATTTTTCCTTTAGATAATTACGTAAATAACCTAATAGAATTTAGGTTATAGGATATAAGCTAAAATTAATAGGTTTAGAAAGATAAAGCTAGAGGGTATAAAGAGATGCTAAAGTCCTTAAAAGCTACTAAGAATAAAAAGAAACTTAAATTCTCTAAGGGGTTAAGCTAAAGCATAAGATAGCTAGAAGTATTACTAGGAGCTAAAGTTTTATAGAAGAAGTATTTAAATAAACCTTAGTATACTAAAATAATGAAATTCCTAACTACTAGATAATATAGAGAGAGGAGTTATAATTATTATTTAATTTAAAGAATAATAGCAAAAGTGTAATAATATAAACTAGAGGATAGGATTCTTTAGTATAAAGGGCGATATAGCTACTAATATTACCTAGTGTAAGGGGAGGTAGCTAGCGCTCTTTAAAGCGCTTATAATAAATCTAGCTACTTTAGGGCAGACTTAACTTAATAAAAGCTAATTGTGAGAACAAAGGGATGGCTAGGCAAGAGGTATAGGGGCACTCGTATATTGACTAAAGCTTGCTAGGTCTAAGTGTGTTATGCGTGCGAGTCGCTGGCTTATAGCTAGCGGCTTGCTAGTATTACATAGACCTAGCCCTAGGGTATAGTATGCCTGCCTAGTCATACGCTAGCGCATAGGTGTTATAAGTAAGGCCTTATAATTACCCCCTTACTTTTAGCTAGGCTTCTAAATAGCTTTTGGTAAGTAGTATGTAGCTATTTGCTAAGTGATAGCTATATTAAAATAATAATAAATAATAGCTAGCGCTTAAGTATAAATTCACCTTTAACTCTCCTTTATATTACGCCCTTTTCCCTTATATAACTATAGTAAACTTTTCTTAGATACTATTATATTATTAGTTCCTATTACTTTTTATTTATTACTTACCACATTATTACCATAGAATCCGATAAGAAAAGCGTTATTAGCATTCCTAACATCTATTTAAAAGATTATGCTTATATGTATTATTTACGCACTAGTTACGTAAACTTTAAGAAGAATCCCCTAGCTAAGCCTAAAGTCCCCTAGATTAACTATTAATTCCCTAGCTTTATAAGCGTTACTACTAAGGGGAAACACTTAAAGTATTATATCTAATACGTAAAACGCAGTAATACTTATAAGACAGTGAGTAGGTTATCCTTTCTAGGTTTTTAGTACCTAATTACCTATCTTTCTTTAGGTAATACCTACTATAAGGGGGGATTTCCTTAATCTTTTAGCTATCCTTAACTAGGTGTAGGTTTTAATAAACACCCTAAGTAATTAGGTTTCTAAGGACCTTAAAGACCACATATTTTCAGAGGTAACTTGCTACTATTTCAGCAAGAATTATTTAAACCTTATTTTAGGGTTTAACTATGCTAATACTACGTACCGTGTTTCCTTTAGTTTAACTAGCGCTACTAAGGTCTATTAGGTATATTTCCTTACGTATTCTCTAGGTCTTTGCTTACTCCTTAGTTAGGCTACATTAGCTTTATACTAGTAATATATTATTTTACGCTAGTAACTCTTAGTTACTATATTTCCTACCCCTATCCCTAGGATAGTAAGTTAGCACTCCTCTATCACTATGTATTTACTAACTTTTCCTAGCTAAACTACCTTACGTATTATAATATCTAGAAGATAAAGATAACGTTATATTTATATTATTATAACCTAGGATTCATGCCCTAGGGGGTGGTAAAGCATTGCTTTTTCTAGGTAATATAGTAGGTGATTTAGGAGGACAAGAGCGACACCGCGGAATATCTTTTTTATAATAGCGTTATTTTAACGTATAAAGGTATAACTATAGAAGGGTTTCCCTTAAAACTCCCCTCCTTATAGGGACCTTTTCTTTTATTATTTAGTAAATAGTCTAATAAGGGTTTTAATTAGAGTGTAATAGTAGCTAATAAGGCTAGGCCTTTTTTGTAATTACCTTATCTCTTATTACCTATAACTTACTTATGTCTTACTACGCTTTCTCCTTATTTTAATTTAATAGAAAGCCTAAATTATATATTAAGTGCCTTCTATATCTTTTACTACTACCTATTAATTATATTTACTTAGCTAACCCTTTTACTTTACTAGGTATTTATTACCTTTATAAGTCTTTCTATAATCCTTAACTTCTTTAACTTTAAATTTATTATCTTTATCTTTAAGGTCTAGTATTAGCATTTCTTTATCTATAGTGTCTTCCTAGTAATTCTATAGCTTTAATAAGCTAATATAAAATATGTTATATAGCTAACTATACTTATTAGGTAGTACTAGTTAGTATACTTATTTACTTATAGTATTAAGTATCTAAAATAGCCTAATAAATCTAGGGTTTAGCTTCTATTTTATATCCTTAAGTTTAATATTCTTTACTAATAGTAATACTAAGTCTTCTCTTTTTAAGGTTAATAGCTAGTATTATTAGTTATAGTACTTTACCTATGCTTTAGTGGCTTTTACCTAGTTATATACTAGTTTCTCCTTAACCTTATATAGCTTCTAGATATATATATAGGCTTCTAGGACCTTCCCTTCCTTACTCTTACCTTTAAGAGCTAGGTAAAACTTAGGTAAATAGCCTATAAAAGTATAGTTAGGGAGTAACCTATTATCTTATTAATAGTATTATTATATATAAACTAAGCTATTAGGAGTAGCTTTAGCTATAGCTATTAGTTTTCTTTAATAAAGTATTATAGGTAATATTTAAGCACTTAGTTTATTCTCTTTATTTACCTATTAGTTTAGGGATAAAATACTATTAAAAGCCTTTGCTTTATGTATAATAGGTAATATATATCTAACTAGAATTAGCTTATAAACACTAATTCTCTATTAGATATAATACCCTTAGGCGCCCTAAATTAAAGCTTAATTTCCTTATGGAATAACTTTACTAATTTAGCTATATTAATTATAGTCTTTATAGTAAGGAAGATAAAGTACTTAGTAAATTAGTCTATAATTACTAGGATTACGTTAGTTTCTTAGTTACCTAGCTATACTAGTAGTAATCCTATAATAAAGTCTATTAAGATCTTTACCTACGGTTACCTTAGTATTAGCAGTAATTTAAGGCTTCTATACAGGTAGTACCTTCTAGCTACTACCAAAGCATTGCAATACAATACAATACATTACACAATACAATACATCTAAAATTTTACAATACAATACAATACATGTATTATTTGTATTGTTTTATATTTTTTTCTTTTTTTTAGTTTTAAGTTAAATTCCTTAATTATAAGGTATATATAGTTAATATAATAGCTTATAATAGCTTATAATAGCTTATAATAGCTTATATGTATATTACTTATATTACTTATATAACTTAAAATATTATTAGTGTTAAAGTTTAATTAAAAATAAATAAGTAATAAATTTATAAAATATAAATATAAGTATTTATAAGTAAATTACTATAGAAAAAGCTAGACTTTTTAATTATTTAGTATTTAAAGGTTTTTAAAATATTAATAAAATAAAATTCCTTTCTCTTTTATGTTTTTTAATATTATACTAATAAAAAGTAAGTCTTAATATTACTATAAGACTTACTTTAATATATTTTACTTTTTTAAGCTAAAATTATATAACTAAGTAAAAAGATTATACTAGGTTTATAGTATAACTAATAAAACCCACTTATAGACCCACTTTTATATATTTATTTCTTCTAAGCTAGAATTATAAAACTACATAAAGAGATAATATTAGGTTTATAGTATAATTAATAGGACCCACTTTTAGACCCACTTATGTATAAACTATATAAAACTCTCTTTTAAGCTAGAATTACAAAACTAAGTAAAAAGATTATACTAGGTTAGACCCACTTTTATATATTTATTTCTTCTAAGCTAGAATTATAAAACTACATAAAGAGATAATATTAGGTTTATAGTATAATTAATAAGGCCCACTTTTAGACCCACTTTTATATATATATTTCTTCTTAGCTAAAGTTATATAACTAAGGGAAGGGATTATACTCGGTTTTTAGTGTTTAAAAGACCCACTTTTAGACCCACTTTTAAAAACGCTATATAACTAAGTAAGTAAGCTAAAAGTAGTATAAATAATTAAACTTACTTCTAAAGCTTATTTATTTATTTATTTATCTATTTAATATTTAAAAATATAGTATATATATTATAATTATTCTTTATATTATATTTTAACCTTTCTTTATAAGCTTTTCCTAGGTTTTTTCTTTTCTCTTAGTTTAAAAAAGGTTAAAAGCTAATATATTCTATTATAATTATAATAAAATAGTTTAATATTAAAACAAGCTTTTATTAAATAAATTTAAATTTTCTCTTTATAATAAATTCCTTATATATATAAATATATTTTTATAAGAGTTTTAATCTTATTTATTTAGAATTATAAATTATTTCTTTAGGGTAAATATTGTATTTAAAGCAAAAAAACTATATTAAAACGCATAGTAAATCTTAAAAAAAAGCTAGAAAGGTAAAATGAGCTTAAAAATATAAAGAATAAATATTACTATAAGTTAAGCCTAGATAATACTATTTATAGCTACCCTATATATATATATAGCGTAATAGTCTAAATTAGCTAAAACTTTATAATTTTACAACTAAATACCTAAATAGTATAGAAATTTAAGGATATCTTACTTAGATTATATTAAAAATCTACTACATAATAAGTATATATACTACCTTACTTTTTAATAATACATTGTATTGTATTGTAATGTAATGTAATGTATTGTATTGTATTGTATTGTATTGTATTATAATGTATTTTTATATAATAAATAATTATAATAAATCATAGAAAATAGATATAAGAATAAAAAGACCCTTAATATATTAAGAAAAAATTATTCTATAAAATAGATATAAAAGAATATTACTAAGATATTATATATCTAAAATAAGCTTACTTTTCTAAGTAAGCTAAAACTTTATGGATTTTTAAATAAATAACTAAATTATTTATAAAAATAAGGATACTATAATTAGATTACATAAAAAACCTTATATATAATAAATTTATATAATACCCCACTTTTATTTTCCCTAACAATACATTGTATTGTATGTATTGTATTGTATTGTATTGTATTTTTAATACAATACAATACAACAATGCTCTGGCTACTACATACTAGTATACTTTGTAGCTAGATATATAGTTTAAAATAGCTTTACTTATTACTAGCTACTAATAGTAATGTTTTAATAGCTTAAGAGTGTATTTAGTCCTAAAGTAACCTACTAGCGGATTATTATAGTATAGCTATAGAAGCTTCTATTATAAGATAGGCTTCTATAGAATAACTACCTAGTATTTATATATTAGGAGACCCCTTATACTATATAACTATAGACTAGCTTTTCCCCTCCCTTTTACTTAGGAGTTAACCTTACCTCCGCGTTTTTATAGATCTAGATCTTAGTCTTATACCTTCTATAGTAATTATACTAATAGTTTATTTACTACAAATTAGTAGGGATTTAGTAATATAGTAGCCCCTAAATCTCTTATACTATGCTAATATCTTAAACATATGCTACCTTCTCCTTAAAATTACCCTTATTTAGCTAACCTATTACTAGATCTATAGCAGCTAACTAGCCTTTTACTTAGGCTACTATTAACTTAGTAGGCTCTAAGACTAATATTATATTATAACTTCTTTAATATATTAGTACTTCTTTTTCTACTATATAGGTAGCTACTATTTTCCTTTAAAGCTTTAGTAAGAGCGCCTTATTTAATATAGGTTTGCTCTTATAATTAGACCTTCTTAATAGTGTGTCTATAGGGTTACTTTTCCCTAGTCTATGCTTAATTATAAAATAGAAAGGGCAGAGAAATATACACTATTATGCCTGCCTTTTATTTAGCTTCTACTACCTTATAAAGGTTTATAAGTTATAGTAGTTTAATAAGACCTCTATAGGTGTCTTTACGCCTTTAATATAGTATTACTAGTGTTTAAATAACTTTACTATAGTAAGTAACTCTTAGTTAGCTATGCTATAGTTATGTTTAGTGTCTATAAACTTTCTTAACTAAAAGGCTACTAGATACTAATAGCCCTTATTATCCTACTAAGATAGGATTCCTACTATTATAAAAATTAAGGTATTTATCTTAATACGCACTGCTTAACTTAGGTTATAATGTTAGAGTAAAGGCGCTTGCTAAAAGGTGTCTTTTAGCTAGTTAAACGCTAGCTATTTCTTTTCCTTAAATATAAACCTCCTAGTTTAGATACTATTTTAACTACCCTTTATTAACACGTAAAAAGGTGCTATAATCCTGGAGTATTTGTAAATAAACTATTAGTAAAAGTTATAAAATCTAAGAAATAATTATATATTCTTAAAACTTATTAGCTTCTTTTATTCTCTAATTATATTAACCTAGTAAGTATTTATTAATATTCTATTAATAAAGAGAATAAACCCTAGGAATTTTACTAATTCCTTATAAAAAGAGCACTTAGAGGGTTTTATATATAACTCTGCTAACCTTATGTGTTCTAGGACTTACTTAATATATTTAGTATGCTTCTTCTTTATTTTAAAGAAGATTAAGATATTATCTAAATACACTATATAAATAGTATTAACTAGCTTATAAAATGCCTTATAGATATAGCTTTAAAAAGTAGCTAGGGCATTAGTTAACCTAAAAGGCATTATAAGGTACTTATAGTGCCTGTAATGCGTGTGAAAAGCTATCTTTTACTTATTACTCTCTTTAATGCAAATTTAGTAGTACGCGTCCTTAATATTAATCTTTAAAAAGAAATAGGCCCCTTAGTATTAGTTAAGAATCTCTAAAATTAAGGGGAGAGCGTAGTAATTCTTTTATGTTACCTTATTAAGTTCTTAATAGTTTACATATAGCTAAAGTGTCCTATCCTTCTTTAGTATAAATAGGATAAGCATGCCTACTAGGCTCTTTAAGAGTCTTATCTAGCCTTTCCTTAGGTTATTATTAATATATTCCTAGAGCTCTTTAAGTTTACTTTAGAAAAAAAAGTAAATTAGTTTATATAAGGGTATAGCTCCTAGTATAAGATTAATTACGTAATTAGTTAACTTCTTAGATAGGAGACTCCCTGCCTTATCTAATATAAACATGTCTTTAAACTCATGTAGCTTCTTAGGGATATCTTTAATAGTTCTATATGCTTTTGCCTTCTCTTTGTCTTTAAGAGGGATAAACTTATCTTTTATTACGCTTATAATAGTATATATAATTATCTTGTTACATGTTACCTTTGCAAACTTATAGGGAGTTAGTAGTAAAAAGGCTACCTTTCTTTTCTTAAACTACTATTCTTATAAGTGTAAGCAAAGGTATATATATTCTTCCGCGAGTGTGTGTATTCTAATTAATATAGGACTTCCCTCTGCTCTTAGGTTCTTATTAATAGCTATATATAGTAGTTTAAGGTCCTTCTTTTTACCTCTTAAGTCTTAGATTATAATAAGTACCTTATAAACACTATATTAGGGAACTATAAGAGCCCTTATTACCTTTAGGATAGGTGCTATAGCCTTTACCTAATTAAGCTTATAGGTTTATGTAAACTAGGCGCTAATAATATTTATCTTAGCGTAACTATTAAGATCCACTACTATTTTAATGTCTTTTTGCCTATAAATAGTAACTAGTGTGTGAAATTAACATCCTATTAGTACCCTAGTGTCTAAGGTAAAGGTAAGGGTATTTACTTTTGCCTCTAGGAGTTTCCTTAACCTTCTTACTAGTCTTTCCTTAGCTTATTATAATTATAGAAAAGATGCTTTATATTACTATAATTATAGCACTGTTTTCTTCCTTATAGCCTATTATTATTTAAGTAGGTAGCTAGGGTTTTTTCTTTGTCCTTATTCTTATCTTTTTAGTCCCTATTTAGCTAATAGCCTTATAAAGAGTTATATCTTTAATATTAAGGGGCCTTATATAAGCTCTTCTTTTCTAAATTACTTAGCTTTTACTTATTCTTTAATATTACCTCCTAGAACTATTAACTAAGTTATATAACCTCTTTTTATATTAACCTAGTAATATCTATATATAAGTTAATATAGTCTTATAAGTTAGGAAGTAATTTTATAAAGAATATAAGAGCATAGGTCTTTTCTAGGGCTTATTTTAGGTGTTTCTCTAGTAAATCTAAGTAAATACTAAACTTAATAAAACTCTAGCCCTCTTTTTACTTCGTGTTTTCTAGCTATATAGCTATTTATATATTATAGCTTATAGAGTCCTTAAGTAATATAAGGGTCTAGTCCTAGAACTTATCCTAGTTATCCTTAGGGTAATCCTAACTATTAGCTAGTTATTCTTTAATGTATTAGTCCTATCTAGCCTAATAGTTTATATATATATAATTAAGTATAAAAAGAATCTTTTAGTTATCTTAGTAATATTTTTCTTTACCCCCTTAAAGGTATAATTAAGGTTATTAAGCTATATCTTATACTTCTATAGGTTTATAAGGTATTAGAGTTTTATAATATTTTAGACCTTAATTTCTTAGCTACTAAGGCTTAAGGAGAAACTAGCCCTTTAGCCCCTTTTTACTAGTCCTCCTTCTCTATAAGATTATATTAAGTTAGTAAGTTCTTATTCTTACTTTTATAGTTCCTTAAGTTACTTAAGCTAGGTAATTTGTTCTTTAACTACTACCTTTTTTACCTTTATAGTAAAGGGTATAGCTTTAGATAAGGTTATAGAATATAGTATATCCCTAGATATAGTGTTACTATTATTTAGCTAATCCTAAGTAGTATGTGGTATTATTCTAGTAAATTAGGTTATTCTCCCCCTTATATTACTTTTAGGTAGCTAGTAGGAGAAGCTTTAGAATTATAAAAATAAAGGGATAGCTAGGTAAGAGGTATAGGGGCACTTATATATTAACTAAAGCTTGCTAGGTCTAAGTATATTATGCGTGTGAGTTACTAGCTTATAGCTAGCGGCTTGCTAGTGTTACGTGGACCTAGCCCTAGGGCGTGGTGTGCCCGCCTAGTCGTGCGCTAGCGCACGGGTGTTATGAGTGGGGCCTCACACTAACCTAGGCAGTGTTTTAGCCTAGAATAGGAGCTAATGTTGTAAGGTATATTTTAGGGTGCTTACTATATACTTAGCATGCCTCTTAAAAAAGAAAGGCACTAAATTAACCTATGCTAATAAATAAACCTTTTTAAGTTATAGGGATAGATTATATTAGGCCTTTCCTAGAATTAAAGCAGAAATTTAAGTATATCCTAGTTATAGTAAATTATTTCTCTTAGTTTATATAGTTATTCCCTTATTAGTTAATAGGTACTATAAAAGTTATAAACTATCTAAAAGCGTAAATAATAAGGTTATTACTTACTTTAGAAGGGTTTTACACTAATCTAGGACTAGTATTTAGGTTAGCGAAGTTATTAAGATTTCTAAAAGAGAAGGGGGTAAACTTAATAAACGCCCTAAGATAGTCCTATAAGAGTGTTAGACTAGTAGAAGTTATAAATTAAGTTCTATAAGGAGTGCTAAATAAGATAATAACTAATATAAAAACTTAGGACCTTTAGCTTCTAAAGGTATTAGAAGCACTAAATTACTAGTATATTAATTCTATAGGTTATTCCCTTATAGAGGTTTTATATAGGTTAACTTAATATATAAAATAAGAACTAATAACTCTCTTAACCCTATTAATAATAATAGGATAGTCCCCTAAATTTTAAGAGCGTTTAAACTAGCTATTAGAGGATTTTATTTAGGGAGATATAGTAGTGTATTAGGTAGGTAGTGTTAAGGAATGTTAAGAGGTAGTGTTAATAGATAGGGAGTCTAAAGCTACTACTTAGAGAGCTTATTATAAGTAATAAAGGGTAAAACCTTTTAAAATAGGTAAAATAGTAATAGTAGTCTATAAGGGCAAGCCTCTAAAGCTACAATCGTAATAGTAAGGGCTGTTTTAAGTTAAAGATTAGGCTAGATAAGCTTTATACTAACTTGTTAATTTAGATAGGTTTTATGTAAGAGGGGATCCTAGCTTAGGCTTTTATAAGGATACACTAAAAGCTTTTATCCCTTAAACTAGGTATTTAAAGACATTATAGGATTAACTGCTAATAAGGAGAATAAGATTATAATAATAAGAGTAATAAAGGGGGTTTAGAGGGGTAATATAGTATAATTAGTAAGGCTAGAATTATAGTGTAAAAAAAAAAAAAAAAGAAAAGAGAGAAGGGAAAGAGAGGGATTAGTAAGGTATTAGGTGTTAATAGGTAGGAAAAAGTAAGTTAAAGGTAAATTCTAGCTAGGAGGTGAATTAAATTACTATATTCTCCTCTTTCTTTTTAATTTTACTATTCCTTACCTCTTTACCTTTATTTTATTTAATTCTCTTCCCTTAGAATTTATATTATAAATTAAAGATATTAAGGATAGTAATTAATAACTACTAAGCTTATAATAATATATCCTTACCTAGAATTTATTATATTATTTGCTTAATTACTTAAATTATTAATTATCTAAGTTTTATATATTATTTAGCTTAAGCTACTAAGTAAAAGCCTCTTTACTTATAATAGTTATAGAGGTTATAGATCTTACTAAGCTATTAGTAAAAAGGCTAGAGTTTATAAAGTAAGAGATAGTAATACTAGCTAGGAGGGGTGCTAACCCTAAGGAGGTAGTAATAAAGAGATAGCCTAACTTTAAAAATTTAGGGTTTATTAAGTAGCCTTCTTACTAATTCTCTAGCTATCTTAGTTAAAAGGCTAGACTATAAGTATAAATCTCTTATAATATTAAAGAAGTGTCCCTTAGACTAAAAGAGAACCTTCTAGTAATTAAATATAAGGGTAAGGTCTTAGTAAAAATAGTAAGTTATATAGGAGAGAATAACTTATTTTCCACTACTAGTTTTTAGTAAGGGAAGTAGTGTTAGCTACTACTAGTAAACTAATCCCTAAGCTTATATAACCTCCTAATAATATTAATAGTAATAAATCTAGTTATAAAAAGTTTACTACTAGTAAGGACCCTTAGAGAAAGGAAAGAGGCTATAGTTAAAGGTTTAAAGCAAGTATTTGTTAGTTATTATACTAATAGCTTATACCCTATAGCTATATAAATTTCTAATTAGAATTAGAAGACTAAATTTAATAAAACTAATAACTTTATAGTTAGAACTTACTATAACCTAGTTATAGGCTATTGTATTTCTCCTAGTCTAATAATTTTATATTAGGACATGCTTGTTAGTAGGAATATAAAAGCTATTAAAGGCCTAGTATAGTTTATAGCTAGCTAGCTATTAAAAACCTAAATAATAAAGGAGCTAAAGAGGTTAGGGTTTAAATAGAAATCCTTAATAAAGAAAGGGACCTTAATAATTAAAGCCCTATTAGAATAGTGTAAGCAGATTTGTAAATAATTACACTATTATTCGCTTATAAGAACTAGACTACCACCAAGCTAGCTAGCTTGTTAGAGACTGATCCTAGGCTAGCTAGGATTGCCTAGCTAAACTAGCCTGCTATTTACTATAATAATACCCTAGGGATTTTCTTAAGTACGCTTCCCCTTATAGCCACACTTAAATTTCTAGACTCTATTATAAGGATAATAGTAAAGTTTATAAAGGTATACCCTTATAATATATTCTATATAATAGGACTCTTAATAGCTCTTATTATCTAGAATAATCTAATAAGCTCCCTAACTAGTAAGATAAAGGTATTCTAAAAGATGCCTAGGAGAGTAAATAGAAAGGTAATTCTAGATATAATACTAATAGGAGTTAAAGAATTTTGTCTTTACTTTCTATATTAGTTAAGACTTTGCTATAACCTCTAACTTTTAAAGTTTCTATACCTTTTTTATAATATACTACTAATAGTAGTAAGGGCTTAAGTAGTAGTAAGAAAAACTATAAAAGTAAGAGATGCCCTTAAGAATAATAAGGTCTAATAGGAACTAAGCCTAATAATAATAAGGATAAAAGGCTTACCCCCTTATATTAAATATCTATAATCCCTTCCTACCTATAGGATAAAATCTATAGTATAATATATAAAGTGCCTAGTGTTTATAAGTTAACTTAGGAGTAGCTATCTTTAGTAGTATAAGGCCTCTAGGCCCTAGGATTATTCTATTTATTTAGATTATTACTATCTTTAACTAGGATAAAGATTTAGAATATAGTAATCCTAAAGAACTTTTTATAATAGTGCTATTTAACTAGTACTATAGTCTATAAGTTAGGAGTAAATCTCTTATATACCTCTAAGTACATAAATATAATCTAAATAGGATTAAAGAATAGGAATACCTTATATTAACTATAGAAGGTAAATTAGCCTATTATAATAGAAATGCCTAATAGATCTAGTGGTGCTAGGAAGATTATAGTTATAACTAAGAATAATAAAGAACTAAGTAGTAACCCTTCTAACTTACTACCTAAGATACTAACTAGTAAAAGTAATAAAGGAAAAGGCTATGCTTATGGAAATAAGCAAGACCCTAGAGATAATAAAGCTAATAATACTAATAACACTAGTAACACTAGGGGTAGAAGCTATAGGGCAGGAGGAGCTAGTAATAAAGAGAAGGATTATAGGAATAGGAAAGATAGTAGTAATAAGGGAAATAATAATTACAAGGGAAATAAAGAGAATAATAGGAATAAGAATCTAACTACTAATAATAATAATAATATCTCTAGGAATAAGCATAAGAGACTTATAACAGATGCTAGGTCTCTAAGACTATAACCCCTACTAACTAGCCTATAACTACTACTAGTGTTTAGCCTAAGGCCTAGAATAAATTTTAAGGATAGGATATTAACTATTATAACTACATTTGCTTAAGTTAGAAAGACACTTACTAGTAACTATCCTTATTAGCTTAAGGATATGTTTATGTTTAGTAATATCTATAATATTAGATTAAAACCTATTATACTAAACCTAAACTCCCCTCTAATATGTTATATATTTTAAGGTAATTAAGATAAAGCTAAATTAACAGAAACCCCTCTAGGCAAAATGCTAGGGCTAGTTACTAGGTGCCTCCTAATCTAAGAATTACAAGACTTAATAAAGCTAGCTATTAACTATAGGATTACTATAACCCTAGATTTATTTATATTTAATAGACATAAACTTCTATTAAAGGGTATACCTAAGTTATCTAAAGTTTAAGTTATAAGTATTAAGGAATATAATAATATAGTAACTATATTTAGGCTAAAGGCTAAGGCCTAAGCTAATCCTCTACTACCCTTATCTCTAGTTTTACTACCTAGAATTAAAGTATCTAGAGACTAAATTAAGCTTCTTCTAGAAAGACCCTTTCTAAATTACCCTATAATATTACTAGACCTATAGTCCCTATAAATAAAAGGCCTAAAGGCTTAGCTTCTTAAGAATTAATAAAGAGGTAATAATAGTAAAGTACTAGCTATTAAAGTGCTTATAGGGATCTTATTTATATATTACTTATTATATATTACCCTAGTAAAATTAAAAGGATTAATTAATATATATAAGAATAGTATTAATAATATTAAGGCTAGGGGACTAAACCCTACTAAACTAAAAGAACTTAGTAATACTCTTACCTATGCCTTAGATAAAAATAAGAAGGAAGCCTTAATCTTTAAAGGATATTTTAGGTCTTTAATACCTTAATAAAATAAATAGGTAGCTAATAGCTACTTAGCTCTATGAGCTAATATCTTAGGGAACCACTAGTCTAAGGATTCTAACTACACTAAAAAGGTTACTAGGCTTATATTTAATATTAATAGAGGGCTTTATCCCCTATAATATCTAGGAGGGATTAGGGTATTAAAGTAGTTATAAAATAACTTAATAGATTTAGAGAAGGCACTAAAATATAACTACCTATTTACAAAGGTTATAGGTATTTATAGAAGCTTAATTATAAAGTTTAATAAGGAGCATAATAACCTAATAACCCTAGAGGAGGTTAAGGTAATAATAGAGGCTCCTATTATAATTAAGGACTAATAGGGTAGTTAATTACTATTTAAAATAGTTGCTTAATTCTTTTGTTTTACTTATTTTCTTTTTTCTTTTTTACTTATAGTTAGGGTGACTATCTTATGCTAGTAGATAAGTTAGAGGGTAGGTTAGTGCCTTATACCTTCCCCCCTCTAGCTCTGAAAGCCTAGCGGAAAAATTTTCATTAGAAGGGCGTTGCCCTTTATCTTTTTAAATTAACCTAGCTACAGATAATTAATCAAAAGTCTTTGTTTTCCTGAAAACCCTTCTTTTTCCCTCTTGCTCTCGTAGGCGGCGAGCTGTGGATACCACCACGTTTCAGTCCGCAGGCCCAGATGATCGGTTGTCCATGTAACCCGGCTGCCTCATGACTTGACGAACTCGCTGCCCGTTTCCCGCAGCTGATTGGCTCTGCACCGCCGTTGAAGCTGGAATATCTTGTCGTTTTCTTTTCTTCCTTGGAAATAGAAGTAGACGGACTGATGTTAGCCTTCTTTTCTTCCTTAGAAATAGAAGTAGACGGACTGGTGTTAGCCTTCTTTTCTTCCTTGGGAAATAAAAGTAGACGGACCAGCGCCAGCCTTCTTTTCTTCCTTACAAATAGAAGTAGACGGACCGGCGTAAATCCCCGGGGAAAGGAAAGCCATGGTGAGAAAAACAGGAACCAGAATAATAAATCAGATACTTAGACAACATTCCGTCGCTCGGTACCGCAAAATCCATTACACAATCGGGACTACTGGACAACCCCCGTCACCCCGTCATAGTCTTGGTCTCGTACAACAGCTCGCGTGAGACGTCAACGTCTGGTTGTCCACTGTTGCACCCACAAGGGCATAATTGATCCCGGTCGCACGATAGTCTCGCTACTTAACTAGCTGAGACAAGAGTCCACCCCTAGCTAGTCATTTTCCAAGACCTCTGTAACTTTATAGTATATTTTAGCACTATATAAGTACCCCACTAATAGTAGAGGTACTTAGGTATTTAAGCCGTAGTCCGCACCCTCTTACAGGGTTAGACAACTTAATAGAGGTAGTCATATTAAACCCTAGCTTCGCGGTCTAATATAGTAGTAATTGCGTGGTGTTTATAATAATTATACCTTTCTTCCGAATTAGTACTCTTCTCTTTGAATTAACTAATCATTTAATCTTTAAATAATTAGTATATACACAGCAAAAGAGAGGCCTAATTCATTAACATTGTGATCAGGCGACCCTAGCACGCTAGGATTAACACCACTATTTATTAGTTTAATAATAATAACACCACAGGCATCCTTATAATGTCTAAGGAGTCTTCTAAGAGCAATAAGCTAGCTATTAAGCTGTAGGAGCCTTACCACTAGGACCTATAGTATAAGATAGTTAAGGCAAGAGCTATTAAAGATAGAATCTAGGTCTTTATTAATCCTAATTTAATTATACAGCTAGACTACCCTCCTAAGCCTCTAATCCTCGTAGGAAACAGGACTCTAGCGAAGAGAAGGGTAGTAGAGGCTGTATAAAGTTAATTATCTATATTAGATTCCACAGGAGTTTAAACGCGCTTATATAGCGGTGGAGCTATAACTAGTAGCATGCAGTAACCCTAGGAAAGCTCTTCTAAAGGTTATAATATACCTAGAGAGAGTTATTTTTAGTACTCTTAGCAACCTAATAATGCTAAAGATAGTGCCTAGTTTGCAGTCCTTAGTAGTTATTATTAGGTCTTTAATAGTTAATTCTAGAGTCTTATAAAGGCTATGCAAGAGTATCACACTTAGTTTATAGCTACGCTTAGTTCTAAATACAAGTAAATAACCTTAAGGCATGTATCTCTTTGTAATAAGATTAAAGAGCTTACAAGGAATATAATGCCTTTAAGTAGTACTATTAAGCATTATACTAAAGTCAATTTTAACAAGACTATTAAGCGGAACCTTGCAAGGGTTAACATTAATAAATAGCTTACAGATACCTTAATTAGCTACAAGAGATACTTCTAAGCAGACTACCCTATCGCTAAGGGTAATTCGCCTGTGGAAATAATTAATAATGCTATTAGGGCTTGATTTCCTACTATCTTAGCTTAAGTTAACTTGTTAATTTACATAGTAAAGAGCGAGGGAAAGGTCCTAGATTTCTATAGTATTATAAGTAGGATTAGGCACCTAATTAAAGCCTAAGGAAGGTCTTAGGTGAAGGCTAATAATGCCTTTAGAGCTAAGCTAACCCTTAATAGCGAAATAAAGGATAAAGCTAAAAAAGAGAAGGTAAAGAAAGATAACTACATGTACTGTAAAAAACATAAGGTGAAGAAGTTAAAAGACTCGTAGAAGGTCTATAGGGCGCTCTGCCTAATAAAGGACTGGAAAATTAACGAAGAGCTATTAAAGAAGGCAAAAGAAGTAATAAATCGTTAACCTAACAATATAAAAAAGGTATATAATACGTGGTTAAAGGATAATAGCGCAAAGGAACCTAAGGAAGATAATACTACGTTTATTACTATAGGAGAGTTTGCAAAGGCTTTCCTTACCTAGGGCAAATCGTGAGTTATACTTAATAGTAGTACCTTAATCTATATCTTTAATAATAAACGCTAGTTTATAGACCTTAATTACAGCTAGTAGCCTAGAATTTAAGTAGGTTATGGTATTACGAAGGCCCTTAGCGTTAGCATAGCTTAGATTATCTTAATAGATAGCCAGACCCTTACCTTATTAAAGGCCTAGTACTAACTAATATTCTTTGTAAACCTTATATCTCTTTAACTACTTACGCAGAAAGGAATAAGGTAGGATAACCTTACTAGTAAGGTAATGGACCTAGTAAGAGGTAATTAGGAGATATTTTAAACTTAGATTATTAGTACGTAGCTATGTATAGAGGGCTTAAGCCTATTGGAGGTTTTTACTATTAAGGGAGATTCATAAGACCTAAAGACTATTATGATAACCCCTGCGGACCTATAGCACACTAGATTAGCATATCTAGGTGAGAATATAATAGATTAAGTGCTTTAGAAGCTTTAAATTCTATTAAAGAAAAGGAGCATAGGTAAATATAAGGTTTACTAAACCGCCAAAGCACAGAGGCAAATATCACAAGTTCCTTAGATAGGATCCCTACCTTTAGGGCTACTTTAAGTAGTCTTATTTAACCTCTTTACTTAATTATTAGGGTATAATAAAGACCGCTATATCGCTCTTTTTACCTATAGAGCAACAGGGCTGCGTTATATCTTCACAATTCCCTTAAAAACAGATATCACGCTCTGCTTTAATCAGTTAGAAGCTATGTACGTAAGAGTGTACGGCATCCACATCGCGGTTATAATAACTAATAGTAAGACTGCCTTCTAGACTAAAAAGTAAGAAAAAGAGGTTATAAACAGAGGTATTATTATTAGAAAGTCTAGCCTGGCTTACCTATATTAAAATAAGCATGCTAAACGGTCTAGGGGGGTGATAATAAGGGTTATAATAACTCTTATAACACAATTAGGCTTCCTAGAAGACCTTTAGCCCATAGCTACTAAGGCAGCTATTCATATCTTAAACCATACGCCTTAAAAGCTACTTAACTAGCAATCACCTTAATAAGCGTTAAATAGGTGGTTAAGAGAGAACAAGCTTTAATAGAGTCACTTACTAAAGAAACCAGAAGCCTCTTTAACCTATCTTCAAGCCTTTAGTTATAAAGCATTTATAATAACACAAAGTAAGCTTCGTAAGGTAAGTCTAAAGCTTACTTAGAGAGCTTATATTAGATACCTCGCTAGATACATTTCCTTAATGCAATATCTAATTTAGGTGCTAATAATAAAGAGGAGCTGCTAGTTCTTATTAAGCCATGTTACTTTCAATGAATCCATCTTCTATGCTTAAGAAAAAGGCCTATTATTAACTATAAAAGAGGTTAAAAAACGCGTTCTTAAAGAGCTAGTTAATAATAATAAGGATAAAAGCTCTAATATAGGGCTTCCACAGATAGTATACCCTCTGTTGCCATAATAACCACTTGATTAGCCTTAATAGGCAGAAACTCCTACTAGTTGCGATTAGCTAGATCACAAAGAAAAGGAAAAAGAAAGTTAAGAATTAAATCTATTAACTCCTCCGAATTCACTAGGACAATTTCTAGATTTAACAGACTATACGCCGTTAAGTATTAATAATTTGCTTAACCTACCTAATAGTAGTAATAGTCACAAGATGTTAGAAAATCCACAAGATCACAACAATCTCAAAGCATTCGCCGTAGCCTTCTAGCTAGGACCTAAAAGTAAAGAAAAGCCTTATATATTAAGGCTTCCCTCTCCTCTAGCTTATTATAACTATTTAGCTAGTTATCTAAAGGAAAAGGAATTCCACAAAGCATAAGATAAGAAATACAATAGAATCATTAACAGAAAGGTAGCTAAGAAGGTATCTAGAGCTAAAGTTCTTATATATATAAAGCTTCTAGGCCTTACTTAGGTCTTCTTATATAAATTAGATAAGTAAGGCTACCTCCTGTAATACAAAGCTTATCTCTATATTCTTAGGAATTATTAACTAAAGAGTTATTTATTAACTTAAGTAGTAACCTTAGCTACTAATACCTTTAGGCTATTTATAGCTATTATATACTACTTTAACCTTAAAGCACACTAGTATAACTTTATTATAGTATTCCTGAATTTAGATCTTAATAAAGAGGTTTACTATAAAATACCTCTAGGCTATAAAGATAAATAAGCCTATCTAAAGCTTCTTAGAGTAGTCTATGGGCTGCGGAGAGCGCCTCTTCTATAAATAAAAGAGCTAATTAGCTAGCTAATCAGTGAAGGCTTTACGTAAATCTTTAAAGATATTTATATGTTTATTAAGGATAGGTTAATTATCTTCTTCTACATAGATAACCTTGTTACCTTATTTACTAAAGGGAAATCACACCTATATAATAAATTCAGAGTAAGACTCTTTACAAAATATAACATTAAGGACCTTAGAGATCTATAATAGTTCCTAGGCGTTGAAATTATTAGAGATTATGCTAATAGGAAGGTGTGGCTTAATTAGAAATCCTATTAGGATAAAGCTACTACTAAATTTAATATAAAGATCCCTTAACAAAGGCCTATAGCCCTAATGACCGCTATACCACTAAAACCCTTTAAAGGAGAGGTTAGCACGTAAGATCTTAAGAGGTATTAATCTCTAATTAAAACCCTGCTATATCTAATAATAGTTTTAAGACTTAATATTGCTTTTATAGCGTTATAACTCTCACAATACCTATAAAACCTAGGGCTATAACATATAGAAGCAGCTAAGAGAGCCCTTAAGTACAGGTGTGCGTAAGCAGACCTAGCAATTAAATACAGCAGTAATAACCCCAAATTAGAGGCATATAGCAATGCCTCTTTTGCTAATAATACTATAATATAAAAAAGCTTATAAGGTTATGTTATAAAACTCTTTAGAGGGCCTATACTCTTTAAGGTAAGCAGGTAAGCTACTGTAATAACATTGTTAACTAAAGTAAAGCTCCTAGCGCTTTCTTACTACAGCAAGGAGCTTATAGCCTTTAGATAGTTATATTAAGAGGTTAGGCTATGCCTAGGTAATAACACACTTAAAATTAAATATAATAATATATAAATAATTCGCCTCCTTAAGGAAGAGTTTATTAAGCTTATTATAAAGCTCTGGCATGTAGATATTTATTACCACTAGCTTTGTTAAGAAGTTATAAAAGAAACCTTTAATATTACCTAGATTACTACTAAAGAGATAATTACTAATAGCCTCATAAAGCCTCTTATAGGGAATGCTTTTATAAGCTTCTGTAAGGCATTAGGGCTTATATAACTACCCTCTAGCATGCTTAGTAAAGAACCTGAAGAGCGAGTATTACATAATAACCTTAATTTAGACAAGATTATAACGAATTAACTGCATTTCTATACTATAGAATTGATTTAAATGTTGTAATATTGATTTAACTAATTTTATTAATTTAGAATTATCATAGGGAACCTTAAACAAGGTCCCCTAGGGGGGTGTGTTGCACCTATAAGGGCATAATTAATCCTAGTTGCACAATAGTCTTGCTACTTAACTAGCTAAGACAAGAGTCCACCCCTAGCTAGTCATTTTCCAAGACCTCTGTAACTTTATAGTATGTTTTAGCACTGTATAAGTACCCCACTAATGGTAGAGGTACTTAGGTATTTAAGCCGTAGTCCGCACCCTCTTACAGGGTCGGATAACTCAATAGAGGTGGTCACATTGAACCCTAGCTTCGCGGTCTAACATCCACCGACAAGCAGCGACTACATTACGAATCACGTGGCCACGCACGGGGCCATCTTTTCGCCGCCGTCATCATCCCAGACGGCCTCGACAAACCACAGGTTCCCGCTCGACTTCCACGCCCCCTGCCAGGCAAAGCGGGCGTCGGCCTCGTCGAACAACGTCTTCCAGTCGCCGACTTCCCTCTCGCGCCCATTGCACACCGTCTTCATCAGGACATCCAGCAGCCGGAAAGTGCGCTCCTCCATCACCGACACACTTCCCGGCGCAGGCAGCACCACATCGTTGATGATGACGCGCGCCCCTTGCCTCAACGCCGGGACGAGCTTCTTGAGGATCCGCACAACCACCTTGTCTGGGAACGCGTGGAAGATGTGACGGAACAAGTAGGCCCCCGCCACCGTCGTCTGCTCGTCGAAGAAGTCGTGTGTTGTCAGCTTGACTCGGTTTGCCAAGTGAGCTGGTACTTCACCCAGCGTCTTTTCGCATCGCATGCCCGGCAGGTCCTGGACCTCAAACGATAGCGAGGGGAATTCTTCTGCGATGGCCATTGATACGTGGCCTTCGTTGCCGCCCATCTGAAGTTCTCGTCAACCATGTTAGTTCATTTCATTTTGCTTTATTTATTCTTTCAATTTATTTTTTTCATTTTGCTTTGCAATACTGGCTTCAGTATGCCCGGGAATCATGGTGGGTAGGTAGTCCTTACGTCAACAACCGTGGCGCTGGCCAGCTTGGCCCACGGGTAGCTCTGAACTGTGTGCACGACGTCGAATCCTTCGCGGGAGCCGTGAGCTCTCATGGCGAGATCGTATCTTTTTGCTCTCGTTGCATCGCTCTGGGTATGATCAAAGAAAGTATCTCTATGACTATACGAAATGTTGACGGCCTAAAAAAGAGACGGCAGTAGTGGTCAGCGCAATGCCCTGCTTGAACCGCATCGACGGAAACCATTTCGGCCACCCACAGTCTCAGTAAGGTCTTCGGAGCCAGGCCATTTCTGCATGGCAGTCACCGTGTTGCCGACGGGAAGAAATAGGTCAACAGTGTATAATCCGACCCAGCTGGCGAGTGCTTCGTCTTCCAGCATGACCAGCGATGTGCAATTGTGTGCGACGTGACCGAGCTCGGGCTCGCAGAACAGGTTGTTGGCCATGGCCAGGCGCAGAACCCTGCGAAGCTCTGAGGCGGGTATCTTATACCCCGATACCTTGAGGACTTGCCTCGCGAGGTCCTCGTAGGAGATGGATCCCGCTTGAGGAACCGCTTCGGCTATCCTGAATGTGTAAATGGCGTGTAACGGGACGTAGTTCACAATCTGTCAAGATCAGATGATGCCCAGGTATGAACGATACATGTATGTATATATATATATATATATATACATATACATATATATGTGTGTATTTGTGGGGGGCGCAACTTACATCCAGGGCCATGAGCTTCAAAGCTTCCCGGGGACCCAGCACCAAGTCTCGCAGCTCCTTCGTCAATGACAAGACTTGCTGTCGGGCTTTGAGTGTTTCGGCATCCGACCCCGTCAGCGGAAAGTCCGGGGGGCCTTCTGCCTCGTAGGACGGGGCACTCAGCCCTCGTGCGTGTAATCCCTCGGTTAGTATCTGCGTATTTTCTCCAATCTGTCTTGATATGGCCGTGAGACGGTCGGCAGACGGCGTCGCCTCTGACTTGACCAGCAGAATCCCCATACTGCCCATCTGGGACGAAAGCTCGTCGTAGCCAAGACGATGAAAAAAGAGGGAAACTCCAAACCTATCTATGGGCTGTATGACGCCCAAAGACACATAACCGAGCGAGCGAGAAAGTGGCAGGAAGAAGATGAAGGAGGAGGTTTGGTGCCAACCTCAAACAAAAAAAAAAAACAATTGGTGCAACGTTCACAGGCAGGGTCCTTTTGGTTCATAGTCCCGCCCACTCGCCTATATGACCTTTTGGCCTTTTGGCCTTGGCAGGCTGTTTTGATCTGTCAGGTTTGCTCGGCGCTCTGCACGATACCCAGAGCGTCTCCTCCTATTGTTGGCAGTGACGGTCTGCCTGCCCCGTGGCGTCTGCTCAGGACATCAACAGCCCGGGATCTTGCCGCATCAACGCGACACATGCGGCCCGAGATCTGGCTGCAAGCATGCGGGAACTGAAAGCAGTCGCACGATCTTGGTCTGGCGCCATGTGGGTATGCGTTTACTGCAGAGTCATCTGGTCAGACACAGACACGGACAACACAGCCATTGAAGATGTGGATGGCTCCCATATGGCGGCAGCTGCCCTAGCGACTCTGCCTGGCCAAGAAGAGGGGCAGATGACGCGCAGACAGGACAATGAAGACGCGAATCAAGCATGGCACACCCATGACTCGATTGCTGCAGCGAACAAACCAACCAACAAACACGACAAAGCGGCTGTGGTAATTGCTCCCCGAGATGGGAAGGGCAAGGGTCAGGGGTCATCCGTCCGCAGGCTCCTGGTGACAAACAAAGTGTACCCGGATCATCAAGGTGACACCCGTGATTCTTCGGGCCATCTATGAAGATGCGATGCGGGAACGCGTTGCTTGCAACGAAAGCAATTCAGCTCTTTCGCGGACAGAAGGCGAGCAGTAGTAGTAGTAGCAGTAGAAGTGGGCAGAGGAACGTAACGATTTATGATGACGAAAAATCCCGTTGGCAGTTGCTCGTTTTGGCTGTTGGTTCCTCGACCTGCGTGCGCCAATGTCATGTCATACCTCTATGCAGCACAAGTGTCTTTGATTCACCCCAGAAGAGTTGGGCCGGGCCGGTCTTGACCTGTCAGCCTCGGCTGGTCAGATGGGATAGAAATTGATTCTGTCCTGCGAAAACGGCCAAAACGGGCATCGGTGAATCCTTGTCCAGTCAAACAAACTTGTTAAAGGCAGGGGTTTGCCGTCTTCGTCATGGAAATGTGACCCCGGTCGCCACCGATTTTCAGCTGATGCATGCTGGACGAGGTAATGTGCGCGTTGGACGCGTTCATACTCTGCTCCGAGGAAGTCAGTCCCCCATGTCAAGGAAGGGTTTGCTACTTTCAACTTCCAACCGGATTGGGGAGGGTATCTTGAACTACACAGGTGCATAGTGTGGTGTTGTGATGCAAACGAGTTGTTCTCGTACGTCTTGTGCACTCTAAAGCTGCTGTATGACATTGTGAATTTCTATTGATAGACATTGACGCTGAAGGGGGGGGTTTCTTTTTTTCCCTTCTTTATTTTGGATTTTCGGGAGTTTCTCATTCTCGTGTTCCAACATCGCACGCCATTCGTCGATCGCTGGGAAAATTACGATTCCACGCCCGCAAGCAAAGGGGGAGGCACTGGTGTGATAGCTCTATATTACATGACACTTCCCCCGAATCGCCGTCGTATCCGGAAACGCCGGACGGACGGACGGACGGGGCTGCCTTCTTGCTCGCCCTTGTATGACGGTACAACGCGTCTCGCGACGCAGTCTCTCTATAGTCGGGCAAACACTTTGCCGAATATTTCTCTCGCTTTCAGTAAGTTGATCAGACTCATGCGTTCATTGTCCAGGTGAGCCGCGTCCGTGGCACGTCCACATGGAAAATTCGCCGCCGGAGCAGCAAACTCCTTTTCCAAAAATCGAATGGCGGGAATGGATCCACCCTCCCGGATGTGAAGTGGTTCCCGAGGTTTCGATGACTTGCCCACGGATGACGCCTGAGCCTTTCCATCGGGGTGGCTGCTTTGATCGAATCGATCGGGCCAGGCCTCCATGATGGCCTGGCCCAAAGTGCGGAATATCTCGTCGTTGGGATCGCCTAGCCAGGGCTCCGCTTTATTGTCAATGTTCACGCTGATTCGATTCTGGGACTCGAGCAAGCCGAACTCGCGGCGCAGATACCACGAGAGAGCTTCTGAAACGTCCTCTACTTCCTGGCCGGGGACCAAACGGAGACTAATGTGGGAGCTGGCGTGGCTGCTGATGAGACTGCCGTCTGGTCCTGAAACCCTGTATTTGTGGATCGTGAGGTTGGGTTCTCTCCAGCGCGCCATGATGGAAGACTTGAGCTTTCGTTCGGAGAGCGGTTGTGACTGGTGATGGACCATGATGGAAACAATGTCGTCAAATCGTGCCTCCTCCTCGGCAGTGATGGGCGGGATGTCGTCGTAGAATCCCGGGATCTGAATACGGTTCCCAGGGCCTTTCAGCTTGCACAAGACGCACGTCAAGTCGGTGAGAGGCTCGTCGGAAAGATGAGATCCGTCTACTCCTGAGTGAACATCCGGTCGGGGCGAGTCAACGCAGATTGTCGCGTGAAGCACTCCGCGAAGGCCGTATGTCAAGCACGGAACTTCATCATCCAGCCAGTAGCTGTTTGCGAGGAGGATGTAATCGACGTGGCCGATGAGCTCCTTGTTTCTGTTCACTGCTGCCTCAAAGCCTCTGGAGCCGAACTCCTCCTCGCCCTCTATGATAAAGATGACATCATTATTCAGCTGTTGCGCTTGCATAAGATCGGTCACAGCATACAATGCGGCAACGATTGGTCCTTTGTTGTCACTGACTCCGCGGCCGTAAAGAAACCCGTTGATTCCTGTGAGATCGAATGGATCGGTCGCCCAGTTTCCCTTCTTCTCGTCTGCTGCAACTACGTCGTAATGGCCGTAGAAAAGGATTCGCTTGCGATTGTCCGAGGCTTCTTTTTTCCCCGTGAATCTGGCGTACACCACAGGGTTACGTGCCGTTTCCGTGCCGAGCATTTCAACGTGGCCGCCCAGTCCCTTGAATAGCGAGGCCAGGAATGAAGCACCTTTTCGGCAATCTTCGGCATATTCGGGGCGGGAGGACACAGTCTTGTACGAGACAAATTCGCTCAGTGTGCTAAGCAATGGGTCAAATAGAAGAACATTGCTCATGTTCGTCGTGGCTTGTTTGCATGTTGATGCCAAATCTTTCACAGACCAGATGGAGATTTTGTCATCATTTCCGCCAGTGATGTAGTATTCCCCAGACTCGTAGTTTGTGATGGCGGAGGCCAAGATTTTTCCGTGGTGTGCTTGCCATTTAGCCAGACATTGGTACTTCTGGGTAACGTCGCCTGATGAGGCGTGCCGATAAGCTCCGTAATGGGCCGTGCTATATTTCTGTGGAGTACCTGGTTAGTCATACTGAAGGGTTCGCGTGAAGCAGTGCGAGCAAGAAGGAGGAAGCCGTGACTTACACTGGCCCATCCGTTTGTAGATGCGGCCCACAAGCAACCCCATCCCATCTGCAGCGACATCACATTGCCTTGATGCGCTTTGATGACTCTCAAGCGTTGTGTCGTGTCCAGATCCCACAGCTCTACGATGCCATCGAGCTTTCCGGCGTAGAGAAAGGATCCATCCAGAGCAAGTGACAGGACAGATTCGGCGTCATCAGTGCCCAAGGTCATGATTTCCTCGATGCGGCCAGACGCGGCTCCATCCCGGCCACTACTTCCGGAACCACCCAAGCTCCATAGTTTAACGGTACCGTCGCCGCCGCCGGATATCAGAACGTCCTCGTCAGAGTCCACCTTGACCGTGGGACCTCTTGCCATGAGCATACAATACACAAACCCGTAGTGAGCGAATTGGCGGATGCTTCCACCGTCAATCTCCAAAACGACTCGCGCGCGGGGGATCAGAGCCCACCGGTCCTCGTTTCGTCTCGGCGTGGCACTGCCGCCAATCGCTTTCGAGTCAAAGAATGGGTGGCTGCGGCGATCTGGGTGATTCCGCGAGTCGGGCGAGACGCATCCAGATGGGCCATTCAACGCCACCCACTGAATGGTTGTATTCTGGGCACCGATGTAGAGTGTTTCCTGTTGCGGACTGTAGGCAGTACAAAAGATGTCACCAACGTCGTGCACTCCGTATACCTCGTAGAGGCGGCACAGAGTCCTGGGGCACCAGACGTTTATAATGGCATCGCAGGCGCTCGAGAAGAGAAGAGACGAGTCCGGGGACAGCGCTAGAGACAAGACACTACGCTTGTGCGCCTGCACCTGGAGAATCTGTTCAAAGGTATCCAACGACCAGACGACAATCTCACCGTCTTGCGTGCCTGCATATATCGAGTCGTGCTCGGGGCTGACGGCGAGGGTGAGCACGGTGCTGTTATGTTGAAGGGTATGGACCAACTCGGGGGTGGCTTTCGAGGCCTGGGGGGTTTCGAGGGCATCGCCAACCGAGAATGAGAGAGTTGAAGAGTCTGTGGAAGACGGCATTGTTCGCTGAGAGCGGCCGAGAAGGCCTCGGCGGTTAGCTGGGTGATGTATGTAACAGCTCACTGATGATGAATAACGTGATGTGGAACATGGGAGACGTGAACTCGACGTCCCCTCGACGTCGCTCCAAAAAGTTGCCATGGCGTCACATCAACGGCGTCTGAGGCCACCCGCCAGCCCGCTCATTGTTGGACCGACGTCGGCGGACTTTTGGGTGTCTCCCTGCCCCACGTCACGTCCACGGGGGCCCATTGCAAGGTACCCGCCGCCAAGACAGACCGCTAGTATGGCGCCAGACCTGAAGTCGACTGGCAAACGGACCAATGAACGAACTTACCAGGACCAACGAGATCAACATCAACACCAGGTAGAGGCTTCACGTCCGCAAACCCACCCCCATCTCCCCCCATCTCGTCTCTGCTCCTTTTCCGCCTGCAGAATCTGATCGCAGCCCCTACATGGCCCGCTGGACGGGGCGCCTGCAATGGATGCCATCTGAGCCATCTGAGCCATCTGAGCCATCTGAGCCAGCCAGGGCGCGTCTGGATGCAGCTGAGATGACAAAAGCTGCACGTGCTTGTACGGGGCACACGGGGCACACGGGGCATACGACATCAGAGCAAGTGATTTGGCAGGTGTCTGTCCTCTTTATATACGGAGCACCGAGTGCATCTATGTACGTTCGCAATGCAGTGCAGTGCAGTGCAGTGCCGACGCGGACAGGTCATGTCACTGACCGACTCCGTACGTGAAAAACAAAAAGACTTCTCCCCGTTGCAAGCTCAGTCCAGAAGAAGATCAAAGCCAAAGTCACGATGCGCCTCGAGTGAATACTGTGGCAGGGTCCACGGGCCGCAGGACCCCGTCCCCAGGCCGTGGTGCGCCCAATCAAGTCTGACAATCGTGTCCTCGCGCCTTCGCTTGCGCAGCTCGTGCGGGTGCGCGCATTCGTCCACGTCCTTTGGTGAATAGTGCGCCGCCGAGAAACTGGCCCCGTCCAAGTCCCCAAAGTTGGCGCGCAGCAGCCGGCCCTTGTCGCCGAGCATCTCGACCCAGCGCACGTCGGTTCTGTTCCCGCCGTCTTGGGGGAACTCGTAGTCCACCCACAGGTCGTCGACGCTCGAAACCCAGTTCCCATGCAGTTGGGAATGCTTCTTGTCTCGGTACGACTCGCCCGGTCCGCGGCCCCACCATCTGACCCGGCTCGCACCCGACAGGCCCACCGTGATGCCAATCCGCGCAAAAGTCGACGGCAGTTTCGAGCCGTGTGGCTTGCCCCTGACGTTGATGGCCACCGACTCGCCTCGGAAATGGTACGTCCACGTGGTGTCGACGGCCCAGGCCAGTGCTGGGGGCGCGATGCGCTGCTTGATTTCCACCACGATGCCATTCTTGACCTTGTCGAGTCGCACCTGCTTGACGTGCGTTGACGTTTGATGCAGCCGCCTATGCCGCCATTCTCGTCCGTGGCCTTCGCGGTCATTGTCCGTCAACGCGCGGTAGAAGTCCATGGTGACTGGTTCGCTAATGAGCTCGCCATCAGGGACGCTCCTGCGTCTCCAGCTGACGAGCGTGCCCGTCACAGTGTCAATGGTCCATACCGACTCACCAGACGCAGAGCTGATTTTGACCAGAGACTCTGACGCCATTTGCATGGTTGGTTTCGGCATCGGTGGCTCAACCGCTTGGATGGCATTGACAGGGAGTGGCTTCGACACCCGCAGCTCTCCCGTCGCTACCTGGTGATGGGCAGGGGCCCAGTTCGTCTCAAACTTGTTCCTGTATCGGACTTGCAAGTAGCCTTCACCGTGTGTTTCGCGCAGCATTCCGTCGTGGAAGCCTTCTGCCGTGGCAATGGCTTCTGTGTGTGGTTTGACGCCTGCAAACATTTACAAGCCACCGTCAGAATTCCATCCATGACCCCGACGGGTGTGCGCAGGGCATTACAATGTAGACAATTACTGAAAACGCGACTCACCTTTGGGTATGTTGACTCGCCCTCCCGTAAGCTTCTTCCCGTCCGAAACTACGCACCACTCGGCAACTAGATGATCGAGAGTCAGGAAGTCATAACGGTTCACGACCGTCATGTCGTGATGATGAAGAAACAGTGTTTGCACTGGCTCAATCGACTTGGCGTACTCGGTAATGTTGGAGGAGATGTTGTGCTCCGATACCAAAAGACCATCCATTACAAAGTTGTAGTCGTTGGGTTCATCTCCAAAATCACCGCCGTACGCCATGAATTCTTCGCCGTCTTCCGTCTTGGTGCGAAGGCCCTAACTTGCCCGTCAGAACACACATGCAGCACAAACGAAGGCTGGTCGAGAGAAGAAGGAGATCAGAGTAGCAGGCATGCTCACATGATTTGCCCACTCCCACACAAACCCACCCATGAGTCGCGGATATCTATAAAACAAGTCGATATACTCCTTTGCGTTTCCCTCAGAGTTCCCCATCGAGTGCAAGAATTCACACAAAACAAGGGGCTTCTTCCAATCTCTTTCTTTGGCAAACGACTCTATAAAGGCAAGATCGGGATACATGCGGCTAAATAGGTCGGCCGTCTGTGCCTTCTGGTCGCCTTCGTAGTGAATTAAACGAGTGTTGTCCATGAGCTTGATGGTATCGTACATGGCTTGGTGGTTGCGTCCATAGAAAGACTCGTTACCAAGTGACCACATGATGACGCTTGCATGATTCTTGTCGCGGGCAACCATCTGGCGAGCTCGGTCGACGTACTGCTCCTTCCAGGCCGGGTTATCAGACGTGTAGCTCGCTGCGTCACCTCCAACGTCCTCGAAGCCATGGCACTCCAGATCGGCCTCGTCAAGGATCCATAGCCCCAGTTCGTCTGCAACGTCGTAGAGCCGGGGGTCGTTGATCTGGTGGCATGTTCGAATGGCATTTATATTGTGCGCCTTCATGATGAGTAGATCGCGTTTCATGAAATCGTAGGGTACAGCACGGCCATGGTCAGGATGGTGCTCATGGCGGTTGACGCCTCTAAACTTGACGGGATTCCCGTTGACGCAGAACACGCCATCAATGAGACCCGTTGTTCTGAACCCTATGCGCTGCACTATGCTGCACTTATCATCGCCCAGAAAATTGAGCACAAGATGATACAAATACGGTGTTTCCGCAGTCCACTTGTGGGGATTTTCTACATCAAGTATAAACTCGCCCGATTTGGAAATCACCAGGGTCTTGGACACTACTTCCTGTGGCTTAGAGTCCAGGAGTTTCAGCTCGACCGACCGAGAGCCACTGACATCTACCTTGACTCGTAAAGTGGCATTCTCGAATTTGCTATCCAGCTCCGTGTTTACGTGAAAGTCAACGGGATGCGCCTTGGGGAATGCGTGGAGGTACACATCACGAAAGATGCCGCTGAGCCACCACTCATCCTGGTCTTCGATGTAGCTTCCATCACAGCGCTGATATACCTCCACCGCCAACTGGTTGTTTTTGTCTTTGCCAGTATGGATCAAGTCGGTCACATCGAATTCGCTGGGATTTCTCGATCCCTGAGAGTAGCCAACCTCTTTGCCGTTGACCCATAATGTGAATGAGGAATCGACGCCTTCAAATCGGAGCCGGAGCTGTTGGCCATTGAAAGATTTGTTCACCGAGAAGGAGGTCATGTATCGACCGCATTCATTCTCTTGGTAAGAAACATTGGGTGGTTCCACGGGCCAGGGATACAGAACATTGGTATACTGCGGGCCTTTGCCATATCCTTGGAGCTGCCACATGCCCGGAACGTTGATGTGCCCAAACTCGGACGCATCGAAGCCGGGCTTGAAAAACTCTCGCGGTCCCGCGAAAGGTGACTTTGACAGGTGGAACTTCCATTTTCCAGACAGGCACTGTGCTCTAGCCTTGGTCACGTCCCGCGCAAGACCATCCTGTTCATTGTCGTATAGGTAAAAACTGCTCCGGGGAGGGAGAGTGTTGCGATGTATCACATCGACATTGCTCCAGTCAGGAAGGTCAGACGGGTACGTAGACGGGAGAGTTGTCTCGCCGACTTGCATGATGGATGTAAGACTGAGTTTCTGTAAATTGAAGAAGAAGAAATGAGTTCTGTCATTTGTGGGCGAAACGCAGATGGGCGATTTCGACCTAGCCTAGTGTGCGGATAGGACAAGAGATCTGCGCCAGGCTTTATCTACATGAAGGGGACTTTGGTCAGAAGAAAGAAAGAGCCATTTGACTGGCCGGCCTCAACTCGTGATTCGAAGCCAGCGATGGGATGCACCAAAATGGTCGCGTCTGAAGAACAATAATGTTGAAGCCGCTGAAATGAGATGAGCGAGGCGGCCGGAAACAAGGTGCTGCTAATAGCGCAGACAACTGAGGGGTTCGGGGTATTGCCGATTATTACCGTCCCGGAGGAAGGAGGAAGGGGGAAAGAGGAAGGAAGGAGGAAGGAGGGGGTTTGTCATGCCGAGCCATGATTTGTTGTGCATCTGTCGTATCTGTCCACATTAATCCATCTGTGGTCAAAGGCTACTAAGTTAAGCCGCTGCTCCTCGTCATTTGATGCCGGGTTGCATTGCATTGCGAGACGAGAAATCTCCAGACGCCACGGCCACGGGATGACGATGGCACCGTTGCAGCGGGCCTTGTTTCTTGCCACTTCCACTTCCCCTCGTCTCGTGCCCGCGGTTGCGCAGATGCTGAATTCAGCTCTCGTCATGTCGTGGGTGTCGTGGGTGTCGTGCTTGTCGTGGTTGTCGTGGGTGTCGTGGGTGCATTCAGATTTCTGAACCTGAACATGGTTCAATGTTCCAGCGATGCGGCCGTCGACACGAATTTCCCGACGTAAACTGCGACAATGAATATGCCATCGCCGATTGAGTGTAAGTTGGTGAGACACGATCGGGAGATGACATCCCGAACAGCAACCCCAGACAAAAAGCACGCACCCGCATTCTTCAGTATGGTTGACAGTTGCAGCGCCAACAAGATACCACCTGCGTGGTTGAGCAGTCTCAGGTCGTGCTGTTGCTGCATGGAATTAGAGACACCCATTCTCAACGCGGCTAGCGGGAGGATATTCCTCCCTGGCATTCAGTAGATGGAATCTTTTTTCAAGCCTCTCTGTCGCAAGACCAGAGTGAAGCCAAGGTCCATTACGGCATCATCTTGAAGAAGCAGTTGGCTAGAATGTGTCTGAATCTCCCAGAACCGAGGCGTTGGGAGACAAGTTCCTGACCCGAGGCGCTGGGTGGTTGGCGGAAGGAATGAGGGTGAGGATCGTGGCTCAAAGCCATCCCAACGCAGCTGAAGAACTGCACGATCTGAGAGCCGCACAGAGCCGACGACCAAGAACCAATATCTACAAGTATAAGTATTCCATCTTTCCGGCCCCGAATAACTCCTTATCCAGCCAGTTCTCCAGCCAGTTCTTCAACCTACTCACAAAATCAGACTCGTAAAACGACAACTACACCCGCAAACTCACTAATTTCATCATGAAGTTCACCACTACCGTCTTCTCTGCCATTGTTGGCCTCGCCATCGCCAGCCCCATGGACCAGGGCAGCGCTTCCAAAAAGGCCATGATGCTTTCCACTAGCGCTTCTCTCCCATCCGGCACGGCTGCCTCTGTATGTTTACCCGGTTTGAGCGGACTAGTCGCTACCGGGACAATTTCCCAACTGATGCGTGAATAGAAAGCTATCGAGGCCCGTTCTATGTCCTTCGAGGCTTCCAAGGCTTCCGAGAGTGGTAATAAGGTCGCCAGGAGTGCTGTAAGTTACACTTGAACAATCAAATAGTGTCTTATCACTTTGGAAATACCAATAACTAATACACCACAGTCCGCCTCCATGTCCGAGGCCAATATGGACGAGAAGAGGGGCGCGAAGACGAGCGCCATGAGTGCTGTAAGTTACACTTGAACATTTAAACAGTGTCTTATTATCGCTTAGGAAATACTAAATAACTAATACCTAACAGTCCGCCTCTGCCATGTCCGCTGCCAAGATGGACGAGAAGAGAGGAGCGAAGACGAGCGCCATGAGTGCTGTAAGTACAGTGTCTTATTATCGCTTAGGAAATACTAAATAACTAATACCTAACAGTCCGCCTCTGCCATGTCCGAGGCTAATATGGACGAGAAGAGAGGTGCGAAGACGAGCGCCATGAGTGCTGTAAGTTACACTTGGCCATTTCAACAGTGTGTACTATCCAAAGCAACTGGGAAACGTGCTAACAAGAATGGACAGGCCGCCTCTGCCACTTCCGCTGCCATGTCCGCCGCCAAAATGGAAGAGAAGAGGGGTGAGAAGATGGCCATGAGTGCTGTAAGTGACATTTGCACATTTGAACAAGGCACATCACAGTGATCAGTGATGACACATGAATAGCTTGGACTCTTGGAGAATGCTAACGAAAATAAAACAACAGGCCGGCTCTGTCACATCCGCTGCCAAGGGCGCCGAGGCCTCTGCTACAGAGGCCATTCCCATGTAATTTCTCATGTATGCGTATTTCATGAGAATGTTTGCGTTGTGGCGGGTCAACGCATGGATGTTCAAGAAAATTTTGTACCAAACAGATTGAGCTGAATTGAATTGAATTGAATTTTGTTTTTTTTTTCTTTGAAAATCTCCAGAACCTGCAGCTCTCCAAGAATAGGACTTCGTGATTCTTTATCTAATCTAGCCTCAACTTACACGTACAAACTTACACGAGGGCCCACCGTTGCTGGATTGGTCAATGCACGCCAAGGCAACATTGAATGGAGCCAGGCCAGGCCGGGCCGGGCCAGGGTGGCGGGGGATGGCGGCGGCAAGTAATATCTGCGCCGTCATCCATGAGTCCGTCCATGGGACCAGCAACCAGCTTGCTCTGCTTCCAGCCTTCTTCTTCCTTCCTTCACCATCCCGAACCCGATAGTTACATCTAGTAATCCGTAAGACGCCAACCCTCCTTTTTTCGGGTTCTTTTTGCATTGCATCCATTCTTTGGAATCGACGGCGCCCGTGTCAATTCATCCTTCTGACTTCGAAGCAGGGTTTTTTTTTTTTTCAGTCGATCGACAATGGACGACCAATTCGGAGGTCGCACGGACGATGACCTCTTCTACGATGATTTTGAACCCGTCGAGAGCGAGACCATTGTAGTGCAAGAGGTCCAAATACCTCAACATCCCCCAGAGCCAACTCTTGTTGTCCCTGCGAATGCCTCAACCAACGAGGCACCTCCAACTTCATCATCGTCGCAGCCGCAAGCCAAAGGCGGCAACCTGTCTTCATCGCGCTTCGCTCGCAAAGGGAACGCCAACCAAAAGCAACAATCCACACCACCTCCCCCGCCCGCGAGTAAATCGCCCGTACCTCCCAAGGACGCCAAGGATAAAACCAAGGGAATTCAGCAACCCGAGTCCAAGGAGACGGACGGCGCATCGCCGCCTCCCAACGCCCCCACGGCCCCATCATCAAAGGAGAAGAAGCCTCACGGGTCTCAGAGCACCGCTGCCAATCCGCAAGCGCGTCTGGGGTCCGGAGGCAATCCGCGCCAGAAGCTGACAGAGGAGGAGCTCGCCACCAAGATGGAGCAAATGAAGCTGCTGTCAGCCGAAAAGGCGCGCAAGTTTGAAAAGGCCGAGAAGGATGAGAAACAGCATGCGGAAGCCTACGCCAAGGGCATGGAGGACGCTCGCAAACGACGAGCAGAGGATGCCGAACGAAGACGACGCGGCGAGGACGACAAGCGCAGGCTGGACGAAGAGCGAGCCAAAAACCGGGAGCGCAAGCTCAAGGCCATGGGCATGAAGGAAGGCGGCTGGGACGAGGGGAAGGCGGCTGCTTTGGAAGAGGAAGCCCGGAAGGGGTTCCGCGGAGCCAACGGAGGTGTACGCGGGACAAGGCGCGGCGGTCTCAGTGGCAGCAGGTTCGCCGCCGCCAGGGAAGCGGAAGAGGAGCATCCCGATGTAGATCGCTTCCTGGACGAACGCCATCGTGGCGGCGGACGCGGTCGCGGAGGACGAGGAGGCGGCGGCCGTGGACGAGGAGGACTCGACGGCGGCCCGTCGTCCAAGCCGACGAGCGGCAACGGCCCTGCACCGACTCTCACTGCCGACGAGTTTCCCGCATTACCCTCGGACGGGAGCAAGAAGACTTCCGACAATCCTGCGGTGCCGGCATGTCCACCTCCCAAAACAGGGCCCGCGCCCATTCCATCATTATCCACGCCGCCGCCTCCTGGCAGCAAGTGGGATGACGAAATGGAAGCTCTTGACGAACTGAAGAAGCAAGACCAATCATAAGCATAGCATCGCGCATCAGAGGCGGCTGCTGGTGTAGGTGATTGCCAGGGATGACATCGGCAGTGGGGGGACGCCGTCAGGGCAATGGGAAGTGCACGTTTTGGATATTACCTTTTAGCCACCGGGGGCTCCGGGTGCACATGGCGCCGCGCATAATACAAATACAATAGATGGAAAGGCTCGACGAGATGTCTTTATTCTTGTGGCGACTCATAGGATTGAACACGAGCCGAATCTTGCGAACCCTCGGTCGGAGCGTCCTTCTCCAAGGTGCACTAGCAGCAATGTTGTCCATGGACGGAGCACATCTACCCAAGGTGTAGGACATGACGAAGCGCTTCGTTCCTGGAAGCTCATGAGTGTATACGTGAACTGTGAGGACATCTATAGCAGGGTATTTTCCATTGAATCCCCACCGACTGCACAAATCATCAGAACGCCAAACCCTTATGCCATCCCACCCGAAGAACACACCGCGTGAGCCATACGCAATGCAATACATGTACACTAGAGACGCCAAGGCGATTTGTCACCTACGCAACGGACCTCGGACATGAGTCGTTATTGAACAATCTCGGGTTCAACAAGGCCCCTACCAGCCACCGCGATAGTTTCTGCCCCCTCTGCCCCCTCTGTATCCTCCCGCCCTTGGGCCTCTGGGCCCTCCCATTCCCCCGCCGGCATCATCATCCATCATTCCTTGTCTCTGTCTACTCTTCAACTCACGCGGGAACGCCTCGTAGGTCTTGCGCATGGAGGCATAGCCCAAGTGCATTTTGCCGTAGAAGTGGTCCGCCAGTCGGCGATCGTTGTCTAATCTGCTCAGATAAGCGCCGCATACGTCGCACACTTGCAGCTTCTGGTGCCCAGAGGGACCAGAGGTATCTGACAGTGCCTTCAGTTCCCTCTCCTTGTCGGACTTCTGTTGCATGGTTTGTTTGATGCGGAAGTTTTCGTCGACGGCGCGCGAGACTTCGTTCATGGATGCGAGTACTTCGACCTCGAGAAGGCCGTTGCTAATCGAGCTTGATAAATCGGCGATAGTTTTCAGCTGCACATTTGCTTGATATTAGCACGAGAGAATTGGGAGGGGGCGAGAGGCGAAAAAAATGCCACAGATCTGGTGGAGGAGAAGGGGCTGGGGGCGTCTAGCTCACCAGAACATTAGTCTGTCTTATCTCATCAGGCGTCTTCTCAAGCCTCTTTTGTGCCGCGTCAATACGGCGGTTGCAATCGTCGATGTACTTTTGCAGGTCGCGCATATAGTCGTAGTCGAACCCGTAACGCTGCTTTTCTCGATCCGAGAGTGCCTCGTATTCCGCTTTGAGGGGCTCCGAATGGACCTTGGGGCATTGGCCGAGATCTTGCTTTGTATTTGTGAATAAATCATGAGGACATGTGCCGACGAGGTAGGAACGGCAGACTTTAGGGTCGTCGAGGGATAGTTGTGCGGCGCGCGAGGTGGATTGATGGCCCATGAGCTGCTCAAGCAGCTTTCTTTGCTCGGCGGCCATGTTTAAACTTATGTCGCCGGCGGCGCCTCTCCTTTGTCGCGATTGTTCGAGTTATCGAGTAGTAGTTTATTTATTTTCCTTGGGACTGGAAGGTTTCTGCGAGAGCTACGCGAGAATGTGAGGACTGAGGAGTGAAGAATTGTTTGGCACTGAAAGTTGGCGTTGAAGCTCCAAGCCGCTGTTGCGGTATTCATTTTGCCGTCTGTCACCGCCCGACGGGGATCCACGTTCCTGCTCGTCGCTTCCAAGTCCATCCAGGGCCGCGCCTCCAGCTTGTCGAGGGCGAGGGTCAGTCTGGTTCTTCGCGATAAACTCATGGAGGGAGCTCGGTCCGCAACCTTTTCACGACGCATCCAACGCTGAGATGTCCTTTTAGCTGGAAATGTGCAGGTAGTCTCGTCATCCTGACCTTCTGTCTTTCTTTCTTTTACGATATCGGAGCTTCTTGTTCCTCGTTCCTTTTCCCTTTTATATTCCTTCGTCTACTTTACTTGTCACATTCCTCGCTTACTCCAAGTCTTCCGGCCGCATTGCACACTGTCCCCTACATACATGATGATTCCGTGGCTGGCGCCGCTGCTGGCATCTCTCGTTCCCGGACTCGTTGCGGCCGCCGACTATCACGAGCAGCTTACTTTGCGCCCTCTGCCGCTCTCTCAGCTTCTTGCGAGCTTCAATTTCAAATCCAACACTTCGATAGCGGACTTTGAAGCCCATAACTTCCGGTTATTCCCTCGATCGTTGGGTCAAATTCTCGAATATGCGGGCACACGCGAACTCCATCTGAGATTTACATTGGGACGCTGGGATGCAGAGAATTGGGGGGCTCGGCCCTGGGACGGCACCAAGGAGGGCGGCACGGGTGTGGAATTATGGGCTTGGATGGATGCCGAGACCGATAAACAAGCAGACGAGAATTGGCTGACGCTGACAAACGCCCTGTCAGGGCTGTTCTGCGCGAGCCTCAACTTCATCGATGAAACGAGGACAATCAGACCGGCGCTGTCCTTCCAACCCGAGGGCCATCATACGAATGATGCCTTGGCAAATACGAGACTATTACACGGCGTTCTGCCGCACGAGGTGGTGTGCACCGAGAACTTGACACCCTTTCTCAAACTATTGCCTTGTCATGGAAAGGCGGGTATTGCGAGCTTACTGGATGGACACAAATTATTCGATTCGTCCTTTCAAAGCATGGCCATTGATGTGAAGCCACTTTGCGAAAAGAGTGGTAAATGCGTGTTGCAGATGGAGCAGACAATAGATATGGTCATGGACGTTGAACGATCCAAGAGACCCAGAGGTAAGAAGAAGAAGAAGAAGAAGAAGAAGAAGAAAAGCCCGGCGTCGAACCTCAATGATGAAATTCCACGTGTTGATCCACTGACACGAATCTACAGACAATCCCATCCCAAGACCGCCACCGGACCACGAACTCATCTGCGACACGTCCAAGCCCTACCATGATGACTCTCACTGCTTCCCAGCCGACCATCTCAACAACCAAGACTGGACGCTCTCTCAGATCTTTGGTCGACCCATGAAGGGGACCTGTCCTCTTGCAGACTCGAGCGTCCCCCCCGTCTGCTTGCAGGTTCCCGACTCCCGTGCTGTCCACGCATCTGACGGATCCAAGGAGATCAAGACAAATGACGGCATGTCCCGGTGCTACACCTTCCCATCGGACAGCGAGTTCGCCCTCGTCCTTCCGAAATCCGAGGCCAAGACGCCAGAAGAGGCTTCCAAGGATTTGGTCCGGCCCATCCAGCCTCTACTCTACGCGGAGCGCAGCTTCACGGGCCAAGGCCAGCAACACGGCGGCGTGCAGGCCATTCTCACCAACCCGAACCCGTACGAGGTTGAGTTCGTATACCTCGAATCTCTGCCCTGGTTCATGCGCGTCTTCCTCCATACCCTGTCCACCCGCATCTCCACCTCTGCCGGGCCAGACTCGAGCTCCTCATCCCTCATCAAAGAAATCCACTACCGGCCAGCCCTCGACCGCACCCGCGGCACCCAACTCGAGCTGCAGATGCGCATCCCCCCCCGGTGCACAGTATTCCTCACGTACGACTTTGAAAAGGCCATTCTTCGCTACACCGAGTACCCTCCCGACGCGAATCGCGGCTTCGATGTCGCCGCCGCCATCATCCGCACTCTGGAACCAAGCGTCATGAACCTGCGCACCACAAGTCTGCTCCTCTACCTCCCCACGCCAGACTTCAGCATGCCATACAACGTCATCATCTTCACATCCACGGCCATTGCGCTGGCCTTTGGAGGACTGTACAACATCCTCGTGAGGAGATTGGTCGGTGCGGACGAGGCTGCCGGCCCAATGGGAAAGTGGAAGCTGAGGAGTATCCTCAAGAGGCTTTCAAAGAGATGATTTTGATTTGCCTCTGAGGCAGGTTTCCCCATATATGAGACATGGATTCATGTAAAAAGATGGGAGTTAGAATACCGGTATTATTTCATCGTCGATTAATGTAATGTTGTGAGCATATGAAGCAAAAGGGCGGTCGCATGACGACACGAAATGACTTGAATCTACGCCTTTGTGTGTGGCAGACTGACCTATCAATCTTGTGCGCAGCAATACTCCGTACACGAGGGCTGCAAAGTAAAGCAAAAGGTACTACGGCCTACTTTCGACCCACTGCCAGCCATTCACATTTGACGCGAAGCGAGACATGGCATGGTATGCATGTACATGGGATTGACTTGGCTATATAGGCCATGAGGAATATATACAATTCATGAGGAATATATACAATTCATAAGAAATATATACGATTTATGAAGGATATATATGGTTTATAAGGAATATATATAATTCATAAGAAATATATATGATTTAGAAGGGATATATACGGTTCATAAGGAATATATATAATTCATAAGGAATATATTTGGTTCGTGAGGAATGTTAGGAGCACGGAGGCCAGGGAGTTAGGGATAGAATAGTTACATAATGGAACCCTCGGGTAAGCCTTGGGTCGTGCGGATGACTAAGTAGCTGTCAGATAGCTACGTGCACGCAGTAGGGTATTTAGATAAGGACTGCCTATAAGGTATGTAGGAGGTTAGAGTTTAAGACCTTTATGCACCTACCTGTCACATGACGTGCCCATATATATAGCCGCCAGTAAGGCGTAGAGTTAGCAGAGTTAGCTAAATTATTATCCTTTTCCACCACATTTACTCATAGTTAGTAGCAATTACATACTACGACTATAAAAACTAGAAAAACTAGAACTAGAATTTAAATAATTATTTTTAGATATCTAAATAGATACTAGATAAAAGACTAATTACAAAGGGATAATAACTCTAAAGATATTGTTAGTTACACCAAGGTGCCTGCGCAGGTAGGATAATTCCGTAATATTGAAGTTAATGATAGATAGCTAGCTAGGAAAGAGAGAGAAAAGAGGGAAGGTCTAGATAATAGAAAAGTAAGTGAAACCTATAAGTAAGGCGGAAGAGGGGGTGGCGAATTAATGTAGCTAATTACATTACGTGCATTACGCTAGACCTACTATTAGTCTAGTCTTTAGCTATAATTAAGCTAATGAAAATCTAAAGGATTTAATACTAGTAGTCTCTCTTTTTATCTATAGCTAAAGAAGCCTAAAAACATAATAAAAATCAAATTAAAGGAAAGTATATATAAGTAAATCCCTTAATAGGAATCCACTGCTTTAATTAGCTATTCTAGTATTAGTTAATTAAATTAATCCGTTAGTCCTTATTAAGGCTCCTATCCCCTAATATTATAGGTCTCTTTACTTATTCTTTAATATAAATTATTAATTTATTTAAATTAATTAGAGAGAAAAGTAATAAATTTAGTAATGCCTTTATTATTATATTTACTAGATTATTATTTTTATTAATTTACCTTACCTTATAGATCTTATGCCTTTTATATAATTAATAAAGAGCTATAATATTAATTATTAGTCTTTTCTCTTTTATTATACCTAGCTTTATAAGGCATTTATATAATAAAAAGGAGTTAGTATAAAGGATTATAGGAATTTAAGGTATTTTTAATTAGTCTATAATCTAATAGAGAGTTATGGAAATCGCGTAGGTAATATTTATGCCTTAAACTATACTATATAATTTAGAGGTAAGCGTGCTATGTGTAACTTGCTTACTCTTTGTTAAGCTATATGTAATGATATTACCTTTTATAATAAAGGTATTATTATCTTACATTATCTTATTACTAATTACAATAATATATCTAATCTATAAGCTTAAATTCTTATTATTAGCAAGTAATCTATCTATAAATACAAAGAGCTTTGCTTCCTTAAGGGTTAAAGGTATATATTATAGTCCTTGCTACTAATTCTTAATTTACTATTTAAGGCATTTATTAAGGTATGTAATATTATTAGCAAAGGGTTCTTAGTATTAAGCTATAATTAATAGATTATAGGAAGCTTCTAGTTAGTATATAGTTATAATATAGCTTCCTTAGGCTTGTTGTTTTATATAATCTTACTTTACTATTAGAGATTAAGGATTAACTTCCTTAATCTTCTAACTTTAGCCTTTTTAGGTTAAAATTAATAAGTTATTAGCGTTCTAGGTTAAGATATAGCTATTAAAAATAAGGGGATTTTTAGTAGTTAATTACTACTTTTCCTTAGTAGTAAACTTAGCCCTCTAGAGCTCTTTCTTTTCTTTTTAAAAAAAGTTATTATTACTTAGGCCTAATGTATTATTAGTTTACATTCCTATAATACTAAAGAGGTTTTTATTATTTAGCGCTATAATTAATAAGTAGGGATTATAGGTTAAAGTTATTATATTAAGGTTATCTTTATAATAATAGAAATATGTTACTTACTAGTAGGTTCTAGCCTTTATAATCTTGTAAAGAGGTTTAATTAATTTAATTATAGTTCCTTTTAGAAAGAGGTGTGTAATTTGTTTTAGTAATCTTATAATAATTAGTCTTGTTAGCATTGTATGTAATTAAGTATATGCTTATGTAATATTACAAATCTAAAGGTAAATACCTCTTTTTCTTAATAATAGAGTAATAGCTATAATAAGTTATTAGCTTGCTTGTTATATTATTAGTGATTACGTTAAGATGAATTCCTTTCCCTTATTATTATAGCCTTGTATAATAAGGCGAGATTTCTTGTATAGTAAGGCTATTCCCTTGCCTTTAATCTCTCTAACTATATAAGAATCAAAGATTCTATAGCCTCTATGCCTTACTAGGTTATATTTAATGAATTTAAAGATATTATAAGCTTATAGGGCATTAATCTTAGCTTAATTAGACTACTTAAAGGGTTTTCCTAGGGTTATAATCTTCCTTTCTTAGTAAAGTTAAAGAGCAAGGTTCTAATTAGCTTTTTCTTTTACTATAAGGAACACTATGCTTAGTATCCCTTTAGCTATAACCTCTTAAATAAAGGCCTTATCTTAGTCTTTATTAATAAGCACGTAGAGTTTAATTAAGCTAATATCCTTTTTAGGATTATAAGTTTTACCTCTCCTTACTTTTATTCCTTTAAGGTAAGGTAATAAGTCTTTAACTTACTAGCTTCCCCTTAGGGTTACTTAGGTATTATAGGCCTCTTCTATTAGCTTCTCTATACTTATAAATTAGACTATAAGGGCTTTTCTTAGCCTTCCTTACTTTCTCTTTAGTAGTATCTATAGTTTTTCTTTTTCTTTTATTACTAATTCTTTTTTAGTAATAGTAGTTAGTAGTATTATTATAGCTTTCTTTATATTTTAAGGCTTTATCTCTTACTACTTTAGCCTCTTTATAATATATAGGTCTTTATAGTAGGGCTTTACTACTATAAAGCAGAATTTCGCTAGGCTATAGGGTATATTAACTATATAAGTCTCCCTATTAGTAGTAATTAGCTTATAAGGGCTATGCTAGCTACCCTTCTCTCTTTACATACGTACATTAGCCTACAAAGGTAACTAATATATAAGCGCTATATTAGGACTATTCTAGGCTCTAAGGGTATTATAAACCTACTATAAAGCTATATAGCGGCGGACCTTATTAGTAGCCTTCTAAATTACTTTAGTACGTTAAATAACAGAGATACTAGGTAGTAACTTATTTATTATCCGCGGGTAAGCTCCGAAAACTAGCAGGGTTAGTATAATTCCTTTAGGGCCTATAGAGTTATTAATAGCCTTAATAGCTATTTAGAGGCGTTATTCTAGTATTAGTTTCACGCTAATTAAGTTAGTAATAATATTATAAGCCTAGTGTAAGGGTCTGTGATATCTTTTAACCTTTCTAATGCTATTATAAGCTTTAATTAGTATCTTATTAGTCTTAATTAATATTAATTAAGCGTAATATTTAAATTTAGCGGAAGCGAAGTTATTACTAGCATTATAGACTATCTATTCCGGAGGTTTTAGATAGGTATTAATCTAGCACTCTTAGATAGCGTCCTAGATATCTTAAGCTTTCTGCTTTTTTAAATTAAGGAATTAGGTTACTTAGAATAAAGTTGCTAAATTAATAATATAAAGCACTAGTTAACTATTAATTTGCATAATATTAATAATAATCTTATAGTTAAATTTATGGTTATCTTTGATTGTGAATTTAAATTAACTAGGGGCCTTGCTATATATTTAGTAATAGTGGCAGACTTTAGTTAATTTCTTAATTACCTAGCGTTTAACTTTATAACTAGCTTATTAAAGGACCTTTATAAGTTATTAAATAGAAGGGTAACTAAGCTAATAATATAATTAATAAATATCTCCCTCTAAGAGATAGAAAGCAACTATTTCTTTTACCTTTAGTAACCACTAAGGATAACCTTATTATTATACTATAGGTATAGTCTTATTACCTTAGATAAGTATATTCATAAGGTTATTAATCTTAACCTATATCTTATCTATATTAGTAATTAAGAAAAGGAAAGGGGTAGCTATATTAAGAATATAAAATTTAAGCTCTTTAAGTTCCGTGGGTATATAGATAATGCCTTTTGTAACTACTAATCTAGCACTAAATATAATAATTTAAGGTTCATAGGGGATTACCTTTAATAAAGGTATTAATCTTAGTAAAGCTTTTACTTATGCCTCTCTTATACTTAATTTTCCTGTGGCGCTAGTATTAGGTATAATATCTCTAAAGACTTCTTTAGAATAGTATTCTTTAGAGATATAGCAAAATAAGCCTTTATTATACTCTTATAGCTTATAAAGCTTTTATTTAAGGAATATATATTAAAAGGCTTAATTATTTAGGGTTATAAGAATATTAACATTAGTAGTATTATAGTTAGTTTATTATCTAAAGTAGAAGAATTACGTAATGCTTAGATATACTATTAATAGTAGCTCCTTTACCTTATTATTATTATTATCCTAGGCCCTTATGTAAGCTATAAGATATAGTTCCTAATTCTAACTAGAGTTATTATTAGGTTTATTATTATCTTGCCCTTTATAAGAGGTAAGGAATACTTAAAATCCCTTCTCTATAGGGGTTATATAATATGTTTTACTAGCCTACTAGTAGTCCTTCTCTTTCTAATATTCTTTAGTAAAGTAGTTAGAGAACTAGTAGTTACTCTTACTACATATAAAGTAGCGCTTAAGGCTTAGCCTAGGGCTTTTTTATAATAGCTTCCTTTACTATAGGATTATTATCTATACTAATAATTAGTAAATATAGCCTCTAGAGGGTCTCCTTATTAGTACTAAAGGTATTAAGAGGTTTTCTTATTTAATTTTATAATAGTAATTACTTTATAAAGGTCTCTAGTAAGACTTTTAAAGCCTAGGGAGTGTATATATTTAACTATCTAATATTTAGGTACACTAGCTATAGTATTTAATACTTGCTTATAAAGCTTAGTATTTACTATATTAGAAGGGTATAGCCCTTTATAGATTTTCTTAAGGTTTAATAACATAATCTTAAGGTACTTAAGCTTACTTTTATTAGGGTTCTTATTAATTATATTCTTTAATATTATACTACTTTACTTATAATAATAGAATTATTAGTTACTTTCTGTTTTAAAGTGTTAATAGATATAAGTAATTATCTCTTTATAAGAGTAGTTATTCCTAAAGAGGTAATTAAGGTAATACTATTTAGTATTACTTATTAATATAATAGGAAAGGCCTTCTAATAATGCGTTTAAGGGAGGTTAATCCTATTATATTTATTCTTAAAGAGCGTAATCTTTAGTATTAGGAAGTTATATAGCTTCCCACTATAGTAGTTACTATCCTTATATATCTTTATAAGCTCTAAGATTTTCTTATAATTTAATCTTTAGAGAGGAATTACTATAAAGGTATAATTTATTATAAATAATAGTCTATAGGTTATTATAAATAATAATTATTAGGATAAAGTAATTAATTTAATTAGGATTATTATAAGGGCTCTTAGGGAGGTTTAGGGAATTATTAGGGCTAAGGAAAGTGGATTTCTAGGGTAAGTAGTTAGGTTTAAGGCTAAGGCTCTAGGGGTTTAGAAGATTATGATTTTTCCTATAACTAAAGAGGTATTAAGGTTTAGTAAAGTACCTCTTTAAGAGATACTAGGATTAAATATCCTAGGCCTTATTTAATAAGAATGCCATAATCTTATAAGGAATTACGTAGCTCTCTAATAATATCCTTATTTGCTTTTTTAAAGGTGTTTTTAGACTAGCCTTTAAAGTCTTCTTAGAATAACTCCTAGAGGTTATTATCTCTCTAGCCTTAATGTTTACTAAGGTTAATAAACCTTATAATCTAATTATTAAGTTTAGGTTATGTAGTAGTCTCTAGGTCTAGTTTAATAGGCTCTTTCTAGTCTTTTGTAAGGTTATTTATAAGCTATTATAGATATGCTAGTAGTTTACTCTCTTATAGTCTTTTAAGAGGAATTATTTAAGCCTTACTATTACTAGTAATAGCCCTTTCTCTTGTAAAAAGTCTAGATTCTAATTCTACTATCTTATAATATCTAGGCTATAAAAGAAGATCTAAGGTGTTATTCTTTTGCTACTAATTAAGCTTATGTATTTGCCTATTACTAGGGTTTTCTTTTACACTTTAGGAGCGTTATTGCTTTAATAAAGCTAGGAAATCACGAAAACACAGAAAATCATAAAGATAGGAAAAATAGTAGAAAAAGTAGTAAAAGTAGTAATAAGAATAAATTAAATTAGGGTTAAGTAAAGTAATAGAAGTGCTAAAAGTAACTAGAAAAGCACTAGTAAAAATAACATAAAAGTAATAGAATTACTACTTCCTATTTTATATAAAAAGAGGGAAGGAGGTAATCTCTCTTACTAACAAGCATAAGGCAAATAACACTAAGAGTAAAGGGGGTAAGAAATAAGTAGTAAATACTTATAAAGAGGGATTAAAGGTCTATTAGAAAAAGGTAATGTATTAAGAGAAGTTATAGGTGATTTAGCTAGCTTAGCTAAGGTTATTTAATGTTAGGTTTAAAATAAATACCTTATAGTAATAGATTTGGTTAGTTAGTTAGTTTTCTTATAATAGACAATAAAATTAATAATTAATAATAATATCCTAAATAAATATAACAAAGTTATATCCTATAAGCCTAAGGGTTAATAAATTAATTCCTTAGAAGCCTAATAAGCCTATAACTAGGATTCTAGTCTTTTCCTTTAGCACACTTATGTAGTTATACCTCTTTACTATAATAACTATTAATCTAGTGTTATAAGGGGTAGTAGCTATAGTATTTGTAGAAATATCTTTTCTTATAATACCTAACTTATCTATAGTTATAAAGTTAACTACTAATTAGTGTTAGTTACACTAAGGTGCCTGCGCAGGTAGGATAATTCTGTAATATTAAAGTTAATAATAGATAGCTAGCTAGGAAAGAGAGAGAAGAGAGGGAAAGTCTAGATAATAGAAAAGTGGGTGAAACCCGTAAGTAAGGCGGAAGAGGGGGTAGCGAATTAATGCAGCTAATTATATCGCGTGCATTACGCCGGACCTACTATTAGTCTGGTCTTTGGCCACGATTAAGCCGATGAAGATCCGAAGGATCCAACAGATATATTAATATAGTTAACCCTACGATCCTAAATAACTAGAGATAATTAGTAAACTATTTAGTAAAAAATTTCTTACTATTTAATAAGATATATATATTTAATTATCTAGTTAAATAAGCTAAATAGAAATTAAGATTTTACTAATTCCTAGATAAGTAATTATAGAGGGCTAAGCTATTTGCCCCTTAAGTTATAATTAAGTTAGATATAAATCTAGGTATAACTATAGTAACTACTCTAACTATAGGAAATTACATAGGGTGGTTACTAGAGTAATTATAAGCTATAAGCTTATAGCCTTAAGCTAGCTATTAAAAGGATAATTCCTAGGGATATTAAGGGGATAATTCCTAGGGACTAAGATTTAGACTAATATAATTTAATAACACTAAGGGGAAAGCAGTAGTAAATATAATTAATGCTATACTAATAAATTATTTAATTATAATAGTAGTAAAATAGTTAGGGTAGTTCTATATAAGGATATATAATTATAAGCTTAATTTTAAGCTAGAAAGTTAGTAAGATAAAACCCCTTAGGTAAAATTACCTATATTAAATTAATTAGTAACACTCTCTCTAGAGTTAGGAAGGAATAGTCCTACTATATACTAATTACTACTAGTTACCTTACTTAATAATTCCTTACTTAATAAGTTACCTCTTAATAGATTTTAAGTATACTAGATATTAGGGCTACGCTAATCTATAGGATTAAGAGTATTATATTAGCTATACTATTAAGCAAAACTAAAGCACTATAACGTAATACCTAGTAATAGGGAATAATAGCTATCCTTACTAGATTAATAATAGTTATAGCCGCTATAATTAGATATAGTATAATTAATATATTATTTATTTAAAGAGAATATATAGATAAACTAGGCTTTATTATAATATATCTAGTAAGGATATATATAGCTATTAGTAGTATAGCTAACTAAAGTAATTCTAGTAATATAGCTATTATTATAGGTAGCGGATATTAGCTTCTTTAACCTAGGAGTTAAAGATAATAAAGGCTAGGGTATTATAGTAAATGCTAAGTTTACTATAATAATTTATAAATATATATTAGCATTTATATAGTAATTAGAAAATATAGTAGTTAGCTAATTAAAGAAGCTAGTAAAAGATATGTAAATCTCTTACCTTAGAGGTTAAGCCCTTAATTAGTATAGTTATTTATTAACGCTATTAGAGCGTAAATTACTTTAGGAAGCGTTATTAAAGACTATTTGTATATAACTAGTTAAGAGATTTTAAGAGCTATAATTTATGGCTTTAAATAGAATTAAGAATATATAATATTCTTTGTAGAAATATTATAATAAAGAAGATATTATAATCTTTGTATATAATCTACTCCGAGATATAAGGGCGTGTTATTAGGATAATGTTATATAGTTACGAACGGTTTACTAAGCGTTTAATTTAGAAATTTAAATAATTATTACGCTACTATTAGCTAATATAATAATTAATTAGTTTTTAATATAAATTAAAGAGAGGGAGTTAATAATTACTAGTTAGGTAAGAGATAGGTTCTAATAGATAACTAATTAGTAGTTTAGAGATATTTAACTAGGATTAAATATGCGTGAAGGATTTAATAATTATAGCTAACGTGTAGGATACTAACTATTTAATAGCATAGTAAGACTATGAATCAGAGGATATTAGAATAATTATTAGAATAGCAACTAGAATAATTAAAATAGTAATCCGCTATATTATAGTCCTGTTTAATAATAATAATAATAGGGCTAATAAAGATAGTACTATGATAATTAGGACTAGCAATTTAGTAATTAGCTATATAATAATAACTAGTAGTAACTATACCTAAATCCCTGCTATAATAAACTTATTATAAATAAAGCTATACTATTTAGTAATATAGTAAGACTACTAAATAGGCTAGCCATTCTCCTATAATACCTATAAGCTATACACTAGGTAAATAAGCTAGACTAGGTAGCTAATAAGAAATAAGTTAATTAATAGGAATAAATAACTAGCAAGGATTAAGAGAATAATAGTCCGTAATTTAAGTAAGGAGATTTAGATAAATATGTGCTATACCTAGATGTAAAATAGTAGGATTTATACCCTTAAGATAATTAGGAAGGAGCCCTATAGGTTAAAAACTAGATAAAGCATGTTTAATTTATTAGAATTAATAACGTAGTTTATATGTGTTAAATATGTTTTGCTTAATTTATATCTAATAATACACTTTTTAGCTATTTAAGCAAGGCATATAGCTTACTATGTAATGGCATAATTAGAGAAAAAGTAGCTTATAATAAAATTTTAGACTCTTACCTATTATCTTATAAACATAGTAATTATAATTATTTAAATATTAACATACAAATGCAAATAAGATTAGTAGTAAAAGAGCTATAAATAGTAAATATAATAAAAGTTAGAATAATAGAAGGAAAAGAAATACTAATCTTTTAGTTAATAATAGCCGCATAATAGGATATAGGTGTTAGCTATGCATTCTATTTATAAATATATTTATAATTCTAGATATGCCTAAATTTAGATAATTTAGATAGCTAAACTAATATTTATTATAATATAGGCTGCTTAATTACATTAGTAAATACTATATAGGTGGCTAAATAGTATCTAGATATTAAAATACACACTAGAGTAACGCTTATTAATATAAAGGGAATAGGAGCGAATGTTTATTCTACGGATAAATATATACTATTACCTATAAACTTCTTAGGTAATATACCTAATAGATAACTTATAATTACGTTGTTTATAAGGGAAGTATTTATTATAAAATCATTAAGAGTAAATATATTACTAGGCATAGATTATATTATACCTTAATAAATTAATATAATGGTAAGTAAAGGTAAAGCTATTATTAGAACATGTGGGAATATAGCTATCCCTATAGTAGCGTGGTATAATTAACCAAAAATCAATATACTAGTTAAGTTAGCTTATATAGTAATAATTTAACTATAAACAATAACGCTAGTCCTAATAAACCACTAATTAGGTAAGGATAATAAGGCATTATTTAAACTAAAATAATTACAAAAACTAGGAATTTATATAGTAGTTATAGATAGGTTAACATAGCATGTTCTAATATATAATATAAGTAATAAGCCTATAATAATTACTAGAAAGTAGGAATTAGGGAGATTTAAATCTATTAACCTAGTAGTAAGAGTATACATAGTAAACTCTAAGGAATAAGCCTTAGTAGCAGATCTAGCAATAGTAATAGAATTATATATTAAGAAGTAACTATTAATACTAGAATAAATTATAACAGAATCGCGTATAGTAATTTATATAAAGACAAAAGTTAACTATTTTAATCCCTAGAATAAAGAGGAGTAATAGTAAATATAGTAACTCTTAGGGGACTATATAGATTTATTTTATAATAAGGGCTTTACTATAGTTCTATAGGAGGAATAAATAAGACTATAGATAAAGCTAGGTTAGTAAGATCTAGTTCCTAAGAAATATAGAATATATCTAGTAGGACTAGATAATTAAGCAATAATTTTAAAGATAATAGAAGAATTATTAGTAGTAGGAAAAGTCTTTTATACTATATCCTAGGTACTATTTGCATTTCTAGTCTTTATTATGTAAATAGGATTAGGGGATAGCTAAAAAGGACGTATAGTAGTTAATATATAAGGAATAAATATAATAATAATACTAGATATATATCTAATAAGATAATAGGAGGAAGTTATTATAGGAATTACAAATATAACATATATTATAGTTATTAATGTAATATTATTTTATTACTAATAGATAGTTTACCTAGATTCATAATAGGCACTATTAGTAATTATATATAATAGATAGTTTACATTTAATATCCTAATTATAGGATATAAAGGCTTTAACGCATACGTCTAAAGAAGAATAAATAATATATTACAAGGTATAGTAGCAATAGTATACTATAATAATATTATTATTACCTTAATTAGATTTAAATAATATATAATAGACCTTTAATAAATATTCTAGCGTTTGCTAGAAAATAATATTTTAATTAGGTTAAAGAAGATATTTATAGTATACCTAATAGCTAAAGTGTTAGGCAAATTAGTTAATTTGCTAGGGATAATAACGCTAGCTAAAAAACTAGTAGTAATTAGATACCTAGAGTTTCTAAAGATATTATAGGTATTAGAACACTTATTAGGATTTATAGGAGTATTAAGATAATATATTCCTAGATATGTAGTAATAGTTAAGCTATTATAGGAGCATAAGATAAACTTACTATAAGTATATTAAGTAGTTAAAACAAAAAAGGATAGCAAAACTATAAAGAAAAAGACATTAAAGCTAGTGTAATATAAATAGGCAAAAAGCATTAGTATACTATTACCCTCTAGATAGGAAGTTAAGGTATTTAATAAATTAAAGGTAACTTTAATAAAACATACTATATTAATACTATTCTCTTTAAACTAATAATTATTTATAGACTTTAATACCTTAGGAGTTAGCATAGGGATAATAATATATTATATAAAGGATAAAGTAATCCCTAAATTAAGAATAAAGGGAATAATTACTAAATACCTACCTTATATAGTAATCTAGCTAATTACATTTTTATCTAGAATATTATTAAACATAAAAAAGAAATACTAGTTAATAGAGTTAGAAGTTTATAGTTATATATAGATGCTTTGCAAATCAAGATAGTAGATTAAAGCTATATAAATACTACTAGTAATATGTTTTATAGATTATTACTTAATTATTAATATAGGTTAATAATTAGATATTGCAAATATAACTAGTAGATATGCTATAAACAAGAAACTAATATAAGCAATAGAATATATTAGCTAATTTAATATTAAAGCAATCCATAAACTAGGTAAAGACTATTTAATACTAAACATATTAAGTAAACTAAAGATAATAAAGAAAACACATAATAATAATGCCCCTAGATAATTAGAGGATATGCTAGATAATAGGCTAGAATATTAGAAGGCCCTTAATAACTATTAAATAGTATAATAAAATCCAGTGATAGCGCTAATACTATAGTTTACTATACCTATAGCAAAAAGGCTAATAGTATTACTAGTTAGAATATCTCCTAATTTTAAAAAATTAATATAATTAGGATATAATTAAGACCTAACATAAAAACATATTAAGATAGTATTAGAAGGTAATAGCTAATTGCTAATAGAAAACTAGGCTAAGTTGCTATTTAGCTAGTAGGATAGGTTACTATAGAAAATAACTCTAGGATTCTAGCTATAATTATATATACCTAAACTAGTAATTAAAGACTTATATAATTCTATACATAATAGTAATTATATAGGTTATCTAAAACTAAGTAAGGTAATATAATAATTCTATATACCTTATAGATTACGTAAATTATAAGAGTACTTAAGAACCTATTTATTCTATTAGATATATTAACTAAGAAGGTACCTATGACACAGTAATTTGTAACTATTATTAGCGCTAATAGCACTATATTATATAATCTTAATTAATTTCCTATTATCCTTACTAGTGTTAATAGAAAGTAACGATTTTATGCTAGTAATTATTAATAAATTTAGCAAGTAAACTATACTAGAACCCTACTAGAATAATATTATAGCTGTAGTTTGCGTAAGAAAATTATATAATTAATTATTAATATCTAATTAGGGGATACCTAAGGTAATAATAAGTAATTGTAATTAGAAGTTTTTAGTAGCCTTATAGAAGGCGTTTTAAGAGATAGTTAGAATAAAGCTATTATATTTAATAGCCTATTATCCCTAGACTAACGAATAGATAAAATAAACTATATAGATAATTAAATTAGTAATCTAGATGTATTTTACGTAACTAGATAATAGTTGATTGTAATAATAGACATTGCTATAATTATAGTTTAAGTTTAATAATATAGTAATTAAAACCATAGGACGTTCTCTAAACTAGATTATTATAGGATTTTCCCCTAATAATGTGGTATTATTATTATACCTAAAGGAACTAGAAATGCTAGATAAGCTATTAGAGCAATTACAGGCATATAACGCTATTATATTAGTAGTAATCTAGATAAAAATATATTATAACTAAAAATATATAAGTAAATTCTTTAAATATAGTAACTAAGTATTAATTAGATTAGATAATAGGGTATATACAATTCCGAGATAAATAAGCCTAAAGTATAGACTAAAATTCATAGGACTATTTCGAATATTATAATGTGTTAGTAAGTTAGTATATAAGCTAGATATACTAGATAATTAGCGTATTTACCTAGTAATCTTAGTTAATTATTTAGAATAATTCTATTAAGATACCTTTAATAAATAGTTTAGATTAATAGCGCTAGTTAGACTAGTAGATTATAAAGTTAACGTAATTCTAGCTTAGACTAAGAGAGGTAGAATTATAAACTACTTAGTAAAATTTAAGAGTTTATTAGTAATATATAACTAGTAGTTACTATTAGTAGTAGTTACTAAGCTAATAAATAGACTATAAGTAGTTATAAGCTAGATAGCTAGTATAGCTATAGTTTTAAAATAATACTACATTTCCTATATTTTAGAGTTAGTAATACACTTTTAGTTCTTATATACTTATTATTTATTTTTTGGCGTAGTAGGGGCATTATTACTAATTGCCTAATTAGAGAGACATGTATTTACTATAAACTAATAATATCATTAGTAATAAAACATAATTAATAATTACCTAGTTAGAGAGGCTTTATTAAGCTAAGATATAATTATTAGGAGGCGTGATAGACGTAGTAGAAGCTTTAGAATAAATTTAAAAGGTAAAATAAGTATTTAAGAATACTAATGTGTATTTAGTTACATATAATTTTAGTAATAGATACTAGAAATTCATGGATATTAAAGCAAAAACATAATTATTTAATAATAGGTTTCTTAACGAATTTCTAGTATTTAAGAAGATAATATTATAGCTATTAAATCATGGACTTATTAAGAAGCTTAGCGATTCCCGTATAATTCTAGGCAAAACACTAGCAATGCTAGCTTTAGCTAGATTAATCTAGGGAAGATAAGCATGTGAGGGTAATTATTTATATACTATTAATGTTAGATCCTTCGGATCTTCATTGGCTTAATCGTGGCCAAAGACTAGACTAATAGTAGGTCTAGCGTAATGCACGTGATATAATTAGTTGCATTAATTTGCTACCCTCTCTTCTACCTTACTTACAAGTTTCACTCACTTTTCTATTATTTAGACCTTCCCTCTCTTCTCTCTCTTTCCTAGCTAGCTATCTATCTATTATTAACTTTAATATTACGGAATTATCTTACTTACGTAGGCACCTTAGTGTAACTAACACTAATTAGTAGTTAACTTTATAACTATAAATAAGTTAGGTATTATAAGAAAAGACATTTCTATAAATACTATAGCTACTACCCCTTATTACGCTAAATTAACAGTTATTATAGTAAAAAGGCATAACTACATAAGTATGCTAAAGAAAGAGACTAGAATCCTAGTTATAGGCTTATTAGGCTTCTAAGGAATTAATTTATTAACCCTTAGGCTTATAGGATATAACTTTATTATATTTATCTAGGATATTGTTATTAATTATTGATTTTATTGTCTATTATAAGAAAACTAACTAACTAACTAAATCTATTGCTATAAGGCATTTATTTTAAACCTAATATTAAAAACAACCCTTAGCTAAGCTAGCTAACTTAAATTAATTAACTAGGGCTGCTACTAACAATACTATCTAATACGATTAAATAACTAATAAGCTCTATTCCTTTTAATAGGCATCTATAAAGACCCCCCTTTCTACCCTTATAATACCCTAAGTAAAACCTTTAAAGGATAAATTACTAAGGTAATTATAACCCCTTTTCTATGCCCTTATAAAAGACTAGAAAGAGTCTGTTAAACTAGACCTAAAGACTACTATATAACCTAAAATTAATAACTAGATTATAAGGTTTATTAACCTTAGTAAGCATTAAGGCTAGAGAGATAATAACCTCTAGGAATTATTCCTAGAAGACTTTAAAGGGTAGTCTAAGAATACCTTTACAAGGGCTAATAGTAATATTAGACAAGAGCTATAAAATTCCCTATAAGATAGTGGTGTTTATATTACTTAAGGTCTTTTAATTATAGCTACCTTATAATAAGTAATTTAAGAAGAAAGAAGATCGCTATAGCCTATAACTAAAGACCCTAAAGACCCTAAGGACTAGGCTAAAACCTTAATTAAAGAGATTGTGGCTAAAACCTTAATTAAAGAGATCGCGGCTAAAACCTTGATTAAAGAGATCGCGGCTAAAGCCTTAATTAAAGAGATTGTAATTGAATTCCTAATTAAAGAGGTTATTACTAAGGGGATGCTAATTAAAGCATTCCTTATAGAGAAAGAGGTCTAATAAGCCGCTAAATATAAAGATTATTAGGACCTTAAAGATTAATAATAATAAGTATTTATATAAGAAGATTATTAAGAATACTTTAAGATAGGAAGCTATAAGGGGAATAATATATTATGTAGGCATATATTACGAAGGCTTACATTACGTACGCACATAAGCTTGCGTAGGCATACATTACGAAGGCCTACGTTACGTACGCACATAAGCTTGTTAAATATCCCTCTGGTCACGGTTAATTCAGATTATCGGCAGCAAGGAGGCACAAGACCCTCGAGACCTTCATCGAGGCACAAGACCCTCAAGACCTTCATCGAGGCACAAGACCCTCAAGACCTTCATTAAGGCACAAGACCCTCGAGACCTTCAAGACCCTCGAGACCTTTAAGACCCTTAAGACCCTTATTGATTCGAACGAAAGAGAAGAGACTAATGATTGATATCATAGCCCTTCGTTAATCGTACAAAAGGCATGAGATCTACGAGGTAAGGTGAATTAACAGAAACAACAATCTAGTAAATATAATAATAAAGGTATTACTAAATTTATCCCTTTTCTCTCTAATTAATTTGAATAAATTAATGATTTATATTAAAGAATAGGTAAAGAGACTTATAATATTAGGGGATAGAAGCCTTAATAAGGACTAATAAATTAATTTAATTAACTAATACTATAATAGCTAATTAAAGCAGCGGATTCCTATTAAGGGATTTACTTATATATACTTTTCTTTAATTTAATTTTTATTATGTTTTTAGACTCCTTTAGCTACGGATAAAAAGAGAGACTACTAGTATTAAATTCTTTAGATTTTTATTAGCTTAATTATAGCTAAAGACTAGACTAATAGTAAGTCTAGCGTAATATATATAATGTAATTAGCTACATTAATTTACTACCCTCTCTTTTACCTTACTTACAGGTTTTACTTACTTTTCTATTATCTAGACCTTCCCTCTTTTCTCTCTCTTTCCTAGCTAGCTATCTATCTATTATTGACTTTAATATTACGGAATTATCCTACCTGCGCAGGCACCTTGGTGTAACTAACAATTAATTCTATTAGATATATAGATATACTTAATTAACTACCTAGAGAAGCTTACGTAGGAATATAATAGAAGTAAATTAAGAAATAAATAACACTAAAAAAGATAAACATAGAAAGATAATTTTATATTAGCTAGTGCTAATACTATTAGCATAGGTAATAATAATATCTCTAATACTACTAATAATTCTATACTAATTACTAACACTATTAGCATAAGTAATAATATCTCCTATATTACTAGAACTAAAGTAACTAGCTAGGAAGTAACTAGTAATAACTTTAAAGCTATTAGAATTACTACTATAGTTCTAATTACTAATAATATTTACTCTAGTTAATATACTACTAAAAGCATTAGTTAATAAGCTAGTAAAGCTAGGATAATTACTATTTAGAATAGTTCTAATATAGTTACTATTTATAAAGTACACTTAGATAATAAAACTATAATAGTAAAAGAGATTCCTATTACTTAGTTTAGTAAGGAAGAGATTATAATTAGAGGTAGAAACGCCTAGGGAGGTAGTTTAAATACTAAATAAGAAGGCTAGCTTATTAATAAAAGGACTATTATAAGTAATTATAAAGGGTAATATAATAGTAGCATAAGTAATTAGAGAGATAATAGAGATATTAATATAACTAAGGGATAGTGGAATTACTAATGCAAATACTAATATAATTAACGCTTAGTTATAATATATAGTATTTTAGCTATAGAGGCTAGAGATAATTAATAATAATATAGTATTAATAGTATAGTATATAATAGGTAAGTGCTATCCCCTTATTAAGCTATAGGAAGTATTAGATAAGGAAAAGGAAATATATTAGAAGGTATACTTTAAAGCTAAATAAAGATAATAAACTAGGAAGTTATTAGAATAATAAGGATAATTACTTAAGGAGAGATTAAGTAAAGGATAAGGATAATAATTACTTAGTAAGAAGTTTATAGGAATTACTTAATTTAGAGGCATAGATAATAATCTGCTTAATAAAGCGTTTCATGATTAATAATTTATTGTAAAGGAAAAATAAGGGTATTATTTTTTAATCAGTGGCACTGTCACATAACGTGCCCACATATATAGCCGCCAGTAAGGCGTAGAGTCAGCAGAGTTAGCTGAATCATCATCCTTTTCCACCACATCCACTCACACCACCCCTAAGTAGCAGCTCTCTAGCTATGACCAAGAACCTCAGCCTTCACTCTGTTCATATCTCCCCGATCCAGTCGTGACAAGGAATATATACGGTTCATAAGGAATATATATAATTCATAAGGAATATATTTGGTTCGTGAGGAATATATACGGTTCGTGAGGAATATATATAATTCATGAGGAATATATTTGGTTCGTGAGGAATATATACGGTTCGTGAGGAATATATATAATTCATAAGGAATATATTTGGTTTATAAGGAATATATATAATTCATAAGGAATATATATAATTCATGAGGGATATATACAGTTTATAAGGAATACATATAATTCATAAGGAATACATATGATTCGTAAGGAATATATATAGTTCGTAAGGAATGTACACGGTTTATAAGGAATATATATAATTCATAAGGAATATATTTGGTTTATAAGGAATATATACGGTTCGTGAGGATTATACATGGTTTATAAGGAATATATATAATTCATAAGGAATATATTCGGTTCGTGAGGAATATATATGGTTCGTAAGGAATATATTCAGTTTATAAGGAATATATATAATTCATAAGGAATATATTCGGTTCATGAGGAATATATACAACTCATGAGGAATATATACGACTTATAAGGGATATATACAACTCATAAGGAATATATACGGTTCATGAGGGAGAGGAAGAAGAAGAATATATACCAGACATGCGCAATACAAGATGTCTTTTTTCAAACAAGAAAATGAAAAAAACAAATCAACCAACCAACTAACCCTCCAACCATGCTTTCGCTGACCCCCCAAAAAAAATAGAACAAGAAGAAGAAAAAACACGTCTTGATAGAAACCAAGATGCGATACTGTTTCTCATGCTGCCATGGGTGGCGTCATGTTTTGAAGCAAGTTTCTGGGGTTTCGGTCCCTCAGCAGCCAGACGGGAGGGTAAAGTCCTCGACACGTTTGCTGCCGCCGTCGTTGAACGCGGCGCCGACGCCGAGACCGCGCTTGGCGAAGCCCTTCCAGAGCTCGCACTTGTTGGCGCCGCGGGTGAGCTGCTTGTCCGAGTCGAGGATGGCGTCGCGGGCAGAGACCATGTTCGGGCGGCATGGCTGGATGGCCATGCCGCCCATGACAATCTTCATGGCGAGGAAGCGGCCGTCGGTGGGGACGCCCGTCGTGCCGTTGGTGGAGGGGTACTTGTCGGCGGTGATGCCGTGCTTGTCGACAAGGTTCCAGAAGACTTCGTAGAGGGTGTTGGCCCAGATCTCGCCCATGTCGTGGACGTCGTTCCTCTTGTTGGCGGCGCCGTAGGTGTGCGGGTTGGTCTTGATGCTGGTGGAGTAAGGGTAGGACCGGATGCCTCCGGGGTTGTCGGAGATCCAGGCGCCGATGGGGAAGTTGGTGGCGCGCGTGTCGGCGGGCTTGACGAGGACGGCGGCGGCCATGAAGTCGGACCACCCCTCCCCCATGCCTCCGGACTCGAGGGTTGTGAGGCAGGCCGAGTTGGCGGGCCCGCCCGTCAGACGTTCCGAGAGGCCGTGGGTGTACTCGTGCAGGACCACGTCGGCGCTGAAGGCGCAGTCGCGGTTGGGGGTGGTCTTGGTCCACATGTACATTCTCATGCGGGCGCGGCGGCCGTCGGGGGGCGTGGCAAAGTCGGCGTTGTTGGTGCCGTCGCCGTCTTGGGCGTTGAGGACGACGAGGTCGTTGCCCTTGCCTCCCCTGCCGTTGTTCTTGGCCTGGAAGTTGCCGGCGGCCTCGTTGAAGCCCAGGGCGTAGAGCAGGTCGTGGTAGGTGTTGGCGGTGTAGAAGAGCTGGGTGATGGAGGCGTCCTGGTAGTCGCTCCTGTTGGATTGATGAGGGGAGTATTTGTACTCGAACTTGCCGCTGGTGGACTTCGGGCGGTAGCTGCCTCGGTAGTCGTTGACGTTGTTGTGGCCGTCGTGGTTGGTCTGGGCAACGGCGTTGTTGCCCCAGAGAGTGGTGTAGTTGTTGGATCTGTCGCCGAACCAGGTCAAGGGGGAGCTGTCGACGTTCCACGGGTCCGTCTGGACAGAGCGGCGGCCTTGATCGGGAGAGGCCACGGTCCAGGGGTAGACTCGCATCGTGGCAACGTCGGACACGTAATCGACAACGCCATGGACCGTCTTGCTGGTGTCGGCGTCGATGTAGGTCAGTAGCCAGTTGTCCATGACGTCCGTCTCAACTCTCCAGGTCAGGCCGAGGGAGCCATCGCTCTTGCCGAGGTACACCAGCTTGGCCTCGGGGTCACTGACGGCACCCTGGGTTCCCTTGAAGGTATACGTCTCCTTTTCCTTGTTGCCCTGCTTGGGCTCGGCCTTGGCATCGTTCGCCTGGACCGGAAGACCGAGGACATCGACGACACCCTTCAGGGCGGCAGCGGGATCAGTGAATGCTCGCTTGGTGAGCGGGCTCTCGCTGGGGGCCTCGCCCTTGTAGAAGCTGCTCCCGTAGGAAAAGATGGTGCCATCGGGGCTGACGTTGACGTTGAAGTCGGCATTGTCAATGTCGATGCCGTGGAGGGTCTGCCTGAAGTTGACGTGGGCGAGGCCGTCAGAACCAACGTAGTGGTCGTCGACGACGCGGAACTCGGCACCAGGGGGAGCAATGGTCTTGACGAGCTGCCGGGCAGCTCCGACGTAGTCTCCTCGCTTGTATATGGCGCTGACGGCTGCTTGGGACCTGGCCTTGTTGGAAGCAGTGTACTCTGTGAGGAGCTCGGGCATGCGGAACTTGCTCAAGTCCACGCCGCGCCTGTCGAGAGAGACGTCGTTGGCGTGACGTCTCTCGGGATGGGCCAGCACATGGGTGACGACCAGGCCTGTGAGGCCAAGAAGAGCAGCCTTCATGACGGATCAAAAGTATAAGAGAAAAAGGACGGGGCGGTGTTGTTTACACAAGCTTGGTTCCCGAGTGAAGTTATCAATGCCGCCGGATTCGAGTCTGCTCTCACAACTTTTCCTTTTGACCTTGACGGGCACCATCTTGAATTTATATATACATATATATAAATGGGTAAATGGGAATCCTGCCCGAAAATGTCGGCCGACTTGGTGCAGGCGCAGGCGGAATGGTAAAGCTCGTTCGTTGCCAAGCGATATCGCGAGTTTCGAGCTTCCCTTTTGGTCTACTCACGACCGAGCCGTCATGATCCTTTCCGGGTCATGCTGACCCGCCCGAAACTCTCCCTCACACTTGTGCTCCGATGTTAGCACCGGTTCACCACCCCGTCTTCTAACTCTCATGGCGAATACGGGGTAAGAAGATGTCGTTCGAGATAGGAAGGTGAGCGAGGGGGCGCCATACACTGCGTCCTCGTTGCTTCTTGGAATGGATTCATCAGCAGAAACGGACAGTTGGTTGCACCAAGAAACTCGGGCGACTATTCGGACAAAGTTGACCAGATGGCTGTCCCGACTTTCTGAGTAGTCTGGGGCTCTCGAAACATGGTTCGTCGTTCACACGGCACTTGACGAGTGGACCGACGCCGTCAAACTGTCCATTCGGTGAATGTTGAGTAGATGGGCTGCACTTGATCTATCCGGTATGGCATTCGCATGAGGCCGCCGACGAATCAATCTGTGACGGATCCCCCCACGAGTCCTTCCGTCATTCATTCGACATTTGGCCATGGTGAATAAATCATTCGTCCGAAGTCGGGGCAACTGCAAATGGCACGGGGAGGAGCGAACAAGCCGACCTGCCAGATTGGGCGCGTTGACCGCACTCATCGAGGGGCAAAAGAGGCCAGGACTAAGATCGGCAGGATAACAGGATCCAAAAATTGTCCGCGCGCTGACATGAATGGGGAAAAAAAACATGGGGATGGCGGCACGACCGACCAGCTTGATGGAGAAGGTCCCGTCTTCGATTAGATCATGTCAAGAATCAAGATGCGGAAATGCCGAGGCAGACGGTCGGCGGTCAGCGTTGGTGACTTACCCTACGCAGCAACACCCATTGAGCATAGCCAATAATAACATCTCTACGCGGGCACGGATTATCCAAGCCACCAGTAGCTACCCTACACATAAAACTCGTCATTCTCATCGTATCGACTCGTTCGTAATCAATCACCAAGCCATCCCGCCCAGCCCCCGAAGATGCATCAGATCAAATTATGACGCCCCGGCGATCCGGATGCTTTACGAGTCCGTACAAAGTCGGGCGTGCCTAGTGTGCATTTATTGGCGGAAATTCTTGTGTTGATGAGCCGCGCAATCGAAGCGGGGGTGTTGAGAAATGAGCAAATATTACCAACACGCTCAAATCTGGGGTCGGCATGGGTCGGCATGGTCGGCATTAAGATGTTTCACATGCATCCTTGTGTGTTGCCTCCGCAGCCCTTTCTTTTTTTATCGTGGATGAAATGCCGTAAGATTCGAGGATGGTGATTGACAACAACGACGAGACAATCCGGAACACGGGCTTGCAAGACAACGGGACTGACTGACTGGGCTGTGCCTTGTCGACGGCCGACGGGCTTATTACCCCTATTACATGGGGTCCGGTAATAGTCCGTATTCTGACTTTGGATCTATGTATCGTTGGACGTCAGATAACAGACATACGGTGTCCCCCAGTGTCTGGCCATGGTGGAATGATCATTCATTGTCGCGATTGTGTCTGAGCTGAAGCACCGACTTCCTCGAGCTTCATGCTCCATGTCAATGTTCAACCAGCCCGAATATTTTAATCCTGTCGCTGGGGAAAACCTGGTGCAGAAGCTGGCTGGCGATGTCGAGGCAGCGAGTGCATGTGGCTGCAGTGTCGAGATGCCGTGACTGGTCAGATTGCAGTACATTGTGGTTTTGTCGGAGGTTTGGAAGGAAACCGGCTTATTATTATTAACTACGGACGTAGCTTCACTTGTTGCACGGAGTACTTGAGCCCCCGCCCACTCGCCCCCGCTAGCACTCGAGGCGAAGTCGTGAGCCGAGCCAGGGCCGGCCGGGGGGGGAGGTCTACAGCGGGGGGCCGCGCGATGAAGCGCTACAATACAGTACACAGGCCAAGCCGTTGCGGCCGTTCGGACCAGACCTGAATCGAGTGCGCGCGTCATAACAAGACCATGTTATGAACACGTGATCCATTCTCCACCCCAACAGACAGACAAGGTCGCTGCTAAAGCACCCAACATGAAGGGACAACAAAATATGAAGCACAAGAAGTTGTCTATGCGCAAGGTCATGGCCTAGTCACAGATTGGCTCAAAATTTGCGCATTGTTAAAGTTTGAGGCTGACCGTAAGCGAGCACGTGGGAAGGTGGGAATACGGCTAGGAAATAAATTGATTTGTCCATCTACCGCCACCGCCGCAGTGTCCTGACGGAAAACTTATCACTGCTCGACTTTCGGATGGGCCTTTGCTCGTTCTGCCAAGTCAGAGTTTGGGCCACGTATCAAGAGTAGTCGGCAGCCAGCTCCGGGATATCTCCAAAGCGATGGCTACACATCTTGTACATGTACGTGCATCGCCATGTTTAAGAGTCAAGACGGCCCCCACACAGCCTGGGCACAGCCTGGTTACAGCCTGGTCCGCCACAATGGGGTGGGGGGATGGGGGTTTTAGCCTCTCGTCGGCTTTCTTGGCTGACAAGGGTGAGGGACCAGGGCGTGGTGTTTCATGCACGGCCATTGGACCTGTTCGGGGGGGCATGGCCGGCTGGACGACATGGATGGTTCCCTGTGGCAGTGGGTCGATGAGGTCGATATGGTCGATGGCATCAGTGAATGAATGCGCTGGACAAATATTTCTTCTGCAAGGGAGTGCCAGGGAGTGCCAGGGAGCGCCGAAGGTTGGCGAATCTTCAACCGGCGGGGGAAAATGGACACGGACAGAGAGAGTCTTCTGCTTTCCTGCCAGCCCATCCATTCGTGCTTGTTTTTTTTTTGCTTTTGTTTTTGTTTCTCGACAAGACAGGAAGACAGCCCGGAGTAGTCGCTACGGGAAGCGGAAACCCCGCCGCAGAGGAGGATCGCGAAGTTGGGGCGAAGATCGCTAGCGGCTCGTAAATTCCGTAGCTTGTTGGTCTCGCCGCACGTAGATGAAGAAGGCTGGCTGGCTGGGAATGAGTTCAGTCACATTCCGGCCCAATGGAGCGCTGTTTCATCGGCTCACACCCTCGCCATCACGCTCATGCCGGAGAGAGGCGAGAAGCGAGAGGCGAGAGACTTTTGTTAGGGCAACGGAAAGTGGCTGCTTCTTCGGGGCAGGTCATGGTAACAACGGACGACTAAGGTTTGTCGAGGTTCGTCGAGGTTCGTCAAGAACGGTCCGACGTGACCTTCGACGGTTGGGTAAACAAGCCACCTTTTACCGTCCTTGACAATCTGAGGGGGGGTTTGTTCTGCTAGCGCATGTGAAAGTGAGAGAGGCAGAATTCTCATTTCCCTTTGTTTCGGTTCCACTTCCACTCCCGCCGTGTGTTTGCGAGAGGCATTCTGTAGTCAGTCATCTGACAAATTGCCGCCGATTCCGTCCTTCAACTTCTCGAGCTTCACGTTCCGGCTTTTGTTGTTGTTGTTATCGACTGGAGAATGAGTAACTCACTTGATGCAATGTCTTGGAAGGAAAAACGCGCTAGGCAAAGACGAGGGTGTTGGTGTCAGGCCAGCAGCGCCGCCCATCAGAAACAAGAAAAAAGGCCCCCCCATCTCTGAAATGGGGATCTCCATGACCTTGTCCACTTTGTGAGCCGAGTTACATATGTACAGTTACATGGCGCTAGCCAAGAACCATACGGCCGCCGTCCTTGCTGGGTGGGGGATGGGGGATGGATCTGACCAGACCAAGAGAAAAAAACAAGAGAACAAGAGGGTTGTTGTCATGGCAAAATACAGAATGACGCCGAGTTGGAAGATGTGAGGCCGGCTGACTATAATAATATCAGTCAGTGCCCACCCTCCCTCTCACTTCTGCCTGTTGCCCTTCTCCCATTTAACCACCTTCGCTCTCACACGTGCTTCTCCTTGTTGCACTTTGTTGTCAAGCATTCATTGATTTGTCCCTTCTATCGCTGGGATTGTCAACTTGCCTTTCGTTAGGACTGCTCTCGATTCGAACTCGCATCGTCCTTGGTTGCCTGTGAATTTCCACCCTAGTTTTAATATCATCTAATATCAAGGTTAGTCCTGCAGCATTTCACCCCAAGCTCACTTTCTTGAGACCTGCTCCATCAGCCCTCGCCACACCATCTCGACAACCAGAACATACCATGAACTGACGCTTCAAAACAGCAAAATGAAGTGGTCATCTGCTGCTTTCCTCGGCCTTGCCGCCTCTGCCGTTGCCGACCAAGGTGCTGCTGTAACCGGCATCGTCAAGCCTGATAGCCCTGCTCCCGGCGGCTGCAGTGCATCTCGCGATGGCAAGTTCCAGGTTTCCATCTACTCCCTGGGCAACAGCAAGCGCGATCTACAGGTAAGAGGTCCCTCGTTCGATATCCATACCAAGACTTGGTGGACTGACAATGAATGTTCCGTTTGTTCAGAAACGCGCCTGTGGTGGTGAAAGCACCCTGATCATGACGTTGCAGAATGGTGTCCTGAAGGATGCCAAGGACCGAATTGGTTATATCGCCTCCAACTACCAGTTCCAGTTCGACGGCCCTCCCCAGGCCGGCGCCATCTACACTGCCGGTTTCTCTACCTGCAACAACGGCTCCCTTGCCCTCGGTGGCTCCACCGTTTTCTACCGATGCCTCTCTGGCGACTTTTACAACCTGTACGACCGCCACTGGGCTCCTCAGTGCGAGCCCATCGAGATCGTGGCCACTTCTTGCGACGGCGCCAAGAACGGCGGCGGCGGCGGCGGCAATGGCGACAGCAAGCCCGTCGGCACCAGCATGGTTCACACCACCATGGTGACTGAAATTGCCGACGGCCAGCCCCAGGTCCGCACCACGGTTGTTCCTATTCCCATGTGCCAGATCGGTGATGGCCAGGTCCAAGTCCGCACTACTCCCTGCGCCTCCGTCCCTGCCGTGACCCAGGTTGCGGATGGCCAGCCTCAGGGTCCTACCGGTGCTCCTCCCGTCTCCCAGATCTCCGACGGTCAGATTCAGGCTCCTCCCAAGACTGCTGCTCCTCCCCCTCCCGTCAACCAGATCGGTGATGGTCAGCCTCAAGCTCCCACCCAGACTGCTGCTCCTGCTGCTCCTGCCCCTCCCATCAGCCAGATCGGTGATGGACAGCCTCAAGCTCCCACCCAGAGTGCCGTTGCTCCCCCTCCCGTCAGCCAGATCCCTGACGGGCAGCCCCAGGCTTCCAACAACACTGCACCCGTCGTCTCTCAAGTTCCCACTCGCACTCCTACCGCCGTCGTCACCTCCGCCCCTACCGCCGCCGCCGAGAAGCTCTTCCCTGGGTTCGCCGCCGCCGCCGCCGTGGCCTTCTTCGGTATGGTTCTGTAAAGCGGCAGGCTGTTCTGTGGAGAAACGCGTTGAGCGAACTTTGATGCCGTCAACTTCTGTGAAAGTAAGATGCGATATTCAATCAGCACTATTTTTCTGTGCAATTTGTTGAGAGCAGGAATTTGTTTCTTCACCGCGTCCTCGGCCACGCATCGGCGTGCTCATCACTTCCCCTTTTTGCGATTTCCTTTCATGTACGCGGTTATGAGACGTCGGAATTTAATGCGAATTTCGGGGAGGGATCCTCCATGTCTGGATTGGTAATACATAGGGTGATATACATATTAGGTGGTCTGCGGTGCAAATACGAATGATCGCTCGGCCTCTGGGCTGCATAATCTTAATTCACCTTTTTCAAAAAAAGTAGCCATGGTGACGATTGTATTGTAACATTGCCATGCGGGCAGTGGAAAGCCAAGTTTCCGCCGCTGCGTGCTTACGTAATACATAATTATCGCCTGGGGGGGGGGGAGGCTGCCTTGAGGTTTTCTTTTCGAACCCCGTCCCTCCCTAAACACCTTTTCCACTCAACTCTCAGCTCCCCAGCAATATCAAGCTCGTGCAGTTGCCCGGCATGACAGAATACTGGAAGAACTCGCCAAATTACTGGTGCAAACATTGCGCCGTCTACGTCCGCGACACCAAGCTCGAGCGGCAAAATCACGAAGCTACAGGCAAGCACCAGTATGCCATCAAGCGATCCCTCCGGGACCTCCACCGCACGCATGACCGAGAAGAGCGCGACAAAGAACGGGCGCGACGAGAAATCGACCGACTCAATGGCGTGGTGGCAGCCCCTCCGGCCGACGATTCTCGGTTCAAAAAGACATCATCATCCCAGCAAGGAACTGGCACGGACTCTGCGCTGAAGCAGCAGCGCGAACAGCTTGCGCAAATGGGAGTGTCGATACCGAGCGCGTTCCTGCCGGAGATGGCCATGCCCGGGGAGTGGACCGTGACGAGTTCACGGGTGATTGAGGATGGTGACGCCAAGGAGACCAGGGAGAGGCTTGCTACGGGCGTGAGGAAGAGGGGAGAGACGGAGGAGGACAAGGAGGAGCAGGATGCAGTGAGGGGGCTGTTCAAGAAGCCCAGACGCTGGGGGCGGGACACAAAGGCCTTGCCGGAAGGAGAGGACGCAGCGCTGGATGCTTTGCTGAGTGGCAGCGTGAAGTTGAAGGGGGAGCAGGGCGACCGTCAGGCTGGAGTGAAGGAGGAGGATGAGGAGCAAGACAGTGCTGTCAAGAATGAGCCTGACACCACGGAGGAACTACTAGTTCAGAGCGAGGGCGGCAAAGAGGAAAAGTCAGAGGTGAAGGTCAAGGCGGAAGAGGATGACGGTGAAGATAAACCGGGGATAGCGCCCGTGGTGTTTAAGAAGAGGAAGCCCAAGGGTTTGCGGACAAAGTAGTTTGGGGGCGGCCTTTTATTTTTGAAGTACGGTGATGATATGATACCCATGGGACGATGAATATAAGAGCGGTCTTTTTCTTCTTCTTGATCAATACCTGCAGGCACGGGATTAATACGCGGGGATAAGCAAGGTTGTCGGGAGAGGAGAGAGCAGAGGCGGCACGTCTCAGATTGAGTGAGGCATTCTGCAGCTCGATCACGGGTGGGTGGGCCGAATTGCGTCACCACTTCAGCTTGGTAAGGAGAGACTGCGACTGCGCAACAGTCAAGGGCCTCGCAGCATATAACTCCAAACCTTGTTGCTCTTTTGCGAAACCTGCCTTTAATTCACCCAAGAGGAGTTTGACCAGCGAATTTCATAGATTCATTATGACTTCAAACGCACCTGGACGTTGCTGCACGCTCGGCACCCTGTTTGAGTAGGTCTTCTCTTTGTCTTGAGTTTGATCGATCGGCGCTATTCACGACATGATTTAGTGGGAAAACGCGAAAAAAAAAACTCTCTAACCGAACTGCCCTTTACTCTTGCAGGGGAACGCCAAAGGGCAAAACCACCAAGATTGACGGCAAGATCGAGGCTTACGTTGCCACGCCCCCCGAGGGCAAGGCCAAGGCTGGCCACGGAATCCTCTACCTCCCCGATGTCATTGGCATCTGGCAGAACAGTCAGCTCATGGCTGATTTGTTCGCCGAGAGCGGCTACACGACGGTCGTTCTGGACCTGTTCAACGGCGACCCCGTCAAGCTCAACCGGCCAGAGGGGTTCGACATCATGAAGTGGTTGAGCGAGGGGTCCGATGGAAACAACCCCCACACGCCGCCTCAGGTTGACCCCATCGTCGAGGCTGGCATCAAGTACGTCAAGGGACTGGGCGTGACCAAGCTCGGAGCAGTTGGGTACTGCTTTGGCGCAAAGGTGAGCTCTCATTGTGGCAGAAGAAGAAGAAGAAGAAGAAGAAGAAGAAGAAAAGGGATAACCTGGGCTAATGTATGTTTCCACGCACTCCAATTAGTACGTTGTCCGCCACTACAAAGACGGCATCGACGTAGGCTTCGTGGCTCACCCGTCCTTTGTCGAGGAAGACGAGCTCGCCGCCATCACGGGACCTCTGGCCATCGCCGCAGCTGAGACAGACACCATCTTCCCCGTTGAGAAGCGTCACAAGTCGGAGGAGATTCTCAGGGGCACCAAGCTGCCGTATCAGATCAACTTGTTCTCTGGCGTGGAGCATGGATTTGCCGTGCGTGGCGACATGAAGATTAAGACGCAGAAGTATGCAAAGGAGCAGGCCTTTGCGCAGGCTGTTTCGTGGTTTGAGGAGTATCTAGTTTGACGGGAGTCACGGGAGTCACGGGAGTAGTGTGAGCGGTTGACGGACGGCATCACAGTCGGCACAATAGACATCTCAATGTGAGCTGAATATGTGCCAAATGTTGCCGTGCGATTGATGACTGTGTCGTCGTCAACTTGCAATTGGGCGTCCCATGCAGCCCCCCACCCAGCACTGGGGCCAGCAGCCGCAGCAGCCGCCTATGTACACCCCACTGTAGCTCCAGTCGCTCCAGTCCCATTCGACGTCAAGTGCCAAGTGGCTGCTACAGCTGCTACAGCTGCTACAGCTGCTACAGCTGCTGGCCTCATCAACAAACACCCTTTCAACGTCGCCGGCTTTCCCATCCGTCGACATCACGCCCTTTCATTCTCATGCACTCCTAAGCCATGACATAGACTCCACATACACGGCGATGGCAGCAACCCTGGATCCCATCAACACTCGCCTCTCGTCGCCGCCATCATCAGCTCCTCCGTCTGCCTCGTCTTCTGCTGGTCCAGAACACGCCTACCCCTCTCCGCCTGTTACCGCGAGCGATGAAACGTCCGTTTTGGCAGATGAGTTGAGCAGAGGCCGGTCCAAGTTCCCTTCTCTGCCCGAGGCAGCTGTTGGCGAGGACTGCTCCTTTGACCAACACAGCGAACCAGCTCCCAGCCGTCCATCTCGCCCATCTTCCTCAACCATTGAAAGTCGTCGGCGCCGGGGAACCAGCGGCTCGGCGAACAAGACGAACGAGAATGCACATAAGCTCACAGCTGCCGAGATGCAGGAGCTCACAAGCTCACCTGATTCATTGCCCATAGCGCCAGCGCCAGAACGCCGCTCAATCGATCAAGAGATGGCAGCTCAGACGGCAGGACAGCGTGACCGACTCCGACAATGGCTTCGGTCGCGACCCTCCGTCTCCCCGCAGCAGTTGGACAGGCTTCAGACCAATGGACTGATCGTTGAGCCGCTAAGCGGATGGAAACTTGCCTCAGCTTGGCAAGCTCGAGACCAGCCTCGGAGGCCCTGCTCACCGCGCACTGTATCAACCCCACCGACGACCCGAGTTCAGAAGCATCACGTCGAAACGGCATCGCAGCCTGCTTCGCCGAAAAGTCATTCACATAACCCGCTCTCGAGACCTTTGCCGCTCAAGCTGAAAGGAGATGCACCCAATGGCTCGCTGAGAATACAGCTGCCGTCACCTGCGATCAAGACAGGCCCAGCGGCTATGGGCTCTCAGCAGCAGCAGCAGCAGCAGCAGCAGCAGCAACAACAACCAAACTCTGCGGCTAACCCAAGCCAGGGATATGTCGGACCCAGTCCACCGTCGCCAATTCCGGCTATAATTCCTTTACCCCCCATGTCTCTACCCACGCATTTGCAGCTAGAATTGGCGGCTCAGCGACCAAGCCCCCTGTACATACATCAGTCGCATCTTAACCATCTCCCGTACGAGTCTTACGCTATCAAACTAGAGAGGCTCAAAAATGTGCTTCTTTTGCCTTCGTATTTGGAGAGGACGCTGTATTTTGGAGCTTTGGCATGTCTGGACGCGTGGCTGTACACATTCACCATTCTCCCCATACGCTTCTTCATGGCGTTTGGCGTGCTCTTGAAGTGGTGGGGATACTTGGTCGCCAATGAGACCGAGTGGCTAGTTGGGTATGTGCGAAATGGCTTGGTCAGGCTTTGGAAGCGTGGGCGAACAAATACGTCGAGAAGACCCAGCGATGTTTCCGACAAAGACGGTTCTCGCAGTCGAAGCCGTGTGCGTGAAACAGCAGCCAGCGACGCCGGTGGAGTTTCTGCCTCGGTGCTTCGCGATCGTTTACATCATGCTAGACTGGAGCCTCACACAGAAAGTAGCAGCGATAGTCCATCATCTCCTCTTCCCAACGGTAGCCGGCATCCGGGTTCCAAGACGGGTGCATCTCGCCACAGGAGGACAAAGTCGATTCCCTCAGCCCTGTCTGCATTTCACAAGGCCGACCTCCTCCAGGGCGCCGTCATTATTTGCAGCTCCTTCGCTCTCATGTCACTTGACGCAAGCCGCATGTACCATTTCATCCGGGCGCAGTCCGCCATCAAGCTTTACGTCATATACAACATCCTCGAAGTCAGCGACCGACTGTTGTCCGCCATCGGCCAAGATATACTGGAATGCCTCTTCAGCGACGAGACACTCTCTCGAAACCCATCTGGTCGATCAAAAGTTCTTCTTCCCCTCGGCATGTTTTTTCTAGCCCTGATGTACAACTGCCTCCACTCCATCGCCTTGTACTACCAGGTCATCACGCTCAACGTAGCTGTCAATTCGTACTCGAACGCTCTCCTAACGCTGCTCCTGTCCAACCAATTTGTGGAAATCAAGAGCACCGTTTTCAAACGCTTCGAGAAGGACAATGTCTTCCAGTTGACATGTGCCGACATCGTGGAGCGTTTCCACCTCTGGATCATGCTTCTCATCATTGGCATGCGCAACATTGTCGAAGTAGGGGCCTTTTCCGTCCCCGGAGCCGGCCTCGACTCGTCGCACGACGATGGCAACGTGGCAGTGCCGTTGCACCCACCCTCGATCTTACCACACAGTTTTACAGTCCTTCCGTCTTGGTTGAAGTCAGGAGAGGCCCTGTCGCCCTTTTTGATCGTGGTCGGAAGTGAAATGCTGGTCGATACCATCAAGCATGCGTATGTGACCAAGTTCAACAACATTAAACCTACGTTTTATGGGAGAACACTCGATATCTTATGCAAGGACTATTACACCAATGTACGTTGCTGCCGATTTCTACCTTGTTCCCCCAGACACTTGTTGTGGAACGAGACCTCTGACTTATAGTCTGCAAGGCCTTTGTGACCCCATCTCTTACCCGCCGCCTCGGACTCGCCGTCATACCACTATCGTGCCTCTTCATCCGCGCCTCCATCCAGACCTACCACATGTTCCTCTCGGCTCATGTCCCCATGCCCCTGCCAGCTTCCACACAAACATCTCTGATGGAAGAGTCAGCCCTCCCTTCATCGCCAGCCATGATGGCCGCACTCAGTCGCTTCGACGCCCTGATACGGGACTCCCTCGGCCGCGCCACCTACGGATACCCGTACGGCTCACCGTTGAATTCACGCCCCTGGTATGCCTGGACATCGGATGACTTCATCGCAGCGCTCACCATGGTCGTCGTCTTCTTCATCGCCTTTCTCGTCATGCTCATCTTGAAGCTGCTACTGGGCATGCTCCTCCTTCAGTACTCCCGCAACAGGTACGCCAAGATGAAACAAAAGGAGAAAATGGTTGCCCTGGGGAAACTCGAGCGGGAGTCGCACGACGCCTTGGGCAAGAGGGTCGGCGGCAGAGGCGAGGTCGAGGTATCGGACGACAAAGCCCGATGGATACATGCCGACACGACGGAGGGACTAAGGGGCGCCAAGGCACCCAGCGGGAAAAAGGACGACAAGGGGAGGAAAGACGCGGGTGATTACATGGGCGTAGCGAGGTACGAGATGGTTGCGAAGAGGATATGGTAGTTTTTTTTTTTTTTCGAATCAATAGATGGAGCGGCTTGTCCTGAAAATGTTTTTGGTCATGGATGTGCAGTAAAGTAGTCCAACGTGCTCCCCTCCCTCCCTCCCTCCACCTTTGCCCCCATTTCGGCCCGCCTATTTTCCGGCTTGGTCAAACCTGCACGTACGTCCGTCAGATGGAGAATAGACGTACGCGCGAAATTACTGCGCGGCGGCCATGGAGATGGGAGGATAGACATAACATACGTACGGATTAGAATCATCCATCTCCAGGCGGGTTTCAGCACCGAGCCAGTCTGACTAGTCACGTCACGTTCAGACTACGGCGTATCTCACTTTCATCGAAAAAGGGGGAAAAAAGAACAACTGCATATGCAGCAGCGGCAGCAATCTCTATTAAACGGCAACGTGCCAATCAACCTTTCCTTTAATCAAGTATCGCTACCACCCACTAGTTGAACGAACTTTGGTCATTGATCCGCAAATCTCATCAAGTATAATCATATCTTCGTGGCAAAGGTTGCGTCCTTGTTCTTTTTTTTTTTGGCAACAGGGACACATGGTTCCAGCAAGTACACTCCAAATCATTTCCATGCTCGACCCTTCTTCATCCCTTCTTTTCTTTGTTTCTTTTTTATTTTGTCAGATGATTATTTTTTTTTAGCCTCGCAGGGTTTGAACCATGCGCTGCACCATCTGTCGGGTATCTTGTTCCAGCTGTTCCTCAGGCTCTCCCAGGACCTTCTCAAAAATGCCCACCAGCTCCGGCGTCAACTGCTGGACAGTGGGGTTGGACTGGTCGTACAGCTTGTAAACGCATTGGAAGATGGGCTCGTTCTCCTCGTAGTCCTCGGTCAAAGGAAGGACGCGGACAATCGAAGGCAGGGCCTGGGCAACGAATCCCTCGTCAGGGTGCTTCATCATCATACGGCAGAGACAGCCAGCGACGTTGTCGGTGATGCGCATCTCGTGCACGGACAGCATCGGCTCGAGCTTCTCGTACAGCCGAGGAAACAGAGGAATGGTCTTGCCGGTGTCACCGGAGTTGAGGATGAGGAGACCGAGAGCATAGGCGGCGTTGGACTTGGTCAGTTGGTCTTGATCTGAGAGGCGGCGGATCAGGTTCTGGGCCAGAGAGTCGGTGAAGGGGGTGATGGCCTCGCCAGTAAACTTGGCGACTTCGGCAATGGTGCCGACGGCGGTAGATCGGTGGACATCCTCTGTTGAGGCGACCAGCTTGAGCACGGGCTTCTCAAAGATCTTCCACAGCTCGCCGAATTGAGTGCCCAGAGCAGCAGCAAGGCCGGCAACGACGTCCAGAGCTGTATCTACCACCAACCAGTCGTACTCGGAGGAACCAGCGTCGATGTCCTGCTCTTCGTCTTCGGCGCCGAGATCTTGCTGGCAAGGGTGTGAGCGAGTGACAAGTGATCCAATCACGGATACAAGCTCCTGCAACATGTCGTCCTTGGCTATCAAGACAGCGGGACCACAGGCCTTCAGAGTGGCAGCAACATTGCGGTTGATCTCGGTGATGACGGATCTAGTTATCAGTCATTGTCAGTTTGGAATGCCAATTGAAAATGCAAACTCGAGAAGCAAATAATGGGAAACATGTTCCAGATCAGGAGTAGATTAGACGTGTTCTCAGCACCCGCAAATTTTTTGCGTCTGAGTGAGCTGGGTATAACGCAAGGTATTCATCATTTGGAACAACAAGATTATTTCCTTTGGGAAGGAAAAAGAGAGAAAAGCATGTAATAAAGCGCAAAAAGCAAGCAGGAATAACGTACCGCTCGCTGTCACTGGTCCAGATATCCATGGTAGTCTTGTGCAGAGCCTGGGCGATCTTGACGAGGGACTCAGGCGGGGTTGGGTTGGGAGGCATGCCTGGCTGCCACTTGTTTCCCGAGTTTTCTTCCCAGACCTGAAAGACACGGCTGTAGATTCTCCAAAGAGTTGAAATGGCGTTCTTGCGGCATCCCTCGTAGGTGTGGTCTGCAAAGGGAATGATTTGCTCAATAGCCTTCTCGACGTAGGTTTCGAGGTGGGAGCTGTTGCAAGAGTTGGAGATGACATCACCGATGGTGTCGATAGCAATCTCCTGCTCCAAGGCGACGGCGGTGACAGCACCAAAGTCTCCTAGGTTGGCAAGATCATCCATGTCTTCCCAACCGTCGTCACCTCCAGCGGCGATGATGGCATCATCTTCCGAGTTGGGGGCCTTGAGCTTCACGCGCTTGCCACCAATGATGGCTCCTTCACCCAGCTGGCTAGGATCGACGCCAGGCATATCAATCTCCTCATCTTCGAGCTCTAGCGAGGCGAAGATGCCCTTGAAGACGCCCTCGAGGAAGTGATCGAAATCAGAACCATACACCTTGGACAGATTAGACCACAAAATGAAGCTAGTCTCCTTCAGACGGGGGTTGTCGAGGTGGAGGGCCTCTTCGCTAGCCTTCATGAGATCCATGACATAAGGCTGGAAAGCCTCAGGGCCGACAGACAGGGCAATACGGCCCAAGCTGTCACAGGTAGCACTGCGGAGGTCCATGGCCTCGTCATTTTCTTTGAGCATGACAAAGCGGCCCAGAGCTTTCATGGCGCCCTCAAAAAAGGGCTGGAACCCCTTGTCCATGGATGAGGCAATTGCGCCAATGGCAGAAGCGGCGGCGGCCTTGACACCATAATCTTCGTGATCCAACAGTTTGACCATGGGTCCAATCAAGCTGGGGCCATACTGTGACATGATCTTGGTGTCCAAGGCGCCGCAGGCGCAGCGAACGATTCTGACATTCTGCTTGTCAGTGGCTCCCTGAGAAGCGGACTCGAGGTTCTTGAGAACGGCAGAGATGATTTGCTCGTGGTGGGAAGACATGTCATCAGCCATCTCCTCGGCCAAGTGAATGAGACCCACGAGCGCAGCGTGGCGGACCTGGATATCGGGGTCGCAAAGTAGGTTGATGACAGTGGGCAACAGGGGCTGAAGCTGAGTGGAAATGAACTCAGGGGCTCCTTCGGCAACGTTGCCGAGAGCAAGCATGGCGGACATTCTGTATCCAGGTTCGGCGTTGGTAGCAAAGCTAGGGAACTGGTCAAGCATAGGAACGGCAACCAGGCGAGGAGGAAGCTCGCTAGCGAGAGTGTTCACGAGGCTGATGGCAGTTCGTGAAGGAGTCATGCCCTCATCATCGTCATCAGCATCCAACTCAGTGATGATATGCATGGCCTTGACCATGAGCTCAGCGGCGACCTCCTTCATTCCCTGAATCTTCATGCGGCGGTACTGCACGCACTGAATGAGCAAGCTGAGGGCCTGAGTACGGGCATCCTCTTCAGCATTCTTGTTTGCACTGAGCTCGATCATGAAGCGGAGGAGATCCTGCAAATGGGCACCCAGGAAGCTAGGGTCACATGCGAGGTAGGAGTGGAAGACATCAAAGATGGTCTGGTAGCTCTCCTCATCCTCGGCCTCAACGGCAGCCTTGAGAGTATTGACCAGGTTGGGAATGAAGCTCTGAACAGCCTTGAGAGCTTGGGGATCCTCGTCGGGCTCAATGTTCATGAGAATGGCACCTACAGCCTGGGCAATGTTGATGCGGACCTCCTTGCTGTCCGGGTCCTCGATGCGGGTCTGGAACAGCTGGAGAAGCTGATGGGTGTGTTGTTCGAAATGTTGTGGATTCTCCTCCAACATGGAGAACAGAATGTAGGAACCGACTTCTCTGTGCAAGACGTTGTCGCTGTTGTTGAGGGGCAGAACTTGCTTCATGAACTCCTCACCGTCGCCGTTCTCCATGTCGAGGCCAATGAGACCAGCGACAAGACGAGAAAGGGCATGCCGAGCAGTAGAAGAGCTCTCTTTCAGAATGCCTTCCAGCAGATGAGAGCGGGCCAGAGGCTTCTTGTCCTGAGCGGTGTTGTCCCAGTGCTTGGGAGCAAGTCGAAGGGCCTGAACGGCGGCAAGCTGTCGAATAGCGCCATCATTGTGGGTGAGGGCGATCTCGATGAGCAGAATGAGGGACTCAGGTTTGGAGTAGTAGTTCTTTTGAAGATCGGCTGTGACGGCCTTGACCTGTTCCGTGTTGGCTTTTTGCAGACAGTCGAGTCAGCAGATAGTCTTTCAATGCATTTATTTAACTTGGTCAATGTGTAATAGATCAAGGTGAAGCGGTGACGGTTCCCATCACCAGAGGCGTCGACGAGTGGCTGACAACGCAGCGAAAAGAAAAAGTTGTCACGAGAGTTGAGGGTGGTCCGACTTACGAACTTGGCTGGCCTGCAGCAACTGGGCAAGCCTATCTTTATCCATCTTCGCCGCTTCGCTATGCAACGCTCAAGCGGCAAATATCAGGAAAAAGAAGAGGAGGTGGTGAGAGGATGGTGGGGGAGAAGACGGTGAGAGGGAAAAAAGTGCGACCCCTCTAAAATCTAAAATTTTATCGCGGCAGAAAAAAAAAATTGTCGAGATTGTCTGGTGTCGCGCCAGCTGTACTGGCAGCCCCGCTCAACGAGGAAGGGGCACGTTGTAGGGTATCAATTGGTCTGCATTTTGTCGGTCAGAAGTCTCACTTCAATGCGAGGCAAGACGACTCGTCCATTCCTCGCCCGGCCATGTCACATTAGAGTGAATTGGCTAGTGTGGTACCCTGCTTTGATGGCAACGGCATGAAGCAAAGCGCGCGCTTTGTTGGCCGCGACAATCAGGTCAATTCAGACGCTACCTTGCAGAGTGAGCACCATTGCTGCAGCGATGAGGAACAGGAACAAGTGCTCGACACGAAGCCTCCGAGACGCACAATAAATACTGTTCCCCTTCCCAGCCCCAGACCATCTTCAGGGGTCTTCCCAGCCACCAGAAGCGAGCCATCGAATGACATACTCCGTGATCTCGCTTATGTAGGTAGACGAGTTTCTACCGGGAATACATTTTAATGATAGTCTTGTTTATTTGCTTACTAAGCATGGTCGGGTCAGGTCTTGGTCAGGTCTCCAGGGCGCAGCGCCAACACAGATTCTACTTCTTCCGGCGCCAACAGGACAGTCGTGTACTCATTCATGGTCATGGGCTGTAGTAAAGACCAGCAGGTTATAGAGTACACCGACTGCGAGGCACAAAAGACAATTCATTGCCCAAAGCCCGCCTTTCGTTCGAAAACCAAGGCCCATGTGGCCACCGTTGCGACCTTGCAGACTCGAATGATTCTTCTTGTAGCTCCTGTATTTTGCAGCGCGATTCACTCGGGTAGGCAGATGATAGATCCAATACGCAGCCTATCACAGTCTAGGCCTTCGTTGGCCCTCAGAACGTCATCGACACTTGAGTCTCGTCCTTCAACAATAGCCCAGCATGTATCACCCTGATGAATGACATATGTTGATTGATCAGGTGAACAGGTGGGCTGCAGTTGTCCGTCGCCCCCTGCAGCGTAATGGAGATACCAGAAGAGGCCTAATAGAGAAGCACCAATGATGACACCAAAGTTGAGAAGAGGCATAAGTTCAGCTCTCCATGAAGCATGCCGCACCGTGCCATCATGCACCAGGAAGGGTTCTGCGTCAGCCGCCTCATCGAGTGCAGCGTCACCACCAACTCGCGTCAACTGTCCGTATTCGCAGCCCGGTGCGCCTTCCCAATAACTGCCGTCGCTATCTTGAAAGCTGTAGACTTGGGTATCGGCATCGTAGCCGATCCGGCGCATGCCCTCGGGCAGTCGGTCTTCGTCAGAGTCGTAGCGCGAGAATCGAGACATGGTGAGTGCTCGAGATTCCAAGATGGATAGTTGATGTATGTGATGCAAAGTTCAAGTCCAAAAAAGGTATCGAAGGAGAGAGGCTTGTCTCGGTTAAGAGGATGTTGAAACTTTGCCAAATGGCCTTGGCGAAACACGAAACACGGGGTCAACTGGGGCTACTCTACAGGCCTTTCATTCACTGAAGGGGTGCTGACGTACCCCCCTTCTGATTTACGCCTGATCAATACGCAATACGATCAATCAGTCCAAGTCATCCAATCCATCTGATGTTATCAAAGTCATCAGACCGATCAACTTAATTGATCCCGACCGCTACGATTTCTCTTCTCGATCCAAGTCAGCCCGATCGAACCGTCAGATCAATTGATCCGAGGCATCCGACCTGTCTGACCAGTCAGACCAATAAGACTAATTGGTCGCAACCGCCACAAGCCAACCTCTTAACCAATTGATCCAAGTCATCAAATTGGTCTTGTTGACCTATTTAATTAATCAGTTAGACCTGTCGCTGCTATTCCTTCCCTTTAATCCGTTACCCTATAAGCTTGTACAAACGAGTATCTAGTCTCCTTTTTATCCCTGTTTTCCCCCTTCTTGTCAATTTAATATTACGTGACAAAACAGAGCATTCCTAGTGTTAGAACAAGCATTATAAGTCGCGTGGCCTCCATGTAACCCCTTGATATACGGACTATAAATAGATAATAAATACGACTATTCTTTGGTCTCGACCAATTCATCCTACCGACAGGAATCCTGAGATACTAACAGTCTCCTAAAGCTATTTATAATTATGCTGCTCCTGCAAAGCCATCGTTCTGTTCCTCGAGTCATGTCCCAATATTCCGATGTAAAATCGCTTTCCACTTATGCTGCATCCCACGCTTCCATTGGTTCCAAATTCCTGCCTGTCATATGCTAAGCAACCAGCGCCATATTTTTGTCAATTGTTTCCTGTCGTTGCGCTCGGAAAGATATATGTCGCATTTGGGCATTAGCAATCTCTGGATTGACTGCGTTGATGTAGCGATGTAGCCTTTGTGCATCCGTGACAACGATCTTCTCTGCCAAGTAACCATGAGAAGAAAACTTTTTGGTTCTAGTTCTGGTCGTTGTAGCGTACACACAAACTGTCAGGGTGCGAAGGGGGTAAAGTACATCTATCGTCACATGAGGCGTCATGTGATGCGACTGTTGTCACACTTCTCTACTACATCTGTAGGTTTGTAGGTGGTAGCACCACGACTTACACGTCTTATGGACAAGGCCCTAGCCGTCTTCAGATACAGGAAGCGCCGCTCAATGTTCTCCTTGACCAACATCTCGCACAGAGGCAAGTGCCACGACAGAAGGCGCTGCCGAGACTGAAAAAGGGCCTCGGTCGAGACGTGGCCGACGGCGTCCTTGGCCGAGTAGAACTTCTTGACCACGCTCTCGTGGGAGGCTCTCTCGTCTTCGCATTGCCTCTTGCGCACCAGGACGTCGACCTGCGCGTCAACGTTCAACCCTATCAAGTGCATGATCTCGAGCCACAGCGTATCGTCGGTGCTGAGGACAAACTCGGAGAAGGATTGCTCCGCGACGGCGTCAATGATGAAGGTCATGAATTCAACTCCGTACAGCCTCTCGGTCGGCTCCCACTCGTGTTCGTCGAACGGGCGGCACACCCAGTCGAGCCATATGTCCCTGGCCATTGTCTTGTTGAAGCCGACGTATTCGATGGTGGCGGCAGACACGAGCTCCGCGGGAATCGTCTTGAAGTAGACGCCTACAAAGGCCGCTTTGACGGTGCTGATGGGCATCAACGGGGTGTAATAATGTATAATGTCTGAGCTGTCTGCGAGTAGACGGCAGTGGACTTTGCGCCAGCCATCAGGGGCTGTCTCGGTGATAAGACCAGCGCGGAGGAGGGTGCCCTCCTCGGCGGGTAAAATGACCTCCTCGGCGGCTGAAACGCCATCCATCTCGAGCAAGTGTCGATATAATGTGTGGTTGATAGGTAGCGTGAAAACCAGGTTATTGCAAATATGAGTCGAGCGATGAATGAAGAGCTTCAGTCACGACAATGTCAAAGTTTCGTCTCAGTCCAGCAATCCAAGTGAGCGACGGACATCATCTTATAGAAAAGAGAAAGTCCGGGAACAACTATTTCATGACCTACCTTGAGCTTTACCGTATGACCATCTTAAAAAAACCATAGAAATAAAAAAAACCTTACCGTGCTCGTCTACTAATGATAATTCGGGGGCAGGACGCTTCTGAGAACGCTTCTCCATTAAAACGCATGATGCAACTCTATTCAACGACCGGCCGACGCATTTAACTTCCAACTCTACAGCCGCCACAACTTTTGCAGTCAGGACACTCCGCTTAAGCTTTGCTCAGAATAGAGACTTTGGAAGTCAAACTAATCGACTTGAGCAAAGTGGGTTTACTCTCTCTTCTTTTACTCAGAGTCTTGGCAATGCAAGTTATTAGGCAACAGGGGATGGATCATGAGGAACCATGCCGAGGCTCATCTTCACAAATCCTTGGGTCATCGTCTGCTCTGCTCTGTTCATGAAATCATCAATAAGGGTCAAGCAAGTCGTTCTCATTCGCTGTGCATTGCGCCTCAAACCAACATTATCTGAGTATATTATTTAAAAAGCCCATACAATTTTTATTTTTTTCGGCAAATCAGCCGCAATGCCATTTGAAGACCCGAGATATTACAGACCGCTGTAGCAACGCCAGACTATGCCACCAACGCCTCTGATGATGCGATGGCAATCCTACAATGATCCAATGCACGCGCTCAAATAGCAGGATCAATAGATTCCAGAATGTCCAGGTGGTTGCGACCCCTCCATTTCCACCGCCAAATGAGCAGGTGCCGGCGCAGGCGCACTCGATCCGTCCAGCTCATACGCTTGTCCCGCGTTGCCGTGCGTCTCTGACTGATGGCCCGTCATCATCCCCATGGTCTCGTGGGAGGACTGGTGGTGAGGAACAGCACAAGGTGCGCCAAACTGGGCAGCCGGACTCTTTTGAGGCGAATGAAGCCCAGGCGGCGGACTCGTTCCCCAAGCATATTTTTGATCGGCTGCGTAGTGTCCAAAGCCGGGCGATGGCTCGCTCGGTGGAAATGTAGTCGGCGTATTGTGATAGTAGTCGCTTTGGCCGAGCATGGGATGCGATTCCACCTCTGTCTGCTGTCTGCGCCGTCGGACGTAGACCATGACCAAGACCAAGGTGCCCAAGACTCCCACGGCAGCTGCGCCAACGGCAATTCCAATGACAGTTCCTTTGGACAGACCGCCACCAGGCTTGTTGTTGTTCTTGTCTGCGGCCGGATCAGTCGCAGCCGCAGTCCCAGTCCCAGTCGCAGTCCCAGTCGCAGTCGCAGTCGCAGTCCCAGTCCCAGTCCCAGTCCCAGTCGCGGTCTCAGTCGCAGCCTCAGTCGCAGAGGAAGTCGCAGAGGAAGTCGCAGAGGAAGTCGCAGAGGAAGTCGGCGTCGCGGAGGAGGTCGTTGTGGAATCCCCAGCCGCGGAATCGAAGAAGTCCTGCTGGCTGACCGTCATGGGTGTTCTCGAGTGGGCACACGCCTCGGACATGGTGCTATACGTCAACTGGATAACGGCCTTGTTGTCCTGCCTGCCCAGACACTGAGCCGCCCAGGTGATGAAGCCGCCGCCATTGCCACACAGACAAACGTTGAGGGCTCTGGCGTCGGCGCCAGAGCACTTGGATAGCCTGGACGCCGAGTTGAGGCACGGCTGGGCCTTTTGCGGGTAGAAGGAGAAGTCGCTGTCGAACGCGAGTGCCGGGCCAAGGAGAAACAGCAATGAGAGGAGCTGGATCCGCCTTGTTGGCGTCATTTTGATCTTCTGTTACTGTCCAGGTCCAGGTCCAGATTGCAATTCGTGCTTGTTTCCACAGACGGGAATCAGACAAGGTGAGAAACGTTGGGCAAAATGTTAACACGAGAGGAAAACCTCGACCCTTGATCCAGTTCAGTTCAAGAAAAACAGGCAACTCCCGCAACAAAAACGCCAGTGCGCGACCACAGGGTCAGAAACAACAAAGGGTGGCTGGCCCAGTGCGCCCAGTCCAAGTCTCGTCCAAGTCCAACAAGAAGAAGCTGAGTCCCGATTCCTGACCCCCTGAGTGATCCGTACAATGGCCGACAGACATCCTTGCCAATGGGGCCCCGTCGTGCAGCTCCCCGGGGGTTTTTTTTTTCGGGACAGGAGTGAGAGGGTTGCATTCAACTCATCGACGCCTCTCACGGCGCCGGTAATTGATTTGCATACTCGATGCAGTGGCATTCACCTATTTCGTATCAATGCCTAAACGAAGGCGCACTGATTGCCCGTCAGACACCCAACAACTCAACTCGTCTTTCCCCTCTTTCTCGTTGTTCTCTTGCTCGGTGTAGGGGACGTAAATTTCCCACCGGGTGTATCATTGATTGGCCAATGAGTGGGACTCGGCAAGCCCATCCAATCCCATCCCATCTCAGCACTCAGCAGCCCCAGCCAGCTGAGCCCATGTCGGCATCTGTGGTGCCCAGGGGGGGCGTACAGTGGGGCGTACAGCCTATATTTAGCACGGTAATAACGTCGGATCTGTCATCATGCCGCCCCGGCAGCAAACCCTGAATGAAGCCTGGGATTTGTTGACATTGACATCGGACGAGCTGTGATTCTGATATTTTGCATTTTCAGCATCATCCATTGCATGACTCTCTTTGCTTGAAAATGTCCAATATATAGAGAACCCATGTAATCAATCACGCATTGAGAACAATTCGTTGGCAGACTGTATTTCAACTTTCACAACCCTGCTCACGGCTCGGCTTCAATTCACGGCCAACCAGATAGATACATCACGTCAACCACGGCACGAATCAAAAACAGCAATAAAAAAACAAAATCGCCTTCATTGCAACCATGGCATACGTCTACTTGCTGTCTATCTATGCGACTAACCACCGCCATCATAACGATAGTAGTATGTCTTTTGGTTGTTCATCCTCTTACCGTAAGACCAGTCAGTTCTCTTGGTATTGAACTGCTCCAGATCCCGGCCACGGCGCTCAGATTTGCGAACCTCCTTCTTCTTTTCGTCGGTTACATTGGCCAAACCAGCAGTCCCACGAGGTACAACGTCCCGCTTGAAGCGCTGACCATTACGAAGGACGACACTGCCATCTTTCTTGCTGCCCTCCTCGGCATCCGAGTCGGCACCTTGGATGGCAAGTCGCTCAGCCCGTTCTTCCGGAGTTGGGTAGTTGTTGAGGTTCTGGCGGAAATACTTGTTCAAGGAGCGATGACCCACCGACTTGCCCGTCGGCAGGTGCAATTCGTAGTCGTCGTAAAACGCAGCGTGCGTGTGCTTGTGCGCACGAGAATGATAACCGTCTGCTTGACGATGGACGCGAGGATCCCTACTCGAGTGATGAGGGTGTTTGTTGAGACGTTCATACTGGTGGATGTGACCTTCGGCAGGGACAGCGGTAAGGTCGGCAGAATCGAGTGACGACGCTGAGCTATCAGTCTCCCAGCCTTCGGCATCCTCATCCCCGTCCATTTCCTTGCCATCCTCGCCTACAATCTTTGCTTTTCTTCTTGAGCCAAGCTTGGCCCCTCCTCGTGCTTCTCCTTCCGTGTCTGAGCCCTCATCATCCTCGTCATCTTCACCATCAGAATACGTGCTTCGGAAGTCGTAAAAGTCACCAATGGCAAGTTGTTCCTCCTCTGACGTGAAGGGAATCTTGCAGTGGCCCTTGTCGCGCATATGTGTTTGCACACCAAATACAGTGGACTTCATCTTGCCGCAACTCAGACACTCATGGTATTCACTGACCTTGCGCTGGAGCTGCTTCACAAGACCTTCCAAATCGGCCAGATATGCCATTTCTGGGATGAACATGCCGTGGAACCGCTCCATATGTTGGACACTCAGGGGTAATGATGGCGACTCGAAATTGCAAAAGATGCACGAGTTCAAAGTCCAAGTGGGCTCGGCAGCGGAGTGAGGGGGTGCCGTTGACTCGGAATCATCCGCTTCTGCACCGTCCTTATGAGCAGCCAGCCTGGGGTTTGAAGGTCTGTTGACGGGCGAAGGCCGCTGGTCAGCAGACACTTTGGTCTTTTGCAGGCTCTCAATGACTTGGTTGAATTCGTCTTCGGCGTCGGAGTCGAGACCATTCTTGGCGACTAAAGTTGGCTCTCCAAGGGAAAATGTTGAGCTAATCACTGAAGTAGTCTCATCATCTTGACGGGGGCGTGGGGGGCCGCCAGCGGCAGTCTCATTGGCTTTGTGCTTGGAGCTGAGCAGGTGATTTTGATAGGCATTTTCACTGTAGTATGTCTTGTTGCAAGCTTCGCAAGCACGCTCAAAGTATGCTTTATCGGCCTCGGCTACTGACGAAGCGCGAGCTTGAATGACCTTTTCCGAGAAAACATCCGAGGAGATTGGTGGGAGTGAAGCAACACGACGTTTCAAATTGTATCGGCTGCGTCGGCATATTAGCAAACAAAACTCGTAAGAGAGAATCATTCCCAAAAGTCAACCATATGAAGGCGCTGATGAGACACTTACTGCCAATCACTCTTCATATGTCCCTTTTGCAAGTCGATGTTGCGATATGCGACCTGGCACGAGTTGCAAGTGTAGGGGTGCGATGCAGCGGTGCCAGCGCCAGCAGGCGTGGCGGCGGCGACACTGGCCATGATGGAAAGCGGAGACGTATTTCCAGCAAAAGATTTTTATTCAGAGGTTGGAAAGCAGCAGTAGCCTAGTGAGAATGGGTCTGCGAAGTTGAGAAGAAAAAGGCCACGCTGATCTGACGTCGTCGAGTGCAGTAGAAGACGGGGCTGTTGTTCATATGGCAGGAATGAAATAATTGGTGGCAAAGAAGTTTTTTGGTGGCGGGGTTTGCAGACGTGGCAGAATTCTGAGGGAAGGCGGCGGGGCAAGGCAAGTCGGGGCGGGCAAGTTGAGGCTTTTTAAGGTGGAAGGCGGTGAGTCCCATCCGTGATTCATCAGCCACTTACATATTAGCAGATGCTAAAATGAATCCCCGTCTCGTTTGCGGCTCAGACTTGGCAAACACCTAGTAGGCCCGCTTTATTTCATTTTGTGCTGTCAGACCCTTAACATTAACTTATGTTGTTATTGCTCAAGCATGTACGGACGTATGTGCTGATTATCGATTAATAGCTCCTGATGCCGCTAGCTAACACAAGTTGATGGTCCTCGTGGATTATAGTGTCCCAGAACCAGACCTTTTTGTTGGACTTGCTTCGTGTATTCTATGGCAGCCCTCGGGAGAAACAAGTCATTTCCTTATTGACGAATGTCATGCAGCATAGGTACGTGGGCAGTTTGACAAAGGAAGCCGAATTGCCCACTTACCATATCCTTGAGCGTATGAATGAAGCCGTATTCGAGCAAATTGCCTCGCCTGCCGACGCCAACCTTTGCATTCCATTCCAGGCCCTTTAATGTGGCTCGCCCTGGTCATCGTATGGTCTTGTCTCAGTTCTAACAGTTCTTTTTTCTGCCAAGGAACAATTGCTATCCATAGACACGTCACGAGACTCGAGTGAGAAGGACATAGATGCTTGTGAGGATTCAGCATGCATGTTTTCTACGCTGCTGGTATCATGACCAGAGGACTCGAATAATACACCAATAGATGAATGAAGGCGTTTGCATTCCATGCAAGATGTATTGTTACAACAACAAGGGCCGCAGGTCAGCAGGGATGCACAAAGTATAGGATAATACCGGTCGAATAGATGTTGATGACCACTTCGGCTTCTCCTCGACCGTCCCGTTTTCTGTGTCCGGAGTGCAAGACCTTGGGTCAGATCGCGGTATTTATTAACGTATATCGCAATGGACTTCTTGAAATTAACCTCTTTTTCTTCAAACCTTTGCAGTCAATCGCCGCTTTCTTCTCATACTCCGTATCCGAGTACACCTTGTGTATTAGGAACAAAGCCCAACAACTCTCATCATGTCAGTGCCACAAAAGTGCACCGTTCTGGTAATTGGAGGCGGCCCAGCCGGCTCCTACGTAGCATCGGCTCTAGCTCGCGGAGAAATCTACACTGTTGTTCTTGAAGCAGACAAGTTTCCAAGGTTTGTCATATATAGTCCTTTGATCGCCAACATGTGGTGGCAATTCTTTTTGCCCCGTTGTTCTAATCGCGTTCTGTTGTTGAAACAGATACCATATTGGTGAAAGCACTCTTCCATCTCTGCGTCAAGGACAGCCCGATGCTTGTGAGTGCTTTGCTCATGAGAGAGGTTGCATCATCTCAGGCAGTTACGTCACCAGACAGCTCCAAAACACGGGCTGGTAGCGATGGTAGCGATGTCCAGCACAGACTAGCGTGGAGCAGCTGAGCATGGCTGATTGGTCAAGCTAAGCGGCAGCCAGGCCAGGCCAGTCGACAGGCCAGGTATCACCGTATCAGCCCGCCGTCCAACGCTTTACCCCGTGTTGCCACCCGTCCGATCGTTTTATTTGGGTCAGGTTGGAATCTCTTCTTTCTGCCACTTGCCCATCGATCAAAACAAAAGCATCACACCCTCCCTCATCCTCCCATCCCGCCCACCATCCATCGCTCCTGGGCCCTGGCAGCCGACCCTGAGCCATTTCATTGAACCTAAAAAGCACTCTCGACAACACGACATAGCCGATGCATCGACTAGCCTTTCCGCATCCACCATCATGACCGCCCCGGCGCATATCGCTGCGGATCGTGGTGTCGTTGGCGCAAACCAGAGTCAACCCCACGACCCAGAGGACGACAGCCACGATTCCTTGCAGCATGCCCTGGATCTTGTGGCCGGTCTCTGGCAGGAGGCACCTTTTGCTCGACTACCCGATGATGCACCCCCCGAACTCTACGAATACGTACAAGACCTGGAGAACCCGCGCCGAGTCTACGCTGTCCACCGCGCGAGTCGCCGCCACGATTTCCAGTTGTTGGTTGATCGGTATGTGGGATGACGCCCGAATTTTTCATGGCTGGGTCATGGCTGGGTCATGGCTAGGAACGGGAACATGTACTGACAATATCCATCCATCTGCACAGATATATCTATCAACTTCGTGTCGGCTGCGGCTGTCCGTACTGTGTCACGCCGACCTGCTTCACATGCCGAAAACGTCTTGTTGGCAAAGCCCCTATACGACGATATAGCCCTACCAGTGCAAGAACGTTGGCAGTATTCTTGGCAGGCCAAAATTACCCCGACAGAGGCCTTTGCCCATATTTGCGACGCTCGAACGACCCGCCGCCGGCTGCGAACAATCTCATTTTCTCAGCCCAGCTGCCGCGGACGCAACCCTTGACCGAACCGTCATCTCCCAAGAGCGCGGGATCGTCAGGCATTCGGAAGAACTCGGTTTCCTTCGAAAACAAGTCGACGCACACCTCGCCCACGAGACGATGCCAGGTCTCTTCGGCAGATTCTCCGGAAACCAGCAGGGATGACGAGGTACATGCTAGACGGGATGCCGAGCCAGACACGAGAGAGCACCACCGATCACGGCGAAGCAAGACAGATGCGAAAGTCAAAATTGCCGAGAAGCCCGCATGCAAAGATTACAGATCGTTCGCGGCTACGACGTTTGGAACAGTGGCTTTCAAGATGCTGGAGTGGCTTACTCCGCAGGGCTTGCAGGCTATTTCCGATCAATATTCGGATGCTGGCAACTCTGACAGGCTTGCAACTTCAGATAGGGACGGGAAGGTCGAGGTATCCGGTGTGGTGGGCGATTTTGGGTCTACGCCGAAGAAACCCGAGCCCTCCAGACGTCGGTCCTCGTCCAAGTCATCGCAGTTCACCCCAACACCCGAGCCTGAGCAGAGTCTTCAGCAAGTCCAAGAGACGTTGCGTCCCGACGAACAGTTGGTGACACGGGATCCAACGAGGCGGAAGCGTAACTCACAAAGCTCCGTGAAAAGCTCGACAGCGCCAAAACCCCGGAGAAGATCATCTCTCGAGGCTGTTGCGCCATCTTCCACTACCGACATATCGAGACCTTCCAAGGCCAACAATTTTCGTGGAGAAAAGAAACCGCGAGCTGCCAAACTGAGCAACGGAATCATAAGTCGTGCGGTACCAGGAATACCGTTGAAGCCCGCATTCTTCGAAAACGTGCCTTGCCCTTCGCCACCACTTGTCGATGAAGTCGGTCCACTTTCTTTGGGGTCAGAAAATCATCCAAACCAGAGTACCATGCCCATGCCCAAGAACCGCAAGATGAAGCCAAGTCGAGACGACCAAGCCAAGAGCACATCGGAATCATGTTCGCCACGGGTGGACTATCCCTTGCCCCAGGCTTTGTCTCTGCTGAACGTCGAGTTGATAGAATTTATCTGCGATACTTTTCAGGAGGACCGTTCTTATGAGATTGGCTTCTTTGGTCCACTAACCATGACTGAAAAACACCCCAAACCTCAAAGCAGTGCGAAAAGGCTGGTGAGGAAGCCAAAGCCGGAGAATGCAGCAACTGCCGTTCCCAGAAGTCAATGGAAGGCCTTCAACGAACAGACACTTTTCAACGTGATGAGTGATCCTCATGCTTTGGTGAGGTCCTTCACCAAAGACGGCAAACTCTACGACTCGCAAACTCTATGGTATTGCATGCTGCGAATGACACGAGCAGTCCCCAGCCTTGTGTTTCACAGTCTCTGGCTTGCAGCCAAGAGCCTTTTCGTTCCCCCCAAGTCGCTAAAATCCGGACGACTGCCGTCCATGAAACTGTTTGGGGCCGGTCCTGGTCTTTCGAACTTCGAGGCAGGTTGCGTTGTGTCAATATGCTTGCATGCGCTGGTTGCAGCTGCGCCATGTGCCCCGGATTCCAAAACTCTTTACGAGATGTCTCGCGTACGCTCCGGTGGTTCGGTTTTGGCCAGTCAAGGAGGAGCCGCCCGACAGCCCCCGGCCATGTGTCTTGAGTACGATGATGTATTTTCAAATGACCTTGCCTTGCGATTGGCCCGTCGCGTGTTTTGCGCTGTCACTGCACTACAATGCTTCGCAGACATAGCCAACTCGGATGCCAGTATTGGAGAAGCTCTGGGCGAGACTGATGTCTTGAGCTTGTTATTGAATCAACTCGATCTCATCGGCTGTGGGCCCGCTCGTATTCTCACCTTCTCTCAGACAGAACGCCTACTACACGAGACTAGGGTCCCGACTCTACTATTGGATTGGGCCAGAGCTGTGCTTTTGCAAGAGTGGAACGGTCGACCAGAGTATTCTAACAACGGACCATTTCACGGGGCCATGACTCTCATTGCTACTCTGTGTATGTGAACAAACAGAGCTTGTCCTCCCACAAAAGATTGATTGCTAACACACAGCAGACGACAACAGGAATATGCTGCTTCTGGGCGACATGCAGTTTCGAGTCGACTACTTTTCAGATCGCCTCGATGCCATGGAAGTCCCTGTGTCCTGGATTGCTTTCACCTCAACAAGACAAATGCACCACCTTCTGGATCATCCGTACCTCTTTACCCCGGACACACTAGTCTCATTCTTTCGATCAATCAATTTCTCTCGGATGAGCCGGACCTTTGAGGAATCCTCGTCGCTCAAGACTCGAATGGCTGCCATCGTTGATCCAGGGAGCCTGGTCACCAACACACATCACAAACATGTGTTGCAAGATTTGCTAAAGACGGCATCGTCACGTTACCTGGTTCTTTCCATCAGCAGAAGCCACGTCTTGAGAGATTCACTGGACCAGCTTTGGCGGCGACAGGAGCGAGAACTGTTGCGACCCCTCAAGGTTCATTTAGGAGAAGGCGGCGGTGGCGAGGAAGGGTTTGACTCGGGCGGCGTGCAACAAGAGTTCTTCCGCATGGCCATTGCCGAATGCCTCGACCCTGAGTATGGTGCGTTCACTGTGGACAGCAGGACGAGAATGGCATGGTTTGTTCCCGGATCCTTGGTTGAAGAATGGAAATTCGAGATGATAGGCCTGCTCATGTCCCTGGCAGTCTACAACGGCCTGACGTTGCCCATTACCTTCCCCAAGGCACTCTATCGAAAGCTCCTTGGTCACCCTGTCGAAGAACTTTATCACATCGCCGACGGTTGGCCAGAACTCGCTAGCGGTCTGACGGCGCTGCAAGAATGGGATGAGGAGAATGGATCGGTCGAGGACATATTCGCAAGGACGTATGAATTCTCCATCTCGGCCTTTGGAGGCGAAGTCACTCTTCCGATGACCAAAAAGGGTTCATTCTGGCCCCAGGGCATCCCGGAACCTCCGGCTAAGAGATCCCTTGCTGCTGCTGCTGACTGTGACGCACCACTTGTCACGAACGACAACCGGGATGAGTATATCAGCGACTACGTCCGATATCTGACAGATGTATCCATTCGGCCTCAGTTTCGAGCATTTGAACGCGGCTTCCGGGCATGTTTGGAAGCAAAGTCACTGAGCCTCCTAACGCCGTCCATCCTCCAATCCGTGGTCGAGGGTGTCCAAGAGATTGACACGTCAGAGTTGCGACGACACACCCGTTATGTCGGCTGGGACTCATCCCATCGCACCGTCAAGGACTTCTGGTCCATTGTCAAGAGATATGACGATTCGATGAAGCGCAAACTACTCGAATTCGTCACGGCGTCGGACCGTGTGCCCGTGGGCGGCATGAAGAATGTACAGTTTGTGATACAGAAGAACGGGGAGGAGGAAGCAGACGGGGGCCACCTGCCCACAGCATACACCTGCTACGGAACGCTATTGTTACCAGAGTACAGAGACAAGGAAGCACTTCGCGAGCGGTTGGGTATGGCACTGGAAAACGCTCAGGGATTCGGTTTTGCATGAATGGTTCAGCGTCGCAGCACTTGTGTGGTTAGTTGCGTGGTGGGGGATTGACACAGCGACATGTAATATACTTATGGGGGATTTTCCTTACATCTTGCTCTTGTGCATACTTGAGATATGGGGCGTAGCGTCATATTTCCAATTTCTTCATAGAAGAGACTCCAACATGAGGAGATGTGGGGCGTAGCGTCATATTTCCAATTTCTTCACAGAAGAGACTCCAACATGTCTACTTCCCATATCACTTGGTTCTCGGACCATCAATCCCTCATTTGCCTCACATTTAAATTGATGCGTTTATTCTTCATCCAACCCTCCCACTCTGTGTACTTGCCGTCCTCAGAGGGCCAGTTCTCCAAGTACCCCGGGCAAGTACCCTTTATGACTTTCGGCACCCCATGCCAGGCATATCGCGACTCTTGCGTCATGTATATTGCGTCACCGGATCGGAGTCTCAGCAGCAAGTACCTCTTTTGCTCGCCCTCTTGGTGCCCCCTTGCACTCTCACGCTCGGCACCACTGTGGTCCTCTCGAAAGGGGGGGGCCCCGCTCGGCGCGATCATGAAGAGACAGTCGCAGCCGAAACTAAGGCTCACCAGGCCCTTGTCCGTCTCCTCGCTCACGTCCCTGTGCATCATCATGGTGTCGCCCGGGCTGTAGAAGTTGACGATGGCCGATTGGGCGAGCGTCTCGGGGAAGAGTCTCTGTAGGAACTGGGACAGATCGACGGGGAACCGGGGCGGTTCCGGCAGGTCCGGATACGCGCGGTTGGTCCAGTCGTATTGTCCGCCGAGGGTGACCCAGTGGAGACGACGGGTGAGGACTTGGCGCGGCGTGAGGGGCCTGTGTACGGCGGCATCCTTGGGGATGAAGGAGGCGGGGGATTCGGGGGCAGGGCGAAGAAGGATGGCGGCGGCGGCGGCGGTGCGTCGTCGTCGTCGTTGGGTGTCGGGTAGGGGAGCGTGTAGTGCAGGTGCATGTTTGTTTGGTGCTTTGGGTTGGAGAGGTCGCGGTGGAGTATCCTGGAGAGGAGCGTCTTCTGGACAGCTGGCGGGACGAGGTCGGGAACGACGAGGAGGCCTGGGGTTTTTTTTTTTTTTTTTCATTCGTTTTGGTTAGTTTGAGCTTCGTGAAGACAACATACGGTGGGTGGGTGGGTGTTTCCCTCCAAGACGAACTTGGAGGATGCATGTGATGTTGCGTTTATGGTTTTTTATAGAAAAAAGAAAGAAAAAAAAAACCGTGTAGACATACCCGGGAGAAGGGGGTGATGGATAATAGGCACGTCCCTCTCGGAGAGGCTCGATAGCTCTGGACTCAACTCTGCAAATGCACTGGCTACTTGGCTCTTGTCAATCTGCCCTGCTCGTCGAAAGCCATTTTCCGACAGCGGTTTGCGCGGGTCGTCGATGCTGGGCTCCTGTGCGAGGACGGATGGCTCCAGCCGGGAGTAGTATTTCCATTCTGCGCGCATTTCGGCGGATGGCTGCTCGTGAGCGTCTAGCTCGGCGAATCTGACCGTCATGGCCACGTCGATGAGTGAGTTGAGTTGTAGTTTGATGGGATTTCGGTCATGAATGAAAAATGCATCGTTTTGGCTGGGCGTCGGGACAAGAACGAGGTGTTGTACGTGATGACGTGACCCTTGACGGCCTTGACGGGAATGATGCAATCGAACTTGCCGGGGTGTTTCTGCTCCGTGCGATGTTGTTTCTCCAAAGGGAGTCTTGTTTGTATTGTCGTCTTGTTGTGGAGTTTTGAATATATGGTGGGGTGTTACATAATCAGATTAGGAAGGTCAAGCAAGCCCTCTTCAACTTGTCGACTTTTCATCATCAAGACGCGCTCATCATCGAACTGCGCTCGTGGGCAAATGGGAAATGGCCGCCAATGTCCAAATTGTCTGTAGCGGGTGGTGAGTATGCTGTCCATGCGGCAGACACTGCGGAGAAGACTCCCTGCTCAGCAATTGCACGCTACAAGGACTCATCTCGGAACGACCTCTCCCTTCTCCGTGTCGACGCATCAGTGTATGAGACGGCGGCCGACGAGGGGAGCGGCCGCCGTGTTTCGAAATCCAGCCGACACTCGTCCGGGAGACGCCTCACCAGTAGAAGCAGCAGAGACCAAAGCCCAGAGGGTTTCGGAAAAGGTGGTGGTCTCGCCGCTGCGCCACGATCCCATCTCACCTTCAACACCCTCAACACCCGACACCAGCGCGGCAGGCCCATACAGACATGTCCTCTTGTCCTCCTCAGTGATCCGTCATTGCCCAGAGCGGACGAGCAGTCGCGGTCCCACCTCACCAACCGCCGGAAGCCACCTCACCACACGCACAACGCAGCTCCAAGCTCGGCAGGTCTCTGCAGCAGAAAAGTTCTTCTCCCACCGCCATGAGTTTCTGTACTCGGCCGAATCCCTGCGTCACCACCCCACCAACACGCACGTTCCCGAAATCATCATCCTCGGTGCCTCCAACGTCGGCAAATCCACCTTTCTCAATGCCCTCGTCGGATCATCCTCGGCCGCGAGAGTCAGCCAAAGACCAGGTCGGACCACCCTCATGAACGCCTTTGGTGTAGGGCCGCTGCCCAAAATCCCCAGGGCGTCGGTGCCCAAGGGGACAGCTCCGCCGAAGCATAGCCTCGTGCTCGTCGACACCCCCGGGTACGGGTACAGGAGCCAAGCTAGCTGGGGAGACGCCGTCGTCAAGTACTTGCAGTCGAGGAGGATGCTGCGAGGCGCAGTGGTGTTGCTGTCGTCGGAGAAGAAGCTACTTCCCGAGGACAGGTGGATGTTGAGGACGCTGGCGGAGGCGAATGCGAGGACGGTCGTGGTTTTGACAAAGGCCGATAAGGGGAGGGCCGGTTGGACCGACAAATGTGTTTCCATGGCGGATGCAATACAGAGCGAGTTGGATGTGTTGGATCAAGAATTTGGAGGGCGATGGAGGGATTTTGACGGAGCCGCGTCACGTATTATTTACGTTACGTCGGCGGGGATGGATACCTCTGGCAAATTAAGAAACGGAGCTGGCATGGGCGGAGTGAGGACAGCTATTCTGGAAATGGCTGGATTCACGTTGCAGGACACGGTGACGAAGAAGGCCGAGACAGTCACGTACAGTGGTCCGACTGTGTCTTTCGATGACATCCAATGGAAGACTTGACGCTGTAACCGTAGATCATGACGATTAGCCCATCATGATAACCTGGAAAAAAACCCAAGACGATTCATCGCGCAATACACCACCACAAAATTAATTTGATACCCAATTCGCCAAGTTCCGATGTATGCTTCAACATGTCGGCACTCAAGTACCTCTTGAAAAAAAATTTTTTTTATCCATCTCTGTCTTGCCTTATTTGCCTGCAGGAGGCTCGTTCGAATGGCCAGTGGCCGGACGACCCGGTTCTCGTCTGGATTTCCTCGACCCTTTGGTATCAAACAGGCTCTTGACCTTTCTCAGTCTGGCCCATCGCTCTTTGTCCTTTGCCTCTCGCATCTTGTCATCCTCCCCTCCCCTTCCCCTCCCCCTGCCCCTGCCCCTGCCCCTTTCCCCACAGACTCTGCAGGACCTGCGACCAAGACAACGTCCGCACCTTTTTTGGGTGTCGGCGTTGCCGGCCCAGGTGATCCAGGAGTGCCGGGAGCCCCTCCCGACTGATTTGGCGACCCGATTCCCTCGTCCCGTAGCTGTCCAACTCTTCTCGACTTTCCGCTGTAGACATTGCGCAAATCTGATTCGTTCTTGATAGTTTGAACCAATGTCCTCCACCCTGTCAACTCCGGATGCTTGTTCGAATCCACAGCACCTCTGCTCTGTGCATTGGCGCTCTTCCAGGGGCAAAAGAAACGGTGTTCTCGAAGAGGATCCAAATGATCCATCGGCGCTGGGACAACTATCTGCCCCTGTTCGTCGACTTCTTTGCTTTTGAACATCCAGAGTCCCAGGCGCCGCAAACATGTGTGGCAGGATGCTGAATTGGGGACCGCTCCAATACGCGAATTCGTCAAGCCTTGCCATCCCATCAATGCCAGGGCTAATGCAGCCCGATTTGGCGGCTTATCTGTAGCAACGGAGCCAGATTTGTCTAGGGCAGGCGGAGGCGTGGTGAAGAAATCCAATGGAAGTTGTGAAAGCACGTCATCTATGCTCACATCGTCTGGAAGGCGCAAGTTGAATTCATAGGGAAGAAAAGGGCTCCTAGAGCATAATTCATCGTAACGTTGCCGAAGGGCTGCGAGCGTCGCTTGCGTGTTCGAAAAAGACAGCCGTAGTAATGAATCTAGAGAATTATGATGAGCAGATATCATCAGGCTCAATCATGGGATTTGCCTACCGTCACAGCCGCGTTTTCGCCACAGGCAATCCGGTTGATGGGACGAAACAACCAGATCAGCGTATTTTTCCACCAAAGCTTCCGCTGCTCATAAAAGTCAGCTCTCGTCCAATAGATATTAACCCCGAAAGACGCAGATAATATTACCGATTTCTGAAGACACCAATACTGATACCTCGGTGCCATCGTTTTCTTTCTTGTTCAACTTTACGATGAGCTCCTTGTGGCAGAGAACGCAGCGGACTATCTCCTTGCCCTGACATGTCCAGCCTCGTTTGGCCCACTCGATCTCGTTCACCTTGTCCGGCTTCGGCGTCCAGTCAGTGATTTCTTGGAAAGTCGCAAGCCGTTTGAGCAGCTCGTCTCGATCGCCAGGACAATACTTGGCCGGCGCGCGGCTCGTCGACTTATTGCTCAATTGCGTAGCTGATCTTCTGAGAACAACGTTTGAGAAAGATGTGGTAACAGGCGACGTGCTGTATAGCGTCGGAGCGTTGGACTCAGGAAAGCCTAGTCGTCGCCGTTTCAGAAGCATTTCATCGTTGGTAACGAGGCTGGAGCCATGTCTTGAGGTGGCATTCATGTTGTCTTTGTTGATGTTGCTGCTGCTGTCATCGTTGTTGTTGTTGTTGTTGTTGTTGTCGTCGGGAGTTGATGGCCGAGGGCTGCTGAGGCCTTGTAGTAACGTGTTGAATTTTCGTTTAGTGGCGTTCATGATGCAAGGCAAGCGAAACTAAACGGCCTGGTATGACCATGTCAAGGGAAGAGGCGTGACTGGAGATTGGGTTGGTCTCGCTAGCAGGAGTGGGGGACCGGAGATTGCTGAGTTGGCAAGCAATCGAACAAGAAGACAACATTATGTATTGTGTACATACATAGGCCAATTGGCAAGCTGCTGCTCTCACGGTCACGACACGTGCCTCTGGAGCTGCGATAATAACACGATAAGGACCGCAGGCGCCCGGGCCCACCTGCCTGCGGGACCCCTGCAAAAAAAAAAAGAGCCAAAAAAAGAGCCAAAAAAAGAGGCCGGTTCGGTTCCCTTCTCACAGGAATTTTGATTGCGGCGTGGTGTGAAACGGCTTTCCTCGATCTCGGCCAGAGAACAACCACGAAACTCGCTCTTTATTCCCCCGCCGCTTGTGCAGCTGCATCGGCTGAGCGAATGGTACTTTTTACGCATTGCTCGACTACTCGGCTACACCGCGACTTCCCTTCTCCGACTTGCATTGCACAAGCACATGTCAGGCAAGAACAGCCCGCCTTCCTGGCTTTTTTCGAACAACATCAGCAACAACAAAAAAGTCGAAGCTGAACCTTCAGCTGCTTCCGCTACCGGTACTCATACAACAAAGTCCGACAAGATGGCCAAGAAGAGCTCCAAGTCGTCTTCTTCCTCCAAGGCAGACGCCATGACTGCTCCGCCCGCCGAACTTCTGAGCCTCGTCGGGAATTTCTTGACCGAGCACTCTTTCATCAAAGCGCACAACGCATTCCAGAAAGAAGTTGAGAAGAACGGGTGGTCCAGTTCTAACAAGGACGGCGACGAAACTCTTGTCTCCATCTTTCAGTCATGGGAGAGTGCCCAGAACAGCAAGGCTGAGTCTGAGGACGACACGGACGACACGGACGACACGGACGACACGGACGACAACTCTAGCGAAGAATCGAGCTCAAGCTCAAGCGACAATGACAATGAAGGTGGCAGTGATGGCAGCGACAGCGACAGCGACAGCGACAGCGAGAGCAAGGATGAGGAGAAGCCTTCTGAGAAAGCTGCGGTGCCAGCCAAGGCGGTCGCCGCTAGCATCAAGAGTCTCAAACGCAAGGCTCCAGCCGAGTCTAGTCCCTCGGAGTCTTCCGATTCTAGCGAATCCGATTCTGACTCGAGCTTTGATTCTGATGCTGCACCCAAAGCGAAGAAGCAGAAGACGACTAAGCCAGCAGCCAAGTCGGATTCCGAAAGCTCTGATTCAGACAGTGACCCGGGTGCAGGCAAGATGGATGTGGACAAGAACTCGTCCGACTCTTCATCCTCTGACAGTGACAGTGACAGTGACAGCGACAGTGACAGCGACAGCGACAGCGACAGTGACAGCGACAGCGACAGCGACAGTGACAGCGACAGCGACAGCTCGTCCGACTCCACCTCCGACAGTGATGGTGATGGTGACGACGGCAAAGCTGAAGCCAAGGTCGCTGCCAAGGTCGCCCTTCCAGAATCCGATTCATCTTCATCTGATTCCTCCTCCGATTCTGATTCTGATTCTGATTCTGAGGACGACAAGCCCAAGCCCAAGCCCAAGCCCAAGCCCAAGAAGAGCAAAGTGTCCACTTCTAGGGACTCATCGGACACCTCGGTCACCTTGGACACCCAGTCTCCTGTGCCCCAGTCCAACAATGAGGAGGCTCCCCTGCCCCCGGACCCTGTCTTGAACGGCCGCGAGAAGAAGAATGAACGATTTTCGCGCATTCCCAAGAACGTCAAGGTCGACCCCAAATTCGCCTCCAACGCTTATGTCCATGTAGGCTATTCGCAGCGCGCCCATGAAGACCTGGTCGTCACCAAGGGCAAGGGGTTCGTCAAGGAGAAGAACAAGAAGAAGAGGGGAAGCTTCCGAGGCGGCCCCATTGATGTTTCGTACTCTGGCAGCGTCTACTTCGAAGACTAGACATGGACGAGAAGAAGCTTTGACTGGGCGACCCCATGGCGTTGGAACTTATACAACAGAGAGGCGTATTTTATTTCCAGATGATGGCATGGAGGAGTGGCGTTTTGACACGAAACACAAGTTTCTTTTTCTTTTCTTACTTTTTTGTGTCATGGCGAAAGCATGACTTGCAAGCTTATATTGCAGTAGCTTGTGAAACTTAGATAGCCGTCCAGTCCATGGCCGGTGCTTTACATATATGCGTATTGCTTCTGCACCAAATAATACTTTCCAAGTCCCGTACTGCCCCAATCCCCAATGCTCATTCCCGTCATGTCTCTATTTCAAAACGTCCCATCTTTGGGACGGATGGTGGTAGGCACGCGTTGTAGTAGATATGGAGGTGACGGCCCTTGGGCATGTGCGATACGTCGAAGAAGGCCCGTTTGGTCAACAAGGTATACGTTTGACAGGAAATGGTCACCCGCAAATCCTGGATGGCTCTGTTCAGCGAGGCCTTGAGGAGCGGCCGTGCCGTGCGCCGGCCGGAATGAGGCTGGTCTCAATCACAAATTACACACACACACACACACACACACACGCAAAAAAAAAAAAAGTTGATTAAAGACAAGGTTTTATTGAATATCCATGTTATATATTTCCCTGGCTGGATTCAACATTCCTCTGTCCCGCTCTGTGTGCTCCATCTCGATTCTCTCATCCGACCCATGATGGATCCGTCGACCAAGATCCTGCGCGGGCCGGAATGAAATTCTCGAAGCGAGATTCAGGAGAAAGCATTGATGGCGTCGTCGAAACTCTTGTTGATTTCGTTCTTGATGGTCTTGGCCTTTGCGACCTTGTCGCCGGGGGCGCTGCCAATCAAGGCATCGCTGTAGTTGCTCGAGTCGGACTTGAGAGTCTGCAAGATGTTCTTGACGATGCCGGTCAGGTTGTCCTTCTTGAACTTGTCCTTGGCGTTCGTGAGGGCGTTCAAGGAGGAGCGGATGTTGGGCTGGAACTTGTCGGTGATGAATGAGATGACCTTGTCGGCCTCGCTCTCGCTGGTCTTGACGCCCTTGGCGTTGTTGGTGGCGGTCTTGATGTGCTCGGTGAGCTTATGCTGGGCGCTCAGGATGGGGGCGGTGCTTCCGCCGCCGCCGTGGTATTTGTTGACGGCTTCGGTGACGGCCGTGGTGTCCGAGTTGATGGTCTCGAGGTCCTTCAGGATAGTGGTGGCGTCACGTTTGATGACGGAGCCGGTGACGGCAACGGCCAGGAAGAGCAGGTTTCGGATGGAGATCATGGCTGCTGCGTGGAGTGGAAATCTCAAGAAGTTGCAGAGGAGCGGATTGTTGTGATTGATGGAGAGGGAGTAGCTGGTTACAAAAGTCGTGGGCAATCGTCGTCTTTAAATAATCTTTCTTCTTCTTCTCCCGCTGGCGAAATCCTTTCCCCCGCGTTCACGGACGTTTCCAGATGAAAACCATCTCGATCAACAGAAAGCCCCCCCCCTCGCGGGAAAGTTAGCAATGACGCAATGATAGCGTGCAACGACAGTGTGACCGTCTTGATCCGAGGCCAAGTGTGACTTGGACGGTGAACCAGATCGGCGGCCGGGGGTAGTATGTATCTGTCTCACAAGAACGGCGGGCGTCTGAAACGTCCCCGACTCCCAGCCATCATCATCACATGGCATCCCAGCGCATCACATGTCTTCAGGTGACAAGGCCCGCTCCATGATTATGAAAACAAAGGACAACAACATGTTGCTGATTTATGCCCACATGTCTCTGCGGTCAAGTTCACATGGCACGCTTATTTCTTCATGTTTTTCGCAAGGCCGAGACCAGGCAAGAGGAAGAACGTGAACGTGCGGATCGTCAAAAAAAAAAAACCACACGCTCATTTTCGCATGAGTAGGAGGTGGGTTCAAGCGGGAAACTTCAATGCTGCTGCTGCGGGGAATTTCGTCCTTTCCGATACGCACGGCATTCGAGTTGGCCGCCCTCGCTCTCTGTCGTCACATCTTGCTCCCAAATAACCGACCAAAAGTCATGGACAATGTACTCATCACATGTAACTATTATGTCAATAATCGCCGTTGTCATAGTAATCGTCATGTAATCTCACCGCTCTGCGTCACATACGGCTTGTTTGTTTGGAGTCGGGTGTATTCAAAAGGCTTCAAGTCCAGTAGACTTCTGGATATGTGCTCCTCTGGCAGCCGGGCCCGGTCCGAAGTCCGCTCCGAGGTCCGCTCCGAGGTCCGCTCCGAGGTCCGCTCCGAGGTCCGCTCCGAGGTCCGCTCCGTAGGCCCCGGCCAGTCGACGGCAACAGCTTCCCGACCCCACGTCGTACACCCAACCCACTATGACGGGCCCAGACTCCGTTCACCACGCAGGCAGAGTCAGGCATCATCCAAGTGGAGGGGCCATTCATTCATCCTGCGACAACGGCGGGAGGTGCATCTCCACATCATCATTGTTCTATTTGCGCAAGCCCATCTACATTTCCCGTCGTGATAATAATGTACTACTTGTAGCACGACCAGCAAGCAGCCTTGTTTCTGCATTTGCTGCTCATACGTCCCACGTCCCACGTCCCACGCACCACGCACCACGCACCACGCACCACGCACCACTCATACACACACAAACACATACAAACACACACCCTGCCAACCATGTCTGCCTGCTTCTGTCCGTATGCATGTCTCTGTCTGTATTGACATAAGTACGTATGATCATTGAACATTATCCAATCCCATGTCATATTTCACGGGAGCTTCCTCGCCCATGGGGAACACCATCCCCCAAAATGCGCTTCTCTCACCCAACAGCCGTCGTGCTCCTCTCAGTCTCAAGCTCAGGCGAAGTAGCTCTTCCAAAGCACACCTTCAAGATCTTCCAGTTGTTCTTGGGTGAAGTACTTATCTGTTGTTAGTGATTCTGTTCAGGTAAAAAGTCTCGACTCGAAACTTGACGCGTGTTTCTGCTTACCTTTTGGTCAACGGTCCAACTGTCTTGTCGTGTCTTCTTGAACTCGCTCAGAATACTCTTGGTCGCCTTGCCCACGACACCTGGGTCTCCGGCTGCTCTGCGCGCTAGAGTGGCCAACACCTCTGGCATCCATTCTGGAGGCGGCGTGGCATAAGGGAATGCTTCGATGAGCGCACCAAGACCAAGTACAGCTGCGTGTCGTCGGGCGATTTGGCTGTGAATGTCGACAGGTGTCTCGATTCTGCCAAGGTTCGGCTTCCTTTTCTTGGGCATGGGGTTCTGCTTCAGCTCTTCCTTGAAGCGCTTCTGGAGGCGCGCAATCATTGCGTCTCGAATCGTTCGTGGTGAGCAACGAATCATGCCGGCCAATGTGGTAGAAGCGCATGACCGGACTTCGAGCTGCGTGTCGCTCAGCATGTCAGATACAGCATTGAAGAGCGCATCTCGCTGAGGGGCTGCCGTGAGGAATATGCGTCGGAAATAGACCACCTGCATGTTGACCAGTGCGCGGAGCCGCTGGTGCCAGCTGGACGCAGTCCTGCCAATCTTGATGAGGCTGTTGATGAACTCGGCATCTTCGCCTTCTCTGAACGGAATATTCGGGAGATGTCGGTAGACGTGGTACGCCATCCTCATGAGCTCTGGGTCCTCCTTGACATCCATCATGTGGAGCAACTGCTCCATGAATGGCGTAGCAAAGAAGGGAACCAGCATGGTGCATTCGTTGGATGACAGTGTGCAATCGAGCCATGTCAAAATCGTCTTGGATCCCGAAGTATAAGACGATTGAGTCTGCTGCCCGGGCTGTCTTTCGTGCCGCCACTTTTCCAGACGGCCAAAGACATCCTTGATGATGGTTGTCAGCTGCTCAGATGGTCGGTATGGGCGGATGCCGACCGAGGATTGCTTCCTGTTCTCCTCGATGAGTTTTGGTACGCTTTCAAAAGACTCGTGATAACGCGTGCGGAAGATGACGCATAGCACCTTGCCAATCGCCTCCCGCACGGCCTTGTATGGATGGTCAATATGGGCAACAAAGTCGTCCAAGATTGGTTCCTCTTGGCGGAAGTGCCAGCCGCCATCAGCAAGGACGAATTCCAACAGCTGGACCTTGGAGGACTCCTTGAAAGCTGCGTTAGAGGACATGTCAAGTCGAAAAGACCTCAAGGCGTCAATGATTTCGCGTGATCGGCGCGGGTCCCTAGAGTCTAGAATGAGGTGAATGCACGGCAGCCAGTACTGAAGATTTTCGGGCGTGAGGCCGTCATTGACTGTTTTGAGCAACATGGGTGCGGCGAATTCCCAGACCTTGTTGCGCATCTCGACAGGGTCGTCGCTGGAGCCCGCCAACAGCGCACCCAGGATCTCGGCTGTTGCTCGATGTTGATGCTTGTCGCTGCCATCGCCATAGACAGCCTCGGTGAGCTCCTTGATGTCGCTCAGTGTAACAGTTGTACTTCCGTAGTAGGTGAGGTCAAACACGTGCATGAGCAGGTACACGTTGGTCATTCTGAACCTGTCGTAGGATACGTCCCGTGGCTCCTGTTTCAGGTAGTCGAAGCACTGAGACATCCATTCTCTTGTTACAATGCTCCCAATTTGTCTGCGCACCTTCTTCTCTAGTTCATCGTACGAGTCGAAAGGAGCCGGGCGGGCCCGGAACGCAGTGAACTTGGGGCCCCAGACGAGCCAACCCGGATGATCAGAGTCAACCATGTACTCGGCATTCTCTGGGTCCTTGAATGCGTCCAAGAAACTACGCGTGAACTCCGCATCACCCTTCTCGACAGAGACCTCGATCCTGTTCCCATCGCCGGTTTCCTGCTCCAAGAGGTAATTAGTGTAGTCGTGGCCATACATCGCCCTCATATCAATAGCGCCGAGAACGGAGGTAAAGGCATTGAGATAGTAGCCTCTCAACCCAGGATGAGGATCGATGGTGCCGTTGACCACCAACTCCACAAACTCGGGGGGCGCGAGGCCATCAAATCGGAGGCACAAGTTCAGGGCGAAAACAGCACATCTAGTGGCGATCTTCCAGTGTGCACCTTTTGCTTTCTTGGTCAGCTCCAAGCCCAATGCGGCTTTTGACGCTTCAATCTTCTTCCTTCTCTCCAAAATGACTTCGTGTCGAGCATCAATAGCGCCCGAAGTGTCCGACGCGGGGCGGATCGTGTTGAGAATCGCCTCGTCGACCAAGATCATCTTTTCATTGGCCTTGCCGAACTCGATCAGTGAGAACAACGCCGACGAACCGAGGTTCTGGATGGATGGCTTGTCAATTCCAGCTGTTTGGATATATATGCGCAAGGCGTCCGGGGCGAACCGCCAGTCCCGGACAATGGTCCTGAGCAGTGACGTAAAATATATGGTGTACATGCCGCCCTTGATCCGATCGTGGTCGTTCGCGTCGATGGCTTTCTGCAGCCCCTCGAGAATGGCTGGCACTACCACCGGTTTGCCACCAATGATGACCTTGAGTGATGAGTCTTGGGCGGTTTGGGCGGCTCGTCGCACATCTGCGTACGAAGATAGACATGATTTTGCCAGGTCCAACAGCAATCGCTTGTCCAGTTCGCTCTTGTGTCTAGCTGATGCATTATGCTTCATTCGTAACAACTGATATGCCTCTGCTCTCTTGATCAGCAAAGGTCGTGGATATACCTTGCGAAGTCCTTTTATTTTGAACGCGGAAATGTCGGCTTTGTAAAGCCGAAGGTGTCGCTCGAGTGAGTGCGCCGAGCGCTCAATGCCAACGTCTGTGATCCAAGTGCGATATGCACTACACAATGCAGTAGAGCAATTGACATCATCTTCCTGGTTCTCGGTAAGAAATGCATGGGCTTTGGTGAGCAAGTGCCCAAGCTGGTCGCGAAGATCGTGAATGCGTGCGTATACCGGATCAGCAGGCTTTAGGAAATATCCTGATTTGTATTTGAACTGCGGCCGAAGCTCCTCGTCTTCAGCATCCTCTTCCAAGCCGTCGTCATCGTCAATCATTTCGGCATCGCCCTCACCGTCGACGGCGGCCCCCGATTTGCCATGGCCATTGACATCGGTGCTCCTGTCGCCAGAGGCACGTTTTGGGTCAAACATGGTGGACATGCCTGAGATAACAAGGCGGATCTGCTGCATCAACCTCGACACTTCGTCGGACCATTCCTTATTCTTTCCTGTTCTGCTCACAGGTGGATTGTCACTGATGAGAAGTTCCAATTGCTCCGCCGCCGACTTTGTTTGTGAAGCAAACAATTCCACAGCAAAATCGATCTCGGGTGGAGAGGGCTGATGCCATCTAATCGTGAGATCGGCGGGTGATGTCGTCTTGCCCCAATCATCGATGTCCAGGCCTCTCTTGATAACGTCAGGCTCATAGAGTGCATGATCGATTGGATAAGTGTTGGTTAAATTCAGTAAAAGATGGTGTATGTAGTTTGATACCAGGATTGTGGGCAGCCCACGGCACTTCTCTTGCATGTAGACTGCAATACCCAGCAATTCATCCTTGTATTTGAGAACTTCTCTTCCTACATGCACGACACTCATGGCGAGCATGCTTATGTGCCAGACCAAAGCCCGGTCGCGGGGAAGGTAGTCGGTACCCGTGGTGCGATCCGATGCCGCATGATTATAGTCGATTTCGTTTCGAATATTGATGACGAACATGGGGACAAAGACCTTGAGTGTCTTCTCAGGGTTCACCTTGCACAGAGCATTCAGGATCCAAGCCATGGCGTCACGGGCTTGATGGACAACATGTCCAGAGACGAAAGTAGCAATCTTGTCCAGAGCCATGTCGAACAGTTCAGGGGAGAGAGATGCGAAGAGCGGTGACAGAGCTGCTGGCAAGGCGTTGACAACGCTGTCCTCGGGTGTTCCTCCTCGGACCTGATTAGCGTCGGGGAGATTTTCAAGAAGAGTAAAGACCTTGCCCAACAGAGTCAATACAAATTCACCAAAACCGGCTGTCGATGAGCGCAGGATGTCGGCTTCCTCTTCATCCGTGAGCTCATTCTGATAGTCAATCTTCACATTTTGCCCGTCTCTCTCCATGCGATCCATTTCAGCTTGGACCCATTGCATGGCCATAGTGGTATCATGAATATGGCTGTCCTCATTTGTCAAGGGCACGATGGGTATGCTGTATGCTACACTTTGAATGAAGTTCAGAGTGTACTGTGTCTTGTTAAGATCATTGGCGTCAATTCCTGGCAAAGCTAGTGCTAGCAATGCAGTGATGTGACACCGATATCCCTTGAGCTTGGACATGACATTTGCAATCATTTGCAGGCTGTTCAAGCTGGAAGTTGTTCTGTGGACCTCCACCAGACCCTGGAGACTTGGATAGAAACGCTGCAATGCTCCAGGAAGCACCAAATCCGGTTCCAGGAAGGCCAATCCTTGCAGAGCATTGTAATAACAATTCGACACACGGCTGCTTTTGGAGAACAGGCCCATGAAAGTTGTCTCTTTCAACGAAGCGACGAACCGTTTTTTAAGTTCAGGGCTAATCTTGCGCTCCTCGGGCATGTCAAGCTCCGTACTCTGTTCACGATTCCATCTTGAGACAAAGGCATCCGTGAGATACAGCGTCAATTGACCGAGCATGTTCGTCCAAGATCCCTGGTTGGAAGGGTGGAAAAATGTGTCAATTGATTCCATCAATCCCTCCAAGCTGGCCATCATTGAGTCCTCCTGGTCCATTGCCGCTGGCGAAAGAGAGCTGACAATGAGCCGTGCCATCATGTAAGGGATGGGATGCTTCTTGGAGTCCTTTTCAAGATAAGCACCTGCGCCCGCCAGGTAGTCAATAGCAGTATATGGCGAGTTCGCTTGCCCAACGGGGATCTGTGTCAAGCGCAGAATAGATGTGAAGATGAGATCTGACTGAGCTTTGGTGAAGATGCCGTGGGAGCCGTGGGCTACATGCTTACAGCCAATGTGGTCCCTTGCGAGGCGAGAAAGTAGGTCGATGAGGCAGATATCGACAACCTTAGACCTGTTCATGATGGACCAAAGGTGGAAAAGGGTCGGCAAGAATTCTTGAGGCTGCGCAGCAGTATCTTTTTCAGGAGCAGGGTGGCTGGGGAGGAAGGAATTGATGAGCCCTACAACTATAAATGCATTCGGCATATCGTTGATGCTGAAGAATGGGAGGAACTCCTCAAGCATAGCCGGGCGCTCTCTTGGGTCGAAGAATGTGTTGGCATGCGTGCACATCTTCAACAGTTGTTTGGCGGGACGTCGCCTACCGCCTTGTAACGAGGGAACTTCTGATGGCAAGACAACACCCTTCACTTCATGCCATAATGGCTTCCAGTCGAACGTTAGGTCTTCGCCGGGCTTGAGGTAATGGTTCTTCCTGTTTCACGACCCGAAATCTTACGTCAGTGTCTGATTCAGGTTGCAAGGCATCAAAGCCGCCGACAGATACGTGCAGCTCTCTCCACGGGCGAATGGGGACCTACCTTGTCAATGTCAAGACCATCCGCAGAAAGCGATCCGCGGTGTTGATGTCTAGGCCTGGCGCCAGCGCCAGCGAGTAGTATAGCTTCGCGAGCTTGGCGCGAAGTTCTCTCGTCATTTCGAACTTGAGCGTGAGCCAAGCCTGCAGCTCTCTAGTCCAATGCAAAGCGCCAGGAGAGAAGTCCTCGGCCTTGATGGCGATGTATAGCTGTTTAAGGATGCCATGAAGGGCAGCGTCACGTTCCTGCTCCTGCTCGACCTCAAAAGGTAGTTGTTGGAAGTATGCAAATGTTCGTGGTCGGTATCGCTTCTTGTCGTCTTCGTCCGACTTGGGATACGGAATGCCAGGTGAATTGGCTCGAGAGATTGGCTCGTAGGTCTGGAAGCTCGTGAGCAAATGCGAGGCTGGAGATGCTGCCAAAGCAGCCAGGGAGCCGTCGTGCTGCAGCCCAATATTCTCGTCCATATTCTGCCCTGGACTTGTTTGCTCGTGATGGTGCGCCGCGCAAACCAATAACTCTGAAGGCGAAGAGAAGGAATGAGGAGAGTGCAATGGGATATGGAATCCCAGGGTGGCGATTGAACCGTCTCGGAGATGCTGGTACTCGGGCAAAGATGCAAAAGACAAACAAGAGACAATTAAGATGGAAAATACAAAGTATCAATGATGGACCTCACCAACAGCAGGCAGCTTTACAAGTCTGCGAGGTCGTGGTTTGGTGGGATTGATCGAATGAATCAGCTTGCCAGCCGAACGAAAACGAGACGCAGCAAGACGCAACAAGACGCAGCACTGGACAGGACAAAGGACAGGAGCAAGATGTCCACGTACGTCCACGTACCAGACCAGACCAGACCAGACCAAGACCAGACCCACTTGAGCTTGAGATTTGGAGTTCTGATTCGACGAGCTCACTTGGCCGCTTGCATCGTATACATATATATCTTTGCTGTGAAAGGAGAAAAGGAACACTCTGTTTCGGAATCAATCATGAGCATGGCGCACGCATGGTGCACAGATACTGGCTCATCACATGAAACTTCGTGGAGTTGATGATGAGGCTGCATCAGCCTGTGGCTGCCTGGCGGATGTCAAGGGTCAGCCAACGGCGGGGCGGGTCTGATTTTCAGCTTCCAGTCTCGTCAGGTCAATTCATCCATCGACTTTTTGGCAACACTGGCTTAGGCAAACAAAATTTCATCGGTTTGGCTTGGTCTGTCTTAACAAAACAACCATGGCACAAAACTGGATTCCGCAACAGACCCTCCTGTTCACTATCTAGCCTTGGCGCCTATTATTAAACATCTCGCTTGTCACTTGGGTAGTCAAATTTGCATTGTACACAGAGATCTGTATTACTATCCAAAACGCCGGCTCGTGTCAATAACTTTGCACAATGAAAGGGTGATTGATTGTCTTAGGATGGGAGTTCCGTCCTTCTGTGAAATAATCTGTTTGTCCACTGTCGCATCCTAGTCAGACAGCCTGTCTTCTCCAGAGACTTGATACCCAGCCTTTTATGTTCGCAGGTAGGCAATGGCACTCCCTGACTATGAACAGTTGCCAAACCCTGCATCCGGTCGCTTCTCCGCTTCATGAAGGCTCTTCCCGTAGATAATGCCCTTGCGGGGACCCCATCTTGAGGTCGGTGTTTCGATAACGGCGGCTTGTGCATGCTGTCAGGTGAATTTGGGCGGCTTGTTGCATGAGAACCGTCTTCATCGTACGAGGGAAATGTTTGCCGTCTGACTGCGCGGCGTGTATCGCCACTTACGGTACGACGATGGCAAGGTACTGCTTTGGCAAACTTGGGATTGGATGATTCAGGCCATCCTTGCTGATGTAGTCGGATCCAACTCGCCGTAGCCATCATCAACGCCTTCTGCTCGTGACGCACTTGAACCGTTTGTCTCGACTCGGGTGTGAAGCCTCCAGGAGTATTGTGGTGGATGCCTGCTTCCGGGCCAAAGGAACGGGAGGGTGGGAACCGGCCGCTAGAAGTCGACAATGTTGTGTAAGTGTCATAGACCTCCAAGGTTTCAGCTGTTAGTGAGCCCATGATGGGGTGTCTCCGACACGACGGGTCAATAATGCTAAAAGTCCATCTCGAGTCTTGCAACGAGTCTTGCCAACTGGTTTTCGACGCCGAAGATGGCTCTAGGGGTCCAAGACTATTGCGCGTGGACATGTTTGACCTCCGCGCCCACCTGGCAGTAGTGGTTTCGCCGCCTTGGTCAGCGCGAGTGAACTCGTATGAACCATTTGCCATTGCTGAAGCTACCCACGACGATCCGTCCTCCATGACCAGTTCTGCCAAATCGCCACAGTCTTTCGGGAGTGCACTAATGACGGCGCAGACCTCTTTGTCATGATGAGCGGCATGACGGTCATCGGACAGTAATTCCGATAGCCTTGTCGGTGTTGAGCCATAGTCGTCGCTACGCACCAGTAATACATCATTTTGGCACAGTTCGGCATTCGCATGGAAGATGCGAGGAAATCGTTTCGCAAGTTTCGGAATGATGAGAGTCCCGGCGACGATGTGAGACGGAATCAAGTCGAAGGCGGGGATGGCTCGCCTATCACCTATCTCTTGCAGCTGCAACAGCAATCGAGGCCGTATCTGAACCAAATGTCGTTGTTTGGTGCGTATTTGTGGTGCAGGTTGAGCTAAAGCATATCGCGTGGACTTCCTGGGCACCCGCCTGTGCTTTTTGCGGCGAATGGATGTGTCGGTGGTTCCATCTGTAAGCTCTGAGCCAGCAATGGAGTCTTCGTCCTCGCTCTCGGAAGGACTATGGACTTGATCCATGCCGGGCTCACGAAACCTGACGGCGACGTCCTTCTTGGACAGGTTGCAGGAGGCGGCGCGCTGGAGAACTAATGAGGGGTGGTGTTGTGTCTCGTTGCTGGACGCTCTGCGACTGTTGTATAACTCGGGCCGGCGGTAGGTGACGATGCGTTCGGCTTCACTTGGGTCAGGAGGTGTAGAAAGAGGCCGCAATGCTGTCTTGAGAAGACTTCCTCTTTTGGCGGGTTGCAATGGTGAGGTTGGAGATCTTATCGATGAGTACTCGTGGCCGTGTAAACTTGCTCCAGAGTGAAGAAACATTATGTCGGATGAGCTGCTTATAGTCGTCTGCTTGTATGTCTTCTGGGAGAGGCTAGGTCGCAAAAGTCGGGACTTGATGGCTAACACGGTGACACATGATATAGTCGACAAGCCGACCACTTGCGTCAACTTGGCAACTTGGCAACTTGGCAACAAGCGTGAGGAAAGAAGAAGGCTCCGCCAGGCGTTTTGGGTTTGGGTGGGACGTTACGGAAGGAAGGAGTGATGCGTTGAAGTGAGGCCAGTGCCAAATTTGACAGAGGGGCCAGCCACGGTGGTTTCCAGGGAGTCAGGGGGGAGTCAGGGAGTCAGGGACTTCACTAGCCTGTCAGAGGCGCCGCTGCGCGAGAGGAAAAGCAAGGCAAAAAAAGGAGTAACGGGCGGTGGCAGCAAGCAAACTAGTCGGTGGTGATGAGTAGGGCAAATCGAAGTTGGCTATACAGATAATACAGCCCAAGCCGGCCTTGCTCCTGCTTTTGAGGCTGGATTGAATTCTCCGCTTTCTACTCCAGGTTCCGGGAGGTTTGTTCTGTTGTTGTACTCCTGCCCCTCTTCCCGGCCTTACCGGGGGCATGAGACAGGGGGACCGGATGGGCGATGGTCGGCTTCAATTTTGAGCCACGAGGTAATAATAACCTGATATTAACCATTTTGCAGATCAAAATAGTCGGGCAATTAAGGCCGTTGGTATATGTACTGCGGAGACGGACTGTGAGTAGATGCCGGAGGGGTGCGGAGTTACTTTGTTGGAAATTGAATGTCTGAATGGGGCGTGGCACGAGTAATATCTACGGTGTCATGCATACATGCCAAGTACGGAATAAGGTGCTTTCCCCTCACCCCCCTCCATGTTAAGCTGGCCAGCGCCGAGAAAGTCCGCCCCTGCTTGTCCGCTTCCGGCTCTGCCGTCGGCGATCAGACAAGCTCAATAACTCGGTCGTCACTCGGTCGCCTGATGAGTCTGTCCTCACAATTGAGAAACAAGGGAGATTTACATCGGATTTTTTTACGCGTTCTTGTTTTTTCCCTACTAAAAGCATGTCACAACACAAGCTCTCTCTGATGATATGTTTGTTACCAACAGAAACGGTTCCAAAGTGGAGAAGGCTGTTCCGGCAGATCCCCACGAAGTACCAGGAATTCCCCGCGCGTCAACGAAAAGTCCGTCGTCCATGGTCTGGAGCTTCTAAAAACGAAACAAAATGAAACAAAATGTCCGTGATGCGTCCCCATCTGACACTCGATCGCTTTGTAAGCGGCAGCAGTCCGCCAACCAAGTGTGTAGGATTCCCTGTAAAGGATCGCCCACACGCAGAATGAAGTGTCGGGCTTCGGGCCTCGAGCTGGGCATGTCGGAGTCCGAAAGCCCGAGCACTAGGCAGGAGGGTGCGGACGCTTGCTTATGTAAATAGCCAGGTGGCTCTGACAATGGTCCAATTCATTCAAGGACCTGATGAGAAACAACTGCCGCCATCAGCCGCTTTGGCCTTCGGGGCGAGACCTTGCACTCGGTCAGAACGATCAGGAATACGGCCCCGAGCAAGTTCGTGGTTCGGGTCACTGGCAGGAACCGAGGAGCGAGGATGGATGGCCCGGCATGTGCAAATGTAGTAAGTAGTACTCCGTAGTAGTACTCCGTAGTAGTACGGATCCGTATTCAAGCATGAAACGATAACGACAATGTCAGCCCTACTGACGCTTTTCTCGGCAAAATGCATCCACTGGCAATTCATGGATTTACATTAAACACGGACGGAACGGACTCTCGGTGCCCAGTGCTCCACTCTCGTGCAGGGAAGGAACCAGCTCAAGCTCAAGCTCAAGCTCAAGCTCAAGCTCAACAACACCCTTCCTTCATTCTCACCCACCACCGTCACGGCACGACCTTGGCATCACGCAGTCACAGAGCATCACAATGCTATCCGCGTCTCCACAATGCACCGACTGCCGTTCGTCCCAGCGCGGAATTCGCGACACCGCATCGCAGCCCTCTCCCTCTACCGCGCACTGCTTCGGTCCGCACGCAAGATTCCCCTCCCAAAGGACCTGCAGACGCAGCACCCCAGAAGCGCAATCGAACATGTCATCCGGAAGCGCTTCATCAAGAACCGGCCGCTAACGAGCTTCAGGCTTGTTTATGCTTCCATGGCGGCAGGCTACAAGGTGAGTCGTATAAATCCTCCCTCCCCATCAAGTCAATCAAAATCACACTACCCTGAAGAAAAAGAAAAAAAACAGCTACTCATCCCGGCCGGTCCGACCCAACTAGTTCCTATCTCTGTTTTCCAAAGCCCAAGACCGAATATCCCGCGAACACTCCCAAATCACATCCCATCTGCGCTCTCGGCCAGCCCCTCCGCTCTCGCCCTCGTATAATCGAAACCCGCCGCCGTCGCCGCCGCCCAGACCATCCGCTCAAGAGGCGTTTCTCGTGAACACGTCCAAAGATGGTTCGCCGCACTACGCACCGGCCTACACGCTCGGCTCCAAAACCCGCGCTCTCCGTCTCTGCGCCACAGCCGACGGACAGCCCTTTTTACGACTGAAGAAGCCCCAGCCGCGTGGTCTGTCCAAGATGATCGGCAGGCGAGGGCGCTTGTTCCGGGAGAAGATGTCGAGATTGGTCGAGATGGACGAGGGGCCGAGGCTGGATGCTGCTCTGGAAGACCAGTGGGACGGCCTGATGGCGGCACAGATGAGAAGGGAGGGGCTGTCCGTCGGCGACGAAGATGCTGCGGCGGGGTCGAGGCCGTCCACGGCCTCGTTCAGTTGGAGCGTCCAGCTGTCGCGGCTATGGTGGGAGTGGCAGCTTGAAAAGACGTGGCGGGATTGGGTGGCGCGGGGGGAAGCGCTCAACCGTTTTGTCGAGGAGCAAAAGGGAGCTGTGCCGGGGAAATCATCTTCTTCGCACGACAGTTCTACCAGAAAGGTCGTGAAACCCATCAAGGCAGACTCGGAGGACCGTCCAAATGTCGGCGTGTACCCTGCTGCGTCGTTCCCGCTCTTGGTGGCAATCGACGCACAGCTTGGAGGTGCTGGGACTGGTCCGACGAAGGAGGTCGATCCGTTTACGGGTCCGAAGTGGAATGCGTTGGTGCAGTCTGAAAGGGCGAGATTGTTGAGATATCTTGCAAGGGGGGGCGCAAACGTCAATGGAAACAAGGCGTGAGATTTGAGGGTATTCGAAAGGGGTCACACGAGGCCGCGTTGGGGCGTTTGGGAAAAGGACATCATGAGCATTGATATCTCGAGTCATCGGGTCAATAGACTCATTTGCAAAATATCAATGTCTATTGGATACGGGGGGAAAATCATCATCTTCTTCAAAGTCCGTCATGCACGCTTTTCCATGTTCTGGGTAAGAAAGAGGATTTTTTCAGGGACAATGCATCCCGTTCCTATATGCACTCCTCAGGCACAACCATCTGAGCCTTGTTCCCCGGTATCCTCGCCTCCTCTCTTCCCATGACTATCGACTTGGTTTCAACATCATCGCGTTACTTTTGCCCACCTGGCCGCCTTTTCTCGAATTTGGCTACATCCGCCCAACTCTTCATAGTCTGCAAGGACGGTGGACCAGGTCTAGAAGTGGCGTTTTCGTCTGCCCCGTCGGCGAGGAAACCTGACTTCTGCGTTCGGGGGAATGACACGGCCGACGGGGACATGGAAAGCACGGGGCTGGCTGAAGTGGATGGCCTTCCTTCTTCATCATCTCGCTCCGCGCAGGGTGGCCGTTCTGCTGGCGATAGCGGCCGCTCATCAAGCTGACTCCAGGGAGGTTTCGAATATGCCTCGCCGGAGGTCGGTGCCCGGCGCATGATGGGATTATCGTGGGCGGGCGGAGTGGACACCGTCTCCAGACTACGTCGCGAGAAAACAGATGAAGCCATGCTGCTGTCCGTCATGCTTTGGTCGCGCTTCAGGACTGGCGTGTTGCTTTGGCTCGGCGTCACGGGGAGAGGAAGCTTGGAGCCGCTCCCTCGCGATCGTAGAGCGTAGCCTGACAAATTACCGCTTATGCTGGGAGAGCGTTGTCCTGGCGGGGCCTTTGCAGCTGGTGATTGCGTTGCCGCAGGACTACTTCGGAGCATCCGCATGTAGCTTGTGGGGGGTTCGGGTGTTGGTGCGACGGTTGATTGCGATCGTTGAGGTTGTTGTTGCTGTTGGGGACTGGTCGAGACCGTCATGCTCACCGTTTTGCGAACTCCCGTGGCTTTCGGTGGTGTTGATTTTGGGCATGTCGTCACCCCAAGGCCGACTCCATGCGGTGTGAGGGCTTTATTGTGAGTGTTCCTCTTCCCACCTGAGAGCACAGGACGTGGCGCCTCGTAACCATGGGAGCCCCGAGAACTATGTGATCTCCTTCGTCGGTCTGGTGTTTCCGACTCGAACGGTTGGCATCTCTCCTCGGATTTCTTAAGCAGATTCTGCAGTCTAAATATATCCTGCTCATGTTTCTGGCGCTGCTTCTCCAGTCTTGCCTCGTATGTTTTGTCCATGCCTTCCAACTCCATGATTCGTTTCCGTTGAAGGTCATTCTCTCTCTGAAGAGCAACGAGGCTCCCGAATTTCTTGTCCCATTTATCCTCAACCCAAGACATGGGTTTCTTGCAGCACTTGCCATGATAGATCTGGGCAATGCCTCCGAGCATGGAAAGCTTTTCGTCAGTCTTGGCAGCACTATATCTCTGTCGCGGATTTGTGGCTACCATGCGAGATACAAGGTGAGTGAGTGGCCTGGGTCGCACGGTTTCTTGGCCCTCGTACGTGAACATAAACGGCGGCCGAACCAAGGCGTGCGCCGCCAACCTTTCAATGTGCGCTTTAAGCTTCATCTCACGAAGAATGAGCTGTTCCCCTCGAGAAATGCGTGGCGAGTAGCTCAGGGTCTCATCAAAGTCGGCAAGCCTTACATCGTACAGCACTGTCGCGATGTTGACATATACAAGCCCAAGGGAATACATGTCCGATAGCTGCATACTGGAACCGTGATCACCATAAAGCTCTGGGGCTCGCCATCGCTCGGTCCCGGGCATGCCATCTGTTGTGGTTTGGTCTTGACCACTGACATCCCGAGAAATTCCAAAGTCGGCCAGATAGACTCGATCTGGGCGCAAGAGGATATTTGAGGGTTTTATGTCCAGGTGCCGAACGTCGTTTGCATGGCAATGTGCCATGGCCCGGGCCACGCAGCCGATGATGGCACGAAGATAATCAAAAGGGCACGTCTGGGATGTTGCGCCTATGTTGTGTTCCCTCTCGGTGGGATCAATGGCTCTCAAATCTGTAAGATCAAGCGCTGTGAGCCTTTCAATGATGTCCTCACGATCGCCATCGTTCGTTCGTAAGCATTCCAGGTCGTCCAGTAGCCTGCTCAAGTTACAGACGGCAGCGGGCCATAACAGAAGACATAGCTCATGTGATCTTGGGGCGTATGCTGCGACCAGCTTTACGACATGTCGATGGTCCAGTTTGCGCATCGTCAGCCCTTCTTGGCGCAAATCCTCGATTGAAAACCCCCGACGTCGCGGGATGCGCTTCCTTGCCAAGCAGACCGAGCCGTGCATGACTTTGTCAACTCTCCCAAAAGCACCTTGGTCAAGATCATGAAGCTTTACGAGCTTGTTGTCGAATTTCTTGGCTTCGGGCCCATCGAAGAGAGGTTTGTCGCTGCGTGGAGCAAAAACATTCATCAGCGTTAATTCAAATGTTTCTGCCGAATACATAATACAGAATGCAGAATGCAGAATACAGGGGAATTTGAGACGGATTGTTACCCATGCACATCGTCACTCACATGCCAGGCCATTGAGCATCGTTATCCCACGCAGCAATGGCGGCGCGATCTTGTGCCTCTAGCTGTGCTTCCGGCTCTACACAGCTGCCAATTTGATGCTGCCCATGCTTCCTATGGCTAACTGTAGTCCAGCCATGATTGTGGTCACCTGATGGAAGGCTGTGTGTGGAGAGTTTAGACATGTTCATGTTCATGAGCGAGCGGGAAGGAAACAGGAGCGCCAACAATTAGCAAGGCTGACTTCCCCCATGGTTGCGCCGCCATCTGATTGGACATTTGGTGAAGGGCTACCCGGCAGCGCTCTTGGGGTTGTCGTTTGGATGAGCAATGTGAGCAACCGGTCAAGAGTGCAATAAAAGAGACGCCAGTATTTGAAACAAGAACCGCGGGCCGCGAAAGGGATCCGGCAGACCAGACAAAGCCAGTTGACCCTCGGGACAAATCGTCTGTCGTGTGGATGGTGCCATCGTCTTTCGTTGAACTGGGATCAGAGTTTGATACACGCACCCCAAGCAGTTCATACCCCAAGCAGAAGCACAACGAGGCCGTCAAGTTTGCTTCTTTTTATGTACTCAAAGCTCTAAAAATGGACACAAAAGTCAGTATTTCACCTTTGATCTTCATTCGGCCACCTACTCAGCCAACATGCGCCGGCACAGCAGAAGAGCTCGTAATTTCTATCGCCCAGTGCCGAGATTTGCCAATTTTGCGAACAACATTGTGTTACGGAGTACGGAATGCGGCGTAGTATCAACGATTTATCACAAATCGGGACCTCGTACTTGCGGATACCACACTTTTTTGATGGCCCAGTCAGAACACGGTCATGTCTCTACGGGTGCGACGGCAGGCGGCGGAAGAAAAGACGAAGCCCGAACTTTTCGGAAACATCATGATTCGATGAGGCGAGAATCGCGCTCAACTCATCCGTCTGATCTGGCGCGTGCTTTCTTTGCTACTCAAGCCAGACAAGGACAGACTGGAAAACCCAGGACTCGCCAGGAGCCACCCAGTTGACCCCTCCAATCGACCAATCGACCCCTCCAATTGACCCCTGTCTGTGCTGGTCACTGCTGGATGCGTCCCCTGTGCCGACGTGATCAAAACAAGTACATATACGGATAATATTACCGTAACAGATACTACTTGCCAAACCATTTACCAAATGCAAGCTCCGAATGTGGTCTTGGTTGACAGCCAGCTTTTCAATTCTCCAAGCAGGACAGAATAGATGATTCGCCACTCAGGAGCCTTGGATGAGCAAGTGTCTGCATTCGTCTTGAAGGAAAAAGCTTGTGGCCGTCGACTCGGCGACTCGTTCTGGACGTGCGGAGTACATATACATACTCAAGATCAGGGACGCAGCAGGTGCGGCCTGCGATAAGTATTATGTATTGTGCTGGTACTCCGTAGAGTCTAGAGTCTATAGAGTCGATCCTCCGCAGCATGACGGCAAATTCCTTGCATCCGGTACAGGTCACGCCCAACATCGAGGTGCGATACGTTCTCGTGGGGCTAGCTGGTGTGTGCGCACGGGAAGCGGATTGGCCAGACCAGAGAGCACAAGAGAGCCCCAGAGAGCCCCTGACGGTTGTCGGTTGGCATCCTACTGGATAGCCAGAGTACTGGTGGGGCTGAAGGAACAGCCGTAACTTTAGTTGTCCTATCGAGGCTTGTCATCAGTGAGAGCAATCAGGGTCTGTCAAGTGCCAGTGCCGGTCACCGGTTCGCCGAGCGGCCGGGACGCCAGCTGCCAGCTGCCAGCTGCCCACCTATTGATCTCTATTCAAGTCCATGTCCTCATTTTAATACCCTGCCAATGTCCGTCTCGCTCGCTCCTGCCGTTGACCATCACAATGCGCACCCCCCTCTTCCTTTGACCTCAGACACTGCCGTTACTCACACTCTTTCGACCTCTGACGTCTGGCTCTCGTCCCAAATCGTGACTGCACCAGACCCTTACTTTCCTCATTGCAAGGCTAGTTCTGCCCTGGCCCACCTGTTTGCTCGTCCGTGTCCACCAGACCTATCGTCAACTTCGACTAGTTCGGGGCATTGAATCAGCACCTATTGCCTCACTTCACTTTATCAGGACGGCAGCCGTGGCTAGTCTCATCTTCGCTGGCACTCCGCCACGGCAGTCTCACAAGTGAACACATGGCTATCGCTTCCCCCAAGATCCCGTACGCTTTGCCTTTAGACAGGTTCTCTCCTGAAGATAGCGGCTTTTATCAAATTGCGATGAGCCGCCCCAATCAGCGTCCCAATGGCCGCCCTCAGCAGCACGAAATGAATACCTCGCGGTCCCCCATCAGTCCTCCAACTTCGCTATCACAAGCACCTCATACACAACCGCCGACGGACCCTGCTGGCATAGGTAAGCGGTCCAGGAGCTCAGATGAAGATGAGATAAAAATGGAAGACACCTTTGAAGACGACGAGGGCCGGAAGAAAAGGTCTAGAGGGAGACCGAGGTTGGACACCAAAGATGAAACTGCCGCCGACGTGAGTATCGCCGCTATAAAATGCGTGGAGATTAATACACACACATGTGAACATCCAGATCTCTGTTGTGCATCATCTGACAGTCCAATCCAATGTAGCGTCGACGGACACAAATCAGGCTTGCTCAGCGAGCGTATCGGCATCGCAAAGACACGGCTATCACTACGTTGGAGAAGCGTGTCAAAGAGCTGGAAAGGGCCAACAATGACATGAGCAAGGAGTTCAATGCATTCTTTGGTTTTCTCGTGTCGCAGCGCGTCCTCGATGCCGCGCCACACGCTCTTCAACGCCTATCATCCATTACCAACAAGATCACCACCGCTGCGAATAAAGCCCGGATCAGTAATAGCGACAGCAGCCTTTCCGATGACGATGACGACGAGGTCAATGCTAGTGGCTCTGGCCAACAGCATTCCCGCATAAGCTCAACAACGGCACCACGCGTTTCACCATCCGAACCATCACCCGCACAGCTTGCCTTTCAACCGGAAGCGTCATTTCAACAGGCCAACTATCCCGCAGCATGTGCCGTCCTTGCCCCGGCAACTGTTGTTGCGCCCATGGCCTCGAGCTCTTATTCTGGCGGCCCGTTGATCCATGTGCCCCCTTCAGTTAAGTACGAGATAGTCACGGCCGCGACGCCACAAAACGCCAGTTTTCCATTCTACTCTTCCATGGAACCGAGTGCCGCCGATGAGATTGAGGGAAACTTGGCGAGTGCGCCTTCGCCATACGGGACGATTGCTGCCCCTTTATCATTTGCTGCCAACGAGCAAACTTTTGGGCGCCGTCTGCAACGCAATTCAATAGAATGTGCTTTGCGGCTCATCATGAGCACGCACCCACCACCTGATCGATTCGCGGCCGTCTTTGGATTCTGTCTATTCTTTGAGTCGATGGAGGATATCATCAAACGCTTACAGCTGGCCTTGAATAGCAGCCCATTCGAAGATCTTTGCAATTGGAAACTTCCGTTCACCAACCTCGGCGGGGCAGGCACCTTCTTCCCGGAACAGTCGCCGCTGAGAAGTCCCAATAGTGCATCTGGCCGCATGCCCATTGGTAATCAAGGCACGCGGTCTTACTCTAAACCTCGGGAGTTTACGGGCATGTCCATGGGCCCGTGGGGACCAGAGGTTCAGGCGACCAGGGACGAGCGAATCGACTACGGGGTTGATCGAAGAATGCAAATGATGCTGGCTGGATTTGAAGGTGACTTTTTCGACCCCGACGAAGTGGAAACATATCTTCGACAGCTTAACATCTTCATACCACAACGAGCTGATTTTATACAAGCCGAGATCAACGTTGACGAGCTGGGGGGTCACGACGGCGCATCGCGAGCCGATGTCTCCGCCCTGCCAGCTCAACAGTTGCTTTACGGAAGCACGGATTCCGGTTACGGGAGCAGTGCCCAAAGCGCCATGTGGACAACAAACAGCAACAGCAACAGCAACAGCTCCGCCTCTGGAGTCGTAGACTCGTCATGTCCACTGACGAACCAGCATGTGGGGAAAGCTCCCATGATGACCCAGGGACAACCCTTTTCCGAACTGGCAGCAGGAAGCGCGGGCAAGTTCGGCAACAGTGTAGCCCCAGCGCCGTACGTGGTTCCTCCTCCTGCAGGAGGCAACGGTATCTGGCCGCAACCGATGAATTGGCCGAACAAAGTGAAGATCACACTAGATGTAGGCGTGTTGATTCGAGGTAAGAGCTGCATTGTCCCTGGAGGACTGCGCCAGAATCATAACCCGATGGACCAAGAAGCACTTTGTGCACCGGGCTAACATTTGCCGCCAGAACTGACAAATAGCTCGGTATGCCTGGGCCGCTCTCCCGGTGTTCGCAGGAAGGACATCAACGTTGCCATCAAGGTCGCTTCCGGGCTGGTGCCTGGGGCGGAAATTCCCACCGTCCGCCAATATTAGGCAGCTTTGAGAGATGATTGAAGGTGGATGTTCCACTTCTCAACTCGATCACTCGGTCTAGCTATGTCTTGTCTTGTTCTGCTATCCGTCCTGATGTAATATAATCCCCGTCGTCCTGTCTTGGTCACAGAATCAAATCTCTTTTGTACCATGCGCGGATACATGTATTTGTCGCGGCGTTGATATGAAAAAAAAAAAGAAAGAAAGAAAGAAAGAAAGAAAGAAAGAAAGAAAGAAAGAAAGAAAGAAAGAAAGAAAGAAAGAAAAAACCACGGCAACAGTGGGAGTCTGTATATCCGCGAACACCATGCATGCGGGGAAAACCTGAGGGGTGTTTGGATTCGCGAGGAATACGGCGTTTTCTGTCTTTGAGGGCGTGTCTTGGCGCATACAGCAGAAGACGACGCGATGTCGATGCTGTGTTGTATTTTCTTTGTGGGAGGTCTTTGTGGCCTAGGCTTTGGTTCAAATTGGCGGTGCGTTCCACAAATGATGGATTTGAACTTGAATATTGATAAGAGGGTAATAGGGGCTGGAGAAGATTGGGACATGATGTAATACCCGCCATGTTGCTAACGTACCCAAGTCCGGGAGTGTCATGTCGCAGCATGGGGCCGCGTTGGCGGTATCGCGGGTAAAATGTATCATCAGATCAGATTGCTCCTCGAACCTTTTTCAAAGCAAGCTCACATGCGTATGCTCTCTGAGTCTCAAGATCAATCCACGAACAACAACGCACGCACTTCAGCCCTTTTCCCACTTTGATCTTTAGCTTTGTGTCCACCGCCGGTGATGCTGCACGAGCCGCCCCACGGACGCCCGTGCTCAACACAATTGACCACATTTCGCGGGTCACGGACAAAGAGAAGCATGCTAGTTTGGCGGGCGCAGCGAAACGACGAAGCGACGAATCGACGAAATGGTATAGTAGCGTCCCTACTAGGCACTAATAGTAGCTTACTAGGCACTAATAGTAGCTCAGAAGGCACGGGGCGGCATGTGATGACGGTTGTTGAGCGTCAATGCGTCCGTGAGCTTTGTCATTGATGCCATCTTTTTCTTTTACACTCCGAGGTTCTTAGCCGTCCGGAAAGGTTAAATCTAGCCGTTTCCTCGCCTGAGCCATGTCCTATTTCTGCTCCATCTCGGTTGCCCAGTCTGCTATTTAGACAGGCTTACCTGCCTATTTATTCTATATGATATTCCGCCTGACCTTGGCATAATACGTCCCTCGCTAGGTTAAGTTCCCAAAGCTTTCCTGCATGTATGGCATACGCAGTGTTCATCAGATGAGAGAAAAGATGCCTTGACATGATGCGCGCGTACGCAGTCTTGTCCTGGGCCGTCAACGCCGTGGCGGCAGCCAACATTGTCGCGACGCTCGCATCCTCACTCGGACCCCCCCTCGGACAACCTACGGCCGATGCCGTGCCGGGGCGGCGCCATACGGACAGGCGCAATCTCCCACAGCCAACATCTCTCTTGTCCTCGTCCGACCCGCGCCGGCGCCGGCGTCGTCGTCCACAGAAGCGATGGCAGCCGCGACCCAGGACACTTTCCCCAGCACTTCAGAAACAGGCAGTGAGGACCGAGGCATAGACCCAGGGGCTCTGGTCGGCGTCGGCACGTCGGCCGCGTTGGCGGGAGGCGTCATGCTCTCCGCCCTGGTCTTCCTCCTGGTCCGTTGGCGGCGCGGCAAGAGGAGCTCGGGGGACGAGGAGAAGAACCCCGGCACCACCAGACGATGGCTTCGCATCCCAGATCTGGAGGAGCCTCGGCCGCCGCTGCTGCCGCCGACGCACGCTCCGGGGGGATCCGATTTTGCAACCACGGCGACGACCGTGAGAGACAGCAGCTTCTTCTCCACGGCCGGCACCGGCACGCAAGGTGGTGGCGGGAGCACCTCGTCGTCGGCAGCGGTTCCGACCTTGGTTTCGAACAAGGAGGATCTGGTGGCCGACCCCGCGACGCGCGGGCACTGGCGTCCCATGCCGCCGAGCAGTCCCTGCCGCGCGCCGACGAGGACGAGGAGTCGCGCCACGCCCCCCGGGTTCGTCACGGGCGGGATCGGCGTGGCCATGTCGTCGAGACAGATGGTTGAGCGGGGGGGCAACAGCATGAGCATGAGCATGGGCGTGGGCGAGGGCGAGGTCGCGAGACCGGACGCGGCGAGGCGCGCGCAGCCGTGGTATCATGAGCCTTGTAGTCCCGCCCTGCCGCCGAGTCTGGCGCCGTCGAGCGACAGGTCGTCGTATGGTGAGTTTGGGTAGGCCAGTGGCTCGTGAGCCGGGTGGTCGGACTCTTTTACATATCATACATGTTATATTTAGAAGCATCTTCGGATCCAGGGGTGTACATTTTTCTTCACTTGTTTCATACCTTTTTATTCTATTTTTTTTGGGGGCTCTTTTGCCCTTTGTTTCCTGGACACCAAGCCAAGTAAAAAGTCTACTCCGTATGGACGTCCGATACGTCTCAACCCTTGTCGGATCCGTCTTCTCATGCGGCCGCCGCCCGCCTGGTGGTGAGGAACTCGGCACCAACTTGCAAGCGCGGGACCAACTCGACACTGACGAAGCCCGCCTTCTCATCTGAAATTTTCGTGTCTTGACCCGTGGGGTCGAAGGGGGCGGGGGACATGAAGCCGGCATTGGCATTGTCGGAGCATGTACACGATTCCGAAGGCTGCTCGGAATGATGCATGGTGCACGATACATGGGCGTGAACTCGATATGGGACACGGGAGCGAACCTCTTGAGCGGCAAGGACAAATTGCATCCCGGCACTATGTAGTCACATTGTCTCGAGCCATCATGGCTTCCCCGTCGGGGCATGTACGTCATGTGTAAATCTGGCTGGGAAGCTACACCGTTATAGCCCATCATTATCTCATCCAGACCAGACCGCGCTGGTTTCTTCGCCAGAAATGACCTCTTCCTTTGGCCAGTCTATAGTACATTGAAACGCCGATGCGATGCGAATACATATCATGCCTCTATCGCCCGTTGAACCAGCCACGCTTCCTGGCTGCCATGTAATTTTGCATTTCTCCCCCCTTTCTTATGTTTTGGTGCTTGCCAACATCTTTTCGTTTTCGTTTTTACGACAACATGTCCGCGGCTTGGTTGCCAGTAACTGAAATGGGCTCGAACACACAAGGGTTATTGCTTGTTTTTTTTTTTGCTTTTCGGTTGCTGTTGTTGTTGTTGTTGTACATTGGAGCGGACTGTCTGCTCGGTAGGAATAATAAAATAAAAGGTGAAAAGGGTGCTGATCACAGAATCACAAGTTGTGACCCCAAGCGAAATTTTGTCAAAACACACAAGGTGTTGCAGATGAGAGAGTTGAGAGAGGCGTCAGTTGTCGAAGAGCATCGAAATGGTCGCGCGGCCAATCCGTCGCTATTTCTCCTGAGTCGGGTTCTATCCCTTGTCGTCGTCGATTCCGTATTCTTTGTCTTTGTTTCCGTTTTCCTTGTCCCCCTTCCTGGTTCATTACAGGCTAGCACCCTCCATGCTCGGCGGCGGTTGAGGCGCCTCCAACTTGGTGCCTCCCGACAACATCTTGGAGAAGGCAATGCCGACTCCTTCAATGACCGCCAGTAAGACAGCGCAACCAATGGCGTTGTTGCGAGCAGCCTTGAAACCACCGCGGAATGCTAGTGAGCCGCCGGTGAAGAAGCCGGCAATGATGGCGTTGTAAGGGTCTTCCTTCTTGCGCACACCCTTGACGGCGCAGTCAAAGGTTGAGAAGAGACCGCCCCATACACCAAAGTTGCCACCGAGAACGGGAGCGCGCATCTTGACGGCCGTGATGGCACCGATGCGGCGTTCGCCATAGGGGGAGTTTCGGAAGCCCTTGACACCGTGCCAGATGGTACCGCCGATGGCCTGTAAAGAAAGCATCGCAGGTTAGCCAGTGCTCAATCGAGTTGAAATACGCAAGGTGATTCAGCATACGCCCATGCAGAATGCACCGCCAAAGTCATTGAAGATGACCCAGGGGCAGGGATCGCGCCCGTGATCCATGATGTGAGAGTTGGTGATCGGTCGGCCCACGAGGCGCTTGCGCGTAATTGAATAAGCACGACAGGCACTCAACGAGAGATATCGTTCGGTGTGTGTCGCTGGCCCTGTACCGACGGCTGATTATGATGCGCCGGTTGGTGTAGGATGACTTCAAAGGGAAGGGGGTGGTGGTGGTTCACGATACGCAACACGAGTGCGAAGAAGGAGTCCCTTTTTTTTTTCCCTGTGTTCATCACTCCCAGGAATCTTTCGGATTGGGTCCACTTTAATCTTCTTGCTCCAATCAGCAACGCCCACACTGATTGGCCAGACCCGATGACCGCTTTGCTTAGTAACAGAGTGTTTATTGGAAAAGATTCTGAATTCTAGTATGCGCATCTTGGTATTCATCCCACTACCCAAAAATTGGCTTGCCGAACATCTACTTATGTACTTGACGAATCAAGGCAAAGATACCCGTTGGATCTCTGTGCTCGTCTCTTTTCCATAGCAGCCAGCCTTGTGAAGGTGCTTTCGTCTTTTTCTCTCTCCTTATTCCTTTGGATTTCTCGAACCATCACATCGTCGCAGCAAAGTAGTACAAGGCAGTAGACACAGACCTCGAGGCCCAAGGCCAGGATGGCATGATTGCCTTTTCCAAGTGGTATATATGAGAGAACCCACGAGCCACTCTCCCGCCCACGAGATAATGGGGGCCAGGATCAAACCCAGAAGCCTGTGAGCTGTTCTTCGGGGGAAATGCGACGAGAGTGGATTGAGCGCATGGCCAGCAAGCCTCATGTTTGTCAGTTTTCCATTACTTCTCTTTCTCGACATGCCGGCCTGGAGGGGAGTAGATCAAACACTCCAAGACTGACTCTGGCGCTCTCTTAGATATGAAGCTCTTGCTCACCGACCCGAAACATCAGCGACGTGGAGCTGGCTCCATGCTACTGAAATGGGGTACTGCAGAAGCTGATCGTCTTGGCTTGCAGGTCTATCCAGAGTCGTCAGATGAAGGGCGCATTCTGTATGAGAGCCATGGTTGGAAACAGGTAGGCGAGCTGGTTGTAGCGATGCCTTGACTTATTTGATGCTGCGGGAACCCGCAAAGGCTTCCTCTTGTTGATGGTGGCGTTTCCCATGTAGCAATCGCCTCTCATCCAGACGGATCAAAGAGGTCATTTGGGCCGCATCGTGCTTTCCACGCAGCTCCTGGGGTACGCACTGTGCAGTTCAATCAATTAAACGTTTGGTAGTATTGGGGGCCACCGAAATAATAATTGCTGGCGGGAACGTGTAAATTGAGGCCAGCGCTTCTCGAAGTTGACATTGGCCCAGTCGCAGCGAACAAGTTCGGGCTGTGTGATGCCGTTGTGGCCAAACTCGTGCTGACCGTGGATGAGTCCATCTGCCCAAGCTCAGAGATGGCATAGTGACTCAGAGATGGCATCTCTCGGTCGTACGACGCACGTTTCGGGTGTCGATCAAGTCGTGAGCTGTTGGGCATCGACTCGGTCGCTTGCCTGCTACGTTTTCGCGCCGCCATTGTACTCGAGTCTTTTCGGAGTCTGACCTTGACCCCTTGGTCGCTGAATGCTCGCGTAAGCGCAGTCGAATCCGCCATGCCGGGGAAGAGCTTCGCGGGAAAAACTGTGAAGACGTTGGTGATGAGCTCGCCGATAAAATAGAAACTGGGCACGGAATGGCTCTCGTCTCGTTCGTAAAGCGTAAACCGAAGCCTGTATCGCCCTTCCTGTTTCACGGACAAGTCTCCGAAGACGAAAAATCCCCCGTCAACATTATCCGTGTCTCGTAACCGGTGAACAGAAGATGCTAGAGATCCAACGAGATAATTGGACGGAAGCTCTGGTCCTTTGGCTTGCTCGTCGTAGTTTCTGGTACGAGGGATGAGGTCATGAACAGATATGGACCTGCGTCTTGCGTTCAGTAAAATAGGCAGTCGTCGTAATATGACTACTTGGAGTTGGGGCTAGCATTTCCGTGTAAGAGAGATGCTTACTGTCGTAGAGGCCGCATTTCCCATCACTTCTTTTATCTATTAGCTGCACGATCGGTGGAGGGTCGATTGGCTTCCGGTCTGGAAAACGACGTTGTCAGTGTACTGCTGCTAATCGCTCGGTGACGACTGTATTCCTGGACCTTTCTCTTTGCCAACTGCAACACGGGCACGCATTGGCGCCTGCCGTAGAGTAAGCTGTCGCTGTGAGTCGCCGAAGTATTTCGCCTGGTGCAACGGGACATTTTCGTTGATAAGAGGTCGTTCTCCGCCACTTGGGTATTGTACTGCTGGGGCTGAGTGATGATGACTAGGCGCTTGCATAAATGGCATGTCGAGACAGTTGGATACAACGCTGGCCATGGTGCCCGGAGAGCCCTTTACGCCGATTGTTTCTGTTCGTAGACTTGGACACGTGAGCGTGCTTTGTGAAGATGAGGTTGTGAGCTAGACTCGCTGCCCGCTGGAAGTTCCAGGATTCTGAGAAGCGTGGTTCAGCAAAGAAGACAGACACAACGCGCGGAGTCTACGCGTCCTGCAATCAGATCAGCGGTGAAAGAGGGTTCGATAATCGTTTGGTGTGACAAATGTCTGTATAAGACCTTTTCTGTCTTTCCATACATCAATTCTTTCCCGGCGCCCCTTGGTGTAAAAGGGAGGATAAACGAGACACACTTGAGGCAAGTTGCACAGTCGAATTCGAGAAACGTTGCAAGGGAAAGAGAGAAAAACGAGCCTGAAACGGGGCGGTGGTGGTGGCAATCAGAGAAAGAGGTTTGGAGGAAGACCAAGACTCTCAACAACACGCAGTCATCATGCAAAGCGAAGCCAAGGAGCGGTATATAGCGGTACAGACACGGCCCCGGATGCCGTAAAGTGCGTGTGGGCAATAGCGGCAGCGAAAAGGCCGGGTTGAGCGGCCACGGTTCCGCAGAAAGGTGGCTTTTTTGTCGACCAAGATGATTGCCCAAAGTAGACAAATGGGACAGACGATGGAACCCATGAACCGGCTTATTTTGGGGAATCATCATGGATGATATCCGTGTAGAGCAAAGAGTGTAGACTCAGACGGGGACTTGAATTGTAAATCAAGCGTTGAATATGGGTATCTATTTGAATTCTAGTGTGATAAGCAACGGCTCCCACACATCGTGCACATATGTATGCCTGTGTACGCTCATCGCTCACATTCGGCTGCTTTATGACCACAGTCGTGCTGGACCCCTCGCTCCTATATCGTCCAAGGCTTACGTGACGGGACCCAGCTGGAGAAGTGTGGAGTTCGGATCCTGATTCCTGGCCCATCGACCTAAATGACAAGATTTGCAGGAGTGTCAGTTTCACAAGATCAAAGGGGACGGCAGGAGATCCGATGATCCAGCAGGCTTCCTGAAATGACCCGCTGTTGCACATACTGACTCGATAAAAGTGACCACTACTCTATGCAAGATCAAGAGGTGGGTCATTGTCTTGAGAAGAAGTGAGGAGAACAACGTGCAAGAAGAAATGAAGATTATCAACGAGATCCATCCAACAACACGCCAGCAAAGAAGCACAAGCTCACAATCGCAGCATCGTCGACAAAGCCAAGGCCAGCTTCAGCAGTTGAGCCAGCCCCGATTCCTAAGCTGGACTGCTCAGAAGACTCTGGGGGATGGATGGGGATGGATCCGCATGAAGCTGCATCCAGTGACGGGACCCAAGCAGAAATCGCCATGGCCACACAGTCATCATTGCAGCATTTCTCAGCTGCGGACAATCTCAACACTGTACTCCTTGCTCAGCTTGCAGATCGTCGTTATTCACATTCGCCTCAGTGGGGTGTGACGTTCCAGAAACAGACTAGAAACAGAGACTGCCTGAGCAAGACCTGTTTTTCTGACAGAGCCACCACCCTTTGACAGCTCATTACAGGGATCGGTCCCCAGAACGAGAGCTAGCATAGATAATAGGTGTGCAGCCAGTGGCCACTGACCCTCGGCAAGATGACAAGCAGACGAGGTACGGAATACACAAGTCTACTTGGGGCAGCACTCCGTCCAACGCCATCCTTCTTGCCTGCCTCCAGGGCTTGTGATCGAGCGTGCGAGTATGTGCGGGTGCGACTATTCCTTGTTAATACGATTCAAAGACCAACGGTGAGGTAAAATGTATAGTGGATTTTATTATTAACCAGGGTTACCGCGCGAGAACATGAGCGATTGGTAGCTGTACGGCACTACGAAGCCAATCAGCTCGCCCACGAAGACCAAGATGCCGATGTAGCTGTATAAGATGGTCAGTCAAGCATGGCTGTCCTGCAAGCCATTCGTTTGACGGCCGGACATGGCCCATTTTGTCTAATCCCCTCCGCGGAAGCTGATGACCACAGAGGGACTTTTTGGTTACCGTCGGCTAGTCGATCGACGCCAGTGACCAGATCTCCACCTGACAAGCGGCTTACTTTTGACACAGAAATGCCACCGCGAATTACATGTGGTTCAAACAAGCGACATCGATCGTCAGTCGTCTTGGCACAGAGCCTGTCAAGTTGGGGGTTCCAAACACCCACCGGATGAGAAGGTATGTCATCCGAACTCAATTTGAGCATAGCAAGCTCGACAAATTGATAGACTGATTTCTCAGGCCCACGGCAGCCGAGTGAGTAAGTCGTGACAAAAAGACTACTCCAACCGAACATGGCGGGCCAGATGCGATAGCTGGACAAGACAAGGGGGAAAAAACGACAGCCCACCAAAGCTCCATTGGCAGGCGGATGGGCAATCGTCCCAAGCAAATTGCCTGGCCGTGTATTATTAGAGAGGAGCGGATTGTTCAGGAAAGAGGCTGAACAAGACAACATTGAACATCAGGGAGGCTTGGATGACAGCCGCTATACCACAATGGGACGCGACGCAACGGCTGGAAAGAAGAAGCAGGGAAGGCGCGGGGACGGGCAGGGAAGGCAGGGCCGCAGGCTAGGGAAGGCATGTGCGTGTCCGCGGGCGATCCTGATAGGCCACAGGCAGCTCAGGCAGGAGGAGCGTGAGGGGCGTGAGACACGGTGTGCAAACCGGCGGGCGTGAAACCCCGACACTGTCTTCTTCTGCCAACTTGCAACTCAAGAGCTCGAACATTGAACGTTGCTGTGCCGCTAATAGCGTCATCGTCCACTGCTGTGCTTCCTTTTTCCATCGTCTGTGCACTACAAAGATACGACCTTGCCCCTTTTTTCCCGAGGGCCTGAATGGCGCCACCGGCAACAAAACTCCAAGACATTGTCGAACGTCTTGGGGCTAGACCAGGCTGATCCGCAGCCGGAAAACAACATGTTCCAACTCAGCCTCTACATAGGCGGTTTGAGGGAAGCCAGGGGCTTGCTAATGAGCTTTCTGGGTCGTTGACTGCTTTGAAAAGCGTGCTCCGACTTCCCTAGGAGATGTGAGTATGTTCGCTACATCTGCAACTGTGGGAGTCACTTGAGGCAATTCGGTATGCTTGACACATGAAGTTTGAGCTACATTAATATCTTCTGTTGCGCTAGAAACTCTGTAAAGTGGCGTCTTGCAGTTCAGCTAAAACACCGCGACGAAAAGAATTGCACCTTCCAAAACATTGGATTGGTAAACAAACTTGGGGACAGAGCTAGTAAGCGTACAGTGCCTTTCAGGTAAGAATTGCCACGATGTCAGTTCAACTCTGCTCTTTTCCACTGCGATTCCGTTCCTGTTCCTGTTCGCCGAATAATTGTCCGAATTGGCTCCCTCAGAAGTTGATAGCCACTACCACCTGCCCTTCACCGGCAGCTCGTCTCCCATCTCAATGTCCGGATCATAGTCTGGATCATCGTCGTCTACATAGTCGACATTGTCAAAGTAGGCATCTATCTGCGGGCACTCCTCCCACGCATTTCGTACGGCGGGAACGCTGGCGGATGCATTGCCTGGTGCGTTCAAATGGTCAGTCAGGACAGTGGTTAGATGCTCAACCAACCCAACTTACCATCATCCATGTTGTCCATAGAATCTGCAGCGTCCCTCCGACGAAGGAAGTCTTCGACAGTTCCCCTGTGCGACATGGAGATCTTGTCCATGTCGAGCTTGGTCAGATGGCGGACCTTGATCCAAGAGTACTGTGCTTTCTCGGGGAAGCGAGAGTTACCAAGCCAGATGACAGGGAACTCTCGATCAAGCTCATGTGTTTGCCCATCGCCGAAGCCGAAGCTCCACGCGTAATCCCCGGTGTCCGGATGTCGCGTATGTGATGGTCTTCTTTCGCACTTCAGGAGCGTTGTTGACACAATGGAGCCGGGTAGCCCGATGGTACGGAAAGGACCAAACGGGAGCACAACAACGGCGTAGTTTCTGGACTCGGGGGCCCAGTAGCCAAGATAAACTCGCCCGACCTCTGGCTTCGTGATCGCAGCGTCTCTGATCCGTCTGGCTCTCTGTCTGGCACTGCGAGCGCCTGAACAAATGGGGCCGGTTCGGGGCGTTACGTTTCTGAAAGCCACGTTCCATGCAGCATTCTCCGGGTAATCCGTTGACTTTGCATTGATTCTTGATTTCAGCCGCGCTGCGGGTAGCGCACGACGACGGCCCCCATGTTGCGATTCGGCTTCCGCTTTGAGCAGTGTCGTCGTCTGCGAGGGACTTTGGCCAGGTGACTGGGCATGATTCACGCCTTCCGAGGAGCCCTCGGCGTGAGTATTTTTCTCTGGTAGAAGACGCTTCGCAATGTTTTGCATCTGAAGAAAAACCTGCAACGTTTTCTGATACTCGCCTTCGAGATCGCCAAGATAAGCTCGTCGCGCCCGGTCGCCATTCTTGACAAACGACATCCTCAAAGAGGCTTGCTCGAAATTCAACTGTCCTAGCTGCTGTCCTAGCTGCTGCATGCGCTGCTCCGTCATTCGCATGTCTGCCAGAGCCTGATACGGTAATGCGTCGAGATGTTTCTGGGTCTGCGCTATCCTTGCGGCCAAATCGTCCAGTTTGTCCTGGTGCACTTTCTCTGGGTCCGCCAGGTCGAGAGAGAATCTCTGCGACGGCAGAATGTCGCGAATCTGCCTGTATATCTCATTCATTTTGCTGATGCGAGATTTGAGTTTCTCGATGCGGTTCGTCACGCTGGGGGAAGTTCAAGATGGGGGGTCAGTTTTGTGAGGTCCAAATTACAGCATACATGTCTGTACTTACGAATGTGTAGCTTGATCCATCTCTTGGGGAATTGTGTTGTCAAGCATCGCGGCAGCAAAAAGAAAAAATTAAGCTTGTCGTGTTGGCAGCTGAAATGAATGTTTGGTCGGTGTCGATGTCTCGCTCTGAGCTGGCATCGACTTTGAGTCAGTCGGAGGGATTCCGATGTTACTCGGTGAGAGGCAGGAGCAGAAATGAAATCATGATTCCACTCAGAACAGAGATCAAAAGATGGTCCCTTGCTTCTCACCAAGAAGTGAACTCGGGGCTCACCTTTCCTTCCGACTTTTTTTCTCTTTTCACGATGCGGTCAGCTCACATTCCGCTCACCTCGCAAGGTAATAAATGGGACCTGACTTCGGAGGGATAGGAGTTGGGACAGTGGGAGGCACAGTTCTTCGACGGCTCGTGCCCAGTGATGTTCTGGGAGACGAGGGCGGAAGGGAAACAAAGTACATGGATGCGAGTGCGGATAACCATCTTCACTTCACGAACTACATGGTACGAGCTATTCCTCTGCCTGGCCGGACTTGATGGTAGACTTTTTTCATCATCAATATGAATATGATATAAATAGCAGGGCTGATAAATCTACAGCAGTGCCTGCCTCTCTAAATAACTTTTGATATCAAAATGCTACACCGAGCGTTGAATAAGCCAGATCCCAACATGCAAAACCACGCATCAAAACGCCGCTATTGAAAGTGAGGCGTGTTGAGCAAAATACCCATCAAACACCCGCCAATAAGACCGGCAATGGGAATAGTCATGATCCATGAGAGAACCAAGAGGCCGACTCGCTGCCAGTTGACAGCCTTGAGGGTACCGTTGCAGAGACCGACGCCGACGGTGGCACCAGTGATGCACATGGACGTGGACACGGGCAAGGAGTACTGAGAGAAGACCAGGACGGTGATGGCAGCGCCCATTTCCATGGACGAGCCACGGCTGGGGGAATGGTATGTGATCTTGTTACCCATGACTGTGACGCAAAAGAAACAAAAAAAAAAAATTAGCGAAACCGTGTTTTGAGCAATGCCCGGGACAGGATGGAGGAGCTTCTTATTTACCCTTCATGATGTTGTAACCGTAGGTGATGAAGCCGAAGCAGATGGTCAGGGCCATGACGGCAATCTGCCACAGCTCAACGGGGGAGCTGGCGGTGAGAGCCTTGCCGGTAGACCAGGCGGAGTACATGGCGGCCCAGACACCTACAGCGTTACCGACGTCGTTGGCACCGTGGGCAAAAGAGGCAGTGCAGGCGGTGATGATTTGGACAAAGGAGTACAGGTACTCGACCTCGTTGGGGTACTTGGTGGCCGTCTCGTACACGCGCTGCATGCGGCGACCTTCGGGAGTGCCCTCGATGCCGACCTGAGAGCCGTGGATGTCATAATGCATACCGTAGAGGAGAGCGACGACGGGCATGGCGGGGAGTCTCTTGCATAGGGTGATGACATTGTGCTTCTCGTAGATGGAACCGGCACCCATGGGGTTGGCGTGGAGAGTGCGCATGGCCCAGGCCAGAGGGCCACGGCCGCGTCGGAGCTTGGCGTGGTGGCGCTCGCGGGCGTCGAACATGAGTTTGTTGTAGCCTTCCTGGTGACACTCGGCGAGGATGAGCTTCTTGTTGTGGTGGTCAGACTCGGGGGTCACCTGGGCGGGCCGGCCGGGCTTCTTCTTCTCGGGGTTCTTGGGGTCGAAGATTCCCTCCTCGCTCTGGCTCTCGCCCTCGCTGGGGCTGTCGTCGTGCTGAACAACGGCGTAGTTGGGCACCTTGGCATCAACAGCATCCTCGGGGGCCTGGCGCTTGAAGAGAAGGGGGCCAAGGATAGCATCCTTCAAGGTGACGGTGTAGTCCTTCTTCAGAACCTTTGCGTGGACGTAGGGCACGAAGAACAAGGCAGAGAGCACGAAGAGGCCGAAGCCAACCCCCAGGGTGACGGCGGCGATGTACCAAGCGGGCTTCTTGTCGAGGCCGAGACGGGGAGAGCCCTTGTAGACGACGGACAGGGTGCAGACGACACCGGCAATGAGAAAGAAGAAGGGAGAAGTCCACACAGCCCAGGGAATGGGGTTCTTGCGGACATGGACAACCATCTTGATCAGCATGAACATGACGGCAGCAAAGACGGCAGAGATGGCGGGTGCCATGCCCAGACCGGCGAAGATGGCGCCGAGACCCTTGCCGTTATTCCATCCCCACTGGACACCTTTGGCACCAACAGTGGCGACGCCCACACCGGCGATGGACGAGATAAGAGAGTACGTGGATGAGACGTGAGCAGAGTGGCGAGTGCACCACTGGACCCAGAGAGAGGCGCCGGCGGCGGCACAGGTGAAGGCGAGCAGTTGGACACCAGGGTTGCCCTGGAAGGCGGCGAGGGGGATGATTCCATTCTTGATGGTCGAAGCAGTTCGGGCACCGACGGTCAAGGCGCCGAGCATCTCGAAGACCAGGCAGAGCACCATGGCCTGTCTGTAGGTGACGGACCTAGAAGACACACTGGTAGCCCAAGCATTGGCAACATCATCTATAACGGGAAACGGCCGAGTTAGCGAGAAGGATTCCCGGTAGGTAGCCATTGGCGTGCCACAGCTGCAGTCGTGCAATGCCAATTTCCTTTTCTCTTTTCTTTTCTCTTTTCTTTTCTCTTTTCTTTTAGTCTCCTGAACTTACTGGCACCGTTGTTGAAAGCCTCGAGCAGGGCAAAGCCCGTGCCAATGACAAACACATACGTATACTCGGTCATGACCATCTTGGACAGCGGGTTGTCGTTGTCGCTCCGCGTCGACAACTGCAAAACGAGGGTTTGTGTGTGACGACGAGGTCTGACGAGGTCGGGGGGAGGAGAGGAGAGAAGAAAGTTGCTCACGCCGAGAGAGAGAGGGAACCCGGCTCCCCGGACAGACTCGCAGCGCGTGGTTATGTATGTATAGATGTATAGATGTATGGATGTATGGATGTATGGATGTATGGACTAGGTACTCGGTAGGGTCGGGGGGGTTGTTGCAACGGCATCTCTCGCGAGTTGCCGGCCACGTTCTCAGCTTGATTGGGCCAGCGCGCGCTTCGGTCAACGGATCTGGACAGCCAAGGAATCTGCCTGCCTGGACCAACATGGGCCCAGCGCCTCGAAAATGGGAAAACGGCAACACATCCACTGCGTCTGTCCACTCATGGTTGTCGAGAGTTGAGTTTAACGTGAACAAGGCTGAAAAGGCCTAGAGTCGAGGGCATTGGCGGGTCCACTAGTCTGTTGGGGGCGTTGGCGGCAATCTGGCCAATCACGGCCCCTCTGGCAACCACGTGCTGACAACTTCAAAACCACACCACAAGGCACCAGGTCGTGCTGCCTGACTACCCTTTCTGTCTCTCTCTCTCTCTTACTTTTTTTTGGGGGGGGCGTGTGAGAGCGAATAAGCTGCATGCGGTGCTTCGTCGTGCAGCCCACGTGCAGCCATTGGCTATGAACCAGCCCTGTTACTCTGGAACGCCAACTGACCGCATGGGGTCGAATTTTCCTATTGTTTTTTTAGACTTTTTTTTTTTTCCACATTTCCCGCAATCACAATGCAAAGGGGACGGGAGGGGTCTTATCTCGACTCGTCTCGATCTCCAAGCAAGATTCGGTAGGCTGCGAAAAGGCTGGATCCCGGTGTCGCATTGAACTTGTTGAACTAATAGTGTCAAACTCGTCCTGAGATGATGGGAGATTTGCAAACCTGTCAAGCCCCCAGCGTTGCATTTTCCAAGCTCCGCAAACCTCAGCCCAACAAATAACAGCGTCCATTCTTCCCCACAAATCAACGCTCTCATACCCCCCCAGGCAAGCATTCCATCCATCCTTGATCTTGTCCGCAACAGCAGAACAATCCCCGGCGTCCGTATTCCTCGCGGCTATCAAGCAATGTCTCATATGTACCGCCCCTATGACCCCAAGTCTTCAAGCCAAAATGACTTGCTTTTTTTTTTTTTTTTTTTTTTTTCCCGCAAAATCAAGTCACCGTCCTCCAACAGCGTCGTCCAACAACCAGCATCATCGTGCAACGAATCGACTCGAAATCGCCCTCTCTGTTTCTTCCAAAGCCAACTTTCACGCGATAGAATAGTGGATCAAAAGTTGGGCCAACTCGAAACTGTTTAAATTACCCCCCCTCCCCTTTCCCTTCCCCAATCTTCAGTAATGTTATTCTTGCATAATAGCCGGTCCCGATCCCATGCCCCAGACTCCAACTAATTACTGTCAAGTAGCCTTGTGCTCGTGCCCAAGCTATTAAATTATAAAATCAGGCATTTGGTGCCGTGTTGATCTCAGAACCTTCACAGCACTCATCGCCCCGTCGCCCAGGATATCGTCAGATTCCCTCACTTCAGCGCCTCTGTGACTCTACAATCCCACTGTGATTGAATTGCTGCTGCAGGGATCGTAGAATCCGGCATTTATTAAAGTACTCGACTGGTCTTGCCAAAATCTTGCACCAGTCTTTTGGCTCGACACGATACATACGCATACACATGCTCCTCAGGAAAACATCACAAGGGACAAATCGTGCATCTGCATTGCCAAGGATTCCATCGTGGTATCAATCGCCGTGACTTCATCACCGCTAAGCTTGCTCTGTAGCCCGCTCAACAACTAGACTACCCTCGCCCTCGGCATCCGTCTTCAGCCTCGGCAGTCCTTGCTTATCTACCGTCCCATTACCCGCTTCCCATTCTAGCCTCTCCCTCAACATATCCTTCCTACACCACCACACGGTGATGACTGCCCAAATTCCCCACCACAAGAAGGGAACAGCCCAGCAGACGCCGTATGCGCCCGTGGCGGGAACGTCCGGGTGAACAGCCACCACCGTCAACGCCGCAGCTAGCACGAGTGACGGGACCGACCAAAAAATGGACTGTGTGTACAGCATGCGTCGAAACCGCGGCGACGCCTTGTATCGAGCGGCAAGGGCTTCGCGATAGGGACGGCCGGCTTTGGCATTGACGGCAACGACATCTTCAATGAAGTAATACGCTGCCGGGAGGACCTATAAACACGTCAGCCATACGTGTCTGGCCCGCGACAAATCTTTACCCCGATTCATGGCGCAACAGAGAAGGAGAGATGGGGGAAGCAAAGCTCTTCACACATACTGGTTCCCCCTTGGCCGTCGAACTTATCCTGAACGGTGCCTTCCATCCCATGACTGTATATAGCATCATGATGGCCGTCACGCCACCCAAGCAGTACAAAATCGCCGGCGCAGGCATGCAAAGCACTCTCAACCAAACGATATGTGGCGCGCTACCCACGACAAACAAAGCCGTCACTGCCGTGATGGTGATGACGCTCGTGTATGTAAGCATGTCAAAACACCATCTCGAGTCTGTTCCCAGTGGTCGATAGAATCGCTCCTTTTTGATCAGTCGGAAAGTACGTAGGGCAAATTCCAGATACGTGGGCCCACCCCATATGGTCGTCACAATGGCAAATATAATCCATCCTTTTACTTTACCCGCGTAATGCAACCCATAGTACAGAGCTATAGGAACAACAGACGCATCGACGAAGACGAGGAACGCAAACAAAAAGAGGCGCCAGCGACGCCTTCCATGGTGCCATGTGAATGGCAATTGCAGCAGCAAATGCGGATTAGCATCGTAGTATTCCTGTAGCGTTCGACCCCGCCGTCTGTACTCGGACTGTGTAGCAGCGCGGGAGTCGTAGTATGCAGGGGCAACCGGACGCAGGGCATACGAGAGGCTTTTCCGGGAATGGTCATGATTGTTGGTCGGTGACGAAGGCACCGTTGGTGCCGTTTGTGAATTGGGAGCGCTGCCGGGAGAAGCAGGTGACGTTTTGGATGGTCGCGAGATGGGACTGTGGCTTGTCTGTGATTGAGATGATGAGGCGGAAGCATCGGCATATGGAGAGTCGAATTTGCCGCCGCCCATGTTGTAACGATTACCATCTGATGATGGAACCTCGTCCAGCGGCTTCGGACGGCCGTCGACTGAGCGTCTGTCCTTTCGAACTTCGGGCATTATCGCTTGGATGGAAACCGAAAGGGATGGCCAGCTATGTTCGGGGCCAAGTTGGAGGATTCGGAACAGAAAGGAGAGTCTCTACTCTGGACGCATGGCTTCGGGATAAAGTGATTGCAGAGTGCAGACAGATCAAAATGAATCTGAACATTCAACGGATGGGATGAGAGAGGAGAGATGATGATTGAATAATTAGCATCACAGGGAGCAAGGAAGATGAAGGAAGAACACGGGCTGCCCGGGAATCCCAGGGATGAGTCGATCGAGAACAAAGACGCCGACCGAGGACGTCATTTATTATTATGCAGCAACCCGGCTGGTTGCCTAGTGGCCTGCCTGCCATGGACTGGAAAGCCCGCGGAGCCCGGCACTCCGTACAGTGCCCCAAACAGTGTCCATGACGCTGATGCACCCCCTTCTGCCGGCATTTTGGGGCCATGCACCCCTCCCTCCGTTGCATCACGCGCGCACATACACACACACACACACACACACACAGATCAAAACAGGGCTCCGATTTTACCACGCATCTAACACGGAATAAGCTTAACAACTTCTGCAGGGCAATGCACGCGCCACAGCTGCAGTCCAGGTACTGAGACGGGCGGGTATCGTTGTTCCTCCTCTACTTCATACTCAATCACGATAGACCGCGCTTCGTACACGCATCCATCGTGCTCTCTCTTGGGACCAGGATTCAGTAGTTTCGAACATCTCCGGGGCCAAAATAAAACAAATCAAAGACACAAAAGGGAAAGGGGGTATTAAAGCTTCCAGCTTTCCTCCGCTTCAAGTCATCTTCTCAGATCAGTCCTCGGTCCTGAAGTGAATTATCTCCTCCTCTTGTTGTTCACCCTGATTGACGGGCATTGGTGATGGAGTTGAGTAACCTGGCCACCATGATAATTAGACATGAACCCGTCTTGCGGATTTACCTCTGTGCACAGTTCTCAACTCACTGCAAGTTGCGATCCCTCATTTCTCTATCGAGGGCATCGATGTGCTTCGCCGTGACTCGCGCTTTGGTCAGCTAGACAAGGGGGAGAGCAAGTTAGCATTGGTGTCTCACGTAAACGTCCACTCAAGAGGAAACCGTCAAAGAAAATACGGTCACATCAACAAAGGGACTCGCGCACCGAGGCCAATGCTGCTGAAGAATGATCCTCCTCATCTTCATCATTGTCATTCTCACCTTCAGCCACATCGCCGTCCGCCGCCGCGTCGTCACTGCCGGCGAATCTGCTGCTCGAAAGACCCTTGTCCTTGCCAGCATTTGCCTAATCAATGATGCGGTTAGCATCATGACTCGGGGGGGGGGGGTTAGCGTCATCTTCACCGTACCTTTGCTTCTGCAAGCTCGGCTTCCTTCACCTTGAGTTGCGCTTCCAGCTCTTGGACCTTCTTACCATTCTCCTCCGCCAGTTGCGCCGACTTGTCAAGCTTGGACTCGAGCTCCTTGGCCTTGGTGTTGGCTTCCTCGACCAAACTCGTCATACTGTCATTAAGGTCCTTGTAATCGGCCTGGGCCGTCTTGTGCTTGGCATCAGACTCAGACTTGTGAGCCTCCAGTTCTTTTTGAGCCAGTTCAAGGTCGCTCTTCATGGCAGCGAGAGTGTCCTGCGCTCCCGCAAGCTGGGCCTTGTGCGACTCCAGCTCGTCCTCCTTAGCCTTGAGGGAGAGTTCGACGGCAGATTGGGCAACCTCGTGTGTCTGCTGCAAGGTGGCGAGCTCCTTTCGGAGCGCATCCAACTCTGATGTGTCGGGTTTCGCGCTCTTGGCGGCATCCAAATCGGCCAGCGCCGTCATGCGGTCCATCTTCTCTTGGGCAAGTTGCTGACCCATCTCTTCGACCTCACCCTGAGCCTTCTCGAGAGTCTCCTGGGCAGCCTTGAGAGCAGCGTTCAGATCAGAGTTCACGGCTCTCTGCTCGGTAAGTCTGTCCTCCAACGAGGACGACGTGTCCTTGTACTCGGCAATGGTGTCTTCAATCGACTTGGAGTGCGCAGCAGTAAGCTCCTCTAGATCTTTGCGTGCCTGAATGCCATCTGCCTTCATCTTTTCCATGGCATCAGTGTTCATGGCGATGAGCTTCTCCATCTCCCCAATATGCTTGCCCTCAAGATCATTCTTGGTAGTTTCGACGGCGACTTCACTGTCAGCCCGCGCTTGTTGAATTTGCTGCCGGGCCACTTCGAGCTCCTCGCGAATCTTGGTAATCTCGGTGGCATGAGCGTCGCTTCCTGCACTCTTGGCTGTGGAGAGAGCTTCATCATGGGTAGCCTGGGTCTTGCTGCGTTCCTCGGCGTGTTTCGTCTTCAAAGCTTCAATCACACCAGCGTGAGATGCCTTGAGAGCCTCCAGTTCTTTGGAAAGAGAGCTGTCGCTTTCTCTCTTCAGCGCGGCGAGCTCTTCAGCATGCTGGGCTTTGATGGAGTCAAGCAAGTCCTGGTGTGCATCCTTGTCGGCTGAAGCACCCGTCTTGGCAGCCTCAAGCTCCTCGGCATGGCTAGCCTGGAGAGCATCGAGGTTCTTCTGGTGCTCTGCTTCCAAGGATTTCAGGGCCTCGACAGAAGCGGCATGCTCAGCCTTGGCGGCGGCAAGAGCCTCGGCATGTGCTTTGGACGCCTCCTCAGACGACATCTTGAGCTCGTTATGCTGCCCTTCAAGCTCCTCAAATTTGCGCTTGAAGAAGGCATCACCACGAAGGCTCTCAATCTCGTTCTCGTAGTCCTGGGAGAGGTTCTTCATGCGCTCATCGTGCATAGTCTTGAGATTGGAAATTTTTTCGTCCTTGTCTGCCAGGGCCGTCTGGGATTCCGAGACCTTGGTTCGCAGGGATGCCATGTCTTCCTTGGCCGCAGCAAGCTCTTTTTCCCTCGCGGCCAAGCTGGCCTGGAGCGCGGCTAGCTGGGTGCCGGCGCTCTCTGCAGACTTTCCAGAGACATCATTCGAGGCCTTGAGTTCGGCAATTTCGCTCTCCAGAGCAGCAATCTTGGTGTTGTATGCCTGCTGATCGGACCGTGCCTTGTCGCTGTTGGCGGATTCCAGAGTGGCCTGAGATGCAGTAAGCTCGTCAATTTTGCTTTGCAATTCAGCAACGATCGACGAGTGACTGGTCTTGAGCTCGCCCATGGCCGTTTCGTGAGATGATGTGTCTGACTGGCCCTTCCCAAGCTCGGCCTGGTGCTTGGCCTCGAGTTCCGCAATCGCAGACTTGTGCTCATCCAAGGCCGCCTGCAGAGCAGCCTCGTCGGCCTTGGCCTTCTCCTCACTCTCAAGCTGAATGGTTTCAAGGGATTTTCGCAACTCCTCGATTTCTGACTGGGTTGAAGCCTTGGAATCTTCGGCAGAAGCAAGATTGTTTCTGCGCTGGTCAAGCTCAGCCTCGGCAGATTGAAGTTTGCCACTGACCTCGGAGAGCCGGCTCTCCAGATTCGCAAGAGCAGACTCGTGCTCGGCCTTTAGGTTGGCGATGGCTTCGTCAGCGCTGCTGGCTTGCGCGGACTGAATTTCAGCGTCCGTGACTGCCGCTGCCGGAGCACTGGCGAGCTGATCGCGAAGCTTGGCTACAGTAGCTTCAGAAACCTCGATCTGAGCCTTGAGTGTCTCAATTTGCGAGTCTCCGTCAGCAAGCTTTGCCTTGAGCTCCTCAATTTCCTTGGAGCCGGTGGAGGCGTCGGATCTGGCAGTGGCAGGTCGACTGGCCAGTCCAGTAGTTGAAAGGCGCTTCGAAGAAGAAGTGGTGGAAGCTGCAGAGGTACGGGTAGCCGTAGTGGCAGACCTAGCAGAGGACGTCGTGCCAGTCGTGGATGTCCTTGAGGCCGGAGTTGAAGTTCTGGCGCCAGTGGTGCCGCTCGTGGCCGCCGCGGGCTTGCGGAGAGCACCGGCAGTGCCCGCATTCCCTGCAGTTGTTCTATTCTCGGCCGTCCTGCCTGGGCTGGACATGAGAGTGCTCGTTCTCCTAGCAGCGGTGGTGGTCAAAGTGGGCTTGCGTTCGTCCTCACTGGCGCTCACGCTAGGCCGGCTACGGTGAGTCGAGGTCGTGGAAGTGGCAGTTGTTGGGCGTTTGGTCGTGGTTGTGGTCGACGTCGGCGGACGGGTAGGAGGCTTGCTTAGACCTCCCGTAGCACGGGTTCCAGCAACAGCGCCGGTGGAGGTTCGTGATGATGCATTCGTTCCAGTCGTGCCTGTTCGTCGAGCAGTAGCCGTGTTCGTGGCGGCGCTGGCGCGATGAGCGGCCGGCGAGGCCGATGCAGCGCTGGTCTTCGAAGGCGTCACGGGAGACACTGGGGTTGACTCCTTGGAGGAGGGGGCCATGTCGGAGCTCTGTGAAACGTCGATGTTCTCCTTGTCCGCCATTATGAAGGCTCAACTAAGTAGAATGACTGTTGTACAAATCAAGGCCGAAAGCTATAGGGAAGAAACCAACGAATCAGCAACCAATGGACTGGGATAAATGGCAGGCGGACGCTTCCCAACAGCCGACTTGCCAACATTGAATTGATTACGTCGACCAGCTGTTGCAACGCGCAGAAAGCATGACGGTTCTCACCTTGTTTCAAGTCCGACGTTGCAAAGTAACACAAATTGGCCGCTGAGCTCGGTGCCTTGCAGGTTCCTTGCAGGTTCCTTGCAGGGAGGGACCGGGTTGTTGTTGTATTCTTATGGTTGGTGCGGGCATAGAAGAGGCAGGCAAGGCAAGCTCTCTCTCCGGGCCAGATTGACAGAACCACGACGGGGTACTTGGAAACGGACGTAGCTCAAGAATGAGGACAGTGTGGGAACAAACGACGTCTCTGCAAAGAGGACCTGGAACTGCACACAAGGACAAGGACGCAGAAAAGAGACAGAAGGCACCCGAGCTGGCGAGGCTAGAGATGCGGTATTCGCTGGATGAGGAGGCGCCGTGTTGCTGTTGCGAGAGAGACGGAGAGGGAGCTGCGGCGAAGCGGCAGGAGAGCTGCAGAGCTCCATTAGCTGGTCAGAACTTGATCCAGGGGGTATGATGGTACGATGGGTGGGTTGGTTGAAAAATTAGTGGGCTGCCGCGGCCGTGGTGTGGACACTGACTCCGAATGGGAAGTCCAGTCAATTTCAACTTGAATTTCAATTTCATCTGCTCCCTCTTCATTTCCTTCATTTCACTTCATCCCTCCCTCATCCCACACTGTCCATAAAACGAAATGACGGCGGGGTCCCCAGAGAGTGGTCACCTCCCTCTATTACTCTATTACTCTAATACATACACAGACGTGGCGCTCAACTTGGTTCCAGGGGCACAGCCGGTTAAAAGCGGTGTGCGGTGTGGCGCCGCGCTGGGGTGGACACGACGAGACGAGCCACCTTGTTGCGAAATCGGTTCTAGATGAGTTGATTTATATTATAATTTATAGTACATGTTTTTGCGCCTCGCACTGACACGCACTCCGCATACACACTATTATATCTAATATACAATACTCTGCATATGCACGGCGCCATGCTGCCTGCGCTTTTGTCACCATCGGACAACGACGACGCAGTTGTCGCACTTGAGGACCTCGTCCGAGCCCGACAGATCCCGACAGGTTGCTCTGCACATTGCTCTCCTCAGTTTGCTCGACAGAGTCAAGAAGGAATACTCGCCTTCGGCCAGCCCAAAGTGTCGATGAACCAACGAGACCGATACACCGGCCGCGAATGTACCAAAGCGGGTTTCAATTCGCCGTTCCCAACAAGATTCGTCTGATTCGACACCACATCCTGCCACGTGGCCTGGACATAGAGTACATTGTCATTTGCGTCAATGCTGAGCGACTTGACGTCGGAGCGAGGAAGAGCGAGCCCATCTGCACCGATGCGATGTCCCATGGGCGCGAACCCGGGCAAGTACTTTTCCACGACTACGCTGCCCGCCTCGAACGTCTTGGAAGGGATGTCAAAGACATGGAGGTCTAGGTCTGTGGAAATGAGAAGCTTTCGTCTGCGAGGCATGCCGATGACGTCATGTCCCCCATCCCACCAGTTGCTGTACTCGGTGCCGTTCCATTCCGCCGTGAGGATGGTCGCGTCGCTAATGTTGAAATCGTGCACGGGCTGTTGCTCGAACGAGCCTTGCGAGTATTTGTATGCTCTGAGCGTGCTCTTTGATGGCGCTGTTCCATTGGGCGGGTTGGTGCTCCCCACTGCCCAGAGGAGCCTCTCCGTCTGGTCCCAGACGAGGCTGTGGACTGCGGGGAGAAGACTGAGATGCTGGACAGGATTGCTGTCGGGTTGAATTCCCGAGGACACATTGAAGATCTTGATGTTGGCGTGGTAGTCATCCGAGGTGGTAGCTACAGCTAGCTTGCCGTCCGGTACAAGCTCGAGACTGTGCGTGTTGGCCATGTCTCCCCCATCGAGGCACACTCCAAATGTGATTTTCTTATCGAGAGCATCACCGGGCAGATGGTTGATGACGAGAGCCGCATAGTTGTAGACGGCGATGACACTGGAGCCCCCATTTGCCCACTTTGCTTCGGGCACGGCCGTCTTTTCTTGCATGCAGCCGAGCAGTTTGGCGGGCATGGCTTGGCTCTGGACATCATCCACGCTCCATGTCCAGGACACGACGCCGTTTGTGTCATGGATGACAATCTGTGCTGAAGCGGTGTCGTTTGCATAGAGACCTGTTATAATCTGGGGGCTTGGCAGCTGCGAGTACAGCTCACGGAATTCCCGCCAAGGTTTGCCTTGACCCGGGGCTATATGTATGATGCCACGAGCAGTGGACGCAAGTGATAGGAAGCAAAGAACGGAGGTGCCGAATAAGCCTCGCATCATGGCGACGAAGAGTTGTCTATCACAGCGTTGCGCTTCTTTCTTGGGCGTTTTACGAACACGAAGAGGAATCAGGCGCTGCGTTGCGAAGCGACGACAGGATCATCCAAAGGCGATCGTCTTCGTCTTCGTCTTCTTCTTTCGTCCTTTATACTTTGTTCGTCGTGGACCAGGCGGGGGGGGGTCCTCTTGTCGGCTTGAAAGACCAACGGTGAAGTGCAGCAGCATAATATATATTCACAAGATGCGGGCTCAGGCAAAGAAACAAGATGGCTCGCCATTAATGACGGAGTAGACATGATGACGTGGTGACGCGGTGACGGGCGTCGAGGCCGTCCAGCCGGGTCAGAGAGCCCATGGTCAGTCGCAATGCTCGCAACTAGCTGTTCTTCTGGCTTGAGCAAAACGCACTAGGCTTGTACAAGATGCCGGCCAACTGGCAGTGGCTGAAGTTGCACTGGCGTAAGATTGATCGTGTGCGTACGCGTCTTCTGGAGTTGAGGCTAGCCGCGGATCGATAAATCCAGTGACTACGGAGTAGACTACCCGTAGCTGATCGAAGGCGGCGGGGACAGGAGCCTTTGTGGACGCCTCGCTTCGTCTCGGTTCAGCCACCATGGTGTTGAGTCCCAAATCCCGATGCTGAGCTGACGCGGCACCAGGTGGTGGCTTGGTCATGTACCGAGGCAGCCAACTAGCTTGAAAAATAGAAGAAATGCCATCCTGGCGGCGCCGCTGACCATTTGACCATCATACATGGCCGTACATGGCATTGCATTCATTACCTCTCCATCCGCCAAGCTTCGGACGATGAATCCGTACTTGACTTCGGACCCAACAATGCACGCCGTTCCATCGCCATAACGAGCTCATCACTAATGACTCTGGCCCAACCAGCCAGCCAAGGCTGTGTCTCGACAGCCGCCATCTGGAGAACGTCCAACGGGTGGAAGGCGGGCTGGCCATGAGAGGCGTCGGCACGGCTCGATGTCTAGAAGTTTGAAAACCATCAAGCCAGGCCTCCAGGCGCAAATTTGTACACGCTGTAAAGCCATATCGGGAACTTGGATCAAGTCCACAGCGCCGTGAAAATCAAAATTTTGAGGGACTAGCTTTTCAAGTAGCTTTCTTCTCACGTTAGGTCAATGGAATTTGCATCTCGAGCGAGATTGTTATAAATTGCCAGCGCACGCACCAACCCATTTCGAAATATACATCGCATCATAGACTTTGCAGAAACAAAGGCAACATCACCTACTAACATCACCAGCGACCTCCTCCTCTTTAAAGTCATAATCAGTTATAGCACCACTTTGGAGGCTGCCTTCCCTGCGTCTCAAACTTCAGCTTCATCCGGGCTCTCAAGTCCTTCACCCTCTGCTCTACCTCAGCCACCGTCCGCCAGGGAAACTGCTCCGCAAGTACTTTTATATTTGGCGATTTAACTTTGCGAATCATATCGAGTATTATTTCGTCCTCCCATATATACCAACCATGTTTCTGGTAATACCCCTCATGCGATGCAAGAACGTGGCGTTCTTGTCCTTCGTGCGAAGGCTTCCGGGTGGAAGCAATAAAGAGCATCATCTGTCTTTGTCGCTGTTCGCATAAAATCTCCTCTTCCTTTTCTCGGGCTTCGCGTGCGAGCCTTTCCCGTTCAATCATTTCGCAACGCTTCTGCGAAGCTTCAGCTATCTCTCGCGGCGTCTCCATGCTGGTTGGAAGCGTCTCTCCTTCCGTCTCGTCGGTTCTGCTGTTGTTCTGCTTCTTCCTCTTCACCGAGGCCTGCTTGTTGATCATGTCGGAGGAAGATGGATCATCAGGTGCAGAGTCTGCACGATTTTTTTCCCTCAAATTTTTGGGCCTGAACGCCAAATTTTTGTGCGAGAGTTGCGGTAATTCGGGTTCCTCCATGTCTCTACGTGGTTTCTTTCTGGGAGTCTTTAATTCTGGCTTCTTCTGGGAAGACATTTCCGCGACCTTGGCTCGGCTCCGCGTACGTCCTCTTTGGCTCTTCTCTGGAGATTCAGCAGCAGTTTGTGATGGCTCATCTGTCGGCGGAGCTGCCGCGCTCCTTGTTGTGACCATTGTGGGGTTTCACAGAAAAAGTGCCGGCAAAAATAATAAAATAATACAAAAGGCTATATCAGTTCGTGACGAGCATGTCTCCGATCTTTTGTGGTGTAATTACGACCGGCTTAAATTGACTTATATCGTCAACAGTCTCCAAGGGGACGCGACCTGACACGTCTGTCACGCCACGTCCACGTGCTTTTGCCCCACCCCACCACCACGGGAGCTCCAAGCTTCAAGCTCCCAACTTCCAAGCCAAGCTCCCCCCCCTGTATCAAAACACGTATGTGTGGTGGCACACTTTTACATGAAGCATTGTCTTCGGAGACGTAAATTCAGATATTCAATATTGGGGTCCATTTTTCAGAAGCTGTGAACCATGCCAAGATTCGGGATACGCAAAATCCCTTTCACTGCGAAGTCCCTCCGTGAAAACACCCCATCCTTTTCCATCAAGGTGTGCTGACTAAAAAGAAGTCACATCACCACTTCAAGCTCCCATTACGTCAACTGCGTTCTTACCTCCCCCTTTCACCCGGAAACTCTTACATGCACCAGCAAGCATCTCTCCCAACAAGACGTCCACAAATCGATACAACTTGCCCCAGAGCACCGAGATTCATCCCACACCAGGAGAAAATGACGTCAAACCCGCCGGATACCCAGACCCCTCCCCCTACCCTACAACTGATTCCCGAATCCCACATCCACTCTCTCAAATTCGCGAAGCCGTCGAAACTCATCAACGAGGGCCACCACCTCCAGCATTTTCTCACCACAAGAGCCTACGCCGACATATGTACATTCATTCTTCAGCTCAACCGTGCCCTCTGTCCCAGGACGCAAGCCACCTCACCGCTCCCCGTTTCGTTCCCCCTCGTCCCCGGTTTCCCAACCTCGACTCCCTCCATCCAAGCCCTCCAGACACTGCTGTCCGACATAGAATCCCTAGTTGAGCAAGCCCCCCCCGATCCCGGCCCACGACGATTCGGCAACGTCAGTTTTCGGAAGTGGTACGCTCTGGTAGAAGAAAAGCTTGATTCGTTCCTGGACGCCAGTCTCCTCGATGAAACGTTATCGATCAAGGGAAGTGACGGAGTTGCAGCCAGGGTCGAAGTAGTCAGCTACCTGCTTGGCGCCTTCGGAAGTGCCCAGCGACTGGACTACGGAACAGGCCATGAACTGAGCTTCATTGCCTTTCTGGGATGTCTCTGGAAACTGGGATTTTTCCGGGACGCCAAGCAAGGTGGTCATGTTGAGAGGGAAATTGTCCGAAATGTGATCGAGCCGTATGTGCACATGTCTCCCTCCCCTCCTCGCCACCTGGGGTGGTGACCCACGAATCTTTGTGAAAACTAAAAACAGCTTTACAGCTATCTAAAAGTCGTTCGCAAACTCATCCTCACATATACTCTCGAGCCTGCTGGCTCTCACGGTGTGTGGGGCCTCGACGACCACTCCTTCATTCCTTACATCTTTGGATCTGCTCAGCTCACACGCCCCATCTCCAACGACACGGACCACATGCCTCTCGAAGGGTCCGTCAAGGGTGCCCCGAAACCCTCTGATGTTACGAAAGCCAACGCTGTTGAAGATTTGCGCCATACCAATATGTATTTTTCCGCGATCGGCTTCATCAATGATGTAAAAAAGGGCCCGTTCTGGGAGCACTCGCCCATTCTGTTCGATATCTCCGGTATCAAAGATGGCTGGGGCAAGATCAACAAGGGCATGATCAAGATGTTCAATGCGGAGGTGCTTTCAAAGTTTCCAGTTGTGCAGCATTTTCCCTTTGGTTCTCTGTTTTCATGGGATGTTGATCCTGCCGCACCTGCCCCCACGCAGGGCGTACACATGATGAACCAGCCCACTGCAACAGCAGCGACAGAAAATGCAGGACAAACGATGACACACACTGCAGCTGCAACTGGCACGGCGGCACCCTGGGTACGAGCTGCCAGGATGCCGCCCCCTCCCGGTCCAGGCATTCCGTATTCCAGAGCGCCCCCGGGACCGAGCACTGGCTTACTAGCCTCGCGGCAGTCTCAGAAGCAAGAAGCTGAAAGTGGAACTGCGGCGGCCCAAATCACCATCACCAAGGCTCCGTGGGCACAGTAATCAGTGAAACGAGGAGGACATGTCACTCATGAATATATCTCGTACAAAGAATGCAAGTATTCACCAGGGTTAGCATGACATCAAAAATGCTTAGACCATTATAGCGATAGACCCAAAAGATGGAGAGACTAAACAACGCACGCCTGTACGGTGACCGTGAAGCGTGGGGTATAAGTTGCAGGCTCATGAGCATATCGCAAGTGTTTTCCTCCTCTCGTGTGGGTATCCAGCGCTCCAACAAAACGCAATCACGAACGAAACCAATGCACCATGCTGCAGCGTAACAAGAACCGAGATCGACTAACAAGCCTCCTCAATAACGACAACGGCCATCAAATAGTAGTTTCTACCCACGCGGTGAAGGGGATGCGCATCGGCATGAATCTGCGAGCCTTTCATCATGCTCCGTCGACCAGTATCTGCTTTCAAGCTGCAGATTAAGCTGGAGGCGCAGCGGGAGTAGCAGCAGGCGTTGCTTCCGTTTTTGCAGGCTCAACAGCCGGTGTGGACTCAGCCGGGACTGGTGCCGCGGCAGCGGCAGCAACAGGAGCTGAGGGAGTTGTTAGGACAGGCTTCAACAGAGACTCGAAATTTCTTGATTCAGAGACTCACCTGGCGCAGCAGCAGCTTCGGCCTTGGTAGCTTCGGTGCTGGCAACTGGTGCCTCTGCCTTGGCAGGGGTCTCAAGCTTGGTGGCTTCCTTTGGAGCTTCGGTAGCAGGTGTAGCTTCTTCGACTAGATGAGAACAAATTAGACCACGACAAACCTGCGGACATATGAAGTGAAAATGGAAAGGTGAAAAGAGGTAGACTGAAGACCTAAAGTAGAGCTTACCTGCGAGGGCTGGTGCGTCTGATTTGGTCTCCGTTACGCCGCCAGTGGCAGTAGCCGTCGTCGCAGCAGCAGCCGGACCCGCAGAGGGTGCAGCAGCGGGCGCAGTTGCCTCAACTGGCTTGGTCGTGTTGTCCTTGCCATCGGCAGCTTCAGCAGGCTTTGCAGCCTCAGGCTTCGTTTCACCCTTCTTTTTGAAGGCAGCCTTGAGCTTTGCCTTGAGGTTGTCGAAAGCGTGAAGAGCTGATGTGAATGCAAACGGACATGTTAGATTAGTCCACCAAAAAAACGACAAACAAACGGGTTGTTTGTGGGGGGTATATGTGCCTCTGGCCCATGGATGGTGGCTGAAAGACGTACGAATGCCAGGCATTTTGAAAGCTATAATGAGGCGAGGAAATAAAATGACCGAGCGTCTGGTGGTGTGCAGATGATCTTCTTCAAGAAACAATGTCAGCATATCTAATCATAGTTCCTTGAGTTGCACGAATCTGGGCAGCTCGTGGTTGGCTTCGAGCTAGCAACTCCGATGGGTTGACGACACCCAGACGACTGGGGGGTTATGGCAGACGAGGCTATAGGTACCTTGGGCGAGAGATATAACAAGCTGATAAGCTTGAATTAAAAAAAGATGCTTGGTGCTGGATGAGAAACGGATACACGGGCAGTTGAGAGTGGGCAGAGAATGGAAGAGGAAGAAAAGCAAGCAAGGGAGCAGACAAGCAGAGAAAAGGAGGGGAGGGGAGCATTCAGGCAAGCAAGTCATCAAGAAGGAGGGAGGGGAGCAGGCGGAGCGACAGTGCAGTGCAAGTGGTAAGCGGTCCCATGCAGAGGGAGCAGCAGCGTCTCAGCTTGGGATCACAACAAGCTTAAGCCGGGGAAAGCTCGACGGCTCCGTGGACCGTGGTAGTCCAGCACTCTATCGAGCCGAGAGAAGAGGCTCCTGACTTATTACTTGAGCAAGTACGGAGTACTCCGTACGGGTTCGGATGCGTTCATGCGAGTGAGCCCTTATTATTAGGCGCGACTGCCATGATAGATAGGTACACAGGTACAAGGGTCGTAGTCAAAGTCCCAGATGGCAGTTTCATGGCACCCGTATCGCGGGTATCGCGGTGGAGTTCAAGTTCACTGCCATGCGATAGGTGCACATTTCAGCCACGCTAGGGGAGTCCACGCCTCGACAACGGCACATGACCCGTTCTGACCCGCTAAAGAAGACGAGCCCGTTTGAACTTGTTCAGCAATGACAAGTCGGATGACACACACTTGCACTCACTAAGCCTAAAGAGTGATTGATTGCTTGTTGGCATCGCTTCTTTGGAAGGTTCAATTAATGGATTGCGCAAAGAGAAGTCCTTTTGCACTGCCGCCTTGATAATCCGTATACCACACAGGCCCGTTCTGATGAGTTAAATTGGTCTCAAGTCTAGGCTAATATGTATGCACCGAGCTCAATGTGCCGGCCGCAATGCAAATGACACTTGCCGGGCAAAAGAAGAAGTCGTGTCAGATTATATGTACAGAGTGAGGCCTGTGAGGGCAAAAATGAATCAGGGCCAAACCGTGGATTGAACACGGGACCTCTTGCAGCTGAGGTGGATTAACCCTCCCAAAGCAAGAATCATACCACTAGACCATTTGGCCGCCGATACGAATCCGAGTGATTAGCATTCTCTATGATCTACGCCATTTAGCTCCACACGCACCTAACCAAGCGGAACCGGTTTATCTTCCTCCTTAGCAGGAGCATACACTGCTTCTACTGTGTTATTTCTCGGAGAACCCTATAAGCATCCCTAAGCACTCTAGCTGGCTCTCAAATCTGTTCCGGGGGTGACTCACATCGCGCGACACGACGCGAATTATAGTGCATCGTGTAAAGTTAGTCAATATTCACCTGACCAGGTACATCCAGCATTTTGGTTTTGTATAAAAATATTTGTATGAAGTTTAATGTGTTAATAATAGTCATTGATAATCATTGAGAAACTCCAACGAAAGAAAAACCGAAAAATTAATTAATTATGATCTATCTTGTACCCAGGATGAGATAGCATCACACCCCACGTCTCCTGGTTCTATACTCCCTGTCTCTGGGCCCGCCTCGACTAATTGCACTCTTCGTCTGGCTTCATCCGCCCAATGGTCCATTTCTTCGTCCCACTTACCACGCTCTCTCAGTTCCACGACATCGATGCTTCTCTGCAACAGTTCAACAAGCTCTGTAGCTTGAGATTCGAAGCTATGACCAGAGGATTTAGTGCGTTTTGGTGCCGTCTTCGCCCTGGACTTGCTGGATGCCTTGGCACTGGTAGGAAGCAGTGTAGACTCATACACTATCAAGGTATCTGGAATTCTCAGGGTAGACTGCCTAGGCGGAAAGACAAGGTGTGACTTGCGTGGAGCCTTGATGGATATAGCTGGGATGTCTCCATCGCTCGTCATATTGTCTATCAGTGCAGCATGCTCCACCGTCATGTAGAACGAATCGGGCACGAGCAGACCTGGGCTATGAAAAAAGAGGCTCGGGCTTGCGAATGGATCAAACAAGTTCGACGGTGTATCGAACAGAGCAGGCATGTTCTCCTGTAGTCTGTGGAGATGGGAGCCTTCTATCGGTCCAGGTGGAGGAGTTGTCGTCTTTGTTCTCCTCGGCGCCTTGTTAACTCGGTGGTCGGGAAGGAACATGGTCCAGTTGTAGATTCCGTTGTATGCTATTAATCCACGAACACCGAATCTCGCGTGGGGATGGGCTTCCGTAAGTGCCAAGGAAGTGGCCAAGCTGGCCCCGAGGTACGACCCATATACGTAGATATCACGACGGTTGTTTCCAGGCGGAGATAAGTTGTCAAGCAGCCAAGCCATGGCGAATGAAGTGTCATGGACTGGAGTCGGCCAGTATAACGGAGTCGAGTCGTTGGCTTCGGTCAAGGCTTCTGAAAATGGCCTCCAGCGGTAGTTGATGCTCGCAACAGGCCGTTTTTGAAGAAAGGATGGCAGCCGAGGCGTGGACATGTGTGGACGAGGGAAAGGGGGTAGATGAATCAGCAGGGGATCATTCTGAGACGACGCATGATGCGTGTTGAACAAGCTGAATGACCTTTAGTCTCAATTGGCATACTTCTGCATTGACTCGATGGACGACAGCTTACTCGATGGTTACATAGCCTGCGGAGCCACATCTAACCTCAACCCGCTCCGGTATGGCTGTGCTGAATGGTCTGATGCGAGATATCTGCGACAGAGGGTGATTACCTAGTCGACAGGCCTTATGGCAGGGAGTCAGAGTCATGGCAACTGTTGCCGGTAAAGTGCATCATGGCAGCCGTCTGCAAGGAAGATCTGGGCACGACGGGACATGGAAATCTAAAAGAAAGCATACACAGTTGAACAACATCAGCACTAGTCCCTGAATACAGCCCTGGATCTACGAACTTACGAAAAGTTCTAGATGAAGCAAAGCCCCAAGCGTGGCCACGAGGCCCTGATCAAACTTACAGGTACCAATTTTATGTCAGGAGCTGCAAGGTACGCCGTACTCGATACTTCAGTACGCGTTGAAGGTTGAAGGATGACGGGGTCTTGGTCTTGCAAAAGCGGGTCACTCGAATCTGCTGATCAAAAAGCTTGGCTCGCACGAACGCAGCAGGTTGCAGCGGGTTGCAGCGGGTTGCAGCTTGTTAGTACTTTGACCGATTCAGGGCCTAGTTACTACTGCGTGTTTAACAAATCCGTCGCTGCGTGTTTGGCCGAGCCGTCCAATAATATAAGACAAGACTGCAAGAACGACGTCAACGGCGCCTTCCAAGGGTGTGAACCAGACCAGGACATTTGAGCCTGTCTTTTTCATTTCATCGCGGACCTCATTCTTCGCATCGAAATTACCCTTTAGTATCGCCACCTGCTAGCCTTTCTGTCCCTCAAGTATCAATACTGACCGCCACCTGCGAGTTTAAAGTTCCGAAATGCCGTCCTAGCCTACTCTTATTATAACCCTTTCTTAATCCCATTCCTCCTACTTTTGTCATGCGTAACTCTTCCTATCCCAGTATTCTTCGACTCCGAGAGAAAGCCATTCATTTCAAACCGCAACTGTTTCTGCTGCCGAATCCGTTGAGCTTGGACGGCTCTATGGGATTTCGGCGTCATGGACGACGGCCAGCATGAAGGTGCCATTGGGCGGCACGCCGAGGCGGCTGAAAACGACATCGAGAAAACCACCTCCTCGCAATCTGACGTCGACTACTCCCGAGAATTGCGACCGCAGAATGATTTGGCACACCTGGTTCCGAGGTACAGCTCCCGTCCAACTCAAGCTGCATTCTCTGCCCAATCAATCCATACATACTCACATGTTCCGCATTAGCCGCTGGTGGTTCGCCTCCTCTGCCTTTCCCATGATCGCTGCGACCCTCGGGCCGGTAGCATCGGCGTTCAGTATCTGCGCCTTAGGGTCAAAATGGCGACTACACATCACACCTGGAAAAAGTATCGATCAGGCTACATTTATAGATGACCCGGCTTGGTATGTTGATGTTGTTCTTGCCACGGAGCTCTCGCTTGCCAGGTCAACATGCATCACCCAGCTAACAATTTGTGCTACAGGCTCACAATCGTCAACGCCATCCAACTGGCAATGGCTCTCGTCTCCAACGCTTTTCTTTTGTTGAATATGACGAAGAGAGTTCGCTTTAGTATTGCCCAGCCAATCACTATTGTTGGCTGGTAAGTACCACTTTTGCCTCTTTCAACAACCGAGACTAACTCGGCTTAGGTACATCTCCGCCGTATGTTTAATGGCTCTTAACGCGTCCGCTGCTGGGCCATTAATTGCCGGTCTCGATCCACCGCAAGACTATGTTTGGTCACAAGCATTCTACTATGGCATCTGGGCAGCCATTCTCTACTTTGTTGACGCTTCTTTGATGATGGTCACATTTTGGAGGGCTTCCTCTGGACACTATGCCAAAGACTTCAATCTCACCCCTAGTCAGCGCACACTCATGCTCCAGACAATACTCTTTCTTATGTACCTTCTACTCGGTGCCCTCATATTCTCCGAGATAGAAAGGTGGAACTGTTTAGATGCCGTGTACTGGGCCAACGTCACCCTCTTCACTGTCGGTTTCGGTGATTTTGCAGCCTCCACGAAACTCGGGAGGGCCTTCATACTCCCCTATGCTCTCATTGGGGTTATCAGCCTTGGTCTCGTTATTAGCTCGATTCGGAGCATGATTTTAGAACGTGGGCGACGTCGAGTGGATGCACGCATGGAAGAGAAGAACCGTCGACGAATCATTCGCGCCATGACTAAACGCGGACATGACGAGATTCTGAGTCCAATCCACAGCAACACTGAATCCGATGGAGATGCTCAGAGTTCAAATTCCCACCTGCCGCACAACGAGTTCGATCGTCGTCGAACCGAGTTTCTCTTAATGCGGAAAATCCAACAGCAGGCGTCTGTACGTCGAAAATGGATGGCCATGATAATTTCCGGCAGTGTCTGGATCCTGTTGTGGCTCGTCGGGGCTGTAATTTTCGAGCAATGCGAGAAGCCTTACCAACAGTGGACCTACTTCGACGCCTTTTATTTCTGTTTCCTGTCTTTCACCACAATCGGCTACGGTGATCGTACTCCGCAGTCACCTGCCGGGAAGTCCTTCTTCGTCTTTTGGTCACTTTTGGCTTTACCAACCATGACAGTCCTTATATCCAACGCTGGTGATACAGTGGTCAAATTTGTTCGCGATGCAACTATCCGCGTCGGAAGTATCACAATCCTACCTGGCGAGGAGGGATTCGCAGGAAACGTCAAATACGTTGCCAATCGCTTGTCGTTTGGACGTTTTTTCCGCAATGCAACCAACGCCATTCGAGAGCGTGAAATGCAGAAGAGGCAAGTGAAACGGCCTGTGAGCATTGCTGGCTTCGATCTCAACGACGTCGATGATACGACGAAGAAACGAAAACAATCCGGCAGTTCTTATAGCTCAGCCTCTCACGCACGCCATTATTATGAAGATGAGCGCCAAGGCAAGCACAAGTTTTGCAAGCCAGCTGCAATCCCTGTGGGCCGGCCTTCTTTATCACAAGTTCGCCACCACCTTGATGACCTTCCCACTGGCGCAGACCTGCACCTACTACTTGTTAAAGAGATTCAGCTTGTGAGCCAGCATCTTAGAGAGCCTGAGCCCCGGCGATACACTTTCGAAGAATGGGCTTGGTATCTCGGTCTCATAGGCGAGGACGAGCGGGACCCTGTGAGACATCGAAAAGTGGTTCCTGAGGAGAAGCACAGATGGCTAGGGCAAAAACGACACAATAATCGACAGGAAGACAAAGATACTGAGAGTCACTTCGCAGACGAATTGCACCTGCACCCAAAAAATGCTCCTCCAGGTGCTGTTGAGGCAGCTACTGAGTTCGGTATGGTCCACAGTGGCCGCTTCAAATGGTCTTGGGTCGGCATGCGAAGTCCGCTAGTGGGAGGACAGGAAGAAAGCGAATGGATCTTGGACAAATTGATGGAACGACTGCAGGAGTCTTTGTGGGAGACAAAAGTTGACGAAGACGCAGACACGTAACCGAGTTGACACATTGACTATTTCTGGTTGAGACGTTACAAAACGAGAATTACGGGACCACGAGTTAACGAAATAACAGATCAAATACTCTGATTTTTTTTTTTGGGCAAACTTGGAGTATGAACACAGGCTGGACCTTTGCTCTGTTTCTTTTTCAACTTTTCAACTTTTATTATTTGTGTTCTATATTTATTTGGGACGCCCATTTTAAGTACCCGGACAATTGGGTTGTACAACAGTATTGGATACAGCATGGAGTTTTATGTGTCTAGTCTATGAAGCAATGATGAAACATGCATTATAGAGATAGCTTCACGTTTATCGCCCAGAGCTTCAGCAGAGGCGGTATGACAGCATTATATGAATATACGAATAACGCCACCTGATTTAAAAGCCGTACATAGATACTATACATACGAGGACCATTTCCGTGAACGCCCGCTTTAGCCGACGAGTCTTTCCTTTGAGAATGCGTCCCTTCATGATAGTACACGCTGAGAAATTCATGATGGTACACGCTGAGAAAAATCCATCATTTAGCCATAGTGTCTCCCGTGTCTAATTCTTCACTCGGATCATGTTGTAGGACAGGCCATTGTGGTCAACTTGTTTCCATTTCCACCAAACACGCCGTAACCCACGTGCATGTCATGGTTTATTCAATTCTCCCCGCCCAGCACCAACCTTCTGTTTCTCTTAATCACCGCATTCAAACCCTTCTCAAGCTTCTCCGTCTCTTTCCGAGAGGCAGCGAGTCGGGCTTCAGCATCCTCCACACTCATCAGAGAGATTCCGCCAAGACCATTGGCAGGTCCGATCTTGCTGACGTCTGCTGCGGGTGCGCCGCCACTTGAAGAGAAATCTTGCATGGCACGGGCCCCGTCAGGGGCGCTGTAGATGCCTACACCGGCAGCTGCATCTGGACCGTAAAAGTAGGGGGCAAGTGCGTTGAGGCTGGCGGCAGCGGCGTCGCGGAGTGGCGATGCGCCCTTGGGAAAGCCCATGTTGGCAGCGTCTAAGTTGAGGCGTGGCAGAACGTACTGGTTGATATAGCTAAGAGCATCTTCGCGCTGAAGCTTGCCAATGGGATCCTGAGAATGAGGCTGCGCCGTGGCGGGGAAGATATTGGGGCGACCGTTGGGTACAGCACGTCCCTTGATGAGGGAGAAGGCTCCGCTCCCTGGCTGATGTCGAGGTGCTATGAAAGCACCTGGGTTCTCGGCAGTGGCAGCAATGGCAGACTGCAGGTCCAAGAAGGCGTCTTCCTCCTCAAGCGTCAGGCCACGGATGCAATCCCCATTAGGTGTGATAAGCATCCTGCTACCATCAACATGAAACTGTTTGCGAACAGGCTTGCCGGCTCGAAGGGCGATCAAATCCTCGTCTTGTATCTCTCCACACTTGCATGCGCAGTCTTTGCAATATCCGGACTGGGTTGCACCATTGGCAGTGTGTCCTTGCTCTGGTCGAGAGGACGTGCTGCTAACTGGCTTTAGCATCTGGAGCTTGTCCAAAGTTGACGTCCAGAGGGAGTTTCTAATTTCGGCAAATACAGAGGCAGGCCCGAATTGTTGTCTTTCGGATGGATCTGCTGACTCTATGGGTTCAATAGGAACGGCACTAGGAGCTTCTGCAGGCTGCGGGGCCGCTGATGGTGCGGGCATCGAGGTTGGTCTGTCTTTGTGTTTGTCGTTTTCTCTCTCCCTCTCCCTTTCCCTCTCCTTCTCCCTCTCCTTGCCTTTGGACTTGGAGGCCTTCTTGTCCTTGGTGGCCTTGCTCCTAGGCTCAACTTCCTCACGCTCTGCCACATTGTTGGCAGCCTCAGGCTGTGCTATGGCTAAATCTGGCGCTGCTGGGTCTGACGTCTTCGATTGACTTGCTGCGGGCTTTTCCTTTTTCTGTTTCTTTTTGCGGCCAATCACTGGAGCATGCTCTTCTGAATCCGCCTTTAGTGCCTCTGCTATGATTTTCGTTTCCTGTTTCAAGGCGTCTTTGCGCTGCTTGCGCTGCTGGCTCTTGGTAGTGTTACGAACGGCGGCACATCCAACCCTGCTGGGCGGGGGTGATCCCGCACGGGATGCTGATACGGAGGCTGATACAATTGAAGCGGTATCGCTTACCATTTCACTCAGAGGAGTGTCTGGCCCGTGAGAGATTGAGAAGGCTTTGTTAGCCACAATTTGCATAGGAGACGGGAACGCAGGTGCCTCTGTAGTCTTAGGCGTGGACATAACACGCAGTGTTCGGAGAGCATTGCGTGGTGCTGGTGATGGGGAACCGGTGGTGAGAGCAGGTAGAGCAGGAAAACTGGAGGAGATTTCGGCAGGTAATGCCAATTTTTCATTGCTTAGAGTCTCCTTTGACGCAACAGCCTTACTGCGTACTGAGAGGTTGGCTTGTTTCGTCAAAACAGTTGCAGGGCTTGAAGGTGTGTTGTCAACGCCTTGGGCTTTCTTGTCGACGACCCTGTCGTTGCCCTTTTTTGGTGCTGGTGTGGGTTTAGGAGTTGGAACAATGGGCATAGCCAAGGAGGCAGTCCGAGTCTTGCCTGGCTGATGAGAGCCCAGTGCCGGGAAATCTTCGTCCTGCAAATTAGTGACGCTCTGTTCGCGCGCCAAAGGTCGCTGTGGAGGGACATGCGTCGAGCCGGCGGTTTCGGCCGCAGCGGTCTTGTTTGTCCTTCCGAACTCTGAACTTGGAGCAATAACCTTCCTCGGAGTTTGTTCTGGCGTGACAGTGCCTCGTTCCAAGCCTGGTGGAGGTGGCACTCTGGGCAATGCCGGTATAATATGAGGTTGGCGATGCTGGCTCAGAACAGGAGATGCCATAGACGATAACGGAGAATTGACGAGCGAGTTAGCAACGCTTTCAGGGAGTGAGAACCAGGGAGGAACAGATCGGCCTATGTTCATCTCGGAACCAAACCCTGGAGCAGAGACCACTTGAGGCTCGTCCGAAACCAGTGCATCAACCGAATGAGTAGCCTCATCTAAAGAAGGGAGTTCGTCCTCTAGAAAGTAAAAGTTTGTTAGCCAAATGTACAAGTATCCAGTTCGACAAATATGACAAGAAATTCGACCAGATGTCAACACCGACAAAATCTACGACATAGGGGACATGTTTTAGATACATGATACAATGAGACAGCGGGAAGTCATCTTACGGCTTCCATCATCGTCTTCCACAGGGGGACAATGAAGGGAGCGGCAAAGTTGGAGAGAATAGACAGTATTGCTATATTCTGACCAAAGATGCTACCCTCTCCGGAGGCGTGCATCAGTGTGCGAGCAGTTAAAGTACATATAGGAGTGTATGTGTAATAGTGTTTTGTGGAAGACGATGATGCTTGCCTGACTTGACCCTCCCAACTCGTCCCAGCTGTGCCGGCGCCTACGTCCAGCACAAAGCAAAGCAGACTTCAAAAACTATAGGAAAAGAAGAACAAATTCGAAGTCGAGATGCCGTCGACCCTAACGTGCAAGCCCGAGCCCAATAACCTAAAAAGCGGACGCTCCGTGCAAAAAATTGCCGCTGACCCAGTTTGTAGGGTTTTGTGCGGTTTCGCAAAATGCCTGCTTGATCATAAAAGGAAAGATATGCATATCTTTAACGCAGCCCCTTTGCCGGATATTGCCAATGAAACGCCCAACCAAGGTAAGGATTACATTTAAAGCGGCGGCAAGAGGAAGGCTTGATCATGAAATAGATGAGATAGAAAGAAAATGAAAGCAATGAAACATAAAAAATGTCCCCGTTCTTGTCTTTTCGATTCAAGAATGGAACTACCACCGTCCGTAGCCAGTGTTATACATCAAATTAGGGTTGTACCCACCTTGACTCTGACCTCCACCGAACAGTCCCTGTCCAGCAACTCCTGCATTACCCTGGGACTGGTGCTGCATTCTTGCTTGCAAGATGCTCGGGTCCGCAAGATCTACTAGGCCACTCCCTCCCGAGGAGGAAGTGTTAGCATGTCTGTGCTTCTTGCTCTTCCTCTTCTGCTTCGAACCAAAGTCTTGGAATGCTCCAGAAGGGTTGCCATAGAGCGAGGCCAGGAGGCCAGAAGCAGGAGCTGGGGTGGAGGCAGAGGAGGGTGGATACTGATTGGAGAAAGAAGATATCATGTACTCACGCTTTCCCATGTCAGGAGGCTGGGTGCTGCCCCCTCGATTGCGGCCGATGAGGGTCTGAAGTAGGTCGTTGGACGAGTCCTTCGGGGCTCCGCCAAAGCCTGAGCCAGCACCAAAACCATGGCCAAACATGCTGGGCGGTGTGCCAGTAGACTTGAGACCAGGAGGCGGTCCAGGCATCGACGTTCCATAAAATTGGTTCCCTGTCTGAGACTGGAAAGAGCTGGGCATCATGGATGATTGCTGAGCCATGATTCTAGGGTTAGCAGCCAGCTTGATATTGTTGGTGGCATTGTTGGTGTCATTGGCAAAGCTGAATCGAGATGATTGACGGTTATGGCCAGGGCTCTGAAACATGCTCTGTGCAGATATACCAGGCAGCATCTGATCTCCGAAACCTGATTGAGTGCGAAGAACAGCAAGTTGCTGAGGTGTCATGGATCGGCCAAGTCCGGCGGGAGCTTGCGAGAAGCCAGAACCAGCAGTTCCTAAGCCATAAAGCCCGTCCGTACTCCCCCGCTGAATGGGAGGTTGTGTCCCTGACTGTCGCTGGTCAAACCCATGTCCGTCGGCAGCAACTCCTCTATCCTCTGGCTCACCACCGAGGGCGAGACTACCGCCAGCTTCCGGTTCGCCATCGGATGGAGGAGCTCTCGCCTCTGTCTGATCATCCTGATCAAGGCGGGACTCCTCGTCTTCACGCATCGCTCGTCGTTTTTCGCCGCCGCGAGTGTCGAACATCGGTGGATTTGCATCATCTTTGACTGCATTAAAGACTGGTAACTTGCAGGCATCCAAGGCTTTCAATAAGGCGAGAATACTGTGGTCTCTCTCACTCTTCCGCCGAACCGATGAAGCAGCTGCTGTTGACTGATGTTGCTGTTTTCCTTTGCTTGCTGCAGCCGGTGCTGAAATGAAAACATCAACGTCATCGACAGCCTCTAGGGTATTCTCATTTCTTGCCGGCTGTGACGTGGAAATAGCAGGACTGGACGCCGCTCCACTAGTAGCGTAGCTACCCCTCCGACTTGTTTGAGGGTTTCGCGCCCAATTCGCTGAAGATGGCAATGCTGAAGAGTCCACACCGTTGTCAGATCCTTCTTTGCTCGCGGTCCGCACCATAGATTGGGCAGCGGGTGGAGGAGGCGGCGTCGGTTGGGGGCCTTGCTGCCTGGAAACTGTGCGAGATGAGCTTCCTCCACCGCCCGGTAATGGTCTTTGTGTGTGGATACTATTCATGGACGACAAGTCCTGCCGAGTGTAGCTATCCTCTTCGTCGCCTTGCTCGTGGAGGAACATACAACCGGGGTTATTGCATTTTTCATTCTTCAGCCAGGCAGAGCAGTACTTGGTCGTACCATGCTGAGCTTTCAAAAAACGGTCACCATTCTGCGAACCATGTACAGCTTGGATGCATTTCGTTGCCTCTTCCGGTTTTTCAAACGTGACGTAGATACCGAGAGAATGGTGCTGTCCGTCCGGACTTTTCCGGTTGCTGATGGAGATTTTTTGTATGTTTCCGTATTGACCGAAAAACTCGGGCTTCCTCAATGTCTTCAGCAACTCATCTTCCCGGACAGTAGGTGCCAGTCCAGTGATGTAAACCAAGTTTTTCTGCACGACCCGTACGCCAACGAGATTCTTCCTGTTCTCCTTTTCGGCTTCGCGTTTCTGGACTTCCTTATGTCGTTGCTCCTGTGCTCGCTTTTTCTGGTTCTTTTGAATATTGGCACGAAATTCGGCAACCCTGCGAGTAACTGTGTTAGCCTTACAAATTCTCTGTACTCACCACGCACAGTAATCGATGTAGGATCAGACGTCGGGGACTGTGAATAGTAGATTCCAGACGCATCGGGTTGAGGACTCACTCTTCTTGCGTCACAACCTTCCACTCGATGGTCTTTTCGTCGTAGGGTCGTCTGCACGCTGGGCACAAGCCATTCATATTGTTCTTTATGTTGTTGAAACAGAATTGGCAGACCTAATGTATGTCAAAGTCAGTGAAAGCTGAACGACAACGTGACAAAAGTCCACCTGAAGGCAGAACAAACCTGATATCCGCAGGGGCACGGTCGAAAGTTACGGTCTGAAAGATCAAACTCTTCAATGCAAAGAGGGCTGTTGTGAAATGGAGTGTTAGCTCATACTGTAAAAGGTGCTCCAAGACACGCACTGCCAATCGAGAGATAAAGTTGGGGGCAGCAGAGGGAAACACTTACCAGACATCTTCCTCTTCTTCTATGAAGGAATCTTGTGGCGCCATGACGTCGGGTATTATGAGAGATATGATGCCGAAAGAGGTATGTGGAAGAAAAAATGCAAAGGCGTAGATGGAGAGGAATACAGCACAAGCAAGGAGAGAGACAGTGCGTGGTGTCAGGCTCTGGGCAGAATGCACGATGAATGGCCCCAAAAAAGGGTCTGGCAAAGAAAGTTCACTTCCTCACCGACCCGCACCATTACAGGTTAGCGTAGAATCTCCCTCTCACGTGATATGTCCTCCTTTGTCAGGAAGCCAGCTCGGAGAAACAGCCAGGCAGACAGCGTGAGTGAGTGAGGTGCCCAATAAGGACGTCTAGATTTGACTTCTGTGCTCGGCAAATCGTCGGCTGGAGCCTGGAGTCTAGCAATTCAGCTCCCGAAACAGTCTACGATCCAGACGGCATCACTGGAGGCTGGGCTACAATTCCCATCACTCACGAATCTCGACCTAGACCTTCTGGACTTTCATCCCGTCAATTGGACTCCAAAAAGGCAGGTAATACGGCCATGGTGACTAAATTGTCTCGAAGCCGGACACTGGCCTCGGTGCTGCGGCCCTCGGCTGCTCTCAATGGCCAGGCAGTTCGCGCCTTTTCTGTGTCGGCTGCTCAGCTCGTCAATATGCCCAAGGAAGCCAAAAACATGCGATTGGCGCCCCGAGATCACATTGGAGTCCTCAAGGCTCCTCTCGTCAATCCGGCGGACAAGTATCAAAGCAAGGCGGATAACATGCACAAATACGGAGCTTGGTTGATGGGCTGCTTGCCAAAGTATATTCAGCAGTTCTCTGTCTGGAAGGACGAGCTCACCATCTACATTTCACCTTCAGGAGTTATTCCTGTCTTTACCTTCCTGAAGTGTATGTGGCTGACTCTCTTCTCCAACTACTCTCCCATCGACTGGAATTAAGCCATCGATTATGGCGCCGTTCCATGCGTTTCCATCTCATTTCGAATTCGCGACCTCTTTACTGACCAGGAACATTTGTCCTTTCTCAGATAACACCTCTGCCGAATTCACTCAAATGAGCACCGTCACCGCATGCGATTTCCCAACCCGCGACAAGCGCTCCGAAATTGTCTACAATCTCCTCTCCGTCAGACACAACTCCCGCATCCGTGTCAAGACTTACGCCGATGAAGCCTCACCCGTCCCCAGCGTCACTCCCCTCTATGACGGTGCAAACTGGTACGAGCGCGAAGTCTACGATCTATTCGGCGTCTTTTTCGCAGGACATCCCGACCTGCGACGTCTCATGACAGATTATGGTTTTGAGGGCCACCCTCTCCGCAAGGACTTCCCCTTGACGGGTTATACCGAGATTCGTTACGATGAGGAGAAGAAGCGCATTGTCACGGAACCGCTCGAGCTCACACAGGCTTTCCGTAATTTCGAGGGCGGTTCGAGTGCTTGGGAAATGGTTGGACCTGGCGAAGACCGCAGACCAGATACTTTTAAGCTTCCTACACCGAAGCCAGAGGAGAAGGAGGAGCCTAAGAAGTAGATCTAATGGATATCCATTCTACGGCCAAGGGAAAGCTTAGGGAAAAGACTCTGTACTGTATATGATTTCTCTTTGTCAAGAAGATAAGAATTTGCAATTGCAATTACGGCAAGTTTGCCTTTTTCGTGACTTTACAACACAAGTTACTTTACAAACAAATATCATATTCGGGCTTCTCTAGCTTCCTACAGTATATCACTCCATCTCCTCGCGTTCTGTATCCCCAGTCGGTTGGGAAGTACCTTTTTAAGTATGCACAAACCCAGAAACACGAAAATATGACAACCTTTATTAACTTTAAAGGTCGGATCTTTACCTTTGTGTATATTTGATGACATATCCTGCATCAGTCTGTACTCTTCATTACGTACACCACCTTTCAAACGCTCATCCCGTCCGTTACAAAAAAAAAACATGGATGGCTGAAGGCAAATGTTCGAGTTGTAGGGTTGTGGCCAATCTCGTACTATCCGATTGTTCACCAATTACAGAAAAAGAAAAGAAAAGCGATGAGCGATTTTGGAGAATGGTCAAGTGTGTACATTCGCACCATGATCGTGCTATCGCCTATAATTTGTGCGTGCTTTCAAAAAAAAAAAAGGCGGAAACTAAGGAAAGATTTGTTGGACTCGTATGCGCCGCGCCATATGGTCCTTGCCAATACTGTGTGATCTATGTATAAACCCAAAGTGCTACGCAGAGCATCATATCCTCTGCCTCAGACAGTGATTAGATATCGCCACTGAACAGCTGGTCAAGCCGACCGCCCAAAACATTAAACTCCGCCGAATGCTAAAAAATATGCTTTGATATACAGCCGCCGCACTGCTCATTGAGCAACCCAAGGTTTTTGGTCGTTGTATTCGCGTCGCCAGAATGATGGAGAGACGAGATTATACGAAGTCCTCTTATGAGAAAGAGAAACGTAATTATTGTTGATAAAGGAATTTTCAGGGGTTATGTATACCCTTTACCACAGGCCATCACCACCATGCTGACGATGGTCTGAGTCGTTGTTCTGATACTGGTAGTAGTCCTTCACGCTGTGACCGTAACCTTCTTGATTGTCGTAGTCATAGCCTTCCGCATCGTCATTTCCGTGCTCGTCCTCGAAGATCTGAGCCTCGTCAACATAGTCAACTTGATTCTCGGAACCAGATTCGGCAAATTGAACAGCAGCCTACAGTAATTATCAGTTCAATGCAGTCCATTTACGTATGTATATCTTGATACCCACAATGCAGATGCATGGATCACTACTCACCCGGTGATAGTCAAAATTATACTGTTCCAGACTATTTTCAGAATCGTCGTTGTCCACTTGTTGCCGAGATGCGTATTCTTGTTCCTGCCGTCTTCGTCGAGCCTCTTCTTCTAATCTCTTTTGTTGTGGCGACGTTGGCACATTCATTTGAGGATGCATGGCCTGAACAATTGCCAAGTAGCTGTACATGAAATTACTGAGCAAGACTTGGCTGAGAAGTGGTCGACGAGGATTGGCCAACTTGATGTGAGCCATCCGATAAATAGCCCTCTCTTCCAAGAGTGGGAATCGTGTCCAGTTATAATCCACATCCGGATGTAAATGTTTATAGACCGGTTCCTCGGGAACTTGGAGATGCTGGGTCTTCTTTGTCGCCCTTTCCTTCTCCTCCTTTCGCTTGCTTCCTCCAAATATGGACGAGAAGATGCTGCCATCCTTATCTTTCCTGGAATCACTCTTGCGACGGCTTTCCTTTTTCCTCTCTTCCAGTAACTTGCTGTCGACATTGTCCCTGTCTAGAACAAGGCTTTCACGCCCTCTGGCTGTTGTTTTTTCAATGGAGCTCTGAATGACGTCCAGCCTAGCATTATCGGAGGCCTTCTCCACCGAAGCCTTGGCTTTGGCTCGTTTGCTTTCCTCCTTCTTCTTGTCTTTGTCATCCGTCACACTTTTGAGCCACTTCCATGCTCCTCCCGACTTGCTAGATGTGCTTGCGGAGTCGTCATCTTTGTCTTTCTTTGACTTCTTTTCAGGCTTCTTATCGATCTGATTGAAAGTGGGAATTACAGTCAGATTATCCGTTCGAGATGCGTCTCCACTCAGAAGAGAAGATGATGACCCAAAGTTATCGCCATGAGACTGTTGTTGACTTGGTGGTGATCTTGGTGAGTACTGAACTTGTGCGCTTTGTTTGTGAATAGGATAATTGTTGGGGGCAGGGACTGAATGTCTGCTGGGTTGAGGGACGGAAGACTCTTCGACTACAATCTCAGGCTTCTGAGATGAGGTGTCTTGGTGTGCCGAGCCAGTATTCTGTGAAGATGATCTTTGAGGGAATTCTCTGGGAAACTGGTTATTCTGACGACCATGTTCATCGTCCTGCGGGCTGGACTCCGAGCTTGGTAAGGTTGAAGATTGAGGCTTCGTTCGGATGCTAAGTTGTTCTTGCATAGGTGGTGATGTGATGGCTCTTTCGTCCAATGATGTACCTTCTGTGCCAGCTGGTAATGCTGTGTCATCCTGCGCAAAATTATGCTGCCTTCTTACGGATCGTGTTGGATGCGAATAGTTTTCTGCAATCGGCTCCGATTGTGCCCTGTTCGGTGAAAATCCTTTCGGCACTTCTGTATGTGACGCAGCATGGATGTCACATGCGTCTCCTTCTTGCTGGCGCTGTGCCATGCGTTTGGAGAATGGAACCCTATTACCAGAGCGTATGCTGCCTCCCTTCCGATATGTTGTCCTCGTGGATCTCCTCAATCCCATACCAGGTGCCATTGGAAGTATTGGCATGTCGTCGGGGCTGCCTTCTTCTCCGATGAAACCACCCTGAGATTCTTGAGCGAACTTTTGAACGGCTCGGGCAGGGTCCCTGACCAAGTCATCAAGACTCAATTCAGGGCTTTGACTCCCGCTATTTGACCGTTTACGTTCCAGTCGTTCAGCACCATCGACGTAGCCAACAGCACCCTGTCCGAAAGAATTATCTATCTGTCGGCTGAGCATGGATTTTCTCCGGCATAGCGAGTCCGAGTCACCCCGTTTCGAGTCGTTTTCCGGGGACAGGCACGATTCCCCGGACCTCCGCCTAATCGATTGTACTCGATTTTCCAAAAATGACTTGAACTCGCTGGGAGCTAGCTCAGGGTGAACTCTCGCCGGGACCCAGAGAAGCCTCGAAGGGTCGTTTTCGTCATCATCTCCTGTGGGTGCTATTACTGGCATAGCAGATAATCCCATGGGTGGCATATCAGGATCGATACTATTACCAACGTCCATGGACATGCGCCGCAGAGCCTGAAGATTACTTAGCTCTTGAGCTATATCATTTGGATTATCGATATTAGTGAGAGGAAATTGAGATACGGATGCGTCAGATTGAACGTCCCGCAGAGACAATGTAGGTGACACTGGCGAATTTGGTGCTTCATAATGTCTACTACTTCGGCGATTCGGCAACGGTATATGTAGAGTTTGTGACTTTTTAAGGGGAGCCTCGTGCTCTTGAGAGGAACCATGTGAGCCATAAGGCTCATCCGAAATTGAGCGGGTCAAGGGTCTGCGAGGATCATAATCTGATGTTTGGTATTGACGGGATCGTGAGTCGGAGTGATTTTGCGTTTCAGTTTGAGACGGCCGTTGTATTTGCTCATGATACGAGGAGCCGTCAATGAAACTTAGAGGGCGGCCACCGACCTCAGATCCGGAATCCTCTTCATCACCGTACAGTGTTCCTATGGCCTCCGTGACATGATGGCTCGGATCCGAGATGGAAAGTTGACTGGTATGGCCGCGTCGGCTGCTAAAAGTACCCGCGGCTTCGTCGCGGGATCGAGAAGAGGTCTATGGAGCAAGCACTTGTGAGTAATTGAGCCCTAGATGTAGACGGCTGGGAGCCAGCGATTGGTCCACTTCGGCGGTAGGAAAGTTCTGCTGGACATGATTCTCTCACCATCATCAAGTGCAAATTGAAGACTTGTAAAAGAAGTCCCTCAAATGCCTCTAGACCCTCCTCAGCTGCCAAATTGAACGGCCAGACTCTTTAAGGCAAACAGTTCTATCATGAACCAGCAGACAACTGAGCGATGCTAGACTCGCGACGGTTGCCAAGTCGACTTGTCGACAACAGGGCGGCGAATAGAACGCCTCCTGAGCCCAAGCCTTGCTATCGGTCAGATTTATTGTCGCATGGAGGATTACAAGTCTCGGGGCGGGACTCGTCGTTTCTCGAATCGCGGGCGAGGGAGTTATTGCCGGCGGCGGGGGGGTTGACGATCAGGAGGCCGGTCTGGGAACACAATAGAGTTGCCCGGGTGAGGCCAAATACACCACAGGGACGGATCACCTGCAGGTGGCTCGGTGTGAGAGGTGGATACTTAAATTATCAAGGTAAGTGGGTGTCTGTCACGATGCGGACGGTGTAATAAGCCTGAAAGGCTACGATGCTGCGATGAGAAAGAGAGTCGGTTTATTATTGTGGATCACACCTCGGTACTAGTACGGAGCAAGTAGACTTGTTGTCACTACCACCACCACCACACCGGACTGAAAGTGCCCCAGTGTTGACCGATGGCCAGTGCCGTGAGAGGTCAGGGAAGGACGGTGATCCGGGCGTGTCACGTGCTCAGCGCCCGCAAAAGGCACCTGAACAGCACCTGCGTCCTGCCAACTTGCCCAGTAACTTTTAATCAAAGTTATTGAGCTTTCCTCTCTACCAATAATACAGTCCCAACGAGGAACATTGCTCACTTGTGAGCGCCACAACGCTTGAATCTTTTATATGGTGTTTTGTGCCCGACAAACGCTCACAGACATGAAGACTTGCGATTCTGCAGCTCATCTTAAACACGTAGCAATGGATTTTTAAATACGCAGCAGTAATTAGGCCTAAAATGGAAGAGGTATTTATTATAGCTAGCCGCCTAGCTTAGTGCTATGTATTTACTCCGTACTACTCTAACCTACTAAGATGTACCTGTTCTAACAAGAATATATATAGTAATACCTCTTCTTTTTTAGGCAGTTGCTGCGTGTTGAGTACTCGGTGCTGAACTATTATGTACTCCGTGCCTGGTCGGTGATTCATGTTTGCTCTTGAGGAGGATAAAGAGGACAAGGAGCAGCGAATCACCCAGCACACGATGTCCTCTAGTCCACAAGGGGTCAAGCCCCGCTTCCCGCGTGCTGGGACTGGCTGACAGATTGCTCGCTCTTGTTAGTGTCGACTCTGGGAAAATTATCTCTAGCCTTGCTTGTTTAGAGCTGTGAAAACCACGCCTCCTTCGACTGCGGTTCATCATCCCATCGTCGCCCATCCTCTAGATACCCATTCAATCATACTCCGAACCGAACTCACTCTCAATATCTTTTTTTCCATCCATAGATCATCCCCCTTCGAGCTCTTCAATAGTCTACCTGGTCCGGAGCGCGTTTGACATACAGATAGAATGGCTGCTGTGAGTTGCTTGTCCCAAACATATCCTGTTTGCTCCTTCCCTCCCGGCGCACCGCCAATTGTTGCGCATCCGGCCAGCAGCTGGCAGCTGGCAGAAGCTGGCAATTCACTTATTTGACACTTTCGAACGAGCCAGTCCAGCTCCTCTACTGCCTTCACCCTCCCCTCTACAACGCCCCCTCTCCCCTTTCCCAAGTGTCCCCAACACCAAGCCAGGTCCCAGCTGCGCATCGCAAAAGCATCACCGCCACCCTCGTCACTGCACTCTACATCATGGACGGTCGCGCCGCAACCGAGAGAGGCAGTTTATCGTGGTTGGAGGCGGCCTCTTCTCGAAGATTAACTAACCTGTGTCAGCCACGACCTTACAGTAACCAAGGTTATCTCCAAAACGGTGGCACTGCTTTGCCCACTGGCGCCGCACCGCTTTTACCGAACCAAGGACGAGTTATTCAGACTGGCCCCATTCGAGTTCTATGCATTGCAGATGTCCGAGGTACGATCGGTGAACAGGATTTGATGAGAAAAACAAATGAAGAAGTCAAAACACTGACCTATCTGGTGCCAACAGGAAACCTAAGATCACTCAACGAGCTTGCCAAGCAAGCTCGCGCCGACCATATCATTCACACCGGCGACTTCGGCTTCTACGATGATACGTCACTGGATAGAATTGCGGAGAAGACCCTTAAGCATGTCGCCCAATATTCTCCCCTGATTCCCGACCCCGTCAAGAAAGCTATCCAACAAGGGGGTAACGGACCCGTCAAGACCCGATTCCCAGCCAGCGACCTGCCGCTTTCCGAGCTCCCTCTACTGCTCAGCGGTGAAGTGAAACTGGATGTTCCAGTTTATACTGTCTGGGGTGCTTGTGAAGATGTTCGTGTTTTGGAAAAGTTCCGATCCTCTGAGTACAGGGTACCAAACCTGCACATTATCGACGAAGCTCGCTCAATGCTGCTCGAAATCGGCGGGGTAAAGCTCAGACTGTTGGGCCTTGGCGGTGCAGTGGTAATGCATAAGTTATTCGACAATGGCGAGGGTCGCACTACTATTGCCGGAGGTCAGGGAACTATGTGGACAACGCTATTACAGATGGGAGAGTTGGTGGACACCGCGCACCGTGTCTACGATCCCACCGAAACCCGAGTCTTCATCACCCACGCTTCTCCTGCCAGAGAAGGTATCTTGAACCAGCTGTCCGTCGCCCTGAAGGCCGACTTCTCCATTTCTGCCGGTCTTCATTTCCGATATGGGAGTTCTTACAATGAATTTAGCGTCAACCCCACTTTGGACCACTATCGTGGCAAGCTGGCTGCTTCTAAGGCCTCTTTCAACGATGTCTGGGAGACAGTGAGGGGCGAGGTTGAACCAGCTATTGCACAGAACGAAGCTCAGCAGACTCTTCTCAAAAATGCTTTGCAAATTGTTGACAAGATGCCCACGACCGCTGCTGGTGGCAATCCCTTTGGTGGTCCGGTTACCGGGCAAGCTGCTTTGGGCCAGGTCGACGAAAGTGCCTTTAAGAATATGTGGAACTTTAACCTTGCAGATGCTGCCTTTGGCTACCTCGTCTTGGAGATTCAGGATGGGCGTATTGGCACTGAGATGCGTGCTCAAGGGTTCAACTTCTCTCACCGTGGCTCCAAGCAGCAGCCAGGTTCGGCCCCTGCTGTGACTGCCAGTACTGCTCCTCCTCCATCTGCTTCTAGTGGCCCTGCGTCAGGCACTCCCGTGCACCCGACTGCGTCCACACAGCCCACGGCGCTTGTGAGCAGGCAGCCACCCTCAACTCAACAACCCAAGGTTGCCAGTGGTACCACCCCAGCATCTGGCTCTGCTAAGCCGGTAACGCCTCAGCCTGGTCAGACCCCTAAGTCCGGCTCTAATAATAAAGATAATGAGAAGACAGGGGCTGCTCCTAATGGCTCTGCAAATGGCCCAGAGCCTGCTTCCTCGCCAGCTCTCAAGACTTCCGCTTCTGATATAGTTGGCCTGTTCGTAATGAACATCAGCAGCGAGGAACAGTGCCGTGATTTATTTGACGAGGCGGACAAGAACAAGATCGTGAAAGTTGAAAAATGGGGCAACCAAAACAAGGTTGTCCAATTCAAGACAGTGGAAGACCGAGACGCTGCTCTTTCCCGCCTACCTGAAGAGAACAAGACACGCACCCAGGAGGATCGAAGCAGACCTCTAGTCAAGGTTTTCCAACACCGCGAGGGCAAGCCTTTCAGCAATCGTGGAGGAGCCGGCACCTGGGGTGGTAATGCTCGAGGTGGCGCCACCGCCAGCGGCTACAGAAGTGCAGGAGGAAATAGTGACTCTGAGAGCAACAGACGTGGTGGACGAGGTGGACGAGGCGGACGCGGAGGTGATCGCGGACGAGGTGGACGCGGTCGTGGCGGCATCAAGGGAGAGGCTGGTGCCTCATCTCCTGCGGCAACCCCGTCAACGCCAGCCGAATAGAAGTATTCAGGGCTAGCTGTGCTGAATCGCCTCGTTGCCCAGCCTCGTTTACCCAGCGAACAGCCTCACTTCGCTTCACCACAGCACTAGCGGCAATTAGGGCCTTGGGTCTTTGGTCAGTCGAAGTTTTTCGTTTAGTCACATTTGTTTCTCTACACTCCGGAGCAAGGTAGAGGGAGAGAAGGGAAAAAAGAGCCGCCGTGTTATTCAGGGTCCTCGGTTGGGCCGCTTTACTGTGTATCTGTACTTAATGAGATATTAAGCCAGCCAGGGAGTCTTTTCCACCACGGAATCGGCCCCTAGTTTCTGCGTTTTCTTTTTATTTCAATTTGATATGTTTGGAGTTCAAATTTCGTGTGTCTTGATGATGAAGAATTCTCAAGTGATGTTTGATTATTGTTGAGAATGTAGAAGTGAAGGCATTCGCCAAAGTGGTAGATAGCTAGGAGGAAAAGCAAGCAAGCGCAATCTCGAAAAAAAAATGGATAAAGAAAGCATGATTTATCATGTGATGGTTGGTGTTTGCTCTGTGACATGCTGTGCCTTTGCGACATGGTTTAGTACGCTACTATACAGTTCCAAACCCGAATGACGGTACTACATATCCATCCCCTGCTGTTGTGCCACTACAACGGCTTGATGGCCTTGTGGATTGCGGCAATTCCTCCCGTCAGATCCTCGTAGCCATGGCCTGATACGGCGAAGCCAGCATCGACGATCATATCCCGGAAAACTTCCTGGCTAGGGAATTTCTCGATGCTCTCTACCAAGTATTGGTAGCTATCTCTGTCAGCAGCCACCAACTGGCCGATCAAGGGGATGGCACTGAAGGACCACCTCTTGTAAATGGCATTCAAGAGGGGATACTTGTCCACCTTTGAGAATTCCAAGCAGGCGAAAATGCCACCGGGCTTCAGGACCCGATGAGCCTCCTTCAGCGCGGCTGGGATATTGGAGAAATTTCTGATACCGAATGAGACAGTGTATAGGTCGAGAGAGCTGTCTTTGATTTGGGGAGGGAGGACTTCGGCATTGGCCTCGAGAAAGGATAAGGAGGACTGGTACGATGGCGGCAGGGCGAGAGAGCGCTGTTTACCGACGGCAAGCATGTCGGGGTTGATGTCGGAGATGGTGATGTGGATATTGGGGTTGCCGTTATGGATGTTGGCGTGGTGAAGCATGCGGAAGGCGATATCGCCGGTGCCGCCTGCGACGTCGAGCATTCGCTGAGGTTGGCCGAGAGGTGTGGTTGCTCCGGGGTTGAGAGATGAGACGAAGTGATCCCTATCTGAGTGTCAGGGAAAAAGGAAGAAGAAAAAAAAACATATACACATGATTCCATCGTTTTACTATGATGCACGTACTTCCAAAGTCTGTGTATGCCCAGTGACATGAAGTCGTTCATCTTGTCGTATGATTCGGCAACGCTTGAGAAGACCCCCGCGACGCGTTGTTGCTTCTCGCTCTCTGTGACAGTCTCGTAGCCAAAGTGTGTTTCGCGATCGGCTGTTGGTGTTCGCAGCGGCGACTGCTGGCCCAGGGGGCTTGTGCTAAAGGGGCGTATGATGTTTGCACGCTGCAGATATCTTGATGGCTGGAAGGAATCCCTTGGGCAGCTCCGTAGAGCTCTGCGGGCGACCATGATGGGTGACTGAAATAATTGCTCTCCGAGGTGGTGTGGTGGGGAGGAGGAGGAGGAATTGTTGGACACGCTCCGTCATGGGGGTTCAGCGAATTAGGGTGGCGGATATGCGGTTTTGCGTCGAACGAGTTGTCGCATTGGGAATCTGCGAGTTTGGAAAATGGGTTGGGGGGTCAGTGAGTTGTGGCGTATCAGAAGAGCGATTACTCGGATTACTCGGTAGCGCGATAGCTAATCCGTACGGATTACAGTGGACCAAGCCATCCGCAGAAAGCCGAAAGTGGCAATATTGATGTACTGAAAATCAAGAAAGGAATTGAACGAAATGAGAAAAAACCGGTCGTGTTCAAAATGAAAGGGAGAAGCAGATCTGGAGCCCGAAATTTTCTCGAATCAAGGATTCAAGCAGACTCTGTCGAAGTTGCGTTGTCAGGATTATCTGATTCTCGTGCCTGGATAACTTTGCGTCGATATGCGAACAAAGCCTGGACGAATTTGTCAACCTCCAATTTGAGGATCCAGTAGATGATGCCGCACAAGGCAATTATTCCGAGAACAAGGAGAGCTATGCTGCTCCCTGGAGATATCATCTCGCGTGCCCGGTCAGAAGTCCCAGTTGTGGCTGGTTCTGTGTTTGTGGAGATGGTACCTGCAGAACGGATGCAAAAAGAGGTACCAGACTGCAAAAGTAGATGGCGATGGATGTCTGGTAGATGTGGAAGCGGATGCGAGGTGATCAGAAGGGGGAGCAGGGAGAAGTTGCGAGTATTTGGATTGGACACGACATGATCAGAGAGACAATTTCTCGATGTTCATGCATTCACGTTTTTGCTGCCATTGTTTATGAACGGCGAGATAGAACTGACAACCTGTGCAACTGTCTGGTGCGTAGAAACCCGCCAGCTGGTGCCGGTGCAAGAGTGCCGACTGGCTGTGAATCAACACGCTTCTCGTCATGACTGGACAAGACGTTGTGTGAATATGAATATGGTGATAATAATAATAATAATAAGCCAGGCTGATTGATGGAGCTGGCTCGGCCTAGAAAACCCAGGCCAAGGCTGGCCTGTGCCGTCGCGCGGGTTTCGTCGGCTCAGAGCATCATCACCCCGTCGCAGGCCGTCGACAAAGCCATGGCCATTGCCTTCCCCTCGGTGGGAAACACTGCGTTCACTGCTCCCTTCTTTTCATCTTCCCTTCAAGCATAATACGAATCAAACGCGCTCTTCCGCACCAAGCCGCCATGAAGTCGCGAGTCCTGCGAAGCCTCCCCCTGAGAAGGGCAACCACTTCAATCACAAAGACGCCAAAGTTGGCTGCGCCTATACGCGCCGCGAGCAGTGTTTCCCAGCGACCCAACTCCGACCATGTTTCCTTCCCGGGCGCTTTGAAAAGTGCCTTTGTCACCTCACTCAACTTTGAGCATCCCGAATCATATAATGCCTTGCCGACGTACCGGGTCGTGGACCAGAACGGCGTCGTGGTGGACCAGTCTTTCACCCCCGACATCTCGGACGAGACCGTCGTCAAGCTATATAAAGATATGCTATATATTTCCGTCATGGACTTGATCATGTTCGATGCCCAACGGCAAGGTCGTCTGAGTTTCTACATGGTTAGCGCGGGCGAGGAAGCTGTCAGTGTAGGAAGTTCGAGTGTTTTGGACCCCGAGGATCCTGTATATTGTCAGTACAGAGAGCAGGGCTTCTTCAAGGAGAGAGGCATGACAACCAAGGAGTTCATGTCGCAATTGTTTGCCAACAAGAATGACCCTGGAAAGGGGAGGAATATGCCTGTTCACTACGGCAGCAAGAGACTGAACATTGTGAGTACATCCAAAGACGTGCACTCTACATTTCCCTCTGAGAGTCATCTCCTTTGCGTCCTCACTCGTTACGATGCCGAACAACTCACATTCTTGCCGTATATAGCACACTGTATCATCACCGCTGGCAACACAAATTCCTCAAGCATCTGGTTGTGGGTACGCGCTCAAGTTGCAGAAGCTCCAAGACCCCAATTCCAAAGCCAAGGTAGCTGTCTGCTTCTTCGGCGAAGGTGCGGCAAGCGAGGGAGACTTCCACGCTGCCATGAATATTGCTGCCACGCGATCATGTCCCGTTATTTTCATCTGTCGCAACAACGGATACGCCATTTCCACGCCGACTCTAGACCAGTATCGCGGTGACGGTATCGCCAGCCGAGGTATAGGCTACGGAATCGACACCATCCGTATCGATGGCAACGATATCTGGGCCGTCCGCGAGGCCGTCAAGAAGGCAAGAGACATGGCTCTCCAAGACGGCGGCAAGCCTATTCTTATTGAGTGCATGACCTACCGTGTTTCACACCATAGCACGTCGGACGACTCGTTCGCGTACCGCGCTCGCATCGAAGTCGAGGACTGGAAGAGACGCGACAACCCGATCACGCGACTGAGGAAGTGGATGGAAGCCAAGGGCTGTTGGGACGAGGCCAAGGAGAAGGAGGCTCGGGATAGCTTGCGGAAGGAGATCCTGAAAGGTTTCTCCGAAGCCGAAAAGGAAAAGAGGCCTGCTTTGCGTACCATGTTCGAAGATGTCTACGAGGAATTGACGCCTGATCTGAAGGCGCAGATCACGGAGCTTCGTGAGATGTTGGACAAGTATCCTGATGAGTATGATGTTTCCGAGTATGAGGGGGGCAAGGATTCACTCAAGGGCATAGAAAAAAAGTCATCTTCACAAACAAAGTGCTGAGTGGTATAATGAGCAATGCAAATAAACATGTCAAGAACGGCAAGTCAAAAGGTGGCGAGGTACTGAGATCAAGTTGCGTGATATTTTGATGTGGTTTCCGAACTGTGCAGTGCTAGACTTAGACAGCATGCGCACGTCCAGCATTTGGCTGGCTACAAAGACTATAGCTACGGACTGCATCTGTGCTAAAACCAAAATGAGAATATCTTAACCCTACGTGGCGTGTACGCGGCAGACTTGATATAATTATCGATATAAGCAAAAAAAAAACAAAAAATGGACCGTATACTAGTCCACTTAAGAGCTAGTGCATACATATAAATATGAAAGTTAACTACTAAATAGCTTGATTAATAAAAGTAAAATTCTATTGTAGTTATTTCTTCTCCTTTCTTTCTCTTTATTAACCTTTCAGCATGTGCATATTAACACCAAAAGTTATGTTTATAACTTTTCATTACGTAATTCATTATCCCCACCGGGGAGGGTGCTCGCCGATTGGCAAGCTACCAGTGCAGCCTTTTTTCTCATCTGTCATCGTCCATCTCCCACTAGCGACTCTCCAACAAACTCCATCCTACTAATCAATCCACGCCGCCCATCACCCATGAGCCCGCATCACTGCCTGCTGCTGAAGCCATCGCCCTTTGCCTGCCGATGCCCATCTGCTGCACATAGCCCAACCGTCGTAAAGAAACCTACTAGCAATCCCCGAATCGCCGGAACGAACCCCGGGCTGTCCACTGTACCGTGCCAGGGTCGACGTTGTTGCGGCCGACAAATCGATCCCAACCAACCCAGCGAAGGCCCCAACGCACAGGCTCAAGCGAAGCGGAACTAAAACCTTTGATTCCCTTTCATCAGCCGTACTTCTTCCGTATTCGTTCGACCTTATATATACGCATACCATATCCCGTTCCTTCCCTCGTCGTTGAATCCCAGCGAGCCTCCGCCCGCCTTCCTGATGGCGTAGTCCGGGCATGGCAGAACGAACATTGGCAGGTGACAACGAAGTGCGACTTGCCTCGTCGACGTCGACAGCACATGGTGCTGCGATTGCCTCCGCCGCCACCCCTCAAAGGTAAGGGAATCAATCAAGTTGTTGCCGTTTTACGACCTCCCCGTGCCCAGCTCGCTTGATGCCTCGACCGAGGAGACCGAGGAGACCTCACAAGACCACACAAGACCACACAAAAGCTACCTGAACCCATCCGACTTTCCCTAGAATCCTTGGATTCTGCTGCTTTGCATCGCCCCCCTCAACCGAGACTCCTCCCCCGTGCCTCACCATAATCACACCTATGATCTCGGAGGACACTATGAACTGAAGCCGTGGCGTCTGGACACGAATCTCTCATCATTAATCGGATTTATGCTTTCAGTCCCTATCCTTCGGTCTGCACTTTTTTTCTTCTCAAAACAACGTGCATCGTATTGAAAATTCCGCTCATTTAACCCTCGGCCTTATCATCTAACTGAAGCATATCCAACGCACGCAGCGTTTGGTCTTGTTCCTCGATACCCGCCAAACCTGCAAGCGCCACTCCACTTGATGCCTGGGGAAGGCAGTTCATAGCGTTGTCACAATCCTTGCCAGACAATTCAGGCGCTTTTCACCTCATGCATCAAACCGTCCACTTATTGTTTCCAGCAGCCGGAAGACACCTCTGCGTCTCCAGCACCGCTTTTTCCAACTGTGGTTTCTCTTTGGGATGCGTGTCTACTTGTGCTACTTTCTTTGGCAACCATTTTCTTCATTCATCACTGCGCCCTTCAGATGCCGGAGTTTTTGGTTTCTATGTTAACCCATGTCTCCCAGAGTTACCAGGTCTTCGGCACGCCAAGCTGCGAGCCAGGCAGCTCAGCCTGCTGGTTCTCTAGCCCACTCTTCACCTGGTGCAACTCCAGCTTCAGCTCCAACTACAACTGCCTCGGCCTCGCAGCTTGATCGGAAACGCAAACCTTCTACTACGCCAACTCGCGAAAAACCTCCCTCCTCTCTTACGAGTACGAATCCCACCATCTCGGGTCGACGGTCCAAGAGACAGAAGACTGCCGAACAACCTCTCCCAACCCTTTCAGGAACTCGAAGAAAGGACAAGGCCCCTACCGACATGGATGGCAATGAGTATGTTCTAATATCACAACCCATCCATTCCCTTCATCAAAACTTGACATACTACTTGAGCTGTACATGTGGAACGTGTTTGCAACGAATCTTGCTCTGGTCACTAACAAGACATCTTGGTTCCACAGTGCCCAGGCCTCGCCGCCTGCTCCCCGGGATGTTATTGCTCAACCTGTCACCTCGAGCAGAAAGTCTAGCCGCAGCAAGAAACCCACCACTGCACCTGCCTCTTCCACAAGAAGATCGAGACGGCATGATAGCAGTGTTGTTTATCAAGATACTGCCATGATGGGAACTGACGAAAACGATGAACCACAGGCGGCAGCTTCACCATCAGCCGAGGACCATGCAGAACAGAACAGTGGCGGTTACGACGAAGACACGCATGTGAATGAACATGACCGGTTTGACGATCATGATGAGGACCACGACGATGACCACGGCGACGACCACGACGAAGATGAAGACGAAGACGAGGACGAGGACGAGGAAGAGGACGAAGACGAGGACGAAGACGAAGACGATGATGACCCTTTTGGCGGATTCGGAGGCCCTGGAGGAGCGGTCGCTGGGCTTTCCAGCACTCTCCGAGCTTTGACAGGCATGATGTCTGGTCTGACTGGCCGACTTCGTGAACTCTTGAACAATTTAAGGGAGGATGACCTCTCAGTCCAAGTCATAGCCCTACAGGAACTATCCGAGATCTTGCTTGTGTCCAATGAAGATAACCTCTCAGGTCACTTTTCGCCCGACGCCTTTGTAAAAGAGCTTGTCACCTTGATGAACAAGGAAGATAGCCCGGAGGTCATGCTGCTGGCATGCAGATGTCTCGCCAATCTCATGGAAGCTTTGCCAGCAAGTGTTGCCAACGTTGTTTACGGCAATGCTGTGCCAGTTCTTTGCCAAAAACTCCTCGAAATATCTTTCATTGATCTCGCGGAACAGGCTCTGAGCACCCTGGAGAAGATATCTGCAGAATATCCGTCTAGCATCGTCAGAGAAGGAGGACTGACTGCTTGTCTCTCCTACTTGGATTTCTTCGCAACCAGCACACAAAGGACTGCTGTTACCACAGCTGCCAACTGCTGTCGCAACATTCCTGACGACTCTTTTCCCGTCGTGAGAGACGTTATGCCTATTCTACTCAATGTTCTTAATAGCAGTGACCAACGCGTCGTGGAGCAGGCCTCATTGTGTGTTTCAGGAATTGTCGAGAGCTTCAAGTATCAGCCAACCAAGCTCGAAGAGCTGGTTAGCGTCGATCTGTTGCGAGCTATCCTGCGTCTACTGGTTCCCGGAACAACAAACCTCATTGGATCGAGTATCCACACACAGTTCCTCCGCGTCCTGGCTTTCACAGCGCGGGCGAGCCCGCGCCTCTCCGCGGAGCTTTTCAAATTGAATGTTGTTGAGACATTGTACCAGATTTTGACCGGTGTCTCCCCACCAAGCGGCATGGAGGACGTGGCCTCCAAGTTGGACAGCGTTGTCGTGATGCAAGCTCTCATTCACCGCCCACGAGAACAAATCGTGGAGACGCTCAATGTCATTTGTGAGTTGCTGCCCAGCTTGCCTCGCAACGCTAATCCAGCATTTGGCGATTTTATCGAGGTGCAGGCCTCTAATGAACCAATCACTCCGTCGTCTATGGGAGGGAGAAGCCGACGCAGTCCTAATGATAAGCGACTTGAGCTCTTGGAAGACTGCAAGCCCGAGGTCCGCCGCTTCGCTTTGATCATCTTTCCAACATTGACAGACGCCTTTTCTAGCACCGTCAACTTAAGTGTGAGACAAAAGGTTCTCACCGCGCAGTTGAAGATGCTGTCTAACCTAGACGAGGACATTCTTACTGAAGCCCTGGTTCCCGTGCCCTATGCATCATTCTTGGCGTCTATCCTCTCGCAACAAGATCATCCATCTCTTGTAATGCTTGGTTTGCAAGCGACTGAACTCCTCGTCAGCCGTCTCGAATCAATCTATCGATACCAGCTGTATCGTGAAGGTGTCTTCCACGAGATTAACAAGTTGGCAATCCAAGAAGACCCTCTCGATTTAAAAAAGCAAGACGCTGGCGACGAAGACGAGAAGGATGGAAATGGAAATCAAGTAGAAGAAGATGAGGAAGTCGATGAGGAAGTCGATGGGGAGGAGGAAGAATTAGGGGATGAAGAAGGCAAAGGAGAACATGAGAGCGAGGCTGGCGGTCAAAAGATGAAGACTTCTGCGATAGGCGAGTCCGGCCACCAGCTACATCCTTCATCTCACATCTCAGATGGTGAAGAGGGCGGTATTGAGACTGCCGCAGAAGAGGGTGTTGGTGATGGCCACGATTCCTCAGGAGACGATGACGAAGAAGGAGATCAGGACGAAGAAGACGAGGACGAGGACGAGGACGAGCAAAATGATCCAGATGATGTCCCAGGTGGCGAAATGTCACCAGCCAGCTCCCGCGGTTCTACCATGTCTGTTGACATGCCGCCTCACCGATATATTTCTGACATGAAGTCCCTGCGGTCTCGCATTCGAGACGTTGCAAAGAAGTTCCTGGAAACTCACGAACAAGGAGACAATGCTAAATCCATGAAAACCAAGGCCAGTCTCATATTAACTGATCTGTCAAATCTTGCCAAAGAACTTGAGGAGCACTACCTGAAACGCGCGGCGACTACTCTGGGCGGAGCCAAGAAGGACAAACAATTGTTCTCTAAGCTTGCATCTTATTTTGACAGCGACATGCTGGAAAGTGCCACAAGCGCGGAGCTCTTGGCATCTGGACTGGTACAAACCTTGCTCGACATCTTCAGCAACCCTGACGAGCAACTCGCTCGATCTGCTCAATCCACCTTTCTCGAAGTATTCATGGGCCACTCGCTAAAATCAAAACCAAAGACGGCAACGGCTGACTCACCGGTCACCCCTTTTAGCGTTTTGGTACACAAGATGCAAGATTTGCTCAGTAGGTCTGAGCATTTTGAGGTTCTCACAGTACATCACAATACCTTCGATGGCAACCGAAGTAGCCCTGCTTCTATGCTTGGAAAACAGATCCGACTTCGTCTTGTTGCGGATGATGAATCCAATATTCCTCGTCCCTATAGAAATATCATGGTGTCTATACATGCCATTGCCACTTTCAAATCCTTGGATGACTACCTGCGACCTCGCATTAGTTTAGCAGAAAGACCACCAATTGGTCGCCGAGACGGACTTTCCAGAGCTCTCGCCGCTGTTGCCGGCTTGGGTGGCTTGCAGTTCAGTAGTACTTCGGCGGCGGCTGGTGCCCGTCTCGCTGAGAGAACGCCATTTGGATCTCTTCCTCCGCCTCTGCCACCCCCTCCTGGTGCAACTGCGACTCCTCCAAACCCTCGATACACGCGAAGATCGAAGAGCCGATCTTTGCCGCAGCCCAGTACCCCAGCCACACCGCAAGTTCAGTCTGCTGGACCATCTCGAGACAAGAGCGTCCTTCGCCGGTCAACAAGACGTCAGGTGGCGTCTGCGGATGAAACTCCTCCATCAAGACCACCGCCTACCGAGGAGGACAATCCCCAGAACACACTCGAGTGCGCGGATGAGAAGCAACTTGCAGACGATGACGGTATGGAAGAGACTAGTCCTTTGGATGCCATCGTTGGTGAGCTGGATGAAGAAATGGACGAAGGGCCCGACATTGGCACAGGGCCGGATCCGTTTGCGGTCAACGTGGAAGTGGCTACAGGCGGAAAGATTATAGCTAGAAAGGACGATGGGACTCGAGTTCCTACTCCCTCAGGGTCTGCTCTCGCCACCTTGCGTGCTGGCAGCTCTGCCGCCGCGATCGCCGGGTTACCACCACCAGCACCCCCGCCGCCCTCTGGACAAGGTACGCCAACGCCATCAGCTTCCTCAGCCTCGAGGCCTGCCATGTCGTATGCTTCAGCCCTACAGTCAGTACCACAAGACTGGCACATTGAGTTCAGTCTCGACAGCAAAGTGATTCCCAACGAGACAACCATTTATCGTGCAGTGCACACGTCGACCTCCAATCCTGACGAGCTTGCGAGTCGAAGTATTTGGTCGGCTACACATCCCATCAAGTTCCGTCGGGTTTCTGGGCCTCCCTCTGCCGAAACCGCGTCTTTTGGAAGCAGTTCGGAAAGCGATGGTGAAACAGTGAATGGCGTCCCTGCCTCCTTGGCCAAGAACCCGACCACATCATCCATCTTGCGTTTGCTCAATATTCTCCACGAGCTGAACGCCAACATTGAAGACGTATTGGCTGAGAACAGAAATAATTCCATCAGCGTCAACATTGAGCCTTTGTCGCAGTTCGTCAATACGAAGCTGACTGCGAAGCTGAACAGGCAGCTTGAAGAGCCCCTGATTGTCGCCAGTAGCTGTCTTCCTGGTTGGTCTGAAGACCTGGCGAGGCTGTACCCATTCTTGTTCCCATTTGAAACTAGACATCTATTCCTCCAGTCAACATCGTTTGGATATGCTCGATCGATGGCGAGGTGGCAGAATGCCCAGGCCGAAGACAATCGAAGGGAGCGGAACAACGACAGGCCATTCCTGGGGCGTCTGCAGCGGCAGAAGGTCAGGATCTCGCGACTCAAGATCCTCGAGTCGGCATTGAAGGTCATGGACTTGTACGGTGCGTCGCAGAGTATTCTAGAGGTGGAATACTTTGAAGAAGTCGGCACAGGCTTGGGGCCAACTCTAGAGTTCTACTCTACTGTCTCCAAAGAATTCTCCAAAAAGAAGCTCAAGCTGTGGCGCGAAATGGATTCTGTAGGGCCGGATGAGTTCGTGAGTGGCCAGACTGGCTTGTTCCCCCGCCCTCTTAACCAGGAAGAGCTTTCTGCGGCCAACGGAGAGCGCATTCTCCATTTATTCAAAATGCTAGGCAAGTTTGTTGCGCGGTCCATGATCGACTCTCGCATCATCGACATTCACTTGAACCCCATCTTCTTCCGCATCGGAGATGCACCTAGTACTGGCATCAAACCATCGCTTGGAGCCGTCAAACTAGTCGACCCTGGCCTCGCGCGGTCCTTGAAGACAATCAAGAAATTTGCGTTGGCCAAGAAGGAGATTGACGAGGACCCGAACCGCACTGCTGCGCAAAAAGTAACAGACACCGAGTCCATTGTCATTGATAATGTTCGTCTTGAGGATCTATGCCTGGATTTCACCCTGCCAGGTTATCCGCATATCGAGTTGGAGGACAATGGCTCGCATAAGCGAGTTACCATCGAGAACGTGGACACTTATCTCGAAAATGTTATTGACATGACGCTGGGCTCTGGTGTACGTCAACAAGTGGACGCCTTTCGAACTGGGTTTTCACAGGTCTTCCCGTACTCTGCACTCAGCGCTTTCACCCCAGATGAGCTCGTGAGCTTATTCGGAAGAGTGGATGAAGATTGGTCTTTGGAAAGTAAGTTGTCATCTACAGACACTTGCCCCGTAATTGCCGTGCAGCTACTGACACCATACGTTTGCAGCCCTCACCGACTCGATCAAGGCAGACCATGGCTTTAACATGGATAGTCGTAGTGTCAAGAATTTACTGCAGACCATGAGCGATTTTGACGTACCACATCGCCGTGACTTTTTGCAGTTTACCACCGGTAGTCCCAAGCTTCCGATTGGAGGTGAGCACACCCGATCAATGCCCGAGGAGCAGAGAATCTTGGTCATGATAAAGACATGCTGACAGTCGACCAGGCTTCCGGAGCTTAACGCCAATGTTCACAGTTGTGTGTAAACCGAGTGAACACCCGTACACATCAGATGACTATCTGCCTAGTGTCATGACATGCGTCAATTACTTGAAACTACCCGACTACACCTCAATCGAGACAATGAAGAAACAGCTTTTCAAAGCCATGAAGGAGGGCCAGGGGGCTTTTCATCTGTCATAGACAACGGGAGTAGCCCTGAGAAGGATCGCCAAGCTGTACAGTTGGCCATCGCGACAGCTTTCGCAATACGTACACGAAACAAGGCATGATTTGTCACATGGATCCGCCTTGTAAAATCAACATTTTGGCGTCGTGAGCATTCCACACATATTGACCTACCTCAGCAAATATCTGAATAGCTGAAGACATGATGGAAGGCATGATTACGATTAGTTTAGTCTTGGGGTAATGACGAAAAGGAAAGACGGACCAGACTACTGTTCTCATTCATCGCATTGGAGGAAGGATTTCTGGCAATGGACATGAATCTTCAACAAGGTCCATGCAACAGTGTTGATTGGAGCCGGGCTGGTCGCGATGGAAAGATGGGTATTGTAGTAGGCGCAGTAAGAAAGTGGAACAAGAGGAAGACGGAAGGGGCATGGAGGTTAAGGTTTAGAAATTGACTGTGTCCTTGAGTATTGGACGATATAAGTATCAGATACAAGCGACACTTTGCATGAAGAGCTTTTACATGAGGATGCGACTGTGCAAGGTGCCCGATATGCTGCTGAGGTTATACGATGCTGTAATGTGTAATGTAGCAAGATTGCATGCATGCATGCCCTTGGCATTGTTCCACTCTGCAGTTACGGTTTCAAGGGCTCACCCCTTCAGGACGCAGTCTGTCTACAATCGCCAACAATGTCCCTCGCATCATCATCAGAGAGCACATGAAACGACATGATGCCGAAGCGAAATACTTGGGAAAACCAAGCAAGTATCGATTGGAACTGAAAACATGATGGTTCTTTATGAAAAAAATAAACATTCCCGCTAAAGTTCACTTCTTCTTAAAACATGCTTGTGCTCACATCCATATCCACATTCATATTCATACACTATGACCGTTTTCGTGAAAAAGAAAAGAATTCAAATGAAGCAACTCGCCAACCAAAGTGTGCTGCGCCCCTCTGAAGCATGGACCTACGTCATCCGTGATGCGTTCAAGTATTACCGGTATCCATCCCCGCTTCACAGAGAGACGTCCTCGTCGTCCGAGTCCCATATTTCGGGCTGAGCGAGGGGAGCATGATCCTGAATAAGACTGTCGGGGAGAGTTTGGCTTTTCGTGAGGAGTTGTGAGGTAGAGGACACGGAGGAGGGGAAGGGCAGAGAACTGAGTGAGTCGGTGTGGTCGAGAAACTGGATGCTATTGTCGGAGGCGTTGAAGAGGGGAGGAGGAGGAGGAGGGGGAGGCGGGGGAAGGGACCAGAGCACTTGGCAGGACGGGGGCTGTCGTGGCGAGGTGTTGCTGGGATGGTAGTCTCTCGGGAGTAGATGCCTGCGAGAGGGTGGTGGCTTGGGAGGGATGAATGTTTTGCTGGTTGGATGCTCGGGGTGTAGACGATGGTGGTAATAAGGGGTGAGGACGTTTGCTGGCGGACGGACAGGGTTGGAGAGTTTGGTTGTCGTCGTCGGGCGTGGATGGGATCGTGTCGTCCGAGGTTGGGAGCTGCGTAGAGTGGGCCATGTCGCTGTGGATTTGGGCTGTGACCTGTTGGGAGACGGTCATGCTGCCCGGGGGAGAGGTGGCGCGACGTGGTGGTGCTGGTGGTACTGGTGGTGCTGGTTCCTCGGAGGCATCCCCGAAAAGAGGGTGTCGGAGGTTCCAGAGGAGCTGTCCTATGACGGCGGGTGGTAGGTATGAGTAGCGAGTGATTTGGTTGTCGATCCAGCCTTCCTCGAGCATGTCTTTGCCCTGAACGGGGTTATTGAGCTCGTATACTTGTGAGGCGTGGTAGCGCCAGGCCGGCTGGGACGATGACTGCGGAGGAGCTCGCCGCTGTTGCTCGCCGGGTTCGACGGACGCCATGTATCGAAGGAGGTGGTTTTCGAAGAGCCAGAAGCGGACAACTTGAGAGGGGATTTTGAACGACGTGGCGATGGCGATGGAGTGGCCGGTGATGAGAGATTCCAGCGAGGTTGATGAGATGGGGAGGATGATATCGGACCGGGCAGATGGCGGCGGGAGAGACTGCAGCACTGAGGCGGGGACTCGTTGTGATTCCCATGGCTGGCTGGGTTGGGCGTGACTGGAAGGGTGGTGGAGTGGTCTGCGCATGGGCTTGCTGGTCATCGGCCTTGGCCTTGGGCATGTTGAAGTGACATGGGCTTGTGTACTCGATGGAAACCGGGGACCCTGCCTCGAGATTTGGGTCGATGATGGTGGTGGTGGTGAGGCAATTTCGCCCATGACGGCTTGTGTCTCAATGCCAACCGCGTACCCTGTCTCGTGCATATCGACGGCGTTCTCCTCGCCGTCATCATCATCAACATACTCATCTTCGTCAGAGTCGGGAATCTCATACAGCCCCGCCGTGGTTGTCTTCTTCGGAGACGGAGTCTTTTTCCGTTTCGGCGTCTTCACCCCTGTGGGACAACCATGGTCGAGCGCGGTTCTTGGCTTCGGCGGCGTGCCGCGGACTTGACTTTGGCTCTTGCCTGGTGTACTCGATCCTTGTGTCGTATACGAATCCTGTAAGATAAAGGATGGCTGTCGTCCCCCAACTGAGGGAGATGCCGTAACGACATCACTGTCATTTATTTCCAGACGAGGTGGACCCATGGGCGACGAGCGATTCTTCAAAGGAGATTCCTGCACACCAGGGGCCCCGTAACGACCCATCATCCTCTCACTTGGTGACTGTATCCCTCCCGAGGGAATCACGAATCGAATCGTTGTGCTTCGCTTCGCGGGAGTCTGCGGAATCACTGAGCCCTCCCTCGACACATTCGCCCCAGTCGCAGCACCCTTCGCGGAAGCACCCTTCGCGGGGGATGGCAACCTTGGTCTACCTCTCCCAGCGCTGGGACTTCCGGGTTCAGGTTCTCCAAGCCACGACAAGAATCCTTCATCTTGGTCTTCATCATCAGAGTCGGCTACAAAGGACGTTTGATGACCCAAGAACGGCGTAAGCGTCTGTGTATGGAAGTTCGTCGAAGGCGGCACCTGCCCGAGAGTCTTTCGTCGACATTCCTCACCGCCCCCTCCCGTCTTCTTTACCTGATCGCCGTCATCGCCCATGGTTCGTCGTCGTTTCGAGGCCTCCTTGGTCGAGGCCCCCGCGCGCTTTCGTCCCCTCGAAACTAGAAGCTCTCCATCCGCATCCTCTCGCGCCTGTCCAGACTGTCGGACAACTTCTTCCCTGGAAGGGGGCGGCGCGTTCTCTTTGTCACCATCCTCTGAAGGAGCATTGCTCTTGTGTCGGGCGTCATCGTCGCTTTCGCTTATAGCAATCGCGTCGTCGCCGTCATCGTCCCCGTCGCCGTCGCCGTCGAAGCTTGAAACAAAGTCAATTTGCGTCAAGGTTTGCTGCTTCAAGCTCTTGCGTTCGGAAGCTGCCTGTCGGCGGATCTTTTTCTTCCTTGAAGGAAACTGCACTTGCTGAAGGGCTGGTGAGGAGTGATAGACGCGGCTGGGGGCAGGGACGCCCCGGGAACGGGTTTCTGGAGCCATGGCTGTGTTGCCAAACGCGGCGCAGAATCCAGTCACAGTGAAGCTCAAGCTCGAGCTCGAGTTCGAACAAATGCAGTCCGTACGGTGGGGCGAGACGCGTAGAGCTGGTGTAAAGTGGTAAAATGTTGTCGCCTCAGTCAGTCGTGGTGTATGTATGTGGGTCCCCAGGGGTTAAATGGGGTCGCGTGTAAGGGTATGTGGGAAAGGATGATGATATTCTGCTAGTCTGGCCCTCGTAGGGCGCTATCTATACTGCATAATTATGCACGTGATTTGTGACAGGTGCCGCTAATTTAAAGGCAATACCCTTATTATTTATCTGTCTAACTATTAAGCATACTTTTCTTATTATTATTCTATTTTTATTATTACTTTATATTCCTTTTCTAAGTAATTATCCTTAAATCTATCTAAGTAAATATTATTATTTTCACTAATTATCTAACTATTCTATCTTAAAATATAGCTTTTACTATATTTCTCTCTTTATATTAAAGGTTATCTAGGTCTCCTTAGGGGTATAGTAAGTACCTATAGTAAATTAAGTTAATAATGCTATATTTCTATTAATTATCTCTTATCTTTATAACTAGAATATTAACTACCTTATCTAAGCGTTAAGTGTGTTTATATTTATATCTATAATAATATAATTACTTCTCTAGTTATCCTATATTTATTATAGTAGCTTTATGTTTTTATTAATTAACGCTCTTAAGTCTAGTAGTGCTATTATGTTCCTCTTAATTATATTTAATTTATTTATTATTCCTAGGTTTAGAATACCTGCTCTTAACACTAAGAATAGTGCCTCTATATTGCTTCCTAACCCTAGTGGTAGCGTAAAAGACTATGTACTATCTTCTAGGCATGCTATTTCTATCCTAGGCATAGCGTATTATAGTACTATTATGCCCTATGGACAGAGCTTTACATTACATTACATTACATTGTGTAATGTTTGTAATGTAATGTAATTATTACACATTACATTACATTACACATTACATTACATTACATTACACCCCCTTTCACACATTACATTACATTACATGTAATTATTTGTAATTATTTGTAATTATTTTTGATTTTTTAATATTAAGGTTAAATTCCTTTATTATAAGATATATATAGGTTATAAAATACTTTATAATAGCTTATAATAGCTTATAATAACTTATACTAACTTATAATAGTTTAAAATAGCTTATAATAGCTTATATATATGATATATATTACTTATATTACTTATATAACTTAAAATATTATTAGTATTAAGGTTTAATTAAATTTAAATAGTAAATAAATAACTTATATATAAATATAAGTAAGTATAAGAAAATTACTATTAAAAAGTTATACTTAGTATTATTAAGTTTTTAAAATTATTAATAAAATAAAATACTTTTCTTTTTATATTTTTTAATATATTAATAATAGTAATAATAGTAATAATAGTAATAATAGTAATAATAGTAATAATAGTAATAATAGTAATAATAGTAATAATAGTAATAATAGTAATAATAGTAATAATAGTAATAATAGTAATAATAGTAATAATAATAGTAATAATAATAGTAATAATAGTAATAATAGTAATAATAATAGTAATAATAATAGTAATAATAATAGTAATAATAATAGTAATAATAATAGTAATAATAATAGTAATAATAATAGTAATAATAATAGTAATAATAATAGTAATAATAATAGTAATAATAATAGTAAATAAAGGGAAACGTTTATAAATGTTAAAAATATCTATTAAGGGAAAACTAGACTAAACTAGGAAAAAACCCTTATATAGACTTACTTAATCTAAGTTAGAATATATATCTTCTAAGGAAGAGGAACTAGATAAATCCTAGGATTTATCTAATTTCTCTTTATCCTTAGAGGAAGATATAGTATCTGAATCCTCAGATAAAGAGCTATAATAATTATATAGCTCTGAATATTGCTTAATAGCAATATTTTCCTCCTTTTCCCAATTCTTTAGTAAAATTAGTTGCTTAATAGTATAATGCTTTAAGGAGGTTTGGCGCTTAGTAATAATATTACCTCTAGTATTAAAGGTGCTTTCTATTGCACCAGAAGTGGCAGGAATAGCTAGATATCTTCTAGCAAGTATACTTAAAATAGGGAAAGATTTTTGGTTTTCTTCCCACTATTTAAATATATCTTCCTTTATTATAATATTAGTATAGTAATATAATATAATAGGAATAAATATTTACTTACCTTATCCTCTCTAGGGTCTAAGTTAGTAAAAGTAGGGATTTCATTCTTTCGAGTTCTTTGAATAGATTTATCCCTCTCATTAAGGAATAACCCTTTATAAAGGTTAGAAGATTTAGGCTTAGGCCGAGGGTTAGAAAAGGTTCTAGGCTGAATAGGCCCCCAATTTCTACTTGAAATCGGGTATTTTCTGCCTCTGAATTCTCTAAGCCTAGCCCTAGGCCTAAATTAGCCTGATTTTCCTTATAAGTAGGAAGAAGCCTAGTAGTAAAGTTAGTAATAATAATAATAATAATAAACATTATACTTACAGATCATAATCTTTTTCTAGGTTATCGAGTAGCCTTTTTATTGTTTTTGGTTGTAATCTAAGCTTATCTTTTATAGTAATAAGATTAAGCCTAGGGTCTAATAACATAGCACATAAATAAGGCTTATAAAAGTGATAATTATTCCCTATGTCTTGTGGGAAATAATTACCTAGCTTTTCTAGGCTAATATCTATAGAGGCTATAAAGACCTTACTAAAAGGATTATAAACATGTTTCTAGTTAAATAAGTTAGTATAATTTAATTAAAAAAGGTAAAAAGGATATATACCTAACTATTATAAGCCTTTTGGTCCTCTTTAATATTATTAAGATATTTATATATCTTAATAATAAAAAGTAGGACTAGACCTAAAGTATTATACTTCTGGCTTTAAAGTATAATAGTAGGCTCATAGAAAACCTCTAAAATACTGCTTAAGGTAGCTAAATTAGCCTATTCTTGTGTTGTAGGTATTGCATCCTTAAGGGCAGCAATATTAGTTTCCCTATTAAGAAGAATAATAGCTTCTTTAAGCTCTAAAGAAGTATTAATTATCTGATAGGTCGAATTCCACCTAGTTTCATTGCTATAAATATTATAATTAGTTATAACTTATAAGAATAATATAAGAAGAAATAAAGTCTTACCTAAAGGGATTTTTGTAATATTATAATTCTTAGCTAAGTTGCCTTGTTTTTTTGCTTTTCTAAGGCATTTTCACCAAGTTTTATATAAAGCTTGGTTATTCTTAATAAGAATAGCAATCCTTTTAACCTTTCCTAGAATACCTATAACTAATATTAGTATTATAGTAGTAAAAATTATAAAATAATTACTTACCATTAGCTAAGGATTTAAATTGTTGAAAATTAGGATTTCCTTGGATATACGAAGTTTCTTCTGTAGAATAGTGAAGATATTCACTATTCTTAAAGCTTTCTAAGTCTTCCTTAGAAGACATAGATTTAATAAAACTCGTAATAATATCCTTAGCTATAATGTTTAAAACATAAGCTATACATCAGATATTATATGGTTCAATACTAATATTATTATAACTCTTATTAATATAAGAAGTTATAAAAGTATTATTATTAGAACCATTATCCCGAGTAAAACTATATATAATTAGAATTAGAATTATATAAAATTATTATTAAAAGAAATAACTTACCTAAGGATATCCTTAGGCTCTAAGTAATAATCCTTAATAAGATTATTAAAGCATTGGTGAATATAAGCTCCAGTATGTGAATTTGATAAATATTCAAATCCTATAAGTAAATAGTTAGTAAATAGTTAGTAAATAATAAGAATAATAAGACTAATTAAAAGACTTACCAATTAGCTTATACTCAAGCTTAAAATTCGGATTAAGCCAGCTTATAATAACCCCTAGATAAGACTTTGAATTAAACGAAGTCTATATATCTAGTTGAACCGAAATTAAACCTTGATGTTTAATTTGATATTGGATTTGTTGAAGGATTTTTGCTTAGATGAATAATACATAGTATTTATCCTATGTGTTATTGTTTGGTAGCTAAGCAAAGAAGCTAAATTATTATTCCTATATATATAAATTAGCTTAAATAACTAATTATTATAAGAGAATAACTTACCTAGAATAATAATTTAGCAAATTTTTAAAGGATTTGCTATTGATTGTAGTAAAAGAAAGGTTATTTTCTAGTATAAATTTAATAACTAGAATAACTGCTTCTTCAGACGAAAATTCCTCTAAAATAGTGTGATTTCGAGGTCTTTTTGTTGAAAAAAAAGAGGTTAAAGAAGATTAATTTGTAGGGGTTGATACTACTGGAATCTCAGGTACTAAATATAATATTAGTATGAAAAAAATAGAATAAAATAGAATAAAATAGAATAAAATAGAATAAAATAGAATAAAATAGAATAAAATAGAATAAAATAGAATAAAATAGAATAAAATAGAATAAAATAGAATAAAATAGAATAAAATAGAATAAAATAGAATAAAAAACTTACTAGTAATCTTTTCAGTTTGTTTTTCTTCAGATTTAGAAGTAGCAATCTCCGGATACTTAATTCGATAGTGATAAACACTATTAGAAGCTTGGAATCTTTTTGCTTTACTTCTAAAAGTAAAAGTGCAATTAGATTGCGTACAAAAGCATATAATTTCCCTTTCTTTATTATATTTAATATTAGATAACTGATAATTAAATAAATTATGGGTAAAAATATATGCTTTTGAAGAAAACTCGTAATCTTGTTGATTTTCAAGGGTTTTCTTATATAATCCTTGAAGATAACTTGCTTAAGAAGGCTTTGAAGCTAGGCTAGCTTGGCTAGGCCTAGAAGGTAAGCTAGGCCTAGAAGAGCTAGGCCTAGAAGGGCTAGGCATACTAGCATTAGAATCATTATCCGAGGGGCAAAAGAGGAATCCATATTGAAGTATGTTTTTTTCTGATTTTTCTGATTTTCCTGATTTTCTGCTGATTTTTGCTGATTTTTTCGATTTTTGTTAGAGTTTGATTTTGAAAGGTTGAATTTTTCCGATTTTTTCCGACCTTTTTCCGATTTTCCTCAATTTTTTTGGATTTTTTTGGATTTTTCTGATTTTTCTGATTTTTTGTTTTTTTATGTGTTTTTATAAGTTATTTATAAAGCAAAAAGACTATAAAAATAAAGGTAAGCATAATAAGTAGTAAAGTGTGTAGCCTAACTATGTAAGGGTTTTTGTAGTTTTTTTGGATTTACTAAAGTAAAAAGAAAAAGAAAAGAAAGAAAGAAAAGAGAAGGTAAAGGAAAACCCCTCTTTTGAAAATTTTTCGTAAGTGAGTCACAAATGACGTAACATACTAACTATCCAATCAGACTAGTAAGGACCCACAATAAACCCTAATCGTCCAATCAGTCAAGCAAGGACCCACATAAGACCCACTTTTCGGGCCCACTTTTTAATATAGCTTATATTAGTTCTAAATAATAACCTTATTATTTTAAATCTAGTAAATATAGCTTTTTTACTCTTTTTCTAGGAAATTTTACTATAAAATTATTTATTTTATTTTATATAAATTATTTCTTATGTATTTAAGTATTAGATTAAGATAAATTAGGTATTATAAAAGTATTATAAGCTAATTATACTTTAAATTCCTTAGATTACTTAATAAATAAATAAACTAGGATTTCTTTTTATTAAAATATTATTTTAAAAATTAATATATAGTTTTATATTACTTATATTATACTTAAAGGCTTTTATAATAAATAAAGCCTTTAATTTGAATAATATAAATAATATAATATCTTTTATTATATAATTATACTATTTCTTTTTAACTTTTTATTCCTCAATTACCCTTTTTAATTCTATATTTTGTAAAAGAAAAGAAAAAAGAAAAGATATTTAAAAAGAATATATATTAAATCTAAAAAAATAAGTATTATTTTAAATAAAAGTTATAGTAATAATTTTAATTTTAATATATATAAAAGTTTAAATATAGTTTCTTAATATAATTATTTAGATTTATAATATATTATTTTATAATATTTAAAAAAGTATATATAGGGTATTTTTAGTAATAAAAAGTCTTATTTAAAATAATAGAAATTTAATTATTAGAAAATAGACATATAGTTAATATAATATCTTATAATATATAGAAAAATTCAAAGAATCTAATTAACTTTATAAACTTACTATATATACCCTATACTAGAAGATATAACTAATAGTCTAAAAGATAGGAAATTTAGATAATTAATAGTAAATTTAATAAAATACTTATTATAAAAACACTTATATTAATTTAATAGAGAAAAATCTAAAGTATATTATAAGATATTAACATACCCCACTTTTTTTTCTCCTAATATTACATTACACATTACATCCAAACCCCAAATATTACATTACATTACATTACATTACATGCTCTGACTAGAGGGCATTATATCTAACAAAGGATTAGTGTTTATAAGCTAATTCTAGTTAGATATATATTACTTATTATGCGTAAAGCGGAGGCTTTTAATAGTATTTTACCCCTAAACTAATAGGTAAATAAAGAGAATAAACTAAGTGCTTAAATATTACTTATAATGCTTTATTAAAGAAAACTAATAGCTATAGCTAAAGCTACTTCTAATAGCTTAATTCACATGTAATAATACTATTAATAAGATAATAGGTTACTTCTCTAACTATGCCCTTATAGGCTATTTACCTAAGTTTTATCTAGCTCTTAAGGATAAAAGTAAGGAAAGGGAGGTCCTAGAAGCCTATATATATATCTAGAAGCTATATAAGGTTAGGAAGAAACTAGTATATAACTAAGTAAGAGCTACTAAAGTATAGGTAAAGTACTATAACTAATAATACTAGCTATTAACCTTAAAAGAGAAGACTTAGTACTACTATTAGTAAAGAATATTAGACTTAAGGATATAAAATAAAAGCTAAACCTAAGATTTATTAGGCTATTTTAAATACTTAATACTATAGGTAAATAAGCATACTAACTAGTATTACCTAATAAGTATAGTTAACTATATAATATATTTTATATTAGCCTATTAGAGCTATGGAATTACTAGGAAGACACTATAGATAAAGAAATACTAATACTAGACCTTAAAGATAAAGATAATAAATTTAAAGTTAAAGAAGTTAAGGATTATAAAAAGACTTATAAAGGTAATAAATACCTAGTAAAGTAAAAGGGTTAGCTAAGTAAATATAATTAATAGGTAGTAGTAAAAAATATAAAAGGCACTTAATATGTAATTTAGGCTTTTTATTAAATTAAAATAAGGAGAAAGTATAGTAAGATATAAGTAAGTTATAGGTAATAAGGGATAAGGTAATTATAAAAAGGCCTAGCCTTATTAGCTACTATTATACTTTAATTAAAAACCTTATTAAACTATTTACTAAATAATAAAAGAAAAAATCCCTATAAGGAGAGGAGTTTTAAGGGAAACCTTTTTATAGTTACCCCCTTATATATTAAAATAATACTATTATAGAGAAGGTACTTAGTGCCCTTACTCTTATTCTCCTAAACTACTAACTTTATTACCTAGAAAAACTAGTATTTTACTACCCCTAGGGCATAAATCCTAGGTTATAATAGTATAGCTATAAAGTTATTTTTGCCTTCTAGGAATTATAATATATAGTATAATTTAGCTATAAAAAGTTAGTAAATATATAGTAAAGGAGAAGTAATAACTTACTATCCCTAGGATAGGGGTAGGAAATATAGTAACTAAAAGTTACTAGTATAAAATAATATACTAATTATACATAGCTAAAGTAGCTTACCTAGAGAGTAAGTAAAGGTCTAGAGAATATATAGCAAGATATACCTAATAAACCTTAGTAGCCCTAGTTAAACTAAAGAAAATATAATAAGCTATATTAGTATAATTAAACCCTAAGATAAGGTTTAAATAATAAGTACTAAAATAGTAGTAAGTTGCTTTTAAAAACATATAATTATTAGGATTATTAGGGACCTAATTACTTAGGGTATTTATTAAAGTTTTTACCTAATTAAGGATAGTAAGAAAATTAAGGAAATCCCCTTATATAGTTAGTATTACCTAGGGAGATATAGGTAATTAGGGACTAAAAATATAGAGAAAGTAATATACTTACTATCTTATAAGTATTACTATATTTAATATATTAGATATAATATTTTAAATTCTTCCCTTTAATAATAATACTTTATACGCTAGGGAATTAATAGTTAATCTAAGGGATATTAGGCTTAGCTAGAGGATTCTTTTTAAAGTCTATATAACCTATGCGTAAATAATATATATAGCTATATCCCTTTAAATAGATATTAGAGATAGTAATAATACTCTTCTTATCTAATTTTATAGTAAAAATATAAGGAGTAATAAAGGTAGAATTATAATAACTAATAATATAATAGTATTTAGGAAAAGTTTACTATAGATAAAAAAGGGAAAAGTTAGTAATATAATAAGAAGTTATAAGTAAACTTATACTTAAGCACTAAGTGTTATTTATTATTATTTTAATATTATTACTACTTAGCAAATAGCTAGATATTACTTACTAAAGCTATTTAGGAGCCTAGCTAAAAGTAAGGGGGTAATTATAAGGCCTTACTTATAATATCTATACGCTAGCGTACACTAGGTAGGCATACCACGCCCTAGGGCTAGGTTTACGTAACACTAGCAAGCTGCTAGCTATAAGCTAGCAACTCGCATGCATAGCACACTTAGACTTAGCAAGCTTTAGTTAATATACAAGTGCCCCCATACCTCTTGCCTAGCTATCCCTTTGTTCTCACACATAACGCTGCCAAAAACCGTTAATTACGATCACTTATTATAATCTTAGGTATTCCCTAATTAGATATTAATAGTTAATCGTACAACTTTCTTGCATAGATTGCTACTATAATATTGTTTTGATAAGGCTCTAACATTATTTATTTACTAAATTTATTAACAATCACGAGTACTAAATCATTACCCTCTACTAATATAGGTAGAGATAATAGGAAATTAATAGAAATCATATAATATAGTGCTAGTGGTGCTAATAATAGTTATAAATTACTATATTACGGATGTTTTCTTAGTTAATAGATTTAACATAATAGGCATATTCTTAGGTAGTTTTGTAATTTACGTAACCTATAAGGTATATAGAATTATTACATAATCTTGCTTAGTTTTGCGTAACCTATATAATTGCTATTATGTATACTATTATATAAGTCCTTAATAGCGGATTTTAGTACATATAACTACGGTTAGAATCCTAGAGTTGTTTTCTATAATAATCTATCCTACTAGCTAAATAGTAGCTTTGCTTAGTTTTCTATTAATAATTAGGTATTATCTTATAATACTATCTTAACGTGCTTCTACATTAGGTCCTAATTATATCCTAATTATATTAGCTTTTTGAAATTAGGAGATATACTAACTAGTAATACTATTAGTCTTTTTGCTATAGGTATAGTAAATTATAGTATTAGAGCTATTACTAGATTATGTTCTATATGTTACACTACTTAGCAGTTATCTAGTGACTTCTAATGTTCTAGTCTATTATCTAGTATATTCTCTAATTATCTAAGGGTATTATTATTATGTGTTTTCTTCGTTGTTTTTAGTTTGCTTAATACGTCTAGTACTAAATAGTCCTTGCCTAGTTTATGGATTACTTTAACATTAAACTAACTAATATACTTTATTGCTTGTATTAATTTCTTATTTATAGTATGTTTACTAGTTATATTTGTAATGTCTAATTATTAACCTATATTAATAATTAAGTAATAATCCGTAAAACATATTACTAGTGGTATCTAGGTTACTTTAATCTATTATCTAGACTTCTGAAGCATCTATACATAACTATAGACTTTAAGCTCTATTAACTAATATCTTTTTTCTATGTCTAATAGAGTTCTAGATAGAAATGTAATTAGCTAAATTACTATACGAGGGGATATTTAATAATTATCCTATCTATCCTTAGCTTTAGGATTGCTTTATCCCTAATATAATATATTATAACTCTAATGCTAACTCCTAATATATTAAAGTCCACAAATAATTATTAGTTTAGAGAGAATAGTATTAATATAGTGTGTTTTGTTAGTATTACTTTTAAGGTGTTAAATACTTTAATTTCCCTTCTAGAAGGTAATAATATATTAACACTCTTTACCTAATTATGTCTTGCTAGCTTAGACGTTCTTTTCTTTAGGGTTTTATTATCTTTGCTTATTTTAACTACTTAATATACTTATAGTAAGTTTATTTTACATTCTTATAATAGCTTAATAATTAAGGCGTATCCTAGAATATAATATCTTAAGGCTCCTATAAACCCTAATAAATGTTTTAATGCTTATAATGTCTTTAGAAATTTAAGTTACCTAATTACTACTAATTTTTCACTTAGTGTTACTATTCCTAAGGAATTAATAAGTCTCCCTAATACTTTAGCTATTAGGTAACTTATAAATGTTTTCTTTAGCCTAATTAAGATATTATTATTTATTAAACATTAGAAAGTCTGTTACAAATCCGTAATATATTGTTTAAAGCTAATCAAGGTAATAATAATGTTATTACAGTATGCTATTGCTTTAGTACCTTATAATATGTTGTTTATTTGTCTCTGGATATATGTGTTAAATCCTTTATATCCTATAATTAGTATGTTAAATATAAATTACCTATTATATATAATTACTAATAGTGCCTATTATAAATCTAGGTGAACTTTTTACTAATAATAAAACAATATAGCATTAATAACCATGATATATATAGTATTAGCGATTCCTATAATAATCTCTTCCTGTTATCTTATTAGATATGTATCTAATATTATTATTATATTTAAACCTTATATGTTAATAACTATGCGTCCTTTTTGATTATCTCTAGTTCCTATCTATATAATAAACACTAGGAATATAAATAGCACTTGTAATATAGTGCGAAAGACTTTTCCTACTGCTAATAATTCCTTTATTATTTCTAAAATAATAGCTTAATTATCTAGACTTACTAGATATATTTTATATTTCTTTAGAACTAGATCTTGCTAGCCTAGTTTTATTTATAGCCTTATTTACTTCTTCTAGGGAACTATAGCAAAGCCTTTATTACAAAATAAATCCGTAAATTCCCTAATAATTGCTATATTTATTATTCTTCTTCTTTATTCTAGGGATTAAAATAATTAACCTTTGTTTCTATGTGGATTACTATATGTGATTCTATTATAATTTATTCTAGTCTTAATAGTTATTTCTTAACATATAACTTTATTACTATTGCTAGGTCTGCTGCTAATACTTATTCCTTAGAGTTAACTACGTATGCTCTTGTAGCTAGGTTAATAGATTTAAATTTTCCTAATTCTTGCTTTCTAGTAATTATTATAGGTTTATTGCTTATATTACATATTATAATGTGTTATGTGAATCTGTCCGTAACTGCTGCATAAACTTCTAGCTTCTGTAGTTACTTTAGTTTAAATAATACCTTATTATCCTTACTTAATTAATAGTTTATTAGGACTAACGTTATTATATATAGTTAGATTATTACTATGTAAGCTAATTTAACTAGCATGTTAATTCTTAGTTAATTATACTACGCTGCTATAGGAATAGTAATATTACTATTTATCCTAATAATTGCCTTTTCTTTGCTTACTATTATATTAATTTATTACGGTATAATGCAATCTATGCCTAGTAATATGTTCGCTCTTAATGATTTAATAATAAATACCTCCCTAATAAATAATATAATTACGGGTTATTTATTAGGCATACTGCCTAAAAAATTTATAGGTAATAGTATATATTTATTAGTAAAGTAAACGTCCGCTCCTATTCCCTTTACCTTAATAGGTGCTACTCTAGTGTGTATCTTAATATCTAGGTACTATTTAGCTACTTATATAGTATCTACTAATATAATTAAGCATCCTATATTATAGCAAATGTCTGTTTAGCTATCTAGATTATCTAGATCTAGGCAGATCTAGAATTATAGGTATGTCTATAATTAAAACGCATAGCTAATACTTATATCTTATTATATGCTAACTATTAATTAAAAGATTAGTATTTTACTACCTTTCTTTATCTTAACTCTTATTATATTTACTATTTATAGTTCTTTTACTACTAATTTTATTTACATTTGTATATTATTTATTATAATATTTAGATAATTATAATTACTATATATATGTAATACTAGGTAAGAGTCTAAAATTTTATTACAAGCTACCTTACTTCTAATTATACTATTGCGTAGCAAGCCATATGCCTTGCTTAAATAGTTAAAAAGCATATTATTAGATATAAATTAAGTAAAACATATTTAATAAGTACAGACTATGTTATTAATTCTAATAAATTATACTTACTTTGTCTAGTTTTTAGCCTATAGGACTCCTTCCTAATTATCTTAAGGGTATAGTTCCTGCTACTTTACCTCTAGGTATAGTATATACTTATCTATATCCCCCTATTCTAATTATTAGCTATTATTCTCTTAGTCCTTAATACTTACCTAGTCCTATTAATTACTTTATTCTTTATTACCCTACTAGTCTAACTTATTTACCTAGTATATAGCTTAGGGGTGTTATAGTAAGACTACTAGTCTATTTAGTAGTCTTATAGTATTACTAAATAGTGTAGCTCTTTCTATAACTAGCCTATTATTATATTAAGGATTTAGGTATAGCTACTATTAGTTATTATAGTATAGCTAATTACTAAACTATTAGTCCTAATTATTATAGTATAGTCTTTACTAGCCTTACTATTACTATTAAGTAAGGTTATAGTATAGTAAATTACCCTAATAATTATTATTTCTATTACTATTCTAGTAATTATTCTAGTAACCTCTAAATTATAGTCTAGTAATACTATTATATAGCTAGTATTCTCTATATTAGCCTTAAGGATTATTAAATCCTCCGTATATATTTAATCCTTATTAAATGTCTCTAAATTGCTAATTAGCTATCTATTAGTATCTATCTTTTGCCTAACTAGTAATTATTAACTCCCTCTCTCTGATTTGCATTAAAAACTAATTAATTATTATATTAGCTAATAGTAGCGTAATAATTATTTAAATCTCCGAATTAAATGCCTAGTAAACTATTTATAACTATGTAATATTATCTTAATAATATGCTCTTATATCTTATAGTAAATTATAAATAAAGATTATAATGTCTTCTCTATTATAATACTTCTAAAGAGAGTATTATATATTCTTAATCTTATTTAAGGCTATAGACTATAGTTCTTAGAATCTTTTAGTAAGGTATATGTAAATTATTTTTAGTAATACCTCTTAAAGTAGTTTACGCTTTAATAGCGTTAATAAATAACTATGCTAATTAAGAGCTTATCCTTGTAGATATAATATTTACATATCTTTTACTAGTTTCTCTAATTAACTAGCTACTATGTTCTCTAAATGTTATATAAATACTAGCACGTATTTATAAATTATTATAGTGGATTTTGCGTTTACTATAATTCCCTAACCTTTCTTATCTTTAATACCTAGATTAAAAAATCTAATATTTGCTACTCTTAGTAATAATTACACTATAGGTAATGTTTCTACCTATAGACTAGGTAACTATTACTCCTATCCCTACTAGATAAGCTATAGTAATGCATAATTTATATTCGTATTTTCCTAGAATAGATGAATTATTATCTATTTTATGTTAATATTATCTAAGGCTAGCTAGTTTAATAATTAGCCTTAATCTAGTAGTAGCCCCTATCTTACTATCATTAATTATTAGTCTATTATGTTTTAGTCTATCGTGTTCTAACCTTATAGTGCCTAGTTATATAATCTTAACAAGGCCCTAGAATTTGTAGAATACCTTTAGTCTACCTCTAATGCTTAATAGGATAGGAACTTAAATAGGGAATTGTTAAGGGGTGTAATAGGTAGTAACTTATGTATTATAGCCTATAGGGCCGTTCCTTTCTAATTCTAGTGATAACACTACTAATTATTAAACTATAGGTAGTTTTACACATAGGGTCTTGTCTAGCTAAACACTTAGCTTAGAGCTACGCTTAACGTATTTTCCTAGCTAAAAACTACACCTATAATTATCTATCCCTAGGTAGAAGTCCTCTAAATATTCTATAGCTATTATAATAAGATACTCTATTAGTATTATATTAATTAATTCTACTATTACCTTACTCTATATCTATTTAAATTATATTAGTCTAAATCTAGGGCCCTAGGAATTATGCCTATAATAGGCTATTGTCTAAGTTATAGGTTAGGATGGTTCTACTACTACACCTTTTGTTAGACTTGTTAATATTATAATAAGATTAGTTATATCTAGGGGTAAGAATTATTTAGCCTTTTATACCTATTTATTAAGAAATCAATAGAATTTTAACCTTTATTCCGCCTATTTAACTAGGTAGTTAAATGTTTGTTTGTTATTAAATAGTAAGAAATTTATTACTAAATATTATACTAATTCTTTTTAGTTATTTAGGATTATTAGGTTAACTATATTAATATACCTTTAGAGTTATTATCCCTTTATAATTAGTCTCTTATCTAGTGTCTGTTTAGATATTTAAGAATAATTATTTAAATTCTAGTTCTAGTTTTTCTAGTTTTTATAGTTATAGTATATAATTACTACTAAACTATAAGGGTATATAAGAAAGGATAATAATATTCTGCTAGTCTAGCCCTTATGGGGCGCTATCTATACTGCACGATTGTGCACGTGATCTGTGACATCGCGCGTGGGGAAGTCGCGTTGGGCCGAGACGCAACCCTAACCCTGCAAAGTCCGTCCCGTCGTCGTCGTGTTGTCGCATTGTCGCATTGCTTCATCACAGCGTTACACAATCTCATAATCTCACAAGATGCACAAGATTCTTCATTGCTCCACATGGGTACCCCTTCTTTCATGATAATGGTGTACATGCGTGCGTAGACGCGCTCGACATCGGCCCCGTCTCAGGATCGTCATGTCCTCGCATTTGTCGTTATGCAAAGCTCCCAATCAGGATTCGGAAAATCAAAAGCCCCTCCACCAGAATACTAGGATAGGAACTATTTTGCATTCGTCACCATTCTCATCCTTGCGAAGACATGCCCCTGCCATGGCCACTCTTATCGGAACGCCGTCTTCACGTCCGCTCTGGGCCACTCAAACGGTACATCGCCACCGTACACATCTGTGGTGACTTTTCCTATTCTGCTTTCCACATCAACGTAGAACTTCTCGCATTCTGATGTGACCTTGGCTACTAGAGCGCGACTTAGTGCCGGATCATCGGCGTCGCCGAAATGCTTCTCAACACGCTTGCGCAAAGCCTCGATACCTTTGCGAACTTCCTTCGCATCGTAGCTGCTGAGCACCTTGTTGAATATATTCTTGTCGTTGGAAGGTTGGCGTGCTATAGCAGCAGGCGATTTGCCTGTCTGTATTTGAGCCTCAATGTTTTCCAGGTAATCTAGGAGCTTCCCCAGAGGTCGGCGCATAACAGCACTGAGGTACATGCCCATGTGCTCGTGGTACTCCGTGTTGGCCTGATCCTTCCATTCCTCAAGCACTTCCAAGCCACGTGTATCCGTGTCCTCGAGGAAATGATTCATGTTTTCGATGAGGAGGATGTGGAAGTTGAGTGCTTCCTTGTCCTCGGGATCCGCAGTTCCGCTTCCCACACCAACGGCAGGGTGTTCTCGGGCGATGACCATTAGGGAGTCGAACATGCACTTCAAGATGCGGTCGTACTCGCGATCGATCATTCGCCGAAGTGCCAAGTTCGGGTCAAGGCCAGTCACCATGTTTTCGATCGCCGCCATAAACGCCGGGAAGACACGGAAGAAGGAGATGACTCCCTTTCGTTTGTTGATCTTGACCTTGGTCTCTTCGATAGCCTTGATCTGCTCTTCGACAAACTTGCTGAAGCGACCTTCCAACAGGCCATGTAGCTTTTGGAGGAGGCTATTCAAGTAATCTTGGTTGGATTGGCTGATCTCGGACAGCTTTTTTTCCAATACTGCCAGAACACCAACCCCTTGTCTGCAGAAGTTGTCAGCGTTGGAAGAGCCAAGCAACCAACCAGAGAAGAAGAGATCAGAACTTACAAGGAATCTTGCACGGTGACCCACTCCATGAGCCGTTGCAATTCTGATTCAAGAAAGGCAAAGATGACCTCCATTGACCGGGTCACTCGTCGAGCCAAGTCTCGATCCGGCTCCATAAGACGATGACGTTTCAAGTCACCTCCACGGCGATCTCGGGGTGCGCTAACAGCTACGGCATCGGTGAAGTCGCCCTGCTCCAGAGTGGTAGCGTGAAAGAAGTCAATGATGAAGTTTTGTTCCATCTCTACTAGTGGCAAAAGATCATCTAACACGCCAGAAAACACTTCGTAAGGGAAACTCCGACTGTCGGGAGCCGACTTTTCCGCATTGGCCCGATTGCTGTCCGCCAAGGGGGATCGCAGCGCTCTGGCCAAGGTTTGACTTCGCTTCACGGTCATTTTTCGAGCGGCAGTGGCCACGCCCTCTTGCTGCTTCTCTACCTTGAACGAGAAGAGCAGCTCCGCCTCTTCTCCCGTCATCTTTCTGGCATTCTTGCGCCAGATGGCGATGACGTTTTGGAACTGTCCCTTGTACACAGGATGGCTCTTGTCCTGGTAGATCTGGATCAGACGGTTCCAATTCTCCAGATCGACATCGCGAGCGTATAGCATCAGCGGACTATACTTCCACAGCATCTCTCGGCCGGAATCGTAGTGAGAGGCATCCACTTTCTTGGAGAGGGCACCTTCGAGTGACCGCTTCGAGCCAGCATACGACTCATCGAACTGGCGTGCCATAAACTCGATTAGCCTTCTCATAAAATGGGCACTTTCCTGCAGGTACATTTCTTTCTTTTCCTGCACAATACGCATGTTTCCATAATCCGTGTTGAAGGCGGGAGTCTGGTCATTGCCATTTGGTACAGGCTCAACACCGCCCAACGTGGGATCAATCTTGACCATAGCTTTAAACAGAGTAATCAAAGCAGCCTCGACATCCTGCAAACCACGCGAGTCTTCCAAGGGAGCCAGACGAAGAGCTTCGAGGTCGGTGGACGTGATGGCGCATGTCTCCAGTAACGATTCCAATTCCTTCTTCAGCAGCTTCTGATTGGCCGTCTGCACCTGCAGACCTTGACCCTGAGCCTCAATGTATGCGATGTCTTCTGAAAGGGTCTGTGAACCAATTAGACGTCGGCTTCATCAAAAGTTGGAAAATGTAGCTTCACTTACCGAAAGTTCGACTGAATAGAGTGTCAACAGATTATCCAGCTCTTCACACTCTCCCATGGCCAAGTCAATGCCGCGCTTAATAGCAGACACTCGCTCATCCTCTTCTTGAAATCGCGCTAACCAACCGCCGGCTTGCGCCCTATTGATCTCACGCTCCAGATCGACCTTCATTTCTTCTGTGGAGTGAGAACGCATTTCTTGGCCGGGCACCCAACCAAAAAAGTCCAGCCATTTGCCAAACTCCTCGCTCCTCTCATCTAGCAGACTAGCATCTACGCCGAGGTTTTGTAGATACTTGGAATCGTTGCCAGCGACAACTGACCGTCGTGGTGCCGCCTCGGGCGGGTCTTCCTTCTTGGTCTCTTGAGGCTGCAAAGGCTCAACAACAGTAGCTTGGCTAGAGTTCGGAATGGTGAGCGTCACCTCCGGGACTGCTTCTGCAACAGCAGCAGAGGGATCAGCAGCAGGAGGCTCAGCGGAAACAGTCGCCAGCCCTTGTTTTGATGCCTCAGCAGGTGCCTCGACAGGTTTAGGTATTTCAGGCGTCAGCGGACGACGTGGTGCAGGAACAACGCCAGTAATGCCGTCGGGTCCCTCAGTCTTGGTAGTGGTTTGGCGCAAACGATCACCCGCACCACCCGGCCGTGGACGAAAAGCTGTTGCGGCTGATGCTGCTTTCCAGAGAGCGCCAGCAATGTCTCCCTTGGACTTTTTGGACCGGATCATTGGTCCCAGTCCTGGTCGTGTATATTCCTGGGGTTCTGGCGGGGGCTCAATGGCTGAAGCGGCGTCACTTGCAACGCCAACGGCCAAAGACGTACTAGAGTTGTTTGTAGGCTCCAAGATGGACGCTGCTTTGGCGCCGTCAGATACGGACTTGTCCAAAGAGGGCATCACGGGAGTTGTGCTGCTATCTTGCACTGCTCTGGTCAAAGGCGGTGGCTGGCTGGTATCTTTCCTCGGCGACGTCCGATCATTATTTCGACGTGGTGGCGCGACGGGATCTCGGCGTGTTGTTGGACTATTCAGAGGCGGGGGAACAAGATCACGATCTTGAGGGCGTGAAGGATCCATTGGGGGTCGGCGTCTCTCCGGAGGTGGCTTCCCCTCGACTTCGGGAGGACCTTGGCTAGGGATAGAAGGCAGAGGCTCCTGAGGAGGCCCCTGAGGCTCTCGAGCATCGCCAAATCGCCCCAAAGCCCCTGGCCCGTTCATGCCATTGCGAGAACGAGGAGGTTGGCTAGATGTATCGTCGGTCCTCGTAGTTGTGGCGGTGGCAAACGAATTGGCTACAGAGTCCTGACTCCGGTTGGTTTGGTTCGTCCATCTCGGACCCATGCGGTCTCTTGATATGTTCGAGTCGAAGCTGGCGGAAGGCGAGTTGATGCCGTTGAGTGGCGGTCGCATGCCAGCTGGGATTTTCTGGAAGTGCGTGGGATCGGGGGTGCTTGAATTCGAAGATGCTGGCGGAATCAGTGGAACAGGCGGAACACTGGACGCCGAGTTGCCAGAAGCGACACTCTGTTGACTAGTGGTGGGCTCAAGAGGGTGAGGCCTTGATGGAGGAGGAGCACCAGATCCGGGTCCAGGTCCGGGCCCGGGTCGTCTGCCTGCCCCGAGGACTTGGTCTAATTCCTTGTGGTCGAAACCTCCCAACTCGGGAACTTTGCCGCCGGTGTACTTGCCATAGATTTTGATCAAGCTGGCGATGAAGAACTTTTTCTCCTTGTCGGTCTGAGCCTGCCAGAAGTACGGCTTGCCGAGGGTGACCAGAAAGCCAGTGTCACCACCCCATTCGCGATTATTTGCGCTGACTTGCGGTCCAGTGTAGGATTCGATATGACTGAGGTCATCGAGGTTCCAGGTCTTGCCAATGGAAAAGGTTCCATTCAAGTTCTCTTTGGACTTGTGCATACGAACACGACCAGACTTTCGTACTGCAACGATGATGACTCGTGGTTTTTCGGCCTCTGGGCTTCGAGCTTGCGGCGGCGGCGGACTTGACGGATGTGAGGAGTATTCGACGATCCGAATGTGCGTAATATAGGTTTCCAGAACTACACAGTTGAATACATCGAGTCAGTGGGGTTTTCAGTCTTCTGGAAATTTGCAGTCTGTAATCAACGTCCCGTTGAGGATTTATTTGAGGGCCATGGTCATAAGAAAGCTTGCATGTCGTGTCCACCATAGCATTTACTGTCCAGCCCAGCAGCCAAGGAGCCTCTCAAGGAGCATTGGGGGGCCAGGCTGCACCTGGGTCGGAAGTCAACTTACGCGACCCGTCTGTATCCCTTTTGCCGAAGCAACTTTCCATTATGCGGCGCTTCTCATCTTCGAACCGCTCTGCCCTCGAGGCGGCGGCGGCAGCGGCGGCGCTGCCTGGCCCAGCCCCATTTGCGCGGTCCATCAGTTGCGCGCGTCAAGTCGGATCATGAAGGAGAGTGGGAGTAATCGACAGGGCAGCAGGGCATGGTCGAAGCAACGCAGGCGGCGGGAGGAGGGGCGCATGCGCCGATGGCGAGGAGCTGCAGCCGTACGACGGGCTCGTCGAGGTATCGATGTGACGCTGGGGTAAGTTGTTTTCGACGTTGTCGTCGTGATGGTGGTGGTGAACCGGGTCTCGAGACTCAAGAGAGGGTGAAGGTTAGAACCGCCAATGAGTGGACCTTCTTACCGATGGCTGGTGGTGGCATGAGAGCTCATGGTTGGCCCAAGCTTTGTCCGAGACCCACCCAACCTCCTCAGCCCACCAGCTTCGTCACTATTAATACGGATTACAACACATCAGACAATCAAACTGGTGGACTAGAAAAAAGTCGACGGTTCGCTCTTCTTTTCGATTCACACATATCTGAACGTCGTTTTCCATTGTGCACAATCTAGAACTCAGATGTCCTGTTACACGCCATATTCCGTATGACTCAGCTGACCGATGGCAGCCACTGATTTACCCCGGATGAATGACAGTCTGTGTGATCAGTCAGATGCATTTTGTTCACCATCATCGGGTGACGCGGCAATAACGGAACTGGTCTGGTTTGTCCATTCCGGTTGCCGCGCCCGGCCGGTAACACTGCAGCCCCCCCCGCAACCCGTCATCAAACCCCCGAGACGAGAAGCACTGTCTGTTGTACTCCGTACCAGACCTCTCAGATGTCCATCCGAGGCACAGCCAACCAATGGCTCCTCCACATCGTCATCAACATCCATCTTCTCGCCCTCCACGTGCCGCATGCCACTCTACACTCTCAACATCAACATCAACATCCCCAACACCCCAAACTTGAGAAAGAGCGCAGTTACATCTCCTCACTTCTAAGCCGCCATGGTGGCTCCTGTTCGAGTAATTCCCAATGTAAGATAGCCTTGCATGACACTCATCCAGGTCTATCCAGGTCTATTCTGGAGAAGCAGCACTTTGCTTACCATCAAACCCGTACAGGCTGCCAAGCGGGCTTCAAGCTTGCTTCGCACCATTCAGTATACGCACCCGCCTTCATGCCCGTGTCATTCAAACCCAGGCTATCACAAGACGCCTCCCTCCATTGTGCCCCGGGTTCGAGAAGCAGGTCGTCGGAGATATGCCACTCCCACATCCATGAACCAGGAGCTCAAGGAGTATGCCTTTGAGATGGCCGCCTCCTCCATTCGCTTTGGCCCTGGCGTCACGCAAGAAGTCGGCATGGACTTCAGGAACCTGGGAGCCAAGAGGGTTGCGGTGGTGACCGATGCTACCGTGGATAAGCTGGATGCCATGAGACAGGTGAGAGAGGGCCTCACGAGGGAAGGCATCAGCTTCGAAGTCTTTTCGAACGTGAGGGTGGAGCCCAAAGACAGCTCGTAATGAACTTCTTGCCAGTCCCATCTCATGGAATTGGACATCACTAACTTGGTTGCCTAGAATCAAAGAGGCCATCGACTGGGTACGCCCCTACCAGCCAGATGCATTCCTTGCTGTTGGCGGCGGTTCTGTCATGGACACGGCCAAGCTCATGAACCTCTACCTGAATTATCCCGAAGCTGACTTGCTGGACTTTGTTAACGCACCTATTGGCAAGGGACGCCCCATTGACAAGCCACTCAGTCCTCTTATTGCAGTCCCTACGACAGCGGGAACTGGAAGTGAGACTACGGGCACCGCCATTTTTGATCTCGTATCGAAACGAGCCAAGTGCGGCGTAGCCCATCGGAATTTGAAGCCTACTCTGGGAATATGTGATCCTCTTAATACCCGGACCATGCCTGCTGCCGTCAAGGCCAGCTCCGGTCTCGACGTGCTGTGCCATTCACTCGAGTCATGGACCGCCATTCCCTATTATGAGCGTGCTCCTCGCCCCCCTAACCCCATCATGAGACCTGCTTACCAGGGTGCCAATCCCATCTCGGACGTGTTCTCTTTCCATGCACTCCGTCGTACCGTCAAATATCTTCCACGTGCTGTAAAGGATCCCGATGACTTCGAGGCGCAGAGTGAGATGCTTCTCGCCGCTACTTTGGCTGGTGTTGGCTTTGGAAATGCAGGCGTTCACTTGTGTCATGGTACGTAACTTTTCTTCTTCTTTTGCGACCGCATTCCATATTTGATGCTGATCAATGTTTGATTTCATAGGCATGTCGTATCCCATTTCAGGACAGAACCCTGGCTATAAGCACGCTGGCTACGATGTTCCGGCGCCCTTGATTCCTCACGGTGTCTCCGTCGCCGTCTCGGCCCCAGCCGTGTTCCGCTTTACCGCTGCTTCTAATCCCCGAAGACATCTCGAAGCTGCAGAGGCATTTGGCGTCGATATTTCCAACGTGAAAGAGGAGAGCGCCGGTGAAGTTCTCGCTGAGGCGCTGTCCAAGTTCCTCGCCGACCTTGGTGACCAGCCTGCGGGACTGAAGGATCTTGGGTTCGGAAGCAATCATATTGATGCTCTAGTTGAAGGCACAATCCCTCAGGCTCGTGTTCTTGTTTTGGCACCCGGGTTGGACACAGAGCTTCAGACTGAGAAAGAACAGCTCCGAAGACTCTTCGAGGATGCCATGACCCACTGATTATATCACCATCAATTTAGGTTGGTGCTTATTCATCATCGCTTGTGTATGTACGTAAAATTGAAAAAAGAATATCGCTTGACGGAACCACTTCTCGCTGTTGAAACATCACTTAAATTTCTCAGGGTTGCTGGGAATCATCTTCTTCAAGACGGCAATCTGTTTGACCAAACCCAATTTCCGCATGTCTGTAACACCACGTTGATCCTGTCGACGCAGTCCGTCGGAGTAAAGAACTGTGCGATCTGGAATTTCCTCACCAGGTGAAACGATCGATTTGTGCGAGATTGTACAGTGTCTTCCAATCTTGGCCCCGCTACCAATTCTACATCCTACTTGTAAAGTTGTGCCCTCGCCAATTTCGGTATCACCGGCCTCGATTGTGGTACCGACCTCGACAACGACGTAGTCACCGACTACGACACCACCTGTCTTGGCCGTGTCGAAACTGGCAGGGCGAGCTCCGATATGGGTTCGTTCATGTATGATGCATCGTCTTCCGATGAGGATACTACCAGCATTTGACTCGAAACGGGCCCGTGGGTGGACAACGGTCTCTGACTGCATCGTTATAGAATGCGTGCCTTGAAGAATGGCATTATCGGATATGGTGAGAGAAGACGAGAAGTTGACGGGTGGCTTTGGACCGCTGGGGTCGATCGCAGGAAGGATGGAATGCCGCTTGTTCGACATTGTAAAAGAGTTACGGCTGAGAGAGCACACCGGGGCTTATTTTATGGCGTTTCCTCTCTCTATTCACCACAGAAAAGTAAAGCTCGTCGAAATTTGTTGCTGTCGTGACACGCTGACGCATCACCACGTTGAGGCACGTTTGTCCATGAAGCTCTCCCAAATTCATTTGAGCCAAAATGGGTTAGCGCGCAGCAGCTACGGACGACACAAGCGTTGAACATGGATGATGCGAAGTACTTTCACTCGCGGGTGGCTCGCGGCCATTGCAGGGGTAGTGCCTAGCGAGGCAGATAATGCACCCACACCAAGCATTGACCAACCACAACACCCGCAATTCTGACGCTGACATTGGATAAATCTCGCCACCAAGCACCGCACAGCACATTCGCGACAACTCCACGACCTCACCATTATTCCCGATTAGCCGCCCAACCGGACAACGACGCAATGCTGTCCTCGAAAGCGGCGCCTAAAAAGGCTGTGAGCCTCTCACGGACTGCTGTGAGGGGCCTGGCTACCGTACAGGATGGCACGCCCAAGCGGACGTACGGAGGTCTGAAGGACCAAGATCGTATTTTCCAGAATCTCTACGGCCGATTTCCTGCCGACCTCAAGAGCGCGAAAAAGATGGGCGACTGGCACAAGACCAAGGAAATCATACTCAAGGGCCACGATTGGATCATCAACGAGGTCAAGACCTCTGGTTTACGAGGACGTGGCGGTGCTGGCTTCCCGTCGGGACTCAAATGGGTGCGTTCATTTGACTGCTCTTCATTCGTAACATGATACACAGTGAATCACTCTAACCTGAACGGCCCTCTTCAACACAGTCTTTCATGAACTTCAAGGACTGGGACAAGGATACCAAGCCCCGATACCTTGTCGTGAATGCCGACGAAGGTGAACCTGGAACCTGCAAGGACCGCGAGATTATGCGAAAGGATCCCCACAAGCTCATCGAAGGCTGCCTCGTTGCCGGTCGAGCCATGAATGCGACCGCTGCCTACATTTATATCCGTGGCGAATTCGTCTACGAAGCTGCTGTGCTGCAAAACGCCATCAACGAAGCTTACAAGGATGGCTTAATCGGCAAGAACGCCTGCGGCTCCGGATACGACTTCGACGTCTTCATTCACCGTGGTGCCGGTGCCTACGTCTGCGGTGAAGAGACCTCTCTGATCGAGTCTCTGGAGGGCAAAGCCGGCAAACCCCGTCTCAAGCCCCCGTTCCCCGCCGCTGTCGGTCTGTTCGGTTGCCCCTCGACCGTGGCCAATGTCGAGACCATCGCCGTCGCGCCCACTATCTGTCGCCGTGGAGGAAGCTGGTTCGCTGGTTTTGGCCGTGAGCGAAACCAGGGCACTAAGCTCTTCTGTATCTCTGGTCATGTCAACAACCCTTGCACCGTCGAAGAGGAGATGTCGATCCCTCTACGTGAACTTATCGACAAGCACTGTGGCGGCGTTCGTGGTGGTTGGGACAACTTGCTGGCCATCATTCCCGGTGGCTCATCCACCCCCATCCTCCCCAAGACGGTATGCGATGACCAGCTGATGGACTTTGATGCCCTCAAGGACAGCCAGTCTGGTCTCGGAACCGCTGCAGTCATTGTCATGGACAAGAGCGCCGATGTTGTCCGTGCCATTTCCCGACTCAGCCATTTCTACCGGCACGAGAGCTGCGGCCAGTGCACCCCCTGCCGAGAGGGTAGCAAATGGACTGAGCAGATCATGTCTCGGTTCGAGCGCGGTCAGGGACGGGAGAGAGAAATTGACATGCTTCAAGAGTTGACGAAGCAGGTGGAGGGACACACTATTTGCGGTATGTATCCGTGGCGCGAGTACCGCACGAAAATGAGCTCCGACGCTAACCCGATGTGTTTTAGCTTTGGGCGAAGCCTTTGCCTGGCCCATCCAGGGCCTCATCCGCCACTTCCGACCCGAGTTGGAGGCTAGAATGCAGAAGTTTGCGCAGGAGAACGGTGGTCCAGCCCTGGCCGGTGGATGGGACGCCAACACGAAATCACTCGGGAAGCTTGTTTCCCCTGGCCAGTAATTTTTTTTTCGGAAGGTGTATGTTCCCGTCAACTTTGTGGCTGGTAGCTCCATATCCACATTCCGCATGCCTGCAAATCTGTCGGCTGCTGTAGTTGTATTTACTATGTTCTAACTGCGATTTTCTTTGTTGTAAGATGATGGTGTCTTTGCAATCTGTGATTAGGTCGTGTCTGGAAAGAAACAGGCAGAACCTGTCTATTAAGATTGGCGTTTAAACTTTGAATTAATTGAATGAAATTCGGCACAACCACGACCATGTTCTCTGGTCTTCAATGGTAATTGTGTTGTGGAGAATGACTAGTCCTGGCCCGGTGCAAAAGTTCGTCCCATGTCCAAAATGTCTCGGGTCCTCCTCCTCGCCCCCGATATCTGAGGGGAAGACGGATTTGGACCTCGTTGGTTCTGTCCTTTTCTCACACCCACATTCGTATACTTCACAATGAGCGAATCCAGCGTCTCGATCCAGCTGCATGACGGCGGCACCATCTCCGCCCTTCAGAGAGACGGCATCATCACTGCCCGGGGCGTTCCCTACGCCTCGGCGAACCGCTTCTAACCGCCTCGTCCCCGTGAGAAATGGGAGGGTGTCCTGGACTGCACTCGGCCTGGGCCAATATGCCCGCAGCCCAAGTCGCGTCTGGACGCACTCAACGGGACCGTCGCCAGGGGCCGCGCCATGTCAGAGGACTGCCTGCGCGTGAGCGTCTTCGCACCTGCGCCCATCAGGACCGACGAGTTGCTGCCTACGATGGTCTGGATCCACGGAGGGAACTACACAACCGGGGCGGGCGACCTGGACTGCTATTCCGGGGCCGGGCTGGCAGCCAAGGGGGTCGTGGTCATCAACATTACGTACCGGCTGGGCATCCTGGGGTACCAGCCGATCAAGGGACGCGTCCCAGCCAACCTCGGCCTGATGGACCAGATTGCCGCGCTGAGATGGGTTCAGGACAATGCGCGCTTCTTCGGCGGCGACGCCGGCAGGGTCTGTCTTTTCGGACAGTCGGCGGGAGGTGATTCCGTCTACACGCTCCTGGGAGCCAACGGGACAGAAGGCTTGTTCCACAGAGCAATAATACAGAGCGCGCCGCTGGGTGTCCGGCTCACGGAGAGACAAGAGATGCTGGCTGCCCTCGAGTCTGCGGCCGATGAACTCGTGCCGCGAGACCACGCTGACGTACCCGTCGAGCATCTATTCGCTATACAGGATACCATCGTCGCCAAGTCATTTGGCTACGCCGCTGCCGGCATGGTCTTTGCGCCTCGGCCAAACCACGACCCCTTGCCGGACGAGGCGACGTTTCTGAAACAACTCGACTGTGCGATTCGCCGGGTCCCCATCTTCATAGGCTACACACGGGACGAAGGAACGGGGTTTGTCCCCCTCTTCAACCATATCGACACGTCAAAGAGACCGCATTTCGAGGGGCCACTGCCAGAGTTCATCAGCAAGGCGTGGTTCCAGGACCAGGCGAAGCAGCTTTACCGGCAGATCCGGCAGTCGGGGCCGCGGGAAGAGCCGTGGTTCTACGTCTTCGAGATCAGTCCCAGCCAGAGTCCCTGGGGCGCGGCGCACACGGTAGACTTGCCGTTTGTACTGGGGGACTGGGAGGCATGGAAGCAGGCGCCGATGTTGCACGGCGAGGGCATGGAAGAGATGGTGCAGAGCGTGGGCGATGAGGTGAAGAAGTTGTGGGTTGCGTTTGCTAAGGGGGAGGACGTAGGAAGGAGGGAATTCGTGATTGACGACAAGTTCGAGGTGGATCGGAAGTCGGGTTCGTAGAATATGTATGTAGTTAACGGCGTTGGCCACGTTGAGCTGTAATTGGGTGAGCGATTTTGGTGGAGATCTCGCTATACCGTTTCAGGAAGCGCTGAGTCCAGCGTTGACCAATGATCTCGTCCTGAGACCTCCTTTCATGCAAGACTCTTGTTGCAAACTCCAACTTCTTCATCTACAACGGCAAGGTTGGCCCAATAAGGCCAGTTCTCTGCACAATTGCGTGCGGACCAACTTGCCAAGTCCCCGGATTCATCCTGCATCTGCTGGTCTCGCCGAAACCGGCTCTTCCAAGAGGCATCTTCCAACTAGGGACACGGCAGCCATGGCAGGATTCTTTGAGCAGTTCGTCGCCTTTGGCACCGACAGTGGTACGTCTGTATGTTGTTTGTCACATCTCATCACAAACAAACCCGCGTGAAACCGAAACCGCAAGAATTCTTTCGCACAGAGACAAGAAAAACACAACTTTCGAATGGCAACATGATGTCCGCGGTCCGCGGGCGGACGCAAAGGACAGCCACCCACACATGTCATCTTGCACAACAACACAAGAAAAAAACCCACAACGAGCAAAGTTTCATGAACTAATAACATATCCCGGATGCACAGTCGGACTAGAGCGCCTCTTGCGCCTCGTCCAATCCCTCTTTGCCATACTCACCTTCTATCCAGCCCTCATGCCCACGGTGCTCCCCGGCATGACCAAGGCCGCCCTCCAGACCAGCGAGCTGGCCATGCGCGAGCTCTCCAGCCACGTCAACCTCACGCGTCGCGCCATCCGCCTCTTCTGGTGCCTCGTCAGCTTCCAGTCCAGCTTCGCCGCCTACGCCGCTCCCGAGAAGAGCCTCGAGGCATGGCTGTCCATCATGGCGGACACCTTCTTCGGCCTCTTCGGCCTCGTGGAGTCGGCCACGCTGCCCGACCTGCTGCACGCCGAGCACTTTTCTCTCTTTGGCTACGCAGAGGCCGTGAGGCTGGACGGCCAGGCCCAGGGTTTTTGGCTCGCGGCGCTGTCCTGCGCCATCCTGAGTTCCGGCGCCAAGGTGTTTCGGGCCTTTGCGCATCGCGCTGTTCCCGAGGCGGGTGCGTTTGCCGTCGCTTATGGCGAGAAGGCGGGAGACACTGCTGAGAAGCGGAAACGGGAAAGGGAGGCGCTGGAGAAGGAGCGCCGTCGCAAGATGGCCCGTCTGACGAGGAAACTCGCTGCTGAGCTTCTGGACATTGTGATTCCGGCTTGGAGTACGGGCTTGGCGGACATTGAGTTGGGTACTGTGGCTGTTGCCATGTTTTTCAGCACCATTCTGACGGGGTATACTGTTTGGGAGAGGTGCGGGCTGGCTATTGATAGTAAGCGTGCCAAGGTATAGTGGTGTTGTCGTGTAGATGGGCATCCGATGAGAATGATGGATGATGCTGGGACTCGAATCATGTTTTGCACAGACTTGTGTTAAAAACCGCGCGCATGGCATTTGGGCATAAGCTCACGTGCGTATATCTGCGGCGTAGAGCATGCCGAAAATATGCAGCTATTCTACATGTTTACATGTTTTACTCATGCCAACTCAACAACATTTTGCAGTCAAACCTCATGAGTCATGATGCATCAGCACCTTGCATGATTCTACACCACCTTCGTCCCGTGACAACAAACTTGCCCGTTTCAACCGTCATTTTCCAGCCGTCTTGGAGCAGAGCTGCAGCAACAGCCTGCCTCAGATGCGACACGCCGCCAGCACTATGACGGCCCAGCCCGGTGATGACGGTGAATCCGCCCTGCTCTCGCACCCTTTTCGCTCTCATTTCGCCCAGCCCCTGCCACCAGTCTTGCACTTTTTGGCGGGCGATGCGTACGCCGTCGTGGACCAAGACGCCGTGTAGGTCGATGGAGGCAGGTGTACTTTTCTGGCCCACGAGAAGATCGGCAACCGTCGAGGTGGCACTTTGGGCAAACATGGCCTGCTCCCGCGCTCTGTCTGTGTAGTAGCCCGCGGCTTGTCGGTACAATGAGCTAGATGCCCCTCGGCGATGGAGCTGAGCCGCCGAGGCAGCGGCATCGCGACGCGCTTGGTGGAATGCATTTGCGCGGTTCATGGCCTCCTCCACGCTCTTGATGCTTGACAGTGCTGTTTTGCCGGCCAAGCTTGTTTGCGATGGCTTGAGCCCTGGAGACGAAACCCCGCCTTCTATTTCGTCTTGGGGCAGCGGTGTCAGACGGTAGGCGAGATCTATTTTCTTCCCTTTGGATCGTTTTGAAAAATGTCGGTTCAGAAGTGCCGCAATGTCTTCGGCAAACTGAGGAATAGCCCCAGATACATGGACTATGGTTGGCATGAGCTGGGTGGGAACATGGCGAAATTGCTTCACTAAAGCTTCGGATGCCTCTTTGCCGCTTTTGTTCTGGGTCTTGATGCCGTGGGAGATGTACTGGTTCAACAGCTCTACCACCGTGGCCCCCTTGGAGCCTTGGCATTTGTGGTAGATGGGCGCCACTTCATCTGATCGTATGCCGAATCTTTCTGCGATGTATTCCACATCATCTTGGCCTGGGCAGTGTCAGTTCGCAATCGTTGCAGGAAGGGATGAGTGGGCGGTTGCATAGGTGGGAAGGTCATACCGTTCCCTTCTAATGAGATGCGAGGTGATGAGATGCCATCGCTCGATAGATCCAGATCGGACGAAATGACTCTCTTTCCATTCTTCTTCTTCTTCTGCTTCCTTTTGTTGGGTTTGGTGGCGGAGTCGGCAACGAAAAATCCATCTACCCCTTTCATCTGCTGGCCAGTCGACTGCAGATACTGGATGTTGAGCAAGTCATCCAGTGCGACCTGAAAGTCTCCATCCGCCTTTTTGAGCGCATACTCGATATCGTAGGGCTTGAGTTCAGCGAACATGTTTTGCAGCACGAGGACTTTATCCTCTTGGCTGTCCTTGTTAAAAGATGTCAAGCGGGGAACGCGGCCAGGAGAGTCGGGCACACATGATGATGTGTCGGTGCTTGACTTATCCGTTGCGTAAGCCAGTGATGTGGAGTGGCTAGTACTTGTCGTGAACGTTTCTGCAAGTTCAGGAGGCGGGCTTCGGTGGTCTTCCTCCTCGGCAGCTTGAAGAATGCCGCTGGGATTGAATCCGGATGCCTCCTCTGAAGGAACGCTCTGCGCCAGGCCCTCTAGCGTTGATCGCGCTTCCTTGTACGCGCAGGGATCGTGTAGATTGAAGTCTCCAGCTATGGCGACAATGAGAGCCTTATCCAAGAGAGTATAAAACGAGTCCTGGGGGAATTATTAGTGTTAAGCAACCAACGAAATACGCAGCATTACGGAATACGGATCACCTACTTACCACCAATTCTTGCAGGGGCTCAACCTCGTTTCCACCCGTCATGCTCTGTGCTGTCGCAGACATGTAACTTTTAGTGAGCGTCAAGCAAGCAATATATTTGAACGAGGAGTATAGTATCAGCTGTCATTATCCAGAGGTGAAGGGGTGGAAGATATAATGCTGTCTGCTAGAGCAAGTCACATGATGCAAGCAAACATGCCGTCGTTGCTCAGGAGACGATTGAGACGATTGAAGCCGCGTTTGTGTGAGAAGTGCAGTGTTTGTTGGTCATGGCGGCTAGATGCATAGACACGGGTTTGGTGTGTGAAAATGTTGATGAGCAAGGCTGATTCATCATTGTGTGTGCGCATCACAGACTGGGAGTTGATTTCTGCTGCCAAACTATGTCCAAAAAACAACAATCACGTGTGTGCGATAAGGGCTCCTTGAGTTAATTCTGGTAGAGCAAGTCAATTAGTGAAGGGTGCAAGATCAACATGCGTATGCTTGTGCGTATGCTTGTGCTTGTGCTTGTGCTTGTGCTTGTGCTTGTGCTTATGCTTTTGATTTGAATTAATTTGTGCAAGGAAGCCCATGTTGATGAGCGCGTTTACATTGATGGGAATTCCGTCATGAAAATGTGACCATGACTTACTACGACTGACTACGACTGACTACGACTATCAGTTGGGGGGAAGGTGCTAACGCTACCAACTTGGAAGTTGCTTGTTTGGTTGATGGCGTCCATGTGCACTGCATGCGTCATGAGACATTGGCTGCTGCGGGGAGCCGGCCGGGGAGTGCTGGGCACCGGGGAACAAACGAACAAGCAGCACTGCGCCTGCCTAGTGCCTATGTATGTACAGGGTCGGTTTTTGTGGTTATCCAGACTTTCGCCCCCCCACTGTACATAGTTGCTACCCACTGCTTCGCTTCATCCCTGTCTCTGTCGACTCCGAGTCTGCACGGAACCGGCAACAGCGCCTGCACAGCCAAGACGCCTCGACGCCTCACCCGACTCTTGCATCTTGTCTCTTCCTCATCTTCCCCAGACAACACCCCAGACAGCATCTGTTGGGCTCTCGACAATCTTTCCTCATTCACTGTCCGACATTCTCCTCGTCGCAAACCAACCCTCTCGCATAATACTGCCCCTTTGCTCTATTCTGTGTGACTGTACGGAGTGGTGCACCTTCATCCCCGTCTGACGGTTTCGGTACGTACCTGCCCAAGCATCTCCGCTGCGGCAGAGACGGCCCGCCCAGCAACCCGAGATGCGTCACCACGTCGCAACTCTTCTCGGCGTCGCGTCAGTTCTACATACTACCATTGCGGACGGTGCGCCTTATACCGCCCATCACGAAGCCGGCCGCTGCGCTTTTCGCGGCCAATGTGGCAAACAGAGCTTCTTTGGCAAGCAGCTTCCTTGCGTCGACAATGACTTGGCCCGAGATCCCGAAGCTGAGCTGCGGCAGGAACTTGTTGATCTCTGCGGAGCAGAATGGAGCGATGGCCCAGTTTGCTGCACTTTGGACCAGGTATGATCAACTGTTACTGCCAAAATGGTTCGTTTCATACAAGAATAAGTACTCACTGGCTTCGCCCTTAGGTCCGGTCTCTCAAATCCGAGCTTGGAACTCCCAATACCCTAGTCGGGTCCTGCCCTGCCTGCAAATTCAACTTCTTCAACACATTCTGCAAGTTTACATGCTCTCCCGACCAGTCACTGTTTGTCAACGTTACGCAAGCTGCCCCCAAAAATGGCAAGCTACTGGTCACGGAGCTGGATCAGCTTATATCTGAGAAATATGGCTCCGGTTTCTACGACAGCTGTAAAGAAGTCAAATTTGGGGGTGCGAATAGCAGAGCAATGGATCTCATCGGAGGCGGCGCCAAAAACTATCACGACATGCTCAAATTCTTGGGAGACAAGAAACCGCTGGTCGGCTCGCCTTTCCAGATCAACTACCCCGAATCCTACGAGGACCCCAGCATGAGACCGTTGGATATGACGCCCAAGAAGTGCAACGACGAGGACCCCAACTACCGATGCGTCTGCGTGGATTGCCCCGACGTGTGCCCTAAGCTTCCTGCTGTGAAGGAGTCTGGTTCTTGTCACGTCGGTGCACTTCCATGCTTGTCCTTCGCGTCCATATTCGCGTACTCTATGCTTCTCTTTGCCTTCGCCACCTCCATCTTCGGTCATGCAGCGTGGCAGCGATATTCTCAGCATCGGGTTGAGCGAACAAGGCTGCTTCACGAATCTTCGCACAGCGATGATGAGGACGAAGGCGGTCCTGTACTAACACAAGCCATGCGAGATCGACCGACCAAACGATACTGGATCAACGATCGATGCGACGACTTGTTTTATCGCCTTGGCCATGCCTCTTCCCGCTTCCCGGGCCTCACTATTGGTGCCAGTCTAGTCATTGTAGCCATTCTGAGCGCCGGATGGTTCAGATTCGACTTGGAGAAAGACCCCGCGCGCCTGTGGGTGAGTCCATCATCGGCCGCTGCGCAAGAAAAGGCCTACTTCGACTCCCACTTTGGAGCCTTCTACCGTGCGGAAAAGATTTTCCTCGTCAATGACACTTTGCCAAGTGGACCAGGCCCGGTGCTCAGCTATGATACCCTCAAGTGGTGGGCGGATATTGAGAAGAGTATCGAGTCACTGGAAAGCGAAACCTATGGCGAGTATCTGAGCGACCTGTGCTTCAAGCCCATGGGCGATGCGTGTGTTGTTCAGTCGGTGACAGGCTACTGGTTTGCCAAGGGTGGTGAGATCAATCCCAAAACATGGAAGGACGACCTTAGAAAGTGCGCCAATTCACCCGTCGACTGTCGGCCCGAGTTTGGTCAACCCATTGATCCTAGCATGATCTTGGGAGGCTACGGCGACGATGTTGCGAACGCACAGGCTCTCACTGTCACCTGGGCCGTCGAGAATCCACCTGAAGGCAGCGACGCTCGTGGCAGAGTCATCGACTGGGAGAACAAACTTCGAGATCATTTGCTGGAGGTACAAGACCAGGCCAGACAGAGAGGTCTTCGGCTCTCGTTCAACACAGAGATCAGCTTGGAGCAGGAGCTGAACAAGTCAACCAATACAGACGCCAAGATTGTGGTCATCAGCTACATCGTCATGTTCATCTATGCATGCATGGCTCTGGGGGCGCCTTTCAAACACATGTTTCGGAACCCGGCGCTCCTTCTCATCGAATCCAAAGTCTCACTCGGCCTGCTGGGTATTCTGATCGTGCTCATGTCGATCGCGGCATCCATTGGCTTCTTTTCCTGGGTGGGTCTCAAGGCGACCTTGATCATCGTGGAAGTGATACCCTTCATTGTCTTGGCCGTGGGAGTCGACAACATCTTTCTGATTGTTCACGAATTCGAGAGAGTCAACTTGAGCTGCCCTGACGAGATGGTGGAGGAGCGTGTTGCCAGAGCCCTCGGCCGCATGGGACCCTCCATTTTGTTCTCTGCGCTGACAGAAACTGTCGCCTTTGCTCTGGGAGCTGCCGTGGGCATGCCTGCCGTGCGCAACTTTGCTGCCTATGCGGCTGGGGCTGTTTTTGTCAATGCCCTCCTCCAAATGACCATGTTTGTGTCCTTCCTCGCTTTGAATCAAATGCGCGTGGAAGATCATCGCTGCGAGCTCTGGCCGTGGTGGCAGATCAAAAAGGCTCGTATCTACAACGACGGCAACAACAGCTACGTGGGCAGCGGCCATGTGTCAGAGATTGAGGAGGAAAGCTTTCTCCAGGTCTTCATTAAGAACACTTATGCGCCTAGCCTGCTCCTCAAACGCGTCAAGATGGCGGTCATTGCAGTATTTTTCGGCCTTTTTGCAGCAGCTCTTGCGTTGATCCCCATGATCGAGATTGGCCTCGACCAACGAGTCGCCATCCCCGACGGATCATACCTGATTCCCTATTTCAACGATCTGTATGACTACATGGAGACGGGCCCACCTGTTTACTTCGTCACGCGCGGGGTCGACATGGCACATCGGGAACAGCAACAAGCCGTTTGCTCGAGATTTACCACATGCCAACACCTGTCTTTGACCAGTACGCTGGAGCTCGAGCGCCAACGCCCGAACGTGTCTTATATCGCCTCTCCCACAGCCAGTTGGATGGATGATTTCTTCTTGTGGCTCAATCCAATTTACGAAGAATGTTGTGTGGAAAATCACAAGACGTGTTTCGCGGAACGAAAGCCAAGTTGGAACGCGACGCTACATGGAATGCCAGAAAATGAAGAGTTCGTCCATTACCTTCACAAATTCCTGTCTTCCCCAGCCAACGACGTCTGTCCGTTGGGCGGCATGGCAGCTTATGGTGATGCAGTGGTCATCAATGACGAAGAGAAGAGTATAGAAGCCAGCCATTTCCGAACAGCCCATACGCCTCTTCGTAGCCAGGCCGACTTCATCAAGGCATATTCGGCGGCTCGTCGCATAGCCTCGGAGATTACCGAGAGGACCGGTGAAGATGTCTTCCCTTATAGCGTCTTTTATATTTTCTTCGACCAGTACCTCACCATCGTCCCTCTTACTGCAGGCCTCTTGTCAGGACTCGTCGGCATCATATTCATCATCGCTTCAGTATTGCTAGGCTCGGTGATGACCTCGGCAGTTTTGGCGGTGACCGTAATCATGAGCGTCATTGACATCATGGGCGCCATGGCCGTGTTTGGCGTTTCTCTCAACGCTGTATCTTTGGTCAATCTCATTATTTGCGTGGGAATTTCGGTGGAATTCTGTGCTCACATTGCACGGGCATTCATGTTCCCCTCGCGCACAGTCATGGAAAGCAACAACACGACTCTACGTGGCCGGGATGCTCGCGCGTGGACATCTCTGGTCAATGTCGGTGGGTCAGTCTTCTCTGGTATCACGATCACCAAGCTTTTGGGGGTGTGCGTGTTGGCTTTCACAAGCTCAAAGATTTTTGAAATCTACTACTTCCGCGTGTGGCTGGCGCTGGTGATATTCGCCGCGTTGCATGCCCTGGTTTTCCTGCCGGTCGCGTTGAGCGTGGCCGGCGGTGCTGGCTATGTAGACCCGGAAAGTGAGGGCACTGCTGCTCAAGACTTGACAGACAGACGATGGAGAGCCATTCGTGTCCACGACAATAGCGATTCTGACGATGAAGATTACTGAGGACATTGGATGTAGAGTAGGAGACGATTTTATGGCACCCACCTTGAATTTTAATATTTCATCTTTTTTTTCTGCCGAGCATACGTATTACAACTTTACAACTTGGGGTATGGCGTAACTGGAATCGAGCTGCGTCAGGAGTTGACGCGGTCTCATGTTTTGAATACAAAATTGTATGATGTTGTATGATATGACTTGATGACTGTAGCTTTCGGTTCCGCTTGTGCCGCGTCTGTCAGGGGCTCGCTCGCCTTTCTCTTCACCCCCATTTACTTCTTTCTAGTCCTTGCTCTGAGCTGCCATTTCAATCATAGTCCACCAGCAAGTCCTCCTCACTTTCCAGGCGCGTTGGTTCCGGACTCAACCGCAAAAACACCGGCTCACCTCCCCGCTTCCATCTCGAACCCTGTAATCCATTTGTCATCGTCGTCGTTGTTGTTGATGCTGCTGCTGCTGCTGCTGCTGCTTCTTCCGCGGCAGCCGACCCAACGAAATGATTCTTCATATCAAACCTCTTTGGGGTCTTTCCCAGAGCAAGAGTCGCGCTGGACATGGCTGGGTAGCCCGCCTCAGCAGCCTTGATCCGATCCATGACCTGCATCATTCTCCGGCCGCAGTCCTCGGAGTACTCCTGGCCGTCTCGGCCCACGAAGACGGGCTGGTACTCGTTGAGGGGGTTCTTGAGGTCGCCGAGGTGTGTGAAGGGCGTTTCGGCCTCGTTGATCCAGTCGACGTGGAAGGGGGGCGTGGCGTGCATGTCGTGCGTCGTGGTGGCGATCCAGGGGGGATGGGGTATGGAACGATCGGGGGACGCCATTCTTGCCTTTTTCTGGTCAGTTAGTCTTGCGTTGTCCTTTCACTCATCTCGTGGGACTCGACGGTTTTGGCAACCCGGATGTCCATGTTGAACACGGAATGAATTGTTTTGCAAGGGTAGACGTACGTATCCTTGGAAAGCCTTGGACTTGTTGATGGAGAAGAAGAGTACCACGGATTTACATTCCCGGAATGCTCGTGCGAGGAGCGGCCCGTTCTTGGCGAGGGTTATCCAGAGATTCTGGGGTCAATTTTGAATTTCTCAGCTCTTGTTGGGAGACGGTGTGGTTCCGACTTCTTTTGTTTGGCGTCGTTTTTTTTTCGTTTTTTTTTCAAGGGGGTCATGGCAACTTACGTCTCGGCGGGACATGTACACGTTTGTGGTGTTGGATGACTTGACGAGGAAATAGCGCGTGTCTAACAAAACACCGGATTTAGCTGCCCGTTTTTCTACTTGCTTATCGAATTCATCGAGTTAGCCTGCCTTTTCTTGGGCCGATCCTCAGCGGGACATGTTTCAGCGACGGACCGGTCGGTGCGTGGCGCGCGTGGAGCGTCGGCGGACTCGAAGCAGCCGGTGCGTCTTGGAGCTGTGCGGGAGCGGGAGCTGGAGCAGGGGAGACGGAAACGGAGACGGCGTTGGCGTCGAGGGGCGTGTTGTCGGCTGGTCTGCTGTCGCGAATCTTGATGAGGACCTTGGCCTTTTCTGCCTCGAGCCCCTTTAGCTGTCGCACGTACGCGAGTATGGTCCGTCTGTGGTCCGGGTCGAAGAAGCCTGTGTGGTCGAGCCACGTTCTCAGATCGTCGTGGGCCGTCAGGAGAGCTTGCAGCATCGAGTCTGGGTCCGCGATGCCCTCGTCGCTGCGCGGCAGGGACGTGGACGGGGAGACGGACACCTCGGACGTCGTGTCGGACTGGAATGCCGAGCTGGATGGCTGTGACTCGGCTGCCGGGCTCGATGGCGCGGTGTGGGATGCTGGTGGCTTCGGGGGTCTGGGGGCTTCCATGGTTTTTTTTTCCTTTTTTTTTCCTTTTTTTCCCCAGCTGTTGGGATCGCGGTTTCTGCTTTGTCGTGGTTGATGAAGGGACGTGTGTGGCCGGGACCTGCGAGGTACGTCTGAAGGGGCGAAATGGTGCTTTTGTAGGCGGTGCGAGACGCCAGTGTCATGAGAACCCAAGCGACGGGTGACGATGGGGGTGCTTTGCCCAGATTCACTACAATGGCAGTTTTCAGTTGTGCCTGTGATGGGCGTTTGCATCGTTGGAGCCTTGTTGCGGAGCATCAACGTGGACACATGTCCACGGGTGCAATGAGTTGGGGTGACACCGGAACTGGTGGTTGATGGATGAGGACTCCGGGATGATCAACGTGGGAGTTTGGGTGGAAGTTGGTGTGTGTCTCTTGGCCTGAAGAGCGAATACGAATGTCACTCTGGTGCAAGTCTCGCCGAGCGATGACATCTTTTGACTCACGGGCTCAGGCTCTACGAGCTGTCTTTGTCAATTGCGCCATTGGAGAATACATCTCGCACGAATTGCGAGTCCAAGGGCACACCTCGGGGTCACTGTCCATGCGGCTACGCAGTCGACTCGTTCATCCGCAGCCATCTGGATCAAGCTGGCGGCAAAAAGGACGCAAACAATCCACCCTGGATCCCGCCATACAGCATCATGAACATGACCATGGCTCCTCCCAAGCGTTGTCTCCTCTTATCCATCAGACAGCCTGCCACCCACCAGTACCAAACTGGGTAGCCAGACGATATACGTGTAATAATCTGAACATGATAGGTGGTCATGGCCAATACTGCCACCACGGCCTGGCTGCCCGCCAGGGCACGAACAAACAAGCTGCATCCCAACTCATTGCTGTCCTTGCCGGAGCCGGGAATGGAAGCCACTTGCTGCGGATTCCGGACCAGCTCAACGCCTGATTTGAGCAGGATGGCCAGCATGGGCGTGGCGAGAAGAAAGAGGGGAACCTGGTTCAGGGTCCAGTACCTCAGGAACCCGACGTTCCTAGAGCACTTGTCAGCCCATGATGGCATTCGCAGCTTTCGTGCCAAGGCAATGAATCAAGACTTGCGACATACCAGTAATGCTCTTGCACAAACGTGTATATGCTAGGCACCATCTTGTCACACCACGGCCGCGACACGCCATCCTTTGCGCAGTACCTCATCCACGCCAAGGTCTGAGGTACCACGGATCCAGCTGCCACGCAGAGCCCGCCCAGAACCGCAACTACCGCCGACACCAAATGGCCCGCGCGGCGCGAACTGGCAAACATGCGCAGGCCATTCACGGCTTCGACGGCAAACAACAGACCGCTTGTCAGACCGTTGCTGCGGAACGTGGTTGCCAGGCCGAAAAGGATGCCTGCCGTGACGACGGCCGCATGTCTCCGAAGCCGCTGCGCCTGGTTGCTCCTCAACCCGACGGCGAATAGCAAGTTGCCGAGAAAAGAGAGGCACGCAAACGGGCTCTCGTTGTAGGGGGCAGAGAGGAACAGGCCCGCCGGGGAGAGAATGTGCAACGCAGCTGATAGAAAGGCCAGTCTCGCGTTGCCCGAGAGGACGACGGTGAGGCGGTGCAGGCAGAGCACGGCGACCAAGTGAGAGAGATGGGAGAGGCAGATTGCCACGACGGGCTCCAGAGCGTACGCTGGGGGAGTCATGTTCGAGAGGGGCCTTGCCATGGCGCCGACGAGAGCGGGAAGGCCGAGCCCAAAGGCCCATTCTTGCTCATAGACGTGGCCCTTGATGGCCGAGTGCATGAAGTAGAGGGCATCCCATCTCGTGAGCTTGGCCGCCGCCGTGGGAATCGTCGCGTTGGACCCGTACATGCGCTCGAAGAAGAGGGACGTGGATGTGTCGTAGGCGGGCGCGATGGCTGCGCCGAGAGCAACGGCTAGGAGGAAGCCTTTCCATATCACGAAGAGGGCTGCGAGGGAGTGGACGGGGCGGGATGGTGAGAAGAGGTCCATGAGGTCCATGATGGGGGGTCCATGATGGGGGATGGACAGATTGTTGGTCATGTGTAGTCTGTAGATGTGGGTTGCTCATTTGCTTGGCCACACGATGTAGGGTCGGCTGATGCTCGGGAATCGACAAGGTTGTGAGAACTCCAGATCTGCAGCAACGAACAATTAAACAATGGGTTGAACTGCAGTTCATGCAGCATGCAGCATGCAGTGCCTGCCACTCGGAAATGGAAATGGAATCCACGCATGCACCAGAAACACCAGAAACACCAGAAACACCAAAAACACCCGCGGGCCAGTTCCCCCGCCCCATCATCATCCCGCCACTCCAACAACCGCATCAGCACACCATCATCCTGCTCCACGGGCGCGGATCCAATGCCCGCAAGTTCCACAGGCCCCTTCTTGACACCGCGCTGGACGGCCATCAGACATTTCGAGAAGCCTTCCCCACCGCGCGCTTCGTTTTCCCGACCGCCCCCATGTCAAGGGCGACAAAGTACGCTCGGATGCTCATCCATCAGTGGTTCGACGGCGCAGGAGACTGGGAGCCAGAGGCTCGTGGCGGCATGCGGCCGAGCATCGAATATATCCAGCGTCTCGTTGGAAGTGAGATTCGGTTACTTGGCGGCGATGCCCGAAGCGTGGTGCTCGCGGGACTGAGTCAGGGCTGTGCGACGGCGTTGACGAGTCTGTTGCTTGGGGACGGGCAGTCGCTGGGGGCCATGGTCGGGCTGTGCGGCTACGTGCCTGCTTGTTCTCACCTCATCCGCGCATATGATGAGGGTCCCGAGGACGAGGACGAGGACAAGGACGAGGACGATGATGTATTCGAGCGCGAGGAGGGACAGGCTCCCAGGTCACCGCTGACGAGAGTCCTCCAAGAGCTGCGGCAAGAGGCAGAGCTCGACGACGTCGCGGCATCTTGGCATTTTGGGCTCTCGTCCACGCCTGTATTCTTGGGACACGGGACCTTGGATCCGAAAGTGGACATATCTCAGGCCTTTCTGGCAGACGAGCTGCTGCGGAGGATGGGCATGAGTGTTGAGCTGCGCACTTACGAGGGCCTGGGGCATTGGTACTCGCGAGAGATGCTGTGCCACGTCGTAACCTTTCTACGGAAACACCTGGCTCCTCAATCCGCACTCGGGAATCTTGTTTGACAGAGACTCTCGGCATGGAAAATGCTCGAGAGACAATCGTGTATTTCTATATAATCAGGTGTATTCCCGGTTTCACACATAATAGTGCTAGACCAAGTCCCTAACAAGTTAGCAAGTCAGAGTAGTGAATACACGGCACTAAGCCAGACGGCCGGCTGTAATAGATAGCTTTAGTATCACGAGGAGTGCGTGTTCTACGTTGCCATTTGTGTAAAACCGGGAATGTACCTGATTGTATAAATATATAGAAAATATATAGAGAGAGATATTTCTTCTATTTAGATCTAGTTGCTACTGCGTATTCGAAAATCCGCTGCTGTTCACGCACGCTGCCATGCACTCAAACTCGTCCATTTCAACCCACAGGCCGCCACGACGCTCGTATAACTCGAATGAGCCGTGTTGCTATGCGCAAGCGTCGTTGCACAAGAGTAAATCCCGGGGCGGTGCATGACGCTAAGCCCCCGTCTGACGAGTTTGATGAGTCTGACGAGAACCGCAGTGCACACCCACTCGGCTGTGACGAATCGTCGGCTGCACTGCCATGATGCCCAGCTCGGGATTTGCAAGCCTTCATATAGGATGTTGCCCGTAGTCGGTCCATAGTCCTTGGTTCCTTTGGCGTTCGACACTCCTCTTTCTCCCGGGATGCCATCCTCATCTCATCTTGACTGACGCAAGGAAAGAAGCCAAAACAAGGACAAGAGATTAGAGAACCAGAAGAGTGGGAATGTCTGTCCAAACTCCCATCAGCCCGATTTCGAGGGCCGATTCCTTGTCTCCGACCTCGACAACGGGTAGAGACTCACGCCGCTCCCTCATCCTCATGGCCAACAACCTCAAACCAACCCGACGAACGCTGCAAAAGTATTTCTCGAGACCAATGCACCCTCCCGAGCCCGATTGTAAAGAGTGGAACGCCAATGACTTGAGCTCCGCTATCAAGATGGCCAGTATGCAGACGGGCAGCTTGGGAAATCCCAAAGTTCCCATTTCACCTGTGGTTCGAGACTCCAGATACAAGCCTGCACTCGCGCGCAATGGCACCAAGCAACGGCTCCAACACAAGCCTGATCCCACACCTGAAGTCGAGTCTATTCATTTTGAATCGCGTCTTGCTCCTCCGAAAACAGCGCCGCCGCCTCCGCAACATTCTCCTCCGCCTCCACCTCTCGCTGCTACTTCTGTTGGAGCTGCATTGCCCTCACCACGACGACTTCCGCCTCCGCCTCCGCCTCCTCAGGTTATCCCACTTCCACTGATACTAGATGCCACGTCCAGGGAGACTGATCCCACGGAACCCCGCGTGAGAAGAGGACCGTCGTTGATCAAACCACGCCCCGTATCTGGAGTTCGGCGCAGAGCCAAGACGCCAGTCCACGAGAGCCTTGTTCGAGTCGTGGCTGGATGCTTTGCGGGCCATACAAAGGTCATTTGCAAACGAGGGGGCTGAGAGCGAAAGCGAGTATGGCGACGAGTGAGGAGTTTGTATGGAAACAAATTGATCTTACATGCCATCAAAACCGAACTTGCACACATACATACATTTAAATTGTGTCATGCATGAAAAGCCACTGAAAAGAAATGAGCTGTCAGAAAGTGAAGCTGAAAGTGGTACGGAGGGCTGCTTGAAGCCCAGGGTAGGCCCAGGGTAGGCACCGTGGGTGTAGCCATTTGGCCACCTACAGCAACTGCCCTGCGTCACTCTTGCCTGCACTTGCCTTTGCATCCTTTGCACAGGCATCATATCAGCTGCACTTTGGATCTCCCTCGACCTCCTCCCAACTATTTCCAGACAAGGCCTGGATTCGCTCATCATGGACGACGATTATGGCGCCGACGACGCTCTCCTCGCCGCCATGGCTGCCACGGATCCTGCGCAAGCTGCACGCGGGACAGGCCAACAGTCCACCTCCCACAGACTTCAGCAACCTACACCGCAAAGAATTCAGCAGCCCACGCCTCAGAGACTGGATAAACCACCTCCAGCAAGTTCGAAAGCAAGCAGCGGTAGCAGGATTGTGCAGCCGACGCCTCAAGCCCTACCTCAAAAGCATCCCGGCGGATCGACAATATTGGTGTCTCCTCGCCAACGCGGTAATCCAGTTCTCACGTCTGTTAGATCCATGCCGTGGGAATACAGTGATATCCCTGCCGATTTTGTTCTAGGGGCGACAACTTGTGCGCTGTTCCTGAGGTTTGACATGCCTCCCTCCATTCCTCACAACAAGAAGCAGTTCCATTGACAGATGCACAGTCTCAAGTATCACAGGCTTCACCCCGAATATATATATACACGCATCCGAAATCTTCAGGGTAAATACGACCTACGGATTCTACTTACCATGGTGGACATACCCAATCACGAGGACTCCTTACGAGAGCTATCCAAGACGTCCTTGGTCAACAATGTCACCATTATCCTGTGCTGGTCGGCTGCCGAAGCTGGCCGCTACCTCGAACTGTACAAATCGTACGAGAATGCAGGCTTTGCTGCGATTCGCGGCCAGCAGGCCTCTAGCTACGCAGACAGGCTCGTTGAGTTTGTCACTGTCCCGCGAAGCCTGAACAAGTCAGATGCGGTGGCGCTAGTGGCCAACTTTGGTAGCCTAAAGAAGGCCATTAACGCGGAGCAAGAGCAGCTCGGGATGATTAGCGGTTGGGGAGGCATCAAGGTCAAGCGATGGGCTGCTGCAATCGAGGAACCATTTCGGGCAAAGAAGGCTGCTAAGCGGGCTTTACAAGCGTCCAAACATGATGTCGGATCTCAACAGGATGCAGAACGGGCGTCACGCTTGAAGCAGGCTGTGCCGCTTTCGAGGGTACCCCTCAGAGACATGCCTGCTAGGAAGAGTGCTGGCTCGGGCGCATCATCCGTCAAGAATACTCCAAGCGCAGCGGACGGGTCGAAGCAGTTCCACTTCTTGGATGGAGACGACGAAGACGAGGATGCTGATGCCGACAGTGCCCTCTCAGCTACCGCCATGGAAGAGTCGAACAAAACATTGCCACAGAGCGACAATGGGGCATCCGACCTGAGACGTGCGCCTGACGATGGGCTGAGTGGCGGGGTTGCAGCAGCTCTAGCTAGACTGCGCGAGGACGGCTGATTGGCAGCCTGACTTGCTCTACACACTGTACCCCCTGCCTTCCCCGCGCATCCCCCAATGCCCCTTGTCCACTTTAATTACCTGATTTTTTTGGATGCGCTTTGATGGCGGGAATGCATCGGTGTGCCTCGGCCCTTGAGTGCCTGCCCCGGTAGTCTCGTGCTGACAACGATCTGATCTGCCGCATAGGACGCTCATAGCACGTGACATTGCAAAGTAACCCACCAACAACAAATGACCTTTTCTACTAGCACCATGGACTGTCCATGATGCTCTCACGCCTCGCGATATTTGCATCCCAAACTCGGTTGCACGAAAATGACCACGTTGTGTCACCACAGCACGAGAGAAGCCCGCCATCTCTCCAGGATAACAGAATTGCAGATTTAGACTCCATAATAGACGACAGCAGTCGTGGTGAAGGGTGAAGAATTCGGAAGGGAGCAAATGTTTGGGTCGCATGTGACCCCTGGCAGGCCACTTTTTCTACCCATGGGGCCGTAGCAATGTCAAGACCCAAGACAGCAAAACCGTATCCCTGGTACGCCTCCAACTAATCTCGAGGGACGGCATCATATGACGGACATCACAGACGGACATCACAGACGGACATCATACCGACCAAACCACATTGGCCGGGTGTCCGCGCAGAGCATGTCAGACTTGTCCAAAGTACTAGGATGGTCTCCCCACCAGAGCAAGTCACCAAAGCAAGTCACCAAAGCAAGTCGCCGGTCGACTAGTCAAGATTGTCACCTGCCCGGAAGATCTCTCGTGCATTGCATTGGACATGTCTTGTTTTGCGCATCTCATTTGACAAGCAGTCTCCCTGGCCGCTATGAGTGGTCCAGGGATAGGATGCAACTTTCCGACAACATTGATACCCTTGCCGGGACGCCATGTCTTGGATCTGCAATTAAACAGACGCCGATGCAGGCGACGCTAGGGATGAGAATGTAAATATATAGACCGCATGACTCGCCTCTCTTTCGCGTCCATCGTGGAGTCCATCGTGGAGAGTTTCCTGTGGTCAGATCACGAACAGCCACAATGCGGTGGCCCAATCCCTCTGTCCTCCTTTTGCAGCTTGCTGGAGTAGCTGTCGCTCTTCCTGGTAAACGAGCTGTAGTGCCACCCAAAGCTGATCACGGCAGGGCACGCGAAGTGAAGGAGGCATTCGAAATCTCATGGAATGGCTATTACAAGCACGCCTTTCCCCATGATACCCTTCACCCGCTTACGAATGGCTACGAGGATGACCGGTAAGCTTGCTATCGCAACGGTTTCCCTTCATGGAAGGCTGACCTCGAATTTGCCCAGTGCTGCTTGGGGCGTTACAGTTGTCGATGCGCTTTCCACGGCAATTGTCATGAACAGCTTGAAGATTGTGCAGCCAATGCTGGATCACATTGCCAAGATTGACTTCACCACCACGGCTGAACCGAACTATGGAGTATCCCTCTTTGAGACCAACATTCGATATCTGGGCGGTCTGCTTTCCGGTGAGCTCGCCATGTTTTCGCGAATTAGAATGAGAAGAGCTCGACCACTAATTCCATCCGCCGCACTAGGCTACGACTTGCTCAAGGGCCCGTACAAGCAGCTGGGGGCCGACCCTCAAAAGGTCGATGCTCTGCTGAAGCAGGCCCAGTCACTCGCAGACAGTCTCAGTGTTGCGTTTGACACCCCCAGTGGCGTCCCGACGGAACCGTCTTCCTGAACCCCGTCAAAAAGAATGGCGGCTCAGATCGAAACAGCATTGCCGAGGTTGGAACCTTGGTTCTGGAGTGGACCCGTCTCAGCGATTTGAGTGGCAACAGGACCTATGCCCAGCTCGCTCAGAAAGCGGAAAATTATCTGCTGCATCCCAAGGGAGCTCTAGAGGCATGGCCTGGCCTGGTCGGTACTTTTGTAAGCACCAAGGACGGCAGCTTCCTTGACAGCCAGGGAGGATGGGGCGGCGGCGATGATAGCTTCTACGAGTATCTTATTAAGATGTACGTCTACGACCCGAAGACATTTGGCGAGTACAAGGATCGATGGGTGACCGCAGTCGACTCTACCATTGCCCATCTTGTGTCGCACCCAACTTCCCGCAAGGACCTGTCCTTCCTGTCGAGCTACAATGGACAGAAGACGAACCCGAGTTCCCAGCACCGTAAGTTTTCTTCATCAAGAATTTACGATGCTCAAATTTCGTGGGGATATATTCACACAAACACTGACATGCTCCCCCTTTGAAAACACCAGTGGCCTCCTTCGCCGGCGGCAATTTCATCCTCGGCGGCATCGTGCTCAACCAGGACAAGTACAAGGAGATGGGCATCAAACTCACCGAGTCCTACTACGAGACCTACGTCCAAGAGGCCGCCGGCATCGGACCCGAAGGCTTCCGCTGGGTCGACTCGGCCCTCCCGGCCGATGCCCCGAACAACAAGCCCCCGCCGGCCAGCCAGACCGACTTCTACAAAAAGGCCGGCTTCTACACCACGTCGGGCTACTACATCCTCCGGCCAGAGACGCTCGAGTCGCTGTACTATTCCTACCGCCTGACCGGCGACACCAAGTACCAGGACTGGGCGTGGAGCGCCTTCCAAAAGATCCGCAAGCTGGCCCGCGCCAACGACGCCTATGCCGAGCTGACTGATGTGACGCAGCCCAACGGCGGGGCTCCCGTCGACGAGATGCAGAGTTTCTGGATGGCCGAGACGCTCAAGTACTTGTACCTCATCTTTGCGGCCGACGGCCCCGTGCACGTCCAGGGACAGGGCAAGAAGAACGAGTTTGTCTACAACACCGAGTGTCACCCCGTTCAGGTGCGCGGGTAGACTGGATGCCGAGCTTTTTTTTCTCTCTGTATTTATTTCGAGTGCGCATATCAAGAGCATAGTACATGAGTAGCGATGTTGATCATTGACTTTTCTCTTCTTTTTCCTATTAAAAAAAGAGGCGCAGCCGACCTGGCCGGCCACTTGATTGTGCGTTTAATATCCCTTGCATGCCTTGCAATAAGTGGCGGTTTTCGGCAAGTCCTTGATTGCGAAATGTGGAATGAGGAAAGAAGTGGAAGAAAGTTATTTGTCACGGCTGCGATTTTCGGCACAAATGTCTGATAACTTGCCAAGTAGGCATGCGATCGTGACGTAGATGCCGTTGACGACCACCATGTCATCCGAGGTCATCATTCGCGCAAGTAGCCCGAGCAAATCCAACGCGATCAAATTCGAGCCGAGACTGATATGAAAGTTGGGTTGTTGCAAAGACATCATTTGCTCGGCGATTTTGCCGTGTAAAAGTGGTCATCATGACTTGGCTGGAGAATCGTCACCGGCGAAGCTTCTTGGTACTACTTCAGGGGTGTGCTAGATTAGTACATATATTTCTACAAGATTGACACCCACCCTTGTACAATGGTAGATAGATGTATGATTCCTCTGAACATCCTTGCGTAGCACAACAACTGGTTTCACTCTCTTATCATCGATGAAGGCGCCACCGATACGGACAACGTTGGGGAAAGAAACCGAGGCCAGTAAATATGAGGATCAACAACGCCAGCATCCCCGTAAAAGGCCTTGCCCTGTTTTTATGTTTTTTTTTGGGTCAAAACTCCCTGCTCGCGCCTATTTCGCAGACGTCGAATACGTCTTCCTCTGCAATTCCTTTCCTCTTCAACGCCTCCTTTAGCAGCTTCGGAGGCTCAAGAACCTCTTCCATAGTCAAAGCCCACGTTCCCCAGTGTATGCCCATGGCCCTCTTGCATTTGGTATCGACAAAAATCTCGACCGAGTCAAAGGGATTGGCGTGCATGGCAGAAAAGGCCACGCGCGGGTAATAAGCACCGATGGGGATAAGGCCGAGATCAAAGGGCCCGCGTAGATGGCCAATCTGCTTGAACTGTGGGCAGCGCGGCAGAGACTCGTACTCGGCGCTGTAGTCGTCCGTGCCGACGGGCAGGCGAGGCACGGCGCGGTAGCCCGTGTCGCCGCCAAACCAGACTGACTTGTCGCCCGACTTGACGGACCACGAGCACCACAGTGTCGTATCTCTATCCCAGAGAGACCGCGCTGATGTATGCTGACAAGGGAGAGCCGAGATTCGAGCTGAAATAACGTGGTCCTTCTCGCCCGTCTTGATCTTGACATTCAGGTCTGCGTCTTCCCACCAGTCCAGCTCTGTGACATTCTTGAGCCCACTCTTGCGAAACCAGGTTTCTAGCCCGAGCCCGACGAAGAACTGCACCTCGGGATGGTACTTTTGGATCTCGACCACCGAAGTGTGTGACAGGTGGTCATAGTGGCTGTGGCTGATTATGACGGCATCGATGAAAGGAATATCCCCCAGACAGCACGGTCGCTGGGTGTACCGCTTGGGACCAGCAAAGCTGAATGGCGAGCAGCGATCCTCAAAGACAGGATCGAAGAGGGCCCGCAGGCCCGATGGGAATTCAACATAGTAGCACGCGTGGCCGAGCCATGTTGCGCGCAGTTTCGCAGACGATATTCGCTCAGGCAGCCATTGTGGTGTTTGGACGGGTACCGTCGGCGGAGATGTATCGGGCTGCTTAAGATGGCCGGTGAGGGTCGGCCAGACGATGTTTCGAAAAATGGACCAGAAACCGGCTGGGTTGGAGTATGACGGATACGGATTCTTGAACCCCGAGAGGGTGCCGCCCTTAATGATGTGGTGGGGGTTCGAGGCCGCTTCGTCGGGCAGCTTGGAACGGCCTGGGATTTTAGTCACGAGCGTGGAGTAGGCTGGCGAGGTGGTGGTGCCATTAGCTGCAAGTGTGCTGCTCGCAGAGGCCGAGCCCGAAGCTGACGTTGAAGCTGAAGCCGAAGCCGAAGCCGAAGCTGACGTGGATGTCATGGCTGCAAGTCGTGCTCGACGCCAGAGACGAAATGTCCGCTGGTGTGAATTCGACAGCATAAGGCAGATGCAAGGAAATAGGCCAACGCCAGCGGAACAAAGATGGCAAAGGAACGGATGAGGGACGGATGCTGAATATAAAGTGTTTGCGTCAGACGCGGGTGGCTTTCCCAATAGATTGATTCTCCGACAAGGGCGGGCGTCGATAGCTCCGTTTGTTGAGAGCGAGCGGTGCACATGTGGTGTGGCTGCTCCTTCCTCATCTCATGTCGTGCGTCCGTCGTGTCATGTCGAATCTTCTGCATAGCTTCTCTGCTTCTCCACAGACGCAGTTCGTTTTCAGAACTTGTATTATTTTATCCTCATCCCCGAGGTGGCGTCCCCATCGTTGTCTCCTCTTTTCATCTTGTCTCGACGCCGTATCTTTTCCTGTTCAACATATTTGGGGGTGTGGGGGGGGGGTTTACTCCGAACTACTCCGTAGTACTCCGTACATAATCGGGTAAATCCTTCACATGCATGTCAGCTCAGACCATGGTGCCATTTCTCGTTTGTGTCGACTCGTCTCAACTAGCGCAGGTTTGCCATGAGGCCAGGCCAGGCCTGCCATGTGTTCTCCAAGCTGTTGACGCTTGTTGTCCGTTCCTGAAGGTTCTCTCCATTCGATGTGTTGCTCTAGTTTCTACTACAAGTGTGATATGATTAAAGATTAAAAAAATTTAGACTGAGCTGCAAAACCCTTGTATTTCTTATCTGGGATGATACTGTTTGTTCACTGCGTTTTCACACACAGGTCGGAATGATCAAGATCTGAACGTGGGAATTTGGAACAACAGCAACGGCTACTACCCGGTCCCCAGGATATATTTCGCATTACCGCGAGACATGTGCCAACAGTTGACCCTCAATCGAAAGCGGTCGAGCTGTTGTCCCATGTTCTGGCCCTTGCCAAATTTCTCGCAAAATCATCGATAAATCGAAAGCAGCCGCACCCATTTAGATGGCGAGACGCTCGACCTTGTCGCGCAAAGCCTTGATCTGGCCTGCCAGCTCACTAGCCTCGTTGGAGTTGATGCTAGCAGCAATCACGGCACGGCTTACACCGCAGGCACGGCCGAGGAGGGTTTTGCTGGGAACGTACACGTAGGGAGTGCCCTTGTCCTCGCAGAGGAGGGGGATGTGCAGTAGGATGGCGAGAGGCTCGGTGTCGGCGGCCAAGATGGCAATTTCGCAAGTGCCTCGGTTGAGAGCTTTGGTCACTAAAAGACAAGATGTTAGCGGGAGATGGATTGTAATGATGCGTTGCGGGCGTTTTCATCCTTAATAGACCACACATCCACGCATCGCATCGCGTCCAACGTACCTTCGTTGGCACCCTTCTTCGCCTGGCGGAGGTGAGTAGCCGACTGCAGGAGATCGAGAATTTCCTGTGTAAGAGCGGCATCGGCCAAAGGCCAAGCTAGAAGGAGAGAAATCATGTCAGTACTCTAGACTCTGAAACCACCACAGACCGGAAAAAGCTGGTCGAGTCCATCAGCGATGGAAGGTCTAATACGAACCAGCGTTAGAATCTTCCGCCATTGTCTTCGACAGAGGCTCGCCTGAGAAAGGTTCACGGCCGTAAGGAGAGAAGAGAATTGAGAGAAAAGGCTGTGGTTGCCTTTGGAAAATTAGCGATGGGATGATCGGTCTTAAGAGCGGGTAATTAAAAAAAAAAAAAAAAAAACCTCCAATTTGGCCCCACGATATGATTAGCGTTGACGCCACATTTCGTGCCGGTAATACGGGTGAAGCTTGTCGGGTACAATCACGTGATGTGGCTGAAGGACCCCATTGGCTATCAGATTTGGCAATTCATGATGGAAGACGCTGGTCGATCATTTCTGACTTGCTTGTAATCAATCCGTAGAACGCAGACAGTTCGATTCGATCGATTTGCTTCTAACAAGGGTGTGACGTTTATTCATTTGTCAATCCGCGCTACTTTATGAGCTTTTGCGTTTGTAGCAGAGATTGACGATGAAAATGCTGTGCAAAAAAAGAGATGACGTGTGCTGTAATCCGAAGCTGAGTTCACACGCATTGGCTGTCAAGGCCTCAGGCGTAGGAATAGTGCACTTGGGGAGATTTCCATCAGGTATCAAACAGATTCATTGGAGCGGAAGTCTTATAATCGGCGTCTTCTTGGCGTGCGACAGCATTTGCTACAATAACTCGTTTCTTCGGGTTTTCATTCTTCCGCCGCACCCAACACTCCGTACAAAGAATGGGAACAAGCCTCGTTGGTCTTCCCCAACTAACAGCGACACATCAAATGCGGCGCCATTTATTGCCACAAGGTATTCGATACCTGAGACTGAATGAGCTCTTGCGGACCAAGATTGGCAAAGCACCCTTGATAACAATGTCAGGAAGCACAACAAGGTCTCCACTCGAAAAGCTACTCGAAGAGGAGAAATCTTCGTCATATGATCCCGAGAGCTACTATCCAGCACGAATCGGGGAGACGATCCAAGGTAAATATCGGCTTATTTCAAAACTCGGATGGGGCACCGGGTCAACAGTTTGGCTCGCAGGAGTAGTGTCGCGGTGAGCAATTACAGATCGCTTCGGTCTTCCCTCTCCACTTTCTCAGCTCTCGAAACTGATCAACGACTAGGTGGCCATGGAAAAGCCAGCGTTACGTGGCGTTGAAGATCACAAACAGTTCACCTGCCGTCCAGGCGGCCGCGCGGAAGGAGATTGACATCTCAAACCACATGTGCTCCATGTGGACGACGCACCCGGGCCAAGAGTATGTCCGCAAGGTGCTTGACTCCTTTGAAGTGAAGAGGTCTGGGCAGGCACACCTCTGCCTGGCGTTTGAGCCGCTCCGTCAACCACTTTGGATGTTAGGTCGACAGACTAGCCCAAATGGTCTTGTACAACCTCGCATCATCAAAGCCTTACTGCCAGGAATACTTAAATGCTTAGATTTTCTACACACGGAGTGTCACGTTATTCACACGGGTAAATTCTGGGCTTGCTTTTCTTTGACCATCTTTGAAGATGCTTAGTATTACCACTCATGCAGATCTCAAGGGGGACCACTTTATGCTCCCGTTCGAAGACCCAACAGTTTTGAAAGACTATGTTCGTGAGCAAGAGGCCAATCCCGCACCATTTGAAGTACGGCGTGGCCGCCCGGTATACGAATCACGACCGGATTTCGGCTGCTTACGGAGTGGTGTGGGTTTCGTCAAGCTGACAGACTTTGGTCTTGCCGTTCGCGGAGATATGACTACAATGTATCATCATGATATCCAGCCTCTTGAGTACACCGCTCCAGAGGTCATGCTACAAGCAGGGTGGAGCTACTCTGCAGATATTTGGAACCTGGGCCTAGTGGTTTGTAGTCCTTGTTTGGGATCCCTGTTCCATGGTGACTGACGGAATCTAGCTGTGGGAGCTTCTGGCTGAAGTCAGCATTCTTGATGGAAAATCACCCGGAAACCCAAATTTCTCTTACTTGACCCGTTTCGCTCAGATGATCCGCCTTCTAGGGCCGCCCCCCTCCGACTTCCTTTCCCGGGCTGACAAAGATATATACTCCCGTCTTTATGACGACCAAGGCATGTTGAAGGTCAAGCAAGGGTTGCAAAATCGGAATTAAGTTGACTCTATTTAGGGTCGTTCAGGTATCCGAATCTCATCCCTGGCGAAGACTTCAACTTCTCAAATAAAACCACGATGCTAAACGGACAAGAGAAAACCCTCTTCATTCAATTTGCGAAAAGGATGCTTGCTTGGGTGCCAGAGGAGAGAAGCACCGCCAAAGAGCTGCTGGATGACCCTTGGCTCAAATCGTAGATTCAAATGAATGATATGATCATTGTGATAGAGGGACATATATCATGATCCCCCGCTAGAGAGTTTCAGAACGAAGCGGTGTAAGTATTTGCCTGCATCTTGGTTCTTCAAGCAGCACCTTTGTACTATCTATTCAGAGCTAGGAAAGAAACTGGAGACCTGACGGCTTGCCTCAAGCTCACAACTGTGACTTGGGAAAAGTAGGCGTATTTAGCATGGCCAGTTGACCCGCGGCCGGTTGAGAATACCAGCCCATCACTTCTTGCTCTTCCCCTTCCCTTTACCGGAGGAGCTCGCTTGACCCACTGGGCCTCCGTAGACCCAATGTGCCCTCGACGAGACGCCTCCATTGAGGGATTGCTTAGAATACCAAACATGTCTGCCACCAAGGGGTTCCGGGTACTAGTAATGTGCAGTGGTTATTCTGTTGTCCGTCTCGGTCCTCATTTTGAACTTGGTGTGCATTGGGTCGACGTAGTCATGACCATCGATTATGTGCTTGCTTTGGTGCGGAGTGTCCCCATCGGCGGTGAGTAGTGACACGCACGATGCAGGCTTGAGGCAGACAGTGCTGCCAACACATCACCTGCATAGGTTGTGTTGAGGATATTCACAGCCTCACATCGTAGCCTCAAATCTGAGGCACCACTCTTATCATCCCCTCTTCGTTTGATGATGCAGCTTCCCGCATCGCGTTTGTCATCGTGTTTCATCGTAGGCTTCTTTTGAAGACCTAGATTCACTTGTTGATAGATTTGAAGCTTATCATAGCTTCCTTTTTCCCCTTGTTAGATTCCGGATTTCGTAGATGGCAATTCTACATCATCTTCTCTTCTGATCACTCTTTGCCACCGCCTGCATCCTTCAACTGTAAGAGCCCAGAAGGTGTGCTGGAATTGCCCAATAGACCAAAAGATCCGCCAATGCCAGCCGCTGCTAAAAATGCACCTTACAATTACTCAAGACCTGTCGCCGCGCCTTGCCCTATGGGCCACGTCGTTGCGTGCACCGGTTAATGCGACTGAAAAATCCTATTACACGATGGCGGACAGAGTTAGTGTCTCCCGACATTTACGATCATTCATATCAATTCGGACAGAAGACTTCTAACCTACACAAGAAGGAACTCGCGTTCTTAAACAACAATCGTCCCTATTACGTTTTCTAAATTTCGACGTGAGTACATTGTCTCTTGCCCCCAGTGCATGCCCTGCTAACTCACAGCTAGCACCACCGGTGGTTCTAAGATCCCTTGCATGAAGCGTCAGTTGATGGTAACACGGAACTACTACGGCAGATGAGGGACGAGCAGAAGGTGCGCCTGGTGGGCGGCGATGTAGAACATCGTCCCCAAGGATAGCAATTGTACAATTCCGCAATACATAGCAGAGTATTTTCACTTCATTATGGACATGGAATCAGACGCTATTCGCTTTTACGCATGCTCATGCATGCACTGCCTGCGCACTGGCTGTACTAAAGATCTTGGCCGCGAGAATTGGAAGGATATTTGGGCCAGGTATAATGAGCAACGCCCTTTCCCTACCCTAAGGCCGAGCCATGGGACGTCTCTAATGCCGAAAGGGAAATGCGATGGAAACCACATTTTAAGACGGAGTGAACGATTGGGAATATGACGATTAGACGCATTGGAGGAAGTACTTGCTTAACGCTTGACGATGAGGGCATCGTCTTGTCATCGGCGGCACCTGTCACGTGCAGCACGTGCAATCGTAGTGCCATAACGCCCCTCAGGACATAGATTAGCAGAATTCATCAACCTTTCCCACGATTCGGAAGTCCATGCTGCTTACCCTTGCTACTCACTTTAAGGTGACCGACTTCAACGTGGTAGAATCATGGATAAAGGACCCGGTTTTGACTCGCCACTGAAGCTAACCAACGATGAGGCTGTGGAAACAGCCCGCCGAGTTATTTCAGCAGTACAAGATCGTGCTGCACGCGCAGAAGACGATGGAGAGGGTTCGGACAGCGACTCAGATGACGGTTTGAAGGAGGATGAATCAATGGATAATGTTTAGGAAGGCCGATAACACCCGGTGGTGTAGGAGACGAAAGCCTGCCTGAGGAGATTTCTTGATGGGTGCAAACCGTAGAGACAAATTTCGTGTGACTGGACCTCCGATGGTCTGGGATTGAGGTCGCGCATTGGAATAAAGCTGGGAGAAGATGCCGAATCAAGCTAGATGGGAGTAGGATGGTTGTCCATTGTCAGATATGTGGGAATTACTTGCACTCAATAATGAATTGTAGACTCTCTGTTCTTTTCAAAAAGTCTTATGAGCCAAAACATGCCACCTATGCGATAAACTCGCACATAAAACCGCTGGTGAATAAGCTTTCACATTATTGTCATCATAATTCGTGGCCAAATCAAGTGGTATCTCAACCAGTCACGCTCGAAATATCAAATCCCAGTCCCCAACGCTTCGAAAAGAACAACAATTTTTGCCAAAGCCCAAAACAACACCACTAATCCGCATGCAGGCCGCAAAGGCTCGTATTACCTCTTCTTCTTACGACATATCCATCGCTCGGGTATCATCCCTGCCGTCGTCCACGCCGAGTTCCCTTTCGAGTTCATCTGCCACGAACCCTTCATAGTCGTCCAGGTTCTTCTGGACGTGGATCTTGAACTTGATTATGTCGTTGAGCATGCGATCAATCTCGGTGTGCAGCTCTTCACGGAGAGAGTTGGCTCGGAGAACAAGCTGCTCGTACCTGCAAAATCGAATTGTTAGTTGAGCTCGCGGAATTCGCCGTCTTGATGAGACTTACTCTATAGTGGTATTGATTTCGCGTTGCTCAAGAAGCTGGACGGATTCAGACAGGCCAGCTCGCATTCTGGACAGCTCCTTCTCCATCTTCTCAATTTGTGCATCTGATCCCATCTTCTGGGCTGTTGTGACTTCTTTCGTCTTCTCATATTCTTCTTCGGCGGCGCGGACGCGGTGCTCCAGAGCCTCGACTTCGTTGCGCTTGTCTTCAATGGCCTCCTTAATCCCATCAAGCAAATCGTGGTCCTTCATCATATCATCCATCGCGGCACTTCGTCTTTCTGAAATCTCCTTGCGCAGAATGAGGAAGTTGCTTCGAATCTGGCCTCGAAGATCCAGGTTCAGGATATGGCCTGGCTGGTACCCTGTTGTGGCATCCACCAAGAGCCGCTCGGCGGATGGTGACATGTTCCTGGAGGCGTTGAGATTCGTCGATGTAAAATCAGAGTCCTCGTTGATCGTAATATTGAGTTCATAGTCCCTTCCTCTGGCATTTGCCGCAGTGGGCGGGATGACGGCTATTTGGTAGGCAAGTGTGTTGTACTTGTCTACCAAGCGTTCGAGCTCCTCTAGTTTGTGGCTGGCCTCTGATTCCTTCTCCGTGACCCTCTTCTTAATCTCGTCGAGTCTCTGGCTAGCAGACTCAGTGCCTTTCTGAAGTCGATCTCGCTCAGAGTTCATGCGGTCAATATCCTGCATGCTGATGCCCTGTGCGTCAACCGCCTTTTGGAGTCCACGTCTTTCATCCTCGGCTTCTTTCAGCTCTGCCGCCAACTTATCCAGCTCCTCTTGCAGCACCGTGATTCGATTTTCGTATTTTTCGGACCTCTGTAGAGCCAGAGTATTGTATTCTTCAAACTTGACCTTGTCCTCTTCCATAATCTTGAAATGATCATCCAGAACGGCCGGATCGGGTGTAGACTTTTCCAAGTCCTCGATTTCCTTCTGCAATCTCGTATTCTCAGCTTCGAGCATCTCTAATTCGGAAACATATTTGGCGTTTGAATGTTCAAACTCCTTCGCCATGGCATCGACATGGGGCGCGAGAATTCGCTCGGCGTCCTCGTCACCCATGTCCTCATCCATGGCTAGCCAGTCTCTATACGCAGTGCTGAGAAAGTTGAAAATAATGTGGTCGCCACTGACATCCACCCCAACATCCAGGCAGGCATCAATGTATCTGTTGCCGACATAGCCATCCAGCATTTGCGCCAACTGCATCATCCAATACAAAAGACCCAAAAAGGTGCTCCAATTTTGGCCACCCACCGCGGCCAGCTGGCTCTTGGTGATGCTCCTCTCGAATGGATACCTAAGCTGCTTCAAGATCGGCGGAACCTCTTGGTCGATGTTTTTCAGGAATCGGTGGTTTGGGTCGATGCGGTGGTATAGCCACTGGAACATGTAGTTGAAATCTTTCTGCGTGGGGGATTTCATGACGTTCGGTGATAGTACATAGCCCATCTGCATCTCGAAATCGTTTTGAGTCATGTATTCCATCAGCTCCTGCCCCATTCTTTGTTGAAACGATCGATCCTTCAACGGACGGGGATCCTTGGGCACACCAGCTGGTTGTAGAGTCGTCTGGAAGAAGCTCTGGTGGCTGCTCACGCCTCCTGCGGTCGATTGCCTCGGTCTATAAACACTGCTGCGTCTCTCTGCATCTGAAGACATTCTGGTCATGCCGGGCGTCTGAAGCACGTTGTTGAACGCGCCTTTTGGGTGGGATGAGGACCTTTTCACAGAGGATAGGCCAATGTCTGTGAGATTTGTCCCCGAAGAGGTTCGTTGAAACATGGGCTGACTTGGCCTTGACATGGCGAGGGATTGCCTAGACCCCGATACCGAGCGGACATGGCCATTTTGGTTTGAATTCGTGCGCTTCATGGTCGAGCCAGGCGGTGGGATTCCCGTGTTTATTCCAATGCCTCCAAGTGCCTACGCGACGGTCGGGTCAGTTCCTGGACGGCGATGCGACGAATCTTGGTCGCAAAACATTGCTTCTAGCGACAGATAAGGCTCACCTCTCTTGGCCTGCGAACAGTCCACAAGCCCGCGTCTTGGGACATGGTCAACACGCGTGTACTGATGTCTAATCAGCAACAAAAGCGTCTTGAGCAAGTTATGCGCGAAGCAAGGGATTTTTGTTTTTTTTCGAGTCACGTCGAACCGGTGACTAAGTCACGTTGCAAGCAGTGAAGTCTCGAGAAGACGAAAGTTGTGTTGCCCCGTTGGAAAGTAAACAAACCGGCGACAATAGAAGCACGATTGGCTGCAAGTCTGCTGCCATGGCCGTAAGTGGGGCTGTTCAATCATGGCGAGCATGCACGTGACTGAATAACCTGGGAGATGAAGAAGTGGGTCTCGACTCGACTCTGTTCCACAGAAAACTGCCATCGACAAAACACTTGAGCTGCCTCGGCTCCAGGACGGCGGCGGAGTCAGCGACCCAGAGCTCCACTCCACTCTGGCCGGACGCAGGTCTTTGACGAACGTATTTCAGTCGCTGGCCTGCGAAGCACAACTCAATCTCTTCATTTACGCTTGGTGATGCGGCCGTGAGAAAAGCCCGGAAATCCCAGCTTTTATCATGGCGATTCGCGAGGATCTGGTGGCGTCTGCCGTAAGTATCTCGGTTTCCTCTCAAGCACACACATACGATCAAACGTTCAGGAAGCTAATATTCATCCCAGGCACAATGTCAGTCTATGCCGATGAAGCGACAAACGGCTCTCTTGGCAATGCGATTCCGCTAACATATCCTAAAGTCTTGCAAGATCCCAGCGTTGCCTCGTCTACTGTCGAGAACAAAATATCATTTCTTCGATCGAAAAACCTAACACAAGAGGAGATCAATGTTGCCCTCGCCCGTGTTGGCGGCGGTCCAGCCCCCTCAACCGCGCAATATGGCCCTCCTTCCGGACCTCCTCAGCAGTACTATCCACCATATGCACAGCAGGCATGGCAGCCTCCGCCGTCGATCCCGCGCAGAGATTGGCGAGACTGGTTCATCATGGCTACCGTCGTCAGTGGTATCGGCTACGGCCTGTACTCGCTGAGCAAGGTACTTACTTGCTCCTCTAAAAAAAAGTTTGGATTGAGTCGTTGAGTCGTTCTGTTGACAAATGTGAACAGCGCTATGTGTACCCTCTGATTGCGCCGCCAACACCCGAAAGATTGGAGCAGGACAAGAAGTCGATAGAGGAACAGTTCGACAAGGCGTTTGCGCTGGTAGAACAACTAGCCAAGGACACGGCGTCTCTCAAGGATGCAGAGCAGCAGCGAACTGAGAAACTTGACTCGGCCATTGAGGAGCTTGAGACTGTCATGGCTGATCTCAAGTCTGCAAATCGCCGTCGGGAGGATGATGCCCAGCGCATCCGGGACGAAGTACAGGCCTTGAAAGACGCAATTCCCAAGGCGATGGATAATCAGAAGAGCCTCACCGACACCCGATTGTTCGAGATCAACACTGAACTCACAAGCCTGAAGACGCTCGTTTCGCAGAGAATGGCTCCGAGCTCCTCGCCGGCCGCGACCAGCAACCACACTCGCCAAACCGGAGGCACCCTCGCCACCAGCCGTTCTGCTACACCAACTGCGCCGACCGTTGAGTCTGTCCCAGAAAGCACCAGCACCACCCCGTCAGTGCCTGTTGAACCACCCAAAAGTATCGCACAGAGCACTTTCAACAGGCCAGCTACTTTCTCGAATGGAGTCGCCACAACCAAGGCGTCAATTCCCGCCTGGCAAATGGCAGCTGCGGCATCAAGCTCCTCTGCTGCCAAGGACTCTGAGAGCAGCAAGGATGCTAGCAGCAGTTCTTGAGCCTACATGATCCCATAGCGCACCAGCTATCAGCATAGCACGCCGTGGGCTAAGGAGCTAGCTTTATTCGGGAGAGGGAATAAGTAAAGGCAAGGTCGCTCCTGCATGTTATGATGGACTTGAGGTTAGTGGACGCATGTGGGCGAAGTTCAATTGTCGCACCCGGTGACCGCTTTGTAATAATTTTTAAAAAGAAGAAGCCATCTTTGTGAAATTTAATGATGGAAAGGGAGTAGGCAAAACTTTTGTGGCCAAAGGATGTATATGCATCTCATTCGACAATAATGTAGGCGTGAAGGGTATCTTACAGTTGCTGGCATGCACGATAAGGGTCTGATCCACGAGCCGGTGCAAACTTTGCACCGACATTACAGGGTACAAATTATATGTGAAGTTATATAGGGCGCCTACTTTATACTATTATAGCCTACTTCTATAGCTTTTTTTTACTGCCTTTATATAAGGGGCCTATTATAATAGTAAATCTTCCTTTCTATAGCTTTAATATAATAGAATTATTTTATTTTACTAGTAAATATTATATAATTTTAATATAGATTATAATTATATCCTAAAGCACCTAGTTATAGGTATCTAAATCCTCCTAAATTTACTAGACTAATAATTAAACCCTTTTCTTACTTAAATTACTTCTTAAAGCTTACTATAAGTATTAGCTTAATAGTAATAAGATTAGTATTATCTAAGATATTCTTAAAGGCTTTATTCCTATGCTTATAAGGAAATTCCTAAGATATTAGTAAACTTTAAAGATTATTAAGAACTAATATAAGTAGCTTAAGGGTGTTTAGTATACTTTTTATACTATAAAGAAAAAGACTAGTATAATATATAATAAATAGAATAGGTAGCTTTATATAAGTAAGTAAACTGCTAATTTTATTAACTAAATATATAGAAGGTTTAGTAAATATATTATAATAAAGCCTCTTATTATAAATAAATCTATTATAAGAGAGAAGTAAGCAAAGGTCTTCTTAGACTATAAAGCTAGTAATATAGTTATTAAAGCCTAAGATACTAAAAGCTTTACTACTACTAAAAGAGTATAAGAAGAGTTATTAGAAGATAGCTTTAATAACTCTAAAGATAATAAAAATAAGACTTAAAGAGAAAATACTAATATATAATACCTTAGTAATAAGGCTTATAATTTTATTAAGCTTTTAAATAAAGAAGATTCCCTTAAAGATAATTAGTAGTATTAAAGTTAGTCTTAAACTAATATTATAAAGTAAAATACTAATAATATAGCTACTTCCTTAATACTAAACCTATAGAGCTCTTAAATAAGCTTTACTAGGGCTATACTTACTAGATTATAGCTAAATTTATTACTATAAAGTATATAGAAGTATTAGGCTATAGTATAGGTAAAAGAGCTCTTAAAGGTAGTATCTAATATTCTTAGGCCTTAAATATAGGGCTTAAAGAGGTATATTATTACCTAAAGAGCTATAGGGGCTAATAATATTAAGAAGGTAGTTAAGGACTATTAATTATATAGTAAAGAGTTTAGAATAAGCATAATTATTAAAGTTATATTATAGTTAAAGTAAGATTAACTAAATTCTTTAATTTAGAACTTATTATTATTAAAAAGATAAAGAAAGCGCAAATTAAGTTAAATTTTAGTGTTAATACTATTTACTAGTAAAAGTAAGGCTTTTTATTAAGGTTTATAAGCTATGTATATTTATTACTTTTTAACCTATAATATTATTATTATATTAGTTAGAATTTTATTAATAATGCTATTAAATTTATTAAATACATATCTTTTTATTTATATTACTACTTTACTAAAGCCTCTAAAGCTACTAAGCTATCTTTTTCTAAATTTTATAGCTTATAAGGCCTATAAGAAGTAATAATACCTATATAGTAGCTATTTTAAGTGCTTTATACTTATCTCTAGGTAATAATTCTTTCTCTCTTACTTTAAAGTTATATAGCTTCTTTCCCTATAACTTAATAAAGTTAGAGAGGGCTATAATAATATAGATTATCTTAATTTATATAAGAAATTTATACTTAGTAATACTATAGTAAATTATCTTTTACTTTTGCTTATATTACCTAAAATAACACTTTATAATTACTTATAATTATATATACTAGAAGTTAAAGAGCTTTTTCTTATTATTAAGGTACTTATAAGCTTCTCTTTAGTCTTATAAATAATATTAAACCCTTAAAAATAGTATAATAAGGCTATAATATAAGCTAAATCCTATATTACTAAAATAAAATTAGCCTTAAGGGATTATAAAGGACTTTAAGAATACTATCTATAATAAGGTACTATTATTAATAAAACCTTTAGCGCTTACTAGTATATAGAGGAATAATTCCTTAAAGCTTATAGCTACTAGTATATTTTATAAGATATTATTCTTCCTTAACTAGTATCTTTACTACTAATTTAGTAAAATAAATGCTAGTATATATATACTATTAATAGTACTAATTACACTATTAAATTAAAGGAACTTCTTATTTAGCTTTATAAATAGCAAGACTAATTATAGCTTTAGCTAATAAATAAAGACTATATATAAATACCTTATTAGATTAATAAGCTTATAAAAAATTTAAGATACTAATGCTTAGGATAGTAAAAATTAAAACCTTGTGTTTCTCTATAGCTTATTATATGCATAAATCTATAAGAAGATTATTACCTTTTACTTAATTAATTAATATTATAAAGAGCTTACTAAGGTATTAATATAAAGCTAGTTATAGAGCTTAAGAAAGATCTCCCTTAGTATTTAATAGAGGATTTTAAATTCCTTTTTTAATATAAATTAAAGAATATATTTATAAAGCTCTTATAATACTATTAGTAATACCTAGGTGCCTCTAAGGCTAAGAAGGGTATTATAAGTATTATTATTATAGTTAATATGCTTATAAAGGTAATATAGCCTATATAGGGCTCTTTATAAAAAGCCTAGCTTTTAAAAACACTATAAAATTAATATTATAAGCTAAAGGTTATTATTAGTGTCTTTATCTATAATAAATTAATTAATTAAGAGATTATAAACCCTAAGAAATATTATTATAGCTTATAGCTAGGTATAAACTTTATATAGGTATAATATAAAGTATATAGTTTATACCTAGAAAATAGTAAAATTTACTTTTTTCTTAGTATCTAAGCCTATTATAGGTATTTACATAGCCCTAGTTAAAAAGATATATTATAAATAAGGGTAGTTATAGTGTTTATGTAATTTAGATAAAGTTCTATAAATTTCTATAGATCTTAGCTAATAAAAATAGCTAGCGCGTCTGCTTATGTGCATTTTGCACTCGTGCAAAGTTTGCACCGGCTCGTGGATCAGACCCTAACGCACAAGAATCCCATTTCTTAAAAATATGATCCCTCACAGTAGCAACAGTAAGACGCGTCGATGCACCAAAATGCATTAGAGGCACATGGTCGGCCGTATTCTAGATACTATCGTGGCCGTATGTATCAGGATGAAACCCGAGCCATACAGCCTCGGCATCGACAAAGGACGGGGCGGGGTTCGGTGCCTTTCCCAGCGCCGATTCAACCAGGCTTGACCCCCACCAGTGGCCGGCAGCACCGAAAATGCCCCACAAACTGCCCCCCTGACCTCCGTAATGCCCCTAGTCCGGTGGTCCACGGGGGGCTTCTTTGGGGGTCTTTGAAAGGGCATGCCGAGTTGTCCAGATGCTGTCAGCTCCAGTCTCTTTTCACATGTAGACGAAGACGCAAAACACCCCTCGAAGTCGCGCACCCCTTGATCCTTCGCATACAAGTATATTCCATTATTGAAGCCAAAAGATACAGGGACATATTCAAGTTCCCGTGGCTCAAGCGTATCTCAAGTCTTGACATCATCATTCAACATCACCACCATCACCACCACCACAACTAACCATGGCCGGCTCCTCGTCGCCAGTCGAACAACCTGTCCCTCAGTCACCGAAGGTCCCGCCAGTATCGTCAATGTTCTGGTTCGCCGTGACGTACATCCCACTCTTTGCGCGGGTCTCCCTCTCACACTCCCTCAACTTCTCAGAGACGTCGCCGTACAACGATCTGCGCAGCGCATTAACAGTGGCCTTTCTCCGGACCTTTATTGCTCCCAAGGACGGCAGAAGCAGAACCTTTACCAAAATCCAGGCCCGCACATTGCCCAAGCTGCCCATCAAGGGGCGCATGTGGATCAGCCAGTACACGGCTCCCGTGCCGCCAGAGTCCGAGTCGGTGAAGGCAGCTCTGGGCAAGGCGATTGAAGCACTCAACAACCCGGATGTGCCTGCCCCGGTCATCAATGTCCCCGACCTCGTCCCAGTGCATGGCGAGTGGACGGGATACAGAGCCGGCGCAAAAGACGGCGAGGCGCAGCCCGACATGTCGGAAAAGGAGAAATACGACGAGCTCGTCAAGGAGACGAGGGCTCCGACGACGATCCTGTACCTCCATGGCGGAGGACACGCGTTCATGGACCCGTCCACGCATCGACCTACGGTGAAGAAGCTGGCCAAGAGCACTGGTGGGCGAGGATTCTCCGTGCGATACAGATTGGTGCCGCAGAACCCTTTTCCGTCCTCGCTCCTCGACTGCCTGGTGGCGTACCTGACGCTGCTTTACCCGCCCCCGGGGTCATTTCATGAGCCCGTGAAGCCGGAGCACATTGTCATTGCCGGAGACAGGTAAGATTCCCCGGCTCTTTTCTTTCAGGCCATGCCGCATGATCACACACGCCAGGCCACAAGTTACCCCCCCCCCCCAACCAATATATATCCAATATATATATATATATATATACTAACAAGTGTGCGTGCTCTTTTGTTTAGTGCCGGAGGCAACCTGACCATGGCCCTGATCCAAGTCATTGTCGACCTGAACCGCACGGGCGAGCACATCGTGTGGCACGGCGAGGAGCGCGAGATTCCCGTGCCCGCCGCAACGGCCTGCAGCTCCCCGTGGCTGGACATTGCCCACGGCTCCGGGCCGCACTACGGCAAAGCCCCAGAGGTATTCGACTACCTCAGTCCCCCAGGAGACATGAGCCGCGAGGGTCTCGAGCCGTGCGCGATATGGCCGGCGAGCCCGCCGCGCAAGTACATGTATGCAGCCGACGACGTGATGACACACCCGCTAGTGTCGCCCGTCATGAGAAGGGACTGGGCCGGGTTCCCGCCCGTGTATTTCTGCGCGGGGTGGGAGAGACTGGCGTACGAGATCAAGTTCGTGGCGCAGAAGCTCAGGAGGGACGGCGTGACCATGGTGTTTGAGGAGTACGAGGCCATGCCGCACTGCTTTGCCATGACGCTGCTCAGCCTGGCCGAGTCGAAGCGCTGCATGGCGAGCTGGGCGGGCTTCATCCAACGGGCTGTCGAGGACCCGCGGAGCCTGGTCTCGAGTTCGACGACGGTTTGGGCCAAGACGCTGAGGGAGACGCCCCTGGCCTTCGACGACCTCTGCCATGTGTCGGGGGAGACGTTCAGGCAGAGGGTTGTGGATACTGTGGCCGAGACCAAGGCTTGGATACCGAATGATGCGAAGCTGTAGGGTGGTGGGTGGATGCATGTTGGACTAGAAGTTGTGCATGCATTCGCAACATGTACACGTTTTGCATTGCGTGAGGCAATGTGGTGAAGAGCAGTTCGCTGTGTTAACAGTGTGCACCATCGGGTGGCGTGAACGGCTCGTCTTTGGAAAATCGGATCGAGAACATCGTCGTGCCTAGGCAGCGTGATTGACAGTAATAATCTTTGCTTGCTCCAGCGCCTCTGTTTTTCATTTCTTACTAGAGTCGAATAACACAATTCATAGCTTAGACTGGCCACTAGAAGATGTCAACCCGAAGATAGAGATTGTGTTCATTGGAATTGATACGAAATAGAATGGACATGGTTCTCTCATTTTTTGTACTCTTTGTTATATCACAATTCTGCCGACGTAGAACAAGCAATCCTCTGTGGCGCAATTGGCTAGCGCGTCTGACTGTTAATCAGGAGGTTGAAAGTTCGAGCCTTTCCGGAGGAGTAGGATCATGAGGTTCTATTTTTGTCGTGTCTCCCTGGTGAATAACCCATCCATCTTATTCACTTCTTTTTATGTATTTCGTTTGTTCCACATGTCAAATGTGCCAAGCGTTGGTTGAGCCTAGGATCGCAATCGGAGTTTCTGACATGCTTTGAATATCCCATAATTGCACGAGCACCAGAGCCAGGTAAATGTCCACAGAACCAGGAATAACCTACTGGCCGAGTCTTCCTGTCCTGGCATTCGGTCGCCTGGTGGCATATTTGAGCATTTGCTGCCTCCCACACGTGAGGCGGGAAATGCATCCCCACACGCAGTTTGACATTTTGTCGAAACTTTGAAACACCGACCTCGTCCTCTGAAAAAAAAAACCAAAAAAAGAAAAGGCCCCCAGACCACAATGGAGCGCCACAAGCAAGCCGTGGGCAAGATTGCCGCCGCCGTCCGCGGCTTCTTCGACAAGAAAGAGAGCTACCGCATCTTCCACGGGTCTACCAACAGCACACGACCACGTCCCCTTCCCGGCGCCCGCGTCGTCGACATCAGCGCCCTGTCCAACGTCGTCGGCGTCGACGGCGCCGCGCGCACAGCTCTCGTCGAGCCCAACGTCCCCATGGACAAGCTCGTGGAATCGACGCTGCGCCACGGCCTCGTGCCCCCCGTGGTCATGGAGTTCCCCGGCATCACCGCCGGCGGCGGCTACGCCGGGACGGCCGGCGAAAGCAGCTCCTTCAGGCACGGCTTCTTCAACGAGACCATCAACCACGTCGAGATGGTCCTGGGCAACGGCGACGTCGTGAGGGCGTCCAGGGACGAGAGGCCGGATCTGTTCTGGGGCGCCGCCGGGGCCGTGGGCACCCTGGGCGTCACGACCCTCATGGAGCTCCGGCTGATCGAGGCCAAGAAGTTTGTGCGGACGACGTATCATCGCGCGGGCAGCGTGGCCGAGGCCGTCGACAAGGTGCGTCTCGAGACGCGGAATCCGGACAACGACTACGTGGACGGCATCCTGTTCTCCAAGGACCACGGCGTCGTCATCACGGGGACAATGACGGACGAGAAGCCCGCCGATGCCAGAGTCCAGACGTTCAGCAGGGCCCGCGACCCGTGGTACTACCTGCACGTCAAGGAAAAGACGATGGACCAATCCGTGTCGTCACCATGCTCGACCACGACCAGCGGCGTCGTCGACTACATCCCCCTGGCAGAATATCTCTTCCGGTACGACCGCGCGGGCTTCTGGGTCGGCGCCCAGGGATGGACATACTTCAAGCACGTCCCCTTCAACAGCTTCACCCGCTGGCTCCTCGACGACTTCACGCACACGCGCATGCTGTACCGCGCGCTCCACGCCTCGGGCGAGTCGGCGCGCTTCGTCGTCCAGGATCTCGGCCTCCCCTACTCCCGGGCAGACGACTTCGTCCGCTACGCCACCGACACCTTCGACATCTGGCCTCTCTGGCTGTGCCCCCTGAAGCAGACCCTTCCTCCCACCTTCCACCCTTACACGGGGGAGACGGAGACGGCGCCCGACGGGTCCACGGCGCCCAAGGACATCCTCAACATCGGCCTCTGGGGATGGGGCCCCGCCGACCACGACGACTTCGTCGCCAAGAACCGCGCCCTCGAGGATAAGCTGGTCGAGCTGGGCGGCAGGAAGTGGCTGTACGCCCACACATACTACGACGACGACGACTTCTGGCGCGTCTACGACAAGAACCGCGCCTGGTACGAGGGCCTGCGCCAAAAATACCACGCCACCACGCTGCCCACCGTGCATGACAAGGTCCGCATCGACGTCGACGCCGCGCGGGAGGAGCGCAACAAGGCGAGACAATCTCTCAAGACCAGGTGGCCTGTCGGTGGGCTCTACGGCATCTGGCAGGCCATCAAGAGCGGGGACCATCATTTGCACCGTCGCGCGGAATGGAAGTACAAAGACGACACGTGAAAAAAGGCAACTCTTTTTTTTTTTTTTTTTTTTTTGGAAAAAGAACCCCCCCCCCTCCATGCAAATTCATGTGCTTGCTCCTTGTATTGATAGAATAGATACCATAGATTATCCAAGCATTTGCCCTGGACGCAATGTGTATACGAACAACACACAAGTAAATAATTCAACTATTATTTTCGTCATTTGATTTTCTTTCTTCTGCTTCTTTTTGCAAAAAGCTCAGAAAGCCCCGACGTCTACGACCTTTGACCCAAGATTACCTTTTTCTCGTTCCACATCCACTTTTCCCCCGAGGCCCCGTATGACATATAGTGTCTACACAAGCCATGGGAATACCTCGCCTGTCCAAAGCCAGAGGTCCCATGTAGCTCAATTAAGGGGCCATTCTCAAATATGCACCATCCCTGTGTGCACGACTTCTATGATATCCCAATCACATGCCCTGATTCGTCCTTGATACGTGAACTTGGTCATGAACACTTAATCCTGACCGATCGCGCCGGTTTTCTTGCAGTATCCACATATTCCCCGTGGTCGGAGGTGTACCGCCGATATGTGTACAAGGGTCTATTTGCCATATTGCGTCATGCGGAACATGACCCAAACAGCGTGGCTAATTTACTTCTTGTCATTTCATTAACTCGTCTTTGCGTGTGACAAGTTTACGCCTGGACCTTATACTCGCGCTTGAACATGTCGTCAACCTTCTCGAGGTAGTAGGTGGTGGGGATAGTGGTGGAGGGATCACCCTTGGGGGTGTAGTCTTTCTTGAGATGAGCCTGGTGGCGGAGCTCACACATCTGGTGGTAGAACATCCTTGTCAGCAGAGTTGCAGGTTGTGTATACAAGACAGTCAAGAAAAGAAAGAGAGAGAGAGAGAAAGAGAAAAAGTTGACGTACGGCGTCAAAGGTCCCGGGGGGGACGGCACGACGGGCTTCCAGACGAGCGGGGATGTTCAAGTTCTTGGAAATGGACTCCACATTGCCGTTGACACGGAAGGACATGAAGCTGGCAGCCAATCCGGAGCCATATGAGAAGACGCCGATGCGCTTGCCCTCGAGGGCCTTGGGGTCAACAAAGGACAAGAGACTGGCAACACCACCCCAGACACTGGCGCAGTACATGTTGCCGCACATGGTGGCAACCTGAGTAGCAGGCTGGACGCGGTCCTGGAACTTCTTCTTGGTGAGACCCATGAAAGTCTTCTCGACAACCTTGTCGGTCAGAGATTTCTCGTAATCCATGTCACGCAGCTCAGGGGCCACCTCGGCGAAAGCGGGGGCATCGGCGTTGGCGAGGTAGTCGTGGTACAACAAGCGAGCATACGACTTTAGAACAAGCTTGCAAGTGGGAGCGTGAAAAGCAAGGTAGTCGAAGCGATCGAGAGGAGTCTTGCTGGCATCGGTGCCGCTAGCGTGACCGTCGCCGTTGGCGAGCTTGGCCTCACGCTTGCAGTAATCACGGTAGGCTGCATCCAGAGCCTTGGTATAGCAGTTGATGGAGTAGTGGCCATCGACGTAGGGGTACTCGCTGGTCAGGTCGGGCTTGTAGAAGTCATAGGCGTGTTGCATGTAGGTACCTCGCAATCCAGGTTCCATAACGACGGGGGCATCAGGTCCGATGAGCATGGCAACAGCACCAGCGCCGCCAGTAGGACGAGCATTGCCCTTGGCATAAAGAGCAATGTCACCGGCAACAACGATGGCATCACGGCCATCCCAAGCGGATGACTCGACCCAGTTGATGCTGTTGAACAAGGCATTGGTACCGCCGTAGCAAGCATTGACGGTGTCGACACCCTCCACGCTGGTGTTGTCTCCGAACAGCTGCATCAGAACCGACTTGACCGACTTGGACTTGTCCAAGATGGTCTCGGTACCAACCTCCAGACGACCAATGGAGTTGGTGTCGATGTTGTACTTCTTGAGCAAGTTCGAGGTGACGGTGAGGGCGAGCGAGTAGATATCTGTGCACGGAATAGAATCACATCAGCTCACTGCAGGATTCCAATGCGGATTGGCTTTCCGTGAATATGCTGCTTTTGCCGTCTTCACAGGCGGGGAAGGACACAAGACAGGCAAGCACATGGAGGGAGGGGTCACAACTCACCCTCACGATCATCGCAGAAGCTCATCTTGGTTTGGCCGAGGCCAATGGTGTATTTTCCAGGAGCGACGCCATCAAACTTCTCGAGTTCGCTCTGTTCGACATACTGCAGGCGTGCCAACGAAATGATAAAAGGTTAGCGATGTCGGCGACTAAGGGGCAACTTGAAGTTTTGGACCGGGCCTCCTCAGCATGCTCACGAGAAGCGAGGGGCACAGCAGCGTACCTGGCTGGGGAAGTAAATTTCAATGGCCTTGATGCCAATGTTCTGGGGACGGGAAGCCATATTGCAACGAATTGTTGGTGTACAGCAGCGGGAGAAAAGTTTGGCGGGGGGGGAGAATGTGGAATAAGAGAGTAAGCGCAGAGACGGGTGGGAGGAGGGTCGGTTTTGAGAGCAGCAACAAGCAAGCAGGTATCGCTATGTGGCACGTGACTTGGGCAACAGATGTGATCAGAAGGGATGATTAAAGGCAGAAGAAGTGATTGAATTAATGCTGATTCTATTATACAAATAGAAGGAATAAAGCTCTTCTTTTATAGACAGAGTAGTTATAGTAAATCTCCTATACTTCTTATTTTATAATTACATATCCTAATAAGGTGCATTTTAGCTTCCCTAATATAGTCCTACGCGCATAGAGCGTATAATTAATTATATTACCTACGTATAATTAGTTATATTACCTGCTACTAAGTAATATACCCCCTAATTAGTGTTAAGGTTATTAAGACTACTAATTATTACCTTAACTAGCGGATATGTGGTGTTATTATTATAGGCAAACCTAATATAAGATTAAAGTAAGCTTTCTTACTTTTATACCTATGCTTTTTTCTTATAAAGGCTTTTCTAATATAATATTTATAGGCTTCCTTTTCTTACCTTTATAACATACTTTCTATTAACTATCCCTTTATTTTAATTAATATATCTCTCTATATATAAGCTTAAGCTAAGGAGGAGGCTTGCTCTTAGGAGGGCTTAACTACTTCTAAGCATAAGCTTTATATTATTAGTAATTTAGTGTTAAATAATATCCTAGGCCTTAGTATAGCCTATAGTAATTATATTCTTTCCCTAGTATACTCTAAGTAGCCTGCTAGTAAGTTATTATCTCTTATAATTACCCTAGGAAGGTATTCCTAGCGCACTCCTTTATAAAACTTACGTTCTTTAAAAGGCTAGGTAAGAGGTAATATAAGGTATAATTCTCTGTGTAGTTTGTGGAAGTAACCTATTTATACTATACTTTCCCCTTTTAAATAGTAAGCACTAACTTTATAGCTTAATATACCTACGCTTTATAGTGTTTTATAAGATATACCTTATAATAAGTATGTTTAAGCAGGTATTATAGGTAAGGGTAACTTAGGTTATTACTATAAGGTTAGGTCTAGATAATCTTAGAGATGCTACTTATATAAGGTTAGTAATTACTATTATTAACTATTACATAATACTTATATTCCCCTTACTAAGTAAATGCTATTAGCGCTAGATAAGGACTCTAAGGTTAGGCGTATTTCTCCCTCTTTTCTATGCTCTTTACTAATAACCTATGTAAATAGTAAAGTGTTACTATAAGGCTTTGTAACTCTAATTAGAACTTATTATAAAGCTAGACTTTATATATAAAGAAGTTATTACTCTAAGTAATAGGGCTATTACTACTACTAGGGGCTCTTTAGCAGAGGTTAACAAGAAGGTAACTAAGGTAATAGCCTATCTTAAGGAGGTTATTTGCTTTCTTATATAAGTCTTATTAATTTTCTTTATTTAGAATAGCGTTTATATGCGTGTTTTTGTATAATAGTATTTTAAAGTTTACATTTTACTAATTCTATTTGCCTTAGAAGCGCTTTACTTACTAAGGAGGGGGCTTTCTTATATTTCTAAGGTAATTAATTTTATACCCCCTTATTAACGTTCCTACGCTTCCTTAGTAACCTATACGCTTTAAATATTATGTAGTATACGTAGATTTACTAACCTAAGCATTAATCTAAAGCGTTTAAATTACTCCTAATTTAATGCCTTTATAAATCCATTAGCAGGCATTTTAGATATTAGCAAATATGTAATCTTAAAGCTTCCTTTCTTGAATTCTTACTTTAACTATATATTATAAATATTAATATAATATAGTTAAGTGTTTAATCGCTTGCTCTTGTTTAATATAAGCCGAATTATTTACTAATTATTATAGTTAATAACCTAGTCTTTATAAGCATTAAATTTAATATCTTTAAATAGGCGCTATAGACTTATAGTCTCCTTTACTGCTTATTATAAAGCAAGTAATTTAGCTTCTATTATAAACATAGTTACTATTATTTAGCACATAGCTTTCTAAATAATTAGTTTACTAAAGAGAGTAATTAGATATCCTTATAATAATTTATATGTCTTAAGATTATTTACGAATAAAGCGTTACTTAAGATCTAAAGAGCTTAAAGTTAGTGCTTATACTAAAGTATAGCGTAAGTTTGCATGTAATAAGTAAATAGCGGATAGCTTAGTCTATAGCCTTTATATGCTTTAGTCCTAGATTTATAAGGTATTATAATAACTTTACTACTATAAAGGCTATATCTAGTCTAATTATAATTATAGTGTATAGGATTAATCTAATCTTCTCTTAGTAAACCTTAATTACTTACTTCTTAGCTTTACCTATAAACTTATAATACTTTACTATAAGGATTAGTATAGCAAGGAAAGTGCCTTTTTCTACTTAGCTAAATTTCTTCTTAATCTTACTAATATATGCCTTATAACTAAGATATACCCTTTGCTATAGTTAGTCTCTAATAATCTAAATCCTAAGAAAGAATCCTACCTTACCTTTTTTATCTAATTTATATACCTCCTTTAGTCCCTTAGAGATCTAGTTAGCGGTTTTCTTATTATCCTTATAAAAAGCTATAAGAATATTATCTATAAAGAATATAAGGAAGATAGTCTAATCTTTTATATAGAATAAGTAGGGCTTCTCTTAGCTTAACTTAAGCCTAAGCTTCTTAAGAGACTTACTTAGTTCTTTAAACTAAAGCTATAGAGATTCCCTTAATCTATATAAAGCCTTAAGTAATTTTACATACTCTCTAAGTACTATAAAGCTATTAGGAAGTTTATATATTATAGGAATTCCCTCTTTTTCGTGTTTTACGTAAAGGAAGGTATTCTTAATATTATACTACTTAGTCTCTAAATTAAACCTAGTAACTAGTGCTATAAACACATAGAACGCGTGTGTAGTAAGCGTTATAGTATAGGTGCGTTTAATTGTTAAGGTTTCCTAGAGATCTCCGCGCACGCATAAACATGCTTTATAATAGATTAACATCCCCTTCTTATTAAACTTATAAGAAAACACCTATTTTAATAGCAAAGGCTTTAATTAAGCTACTAAACGCTTTATCTGCCGCTATATTCCTTGTTCTTTTAGCTTATTAATCTCTTTATTTATTATATTAATCTATTTCTCCTTAAGAGGATAATCCTTTGCTTTCTTCTATAACTTTAGAGGTTTAGCTAGGTCTAATTAATAGATAGTCCCTGCTTTCCTCTTTAGTTTAAGAAGCGATTTACTTTCCTTATTATAATGCGTATTAATTACTAAAAACACTGTTTTATAGCTCTTAAAATCCTAATCTCCTAGAAAGAGCTTATAAGGGTCTCTATCCTTAGTCTTCCTAAACTCTAAGAAGAGATCTTTTAGGTTCTAGAGGCTATTAATAAGAGCTTTATTAGGTTCTTTTCTCTTCCTCCTTACTAGCAAAGTATATAAAGGAATCTAGCCTTGCTCTCTTTTAGTTTATAATCTTAAGCTAGTCTATATACTTTCTTATGTTATAACTATTCTAAGGCTTTTTTCTATAATTTCTAACTATATAGCTAGAGCTCCCTTTAAGCTTTCTACGTAGGTAGCTAGTCTAGCATTTACTCCTATAGGTTTATCTTATTATTAGTTTACTTTATTTCCTAGCTTAGGTAGTTAATTACTTATTAAGTTATTAATAACTTAGTCCTTAGCATTATGTGCTTAGTGTTCTAGAACCTTATAAGGACGTTAGCTCTCCTAAGCCCTTATAGTAGTATCCCGCTTACTACTTATTAGATCTATTATTATATTACTTCCTTAAGCATGTAAATCTAGAGCTTTATGCTTTATTTTGCTCTCCTAAGTGCCTAGATTAGAAGTCTCCTACTCTCTAATTAGTAAATCTAGTAATAGCTAAGGTGTTTAAAGTCTAATATCTTTATTAAAATAAATAGCTTCTCCCTCCTTTAGTTATGATTAAGAAGTCTATAGGGCGTTTACCCCTAAGTTTAAACTCTTAGTCTGATTTGTCTAAGGTTTAATTAGTGTAAGGAAAAGATTTAATTTGTTATCTAATTTAGTGTTAATTTTAAGGACTTAAAATTGCGCTTTAAGCTTGTTAATTAAAAGCTTGATTACGCTTTTATATGCTATATTGTAAAAAATTAACTTATTAAACATGATATTCCTTATTATTATAACCTTTCCTAGCTTTAGGATCTAAATATAATAAATATTAGAAGCAGAATACCTAACCAGATATCTAATATAACCCCTAGGATTTATCTTATAGAACTATCTGTGTTTGTTAGCCTTATAATCCCTTTTAAGAGAATAGGCGCGGCAGCTATATATGTGTAAACCGCTCTAATCTGGCCTTAGGTTAGCTATAGGCTCCTAAATTAGTAGCTAAGCGTTATCGCGGAACTAGCTTTCTAGGGTCTCTAGTGGTGTTTTCTAACTAGATTATTAAACAGGACTAATGTTATAAAGGTATGCTACTGCTTATGTGCTCTCTAACTATAGATTTAGTAGTAGCCTTATGCCTATGAGCATTGCATTTAACCGCAGCGTAATTATCTAGCCTACCCTCTCTATGACTTTATTTAGTTTATAAGTATATAGTGGTGTAAGCTTAAGATTAATGCCTTACAAGCGTGCCTATGTCTGAAAGATTATATTAGTGAATTAGCTAATAATAGCTCCCTTATGATCTTGCCTAATCTTTATAATTAATAATCTAAATTACCTTGTGACCTATTATTTAAAGTAAATAAGTATATTAAATACTGTTGCCTATAACTTGTTAGGTAACGCATAAACTTGAATTATGCCTAAGAACTTATCTTTTATAACTAGTAACTAGTTTATGCTATTATAACTAGTCTTATAGTCCTAAAGGTCCTAATAGATTCTCTAGAATAGCCTTAGTAATACATGTTCTAGTGGTCTTCTTAAAATAACTTAGCAGGCGTAAACTAGAGTATACGTCTTATAGTCTCTATGCTTTATACCTTATAATTACACTCCCCTTATATAAGTGTAACTCTTAGCTAGAGTATCCTTTCTAAGGTTACTAGAACGTAAGTGCTACAGTTCTTTAGGGTCTGCTTGTATAGGACGCAGGTCTTTGCTTAGTTAACTACACTATAAGCTTTATTTATTTGCTTCTAAATTAATTATTAAGAATATTACTAGTGCTATAGCTAAATTTACTTCTTGCTTAGGACTGTTATAAGAGAAAAGAGGCTTATATTAAAGGAAGATAATATTATGCTTTCTCTTAAGTTTAGCTAATAATAAGCTCTTGTAAAAAGGTCTAATACGTAAGGAGTAGTCCGCTTTATAATACTATATGCCCTTCTTCTAAAGAAAGCTCTTAGATATAATATTTATATAAAACCCCTCTATAAGTGTAATATTTTATAAAGTAAGGTTTTCTATAAGTTTCCCCTTAGGCCTATTAAAAACATTCTTAATTATATAAGTACTTTTTTAATAATCTAGAAAGAGGTTATTCTAGCCTTAAGATAATTATTAACTATTTCTTTAAAGGTTCTAGGTTTAAAGTAACTTATATTATTAATAATATAAAGAGCGCTATAGTTATTAAAGAGGGTGCTCTCTAAGAGCATATACTTTACGTTCTTTAGCGTAGTGTAGCTTCCCTTTAGAGGAGCTATGCTCTCTAGAATATTAGGATTAATAATTATAGTAGTAATAGCCTTAGGTAACTTCTTTTCTTTATAATCTTTAGTACCTTTTACTATCTACCTATTCTTTACTACCTTAGCGCGTAGGTTCTTCTATTTTACGCTCTTATAGTATTCCTTAACCTTCCTATAATTAACCTTTAAAAAGGGCTTAAATCCTTAAACTTTCTTACTAGTTACTATATAGTATAAGGTATAGTATACTTAGGGAGACTAAAAGTAAGTATTTAGTGCCTTACTTATGTAGTAAGGGTATTTCTTAGGATTATTATTTTTCTAGTCTTACTTCTTATTATCTTAGTTAGAGTGTTCCCTAAGTGTAGTTATAAAGCTTCCCTTATTAGAGTTAGTGTATATAGTTTATATTACCCTATAGTATTAAGTATACTTAGCTATAATACCTATAAGAGTAATATCCTTAGGAAGAGAGTCTAAGGTTTATACTAGCTATATAATCTTAGTTTTTGCCTATTTAGGGTTAAAGCATGCTCTAACTACTATAATAAAGTTACGAATTATATTAGGACCTTAAACTTTGTTAATCTTATGTATTAAGGCTTTTTAGTATAGCTTCCCCTATTACTTATTCTAATACTTAAATTATATATTTACACGTTTAGCTTTATTAAGGTATGCTATATACTTAGCTATAACTTCTGCTTTAATAATAACTTAACTAGGTAAGAATTTCTTTTTAAGCTTAATAGTAATTTAGTAAAGAGTAGGCTTCTTATTATTAGTGTTTTCCTTCTTAATCTTATTAATTACTATTATATAAGTATTAGGATTAATAGTGCTAGTAATCTAGGTTTTAATAGTCCTTTCTCTAGACTTAGTTACCTTATATGCTTAATACTTAGATATATACTTATAAGAAAGGAAGAAAAAAGCCTCTTAGAAAGTGAGCTTAGTTTTTGCACTTCCTTAGTTCTTAGTAATAAGAGCCTTATAAGCCTCTAGTGTAATTATAAAGGGCTTTTATAAGTGGTTAGAGTTAAGCTTTAGAAGCTAAGGATTAACTCTTTCCTAAATCTCTTAGCTCTAGGTGGCTTGCTTTAATGCTTTATACTATTTCTCTTACTTATTAGATAAGACTAACTTAATGTTAGTCTTAAGACTTAGGTAAGGAGAAGTTAAGGCATCTATTATAAGCGTAAATTAGTGGGTAGGGCGCTATGCATACATAGGTCTTGTGTGTTAGGAATTTAGTGGAGTTATAGGTGTGTACCTCCTAGGCTTATAACTATTGCTATGTGGCACGTAACTTAGGCAATAGATATGATTAGAAAGGATAATTAAAGGTAAAAGAAGTGATTAAATTAATGCTAATTCTATTATATAAATAGAAGGAACAAAGCTCTTCTTTTATAGATAAAGTAATTATAGTAAATCTCCTATGCTTCTTATTCCATAATCACACATCCTAATAAGGTGCATTTCAGCTTCCCTGATACGGTCCTACGCGCATAGAGCGTACGATCGATCATATTACCTGCGCACAATCGGTCATATTACCCGCTGCCGGGCAACAGCAGGTCATTGTCCCACTAAAACTCAGACGAAGTTTGGCCGAGTCGTCTTTTCTTCCCGCGCCAGTCAGCCGGGTCCCGCCTACATTGTACGACATGGCAGGTTTTCACCGCCTCGTCTCTGAATGGCCAGCAAAATTAAGATTGATGGCAACAGTAATAAAAGCATCAGGCCAGCACAACTGGCACGCCAGGCAGGAGGCACAGTTCGCTGCCAGGGGAGTGGGGATCTGCTGATCCGCTCGGGCCAAGGGTCGAAATATTGATGCGTTACGCGCCACCACTCATGGCCTGGCCACCCTTACTTAAGGGTGTGATCTAGACGGGCGCAGTCATTTAAAAGCTAGCATACTTAAGACAGGGCTAGGTATAAGTTAGCTATGGATTAGGTAAAGAGTTTACTTTATACTATTTATAGTACCTTTTCTTATTAATATATAAGGGGGTAAAGAGATTTTATATTACCTTAGCCTTTTAATTATAAATAAAGGCTTTTTCTTTATAAAGAAGTTAATTATTATAAATTATTATTAAAGGATTTCTTTTATATTTTTATACTTTTATTATTAAAATATTCTTTTCTTAGTCTTAAAGTATTTTATAGCTTAGTTAATTTACTACTTCTTAGTATAATACTAGTATAAGGTAAACTAATAAGTAAATAATTTACTTACTAAAAAGCTTTATAAAGCCTAGGTTAATAGTAAATTAAATAGTATAAAGTATAGTATAACTTAAGTAACTTTATAAGATATTATCCTTATTATATAAGATTATTACCCTTAGTATAAATAGATTATAAAGTTAGTAAAATAAAAGTATTATAACTTATAGGACTATTAGTAAGTGTTTTTATAGGCTAAAAGCTATTTAAGTATATAATATAATAAGGTTAAGTATATACTTAAGATAAGTAATATAAATACTAAGCTAATTAAAAAGAAGTATAATATAATTAGAAGAAAGGTTATAACCTAGCTACTATTAGTTACTAATAGTATTACTTATAATACCTGGTATAATATTTTCTCTAAGGACTTACTAGCTAGGGGTATTATTTTAGAAGTAAGTAATAATATAAGCTTTATAGTAGTAGCCTAATCTCTTAATAATCTAATAAATAAAGATAATAATTAATAAAGGACTAGTAAAATAGTTAAGGATAATAGTATTAATTAGCTTAAGACTATTAATTTAACTAAGGGGGATAATCCCTTTACCTTAGTATAATTAATGTAATTTATTACTATGCTTATATTAAAATAAATTAGCTAGGTTATAACTCTAAGCCTTAGAGGGTTAACCCTAAGCTTAACTAGAGGGGGATTATTACTTTTTTCTAATAGATTTACCCTAAGTAATATACTAGTTTAAAGAATTTAAAAGAAAAATATAAATTAATTAATAGTAAAAGCGGTTTCTATAGTACTTAAATTAGTATTTTCTTAAGTTTAAAAGTAAAAGTACTTTTATATATATACTATAATTACCTAGTAAAGTAACTTATTAGATAGTAAGTTTAATAAGGTATTAGAGAACTATAAGTTATTTTATAAAAGCTATAGTATTATTTAGATATTAAAAGTAATAAGCTAGGTAAAGGAAAATCTAAAGAATATAGTGCTTTAGAATAAGCTTAGAAGTAAGGATAAAGTAGCTTTTATAACTATAGACTTTAGCTATTATTTATAAAGGTAAAGGAAAAGGTTATTTATAAAGGTAAAGGAAAAGATTATAAAGGTAAAGGTAAAGATTAGAAAAGTAAGGTTATAAAGGTAAAGAAAGAGGTTAGAAGATTATAGTAAAATTAGCATAGCTATAAGAATTACTAGTATTTTTACTTATATAAAATTTACACTACTTATAGTTTTATCTCCCTAACCTTATAGCTACTTATTTAATAACCTTATAACTACCTACCTAATAACCTTATAACTACTTACCTAATAATTCCTCCTTTATTAAAGACTTTTATCCTTAGTAATCTTAATACCTCTCTCTTACTAGTATTACTAATAACTATAAAAGCCTCTTTTTATAATAATACTTTACTACACTATTAGACTCCCTCTTATATTAAAGCTATTTACTAGCTTATAAGCCTTTTTAATAAGCTAGTATTTATTATTATTTAATACCTCTAAGTTAAGCCTTCCTTACTTTTCTAGTATAATATTACTTAACTTAATAAAGTTAAATAGGCCTATTATAGTATAAATAATCTTAATCTAATCTAGAAAGTTATACTTAGTAATACTATAGTAAATTATCTTAAACTTTTACTTATAATACCTAAAGAGTTTCTTAACTACTACTTAAAGGATAGTATACTAGAGATTAAAAAGCTTAGCCCTTATTCTTAGCCTCTCTTTATTATTAGGATTCTTATTTAAATAATAGTAAATACTTATAAAGGGTATAAGTAACCTAGTGTTATAAACTAGCCTTATGGCTACTGCGTATAAGCGTTTAGAATAAGAATATTATTCTTATAGAAGAAAAAAGGAATTACACTAGTAGTTACATAGTATTTAGATATATAGTCCCTTATGCGTAGTTTATGTATAGTCTATGTAAAGCCCTAACCTAGCTATATAAAGTATATATACTTTTAGAGCTAGACTTAACCTAAGCTTATAGCTTAAGTCTATAATATACCCCTTACTTACCCCCCTTTTCTTCTTTTACTAAAAAGTAAGTATATATTAAATATAAACCCTTATTATATAGCTTTCTTTAAAAAACATATAAGTAGCCTAGTAAGGCTAGTAAATTACCTAGTAAGGTTATATCTTTACTATATAAGTCTAAAATTTTTTTAGTATAAGATTACCTTACCTTACTCTAGCTTTACTCTTAAAAATACTAGTTACTTATTTTATAGCCCCTTACTACTAGCTATCTCCTTACCTTATCTAGCCTTTTACCTTTACCTTAATCTTATATTTTATTTATTATTTACTAAATTTAAGCTTTACTTTAAATAACCCCCTTATTAGTAATTATCTAACCCCTTATTATATAATATACTACCCTTACTTACTCCTAGCCTTTATTTATAAATATAAAAAACCTATGCCTTAATTAGATCCTAACTAATTTATCTTAAAATATAAATATCCTATTCTCTTTTCTTTAAATTTACACTCTTTCCCTTTTATATTATTATAAATCCTTCTTTTTATATCTTTCCTATTTTTATTTATTAATTTATTTATAACTATAAAGCCTCTTTCCTATATTTAGTTTACTTCTTATTATAAGTAGTATTATTACTATTACTAACTAACTTACTTCTAGTATACTTTTTTCCCTTTTTTACTCTCTTTTACCTTACCTAAGGGTACTTACCTTAGTAAGTATATTTTAAAAAGAGACTTTAGTAATAAAGCCTTTTTTAATAGTAAGAAGTATAATTTCCTATATAATTCTTATATAAATAATCTTTAGAATAAGAGTAAATATATTTATACCCTAAGGCTAAACTAGGCCTATACCCTATACTATACTATATATTATATATATATCTAGGAGATATACTTATATAGCACTAATCTAAAACTTTATTATATCTTTAAATATCTTAAGACCCTTTTAGCTATAAGTAAAGCTATTAAGGCTTTAGCTATGCTATAGTTTACTAATAGTAAGGGGTAATATATTACCCTTATAAATTTTTTTATTTATTATTATAAGTATTTTAATAGTATATTAGCTATTACTTAAATTAACCTAGCTAAGGCCTAATCCCTAGCTTTCTTCCTTATAAGTATAGCCTATACCTAGGGTACCTTTAAAGTATAGTAGCTTATGCTTACTTAGATAATACTTACTTAATATAGCTATAATAACCTAGCTACTAAATTTTTCTATAGTATAAGGACTATAAATAATAACCTAACTTAGTTTATCTTTACCTAGGAGGCTAGTAATACCTAGGTCTAATAAATAGCTAAAACTATTATAAAGCTTACTTATACTATTACTAAGGTATACTAACCCTATAAGAAGTCTAAGGATACCCCCCTTATCTTAATTACTTTTTACTATAGTAAAAGCTTAGCGCTAGAGTATATATATACTAAATATAAACTAGGTGCCTTAATTTTTTATAGCTAAATTAAAATATACTCTTTTAGGGCTATTATTTATTTATATATCTCCTTATTATAATTTAAATTAGTTAAGTGCCTTTATATATGTTATGCTTTCTAATAGCTTCTATGTTAGCTATATATAGCCTTTTTATTTAACTAAGATATTCTAATTTAAACCCTTACCTAGTGTGTTTTTAGCTATAAGGATTTCCTTTACCTAATACTTTATAAGATTATTATTAGTATTTATTATAATAAGTTCTAGTAGTAAATATTTATTAGCTAGTCTTTAACTTAGTAATAGGTTATTTACTATATACTAGACTAAGTTAATATAAAAGATAGGATATAGTTCCCTTAAAATATTTAATTTAACTATTAAAGGTATAGGAACCTTAAGTATCTTATATTTAGCTATAACTTAATCTAGCTTCTTATAGGGATAGTTTATCTTAATATTATAAAGACTAAGCTATATGTAGTCCCTAACCTAGAATTATTTTACTAGCTTATAACTACTATTTATATTCTCTTACTATTATTACTAGATAAAGGCTATTATAGCTTATATTAAATCTATGCTATCCTTTAAATATTATAGAAAGGCTTAAGCCCTTCCCTTTGCTAATATAGTAAACTACCCTATAGGGGATAAATCCTAAATTACAGCTATATTAAACCTATAAAGTGCTATATTCACGCTTATCCTAGTTACTAATAAATCCCTATTATTTAATACTAATTAGCAAGCTAGTAAGTAATCTAGCTATTTAAACTAGGAGAAAGATAGTATTACGTATAGTATAGCCTATACTTCCTAGTTAGCCCTTTTTATACTACTATCTATCTAAGGGTAATATGTAGTAAAAAGTAATTATTATATGCTAACTTTACTATAAAGCTTAGTCTAGAAATTACTAAGCTAATCTAACCTATAGTCTATAATAATCTATATAAGAAACCTATAAAACCACTACTAGTAATACTTAAATTATTTTACATAAGCCCTAGCTTTTATTAATATTATTATCTCTAACTAAACATACTTTAATAAATAATTAGTAATAACTATAAGAAACCATAGCTAATCCTATGTTTTTACTAGTAAGTCTATTATAAAGTTAATAAATATTTGTAACTAGTACTTATTAGGTAATGGAACTAGCTTTAATAAGCCTTATTATAGTTACTAGCTCTTTTACCCTTTATAATAGTAGTAGTTCTATATAAATTAAGCTATATCCTATAATATACTATCCTAATAAAAGTCCCTTTAAAGCGCCTTAAAGGTTATATTCTAGCCTAGGTAGCCTAATAAGGGTAAGTTATAGATATACTATATTAATATTATAGTTAGTAGCTCTTACTTAGGAACCTATATTTGTCCTTAAAACTATAGCGCCCCTTTTACACTAATCTAATAGTTTATAATCTATTCTTTAGTATTAGTAATATCTAGGAACTTCCTAGCCCTTACTACTACTATTTTGTCAAGTGGAAAACAACACCCCAAAAGACACGATGCTAGCCCACGATCGCAAGTAGCTCTAGAGCCTACACATAACAAAGGGGTTAATTAACTTAACAATATTAATCATAATAACGGCTAGGACTATCTTGTTGTACAGAGATATCCTAGATTAAATAGTCTATTAGATTGGAAGTAACATCTTAAATAAATAAGGGAGAGTATAATCTTAATTTATCTTATAGTAAACATAAGTATAATCTTAGGTAAAGTAAATATAGGGTAATCTTAAGAATCTTATAGGGTGTGTAAATTACTATTAAAGAATCTAGCTATAAGTAGTCCCTTTATAAATCAAATGATTCTCTTGCCTAGATAACTAATATTATTATCCCTTATTATAATATCCCTATCCCTAAACCCTAGCGCTTATTATCATAATTACGTGTTTTTAGGCACGTCTCTTATAGCACATAACACCTCCCTAGGTATATACTAGTTACCCCTAACTAGTTATATACACTAAAACCTAAAAGTGCCCTTATAAGTGTGGTTAGTAACTAATATTATATATAGAGGGTAAAGGAATTATTTAATCTAGTACTTATAGGTCTAGGCTAATTAATCTTATATAGCTAAACTTCTTATAGTAAAAAAGAAGTATTAAGGCAAGTAAAAAGAAAATAAAAAAGAAAAGGAAAAGAGTAAAGAGGTAATAAAAAGAGAGAAAGTAAGAGAAAAGAAAAAGAGAAAATTATATAAAATAAAGAGGGGAAAAGAGAAAACTAATAAAACCTCCTTAACTAAAGACCTAAATTCTTTATCTCTTAGGAAAGCTTTAGTATCTTTAGTATTTATAGACATATAGTAAGTAATATTAGTAAGGGGGTATAGATAGTAAGATACTTTATATCTTACTATACTACTCTTTTCTCTTAGGTCTTATATTAATTAAATAATCCTTAGGCATACTTCTTCTCCTACTAGCAGGCTTTAATAATCTTAGCTTACGTTCCGCAAGGGACTAAGCTAGGTAGTACTATAGACACGTATATAGATAATATTAGTAAATAAGTAATGATTTTTCTTTGTATTACTTTCTATACCCTAAGGAAAGGAAGGAGATTAATTATTATAGCTTATCCTATATCTCTAAGTAGTTACTAAATTATCTTTTCTTCCGCTTACTTAGCTAAGGTTTTATAGTTATACACTTATCCTTACCTAATAACTTTATAGACTTATAGTAACCTTAGCTAATCCTTTATATCTATTTATAGTAGCTTGCTTATTACTACTTACTATAGTTAAAGGGCTTATCCTATAGTATTATGCATTTAATTTTATTTACCTTGTTAGAGTACGTTAAGCTTTAAAGCTAAGGATAATAGTATTATCTCTTATCTAATAATAGATAATAACACTAATAAGGATGCTTGTAACAAGCAATAACTTCCCCTTCTACTTAATCTTAGCTCCCTAGGTTACTTAGGGGTAAAATATCTCTAGTGTCCTACTATATTTATCTTTCCTAATCCTATAGTATCTCTTAAATACTAATATTAAAGACTTTAGGGTTACTAGTAAAAACATAAGCTATAAGCTACTAGAAATCCTAAATATAAAGCTTATTATTTCTTACTATATTAGTATACTATTTAATTAGGTAACTCTTATTAGTAACCTAAAGCTTCTAAGGCATAACCACAGTGCTAATAGGAAGTCCTTTACTAATAGTTTAGGTAATAAAGCAAGGTATTAAGCACTTTATTATATTTTATATTAAATATTAAAGGTTAAAATCTTTCTAGTATAATAACTCCCTTAGTAACTAGTCTCCTACCCTAAGTTTATTTATAGCTATATCTTATAAAACTCTTATAGTTCTTTTAAGTGCTTTTACATAACTATACTTTAGGTCTAGTATATTATTAGATACTATCTAGTCTTTAAGGTATAGCTTAAACCATTAGTTAATGATTAAATCTTTACTAAAAGTGTGTAGTTATTTAAACTTAATATTGTACTTATTTAGTGCATTTTAGTCTTCTAATAGTAGATTAATTGCTTAGTAACTAACCTAATAGCGGATTATTTAGAGAAGGAACCCTAGGTATATATACCTGTATTCCTAGTTTCCTTTTTACTTTATTACTAGGACTATGATTACTTTAAAATCAGAGGGGTAATTTATAAGCTATATAATCTGCCTCTATCCGCATGTAAAGTTAGCAAACTAAGTTATTCATCCCTTATTTATACTATTAAAATAGTATAGATATCCTTATTTCCTATTAAACATAAAAGTAGTTTAATAGTTTGTAAAGAAAGTGAATCCTATAATAAGGTATTAATTACTTATATATAAGTAGAGGTTAATAGGGTTGTAACTATAGCTATACTTAATATTAATAGGCTAATAGGTAGTATAAAGTCTCCTAGCTTTTAAACTAATTAATTGTTATAATATATTTATATTAAAATCTTCTATCTTACTAACTTTAAATATTTAGGGTAGTACTACTACTATTACTTTAAGCCTATGCTCTATAATCCTCCCTATTACTATTAGCTTAAACTAGTTAAGCTAGTCTTTGCTTAGAGTCTTATAAGCCTTTCTTAGGAATTCGTAAATGTCTATTAAATAACTGCGCTATTATATGTTTATCTATCCTAGCCTAATTAGTATTACTAGGTTAAAATCATCGCTATTTTAGTAAACTTTAAATCTTAGCAAAGGCTATAGCTAGTCTCTTTATAAATAAAACAAAGGTAACTACTACCTATAAAGATTAACTAGATTAATTTCTATAGTGCCTTTCTTAATTTCTCTAAAGAAGGGGCTTTTAGTCTTATATATTAAAATATAAATATAGTATATAGTAAGGCACTTACTATAAGGGAAGTAAGTAATAGTGTTACTATTTACTTTAGTATAATTACCCTTATTTATAACAGACTTTGCATACTATTTTATTTTACTAGGTAAGATTAAAAGGTTTTAGTATAAATAGTATAATTATTATAATAGGAGAGGATATAGGAACTATCTGTTAGTTTTTAAATTAGCGTAAATAGAGGGGAAATCTAGAAGTAAGAGTAATATAAGTGAAGGTTCTAAGGGTTAAGAGGATGTGTGTTTATATAAGATATAGGTTAGATTAAATAGTTCCTATAGCCCTAATCCCGTTCTTATAGCCTATGTTAAATCTAAGGGTAGTCATTAGCAGCTATTACTAGTTACCTTTACCTCTCTCTTTATTAGCTACTAGTACCTATTATAAGACGCCTATTTGTGGAGATTAAGTGGTTCCTATGATTTAGACCTTAATATTATAAATTACTTATTAGTAGCTATTTACTTATTAGGTGTAAACGCTTATTATATGTAGTATCTTATAGTTTAAGGCTTTCTAATTCTTTTCCTCTCCTTCTCTTTATGCTCCTTAACTTATTACTCTTTATATTATTACCCTAATTAATTAATTATAGCTAAATCTCTTAATAAAGTCTATTAGAAGCTTCCTAATGTTATAGCTATTATAAGGGTAAGCGTCCTAGAAGGCAAGCTTTTAGTAATAAAGACTATAGACTAGTCTAACTATACTAAGTTCTTCCCTCTGTTTATTAGCAGAGACTATATAAGTATTCTAAAGATTATTTAATCTTATATTTTGGCTAATACTAATAACTTCTATTTTATAATATAAGTTCCTTTTTACCTTCTAGGTTTAGGGCAGGATTAATATTAGTAATAGTAGCGTTTCTTTATATACTAAGATTACCCTCTAACCTTCTAAAAATTCCCTAGAAGGGGCTCCTCCCTATTTAATTACTACTATAAAAAGAACTAAATTACTAAAGGATTTTATAAGAAGCTACACTAAAGCAAATAGTGTCTTAGCCCTTACTATTAAAAATAAATATTACTACTTAGTCCTTATTCCTACTAAGATAGCTTATCCTAATAAGTACTTCTTATACGCTTTTTTATAATATCCTAAGCATTATTATACTTTACTAGTGTCTATATTTAGTAAATTAAATAGTATTTTCTATACTAACTACTTAAACTTATATATATAGTATATTACTTTCTTTAGTAAGTATATATACTTTCCTTTCTATAGCTATATTTTGCTTTCTAGGGTTAGTAAAGGTGCATGTAGTAATTACATCTAAAATAGGTCTTATATAGCTAGTTATAAATAGCGCTTTACTTCTAGGTATTATCTTTAGTCTTCCTAAAAGAGAGCTCTTATGCCTTTCTTAGGAAAAGAGTAGTTTATTAATATAGTAAAGACCCTTCTACTTAATCTAAACACTATTAATTCTAATAACTCTCCTTACTTAGTAGTAGATATACTTTCTCCCTTCCTAAATTATTTATAAATAATAGAGAAAACTTAGAGAAATAAATTTAGTTTATAGTATAATATTTAAGGGAAATAAAAGAAAAGGGAAAAGGGGATAGGTAGTCCTGTACTTAATAGACTTATACCTTAATTACTTAATCTCTAGTATTAGAATAAAACTTTTCTTAGTTCCTAAAATAAAAATAAAGGGAAAAATAATGTTTAATCTTATATACTTATTAGTGTGTTAGAGAATATACTTTATATTCTTTCTTTTATTTTTCTATTAGGTAGGGTAGCTATACCTTAATCCTATAATATAGGCTTCTTTAAGGTAGGAGCTTAACCTCTTTCTTAAGATATAAACTTGCCTCTCCTTTATTAACTATTTAATTAGATATGTTATATTAAGCTACTAAAGGCATAATTATAGTGACTTCTTAATTATAGTTATTATTAGTCTCCTCCCTTACCTAGTGTTATTAAGAAGTATATAACTATATATTTACTATTAAAGTCTACTAACCTTCTATGTCTAGGATAAACTTTTTAATATAGTCCCCTAAAATGGTTTTTATAAGGTAAACCCTATTTAGTGTTTTTAGATAATAAGCTCCTAAGACTAGCGCTTGCTTATAGATATAAAAAGGTCTGTTTTATCTTATTATAAGTTTCTTTATAGTAAATATATTAATATTCCTTCTAATATTATATACTAAAACAAGATCCCCTAGTTTTAATTAATCCTTCCTAAGAGAGGCGGCCTAGTTCTTATTAGTTTAGTTTACAAGTTACTTCCTAAAGTTAAATACCTTTTTCCTTGCTTTTCTAATATCTTTTGCCTTCTTTTTAAGCATTTAGACTTAAGCTTTAAATAGGTCTTAACTTATAGTAACTACTTCCTAGTTAATTAGCCTCTAGGTTAGGAATTTAACTTCTAAGGGTAGGATTAGTTCCTATTTATAGATTAAATAGAAGGCGGATTTCCTATGTAATTTACAAATAGTAGTGTAGTCTATAAGAAAGGCTTTATTAAGGTGCTTTACCTATTAGCTATTTAACCCTCCTAATTTTGCTAAAGCAAATGCAAGGGACTAGTGTCTGGCTTTAACAGGGGAATTCGCCTTTAGGTTATACCTAGATGTTTAGATTCCCTTAATACTAATATCTACAAGTGCTTCCTTAAGATTTCCTTGTATCTTAGGACCTCTATTATAGACTATAAACTAAAAAAGTCTAAACTAACTAATTAAGGATAATAGGAATTTTCTAATTACTAGCACTATTGTATTTCTAACTAGTATAGCCTCTACCTATCCTATTAAGTTATATCTAGCTTCTAAGAGATACTTATATCTATAATTAATTAGAAAATACTAAGTGTTAATATAGATCTTGCTTATTAGGTTCCCTAGCGTAACTAGCATGGACAGTTCTTAAGATTACTAAGGCATGAACTTTTAATATATCTTGCAGTAGGTTAGCATCTCTTAAGTTATATTCTAGAGTCCCTTCTACTAATATTGCTATTTTATTACTTAGAAGACTATTTTAACACCTTTATAACTAAGTTCTTTATAAATAGCCTTAACTATTACGTATTATTACTTAGGAATATTAATAACTAACGCTAGTCCTTTTATAATTCCTATTAGTCTTTTCTATAGGTATCTATTTTCTAGGTAGAACTTCTTAGCTCTATTATAAAGCTTCCTATAGTCCCTAGCACTAAGATTAATTAGTCTTTAGAGGGTAAATAAGAAATTAATTACCTATTATATCTCCTATAAATAGTCCTTCTTACTATCTTCTTTTATTTTAATGCTATTAAGATATAGGTTAATAAAGTCCTTAATATCTTCTTTAACTTCTTAATCTAATTAATCTAATAGCCTAGGACCCTTTCTAGACAGGGCATTAGTAATTTTATTCTTTTTACTAGGAACGTGTTACACCAAAAAATCAAACAGTAGTATATAGCTTATCTATCACGTAATAAGAGCCCTAGGCATATTATTAATAGCTTTATTAAGCTAGTGCACTAGGACTTATAAATCTATTTCTAATGTAAAGGGAACTCTATAGAGGTAAATTCATAGCTTTCTTAACATGTAAATAACTACTTAGTATTCTCTTTTAGTTACGTTATACTTAGCCTTAGTAATAGTCTAGACGCCGCTTTTATATTAAATAGGATAGCGTTTACCTTTAATAATTTGCAGTAATACCGCTCCTTATCCTAGTAAACTTGCGTTTACTATAAGGATAATTTCCCTAAAGCCTAGTCTAAGATTAAGTAAAATAAGAACTAGGGCTATAGTTATTACCTTCTTTAAAATATCTATAGCTTCTTATTACTCTAGTTCTTATTCCTATTCTATTGTCTTTCTTAGTAAAATTACTAGTAGTCTTGCCTTCCACGTGTAGTGCTTAACCTAAATGTAATAGACTCCTATTAATCTAACAAAAGATTACATTTCTAATAGATCTTAACAAACTTTCTAGTCTAGAATCTTTATTATCTTTGCCTTAGTTAGTTTCTATTTATTTATTTTGCACATAAATCCCACGATTTTAGCTAACTTCTAGTAGAATTTTAACTTAGCTACTAAAGCTATATAACTAGAGAGTTTAATATTAACTAAAACTTTATTAATATTAATTAAATACTATATTACATATCTGCGTATTCTAGGCATGATTTCCTCCTTATTATACGTCGTAGTTAGGCCTTTAATAGTAATATTATCTAGGAAGGGCACGCAGATTTTAGGGATTAAGTTAAATAGGATTTAGCTAATAATCCTAATAAATTAAGCTACTAAGTTAGTAGCTCCCTATAGTAGGTAGTAAAGTCATAAAAGGCTAATTACAGTAGAAATCATAGTTATATCTCTACTTTATTCCGCTAATTCTACTTAATTATATCCTAATAAAAGATTAATAATAGATTAATAATAGATAAGATTTTACATATTACAAAGCTCTTACTAAATGCCTCCGCTCCTTAAGGGATTAGCGCATTATGTATTATAACCTTATTATACTTAGTAGCTAATAGGATTAGGCAAATCCCTCTGTCCTTCTTTATAATAAGAAAGTAGGGGTTCCTATAAAAACCATAGCTTTCTTCTAGATACCTATACTTTAACTTCTTCTTTAATAGATTAACTAGTTTCCCTTGTAACCTAAGAGGTATTAGGATAAAACTAGCTTGCTATGCCTTATGTTTAATAACCTTAATAACTTATAGTAGTACTACTAGTAGGTTAACTTTTCCACACTTAGATAAGTCCTATACTAGCGCTACTTCTTAGTTATAAAGAATTTCTTTAAAAATATTAACTTCCTCTTATATTAGATATTCTTACACCCCCTTAACTATCTAATCTAGCCGTTCCTAGGTTATCCTAAAACCTTATGGGTTTTTACTAAATCTCCTAGTAATATACTTATTATATTTCCTAGATATATCTAAACGTAATTTTGCTTCTTCCTATTTCTTTGTTTTCTATTTAGGGTCTCCTTCTAGGGTTAACCTATTAGAAAGCATATTATTACATAAATAAATCTTATTAGCTTTATGTTTATATATTATGTTTATTATAAGATTAGGTGGTTTTAGTTATCTTAGGGGCTAGAAATCCTCTGCAACCGCTTTAAGTTAATAGTTATAGTTTACTATTATATCCTTAATAACTTCTTAGAAGATATTAGTCCCTTCTCTAGTTATAATAAGGATTAGTACTTTATTATTATTTATCTTTACTTTTAATCCTTTATAAACTATTTAATCCTCCTTTTCCTTTACTTTAGGATTGCTAAACATAATAATATTAATAGTAAGTTACTAGGCTAGCTATGTATTAGTGTACTACTATTAAATACTTCCTATAACTCTTAAGATAATAATAATATCTCTAAAGTAATACTAGGCAAAAAGTTTACTACTTCTTAAATAGTTAAACTATATTTATAATAGCCTAAAGAATAGCATTCCTAGAATTAGGCTTATATTAACAGAGTCTAGGCTAACATAGAAGTTAGTAGGTATCTAGATATTCCCTAGATATAGCTTTGTCTAAACCTCCCTAATTATCTTAATCCTATATAAGAAGAATAAAGTAATGTTTATTATATCTATAGGATAGATTTTTAAACCTAAGCGTCTAGCTATGCTTTCTATAATTACATTTCCTTGCAATCCTATATTAATAAGCCCTAGGAGGAGTTCTCCTATAGGGTTATCTAGATAAACTTATAAGTATAGTAAATCCTATAACTAGTTAACTATAGCTTATGGCTTTATAATTACATTAAGCATAAAGTTTGCTTTAGGTAGATTAATTAGTTTCTACTAGGGTTTATCCTATTACACTTAAGTTCTAAGCCTTTCTTAGATCCTTTCCTATAGGGTAGTATTAATTTCTAGTAGGGGTGTTAGGGCTATCTTTAGCGGATTTGCCCTAGCTTTTACTTTGTTTCTCTTATTCTCTTTAAGAGCGTCCTTTATTATTTAGATAATAGAATTAATTTAGTTTTCTAGATTAATTAGTCTTAGAGTTATTTTAACCCTAAACGTTCTTAAAGGAGGCATAGGCCCTAGTGTGTTACTATTATAATAACGAATATCTTTAATGCCTTTTGCTTGTAGGAAACACTTATTACTAATTACCTTTGCTAGTATTAGCATAATGTAGTAAATATCCTAAAAGGGTACTCTAAGTTTCTTCTAGAAAACCTTATCATATAGTTAATTTAAAATCCTCTATCTAACCTTACCTAGTAAATCCTTCTTTCCCTTAGTTAAGGTATTATTACCTTATTTAGGTTACTCTTAGCCTTAGTAATCCTGTTTATTTTCTTCTATAATATCCTTAACTCTTAGGTGCTTCGCTACCTATTCCCTAATAGCTATAATCTTTCTATTATAGTTATTTACCTCCTCTTTTTTTATATATAACTTCTTAAACTTAATAGCTAAGACTACACCTAAGGGCTCCTTTTGTAAGATTAATATTACTTTAACCTCTCTTTCTAGGTAGTATTTAGTAGGGTTAAACTAGCTCTTTATTTAATTAAATATATCTTATTTCTCTAGTAATATATCCTAGCTTTTTCCTCTATAAGGACTATGCTCCTTAATTTAAGGAATTATATAGGCGATCTTACTATCTAGAAAGTATTTAATCTAGAACATAGCTAGCTATCTTATATAGCTACTAATCTAGAGGAATTTTAAAAGCAAAATAGGTAGTATTATCTAGCGCCTTATATTATCCCTAATTACTAAAATGCGGACAGCTAGGTTATAGATAGCGAATTTTGATATCTTATTAAACCCTAATATGTCGCACTTTATAGCTAAGTAAGACTTATTATTATAGTAATAGCAACAGTTTAACTAGCAGCCTTATTCACCTATCGCATTAATTTCGAAAATATAGTCTTTATCTTAATTAAATAATCTAATACTATTTAGCTAGTAATTCTATTACTAGTATTATAGGTTACTATTATACTTCCTTTTAAGCTGCTTTATAATATTAATTTCCTTCCTTACTTAAGCTATAACTATAATTTTTAACTTAGCTAACTATTTTATTAAATTATTTATTTAATCTTAGTATTTAGCTAGTCTAGGAGTTATGCCCTTTTTTGCTATGTTATTAAAAGTAATACTTTTTTTTTTACGCTTTATAGGTTTGGCTTACACTAGGTGATTCCTCTAGCTAGTCTAATAATTACTAAGGGCAGGTAGATTAAATAGTCTCTAACTCTTTAGGTAGGACTTAGTATTATCTAATAGGTACTCTCCTAAGTTAGAGATTTTAGGGTCCCTATGTCTAAGCTTTAGTTATGTATAAACATACGCGTTAAGCTCTATTTAAAGTAGTTTATACTTTATAACTAGAATTTCTTTATAAGTAAACCCCTTTTAATTTATAAAGCTTAAGATTAAATACTTTAGAAGGGCCTTATAAATGTAATTAGACTAAGTTATAGTAGTTCTCTATCCTATAGGGTTTGCATTTAATATTAAAGCTTAATACTTCTATAATTAGTAATAAGTTTCTTTAATAGACTTTAGTTACATTAGGTTAAGGTCTTTAAGCTATCCTTAAGTGCTTTCTATTTAATCCTAACTTATAGTATTAAACTAAAGAAGTATTTTATTCTTTAATTCTACCTAAGTGCGTAACGCTATTAGCATCTTAACCACCTATTAGACCTAGGGGTTAACGTTATATTTAAGCATATTTCGCTAATCCTTTTTAGGGATATATATTACCTTTATCTTAGCTTTAAAGTCCTTAATAAAGTTAGCTATGTTTTCTCCTATAAACTACTAAATATTATACTTACTTTACATTATAATAAGGAATATCTAGTAAGCTATTATTTCCCTAAGAATCTTTATAAAGGATTCTATGTTAAGTCTATTAAGGGGTCTAGAGGCTTTTCCTTTACTATTAAGGGCCTTCTCTAGTAGGTTATTAGAGCCTAAGTATATTAGCATTAAAACTATATTAGGATTAAATAGTTCCTTACTAGTAGTTAGGGTATCTAGTAATAGTAATTCCTAAAGTTCCTTTAGGTAATGTAGTTACTTAATAAATCTTGCTTTACTTAGGTAATAGAAGTATAAAGATAAATAATTAGATATAGAGTTAGGTAATAATACTTTTAATTAATCTTAGAGAAGAATAATTGCTTAACTAAAGGCTTTAATTATAAAGAAAATTTCTTAATAGAAATCTTCTAGGAGAGTTACACTTATAGTTATAAATAACCTATAAGCAAAAACTAGGATTATAATTATATAGCTCCTTATAATTAACTATAAGACCCTAATATATAGCTAAATAATTATAAAATTAGCTATAAGGCTTAAGATTAAATAGTTTATAGCGCTAGATAGTGGTTTTTATTTTATATTCTTATGTCTAAAGACTCTTAGCAAGGGGGTAATAGCTTAGCTAGTGTTTATAGTATATACGTCTAAACTAGCCTGCCTCCTTTCTAGCGCCTCTATATAACATAGTCTTCTTTCTTTAATCTAGCTTAGCTTCTCTAGATTAACTAGTCTTAAACTAGTGCCTTAGCCCTTCTAAGGTCTAGAACTAGGCTTCTAGTCTATATTATATTATAGGGAAAACGAAATAAAGGGGTCTTTATGTAAATGGTTTAGTATTAGCTGAAAATTATAGCTAAAAAAGTGTGCTTCTAATTAATCTTAGTCTGTAGTAAATTAAATAGAAAGCGGAAGTTCTAGGGGTTTAAGACCACATTTCTCCACTAGTTTTGTTAAGTAGAAAATAACACCCTAAAAGACATAATGCTAGCCTATAATTATAAGTAGCTCTAGAGCCTATATATAACAAAGGGGTTAATTAACCTAATAATATTAATCACAATAACGGCTAGGACTATCTTATTATATAGAGATATCCTAGATTAAATAGTCTATTAGATTAGAAGTAATGTCTTAAATAAATAAGGGAGGGTATAATCTTAATTTATCTCATAGTAAACACAGGTATAATCTCGGGTAAAGCAAACATAGGGTAATCTTAAGAATCTCGTAGGGTGCGTAAATTGCTATTAAAGAATCTAGCTATAAGTGGTCCTGTTGGATCCTTCGGATCTTCATCGGCTTAATCGTGGCCAAAGACCGGACTAATAGTGGGTCTGGCGCGATGCACGTAATGTGATTAGCTGTATTAATTCGCTACCCCCTCTTCCGCCCTACTTACGGGTTTCACCTACTTTTCTATTATCTAGACCTTCCCTCTCTTCTCTCTCTTTCCTAGCTAGTTATCTATCTATTATTAACTTTAATATTATGGAATTATCTTACTTACGCAGGCACCTTAGTGTAACTAACACTAATTAGTAGTTAACTTCATAACTATAGATAAGTTAGGTATTATAAGAAGAGATATTTTTACAAACACCACAGCCACTACCCCTTATAACGCTAGATTAACGGTTATTATAGTAGAGAGGCATAACTACATAAGTGTGCTAAAGGAAGAGACTAGAATCCTAGTTATAGGCTTATTAGGCTTCTAAGGAATTAATTTATTAACCCTTAGGCTTATAGGATATAACTTTGTTATATCTATCTAGGATATTATTGTTAATTATCGATTTTATTATCTATTATAAGAAAACTAACTAACTAACTAAATCTATTGCCACGAGGCATTTATTTTAAACCTAACATTAAATAACCTTAGCTAAGCTAGCTAAATCACCCATAACTTCTCTTAATATATTACCTTCTTCTAACAGACCTTTGATCCCTCTCCATAAGTATTTACTACTTATTTCTTACCCCCTTTACTCTTAGTGTTATTTGCCCCGTGCTTATTAGCAAGAGAGATTATTTCCTTCCCTCTTTTTATATAAAATAGGAAGTAGCAATTCTATTACTTCTGTGTTGTTTTTGCTAGTGCTTTTCTAGTTACTTTTAGCACTTCTATTGCTTTATTAAACCCTAATTTAATTTGTTCTTGTTGCTACTTTTGCTGCTTTTTCCACTGTTTTTCCCCTCTTTATAATTTTCCGTGTTTTTACGATTTCCTAACTTTATTAAAGTAATAACGCTCCTAAAGTGCGAAAGAAAACCCTAGTAATAGGCAAACATATAAGCTTAATTAGTAGCAAAAGAATAACACCTTAGACCTTCTTTTATAGCCTAGATATTATAAGATAGCAGAATTAGAATCTAGACCTTTTATAAGAGAAAGGGCTGCTGCTAGTAATAGTAAGGCTTAAATAATTCCTCTTAAAAGACTATAAGAGAGTGAACTACTAGCATGTCTATAATAGCTTATGAATAACCTTATAAAAAACTAGAAAGAGCCTGTTAAACTAGACCTAGAGACCGCTATATAACCCGAACTTAACAACTAGATTATAAGGTTTATTAACCTTAGTAAGCATTAAGGCTAGAGAGATAATAACCTCTAGGAGTTATTCTAAGAAGACTTTAAAGGCTAGTCTAAAGATACCTTTAAAAGAGTAAATAAGGATATTATTAGAGAGCTACGTAATTCCTTATAAGATTACGGCGTTCTTGTTAAATAAGGCCTAGGATATTTAATCCTAGCATCTCTTAAAGAGGTACTTTACTAAACCTTAATGCCTCTTTAGTCATAGGAAAAATCATAATCTTCTGAACCCCTAGAGCCTTAGCCCCAAACCTAATTACCTACCCCAGAAATCTACCTTCCTTAGCCCTAATAATTCCTCCCTAAACCTCCCTAAGAGCCCTTATAACAATCCTAATTAAATTAATTACTTTATCCTAATAACTATTATCTATAATAACCTGTGGACCATTATTTATAATAAATTATGCCTTTATAGTAATTCCCCTCTAAAGATTAAATTATAAAGAAAATCTTAGAGCTTACAAAAATATATAAGGATAGTAACTACTATAGCGGGAAGCTATATAACTTCCTAACGCTAAAGATTACACTCTTTAAGAACAAGTATGATAGGATTAACCTCCCTTAAACGCATTATTAGAAGGCCTTTCCTATTATATTAATAGGTAATACTAAATAGTATTACCTTAATTACCTCTTTAGGAATAACTACTCCTATAAAGAGATAATTACTTGTATTTATTAACGCTTTAAAACAGAAAGTAACTAATAATTCTATTATTATAAGTGGAGTAGTATAATATTAAAGAATATAATTAATAAGAACCCTAATAAAAGTAAACTTAAGTGCCTTAAGATTATATTATTAAACCTTAAGAAAATTCATAGAGGGCTATACCCTTCTAACATAGTAAATACTAAGCTCTATAAGTAAGCATTAAATACTATAGCTAGTGTACCTAAATATTAGATAGTTAAATATATACACTCCCTAGGCTTTAAAAGTCTTGCTAAAGACCTTTGCAAAGTAATTACTATTACGGAATTAAATAAGAAAATCTCTTAGTACCTTTAGTACTAATAAGGAGACTCTCCTAAGGCTATGTTTACTAATTATTAGTATAGATAATAATCCTATAGTGGAGGAGGCTATTATAGAAAAAGCCCTAGGCTAAGCCCTAAGCGTTACTTTATATGTGGTAAGAGTAGCTACTAGTCCTCTAACTACTTTACTAAAGAATATTAGAAAGAGAAGGACTGCTAGTAAGCTAGTAAAATATATTACATAACCCTTATAGAGAAGGGATTTTAGGCATTCCTTGCCTCCTATAAAGGGTAAGATAATAATAAACCTAATAATAACTCTAGTTAGAATTAGGAATCACATCTTGCAGCCTACATAAAGGCCTAAGACAATAATAATAATAAGGTAAAGAAGCTACTATTAATAGCATATCTAAGCATTACGTAATTCTTCTGCTTTAGATAATAAACTAACTATAATACCGCTAACGTTAATATCCTTATAACCCTAAATAATTAAGCCTTTTAACACGTATTCCTTAAGCAAGAGCTTTATAAGCTATAAGAGTATAATAAAGGCTTATTCTGCTATATCTTTAAAGAATGCTATTCTAAAGAAGTCTTTAGAGGTATTATGCCTAATACTAGCGCTATAGGAAAATCAAGTATAGGAGAGGCATAGGTAAAAGCTTTACTAAGATTAATGCCTTTATTAAAGGTAATCCCCTACGAACCTTAAATTATTACATTTAGTGCTAGATTAGTAGTTACAAAAGGCATTATCTATGTACCTACAGAACTTAGAGAGCTTAAATTCTATGTCCTTAACATAGCTACTCCCTTTCTTTTCTTAATTACTAATATAGATAAGATACAGGTTAAGATTAATAACCTCGCAAATGTACTCATTTAAGGCAACAAGACTATGCCTATAGTATAATAATAGGGTTATCCTTAGTAGTTACTAGAGGCAAAAGAAATGGTCACCTTCTATCTCTTAGAGGGAGATATTTATTAATTACATTATTAGCTTAGTTACCCTTCTGTTTAATAACTTACAAAGGTCTTTTAACAAGCTAGTTATGAAGTTAAACGCTAGGTAATTAAGAAGTTAACCAAAGTCTACTACTATTGCTAGATGCATAGTAAGGCCCCTAGTTAATTTAAATTCATAATTAAAGATAACCACAAATTTAACTATAAGATCATCGTTAATATCGTGCAAATTGACGGTTAACTAGTGCTTTACATTGTTAATTTAGTAACTTTATTCTAAGTAGCCTAATTCCTTAATCTAAAAAAGCAGAAAGCTTAAGACATCTAGGACGCTATCTAAGAGTGCTAGATTAATACCTATCTAGGACCTCTAGAATAGATAGTTTATAATACTAACAACAACTTTGCTTTTGCTAAATTTAAACATTACGCTTAATTAATATTAATTAAGACTAATAAGATACTAATTAAAGCGTATAATAGTATTAGAAAGGTTAAAAGATATTACGGACCCTTGCGCCAGGCTTATAATATTATTACTAACTTAATTAGCGTGAAACTAATACTAGAATAGCGCCTCTAAATAGCTATTAAGGCTATTAATAATTCTATAGGCCCTAAAGGAATTATACTAACCTTGCTAGTCTTTAGAGCCTACTTGCGAATAATAAATAAGTTACTGCCTAGTGTCTTTATTATTTAATACACTAAAGTAATTCAGAAGGCTACTAATAAGGTCCGCCGCTATATAGCTTTATAGCAGGTCCGTAATGCCCTTAGAGCCTAGAATAGTCCTAATATAGCGCCTATATATTAGCTACCTTTATAGGCTAATATATATATATAAAGAGAGAAAGGCAGCTAGTATGGCCCTTATAAGCTAATTACTACTAATAAGGAGACCTATATAGTTAATATGCCTTATAGCCTAGTAAAATTTCGCTCTATAGTAGTAAAGCCTTACTATAAAGACCTATATATTATAGAGAGGCTAGAGTAGTAGGAGATAAAGCCTTAAGATATAGAGGAGGCTATAATAATACTACTACCTACTACTACTAAAAAAGAATTAGTAATAAAAGAAGAAGAACTATAGGCACTGCTAAAGAGAAAGTAAGGAAGGCTAAGAAAAGCCCTTATAGTCTAATTTATAAGCATAGAGAAGCTAATAGAAAAGCCTATAATACCTAGGTAACCCTAAGGGGAAGCTAGTAAGTTAAAGACTTATTACCTTACCCTAAAGGAATAAAAGCAAGGAGAGGTAGAACTTATAATCCTAAAAAGGATATTAGCCTAATTAAACTCTACGTGCTTATTAATAAAGACTAAGATAAGGCCTTTATTTAAGAGGTTATAGCTAAAGGGATACTAAGTATAGCATTCCTTATAGTAAAAGAAGAAGCTAATTAGAACCTTACTCTTTAACTTTGCTAAGAAAGGAAGATTATGACCCTAGGAAAACCCTTTAAGTAGTCTAATTAAGCTAAGATTAATGCCCTATAAGCTCGCGATGTCTTTAAATTCGTTAAATATAACCTAGCAAGGCATAGAGGCCACAGAATCTTCAATTCTTGTATAGTTAGAGAGATTAAAGGCAAGGGAATAGCCTTACTATACAAGAAATCTCGCCTTATTATGCAAGGCTATAATAACAAGGGAAAGGAATTTACCTTAACGTAATCACTAATAATATAATAAGCAAGCTAATAACTTATTATAGCTATTGCTTTATTATTAAGAAGAAGAGGCATTTACCTTTAGATTCATAATATTACATAAGCATACACTTAATCGCATATAATGCTAACGAGACTAATTATTATAAGATTACTAAAACAGATTACATACCTCTTTCTAGAAGGAACTGTAATTAAATTAATCAAACCTCTTTATAGGATCGCAGAGGCCGGAACCTACTAGTGGGCAATGTACTTCCGTTATTATAGAGATAACCTTAATATAATAACTTTAACCTATAATCCCTGCTTATTAATTATAGCGCTAAATAATAAGAACCTCTTTAGCATTATAGGAATACAGACTAATAATACATTAGGCCTAAGTAATAATAACTTCTTCTAAAAAAAAAAGAAAGAGCTCTAGAGGGCTAAGTTTACTACTAAGGAAAAGCAGTAATTAACCACTAGGAATCCCCTTATCTTTAACAGCTATATCTTAACTTAGAACGCTAATAACTTATTAATTTTAACCTAAAAGGGCTAAAGTTAGAAGATTAAGGAAGTTAATCCTTAATCTCTAATAGTAAAGCAAGATTATATAGAATAACAAGCCTAAGGAAGCTACATTATAACTATATGCTAACTAGAAGCTTCCTATAATTTATTAATCACAGCTTAATACTAAGAACCCTTTACTAATAATATCACATACCTTAATAAACGCCTTAAATAGCAAATTAAGAATTAGCAGTAAGGACTATAATACATACCTTTAACCCTTAAGGAAGCAAAGCTCTTCGTGTTTATAGATAGATCGCTTGCTAATAACAAGGATTTAAGCTCATAGATTAGATATATTATTGTGATTAGTAACGAGATAATACAAGATAATAATACCTTTATTATAAAAGGTAATATTATTACATATAGCTTAAGAGCAAGCGAGTTACACGCAGCACGCTTACCTCTAAATTATACAGCATAGTTTAAGGCGCAGATATTACCTACGTAATTTCCATAACTCTCTATTAGATCACAGACTAATTAAAGATACCTTGAATTCCTACGATCCTCTATACTAACTCCTTTTTATTATATAAATACCTTATAAAGCTAGGAATAATAAAAGAGAAAAGACTAATAATTAATATTATAGCTCTTTATTAATTATACGAAAGGCATGAGATCTATAAGGTAAGGTGGATTAATAGAAACAATAATCCAGCGGATATAATAATAAAGGTATTACCAAATTCATCTCTTTCCTCTCTGATTAATTCAAACGAATTAATAATTTGTATTAAAGGATAGGTAAAGAGACCTATGATATTAGGGGACAGGAGCCTTAACAAGGACTAACGGATTAATTTAATTAACTAATGCTATAACAGCTAATTAAAGCAGCGGATTCCTATTAAGGGATCCACTTATATACACTTTCCTTTAATTTGATTTTTTATTATGTTTTTAGGCTCCTTTAGCCACGGATAAAAAGAGAGACTGCTAGTATTAAATCCTTTAGATCTTCATTAGCTTAATCGTAGCTAAAGACCGGACTAATAGTGGGTCCGGCGTAATGCACGCAATGTAATTAGCTGCATTAATTCGCCACCCCCTCTTCCGCCCCACTTACGGGTTTTACCCACTTTTCTATCATCTAGACCTTCCCTCTCTTCTCTCTCTTTCCTAGCTAGTTATCTATCTATCATCGACTTCAATATTACGGAATTATCCTACCTGCGCAGGCACCTTAGTGTAACCAACAGGTCCCTTTATAGATCAAATAATCCTCTTGCCTAGATGACTAATATTGTCATCCCTTGTTGTGATATCCCTATCCCTAAACCCTAGCGCTTGTCATCGTGATCGCGTGTTTTTGGGCGCGCATCTTACGGCACACACTATATTAACCTATAACCTATAAGCTTTATCCTAAGCTAAAAACTAATCTTATAGAGACTAAAGGTGCTTATTTATAAATATAGATATGCTAGTAAGTAAAGTCCTTATTATAGTTAGGTTATTATTAAGGCTACCCTTATTTATTACTATAATAGGCTTAAGGTATATATATAGCTATCCCCCCTTAAAGAAGAATTTTATAGGGCTTATTACTAACTAAATAATTAGTACCTTTACCCTTTTTATTTCTAGCCTATTAGGATAGTGCTATAATAATATATTTAGTTATTTTACTTAAGTGCCTAGTCTATAATATAAATAGAAATTAAATAGTACTAAAGTCTTTGCTTACTATGCCTAATATTCTAATATTTCCCTTAGTGCTATAAAGTACTTAAGGTTCTTATAGTTTATTAGTATTATAAATAGTTTACTTATGCTTTATAGCTTTACTAACTATGCCTTAAGATAAGAGATAATTACTAGTAGCTCCTTATTATAAATTATATAATTTCACTAAGTAGCCTATAATTAAGCTAAATAGTAGGCTACTAGATATAAAATACTATTATTACTAAACTAAGAGAAACACCCCCTAAAGCTATTCCTAAGTAATTTACCTTTACTAAAGTGTCCCTTTTAGAATCTTACTAAGCTAGGATTAGGTATAATATAAAAGCTAATTTTAATACCTTAAAAGCCTTATTATACTCCTTTAACTAGTAAAATAAGGCTTCTTTCTTTATTAAGTTAATAAAGGGGCTTACTATATCTAAGAAATTTAGTATAAAATTATAATAAAAGTTAGTAAAACTAAGAAAGCTATAGATACCCTAGACCTTAGTTAGTACCTCCTAATCCTAAATTACTATAATCTTCTCCTTATTTAGATAAATAGCCTTCCTTACCTAAATAATAAACCTAAGGTACTTAACCTCTTTAGTTATAAAGATATACTTTTTAATATCTAGGTTTAAACTAGCTTATTATAGTCTAGATAGTATACTATAGACTTTCTGTATATAATCCTTCTATAATTTACCTAAGTATATAAGCATATTATTAAGATATATAGTAATATAATTACTAAGGATACTACTTAATATACTATTAATATACCTTTAGAAAGTTACTAGTACACTTACTAACCTAAAGAGGCACACTAGCTATTTAAATAAGCTAAACCTTATCTAAAACGCAGTCTAGTGTTCCTTACCCTTAGTAATATATATATAGTAAAACACTAATTATATATCTAGCTTTATAAACTACTTTACCTTAGCTAAAGAATATAATATTTCCTTTACTAGTAGTAGTAAGTAATAGTCTTATTCTATAATCTTATTAAGTATGTAATAGTTTATATAAAACCTCTAACCTTTACTAGGCTTTTTACTAGTAATACTAAGGCTATTACTAATAAGAAGCTTACTTAAATCTAACCCTTATTTATTAAGTCTATTACCTATTTCTAAATTTCTAGTAAATACTCCTAAGGTATATTATATAAAGGCACCTATAGTAAGTTAGGTTTATTTCTATTAGTATTATGTTTTAGGTAAATATAATAGTCTAACTTTCCTTAGTGTAGTAGTAAGGTACTTGCCTTACTTTCTAAAAATAAGTCCTTAAAGTCCTATAATACCTTTAGTAAGGAAGCTAGAAGCTCCTTTTTTATAGGCTTTAAGGTTATATTAATTTATAAGATAGATATAATTTCCTATAGGCTTATAATATAAAGCTAGATATTCTCTCTCTATCTCTTTACCTATTATATTATCCCTATAAATATTAAACCTAGAATAAATACTATAGGTTAGTTAACCTTTCTATTAGCTATAGCCTATATAAGTAGCCTATTAGCTAATCTTACACACACCTGCTATCTTGCTATATCTAGGCTAATTTTGTTCTATTTTATTTATAGTATACCTAGGATTAGTTATCTTATTAGTCCTAGGATTATATATACTATAATTAGCATTTCCTATCTATCTAAATCTAACTTAAAATAAATAATATATAAAATATATAATTATTTCTCCTAACTCTCTTTTCCCCCTTACTTTATACTAATAGCTATATAAACTAACCTTTTAGTTAGAAAAAGAGGTATTCTAACCTAAGCTTTTAGATAAGGTGTTTACTTATAGTAGTATAGTAGTTATAACCTATATTAACTTAAGTATTTATAAAGGTAGTCTTATTAATTAAAGTAAGAACTAAGAAAGGAATTAAGTTTATATTACTTTAGATCTCTTTATAGTTTTTATTAGTAATAGCTATATATTATAAAGCCTCTCTATACTTCCTTTCTTTATTCTTAGTTAAATAACTTAATAATAAGGTTACTCTTTTTCTAACTAACTTATAAACTTATTATCTAAGCTAATAGTAAGCGCTTTCTTTATATTATAAGTATTTATAAAGAACTTCTTTTATAAGTAAATAATAGGATATAATAAGTATACTATAGTAAAATACTTAAAAAAGCTATATTATAAACACTAGCCTTTATTATAGTATATATTAAGTATATCCTAAGTAACTTACTTAGTATACTTACTACCTTTCTTATTACCTAACTTTTAGTGTTTTATAGACTTTCTAGAACCTTACTAAGTCCTTATTATACTTATAGAGTAAATATTTATTATTAGTATATCCTTATCCTATACCTTAGCCTTAATTAGGTTAGGCGCTAAATTACTTTACTTCTATATGTAATGTTTTTCTCTAGTTAGTAAGATTTAATATCTAGTGTAATACTTTAATAGTAAGCTATTATTACTATATAATTAGCCTAGGGTATATCTTATCTAATACTATAGTCCCTTATTTACTTATTAAGCATTATATATAACTTAAATAACTTTACTAAGTTTACTTACCTAAGCCCCTAGCTAAGGCTAACTTCTATTTAAAGTAAATATAAAAGTTACTAAACCTCTTATTTTATTATTATATTAACTAGTTAAGTTCTATAATAGCTATTTCCTAGTAGTAAGGGTTATTAAATATCTTCCCTAGGTAGTTAAGAAGTTTAAATAAATAGAAGTTCTCTAGGTAGCCTTTTTTAAAGAAAGATATAACCTATACCTAAACCTTAGGTAATAGGTTTTAGTAAATAAAGTATTACTAATCCTAATTACTACTAATAAACTCCCTATTTACTAGGAGCTTATAAGTTATAAGGCCTTTCTAAGCTATAAATAAAACCTTATTACTATTAAAAAGGGGGCCTATAAGTAAGGGTTTTTACTTAATTTAGATTAGTATAGGTACTATATTTTACGTATTAGCTAAGTACTAGATTTATTTTACCTGCTATTTTACCTATTATTATAGGAGTGCTAGCTTATTAGTGTTTATTATATCTAGTAGTAATAGTGTATTTACTAAATAAGTTATTTCTATAGTAAAGAATAATATATATTATAAACTAGCCTTATAGCTACTATATATAAGCGTTTAGAATAAGAATATTATTCTTATAAAAGAAGAAAGGAATTACACTAGTAGTTATATAGCATCCGGATATATAGTCCCTTGTGCGTAGTCTATGCATAGTCTATATAAAGCCCTAACCTAGCTGTATAAAGTACGTATACTTTCCGGAGCTAGACTTGACCTAAGCTTATAGCTCGAGTCCATAACACCTAGCTTATATATAAAATCCTATATCTATAAGGTAAAAGCGCTTTCTATATATTTAGAATAACCTAGTAAGAGTGATTTAAAGTAGTAGTTTATTATAAATTAATCCCTTAGTGCTTGCTAATATATATATAAAGATATTATTATTAAAATTTATAGCTACTAGTATATTTTAAGATATATTACTCTTTTAAAAGAAGAATTACTATTACTTTACTACTAGAATAAATATAAGTATATATATACTATTAATTACACTTATTATACTATAGAATATGTATTTGCTTAAATCTAATATAATATATATAGAAATATAATCTAGCTTTAGTTAATAAATAAAGGTAATATATAAATATCTTATTAGATTAATAAGCTTATAGAATATTCTTAATACTAATAACTAGCCTAATTTAAAGTAAAAAGCTATATTTTACTATAGCTTATTAAATACTATAATCTATAGGAAGATTATAATTATTTACTTAATTAACTAGTATTTAGTAAGCTTAAGGTTTATATTACTTTAAAGCTATTAATAAAGATTAAAAAATATAGCCTTTAGTATATAAAAGATATTTTAAAACCTTAAAGTAAAAGAGATATAAAGGAACTTTTTATATAAGGTAATTAAGACTATTAGTAATTAATACCTAATAGTTATAGGAGAATTAGTATTATTTTATAATATATTTTATATAAAAGAAATATTATAAAGGATTAATATAATAATAATAAGGTATAAGTTATTATTATTATTATTTTCTTTAACTAACTTTAATAGGAATTACTTTAAAGAAAAGAAGTTTATCTTTATTAGTATATTAAAGAATATAAAGTATACTAGTTTAGCTAGAGAGTATACTAATTTAACTAGAGTATACTAAAATATTTAGTATACTCTTTTTACTATATTAGTAGTAAAAATATAACTTTTTTTTATAGCTTCCCTTTTTAGCTATCTAACTAGCTCTTATTATCTTAGTATATTATAAATAAGGGCCTTTAGAGGTATAGTAATTACCTATAGGCATGCGCTATAAAAACACTAACTTAAAATAGGAAGGCCCTAGTCTTTACGGAATTATAGGTCTAAAAATAACGAATTTTAAATGATTGCGCCAATTTTAGACGACTGCGCCCGTCTGGATCACACCCTAAGACGTCTGGTTTCAAGACTTTGTCGTCTGACTCCTGCATCTCATTACTAGAATTTTATTTGCCTTCTCTCGCTCTCGGCCGTTCATTGCGATTTGCTGCTCGCGGCTGGTTTCGGCAGCCAGCCCCCGACAGATCGGCCTGAAGTACGACACTCCAACTCCCTCTGAACCCTCCACTGCTGGACACGGCGACTTTGAGGGGTAATCTTGCGAGCACACGAGAGACGTGGACCCCCAAACTTCTTGGCGAGATCGCATGAACCAGCAATCTTGGACTAGCCAAGGGCGATGCCTTAGCTCACATTCCGAGGCCTAGCTGTTCGGCAGTGGGATTCATGCGTTTTGCTCCCTGTCCTTGTTGCTGTCGTTGTTGTTGTTGAACAAGCGCGTCCCACTGATCACTCAATTGACTCCATCGTGACGTGACCCCATCTACGGAGTTCTGGTGGACACTTCTGGACCCTCTGGATCAATGGTTCTTTATTTAGTAATTCATTAGAAAGGAGAGCGATTTGCTGGATTCGCTACCCTGGCGGTTCGAACAGGTTCTGTTCTGGAAACTATTACCTTTCTTGTTCTTCGTGTCTTGTCCGTGTGGAGATCAAGCATGGTATAATATTAGCCTAGGCTAAAGAAATAAAAAAAGATAAGCAACGTCGTTTCGCCAGCTCATTCAAGTAAAGATGAAATATAGTTTCGTGACTATACGCATCTATGCGAACCACATGTCCAACGCCAGCGCTATGTGTAAACTCAAATGATTGACGACAAAGAGTCTACGGAATCGAATCAAGGTGTTTCATAACCAGAGTCGGAAGCAGTCTTCTTGGAAATCTTGGTGTTTGGATCAAGCTTCGCGGCGTCTTTGGCGATATTCTCATCCTGCTTGTCTTGCTCTTTTTGGCCTGTCTTTTCCTCCACTACTTCCTTGTTCTCCTTCTTAGTATCTTTCTGCTTCTCCTTCTCTTCTTCTTGCTTCTTCTCCCCCTTCTCTTCATCTGCCTGCTTCTTCTTACGCGCCTCCACCTCCTGCCTAACCTTCTCAGCCTCTTTTTCTGCCATCTCCCTCTTCTTATCATTGCGCATCTGCACAACCCAGCGCTCGGCGGTGTTGAGAGCACCTTCAGGATCGCGCTTGTGTCTCAGCAGCAGGCCCTGGATCTCGGCAGGACTGAATTCTAGCGGGGGCATCTTCTCGCCGAAGACCCTAGCTTGTTCATTGACGCGCTCACTGATTTGAGCACATTTTTTGGCAAGCCGAACCTCCAATGCGGTCACATCAGCGTCTTTCTCATCCGATTCAGAAGCAGTTTCGTTTTCGTACGGAGCGTAGATGGCACGGAAGATGGACGCAGCCATGGTGGAGTCGGCTAGGCCAAATGGAATAACCATATCAATACGACCGGGACGGATGAGCGCCTTGTCAAGCTTCTCAATGTGGTTGGTTGTCATGATGAGGATGCGACCTTCCTGAGAAGCAACGCCGTCAAGGATGTTGAGGAGGCCCGAGAGGGAAACGCGGCCATTAGGAGTTGGAGTTGAGCCGTTGGCGGGACTGCCTGCAGTCGCGGGTTCCGGGGCGGCAGATGGTGCCAAAGTGTCTTCTCGTGTGTGTGTCAAGCCAGCGCTGTCGATGTCCTCGAGGAGAACTACGCAACGGGTAGGAAGGTCGTGGAAGAGAGTGGTCAGGTTTTCCTCAGTGGCGACGCTAGAGCTCAAGCTGACAATGTAGATCTTCATGCGAAAGTATCCAGCCAAAGCAAGACTGAGAGAACTCTTTCCTGTACCGGGTGGTCCGTGAAGTAGATATCCCCGACGGTAGGGAATACCGCGGTTTGCATACCACCGACGGGTCATTGGGTTCAGGTAATCGGCAGCGTCATCAATCAGGCCCTGTTTGACATCCTCGTTCAGGATGACAGTTGAAAAGGGTCGATTAAGGCGAGACATGCACCGTTGCCAGTAGCAGTCAGCCATATTAGCACGAAATATGATGGTCTTGCGGTCGTCCTTCTTCATGTGGACTTGACGAGCCTCCAGCAGCAGCTCCTTCAAGATACGCGGATCCCTACCCAAGCAGGAGATGCGGAGCTCTTCTTTCTCGCTCTGGCTCATGTGGAAATTTTGATCACGATTCTGCAGACGCTCTAAAGTAAGCGGACGCATCTTGTACCAGAAGAAATGAGTGCCGACGGAAGGGGTGTAATGTAAAGCCTGCTTCTGGGAACTGGATTCCCCGGTAATGGCGTCGACATGTGTGTCACGCTCATCGTCTTCCTCATCATCGCTGTCGTCATTGGAGTAACCGCACATGTAGCGGTTTCGTGAATTGATGTTGGTGTTAGCAACAAAATGACGTGAATTGTGGGCGAACTTCTGCCGTGACAGCCAGAGCATGACCATGTTGTAAATTTCATCATCGGTGCGGATAGTGACACTTGACATGAGGTATTCATCGACAATGACCCAAAATTGATCTTTGATATAGTTCCATGAGACGAAAATGGCGAGGATGGCAATCAGAGCTGGCATGTAAGTGTTGATATCGGCACCCATGTAGGCATTGGCGGTGGATGTGAGCATTGAATAGCCTGGAAAGAAGTAGTTGAGGAGAGCGAACTGGGGTGAGGGTACACCGGGAATGCCAGTTTCGGCGGGAGGTGTCGAGGGCTGTTGCTCCATTGTTTGCTTGAAGAAATCCATGATGGCGGTGACGGAGTAATCCTGTGTTGGAGGAGCGATCGCCACGACGGCTGACAGGTAGGCAATGGCCCCCACGAATGATTCGTAGCAGCGGAGGGCGGTGTCCTTTGTAGAAAGCTACAGTGTCTTGGGAGAGTGGGGTGGTTGGGATGATTGGGATGAGGCTGGAATGAGGTTGGGATGGGAGGTTCCGAAGCCTTTATTTATATACACAGCTCCAGACTCGAGACCTCGAGACGACGACCTTGGTGGCAGCCTAGCGGAAGCAAGGATTCTGAGCAGAATGTAGAGAGTACATAGATGGGCACATGAAGGAGGAAATTTCATTCAATGGCGTGAACGGCAAGGCCAAGCTGCATGACGAGTTATCAGTTGTCAGCGCTAGTACCTACAGTGCCTGCCAGTTGGCCCTGCCAGTTGGCAAGCCTCGCCAGGCAGCATGATGACTCTTTCGGGATGGATGGCCAATCCGGAGTAGTAGGCACACGACTTGGTGTCGGTGCGCCTGGAGTGACGTCACGCCGAGCACTAGGACCAGATGATCCAGATCAGACGAACGAAGAAGATAAAGATGTGCCCCGATTCTTGGCTCGCGACAGTGCTGCACGGTTCTGGAGTTCTGGAGATGAATCGATGAGACGCAGGTCATGAACAACCATGCGGCTTGGCATTTTGCCGTTTGTCCTGTCCTAAATTGACTTGCCAAGAATCTAAGCACACTCACTCTATGAGACTAGAAGTATGTTTTTTATCTCTATCATAGAGCATATTAAAAATTATAAAGTATTGTCTGACAGTGTTCACTGTTGAGCATACGGAGCAATACGCTCGTTTGTCGCAGCTACTATTAGGGTTTCGCACCGTTTTTGGCCGTTTGTTATTGGCCTAGCTGCTTGTCGTTCACCACCCAAGGTGCGGCAAAAGTGGAACCACCACACTACTACAAGTAGCATCCCAACGCACAAATTTTTCTTCAACAACATCTTTGCCAATTTCTCCATTGATTTTCACACAAGAATCATGTCATGTTGCACGAAAAAAACGGCGCAGCCGTCTGGCCACTAATTTGTGCGTACATTATCCCTTATATGCCTTGCGACATATCAAACACCCACCCCGCAGCCGACCGATACGGGGTCGCCCAAGGGTAGCCCGCCCTCAATGGCCATCCGTTCACAAAGTCTACACACTACAGATGTAGATACCCTATCCCAGGGCCCTACATGCATAAATCCATGTTACAGGCCCTTGCTACTCATTTCAAAGTCATCGACTTAAACGTGGCAGATTCCTGGACCCCCCCCCTTCTTCGGGCAAGGCCACCCATCTGGGTGAATCTGGGTGAATATGTCCTTGAAGGTGTCCGGATCCGAAAAGGGGCGCCGCGCCGTCCTCACGAAAACCTTCATTCGCCATCGAAAACGGTTCGACAGCATGCTCATCGCGGTCCGCATCAACCCTGCCAAAGCCAAGCCTCTGGCCTCCTCCTGATTCGGACGACGAGGCGCTGTCCGATGGAGAAGAGCACGACTTCCCCTGTGCACCCTGTGTCAGTGACTTCCGAACCAAGGGGCAGCACGCTTGCGCCCCGGGTGCGAACCGGGCCTGTGTGCCCTGCCGAACTGCGCGTCGCTCGTATGTGTAGGAAACACACCTGTACTGTGCTGACCCAAAACTCCGCCGTGCTTTCAAGCACAAGGACCACGGGGTTGACTCGCCACTACAGCTAAATGAAGATAAGGCTACGGAAACAGCCTTCCGAGCTCATTCAGCACTTGATGATGCCAAGGGAAATGGATGCACTTGGAGGACCGGCTATAAGGTTTTGAGGGTTGTGAATAACTTCAGTGTGGGTGTGGTTGGGGGCAACCCACAAGTGGTGGTGGACGAGAATGGGGCTGATGAGCTCGGAAGGAGGGTTTGGGGAGCAGTCTTTCTATTGCAAGGCATATAAGGGATAATGTACGCACAAATTAGTGGCCGGTCGGCTGCGCCGCTTTTTTCGTGCAACACTTTCAGGTATATAGTGATGTTATATATATTTTGTGTTGTTTTGATTGTGAATTAAACGATCATCAGGTCCTCAGGAATCTGCAGCGCGGCGGTCAAGGCCCATGATGCAAGTGAAATAAAAAAAGTAAGGGTGTTTGATCCCCGAGATGGATGGTTTGGTATTATATCTCTCCTGTTCGTAGAGCAAACAAACACGTTGCTCCCAAATACGGAAATCCGGCACGTTAAAGGGCGTGCATTGTGGAGACTCGCGAATCTGCGGGGGAGGAGCCCGATGTTTGGGTCACGATTCGTGCTCTTGGATAGGAGCTAGCGGAGTATCTTATGTATGTATCAGCGGGAGCCATTGTAGCCGTCGGGCCGTACTAGAGTGGCCATGGCTCCTTCCTGCTGCGCTGAGCAGCAAGTAAGCGTGCAATCTGCGAGGACAGCAATATGGGTTTTGGGGGTTGTCAAAAGGCCGAATCTACCTATGAAATGACATGTGACGAATGACGCCCTCGATCATCGCGGGGAGTTTGCTTGTATGGCAGTCATCAGTGACATTTGCGGCTATTCGCTGATGGCACCGCTGGCACTACCAACCAAGTCGGCAAGGCAGACGATGAGATGAGCAGATGAGCAGGACGCCTTCTCTCAGTGTCACCATTTCTTTCTGCGGCACAGTATCACGTGATGCGGAATAAATAGAGCAACACGACGCCGACTTAGCGCATCACACATCACACGAAGTTCTCCCGAGCTGGACCCTCCCGACTAATATACCCCCGACCGCAGCCAATAGCCGCCTGTCCTGTCCTCCCGCCTTACACTGGAGTCGACTGGACTGGCTGACTGGCTGACTTGGGCTGTGCGGGCCTCTGCCCCCTTGCCTCACACCGTGGCCGTAGGTAGGAGTGTGAGATTCTACGATTCTGCTAGCGAACAACCTGTTCCGCCCTCCCCCCAAAGCTCAGTCCTCTCTATCTTGAGATTATCACTCCAGCTGCTCGCTCATACACCCACAAAAATCGTCACCATTAGAGGAATCTGCCCGGGACTTCGGCTTCGACAGCGGTTGTTGCTAGCTACTCCCTCGCCGGGTTCGATTGAAAGTGCATACCTCGACCCGTCTGGCTACAGCCCCGATAAGTTTCCAGCTTCAATCCGACGACGGAGACGATTATCGACACCTTTCCCTATCGCAATACTGTAAACGCTTGGAGAGCTTCTATTTGCATCCTTTGTTGTGTGGCTCGCGTCACCAGCCGATATTAAAGGCTGAAGTGTCGCTGGCATCGGTCGACTCTTTATCAACCCCTTCCCACGCACCCATTTGACGAGCAAACCGCATCCCCGACGCAAACATGCCGCCCAACGACGGGAATTCGGCATCGGAGAAGAGGAGGAGCTCAACTGCTGAAAATCTTGCACAACAATCAGAGGACGATTACGATTTAACCGCAAATACTGTTTCTGACGGATTCCGGCCATCCGCATCTACCCGCCCGAGTGAAACTGCGCCATCTTTTCCTTCTCCGTCCCGATCCGACCCAAGTCAATTCTCTAGTCTTCCTCGATCAACCCCCTTGGCCGCTGCAACTCCCCCGAAGGATCTTGATGACTTAAATCGACCATCAAGCATTTCGAAAGCCCCTCGCGCTCACGACTCCTTGATTCTCCGAAACGATGGCTTGACCTCTCCTCGGAACGGACAGTCGTCATCCTCAGGTAGCACAACACAAGTCGATGCTCAGTACCAAGGGGCTACTGAGCCGTCTCATCCGTATCAAATGTACCCTCAGAGAACATACAGCAATGCAACGTCGTCAACTGAACCGCTCAGCAGTGTGGAAATATATGACGGACCTCGAGGACAGACTCACCCATATGCCATGTACACTCAAAATACCGCTACCCCTGAGGATACAACCCAAAGACTGATTCCAGTAGGATTCAATGGCATGGGTAGCGGATATCGCAGACAGCTTGGGCCCGATGGTGAGGAAGCGGGAGATCTGATCGGACCCCTCGGACATACCGAAGAACTTCCGCCATATACACGATATCCTCACGAATCATTTGCGGCCAAGTCTGCAAGAGAGATTGAGGTTGCTGCGCCAATCAATCTCGACGTCAACGCGACTAGAAACGTGGGACTGACAGTATCATCTTCTCCTGGTCACCCAATTCCCGGCGCAGGTGGTATCGGTCTTGCTACACGGAATCCAGAGTTTTCTTCCACAGAGGACGATCTTCTCAGCCCGCCTCACCGACCGGGCTCTTTACGCAGTGTCCCCTCCGTCGAAAGTTACCATCATGTTAATGAGGCTGCCCAAGAATATGCCGAGAAACCCACACAGGGAAAGTGGCAGCGAAGGGCCAGGAAGAAGCTCTGGGGAATTGTACCGTACTGGGCGATATGCCTGCTGTTGTCGGGCATCGTCATCATGGGGGTTATCATGGGTACCGTTATCGGAACTATTGTTACGAGGCAACGTGGGCCCCCTCTTTTTAAGGATCAGTAAGTCACGATCAGTGACCCCAGTTGACCTCACCTACTCCATTAGAGCGCAATTTCGACTGACATGCACCAGACCCACTGGCCAAAAGCCACTCTCGAACAATGTTCAATACCTGCTTGAGCAACCCCACGGCCTGCCTCCTCTGAACACTGGCTGCTACGCATTGCCTCCAATGGAGAAGTACCAGGTTCCCAAGGCTTGCATTAAAGACTCCTCTCAAAGCCCAGCTTGGAGTTGCGATATGCCGTTCCGTGGGTACTCAATGAACGTGACCTCCCTCCAAGATGCAGCAGACACGTCCAGCTATGCCCTCAAGCTGGCACCGCTCGATCCGAAGGCGCCAAAATACATTGGGGGGTCACAGCCACCGGATATTCCCGAGTTCCAGCGGCTCTCTCTTGTCAAAGATCTAGAAGAGAGGAACCGTGGAGCAGCTTGGTATCTCGAGGTGGAATACAACAAGACTGTCATTCTGCGAGGAGACCAGCTACATGCGACTTCTTCTTCTAGCCATAGCCCTATCCCAACTCCTACTGGTGCTGCAAAACGTCATTGGGGCCCGCTCACTTCCCCATTTCCTGGATACGACAGACCTCGTTCCACGAGAAAGGGGTCCGCCGCCACGGATGGTGACAACCTATGGATCTGTACTTGGCCAAACATCAAGCTTCAAGTTTTCATCTACCCTAACCAGACATTTACTCCCACAAAAACCACTACGTCGGCCGGTCCCGTGTCCACGGGGTCGTCCGATCCCCCGGCACCGTCCAATTGCAAAGAGCGATACCCGAAATTGGTCAAATTTGTCGAGCGACGCCTTGAAAACTCTCCTGCTGCCATTTGCACACAATACAATATCATCAACGGTGGCCGCGACAAGCTTCCCAATCTTGACGACAATGGAAATCCCATCACAATCAAGATCAACGAGTTTTCTAAAGGGACGAGGGGCATTGTCACAGATGGCCTCGCCAGTTCGAGCTCATGGGACGTCTCGTCACTGCAGGAGAGAGATGTCGACCTCACACCTTGTGGCTGTGTGTCTTTCTCTTGGTCTGTCTGAAGCAGTAAAGCAAGATGGCGAGTGATGGATATATTGAGTCGCAATCAACCAGCGTCATACCGGACCGTAAAGAGTAGGACAACAAAATTTGGGATGATATCGGGTATCTAGAGGGTCTTGTAATTTGTTGCTTTCGGAGGATGCATCTGTGGCGTTTTGTGTTTGATTTGAGCCGAACTTATCGGCGGGATTGCTCATCCAGGTTACTACGAGTTTTTGATATCGGACATACAGCTCCCTTTGCTTTTCCTACATTTTTGGCCCGTGTATTTGTTTTTTTGCAGCACATATTTGTATTGGACGAAACGCCCTGGGAAAAATTGCACAACGGGACGGACATGTTAGGAGTTATATAGCCTTCTCTGGTGATTGCGACACCCAAAACGCTGTCAACACCGACACATGACTTCCACTATAACCTTCCGTTCCCTTGCTGCGCAGCGCCTAGGTGAGGTTCTGCAGACATGATGATTCCGTGTTCGCACTTTAACACGGGGTTTCCCGGATATTGTCTCTGATGTACATGTCTGCACTCTAGCATACACCGTGGTGCGTCGCAGATTTGCGGTCGCAACACTGTTGAGTCCAGGCCGGATCCCAGCCATGTGAGAAGGCTATCAATAAAAGGCCGTCTCGCTGAGATGCCGAGCGCAGCACATGATTGGGTTGATCCGACGAATTGCCTGCAGGGCGGTCGGCTGGAGGGACGACGTGTTGACTGAATTGGCGGTTTTGATGCCGTCTACGGAGCATTGGTTCTCGTCCATGACATGGGGTTTGCCGCCACGAAGCAGTCACGTCGTCGGCTGTTCTTGTGCGGGATGCTCGCCTTCCCCTTCTGTGTCACGAATCTCATTGTCCACAATGTCCTTTCTTCCATCGCGAAAGTCTCGCATGAGGGAGAGGAAGACGGAGTTTTGCCACTTCTCCCCGCTTTCGTGCTGGACTGATTCGAGAAGGCGCTCGGCGGCTTCGGACACGGCCGATTTGCCCTTTGCTGCTGCATCGTCGTGGATTTCCTGTTCTTCTTGTGAATGGGCATGGATCTGGTCGGGGACGGTCTCCTGGAGAGAAAGGTTGTCGATCTCGGGGGTTTCAAGATCGGTGTATCGTGCCGAGGAGGACGCTTGCTCGAGGGCGGTCGTGGACGCAGTTGCTGCGGCGGCGGCGGTTTGCGCGTCCGCTGGGAGACTCGCCTCGTTGAGTTCCAGCTCCCGCGCCATTTGGTCCATGGCGGCGTCGACCTCTGCCATGTTTCCTCCTCCGTGGGCGGACATCCACTGGGACATTTCCTTATCGAAGTCGGCTTCTGGCGCGGCTTGGGGAGCCATGAAACCTTGTGCTGCTGGGCCGCCGTACATGGGACCCCCAAATGCTTGGCCAAACGCAGACTGGAAATCCATCTGCATGGGCTGCTGGTTCATTTGCCTGGCTGGTGCGGGTGCGGCCATGTTGGGGGGCCGCATTTGCTGATTGCCGGAGAAGCGGGTGAAGTCGGCGGCCCAGTTGGAGACGTCCGGGACTGAGGAGGATCTCACTTGTTGTGATAGCCCGGGATGATGATGGCTCATATGGGCGGTGGGTTGTTGGAGTGCGGCTGCGTGGACGGCGAGTTGGTTGGCTGGGTCGTGAGCCATGCCGGGCACGATGGTGGAGGGGGCCCCGTCCATGAAGGCGTTGAAGTTGTCGGGACCTTGGGGCTGTTGACGGGCTGATCGGAAAGCCTGAGTCATGGAAGTGAGTAGATGTGCTTTTTGCTATATGGAAATTGCGAAACGCATTCTGGGGTTGAACATACGCCGTGTTGCTGCGCAGCGGATCGGTCGACGAGTCGGTCTTGGTGATGGCTGACATCGCGGGACTGGTGGTCGACGAGGCGCTTGAACGGCGAGGGGCCGCTGCATGAAGCGTCGGCCATGGCTGTGGCCTGTTTGAATAGAAGAACGAGTTACTGCCTGCGGAGGGTGTCACTTCTAGCAGAAGGATGCTTTGCCGCAGGTGAAGATGCCTCGGCGCAAATGGCGGGGGGTTCTTACGTTCTGCCGAGCAAGTGACGCTGCGCCGGAAACCAGGGGCTTGTAGAGGGAACAGAAAAAAGGAACAGAAAAAGGATGGCATTCAATAGAACCAAGACGCTGACAGCGCTACATCGTAAGATTATACCTTGATCATGAAATACAACCATCTCAGTCCACTTCCTTTCATCATCGCGAAGACACCCAAGGCAGGAACCCTGCTAGCGGGGTGCCCCAATCACGTGCCACAGCGATCACGACGCATGGTCCAGTTCAGCGTCGGTGACAGGTTGAACAAACAGCTGGGCCACTCAGTCACATCCGAGCCTCGTGTCCTTTCTTGCCTCATCACGACTATTTGCTGTTGCAATTTGCTCTACGAGTGCGCCATCTCCACTCTTCTATTCATTCTATTTTGGTGTCGAATATTTGACACACTGCTATTTGACAATTTGACAATGGTACGACAAGTCGAGCTGCATCACCCCTCCATGAGCTTCAATGTGAAGCCAACAGGAGGAGTAGCGAATCAAGTCTTGCTAACACTTGTTGGCGTGCAGGCCGTGCAAGTCATTGCCAACTCTGGCCATGATGATATGATTGTACGTGCCTCCTTTAGATATTCGACCTATCGATTACCCGACGTGCCTCGCTTGCCTCTGCGCAACTATCCAAGGCCACCGCGACTGACAGCTTCGGCGATAGCATGATGCTGTTCTCGATTACTACGGCCGAAAGCTTGCGACGTGCTCCAGCGACCGGACCATCAAGATCTTCGAGATTGACGGCGAGTCACAGCGTCTCATCGAGACTTTGAAAGGGTGCGACCACCATGATCTCCCGAACCATTCCGCCGCCCCGTGAAGTCGTAAGGAAGTAGGCTAACCGATGCCGGTGAGTTGCCAGACACGAAGGTGCTGTATGGTGTGTATCCTGGGCACACCCAAAATATGGCAATATTCTTGCATCCGCGGGCTACGACGGCAAAGTCTTCATCTGGAAAGAGCAGGGTCAGAATAATCAGTGGCAACGCATCTACGATTTCCCATCGCACAAGGCCTCCGTCAATGTGGTGGCCTGGTCCCCTCACGAGGCCGGGTGCCTCCTCGCTACCGCCTCGTCCGACGGCAACGTGAGTGTACTCGAATTCAAGGACACAGCTGTCGACCATGCCACATTCCCAGCTCACGGCTTGGGCGTCAACTCTGTTTCATGGGCACCAGCCACGACTCCTGGCAGCATTGTCAGCAGCGCCCCAGGTCCTGGTTCCATGAGTAACCGACGCTTTGTCACTGGTGGTTCGGACAATGTCCTCAAGATCTGGTCATTCGACCCTGCGTCTCAGTCATATAAGCAGGAGGGCGAGTCGTTGACAGGCCACAACGATTGGGTTCGTGATGTCGCCTGGTCGCCCACTGTGCTGCAAAAGTCGTACATTGCTTCAGCTTCTCAGGACAAGACTGTGCGCATCTGGACATCGGACCCTTCCACCAACGGACAGTGGGAGTCCAAGGTCCTGCACTTTGGCGCGGCCGTCTGGAGAGTCAGCTGGTCTTTGAGTGGCAATGTCCTGGCTGTCAGCGGAGCGGACAACAAGATTTCGTTGTGGAAGGAGAACTTGCGGGGTGAGTGGGAGTGCGTCAAGTCGATTGAGGAGTAGGCCGGTGGGTGAAAAGCGAGCATTGGGAGGAGAGCGGAAACAAAAGCACGACTTCACTTCACTGTATGGCCATGAAATAGAAGATGCAATGAGATGGACCGTCTGGTTTGTGGCTGACTTGCAAGGCGTTTTGAGGTACAAAAGACGAAAGGTGACCATGGTATGATGTGCTATGGGACAATGCCACCTCCTTTACGACCAATTTTTCCGTGTCCCTGCAAGTTTTTTCATCGAGTGAATGCATGGTATGGTGTGCAATGATTCGATCTGACGACGTGCGTGTGGTCATATGCTCAGCCGGGTTGTCATTGTGCCTGGTGCGGTGCCTTTGTCGCATGGTCTTGCAATAATCGTCACGGATCAACCGTCATCTCAGTCATTTTGACCTCACTCCTTCCCAAAGAACCCGTGTCATTCTCAAAGTATACCACAAGCAAGAAGACATTCATGATTTTGTCATGTGTACAACCCCGCTTACATCACAACCTGCGACAGGTCCTCAGTTCTTTCTCTTCAAGTCGAAAGCGGGATAAATACTGGTCCATGGCGGAGAACAAGGAAGCCAAGCTTACAGCTTCGGTGAGCCCCTTCACCAGAAATGCAAAGAGGCTGATTCCATCACGGTACCTCGAATGAACCATGGACAACAAGTGCATGCAGCACCCACGTACCCCCCTGCCATGTGTTTGACTTTCCTTGTTTCTTTGATTGAGCTATACTCTACCGAGTGGTGAAGAATCCACTATTATTATATAAAGTGTGGTATGCAAACTCGTCGTCAGAATGTGTTGAACCGATTCTTGTTCTCTCACGTTGCTGACGGTGACGGGAAACTCATACACCCTCCCGTCTCAAACCTTGGGAAAAAAAAAAAAAAGACCAAACGGAGAGGGAAATAAGAACCAAGGAGAATGAAGAAATGAAAGGGAACTTTTCCCCAAACAAAGCCAGTCCCGCCTCCACAGTGCTTGTTGGCAAAACGGGGAAAATGACCTGGGAATCGAAGGATAAGCAAAAAGGAACTCTGCCGAGAGTTCCAGGCTAGACTCACAACTTTACCACATCCCGATAGAAGCCTTGATGACGCCTGCTCAACATAGTCAAATTGCATCCATGACACAAACAAAAAAATGCCTTGCTTTTGTACTGGCCACTCTGTGACCCCTGCCCCCTCTCTTCTCGTCAACCAGGGTTGGAAACGCTAACATGACGGTGAGACGGGCCGTCCATCTAGCGGAGCCCGATGACACTCATCTCCAGCGTCCACACACGCCGGATCCATACTTTGAGCTCGCCCTCGACGCCCTCGACATTGTTCAGCTCGACGCCCTCCCACCAGCATCTCCTGGCAGGCTTCCTCCAGAACAGTAACAGCTTTTGCGCCATACCGACGGCGCTCGTACCCATGTCGCTGCCTCTGATATCGCTGCGCAGGCGAGCCAATGCCAAGCTGCAGATCACGGCCTTATTGGGCTCCCCAGCTCGGTGTCCCCACGTATCATCGTGGTTGAAGCCACTGAAAGGGATATGCCTGTTAGCACTTGGAAAAGGACAAGGGGAAAAAGGACTTCACGCTCATGGCCTAGACTTACCCTGCCGTCAACATCTCGATGAGATGAGCTTCTGTGGTCCCAGGTTCGTCACTACGTTTGAGTCCAGAGAAAATGCCACCCTGTTGTTGCAGTGCATGAGCAGCGGCACGCTTGACTTCAATCATCTGCGATTGATTGATGTCTGCTCGTGGCGGAATCACGTAAAAGTCCAAATCTTCCCTCAGAACGATGATGCCAGCACGTTTCGACGAATCATCTCGCGATCCGAGCGGTTCCACCGACATCGCGTCTCCATCCTGTGAGGTGCCGGGCGAAGATTCGACAGGTATCGACTGGGCCACATTCCTAAAGAAGTCCAGCATATACTGAAGAGATGCGGGATCGTACTGCATGTGGTGTGATTAGCATCTAAACATGTTCAAGCCTTCTGCTTGTCTTGCCTCCTTTCGTATCAACATACATCAACCTGAACGGCATCGTTGTCAGAGAAGCCGCTCATATGGCCGTCTGGAAATAATCCATTGGGAAATAACGATAAGAGCACGAACTCGGGTAGTGTCAGCAGTTCATCTCGTGACAGAACAAATCTGGTTCCCCTATTAAGCAATATCAGTTAGTGTCGTCTCTCCCTTGTCTGGCTAGAACTGTTCACTTACCGAAGGTCCATGGAAATAGTTTCGTCGGCACCAACATCTGCAACAAGTCGCTTTTAGTCCTTCTTCATTACATTATTCTCATATCGTGTTCTGATCTTACCACCGATCGCGTTAATGGGCGGTCCTCCTTGCTGGACCTGAGTGATGATACTCGCGGCTCCCCCGGCGGCTGACATGACGTATGTGAATGCGAAGAGAGGACTATCGCCTTCTTCGTAAGCTGGAGGCGGTTCTGCGTCGTCGTCCTTTCGACTTGATCCTCCTTTGGAATCGCGGGAAAGTGCACTTTTAGTCTCGCCGACAGGATCGTAGAAGGCTCTTGACGGGGTCGATTCTGGCGGCGGGCTGCTGGAATATGCTGGTGCAGCTACAGACCCGGATGCGCGCGGCTCGGTGGTGACGGAGTCTGCAACCGAGTCGTGGAGCGGCGCAAAGAGAGAGGAGAAGGGCGGGGGGCGGGAGGAAGAAGAGGCCTCTGAGGCTGGATATTGGGGCGGCGGCGACTGTTCGGCTTCGTTCTCCGTTGCGGCCGTGGGAATATCGCCGTGATCTTGTGTCGTGTTGTTCAGCTCGTCGACGCCGCGCACGATGTTGGTAGCGATGTCCAATTCGGAGGACTCTGACGTTCCGGTAGCTGTATCCTGTAGGCTCGACAATGCGGCGGACTGATCGCGGATACCGGGCGTCGCGGTTCTGCGAGGGGGATGACGAGGCAGCAGCGATCGACGGCGATTCGAATTCGTCGGCTTCGGTCCCTGAGGAAGGTGATTGAAAGAAGGGGGCTAAGTATTCAAAAGGGCATGGGGTACAGAGGTGCAGAGGTACAGAGCGTTTGTGTCTGAGGTGTGGTGTCGTCTCTGCCAATATTCCCGAATGGCTGAATTAGACAATAGAGGTTCACGATTGAGCATGAGCAGAGCCAAGGTCAGGGAGCAATTGGACGAGGTTGATGATGTCTTCTTGTAGGGGTTCGACCTGGCCAAAGAGGCGACAAGAGGCGAGGCGGTGGCCGGCGGGGAGTGGGCGCTTGTGATTGGTCGAGGTCCACGTCAAAAGTCGTGTCCGACCCACGAGGCTACAAGGATGGTTAGGCAAGGATTAAATTAGCCCAAATTTCACTAGGTAAATTATAAGAGGCTGACCTTGCCTCTACATCATCCCCCTTCTCATATGGCCTCTTTTCGTCCTGAATATACTGCTTGTTCCGAGTGGCTTCGCTGAGCACGCCTTTTGAAAAAACTTGGAGCCCGAAGCAATCTGCAGTGACGCCTACGTTTCGGGCCTTATATCACCCTACTTAATGTGCCTTGCCTGCCAGAGAAAGTACCTGATTCCATATTTCTACACGGAAAAACACGGTTTCCGCCACCAAATTTGTATCCGGTTGACAATGAAGGCTTGAACAATACCAAACCAATAGGACAAGCATCCATAATCGCTCGGGTCTATTTTATTGAGCACTTTTTGGCAGCTTGCTTCAATACTCGAAGCACAGGACCAAACAATCAACAGTGGGAACTTGGAGATGTTGGTCAGAGGATTAGCCTTGCGCCGGCCCCGAATTGGCATTTGGTGGTTGGCTCTGTTCTTACTAGGTCATGTTTCGGCTGTTCATTGGTTTCGACGTTATGCAGAAACACAAACGGAGAAGCATGCATGCGTATTATTATCTCCACAGTCGAGAAGCTAGATATAGAACCGGAACTCTGGCCACATCTCGAAAGCGAGCATAGCCGCGATTACCACTCGTTCGTTTGGTATCACAAGGGCCAGTCTCTCGACATTAGCCTCGGCTTCCGACTAGAAACGGGCCAGGACGTAGAAGATGTACCAGATGACTTGGAGCGTCGGCGGCCCGAGACTTGCTGTCATACAAAGTGTCAGCATGATATCAAGCTCTGACGTAGCAAAGTCTCAACGCTGAAGATGCTGTCGTTATTGGTACATGATGCCACAGGCGGTCGTCATTGGACTGATACTGCATTGCCTGTTGCCTGCTTGCAACATTGATGGATACGCCACTGGCAAGGGCTAGATTCTACTGACACCCAGGGCAACATAGAACAGGACATCAACATGGTTGACAAGCCACAATCGGGTACCTTGTGAAGTGGATTCGATATCAGGTTAGACGACTGCCATTTGTCTATTTGTCATCGCCTTGGCTAGTAACTCGCACACTTGGAGCTAGCAAGCTCTAGTGCAATACGCTGATGCCCCCTCAGTCGTCCGTGTCGCCCTCACACAGTTGTCAAGACGGGGCAAGGGAGAATAAATGCAAGACACCACCAGAATCCTCCCGCACAGCTCCCCATTGTCGCCTGAGACACAGACATGGACGTGTGGCGTTCCCTGGGCCATGTCGTGCGGACAAGACTCCCTTGTTTCCCAGTGAAATGATTTTGAACTTCGGTTTCACCCGTCGGAACCAATCAACGAACCCCGTCTCAACCCCAAATCGACCCTTCACCATCTGCTTCTGCTCTGCACAGCAGATGCACAGCAGAGTCACAGCAACTCGGGGTCTTGCACCAGTTGCCCTGCCGCTGAGGTGGACCAAGAACTGCGCCTTCAGCTCAAACTTGATGCGCGTTATAGGAAAGCTAATATCACTCCCGTCTTCTTGAAGGGGCCTTGTCTTGACCCTGTTTCACTACAACACTCGATAGTCTCCTTCTCTATCGCTATGAATATGGCCATGCGCCGCCAGTCATGGCGTATCGGTCGTCTCCTCAACCCATTTCAATTCTGCATTCACACTCATCGAAGAAACTTGACATGACCATTTCATAGCGCCCACCACGATCCTTATCTATCTACTCTTTAGTTTGGACTTCACTCTCGACCGTTTTCTCATAGAACTTCATCTAGCGTAACTGGGCGCTCTATAGAAACTTTACACACTCATTTTTTCTTACGTGTACGACAAGATGTTTCTCAGCGCATGGATACTGGCTACTATTTTATCGTTTCCGCTCTGGGGCCTGTGCTTCGACCTTGACTCCATATTTGACGAAATTAACTCAATCGACCACGACTTCAACGACATGTTCAGGGTCCTCTCACAACAAGTATTTCGCATGGACGACTCTAGACCAGTTGATGTAAGCCCTCACGCCTCCCCCAACGATGCTGCATCAGTTTCTAATGACCTTGGCCGTCTAGGAGGTTCGAAAGTCTGTCGAGAGTGCAGCCCAAGGGCTGAAAGCTGTCTCTGATAAAATCAGATACGACTCGACCATAGACGACTCCATCGATGTGATGGAGGCATTCTGCGATGATATGGAATTCGTGAGTCAAAAGAAAGAATTAACATGCCAAAGAAACTAGAAGAAAATAAAACAAAGACTGATGATCCAATAGTTTATGCACACCCAGATGAAAGCCGCCGATCTTTTTGTCTTCAAGGCACATAACATGCGCGACGCTGTAAAGAGTCCTGCTCTGCCAGATGCAGTCGTGGAGCTAAGTGCCGCGTATGATCGCTATGCCACGCAGATGATCCCATTAGTGCGACATTGCGATTCCAGACGAGCCGAAGACATTTGCGTCGTCAAATCTACCTTGCACAGGGCTCTTATCGACTTGAAGCCGTCGGGGCGACGCGTAGTCTGATCCTCTGGGCCTGCTACCTTTTTTTTTTTTTTCCATTGGCACACGCCGTCATACATTGGTGTTCAGGCACACAAAGGCAGAAACACAGAAATAGAGAAGTTTGGAAAGGATCCTGTCTGGACGAGACAAGACGGTTTCGAAACGGCGCATAGCTACACCCAGTGCAGAAGACCGGATCGAGCCTTTCCGCATCGGAAGAACAATCTTGACGACGCACACCCAGCCAGAAGTCTTGTCTCCCCTGGCATCTTTTCGCTCATTCGCGAGTTGCACATGACAAAGCCACAAGTATGTGCTGTCTCGTCGATTCAAAACCACCGAACAAAAATACATCAGCCAAGACCAACAAACTCGCTGTCTGCAACCACAAATAGCTTCCATTTTTCTTGTCGACAGTCGTACGAATTTTGTACATGAAACTCAGCTACTCAACCACGGGAAAATACCACGCACAAAATAATTCTTTCTTTCTCAACGCATTTCGGGTCTCTCGCGCGACGCGCTCTGCCGGCTGGCACAACCCAGCTGATGCTTCAGCCGTTACTGACGGGCTTGGTGAAAGTTGCCGGCTTTCCAGGAAGGAACACTCGATACTCATCAAAGGGCGTGACGAATTCCTTCGCATTACATGTCATTCTTGCAGCCACTGCTGTGTTCCGTATCGGAAGTGAAGTCACCAAGCCAGGGGGCCCTGTCGTGGCAATGATGGTTCGATTCGTCATTCTCAGGGATCCCAGGAACAGGTATACATGTAAAGCTGCAGCACGTGGTGTTCTTGCCCACCCCCGTATTTAACAACAAAACAAAGCAAGACATGTGTAATTATTCCGTGTGGCTTGCGGCAGAGACAAGACAACCCCATCGATGATCTGACTCCATGTGGGGATGACGCGGCATGATCAACTTGGGAAGTGGCCGGAATTAAAGGGGAAAAGTGGAGAAGGACGCGAGCTATTAATGGCCCATGGGGAGAGCGGCATTTCTTGAACATTTTTTCGGGAAGACGGAGACTGACTGCAAATAGTTCGGATGATGGTATACGGATTCAAGTATTTCAACGTTGTGGGCACAGTACATGCGTGATCCCTCGGCGCTCATTGGGATGCATGGACACAAGACGTATTCTCCAGTTGTGCTGTGCTAGAGTACATACATACGTGTTTGATGATTATCTGTCCGTGATGTCTGGGTGCGTGCGCTGGGCGAATCAGCCATGGTGGAGTACACGGAGTAATAAGTTAGTAAATACTAAAGGCTGACTTGCTCTGACTTGTTTCGGGGCAAGTGCAGAAGTGCAGATCCCTCTTGCCCTCCCCGGGCCAGTCAGGATCGTCCATGCGCCGCAAAGGGGCCACTAAACAGCTTGGCATCATCTTCATTTCCTCCAGGGGACAGGGCTCCGTCTCCTCTCATTCAATCAGCAGGAGCTCATCTTCGCCTTCCTCTCCCGCGTCGCGCGTCCATGCAGACGTCCATTTTTGCACACACCAGACGACATTTGGCTACTGGAATGTTTGCGTTGCCCACGCAGCCAAATCACGGGCTGCAGGCAGCCATCAGAAACTCAACATTTGACAACAGCTTCAACCCAAACAATTCCCGACCATGGTCGCTCTCGACAACAGCCGGTCTAAAGTCACATGGTCAAGGTCCATCATTCTGCAGCGCATATCACGACGGCATTTCCGCTTAATTCTCATCGCCACCTTCTTTTCCCTCAGTCTGGTCGTCTACCTATCGTTGCTGCAAACGCGCTCCCCGCGAACCTGGACCATCGAGACCGTCGTCCATGACCAGGACACTACGAAACTGCACAGGCCGCAACAGACGTTGCAGCCCTTTCCCGAGTCTCCCTTGCAGCCGCATCGACAGAAACTACAAGACGATCGGAAACAGCGTCCTTGGCTGGTCGCAGTCATATGCGCCGCTCACGATGTCGAGCGACGAATGCTGATCCGATCGACGTGGATGCGATTGTTCCGAGATGTTCCCTTTGCCCCACGCTTCGTCGTGTCTAACCCAGGTTTTGGCTGGAATGAGACTGTTCGGTACGAGAACAGAACCTTTGGGGATATGATCGTGCTTGATCACCTTCCGGAAGACGACGTCACAGCGAACACCATCAAGACGCTCGAGTTTTACAAGTGGCTGCTCAAAAGTGGCCATAAATACGAGTATGTCACCAAGCTTGATACAGATTTATGGCTCAACGCGCCTGCTTTCTGGCACCGATATCTGGTTCCGAGATTGTCCAACAGCATGGGCCAATACACCGCGACCGCGAACCGCACCGTCATCGGGCAGATGTACTTTTCTGACTCGGGCTACAACACCTTCGCTCACGGATCAATGTATACCATGACCTGGGACATGCTTCAGTTGCTTGTAAGCTTACAAGAGCGCTTCAACGTCATCACTGGCGAAGACGCCACCGTCGGGATACTCATGCACAAAGCCGGTGAGCGGGCGGATTTTATCAATTTTCGCGGCGAAGAAAGATTCGACTATGATGACGCGGATTCGCGAGGAGACGGTACCGCATATGCTAGGGCCGATACGCACCCCCAGGCGCAGTCGCATGCGCTATATGGCGAAGATGCGATTGCTATACATCAACTCAAGGACAAGAAGCTGTGGATGAAAGTGGCCAGGTGTTTTACAGAGAAGGGCATCAAGCCGGCGCCTCCGCCAAGACAACCCGAGCCCAATCCGCCGTTCCACGTCCGCTTGAACGACATTTTGTACTCCTTGGGTCTACTAAATGCATACAAGCCCATGTTTGACACCATTCCGAAAGAACTGTTGCGTTACGAGAACGGGAATCTCGTCTGTGACAAGATATGGAATCTCGGCCAGTCAGCGAAAGGGTTTCAATAGCGAGGCGCGGAACGGCGAAAATGTGATGGATGTGTTTCGTTTGATAAGACATGACTAATACTTGGCTGGGAGAAGGTGCCTGTCATACAAAAAGAAAATACTACTGGGGGGCCTTTGGCATTCTCAAACCCCATGACTCATATTATTTTATTAAACTAGACATCCAAGCGATACATGAGGCACTTGGAGGGTACTTGGCGTTTATGCTTCGTCTGCATTTCTTCTTTGTAACTTTTCTTCAAATCATTTTCTCGTTCTTTTAGCACTAAGGGGAAGGTCGATTTCTCGTTTTTGAATACTAGTTAATTTCTGACGATGCACGTATGGTGTAAGATGTGGTATGTATGTGGGAGGCGGTCACGATGGCTTGTTGCGAGTGCTACGAGACGTTTTCTAGAATAACGCGCAACCAGGCCACCGTGGCTCCCAAGTCCAGCGTCTTGGAGAAGCAACAGAGAACCCGCTAGCCGGGAAACGTGTGGAGGTAGTGCTCTACCAACTTTTTTTGGATTATACAGGCCCTGGAAGCTGCCTTTGATGGGCAAAATGTACTTGGACGCTTCCTAGACAACGTTGCCACGATGCCCGCGACTCGCGCGTCGATTTCAGACACGACTAGAAATCACGACTGCATAATAGTCAACTCCTAGATTTGAACCCAAATGTCCGCCCCCTCTTTTCCCGTCCGTCTGATGAGGCTCTGCTCTACGGAGTACAAGGACGCCGAGAGTCATTGCGCCGAACTCGACAGTTTCATAAGTCTCAACGTCGGAGACGCGCCTCGCCTTCTCAGCGAGACCCCACGAGTCTGCCAGAAAGTCAGAATGGACGAGAGCAAAAGATAGCTTGGCCAAAGGAAAGGGGCGCTTGCCTAGATGTGAAGTAGCTGACCTGGCTCTCTGTCCAGTCAGCCAGTTGTATGCCATGCCTCCGTACATAACTTCTCGAGGCTGACAGAGAGGAGAGTATCTCGACTCCTTTTTTTGCATCTCCTTGTGCCCGTCTCATCAAGCTGCCGCCAACCCGACCTTGGTGTCTTGCCCGCCCAAAATGCGAGAGTAGAAGCATTCATTCATTCATTCACTCATTCATTCACCCATTCATTTCATTTTTATTTTTCCTTTTCCTTTTCTCGTAAACCCCGCCCTCTTCGGGCTGAGCAACTCTACGTCTCCGGAAACCCCTTGACGGACAACGCAAAGGGCCTCTGCACACAAGAAAAACATGATTTCCGCCCGTGTCATCGTCGCTCTGGCCGGGCTGGCATCCGCCTTCCAAGGCGCCTCCTTCTTCTTCAACGCCGCGCCCGCCAACTCCCTGCCCGGACTCGGCAGAGACAGCAGCTCCGAGGGCCTGTCTGCCCGCGCAGAGCCGTGCCTCGCCGGCCAAGCCACCTGCGGGACTGGCCTCTGCATGCCCGAGGGCGGCACCTGCTGCGACGGGATCCAGGGAACGTACTGCAACCCCGGCGACTACTGCGTCGCCCAAGGCTGCTGTCCTCGCGGCACGGTCTGCGAAGGAGGCTCGGCCGGCTCCGGTTGTCCTGCCGGGAAGCGCCAGTGCGGCGCCGCCGTCTGCATCCCCGACACGAGCACTTGCTGCAGCAGCAGCGGCAGGTGGTGCGATTCTCCGATGGCGTGTGGGACGGATGGAATGTGCGTCGTCGGCCCATCGACGCCGAGCCGCGCGCTCACGACCCCCGGGCCGGCGGCATCGACGACTTCCCCGGGCCCGGGTGTGGCTGAGAGTGCGAGTGCTCCGAGGTCGCCCACGCGGACGGACTCGAGCCCGGCGGCTTCGACGACTTCCCCGGGCCCGGGTGTGGCTGAGAGTGTCAGTGCTCCGAGGTCGCCCACGCAGACGGGCTCGACGACTTCCCCGGGCCCGGGCGCGCCTGCCAGTGCGAGTGCCACGAGGTCGCCCACGACGCGGACGGGCTCGAGCCCGGCCAAAGCGACTGGTGATGCCGGCCGCGGCGGAGACGACGACGGCAACGGCAACGGCGATTTCAACAGAGGCGGGAGCGGGAGCGGGAGCACCCAGGACGAGGACGAGAACAAGACACCCGTCGGAGTCATAGTCGGCAGCAGCGTGGTCGGCGGCCTCGCCGGTCTGGCCCTGGTCGGTCTCGGCATCGCCTTGCTCCTCCGCCACAACAGGAAGCGAAATGACGCGGTCCCGGTGCAACAACAGCAACAGCAACAGCAACAGCAACAGCAACAGCCCCCCGCCTCCCCCCTCCACGCAGCAGCAGCGTCGGCAACCATGGCCATATCACGGGCCCGGTGCCTCCTCCTCCTCGCCCGCGCCCGCCCGAGGAACGGGCTCCGGCTCCGGCTCCCCTCCCCAACGCGTCTACACCGCATACTCCCCGTCCATGGCCGCCGCAATGGTCAGCTCGCCTGCCCCCGGCCATCTCGGCGCTCAGCAGCGTGGCCTTGACGACGTGTCGGAAAAGCCAAACGATGACCACCGAGGGCAGATCCACGAACTTGCCTAGGGACTGTGCACATTGTGGGACATGAGTGTTGGCTCGTGCCATCAGCCTATTAAATATTGAAGCTGCCAAGACTGCATACTCGGGATTCTTTTTTTGGGGGTGCAATCAACATGCACTAATCAACGCTGCATGTATATACCCATGTGATCTGTAGAGCTACAAGCACCTATTCGAGGGAGATACATTTTGCCAAAAAATACTTTCACGGGCAATAGCCGCTCCGATACCCAATAAAATCTCATTCAGCTATTCACTGTCACCATCTCCAAATATTGCCTTCAAAACATCGGCATTCGCCGCTTTTCCCTCGACAGCGTCATTTCTTTCTGGATTCACCACGGCAGCTTGTTGCAGAGGCGCCATTGGTCTAGTCATGTCAATATCTTGTTCGGCCGGTGCGCCCGCATGCGCGGAAACAGGGACAGAAGTGGCCGCAGCCGCAGCCGCCGTTGACGAGGCACCATTCTCTGCTCCGACATCTAGTCTTGAATGCGCAGGTGCTCGAACATTGAATCGCTTGCACAACAGGCGCGTGGGGTAAAAGTCCGCCACTGAGCGCGTCATGGTCCCAAACATGCCCATCTTGGCAGCTTCCTCGGCTGGATCCGTCGTCGCCTTTGGCTCGGGATTTGAACTACTTTCTGGCTTCTGAGCACCATCGGTACCAGTGCTGGTGGTCCCCGTGGACGGATTGAGCATTGTTTTCGAGGTCGTGAATCTGGATGCCATGAATCCCGTCATCGGCTTGAATATTCTGGCACAGTTGTAGAATTCGTTGACTTCGCGCATGTATTCTCCGTCTGTCGCGTGTGGTGCCTTCTCTGGAGCTGCGTGTCCGGGATTGGCTTGTGACATTAGGTATCTCCTATATCTTCCTCGCTTTGTTTCATCATCGGCATAGGGGCCGCCCGAACTGCGGCAAAGCGCTGCCGCTGCGGTTTGTTGGTCGAGTTTGGGCACTTGGTTCCATAGTGCCTGTCGCTTCTCTTCTTCTGACATGGGGACTTGGCCATCGGGGAGCTCCCCCAGCCCGGGGGGCAAGTTTGTGTTGCCTGATACGGTAGCTAGTTTGTCTCTGGCTGCCGAGGATATGAAGTCAAACACCGACTTCCCAGGAAGGGCTTTCTCGCCGAGCAGTGCAGCTCGAGATCTCGGGTCCAAACTAGACGCTTTGGCAGCATCCGCAGTTGATGTGTAGTTTGAGGCTTCATCCTTGGCGGATGGGTCTCGGGAGGATTTCCAGCCATCTGGAACTGCAGGTGGCGCATACTGGGATAGAAGGGCGGCTGGGTCCTCAACCACCTTGGCCAGGACAAATCCATCGAGTGGGAGGCGGCCGTCATGACAACGCCGAAAGCTGTTGCCAGCTCTCGCTGTTTTTGGCAGGAACACGGGTGCCTTTGAGAAAGACGGGTTGGCAGCCGCCTTGGCCTTCTGTTTCTTCTTCTTGCCCCCCCCCATGACGCGATTGTATCGAATCTTGGGACCCATCTCATAAGGGTCTTCTTCGTCTGAGCCTGTGTCATTCAAAACACCAACTCCAAAGGCTCCGCGACTGGGTTTCGTCTTCTTCTTGTCGGGTCCAAATAACGACAAGCCTCTGCTCTTGTCCTGTGTGCTCTCATCGTCTTCGTCGGAGTCGTCCTTGTCAGTGTCGACGCCCTTTCTAATACTTTGCAACCTTGTTTCTCCATGATGACCCAGCCCGTTCCTCCCCGTCTTGCGGATGAAATGGATCATTTTTGTATCGTCGGGCGCAAACATGTACGTCTTTTCATCTGATTCGGTTGCGCCTTTGCTCACCTCTAGACAGGCGTTGCGTCGTATCTTCGGACCAATGCCTTGTCCATCTTTCCAGCCCATTTTGCGCAGAAGTTGCAGGCCTTTCGTATCGCCCGAAGGTCTAAGTAATCCGACAATTCCACCAGCACGCATCTCCTCCTGTGTCGACGCCCCTAAGCCAGCGAAAGCTCCTGCCGTTTGAAGTGTCTGGGCCTCCGCCGCATCGGCCAAGTCCTCCTCGTCCATGAACTCTTCTGCCCGCTGTTGAATCGTCGCTGAAGCTGCGTCATTTTTCCGTCTGTTCGCGCGGCTCGATACAAAGGTCGACGGCGTCCAGCCTTCCTTGGAGCCCACGGTATTGAAGTACCTGTACGCATCAGTACCTTGCCAACCTGATTGTAGATGTGCAATTAGCTCCGTACCCTGCACTCCAGCCTCCTGTAAAAGCGCCATGAAGGCGTCTTCGGCCTTTTTCGTCCCTCACGTCCTGTTTCCAGACGGGGAGGTACGAGCCATCATCGCGCGCATCATTCTCGTCGGGCAAAGGCGTGCCGAAGACTGCATATGGAGCATGGACGTCGGCCTCAAAAGTCGACCGTGAGCGCTTGTATGATGACATGGCACTGTTCTTGTCACGAAACTATCGGGGACTTCCTCGACGGTTGCATCATGTTCTCGGCCAGCCAAGATGTCGAAATCCGGTTCGTAGTGACGATGGTTGATGATGCGGCAAGAAAACAACGCTGCCTGGGCTTCATGAGCTTGGTTGGCCACTTGCAATCAATCGATAAGCGCCACATGCCCCCACGTTGCCATTTTTTGAAATCCACTTGTCGACATTAATCGACCAATCAACTGAGGGTGCACACAGTGCTTTCCTTCAGTGGTCCCTCCCTGTTGGAAGACTTGCAAATGTACCTACCCATCGACTGTACGGATTACACGGATTACACACAGAATTACACACAGAATTACACACAGAATTACACACAGAATTACACACAGAATTACACACAGAATTACACACAGATGTAGATATCCCAACTTGCACAGGATGTGGGCAAATAAAATAGTAATATGCTTTGCAAGTCCACGTTTTCTCCCTGGCCTCACCCATCGTCTCTTCGTCCATGATTGGGTTGTCTTGTTCTAATATGACGCATTATTATTCTCATTCATGCCAGAAACTCATGCCAGAAACTCAAGCCAGAACAAGTCCCTCGGCGCGTTGTCTGCGTGCAGAGCCCAGATGGTCGGGTGCCCAGCCCCCCAACCCAGATCCGGCGCTCATGAGTCAGGCGAAAGCGCCCAGCGAAAGCTCGTTTTATTAATCGGGTACGACGTGACATACATTGTCTGAAGTAGACAACTCGGCAACACTTTTTCTGCTCAAATCGTCTCTTGTGCCATGGTTGCAAATTGCAAGGAGCCCTCGGGATTGGATTTGGGTACACAGCAGCACATTTGTTGCAAGGCCAAATGAGCCAAATCATACGACGTATTACAGGACAAGGTATTCGGGGTGAGAGAACTCTCCTCCTCGTCCTTCCGAGGCCATATAATACAGCAGGCTCATTCGCGTCTCGGCCCAACTTGTTGTTGTTGGGTCGCCATCAGTAATCAACTTGGCCCATTGTGCCCATTGTACGGACTACCCTGACTCACTGCTGTGTGCGGACCACTCAGCGTCGGCTTCGGCTGTAGCCTCGGCTGAGGCCACTGGCATCAACATGAGCATGAGCACCCATGCCCGGCCAGCTGCCGCCATTGCTGCTCCAAATCCCGGTGCTTTCAGCGCTTCCCACTCCACCTGTCCATCTCCCAAGGCCGAGTTGATAGCCAACGCCCGCTCAAAGCACTCGTCAAAGCACTCAAAGCACTCCCAGCACTCAAAGCACTCCCACGCCGATTCCCACTCCCACTCCACCAGCCCCCATCACCGCCGACAGCACCGTCTCCATCTCCAGCATCAGCATCAGCGTCATCACCACCGCCACGCGTCCGCATCAATCGCTGAGACCACGTCCCCTTCTTCTCGCCCCATCCAGCATATCCTTCCCCATCATGATTACGAGACCTCACACTTAGAGTCTTCCCCTCGATCAAAGCGCACCTCCAGCAGAGACCGCAGCTCGTACTTTTCGACAGGGGGCGCCGTTGCTGTTGCCGCCGCCGAGTCCCCAGCCACCCGATCGTTCAAATCCAGCACCACCGTCCGCTCGTCCTATCAACGATATCATCGTCAACCACAACATTCAAGCGACATGAGCCCTTCGGCCGTCGCCTCCGCCAATGGCAGCCCAACTGCCCCGTCCTCATCCCACGGTGCTCCTCCCCCAGACAGTCATGGTCATCATGGCTCGCACTCGGCCAGCAAGCAGACGAGATCACGCACCACCATTCCCACCCAATCTGGCAAATGGATCCTGGGCAAGACCATTGGTGCAGGTAGCATGGGAAAGGTGAAACTGGCTCGCAAGGAAGACGGCAGCGAACAGGTGTGTGTCACTTCTCTCTTTCTCTTATTCATTCTTGCTATACTACTGGCTCCTCTCTCAAGCTGTTTGATTCATCCTTTGACATTCTCACACCTCTCCATCCTAAAGTCGGGTGACAACCGCAATGTGGCTAACGAAGCCTATCTGTCTGCTTGATAGGTCGCTTGCAAGATTGTGCCCCGTGGCTCAACCGAAGAACATCAAACTCGCGCAGACAAGGAACGAGCCGACCAGTCCAAAGAAATACGAACGGCGCGCGAGGCAGCCATTGTGACCCTCCTGAACCACCCCCACATTTGCGGCATGCGAGATGTCGTGCGCACCAGCTATCACTGGTACATGCTGTTTGAGTACGTCAACGGCGGCCAGATGCTGGACTACATTATTTCACATGGCAAACTCAAGGAGAAACAAGCCCGAAAGTTCAGTCGTCAGATTGCGAGCGCACTAGATTACTGTCACCGGAACAGTATCGTCCATCGCGATCTCAAAATCGAAAACATCCTCATCAGTAAGACTGGCGACATCAAAATAATTGACTTTGGTCTCAGCAACCTCTTCTCCCCGCGCGGATACTTGAAGACATTCTGTGGCAGTCTTTATTTTGCTGCTCCAGAACTCCTACAGGCCAGGGCTTACACCGGACCCGAGGTTGATATCTGGAGCTTTGGCATCGTTCTCTACGTCCTCGTTTGTGGTAAGGTACCTTTCGACGACCAGAGCATGCCCGCTCTTCATGCCAAGATCAAGAAGGGGTTGGTTGATTATCCTAGTTGGCTTTCAAGTGGTGAGTAAATGGTGCTCCAGTGTGCCCTTGTTTTCCTTATTTTGGCCTCTCTTCTTTTTTTTTTTTTTTTTTTTTTGGTGAGAAGGAGAAGTACCAGGACCATTAGAACTAAGAACCGTCTCCAACAGAATGCAAGCATCTCATGTCCAGAATGCTTGTGACCGACCCGAAGCAGCGCGCCACCATGCAGGAGGTGATGAACCATCCTTGGATGACAAAGGGCTACAATGGTCCACCGGACAATTATCTACCTGTTCGCGAACCTCTGAGCCACCCTCTGGATTCAGACGTTATTCACGCCATGCAAGGTTTCAATTTCGGATCTCCCGAAACAATCAGAGCTCAGCTCACTAAGATCATGGAATCTGAGGAATACCAACTTGCCGTGAAACTTTATCAACGAGAGCGAGAGCTTCCCACGCCCAGCAAAGAGGCCGAGAAGAAGAGGGGTTTCGGGTTCGACTTCTACAAGAGGCGCAATTCTTCCAACAGCAGAGACACCTTGACGGGGCCCAGCACCGACACGCTGCAGCTGGGACACGATCCCCTGTATGCGTTTAGCCCACTGCTATCCGTCTACTATCTCGTCAAGGAAAAGCATGATCGGGAGCCCGCTCCAACAGCGCCAGCACCTGCGACTTCATTGCGTGAAAAGGAGAAGACTCGGGAAAGAGAGAAGGAGAGAGAACGGGAGAATGACCGTGACCGTGGGCGTGATCGTGATCGTGATCGTGATCGTGATCGTGATCGCGATTATCGAGAGCGTGAAAAGATGCCTGAACACCTACCAGAGCTGGCTGCTCCGCAAGCCGCCCATACCAACGCCGCTGCTTTCGAAATGCCGGGCGAGAAACCCACTGGGGGCCGGTCAAGGCCTCGAGCTCGCACACATGGCGAAGACGATGCACCGGAGCCGGCGAGACCCCAGGGACAGGCGACCCCGCCGGCGCCGGAGACAAAGGTGGAACAGTTGCAGAAGAAAGAGGGCGCCGCTGCTGGTTTACTTCGGAGATTCAGCACTCGTAAACGCAGAGAGCCTGAGCGTCTGGACAAGGCTCGATCCCACCTCCCCATGGTTCAGGTTCACTCCCCTTCGACAGATCCGGTGACACCTGGGACGCCAGCAACACCAAAGAAGAGCTTCAGTATCCGTCGGGGCAGAAGAGATCGGGATGAGCCCCCTGTGCCCACTCTTCGATCGGGCAGCAGCCAGCCTCAGCATAGCGCCCTTCTCAGCCCGCCAATGTCTGCACATGGCACGAGAGACTCGCGCAAGTCAGGCTTGGGTCGATCCACCAGTGTCAACTCGGCTGAAATGCGACGTCGCGATGGCGGCAGAGCACCGAAAGAGGCCGCAGCGACGAGCGGGTCTGATCAATCCGTATCGAACGATCAGTCTGGATCATCGCAAAGGAGCCACGGGCACTCGCGGTCGGCTTCCTTGCGAACCAAATCTCTTGGTCACGCACGCCGAGAGAGCATCCAGCGGCGCCGGTTGAGGCGAGGGAACTTCCAGGAAGCAGACGTGCCCGAAGAGACGGATTTCGAACCAGAACACAGTGGGGTCTCGACGGATCGCCTCGACAGCGCCGAGCTGGCGAAACCCGTCTTCTTGAAGGGCCTGTTCAGTGTGTCAACTACATCTGGCAAGTCTGTGCCCGCCATCCGCGCCGATATCAAGCGGGTACTCAGGCAACTAAATGTCGATTTTACCGAGATCAAAGGTGGATTTGCCTGTCGACACACTCCGAGCATTGATCTCAACAAAGTTCAAGATCTCCCCATGAGCCCAAGCCACACACCAGGACACCGCCGCCGCTTCAGTTTCGGCGGCCTGATGCGGAACGACGATCGGGACGAGATTCGGGAGTTTGAGCGAGAGCAACGCCAACCCACGACTCCCCGCACGCCTGGCCGGTCGGAACGTGATCGATCAGAGAGAGACCGAGACCGTTCCGATCGCGACCGCAGCTACTCCAACTCGGAAACATCGGTGGATAGTATTCCTCGACGCAACGGAGGCACCACGAGACGAGCCCCTGGGGAAACAAGCACGCAAGTGCAGAGCGACCTAGGCGAAAGCATGGTCCTGGAGTTTGAGATTTTCATCGTCAAAGTGCCTCTGTTGTCACTTCACGGAATACAGTTCAAGCGCTTAACGGGAAACACATGGCAGTTCAAGAACATGGCGGATCAGATTTTACGGGACCTGCGGCTTTAGGTCCGCTGTGGCGGATATCCATCGCTACGAACACATTTTCTCGTGTCAATCCGCCAATGTGCATCGATGGGAGACCCCAAGGAATGGAGATGTGCGAGTTTGCTCATTCTGGTCAGCCAAATTCGTCGTGCTCCTTGGCAGAAAGTATCGACCACGAGAGCATGAGGCAGCGGCCCTGAGGTTGGGGAGGGGGGAGGCAGGCCGTGCAAATTTTGGGGTTGAGCAACGGACGAAATACCATGACAAGGGGGGTATCGTATCTGTACACGGCATGTCTAGCATTGCCAACCACTACATTCGTAATTGCCATTTCACACTGTTATTTTCTTCTCGAGCAGTTTCTTCTCTTCTTCATAGTAGGGTTTTTCGGAGCATTGGAAGCAATAGTCGGAGCGAGACATTATGACTCTAGAGCTAATACGTTCCTGGGCGAGGTTTGTTTGTGGGTTTATCAGCATATATAATAGTCGCACAGGAGGTTAGAGAAGTAGTCAGGTAATGAAAGTGCATGACGAGTTTTGAACCAAATGAACATGAATGAACATGAACATGGAAAGAGCCGGAAGGAGGAAAGAGCCCTCCCCAGCGAGGCTGAGCGGCTCCCATGCCCCACAGCTGGGGCGCTGAATGGATGCTAATTGGCTGGGGCGGCAATGTTTCTTCCTGGCGTGCATCCCATCCGTGCGGAGGAGGGAGAAGGAAGAAGTAAGAAGTAGGCAGGCAGCCTGGCCGGCAGCAGGCACAAGCAAGCACAAGCAAGTCCAAGCAACCTGACACCCCGACCACGACCCGACCACGACCCGACCACGACCTGACCGACGCACATCATCTCCAACTTCGTCGCATCCAGAGAGCCTGCGTGTCGAGTCCTGCAACCACACCCTCGCATAGCAGGCCGCTTCCCTATACCAACCTGCGTCGCCCCAAAGTTGCCATTGTGCGACTTGTCCGCGTGCCCGTACCTGCGCCTTCACGCCTACGTCTACGTCCACGTCTACGCCTACGCCTACGCGCATTGCATTTTTGTTGTCATCTTGTCCCTCGCGGTCCATCTTTCCGCCCTCGACTGCCATCGCTCCCGCACGCAGCATCGTCTTCGAACACACCGGATATCCGTTCAGCACAAAGCTCGGATTCTACTCCCTCTGCTCTCCGCATCATTGGCGCCAAAACGGAGCTTGGCCTCGACCTGTTCCTGATCCGACACACCGACCTACTTTAACGAGGTTCGGCGTCTGAGCCACACCCTGTCATCTTTGATTGAAAGAAGCGAGCCGCACTCGTCGATTCGCATTGGTTGCCCAACATGATGCCTTCTGCGCATGTCTACGGACATCACCAATACAACCCTCAGAGTGACTCCAACAGCTGGATGCATCAGCAGGCTTCCCATCACCAGCAGAGCCATGTGTCTGTCGCTCAGCAGCAACAGCAGCAGCAGCAGCAAGCTCAGCAGCAACAGCAGGCTCAGCAGGCTCAGCAGGCTCAGCAGCAGCAGCAGCAGCAGCAGCAGCAACAGCAGGCCCAGCAACAACAGCAGCAGCATTTCAACCGCATGGCTGTTAACCACTCTGCTACTGCGGGCGGCAACAACATGAGCGGAAACCACACGCAAGAGTCTGGCCATGAAAATATCTCAGAGGACAACAGACGCACCATGGCTTACATTGCAGACTTGCTGAACGAGAACACAAGAGAAGCTGCTTTGCTGGAGCTTAGTAAGAAACGGGAGCAGGTGCCCGAGTTGGCCCTAATCTTGTGGCATTCGTTTGGTAAGTCTTGACGGCCCAAGCCTCGAGGAAAAGCGCAAAACAAAATCTGGTAGAATCCTTGCTAACCTGCTCATCCACTTACTTGTTTAGGTGTCATGACCTCTCTGCTGCAGGAGATCATTTCCGTATACACTCTTCTCAATCCCTCGCAGTTGACGGCCGCTGCATCTAACCGAGTCTGCAACGCTTTGGCACTGCTGCAGTGTGTTGCGTCACACAACGACACGCGCACTCTGTTCTTGAATGGTAGGGCAGGATTTCTTCCCCTTGACCCCCCCGGAAGCAGCACGATGTTGTTGGGGAAGAGATGGAAAGAAGAATGACGTGACTAACAATCTGGTGTCATAGCACATATCCCGCTCTTCTTATACCCTTTCCTCAACACCACGTCAAAGTCGAGACCCTTTGAATATCTGCGACTCACGAGCCTTGGCGTCATTGGCGCCTTGGTCAAGAATGACTCCTCCGACGTCATCAACTTCCTCCTTACCACAGAGATAATACCTCTGTGCCTCCGCATCATGGAGACTGGCTCTGAGCTTAGCAAGACTGTGGCCATTTTCATCGTGCAGAAGATCTTGCTCGATGACAATGGACTCAACTACATCTGTGCTACGTACGAGAGATTTTACGCCGTGGGAACCGTCCTGAGCAACATGGTTGCTCAACTCGTTGAGTCACAGACTGCTCGACTCCTAAAGCACGTGGTTCGTTGCTTCCTCAGGTGAGTCAAAGCATAAAACGATTTCCCTTTTCAGCCCCATGGATTGACATCAGCTCACACGGGTGACCACACCGTAGACTCAGCGACAATGCTCGCGCTCGCGAGGCCTTGCGCCAATGCCTACCCGAACCGCTTCGCGATGCCACATTCTCCTCTGTCCTGAGAGATGACGCCGCAACAAAACGATGCTTGGCGCAACTACTCATCAATCTATCGGACAATGTCGTCGATCAGAACTCACAGGGCGTTTCCAACATGTAACCCGAGAGTGACGACGGCTCGGCTCTCTGCCTTTGCGATCAGGGTCCCGTTGCACGATGCCACGCATGAACCACTTGTAATACATAAAAAGAAAACGATCTGGACTGCATTTGTCACGGCGAATTAAACGGAGGACATGGGCTCTTTTGTGGAACCCAAGGAAGAAAGCATAGTGAATGACTGTTTTGTTGGTTTTCTTAACGGATCAACTGCATAGACGAAGACGAGCCGAGAGATAACCGACACCCGGGATGAAAAGAAACGAGAAGAAAAGGAAGACATTGCGGAAGCACCCGTCCGGGGGTGATGATGGAGAAGAGCACCATTTGCATCCGATACCCAGTGGCTACCAGTCATTATTTTGGCGCAGCTCGTCAAAGGAAGTCTTTCCTCCCTCTGTGGAAACTGAGAGAAGATGAGGCTGTCTTTCATGGCCTCTGCCGAACGAGTCTGGGCCTCATTGCCCTTTTTTTTTTTTTTTTGGTTCCTCTTCCACCCCAGGACTTCAACTTTGGGTGGATTTGTTGTTTTTGTTATCTGGAGTCTTGCTCGAAACACGATCGAACGGACATGTCAGGGAAGACTAGGAAGCACATGCGATTTCACGTTCGCATATTGGTCCCGTCAAGAAGCGATGAAGGTCAAGAAGCGATGAAGAGGCTTACACACGCTCGTCATCAGAGGCAGACGCATCGACATGTCACCGTGACGTCGCTCTTCGAAAATTTCTAGGTTTCACTTTTAATCGATGGTTTCGAGAGCAAGGGAGTCCAGGACAGGGAAGAGGAAGGCGTTTCTTCAGGCGTTTTCGTACTTTTTGCCAAGGCTTCCAGAGGGAGAGGGTAGGAAATGTGGGCATTTGTAGCTTTTTGCGCGGTCCCATGGTGTTACTTGTCTCTTTTTTCGTTTAGTATTTGCATTAGTTAGAAACATGGGTTGGGGATGGTGGTTAGGAGGATTTGAGGTGGAATGATTGGGTGTACACTTCTTCTTCCATTTCTGTTTCTGTTTCAATTTTTTTTTAGCTTGGTAGCAATGTACTTGTATTGTACGGAGTAGTCATGGCAGTAATGGATGCACGTGGTGTCGTGTGGAAGATTGCAAGGGGCGAATAGGCCAGGCAGAGCAGAGCAGAGCGTATTTCGGTACGGTCAAGTTGATGATTCCCCCCGCTCCCTGACGTCTCATCAACAGGGGTTCGTGTCGATGAAGAAGAGAACGTTTGTCATGTATTGTTAGCATGTGCACGTTTACAAGTTGAGGCAAGCGCGTCCTCGCAAACCCAGCAAGTTGGTCCATGGCCAGATTCTGCAGTAGCAGTAGTAGCTGGCAGGACGCAGGACGAACTGGCGATCGATTTCCCGCCCGAGTTGTCTGTTCGGTCGGCGACAGGGACGGAAATAGGATCAAGCTCTGTGGAGGCCGTGGATCGTGGATCGGGTTTCCCGTAAATACGGATCGAGTCCCATGCAGCTTTGGCGAATAAACCCGAGGTCCTGGCACCCCCCGGGTCACGGGTCACGGGTGGACTTGATCAGGGCCATCGGACGTGATAGCAGGAGAGGAGAAACGACCCCGCCGCGCGGCAGATTATGTCATGAGGGTTTGGTTTTTGGTGGAACGTGGTTGGTGTTGCATTGCAGCGGCGCTGGCTGGCTTTTTCTCACGCCCCCTGCTGTGAAACTAGTTCACTTGTGCGGACGGCGGACTACGTGCTGGTAACTGCCTGGAAGAGTCAGCACTAGCTGGCACTGCAATGGGAAGCAACCAAGCACCCGGGGGGACAAAGTCGAGTCACTGTCGTCATGAACTTGGCTCTATCCAGATGTCACTGCAGATCCAGGAATGAATACGAAAAAAAAAAAAAAGGAAGAATGAGATGAAGAATGAATATAGATGAGTTGACGGTGTGTCTTCTTGGAAGGCGGCACCGCAGGGTCGTTTTCTGGTGCGCCCCGAAGTCAGCCCCCCCCGCTACTTCACCACCAAACGCCAGCAATGCCCTGCCAGAAGTGGCGGACATTTGACGGAATTCGCAAGGCGGGGGAGAACGGGCGTGCGTGCGATCGCTGTTGCTCATGTTCCACCAGATAGATGCATTCAATTCACATGGGCAATCTCGTCAGATTGACGGATTGCACATAATTTTTTTTTTTTTTTTTTTTTGCACGTCAATGTCTCAATCCCACCAATGTGCTTGCTTGCAGCCATGGTCGGGGGGGAGAGGGGGTTCCCTGCCAGCGAAACCCGGCCATTCGGGCATATGCCCGGATACTATTACGGCCATGGGGACTTTGAAGCACGCTGCAAGTTTTGCAAGGTTGTTTGGAGCCGATGCAACCTTGCCAAAAAAAAAAAAAAAAAAAAGAAGTTGGCTCGCCCTTTGACCCTGAAAAAAAAACCCCCCAGCCTGCCCTGCCCGCGCCCGCGCCTCGGACTTGAAAAAAAGAACCGACCGACTTTCTCGAGCGAGGAAGCTGAATGGAACACAACCTGGGAGGCTAATGCAATATGGGGACGTTGGGGGCCTTTTCCCGCTCAGCCCTATCTGTGTACCTACTTTTAACTCACCCGGCAAGGAAGTTGGCTACATGTTTTACAGCAGCGATTGGCCGACGTGCACCGAGTAAACTATATGCAGCGCTGTTTTTATCAAGCCGTCATTCATTTCGAAAAATAAATAAAATAGAAAAAAATACTCCGAGATTGGCGGTTGTTGATTTTTGTTGGCGTATTTTCCGCCCTTACTCCGTGAAAGCAAGCACCCCCCCTTGGTTGAAGCTCGGTGTGCCCGACTGGCTGCGGCCACTGCGGAAAAAAAAAATAGAACGAGCAACGTGGCAGGCCATTAGTTCGCCTGAGCTGGGCGAGAAATGTTGACTCGTGGAATTTGGATTCCTCCAGGCTCCAGGGGCGCAAAAAAGCAGCGATTGATTTGATGGCGCCATGACCAGCGGGACGGAATAAAACGTGTTATAGAATGACCAACCTTGGCCCAAAGTCGAGTTGAACATTGAACATTGATATTCGAACTCCCCGCATCTGGCTTAGTAATGGATAGGAGTAGCTAGCCAGCAAGAGGTTCATGGTCCCCATTCCCGGTTTGTCCCCGGAGAGAAATTGCGAAATTTGCTTTCAGACAAGAAGTAATATCCGATGCCCTTTCCCTTGCACGGATTAGGGTCTCTCCTCTGGTCCGGATGTACGGAGGGGAGCCAAGCGCGCGGGCAGACAGGGAGGGGGGGTTCCATGCATCACACGCCCCCCTGGGTGTGGAGTGGAGCACCTTTTCCAGACGGCACTGCCTGGGGGTCGTCCTTTGTCGCCAGATTGCAAGATGGAACGGCGGCACTGCGACGGCCTGACCAACGTGCGATACTACCCAGATTTCCAGCCCTGAGGAGTCGTCATCCGGCAATCTCTGCGCACTAGCAGAGCTGGGTAGGCAGGCAGGCAGGCGGGCAGGCAGGCAGGCAGGTAGGTACCGGGGATGACTCACACATGCACGACTTCCCGGGCGCGAACCTGTTGTCCGAGACCGATCTCGCCAAGGTGGGCACTGGCAGAGTAGTATCCGGGCATCAAGTTTTTCTTCAAGGAAGGCCATCCAGGTTAATGGGGCGCGCGCGCGGGGGGGGGAGGGTGGACGACCGAGAGACATGGACCGAGAGACATGGACCGAGAGACAATGTTCCAGAGGTGAAAGGGAAGGAACAGGCCCGTTTGTCGTTGCCTGCCGCGGACGACTTACTACGGAGCACTTCTCGCAAAACGTGACTTGCTGTCAGTCAAGTGATGAAAGTTGTCAACGACCGACCTGCGAGAGCCGGGGCCCGTGCCAGGCCGAACCCGGGCTAGCGTGTATGCATGATCGCTCGACTTTGCCATGTTAGGACTAACCACAAGCCAATATGGGCGGTGGGGGCTAAACGCCGGCAGCGATCGCCGACCTCCCTCCTCCGCCCCCATCGTTCCCCCTCTCCCAAACGAACTGAACTTGTCTGCCGGCCAAATGTCAATGCGGAGAACAGAGTATGTACATGCGCCTACGCAGAGAGCTAGCTGGGCCCTTCCGGGGGGATCATCAGCATCATCAATCAATGATGAAAAAGGCGCCGTTGCAATGGCGGCGCATCCCACAATCACCAGCCCGCTCCACAACTTCTCGCCCTGCCGCGAATGACGATGCAGTCTGAACAAGAGAAGCCCGACCGTCGAGGCAACACAATTCAGAAGTCGTCTGTTTAGCTTTCCATGTCGAAATGCCGTCCATTTGGCCCCCCCCCCCCTCGGCGTAGGCCGTAGTAGGGCTGCCCTTGATGTCAGACGTTTAATCTGAGCAAGAGCCGCAGAACAGCCAAGCGTTGACGATTTCGATTACAGCCTGCAGGGGTCAGTGACTTGGCTCGAGCTAATCGCAATGTTCCCCTGGTCACCTCTGTCGCTTGCGTAATTCGGCCCACACCGTTTGTCAGCCAGCGGGTTTCCGTCGCGCGGAGTTTGTTCATCATGCTCGGCCCCGGGAACACGGCTACGGCTACTCGGCAGAAATGCCCCAAGTCCCCCCAAGTCCATGGCGCGCAGAATCAGATGCGGAGAATGCCGGAAATAAGATGAAGGGGCCTGCTCCGTAACGTGGAAACGGATAAGCCAGCGTCATGATCATCATCACCTCGAGACGAGCCCCATTGGAACCTGCTGCGCCACATGGACGACTTCAGGAGAGGGTGCTGCGATGCCATTTAGGCAACAGGCGCCAGATGCTCCGACGATTTGCTCATGTTCTACGCTGGAGTGGGCGGTGCGGCGCTTAGCAGAGCCCCTGATCCGAATTTGGACATCAAACGTGGCAGTGAAGCTGAGGGAGGGCATACAACACATATAATGGGCACAATAAGGCATACATGATATGTAATTGGCCCGCCCGGCTTTGCGGAGGTCAACGAGCGCACAACATGCCCTAAACCGGTCTAGCAGTTCTACCAGTGCTGCAGACTCCCGGCACGGACTCGCGGGGTGCCGCGCCTGGGCGCTTGATGGGCCCAATGACGGGCGCTAGTTGGCGGACATGGGTAGTGATTGACACGCCAAAAATAGGTTTTCCTTTAGCACACTCAGCCAGTACCACAGGCAGGTCGACCAGTTTCTTTTCTTCGACTTCCAACGTCTTCAGCGAGTTGGACCCCGGTTATCGCTGGGGGGTGAAGCTGAGGACATTTCAATCTGTCCCGTAGGCATGGCTTTCCGCTCCAATATATGTACGGACACGGACACGGAAACGGACACGGACAAGCCTGATGGCCGGATGGTTGTCGCTGAGCGAGAGCCTTGGCCCCGACACCACCGACACTTCGACACCCCCCGACACATGGACAGACACAAGGATGGCCCCTTCCCCCTTCCCCTTCCCCCCTTCCCCCTTCCCCCCGGCGCCCCCTCCCATCTTTAATCCTTCGATGCAGTACAGACAGACTGTCGGACCAGAGTATGGGACTGGACAAGAAGACGGACGTGGTGGTGTTGCATCAGAGTACGGACGTATGTACAGACGTACTTCCCTAGCAATGCCCATGTGGCCGGGGATCCATCTAGCACGATTCTTTTCTTTTGGTCTTTTTACCGTTCTGGACAGTAACCCACAGATTGGTAAGCCAGCCGTAATATTACGGTGACGGCATGCGAAACCCGAAGCCTCATGGGTGAAATGACAGGTTCCGTCGTGCCCGGCTGCGTCTGGCCCGCGGGCTGAAGAAGCAATTTCGTTGGTTCGACAGTGCGGAAGCGGCGATACTGTTCCGCGCCAGACTGGATGCACTTGGCTTGGTCGCTGTCAGGTCCGTCGCTGTCGCTGCAATCGCTGCAATCGCTGCAATGGCCGCTGCAATGGACGCCCGCCCAGGTCCCTGGGTTTGGTTGTTGGGGGCCATGGTCAACTTGGTGCGTCGACTTGGCTCTCATGTCAAGGGCACACAGCCCTATGACTTGGCCCGAACCACGCAAGATCGACCTGGCGGGCTCCAGTCGCAAGACGTCTCTACGGAGCATGCGTGTGTAACAATGGTAGAATGTACGGAACTATGTGTGAGACCCCGACCAAGCTATGCAAGCTACGCAAGCTGTGCAAGCTGTGCAAGCTGTGCAAGCTATTTACGATGCCCGGACCCCCCAACCCCTGGTCAGCCTAGCCTGGCCCGGGACGCCCATCTCTCTCGCTCTCTCGGGGGGGCGTGTGTGTGCCTTTATGCCTTGCACACGCACGTTGAATGTATCTTGTATCTTGTTCTGCACACCGGAAAGGAACTTACTTATGTCTGCCGAAGAAGAGGGTAGGGCTGCTCTTGGGAGTTCAACCATATATAATCGACCGTCCTTCCTCTTTCATCACATCTGCTGTTGGGCTGGATAATTTTCACCGTTCTTCAATATACATATGAGACGACCCGCCCTCCCCCTCCACTCTCTCCTTCAAGTACACAGGTACACAAGTATACAGCTAGACTGATTTCAGAATACATAAACCTTCTCGACCTCGTCTTGCATTCAACATACACAACGGGACATCCCCCGAACCAAAAAACTGCCCTGCTCTACACATCATCCCTCTTTCCTCAATTCCCCTCCTTCTTCACAATGTCCATGTTCGCCATGCCACAACACGCCTACGTCTACGGCGCACCTCAGCCATCTACCAGACATTGCTCTGCCAATGGTACAAGCAGTGCGTTCAGCAGTTCTGCTCACCCCGATGAGGACTGGACCAAGATTTCAGACCTTGCCGAGCGCCGACGAATACAAAACCGCATTGCTCAGAGAAACTACCGTAAGTTGTGCCCATGACCTCGGGAGAGGGTGACCCCAATGCCACCCTCCTCACCCCTTCCCCCTCTCCAGCTTCTTCAAGTGGGTTAACATGATTGCTTCCAACACAGGCAAGAAGCTCAAGCGCCGCCTGGAAGACCTCGAACGCCGTGCCGGCTCATCAGATGAGGGCGAGCTAGAGAACAAGCCCCAGACCACCACCACCCCCGCCCCCAGCAAGACCAAACGCCAGTCGATACCCAAGACGCGAAAGCCATCTCCTCCATCTCCTCCTGCCAAGCAGATCACAGTCTCCCACGGACAGTTCAGCCCTCCCCTGGAAAGCAGCGAGGAGATAGTCTTCGCACCAGTATTCGACAGCCGCGAGCGCTCGCTCACACCACCAATGTTCTCGTTCTCGACGTATTCTGGCCCGGACGAGCTGCTGATGGATCCCTATGCCTCAGCACAGCCTTACCCTTGTTCCATGTCAAGCGCCGAATCTTACCCCGACTACCTCGCATCCACCACCATGGCTGCCGCCACCTTGCCTGCCATGACCAGCTTCAACGACCCCATCAAGTCGTGCGAGGGGACGCTGAATCCGTACATGAACTACAACTTCGTTTCTGGCGTGGACATGAACATGGCCGGGCACTTTGACTCCTCCAATGCTCATGTGAGTAGTTTCGCAGTCTACTGAGTGAGGCATTGGCCTTGCCGACCAGGTACTGAACGATATCCAGACTCCCCCACTATCACACTCGTACGACACTTCAACCTCGTGCTCCGAGGCTGGCTACGAGTACCCGACGACGCCCCTGTCGATGCCAGGGTCGCCTGGCATCATGCCAAATCAACAGTAGTCGCACGCAGCTGGGAAAAGGGCTCCGATGGAATCCATCCATCCATCCATACATACATGCACACATACATGACCACTTGGACACACGTACACCACCACTCCGTCGCGCACGTGCACCACTCCAACTTGCTCTATTCCTAGGTGTGTACGGAAGTACGTGTTTTATGTCGTGGTAGTGCGCGTTATCGGAGCTGGAAAGCCGCCATTTGTCGGTGGCACACGCTGTGGCGACCGACCGGGGGGAGGGGGCGGGGGAAAACAAAAACCACAAAGAAGGCGTTTCTATACTTTTGGCCGGAAGAGCTGAGAACTGTATATTCTGTTATTTGGCGTTCAGCCCGGCGGCGCAGGGGGATCACCAGGTGGATTGGATTGGACAAACGGGGTCTCTACGACGGCAACGCATTTCACAGGGCGAGGGGGCTAGAGTTTTTGGCTTTTCTCGCTCGGCCACTTGCCCGCACCGCAAAGCGGTTGCACGAATGAAGATGTTTTGCGATTTTTTATTCTTGTTTTAAAGTTTTTATTTTTTTCTCGAGGAAGGCGTCCAGTCAATCCCGCCTGGCGTTTAGAGGAGTTTATTGGTGGGGGTGGTGGGGGGAGCAAGGATACCAAGCGAGCAATGAAGACTTGAATTTTCTGCGGATCGCAATGCGACAGGATTTGGAAACATGTCATAAATCTGTAGCACGTGCACGGTAGACAATTTCACTCGTACAAGTATTCCACTGCAGCGAAGGACATGAGCACCATTCGTCGGCTCTCGAATGTTAAAAAAAAAAAGAAGAGGCTCTGCATGTGGAAGCCATGTCCCTGGCCCCAGTCCATCACCCCCCATGAACGCGTCCAGGGTCCACGGTCCGCCCTTTCTGGTGGGATGGGGCGCGCGGGACAAGGGGGCATTCCAGTCGCAGGTCCGACTTTTTGGAGGCTCTGCGCGGGTCCGGCAAAGTACGGCAAAGTCGGCTTGCAGGGGTGTTGGGAGGGCGGACAAGGCGGAGGACGGATAGCTCGAGGCTGAGAGGGGAATCGGGTGACTTGTGTTCTTGTCGTGCGAGGACACGGCTGATTTCTGTGCTGTATGTACGTCCGTTGATGACGTTGACGGGTTGAAAGTATTGTTGCCTTGCAAGTTTGGTGTACATTGTTTGGCAGGAGGCTGAAAGGGCGGAGGAGGCACGGATCGTGGGTACATGGTGTGCTCCGTGAGATGGGTGGGGGGCGCCGACTAGTAAAAGGGCGGGCGAGATTGCCTGTTTTGACTCGCCAATGGCTTCTTCTTTCTGGGGTCTGTCTATGTACTTGTCTACTCTAACTTGCCTTTGTCCAAGACCAACTTGTCCATGGAACGATGTAAGTCGTGGATTTATTTATTGTCCAGAGGGGGGTGGGGTGGCAGTGCATGGGGGCGTCTGCCGCACGGATTAGGCGAGAGAGGGTAGAAAACTGGGGAATTTCGGTTCCGTCTTGTACCGAATTCCGGCTGCTAGGCGGGACAATGGACGCGCGACGCTGGACGGGCCGCACACCCGTCGCTCTTCGCGAGAACGACTCTGCCGCGAGGTGTGCATGGTGGGCTTTCCCATCTTCAACTTGGTCTGTCCTCTTGGAAGAAGATGCTGACTGCGTAAATTTTTGTCCTGCTCGAGGGAGATGCCGGTTAGGGGAGCAGGGGAGCAGGGGAGCGAAAGATGGGCAAAGATTCCGAGTCCAGAAGTTGTCCACGCCTTGCCGGGCTGTACGTCCGCCGCATGTCATTTCGTTTGGAAGAAGCCTAGAAGGCCATCACTCATCGTGCAGCGCCGAGTGTGACTTGACGGGACGAGGGGGTTGGCATGTGCTGGGAGAGGACGCATGGACCAATGGGGACCGGATTTAGACGAATAACTGGGGCCGCGCTACCAGAAAGGGCGGACCGGACTCCAGGCTTCCATAGGTTGTGGCAGGTGGGACAAGAGCAACCAGTCAACCAGATGAAGATTGATGGGCGCAAGCCAAGTCGCCGATGGAGTCATGCATGATTGGCGCGTGGTGGCACTGCAGGAGAGACAGAAAGATGCAGATGGACCGACTAGCCGTACCCGTCCTTGTTCTGTCGTTGAATGCTTGGTTCTTCAGATCGTGGTGGTGGTGGTGGCGGTGGTGGTGGTGGTGGCACTTTGGGGTTCCAAGTGTGGAGAGGGCGTGTGGCACTGGATCAAACAAACGCGAAATAAGTCAATTCGTCGTCTTCCATCCGAGCATCCGAACGGCGATGCGTTGCCGTCGCCGTCGTCGTCGTGTTGGTCGTAGTTCCAATCCAGACAAAGCTCCATGCCGGAAGCCAAGCAGACTCCATCGAGGCACATCGAGGCATCTTGACATGATGCGACCTACAACATGTTTCCACAGATTTCCTCATTCGTATCAACGCATCAGATCTTGGCAGCCCCACATATATGCACATACCCAATATGCATACATAATCAGTATAATCAGTATATCCATGCAACCTTGGGGGCTAATTAGTAAAGCTGCCGCCTGATGAGTAACATGATTGCCAACCACATTTTATTCTCGGCCCTGTTCGCAGCGGGTTTAACTCGAGTTAACGCCGACGACGCTCCTCGTGCGACAATGCCCGACAAGATTCTGTATCTCTACGGCGGTGACCAGTACGTCATCACTTCTTTTCTGTATCCCATCATCTTGTCTCGAATGCCCTCGCATGCGCAGTGCAGCCTCTAACGTTGGTGTGATGCGGCAGGCCATGGACGTCCAGTGCCTGGGTGACGACGGATGATCGCGTCCGCGGCGGCGCCAGCCACTCGTACCTCAGCGTGGACAGCCCCGATCATGCCCGATTCCACGGACACTTGGACATCTCGACCCTCGGAGGTGCGGGTTTTGCTTCGCAGCACTCCCTGGGCGAGCTGCACCTCGATCTGAAGGACTACGATGGAATTGTCGTGTCCATCAGGGGCCCGGACAAGGCGGACGGGAAGCGATATGCTCTGACTCTGAAGAACGACCTGGCTCCCCCGACGCCCGACGGCAGGGAGCAGAGCAGCGTCAGCTGGGAGGCCCAGTTCGTCGCCGAGAAGCCGGGAGACGTCAAGCTGCCCTGGGACAAGTTCAAGGCCACGTATAGAGGACGGGAGAGGAGGGACGCCGTGCTGGACTTGAAGGACATCAAGAGGGTTGGCTTGATGATGAGAAGGTACGTCTTTCCCAGCGCCCCCGACGCCAATCTTGGGATGATCCATGACCCTTTTGCTTCCTGGTCTGTGACATCAGGACCAGAGGGGCTGGCGATTCCTTGATGATGCTGACCTGACTCGGCACTAGTTTCTTCGGGAAACAAAGCGGCGACTTTGAACTGCACCTGTTCTCCATTGCTGCGTGGAAGCATGTTCCGTTTGAAGACGAGCATGACGGAGAGGACGAGGACGAGGACGAGGAAGAGGAAGAGGAGGACCTCAAAGCCGGGCAGGTCCTGGACCCGAGGGCTGCAGTCACCAAGCCATGGTGGAAGAGGCTGCTCTGCGGGCTGGTTTGATATCAAATGCGACTTGTTTATTTACCCTTGATCCTCGCGCAATCCATTCTCTCCCAATGAAGCCTGCACCTAGGTATTGAACGGCATTGAACTAGACAGATATCGTACCATGACCATGATTACCGTCTCTTGCGGTGACGCACTGTGCCTAAACCGGTCACTTCACCGCGGCTTGTCGCGCACCTTGCTTGGTATATTCCATGTGTAGTCCGTATGTATGTACATGCGTCTTTAAACTCGGTGCCTGCTCCGCAATCCCCGCCGTCAATCCATCCCAACAAGTTCCACAAATGGCGTCACCACTGTACAGCCTTCTCGCATCACGGTGACGGTGACGGTGACGCGTGCATGCACCGCAGCAGCGGCAGCAGCAGCAGCAGCGGCAACCCGAATGATTTATTATGATCATCTGTTCCAGTTCATCATCGACCCACACCCAGATTCTCTCTGTTCCATTCCTCGCCGGGTCAACAAATCTCTCTCCTTCCCAACCAATCCCCCCCGTCCGTCGTCCGTCGTCCAAAATGTCCATCCTGAACCACCTCCTGCACATCACAAACTTCAAGTCGCCGCTCCTGCGGACCATTGTCCCCTCGGTCGGCGCCGCCGTCGCCATCCAAGCCGCCGCGGGCCTGCCCAGCGTCCTCGCCGGCACGGAGCGCTTCTTCGACGCGTCGGGATCCCTGACCTTCTTCGCCGTCGGCGCCCTGAGCCTCTCCCTCCCGCACCTGCGCGCTCGCGCCGCGGGCCACGCCGCCGCGCCCTGGAACTGGAGACAGGTCGTCGCCACGGCCATGGCCGTCACGTGGGCCGCCAGACGTGCGTTCATTCCAGCAAATATAACATGGGGGTTTGAAACGTTGAGAGAGAGAGGAGATGAGATGAAACTGACCACCGAGACTTTTAAAAAGTCGGCTACTACCTGCTCGGCCGCATCACCAAAGACGGCGGCCACGACGCTCGCTTCGACAAGCTCCGCACGCAGCCTCTCCGCTTCGCAGCCTCGTTCCTCGTCCAGGCAGCGTGGGTCTCGCTCATGCTCGCGCCCGTCATGGCGCTCAACGCCGTCCCCGCGGCCGCGTGGGCGTCGGTCCCTCGTCTGACTGCCACGGACGCGCTGGGCATGGCCGCGTGGGCCGCCGGCTTCGCCATGGAGGCGGCGGCGGACGCGCAGAAGAGCCGGTGGGTCGAGGCCAAGAGGAACAAGGAGCACGACGAGCAGTTTCTCTCAAAGGGCTTGTTTTCCCTGAGGTACGGCCCCTTGGGACCCCCCTTTTAATCCGCGTCAACTTGGACAAGAAAAAAAAAAAGAAAGAAAAAAATTGAAAAATCAAAACTCACGCGCATCGCTCGCTTCCGTACAGCCGCTTCCCCCACTACTTTGGCGAAATCTCTCTCTGGACCGGCCTCGCCACCACCGCCGCCGGCATCCTCGCCCTCAGACCCGTCCAGGTCGCCCTGGGATTCTCCGGCCCGGCGGGCGTCCTGGCCACGACGGCCCTGTCCTTCACGGCTCCCGCCTTTTCGGCCCTGTTGCTGCTCAAGGTCTCGGGCATTCCGTTGACCGAGGCGCGCCACGACGAGCGGTTCAAGGACAACAGGGAGTATCAGGAGTGGAAGAGGAATACGCCCAGACTTGTGCCCAAGCTGTGGTAGGCGGTTGGCCCTTTGCAATAATTGGAAAGTGTATTTTTCATCACTTGACATTGCCATGAGCCCCCTTTCACAATAAAACTGTCAAGAGCCCATGTACATTCCGTGCTACGTGCCCTGCTCATGTCCCAAATGCACTTGTACGTCCATGATGAAAAATTACGATGCAATAGTTATTCGGGGGTTTATTTATGAAAGCTCTTGACCTTTTCAATCTCGTCGAAGCTGCCCATGTAGATGCCGGAACGGTCGTGGATGTGCTCGGGGATAATCTCCATCATGCGCTTCATGTTGCTATCCAGGGCTTGGCCGCCGGCTAGGAATTATGTTAGCGAGTTATATCACAAGCCTTGCGAGTTTTTATCTTATTTTAAAGGGGGGCAAAGAAAGTCCACGGACCATTCTCAAACACCATGGCCATGGGAGCACATTCGTACAAGATACGCAGCTTGCCCTTGGGACTCTTCTTATCGGCAGGGTAGGCAAAGATGCCACCGTACAGCAGAGTTCGATAGGCATCGGCGACCATGGAACCGATATATCTCGACGAGTAGGGCTTGCCGTTTCCCTGGGCCTGCTTGAGGGAGTTGAAGTAGGCCGTGGTCTTGTCCTCCCAGTACAGCGAGTTGCCCTCGTTGACCGAGTAGATGGCCCTGGCCGCGGGGATGCGCATGTTGGGATGGGTGAGGATGAACTCGCCGATGCCGTTGTCGAGGGTGAAGCCGTTGACGGAGCTGTCCTTCATGGTGAGGACGAGCTGGGCCGAGGCGCCGTACATGGTGAAGCCGGCGGCGACGAGGTCCACGCCGGGCTTGAGGATGTCCTCCTTGCGGCCCTTGGAGCCCTCGGGCAGCTTGTGGATGGCGAAGATGGTGCCGACGGAGACGCCGGCGTCGAGGTTAGAGGAGCCGTCGATGGGGTCGCACGCCACGGCGTAGCGGCTCCCGCCGGCGCCGTCCAAGAAGATGACGTCTTCTTCCTCCTCGGAGACGAGCACGGCGCACTTGCCAGAGGAGCGCATGGCCTCGATGAAGAGGTCGTTGGAGATGACGTCGAGCTTCTTCTGCTCGTCGCCCGTTGTGTTGGACGACCCGGCCAGGCCGGTGAGGTTGATGAGCGTCGCGCGGCGGATGTAGTAGGCGATGGACTTGAATGAGTACTGGAGGGCGTGGCAGAGGAGGCTGTTTGTCGTTGATGGGCATCGACGCCAAAGTTTAGTTACTGTGCCTGCCTCGGAGACGAAGGGGAAAATTGTACACACGTGAAATCACCGCTGGCCTCCTTGTGCTTGGTCTGCTCCTCGTTCAGGAATCGCGTCAGAGTGACAATGTTGGTATTGACCTTTTCGCCTCTGCTGTTGTCCGCCATGATTGCCGGCTCGTCCTTGTCAGGGATACGTGATTTGTATATTGAGCAGAAAAAGATGATTGGCAAGTCTACGACTGAATGAATGAAGGGAGAAAGAAATAAGGTCTGCAGAAGATGATTCAATCTGCGGAACGGTAAAACCAAGCCTAACCTCGGGTGGTGGGTGGTGGTCGGTGGGGGAGGGGCAAGCGCGGGGTAGTTAATGTTGCCCGGCAGCGGGTAATATAACCGATTGTGCGCGGGTAATATGATCGATCGTACGCTCTATGCGCGTAGGACTATATTAGGGAAGCTAAAATACACCTTATTAGGATATATAATTATAGAATAAAAAGTATAGGAGATTTACTATAACTACTTTATTTATAAAAGAAAAGCTTTAATTCTTCTATTTATATAATAAAATTAGTATTAATTTAATTACTTTTTTACCTTTAATTATCCTTTTTAATTATATTTTTTACTTATATTATATACTATATAGTAATAGTTATAAGCCTAGGAGGTATATACTTATAACTTTACTAAATTCCTAATATATAAGACTTATATATATATAATACCTTACTTACTAATCTATGCTTATAACAAATGCCTTAACTTCTTCTTACCTAAGTCTTAAGACTAATATTAAGTTAGTTTTATTTAATAAGAGAAATAGTATAAAGTATTAAAGTAAGCTACCTAAAGCTAAGAGATTTAGGAGAGGGTTAATCCTTAGCTTCTAAAGCTTAACTTTAATTACTTATAAAAGCCTTTTATAATTATACTAAAGGCTTATAAGGCTTTTATTACTAAGAACTAAGGAAATATAAAAACTAAGCTTACTTTTTAAGAGGCTTTTTCCTTCCTTTCTTATAAGTATATATCTAAGTATTAAGTATATAAGGTAACTAAGTCTAGAGAAAAGACTATTAAAACCTAGATTACTAGCACTATTAATCCTAATACTTATATAATAGTAATTAATAAGATTAAGAAGGAAAATACTAATAATAAGAAGCTTACTCTTTACTAAATTACTATTAAGCTTAAAAAGAAATTTTTATTTAGTTAAGTTATTATTAAAGTAAAAGTTATAGCTAAGTATATAGTATACTTTAATAAAGCTAAATATATAAATATATAATTTAAGTATTAAAATAAGTAATAAGAAAAGCTATACTAAAAAGCCTTAATATATAAGATTAATAAAGTTTAAAGTCCTAATATAATTTATAACTTTATTATAGTAATTAAAGTATACTTTAACCTTAAATAAGTAAAAACTAAGATTATATAGCTAGTATAAACCTTAGACTCTCTTCCTAAGAATATTACTTTTATAAGTATTATAGCTAAGTATACTTAATACTATAAGGTAATATAAACTATATATACTAATTTTAATAAGGGAAGCTTTATAATTATACTTAAGGAATACTTTAACTAAGATAATAAGAAGTAAGACTAGAAAAATAATAATCCTAAGAAGTACCTTTATTATATAAATAAGGCACTAAATACTTACTTTTAGTCTCTCTAAGTATACTATACCTTATACTATATAGTAACTAGTAAGAAAGTTTAAGGATTTAAGCTCTCTTTAAAGGTTAATTATAAGAAGGTTAAGGAATATTATAAGAGTATAAAATAGAAAAACTTATATACTAAGGTAGTAAAGAATAGGTAAATAGTAAAAGGCACTAAAGATTATAAAGAAGAGAAGTTACCTAAGGCTATTACTACTATAATTATTAATCCTAATATTTTAAAAAGCATAGCTTCTCTAAAGGGAAGCTATATTATACTAGAAAATATAAAGTATATACTTTTAGAGAGCACTCTCTTTAATAACTATAGTGCTCTTTATATTATTAATAATATAAGTTACTTTAAGCCTAAAACCTTTAAAGAAATAGTTAATAATTATCTTAAGGCTAGAATAACCTCTTTCTAGATTATTAAAAGAAATACTTATATAATTAAGAATATTTTTAATAGGCCTAAGGGGAAACTTATAGAAAACCTTACTTTATAAAATATTATACTTATAAAAGGGTTTTATATAAATATTATATTTAAGAGCTTTCTTTAGAAAAAGAGTATATAGTATTATAAAGCAAACTACTTCTTATATATTAGACCTTTTTATAAGAGCTTATTATTAGCTAAACTTAAGAGAAAGTATAATATTATTTTCCTTTAATATAAGTCTCTTTTCTTTTATAATAGTCCTAAGTAAAAAGTAAATTTAGCTATAGTACTAGTAATATTCTTAATAATTAATTTAGAAGTAAATAAATAAAGCTTATAATATAATTAACTAAGTAAAGACTTATATTCTATATAAGTAAACTCTAAAGAACTTTAGTACTTATATTTTAGCTATCTTAGAAAGGATACTTTAGCTAAGAGTTATACTTATATAAGGGGAGTGTAATTATAAGGTATAAAGCATAAAGACTATAAGATATATACTCTAGTTTACACTTACTAGGTTATTTTAAAAAAACTACTAGAATATATATTACTAAGGCCTTTCTAAAGGATTTATTAGGACCTTTAGGACTATAAGACTAGTTATAATAGTATAAACTAGTTACTAGTTATAAAAAATAAGTTCTTAAGTATAATTTAAGTTTATATATTACCTAATAAGTTATAGGTAATAGTATTTAATATACTTATTTACTTTAAATAATAAGTTATAAGGTAATTTAGATTATTAATTATAAAGATTAGGCAAAATTATAAGGGAGCTATTATTAGCTAATTTACTAATATAATCTTTTAGATATAAGCATACTTATAAGGTATTAATCTTAAGCTTACATTACTATATACTTATAAACTAAATAAAGTTATAAAGAGAGTAAGCTAGATAATTATGCTATAGTTAAATATAATACTTATAGGTATAGGGCTACTACTAAATCTATAGTTAGAGAGCATATAAGTAGTAGTATACCTTTATAATATTAGTCCTATTTAATAATCTAGTTAGAAAACACTACTAAAGACCCTAGAAAGCTAGTTCTATAATAATGCTTAGCTACTAATTTAGAAGCTTATAACTAACCTAAGGCTAGATTAAAGCGGTTTATATGTATATAGCTACCGCACCTATTCTCTTAAAAGGGATTATAAGGCTAATAAATATAAATAGTTTTATAAGATAAATCCTAGGGGTTATATTAGATATCTAGTTAAGTATTTTACCTCTAATATTTATTATATTTAGATCCTAAAGCTAGGAAAGGTTATAATAACAAGGAATATCACGTTTAATAAGTTAATTTTTTATAATATAGTATATAAAAGCGTAATTAAGCTTTTAATTAATAAGCTTAAAGCGTAATTCTAAGTCCTTAAAATTAACCTTAAATTAAATAATAAATTAAATCTTTTCCTTACACTAATTAAATGTCACGACTAGATCGGGAGGATATGAACAGAGTGAAGGCTAAGGTTCTTAGTTATAGCTAGAGAGCTACTACTTAGGGGTAGGTATATAAAGGTCTTAAACTCTAACCTCCCACATACCTTATGGGTAGTCCTTGTCTAAATACCTTACTATGTACACATAGCTATCTAACAGCTACTTAGTTATCCGCATAACCTAAGGCTTATCCGAGGGTTTTATCATGTGACCATTCTGTCCCTAGCTCCCTGGCCTCCGTGCTCCTGACATTAAATCTTAGATAAATTAGACTAAGAGTTTAAACTTAGGGGTAAATACCCTATAGACTTCTTAATTATAACTAAAGAAAGGAGAAGCTATTTATTTTAATAAAGATATTAAACTTTAAATACCTTAGCTATTACTAAATTTACTAATTAAAGAGTAAGAGACTTCTAATCTAGGTGCTTAGAAAAGTAAAACAAAGTATAAAGCTCTAGATTTATATGCTTAAGTAAGTAATATAATAATAAATCTAATAAGTAGTAAGTAAAATACTACTATAAGGGCTTAGGAAAGCTAATATCCTTATAAGGTTCTAGAATACTAAGTATATAATACTAAGGACTAAGTTATTAATAACTTAATAAGTAATTAACTACCTAAGCTAGGAAATAAAGTAAACTAGTAATAAGATAAACCTATAGGAGTAAATACTAGACTAGTTACTTATATAAAAAGCTTAAAGGGAGCTCTAGCTATATAGTTAGAAATTATAGAAAAGAGCCTTAAAATAGTTATAATATAAGAAAGTATATAAACTAGCTTAAGATTATAAACTAAAAGAAAGTAAGGCTAGATTTCTTTATATACTTTACTAGTAAGGAGAAAAAGGAAAGGACTTAATAAAGCTTTTATTAATAGCCTCTAGGACCTAAAAGATCTTTTCTTAGAGTTTAGGAAGACTAAGGATAAAGACCTTTATAAGCTCTTTTTAGGAGATTAGGATTTTAAAAGCTATAAAATAGTGTTTTTAGTAATTAATATATATTATAATAAGGAAAGTAAATTACTTCTTAAACTAAAGAGAAAAGCAAGGACTATTTATTAATTAAACCTAGCTAAACCTCTAAAGTTATAGAAAAGAGTAAAGGATTATTCTCTTAAGAAAGAATAAATTAATATAATAAATAAAGAGATTAATAAGCTAAAAGAATAAGGAATATAGTAGTAAATAAAGTATTTAGTAGCTTAATTAAAGCCTTTACTATTAAAATAAGTATTTTCTTATAAGTTTAATAAGAAAGGGATATTAATCTATTATAAGGCATGTTTATATATATATAAAAATCTCTAGGAAACCTTAATAATTAAATACACCTATGCTATAACACTTACTACGTATATATTTTATATATTTATAGCGCTAGTTACTAGGTTTAATTTAAAGACTAGGTAGTATAATATTAAGAATACTTTCCTTTATATAAAATATAGAAAAAGAGAATTCTTATAATATATAAACTTCCTAATAGCTTTATAGTACTTAGAGAGTATATAGAATTACTTAAGGCTTTATATAAATTAAGAGACTTTTTATAGCTTTAGTTTAAAGAACTAAGTAAGTTTTTTAAGAAGCTTAGGCTTAAGTTAAGCTAAGAGAAGCCTTACTTATTTTATATAAAAGATTAGACTATTTTCCTTATATTTTTATAAATAATATTCTTATAGCTTTTTATAAAAATAATAAGAAAACTACTAACTAGATCTCTAAGGGACTAAAGGAGGTATATAAATTAAATAAAAAAGGTAAGGTAAGATTCTTTCTTAGGATTTAGATTATTAAAGACTAACTATAGTAAAGAGTATATCTTAGTTATAAGGTATATATTAGTAAGATTAGGGAGAAATTTAGCTAAGTAAGAAAAGGTACTTTCCTTACTATACTAATCCTTATAGTAAAGTATTATAAGTTTATAAGTAAAGCTAAGAAGTAAGTAATTAAGGTTTACTAAGAGAAGATTAGATTAATTCTATATACTATAATTATAATTAAACTAGATATAGCCTTTATAGTAGTAAAGTTATTATAATACCTTATAAATCTAGGACTAAAGTATATAAAGGCTATAAACTAAGCTATTTGCTATTTACTTATTATATATAAAAAGGTACTTTCCTTACTATACTAATCCTTATAGTAAAGTATTATAAGTAAATCTTAAGTAATACTTTATTTATAAATAATCTTAAGATATATAAATTATTATAAGAATATTTAATTACTCTCTTTAGTAAACTAATTATCTAGAAAGCTACACACTAAATAATAGTAATTATATCTATAATAGAAGCTAAATTACTTACTTTATAATAAGTAGTAAAGGAGACTATAAGTTTATAGCACTTATTTAAAGATATTAAATTTAATACTTATAAGAACTAGGTTATTAACTATAATAATTAGTAAATAATTTAGCTTATATTAAATAAGAGTAAGTGGTTAAATACTTAATTATATTATATTAATATTTATAATATATAATTAAAGTAAGAATTTAAGAAAGAAAGCTTTAAGATTACGTATTTGCTAATAGCTAAAATACTTGCTAATAGATTTATAAAGGCATTAAATTAGAAGTAATTTAAATATTTTAGATTAATGCTTAGGTTAGTAAATTTATATATACTATATAATATTTAAAGCATATAGGTTACTAAGAAAGCATAGAAATATTAATAAAGGGGTATAAAATTAATTACCCTAGAAATATAAGAAAGCCCCTTTCTTAGTAAGTAAAGTATTTCTAAGGTAAATAGGATTAGTAAAATATAAACTCTAAAATACTATTATATAAAAATATATATATAAATACTATTTTAAATAAAGAAAATTAATAAGACTTATATAAGAAAGCAAATAACCTCCTTAAGATAGGCTATTACCTTAGTTACCTTCTTATTAACCTTTGCTAAAGAGCCCCTAGTAGTAGTAATAGCCTTATTACTTAGAGTAATAACTTTTTATATATAAAGTCTAGCTTTATAATAAGTTTTAATTAAAGTTATAAAGCCTTATAGTAATACTTTACTATTTATATAAGTTATTAGTAAAAAGCATAGAAAAGAGAGAGAAATATACCTAATCTTAGAATCCTTATCTAGCGCTAATAGTATTTACTTAGTAAGAGAAATATAAGTATTATATAATAGTTAATAATAATAATTACTAACCTTATATAAGTAGTATCTTTAAGATTATCTAGACCTAACCTTATAGTAATAACCTAAGTTACCCTTACTTATAATACTTACTTAAATATACTTATTATAAGGTATATCTTATAAAATACTATAAAGTATAGGTATATTAAGCTATAAAGTTAGCGCTTATTATTTAAAGGGGGAAAGTATAGTATAAATAAGTTACTTTTATAAACTATATAAAGAATTATACCTTATATTACCTCTTACCTAGCCTCTTAAAGAATATAAGGTTTATAAAGAAGTATACTAGGAATACCTTTCTAGGGTAATTATAGGAGATAATAACTTACTAATATATTACTTAAAGTATATTAGGGAAAAATATAATTACTATAGGCTATACTAAGGCCTAGGATATTATTTAATACTAAATTACTAATAATATAAAGCTTATACTTAGGAGTAATTAAGCTCTCCTAGGAGTAAGCCTTCTCTTTAGCTTAAGCTTATATATAAAGAGATATATTAATTAAAATAAAGGGATAGTTAATAGAAAGTGTATTATAAAGGTAAGAAAAGGAAGCCTATAAATATTATATTAGAAAAGCCTTTATAAGAAAAAAGTATAAGTATAAAAGTAAGAAAGCTTACTTTAATCTTATATTAAGTTTACCTATAATAATAATACTATATATTTACTAGTTAAGGTAATAATTAGTAGTCTTAATAACCTTAATACTAATTAGGGGTATATTACCTAGTAGTAAGTAATATAACTAATTATATATAAGTAATATAATTAATTATACACTCTATACACATAGGACTATATTAAGGAAGCTAAAATATACCTTATTAGAATATATAATTATAGAATAAGAAGCATAGGAGATTTACTATAACTACTTTATTTATAAAAGAAGAGCTTTAATCCTTCTATTTATATAATAAAATTAGCATTAATTTAATTACTTCTTCTGCCTTTAATCATCCCTTCTGATCACATCTTTTGCCCACGTCACGTGCCACATAGCGATAGTTAATTGTTCGCGATGCGGAGGGACGACGACGACGACAACGACCTGCGAAAAGAATTGGCGAAAATCGAGGCCACGATATCCTGTCCCGTAGAGAGACGAGCCGGAAATCCCCATCAACAGCAGCAGTATCAGTCACACAGCGGCTATTCGAGGCTCGGGGGTCTGGAGACCGAGCTGCAACCCGATGATGGGGCAAGTGGAGTTCTGCCACGGAGCAAGAGGATTTCCCGGAGATGCTTTCTCGGTGTGGCTGTGGCTGGGCATCTCTGAATGTGTGGCTGAGGAGATGGAAAGCACGGGCCACGGAGAAATGTTTCACCACTACGGAGCCCACTACGGAGCCCACTACGTGAAGTGCCTCGGCATGTGAGTGCGAATGCCATGTTATCGCACGCGGGGAATAAATTAGGTAAAGGCGCAATTTATTCCTCTGCAAAAGGGTGCCATTTCCTGTTGCCCTCGGTCTGCGCTTGTGTCTTTTTTCCATATTCCCGTTTCATCCAAGAAATCGGTTACTCGTAGGCTCTTCACACTCTGCTCCCCTCCTCGCTCCTCGGTTGGAACCCCCCGGCTACCCACCCCAGGCTCTACATACATCTACATCTACATCTACATACGGTTTTACCCCGGCTTCTTCCTTCTCCATCTCCATCCCCATCAACCTCAAACTCCCTCACCTTTCACTTCCACGTTCCCATCTCCTCCTCGCTTCAACAATCCCATCCCTCCCCAATCCTCAAACCGAGTTCCGCAATGGTCGTCGACGCACTCGCCTACCACCCCACCGTAGCGCACTACCTGCGCTTCGTCGCCACCACCGTCGGTCGCGACAAGCTCCTGCGCACGATCCAATACTTTGCCCGCTTTTACGCCTGGTACCTCCTCCGCACCAACGCGACAAAGGCCCAGATCCTCCCCTGGGAAGCCACCAAGAAGCAGTTCGGCCTGACGCGCAAGATCCTCCGCGTCGGCAAGAACGTCGAGCACCTCAAGGCCGCCGTCGTGGCCGCCGATGCCAAATCCCTCGATGGCTTCCTGCGCTACGCCGCCATCGGTTGTCAGATTGGCTACGCCGGCTACCTGACGTTTGACACGGCCGCCATGCCCGATGCCGCCGGTATCAGGAAGTGGGAAGGCGCCAAGAGCCTCCAGGCTCACGGGTACAGGTTCTGGGCCATGGGCTTGGTCTTCAGTATTGCCTCGCAGTTGTATACCCAGTTTCAGCTGAAGCAGCGCGAGGCGAGGATCGATCGCAAGGACGGCGAGGGTGTTGTCGAGAGCAAACGTATCAGACTGTGAGTCTCTCATTTCTTTTTTTTTTTCCAGCGACAATCCTTTGTTTTTTTCTTTTTTCTAGTCGTCTCCGTTCATTGCACGCTGTCGGTTCAAATAGTACTCGTCTTCACTGCCATGAGAGAACTCCCCCTCCCTCGTCATCTTGACATGGTGGTTATGAGGCGCCATGCCATGCCCTCGACCCTTGGAGACATGAGACTAAATCGCTTCCCTTCCATAGTGGACGAGCCGCCAGCCAGCTGCAACTCGTCTCTGATCTGTGTGATCTCACCGTTCCCGCTTCTGCCCTCGGCTGGGTTGGCTTCGACGACGGCTTCGTCGGCCTCGCTGGTACACTGAGCAGTTTGATCGGTGTGTACAGCCAATGGAAGAAAACGGCTTGAGGAAAGTGGGAGGAAAGAGCGGTCGGGGAAACCAACATGTGTACGGAGTATTGCATGAAGAAGGAAAGAAGGAAAGAATGAATGGACAACTAAGAGAAGAGAAATCCTGAGAGGCTCGATGCAGCGGAATTTGTGCCCATTTTGGTTTGCATAATACGAGAATGAGGACTGAGGGAGGGAGCTATGGCAAGTTTTGCAAAGTCATTCTAAGCGATGAATACCATTTTTATTCTTCTAGAAAAAGAAACTCCCGAACCTTGTTTCTGGTATAGCTGCGTTGTTTTATTCTTCGGTGACGCAGTAATGACGCCCTACTCCCTACTCCCTGCGCCTACGAGGTTATTTCGAACATGCCACAGCACAATCATTGATCATCGAATACATTTCTGAAAAAAAAAAAACCCCAAATGATCGAAAAGTAAGGAAAAAAAAAACCACAACAGGCATTCTGATAATCGTACATATCGTAGTCGCTCAGTTTCGATACCCTTGGCGGAGAAGAAAAATGGCATGTGCTACGTTTTGTTTTCCACTGGCATCGACCATTGCTCCAGTTTTCCGTAGAGCCAATGTTTCACTCTTGAGGTGTCATCGGTGCCTCCACCATCGCCACAAACACCCCCCCCCAAGCTCATTCATAGAACCATGCCATTCCCTGGGTCCCCGGGCTCAGGAGAAGATTCACAAATTGCAACTCGATTCCCTCGCATATCTCCATTTTATTTTATTTTCCATTTCTCTTCCTCGCCCTGATTTCCCACCGACCAACTCGTAAATTCGATTTCACTCTGATCCGAGTCATGCAGATTGTGAACAGACGGACACGTGTGTTTGTCGTCCTCTTCACGGCAAACCCGTCTGTCGATTTGATTATATCGCTTGTGGGTACTCGACGGGTAGTTTCATCTATCACCTTTTGTCAAGACCAAATTCGTCGTCAATGTATTACAGCGCTACCAAAATGGTAGGCTCAGAACGCGGAGAGATAAGCAATCACGCCCAAGTCACGATGGGTCGTATTTACCAGTATCGTCCGCCTCGGTCATAGTCGCGAGCATACCCATCTCGGGGTGGGTACGCGGGCTCTCGTGGAGGGAAATCCCTCGGAGGTCGATCGTATTGGCGACCGTTGGCATAAGGATCGGCAGCAGGGGGAGGAGGAGGGGGAACGTAGTCCCGTCGATACGGCTCATCATAACGGCCGCGAGGTGGGCCATACTCATCCATGGGAGGAGGTCCACGAGGCGGAGAGCGGTAGCGAGCGCGGTCATCGTAATACTCGCGTCTCGGACTTCGATCACGATAGCCATAGGGGCCAGGATCGCGGCGTGGACTATGACCGCCGCCGCCTCGAGGTGGGCCACGTCGATCATGGTTGTCGAATCGGGGAGGCCCGTGATGGCGTCGCCAGCCGCCGCCAACAGGCGAGCGAGAACGACCGCGTCCTTCCCGCTGAGGTACTTCGGACTGGGTCTGAATCAACAGCTATGTCAGCAGTGGTTTTCAGTTGATACGCGGCTAGTGACATACATCAGCGATACATTGAACGCGATTGCCCTTGAATTCGCGACCATCGAGTTTCTCAACAGCGGTCCTCAAGTCGGCGGCAGTCTCGTATTCGACAAAGCTGATAAATATTCAGTCAGCTATGCGTGCAGCCAACGTTACTATGACACAGTCCTTACCCCTTGCCATTGGAATCTCGTCCCGTTTCGGAGTACACAACGTCAAGTCCGGGTTGACGCGCAAAGTCTTTCAGGTCCTATAACCAGAGTCCGCGTAAGTCCTTGTTCCCAGGAATAGTCGTCGATGATTCATGCGACGCCTAAAGAGAGAAAGAAAAGTCCATGTTGCCGACCAGATCCGATCCAGCATCTTGTCGTGCAACACAGCCAAGTAGAACACCGAGAGCCTGGGACGGGAAGGAAGGAAAAGCACACAGTCCGATATCTGAGATCCGAACCCCCTCGCAAAAGTGATGGTAACAGCTTGGATGTTGCCCGGATCCGTGCCACACAAAGGTGCAAGACGTTTCAATGGCGCCGAATCCCAGCCGACCATAACATCGTACAGAAAAGATCCAAGTCACACAGATTGGGAGGGAGATGTCCACGGAGTCCAGTGATGACGAGCGGGAAAAGAGAGACAGACCTGCCAACTGGTTTCGCTCGGAAGCCCGGTAATCTGCATCCGATGAACGGTTCGTCGAGGTCGCGGCGCAGTACGCTCATGGGTTGGAAAGCCAGTCTCCCTGTTTCGGGGTCCACGGGCAAATTGAACAGTGAGGCGCTCTCCCATGAAATCAGATCCGTCTACTCCCAAGGTCAGCAAGATTGAACGACTGTGATTGAGGGCTGTTGATTGCGCCCAACAAGAGGGAAAGGGAAGCAGGCATTGCTACTTACGAAAAGCTGCGGCAAGTAGGTGCCACAAACGGGGGCGGCGTGTTAGCAAAGTCGGCGTGACGAAACGACTCACGAAAGGTCATTTCAAGAAAGCAGAGGAGGGTCGACTAACCCGGAACAACGTCGCGGGCATCCATCGGATCCTTGTATTCGATGAAGCCGAAACCGTTCATCAACTTCACCTCGGTGATTTCCCCGGTGCCATGAGTCGCAAAGTGTGCCTCGATATCGGCCTTGGTAGCTGCCGTGAAAAAGAAAGCGAGTCAGTTGGGATCCAAGGGGTAAGGCGAAGAATGAAGAATAAAGGTTATTATGGACCATTGCGAGGAAGGTTGCCCAAGTAGAGCCTGGTGGCTGAGACCTCAGTCATGATGACGGCCAGGCAGTGTCGCTTGCGAGACTCCGCCGAATCCTGGATGCGCTACGGGAGGAAGGACAAAGAACCGATGCGGCCAGTGGGGGATAAAGCGAAGGACCAGATCCAAGGAGAGGTCAGATGAGATGGCCGCGTTGCAGCAAGGAGCAAAAGAAAGCCTTCGGAGGTTTGGGGTGCGATGTGTCGCTCAAGGCCGTCGTCCCTGGCCAGGCAGATATATTATTAGTAGGTGAGGAGAACCTGGGGAAAGCTGCAAGCTCGAAAACGAAACGTGACCAGAACAGACATGCCAATAACGCGACGCTGAGGCTGATGCGGGCGGTGGCAAACGGCAAAACGTCCGAGGGTGGAGATGCATCGGATCCACAGAAGACGTTTTGATTAGTGGCCGCCGCCCGGGGCGAGCCGCGGCGCCGCCGGTACGTATCGTACACAAAGGCATCGATCAAAACAGATGGATACGACAAAGGTGGCAGGCAGGGTGGCAGGCAGGGTGGCAGGCAGGGTGGCAGGCAGGGTGGCAGGGTGGCAGGCTAGCTACTTCATATTTTTTTGATGGACCATATGTATAGTCAGCCCGACGTGTGGCCCCTCGCGTGTATCGAGAATGATTGCTACCCATATGCGTCTCGTCTTACCGTCCATCGCACCTCTCCTCCCACCCTCCATTGTCGAAATACCGACTGCCACTCAAAGAGACGCCTCGCCATGCTAAATAAACAAGTCGCTCATTACAGGTTCAGAGCACCATCAGGAGGAGCTCTCAAAGTCACGCTCTCCACGTGGGTCCTATAGTAAACAGCTGTCGTTGTAATCATCGTGCTCACATTTCATCAAAGATGACGGCAATAATCTCATCCAGCATCGTAAAAACTAAATGGGCACTGAAGAAACAGGTCAGCATGTTTTTTTTTCGCTCCAGACAATGTGGCGCCGCATCTCCTTACTTGAGTCGTGAATTGTTCAGTGTAGCAAAGATCCGACGACTGGCCGCTTGAGCATTCACCCTTCCCACCACATTACCAGCCAGGTCCGGCACCAAAGTCGCCAGCATGAGACTGGCTTCTGTGCGCGTCTTCTTTCTTTGTGCCGCAGATCTCGGTTTCTTGTCTCGCTGCAAAACTCCATTTGGCCACATGCTGTCTTCGAGCATGCCGATGTAGCGCAGAATCGATTCATCCTGTAGCAACATCTTGACGTTGTCGCGTACTTTTCTTTCGATTGTGCCCCCCAACAGTTGCTGAAGAACCACAACCACGGCTCGTCCGCGAAGCCAGTTATTTCCTCTGTTCAGTTCAAACACTTCCAGAAAGATGTCGCAGATAGGTTTGATGAACGGCTCCGATTCTTTGTTCTCAAACGCATCCAGTTCTGCCTCTGCCTCCGCGGCGGGGAACGCGTCTTCATTCACGTTGAGCGGCATCGCGTTCAGTTGATTAGTGGCTGCAGCAATGAGATTCTGGCCTGCGACGGAGATTTGGTCCAAGACGGGAATGTTGCCCAGGATATCATCCATGCCATCCGCTACGGAGTCGTACAGTCGCGACACAATGTCCTTTTTGTCTTCGCGATCTAGGATATCCTGACCAGGGATAATGACACTTTGTGATAGAAAGGCTCGCAGGTCGCGGCTGCGACATACATCTGGGAGAAAAAGAAGCTCCCGCAGGTACTTCTCCAGGGCTTCTCTTCTCTTGCGAAGAAACTCGCTTTGGAACTTCATGACGACTCTGCGTCGGGGGAAGTCAAGGTTTCGAACGGAAGGATACCGGGACCGCAGTTTTTGGTGAAGATCATGAAACTCGCTGTATCGTCGCGTGACTATCCAGGATGCAGCCGGCATTTGCTCGCCTGCATTTCTTTGGACCTCGACGACATACATGGCAAATTCTCGGCCATCTTCTTCCCTTCCCACTTGAATTGACTTGATCTTGATTGTCGAACGACCATACAAACTGTTGTCACTCTCTTGCACGACGTATTGTTGGCGCTGGAGCTCTTTGCGTCTGATCTCTCGCTGCAAACTTGCTTTCGACTTGCGGAGGATGCGCAGTTCCGAGGTGTTATTCGTCAGCTCAGCCTTGCGTGTCAGCGAGTCGATGACAGCTTCTTGGGCGGCCAGACGGTCTATGTCATTGGAAAGTGCTGTGATGGCTTCAGTCAGTCCCAGATCTCCAGGCGCTGCCTCATGGACTTCGTCCTCCTCGTCTTTCTCGGCAGCACTAACACCGGCATCGTCATCACCTTCATCAGCTAACAGTCTGTCCTCGTCCTGAAACAAGTCATCGTCCACGAAAACACCAATTCTCGACGCTGCGCTGACCAGTCCCAAAGACGACAAACTAGGCTTCTCTTGGTCTTTGGCAGTTGTAACAGGCCGGGACGAGTCCAAAGAATCTCGATTAGAACTCCGGTCATTACCTTCAGTGAAACTCGCTTCGTTCCCGTCCATGTCTCCAAATAAAGAAGCTCGCAAATCCTCAGCTGTTTGTGGTCGTGCGTCGTCCATGATGTTACTAAGGGCTTGTTCCACAGCTTGAACAACCCGTGTATCCGGGGTAATTTGCGGGGCGTGCTCTTGGTCAATACTGTGCACTGAAGCTACTAAACCTTCATTTTCCACATCATCATCATCATCATCGAACAAGGGTGTAGGGACACTTTCATCCAGCGATCGACGGGGATCTGCATCGTTGTCGTTATCTCCGAGGTCCACTACAGAACCAGTTCTTCGCGCAATTTGACTAGAAGCCGATGTGACAAGTCGGGAAACAAGCTTCGGCTTGGATGGGTGCGGTTGCGATGTTCGAGTTGCGTTAATGTGGTTTTGGGGTACTGGCGCCGTGGCCGTCGTGGCTACGGATGCTTCCTGAGATGCTAGGCATTTATAGTACAAGTCGGATTTTTTGAAGCCGTGATAGTGTTGGGACTGCATTTCCTCGAGAACCAGGCTTTGCGCCTTAAGGATGGACTTCCTCGCATTACAGTACTGAAGTGGTGTGGCGGACTTTCCAGCCTCTAGGAACTGTCGGACTTGGCGCTTTAAAGATTCAGGGACATGAAGCTCTGGTTTCGTCAAGTAAGCTTGATGAATCTGTTGCAAGTCAAGTCGATCTGAACTTGACCACATGGGCAGGTTCGAGGAGTCGCGATCGTCTTCCTGGCCATCATCTTCCAAGGGATTTCGAAATCCATCCACGACTAGCCAGAACTGGACCAAGGACATCAAACGCTGGCGGTCCATATATTCCATGAAGTAAGACAGCCCAGACGCATCCTTCAGGAGCCCTACAAGAGTGAAATTTTCCAATCGAGACGTCGCCGCAGTCGGGATGGGATTTGTGTTGAATGGAATGGGCTGGCGGTCGCCTCCAGCGGCGAGCTGTTGCACTTTTTGATCCAGAATCCGCTTGCCCATCTCCAGGCGCCGCAAGTAAACAGGATCTTGATTTTCCTGCAGCGAGTCCCGCTTCAACTGACTGGCCACCTCACTACGAAAACGTCGTGCATCTGATAAGTTGTTGGCTTTCCGGATGCCGCGAATGAACTTTTCAAATTTACGCTCGCTATCGCCGGGAGCTAGACGTGGCGCGGTGATCATTTTGACAGTTCGGGGAGTTGGAGAAGCGTGTTGATCAAGAGCAGCTCTGAGCTTACGAACTGTCGATCTATCCTGCAACATGGTGCGGCCGTAGTTCTCCAAGACTTGGTTCCATGTATCTGGATCCGACAGTGATTGAAGAACTGGGGATAGCACAGCACAGCTGACAATCTCGCGTATGAGAATTGAGACAGAGCGACTGGCCAGCATCTTTTCGGGCAGAATTTCGGGCATGACACGCTCAATGAGGGACCTCAAATAATCTTGTTGCACCATCTTGGTGTCTGGGAAGGACAGGGAGGCAGCTGGGTGCAACCGGCCATCTTTATATTTCGAGGCAATGGCCAAGTCCAGCTCTTCTGACTCGGTCACGGAACGATTGAGCTTCCTGCCCCGTATCGCTTTTTCTGCGTCGTAGAAGTCGCGGAAGTGCGCAGTAAGGATGGGTATGAGCCGACTCGTCACGATTTCAGCGAGGTCCTTGTGTCGTAGTGAATCAAGCAAACTGGCAATGGCCAGACGCACTGCGCGGTCGACTTCGTTGGGGAACACCGGGATGGAGCTGATGTGAGAATACCAGCTGCGGATAAAGTCGCGGAGAATCAAGTCGAGGAGGCCATCGACAGCCTCGGCTACATGCGGTGAGCGTCCGAGCTCCAGGGACTGCTTCTCGTACGTTTGCCGTCTCTTCAATGCAGAGGTTTCTGCCTTCCAGCGACTGGCGAGAAGAAAAGACACCCTGGGAAGCTGAGAGGGCTTGTGATTCGGTCGTTGCGTGGTCAACAGCACGGTTGCGACAGTTGCGAGGATGGTGATGACGCTGATGAGGATACCAGCTACGAAGGCGTACGCAGGCCAACGCAGCACCGGAAACCAACTTACAGCATAGCCCCAGGAAACGAAAGCGGCTACAGCAGCGATGGCCACATCTCGTCGCATCAGGGCCATGGCCAGAGCTTGAGTCGACGAGGGTGCATCGTTTGCCTGCTTGGTAGCACGAAAGGACGACAAGTCGAGGTGGACTCCCGTGTCGCGGTCGGGTGGTGGCGGCTGGTGGCGGTTGCCCCGGGCGCAACCGCCTGTCAGAGACCTAGCACCGACTCCCGAGGGTCCATTGACCAGACTCGACGTCACCGGGGGGCCACCATTTGCGTGTATTTAGTATTACGTGTGTCATCAGATCAGACGTGAATGATATTGACGAGCCCACTGTCTGCGTTTGGAAGTATCTAACTACTTTATACGCCGCTTGCTCAACGAGCGGGAAGAATATGAAGCCCAGAATAAACTACTCGTAAACCTGTCTAAAACACAACCTGATCCCGGGTAGCACGACATCACAGGCCAAGGCACTGCACCCTCCATTTGCCAGTTCGTTTGAGTTGCAGTTTAATCAAGAGAAGAAATTTACGTCTCCTACTCCCAGGGAGGATCCTCCAATCGCCTGAACAAAGCCACGAATTTTTGGCCCTGATTCCTGGCAACTTTCTTGCCTTCCTCCGTCTCATCCTGCATCACCTTCACACAATCATCCTTCTCTACCTCGTCTTCAGGAACTCGCTCAAACGAAGGGTGAGCGTCCAGGTGTTGCACCATCCATAGATGCAGCGCCTCCACATCGGTTATGGTATACACGATGCCACCTGGCCGCAGAGCGTACGCATATTCCGAATTCAAGGTCGTCGATACAATCCTTGCCTTGTGCTTTCTGGCTTTGAAGTGAGGGTCGGGGAAGCAGATGAAGATTTTGCTGAGCTGTGCTTTTTTGAAGAAATTGGGAAGAAATTTCATCGTGTTGGCGCGGATGCACGCCGCGTTTTGGTAAAGCGTACCGCCGTTTTGTTCGCGTAGAGCCCATATTCTCTCCTGGACAAACTGCGTCACACTTGTTCGGATCTCGAGTCCTGTCCTTGTCGTTAGGGTGTTTCTCTTCGTGAGAGACTTCCGTGATTGCCAACTTACCCAACATTAATGTTTCAGGTAACAGAGGGGCCAACGCAACAAGCAAACCGCCAAAACCGCACCCGATATCAACGACTTCTACGTCTTTGCTCAACTTCGCCGGTCTCTTCGAGTCTTCCGATGTACTCTCCACCGCATATGCCGGATAATACATGGACCAGTCCATTGTGTCTGGTGATTCGGGACTAGGGACTGGTTGGAAATTTTTGAGTCTCACCATACGAGGCGACGCTTGTGTATATGAACTTACTATTCGAGAGTGTGATCTGAGAAAGGATTGGCATGGGCTCTTTGACGATAAAATCGCTTTCGAGGCATTCTCGCGACGCCATCCTGGTCCTTGCGTTGGCTAAACCTCTCACGGTTCGCCCGTTTGTTTGCTGCTCCGGCCATGTCTTGAGTTTGAAAATGTTAGAGCGTGCAGGGGCGCTGTTCAGAGTCTGTCGTCGACCTCTCACTCGACTTCTTCTCTCTCAGTCCGCCGTGGTGAAGAACTTCAAAGTGAATTGAAGGATCCAGTCTGCGAATAGGGCAGGCGGTGAGAGGATGCCTGCCAACCAGATTCTCACCCCACCACCCATTGCGCTTGATCCTGCCGCCCTGGCCCCTGGTAGCCAGCAAGGAGGCTTTCCAGCTATTTATTATTGCTTTGACGTCTCCAGTCTCTCCACTGGCGACACCCATCGTTCCATTCTAATTACTACAACACTCATTACCTCGCGACGCACTTGAGGACATAATAACATATTATCATGTCCGATACAACGCAGACAAGCCTGTGGGATGCTGGAAGCTATGTGATGCCCCATGCAGCATCCTTCGTCATCCGGTCCATTTCAGCTCTTTGCGTATGCATGCATAACCCCCGTTCACTCGATGATGCAGCTCTGACATCCATCACTTTCATAGGCCTTCATTGGCACAATTTTGATTCTCCCGCTATTTTTCTTCCTGACCATAGATATATCTCTTTGGCTATGGAGACATTTCTCGACCCGTAGCGAAAGCCACGGCCGCGACTTGGCGGTGCGCGAAGCCGTTGCTAAACCTCCAGATTCGAGTATCAGCTCCTCGACGAGTAGAACGACACCAACACCACGCACTTCACGCAGATGATAACATTCCAACCTAAACTTTCTGCGCCACCAGATCAAGTCCACATGTATCGCCAATATCAACGTAACCTAAATCTGTATCGCATTACGCAATTTGGGGGACAATTTTAATCAGGTCGGCAGTAACGCCCATGGCGGTTACGTCACCACCAGCACCAGCGCCTTGGACGATAAGAGCGTTGCTTCCGTATCGCTTGGTGTAGAAGGAAATGATGTTGTCGCTGCCCTTTAAAGCGGCAATTGGGTGGGACGGCTCAAACGACTGGAGGCCGACCTTGACGCTCTTGGTGGCTACATCGATGCTGCCGACGAATCGAAGAACCTTGTTACCTACCGACGCTTTCTTTTCGTCCATCTGATGGTCAAAAAGGGGCAGCTTTTCCAGGAATTCGTCCCCGCTAGAACATGATTCCAATTCCTTAGGGATGAGACTCTCCACTGGGAACGAAGTGGGGGACTCTACTGGCAAGCCTGCCAGACGAGCCAAAATGGTCAATTTGCGAGCAACATCTAGGCCGTTCAGATCGTCACGAGGGTCAGGCTCGGTGTAGCCTAGCTCCTTGGCCTTCTTCACTTCGCTAGACCACTTGCCGCCGCCGCCAGAAACGGGCGCAAATGAGTTGAACAAGAATGACATGGTGCCGCTGAATACTCCCTCAATTTTGGTGATCTCATCTCCTGTCTCGACAAGATCCTTGAGAGTTGAGATCACAGGCAGGCCGGCACCGACCGATGACTCGTGATAGACCTTGGCACCCGAAGCAGCAGCGGCCTGAAATATATCTTGCCACAACTTGTATGATCCAGAGAAAGCTTTCTTGTTAGGCGTAACCACACTGATGCCAGCCTTGAGGGCTGTTGGGTAAGCGTCTGCAACATCTTGGGAGCTCGTGTTGTCGACAATGATAGCCTTTCCAGGAGCCTTGGTCAGATAGGTGACCAGATCAGGCAGAGATGGTGGTGTTTTGGAAGAATTGGCCAATGCATTGATGGCACTGTCCACATTGATGGCCGAGTAGTCATCATTGTAGAGTGCTTTGCGGCTAGTGGCGATGTAGCACACGGCCAGCTTGGGAGAGGGTCGTCGAATGGTAAGGTCGCGAAGCTGGGAAAGGAAGCATTTTCCCACTCCGCCAGCGCCTGTGTCCCCTAATCATCAGCTCTTATTTGAGCCTTCCAAAAAGGGCAATGTATGTCTTACCAATGACGGCAATAAAAATAGGGGTCGGGTTCGCCATGCTTGAAGAATCCCGAATTGAATGTAGTGGTGGTTGAGAGCAAGACAATTTCACAGTCATCCGATATTAGCGGGGGAGGGAAGACTCTGGCGTGACATTGCGAAACGGGAAACGTGGCTGAAAACCATGCGTGATGTGGCTCTTGCGATCTGGAAGAAGCAATAGTGTGGCTTGTGCAATCATGCAATCAATTGTGCACGTCTCTGCGAGCCTCATCATCTTTTAAGACCTGTTTCCTGCCATCATATTCGGCGCGTGACATGATCTGAGCACACTGACATTGGAGAATACAGGTCTTTATCAGCATAGCTCAGACCTTAATAAACAAAACCTGGTGGTAAGGCGAAAGCTTTTCTTCCGCTGACACGGAGCCGGGCTCTCGCGCGCACTTGCCTGACTTTAGCTTGGACACCGATGGCAATAGTCACCAAGTTCCCCTTTGCATCACCCGATCTTCGTTTCTAGAAAATTGCCACACCTTTTCTTCACGGAGACTACTACCAGAGGACCAAACAATATCGTACGATGCCTCAAGATCCGAACCTCTACGGCCAAAGGCCGGCCAAGAAACAGAAGAAAGACACGGCACTTTCCTCGTCACTTGTCTTTACAGCGCAGTTGACATCACTTTTGTCTAATGCGACTTCTTCGACGTCCAATTGGGGGCGTTCAAGACCGTCCAAAGATCGGAAGGATGACGCATTCCACAGCAGCAAACCAAAAGAGCGAAAGCCACGCAAAGATGACAGCAAATTGACACTGAAGGAGGTGGCTGGCACGGAAGAAGAGTCAGAACAGCTCGCGCTTGCGAGAAGGAAGATGGAAGACAAGGCACGACTATATGCAGCGATGAAGAAAGGAGACTATGTACCAAAGGATAACGAAGCTGCCCCGCTGATCGATTTTGATCGGAAATGGGCAGAGAATGTGGAAGGGAAAGAGGACTACTTGAGTGCGAGTTCGGACGATGACGGCGACGAAGCCAATGAGGTTATCGAATACGAGGACGAGTTCGGACGCATGAGACGCGGGACTAAAGCTGAGAAGGAGCGCATGGAACGTAGCGCTCGGCGAGGCTTGCTCGGCGCCGAGGAACTCGAGCGCATGTCCGCAAGACCAGCAGCGCCGACGAAGCTGATTTACGGAGACGCTGTACAGGCCATGGCATTCAACCCTGACGATCCCGAAAAAATGGAAGAACTCGCCAGGAAGCGGGACCGCAGCGCGACGCCACCAGAGGAGAAGCACTACGACGCTGACAGCGAAATTCGGACAAAGGGCACGGGCTTCTACAAGTTCAGCCAGGACGGAGATGCGAGAACAAGAGAGATGGCGGGGCTGGCAGAGGAGCGCCAACGCACTGAGCAGGAGCGAAAGACGCGGGAAGATCAAAAGGCGTCCCGGCGACGAGAAATTGAGCAGCGGCGACGAGAGATGGGCGCGCGACGGGCTCAACGCCAGGCTGACAGCTTCCTAGACGGGCTTACGGAACGAGTTGAACAAAGCGGACCCGCTGCTCTGTGAAGAAACCAACCAACAGCTTCAACGGTGGCCTGTCTCCGTAGATTATTACCTGCTTTCAAATATCTCTGTGTATTGCCCGAGGCATTGAGCCAGGCATTTTCCCTTTTAAATTGCGGAGTACTCCGTACTTGGTACGGATGTAGGTTTCGATTCTTGTATCTTATTAGCGCAATTTCAGGCAATTCCCAACGAGCCACGATATCTTTTGCAGCTATATTCAGTGATCATTGTTCGCGCTCACGCACCTTGTATGGAATGGCGGTTGCTGACAAATAGATTCTCCAGTATCCTCATCCACGGCCGGTGGTGTGTTGGCGAGTAATTTCCCAATTCCGCCGCGTATTTTGGTACCACAAAGAGGCACGAGCACATGAGCGGTATCCATGGGGCGCACCTCACTAGTAGGCGGCATGAGACTGGTCAATTGAGCGGGCAGGTGCTCCGCTCAATGGTTTACTTGGATGGAGGCAGGGAGGCAGGGTGACAGGGAGGCAAGGAGCGTAAGATTTCGCTTCAATTGGAAAGGCCACCTTCACCTTATTCACCGCGTCAACGTCAACATCAATTTAACGTCAAAGTCAACGTCAGCGGCATGCGTGCGACAAGTCGCGTAGGACAATGAACAACAGACGACAGACACAGATGACAGACACAGGACAACCAGCAGAAGGCATCCTCCTCAACAAATCCATCTCTGCTTACATGTATGCCAGCTGCGCCATGCTTGCAGCAAGGGGCCGGCCAATCCTAACACGGTTAATGTGAAAAAGTGTGAGTCACCGGTTGGACCCACCGACTAGCGAAAGGGCGTGCGGTACCTGACGAAGCCGCGCAAGCCCTTAACAGCGGTATACAGCGGCGCACATAGGATCATGTTAGCATTGCATGGGGCTATGGCCCCAGAAGATCTGGTACCGCACCGGTGACCGGGCGCATTCCGCTGCTTGCTGCCTGAGAAATACAAAACGTCCTTGGCCTCCGACATTGTCCTGCTCTTTCTCTCCTCACCCCCAAACCTCCATCACCATACAAGCCACAAGTCACGTCAACGCCTCAGGCGACCGTCAAGATGCTGTAAACCATCTCTCTCAGAGCGTTCCTCCACAATCCGTCAAGATTACGTCTCAAGACATAAACAAAAATTTCTCCACTCCATCTTCACCCCATCCAGCTCACCTTTCGGTTGATCTGAACTTCAGCACTGCTATAAAAAGCTTCCGCTCGAATTCTCTTGCCACCGCCAAAATTCCCCCCCAAGACTTCCCAGTCTTCACCACGGATTCCCAATCAACATGGCTTCCCAACTCCCCGTCAAGCCTGCCGGCACCATCCGCGCATCAACCCCAAAGCCCTGCCGAGAATCAACAGGATTTTGTTCTGTTCGACAGTCCTCAGCCCCGTCAAGCCCCTAATCGGTCTTCAGTTTCGCTGTCCAGCCAGCGCCGTCATTCGTACCTCCATCGCAGGGACACCAAGCTAGTTACCGCAGCTGCCCAGAACCAGCGAGTGGCTCAACTCTTACAGGCTCTTGGACAGCATTCCGTTTCTTCAGTCAACGCCAACAGTCTCGCGAATCAGTTTTACGCTTCATCGGCTCCGTCATCTTCCGTCTCTCTGAACCAACAGCAGGCAACCCATTCTGCCCGCCCCCCTGTACCCTTGTTTAACCAGAGCACTGGTAGTGTCCATCAATCCGGCAAGATGATGAACGCAGCAGGTTTGTCTCAGTCACTTTCTAGTCAAACAATGACGTCCAATCTCTGACACCGTACCTTAGACGTCGACCTGGACGAGTTCACCACCGCCTTTGAAGGCGGTGCCTCCACGGCATTCTCATCTCCAGCTCTTCCGTCCGTCATGGATTTCAATGGCAGCATGTCAAGTTCCACTTCCACCTTAGCACCGTTTCGCCACATGATTTGCTCGTTCAGGAGCCCTTCATGTCGGCACCCAACTCTGCTGCTCTAACGGCATTGACGTCGCCATCCATCTACAATGAGTCTCCGGACTTTGATGGGTTCGACGTGTCTCCCAATTTCGGAAGCGCCGACTTTGACGGCTCCGGCGATCCTTGGTACCCGTTATTCCCCCAGGACTCCAATAATGGTCCAGGGCTCATGACTCCGGACCCAGAGGGCTCTCCTGCCGAAAAGTCAGATGGTACGGACTCCGCGGGCCGGGCCTCCGGTGCTGGCAGCCGCAAGAAGATGGCCCACTCGCCTCCCGGCGTTGGTCGCCACTCTTCGGTAGCCGGCGTCACCTCGCGCAAACGTGACAAGCCCCTTCCACCTATTGTTGTTGAGGACCCTGATGACCCGACTGCCATGAAGCGAGCTCGCAATACCCTTGCTGCTCGAAAGTCGCGCCAGCGCAAGGCCCTGCGCTTTGAGGAGCTGGAGGAACGTATTGCTAAGCTGGAGGCCGAGCGTGATCATTGGAAGAAGATTGCTCTCTCACAATCCGGGGGACAATGAATGAACTAAAAGTTGTTGACTTTCGAGTATTGTCATTATATTTCCTACCTATTTTCCTTATTCCCCCCTTGACGTCGGGATATCTTTGGGAGAGAGCTCTACTTCCAGGTCTGTGTTTTTATCGGTAGTTTACAGTGTCTTTCAACTTGACGAAATGTTATACACCCAATCATCGATGCTGCTGCTATCGCATATTCATGAATGAACACGTCACAAGGCGGGATCTAATGTGTGTCCCCATGGCGTAAAATCCCACTTGGACTACAAAAAGGAATGATTTCGAATCGTCTGCCCGTGCGCAACCAGAAGTGAATCGCAACGCGCGTTGGTATTAGGCATCGAGAGCAGTCGAACGGGAACAGGATCACTAGCAGTTTTGCTCATCACCGAAACCTGATGGCATGGAACAATTTCGACTGAGAGCCTAGTGCTGACTGGCGTGACGGATGGACAAGTGAGGCTGAAACGGGCGCCCGTGCCGCTCTCATATAAATCTTCGACCAACGGCAGGCCAAGGCCCCTTTTCACACACTTTGCATCCATTCATCTCGCACTTGGGACAGACTCTACGCTCGTTTTCCCTCATCGCCGTTCTCTCATCTGTCCTTGTCCCAATCTCCTCGAACCAGTACATACAGTCCTCCATCTTATCACGCAACCTTCCTTTGCCCGTCATGGCCGTCCGCTTCCTCTTCCTCACCGTGGCCCTGTGCCTTGGCTCGTCCGTGTTCGCACGCACCAATCTCCAGGGCTGCACGTACTACGACTCCGTCATCAAGCCCAGTCAGCAGGCTGCGTATGCCACGCGACTCTGGTACGTGCCTGATTCGGGGGAGGTGTGCAAGCTGCTCGACTGCGGCGGCGGGAGGGCTCCTCCCAAGACGACGGTGCCGGGGTGTCCTCTGTACGAGGGGACGGAGACGTACTCGCCTTCGTTTATCGATCCCAAGACGCTGGGGCAGGCTGTTTCTGTTCCTGTTGCGACGGGTGGTCGGAGCGTCGGGGGGACCTCGACGGCGTCGGGTGGCAGCATCACGACTACCGTCGCGGCACCGGCCACCACCAGCATTGCCAGCATCGCAAGCGCCACCAGCATCGCAAGCGCCACCAGCATCGCAAGCGCCACCAGCGTCGCCAGCGTCGCCAGCTCTGCCGTCGAGACGTCGGCGTCGGCGTCGGCGAAGAGCACGCAGTCGGGTTCGACGAGCGGAAGCGGAACTGGTCGTGATGGGCCGACTTCCACGAGCACCGGGGCTGCTGGGAGCCTGGTCACAGGCGCAGCAGCATTGGCTCCTTGCTTGGCTGCCGGCGTGGCGGCAGGTCTTGGGTTATTCTGATCAGAACCGCCTTTGACAATAAGTCGCAACTTTGTTTGGAAGACGTACACCTGGATCTGCAGCAGTCTTTTCAACGTTGGCATCTGTACCGTAGTCACAGGATGGGGACCTGGATTATAGTCCGTCTTGTTCTTGACGTTGTTCATGGGGTTGCGTTTGCAAAACCACATTGGAATTAGTTGGCGTAATTCAACGTAATTCAATTCAGAAAGTACCTAATATTTTGACAATTTTTCAACCCCCCTTCTCAAAGGACGGGAAATGCACCGCGTGATTTCCGACTTCTGCCAGAAGTGGTACAGAAGCGACATTACTTCTTTCGCACATCCGCCGTGCCTCGACCCCCATCCTGGTTCAACATTCTCTGCCTACGACAACTGCCCGGTAGCCTAGGCCTCTGCTCCATTCCTCGGAATCGAAAAGCCAGAGCACAGATAGATAACCAGGGCGATGTACTCCATGACCAAGGCTATGAAGAAGAACATGACAATCAATGAAGTCTCGGGGTTGTCGTAGATGGGCAGCCAAACTGAGGCGGGGTCGTGAAAACGCTCGGCTTCAACGATGCCATAGACGGCCCTGATCATGATGAAAGGAGAGGCGAATAGAGTTCCTCGGAGGACCTACGGGGTTTTATTTTCTTCACGTCAGCTTTTGCTTGCGATCTTTTTTTTGTCTTCTTCTCTTGACTGGCAAGGATGCGAGGGAGGATGAGCTTCTTACCCGGTGTGCGGTGGAGAGGATGTTGGCCTCGCGAAAATAGCAGTAGGCTTGCACGGAAGTGAGGACAATGAAATTGAGGGCGAAGATGATGTACCCGACAAAGGTTAGAATTTGCCCGACAACATGAAGAACGAAATGGTCCTGTGAGCCAATGCCGCCGCCCGCACCGAGCAGGATAATCACTCCGACTAATATGACGCGCAGGGCGATTGTGAATGCGCGTGTAAAGGGCCCATCTCCGAATGTGTCCAGCAAACTGTTGTGGGAGAAGAAAAAAAAAAAAAGAAAACCTCATGTCAGCCACTTGTTGCTCCAGAGAAGGAGAGAGGGAGGGAGGAAAAAGTTGTACGTACACGAGTCTGGTGAGATCCAGATCGGCGAGAAAAAGAAGGACGGCGCCCACATGGAGCAGGATGACGGCTGAGGCGAGGAGGCCGGTGTGGAAACCACCATCGTGATGCAGTCTTTTTTCAAGCGCGATGAGGACAGGGCCACCGGCGAGCCGCACTGCCACCGGTGTGAAGCGTCAGCCTTTGCTCAACGACGGAAGGGGAAACCACTTTGTGCGTACCGAGCGTGAAGGCGAGCAGCGGCCACAAGGTCATTCTGGGTCTGATCTTGGCGTTGCGAACGACGAGGCAGATGGCCGCGATCACCATGGGCAGGTATAAGATGAACTGGATGATGCTCAGGAAATCGTGGGGACTGATAAAGACGGGGACGGGAACTTTATCAGGGCGAGGGAATGACGGATCGTCATTCACGCTGTCCCATGGTTGAGTCAAGATTGACAAAAGCCAAGTCCACAACGAAAGGTCTGCCATGGCACTTTCAAATAGTATAATGAGACCGAGACAGGAAGACAGAAACCAAGTCTTGGGTGTATTCCCAACTTTCCAACGGCTTCTTTATCAAAAAGGAGGTCGTGATGACGGCAACATTCGATGAATGGGAGAACACGGGGAGGACATTGGTGAACCCTCGTTATATACACAAGACAAGTCGGCAGTACCATGACAAGAATCAGCCCGTAGCGAGTATCTCTCATTAGCTAAGTTACACGCCACTCAAAGATGTAAACCTTTTTTTTAAGAAAACATATATAAACTACTTACTAGATTCATGTACGTACCCCGCCAGATAGCATATTTGAGTCATTGCAATTCAGCCTTTTGAGTTGGCCTCGGAGAGACCGTGTGACCTGGCATTACCACGGGATACGCGCCAAGGCCGCCTTGGACTTCTTCATAAGCTCATACCGCGACGTGTGCGAGAAATTGCGAGCATTAATTTGTCCACAAAAGCCAATCTAATCACCCTACATGCCTTCCTTTGACATACCACTAACCACTTGCTTCGTTGGTGAAGAAAATCCTGCGGCAGAAGCTCTCATGGTGCAAGAACAAGCCATTCAACGACATTTCTGCCCTGCGTTTTGAGTTTTGCTGATACATGTCGGATTAACCATAATTACAGGGTGGGCTTGAAGACGCCTTTCGGCCGATGGGCGGTGCGTGCCTTTGCAAGTCTGGAAAAAAAAAAAAAAAAGGGGGGCGTGAGTTAGCGGCGGGGTTGGGCGGGGTTGGCATTGCCGCGGCCTTACTATTCCCACTTATTCCCGCTTGAAAACCTCCGGCCTTAGGAGTCGAAAGTGTAGGATTCGTCGTGGGGCCAAACAAGCACCACTTGTTGGCTGAGCTTTTGAGTTCGACGAGCCCCAGCTCCATTCCGTGAACATGAATTCGAAATCTGGTCTAGACAGTGAAACACTCACAGTCTAGCGGCCGACCCTCGGCGGACGGGCGGACGTGCGGGCGGACGTGCGGACGGACGAACTTCCAACCAAACGAGCATGTGCCGAGTGGTACTGATCAATGCTACTACTCATTACTTCCTCACATCACTCCTCTTCCCGTGACCATCGTCATTGCCGACCTTTGTGCTAAGATTTCCGTGATTTCTCCCCAACGAGTGCTTTACGTGACCCCCCCTCTCCTTCGAGCCATATTGAACCATGGCATCTGCAAGCCACAGTTCGATGTCAAGCCTCGGAGGACAAGCCGAAAGTTAGTTGCAGGAGTGCCGGAGAAACTCGTCATTGCTGTTCCCCCCCCTCCCCTCCTCCGCTGCGTGAGGAGTAGTCACTGATCAAAATGTAGACCAAGGACAAATCTCGGGCCAAGCTCTGGACACAGTACGAAGCCTCAACGCGAGAGATGCGGCAGCGGAATACAGCCTGGAATCCATGTCCATGCCCATGCCCATGGGCTACGGCGACGGCGTCCTTTCTCAAATCCGATCCAGAACACGCAGTCCCGCGGACCACACACTGATCAGCTGGGAGGTGGACGATCCCGACAATCCACACAACTGGTCAACGGTAAGTTGACGACGAGGGAGAGGCCCCATGCCGCAAGTCGCACATACTTGCTTCGAGGTTCAGACCCCCCCCGTGCTAAACGAGCCCCAAACAGCTCAAGAAATCCTTCGTAGTCTTCGTCACAGTCATGCTGGTCCTCAACTCGACCATGTCGTCGTCTCTTCCGAGCATGGCCATCCCAAGCATCACGGCCGAGTTTGGCATATCATCGCCCACGGAAAACGTCCTGCCCATCAGCGTCTTCCTAATCGGCTACATCTTTGGCCCGCTGATCTGGGGTCCGCTCACAGAGCACTTTGGTCGACGCAACCTGTCCGTCACGACGTTTGCCTTCTTCTCCCTGTTCACGCTGGCCTGTGCCCTCGCCCCCAGCTGGGAGTCGTTTCTGGTCTTTCGAATGTTCTGCGGTGCTTGTGCTGGAGCACCAATCGCCATTGTCGCGGGGATACTGGCGGATGTGTTTGGCGAGCACAGGACGAGAGGGAGGGCATATGCCATCTTCATGTGTGTACGTTTTTTTTTTTTTGGCGACCCCTTCCCCTTCCTTTCCATTCTTTCACCCATCAAGTAACTTAATCGAGACAGTGCTAAACTTTTTTTTTGCATCATTTACCCATCATAGGCTACGACGTGGGGGCCGCTGTTCGCCCCGATCGTGTCAGGGTACACATCTACCACCATCGGCTGGCGATGGACATTCTGGGTCGGCCTCATCTACGCCGGAGTCACGTTCTGCATCGTCATCTGGCTGCCCGAGACTTTTGGCCCAGTCCTGCTTGCCCGCCGCGCACAAAAGATGCGCGAGGAGAAGCCCGCCCTGCGCGTCGTTGCGCCGCGCGAGCTTGAAGAAACGAGCATCAGACAGCTGCTCACCGTCGTCATCACGAGGCCGATTCGCATGCTGGCCTCTGAGCTCATTGTCACGGCCTCGTGTGCCTACCTGGCCCTCGTGTATGCCATCTTCTACATGTCCTTCCAGGCATTCCCCATCATATTCCGGGACCTGTACGGCCTCAGCCCCGGTAACACGGGTCTGACATACCTTCCCGTCGGGGCGGGGGGCGGACTCAGCCTCTGCGTATTCTGGTACTGGGACAAGGTGCTGGCGAGGGCCCAGCAGCGCGGCACACCATGGGCGAAGCGTGAGGAGTTTCGTCGCCTGCCGCTCGCGGTCCTCGGAGGCCCGCTCTTCGTTGCATCCCTTTTCTGGCTGGGCTTCAGCGCCAGGACGTCTGTCCCCTTTGCTGTGCCTATGCTGGCGGGCATTTCGTTCGGCATGGGCTATTTGCTCATCTTCATGGCCCTGCTGAACTATTTGACTGACTCGTATGACATGTTTGCGGCGTCGGCCAACGCGGCTGCGTCGTGCTGTCGGTCCATCTTGGCCGTGGTGCTGCCCCTGGCGACGACGCGCATGTTTGAGCAGCTCGGGATAGCGGGCGCGTGTGCCCTCATCGGCGGCCTGAGCGCAGTCATGTGCGTGATCCCCTTCATCTTCATCTGGAAGGGGCCGAGTATTCGGGCGAGATCGAAATTCTGCATCGCGCTGCGGGAGCAGAAGGAGGAGATGCAGAGGCGGGCGGATGATGCCCAGCGGGCGAGGGCGGAGAGGGCGCGGACAAGAGAGAAGCAAGCAGGAGGCGAAGGAATAGGCCCAGTGTCGGCATCGATATCGAGGGTGTGCCCGGAATATCGTGGTGTATGAAATAATAGTTCTGGGGCCCTGGGCGGCGACCAGGATATGATGATGGTTGCATGAGAAGTTGCTTGAGAAGGGGAGTTTCAACGCCGTATTCATCTAGCACATGTACGCGCATATGTACGCCATCTCGGTACGCCATCTCGAATGGTTGTTTCTAGCTGGTCGCAATGGCTCATCGTCTCCAACCATGTCATGTCTGCTGCCTCACGTAAACATCACCTGCCTCTTGTGCCGCCAGCACATCGCATCGTTTTCAGAAACCAGGTTATCGCACCCCCTCCCGTATTTGCAATTATGGAAATCGCAGTACCCGTAGCCGTAGCCGTAGCCGTAGCCGTAGCCGTAGCCGTAGCCGTACCCGTGCGTGTGCGAATACGCCCCCTCTCTCTTTCGCAACCTGTGACATTCATCGACACAACACTTGTGCTTGACGCAGTAGCCGAAGCGTCCGCATCGTGCTTCGCAGCAGGAGCGGACCTCGCAAAGATGTTCTCCGCAGTACGACTTCCCCTTCTCCGCGGGCAGGAAACAGTCCGCCTCGCACGTCCTGGATGCGTCTTTGCACAGGCAACCCCGGCTTCATCAGCAAACCCTTGCTTCTCTCATCGGACCAGACGGACAGACGCCATGAGTGGACTCACGTTCTCGGCACACCCTCTGCGCAACGCCGTGCGCAGCGCCGTGCGCGACATGCCTCCTTCTCGAGCACCCATCTTCCTCGCATGTGCCGTGGTCGTCGCAGTAGCCATCTTCGCGCGCCCCGAGACGACACCCCCCGGATTGTACGCATCTGTGTCTCCGGCAGTGCCCGCTGCCGTCGTTGCCCTCGGAGCACCCGTCGCGGACACAGGTATGCTCCTCGCAGAAGAGCCCGCCAGACGGCCGCCTTCTCTCGCACCCGCCGTGCGCACATGCATGGCTCACGCAGTACGTGCCCTTTGCCGCCGCGATGCGCTCCCTGCAACCGCCCGCCTCGCACGCGTGCGTCGAGCAGTACGCGCCGTCTGGATCCTGGCGCGCTCGGGGACAGTGGTCCTCGCTGCACAGCTTGTGCTCTCGGCATCTCCGCCCCGAGGCCTCTCCCGGCACGTAGCCGTGGCACGAGTCGACTTCGCACGTGTGCTCGAGGCAGAAAACGCCCGTCCCCGCCCGCTGAGCGCATCTCGGCACGGAGCACCTGTGTGAGGCGCAGTATCGGAGATCGGTGGCGTTGTCGAAGCATCGCTGGCCAGCGCAGTCCTCTTCCAGACACGTATCTGCCGGCAGTAAATACGCCCTTCAGTCAAAACAAATACACATGCCGAGCAGTGGTGGAGGATACAGGTCGGACCACGGAAGTACACGCACGATATTCTTGGCAGAAGTTGTATTTGAGCGCATTGCCGTGCTTGACGGCCTGCGCGCACCTCTGGGGCCCGACCATGCCGGAGCAAAGAGTATCTGCCGTGACCCATCTCAGACCTTGCCATGAATGAAATGCAGAGGGAGCAGGATGTGTACTTACGGTTTCCGCAGAATTTTCCGGCGGGACCCTTCTCCCTGTCGCACACAATATCGTTGTCGACCTTCCGACACGTATGGTACTGACAGTAGAGGGATACTACGCTTCGACCGGGCAGATCGAATGCCCAGGCTGGATGAGGACAGGTTTGGTTCCTTGCTGCGCATCGGGGGAGACATCTCGCGTCGATGATGGCGCCGTGGCGGGAGTAGTATGTCTTGGGGGAGTGGACCATATCTGCGGTCATGTTGTTCTCGATGTGAGTTTGAGATACGGGCGAGGGTTTTTTTTTAAAAGAAAAAAATTAAATTGGTGGCGACTGCAAGAATCATCAACGTGACCAGAAGAGTTGTTACTTATCTACTTTTCAAGAGCGGTTCCCGAGCTGTGGGAGAATCATCTCGGTTTGCGGCAACTACCCGAGCTCACACAAGTCGGTGGCCCAATCACGACGTTGGAATAGTCGCCGCATTGAACAAGACCAGGACGCCTTGAGACTCATCACGTACCACAGACTTGACTCGGCGAGAATGCAATTCTACATGGCGTAACCCAGTCAACTTCGCCCTCCGTGAGTGCCTCGCCAAGGCACGTGGTCCAACTTCGGAGAATAAGCCCTCGCTCGCACAAGGGTTTGCGCAACGCCCCAACTATTGGGCTACACGTTCATGTCTCATTTCCTTGAAACAGCCATAATAGCATTGAATAAGTGGACGCGTGTTGTCTTGAAAGATGATGTATCATTCAGTGAGTAGTCGTCACAACACTGCTCATGAGATTCCTGGGGTGAAAAAAAAAAACACACATGAAAAAAAAAAGAAGCACTTCCATGCTCCCGTGTACATTGGTATCATTGCTTCCGAGTTAAACACCATGCCCAACCCAAGTGTCGCCGTAAACATTAGAAAAGTCGATACAAGACGTGACGTCTCCATAAGATGTAGAGAAATTCTTCCTTTCGCGCCGGTGGGCTGTGCGTACCAATCCAAAAATAAAAATCTAAGAAAAGGAGCCCCGCGGGAGGTCAACATGAAATGATATTCGCCTGGTTGGTCAGTCGTAACTCGTCCCAAGTAACTGCAATTAGAAAAGGACAAAAAAAAAAGGGGGGGGGGGGTGTTCGCAGACAACGACTTGGTCGTCGTATTGGGCTTGAATTATGTGTCATGTGCATTAGTCCGTGAGCACCCGTCTTGGCGCGTCATGACGACAAGGCGTCGGCTCATGATGCCAGCGTTTGTGCTACAACGGCCTGGAGACCTTCTAGGAGGGCTGCCTCTGCTGCGTTGTCGTCTTGCTCCTGCTCAAAGCCGGGAGCTTCGCTCTTGATGACTTCTTGTGGAGAAGTAATTTGAGGCGGCTGTTGATGTTGGTGTTGTTGCTGCTGCTGAGATGTCGGAGGAGCCGCAGCTGCAGCAGGGGCATGTGGCTGCTGTCGAGCCTGTGCGGGCAAGGCGAGTGGCGATACCTGTGCTGATACCTGTGCTGTGGCAGTGGGTGCGTTGATTTTCGCAGCCGTGGATGTTGGCTGTTGCTGGGCCGCGGGAATGTCAGATTGTTGACTTGCGGCTGGTTGCGCCGGACTTTGCCCATTCGTGGTTGGTCGCTGTGGTGTGGCAGGTGTGGCAGGTGTGCGCCCCGGCTCGGCTGCTTGCTGTTGTTGAGATTGTTGAAGCTGTTGTGGTTCTTGTGGTTGTCGTGGTTGTCGTGGTTGTTGTGCTGGATGCTGGACACTGTGCTGCTGGTGCTGGCCCTGCGGTCGAGGAACTTGAGGCGGCAATTGCGCGTGAGGCCGTTGGAGTGCTTGAGAAGCTGGGGTGGCCATTGGCCTGGGGATGGAGATGGAGGCGTGGGTGTTCTGGCCATCGGCGTCGTTGGTTTGATGTTGATGGCCGACTTGGTGTTGCGCAGATGATGCAGCCTGAGGTGCAGTGGCGGCCTGCGCAGGAGTCACGACGCCAGCTCCAGCTCCAGCTCCAGCTCCAGCTCCAGCTCCAGCCGCGCTCGCTGGGCCGACTGATGTCCGTGGCGGGTGTTGCAGGCCGCCCGCCAATGCCATGATGCCTTGCAACTTGGCCTGGTCCTCCTCCGAGGTGAGGCGTGCCCTTTCCTCGGCCTCCTTGCGTGCTGCCTGTGTCGGCGCTCTCGTCTTGAGTTCGCCAGTGACAGCCTGCAGATAGTACGGCATTTCGGAATTGGTCTTTAAGAAGAAGAGCTTCAGGTTTCTGGCCTTGTCCTTCAGCTGCACTTGGGTTCTGTCCTTCAGTATGTCTGAAATCGTACCGTTCTGGCCAAACAGCGTCAGTATTTGGCTCCAATGTGGCCCTTTGACCGTGTCAAGACCAGCCATGAGAGCCTTTTCCTCTTCTTGCGTCCACGGCCGACGCGTTGAATGAAGGCCTTCTCGTCGAGTGTGCGCCGAGGATTTTGAAAGGGCGGCTTGCCGAGCCTTGTCGTATAGTATTGCGCTGGAGAATGTCTGGTTGGGCGGTAAGGTGTGACCAGGTGCCAGGGGCTGTTGTGGCTCTGGGGGGGGGTTCGAATAGGTATGGTAGGGATTATGTGCTTGGTGATGTTGTAATTGGGCCAGGTACGGCAAGTGAGAAGCCATGCTCTCCGCTGTTGATTCATGTTAGAAACATTCCATCGCGCGTTGGCAAGTTCTCGGCTTAAACTTACTGGTACTGGTGGGCACCGTAGGCTGAAACGGAACAGGAGAGAGTCCATGCAGAGTGGTTTTGACGTAATTTGAAGTACTTTCAGCGACGAGGGCCTCGAGTTCTTTATAATCCGTCATGAGATCGATTTTGCCGTTGGTTTGAATCGTAGTGCCTTCTGGCTTGTTTTCCGTATCGGCAACTTGAGTCGACGTCTCCTCTCCAGCCAGCGCAGCTGCCTCGGCAGTCGAAACTTCTTCCGCCGCCGGCTCATCCGTCAACCCTGCCAAAGCATTTTGAACGAGTCCAGAGGCCGTCTTTTCGAAGAAAGAAGAAAGGTCGTCCATGTCGAGGTCTGTGTCACCTGTGTCACCTGTGTCACCTGTGTCACCTGTGGCTTCCAAGGTCGGGTCAGATTCCGGTTCGCGCTCTTCAAGCTTTAATGGTACACCCAGCTTGTCACCCAGATCCGTCAATGATCCAAGCTTGCCGTTGGCGAAGTCAAGATAACTGCGTAACAGGTCCTCTGCAGGGTGCTTGTCTCTCAATGCCGCAGGCTCAGCTTGCTCCTTGACCTCACCCTGGAGAGTCTCTTTCCGCGTTTGTACCGAAGATACGAAGCTCTGATCGGCAGAAGTGAGTTCTCCGCCTTCGTGCTGCTCTTTCAGAATATCCTCTAATCCCTGTGTCAGAACCTCGCCAATGACTTCTTCCGACGGCTTCTCGGGCTCTTTCTCGACAAGAAATTCGATGGCTCGTTGAGTTTTTATACTGAGATACAACTCCGTCATTCCAGGCGACAAGTCAGATAATTGGCACTGGAACAAGGCCAAAAAGCTGTCGTCGGCCTCGGATAGTGCTTTCGGTGACCCGTCGACTAGCCACAACCCCAGTTGCGCCATATTTGCAAGCTCTATAAATGTCCTTGAATCGCAGTCTCGGATATCGAGCTGATCGGCTGAGAGGACGGATCCCGCGGAATAGAGCTGGCGGACGTGCTCGAACGAAGTCTTTAATTGGTGGAATGAGCGCTTGTGATCTGAGTCCGTACCACGAACTAGCTTGATTGTGTCCCCAAATGGGGCTTGCACTAGAATCAGTAATATTGACAACGCCTTCAATCACACGGTAACAGGTCAGCACGCAGGCCAGGCCAGGCCATACTCCGTATAAAGGATATGCATTTTAACTCACAAGATTTCCTAGCGCATGTATGTTCGCATCACGAACATATTTGAGAGGTTCCGCGGCAAATGTTGGCCGGACTATGGGTAGTTCTGGCAGCATCGTCGTCGCATCGACCTCCATGGGATCTGACGGGGGCATGTCGGGCACATCGTTGCCACGTGTGGCCTGGTCTACCAAGTCGCCGACATTGGACAACGCACTCTGAACAAGCAGAGCCAAATCATCTTCTAGCGATTCCATCTCAGTTACCGCCTCGTTCTTTGCACGTTTGGACTCAGAAGTCTCGCTTGTGGCGGCAATGTCTTCGAACGGTCGTTTGGATGCAAGCTCCGGTGACATGGTGAAGTTTAGTCCTTCTAATCCGGCATGGTCGTGCTCTTGTTTGATGTCTTCACGTTGTATGTCAGCTTCTGGTATCGATTGCGACTTGTTTGGTGGGGATTCCAAGTATCTATCGACATGCGCATCTGACTTGTTCGTTTTGGAAATGACAGAGGCAAAGCGAGCAGAGACGTACCAGGCGTAGGAGCAGCGGCGCTCGCTGCAGCCAACGCCGACTCGGCCATAATGGCAATTCTATCGGGTGTCACAGTAAGTGACACATACGACGATGGATTGCAATGGGTCGATTTGGTACGTTGGCGACTTGCGGTTCGTTACTCTTGGACAGCGACTGCAAAGACGGGCTGGTCGCTACCATGGTTGCGGGCGGTCGGAGAAATTTGCTGAGTAAGTCGCGCCGGTTGCCCTTATATCGTGCCCCAAAATTCTGCCGCTTCCAGATACACAAATGACACAGCTTGGAGCAAAATTTATTAAGTGGCGACGAAATTGAATTAAAGGCGGCTTCGTACCTACTGCAACGACTATGGAGGAAACTCGAAACATGCATCGCTTGGACGATCAACGCCTAATGCCCTAGGTATCTCAATTCTGTGACATGCCCATTGCTGTCGGGCCCCTTGTCTTTTGTCATCAACCTGATGCTTTGAACACTACATAGTCTGGCGCATTCCTGCGGGAAACACGGGAAATTTCCTTAGTCAGCGTAGCCAAAAGTCCCGCCACAAGCCACAACCCACAGGCGACAATCACCCACGTTTGAACGTATTACCTACCTGTGACGCGACGGACAAAAAACATACAACAGCCGGTGTTCGCTGGTCGTCACGACTCAACTACTGATCTGCGGGCATACAGTAAATCTCGGCTCTACCAAAGTTTGCCTCGTATCCATGCTAGTGCCTCTGAATCCTAATCAAGTCAGCAGTGAAAAATCGCTCTAATATGCTAAAGACCACAGTGTTTTAGTGCGAATTCACCCTAATTAGTCAAATCAGTCGATTATTTAATTGGTTATTTAGTTATTTGGCCAGTCAGTTATAGGGTTATAGGGAAGAGGAAATTATAGGATTACGCCTTGCGGGACAAATATTCTCACATCTCGAGACAAGACAGAGTAAAGTCAACTTGAAGCTTTCTTGACAGGCAAAATCACTATTGTTAGTCATCTAGCTTTTCACGATGCTTTAACTTCCGCTTGTTCTGACTGTAGTCAGTGTATAGCTATGGCCTATTGTGGCCGACGATGACAAGTACAGTGTAAGTGAACAAGAGACACAAAACCTTCTGTCGTGCTTGATACTAATTTGTCTTTGTCTAGTAGTTCTTCTTCTCTGTTAAAGTCGCGGATAGCCTCTTCTGGAACGTAGCTCCAGGATGCAATTTAGCGTTGGTAGCAGAGCTCCCCGCTTGCCCGCGTGACTTTCTACAGCTCCTCAGCAACGGAGCATCCTACTCACTAGGGGGCCAGAGGGCCAAGAGTATATGAATGTGCTCTGCAAATCGAGAAATGCGTAGACCTGAAAAGCTCCGAGTTTGCCATTCTCACCTCATTCTCCTCCTCCTAATGGACCGTGGTGTTGGTCCCGCTCCCCACCAATATTCATATGGCTCGTCCAAGGGAATTATCTTTGGAAGCTCTCCTCCTAGTTCCGTGCTTCCTCTAACATTGCGTGTAATTCTCGTAAGCTCCATCATAGGACCTTCTATTGTATTCCAGAACTCGTCGGCAATAAGTTCAATAGGCACCTTGAAGACAGACTTGTACCAGTTTGCCTCGTGGTGAGGATCTTCGGGGTCATACGGCTCTTCATTGCCGTGTGGATTCATAGATTCTTCCATCATGACCGCTAGCAAGAATGGCGCCTCATCGCGAAAGGCTAGAGTCTCGGTGGTTGGCAGATTATCTTGACTTGGTGAGAGAACAGACTCTACTGCCTCGGGAGACGCGCAGAGGAACATGCCAAGATCAAGCGTTCCTTTCACCTCTTTGTCCATTTTCATTGTGGCATAACGCTTGCGTAAAACGTTGGCATTTGCTCCAGCTAGTTGTTCGTCTTCGATCCATTGTATGGTGAACATCTTACGTCCCTCGGCAACCTCTTCATACTCATGTCCGCGGTGGGCCTGCACGGCTTGGTCAAAGGGGATATTGACAAGTCTGTTAAACCGAGTCTTGAACTCTTCCCATTTATCATCTTGGCCATACAGCGCAGTGCGAATGGCATGGAAACCCCAAGGGCCGCTGTTATAGCTTAGACGCCAATGCCTCAGGAAGTCGGGCGCCGTGTACTCTGGACGCGGCGCATTAGCCAGATGTTGCTCTTTCTCTCGATACATCATTTCTTTCTCAAACATGTAATCCATCATCTTGTTGAATCCGTCTTTGCCCAAGACATCACGGAAGCCATTTCGGATCTTCTCCTGTTCCTCCTCGGAAAGGCTGGTAGCATCTTCGTCTGGATGGCTGTAGCGTTCCCAGCCCCATCCCTCTGGCCAGTAAGAGCTGGATGCATCAGAATATGGCTCCTTTGTCCTTTCAATCGTTGTTTTGGGAGGCATGGTGGCGATGTTGCATGAGGATTGGAGATGCGGTTATGTTGTTATTGCGAGGGGCAGGCCAGCGCCTTTCTGTACAGCGCGGGGTGCTCTGTGACGCACCTGACGCACCCCTACTCCGTACCTATGTATGTATAGGAAAGGAAAAACAAAACTATATTTCTGAATACTCTTTGTTCTACATATTAGTTGGAAATCTAAAATTAGTATAATAAGGAATGACTTTATAAGCTGAATCCTTATAACATCAACTACTACTATAGCTACTGTACACTTGAGCGCTACGAGACCACGGAAACCTGCGTAATTTCATGTCGGCCAATCGGAAGTTTCTTTAATTTATTATGTATGGCATGTTATGTTTTGGACAGGATACCGGCGTCAGTCTTAAGTCGCCGATTGGTCGCCGAAGGCAACAGGAGGGTCGGACGGACCCAACCACATCCACACCCTACAATTTCGCTGGCAAACATCGCGTGGCTGCGAACTTCTCACTGTCATGATTAAATGAAATTCTCCGAAGTCACTTCGATTTTCTTACCACTCTCATTCATCCGCTTCTCGTCCAACATGTCCGCGTGCAGTGTTGTAGACGCCCTGATCGTCGGTGGAGGCCCTGCGGGCTTGAGCGCTGCTCTGGCTTTCGCCCGTCAGAACCAGACCGCTATTGTCTTTGACAATGGCAAGTATCGTAACGCGGCAGCTGATTTTATGCATCTGAATCCTGGGTGGGATCACAAGCCTCCCAGTGACTTCCGCTCCACGGCGCGATCACAGATTACTCAGCACTATGGTTCCATTCGCATCTTGGAGAATGCCAATATTGTTGCGGCCAAGAAGACGAATGAGGGGAATTTTCGACTTTCTGATGAGAATGGAAAGTCTTGGAGCGGAAAGAAAGTGATTCTTGCAACTGGCGTGGAGGATGTGATGCTAGACATCCCTGGATATGCCGAACTTTGGGGCAAAGCCATGTAAGTACTGACGTTGGGGGACTATGTCGTCGGGTCGCAGACGCTGATTCCTGTTTCAGCTTTCATTGTCTATACTGCAAAGGTTACGAGCAGCGAGGCGCTACTGCTGGCGTTCTTGCGGTCGGTCCGCTAGGAAACGTCAACACCGCTCTTCACATAGCCCGCCAAGTAACGGCCCTGAGTAAATCCGTCACGCTCTACTGCAACGGAAATGAGACGCTGGCGGTTGAGATAGCTTCGGGCTTCGGTACCGCAACGAATATGAAGACCGATACACGGAAAATTAAGGAGTTTGCTACCGGCAGTGGGGGGAAAGGTGTTGTGATTCGGTTTGAAGATGGCTCAGAGGTGGCGGAGGATTATCTTGCTCATCAGCCGCCTACGAAGCCTAGGGGCAACTTGGCCGATGAACTTGGGCTGGAGAAGGCACCCAACGGCGAGGTGAAAGCATCAAGCCCCTTCCAGCAAGCCAGTGTGCGTGGAGTTTTCGCCGCCGGCGACAACGGCGCCATGCTGAAGAATGTACCGAATGCTGTATTCAGCGGCCATGTAGCCGGACAAATGGCTTCCACACAGATTTTGGCCGACTTGAACGGCCAAAAGCCGCTTTTCCCTCTGTAGATGACACAGATTATTGGAAGCGTATTAAATGGAATGAGTCATGGGCAAATTTGCACTAGTATTTTTTCCTCGGTCGCGATAAATCTTGGCAGACTCTGAATTGACTCAAAAATTAAGACTGAAAATACATTCCAGGACTTGTACATGTTCGATTCTATCACTGTGTTTGCGCTCTTTGTGGCTGCTTACATAGGCCGATTCATCGCCGTAGACGGCCCCGAAATAAGCGCCGAACCCTGAAGGTGGGCGGACCGCAAATTGGTAATTGATCTAGATTATTCTTCCAAATAAGTAGCAATCAGAGCCATGTTATTATGCGCCAAACAATTTTCGTCCCAACTTGACCCTTACGCTTAGTTGATGCTGCAGGGATGGCCGCGAATCCCGTCTCCGTGTATGACCTCATACGCAATCATGCCGGTGACCAGCCCGAGTCATTGGCAGTTTCCAAGAATGAACGATCGATGACTTATGGACAGCTAGAGAATGCGTCGCTTTGTGTTGCTCAGATCCTCACAGACCGGGGCTTGGGGCGAGGAGATATTATCCCTTTGCTTACCTCACGTTGCCTCGAGATGGTGGCTTGTAGCCTTGCAATTCTTAGAATTGGAGCAACAATGGTGCCAATGGAGTCTGGAACTTGGAGCTCCGACAGAATTGAAACCGTCTTGTCATCTTTGGACTACAAAGCCTTGCTCGTGACGACGACGGAAACAGAACAGCAACAGCCTTTGGCGAAAGCCATCTATATTCACGACGTGGATAAATTGCTCTTGGAAGGCAATGATGGAATGGATGAGCCTGCATTCCATGGCGCATCGTTGATAAACACCGACTTGGCCTATGTCATTTTCACTTCTGGCACTACCGGCGCACCAAAAGGTGTCATGGTTTCGCACGAGAGCCTTTTGAACTATGTTTGGCCGGCCCACGCTAATGCACCGTTTAATCTTGGAGCAAAACCGTCGGACACCAGTCTGCTGTTATTCTCGGTGGCCTTTGATGGTAAGATCCCCCGCGCCGACTACTCTGATGCATCTACGGTCAGCCCTGAGCTAACTACAATATTTCTTCTACAAAAACAAGCCTTCTATGGAGTCTTGTTTAGTACATTGTGCAATGGGGGCCATGTCCTGCTCTCAGAACCCACAACGTTCATCGACGATGCGAAAAGATGCACACTTCTCCCAGCAACGCCAACGCTACTTGGAACCATGGACGATGTGGCACCTTACAGTAATGTTCGCAGTATCTTCATCGGCGGAGAAGCTCCAACGCCAGAATTGGTCCGGAAGTGGTGGACCGCGCGCCGTTGCATGTGGAATGCTTATGGCCCTACAGAAGCGACGATATCCATTACAATGGCAGAGCTGCGACCGGACATGGCGATTACGTTGGGAGAGCCAATTCGTAATAGCAGATTAGTCTTGCTGGATTCTAGCCTGGAAGAATCCACAGAAGGAGAACTAGGCATTATCGGCTCGGGAGTTCTGGCTCGCGGTTACTATGAAAATCCAGAGCAGACAAACGAAAAGTTCATCATGTGGAAAGATCAACGGCTCTATCGTACCGGCGACATGGCGAAACGGACGCAACATGGACTCGTATTTCTTGGCCGCAAGGATCAGATGGTCAAGAACCGCGGATTCCTCATCAACCTCGAGGCCGAGGTTCTTCCTGCGCTGTTGTCGCAGGAAAATGTCAAATCTGCAACAGCAATCATGTATCGCCAGAAACTCATTGCTTTCGTCACACCCGAGCAAGTCGATGGGGAGAACTTGCGCCGAGCTCTCCTTCAGCGTATTGACCAGTTCCTTATCCCCGACGAGATACACAGCAGAGATCAATTGCCTCAGACAACAAATGCCAAGGTCGATAACAAAGCTCTGCATCAGGAGCTGATACAGAAAGATGCACACGATGACAAATCTGACATTTCGCCAGCTCAAACGAAGCTCGACTTGTTCAAATCAGCAATCGCAGATGCTCTTGGCATGCCAACTCGCTTGGTTAGAGATGAGCTTTCGTTTACGGACCAAGGCGGAAACTCGCTGCTTGCAATGAAAGTACTTTCACTCATCAGACAGAAGGGCCTTTCGCTAGCGATCCCTCCTCTCTTTAAGTTACCGACCTTGTCCGAAGTCTCGAACAACCTCATTGAACTCGATCATCTAGACTCCGAGGGCGACGGTGTGCGACGACCTGAAAGGTCCGTCCCCGGCGATAAGCATACGCCGAATGCCACTCCAGAGCCGGTTACAAATAACCGTACTTTAATGACAGATGTCCAAAAAGGGATGATCAGATCAACACTTAATGATCCGCCGGCTGGGTACATGCTCATCTCAATTGCTCTTCACCAATCGGCTGGCGACGTTCAAGCTCAAAGCCTCAGCGATGCGGTGCGCCACGTACTTCAGCGACATGACATCTTCTCATCCTCTTTTGACTTAGTTAAGGGTGCCGTTGTGAAGAACCAAAGCTATGTGCATGATTGGACGGTCAAGACCGCCAGCGCCTTAACAATGAATGACGTTTTGCTAGAAGAGACCGAGCAGCTACTCGAGAGAACGAAGACTAGCGATGCGTCGAAGGAGTTGTTCATGCCAGTGAATGCTTTCAAACTTGTACTAGGAGAGAATGAAGACTCCATTGTTCTGTGGCTGATTCATCATGCTCTCGTGGATGGCTGGTCGATCGGAAGCATTCTGCAAGACATTCGACAGCACCTGTTCGCTGGAGAAGATATCAACGTAACCCGACCACGGCAATTTTGCGACTACTCTGCTGCTCTGACTTCGCATTTGGCAATATCTCACACCAGCGCGAGATGTTTCTGGACGCAGTCAATGGAGGGCCTACTCGATGGAACTGAACTTAGAGTCGCGCGGCCTGATGGTATTGGATGCGACAAAGAACAGTTTGGGAATCATCGATTGAGCCTCGGTCTTTCTGTGGCCCAGGTCGAGGCCATGGCTAGGTCACTCGGCTACAGCCCTGCAGTCGTCCTGCATGCAGCCTGGGCGCTGCTGCTGAGCAGATATGCATGCGAGCAGGCAGTCGTCTTTGGAGGTGTGTTTTCGGCGAGAAACTTGAATGTGTCAAGTATAGACGAAATTGTCGGACCTTTGATCAATACGTGTCCATTCCCAGTGCGGATGCAGATGTCAGACAGCAAGGCCGACTTTCTCAGCAATGTTCAGTCACTGCTGTTCCAGATTGCCAAGTACCAATGGTCTGCTTCGCAAATACTGCAGGAAATTGCTTCGGGTAGCCTTTCGCGAATTTTTTCGACGGCTCTATTCTTGGAGTATGATTTACCTGTGTACAAGAGCCCTGAGCAACCGGCGCTATCCGTACTATCCACATGGACTTATGATCGGACGGACTGGCCAGAGTTCGGCCTGACGATGCAAGTACAAGACGCGGAGGAGTCTTTGGAGTTTCGGGCAGTGTACAAGCGCTCTCAATACGAGTCACACACTGTTTCGAGCCTTCTTGACCACTTCAAGAACATCTGCTTGTCTCTTCTCAGTCCCATCTCGACAACTCTGGCTGAAGTGAGTAGCACGATGCTTGACATGAAGGAGACATTGTGTTTGACACGCAATTCTACATCACTCTTTGCACCATACTCCGCTCATCAAACACTAAAAGCCGCATTCGAGGCCGGAGTCGACACTTGGCCACATTCGATTGCGATGAAGTCAACGCTAGGCGAGTTCTCATACAAAGAAATGGAAAACACGTCGAATGCGCTAGCAAGATCCATTGCATCAATTGTTCGACCACGAGAGGTGGTGGCTTTGTTGGGCGATGGGAGCCAGAACTGGCTTCTTGGTGTCTTATCAATCATCAAAGCCGGCGCAACCTATTTGCCTCTCGATACGAAGCTTCCTCCACAACGTATGGAGTCCATGTTGGAAACAGCCAATGCAGCGCTGTGCATCTACCCCAATGCAGAGTGCCTCGACGTCTTTTCTTGTCTACCTACGCGGAAATTTCTACTTGATGAACTTCTAGACGGTGGAAAAGCACGCAATGATGCAGCGGGCAGACTGGAAACCATTACAGAGCCTGATGACTATGCATACATAATGTTCACGTCTGGGTCGACAGGCAACCCAAAAGGCATCATGGTTACTCATCGCGCCACCATGTCACATCTCTCCTTTGAACCGGCGAGACTACATGCTCGTCCCGGCAGACTACATGGACAGATATTCTCTGCTGGATTCGATGTCAACATCGCAGAGATATTCGGCACACTGTGTTACGGGGCGACGTTGGTTCTCAAAGACCCTGCTGACCCGTTTGCACACCTCAGTCAGGTCCATGCCACAATGATCACGCCTTCCTTTCTCTCGGTACTCTCGCCCAAAGATCTTCAGAATCTTGATACAATTTACTTCATAGGGGAAGCTGTTCCTCAGGAACTCGCTGATCGATGGTCCGCTGGAAGGACTCTCTACAACTTTTACGGGCCATGTGAATGTACGATAGCTGTTTCATACACTCGACTCGTGCCTGGAAAGGCAGTGACAATCGGCAAAACAGTACCTCGCGTTGGGGCTTATGTACTCGACCACCTCTCCCGGCCAGTTCCCGTTGGTGTCATTGGAGAAATCTGCCTCTTTGGAGTTCAAGTTATGGAGGGGTATATTGGCAAAGATGCCGAGGAGATGACCAAGAAAGTCTTTGTCCAAGATCCGTTCCGTTACGGGCATCGCATGTATCGAACTGGTGACCTGGGATATTGGACTGAGAGCATGGACTTACGCTTCGTTGGTCGGGCCGATCATCAAGTCAAAGTTCGAGGGTACCGAGTGGAGTTGGAGGAGGTCGGCCGTGCGATACGACGATCAAGCGATATCGTGGCTCAGGCTGTTGCGATTGTGTCAGAAAACACAATTTATGCCTTTGTTACACCGGGAAACGTCACGAGTTCGGATGTTTACAATCTTTTGCGTCGAGAATTGCCAAATTATGCAATACCTCAATCAATCACCGCACTCCCGTCATTTCCGACCACGCCGAACCAAAAGCTGGATCGCAAGGCCCTTATGCGCTCAATTGAATCCCCTCGCCCAACCACAGCGGCGATATTCGACGAGATGGAGCTATTGATCTCGCGAGTCTGGCGAGAGGTCCTTGATCTCGACGAGGAATTTCCGCTCTCAACCGAGGACGAGTTCCTTAGCATCGGTGGAAACTCGTTAAAACAGATCGCCGCAGCGCAAAAGGTTTCCTCCAAAATGGGGTTAAAGATACCCTTGGGTATCTTCATTTTGAACACTCGCATAGAGTCACTCGCTGCGGCCATCCAGGAACACCTCAAAAAGAACGGACAATTGGATACTGGCCGGATTTCTTTTGCGCAGTTTTCGAAGCAATCAAGGCCATATGAATCAAAGTTGTCATACTTGGAGGAAGAATTCATGAGAATGCATGATCAGTCTTCGAGCAAGTCGGCTTTCAATGTTGCCCACAAGATCACATTTTCCGGGAATATCAGTTCAAGCCATTTGGCTCGTGCTCTGCAGATTGTTCTTTCGCAACACGATATCCTGAACGCCACTTACAAGAATGAGGATGGCTTAACGCGGAGGATTATAGGCAGGAAAGTAATTCCAGGTGGACTGGCTACACGTGTCTGAACCCGAAGCACATGATGATTATGTCGACCGGGCGTTCGATCTCACCGAATCCGCGGTGCGAGTCGCGCTCACAGAAACGCCAAACCGAACGGAACTCATTCTTGTTCAACACCACATCATGACCGACCAGGTATCAACGCAAGTACTGTTGACTGAAGTAGGTGACACATATCGTGCCTTGATCAGCAATGCAGAGGTCGATAGCTCCGATCGACGTGTCGTTCAATATAGTGACTGGGCATCGTGGAGGGAATCGCAGCTACAACGAGCGCTTGGAAGCGATGTTTGCAAGTTTTGGCACGCACAATTGGAGCATCGTGGAAGAGAATTTTCAAAAATCATCCGATCCCCGAACTTCAGCCCCGGAACGGCTCACTCGGTTCCCAGGCGACTGAAACGTAGTGGCTCGGACTCTTCGATCGAATTCTATCTAGCGGCGACCGCATGGGCCCTGAGAAGCGCTTTGGGGTTTGGCGACATAAGCTTTGGAGTACCATTTATGGACCGACTGGAGCCGGGAACAGAGCAACTGTTGGGCGTATTCTTGGACGCGCTCCCTGTGCGCGTGAAGATGGAGGAATCCATGTCCATGCAGACCATGGTGCCGATGGTTCGAAGCACTCTCAAATCTGTACTGGCTCATGCAGTTCCGTCGTTCCATATTAGGGAGCTAGTTGGAGAAGACCTGCTCTTTGACGTCATGATCGTATATAACCGATTCGAGGATCGCGTGATCCGGAATATGGAGCTCCCCGGAGTGTCCATTGAAGTTCAGTCAATGAGAGCCAAAGGGGCCAAATTTCCGCTCCTGGTGGAATTCAATGAGGGCAAAGATGATGTTATTTTAGAAGTGGAATACTTCAAACACATTTTCACGGACAGTATTATGGCACGGTTTTTGAAGGAACTCAACATTTCTCTTAGCTAAAGTGCTTTTTCTCTCCTGAAATTTATTTTCAATTATCCCAGTTTGGTTTCTCCGACATGTGTTCGTCTAAACTCATCGATGCAAACAGAGATCCGTTCTAGGCCCTTTTGAAGTTTTTCCCCTTCACACGCATAACAAACCCGGAACCAACCAGGGATTTCAAGATGATAGTCTGTTCCTGCAGAAATGACTATTGCATTCTTCTTCAAGATAGACCTGAACAGTTGCTCTGCCTCCCTAGATGGAACAGGGCATAGCCTGGCAAATACGTACATGCCACTTTCCGCAGGGACGTGTTCTACCCCACGCTCTTGCATGAACGTGGCTACCATCGAATAGGCTGAAGTTAGGAGCTCTCTACCGTGAGTATCCACGTACTCTATGTTGCTCTCCTTTAAGATGATTTCCTGCGCTACGATTGTAGCCATGGTTGATGTCTGGCAGTGAGTACTCAGCGCGCCGCTCATAACGACGTCGCGATTCTCTTGGGAGATAAAGGCGCCCTAATAACTGCTTAGGATATGAAGACGTGCACAATTTGGAGCACTCACCAAGCGGACACCATTACACCCAAAGTCTTTACTCAGACTATACAGGACATGAACGAGGCCCTTGGCGTGAGTCGTGTCCAGTGAAAGTGCCGAGACGAAGTTGGCAACTGAGTTACTTGTCGTCGGTTTGGCATGCTGGGAAAGTGCGTAGACCTCATCGGATATTAGGTGGATGTTGGTCTCGGCGCAAAAGTCCAGAGTGGCCTGCAGCGTCTCTTGCGGATAGTTGCGACCCAGAGGATTATGAGGATTGCAAATGATCAGGCCCTTTACCGGAATCGCAGCCGTCGCCAGGGCTGCTTCGTAGTGATGGATGCTCCGAATACCGAAGAAGTCGTCGAATGGTATCTGCACTATGACGGGTACGGCATCATTGTGAACTGAAATGGAAAGATCAAGTCCCGGCCAGTAAGGTGCAGCGATGAGAATTCCATCGCCGGGGTCGCATATTTCATCAATCAAGGCATTCAGTGCGAAACAACCACCAGCACCCAGAACAATATGGGACTTGTCAACTTTGAGCCGAGGATTGAAGTGGGCATTGGCGAGGTCGGCGATGAGGCCTCGGACTCTCGGGCAGCCTCCAACGCCCGCACTGTAGGCCAAGTCCTAGCCAGGCATGGTAGGTAGTTCAGTAATGATGTCTATAAGGGAGGGGAGGCACGAAGTGAGATGAGTCAATTGTTCTTCGACGGCGACTTACATGACTAGATCAAGAAAATGTGCTGAAGGTATTCTTGAAGTCCGAAAGGAGGAGCTCTTTCATCAAAAGCTGGTTTTCCGCAGTGCTCAAGTCAATGACACTGGTATCACCATATAGAAGCGCGCCATGATTATCCAATAGCTTCGGTATCAGGACCTGATTGCGTTTCAGCGACCGTTTCGAAAGCATTGCGACAAAATGGGGGTTTTTTTTTTCAGTGCCAGTGAGTGAGTGGGTTACCAAGACAAGAGATATGAGCAGGCTGCATCAGCAAAAACGTGGCCACATAGTACTGACTGGTCCGTATTGACATAATCGCCGAGCTGGGGGACAGCTCGGCGTCCTATCCGGGCAAGTCCCCTGTCACCGATCATAGCCTGTCTCCCAGATGGAGCCCAATCAAAAACCCGTCGAGGGAGTTTCTTGAACAGTAGTAAGTGAGCAGCTGGTGCTGGCTCATGCGAGATCCTGGCCATGGTCATGGCAGGCCCGAAAACAAACTGAGTAGGAATCGTGAATGTAAGAGAGCTACTTTCCATAAAATCTCGCCTGCTAGCTCACCTTTTTCCTTGAATGCTTGAAGGAGATTTACAGCTTAACAATAGGTGCCTCATGAGTAGTGACCAGTCCGTCAGCGAGCCAAAATAGTTAGTGATCTTCATTCCTACAACATGGCTTTAGTGTACGTATATCCATGGATCTTCCTTGACCATTATGCTTACTTTGAGACGTATAATGACTTTTGCAGTTTCAAAACAATCATCTCTCAGGTCAAGTTGATCATCAAGGTGACTACTTCAATTCGTTGGTCAATAATCGGTTCTAACGCCCTCGTCTAGAGTTTTGCTGCGAAATCGACCAAGGTATACGAGACATCGATTGCGATTCAAGATGAATACATCATCGACAAAGAGTACCATAGAAGACTCTGGGATGATGACGTTGGAAACATGCTCACTTTAATGATGAGACTCGCTGGGTACGCAGAAGATTCTCAAGCGATTCACCGAGTCTTCTTCAAAGAGCACGTTGCACGCTCGCTTGGCCCGTATCCAACGAGAATCGAGAACAAGGCGCTTTGGAAAAGCTTCATGACTGACGATCACACGCCGTTGGAAATGAGTTGGAGCTGGTCCGAAAAGAGTGTTACACCCATCGTTCGGTATGCAGCAGAACCCATCGGTTGGCTTGCGGGCACCGAGTCGGACCCATTGAATAGCAAGGCTACTGTCATCTGCCTTGGAGACACTCTGCCCTGGGCCCCCGAATTGGATCTCAAGTGGTATAGACACTTCCTTAGCAGCCTTGTTGTTGCTGACACGAGGAACAAGCAATCAGCACGAACTACGGCGACTGGGCCACTGTCGCAAACATTTATCGCATTTGATCTGGACAAGAGAAGCATGGCGGTCAAGTATTATTTCCTTCCAGCCCTGAGGTCGACTGCTTGTTGCAAGACGAACCTCGAATTGATTGAGGAGAGCATTTTGGGAATGCCGGAAACGGACAATTCCTTAGCAGCCTCTCTGGAAGCAATGAAAGCATACATGCGGTCCCAAGCACCGGAAAATCAGCTTCAAGCGGAAATATTTGCGGTCGACTGCGTCAATCCTGCCGATTCTCGACTCAAGATCTACGTTAGGTCGAGAAACACAACCTTCAATAGCGTGCTCGATGTTATGACCCTGGGCGGTCGCACCTCCAAGTTTGCGGATGACACAGTCAACTCTTTGGAAGAACTTTGGTGCGCTTGCTTTGCAGTGGAAAACACGGCGGAAGCTCGGTCCAAGCCGCTCAAAAGTAAAGATCACCGTACGGGAGGCTGCTCTACTACTTTGAGCTCAGGCCGGGTGCGAAACTGCCGACATCGAAGGTATATATGCCGGTCAGGCATTACGCGGAGTCGGACGATCAGATTGCAAGGGGACTGTCAGACTATCTCTTGAAACGTGGAAATCGCCTTGAAGGAGGTCTGTCATACTATGAAGGCGTCGCTAAGCTTTGGTAAGTGGAGTGGCCTCCTATTTGCGCATGCTTGTCTCTGACACAAATATCCCAGTAATCATAGGAGCCTGAGAGATGGCTTGGGCTTTCAGACATATATTTCATGTGCTGTCAAAAATGAAAGGGTATCCGTCAATGCATATTTTAATCCGGAAACGTTTCGTGGCATCGCATGATTGAGAGAGGAAGCCTGTACTCTACTCATTTTGCTTTAGGATCATCCGGAATGCGACAGACTTATTTTATTTTATTTTATTTTATTATATTTTTTTTGTGAACTTGGAAATCATTTGGCGGGAGTGTAAGCCCACTTAACTTGCTCGTGAAAACCCGGTGTAGTGGCGGCCAACAGCTATGTGAAGCCTGTCTTTGAAAAAGTACGACTTGGTTTCTACAATTCGCAAACTCAGCATAAGGCATGCCTTCAGAAAAGTCCCATCGTCTGTGCCATGCGTGAGTTCGATCTTTTGGCATGTACTCCGTATGGAGCTCGTGAACTCAATTATAGCGACGATCACGAATCTTCTCGCCCGCGGCTTCTTTGCTCTCCACCGGCCATTGCGATTATCTACTACCAACACACAAGAGCTTATCAAAGATATGGTAGCGCAGCAACTGGTTTCCAGTATATTAAGAGGAAGTGAGCGACCGCTGACAGTGCCCCGGCCTCGGTGATTATATTATGGGCAATCCGGTCGCCTTAATCGCCGATAGACTGCCCAGGACAGCGCCGACGTCAACGGATAAAGCAAGCTAGTCTTTAGAAGAAAATTAGAATGAATCAGCCACATGAGCAGTAATCATTGCTAGCATCTTGTTAAATATTCAAATTGGCGTCTCTTCGACTGGCTAAAAGGTAGCTTTAAACGCACATGACCATAGCCATGGAAGTGATACTTACGACCACTCTTCTTAAGAGCGTGCTGCCGATACTAGCCGTGCTGGTGGCCGTACGGCTTCTCAAGCCGAAAACGACTCGATGGATTGTCGAGTGCACTATAACGGTACAATACTAAGTCTTGAGTTCATCAGCCCACCAAACCTACTAATGTTCCCTGCAGAAATGCTTGGAGTACGTCCATCCTGTTCGAGACAGTCAAAGAAACCAGATTCCTGGGCCACATTGGCAATGGCTGAACGGACAGACCTTGGATAAATTTTTGAATGGGAGAGAAAAGGCTCGCGAGTGGCAGGGCTTCGGCCCAATCTACAGAATATGGGCTTGTTCAAACCCAGAAGTGTACGTTTCCGCCAATCTCAGCCACTTTGGTGTGTCTTCCATTGCATCTTCTGACAGGAATGACCATAGCGTCATCACAAAGCCAGAAGATATCAGAGCGTTCCATACAGATTCCAGCTTCCATAACAAAGCGCGGTCAAGCAATGCTGGATGGCTATTTCACCAACTTTTGGGAGCGTGTATGGGTCTTGTCAATGGGACGCGTTGGAACATGATCCGCTCTGCGTTCGGACCATCATTCGTTCACTCAGCCATAACTCAGAAAGCCCTTGACATAAGCAAAGATGCCAAGCGCTACGTAGAGAACTTCGAAGATTCTCCGTCACCCACAGTCCATGTAGCAAACGCCGTATCACGATTCCCATTCGTCTGTACTGCGAATCATCTCTACGGAGAGCTTAGTAATGAAGAACAGCTCGAGCTGTGGGAGCTGGGCCAGCGGAATCTGCGAATGATGGGACACGTGCTTTCGGGAGGGCTATTCCGGTTCCCAATCGCCCGTTTCCTCTACAGGAGCGCTACACACGATCTCGAAATATTCCTCAAAGATTGGACCAAGTTTAACCAGCGGATGTATCACGCAAGAGTCAACAATGACTCTCAACCGCCAATAGTTTCTGTCTGGGAAAAGGTTTTAGACGGCACCTTAACTGAGGCAGAGGTACGAGACCAAGTAAAGCACTCGAGAGAGAAATTGTTTTAACATCAGACAGGTCGTTCATACTCTCAGCGAAATCCTTTTTGCCAATCTGGACGTGTCCACAGGCAGCCTGTCATGGCTGGTCATCTATCTTGCAACGGACAAAGACATACAGAGTCAGGTGGTCGCGGAGATGAGGCAAAACATCGATAATTTGGACAGCTACTGCACCCGAAAGAACACTCTATTGGCATATTCTGTCCTGGAAACCCTTCGCCTTCGTCCTTTCACTGGTGAGTCAAGTCACTAGATTGTTTTACAACACAACAAGAGCTGACCTCGAGACGTAGTATTTTCCATCCCTGAAAGTTCACCTCACGACAAAGTGTTGCAAGGGTTTAAAATACCTCGAAATGCAAGTAGCTTTCTTTGGAAAATGGGGTCATGTTTGGCTAACAATCGTAGACCTCCGTCGTTGTTGACACTTTAGCCATCAACTATAATCGCCAGTTCTGGGGCGAGAAGAACGAAATCTTTGATCCAAATCGCTTCAAGTCGATCAAAAAACTTGATGTGAGTGACATATCTGACCTAACTGGCGGCAGGTCACACAAGCTTACTTTCCATTCAGCTGCGATACAACTTGTTCACCTTTGGTATGGGCACAAGAAAATGTCTGGGGTCACATTTTGCTGAATTGATAATGAAATATTTCATCATTCATTTGCTGAACACTTACTCCCTGGACATGCCAATGGGAACGAAAACTGGACTTGAGGACACATCGATGGATACCTGGGTACCCATCCCGGACAAGAAGATCGTAATGCGCAGGAGGTCATCCTCTGTAGTCGAAAGTCAGTTGAAATGTGGGAGGCGCTCTTGAGGCAGTAAATTACTGTCATTACTTAGTCAAGACTGAATCCTTTCTAGTCATATTGTAGACCGTCCTATTATAGACTGTTCTATTATAGACTGTTCTATTATAGACTGTTCTATTATAGACTGTTCTATTATAGACTGTTCTATTATAGACTGTTCTATTATAGACTGTTCTATTATAGACTACTGTATTATAGACTGTCCTATTATATAGTCTAACCCCTAAATGATGTTACACTCGCTACAAGCCCCACGCAGGTGTCAGGAGCACGGAGGCTAGGGAGTCAGGGACAGAATGGTCATATAATAGAACCCTTAGGTAAGCCTTAGGTTATGTAAATAACTAAGTAGCTATTAGATAGCTATATATATATAGTAAGGTATTTAGATAAGAATTACCTATAAGGTATATAAGAGGTTAAAGTTTAAGACCTTTATATACTTACCCCTAAGTAATAGCTCTTTAGCTATAACTAAGAACCTTAGCCTTTACTTTATTTATATCTCCTTAATCTAGTTATAATAAGTTAAACTCTTAAACCCTTTAGGGTAAATAAACTATTAGCTAGGTTTAAATATAAAGAAGCTATAAAATATTTACTTAAAATATACTTATATTACTTAGTAAGGAGATATAAACCTATAGCACCTAGGGAGTAACCTATATACCCTAACTTTAGGGCTTAATAATAAAAGGATATAATAGATATTACCTAACCTTAATTAATGTAGTAATACTAAATCTAGGAATAATAATAACCTAGATAAGCTAGAGCGCTACTATAAGGTTACATAAGCCTAGCTGTAATATACTTGTATAAGGTAGGATATTATAAATATAAAAGCATAGCTTAAAGAAATTAAGGTAAACTTATAATTAGCTAGATTAGGTAAAGAACCTATAATTACCCCTTAGATACTTATACTAATTAATCCCTTATTTCTAGCCTTCTTACCTAACCTTAACTTTATAGTAAGTGTATATTTATAAAGCTTTATAAAAATATAGTATAAATGTTACGTGGCAGGATACGCTTAGCCACAAGTAATAGTAATAGGGACAGATTCAGCCCTTTAGACAAAGGAATTAACTTACTTCTTATATTATAACCTACACCTAATAGTAGCTTTTATAAGTAAACTTAGTATAACTTACAACCTATTAAATCCGTTAGCCCCTCTAATAGATTTAACCTAATAACATACAAAGCTAGCACATAATAAGTAGTAGTAATTAGAGATTCTTTTATTATGTACCTCTAGTAACCTAGATATAATACTTATATATCTAAAACTAACTATTTATAGCATTAATTCGGAGAATAAAATATTCTCCTAGTTACTAAGAATAAATTACACCTTATTTATTAGTTCTAGACTTTTAATAATATAAATCCGGATTTTAAATATTAAAAGCAAAAGCTTATTAGAATTAGTAATTAAAAAGACTTATATAAGCTTATATAATACGAATTTAATAATAGAATTATAAGAAGGTAGGAATAGCTAATATCTTAGGAACTACCTATTTACTATAATCTAATAGACTTATAAGCTATATACCTTACTTAGATTTAAGTTAGGAACTATATTTCTAAGGCTAAGTCTAAAGGATTCCTTAATAATTTTATTAAATTAAAGGGAAGTAAAGCCTTAGGGCACTAATTTAAAAGCATTACTAGCCTTATAAATAGTAATACTACTACTAGAACTAGGAAAAGTATAGAAATAGGTAAAATTAATAAAGGAAAGGGGATTATAAACTACCCTAAAAATAATACTACTACTTTAAGTAAGGAACCCCTAATTCTTTAATAAAGTTAAATCTAGAGAATTTATAACTAGAATCCTTAGGGAATATATTAAAACTAGGGGAATTATATGCTAAAGTAAATAAATATAATACTATAAGGTTCTTTTAGGGAATATTAGAATAGTAATAGGCTATATAATAAGCTATATTAAACTAAGTAGTAAATAAAATAGACTATTTAGTAATAAGATTAATAACTAAAATTAGAGGTTTATAAAGTACTACTACCTTAGTAAGTTTAATACTATTAGCATAGAATCCTACATAAGGGATAGTATATTTACTAAGTAACTAAGGTTAATATAATAGTTATTTAAATACTTAGACTAGACTAGTGGTATAACTAATAATACTATAATACTAGTAAGGTTTTATATAGTAGTAGTTAAATCTATACTATTTATAATAGTAAATACTATACTATCTAGACTAGGGATAGTATACTAATCTTAGTTACTAAGGAAGGATAGATTTAGCGTTAGATTAGGATTAGTATAATTAGTAAATAGAATTAGTAAAATAAAACGCGAATTTAACGTGGAAAATTACGGATATTAGACATTTTAAGCCTTATAATAAACTAGAAAAAGCTAATACTAATCTTATTATATATAATAGGAAATAAACTATCTTTTATAATATTAAATTATAGGTCTAGGTAGTTAAAGACCACTTATATTATACTAACCCTAGCTAATAAGATATTATCTAGAAAAAGATCTAGATGCTATTTTAAGGAGATATAATAGTATAGTATAGATAATATCTTAATATAAGCAAATAAGTTACTATTTTTAGTAATATCTTAATAGTATTTACTATAGTATAAAAGGAATTTAGTATTTAAGTATAAGATATAATAGTATAGCTAGAGAAAGCAAAGTATACTAAGGAGAATATTATTAATAAAGTATCTTTCTATAAATTTATATTAAAAATCTTCTAATATACAAGAGCTAATAGTAAAATAACTAATTATTAGCTTCTTTTATATTTATACCTTAAGCTTTATCTAGGATTACACTAGATATACCTAATGCTAACTTATAAGAATATAAGATTAGTATATATTACTATAGTAAATAATAAAAGACGTAATTTACATAACTATCTATGTAATAAAGGCTAGGGTAAAGGCAAAAAGGCAAAGGAAAGCTTAAGGTTTATTTTAATATAGATATATCTAATAGTAATTTAGAGAATAACAAAAATAAAATACAAGCTAATTAAAATAGGCTAATAAATGCATAATTCCTACCTAGAAATTAACATTACTAATAGGATAATAGGAATAGATAAGAATTCTTAGGATTTTTTTAACCTAGGCTATACTAGTAAAATTAACTTACTAAAGAACAAAACTAAAGGCCTTAGTAAAATAAAACTTAAGAGAATTAAGGGGAGTAATCTAGGTTTAACTAAAACCACTAAGAAAAGGTCTAAGACTAATAGGAAAAATAATATCCTTAAAACCAAGGACTATTAAATATAAGAGGCTAATTTTAGTAACCTAGGTATTATTAATACTAGGAAAAACCGCCTAGTAAAGAAAAGGAGTATGCTTATATTATAGTATATAATAATAATTCTAACGCATAATAGCATAAAACTTATCTCTAGGAATACGGCTATTATATAGCTAAGGAAGGAAAGGTCTCTAAGGAGAATAATAATAAAACTAGAATATAGGAGTCTAACTTTATTAAAACTTATTTTATAGAAAATAGTAGTAAAGAGATAAATATAGTAATAACTAAGATAGAAATAACTAAACCAAAATAACTTACCCCTAGATAAGTAATTAAGGCTATTATAAGACCTTAAGAGATTAAATATAATAGAAAGAGAGTAAATACTTACTTAAAAATCCCTCTTAAATTTAATAATAAGGGTAAAAGTTATTAAATTTATCTTAATATAGGAATATTATTAATTCTAGTGGATAAGGCATAGTTATAATAAAATAGGTTAAATATAAAATAAAGAATGTAAGAACTAAAGCTAGTATTTAGAGTATAGTCTTCCTTTTTATTACTAAAATAGCTATATTTAATTTCTATATTCTAGGAGTAGCGTGTAAAATAAAAATTACTAGATATTTTATAGTTATAGCAAATATAATACTAAATTTAAGTCCTAAATTACTACTTAGAATAAACTTTCTCTATAAGTACAAAGTAAAAATCAATTTTATATATCCTAGAGTTATTTTTAGGTTAGTCTATAGTATAATAGTTAAAGCAGAAATTTTCTAACTAATAAGTAAAGTTCTATACTAGTAAGTAATTATAGCTTATATAGTAATAATTCCACTAAAGACATAGTTAACTATAGTAGTTAGTTAGAAGGAGGCATAGGAAAACAAAGAGTTAAGTATATACTATATATAGTTATACTTAAAGTTTTTTCCTAATGTGTTAATTACTAGATTTAGCTAGAAATAAATAGTTACCTATAATCTAATAGATAAAACTATTACTATTAATAAACACTAGAAGGTTATATAACTAATAGTAGTAAGTAAGGTTAACGCTAATTACTTAGTTAATAATCCTTTTATATATTATGCCTATTTTAGTAAGGATATTATAGAGACTATAAAAAGAAAAGTAAGAAGAAGGATAAGTTAAATAAAGAAAGTAATAAGTTTAATCTAAAAAAGGTTAATATAAAAGTGCTATTATATAGAATCTCTTACCTAGAGAAGATCCTATATATTACTAATTAATTTAGGGTATAAGTTACTAATATTAACTAGAATATAGCAAGTAAGTTTATTAAATTAATAGATAAATATAATATTTATTAAGATAGAGGTATTATTCCTATGCCTAAGGACTAGAAAATAAGGCTTAACCTTATTAAAGGATAGTAATATTAAATAAGGCTAATTAGGCCTTACTAATTAGGGGGTTAAGATATAAGTAAACTTAATAAAGTATATAATAAATTACATATAAAAGGCAAGATATTATATTTAAATAACTAGTAGCTATAGCGTGCTTAGTGTTTATAGTATAATACGAAACTAGCTAGGAAAAGAAAGGAAGGGTAGTAATTAATATAAGGCTACTTAATAACATAGTAATACTAGATATATACCCTTTACTAGACTAAAGTAATATTATAAATAACACATGTAGTAAGAAGGTTTTCTTACTTTTTAATAGAATAGGATTTTTCTATTAGTTACTAATTACAAGGGACTATTAAGCCTACATAGTAGTTATATTAAATTAGGGCCTTAAGGTATTAAATGTGGCACTAATAGGATTTAAAAATTCCCTTGCTTTTACCTAAAGATTTATAGACTAACTTTTCTAGAAGTATAAGTATTTTATTTAGGTTTATATTAATAATATTATTATATTCTTAGATAATATTAAGGATTATTTGAATTATCTTAGTATTATACTTAAAATTCTCAAAGAGAATAGGATAATAATTATAGCAAAGAAATTATTTATTAGTTATTTTACTATCTAGTTACTAGGTTTTATTATTAATAGTAATAGAATTACTAATACTAATAATAAACTTAAAGCATTTTAAAAGATGATTTTTCTAAGCAATCTGTTAAGTCTTAAGACCTTTATTAGAATAGCTAGATTCCTCTGTAATAGGATCCTATGGTTTAACATACAAATCTAACTATTATAGGAGCGAAAACTATGTTATTAAGAGAGTTTTAGGAAAAGAATAAAAAAATCACTAGTATTTTAAAACTAGTATAGAAATAGAAGACATAATAAAAGATGTTTTTACTAATAATAGATAAGAAAAAGGCTTTTAAAGATATTAAAGTATTCCTAAGTAAGAAACAGATGTTATAGCATTATAACCTAAAGAAACTGCTTTTTCTTAAAATTAACACATATAAGGAAGGATTTAGCTTATATACTTTCTAATTATAAGAGGAATAGGATAGTTAAAGTATTCCTAGGAAAGATATTAAGAATAATAGGATATAGCTAATTTTATTCCTCTCTAGGGTAATATTATATGTTAAGAAACGGTATAGGTTAATAAAAGTAAAAATAGCTGTAATTATATAAAGCGTTAGGAAACTCTAAAAAATAGTTTAATTTAATAGTGTAGTAGTTAATATATTAACTAACCATTCCCTAGCTAAGGGTATTATTAAATATACCTTATTATTAATAATAAATCTAGATAAGGCTAATTTAAAACTAGCAAAAGTTATAAATTATTTGTTATAATTTAATCTAAAGGTAACATATATACTAGGAATATTAAATATTATTCTAGATACGCTCTCTAGGCTACTAGTGGAGGTAACTTATAGAAAGGTAGCATAGAAAAGTTAATATAATAAATTAGAGGTAAGTGTATATTTTGTAAGTAAGGAATATATTATAATAGTAATTATAGATAATAAGCTTAAGGCTAGAATTATCTTAGGATACTAGTTAGACTAGAAATTTAGTTAAATTATTATAGCTATAAAAGCCTATTAGGAAAAGTAAGTAGTAAGAGATACTAGAGTTAAACTAAAAATTCTATTATATAGATAGGATTTACGCGAAGATAGTCTATTATACTATTATAGTAAGGATAGATTTTTCTAGCTCTATATTCTAATAACTAAGGTTAAATCTATCTTATAACTAGTATATAATAACTAACACTACTTTAGAATTACTAGAATAGTAGTAAAGTTATAATTAGTTTATTTTCTATATATAAGCTAGTAAATTCATAATTATATTACTTACTACATAGTGTATTAGGAAAATACTATTAATTAATTAAAACTACTAGGGAGTTATAACTATTATAGTTAAAGCTAATACCTTTTATATAATTTTACTTAATTTTATAATAGATATACTAGAAGTATTAGCTATAAATACTATATAGTAATAAAGGGGTATACTATATATAATTTACTATACCTAGTAAATTATTTATTTAGTAAGAGAACTTTTCTAATACTAGGGTATACTATATATCTAGCGGAAATTTAGGTAAAGTTACTTCTTTATGCCTTATATATTATAGACTAGGGATTACTAAGATAAATTATTAGTAATAAAGACCTAAAGTTTATATCTAATATATAGAAGGAGATTTTTAGGTATATAGGAGTTAAACTCCTTATAGGTATAGTATATTACCCTTAGATAAATAGAACTATAAAAAGGAAAAATTAGATAGTAATAATCATAATATAATATTATATAGTAATAGACCTAGATATAACGTAAACATTGCTATTACTAGCACTATAGCATTAGCTAAATAACATTATAGCTATAAGTATAAGGCAGGCTTCTAATAAGCTATTATATGGTTTTTACTTACTAAGTATTATTAATTTACTCTCTTTAAATAACATAACTAATACTAGATCTAACGTAAATAACATTGTAGTACTACAAAAGCTATACTAGTATAAGGCCTAATTAGTAATTATAATAGTAGTAGCACTTACTAAAATCTAATATAATAATTACTATAAACTAGTTAATATTAATAAAGGAGATATAGTATATTTATAATTATATAAGGGATATAAATTACCTAGTAAACTAAAGAAGAAATAGTCCTTATAAAGAGTAAGGCTATATTAGGTATTAGAAAAAGTAAATCCTTTAGTATATTAATTAAATTTCCCTCTAAATTCATGTGTATATCTAGTGGTATTAGTAGCGTAAATTTAGAAGCTAGCATAAGGAAAAGACCTATTTAAAAGAGAAAAGGTAGCTTCTTTACTAATTATGTTTAATAATTTGTAAGAAGCAAATTATTAGGAAATTAAGAGAATTTATAGCTATTAGATTAAGATTTTTAAGCGGACTAAAATGTTAAGAATTAAATTCCTTATTAGATAGAAGGGTTACACTACTAAAAATAACTAGTGGATTATAGAAGATAAAATAAGGATTAATATAGCTAAGATAGTAAAGGATTATCTTAAGAAGAACCTGATTAATTAGGTAAAGGAATATGCAAAGTGTGAGAACAAAGGGATAGCTAGGCAAGAGGTATAGGGGCACTTATATATTAACTAAAGCTTGCTAGGTCTAAGTGTGTTATGCGTGCGAGTCACTAGCTTATAGCTAGCGGCTTGCCAGTGTCACGTGAACCTAGCCCTAGGGCGTGGTGTGCTTACCTAGTGTGCGCTAGCGCATAGGTATTATAAGTAAGGCCTTATAATTACCCCCCCACTTTTAGCTAGGCTCCTAAACAGCTTTTAGTAAGTAGTATCTAGCTATTTGCTAAGTAGTAGTAATATTAAAACAATAATAAATAATACTTAGCACTTAAGTATAAGTTTACCTATAACTCCTTATTATATTACTAACTTTTCCCTTCCTTATCTATAGTAACTTTTCCTAAATACTATTATATTATTTATTACTATAATTTTACCCTTACTACTTCCTATGTTTTTGCTATAGAATTAGATAAGGAGAGCGTTATTGCTATCCCTAATATCTATTTAAAGGGGTGTAATTATATGTATTATTTACGCATAGGTTACGTAAACTTTAAGAAGAATTCTCTAGCTAAGCCTAACATCCCTTAGATTAACTATTAATTCCCTAGCGTATAAAGTATTATTATTAAAGGGAAGAATTCAAAACATTATATCTAATATATTAAATATAGTAATACTTATAAGACTATAAGTATATTACTTTCTTTGCATTTTCAGTCCCTAATTACCTATATCTCTCTAGGTAATGCTAACTATATAAGGGGATTTCCTTAATCTTCTTACTATCCTTAATTAGGTAAAAACTTTAATAAATACCCTAAGTAATTAAGTCCCTAATAATCCTAATAATTATATATTTTCAGAAGCAACTTACCACTGTTTTAGCACCTATTATCTAAACCTTATTTTAGGGTTTAATTATACTAATATAGCTTATTATATTTCCTTTAGTTTAACTAGGGCTACTAAGGTCTATTAGGTACATCTCACCGTGTGTTCTCCAGACCTTCGCTTACTCTCTAGGTAGGCCGCTTTAGCTATATATAATTAGTATATTATTTCGTGCTAGTAACTTTTAGTTACTATATTTCCTACCCCTATCCTAGGGATAGTAAGTTATTACTTCTCCTTTACTATATATTTACTAACTTTTTATAACTAAATTACACTATATATTATAATTCCTAGAAGGCAAAAATAACTTTATAGCTATAATATTATAACCTAGGATTTATGCCCTAGGGGGTAGTAAAACACTAGTTTTTCTAGGTAATAAAGGTAGTGGTTTAGGAAGATAAGAGCAAGGGCACTAAGTACCTCCTTTATAATAGTATTGTTTTAATACATAAGGGGGTAACTATAGAAGGGTTTCCCTTAAAACTCCCCTCCTTATAGGGATCTTTTCTTTTATTATTTAGCAAATAGTCTAATAAGGTTTTTAATTAGAGTGTAATAGTAGCTAATAAGGCTAGGCCTTTTTTATAATTACCTTATCCCTTATTACCTATAACTTACTTATATCTTACTATGCTTTCTTCTTATTTTAATTTAATAGAAAGCCTAAATTACATATTAAGCGCCTTCTATATCTTTTACTACTACTTATTAATTATATTTACTTAGCTAACCCTTTTACTTTACTAGGTATTTATTACCTTTATAAGTCTTTCTATAATCCTTAACTTCTTTAACTTTAAATTTATTATCTTTATCTTTAAGGTCTAGTATTAGCATTTCTTTATCTATAGTGTCTTCCTAGTAATTCTATAGCTCTAATAAGCTAATATAGAATATATTATATAGTTAACTATATTTATTAGGTAGTGCTAGTTAGTACGCTTATTTGCCTATAGTATTAAGTATCTAAAATAGCCTAATAAATCTTAGGTTTAGCTTCTATTTTGCGTCCTTAAGTTTAATATTCTTTACTAATAGTAGTACTAGGTCTCCTCTTTTTAAGGTTAATAGCTAGTGTTATTAGTTATAGTACTTTACCTATACTTTAGTGGCTCTTACTTAGTTATATACTAGTTTCTCCCTAACCTTATATAGCTTCTAGATATATATATAAGCTTCTAGGACCTCCCCTTCCTTACTCTTATCCTTAAAAGCTAGATAAAACTTAGGTAAATAGCCTATAAGAGTGTAGTTAGGGAAGTAACTTATTATCCTATTAATAGCATTATTATATATAAATTAAGCTATTAGAAGTAGCTTTAGCTATAGCTATTAGTTTTCTTTAATAAAGCATTATAGGTAATATTTAAGCACTTAGTTTATTCTCTTTATTTGCCTATTAATTTAGGGGTAAAATACTATTAAAAGCCTTTGCTTTATATATAATAGGTAATATATATCTAACTAGAATTAGCTTATAAACACTAATCCTCTATTAAATATAATACCCTCTAGTAGCCTAAATTAAAGCTTAATTTCCTTGTAAAATAACTCTACTAATTTAGCTATGTTAATTATAGTCTCTATAGTAAGGAAAATAAAGTACTTAGTAAATTAGTCTATAATTACTAGGATTACGTTAGTTTCTTAGTTACCTAGCTATACTAGTAGTAATCCTATAATAAAATCTATTAAGATCTCTGCCTATAGTTACCTTAGTATTAGTAGTAATTTAAGGCTTCTATATAGGTAGTGCCTTCTAGCTACTACACGCTAGCATACTCTATAGCTAGACATATAGTCTAAAATAGCTTTACTTATTACTAGCTACTAATAGTAATGTTTTAGTAGCTTAAGAGTGTATTTAGTCCTAAAGTAACCTACTAGCAAATTATTATAGTATAGCTATAGAAGCTTCTATTATAAGATAGGCTCCTATAAAATAACTACCTAGTCTTTATATATTAGGAGACCCCTTACGCTATATAACTATAGACTAGCTTTTCCCCTCCCTTTTACTTAGGAGTTAACCTTACCTCTGTGTTTTTATAAATCTAGATCTTAGTCTTATGCTTTCTATAGTAGTTACACTAATGGTTTATTTGCTACGGATTAGTAAGAATTTAGTAATATAATAGCCCCCTAAATCTCTTATACTACACTAATATCTTAGACACACGCTACCTTCTCCTTAAAATTACCCTTATTTAGCTAACCTATTACTAGATTCACGGTGGCTAACTAGCCTTTTACCTAGGCTACTATTAACTTAGTAAGCTCTAAGACTAGCACTACACTATAACTTCTTTAATATATTAGTACTTCTTCTTTTACTATATAGGTAGCTACTATTTTCCTTTAAAGCTTTAGTAAAAGCGCCCTATTTAATATAGGTTTGCCCTTATAATTAGACCTTCTTAATAGTATATCTATAGGGTTACTTTTCCCTAGTTTATGCTTAATTATAAAATAGAAAAGGCAAAGGAATATACACTATTATGCCTGCCTTCTATTTAGCTTCTACTACCTTATAAAGGTCTATAAGTTATAGTAGTCTAATAAGACCTCTATAGGTATCTCCATGCCTTTAATATAGTGTTACTAGTATTTAAATAACTTTACTATAGCAAGTAACTCTTAGTTAGCTATACTATAGTTATATTTAGCATCTATAAACTTCCTTAACTAAAAGGCTACTAAATACTAATAGCCCTTATTATCCTACTAAGATAGGATTCCTACTATTATAAAAATCAAGGCATTTATCTTAATACGCACTACTTAACTTAGGTTATAATATTAGAGTAAAGGCACTTACTAAAAGGCATCTTTTAGCTAGTTAAACACTAGCTATTCCTTTTCCTTAAATATAAACCTCCTAGTCTAGATACTATTTTAACTACCCTTTATTAACACATAAAGAGGTATTATAATCCTAGAGTATTTGTAAATAAACTATTAGTAAAAGTTATAAAATCTAAGAAATAACTATATATCCTTAAAACTTATTAGCTCCTTCTATTCTCTAATTATATTAACCTAGCAAGTATCTATTAATATCCTATTAATAAAGAGAATAAACCCTAGGAATTTTACTAATTCCTTATAGAAAAAGCACTTAGAGGGTTTTATATATAACTCCGCTAACCTTATGCGTTCTAGGACTTACTTAATGTATTTAGTATACTTCTCTTTTATCTTAAAGAAAATTAAGATATTATCTAAATATACTACATAAATAGTATTAACTAGCCTATAAAGCGCCTTATAGATATAGCTTTAAAAAGTAGCTAGGGCATTAGTTAACCTAAAAGGCATTATAAGGTACTTATAGTGCTTGTAATGTATATAAAAAGCTATCTTCTACTTATTACCCTCTTTAATATAAATTTAGTAGTATATATCCTTAATATTAATCTTTAAAAAGAAACAGGCCCCTTAGTACTAATTAAGAATCTCTAAAATCAGGGGGAGAGCGTAGTAATTCTTCTATATTACCTTATTAAGTCCTTAATAGTTTACATATAGCTAAAGCGTCCTATCCTTCTTTAGTATAAATAGGATAGGTATACTTACTAGGCTCTTTAAGGGTCTTATCTAGCCTTTCCTTAGGTTATTATTAATATATTCCTAGAGCTCTTTAAGTTTACTTTAGGAAAGAGGGTAAATTAGTCTATATAGGGGTGTGGCTCCTAGTATAAGATTAATTATATAGTTAGTTAACTTCTTAGATAGGAGACTCCTTACCTTATCTAATACAAATATATCTTTAAACTTATATAGCTTCTTAGGGATATCTTTAATAGTTCTATATACTTTTGCCTTCTCTTTATCTCTAAGAGAGATAAACTTATTTTCTATTATACCTATAATAGCATATATAATTATCTTATCGCGTATTATCTTTATAAACTTATAGGGAGTTAGTAGTAAAAAGGTTACCTTTCTTTTCTTAAATCACTATTCTTATAAGTGTAAGCAAAGGTATATACGTTCTTCTATAAGTATATATATCCTAATTAATACAGGGCTTTCCTCTACTCTTAGGTCCTTATTAATAGCTATATATAGTAGTTTAAGGTCCTTCTTTTTACCCCTTAAGTCTTAGATCATAATAGGCACCTTATAGATACTATATTAGGGAACTATAAGAGACCCTACTACCTTTAGAATAAGCGCTATAGCCTTAGCCTAATTAAGCTTATAAGTCTGTGTAAACTAGGCGCTAATAATGTTAATCTTAGCGTAACTATTAAGATCTGCTACTATTTTAATGTCTTTTTACCTATAAATAGTAACTAGTATATAAAATTAGCATCCTACTAGTACCCTAGTGTTTAAGGCAGAGGTAAGGGTATTTACTTCTACCTCTAGGAGTTTCCCTAACCTTCTTACTAGTCTTTCCTTAGCTTATTATAATTATAGAAAAGATGCTCTATACTACTACAATTATAGTATTATTTTCTTCCTTATAGCTTATTATTATTTAGGTAGGTAGCTAGGGTCTTTTCTTTATTCTTATCCTTATCTTTTTAGTCCCTATTTAGCTAATAGCCTTGTGGAGAGTTATATCTTTAATATTAAGGGGCCTTATATAAGCCCTTCTCTTCTAAATTACTTAGCTTTTACTTATTCTTTAATATTACCTCCTAAAACTATTAGGTAAGTTATATAACCTCTTCTTATATTAACCTAGTAATATCTATATATAAGTTAATATAGTCTTATAAGTTAGGAAGTAATTTCACAAAGAACATAAAAGTATAGGTCTTTTTTAGGGCTTATTCTAGGTATTTCTCTAGTAAATCTAAGTAAATACTAAACTTAATAGGACTCTAGCTCTCTTTTTACTTTATGTTTTCTAGCTATATAGCTATTTATATATTATAGCTTGTGGAGTCCTTAAGTAGCGTAAGGGTCTAGTCCTAGAACTTATCCTAGTTATCCTTAGGGTAATCCTAACTATTAGCTAGTTATTCTTTAATATATTAGTCCTATCTAGCCTAATAGTTTATATATATATAATTAAGTGTAAAGAGAATCTTTTAGTTATCTTAGTAATATTTCTTCTTTGCCCCCTTAAAGGCATAGTTAAGGTTATTAAGCTATATCTTATACTTTTATAGATTTATAAGGTATTAGAGTTTTATAATATTTTAAACCTTAATTTCTTAGCTACTAAGGCTTAAGGAGAAACTAGCCTTTTAGCCCCTTTTTACTAGTCCTCCTTCTCTATAAGATTATATTAAGTTAGTAAGCTCCTATTCTTACTCCTATAATTCCTTAAGTTACTTAAGCTAGGTAATTTGCTCTCTAACCACCGCCTCTTTTACCCCTATAGCAAAGGGTATAGCTTTAGATAGGGTTATAAAACATAGCATATCCCTAGATATAGTGTTATTATTATTTAGCTAATCCTAAGTAATACATAGTATTATTCTAGTAAATTAGGTTATTCTCCCCCCTATATTACTCTTAGGTAGTTAGTAAGAGAAGCTTTAGAATTATAAGAATAAAGGAATAGCTAGGTAAGAGGTATAGGGGCACTTATATATTAACTAAAGCTTGCTAGGTCTAAGTATGTTATATATACAAGTCACTAGCTTATAGCTAGCGGCTTGCTAGTGTTACGTAGACCTAGCCCTAGGGCGTGGTGTGCCCGCCTAGTGTGCGCTAGCGCACGGGTGTTGTGAGTGGGGCCTTACACAAAGAAAGGCCTTAATCCCCCTACTAAATAATAATATTAAAAGGAAAGGCATAATAATAAGGGGGCGAATTTAATAAGTTAGTATAGAATTAACATACCCTCCTATATATATTAGTTATTACGCTAGCTAAGGGTAATTCCCTACACCTATACCTTATAATATCCTATAATACCTTTATATACTTAGCGTAGCTAAATCTAGTGTATATGTATATAAATTTATTAAACTCTTATACTTACTATAACCTTATAATATTTCTTAATACCTATGTAATTATATTTATTTAACTTTTATATTTCCTATACCTTATATTAACCCCTAATCCCTGCGTAAACTTAGTGTAGTTAGTTTTAGTATTTATATAGTTATATTTATTTAACCCTTATATTTTCTATACCTTATAATAACCCTAATACCTATATAAACCTAGTGTAGTTAGATTTAGCACACGCGTATATAGTCTCCTATAGCTCTTTATTACTATATAGCTAACTTAGCTAAATTTAGTAATATAAGGAGAATAAAGTTTTACTAGCTATTAGAGGTAAAGAGGTATTACCTAGAGAAAATAAAAAGTATAATAAATATAAGTGGTTTTATATAAGATATAGAAACACTTTTTCTAAGATTAAATATAAAGTTTATATAGTTAATTATAATTTATATTACTACCTAAGTGTAAACCTAGAATTTATTTTATTTAATAATAAGTTAGATATATATAACTAAATAATTTACAAGTAAATATAAGTAGTATATTTATATATTTAGTGCCTAGTATTAAGATATTAAAACTAACTAGTTAAATAAATTATATACGTGAATTTGGTATAATACTTAGTTAATACTAATAAAGAAAAGGTAGTATATAAGTAATAGGTAAATAACCTTTTACGTAAATTAGGTATAGTAGTTATTTTTAAGGGATAGAAACTACTATACTATGCGCTACAGTTAGTACTAGGTTTTTACTAATTCTAAGAATTTATAAATTTACTAAAGTAAATTATAAATTTACACTAATAATAGTATTTAGTAACCTTAAGGATAGTATAAGATAAATTAAATAAGCTATTATAATTAGCTATAGGGGGCGCTAAAAATATTAAAGCTATTATTACTACTATTAAGAAGGTAGCTAAAATAAAGCTAGTATTATAAAACACAAATAAAAAAGGTAATAGTAGTGGAGATTACGTAAATATAGTGCTAGATTTAGAGGTAGAAAGATAGGAATGTAATTAGGTAATATAATAATTAATATAAGATAATTATAACTAGCTTTAAAGATAAGCCTAGTAAGGTTTAGGCAAAGTAGCTTAAAAGAATAATAAATCTAGTTATATTATAGAAGAAAAGAACATTAGTAAAGAGAAAGTTAAACACTAGGATAGTAATAAAAGTAGTAATAATGCATAAAGAATTAATCTTACTTAATTAGGTAATAATAATGCTAAATTTAAGACTAGCCCTAATAATAATAAAGAATCTAAACCTAAAACTAGCCCTAATAATAATAAAGAATCCGAACCTAAAATAGGCCCTAGTAGTAATAGAGAATCTAACTTTATAAGGTTTAAAGAAGAGGAAGGGGATGCTAAAACTAAATTTAAAGATAAAATTAATAATATACCTGCTAAATATCTTATTAGGCTATTATAGGTGTAGGAGTAAATTAGAAAACTTAATTTTTAATTACTATTTACTAGATTTAGAAAACTAGGATTTAGATTAAAGAGTTACTTACTAATACTAAAGATTAGATTAGTAGCGCGTAAAAGGGTAATAAAGGAGTTTAATATAAACTATAAAGAAAGAAGTATTAAATTAATTAATTTTAGTAGTTTTAGGTATACTATAGTAAGCTATAAGGTAAATATATAGGATATTTATTATATAATATAGGCATATACTTATAAATTTACCTTAAATAGTACTACTATAGTAGCTAATAGTTTAGAAGTAAATTTAAGGGATGCTTACTTTATATTATAGTAAAATATAGTAATTTAAATCTTTGCTTTCTTTAATAAATAATAGGCTACTTTAAGCATATAGTAATAGGTAGCGTAATAAGCTAGGAAACTAGCGTATTAAGTAATAGTAAATCTAATAGAGTGTGAAGTAACTAGATAAGTAAAAAATTAGGTAAAAACAGTAGTAATAGCTTATTATAATAGTATAATAGTTAAACATAGCTACTAATACACTACCTATAATAGTATAGTGTTGCTACTACTATAAGCTAACTTACTAGCTTTAAGATTTATAAATAAATACAAAGGTATAAATAGCATAATTATAGGAGGGCTTACTAGTATTAGAAGGATAAATTTACTTTATATTATAATAAGGAAAACACTAGTAATAATTAAATTAGCTAAACTCTAATAGGATAAAGAAAGGAATAAGGAGCATAAAATAAGTAAATTTAATAATTTAATTAATTAGACTAATAAGATAGAAATTAAATTTAATAAGGTAAAAAGCCTTATAAAAGATATAAATAAATATGCTAATAAATATAAGACTAAGGTAATAAAGCTAATAGAAGTAGTAAAGGATAGGGTAAAGTTAGTGTAGAAAAAATTTCTATAAGTCTTAGAGATACTTAAGGATTAAAAGAAATAAATTTAGAGCTTAGAATTAGGTAAAGTGCTAAAGGAAGTTAATAACTAGATTAATAATTTAAAGCGTAATATAATTAATAGAAAAGAATATAAGAAGAAGATAGCAGAATTAGTAGCTATAGTAATAGAACTATGTAAAAGAATTAATCTCTAAGTAATATCTATTAATAAACTTTTACTTAAGTAAAAGAAGCTTAAGGAAAATATAAAAATAGTAAAATTAGCTACTATAAAAGCAACTCTAGTAGCATTAAGTCTAGCGGAATATAAATAGACTAAATTAGCTAATATATAATTATAAAAGGACACTCTAATACTAGAAATACTATATAGAAAGTTATAAACACTAGGAATAACTAATAAGAAAACTAAATTAGTAAATAAGTAAGGGTAAGATAATACTCTAATACTAGAAACGCTAAGTAAAAAGCTAAGACTAGTAGAAAAGTTAAGACTAAAGCTAAAAGTAACTTAAGTAACTTTATATTTAGTAACACTATGTATATAAGTTAATAAGCTAGTGGATAAAGAAGCAACTATAGGAGATAAATTTGCTAGACTATTAGATTAATTTAGTAAAGATTTAAGGTAAAAAGTTTTGGTTTTTACAAATTTGCTAAACTAATAGATTAACTTAGTAAATATAGGTGTAAAGAAGAAGCGTTTTTATTTTAATAATATAAAGTAATTAAATATAATTATAAAAGGCAAAATAAATATTAAGGCAAAGGAATTTAGTAAGTAAAGGAAGGAAAGAATAATTTAGTAACATAAAATCAGGACTTATTATTTAATATAATAATTTAAATTAACACTATTAAAGGATTATAGTAGTTACGAATTTAGCTATAGACATATAGAACTTGCTTTCTTTTCTTTTATTTTAACTTTAATAGCTAGGGAATAATTATCTAATTTAGTATAGAGGTTAAATTAGGTTATGTTTTAGCTAGTTATAACTAGGATAGTTGTCTTTTAAGGCATGCCTAGCACTTATTATATAGTAGGATACGCTTAGCTATAAGTAATAGTAATAGGGATAGATTTAGCCCTTTAGATAGAGAAATTAACTTACTTCTTATATTATAACTTACACCTAATAGTAGCTTTTATAAGTGAACTTAGTATGACTTACGACCTATTAAATCTGTTGGCCCCTCTAACGGATTCGACCTAACAACGTGCAGAGCTAGCACGTAACAATAAAGTGCTAGTATATAAAGGTAACACCTATGAGAATTTATAGGCATACCTAGCGGATTTAAACGTGTTATTCTAGTTAGATCTAAGAACCTTTTATAATAATAAAACTAAGGTAGTGTATACTAGTAGCTACCTAGCTAATAATACAAAGTAATAATAAATATATTATATAATAGTAAATAGGTTAGTTAACTACTTAGCTTATTCTTAGGATAAATTTATATCCTAGTTAAACTTAGGAGTAATAAATAAAGATATAAGGTACTTAGAAGCTACTAGGACATTACTAAATCTAAGGTAAAAGGATAATTAGTCTTTTTAGTCCTTCTTAAGACTTTAGACTAAAGTAAAAGCTAAATTACCTAACTAAATCCCTACGTGCTTAAGGATAGTGATTTTTTGTTACGACTAGATTAGGAAGATATAAACAGAGTAAAGGCTAAGGTTCTTAGTTATAGCTAGAGAGCTATTACTTAGGGGTAGGTATATAAAGGTCTTAAACTCTAACCTCTTATATACCTTATAGGTAGTCCTTATCTAAATACCCTACTATATATATATAGCTATCTAATAGCTACTTAGTTATTTACATAACCTAAGGCTTATTTAAGGGTTCTATTATATAACTATTCTATCCCTAACTCCTTAGCCTCTATACTCCTAATATACTACCCCTAATATATAATTATTCTTAATTAAAAAGGAGCTACTTAGCTAATATAAGTATGCTATATATAGCTTATAATAGCGTTTAATATTACTAGCTATTTTATAAGTATATAGCTATTATATTTACTTAGGATAATAAAATAAAAGTTATAGGGTTCTAGGTAATTCTCTCCTTTACCCTCTAGCTTTAAATAGCTATACACTTATTACTTTATTACTTCTAATATATATATCTTTACCTAATAATTTATTAATACTAAGTAAGCGGACTACTTATATTAGATTTTATAATTAGGTTAAATAGATAGGGTGCTATATACTATTTAAAATAAATAAGCTTTTATCTAATATTAGGGATATTATGTTATTCTTACTAGGAGTTTATAGCTAGCATATGTATTTACTAGTAGTAGCTATAACTATAAATATTATAATTTCTAGATTAGCTATATATAAGATATAGATTACTTAGGGGTCTAGGGCTAATATAAAAGAGGCTTACTTTTCCTTACTTCTATATATTCTTTTTCTTTATATTCTCCTTTAATATTATAAGTTACCCTTACCTATAACCTAGTAGCTTTATAGCTACTATTATAGTAATTACTAATGTCTTATAGTATTATTTTATTATTTATATTTAATCTTACTTAAATGCTTAATCCCTTTTAAATACCTAAATATTAGTTACTTTGCCTTTTACTACTATATTCCTATAGTATATTATTACTAACTTACTAATAGTAAATTATATTTAAGCACTATAGTACTCCTATTTTATTAGATTCTTCTAATAGCTAAGAAAATACCTTAGATATTTTCTTAGAAATCTTCTAAGAAGTAAATAGCTTTAAAAATTTTAATATAAGTATAGTATTTCTAACCCCTAGTATATACCTTACTAACTTATAGCTAGTAATACTAGTAATATAAAAATTCCTTATATATACTATATATAGTAGGTAGTAATATAGGCTATTACTCTTAAAGATAGTAATAGTATTATTTTATAGTATATTACTAAAGGTAAATTTACTTTAACTAAGTATACTAACTTCTTAAGTATAACTTTACTATTACCTTACTATATACTATTACTAACTTATATAAGTAACTTAATAAAATATACTTATTATATATAAAATAATAAAGACTACTTAGGGGTATATCTTCCTTTTCTTTATTACTTATACTTATACTAATATATTACTAGTACTTTACTTACTTTATAAAATTATACTAAGTGCTCTTTAAGTGTATTAATAGTTATATTTTCTTTAATAATAATCCTTACTTTCTTAATAATATATATATATATTTATTTTTATAACTTAAGTTATTACTAATATACTACTAGTGCTTAATATATATAAAATATAAACTTTATAATATATTTTTATTTATAAAGAATACTAATAAGTATAGCTAGGCTAGATAAGTAAGGCTAACTATAAAGGTTATATAAGAGGCTAATACTAATAAGAGAATTACTATATTACTACTAAGTAATACTATTAATCTAGAAGTCTAGATTAATATTTTTAATAGCTTATGCTTTATTATATAAAACTTTCCCTTAGTAAGTTTTTTAATATTCTTACTTATAGCCTTACTAACTTACTAATAGCTTACTATATATATACTTATACTTCTTACTTATATTAAGCTATTAGACTTTCTAGGTAAGCTTTATATATATATATATAAGGAAGGGGATTTCTTTAATAATAAGGATAAATCCCTTACCTAAGGCCTTACTACTAATCTAGCGCCTAGGAATAAAAATAATAATACTAGGGGCTAGGGCCTAATATAAATATAGGGTAAATAGTGCTAGGTAGCTATAAGGTAAGTTATCTAAGAAATTATCTAGTTTTTTTTTATATATTACTATTACTATTTAGTCTTTACTAAATATACCTTTATATTTATAAACTAGCTACTTAGTTACTACTTATAATTATTAATAATATTTATTATAATAAAATCTTTTCTTTTAACCTATAAATTCTTTAAAGTATTATAGCCCTTCTATTTAACTAGGTATTTCTAATATCTCTTATTATAATAATATAAAATAATTCTTTTAACCTTAAACTTCTATTTATTATTTATAATATTATCTTATAGTAAGAATATGTCTTTTACGCTAGTTAGGTCCCTTATAAATAGTTTAAGGTTAGTAATATTAAAAATATTATATAATTAAGTACTAGGTAATAGCTTTAATTAGTATACTAATCTATAGGTTTTAATTACCTTTTTAACTTTATAAGAGCCTAGGTACTTTATACTTAGCTTCTTACTAGGTTACTATAAGTTAATATTCTTTATAAATAATAAAATATAGTTACTTACTCTAAACTTTATTAGAGTTTATTTCTTATTATAGTGCTTTATATACTAGGTTTATAAGTTACTTAGAAGCTACTTAATTACTATATATTTATCTCTTAGTATAATTACTTAAGTCTTTACCTAGTTATTTACTACTAGAATATCTATAATTACTTACTATAAGCCTCTAGGGTTATAACCTTATAGTACCTTTACTAGGGTATAGCTATAAGTTAAGTAAATGCTTATATTATATATAAACTATACTATTAATAAGTTATTTACCTAGTTAGTCTAATTAAAGTAAGCAAAAGCTCTTAAATAATACTTTAAAACTTAGTTTAAATATTTTATTTACCTATTTATTTATAGGTAAAATATAATACTTAGTTACTACTTAGTAGTAATAAGGTAGTAAAAAGTTATTTAAAACCTACTAGTAAATATTAAACTATAGTTTATAATAATACCTTCTAGGGTACTATAGTCCTTAAAAACATATTCTAGAAATATAATAGCTAACCTATTACTAGTTAGCTATGTTAATATAGGGATATAAATACTATATTTTATAAAATAGTCTATAATAACTAAGATTATATTATAAGTCTAATTTATATCTCTTATAGGTAGTAGCCTTATAATAAAATCTATTAATAATTCTTAAAAAGGCTAATTAGGTACTAGTAGTATTACTAGCTTACTATAAGGTTTATAGTGCCTTAGCTTTAAAGTCTAATAGCTTATATAAGTTTATATATATAACTTAGTGTCTTTCTTTATTAATAGCTAGTAATACTAGTTTATAATATAATAAAGAGTCTTACTAACTCCCTAGTAGCTTACTACTAAGTTATTATAGGTAAGTAGTAAAATTTCCTTTCTTATACTAGCTAAAATAAAAACTTAATTCTTAAATATTAATAGCTTAGAGGGCCTAATAAACTATATTTATAATACTTCTAGGTTACTACTCTTAAGTAGCTTCCTATAACCTATAGTAAAGTTATTACCTTACTATACTTTAAATAATATAACCTAAATTAAAGTCTCTAATTTTATATATATAAAATAAGTATTATATATAAACTTAGAAGAGGTTTACTAGACTACTTATATTCTTACTATAATATTACTATAAGTAGCTAGCTTATAGTATACCTATAGACTTATAGATAAATTATAAATAAGTAATATTTTAAAGGGGTGCTTATATTACTTACTAGCTACTAACCTAGCTAGACTCCTAACCTATAGGCTTACTAGACTTATAGAAATATTAATAAATATAAATAAAGTATAACTTTACTACTTAGAATTAATAAACTTAGTTTACATACTACTACTAGGCTTTGCTAGACTATTAGGTTCCTTAATAATATAATTAAGTTATAACTTCTTAAAACCCTAAAGGCTAGTAAGGCTATTATAGTATTTTATAATAATATATTAGCTATGCTAAGTAATATAATACTAAAACCTATAATAATATTATTATTTATATAGTATTCCTATTACTTAGTATTATTAAATTTAAATAAGAAGTTAAGTAGCTATAAGGTTAATACCTTTACCTTATACTTCTTACTAATATAATTTACTTTTCTTAATAAGGTATTTATAAGGTTTAACTTACTTATATAATATTTAATTCTAAAATTAAATAAATAAAGCTTATCTAATACTATTACTTACTTACTAGTTAGCTTTAGCTTTATAGCTAAGTACTTATAATTTAAATAGTCTATAATAACTATAATTTAATAAGAAGAATATATAAGGTAATATCTTTAGGCTTAAAATACCTCTTAGATTACTAATAACTTAGTATTAGGTATTAAGTAATAAAGTTTAATATTAGTTAACTTCCTTAAAAATACACTACTAGGTGCTAGCTACCTAGCACTAATATTATAAGTATAGCTCTAATTATATAACTAGATATATTATTTTTATTTTTAGTAAGTAAAGTAAGTTAAAATACACTAAAATTAGTACCTCTTAAAACTTCTTTTAAAGTTCTTTAAATACTACTAGTTTACTAGGTTTTAGCTTAAACTTCACTAGCTAAATACCTTTTAAATAGTCTATTAGTAAGACTATTACCTTACTATATTATTTTATAAAGTATTAGTAAAAACCTATAAACTTAAGGAATAATTAAATATTAAATATACTATAAGGTATTAGCTAGGTTATAATAGCTTTAACTTATAATAGTTTTATCTTAATACCCTTTTTAAATATAATAAAACCTAGGAATTTTACTTACTTAATAGAAAATTAGCACTTTTTAAGGTTAATATAAAGGTTTATATCTTAAAGTTACTTTAGCATACTTTTAATATACTTTATATATCTTATAGGGTTACTACTATATATTAGGATATTATTAAGGTAAATAATATAGAATTTATTTATAAGTCCCTTAAGGGTATTATTAATATATTTCTAAAAAGTAGCTAGCGTATTTACTAATTTAAATAGTATTATAAAATATTTAAAGTAGCTATAGTAGTATTAAAAAGCTATCTTTTACTTATTACCCTTATAAATATATAGCTAGTAGTATGCTTCTTAAAGATTTAGTAATATAAAAACTTTTACGCTTACTAATTAGTTAAGGATTTTAGAGATTAATAATAAAGGGGCCTTATTTTTAACTATAATCCTATTAAGGCCCCTATAATTCACATAAAGCCTTAATTTCCCTAATTTTTTTAGAATAAATAAAATTAAGGCTTTAGCTAGACTAGTTAATCTTCTAATCTACCCTTTTTCTTATATACTTACTAGGTATTCCCTAAGCACTTCTAGCTCTTTTTAGCTAGGTTATATATAAGTCCCTAGGGTAGTTATTTCCCCTTTTCTAATTTAATTATATAAGTATAGCTACCTAATTCTAGGAGCTTACTAGCTAGATTTTTTAAAAATATATTTATAAATTTTATATACTTTTCTAGGATTTACTATTAGGTTATATTACTATCTATCTCTTATATAGTTACTACTACTTTCTTATAGTATATTACCTAGAGTGCTATTATACTTCTTAGTTTTTTCTTTTTTAAGAAATAAGTATATTTTACTACTATTACTATAGCTATACTATAACCTTAGTTATTACTTACTATATTATTTACTAATAAGTCTTTATTAGTCTCCTTTTCTTTTTCCTTAGGCTTAATTATCCTAATCTTTAGTAATACTAGTAATAGTATAATAAATAACTATTTTACTACCTTATATAGTTATTACTTCCCTATAGTAAATATAATATAATTCTTAGTTATTAGAAACCTCTAAAAATTTTACTTTTAATTTATTACTATAGGTTTATACTCTAAGGTCTAATCTATACCTAGGAGTATTCTCTCTCCTATATTAGTAATATAGTAGCTAATTTAGTAAACCTTTATATAGCTTATACTATCTTTTACCTTAATTAGCTTATATAAGATTCCTTTATATAGGATTTTATTCTTACTTATACTTTCTAGTGTTATCTTTATTTTTCTATGTTTTTCTAATCCTATTTTAATAATAATTTAGGGTAGATTATTAAATACTCTATGCCTATATTAAGTAGTGCTAGTATAGCTAACTAGTAGTTATCTTACTATAAGAATACTTATATTCTTATTCTCTTATCTATAGGTTTCTTTATAATAAGACTATTATCCTAGGCTTATACTAACCTAATTAAAATCTTATTAGGGTCTAAGGTCTTATTACTACTATTCTTATACTTCTTAGTTATATACTTACTACTTTTATAAATTAAATAATTTACTACTTTATATTTATTTACACTATATCTAGGATTACTATATTTATAGTATTTAAATAGTCTTTAACCTATACTTAGTTACTATAAGTTTTACTATAAGTTATTTATAAGGGAGCTAAAGTATTATCTTTTTTCTTACTTTCTTTATTATTATAGTTTTTATTATAATTATTTAATATAAATATTATTATAACTTTAGCCTTTTTACCTTATCCCTATAAGTAGCTCTAAGATATTAGGAACTCCTAGCTAACTATATACTTCCTTATAGTATTATTTAGGCTATTTAGGAAAATTACTATCCTTAAGTATATAGGGATTTAGTTAGGTAATTTAGCTTTTACTTTAGTTTAAAGTCTTAAGAAGGACTAGAAAAACTAGTTATTATTTTACCTTAGATTTAGTAGTATCCTAGTAGCTTCTAAGTACCTTATATTCTTATCTATTACCCCTAAGTTTAACTAGGATATAAATTTATCCTAAGAATAAGCTAAGTAGTTAACTAACCTATTTACTATTATATAATATATCTATTATTACTTTATATTATCCACTAGGTAGCTACTAGTATATATTACCTTAGTTTTATTATTACAAAAGGTTCTTAGATTTAACTAGAATAATATATTTAAATTCGCTAGGTATACCTATAGATTCTTATAGGTATTACCTTTATACGCTAGCACTTTATACTATATCTTTATAAAGCTTTATAAGTATATACTTACTATAAAGTTAAGGTTAGGTAGGAAAGTTAGGAATAAGGGATTAATTAGTATAAGTATCTAAGAGGTAATTATAAGTTCTTTACTTAATTTAGCTAATTATAGGTTTACCTTAATTTCTTTAAGCTATACTTTTATATTTATAATATCTTACCTTATATAAGTATATTATAGCTAGGCATATGTAACCTTATAGCAACGCTTTAGCTTATCTAGGTTATTATTATTCCTAGATTTAGTATTACTATATTAATTAGGGTTAGGTAGAATTTATTAAATCCTTTTATTATTAGGCCTTAAAGTTAGGGTATATAGGTTACTTCCTAGGTACTATAGGTTTATATCTCCCTTACTAGGTAATATAAGTATATTTTAAGTAAATATTCTATAGCTTCTTTATATTTAAACCTAGCTAATAGTTTATTTACCTTAAAGGGTTTAAGAGTTTAACTTATTATAACTAGATTAGGAAGATATAAATAAAGTAAAGGCTAAGGTTCTTAGTTATAGCTAGAGAGCTACTACTTAAGGGTAGGTATATAAAGGTCTTAAACTCTAACCTCCTATATACCTTATAGGTAGTCCTTATTTAAATACCTTACTATATACACATAGCTATTTAATAGCTACTTAGTTATTCGTATAACCTAAGGCTTATCTAAGGGTTTCATTATGTGACCATTCTGTCCCTAACTCCCTAGCCTCCGTGCTCCTGACATTTTTCTAAATAGCCTAAATAATGCAATAAGGAAGTATATAGTTAGCTAGGAGTTCCTAATATCTTAAAGCTACCTATAAGGATAAGGTAAAAAGGCTAAAGTTATAATAATATTTATATTAAATAGTTATAATAGAAACTATAATAATAAAGAAGGTAAAAGAAAGAGATAATACTTTAGCTCCCTTATAAATAACTTATAGTAAAGCTTATAGTAACTAAGCATAGGTTAAAGACTATTTAAGTGCTATAAATATAGTAGTCCTAGATATAGTGTCAATAGATATAAAGTAGTGGATTATTTAATTTATAAAAGTAATAAGTATATAATAAAGAAGCATAAGTATTGGTTACACCAAGGTGCCTGCGTAGGTAGGATAATTCCGTAATATTGAAGTCGATGATAGATAGATAAATAGCTAGGAAAGAGAGAGAAGAAAGGGAAGGTCTAGATAATAGAAAAGTAAGTGGAACCTGTAAGTAAGGTAGAAGAGGGGGTAGCGAATTAATGCAGCTAATCACATTACGTGTATTACACTAGACCTACTATTAGTCTAGTCTTTAGCTATGATTAAGCTAATAAAGATCCGAAGGATTTAACACTAGTAGTCTCTCTTTTTATCTATAGCTAAAGAAGCCTAAAAACGCAATAAAAATTAAATTAAAGGAAAGTATATATAAGTAAATCCCTTAATAGAAATCCGCTACTTTAATTAGCTATTGTGGTATTAGTTAATTAAATTAATCCGTTAGTTCTTATTAAGGCTTTTATTCCCTAATATTATAGGTCTCTTTACCTATCCTTTAATATAAATCATTAATTCATTTAAATTAATTAGAGAGAAAAGGGATAAATTTAGTAATGCCTTTATTATTATATTCGCTAGATTATTATTTCTATTAATTTACCTTACCTTATAGATCTTATGCCTTTTATATAATTAATAAAGGGCTATAATATTAATTATTAGTCTTTTCTCTTTTATTATTCCTAGCTTTATAAGGCATTTATATAATAAAAAGGAGTTAGTATAAAGAATTGTAGGAATTCAAGGTATCTTTAATTAGTCTATAATCTAATAGAGAGTTATGGAAATTGCATAGGTAATATCTACGCCTTAAACCATGCTATATAATTTAGAGGCAAGCATACTATATGTAACTTACTTGCTTTTTATTAAGCTATATGTAATAATATTACCTTTTATAATAAAGGTATTATTATCTTGTATTATCTTGTTACTAATTACGATAATATATTTAATCTATAAGCTTAAATCCTTATTATTAGTAAGTAATTTATTTATAAATATAAAAAGCTTTACTTCCTTAAGGGTTAAAGGTATATATTGTAGTCCTTACTGCTAATTCTTAATTTGCTATTTAAGGCGTTTATTAAGGCGTGTGATATTATTAGTAAAGGGTTCTTAGTATTAAGCTATAATTAATAAATTATAGGAAGCTTCTAGTTAGCATATAGTTATAATATAGCTTCCTTAGGCTTGTTATTCTATGTAATCTTGCTTTGCTATTAGAGATTAAGGATTAACTTCCTTAATCTTCTAACTTTAGCCCTTTTAGGTTAAAATTAATAAGTTATTAGCGTTCTAGGTTAAGATGTAGCTATTAAAAATAAGGGGATTCCTAGTGGTTAATTACTGCTTTTCCTTAGTAGTAAACTTAGCTCTCTAGAGCTCTTTCTTTTCTTTTTAGAAGAAGTTATTATTACTTAGGCCTAACGTATTATTAGTTTGCATTCCTATAATGCTAAAGAGGTTCTTATTATTTAGCGCTATAATTAATAAGTAAGGATTATAGGTTAAAGTTATTATATTAAGGTTATCTCTATAATAATAGAAGTATATTACCTACTAGTAGGTTCTAGCCTTTATAATCCTATAAAGAGGTTTAATTAATTTAATTATAGTTCCTTCTAGAAAGAGGTATGTAATTTATTTTAGTAATTTTATAATAATTAGTCTTATTAGCATTATATGCGATTAAGTGTATGCTTGTGTGATATTATAAATCTAAAGGTAAATGCCTCTTCTTCTTAATAATAAAGTAATAGCTATGATAAGTTATTGGCTTGCTTGTTGTATTGTTAGTAATTGCGTTAAGATAAATTCCTTTCCCTTATTATTATAGCCTTGTATAATAAGGCAAGATTTCTCGTATAGTAAGGCTATTCCCTTGCCTTTAATCTCTTTAACTATACGAGAATTAAAGATTCTGTAGCCTCTATGCTTTGCTAGGTTATATTTAATGAATTTAAAGACATTATAAGCTTGTAGGGTATTAATCTTAGCTTAATTAGACTACTTAAAGGGTTTTCCTAGGGTTATAATCTTCCCTTCTTAGTAAAGTTAAAGAGTAAGGTTTTAATTAGCTTTTTCCTTTACTATAAGAAACACTATACTTAGTATCTCTCTAGCTATAACCTCTTAAATAAAGGCCTTATCTTAGTCTTTATTAATAAGCATGTAAAGTTTAATTAAGCTAATATTCTTTTTAGGATTATAAGTTTTACCTCTCCTTACTTTTATTCCTTTAGGGTAAGGTAATAAGTCTTTAACTTACTAGCTTCCCTTAGGTTACCTAGGTATTATAGGCCTTTTTTATTAGCTTTTCTATACTTATAAATTAGACTATAAGGGCTTTTCTTAGCCTTCCTTACTTTCTCTTTAGTAATGCTTATAGTTTTTTTCTTTTTCTATTACTAATTCTTTTTTAGTAATAGTAGTTAGTAGTATTATTATAGCCTCTTCTATATCTTAAGGCTTTATCTCCTATTACTCTAGCCTCTTTATAATATATAAGTCTTTATAGTAGGGTTTTATTACTATAGAGTGGAATTTCGCTAGGCTATAGGGTATATTAACTATATAAGTCTCCTTATTAGTAGTAATTAGCTTATAAGGGCTATACTAGCTACCTTTCTCTCTTTATATATATATATTAGCCTATAGAGGTAGCTAATATATAGGTGCTATATTAGGACTATTCTAGGCTCTAAGGGTATTATAAACTTACTATAAAGCTATATAGTAGCGAATCTTATTAGTAGCTTTCTAAATTACTTTAGTGTATTAAATAATAAAGATACTTAGTAGTAACTTATTTATTATTTATAGGTAAGCTCTAAAGACTAGTAAGGTTAGTATAATTCCTTTAGGGCCTATAGAATTATTAATAGCCTTAATAGCTATTTAGAGGCGCTATTCTAGTGTTAGTTTTACGCTAATTAAGTTAGTAATAATATTATAAGCCTAGTGTAAGGGTCTGTAATATTTTTTAACCTTTCTAATACTATTATAAGCTTTAATTAGTATCTTATTAGTCTTAATTAATATTAATTAAGCGTAATATTTGAATTTAGTAGAAGCGAAGTTATTACTAGTATTGTGAACTATTTATTCTAGAGATCCTAGATAGGTATTAATCTAGCACTCTTAGATAGTGTCCTAGATATCTTAAGCCTTTTGCTTTTTTAGATTAAGGAATTAGGCTACTTAGAATAAGGTTACTAAATTAATAATGTAAAGCACTAGTTAACTATTAATTTGTATAATATTAATAATAATCTTATAGTTAAATTCGTAGTTATCTTTAATTATGAATTTAAATTAACTAGGGGCCTTGCTATATATTTAGTAATAGTGGTAGACTTTGGTTAATTTCTTAATTACCTAGTGTTTAACTTTATAACTAGCTTATTAAAGAACCTTTATAAGTTATTAAATAAAAGGGTAACTAAGCTAATAATATAATTAATAGATATCTCTCTTTAAGAGATAGAAAGTAACTATTTCTTTTGCCTCTAGTAACTACTAAGGATAACCCTATTATTATACTATAGGTATAGTCTTATTACCTTAAATAAGTATATTTACGAGGTTATTAATCTTAACTTATATCTTATCTATATTAGTGATTAAGAAAAGGAAGGGAGTAGCTATATTAAGGATATAGAATTTAAGCTCTCTAAGTTCTATAGGTACATAGATAATGCCTTTTATAACTACTAATCTAGTATTAAATATAATAATTTAAGGTTTATAAGGGATTACCTTTAATAAAGGTATTAATCTTAGTAAAGCTTTTACTTATACCTCTCTTACACTTAATTTTCTTATAGCGCTAGTATTAGGTATAATACCTCTAAAGACTTCTTTAGAATAGCGTTCTTTAGAGATATAGTAAAATAAGCCTTTATTACACTCTTATAGTTTATAAAGCTCTTACTTAAGGAATACATATTAAAAGGCTTAATTATTTAGGGTTATAAGAATATTAATATTAGTAGTATTATAGTTAGTCTATTATCTAGAGTAGAAGAATTATATAATGCTTAGATATACTATTAATAGTAGCTTCTTTACTTTATTATTATTATTATCTTAGGCCTTTATATAGGCTATAAGATATAGTTCCTAATTCTAACTAAAGTTATTATTAGGTTTATTATTATCTTACCCTTTATAGGAGGCAAGGAATGCCTAAAATCTCTTCTCTATAGGGGCTATGTAATATATTTTACTAGCTTACTAGTAGTTCTTCTCTTTCTAATATTCTTTAGTAAAGTAATTAGAGAACTAGTAGCTACTCTTACTGCATATAAAGCAGCGCTTAAGGCTTAGCCTAAGGCTTTTTTTATAATAGCTTTCTTTACTATAGGATTATTATTTATACTAATAATTAGTAAATATAGCCTCTAGAGGGTCTCCTTATTAGTACTAAAGGTATTAAGAGGTTTTCTTACTTAATTTTATAATAGTAATTACCTTATAAAGGTCTCTAGCAAGACTTTTAAAGCCTAGGGAGTGTATGTATTTAACTATCTAATATTTAAGCACACTAGCTATAGTATTTAATACTTACTTATAAAGCTTAGTATTTACTATATTAGAAGGGTATAGCCTTTTGTGAATTTTCTTAAGGTTTAATAATATAATCTTAAGGCACTTAAGCTTGCTTTTATTAGGGTTCTTATTAATTATATTCTTTAATATTATACTACTTTATTTATAGTAATAGAATTATTAGTTACTTTCTATTTTAAAGTATTAGTAAATATAAGTAATTATCTCTTTATAGAAGTAGTTATTCCTAAAGAGGTAATTAAGGTAATACTATTTAGTATTACCTATTAATATAATAGGAAAGGCCTTCTAATAATGTATTTAAGGGAGGTTAATTTTATTATACTTATTCTTAAAGAGCGTAATCTTTAGTATTAGGAAGTTATATAGCTTCCTACTATAGTAATTACTATTTTTATATATCTTTATAAGCTCTAAGATTTTCTTTATAATCTAATCTTTAGAGGGGAATTACTATAAAGGTATAATTTATTATAAATAATAGTCTATAGGTTATTATAAATAATAATTATTAGGATAAAGTAATTAATTTAATTAGGATTATTATAAGGGCTCTTAGGGAGGTTTAGGGAATTATTAGGGTTAAGGAAAGTGAATTTCTAGAGTAAGTAATTAGGTTTAGGGCTAAGGCTTTAGGGGTTTAAAAGATTATAATTTTTCCTATAACTAAAGAGGTATTAAGGTTTAGTAAAGTATCTCTTTAAGGGATACTAGGATTAAATATCCTAGGCTTTATTTAATAAGAACGCTATAATCTTATAAGGAATTGCGTAGCTCTCTAATAATATTCTTATTTACTCTTTTAAAGGTGTCTTTAGACTAGCCTTTAAAGTCTTCTTAAAATAACTCCTAGAGGTTATTATCTCTTTAGCCTTAATGCTTACTAAGGTTAATAAACCTTATAATCTAGTTATTAAGTTTAGGTTATATAGTAGTCTCTAGGTCTAGTTTAATAAGCTCTTTCTAGTCTTTTATAAGGTTATTTATAAGCTATTATAAATATGCTAGTAGTTTACTCTCTTATAGTTTTTTAAGAGAAATTATTTAAGCCTTACTATTACTAGTAGTAGCCTTTTCTCTTATAAAAGGTCTAGATTCTAATTCTGCTATCTTATAATATCTAGGCTATAAAAGAAGGTCTAAGGTGTAATTCTTTTGCTACTAATTAAGCTTATATATTTGCTTATTACTAGGGTTTTCTTTTGTACTTTAGGAGCGTTATTGCTCTAATAAAGCTAGAAAATCGCGAAAACATAGAAAATTATAAAGATAGGAAAAACAGTGGAAAAAGTAGCAAAAGTAATAATAAGAACAAATTAAATTAGGGTTTAATAAAGTAATAGAGGTGCTAAAAGTAACTAGAATAACTAGAAAAGCACTAGTAAAATAACACAAAAGTAATAGAATTACTACTTTCTATTTTATATAAAAAGAGAGGAGATAATCTCTCTTACTAATAAGCATAAGGTAAATAACACTAAGAGTAAAGGGGGTAAGAAATAAGTAGTAGATGCTTATAAAGGGGGATTAAAGGTCTATTAGAAGAAGGTAATATATTAAGAGAAGTTATAGGTGATTTAGCTAGCTTAGCTAAGGTTATTTAACATTAGGTTTAAAATAAATGCCTTATAGTAATAGATTCGGTTAGTTAGTTAGTTTTCTTATAATAGATAATAAAATTAATAATTAATAATAATATCCTAGATAAATATAATAAAGTTATATCCTATAAGCCTAAGGGTTAATAAATCAATTCCTTAGAAGCCTAATAAGCCTATAACTAGGATTCTAGTCTCTTCCTTTAGCATACTTATATAGTTATGCCTCTTTACTATAATAACTATTAATCTAGCGTAATAAGGGGTAGTGGCTGTGGTGTTTACAAAAATATCTTTTCTTATAATACCTAACTTATCTATAGTTATAAAGTTAACTACTAATTAGTGTTAGTTATACTAAGGTGCCTACGTAGGTAGGATAATTATAATATTAAAGTTAATAATAGATAGATAGATAGCTAGGAAAGAGAGAGAAGAGAGGGAAGGTCTAGATAATAGAAAAGTGGGTAAAACCTGTAAGTAAGGCGGAAGAGGGGGTGGCGAATTAATGTAGCTAATCACATTACATGCATTGTGCCGGACCTACTATTAGTCCGGTCTTTAGCTACGATTAAGCTAATGAAGATCCGAAGGATCTAACAATAAGAATAGTAGTAATAAAACCTTAGACCCTAATAAGATTCTAATTAGATTAGTATAAGCCTAGGATAATAGTCTTACTATAAAGAAACCTATAGATAAGAGAATAAGAATATAGGTGTCCTTACGGTAAGATAACCACTAGTTAGCTATACTAGCACTATTTAATATAGGCATAGAGTATTTAATAATTTACCTTAAATTATTATTAAAATAGAATTAGAAAAAAAAAAAAATTAGAGATAATACTAGAAAGCATAAGTAAGAATAAAATCCTATATAAAGGAATTTTATATAAGCTAATTAAGGTAAAAGATAGCATAGGCTATATAAAGGTTTACTAGATTAGCTACTATGTTACTAATATAGGAGAGGGGATGCTCCTAGGTATAAATTAGACCCTAGAGTATAAACCTATAGTAATAAATTAAAAGTAGAATTTTTAAAGATTCTTAATAACTAAGGACTATATTACACTTACTATAAGGAAGTAATAACTATATAGGGTAGTAAAATAGTTATCTATTATACTATTACTAGTATTACTAAAGATTAAGATAATTAAGCCTAGGGAAAAAGAAAGGAGACTAATAAAGACTTATTAGTAAATAATATAGTAAGTAATAACTAAGGTTATAGTGTAGCTATAGTAATAGTAGTAAAATATACTTATTTCCTAAAAAAGAAAAAACTAAGAAGTATAATAGTGCTTTAGGTAGTATATTATAAGGAGGTAGTAGTAATTATATAAGAAATAAATAGTAATATAACCTAATATTAAATCCTAGAAAAGTACATGAAATTTATAAATATATTTTTAAAAGATCTAGCTAGTAAGCTCCTAGAATTAAGTAACTATACTTATATAATTAAATTAGAAAAGGGGAAATAACTACCCTAGGGACTTATATATAACCTAGCTAGAAAAGAGCTAGAAGTACTTAGGGAGTACCTAGTAAGTGTATAAGAAAAAGGGTAGATTAAAAGATTAACTAGTCTAGCTAAAGCCTTAATTTTATTTATTCTAAAAAATTAAGGAAATTAAGGCTTTATATAGATTATAAGGGCCTTAATAGGATTATAGTTAAAAACAAGGCCTCTTTACTATTAATCTTTAAAATCCTTAACTAATTAGTAAGCATAAAGGTTTTTATATTACTAGATTTTTAAAAAGCAAACTACTAGCTATATATTTGTAAGGGTAATAAGTAAAAGATAGCTTTCTAATACTACTATAGCTACTTTAAATATCTTATAATGCTATTTAGATTAGTAAACACACTAGCTACTTTTTAGGAATATATTAATAATGCCCTTAAGGGACTTATAAATAAATTCTATATTATTTACCTTAATAATATCCTAATATATAGTAGTAACCCTATAAGATATATAAAGTATGTTAAAAGTATGCTAAAGTGACTTTAAGACGTAAACCTTTATATTAACCTTAAAAAGTACTAATTTTCTATTAAGTAAGTAAAATTCCTAGGTTTTATTATATTTAAAAAGGGTATTAAGATAGAACTATTATAAGTTAAAGCTATTATAACATAGCTAATACCCTATAGTATATTTAATATTTAATTATTCCTTAGGTTTATAGGGTTTTACTAATACTTTATAAAATAATATAGTAAGGTAGTAGTCTTACTAATAAACTATTTAAAAGGTGTTTAGCTAGTAAAGTTTAAGCTAAAACTTAGTAAACTAGTAGTATTTAAAGAACTTTAAAAGAAGTTTTAAGAGGCGCTAATTTTAGTATATTTTAACTTACTTTACTTACTAAGAGTAAAGATAAATATATTTAGTTATATAATTAAAGCTATACTTATAATATTAGTGCTAGGTAGCTAGCACCTAGTAGTGTATTTTTAAGGAAGTTAACTAATATTAAACTTTATTACTTAATACCTAATACTAAGTTATTAGTAATCTAAGAGGTATTTTAAGCCTAGAGATATTACCTTATATATTTTTCTTATTAAATTATAGTTATTATAAACTATTTAAATTATAAGTACCTAGTTATAAAGCTAAAGCTAACTAGTAAGTAAGTAATAGTATTAGATAAGCTTTATTTATTTAATTTTAGGATTAAATATTATATAAGTAAGTTAAACCTTATAAATACCTTATTAAGAAAAGTAAATTATATTAGTAAGAAGCGTAGGGTAGAGGTATTAACCTTATAGCTACCTAACTTCTTATCTAAATTTAATAATACTAAGTAATAGGAATACTATATAAAAAAATAATACTATTATAGGTTTTAGTATTATATTACTTAGTATAGCTAATGTTTTATTATAAAGACACTATAATAGCCTTACTAGCCTCTAGGGTTTTAAGAAGTTATAACTTAATTATATTATTAAGGAACTTAATAGTCTAGTAAAGCCTAGTAGTAATATGTAAACTAGGTCTATTAATTCTAAGTAGTAAAGTTATACCTTATCTATATTTATTAATATTTCTATAAGTCTAGTAAGCCTATAGGTTAGAAGTCTAGCTAGGTTAGTAGCTAGTAAGTAGTATAAGTACCCCTTTAAAATATTACTTATTTATAATTTATCTATAAGTTTATAGGTATACTATAAGCTAGCTACTTATAGTAGTATTATAGTAAGAATATAAGTAATCTAGTAAATCTCTTCTAAGTTTATATATAATACTTATTTTATATATATAGAATTAGAGGCTTTAATTTAGGTTATATTATTTTAAGTATAGTAAGGTAATAACTTTATTATAAGTTATAGGAAGCTACTTAAGAGTAATAACCTAGAAGCGTTATAAATATAGTTTATTAGGCCCTCTAAGCTATTAATATTTAAGAATTAAGTTTTTATTTTAGCTAGTATAAGAAAGGAAATTTTACTACTTACTTATAATAACTTAGTAGTAAGCTACTAGGGAGTTAGTAAGACTCTTTATTATATTATAAATTAGTATTACTAGCTATTAATAAAGAAAGACACTAAGTTATATATATAAACTTATATAAGCTATTAGACTTTAAAGCTAAGGCACTATAAACCTTTTAGTAAGCTAGTAGCGCTACTAGTGCCTAATTAGCCTTTTTAAGAATTATTAATAGATTTTATTATAAGGCTACTACCTATAAGAGATATAAATTAGACTTATAATATAATCTTAGTTATTATAGACTATTTTATAAAATATAGTATTTATATTCTTATTTTAATATAACTAACTAGTAATAGGTTAGCTACTATATTTCTAAAATATATTTTTAGGGATTATAGTACCCTAAAAGGTATTATTATAAACTATAGTTTAATATTTACTAGTAGGTTTTAAATAACTTTTTACTACCTTATTATTACTAAGTAGTAACTAAGTACTATATTTTACTTATAAATAAATAGGTAAATAAAATATTTAAACTAAGTTTTAAAGTATTATTTAAGAGCTTTTACTTACTTTAATTAGACTAACTAGGCAAATAACTTATTAATAGTATAGTTTATATATAATATAAGCACTTACTTAACTTATAGCTATACCTTAGTAAAGGCACTATAAGGTTATAACCCTAGAGGCTTATAGTAAGTAGTTATAAATATTCTAGTAATAAATAACTAGGTAAAGACTTAAGTAATTATACTAAAAGATAAATATATAGTAATTAAGTAGCTTCTAAGTAACTTATAAACTTAGTATATAAAGTATTATAATAAGAAGTAAACTTTAATAAAGTTTAGAGTAAGTAACTATATTTTATTATTTATAAAGAATATTAACCTATAGTAACCTAGTAAGAAGCTAAGTATAAAGTACTTAGGCTCTTATAAAGTTAAAAAAGTAATTAAAACTTATAGATTAGTATACTAATTAAAGCTACTACTTAGTATATAACTATATAATATTTTTAATATTACTAACCTTAAACTATTTATAAGGGACCTAACTAGCGTAAAAATATATTCTTACTATAAGATTATATTATAAATAATAAATAGGAGTTTAAGGTTAAAAGAATTATCTTATATTATTATAATAGGAGATATTATAAATACCTAGTTAAATAAAAGGGCTATAATACTTTAAAGAATTTATAGGTTAAGAGAAAAGATTTTATTATAATAAATATTATTAATAATTATAAGTAATAACTAAGTAGCTAGTTTATAAATATAAAGGTATATTTAGTAAATATTAAATAGTAATAGTAATATATAAAAAAAAACTAAATAATTTCTTAGATATTTTACCTTATAGCTACCTAGCACTATTTATCCTATATTTATATTAGGCCCTAGCCCCTTAGTATTATTATTTTTATTCCTAGGTACTAGGTTAGTAGTAAGGCCTTAGGTAAAGGATTTATTCTTATTATTAGAGAAATCCCCTCCTTATATATATATATATAAAGCTTACTTAAAAAGTCTAAAGGCTTAATATAAGTAAGAAGTATAAGTATATATATAGTAAGCTATTAGTAAGTTAGTAAGTCTATAAGTAAGAAAATTAAGAAACTTACTAAGGGAAGGTTTTATATAATAAAGTATAAGTTATTAGAGATATTAATCTAGACTTCTAGATTAATAGTATTACTTAGTAGTAATATAGTAATTCTCTTATTAGTATTAGCCTCTTATATAACCTTTATAGTTAGCTTTACTTATTTAGCCTAGCTATATTTATTAGTATTCTTTATAAATAAAAGTATATTATAAAGTTTATATTTTATATATATTATATATATATTAAGCACTAGTAATATATTAGTAATAACCTAAGTTATAAAGATAAATATATATATATATTATTAAGAAAGTAAGGATTATTATTAAAGATAATATAACTATTAATATACTTAAAGAGTGCTTAGTATAATTTTATAAAGTAAGTAAAGTATTAGTAATATATTAGTATAAGTATAAGTAATAAAAAAAGGGAAAATATACCCCTAAGTAATCTTTATTATTTTATATATAATAAGTATATTTTATTAAGTTACTTATATAAATTAGTAGTAATATATAGTAAGGTAGTAATAAAGTTATACTTAAGGAGTTAGTATACTTAGTTAAAGTAAATTTCCTTTTAGTAATATACTATAAAATAATACTATTACTATCTTTAAGGGTAATAGCCTATATTATTACTTACTATATATAGTATATATAAGGGATTTTTATACTACTAGTGCTACTAGCTATAAGTTAGTAAGGTATATACTAAGGGATAGAGATATTATACTTATATTAAAATTTTTAAAGCTATTTACTTCTTAGGAGATTTTTAAGGAGATAACTAAGAGGTTTTCTTAGTTATTAAAGAATTTAATAAAGTAGGAGTACTATAGTGCTTAGATATAATTTACTATTAATAAGTTAGTAGTAATATACTATAGGAATATAAGTATAAAAGGTAAAGTAACTAATATTCTAGTGTTTAAAAGGGATTAAGTGTTTAAGTAAAATTAAATATAAATAATAAAATAATACTATAGGGTATTAGTAATTACTATAATAGTAGCTATAAAGCTACTAAGTTATAGGTAAAGGTAACTTATAATATTAAGGGAGAATATAAAAGAAAAGAATATATAAAAGTAAGGAAAAGTAAGCCTTTTTTATATTAGCCTTAGACCTCTAAGTAATTTATATACTATATATAGCTAATCTAGAAATTATAATATTTATAGTTATAGCTACTACTAGTAAATATATATACTAGCTATAAACTCCTAGTAAGAATAATATAATATTCCTAATATTAAATAAAAGCTTATTTATTTTAAATAGTATATATTACCTTATTTATTTAACTTAATTATAAAATTTAATATAAGTAGTTTACTTACTTAGTGTTAATAACTTATTAAGTAAAGGTATATATATTAGAAGTAATAAAGTAGTAAGTATATAGCTATTTAAAGCTAGAGAGTAAAGGAGGGAATTACCTAAAACCTTATAACTTTTATCTTATTATCCTATATAAATATAATAGCTATATACTTATAAAATAACTAGTAATATTAAATACTATTATAAGTTATATATAGTATACTTATAGTAGCTAAGTAACTCCTTTTTAATTAAGGATAATTATATATTAGGGGGGTAGTATATTAGAAGTATAAAGGCTAGGGAGTTAGGGATAGAATAGTTATATAATAAAACCCTTAGGTAAGCCTTAGGTTATATAAATAACTAAGTAGCTATTAGATAGCTATATGTATATAGTAGGGTATTTAAATAAGAATTACTTATAAGGTATATAAGAGATTAGAGTTTAAGACCTTTATATACTTACCCCTAAGTAGTAGCTCTCTAGCTACAACCAAGAACCTTAGCCTTCACTCTGTTTATATCTCCCTAATCCAGTCGTGACAGCAGGGCAGCTACTATTAGCAATGAGTGGCTATTATAAGTGAAGCTATTAGGGATGCTATAGGGGTTAAAAGATACTAAGTAGTCCTAGTAAAAGACACGTAATCTAAAGTATCTTTTGCCCCACCTAGTAATCTATTATTAGCCTGTTGCCCCTAGTCATGTACCTCGTGTAAAATCATTTAGGGGTTAGACTGTAGACTATCCTATTATAGACTATCCTATTATAGACTATCCTATTGTAGACTGTCCTATTGTAGACCGTCCGATTAATGGAAAATCTCATTGCACTGACACTTGATGAACATGATTATTGAAAAGGGTTCGCATTCTACATTGCACATGCTCATGTCGTCAACAACACCAATTGATAGTGTATTCGCTACATATGCTGCAGCTATTTTTCCCGACCGGAAAGACATCTTGTAAAAAGGCTCCATTGACATGTCAGTACCAATTGAGACTTCTATTCCTCATCCGTCATCAGATGCAAAATCGCCCGTGCAGCCGAATCTCCTCCTTAGTCATTCCGAGCCTATTGTTCTCAAACATAGCCCTCTCAATGTACGGCAGCCTGTCAACAGCCTCACTCCATTCCTTTGTCCTTGGCCAATTGTCAAAATCGATCTTCGCGTTTTTCGCCACCCTGGGGTTAGCCAAGGGTTGAAACGCAAAATCGGCCAGGGTCGGGCGGTCCGCCAAGGCGACCCATTTCTGGCCGGGCTCGCTCAGTCTCTTCTCCAAGATGTCATATTCCCTTTTTATCGCATCTTCAATCACTCGAAGGGAAGGAGAAAGCTGGGGATCATTGCGCAACTTCAGCCACCATTCTCCCGTCGCACCCAAGCCGGCAGTGTACGCAATGAGCCAATTCATGACTTGTACTCTCTCAATTGCGGTCTTGCCGATGTACAGGCCATCCTTGTCGTACTTGTCACAGAGATATATCAGCATGGAAGTGCTTTCGAAGATGTTCAATCGCCGCTGCTCCCCATTGCCTGCCTCGAAGATCTCCACATCCTCCATTGCTGGAAGCTGCTTGTAGGGATTGATCTCATGGTACCACTGCTCGTCTGGCGGAGATTTAATCAGGTGAACCGAGAAAGGAATATTTAGGGCCTCAAGAATCATGAGAGGCTTCAGGCTATTGGCAGTCGGGGCCGGAATAGCTTCTTCGAGTCAGCATGTCTTGACGTAGCTTTGGGGCCGGAAGCTCCATCTCCATACCTTTCCGCACGTAAAGAACTAACTTGTTTCGAGGGACATCGGGGTGTCTGGAGTAGTCTTCCTGTGAACCCATTGTGAGCTCTCACTCAAAGAACCTGTGCGCAATACGATTATTCTTGGTGGTCATGTGGTATTGGAATGCCTGTCGCGATTCTCAGCTTAGACATGCACAGCAACGCTCGGTAGAACGCGTTTTAAAGCTAGGCAACCATCAAACGTTCCTTCGATTTCGCATCATGAGTTCCCCCATCAAAGCGACGAATAGTGGCCTTAAAGTTTCGCCTACAACTATATCGAGCACGTACAGCGCGGCGTTTCCGGCGACTTCGGGTTTTCTACTTGCTGGTAGACCCCGAATCAGGGACGGTAATGGGCAAATAATGGCCGATCGGAGACCGACCCGGCGGTCCAAACGAGAGAAGTTTCATCAAACCAGGCATTGCCGCACGTCCCACGCTTCTGGTGCATGAAAGAGGCTTAGTCGCCCATTGACAGTTCTCCGAGCATCCAGAAAAATCACACAAATCACTGCGCCAGGAAAATAGTCCCATATTCAAAAAATCGGATAGCCTTGCAAAACATTAATGCAAACAATCTTGTTCTACTATATGCTATGGTCCGGTGGTTTGATAAAATTGATCCTGAGGGCTGTCACTAGTATAGGTGAGGTAACAAGTACAGTCTAATGTTCTGCTCGACCCCAACGAAGTTGAAGACGCCTATTCCGCTTGGGGTTGGTTCGTCTTTGGCTTCTTCAATGATCGCCACTGAATACCAATCGCCCCGAGCAATGTTCCTGCACACAGCCCAGTGACAATGAAGAAAACTACACCAATCACGTGGGCGTAGACTGGTATAACTTTCGGCAGCTGATCCGCATTGAAGAGATTCTTGAAGTCGGTCAGGCCTCCCTCAATTATTTTGTGAGTATCAAACCCCGGCAAGGCATCCGCAACCCCAGCAGCAAGTCTGTTCAGAAACACGTTCTGTGAGACAGCAACGAAAATTGCGCCGCCCAGCATCTGCATCATGTTGATGAAAGCGACGCCGAAAGGCACATCCCTCTCAGCCAACACATGCTGCGCGCATACAATCGGTTGCTGAAGACCGAAACCTATGCCAAAGCCGAGTAGTGCTTGATAGCCAATCCATTTCGGCTGAGGCGTGTCCACGTCGAAAGTTGAGATGAGTCCCGCTCCAACGGTCGCAAGAATAGTGCAAAGCAGCATTGAAGGATTGTAGTACCCAGTGATGTTCGTGATCATGCCGGAGAGAATCGACATGACCAAGAAGCCCAAGATCAGCGGCATGACCATGATACCTGATGAAAGCGCCGATGCATTTTTGATGGCCTGGAAGTAAATTGGCAAGTAGGTGACGGCAATGAACATGGCTCCAGAACTACAAAGCGCGAATATGGAAGCGAACCAGATGTTTCTGTTCTGGACAATTGCCGTAGGTATTGCGCGTGATTTGGGCAAGAACACTTGAAGAGCCAGGAAAAGGGCTGTAAAAACGGCAAAAACCACGAGCAGAGCAATGACGCGACCGTCACTCCATGCGTAGACGGCACCTCCCCATTGAAGTCCCAGCACGAGACAGACAAGCGCTGCGACAAGGATGAGTATCTCCGGGATCTTGGCGAAGATCAATTTGTCCTTGAAAGTCCAGTTGGCGTACTCAGAGTCAACGGGCGTGGTAACACAGAATGTCAGGATAACTGCGGTGATGACGCCAAGCGGAACGTTGATAATGAAACACCATCGCCAAGTCGCGCCATCTGCGAAAGCACCGCCGATGAACGGCCCGCACAAACTTGCGATGCCAAACATCCCAGTGGTTACGCCGAGGAGGGCTGGCCGGCGTTCCATTGGTGCCGCGTGAACCAGGACAAGAGTGCTCCCCGGGAAGATGCCAGCGGCACCGAGACCTGCGATAGCTCTGCCCACGATGAGTGTGGTTGAGTTGGGCGCAGCAGCGCAAATGACGGAGCCTAGCTCAAAGATGGCAAGGGCTATGAGGAGCACGATTTTGACAGACAAAGTGGTGTAGAGCTTGCCATACGCTATTTGGAATGAGGATGTTGTGAGAAGGTAGGCAGTGGTATACCAGCCGACGTCCTCGATTGCTTTGAACTCATTTGTGATGATGGGAACCGCCGTGGTTATGATGGTTTGATCCTGCGAATGCGTTTAGTTACTTTAATTCAAGGAGAAGCCAAAGACTTGCAGAGCTTACCAGACCGCAAAGGAATAGCGACAAGCAAAGCGAAACGACGATGATGACGAGCTTGAAACCAGAGGCATATTCTTTCTTTCGCTCGGCATTACTGTTGTCACGGTCAGCTGCGGAAGCTAACGCAGCTGTCTGACCTTTCTTCTCAACTTCGCTATTGGACATTTTGTGGGATGAGGGGTGTATTGTTGCAAATTATTACGAAGACAACATCGGAGTAGGACTAAAGATCAAGAGAAGGGAAAAGTGAAGCAAAGGAGATTCGCAGAAGGCTCCGTCGGGCCTTGCATTTTGCATCAGGCGGGCTCGGACAACTTCTCGGACACTAAACAGCAACGCAGACGGCAGAATAAATGAGCTCCTACCACGATGAAAAGTCTGAAAGCAAAGGTCCAAGTAATCTCAATCATCGCCACCAACCTGGTTGCACGCACCACGCCACAGCCCCGTTTCTGCAAAAATCCGGTCCTCATGACCACCAGCACGAGCCACGATGGCTCTGCCTGGTACTTCGGGTATGGAGCCAACATGGCTGCATCGGTCTTCATTGAGAGGCGCAAAATTCGATCACTGCGAACCGAAGCCGCTTACATCCCGTCTCACGCACTGTGCTTCAATGTACTGGGCATCTCATATGTACGTCGACCCTGGAAACGGAGGGATAAGGCCCCTTGATCAGGAAACCGCCGACCCGACAGCCGCCGACCCGACAGCCTGCGTGCATGGCGTTGCTTATGTAGACAGCAGCGAAATTTTTTTTCAATCCACCCCCTCTGCCATGGCTTCACCACTACAGTAATAACCGATAGTCCTGACTTTGTGGTTGACTGTAGAGTTCGAATGATTGCCAGGAGGTTCCCAGATGCAGAGAAGCTTGTTACTTTGGGGGGCCCTCACGGCGGCACATTGGGTCTCATTGAGAGAGTATTCGGGGGGGCCAACGCAGCGTTCGTCCCTGTTTCTTGATTGTCGCTCGACGGGCGGACTACTCTAATAATTTGGTCGTCAAAAGCACAGCAATCATTCTCAAGGATCGTGAGCTTTCTCACCGCCTCTAACATAGTCTGCGTCGTCACGAACAATCCGTAGTCTTGGAGTTTCCAGGAGTAATCTTGTTAGAAGGGTGGTAGTGGATGCAAGCAGGCAACCTTCAGCACGCTGCTGTTGCTTGCAACTACGAGTCCATCTACCGAACGAGTTCTCTCCGAAACAGAACTCTTGGGCGGACTTGCTGTACTGAATCGTGTGTGGGTATTGACTTTTGGCGCCGCGCCAGGGGCATCGATTCTGAACGACACTTGCACCCGCTGTTGGCCGGAAGTTGACTCTCCAGTCGTCGTGTCTGAAGTCATTCTGAACATCTGTTTCAGCACGACCGAGTCCTGTTCAATCTCGCCTACACGATCCAGAGCAATGGCGACGATGTTGCGGACAAAAAATCGCACCTCCAACGGTCGTTCAACCAGTAGTCGATCACAATCCCGCTCAAGACATCCAAGCAGGAGATCCAGGGCCACATCTACCAAAGCCACTGTCTCTACAAGGTCTGTAAAAGATTCGAGTGAAAGGCTACTTCAATTGCTTAATATGGTCTGAAATGGCGCTAACACATGTTGGCCATGTTCACTATCTGCAAGGATCATGCTTCTGAGCAATATTGGTCCACTAATCTGCAGAATTGCTTCAACTTTGTCTGGCAAATTTGACCAAGAGACTAGCCGAGGAAATGGAGCAGAGCAGTAGGACGCCTTGGGAGAAATTCCACTAGTCCCTGAAGCGTGTCTTCTGAAGCCGTAGCGTCTGCTTCTGGTGTGATGCTGTCGACCAGTTCATTGTGGCATCGGATCATAACATTTCCCTGCGAATTGTCGATAAGCCAGTCAAAAAGATGTCGGAGATCCGACGGTGCTGTTCTCCGCTTGAGCAAGGCATAGTTTCCGTGATGCACAACCTCTGCGACTAGACGAGCTTGCAAGGATCAGTCCACCTCTCTCAGCGAAGGAACATCATATTCCTCTGCTTCGAGATCGAATAATGGCAATTCTTCATCAGTAACAATCATGTTCTCCCATGAGTCAAGGTGGCGCATAAATCTGGTATCTCGAATGCTGATAACGTAGATTTCCTACAGCCATGAGTTAGCAAGTGTTAACGCTGCTCAGCAGACACGTTGCATACCGCAGCGAGTATACCATCTCTGTTTGCCCTTCCTATATTCTGCTGTAGCCCGCGGCTGAATTTGTCAAGCGCAATGCTTGCCCTGAAGTCATGGTTCATCCCTGCTTCGATAGAAGCCATCCTCGCTGTACGTCAATCTCGTCCTCCGCTTAGGTGCCTGCCTGTAGGAGGCCTCATCTGATGGACTGCGGTTGATAAAGATCCATGTATTGCTACGCTTTTCGTGGAAGAGTTGAAATACATTGTCATCGCAATACAGCCGATACCCTTTCTTAGTAGGTAGGCACAAACGACTAGGCGTCTCCGTCCCTTAGGGATGCGGGAAAGCGAATACACGCACTCTATCTCCAACAAGAAAGTCGTCCGATTGAACAATCTTCTGTGGTACGTACACGACCACCGTAGATCTCTCATTGGGATGGAACAGAATGCGTGCCTTGTGGGAAACCTCGATATTCCGACAAGCCGCATCCATGAATGTTGCAAGACGATTTTCGGATGACTTGTAAACTCGCTTCCAGTGCATCCCTTGATGACTGAGCTGAAAATAGTCTATATCATCCCGCTCAGCCAGCTCAGAAGAGCATAGAGCATTCAACACTAGCCTTGGATAGCGGAAAGCTGTAGGCACTTGAGCCAAGACCCACGGCTTCTCTTCCTTCAGGGCCCAAGTCGTACATGTTGAAAACAGGTAGAATGTTGGAGAAGGGGACATTCATCTTTCTACACCAAGATACACTGAGCTTGACCAGCTCGGCTTCGGACATGATGAAATCTTCCCTGGACAGGAACTCCTCCATATCGTCCAGCGAAAACCCATTATCAAGCTGATCAGAGCCAAGTTCATTCATGTTAGACACGAGACCTGCCAGCTCGTGAAGCTTATCAACTGAAGCTGCAGGGGACCTGTCGAACCTCGCAAGCTCGCTGTCATTAATCTTGTTTCCATCGACACATTGCGAGAAGAGTCGATTGAATTCTTGGCATTCTGGGCTCATCACACCTCTCAAACGTGCCCAACGAAGATAGGTGTTCTTGACACGACCTAAAGAGGCATTGGTGTATCTTGCGAAGTGCAGAATGCGATCGTCATCCGTAATGGCAGAACACTGTATCTTCTCACGAACGCCTGGATAATATGCGGCCTGTGCCACTGTAGTGGGAATGATCTCAGGGCTCCAAGTAACTTGGACTATGCTCGCATCAGCATCCTCCCGAATCGAAGGAATTACGGAGTCATTCTCATAGGTATCACCATCAAGATCGCCTCCGGACATCAGGTCTACGGCGGGGCGGTGGCTAACTAAAGGAAGCACAATACAGTCCACGAGATGAGCCAACCGTGGATGTGCGACAGCATCGAATTTCTGCAAATCTCCAGGATGAAGACATGGATTCCTAGTGGCTAGGACCTTTGTCCCTTTGAGAGCACAAGGTTGTCCGTCGTGATCCACGGTCACTTTGACAGCACATTGGCCTTCCTTGAGAACACCGCAGGCATCGCAGACGCCAAGTAGCAGCCGAGATTAAGGAATTAGTATTCGGCATTTCTGTTCCTCTGTTTTGTTGAGCATCTTGGCAAATTCAAGACGAATGAAGTTTTGGATCGTCGGTCTGACAGCATCGATGGACTCTAAAAGTACCTTCTCAGCCACTTCTGGCTTGTTAAGAAAGCTCAGGAATCTGAATGCTGCCTGTGCGACCCAGGAGGCGCTGATTATGAAGTCGAAGTGCCCTTGCTGCTTCCTGGGGAGGATTTGTCGATCGTTACCCAACACATCGAGAAGAACTATGATTTCGTCGTTGAGATAGCCGAAAGCGTATGGCTGACAGGAAATTCATTAGTGCAAGTTCTGATACCGAGTCATCCAACATTTACCTTGGGGTATTTCACAGCAGCGAAAGATGGATCTTCGCCACCGCTGAACTTCTCCATGGACTTCCGTATCCGCAGCCAAGGCCCAGTCTTCGCCATGGTAGGATCCACGGTGACAACTCCTTTTTAACCTCGATATCTGAGTTGGAATACCCATGGGGTGTATTTCCTGTCGCGAAACACGATGCGCGCGCGTCGAGCCAACTCTTGAGCAAACTTCCTGACGATGAGGCCACAAGCATCGGTGAAGATGTAATCGCCAGAAATGATATCCGAAATGCCCTCTATCAGGACAGTGGTGTTGGCTTGAGTTTGCCACGTCGGCTAGAGACAAGGACGGTATGTCAAATATCCACGACGTGTCGTCCCAGAGATCCTATTGTCGAGCAGATACTCAAAAGATCTCAGATTCTTTGCGGACATGTTCATGATTGACATTGTAGCGGGTAAGGATTCTCCCGCTGCTCGAAGCAACACCAAAGTCATGCAATGCAGCCAGCCAGCAAACCCCCGCTCGTCCACGCCAGTAACAATTAAGGCTGACGTTGTGCGAGAAAAGGACCGACCGATAAACGTCGGTAAGATCTGAGGCAACTGATATCAATGCAAAGAACTTTCCCCAAAAGATTCAACCTCTTTCAAGCTTTCTGTGAGCACAATAACACGAAAAGAAAGATGCAACCTACGTGCATATACATCGTTGGCGCCCAGAGCACGGGCTAAACGACGCTCGTTAACGCATTGGAGGCATCATCTGATGATGGGAACTTGGCCCTTGATCGACACGTCATCATCAGAGAAATCGCTCGCACTGTCTCTTCCCAGTATGACTTCAATGCGCCCGATATCAGCACAAATGCCAAGCGCTGCTCCACGATACAAACATTGATAATGAAGGCTCAGTGTTGGCACGAAGAAAACGCTTTGAAAACGGGCTCATGGTTCATATCTGACCGATCGGGTCTTGATCCTATCGTATACACAGAAAGGCATGTCGGTCCCGCCTTCGTGAATGAAATGATGCTGATGGACGAATGGAAAAAGCTTCGAAACTCATTGGTGCGGTCGCTGATTTTCGTCTGTGAGATAACAAGCGCCTGGCTAGTAGACGACGGAGTAAGACTTATGCCGACTAACAGGGAAGATTAGAAAGACTGCCATGAGCTGTTTTGCTCTTGTTTGCATGATCTCGGCTTGGACTTTCGAGTCATTCCATCTACAATGCTTAATCTTCAGGAAAGGGTAAAATACGTTGAGGAAGAGTGGAACAGAAGTATGAGAGAACAGCCGACAACTTGATAGCTCCAAGGGGGATAATGTGCCAGAAATAGTGAGCAAATTGAAAAGAGAAATACATACATTTCTGATGCAATTGGAGTGAGGCGTTTTCTAGAGAACCCCTGTCTCGGCAAGTGGAGCCAAGGTACACGAAAGCCGTCATTGGCAGATCTCGACACGTTGTTTCATCCGGTCACGATTTGTGGCGGTCGCTAGTGTCACCACTAGATGGTAAGAAACTTTCACTTAATTAGTGCGAGATATCCACAAGGATAACGCTCTCTACATGTATTACTCTTCACACGACTTGGTGCAAAGCGTCTATGCCGTCGCCGGTTGCTTTGCAAACCACGGGAAACCACACCCAGGGCACCCAGTTCTATTTTCCAAGCTAGGCTCTCAAGTATTTCCGTCATGGACATGGGTAAATTCTCCTCATCTCGCGACTTGTGGAGCACTACGTTCCAAGATTTCATGCTCGCGTGGTTTGAGGCGTACTCCTGGCGGACGGGCTCGAATGCCCGACAAGACTTGCAAATACCTGGCATGACAGAGCCATTCCTGTTCTTGCAAGGGGTCTTGCAAGAACTGATTGAAAAGTTGGGCGGAGAGTCGAACAAACTTCAGTCAGGGCGGGGCGATGCGACTTTGAACGCTGCTGTGTCGAAGTGGAGGACCAAGTTTGGGAGGGACACACCAATGTACTTCGGCCATGGCCAAGATGACGCGTATGTTGACATCAAGATGGCGCGGCAAGCTGTGCATCTGCTCAAGAGCATCGATTGGCCTTTATGTAACGTCAAAGGAGTACGAAGGTGCTGAGCAAGAAGCGCGCTGCTGGCTCAAAGGGCCAGAGGAGCTGGACGACGTCGTGAATTTCCTCGAAATGCACGTATTAGGTAAATTCAGTCTCGACATGGATTAAAATACAAGTCGCTGAACGTCCTCATGCTAACCTCAGCGTATACCGTCATGATGCGCTGACGCCCAAATGTGTCCCAAATATGTTATCAAGGTTGTACATGATCAAAACTTTAGGTTATATGTACCAAAAAAAAAGTGATAAGAATAGCACTAGCAAGGAAAAAAAAACCCCTTATGGTCATCGCGCCAAGGCGACATCACAAGGAGAGCCCCTCCGACATCTCTGCAAAGCTCATACATCACACATGCTGGAGTTCTCTCTCTTAAAGAAAAAAAGCAAACCCCAGAACAATACCAGCAGCACTAATAGCCAAAGCAGCAATCTTTGTATCACTAGAAGCACCATTTTTTTGATCCTTTTTGCCGTCTTTGCCACTGGTCCCATCATTGTTGCCTTTGGATGGTATCGGCTTGCTTGAATGCTCAGCTGTGGCGCTTGCTTGGGAGGTAAAGGAACCCGTCAAGGTTTCGCCAATAGGCGCTGGTAGCTTGACGTTTCCGTCAATTTGCCACCATCCGTCCGCAGTCGAAGTGGGACAGGGCCGAGTGGACACCTTCTTCGCATCGTAGTCTTTCTTCATGACGCCGGTCGGGTGGATGCTAGCCCACTTAGCCTTGAGGTTGTTAAAATCAGGGCTGATGGGGGTTGGGGTGCCCTTGCGGGTAAAACCATCGAAGACGTTGTCGGCCTGCTGAGTGGCGTCAACCTTGGGGCCGTATGAGATAAGTCCGTAGTTGTTTTGCTCTTGGATCCATTCGTATATTATACTGCCGCTCCAGTCACTGATCATTTCCTTGCCAAAGATGGCGTCCTGATCGTCCCATACGCGAGGGCCGGGGACATTGCAACCTGTTTCACTAAAAAAGATTGGCACCGGGAAGTCCCTGGCGAACTCTTGAAGCCTGTTGTAACTTGACTTCTCAAAATTACTGGGATCACACCAGGAATACGAGTTGAGTGCGAAAAAGTCGACAATCTCGGACGAATTTCCTCCACAAGTGAGGTAATCCTGCAGCATGGGGCGCAGTTGCACAATATCGGCAGCAGAGTAACCGATGGGAATACTGCGATAGCCCTTTCGATCACGGTAAGCTTTCAGGTCTCGAGCAGCTGCTTTGAGAAAAGGTGCAGCTGGAGAGTCCTCTTTCTTGGCAATGTTTTCATTTCCGACGAAAAAGCCCAAAACGTTGTTGTAGCTGTGGAAGGCATCCATGACCTTGGAATATCTGACATACTGTGTAGAATTCCAGGAAAGTCCAGTCTGAGAATGGTTAGATGGCGAAGTCAGAGATAGTGACATGGGGCGAGCGAGACTGGGCACTTACAGCCTCAATGTACGTGTCGAAGGTGTCCAAGTCGACCAGCAAGTAAATGCCCGCGTCATCCATGGCCTTCATACACCCGTCGTGCTTTCCATCCGCATCCACATGGTACACGCGAATGGCGTTCACTCCCAGTTCCTTCATCAGGGGAAAGTCCCGCTGGCATTGGTCGGTATCGATGAGAGGATCCTGGGGAACGAGTTGGTAGGCAACACCTGATTGGTGTCAGCAACGGGAGAAAGAAGCTATGGCATCTTTGGCCAGATCAATTACCTTTTAGGAAAAACTGCGTGCCATTTTTGTTGAAAAACTTGTTGCCGTAGGCTTCTATAGGATCAAGAGCCGCGACCGACCTGCCTAAGCCGAACAAGGCCGTTGCCAAAGTGGGCCAATGCATGTCAATACGTGTTCCTTGTGCAAATTTTTCTGACGGGCGACAAAACCAAGGCCTTGTCTTCTCTCTTGTCGTGTTTTTCCGACCGAGCCAGGCAGCGAAAGTTTAGCAAGCAAGTCTGTGGAATGACAAAGAATCTTCAGCAGCGGTCGTAAGCGACAATCAGCGATCAAGGAGTCAGTGTCGTGAAATCCTGTGGGCGTCCAAAAAGCACAAAAACGCAAATCCTAGTGACACAAGCACAACACAGTGCTGCGTCAGACTTGAAAGGAGATGAAGGTAGTTCAAACAAAGGTCAAATGGGCGGAATGAGACGTCAAGTAGCAAGTGGGCAGGGGAAGCGGAAGGATTGACGGATTGGCGAAGCCAAGCTGGGCAACAACGGCCCACGAAAGTTGGCCATGACTGTTTTGACCAGAGAGAAGGAACAGGTGAACAGCAATCGCGCGATCCATCGTCGCTACCCGGCTCAGTCTGCCGGTTCGGGAAAAACGTCACTCAGACGGCAACAAGTCCTAAGAAGTTGCAACAAGTGGGCGGAAAGCGGGGTTACAGTAAATCTCGGCTGTAACAAAGTTAATCTCGTATCCAGGGTAAAGCCTTAAGACCTAAATTAGGCAGGTAGTAAGAAAACACTATATATATAAGGCATATACTATATATATACTAAGTCCTATAGTATATTAGTATAAGAATATATTTATAAAGTAGTATATATAAGGTATATACTACTTTCTATAGTATATTAGTATAAAGGCACTTATAATATAGTATATATAATATATATATAGTAGTAAAGTAAGGGAATTATAATAACTATATTATAAAAAAATTTTATATACTAATAAAATAATAAAAAAGTAGTTTATAATAAAAATAATATAATTACTATAAATATAGAAAATATAGAAAATATATATACTATATATACTATATATAACTATACTTTTAGTAATTTATTATAAGTATTTAGCTTAAAAGAAGTAATAAACTACTAAGTAATTAAGTAAAATATAATATAGTATATACTAATTACTTATAGTATAGTATATATAATATATATATAATAGTAAAGTAAGGGAATTATTATAATTATATTACTTAATAAAGTAATATATAATAAAAAAATTATAATTAGTATAAATAAAGGGGATATATATACTATATATAATTATACTTTTAGTAATTTATTATAAGTATTTACTAGAAAAGAAGTAAATTACTAAGTAATTAAAAAAATAATATATTATATATAGTTTATATAGGCTTAGTATATACTAACTATATATAAAGTTTTCTTCTTAAAGTATAGTTTTAAAAATCTTAAACTTATATAAAAAGTCTTTTTACTAAGTTTAATAACACTTAAAATATATTATAACCTTATAATTACTATATCTTTTATATCTTTTATTATTATACTAACTTAAGTATAATTATAAGCTATCCTAACTATACTTAATATTATTTAGCACTAAGGAAGTAATACTAATAAGGTTTATACTTTATATATATATACTATATATACTTAGTATATTACTAAATACTTTATAGAATAATTCTAAAGAACTAAAGTTAATTTATAATTTTTTAATATACCTTAGGTAAGTATATTCTATAAATATAATATAATATATACTTACTTTATAAAGTTTATAATTAATACTACTAGAATTATAATTATAAAAAGTAGTAAAAGTATAATTAATATATAGTATATTATTAATTACCTTACCTTACCTAGCTACCCTAAGGCTTATATAAATAGTATTCTTTATATAATCCTAGTACTTAATTATAATATTAAGATTATAAGTAAGAATAATATAAAAAAATTATTTAAGAGTAAGTAAGTATTATAAGTTTATATATTTATTATTTATTCCTAACTTAAGCTAAGTATATACTAAATCTAATTTTATCTTACTTACTTTAGGAAGATAAATAAGACTACCTTAAAGCTACTATTAGTATATAATATATATTTAATATTTATATATTAGTTTACTAATTTACCTAGAAGCTATTTTCTAATAATATAATAAGAGGGCTAATTTTAGTGTATAACTTATATATATATAAGAATTAAGATTTGCCCTAATATTAAACTAATGCTTATTAAGTATAGTAAGTAGTAAAATAGGGAATTTAATCTAAAGCTTATTAGTAATATAAGAACTATATATACTAGCTATTTAAAAACTATAAATATTAATAATAAACTAAAGAAAAGATAAAGAGGTAAGTTATATATAGTTACTATATATATTACTTACTAATAACCTATAATAGTGCTTATACTACTTATCTCTTAATTTAGGAAGGGCTAGACTATTTACTATATTAGCTAGTTATAAATAGTAATAAGAATTAAGGGCTAATTTATTATAAAGACTAGAAAATAGCTTAGATTAGTTATTAAGATATAAGTAATTAGCTTTATATATAAGGCTTCTATATTAATTTTATATAGGAGTTCTTTATTAGGTACCCCTAAGGCCTTAATAATAAATTATATATAAAATATTAAGTTAATAAGCATTCTTTAAATATTATATATCTTAAATATATAGTAATATATAGTACTAGTCCCCCTAAGATAAGTAGTAAATAGTGCTACTCTTTTTAGGATATTTCCTAGTTAAAGTAAAAGCTATATAGTCTATATATATACTATATATATAGTAAGTATATACTAATAAAATATAGTCTTTTATTATATACACTAAGCAAACCTTAGGAGCTATAAATATAAGGTTAAATATAACTTTTTTATTCCTTTTAATATTAAAAGGTTTCCTTTTCTTATGCTTACTATATATAAAATATATACTTATATACCCTTACCTTTAAAAAGTATTTTATAGGATATTAAAGAGGCATTATCTTTAGCTATTAAATAATATTATAATCTTTTATTATTAATAACTTATATATATATAATTACTATATAATATCTAGCTTATATTTTTAACTAACTATTATATAAGGAGGTTATATTTAAGTCCTATACTTTCCTTATTCCTATAATATTATAAGGCAGATTCCTTAAGGTAAATTTATCTAGCCCTTAATTATAAGAATAAGGTATAAGGCTTAATCCTTTAATCCTAGCTTCTATAATATCTAGTAAGGTTATAGCTTATAAGTAAGTTTATACTAAGAGTATATTTAACATATACTAACTAGATATAGGTATAAAGCGTAAATAGCACTTTAATTAACTTTAAAACCTAGATAAATAATGAATTTATAAAATACATATATAAGGACTAAATAATTACTTTATTATTTTATACTTATAGAAATAAGTAAAAGCTTTTATAAAAGTATAATACCTTTAAATTAACCTCTCCTTCTAATAGATTAAGGGAATAGCTAATATTCTTATATATTCCTTATATAATAAGAAGAAGTTAAGTATATATACGCTATTCCTTTTAATATATAAAGCTAATATATCTTAGTATAAGAAATATATATATATATTATTATAACTTAGTTAATAACTAAAAGCTATAAAGAGGTATATATAAATAATAAAGTCTATATATATGCGTGTTATAACTAATTTATTATAGATTTTTTCTACTTTATTTAAGCAGTTAAGTATAATTAGTAAGTGTGCTATTAGATAGCACTATATAGAATATATAAACGCTAATATAATAAGTGTAATCTAGGCTATTACCTATAATATAAATACTAAGTAAGTAAGAGGTATATATATGTTTTATAAATACTATATATATACTAATAATAAATAAGTCTTAGAGATTACTTATATAAGTAGTATTTAAATTTTACCTAGTAAGAATATTTAGAGTATTTATTAATCTTTTATTATATTTATATTAAGCGTAATTAGTAGAAGTCTAACTAAGATACACCTAATAAGAAATTTATTATGCCTTTTCTTAATATATTATCTTAAGAGAAATATAAAGAGTATATTAAATACTTATATAATATATATCTAAACTATAAGTAATGGTTTAATACTAAGCTTACCCTTTAGATAATAGCTAGACTAGTGCTAGCTATATCTAAAGTAAAACCTAAATAAAGAATATATATAGTAAAGAACACTAATATAAAGGAAAGTAATTATTAGGAAAATTATATGTTTACTAGAATATAAGTGTCTTTTTTAGTAGTAATTCTTAAGTATAACTTTAATATTCCTTTTACTATATATATACTAATTATATCCTAGTCTTAAGAGAGTAATAGTTAAGAAATACCTTAAGGCATAAATTAGGGCTAATAAGGGTATTAATCCTACCTAGAGAGATTATTCTTATAAGAGTTATATAAGTAATATACTTATTAGGAAGGAGAAAACACACTAAAGATAAGCTCTAAGAAAGGAAGAAAATACTAGTCTTCCTTAGAATCCTTAGAACCCTTATAATTTACCTATACCTAGTAAAAATAGATTTACTATATATCCCTTAAGTACCTTACTTACTATATAATATATATAATAAAGCTTAAGCCCTTTCCTAATACTAATTCCTATTTAACTTTTACTTTTACACTAAGAATAAAAGTAACTTAAATAATATAAGCCTTATATAGAAAATAATAAGGAAGTAAATAATAAGAGTAATAGTAATATTATTTTTATTAGCTTTTACTTATATATACTAATAGTTAAGAAGGAGGAGGATAAAATAGTAAGTTTATATTAGTCTTATATTAATATTATATACTAACTTTTCTAGGCTTACTTTAACTTAACCTTAGACTTTACCTCTAATATAGGTAATAATAATACTTAATCCTATAAGCAATAATAATTAGCTATATATAGTAATAACATAGGAAGCTTAACTAATAAAGCTATATAATATATATAAAAAAAGAAAATAAAGCTTAAAAATAACTTAAGGCTTAATAAGGCTTATTAAGAGATTAGAGCCTTTATAAAGAAATATAAGAGACTAAATAAGGTATATATATAGTTATAATAGCTATAATAGTATACTAATAATATAAAGAAGCTTAAATAAATAAAAAAAAAGAAATAAGCATATAAAAGGGCTACCTTATAGTTTAACTAGTGTAATATATAGCATGCTATATACCTTACTTTACCTTCTATATTCTAGTACTCTTTTGCACCTTCTATGAAGTTAGCTTTTATAATATAAAAGCTTTCTCTTAAGATATAGAAGATAAAGTACTCTAAGCATATCCTTAGTAAATATATTAGGTATATGTTTAATATATATTATACCTCTTAGTTATTAGTAGGCTAAGAGCTATTCTTTATAGAACTCTTACTTTAACTATATATATATAAATAATTATTACCCTTATATAATAATTATAGATTTTGTTATTTCCTAGTAATATAACTAGCCTAGTAAAATAAAGAGCTATATTTAAGCTTAAATACGCTATCTTATTCCTTATTAAGCATTATGTATTAGTTATGCCCTATATATAGTGCACTTATAACTTATATAAAAAGCTTAAGTTTATTTATAAACTTCTATTATAAGGATGTCTTAAGGCCTAATTTATAAATAAATTAATAGGTATATATATGTAGTATATAATAGAGTAATATACCTAGGCTTATAAAAATATTATATATTACGCTAGCTATTAGATAATACCTAGTGGTGGATTACACTATTAGTAACGTAAGTATATGCTATATATATTATATATATATAGTGTATACTTTTTACTTATAATCTTCTCTTTAATCTTAATATTTACTTTACTAGGTAGCTATACTCTCCCCTTATAATACTAGTAAATATAGCAATAAATCTATTTATATATACTTATTAATATATATATATATTACTTATATAAGGATACTTATACTAGTATTATTTAAAAAGCTCTTACTATATATTTTCTTACTATTATTAATAATAATATTATAACTAAGAGCAGGTTAGCCTCTATATATACGTTATATATACTATAGATATACCTTATATATAGGTATTAATTTATAAAAGGGAAAGTAACTCTAAAGAAATTAGAATTAGCCTATAATAATAGCCTAATTTAGAGAGGTTTACTACTTTAAGCATAAAGTTATTAATAAAATTAGTTACTTAGACTACTATCTTTATATATATATTATAAATAAAAAGAATAAGAGAATAAGATTTAGTATGTGTTATATATATATTAGTTTAATTTTTTAGTGCCTTATAACTAAATAAAATACACTAAACTAACTATAAGTATATATACTATATGCCCTATATATGCTAAGTATATATAAGTATTATATATTATTTACCTTTCTTTATATTTGTTACGTGCTGGCTCTGCACGTTGTTAGGTCGAATCCGTCAGAGGGGCCAACGGATTCAACGGGTCGTAAGTCATACTAAGTTCACTTGTGAAAGCTACTGTTAGGTGCAGGTTATGATATAAGAAGTAAGTTAATTCCTCTGTCTAAAGGGCCGAATCTGTCCCTGTTACTATTGCTTGTGGCTAAGCGTATCCTGCCACGTAACAATATTATAATATTTTACTTTTACTATATATAGTTATATATTATATATATATATATAGTATAGGTAAATACACTTAACTTTAGTTAATTTCTATTAAAAACTAATCTAGCCTTTTACTTAGTATAATATATATAGCATATATATTCTTATTAAAAAACACACTATATGTGAGGCCCACTCATAACACCTGTGCGCTAGCGCACACTAGGCAGGCACACCACGCCCTAGGGCTAGGTTTACGTAACACTAGTAAGCTACTAGCTATAAGCTAGTAACTTATATATATAATACACTTAGACATAGTAAGCTTTAGTTAATATATAAGTGCCCTTATATCTCTTACTTAGCTATCCCTTTATTCTTATAATTCTAAAGCTTCTCTTACTAGCTACTTAAGAGTAATATAAGGGGAAGAATAACTTAATTTACTAAAATAATACTATATACTACTTAGGATTAGCTAAATAATAGTAATACTATATCTAAGAATATACTATATTCTATAACCTTATTTAAAGCTATACCCTTTACTATAAAGGTAAAAAGATAGTAGTTAAAGAGTAAATTACCTAGCTAAAGTAACTTAAGGAACTATAAAAGTAAGAATAAGAGCTTACTAACTTAATATAATTTTATAAAGAAGGAGAACTAGTAAAAAGGGGCTAAAAGGCTAGTTTCTCCTTAAGCCTTAGTAACTAAGAAATTAAGGTCTAAAATATTATAAAACTCTAATACCTTATAAACTTATAGAAGTATAAGATATAGCTTAATAACCTTAACTATGCCTTTAAGGGGGTAAAGAAGAAATATTACTAAGATAACTAAAAGATTCTCTTTATACTTAATTATATATATATAAACTATTAAGCTAGATAGGACTAATATATTAAAAAATAACTAGCTAATAGTTAGGATTACCTTAAGAATAACTAGGATAAGTTCTAGGACTAGACCCTTATACTACTTAAGGACTTTATAAGCTATAATATATAAATAGCTATATAGCTAGAAAACATAAAGTAAAAAGAGGGCTAGAGTCTTATTAAGTTTAGTATTTACTTAGATTTACTAAAGAAATACCTAAAATAAGCCTTAGAAAAGACTTATACTCTTATGTTTTTATGAAATTACTTCCTAACTTATAAGACTATATTAACTTATATATAAATATTACTAAGTTAATATAAGAAAAGGTTATATAACTTAGCTAATAGTTCTAGGAGGTAATATTAAAAAATAAGCAAAAGCTAAGTAATTTAAAAGAGAAAGGCTTATATAAGGCCCCTTAATATTAAAGATATAACTCTTTATAAGGCTATTAGCTAAATAAGAACTAAAAAAATAAGGATAAGGATAAAGAAAAGACCTTAGCTACTTACCTAAATAATAATAAGCTATAAGGAAGAAAATAGTATTATAATTATAGTAATATAAAGTATCTTTTTATAATTATAATAAGCTAAGGAAAGACTAGTAAGAAGGTTAGGGAAACTCCTAGAGGTAGAAGTAAATGCCCTTACCTTTACCTTAGATACTAGGGTACTAGTAGGATGCTAATTTTATATACTAGTTACTATTTATAGGTAAAAAGATATTAAAATAGTAGCAAATCTTAATAGTTACACTAAGATTAATATTATTAGTGCCTAGTTTATATAAACCTATAAGCTTAATTAGGCTAAGGCTATGGCACCTATCCTAAAGGTAGTAAGGTCTCTTATAGTTCCCTAATATAGTATTTATAAGGTACCTATTATAATCTAAGACTTAAGGGGTAAAAAGAAAGACCTTAAACTACTATATATAGCTATTAATAAGGACTTAAGAGTAAAGGGAAGCCTTATATTAATTAGAATATATATACTTATAGAAAAATATATATACCTTTACTTATACTTATAAAAATAGTAGTTTAAGAAAAGAAAGGTAGCCTTTTTACTACTAACTCCTTATAAGTTTATAAAGGTAATATATAATAAAATAATTATATATACTATTATAGGTATAATAAAAGATAAGTTTATTTCTTTTAAAAATAAAGAGAAAGTAAAAGTATATAGAACTATTAAAGATATCCCTAAGGAGCTATATAAGTTTAAAGATATATTTATATTAGATAAGGTAAGGAGTCTCCTATCTAAGAAGTTAACTAACTATATAATTAATCTTATACTAGAAGCTATACCCTTATATAGACTAATTTACTCTTTTTCCTAAAGTAAACTTAAAGAGCTTTAGGAATATATTAATAATAACCTAAGGAAAGGCTAGATAAGACCCTTAAAGAGCCTAGTAGGTATACCTATTCTATTTATACTAAAGAAGAATAGGATACTTTAGCTATATATAAACTATTAAGGACTTAATAAGGTAATATAAAAGAATTACTACGCTCTCCCCCTAATTTTAAAGATCCTTAATTAGTGCTAAGAGGCTTATTTCTTTTTAAAGATTAATATTAAGAATATATACTACTAAATCTATATTAAAGAGGGTAATAAGTAAAAGATAGCTTTTTATACGTATTATAGGCACTATAAGTACCTTATAATACCTTTTAGGTTAACTAATACCCTAGCTACTTTTTAAAGCTATATTTATAAGGCACTTTATAGGCTAGTTAATACTATTTATATAATATATCTAGATAATATTATAATCTTCTCTAAGATAAAGAAGAAGTATACTAAATATATTAAGTAAGTCCTAGAATATATAAGGTTAGTAAAGTTATATATAAAACCCTCTAAGTGCTCTTTTTATAAGGAATTAGTAAAATTCCTAGGGTTTATTTTCTTTATTAATAAGATATTAATAAATACTTACTAGGTTAATATAATTAGAGAATAAAAGGAGCTAATAAGTTTTAAGGATATATAGTTATTTCTTAGATTTTATAACTTTTACTAATAGTTTATTTATAAATACTCTAGGATTATAGTACCTCTTTATATATTAATAAAGGGTAGTTAAAATAGTATTTAGACTAGAAGGTTTATATTTAGGGAAAAGGAATAGCTAGTGTTTAACTAGCTAAAAGATGCCTTTTAGTAAGTGCCTTTACTTTAATATTATAACCTAAGTTAAGCGGTATATATTAAGATAAATACCTTAATTTTTATAATAGTAGGAATCTTATCTTAGTAGGATAATAAGGGCTATTAGTATCTAGTAGCCTTTTAGTTAAGGAAGTTTATAAACACTAAATATAACTATAGTATAGCTAACTAAGAGTTACTTGCTATAGTAGAGTTATTTAAACACTAGTAATACTATATTAAAGGTGTAAAGACACCTATAGAGGTTTTATTAGACTACTATAACCTATAGATTTTTATAAGGTAATAAAAGCTAAATAAAAGGTAAGTATAATAGTGTATATTTCTCTACCCTTTTATTTTATAATTAAGTATAGACTAGGGAAAAGTAACCCTATAGATATATTATTAAGAAGGTCTAATTATAAGGGTAAACCTATATTAAATAAAGCGCTCTTACTAAAGCTTTAAAGGAAAATAGTAGCTACCTATATAGTAGAAGAAGAAGTACTAATATATTAAAGAAGTTATAGCATAGTATTAGTCTTAGAGCTTACTAAGTTAATAGTAGCCTAGGTAGAAGGCTAGTTAGCTACTATAAATCTAGTAATAGGTTAGTTAAATAAGGGTAATTTTAAAAGAAGGTAGTATATATCTAAGATATTAGTGTAGTATAAGAGATTTAGGGGCTATTATATTACTAGATCCTTACTAATCTATAGCAAATAAACTATTAGTATAACTACTATAGAAGGTATAAGACTAAGATTTAAATTTATAAAAACATAGAGGTAAGGTTAACTCCTAAGTAAAAGGGAGAGGAAAAGCTAGTTTATAGTTATATAGTATAAGGGGTTTCCTAATATATAAAGACTAGGTAGTTATTTTATAGAAGCCTATCTTATAATAGAGGCTTCTATAGCTATACTATAATAATTCGCTAGTAAGTTACTTTAGGACTAAATATACTCTTAAGCTACTAAAATATTACTATTAGTAGCTAGTAATAAGTAAAGCTATTTTAAACTATATATCTAGCTATAAAGTATACTAGTGTGTAGTAGCTAGAAGGCACTACCTATATAGAAGCCTTAAATTACTACTAATACTAAGGTAACTATAAGCAAAGATCTTAATAGATTTTATTATAGGATTACTACTAGTATAGCTAGGTAACTAAGAAACTAATATAATCCTAGTGATTATAAACTAATTTACTAAGTACTTTATTTTCCTTGCTATAGAGACTATAATTAATATAGCTAAATTAGTAAAGTTATTTTATAAGGAAATTAAGCTTTAATTTAGGCTACTAGAGGGCATTATATCTAATAGAGGATTAGTGTTTATAAGCTAATTTTAGTTAGATATATATTACTTATTATATATAAAGTAAAGGCTTTTAATAGTATTTTACCCTTAAACTAATAAGTAAATAAAGAGAATAAACTAAGTGCTTAAATATTACTTATAATACTTTATTAAAGAAAACTAATAGCTATAGCTAAAGCTACTCCTAATAGCTTAATTTATATATAATAATACTATTAATAAGATAATAAGTTACTTCCCTAACTACACTCTTATAGGCTATTTACCTAAGTTTTATCTAGCTTTTAAGAATAAGAGTAAGGAAAGGAAGGTCCTAGAAGCTTATATATATATCTAGAAGCTATATAAGGTTAGGGGAGAAACTAGTATATAACTAGGTAAGAGTTACTAAAGCATAGGTAAAGTACTATAACTAATAACACTAGCTATTAACCTTAAAAAGAAGACTTAGTACTACTATTAGTAAAGAATATTAGACTTAAGAATATAAAATAAAAGCTAAACCTAAGATTTATTAGGCTATTTTAAATACTTAATACTATAAGTAAATAAGCATACTAACTAGTATTACCTAATAAGTATAGTTAACTATATAATATATTTTATATTAGCTTATTAAAGCTATAGAATTACTAGGAAAATACTATAGATAAAGAAATACTAATACTAGACCTTAAAGATAAAGATAATAAATTTAAAGTTAAAGAAGTTAAGGATTATAGAAAGACTTATAAAGGTAATAAATACCTAGTAAAGTAGAAGGGTTAGCTAAGTGAATATAATTAATAAGTAGTAGTAGAAGATATAGAAGGTGCTTAATACGTAATTTAGGCTTTCTATTAAATTAAAATAAGGAGAAAGTATAGTAAGATATAAGCAAGTTATAAGTAATAAGGGATAAGGTAATTATAAAAAGGCCTAGCCTTATTAGCTACTATTACACTTTAATTAAAAACCTTATTAAACTATTTACTAAATAATAAAGGAAAATAGACTTAAAGAGAGCTAAGTTTTATAGGAAACCTATAAATTATAGCGCTTATATAAGATAATACCTTACTATTTTAGATAAGATACTTAGCGTTATTTATATTCTTAGTAATCACTTACTATATTATAAGGTAACACTAGTGTTTTACTATAGTCTAAGGAATATACCCTAGATTAGAAAACTATAATTACAAAACTATTTATATATTCTAAGTAATAAGATATTCCTAATAGTTAGCCTAGGAATAGTTAGTAAATAGGTAGTAAAAAGGGAATAAAAAGAGTAGGCAAATCTTATAATCCTTAAAGCAGGAGTAGGATATATAGTAACTAGAAAGTGCTAGTATAAAATAATATACTACTAGTAAGTAATAGAAGTAAACTATACCTAATTATAAGTAAAAGGCTAGTAAATAAGGAAGGAAATAATATACCTACTAGACCTTTATAGCACTAGTTAAACTAAATATAATTTAGTAAGCTATATTTGCGTAATTAAAGGTAAGTATAAAAGATAGCATATACTTAGTAAAATAGAAGTAAGTCTTCTTTAGAAAGATAGGGCCTTTTACTATAATATCTATATCCTTAGTATTTATAAGAGTTTAGATCTAGTCTAAAATAGTAAGAAAGTTAGTAAAATTACCCTTTATAGTTACTATTACCTATAAGAAAGTAATTAGTAATAAGAAGGCAAAATATAGGGGAGAAAGAGCGGATTTACCCCCTTATAAGTATTACTATAGTAAACATATTAAATATAGTATTTTATAAGTTTAGCCTATTTATTATTAATAATTAAAATATAAGGGAATTAATAGTTTATCTAAGGTAAGGTAGGCTTAGCTAGGGGTTTCTCTTAAACTTAAAGTAGCCTATATATAAATAATACATATAGCTATAGTTTTGTAAGTAAATAAACCTATTTTCTATAGTAAAAAGCTTAGAAATAATAAGAGTAATAGCATAAGAAAACTAAAGGTATAATAGGAATTTAGAAAGATATTTCCTATAGTTAAGAAAGGAAAAAGTATATAATATAGTAGGAAGTTATAAGTAATATAAAAGTAAAGGCAAACTACTAGTTATTATTATTTTAATAGTAGCTACTACCTAGTAAGTAGCTATATACTAGCTAGCAAAAGCTATTTAGGAGCCTAGCTATAAGTAAGGGGATAATTATAAGGCCTACTTATAATACCTATACGCTAGTGTATACTAGGTAAGCACACTATGCCCTAGGGCTAGGTTTACATAACACTAGCAAGCCGCTAGCTATAAGCTAGTGACTTACACGCATAACACACTTAGACCTAGCAAGCTTTAGTTAATATACAAGTGCCCCCATACCTCTTGCCTAGCTATCCCTTTGTTCTTACACTATATAGAAACTATATAAAACTAATTAGAGTAAATTAAAGTAAATCTATATATACTAAGTATATATTAAGTAAGAGAAATTTAATTAGTTTTCTAATTTAAGGCTACCTCTGTGGCTATAGTAGCTATAATTCTAGCTGCCTTCTTAGCCTTTTTTTTCTTAGCCTTTAGCTTCCTAGTACATATGCCCTTTTACGTAGGAGTAACTACGTTATTATTAGCCTTATATATATTAGATATATTAAGGTTACTTACGTATGTTCTCTAGCTATATTACTAGTACTTTAGATCCTTAGAATTATATTAGTAATATATATTAACTATAAGCCTACTATATAAACTTACTAGTAGACTTATTCTAGCTATTACCTAGACTAAGAGAGGGCTACTAATAATTCTTATAGTCCTTATTATGCTAAAAGATATAAGTATATAGTTACTATATATATAGTATTAGTAGGATATATCTTACGCTTCCCTCTAATACCTATCTTATCCTTAATATTAAAGTACTTTACTTATAAATAGTTAATACTTCTAAAATATATAAAAAAGGTTATAATATATATAAAATAATAAAACTACTAGCCCTAGTATATAGTAAATTACTTATTATTTATACTATAATATTAGTTAGTATATATATTAAATATATCTTATAAATATTATATAATATACGCCTTTTAGTTAAAAAACTTAGTAAAAATATAGGTAAGGTGTTAGGAGCACGGAGGCTAGGGAGCTAGGGATAGAATAGTCACATAATAGAACCCTCGGATAAGCCTTAGGTTATGCGGATAACTAAGTAGCTATTAGATAGCTATGTGTATATAATAAGGTATTTAGATAAGGACTACTTATAAGGTATATAAGAGGTTAGAGTTTAAGACCTTTATATACCTATCCCTAAGTAATAGCTCTCTAGCTATAACTAAGAACCTTAGCCTTTACTTTATTTATATCTCCCTAATCTAGTTATAATAAGTTAAACTCTTAAACCCTTTAGGGTAAACAAACTATTAGCTAGGTTTAAATACAAAGAAGCTATAGAATATTTACTTAAAACATACTTATATTACCTAGTAAGGGAAATATAAACCTATAGCACCTAGGGAGTAACTTATATACCCTAACTTTAGGGCCTAATAATAAAAAGATTTAATAAATACTACCTAACCCTAATTAATATAGTAATACTAAATCTAGGAATAATAATAACCTAGATAAGCTAGAGCGCTACTATAAGGTTATATAAACCTAGCTATAATATACTTATATAAGGTAAGATATTATAAATATAAAAGCATAGCTTAAAGAAATTAAGGTAAACTTATAATTAGCTAGATTAGGTAGAAGACTTATAATTACCCCTTAGATACTTACACTAATTAATTCCTTATTCCTAGCCTTCTTACCTAACCCTAACTTTATAGTAAGTGCATACTTATAAAGCTTTATAAAGATATAGTATAAAGTGCTAGTATATAAAGGTAATACCTATAAGAATTTATAAGCATACCTAGCGGATTTAAATGTATTATTCTAGTTAAATCTAAGAACCTTTTAGGATAATAAAACTAAGGTAGTATATACTAGTAGCTACCTAGTAAATAATATAAAGTAATAATAAATACATTATATAATAGTAAATAGGTTAGTTAACTACTTAGCTTATTCTTAGGATAAATTTATATCCTAGTTAAACTTAAAAGTAATAAATAAGGATATAAAGTGCTTAGAAGCTACTAAAATACTACTAAATCTAAGGTAAAAAGATAACTAGTCTTTCTAGTCTTTCTTAAGACTTTAGACTAAAGTAAAAGCTAAATTACCTAACTAAATCCCTATATACTTAAGGATAGTAATTTTCCTAAATAGCCTAAATAATACTATAAGGAAGTATATAGTTAGCTAGGAGTTCCTAATATCTTAGAGCTATCTATAAGAATAAGGTAAAAAGGCTAAAGTTATAATAATATTTATATTAAATAATTATAATAGAAACTAAGATAATAAAGAAAGTAAAAGAAAGAAATAACACTCTAGCTTCCTTATAAATAACTTATAGTAAGACTTATAGTAACTAAGCATAGGTTAAAGACTATTTAAGTGCTATAAATATAGTAGTCCTAGATATAGTATAAATAAATATAAAGTAGTAAATTATTTAATTTATAAAAGTAGTAAGTATATAACTAAGAAGTATAAGAATAGTAGTAATAAGACCTTAGACCTTAATAAGATTCTAATTAGGTTAGTATAAGCCTAGGATAATAGTCTTATTATAGAGAAACCTATAGATAAAAGAATAAGAATATAAGTGTCCTTATAGTAAGATAACTACTAGTTAGCTATGCTAGCGTTATTTAATATAGGTGTAAAGTATTTAATAATTTACCCTAAATTATTATTAAAATAAGATTAGAAAATATAAAAAAACAAAGATAATACTAGAAAGCGTAAGTAAGGACAAAATCCTATATAAAGAAATCTTATATAAGCTAATTAAGGTAAAAGATAGTATAGGCTATATAAAGGTTTACTATATTAGCTACTATATTACTAATATAGGAGAGGGGATGCTCCTAAGTATAAATTAAACCCTAGAGTATAAACCTATAGTAATAAATTAAAAGCAAAATTTTTAGAGGTTCCTAATAACTAAGGACTATATTATACTTACTATAAGGAAGTAATAACTATATAAGGTAGTAAAATAATTATCTATTATACTATTACTAGTATTACTAAAGATTAAGGTAATTAAGCCTAAGGAAAAAGAAAGGAAACTAATAAAGACTTATTAGTAAATAATATAGTAAGTAATAACTAAGGTTATAGTATAGCTATAGTAATAGTAGTAAAATATACCTATTCCCTAAAAAAAAAAAAAAAAAAGTATAATAATACTCTAGGTAATATACTATAAGGAGGTAGTAGTAACCTTATAAGAGATAGATAGTAATATAACCTAATAGCAAATCCTAGAAAAGTACATAGAATTTATAAATATGTTTTTAAAAGATCTAGCTAGTAAGCTCCTAAAATTAGGTAGCTATACTTATATAATTAAATTAGAAGAGAGGAAATAACTACCCTAGGGACTTATATATAACCTAGCTAAAAAAGAGCTAGAAGTGCTTAGGGAGTACCTAGTAAGTATATAGGAAAAAGGGTGGATTAGAAAATTAACTAGTCTAGCTAAAGCCCTAATTTTATTTATTCTAAAAAATCAGGGAAATTAAGGCTTTATATAAATTATAAAGGCCTTAATAGGATTATAATTAAAAATAAGGCCCCTTTACTATTAATCTCTAAAATCCTTAACTAATTAGTAAGCGTAAAGGTTTTTATATTACTAAATCTTTAAGAAATATACTACTAGCTACATATCCATAAGGGTAATAAGTAAAAGACAGCCTTCTAATGCTACTATAGCTATTTTAAATACCTTATAATACTATTTAGATTAGTAAATACACTAGCTACTTTTTAGGAATATATTAATAATACCCTTAAGGGACTTATAGATAAATTTTACATTATTTACCTTAATAATATCCTAATATATAGTAATAACCCTATAAGATATATAGAGTATATTAAAAGTATGCTAAAGTAACTTTAAGACATAGACCTTTATATTAACCTTAAAAAGTGCTAATTTTCTATTAGGTAAGTAAAATTCCTAGGTTTTATTATATTTAAAAAGGGCATTAAGATAAAACTATTATAAGTTAAAGCTATTATAACCTAGCTAATACCTTATAGTGTGTTTAATATTTAATTATTTCTTAGGTTTATAGGTTTTTACTAATACTTTATAAAATAGTATAGTAAGGTAGTAGTCTTACTAATAGACTATTTAAAAGGTATTTAGCTAGTAAAGTTTAAGCTAAAACCTAGTAAACTAGTAGTATTTAGAGAACTTTAAAAGAAGTTTTAAGAGGTACTAATTTTAGTGTATTTTAACTTACTTTACTTACTAAGAGTAAAGATAAATATATTTAGTTATGTAATTAAAGCTATACTTATAATATTAGTGCTAGGTAGCTAGCACCTAGTAGTATATTTTTTAAGGAAGTTAACTAATATTAAACTTTATTACTTAATACCTAATGCTAAGTTATTAGTAATTTAAGAGGTATTTTAAGCTTAGAGACACTACCTTATATATTTTTCTTATTAGATTATAGTTATTATAAACTATCTAAATTATAAGTACCTAGCTATAAAGCTAAAGCTAACTAGTAAGTAAGTAATAGTATTAGATAAGCTTTATTTATTTAATTTTAGGATTAAATATTATATAGGTAAGTTAAACCCTGTAAATACCTTATTAAGAAAAGCAAATTATATTAGTAAGAAGTATAAGGCAAAGGCATTAACCTTATAGCTACTTAACTTCTTATTTAAATTTAATAATACTAAGTAATAGAAATACTATATAAATAATAGTACTATTATAGGTTCTAGTATTATATTACTTAGTATAGCTAATATTTTATTATAAAGACACTATAATAGCCTTACTAGCCTTTAGGGTTTTAAGAAGTTATAACTTAATTATATTATTAAGGAACCTAATAGTCTAGCAAAGCCTAGTAGTAGTATATAAACTAGGTTTATTAATTCTAAGTAATAAGGTTATACCTTATCTATATTTTTTAATATTTCTATAAGTCTAGTAAGCCTATAGGTTAGGAGTCTAGCTAGGTTAGTAGCTAGTAAGTAGTATAAGCACCTCTTTAAAATATTGCTTAGCTATAATTTATTTATAAGTCTATAAGTATACTATAAGCTAGCTACTTATAGTAGTGTTATAGTAAGAATATAAGTAGTTTAGTAAATCTCTTCTAAGTTTATATATAATGCTTATTTTATATATATAAAATTAAAGGCTCTAATTTAAGTTATATTATTTAAAGTATAGTAAGGTAATAACTTTACTATAGGTTATAGGAAGCTACTTAAGAGTAGTAACCTAGAAGCATTATAGATATAGTCTATTAGGCCCTCTAAGCTATTAATATTTAAGAATTAAGTTTTTGTTCTAGCTAGTATAAGAAAGGAAATTTTACTACTTACTTATAATAACCTAGTAGTAAGCTACTAGGGAGTTAGTAAGACCCTTTATTATATTATAAACTAGTATTACTAGCTATTAATAAAGAAAGATACTAAGTTATATATATAAACTTATATAAGCTATTAGACTTTAAAGCTAAGGCACTATAAACCTTATAGTAAGCTAGTAGTATTACTAGTGCTTAATTAGCCTTTTTAAGAATTATTAATAGATTTTATTATAAGGCTATTACCTATAAGAGACGTAAATTAGACTTATAATATAATCTTAGTTATTATAGACTATTTTATAAAATATAGTATTTATATTCCTATATTAATATAGCTAACTAGTAATAGGTTAGCTACTATATTTCTAGAATATATTTTTAAGGACTATAGTGCCTTAAAAAGTATTATTATAAACTATAGTTTAATATTTACTAGTGGGTTTTAGATAACCTTTTACTACCTTATTATTACTAAGTAGTAACTAAGCATTGTATTTTACTTATAAATAAATAAGTAAATAAAATATTTAAACTAAGTTTTAAAGTATTATCTAAGAGCTTTTACTTACTTTAATTAGACTAACTAGGTAAATAACTTATTAATAGTATAGTTTATATATAATATAAGCGCTTACTTAACTTATAGCTACACCTTAGTAAAGGTACTATAAGGTTATAACCCTAGAGGCCTATAGTAAGTAATTATAAATATTCTAGTAGTAAATAACTAGGTAAAGACTTAAGTAACTATACTAAGAGATAAATATATAGTAATTAAGTAGCTTCTAAGTAACTTATAAACCTAGTATATAAAGTACTATAATAAGAAGTAAACTCTAATAAAGTTTAAAGTAAGTAACTATATTTTATTATTTATAAAGAATATTAACCTATAGTAACCTAGTAGGAAGCTAAGTATAAAGTACCTAGGCCCTTATAAAGTTAAAAAGGTAATTAAAACTTATAGATTAGTATACTAATTAAAGCTATTACTTAGTATATAACTATATAATATTTTTAATATTACTAACCTTAAACTATTTATAAGGGACTTAACTAGTGTAAAAGATATATTCTTACTATAAGATAATATTATAAATAATAAATAGGAGTTTAAAGTTAAAAGAATTATCTTATATTATTATAATAGGAGATATTAGAAATACCTAGTTAAATAGAAAGGCTATAATACTTTAAAGAATTTATAAGTTAAGAGAAAAGATTTTATTATAATAAATATTATTAATAATTATAAGTAGTAACTAAGTAGCTAGTTTATAGATATAGAGGTGTATTTAGTAAAGATTAGATAGTAATAGTAATATATATATATAAAAAAAAAAATTTCTTAGATAATTTACCTTATAGCTACCTAGCACTATTTACCTTATATTTATATTAGGCCCTAGCCCCTAGTATTATTATTTTTATTCCTAGGCACTAGGTTAGTAGTAAGGCCTTAGGTAAGGGATTTATCCTTATTATTAGAGAAATCCCCTTTCCTATATATATATATATAAAGCTTACCTAGAAAGTCTAAAGGCCTAATATAAGCAGGAAGCGTAAGTATATATATAGTAAGCTATTAGTAAGTTAGTAAGGCTATAAGTAAGAATATTAAGAAACTTACTAAGGGAAGGTTTTATATAATAAAGCATAAGCTATTAAAGATATTAATCTAGACTTCTAGATTAATAGTATTACTTAGTAGTAATATAGTAATTCTTTTATTAGTATTAGCCTCTTATATAACCTTTATAGTTAGCCTTGCTTATTTAGCTTAGCTATACTTATTAGTATTTTTTATAAATAGAAGTGTGTTATAAAGTTTATATTTTATATATATTAAGCGCTAGTAGTATATTAGTAGTAACCTAAGTTATAAAGATAAATATATATATATATTATTAAGAAAGTAAGGATTATTATTAAAGATAATATAATTATTAATATACTTAAAGAGTACTTAGTATAATTTTATAAAGTAAGTAAAGCACTAGTAATATATTAGTATAAGTATAAGTAGTAAAGAAAAGGAAAATATATCCCTAAGTAATCTTTATTATTTTATATATAATAAGCGTATTTTATTAAGTTACTTACGTAAGTTACTTACGTAAGTTAGTAGTAGTATATAGTAAGTTAGTAATAAAGTTATACTTAAGGAGTTAGTACACTTAGTTAGAGTAAATTTCCCTTTAGTAATATACTATAAAATAATACTATTACTATCTTTAAGGGTAATAGCCTATATTACTACTTATTATATATAGTATATATAAGGGATTTTTATACTACTAGTGCTACTAGCTATAAGTTAGTAAGGTATACGCTAGGGGATAGAGATATTATACTTATATTAAAATTTTTAAAGCTATTTACTTCTTAGGAGATTTTTAAGGAAATAACTAAGGTATTTTCTTAGTTATTAGAGAATCTAATAAAGTAGGAGTACTATAGCGCTTAGATATAATTTATTATTAGTAAGTTAGTAGTAATATACTATAGGAATATAGGTATAAAAGATAAAGTAACTAATATTTTAGTGTTTAAAAGGGATTAAGTATTTAAGTAAGATTAGATATAAATAATAAAATAATACTATAGAATATTAGTAATTACTATAATAGTAATTATAAAGTTACTAGGTTATAGGTAAGGGTAACTTATAATATTAAGGGAGAATATAAAGAAAAAGAATATATAAAAGTAAGGAAAAGTAAGCCTTTTTATATTAGCCTTAAACCCCTAAGTAATTTATATACTATATATAGCTAATCTAGAAATTATAATATTTATAGTTATAGCTACTACTAGTAAATACATATATTAGCTATAAACTCCTAGTAAGAATAATATAATATCCTTAATATTAAATAAGAGCTTATTTATTTTAAATAGCATATAGTACCTTATTTATTTAACCTAATTATAAAATTTAATATAAGTAGTTCTCTTACTTAGTATTAATAACTTATTAAGTAAAGGCATATATATTAAAAGTAATAAAGTAGTAAGTATATAGCTATTTAAAGCTAGAGGGTAAAGAAAGGAATTACTTAAAATCTTATAACTTTTATTTTATTATCCTAAGTAAATATAATAGCTATACACTTATAAAATAGCTAGTAATATTAAATACTATTATAAGCTATATATAGCATACTTATATTAGCTAAGTAGCTTCTTTTTAATTAAGGATAATTATATATTAGGGGGTAGTATATTAGGAGTATAAAGGCTAGGGAGCTAGGGATAGAATAGTTATATAATAAAACCCTTAGATAAGCCTTAGGTTATATAAATAACTAAGTAGCTATTAAATAGCTATATATATATAGTAGGGTATTTAGATAAGGACTACTTATAAGGTATATAGGAGGTTAGAGTTTAAGACCTTTATGTACTTACCCCTAAGTAGTAGCTCTCTAGCTATAACTAAGAACCTTAGCCTTTACTTTATTTATATCTCCCTAATCTAGTCGTGACATAAGGTCTTAAGACCCTAAGGGACTAGGTCTTAGTTTAGTATATATACTACACATAGGCTTAATATATACTTACCTAAATAGCTCTTTAATAAATAGTATATTATACTACTTATAGTAAAGGATTATTTAGATAAGTCCGCTAATATTAAATTAGTACTAGCTATATATATATACTATATATACATACTAGTGCCTTACAAAAATCTTATTCTTATTTACCTAGGAATAGGAGTTAGTATTAACTATAAATAATTAGTATATATTTTATAATAGCTATATATATTAGAAATATATATACCTTTAATACTATACTTCTTTTCTAAATAATAATATATTTAAAAAAGTAAGAATATGCCTAATATATATATATAATATATAATATACTTAACCTAATTTACCTTTAGGAATTATATAACTATATAAATAGCTATTTACCTTTTTAATACTATAGGTATATATTATTAATATAATATATATATATATAATAAAAGAGAATATATATATATATAATAAAAGAGAATATATATAGTAGCACTAAATTTTAAGAGATTAAAGCTAGCTATTTATAAAATATTAGTATTATAATATATATAGCTAGAATATTATACTTATAACTACTAAGCTTATATATAGCTACTAGAATTATAATATATTAGTAAATATATAATATATATCCTATATATATTAGCTTACCTTTAGATAAATCTTTTATATAATTAACTTATTTACTTACTATTTATAAGTTATTTTATTTATATACTATATATAAAATATATACTATAAATATAACTAGTGTCCTTATTCTTATATATATTCTTAGTATTAGTTTTAGTATTTATAAGCTTAATACTAGAAAGAAGGCTTATATATATATATATATATAATTAGTATAAAATATCTAAATAAGACTTATATATTTATTACCTTTACCCTTAGGTACCTAATAATAGTGTAGTATTTTTAATATCTAATAAATATATCTCTAAATATAATTAGTATATACTATATATATATATAAATCTAAATATTACTTACTATTAGAATAAGTATAAAAATTAGTTTTTTTTTATAAAAACTATATAAAGTAGTTAGTAAATTAAGATATTTAATAGATATAATAACTATATATAAAGTAAGAAAATTATAAGGTTAAATACTAAGTATAAAAAGCAAAAGTAATAATAAAAAAGAAAGAAAAGAAAAAAAAGCCTATAATAATAAGTATAATATATATATAAGGTAAGTATATATAACCCTAAAAAAATTAATTAGCTAATAATTACACTTTATAATAGTATATATAATATATATATATAGTATATATAGGATAATATATATATAATTAAAAATTTATATAAGTAAAAATTTATACTTTATAATTATATATACTAGGTATATACTAGGAAAAAAATCATATAAGTAAAAATTCACACTTTATAACTATATATACCTTGTATATATAAGGTATATGCTATTCTGCTAGTTATAAGGCCCCACCCTGGATACGAGATCAACTTTGTTGCAGCCGAGATTTACTGTGTGCCCGCGGAAAGCGGACCTTGCAGAAGCGAGAAGCCAGCTGGATCCCGGATTTCCGACACCCGCCAAGGCAAAGACAAAAACAGGTTTTCCTCCTTACTAATCCGTATTATCTCTCTTATCTCTACAAGTTAGGTGCGCGGAACCACCCGCGGAACCAAAATTGTAGCTACGGAGTATGCAACAGGTAGCCCTGCTAGCGCGTCCAATCAGTCCAGTCTAGTTCTAGTTTTTTACGCCTGCTATCAATAACAGGCTAGGCTCCTTCACAGCCCAATGCTAGCGTTCCATCCAGAAAGTCTGGCTTCAACTCGCGCCACCACCGACGGTATCGCTTTCTTTCCCCAACAGGATGCAGGTACGGTTCCAACACGCAGCGTTTGTGCCAGCCGCCGCATAATACTGGACTATCCCGGTACCTTGGTGTTTTTCCTCGAATTTCCCGGCAAGAAACAGGAGAAAATTTTGCCCGCGGTAGTACCTCCTCCTGCTCGTCACTTCCGGTGTTCGGATTCTCCCAGTTGTATTCTCAGTAGTGTATCAATAGTTAAAGGAACGTTCCGGATAACCGTACGAAGCAAGCGCAAGCGCATCACTACAGAACTGAAAAGGCGCCGTTGAGATTCCGACCTCGAGAAGACTTAGTCTCATCAATTTCTACGGGGATTACAACGAGCATTGCGTTATGCAGTATCTTTGCTATCGCCATGTGTCCATCGATTCATTCAAAACACATATTGTGCCTGCGACAAGAGGTAGCGCATCCGCCGGGGGGTATCTGAAAATTGCCCCTCCATTTGCCGAGACCGTGTAGGTTTCTGGATCGACGTCTATTCGTGGAACTGCATTATTCCAACGCATGCTAGCTTTTGAAATGCTGCGACATTTACCAACTGCCTCGATCCGACTGCGCAGCCCATAGCTGGCTATTTTACCAGACGAGATGCTCTCATTGCTAACGATTAGTATTTTGGATGACGGTGCAAGCGTTCTGTGTACAGGGCGGCCAAAAGTAGGTTGGACAGTGGGAATCGAGCCGCTCGGGCTACCCTGAAGATGAGAAGACGAACATTAGTTACTTATGGCCAAGTCATGCTGCTCAGTACCCTTCATCTCCACTTACCGTCTGCTCCCAAGCCACCATACCGCCCTTCAATATGCACGAGGGTTTTGTCCCGAACCACGCTGGCTCCCAGATAACAAGATCTGCCAATTTGCCAACTTCCACGCTACCGAGTATGTGCCCAATGCCTTGGGCAATAGCTGGGTTGATGGTGTACTTGCTGACGTATCGCATAACTCGGAAATTGTCGGAACTTGTTGGCCTATCTGCCGCGAAGGGGCCTCTCTGGAGCTTCATCTTGTGTGCTGTGTTCCAGCAGCATGATATGACATCTCCACAGCGCCCCATAGCTTGGGAGCCGGAGTTCATTATGCGAATAACGCCGTCGTCGTGTAGAACATCCTCTACAGCGATGGTTTGCGTCCGGATCTGAGACTTAGCCAACCTGAAGTCTCTGCCGCTGCCATCCCATGACGAGGCTACTAATACATTTAGCGAATTTGCGATCCAATATCCAGGCTGGCCTATGGCAACTCTAAGGAACCTTGGGTAATACCGCTCGCTCTCATTGAGCTTCGAATGATCTAGGCCGGATTGATCGCCTCGGTGCGTTCCTCTTTATCTGTATCGACAGCCTTCCTTCTCATGGATTGACACCAGCAATTACCTCGTCAATATTATTGGCAATAACTCTAATGGGGTATGCAGCATCCGTCTCTGCTTGAACCCTCAATGCGGCCGCTTTATATTTTGGATCAGAGAGAACCCTATCGAGACCAGTCCGAAGAGCCTCACTCGTCGGGTTGCCAGTTCTCAGATTGACAGCCACACCAGCCCACTCAGCTATAGCACACATTTCCGGCTTATCCTCACTATCTCCAGCAACAACCAGAGGCGTGCCATGTGCAGAACTGGTTTGAACACCGCCATAGCCACCATTTCCAACAAAAACAGAAGCGAGCGGGAGAATATCATCAAAGGGAAGATAATCTATGACACGAGCATTTTCGGGCACGGGGATGCTTGCGTCTAGCGTCGCTCCCCGCTGACCAAGTGCGACGACTACGAGCGTGTTTGGACGATCCTTCAATCCCTGCATCGCAGGTATGACGATGTCGTTCCAATCCATACGAACAGTGCCCTGGCAAACAAATACAACGTCCCTTTTCGCTGAATTAATCTCGATCTCGTCTCGCCACCATTTGGGTCTTTCCCATGGCAGTTCTATTTTGTCTGTCGATTTTGGCAGTTTCGGCACTCCTCCAGCAAATCGGACGCTTTTGGGTGCATCGCTCCTCGGATACATCATTGAGGGCGGGCACATTTGCAAGTAGCGATCGGGCCATAGGAAGGGTGCGTCGGCAAAGAAGCCATCGACAGCTTCACCTCCAACGTCTTTCAAGATTTCATTGAAGACTGTCTGTGCTTTTGAGAAGGTGGTCTTCAGCTCGTCCAACATGACTGCATACTGGGCAACCTCCCTGTGCAAATAAGTTAGCACCTGCCCTCGCGTTGAGGCAAAAAGAGAGAAAGGAAGGCTAGCGACACTTACTCAGGTGATGTAGGCGGTGGTAGACCAGTCCCAAATGGAGCGGTATCCACGCTGCTCAGAGATATGGGATTGATGCCAATGCCAATGAATCCATCAGGCTTCACACCTCTGGCACCTCTCATAAGTGGGAGCGAGCCTAGAAAAGCGGACTCATTAAGCAACACCACTGGCATGCCTGGATGCTTCTCCCTCAGCTTGGTAATGGCTTTCTGGACCGCGGCTAGTTGGTCAGGTATAACTTTGACAAAGCTATGCTCGATTGTCCAGGCAAATTGCTCAGGTCCTGGCGGCATCGCAACTCTTTCGGGCCATTTCTTATCGCGATCGTCGTCCGTGTAGTCTCCGTAACCCTGGACAGCAACGTAACTGCATCCGGCATCTTCAAAATGGGCCCGGTATGCACTGGCAGAAACAACTGTGACTTGGTAGCCATCAAGAACAAGGGCCTGTGGTGAAGGGGTTAGTCTCTGATTGCAGGATTTCGACAGTTTGTAGTCATTGGAGATACTTCCTCACCCTGGCGATAGTCTTGATAGGGTTGGTATGACCGGCACCCGGAGTAGAGGTCAAGATGATCAGCGGCTTTGTGGAGGCCGCCATGACGGACTGCTTCTGGTTAAGCAAGCGAAGGAAACTGAGAATTTTGAAAAGAGTATGGATCAAGCATAGTTAGCTTCTTGACGAGCCAGCCTCGACCATGCCTCCCCAGTTAACAGATTTCATCCATATGTAAGCGGAATGGAGTAAGCAACGTTCGTCGCGCTCCCGCCAGCCCCCACCAATCTCCTCAGCTCTATTGGGGTGGAAATTGACTTACGTTATCATTATGTAATTCAAAGTGGTCACATTACACGCAGGAGCTACATAGATGATTCAATAATCAAGCATTATTATGACCCCTGACTTTTTGGTATCCCTTCAGCCCCCACTGCTCTCGTCAGCCCCCACCTCCACCGTGTAGTTTAACAAAGCTCATCCCCATGTATAATTAGTAGGGCGATCATGGATGTAAAGATCCATAGGGAGATCCCTGTCAGCCCAGGTGATAGGGTTCTGATCCTGATCCTCGGGTTTCGGGGGTACGTACATGCACAACAGCAACTACGCCCGTACGGGGACTTATCTCCGATTTCCAACTTTGTACCGACAAGGTACTATACAGGATGCCTCGGATGTTCCGCGGAATATAGAACACAATGGAGTAGGTTGCCCGCTTACAACATTCCGTAGCGACGGCGCTACACAAAGGAAGCCGACCACAGAAACATTTGGGAGTCTGACGTCTGTGTCACCCCTCCTCAAGTGCCGGCCAATTGGAGTGTTTGTTTGGGCATGTTCAATGTTCATCGTGAAGCATATTCAACTAGCCGACAAGCTCGAGGCAAGAATATTTATGTATGGCACGAAGACACCAAGAAAAGGGAGGATGGTTTCGGGACTGGTCGCAAGGGAGATCGGCTACACGGTCGCCGTTCATGCCAATCCGCCCTCGTGTGCCCATGTGTGCCATGTCAGAGGCGGACTTTTACAACCAAAACTGCCGATCCTGTGCATTGCCACGTGTTCGGGAAACCCTGTTCTTGCAGCAACAACCTCAGACTGGACGCCTCTTCTACCCTGAATAGGTCAGGGTATGTAATACATCGGGAACATGTCTCTGCCACGGATGTTGAACAGCTGCCATTTCGGGGGCTAGTCCTTCTGGTGCAAGCAAGGTTTCGTTTTCTTGGAATTAAAAATTCGAAACGGAGGACTTGCAAGTATCGTGTACCAAACGTGGCGTCGCGGCACACGTCGCACGTTGCTTCATTTCACATTCCTTCAGAATCCTGCCCCTCCGTTCTTGTGAAGAAGGCCGTTGCACAGCTCGTGACGAGGCGTAGAGTAAGTTTACATGGTCACAAAATTGTATGCGCTACTAGTCCGCCGCTGAACACTAACAAACGAATAGAGAAAGAAGAATGCCCGCTTGCCAAGAGCATCATCATCATCATCGTGTCCCAGTATTACGGACTACAGCCCCCGGATCACGGAGAGATACATGTGTGTAATAGCCCAATCCACCATCCAATCGATGGCCTCTGATGCCCATTCGCGCCGTGCGATGATGATGCGCTGTCTGGGCGTTGATCTCACCCCACCCCAGACACATTGTCCCCACGATCGTGGGCTTGGCCTCGGCCTCGGCCTCGACCTCGATTTCCTCGCCCGTCTTCACCTTGACCTCTGCGTCTTGCCCATCTCTCCCTTCCGCGTCCTCTCGTAGACAAATCGCAACGACGAGGAGGGCATTGCTCCACGCCTCCAGCTGGGCTTTCATGTCTTTGCCTCCTTGGGGTCCCAGGGCCCTACTGGACACCAGGGCCAGCACAACGGGGTCTTGTTCGACCTGCGGGAGGGACTCCTTGACGGCTTCGTTGGATTCGTTAATCTTGGTGAATTCCAGGCGCTTCGTGCTCCAGACCTTGACTACTTCGGCGGTAGAGTAGGCGGTTCTTGTGTCGATTACCACGGACAATGCCACTGACCGCACCACCTGGAATATGGTCGAAGACGGGGATGAGTTCGATGTTGCGACCAGGTCTGATGACGGCCGGTTGACTCATCGAGAGTGACAAGGCGGCCTGGCCGGGGCGGCTGACTCTGCGGACTGCGGCAAGCAATTGGCGCCATGTGATGATGCTCATCACCAACGCCTTTCATCTCAGCGAAATGTTTCTCCGCATCCAATTTGCGCTTTAATTCTGTACGGAGTCATACCGTTGCCGCCCCCCCAATGGCTTCTGGAAGTCCCTCTCACGGGCTTCAGCCTCATTCAGGCACACATCCACTATCCGATTGAGAGCACGCACGACCGTCGCAACGAGGAACTCCGATATGGATGGAAAAATGATCGTGTTGAGTGTCGAAGCTGATGGTCAAACGCTGAAAACAGGATGGATTCGAGAGGGTCAACCATTTTCTCGACGGCGGCTTTGTCTGTCTATTCAAGGAAGAACAACACGCCAGCCGAGCTGGGGAGCTGCGTAGTCTTGGCGTCCGCTGGCAAAAAAAGGTCAATCATGGAGGATGGGAATGCTTGGGAGGAGCCGACAGGAATCATGAAAAGGACTATCCTTCACTCCGTAGGGTCTGCAATACGGACTACTCCGTCCATGTGTACATACAACGTAAAGTTCTTCATGTCCTTCATGTCCTTCATGTCCTTCATGTGGTCCCCTCGTGCCCCTTTTGGGATCTATCGCTATGTGGCACGTGACTTAGGTAAAAGATGTGATCAGAAGGGATGATTAAAGGCAGAAGAAGTGGTTAAATTAATGCTAATTCTATTATATAAATAGAAGGATTAAAGCTTTTCTTTTATAGATAGAGTAGTTATAGTAAATCTCCTATGCTTCTTATTCTATAATTACATATTCTAATAAGGTGCATTTTAGCTTCCCTAATATAGTCTTACACGCATAGAGCGTATAATTAATTATATTACCTATATATAATTAGTTATATTACTTACTACTAGGTAATACACCCCTTAATTAGTATTAAGGTTATTAAGACTACTAATTATTACCTTAACTAGCGGATATATAGTATTATTATTATAGGTATACTTAATATAAGAATAAAGTAAGCTTTCTTACTTTTATACTTATACTCTTTTCTTATAAAGGCTTTTCTAATATAATATTTATAAGCTTCCTTTTCTTACCTTTATAATATACTTTCTATTAACTATCCCTTTATTTTAATTAATATATCTCTTTACTTATAAGCTTAAGCTAAGGAAGAGGCTTACTCCTAGGAGGGCTTAACTACTTCTAAGCGTAAGCTTTATATTATTAGTAATTTAGTATTAAATAATATCCTAGGCCTTAGTATAGCCTATAGTAATTATATTCTTTCCCTAGTATACTCTAAGTAGCTTACTAGTAAGTTATTATCTCCTATAATTACCCTAGAAAGGCATTCCTAGTGTACTTCTTTATAAACCTTATATTCTTTAAGAGGCTAGGTAAGAGGTAGTATAAGGCATAATTCTCTATATAGTTTATAGAAGTAACTTATTTATACTATGCTTTCCCTTTTTAAATAGTAAGTACTAACTTTATAGCCTAATATGCTTATACCTTATAGTATTTTATAAGATATACTTTATAATAAGTGTGTTTAAGTAGGTATTATAAGTAAAAGTAACTTAGGTTATTACTATAAGGTTAAGTCTAGATAATCTTAGAGATACTACTTATATAAGGTTAGTAATTATTATTATTAACTATTATATAATACTTATATTCCCTTACTAAGTAAATGCTATTAGCGCTAGATAAGGACTCTAAGGTTAGGTGTGTTTCTCTCTCTTTTCTATGCTTTTTACTAATAACTTATATAAATAGTAAAGTATTACTATAAGGCTTTATAACTTTAATTAAAACTTATTATAAAGCTAAACTTTATATATAAAGAAGTTATTACTTTAAGTAATAGGGCTATTACTACTACTAGGGGCTCTTTAGTAAAGGTTAATAAGAAAGTAACTAAGGTAATAGCCTATCTTAAGGAGGTTATTTACTTTCTTATATAAGTCTTATTAATTTTCTTTATTTAGAATAGTATTTATATATATATTTTTATATAATAGTGTTTTAGAGTTTATATTTTACTAATCTTATTTGCCTTAGAAGCGCTTTGCTTACTAAGGAGAGGGCTTTCTTATATTTCTAGGGTAATTAATTTTATACCCCTTATTAATATTCCTATGCTTCCTTAGTAACCTATATGCTTTAAATATTATATAGTATGTATAGATTTACTAACCTAAGCATTAATCTAAAGTGTTTAAATTACTCCTAATTTAATACCTTTATAAATCTATTAGTAGGCATTTTAGCTATTAGTAAATACGTAATCTTAAAGCTTCCTTTCTTAAATTCTTGCTTTAACTATATATTATAAATATTAATATAATATAGTTAAGTGTTTAATTACTTGCTCTTATTTAATATAAGCTAAATTATTTACTAATTATTATAGTTAATAACCTAGTCTTTATAAGCGTTAAATTTAATATCTCTAAATAAGCACTATAGACTTATAGTCTCCTTTATTACTTATTATAAAGCAAGTAATTTAGCTTTTATTATAGATATAGTTACTATTATTTAGCGCGTAGCTTTCTAGATAATTAGTTTACTAAAAAGAGTAATTAGATATCCTTATAATAATTCACGTGTCTTAAGATTATTTATAAATAAAGTATTACTTAAGATCTAAAGAGCTTAAAGTTTAGTGCTTATATTAAAGTATAGTATAAGTTTATATATAATAAGTAAATAGCAGATAGCTTAGTCTATAGCCTTTATATACTTTAGTCCTAGATTTATAAGGTATTATAATAACTTTACTACTATAAAGGCTATATCTAGTCTAATTATAATTATAGTGTATAGGATTAATCTAATTTTCTCTTAGTAAACCTTAATTACTTACTTCTTAGCTTTACTTATAAACTTATAATACTTTACTATAGGGATTAGTATAGTAAGGAAAGTGCCTTTTCTTACTTAGCTAAATTTCTCCCTAATCTTACTAATATATGCATTATAACTAAGATATACCCTTTACTATAGTTAGTCTCTAATAATCTAAATCCTAAGAAAGAATCTTACCTTACCTTTTTTATTTAATTTATATACCTCCTTTAGTCCCTTAGAGATTTAGTTAGTAATCTTCTTATTATTCTTATAAAAAGCTATAAGAATATTATTTATAAAGAATATAAGGAAGATAGTCTAATCTTTTATATAAAATAAGTAAGGCTTCTCTTAGCTTAACTTAAGCCTAAGCTTCTTAAGAGACTTACTTAGTTTTTTAAACTAAAGCTATAAAGAGTCCCTTAATTTATATAAAGCCTTAAGTAATTTTATATACTCTCTAAGTACTATAAAGCTATTAGGAAGTTTATATATTATAGGAATTCCCTTTTTTTTACGTTTTACGTAAAGGAAGGTATTCTTAATATTATACTACCTAGTCTCTAAATTAAACCTAGTAACTAGCGCTATAAACACATAGAATGCGTGCGTGGTAAGTATTATAGTATAAGTGTGTTTAATTATTAAGGTTTCCTAGAGATCTCTACGCACACATAAACGTGCCTTATAATAGATTAATATCCCTTTCTTATTAAACTTATAAGAAAACACTTATTTTAATAGTAAAGGCTTTAATTAAGTTACTAAATACTTTATTTACTACTATATTTCTTATTCTTTTAGCTTATTAATCTCTTTATTTATTATATTAATCTATTTCTCCTTAAGAGGATAATCCTTTACTCTCTTTTATAACTTTAGAGGTTTAGCTAGGTCTAATTAATAAATAGTCCTTACTTTTCTCTTTAGTTTAAGGAGTAATTTACTTTCCTTATTATAATATATATTAATTACTAAAAATACTATTTTATAGCTTTTAAAATCCTAATCTTCTAGAAAGAGCTTATAAGGGTCTTTATCCTTAGTTTTCCTAAACTCTAAGAAAAGATCTTTTAAGTCCTAGAGGCTATTAATAAGAGCTTTATTAAGTCCTTTTCTCTTCCTCCTTACTAGTAAAGTGTGTAAAGGAATCTAGCCTTACTCTCTTTTAGTTTATAATCTTAAGCTAGTTTATATACCTTCTTATATTATAACTATTCTAAGGCTCTTTTTTGTAATTTCTAACTATATAGCTAAAGCTCCCTTTAAGCTTTCTATGCGGGTAGCTAGTCTAGTGTTTACTCCTATAGGTTTATCTTATTACTAGTCTGCTTTATTTCCTAGCTTAGGTAGTTAATTACTTATTAAGTTATTAATAACTTAGTCCTTAGTATTATATGCTTAGTGTTCTAAAACCTTATAAGGATATTAGCTCTCCTAAGCCTTTATAGTAGTATCTTACTTACTACTTATTAGATTTATTATTATATTACTTCCTTAAGCATATAAATCTAAAGCTTTATACTTTATTTTACTCTCCTAAGCGCCTAGATTAGGAGTCTTTTACTCTCTAATTAGTAAATCTAGTAATAGCTAAGGTGTTTAAAGTCTAATATCTTTATTAAAATAAATAGCTTCTCTTTTCTTTAGTTATAATTAAGAAGTCTATAAGGCATTTACCCCTAAGTTTAAACTCTTAGTCTAATTTATCTAAGGTTTAATTAGTGCAAGGAAAAGATTTAATTTATTATCTAATTTAGTGTTAATTTTAAGGACCTAGAATTACGCTTTAAGCTTATTAATTAAAAGCTTAATTATGCTTTTATATGCTATATTATAAAAAATTAACTTATTAAATATGATATTCCTTGTTATTATAACCTTTCCTAGCTTTAGGATCTAAATATAATAAATATTAGAGGCAGAATACCTAACTAGATATCTAATATAACCCCTAGGATTTATCTTATAGAACTGTCTATGTTTATTAGCTTTATAATCCCTTTTAAGGGGATAGGCGCGGCAGCTATATACGTGTAAACCGCTCTAATCTAGCCTTAGGTTAGCTATAGGCTCCTAAATTAGTAGCTAAGCGTTATTATAAAACTAGCTTTCTAAGGTCTTTAGTGGTGTTTTCTAACTAGATTATTAAATAGGACTAATATTATAAAGGTACGCTACTACTTATATACTCTCTAACTATAGATTTAGTGGTAGCCTTACGCCTGTAAGTATTATATTTAACTATAGTGTGATTATCTAGCTTACCCTCTTTATAACTTTATTTAGTTTATAAGTGTATAGTAGTATAAGCTTAAGATTAATGCCTTATAAGTATACCTATGTCTAAAAGATTATATTAGTAAATTAGCTAATAATAGCTCCCTTATAATCTTGCCTAATCTTTATAATTAATAATCTAAATTACCTTATAACTTATTATTTAAAGTAAATAAGTATATTAAATACTATTACCTATAACTTATTAAGTAATATATAAACTTAAATTATACCTAAGAACTTATCTTTTATAACTAGTAACTAGTTTATACTATTATAACTAGTTTTATAGTCCTAAAGGTCCTAATAGATTCTCTAGAATAGCCTTAGTAATATATATTCTAGTAGTTTTCTTAAAATAACTTAGTAGGCATAAACTAGAGTATATATCTTATAGTCTCTATGCTTTATACCTTATAATTATACTCCCCTTATATAAGTGTAACTCTTAGCTAAAGTATTCTTTCTAAGGTAGTTAGAATATAAGTGCTATAGTTCTTTAGGGTTTACTTATATAGGATATAGGTCTTTGCTTAGTTAACTATACTATAAGCTTTATTTATTTACTTCTAAATTAATTATTAAGAATATTACTAGTGCTATAGCTAAATTTACTTCTTGCTTAGGACTATTATAAGAGAAAAGAGGCTTATATTAAAGGAAGATAATATTATGCTTTCTCTTAAGTTTAGCTAATAATAAGCTCTTATAAAAAGGTCTAATATATAAGAAGTAGTTTGCTTTATAATACTATATGCCCTTTTTCTAAAGAAGGCTCTTAGATATAATATTTATATAAAACCCTTTTATAAGTGTAATATTTTATAAAGTAAGGTTTTCTATAAGTTTCCCTTAGGCTTATTAAAAACATTCTTAATTATATAAGTATCTCTTCTAATAATCTAGAAAGAGGTTATTCTAGCTTTAAAATAATTATTAACTATTTCTTTAAAGGTTTTAGGCTTAAAGTAACTTATATTATTAATAATATAAAGAGCACTATAGTTATTAAAGAGAGTGCTCTTTAAGAGTATATACTTTACATTCTTTAGTATAATATAGCTTCCCTTTAGAGAAGCTATGCTTTTTAAAATATTAGAATTAATAATTATAGTAGTAATAGCCCTAGGTAACTTCTTTTCTTTATAATCTTTAGTGCCTTTTACTATTTACTTATCCTTTACTACCTTAGTATATAAGTTCTTTTATTTTATACTCTTATAGTATTCCTTAACCTTCCTATAATTAACCTTTAAAGAGAGCTTAAATCCTTAAACTTTCTTACTAGTTACTATATAGTATAAGGTATAGTATACTTAGGGAGACTAAAAGTAAGTATTTAGTGCCTTACTTATATAGTAAAAGCACTTCTTAGGACTATTATTTTTCTAGTTTTACTTCTTATTACCTTAATTAAAGTATTCCCTAAGTATAGTTATAAAGCTTCTTTTATTAGAGTTAGTATATATAGTTTATATTACCTTATAGTATTAAGTATACTTAGCTATAATACCTATAAGAGTAATATTCTTAGGAAGAGAGTCTAAGGTTTATACTAGCTATATAATCTTAGTTTTTACTTATTTAAGGTTAAAGTATACTCTAACTACTATAATAAAGTTATAAATTATATTAGAACTCTAAACTTTATTAATCTTATATATTAAGGCTTTTTAGTATAGCTTTCCTTATTACTTATTCTAATACTTAAATTATATATTTATATATTTAGCTTTATTAAGATATACTATATACTTAGCTATAACTTTTACTTTAATAATAACTTAACTAGGTAAGAATTTCTTTTTAAGCTTAATAGTAATTTAGTAAAGAGTAAGCTTTTTATTATTAGTGTTTTCCTTCTTAATTTTATTAATTACTATTATATAAGTATTAGGATTAATAGTACTAGTAATCTAGGTTTTAATAGTTCTTTCTCTAGACTTAGTTACCTTATATACTTAATACTTAGTTATATACTTATAAGAAAGAAAGGAAAAAGCCTCTTAGAAAGTAAGCTTAGTTTCTATACTTTCTTAGTTCTTAGTAATAAGAGCCTTATAGGCCTCTAGTATAATTATAGAGGGCTTTTATAAGTAATTAAAGTTAAGCTTTAGAAGCTAAGGATTAACCCTTTTTTAAATCTCTTAGCTTTAGGTAGCTTACTTTAATACTTTATACTATTCCTCTTACTTATTAAATAAGACTAACTTAATATTAGTCTTAAGACTTAGGTAAGAAGAAGTTAAGGTATTTATTATAAGTATAGATTAGTAAGTAAGGCACTATATATATATAGGTCTTATATATTAGGAATTTAGTAAAGTTATAGGTATATACCTCCTAGGCTTATAACTATTACTATATAGTATGTAACTTAGGTAAAAGATATAATTAGAAGGGATAATTAAAGGTAGAAGAAGTAGTTAAATTAATGCTAATTCTATTATATAAATAGAAGGATTAAAGCTTTTTTTTATAGATAAAGTAGTTATAGTAAATCTCCTATACTTCTTATTCTATAATTATATATCCTAATAAGGTGTATTTTAGCTTCCCTAATATGGTCCTACACGCATAGAGCGTACGATCGATCATATTACCCGCGCACAATCGGTCATATTACCCGCTGCCGGGCAACAGGATCCAGGCCCACTGCCGGGACCCACATGCAGGCACCTGTCCGCTGCTCCAAGTTGCCAAGTTGCCAAGCTCCAATTCAATGTTTGGATATCACAACACGTCACTCCTTTTCATTGTCACTCGGCCACTCTGGCCTTCTTCCTGCCCGCTACCCATCTTTCTCGGTATTCGTACCATACGCGTCATCCAGTCGACTCGGTTGCGAGCTGCCGCCCTTGGTCAACCTTCTATTTCCGAAGCATCCCCGACCACTCGAGCAATTGCGATCGGAATGGCCTAGGAATCACAACATCCCCATCTAGAAATCATGCCCCGCGATCGCCCCCCTACTACCGGCTACGAACGCCTCACCCAAGCCGACCTTAGCGACTCCGACGATGATCTCGCACATTCTTCGGCCTCTCTGCAGCCGGCCTCGGCGCCACGCTTCGCACCTATTACCCAGCAACCAAAGTATCGCTCAGGAGTCGCCAGTCCCAAGGCGAATAGCCAAAGGCCGAAGCTTCACAAACGGGGAGGAAGCTCTGGGGGTGTAGACATCAAAGCCATAAACGCTCGGTTAGAACGATGGGCCGACGAGATAACTTCCAAATTCAAACGTGGAAGGGAGAAAAGCATATTGGGCGAAGAAGAACGACTCGAAATCCAACACTCTGTTTTCCAACCCCCCGAGGGCGTGAGGCCTGTTACGGCAGAATTCCTGGCTGATCCTCAGCCAGGAGCAATGACCCGGGCTGAATTTGAAGCCATCGTGGAGAGTGTAAGGGTTGCGATACGACAGGAGGTCCATCCAAGTATGATTTCGCAGGGTAGTTCGGGCAGCTACTTTGCGAGGAACTCGGACGGCAAGATTGTTGGTGTGTTCAAACCAAAAGATGAGGAACCCTATGCGGCGGGTAATCCCAAGTGGAATAAATGGATTCACAGGAATCTCTTCCCCTGCTGTTTTGGCCGAGCCTGGTATGCTTGATAACCGATGTGCAATTTTCTTTTTTCGTGTTTTCTTCTTCTTTTCTCTTCTTGATCTGACCTTGCGACTCTTTCTTTAGTCTCATCCCAAACCTTTCATACGTTAGTGAAGCCGCAGCCTACGTACTTGACAATCAGCTTCGCACCCACTTAGTACCCTACACAGACGTCGTCTGGCTATCATCCAAATCGTTCCATTATCCCTTCTGGGACCAACGCAGCTTCCACAGAAAGAAGAAACCGTTACCAACCAAGCCAGGGAGCTTCCAGGTCTTCTTGAAAGGCTACAAAGACGCAAATGTTTTCCTGCGTGAGCATCCTTGGCCAGATCAATACTGGTCCGGATTTCGAGCAAATGAGACGCATCGAAACCGTAAGAAGCGATGGACCGAGAGCTGTCGCCCGTCCACATCCGGATCGCCAGAGAATGGTGATTCGAGCGATGAAGAAACTCGAGAAGCCACGGAAGAAGCCACTGGACCCCCACGATTTGTCTGGACGGAGCAGATCAAAATATCATTCAGGGAGGAACTCGAAAAGTTAGTCATTCTGGATTACATCATGAGAAATACAGATCGAGGTCTCGATAACTGGATGATCAAGGTCGACTGGGAAGCCGGGAAAGTGTCTGTGGTTTCTGATCCTGTTCACCTGAACATGGAGACCTCTCGGGACAACGACCAAGACAGTGGGCCACGCCCTGTACAGGCGGCGCAAATGCCTCAGTCTGCAACGAGTGCATCATATCCTTATAAGAGCCAGAGGCCTATGAATGCGTCGTCTAACAAGGCTTCATCATCAAAGGAACCCACCATCTCTGTGGGGGCCATTGACAATTCCTTGTCCTGGCCTTGGAAGCATCCCGATGCTTGGCGAAGGTATGTCGCCGTACTTGACATGCCAACTTCCCAGTCGTTGCATTGCTAACAAAATTGTTGGCAGCTTTCCATTTGGCTGGCTGTTCCTTCCTGTCGATCTAATTGGCCGACCCTTTTCACAAAAGACGAGAGATCATTTCCTACCCCTACTCACATCGACGGCATGGTGGGCCCAGACGCAGATGGCACTCAAAAGAGTCTTTCAAGTTGACGAGGATTTCCAAGAGCGCATGTTTGCCAAGCAAATCGCCGTCATGAAGGGCCAAGCTTGGAATGTAGTGGAGGCCTTGAAAACACCGGACCATGGTCCTCTTGAACTCACAAGAAGAGCCAAAGTGTGTGTCTGGGACGATCTCGTTGAAGTCCCTGTTGCAGTTCCAATGCGCGTGACATCTTCAGAGCTCCGTCGAAACTCGTTTCTCCGGGATTCCATGGATGAGGCCGACATTGCGAGCTCTGCCGCAGCCGCACAAGACACCACAGCAGATCTCCTGGGCTTGCAGTCTGCGCCAATCGAGATGCCTCGTTCATTGCGATTCGACGAGGTTTCAAGTCCAAACGAAGACGATGCGCGCTCCCCCCACGAGAGAAAACCTATCAAGGGGCCAGAACGAAGCCCCTTTGAAAACAGCACGGCATCACGTTCACTCAACGTTTACGAACCCGCGCGTCATGGCCCCCGCCAGCAACGGCGATACTCGTTTGCATCTCCAGCTGCGGCACGGCAAAACAGCAGTAGTATTGCGCAACAACTCTACGGTGACTCGCAAGACTTGTGCAGCGGCGATGATCTCGAGGGGGACCTGGGCTATGCTGCAGCCGAGGGACAAATGGGCAATCGACGAAGAGTCATTGTGGAACGGCTCGAGGCAGTCAAGAGCAGAAATCCCGTCTTTACCTGGTGCTAATGATGGTCCGCTGCAAATGAGAAACACCAAGAAACCATGTTGACGCGATGTGCGACAAAAGCAAGGGACTTCTGGCAGGGATCGCGACCCGAAGACGCGGGTTCTCAGTCGCCAACCCGACCAGTCGCCAATCGAACGTAATGACATGTCATATCCTATCGCGATGATGGCGATATAAATATTCCTTGTACGGAGACACCCTACTGCACTTTAGTTCTATTTGCTTTTTTCTTACTCTCTCGTCATCACGAACCAGCTGTGTACAATAAATTCGAAAGACTGTGAAGCAAACATGAATAGGATAGAAAAGGGTAGACTACTCAAATTGATGAGAACTGGCTACCAGCATTGCCTCCTTGACGTTTCGTTTCAATGATTGCAACCCCCATGGACTTGAATCTCAGCACCACAAGATGAACGAGCGCTCGTGCAACACGCCCAAGTTTGCATGCCGACGTCCTACTTCGGCAAGACCCGTGCCGGGCAGGAATGCGTAGTTTAATAAAAGAAAGTGCCCGTGGCTCGCGCCGCCCCGTCTTTGGAACGAGGGGGGTAGATAGGTCGGCAGAGTCGGGTTCCTAGGAGGTAAAAAATACGAGGGAGACAAGACTTGCTTGGGGGAAGGGAGGGAAATGTCTACGGACTACCGAGTACGGACTCCTACTGCTTGAAGTTGTGCGGGACTTGGACGGGACGGGGGATGGAATCCTTCTCGTAGTACGGAGTACGGACGTACATTAGAGCTCGATGGACACACCGTTGTCGTCGTGTTCTAGCTTGCGGGTCTAATGAGGGAGCGAAACTATAAGTATTGCATCCATCCTATGTTTCATTTGCACAATGTGCCGTTGTTGTGCCAGCGACGTCGACCATGGAGCCGCGGTTCTGTGGGCAATGCCGGATGAGACTTCTAGGAGTGCGCCCATGTGGTTGTCTGGCAAGATGGGCAAATTCCAGTGCCAGCCTGACTACAATATTGAGCAAGTGACATCAATGTCGACTTCGTATGTGCTGGTAGTAACCAAGACGCCTGACTGCCAACACTATTTGCGTGGTTCGGTATTGTGGGTGTGCTCCATACTGTCCGTCCAAATCACTCCAATCTAGTCCGTATAGTCTGATTGACAGGCATGTCCGTGAAAAAAATGGATTGGCTTCCCTGGCCCCGATCTTCTCTGTCATTGGAAGCATCATCTTGGATGCAGAAGTATTCTCATAAGTCTAGTGCGCCAGAGCTAGCCGTGCGTGTGGCCAAAATATGACAACTCGAGCGAGTTTAGAAAGAGGCAAGAGCGTGCCCTTCGCCCCAGTTGTCTCCTTGCTTGACATCTGCGGGCTCATGCGGATTCCTCAACATGTTCTCCGAAGTAATCCATAGAGCTTTTTGACGCTGTCATTGGAAATCCTGCTTCACATTTTATACCTCCCGCGTTGTGTTATTCCTTAATTCTTTATGGCTAGCCGGTATGTCTTTATCGGTGTATCCAGGGTCTGTGAGTCTTCCAGCAGTAAAGTGGCGCCTCCGTACTGCGTATAACTCGATCACCTGTCTCATCACTGGTGGAGCAGGATCTTTCCTCCCTTGTAATATTGTCCGAAAATCTTCGCCCTCAATCGGCTTTCCGGGCACTTTGCGGTGGTTTATGGGAGGGTCCCTATCCGTCCATAGTCGCCAGTGTCAATTCCCGACCTCAAAGCTTGTCCTGTTTGCTGATTTCTCAGGCATCCTTGTATATCTTGCCGTTCCAGTGGCGCTTTGAAAGCCCCGAACGATGGATCCCTTCGTGATGTTCTGTGATGGCTAGTCGCTAATTTTCCGCACCAAATGCAAAATCACACGATATGAATCAGGGCGTCTTGTCTTCACAGACGGCAAACGAGAGCCACGAACGCTATTCTTCTTCAAGCTGTGCTGTACTGCCAGTTGGGGTCGGTCGAAGTCCTCTCGACCCTCCTCTTCTGCTCGCGGAGACCCCAAGATAGCCAGGCAAGAAGTCTAGGGGTCCAGAGGCTTCAAGAAATGGAATTTGATTGCTCCGGACACTGAGGTATAGGGCCAAAGTTCTACCGCGATCCACGGGTCAACCACAGGCAAACAAGTGCGTTGCGCCTACGGGCGGGGGACTGGGAACCACCTTCGTACTATACAAGTGCCACCGGTGATCTCTAAAGCATCTCTTCCGCATTTCAGCCGTCTCTCTCCCGCTCAGTAGTGTTCCGTAGCAAACGTCGCTTCCCAAAGTGAAAGTGTTGGTTCCGTCAGTGTCTGTACCCCTGGCACTTGGTCGTTGTCGGCCGCTCATGGTCGACATACAGGGTGCAAAACCTGAACATGCGCTGGTCTGGGGTTGGCATCAGATAATGTCGACGGCTGGTCATAGACATGCATATGCAATTCCAAAGATTGTGCATATGAATGTCTATGTCTCACACTGATCTCTGACGAGGGCATTTCTGTTTCTGAACGGCGGGAACTCCGTCTTCAGCATGGGGCCCGTCTCCGATCCGAGTCCAAACACATCATGTTCTTCAGCCTTCAGTGCGTTGCACATTGCTTTGCAATGTATACCATGTGACTTGTGTCTCTTGCAGGGACCAGCAGATCCTTGGTGCGTCACGCAGCGGCGGCTCAGTCCAGTATCCTTTCTCCTTCGGGGCAGACCCTGGCATGGGGAAGACCAGAGGGCCCTGTTTTATGCCAACTCGTTTGCTGAACGATGAAAGCTTTTCCGGCGTTCCGCTAATATCGCCATCGAGCTCACCATCATAGCAATAGCTTCTTGCCAAAGTGGCCATGTCGAATTTTTGAGCCCTGAGGATTCTCTCGCATTAAGTATGTCGAACAGTGCATGATATTCTGGTAAATACGACAACGCAGGCAAGGAAGGGGTCTTCGAGGGTGAAGCAAGTGGACCTTTTTCGTTGCCTGTTGCAAACCAACCATCTGGCTGACAAGACCATTTCGCGCAAACAGGTCACTTGTTGACTTGCGCCCTTTTGATCAGAAAACCTACCCTTATCATTGGACTCAGCCCAACAACCATAGCTGTCGATTTCGTCTTGGAAAAGACAGGATATGGACACCGAGTATGAAGTCTCCCCCTTGGTTAGGTTTCGAATATTTATTGCTGATCAATGCAAGGGACGGAACTGTTCCTCTAGATGATACTTTCACGGAAACTGTCGAGTACCACGGCCGAACGTTCCAGAAGTATGCCTTGGCAAACAAAGTATACTTTTCGCCTGTTGATGAGGTGAGTTACACAGAAACTCTCGCTTGCTGGGCTTGACCGATCAGTGCTAAGAAGCAATGCAAAAGGACGAAGCGACTCGGCTCGAATCGATGCATTCGGTTTTATGTCTATTATTCGACAATAAACTTATATTCCCCCCTGTTGATCAACCCAGACGGATTCTCGACTGTGGGTTCGGGGCTGGTGACTGGGCTATTGATGTTGCGAAACAGTTTCCAGAGTCGGAGGTATGACCTGGCAGCAAGAACCATACATCATGCAGGATTGTTGCGTGCCGCAGAGCCAATTTGTTTGCCCCGTGTGTACATTGCGGCACATTTTGGTTGAATGGCTCGACAAGAAAGAAAAGGAAAGGAAAAGTGAAGCTGATGCTTGCAAATAGGTGATCGGACTTGACATCAGCCCTCACATGATATCAGCAGATTTGCCAGAGAATCTCGATTTGCAAATAGACGACCTAAATGCGAGGTCAGCGACGGACGTCTCCTCTACATGCTAGGAAATTCACTAAGAAGTCTTGATCTTCATAGTTTCACGTTCTCTTCGGCATATTTTGACGTGGTGCACAGCCAAATGGTGTGTGGTGGCATCGACGCAAATCGATGGAGTGGCTATGTTCGAGATATGTTTCGAGTTTTGCGGCCAGGAGGTTGGTGTCAGATGGTAGAGATGTACTTCAACGCTCAATCAGACAACGGATCTCTGTCAAGAGGCAAGCAAAATCCAATAGCGTGTGAGTTTTACATTGCAAGCTGACGTCTTGGGTAAAAGTTCACGCCCTGTCCAGATGGTCAAGCCTATATCTGTCGTCCTTGGCCCGGTATAAAGATCCTCGAGCAGCGCTGCAACTCGACCAGTGGATGATGAGAGCAGGCTTTACAGAAGTTGAATACCGACTTCTGAGAATACCAATGTGTCCTTGGCAGGCTGGTATGTCCGCATTCAAATAAAAGAAGGCTGAACACAGAGGGAACACAGAGGCCATGCAGAACTGATGATTCCCTCATTTCAGAGCCAAGATATCAAGACATCGGGCGGGCAAATATAGAAAATATTCCCTGGTTGCTACGTTCGTTAGCTTTTTATCCGTTTACCAAGCTTGAAGGGTGAGGCTGCCTATGATGTCCCCTTTCGTAAGACGGCAAGCTCACAAAAGAAAAACGTACAGAATATCGGTTGAAGAGTTTGATGACCTGGTCACTGACGCAGCAGAAGAGGCAGGAGACATCCTCTTCAAGGTACGAAGAACTTGACAGCCCTCGACCAATATACTGGTTTGGGATTGCTGACTTGCACTCCTAAAAGCCCTATTTTCCATTGTAAGTGTTCGACCGTGGTACTTGTTGGCCTGCGAAGCTTCTTGGAGCTCATGTCCATGTCCGTGGCTAGGTACGTTTGCATCGGGCGAAAGCCAACAGAGAGACGCGCCATATCCACGTTCCAGGGAGGCGGATCTTGAATTGGCGGTTTGACGACTCCTTGAATCATTTCAGAGATGTGCTGACGATCGGCGTATCCGGGGTCAAAGCAAAAAACGGCACAACCTGCAGTGGCCGGACAGTGACAGCTGGCAATGGGAAGCGAGGACCTGTTTGGCACCTGGCGGACAGGCAACGTGGCGGCACCGGACAATAGCGAGATACACATTCGGCGAGCTTGCGAGTCGGGGAGGGGCTCAGAAGAGACTACATACATGGGCTCATCTAATGAGGTAATAAAACTGCAGATGCCCAACAACTCATAGCCAAGTTGTGCCCATCTAACCAACTGACCCGTGTGTATTATAATTTATGGGTGGGCACACCAGGAATCCGTACCGACAGACTGGAACCCAATGAATGCGAGTGGCTCAATTGCCAATTGGCAAGTCACACACAACACAACCCGCCAAGACGTGCGATCCATGCCAACGCAGCACAATACATTGGCCCTTTGACCCGTCTTTCATCTCACCAAGATCTACGGATTACGACCGAGTGTATTGTCACACAGTGTTGACTGACGCCGGCAAACAAGTCGGCAAACAAACATGGGATTCGTTACCCGACCACGCGGGTCGCCGCGGACAGGATGGCTGGCATGTACTCCGTAGGTAGGTAGTTACAATTGCGACGATCCTTAAGCCATAGCGGGTCGACTTGCGGCAGAGCAGCTCTAACCGATGATTTCGACAGAAATGGTACACTTGTTGATGTCAAATGTCGAGATGCCACAGTAACTGCGTCATTGATGAGTCACCCGCCAGCTAATTCGTCCACCGGAGGGGGGCTTCAATGCTGCGTCTTGGTGTCTCCACTATAGCCAATAGCCAGCCAGCTCCACGCAGCGCAGTGGAGCCCCAAGCTCTCAACTTTACATACATACAGCTGCTGGCCGGCCAACAAGCAGGGCCAGCTGGTCAGAATCAAGTCTTGTCCTGGACTCCTGGTCCATGTTGGATGAACAAAACGATGCGCAATCCCTCGGTGCCTCGATCGACTTCTCTCATCGCATATCCATCAGCCGGCTTCCAATGGCGTCGAAACCCACAATGTCGGTACTGTCGGCTCTGCGCTGGTCGCAAAACGGCCGCATGCCGTGTGTACCGTCGTTCTCCTCAACGCTCGCGCAACGGGCTCACCGATGCCATTCCACAGCCACCGAGGACGCTCCGCCGCCATTCATGCAAACGATCAAGGCTGATCTGAAGACGGCCATGCGAGCCAAGGACGCACCACGACTGTCTGTTCTACGCGCAATCATGTCAGCCAGCCTCAATGCCTCCAAGACGTCCAACCCGATTCGGACAGACGTGCAGCTCGTTGCCTTGGTACGACGGATTCAAAAGAGTTCACAAGATGCCGCGTCGGATGCAAAGGCTGCGGGCCGCCAAGATCTCGTCGACAAGGAAAACGAGCAGATCCGTATTCTGGACGAATATCTCGCGGGGAGCGGTGTCCAGACGCTGGGCGAAGCGGAACTGAAGACTTTGATACAGGACGCCATTGAGGCGTCCAAGAAGGCGGGGACCGCTACCAAATCCCTCGTGGGCGACGTAATGAAGCGTTTGGCCGGTGCTCTGGAGGGCAAGGACGTGGATAGAAAGGCCGTTGCCGGCTTTGTCAAGGAGCTGACGGGACGATGATGCGCTGGTCGACCGCGATGACGCACGGCTTGTACAATGGGATGTGTTCTCGATGGACCGGACGGTCATCAACGAGGGCCTTTTCTTCGGCGCGAGAAGCGTACTTTGCCGGCCTCGATTGGCATACTCGAGCTTCGAGTTGTTTTGTTCTGAGCCGGCCAAAACCAACGATTCCTTGAACCAGAAAAATACTGTTGTAGGTCTCGTCAACTATTTTTTCTGCCAGCTGGCTGCGGCCGGCTCGTGTACGATTTGTTTCAAAGAAGCCAGCAGGACGCTGGTCACGATGCAGGCTGCCTAGCAGAAGAAAGGGATATGGTGAGGAAACAGATGGTGTGATTGTATAGTAGCATGTATATGGACAGGTGCAGCCGTACTCACTCTCAACACAGCCAAACACTTTTCTGGGCACGGTGAACGTTTCCTGTGGCTGATACCTCTGACTACAGTGGTTAATTAATAGGGGTGAATTTGCAGTTAAACCCCACCAGCGGTTCGCCAGACTCCCATTGCTACCATGTACAGTACACAAGTGAAGAGGGGTAGAAATCATATTACTTGACGTATTATGGAATTGACCAGGCTGCCAGTGACTCACTTGCGCTACTTCATGTCTGCCCAGAACATGTCAAGCGCTCCTTGTCGTCAGACAAATCTCTCTCTCTTTGCCGTTCATCCACCACGTGCCGTCATTTCGAGCATCCCTCTTCTCGAGGCGTGGAATGACCCGATTCCCCCAGACACTCCTTATTTTGCATCCCATCTGTGAAGCTTATCTGACAAATTTGTCCCAAGAGTTCAAGCATGTCCCGGCTCAACATCAGCTCCGGCTCAACATTTGAAGCCGAGATTGGATATTCTCGCGCCGTCGTTGTCGACGACTGGGTCATCGTGTCCGGCACCACAGGGTAGGTAGGTTTGGCATTATTCTTTCCCATGCCTACGGATTAGCCAACCATTAGCAGTTACGACTACGAGACGGGAGAAATCCCAAACGATGTAGCGCAGCAGACTGAGCAAACTCTCGTCAATGTCGACAGGGCATTGCGAGAAGCTGGCTCGTCCATGGCTGACGTGGTCCGCGTTCATTACATTTTGCCCAACAGAGATGATTTTCCTGGGACGTGGCCTATGCTGAGGAAGTGGTTTGGTCACGTCAGGCCCGCGGCCACGATGACGCAGTCGGCGTTGATGAAGGAGGAGATGAAGATTGAGATTGAAGTGACGGCCAAGAAGGGGTGTGGGATGAACCAGTAGAACACGCAATATCGAGTTTTGGTATGCATTTGTCTTTGTCAGGAGAGCTCCATTCCTCAACGTTGTGTGATTTACTTGGCTACGCATCACGCCATTGTCAGTGAGCAAGAGGCGCCACGAGACCTCCTACGACAAAGGCGCTCGCGATGCTGACGACACTCGATGTAGACAGCAATGAGATGCCACTGATGCCATGCCCTGAAGTGCACCCTCCGGCCAGTCTGGACCCGATAGCCATCAACACGCCTCCGGCCGTTGCCAACCAAGGCGATACTTCGTGTACGGGGGCAAACGCCAGCTCGGGAACCAGTTTCAAAAGACTCCATGCGCCGGCCGCAACACCCGACGCAAAGAGGATGTTGCTGTGCGAGGCAGGCTTGGCGTTCGGGTCGACGCCCCTCGCGAGCCACCAGAAGAAATTGCCCACTTCCTCGTATGATCCTGAGACGCCGACCATGGATCGGCGGCTCAGTATCGACACCAACTGGGCAACGCCGATGAGCAGACCGCCCAGGGCACCGGAGATTTTGGCCGTGGGGTTCGCAGGCGTGTACAGGGCTGTTGCGGCAACGACGCCAATGCATGCCGTCTCGAGGAGAAGTAACGTGGCCGTCTTGGAGAGCCCCAATTGCTCGTTCACAGCCCCTGGTTCGGGCTTCACAGCGTTGTCCTCCCGTAGCCTCTTCACCACTCTGCTGACGATGCCGGACCACAGGATGCCTCCGACGATGGCCCCGTCCAGGGCATAGAATCCCGTCCGCACCCCGGCGGCGAGCTGCGCGTACGAGGTGCCGGGACAGGATCCCGCGAGGGCCATGCCCGCCCCGAGAAGACCACCTCCGATGATGTTGCCGTCGTAACTGGAGAAGAAGCCCAGCGGGGAGGAAGTCCGCGGAGAGATCTTGACGTAGCCTAGTCTCTCGGCGACCGTGTAAATCGCTCTGAGAAAGGGCCGAGTCAGTATTTGGTTGTCATGGCGCATGCGCAACGGCTGTGTTGATAGTCATCAAAAATCCTTGAGAGAAGTCCCATTTTTGCTCTTATCCTGCCATTTGCAAGTGTACGAGGAATATCACCACTTACGCGCTCGTGGCAGTAGCAGCGAGGAAAGCCTGGAACATGTGCCAATTCTCAAACTTGAGCTGCGAGATCACCACACTTGGATCATGGAAGCCCGCGGCTGCCATGGCGGCACCGAACGCGGCGCCCGATATCGCCGTTGCAGCCATGATGGCCAAACTATGGAGTACCGCCGAAGGAGTCTTGACACTTGATCGAAAGAGGCTGGCCTTCTTTGGCGGGGGAGCGATACAAGAAAGATTTCAACACGGGCACTGCCTGGGTAGAAGATGGCCTCGGCCGGTGTGCGATAGGAAAAGAGGCCTGAAAGGTGCCGTGCATTCTTACATTCTTATGATATACATGACAACGCTGCCGCCCTCCCGGAACAAACTTGCCGACGTTGGTCAATAGCGCGAATTATGAATTATGTGCGCTCCCTGATTTCGGGGATCTGTAAATGGCGCGGAACGGCAGTGACATGCTTTTCACTTCTTTTTTCGGCCCTTTCTTCGGGGTCCATTACGGCAATCTCGAGAACACCACTGCTCGTTATCGAATGGCTAGTGTGGATTCGTGATGGTGCCAGACGGGTTTTGGCAATCGTCGGGGACCATGGCGTGGACCTCGTCGGGCGAGCCGGGATGGCTTTCAATGTGCGATACTCACGGGGAAATCGCCATGTGAACAAGGCGAGATTTCCGTTTCTGGCAGTTGTGTGAGCAAGCTGAGCATGTAGGACTATTTGATTTCACAAAACTTGTCTGTGCCATCGCCGTCCATCGGGGTTCACTTTTGCTCGTCGGCGACTTTTTGTCCCGACTGGCAGGCCGCACGTGCTCGATGCGTTCCGCACCTTCCCCTCCGCCCTGAACCATGCCGATTAAGACCTCTTCATTACCTAGGTACATGAGTACACAAAGGAGCAATGAGTTGATACCTAAACTAGGTAGGCAGGTGGAAAGAAATTAAAAACCCACATTGAACGTCAACAAGTCACTCCTGGCTCCGACCCCGAGTACCTACTTCGCACCTGCAAATCCAATCACCGCTCGTATCAATCTAGAAACCACCCTGGGTGTACAATCAATCGCAATGCCTCGAGTTCTTCACGTTGAGAAGATGGACGGCAAGCCCGGCCAAGTCTACTACCCGTAAGCTCACCACCCTGCCGTCATTGAATCCCGCCTATACCTTGCCCAGATCCCGGATCCCGCCAGTTTTCATGACGTTGACAGTACAAATTTAAATTAAAAACACAAAAATAAAATAAAAAATAGCATCAAGATTAAAGAAGTGCCCATGCCACAAGTTGGCCCCAACCAACTCCTGGTTCGCATGGACGCCGCCTCCCTCAACCACAAGGACCTCTTCATCCGCAGGCATCTCTACCCTGCCATCTCGTTTGAGAACCCCCTCCTGGCAGACGGCTACGGGACAGTGGTGCGGGCCGGGCCGTCCGTCAGGCAGGAGAACCTGAACCTGGTGAACAAGCCCGTGCTCGTCAACCCCATGAGCATGTGGGAGTCCGACCCGGTAGGTCCCGAAAGGGGCGCCGTGTTGATCATCGGCGCCTCGTCCATGACGGAGGCGGGCTGCGCGCAAGACTACGCGCTGCTCCACGAGGACGACGTCGTCCCTGCGCCGGCTCACCTCACGCCCGCCGAGGGCGCGGCCCTTCCCCTCGCCGGCCTGACGGGGTGGCGCGCGCTGGTCACCAAGAGCGGCAACGCAGAGGCCGGGAGGAATATCCTCGTCACGGGCGTCGGGGGCGGCGTGGCCCTCCAGGTGCTCCAGTTCGCCGTCGCCATGGGCTGCAACGTCTACGTCACGTCCGGGGACGAGGCCAAGATCGAGAGGGCCAAGAAGATGGGAGCCAAGGGGGGCGTCGTCTACACCAGGGACGGCTGGGAGAAGGACCTCAGGAAGCTGCTGCCCGACGACAGGCCCTATGTCGACGCCGTGATTGACGGCGCCGGCGGCAACATCGTGTCCAAGTCGTGCAAGGTCCTGAAGCAGGGTGGCGTCATTTCGCAGTATGGCATGACGGTCGGCCCCAAGATGGAGTGGTCCATGCAGGCTGTCCTGATGAACGTCGAGCTGCGTGGATCGACCATGGGGTCCAAGAGGGAGTTCAAGGACATGGTGGCGTTTGTGGACAAGAACAAGATACGGCCCGTTGTGAGCAGGACCGTCAAGGGCCTGGGCAACCTGGACGGCATTGAGGAGTTGTTCAAGGATATGGATGCCGGTGCGCAGTTTGGAAAGTTGGTCATCGAGATTGATGACCACCCTTCTCCGCCGAAGTTGTAAGAGGAGAATGCAAAATGACAGACACGATGCCGTATCAATCGAATATATTCATGTGGAACAAACGAGAAAACAAAAACATTTAAAACTGCCAGGATATCAGAATGCTCATGGCCGCCGCCAACATAGATCTCCTGCTCCAAGACCCTCTCAGTAATGACTCCCAACATGCAGGTCCGTCAAATGAACAAGAATATTGGTCAAGTAAAATAAGAAAACAAAACCCGTCCAAGTACGTTCCAGTTAGTCTAAAGACTTCTTCCGCTTCTTCTTAGGTCTGTCCTCCTCGGGAGGCACAAACTCCGCTTCTCTCTCCTTGGCCTTCTCCTCCTTCCGCACCTTTTGCTTCTCCTTGCGCCCCTCTTTGACTGCCCTCTCCTTGGCCTGCTTGCCCAGGAAGTACTCGCCACTCTCAATCTGCAAGTCAATCTTGCTCTTCTCAGGCGCAGGTGGGAACGGTGTGTACACCTTCTTGGCCTTGTCAGTGACCTTGTGGGGGACACGGCGACGGCTGAGTGTTTTCCTCTTGAAGTTAGGCAGGAAACGATCCCAGCTTTCGTTGACGAGTTCGGGGTCCTTGGCGAGTTCTTTTTTGATCATGAGTTCCTTGATATGGTAGATGGGATGCAAGTTGTTCATGCAGTCCTCGACGATTCTTCGAATTTCCTTGAGACCCTTGTACCCGCCCATGGCGCAGACGGTGTTGCCGTGAACGAGGATATACGTCTCGGTAAGGAGTTCCAGGGCTTTGAGGGTCGACCCATTGGGCCCGAGTATTCTTTGTCTTCGCTTGACGAATCTGTCTTTGCTGCCAACCAAGTTTCGAATCTTGATCACATCGCAAGCCACGCCGTCTTCCAGAATCTTCACTGCCTGTGGGGCAGGCACGCTTCGAGCCAGGAGTTTGATGAGATCGCGCGCGTTCAGAATGGCGGCAGGGTCAAAGGTCTTTCGGGTCGTCTTGACGGTCATTGAGCCTTCAACCAAATCCAATGTGCAGGCGATGCCGTACTTCTCGAGCGACTTGGTGACGAGCGGCCATGCTTCTTTCAGGTACACTTCGCGATATTTAGGGAATAGTGTCACAAATGACGACTCTTCTGTGAAAGTGCCGCCCGCATTGTCCTTTGCTGTGAAGGCATCGACCTTCCACTTGTCGATGTCGTCCGTATCCCACGGCTTCTCTTTTTTATGTGTGGAGGGCATCGTTCGATTGGATTGTTGAAGAGATCCGTGTGCTTGCGAGAGGATAAAGTGCTCAATATGGGTCACTACAATACGTTGAACCGCTAGCAATTGGAGGAACCCTAAATCGCTTGGTGCAACGTTGGTGATCAGAAATGTGATGCTTTGCCTCTGTTCCAGAAAATTTGGGTGTCTGGCAACCCGTCTGTGGGGCAGGCGGCGAGGGGAAAAAAAATAATAGATATGCGCACCCCCACCGTGTGTGTTACACTAGCCAAAGCTTCATGAAATCTTCCATGCAACTTCCTTCTGAGCTGCAACGACCACAACTGGCACGCGAATACACCGCCACCAAAGGCCACGACCACATAAAACATGTCGAAAGCAAAGGGCGCTGCTGGCGCCGTGGATCAGGTGGTCAAGTTGATTGTCGGAGCTGGTCAAGCGAGTCCTAGTCCCCCGGTTGGTCCTGCGCTGGGAAGTAAGGGTGTGAAGTCGATGGACTTTTGCAAGGTAAGGGCGAACTCAACAACCGTTGCGCCGACTTTTCAACACGTTCAATCGAAATTGTCGAGACTTTAAAAAGTATTCACTGACCTTGTTTCTCCAAATTTTGTGCAGGAGTTCAATGCCAGGACCGCACACGTTAGCCCAGGCACGCCGATGCCCTGTCGGGTGACCGTACGACCAGATCGATCTTTCCACTTCGACTTGAGGACACCGCAAACATCGTGGCTCCTGTTGAATGCGGTTGACGCGCCAAAGAACAAGAAAGGAAATCGGAAGGGTGCTAGCAAGCCCGGGCACGAGACAGTCGGAACCATCAGTTTGAAACACGTTTACGAGATTGCCAAAATCAAGCAGTCAGAGCTACGACTCTCTGGGTTGTCGCTAGAGGGATTGTGCAGGTCAATTATTTTCCAAGCCAAGTCAATCGGAATCAACGTGGTGGCATAGAATTTGGACAGAAGCAGCGTCACCAGGGTTGAAAGAAATATTGAATCTCGACGCACCATGGGGGCTGCATATTGAGACTCAGCCGGTGTGTAAATGTACAAATAGAATGGTGAACGGTCCAGGAAGTGTATAGTAATATGGGTACTTCCCCCGTATAATTGGGGACTCGGATAAAGACCAGGATTCTTGCGTATCCAAGTTGTCGTCTTCTAGAGTGAGTGAGGAAGCAACATGATACCCAATGCAGTCAATCCTGGATGTGGACGCCACCACCTTCGTGGAGGCGGCAGTAGAGCCATGCGAATTACACAGAGACGATGCAAGATGTCGCGACCAAATGCGTCGCCAACTATCTCGAGGACATCATCCTGCTGCATTGTGAACAGGGAACTGATTCTTCAACTCTTTTGCGAACGAGTCACCACCTCGACCTGCAAAAACAACACCGGTTCCCATCAGACGAAGACGAGCTCGCATGGTGGAATAGGACAACGTTTCTTCTTTATTAGACGGCCATTTATTATTATTCCGATTGTAAATAATCGGACAACATTGATGCTGGTTTCTGGTGCTAAAAAGCTAGTTAGCCACAAAGCTTAGAATAAACATTGAGCACCCGTTTCACAAGACAAGAGGAGAAGCGAGCGCCGGACGGAAGAATCCACTGTGGACCGGTCTCGCTACTTGACATGTATTTATTTATTAGCTCGTTGATCGGAGCCGTGGCAGCCACCAGCCACAAGTTGACTCGGGTTGTGTGACTTGTCTGTTCGTCAACTCGATCTGAGAAGATGTGACTTGGACACCGTGCAGGTTCATTGTTGAAACAATAAGATACAGGTATACAGTGTCACTGTGTCTACAAGCCTAGATCAACTGAAATGCAGGTGGAAGATGCAATCTGTCGAAAAAGGAGAGCCCGTCTCTTTGATGTCGCACCAGATGTTCCATGCGGATGGCGGATGGCATGAACAGGTTTGACCAAGCACAAGAAGAGTCAGCAACCCTGTAATGATAGTCCGCCGTACGACAGCTTCAGAAGCTTGACAGGTTCGTGGCCAGCCGCCCTGGACAAGCGCCATGTCACAAGGATTGGGTCGATTCCGGCAAGCGGTCCGCGCACAGCAGTCAAGGCTTGAGGCAAACCGCGGAGAAGGACAAAAGCAAAAATGTGAAATTTTTTCGGGCGCAACGTCGTACATACAGCAACTTGCACGGAGAATGGCGCACCGAATATGGAGAAGCCAAGCATGTGCTGTCAGCTGTTGTAAAGTTGAACATGGAGAATTTTCACACTCAGAGTTTGGCCACGAGCAATTGCGTGACTGAACTTGGATTCCATGATGGCATGATGCACGGATTCGGTCAAAGGGCACCACGGAATCGTCAGATAAAGAAGAGGTCGAGGGACAATAGAGAGAATAAGCCGAATTTTTCTGGGGGATTTTTTTTTTTTGCAATGAAAAATCTGCGGCGTCATCGACCCGGAGAGTCCTTCCGTGGGTGGGCCGAAGGCATTGTGGCGGTGACAGCGACGGCGACAGCGACGGCGAGAGCGACGGACGACTAGTAAAGCCGGTAGCTTTTAGTAGCATTCTAGCGCAGATGTGCTATATTCGGCCCAGCGCTCCGTCGAGGCTTGGCCGCCGAGGCTTGGCCAGATTGGACAGACAGCGAGTCGGTAACTGATTGTGTCACGTAATACTCCGTACTTGTGTAACACGTCCAGCAGACTGCATTGCCAAAATGATCCATGGGTGCATGTGCATGCACCCTGCTTCCTAATACAGCCTGCCCCAATGGTAACTCGGCCTCTGCAGGCCCTGCGACGTTTCTTTTCGTGCTTTGTGCTCTGCATCGCGCCTGCCACGCCTGCCACGCCTGCCACGCCTGCCACTCAATCCACTTGCCTACGCCGTGTCTGCAAACCTCTGGAGCCTTTGGCCCCACCACCGGCCTCTTTCCACCACCCGCGCTAACTGAGGCATCGCCGGTGCGGTCCCCAACGGCGGACCAAGAACCTGGCAAACATCAAGCTCACAACTAACTGGCGCTCGCCTCCCTTCCTTGTCTTCTCCAAAACTCGTCCAGAGTCCAGCGGCAAACAGGCACAAATTGGAATATCTTTAGCTTGCCTCGCCGCCTTTGTGCGAGACGATTCTTCTCATGGCGCCCTCCATGCCCTCCACGCCCTCGGATGGCCATCTTCAGGATCAAGATGCTGTCGGTGCGTTCACATCCCCCTCCCCCCCGACTGTTCCGCATTCAGCATTCAACGATGCACCCCTCCGTCAATCACTTCGCCCCCCCGCGCTGTCCGGAGTTTATTACAGCTGCAGATGCAACACTACCGGCCGATCATCTTCACGATATTATCACGCCTTCATTGTCCCCTTGAACTTGCTATTCTTTCAGCTCCTTCTGAATGTGTTGCTCAAGCAATTGGCTAACGATACACGATGGACTCCGCAGCTCCTGATCATTCACTGGTTCCCTCACATGCCGCCGGCGATAATTCGAAAATCAAGAGTGATATCCCCGCAGTTCGATTTGCGTCTGCCACAGAAGAGATATCTCCGTCGGCCACCGCAACCGCTCCTAAGCAAGATGATGACTTCAGCTTCTCCGAGGTCGCTGCAGACCAGCTCAGGGCTTTCACAAATTCTCTCCACGGCCGCCATCTTCAAGAGAGGCGCATGAACACGTACAATTACGAAGCCTTTTCCCTCCCACCATCTAGAGTAAGTCGATGGTGACCATCCTATCTGCTGTTGCGAATTCACCTCCCACGTTTTACGGTTCTGATATTTGCGCCAATCAAGGTTCCATCTCGGGACGATCAATCTGGGGAGTCTACTAGACTTCCAACACCCAACTCGTCTGGGTTTCAATCCCCCCATGGCAGCCCGAGGCTATCTGCACTCGCGTCGCCGCCGCTCACGCCCGCCGGATCAGGTCCGTCTGCCTTGGCCGAAAAGAAACTTTCTAGAGGAACCGAAGACAAGCAACATGACTCGAGCGATCCTCAAATTATTACACCGCAGGCTTCTGCCTCACACGAAAAGCCGTCGGCACATCAAGAACGGCGGACACTTCAACATCGACCGGCCTCTTCTCATCATACTTTGAGACGATCATCATCAGTGGAGGACCACAAGTCTCACAGGAGGGGCATGTTTGGTCTTGGTCCTGGCTCAGTACCTGCATCCCGTGAATCAAGTCCTTCACGAGGCTCTGCGTCCCAATTTTACTCGAAGCCAATTACACCTGGCGGTGATGCTAATGACCCCTACGCTAAAGGAAAACGACCACCCCAGCAACAGCATCCTACGCGCCATTCTATTGACCCTCGCTTTGTCTTCTCCCGAAAAAAGAAGCATGGGTCACCCAGTAGCTCCAAGTCCAACTTGACTGAAAAACGCGGATCGGGCTTATTCGGTAAATGTGACGAGCACCTTGGAGGCGACGGAGGCCCAGGTCATGTCCCACAGGGTTCCATGGCTGATTTGAAGCGATTTTTCCGCATGTCCGGTCACAATCAACACCACGGTCATCAACACAAAAAGAGAGCATCTTCGCCTGCCCCTGGTACGAAAACGCCACCCACGTCGCGATCCTCTACTCAGCAACTTCCTTTCGGCGATGACCATGGTTTAACGTCAAAATATGGCAAGCTGGGCAAGGTACTTGGCGCTGGTGCTGGAGGATCAGTCAGACTGATGCGCCGCAAGGAGGACAACACAGTCTTCGCAGTGAAGGAATTTCGGGCCAGGCATAGCTACGAGACGGAAAGGGAATACAATAAGAAGGTCACGGCGGAGTTTTGTGTCGGTTCGACACTTCACCACGGCAATATCATTGAAACGCTGGACATTCTTCAGGAGAAGGGTCGGTGGTTTGAAGTGATGGAGTATGCACCATTCGATTTGTTCGCCATTGTCATGACAGGCAGAATGAGCCGGGAAGAAGTTCGGTGCTGTTTCTTGCAAATCCTAAACGGAGTGACGTACTTGCACAGCGTTGGGTTGGCGCATCGAGACCTTAAGCTGGATAATGTGGTCGTCAGCGACAAGGGCATCATGAAAATCATCGACTTCGGCAGTGCTCATGTGTTCAAGTATCCGTTTGAGAACGACACAGTTCCTGCCAAGGGTAAGTCTGACTGCTGATTCATCAGCGCAAATTTTCACTTCTCCTCAGTAGCTAACATCATGGTGTAGGAATCGTCGGTTCTGATCCGTATCTGGCGCCTGAGGTATATGAATCTAAAGAGTACGATGCAGCTGCGGTAGATATCTGGTCTCTGGCCATCATCTTCTGCTGCATGACCCTCAGGCGCTTTCCATGGAAAATTCCAAGGATGACCGACAACTCATACAAGCTCTTTGCTTCTGACCCCACTCCCGGACATGACCCGTCGAATCTCATCAGCCATTCAAAATCGACTAACAGTTTGTCGACCACCGTTCCACGGGAATTTCTTCCCGAAGAGGAAGTGAATGCAGAGCATCACCAGCGTAGACACTCGCATCACTCACATCACTCGCATCACTCGCACCATGACGGTCACAACGACAAAGAAGGTTCAGAAACCACCATGGGAGCCGACTCACAAGCCTCTCAGGGTGGGAACGGTACTGGAGAGCGCAAGGAAGTTATTCGTGGACCTTGGAGAATCCTTCGCCTTCTGCCAAGAGAGAGTCGCCACATTATACATCGCATGCTTGACCTCAATCCAAAGACTCGCGCCAAAATGGACGAGATATTGGATGAAACTTGGGTAGCGGATACGATTATTTGCCAACAACTAGAGAATGGCGAGGTCATTCCAGCAGAAGATCATACCCACGTGCTTGAACCTCCTGCTTCCCAGCAGCAGTCATCTAAGACTTGAGATGTATGGGGACCTATTGATATATAGATTTTCATTTTTTTGCGGACGACCAATTTTTTCCCCTCTGATTGCGCTTGGGGGCGTTGTAAGAACAGGGGCTGGATCTCTGATTAAGACGGGGTTGAGTTCAAGTGTTGCATATTCCTACGGAGAGGGAAGTACATTAAGAAGAGACCGATTAGATGAATGGACATGGACCATGCGGGTATATATGGTTTTACAGGTATGCCGCGGGGCATTTTTCCCAAGTTGACAGCGATAACATTACAATAGAGATGAAGCGTAATAATGAGACGAAAAAGATCAAAAGCTCAACAGATGAAGAATTTCATGCATGCCTGCGTCACTTGATTGATTATTTGTTTCGTTGCTGGGTTGGGCTCGGTCCAGGGGCTCGGTGGGGGCTCCGGAACCGGGGAAATCAGGAGCCGGCCGGCTGTCGAGCTCGGCATAGGGAGAAAAAAAAAATTGCTGATCTTCTCGAAGCTGTTGGAAGTTGAGCTCCATCTTGAAACTGTCCCCTCCCCCTTTCATCACCGTCAATTGCATTTCTGACACGAACTCGGCGCAAACCCCTTCTTGCTCATATTATCATATCCTAATCACAATGGTAGGTTCACGAAACACCACTCCTCTTTCCATCCCTGCATAGCATAGCATGGCAAGCCTCGCGATGCCGCAGGTCATCTGGCCAACATGGCCATCTCTGCTTCGGGGAAGGGGGGGCACGGCAGCACGACATGAAGAAGAAGAAGAAACGATAAGAAATCTCGGCTGACAAGGATTGTGCTTTTGAAACAGGCCACTTCGATTCGATCCATCCGCTCCCTCGCCCCCCTCCTGGACCGAGTCCTTGTCCAGCGCATCAAGGCTGAGACCAAGACCGCCAGCGGTATTTTCCTGCCCGAATCCAGCGTGGAGAAACTGAACGAGGGAAAGGTTCTCGCCGTGGGACCCGGTGCGTTGGATAAGAAGGGAAACCGAATGCCCATGGGTGTTGCGATCGGTGACCGCGTTTTGATTCCCTCGGTAGGTGCTTTTTTCTTTGTCCCTCCGTTGCCAATCCCGAGCTTCGGAGGAGTTGCGCAATGTGCGTATGATGGTGTGCTAATGAGGACTTGGGCAGTATGGCGGCTCGCCTGTCAAGGCTGGTGAGGAGGAGTATCAGCTGTTCCGGGACAGCGAGTAAGTTTACTGGTTTCCCTTTCTTCACTGGGCCCTGTACCAAACTAACTGCGTCCTTCTCTTGTTCAGAATCCTCGCCAAGATCAACGAGTAACATGCTGGTGTCGAATAAACTGTCAAGCGAAATAATGTACCATAAATGTACCATACGGAAGAGGGTTGTGAGAGGGTAAGCAAGGGACGTACATTTGGCTTGGAATAGTGTAATGACCACTTCATGGAGTGGGATTTTCGAACAAGTTGTCGCGTCTCTGCAGATTACATTCAATCTCCACTCATGACGTACCACGCGCGTTCCCGTTCTTCGACGTGATGACATGATTTGTATACACGTCCGGTTGCTTCCTTGCCAATATGGGATCAATCGCTCCATATTTGATGATGATACATGGGACCAATGCCAATGTTGAAACGACCCGCTTGCATCGCCTATGTGGAAAGAATTGGCGCCCTTCTACCCTCCCGTGTTTCAAAACAACCTGCAGGAAAGGCCAAGAGAAAGCCATTGGGCGTCAGCGAGGCCTTTAGCAATCCACCGCGTATCCTGCTACAAGTGGCCTGTGCATGATGATCAGCCAGGCGTCGTCCCTTTACGGATCAGTCTCGGTTTTGGCGCCGGCGCCCCTCGGCGGCGCTTAGCCATTGGACCACGATCCATGGCTAAACATGTAACGGGGCGGGTTTTATGGCGCGTTCCTGGTTTATTTTGGATGCACTTAATTCATGTTTCTTTCCATAGGAGAGGCTTACTTTCGCTCGGCGGGTATGTTTCTTTGTTTTCTGCCCGGGGAGGAGAGGAGACATTGGATGTATATATTGGGTGCCCGTGGTGTCGATCTGGTTTGGTTTAGTATTCGGTAGACATCATCGATATATCAGTCAGTTCCGTGGGTATAAGCTTCTGAGGTTGGTTCTTTTTTTTTTTTGGTTTCTAGGGGAAATAAGATGAAGCTCTCTTTACTTTCCTTTGCATGCACCGCCAGTGCTCATACGCTCTTTACAACCTTGTTCGTCAACGGCAAAGACCAGGGAGATGGGACTTGTGTGCGGATGCCGCGCGATGCGGGGACGGCTAATGGGCCGATATATCCCATTACGGGGAATGACATGGCTTGTGGTGAGTGGCATCTCTATTACACGGGAAATTTTGCAGCAAGAAGATGAAAACTGTTCTGACGTGCAGTCAGGGCGAGACGGCAATAAACCAGTTGCTTTTACATGCCCGGCACCACACAGGGCGACGCTGACGTTCGAACTACGCCTGCATCCGGATGAGAGAGGGAAGGGAGTCATTGATAAATCACACAAGGGTCCTTGCGCCGTGTATCTGAAGAAAGTGGACGACATGCAGGCCGACAATGCTGCGTCGGGGCCAGGATGGTTCAAGATCTGGGAGGACGGATACAATAACCGGACCCGGAAATGGTGCGTTGACACGCTGATTGAGAAGAATGGTCTTTTGTCGGTCAAATTGCCCACGGGACTTCCAAGGGGAGCATATCTGGCGCGTCCTGAGATTCTCGCCCTGCACAATGCTGCAATTGGAGATGCGCAGTTCTACACGGGTTGCGCGCAAATAAATGTCGAGCAGGGACCCGACGTGGCTCTCATTGTTCCAGAAGGGAAGAGCGTTAGTATTCCAGGACATGTATCGGCGAGTGACGCAGGCCTTAAATACAACCTGTATCAGAAGAACCAACCCGAGTATAAGATTCCCGGCCCCGGAGTCTTTATCCCCACGGGCCAGGTCTCCGGGAAACCGTTTGCCAGCAAAGCCGAGGGTGCCGTTCCAGAGGACTGCATCGTCAAGAACGCAAACTGGTGCGCGAAGCCCTTACCAAGAATCTCAGACGAGAAGAGCTGCTGGGCTTCGGCCAAGGACGGCTGGGCTCAGGGCGAGAAATGCTGGGCTACCGCGCCCCCGAGCGGGAACTCCGGCTGCAAGACGTGGGAAAGGTACTGCGAACAGGTACAGCAGAGCTGCCATTCGGGGGCCAGGAGCGGACCGCCCGAGATGGCTGAGAAGCCGGCAACTGTGAAATTGCTTGTTGAGATTCCTCAGCCTTGGAACGATGTGTTTGATCTGGTGCAAGAACGGGGAGTTCGACGACGGGGGCCGTCGAGGGCCGTGTGAACCCGCTGGCGTTATGAGGAGCGCTCCGAGGCTGGACCAGAGGCTGGACCAGAGGCTGGACCAGAGGCTGCGGAATCGAATTGGATGATGTGTGCTTTGGCGGATGAGATTTCAATGCTCTTCGAGTAGGCTCTGGAATAAATTAGGCGACATTAACTCTCCTGTATTGCCAGCTCGTGCCGATCTTAGTAACATTTCATGGGATACTAAGAGTGGGCGTCGTGACTCACAGCCATGAGGTACATCAAAGTCATTCAAGTGACACACTTCTTGGAATAGAAACATGATTCACGCGATGGCGATTCTTCCTTTGGAGAAAGCTGCGCTAAATAATAAGCAAACAAGGCTAAGAAGCACCTGGTGGAGTTCGGGAAGACTAGCCTTGTCTGTCAGTCGGCAGGGTTGGGAGGAGCTGGGCAAGAGGGGTCTGCAATGTTGGAAGGAAGGAAGCACCCGTCATCCTCTGCCCATCTATCATCTCATCTGGCAAGTGTCAATCCAGAGTGTGAGACCCCTGTCCTGACGGGTGCTGATGGGTGCTGATGAGCGCTGATGAGCGCTGATGAGTGCTGCTGAGCCACATTTGACACCCGCCGCGGCCGCTGCTGCTGTCGCTAGCCACCACCACGGTCCACCAATCTGTCTATTCCAGCCCGCCACTCCAAACCGCTTGAACCATCGCCGCCCGCCAAACGCCGCTGCCTCGTCACGGCCACCATTCTTCCCCTTTCTTCCCACCTGGAGCCCTGCTTTTTCTCGACATTCTGACTTCCCTAGTGGCCAACGAACTTGCCTCCAGTTTTGCGAATTTGTACCAGACTGCTTCGCCCTTTTACCGCTTTACTCTGCATACCCTTCACCGCTCATATCCGTCACGATGCCGAGCAACAATCGTAACTACGACTTTTTGGTACGACTCCCCCAAAACACCTCGTTCCTCGTCGCATTCATCCTTGGCCTCATGTCGCGTCCGATATCGCACTTCTGGGATGCAGTGTACTCCAAGTCTCAGCAAGGATGAAGGCAGGTACCCGCTGATTGCGTGCTAATCTCACCACTCTCGGGAATAGATCAAGCTGCTGCTAATAGGCGACTCTGGTGTTGGCAAGTCCTGCTGTCTGTTGCGCTTCAGCGAGGACTCTTTCACCCCGTCCTTTATCACCACCATCGGCATCGACTTCAAGATCCGTACTATCGAGCTCGATGGCAAGCGCGTGAAGCTGCAGATTTGGGATACCGCCGGCCAGGAGCGTTTCCGTACCATCACCACCGCCTACTATCGCGGTGCCATGGGAATTCTGCTGGTTTACGACGTCACTGACGAACGATCGTTCAATAGTACGTTTGGCCCTTGCAATTGTGTTGATCGCTCCTCATTTCGCTTCGCACGAAATTTCATCCACATCAATCCAACATCTCCTGCAGCCCATTGCTCTTGGCCACCCGTCCCGGGTGCGCAACTGCGCCAGAGCAATACTAACACGAGAAATCACAGACATTCGAACATGGTTCCAAAACGTCGAACAGCATGCTACGGAAGGCGTCAACAAGATCTTGATTGGCAACAAGTGTGACTGGGAGGACAAGCGTGTTGTGTCTACAGAACAAGGTCAAGCTTTGGCAGACGAACTCGGCATCCCGTTCCTTGAGGTTTCCGCAAAGAGCAACATTAACATCGACAAGGCCTTTTACAGCCTGGCTGCCGATATCAAGAAGCGTCTCATCGACAGCTCCAAGAACGACCCAGCAAGCGGTTCTGGAATCAATGTCAACGACAAGAGCGAGAGCGGCGTCAGCAAGTGCTGTTAATCATCCCACCGCTTAGGAGCACTGCTTGCATCACGACTTGGTGGCGTGAACGCACAACGGTTCGACTACAACCTGTTGAGACCAGATGCGGAGAAGTTGGAGGGAGGAAAGTCGCCGCAACTCACGCCTTTTGGACCGTCTAGGATTTACGCGCGTGTGACGTGGGGACGACATGTTCTTGAGGAGTTTGTTGCTCAAAGGCAATGGCCTCATTTGGCGATTTTTTTTTCTTCGTTTTTTTTTTGTTTGCAACATTTCCCGCGCTGTCTGTGCCTTTCTCATTACCCATCCGTTTTAGAAGAGCAAATGTGGTCTGGAGTTCTTTTGGTATCATTGATCTGGGTTCTAATGGAAGGATTTCTCGCCCCTGCCGAGGCTGTTTTCATGGGGTTTGATGAGGACCGGAACGTCGCCACCAGTGAGGAGTGGCCTGTGATGGATGGAAAATATCGGTGCGCCTTCTCGTATCGTGGACATGTGCTATTGTTTCCTCCGGCTGGTTTTGAAACCACCGTGAAGTGGGATTCGCGATTCGTGAAGGGGTGAGTGAGGAGATGACTGACTACATGGAGGATGCATGATTACGGAGGGCAGACGAGTTCAACAGGAAGAGGACGGGGCCTGTTGTCGAAAGAGTATTTGGGCGGTTACCAGTTTACTATTGACGCATGGACTATATTTCTCATTCCCACCGTATCCTCTGGTGCAGCCGTGAGTGTCCTTTGATTCCAGTGTCGGTGAAACCGCCGTGCCTCGACGTCGTTGGCGCAAATCACGACGAACCGACTCCTTAATTTTTCATGGGTATCAATCATCTTGGGTGCAGTCGCCATGTCGTCCAGCGCACCATCACCGTCGAGCCCTCCATCTCCAGCTTTCAGAATAGATTGTTGACGTAGCTCCTGCGGCGGGCACACCTTCCACTCGCACCCTCTCGCAACACCATCCTCCCGTATCCATCTGTCGAAATCGCTCGCCGTGACCGTAGGCGGGTAGACATGTACGAGCACAACGGGGGGCTTCTCCCCATACTCGAACCTGCCGGTAATCTCTTTCAAGCCCTTTTCCCATTTATGTGTCACAGCCACGCGCTGCCTCCGAACTTCCAACGCCCTGGCCGATCCAGACGTGACGGTGAAGCTTTCCAGCTCCGAAGCCGGGTCATCGCCCGCAGCGGACCTGAGGTGCGCGGGCACGCAGCTTTCCCACAGACCGTTTGCATTGTCAAGTTTCTGGTGGGCGAGCTTATGAAGGCGCAAAAGGCGGTCGCGGTACGAAATTGCCGCTGTGGCTGTAGCAAAGGATATGTGATAGCGGCCGAGCGGTTCGAGGGTAACCGGGTCACGCTGCTGCTGGACTATTGGGTTTTTTTTTTTTGCACCTTTAGCCAATGGATCTAGATGGTCTTCCTTCCCCATTTTTGCCTGGGGGGTCTATACCTTTCTTGATGACGCTCTGCCAGCTGGATAGGTCGCTCGGCGCGAGGCGGTAAAAGTCGCTGGCGTTGAGGTTCGGACTGAGCCCCTGGATGACGAGCATGACGTGAGCGTCGCGCTGGGCACCCGATTCTGCCGTGGGCGACGCTACTTCGGTGGGCAATGTGGCTCGGCGGCTCTTCAAGGATTCTATGAGAGAGGCGCCGCCGGCGTGGAAGGTGTCGTGGTCGGGACGGTTCCTTCTCTTGAGGAGCGGCCATGATGGGCTGTTGTCGGCTTGTCTGGGCGTCGGGGTGGACAGGGAGCGGCTTGGGTGGGGGACGGCCACGAGCGCGGTTGCGCTGCGGAAGTGTTGGGGGCGGTGCATCAGGATGGAGGAAGCATTTGGTCGTTTGGGGGTGCGGAGGAAGGTGCAATTGGTGTTGGTGAGAGGGGGGTTTGTTTGGAAGCCGGAGAGGTGGAAGCTGGAGGTTGTGACGTGGTGTTGTCGCGTGGACCCTGGTGGGGCAAGCAAAACTTCAACAGATTTTAAGTTTAACTACGGTCGCATTGTCATTGCGCCAACTATGACTCTTACGCTGACGCAGCCATGGATTTTATTGCTAACTTTTCTCTAACCTCATGGCCCCCTGTATTTGTAACCTTGAAGCTTATTCCTATTAGAGGTCACATCCTGCGTTGCACTATGAATCTACTACCATATCCATGTTATTAGATTTCACAGCCAACTAGGACCACTTTGGCTGAATTGCGCGGTGGGGTGTACATGATTGTACATCTCGCCCCTCCTTTACGCTACGTGCCTTCCTAGCCGCTTAGTCTCCCTGCGCCATCGTACGTCGCCGTGTGCTTGGCGCATCGCTCCTGACAATATTTGAAGCAAGCACTTATCGGAAAGGAAAGAATGATGCGAAGTGGAAGGCAAGCGGGGCGGACGGTAAGTGATGTGGGCGTGGGTCCGCCGCGTGACAGTGAGCCTATTTAAATCATGTCAATGACCACACCATGATTCCTTACTCTTCATGAATTTCTTTTTTTGAAACTTCATCCATCGCGCTCTACAGAATCAAACAACATACAATGATGGTGAAGAGAAGCGTCGACGCCAAGGTGCGTCCGCTCGCCAACCCGGCCCTCGAAAAAGCCAGTCTGTTTGGCGCCGCGCGCATCTACGTCAGCAAGGAAACGCTCATTGCGCTGACCAACGGCCTCGAGAACGGGAAGCCATGTGTCGTCGAGAAGTTGGAGGACCACGAGGGCTTGCCCAGGAGGGAGGCCTCGCTGTGTATCTTGCCGGAAAAGAATCTCAGTCCCAACATTGTCATGATGACGAGGACGTTTCAGGAAGCGACGGGCTTCAAGATCGGCGACCAGGTGAGGATATCGCTGCTGGGGAATATGCCTGATGCGGAAGAGGTGGTCGTGCAGGACGTGAGCGAGGAGTCAGAGACGAAGGCTAAAGAGACAAGGTATCCCCCCCCTCCTTGGGAGTATATACTGAGTCTGTCGATGGGTGAGTTGACTCGCTGTATTGTTCTTCTCATCATGGTCTTCTTTTTCTGGCCAGAGAGAGCACCCCAGGCAATGAAGCTGACACGGTACATACGTAGAACGTGCGGATCTGGTATTCCCCGGAATGATCTTTGAAGGGGTCAACATGGGCAAACTACGCCAAAACTTCAAAGTCCTCTCTGTCAACTCGCGCTCCAACAGCATTGCCAAGTTCATAATATCGTCTACGGCAATCCGCATCGTGAGCGGAGATGATCAAGATGACGCAGCCGCCGATACCGCGGCCTTCACAGGAGGCGAACTCGCCGTCACGGGCGTGCCAGGCCTCACCTCGCAAGTTCTCACCATCAACCAGTTCCTTCAGGGCTTCACTCGTCCATTCTTTGTCGAGGGCGAGCGAAAATCATGCGGCTTCGTCATCCACGGCGGCCACGGCACTGGCAAGACCTTTATCTTACAACGCATCGCCAACTCCCAATGGGGCAGGCCCTTCTGGATCAAGCCCTCGGACAAATCTACCACCATCCGAGAGACGTTCAAACAGGCCCGTAGCCTCCAGCCCTGCATGATCCTCATAGACGGCCTCGGAGAGCTCATTTCCAAGGACCGTCCCAACAGCGAGGCCGTCATAGCAGCCATCGCCGAGGAGCTAGACGCCCTGTCCCTAGAAGCAAAAGCCGCCCTCGCTCTTCCCAAGGTCGCCGTCCTCGCCACATGCGACGACTACATGACCGACGTGCCAGCCAAGCTTCAGAAGCGCTCCCGCTTCGGCGGGAACGTTGCGCTGCCCATCCCATGCACCACCGAACGGCTGGAGATCCTCGAGTTTTTCGACCCGCCGATCCAGCCCGACCAAAAAGCGGAGTGTCTGGTGAGCGTGGCACAGAAGACGCATGCCTTCACCGGGAACGATTTGGCGATCCTCGTGGACAACGCCATAATTATTCTTGGAAACAGACTACACAAGCAAGGCGCTGCTACTCTGTTATCCTCCCCGCCAGGGGTACATTTCCTCTCCAAAAACGACATGGAGCAGGCCTTGAAGATAACACGACCTACCGCCATGCACGACATCAACCTGAAGCCGCCGACAATCAATTGGCAGGATGTAGGTGGACAAGAAAGTCTCAAAAAGGTCATGAATCAGATGATCAAAATCACAAAGGTCCCTATCCTTCTCCTTCCTTTTCTCTTTGAATAATAATGAAAGCTAACAAATCACAAGAACCCCGAGTGGGGTCGCGACCTCCTGCTCACCCCCCAAAAGGGCCTCCTCCTATACGGCCCCCCCGGCTGTGCCAAAACCCTCTCCGCTCAAGCCATGGCCACAGAGTCAGGCTTCAACTTCTTCTCCGTCAAGGGCGCCGAGCTCCTCAACATGTACGTCGGCGAATCCGAGCGCGCCGTACGCAGGTTGTTTGAGCGCGCGCGCACCGCCTCTCCCTCCATCATCTTCTTCGACGAGATCGACTCGATAGGGGGCCAGCGAGGTCCCGCCGGGAGCACCGGCGGCGTCAACGTGCTCACGACGCTGCTCACCGAAATGGATGGCTTCGAGACCCTCACCGGCGTGCTCGTCCTCGCAGCAACGAACCGCCCAGAGGCCATGGACCCGGCGCTCATGCGCCCCGGCCGCTTCGACCAGGTCCTCTACGTGGGACCCCCCGACGAGGCCGCCCGGGAGGCCATCTTCACCGGCTACCTCAAGAAGCTGAGTGTCGCCCCGGACGTGGACATTGGGGAATTAGCGAGACTGGCGGACGGGTACTCAGGGGCGGAAATCAAGGCCATCTGTGCCGGGGCCGGTTATGCCGTGTTGAATCGCCGCAATGACGACGAGACGGGATCGGAAAAGTCGAAAATCACCATGGCAGACCTGGTGGCTGCCATGGATATGACACTGCGAAAGATTACGCGTTCCATGATTGATGGCTACGAGGCGTGGTCCAAGCAGTTTAGACGCGCTTAGAGATGGCGATAAGGCGTGGTCTAAGCAGTTTAGACGCGTTTAGAGATGGCTATAAGGCGTAGTCTAAGTAGTTTAGATATATTTAGAAGTAAAAACAAAAATAAAAATAACTATTACGTCTATGATTAATAGCTATAAGGCGTGGTCTAAGCAGTTTAGACGTGTTTAGGACATGGAATTAGAAACAGAAATAACTATCACGTCTATAATTAATAGCTATGAGGCGTAGTCTAAGTAGTTTAGACGCGTTTAGAAATAGCTATAAGGCGTGGTCTAAGTAGTTTAGACGCGTTTAGAAGTAGAACAAAAGCAGAAACAAGTACTAGATCCTCATGGCTACCCGAATTTATCGGCATCATAGGCGTAAGGAAAGCTTTGGTATCCGCCTAGGCTAACTATTATCCGCTCCCGTTTTTTTTAACTAACCGACGATTTAACTGATTCAACGATGTGACTGACTGACTGACTGACGATTTGACTGATTCGATTTTAACCGATTGACAGACCGATCCACGATCGGTCAAGAGAGGCAGAAATTTTTTCCTTCACTAATAGTGGCTGAAGAGTATTTAGCGTCTGATTAATCAGAAGAGATATCTCCATAGGACGGGCCTTGTTTTAATAAAGGGAAAGCGGGAAGCTACAACAGAACCGCGTCGACTTATCAATCACGCATGCACAGGCAGGTCATTGTGAGAGGGTTGGAACGCCAACGTCGGGCAGAGGCACACGGCACACCCATTTGAGCATGAAGAAAATGTAGTCCGTTATCTCGTAGCCATGCGGGGGGTGTCCCTTGGCTTGCTCCTCCAGCAGCCAGCCAGCCAGCCTGCTTGTTTCTGCACGGGAGAATATGATACACTCGGGCTTCCCTATTGCCCCCCCCTGCCCCTCTCGCATCCTCTCCTCCAGATTTTCTTGGGCTCTCTTGGCTCTCTTCAAAATAGGACAACCAGAAATAATAGGTTCCTCCATCTGTCTCTGATCAAATGCGTTCTGTCATGGGCCGGCCGTTCCGCGGGTCGTTCCTAGTCATCCCTTCTCAAGCTTCGCTTCCCTCGCGCCCCGAAATATATGGGCAACAACTGAACATCGAGCTGCAAAATCAGTATAGTATCCTCAAACATTGTCGTTGCCACCTCGTTTCTTTAGCCATTTCTGCTTTATTCGCAACCATTGTCCATTCTATGCCCCCGCTCTCTACAAAAGCCATTATTGTCGTTGCCAGTCGAGTGGGCAGGGAAGCAAATGGCGAGCCCTGAGCAGCGACGCTCTCATGATTGCTCGATAGATGTGGAGAATGGTGGTGCTGAGAGAACATGATATAACGCCACCGTGGTTTCTCCCCTTTCCTAGTTGTCCAGGCCTGCCATTCCCAGCCATGAAAAGTTGATACCAGTTCGCTCTCTCGTGTGAGCAAAAAGAGCGAGCGAAAGAAAGCGAGCCAACTGCTGTTCCTGTACGCCGTCGCCAATAAAGGACAAGAGAAAAAATGGCAAGGCGCTCAAGGCTCTTCCTCTGACCTGGCTCCGCCCCCCGTTCTGACCGCTGTTGATGATAGGCTAATGGAAATCTTGCCATTGCCAGACACGCCGCCAAAGGACTTTCGCTTTGGCGTCATGCGCGGGCTGGCCGTCGAATTCGATTCAGATGAACTGCTGTTTCGGCGTTTGTTCTGCATCAGCTTGCCGAGCTCGTCCTCTTCGTCCTCTTCACGTCGACGTTTCTCAGAGAGGCGCTCCAAGGGCGGGGAAAAAGTCGGTAACGAGGAAGATTCCGAGGCAGCCGAGGCTTCAGAATCGGTGTTGGTTTTGGTGGTGGGGGCGCTTTCGGGGCTGGCATTCTCATCACTTTCTTCGTCGGATGGATAGTCAACCAAAGGCTTGGACGGCGTCAAGGGACCGTTGCTCGGCAGAATCTTGGTGCTGGGGGGCAATTCATTGCGATGATCCTCATCCTCATCCTCGGGGTCTGAAGTATTCCAGTACTCCTCTTCGGTCGGATCCACAGGGATATGCTCCATCAATCTCGCATTGGGGGGTCGTTTGCGGGTCATGTCGTCGTCGCCTTCCAGGAAATAGTCCATATTTGCCGTGAACCCCTGAGTCTGGTCATATCGCAGGATGAGATCTCGAAAGGTGGTCATGTAGCTCAAACGAGCAAGACTCTCTCGGTGGCTCGCAACGAGATACTTGACCAAATCCTTAATATTCTCCTTCTTGATGAACTCGAACAGCTCGAGGCATGCGGAGCTGAGCAAATTGTCCCTAGGCATGGCTTCTATAAGGATATCAAGCGCGGGGCCCAAGGCTCGCTTCTCTATGATCTGCTTGATGTAAAAGTCCTCCTGCATGCCGATGAGGCCGCGGAAAAATCGTATAGTAACTGAGAGGGGGGATGATTAGCATCAAGCTTGAGGCAAAGAAGCAACACATGATTGAACACTTACCCATTTGCAAGTACTTCTCGGAACTTTTCAGCAACTGAGAAACTCGCTGAATGATATTGTTATTCATGACAAAATACCTGCTAAATCGGTGGTGCTGTCGAATGAAAAATGACAAGACCTCAACAAGGTAGGTAAACATGGAGGCTTCCTGAACTGCAAAATGCAATTTGGTTTGGTGATCAAGGTCGAGCAGCGGTTTGAACAGCCTGGAAGCCGACCGCTCGTAGAATCTTGTGAGAAACAGTTCTTGCTGGGGGTCTGATGTGGGCTGCGGGCGCATTCGACTCGGGTACTCGGCATTCATGCGTGCAAATTCTGGCCCCTGGGAATGGATGATGCCCTGATCTAGTAGCACTTTCAGAGCATCAGAAACTTGTGCCTTGGCCCCCAGATCAACCTCGACGAGTAGAAGCTCAACTAATGTGTCTACTAATGAGGGCTGGTTCTCGTGCATCTGACGGTAGATGGTTTGTCGAATCATTTGCGCGTCGTGATCAATGACGGAACCCAAGATGTCCGCGGCACCAACCCTGACCCCGACATCTCTGTGCCGGAGTCCAAAGTGAACGACTTGGAGCAATCCGTGTGCAATAAAGTTGTTGTAAAGCGACTGTCTTGCGGGTGGCTGAATGTTCTTAGCAATAGCGCAACACTGCTGAATGAATAAGACGGCCTCCTTCTTCTTCTTCTGGTCACGGCGACGGGTGTTGAATATGCCGAAGAGCTCACCCAGGAAATCCTGGTTTGACTGCAAATGTTGGAGGACATCCACCTGGTTGAAGAAGATCAACGAATTGAGAACAGAAAACGTGGGATCGTCGAGAATTCGAGCAAGAACCACATCTTTCAGGTATTGAAGACGATAGGTCTGGTGAATCTTCTGCCGCGTCTGATCATCCTCGATCCGGACAACCTCCTTGAAACGACCTTGATCATCGAGCCACTGTCTGTGATTGGCTTTGTGGCTGGGGAAGTCAGGATCGTATTCCAGGGCTCCTACTACACCGAGAACGCACTCGTCGGATACGGCATGCTCAATGATGGTGGTGTCGTTGAGAAGAATGATCGTTTTCATAATGTTGCAAAGACGGTGGAGATCAGGCAGGCTCTCTAGATCTTCAGCCATTTCGACCAATGGAATCAGTTTGCCGATGTAGTCGTCGGCCATGATGAATTTGGCCAGGGCGTCGCGTCCGTTGGCGCTCGAGCTCATGATGCGCATGCTCGTCTCTACTTCGTGCAGGTTTCCGAGTTCGGCAACGGGGAGATTGATCGTCGCGGGTACCTCAATGGCCAAGTCGTCTGATAGGCCGTCGTCTCCTCCAAGATTGCTGGAAAGAGTTTGCTGCACATTGCTCACGAATCGCCTGCAACAATGGATCGTGTCAGCCAGCGTGGACGAGAGAAAACAAGATCAGCATCTATTCCGAACCAGATTAAAGCGCATCCTTCAGCTTCTTGGAAGCTGAGGGCCATGTCCACTCCACTTCCGGGCTCTTGCCACACAATGAGGGTTTCTGGAGAGAGACGACAATCAATTTTCAGGCACATCTAGGCAACTAGGAGTAGAGAGTTGGGTGAGAAATTACCTTGCTGCTTTTGAAAGCCATCTTCTTTCTGAATTTTGGTCTCCAAGAGAAGTAGTTGTGGACGTTCCTCGGATTCCACAATGACTCGAGGGTCTTTGCGGCCATCTTCCGTCTTTTTGAGAGCAAAGATGCAAAAATTAGCATGTTGAAACCCAGCAGCCCAATGACATGACATTGGAAGCAGTCCGAGGGCATATGGATGTACATACTGCAGCGAAACTGGCGGTACAAAAGCCCGTCCCGCGATCATACCAGTCATTGTCGCGGAGTTCGTAAACTTTGACGCGCTTCTTGTCCGTCGCCTGATGAGGCACGGGCTGTGCCATCATCAACGGCTCAGATTCCGCCTCCGTATCAATGTTACCACAAGCACCCAGGTCGGGAGCGATTTCCAGGTGTTGTTGGAGGGATAGCTCAGACACGGATGTCTCGTGGCTCAAGATGGTGAGTGCCGCCACGGTTCTCTCGTGTTGCGCCCGACAAGAGGGGGCGCAGGCGCAACTGGTTGGGCAGAGGTATCGACGATGTCGGCGTGCCGCAAGGCCGGGACCAAACGAAGAGGATCGCCGGCGGATAACGCAGCGAGGGGACGGGCTTGAAGGAGGAGTCGTGGCGATGGCGGATGCGATGACCTCGAAAAAAGAGTGAAGACACGGTGTGCGAGCTTGCGCCACGCAAATGCCGCCGCGGGCGACCAGCGGTCGGGGGGCCTCGGGTCGAGGACTCGGGTCGGGGCCGAGCTGTGGTCAAGAGCGATGAAAACGAGCGGAAGAGGCGCAACGGTCGTCGATGAGAAGAATGCGCAACAGGCGACGGGGATGGCGCGTGAGGATGGGCGCGGGACAGGCGCAGGCCTGGGGGGAGGAAGCCGCGGTGAACGAGTTGGGTTGATGTGGGCGGCAGCGTCGATGATGCGAGAGAGGGTTATTAGCGAGGACGGATGGCAGGCAGGACAAGCACAAGGCACGGGCAGCCGGGCACGGACGGGCACAGACGGGCAAGAAGGTGAGTGGGTGAGTGGCCCAGAGTGGGTGATGGGTGACAAGGTGACAAGATGAATGGACTGGGGTGCCACAGTGCGTGCCACAGAGGGCAGGGCGCGTGGCTGTGGCTGATCAGTGATGGCCCTGATGGGTACCCAACGAGCCAGAGCTGCCAGACCACGGTGACGAGCCGGCAGCCTGGGCCAGCCGTTCCCATCGCCGGCTGTGGCTGTGGCTGGTGTAATTTTTTTTTTCGGTTTTTTTTTTCGGTTTTCCAGAAGCACGTCACCCTACCACGTGACCTCGACCAAGTCATCCCGTCTCCATGACATGTACCCCCCCAGAGCCAACCATTTTCATCTCCTCCTGCACATGTAGGGGTCCGCCAAATCCCCAAAGCTCCCAGATGTTAATTATGTACAGTTCTCCCCCTGCACCTGCAGCTCTTTTTTGAAATCCCCGACAATCTCATCAAAGCTCTCATCGCGCTTGAAGCCCAGCGCCAGCGCCTTGCCGTTGTCGAACCTCGTCGGCCACGAGTACAAGATTGCCTTGAGCGCCTCGTCATCCTCCTCCCTCAACAGCTTCAACTTGTCCCTTCCCCCCACCCTGGCCAACGAATCCATCATGTCTTGCACCGTGACCCCCAGCCCTGGCGCATTGAGCACTCTGTCGTACGCGGGCAGGGCGTTGCGCTCCAACGCCAGCGCGCGCAACAGATTTTGCGTAAGCGTCTTCGGTGAGCATAGCCAGTGACTGAACCCGCGATCCCTCAGCGGCAAGACGCACTCTAGACCCTGCATGGGCTCGCGGATCATGCCAGAGAGGAAAGAGGATGCCGCGGCCGTGGGCCTCCCGGACCGCACGGAAATGGTGGGCAGACGGAGGACGACGCCGTCGATGAAGCCGAGGCGGGTATATTCGTTGATGAGGTATTCGCACATCATCTTCTCGGCACCGTAGGATGATTGAGGTGTCGGGTGCTGGGACTCATCTACCGGCTCTATGAAGTTGCCACCATAAACGGCCAGGCTAGAGGTGAAGATGACGCGCACACCAGGACAGGTTTCGCGAAGCGTGTCAAGCAGCGCTCGAGTTGCGTCAAAGTTGACTGTCATGCCTTTGAAATTGATGAGACACCGTTTAAATGGAGCATTCTTCAGCAGAGTTGTCCGGGGTGAAAGAAGAACAAAAAAAAGCCCAAGATCACGTCTTACCCAGTTCAAAGTCGGCCTCCGCCCCAGCAGACATGATGCCGTGGAATACAAACGCCGCATCCAAGTCCTTATCCATCACGGCCTGCGAGCCCGTAAGAAGATCAGTCTTGATGGACTTGGCTCTATCTGGGAACTTGACGCCCTCTGGGATGGGCGCCTCTATAATATCCGTGAGGGTGAGCTTGTAAGAGCCCTCTTCATCGTTCAGCAGTGTCTTTGCCACGAGCTGGCCGATGAAGCCTGCGGCGCCAGTGATGAGAACATGCATGTCGATTCCGAGTCTGACTCCAGGGCAACAGGAGTGGAACAGGACGGCGTCTCGGTACGGTTCGGGCCGGGTCGTCGAGACTCGGGAATAGAGGCTGAAGGGTTCGGGATTGTGTGCGCTTGTTAACCCGCCCCAGATCTCGATAAAGGGGAAGACGAAAAGGCTGATGTAAAGCAAAACATTGATGTGTTCAACATCGATCGCGCGCATAGGACCCGGAGCCAGTAGCATGTCTGGGAGAAGGCAACTTGAGTGACCATCAAGTCTAGGTCTGCCTGCTTCAGCCTCTTTCTTGGGCTTGAACCCGTGGTCCTCGCAGGCGCTCGTCGAATCCCAGGACGTCATCCGAGACCCTCCATCATGGAGACTTCGTGTGCCCAATCTTGCATGCGCGGATATTGATATTCCGCGTCACTCATTTTCGCAGTGCTACGTGTGACGAAGCGCAAAGATAAGGAGACCCTTTGAACAAGAATGCTACATCGTGACGACGAGAAAAAGCCTACTTTGCACGACCTGAAAAAAGAAAAAGAGTAGTTGTTGCTCGTCTTCGGGAAGATCAATTGAAACGTCGTAGTTCTCGCCGGCCTCCACTTTTTCTTCACCGGGAACCTCGGAGATTGATGTTCTGTGTAAGATGGCTCCCTACCGTCATCGCAAAAGAAAGCTGGGAGCTATCAACTCTTGACCCGATGATGTGGAAAGCGAGATGAATGCTTTGAACTTGTCGTAAAGTTGGAGAGGCCATGGAGTGCGCGTACATGTCGACACAATCAATGTACGGGGGTATCGCAAGCAAGCGGAACTCTGGCGCGGTCATGGCAACACGAGATGCGTATCACGGCATTCATGGCGACAAGATTTAACACGCAAGATATGACTGATCGTATCGTGACTGCATCCAGGTTGGGAGACCTTGGTCGATTTTAGAGCTGAACAGGGTTTCTATTCTTTTCTCTCCTTGGGATGAATGGGCGTGTCGATATAAGCAGTGCGGCATCCTACCCTGCTCCTTGCTCCTTCTTTCATCCACATGCAGCACTGTGCCGAAACCCGCAGATTGACTTGCCAATAATTAATGGCAGCCCTAACACAAGTCAACACCCTAAAGTGAAGCGCCGTCGATGTCTCTCAATCCCACCTCATGGGGTGACTGGACGGGGGCATCAGGTTAGAAAATAGTACGAGGCACTTACGGAGTACAAAGATGACGACCCCTTCCCCCAAACAATTCGACACTAGGCTCAGGCCGGCAAGTTTCAGGTGAACTGTGAACCACCGTGTCGGAAGCATCATCTAATGATTAATCTAGCACTCTTGAGTTTGGCTGTCGTTGTGGAGCTTTGACTTTATTTGACGGCTTGCGTAGAAGTTCGGCCGAGCTAAAATAAACGTGGTCGTGTTTTCGCATCCACACGACTTGGCTTCCACGACTGGCTTCCAACTATCATGCCGTCTGATACCACCTGGAGAAAAGTCTGCTCATATCCATTGGATACTCATATTGGGAGATCAGTACATGAATGTCTTGTTCGTACCAATTGGAATCAGCTTTGTCTTCTCGCATCGTCGGCTCAGGCAGGGCGTGCCTTGCCGAATGCTCCCAGAGCTCAAGAACGGCCTTCATCACCTTGTCCGGCTTCTCGAGTTTGACGATGGTACTACCTGGATTGCCCGCGTTCGAATGCACACAGACACGCAAGATTCGGCGCTCATCTTGCAGAGCGAGGTCGACACCATGACACTTATCCGTCAACGAACAGGCATTCCTGTCCCCACGGTATATGCATATGAGGTTGAGACCCTCAACCCGACCAGCGCGGCTTTCATTCTTATGCAAGTCGTCTCAGGAAACGCTGCTATAGACAGTGATGGCGGCTACGAAGTTCATCAAGGACAGATACCCCTTCACCGACGCCCTGCCTTCTATCTCGCAGCGGCCAAAATTCAGGTATGCCCGAGTGCTTCTGCTTTGTGTCCTTTGCGCTCATCTATCAATAGGTTCAGATGGCATCGGTTCGTCTACCATTGATTGGCATGGTGATTCAAGACTCAACCGGTGACTACACCGTTGGTCCTATTCCACATATTGGCGGACCCTTTCGCAGAGCAACCGACTTTATCGAGGCGTGGGCCAGACATAGTCGTTTCCCCTTGTCCGTTGACCAACCGTGCCTCCAGAGTTGGATGCGCCGTATAATTACGATGAAAATGGGATTCCAGTTGACCAAGATACACGTCAGAGGTGGGACGACAGGAGGCAATATGAGAAATTGGTCGCTGAGATGGAGCTCGAAACGCAAGGAGACAATATGCTTTCCTCGACGCTGTCAAATCGTCGTCATCAGAAGCTTGCTTATGCAATGCGTGTCTATACGAACCCAGGCAAGTTGCTGTTCTACGATAGAGTTATACAATAAACGCGAAGATATGAATATCCACGCAGGAAATAGGATTGGACTGAACTGTTCAGCCTTGACACACACGATGTCCTCGTGTCTGTTCAAAGCTGCCCCGTAGCTGCAGAAAACGCCATACATGCCTGATGGCTGGCACACAGTGTGCACTCCGTGTCAGCAACTGTGTGATGTCGCCTGGGCAGGGGCTTGAAACTACGCCAAGCATTCAGCTCAGGCTCTGATCACTCCAGATCACCCTTGCGCTCAGGGTAAAGCAACGACAGCTCTCAGGTTCCACGCCAGAAACGGATTTGGACGGCAAGATTTGTCGGAGGTGAAGGCATTCAAAGTGCTTACTTGGCCTTGGCGCTGCACATGCGGTAGCGAAAATTCAGATTCACTCCCTTTTTTGTTGTGTCTCGTCTACATACCTTGTCTAGCTAGGATGACTCTTCGATCCGCGTGCGGTTAAATCGCGGGTTCTATTCAAGTCTGCAAAAAAAACTCGATGTCGTTGGTCGCATCGATTACATGAGCATCACGAAGCTTATCTTGTTATACGATAAGCGGTCCAACAACGACCTGAGATCCTTGTCCTCGGACATGACGGAATCGACAAATCGACAGATCCGCCTTGCGGCTGAAAGGGGGGCTTGTCGCCTGCGTAATAATGTCCGTCCACCCCCTCCCCTTTTGCCACACCCCCCTTTTGCCTGCCCCCAATCACCAGTGGTGCCTGCCCCTCAAACTCGTACTCAGATCCACTGGTCCACTTCACGCACCGGCGCTTGCAAGGGACTTGAGGATCCCCGGCCTTCAATCGCCCCGGTTCCAAGGCAAGTCGCACACAGCGATTTGTATTAAAGACATAAAAAAGTTTCCTCAGCCTTTCTCGGACACTCGCCTTGTCTGCCCTTTCACGACCTTTTCACGACCACCGACCACTGACCACTGACCACTGCTCACGCCGCACCGCTTCGCTGCTACCCACGCGTGTGACGCAAATACATACGCAAATACATGCGCAAATCATTTCAACTTAAAATCAAAACCAGGGGGGTGGTCCTGGTGCTGTCCGGGGCCGTCCCGTTTTCCTTTTATAATCGTGCGCCATCTCGGCCGGTGCCACTCTTCTTTTGTTCCAGTCTGGTCTTTAATCAAACCCAGACGGCCGCGCCATCCGCAGACTCGCATCAGTACTAACAATCAAACGATCGAACGGCCTTCGGGCCACATCGCTCCTCTGAGTCCTCTCCTTGGCTCCTCAAAGCCCAAAGCCCAACACAACCATCTCTTCTTGACCTCTGAACCGTCATTGGCATTTCCAGAGTCGTCCGTCCTTCATCATGTCCATCTTCTCTTCGCTTAGGAAAAGTCGCCAGCAGGCCAAGGAGCACAACGCCAAGCTGGCCGAGCAGAAAAAGAAGGAAGACGAACACATCCCGTACAAACATGTCCCAACCCACGCCGCCACCGACGCCTTTACTAGTGCGCCACCAAGCTGGAGAGAGGCTGATCGGCCCCGAATTGTCGAGCAGAACCGCAGACGAAGTGCGATGGCGGCAAGTGGTCACCACATGAACATGCCCGGTGTGCCTCGTATTGGGAGCAGCCTGTCCCGGGTTTCCTTTCCAGGAGACGACGTTACGCCTGTCGTCCGCCTACCAAGGGCTTACAGTTACACTAGTGTTTCTCCTTACAACGCAAGTGCTCGCGAAAGTAGGGAGATCGTTTATCAATCTCCCCCAGAAATGGCCTGCATGCAGGTATCGCTCAAGGGCAAGGAGGTTTCTCGAGCCTATGACTCGCAGCGAATGAGTCCTGCTTCAAGCAAAGGTTTGTCTTTTGAAAGTTGCGAGTCACCCAGTCATCAATGTATCAAAGATTGATCCATCATCATAGGCGGACCTTCTCCCGTGGATAGTTCAGATGGGTTCGCAAGCTCGCAAGATGATTTGGAGATGAAACCCATCCAGCCCAAGACAAGATCAGCTGAGGCTGAAGCTGTCACGACTCATCGTTTACACCCAAGCCATGCTCGCGGGAAGTCGGACACTTCTGTCAATCAGTACACTTTGTCCAGCACTGCCAAATCTCCGCACACGAGTCATCTTCGAGATTCTCGCCCTCCACCGTCGATGAGAGGGTTCGGCTCCATACCAGCTGTCGCCGTCGTGCCGCCACCAACCAACGTGGGAGGGATCTCGAGTCATCTCGCTCAGGGACGTGTCGGTTCTGGCAACTCTAATACGTCGTCGCCATCTAATACTCTCACGCCGCCGTCGCGTCAGGGCTCAGCAACGTCCCTTTCTGGTCCCTCGTATGGACCCGTGAAGCAACCAGCTGTGGCCTCGGTCACTTCTCACGCACCTACAGTTGAAAAGAATGAGCATGGACTGAATTGGTTCTCATTGCCCGAGCCCGACGTGGATGTCCATGTTCCCTCTGTTGGAATCGCTGCGGGGCCGTCCTTTGGAACTAACCGAGCCATGGCTTCTCCCCGGGCCCCTCAAACAACCTATAGCGAAAGACCGCCTACTGAGGTCGATCGAAGTCCGGAACCAGATGTCTCGCAGCACAACGCAGGGGAGCCACAGGCTGCTGGTCCTCAGCAACGCATGATGGACCGAAGTCGCGCTCCACCTCCCGTCGCCCATGAACACCTCGTCAACGTATTTCCCGAAATGGCTATGCCTGATTCACAAATAAAGCCAGGCAAAGGTAAAAAGCTGTTTAAGGGAGGCGCGGGCAAGCTGAAAAAGAACCGATGGTCGAGTTCTAAGGCGCCTGCCGTTTCGGTCTAGTCTGCGCGCAAACGGTCGGCGAGGTCTTCCGTTTCCGAGATATGGCTAGCCAGCCTTTGAGATTTCTATATGTGGCATTCTCGATGTTTGCTTCGTTCTGTGTTATTAGGGCCCTGACGAACCCAGGAACGAGTACGGGAAAGCTCATGCAGCTTACCGTGAACTTCCGCCAATCTCTCTCAGCCACCTTTTCAGCTTTTGCCATTTTGATTGCATTTCTTTCTGATTTTGTGGACTTGTAACCTTTTACGAATTTACGACCATCCGTATAGAATCGAGCGGTGTTGGGAATTGGCTTGTTTCAACCATTGGTGAAACTGATCCACCATGTCCGGATTAATGCTGCTGCCCCTGTCTTGTCGACATGGGCGGATGGCATTCTTGAACTGTGTGTAAATATGGTGTAGTGGCGCGGCATAGATGAAAAATTTTTCGTTGAACGTTGAAACAGGGTCAAACCGGGGAATGTGGAGATGCGAAGATGGCGGAAAGACAAGAAGCAATCGAAGCTTGATATTGGATCTACATGTAATCCGTACTCGGTGATCAACAACTTTGGAAAGTGGACACGGAGAGGCTGGTTCAATCAATCAACCTTTCTGTTCCACAGGGCAGCCATGCCGCTCGTTTTGTCAAGCAAGCCCGTCGCCATTGGCTGACACCAGACCAGGAGAGTCCACTTGGATGCGCCGCAGCCGCAGCCGCAGCCACAGCACGGAACTTGACGTTGACCTTGACACGTCCACGTCGACGACGACGTTCTGTTGACAGCTGGTGACGACCTGCCACTGCCACCCGCCATCCGCCGCCACCCGCCACCCGGCTCTGGCTCACTCGTTTGCCACAGTTTTGTTAAAATCGTCGTTTCTGCTGTTCCATGCGATTGCATTCTGGTGCTTCCTTACCTCTCCGATGACGGCGCATCGCTGCATCACGAACAAGCACTCGATTCTCCTCGACTCAGTCGGAGTCAGCTCTGGCACCGCAGGATTCGCTCCTCTTTGCCCGTCCCGCACGCACAATCGACCGTCATGGGAATACCAGAGCTCGTGTCTCGCTCTGTACGGCCCCTATGGACCTGGATACAGGCAACACCCATTCATGTCCTGCTGGTCAGCTTCATTTTGTCGGTCCTGCTAGGCCTTGTCTCGGTATGCCTTTGAGCCCCCGAGGTGCGCATGTCGCATGTCGCGTGACGTAGACGTACATTGAGCTGACAACAATCGCCTTACCTAGCTATTTGCTCTTCTTCATCTCGTTGCCCCCATACCACGACCAGCGACCCCGTCCGAGAAGACGTACATTACCTCCAGCCCGTCGGGAAAGCCAACCTCGCCTCAACAGCTGCCATGTTGGTATGATCGCTGGCTCGCGGAGCGCCGCCTCCAGGAACAGGCGCAGATGCGTCCCCACGAGGCCTTTGCCACACCCGATGCAGGCAGCATTGAACCGGCCGAAGTACGCTTGAGTGTAGTGTTTCCAGCATACAACGAAGAGAAGCGAATCATTCCTACACTGGAGGAGGCTGTGGATTATCTAGACGAGCATATTGGTCGCGATAAGAATTCCAAGGGCTCTCTTACTCAAGGAGCTAGACGACATCATTGCGTCAACTCGTCGTCAGGCCCGGCGAGTCGAGAGGTGGGAGGGTACGAGATGCTGATCGTCAACGATGGCAGCGGCGACAAGACTGTGGATGTGGTGTTGGAATTTGCCAAGGAGCGTGGTCTTCATGACATCTTGAGAGTGGTGACCCTGGTTAAGAATAGAGGGAAAGGTGGTGGTGTGACTCATGGCCTACGCCACGTCAGGGGTGAATATGTTTTGTTCGCGGATGCAGACGGAGCCTCTAGGTTCAGTGACGTGAGAAAGCTGATAGAGGGCTGTGAGGAGGTCGTCGATGGCTCTCTTCGCGGTGTTGCGATAGGAAGCCGAGCCCACTTGGTCGGCAGCGAAGCGGTAGTCAAGGCAAGTCGAGAGCTCCCGCCCTTTTTCTCTTTCCCCCGACACACACACACACACACACAGCATAGTACTGACATGTTGTGCTGTAGCGCTCTGCTCTACGCAATTTCCTCATGCGCTCATTTCATCTTGTGCTCACCATCCTCACGCCACCCGCTACATCACGCATTCGCGACACCCAGTGCGGCTTCAAGTTATTCACACGTGAATCGCTGCCGCACATTGTACCGTATATGCACACCGAGGGCTGGATCTTCGACATTGAAATGTTGATGCTTGCGGAGTCGGCACCAGCCACACCTGTACTCGGTAGTGATGGCACTGTTATTGGCACCAGCCCCGGTATCAAGGTTGCCGAAGTGCCTATCGAGTGGCACGAGGTTGGGGGGAGTAAATTGAATGTCATCCAGGACAGTATCAAGATGGCTCTGGGGCTGGCCGTCTTGAGAGCTAGTTGGATGATGGGAGTGTACAGGCGGCGGTTGACCTGATGTGCACGTGGATAGGCATCTCGCCAAGTTCTAGCGGGAACAGAGGGTGGGTGTACTCTAGAATCCAGAAAGCTCAGATAATGCAGTTCTGTGACGATGATGTCCAATTGGATTCGGGGCCATTTCTTAGCATGTCGAGGCGCGATAGTAACGGGCGTGGTATGTTCAGCAGGCAGAGGCAGGCATAAGACTCCCTTGGCTGTGTGGGGGGTTTCGTGAAGGGCTCGCTTGTGTTTTGTCAAAACGGCGGTCCATTTTGTCGATGTTTCTTGCGTCTGGGCATGAGTTTCGAACAAGGGTGATGGCGTGAGGATAACAAGTTTGTGTCGGAGGACGAGATATCATTGGATTATTCCCGGTGAATATAGCTGCGGACTGGACAATGCGACTTCACTCGGAGCACACACAGCATTCGGACTGACGAAAACAAACCACCATACTCGACACAACAACTTGCATCTCGGAAATCAGAAGACGAAATGGCGAAAAAGCAACGAGCCTACTTGCAAAGAAGACTCTTTGGACCCCCCCATCTCGCGACAGAATGACACCCTTCCGACCCGTCGACTCGTCTACGACCAGCACCGCAAATGGCGTCACTGCAGGCCGCGTCAGGTTCTCGTCCGCATCCGCAGGGGTGTGTATACATACGAGTACGCAAAGCAATTGCTCTCCTTGTAGAGCTCGACGGATCCCCTACCGAGCACAGCGTTTAGGTTAATGATATTCTCTCACGGGGCCGCGGGACTGGACTGACTGGCTCGTGAGCGGCACGCAGGTCTTCAGTTCGACGGGCCAGTATACCTTGGACAAACACAGCCCGTCGGGGTGCCGATTGCCCTCGACGATATTAGTCGGGTCGGTCGGTTCGTGGGGGGGGGAACATACGATGATGGTCTCTGCTGCGACGCTGGAGGCGCAGAGGAGGAGGGTGGCAGGCTGGGAGAGGTGCATCTTGGGTTATGCGCGGATTCACTCTACTGATTCTTGGTGGTTTGTCGTGTCGGGCGGTTGGACGAGATGGAGCGGGAGCATCGCCCATCCTTTTATGCCCGGCGTTTTACTGGATTCGCAGCACGGGGCTGGCTGCATGTAGCTTCGTCGTCATCCCCAGTGTCACCAAAACTGACTGTATCGAGTCATCTGACGGTGTCGTGCTGTCTCGAAAAGGAAAGGAAAATGCCAAAAGCGCTTGGCTGCATGAATCCTTGGACCGAGGTGTCACAGAACGCCGGAAAACTTGCCCCGTTCGAGTATGCTTATTCTGACGAGTTGCCGTCTGCTTACGTTGGACCGTCGGGCACTGCCTGCCGTTGTATCTATGATATCCATGAGTACCGGGTCACGGTGGTCCGTTATTGGCCGAGAAGAAACAAGGCATCATGCCATTACTATCAGCCTACTCCGTAATACATGCTGTTATATGTATGATATGACAGCCCAAAGGCTGCTCGACGCGTGTCCCATGAAATTTCCCCCCAGAGTCTATAGCACCTTCATGTAAAGCAAACGCCTCAAATGGCACATGTATACAAGCGTCTCTTGAACATGTCGACGAGACGAAGCTGGCTGCGATGAAAACATGTGTACAATGTCCCCATCATCCAGTGTGAGACTGGTGTGAATTCAAACCCGGAATGATGGGTTTGCCTTCAATGACATAATGGGCCGAGGACAATTCTATTGGAAACCTTCACGCCACACCAATGGTAGAAAAACACAGCTAGCCTTCCAGAGGATGAGCACAGCATCAATCATGGCCAACGGGGCCTTCAATATTCCGAAAGGACCGGACCCCATGACGGCAAGCGCGTTGAGCCAGAGTGACAGAAAGGCAACTGAGAAGAAGTGATAGGCCAGTATAGCTGGTTGCTGAATGATGCCACCCAGCAGTCCGCAAGGTCCGTCCGTCATGCCACGTTGGAAATACTCGAAACAACCACGTTGGAGAGCGCACAACTGGCGGTCGTTGGCTGCAAAGAGCGAGTATAGCGCCTGTGCGAGAACGTTGATGATGGAAGTCACGTTCTTGCGGCGCCAGTAGAAAACATTGAGGGCGCCGTTGACAGCCTTGGAATCCTCCAGGTTTGGTACGCGCGAGGGGTCAATCAGTTGTGAGAGGAGCAGAGCATCATTGAATGCGACCGTCATTCCGCCTCCCGTGAGAGGATGTCGCATGTTGAATGCATCTCCAAGTAGAACAACACCATTTGCCTTTTGCTTGCTCGGAGGCAGCCAACTGTTGGGCATGCTTCGTGGTATCTTTCCGTCCTCCAAGGCCCTCAGAGCAGCTGGCCTGACTGACGCCGGCAGCGCTGGAATGGCCACATTCTTGATGTAGTTGCGTACACCACCGGCGGCAGGCGACGCTTCCGGGATACCATGTGGCACGTCAAAGAGGGCTCGAGTCTCATGAGTGCCAATCTGATATAACAAGGTGGGGGAACTATTGCTTCCAATGATGACGTGTCCGAAGTTCTCCAGTGGCAGCTCCGTGTCGATAAGCTCCAAGGCGTAAAATTTGCTCTTAACAATTGGCTTATTGTTGAGGACTTGCTTTCGAAAGTTTGAGTTGTAGCCGTCTGCAATGATTGTCAAGTGACCGAAGAAATAGTCGAGCTTTTTCTCCCCCGTCTCCCCGTCCGTCGTTCGTGTTTCTACTCCCAAGATCTGTTCCGTGACCTCGCCCTGGATTGTCTTGACGACCTCGGTTTCCACAACAGTGATGTTCTCGTGCGCAAGACATGATCTTCTCAACTGCATGATGAATCTTCCGTGGTGAAAAGATCTGCCCTCTGGTCGCTTTCCCTCCTTGCCTGATCCACCCCAGGCATGTGTAACCTCGCCGTCATCATCGATGGTCGGGTACGGAATCACGGTTGGCCAAGAGTTGAGAATGACGTTGTAGCCTTTGCAGGGAATGGCATCAATGCCCTCGACGCAGTGTCCCAAGCCTAGGCGCTTCAGAGCGGCAATGCCACCAGGTTGTAGCAACTCGCCAACGATGCGATCCGGTTCCTTCATCCAACGCTCGAGTAAGATGACAGAACGGCCCTGGTTGGCGAGGGCAAAGGCAATGGCGCATCCAAATATGCCTGCGCCAACAACGACGACTTCGGCTTCGTGGTACTGCTCGCGCCGTCTGCGGGCATCGCCCGTCGCGGGGGTGAAGTTCGTGGGCATTTATTTGAGACGTCGTTTGGCGTCGTATTTATCCGTCGACTCCAAGACTCGTTCGGTGTCAATGTTCAAGAGTTGTCAAAATGTGAAAGGGATCAAGAAACGTCGGCGTGGAGAGAGGAGGGGGGGCAAAAGGGGAACTAGAGGGAAACGGATCTGGTTGAATCGGGTGGCGCTGCAAGAACACCCCCAAATCTCCCAAATCTATTTATTCCCTTGTGCGACGACGAGCCTTGGAAGTTGGAACAGTTGGCCAATGCCAACAAAGACCGCCGGCAAGATTAGTTCTAGATGCGAAGTCGGGGTTGCCAGCACTGCAGCGAAGTAGAATGAAAAACATAAACCAAGTATGCTAGGAATTGCGCTGGTTTCATTCGAAATTTGACGCCAGGGTCATTGGAGCGGGTCCGACGCCAATGCGGAACACCTTGAACACCTTCGACCAACAACAAGCCGTGACACCTGCCCAGAAATCGAACCACTTATCCACACGGTCGGTCACAGCTGTTAACAGCTGTGACGTAACTCACCCACCTCGTTCGTTAACAAGGCCACCGCGAGTACGCGAGTGGCAAACATCGACTAATCATGTTTTCCAGGGAAAATCGTCTTCTCGGACTCTACATATCCTGCCAGACTGCCTCTCCCTTTTTACGCTTGCATATGCCTGTGCGCCCCTATCACAGCGATGAGTCGTTACTTGTGTGGGGCTTGATTGTTCCGATGTCCATCAACTGATTCATGTCCTGGTTCCAAAGAGGCTGGGATTTGCGAGCCCATGTCATTGTGGTCAGTCTGATTCGTTGGCCCATCAGAGCCGGCGCCGTCCCCTATTCGCTTACCTCATGTAATAATAGAGGGGAATGTACACTAAGCCAGGGGGAAAGAGAGAATTACATTACATAGGCTTAACACTTCTTCCCTCTGGTCTTTCTATTATATGTCGCTAGCTACTTGTACACATGACTTGTTTACAATCACGCCGCCCCACTGGCTGCAGCAAGTATAGAGTGATCGACTTGGGTTTGAGAATTCGACATGCATGAATCTCGCACCACATCGCCAACTTTGTTCTTGGTTGATCGTCCATGAGTCTTGTGGGAAGCCTTCCACGATGGAGCTCTCGCGAGACGCACATAGGCTTCTGATACAGCGCGCCGCTCCTCCTTTGTAGAGCGGCATTTCTTGACATGCAGCAACGCATCATCTAGTTGGTCCAAAGCCTGTCGATGCGGCTCACTGTCTTCTGAATGAGCGACTGTTCTCATGGCAGTGGCCTTCATGGCCAGTTTGATGCTCTCTTTGCACGTTCGACTGCCGTGCCACCATTGCATGTCCGATGTGAAACCGGACAGCACTGACTGCAGAGCCCTGTAACTCGCAGAACCTGTGTAGGCGAATACCAGATTTGCAAAGTTGTATTCGTTATACAGAAGCTGGCCTTTGCCGTTCTCTCGTGCTGCCGTCTCGCACATGTCTGCTGCCGCTCTATGATTGCCCTCAGCCGAGAGTGCCTGGGCCGCCTTGTTGTATGTGCTATCATGAAGACGAACGCCCATCTGGAGAGCTTCGTTGATCAACCTACTTGGGTCGTCGCCTCGCGCAAGTTGGGCCATGATTAGGGGTGTGAGTGCTTCGCTTACGTCACATCCCTCATCATGGGCTGAGCGGATCAACAGTCTCGCGCGCTGCACATCTGGGGATTCACAATTCAGTTGTTCCAGCACTGCCTGCCTCAAGGTATCAGCTGGGCTTTTGCAGAGATTGGGATCAGCATCATTGTTCGAATCTGCGGGCTTGTCCCATTTCAAACGGCCGGCGACGAGTAGTCTTTTTTCAAGACGCTGAATAGTCTTGTCTGAAAAGCTCCAATACTTGCGACACCTGGCAAGGAATCGTTGACTGAACGAAATGTCCATTCGCAGTCCATTGTTGACACAAAATTGAAGCCATGAGAAAACCGGCTCTGCTTGACGACGACTGGCGTACCCGTCCAACACAGCATATATCCACCTATGCTTAAGTTTAAGATCGAAGTCTGTCACGGCCTTTCGAAGGAATGCTTCAAGTTCCTCGTTATCGCGTGTTTGAGCCACAATGTCAGTAGTTTTCGTGAGCATGCTCTGATATTCGACGCATCGAGGATTTGTCCTCTCTCGTAGCACACCAATCTCGGACAAGACATCGTTCCATTTGCCGCTACTGGCTTTCCTGGCGATGATGTGTTTTTGAAGGCGGATATCAGACATGCTGGCCCCAGAGCCAACTTTCTCAAGGTTTCGGAGCTCTGCATTTGCGAAGCCATCTTCTCCAGCCTCCAAAGCTTGAATTATCATTAACCTGCGGATTTTGTATTCTGATTCCTGTGGGACTTCAATGTCGCGAAACAGCCCAGACTCTTGAAATGTCAAATAGAGCTGCTTAGTCTGGAAGAAATTTTTGTAAACTTTCGCATGCCGAGCCAACAAGTGGCATACTAACATTCCACGAGCCCATTGACACGACGTAGAGTTGCGGGACAAGAAAAGAAGAGCCACTCGGAGGGAATTGCGCTGATTACTGTTTTGCAGAATTGTGATGAATGGTATGAGAAGTTTCAGCGGATCTTTACTCAATGGGAGCACGCCCGATAACGTAGCAGTGGTATCTTCGGGGTAAGAATGAGAAGTAATCCGGAAAAAGCGGATAGCTTGGGATCGAAGAGGGTTGGCAACCTTGGGGAGAGGTAGGCCAAAGGATGCTACCCTGTCAAATATCCTCTTGGCAAGATTGAATGATTCAGTATGCAAGTCTTTACCAATATTCGGTGTTTCCAAATCTCCCAGCAGCCGCTCTAAAACTGGTACAACGTCGTCGTAATACGGCCGCGGGGCCAAACTGCCGTGCTCGGTCTTTTTCAAATAGAGATGTGCGGCTTCAAGAGAGCCGAGGCTCTTGCCAAGTTCCTCGTCCGTCATCGTTTCGTACTCATTGATATCGGCTGGGGCAACATGAACTTCGTTTTCGGTGGCCATGGTACTCGGAGCCGCAGAGTTGACCGTAGGAATCGGCAAAAGCGGGCGAACAACTTTTTTCGGAGCCTTCCATTCCAAAGCTTGTTCTATTTTCGATCTCGAAGAGTACAGTTTCAACGCGTCGAAACTAACCATGTCCAGACCGTTGCCGAGGAAGTTGGTAGCGCGGCTAGGTTTGGTGGGTGCGTTGTGGCTCTCAGCTCGACCGGTTGATTGCGTTCGCCCACCATCATGTTCACGGGACTCCTTTTTTAGATGGTCGGTTCCTATCAGGTGCGTACGGCCCCTGCGACGAGTCGAGGTCCTGGGTCGCGGAAGAGACGCCATGGACAGAACATCGTCGTCAATCTCGGCGAAACGGCCGTCCCAGGGTCCATGACTCTCTGACAGAGCAATTGGACCACGGTTGCTTTGGACCATGTGCAGTTTTCGGGCATTGTCGATGGCGGCTCGGGCAATTTGCAGCCGGCGCCGACGTTCCTCGGCGAGTAGAACAACGGAGCAGGAGGTAGTCAGGATCACGCCTCGAAGAGCATTAAGCGCAACTCTAGAGGGGACGGGTGCATTGGAGGCCATTGGAAGGGCCCATTCTGAGCGAGTATGACAAACGGCAAACGACTGTAGAAACAGGGTCTTGCGCGATGGATGGATGATGTGGTTGCCGCAAAGCATTCGCAAAGCGTCGCGGTAGATGACTTTGCCCTAGTGCAAAAAGCTGTCTGATAGAGCCGTACGGATACACTTCGGTAGCCTCCGGATGGTGGCACCAGGGTACGTTTGTACTCCGCACGGAGGAGAAGAGACCAACGCTTCTCACGCCGGCCTAGATTGCCGCCTAATCAATCCATTTTGATCTCCTCCTCAGAATTACTTAAGCCACGCGGCTTGTTGTAAGTGCACTTTGCTGGACGGCGGGTAGACAGTCAGAAAGCGGTGGGGGTTTCCATTCATCCACCTAAACGCCCCAAAGTCCAGACCAGTTCATATCACATTTATCGAACATGTAAGAGTACATAATATCTTTATGTTTCACTTCGTTATTTAGCACCCTTTCCCTTCGCTTCATTTTCACCAAGCTCTCGGATAAAAACTGCAGTTGCGCCAGCCCCCGAGTAATCTTCCTGCCCAGTCTCAAATCCAGGACACACGCCAATAGCCAAGTATTTGCCGTCCTTGGAGAAGTCCAGAGACGCCACACTATTAGGGAACTTTTGATACTGCTTTAACCGTCTCTTGGCTTCCGCATCCCACAATGCCACTGCGCCATCTCCACCTCCCGATGCAAACGTTCCATGAACAGGATGGAAGACTAGCGCATTGACGGGGTACACGACATCACCGTCGCCATCAGGTGCCGCTTGTCTGTGGCACTTGAACGCATACTTGCGCGCTTGTGACTCTGCCGTGTCCTCGAACCATTCTACTGCCACACGACCTTCGATGCTAGACGTAGCATACCCAGCATCATTTGGCATACAGGCCACTGCGCGGGTGAGATAGCGGAGGGAAGATTCTCGTTGCTGCCAGGGTTTCAATTCCGTTCCACCAGACGCAAACAGTTGTGCTACGGCGTCGAAATCGTAGATGTGAATGATGCGGCCGGTCATGGCGACAACGACTTTGGTAGGGCTGGCGGAGACGGCGTGAGGTTTGGCTGGGAGTGTGATTCGTATTGGTGCGCTTGTTGGGGAGGAGAGGTTGTGCAGGTTGAGAGTGCAGTCCCACGAGGCGGATACAAGAATGTCTGCAGAGCTCTGGTCAACATGGCATGCTAATTACAAACTCCTGGCCGATGCCGAGAGTGGCGCCATTGAACCTACTATGGTCCCTGCTGTAAACGACGCACCGAACAGGTGCGGCGTGTTTACTCAATGATGTCTTGTTTCCAGTTTCCAAGTCCAATCTAACCATGATTAGCTGAGGCAAGGGCGATTCGGAGCTAGGAGAGAGCTGCTATTCACCTGCTAACGGTCCAGTCCATGCAGGCCGTGAAAGCTTCATTGTCGTTGGCGCCAAAACATGCATCCAGAACGGGAGCTCGGTGCGCGTATGTGTTGGTTAAAGTGCCTTCTGACGCGCCGCTTGCGATTTTATAGCAGTATACATTCTTGTCCCACGATGAGACGAGAAGCTTGCTGGAATCGGTTGGCGCGAATGCGACAGCTGATACTGCGTCGGCAGGGGGCGGGGAGAGCTCGAATTGTGTTGCTGAATTTGCGGTTAGCAATATTTCCCCTCCAATGTAGCAGGAAGTCATGGGAGTACTGCCAATGAGTTGGAGAAGTCTCACCTGGAGCCATCGCGAGGGAATGTGTTGTTGCTGTTCCAGGCAATCTACGCCAATGGACCTGGAAGTTGTCCGTCTTGAGTCTCAATTTGTTTACTTTAGCGGTCACGTGGTGATAGCGGTCACCCAGGCAGGCTTTCCAAGATTTCCGGCCGCCGGCCACTATTAAACGACTTGTTGGTGCTGGAGAGCTTCTCGGGGGCCGTTTTCTGCCAAAGAATACCGCTTGCGCAAACTAGCCACACCCCGCCACACCCCACCATCCATTCGCAGCACAGCAAAATGTCAAAATTACGACTTTAACAACCACCAAATCCTCCCGCCACGGACGTATCGATTTTGACCGCGACTATTCCACCAGCCACTGAACAAGGTTTCGCGATCCTACGGAAAATTTCACTCAGCATCCGAAATCTGGAAAAGCCTGCTCAAACGAGACACGCCTGGCCATTTCTGCGTGCGAAGTTGTGACGATATCCCGGGCCCCGACCCCACCTTCATATCCCCCCTCCGTTACAGAAACCCGAACGATTACTTCTCGAATTTGATAACAAATCAACACCGCCAAGATGTCGTTGACAAACTGTCGTTTTTACGAGGAGAAGTTTCCGGAGATCGATAGCTTCGTCATGGTCAACGTGAAGCAGGTTGGTGCATAAAGAGATTGGGCCGTGCTTTGGCGAGCATCGGGTTTCTCTTGATTCGTATCTGACAGTGTCGTATAGATCGCCGAAATGGGTGCTTACGTCAAGCTGCTCGAGTACGACAACATCGATGGCATGATTCTCCTCTCCGAATTGTCGCGACGACGTATCCGAAGTATCCAGAAGCTCATTAGAGTCGGGCGCAACGAGGTTGTCGTCGTGCTTCGTGTGGACAAGGAGAAGGGTGCGTGAGATTCATACTTGGGTGCCCATGAGCTTCCCAATGAGCTGCTGGCGCAGGCCTCATGCTCAACAAAAGGACTATTGGAACATTCAAGAAGCTGACAAAAGCTGGCCAGGTTACATTGATTTGTCCAAGCGACGTGTGTCTCCCGAGGATATGGTCAAGTGCGAGGATCGATACAACAAGAGCAAGACTGTTCACTTGATTATGCGACACGTTGCCGAGAAGACTCAGACTCCTATCGAGACTCTGTACGAGACCATTGCTTGGCCCCTGAACAAGAAATACGGTCATGCCATCGACGCCTTTAAGTTGTCCATCACGTATGTTTTTCACCATTGTATTCCTTCCCCCTGATGTCGCAAGACATCAACTAACCACCCAAACTCATAGTAATGCCGAAGTTTGGAATGATGTCACTTTCCCAAGCAAGCCTGTCGAGGACGAGCTGAAACTATATATCAGCAAGAGACTTACTCCTCAGCGAACCAAGGTCCGAGCTGATGTGGAGGTCACTTGCTTCGGCTACGAGGGCATCGACGCCGTCAAGACTGCCTTGAGAACTGCCGAGGCTGGCAACACTGCCGAAGGCGCCAACGCCGATACTCAAGTCAAGGTTAAGTTGGTCTCGCCACCATTGTATGTGCTTACCTGCACCTCATTCGACAAGAACCAGGGCATCGTACTTCTGCGAGGAGCTATTGAGGGAATCAGAAAAAGCATCGAGGGCGCCGGCGGCAACCTGACTGTCAAGATGGAGCCCAAGGCAGTTACGGAGAGCGACGATGCCGAATTGCAGGCGTTGATGGAGAAGAGAGAGCGTGAGAACGCCGAAGTTAGCGGTGATGAGAGCTTAAGCGAGAGCGATGACAATATCCCTGAGACCCTCTGAGTTGCCGACGAGAAAAGGACGCGACGGAACGAAAACGGGACGCGGAAATCAATGTCAACGGATTGATGCCCTGATCCGATGATCGGCAACAACAAAGTGATGCGCTAAATGCGAAGGACGAAGACACCCTGCCATTTCACGAAGCTGGAAATGGAATACGAAGAAGTATCCGAGTTAGACCTTACTTTTATGCTGGATTTTTTCTCTTTTTTTTTCATTCAAAATAAAGTATGGAGAGGAGACTGCATGATGATGAGGATGTCATCGATTGAGGAGCTTGTCAATGTTAGTATGTCATGTAGCTATGTGGTGTAGCGCGCGACGCCTTGAAAACGACATTGGAGACATGAAGAGGCTTCATTCAAACTACCAAGCATCAATTTTCAAGACGAAATTCAAAGCGTTGATAGTCTAATGTGGCCGAGAGCATAAATGATGACGACGTTGGTATAAGAAGTGGTCACGCACTTGCAGTCTCCATGCGGTGTTACGGGGAGCTCTGGTGAACAGCAGGGGCTGCCACACTCGTATTAGTTTTAGCGGCCTTGTTCCTTGAACGTCACAGCCGGCAGGCAGCCAGGCAGCAGCACAGGCCGTAATCTTTAAACCTCGAACCCTCTTTCTTGCCTTGATCTGTCACGGACCCTGCATTTCGCAGCAACATCAGCACGCGCCAATGGCTCTCGGGCCCATGTGGGCGCGATTGAGGGGACAGCAATCAAGTCATACTGCAAGAGCTGTAGCCCTCAATCTCGTCGGGCTCGCGACATGGATCCCCGTCGTGGCATGGTTTAATCTCCACGTTGCTGAGTTGACGCTCGTCGATGGAGCGTCCATGTATCCATTCATGAATGAGGATAAAGATTCCACGTTGCGGAGAGATGTCATACTCAATTACAAGCGGTCGCCGCAAAAGGGTTTGGAGAGAGGCATGATTGTCACATTGAGGTAAATGGTTGCCTGCAACTCTTGGCACGTTGACCTTCTCACGAGAGCCAGCCCTCTGATCAAGTGCTTTTCTACAGAAGTCCGATTCATCCTGAAGTCACAGCGGTCAAGCGAGTAGTCGCTCTTGAAGGAGATGTCGTGAAAACAAAGCAACCATATCCGATTTCAACAGTCAAGATACCCCAGGGACATGTCTGGGTGGAGGGGGATGGGCCGCCGGGATCAAGCTTGGACAGCAATACGTACGGGCCTGTGTCAAAGAGGCTGTTGACGGGGAGGGTGACGCATATCGTGTATCCGTTCAGGAAGTTTGGGCCGGTGAGCTGGTGGGAGGATGAGAGAAGACTGGTTGGGTAAGGCGAGTTGCAAGCACTGATGATTTCGTTGTACTATATTGGGGAGGGAAAACTTTTTCTAGACCAGGGTCTTGCGATTACAGAGGATTGTGCAATACCCGACTACGTGGATTCTCATCCAATTGACGCCATTCATGGGAAACCAGTAGTTGCTCATACATCACGTCACGTCTTTCTTTGTGAGTTTCAAGAAGCTTATTGCTGGCACAAACAATCATCGCACGGACCAATCGGCCATGACACTGCGCAAAGCACCGACACGGCAAAAAGTGGCTTGCGGATGATGTCGACCGCGGGCGAGAAAAGTTCCAGCTCAGGCACCTCGAATTGACCTGACCCCACGCGACAAATCATTGGGAACGGAGCGTCATTCTTTTTTTCCCTTTCGCTTCAACATCGCCCAATCCAAGGTCAATGCTCATTGCACCACAGCGACGCGGGAATAGAGAGGCACAGCCATTTCCACTCATTCAAAACTCCGTTGCTTTTGAATACGCTGCACTTTTTATTTGTTGGCTTTTCTCCTATTATATCTATCCCCCGTACCTCCCGGCCTTTGGCAGATCGACTCCTTTGAACCTGCGATTTCTTCGACGGTCCTCGCGGGGCCATGACCCTTGCCTCTCAAGTGTTCAACTTCTTCGTCGCCACCTCGTCCTCGTCTACTGCATCTGCAAGCGGGAAGAGCATCGTGGACGTGCTTGAAATACCGGATCCGCATCGCGATGCTGGTATATACCCCAACCGACCGTCAAATTCAAGAAACGTCATAGTGCCCGACGACGGCTATACCATGAAAGGCGACGATGTCGAGGCTGAAGGCCGGCCGCCTTATCTCCATGTATGTTTTGATATTTGGCCGCTGGATGACAGGTGTCGATGGGCGCATACGATGGTTTGCATCATTTGATGGATTGAAGGACATGGTTAACTAACGAATGTTCCTGCCCCCAAGGCCATGATTGCTGGTGGCATTGGCGGCTCAACTGGAGATTTGCTCATGCACTCTCTCGATACCGTGAAGACGAGACAACAAGGTGATCCGAATTCGCCATCGAAATACACGTCATTGGGGCGATCGTACTACACAATATGGAGACAAGAGGGCGTTCGGCGTGGCTTATATGGGGGTTGGATACCCGCGCTGGGGGGCTCCTTTCCTGGCACAGTCTTGTTTTTCGGCACATACGAATGGAGCAAGCGGTTTTTGATAGAACGTGGGCTGCAGCAGCATTTGGCGTATCTGTCAGCAGGTAAGAACTTATTGTCGACGTGTTTTGGGTCATCTCCCGGACCTTGCGACACGTCGCTGACATGCTGGCAGGGTTTCTTGGCGATCTCGCTGCATCCATCGTCTACGTTCCGTCCGAAGTCCTCAAGACCCGGTTACAACTGCAGGGTCGCTACAACAACCCCCATTTCAAATCCGGCTACAACTATCGAGGCACCGTAGACGCCGCGCGAACGATTGTCCGGACCGAAGGTGCGGCAGCGCTGTTCCATGGGTACAAGGCCACGCTCTATCGAGACCTGCCGTTTTCAGCACTGCAGTTCATGTTCTGGGAGCAGTTCAACGCCTGGGCGAGGGTCTACAAGCAGAGTCGGGAAATCGGCGTGCCACTCGAGCTCCTTACTGGTGCCGCAGCAGGCGGCTTGGCCGGAGTCATCACCTGCCCGCTCGACGTGGTGAAAACCAGGCTGCAGACCCAAGTGAACCCTCCAGCCGACCAGTCGAGTAAACTGAAAGAAGTTGGTGTCACACAGAAGCGACACATATCCACCTCATCTCCGAGCACTCATCGACCGCAGCCCGGCGCCATCGCCCTACATACATCATCTGTCATCACTGGCCTGAAGGTCATTTACCGCACCGAAGGCATCGCCGGCTGGTTCCGAGGCGTTGGTCCCCGAGGTGTGTGGACGTTTATCCAGAGCGGCTGCATGCTGTTCTTGTACCAGCGATTATTGCACCAACTTGCAGTCTTGATACCAGTGGAGCGCGAGGACGTATAACCGCGGCTTCTTGCAATTGGTTTGCCGGCCACGAGCGACAAGTGTGCTCACAAGATGGGCAAAGCAACAAAACACGTCCTCATCCCATTTTTTCGTTGGAAAATAACATGACGTCAGTTCTGAAAAGCATGTACAGAGAACTCGAAAGAGAGAGGAAAATGTATGATTATTATATTGAAGATGGGGGAAAATTACATGGGCATGCAAACAGCGCGGATGGGATGCGGAGAAATCAACATAGATGGCCACATGATTGCATGGCGTTTGCGGATGAAGCATGGGAACACTTGGTACCAAGTCCCATGGTTTCTTTGTTATTGTAAATAAATTCGCGCCAGCTCTCTCCAAACCAAAATACACACAATTTCTGCGCGGATCTTGGCCCGAGGCAATGTGTCAAATCACAGCGCAGGTCAAACTCGCATGGTACGATTTCGCACCTGTCCATCTTCCCCCGTCTATGGCATCAATCGAATCCTAAATGGGTATCTTGAGGCATCACCTCTGCACAACCAACACCAAATAAACATCAACCCTCCTCTCTAGACCAACGACAAATCGCTGCTTCGGGCCCCCGCACACAACCACCTGATTAATCACTCTCGCTCCCCTGGACGTCCGGCGACTCCTCAAAGTCCTCGACGCGCCGCACGAGCTGGTCCCTGGCCAAGCAAACAGCTATAGCTATCGTCAACGCATTCCACACACTCTGATGCCTGTCCATGAAATGCATGTCCACGTGGAAACTAACATATGCGTCAGCCCCCTTTGCGCTGTCCACCGTCAAAAGAAAGACGCTGGACCGAAGGATGAACAGCCCATACACGACGGGCGGTTTCCTCCTAAACACGACGTCGTCGTCGTCGTCGTCGTCGTCGTCGTCGTCCGCACCTCCATTCGCTCGTCTCCCAATATACCTATCCACCAGCGTGACACTGCTCTCCTCGACGGCCCAAAAGTCGTCGTCGCGATCAACGCGTAGAAACTCCCGCTGAAGCAGAGCGAGTGCCCGCATGCGCTGCTCCATCATGCTCGTGATTTCAGATTCTCCCAGGCTGGCGTCCAGCTCTGCGGTGATGATGTTGGGCACGTAGCGCAGGTGGGAGTAGGAGCCGTCCTCGGCAGCCCATGACAGGTATCTGTCTAGGCATCTCTTGATCAGGGGCGGTGCTTTCTGACGGAGGCCGGATTGGACGGTTGTTCTGACGGAGGAGGTCAGGTCTATTAGGCGGAGGAGAGCCATGGTTGCTTTTTTTTTTGAAAAGGGGTGTTAGTCTTGCGGTTGATGCTTGAGGCGAGATGCTCCCCTTGTTTTTTGGGGGAGGGGGGTTTTGTGCTGCAGCGCAAGCTAAAGCTAGAGCTGAGGGGGGATATACCTTAGAAGTCCTTCCCGGATCGGCTGTACACGATCGGCCGGACGTCGTCGTTCATTGAGAAGACGGTGTCGAGCATGGGGATACCCCGGAAGTCTACTTCCCAGTGGCCGGGGAGGATGGCCCGCTCTGCTCTCTGGAATAGAATCTCGAAGAGCTGCTCTTCGTCTGGGGCCCATGTGCTGGCGCCGGGGTATCGTTTCTTTTCTAACTCGAGTTCCAGTTGTGTCTCCGTTTGCAGAGCTAATGGGGCGTCGCTCTCGTAGCCTGTGTCCAGGGAATCCAGGATCGACGTCTCGTTGTCTTCCTCCTTGATGGGCATTGCTTTGGTTTTGCCGGTCGTGGGGGAGTCTGTTGAGGGGGGTGTGCGATGGGCCGGTCGCGGTGTGGACTCTGGTGGTGTTGGGGACAGTGGTGTGGAGGGATTGTGAGAAGGTGTTGCGTCCATGACGGGCGGTTCTCGAAATGGCGAGTTTTGATTTGGAGGGGGGAAAAAAGAGCTGAGATTGTGTCTTTCTCTTGCTCTTGCGTAAATGATGAATTCACAAAGGCTTCACAATGGGATGGCGAGGTAAGCAGGCGGCTTGGGCGGATGGGTTGTATGCATGGTGAACAAAGAGGTGAGATGAGAAAGAGAACGGCGAGGGCAAAAGTCGTGAATTGTGGGCGTGTGATCTTTTTGGTGCGAGGAGCTGTTTAGGATTAGATCCGGGAGGCGATGGTTTTCATGTTCGTCTGGTAGATTCGATGTGGAATGAATTTATTCAGATTGCGGTGCAGAAAGAGATATTGGCTCGGGGAATTAAACGAGTTGAATGCGGAGAGGTCGTCGCTGGCGAGGCCGCGGCTCAGATACACGCGATATGAGGATGAGATGCTGAATATGCCATCGTAGCGGTCATCTTGATTGCCCCTGGCCCAAGTAATCATGGAAACCCTAGCGTTTCATGAGTTCTACGAAGCATGATAAGTTTCTCTTGTTTTCTGCTTTGTCTTTGTCTACTAATAAACTTCTTGATCAGGTCGCTCGCTCCCGAAGCGCAGGGCAAGTGCTTACGTAAAGACACTTTTCCGTCGCACTTCCCCCATGGAATATTTTGGAGCTTCTGCCACTCGTCGGAAGAAGCACATCAGCAACCCGTCACAGAACCATGGCGGAAGCAGTCAAAGCAGCAGCCCGTCAATTGCCGGGCTTCAGGCTCGGACAGAAGCAGGTTTTTCTGTACGTCGTCGTCTGCCCAGTCCAGTCCAAATCTACCAATTGTTTCAATCCAGCTTGCTAACCCCGACGACCATCAGGCCCAATCATGTCATCACTTTCCTCCGAAAGGAGCACCTCCCCCCCAACGAAGCCTGCTTCCAAGTACCCCTACGATTCACGAAATTCGATCTGCGCGACTACCTGTGGAATCTGTACGACGTGGAGGTCACCAAGGTCCGATCGTTTGTGAAGCAGCAACCACTGACGCAACGGAACTCGCATTCACGATCATGGTACAGGCCGCAGCCGCTCAAGATCATGACGGTCGAGCTGGCCAAGCCCTTTCAGTGGCCTGACCTGCCGAGCAACTTGGAGCCGTGGAACCACGAGTTGTGGAGGATGAGGGAGGACCTGATGGAGAAGCGCAACGAGGACCAGATCAACCAGCACAAGTTCCAGATTTCAATGAAGAGCAAGGAGCCTTTGTCCAAGGAGAGAAGAGAGCTGGCTAGTTTGGCCAAGAAGATGGCCGAGGGACAGGTCAAGTGGTCGAACGATGTCGTGTTGGATCCCAAGTGGGATGCGCTGCTGGCGAAGGAGAAGGCGGCGGAGGCGAAGGCCACGAATTAGAGTCAGGGGGTCGACGGGCTCATGCCCAGTCTGCGAGCGTGGTGGCTTGGCATACATCATGGGATTGTACGATACATGGGGGAGCACGGTTGATATATCACTTGGAGCCACGGCATGGCGAACCTGGAGAAGTTGCACTACAGATGTTCAAGAAGTTGGCGCTCACGCCAACGATATAGCTTGAAAACCATACACGAAGACGCTGCCGGCGAGATCATGGCGAGATGACAACCTGGGGTCTACTCAGGCGTCCAGTAAAGCTTGTTCTGGAAGTGAAGGACCTCATCTCCCCAGCTCCACCATCCAGCCGTCAGATTGCGAGCAAATATTTCCAGTCCGCAATAACGTGCGTTGCCAAGAATCTCGGCAAACAAACCTCGTAGACTGGGTTTTCGGGAGTGAACATCTGGCGCGGCAATAATCACTTTCGACTTCAGATGAGGAGGCGTCGGGGCCCCAATGCGCTTAGCAATGAGGATCTTCTCCCACGGCTTTCTCCAAACAGAAGCCAAGTCGTACATGGGCTCGCCTGCGGCCGTGATCTTGAGCCAAGTCCACTCGGCGGCCAGTTCCACGCCCCAGGAAGCGAAGACGCCGGTGGGCGACGCCAGGAAATCCGGTATGGCGGCCTTGTTCGTGATCCAGACGGCTACGAGGCCGTTGTCGGCAAGATGTGCCGCGACGGGTATGCTGGTCAGTAGGGTTCGCATTTCGGCGAGATTGCTGGCCGTTGCGTACTTGCTGGCTCGCCGCCTGGCGGAGCGGTTCGGCCACGGCGGATCAAGCACGATGAGTCTGAAGACGGGCGCGGTGTCGTCAAAGGTGTTTCTCAGGTCTTGGACGGACCCATGCAGATATGTCGCATCCGGGACGGCGACCGTGCTGGAAGGGTCCTCGTCGCCGTCACTCTGGTCGACGGGCGGCGAGATGCGAGGCAGATGACATGGCCCGCTGTGCGTGTCCTGGAGCAACCTCAGGGCTCCTTGGACAGAAGCCGTCGTCATCAAGTCGTTGATTTGGGCTGCAGGGGACTGGGCCGGCCAGTCGTGTGCCGCTGCTCCATGTCGAGAACGAGATGATGATGCATGGCGGCGCCGACTCCTCTTCGGATCCGGTGTCGGGAAGGGCTCGCGCGGCGGTGAGTCCGAGTAGACCCGGCGCCGTGGACGGTGTCCCGGCAGGACTTGCCCTTCTTCGAGGGACCGCGGGATGTCGAGCAGGACGACGTTTCCGTCCTCATTTTGGAAGAGCACGCTGCGAGATGTGGCGCTGGTCCAATCGTCGAGGTCCGACATGAGAGATGTGGAAGACTTGTTGAAGGAAATGCCAAAGTCGATCCTCGATCCACAAGTCGTTCCATCCGAAAGGTAATAATGGAGGGGCATCTCGATCTCGGCAATCCTCGGTTGAAGGCCAGTGAGTTCACTTCACGTTCACACCCACTATGCGTTGCCCTGGAATGCCCCTAACAGTGACTCAGTGAGTGATTCGGATGACGTCTGGGCTTTGCCGTTTTGCCGTTTTGCCGGCAGCCCCCACCCACTGGCACCCAGCCAGGTCCCGTTGCTGTCCGTCGCTCGCCTCCGCAAGCTTAAGCCGAAGCACTCATTTCATTCACCCGCTCAGCCTCTGTCCTGTCTTGTGTGTGTCTTTCTCCAGCATCAACACCCTCATCCGTCCTACCGTCTGCCTACCCACGCCGGCATGCGCCTTCGGTGATCCTCAGCGTTCTACATCCCACCCAGCCCACCCGTGCTGTCGGCATCCGGAATGCCTGCGTCCTCGACCCTCGCGGACCATGCCTCCATGACTGAGATTGCGCGCGACAAAGTCCGACAGCATGTCGGGGTAGCCACCGCCGCCGCTGCTGCGGGCACTGCGTTTCCTAAACAGAGAAAAGAGCCGGCCGTGTTCCCGACCGACGAAGAAGTGACAACACCCAAGAACAAGACGCGATCCTGGGATTATGTTTGGAGGTCCGGCGTCGCAGGTGGCGTGGCTGGCTGCGCCGTGAGTACAGTTTTCCTTTTCTTTCTTCTTCTCCTTCAACCCTGGGGCCTGTTCAAATGCCCACACGGCAAGCAGATTTCGGCTTACGAAATGATATTATCCTTGCTGTAGGCCAAGACAATGGTCGCGCCGCTCGACCGAGTCAAGATTCTGTTCCAGGCCAGCAACCCCCAGTTCGCAAAGTACACGGGATCCTCGTTTGGCGTCGCTACCGCTATCAAAGACATCTTGCACTCAGAAGGCGCCATGGGCCTGTTCCGCGGCCACTCTGCCACACTCCTGCGGATCTTCCCCTATGCAGGTATCAAGTTTCTCGCCTATGAGCAGATTCGCTCCAGAATCATTCCCCACAAAGAGTACGAGACGCCTCTGCGACGGCTCCTCAGCGGCAGTCTGGCAGGAATCACTTCCGTCTTCTTCACGTATCCACTGGAGGTCGCTCGAGTTCGCCTCGCCTTTGAGACGAAACGAGAGGGCCGCTCCTCCTTGACCTCGATCTGCAGACAGATATACAACGAGAGTCCTGTTCGAACGTCGGCGACGGCGAGACTTGCCCATGCGCCGGCGGCGGCCGCCGCCGCGTCCAGTTCCATTGTGCCCCGGAAAGGAGTCATGAATTTTTATCGCGGCTTCTACCCGACGTTGCTGGGCATGCTCCCCTACGCGGGCATGTCCTTCTTGACCCACGATACCGTATCTGACTTGCTGCGCCATCCCTCCGTCGCCAAATACACCACCTTGCCCAAACGACAGAGCCAAGCATCGGACAAGCCAGCGCCCCTGCGGTCATGGGCTGAGCTGACGAGCGGTGGAATTGCGGGCCTCATCTCGCAAACCTGCTCATATCCTCTCGAAGTCATCCGTCGGCGCATGCAGGTCAGCGGCGCCGTGGGCGATGGCCACAGAATGCGTCTTGGCGAGACGGCTCGTCTTATCCTCCAGGAGCGTGGGCTCCGCGGTTTCTTCGTCGGCCTGACAATCGGTTATGTCAAGGTGATACCCATGGCGGCCGCGAGCTTCTACACTTACGAACGCATGAAATTGATTCTGGGCATATAAGCTTCGCATGGCCTTTTACTTCTTCCTTTCTTCTGTCGATCAACATGGATCCTTTGTGTCCGTGGGCGAGTTTCATTCGATGGTTTTTTTTCTTTTGGCGTCGGCGTTGGCGTTGGCATTGGCGCAACAGAATGCAATGCATGGGAGAAGGCCATCTCCTGGCTTGGAGCGGCGGATGGATACACGGAGCGAAGAATTACATCTGGGTGGGTCACGTGTCTTGAAGTAGCAAGTATTTTTTAGATGGCCGTCTGGGTCTTGCAATCTAGAGGTTCGTAAAGTGAGGGCTTCCAAACTGTATTTGAGCTGCGTGGGGAGAACACGAGGTTCTTGGCTCTTAGTTATCTAAGAGGTCCGAGGTTTCACCATGTGATCACCCTGTCTCTGACCTCTCTGCCTTTATTCCTAACACTTACGCTAGGTGAAGCTAGCCTGCCACATAGTATTCACTAGCGCTACGCGGGCTATGAGCTACGCGGGCTATGAGCTACGCGGGCTATGAGCTACGCGGGCTATGAGCTACGCGGGCTATAATAGGAGATTCCAGTATTATTAATAAACACGCAGTCTATCAAGAAGTCCAAAGGGTGCGCGAAATCAACGAGGTACCTTCCTATATAAAAGCACGTGCGGAGGTGCCCTGTCTGTTTTAGGCTTAGTCAACTACGCGTTTAAAAATCCGTTGCTGCAGAACTTGACCGGGTGTGGGGCCGCGAACACTATGTACCTAGCTGCAGCTACTCCGTATCATCTGACACGTTGTCACACAAAAGCAACAGCGGACAATATTGTGGAGAAGACTATATATTTATTTTGCAAAAAAAAAAACCCCGACTTTGCTGTGCTGTCTCACACGATGGTGAAATGTGGGTCATTCGGTACTCTCCCGGCAGAGGAACTTGTTCACATGTTGAAAAATCACTTTTTGGTGCGCGGCACGGATGCACGTCGAACCCCCCGTATTGCCCCTCAGCTGAGTCGGCTCACTTTTACGGATCCGTACCCACAAAGTCACCCCCCGCCGAGGTGGGGACTTAAAACGAACCCAGATCAACCTCTTCCCGTCGCCTCCTCACATCCACCTTTAGAAGCGGATCTGTGGACATGGAGAAACCGTAATAGCAAACCTGCGGATTCCTGTCGTGCAGCCTGACGTCGTACTTCATCAGGAGATGCGCCAGCGTCATCTTGATCTCGCTTGCTGCGAAAAACCGCCCGGGGCAGGCATGCTGGCCGTGCCCAAAGGCCAGATGGTCGGGGCCCGTGGTGACGAGCTGCGCGGCGTTCTCGTGGCCCTCTTGTTTGCGCTTGTTGAAGGAGCGGGCGCCGTCCCATTGCAGGGGGTCCTCGTACACGCTTGGATCCCACATGCGGTCGCCCGAGACGGCGGTTAGGCTGCCCTTGGGGATGAATGTGCCGTCGGAGAGGGTGACGGGGGCGGCTACGAGGCGGTGCATGCTGACTTTTTTTTTTTTGTTCAAGGTTCAACATTGGCTGTTCAAGTGATGGGCTTGAGCATGGGAGTTCCTGGGTGACTTACGTAGAGCTACAGGCTTCATCCGCTGGCTCTCCTTGACACAGCTATCCAGCAACTTCATCTGGTACAGCGTCGTCTTCTTCCAGCCTCCGTCCGACAAGCACTGGGTGATTTCCTTTCGCAGGGGGTCGATGAAGTCCTGATTCTGCGCCAAATCTCCAATCGTCTGGCTCAGAAGATCGGTAGAAGTGTGGATGGCGGCCGCTGACAACAGGAGCTGCATGAGAACGGGATCATATTGTTGCCCGTTGGCCGCCACCTCAAACCACTCTATCGCGTCGTTATAGGGGATGTAGTTGCCCGATGCCTTCTCACGACGGCGTCTCTCCAACACAGGTGCCATGCACGCGCGGGCGTCTTTAATGAGGGATGCTGCGCGGCGACAGCCCGGGTGGAAGCGGGAAATGAAGCCTCGGATGGGCCTGGGATAGACTCGCATTTTCTCTGCGGAGTCAAACGCGGCCACGGTGTATTCGATGGTGACTTTGAGCCATTCCTCGTTGCGGCATAGCTCTTCGCCGAGGAAGACTCTGGATGAGACGCGGGCGATGAGACGGAGAACTGCGTCTTTGAGGTTGAGTGTGTGCCAGTCTGGAGTTGGGTTTCCTTGTTAGCCAGTGAATGGGGCATGACATGATGTGTTTCCTCGCCCCATGGGTCTTTGTTTCATATCTTTCTTGGATATGGTTGCTGGTTTGATGGCGTACCTTCGGCTTCTGTGAGGACATCTGAGATGGCGAGTGCTGTTTCTTCATTAAGTGGCTGGGTGACTTTGTCTAGAGCACGACACAACAAATGAACAAGTCAGCAACTTGGCCCGTAGTTCAATGGTACAAAGTGAAGCGCCAAGGGATAGCTTACTTAGGTGTTTCGTCAAATGTTGCTGCACAACAGTCTTCACAAGTCTATCATCCGACTGGAATGGGTCCATTCCAAGTACATCGGGTGGAAATGTCTAATCCTCTCTCTGTCAGTGCCAATAGTGTTTGTTGCTGTTCCCGCGGGGGAACATTTGAAAAAAAAAAAAAGCCCAAACATACAGTTTGTCTGGTGAACTCAGTGAAGCCAAACCGGTCGTCGTTTCGAATTTCGTTTGCAAACTTGGCGGGCAGCACGATTAACTCTGCATACTCGGCCATGATGCGGAAACTCTTGCCCGGAAATGCCTTGTACGCGCGCTGAAGCAGGCTTCGCGCGCCGTTGACCGCCTCTCGCCTTTGTCTGGTGGTGGTGATATCGAAGAACTTGGGCGGGTCGACAATGGGCGCATTTGTCTTGGGCCTGGTCAAGATGCGAAATGCCACGATGGTAGCCATCAGCAGGAGTAAGGAAGACGTGTAATATGTCCTCTTTTGGGAATCTGTAAAGTCCATCTTCGCCCATGCGGACGTCGTGTTGGTGCCTGAATACATTTCCATGATGGGCGAACAAATGTCATCAGCCTCATGGATGTAGGGAGGACTTGTTGGAAATGGAGGAGAGGAGGGGGGTCAGAGGCTGCTTATTTATACTCATATGAGAGTAACATCGTACGAAGAGTACTATCGGGCTGAAGAGAGTCTTGTGGGCTATTTTATGTCACAGAAAATTCCGATTGGCCAAAGTTTCTTTTTTTCGCGGGATAGCTCCTGAGCTCGCCACCCTCTCTCGGCCGCGCTGTCTCGGCCGCGTTGTCTCGGCCGCGTTGTCCACACAACTCCCCGTAGGGATGTCCGTCTGCGGGGAGTTCTAAGAGCCCGATACCGTCGGAGCCGACTACATCGGAGGGAAGGGGCCACGTGAGGAAGGAGGCGCACAGAAGCGAGATGTTGTGTAACCGTCAATGTGAGCAAGCATCTTGATTGGCCAGACTGCCTGCCCAGTTGTCCGCCCCTCATAGTGGCAAGGGGGCCCCGGCGAATAGTGGCAGGCAGATACTGACCGATTGACTTAACTTACCGATTGACTTAACTGACCGATTGACTGACTGACCGATGGACCGATTGACTGATTAGAGTGAATTCGCACTAATACACTGTGGTCTTTAGCATACATGTATGTATGCAGCGATTTTCCACCGCCTACCTAATTAGGATTTAGAGGCTCCACTCCTGTGGGCCCGCAGATAATTGTACTCCGCAAATCCGCAGTACACATGTAGCGTTATCCCCGAGGGAAGGTGCGTCACCATGTAACCTCCTTCCAAAGTCCACCGCCATCAGCATCGAAGTTCGGAACCGAGTATTTCATCCAAATGTGCCCACCAGAACACCAGAAAGTCCAGCAATCAGCCAAGTAATCGGCCATCGTACGGATTGCAGTGCCCTACTCCGTACGTAAAGTTACCATCACACATACACACACACACTCACTCACACACACTTTGGTCAGTCACTTGTCAGGATTCAGACCCACCATCCCATCTCCAGGAGTCCCCTCAGCCATGGGACGGAAATGGCGCCAACGGCCGATTGCCTGTCGGTCATGTCGCCGGCGCAAGATACGATGCTCGCGCGACTTTCCCTGCTCCAACTGCACGTCCCGCGGCGTCGAGTGCCTTCAGTTTTATGGGCTCCAGGAGCCTGCCTCGGCCTCCGCTGCCGAGAACAGACCTGACGCTGCATCTCAGATGCCGCTGCAGAGGTTGCTCCCCGAGCCACCACTTTCTCGAGACAGCAGTGAGCCCGTCCCCGTGCTCTTCCCGGACGCAGACATTGAGGCCCGGCTTGGCAAGCTGGAGAACTACATCACGGGGCTGTATGTGTCCCGAGCAGCTGCGCAGTCGTCCCCGGGAAACAGGACCGATGGCCATCACGACCAGCGCCAACACCAGAATCAGCTGCAGTTTGCTCCAGACACCCCGGCTCGGCATCTTTCACCTCTAGAAACATCAACTCGGAAGCAAATCACCGCTGATGATATATGGTCTGACGGTAACTTGATGTTGAACAAGCCGCGGCTCGCACTCACATGCACGTCCCCTGTAAGCAACCGTCTTTTGCCTTTTCTTGACTGTTCAAAAGGATAATGCAATTTCTTCCATTGAAGATCTGACGTCACCAAACTGACTGCGAATCTGCCTTTCGGTTTTGCCCCAAAAAGGCCGAGAGCTTCTTCGATGCCAGCATCTCGTTCCATCTATCACCCATCAGACTTATCAAGAAGCCCTGTTATATTCTACAAGACGCCTCCACCGGGCAGGTTGGCTCCGGAGCACGCCAGATGTGCATATATCTTCCACTGTATCATGAGGCATGCACTATCGTAAACACCTTTACTTCAGACTGGACCATCTTGAGTCCTACTATCCACGTCCCGACACTGCTTTTCTGCATGCAAACCATCTACACCAGTATACAGGAGCAGAAACCGGTGTCTCTGGACGAGTTGCTTCTCTTCCTCTGCATGATTGCTTCCGTGACACATGCCAGCTGTTTTGGTGATGATGTGAGCAGGTTGTTCGAGAGCCATTCAGGGGCGGGCTCGCAGTGCGCAACATGGATAGACGCCGCGTTTGCCATTTCTGACGAAGTAACAAGGCGTGGTCTCACTGGCATAGTATGCTTGCAAGCTCACACTATCCTGACCAAGGTATCATGCTACATGGAAGGAAGCTCGGTACGGAACCGCAGTCTCGTCAACACCTCGATAGCAATGGCCCGTGAACTGGGCATCCACCGCGTCGACCTGCCGGGGGAGAAGTTGGGCCTCAACTCCCCGATGGAAATCGAGATGGCACGACGGTTATGGTGGGACAATACCACCCTTGATTGGTGAGCTTTGGCTTTTCATGCGGCACTACACCTCGGAGTCCAGCTCGGAGTCCAGACGAGACTTTTCCAGAAGACAGATCCAGAAACTAACGCCCGCGTGCAAGGTTCCTTGCTTTATTTCCAGGGCCTCACGAAGGAGTATACACCATCCATCCGCAACACATGGCCGTTAACAAGCCGAGCAGTGTGCTGGGCTGTGCCACGAACGGCAATGAGCAGCCTCTCCCAAACGTGCAGATCCAACAAACCGACCTCTCTTACTTCTTGTCACGGATCCGGCTCGCAGAAATTGGTCGTGAGTTCGTCGATAGCTGCCCGCTATCCCGGCTCAGTACACACGAACACAAGCAGGAAAAGCTGCACGAGTACAACGCCAAATTGGAAGAGTTTCAGAGAAATCTGCCGTGCCACCTTGCCTTGAGGAAGCTCGGCGAAATACCAGAGCTACGTGGCGAGGAACACTCTTCGTTTGTGTTCCAAAGCATCCACATCAACTGCTTGATCTACTACCAGCGGTGCATCGCCCACCTGCGCTTCCCGTCCTTTGCGAGCGCCAATCAGAGGTTGTCCTTGTCCTACGACGTATGCCTTGGCTGCGCACTGGACATCGTCTCGATGCAGAAGGTCATCAGGTCGGATTATCCATGGATCATCCCGCGTCTGGGAGCGAATATCTCTCTCCGCGCTCTGCTGCTAGCCAGCAACATTTTCTTGCTGGACGTGTGCTCGGGCGCGGAGATTCGAGACCTGGAGGGCCAGCGGCCGGACATGCTGGAGGCGTGGCGGCTGCTGGGCGAGATGCAAGAGGACTCGAACCTGATAGACCAGTTTCTGGACTTTTCGTCGCAGATGTTGAAAAAGTACAATGTTCCCGACCTCATTGTTTCGGCGCTCGCCGACGCGGTATCGTCCGGCTCTGTTAACACCCCGGTGCATCCTCCGTACCGAATGCCAGATCAGGCGGACATGTCCCGGATGGATGGGCCGAGTACGTCGCAGGACATGCCGATGGATGGGCCGAGTACGTCGCAGGGCATGCCGATGGATGCAACTCAGCGGTGGCAGACGCTAGAAGCGGATTTCGATATCAAGACGATGAGTTGGGATAATGTTTTGTGGGGATTCGATACAATTCTAATGTGAGATCCTTCTTGGAAAGGCGACGGGGAATGGATCGTCTTGATACTCTGGCGTTGATAGATTAGTTGTTCAAGACGGTATTCCACGGGTGTACAGTCAATCTCGGCTTCAAAAAAGTTCGTCTTATATCCAGGGTGGAGCCTTTTAACAGGCAAAATGGCATACATATGCTTAGCATATACTGCCTATGTGCTAACGTACTGTATAAATCATGTAGGGCATATGCCAGATTATATCACTATTTCATAGGGCATAACGTGGAAAGGACTAAACAGAATTGGATGCAGGGAAGCCTCATTGTCTCACGATGATGAAGTAGCCAAGTACATGCTCATTTCGATTGCTTCGTTATAGACCTCCTCTGCTTCATGCTTTCGTTCCCAGCCGTCAATCCCCACCATCAAGTTCCTTCCATCGCTTCCGCCGACCGCCACCCGAACAGACAGTGGAAAAAAGTCGAAAGTCGAGAATCCCCAGTGGTCACGAAGACGTAGAATGAGACATTCGAGTATTCACGCTCTGTAGTGCAAAAGAAAAGGGGATGAAGGGGAAAGGGTAGAAGAGGGGAGGGGAAAAGGAAACTGGGAGGCTGGCCTACCTTTTGTTCGCGCATGGTGTAACGCCATCGCGTTGCTTTCCCGAGTCAATAGTAGCTGTGGGCAGATTTCCCATACTCTAATGCCCTTATTATAGTGAGATGATAGCTGTGTCTAGACACTTTTGTTAGGGGGAAACAGGTATGGAGCATGCCTTGGATATGGTCCTGGTGCTTACCCTGGCTGCCTCCGGGGCTAGACGCGTCATCCATTTTGTTCAACATTAGGCCTTGTGTTTTCAGGGAAATTACTCGCGGAGTTATGAGGCGTAAGGAGCAAAGCATACTAAGCTTTAGCTCCATTCTTGCGAGCAACATAAAACTTCGAAAAGGTAGTGCCAAATTCTTGGCCAGGAAACTGCTGAGTCCATGCCTGCTTCTGCTGCTGATCTTTGAAGCTAATTGGCTCGCCAAACAAAAATGCCTTAGGTTCAGATAGATTCGGGTTCGTTTTTCATTGGCGTCCGCGGACGTAATCAAGGCATCGTCATTGTCGTTCCAGGGGTCGATGATGTCCACACGAGAATGCTCCGAGTTTGAGTCCGTCGATGCCTGTATTATCCTACGTGTGTAGCCACGTCGTTGAGCAAGGCTAGTTGTTTTGGATTCGCGATGACCAAGATGATGATCCTGGGGGCATATGACGACGTGTACTCCTTTGACGTCGTCGACTGTCGGTCAGCAGCAATCTTGTACGGCAAGACTGTGTGCTCCGATGTGGTCTGTGGACGTGGGACGTGGGAGGTGGTAGGGTGGTGATGAACTCTGATAAAAGAACAAACTAGGGAATTCATCATGATTAGTAGGCTTGTTGATGGAGGAGTGAGGTACGGGAAGGGGAGGGGGGCAAAGGAGTGTGGCGGTGGCAGATTCGTTTCTTCTTATACAATTTGTCTTTGACAAATGGAAGCGCGGAAACGCGGAGACTTGCAAACGCGGCTGGCCCGTGACCAGGGCTGACGTCGACCAAGTGAATCCATTACAATAACAGAGACGGCTCGTCCATGTCGTACAAACATTCGTACGTAGATGTGTCGTGTCGAGTAGATTCGTATAGAGCCATATCATTCTACGCGGATTTGTAGAGAGTTTTGCAAAGCCATATCAGGCTGTATGCTTCCAGATTCACAACATCTGCTGCCAAAAGAAACGATACAGACTTGCATCTCATTCTATTCATTCTATTCAATCATGACATTCATCACATCTTCACAGGTACAACTGCCCCGCCGCACTCGCAAGCTCCCTGAATCTCCCCAGCACATCCTTGTCCACATTTGCAACCCAATAGTCTTCAAACACAGCCTCGCCGCCCACCCTGGCCACCACATCCTGCAGCCTGGTGGCTGCGAAATCAAAGGTAGGTACGCAATGGACCGGGTCCTTCGCCATGGCCTGCTGCGCCAAGATGCTCTTTGGGGTATCGTACTCTGTGGTTTCCAGGTCGTCGCCCCAGACAAGAGTATCTGGCCCACTGGCATTGCCCTCTTGGACTTCAAGCGTGACGAGGGTCCACATGTCAAAGTAGTCTTGCAGCATGGCCAGTGCCTGCTCTTGCATCGGCGACGAAAGCTCCAGCAGTCTCGTCAGGCCGAGGAGGTACAGTTTCTGTCGTTCCGGGTGGTCCATGCTGGATAGGTGGGAGAACCACTCTGCTGCGAGCCAGGGCCAGACTTGGTCCAAGCCACCAAAGGCAGTGAGCATGTGCACAAACGTGTTGGGCTCAGCCAGTGCTATGCGCGCGAGAATGGCAAAGTAGTCCCCCTCGGTGATGGTGTTGAGCTTGCTGATCTTCCTGTTGGGGCCCGTAGTCTGATGCGCTTCCCATGCATCGTGGAGGTTGATCATGATCTTGTTCATGAAGCCTGTTTCGAGCATGTCTTGGACAATGGCGGAGATGCCGACGCAGCCGCCGAACTCTGTAGCTGCACAGATCATGTATTCTATGCAGACGGTGCCCAGGCGGACTTGTTCACGACTCTTGGAGTCTAGTGTGCCGGACAGTGCTGCCAGGGTGTGGCGGCGCAAGCCGTCTTCGAGCATGGCCACAGGGGCGATGAGGATGTACGATTCTATGGCAGTAAGGGCTTGGGATGCAGTGTCTGATTGATATTCGAGGAGGGGAAGAGCCATGTCCACCAGCCCAATCACCTCAGGGGCCAGCGGTGCCTTGCTTTGCATGAGGATTGCGTTCCACAGCTCGAGTGACTCGTCGATGAGGTGTATGTGAAGATCAGATCCCGGCCGCGCTGCCTCGGAGATCAAGGGGATCATGAAGTTCTGATACCGTTGGGACCTGTCTCCCATGCTCATGACGAGCGCAGCAAAGATGGCAATGACAGCCTGCTTGATCATGTACTCCTCCGTGCCGGAACCCTGCCATACACTGGGAAGTGCTGCCATCAACTGGTCGCCGAACTGAGAAACCTCTTCCTCCATTCGAGTCACCAAAATGCGAACCGACTCCAGAATGGCGAGTTTTGTCTCGTCCACATCGACGCTCTGAACAAGTTGTATGAGTTGAGATAGCACGTCCGCCGTATAAGGCAGGAAGGCCTTCACGGCGAACCCGAGTTCGTCGGCAATCCATCGGAGCTGCCTCGCTGCAGTAATCCGTACCACCAAGTCGTTGGTTTCGTCGTTGGGGTTCAAGAAATGCTGGAAGACTTGATACACCAACGGCCTACTCTCATCTGCAAGTTTAACAGGTGCCCACTGACTTATGAGAATGGCTATACGTCTTCTCAATACTTTGTACAAGCCGCCTTGCTGCCGAGCATCATGAACAATCGTCGATGACAGAACACCGTCAAAGTCAAAAACCTCGGAAACATGGGCGGCCGCCAGACCCATCGCCGTGTACACGGCTTCCTTCGTGGCGATGTCAGATTGGGGGGACTGCGCGGTCTGGAAGTATGAAAGCAAAGGGGGTATTATCAGTTGCTTGAAATTTGTGAGCAGATCCAGGAACAACTTTTCAGCACAAGGGCGAACCTCCCACTCGTAGGCGTTGCCCTCACTTTGCTCTTGGTGCTCCCATTCCTCAGGGTCTTGCTCCCACAGCTCGAGATCTGAACGCCGAAAGACAAAGAGGTGCGATATGATGGAATTTACGATCTGAATGACCAGATCGTCCTTGAACAATTCAGTTTTGATCTTGTTTTTCGCCTGGTCCTGTTCTGCCTTGACCTCGGGTGTACGGTACTTGAATGTCTGGACCGGCTGGAAGGCTATTCTGATGCAGGCTCGAAGTAGCAGTAAGCCCTTCAACGCCAATCTCTCCTGCAGAGGGCCTTCGACTTTGGCTTTGGGTGTGCTGGCGTTTCCTGTTCCCTGACGAATACCGCCAGACGCGTCGAACACGTCAGCAAACCTCGACACCAGATCCCAGTACGCGTGTACGAGTGGAAGGGAGTTTGGTAAAATGGAAAAGCTAGCGGCATGTTTCTCGGCCATGTCAATGTGTAGTTTCGTGAATTGAAGAAGATGCTTGCCGACGACGCCCTGATAATTCGAGGGCAGCGTCGAATCTTGACCGACAAAGCCATCAAGTAGTTGACCGAATTGATTCTGAGATAGGGACCAAAATTGCTCCACCGAGTTATCCGTATGTGGCCGTTCGTAGCCAACAACAACGAGTCGTCGAAGGATCTTGAGAGCTAGTAAGCTATTGAACATGGCGGCGTTGGCGTCACTCTCTGAGCCCTGGCTACTGCTAAGGAACGACAACCACGCAGCGGACTTCTCGGCGTAGATCTCGTTCAAAACGTAGGCAATCTCGGGCGTCACCGACTGCAGAGCCGTCTGCGACTTCTTTAACCGCGCTGTACCCAGCTCCTTGACGACCCGAAGCAATACTTGAAGAGTGCCGTAAAGCCGTTGCTGATTCACATCTTTGCTAGACCGCAAGAGGCCTATTATGCTGGGGAGAGCATCGGGCCAGTCTGTCGGATAATCAATTCGAACGACCTTGGCCACAGCAAAAGCATTGTGCATGGCAAGGTTTCGTTCCTCCTCGTCGATGGTGCCTTGGAATAGGCGAGACCGTATCAGATTCTTTTCGTCTTGTTTGATGCCGTTTTTTGTTTGAGCAAACAATCTCCAGTACTTGTCGATTCCATTTTTCAGCTGAATCACGGCCAAGAAGCGAACGTCGCTGGGGGCTGCTTTATCGAGGTAAACGGCCTGGGAGATGGGTTAGTTGACGTTTTCGCAGCGCATGTTTCGGAGGAGTCGACTTACCTGCAGCGAGGAGTAGTAGCCGGGTATCTGCTCCCATGCCGCAAGTTGCTGACCGGCGGTTTGTCTCTGGGCATGATCGTTGCCAGTGGCGGACTGCAGTGTTCGACAAAGAGTCTCGAGAGTAAGAGGATTAGCCTCGCCAGGAACCTCGATGGCGAAGCTCATGGCCGAGCTCATGGCTGCTGTGCTTTCGCGGCTTCGGGACCGTCAGTCTGCTTTGCCCGCTTCTTATGCGATAACTGACCTCTAAAGCGAACAGCAGAGATGGCATCCAAGTCCCGACGGAGTTATAGATGGCGAGGCGAAAGGGCGAACAGGTTCGAAAAGAAGTTGTCCCGCCAGCAAGTTTGGTGGGGGTTCTGTTCCCCGCCATATAGAGGGGGTCGCAGATGAGTAGAGCACTGCATGCGCTGGACTGCATGCTGCTGGACTGCTACACCCCACTGTACCACCAGTATGTAAATGCACCGCGGCGCACGGGGTGGAGCCCATGCCAATGGCTTCAGCAATGAGCTGCGAAGGTCGGATTTTCGACAACCTTCGACCATGATCAATGTGCAGCCCCGGCTGCCATTGAAAGCCACCATCACCATGATACGCTCACGAGCCTCTCGCCCAGAAGTCCTGCGCATGGCACGCGCCCAATGGACCTGTCCAGCCTGCCTTTCGCGCCGCCCATACTCGCAGAAACAGAACGACAAGGCCGAACCGCCGGACCACCGAAAGCTAGGCCAACAACAAGAGCTGTTCATCACCTCCGTGTACAGCCCCGGCTCGCCCATTTTCCTTCCGAACGGAGCCAGGATCTTCAACCGGCTGGTTGATTTCCTGCGCAAACAGTACGTACGATACGGCTTCCAAGAGGTCATCACGCCGACGATATATAAGAAGGCACTGTGGGCCAAATCAGGCCACCTGGAGAACTACGCCGGCGACATGTATTCCGTCAAGGGCAACACCCATCAAGCAAAAGACAAGGCAGAGAAGGAACAATCTTCCGCTTGCTGTGGTAGCGACCGCGGTGCCGCAACGCAGGACATGGAGGCGGACGATGAATACGGCTTGAAACCCATGAACTGCCCAGGCCATTGCCTCATCTTCGCGTCCAAGGTCCATAGTTATCGAGAGCTGCCCGTACGATATGCCGACTTCAGTCCCCTGCATAGGAACGAGGTCTCGGGCGCTCTATCTGGCTTGACGCGCGTGCGTCGATTCCACCAGGACGATGGACACATCTTTTGCCGACCGTGCCAAGTGGAGGAGGAGATCACCAAGACGCTGGATTTCGTCAAAGCGGTGTATAATGTGCTGAGGCTGGGTGTGGGCTACAGGCTGGCTCTGTCCACGCGACCGAGGGACCATTTCATCGGGACCAAGGAAGAGTGGGACAGAGCAGAGGACCGTCTCAAACGAGCACTGGACTCGTCCGGGATGGAATGGAGCGTCAATGAAGGCGACGGTGCCTTCTACGGACCCAAGATTGACATTGTGATCAAAGACTCGGACGGGAAAGAGCACCAAACGGCGACAATACAGTTGGATTTTCAGTTGCCCAAACGATTTGAGCTCGAGTACCAGGCTCCCGCCCCAGAGTACGAAGCACGAGGCGAGACTACCGCTGACCCTGCGCTGCTGGCAGAGTATGGCCCGGTGCGACCGGTCATGATCCACCGAGCCGTGCTGGGCTCGGTTGAACGATTGATGGCATTGCTCATCGAATCTTACAATGGCAAGTGGCCTTTTTGGCTAAACCCACGCCAAGCCATCATTCTCACGATCAATACGTCCCAACCTGTTCTGGACTGGGCCGACGAAGTAAAGGATGTGCTTCTGGGTTTAAAAAAAACGGCAGGCGAACCAACAACCACCGGTGAGCTTGCAAATCCGACGGGTCTGGCAGTCGATGTCGATTACACGGCGCGTTCACTGGGGTCCAAAATTCGAGACGCCCGGGTGAATGGATACAGCCAAATCATAGTCATTGGGGAAGAAGATGTGAAAAGTCACCAAGTGAGTTTAGGGACAGAGAGAATGGACCCCTCACAATTGCGCCAGCGCATGCGCAACCTGGCAGATGCATACGAATAGACTAGATGATACTGGATATACTTTGCGTGTACAAAATATGTATCAATGCGTTGCCTTGGTCAAGAATGAATCAAGTCTCCAGAGCTCGGTCGCGCGGGGCAGCAAACATCATCCTACTCCTCAGTCTTGCTGTTACTACTGTTATCTTTCTTTCTCCTTGACCATGACTCCAAATCCTTGTTCTGTGCCGCGTCCATTCGGTTTAAAGTAATCCGTAGAAAGTTTAGCAACGGCCGAAAAGCTGGTCGGCAAAAGGGAGCCCACAAAAAAAAAAGACAAGGGAAACCACGACGCTGTTCGTACATGACCCAAGCCCTGGATAAAGCCTAAATGGCGTGGGTGAGTTTAGCCAAAGTTGTGGAAGAATATTCCGTTGCGGATAATAACCTGCTGAATCGTTAAGAGCAGAGGAAAAGTGCCTCGGCTCCGATAATAGATTGATTGCCGTAATTTTGGCGTGGTCGGCCGCATTTGACCTTGTTACGACAAGTCGCAACTCGACAACCCAGATTCCACCCTCCCCCAGCACAAAGTAACATGTGCAAAGGCAAAAGAGAGAGAAACAATTCTGTGGAGCCGGCGCCGGCAGTTGACTCTGGAATTATCGCCCATTTTGTAGGGGGACGATGCGGTGGCTATGCGAATAACTTGGATTCACCCCTTTGAGCGGCCGTGATTCTGTTCATTTAGCACCCTGGTTTGTGCGAGAAGGCCTGTTAGACTGCTACCGAGGCAGCGCAACACGAAGCAGAAGGGGGCAATAGTGCCGGTTTGGTTTGTTTCGTTTCATGCAGTGTCTTGTTTAGGGGCCAAGGCAAGGAGAGCTTTGAGGCGGGGCAGCAACGGGAATGAAGGCTGTGAGAAAGCATACAAGGGAGCGAAGCAGGGCTTACTTTTTGAGCTCATCGTCAACATGGCCTCCGCACTGTTCAATGCGTTCAACGAGGGCGCGACGCTCCTGGATCTGCTGGCGCATGTATTCAACAGTGCGTTTGAGCACCAGGCCTTCGGATCGGCCTTGACCTTCCAGCCCGGGCACAAGCTCAGTTAGACGATCGAAGCCTTCGCGGATGGCTTGCCTGCGCTTTTGTTCTTGGGAATGCGCCGAGTAGTGTCAGTAATTTGCGCCGCCGGGAAGGAGAGAGTAGGAAGCAGGGAAGCGATTTGTATTAAGTGACGAAGGCTGAATTTGCATTTGCAATGATGATGCTAATGTTTCTCATCCTTTACGTCGGCCAATATCCCCTGAGAAGAACCAGATTGACACAAGACAAAGACACGACGGACATACCTGAAGCAATGTGATTCTGCTTTTTTTCCTCTTCAGTCAGTCGAGGCTTCTCTTCCGCACCAGCAGCACCGTCCCGCGAGGAAGTTGATGCATCGTTGGGGGATGACATGGCCGTGAGGAGTGGTGGTCGTGTGTGCGTGTGTGTGCGTGTGTGCTGGGTTGCCTTTTTGGGTATTTGTCGATTCGAAAGGGAGGGAGGGGGAGGAGTGGAGGAATGGTCAGCCTTTTTGTGTTTTCGGGAACGAACCAAGGCAAAGAGAAAGGCGTGCCCCCATGTGGGGGATTGTTGGAGAAGCAGCGATCCCAGCCCAGCTGTCTCCAGCTGTCTCCAGCTCAGGCATATGTACAGTATGTACACGTAGTATTATCTGTCACATGCACCACATGCGTTGCACTGAGGGCGTCCGCTAGAAGCATCCACGATATCTCGGCCGGGTGCTGGCAGCTGGCGTGGGGTTTTGCTGCCTTTTACGTACGTGCCTGGGCCCCCTTGCTCAGCGTTCACCCTGGGATGACGCCCAACGATTTATTACGGACCCCATTCAAGCCCCCACCCAGCCTCTTGGGTCTCATCTGACGTCTGTGAGCAAGCGGCATGCGAACCTGGCAATATCGGCATAATGCATGACGGCGGCTCCGAATAATACTTGCAGCCTGTCGCATCCACCCGTTCACCTTCTCGCCGTATCAAGCAATCCCGGCGAGTTGACCATCTTCATTCGGGCGCTGACGGGTCGTCTTTGACTGTGCTGCTGTTGATGCGTATCTCACAGGGACATTTCCTGTTCTCCCAGAAAAAGAGGGCGAGTGTGCGACAAGATATTATTATCGTGGTCGGTCCTGTGGCAGACTTTTGATGGCCCAGGCTTCACGTCCCCGGAGCGTCCGCGCTTAACCCAGAGGATTTACCGTGATATGAGGTCTATGAGCATCAGTTGACTTTGACGTTTTCTCCTTCTCTCGTTGCCAGGCCGTCTTAGTTGCTAGCTAATACTCCTTGATCTGACCTGAAAATAGCCGATTCGATGATGCACTATCCCGCTGAAGCAACCGTTGGCCCAGTGAATGCGTGATTTTCGCGTTATGCTGCCCTTCATCGTGCACGGATGCCACAGCCCAGCCTATTCAGCCTATTGGAAGTCGGGTTTTCCATTTCGTACTCTATTGCGCCGTTGTGTTCCGTCGAGATGTGTCACTAGCATCGTCCAGCCTGCGTTGCAGATCATATCAAGTATAGGCTAAATGGCGGACGCAAAAATCAGCTAGCACTTGCAATGAAAATATTCCAATGATTCCAATCAAAGGCTGCCAACAAGAAATGTGTGAAACTCGTAGACCTCGGCGCACCTTTTTGGTGTCCCCTCCATGTGTTGTGCCTTGGATCATATATTTTTGCTCGTCTGTTTACACTTGATTGCAGGAGATGTCATATATCTATCTCTCCTCCTTGTTGTCGACGAGTTCTCCCAAGGTCATGGCCATTGACAAAAGTAGGAATCAGTGGTTTTTTTTTTTCATCTTCTCCCCAATTGGACGAGGCTCGAATGGCGTCAAGAGTTTTGTGCTTGATCTGTGAGCTTTCTTAAATCAAGACTTCATCATCGGAATTTTCGGCATCAAGCTCGTCTGCGCCCTGTTGAAAGATGACTTTCTCTGCCATGGTCAGACATCTTTTGATGGGAAGGCCCACTACATTATCAACACTCCCATCAATTTTCTCGGCCAGAATCATGCCACCAATCCCCTGAATTGCATAACCGCCGGCTTTGTCAACGCCTTCACGTGTCTTTACGTAGGCCTCGATGACGTCGTCTGGAAGCCCGTTGCTCTCGCTGAAAAAATAAACCTTGGTCTCCTCGGTATGAGTTGTTATACAGTATCCGGGGTGCCGGGCGTCGTCCCGGGGTGCTAGGACAGTGACAGCCGTCAGAACTCGGTGCATTTCCGTGTCTCGCATGTTCTTTAGCATTCTGACATGATCAGCCTCGCTGCGAGGCTTTTCTAGTATGCGGCCGTCACGTGTAACGATGACGGTATCGGCAGAGATGACGAGATCTGGATCAGGAATGGACTTGAGCTGAGTCTTTAGGCAAGTCTCGTAGACATCCAGGCATTTCCTCCGAGAAGTCTCGGCCACATATTCGTAAGGTCCATATGCTGCCTTGTCCAGGTCCTCCGGCTTGGTGGACGGTGTAACTTCCAGATTGTTGAGGCCAACCTATTCCCGTGATTAGTATTGTGACGAGGGCGATTGGACCCGACCGGAGCCGGGGGGGGGGGGATTCTACCTGCTGAAGCAAGGCTTTGCGTCGCGGTGAGGCAGACGCAAGCACTACTCTTTTTGAGTTGAGATGATTTATAATTGGCAGGTTAAGGGATTGCAGAGGCCTACGCACAGGTCCTGTTGGCTTGGGAGCGGGAGCGTTGCCAATGCCATGCTCGGAGGCGGCTTGCGTATAGTCGGGTGGGGGGCTACTCGGCATCTTTGAATCCGTCTTTTTGTTGGTAGGTGTGATGATGCAGAGCGATGAACTTGGGAAATCTTTGCGACGGCTCGCGGCTCACGGCTCAGTGGCTCACCGATGAGTCGTCGAGTCGATGACAGTGGGGTGAATGAAGCTTGCCCCGCCTACATTGGAATCTCATGTTGGCTTTCACTTGTCGATGTGATCAAACGAAGTTGGAAGGTAGTATGCGTACTGTCTTCTTGGCTTTTCGCATGGCGCTAAAACAATCATTGATGCACGCCTGTCGCGTCCTTGGCAAAAAACTTATGGCATATGAATAGTAGGACAGAAATGAGGACTCGTGTAGAAACATTACGAAGGTTCAGCAGCCAGTTCTCGGCTGATAATCTTTAAGCTCTAGCAAATCATCTCAGGAAATAATCAGTCTTGGCTATGCAGATTTTGCCAATCATTCTTATTGTTTGTACATGTACATGTTCTTCGTATGTTCACCAACTCTTACATTTGAGGGTCCTCTCGAAGAGACCTGCGTTCTCTGCCTTGTGGCCTCACCACCGAAAGTGGACTAGCGCTCAGTGGCACCAGCTGTCGATACGTACTTTGTTCCCGTGTGGCTCGCGCGCTTGGAAAAGCTAAAATGCCGGTCTTGTTTGATCCCCCGTCGAACAGGTCCATCGCGAAAGCACTACTCTGAACTTGCTTCATCAGATCAGTTTGGAGGCGATCACAATCCGACATTCTGCGTCGAAATTGGCGACTGTGCTCCAGCTGACTCAGAGCTTCAACACGCGACTGATTTTAGCACGTCTGCTGCGCACTTCCTCCAGCTGAATGTAACGCGACACTACGATCACGCGTCAAGCGCATTGTCAAATTATCATATCCAGCCTCAGCAGCGTCTCGTCAATAGAGCTGGGCATAACCTCCCCGGGCGACAGCATCGCAGGCCCTTTCGAGTCGTGATCACTCGATGATCTGGTCGCTGCCTACGTAAATCCTCTGACAATGGAGAGCAAGCGCAAGGCAAACGGCCATGCTGCTGTCGAGGTGGAAGATCGATCCGCGAAGCGACGTAAACTGGCCGTAAGTTCTGACTTCGCTACGTGACTCACAGCATTGTAGCCTAGCACGATGATGTGTCCGAATTCTGTCTAACACGAGATGATCTTTCAAAGGAATTCGACTTGTCCAAAGGCGAGTCTCGCGAATCGACAACAGCTTATGGTCAAGCATTTCTTGAACAAATTCGGCGCACACAAGACAAAAGGTATTACTTCTCAAGTCGGAAATCTCACATTCTGCAGCGACCAAGTCGAGCTGACAAGGTTTGAATTGCAGTGGGCGACTTGTTGCAACGTATTTTGAGAAGCTCCTCCCCCGAGAAGGAAACGCGGAGTATTACAAACGCACGCGAATGCCCATTTCTCTCGAAACCATCGAAGAGAAGCTCAACAATGGCCAATTTAAGAATCTTGCACAGTTGGAAAGCTACTTCAAGCGAATGATAGCCAACGCCAAGGAATTTTACCCTCGCTCATCCGCAGTATTCGATGATGCAGAGCGTGTGCGAAAAGCGTTGAGCAATTACATGACCAAGAACAATCCTGCTTATCAGAAACGTGGTTATCAAGCTGTTCCGACTCCCCTTCCTCCCGAGAACGGCGAGGAGGCGGAGGAGGAGGAAGAAGAAGAAGAAGAAGAGGATGACGACGAAGATGCGGAGGGGGGCAGAGCAGGAGGGGGGAGGAGGAGGAAGAGGAAGAAGAGCCTGCTTCTAGGCGAAGGTCGATCATATTGAAAAGAACAGGTTCCGGGCGGCCGTCAAGAAATTCGACTTCTTATGCCGACAGCACACGGCGAGCCAAAGCGAGTAGCCGCCCCGACCACGAATACTACAACGTCCCTTTCAAAGGATTGACCTTTCAGCAAGCCCAGGAGAAAATTGTGGAAGAACTCCTGCGATACAAGGAGCCTGAGTATGTGGCATCCGTCGGATATTCTCTATAGAATTGAAGCTGACTTGGTTTTTTTTTTAGATACGAAGGATACTTCGAACCGTTTGTCAACCTACCGCCCCGCTCGTTGAGGGACTATTATCGGGTTGTTGCAGATCCTTTGTCATTGAAAAAGCTGCAGAAAGAGGTCCTGGGCGTTCAAGGTCGTGGCGATCCCACTGGCACAAGTGATTTCAAAAACTGGAATGCCTTCGAGGAACGAGCAAAACTATTGTGGTCGAATGCGTACTTCTATAATGAAGAAGGCAGCGAAATCCACGATCTGGCCCAAGAACTCGAGGTAAGTGCCAACTCGTCCGTCACGGAAACCTTCTTTTGCAAACGACTAATATTTGGAACTAGAAAGCATTTCATGACCTGATAACGAAGGCGCGAGCAGCTGTTCAAGAACCAACACAGGCCAAGATCAAGTTGAAGGTTGGGCAATCTACTGATACCCCGAACTCGTCGAAAAGAGTTACCATTCACGTTGGTGGCCGAACAAATTCTGTTGACTCACCAGCGCCACAGACAGCACAGTCTACCGAAACGTCTGCTGGTGTCCCTCCCGTCAACGGCACGATACGGCAGCCGGCACTGGATGCGGCACGAGGTGCTTCCGCCTCGGCTCCTTCGCCGAGCCCTTCCACGCATGTCGGTCTCAAGGCAGAAGATGCTTCACGAATGTCGCCGGCAATTCTGGCGCAAACCCCTGGAGCCATACCAGGGCCTCTGGCGACGGCACCAACTCAACCACCACAACTACTACCACCACCACCACCACCCCCACCTGGGCCACCTCAAATACAATCGACGAACCCAATGGCCCCAGGCTATGTTGAACCCAAGAGGTTGCGTGCCCCTGGGAAAGGTGTGTACAGACACTGTAAACTCCCATCACTCCTGCTCAAAATTACTGACATTTCATTCTCTTACCCTTCTAATAAGGTATCAAAGATGCGCTCATGTCCAGACTACGAATCCAACTTCATCCGGGAATGCAAGCCGACAACCCTGTTCTTCTCGATATCCACCCTCTTCCCCGAGAAATGCAACAATCCGGCACTGTCAACCTCCCGCCAAGCCTTAACCGCGTCTTCATTCTCCCCCTCCTCCCTGATTTCCTGCAAGATCGCCAATACAGCCTCTGGGTCCTCATCGACAAGCAGCCTCTCAAGCCATGCCACCAACCCATTCCAAACCAGCTACCACAGGAGCGCGCCTTTGACGTCATGCTCCATCCAGGCGTCAACGTCATTGAAGCGCATCTCATTGCTGCTGTGCCTAAGCATGAGCGCGAGCAAGTTGGCGCAGAAGTTGAATTAGAAGTGTTTTCGGCCTTTGTCAACGTTCTTCGACATTAAGTTGCTGCAGTGGGGTGGGGGCGTAAATGGGACCAATAACGCCTGATCTGTGTTGGATGAAGAAAAGATGTTCGGAGTTCAGTGTGGTTGATTCTCGTACGCTGGGCATGCATTGAAACTTGTTTTTACATTTTCTCATTTTCTACTTTCACTTTTTCTCATCATGCTGGACCGTCTTAGCTCATGAGGGCGTATTAGTAACTGTATGGAAGATGATGCATCTTGATACTATAGTTTATGGAATGGGAAAAAAAGGGGGAAAAAAAAAAGAACGCTTCATATTCGCCAAGAACTCACAATTTGAAGTCAAGACGCTATAAACAGAACTGACTTCCAATGTATCCCTTCCCTATGACGATCTATGGTATCATCTTGTGAACCGTCCGGGCGCCGTAGCTACGCCTGATACACTTCCTCCAATTTACATCGTCGACAATATTATACAGGAATAGAGAGAGGTGATTCCGGGTTTCATCTTTTCATCCTCTTAGCCAGAAGCTGGCCTCTGCTTCAGGTGAACCAAGTGTTTGAGGCCCGTCTGAATAGCCATGTAAGTCTTCTGCTTGGGATCATACCAGCCCACAACGTACACGGCCATAAGTGCATTCTTCCCTTGAAGCTCCACTAGGCCGTCCACACGGATGCAACCGCGGCTCGGGGGCTGTTTCACCGGCTGCCAATTCTTACTGAATGTCATGGATGCGTCGTGCAAGGCGCCTTGGATCCGAGGGTCGAGTTGACTATCATTCCCGAATGGAGATCCGAACAAATCTACAGTGCTGGTCGGGACTGGGATATTGGTCGCTTTTTCGGCGCGGCCCGAGGCTTTCACAGCTTGTTTGCCAGGGGTGCCCAGCCCGCCTTGTTCCCTCATGCGATTGATCGCGACGGTTTGCCACGACGTGTCTTGGGGTGGCTCTGTGCTGAGGCCAAGTGCTTTGGCTACGTCTTGAGCTGTTTGTCTACACAGGGAGTTGACAAAGGTCCAGACTGTGAGGGCTACGGCTTTGGGATAGATTGCCATGTCAAGATGGCTTGCGGCGAGGGAGTCGATCGGGCGGTCGCCCCAGGATATTCCATCATCGTCAATGATGATCCTTCAAATCGGTTAGCATGACGATCACAGTGACTTCATTGGTCTGTACCCTGCTCTCAACTTACCCAGATACGTAATGTTTTGGCGGTGGTGCGGGAGGATATAGGATATCAAGCCACATCTTCTTCAGCTTAATATCTTTCCCTCCTAACAATCTGACATAACCAGGGTTCTTTTCGACCCCACGTCTTATCATTTCGGCCAATCCGACTGTCATGGAAGTTTAGCTCATGAGCTTGCAAAAAAATGTATTGAATCAGGTTTTTGGTAAATTTCGTACATTTTATGTCCTTTTGCGCCTGCTGGTCCTTGTTTACGGCCAAAAAGGCTAGCCATTCTGGGTCAGATCCTTTATATGGCGGCTGCTTTACTTCGTTTGTTGTGAAAGGGAACGGAAGAAATAACAACGGCTCATCTTCTTCTTCCGCGAGCTCTTCCATCTCTCGTTTTTCCTTTTCTGATAAATTTTCCCACTCATGGTCGGCCCAGTCCAGCAGCGGATCGAAAACGACGGTGGCAAATATCTGCCAGCATATATAGAAGGAGATGGTCGTAAACGCTATGCGGCTGCAGAGTTCGGGATCAGTATGGCGAAGCTATGCGAAAATTGGCGAATACATAATACTCGACATACCCTAACCGTCTTCGAAAAGCATGTGATTTAGGCGCAGTCGTAGGTTGAGGAAAATAGACGGTGACGTCGTGGGGTAGTTTGTTCCGTCTAAAAGGCCATATAGAGAGCTGTTGATTGATTCGAGGCACTCGGCGCGCGACTGTATTTGACGTCAACGAGGTGAGTATCGAAGGGCGCCTAAAAGCGGCCGCCGCACGAGGCAGCATGTCTGCCCGTTATCGCTCGCGGCGCACAGCAACACGAGCGGCTGAAGACAGACTGGGACAGCAGGTCTCCTTGCAAGTTTACCGGATGATGAGACCGAACATCAAGGAGCGAAGCGCGGCGCGATGAAGGAGAGAGAAAATATAGGGAACGGAAACGAAAACGAAAGGCGGGACGAGGCAAGACTCCAGATTATGCGATGCTTGGCTTATCACGGGGTTGTTGTATCTCCTTAAGCGTGTTCCACCTTGTGGGTCTAGGGCCCCGCAAACTGTATGTATCCCTAGTTTACTTTTATCGGATTGGATACATATAGACCCTGGTTAACGTGACTCCACAAGGTAGAACACGCTTAAGGAGATACTCCGGAGTGCTGCTCCCACGTCCTCGTGGGCAGGAAGCACCGGAGTATTTGGCGCCGCAGCTCCGACGCGTTGCCGCCGCCTGGACCACACCCACCCATGAGGTGACATCTCAAGCTCTCAGCCCAACAACTACCAAGAAGCTTCACGGTTCACGGTTCACGGTTCGCCCACTCATCATGAAGCTCATCGCTGGGCTCATTGCCGCCCTCGCCGGTTGCGCTACGGCAGCGCAGCAATCAGCCGAAGTCTACATTGTTTCCAGAGGTGATGCGTCGTCGACACTTGCTGTCACTCCTAGTCTCGCCAGACTGCTTTTTCTGCAACGGTTAGCTTCGAACGGTCAGGGATTCCTTCAACATGACATCCCCATCGGGGTCGATACCGAGAAAGCTATCTCTTTTCTGAATCGTTTTGGAAAGTCGATCCCGTCGCTCTTCTCGGCCGGCGAAACCAAGCTGCCAAATCAGCTCGTCTTGATGCTAGACGTCATGAGTGACTCGCACATGAAGGAACTTCGCAAAGCACTCAGCATTAGCCCATCATTTACAATCGCGGATCCACCTGCCGAAAGAGCACACAAGGAGCTGATAGAGCTGGATTTGATTGAAAAATTGGGCGTGGCTGATGGCAACAAGTGTTCCATTCAGCAAATCGCAAATCCTATGGAGGACTGCTGGAATGGCAAGTCTTCCGCAGTGGCGAGATATAGCATGAATAAGGCAAGTTTCCGTCGCAGAACGCCTGTCGAACACACTCCACCGCAGAGTGACACATTTGGCTTGAACTAACGACTACTCAGGATCCGGAGATGTTCAAGCACGTCGCTAAGCAGGTCACGCAGCTTGTCCAGCTCGCCAAGTCTGGAGACCTTGAAACAGCCATCATTGCGCTGCCCTCTACTAGAAGCTCCAGCCAGTGGTCGGAAGAGCAGCAGGAACTGCGTCGTCGACAAGCAGAGCAAGTCATGTCAGCAATCGACAAGCCTAAAGCGGAACCTCAAACGACCTCGCTGTCTAAGCCGGAACCCGTGATCTTCGCCCCTAGTGGTCGCATTGCTTCGTGCTACGATACTGAGTCAGCCTGCAACGAGGCAACGCGTAACTGCACCGGCCACGGAGCATGCAAAGACAAGTATGCGAGTGGTGATGGGGCCAAGACTGCTGCCTCGTGCTTTGCTTGCCACTGTCAAGCAACGAGAAATAAGAATACATCGTTGACGCACTGGGGCGGCTCGTCTTGTGCCAAACAAGACGTCAGTGTGCCCTTCTGGCTATTTGCCGGATTTACATTGGCCATGGTTGGCATTCTGTCCATGTCCGTTGGCTTACTGTACAGTGTTGGGGAAGAGAAGCTTCCAGGTGTGATTGGAGCCGGTGTCTCGCGAAACAAATAGACGGGAAAATCAATGCTAGTGGTGAAGCTTTCTTTGTCTGGTTCGGAGTTCCTGTTGTTCAATAAACGAGGAAAAATTGTAAAATAGGTGTATCACACGGCGTCAATCGCTACTTAGCGTCCACTGGATGCTATCCTCATCTTTTTTTTCTCAGTACATTGAGTGATCCCAGATCCATCATATAAATTTCACGTGTGCGTTTCAACTCGGCAGTATGTGCATTCCCGGGCTTTAAAGCCAAGCCTTGTTTCTCCTTTCCGGGTTGTGATATGTCCACACCAATCCACCATCTGATCAGTGCATATGATCAAAATATGCGCTCATAGTATACACGCAAAAAAAACTGGTTAAAATAAGATTCAACGTCAGCATATTGCTAAGCTGTGATCATGTAAGTTTGGTTGTGATATGGGCGGATCGGATCAGGACCCAGCGTCATTACGACAACGCGGCGTTTTTGGCACTACCCGCAAGGGCTTATTAACTAACCAATTACGCAATGGGTCGACTGATGAAACCAGGGGCGGACTTTTCCGTGACTTCCGGCTCATCGTCACACTTTCCATTCCACATCTCAAAGCTTCGTTCTTCTTTTTACGGAAAAAAGCCCGCCGGAGTTCATACCAGTACAGCCTAAACAACTCGATTGAGACGTCGCCAGACTGTGCAAGGCAAGCTTAGACGCAGCGAGGTCATGTGATAGAACTGACCGCCATGGCGAACCGAGCCGGCGACGACAACGCAGATACGAGCAAGCTTCCAACGGCGAAATGGGGAGCGGCATGCGCTGCGTGTGCCACGGCAAAAGCAAAATGCATTCGGTCAAATCCTGACCAAAACGCAAAGTGCGACAGGTACACAAGACTTGCCTATAACCCTGTTAGTCTTTGCTGACAAAGGTGGTCACTGGTTCCCAACTGCCGCTTCATCAGCCACTCACTTAGTGATGTGGGTATTGTTGGCTAACACAAATTGTTGACATGAAGGTGCCAAAGACTTTTGAAAGAATGCACGGGACAGGTTCATCGGCCACGCAAGAAGAGACAAGTCAAATCTTCGTAAGTCAGTTTACCAGTCGATTTTCAAATTAGAGGAGTTCCCGCGACGCGACGGTGCATTACCTACGCGATTGGACCTCGGCTCGTCTCAATTCAAGCGAGCGGGCTGGCTTTTCATCCAGTCCAAAATCGTCACAATGCGCTAATATTTGAGAAATAGTCGGACGGCACAGATTGAGGAAAAGCTCGATGGCCTGGTCAATCTTCTTCAGGCTTCTGGAGAATTATCCAGCAACCACACTCCGCTCAATACTCTTAGCGATGCCGCTGCCAGGGAACAATCGGCCATTGCCCAAGACACCCCGTCAGCGAGCTCCACGACATCGTATCGACCATATTCAAATGCTTGGACGATCCCGGAAACTTACAACTCGAACGCAATTCCGTCGTGCATCTGCCGACCAGAACCCGGGAGTGCACCTCCTCCCCCAGATTCTGACGATGTGCTGTTGGAGCTCTTTAGGACCCAGATGCAACCTGTGTTTCCGTTCGTCATTATTCCACCATCGACCAGTGCTTCTGCATTACATTCCAGTAGGCCATTCTTGATGTCTGCCATCAGAATGGTCACCTCGTTCAGAAGCCTCAGGTCAATGAGCGCTCAGCTGTTCCGGCTCATGAGCCACATTGCGGATCACGTTCTCTTGCGGTCGGCTCGGTCGCTGGAACTTCTTCAAGGCATCTTGGTCATGATCGCTTGGCATCAATATCACTGCTTGATACATGCTCAACTGTACAACCTTCTTTCACTGGCCATGAGCATGGTGTCAGATCTATCGCTGAACTATCCTCCCGGGGTGCGCGAGCAAGCTCGGCTGATGGTGGTCCGGCCAGATGAGCCAGCTGGTCGTACAAACGAAGAAAGAAGAGCCCTTCTCGGCGTGTGGTTTCTAACATGCAAGTGAGTTTTTGCAAACTTGCCGAAACTACGTAAGGGCGCTCAACTAACACCAAGCAAGTGTCTCCGTCAGCTTCAATCGAATTGAATCAATGAAATATACGCCATATGTTCAAGAATGCTTAAAGGTTCTCGAAAACGGGAGAGAATACGAGTCCGACATTACTTTGATGTATCTCATTCGGATACAGAGATTAACGGAGCGAATATTCGAGTTCACGTCCAAGGACAGGGCTGAGGAAGATATTCCTGGTATTCCGTCCGCCCCAACGTCGGCTTACATAGCGGCTTTCCAGAAAGAAATCGATACTTTGCGCGACAGTCTGCCCGCAAGGCTTCAAAACGATAGTATGTGGAACATCCCTTCTGCTGTTGAGCTCCGCTTCTCGACTTGATGGCGCTGACTTTGTACTAGACGTGTTCATGACTTATCTTAATACCGCAAAACTGCGCCTCTACGAGCCGCCTGCCGTCGACATTACCTTGGTAAAATCCCTCGTGAGATCCATGACTGCCGGTCAAATCGGTCGTGGCACGCCACTTGACAAACTGTACCAATCAAGTGCAGCGCTTCGAAACTGGTTCGATAACTGGTTACTCGTTCCTGCCTCTTCATATTTCCGACACCCACTCTCCAGCATGTCTCAGCTTGTGTACGCGTTGACAATGCTCGGGAGGTGGGCGCAATTGGCAACACCTAGAACAGTGTATGAGGGAGCCACGCCGATGCCAGTTGGCGACGGCAATTCTATGTACAGCTCAGACTCTCAAATCCCGACCAAAAGCTTGGCTGGGAACAGGCCACCACAGAAGGACAACCAGGGCGGTGATCCAAAGCAGCAATGTGGTGATCAAGACCTTATTCAGGCCGTGGCTGCCCTACAACTCCAGCTCCAGTCACAGCCAGGTTTAATCATCAACATTCCCGAGATTCTTTCCACAATGTGCACGAGATGCGAACAAGTCAACAATCTCTACCAACAAAATTCGCCCGAAGATGAAAAGACAGAAAATAACGTATGGACATTCAGTGCCCTCAAAGTTCGCATAACCCGCGTGAAGTTGGAGAAATGGGCTGAAACTGTCGCTGCTGCCGCTGAGGGTTCATATCGAGTAGGCAAGGTGGGAAACGTCCAGCATTGGCGAGGTTCATACCCGCAGACATCGGATGCAACTGGAAACATGGGTCAGCCTGCTGGCGGTCTCGTCAGCAATTGCTTTGAACAGGACCAGACCCAGATCCAGAATGTCTTGGGCAGCACACCATGGACATCCGACTTGCTGGACGGCATTGATCCTACTATCTGGTTTGATGACTACTTGGACTGGGGTACGCTGATAATGAACTCCGTGGCTAGCCCACTGGGGCCAGGGGAACCGCTCCAACAGGTGTAAGTGAGAAAATGATTGCAATAAAGACGAGCGCCCTGGGACAGGGATTTGAAACAATTGTAGGACGAACAAGCGATGATGATAAATTGTATGAAGCAAACATCTACTCCCTTGAATAATGCGACGTATCTGAGATACGTTTCATATAGAATGACACTATTCCGAAGTATCATGAACGCCATTGAGCGGGGCATGCGACTAAGCTCTGATTCATTCAACCTCAGCCGCGCCACGTTCTGCTGCTAAATCCGCATTGCGCTTCACAGGCCGCGCGAAATGATTGTCCAGAGACACAACCGAGACACCCTTTCATTCAGCCTCGCAAAGAAAGACAGTCATCATTCGTGTTCAGGCATGGCGGCTGCTCAGAGCCAAGATACCCCGCCGTGGTGGGCATCCTTTCCCGAGTCCAAAGTAACCAACTTGACGTGAATCTCATTTCTATCATGTTAGGAATCTCAAATGGTCGCGGCCCCAGATGCGCCGGCTGGATGCAAGACTATCTCAACGAGGTCGGCGAAGCAAGCATGTCATCCATCAGCCATTTTGAGAGGAGGCATCGAGGGCTGGCAGAGTACATATGATGGGAAAATGATGGACTGGTACGATGGAAAGGTTCGGGCGCAGGAAAATGCGTAGTTTGGTGTGTCTTATTTTGTGTTGCGGCCCCTTCCTGCCCGACTGCGACACATCTTGCAATTGAGCACATGAATAAATAATATGCATAGACAAAACCAATCCCGATTCCGAGTCACCATTCATCATCCGAGAACGCCAGAAAAAGTTGTCTTTCTTGTTCTTTTCTTGCCTAGATTTTCCATTTCAATCCCTGTTGAGTATCCTTTTGCTCATCGGTGGTGGTGGTCTCCTCGTCGGTCGTCACCGCCGATTCGGTCTAGAGCTTCCATCATGACGACTGAGTTGCCGCGAATGACCTGCGAGAATGTTTAGTCCCGTCTATGGCGTGTAAAAGTGAATCTCGCTAGAAGCAACTTACGACCATTCCAATCTTGACCTTCTCGCCGCCCTCTTTCTCTTCGACAGCTTCGTCGAGGACAATGTTCAAAAAGACCTGTTGCGGGGGGTCAGTCCAGGACAGTTCATAGTTCGAAGCTTGATGCAACATACGTCGTAGCCACGCAAGACTCCAATGACCTTGCGACTGCCGTTCAATTGCACGAAGAGTCTCTTCTCGAGGTACTAATAAGTTTGTTAGAACCGAACGAGTCTCGTGCGAAAAGTCCACAGGTCACAATCATATTTCCAAGAGACATGCCCAGTTCAGCTTCACAACTGTGTTTTTTGGGTTCTGTGGTAGGCGAGGAATACCTTCTTGAGCTCAGGTTGCGCGGGCGCCATCTCGAGCTTTGTAATTATTGCGTTTCCGATGTGCCGAGTGCGTGCTCATGCTTCTGTCGCTATCGCTCACCTGCGAGAACTAGCATGCGCCCCGGCCCAAATTTCCAGTCACGTGCTGATAAGATACCTGGCGCCTTGTGTCGTGAGCTTTCCGCGACCGTTGACGCTACTATCGCTTCTTTTTCTTTGGAGGAAGACCGGACTTATCAAATCCTCGTTATTTAAAATCATGATTGAAAAATGTCCTCATTTGCGGCGAAACGCAAAGCCAGAGTGATCAAGGTCGATGAGGAGGAGGAATCCAACGACAGCGCGTTTTCGGGTCTAGTCCCATCTTTTCCTCAAAACGGTACGTTCTCTTTTGCTGCTTCAGCGAGTAATTGATTGCTGATGAGAAACACGGGAGGCTGACTGGTAGAACCGAGACAGATTCAAGCAAGCTAGTGTTTGGCAATAAGTCGGCACGCAAGCCGCTCAGGCAATCCGGCCTTCGGAAAGCCTTCAATGCCGCTGACGAGGATGGCGCTGACATCGCCAGCGGCAAGGTAGATGAGGACGAAGAAGATGACGGGCCAGTCGTCGTTCGACCTACCATCAATCGAACAGGATCTTCGAAGCAAAAGAAGAAAGTATCCAAATCGCGGTTGTCTTTTGGCGGTAATGCGGGTAATGGCGATGCCGAGGATTCAGCAACGCCGCAAAAGCCGGGCCTGGAAAAACGTGCGCTTGAGAATAGCGCGGTGAAGCGTGGCATTGCTTTACGAACACTTCCTACGAGATCGCCGGATGAGGAGGAAGATGGCCGGCCAAAATACAGCAAGGAATATCTGGAGGAGTTGCAGTCATCAACGCCGAGTACGCCACGAGACATATCAACAATTCACGCCAGTGATAGGGACGACATGGAACTAGACCCTTCAGAGCTTGACGGAGCATTAGTGGTCGAATGCGCGGGAACATCACACTCAAAGCACGGCACGCAAATACTTTCTGAGGCTGAAATACGCGAGAAGAAGGAACGACGCGCTCGATTGGCTAAAGAGCAAGACTTCCTGTCGGTGGAGGACGATGATTCTACTATCTTCAGCCGCAAGAAGGAGGACGACGGTCGATTACAAGCTGAAGATGAGGACCTTGGGGAGGGATGCGACGACTACGTAGAGGACGGGGGCCTCTCGCTTGGCAAGCGAGCGGAAAGAGAGCGCCGAACAAAGGACAGACAAAAAATGGCCGAACTCATCACCGCAGCCGAGGGGCACAGCTCAGACGACTCATCAGACAGTGACGCTGAACGGCGAATAGCCTACGAAGCATCCCAGAGCAAGGCCGGGTTGGACGGCTTGAAGAAACCCCGGGAGGATGCCTCCCAGGAGCTGCTCCAAATCCCACCCAAGATCACACCGTTACCGAGCCTGTCTGAATGTCTGGCACGCCTACAGACGACTCTGAAAGCCATGGAGAGCGACCTCAAATCCAAGGACACTCACTTGGAGCATTTGCGTCAGGAAAGGGAAAACATCGACAAGAGGAAAACAGAGGTTCAGTCACTACTGGATGAGACTGGCAAGAGATATCAAGAGGCTATGGGTCAAGGGAGTATAGAGCCAATTACTGCGGCTGGTGCAGGATTCGATGCCAAATTAGCTAGGGAGCGAGGGCTCGACAGCCTCGGGACTACGCCTGCGAGGCCAGATCAGACTGAGGATGAGGAAATGGACTTGTTATAGCGACGAGAGTACCGAGGTCTGGTTCTTCTGAAGTCTTTCATATGGGGAAAATTTTCAAACTTTTTGTATTGACGAAGAAATAGGCCACCCATTCGAAATATGGCGAGTTCGAGTTGCAGCTACAGTTGCTGTCGTACATGTGCTTTACGCTAGTGTAAGTGCAAGTCCACCAATTGGAGACATTGTTTCTCTCGTAAAAATACTTGAAGGGGACTCCCGCCGTCCCTCTAAGCTAGGTAGGCATGTACTCAACTCTGCGTCCCATTACACGGAGTCTTCCCCGTTTCCCCCCTGGTACCATGATCACTCGCGGGCTGCTGTGCACAGAGCCAGTTACTCGTTGATTAATTGTACATATCTTCCAACATTGCTGCATTTGTCGTTGTGCTGGCCATGAAATCACAAACCAGAGGGATCCAAGTGACTGCAGGGTAAGACCCGGCTCGATGAGGGGGATGAGTTTGTCGCATTACACAAGGTACATTCAGTGCCTGCATTCGGACTCGACTTTGGTATCTGCCTACGAGTGTCGGCCGCAACAAAAGTTCGAAAGACGTGTTGCGTTGTCGTTGCTACTTTCGTCGGGTTGATCAGCAGAGCGCCCAGCCATGTCCATTGTTAGCCATCCATCCAGAACAAAGGCTCTGCGGCTCCACACCAGCTACTTGAGAACGGCCAATGAGGCTGACGGTTGGCAGTTTGCCATCGAAGGACCTAGAAGGCTGGTCTAAGCAACCCGGGCTCTTCCATCTTTTTCTGTCCCCACCTGACTGCCCCTGCCTTGAACATTCAAGTACGGACTACTCCGTACGATTTCCCAAAAGCTCGACCCCGTTAATATATCGCAACCTCAACATTTCCTGAACAGGCGCAAATTCGACTGCTTATTCACCTACCCGATCTACTATGGCTTCCGCAGACGAGCTCAAAGCTCTTGGCAACAAGGCCATTGCCGAAAAGAACTTTGACGATGCCATGTATGTTCACGCTCCTAGCCATTGACTGCGTATTCCTTCCTTTGCTCTTCTCCCCATGAGCTGTTGGCGGCTGACACTCGAACTGTCAATTTGTAGAGACAAATTCACCCAGGCAATCGCTCTCCAGCCCGAGAACCACATCCTCTACAGTAACCGATCAGCTGCGTATGCTTCCAAGAAGGAATGGGACAATGCTCTGCAAGATGCCGACAAGACGATCCAAATCAAGCCTGACTGGGCCAAGGGTTGGGGCAGAAAAGGAGCTGCCTTGCATGGCAAGGGTGATCTTCTTGGTGCCAACGATGCATATGAAGAAGGTTTGAAACATGATGCAAACAATGCTCAGCTCAAGAGTGGTCTTGCCTCTGTTGAGAAGGCGATGCAGCACGAAGCAGGTATACGATATACTAAAAGTGTCTTGAATGATCAAAAAAGCTAACATTGGCTGTCTAGGCGGCGGCTTCGGCGGCGACCCTACTGGCGGGCTCGGTCAGATGTTTAGCGATCCGAAGTTGGTCGAGAAACTTGCCAAAAACCCCAAAACGAGCGCATTCCTCGCTGATCCTTCATTCATGGCGAAACTGCAGCAAATGCAACAGAACCCTGGAAACCCCCAGGATCTTTTCAGTGACCCTCGCATGATCCAGGTTCTCGGTGTCTTGATGGGTGTCGACATGGAGATGCGAGATTCAGACCCTCGAGACACTAACATGACTGATGCTCCGGAGCCAAAGAAAACTGAGCCTGCTGCTAAGAAGGCCCCTGAGCCCGAGCCCGAACCCGAGCCCCTCGATGAGGAGGCTTTGGAGAAGAAGAAAAACAAAGAATTGGCCGACAAGGAGAAAGCTCTGGGTACTGAAAACTACAAGAAGCGTCAGTTTGATGAGGCCATTGAGCACTACAGCAAAGCTTGGGACATCTTCCAAGACATCACCTATCTCAATAATTTGGGAGCTGCCTATTACGAGAAAGGTGACTACGATAAGTGCATCGAGACCTGTACCAAGGCCGTCGAGGAGGGCCGCGTGATCTACGCCGATTTCAAGCTGATTGCAAAGAGTTATGCTCGCATCGGTTCCGCGTATGAGAAAAAGGGTGATTTCGAGCAGGCTGTGGAGAACTACAGACGATCTCTGACTGAACACCGAACGCCCGACGTCCTGAACAAGCTGCGAAATGCGGAGCGTACCAAGGCAGAAGCCGACAAGAAGGCCTACATCGATCCTGCCAAAGCCGAAGAGGCTCGCGAGGAGGGCAACAAAAAGTTCAAGGAGAACGATTTCCCTGGAGCTGTCGCTGCCTACACAGAGATGATCAAAAGAGCGCCAGAGGATGCCCGTGGATACAGCAATCGCGCCGCTGCCTTTATCAAGCTGTTCGAGTTCCCCAGCGCCGTCGATGATTGCAACAAAGCCATTAAACTGGATCCCAAGTTCATCCGTGCATACATTCGCAAGGCCCAGGCCTACTTCGGCATGCGCAAGTATTCCGAGTGTGTTGATGCCTGCGTCGAAGCCCAGCAGGTTGATGCGGAACACCACAACGGTGCCAATGCTCGCGAGATCGAGCAGCAGCAGCAGAAGGCGTTTGGTGCCATGTACGCGGCCCGTGACAATGAGACCGAGGAGCAGACTCGGGAGAGATTGCAGAAGGATCCTGACGTAAGTGCACTGCCTTGCCAACAATAATTTTGTACCACCTTATCAAGTCAACATGAGTAAGTGATGCACACAGTATGCTAATTTGTTTTTGGATGTAGATCATGAGCATCATGCAAGATCCTGTGATGCAAACCATCTTGCAGCAGGCACAGTCAGACCCAAAGGCTCTCCAAGAGCACATGAGAAACCCTGGTGTCAGGTCAAAGATCCAGAAGCTCATGGCTGCTGGTGTCATTCGAGTCGGTGGTCGATAAGTGTGAGGGCGGTAGATTGACTTGACTTGTATAGATACCATTGTGGCGCGAGTATTTATGACGTTAATGATAAAACCTTTATGTGTTCAGGCACGATTTGTAGTTGGTTCCCGAGATGGCTAACTCGATGTAATATTGATGGCATGTCAACACTATGGAAAAGATGACCTGAGTGCACTCTGGTGCAAGAGTCGGAAAGACTACATATTTCATGGTTGTAGAGATGAGCAAGGTTCTCAGTCTTGGCGTAGCTGACAAGCCACCAAACAAGCATGAAATAGTGGGTCTCCACACAATCTGCAGGCGCTGAAACCGATCAGGAGACAAGTGACGGACTAGACTGGACCCACACTCTATACAAGGCTGCGCAAAGTACATACATACTCTGTTCAAAGGCCAACCAACCTCAACACGCCCTTACCCTTGTTTTGGGCGCTCTTACAGCTCATCATTTCATTACGTCCAATTCGCATCTGTTTTTCTTGGTCATGAGGCGAACCGATGCATCGCATCTGAACACATAACCCGTCCACCACAATGGCCACGTTGGGTGACATCCAAGAGGCAGCCATGGATGGTAGGCCCCTCTGTCCCGGCTGGAAATACTCTACGACGAAGGTCTAACAGCATATGCATCAGATACGCCGTGGTCCTCCCTGCCGACGAAGCTGCTGCTCGCAGAGCTGCAAAGGCGCAAAGAAGATGGCGAGCGTCCAGCGTGCGGCGGAAGACAACAAGGATGGTATGACACAGTGGCACACATCTTTGCGTTGCTGTTGATCCTGGCATTGAGCACATTAGGTACGGGCTAGCACTCACAGAAGCTACATGCTTTGCACCTGTTCAATCTGAAAAAAATAAATAAAAAGCTAACAGTTGCGCGAACAGCATGTGGAATTCCCTTGGTATCACGACGAGTGACGACGGGGAAACGACAAAAGAACATCATCTTCTACTGCCAACACATTGGGACGGGTGTGCTCATCGCAACCGCCTTTGTTCATTTGCTGCCGATGGCGTTCGAATCTTTGACCGACCCGTGTTTGCCGTATTTTTTCAGCAAAGGGTATACGCCGTTGCCTGGTTTTGTGGCCATGGTGTCGGCGATCATCGTGGTTGGCGTCGAATCGTACTTGACGGCGCGGGGCGCGGGGCATTCACATTCTCACTCTCATGGTTTCTTCGACCACGATGACAGCGATGGGGATGGCGAGTTCCAGACCGTCTCCTTGCATGACCATCACCATGCTGAAACGTCGGGACGACGAAAAAGAAACCATCGACCAAACCACCTTTCTCTTGGTGATGCAGAGGCTTCTCAGGGTCTCGTTGCTGGCGTGTCCCCACTGCCGGAATCGACACCAACAGCGGCTACACAGATACGCAAGTCCACTGAAAATGACTTCAACGACGGGGACTCTGATCTCGACCTCGACATGGATGAGCTGGATCCAGCGCCGTCCAACAGCAGCAACAACCGCGATGGAGTGTATGTATCTCTGACGAAACCAGATACTCGAACGGAGGCGTCGGATCCCACGATGCCGCCGCAGTCGCCAGAGGAGGCCAGGCGCCAGCTGTTACAGTGCCTCTTGCTCGAAGCTGGTATTCTTTTCCACAGTGTGTTCATCGGCATGGCCGTCTCTGTCGCCACGGGTCCAGCATTCGTCGTCTTCCTTATCGCCATCAGCTTCCATCAATCATTTGAGGGTCTTGCATTGGGTAGTCGCATTGCTGCCATCCAGTTTTCCCAGAACTCTGTCCGTCCATGGCTGATGGTTCTCGCGTATGGCCTCACAACTCCCATCGGACAGGCGATCGGGCTTGTTGTGCACAAGATGTACGATCCAGCGTCAATGGGCGGTCTTTTGGTGGTGGGGTTCATGAACGCTATCTCTTCTGGTCTCTTGCTGTACGCCGGTCTTGTTCAGCTCTTGGCAGAAGACTTCCTGACGGAAAAAAGCTACCGTGTGCTCAAGGGCAAGAAGAGGCTCCACGCATACTTGTGCGTTGTGGCTGGTGCTCTGTTGATGGCCATAGTGGGCGCGTTTGCGTGAGCATAGAATCAGCATTCTGCCGTCAAGTCTGCGAATTCGCAATTGTATGTATATTTGTGCTGTCATTTACCGCATGTTGATTTACTCGCTGGATGTCGGAGTAACTTCTAGCATGCTCAAATCATGGTTTGGAAGACGGTCCTCAGCGGCGGCCTCGCATCAAATATGGTCAAAGCATGGGGCAAGTACGTTTTCAGAGTCGGTGCGAAGGAGGAGGAGAAGTCTAAGTTGTGAGGCTCTGGAAAGTATTTTTGTGACTATCTGAAGAAGTGGTTGGGTATCATTCTTGAGGTAGTATTACCGGCTCACTAGATCTGCCAATTGCAGAGGATTCCACACGGATGCAGAGAGTTATTTCCACATGGGACTTCTATAAATGTCCGATATTTCTTTCTATGTTGGGACAACCCAGAAATAGTCTAGCCCGACCTTGGACAATCGGCTTGAAAACTGCTCTCCCCTCGATCACAAGCGGCAACGGCATGTTCTAATGCCACAGAGGCTCGCTCCGCTCTCTTGATAAATGGCCTGTTGAACATGTCATGAAGAGGTCGTGCACTATTGGCGTGTTCAGGGTCAAAAGTCACCCGTGCGTCATGACCACACTTGCTTCGAGTTGTGAGGACAGCCAGACGCAGCATATCGCCCCCGATGCCCTTGTTGCGATATTTATATCTGGTAGTCCAGGCGCGAATGACGCCGCTCCCACCCTTGAACGAAGATGGCCTCGTCTTCTTGGTTGTTGAGGCGGCGGGCGCCTTTATTATTCGCAAAACCAGCGTGGCAATAATTTCCTCGCCAAACCGAGCTGCGAGGATATAGTCATCATTGCCATCGGGATTGGCAACCCATTGCTTCCACTTCAAGTTCTCGGCTAGCCGGATATAGTTGGCTGTCAGGAGTCGAACCGCAGCCAGGTACGCAATAGCAAGACCGCACATCATGATGAGAGCTGTGCCAAAGTCGCGCTTTGCATGGAGGCGGTATATCGATGCGCAGCCTGCCACCAAGCCCGTCAGACAAGCTGGGTGGACGATGACGGAGAAGGCAGCAACCTGGCGTTGTTGCGCAATGCTGTCTGTGACCAATCTCATGGCATCTTGCTTCTCGGCCTCTTTTGTGAGCACGCCGAATGTCAAAGAAGGAATTTGTCCCTTGCCGTCATCATGTCTTGGTACAGCTATAGGCCATGATGATTCTGGCCTTGCTTGCGCTTGAACGGCCATGGTTCCAACATCTTTGCTTGTGCGCAACGGCCAAAATGTTAGCTGAGATGAAATACATCAAGGATCATGGCAGATTCAACTGGCAACGTACCAATGATGGAACGGTGCTGCTCGATACAAAAAAAAGCAGGCCAATCATTGATGGAAGACTTGACAGAAGTCAACCAACGGTGGCACCGTTCATCCGACGTCTTGGAAAGATCGGCTCATGTCGAGACGAAGACGACGCAGGACGGATATGAGGGGGGGGAGGACCGACCAGGATGTGTAGCTGGCTGGAAATAAGGAACCATGACGGCGCGGCTGATACATGCACGCGGCGGAAAGAGCGACGGAATGGTGACTGGCCAGCCCAATTCAGTTGAGCACATGGAACTTTGCACAACAAGTCTTCCTCTTCCTGCAACAACAACTGATATGAAAGCTCTTCGGTCGCCAAATCGGGCAGCCTGGCAGCCTCACGAGTTCGACAACATCCATTCATTCCCAAATGCTCACAAATTAAAACAAATGCCCATGCCCGGTGCCAACCTGGCACGGCAATGTCACGGCAACGCTGGGCGACGCTGGGCAACGCTACCCTTCCACCCACGCCTGCCAACTTGATCAAGGACTTGATCAATCATGCATGCATTGGCCAGGAGCCTAATATGCCTCGCCAGTTGGTGGTATGATATGGTCCAACTTCGACCATGTTCCGCAGCAGTCCTACCAAAAGTAGCAAGGGTGCGCGTCCATCCGGTTCTCTCACCATATCACCATAATATTACGTCGTTCCCACACTCCTGGATATTGCCACAGATTTCGTGCGATATCAAAGCCAGGCACACCCATTCCGGCGTGATTCCCCAATGGTCGTTAATAGTCGCATATTGGAAATGCCGTTGTGTGCAACGGGCCAGTGAGCGCCCCGGAGCAGGGTGCGTCGCCGCGAATTCGACCAAAAGGATGCGATATTATTGAACCAGACGCTTTTTCTTTCGGCCACCAATCATACGGTCATACCCCAGTAGACAGGGCGAGATGAATATCCCTAGCATCGTCCTGTTAGTTGAAGAGACAGGTTGTTGACTGTCTCACAGAATTGCAAAGGAAACACGATATAATACAAGATTTTACTTTCGGGAACCGATCTCGACTCTTCTTCCCCTTCTTTTATGCTCTTGTCCTCCTTCCTTTCGCCACGCCTTATAATACGATCTCTTATTCAACTCGTCCTTTTCTTTGTCTCTGCCTCTAATAGCCTCAGTTTCTCTCTCACACAACATCAAGTGGATTCAGTCTGAGGAAACAAAGGACCTCCCATAGAGTACCACACCATGGCTGGAAAAAAAATTGACCAGCCAGCAGGGCTCATCTCCAAGACATCTGGAGGCAACAGTGCCTATCACAACTTCCACAATGACTTCCTACACATCGCTGACCTCAATGAGCGTCGTCGTCTAGCTCTTGCTGAGGTCGACAAGGCCCCGTTCGGCTGGTCCCATGTTCGTGCCTGTTCTGTCGCTGGTGTTGGTTTCTTCACCGATTCCTACGACATTTTCACGGCTTCCCTCTAGACTCTTATGCTGGGCATTGTCTATTACCCCGGTGTCGGAAAAATGCCCGCCAGATCCGACAATGCTATCAAGTTGGCAACCTCTGCCGGCACCGTTGTAGGCCAGCTTGGCTTCGGTTTCCTGGCCGATCTTGTCGGCCGCAAGAAGATGTATGGCTTTGAACTCATCGTCATCATCTTCGCGACTATTGGCCAGGCCCTGACCAGCAGTTCCCCTTCTTGCGATATCATTGGGCTCATTATTTTCTGGCGTGTCATCACGGGTATTGGCATTGGTGGTGATTATCCTCTTTCTTCAGTCATCACATCAGAGTGAGTTTGGGCCGCATTCTCTCCAAAGACTGGCGATGCGTTGCTTCAAACTAATTTTCCAAATGTAAGATTCGCAACCACTCGATGGAGAGGTGCCATGATGGCCGCCGTCTTTGCCATGCAGGGTCTAGGCCAACTCTGTGCTGCCTTTGTCATGCTCTTCGTTACCCTCGGATTCAAAGCCTATCTGTCCGAGGCCAAGGATGTTGTCGCAGTGCAGCGGTGACTGTCAGATTGCCGTTGACAAAATGTGGCGTACTTTAATTGGGGTTGGCGCTGTGCCTGCTTGCATTACGCTCTATTGCAAGTCTAACCATTGAAGCTTGTAAAGCGGCCCGTTTCATCATCAACTGACTGGTTTCATAGTCCGTTTGACCATCCCCGAAACGCCCCGATACACCTTCGATGTAGCCCGCGATGTCGAGAAGGCCCACGACGACGTAAGGCTTACATCGGTGGCGAGAAAGAGGGCGGTCCCGATTCCGTAGCTCCCGCCACTACTTTCCAGTCTGTCAAGGAGACCCTCGAAGTACCGAAAGCCAGCTGGTTGGACTTCTGCAAACACTACTCGAAGCCCAAGAACTTTGGCCTCCTTGTCGGCACGGCTGGATCATGGTTTGCTCTTGATGTAGCTTTCTACGGTCTCTCGTTGAATAACGCCGTTATTCTCGAAGCCATCGGCTACACTACAAACCCCAAGTCTCTCACCAGTGTCTACCAGCTTCTGCACAACACCGCCGTGGGAAACTTGATCATCGTCCTGGCCGGTGCCGTCCCGGGATACTGGGTGTCTGTCGCCACAATCGACACCCTCGGTCGCAAGACCATCCAAATGGGAGGGTTCATCATCCTGACCATTCTCTTCATTATAATGAGCTTCGCCTACAGTCATATCGGCAAGAATGGTTTGCTGGCTATTTACGTCCTTGCCCAGTTCTTCTTCAACTTTGGTGAGTCAACTCGCTTGTACAATGCAATTTTCCCCACTGCCATTTCTTGCGTCCCACTGACAAATGGAAACACCGTGCAGGCCCAAATACTACGACTTTCGTCGTCCCCGGTGAAGTCTTCCCAACCCGATACCGTTCGACTTCCCACGGTATCTCCGCCGCCTCCGGCAAGATCGGTTCCATCATCGGCCAGGGTGCCATTTCCACTCTCCGCACCAGAGGCGCCACCAATGACAACGCAAACCCCTGGATGGACCACGTCTTGGTGATTTACGCTGTATTCATGTTATTGGGCTGCTTTACCACACTTCTTATTCCCGAGACTAATCGGAAGACCCTCGAGGAACTTTGCGCCGACGACGACTATGCTGTTACTCATGAGAGCCGCAGTTCGAATAGTACCAGGGATTCTCACGGTGAGAATGAAGCCACCAGGTCTGCTTGAGGTGGTTTGGCAACAATGAAATCAGTAGCATGGGCATATGTTTTGAATTTTTCCCGGTCTCCTGGCGATACCATTGCATGTGATGTTGACATGACCAAATCCCTACGTGTCCTCTTGGGACAAGATGCCATGGTTCTGAATCCATCATTACATGAGATGCGGTCACCATACATCAAGACCAGCCAGCGTGACGCAAATGGCATCGAAACAATGTCAAGCCAGGCATTTTTTTGGCTCCAACTAGTGCAGTTGAAATTTGGAAGAAGAGGATATAGAACGTCACACATGAAATGTCGCCAAAATTGACTAACAAAACAATGTACTTGATGAGTCATGAATTAATAGCAAATGCTCAGCTCACTTGGCCGAGGTTCTTGGCTTGTACAACCAACAAATCAGCTCGTACACCACCAGCAACAAAGTGGCCTGCTAAGCTACCCAAACAGGTGCGCAAGTCTTCTCTTGACCTGTATGCTAATCTGCCCTCATCTAGAAAAGCACCCTCCCGCCGACCAATGACCACCAATTTGGGCCCAGTGCCAACTTCTGGAACATTAGATTTCGTTTCCGACGTAGCATATTGCAAGAGCTGCTCGACACTTGAATAGCCAGTGGCAGTTTCAAATTTCACACGCGATGCCATGCTCTCCGATAGATGCGTAGAAGCGCTTTCGAACAAGCTATTTTTAGGAGTGGAAGAGGAAGTCTCAGTAGCTGATACTTGCGCCCGGAGAATGGTCGCGGTGGCCTTGGACTTTTCGCATAGCTGAAGAACCAAGCGCAGAGCCAGCCTATCGTCTTCATCGCCAAAGTATACCAAAAAGATGTGATAGGGTTTGTTGGGCGATGGCACAACAGGGACATCTTCCCTGAGAGCGCCGAAGGAGTATGTTCGCATAAGCTGAACATGCTCATTGCTCTTGCCTTCCCAGGCGGGATCACTGCGGGAGAAGAAAACCGCCACATTATGATCAGTCGAGTCGAAAACAGATTTGACGAAGGTACCGTAGGAGGAACCTATCTTGTCGTCGACCGTGGCGGAGGACAGAATCTGGGCATCACCCATGGCGCCGGTTTCAGTCCAGGGAACGAGCACAAGATCAGACGACATCTTGGATGATTTCATAGCCAAAGCTTCGGCGAACCGTGTCTCGGGCATAACAGCAACCTCCCCGGATGTTGCAAGGTTGTGTAGCTGTCCGACCGTTCGGAAGGTGTTGACAACCGGGTCGCGGCGGGTATAGTCATCAACTTGCGCGACAGTCATGACAGAAGAGTCGCGATCTGTGAGTTGCAACAACCGGATACCATGAGCCCATACTGCATTGTGCCGAGGCTGGCTGATGGCAGAAGCGTTGGCATTCTCGTCAGATGCATCGCCTGTGTCTGCGGCGGCAGCAGACTGTGATGAAGACGGATCGCCAAACATGGATAGTAGTTGAAGAAGAGATGGCATGCTGTCCAGTCTGAGATAAACAAGTAGGCGGTTTACTCTTTCCAAGGCTTGAGGAGCTTCTTTCGGGTCGCAAGAGCTTGATGAAGCAGAAATCGGGGCTCCGGTTTCCCAGTCGATTTCTCCATGCTTCCACGCCGCAATCTTCTTTTGGTACCATGGTGGATACAGACCTGACACGATAGGTGTAGTTGCAAACGTGGTCAAAAGAGCCATGACGACGAAGATGGTGAAGGTTCTGGTGCTCAGAATCTTGGCTTGTAAACCTATGTTCTGTAGCATATGGTTAGTCTCATGATTGCCGCCATTGAAAACATGCCTTGGAGCCGTGTCTTACCAAAACAATGAGCTCGACGAGGCCTTTGCAGCTCATGAGCACACCAATGGTGAGCGACTCTCGCCAAACCAAGCCGCTGAATCGCGCAGCCAATGAGGCACCGAAGATCTTGGAGAAGAAGGCTGCAAAGGTGACAGCAAACACGTATCCCCAGGCAGTGCCAGTGTCGAGCAGTCCTAGGTTGGTTTTCAGGCCAGAGAGGGTGAAGTAGAGCGGCAGGAATAGTGCGCCGATCAAGTCTTCCAGTTTTTCTGTCACTTGAATGTTGAAGCGGTCTTGACGGGGGACAATGAGACCGGCCATGAATGCGCCGAAAATGGGGTGAATTCCGATGATGCCAGTGAACAAGGACGCAGCGAGAGCGATGAGGAGGATGAATGAAATAATGCTCTGCGACGGTCCATTTTCAATACTTGCAGTGCGACGCAATATCCAATACAAGCCGGGTTTCACAGCAATCAGCAAGCTGAGGATAAATCCGACAGAGGCAAGCAAGATCCAAAGCGCATTGAAGCCAGTGCCTGCATTGACAAGCGCCACGCAAAGAGCAAGTAGAATCCATCCTGGCTCCGAGTCAGCCTGGCCTTGTTGTTCTTGTTGTTCCTAGCGACGACTTGTCAAGCTGGGGAAACTCACCGACAACATCATTTGCAACACCGGCTGACAGAGTCACCACACCCACGCCGGTATCAAGAAGCTTCAGTTCTGTCAAAATACGGCACAAAATCGGGAAAGCCTATGGATTGGTGATTGGTCAATGAGCAGATGCTTTCTGAACCGCTAGCCGGGTCTGGCTTACTGTGATGGCAAAAGCGATGCCAATGAAGAGCATGTAAATGCTGAAGTCTATGGGCTTCAACCCTTCCTCGTCGCGAAACGCATGATAAACACCATAGGCCAAAGCACAGCCTACGCCAAAAGGAAGGGCCAGTCCCGCAACAGCGACCGAAGTTGCAACGCGCCAGTTGCCGACCAAAAAGCGCACATCCGTCTCCAGACCGATGATGAACAGATACAAGATCAAGCCGAGAAGGGCGACGTTGTTCAGATTAGGAATCGAGGCATCGGGGAATATGGCGTCTTTGAAACCTGGAATTCGGCCCATGACCGAGGGGCCGAGAACAATGCCGCCGATGACTTCGGAGATGACTCGAGGCTGGCGGATCATGGCCAGCGGCCAGTGCAGAAGGTGACATACTATGATGATCAATCCAATCTTTTTGGAGGCGGACAGATGGATTCGTCAGATTCAAACGTGCATGATGATGTTTTCCACTGCACGTGCATACCTGCATGGTGAACAAAATGATGGGATTGTCAGGGTCGTATCTTGACGGGTTCAGGCCATCGATGATGCCACCCTGCCCCTTGGCGCGCAACGTGGAGGCAGGTGAGGCAGGTGCGGCCGATGACGCCGCGCTCGTGGCAGCTGCGACAATGGATGAGACGCTCGACATGACTTTTCATCAATTGATGGCCACCTCACAAGCACAAGTGCGGATGGCGAAATGGACCAAGCTGACGGCGGCTCGAGGGGGTTTAACCTTTTTCTCAGAGGCGTCAACCGGTTGGCAAGCAATGGACAAGTACTTCGAGTGCCCATGACTCCATCGACGCCAACGACGCCAACAACGCCAACGCCAACGCCAAGCCACCGGCCAACACCTGTAAATTAAGCAAAGACGGCCTGAGCAGCAGCGCCAGCAGCGCGCACCCTCGCACTCCACAGGGGACGAGGGGGGCCGAGGGGGGCCTGGAACCCAGTAGATCAAATTGGCAAGCCTCGCTGGGCCAGCGTTCCGGGCCACGAGACGTCGCCAACATCGTCCCATGACGGTGCCACCGCCCGCCACCGCCCGCCACCACCGCAGGCCAAGATACATCACTGCGTGCGTGCCCAATGAGAACCGCCGGTGAGTTTAAGCTTAAGTCGACGCCAAGAACCCGGTTCCTTTTCGTCTTCTTCTTCTCTCAAGCAAGCAAGCCCAAGTCGCCATCAGTCAGCTCTCGTCATCATTGTGACTATCAGGCAAGCATTGATGTACTGGCACTGCGAGGCACACCACGAAACTTATGCGGAGTCGAGAAGACCAGACCTTCACGCAACCTGCTTGGCTTATGCTAGTGACTTCCTCGAGGTGGCCGACCACTTTCGCAAGACCTTTAACGCCGCGCTCGTTTGCCTTGTGAAGCAGATCAGCCTCTGGTGGTCGCATGCTAGAAGTCCAAGAGTATTTTACGACCAAGTTGAAGTCTGCTGCGCCAGGGGCCTCGGCGAGGAAGCATGCCGTTCCACGTTCCACGGCAGCAGCTCTTCCTGCAAGTTAAGTAACCAGCCACATACCTCGTCCTCGGTGGCCGCGTCAGGTAATTGTGTCCACCTCTTATCATTATCGTTATAGCGACTTCTTGACGCTCTGCCAGATTCGTTTGGCTCGCCTATTCCATTTGTGTCCTTGAAAATGTTTCTCGTGGAATCCTTCGACCGCACGGTACGTACAGTGGCGAATCTCCTCGAATACACGAGGTTCGATCTTTCGCCGGGTCTGTTCCGACCGTTGCTGGGAAGCAAATGAATGGGTTATTGGGGTTTCCAAGGATGGCGGGAGGCTTGACGGCGGAGTCGAGTGAGAAATTGACCGGACGAGGGCTACGACGGCAGTCCAGATATCAACGTCTGGTGCCTGCTTGATCACAAGCTGCGATAATGCGCTCTTTTCGAGCAAGGTGAGCCATTCTATAGGCAACTAAAACGGCAGAATGTCATTAGTGGCATGTGAGATGAATACGACAATCAGAGAATGCTGTTTCGTCAGGGAGAAGGTAGTTCCGCTGAGTAAGCCGGCCTGGGCTAAGCCAAGGACACGTGGGGTCGTGGGGTCGTGGGATCCCGGATGGCAGGACTCATGTGGCCAATGAGCAAGGCTCTGTGTTCGCGCAGAGTCGACCCGCTTCTTCCGCCAAAAACTCCCTCTTACATACGCGCGACTTCTCCACGTCCTGGAGTTCATCTCCCGCTGTCCGCTGTCCGCTGTCAACGTTGGCGACTGACACGTCTCGCCCAAACCATCATGGCTGTCGACACCGCATACTATGACGCCCTGGGGGTGCAGCCCACCGCTACCGAGCTCGAGATAAAAAAGGCTTACCGCAAAATGGCCATCCTCCACCATCCTGGTGAGCCCCGCGCCTCATCCACGGCCCCTTTGTTCTTCTGTTGCATGGACCTCCTGCTGTTTTGCCATCTCATCCCGCGCTAACAAAGAAAATACTCGTTCCAGACAAGAATCCCAATGATCCTACGGCCCACGAAAAGTTTCAAGCCATCGGCGAGGCATACCAAGTCCTTTCCGATACCGACCTCCGCAAGGCATATGACAAATTTGGCAAGGACCACGCGAAGCCACAAGAAGGCTTCGCCGACCCAGCCGAATTCTTCACGTCCATCTTTGGAGGCGAGGCATTCGCCGACTGGATCGGCGAGATCAGTCTGATGAAGGATCTGACTGCGACAATGGACATAACCATGGCCGAGGGCGAGGAGGAAGAGGCCGCGGCCGTGGCTGCAGAGGGAGACAAATCCGAAATCGCCGCCACCGCCGAAGCCAAGAAGCAGCGCGAACAAGAGCAATCGGAACCCCACGCCGGTGCCTCGACTGTCCCTGGTACTGGTGACTCTGCCCACCAGCACGGAACACCGTCTGCCCCTCCGCCACCCCCGATCGTCGTTGTTGAACAAGACAAGACTGCAACATGTGCTCCCGCTCATGACTCTGCACCCCAAGCGACGGCACCGGCACCTCCTCCCCGATCAAACGCAACCTCGCCAGCCCCGTCATTCGGCTCCCGCAGCCGGACCCAAATCCCCCTGCGACCAGCCCTCGCCGGCAAGGCCCATGACGATGCCGTGGAGTCGGCGGCCGAAGAGGAACTCCGCCAAAAGGAAAAGAAGAAGGGCGGCTTGAGCAAAGAGCAGCGCGAACAGCTCGCCGCGTACGAGGCCGAGCGGGCGCGCATCCGCAAAGAACGAGTCGACACCCTGGCGCAGAAGCTCCTCGACCGCGTGAGCGTCTGGACCGAGACAGACAAGGGTCCCGACGTCACCAAGGCTTTCCAAGAAAAGATGCGCCTCGAAGTCGAAAACCTCAAAATGGAGTCGTTTGGACTCGACATCCTGCACGCCATCGGCCAGACGTACATGTCCAAAGCATCCGGGTTATTGCGAAGTCAAAAGTACCTCGGAATAGGCGGCTTCTTCAGCCGTCTCAAGGACAAGGGCACCCTCGTCAAAGACACATGGAACACCATCAGCAGCGCCCTCGAAGCGCAACAAACCGTCGAGGACATGGCCAAGATGCAAGCCAAAGGCGGCGACGACTGGACCGACGAGAAGCGCGTCGAGTACGAGCGTCGCGTCACGGGCAAGATCCTCACGGCCGCATGGCGCGGCAGCAAATTCGAGATCCAGAGCGTCTTGCGCGAAGTATGTGATTCCGTGCTCTACGATAAAAAGGTGCCTCTTCAGAAGAGGCTGGAGCGTGCGCAGGCGCTCGTCCTCATTGGTGATATTTTCCTCAAGGTATGTGTCAACCCCCCCCCTTTTTTTTCCCTTTTTTTTTCCTTCCCTGCCTCCTTTTTTACTAGCCCCCTTATCCCATCCTACTCCTTGTGGTCCACTGCTGCCCCGAGAGAAACACAAAAACACAATCTCCAACTAAACCCGAAAATAATAGGCCCAGAGGTCCCCCGAAGAAGAAAGCGATTCCCTCGTCTTCGAGCAGCTCGTCGCCGAAGCAGCCATCAAGAAGGACAAGGACGAAGACAAGAAGCGAAAAGATAAAAAAGAAAAGCACCACCGTCACGCGGAAGACGTGGTGGGTAATGTGCCTAATGTGCCCAAGACATGAGATTGACTCGGTGGACGAAGCAAAGTAGGAATGGGGAACCCCGTATATATCGTGAATCTGCAAGATTTAACAGCACCGAAAGCAACAGAGTGGAAGAGGATATGAAACGGCAAGACATAGTGGTGTACTGGAGAGTAGCAAGATGCTGTTATTAACGTCTTGGAACATCGAGAGGGGGGTCAGCGTATAGATCTTCTTTGTTTTCGGCAATGACATGGGTGGGTCGTGGATGCAAGTAGTTTATACATGTTTCCGGGCTTATAATGCAACTTGATGAGATATGCAGTCATGGTATTCACATTCCAAGGACCTCAGCTGGGCAGTAGTTGATAGGCATGGTTAAAAGTCTCGAATCAACAAGTGGTGGTTCATGAATATGGCTTTACACAGCCGCATGTTGAGTTTGAATAGCAATTCTATTTCCTGTATATAAACCATCTCTCACGAGCCTCTGTGCCCCATTGTATATCGCGTGTCCCTTGCACGAGCCGCATGATTTTGAAACAACAAAAACAAAGGAGAGAAACAGGCATGCAAATCATTCCGTGGTCGGTGTCATTTGCCCGCCCACTGAAATCCATCTGGGTATCTGGTATAGTACATTGGAACTTGATGACAGAAAAGTAGAGAGAATAGTACACGACGCGGCAGAAGGAACCACGGCCTTTTGACAGTAAAAAACTAGTCGACGTCAGGTGGCGCCATGGAGTGCAAACTCGGGGTTTCGCAGCAGCGGTGCACGCAACATGTCTTGTTCTGAAGGTGCTTGCTTTGCAGGTTGCGAGACGGACGGTCAGAGATGGGAATATCGTGATATGCGACATGGTATAGGCATGGGTGGTGGAAATGAATGGATATGCAACGCAAAGCAACAAGACAGGTCTGTACGCTCGATAACGCCGTGCCGATGCCGAAAATGGCTCTGCGCCATGTATGGAAACGGGTGCATGCTGCTGCGACCATGTGCGCGCGCAATGGGCAATTTGATTAATGAAACAGGAGTTGATGAGGAAAATACAGTGACAGTGTAGTCAAAGAGAGTACAGAGTGAGTGGGTGAGTGGCGATGGTTTGTGGTGCGACATGGACCGCGTGTTAGCTTCTCTCAGACGGGAGCTCGATCCCACTGTCTCGATCCTGGCTACTTCTTGGCCAGGGAGGCTCCAGTCCGGGATCGTCGGTTCGTCTTGTTGTGTCTTCTTTGATAAACGAAACAGCATCTTCGTCGTCCTCATCCGGCGGAGCGAGGACCCGTCCGCCTAATTTGATATCCGAGACTCGTACGCGGTATTCGAGCGCCTTGTGACCCTCCTTAATTAACGCTTCTGTAAAGTCGAGGCATCGCTTCAGACTCTGATTCATCTTTTGGCTGTCAATCAGCATTTCCTGGTGTTTGGTGAGATCCAACTGGAGCCGCTTTTCATCTTGCCTCCTCCGAGCCTCGACTTTCGCGCCCGGCAGCAAACCATCTTCTGTGCTCATGCTGTCAATGCTTGACAGATCGGACTCATACAGGGAGTCCACGTCTTCGTCCTCTCGCAGTTCCGTCTCATCCGCCTCTTCAACATTGGACATGTCTGTGGGTGGCTCGGTGAGGGCCAGTGAAGTCACCCGGCTCGAGGCTGCGGACAGCGCCCCCGATCTCGACAGTCGGCGAAATCGTCGAAGGTCAGCCGTTTGTTTCCGGAGCTGCCTCTCAAGAGTGCGGTTGATGGCTTCGAGTGAGGCATTTGTGATCTCCAAATCTTGGACCTTGCGCTCGCGACGCGCATTGGCAACCAGTTCGCTGACAGAATCACGTAGCTGTGTGCATTTAGTCGGACTGTGAGCCCCGGATTGCGTGTCTTCATCTCTCCATTCGTCGTTGTCCCTTGCATCGTCTGCCGCTTGCATGATGGATGCCATGGTCATGGCAGGTTGCGAGAGACCAGGGCTCAATGGGGGAGAATGCAGGGCCATCTCCGATGAGTTGGGTGCCAAGGTGAATCGAGGGAGTGTTGGAGGCTCAATCGTAGCGGCGCTTCCGGTTCTTCTGTGACGACCCATCTCCCTTGGCGCTGCGTCGATGCTCACCTTTCGTTTGGGAACGGTGCATGATGATGAGGATTGCTGCTGTGATGTTGGAGGAGATGAAATCAAGCATGGTCGTTTTGGTGACGTGGGCGAGGCGGCATTGCTTCTGAGAGTCTGTGCCATTGGTGTCGACGTTGTTTTGACTGGTGATGCCGGTCTCTGTAACGAAGCAGTTGGCCCAAGGTTGGGGTTGCTCGTGATCGGCCGAGAAGAGGCCAGTCTAGAGTTTGATGATGACACAGATGCGGAAGCGGATGCCACGAAATTTGGTCTCGAGGACATTTCAGGGGCACCATTTGCGAAGAAGAATTTGGATGATACAGGATCCAAGTTTGGGTCCGTCGTGGTCATGGACGTAGAGTTGGAAGGCGGGCTCACGTTGCGCCCGCCGTCTATTGTAGTCCCATTTGCATAGAAGAAGGTGTTTGTCGCCTTTTGAGGTACGGACGCCGGCCGTGGCAACGGTGCAGGCTGGGCCGACTTGGCGTCGCTCGCATAAAAGAACTTGCTCGAATCATTGGAATCAGCAGTCAAGTCGGTTTGGGAAAGTGTGTGTCTGGGAACATCGTTGGCAAGCGGCGATGTGCCCAAGCCCGTGCGGCTGGTATTGCTGTTGTTGTTGTGGCTTTCCCACTGCTCACTTGTTTTCTCGAGGTTGGGGGTGCCGCTCGGGGTGGAAGTAGCACTATCGACGCGGAACTGTCGTGGACCAGAGCGAGGAGTGATGTTGGCCGGGAAAACGCCCCCTGGAGTAGAAGTGTCGTCTCGCGGGATGGCGGTGCTGGCGGTGCTGGCGGTGCTGGCGAGAACCGGCGTCGAAGAATGAGGCCGTCTGGTCAGAGGGGTGGTCACAGGGGTTGCCTTGGCCGCGATCTTGGGAGTCAGAGGGGCTCGGTTGATGGATCTGGCCGCAGCAGCAGCAGCAGCAGCAGCAGCAGAAGCAGAAGCACTCAGCTGTGGCTGTCGTGGCCTGTCGCCGACGGGCATTTTCGAGACGCTCGCAGACAAGGGGCGCGTCTTGAATGCTACGGGAGTAACATGTTGTTGTTTGTAGTGTTGAGAATGCATCGGCGTGCGGGAGGCACTGGTGGTGCCGGGTGTTGACACTGCAGAGGTGGAGATGGTGCGGCTGCTGCGACTTCTGCTGCCGTTGCCGGCGGGGGTGCAGCAGCACTGATGTAGCGCGCCGGCACCAGAGGTTGTTGTTGCATCTGGGCCGACGTCCTCCACAGCCGCCTGCCAACACCGCCAACACCGCCCACACTGCCGCGAACAGGTGGTGCGGGCTGTGCACGTGAGGGGGCAACCGACGCCCGAGAGGATGACACCGAAGATGCTGTCTTGGGGCTCGGGCTCGGACGGGTGCTCCTGGTGCTGTGCGTATGCCAGCTGGGTGAAAGGTCGAAAGGCCGCATTGTCTCGACGGCAAAGTGCAGTGCAGCCAAGTTCAAAAGGGCCAAGTCGGTGAATCATGAATCATGAATCATGAATCACAACAATCCACGCACGACCCGACGCCGCCAAACGACGCTGCGGGACACGCTGTCGACATGCATGCACTTCGGCAGCGTCAGCTGAGTCAAGTGCAGTTAATAGTTGACAGCCTCCAAAGCGGCAAGACTTTTGACAAGTGCGTTCAGATGACATCCGGCCCCTCCCCTGTGGTGTTCGGTGTGTTCGGTTCGGTTCCGCCTTGTTTTGCTTTTTTGTTTACTTTCGCTTTCGCTTCCGCGTCGCCACGAAACCCACCCATCAGGGTGACCCACCCACCAGCTGGGGACCCTGAAAAGATGAATCCGATTGCCCACGCCGCCCAGACCAGCTCGTTGACTTTTTGCCCATGCAATTTTTGCTTTGCTCTCTGCCACCATCCCGCTGTGCATGACACTACATGACGCCAACTTAAGCAAGCCCACTTCCTAATTACCTGCATCATGACGGCGTGTCAGCATCTGCCATAAAACTCTCCATGCTCGCGCAAACCATCGCCTCTCCTCGCGAGCGCTTCCACGCGCTCACCCCATCGCGACCATGGGCCTCCTGGGCATCTCCCTCCTCGTCGCTTCCGTCGTCTGCATTGTAATCCGACCACCCGGCTGGCTGGCGCAGAGACTGTTCCAATGGCGAGGTACTCTCGGAGGGGCCCTCACCGACGTCTCCCAACAGGAGAAGAAGATACGACATGACGACGACGACGACGACACCACGCCGAGAATACAAGAAAGCAGACATCTTGAAACGAGCACGGATACGTCCTCCATCGAACCGTCGAAACTCTCCACCTCGTCCGCGGCGGCCGTGTCACTGCCGCCTCTCCCGCCTACCGTCCCCGTCCAAGAACCAGATAGTCCAACAACGCCAAAAGCCTCCTCAGCAACGACATGGCCCCAGACAGCGCCAAGCTTCACATCATCAGATGCATCGCCCACGACCACGTCCGCCCCGCCCGTGCCCTCCTCGTCGATGCTGCCACCGCCCATTCCAGCCGGACGCCTTCCTTCGGCAGGCCGGCTCCCTACCCTTCCTCAGTTCCCGGCTCCGAATTCCGCGCAACGCGCTCGCGGGCCCGTTCCTGATCGCGCCCCCCCGGGTCTCTCTGTCGGGGGCCTCGCTCCTCCTCCCACGCATTCGTCCAGACCAAAAAAGCCGAGTCGCAAGGTGGTTTTGGATCCGGGCCATTCGCCGCTGGACTGGGCGCGCATCTCCGGTCCCAACGCCGACCTCCGTGGTGTAGACCCGTCCACTCCGTACTTGCGTGTGACGCCCTCCATGCTCAAGAGGCAGACGGGGCGGAAGGGCAAGGATGCTTGGATGGCGCTCAACGGGAAAGTGTACAACGTTACGCCGTACGCCGAGTTCCACCCCGGTGGCATCCCCGAACTCATGCGAGGAGCTGCCAGGAACGGCACCAAGTTATTCGGTGAAATCCATCCTTGGGTCAACTACGAGACCATGCTGTCGGCATGTCTAGTCGGGCTGTTGGTGGAAGAGCCTAATGAAGCTTCACAAGAGAGCGAGATGGATCAGATGGACTAGACACCGGGTTGCGCCCTCCCCCCTTTAAATATACACTTGATGAGATACCCCCCATGATAGATGTAGAGGAGCTAGACCACCTTTCTTTTATTTTATTTTTAATGTTTTGCGCCACTGAACGCACGATAGGCCCGTTTTCCATTTCAGCGTCGCTTGCCGAATCTGAATTTAAGCTCATCCTCACTCTCGTCGCTGTCCGGAAGCTCGAGGGCTTGCAGGTTCGCTCTCGGCCTTTTGGCTCTCTGATCAGAGGTCGCGTCGGACGGCGCAGGTCTCTTCTCCTGGGTTCTCCTGCTCTGCCTCGAACATGACGTTGTCGACTGCATCTGTGACGGAGTAGCCGCGATCTTTGTGCTGCTCGTTCCAGTAGGACCAACTCTTCGTCCAGTTTGCACACTATCGGGTACCATGTCTGGTTCTTCTCTGTCCTCTCCACCCGCATCCTCCTCCTCCGAGTCAACAAAGTGGGCGGTTCCCTTTCGGGACCACCCCTCGACCGTGGAAGAGGCCGAGATTTGCGTGTTTTGGCCAGAGTGAAGACTGTTGAGGGGCTTTTCCCGCTCGGAACCCTCATCCTCAAGCCAATAGTTGTCGCCGATGCCATATTCTTTCGTCTTGACCTCTTGGAGCGCAACGATAGTCCTGACGGGTTGTCTGCCAGTTGCTTCGCCTCGTCTGCGAAACTTCTTGAAGTTCTTCAGACCATTCCATTTCGGATCCCACCTGCCGTCGGTGACGTCGCGGCCTCTGCTTCGCGCTTCGCCATCAGGTAGGCGGACCTCCAGCTCCTCTACAATGTTGAGCCGCCGGATTTCTGCCAGGTCAATGTCGTCCGGAAGATTGGCCAGATCTTCTCGCTCGGCACGTGCTCGAGCTTCCGCCTCTTCGCGGTTGCGCGCTGCCATGGCCAGAACATCAATCTTCTCCTTCTTGGGCTTGGTTGCTGCTTTCTTGGCCTGTGGTTCGGGTTCCGGCGAAGGAGACGCGAATCGATCACCTCTTTCCAAGCGTTGTCGTTTGAACATGGCGGCCGCGGGTGCCATGCCATCCATGAGATCATCTTCTTCGACAGCTGCACGTCTTTTTCTGGATGAAGCATCCCGTGCATCGGGTTCGGGTTGTGATGCAGCCACGTCCTGCTCTTGTGACACGAACAAACCACCCTCATCTTCTTGCAAACGGTTCGGCGCCGAATCTTGTGCTGTGGGTGTCGGCAGTGGTTCGTCCATGTCGATGTCGGCGTCATCATCAAAGCCGGCAAAGCGTCGCTTGACTGGCCGCCTGGCCCTTCTCAGATTTGCCTGTGGCAATCTCCCCGTCGACTGGTCAGATTGCTCACGAGGAACATCTTCAGTGGGTGAGACTTCACTCCCAGCCGCTGCCTGGCTGCCCGCAGTCGTTTCCACTTCCAACGGCCGTCGCAACATGCTGGCATCTTTGATCAAGATGGCCTCCAAGAACTCATTCTGTTCTATGGGCCTATGGTCTAATCGCAAGGATACCTCGGTGATGAACTCCGCATACCAGTTAATATGGTCCCCTTTGGCTGGCAAATATCTGACGAGAACAACACCTCTCCCCTCGCTTCCGTCCTCAAACGACCCCAGGCCCTTTTCTCCCGCGACTTCTTTCACATAGCGCACAAAGTCAATGATTTGCGTCTCTCCAGGGGTGATGGCTTTCATGATGGCCTTTCCACCGCCGTTGTTTATCGGTGCCATCAGATTGCTGTACTGGGTATTGTCGTAGAATATGAATGTGTAGCCATCAAACACATCCTTCCTACCCGTATCGGGGGCGTAAACAGAATCCGGGTGCTGAACGGGCTCGCCGCCTCGAGGTGGCAGATGGTTGAGAGCATCCGGCCAGTTCCGATCAAAGTCTTGCTCCAGTGCACTAGGTTGGGATTCCGCGCCAACTTCTGCGGCTTGAGATATAGCATCCAAGAAAGTGTCCGTGACGACGAATTTGCCATTGATCAAAGCCTGTAGCCCTTTCGCCGTGTTTCGTTTCCTGGACACGACGTGTGTCGTATGCTGTATTTCGTAATCGGCCAAGAGCTTGATGTCATTTTGCTCAAACCGGTGTCGCAGGTTCGCCAGGGGGTCAGTTTGGAGTTCCTTATTGGTAAAGGAAAATGTGAAGACGACCGGAAACCAGGTTATTCTACCACCTCGTAAGCGCTGGCCTCCTTCTCTGGGGAAGGAAAAAAAAAAAAGAAAAGACCAAGCTTGAGTGACTCACCTGAACTTGCTTGGGCACTTGCCCATGGCAACTTCCAGTTCTTCGCCATTGGAGACATATTTGCTACCCCTAATTTTCTTCCCGTTGACGACTGTACCTATCTTGGTAGCCAGATCCTCCACAGTCAGCCTCGATCGATCAGCGAGGTGATGCGCATGTCCGTCTCGAACGTTGTCGACGGTTATGGTCAGATGCTTTCTGGATATGGTGGAGTGAGATATCGCCAGCTGTCCGGCTAACAGGCTCATCAGGTTAATCGTCGGCCAGAAATAATAGGAGCAGTATAGTTCAACTCACGCTCCGATGCTGTTCTTCCAAACAAATACGTCTTGCCAGGGCGAAGCCACATGCGCCGGCCTAGAAGGTCCTCATCAGCTAGTGCCGAGGCAGTGAGTGAATCACGGTTTTCTCTCTCTGGCACTTACCATCGAAGGCGTCCTCACTTTCCAAGAGCCACATTTCAGAGGCTCAAATCCTCGGCGGGTGCATTGTAAAAGGGGGGCTGCCGTGTGAAGTTTGCCGACCTCGAATCCAGCTAAAGGACGGGAAGTATGGAGGTCCAAAGTCGCATCTTTGATGTGTCAAGTCTGGTGGGGCGCGGACCGCGTTTGCAGCAAAACGCCTGTTCACGTGCGCGACCAAGAAGTCCAAGACGTGGGTTTCTCAGTTCGTTGCCTTGCACTCGGGCCCTTTACAATGCAATAATTAACGTCTTCATTTCATCATTAATTTTTTATTTTGATTTCTTCTTCTCCGGTCTTTTCACTACTTTAAATAGCTTGCACGCCCCCACCGAGCTCAAGTCCTCGCAAACGATGAAATTTTATCTAGAGAGAGTCCACTTCCAAATGCTATGCGGAAAGAAATTCAACCGCAAAAACAAAAATTATACATCCCCCTTGCTTTCGAATGTCGCGAGTTCTAAATTTTACTTTTCCATCCGAACAGAGACTCATCACACCCTCTCGAGCCGGCAGCAATCGGCCATGAATCTCTTCCTTCCAGCTTCCCTACCAACGCGAGTCAAGTCCTCGTCATTTTCAACCTTGACGCGGTCAATATTGTCGGGAGACTCGTTGAGTGTCCGAGCAATCTCATCCACTTCACCAATCTTCCAGCCCCGGAGAGCAATCAAACAAATTGCCGCCACGATATACATTAGGCCCGTGAACAGCTGGGTGCCCAAGTAGCTCCCGGTGCCCTGGGCAATTTGCAGCGCGATGGGCTCACTGAACAAACAAGGCATCGCGATGATGGTACATGTGAGGCACAACCCCGACGGTACATTTCTGAGGCCCACGACTTCCGCCGTCACTGGTCCGATGGTGGTCCAGAATGTGCCCGCGACGCTTCCGCAAATAATGGCAAAGAAGATGAGGACACCGTACACCTTTGCGTTGGTCCAGATGACCAAGGCAAACAGACCAGCGAGGAACGTCATGAATCCAGACATGTTGATGCGGCCGGTCCGATCACTAAAGTAGCCGACAAGGGGACGGCCCAATGCCTGCCCGAGATTGAAAAAAGCACTGATGAGGGCAGCCTCTGAGGATCCGAGGCCAATCTCATTGGCATAGTTTGCCAGACTGAAGATGAGCACCACATAGCCGATCACGCTGAACCAGCCGAAGCCAAGCAGCAGCTGAAACTCGCGTCGTTTCAGCAGTGTCGTGTCAAAGGCCAGTTGACTACATCCGATGATCTTGTTGCGGTCCTTGATGAGGATGATGCAAGCCGTGTTGACGACAAAGGCGAGGATCCCAAGGATTCGAAAGGCCCATCCCAGGCCGAGGCTTCGAATCATGGCCCCGGAAGCAAATGAGTACAGCAGACCTCCAATACCAGAGCCACACGCAGAAAACCCATTCGCCAAAGAGCGCTTCGTACTGAACCACTGCGGGACGATACCGACGGATGGAGTAAACAGAAAGCCCATGCCAAAGCCGAAAAGAAGACCCTGCGTCAGGAAAAGATGCCAAATCTTGTGGGCAAAACTAGCACAGATCAAGCTGGCCGATTCCATCATGACACCAGCAAACATGGTGGGCTTCGTTCCCAGTTCTCTGACGCAAATTGTGGCGATGGGCGAAACGAGCAGAGCACAGCTAAAGCTCAGGGAGCCTACGAATGCATATTCGAGAGGCGTCGCTCCCGGGAAAGTTTCATTCGTGAGATAGTGAGCGAGGAAGACGCCGTAACTCGAGTTGAGCCCCCATGTGTGTGCATTCACCAGCGAGACACAAGCCGTGCAAACCCAACCGTATCCGCCGTTTGGTGGTGGCGGCGGCGCATAGTCCACCGGGGCCGCAGATTGAGCTTCGATCGACGACGGAGAATCCTGCTTTTCAGAAATTGCATCTCCTCCATCTCCTCGTGAACTGGTTTGATTAGCCGGGCTCTCGGCCGTGGGATCGTCTGGACTCGGAGCAGCCCGCCCTGCCGTAGGCGGCTGTGTCGTGGATGGCATTGTTTTGGTGGATTTTGTTTTTTAAGGGGAGAGGGGGGGAACGACGCCAATGTATCGTGTCCAAGATATCAATTGGTCCTTTCCTCCCACGACAACATCAGCAGCTCGTCCTCGCAAACGGAGCCACTTGGTAAGCAAAGAATAAAATCCGATTGAGAGTCAATAACTTCGGGTCCCGTGTAGAAAGCAGACGAGAATGAATCAAGAGAAGGGAAATGAACGGGTCACGAGGCACCGCAACTCGTGACCATTTTGACTAGGCGGCTCCTTTAATTCCGCTTCCCTCTTTAGCTTGGACGTCGCCTTTCGAATCACAATTTCCAAATGCCCGTCCTTGGCCATGGCCCATGGCAACCAACAGTCGTTCACCCCCGGGTTTGCTCCGGGAATAACATTGCCGTCCTTAGCGTGTGATCCCCCCCCCCTCCCCTGCACGATGAGCCAGTAGCCCAAGTGGGCTCAACAGTGGGGAGGTCAAATATATAAATGCAGCCACTTGCGACGTTCGAGTCATGCTGCATGTCGAAAAACAATCGCGTGGTTTGATGCACAGCTTGACGAAACCCACAAATGCACAAGAAGCCTGTTTGCAAATTGATCCAACATAAGCCTGACATGATCTCTCAGATCGTGATTATGTCAGTGAATTAGACTCGTCTACACATGGCGTGAGGACTGCAAGGCAGGCGGCAGAGTGCAAATGTTTCGCGAGAGCTATTGTTCAAAGGCGCATGTAGTCATTAAATAAATGCTCATGATTCCTATGTCAACGACTTCCACACAGCTACACACAAACAAGGTTGCGCAAAAAGTGCTCATAAATCTCAACGTTTACCGAGTATCCCAAGTCATCAAGGTGACGGATCGCATTCCCAATTGGTATCGCATTTCCTTCTCATTCTTTATTCGAGCGTGGCGTCGGTCCAAGCTTACACCTGAGCGCGGGCGCTCTTTTTGCGATCCTCACGACCCTTGTCAGACCATGGGAAGTGGAAGACGGGGACCTGGAAGAAGGAGTTGCTAAGACAGAATAGTTAGCCTGCTGATGATGCGTTTGCAAAGGGTCAAGAGTCCAAAGGGCGTATACGAACCTGCTGTCCTGGAGACCAGCCAAAGCGCAGTACCAGGCCAAAAACGCGGCCATGAATCCAAACACACCACCAGTCTTCTGGAGAGCGATCGCAGTAGTCTTGTTGCCCATGTCGTTGGCATATTGCTCACATGCGAGGAACAGAAACGCGAGATCAAGGGTGAAGAACAGGGAGAAGAACATGACGGTCGATCGCAACGTGCAAATGAGCAACAGCGTAGTGAAGATGAACCAGCCGGTGAGGAAGAAGCCTAGCGGACTCGATACGTTGCCCTCGTAGGGACCATTGGTGGCAGTAATGCCCCAATTGGGAGTCAGGAGAATGGCATAGGAGATCCAGAAACCACCATATGAGGATAGAGCCGTGGCGCCAAAAGTGTTGCCGCATGCGATTTCCCTTTTGTGATGAGAAACGAGTCAGTCACCGCGTAGTGTAGAAGTTTCTTCACGTACCCCGAGGAGGCTCGGGAAATATATCGGGGATCACGGTTTCACTCACCACATGCCAGCAAGGAGCTGAACCAGACCACCATAGCCAAACGCCAGGGGAACGACGATATTAGGCTCCTTGACACCACGAGTGTGCGTGTTCACGGCAGACAGCACGAAAGTAGTGAGGGCGAAGGCGCAGAGGCCAAGAGGAGCAGGGTTGGCAAGCTTTCGATGCTCATATGGTTTCCAGAGACCAGGGTTCAGCGAACCACCCGAGGCCTGCGCGTAGCCGGTCGTGATGTTGGCGTTGTCACCATGGTAGTGCCACCGGCGTTGGTCGCCGTTGGTCGCATGGACACCATTGGATTCCTTATCCAAGGCGGTGGTGGCCAGGGGTGGCTGTACGGCGTTGTTGGCGTTGTCACTTGCCATTGTGGTTTGTAAGTGAGACGGTTGAGCTGATACAAGCTCAGATTCGAGATGTGTATGTTGAGTGGGATCTAAGTGGGATCTCAACGCGAGAACACGACTTCTTGTTCCTTTCTCGAGTTCCGGTGTCACGATGATAGTAGTACAAAGAAGAGAACAAAATCGAGAAAATCTTAATATGAGAGATGGTGGGACCATTCTCGTTATAAGCTTTCCCAGTTGAACGGGGAAAACGGTGGTGCGCTAACGTCTGAGACGCACATACGGATCCGTACACATGTACATGTTTGTTGGGGGGTCTACCACCACCCGTTAGCAAAGAAGCACACAGTCCATATGGGTCCCGAGGGTGTGAAGATGGGAGAAAAAGAAACGTGGAATTGGGGAGGGGGGGTGACAGTTGCATGATGGTTGATGTCTGGGGTCTGGACATGTTGAAGCTTGCATCATGCTTCGAGCGAGTGCGGGGCTGGTGCGAAGCGATATTGACCAGGATGGAAGCAGCTACCCACAGAGCTCTTATGAACCTAGGTACATGACAGACAAGCTCTCATTCTCTCCCCCTCTCGCTCTGGGGACCCCAACCGATCACATAATACTCGAGACGCGACAAGAGATCAGTCCGGTGCGGAGGTTCTTCTTCATCTTTCTAGTCTCGTCTTGAATTTTTTTCCGGGGGGCATTAGGCTTGGTACTACCTACGGGCGGAGTACGGATTACACTCCGCACACCAGCACCGCCGGCAGGGAAGCTGTGCGTGCAGATTTATGCTAACCCTAAGCGGGCCAGCGGATTCGACCTCGACAGATGACTGGGATGTCGAGGTTGCAGCGGGTGGGCGCATCCATGACCACCGTCGGCCATTTCGGTGGCTAGTCCGTATTCGGCGATGCGATGCTGCCGTCAGCGGAGGGGGGGCATCCATCCCGACATGGCCAAGTTGACTTGCTCCATGGTTCCAACGTCCGTGGCATGCTGCCGGATTGAGAGTCAGTGGCCGGCAAATGCCACGGTGCACTATAGTAAGTGTATGTACAGTGGGTGTAGTTGGGGTGAGGCCAATTTGTCGTCTGTTCGCGCAGTTGTTTTCGGTATACGGAGTACCAGAACTCGAGCTCGAGCTCAAGAGCGAGTTGGGGAATATGGCATGATGGCAACCAAATTCAAAATTTTCACAATGTTGATAATAGTTCGCCTTGTCTGGTGACCTCCCATCTGACACAATGTCTTTCCGTCCCCTGGAACCAAATGCCGAGAAATACCACGCACACAAAATCGGCTGATTGTGTCATCTGCTCATTATCATTGGGAATCCTCATTTTCCGCCCAAATACATACATACGTCCGTACGTGGGTGCATCGCAGCCTGCCAATGCGACCACTCTCAACAACCAAGTCGATTCCATCGCCGATTCCAACATTTGGGGTTTAGCCATCCCAGACGGAGGGGGAATCAGAGCGAGCGGCGCAGCGCTACTTGTACCGTGGCCGTGGGACTAGACGGCATCACAGCGTCATCTACAGTGGGTTGTGCTACCCTCATCTGGCTTTTTGACCCCCCCAAACCTGGGGGAAGGTGGGGAAGGGATCGAGCAAGTGCAGGTCTCATCTGTGTGCGAATCCCGACTCGCGCTATGTAATGACAACCTGAGCAGCCGAGGTAGGACGATCTGGCGGGCGTCGTCCAAGATGACTACATGTACAAATCCGTACGGACTACATACATGGACGAGCAGGTATGACGTGGGGCAAGAGATGCGGCGGCCGTGGAGAGCAACCCTCGATGTCTGGTCACTCACTCAGCCTTCACTTGCTGAGTGCAGGTATTATTAATATTACAAACGCTTCGAGCAGACCCCAATCTTGGGGTCCAGAGAGCAGCGAGGTGAGACGTGTGACCCAAGGTTCATGTTGACGTTCAGGCACAGCCGAGACTTCGCTTGTCGCATTAATATTCTGTCTCTCTCGATCCCTCGCTTTCATTTGTTTCTCTTGTGGAGACATGTTACGCCCACGCTGTCTTTCCCTTCATGCGAGCTTCTGGGGCAAGGAGTCCGTTCCTGAATCCTTTCAGTGGAGACGGATCCGAATGCCGCCATGAACTTATCGTACGACCCCAACGAACATACATACGGTGCCAATCGGACAACCAGCTCAACCACAAGGCGGAGCGAGCTTGCATTTTTCTATTGGGCCAAATAGCCGAGGGGTCCATAAATACATGTACCCATTGAATACCGAGCCCGGGTTATGCAAGACATGTCCAAATCACCCGTCTCGATTGGAGTACGCAGAAACCATCACATTCCTTCCCCAAAGCTGCTCAACAAGTAGGCCAAAAAAAAAAAAGGCGACAACAGACATCACAAGCTGGCAGTCTCAAAGGAGAAGAGAAAACAATGTCCGACAGAACCGTCTCAATTGATGATCTCTTTAGAGGTCATACATTGCCAAAGTGCACGACCGGCGATGGCAGATGCACTCCTGACCTGACTGGCCATCCATTGGAGGGTGAGTACAGCATTTTAAATAGAGCTTAGCAGTCAACACTATTACACTATTTATCATTCTTTACGGAGGACTACCCGCTCTATAGCATTACAAATGTGAAACTGGGACCAAGTGCTTACCGCCGACACCTGGTTTTCCGTTGATCTGCTCTTCCGGCCGGTCCTCTTTTAACAATAATAATAATAATAATAATAATAATAATAATAATAATAATAATAAAAGCTTACATGTAGACGCCAGTGGCGTCAATTTTTATCTTTTTCGTTGCGCGGCGGGGAACTCACACGTGACTAAGAAAAGTGCAACGCAACGCAAGCCCTCCTATTTTGCAGACGGGGCATCGTGCAAATGAAACACGCTCCTCTTCCTCTTCATAGCTCCCGCATGTACGGATTACTCCGTACATGGTGCGTTGTCGACCGGGCAAGATCCCCTGCAGTGTTTCACGGCCTGCGTTCGGGCAAACTGTCCGACGACCCAACGCAGTAGAATAATTACCGGTGCCTCTTTTCCCGTCCCGCGTCCCTTGTCCCGGGTGAATGGGGCGAATGGGTGAATAACTGGCCACGAGTTCGTGCGTTCATTAATCATTTAATCACTTACATATCACATACGAGCCGAATGGATGCCCCCGCTGTGGATGTCGTAGCCCTGCACTGCAAACCACGGGTTGTTCCTTCTTGACCGCCCCGAGGGTTCCAGATTTCTCCATCAATCCATCAATCCCTTCCTCCCTTTTCCTTTTCTTTTCCCTTTGCCCCCCCTCAACCCCCCTCAACCCGTACATGTCCGTAATAATACATCCCGGCTGCAAATTCAAAGACGAACCGCTTGTCGCTGCCGGAATATCCTTGCTCAATTTTCCCCTTCTCATGCCGACTCCAGCATGGTGCGACACGCAAGAGACGGGGGCACAGCTTGAACGAGGTACTTCGTCTTGTGGCAGGCTTGCTAGATAACATGATGGATTCGTGACCGGTGCATCGGCCACACTATCCTCAACGTCCTGCCGTGTGCGCTTGTGTTTGTACTACCCCTCATCAGCTGGACTCGCTTTGTCATCATTGTCTCGATGCGAAATTCGGCAATTCCATTTCTCATTTATTATCATAAGTATTTACAGCTTGCTTCTGCGTGGAAATACAGTCAGCAGCCTGCCTGTTCTGCTCAAGCCTGCTCCTCCTATATCATGTATTTGTTGTTCGCATTCTATTATCGAAAACTTCGGATAAAATGATGTGCCGTACGATGAATCAGCAAGTCTCAAAGTCATCTCTCAACACCAATTGTGGTCAAGCTGTCATGTCATCCCGCCTACCACGGATGTACTCGCCTCCGCCAAAAGTTGTGCTACGGGTCCGTAATAAGTCACCTGGGCTGTTTCTCTACCCCCAACACCATTTGTGCAGCATGATGTGTGCAGCCTGGCATCGGAGATCGACGACAGTGCTGCCTCGCTGGGTTGAGCGCTTCGTGTCGAGGCCATTGTAGATGTCAGGCTCGGGAATTGGTATGATGAGCGTGCTCCAACAGTCGATGGAGCAAGACCACCACTATCTTTCGGAAGAGTCCCTTCGTCTGTACGTCTGAAGACAGAGATAACCCAAGAACCACCACAGACTTCGTCGCCTGCGTCATGGCAAGACACGTTACAGGAACTCTCTGGTAGCCGTACCGCATCGTCGCGAATGGACGAGCCACACCAGCACTCGCGCCCATACTCGGTTCCCGCAAACGAGTAGCCACCAGCCTGACAATGATTGATGCACCTGGAGCGAGACATCGGCCCACGCAGGTAGTCCAGCGGCTTTGAGCCAACAAGTGCGCGTGAGATGTCGTCTTGAAAGCAGCCCAAGTATGTCCAGCCAGGAATTCCGGCATGCGCTTTACCATCGGGCCGAGGTAGAGATGTGGACATGGTGATTTCAGGGCCAGGCTTCAAGGTCCCCGTCCGACTTGGACAGCTTGTAGAAGTATCCAAAGTATGCGCAGTACCTTGCAAGCTGGTCGAGGAGCAAAAATAGCCGCTTGTGCAATGATAACATGGCCAACCAAGACCGCAAGGAACAACCTGCGGTGGTGTTTCTTGTGGAGGGCAGAACCAGCCATTCAGACAATCCTCACAGGGATAACCCCTTTTCGGGCATGGTCCTACTTCCAGTGGCGTGTTCAATGTTTGAGTGACGGTCGACGTACTGCGGGCCATACTGTCAACAGACGTGACCGACGAGCTTGAAGTTGGAACTTCCGTCACCTCGCAAGTGGCTATGACAAGTCTCGACGAAGGCCTTTGTGCATAGGAAGTAGTGGCATCGGAGACAGGCTGCACCGGTTGGGGTGAATGTCAGCACGGTGGCCGACGAGGCTGATTTCGCGTCTATTGATGCACACGGAAGGACCACTTCCCATGGAAATTCGATACCAGCTAGTTTGAGTGCACACATAGTCTGATTCAACTTGGTTGAGGTGGCGTAAACAATGTCGACAACTTGTGATAAGACATCCTGCATGAGAGGCGTTTGGGCGAAAACCGAAGCGGCTACAATTTGATTGATGATCAATGAGCCCCTCGTGACTATAGTTTCGTATGTCCCCGTCGAATTTTGTGCCTCGGTATTCGAGGTAGGAAGCTTGACCTGTTTCCCAAGAATTGCCGCAACTGCAGGAAGAATTAGAGGGATTATGGACTCAATTGAGACTGAACCTTGGCCAGCCACTGTAGAAACAACCGAACAGATGGTTGCTGCATTCACAGGGAGTGCAGCGAGTGTAGCATCAGTGAGCCTTGCGGCGAGACTGACGCTCGTCACGGCGACGTTGGCAATCAAAGTCGACATTTGGTCGAGCAAAAACAAGGCCAATTCTGCTTCTTGGTCGTAGGAGTCCACATCGCGCTTCTTAGGGGCGACAATCTCTGAAAGGGTATAAGGGGCATGTTCTTGCAGAGTCTCTGCCCATACTGATGCAGTGAGGGACTTGTCTTGAATGTGGTGGGCTCTGGCGTTTGTTGAGCTGCTGGGAGCCAGTATGAGGGTTTGTCCTGTTGCAGTTGGCATGGCGTCCGCCATCGTCAACACCATTCGTCTTCCAAAATCTGAAGCAGGCAAAGTATTGTGCAATCCAAGTACTGGTGTGAGAGCTTTGACTAAAGCAGAGAGTAAGTCGGTAGCTGCCATTGTTGTATATGACATCTTCGTGTTCGTTGTGTCGTGGGCTGTTTCCTGCATGATGGTACCGGATTTAGAAGTCGGTGAACTTGATGCAGAAGTGACAACGTCCGTGGAAGCTGCCTCTGAGATGTAACTATTCGAGGTCGACGTAGAGCTTCGAGAATTCTGGGCTGCAGCAGAATGTCCACCTTGTTCAAGTCTCAACGCCTTTATGATTTTAGTCCAATATCATTACCATGGACGCATGAATACCTCAAATACCTGCACAAAATTACCACCAAGAACCCCTCCAAGCTGAAATTGACGAGATTCTAATGTCTTCTCTTTCATGTCATGAGATTTGACAGCCAGCTGGATGGTAACGACGGTGAAGACAAGAGTGATGAGAAGACTCCCTAGAATCGAGAGGCAACTATTTCGTAGCATGCAGTACCGCCGGGTCCAGAATGAGGAGGAGCTTGCCGTCCATGCCGACATCATGGTCATAATTGTGGAAACGATGTGTTGAGCTGGATCTTGTACAATGTTCGAAGTAACATACACTCCAAGACAATGGTTCCAAAAAGGGCGCCCAAAAAAGCAACACCAAAATTGTTAATCGAGTGCGAGCGAATGCGAAAGTTGAGGAGAAGAGGAGGAGAGGAGGAGAAAAGACACAATTTGCCCTGGCCTGGCGCAAATGTCGACATCTTCTCAAACGGCAGGAAGGGTACGCGACTTCCCGGCTGAGCCTCGATTACCAAGTGGCTGCCGCCGTCATGATTACTGCACGCGCCTTCTTCTCAAGGAAGGCTGGCCAAAAATTGCAATGGTATGCTTCTTCTTTCCAGTTCTCTCCACAAAGGTACGAGTGCAGACCTCATCTGAAGTACATAGACCTCTTCTTGGATTGCGGTGTAACGGATAGCCAAAACCTCTATTGTTCAGCTATAGACGGTACAAAGGTTCTATACGACAAGTTGCCTACCCAATGACAAGAGTTGATGGTGTCGTCAGAGTTTATGTGATTTTTTCCTAAGCTTGCGTACTCTCTTCCTTGCCCCAGCGTGATGTTTCATCGCCTTCCTTCCATTCACGCTCGATATATCCAAGTTCCTTCTTCACCCGCTCGAGAAGCTCCTTGTCTCCCGTGTTCTTGCCAGCATTATCACTATATTTCGTTAGCAGCTGCAAGTGAAATCTGCGACGCGCAATCACTGACCTAATCTTGATGGCTGGTCGGCCTGCAGCCGAGCTGAGTTTAATGACGATATTCATGGGGACGGACTTGGTGCCTGTTTCCAAGTGGACAAAGTCATTTGTTAAGAATGTTCCAACACCAAATGTGGGTTGGAATCCGAGTTCTTCGGAAATTTTCTTGTACTCTAGACAGCGCTCAATGTTCAAGGAGTCTGAGAACACAATCGTTTTCTTTTCCTTGGTTCCTTGTTCGTCGTAGTAATTTCGCATCATTCTGGTATACTCCGCAGGATCTCCTGAATCTTGCCGAACACCTGTGAATAGCTCAGCGTACGTCTTCGTTGTTCCATCTGGCTTCTTGAAGGCCTCAGCACAGAGTCCGCCTTCGACAGTCTGAACTGGGAGACTGAATGATTTGAGAAATTCACGAGTGCCAAATGTGTCAGTAAGCGCGACTGCCAAATTTGAGCCAAAGCAGCCGACCCAATGACGAAGGGCCTGCTCAGTGGCCTTCTTGTAGTCATTGGAAATGGCAGCTATTCCCATAAACCACTCGTGAGCGACCGTGCCTACTGGAGCGATGCCAAATCGCATGGCCAAGTGCACGTTCGATGTCCCTGACAACTTTCCGCGATATCCTTTCTTCTCGGCGGCTTTGGAGGCCTTGACTAAGCCGCGGAAAACCAGAGCCTGCGTATGGTAGTCTCGTCTTCTCCGTGTGCCGAATTCGGACGTGATGCAGCCCGCCTCTAGAAGTCGCATTCCCTTGTCGAAAGCGAGCTCTTCCTGTCCGTCGTAGTTCCAATCTGTGTCCATGAAGCGGAAGTATGCTTCAGAGGTAAGGGCAAGAATTGGAATCTCGTACAAGATTGTATCCGACCAGGTTCCTTGAATCTTGATGTCGATGTGACCCACGTCCGAGTCGGCCCCGGTATCCGCGCCATCTGTTGTAAACGTGATGGAAACTTGCTCTCTTGGGCGAAGCTGAAATTCCTTCTTGAGGTAATTCAGATAGTCGCCTGTCAAGTACTTGCAATGCGTCCGCAAGAAACTATACTCCTCATCGGATAAGGAAATGTTTCCAAGCTCTAATTGACAAGTATTAGATCAACGACGACAGCTAAAGAAGGGGGGCTGACTCACTTCGGATCTGTTCGTCCAGCCATTTGAAGGCCTTCCTGGACAGCTTCTTCTCAGGTGTACGATTTGTGAATGCGTAGGTGACAGGAACATGTTTGAAAAACTTGTACACGGCACATTGCATAGTCAGCTTGTACAAGTCAGTATCCAGGAACGATATGACGCCCTCTGGAAAAGGCGACGAGCTGTTAAAGTCCATTCTAGCGGTGTATTGTGAGCTACTGTATCTCTCGCCGCCGTGCGTACTTGAGTGAAACCCGAGAACTGTTGGCTAGTTGAAGGGTCTGGTAGAGGCGTGTTTGGTTGCCGAAATTCAGTCCATCAGCATCGCAGATGGTCAGCGGGAAACAATGTAGAACGGTCAGAAGGGGAGGAGCTCGACTGTATCGCATTGGCGCTCGAGAGAAGAAAAGAAGGCATAGCGACGATGGGCTGCAATGGCAAAGAACTCGTCGCATTGGTGGGTGGAGGGGCATGACGTTCTGGAATCTGGTGCTTGGGTGGGCCGCATCTTTATTATTAGCAAATCGTCGCAAATCGTCGGGGGCAAGGCGTGTACCGCAGCGGGCTGGGCGGTGAGCTGCTGGCGGCCAACCCGCGCTGCAGCAGGCTCGTGGTGGCGGCAGAAAAAAAAAAAAACTAGGCAAGGCCGGACCTTTTTTCTTGGTCCTCTGCAGAACCGGTGCATCTCGAAACAAGCGGCACGATCAGCTCGCCACCGCATTCCCATATCTCTACAACGATGGGAAAAGGCAAGTCTGATGCTCAATAAGTCGCCCTATCAAACTTCAAAGAATTGACAACGTGGTGTGCTCATCCATTTCGGCAAGCACAATGGACGTGCATCGCTGCCGCTTCGTGCCTTACCAGCCCTCGGCGATTAATGCTGTTGCATTCTCGCGTCCCAAGACCAAATCAGCCAAACATGGTGCTTTGGCAAGATTAGCCATCGGTCGAGCAAACGGCGACATTGAAATATGGAACCCATCCAGCGGAGCTTGGCTTCAAGAACTCGTCATTCGAGGTGGTAAGGATCGGAGTGTGGATGGCTTGGTTTGGGTCAATGAGCCCGATCAGGATCTAGGCGACGGTCGCACCGTCATTGGAAAGTCGCGGCTGTTCAGCATTGGTTATACATCTACTGTCACGGAATGGGACCTCGAAAAGGGCAAACCGAAGCGTCATGCCAGCGGCCAGCACGGCGATATCTGGTGCATTGCCGCCCAACCTCAAGGCGACAAACCACAGCCTGCGGGAGCCAGCAGCCTCCAAGAAGGACAGAACTCCAACAAACTGATTGCTGGCACAATCGATGGAGAACTCGTCATGTACTCTCTTGAAGAGGACGACCTGAGATTCCAGCGAGTTCTTGTCAAATCCCCCACCAAGAAAGCTCAAATGGTGAGCATGACTTTCCAGTCCCGCAAAGTTGTCATCGTGGGCTGTTCAGACAGCACTATCAGAGCCTACGACATCAAAAACGGGCATATGCTCCGCCGAATGACTCTGGGCTCTGACCTCATCGGGGGCTCCAAGGATATCATTGTCTGGTGTGTCAAGTGTCTGCCCAACGGCAACATTGTGTCAGGCGATTCTACGGGCCAAGTATGTATATGGGACGGCAAGACGTATACTCAGGCACAGAGGATTCAAAGTCACAAGTCAGATGTTCTCAGCCTAACAACAAGCGCCGATGGGTTGGCCATCATGAGTGGAGGCATGGATCGCCGAACGATTCTTTACAAACAAAATGCCGGCTCTGGGCAGCGATGGGGCAAAGTCTGGGGACGGCGCTATCACCATCACGATGTCAAGACAATGGCCAGTTTTGAACAGGGACGTATCAGTGTCGTGGTTTCTGGAGGTAAAGCCCACCGACTCATCGTCTCATCTTGCAACACGGCTCACTAACAGAATCACAGGGCCCGATGCCAATTTAAACATCGTGCCTCTGAAAGAAATGGGCCGCGAAAATCACAGAATGATGAGCAACTTGCCACAACAGCCTCCAATCACGAGCGCTTCCAAGGCGAGATTCATCGTAAGTTGGTGGGAGAGAGGGATTCATGTCTGGTTATTGCGCAAATCAGCCGCCGATCTTCACGAGTCCGCCGGTGAAGCTGCTGATTTGGATCAAAACCGAAAATTACTCAAGACAATTGTAGTAAAGGGGGACTCTAATATTTCATCTGCTACAATCAACCAAGAGGGGACCTTGCTGTTTGTCTCGACAGGTACAGACGTCAAGGCCTTCCAACTCCAGCACCAGGACCCTGTCAAAGGTTCAGATGTGAAGCTCTCGAGCATCAGTTTGCCTGCGAAGCTTTCACAGCTGGGCGCTTCTCACGTCAAACTTTCTCCGGATGGCCGCTGGCTGTGCGTCATTCAAGAAGGCTCTCATGTTCTAATGGCCAGTCTAATGGCCAGTCCTGAAAGCAAACTTGTCGAATCACCTGCTCTGTCAGTCAAGCTTCAAAGACTGTCGCGGCTGCGGCGTCAGATCCCGCGGTACATATTGAATGGCGGTCTAGGTAGCTACGACAGGAGCATCACACATATTGCTTTCAGCGCCGACTCCAACATGATAGCAGTGGCTGACCTAGCTGGGTATATCGATACTTGGATCTCGCGCGGCCGAGACCAGACCCTGCACAACGGCAGTCAGGAGGAGGCTGGCATGGAAGCTGACGCGGCCGATGATGCATTCGACAGCGATTCTTCGTCATCAGAAGACGAAGACAACGCGATTGCTGATTCACAAGACCGCTGGGTCCGCAACCCCAATGCAAAGCTATTGCCGAAACTTCCAACATCCCCAGTTGTACTGTCCTTCTCGGGCGATGTACCCGCAACTGGGTCGTCTGTCAAAGCAGATGCTTCTGATGACTATATTCTTGCTGCTGTCACCTCTTCATGGAACATTCTGGCCTTCCATCCCCGTCATGGTGCGCTTACTCCGTGGTCCCGCCGGCATCCACGCAAAGCCCTACCGGGACCAGTGCAGGATCTCCTAGACTTGCCCAAAGGAGTTATGTGGCAGGGCTCTCGCATGTGGTTGTACGGCGTGTCGTTCCTCTTGATGCTTGATATGGGACAAAATCTTCCTGTGCCATCAGATGTCGAGGGCGGTGACACGCAACTCACGCACGGCATCAAGCGTAAGAGAGTGGGACCCAGCACTGGTGCTGGAGGCAGGACGGAACGAGGCATCCTTGCTCCTCGTCAAATTAGAAAGCATGGTGCCAATGACGAGTGCGAGGACATTGACATAGTCGAGAGGCCACAGGCCGATGAAAGCGAAAGTGACGAAGATATGCCAGACGCAGTTGATGGGCTGTCCAAGCAGCCCTCCTTGACAAATGGCAATGACACCATCGTTCAGACTATAGAGTCGGCCACGGACGGACCAAAGAAGTGGTGGATTACATACAAGTACCGCCCTATTCTCGGCATCGTTCCTCTCGCCACTACAAGCAAAGATTTAGAAGTTGCCGTCGTTGAGCGGCCATCTTGGGAGGTGGACATGGCAGAAAGTTTTTTTGCCGGAGAGATATGGGAGAGGTGAAGGCTGATAAAGTGCCACCTGTGAAGATGAAAATTGAGCTATTGGGTAGCAGACAGAGAGGGGGGGTCGTATACATGCATTGGAGAGTAAGCTGTCTCATCACAACTCCACTCTAGCGTCATGCATATTGGTTTATGAAGGTGGACATCCATATCCACGGCCATCTATGAACGGGGGTTTCGACAATTGGCAATGGGTGTGTGATGATGATGACGCCCTTGGGTACATATGTGTGGGGGGCCAAAGCTCGAACATCTGTGGATTACCAAATAGAGGCTTGGCGTATATCTGCATTAAGAAGCATTCTGGATCCAAAGAGATACTACTCGGAGTTGTGAATACCGCTACACCCTAACTGTGGCATGTTCCGTTTGTTGGATCTATTGAACAACCCCAGCAGACATAGCTAAACATCTGTTCAAAGCGTCCTTGGATGTTGACATCAGTAGAGAGAATTGTCTTCGTTTCTGTGAATGGATGGACACCCTGTGGTTTGAGGGCAGTTGTGCAAGACTGCATGACAATTTGGAAGCCGTTCATGTTTAAACGTGGAACGGAACGTTCGCCCACGTGAAAAGATTCCTTACACTTGAGCCACGAAGCCAGCCTGTTCGTGAAAAGGTGACCATCGGGAAAAGGTGACGCGCGTCCCACCATCCGTTTTGACTCTTAGAGACACCTAGCGTTGGGGAAGTGAAGACACTCCTCTGGGAAGGTCACGTGCGTCCTTATTTGTCCTCGGTGTTGGTCAAAGTGTTTCCCAATGAAATATAACATATAACCCAGTTGGCCGTTACTAGCCACAGGATGGCTTTAACCTTCTAATGCATGCGCCACATGCACCAGGCAGGGCTGATGATAGATAACCCGACGGCCGGCATCACCCAATCAATACCAGAGTCGGACCAAATGATGGGTTGTGAATACCGGAGCAGGCAAAAACTGCAATTCTGCTCACCAAAGCACCTAGACGACGTCAAGAGAGGTAATCCAGGCATCTTCACCTTAAATAGTCCAAATTCGCCTGGAGGAAGTTGGCCGAAGCCTGTTTGAATTGGATGCTTCCAGCGAATCCATCTCATGCATGTCTTTCGGGCCTCGTCATCGCCTCCTTGGACCCCTGTCGGGTGGGTGGAGGATTGTAAGCCTCCCAACCCTCAGGTACCGGTACTCATTTGCCCGTCGGCCGACGAGTCAAAAGGTTTCTCCATCCCATCAGCAGAAGTGCTAGCCAGGGCTACCACTTCCCTTTCCCCCTACAATCACGGCACTGCCGCCAAGAAGACATTTAAAGGTACCGGTACTTGAGCCACCAGCTGCTATGCCGTGCACGCCTGAAACTCGTGACGTATGATTGGCCAGGAGGGGCAGGCTGACGCGTAAACCGCCTCCAAAAAGAGGGACGGACGCAGCAAACTCACATTCAAGCTCGCTCCCGTTCAGCAGCGCCATCTAAATCTCATGGTGCCACGTCCACGGTGCCACGTCCACGGTGCCACGTCCACGGTGCCCACCTGTCCTGTCCAGCTCGGCCACCCCCGGGTCTGCTGGTCGTCGAGTCTTTGCTTGCGTTTTGGCTGCGTGGTTGTTGGCGTGCGTGGTGTTGCTTTGGTGTTGCGTACATGCGTGCGTCGCCATCTGCTCTCCCTCTCATCTCATCCATCTGGGACCTGGACCGACTTTGCCATCAGCGTCGCCATCACAGCATTACAGGGCGGGCTTTCAGATCATTACGTCTCATCTTGCCGTTGCTCTCTTCATTGCATTGGCAAGGTCTCATCAGAGCACCACCAACTGTGCATCCGAATTATTAGTACTAGCGTCCGCGGGCTGTCGAGGTGGTTTCGTTACCAAGTGGCGACTTCGCGCAAGCGAGGCATACGAATCCATCCAGCTGACGACAGCGACCACGACCACGTCTTGCCTAGTGACCCTTGGCCCAAGTCACCATACCACAAGCAACCTCAACTCAACACGCAGTCTTTCTCTTTCTCGGACATATATCGTCTCGACTTCCCCTGTTGCACTGGTCACGGTCACGAAAAACGTTTTGCTCAACCCGGCTCCGGGCCAGATTGGCGCCTCGACCAACGACGACTCGACGAAGGGACGATACCGATACCTTGACTTCATCACTTCACCATGGAGGACCGAGGCACCCCCTTCAGCCCCCGCGACTCGACCTCCGATGCCCAGTATGGCGAGGAATGGGCCCGCGACCTTCGCCTCAAGTTCGAGGGATTACTGAGGGATAAGCGCATGAACGACCTGCGCTCATGCACTCGAAGCCACTCCCCTAGCCACCACTCTCCGACTATGACGGAGCGAGCATCGAGCGCCAACCTTGCCGCTCAGACTTCCTCTACGAGCAACAGACCAGCGACTGCCCTTGGCAGAGAAGCCCCGTCAACACCTCCATCGTATTCATGCATTCGACACCTCCCCAAGATCCCTACCGCGCCAACTGCTGGCGATCGCGACTCACAGAAGTTCCGAAATTTGATGATAAGCTTGTCGTTGACGCCCACAAAATATGAGAACCCAGGTTTGCTAGACGAGGCCCTACAAACCATTCCTCTCGATCGCATTTATGGCGAGGCCGAAGAAGAAAGTCAAGTACTGCAAGCAGAAGCAGAGAGTATGGGTGATGGTCGTCGCGCTGAGTGGGGATATCAAGATTGTGTCATCCGAGCCCTTCTTCGGTATGTCATGGCTCCGTCATCTTCTGAGCTGGGGTCAACATGGAAACTAACTAACTGGTCTTGTATAGATGGTTCAAACGCTCATTCTTTACATGGGTCAACAATCCTCCCTGCCCAGTCTGCCTGTCACCGACCATTGCACAAGGTATGACGGCGCCAACACCCGAGGAGAGCGCTTGCGGTGCTCTGCGTGTGGAGCTGTACCGATGCTCTGCGCAGAACTGCGGTGCTTACGAGCGATTCCCCCGGTACGGCGACGTCTGGCGCCTGCTTCAGACCCGAAGAGGCCGTGTCGGCGAGTGGGCAAACTGTTTCAGCATGTTGTGCCGTGCTGTCGGTGGCCGGGTCAGATGGGTGTGGAACGCCGAAGACCATGTCTGGACAGAGGTCTACTCCGAACACCAGCGACGATGGGTCCACGTCGACGCTTGTGAGGAAGCCTGGGACAGCCCTCGCCTGTACACCGAAGGTTGGGGCAAGAAGATGTCATATTGTGTAGCGTTCTCTATTGACGGTGCTACCGATGTTACACGTCGATATGTGCGAACGAACAAGGCCGCCGCCGAACGCAACCGATGCCCCGAAGAAGTCATGCTCTACATTATGCAAGAGATCAAGAACATGCGACGAGGCAACCTGGGCAAGGACGAGCGGTTTCGTCTCGAAAAAGAAGACCAGCGCGAGGATGAAGAACTTCGAGGCTACGTTGTTGCATCGATAGCCCAGGCTGTCACAGACATAGTACCGGGCGCCTCCAGCTCTTCCAGCAGCGGACGCGTCGTGCCCAGCCATGGCCGAGACGTCAAAGTCCCCGCCGAACAGCTCACCCAACAGGCGGGCTCTGCTGCTTGGTTGATGGCTCAACAACAGGCTCGCAACCAACAGTTTCCACCACGCGACCATCATCATCATCATCATCATCATCACCAGCAGCAGTAGTAAAGGTTACCTGATGTGAGAGAGTGTCCTGCAGCGACACGAAAATCACATTCGCACCCTCAATTTCGGGAGTGGACTTCTTCACGACACTCCGCCCAAAGCCTGACTCAATATCAGTCATGGTGACATCTTGACGAATCCTTACAATGACAACCTTATGTCTACACGAACGTTGACCATCGAATTGAATCTCTATGACGAAGCGTATCATTGTGCTCGAGTTTCGACAGCTCATCATCCTCTTCTCTAACATCAACTTTCTAGCAGCCATTTATCGATTTCGCATTCGGCTGCACACATACACACGTATCATGGCACCCCTCGTATATGTGAAGGAACTGGCGTTTCCATTTCCCTAAATTGAAATATCATCCAATTCCCCGACGCGTCCTCTTCGGCATGACTCGGAAAAAGTTGCTGGGTTGACGTGGCGGCCTGTACCTTTTTATTTCTAACATGTGACCTTGTCGTCCAACCTCGATCTTCTCACATTTCTTTTGTGCTTGGGTACATGAAGGGGCAGGTGAACGGAAGGCGTACCGGGACGGACAGGAGCGAAATATGCCAGAACAACAAGGCTGGAAGCATCTTCGCGGCATTGTTTTCTAAGATGACATACGTTCACCGCCTCGAAGGCGTTGGGGGTTTCATTCACTACGCCATGTCTAAGACAAGGAGGACAACGCGGCAAAGAGACGGGGACACTGGTAATCATCGCGTGCATGCATGGCCCATGAAGATGGGGAGTTATGGGCGGAGGAGCTATATCCTCTGCTATTTTCTGCATAGCAATAGACTGGCGAATACAAAAAGCGCTCGTTCCAAACACAATCATGTCCTTGCAATGTTATTTTTCGGCTGAGACGTTGTTGCAGCGCATTTCGAGCCGTGTACATTCATCATGCTCGTTACCACGAACTGACTGATGGACGAGTGTGCGGTGCATCCGAGCTAGCTCATTGTGCGCAGGCAAGGTCAGATCTGCCCGACCCGCCGCCCATTTCCCGCCGCCCATTTACGCGCCGCCCATTTACGCGCCGACGCGAACACCGTCCGCGGGATCCGTCGCGTCCCCCGTCGTCCCCCGTCGCCCCCTCTTCCGTCCAACCTCGCAGCCGCCTGCAAACTTGGTCACTCGTGGAGATGACCAAGAGCGAAAGCTAGACTCTACAAAACACCCAGTGCCAGTTTCATTGCTATTCGGTCAATCAAGGAGAATCAGCGAGAGGGGGCCCTCGATAATCCCGAGAACACCATCCATCCCTCCAGAATACCACGGTCGCGCACACCCACGCCCAACTCACCCGCTCCCTCTCCCACAATGACCCTCAAGCGCAAGCGTTCCGACCCCGAGCTCTGCTCCTCACCTTCCTCGTCCTCCTCGGTCTCCAGCTCACCGCCGAGCAACGGCCTGTTGGACGTCCATCCCCAGGCCTTCAGCAACATGCCGGCCGCACACCTGCACAGCCGCACATTCAAGCGGTATCGCGATAGCCGGCCCTCCGAAGAGCGAGTCCACCGTACGTTCATGCCATGTTCCCAAATCGTCTTTTTGCGCCATGATGCCTCGGGCCCCCAAGCAAAAATCTCACGATTCATCTGCAGAACATACACTGAACCTGCTGTACTCTGCCTGGCAGCAGCAGTCCACGCAGGACGTCCGAGGCGCACCTCCACAGCCAGATCAGCGGGCCGTCGTCGCACCCCAGCCGAGCACGCAGCAGTCCCTGCATCGGTTCTGGAGCATCAATTCCGCGCCGGTCGCGCCGCAGGTACATCTTGGACGGTCCTCGGCCCCGGCGCCCTGTACCTGCGGAGACTGCGGTGCGAGGCTGGGCGGCGACGGCGGGGGCCACATGGGCGTGGACGACGACTTGGCGACGGGGAACACGGCATGCGGTGCTTGCGGAAAACATGTTTGCTTCAGTTGCTCGGTGAGCAACCTTGGTGATGAGAAGAGGTGCTTGCAGTGCGCGGGGAGGAAAGTCTGGGTTGGGGCCGTGGACGGGCGGTTGGGCTGGACCGACGCTGCCATGTCCACCTGCTAGATAGACTATGGTATGGCGAAATGTCGGGTCGGTTGGTTTTTTTTTTTTTTTTTTTTTTTTTTGATACATTTACCAAGAATAGCAAGGGTCTTGTAACGGCGTTTCTGGTATCGGTAGGCGACAGGCGATAGGCGGAACGGCCCGTCAGATTCAGAGGATTCAGGATGAAAACATGGTGAATTGGGGGTTTTGACATTTTTATGATTGTAATATGTACAATTTATGAACATCAAGCATGGCATCATGGAACAATGGCCGGAACTGATGCGGCATAATCCGTATACGGGCCGGTAGTGCCCGTCGCTTGTACTCCGATTTCATTCAGGATGCGCCTCAACCAGCCACGAGGACTGTTCTCAATTACAAATGCCGTACTAAATTAAAGGAGCGGTACGTGCGTTGAACGTGGCGCGCCGGAAACGAGGCAGAGTTGATTCTGAACAGACTCTTTTTTTTTTTTTTTTTTTTTTGTCAACCGCGGCGACGGGTGGTAGGTCCCTTTTTGGGAGTTCCAGAAGAAGACTTGGCCTCGGTCGGCGCGGCCGTCATCTTGCGCTTACCTTGGGCCTTTGGCGACGGGGCGTTCCAGTAGTAGATCATCTGCAGCGCAAGAATGGCGTTCAGGAGGAAGCCTGAAATGAAGCCGTACAGGATCAACCTGTCATCAACCTCCTGCAGCGTGGTGAAGATACGGGAGAGAGAGCCCGCGAGGTAGTTGAAGACCTTTTGACGAAATCAGCACAAATGTTTCGATTCCACAATTCGCAAACCGGAAAAGGGGGGTGTTGTATATTCGTACCGCAAACGCACTAAGCTGGCCAGTTCCGCCCTGCTGGTAGATGGCCACGATCTGGGGAAGCTTGCTGGCGACACCGAGAAGACCGGCACCGGCCTGGAGGTAGCTCAGGGCTTTCCTGTCCACGACATTCTCGGCAAACAGGGCAGCAAGACCACCGGCCAGCGCGGCGACGAGCACGGCAGCCGTGCCAGCCCTACCGCTGTAGTTCAGGACAAGAACGGAGATGATGACGTTCTGGCCCAGAATCAAAGCCGTCTCGCCAAACGTGCTGAAGGGGAAGCCGTTGCGCACATTGTATGCCAGCGTGATGAGGTACGCGCTCGTTTCGAGGAGGTACGAGAGGAAGGAAACACCCTCGGCGGACTTGGAGTTGACGAGCTTCAGCATCTGTGGCACCTTGACGATGGACGAGGCGGCGATGATGACGATTCCAAGACCTTTGCTGACTGCGTATTTGATGCATTCGGTATCCTCCGGGTCGACGTCGAGCAGCAGCGCTTTGTAGCATTTCTCGCCAATGATGGAGACACCGAGGTCGCGAATCGGCGCGGGGAGGTTGTGCGTGATGGGCTGAACAGCGGATCGTAGGGCGTCCATGGTGTGATGAAGCTTTGGACGTTGCCGAGGAGGCTGCGCAGATAGGCAGGGCAACAAGGGGTAAGAGGGAAGAAGAACTGACAGTGCCAGAAACGCAGAGAGACCCTGGTGTCAAGATGAAGTAAAAAGTAAGTACGGAATTATACGGACGTACAATCCGCGCAGAATAAAGTATTGGGGCAATTTTACTGGTGAGTAAACGACGTTGGCGCGACCCACGGTTGTTGAAGAAGAAAACGTGTCAAACCCTCGGTGTCAAACCCTTGGGCCACATGAACATTTCCGACGGTTTTTGAAAGTTTGCGACGTCAGATGGACTTTTGACGCGGTGGCTACCCTAGAGCATAGTTGACCCGCACCCGCACCAGGGGTCAAGATATCCAAATGTAATCCATAATCGGCCCTTGGCGTGAAGCTCGACGACGTCAAAACAAAGACTATTTTTGTCCCCGCCTTTAGATGAAGTCATGAAAAGCTCTAAGCGCGTGCGGCTCTGGGAGCTCGGGAACAGCAACACATTACCCAGGCAAAGACGTTGTCGCTTGTCAGTGGCTGACATTGCCCGTGGCTCCGAAGCATCATCATCACCTTGTTGTGTTATCAACTCGGAGGAGTATTACATAGACAAAGGCCAAAGCCCAGCACAGGTATCTACTCCGTAGTACTCCGCAGTACTCCGTACCAACCGATGTGCCCGATGTGCATTGCGGACGGACATGGGACGGACAAGGATGGATGCACGTTTCAGCCCATCATCAGCCTTGGCGCCTGATGGGAAGGAGGCAGGAGGAAATTTGGCAGGCGCCGGCCGGCCCGCCCGCTTGACGTCCATCTCGCGGCTAGCCCCACCAGCGATCCCACCAGCGATCCCACCCGAACTTCCCCAGACTTTCGTTCTCCGGCCAAGGCTACCTTCACGCAGCAACGCTGGCACTGTGACGACTTGATGCTGCTGGCTGCCGGCTGCCATTTTTATCAATAGCTCCTGCACCCTCGACTTCTCGCCAACATCACACCTTGCAAAGCCAATCATTTTGTACCCCGTACGACGCATACAAGGCCGTTCCGGTACTCTCACCGCTCCATGTCGTCGTCACCTTACTCTGATACGACGCCCGGCTCCCGCTCCGGCTCGGCGGTTCAATATGCCTACATGTTCGAGAAAGACAAAGGTCCTACTAAACAGTTCGACGCGCTCCTCAGGGCTATCGCCCGACATGTGGTAAGAATTGCCCGCTTTTGCAGCACACGCAGTGTGTCCAGTCTAACTGCGAGGGTCCATCTTTGGTCGCACAAACGTTAGCCATGAAACCTAACCCTTTGACTCCTGTAGATGCTGGAAATCGGAGACAAGTCCGACACACACCTGACACCAAACAAACTGGCTGCTTTTTACGAAGCAGTTGGTGGCAACTATGATTGTGTGTAATTCGAGAACTGGCCGGAGCAGAACACTCTCAGATGCTTGGTGCTAACTAAACCTGTCACCGTTGCAGCTCTGTTCGTAGACATGCCACATTCCTCCATTTCGTATATCTGGCAAGTTACCGGATGTCAGCATTCGCTTCAACCGACGGGCAACGACTTTGAGGCGCCATCAATACCGGCCCTCACCTTTCGTGGTTTCTCGAGATGGGAGTCGCTCGAGGTTTTGCTCGGACCAGAGGAGCATGTACCATTCTTGCAGTATGCCGTCAAGAACTGGAACTTGAAACACCCGGAAACTGGTGAAGACTTTCCCGCCGATCTTCCTGTCCTTTGTTTCCCCTCGCAAGCGGATAAAGAGGTTGATCGTTGGCACAAGACCTGTGCAATCAAGTTGTGGACGGCAGCAGCATCCTCCTCCCACGATGAAGGGACAGGGCCAAAACCCTCTCCTTCGAATGAGCAACCTGAGTCGAGATTTACGTACGTCCATTTTCGAGAGCCCTTCTCACCCTCGTCTTCGCCAAACCCAAGGCATGCCGGGGCCGAATACTTTGGAGCGTCGAGATATTCTCACATTCCCCGACGATATGCCGACCAACGCAAAGCTGAGCGATCCCCTGATCTTTATCGCCGGGATATGTCCGCGAACGATCGAGGGAGACGAAAAAGCTTTTCTGATTATGCGAACCCCCCCCCGGATGCGGACCACACGCCGCCGCGGGGATATTCTCCGACCTACCTGAGCCCCAATGTGAAGAGAACAAGCCAAGCTCGCCGACACAGCCACCCCAGACAACAATCATCAGCATCATCTGAAGAAGAGCCTGTACAGGATCACCGCGAGAAGCGTCGCCGACATCCCAACTCGCCGCCTCCACCGTCCATACGAAGAGTTGTCCGCAATTCAGGCAATTCGCAAGCGCAAGGTCCGTCGAATGGCTCGAGCAGTATACGGGCCCCTCGTGTAGACGCCCGAGTAGACGATACCAAGAGGCGCAACGGGCCCAGTCCATTGGGCTCCCTTCGTGATAAGTTGTCAGAAACTGTCAGCAGCATCTTACCGAATGGCTTGACATCTGAACGTCCTCGGCCGGGTTCAAGACAGAACTCTGGCACTGGGGCTGTCCGATCACGAAGAAGCCGTGAACAAGTTCGCCCGTCACGCCTCAATCGGAGTTATTCGGATATCGAGACGGAAGGCTCTGAGGACCCCGTAACCTCGGAAGGTGACGCACGGAGAAGGCGCCGGCTCCGGGAAGAGCGCGAGAGAGACAAGGAAAGGGAGAGAGAACGAGAGAGGGAGCGTTACCACAGGAGTAGAGCCCGGGATGATTGGGACGACGAAAGAGAGCGCGAACTGAAACGAGAAAAAGGCTATCTGAGGCGGCCAGATACGCAAAGGAGAACCAGCAGTCATGCCGACATCGACAGACAGCGAAACCCACCTAAATGGGATCCTGAATGGGATCCTCGCGACCGAGACCGAGAACGATTGAGAGATGAAAGGAGGAAATGGGGAAGACGACCTTCACCAGAGAACGATCTGACGAGCCCTGCTGCTGCCATGGCAAGCCGGCAGATGCATCCCGAAGCGGCTTATAGCTAACCGCAGCCCAGTCGACGTCAGGGGGGTGGTGGGGAGACCAACGAGGCAGCCACTCGAGATTCTGGCTTGTCAAGTCACCGCTCGAACGACGTCATGATGTGATTGTTTCCGAAGAATAAAGGATTGATTCATGCTAGCGACAAGAATACTTGAGATGTTTATGAACGATGCTTACGACCATGTGTGCTTTGTAGTTGGGGTGTAGAAAAGGAAGGAGCCAAGGGCCCTTGATCCGCCAACCTCGCTCTGCTATACACAAGAGACCTTGTTATGAAGCAATAATGGTATCCTTTTTATGAGTTTAAACGTGCGATGGAATTGCCGAGTGCTGGAGATGACGAGTTCAAGACTCTTGTACGGACTATTCATGGTCTCATTTGCACGATGGCGGGGGAAGAGAATGCTGACAAGATCAAGACCGTCGAAGGACTTTTGGCCCCCCTTGTAAATTTTTTTTCTTTTTAAAAAAGAAAAATGCTTCTTCCAGCATTGTGATCCGTCTATCCGCGAGTCTCGTCAGCCAATCCCTTGGTTGGAGGGAAGCAATGCAGCATCTGGTGTCTTGCCACGTGCGGACCGGCGTGTCTGCTTTCAGCAGGTAAACTTTGTACAGTGGTGTATGCACCGGACTGGACCCGCCTGCGCCTGACTCAGCCATTAAATTAGCAATCGCCCCCCCCGTTTTGAGACGAGCCTCACCAGCCTCACCGGCCGCCTCACTTCCAACTGCATCTACTCCGTACATGTTGGAATGCTCCAACGCTTCTTGTGGGTATCCCCCTCGACACATCGCCTGCTTCCTCCGCGCAGACGACTCGCTGCACTTCGTGCCCGCTCGCCCAAGTCAACGACTGCCACGCAGACGTCGGCAGACATCAGCTAGGCAGACATCGGCAGACATCGAAAGCTCGGACACGCATGCCCAACGGTTGGCCCTCTTCACTTCGCCCTTGGCCCTTTGCCCTGGCCCCCTTTTTCGCCAACTGCCTCTGGCCACGTCGTCAACGCATAATCGACTTGGGTCGACGCCAGAACGATTCGACGACTTTCCTTTGAGCCTCTCGCATATCAGGAATTACCTTGCCCAGCAAAGAAAAGTGACGCATCGATCAATCGTCAAAACAAAATGAAGGGTCGCCTTGTGGAAGATGTCGTCTACGACCAGCTCTATGCCAAGCCCAAGGCAAATGATCCGCATAATTTCCAGACGTTTCTCCAGCGCAATCTCATCCCCGAGGTACGCCAGGAGACTCACGCATTTTACGGTCATCTCGATACCCAGGAGGCCAAGTATCCCGGTCTTGACTACTCCCACCAAACGCACCGGATTCGCCTCTCCAGATGGCCATGGCATCGACGTCTCTTCCGTGCCTTTGACGCTCTTCACCTGACCAAGGCCGAAATCTGCAGCCTGACCAAATGGGAGGGCACGAAATGGGCCAAGGAAAAATTCGAAAAAGAGCAAGGGGTCACCATCAAGGACACGACGGCAGACGAGGTGTCCGACTGGGTCCCGCCAACCGAAACCGAGCCTCACGTCCCCCGGACACCGCGCATCAGCCTACAGACAGAACAAGAGCGAGAACAATCTCTGATTCGCAGTCTGCGGAATTTAGGAGAACGCCTCGTGAGGGATGATGATGGAGACTCCAATCAAGCAGAGAGTGACGACGAATTCGAAAGCGTCGGTGTTGACTTGAACGAGCGTCTTCGTGATCGGGCTACCCTCCGTGAGGCTGGGGATACATCAGTGGTACTTGACGAAGAATGGGAGCAATGGTTGAAGAACGCCATCGACTCTGGAGAATTGACTCTGCTTACCGAACAAATGACTGAGCAGATGTTTCGCCGCGCATCCAGCACAACCTTGATCCCAGCCGCGCTCATCCCTCCGGGCATGCTCAGCGCAGCCAGATCTGGTCAATGGTCAGAGATCCCCGAGGTTCTGCACCCGATGCTCCTTCGAACGCTGGAAGCTGAGAGCCCAAATACCCGCAACGAACCACGAAGAACGCTCACTGGCCCCGATCCAACCACGACATCGGCTTTGCCACGGGTGGCACGTCCTACAATCCGCCTCCCGAGCGCACAAAATGCATTTTGAAAACAAACCCAAGGCGCTCGCATGAAGAAGGAAAATAAAAAAACTTGGCCTGGGCCAAAAGGACCGAACACACGAGGTGGACAAAAATGGAGGAGGGGAGAGGGGCATATACACATTATGATTCTCACGATTTTCTGGAATTCGGCGAGCCGGATTCTTCTTTGCGATATCCGAGATATGGCATTACTTTCTATACGTTTGATCGCTGACAGATTTGCTCTTCACGCCTGCCAGGTCTTGACGATATGCAGGTGTTAATACTAGAAAACGCACTCTTTTCTCTTTTCTCTCGTTTGTCTTGTCTGCACGACCGACCGCATTTGTTTTATTTTATATGAGAACAAGCAGAGCTGCACTGGTCTGTGGAGCGAAGCCCCCTCTGATTACTTGCTCGACAATGGGGGGGGGGGTTTTGAACCGAAACACGCGTCGAGACTTGTGGCGTTTTTCCTCTGCATGTATCATACTAGGGATAAGAATTCAAAGAATGCTGGTGGTTTGCACGTTTGAGCTTTTCAATCAGTGATGACTCGATGGACCATGCCTGATATTTGGCGTGGCTGGCATGCTCAAGTTGGTACGCTGCGCAAAGTTGGGAAGAATGATGGAATCCAATATTGAATCGGATGACACAGCTATTCGGTACGCGCGCCTGTTGCGTTCTTGGATAGAAATGCAACCATGTGCTACGCGTTACAAGAGACGTGTTTCCGATTCGTGACTAGTAATTCAAGGGGCCTACATGACACCATTCCGATTCCTTGAGAATAATTTCCCCCGCACAACCCCCACGAGAACGCCACGCTAGGAACAAGAGCAAACTCTTCACGTGGTGGCAGAGTATGAATGACAAAAAAAGAATGAAATAAAAGTAGGTTGGACGAGGCTCACCATCAGCATTACTCAGACGATAGCTTGCGAGCATGTCCTCTCCACGAGGAAACGAGACGGATCTTGCGCGTCGAAGTCGGAGGCAAACACTATTTCTCCGGCTCGAGATGCGACCACTCTGGAATGACCTTGATCTGCTGCCACATGAACTTCTCGAGCTTATTGGCAGACTTGGCGTAGGGCGTGTTCTCGTTGTTGTACTTGCGGCAGTTGTCAAAGACGAGCTTGGCGTCTCGGGTGAAGTCTTCGGGCGTGGCGTACTGGTCTGCCTCGAGTTTGCTCTCCATGGTGCTGAGGTCCATGGGCTCCTTGATGACTTCGTAGTAGTCGGCGACGTCATCGCGGTTGACGGGGACGAGGAACGGCCATGCGGACTGGTGGTTTTGGAGGTCGTTGAGCAGATGGAGCAGCTGGTTGTAGTTGGGCCCGTGACGGGGCTGGCGGGCGAGCTCGTCCATGTCGGGGGACCAGCCGGATGCGCGAATGGCGGGGATGTCCAAGGGATTGATTTCCTTGATTCCGCTCTTCCACTCCTTGGGTGGAGCGTGAACCGTGTGTGACTTGGAGTAGGCGCGGATCTTGGCCTGCACGCATTCCTTTTGCTTGAGGAGCATGCGGCCCATTTCCAGGTATCGTATCCGCGGGAGCATGGAACATTGCATGATTGTGCCGCCTTCGTAGTCCTTGATGTATCCCATCCATACTCTCCTGTCGAGCGTGATTTCCTTGGTAAAGCCCTGTTTCTTGAAGTAGCCTATGGCGTAGTTGTCGGCGTAGGTCAAGAAGTGCATTACGTCGCTGGTGGCTTTGACATAGTCCTTCAGGTGGGACATGAGATGCGCACCGTATCCCTTGACTTGTTGGTCCGAACTGATGGCGCAAAACACAATCTCGGCAAACTGCCGACCCTTGAATGGACGATACGTGATGCCGCCGACCACCTCCAGCGGCTTCTTGACAATCGCAATCGACAGGTGGGTTCGGTCGTAGACTAGTCGCGCAATGTAGTCTTTAGGCATCTTGGGGAGTTGCTTTTGGAAGATGCATTTTAAACCGGTCAGAATGATGAGGGATTCGCGCTCGTTGTCATTATTGACTACTCGGAACTCGATCTCGCCATTGCGCTCTTCAATCACAGCAGGCTGCGGGGGTACTTGTTGTTTAGTCTTGCAGTTTGCACATGATTCAGGCTTGACAAGTATGTACGTACCTTCTCGGGGAATGGGATTGGCTTCATGGCCGCTGGTCTTTTCTCCTCTACTGGCTCTGTTTCTTCATCGTGCTTGACTCGCTTGGGCACCGAGGGCGAGGTCGGATCCTCCGAAGCCTTGCGCTTCGCGCCTTACGACGCTGTTAGTCTCGACAAAAGCCGGCCCCTTGATGACCAGAAAAATCATGCGTTTTGGAGCCAATGCTCACCGTTTTCCTCTTTGATAATGTCCCCCATCATCGCGATTCTCCGGACAAGAGATATGATGCAATAAGGTTGATGCGACAGTTGGTCGGTTGGCAAGCAGCAGCCCTGGGCGAAAGCGAGCTGCGCGGAGTGGTCCGTGCACGGCTTACGTTAGCGGGCCGGGGAAGCTTCCAGGCACTCCCGCTAAGCCCGTTCGGTTCGTGCTTCTGGCCACCATTGTCTCTAGGCCAGCGGGTCAGGAACAGCTCGTGAACTTCGCCAATCATCACGACCTGACTTTCAACCACAAGTCCATCTCTCGTTGCCATTGCGCCGACATTAACCTGCGAGCCCATTCGACTCAGCGTCTCTCTCGCACTTCTGGGCCCTGTACTTTGGTATACACTACCCGGCACATGGATTCCTCGCTGCATGAGGTTTGGCAAGCTGCTGCAGGCAGTCCATTCCTCCCCACCGTCGGCAAGAACAGTCAGTTCCTCGTTGCATTTCTATTGATGCTCCTGGGACTATTCATAACCGGCTTACTTGCGCTGAGTGAGTCTTTTCTCGCATGCAAGGTTCAACAATTCGATGCTTGCTAACCCATTGTTAGATCGATCCCTGGTGAACCTCACTACGCTCGGCATTCCCGCGTCCCTGGCTTTTGCGTATGTCGATGCCGTCGTTTCCGAGTCGACAACATTACCACGAGGCTAACTCAGAGATACAGTTTTGGCACCGTTTACATGTTCTGCGCGGTCGGCGTCTACGTTTGAGATACCCCCAACCTCTTTTTTAACCACACCAGCTGGTCCGCAAAACCAGCATTTACAGTGTATATTAGTTGGGAGTACGCATAAGAAGAAGAAGAAAAAAATCCCAGTGGAGCGACTGTTGTCTGATATTACTGTTTCGAGTTCTATTCTAAAGAGAAGAAAAAAAAGAGTTTCTTGCATTTGAACTATTTTTGCCGCAACAAACCCATACAAACAGCACCCTTTTGTCACAAAGGGGGGGAAGAAATGGCGCCTGATAACCCCCCTATTTTTCGAGCCGTAGCCACGTCTACGAGACCGCTGTTTCAGCTCCTACGGTGTATTAATTTTGCACCGCGAGTCCATGTTCAGATAACGGAAGAAGGCATCAGATTTGCTGCTGATCACTCCAGGGTCATGCAAGGTTCGTGAACTATGTATTGAGACCGGATCCAGCTCGGCATGGCTAATTCGCGTAACAGGAGTTGCATTCCTTGACAAGGCACTTTTCTCGTCGTACAGCCTCAAATTACCGCCGGCTGATGAAGGCGAAGCCTCTGAACTACCGAATTTTCAAATTTCATTGGCCTCGCTATTGGAGGTCCTTCAGATTTTTGGCGCCGTGGATGTAGCTGCCAAGGCCCAAAAGGCCGAGCAGGATCCGTATCGAAGCAACTTGAGAAACTACCGGGCAGATGCGTTCAGCAATCAGACGTTGGGAATACCTGGGACCTGCACACTCCTGTATAACGAACAAGGTGACCCTTTCAAGATTACCATTGAAGAATCCGGGGTGAAAACAACGGCCGGCCTCACAACATATGTCCCGGAACTACCTGAAGATATCCCGTTCAACAGAGAGGAGCTTTCGTTCAAGATCATCATGCCGTCGCGGTCGTTGCTCGACGCTCTGGCCGAGATCTCCCCAACCGCGCCGGACAAGCTCACCATCATCGCGACCAAAACGCCCCCCTTCTTATCATTGGCCGGCACAGGTGATCTGGGAAGTTCTGCAGTTGATTTCGCTAGAGGCAGAGATCTACTAGAGACGTTCACAGTTGCCGACCGCTGGTCGCAGACCTACAAGTTCGACTTTGCCAAGAACTCTACAGAGGCCATGCGCATCGCAAACAAGATTAGTCTCCGGGGAGATGATCAAGGGGTGTTGAGCTTGCAGTTCATGGTCGAGATGGATGGTGGGAAGCGAAGTTTTCTGGACTTTCGATTTGTACCATACGTCTTGTACGACGAGGACGATGAAGACGACGGTCGTCATGTTGGGTTTGATGAAGACTAGCATGGTAGGCCCTCCCTCTGTCTCGATAGTGACATGCAGGGCGGAAACGGGCGGAAATTTTGATGTAAAATGGCCGACGTTCAAGAGATGATGCACGCGCTGAAAAGAGAAAACATGTCCGGGAAATGCATGCACCATGTGAAATCAGCAGTCTAGTTCAAAACTGTTTTCATCTCGGGCAATTTCGCCCGTAGTAAACGAAACGACTCGGACTCAACTCGTAATCACATTTGGGGGGGCAGTTGAGCCGTGGCATTTTCATCAGCAATGACGGAAATGACAGGTTTGCCGCAGAGGCTGGACATGGCATAGTACGAGTCACGCATCAGCAGTGCACAGCAATTCCTCCCGCTGCTGAATGTAGACAGGAAGCCGAGTCACGAGGTGAATAGCTGAGAGAGACGTGTCTGACCCTGGAATGAGGGGGAGCATATGTCGCGTGGGCTTGTTGAAGGGAGGCTGCGAGGGTACATGTATTTGGTTGCAAGAAGCCATACTGAATGCCAGGCCATCAGCGCTGTTTTGCATTTTCTCGAGCAAGAAGTCGGGATTTGAACTTCTTTTACAAGTGAAACCGTATGAGTCTGTTTACTGCTGCTTGAAGCCTGATTTGCGCGTGTAAACTGCCATCATTGGAAACCAACAAATCACAACTTCTCTGCATCACCGCCGCCACCAACCACCTGTATGCCCCTTTCCGAGTGCATCAGACTTGAGGATGAGGGCGAGAAGAGAATACGGGGAAGCTCCTTGACCAGGTTCTTCTCTTTCCCCGGGAAACTCTTTACATCTGTTGGAAGCTGCTTCATTTCATGTTGCAGTGTGAGACACGCAGGCGGCGATTTCTACGGCGACGGCGACGACGACGAAGTCGACGAGGATTGCCAAGACCTGCTCCATGGACGACCGGTGCGCTTTCCCACACACGCTGCTTCGTCATTCTTGAGAACAGGGACACCACGGAGAATGCGCGAGGCAAACAATGTTCTATGATACTGAGGAGAACAACGACAAAGTCACAAGATCGATTTTGGTGTTTATGAAGCAAGACCCTTGAATTCGCACCGCAATTTTCTTATGTCTTGTGTGATTTCAACACCAACAGCAGCTCGCCGTCTTTGCACTTTCGAAAATAGAATCCGATGAGCAAGATGGGGAAAAAAAAACCCCCCAAAAAACATGTCAGCCACTCGATCAGGACTCGACCTCGGCGTTGTCGAGACGGAAATACCGGGCGAAGATAAGCCTTTTAGTCCTCTTTTATATTATTAAGATACTTATATTCCGTCCGAACTCCCGTATTGCGCTACAAAAATCGCAGCTGCGGCCGCAGATGAGTGGTCCGGGAAGGTTCCGAGTTACGGTGAAGAGGATTTGGGCAAAGGAGACATCCAGGACATGTTGTGCCACGGCCGAGAAGTCCTAGTGGCATATTGAGAACGGACTGGGAGTTGGTTTTGGGACACCCGACGCTTGCCTGGGCATTTGTAGCACGGGCTTGTTGCCAATTCAAGTTCATGGTAATGCTTACTGTCCGAGTCAATGCTGACCACCAATGGAAGTACGATCCTTGAGGCAAATGCGCTGAGAGACACGGAGATCAAGTCTGGCAGCTCGGTCGTGTTGATGCGGATGGAATGTACGCTTCGAAAGCAACGTGGTGCCACATGGCGAAACTCGATCGCACCAAATTACAAGAATGAAGGCAAAGTCTGCCGGCAGTGTTGGGATGGAATAGTAAGGGTCTGATCCACGAGCCGGTGCAAACTTTGCACTGACATTACAGGGTACAAATTATATGTGGAGTTATATAGGGCGCCTACTTTATACCATTGTGGCCTACTTCTATGGCTTTTTTTCACTGCCTTTACATAAGGGGCCTATTATAATAGTAGATCTTCCCTTCTATAGCTTTAATATAATAGAATTATTTTATTTTACTAGTAAATATTATATAATTTTAATATAAATTATAACTATATCCTAAAGCACCTAGTTATAAGTATCTAGATTCTCCTAAATTTACTAGACTAATAATTAAACCCTTTTCTTACTTAAATTACTTCTTAAAGCTTACTATAAGTATTAGCTTAATAATAATAAGATTAGTATTATCTAAGATATCCTTAAAGGCTTTATTCCTACGCTTATAAGGAAATTCCTAAGATATTAGTAAACTTTAAAGACTATTAAGAACTAATATAAGTAGCTTAAGGGTATTTAGCGCGCTTTTTATGCTATAGAGAAGAAAACTAGTATAATATATAATAAATAAAACAGGTAGCTTTATATAAGTAAGTAAACTACTAATTTTATTAACTAAATATATAGAAGGTTTAGTAAATATATTATAATAAAGCCTCTTATTATAAATAAATCTATTATAAGAGAGAATTAAGTAGAGGTTTTCTTAGGAGACTATAAAGCTAGTAATATAGTTATTAAAGCCTAAGATACTAAAAGCTTTACTACTACTAAAAGGGTATAAGAAGAGTTATTAGAAGATAGCTCTAATAACTCTAAAGATAATAAAAATAAGACTTAAAGAGAAAATACTAATATATAATACCTTAGTAATAAGGCTTATAATTTTATTAAGCTCCTAGATAAAGAAAATTCCCTTAAAGATAATTAGTAGTATTAAAGTTAGTCTTAAACTAATATTATAAAGCAAAGTACTAATAATATAGCTACTTCCTTAATACTAAACCCGCAAAGCTCTTAAATAAGCTTTACTAGGGCTATGCCTACTAGATTATAGCTAAATTTATTACTATAAAGTATATAGAAGCATTAGGCTATAGCATAGGTAAAAGAGCTCTTAGAGGTAGTATCTAATATCCTTAGGCCTTAAATATAAGGCTTAAAGAGGTATATTATTACCTAAAGAGCTATAAGGGCTAATAATATTAAGAAGGTAGTTAAGGACTATTAATTATATAGTAAAAAGTTTAGAATAAGTATAATTATTAGAGTTATATTATAGTTAAAGTAAGATTAACTAAATTCTCTAATTTAGAACTTATTATTATTAAAAGAGGCAAAGAAAGTATAGATTAAGTTAAATTTTAGTGTTAATACTATTCACTAGTAGAAGCAAGGCTTTTTATTAAGGTTTACAGGCTATATATATTTATTACTTTTTAACCTATAATATTATTATTATATTAGTTAGAATATTATTAATAATACTATTAAATTTATTAAACATATATCTTTTTATTTATATTACTACTTTACTAAAGCCTCTAAAGCCACTAAGCTATCTTTTTCTAAATTTTATAGCCTATAAGGCCTGTAAGAAGCGATAATACCTATATAGTAGCTATTTTAAGTGCTTTACGCTTATCTCTAGGTAATAATTCTTTCTCTTCTGCTTTAAAGTTATATAGCTCCTTTCCCTATAACTTAATAAAGTTAAAGAGGGCTATAATAGCATAGATTATCTTAATTTATATAAGAAATTTATACTTAGTAGTGCTATAGTAAATTATCTTTTACTTTTGCTTATATTACCTAAAACAACGCTTTATAACTACTTATAATTATATATACTAGAAGTTAAAGAGCTTCTTCTTATTATTAGGGTACTTATAAGCTTCCCTTTAGTCTTATAAATAATATTAAACCCTTAAAAATAGCATAATAAGGCTATAATATAAGCTAAATCCTGTATTACTAAGATAAAATTAGCCTTAAGGGATTATAAAGGACTTTAAGAATGCTATTTATAATAAGGTGCTATTATTAATAAAACCTTTAGCGCTTACTAGTATATAAAGAAATAATTCCTTAAAGCTTATAGCTACTAGTATATTTTATAAGATATTATTCTTCCTTAACTAGTATCTTTGCTACTAATTTAGTAGAATAAATACTAGTATATATATGCTATTAATAGTACTAATTACACTATTAAATTAAAGAAACTTCTTATTTAGCTTTATAAATAGCAAGACTAACTATAGCTTTAGCTAATAAACAAAGACTATATATAAATACCTTATTAGATTAATAAGCTTATAAAAATTTAAGATACTAATGCTTAGGATAGTAAAAATTAAGACCTTGTGTTTCTTTATAGCTTATTATACACATAAATCCATAAGAAAATTATTACCTTTTACTTAATTAATTAATATTATAAAGAGCTTACTAAGGTATTAATATAAAGCTAGTTATAAAGCTTAAGGAAGATCTCCCTTAGTATCTAATAGAGGATTTTAAATTTCTTTTTTAATGTAAATTAAAGAATATATTTATAGAGCTCTTATAATACCATTAGTAATGCCTAGGCGCCTCTAAGGCTAAGGAGGGTATTACAAGCATTATTATTATAGTTAATATGCTTATAGAGGTAATATAGCCTATATAGGGCTCTTTATAGGAAGCCTAGCTTTTAAAAACACTATAAAATTAATATTATAAGCTAAAGGTTATTATTAGTGTCTTTATCTATAATAAATTAATTAATTAAGAGGTTATAGACCCTAAGAAACGTTATTATAGCTTATAGCTAGGTATAAACTTTACACTAGTGTAAACTTTATATAGGTATAATACAAAGTATATAGTTTATACCTAGAAAATAGTAGAATTTACTTTTTTCTTAGTATCTAAGCCTATTATAAGTATTTACATAGCCTTAGTTAAAAAGATATATTATAAATAAGGGTAGTTATAGTGTTTATGTAATTTAGATAAAGTTCTATAAATTTCTATGGATCTTAGCTAATAAAAATGGCTAGCGCGTCCGCTTATGTGCATTTTGCACTCGTGCAAAGTTTGCACCGGCTCGTGGATCAGACCCTAAGCTGGCCTGGTAAATGGACACGAAGAGGTCTGTGCCCAGCGCCCGACGGGTGTTTGCATGGCGATTCGCCGGGTATTGGACTTGAAAAACCATGATAGCCGAGTGAGCACGGTGATCAAATGCAAGCAAAGAAAACGACTCATGAACAAGACTGGGAGAGGTGCTGACGCTGTTAAGTAGTGATGCTTGGGTTGGATCGTGAAAAGCACCATGGCACACAGGCATGCATGGCAATGAATGAGGGTTGCCAAACACTAAATTGAGCTGTCTTTGTCCCGAACACAGCTTGCAACAACGTGGCTTTCAAACTTGGGAGTGTCCAGCGCGGTGGCCATGACGCGTTGTTGTCGCGCTTGACGAACGAGGTGATTGAGAGGAGATAAGAGGAGATGAGAGGAGATGGAGGAGATAAGAGGAGATGACTTGTGGAACAAACGATGGCAACGTTAATACGAGGCTGCACAGTGCACACATGTGATGCTTACAGTAGAAACAGCAACAGGGGCACCTCGCACCTTCCGTACATTTTGAAAATCCTTTTACGGAGTACGGAGGAGGAATCCGTTCGGGTTACAGACCACCAGACCACGTATTGCTGCTTTCCCACCACTTGTTTTATTACTCACACGACGTCTCCGCGGCATCCTCCGCCCACGCATCCTGCCATGACTTCTCGTAGTCTTGCATCAGGCTGCAGGTCTTTCTTTTTGTTTCATGGCCTCATGGCCTCATGGCTTCATGCCCTTCGCCTCCAGCTTCTGTGCGTGCGTGGGAGTCGATGTGACCAGAGGCAGGCAGGGCTGAGTGCCGATATCCGAAATCACCCATCTGGCCCACGCTGGCTGGCAGCAGTTGAAGCCATAGACACATCTTCCAGGTTGAAAAGGTTGGCATTTGAAACACCTTCACAGTGGCTTGGGGCTACCTACGCCCAGCGACATGCGACATGAGTCGGAATGACACAATGGGCAACCGATTCTAGCTTTGGCCGACCAGATGCCACCCAGATTCTCGAATGCCATCTCGTGTTCCAATCTATATCAATCTATCGGACTTGTACCACCAGCCACTGGCATACGCACTGTTTCACCAGACCAATGGCACGCCGGATCTGCTCGCTTCTGCATTCTGCGTTTTTCTTTTTCTTTACAAGTACGGATCACATACGGATTCCATTTCTCTCTCCTCGGGTCATGTATCCACCCATACAGTCGAGCCGGCTGGTAGAATGGGCTCGCTGGGGACGACTGACTGCCTCATGCATGACCGGGCGGTTTCCTCCCCGCCGGCCGGTTGGCGACTGCTTCATCATCGCTTGGAGCCCGAGTCAATTGCAAGTCTGAGCCAGCAATGAGCCAGCAATGAGCCAGCAATGCCTAGCGAGCGCACCAGCCACCGCCAGGCGAGAAAATGTCAAGTGCACCGCGGGCCGAAGAGAGCCAAAATTATGACCAACTAAAAGCAGCTGCAGCGACTGTTGAACAGGGGTTCGTTGTGGCCTGGTGCCAGAATGGCCCCTGCTGCATCCATCCTCTCTGTCCACACCTTTTGACGAGAATAGCAACCTGATTGTGAAGCGCCTTTGCTTGGGACAATCGACGAGGCATCTTTATTCCGGCACATCCCGAGCGCGACCAATTCAGACTCCTTGTCTGCTCCCGGACATGTGCGGGTTTGCCGAACCACCTGGTGACCCTGACCATCAGCCTCTCGCCCGGTAAGAAGAATGCTGCCATGTAATCCTTGAAAGGGCTGTGTTCCACAGCATATTGGCATCCTATTATGTGCCGGGCTCGAGGAAATCCTTCTTGGACAAGCCTTACTCCAGCTTCGTCACTGCGAGCACTTATTCGCCTGTATCAATGTGATTCGTTGTATTGGCCCCTGGACGCTCGCGAGTCGCGAGTGACGTGGTACTTTGTCTTTCCACCTTCCAGCACTGATTGATTCATCTCTCCGAATTAGGACCTCTGCGTCTTGTTCGCTTCTTTGTGACAACCATTTTTAATCCATAAGCCGTCCCCGACGTTCAGCTTCGGATGTGTACCTTGTTCCGTCTCTCAACCAACAACAATCGAGCTGCCACGTTCTATTCCATCATTGTTTCAGTTTTCGAAACCATTTGTCTCTAAACGTCAAAGAGAAGCCCAATCACCAAACTCCGTAACATTGTACTCGGACGTCTTAAACCATACACCTCAGCACGAGGGCCTTGGTCAGCGCCATGCAGAATCTGTCAGCAGCCAACCTCTCATTGTGGCTGAGCACATCTAGTACCGAAACAAATGGAACTTTGCATAAACGAGGTCACAAATCAACGGAATCTTCTGGCGAGCTGCCAGGATATGGGGATGAGATTCAGATGTCGTCACGACCACTGTCATGGCTAACAAACGCCAAGAGCCAGCGGCCGGAGTCTCTCATTTCGATCCGGCGAGAGGAAGACAACTACCAGGCGGCGTCCCCATTTCTTCCTATTAGGAATAGACACACCCAAACTTTAACGGCGAAGCCGCTGCACATTCAGGCCGGCCGTTCTGGGACTGAGGCTGAAGAACGATGTGAACCTGGAGACTCCGCTGGAGTGTCGAGTTATCGCAAGGGGCACCCTGAAGGTCATGATGGACAAAAGAAAAAGCGAACTTCACAGAACAGGAGTGACACGCTTGGTCAAGCTGGCGGCAGCAAAGTCGTGACCTCCCCTGTCGTGGGCTGGGACACTGCCGTGACATCAAAGGGGTACATTGAGCGCCCTGCGACAACAGACGATTCACATCAACTGCGCTGGGCGCAATCAGTACATATTCTTATCGAGGAGACAGAGGAAGCATTCCAGGCTGTCCGCGATTTTTTCCAGCATGACGCAGAAGATGACGCAGTCATCAAGTCGTGGCTTGCGGACGGCTCCCATGCTCGAATGCTTGCTCCATCCTCAGAGTTCTACCCGGAGTCAATTCAGTCACGAGCAGCGTATTGTCAAGAAAGGCAACTTGCAAGTCCACTCCCTGTCCTCGAACGTGCCCCATCTCCCCACGACAAACCACTCCCACCCCACCCCAAAGAAGAGCAAGAGGAGCAGCAAAAAGTGCCAATGAAAATAAAAAAGGCTCGAAAAGGGAGATCAAACAGACTACCATCAGTGTTGAAAGGGCTTCAAGGGAAAAAATACTCCAAGTGGACCCTGCCCGTCACGGAGATTCTCAGGGGCACTCGCTTTATGCGCGTCGAAGTGGACGAGATGCTCACTCCCGAACAGATTCAACAGATACGCGCGGAGCGCCTGAAATCCCCAAAAGGACACTGTACGCTTGAAGGGCGGCAATCAATCGATTCTGCCGAGAGCGAGTCCTCGAGGTCGTCCAAGGCGAGCGCAAGCACGGTTCTGTCTGGCGACCATCTGTTGTCGTATCCCGCTACCTCGCCCATGGACCACGCTGTTGTACACAAAGATTTCTCGATCCCGCAAGGCAGCTTGAAAGACGGGGATGGCATCACGCTGCTCGAAGAACAAAGGAATCAAAGCGTCGGGTATCCTGAGCCACCCCCAAAAAACCCCGAAAGAGGCAACAAACGACCGCAAAGACTCCCGACCATACCCGAAGCAGAGTCTGAAAACTATGAGGGGACAGTCGCAGTCGGTCCGAAAAGCGAAGACGATAGCCTTCAATCTCGGGGTTCCCAGACCAGTGTCGACGCGACTCCGTGTCCTGCAGCAAGCTCTTCCCTCCAAAATGTCCACGCACTCTGTCCGGAAAATGAGCTGGTACTGGATCAAATTGGGTCCTCGAAAGACGGGAGTGAAGATGCATCTTGCCAAGATGAAGAAGACAATGGTTTGCGAACGGCACTTTATGAACAAGACGACGAATTCCTTGCCAGCGACATGGCTTCCTGGTTTCAAGCCTTTGGGTTCGAATCTCACGGTCAACTAATCCAAGACGGTGTAGCATCCAAGAGCTGCGGCGATCCATTGGCTGTGAGATGTGCATCCTCGTCGGGCCAAACATCCGTACAGAGCATCGCGTCAACAATGCCATCGACTGTCGCTTCAGAACTGCAAGCTGCTGGCTGCTCGACGGCCGAAACGCCTCGCAACTCATTGTCCGCGCCTATTCGTTTCTTGACAACACAAGGGCCGCCACGAATGTGGATATCTGGGGGTCAGCCACCCGTTCAATACAACCTGCGCGACTTCAAAACATCTTGTAAACTTGCGGGCAGCACGATGCGTGTGTAGATGATTATGCGGGAGACAGGTCCCCATTGAGTGCGCCGAATTCGAGCTGCTGCGTGATTTTGGGAAAATTTGGGCGAATGAGTGCTGAATGGATAGGAGGATATGATACCACGTACGGAGTAGAAATAAGCCAACGAAGCCTGAATGATTAAATGACACGCACTCGATACCTGCGAATCGTGATGTGTGTGCAATGATGCACTGCATAAGGCACACCCACCAATTCCCAACAGGGTATCAGGAGAAAATGATGGGTTTTCCTTATAGGAAGAAGATGCCATCTCTACACACGATAAGAAACGCACCGTCCACGTCGCCCACCCTCACATCCCCACATCCAGTCCGCACACGGCACCAACGCGTTCTCCTCCCATCCATCCATCCATCATCACCTGCCAAACGTACAGACATCACATACACATTCCCCTTTGCAGTCCCATTGAAAAAAAAACCACCAACATCAAACCATATATGAAATAAAATAAAAATGCTCCGCCGCCCCGCCACAACCCTCCAAGTCACACCAGAAGACATCGCCGCGTACGAAGACCGTCGCGCAAACGAGGCTCTTCTCGCGCAGCAGCAGCAGCGGGCCGCAGAGGTGGAAGCCCAGGCGCAGTCTCAGACGCAGGCTCAGCACATGGAGGGCGTGCAGGAGAGTCCCGGGGCAGCCAGGCGGGCGAGGGACGAGAGGATCGGGGTAGGGGTAGGGGTAGGCAGGAGGAGATGAGGCGACGACATGTACATTAGGTTTTTTGGACGAACGGCGTGTTTTTTCCATTCGCAAGTTTCGTCATGGGCTACTGATCTTGCGGCGTCGTATGAGATTCTTCAATATTAATTACTGCGTGGGATATCCTGAGGACGCCTGGACAATTCGTCGAGACTTATCTAGTACACGGTGTACTGTCGCAAGCATGTTCCCGACGACGTATCGATCGGGAAATGGCGGTTTAGAAAAGAAAAGAAAAGAAAAAAAAGAAGGAACGAAAGAGGAACCCTCGACCCCCCGTTTCTTGAACTTGTTTTCCCATTCGTGCATGCATGCCAGTGGGATATTTTCCAGCAACAAAATATCATGTACACGGCTCCTAGAAAACAAAGAAAACGCCGTTCCCATGGCCAAGGCTACTACGACCTTATCCCTTTCTTCCCAAATATGCCCAGAATACAACTGTCATCCACGCCAGTCGCCATGTTGTTGTCCACAATTCCCGACACAAGAGGTGCAGCTCCCCCCTTCCCTTGCCCGACTTCCAAGACTTGGCGCCGTTGTAGAACGGGTCCTTGAGATTGATGCGAGGGCCGCTGCCATTTTCGGAGCCCTGGCCCCATCGCTGGTTGTTTTGACTCTTCTTCGAGGTCCACCTGGCGTTGGTGCCGTTGGTGCCACTCGACTGGCCTCTTGTCCCTGATGCCGCGCCGGCTGACGATCCTAAACGTGTGTGCTCGGGTGGCTCTACCTTGGCCTTGTCCTTGTAGATTGGGAGCACGGATGATGGGCCGGAAGCCTCTGCCTCGAGCGCGAATGGAGTGAGGTTCAGGACGGGCACGAGGAGTGCGCGGATGGATAGTAGAACAAGAGAGACGATGAAAAATGTCACGTACTTCATGTACGTGTGGGATTGATTCGGTAACAAGCACAGATGTGTTTGGAGCGTTGTTTCGGGCGACCCTGTGATCCGTCTGCCAGATGCGTCAATGGGGTTGTACAGACTGACCATGACAAATCCCGGCGTCGGCACGCCCATGGCCATGCTGAAACTTTTCACCGTGATTTCGCGAACGTGGCCCTTGGATGGCGAGTGGACGAGCTCACAGTAGTCGTGGTCATCGCCGGAAAAGACGTGGACCACGTTGCCCACCTTGTTGACCAGGTTCACGGAATCGGCTTCACTGAGAACGTTCTGGTATTGATATCCCGCCGAGACACTGATGGCGTTGCCGTCATCACGCACCGTCGGATCAACTGTCCCATCCTTTCTCAAGGTTGCTCTGCTCGGTGGCCAGTGCTCGCGATGCGGTCCGCAGGGTGTACCGGGAGCTCTAAATAGAGGCACATGGGTCAGCAGAATCGTAGGGAAATCTGCCGCTCCAGGGCCCGGATCCCTCGGTGATCTTGTCAGGTCGGCGTTGTTGACATCTTCGATCTTGTGGTGAGGCTTCAGGCCGCGATCCACGCCGTGCCAGACGGTCAATTCTTCCTGGGCCGCTTTCCTCTTGGCCGCTGGTACTTGGTCCAAGAATTCGTGAACCGGCCCGTAGATGGGCTTCAAATCGTGCGAGTCCTTGTACGAGGACGTATCTGCGCTTAGAGACACAGTATCCACGGACACAATTGTGTGGTTTCCAACGACATCGACCCGGTTTGTGTCCCCGAAATACGCACTGAATCTGTCGCGAACGGGGACCTGGACTTGAGCGCCAAACCCCAGGTCATGGTTTCCAGGCAAGCTTGCCACCAGTTTCCTTCCTCGCTGGTAAGGCCCAGGGACTCCGCCACCCTCATTGAAGGGTTTGAAGAAGATGTCGCTGAAACGCTTGTACTCGCGAAGCCAGAAGTCTTGGCCATATTTGTTGTGCCACGTCTTGACCCATTTCTTCTCCGTCTCGTCTCGACTGCCGCCCCATTTCGGGTCGACAAACTGTGTTCGGTTGCCTGTCTTCCACTCTCGTCCCCCATCAAACAGGTCGCCCAGGAAGAAGACGCTGTCCGGTTGCAGTTGACGCTGTACAGCGAGGTAACCTCTGCGCAAATAGTTGTCCGTGACGAGGACCGTCAAGGAGTTTAGAGGCCATGGACGACCAGGATATGAGTGCGGGTCGATGATTTGGGGATCGGCGACGAGGACGAGGTGATGTGGACTGGCTTGCTTGGGCTGCAAGTACATCAGTCAGTTGTTCAAGTCTGCCCGGAGCGCTGATGCATCCATTCATGGGTTTTGGAGAGTCCCCAAGATCGGCGCGTCACTACTTACCCATTTCTCCCAATTTTCCCAGTCGCACTTTTGCACCTTGGTGTCAAACACCCATCTTTCTCCCCACAGCAGAATCACCACCCAGAACAAGAACAAGAAATGAGGAAAGCTCAGGAGTCGTCTTGGGACCAAGTTTCTCTGAATCTGATGAGCCGTGCGCGCTGCGAAAGCTGCAATCGCCTGCCTGGTTGGTCCGCAAAGCCAGGCGAGGACAGTTTGTGTCGGGGTGCGCAAACGGCCATCCTTTGGCGGTTTGGGCATGGTCAAGCTACGAAACATGCCGACGCCATCACTGTTCCCCTGAGGCGCAAGTAGCAGGAAAGAGTTTGAGTTTCGGAAGCGGATTGTGTTGTGTGTAGATGAAGCGCGCACAGTGCCAGGAAGTTGGTTAACCAGGTTGGCCAGAGCGTGTCCAGGAACTGCAGAGTTCTCCGCTTCCAGCCAGCCTGGCATCTTCGCCCCAGTTTTGCTCCGTTTTGCTCCGTTTTGCTCCACCCAGTCGGGGGGCTTGAACATGAACAAACAAAAGCAACTTCATCAACAAGTACATGCATGTACATCACGAGTGCTCCGTCGTGTCGTCGTGTCGGCGTGCGTCTTGTACATCATCTGCAACGTGCCAACAGATTTGTATTCAAGCCATACACCAAAGCACTACTTCCATAGGTTCCCTTCCCAAACGCCGTTGGATGCTTATGCATACTAAGCTGCCAATGTTGAATCATGCTCTCGCCTCCCGAAACCGTTCAACGGAATGCACCTTCTCAAAATGTACACATGTGCCTCGGATATGTTCCCAGGCCATGATTGCGACTTGCATTTACATGAAATTCCATCGAGCTTGGCCCACCATCAGCCTGCTGCTCTAGTTCCGCGTCGTGGCACTATATCCGAGCTGCCATCACTGGGGTAATCCTCGTCATTGTCATTGTCCGTTTCTTCATCATCCTCCGCGTGTTGCCGCGACTGTGGCTTGGCTATCTCGGGTTTTTTGCGGAAGCTCAAGAATCTCTTGAATCCACTCGGTTGCTGTGATTTGGACTGTGTTGGATGCTGCAGCTCATCATCGGCTGGGTTGTACTCATAATGCAGTCGTGGGACCAATAATCGATATGGAACTGTGATACCTGTGGGATCCTTGGCGTTGACTTCCACATTGAGACAGATGTCGAGACTCCCTTCTACATCGACCTGGAACTGCTCGGCTTTGCGCATCTGTTTCACCGACAGCCCTGTTGGCGTTCGATGGAACGGACGAGGACGCACCATGGGGTCCCTCTCTGCGTCGTTTCCATCAACCCTTGCTGGCTGATTTCCCAAGGTTTGAGCCCTTTGTGGGGATCTAGCAGTGAAGTGAGACTCGTCGTCCTCCGAGAACTCGTTGTACTCATACGTGCCACCGCCTCGCAGTCCAGAGGCTCCTGTACTGTATGACTGGTAGCTTGCAGTAAAGTAGTCACCTTCTTCGCTGTCTTCGCCCCATCGCCCATTGATCCCTCCATCGTCAGGTCTGGCATTGGCTTCACGCCGTCCGAAATTGAAAAGGCCCTTCTTCTTGCCTTCGCCGCTGCCAAGGGAAAGGGTGCGGGTAAGCCTTGTCGGCCGAGGGGCGTCAGAAGAGTTTCGGCGGGAGAGGCTGCGGAACAAGCCCCCTACACCCCCGGAAACAGGGGGCTTACTGCCTCGAACAGAAGTGCGTGATCCATCAAAGCGACTCGACGTTGAGCGCCCACCTGCGCCGCCACCACCACCACCACCTCCTCCTCCTCCCAGTGAGAGTCGTCGGAAAAGACCGCCACCACGACCAGAGTTGCCATTCATCACTAACGGTGGGCTAGGGCTCCTATCGTAAGCCGACAAAGGTGGTGTCGGCGGAGGCGTCATCCCTGGACTCCATAACCGAATAGAGCACCAGTTTCTGTGTGGCAACAGGTGCTTGTTGTTTCTCGCTTTGCCATCTACACCGTGCTGGAATAAAGGGACCATGCTCTCATCGGTCTTGTCATCGAAATGATGTACCTTGTTTCGTTTATTGAGCACGTCTGCCAACATGTTGGATGGCGGTGTGTTGGCTATCGCCGATGAAATCACGTTGACCATGTACCTTGGGTCCTTGTGCTTTGCAACCCCGAGTTTCGGGTTTGAGTAGAACTGGCCAATAGCCGCCAAATGTACGTCGCCACTATTAGAGACTTGTCAACAACTGACTTTGGACTGTGGTTAACACGAATTGATCAAAGACTAACCTTAGCATCGTGACACGCAAGGACTTGTCAATAGCCAAGTCTTGCAAGTCTTCAATAACGATACTTCTCTCCTGTTTGTGATTTTTGGCAGTCCAATGATCATTCAAGTCATCCAAGACCTCTACGCCGCCGTCGATGTTATTAAGAGCTTTGCCAAGCATGCCAGTACGCCCCAGTGCCTTGACTGGACCCATGAATCTTGAAGTCAAGCTGTAGATGAATCAGTAGGATGTTTACGCGGAACGGCTGCTTGCAGTGGCAAAGAGTGGCTTGACTTACATGCTTTCGAGCCATACCAGCCGGGGGTAGGCAATAGGAACACCCAAAAGAACCAGGAGATGCTCCACTTGACCACGGCGCACTTCGGCATACAGCCTGTTCATGATCTTCTCCCACGTCTTGTCATTGACAACCTCATGTTCAGTCCTTTCCGTCCGACAGTCTACAGCCAGCAACGCAACTTTCCCGCCCATGGAGACATAGACGCTCCGACTGAGCTCCTTTATGTAGGGCCCTGGCTCCACACCAAGAATCCAGCTGGGCTCCATATTCTCCGTCTCGGTGAGAACGGCCTGTTGTTGGAACAGCATGTAATATTTGAACGCAACAGCCCCCAGACCGGTAAACACGGGTGACTTCATATAATGATCGGGGTATGATCCGTATCCGTCGAAAATGTCATGGTCATCATACATGTTGACCATGGGAATCTGAGATGCTGCCAAACCAAAAAGTCCCCTGGAAAACCACATGCAGTAGCGGCCCAGATAGAACTCCTCCATCTCATCCTGCATTTCGGCAGTGAAGGCAGCGCCGTGCTTGTGCTGAGGATTTTTTGTATCAAGCCATTCGTCAAATAATTCACACTTGTGAGCCACTGAGTCATTGTATATCTGATCGCCTCCACCAATCATGACATGGAACGGCTGCGATTGATGATTGTTGAGAACATCCCGCCACATTGGGTCCGGGCCGCTCAGATCATCTGGGTTGACACTAGCACTGAACCCATTGCAGCTGTGAAACATCATGTTCATAGCATGTGCCCGCGCAGGAACCCAGAACGCCATGCAGGGACCTCGATTGATGCGGTAAGCAATGCGCTGCTGCTTTTCGCGCAGCTCAACCTCGATGTTGAACCTCCAGAAGGTACAGCCACGCTCGGCGTGAAGGCGGAAGCCTCGCACATCCTTGTATCTCTGCAGCTTTTCGCCATCAGTCTCGATGCGCTTCTGACGTCCAGCAAACGACTGCGGCAGCTCTGTGGCGCTATTGGGGGGGAGAGTGACGTCAGACGGACTTCTCAATCTTTCGAAAAGACCTTCGTCAGTCTCATCGAGTGAGAGGTCTTTGGCTTCTTCGAGGTGCTCGACGGGGCGAACATAGAGGGTTTCTCCCCTGCGACCCAGTTTTGGGTGACCGGCGATCGGATCTACATATTCCGCTGGCAGATCCCCATCCCCATTGATGTGGTGAGGGGGTGGGGGGAGAAGACCAATGTTTTGCACGAAAAGACGGAGCATGGGAGCTATATCATAAGAAGATGCCGCATCATGTGTTACAATCATCACACTGCCACGCCAAATCTCACGGTCGGACGCGGCACTGCCTGTTTGAGCCCTGGCAGGGACTCTTTCCTGACGAATACCAGAGTACCTCAAGAGCGGCCCGCATTTGAGGTACAGCGGAGGCTTGAAGCGTGTGGGCGCTAGAGATTGAAGAGTGGTGAGCAAAGGAATACGTCAAAGCAGGTCGCGTGGGTTACATACCGTTCGTGTCGTCATACTCTCCGTCAAATGCTTCAGCTTTGCGTGGTCGGGATGAGTATGAAGTATTCTTGTTTCGGCCTCCATTTTCCCACCAAGCCTTTCCCTTGTCGGCGCGCTGGCCCGACGGCTGACTTTCAGTCAGATCCAGCAAGTTTCCGCCCAAGAAACCAACTGTAGCTTTCTCGTACTCGTCCAGCCAGACTGGCGACTTGTACAAGCCCTCGCCGGGGCGGAGACTTTGGGGAGGTTTGAAAATCAGTCTGGAAACCCGATGTTGAGGTGCGCTCTCCATTGAATGATCGCTGTCTTGTCGCTTCAGCCGTCTCCGAGCAGCTGCAACATCTCCGAACTCCCTATTTGGACTGCGAACTGCAGCATTGGAGATTTTGCCATGCATTTGACGCGGGTCATACTCCTCATCCGATCCATATTCTCTTTCATGAACTGGTTCAGTAGCACGGCGCTGGATTCCCCTGGTTGGTTGTTCCGATGCCGGAACCGGAGGAACCTCGTTGGTCTTGCCTATTGCAAGTATATGTGGTTGACGGGTACCGGGTGACCTAGAACCACCAGCGCCGGCATTTTCTCGTGGCGACTGAGCTCTTTGCGGACTCAATCGATCAGGATGAGGGTTCTTTTGTAGCTCGTTACTTCCGTTCCGAGTCAGGGACAGACCACCAGTGTTACCGCCCGTGAAGAAAGCAGTTGGTTGACCCGTGGTGCTTCTCTCTTTGACTTGAGGTTCCGGTTCATTTCTCGCTGCACGCTCTCGAAAACTCAAATTACGCTTGGGCAGATTGGAACGAGGTTTCTCCAGCTCCTCATCATCTTCGGGACGCAGAAGGGCTGGGGGTGAAGCAGCAGCGTGACTGCGATCGACAACACTGGGGCGTAAAACGTCTTGCTGCGAACGTGGGTGATGCTGTGTCTGGTGTTGCAAGTAAGGTTGCTCTCGTCGCTCAGATTGCTGCGGCGGTGGTTCACGTTTGAACGCTGTTGGAAACTGCGTAGTGGGCGTCGGACGATAGGTCTGATGTTCAGAAGGTCTATTTGGACTATGTACGTCCCCCGGCGGGATCGCAGAAGCCTCTGCTGCTCTTCTGGCAGCCCTTTCCCTTGCTCGTTGCTCGGCGGCTTGTACTCTTGCTCGCTTTTCTTCTTTTGTCATGCTGTCGAGCGTCAGCTCAAGCCTTTGAAGGGGTGAACGGTCGTTTGCAAACTTCTTGCGGCGCTCTGATGGGCCATTGAGCGATTCTCGTCGTGGCGACCCAGTAGTAACATCTTGAGATAGGTTGTGTGTCGCAACAATGCCTTTTCTGTCGGTGACACCATGTGTGTGATGCGCAGCAAAATCCGAATGTTCTTGACGTCGCGTGGTGTAATGGCTCTCGGGATCCATTTCTTCGTCCTCAACAAGCTGGACAGAAGGCATGAACTGATGCTGTCGGTGGTTATGAGGCAGCGCTGGATGATGGCTGTGTGGCTGACGATAGCTTACGGGTGGGACTGGAGGAACATCTGATGGGTATTTCTGTCGGCGAGACATGGCCTTGGACAATTCCAAGACGGGTTCTTGGAGAAAATAAGCGGCGCCGAAAGGGGAAGAAGAACAAGAAGAAGAGGAAGAGGCAAGAGAGGAGGCAGTCGCATGGCCACCATCAGCACCGGCACCACCATGTGCATACGTCGTTGAAAATATTGGATTCTGGTCAGAAGGCGGTCTGGGAGCTAGGCCATGGGTAGCTCCAACAGAACTTGAAGCTGTAGGCGAGTGGGGGCTGAAGGTGGACTCTGTCAGAGCATCCGTGTTTGACGTCTGGATAGAGGCGCGATTCGAACGGGACCTGCGTGGAGGCTGGGCATCAAGCGACACAGAACGGCCGTCGTACTCGTCTCCCAGCCCCTGCCAATCAGAGAGTTGGGCCCCTTGTTGGTGCCGCTGTGCCGCCATGGACCGGAGGGTCGTCTGTCGAGAAAGTGAGTGAGTCGTGTCTGGTGTGTAGCGAGCAGAAGGGGCGTGGCGATTGAGGAGCACCCACCAACCGTCTCGTCTCGGGAAGGGCAAGAGGTCAACGGAGAAGAGGAAAGAGGGGACGGGTTGAGAGAAAAAAGAAACCTACCCCTAGATATGTTTCACAATAGCGAGATATGGCAGGACGCCAGTACCGGTGGAATTGACTACCAAAAAAAAAACCCCGAATAACCGTTTGGCCGTCCCATATTTGTCTCAAACTGGAATCGAGGGTCGTTGACGTTGGGCAAGCCTCGGCGGTGGGGACATTTGGAAGTCACACAATGCATTGACATTGCACCAAAAAAAAATCCAGCCAGACAACGCGGTGGCTGGTGGCGGGTGGCGGGTATTAGCGGGTAGCGAAGAAGGTACATTAGTGGGTGCTGCAGACGAACTAGGCAAAGCGGCGGATGTACATTCACGGATGCGCGTTTATGCAGTAAGTTGTCCACAACCTGTAGTCCGTATTGGGCTTTCCCAAGAAAGTGGCTCGGTCGTTGACTCGGAAACCTGCGACTGGCAACCGCAGCCCATCTTGCTCGCTGCGTCGCCTGCTTCTGCCGGAAAGACAACGCTCCCGATGTTGCAACAGTGGTTGAACATGGTCCTGAACCTCTGCGTCGCGGCTGTGGCAACTCAGCTGGAGTTGGGCATGTAATCGGGGGGCAAAGAGAAAAAAAAAAGGTCTTTGCCAGACACTTTTGAACAGTAAAAAGTTCATCAATCGAGGAAAGCATCGTGGAACGACTTGTGCTCCCGGCAGGGCTTGAACCTGCGGCCTCCGCATCACTAACGTTTATTAGTACGAAGCTCTAACCAACTGAGCTACGGAAGCTCCCCTGATTGATGATAGCTTCAAAATTATTGTACACTATATAACTAGCAAAAACCTTGCTTCGTGAAATCGACTAACTAGCTGGCTACTCCCATTGACTCGATAGATATCGCGTTTCCTTCGGATCATAGTGATGATATTCACCGGCGAGTGTCAAATTTAGCCGCAGGCTCCGCCCCTGGTGGTGGCCGTCCATCAATTTCAGGTTAGCAACAATGCGAAAAGCCTTGATGTCACTTGAAGCGAGACAAGCGATGAGCGCCGTACGGCCTATTGGCAAGGCAGCAAAACCTGTGTTTTTTTCCCGCATTGTCACGGAAAACTTCCGCTTTGATTAAAGCTATAGCGGAAATCAGGGGAAGAGCTGCACAGCGGCTTCCTGCTCTCCCTTTCTTAAAAAAATTACTCTTTAGTTACTAGTTCATACTTTTTTATCATGTACTTGAGTATGTTACTCTAGTGTTATAGGACTTGATGTTACCTGTCGGATCTGCACGAAAGGGGGTCGATTCTGTCAGCGCGGCTAACTGATTTAACAGATCATGAGTCGTACTAGATTCGCTTGTGCAAGCTACTAATAGGTGTAATGTGATGTGTTCTGCTTGAGTTGTCCTCTCTATCTGATAGCTTGACGGTTTTGGCATTATACTAGTTGCCTTTAGTCGCGTGTATTCCATATCGTAACACTTGATAGCTACAAGGGGTAAGGAGGAGGAGGCTTGCTACAGGCAAAAGCTTACTATAGGAAGCCCCTAGCAGGGCTGTTGGAGGAAGCAAAATTTCAAATATTTACTATTAATGGAAATTAATAATATTGGTTGAGGAAATCAATTCGTGAACGCAAATTTGCGGGTGTGGTGGTGGTGTTGTGGTTGTTAGATAACCAGATTTATTAGATTCCCAACGGATTGACGGTCGGACCAAAGGTTAAGGATCAAGAAATCAGCAGGTCAAAGGTCAAAGATCGAAGGACCTGCCCTCGCATTATTAGGCTTATTACATCCCTTGCATTAACGACCTATAGTATCAAGCCCAAACGAATACCGACGCTTTCCCTGTGACTATCTATAACGTCAATATATTCGGGCAGCCATAAGGATATTGTCATATGCAATTCTAAGCCAGGTGGCGAATTATTCTACAAATCTTCTTGACAGGGGGAATCGAGCCAACGATGCTCCAGGTGCTGCCTCTAAACGTTGTTTATGGACTCGCTTATCACATCGTTCATGCACGTGTAATTAATCCCTCGCCTCCAAGGATTTTGTTTGCTTGCGGAAAATTCTGCATTCCTACTCGAGGCTGATGGGACGATTTCGCACTTCGACCTGCTCAACAAGAAATCTCACAACTTGGTCTCTTTGTTCCGATTCGATGGCCAAAAAATCTTCCCCGACAACTAATTCAGCTTGGTGCATTAACGTGAGCCTGGCTTTCGAAGTAAGCCAAAGCTAATCTAGGACCTTCTCAAAGAGGGCAGATGCCGGCCAGAAGCCAGAAGCCGAGAGTAACGTAGCGATGTATGGCATTCGAGTCCATGCATCGGGTGGCTTTCGCTTTGTTAATGCAGCCTTTCTATAAGCTTATTCGGCTGACGGCCAATGACATCGTCCATCTGGCATACGACTTGGCAAAACACAACGGGATGGCTTTGCTCCAGTAGGCACTTCCGTGTTCCTGTCCACATCGCACACATGGCACTGCTTCATGTGTCGAACATAGGACCCGGGGTGGCTTGGCCATGAACGCAATCTCGTACTAGCTGACAGTATCATCAGTCTGATTAGCCAGCGGCAGCCATCAAGGGACTGCCCACCACAGTTGAGGAGAGGACTTTCCCCGAAATGGAGGATGCGCTTATTTCTTCTAGCTGCACCAAGCCAAGTCGAGCCAGATCTTGCCGGCCTGGGGATCCTGCTGGGCTCCATGGGTGCGTTTGGGATTGGCCTCATGATGAATGCCGTCTCATGCTGCGATTGTATGCTGACTTCCATCATATAAAGGGCCCGATCTGTCGTCAATGATGAACTAGAGGCAAGCAACAGATTCAACCTCATTAACCTGTAGCTCCAGCTTACTTTTTCCCTTATCTCAACGATCAAAATGACGCTCAAGACTATTCTTCTTGGGGCCTTCATGGCCTCCATGGTCATGGTCATGGGCGCGGCTGTGTCCAATGGCGAATGCGGAGCTCCCAAGCCTACTGAGGAGCACATTGCCATCGCCAAAGATATGGCTCTGAACGAGTCCATGATCTCTACCAGCGAGTTTGCTGCTCTCACCAATATCAACGTTCCTGTTTACGTTCATGTTGTCTCTAGGAGCAACAATGAACATCCCAAGGTAAGCCCTGCCTTCATAAAGCATCATCATAAGTGGCCGATCAGAAACGCTTACACTACACACAGGATGAAGACGTTCGTGCCATGGTTACCGGCATGAGCAAGGACTACGACAACATGGGCTTCCAGTTCGCCTTGAAGAGCGTTGACTATACCGTGAATGCGGCTTGGTCCAGCGGCCAAAACGAAATGGACATGAAGAAGAAGCTCCGCAAGGGCGGCTACAGGACCCTCAACCTTTACTATGTCAACTCTTTGCCTTCTTCCTCAAGTTTACAGACCACCGGCCTGTGTTACTACCCCAACCCCATAAATGGCGGCAAGGGCGGCGATACTCTCACCCGAGACGGTTGCACCATCCGACGTGATCTCTTGAACAACGGCCAGACCACCACCCACGAAGTCGGCCACTGGCTGGGACTCTTCCACACCTTTGAGGGTGGTTGCACGGGCGGCGGTGACCAGATTGCCGACACTCCTGCTTGTGAGATGACCCGGGGCTGCGATGAGAACACCGACACCTGCCCCGAGTTCCCCGGAAAGGATGATGTCCATAACTTCATGGGCTATGGCGCGTGCCGCACGCGTTTCACTGTTGGCCAGGCCAGGCGTGCTCGCAGCCAGTATTACTTCTGGCGTGCGTACGGCTCTTAGTATAGAGGGAAGTATCGGATGTCGGGAGCGGCGCGATGTTAATATGAGAGCCATGATAATGAACAAGAAAGAAACAGAATTGTTTCATAATGTCCAAGTAGTCGTACAAGTCGCTGGCGGCTGTTGCCAGCATCACCACGAAAAACTAATGTTGAGAGCAAGAAAGGAAGAAAGAAGATAGACAACACATAAATGACCAATCACCAATGACAGCATCGCTCAAACGTTCATTAAATTTTGTCTTTGAATCATCAATTCCAGACGTTGCTAGCGGCTGATTGAAACTACCGTTTCACATATTGCCAGATATTGCCGAGTCAAAAGAAGAATCCAAAATCTTGTTTGATCGGTTTGATCGCAGTTTCCGGGAGTCGTGCAGGGTAGGACCATGATCAAAGCCAAGGCCCAGTGTGACTGACGTTGCTGCCTTATTGTTAAGGCACCAACCATTTCATCGCGGAGGTGCAGCCTCGCCGGCCGCTCCTGACTCTAGGACTTTTTTTGTTTCGTGTTTGCCGAACAGTAGCTCGCAACTTCCATCGCACATTTTACCATCCTATACCACAACCCGCAAGACGAGCATTGCTTTGCCTGGCGCAAAGTGGCATCTTGCACATTCCTCTTCACAGGTAGGAAATAGTCGATCTATTTTCTATTCCACCTAGCCTCACCGTTGAGCTGAAACGACAACACAAATCGCAAACCCCACCATCAAAATAATTTCGATCGGCTCACCCAGACCTCACACCTGCTCCCTGCTCCTGGTCGAATTTAATTTGGGACAAACCCAACGAACAGCTACACACGATGGCCACTGCTATTGAAGTCCCAAAAATGGATCGACAAGTCGACCTGTCGACAATTCCAATCTCCCCCAACGGTAAGAGCGGAGGCACCGGTGCCCAGGACAGCGATAAGCCCGTCACCGTTTTCCACGACAGGGACAACTTCAATGTCAAGCACCCTCTTCAGAACAAGTGGACCCTGTGGTTCACCAAACCCCCAAGTGGAAAGGTGAGAGAATCATGGCATGGGCATACCAGTGTCTCCTGGATCGAGGACTAATCAGCTCAATAGGGCGATAACTGGAATGACTTGCTCAAGGAGGTCATCACTTTCGATTCCGTGGAGGAGTTCTGGGGAGTATACGTGAGTTGGGCTATTTGTCTGCGTATTACAGCATTCGAAAACAGTCTAACGCCTCGCAGAACAATGTTGCTCCGGTCTCCGAACTTGCCTTAAAGTCCGACTACCACCTGTTCAAGGCTGGTGTGCGACCTGAATGGGAAGATCCTCAAAACAAGCATGGTGGTAAATGGTCCTACCAGTACAAGGAGAAGCGAAGTGTCGACGTCGACCGCCTCTGGTTGCAAGTCATGATGGGTGCTATTGGCGAGACTTTGGAGGAGGAGGATGACGGGGAAGTTATGGGTGTTGTCGTCAACGTTCGCAAAGGCTTTTACCGTATTGGCGTCTGGACCCGAACCATTGGCAAGAGCATTCCTGGTCGTGGTGATGGTGACGTTGCTGGCGGCAAGGGTCGCAGCCCTGAGAAAGGGAAAGACATTCTCATGTCCATTGGGCAACGCTTCAAAGAAGTTCTTGAGCTTCCCGGAAACGAACAGGTCGAGTTCTCCGGGCACACGGATAGTGCACATGCTGGAAGCACAAGAGCCAAGGCCAAACATACCGTGTAAATGAGGGTCGCGTGGGGAACGAGTTTCACGGCTGTGAGAGGGGATTGAGCCGGGGGGGCGTTTGAAAAATGGTCTCTGCTGACAAAGGTCTGGCTCCCCTTGTTCTGTCGTTGCGTTGAACTCAACAGTCTTGACGATTGACGACATTTATTGGCGAGGTTGATGTTGGTGTGCTGCGTCCTTGTCAAGCACCTAATGAGATGCTTCATCATTAGCGACGGGGTTCTTTCAGGCGAGCCCACTCTGCGCACTACGAAAAAAAAAAGAAAAACATCTGTCTATGTTTGCAAGGTGGCGTTTTGCGAGGAAGCTCCTTGATGATTTTGCTCGGATGGGCAACCTCGCGTAGGTATGCCCGCGCACTCTGACCTTGAATGGCCGTACAGAAATTTAGATTCTGTCATCTGGCCAGTGTCCTAATATATATACACATGCTTCTCATATTCTACATGGAATTCGCTCGCAGCTGCCTGTGATGGTAGTCACGCGCATCGTTGCTGTGTGAAGCTCACAGGCTTTCCACCTGGCTCCACTACCACCAGATCGTGCACGGGTTCTCAATACCAAGGTACCAGCCAAAAGGTAACCCCCTTTCCCGATTGAAGAGAGTAACAACTACTACTCCTCCCAGACGCCTGCCCGTCCAAGACGTTCGAAAGCCATGATGGCATGCCCTTTCACGTCTCATTCCCGCTCTGCTCGTCCGCAAACATCTGCTTCACAAGTTGCTTCTTATTTATTTTGCCCATGGCATTCCTAGGAATGTGGTCCACAATCTTCATGACCTGCGGAATCTTGTAGTTGACCAATCTGCTTTTCAGGGCGCGCCGTATCTCCAACGGTGTCCATTTCTCAACGACGTCTTTATCGAGGATGATGACAGCACCAACCTTCTGGCCCCAGTTCCCACTGGGGACCGCCACGACGGCAGCCTCCGAAACCTCAGGTAGAGAAAGAAGCTCGCGCTCAACTTCGAGAGCGGATACCTTCTCTCCGCCAGTCTTGATTATATCGGCCGTGAGACGGCCCTGTATGAAGTACAGTGGTCCATTGGTCCAGGGTTGACTGTGTGAAGCGGATGGAACGGCGCGACGGACGGCGACGTCGCCGGTTTTGAACCATCGTCCCTGGTTGTCTGGGTCGGAGATGAATTCCTTGGATGTTGCTTCGGGATTACGCCAGTATTCTTGGAAGATGGTTGGGCCGCGCAGTTGAATCTCGCCGGATCGTTGGCGGCCGTTGGAGTCGAGTTCTTGGCCGGGAAGGATGATTTCGCCCGTGTCCACGTCCATGAGACGTGCTTGGACAGACGGCAGAGCCCAGCCGACGCTGGCGTCGACACGGTCGGAAAAACCGAGTCCACAGGAGAGTGCCATGCCGACTTCTGTCATGCCGTATCGCTCGAGGAGGACGTTGCCATGGGAGAGGTCGTGCCATGCGGATTTTATGGGTGTGGGGAGGGCGGCGGATCCAGAGATATTGACGCGCATGTTTTGCGGGGAAATGGCTTCTCGGGCTGCTCGTTGGAGATCCGTGGAGAGGCTCCTGTGGCTGGACAAGAGGCGGCTGTATACTGTGGGCACGGCGGTGAAGAATGTGACTTTTGGTTTGGTGGATTTGACGCCATTTGTGTGGCCACTCGTGCCGCTGTTGGTGCCGTTGGTGTCGTGTGTGGGAAGATATGGGGCAGCGAGGCGCTTCCATACGGCGTCTGCGTTGAAAGGAAACATGAACTCGATGGAGGAACCGGCAAAAAGGGGCGTGATGACGGCGTTGACGGTTCCATGGATGTGGTGCAGCGGCAGGACGTGGAGGAGGTGGTCTGATGGAGTGTAGTCCCACGCCTCGATGAGAGAATGAGACTGAGCTGTGAGTGCGGAGTGCGGTATCAAGACTCCTTTCTACAAGTCTTGGGTTAGCATTTAATGACAGCTCGTTGCGTGTTTTCCAAGGCAGGCAGTGTTCGGCTTGACATACGGGCCTGTTTGTAGTTCCCGAGGTGTAGAGCATGAGCCCGGCTCTTCCTGGGTCGGAGCCTTCCAGCGTAACAGCGTCTCTCGTTCCACCTTGGCTGCCAAGATGCTTTGGTAACTTTAGATGCAGTGGTCTGGCTTTCAACTCGGCAGTGAGAACTTCGTGTGCCGTGGACGCGAATTTGGAAGAGGACACAAGGAGTGAAGCTTGGCTGTGATCCAAGATGTATTGCAGCTCTGGAGCTGGGAATGCAGGAGACATGGGGACTGCGATTGATCGCGCAGCGAGAATTGCGAGGAAAGTCACTGAGGGAACCTTGTTAGTATTGACATGGAATCGAGTAAGAAACGAAGTCAAAGAGAAACATGGACAGAGCATGAAGCTCCGCGACAGCTCACCCACGTAATCATAGCTATTTTCGACCAGAAAAGCTATCCTCTCTCCTTGCAAGTCCTTATGGCCACTAGCTTCCAGGAACCGCTCCTTCGCTCGGCGCACATCGCCCAGGAGCTCGCCGTATGTGAACCGTCTCCCTGACACAGAATGGATCACGGCAGTCGACTCGGGGTCGTGCCTCGCGATGGCCTCAAAGATGGGCAGCCGCGGCAAGGACGCTGTGTGCATCTTGGAGGAAAAGAGACATGAAGACGGCATGGATGACGAGACGAGAAGCGCGCGGCGACGAAAGGACCGACGGCAGGATTCGGAGACGGCAGACAGGGATGAAGAGGGTGAAGATGAAGCCAAAGTCCGGAATCCCGGCGGAAGGGTAGGACGGATCGTCATGGGCAAAACCCGGCGCAACAACAGGCGCCGACGCAGGGTGTTTATCTGATCAGAACGACGCAGCGTCCGGCAGCGAGCAGAATTGCTCCGTAGTGGAACCCAGCCTACTATACTCAGTTGCGGAGGCTGTTGCAGCGCTGCTCTGGTTCAATACTCGGCCAAGAGCTGCCCCTGGTGCCTCTGTTACCGGTCCTGTGTTCCAACCGAGTGAAGACGGGGTTTGGTGGACGTTGAGACTTGTTGAGAGCCGGCAATTTGGCGCTCCATGTCTTCGCCCATCGAAGAGATGGGAAGCCGAGCGGCTCCGATGGAAACGGAGTTCAGATGTTGGCGCCGATGATGTGAAACTAATCCGTACATGCAATGTACATAGAATTGGCGGGGCAGCGTCTATCGGGGTTCGGAACCATGACTGATGTGATGTGGCTGCTGACCTTGTACGGGGTAAAAGCCGGGCTGGAGAAGCGGACGAAAAGGCGGCGAGGAAACATGGACGCATGCACAACATGGAGGCTTTCTGATACTTTATCGTCCGGGGGCGTACGGTCCGTATGTACCTGATACCTCCGTTCTGTCGGCACTTGATTGCGAAGACGCCTCTCTTGGTTCCTCGGATGGGCGCTTAATAAGTTAAAAATGCAAAACTTCGACATTCGGCCACACCACACCACAACGCAGCGAATTTAGATCACATACTCCGTAGATGGCATTTTCAGGACCAAAGGCAGATCTTGCATCGCCAGGGTCCTTTGATGATTGCCTCTTCCCCCTCTCCCCCTCTGACCCCCTCCCCTTCCCCCTCCCCCACCGTTATCGTCTGCTCCCAATTGCCGCCTTGTTGTCTCGCTGTTTCTCGTCGCTTTTTGCTCTTGGCCCCCATGCAGGATCATGCAGGAAGGCTTCTCTTGTGTCATCTCGCACTCGTGAAGAAGGAAATACTTGGCTTTCCCGAGCTGCCGCGCCCCTCTCTTCGAGCGCGTATACCCCGGCTGGACATACCGTCTCGCACTGCAAAAGAATACCCTTGAAAGACCAGAAGTTATGCACCTTGCAGAAGGCCTCGATGCACAAGGTCGCCTCGAGACAAGTGTTGAGCGGGCCGTGAGAACAGCAACTCGAACTCCCGGAACCCTCGATGCAACCCAGAAAACGTGCCTGGCAGCCCACAACAGCTGCAGCAAGTGGCAGCCCCAAGTGGCAGCCCCAAGTGGCAGCCCCCGTCACCGCTGGATTACCGGATCGCTCAATCGTGTTGTCATTGGACGTTGGACCTCGCCTTGCCCCCGTAAAAAAGACTGTGGGACTGTGCATGCAAGCCGCTTAAGCGGTCTTCACCGACTACTCTGTAGACCGAAGACAATGAAGAAGAGAGAGGGAGAACAAGAAAAAAAATCGCATCACTCTCACTCTGCGTAGCTAACGAGAAGTTGGGCATGGTCTGAGCTGTCTTGTCTATTTATCTTGTGTGAATATTTATTTCTTCTTGAGCTCCTCATTATTTCCTACATTCTTGTTCCTCCCTCCCCTCTCTCTCTCTTCTTTTCCAACAACCACCACCACCAACTAGCCTTGTTGTCCCCTTCCTCCGACAACCGGACCCATCCACCGGACAGACGACGACGACAAGAGCTTTGCAAGAGCTTTGCTTTCACTTCATCATCGATTCAACGTCACCTCTCCTGTTGCCCCGTATGTTGCGACGATACGCATTGGGTTTCTCGAATGCCGGGAGACAATTCTCCACCATGACTTCTGCTACTCCCATTGAGGATGCCATTCGTGCCAAGGTAGGTCATGTCCTCCGAATTCTTTCCATCTTGCCCGACTGGCTAATCACCTCAATTCAACAAACGCAGGTCACAGCTGCTTTCAATCCGCTGACCTTTGAAATTTACAACGACTCTCATCTTCACTCTCACCACAAGGCCATGCAGGGCAGCTCATCCAAGGAGACCCACTTCAGGTATGTGTTCAGCCTGCATCTCCATTGCTCCCACGACATCTTATTCTCTTCTACATCGTGGAACCCAAAAATACAATCTGGAATGCCCCTTGACTCACTGTGATACACACCCCCTCTCCTTCCAGACTCGTCATCACATCTGACGCGTTCAAGTCCAAAATGCAGTCCGCCCGCCACAGAATGGTCTACGCCCTTCTCCGTGATGAAATGGCCCTCGAGGGCGGCATCCACGCTCTTCAGCTCAAGACGCTTACTCCCGAGGAAGAGGAGCGTCAGGGCAAGAAGAAGGCTGCCGAAGCTGAAGCCAAAGACAAGGAAGATACGCCGCCAAGCACATCTTGAAAGCAACCAGCAAGAAAGCCACGCAATGGAATTAATGAAGCACACGTGAAGAATTGAAACGGGAATCTGTAACGACAAGTTATTTCAACCACCGGGGAAAAGAAATCGTCGCTGAACCTTTACCCCCCTTTCCCTTCCGTCTGTGTCGGATGAGAGCTATATGGCTGCGCCAAGGGGGGAGGGATGGTCAATGACAAAGAGAGATTGACATGGGACGCAAAAAAAAAAAAAAAAAAGATCCAGCCTTAGATGTAACGAAATTGGACTCCTCAAGGAGCCATTGCGATGAAAAACTTTCTTTCTTCACCTTTTTTCTTACTACAAAAACATGTACATATTTTTTGGCGTTATTGACCACGCCTACCTAGGTATTTAGAAGACAGAACAAAAGCCCACGCACAGTTCAAAAGATACACATCTGCCTAATGGTTACACTGGAACTTTCCGATCCGTGATGAAGATATATCCCGAGGGAAATGATTTCACGCAATGCGATTTCTTGCGGCATCCGGCTGAGCCTTGGCTGGAGTCTGTTGCAAGCGCTCATGAAAAAAAAAAAAAAATTTACAGCGTAATAGCCTCCACATGCAGCCGACAACAAATTAATTGAGCTGCGCCGACCCATGTCGGCTCCCTGAATTGCGTGTATTTTTGGCCCTGGCTCTTCTGAAATGCTCGCGCAGCCGAGCTTGGTGGTCCACTGCTCTCGGTCTTGCCGGCTTGCTCCTACTCTCTGACCTCATTCTTTCAAAGTAATGCGAAGCACTTGGTGTTCTGGGAAGCCTTGCCGAAGACGGCGGCCCGAGCCTAGGTAGCTCAGGGCCGTCAGTCCCCAGTTCCGGAGACGGCATATATGACCTGCGAGGATGTCTTGCTGTCCCTGCGGGAGAGCCCTCCGGTGTTTGGCTCGTGTGCATATCCACGTCCAATCTTTCGCCCGCTTCCAGCTGTTTAGTTTCTCGATGTGGTGCCTCTTCTTTCTGTGACTTGCCAGAGATGTACTGTCTTGCGAGAGCAACTTCCTCCGGGTATGCGTCCAAAACTCCCTTCACATTCTTCTTGTTAATGATCATCTGAGAGTATTCGGGTCGCCCATCAAGCAGGTTGAACCACTCAATCGCGGGGAGGGCTTCTCGGCCCGCGCCAGCATTTCGTACGTAACCGAGATATCCACTCGAGAAGGCACGAATAAAATCGTCGTAGAGAAATTCGCGAAGGGCTCTTTCTGCTTGGAGATATTCGAGACAAAGCATGGCTTTGATGAAGTTTTTGAGGGTCCCCGCGTGGGAAGTCGCGTAGGAAGGATATGCTGTTTTAAAAAAGCTGTACATATCTTTGGAGGAGGGTGTTGCACGTTTCGATTGGAGGGTGAGATTCTCGATGGACGGCCTAGTGTGTGAAATGGTGTCGTAAGATTGATGGAGAGGATTCAGCCCAGAAGCGTGTTCGGCGGTGGATTGCTGGGCGGCAAGTGGATGGCCTGTTGTCGAGTTTTGAGTTGAGTTTGTCGCACAGGTAGCTGGTATAAGTGAGCTGGACGAAGTAGACAGGGAGCTGTCCACCTCGGCAAGTCGTGATGTAGTAGGCAGCCTCTCGAAGGCCGAGGGGTTCGCCCTCTTGACTGGCGTGGTTCCTTTGAATTGAATAGGTTGCATTCTGCGATGCTTCCTACGTTCTGGTCCGTCTACACGCGGCACGGCATATTGTTTCGGAAGTACAGTTCCAGGGATAACCCGGTGGTCAGGCTGAGCACAGGACGGCGTCTCATTGCTGGTGTTTTGCGTAATGATGCCATCAGCCGGGGTAGATGTCACCTGCATGCGTGCTGATACAAGATTCACTCGAGCTTGAGAGCTCTGATGAGCTCTAGGCAGATCTACTTCCATTTCTTCTTCATCCTCATCCTCCTCCCCAATGGGTTCGATATGGTGCAGAGAACGGTGCCGCGGTAGCTGTGGCACTAAATACTGGGATGCTGATACATCGTCATCCGGGTGATCGATCTGAGGCGTCTCTTGAACAATTTGAGACTGAAATTGTGGTGACGGGATGGATTTTGCTGATGCCCGAGGCGGAGAAACAGACCACCCAGAGATTACGCTCTCTTCGCCGTCGTCTTCGCCGACATTTTTGTCTTCGCCGGTTCCATCGTCATTGTCCTCATTAGCCAGTCCGTGCGACTCTTTTTCGGGCATAACGTCATCAGCAGTAGACAAGGCCCGGTGTGCGACTTCTCCTGCATGTCGGATTTGCATCGAGTGGTATGAGATTATATCTTGCAAGATATGGTCTGGAATTTGAGGAACACCCTGGCGTTCACTCGGATCGACGGCCCAGGCGCCATTGTGATCTAGAATTTGAAGCTGGTCTTTCGGTATGGTTGCAAATCGCCGCCCCAGCTGCACCTGGACGGTTTGCTGAGGCGACGAGCTGGAAGACATGCTGGCTACCTTGGAGACGTAGTCCAGGACGAACGTGGTGCCATGTCAATCGCCGTGTGCCCAAGATAGATAGACGTTTGGGTTGGCAATGTTGGCCTAAATAATGGCGCGCAACGCTGTCCTTGAACTGCGGGACAATTTTCGGGTTCCTCGTGGGGTCTGGTCCGTGTCGATACACCCACCACTGCACGGAGTACATGTACATACCAAGTTGTCAACAACAAACGATGAAGCTTGTTGGGCAGCTCCGGGTGGATTGGATCGATTGGGCTCTACCCACTGTACGCAGTGAAATCCGGTATGGATGGCGCTAGCACGAGCCAGTAAAACGCCAAGCGAGGCACCAAACCCCGCCGCCGTGGGCCCTGACGCAACAGCTCCCGACTACCAATGGATCCCAGCCTCGACGGCGCGTCGTGCAGCTTGTTGCATCACCAACATCTACTCCGTAGCATCGAAGGCAGTCGGTCTGGTTAGTCAGTCGGAATGAGCTACATCTGTGTGCTTTGTCACTCATCGGCGTGATTTCGAAGGTCCCGCCACCGAATCTCAGAAAGTCTTCGTGGCTTGCAGACCGCCGGCCGCATTCTTTTCGTGCAACTCCAACTTTGCATCTGACAAGCTGTTTTGTCATCCCTAGTCTGGTGTCTCAAACCCGGCGAACGCTTTCGTTGCCGGCGCGTCAGATTTGCCAGCGGTGTGCCAGCCTCTGGCACAAAGGCCCCCAGGGTTTGGGAATCGGAAACTCCTTCTCGAGAACCCACGACTTGTACTGCCTCCAAATATAGGTCTTGCTCGTCCTGCTCAGCTTGCCTCGCCAACTGTCACCAGTAACCTGCTTTGTTTGTTTGCAGTGCACACACCATGCGTCGAACTTGTCGAGAAATACGTACCGAGCTCTTGCAGACTTGATATCGATACGCGAATACAACACACCTCCCATGGGACGAATCGCTCGATCAAGATTTTCTTGGCCCATGACGAACGTAGTAGTCTTCGAAACCCTTCACTACCACTTTTGTCAGCACCATGGCGAGTAGTTCCACCTCTAATCCAAGGCGTCCTGCCTCACCAGCTACTTCCGTCGGCCTCAGCTCGCCCATAACCTTCCGGAACCGCCGTGGCTCGACACATTCCACATCGTCAACTTTAGATAAAGAGCGTCTTGCGCATGCCCTCGACGAAATACATACATCGGCGAGTCGTTGCGAATCCTTGACCACGTTTAACGATTATGCGCCCCCACCGGAGGGAATCCCCGCATCCGAGAGTAGACAGGGAGCGGGAGAGTTGGTACAGAATGGCCTCAGCGGCTTGTATAATCGGTTTCGTGAAGCCGTGGGTGGCGTAAGCCCTACCAAGACAGCCGTCAAGGAAGCAAAGGATATCAAAGAGAGCTCGATGCAAGCTCTAGAGGCCACGTCCAAGCGATCTTCTGTGACACCTAGCCACGCATCTAGGCCATCTGTATCATCACTGACCCGAGTCGACACCAATGCAACCATCACTACACACTCTACTGGCGGTCTGCCGATGACAGAAGCGTCTTCTACTGCAGCCTTGTCTGTATCCGCAGATGCCCGCTCGCTGGGACAGCAGTCCGTCAAGTCGACCAGTATTAGCTTAATGACTGGACCAAAATCAAGCTCTTCGAGCAGACAGAGCCTACCGACAAAAGCTACAAGCTCTGTTGTCGCCGACCCTACCATAGCACCACCTGTAGCTTTGAAACGCGATGCAAGTCGTAGTACGATTCGAACCGAGGACAGCACAGGGCAAGCCTCCAGCAGAAGAAGCCTTAGCAGGGCAGAGCTTCAGGTGGAACATGCCGGGCTGTACGATGCACATGATAGTAGACTGCCTCCTCGAGCTGGCAGAGATGATGCGTCAAGTGTTGAAGGCAGCCTGGATGCTCCCTTCAGCCCTGTCCAAACGAAATCGTCCGCCCCTTCAGCCACATCAACGGTGCCAAGTCGTCATCATGTGCGGAATCCTTCAGGTTCCTCTTCGGCACTCCAGATGGATGACTCCAGAAGAACACCCGCGGTCATCGACAGAATCAGTCATTCTCGATCACCAAGGTATGTTGGTTCGAGAGACTCGTCCGTCGACAGAGGCACAGCTGCTGCCAGTGCTGTCAACACCTCTGCTCACGGCTCGGTACATCACGACTCTTTTAATCAAGAATTTCACCCCAGACACTTGCATCCCGACTCGGGTCGGATCCCAGGTACAACGCGTGGCCACGAACGAGCCTCTGATCAGATGAGTGCTCAGCTTGACAAGATGCGGCGGCAAGTCTTGAGCAAAGAATTTTGGATGAAGGACGACACTGTCAAAGAATGTTTCCTCTGCCAGACGCCTTTCACGGCCTTCCGCCGAAAACACCACTGTCGCACCTGCGGTTGCATCTTTGATTCCAAATGTACAACAGTAGTGTCGGGCGAAAAGTTCGGTGTTCAAGGGTCGCTGAGGGTGTGCAAAAATTGTTTCGATGTCATCACTCGCCGATTTGATGGGAGTGGCTCGGATGATTCGGGCGATGAGCGGTCCTTTCTGCCCAAGATATTTGGCCCCAGCAACCCAAAGGATTCTTCCGAGACCGTAATCAGCAAATCGAAACCTTCGAGTGTCGCTGCTGGCTCTGAGGGCTCAGAGGACTCTCGTTCGTTCGCCACGCCCATGATGGCTATCCCAGCAACTCGTCGAGTGAGGGATTCCGCGAATAGAGCGTCAGCAGTGCTGGAAATTGATTCTCCTCAACTGAGCCGTCCTGGTTCATCGCGTTCACTGAAATCCCTTACGACGTCGGGTCGGCCCCAATCCTCTGCTGGACACAAAAGGCATCACTCAAAACATGGGTTTCTTGGTCGATTCAAACCTGCCCCAGAGCAACAAGCTCCTTTCAGAAAGGGAGTCGGTGACGAAAACGCCAAGAAGCCAAAATTCCCCGCCTTTCATGATGACAACATCATTGATCCAGATCTGGCAGACTACATGTCTGAAGACTCGAGTGGCGATGAGCAGATGGGAATTTTTGCAACCATGGCTGGGCCAGACGTACAATCCACAAGCTATGAACAGGATAGATCCGGATTCCCTTCTTATATGAATCAAACAAGGAAACATCGTCATCGGCATGAAAAAAGTATCAGCGGGATGAGTTATGTCAGCAGAGGAGTACTTGATGACACAAGCGGGCCAATCAGTTTCTTGAACCACCGAAGGTCGACCAGGCGTAGAAATCTCAGTAACGTCAGTGGGAATGCCCATCATCACGGTTCACCTCGACCCAAGTCAGCTATATACAAAGGCCCGTCAGCCTCAGCTGAGATGCCCCATGGCATCGATCACTCAGGCCTGGGTTACTCAGGGACTCAACTTACCAGGAGCGACTCGCTGCATAAGAAAATGTCACCAAAGAGGGAGCTGAACAAATACAGCTTGAAGCATGTTCACAAACTTTTACATCAACTCTTGAACGATTCTGAAATCCCTAACCCTGGAGCATGGCAAAAGGCGCTTGTACCGATGCTCTTGCAGCTGACGGACGATGTGACACCGGACGTTGCAAAGGGCGAAGATATGGACCTACGACATTATGTCAAGCTGAAGAAGATACCCGGTGGACGGCCAGGTGATAGTTGCTATGTCTCTGGAGTAGTGTTCACCAAAAACTTAGCCTTGAAGAGCATGCCACGACGAATTACAAACCCTCGAGTCGTACTTGTTACTTTTCCAATCGAATATCAGCGACATCAACAGCATTTTATGAGCCTGCAACCTGTGATCGAGCAAGAGAAAGAGTTTCTACGAGTCGTAGTGCAACGAATTACGAATCTCCGACCACAAATATTACTTGCCCAAAAAGGCGTCTCTGGGGTTGCCTTGCAGTATCTGTCTGAGGCGAACATATCTGTGGTGTACAACGTCAAAGATACTGTGATTGAAGCTGTTGCGAGATGTGCCGAGGCTGAGATTATTGAATCCTTGGACATGTTGGCCCTTCCTGTACGCGTGGGACGCTGCTCCGCATTTGAGGTGCGGACGTTTGTCAACAACGATTATCCTGGCCGAAAGAAATCGTACATCTTTCTGTCTGGCTGTCGTCCCGATTTGGGATGCACAATAGCCTTGCGTGGAGCTACCAGCGAGTTGCTCAAACGCATCAAGCACATCATGGAATTTATGGTGTACGTGGTTTACAACCTGAAGCTGGAGTCAAGCTTACTTCGCGACGAATCTGTGGAACCTCCTGAAGACAGCGAGACTTCCTTGTCAAACTCACTGCAGGGATTTAATGACAGCCTCAGATCTGTGAGCTCGGGCGGGGAATACACCAAAGGTGGCCCTACCATGGTCATCAACCATCCATCAAATGAAAGCGAACCACCATCACAAGTTACGGTGGACAGCATCAGTACGGGTACTGACGAAGCTGACACTTCGGCACAGTCGGCGATACAAAGCATAGAACCAGCCCAACGGGTGCACCTCCATGCGAACCATACGCATGCCTCTCCCGATAGTCAAGTGCCTGATGATGTTCCGATGCCAACCTTTTACAGCGACATGGTCGCCAAGTACGAGACCAAGATCTTATCTGCATCCCCTTATGTCAAGTTCAAGCAACCATATCTTCTGATGAGGACGCGAGAACAGGAGAGGAGACTCTTGTATCTTCGCCGGCTGCGCGACCAGGATGCAGTGGAGGAAGACTCGGAGAAAGCTAGCCGCCACAAATTTCAACTCATCAAGCCGGAAATGGTCGAAAAGATTGGACAGAAGGCACAGCGGCAAGTCATGGAGGTCCTGCACGCTGTCCATGATGCAGAATATGACAAAGCTCTCTTCAACTATCAGACACAAACCCGTCAATGGGAGACGTATATTCAAGGCAACTTGGATTTATTCGATCCTTACTCTCATCAAAACATTGTGGTTCTGTACTCTGTCATTTGCACGGACACCAAGATTCCTTGCATAGAGCCTGGCTTGGTTGCCATAAACTTTTATGACGAGCAACATGTGGACACAGGCATGGATGCAGACTGTGCACTGGGCCAATACATTGAAGACCTCGCGTACAGCAAAGATGATGTTTGCAACTCCAATGGATGCGAAAAAAAACTGGTCGACCATCATAGAACTTATGTGCACGACGAGTATCGAATTACTGTTTTTGTCGAGCACGTTGCCAATCCCCCTCCACGACGACCAGAACTTGGCGATGGCATCACGATGTGGACCTACTGCAAGCTTTGTAAGAAGGACTCGGAAGAGGTCGACATGTCTGATGCGACTTTCAAGTACTCGTTCGGGAAATACTTGGAGCTACTTTATTGGGGTCGAGGCTTGAGAATCAAGAACATTGAGGACTGTCCTCACGATCTCCACCGTGATCATGTTCGGTATTTCAGTGTGCGAGATTCTAGAGTCCGAATCCACTGGGACCCTATTGATCTTCTCGAGATTGTCGTTCCACGAGCCAGGATTACTTGGAAGGTAGCGAATGATCTGAAGCTCAAGAATGAAATCTACAACAAAATGGAAGAACGCTGGGGCAAGTTCATGTCCTCGGTGAGAGCTAGGCTGAAAAGTATCCGAACGGAGAGCCTGTTGCCCGAAAAGGCGGAGTCATGCAAGGCAGAAGTTGAAAGATTAATAAAGAAAACTCAAGACGAGCAACCGGCCATCATCCGCCAGATGCAACGCACCTACGTCGAGTCTAAATACTACGAGGTCGTTCCGTTCAACAAACTTGTACGCGAAATGCTGGAAAAGGCGGGGGAATGGGACCAAGCCTTTGCAAAGTTCGAAGCCGACTTTCTCGGAGATCGCGATATGCGTCAAATCACGATGATGCAGCTCAAGAAGATCTTTACCGATAACGAGTCTAAAGAATCGCTGGCCTCAAATGACGGAACTGGGTTAGCTGTGGATAGCAATGAGCGACCTTCTCAAACATTCACCGAGGCTTCTGAGAAGAGTACTCAGCCCAATGAATATACTGACGCTGGAATGGAGACTAGTGTGGCGTCATCGGGAGCTCTGGTTGAAAAGCATGGCGACGAAGAAGAAGAAGAGGAAGAAGAGAAGGTCTATGTTCCTGCCGAGGGAGCTATTGAGCGAGTCGAAGGACTTGACTTGGCCGGATCACCAGAGTTGATAGCTACACCAGCAGCGGCCTCTCAGGAGTCCATAGTCGCCGAAACAGCATCCAGGATCCCCATTGCTCTCAATCCGACGACAGGACGACCACCAATTTTGCCCACAGGAACGGCTCGGGCCCCAACTGATTCCTCGACATCTGGCCAATCTCTATCGGAGAAAGTTGATCAAATGCGCAGGGAGCAGGCGTTGCAAGGAAACGAACATTTGGCGGTAACAAACAAACCAGTACCGGATCGAGGCCCTAGCCGCAAGTCAGGGTCCAACATCTCGCCGCCTCTGGTGAGAGCGATATCTCAGCCTGCTCGGCTACTGTCCAAATCGCACTCCGCTGCCGCCAAATCCCAAGCAATAAAGGAAGCTAGGCCTTCTCCAGCTCCCGATGCCGCAACAGAAGCACCCCCGGAAGGGTCCATCAGGGTGGATAAGAAGTTGTCGGATCGACTGGGGTTGACTGCGCTGAAAAACCGCGGCAAGAATGCCGCATCTAGCATACCGCGCTTAACTCACAAGAAAAGGGAATCCAAAGTGTCGACACTGGCGCGACACTTTGAGCAGCTTAGCCGAGAGTTCGAGAGGGAACGCATTCGGGATCGCAAGGAGAGAGCCGCGAACCTTCGACAACCACGAGCAAGGCTTCCCAGAACGGTCACAAAGGCTATTGTGCAGGTTTATGATGACGTTGCCGAAGCGTTCGAAGAGCACAGTCTCTCCAATGAGCAGCTGGCTGGACGAGATGTCGACCAAGGCCAAACCAGAACGTCGGCTAACAATGAAGTCGGCCTCTCAAAATCTGAGCCCGTCACCCAACTCCTTCCCCCCCCGGAAGCGATTGTCAGGCCTGAGAATCAGGTCTCAAAGCCTGAACGTGACCTTGCGCCCGAAAGTGAAACAAGCCAGGTGAACTCGGACGATGAGGGTGCCACTAGTGACATGGAGTCATGTATTGCGGATGAATTCTTGCCTGATATCCAGGAGCTAGCGGAGGCCTTGGAGCCAAGCACCGAAATTCCGTTGGAGCTTCCAAAACACCAAAAGACCAGCTTGATGAAGTATCTTACCAACTTTTGGGCAGAGACCTCAGCTAGTGGATGGCCACCATTGGAATATCCTGTCAATTCAACTGACCACATCTTCGTTGACTCAGACATTATCGTGCGTGAGGATGAGCCTAGCTCTGTCATTGCGCTCGCCCTGAATAGTGACGATTACAAGAACAAGCTCTCAACGATCAGGAGAGAGGCTCAAGAGGTGATGAAGCGAGAGGTAGAAGGAATCAGCGACGAAGAACCCAAGTCTATTCCAGCGTCTGATGCCGGCGACATCATGGTCGACGAAACAGAGCTGGAAAAGAGCTTGCTGCGGGCCACCGGCACTCATCTCAAGTACCAGTTCAAAGAAGGTGCAGCAATGATGACATGCAAGATTTTCTACGCCGAACAATTCGACGCATTGCGGCGCAAGTGTGGCGTAGCCGAACGAATCATCGAGTGCCTGTCTCGCTGCCTCAAATGGGATTCGAGAGGGGGCAAGACCAAGTCCGTATTTCTCAAAACATTGGACGACAGACTTGTTCTCAAGGTAAGAATCATGCGGACATGTTACATTGATTTGAATCGTAATGCATTGCTAACATTGCGGCAGAGCTTATCTCCAGTGGAAACTTCGGCCTTTCTGCGGTTTGCTCCTAGCTACTTTAGTATCATGGCTGAAGCCTTATTCCACGACTTGCCATCAGTGATTGCCAAGATGTTGGGCTTCTTCCAAGTCATCATAAAGAACCCAACCACTGGCACTGATATTAAGCTCGATCTTCTGATTACCGAAAATTTGTTCTACGACCGCTCCCCGACACGAATTTTCGACCTGAAGGGATCCATGCGGAACCGCAAGATCCAGTCGACTGGAGAGCAGAACGAAGTATTGTTGGACGAAAATATGGTGGAATACATATACGAATCACCCCTGTTTACGAGAGAACATTCCAAGAAACTTCTTAGAGCGTCCGTTTGGAATGACACGCTTTTCTTGGCCCGACAAAATGTTATGGACTACTCCTTGATGATTGCCGTGGACGAGGAGAAAAAGGAGCTGGTGGTTGGCATCATTGACTGCATTAGAACGTATACCTGGGACAAGAAGCTGGAAAGTTGGATCAAGGACCGTGGCTTTGCTGGTGGTGGCCGGAACCGACCCACCGTGACCAGTCCGAAAGAATACAAGTCCCGATTCAGAGAGGCCATGGCTAGGTGAGCTTTCCTTGGTGTCTCGACGACGAAATGGTGGATGCTAATTTCAGACAGGTACATTTTGCAGGCCCCTAATTGCTGGCATCTGTTCAACAATCCACAACTGCCGACAAACTATGGCCACGCTCGATTTGAAGAGCCCGAAGCTGTTGTTCTTTGAGATTGTGTGCAGCTCGTGAACGGAAGGCTGAAGTACCACCTGCTTGAGATGTTTTGGAGTTGGAGGGGGAAAGCGATGTCACGGGATTTCATTATAGCATACTCATGAAATAATGATCCTTCTCTTTTAGAAGTTGCTAATGATATGACGACCATGGACGACTTTATTGCATCCATGAGAGGATTAGACCGTGTCGTGCCAAATCATGTTGTCGATGCTGCTGCTTGCATTATTGGCACAGTGTATACACAGTGCGGTATACGGACTAATAAGTTCCATCTGTAGGTGTGGAACCTTGGCCTGGCTCTGGCTCAAGCTCACCGAAACCTTGCTCACTCAAACATGCCACCCTTGCATTTCCAGACTTGCCGTCCCAATGCATCGCCATGTCCATTGATCTCGACTGGGAAACGCTCACCAGTGGTCCAGACGGCGACGCTTTGGCTGAGCGCATCAGGTCCTTCATCCATGACAAGTTCCAAACAGTGCCACTACCCAGGTTCATCAGATCCGTCAACGTGCATGACTTCGACTTTGGCAGCATACCACCTGAGCTGGACCTCAAAGACATCACAGATCCGTTGTCAGACTTTTACGACCAAGAGATAGCAGACGACGAGAGCGATGACGAGTTTGGAAGCGACGACGAGGCAGCAGCCCATCTTGCAGCCGAGCGGGCCAAGCATGCGCTGGCGGGCAGTCATGACAAACGACCTCGCGGTATCAGGCCGCCAGCTTTGCGACATGACATGTTTGGTCACGACTCGGGCAGCTTGTTTCTGGGAACATCTGCACCGGGCATACTCGGTGGCCCGGGGCTAAACTATTTCCAAAGCCATCTGGGAACAGGAACGCACACGCCGCTGGCGGCCGTGGCAGGCGCCCACCTAGGCAACAACAGCTGGATGGGACACGGAGGAGTGCTTGACCATGACTCCGATTTTCACCACCACCAACAACATCATCATCATCATCATCATCATCACAATTACCATCATGGGGCAAGTCACTATCGAAACCCTTCCGCGAGCAGCATCTCCGTGGACAATTTCTCCGAGACCATGGATGCGGCTAACGCCCCGTCTCTGCGGGAGAAATCAAGCGTGTCTACACTCGCACCTACTAGTGTGAGCACGTCTCGGCCGCCCATGAGAGATAGGCATCTCAGGGGCTCGGCTGTTCAAGAGGCAGACGAGGACGAGGACGAGGACGAGGACGAAGAAGAGAACCCGGCAGATGGTGATGATCTGGCTGCTCAACAAAGGAGAGAACCGAGGGCAGAAGATGTTCAAGCCGTGTTTAGGATACGCTACGCCGGGGATGTCCGATTGAGTCTCACAGCGGAGATCTTGCTGGATTATCCCATGCCTAGCTTTGTCGGCATTCCGCTGAAGCTCAACATAACAGGGCTGTCGTTCGACGGAGTAGGCTTGTTGGCCAAGATACGAAAACGAGTGCATTTCTGCTTTCTTAGTCCCGAGGATGCCTTGGCGGTAGTTGGTTCTGTGAACGACGAGGAGAATGTGCAGGGCGAGGAGGAGAAGAATGGGGGCAAGAAGGAAGGAGGCAGACTTGGAGGTCTGCTGCAGGAGATCAAGGTAGAAAGTGAAATCGGGGAGCGAGATGGGGGGAAGCAGAGTCTGAAAAATGTAGGCAAGGTAGAAAGATTTGTGTTGGAGCAGGTGAGGAGAATATTTGAAGAGGAGTTTGTGTATCCGAGTTTCTGGACATTTTTGGTATGAATGAGTGTTTGGGGTTGTATCCTTGCAAGGTTAAAATGGAGTTAACAAGATGGCTTAAGAAATGAGGGGAAAAAAAAAAAAAGAAGGAATCACGAGCAAATGGAATGAATGGGGCAACAAAAGTTGGCTGTCATGTCATGTTAAAGTCCTTCTGAACCCCTGGTAGGCCTGCTGAATATCCAGCTCCAGCTCTCTCGCTTGCTGGTCACTCAGCTCATCCGATGCCTTCATCTGATTGAGTGTGATGAGCCACTGCACAATCTTGCCCCTGCTTTCAAAGTCCTGGTCCGTCACGCGGTTCACGGATTGAATCACGTCGGAGAGCAGTGGGTGCAACTGATCCTTGGATAGCATTCCCAGCTTGACGGCGTCGAGGAACGTGATGAATTCCTGAGTGGCCTCGAGAATGAGGACACCGCTGGTGGTGTTGCTGCTACCTGACGAGGCTTGCGGGCCGGCGGCCGACGACGAAGAAGCTGTTACCGTGGTCGACGGCATGCCGACTCGCAGACGTTCCGTTGCACGCGGGGCTTGGAGCTACGCTGTGTAAGCCAGGGAAGTTACATGACGTGAAAATTGGCAAAAAGGGTTCTCGTTGGAAACTGACATACGTCCCACTTGGCCTTGAACTCTTCCAAGCCCTGAAATTCATTGGCGATTGTCGCGTCTGCCAGGAGCGCTTTGTACTGGCGGAGGGATCGTTCGCATATTTCGGTGTACTCGTGTTCGGGAATCGCATCCTTCAGAAACGCCTTTTCGAGCTCGTCTAGTGTCACGATGATGCTGAAAAGTTCGGCGAGGGAGTCTTGAAGGTCGCGCTCGGCTCGTGTGTCGGTGAGCTTGACTTCCTAGCATCGAGCAGGTAAGCGGGCGCAGACATGACACGGTATGAACAGATCCGAGGCTAGCGTGCATCTATTATCTACCTCGTCCAGATTGATTGTTGCCGAGAAGGTCGAGTTTGGAACATAACTGTGCGGTGTCGGCGCATAACCTTGTCGGGGAATCATGGCGGAGGGTCAAAGGGGCGGCGCATTGAAGCTCGACTTGCGGACGGGATGCGAGAGATCCGGTCAAGCTGATGATGAAGGAGCGAAGCCGTTAATATTAATGGGGTTTCCAAGCCACAGCCCCGGGGGGTCGCGGGCAGAACGGCGCCCACCGCCTGCCTGATCTGCGGGGCAAGTCACTATCGATAACGCGGCCTTTTTTTTTCTCTTTTTTTTTTTACTTTGGCAGCAGAATTGCCAATTGGGACGGGCCTAGTGACAAGTTTGCGAGGTTCAGCAATCCTCTTTACCTTTTCGTCTTAACCACTATTCCTTCTCTACGATCCGTGAACCATTCTCACCACCACGCTGCTGGGGTGTAACGAATTGCCAATCATGGGTCCTGGGAAGAAAAACCTCAAGGCAACGAAAAAGTTCGAAAAGAACCATCTCCGCGGCACGCTCGACAAAAGAAAGGAAGCTGCCAAGGTTAAACAGCGTCATCAGATCAAAGAGAAAAAGCAGACCCGACGGACCAAGGACTCTGAATTCTTCAAGAGCAAGCCAGCCGAAGATGGCGCGGACACCGCCAAGAAGCCTAATGGCTTGTTCAGAAACAAGAAGAGCGGCGAGATGACTGTGGATGACTTTTTCCAGGGGGGATTCGACGAGATCATCGACAAAAAGGGCGCCAAGGCCAAGGCCGGGAAACTCGGCAAAAGAAAAAGAAATGGGCCCGAGGCCGAGGAGGGCGGAGAGGAGGATGCCCAGTTGAGTGAGGGTAGCGGCCCTGACGGTGACGGTGACGGTGACGACGACAGTGACAGTGACGAGGGCAGCGAGGGTGGGGACGATGAAGGCGGCATGAGTAAAGACACCATGAATAAGCTGGCAGAGAAGGATCCGGAATTCTACAAGTTTTTGAAAGAAAACGACCCAGAAGCCCTCGACTTTGACGGCAATGCAGACCTGGCCGAGGTGGACGAACTGAGCGCCGGCGAGGAAGACGATGAAGCCCAAGATGAACAGCCGAAGAAGAAGAAGAGAAAGAAGGCAAAGGCTGCCAAAGAAGCACAGGATGAGGACAAAGACGACGCGGAACCAGAGGATTCTCCGAGCAACGAACTGACCCGGCCAACGGTCGCCAAGTGGCGCAAAGCAATTGAGGAGACCAATTCCTTGCGCGCTGCTCGACAAGTTGTCCTCGCTTTCCGAAGCGCCGCCCACTTGAACGAAGATGACGAGGATGGCGAGACTCAACAGCGATGGACGATCAACAGCCCCGAAGTCTACAACGACGTCTTGGTTTTGGCTCTCAAGCACATCCCCCTGGTGATGAACCACCATCTGCCTGTCAAGGAGTCCGCTTCTGGCAGAGTCTACGTACAAACCGAGACCAAGAAATTCAAGACGCTCTCCCTGCTTCTCAAGTCCTACACCTCGTCCATCATGCACCTGCTCGGCACGCTGTCCGACGACAAGACCCTGAAGCTGACACTGTCGTCCATGACGCCGATTCTTCCCTATCTCTTGTCCTTTAAGAAACTCATGAAAGCCCTAGCCAAGGCCGTTGTCAACTTCTGGGCGCAACCCGCCAGTTCAGAGACGACGCGCATCACGGCCTTCCTGGTGCTCCGCAAGCTCGTCGTCATCGGCGACAAGGGCATCCGCGAGACCGTCCTCAAGGCCGTGTATCAGGGTCTCGTGCAGGGCTGCCGCGTCACCAACCACAACACCATCCCGGGCATCAACCTGATGAAGAACTCGGCCGCCGAGCTCTGGGGCATCGACCCTTCGGTCGGATACACCACCGCCTTTACCTTTATCCGCCAACTCGCCATCCACCTGCGCAACAGCATCGTCAACAACAAGAACGACTCATTCCGCATGGTCTACAACTGGCAGTTCACGCACTCGCTCGACTTTTGGTCCTGCGTCCTCGCCGAGCACTGCTCTCCGCTCAAGGAAGCCCAAGCCGGCAAGGAGAACCAGCTCAAGCTCCTCATCTACCCGCTCGTGCAGGTCACCCTCGGCGCGATGCGCCTCATCCCCACAGCCATCTACTTCCCGCTCCGCTTCCACCTCGTCCGGTCCCTGCTGCGAACGTCCCGCGCCACAGGCACCTACATCCCGCTCGCCTCCCCGATGCTCGAGGTCCTCTCCTCGGCGGAGATGAAGAAGGCCCCCAAGGCATCCACCCTCAAGGCCTTCGACTTCGCAGTCGCCTACAAGGCCCCCAAGTCGTACCTCCGCACGCGCGTCTACCAGGACGGCGTTGGCGAACAGGTTGTCGAGCTCCTCGGCGAGTTCTTCCTCCTCTGGTCCACATCCATCGCCTTCCCCGAGCTCGCCCTCCCCGTCATCATCCAGCTAAAGCGGTGGATGAAACAGGCCCGCTCCAAGGCCCAAGGCAACAAGAACGCCAAACTCATGTCGCAGCTCGTCCTGCTCGTCCAGAAACTCGAGGCCAACGCCAAATTCATCGAGGAGCGTCGCGCAAAAGTTGACTTTGCGCCAAGGGATCGCTCCCAAGTCGCGGCTTTCCTCAAGGATTTCGAAGTCGCCAAGACGCCGCTGGGTGCTTTCGTCGTCGCCCAGAGGAAGGTGAAGGAGGAGAGGACAAAGATGCTTGAGGAGGCGAGGAGGGAAGATGATCATAAGAGGAAGGAGGAGGAGAGCGGCCGTGGGGCCGAGGATATGAGTGATGAGGAGATGCAAGTTGATGAAGATGAAGATGAAGACGGGGACGAGGAAGAGGAAGAGGAAGAGGAAGTGGATGATGAAGAGGACGAGGACAGCGAGTAGAATGGATAGTTAGTTACACGGTGCATTCAATGGCAAATCACGGATGGATACCTTGCTTCTCAACAGTCCTCACCACTACACTCCATGAATGACGGCAGAAAGCGTGCAGGAACATGCTCACAGTGACACGGGAGGCAGAAAACGCGAATTCCTTCATCATCATGTTCATTGTCCACTACTCGAGCGCACAACCTAACAGCATACAAACAAAGTGTACCGCAAATCAATCCAAGCCTTTTCTGCCCAAAAAAACGCCGCGAGAAGAACCCATTATGCCAAGACTGAATCGCAAAGAAGGAGGGAAAAAAATAAAAGAGACAGAAGCGCCGCAGGTGACCAAACATGACGTTCGTCCGTCCGTCCCTCTTGACATCAGTCTTGTTCCAAACTCCGTTTGTGACCGCGCCGGGTCCCCTATGACTTCTTATAATGCACGTAAAGAGGTAATGCTCGTTCGCTCATGACTGGCAAGAATACGGATGGTGCTGTTTCAAAATCCAACAAAGAATATTCGTCTTCATGCTTGCACTGTTTCCTGAATGCCCTCCCATGTGAATTGTTCGCTTCCGCCAGTGACATCACGGACTGTCATGCCCGTGATATTGAGGACAGTCATTTCGACCTCTTCCTCCGTCATGGCTTGTCCGGCAGCCTTTTGTCCCTCTAGAACATCGTACAGGCTGTAGATCTGATCGTTCTTGACTTCCATGCGCTTCAAGAGCGTTCGAATGGATTCGGCCATGTTCAGTCGATCGCGCCGGCCAATGGCCTTGTCCCTGCTGTTATACTCTGCTTGTAGGCGGGTGAGCTCAAGCTGAAGATGCTCTGCTTCGTCCTCGAGTCCTTTGATGACCAAGGCCAAGGCATAGCCGGGCGCCTGCGATGGGCGCATCGTGAGATCGTCTCCCGTCAGGTTGCGATCCGTGACAGGCACGGGACGCGGTACACTAACGCGCTTCTTGCCTGAAGCAGCCTCGGACGATGAAACAACTCCGCGGTGAGACGTGATGCGCGCGCACACTATGCAGTTATGACAGCTGTGCTTGCACAAGCCATCCAGCACACGACGTGCATCGGTTGATAGGACAGGGCAGGACGCGGGGTTGGTTGTCTTGTTGGTTCCACTGCCAACGTCCACCTCCAAAAAGGTATGCTTTTGTGCTGGCCGCGAACTGCTGCTTTCACGACGAGATTTGTTGCTCTGTGCAGTCGTGTCCCGATTGTACGGATGCAAGTTGGCACCTTTCAACGAGAAGTCTAGTGAGATTGCGGCGTCTTGGTTCGTGAAATCCTCAGATTGAAATCCTCCGGTTGTTTCGTCATTTTCGGTGGTCAGATCCAGCTCCGCAGTTGGAGGGCACTTGGTAGAGCACTGGTCAGCAGCAGAAGGAGCAGCATCAGCCGAAGTAGTAGCAGCAGTAGTGGAAGCAGCAGAAGTAGTAGCAGTAGTCTGCTTGCGCTTGCTGCCCTGGTTTGCCACATTGCTGCGGTTCTTGTTCCGGAGCGCCGACTTCTCGGGGATAGAGAAGGCGACACCCTTGGACGCTGCTCGGGGTCTGCTCCTGGAACGCTGTCTACTACTGCTGACTCGTCGAGAGACCTCCCGCGTTTCTTGCTCGACTGTATAACCATGAGATGTCACCTCGGGCAAGGTGGGCATATCCTTCGTCTCTGTGCCTTCAGCGGGGCGAGACTCATTTGTCTTGACAGTGATGTCGGGCATGAAATAAGCCGACGTCATATTCTCCTCCGTTTCCTCCTCAACGGTACCAGAAACGTCATCCTTGTGCAGTGGTCTGTCGTTATCAAGCTGCTGCTTGAGGAAAACAACCTCGTCCTTCATCTTCAAGTTCTCTTCATGCAGATCGTGAACGCTACGCTCGAAGCCCGAGTTCTCGCGGCGTAAAAGCTTATTCTCGTTGAAATACCTTTCATTGTGGCGAATAAGAGACTTGTTGTCGTCCTGAAGCGCTGATTTTTCCTGCACGACCACGTCAACCTTGGCCCGAAGGGTTTCCATCTCTTCGCGCGCAGCGTCAAGCTCGTGTTGGACTCCATCAAGGTTTTCGCGAAGATCCTCGTTCTCCTCTGTCAACTTGTCATTGGTCAAGCGAAGAGACTTGTTCTCGGTTGCGAGGGAGTCGGAGTCATCGCCACGAACGCTCTTGTCAGAGCGCAGAGCGTCAACCTCATCTCGCAGGCGCTTATGCTCTTTGCGGAGATTCTCGTTATCAGCTCGGAGGGACGAATTGTCGAGCTCTAGTGCGTCACGACTATGCTTGAGCGACACAAGATCACGACGCAAAGTGTCGTTGTCATGGCGCATCCGGTCCGAGGACTCAAGCTGCTTCTGTGAAGTAGAGAGCTCCTTTTCTCTGACGCCCAATTTCCTTGTCAGCTTGCTAATATCCTCGCAAGCTTCCTGAAGCCTAGCAATCGCCCTGTCACGCTCATGTGCGATAGATTCGTTTTCTATTTCGTTGGTGCTAAGCTTTCGTGACGCTTCATCCAAACGGGCTTGCAGTGTTGCAACCTCTAGCTCCAGTCCTAGAAAGAATGAGGTGTCAAATGGGGAGCTTGTTTTCAATACGCCATGTTCAAAGATCTTGACTTACTCTTCTTCTGCGCTCTGAACTTGGCACTCTCATCGTATCCGCCGTCAAATTTTCCATGTCGAAGCTGAGCTTCAAGTCTTTCCACTTGAAGCTGCAGGCCCTCTGCATATTCTTGTACCTTGTCGTGTGCAGCCTGCAGAGAAACAATTTCATCGCGGATCATATCCATGGAGACAAAGATCTTCTCTTCATCCTCGGCAACTTTGATAGCATCGACCTGTGCGTGAGCACTAGCGGTGGATCGTTCCTTGCTATCATGAACTTTGCCATGCTTCACAAAGATCGGGACACCATTCTTCATGGAGCCGCTGAACTTGAGGGTGCCCGTGACAAAGTCGCCGAGGTGAGACACGTCGGGCATGAAAAACGATCGTGCGTTGGACGTATTCTGACCCGGACTATCCATTGAAGCTGGGGACGGAGGTACGGCGGTCAAGCTTGATTTGGCCGAAGACATGTTGGGGGACTCTTGGTCGCTATTCCGTGGGCTGAGAGAGGCCCTTTGGAGGCGGTTGAGGGCGTCCGTTATTGACGAGCGACGTTGGTGGTTCGGCGCAGGCTCTGAAGGGGTTCGGTAACGCGCCTTGGAAAGAGGACTTCTGTGTTGCTGCTGATATTTGGGCGCGCCATAATACGACGTGGGCCGGGCGGGAGATTGATCGAGGATAGAGGAAAGGTCGGACTCATTGTCAACACGGGCCTGCATTTCGGCGCGCGTTTTGGCTGTGCTAGGCCATATGTCCCGAGTTGAATCGTCAACGGTGAATTTGACGCTTGCAACGGGCGGCTTGTTTTCTTTCATTTGTGATTTCCAGGGTCGGGTGTCGGTCGTGGCATCATCATCGAGCCTTGGTGCGTTGCTGGACTTGGGTTTGGAAAAGTATTCCGGCCACTTGCGGTGAGCAGCGTCGAAGTTCACGGGAAGCTTCTTGGAGGCAGTGACTCGAGCAATATCTTCGTTGAGCCTTCGCGTCGACTCGCCATCTGGATCGGAAAAGAGCGAGGAGGCGGTGACGGTGCCATGAGAGCCAGTAGAAGAAGGAGGAGAGTTGAAGGGATTTGCGCGGTTGGCGTTCATTTCTCTAAGGATGCGCGAGCGATAGCGATGCACGGCGTCGGTCTCCATGGCTCAGCTACGCGAGAGACGCGGTGCTCGCGTGTGGGAAGTCGACGGATGGTTGTGAAGATTATAGATGCGAAAAGTTGCGGAGCGTGTGTGTGTGCTTGTGTGCTCAAAGGCTCGCGCAACGGCGTTTGTGCTTTTCAGACGCGTAAAGCAAATGCAAGGGGCAGGCGAAGAATCAATGCTCTCAAGAGGGCCTCGCTCTTTTCAATTCATGGTGAATAGAGTTGTATGTAGTTCGTAGAGTCTCCGGGCGTGATGGTTGGAGGTACAGAGAAGGTCAATGGGGTCAATGGGGATGTCAATGGGTGGGCGCGCTCTGGTTGGTGGATGGATGGGCTGCTGTTTTGGGCCAAGATGAAGTAAACAAACCGGCGGCCCAGTGAAACACGAGCGGGAGGGACCCACAGGGCGGGCAGCCATTCGCTGGCGTCAAGGGCATGTGAAGTCGCGACTGACTGACTGGTCAGCGGAGCGATGCCCGCGCACGGCATATTACATACATACAATTTGTAGTCGCGCAATCATTGTACGGAGTAAAAAAGGATATGGATGTGTCTGTCTGCCTGGCTCAGTCAATGCGGGCGGACATGACGGATGGGAGTGGAAGCGATGGAACAAGCATGCTATCAATCGCGTTGCGCAGCCGCCAATGTGGCCCGGCAAAAGGTCGATCCGGTCGCGCAAAGCGAAGAGGGCACAAGTGGCCTCTTGTCACGCGGCCCGCCCACAGACCTTTGATATCTCGTGTGATTCCTACATTTTCTTTCGTCTCAAAACAACACGAATCTTGCTAGCAGGTATCCCGTGATCCTAGCTTTTATTCCCCTGCATGCATGCACCTGATCATGTCATTCATCCGTGATATTGGCTAAACGTGACCCCTACCCAAAACAGAGAACCAAGCTCTTCTATAAGAATGCCGTCTCTGCCGCCGTGGAGAGCATGCCGGGTGCTGCTGGAGCGGGAAACTTTGCCGCCTATTCCAACTTGTAAGTAGGCATTTGCGATCATCCATCATCGGAGCGAGACCAAATGCGCCGGCACCACTTCCTGGCCGGACTGGGCGCCTTTGCCTCTTTGGCTTCTTCCATTGCGCCAAGCATCTACCTCCCAAAGCAAGTCGCATCGTGCTCTGCGTTTCAACAAAAGGCACCGTACGACTGCCGACCTGTCGCCAAAGACATTGTTCATGTTCGAAATGGTGTCCCTCCAGGTGGAGGGGGTGATCTCGCGGCGCTGGAAGACGTGTTCAACGCCCTGGCTGTCTTGCAAAACACCTACTTCGACCCGGTCAACGGCACATGGCCCAAATCCATTGACTGGACGGGGGCAGTCGTCGGGACCATCATTTCAGGCACGCTTAGCACCTTGACCGAATCTCTTGAGTCGGTGGAGCGGTACCGCGACTGGAATCAAAAGGAGCAGCTGATCTCCTCCATATTTGCTCAAGTTGCGCACTCCTTCTTCGGTCAAAATGCCGCTGCAATCTTGGATGAGGTACGAGGATGAAGGCGGCAGGCCCCTTTGCATCAACATCATCCTAGGCGAAGCGACCCTTGTTGGTGGTGACTGACACAACCACCAGGCATACGATGACATTTTATGGGTTGTCCTTGGCTGGCTAGAAACCATCAAGTTTATACACCTTCATTCGACGTTGCACCATCCAGAGCGAGGGGAAACCTGTTTGAGCGTGCCTACGACGCTCGACTCGGCCATACGCACCGTTTCATGGCATGGCAATCACTGGGTCTGTACATTTGCCCAGCGAGCTCGTGCGTTCTGGGACGCTGCCTCCGGAGGATGGGACACCAAGCTGTGTCACGGCGGCATGATCTGGAACCCGAGGCTTGAGCCCTACAAGAATGCCATAACGAACGAGCTTTGGATTTCGGCATCCATCTCCATGTACGAGCATTTCCCCGACGACAGGTTCAACCAGAGCTGGGCCGTGAGCAAGGGATTTTCGACCAACGAGCCTTCGACCAACGAGCCTGCCTATCTGGCTGCTGCCATTGTGGGCTACAAGTGGCTCAAGGACGCCAACATGACCAACAGCCAGGGATTGTACGTCGATGGATTCCATGTCGACAAGAGCAAGCCGGGCAACGTGGAATGCGACCAGCGTGACGAGATGGTCTACACGTACAACCAGGGTGTGGTTTTGTCGGGCCAGCGAGGTCTCTTCACGGTGACGGGCAGCCCGTCCTACCTCGAAGATGGCCACGCACTCGTACAAAACGTCATCAAAGCGACCGGGTGGGATCTTGGGCGAAACGTGCCCATCGACGATGTTGTAGGGGAAGCGCGTCAACAAGGAATCGGCCGCCACGGTATTCTAGAAGAGCACTGCGATGCGTCAGGCACATGCTCGCAGGATGCCCAGACTTTCAAGGGCATCTTTTTCCATCACCTCACGGCGTTTTGTGCCCCCATCGACGCATCGGAGCTCCAACGCCACGCCGACATCCACCGAGCCGAACCGAACAAAGCCCCGGCCGCTCATGACAAGCATGACAAGGCATGCCGTGCATACGTGGGCTGGGTAAAGCACAACGTGGACGCAGCGCTGAAAACGCGAGACGCTGCAGGCCGGTTCGGCATGTGGTGGGGAGCCAGCCTCGCCAATGACGGTGACGGTCTCGCTGCCAGCTTGTTGGCGAAGACGCCGACGAACAGCACCGATTACCGAAACAAAGGCACGCCGGTGGACCGCATCTGGGGTCTCGACGAAAGTTGGCAGCCTGGCTCCAAGACCCTGGTCGGCAGCTGCCAGGATCTGCCGTCGAGGCCTGGGCCTGGGCCGAGGCTGCGGGTCGCTGATGATGCACGGCAGGTGCCGGATCAAAGCCTTTCCAAAGCTCTTTCCAAAGCTCTTGCTGGAGCCGGCGCTGGAGCTGGCGAGGATGCAAATGATGGCGGTAGGGGAAGAACCGTGGAAACACAGGCTGGAGGATTGGCTCTCTTGCGGGCATATTGGGAGTTGTCTCGGAGTCGATGATTCAGAGTTGTTCGCACCGCGAGCAAGTCGTCGTTGCCGGTTGGCGCCAGGCGGCATTCACTGGATTCTTGGCGTTGGGGACGCGTTGGGGACTTGGAGCCGCTGTGTCGGGTCTGTGAGTTTGTTCCACAGCCGCCAACTGCGCGGGGACAGAACTTTCCCACTAGACTAGCTAAATCAAGAGGAATCTCCACACACTCACTCTTATTAGTGCAGAAGTGCCGCCAAGGTTTTTTTTTCAAGCTAGTTGGCCCTTTGCATTAGTCAATATATGCACCAGAGAGCTGGAAATGCGGTTTATAAGGCATCCATTTCATTACTAGAGCGGCAGTAGCGCATAGAAGGCACGTATTACAGACATTGCAGGCATAACAAGAAGCAAAAAAACCCTTTTGAGGTACTTGTACACTAAAAATAGGTATGTAAAGACCTCTTCTTGATTTGGCTATCTTGTGGGAAATTTGCGTCCCCAACTTGTGCCCGGCCCAGAACTTCCGGGGATGAGGGACCATATGTGCGCTACATATATCTGCAGTCATGGCTATCTCGGGATCCCTTGTCTGTAAAAATTTTTGCGTGGAAAATATGTGGGCGTCAGTTGTCAGTGTCAGTGTCAGTGTCGGCGTCGGCGTCGGTGTCGGCGTTGGTGTATAAAAACACTATTCAACTCCAGCGGGGGATCCCTTTCGTATCCGTGATGGCATCGCGACCACAAAGGACTCTCGATACTCGATATGCGGCGCCAATGGTTGAGGTCTGTCCTTCTCGCAGGCCTGGGCCGTTGCCAGGACGCAAAGGTCGTCCAAGTCGATGTTCTGCACTTCCACCATGCTCAATCCCTCCCCTTCCTGCCCCTCATGCAGATGAGCTTCGGCACGCCCCCGCAACCCATCAAGGGCATCTTCGAAACGGGTACTTCCGACATCGTTATACCAAAGACGGGCAGTCCGGTATGCAAGCTCCAGAACCAACAGTGCAGGGACTCGCGCGCCAGTAACCTCGGGGACTTTGACCCTCTCAAGTCCAGTGACGTTCGTGAGGTGAAATGGTCCCCGTTCGATGGCTCATTCAGCGGCCGAGAGACCTACGACGGTCCCTACATCAACTTGACTGTCGGCCTGGGCGGCGACATCGTTCCCATGGTCTCTGTCCCCGGGACGCAAGTCGCCCTGGCGGTGGGTGGACGTGTCCCGGACAGCATGTTGCAGTTTCCCATCTTCGGATTTGGGCCCAAGGGCGGGCAACAGACGAACAAGCATTATGATGGTTTGGTGGCGAGGATGAAGGCCGTCGGATTGATCAAAAGGAATTCGTTTGGTCTGGTATTGAATCCTACGCGTGAGTACACCCTCTGTTGTCTCTCTTTCTTCCTTTCTTTCTTTCTTCCTTTCTCTCCCCCGATTACCCCGAGAAAATGGGGCGAAACAGAGAAGCTTGGAGCAAATTTGGTAACCCTTGAACAAAAACGTGTGCCAGCTTTCGGCAATGGATCCGTCGTCTTTGGCGGCGTCGACACGGCCAGATTCAAGTGCAGATTGCGGGCGGTGCCCTTGTGGAAGAACGGCTCGGACGAGGTCCTCCATTATATAATTCAAATGTCGTCTGTTCATTTGCGGATGAATGGGCGGCGGCCGGGTTGGGGTCGTCGATCGGTCAAGGAGGGGTGTCTTGGACGCGGCAGTGGCGAGGGCAGACAATGCCGAAACTTGGATAGAGGCAAAGAACACGACGGGCAGAACGACATGAGTAACGATAGGACAAAGCGTGGCTATATGGGCCTCGGCCGCGGCAAAACCATCAATCTTGGCCTCATGAAAGAGGACAGCTTCACTCATGTCGACTCGGCCGCCATCGGCCTCGCCTTGCCCTCTCACGTTTTGGAGAACATGGCCAGAGCCCTCAATACGAGAATGTCGGAGCGCGGCGGACTGGATACCATCGACTGCGAGGTCGTCATGGACCCCAGAAACAAGCTCGTGTTCGGCTTCAATGACGACCAGCTCAGAGTCGCCGTGCCGCTGCGCCGGATCGCGGTTGCCAACGAGTATCTAACCGCTGCGGAGTTGCGGGAGGGCAGGTGCAGGTTGGCCGTTGTAGCCAAGTCTCCGCACAACGCTTTAAATAGTTTGGGCTTCCCGTTCCTTTCGTCTGTGTATACCGTGTTTGACTTGGAGCAGGACAAGTTGTGGTTTGCGGAGGCGGTGCAGAACCCGACGGAGAGCAAGCTGCAAGAGTTTCCGCACTTGGAACCCGTCAAGTCCTTGGAGATGTGCCATGCCTCCCTCCTTGGCTGTTTCAAGGCCTAGCTGCTTGTCAGACCCAATTCAAGTTGAAACCGTCCCGTGCCATCGAGGACATGTCGGGAAACTGAACGATTATGGCGCACAATATCGGCAACATCACCCTCTTGAACGAGAGAATTAATAGAGTTAGAACAAGCATAATAGAGATAGAGCAAGCATGATATCAATTCCTTCGCGTGTGCTTCAATTACACGGCCGCGGTCGGCCCGCGCCGAGGCCAGCATCACACTGGATTACATATCCATCGAAACTAGTTACTTATACCAGACCAGCATGACGCAACGTTCTTATCTCTTTCGTCACCATCTCCCTAAATACATTTTGGTGTGTACGACTTGTCAATGTTGTGTATATGCATGCAAAGAACCCCTGAACCCCTTCCCCTTGTACCCATCCCCAAACTAACATCAAGCAAATGATGCGAGATATTCGCGAACCACAAAGATACGCGTCACGCGCTTCAACTGTATTGCCAAGGAGAATCCTTCGCAGGAGATGTCAAAGCCGTAAACTTCAAGCAATCCGCGGTGCTTTGACCTCGCACGTCCCGGTCATCAGCACCAGCAAGGATCTGCCAAACACTGGAATTCGTCTTCTCGGGACATGCAAAAAATTGGCGCGAGGATATCACGAGCTCGCGCAGTCCGTCAGGCCGCTTTGGAAGCAGACGGAAGCCGACGCGGGTTGACCCCGGAGGCACGGAGGCGGAGTGAGCCTGTGTGTAGGACAAGGACCCGTCGGGTGCAACATAGACCTCCTGGCCGCCAGGGACGACAACGTTCTAGATGTGATGATTGCACATGTTAATGGGTGCCATGAAAAGGCCCAGCCTACGGGGAAGCCACTCACCATTCCACAAGCGGTGGTCTCGTCGCTGACCCAGATGCTCGTGTCTTTACCCTTGGGACATTCCCCCACATTCGGAGGGCAGTATGTAGTCGTCGGCTTTCCAATCCAGAACTTGTTACCGCTGGCCTCGAGAGGTCGGTTGTGGATGGGCGAGCCAGGAAGAGCGGCTGCGATGGCGACGGCCGAGGCGTTGGCGGCGTGATAAGTCGGGCTCGCCTCGACAAAGGAAAGGGGGAGGAGCGGAACGACGGCAGCCAGAGTGAGCTTCATTTTAGCGGATGTGTAGATGTGCAGTGGGTTGGAAAAATGCTACCGGCTGCCCTTTCTCCCAAGTTGCCTTGTTGATACGGGAGGAGACCGGCGAGTCTTTGTCGGAGGACGAGGCCATTATATAATTCTCGAGGACGAAGAATACTGCGAGCGTCGCAAGGTCGCCTCGGCTAGGCCTCGGTTGCCAAAGCTGTGCTACGCCATCAGTACGAATGACGAGATCTAGTCGTGGGCATTTGGAGCGAACGATGGACTGCCAAGAAACACGACTCAGCAAGTCTTGTCATAGCAAGTTTTGATCAAGACAACCCAACTCGTCCGCTGTGACCACTGATGGGGTTGGCCCCCCCAGCTCCCCAATGAAAGGAAGAGTTTATTCCCGAAAAAAATGGTCTGGCGCACATTCCCTGCCCCTGCCAAAAAGCGGAACAGCCAATTCTCCGAGGATGTACGTCATTTTACGGGGCAAAAAGCAGGGGTTAAACGTCCGGACGTGTGGGTAAATCTCAGCTCCGAAAAAGACCGCCTCGTATCCAGGGCGGAGCTTTCTGACTAGTAGAACAGCACATTCTTGGCATACGTATGTATGCTGCCTGTCTGCTAACGTGCTGTATAAATTATAGGGCATATGCTATGTATATTGCACCACTAGATTATAGGGCGTATACTGCCTATAAGCCCCTGGTTTACCTTCATTACATGTATAGCCTTGACTTCTTGACCGACCGACCGACCGACTAACTGACTAATGAAATTAGTGTGAACTCGCACTAGTGCACTGTGGTCTCTCACAAATGCTTAGAAATTTTTCACCACTCACCTAATCAGGATGTAGAGGCTCCACCCCAGATACGAGACGAACTTCATTGGATGCGAGATTTACACTGTGTGCCCCAAGAGCATCACGTCAACGAAACGGCGACGGACCAGACCAGACCAATGGCAAGTTGGCAAGACCAGACATCCCCTTTGCCATCTCCCTCTTTACAAATACCCATGATGACATGCCGCACGCGCATGCGCACGGAAATCCCAACGTAGTGCAACTTCACAGGAGGGATCGAACCCCTTCCAGCCCATCCCAACTCGATCCCCTCGGTCCATCTATCATCTATCATCTGTCATCTGTCATCCAAAAAAAAACATGAACCACCTCCCCAACTTCATCACCCGCCTCGCCAGACCCTTCACCCACTCCACCCGCCTCTCCATGGCCGACCCCTCCGCCGCACCAGGCGCCATCCCCTCGGGCGCGCAGAGATGCACCGTCGCAGCAGGCTGCTTCTGGGGCACCGAGCACCTATACCGCCACCACTTTGCAGGCAAGGGCCTCATCGACGCCAAAGTCGGCTACATCGGAGGAAACCTGGAGGATCCCTCCTACCGGGCCGTCTGCGGGGGCAAAACCGGCCGTAAGTTGCCTCCCAATGGCATCAGATCCATCCCCCCCCCCTGGGGCCTCAACTAAAAACCAACCATGTATAGACGCCGAAGCAGCCCAAATCATCTTCGACCCAAGCCAGCTCTCGTACCGCACTCTCCTGGAGTTCTTCTACAGAATGCACGATCCCACCTCCCTCAATGCCCAGGGCCCGGACACGGGCCCCCAGTACCGGTCGGCCGTTTACTTCCACGACGCGGAGCAGGAGGAGGTGGCCAAGGACGTGACGCGTCTTGCCAACGAGCAGTGGTGGAAGGGCGCCATCGTCACCGAGGTCGCCCCCGCTGGGAAGTGGTGGACCGCAGAGGAGTACCACCAGGAATACTTGGACAGGAACCCGGGTGGATATGAGTGTCCCAGTCATTTCCTGAGACCGTTTCCCCCTCTGCAGTGAGTGGTGATGGGGTAGTTCAGTAGTTGGTGGGATGAAATTATAAATGCTGCTCGACTACGATGCACTGAATGATATCCATACATGCACGGCATACGCTTTTCGTGAACATGACTTTACATTTCTCGTGTAAAATTTTTTTTTTGGTCATTATTTTCTGCCTACTGTGGCAACACGGCAGGACAGTGCCAAGAGAGAGAGGAGTTTGCCTCTTGCACCCATCACAAAAGTAAATAATTCATACAACTGACCCCATGAGCCTTCACATAGGAAAAAAAAAGGAATTTGTTGTCTTTGCTTTCAACAATCATGTCCCGGCTTTCCATTGTTATACATGTCCAATCTATTTTCGGCGGTTTTGCTGCATCGTCAGAATCTGAACCATGCGAACAAAAATGTTCAAAAAGTCCAGTTCCAGTGAGATGCTCTCGTTCACAGGATCACGCTTCATGACACCGGCCTGAGCCATGCGAGCATGGTACAGCACCTTTTGCACATCATAAAGGGTGAAGCCACCAAAGACGGCCAGACCACCGTACAACCAAATGCTGTCGGTGAAAGCGAGCGTTCGAACGGCCGTGGCAGGTACAATGAGCGGGGCCAGGCCCGAGACGGCGACGATGGCGGCACCCGCAAGAAGAGGACCGCCAATGTACAGGTACTTCTCCTGCTTCGCAGTGGCGCCAACGATGGAAAGGGCTCCCATCATGGCTATCGTGTAGAGACCAGCGCGGGCGAGAAGAGGAGCGGGAACAAAGGCCAGCAGGGGAGCGACAAAGGCGGCCTGTGTGGCGTTGAAGGCAGTCCAGAGCGCATACTTGGGAATATAGCTATAGACGTCAGTCAGGTTAGTTCACGCACGGCCATGTTTTGTCAAGGCATTGCGCGGCTGCTTACTTGTCAGGGCTGATGGATCGCGTGCCAATCATGGTAGCGAAACTCAATGCCAAACCACCCAGTCCCACAACCCAAGGATTCGTCACCATCAAGCGGTAGACGAAGCCGCTCTGGACCATTTGCCTCGCCGTCAACCCAATGATTCCGACACCCAAGCCAGTGTGCAGGAACGTGTTGTTCAAGTATTCCCTCTCGTACAAGGGCAAGCCACCATCTTCTCTTGTTTCGCGGTTGAATACGGCGTTGATCGCCACTAGAGTACCGCCAAAGATGGCGCCACCCACGAGCAGTTTTCTTGTACCAGGGCCACTGGTAGCTTGCTGCGCGGCTCCCTGGTGGTATGAGCGGCCACAGCCCCGGGCGAAGGCATTTCGGGTGGCGATGGATGGTACGCGCGATATAAAGACGTTGTTCGTAGGCTTGGCAAGTTGGTGATGGAAGCTTCGGATCGGAGTGGCGCATCGCTTGACAGACTTTGACAGCTCGGGAAGCCGTTGCGCCAGGCGCAGAGGGCTCTGCCGAGCGCTTAAAGTGAACGACATTGCGTGCGGCGCTTGGAAAACGATTGCTGCGAGGTTTGAGGGTTGACAGAATGTGGAATCCGAGGAAGAAGGGTGGGAGGAAGATGGAAAGGCCAGCGGGGTGCTGCTGCGACGGCAATTATGTACAGTTGTACTCCGTACATTCCGCCGAACAGCGTCTGCGGGCAGTGACGTGCCGTGCACGTCACAGGCTTAGGGGCTTGCTGTAACCCAGAAGTCACGTGGGGCGTCTGGAAGACGGTGGAACGTTCCGCACCTTGCCTTCCTTCTTCACAAGAGGTAGAGCTTCTTCGCTGGCAACAAGCATTCGCGGCTTGCCCAATCTGCGGTGAGTAAGATTGTACATTTTTAAAATTGCTTGCATGGAAATTCCCCCAAAAAGATGTACATAGTCACACGAGTTGCTGCTTACATGTACATGGCCTGGGGTGACTGTACATGATGAGACATCACACCCGAGTGAGATAGAAAATTGCTGTGCGGAATACATCGCTCCTTTTCAAGCAGAGTTGCAGACCCAACGCCGATGACTCGTCCACATGCAAGTGCCATTCAATCAAGCTTGCTCTACCCAATATAGCGTCCCCAAACCGAATTAGTATTGATCCCCCTGGTGGAACTCCTCGAGCGCGCCATCTGTCACCAACGCATGTTGCTACCTGAGCCCATGAACGCCTTTCTCAATAATGAACCGTACTGGTTGCCTCGCTCGCTTGCTCAAGAATCCAAGTCCTGATCGGGGAAGGAAATTCGGCGTGGTCAACATGGCCACACTCATAGTTTTCGGTGGCGGGATCTCCCCAATACCTTCGCTGGCTGTTGCTGCCCATAGACCGGTGGGCATGATTGGTTTGCTCGCTCGGTCATCAAAACCCCATTTGGCAATACTGCCAGCTCGGAGCCAATACTCGAGGTTGCGACACTGACTCACATCGGTCCATTTGAGGCGCGTGCAGCCTCGCAGTATGTTCTCCAGCCCTTTTCCCGTGACCCGTACACATCCACGAACGCTAAGACCTTCTAGCTCGTTGAGGTGTAAAGCGATGCTCTCCAGGCTCGCATCACTCACGGCGCTGCCGCAAAAGGCCATCCTGAGCTCTCTAAGCATGGGTAGCCCGAGGGCTACAACCTCTGTCGACGTGTCGGATAGGGCACAGCAAAACGACAAGTCCAGGTGCGTGAGGTTCTTGGCCGCGTTCACGAGAGCCACGACTGCGTTGTCAGACAAGTACGTGCAATCGGCTAGGCAAAGGTGAGTGAGCTTCTCGAATCTGTACTGCGCCCACGACTGGAACCCGGCGTCCGTGATGGATGTACATCGGGTGAGAGATATTGAGCGTAATCTGCTTGATGCATGGGCGGCCAGATGAGCCATTGATCTGTCAGTAATGTGCTTGCAATAGGATAAGTCAAGTTTGCTAAGCTTGGGACACCCGATCACCGTCCCAGGTGGAGGGTTGTTCGCACTATGAGCCTTCTTTTTTGCCTCTTCTTGTCTCTTCTTTGCCGAGCTCGTGATGATCGTGCTCTTCTTGGCGGTAGGAGATTCGGCCACAACCCATCCAACAATCCGACCGAGGAGATTATCCCCAACTTTGCGACAGTTACTCAAGTCTATCTCCTCCAACTGCTTGGCGTTTTCGCTCATTTCGAGAATTTGGTGGGCAGACACATCCCATACCGATCGCATGCGCCAAGCCTTGATGTTCCTACCACACTGGCGCCACAGAGCAGAGAATCCTACATCCGTGACGTGGAAGCAGTTGTTCAAGTCCATGGACGTTGCACGATTTCCAATGAAGGGGGCCAGAATATGTATGAGCGAATGATCCGTGACAAAGCGATTATAATGCGACAAGTCGACGTGGTTGCAAACCTTGGGGGACGTGGAGAGGAGGAGACGCCAACGACTGCTGACGAGCTGCAGCCGCATGAGATCTTTAATATCGAGGTGCTTGAATATTTGTACGAGCACCTCGTCGTTCAGAGCCGGTATCGAAGGAGACAAAGGGCGGTTCGTGGCAGTTCTGGCTCGTTTTGCCGGTGCCCCGGATTCAGATGACGTCGCCTCACTGGAGTTGAATGGAATCGCACCAGGGTCGATCAAAGATGGTCGATGACAGTTCGGTCGGCCAGTTGTCGCACTTTCGATGGCAGGGTTTGGCGGGGCCAGGGAGTGTCGCCTCCGATTTTTCAAGTTCTCCATGTTGACACTCAAGAACGGATCTGGATCCTTCGGTTCCATGACTTCGACGTCATCCTTACTCGGCGAAGCTTGACTGGGAGGCGTAGCAAAGGTCAAGTTGGGCAATGATCCTTTGGCGGGAGTGGACGGGATTGAAGGGTCCGGTCTGGAGGCGTGTGCGTTGTTGTTGATGACGTCCGTCATCTTGGCATCCTCATCTTGGGTCTTGAATCGTAACCTGGCGGTCTCTTCTACTTGGTATTTGATACTGGGCGGACATCGTCGCCATAATTCACCGAGCACCTCTCCGGTAATCATCAAACATTCCACCGTTGTGATGGACCTAACGGTCGCGGTGCGGCCTGGCGAGAGTCCCAAGCTTGTCACCTCGCCAAAGTACTGCCCAGCTTTCAGTCGTGGTCTCGACTGTACCGAACCTGCCGACGGTTGTGCGTGCTGCGTCCCTCGCGACTGGTCGTGTATGACCTCAGCCTCGCCTTGTACAATGAAGTAGATTTCGTTGCCTGAAGTGCCCTGACAGATTATATCCATGAATGGGTGGTAGGTCTTCGGCTGCACACTCAAACCTAGAAAGTGCAAGATCTCGGGGGGCAAGGTCGAGAACAATGGCAACTCCTTCAGTGTCTTCCGAATGCTCACGAATCCGCTAGCGATGGCACTGCCAGCTGCGGGATCCTCAATGACGCCGGGACTCGGAGACTTGCGCTTCTTTGTGTTGACGACGGCGCCGTCCTTGATCGCCCCGCTCTCGCCAGTCGAAACCTCACCCGGGACGGTTGTTCGAGGAGCAAAATCACTTTTGGGGGATTTGAGACTGGCACCGCGCTCATGTCGCCGTTTCTTGAGCAAGCTGAGCCTTTCTTGAGCTTCTTCTCGAATCGCTTTCTCCATCTCGGAGAATTCGGGCATGACGAGTTGCAAATCTTCCTTCTTCAGTACAAGTAGGAGGCATTTTGTACGCGCTACAATGGTGGCCGTGCGTGGCATGTCCATGAGAACGCCAATTTCGCCAAAGAAAGCACCTGGCTTAAGTTCGGCATAAACTGCCTCTCCGTCACGGGATGTGACGGCCACGACACCGCGCACCAGCCAGTACATGGCCTTTGCGTCATCACCCTCGGTAATTATGTGGTCATTGGGCCCATTGATCTGGGGTTTGAGGTGGTTCCCAATGGCAACAAGGAAGTCCTCGGGGGCCGACAAGAAGAGAGGAAACGACCGTATTCGTTCCACTAGATCCAAGGGCATATCTCTGATAGTCGACGCGGTCAGGGGGGATGGCCGAACCGGGCGGGCTGGATTTGAGTCGACATTGAAAGACCGAATAACGGAGCTCGGATCAGTAGATGCTGAAGGGGAGGCGGCCTGTTGGTGGTGCGCCAGCGCCCGATACGGCGAAGCCGAGCTGGAAGACCGACCGCGACGCATGGCGGTCAAACGTTTCGCAAGCGCTGGATGCTCCGCCAACGTCAATCAAGGGGCGACTGTTCGGATTCCTTTTGGCACTCCAGCCCCCCGTACACTGCTGCTGCCTGGCCTTGAAGCCAGGTTTCTGTCCACACAGTTCCGGCCGCTGCGGCCGCCGCGCCGGGAAAGTTGCCAGTAGTTTGCGAGAGAGACTAGGACCTTCGCGGACTTGGGGATATTAGGAGCTCGTTTTAATTCGGACGGAGGGAGCAATATGGATGCCGCAGGGCTGTGGCATGCTCTAGTTCTTGTTGGGCGAGATCCAAAGTATGAATGCGAGACCCCCTGGCTTGTTCCAACAACGCCAACCAACACACGCGAGTATTTCTCAAGTCGTGTGACGGGCGCGATGTAAGAGTTGAATAGATGGGATATTAGCGTCGATTATTTTTTGGAATATATCGTGCAAGAATTCGGCGCTGTGATGTCAAATGAGCTCTTCTGCGGCAGTTTGTCACGCTACAAGATGGCGATCCTCTGTGTGGCAGGCTTTCGAACGGAGGTGAAGCGGCCGTGATATGATATTGTCGGCCTCACCACTCCGACGAAGAAGCACTAGTGGGTGCTGGAAGTAGATTTCAAGCGACGCAGCTCGGATGATGTGGAAATGTTTTGCTTGATCGAGCAGATGAGCAGATGGCGTGCGCGCAGATGTCTCGTGGCCGGGTTGCAACGGCAGACTGATGTTGCTCCGAATGACGGCAACAGCCAACAACAGTAGGACGAAGTAGGTATCTAGGTGGTCGAGAAGAGAATGATGCGCGGAGACGGGCACAGCAATTCAATGAGAAGCATGCCCAGCATGCAAAATGGCATCAGGCGATAATGCAGAGAGCAAAGGCAGGCATACTACAGAATGAGCGGGAGCGAAGACGGGAAGGTGTGCATGTTGGAAGGTTGAGCAGAATGGAACCAGAATGGAACCAGAAACGCAGGCAACAACCTGGCGGGTTCGGGAGGGGCGAGGATCCTGGCCGGGGTTTTGGGCCTGTTCACCAGGACTGGCAGGCAGGCAGGCTGGCGGGAGTTGGAGGTGCTGCAGCAGACGGGGTCGGTGGCGTCACACAGACACACAGACGGCAAGCAGCCAGCACCCAGCAGTCTGCACCCTCCAAGCACCCTCCCAGCACCCTCCCAGCACCCAGCACCCAGCATCCAGCGTGGAGCCGGTGTGGGCAGGGCAGGGCAGGGGGGGGGACGGCAAAGCCAAACTCCAAACTCAAGCCTTGCCAAATTTAGAAAGACCAGCAAAGCTGGGCTGAAGTTTTCCATGGGGTCTTCTTGGTGGGCGGAATCCATGCAGCCTGAAGCGGAATCAGTGCAATCAGCGCAATCAGTAATTTTTGCCGTTCAGTACTCGGTACGTCTCATCCGCATGTGTCCGCCTACTATCTGGGGGAAATAAAGAGAAACGATCAGAGGGCAATGGCGACGCGTTGCGCCAAGCTGAGGCGCATGTGTAGGGGCACGCCCCGGCGAGAGAAATCGTAGGGATTATTATGAGCACCAGGCAGGCACCTTCCCACTTCCCACCTTTCCGCCTTCCACCGGCGGCCGACCACACATCAGACACCAGACAGACACATTGACCCAAGTCGTTGATAGACGGCGTCTTTGACACCAGACAATGCACAATACACTACACACAACACACAACACACAATGCACAATACAACCATCCGAACTGACGCGCGATGCAGCAATCAGGGGACAAGCATCACGGGGTCCACCGCATCGCACCGCATCGCACCGCACCCGCCTTCCCTCGGACAAGAGTTTCCACCGGGCGTTCTGAGCTCGACATGGCCATGGGTTCGTGCGTATGTATGTACGGACCGTACTTTGGTACGGATCACACGTGCAGAGTAGACAAGTTCGGCCGAAACACTACCAGACGCCCGCATGTCCCAGAAACAGAAGACCCCTGGTCAGTGGTGGTGCTCCAGGTGGTGCTGTTTTGGCTCGCACCACCAAATGCCGGCCCTTGGTACGGAGTAGGCGGAGGATTACGAGAAATGCGCTTTGCAGGCACAGCTTTGCGGGGAGGAGAACGACGTCTGTACTGCGCTGTGCAGCGCATCGTGTGCCTGCCTCAGCTGTTGCAGCTTGGCGCCGTGGTCGACGCTTGGTCTCTACGCGACAGCATCCACCAGTTCCTGCCGCTCGCACGACTTCAAAAGTCAGGTCGGTCGGCAGCGAATTTCAATCTTCGCCCTGATCAATTGATGGTGTCCAGTGGCCCGCGCCGCAGATGGCCGTTGACGCACGGAGCACCAACTGCCACCTTTCTGGGGGGAATGTCAACGGAGATCTTGACACTACATTTAGAACTTGGCTGGGCCAGAACACGTCAGGGGTCCTGGTGGCGGCGCAGGGCGCGTGGTGCAGGGGGAGCCCGTGAGCCGGTGTGCCAGCCACCTGTCAGTAGAACTTCTGCCTTGAAGAAGAAGAAGGCTGCTGGAAACATTCAAGTATGTAATCAAGGCCTGCACCCGCCGAGTACATGCAGGTCAACAAGTCCCCAGCTTGCTCTCGACATTTCATCCCGTCCGTCTTCCCTATTCATGCCAAATCGCTCCGGCATCAGGAAGCATCAGGAAGCATCACGGGGCAGGGGTCATCAGCGGAGTACTGTGGAGCACATGCATGCAAGGCGCGAAAAGGAGAAACGTTGGAAACACTTTCAGAATCCACCGAGTCGCGGTCAAGGGGCTGGGCCAAGCATGCCGCCGCACAGTACGGACGAGAATTTCGCTGCGCCCAGAGAATCATCCGGGTGAACATCTGGGTGAACATCTGGGTGGACATCTGGGTGAACATCCGGGTGAGGAAAGGCCAGGCGACAATTGATCCGTCGAGTTCGAGCCGGGTGCTGTTTTCGGCCGTCGTGCGCAGAGACTCTGGCGGTAGGCGGGGGGGGCTCTGTTTTAGAACGCCTTGCGGAGACAAGTCGGAAATAAGTTTAAAGCAACCTCGTTCATCGTCTTCCCCATTCGGCGGGTCCGATAATGTGCACTAACGAGCTACCCGGATGCAGCCACTAGCCTTCTTCTGATTGCGCCCAGTGGAATAGAGCGCAACGGGATGATGATGAATCCAAGGCTTCCCCCCCTTCTCACAAACAGACGGGAGAGATGATACGCGTGCGTCGGTCTTTTTGTCGCCTCGTTGATCTCGTGCCGCCGGCGCGTCGGCCGGATATTTTGAGACGCATGGATGATGAACCGCACGGACCGCAAAATGATGGCTACAGAAACCAACCGCACGATTGCCGATGTCGCGTCAATTGCCCTAATCTCGGCCATTTGGATAAATCCGCCATGTACGGAGTAGAGTCCCTGCTAGTACTCTCCATGGACCATGGCAAATTGCATCACTAAATACAGTTTTTTTTTTTTTTTTTTTTTTTTGAAAAGTCAGGTCGTGACCCTCAAAATATGCCCTCCCCAAACGCCAGCGCCTCAATGGACCAATCATGCAAGCTCGTTCTTTTTTCAGTATGTTTCTTTCCGCATCTTTGCCTTGGGCAGTCTGATGCCCACTATGTTCTCAGGAAAGTCTTGAATACATCCGAGTCCGTGCACTCCTCGAATGGGTAATCCACATCTTTGAGGAACTGGACCAGCTCTCCACTATCCTGGTCGGGACACGAAATACCGGCGAGGACCTTGGCAATATCACCGCCGTAATTTCGGTAGTGGAACAAACTGATGGTGAAGCGGGGGCGGAGCGTCTTGAGGAAGCGCTCCAAGGCACCGGGCCGCTCTGGGAAGCTGAACATGTAGAGCTTCTCATTGGCAACGGCTGAGCGACCGCCGACCAGGTATCGCAGATGACTCTTGGCGAGCTCGTCGCCAGAGAGGTCAGCCACGGCCATTTCTTGGTGGCGAATGCGCTCGAGAAGCACGCGAAGCTCTTGGTTGCGCTCCGCGGCCGGGGCCGTCAGGGACAGACCGATCATGACGTTGGCGACGTCGTTGTCGGCATATCTGTAGCTGAACTCGGTCACGGCATACGGCATGATGGTGTCGATGAGTTTCGCGAACGCGCCCGGTCGCTCAGGAATAGACACTGCGAGGAGGACCTCCTTGCCCTCGCCCACGGCGGCGCGCTCGGCAACGAATCGCAGGCGATCAAAGTTCATGTTGGCGCCCGATGTGACGGCGACCAGAGTGCGTTTCGAGTCGTGAGACGGATGCTGAGAGACGTACTTTTTCAAACCGGCAATGGACAAGGCCCCCGCGGGCTCCAGGCCGGAGCGAGTGTCGTCGTACATGTCCTTGATGGCGGCGCAGATCTCGTCCGTCGTCACCTCCACCACGTCGTCCACCACCTCCTGGCAAATGCGGAAAGTCTCTTCGCCGAGAGTCTTGACAGCCGCGCCATCTGCGAACAAGCCGACTTCGCCGAGGACGACCCGATCTCCTTTCCGCAACGACTGAGCCAAGGCGTTTGCATCGCGGGCCTCGACGGCGATCATCTTGACATGGGGCGCCATGCGCTTCACGTAGAAGCCGATGCCGGCGATGAGGCCACCCCCGCCCGCGCAGCAAAAGATGGCCTCCACCTTGGCCATGTTGACCTGTCCGAACAGCTCGTTCCCAATGGTGCCCTGACCGGCAATCACGTAGGGATCGTCAAAGGGGGGGATATTGATGAGGCCATCTTGCTTCTCCCGCCGAGCGCACTCTTCCTTGGCAGCGTCAAAGTCGGCCCCGTGAAGAACGACGTGACCGCCCAGTCTGGCAACGTTCATATGCTTGATGCTAGGTGTCCCCTCGGGCATGATGATGGTGGCAGGGATCTTGAGCTTTCTCGCCGAGTAGGCCACTCCCTGGGCGTGGTTGCCGGCGGAGCAGCAAACGACGCCTTTCCAGCTCACGGCGGGATCCAAGTGCGCCATTTTATTATAAGCCCCGCGCAACTTGAAGCTGAAGACGGGCTGCGTATCTTCTCGCTTGAGCAGGACATTGCATTCGAGCCGGTTGCTGAGATTGACGGCGGGCGTCAGGGGAGTGACGTTGCAGGCTTCGTAGACTCTGGATGTAGCGCTCGCAATCATGCGCAGGTACTGTGGGCACAAGGCATGATGAATTGGTTTAGCAACGACTCGTGGAGAGTGAGAGGGAAGAAAGAAAAAAAAAAAAAAAGACTTGGTGATTGGGGATGAGCAAGCGTACGTCGGGGAATCCATTGGGGAGCAACAAGTCTTCGGGAACAGCCTGTCGCAGTTTCGCCCTCTTCTCCTCCGATGCCGGCGAGGGGTTGATGCTGTACTCTGTCAGGGCCATGCGCCCAGCGGGCGTTTCGGGTCTGTGATGGCCATTGGCCTCTGCGGCAACCCCGTTGGTTTCGGCGCGCCCTAGAAGAGAAGGCATGTTCGAGGGGGATTGGGGAATTGGCGAATTGATGATGGGGGTGGGTGAGGTGTTGTGCTTGATTTGATGGGGGAAAAAAAAAAAGGCCACAAGGTCACGCCCCCACCACCACCTACTAGCTCCGGTGCGGGAACAAGTCCAGTCACCGCCGACAAAAAGTCTTATCAGGAGGGGTGCCCGATACAGGTACCACAGCGGGCCGTCAGCATTGGGATTTCACCATGGACGATTTGGATGTACATTATGCGTCTTGGAGGATCAGATTCATGGGGACCTGCTTGTGCCTATATATATATATATATATATTGCCATCTCCGCTTCCGGTTTCCTTCCACCAGCCCATGTTTCCGAACGGGGTACCATTAGGTGGCCTCGAAGAACTTGCCCGTGCTGACATTCGCCTTGTGCCACCGTCCTTTGAAAAGATATCGCAGGAATAGCAAAGGCCATTGCACATGATAGGTCCACCAGAAGGGCAGGGGATCCCAGATTTCAAAGATGCCGTCCTTGCAGTGGCGCACGCGTCGCACGAAGGACGCCATGCTCCTCGCCAACTGGCCGGGTCGCACGGTGCCGAGAACAAATGTCTCGTAGGCGGGATACAGGACGCTCTCGACGAGGTCCTGCCCGATCCAGTAGATGGGCGGAGACGGGAGCGGATGGAGCGGCTCGTGGTCGCCCGGCTCCGGGCCCGGCTCCTGCTCCGGCTCCAAGACGGACAGATACTCGTCCACCAGCCGCGGCGTCCGGGCGAAGAGCAGCACGGCGGTGTGGACTCTGGGATTGCACTCGATGGGATACACCGTCGTCGTCGTCGTCGTCGTCGTCGTCGTCGTGGTTCCGCGGCGGACGAGAAAGTCGAAGCTCACGTGGCCCGTCCAGCGTCTGCCGCGCGCGCCGGCCACGCGCCTGGTAAAGTCCAGCATGGCGTCGCTCAGCGCCGACCCGGCGGGGAGCGCGGCGTAGTGCGTCAGCAGCGCCGACGACGGACACGCGACAAAGGCCCTCACCTTGCCGCGGACCACGAGGGCGTGCGTGCAGTACTCGTCGCCGCGGATGTACTCCTGCGCGACGAAGCCGGTGCCGGTGCCGGTGCCGCCGCGGCCGAAGGGGATGGCGCCGATGCGGGCGACCGTCTCGTCCTCGGTGCCGAGGGGCACGATGGCCATGTCGCATCTCGCCGCGTCGTCGACGCCGACGGGCTTGACGACGTACTGCGTCCCCGTCCCGCCCGGGCGCAGCGACAGGCCTCCTCCTCCTCCTCCCCCCTCGCCCCGCGGCGCCGTCGCCGTCGTCTCCAGGAACGCCCGCAGCTCGGATGCGCTGCCGACGCGCCGCGTGGCCGGCATGGCGAGCCCCAGCGACGCGACGAGCTCCATGAAGGCCGCCTTGTCGTCGACGGCCGCCACGTCGTCGTGGCCCAGCTGGATGACCCTGGCCGACGTGCGCGCCTCGACGGCCTCCTTGGCCAGGCTGTCGGCCAGCGCGCCGCCCACGTCGGATGCCGGGATCCACAGATGGATGCGCTCCGAGCGAACAATCTCGAGCAGCCGCGCCGTGTACGCGTGCGTCTTGTCCAAGTTGTCTTTGCCTTCTCTCGGCAGGAGGAGGGGCTTCGGCAGGAGATGGAACCGGCGGATCGCTCTCGAGACCCGGCCCGAGGACAAGCGATGGCCATCCGCGCCAATCACCGTGTGGCCTTGTCGGTGCAGCATGCGCGCAATCGCCAGGCCCTTGGACATGGACACGCCCGTCACCAGGATCCTCTTCTTCTCCTTTTTCTCGCCTCGCCGTTGCGCCGCGTCGTCGGTTCGACAATCATCATTCATCAAAGGCCACAGCAGCGCTGCGACTACCAGGGAAATCGTGCCGAGGGGCAGGCAAACGACGCCGAGGCTGAGGAGAAAGAGATTCTTGAAGACGTGCCATGCTGGTGACTCCGACTCGGCCATTTCATCAATTCACCGCCGACGGATTGCTTGGGGTTCGTTCGCTGAGCAACAAGAAATTTGTCCACCAAGTTTCCTCGACGGCACGGGAGCACCCAACTTGGTCAATTGAAATCAACAGGATTGATTGCTGGGCTTTGTCTAGTAGCTGCCTTGGAGTTTTATTTTTATTTTTCAACTGTCCATGACGTTGCATAATTCCTCCCCTTCATCAGCAAGGTGGCTGCAAGTTGCTGTTTCGATCCCTTCTGCGCGTCCATGAGTCATCAAGTCATGACGCATCACAAAAGCCGGCTTTGATTCATCATTTCTGCTGCAGCCCGACACAACGAGAAATCTCGACCCCATCCTTTCATTTTTTTTTTCCATCTGTCAGCCGTTGTGCAATTTCATCCAATCCATGTGACGAAAAAAAAAGAACTCACCGGCACACCGGTCGGCTCAAAACTCTCAATGAGGGAGCTCTCGTAGATCAAGGATGGGTTGCCCCTTATCCCCCCCCCCTTTCCTCCAGTCTCGCGCGATTCGTCGTCGTCGGCCGACGATGCTCGACCGTCTGGCGCGACATTCTTCCTCTTCTGCTCAGCCGTGCATCTGACGTACTCCAGGTAAGGCGGATTGCCCGGCTTGATGACATTATCCGCCGCAAGAGTGCTGCCAGGCCGGATGAAGCCGAGGTCCTCGCACAGCTTCAAGTCCCTCAGGTACAACGGCTTGTGGTGGTCCAGGAAAAGCAAGTCTATCTGCGGGAAGAGCCCCCGTGTCTTCAGCTGGCGAAGAGACTCGCTGCTGTCCCCGGTCATGACGGTGACGAGGTCGGCCAGGCCCGCGAGATCCGACAGCGTGCGTATTATCGACGCGAATTCCGCATTGTGCTCGAGACAGAAATACTGCTTGCCCCCTGCGGCTCGCACCGCGTCGGCGAATAGGATGGCCGAGTAGCCCACGTAGCCGCCGAGCTCTACCTGTACGATGCGAAACTTGCTTTTCAGTGACTGAGCCCTGCCAAGGGACGAAGATGCGGACAGAGATGGACAGGGGTTTTTTTTTGGTTTTTTTTTTCCCTCAAGTCTTACCATGACGGTGGGCTTCGCAGAGGCAATTAATTCCGTGACAATGGCACCCTTGTCTCGTCCCACGTTCATGAGATACCTCTTCGTCCCAAAGGCATCGATGGCTTCAAGAACTTTCCGAGGAGACCCTCGGATGTCGTCAATGTCATGTCGGGCGAGAATGTGATTCAACAGCTCGGCCTCTCTCCCGTCATCAAAGTAAATCTCCTCCTGTTCAGCATACGCCCTTGCAACATCGAATTTCTGCCCGTCGCTCATGATGATGCTCGATGAGATTGCCGTGCTGGGGGAGCTGGGGGAGGGGGGAAACGTTGAAAGGTACGAAAATAGAAGTTCTTGATCCAGATGCCAAAGACACGATTCCTACATCGAGCGCAACCCTTCTCTTTAAATAACCATGCAGCCGTTGTCGTGGTGGCGTCTGCACAAAGGTATGCGGATCATAGATTGTCTTCTCTCAAGCGCTCTTGACCCTTGGCGTTTCGAAATGAGATTCTATCATGACATGGACTTGCTGCCTTGTGTCGCACCTCGCCATGCTTTGGCGTCACTCCAGCTTCAGATTCCAATCACAAGTCGAGGAATCTTTGAGGAATCTGCTCTCGCCGCTGTTGCTCGCAGCCATGCACCATCTCGTAGACGGTATAATTGACCACAAGGCGCACGCTTCACACAAACCGTGAAACCGTTGGCCGTGGAACCGTTGACCGTGAAACCGTGAAACCTTGAAACCGTTGGGCGCTAGTTCCGTGCTGGCTTTCCTCGCCCTGAATTCTGCAATCACCTGCCCGTGACATTCTACAACCCCCATTCGTCGACCTGCGTGAGCTGCGTCTAGCTGGGCTGGGAGCTGGGAGGGCGTTGAGCAAGTAGTACTGCAGCGTAATGGCATCACGTCATGAATAATCGAAGCCTGCGCTTCACGTCCCGTTGTTGTGTACAATGTACACCCTCATGAATATTAAGGCGGCGTGTCCCAATCCCCCCCCTCACTCCCTCCCCAATCCCTCCTACTCTTCACCTCCTCACCTCTTCACAGTCCTCGGTCATCACATTGCCTCGTTCCCAAAATGTCTGACATGAAAGCCGCCGTGGAGCCAGTCCCCAACGGCTTCGCGGTATGCGGCTACGAAAAGATCGAGTACGGGTTCGAGTTCCTCGACGGCGTCTTCGACATCCAAAACCCCCAGCTGTCCAAGTGCTACAGCAAGTGGCAGCGTTGTCTCGCCGTCATGGACTACAACATCTTTACTCTCTACGGAGACCGTGTCCAAGAGTACTTTGACCACTACCAAATCAAGCTTACTATCCACAAGACCATGATTGGGGAGAAGGCCAAGACAATGGACACGCTGTTGAGCATCGTCGACTCCATGAACGACTTTGGCATCTTCCGCAAGGAACCCGTGCTGGTCGTTGGTGGCGGGTTGGTTACTGATGTTGCTGGGTTCGTCAGCATCCATCATCTCTTCGTACATGGAGATTATCTCTTCGTACATGGACATTTGCCGTGTATCGCTGCTGACAAGCCAAGCCATATAGCTTCGCATGTGCGTCCTATCGCCACAACACAAACTACATTCGCGTTCCCACCACCGTCATCGGACTTATCGACGCCTCCGTCTCCATCAAAGTGGCCGTGAACTACGGCGGATACAAGAACCGACTTGGTGCTTATCATGCTCCCCAGCACACCTTTCTCGACTTCACCTTCCTTCGTACTCTGCCTGTTGGACAGGTCCGCAACGGCTTCGCCGAGCTGATAAAGATCTCATCGTGCGCCGACAAGCCAACTTTTGATCTGCTCGACAAATACTGCGAGCAGATGATCACGACTGCCTTCGGAAGACTCGAAAGCTCTGACGAGGTCAAGGTCGCCGCAGACCAGATTTGCAAGGCAGGAATCTATGAGATGCTGAAACTTGAGTCGCCGAATTTGCATGAGATTATGCTCGACAGAGTCATCGCATATGGCCACACGTGAGTCGCTTCTCTTCCATCATACTCACTGCCCATTGCTAAACGGCAATAGTTGGTCGCCGCTCCATGAGCTTATACCCGATCCTCCGCTGCGCCACGGACATGCCATCTCTATCGACATGGCCTACTCTGCCACATTGAGTCTCATGCGTGGTCTGCTCTCCCCCGAAGACCATCTCCGCCTGCTACGCCTATTCTCACGCGCCGGGCTCTCCATGGACCACCACCAATTCGATGGACCGTTATTAGGCAAAGCCACTGCTGCCATCTTGAGGACACGAGACGGCAAGCTTCGACTTGCCGTCCCGGTCAGCCCGATCGGCGACTGCGTTTTCGTAAACGATGTTTCACACGAGGAAATGTGCAAAGTTCTCGAGATGCACAAGAACATGGTTGCTGCATTCCCGCGCCAAGGCAACGGTCTAGACGCATTCGTTGATCCCAGCGACACTGGATATGGCCTGCATGGTGCATCGACTGAGGGAGATCCATCCGAGGAACAAACTGAGACCAAGCATTCAATGCCTGTTTCCTTGCGTAGTCTAAAGCCAATGGATGATGTCATTCTGAGTGCCATTCCCGCGGCAGGTTTGGGCGATGTAGCTGTAAAGGTTTGATCCTGATTTAGCCAAGGATCAGATAGAACTGGTCATAATCATCGCCAGGCGATACATATACATTTATCATCGTTGGACATCCATTTTTGTCATGACGCGGGGTATCAAGTTGAGTGCTTTGAATGGCTGATCGATCGTATGCAGAAACAACATGGGTTTCCAACAAAGGGGAGGGGAGGGGGGGGATTGCTGGGAAAAGCAGCATGCATTCTCATGTTCTGCCTAGTCTTTCGTACTTTCATCCGCCCGATTATTGCGTAATCACTGGTTGAAGGCTGTGTTGCAATTGCAACGACTCGGCATCACTGGTGGTGTCGGATCTTTGCCTTCCCGGACTTATACCAGGGACCTTCGAACAGCTCGCCCATTCTCTCTAGGGCAATGCCCTTTGTCTCGGGGGCCCATACGCCAAGGACGAAGAGGCCAATGAAGCAGACCATTGCCCAGAAGACATACGCGCCCCAGACATCGAATTCGCGAAAGAGCTGTGGGGTGGTATGGACGACGGCGAACTGGAAAAGCCAGTGGATCATCATGTTGACGGCATAGCAGACGCCGCGGACACGGGTCGGCAGGATCTCGGTGCCGTAGAGGTATTGGATCGTGCAGAGACCGATGGACCAGCCCATGGCATAGATGAAGACGGAGGCGATGGCGGCTCCCGAAGCAGCTGGGTTGTGGTCGCGGCGCCACAGAGCCATATAGACGGCCATGTAGATGTGTGTGACGCATTGAATGGCCAGTCCGGCCATGAAGCATCGGCGACGGCCAAAGTAGTCTACGAGTCCCCACATGAAGATCATGGTGAAGACGAGCTTCGTGGCTCCATAGCCCCCGGCGCTGATGAGGGCGCGATTACTCGTGATGCCGGCGTACCGGAAGATTTCGGGGATGTAGTAGGTGATGCCATTGCCGCCGCTCCACTGGGCAAATGTCTGCATGGCGAGGCCGAGGAGGAAACGGCTGCGGTAGGTCGGCACTGTGGTCACCTCCTTGATGATGGCCCATGTGGACGTGTTGGCGAGGATAAGATTTTTGCTCACGACTTCTTCTTGCATTTCTCGAAATTCGCGCTGGACGTTTTGGTCGTCGGTGGATGTGTTGCGCAGCTTGGCCAACGCCACGAGAGCCTCTTCATGACGGTTCTTGGAAGCGAGCCAGCGAGGCGTGTCGTAGAGGAACATGGAGCAGGCAAGGGAGATGCCCACTGGGATTTGCGGCACCGTCAGAACAACGCGGTACTGTTCTCGATTTTGGTACATGGTTTTGCGGGCAGCGTAGCTGATGAAGAAACCTGATTTCGGGATTACACCCAAGTCAGCGTGTGTTTAAAAAAAAAAAATTTCTAACAAGGCACCAAATTTAACAGATGACAAACCGAAGAAAGACTTCTTACCGAGCATCAATGTGGTTAGCAAAACAACCATGTACACCGACACGATCATGCCTCTGTTCCTTGCTTTTGCGACTTCAGATAGATACAAGGGCGCAACGACTGTCAATCCACCTGCACCGACACCACCCCATATTCTGGCAAACAGCAACAAGCCAATGTTCCCCGAGGCAAAGGCGACAGTGAAGAAGCCCGTCATCCATAGCAGTGTGAAGATCTGCCAAGTGCGAAGCCGGCCCACCACATCAGTGATATAGATGGCCATGCTGGCTCCCATGGCGGCACCGAGCACACCCAGCGACGAGACAGTTGCGCGACGAGCAGCCAGTAGGGATAGATCATCTGTCCATCGACCCCGAACTAGTCCAAAGTCATCCATGAAGGACTTGAGTCCTGATACAGAAGCGAAGCCCCCTTCATCGTATCCCTTAGGGATAGACCCACAGGATATGACAACAACAGAGAACACATAAAACCAGTTGGTTGTGACTGTGCGCATTTCGGCGGATGCAGAAGATGAGACCGAGACCTCGCGCTCGACTTCGCACTCCACTTCGGGGAATTGATCGGTCATCAGAGAGTCCTAATTATGGCTCACTCCATTCTTTCTCGTGAGTAGGTAGTCCAACAAGCTCAGGAACAAAATGGGACTCAATTCAAGGAGTGAACAGCGAGGCGATTGTTGGTGCCGGTGATGACTCTATTAGTGGCGCGGGACGATCAAGGAACGAATCATCCTCGGACAGCAGGCATTTGTTGGTTCGCACAAGGCGGCTCCCCTCTTCGTGCTTCGCGAATTGGACGAGTTGAAGTTGCAGATGCCGTGTGTCGCGCGTTCGCTTGTCGCTTGTCCTTGGGACAGATTACACCAACCAACTACTCTGTACGGAGTAGCGTTGCGCGAGTCCATCCATCTATTCGCAGAGAACAAAGGACCATCCCCATCGGTGGGCTGCAGCAACTTGCTGAAGCAAGCATCCGGGCGGGGCCGTTTGACCGGCTGGCTGCCGGTCGGTCAGCTTATCATGTAATATGGATAGTTTGACTGGGGGCTGTGGTGTGTGGAACAGTTTTTCTCTCGTCAGCCTGACATGACAGCACAGGGGGTCCTCTCCTACTTGGTTGGTGCGTACTGTGCGTGTGCTGCAACTGTAGTACTGGGAAACAAGTAGACCGAATAGCCAAATGCTTGGGCTTCGAGGCAAAGAGCTTACAACGGATGCAGCGTCAGCACAACGATGAGCCTGGAAATGAGTCATATGCCACAAACATCCTTTTGGCCTGAGGCTTCTCCATATAGTGTGTCAACTTCTCAGATCAGATCTATTCTTCCGAGGTTACCGCTCACCGGACAAGTTCCGTCTCGATTGCCCTTGCTTATATACCGTACTACCATGTATTTCAACGTCGTCTCAGACCCTCTCCGGATAGTTGACGATCCTTCTAGGTATCGTTTCCTTGGTGTCTCGCCCATTATGTAATACCCACCGCTCCTCGTCCTAGATGCGAATTCACACTCTATAAAATAATAGCTGTCCCTCGCTTTCTCTTCTGCCCAGTCGTATATCACGACACGGACCGAGGCCGTTCCCCAAGAACTAGGGTTAGTCCTGCCGGCGCAACATCTACAGAAGGCTTTCCAAATATGCTCTAGGCTTGACATTTTCATAACATCCACCCCAAAAAAGAAAAGAAAAAAGCAGGGTTGGAAGACTGCCCTCAGCGTTCTGAGCGCGAGGCAGACTTGCGTATTTGTTAGAATAGGCGCCCACACACCCATTTGGACCGCTAACTGTCTCATCACTTGGCGCGCCGCAAGTAACGTTTCCAATCATCGTTAACAAAGCAGTGGTCTGCACGACGAGACCCCGAATAACGACTGATTATTGTATTGCCGAAGCCGACCAAGTCAATCATGATATATGCGATACCAGTCATGCCAAGCTCAATTGTCATCGAATCTTCTGGGGTTTCTGGATGGGAGACCAAGTTGGACATACTATGGCATCGAACGGCCATCAGGCGGAGCCTGTCTTGCTCGCAAGGCGCGTGACCTTGAAAGATGTTTTGTCGGATGGCCCCGCGCGTTCTTGCACATATTCGCTGGCTGGGTGTGTTTCTTCTCCAAAGCTCGGGACACTTGGGCAGCGCCATTGCTCAGCCATTAGGTGCTCGATTTTCGGACCCTTGAATGGCTCCGACCCGAATACTGAGTGGCTGCAAAGTTGACATTGTTTCGAATACTCCAGGCTCGATCGACATCGCATCAGGTCCAAAGTTATGGCTGAAGGACGGTTGGAACACAGGATGGGAGATTACAGGCAATGGCCTGTTAGGCTCTGGGGAAGTTTGGTAAATAGAACCTGAACCGGAAGCTGTGGAACCAGCAGGCGGTGACGACTGCGCTTGGGAGGTCATTTGGGGGGAAGCCTCGAGCGGTAACCCAATAGCTGTTAGTTCCTTATTCATGTTGTTCAGAGCAGAAGAAATGACTGTGATGGATTTTTTTATAAGCATAGATCCCCGTCAAATAGAGAAAAGGGTGGAATTCAGCGGCATACCTGGACTAATTTGCCTCACTTGTTGCAGGCATTGAATACAATAGGTCAGTTTGCGCATGGCTTGGTGGTCATCTGGAGCAGCCTGCACCTGAAGAAGGAATATGGAAGAAGAGATGTATACGCAATACGCTAGAGACAAGACGCAATAGTTCATGGTAAATGTTCTGCAGAAAAGGTCGAAGATGGCAATGATTGACGTTGCCGATGTAACACTCTCAACCAGATATCGTTGAATGGGCGAGGTACCTTCAACTTCGCATTGGCCCCTTCCAGTGAGCATGGGCCGATAAAGCAAGATTTTGAAGGCATGATACAAACAGCTGGGAGTTTTGGTTAGCATCGACATGATACTAACACGCTATGGGCTTATTGGTGGCGACTGTAACAATTCTTTCTCTTGGACTAAATGGGGAAAATCTTACTTGAGAGTCACGATGTGAGAGGGAGGCGCCAGAGCTGGCAGTGAGACCGGATAAATTATCAGATGCACTGGAAGTTGATCCCACCACTGTTGCAACAACGGCTCCTGAGAGTCGAGGCACGCCTGTATTTCAGCATCGGTGTTTTGTGACAGCGGGTCGTACATATGAATGAGAATCTCGTTAAAAATGACCAAAAGGCGGCACATGCTCATGAAGCAAGAAGCTGAGTGCGCGGTTTGAGGAGGGTATTTCCACGTCGGGTCTGTCTGAGGAATACCGAACGGGACCCACAGATCATTCTCGGCTGAGTCGTCAACTGTCATTTTTTTTTTCCGTGTCAGAAAGTCAGAAGTTCGTTCAAATGAACACTGTTCGCTTGGGGATAAAGAGCTTACACATGATGTGTGAAGGCGAGATACTGGTATGCTGCAAAGAAGGGGAACGGCCGAGATAAAGACAGATCATCTTATCCCAAAAGTAACAACCCCAATAAATGCGGCGTCGAATCTCTAGCTCCTCGTCGCTCAGAGGGACAGAGCCTGGGAAACGCTGGCTATCGACGCAAATTCCGAGGTGGTCGATCAAACGGAAAGCAATGCCACTGTACGTCCATGCCTGAGTAGAGTTTCCCTGACTGCATTCTTGAGCGCTGAGCAAGAGAAGGGCTTGTATCGCGGGGATTGTGCAAACCCCGGTACTGAGTTCCTGGAATAGCATGGCTCGGGCTTGTTTCCCAAATACGATGCCTCCTTGATATGACTCATCAAGGATTCTCCTCGTTGATGAATTACTTCGTGCCCACCGGATTGAATGCGATATCACAGCATTCAAGAGCGTATGAGAATAATAAGGGCCCATGGACTGCATGTCACCTGCAATTCGTTAGATAGGGCGGGTTTAGCAAGATTGAAAGCGTGTTGTGACAGGTGCATATATTGTCTCCCTAGTACGTACGGGTGAAAACGGGTCGGTAGATGAAATTAAAAAGAGGCTGAATCCAGCACCAGTGTACGTTGAGAAGGTATTGGAATGGCTCCTATGCGGCATGTCAGTATAGGTTTCTTAAGTCGTACATCGCAGCATGCGATCCGGCTCCAACTTGAGATCAATTCTGTATCGTACAGGGATTTCTGACAAGTTTTCCATGGCTCTTTGATGCCATGCGTTGCTAATGAGACGGTCTCGTCGTTGGCTGTCGGTATCCGAGGAAGAGCTTCCCAGGTATGAAATGTCCGAAACAGCATTACCATTTCGGTCGCTGGGAAGATTGAAAAAACTGGTAGCTCCGTGATACGTGATGCTTCCTTTTTCGTCAACCTCCAGACCCCTGAAACTACGATTGATGCCGGCTTCATCAGAGGCATGGTGCAAGAGTTGTGTCGATCCATCTGGGTTACTTGGTGGTGGGGGGCTTGCATGAAAAGATCCAGGAACAGATGGCGGTGAGCTCGAAAGTTTTTTTACTTGCTGTTCGAGCTCCTTGATGCGTTCTTCAAGCCGTTGAGTGTAGGACAAGGTTGGATTGCTAAAAGGTGATAGTCAGAACATCGGCTCCCATAAGTAGCAGAGGGGGGAAGGCAAGATTGGTGAACAAACAGCTTGTATATACACTCGTCGTTACGAGCAGCACATCGCTGGCAAATAGGTTGTTCACCTCCACATTTCACCTATAGGAAGAACCACGTGGTGAGCAACTCCGTACGCAATATAGAGACGAAGCATATGGTATGGCCTCCACAACAAGGCCACCATAGCACGACATGTGGGGTTCTTCTGTCCGAAATTCGAATGCAAGGCATGCGTCGGTCAAGATCCGTCGATGTTACAGTGAAATGTTTTCCCAACGGGTCTCAGACGTACCTTGCGCCGGCGACAGGGCTCACAAGAGAAGGCGCTCTTCTTTGTGGCCTTTGCCGTAGACATGATGAAGAGGACGAGATGTCAATTAGAGCAGCCCCCGCGTGATGGCACAATAGCGCAGCCCAACTACATCAAGGCACGTATGAGATAGGCAAAAGATATATGTTGGTCCTGACGGGTCCTGGAACAGTTTGGGACTATGGGACGAAGTGCGAAACCAGCCATCGGCGTGAATGGAAACCAAGGTAACAACTTCGAGACGCTTGGCGAAGATCAGGAGAGTCGAATCCGAGCCTTGTTGGTGATGGTGACGGTGATGACAGGGCCTCAGGAAGGCCTGAAGAGGACCCCGCGTGCTGATTGATTCCTGAATTGCTCTGCGCCTCCTTCCCGATTGAAAGGCGGTTGGTTCCTGTGAAGGAAGGCGCCACCCACACCCGCAGAGAAACAGCCGGCCGGCCAACTTTGGCAATTTTTTGTTTGCACGACAAACTGCGGTCTGACTGGGCTACTGGGCCTAGATGTGGTCCGTACAGAGAAGAGACAAAGAGAGTCTTGACCGGGACCGTGAAAGTGGCTTGGCTCGCTGGCACTGACTGACTCTGAATCCTGCAGTCATGGTATTATGTCAGTCATCTCCGGTGTTCCGACACCCGACGAAATTCAACAACGCCACTGCTGCCTGGCAGGTACAGAAAGGTGAATGGCCAACCAGCCGGCTGGGACCTTTGCACTCGAGCTTCCAACTGCCGGCCGTGACAAAGTTCCTCTCAAGATGAGGCAGTTGTTGGTGGCGGCGTCAAAGCTCCTCGCCGTCTTGCATTCTTGCATACCCGGCCGTAAGCTTCATGTGTCCGTCCTTCCAGGATCAATAGCGCGTCGGGTCCCTCGTTCTCGGTTTTCTCGGGGGCGGTGCTAGCTGTGAGTGAGACGCTAGAAGTGGTTCCCGCCCAACCCAGATCTCAGCGTTGCTCCCAGGGTTGCTTTCAGGGTTGCACGCGGCAACTTGAACCCCCTTCCTTGTTCCGTGGGGGGCGTGGTGGTTTTGTGGTTTTGCACTCTCGTCAGCCTCTTTGGTCACAATGCAGGCTCCACGTGCTCAGCGATCGTCCGCGGAGAAGCGAAACACTCGGAAGCCGTTCCAGTGGCACCATGGGCAAGCATTATATCCTGTGGTGGATGCCAACTGCATGGGGTCCGAAAAGCCAAGGTTGGGGGCTGGCTGGGCGGGAGATGTGCTTTGAATCTATCATTTGCACGTGTACAAGCACGAGACGACTTGGCAGCGACATATTATTTTACTCATGTGTACAATGCGAATGCACTCGAAATACACATGCACTCGAAGCTTACTGATCAACGGCCTGCTGCACCGATGCAACACCTGTCTGTCGTGGCGCCTACTAGTGCACAGATTCAGATTCCACTTTGAGATTGTAGAATGATGCAAGCGATGCCAAAGAATGGGAAGAAGAGAAGATGAAGATTCTTCTGTCTAGAAAATCTAACAGAGGGAAAAAGGAAGCTACGTGAGCTTCAAATTTATCAACAGAGACCTGTTTAACAGAAGGCCTATCAGATAAGTGAATCGACGTCTTCAAACAAAGCCTACGATGAAACGCGATACCAAGCGAGATGCGTGAAACTGCATCAAGAAACGAAGAGGGGATGATGAGGGTGATGCCTCGGATTTGAGGCCGCGATGTGAGGCTGCGATGTGAGGCTGCAACATCTTCAACAGAGATGACCTGTACAGATGCACAAAGCAAACGCATCGTCGTCAGATGCAGCATCCATCATTGACCAACGAAGCCTTCCCATCACGTGTTATGAATCGGCCGCGAGTCACCCGTGGAGTCAATTTCCCGATTTCCCAGCAACATAAGGCGTCTTGTCCTTGAAAATGAGCCCCGGCTTCCTTTCCGCCAGGTCCAACATCATCTCCGCAAAGTAGCTATTCGCCCATGCGAACCACGGCCGAGTAAAATCGCTCGTGTTGTACATGTTGACGCTCTCATGGATGAGGCCCAAGCCAGAGGTGTTCTCCAGAATAAGCGCCAATCGGCTCTTGATCTCCTCGTCGTCATCGGTCCCGAATATGCCTGAGACCTGCGACATGGGCCACGGGTGTGTTGCGCTGACGTGAGGACCGCTAGAAGAGAGAAAGAAGAAAACAAATCCTTGTTAGCGAGTGTCTGGAGCGACTCCGTCACAGGAAAATGTCTCACCCGATGCCTTGGAATTTCTTGCCCTTGGCAAAGTATGGGTTGGCGCGCGAAAACATGGCGTCCTTTGTCTTTTTGTATACGTCATCATTTCGGGGCAAGAAGCCTAGATATGGCAGCGACACGAGACTGGGGACGTTGGCATCGTCCATGATGTACTGCCCGCCATAGCCATTCGTTTCGTACGCGAATATTCCGTTGGCCGTCTTGGTGTGCTCGAGAACGGCCTTTCGAATGACTCCCGCGTGTTGTCGCACTTTGCGCGAGATTTCGCTTAATTTGTGTTCCTTGTCAAGCATGTCAGCTATGTGACCGAGTTCCACCGCCAACATGGCGTTATCGGACGTGATGAAGTCTAATGGAATCAGGGGTCAGAGAAGCCCATGCCTTCATGGGGAAGAGAGAGGAAACTTACTGAAAACACATATATCATCAGAGGGTCGGTGGCTGGAAGCAACGAGGCCGTTGCCGAGCTTGGGCTCTCCATTTCCGCCGTTCGGAACGGGCGGTGACAAGGAACCGGTCGTTCCTGTCCAGTTGAAGTAGCTGACAAACTCCCAGTCGTTGGACCAAGAGCTCTGAGATTGCTCCTCGATTGTTTGCAGGATTTTGTTCATGGCATTTTCCCCTGTTGACGTGGTCAGAAAATTGGCACCAAAATGAAACGCGGCGGAGCTTTCTCTCACAGTTTCTGTTGATGAAGGACGTGTCCTTTGTGTTCTGGTAGTAAGATCGAGAAATCTTGAGAAAGCCAGCCAGCGAGTCTAGTTCGTACTGGGCAATGTATTAGTAGTGGCGCCCGGAGAAAAGGGAAAAGAGCACAGTCTGGGAAGCACACCTTGCACTCAAACACCACCTGGTTGTCAACGGGCCTAGTCATGTCATCAGGAGAATTGCTCATGTCGGTCGCAGAGGAGCAACTCACGGGTTGACGTTGACCTTGACGGCGTAGTCATTCACGGTCGGCTTGAGTCCAGATTCGGGAGGGGGCTGGAAAGACCCTGGACGCAGTCAGTTACGCGAGCGCACTCCATGTCGGCGAGCATCATATCATGTCATATCATACCGCAGTAGCGATACTCTGCAATGTATCTCGACTCCGTGTTGATGACTGCCTTGACAAGGGCCCCGAGATTGTGATCTTGGGGGAGCAGCTTGTAGAGATGAGCAAATTGGTTTCCAGTGTCGCGAAGCCATTGAGCGCTAGAAACATCTGTCCTTTAGTACGAAACCAGTTTCTCAGAAGGGAGCGCGCGCACTTGATATCCTAGAAAGAAAAGAAAAAGCGTGCGTCAGAAATTTGCACTCATGTGGTATTGTTTCCGTATCAAGTTCATCGTCGACAACTCACACCCGTTACGATGAAAGCCAAATTGATCTTGGGGTCAAAATACTTGACAGTCGTGTCCAGAGTGGAAGGAAAGGTGTTTTCGAAAAGTCTCGCCAAGTCAGGATCCTTGATTCGCGACTTCATATCCTGGATGACTTTCTACAGGCACGTTAGATGGTGACATGATGGGAGTGCTCGACGTACCTCTACGGCAGGACTCTTGAAGGTGCGGCACTCCTCGCTCGGCCGCATGAAAGGAAGCTTCAGCCGGCCGCTGGAATACGGCTCATGTCTCTTCTGCGAATAGCCCGCGTAGTCGGGGCACGACGACGGCAATCGGCTCTTGGCCTGGGCGCCGGCGGCGAGGCCAGCCACCAAGACAGCCACGGCGGCGACGTCCCGAAGCGATGCTGTGATTCTCATGTTGGATCCGGCTTGCTTGGTCGACTTCTTGCTCTTGTTCATTAATCGTCCTTTACTCCGCCTTTGCAGCCCGTGCTACGTCAACACACGGGAGATAAGACCAAGGAATGGATGATGAAGAGAAATGGCTAGGCCAAGAACAGGATGCGTACCCTTTAAGGACTGCGGCTACGATCTCTTTTATTCAACAGAATAGTGCCAACCGGATGTACGGAGTACCCTAGTAACCGATCTTGGTGGCGTAAATTAGTGTCAGGTAGGGGTGTAGATAGATGATAAAAAGTGTTCAATTCAATCAATCAGAGGTGCAGACAGTAGCTAACTTTTGTACCTAAAAGGTATATAGTACGCTATAGAAATAACTAGTCTATAGAGGTACTTCTAATATATTTATCTTTACTAATATCTTATCCTAGCTATTATATAACTAGTATCTATATATCTAATACTTTAGGTAGCTTTTCCTAATATACCTCCCCTAGCTAAGATATTTATTAAAGCTAAAGATTAAAGGTATAAGAAAAGATTATAAATAATCCCTAGTATTATAATTAGGTAAGAATCTCTCTTAGGCTAATTTTATAGTAAAAGTCCTTATATATTTAACTTAAAAAAGACTTTATAAAGCTATTTATAAGTATTTTAAAGGTTTTTATCTAATTAATCTTAATATTACTTATTATATATTATTCTTAAATCTATATTTAATTTATATTAAAGTGCATAAGGCTAGTTTAAAGCCTTCCTTTTATATATTTAGTAATCTAGATTATTTACTTATTATTATACTAGATAATTAAGAGTAATAGTATATATATATTAATATTATAAAGTAGCTTACTAAGAGAAATATACTTTTTATACTATAATTTAGGATAAAGAACTTTACTTCTATACTTAAAGTTATTATATAATATTACCTTCTAGACTTTTAATTAATTATAGTACTATATATAATAAAAATATAGCCTTATATTAACTTCTAAGTCTTAGGATTATTACTAAGTAAGGTATTTATACTAGAAAATAGTATATTAAAGCTATTTATACCTAAATATTATAAGTAAAGCTTCTTTATATTTTAAGTATATAATAAAGTACCTTAAGCTAATTTAATATGCTTTACTAATAGATTTATTATAAAAAAAGCTAGCTTTAATACTATAAACACTAAGAGAAAAAGAGCTAATAATAATTCCTGCGTGAGAACAAAGGGATAGCTAGGCAAGAGGTATAAGGGCACTTGTATATTAACTAAAGCTTACTAGGTCTAAGTATGTTATACGTGTAAGTTACTAGCTTATAGCTAGCGGCTTACTAGTATTACATAAACCTAGCCCTAGGGCATAGTATGCCTGCCTAGTGTGCGCTAGTATATAGGTATTATAAGTAAGGCCTTATAATTACCCCCTTACTTTTAGCTAGGCTTTTAAATAGCTTTTAGTAAGTAATATCTAGCTATTTACTAAGTAGTAGTAATATTAAAATAATAATAAATAATACCTAGCACTTAAGTATAAGTTTACTTATAACTCCTTATTATATTACTAACTTTTCCCTTCCTTATCTATAGTAAACTTTTCCTAGATACTATTATATTATTAGTTACTATAACTTTACCTTTACTACTTACTATGTTTTTAGTATAAAATTAGATAAGAAAAGCATTATTATTATCCCTAATATCTATTTAAAGGGATATAGCTATATATATTATTTATATATAAGTTATATAAACTTTAAGAAGAATTCTCCTACTAATCCTAATATCCCTTAGGTTAACTACTAATTCCCTAGTATACTAAGTATTATTACTAAAGGGAAGCATTTAAAATATTATATCTAATATATTAAATATAGTAATACTTATAAGATAGTAAGTATATTACTTTCTTTATATTTTTAGTCCCTAATTACCTATATCTCTTTAGGTAATACTAACTATATAAGGGGATTTCCTTAATTTTCTTACTATTCTTAATTAGGTAAAAACTTTAATAAATACCCTAAGTAATTAGGTCCCTAATAACCCTAATAATTATATATTTTTAGAAGTAACTTACTACTATTTTAGCACTAATTATTTAAACCTTATTTTAGGGTTTAACTATACTAATACTACTTATTATATTTCCTTTAGTTTAACTAGGGCTACTAAGGTTTATTAAGTATATTTTACTATATATTCTCTAGACCTTTACTTACTCCCTAGGTAAGCCACTTTAGCTATATATAACTAGTATATTATTTTATACTAGTAACTCTTAGTTACTATATTTCTTACCCCTATTCTAGGGATAGTAAGTAAGCACTTCTTCTTTACTACCTATTTACTAATTTTTTATAGCTAGACTATACTATATATTATAATACCTAGAAAGTAAAAATAACTTTATAGTTATAATATTATAACCTAGGATTTATCCCCTAGGGGTAGTAAAGCATTATTTTTCTAGGTAATATAAGTAGTAGTTTAGGAGAATAAAAGTAAGGGTACTAAGTACTTTCTTTATAATAATATTATTTTAATATATAAGGGGTAACTATAGAAGGGTTTCCCTTAAAACTCCCCTCCTTATAGGTATATTTTCTTTTATTATTTAGTAAATAGTTTAATAAGGTTTTTAATTAGAGTGTAATAGTAGCTAATAAGGCTAGGCCTTTTTTATAATTACCTTATCCCTTATTACCTATAACTTACTTATATCTTATTACACTTCCTACTTATTTTACTTTAATAAAAAGCCTAGATTATATATTAAGCGCCTTCTATATCTTTTACTACTACTTATTAATTATATTTACTTAGCTAGCCTTTTTATTTTACTAGATATTTATTACCTTTATAAGTCTTCCTATAATCCCTAACTTCTTTAACTTTAAACTTATTATTATTATCTTTAAGATTAAGTATTAGTATCTCTTTATCTAGGGTATTTTCCTAGTAATTCTATAGCTTTAATAAGCTAATATAAAATATATTATATAGTTAACTATACTTATTAGGTAGCGCTAGTTAGTATACTTATTTACCTATAGTATTAAGTATTTAAAATAGCCTAATAAATCTTAGGTTTAGCTTTTATTTTATATCCTTAAGTCTAATATTCTTTACTAATAGTAATACTAAGTCTTCTTTTTTAAGGTTAATAGCTAGTGTTATTAGTTATAATACTTTACTTATACTTTAGTAGCTCTTACCTAGTTATATACTAGTTTCTCCCTAACCTTATATAGCTTCTAAATATATATATAAGCTTCTAGGACTTTCCCTTTCTTACTCTTATTCTTAAGAGCTAGATAAAACTTAGGTAAATAGCCTATAAAAATATAGTTAAGGGAGTAACTTATTATCTTATTAATAGTATTATTATATATAAATTAAGCTATTAGAAGTAGCTTTAGCTATAGCTATTAGTTTTCTTTAATAAAGTATTATAAGTAATATTTAAGTACTTAGTTTATTCTCTTTATTTGCCTATTAGTTTAGGGGTAAAATGCTATTAAAAGCCTTTGCTTTATGTATAATAAGTAATATATATCTAACTAGAATTAGCTTATAAACACTAATTCTCTATTAGATATAATGCCCTCTAGTAGCCTAAATTAAAGCTTAATTTCCTTATAGAATAACTTTGCTAATTTAGCTATATTAATTATAGTCTTTATAGTAAGGAAAATAAAGTACTTAGTGAATTAGTCTATAATTACTAGGATTATATTAGTTTCTTAGTTACCTAGCTATACTAGTAGTAATCCTATAATAAAATCTATTAAGATCTTTGCTTATAGTTACCTTAGTATTAGTAGTAATTTAAGGCTTCTATATAAGTAATACCTTCTAGCTACTACGCGCTAGTATACTCTATAGCTAGATATATAGTCTAAAATAGCTTTACTTATTACTAGCTACTAATAGTAATATTTTAGTAGCTTAAGAGTGTGTTTAGTCCTAAAGTAACTTACTAGTAAATTATTATAGTATAGTTATAGAAGCTTCTTTTATAAAATAAGCTCCTATAGAATAATTACCTAGTCTTTATATATTAGAAGACCCCTTATATTACATAACTATAGACTAGCTTTTCCCTTCCCTTTTACTTAGGAGTTAACCTTACCTTTATACTTTTATAAATCTAAATCTTAGTCCTATGCCTTTTATAGTAGTTATACTAATAGTTTATTTGCTATAAATTAGTAAGGATTTAGTAATATAATAGCCCCCTAAACTGCTTATACTATGCTAATATCTTAGATATATATTACTTTCTCCTTAAAATCACCCTTATTTAGCTAACCTATTACTAGATTTATAGTAGCTAACTAGCCTTTTACCTAGGCTACTATTAACTTAGTAAGCTCTAAGACTAGCCTTATACTATAACTTCTTTAATATATTAGTACTTCTTTTTTTACTATATAAGTAGTTACTATCTTCCTTTAAAGCTTTAGTAAGAGCACCCTATTTAATATAGGTTTACCCTTATAATTAGACTTTCTTAATAGTATATTTATAAGGTTACTTTTCCCTAGTCTATACTTAATTATAAAATAAAAAGGGCAGAGAAATATATATTATTATACTTACCTTTTATTTAGCTTCTATTACCTTATAAAGGTCTATAGGTTATAGTAGTTTAATAAGACCTCTATAGGTATCTCTATACCTTTAATATAGTATTACTAGTATTTAAATAACTTTACTATAGCAAGTAACTCTTAGTTAGCTATGCTATAGTTATATTTAGTGTCTATAAACTTCCTTAACTAAAAGGCTACTAGATACTAATAGCCCTTATTATCCTACTAAGATAGGATTCCTACTATTATAAAAATTAAGGTATTTATCTTAATACACACTGCTTAACTTAGGTTATAATATTAAAGTAAAGGCGCTTACTAAAAGGCGTCTTTTAGCTAGTTAAATACTAGCTATTTCTTTTCCCTAAATATAAACCTCCTAGTCTAGATGCTATTTTAACTACCCTTTATTAATATATAAAGAGATACTATAATCCTAGAGTATTTGTAAATAAACTATTAGTAAAAGTTATAAAATCTAAGAAATAACTATATATTCTTAAAACTTATTAACTTCTTCTATTCTCTAATTATATTAACCTAGTAAGTATTTATTAATATTTTATTAATAAAAAGAATAAACCTTAGGAATTTTACTAATTCCTTATAAAAAAGTACTTAGAGGGTTTTATATATAACTTTACTAACCTTATGTATTCTAGGACTTACTTAATATATTTAGTGTGCTTCTTCTTTATCTTAAAGAAAATTAAGATATTATCTAGATATACTATATAAATAATATTAACTAGCCTATAAAGCGCCTTATAAATATAGCTTTAAAAAGTAACTAGGGTATTAGTTAACCTAAAAGGTATTATAAGGTACTTATAGTACTTATAATATATATAAAAATCTATCTTTTACTTATTACTCTCTTTAATATAGATTTAGTAGTATATATTCTTAATATTAATCTTTAAAAAAAAATAAGCCTCTTAGCACTAATTAAGGATCTTTAAAATTAGGGGAGAGTATAGTAATTCTTTTATATTACCTTATTAAGTCCTTAATAGTTTATATATAGCTAAAGTGTCCTATCCTTCTTTAGTATAAATAAAATAAGCATGCTTACTAGGCTCTTTAAGGGTCTTATTTAGCCTTTCCTTAGGTTATTATTAATATATTCCTAGAGCTCTTTAAGTTTACTTTAGGAAAGAGAGTAAATTAGTTTATATAAGAATATAGCTTCTTAGGGATATCTTTAATAGTTTTATATGCTTTTACCTTCTCTTTATCTTTAAGAGAGATAAACTTATTTTCTATTATACTTATAATAGTATATATAATTATCTTATTATGTATTATCTTTATAAACTTATAAGGAGTTAGTAGTAAAAAGGCTATCTTTTTCTTTTTAAACTACTATTCTTATAAGTATAAGTAAAGGTATATATATTCTTTTATAAGTATATGTATTCTAATTAATATAAGGCTTCCCTTTGCTCTTAGGTTCTTATTAATAGCTATATATAGTAGTTTAAGGTCCTTCTTTTTACCCCTTAAGTCTTAGATTATAATAAGTACCTTATAGATACTATATTAAGGAACTATAAAAGCCCTTACTACCTTTAGGATAGGCACTATAGCCTTAGCCTAATTAAGCTTATAAGTCTATATAAACTAGGTGCTAATAATATTAATTTTAGTGTAACTTTTAAGATCCGCCGCTATTTTAATATCTTTTTACCTATAAATAGTAACTAGTATATAAAATTAATGCCTTACTAGTACCCTAGTATCTAAGGTAAAGGTAAGGGTATTTACTTCTACCTTTAGGAGTTTCCTTAACCTTCTTACTAGTCTTTCCTTAGCTTATTATAATTATAAAAAAGATATTCTATATTACTATAATTATAATACTATTTTCTTCCTTATAGCTTATTATTATTTAGGTAAGTAGCTAGGGTTTTTTCTTTATTCTTATTCTTATCTTTTTAGTCCTTATTTAGCTAATAGCCTTATAAGGAGTTATGTCTTTAATATTAAGAGGCCTTATATAAGCCCTTCTCTTTTAAATTACTTAGCTTTTACTTATTTCTAGATATTACTTCCTAGAATCACTAGGTAAGTTATATAACCTTTTCTTAAGTTATTTTAGTAATATTTATATGTAAGTTAATATAGTCTTATAAGTTAGGAACTAATTTTATAAAGAATATAAGGGTATAAGTCTTTTCTAGAGCTTATTTAAGGTATTTCTCTAGTAAATCTAAGTAAATACTAAACTTAATAAGGCTCTAGCTCTCCTTTTGCTTTATATTCTCTAGCTAAGTAGTTATTTATATATTAGTCCTATCTTACCTAATAGTTTATATATATATAGTTAAGTATAAAGAGAATCTTTTAGTTATTTTAATAATACTTCTTTTTTATCCCCTTAAAGATATAGTTAAGGTTATTAAGCTATATCTTATGCTTCTATAAGTTTATAAGGTATTAGAGTTTTATAATATTTTAAACCTTAACTTTTTAGCTACTAAGACTTAAGAATATACTAGCTTTTTAGCCTCTTTTTATTAGTACTTCTCCTTTATAAAGTTATAGTAAGTTAGTAAGTTCTTATTCTTACTTTTATAGTTCCTTAAGTTACTTAAGCTAGGTAATTTACTCTCTAACTACTACCTCTTTTACCCTTATAGTAAAGGGTATAGCCTTAAATAAGGTTATAAAATATAGTATATCCCTAGCTATAGTGTTACTATTATTTAGCTAATCCTAAGTAGTATATAGTATTATTCTAGTAAATTAAATTATTCTCTCTCTTATATTATTTTTAGGTAACTAGTAGGAGAAGCTTTAGAATTATAAGAATAAAGGGATAGCTAGGTAAGAGATATAAGGGTACTTATATATTAACTAAAGCTTACTAGGTCTAAGTGTGTTATATATGTAAGTTACTAGCTTATAGCTAGTAGCTTACTAGTGTTACGTAGACCTAGCCCTAGGGCGTGGTGTGCCTGCCTAGTGTGCGCTAGCGCACAAGTGTTGTGAGTGGGGCCTCACATCCTGACTAATACTATAACCCTAGAGTAGTTCTAGACTAACTAAAAATATAACAGGAAAGGAAAAGAGGCTTAATACCTATCTAGAAGGTCCTAGAGCAAAAGAGGGACCCCTTACAGAAGGAAATACTATATATATAGTAAGGAAGGATGCTAGTTATTAAAGCACCTAGAAGAGGACTATAAGAAGGCGTTTTAATGTTATAAGAATTACTATCTTACAAATCCTACTAATAACTTATATAATTTATTCCTTATATAGTATAAAGGTAAATAAGAGCCCTAATCTCTTACTAATAATAAGATTACTAAGTATATAAAAAGTATTAGATTTAAGGATAGCCTTAATAATATAAATAGGCTAGTACCTATAAGCTTCTCTAATTATAGTACGTAGCTTAATAGTAAAAGAATAGTTTAAATCCTTATAAACTAAGTAGCTTTTTATAGCTTAAGTAAGGAGGACTTTTTCTAGTAGGAGCTATCTAATAATACTCTAGTAATATTTATGCTAGGAGATTGCTACTTATATGTAATGTTCTAAGGGATTATGCCTAATATAAGTACTATAAAGTTCTCTATAATAAGACACCCTTAATTCCTTGCTTTATAATACATAATGCTAGAGATATAGCTTAATAAATCTAAGGTAAGGAAGGCTATTATTAGATTTAGCATAGGAGAGCTAATTCCTACGCTTAGAGTAATTAATATACTTACCTCTTTTAGGGATATTCTCTTTTAGGTTATCCCTATAAATACTCTCTTTCTTTTATCCCTTAATAATATAAATTAATTATGAATTAACTTTAATATCTCTAAGAATACACTATAATAAGAAGATATTAAAGTCCTTATAATTCATAAATAAGGGCATACCTAGATACTTCTTACGTAAAAGGAAGAAGTAATTGCCTAGAGCTACCTTATAAAAGGTAAGCTATAATAATTATATTATTGCTTTAGATACCTATTAATTAAATACTTATATAAGGTTCTTTGTAAATTAAGGCATAAAGTTAATATTAAAGCTATTAAGAAGCTAATAAGGGTATACTACTAATACTAAATATATATAAATAGCCTTAATTACTTTAAATTTACCCTAAAAGATAAGTATACCTTTAACTTTAAGGTTATAGTAAATATCTTTTACCTTAATAGTAATTACCCTATATTTCACGTAATAGATATAGCTATAGTATTTAACATAGCAAAATTTATAAAGGATATCTCTATAAAATCACCTAGGAAGCCCTCTAGATATACTAGATTAATATATATTAAGGCCTTCTAGATTTAATTATTATAGACACTAGCATAAACTTCTATAGTAATAATTTTAGATAATTTACGGCTTTAATATTAAATTTAATTAAAGAGATCCCTATTAAAGCACACTATAGTATTAGAAAGGTTAAGAGATATTATAAGCTACTTTATAGGGCTTATAATATTATTAGATATAAATGCCTTATAATACCTAAACCTATTACTTTATAAATAGTAGTAAAGGCCCTAAATAATACTATAGGCTTAAATAGCCTTATTCTAATAATCCTTATCTTTAGTGCTTACTTATGTATAATAAGTAAATCCTTACTATTACTAAATATTATATAGCGTGTAATTATAGTATAAAAGGCTACTAAAGAAATTAAGAGGCTTTATACTATTTAAAACGTTAATAAAGCCCTTACTATATATAATAGCCTAGATATATTAAAATCCTTAGCTTACTACTTAGATTAAAAGTCTAAGTCTAGTAAGAAGGTAAGGGATAAAGAGACTTATATAAGCTATTAGCTATAGATAGAGAGAGCTATATACTTAACCTCCCTAGAGGCCTAAAGACCTTTAGATTAACCTCTATTAAGCCTTATTATAATAATCCTAATAGGAAGCTATAAGTAAACTAATAGCTAATAAAGCCTAATAAGAAGGAAGAAAAGAAAGAGTAAGAGGCCTAAGATAAAAACTTAGCACTAGTAATACCTCTAAAGCATAGATATAGAAGACCCTAAAAGAACCCCCTAGTAATATCCTAAGAGACTAATATTTTCCTATTAATAAAGAAAGTTAATAACCTTACCCTAGTAATTAAGCTATATAAGGAAGGGATTATTAAGACCCTAGGAGAACTATTTAAGGAGTTAATAAAGGTAAAGATTAAAACCCTAATTAAGTAAAAAGTGTTTAAATTTATTATATTTAATAAAAAAGAATATAGTAAGCTTTAAATCTTTAATTCTTATATTATTAATAAAATTAAGGGTAAGATAATAAAACCTTACAAAAAATTACGCCTTATAATTTAAGAATATAAGAATAAAGGGAAATAAACTATTCTTATATAAGCCCTAATAATTTAATAAGTAAGTTAATGTCTTATCCTTATAATAGCCCTATTAGTAAGGCTAAGGAAATTCCTTATATAGCTATAGGATATTTATTAAGCATACGTATAAGCATGTACATTCCTAGAGTAGCTAATCCTAGCGTGCTTACTAATTTAGATATAGCACCTTTACTTACCTAGAATAATTCTAAAGGTTATTAAACCTCTTTATAGCATTATAGAAGCTAGAACACACTAGTAGGTTATATATTATAAGTATTATAAAGAGAATCTCTAGATAGAAACCTCTATATATAATCTATACTTACTTATAACTATAAAGGAAAGACCTAACTTTACTTATATTAGAATATAGACTAATAATACTATTAGCCTCTTAGATAAGAAGTTCTCTAAGAAGAAGGAGGCTTAGATAGTTACTACTAGCTTTAATATAAAGCTAAAGTAATTCCTAACTAAGGATAATTCCCTTATATTTAATAGAGGCATTATTACGCTAGAGAATAATACTATTAAGATATAGTAAAAGGGATAAAGTAATAAGCTAGATTTAGTTCCTATAACTAATTTAAAGCGTAAATATATTAAGTAAAGAGCATAAGGCACTTATATTACCTTAATATATTAACTAGAAGCTTATTTTAATTTATCTATTATAGCATAACACTAAGAGCTAACCCTAGAGAATATAAAGGCCCTTAATTATTACCTAAAGTAGTAGATAGACTACCTAAATAAAGGCCTAATATTTATCCTAATAGATCTTAAGAAGGCAAAGCTCTTTACCTTTATAAATAAATCCTTTGCTAATAATAAGGACCTATTCTTATAACTAGAATACATAATAATTCTAGCTAATAAAAACTACACTAATAGCAAATTTATAATTAAAGGCAATATTATATACTTTAGCTTAATAAAAAGCAAGAGAGTAATATAAAGTATGCTTACCTTAGAAGTTTATAGTATAGTAGCTAGTATTAATATAGCTTATACACTAGTAATAACTCTAAACCTAGTTACTAACTAACTAAAGCTCCTAATAATCCTAATTATTATATATATAGACTTATACTCTTTATATAAATGCCTTATTAAGCTTAGTATAATAAAGAAGAAATGCCTAATAATTAATATTATAGCCCTTTAGTAATTATATAAATGCTAAGAGCTTTACAAGATCTAATAGATTAATAAAGAAAATAACCTAGCTAATACCTTAATAAAGGCATTACTTAATAAGGCCCTTAAGAGCTTTATCTTTACTAACTAAATAACTATCTAGATAAAGAGATAGGTTACTTACGCATAAAACACGCATAGTAAGAGAGATAATTCTTTAGGAGGGTAACTATACTTACACTAGCTATTAGGCCTCTCCTAGTAAATTATAGAGATTAATAGTGGCATATAAAAGAAGGAAAATATTCTTTACATGCTATAGCATAGATAATAGTGTTATTTTAAGGAAGGAAAGGATTTAGAAAAGACTTACTTATTCTTATATAGGCTTATAAGTTAAGCGAGATTATTTTTCCCTTTTATTAGCTATAATATGTCCTAATAGGCTATAAGGTTTCTTTCTTATTTTCCTTATTAATTAAGTTATTAATTTTTTATTCCTTTTTCATTTCTATAATTAATATTACGCATTAATAATTATATTAAAAGAGAGAGATTCTAGTATTAAAACAAAGGTAATATTAATTACGTAAGTAGTAGCTATAATTACCTAGTAAAAGCTTAGGCTACATGTAAGCCTTACATGTAACTTATAACCTAGCCTTGTAATTAGCTAGGAATTATAGGGCTATAAACACATAACCCCTTTTACCTTTAGCATTATAGCTTCTAGTTTCTAACTTCTTTTTTCTACACTAACACACATAATATAGCCTAGAATAGATAATTAATAATGATACTATTCTTCAGGCTCATGACCTTATTATATTAAATTCAATACCCTGTGATACTAACAATATTCCTTACTTATAAAATATACACTTACCTCTAATTTATTATATTAACTTTTTTACATTACCTCTCTATAAGTTACCTTTCCTAGTAGCTTAGAGAGTATATTTAGAATAATATTTAATATTCCTAGTATATACATTACCTTTAGATTAAATTATAATAAATAATTTATAACTTTTACTAGTTTTAAATTAGCCTTATCTAAATCTATTATTAATAATAAGGTATATTTAATAATACCCTTAGCTAGGGAATAGTTAGTTAATATATTAACTACTATACTATTAGATTAAACTATTTTTTAAAGTTTCCTAATGCTTTATATAATTATAGCTATTTTTACTTCTATTAACCTATACTATTTCTTAATATATAATATTACCCTAGAGAGAAATAAAATTAGCTATATCCTATTATTCTTAATATCTTTCCTAGGGATACTTTAACTATTTTATTTCTCTTATAATTAGAAGGTATATAAGCTAAATCCTTTCTTATACGCATTAATTTTAAGAAAAAGCAGTTTCTTTAGGTTATAGTACTATAATATTTATTTCTTACTTAGGAATACTTTAATATCTTTAAAAGCCTTTTTCTTATTTATTATTAGCAAAAATGTATTCTATTATATTTTTTATTTCTATACTAGTTTTAAAATACTAGTAATTTTTTTATCCTTTTCCTAAAACTCTTTTAATAATATAGTTTTTTGCTTTTATAATAGTTAGATTTATATATTAAACTATAGGATTCTATTACAAAGAAATCTAGCTATTCTAATAAAAGTCTTAAGACTTAATAGATTACTTAGAAAAATCATCTTTTAAAATACTTTAAGTCTATTATTAGTATTAGTAATTCTATTACTATTAATAATAAAACCTAGTAACTAGATAGTAAGATAGCTAATAAATGATTTCTTTACTATAATTATTATCCTATTCTCTTTAAGAATTTTAAGTATAATACTAAGATAATTTAAATAATCCTTAATATTATCTAAGAATATAATAATATTATTAATATAAACCTAAATAAAATACTTATACTTCTAGAAAAGTTAGTTTATAAATCTTTAGGTAAAAGTAAGGGAATTTTTAAAATCTATTAGTGCTATATTTAACGCCTTAAGGCCTTAATTTAATATAACTACTATGTAGGCTTAATAGTCCCTCCTAATTAGTAACTAATAGAAAAATCCTATTCTATTAAAAAGTAAGAAAACCTTCTTACTATATATATTTTTTATAATATTACTTTAGTTTAGTAAAGGGTATATATCTAGTATTACTATATTATTAAGTAGCCTTATATTAATTACTACCCTTTCTTTCTTTTCCTAGCTAGTTTTACGCTATACTATAAACACTAGGCACGCTATAGCCACTAGTTTATCTAAATATAATATCTTACCTTTTATATATAATTTATTATATACTTTATTAAGTTTACTTATATCTTAACCCCCTAATTAGTAAGGCCTAATTAGCCTTATTTAATATTACTATTTTTTAATAAGGTTAATCCTTATTTTCTAGTCCTTAGGCATAGGAATAATACCTCTGTCTTAATAAATATTATATTTATCTATTAATTTAATAAACTTACTTACTATTGTTAGAACAAAGGTAATATCAATCACGCGAGCAGCAGCCGCAATTACCTAGTAAAAGCTTAGGCTACGCGCAAGCCTTACACGTAACCTATAACCTAGCCTTGTAATTAGCTAGGAATTATAGGGCTATAAACACATAACCCCTTTTACCTTTAATATTATAGCTTCTAGTTTCTAACTTCTCTTTTCTAGACTAATACATATATAACGTAGCCTAGAATAGATAATTAATAATAATACTATTCTTTAGGCTTATAACCTTATTATATTAAATTTAATACCCTGTAATACTAATACTAATTAGTAGTTACCTTTATAGATAATCACGTAGTCTTTAAACACTATAGATTAGCAAGGTTACATTAGAAGAGATAGCTTACCTAATAATAACTTACCTTATAAAATAGGAGGGCTATATTTAAAAGAAAGTTATGCTAATAAAGAGGTATAAATATAGCTCTTTTCTTACTTTAGTATTAATATCTAATCTATATAAACTCTAAAATAATAAAGAAGGGTTTAATACTAGTAGCTAAGCTATCCCCTTATCCTTTTATTATGCATTCTATTATATATTTAAAGTTAACTACCTTACCTTGTAATTCTTTATATTAGTAATATAATTTTTATAATTTACTTCTATACCCTCTTACCTCTTTATACTAAAAGAGTTATTTTCTTATATTATTGCTTACTTAGTTAAGATATTAGATATAGCTAGCTTATTAAGGGTTACTAGTTAATTTAAAGTCCTAAGTAAAAGTAATAAATATAATAATACTATAGAAGGTATTAGAACTAGAGATAATAAAGAATACCCTAATAAAGGCAAAACCCTAGACTACACTACCTATTATACTACCTAATTCCCTTATATCTCTCTAAAGCTATACTTATATATTATAAAAGACTTACTTTAATAAATAGGAAATTCTAAGTATAAAGAGATAACTATACCCAGAGCTTTGCATGTAGTGTAGTATTTGTAGTATTTTGACTTTCCTTGTAGTATGTAGTGTAGTGAATTATAATGTAATGTAGTATGTAGTGTAGTGTAGTAAATACTACACTACACTACAAATACTACATGTAGTATAAGGGTAAAAATAAAAGTGGGGCATATTAATATCTTATAATATTATTTAGATTTTTCTTTATTTACTTAATATAAGCCTTTTTTCTATTAGAATTTAGTTATTTAGTTATAAATCTTTAAAGTTTATACTTATTTAAACTATTAAGCTTATAATAAGAATAGGGTAGTTAGATATAGTATCTTTTAGTATTTATATATAACCCTAGTTTTTTCCTAAATTCTAAAGGTTATTTTACTTTTCTAGCTTTTTTATTAGATTTATAATTCTTTTAATATACTTTTTTACTTTAAATCTAAGATTTACCCTAAAGAAATTATTTATTATTATATATAAATAAGATAATAAATCTAATAATAATATATTTATAAAAATAAGTTACTTATAATAAAGAGATTATTTTACTTTCTATTATAAAGGGTTTTATAGCTATATAGCTATTTTATCTTAATTATAAATAATTATATTAAGTTTTTAGGTTTTTTAAGCTAGAAGAAATACAAAAACCTATAAAAAGCTTTTAGAAAAGGGCAAGGATTCTATTTTTATAAGATTAAAAAGGAATATAATATATTTTCCTTAATTAATAAAATTAGAAAAAAAAGCTTTAAAAGTAAGTTTAAGAACTTATACTAATTTTAGCTTACTTACTTAGTTATATATTATTATATAAAAGTGGGTCTAAAGTGGGTCTTACTAATTATACCTTTACTTACTAATAACTTTTATGCTTTTTCTATAATCTAGTCTTAGAAAGAAGAGATATTAATAAAAGTGGGTCTAAAGTGGGTCCTACTAATTATACCTTTACTTACTAATAACTTTTATGCTTTTTCTATAATCTAGTCTTAGAAAGAAGAGATATTAATAAAAGTGGGTCTAAAGTGGGTCCTACTAATTATACCTTTACTTACTAATAACTTTTATGCTTTTTCTATAATCTAGTCTTAGAAAGAAGAGATATTAATAAAAGTGGGTCCTACTAATTATACCTTTACTTACTAATAACTTTTATGCTTTTTCTATAATCTAGTCTTAGAAAAAGAGGTATTAATAAAAGTAGGTTTAAAGTGGGTTCTTATAATTACCTTTTACTTAGTTAAAGTTTATACTCTTTTTAATTAGTTATATAATTCTTTCTTAAAAAGAGATATTAAAGTTTATTATTACTATTATTACTATTATTATTATCTTAAAAATATAAAAGAGAAAAGTGTTTTATTTTATTAATATTTTTAAAAAGAGGTAAATACTAAGTAATTAAAAAGTATAGCCTTTTTATAGTAATTTCCTTATACTTACTTATATTTATATTTAAGTTATTTATTTACTAATTAATTTTAATTAAACTTTAACACTAATAATATTATAAGCCATTATAAGCCATTATAAGCTATTGTAAGCTATTGTAAGCTATTGTAAGCTATTATAAGCTATTATAAGCTATTATAAGCTATTATAAGCTATTATAAGCTATTATAAGCTATTATAAGCTATTATAAGCTATTATAAGCTATTATAAGCTATTATAAGCTATTATAAGTAATTATATTACTAAAAATTATAAATACTACAAATACTACAAAATACTACATGTAGTGTAGTGTAGTGAAAAAATTCCCTTGTAGTGTAGTATGTAGTGTAGTGTAGCGTGTAATGTAGTGTAGTATACTACACTACACTACAAATACTACACATTGTAGTGTAGTGTAGTGCAAAGCTCTGACTATACCTAAGGAGATTACACTTTATATCCTTATTAAAGCTAAATAATATAAAAAGTAAGAACTATTTAGAAAAACACTTTTCTCTAAATTTAGTAATAACTTCTATAGATAAATAAGGTATAAGTTTATAGAAGAAAAGAACCTTTACTAAAATATTATCTAAGACTACCTCCTTTATAATAGGGTTTATATAACTATTAGAAAAGGTATAAAGATAGCTAATAACCTTAAAGAGGTAGTAACCTAGGAAGAATTCTAATTCTAAACTCTTAAAGAGATTAAGAAAGCTAGGAAGAAGTATATAAACTTCTAGAAAAACCTAGAGAATAAAAACTTTCTTTATAACCTTTTAGATAATAAAGATATTAGAATCTAATACCTTACCCCTTTACTATACTTATTAGTCTAATTACTATTAAAGGGATTAATAAACTAATCCCCTCTTTAAAGATTAGTTACTCTAGAAGTAAGGGCACTAAAGGATATTATTTATAAGCACTTATAGGTAGTTCCCTTGCCTATACCTTTACCTAAGGTTATATAGTAAAAGAAACCTAATTACCCTATAGAAAATACCTTTAATTATAATAATTATTAGTAAAATTAAACCTTACTACCTAGGGCTAGTAATATACCCTTTAGTATAGCTAAAAGAATTATACTTCTTACTTCTTAATATAAGGAAAAGGAAGGTTAAAAGAAACTATAACCTCTAGAACTATTACCTTTAAGGCTATCCCCTTAATAAATACTAACTATCCTAATACCTTTATAAATATAAAGAGAGATACTTAGAGAACCTTTAAATACTTAAAGGCCCTTTTTAAAGTAAATTATTAACCTTATAAAGATATACTTAAAGAAATAACTATATAGTGCTAATAACTATAATATACTTAAGTTAAAGCTTTAAATATTTTATAGGAAATATAAGATACTTAATATTTAACTAAAATAAACTAAATAAACTTTTAAGGTTATACTTAAAGATAAGGCTTTATAATACTATATAAACTATCTCTTAAAGCCTAGTTAACTATAAGACCTTCCTATACTTATTAAGTATATAAGAGACTAGTTTAAAATAAAGAATATATAGTAAAAATATCTCCTAGAGTAAAATAATACTACTTTATAAGGAATAATAAGTAATAGCCTAAGTAAGTCTATAGTTAATTACTTTAATAAACTTATAAAGAAAGTTACTATTTTATAATATATAAACCCTAAGATAGGTTAAAGTAAGAGAGTACTTTAGAATTAAATTATAAGAGCTTATAGTAGTATCCCTAAATATAAAGAAGCTATTATAAATTTACTAAAAGGTCTCTAAGAGTTTTATAAATATATAAGGATAATAATTTAACTTATTAAGAAAAAGAAAAAGAGCTAATAATAATTCCTAACTAATACTATAACCCTAGAGTAGTTCTAAACTAACTAAAAATATAATAGAAAAGGAAAAGAGGCTTAATACCTATCTAGAAAGTCCTAGAGTAAAAGAGAGACCCCTTATATAAGGAAATACTATATATATAGTAAGGAAGAATACTAGTTATTAAAGAACCTAGAAGAGAACTATAAGAAAGTATTTTAATATTATAAGAATTACTATCTTATAAATCTTATTAATAACTTATATAATTTATTCCTTATATAATATAAAGGTAAATAAAAGCCCTAATCTCTTACTAATAATAAGATTACTAAGTATATAAAGAGTATTAGATTTAAGGATAGCCTTAATAATATAAATAGGCTAGTACTTATAAGCTTCTTTAATTATAGTATATAGCTTAATAGTAAAAAAATAGTTTAAATCCTTATAAACTAAGTAGCTTTTTATAGCTTAAGTAAGGAGAACTTTTTCTAGTAAAAGCTATTTAATAATACTCTAGTAATATTTATACTAGGAGATTACTACTTATATATAATATTCTAAGGGATTATACCTAATATAAGTGCTATAAAGTTCTCTATAGTAAGGCACCCTTAATTCCTTGCTTTATAATATATAATACTAGAGATATAGCTTAATAAATCTAAGGTAAGGAAGGCTATTATTAGATTTAGCATAGGAAAGCTAATTCTTATACTTAGAGTAATTAATATACTTACCCCTTTTAAGGATATTCTCTTTTAGGTTATCCCTATAAATACTCCCTTTCTTTTATTCCTTAATAATATAAATTAATTATAAATTAACTTTAATATCTCTAAGAATATATTATAATAAGGAGATATTAAAGTCCTTATAATTTAGAAATAAAGGCATATCTAAATACTTCTTATACAAAAGGAAGAAGTAGTTACCTAAAGCTACCTTATAGAAGGCAAGCTATAATAATTATATTATTACTTTAGATACTTATTAATTAGATGCCTATATAAGGTTCTTTATAAATTAGGGTATAAAGTTAATATTAAAGCTATTAAGGAGCTAATAAGGGTATGCTACTAATACTAAATATATATAAATAGCCTTAATTACTTTAAATTTACCCTAAAAATAAGTATACCTTTAACTTTAAGGTTATAGTAAATATCTTTTACCTTAATAGTAATTACCCTATACTTTACGCTATAGATATAGCTATAGCGTTTAATATAGTAAAATTTATAAAGAATATCTTTATAAAGACTACCTAGGAAGCCCTCTAGATATGCTAGATTAATATATATTAAGGCCTTCTAGATTTAATTATTATAAATACTAGCATAAACTTCTATAGTAATAAATTTAGATAATTTGCGGCTTTAATATTAATTTTAATTAAAAAGGTTCTTATTAAAGCGTACTATAGTATTAGGAAGGTTAAGAGATATTATAAGCTACTTTATAAGGCTTATAATATTATTAGATATAAATACCTTATAATACCTAAACCTATTACTTTATAAATAGTAGTAAAGGCCCTAAATAATACTATAGGCCTAAATAGCCTTATTCTAATAGTTCTTATCTTTAGTGCTTACTTATATATAATAAGCAAATCCTTACTATTACTAGATATTATATAGCGTGTAATTATAGTATAAAAGGCTACTAAAGAAATTAAGAGGCTTTATACTATCTAGAAGGTTAATAAAGCCCTTACTATATATAATAGCCTAGATATATTAAAGACCCTTAGCTTACTACTTAGATTAAAAGTCTAAGTCTAGTAAGAAAGTAAGGGATAGAGAGGCCTATATAAGCTATTAGCTATAGATAGAAAGAGCTATATACTTAACCTCCTTAGAGGCCTAAAGACCTTTAAATTAATCTTTATTAAGCCTTATTATAATAATCCTAATAGGAAGCTATAGGTAAACTAATAGCTAATAAAGCCTAATAAGGAGGAAAAAGAGAAAAAGTAAGAGGCCTAAGATAAGAACTTAGCGCTAGTAATACCTCTAAAGCATAAGCATAGAAAACCCTAAAAAAACCCCTTAGTGATACCCTAAGAGACTAATATTTTCTTATTAATAAAGGAAGTTAATAACCTTACCTTAGTAATTAAGCTATATAAGGAAGGGATTATTAAGACCCTAGGAGAACTATTTAAGAAGTTAATAAAGGTAGAGATTAAAACCCTAATTAAGTAAGGAGTATTTAAATTTATTATATTTAATAAAAAAGAATATAGTAGGCTTTAAATCTTTAATTCTTATATTATTAATAAAATTAAGGGTAAGATAATAAAACCCTATAAAAATCACGCCTTATAATCTAAGGATATAAGAATAAAGAGAAATAAACTATTCTTATACAAGCCCTAATAATTTAATAAGCAAGTTAATGTCTTATCCTTATAATAGCCTTATTAGTAAGGCTAAGGAAATTCCTTATATAGCTATAGGATATTTACTAAGTATATATATAAGTATATACATTCCTAGAGTGGCTAATCCTAGCATGCTTGCTAATTTAAATATAGCACCTTTACTTACCTAGAATAATTCTAAAGGTTATTAAGCCTCTTTATAGTATTATAGAAGCTAGAACGTACTAGTAGGTTATATATTATAAGCATTATAAAGAGAATCTCTAGATAGAAACCTTTATATATAATCTATACTTACTTATAACTATAAAGAAAAGCCCTAACTTTACTTATATTAGAATATAAACTAATAATACTATTAGCCTCTTAGATAAGAAGTTCTCTAAGAAGGAGAAGGCCTAGATAGTTACTACTAGCTTTAATGTAAAGCTAAAGCAATTCCTAACTAAGGATAATCCCCTTATATTTAATAAAGGCATTATTATACTAGAGAATAATACTATTAAGATATAGTAAAAGGGATAGAACAATAAGCTAGATTTAGTTCCTATAACTAATTTAAAGCGTAAATACATTAAGTAAAGAGCATAAGGCACTTATATTACCTTAATATATTAACTAGAAGCTTATTTTAATCTATCTATTATAGCATAACACTAAGAGCTAACCCTAGAGAATATAAAGGCCCTTAATTGATTTTTAATTTTTTTTGGGATCATTGGCTGTGGCCAATGCATCTAATTTTCAAGGAACAAAAAAAATTACTAGCAATACCTAGCTAGTGTGATAATTAACAACCAAATTTAATAATTACTGTAGTGTTTAGTAAAATATAAACAAAGGAACAAGCTTTAAGCTATAAATTTAAGGGCTAAAAGGTTAATATAAAGTTTGCGATAAACTTTATAGCTATAATTACATAAGATATAGTTATAATTCGCGACTGTAGTTAAACTTAAATCCATTTGAGTTTTACTTATAGCATAAATTAACGTAATTTCCCCTTCCTCTGTGACTATGTTTGTTTTATCTCTCTATATCTCTTCTATCTTATAACTTATCCTTTAAAGCTCTAAGGCAAACTTAAACCCTAAAAAAAAAACCATAACTTATCCTTAATTATAGCTAGAGCTTTGCACTACACTACATCTTGTAGTTTTTTTTTCTAACAAATAATTCATATCTAATCTTAGAAAATATATAGAGATATAAAACTTGGATTTTCAAATAGATAACTTAAAAACTACAGTGTAGTTATATATAAAAGTGGGTCTAAAAGTGGGTACTTAGGCCGTAAATTAGAAATACTACATTTTACTACATTTTAGCACTAAAAATATACTACAAATGTAGTATTCATGATTTGTGGAGCGAGTGCCCACTTTTAGACCCACTTTTATATATGGTATTTTTCTTAGAATTTTCCTTTATAAGATCACGTGATTTTTAGGATAATACCTTTAATTATTAGCTAGCTATAAAATTAAATAAAAATACTACAAGAAATACTACACTACATGAGTGCAAAGCTCTGATTATAGCTAATCCAATTCGAAACCAATAGACGCACTGCATCTAATCACCAGGTAGGTCATGGGCTACCAATTAACTAATTAACGACTAACTAATTAGATAATAGTATAGCTAAAGGTAATAAAAAAGACACCGCACTATCTGAAATATTAAATAATATAGCAGAAGAGAAGAAAAGTAAAGGGAAGGAAAGGGAAGATAAATCCGACCTTAAGATAATTAATAGCATCTATAACATGAGGGAAAAGATGCTGAAAAATAAGGGAAAGTAAAGGCCCTTAATTATTGCCTAAAGTAGCAGATAAACTACCTAAATAGAGGCCTAATATTTATCCTAATAGACCTTAAGAAAGTAAAGCTCTTTGCCTTTGTAAATAAATCCTTTGCTAATAATAAGGACCTATCCTTATAACTAGGATATATAATAATTCTAGCTAATAAAGACTACACTAATAGCAAATTCACGATTAAAGGTAATATTATGCACTTTAGCTTAATAAAGAGCAAGAGAGTTACATAAAGTATACTTACCTTAGAAGTCTATAGTATAGTAACTAGTGTTAATATAGCTTACGCACTAGTAATAACTTTAAACCTAGTTACTAACTAACTAAAGCTCCTAATAATCCTAATTATTATATATATAGACTTATACTCTTTATATAAATGCCTTATTAAGCTTAGCATAATAAAGAAGAAACGCCTAATAATTAATATTATAGCCCTTTAGTAATTATATAAACGCTAAGAGCTTTACAAGATCTAATAGATTAATAAAGAAAATAACCTAGCTAATACCTTAATAAAGGTATTACCTAATAAGGCCCTTAAGAGCTTTATCTTTACTAACTAAATAACTATTTAGATAAAAGGATAGATTACTTATGTATAAAACACATATAATAGGAGAGATAATTCTTTAGGAGAGTAACTATACTTACACTAGCTATTAGACCCCTCCTAGTAGATTATAGAGATTAATAGTAGTATATAGGAGGAGGAAAACATTATCTATACGCTATAGCGTAAATAATAGTGTTATTTTAAGGAAGGAAGGGATTTAGAAAAAACCTACTTATTCTTATATAGGCTTATAGGTTAAGTAAGATTATTTTTCCCTTTTATTAGCTATAATATGCCTTAATAGGCTATAAGGTTCCTTTCTTATTTTCCTTATTAATTAAGTTATTAATTTATTATTCCTTTTTTATTTTTGTAATTAATATTATACATTAATAATTATATTAAAAGAGAGAGGTTCTAGTGTTAGAATAAAGGTAATATTAATCACGTAAGTAGTAGCTATAATTACCTAGCAAAAGCTTAGGCTACGCGTAAGCCTCGCACGTAACCTATAACCTAGCCTTGTAATTAGCTAGGAATTATAAGGCTATAAACGCGTAACCCCTTTTACCTTTAGTATTATAGCTTCTAGTTTCTAACTTCTCTTTTCTAGACTAACACACACATAACGTAGCCTAGAATAAATAATCAATGATAATACTATTCTTTAGGCTTATGACCTTATTACATTAAATTCAATACCCTGTGATACCAACAACTATATTCTAGTTAATATTAGTAACTTATATCCTAAATTAATTAGTAATATATAGGATCTCCTCTAGGTAAGAGATTTTATATAATAGCACTTTTATATTAACCTTTTTAGATTAAACTCATTACTTTCTTTATTTAACTTATTCTTCTCTCTTATAGTCTTTATAATATTCTTACTAAAATAAGTATAATATATAAAAGAATTATTAACTAAGTAATTAGCGTTAACCTTACTTACTACTATTAGTTATATAACCTTCTAGTGTTTATTAATAGTAATGGTTTTATCTATTAGATTATAGGTAACTATTTATTTCTAGCTAAATCTAGTAATTAATATATTAGGAAAAAACTTTAAGTATAACTATACATAGTATACACTTATCTCTTTATTTTCCTATGCCTCCTTCTAACTAACTACTATAGTTAACTATATCTTTAGTGAAATTATTACTATATAAGCTATAATTACTTACTAGTATAAAACTTTACTTATTAGTTAGAAGATTTTTACTTTAACTATTATACTATAAACTAACCTAAAAATAACTCTAGGATATATAAAATTAATTTTTACTTTATACTTATAAAGAAAGTTTATTCTAAGTAGTAATTTAAGACTTAAATTTAGTATTATATTTACTATAACTATAAAATATCTAGTAATTTCCGTTTTATATACTACTTCTAGAATATAAAAATTAAATATAGCTATTTTAATAATAAAAAGAAAGACTATACTCTAGATACTAGCTTTAGTTCCTATATTTTTTATTTTTTATTTAACCTATTTTATTATAACTATGCCTTATTTACTAATATTAATAACATTCTAGTATTAAGGTAGATTTAATAACTCTTACCCTTATTATTAAATTTAAGAGGGATTTTTAAGTAAGTATTTACTCTCTTTTATTATATTTAACCTCTTAAGGTCTTATAATAGCCTTAATTACTTATCTAGGGGTAAGTTATTTTAGTTTAGTTATTTCTATCTTAGTAATTACTATATTTATCTCTTTACTACTATTTTCTATAAAATAAGTTTTAATAAAGTTAGACTTCTATATTCTAGTTTTATTATTATTCTCCTTAGAGACCTCTCTTTCCTTAGCTATATAATAGCTATATTCCTAGAGATAGGTTTTATACTATTATACATTAGAATTATTATTATATACTATAATATAAGTATACTCCTTTTCTTTACTAGGCGGTTTTTCCTAGTATTAATAATACTTATATTACTAAAATTAGCCTCTTATATCTAATAGTCCTTAGTTTTAAGAATATTATTTTTCCTATTAGTCTTAGACCTTTTCTTAGTAGTTTTAGCTAAACCTAGATTACTTCCCTTAATTCTCTTAAGTTTTATTTTACTAAGGCCTTTAGTTTTATCCTTTAGTAAGTTAATTTTACTAGTATAGCCTAGTTTAAAAAAATCCTAAGGATTCTTATTTATTCCTATTATTCTATTAGTAATATTAATTCTTAGGCAGGAATTATATATTTATTAGCTTATTTTAATTAGCTTATATTTTATTTTTATTATTCTCTAAATTACTATTAGATATATTTATATTAAAATAAACCTTAAGCTTTTCTTTACTCTTTTTACCTTTACCCTAGCCTTTACTATGTAAATAGTTATATAAATTATATCTTTTATTATTTACTATAGTAATATATACTAATCTTATATTCTTATAAGTTAGCATTAGGTATATCTAGCGTAATCATAGATAAAGCTTAAGGTATAAATATAATAGAAGCTAATAGTTAGTTATTTTACTATTAGCTCTTATATATTAGAAAATCTTTAATATAAATTTATAAAAAGATACTTTATTAATAATATTCTCCTTAGTATACTCCGCTTTCTTTAGCTATACTATTATATCCTACACTTAAATACTAAATTCCTTTTATACTATAGTAAATACTATTAAGATATTACTAAAAATAGTAACTTATTTGCTTATATTAAGATATTATTTATATTATACTATTACATCTCCTTAAAACAATATCTAGATCTTTTTCTAGATAATATTTTATTAGCTATGGTTAGTATAATATAAGTAGTTTTTAACTACCTAGACCTATAATTTAATATTATAAAAGATAGTCTATTTCCTATTATATATAATAAGATTAGTATTAGCTTCTTCTAGTTTATTATAAGGCTTAAAGTGTCTAATATCTGTAATTTTCCATATTAAATCCGCATTTTGTTTTGCTAATTCTATTTGCTAATGTGAGGCCCCACTCATAACACCCGTGCGCTAGCGCACCACCTAGCAGGCACGCTATACCCTAGGGCTAGGTTTACATAACACTAGCAAGCTACTAGCTATAAGCTAGTAACTTATATATATAATATACTAAGACTTAGTAAGCTTTAGTTAATATATAAGTGCCCTTATACCTCTTACCTAGTTATTCTTTTATTCTTATAATTCTAAAGCTTCTTCTACTAGCTACCTAAGAGTAATATAAGAGAGAGAATAACCTAATTTACTAGAATAATACTATATACTACTTAGGATTTACTAAATAATAGTAATACTATAGCTAGAGATATACTATATTTTATAACCTTATCTAATACTATACCCTTTACTATAAGGGAAGAAAAGATAGTAATTAGAAGGTAAATTACCTAGCTTAAGTAACTTAAGGAACTATAAAAATAGAAATAAGAACTTACTAACTTACTATAACTTTATAAAGAAGAAGTACTAATAAAAAGAGGCTAAAAGGCTAGTATATCCTTAAGCCTTAGTAGCTAAGAAGTTAAGGTCTAAAATATTATAAAACTCTAATACCTTATAAACCTATAAAAGCATAAGATATAGCTTAATAACCTTAACTATACCTTTAAGAGGGTAAAAAGAAGTATTATTAGGATAACTAAAAGATTCTCTTTATACTTAACTATATATATATAAACTATTAGGTAAGATAAAACTAATATATTAAAGAATAACTAGTAAATAGCTAGGATTACCTTAAGGATAACTAGGATAAGTTCTAGGACTAGACCCTTATACTACTTAAGGACTTTATAAGCTATAATATATAGATAGTTACTTAGCTAGAGAATATAAAGCAAAAGGAAGGCTAAAACCTTATTAAATTTAGTATTTACTTAGAATTACTAGAGAAATACCTTAAATAAGCTCTAGAAAAGATATATACCCTTATATTCTTTACAAAATTAGTTCCTAACTTATAAGACTATATTAACTTATATATAAATATTACTAGGCTAATATAAGAAGAGGTTATATAACTTACCTAATAATTTTAGGAGGTAATATTAAAGAATAAGTAAAAGCTAAATAATTTAAAAAGAAAGGCCTATATAAAGCCCCTTAATATTAAAGATATAACTCTTTATAAGGCTATTAGCTAAATAAGGACTAAAAGAATAAGGATAAGAATAAAGAAAAGTCCCTAGTTACTTATCTAAAGAATAATAGACTATAAGGAAGAAAGTATTACTTTAATTATAGTAATATAAAGTACCTTATTTATAATTATAATAAGCTAAGGAAAGACTAGTAAGAAAGTTAAGGAAACTCCTAGAGGTAGAAGTAAATACCCTTACCTTTGCCTTAGATACTAGGGTACTAGTAGGGCATTAATTCCATATACTAGTTACTATTTATAGGTAAAAAGATATTAAAATAGTAGTAAATCTTAATAGTTACACTAAGATTAATATTATTAGCGCCTAGTTTACATAGACTTATAAGCTTAATTAGGCTAAGGCTATAGTACTTATCCTAAAGGTAGTAAGGGCTCTTATAGTTCCCTAATATAGTATCTATAAGGTACTTATTATAATCTAAGACTTAAGGGGTAAAAAGAAGGACCTTAAACTACTATATATAGCTATTAATAGGGACCTAAGAGCAAAGGGAAGCCTTATATTAATTAGAATATATATACCTCTGCTTACACTTATAAGAATAGTGGTTTAAGAAGAAAAAGGTAGCCTTTTTGCTACTAACTCCTTATAAGTTTATAAAGGTAATACGTAATAAGATAATTATATATACTATTATAGGCATAATAAAAGATAAGTTTATCCCTCTTAAAGATAAAAAGAAAGTAAAAGTATATAGAACTATTAAAGATATCCCTAAGAAGCTATATAAGTTTAAAAATATATTTATATTAAATAAGGTAAGGAGTCTCCTATTAAAGAAGTTAACTAACTATATAATTAATCTTATACTAGGAGCTATACCCCTATATAAACTAATTTACCCTCTCTCCTAAAGTAAACTTAAAGAGCTTTAGGAATATATTAATAATAACTTAAAGAAAGGCTAGATAAGACCCTCTAAGAGCCTAGTAAGTATACCTATTCTATTTATACTAAAGAAGGATAAAACGCTCTAACTATATATAGACTATTATAGACTTAATAAGGTAATATAAAAGAATTACTACACTCTCCCCTAATTTTAAAGATTCTTAATTAATACTAAGGGGCCTGTTTTTTCTTAAAGATTAATATTAAGGATATATATTACTAAATTTATATTAAAGAGGGTAATAAGTAAAAGATAGCTTTTTATATATATTATAGGTATTATAAGTACCTTATAATGCCTTTTAAGTTAACTAATACCCTAGCTACTTTCTAGAGTTATATCTATAAGCAGAGCTTTACATTACATTACATTACATTGTGTAATGTTTGTAATGTAATGTAATTATTACACATTACATTACATTACACATTAAATTACATTACATTACACCCCCTTTCACACATTACATTACATTACATGTAATTATTTTTGATTTTTTAATATTAAGGTTAAATTCCTTTATTATAAGATATATATAGGTTATAAAATACTTTATAATAGCTTATAATAGCTTATAATAGCTTATACTAACTTATAATAGCTTATATTAACTTATAATAGTTTAAAATAGCTTATAATAGCTTATATATATAATATATATTACTTATATTACTTATATAACTTAAAATATTATTAGTGTTAAGGTTTAATTAAATTTAAATAGTAAATAAATAACTTATATATAAATATAAGTAAGTATAAGAAAATTACTATTAAAAAGTTATACTTAGTATTATTAAGTTTTTAAAATTATTAATAAAATAAAATACTTTTCTTTTTTATATTTTTTAATATATTAATAATAGTAATAATATGAAAAATTACTTATATAACTTAAATATTATTAGTGTTAAAGTTTAATTAATATTAAATAGTAAAAAAATAACTTATATAAAAATATAAGTAAGTATAAGGAAATTACTATAAGAAAAGCTATACTTTTTAATTACTTAGTATTTTAAGGTTTTTAAAAATATTTATAAAATAAAATACTTTTCTTTTTTATGTTTTTTAAAATAATAATAATAGTAAAAATAATAGTAAAAATAATAGTAATAATAGTAATAATAGTAATAATAGTAATAATAGTAATAATAGTAATAATAGTAATAATAGTAATAATAGTAATAATAGTAATAATAGTAATAATAGTAATAATAGTAATAATAGTAATAATAGTAATAATAGTAATAATAGTAATAATAGTAATAATAGTAATAATAGTAATAATAGTAATAATAGTAATAATAGTAATAATAGTAATAATAGTAATAATAGTAATAATAGTAATAATAGTAATAATAGTAATAATAGTAATAATAATAGTAATAATAATAGTAAATAAAGGGAAACGTTTATAAATGTTAAAAATATCTATTAAGGGAAAACTAGACTAAACTAGGAAAAAACCCTTATATAGACTTACTTAATCTGAGTTAGAATATATATCTTCCAAGGAAGAGGAACTAGATAAATCCTGGGATTTATCTAATTTCTCTTTATCCTTAGAGGAAGATATAGTATCTGAATCCTTAGATAAAGAGCTATAATAATTATATAGCTCTGAATATTGCTTAATAGCAATATTTTCCTCCTTTTCCCAATTCTTTAGTAGAATTAGTTGCTTAATAGTATAATGCTTTAAGGAGGTTCGGCGCTTAGTAATAATATTACCTCTAGTATTAAAGGTGCTTTCTATTGCACCAGAAGTGGCAGGAATAGCTAGATATCTTCTAGTAAGTATACTTAAAATAGGGAAAGATTTTTGGTTTTCTTCCTACCATTTAAATATATCTTCCTTTATTATAATATTAGTATAGTAATATAATATAATAGGAATAAATATTTACTTACCTTATCCTCTCTAGGGTCTAAGTTAGTAAAAGTAGGGATTTCATTCTTTTGAGTTCTTTGAATAGATTTATCCCTCTTATTAAGGAATAACCCTTTATAAAGGTTAGAAGATTTAGGCTTAGGCCGAGGGTTAGAAAAGGTTCTAGGCTGAATAGGCCCCCAATTTCTACTTGAAATCGGGTATTTTCTACCTCTGAATTCTCTGAATTCTCTGAATTCTCTAAGCCTAGCCCTAGGCCTAAATTAGCCTGATTTTCCTTATAAGTAGGAAGAAGCCTAGTAGTAAAGTTAGTAATAATAATAATAATAATAATAAACATTATACTTACAGATCATAATCTTTTCTAGGTTATCAAGTAGCCTTTTTATTGTTTTTGGTTGTAATCTAAGCTTATCTTTTATAGTAATAAGATTAAGCCTAGGGTCTAATAACATAGCATATAAATAAGGCTTATAAAAGTGATAATTATTCCCTATGTCTTGTGGGAAATAATTACCTAGCTTTTCTAGGCCAATATCTATAGAGGCTATAAAGACCTTACTAAAAGGATTATAAACATGTTTCTGTCAGGAGCACGGAGGCCAGGGAGCCAGGGACAGAATGGTCACATAATGGAACCCTCGGATAAGCCTTGGGTTATGCGGATGACTAAGTAGCTGTCAGATAGCCACGTGTATGTAGTAGGGTATTTAGACAAGAACCGCCTATAAGGTATATAGGAGGTTAGAGTTTAAGACCTTTATACACCTACCCCTAAGTAGTAGCTCTCTAGCTATAACTAAGAACCTTAGCCTTTACTCTATTTATATCTCCCTAATCTAGTTATAACAAGTTAAACTCTTAAACCCTTTAGGGTAAACAGACTATTAGCTAGGTTTAAATGCAAAGGAGCTATAGAATGTCTACTTAAAACACACCTACATCACCTAGTAAGGGAGACACGAACTAGCAGCGCCTAGGGAGCGACCTACACACCCTAACTTTAGGGCCTAATAATAAAAGGATTTAACAGACACCACCTAACCCTAATTAACGTGGCAACACTGAATCTAGGAATAATAACAACCCAGATAAGCTAGAGCGTTGCTATAAGGTCACACAAACCTAGCTATAATATGCCTATATAAGGTAGGATATTATAAATATAGAAGCGTAGCTTAAAGAAATTAAGGCAGACCTATAATTAGCTAGATTAGGTAAAGGACCTATAATTACCCCTTAGATAGTTACACTAATTAATCCCTTATTCCTAGCCTTCCTGCCTAACCCTAACTTCGTAGTAAGTGCGTACTTACAGAGCTTTATAAAGATATAGTATAAAGTACTAGCGTACAAAGGCAACACCCATAAGAATCTACAGGCATACCTAGTGGATTTAAACGTGTTATTTTAGTTAGATCTAAGAACCTTTTAGGACGATAGAACTAAGGTAGCGTATACTAGTAGTTACCTAGCAAATAATGCAAAGTGACAATAGATACGTCATATAATAGTAAATAGGTTAGTTAACTACTTAGCCTATTCTTAGGACAAATTCATATCCTAGTTAAACTTAGGAGTAATAAATAAGGATATAAGATGCTTAGAAGCCACTAGGACACTACTAAATCTAAGGTAGAAGAATAACTAGTCTTTCTAGTCTTTCTTAAGACTTTAGACTAAAGTAGAAGCTAAATTACCTAACTAAATCCCTACGCGCTTAAGGATAGTGATTTTCCTAAATAGCCTAAATAACGCTATAAGGAAGCATATAGTTAGCTAGGAGTTCCTAATATCTTAGAGCTACCTATAGGGATAAGGTAAAAAGGCTGAAGTTATAATAATATTTACGTTAAATAATCGCAATAGAAACCAAGATAATAAAGAAGGTAGGAGAAAGAGATAATGCTCTAGCTCCCCTGCAGATAACTTGTAGCAAGACTTGTAGTAACTAAGCACGGGTTAAAGACTATTTAAGTGCTATAAATGTGGTAGTCCTAGACATAGTGCGAATAGATATAAAGCAGCGGATTATTTAATCTGTAAAAGTAGTAAGCATATAACTAAGAAGCATAAGGATAGTAGCAACAAGACCTCAGACCCTAACAAGATTCTGATTAGGTTAGCATAAGCCTAGGATAACGGTCTTGCTACAGAGAAACCTGTGGATAAGAGAATAAGAATATAGGTATCCTTATAGCAAGATAACTGCTAGTTAGCTATGCTAGCGCTATTTAATATAAGCGTAGAGTATTTAACAATCCACCCTAAATTATTATTAAAACAGGATTAGAAGAACGTAGAAAAAACAGAGATAACACTAGAAAGCGTAAGTAAGGATAAAATCCTATATAAAGGAATCTTGCGTAGGCTAATTAAGGTAAAAGATAGCATAGGCTATACAAAGGTCTGCTAGATTAGCTACTACGTTACTAATACAGGAGAGGGGATGCTCCTAGGTATAGATTAGACCTTAGAGTATAAACCTATAGTAATAGATTAGAAGTAGAATTTTTAGAGGTTCCTAATAACTAAGGACTGTATTACACTTACCGTAGGGAAGTAATAACTACGTAGGGTAGTAAAATAATTATCTATTACGCTATTACTAGTATTACTAAAGATTAGGGTAATTAAGCCTAGGGAAAAAGAAGGGGAGACTAATAAAGACTTATTAGTAAATAATATAGCAAGTAATAACTAAGGTTATAGTGTAGCTATAGTAATAGTAGTAAAACATGCCTATTCCCTAAAAAAGAAAAAACTAAGAAGTGTAATAGTACTCTAGGCAGTATACTATAAGGAGGTAGCAGTAACCCCGCAAGAGACGGATAGCAATATAACCTAATAGTAAATCCTAGAAGAGTACGCGGAATTTACAGATATGTTTTTAAAAGATCTAGCTAGCAAGCTCCTAGAATTAGGTAGCTACACTTATATAATTAAATTAAAAGAGGGGAAACAACTACCCTAGGGACCTATATATAACCTGGCTAAAAAAGAGCTAGAAGTGCTTAGGGAGTACCTAGCAAGTGCGTAGGAAAAAGGGTGGATTAGAAGATTAACTAGTCTAGCTAGAGCCCTGATTTTATTTGTTCCGAAAAAATCAGGGAAATTAAGGCTTTGTGTGGATTATAGGGGCCTTAATAGGATTATAGTTAAAAACAAGGCCCCTTTGCTATTAATCTCTGAAATCCTTAACTAATTAGTGGGCGTAAAGGTTTTTATATTACTAAATCTTTAAGAAGCGTACCACTGGCTACGTATTCGCAAGGGTAATAAGTGGAAGATAGCTTTCTGATGCCGCTATGGCTATTTTAAATACCTTGTGATACTGTTTGGATTAGTAAACGCGCTAGCCACTTTTTAGGAATATATTAACAACGCCCTTAAGGGACTTATAGACGAATTCTGTATTATTTACCTTAATAATATTCTAATATATAGTAGCGACCCCGCAAGACATATAGAGTATATTAAAAGCATGCTAGAGCGACTTTAAGACATAGACCTCTATGTTAACCTTAAAAAGTGCTAATTTTCTATTAGGCAGGTGAAATTCCTAGGTTTTATTATATCCGAAAAGGGCATTAAGATAGAACCGTCACGGGTTAAAGCTATTACGACCTAGCTAATACCCCGTAGCGTGTTTAATATTTAATTATTCCTTAGGTTTACGGGTTTTTACTAACGCTTTATAAAATAGTATAGTAAGGTAGTAGTCCTATTAATAAACTATTTGAAAGGTGTTTAGCTAGCGGAGTTTAAGCTAAAACCTAGCAAACTAGTAGCGTTTAGAGAACTTTAAAAGAAGTTTTAAGAGGCGCTAATTTTAGTGTATTTTAACCTACTTTGCCCGCTAAGAGTAGAGACAGACGTATTTAGTTATGCGATTAGAGCCGTACTTATAATATTAGTGCTAGGTAGCTAGCACCTAGTGGTGTATTTTTTAAGGAAGTTAACTAATGTCAAACTTCACTACTTAACACCTAATGCTAAGTTATTAGCAATCCAAGAGGCATTTTAAGCCTAGAGACACTACCTTGCGTATTCTTCTTATTAGATTACAGTCATTACGGACTATTTAAATTATAAGTACCTAGCCACAAAGCTAAAGCTAACTAGTAGGCAGGTAATAGCATTAGACAAGCTTTATCTATTTAATTTTAGGATTAAATATTATGTAAGTAAGTTAAACCCCGCGGATGCTCTATTAAGAAGAGCAAATTATATTAGCAAGAAGCATAGGGCAGAGGCGTTAACCTTGTAGCTACCTAACTTCTTATCTAAATTTAATAATGCTAAGCAATAGGAATACTATGTAAATAATAGTGCTATCACGGGTTCTAGTATTACATTACTTAGCGTAGCTAATATTTCATTACAAAGACGCTGCAAGGGCCTTACTAGCCTCTAGGGTTTTAAGAAGTTATAACTTAATTATATTATTAAGGAACCTAATAGTCTAGCAAAGCCTAGTAGTAGTACGCAAACTAGGTTTATTAATTCTAAGCAGCAAGGTTATGCCTTATCTATGTTTTTTAATGTTTCCGTAAGTCTAGCGAGCCTATAGGTTAGGAGTCTAGCTAGGTTAGTAGCTAGCAAGCAGCGTAGGTGCCCCTTTAAAACATTACTTGGCTGTAATTTATCTATAAGTCCATAGGCACACTATAAGCTAGCTACTTATAGCAGTGTTATAGCAAGAATATAAGTAGTCTAGCGAACCTTTTCTAAGTTCGCACGCAACGCTTGTTCTATACACGTAGAATTAGAGGCTCTAATTCAGGTTATATTATTTAAAGCATAGTAAGGTAATAACTTTGCTATGGGTTATAGGAAGCTGCTTAAGAGCGGCGACCTAGAAGCGTCGCAAACATAGTCTATTAGGCCCTCTAAGCTATTAATATTTAAGAATTAAGTTTTTATTCTAGCTAGTATAAGAAAGGAAATTTTACTACTTACCTATAATAACCTAGTAGCAAGCCACTAGGGAGTTAGTAGGACCCTTTATTATATTACAAACTAGTATTACTAGCCGTTAATAAAGAAAGACACTAAGTTGCATGTGCGGACTTGTATAAGCTATCAGACTTCAAAGCTAAGGCACTATAAACCTTATAGTAAGCTAGTAGTGCTACTAGTGCCTAATTAGCCTTTTCAAGAATTATCAATGGATTTTATCACGGGGCTACCACCTGTAAGAGACGCAAATTAGACTTACAATATAATCTTAGTTATTATGGACTATTTCACGAAATATAGTATCTATATCCCCGTGTTAACGCGGCTAACTAGCAATAGGTTAGCTACTATATTTCTAGAATATGTTTTTAGGAACTACAGTGCCCTAGAAGGTATTATTACAAACTATGGTTTAATATTTACTAGTAGGTTTTAGATAACCTTTTACTACCTTATTACTACTAAGTAGCAACTAAGTACCGCGTTTTACCCACAAATAGATAGGTAAATAGAACGTCTAAACTAAGTTTTAAAGCATTATCTAAGAGCTTTTACTTGCTTTAATTAGACTAATTAGGTAGATAACTTATTAATAGCATAGTTCGCGTATAATATAAGCGCCCACTTAACTTATGGCTACACCCTAGCGGAGGCGCTATAAGGTTATAACCCTAGAGGCCCGCAGTAAGCAGTTACAGACATTCTAGTAGTAAATAACTAGGCGGAGACTTAAGCAACTATACTAAGAGACAAACACGTAGTAATTAAGCAGCTTCTAAGTAACTTATAGACCTAGTACATAAAGCACTATAATAAGAAGCAGACTCTAATAAAGTTTAAGTAAGCAACTACGTTTTATTATCTACAAAGAATATTAACCTATAGTAACCTAGTAGGAAGCTAAGTGCAAAGTACCTAGGCCCTTATAAAGTTAAAAAGGTAATTAGAACTTACGAATTAGCGTACTAATTAAAGCTACCACCTAGTACGTAACTATATAATATTTTTAATATTACTAACCTTAAACTATTTGTAAGGGACCTAACTAGTATAGAAGACATGTCCTTGCTATGAGATAATATCACGGATAATAAATAGGAGTTTAAAGTCAAAAGAATCATCTTATATTGTTATAATAGGAGACGTTAGAAATACCTAGTTAAATAGAAGGGCTATAATGCTTTAGAGAATTCATAGGTTAAGAGAAGAGATTTTGTTATAACAAATATTATTAATAATTACAAGCAGTAACTAAGCAGCTAGTTCGTGGACACAGAGGTGTATTTAGTAGAGATTAGATAGCAATAGTAACATATAAAAAAAAAAAAACTAGACAATTTCTTAGATAATCCACCTCATAGCTACCTAGCACTATTCACCCTATGTTTATGTTAGGCCCTAGCCCCCTAGCATTATTATTTTCATTCCTAGGCGCTAGGTTAGCAGCAGGGCCCTAGGTAAGGGATTTATCCTTATTATTAGAGAAATCCCCCTCCCTATACACATACATACAAAGCTTACCTAGAAGGTCTAAAGGCCTAATATAGGCAGGAAGCGCGGGCGTGTGTATAGCAAGCTATTAGTAAGTTAGTAAGGCTATAAGCAAGAATATTAAGAAACTTACTAAGGGAAGGTTTTACGTAATAAAGCGTAAGCTATTAGAGATATTAATCTAGACTTCTAGATTAATAGTGTCGCTTAGTAGCAACATAGTAATTCTCTTGTTAGTATTAGCCTCTTGCGTGACCTCTGTGGTTAGCCTTGCTTATCTAGCCTAGCTATGCTTATTAGCGTTCTTTATAAATAGGAGTGTATTATAAAGTTTGCGTTTTACGCGTATTAAGCGCTAGCAGTATGTTAGTAGTAACCTAAGTTATAAAAACAGATATGCATATATATTATTAAGAAAGTAGGGATTATTATTAGAGATAACATAACTATTAATACGCTTAAAGAGCGCTTAGTATAATTTTACGAAGCAAGCAAAGCACTAGTAGCATATTAGTATGAAAATAAGTAGCAAAGAAAAGGAAGATATATCCCTAAGTAATCTTTATTATTTTGCGTATAATAAGCGCATTTTGTTAAGTTACTTACGTAAGTTAGTAGTAGTATGTAGTAAGGTAGTAGTGAAGTTATACTTAAGAAGTTAGCACACTTAGTTAAAGCAGATTTCCCTTTAGTAATATACTATAGAATAACGCTATTACTATCTTTAGGGGCAATGGCCTATATTGCTACTTACTATACATAGCGTATGTAGGGAATTTTCATACTACTAGCGCTACTAGCTATAAGTTAGTAAGGCGTGCGCTAGGGGTTAGAGACTTTGCACTTATGTTAAAATTTTTAAAGCTATTTGCTTCCTAGGAGATTTTTAAGGAGATATCTAAGGGGTCTTCTTAGCTATTAAAGGATCTAATAGAACAGGAGTACTACAGCGCTTAAATATAATTTACTATTAGCAAGTTAGTAGCAACACACTATAGGAACACAAATATAAAAGGCGAAGTAACTAATATTCTAGTGTTTAAAAGGGATTAAGCGTTTAAGTAAGATTAGATACGGATAATGAAATAATACTATAGGATGTTAGTAACTACCGTAATAGTAGCTATAAAGCTGCTAGGTTATAGGTAGGGGCAACTCACGATATTAAGGGAGGATGTAAAGAAAGAGAATATGTAGAAGTAAGGAAAAGCAAGCCTCTTTTATATTAGCCTCGGACCCCTAAGTGATTTACACGTTATATATAGCTAATCTAGAAATTATAACATTTATAGTTACAGCTGCTACTAGTAGATACACACGCTAGCTGCAAACTCCTAGCAAGAACAACACGATATCCCTAACATTAGATAAGAGCTTGTTTGTTTTAAATAACGCGTGGCACCCTATCTATTTAACCTAATCACAAAATTTAATATAAGTAGTTCTCTTACTTAGTGTTAATAACTTATTAGGTAAAGGCATGCACGTTAGAAGCAACGAAGTAACAAGTATACAGCTATTTAAAGCTAGAGGGTAAAGAAGGGAATTGCCTAGAACCCTATAACTTTTGTTTTATTATCCTAAGTGGACATAATAGCTGCATACTTATAAAACAGCTAGTAATGTTAAACGCTATTATAAGCTATATATAGCATACTTGCATTGGCTAAGCAGCTCCTTTTTAATTAAGGATAATTATATGTTAGGGGGGCAGCATATTAGGAGCATGGAGGCTAGGGAGCTAGGGATAGAATAGTTATATAATGGAACCCTCGGATAAGCCTCAGGTTATGCAGATGTTTTCAAATAGCCATGTGTACGCAGTAGGGTATTTAGACGAGGACCGCCTATAAGGTATGTAGGAGGTTAGAGTTTAAGACCTTTATACACCTACCCCTAAGTAGTAGCTCTCTAGCTACGACCAAGAACCTCAGCCTTCACTCTGTTCATATCTCCCCGATCCAGTCGTGACAGTTTCTAGTTAAATAAGTTAGTATAATTTAATTAAAAAAGGTAAAAAGGATATATACCTGACTATTATAAGCCTTTTGGTTCTCTTTAATATTATTAAGATATTCATATATCTTAATAATAAAAAGTGGGACTAGACCTAAAGTATTATACTTCTGGCTTTAAAGTATAATAGTAGGCTCATAGAAAACCTCTAAAATACTGCTTAAGGTAGCTAAATTAGCCCATTCTTGTGTTATAGGCATTGCATCCTTAAGGGCAGCAATATTAGTTTCCCTATTAAGAAAAATAATAGCTTCTTTAAGCTCTAAAGAAGTATTAATCATCTTATAGGTCTAATTCCACCTAGTTTCGTTAGCTATAAATATTATAATTAGTTATAACTTATAAGAATAATATAAGAAGAAATAAAGTCTTACCTAAAGGGATTTTTGTAATATTACAATTCTTAGCTAAGTTGCCTTGTTTTTTTGCTTTTCTAAGGCATTTTAACTAAGTTTTATATAAAGCTTGGTTATTCTTAATAAGAATAGCAATCCTTTTAACCTTTCCTAGAATACCTATAACTAATATTAGTATTATAGTAGTAAAAATTATAAAATAATTACTTACCATTAGCTAAGGATTTAAATTGTTGAAAATTAGGATTTCCTTAGATATACGAAGTTTCTTCTGTAGAATAGTGAAGATATTCACTATTCTTAAAGCTTTCTAAGTCTTCCTTAGAAGACATAAATTTACTAAAACTCGTAATAATATCCTTAGCTACAATGTTTAAAACATAAGCTATACATCGGATATTATATGGTTTAATACTAATATTATTATAACTCTTATTAATATAAGAAGTTATAAAAGTATTATTATTAGAACCATTATCCCAAGTAAAACTGTATATAATTAGAATTATAATTATATAAAATTATTATTAAAAGAAATAACTTACCTAAGGATATCCTTAGGCTCTAAGTAATAATCCTTAATAAGATTATTAAAGCATTAGTAAATATAAGCTCCAGTATGTGAATTTGATAAATATTTAAATCCTATAAGTAAATAGTTAGTAAATAGTTAGTAAATAATAAGAATAATAAGACTAATTAAAAGACTTACTAATTAGCTTATACTCAAGCTTAAAATTCGGATTAAGCCAGCTTATAATAACCCCTAGATAAGACTTTAAATTAAACAAAGTCCATATATCTAGTTAAACCGAAATTAAACCTTAATATTTAATTTAATATTGGATTTGTTGAAGGATTTTTGCTTAGATGAATAATACATAGTATTTATCCTATGTGTTATTGTTTAGTGGCTAAGCAAAGAAGCTAAATTATTATTCCTATATATATAAATTAGCTTAAATAACTAATTATTATAAGAGAATAACTTACCTAGAATAATAATTTAGAAAATTTTTAAAGGATTTGCTATTAATTGTAGCAAAAGAAAGGTTATTTTCTAGTATAAATTTAATAACTAGAATAACTGCTTCTTTAGACGAAAATTCCTCTAAAATAGTGTGATTTCGAGGTCTTTTTGTTGAAAAAAAAGAGGTTAAAGAAGATTAATTTGTAGGGGTTAATACTACTGGAATCTCAGGTACTAAATATAATGTTAGTATGAAAAAAATAGAATAAAATAGAATAAAATAGAATAAAAAACTTACTAGTAATCTTTTTAGGTTGTTTTTCTTTAGATTTAGAAGTAGCAATCTCCGGATGCTTAATTCGATAGTGATAAACACTATTAGAAGCTTAGAATCTTTTTGCTTTACTTCTAAAAGTAAAAGTGCAATTAGATTACGTACAAAAGCATATAATTTCCCTTTCTTTATTATATTTAATATCAGATAACTAATAATTAAATAAATTATAGGTAAAAATATATGCTTTTAAAGAAAACTCGTAATCTTGTTGATTTTCAAGGGTTTTCTTATATAATCCTTGAAGATAACTTGCTTGAGAAGGCTTTGAAGCTAGGCTAGCTTAGCTAGGCCTAGAAGGTAAGCTAGGCCTAGAAGAGCTAGGCCTAGAAGGGCTAGGCATACTAGCATCAGAATCATTATCCGAGGGGCAAAAAGAGGAATCCATATTAAAGTATGTTTTTTTCTGATTTTTCTGATTTTCCTAATTTTTTGCTGATTTTTTGCTGATTTTTTCGATTTTTCTTAGAGTTTGATTTTAAAAGGTTGAATTTTTCCGATTTTTTCCGACCTTTTTCCGATTTTCCTCAATTTTTTGGATTTTTCTGATTTTTTGTTTTTTTATGTGTTTTTATAAGTTATTTATAAAGCAAAAAGACTATAAAAATAAAGGTAAGCATAATAAGTAGTAAAGTGTGTAGCCTAACTATGTAAGGGTTTTTGTAGTTTTTTTTGGATTTACTGAAGTAAAAAGAAAGAGAAAAGAAAGAAAGAAAAGAGAAGGTAAAGGAAAACCCCTCTTTTGAAAATTTTTCGTAAGTGGGTTACAAATGACGTAACATACTAACTATCCAATCAGACTAGTAAGGACCCACAATAAACCCTAATCGTCCAATCAGTCAAGTAAGGACCCACATAAGACCCACTTTTCGGATCCACTTTTTAATATAGCTTATATTAGTTCTAAATAATAACCTTATTATTTTAAATCTAGTAAATATAGCTTTTTTACTCTTTTTCTAGGAAATTTTACTATAAAATTATTTATTTTATTTTATATAAATTATTTCTTATGTATTTAAGTATTAGATTAAGATAAATTAGGTATTATAAAAGTATTATAAGCTAATTATACTTTAAATTCCTTAGATTACTTAATAAATAAATAAACTAGGATTTCTTTTTATTAAAATATTATTTTAAAAATTAATATATAGTTTTATATTACTTATATTATACTTAAAGGCTTTTATAATAAATAAAGCCTTTAATTTAAATAATATAAATAATATAATATCTTTAATTATATAATTATACTATTTCTTTTTAACTTTTTATTCCTAAATTACCCTTTTATAATTCTATATTTTATAAAAGAAAAGAAAAAAATAAAAGATATTTAAAAAAATATATATTAAATCTAAAAAATAAGTATTATTTTAAATAAAAGTTATAGTAATAATATTAATTTTAATATATATAAAAGTTTAAATATAGTTTCTTAATATAATTATTTAGATTTATAATATATTATTTTATAATATTTAAAAAAGTATATATAGGGTATTTTTAGTAATAAAAAGTCTTATTTAAAATAATAGAAATTTAATTATTAGAAAATAGATATATAGTTAATATAATATCTTATAATATATAGAAAAATTCAAAGAATCTAATTAACTTTATAAACTTACTATATATACCCTATACTAGAAGATATAACTAATAGTCTAAAAGATAGGAAATTTAGATAATTAATAGTAAATTTAATAAAATACCTATTATGAAAACACTTATATTAATCTAATAGAGAAAAATCTAAAGTATATTATAAGATATTAATATACCCCACTTTTTTCCTCCTAATATTACATTACACATTACATCCAAACCCCAAATATTACATTACATTACATTACATTACATGCTCTGTCTATAAGGCACTATATAAGCTAGTTAATACTATTTATATAGTGTATTTAAATAATATCTTAATTTTCTTTAAGATAAAGAAGGAGTATACTAAATATATTAAGTAAGTCCTAGAATATATAAGGTTAGTAAAGTTATATATAAAACCCTCTAAGTACTTTTTCTATAAGAAATTAGTAAAATTCCTAGGGTTTATTTTTTTTATTAATAGGATATTAATAAATACTTACTAGGTTAATATAATTAGAGAATAAAAGAAGCTAATAAGTTTTAAGGATATATAGTTATTTCTTAGATTTTATAACTTTTACTAATAGTTTATCTATAAATACTCTAGGATTATAATACCTCTTTATGCATTAATAAAGAGTAGTTAAAATAGTATCTAGACTAGGAGGTTTATATTTAAAGAAAAGAAGTAGCTAGTGTTTAACTAGCTAAAAGATGCCTTTTAGTAAGTACCTTTACTCTAATATTATAACCTAAGTTAAGTAGTATATATTAAGATAAATACCTTAATTTTTATAATAATAGGAATCCTATCTTAGTAGGATAATAAGGGCTATTAGCATTTAGTAGCCTCCTAGTTAAGGAAGTTTATAAATACTAAATATAACTATAGCATAGCTAACTAAGAGTTACTTACTATAGTAAAGTTATTTAAATACTAGTAATACTATATTAAAGGCATAGAAATACCTATAGAGGTCTTATTAGACTACTATAACTTATAGATCTTTATAAGGTAATAAAAGCTAAATAAAAGGTAAGTATAATAGTATATATTCCTTTACCTTTTTTATTTTATAATTAAGCATAGACTAAGGAAAAGTAACCTTATAAATATACTATTAAGAAAGTCTAATTATAAGGGTAAACCTATATTAAATAAGGCACTCTTACTAAAGCTTTAAAGGAAAATAATAGTTACTTATATAGTAAAAGAAGCTCCTTATATAGTAAAGGAAAAAGTACTAATATATTAAAGAAGTTATAGTATAGCGCTAGTCTTAAAGCCTACTAAGCTAATAGTAGCCTAGGTAAAAGGCTAGTTAGCTACTATAAATCTAGTAATAAGTTAGCTAAATAAAGGTAATTTTAAGGAGAAGGTAATATATATCTAAGATATTAGTATAGTATAAGTGGTTTAGGGGGCTATTATATTACTAAACCCATACTAATCTATAGTAAATAAACTATTAGTATAACTATTATAAAAAGCATAGGACTAAGATCTAGATTTATAAAAGCATAAAGATAAGGTTAACTTCTAAGTAAAAGGGAGAGGAAAAGCTAGTTTATAGTTATATAGTATAAGAGGCCTCCTAATATATAAAGCCTAGGTAATTATTTTATAGGAGCTTATTTTATAATAGAAGCTTTTATAGCTATACTATAATAATTTACTAGTAGGTTACTTTAGGACTAAATACACTCTTAAGCTATTAAAATATTACTATTAGTAGCTAGTAATAAGTAAAGCTATTTTAGACTATATATCTAGCTATAAAGTATACTTACATATAGTAACTAGGAGGCATTACCTATATAAAACCCTTAAATTATTACTAATACTAAAGTAACTATAAGTAAAGATCTTAATAGACTTTATTATAGGATTACTACTAGTATAGCTAGGTAAGTAGGAAACTAATATAATCCTAGTAATTATAAAATAATTTACTAAGTACTTTATTTTCCTCCTTATAAAGACTATAATTAATATAGCTAAATTTGTTGGTATCACAGGGTATTGAATTCAATGTAATAAGATCGTGAGCCCGAAGAATAGTATTATCATTGATTATCTATTCTAGGCTGCGTTGTTCTTTAGTTAGTTAAAAAGGGAAGTTAGAAACTAGAAGCTATAATGCTAAAGGCAAAAAGGGGTTACGCGTTTATAGCCCTATAATTCCTAGCTAATCACAAGGCTAGGTTATAGGTTACGTGCGGGGCTTACGCGTAGCCTAAGCTTTTGCTAGGTAATTATAGCTACTACTTACGTAATTAATATTACCTTTGTTTTAACACTAGAACCTCTCTCTTTTAACATAATTATTAACGCGTAATATTAATCGCAAAAATAAAAAAATAAATAATAGATTAATAACTTAATTAATAGGGAAAATAAGAAAGAAACCTTATAGCCTATTAGGGTATATTATAGCTAATAAAAGGGAAAAAAACAATCTTGCTTAACCTATAAGCCTATGTAAGGATAAGTAAGTCTTTTCTAAATCCCTTCCTTCCTTAAAACAACACTATTATCTACGCTATAACGCGTAAATAATGTCTTCCTTCTCTTACGCACCGCTATTAATCTCTATAATCCACTAGAAGGGGCCTAATAGCTAGCGTAGGTGTGGTTACTTTCCTAGAGGATTATCTCTCTTACTATGCGTGTTTTATATATAAGTAACCTATCCCTTTATTTAGATAGTTATCTAGTTAGTAAAGATAAAGCTATTAAGGGCCTTATTAGGTAATGCCTTTATTAAGGCATTAGCTAGGTTATTTTCTTTATTAATCTATTAGATTTTATAGAGCTCTTAGCATTTATATAATTACTAAAGGGCTATAATATTAATTATTAGGTATTTCTCCTTTATTATGCTAAGCTTAATAAGGCATTTATATAAAGAGTATAAGTTTATATATGTAATAATTAGGATTATTAGGAGCTTTAGTTAGTTAGTAACTAGGTTTAGAGTTATTACTAGTGCGTAGGCTATATTAACACTAGCTACTATACTATAGACTTCTAAGGTAAGCATACTTTATATAACTCTCTTACTTTTTATTAAGCTAAAGTGTATAATATTACCTTTAATTATGAATTTACTATTAGTGTAGTCTTTGTTAGCTAGAATTATTATATATCCTAGTTATAAGGATAGGTTCTTATTATTAGCAAAGGATTTATCTATAAAGGTAAAGAGCTTTGCCTTCTTAAGGTCTATTAGGATAAATATTAGGCCTTTATTTAGGTAGTCTATTTACTACTTTAGGCGATAATTAAGGGCCTTTACATTCTCTAGGGTTAGCTCTTAGTGTTATGCTATAATAAATAGATTAAAATAAGCTTCTAGTTAATATATTAAGGTAATGTAAGCGCCTTATGCTTTTTGCTTAATATATTTACACTTTAAATTAGTTATAGAAACTAAATCTAGCTTATTACTTTATCCCTTCTACTATATCTTAATAGCATTATTCTCTAGTGTAATAATGCCTTTATTAAACATAAGGGGATTATCCTTAGTTAGGAATTACTTTAGCTTTATATTAAAGCTAGTAGTAACTATCTAGGCCTTCTCCTTCTTAGAGAACTTCTTATCTAAGAGGCTAATAGTATTATTAGTCTATATTTTAATATAAGTAAAGTTAGGGCTTTTCTTTATAGTTATAAGTAAGCATAGATTATATATAAAGGTTTCTATTTAGAGATTCTCTCTATAATGCTTATAATATATAACCTACTAGTATATTCTAGCTTCTATAATACTATAAAGAGGTTTAATAACCTTTAGAATTATTTTAGGCAAGTAAAGGTACTATATCTAAATTAGTAAGCACGCTAGGATTAGCTACTCTAGGAATATACATGCTTATATATACACTTAATAAATATCCTATAGCTATATAAGGAATTTCCTTAGCCTTACTAATAAGGCTATTACAAGAATAAGATATTAACTTGCTTATTAAATCATTAGGGCCTATATAAGGATAGTTTATTTCCCTTTATCCTTATATCCTTAGATTATAAGGTATGATTTTTTATAAGGTTTTATTATCTTACCCTTAATTTTATTAATAATATAAGAATTAAAGATTTAAAGCTTACTATGTTTTTTTTTATTAAATATAATAAATTTAAACACTCCTTACTTAATTAGGGTTTTAATCTTTACCTTTATTAACTCCTTAAATAGTTCTCCTAGGGTCTTAATAATCCCTTCCTTATATAGCTTAATTACTAAGGTAAGGTTATTAACTTCCTTTATTAATAAGAAAATATTAGTCTCTTAGGGTATTACTAAAGGGTTTTTTTAGGGTTTTCCACGCCTATACTTTAGAGGTATTACTAGCGCTAAGTTCTTATCTTAGTTTTCTTACTTTTTCTTTTTTTCCTCCTTATTAGGCTTTATTAGCTATTAGTTTACCTATAGCTCCCTATTAGGATTATTATAATAAGGCTTAATAAAGGTTAATTTAAAAGTCTTTAGGCCTCTAAGGAGGTTAAGCATATAGCTCTCTTTATCTATAGCTAATAGCTTATATAAGCCTCTTTATCCCTTACTTTCTTACTAAACTTAGACCTTTAATCTAAGTAGTAAGCTAAGGGTTTTTAATATATCTAGGCTATTATATATAGTAAGGGCTTTATTAACGTTTTAAATAGTATAAAGCCTCTTAATTTCTTTAGTAGCTTTCTATACTATAATTACACGCTATATAATATCTAGTAATAGTAAGGATTTGCTTATTATATATAAGTAAGCACTAAAGATAAGGATTATTAAAATAAGGCTATTTAGGCCTATAGTATTATTTAGGGCCTTTACTACTATTTATAAAGTAATAGGTTTAGGTATTATAGGGTATTTATATCTAATAATATTATAAGCCCTATAAAGTGGCTTATAATATCTCTTAACCTTCCTAATACTATAGTACGCTTTAATAGGGACCTCTTTAATTAAAATTAATATTAAAGCTATAAATTATCTAAATTTATTACTATAGAAGTTTGTGCTAGTATTTATAATAATTAAATCTAAAGGGCCTTAATATATATTAATCTAGTATATCTAGAGGGCTTCCTAGGTAGTCTTTATAAAGATATCCTTTATAAATTTTACTATGTTAAATACTATAGCTATATCTATAGTATAGAGTATAAGGTAATTACTATTAAGGTAAAAGATATTTACTATAACTTTAAAGTTAAAGGCATACTTATCTTTTAGGGTAAATTTAAAGTGATTAAGGCTATCTATATATATCTAGCATTAGTAGTATACCCTTATTAGCTTCTTAATAGCTTTAATATTAACTTTATACCCTAATCTATAAAGAACCTTATATAAGTATCTAATTAATAGGTATTTAAAGTAATAATATAATCATTATAGCTTGCCTTCTATAAGGTAGCTTTAAGTAACCGCTTCTTCCCTTTATATAAGAAGTATTTAGGCATACCCTTATTTATAAATTATAAGGACTTTAATATCTCCTTATTATAGTGTATTCTTAGAGATATTAAAGTTAATTTGTAATTAATCTATATTATTAAGGGATAAAAGGAAGGGAGTATTTATAGGGATAACCTAAAAGAGAATATTCCTAAAAGGGGTAGGTATATTAATTACTCTAAGCATAGGAATTAGCTCTCTTACACTAAATTTAATAATAGCTTTCCTTGCCTTAGATTTATTAAGCTATATCTCTAGTATTATGCGTTATAAAGTAAGGAATTAAGGGTGCCTTACTATAGAGAACTTTACGGCACCTATATTAGGCATAATCCCTTAGAATATTGTATATAAGTAGTAATCTCCTAGTATAAATATTACTAGAGTATTATTAGATAGCTTTTACTAGAAAAAGTTCTTCTTACTTAAGCTATAAAAAGCTACTTAGTTTATAAGGATTTAAACTATTCTTTTGCTATTAAGCTACGTGCTATAATTAAAGAAGCTTATAAGTACTAGCCTATTTATATTATTAGGGCTATTCTTAAATCTAATACTCTTTATATACTTAGTAATCTTATTATTAGTAAGAGATTATAGCTCTTATTTACCTTTATACTATATAAGGAATAAATTATATAAGTTATTAGTAAGATTTATAAGATAGTAATTCTTATAATATTAAAATGCTTTCTTATAGTTCTCTTCTAGGTACTTTAATAACTAGTATTCTTCCTTATTATATATATAGTATTTCCTTATGTAAGGGGTCCCTCTTTTACTCTAGGACCTTCTAGATAGGTATTAAGCCTCTTTTCCTTTTTTATTATATTTTTAGTTAGTTTAGAATTACTCTAAGGTTATAGTATTAGTTAGGAATTATTATTAGCTTTTTTCTCTTTCTTAATAAGTTAAATTATTATTCTTATATATTTATAAAACTCTTAGAGACCTTTTAGTAAATTTATAATAGCTTCTTTATATTTAGGGATACTACTATAAGCTCTTATAATTTAATTCTAAAGTACTCTCTTACTTTAACCTATCTTAGGGTTTATATATTATAAAATAGTAACCTTTATAAGTTTATTAAAGTAATTAACTATAGACTTACTTAGGCTATTACTTATTATTCCTTATAAAGTAGTATTATTTTACTCTAGGAGATATTTTTACTATATATTCTTTATTTTAAACTAGTCTCTTATATACTTAATAAGTATAGGAAGGTCTTATAGTTAACTAGGCTTTAAGAGGTAATTTATATAGTATTATAAAGCTTTACCTTTAAGTATAACCTTAAAAGTATATCTAGCTTATTTTAGTTAAATATTAAGTATTTTATATTTCCTATAAAATATTTAAAGCTTTAACTTAAGTATATTATAGTTATTAGTACTATATAGTTATTCCTTTAGGTATACTTTTAAAAGATTAATAATTTACTTTAGAAAGGGCCTTTAAGTATTTAAAGGTTCTCTAAGTACCTTTTTTATATTTATAAAGGCACTAGGATAGTTAGTATTTATTAAGAAAGTAGCCTTAAAGATAGTAATTCTAGGGGTTATAATTCCTTCTAACCTTCCTTCTCCTTATATTAAGGAGTAGGAAGTATAGTCCTTTAGGCTATACTAAAGGGTGTATTACTAGCCCTAGGTAGTAAGGTTTAATTTTACTAATAATTATTATAATTAGGGGCGTTTTCTATAAAGTAGTTAGGTTTCTCTTGCTATATAACCTTAGGCAAAGGTATAAGTAAGGGAACTACCTATAAGTGCTTATAAATAGTATCCTTTAGTGCCCTTACTTCTAGAGTAGCTAATCTTTAAAAAGGGGATTAGTTTATTAATTCCTTTAATAATAATTAGACTAATAGGCATAGTAAAGGGGTAGGGTGTTAGATTCTAATATCTTTATTATCTAAAAGATTATAAAGGAAGTTTTTATTCTTAAGATTCTTCTAGAAGTCTATATACTTCTTCCTAGCTTCCTTAATCTCTTTAAGGGTCTAGAATTAAAATTCTTCCTAGGTTACTACCTCTTTAAGGTTATTAGCTATCTTTATACCTTTTCTAATAGTTATATAAACCTTATTATAAAGGAGGTAGTCTTAGATAATATTCTAGTAAAGGTTTTTTCCTTCTATAAACTTATACCTTATTTATTTATAGAAGTTATTACTAAATTTAGAGAAAAGTATTCTCCTAAATAGTCCTTACTCTCTATATTATTTAGCCTTAATAAGGATATAAAGCGTAATCTCCTTAGGTATAGTTATCTCTTTATACTTAGAATTTCCTATTTATTAAAGTAAGTCTTCTATAATATATAGGTATAGCTTTAGAGAGATATAAGGGAATTAGGTAGTATAATAAGTAGTGTAGTCTAGGGTTTTACCTTTATTAAGGTATTCTTTATTATCTCTAGTTCTAATACCTTCTATAGTGTTATTATATTTATTACTTTTACTTAGGACTCTAAATTAACTAGTAACCCTTAATAAGCTAGCTATATCTAATATCTTAACTAAGTAAGTAATAATATAAGGAAATAACTCTTTTAGTATAAAGGGGTAGGAGGGTATAGAAGTAAATTATAAAAATTATATTACTAATATAAAGAATTATAAGGTAAGGTAATTAACTTTAAATATGTAATAAAATATATAATAAAAAAGAATAAGGGGATAGCTTAGCTACTAGTATTAAACCTTTCTTTATTATTTTAAAGTTTATATAAATTAGATATTAATACTAAAGTAAGAAGAGAGCTATATCTATATCTCTCTATTAGTATAACTTTCCTTTAAATATAGCTCTCCTATTTTATAGGGTAAGTCATTATTAGGCAAGCTACCTCTTCTAATATAACCTTACTAATCTATAGTGTTTAAAGACTATATAGTTATTTATAAAGGTAACTACTAATTAGTGTTAGTATTACAAGGTATTAAATTTAATATAATAAGATCGTAAGCCTAAAGAATAGTATTATTATTAATTATCTATTTTAGGCTACGTTATTCTTTAGTTAGTTAAAAAGGGAAGTTAGAAACTAGAAGCTATAATGCTAAAGGTAAAAAAGGGTTACGCGTTTATAGCCCTATAATTCCTAGCTAATCACGAGGCTAGGTTATAGGTTACGTGCAGGGCTTGCGCGCGGCCTAAGCTTTTGCTAGGTAATTACAGCTGCTGCTCGCGCGATTGATATCACCTTTGTTCTAACAAAATTAGTAAAGTTATTTTATAAGGAAATTAAGCTTTAATTTAGGGTACTAAAGAGTATTATATTTAATAAAGGCTTAGTATTTATAAGCTAATTCTAGTTAAATATATATTACTTATTATATATAAAGTAAAGGCTTTTAATAGTATTTTACCCTTAAACTAATAAGTAAATAAAAAGGATAAACTAGGTACTAGAGTATTACCTATAGTATTTTATTAAAGAAAACTAGTACTTATAGCTAAAATTACTCCTAATAGCTTAATTTATATATAATAATACTATTAATAAAATAATAAGTTACTCTTTAAACTATACTTTTATAAGCTATTCTCCTAAGTTTTACCTAGCTTTTAAGAGTAAGAGTAAGGAAAGGAAAGTCCTAAAAGCTTATATATATATAGAAAAGCTATATAAGGTTAAGGAAAAACTAGTATATAACTAGGTAAAAGCTACTAAAGCATAAGTAAAGTATTATAACTAATAACACTAGCTACTAACCCTAAAAGAGAAGACTTTATACTACTATTAGTAAAGAATATTAGACTTAAGAATATAAAATAAAAGCTAATCCCTAGATTTATTAGGCTATTTTATATACTTAATATAGTAAGTAAATAAGTATAGTTAACTATATAATATATTCTATATTAGCTTATTAAAGCTATAGAATTACTAGGAAAATACTATAAATAAAGAAATACTAATACTAAACCTTAAAAATAAAGATAATAAATTTAAAGTTAAAGAAGTTAAGAATTATAAAAAAACTTATAAAGGTAATAAATACTTAGTAAAGTAAAAGGGTTAGCTAAGTAAATATAATTAATAAGTAGTAGTAAAAGATATAGAAAGCGCTTAATATATAATTTAGGCTTTTTATTAAATTAAAATAAGAAGAAAGTATAGTAAGATATAAGTAAGTTATAAGTAATAAAGAATAAGGTAATTATAAAAAGGCCTAGCCTTATTAGTTACTATTATACTTTAATTAAAAACCCTATTAAATTATTTACTAAATAATAAAAGAAAATATTCCTATAAGAAAGGGATTTTAAGGGAAACCCTTTTATAGTCACCCCTTTATGTATTAAAATAATACTATTATAAAAAAGGTATTTAGTAGTCTTACTCTTATTCTCCTAGACTACTAGCTATATTACCTAGAAAAAGCAGTGCTTTACTACCCCCTAGGGCATAAATCCTAGGTTATAATTGTTAGATCCTTCGGATCTTCATCGGCTCAATCGTAGCCAAAGACCGGACTAATAGTAGGTCCGGCGTGATGCATGCAATGTAATTAGCTACATTAATTTACTACCCCCTCTTCCACCTTACTTACGGGTTTTACTTACTTTTCTATTATCTAGACCTTCCCTCTCTTCTCTCTCTTTCCTAGCTAGCTATCTATCTATTATTAACTTTAATATTATAAAATTATCCTACCTACGTAAGCACCTTAGTGTAACTAACACTAATTAGTAGTTAACTTTATAACTATAGATAAGTTAGGTATTATAAGAAAAGACATTTCTATAAACACTATAGCTACTACCTCTTATTACACTAGATTAATAGTTATTATAGTAAAGAGGTATAACTATATAAGTGTGCTAAAGGAAAAGACTAGAATCCTAGTTATAGGCTTGTTAGGCTTCTAAGGAATTAATTCATTAATCCTCAGGCTTATAGGATATAACTTTATTATATTTATCTAGGATATTATTATTAATTATTAATTTTATCGTCTATTACAAGAAAACTAACTAACTAACCGAATCTATTGCCGCAAGGTATTTATTTCAAACCTGACGTTAAAAACAACCCTTAGCTAAGCTAGCTAACTCAAATCAATTAACTAGGGCTACTGCTAACAATGCTATCTAATGCAATTAAACAACCAATAAGCTCTATTCCTTTTAATAGGTATCTACAAAGACCCCCCCCCCCCCTTCTACCCTCACAATGCCCTAAGCAAGACCTTCAAAGAATAAATTACTAAGGCAATTATAACCCCTTTCCTATGCCCTTATAAAAGACTAGAAAGAGTCTATTAAACTAGACCTAGAGACTACTACATAACCTAAACTTAATAACTAGATTGCAAGGTTTATTAACCTTAGTAAGCATTAGGGTTAGAGAGATAATAACCTCTAGGAGTTATTCTAAGAAGACTTTAAAGGCTAGTCTAAAGATACCTTTAAGAGAGTAAATAAGGATATTATTAGAAAGCTATGTAATTCCTTATAAGATTATAGCGTTCTTATTAAACAGGGCCTAGGATATTTAATCCTAGTATCTCTTAAAGAGGTACTTTACTAAACCTTAATACCTCTTTAGTTATAAGAAAATTTATAATCTTCTAAACCCCTAAAGCCTTAGCCCTAAACCTAATTACCTACCCTAGAAATCTACCTTCTTTAACCCTAATAATTCCCTAAACCTCCCTAAGAGCCTTTATAATAATCCTAATTAAATTAATTACTTTATCCTAATAATTATTATTTATAATAACCTATAGATTATTATTTATAATAAATTATGCCTTTATAGTAATTCCCCTCTAAAGATTAGATTATAAAGAAAATCTTAGAGCTTATAAAAATATATAAGGATAGTAACTACTATAGTAGGAAGCTATATAACTTTCTAATGCTAAAGATTATACTCTTTAAGAATAAGTATAATAGGATTAACCTCCCTTAAATACATTATTAGAAGGCTTTTCTTATTATATTAATAAGTAATACTAAATAGTATTACCTTAATTATCTCTTTAGGAATAACTACTTCTATAAGGAGATAATTACTTATATTTATTAATACTTTAAAATAAAAAGTAACTAATAATTCTATTACTATAAGTAAAGTAGTATAATATTAAAGAATATAATTAATAAAAACCCTAATAAAAGTAAGCTTAAGTGCCTTAAGATTATATTATTAAACCTTAAGAAAATCCATAAAGAGCTATACCCTTCTAATATAGTAAATACTAAGCTCTATAAGTAAGTATTAAATGCTATAGCTAGTGTACCTAAATATTAGATAGTTAAATATATACACTCCCTAGGCTTTAAAAGTCTTACTAGAGACCTTTATAAGGTAATTACTATTATAAAGTTAAATAAGAAAACCTCTTAATATCTTTAGTACTAAGAAGGAGACCCTCTAGAGGCTATGTTTACTAATTATTAGTATAGATAATAATCCTATAGTAAAGGAAGCTATTATAGAAAAAGCCCTAGGCCTAGCTCTAAGCACTACTTTATATATAATAAGAGTAGCTACTAGTTCTTTAACTACTTTACTAAAAAACATTAGAAAGAAAAGAACTACTAGTAAGCTAGTAAAACATATTATATAGCCCCTATAAAGAAGAGATTTTAGGTATTCCTTGCCTCCTATAAAGGGCAAGATAATAATAAACTTAATAATAACTCTAGTTAAAATTAGGAACTATATCTTATAGCCTACACAAGGGCCTAGGACAATGATAATAAGGTAGAGAAGCTACTATTAATAGCATATCTAAGTATTACGTAGTTCTTTTGCTTTAGATAATAGACTAACTATAATACTACTAACGTTAATATCCTTATAACCCTAAATAATTAAGCCTTTTAATATATATTCCTTAAGCAAGAGCTTTATAAGCTATAAGAGTGTAATAAAGGCTTATTTTACTATGTCTCTAAAGAACGCTATTCTAAAGAAGTCTTTAGAGGTATTATGCCTAATACTAGCGCTATAGGAAAATTAAGTGTAAGAGAGGCATAAGTAAAAGCTTTATTAAGATTAATACCTTTATTAAAGGTAATCCCCTATAAACCTTAAATTATTATATTTAGTGCTAGATTAGTAGTTATAAAAGGTATTATTTATATACTTATAAAACTTAGAGAGCTTAAATTCTATATTCTTAATATAGCTACTCCCTTCCTTTTCTTAATTACTAATATAGATAAGATGTAAGTTAAGATTAATAACCTCGCGAATATACTTATTTAAGGTAATAAGACTATGCCTATAGTATAATAATAGGGTTATTCTTAGTAGTTACTAGAGGTAAAAGAAATAGTTACTTTCTATCTCTTAGAGGGAGATATTTATTAATTATATTATTAGCTTAGTTACCTTTCTATTTAATAACTTATAAAGGTCCTTTAATAAGCTAGTTATAAAGTTAAATACTAGGTAATTAAGAAATTAACTAAAGTCTACTACTATTGCTAAATATATAGCAAGGCCCCTAGTTAATTCAAATTCATAATTAAAGATAACTATGAATTTAACTATAAGATTATTATTAATATTATGTAAATTAATAGTTAACTAGTGCTTTATATTATTAATTTAGTAACTTTATTCTAAGTAGCCTAATTCCTTAATCTAAAAAAGCAGAAGGCTTAAGACATCTAGGACGCTATCTAAGAGTGCTAGATTAATACCTATCTAGGACCTCTAGAATAGATAGTTTATAATATTAGTAATAACTTCGCTTCCGCTAAATTTAAGTATTATACTTAATTAATATTAATTAAGACTAATAAGATACTAATTAAAGCTTATAATAGCATTAGAAAGGTTAAAAGATATTACAAACCCTTATACTAGGCTTATAATATTATACTAACTTAATTAGCATGGAACTAACGCTAGAATAGTGCCTTTAAATAGCTATTAAGGCTATTAATGATTTTATAAGCCCTAAAGGAATTATACTAACCTTACTAGTCTTTAGAGCCTACCTATAGATAATAGATAAGTTACTACCTAGTGTCTTTATTATTTAATACGCTAAAGTAATTTAGAAGGCTACTAATAAGGTTTACTACTATATAGCTTTATAGCAGGTCTATAATACCCTTAGAGCCTAGAATAGTCCTAATATAGCGCTTATATATTAGCTACCTTTGCAAGCTAATGTATATATATAAAGAGAGAAGGGTAGCTAGTATAGCCCTTATAAGCTAATTACTACTAATAGGAAGACTTATATAGTTAATATACCTTATAGCCTAGCGAAATTTTACTTTATAGTAGTAAAGCCTTACTATAAGGACTTATATATTATAAAGGGGCTAGAGTAATAGGAAATAAAGCCTTAAGATATAGAGGAGGCTATAATAATACTACTAATTACTACTACTAAAAAAGAATTAGTAATAGAAAAAAAAGAAAAACTATAGGTATTACTAAAGAGAAAGTAAGGAAGGCTAAGAAAAGCCCTTATAGTCTAATTTATAGGCATAGAGAAGCTAATAGAAAAGGCCTATAATACCTAGGTAACCCTAAGGGGAAGCTAGTAAGTTAAAGACTTATTGCCTTACCCTAAAGGAATAAAAGTAAGGAGCCCTAAAGGAATAAAAGCAAGGAGAGGCAAAACTTATAATCCTAAAAAGGATATTAGCCTAATCAAACTCTACGTGCTAGTTAATAAAAATCAAGACAAGGCCTTTATTTAAGAGGTTATAGCTAGAGGGATACTAAGTATAGCGTTCCTTATAGTAAAAGAAGAAGCTAATTAAAACCTTACTCTTTAACTTTACTAAGAAAGGAAGATTATAACCCTAGGAAAACCCTTTAAGTAGTCTAATTAAGCTAAGATTAATACCCTATAAGCTTAAAATATCTTTAAATTTATTAAATATAACCTAGCAAAGCACGGAGGCCATAGAATCTTTAATTCTTATATAGTTAGAGAGATTAAAGGCAAGGGAATAGCCTTACTATATAAGAAATCTTGCCTTATTATACAAGGCTATAATAACAAAGGAAAGGAATTTATCTTAACGCAATTACTAATAATACAATAAGCAAGCTAATAACTTATTATAGCTATTACTCTATTATTAAGAAAAAAAGGCATTTACCTTTAGATTTGTAATATTACATAAGCATACACTTAATCGCACATAATGCTAACAAGACTAATTATTATAAGATTACTAAAACAGATTACACACCTCTTTTTAAAAAGGACTGTAATTAAATTAATTAAACCTCTTTATAGGATTATAAAGGCTAGAACCTACTAGTAAGTAACGTACTTCTATTATTACAAAGATAATCTTAATATAATAACTTTAACCTATAATCCTTACTTATTAATTATAGTGCTAAATAATAAAAACCTCTTTAGTATTATAGGAATGTAAACTAATAATATATTAGGCCTAAGTAATAATAACTTTTTCTAAAAAGAAAAGAAAGAGCTCTAGAGGGCTAAGTTTACTACTAAGGAAAAGTAGTAATTAACCACTAGAAATCCCCTTATTTTTAATAGCTATATCTTAACCTAGAACACTAATAACTTATTGGTTTTAACCTAAAAGGGCTAAAGTTAGAAGATTAAGAAAGTTAATCCTTAATCTCTAATAGTAAAGCAAGATTACGTGGAATAATAAGCCTAAGGAAGCTATATTATAACTATATGCTAACTAGAAGCTTCCTATAATTTATTAATTATAGCTTAACACTAAGAACCCTTTACTAATAATATTACATACCTTAATAAACGCCTTAAATAGCAAATTAAGAATTAGTAGTAAGGATTATAATATATACCTTTAACCCTTAAGGAAGTAAAGCTCTTTATATTTGTAAATAAATTACTTGCTAATAACAAGGATTTAAGCTTATAGATCGGATATATTATTGTAATTAGTAATAAGATAATGTAAGATAATAATACCTTTATTATAAAAGGTAATATTATTATATATAGCTTAATAAAGAGCAAGCAAGTTATATATAGCATGCTTACCTCTAAATTATATAGCATGGTTTAAGGCGTAGATATTACTTACGTGATTTTTATAACTCTCTATTAGATTACAGACTAATTAAAGATACCTTGAATTCCTATGATTCTTTATACTAACTCCTTTTTATTATATAAATACCTTATAAAGCTAGGAATAATAAAAGAGAAGAAACTAATAATTAATATTATAGCCCTTTATTAATTATATAAAAGGCATAAGATCTATAAGGTAAGGTGGATTAATAGAAATAATAATCCGGCGGATATAATAACAAAGGCATTACTAAATTTATCTCTTTTCTCTTTAATTAATTTAAATAAATTAATAATTTGTATTAAAGGATAGGTAAAGAGACCTATAATATTAGGGAATAGGAGCCTAAATAAGGACTAACAGATTAATTTAATTAACTAATGCTATAATAGCTAATTAGAGTAGCGGATTCCTATTAAGGGATTTACTTATATATACTTTTCTTTAATTTAATTTTTATTACGTTTTTAGGCTCCTTTAGCTATAGATAAAAAGAGAGACTACTAGTATTAAATCCTTTAGATCTTTATTAGCTTAATTATAGCTAAAGACTAGACTAATAGTAAGTCTAGCGTAATATACGTAATGTGATTAGCTATATTAATTCGCTACCCCCTCTTCCGCCTTACTTACAGGTTTCACTTACTTTTCTATTATCTAGACCTTCCCTCTCTTCTCTCTCTTTCCTAGCTAGCTATCTATCTATTATCGACTTCAATATTACGGAATTATCCTACCTGCGCAGGTACCTTAGTGTAACTAACAATAATAATATAAATATAATATTATTTTTACCTTCTAGGTATTATAATATATAAGGTAATTTAGCTAGGAAAAGTCAGTAAATAAGTAGTAAAAAGAAGTGCTAACTTACTATCCTAGGGATAGGGCTAGGAAATATATTAATTAAAAGTTACTAGTGTAAAATAATATACTAGTTATATATAGCTAATATAGCTTACCTAAGGAGTAAGTAAAGACCTAGAGAATACGTAAGGAAATATACCTAATAGACCTTAGTAGCGCTAGTTAAACTAAAGGAAATATAGTATATAGTATTAGCATAGTTAAACCCTAAAATAAGGTTTAAATAGTTCTTACTAAAATAGTAGTAAGTTACCTTTAAAAACATATAGTTTTTAAGGTCCTTAGGAACCTAATTACTTAAGGTATTTATTAATACTTATACCTAGTTAAGGATAGCTAAAAGATTAAGGAAATCCTTCCTTATAATAAGTATTACCTAAAGAAATATAGGTAATTAAGTACTAAAAACCTAGAAAAAATAATATACTTACTATCTTATAAGTATTACTATACTTTATATATTAGATATAATACTTTAAATATTTCCCCTTAGTAATAATACTTATAAAGCTAGGGAATTAATAGTTAATCTAAGGGACTTTAGGCTTAGCTAGGGGATTTTTCTTAAACTTTATATAATTAGTATATAAATAATATATATAAGTATAGTCCTTTAAATAAATATTAGGGATAGTAATAACACTTTCCTTATTAGATTCTATAGTAATAATATAGTAAGTAATAAAGGTAAAGTAATAAAAACTAATAATATAATAGTATTTAAAAAAGTTTACTATAGTTATATAAGAAAAAAGGGTATAATATAAAAGAGAGTTAAAGGTAAATTTATACTTAAGCACTAGCTATTATTTATTATTATTTTAATATAACTACTACTTAGTAAATAGCTATATACTAGCTAGTAAGAGCTATTTAAAAGCCTAGCTAAAAATAGGGAGTAATTATAAGGCCTTACTTATAATACCTATATACTAGCATATTACCTAGTAAGTATACTACACCCTAGGGCTAAGTCTACGTAATACTAGCAAGCCACTAGCTATAAGCTAGTAACTTACACGCATAACACACTTAGACCTAGCAAGCTTCAGTCAATATACGAGTGCCCCTATACCTCTTGCCTAGCTACCCCTTTGTTCTCACAGCTAATTATACTAATCCTAATCTAATGCTAGATTTATTCTTCCTTAGTAACTAGGATTAGTATGCTATCCCTAGTCTAGATAGTATAGTATTTACTACTATAAATAGTATGGATTTAACTACTACTATATAAAACCTTACTAGTATTATAGTATTATTAGTTACACTACTAGTCTAGTCTAAGTATTTAAATAACTATTATATTAACCCTAGTTACTTAGTAAATATACTATCCCTTATGTGGGATTTTACGCTAATAGTATTAAACCTACTAAGGTAGTAATACTTTATAAACCTCTAATTTTAGTTATTAATCTTATTACTAAATAGTTTATTTTATTTACTACTTAGTTTAATATAGCTTATTATATAGCTTATTACTATTCTAATATTCCCTAAAAGAACCTTATAGTATTATATTTATTTACCTTAGTATATAATTCCCTAGTTTTAATATATTTCCTAAGGATTCTAGTTATAAATTCTCTAGATTTAACTTAGTTAAAGGATTAGGGGTTTTATATATTAAGTAGTAGTATTACTTTTAGGGTAGTCTATAATTCCCTTTCCTTTATTAATTTTACTTATCTCTATGCTCTTTCTAGTTCTAGTAGTAGTATTACTATTTATAAGACTAGTAATGCTTTTAAGTTATTACCCTAAGGCTTTACTTCCTTTTAATCTAATAGAATTATTAAGGAATCCTTTAGATTTAGCCTTAGAAATATAATTCCTAACTTAATTCTAAATAAGGTATATAGTTTATAAGTCTATTAGATTCTAGTAAATAGGTGGCTTCTAAGATATTAGCTATTCTTACCTTCTTATAATTCTATTATTAAATTCATATTATATAAGTTTATATAAGTCTTTTTAGTTACTAATTCTAATAAGCTTTTGCTTTTAATATTTAAAATCCGGATTTATATTATTAAAAGTCTAGAACTAATAAATAAGGTATAATTCGCTTTTATTAACTAGGAAAATATCTAGTTCTTTATATTAATACTATAAATAGTTAGTTTTAGATATATAAGTATTATATCTAGGTTACTAGAGGTATGTAATAAAAGAATCTCTAATTACTACTACTTATTATATGCTAGCTTTGTATATTATTAGGTTAAATCTATTAGAGAGGCTAACGGATTTAATAGGTTATAAGTTATACTAAGTTTACTTGTAAAAGCTACTATTAGGTGTAAGTTATAATATAAGAAGTAAGTTGATTTTCCTATCTAAAGAGCCAAATCCGTTCTTATCCATATTGCTAGTAGCTGAGCTCATTTTGCCACGTAACACCTTTATTATAATTATTACTAATACTAGATTAATATAAAATTTAGGGATAAATAAGGTAGTCTTTAATATAATAGTTCTTATACTATATAATATAGGATTTATAATAGATATACTAACTAGCCCTTAACCTAAAGCTATATAGATTATACTACTAGCCTTAACCTCTATTATAATATTCTTATTAAATTTAGATTACTTAAACTATTAGGTATTATTAAAGATATAAATATTTACTCTAAAGTTATAAAGAACTATATTCCTTCTTAAATCTAAGCTATCCCTAGTATTTAATAAATTTACGCTTTCCTTTAATAATTTATATTACTTAAAGTATATAAATAATAATATATTAGCTAACTTCTTACGTAAAGTTATAGTAATAGAGTTATTTATAAGGTTTTATAAAGGTATAATAATCTTATTACTATTTTTCTCTAGCTTTTAATTTATAGCCTTTAATTTCTTCTATAGGTTTCCTTTAAAATACTTCTTAATATTCTTTTTAAAGTTTTTCCTAACTTTCTAGTTCTTTAAAGTAGCTTCTAGCTTATAAAAAGCCTTAAATAAATTATAGAATTCCTATTACTTTATAGTATTCTTAATAGTGTAATTTATATATCTAGGGTACTTAGGCTTTTTAGCTTTATTAAATTATTTAATCTATTACTTATAAGTATATTAGTAGTTTTTAGTTCTTTTAGTAAAGCCTTATAATCCTTTTTAAACTTAGTAATTACTTTAAGAAAGCTATTATTTATTCCCTTATTAAGTAAGTTATTTTATTTCTTTTAAAAGAACTTATATTTACTTTAAAGAGATATAATAAACTTATATAATATTATCTCTTTAGTTTATTAGGTCTTAAAGTCTAGATAATTTCTTTATAGTACCTTAATAGTTATAGCTTACTTATATTAATTTTAAGTATCTTTAGCTTATAGATAATTAATTAGGTAATTTTCTATAAGAATAAGTATTTTCCTTATATTTAGTTTATACTAATTATCAGAGCTTTGCACTACACTACATCTTGTAGTTTTTTTTTTTCTAACAAATTATTTATATCTAATCTTAGAAAATATATAGAGATATAAAACTTGGATTTTTAAATAGATAACTTAAAAACTACAGTGTAGTTATATATAAAAGTGGGTCTAAAAGTGGGTACTTAGGCCGTAAATTAGAAAAACTACATTTTACTACATTTTAGCACTAAAAATATATTACAAATGTAGTATTTGTGATTTGTGGAGCAAGTGCCCACTTCTAGATCCACTTTTATATATGGTATTTTTCTTAGAATTTTCCTTTATAAGATCACGTGATTTTTAGGATAATACCTTTAATTATTAGCTAGCTATAAAATTAAATAAAAATACTACAAGAAATACTACACTACATGAGTGCAAAGCTCTGCCTAAGTAATTATAAAGAAGTAATAGTATTCTTTAGGTATAATATTAAATAAATTCCTTCTCCTTAACCTTAGTATTAAAGTTAAGGGAGTCTTGAATATTCTTTAAAAAGGTCTTATAAATATATTCCCTAATCTTTAGTATTTATTTAGCTAAATCTTAATACTTTATAAGCTTAAATTAAAGCTCTTTATATTTAAAGTTAAATTAGTCCTTTATATCTTTATATATAAGCTTCTAATTCTCTAAAGTATTAGGGTTATTATTTATAATCTTTAGTCTTTAATCTCTCTATAAGTATATAAGTATTATAGGTTTTTAAGTAATTTAACCTTATTTAGGTTAATATACTTCTAAACCCTATAAGATTCTATATAATTCTTAATTTATATATATTACTTAATTTAGTTTTTCTTTAATAATAATACTATATTTAAGGTTTTTTAAATATATTAAAGGGGAATATATAGGTTAAGGGAAGCATAGGATATAATAATTAACTATTAATTAATATAATAAAGGTATTTATCTTATAATATTAGTAAGTATTAATTAATTTAATTTAATAAAGCTAATAACTTTAAAGATAATAATAAATTTAGTAATAAAAGCTACCTAGGCTTATAACTATTAGATAAGGGTATAAATAAATAATAAAAAGTGTTTAATTTAATTAATTAGAGATATAAATAGTAGCTAACTTTTATACCTAAAAAGTATATAGTATACTATAGAAATAACTAGTCTATAAAGGTACTTTTAATATATTTATCTTTACTAATGTCTTATCCTAGCTATCGCGCGACTGGCATCCACACATCCGATGCTTCAGGTAGCTCTTCCTGACAATTAGTGTATTCTAGGGAGACAGGGGCTAGACTTAAAGGTACCTTTTATTGCCAGTAATCTGTATAAGAATAGATGTATTCTTTCATGTATCGCACTGTCTCCTGTAAGAACCTTGGGAAGATGTGCTAGAATCCCTAATGGACCAAAAGAGCTGTCAATGCTAGCCGCTGCTAACATTACACCTTACAATTACTTAAGACCTGTCGCCGCGCACCGTGCCCTATATAATAAGCCACGCCATTGCGTGTACATTGCGCCTTACAACGCACAGTTCCTCACATAAGGAATACACTGTGCATTTTGCTCGTGAATCTCTGATAACAGTATCACTTGCAGCTAATTATAGCTGCTAGAGAGCGTTAGAGGAACGAAAAACGGGGGCATGTAGATATGGAAAATAATTCAGGGGGGCAGAGTCTACATCATTTACACGAAGTCAATCCCAGGAAATTCCCAGATTGCAAGCCAATTAAATCTTGATTGTGCAAAGGATTCCCGCAACTTGCGGCGGCGTCGAGTCTGCTTCCCCCCAGTTAAACTTCGCTATTGACTTGCCCACAGGCGAATGCTGGTCGGCAAGAATATAGTCATCTGGTACACACACAGTCAGATCATCATGACCACCGGCAAGGATGACCGCACGAACGTTTGTTCGGAAAATATCGCCGGTTGATAGAGGAGAGGGGAAGGGGTTTGGGGGAGGCTCTGGCTTACTTCTCGTAGGGAAATTCCACCAGTCACCAGTTCGGAACGCCTCATCCCCTATCTGGGCGAATTGATCGGTATTTTTCTAGAATAATATTAGCTTGGCCCCATGACTATCTCTCGTTGCCGCATCTGGAGGATTGCTTACAGTTTCTGCCGTATCTCTCATGGCATGCTTGTACCATTCCATGTATACCTAGAGTTTCGATCATGAACCGTGTAAGTGAACATGTTGCAAAGCAGTCATCTCGTGGCAAAAGCTACACCAATGAATGCATTTTTTTTTTCTTACCTTGGGATGGTCAAGATTTTTGCGGCCATCGGCGCCTCCCCGTGGACATTTGCCATCTTGCTCGTTGAAAGTACTATGAATATTTGCCCACTTAAGCCGGCCGTAATCACCGTGCTGCGAAAGGAGCAACTCGTCAGGCCGCCATTGACCATCCTTGCCTTTCGCCCAGACAATAATGGCACGCTCCCAGTCGCTTTTTATTCAGAAGGAAAAAGAGGCAAAATCATTAGCTTGATGGCTGGAAGCAAGTCGAATATTCCTGGCACTCACTACCCATGACCAAAATGAAGATTGGGCGGCAAATTGGGCAAACTTGGGGGGTCCAAGGACCCGTCCTTCTGCCAGAATAGATTGTAAGCTACCCTCACGGAAGTCTCGGAGCAGGCCTCGTAAGAAAAGTAGACGGGAAATGGTGGGCTAGGGTTTCCGACTCCGACCCCGGGCCGTTTACATTCACAGCCGACATTGGGATATTCGCAGAGTTTGGCGGCGGGGGTTTGCTGGTCGTTTTTCGTCAAGGCCCACGTTGGAATACACGGCGGTTGTGCCAACGCTTGGCCATAGAGAAACATGGGCTGGGCCTTCATTGCGAGACCGATGCCATCGTTCTTGAGCAAATGGGTCATTTCGTGATCCGAGACGGGCGTTACGGCCGTGGCCGTGGCCGCGAGAAACCCTGCGGCCAGGACTTGCTGAACTAGGAAGGATCTCATCTTGGACTAAATAATGAGAACGATGCTCTCGGAACGACACAACTCAGCCGTCATCTTTTTGCGAGCACAGCAAGATTTATACATGTAAGGGTTCTAATTTCGTCTATGCTCTTCGGGCCGCTCGGATCCCACGCGGCCAATGGCTGCACCGAGGCCGCAGGTTTTATTGTATGTATGTATCCAGCCGGATCTGGGCTCATAATGCGAACCGCCATTCCGGCACCAACTGCCGCTTTGCTGTGGGGGATGATTCGGATAAAATAGCGTGGCAGGTGATGCAAGAACCTGGAAGCTACGTACACGGCCGCTATACATATCAAAACGCCTTGATCCGTATTTTATAGCCTTGTAGGTACCTGGGTTAGATTTATACCTTTGAGAGCATAAGCCTTCTTCATTCACGAGGTTATAACTGACACTATAATCCGTATGATTTGCGTAATCGTAATAATACGGGACGGATCAATACGTGGTACAAAGTCTACGGAGTACATGTAGCATAGCAGAAATAAGTTACCTTGTCAGGCACTTTATCCGGAAGCAGGGAAGTGAGACCGGGGTAAAAAAAATGGCATGATAAGGCTGGCGGCGTCGAATTTTTGGATACGAATTCAGCCACGGTCCTCGACTGCGCAGACTTCCTACACAAGGTACCCGCGTTGCATCGAAGTAATACTCGGGATGGATGGAGTGAGAAATTGATGGAGTGAGGGGATTGATGGCTTTGGAGACGCCGTGTACCCCGTACGGACAAGAGTTATCACAGCCACGTGACAAAGATCCACCTGTTGAGCGTTTGATATCAGCAGGGCAACACTGATTGGCTCCTGCGCATTACAAAGTCGCACCAAATAATACCACAAGTCTATGTGTGTATGTATGTACGCCAGAAGCTTCCTCCCACCGGTAATCCGTACATACATCCGTGTTATTTCATGCAAGCAATTCAATATTCGTCTGCCTTGTCGATCCACTTTCAAACCATCGGCTGTCAAAAAGAGCGAGCACCCCTACACATCACACTCCGGACTCCGCACTCCTCACACAGAACCGAACAACCCCCACAACAAATCATCACAGCAGCAAAATGACTCACTCTGTGCATTACATCAACTCTGCGGAAGAGCTGCAGACGCTCCTCGCATCAACCACCTACGTCGTCGTCGACTTCTTTGCCGACTGGTGCCCTCCCTGCAAGAACATAGCCCCCATCTTTGAGCAACTAGCCACCAAGCACAGCACGCCCAATCACCTGGCCTTTGCAAAAGTCAATGTCGACAAGGTGCAAAGTTTGGCATCAACGTACCGCATCTCCGCCATGCCGACCTTCATGTTCTTCAAGGAGGGGAAACAAGTCGCTGTGAATGGCCAGGCTACAATCCAGGGCGCTGACCCCAAGGCGCTTGGTGCGGCAGCCGAGAAGCTGAGCGGCTTGGCTGTGAAGAAGGCCGACGAGGCAATTGCCTGAGGACCACGGAGTGGGATCGTGTTGTAGGTTTCTGAGGTGCGGCGAGTCGTCCTATTAATAGCTTCGGGCATGCAAAGTCACAAATCACCCCCTGTTTATGACGCATAACACACGTACATCCGTACTCCGTGTGTATGAATATGAATATTACCCAGTTCTACCATGTAGCTGTAATATCATCTCCAAAGTCACCATCTGAAACTCTCTTCAAAGTATTCTATTTCGCACAAGCCTCTATCCATGGCTTCTATCACCGACCGCCGAGCATCGTCCGCCAACGTTGCCGGCCCACACGCCACTACGGCCAAACTGCCTTGACCAGCGCATTCTGCTGCCGCCATGACGATTTGCCGCGCACTAGGGCGCTGAAAATGACGGGAGACCTGTGCCGGTAATTCGATGTCGATGCTGCTTTCTGTGTCTGCAGAAAAATATAAATCAATGTGGAAGTTTTCGTCCGCTACTGCGTCACCCATGTCATTTGCAATCACTTCTGCTGCAAACCCTGGCTCCCGGACGGCCCAATGAAGCTGAATCGACTTGGCCCGTGTGTTATTGCCGGTTAATGTTTTCGAGTATGACATTGGAACGACAACTCCGCTGCCGCCAACGACAAAAACGACACGATCAAACATGTGTAGCGGCTGACTGTGTCCGTATGGCCCGTCCACTAGAACACGCACCGATGCTGGGCGCGGCCATTCTGACGCAGCTAAATCTCGAAGCCGACCGGTGAAACCATCATACGGCCGGATGAGGAAAGTAAGGAGTTTGGAACTTGTCGTTGTCTTCGCCGTCTCCGTCTCTTGTTGCTCCTCGGCCGACGTGCCGTCCGTTTCTAGAAGAGGGACTTGTTCGCCGAGTGTCTTTGTACTGGAAGCATTGCCATCCACGACAGAGGCCACTGTGAACGGATGACTCTCCCATAACCGTTTGTCGTCGATTATAGAAAGAAAGTAGTACGTTCCGGGCTTTACTTTGCAAGCTCCGAACCGGCAGGGAATCCCAAGTCGTACCATGTTGGCCGACGAGCTGTATAGCGCAGCCGCGACTGTAGGTTTTAGAGTCAGGTTGAGGGAGAAAATGCGCAGAATACGAGATGCTCGGTCAAATACCCAGACAAAGACAGGGATCCAAATCAAGATGTCATATTCGCCATTGAAAACCGAGACGTGGCTCAGAAATAGTTAGCAAGGGGACAAGTTTTGCTTTCCCGAATGTACATTTGACAGGCAACACTAACCCCCTCATAGTGACCAGGATGACGATGGACATGACAATGTGGAGAATGAGAAATAATTCGTAGTTTCTTCGACGTAACCAATATACGGAGCATGCTACCAGCGCGCACATTACCACCGTTGCCTTACAAAAAAGTTAGCAGGGCTGTTCAAGCATCATCGGCATTTTCCGTCCACTTACCACTTCACCGACAACCCAGAACTTGCGAGTCCACCACCACGCAAAGTAGGTCCATCCGCCTTCTGCAGGCCAGTCAGATCAAACACACTTCATGCCTTGGATGCGAAGAGAACCACATCATAGACTAACCCTGGAATGAGAGCACGGTGAATCCGACCGAATGCACAACTGCCTGCAGTGTCGCAATCCTAGCAACCCACCGGTGAAATTTGTTATATGTGATAAAGTCCCAGCCCGTAAGCCAGATGGCCAAGTTGTTACGCATGCCAAAAAGCCATATGATTGGAAAATTTGCAAAAGAAATAATGCCTGTTCGATCAGAGACATATCGAAGAATCTGCTTGGTCTTGCCGGGAAAACTGCAGGTCAGGTTAGTTCCACCGCTCCGGTATGAGTGGCATGAGGCGTACATACTACAGGTTGACAGGCGTGATCCTGTAGCCGTATATACTGAATAGAATGTTGATCGATGCAAATGCCACAAGCGTAAATGTCTGTATGCGAAGCGGAATCGTCCCGCACCACACTTCCGCGGCGGACCTGTAACCGAAGGTGGCAGGTATCAAGATTTTGCGCTTCAGCCACATCGATGTCTCGGATCTGTAGGTGCCTTTGTACAGGCGATGCCTGTGGAGGAAGCGAGAGAATGCCAGCATCAGTCGGTTGGCGGCGCCAACGGCCACGACAGCTACCCAGAATACGATCATGGCAATTCCATAGAGGAAGTGATGGCGGGATACGTAGCGATAGGCATCCTTTATAATAGCATCAGCATCAGCACTAGCACTGATGGTTGTTTGGCTGACATATGCACACTTACCAGTGTGTCAGTCCACGCGCGATGGAGTTCGGCCGAGGGAACCACCACATCATCGAAAACCTGCTCGGGGGGGAACTTCTCATGCAGCTGGATATGTCGCAGCCGTTCGATGTCCCCCGCTGTATAATTGGATATGATGGACAATGGTGGGATCCCCGTTCCTTCGGCGTCGGTGCACATATCGTTCAGCGCAGTCCACTCCGCCTCTCGCTCGTGTCCGTCGCAGTAGACAGTCAGACAGAGAAACACGGACTTTATCGTCAATCGGCTCAGGCACAGTTGCGCCGCCGTTGGCGACACAACCGAGTCGTTGAACCGCAGTCTCACGATCGAACTCTGGCAGGATTGAAGACACACGTCGGACAACTTTGCTGGTGCCTTGGCCGCGACGTGCCAGCAGAGCAGGCACCAGCCCAGCACCGATGCCAGCCGTTCCATAGGGCTCATCGCATCGGCGGCGGAGGTGAGGTGTTGGGGATGAACAGACTAGAGGGCTGCGTGCGTGTGGTTCCTCCGAGGTGCCGAAGTTCGGGAGCGAGGAGGTTATCTTATCTGATAAGATCGACATCTACTCCACACCGTTTCAACCTTTCCACGGCATTGCCTCGAGCACAAAACAAGTTATCTCGTGATTCAAACATATCAACAAAAACTCAAGTCTATTTACTTCTCTGCCGCTTTGTTCAACCTGAATATCGGATCCCTTCATCATTGGTCTGGTCCTGTTGCACGAAGAAAAAGAGGCGCAGCCGACTGGCCACTTTCCTCACCCGATTTATCGAACTCATTCACAGTGTAAACAGTGCTACTTGCTTCGGCACTCTCATGATCACATAGCTGAGACAGTCTACTTCGAGCTCTTTGTATACCTTGGAAAAACCATGAATGCCAGGGCAAGAGCACACCGCCACAGTTTGTAACTCAACCTTCAATATCCTTATGCAGTGAAATCCAGTCACTTCTCGTCAACCTACGTTTCGGCAAACTGCATTCAGTACATGGTCCTTTTCAATTCCTTCCCCTCTGACCATCTCAACACGTCTTCCACTTGCTGCTCATAAAAGCCCTTGATCGAATCCTCTTCCACATACGCAACATGAGGCGTCACCAAGACCTGACTCTTCCCGTTTTGCCCCCATTCTGAGCTCCGCCATTCGCTGTCCGCAGGCAATGGTTCCAGATCAAACACATCCAGGGCTGCACCCCTGATTTTCCCAGCCCTAAGGATACCCAACAGATCCTGCTCCACCACCAGCGGCCCGCGCGAGGTATTGACAAAAAATGACGACGGCTTCATCTCGCACAGGTCATTTGCGGTGACCAAGCCCCTTGACCTGTCTGACAAGACTAGGTGGACGCTGACTACGTCTGCGGTGCGGAATAGCTCTTGGCGGCTTACAGCCTTGAACATCTTCTCGCCACCGGCCGATTCCACGGGCAGTCCTTGTGCTTTGGCCTGCTCGTCAGCAGCATCTTGAGTGAGATTGGAGCTCCAAGCGACGATCTTCATCCCAAATGCTACACTCATGATGCGGGCGACAGATCCGCCGAGTCGGCCGAGTCCGACTAGCCCGAGGGTTTTGCCAGAAATTGCCGTCACAAAACTGGTCTGCCACTGGCCGGCTTTGACAGCTGCATCATTTTGCGGGATGTTGCGACACCCCGCGAGAATCATGGCCACGGCGTGTTCCGAGGTGCTGTCCACGGGGCCCATCCTCCGATCTTCAGTGGCTGTTACGGGAATACCACGGTCCCGGCAGATGTCCATGTCGATGGCCTTGTTGCGGCTGCCACAGCTCAGCAGGAGCTTGAGGCGAGGGAGGCGATCTATTAGTTCTCTGGGGAACGGGGTTCGTTCTCTCATTGTGGCTGCGTTTGTTTTAGCCATGCACAGGACCGGTAGTCCAGAGGGGAGTACGGAGTACGGAGTAGTACGCACCAATAACGTCGAATGACTCCAGCCTTTTAATCACGGCATTCTTAGTAGTATCCGGGGTCTCCGCATGGTTGTAGGGCCGCAGCGTGTCGGGAAAGTATTTGACGTTGAAGCTAGAGGGGTCCAGCTTGTCGAAGTAAGCAGGCGCGAGGCCTTGGTAGTCATCGAGCACAGCTATGCTGATCACCATGGCTTCTGATAAATTGGCAATTCTCGGCAATGCATAGGCGTGGAAGAACTAGAAGCTCGTGTACCTGAAGCTTCGTTCTCGAAAGGATGATGAATAAAGGAGCGGAAATCCTGCATCGGCTTTTCGGATGACTGATGGTGCGATCGGATGTGTGGGGGAGGGGAGGGGGGTCTGCTGCCGATTCGGTTGCCACCGTATAAACATAGACGAGAAACCACGTTCTCAAAGTAAAAGCTAAGGGCGGTGCTTTTTGTTTTCCCCTTCATTTCTAATACGAGATAGGACTGTCCATCCAGGCAAACAGGATCGGGTGCAATCAATAAGAAGAATTTCACATGACCTCCCTCCCGCGAATATGTCTTCACCTTTGCACTCTCGAAGCGTGTTGATGAATCGTGACATAGTTTAATACAGCTCGATATGATATTGTGAAGTAAATCTCTGTACTGTGTGTCTCTCGTCGGTTTCAATGCATGGTCCAACGAGTACTGCCAGTCTTGCTCATTCGCCGCCCTTAGATCTTGCTCGGCCTTGAGCCGCCATCCAACCGAATAACAGTACCATTAAGCATGGTGTTCTCAATAGAATGCTTGACCAACCCAGCAAATTCTTCAGGCTGACCGGGCCGCTTGGGGAACTCATACGTCGCTTCCAGAGACTTTCGAACCTTGCCGCTCATCATACTGGTCATGCGAGTTTCAAAGAGCAAGGGTGCGATGGTTACGCAGCGGATGCCGAAGCGGGCCAAATCTCTCGCCATGGGAAGAGTCATGGCCGCCACGGCGCCTTTGCTCGCCGAGTATGAGATCTGGCCCTTTTGGCCATCAAAGGCGGCGGAACTGGCTACCATGACAACAATGCCACGCTCCCCATCGGGGCCCTCTGGAACCTTGGCAATCTCCGCGACACCCTGACGGACCAGGTCCAGAACACCGCGGAGGTTGACGCCGAGGACAAAGTCTACATCGTCAAGGTTGAAGGGGGCACCGTCTCGATCCAAGATCTGAAGCCGAAAGAGGAAGTGAGTCAATGGGTGACGAGAAAGAAGCCAAAAGAGGTCAGAAGCAGAAGCAAGGTAGAAATCAACATACAGTGGCGGGCGTAGACACTCCAGCAGCAGGAATGACGCCTCCAATGGGCTTATTCACCTGCTTGGCCCACTCAGTCGTCCCTTGCACGGCCTTGGTGATGCTCTCGGTGTTCAGCACATCGCAGACGAAGAACTTGGCGGATGACCCGATTTCCTTGGCGAGTTCATGCCCGTCATCGTTCATGTCCAGGATGGCCACGTTGCCGCCGCCCTTGACAATCTCAAGCGCGCATGCCTTGCCCAGGCCAGAGGCGCTATGACTCAAGTCAGCATGGCATGTGAAGAGACAAGGGACTCTTTCTTACCCGCCGGAAATAAGAAACGTGCGGTTCTCGATCTTCATGGCGAGCGACTCTGGGTCTCGCAGCAGCTAATAAATGCGGATGGTTTTGGACGGGTTTGATGAAGAAGCAATCTCTCTCTTGGTATTGGACTGTTTTTGGCTGGAACCTCGGCTTCGTCTCGGTGCGCAGTGGACCGACCGACTTCCGCCACGACAGCATAAAGGGCGGTTTCGTGCATGGCATTGCCCGGTATTGCGGCGCACGTTTCATTTTCTTTTCTCCCCATCTTCTATTTTCATTCTTGGATTCTTTCTCACTTTCAACAGCCTCCCTCGGACCAAACAAACAGCAACGACAACATTCCAACTTGCAGCGCGTTTGGTGCCACCCTCCAACGGCTGCTTAGTCATACGCAAGAAACGAGAAGGCGGTCGCATCATATTATTGTCCCGTTCCTTCTCCATCTCGTTGACTAGTCCATCCAGGGCAAACAAAAAATCCCTTCGACCGTCAAGACCTCATGAGACCTCACTTTGCGGATGCGACCTGACCTAGAACCGCTCCGTACTTGCTGTACAAACCCGCATCGCCCGTCATGACGAGGCCGAGAGGTTCGTCTGGCACCAGCGATGACAGTGCCGACACGGCCCGCGATCAGGTATGCCGACAGCTTGCTACGGTTGATCCGGCTTGGTCGTTGATGATGCTGACTGCGACCGTAGGAGCTTGGAAGCATGTACGATTACCTGGCCAAGATTATTCTTCTTGGTCCCAGTGGAACCGGAAAGTACGCATCTTCATCTTTCTTCGACTAGGCTGCTTTCAGGCAAGAACAGCATCTGACGGTTTTTTTTTCTTCTTCTCTCGACAGATCTTGCCTCCTACATCGATTTGTCAAGAACGAGTGGCGTGTTCTATCATCACAAACCATCGGCGTCGAGTTCGCAAGCAAAATCATCAAAGTTGGCACGGGAGCACGCCGCAAGCGAATCAAGCTTCAGGCATGTTCCGGCTTACCTGCAAACGATTGAGTACAAGCTAATGAAAGCACAGCTTTGGGATACGGCAGGTACTGAACGGTTCCGGTCCGTCTCGAGATCCTACTATCGCGGCGCGGCCGGTGCCATCCTCGTCTACGACATCGCATCACATGCTTCCTTCCGAGGCATTCAGCCATTTCTCAACGACGCGCGGGCGTTGGCATCGCCAAACTTGAGTTTGATGTTGGTTGGAAACAAGCTTGACCTGGCTTCCGAGTCCTTGACAGGTGCGAGTATTCCGCCTCCAATACCCAGCAGTGTCGGTTCGACCTTAACTATGACTGCCGGGGCCGCCAGTTCGCTTTCGCTCTCCACGACAGGGACTGTTACGAGTCGAGACTGGGGCGGTTCTATCAGTGCTGGGACACATCAAAGAGCGACGATTGCACCAGATGGCCGTGAAACCAGTACTTCAGAAGTCACAAGGTGGGCAAGCACAGCCGGTATCTCAGTGGTCACGGAAGTCAGCGCTTTGAATGGAGAAGGGGTTGATGAAATATTCAACCGTCTTGCGCGCATGATTCTGACCAAGATCGAGCTTGGGGACATCGACCCCGACGATCCCATGAGCGGCATACAGTACGGTGACGGTGGTGGATGGAACACGGCTAGCGATGGCGGCAGTGTCAAAAGTTCCATGACTGCTGCTACCATTGACGACGGAATAAGCGGTGCCCGGCGTCGCAAGCGAGGCAAAACCAGAAATCAGAACTGGGGTTTGAGAGAATGGGAGGAAGTGTTTACTTTGAGCAGCCGCAATAGAAGAGGTGGAGGATGCTGCTGATTCTTCAAAACATCCGTGACGCAGCAGGGAAGGAGAGGAAGGGGCAGGGCGGTTGTCGAAAGATACACTTTGCGAGCGTACTCGCCAATGATTCTGTCGTTGCTGACTGCATGTGGCTTAGAAGCGTTTGTTTTGTCAATTTTAGCGTCGCCCGGCGTTGAGGGAGGGGGGAATAATGTCCTGAAGTAAGAAGCGCGGTAGCCCTCGCGAGAAAGCACCTTGAGACGTAGCGGCCATGTTTGTCCTGTTTACCTTTGAGTCCAGTCCTGACACATTCCGCATACTTGGCTCTAGTTATGATATCCCACGGTAGAGCATAGTCATTAAACCCAGCCCGCGCAAGTCAAGCATAGCCGCCTCGTGTCCGGAGCATGGGGCGTTTGTGCGGTGATATGTCTTGACTCTTGGGGTCTTGCCCAAATTTCCCACCCTTTCCACCCACTCCCTCCCTCTACTGCGGGCATCCCGCCTGACTTCTCGTTCGTCCAGCGATGGCAAAGAAGTCTGGATTGCGGATATGGCTGGGGTACGCTAAAGTTACTCTGTCGGAATCTGACATGTCGGATTTTTGTGTCGCCAGGCCATCAATCCCAATCCGCATGCTGTGTCACCAAGACGATTGCCGGTCAGGGTGTCACGACTACGACTCAGCAATGGGGGACGCTCCTTCTCCAACTGTTTGCCCCTCACTGCCCCTCGCTGCCCCTCCATTCAACACCCCGTAGGCTATTTTGAAGTCGGTGGTCTCAGACTTGGCCTGTCTAACCTTTTTCCAGACGGAAGAAAAGAGAATTGTATCCCTTTCTATCACGCTCGTTCATCTGACGGAAAATATTCCCAAGAGAATCACAGGCCGCCATCATGTCTGTCCGGGCCATCATTCCCATCGATACAAACTGGCAGTTCAAACAGGCCGACAGAGATGACAGTTCATATTTGCCAGTTTCTCAGTTTCCTACCCATATTCACCTAGATCTCCTGCACCACGAGATCATACCAGATCCGTACATGGGCCAGAACGAGAAGGCCGTTCAGTGGATCGGTGAGACCGTTTGGGTTTACAAGACCATTTTTCCCACGCCAGAGATCCAGAGCAATACGAGGGCTGTGCTAGCTTTCGATGGCCTAGACACGTTTGCGACAGTGGTTTTGAACCGACAGACCATCTTGGAGACAGACAACATGTTTGTTTCTGAAAGAGCGGAGGTCACTGCGTTACTGAACAAGAGCGGCGACAATGAGCTACTCATTACCTTTGATGCCGCCTATTTGAGAGGCTGGAAGGAAGTCGAAAAGCAACCAAATCACAAATGGGGTTGCTGGAATGGGGACAACTCCCGACTTGGTGTGCGGAAGTCGCAGTACCACTGGGTGAGTGGCCGAACAAGTTTTGTCGATGATGTCTGGCGAGCTGCTAATTCGTTGTGCTGAAGGGCTGGGATTGGGGTCCTACGCTGATGACATGTGGTCCCTGGAGACCAGTTAACTTGGAAGTGTACGAGTCAAGAGTGACTGATCTGTTCGTCGAGGTTGACGTAGAGGATTCACTTAGGGGTGCGAAAGTCGTTGCACATGCTGCAGTAGAAGGCAACGCGCCAAATTTGCGGTTCGATATTTCACTGCGCGACAAGAGCGTTTCTTCGGAGACTGTAAGCGTCAAGGATGGCGGGGCGTCGGCTACGTTCAAGGTACAGAATCCCGAGCTTTGGTACCCCATCCGGCACGGCAGGCAACCTCTGTACACAATCAAGGCCACCCTATTAGACAATGGAAGTGCAGAGATTGATGCTTCTGTCAAGAAGATTGGTCTCCGCAAAGTCGAGCTCATTCAACGGCCTCTGATCGATCAACCGGGGACTAGCTTCTTCTTCCAGGTCAACAACATCCCAATCTTCTGTGGAGGCAGCAACTGGATTCCTGCAGATAATTTCATTCCTCGCATATCCAAGGAGCGTTACTACGATTGGGTCAAGATGGTGGCCAACGGAAACCAATTCATGTTGCGTGTTTGGGGCGGAGGCATTTACGAGGAGCAGGTCCTGTATGACGCCTGCGACGAGCTTGGCATCTTGGTGTGGCAAGACTTCATGTTTGGCTGCGGAAACTATCCAGGCAACCCGAGCTTTCTGCAATCAGTTGAGCGTGAGGCTCGTGAAAACGTGAAGAGACTTCGCCACCATCCCTCCATCGTTATTTGGGCTGGCAATAATGAGGATTACGCCTTTGCTGAGAGTGAAAAATTGAATTATGATCCAAAAGACAGCGATCCTGACAATTGGCTCAAGACGAATTTCCCAGCTCGGTATATTTACGAAAAAGTCTTGTCAGACGTGTGCAAGGACTTGATCCCCGCAACTTACTACCACCCCGGCAGCCCATGGGGCGGCAAGAACTCGAACGATCCAACCGTTGGTGACATTCATCAATGGAACGTCTGGCACGGCTCGCAGGAAAAGTATCAAAATTTCGACAAGCTCGTTGGGCGATTCGTTTCGGAATTTGGCATGGAGGCGTTCCCGTCCATTAAAACCATCGAGGCATATTTGCCCAAAGGCAAGGATGATGCGGAAAAGTTCGCACAGTCATCCACAGTGGACCTTCACAATAAAGCTGCAGGCCATGAACGACGTTTGGCCCTTTACTTGGTAGAAAATATTCGCTACGCCCCAGATCCCCTGGAACACTATGTCTACTGCACACAGTTGATGCAGGCTGAGTGTATTGCGTCAGCATATCGCCTGTGGAAGCGAGAGTGGAGAGGCCCTGGCCGAGAGTACTGTGCTGGCGCACTCGTTTGGCAGATCAATGATTGTTGGCCTGTAACTTCGTGGGCCATCTGCGATTACTACTTGCGACCAAAACACGCTTACTTCACCGTCAAGAGGGAGATGGCGCCGATCTCGATTGGCATGGCTCGCCGTGAGCACACGCATGCCAAGGACAAGTACACTCGTGTTCATGTTGAGACTGAAGTCAAGATTGAGATTTGGGGATCCAACCTCGATCTGGAGGAATTAAACGTCGACTGTCTTGTCAAGGCGTGGGACGTAGAGACTGGCAAGGAAACTTACTCAGAAACCGTCTCTTCACAGCACCGACTTCCCGGCAACGCCTCCACGGAAATCATCTCGATGAACGTCCCTGTTGGCAAGAAGGGCACGGGAGAAGAGGGCCGCACCGTTGTCGCAGCATATCTGTTTCAGGATGGCAAGCAGATCGCCCGTTACGTGAACTGGCCCGAGCCTCTCAAGTACCTACACTTGCAGAAACCCAAGCAACTGAAGGTCGAACTGACTGCCGACAGCAAGTCTCTTCAGTTGAGCGCAGAGTGTCCAGTCAAAGGGCTTGCAGTGGATTGTGCCGATGACAATGTCAAGTTCGACGATAATCTCATTGACATTGTGCCTGGTGAGGTAGTCTCAATTGGCGTTCGAGGTGCGACGAAGGAGACAAAGTTGACGACGCGATATCTAAATATGCTGGACTAAATTGTACGTCAAGACGCGACGCGATCGCTGAGGCGTGTCAACATTTTGAATTGTGGTGCCAGCGCATGGCCAGCGCCAGGCCATGGCGTTGAACATTGAAAACTTCCAATGAATCAATACACATGTTCTCATGATGATGGCATAATTCAACTTGGGCACTCGAATTCTCCGCTAACGGAGAACTGGATGATAACCTGACGCAGGTCTCGACATTTTGGCAAGAGGACGTCGGACAGGTTGTGAAAGCCAAAGTAGACGACGAAGAAAGGTATCAGGCAGAGCTGCGGTCCCTCTTTGACAAGGATTAAAGGACTTGGTATGATGGGACTTGCAATTGACATCAACTTGAGATGGCTGACTAGAAAACTGTTGGAATCCCGCCGCAAGCGTTCAACCGCATGCAGGCATCTTGGACACTAGGACCCACCTGTCTAGTTACTTTTCCGGACCTTTAGTAGATGCATAGTATATTTTATATAGGTAAATTACATACCCTATAGTATAGGTACTTAGTTATTTAAACCGTAGTCCGCACCCTCTTATAGGGTTAGGTAACTTAATCTATGCCCTTATTTCTAACCCTAGCTACTTAGTCTAATATAGTAGTAATTACTTAGTGTTTATAATACTAAGACCCTTCTTTCTAATTAATACCTTTATTAAGTTAATTCTAATTAATTAATCATAAAATTTAGTAAATCCTAGTAAGAGAATAGGGTTTAATTATATATAATTATTAATATTATAATTAGGTAACCCCTAGTAGTAAGGAAGATTTACGTAGGTTAAAGTTTAATAAATTATAATAACATAGGATATTATTAAGATATCTAAGGAAACTAATAATATAAAGGGCTATAAGCTAGCTATTAAGCTATAGGAACCCTATTATTAGGACCTATGGTTTAAGATAATAAAGGTAAGAGTTATTAAAGATAGGATATAAATCTTTATTAATCCTAATTTAATAATAACACTTAATTACCTACCTAAGCTACTAATTTTAATAGGAAAGGGGACTCTAGTAGTAAGAAAAGTAGTAATTACTACTTTAATTACTTTACTAGATAATTAGACTAAAGGGCCTTAAACACGCTTAAGAATATTAATATTTAGAGTTATAAGTAATTAATAGTAGCCTTAAGGAAGCTCTCTAGTAAGCGTTACCTATATCTATAGCTTAGCTAAAGAGGGATACTTTAAATATCCTTAATAACTAGATAATACTAAAGATAGCGCTTAGTATATAGTTCTTAATAAATAATATTAAGTGTTTAATAGCTAGTATTAGAGTCTATTAAAGACTATAAAAGAATACTATAATTAGTTTATTATAACACTTAGAAATAAGTATAAGTAAATAATCCTATAGTATATCTTACTTTATAAGAAGCTTAAAGAGCTTATAAGGAATATAATACCCTTAAATAAAACTATTAGGTATTACGCTAAAGTTAATTTTAATAAGACTATTAAGTGAAATCTATTAAAGGTTAATATTAATAAGTGGCTTACTAATGCCTTAATTAGCTATAAGTAATGCTTCTAAGTAAATTACTTAATTACAAAAAGTAACTTACTAATTAAGATAATTAATAATACTATTAGTGCTTATTTCCCTTTAATTTTAGTGCAAATTAATTTACTAATCTTTACCGCTAAGATTAAGGGTAAAACCCTTAATTTTTACACTATAATCACAAGGATTAAGTATTTAATTAAAGCCTAAGGAAGGTCTTAAAGCAAAGCTAAAGAGTTATTTAGAATAGAGCTAACTCTTAATAGATAGACTAAAGAAGATCTTAAGAAGGGCAAAAAAGCTACTTTATATTTATTATAATAAGCATAAGTTTAAGAAGTTAAAGGACTCTTAGAAAACCTATTAAATACTTTGCTTACTAAAGAATTAGAATATTAAAGAAAATTAATTAAAAAAGGTAAAAGAAGTAATAAATTAATAACCTAATAATATTAAAAAGGCCTATAATATATAGCTTAAAGAATATAATGTAAAGGAAAGCAAGCTAGATAGAGATACTATATTTACTACTATAGAACTATCTTTAGAGGCTTTTTATACCTAAGGGTAATTATAAGTAATACTTAATAGCGGTACTTTAATACATATCTTTAATAATAAACGCTAGTTTATTAACCTAGATTATAGTAACTAACTAAGTATTTAAGCTAGGTATAGAGTTACTAAAGCTTATAGCGTTAGTATAGCCTAGATTAAATTAATAAATAGCTAGACCCTTATATTATTAAAGGCGTAGTATTAACTAACCTTCTTTATAAATCTTATATTACTTTAGCTACTTATAAAGAAAGGTATAAGGTAGGATAATCTTATAGGGATTATTATAGACCTAGTAAGAGGTAATTATAAGATCTTTTAGACTATAACTATTAGTATATAACTATATATTAAAGGGGATAGCCCTAATAAGGCTTTTATTATTAGAAGGGATTCTTATAACCTAAAACCCCTAATAGCTATAAAGGCAAACCTTTAGTATATAAGAATAATATATCTAGGTAAGGATATAATAAATTAAGTGCTTTAAAAGGTTAATATACTATTAAAAGAGCGTAGTAAGGGTAAATATAAGATTTGCTATATAGCTAAGGTATAGAGGCAGATATTATAAGTTCTATAGATAGATTTACTACCTTTAGGACCTCTTTAGGTTATAATATATAACCTCTTTGCTTAATTATAAGGCTATAATAAGGATTATTACATTACTCTCTTCACTTATAAAGTAATAGGTCTCTGCCATATCTTTATAATTCTATTAAAGACTAACATTACGGCTTATTTTAATTAATTAAAAGCGCGTTATATAAGGACCTTTAGAATTTATATTACGATTATAATTATAGATAAGGAGACTACCTTCTAGACTAGAAAGCAAGAGGCAGAGATTACTAATAAAGGTATTATTATCAGAAAGTCTAGTCTAGCTTATCTATATTAAAATAGACATGCTAAGCAGTCTAGGGGGGTAATAATAAGAGTTATAATAACTCTAATAACTTAAGTAAGCTTCCTAGAGAATCTTTAGCCTATAGCTACGGAAGCAGCTATTTATATCCTTAATTACACGCCTTAAAAGTCTCTAGATTAGCTTTCACTATATTAAGCCTTAAATAAATAGCTATAAGAAAACAAGCTTTAATAGAACTATTTACTAGAGAAGCTAGAAGCTTTATTATATTATCTTTAAGCTTTTAGTTACAAAGCTTTTATAATAACATATAATAGGCTTAGGAAGACAAGTCTAAAGCTATTACAAAGAGCTTATATTAGTTATCTAGCTAGTTATATCTCTTCCACCTAATATCTAATTTAGGTACTAACGATACAAAGGAATTACTAGTTCTTATTAAGCCACGTTACCTTTAATAAATCAATCTTCTATACTTAAGAAAAGGACCTTTTAATTAAGGAAAAAGAGCCTAAAAAACGCCTCCTTTAAGAGCTTATAAAAGACTTTAAGGTTAATAATATAAATATAAGACTTCCTTAGGCACTAGACTCCCTTTCTCTAATTTAATAACAAGAAAATTAACACGATTATGATTAACTAAATAACAAGGAAAAGGAAAAAGAATTATAGGAATTAATTCTCCTAACTCCTCTAACTTCACCTAGCTAATAACTGGATTTTTTAGATTACACACTACTAAATATTAATAATCTACTAAATCCACCTAAAATAGATTATAAAGATAAAGATCTAGATATTACTAATATTAACAAAGATAACCTCCTTAAAGCCTTTACTACTACCTTTACCCTAGAAGCTAAGAGCAAGAAAAAGCCTTATATATTAAGACTTCCTTTACCTCCTACTTATTATAATTATTTAGCTAGGTACCCTAAAGAAAAGGCATTTATAAAAGTAAGAGACAAAGAGTATAATAAAGTTATTAATAATAAGGTTACTATTAAAGTTAGTAAATTAGAAGTCCCTTTATATATTAAGGTCTTAGGGCTTACTTAGGTATTTGCCTATAAGCTAGATTAATTAGGCTACCTTATAAGATATAAAGCTTAATTATATATACTTAGGAATTAATAAGTAAAAGGGAACCTCTCTATAAGAGCTACTATATTAGTAAGTATTATGTTTAGGCTTCTTATAGTGATTCTATATTACTTTAACCTTAAAGCTTATTAATATAACTTTATTATAGCTTTCCTAAACTTAATGCTAGATAAGGAGGTATATTATAAGATACTACTAGGTTATAAGGATAAATAAGCTTACTTAAAGCTCTTACGCGCTATCTATAGGTTATATAGAGCTTCTTTTCTTTAGATAAAGGAATTAATTAAATAGTTAGTAAGTGAAGGATTTATATAAATCTTTAAAGATATTTATGTGTTTATTAAGGATAGATTAATTATCTTTTTCTATATTAATAACCTTATAGCCTTATTTGCAAAAGGAAAGTTAGTACTTTATAATAAATTTAAAGAGAGACTCTTTAAGAGATATAACGTTAAGGACCTTAGTAAATTATAATAGTTCTTAGGAGTTAAAATCATTAGAGATTATAAAAACTAATAATTATAGCTTAATTAGAAGTCCTATTAGAATAAAGCTATAATTAAATTTAATATAAAAGTCCTAAATTAGAAGCTAATAGCACTAATAACTAGTGTTTTACTTAATCTCTATAAAGGTAAAGTTAATCTAAAGGATTTAAAGAGATACTAATCTTTAGTTAGCACTTTACTATATCCTATGATTATTATATAGCTAGATATCTCCTTTATAGCGTTATAACTATTATAATACCTATAGCATTTAGGGCTATAGCACATTAAAGCTACGGAAAGGGCTCTAGAGTATAGTTATGTATAGGCAAACCTCTTAATTAAATTTAATAGTAATAACCCTAAACTTAAAGCTTATAGTAATGCTTTATTTGCTAATAATCTAGTTACTAGAAGAAGCTTATAGGGCTATGTTATAAAGCTCTTTAGAGGTCCTATACTTTTTAAGGTAAGAAGACAAGAGACTATAATAACCTCTTTTATAGAAGCAAAGCTCCTAGCGCTATTATATTATAGCAAAGAGCTAATTGCCTTTAAATAATTGTATTAGGAAGTTAGATTATATCTTAGAGATAATACCCTTAAGATTAAATATAATAATATATAGATAATTTGTCTCCTTAAGGAAGAATTTATTAAACTTATAACCTAATTACACTATGTTAACATTTATTACCACTAGCTTTATTAAGAGGTTATAAAAGGAACTTTTAATATAACTTAGAAAGCCACTAAAGAAATAATTATAAATAGCCTTATAAAGCCACTAACTAGAAAAGCATTTACGGACTTTAGATAGGTATTAGGGCTTATATAGTTACTAGATCAAATGCTTAGTACTAGCCTAAAAGAGTAGCAATTACCTAAAGACCCTACCGTAATTAATAATAATTAAATTATTACAAAGATTAATATAATTGAATTATTATAAGATGCCTTAATTACAGGCCTCCTAGGGGGATGTATTAGAATCCTACTACAAGCGTTTAACTATATGCAGGCATCTTAGACACTAGGACCCACCTATCTAGTTACTTTTCCAGACCTTTAGTAGATGCATAGTATATTTTGTATGGGTAGATTTAGATATTATTAGTAAGCAAGGCAAAGGCAAGAGGGTAAAGCAAAGCTTCCTGCTCTCTTTATTAAAATAAGGTTATCTTATAGAGATATCTCTTCTAATTAGTTAGATATAAAATACTCTTTAGTAACTAGTTAAGATTTTTTTTTACCTCTCCTAACTACCTAATAGCTTTTAGGGGGGGGGGTATAGAGAAGGAGGCTTACTATAGGTAATAGCTTACTATAGGTAGCCCCTAGTAGGGCCCCTAGAGGGCCCCTAGAGGGAATATAAAATATTATACCTTTAAAGATAAATAAATTTAATAATACAAAGTATTAGCAATTAATTCAAGATCGCAAATACACGCTAGTAGTAGTGGTGTTATAATTAAATTATAGTTACAAAAGACTTAAACTTATAATATTATAATATCTTACAAAGACTTGCAGCATATTACTTACTTTATAATTATAAAAAAAAACATATAGACATAATTTAAACACATAACCTTTTAATTTAAACGTTTTTTACTATTATAATATTATAAAGTAAAGGGTTACTACATTACGTAAATATAATTCACGGCATACCTTTATACTTAATTTTAACACTAAAATTAACACTAAAAAAGTATTACCCTCACTAGGCAACTCTATATAGTAATAAGTTAGGACTAAACGCTTCTTAAAAGAAATTACCTTAGGCACCTATCTAATAACCTAGAGTTAGCGCCTATAGTAAATCATTAGGAGTTAAAGTATTACATTACCCTAGGTCCCTAAGTATTTATAGTTATATATTAGTAAGGTTAGAAGGAGAATAGCAAGTTACTTATAATTTAGTATAGTATAATTAAGCTACTATCTACTACACTTTACTACTCTTACCTTATTCGCTTGCTTTATATTATATTATATTATATTAGGTTTAGCATTAGGTTTAGATATTTATTACTATATTCTATGGTTATCTATGGTTATTTTATAGTATCTATAGTATTTAGTTTTATAGTAGTAAGTATAATGCTATAAAGGTAGTTCTTTTTTCTTTTAAATTAGGTAAGGAAGCAGCCTATAATAACTATTAATCTGCAAGGGTAGTTTACTATATAGGGCTAGTTTATATAGTGTTTAATATAATTAATAGTGCTAGCCTTATTACTAACTATACTAAACATAATATTCTAAGTAGATATTAGGTTATAAGGAGTATTATAATCACAGACTATATACCTACCTTTAGGTCTATATACTAAGATAGGAGTAAGGCATAAGAATACCACGCAAATCCACCTACTATTTAATATTATAAAGTTAATATAACTACGCACGCAAACACATAAGCATATATACATATAACATAATTCTATTAATTTACAAAGTAAGGCAATAAGCGTAGGATTTGCTAATATAATAATTTATTTACGCGTTTTTCTAGCAGGTTTATAATATAATTTATAGCCTTACGTGTAATAATCTTACCTTCCCCTATTTAAGGGCTCCTTTCTTACTATTATCTCTTACCTCTTACTTTTTTCTCTTATACTAACCTAAATTTCCTTCTTAACTCCTTTATTACTTTTCCTTTTCTAACTACATCCCTATCTATTATAATAAAGCTATACCTATTATTATCTAACCTAATTATTATCTTACTTTCTCTAAGCTATATATAACATAGTAAATTATCCTAATAAGATAGCTTCTCTTGCTTCTCTTATACTACTACCTAATTCTCCTTATAATCTAGGCTATAAGAATCTAGCTAATATTATAGATATCCCTAATAATACCTCTAAAACACGTATATATTAGCGTTATAAATAGGATAAACCTATTAATAAATTTATTAGCTTAAAGAATAAGGATAAGTTAATATAAAAATACCTAGCGTGCTATAACTAATAAAACACACTAGTATATACTACTACTTAGCACCCTAATATTAACCTAATACTAATATTATATTACTATAGTCTTAAGCTTTTATATAATTCTTATATTCTATAATAGCTATTATATATAGTAGTAGTAAGTGCCTAATTACTAGAGTATAATCCCTAAGTAGTAACTAACTTAGTAACTTCCTATACTTTTACCCTAATAGTAATAAGCTATAGGCTTATAAGAGATTATAGCTAATTTCTTAAGATAAATAATATATAGATTAATAAGGTTTCTTTGCTATAAATAGGCTTCTTAAGATATACTAGATAAAGCTAAGGTATATTCTCTATAAGTATAGTAACTTACTCTTAATACTATATATTTATACTAAACTATAGTAAGCTATAATCTAATAAGAGCATTAAGTTATATAATAAGCTAGGGAAGAACCTAACCCTACCCCTTTATTAGCTACTATTTTACACTAGGTAGCCTCTTCGCATTAGCTAGGAGTTTAAAAACTCTTTAGTAGCTAAATTAATATAGTAAGCAACCTAGATAATAATAATAATCCTATCCTAGGTATAGAATAGAAATAATATTTATTATATTATTATATATTTGCCTGCTAGAGCTTTATTACTCCTAATAAAGTAAAATATAGATATTATAAATAGTATAATTATAATATAATAGATAATTTTATACCTTCTTAGTCCTTAGTAAGGGATTCTAATCTAAATATATTACTTTCTTAGTATTTATTAGTGTAACTATATTTGCCTTTAAACCTTAGTAAGTTTACTTCTTAGGATTTACCTATCTTACCTAATCTAGTCTTTTAGGGAGATCTAGACTAGTTATGCCTAACTAAGCATAATTATAGCTTAATTAGCCACTAGGTAGTAAGCCTAGTATTAAATACTATAGAGTATTATACTTATTATAAGGTAAGATAGTTTAGTCTTAAGGTTAGGAATAAAATCTGCCACTCTTATAACTATTATAACGTAGTCCCCTAGGGCCACGTATCTCGTAATTAACGCCGCGCTAGTTAGCCCTTTTTTTAGTCTAAAGAAAATAAGCTTAATCCTAGGTTAGTTCTAGGCTATTTACCTAAGCTTACGTAAACTAAAGAGATGCTTATTGCTAAGGTTAACGTTTACATTATAGTTATAACCTATTATAGTTAGTAATATAAATATAAGGGCTATATAGTTAACTTTATAAAGAATATTAGTTAAGTCTATAACTAGCTACTACTTTTACCTAGGGATCTTAATATTATTATCCTTTAACTTATAAATTAGACAAATTAGCTATATATAATACATTAGTTCTATAACTAATTTAGAGTGTAGTAGCCTATTATCTAGGCCTAGCTTATATATCTCTGTTTAAATTATCCTAGGTATTACTATATTAACATAAATAAGAATAATCTACTCTAGCTACCTAGTAATAAAGATATTATAGACTAGCTTATAGTAAAGGTAACTAACACTATTAATATTAAAGAGACTTACCTTAATAAAGATAATAACTAGATTAATATACACTTTAATAAAGCTATAGTTCCTAATTTTATTACTTAGTAATAGGAGCTTATATAACTTTATTATTAGCTTTAAGGTTCTAATAGGCCTTAGGTATTACTAAAGTAAATTCCCCTCTAGTAAGTTAAACCTTAGATATACCTTAATATACCTAATATTTATAGCATACCTTTAAATAAGTTTAATTAGTCTTAGCTATTACTTTTAGAAGTATTTCTAGGTCTCTTTCTAAACAGAGAAGCTAAGTTTATTAAGCCTTATAAACACACTATAAGCTACTTTAACTATATTAATTACCTAATAAAGTATAATAATAGCTGCTTTACTTAGCATCCTTAATTTTACTATATTATATTTAATATGCTTATATATTAGTAAGTAAATAAATAAAGCGCTTACTTTATTAAGAGAGGATATTACTATTAGGCTATTAATATTAACTAGCTTTAACTAGCTTTTAACTTAGATACTACTAAAGCTAAGGCACTACTTAGCTCTATAGTAAGATTCTTAGGGAGCTTATAAGGCATATAAGTATACTAGGGAGGCTATAAGAACTAGCTTAAGGCATATATTTATACTCTTAGCTACCTAGGTATATTTATTACCCTTTTAGCTACTAATTTATATTAGTAAGACCTTTAGAGATTTATACTAAATTATAATAAATAGTAGTTAGGGAATAACTAAGTTAAGGCTAGGATTATAGGTAAGAACCTTTATAAGAACTTATATATTTTAGTATAGTACTTTAAGATACACTTCTAGCTATTCTTTAAGTAAGTTCTTTAGCCTAAATTTAGTATTAAGGAATATTAGTACTAATATAAGTAGTAGTTCTAAGGTAGCCCTCACGCTTATTACCTCTTTTAGATTAAAGATACCCTAGATACTAGCCTTATAACTATAAAACTATAGAAGGTCTTTGCTAAGTACTAGGGGTAGTATATTACTACCTATAATACTTACCCTAAGTTAGTAAATTAGTAGTATTAGGGTAATAACCTATTAATCTTACTTATTATAAATCCTAAGTTTAGTGATTTAGTTAATATAATTAATTATATTTAATACTATAAGTGCACGGAAGTATACTATTAGTATTATAAGTAACTACCTAATAGGAGATTAATAAAGAAAACACACTACTAATTTTACTTTTTATAAGTATATTATAAAAAGCTAATTATTATAAGGAACTTTAACCTATAGTATCTTATATTTAATAAGGCTTAGAATAATACCTTTCTAAATAACTTTAGCCCTATAGTTATAGCCTTATAGCTTACTAATATTAACTTTACGCCTTATATAGGTATATATACTATTATCTCCTATATATTAAAGTATTATAGTAAGGCTAAATAGTAGTTAAAGACCTTCTAGGATATAGCTAAGGAGATTTTGCCTAGGGTTAACATAAGTTATAAGCTTATTAGATTTATTACTAAGTTTATAAATAAACTTATTACTAAAAAGACTAGTTTATATAAGAGGTTCTCTATCTATTACTTAACCTTAACCTTTAAGAAAAATTATATATTATTTATAATATTAATTACTACTTACTTAATAAGTATTAGCAAGTAAATTATTTACTTACTAAGGGTAAAGATTAGGTTTAATAGACTTTAAATTCTTACTAGAAGTATTTAAATTATCCTATAAGCCTATAGGATCTTTATTATTTTTAGTTTCTAACCTATATTAACTTCTCTAAGAAGCCTAAGTATTAGTAAGAGTTTCTTAACATACCTAACTAGGTCCTTAATTACTTTCTATAGTATAAGATAAATCCTAATAATAAAAGCTTTAAGGACTTTTATAAAGTAAAGCTTATACTAAGCTATTCCTTATACTAACTATAACTAGCTAAAGATAGTAAAGGAGAAGAGTTTTACTATATTTTATAAGGTATTTATATATTATTAGAGAGTTTACACTAGCGCTTACTATTATAATTACTATAGGGAGCTACCTTCTATAGTAAAAGATAAGTTTAAGAAGGACCCTTACTAGAAAAATAAGGTCTAGCTAGAGGCTTAGTAAGAAATAGCTTACTAGATTTTACATATTAAACTTAATACTAATAAGGTTAAATTGCTTAGGAACTATAATTATAATTTAGCCTATAATTAGCAAAACTATATTAAAACCTATCCTAATCTTCTTATATAAAAGAGAGAGTATTAGAATAACCTTAAGAAGTTTTTTACTACTACTATTACTCCTTAGGATCCCCTAAGTAACTAGAATATTATAAGTCTTAATCTAAAGTAATACCTTATCTTTAATATATATATTTACTACCTTAAGGATACTCTTAATTTAAATAAGTAAATACTTAAATTACTTTTTCTCTAGGTTAATAACTAGGGAGGTATAAGGAAATCATTTATTATTTACGCTATTTCTATAGCACTAGAACACTATACCCTAGGATATATTATATAGGCTACCCTTACTAGAATTACTACTAATAGTATTAATAAAATAATATTATATTTACTACTATATTTTCTAGTCTTAAGGTAAATTATAAGCTTACCTAAGCTTTTAACTAATAAGCTTTCTAATTTATAAGGTACCTTATAAAGGGTTAAATATATTATTATTAATAAGAAGTCTATAATTAGGCTAAAGACACTTTACTTTATTAACTAATAACTTTATTAAATCTTTTCTAATTTAAAGGACTACTTTAGTAGCTATAGTGTAATTCTCTTTAGTAACTTCTACTAGCTTTTACTAGTCTTTAAGAAGCCTCTTTATAGTAATAAGAGACTTATAAATAATATAGATTTAGCTAGGCATAATACCTATTAGGCCTTTAACAAGACTATTATACTTTAGTAAGTTATTTACTAATAAGGTAATATATAAGCACTATTCTATAAAGCTCTCTAAGGCCTTTGCTTAGCTTAGCTATTTATTAACTATTAGAAGCTTCTTTATTTATAAATTTAATTATAGCTCTTACCTCTAGAGGTTAATTCCTTTATAAATACAGTCTATATCTACTACATAAGATAGTAAGTCTAAGAATATAACTATAACTATATAGAAAGGCTTATATTACTAATTATTTAGGTTTATATAATATATATTAGCAAATTTAGGTATAATACTAATTCTTAAATAGTAGGAAATCTTTACTATACTTTACTAGTTTATATTAAAGTAAGGGTTATACTAATAAAGAATATCTAAATACTTATAGGCCTTATTAATAACACTATAGAGATTATAGAAGATATTTACTAGGATTAAGATATTACTAATCCTTACTAATAAGCTCCTAATATTATATTTATATAAATAAATAAGTATATAGGACTACCTTACTTTATAAAGCCTAATAAGGCTACTATTATTCCTATTTTCTAAGCATACTATAAGTTTATTAGGGGTAGTAACTTATATAGCTAGTATTAATTCCTATTTATAATTACATATAGTATTACTATATATAAGTTATAGGGTATTACTCTTAATAAGGTAATAGCTAATATCTTTATAAAGGAGTTTATAATAAGCCTTATAGACATTACTATCTTAAGAGTAAAGACGCTTAAGGGCATTATATTTAATACTCCTTTTAATCTTAGTACTCTTACTTCCTAGACTGACCTAGATACTAGCCTAAGGGCTCTTAATATATAGTAATAAGAGGTAAAAATAATTTATATTATATAATAGCTAGATAAAGCTAATATATCTTATTAGATATAGAAATTTTAATAAGTTTAGATAATAAAAGCTTTATTAGCTTTATTAGCTTTATTATTAATAATAATATTATTAATAATAATAAGGTAGTTAAGCTACCTCTATATATTAACCTAGCTTAGACCCCTTTTACTCCTTAAATAAAAGAATCTTATAGCCTAGTCCTAGTTATTAAATCTCCTATTTATATTAATTTAATATAATTTATTTAAGAGAGAAAGGTATTATTATTTACTAAGATATTACTTTTCCTTAGATATTTACTAAGTAATATCTTAGTAGAGGGAAAAGTATATACCCCTAGAGAGAGATAGTTATATATAAATTTATATTATAGTAAATTAACTAAAAAGCCCTTTTATATACTTAATATACTTAGTATTAATATTATTAGTAAAAAACAGAAGCGGATAATAATTAGCCTAGGCGAATACTAACGCTTTCCCTGCGCCTATAATGCCAATAAATTCGGGCAGCCATAAGGATCTTGTACAGGTACTTAGTTATTTAAACCGTAGTCCGCACCCTCTTACAGGGTCGGGCAACTCAATCCATGCCCTCATTTCTGACCCTAGCTGCTCGGTCCAACAAAAACCAGTCAGAAGACATGGAGAGAGGAGAAGCGAAATCTACTAGCCTCGAGCATATGCAAAGGAGTCAGCTCCTTGGGCCCCCCTTGGGCTCCCACCCGTGCCTGTAGTCTCCACTTTTCTGGGTCGACTTCCCTGCTGGGTCGACTTCTCGTTTCGACTTTTTCCCTCCTTCCCACCTTTCCAGTCAGCCAACCGCGACATCACGAACACCACTGCTAGTCGTGCACGCCACATCACGATGGAATCGCAGTGGCTCGGACAACAAAGGTAGGTCCTCGTAGGCTCTTCTTATTTCCTTGTATCTTTCTTTGCCTCACCCGCAGCACTCCATGGCCAGCCACTCCTGTTTCCGCAAACGAGTCTTCCCCGGAAGTCTTCCTCGACTGGCACGTTTTGTGCTGCTTGAACGAAGTGGGCTGGTCCGCTGGGCAAGATGCTCGTTTTCTAACGAGAGTCTTCGTTTCTCGTGCTGCCAGATAGACTGGACCATCATAGTCCACGCCCGTCGGCCTGTCATTGTCTCTCAATGGATGGTGATTTCTGGCCCTACACGGGCGTGGCTCCTAGAGCGCCGACATTTCTGGACCTTGTCTTATTAGTCTCGTCCCATCTCGTAGAGCTTGTTCGTGTTGCCATGGGAATCCACCATGGTTCATCTTTGTCATCTTTGTCATCTTTTCCCCAGGGCCGCCGCTAGCTGGGTGAAACTTGGTCGGCGAATACGTCATCCCCAGTCAGTCGCAGCCACCTCTCCTCTCGCACTGATTGAGAATGAAAACAAAGAATAAAAACCTGTCCATCAGATCAACAAGTCTCGTCTTTGCCCTCGCGAGCAATTCACATGTCCATCGTGCCAACCCGACATGGCTTCCCACAACAAACCCTCCAAGTTCGCCCATCTACCCCTCAGCACCGAAGGTCCCGTAGAATGCGCCTTGTCTGGCGCTGCGCTCCTAAACACACCGTATCTGAACAAGGGATCTGCATTTCCGGCCCAGGAACGTCGCCAATTCAACCTGACGGGCCTGCTGCCCCAGAATGTACAGACGCTCGAGGAGCAGGTCAAGCGGGCGCATCAGCAATACTTGAACCAGACGGATGACTTGGCCAAGAACACGTTCCTTGCTTCGCTCAAGGAGCAAAACGAAGTTCTATACTACAAAGTATGTGCATAATGCCACCCTTCTCTTCAACCCTCGTTTGTGTTCTTGGGGGGGGGGGGAAATCGGGGTCTCGGTTAACAAATGTATACGTAGCTCCTGCACGAGCATCTCAAGGACATGTTCAGCGTAGTTTATACCCCAACCGAGGGCGATGCCATCCAGCACTTCTCAGGACTCTTTCGGCGCCCAGAAGGCTGCTTCTTGAATATCCAGGATCAAGAGCGCGTGGATCACGACGTTGCTGCTTGGGGCCATGCAGATGATGTTGATTATATCGTGGTAACAGGTTCGCTTTGCACTCTCTGTCTGGACTCTGCTTTGTCCTCGTTCGTTTGCGACTCCGTCTGCGTTTCGTCGTGTCCTGCCGACGGAATACTAATTCTTCGACAGACGGCGAGGAAATCCTAGGCATCGGCGACCAGGGCGTCGGCGGGATCCTCATATCCGTGGCCAAACTTGTCCTGGCGACCCTTTGCGCGGGCGTCCATCCTAACCGATGCCTGCCTGTCGTGTTGGATTGCGGGACGGACAACGAGGAACTCCTGCGCGATGATCTATATCTCGGTTTGAGGCACAAGCGTATTCGTGGGAAGCAATACGATGAATTCGTCGACAAATTCGTACGAGCGGCGCGGAATTTCTATCCCAAGGCTTACATACACTTTGAGGACTTTGGTCTCCCCAACGGTAACAATTTTCTCCATTTCCCCTTTTATATATATATATAAAACACAATTGTTGTGGTCCTTTCGCCAACATGTCGTTCCGTCACAACAGCAAGGCGACTTCTAGACACGTACCGTCCCAAGATGGCGTGCTTCAACGACGACGTCCAAGGCACAGGGTGCGTCGCCCTAGCGGCCATAATGGCAGGTCTCCACGTATCTGGTCAGAAGCTCTCCGACGTACGCCTGGTGATATTCGGTGCAGGCAGCGCGGGCGTCGGCATCGCAGACCAGGTCAGAAACGCCATTGCCACAGAGGGAAACATCTCTCACAAAGAGGCTTCCAAGCAAATATGGTATGGTCACTCACATTTTACCTGCAACCCCCCTTCCCGGGGGGCTTCTTCCAAAAGCTAAATGAAGTCAAGGCTCATCGACCGATACGGCCTACTCACCACCACCACCACCGATGTCTCCGACGCCCAGGAACCGTTCATCAAGGACGCATCCAACTGGTTCGACAAGGGAACAGACCTCCTTGCCGTCATCCAACGAGTCAAGCCCAACGTTCTCATCGGAACGTCCACGGTTCCAGGCGCATTCACGCACGAGATTGTCACGGCCATGGCAAAAGGCACTCCCCGACCCATCATAATGCCGCTTTCCAATCCCACCAGACTACATGAGGCCAAGCCGCACGACATCCTGCATTGGACCGACGGAAAGGCTCTCTGCGCCACGGGCTCGCCCTCGGACCCCGTCACCGGCCCATGGGGGAGCAGCGGCCAAGACATGACCGTCGAGGTAGCAGAGTGCAACAACTCGGTGGTGTTCCCGGGGATCGGCCTGGGATGCATCCTCTCACGGGCCAGCCTTCTCACGGATGGGATGCTGGTCGCGGCAGTCCGGGCCGTCGCTTCCATGAGCCCGGCGCTTCGAGACCCCACGGCTCCGCTGCTGCCAGGCGTGGACCAGGTGAGGGCCGTCAGTCTCCAGGTAGCAAGGCAGGTCATCAGGGCAGCTGTAGAGGAGGGTGTTGCCACGCAGCCTGACATTCCTTCGGATCATGGACACCTCGAGGAATGGATCAGCGTGCAGATGTGGCATGCAGAGTACCGGCCTTTGAAAAGGGTCAGTTTGGAGGCGTCGTCCAGAGCGGCAAGGGGGGAGTTGAGGAAAGCTGGGACCGTCGACAGGGCTCCGTGAGCCAACCCGACACCGCTCTGGCATTTGCTTGATACTAGTTTTTCTCTTTCGAGACTCTCTTTGAATAGAACATGAAAGGATCCCAAGTAAGAGAACAGACCATTTTGTGGTTGAGAAATTACGCGCCGAGGTATCAAGAGGAAGAAAATTACATCATACATCGTCGAGCAACCCTTGGTCCTACAGACCCTATTCTTCCAGTTTGGTGGCATAATCAGCTACAAGTCTGTGCTGTGCTGTGCTGTGCTGCGCTTTCAAATGTTCCCAACCCCTTCATCAGTCCTTGGGCCGGGAAGGACACCCACGAGAGAATCGACGCCAAGTTTCATCCTGCTTTAGATAATTCCGGCTCGGGCAACCTCGCCTGCGTTGGCCGCAACGAGCTCCTCGACCGGCTTCTTACCTCTGCCGAGGCCAGCCTCACCGACACCCATTCGCCGAGCGACGTAGCGCTGTGCTACCACGCCGACGGACAAGTTCAGCGTGTCCTCCAGCCACTCGGCAACCCACTCGCGGGGGTCTACGCCGCCGCTGCCGATAATCTCTCTGACATCATCGGGGATCCCGGCGTCCATGGACGCCGTGTCTTGGCTTTCGTCCATGGAGCGAGGAGTCAGAGGGGTGGCGGCGTCGAGCCAGCGAACCCATGTCAGAGGCACGCTCTGGCTGATTGTGGAAAAATGGATTTCGTGGATGGGGTCTAGTACGTAGATGGCAAAGCAAATAAGTTCGTCTGATTCATCCTGTTCCTTTACGGCCGAGGACTCCTTTTCTTTCTCTGAAGAGGTAGAGCCGGCAAACAGCGTCTCATCGGCGTCCACCAAAATGGCTTGCACGGACAGGAAGATGTCAGATGTGCGCACCGGGTTGTTCTCGCTCAAATCTTCGGTTGCTCGGATCTTGGCCTGCTCAAAGCCTCCATTGGCTGTGAAGTATTCGTTCGCGTAGGATTCGGCTCCGGCACGGCACAGCTTAGTTCCCTCGATCATGCCCTTGACGAGTCCGAGCTCTCGAGGGCTATCTGTCTGTCGCCACCAAGGTCCATCGCGCCAACCGGCGTTTCCATCAACGTGGTGCCGAGAGCCGCTCTCATGACCGCGCTGAACGACTAGCAGGTCGCCGCCTTCGACTTGGGACATGACACGGGCGAAGACGCCGTGGATGAGGGGGTCCATGGAAGGATATCCGACAAGATCGTGAGTGATGTGAATCATCAGTCTCTCATGCGAGCTGATTGGTGGCGCAATAGTATGGAGGATGTTAGTAAAGGTAGGTAGAGCTCGGCTTCTGAGCTCGTCTCCTGGATTGTTTCATTAGCATTGCGCCTCAATCGCAAGGCTGCTGGTTCGCATTGCAAGTTCAGCTTCATACTAACCGTAACTGCGAAGAGCGCCGACATCAATGCCTCCGGAAAGCCCACGGACCTGTTCAGCCCATTTCTTGGCCTCCTCGTTGTGTTGGATTTCTTTGTAAGCCGCCTCGGCCTGCTTCATGACACCGGTAGCTGTAGATAAGATGCCACCCCACCAACCCCCGCCCGCTTGCTGCTGTTGCTGTTGCTGTTGCTGTTGCTGTTGCTGTTGCTGTTGCTGTTGTTGTTGTTGAACCTGCTCGACGGTGCCCTTCTTTTCGGCCTCGTGCAGCTCAGAGCTGGTGGCACTCGGGGTGAAGCTGGCCCTCAAGCTTCTGGCACTGTCGGTCGACTTGCGGGCGGTAGCTGCAGTCGTCCTGTCTTCGCCGACCGGAGGCGTACCTGGGGGCCTTCTAGGGCCGCCTTCCTTGAGTCGAGGAGTGTGTGGTCGGGATGAGGCCTTTTCTGAAGCAAGCTGGGACTCTAAATCGGCGAGTATATCATTTTCACCCATGGATTTCGATGATGCGTTGCCAGGCTTGGACGCCTTTGTGTTGGCTGACTTCTTTGGCTTGGCGTCAATACCCTGGAAGAGTTCATCGAGGTTGTCGTCGGCAGCAGCCGGCTGGGTTTTCCTGGAAGCCATGATGCGTTGGGCTAAGATGAAATCGGGAATGCGGAAGGAGGAGCTTGCTCGTGGATGCAGCTTGGAAGTTGGCTTTGTTGGCTTTACATGTGAGTTATTAGCCAGGAGAAGCAGAAACGGTTGGTTGCAACTTGCCAGTGGGGTTACAAGCTGGAGTACGTCCGTACATGCCATGGGGTGAATAACAACACGGGACTGGGGCTGTGGCTGGGGCTGGGGCTGGGGCTGGGGCTGGGGCTGGGGCTGGGGCTGACCACCGACCGGGCACGGCAACATGACACGTGCAGGTCCAGCATGCGGCGCAGCATGTTTCCCCCAGCTGGCTGGCCCCTGGATAGGGCATTGGGTAGGGCATTGGATAGGGCATCGGATAGGGCATACAGATCCAGTATGCGGAGTAGTGGACAGATGATTCAAATAGCGGATGGTATTCTGAAGTCATTTTGAATCACTGCCGTCTACATATGTAAGTCGCTGCCGTGGCTATCAAGGACGGACCCATCCATCGTCGCCCAGCTCGGAAGGGACTAGCATGTGACCCCATCCCTCCCGCTCCCAGCCATGGTGATTGGCTGAGCAAGATGCCCACGGAGGAACCCCGGAAAACTGTCACTCTGGAAGCTCGCTGCAGACGCCCCCAAAATCACCAGCCTTAATACCACCACTAGACTGCAAATACAGCAGGTATCGGCCACTGGGGCGACCCCTGACAGGCTCCGACAGGCCCCGACAGGCCCCGACAGGATGCTACATGCGGCACCTACATAGATTGGTGCTACACAGAGACGAGCGAGTACGGTCCCACATTTGGCCTTGTCAGGAAACTGGGTGGGTCCTGGCTTATTCGGACCACAACACCTGGAGAAAAACGATGGCCAGCAAGTCCGGCTCGTTGAACAACGAAGGCGGGCGAAATGCATCGGAAAAGTCTCTGATGCTGCAAAGGTCCATCATCGCCGTGGCCGTCGCAGCGCTTGTTCACAATTTGCCCTTTGTCACAACCAATTCTTTTTGTTGCCATTTCGCCGTGTTTCTCTTTCAAAATATCCCCCCTCGCCTTGTCCTGTCCTGTCCCGTCCTGTCCTGGCTCAACTCATCCGTCCACTCTGGCTGGCTCATACCAAAGGTTCTCGCTTCCTCGCTTCCTCGCCTCCTCGCCTCCTCGCTTCCTCTTCCACCCATCACGAAGCCTGGCGACTTCTGGGAACCTCGCACGCATCATCCAGACGCTCCTCGCGGTCGGGGCATCTGTTCATTGCGTGATTTCCCAGCCCATTAGCACTTCTTTTCGAATGGTCTGCGGGTCTGCCTCTTACACCTCGCCCCCTTCTTCTTACACGCTCGCTCTCCGCAACACGCTGGCTGCTCCGGCTCGAGATGGACCGCGCTCGACGGACTGCAGCCACCGCACGTCGCAAAACTCTGGGCGATTCGGCATCTCCTCGCTCTACTCCCCTTGGCAGTCCGGTCATGGCGCCTGCGTCTGCGTCTGCGTCTGCGTCTGCTGCGAATAGCCCACAAGCCGGGACCCGGAGCAGGCGTGGGAGCAAAAGTCTTCAGCAAGCCTGCGCCTTCCCAGCACCAGCATCAGCCCCTGGCACACGTGGCCAGGTCATCAAGAGGCGATCCAGGACAATGGACAGCTACGGCACTCCCGATGACGTTTTTGACCAAGACAGCCCCAGGAAAGGCGGTCACACTCTTCGCAAAAGAGCTCGCGTGGATTACACATTTGAGCATGTCGATGACGAAGTTGTGGTTCCCAACTCGACCTCGTCTCGCGCAAAGAAACGCAGACCTGACCATGGCTATGATACCGAAGATATCCATGGCTCTGGTGCCAAGAGACGGGGGGCTTCACTCGGCGCAGACACCGCCGCTGGCACGTACAAAGATGTAGCCCACAAGTCAATAGCCGGGGGCGCCGACCCTGGCGACGATGAGGATGTCAAGGATACCATCGAGGTTGGTGTATCATATTCCGATATGGGAGACTCCGAAATCCGCCGAGGAAGCCACTCAAGCGCTTCGTCTGTGGATCACTTTTTCAATGGCTCATGGAAATCGGCGCCGGCAGCTTCACATCTTGGCACTCTCTACCCCAATGAGAAACACTTGGCCGACAGCGAAGGCGCAGTCGACGATGATGAGGAAGAAAACATTGATCCCCAACTCCGTGCAAGCCCCCCCGCCTCACCTAAACGACCAGCTGTCGCTTTTGGGCCAGGGAAAGCACTGCCAGGCGACGCCGAGACTCAAATCGCCCAAGACAACCGCCAAGGGAGGCCCTCTGCTGGGCAAGCAACAGATGGTAAAGCTGCTGCCACTAGCGAGGACGCTCAGCCTCCAACATGCGCGGCACAGTCAGAGGCCGTACGAGATGAGGCTGCAGATATAAGCAAAGATGCTACTACTATATCGACAGAGCCAGCTGCAGGCGAACAGGGCTCTCCCGTCCCCGAAATCTCCGTCTCTGATAAAACTCGACATCAGCTAACTGCAGCTGAAGCTGCTGTCTCTGAGCCCACAGAAGTGACCAGCACTGGAGAATCCGCTGGCTCGCCAAAATTGGTCCAGAAATCGTCATTGCAACTCGAGGATGGCCCAGAAGCGATGGTTGCATCTTCCGCAATGTCATCATCGTCGACATATGCTTCTGATGAGACAGCAGCAATAGACGTTTCAGCCGAGGGTACCACAAACGATGTTGAGATGGCAGATACGATGCAGAGTCCTGTTCGTGAAATGCATACCGCAACAATACCATCCATCTCTATAGAGCAAGTTTCCGGATCTGACGAAGCAGATGCTGAGGAAGGCCAAGAAGAGCAGTTAACAAAAGAGGAGGAGGAGGAGGAGGAGGAGGAGGGTGATGTCGCGTCGGAGGAGTCAAAAAGATCGCCCACCTCTACGAAAATGGACGGAAAGGACAAGGTTTCCGAGGAATCAGACATCACGGCTCTTGGAAACAAGGATTCTCTGGAAGACAGACGACCATCGCAATTGGGACCAAGCAAGCCTCAGCCAGCACCTGCTGGTCGCTGGTCCCACTTGACACCTTACATCGATGGAGAGTATGTATCCTACCCTGAGAAGAAAGCCCGTTCCGACGACGAGGCAGGCGTCGATGAAGCGACACCGGAGGACAAGGATGCCGACAAAGATGGCAACGACATGGAACCCATGGTTGAGGATAACGATGATGCGCCTGACCCAGCAGGACTTGAGGCGCAGACGCCAGCCCTCAACACTCCCTTGCGCGGCTCTCCTGTCCCAGATTCTATGGATCCTACTGCCAACAACTCTCCGGCTCCGGCTGGAGAAGATGCGGACGAGGGAGACATGTCTGATTCTCAAGAGCAACCGGAGAGAAGACGCTATTTCAAGTATCGCAAACTTCGACATGCCGATGATTACATTGCGGCCATTGAGAACTACGAAGACATGTCTACGACAGAGCTATATGAGGTACTTGAGGCGATCAATGTCTCGCTCGTGCAATGGCAGGGCGAGTGGACCGACCTGGGAAAAGTTGTCGACGACTACGAAAACTCGCTTCGCCGACGCGTGGCCGATGCCAAGTACGAGGCGCGGACTAGGAACGTCACCCAACATGGAATCAATCACGAGGAGCCAGACTTTGCAGTCAAGGGCTACAAGGCCAAAGAACGCGAAACGATGAGCGAAACTCGCTATCTTCAAGGGCAAGACCGTATCATGGCTTCCACGTACGGCTTTGAGTACGATCCTCATCCATCCAAGATTGGACGCCAGAATCCAGAGACTCAACAGGTGGGTATTATGACAAGAGGACGATCGCTACGCAACCAGCCGAGGCAGACTGTTAAGGCCTCTGAAGCCGACGAGGTTACGGGCAAGCGACAAAGGAAGCCTGTTCAGCTCTTCGACCCTGCGACTCAAGACGTCAGTCGCAGCTCCACGCCCGTCCCGGCGCGGGGCAGAAGACGCAGGAACGTCAACGCCGACGAGGACGCCCAGGTCAACCTGACATCGAGTTTCAATGGAGATGGGAACTCGGATGCAGAGAGCGTGGCACCCAGAGGCAGAAGACGACGCGGCCCGCGGGCTACTAACGCCGCCCAGGCCGCTGAGGAATTTGCCACGCCTCGAAGCTCTGGTGCCACGGAGAATGAAGAAAACGGCAGGTCTGGGCGTCGCCGAGCGGCCAGACAACCTGTCAGATATGACGAAACGTATGCTGAATTTATGGATGAAGATTCTCAACCCGAGCCCAGGCAGCCGCCGCAGCAACATCAACAACGGAGGCGCCATTTGCTGACGCTCAAAATCCCAAGGTCGAAGAATTTTAGTGAGCCTTCTTCAGCCATCACCGACAATGGGGACTCAAGACCGTCCACTGCGTCGTCTGATTCGACTTCGCATACGGCAGAGTCCTCGTATTCCTTCCGCCCCAAGCGTCAGAAAAGATTCCGGGATGATGCTGATGAGAGTGAGGAGGCAACGCAGGCGCCTCCTCGCAAGCGAGGCAAGCGAAGCGTACCGCATTCCATGGGAGGCGTCGAGTCATCATTCATGCTCGACCAGCGTATGCCAGATGCTCCGCATAATGTCCGCAAGTTGCACAAGATCAAAATCGTGCGCCCAGCTCAAGACGTCCGCCATGAAACCCCATCATCGACGGCCGGCGGTGACGGTGACGAGAAACCAAAGGATTACAAGAGCATGACCAAGTCGGAAAAGATGTCGGCTTCCATGAAAAGTAAGTTTGGCTTCCTACGCTCCGTACCAAGCGGAAAGGGGTCTAGCTCTTGCTGGAGATGTTGATATGGTTTCAAACGCTAATACTTGTTGCTCCAGGTCGTTGGGCAAACGGAAACATGGCCGGCGCCGTCGAGAAACGAAAAGCTACGCTTGCCGCCAAGAAAGCGGCCCAGGTTGTAGCCGATTCCAAAGTTGGCGCCATTGCTCCCAAGCCAAAGGTCAAGCCTCACAAAAAGGAAGGGCCTTCTCAGGGGCATCCCTGCGCGGGCTATGTTTCTGCCATGACAGGTATCGGCTATCCGTTCTCTGCGAATCAGTGAGACTCTTTCCCACAGCTCAATCACGCAACGTTTATGTGCCTTCACAGGCACGTTCATGCCAAGACCAGACAGAGCTTGCTATATCTAATGTGGAGGATCTGTTCGTCTTTTTTTGTTTTTTTCTCGTCCCCTTCTGCTTCGCGCTTCCCGACCTGCGTCTCGATAGGTTCCTCATTATTCTGTTCACTTTCTCGTGTTTTGCTCCTTTTTTTTTTTTTTTCGGCATCGGGACTTGGACCCACGCGTGAGGGTACAGTCATCTATCTACATGGAGTTTTGGCGCGACTTTAATACCCTTCGACAGCTTTCGTGCACGAGGTGGGGCAGGGCGGGGAGTACAAGTCATTGGCATTTGTAATATCATCAAAACATCATATAAGTAGTCTTGTGGATTTAGCGATGTATAATCTTTCCAATATATGGTATACCTCATTCTTTTGCTCATCATGCTGCGATGCGATTGCTGTGAGTCTTTGATGAGGGAGTTGGTTTTTCGCTCCGACAACAAGACGTGGGAAATCGTTTGCGACCCTGTGCAGATTGTGAGACACACAGGCGTTTGTGCTCACCTACATGAGAAGGAAAAAGCAATACGAGTAGTCCGTACGCTAAAACAAAATAGCTGCCGAGCTTAATTTGCCCACTTGTAATGGAGATGACTTGCTCGTGATGGTGACTATGCGCTTCCATGACATCCATCTCCGAGTCTAGGGTATCACATCCACATGAATAACTTGTGTTTGTCGTCCTGTCTGCCAATCGATAACAGACTGCGCGCGGGTTTTGGATCATGAAAACCAACGCGTTACCCAAGGGCAAGGCTTGTCTGAGCTGGCAAAAGGCAGGATATAATAAGTCACAAGTCAGAGTCGAGCCCAATCTAGCAGTTACTGAATCTTTGGGGGTTTTTTTTTTTGCCTCGCTTGCCCATGATGCGATACCTATGGAAGTCATCCCTTTACACGCCGCAGCCGAAAAAAAAAATGGAATTGCAAAGCCTGCGAGTTCCAGCGAACCTGTTCCGTCATTCCCCCCCCCCCAATATCCTTCTCCCTCGTAGAGGATTTATCTAAGGGAAGCAAGGAGGGTCGTCGATGCTCTATAGATCGCCTAGGTGGGACATAACTGTTGCGCTTTTTCTTTCTTTTCAACACCTTCCGCTTACGCTGGTCTTTCACCCCCGCTCCGCTGTAGTTTTCGTGCTTTCATTTTCCGAGAAAAGAACCCTTTACATGACGACGCCGGAGTTTGAGGCGATACGCTGCACGAATGTCAGTCATTGTGTCATGGGCAGACATGCGAGGTTCTTCGTGGTAGTGCTGGGCTCGAAACTTACGGGCCAGAGTTCAGCAGCTTCCTTGCCGACGGGGCCGGTGATGGCAGAGCCCTTCATCTCACCCTTGGGGTTGACGATCTGTCATTTGTCAGCTTTTGTCTCATTGATTTGTTGAGTGCAGGAGAAGTCGCAAGTGTGGGGTTGGGGAGAGAGTCATCGTGGCTGGAGCAAATCGTTTCGTCGCAACGTTTCGAGCATTCAGAAAGACTGGCTCGCAACCCTCCCCCCGCCCCTCGCCCCCTGGTCCCTCGCGCGCTCCTCACGGATTCAAGAATGTCCACGTACAACACCAGCATTGTCCTCGAAGTACAGGAAAACACCGTCGAATCGCTTCCAGGGCTTGGATTGTCTGACGATGACGGCGCAGTGGACCTTCTTTCGTAGTTCGGGCTTTCCCTTCTTGACGGTGGCCATGACCATGTCACCGACACCGCCAGCGGGCAGACGGTTCAGGCGAGCACCGATACCCTTTACGGAGATGATGTAAAGGTTTCGGGCCCCTGAGTTGTCGGCGCAGTTCATGACGGCACCACTATCCGTGACTTGTTAGCTCCAACGACCGTAACAGTTGTGATTCGTTCCAGATCTAGTCCATGCGGTAAAGGCCGAGATGGAACGTACACAGGGAGACCCAGGGTCATCTTAAGCTTGCCACCAGGGGCACCACGCCTACACACGGAAATCCAGTCAGTTGAACGTCCAAATTTGAGGGTTTGTATGCCATTGTCTCTCCGGTATCTCGAAAAAAATAGTCAACGTCGCCAGTTTGCGAAATTCGACGAAAAAACACCTTGAACTACGGTGAGAGAAGATTCGTCCAGTTGCAAACCGCAAGTCCATCTTATGGCGCGCACTCCCATCACCTATCGTCTCGAAATACGCCGCAAGTCGTCGCAGATTGTCATGGTTGGTAGGCGTCCGGGATAGAAAAAAGTCCTCGTCTTGCACATCGCTATTTTTTTCGAGACGCTCGAGAGTAGGTGGGTGAAGCATTACTTACGAGATCTTGGCCATTGTGTCGGTTTGGGTGTGGCGTTAATTCGTTAGAAAATCTGCCTGAGTCTCGGTTGCCGTCGTGAAGATATGCATTAGTCTTTCCAGGCGAGAAAAACCTGGTCAATTCTGTGGGGTGAGAAAACCCTACGGCAAGCGAGTCCATTCTCACGTGATGATAGCGACTTATCGGCGGTCCTCAGCTGAAAGCATGTATCAAGCGGGGCAGGTTCAAAATCTGAAAACCCGCGAACCCACCCCACATCAGGCAGGTGTTGATGGCACTTGCTGGATGAGTGGCAGTCCACGTGGTCCTGCAAAAATGGACAATTCAGACTTTCAGACGTTCAGACCCCTGTTCACGAGCCTCGATCTCGGGCTGACCCAAAATCTTATGAGGAGCTCCGCCTCCAGGTCTTTTAGTTCTTTAGAGTATGATTTTATTATTTCATTATAGTAAGACTCCTATGTGCAAATGGAAAGCTACGTGGCGACACGATCTTCTCTTTGAGGCTATCGCCCATTTTCCTGAATTCCGATTCCAAGACGAATTTAGAGTCACAAAACGGCAATCCGTCAGAGCAAGAAGTCAATTTAGCCGTACTGCGGAGCCAACAATTAACTGGACACCGATATATCCTTCGATGGCCTTGCCATATGCCCGCCTTTTTCTCGGTCTAGGTATTTGCAGATTTGCGTGAATACAGGGAGCGTCCGAGTCGCGGCAGCAACGACACATGTTAGACACAAGTAGGAACCAATCTCTAGGTTTAAATTCGATTATAAGGGTAAGTAGAGTGTCTGTGCGATTTCAGTGGGAGTCGGAATGGAAACTATGACTAGATGTACTCTGTGATGAATGACAACAGCAGGAATTGCTATTAACAACTAATTGATTAAGGTGTAATGTATAGTGCACAATAGAGAAAAACAAACATCCAACTGTGCGTTGGCCCGGTTAGCTCAATCGGTAGAGCGTGAGACTCTTACGAGTTGACGAAATCTCAAGGTTGCGGGTTCGACCCCCGCATTGGGCTTCTCCTATAGTTCCTTTCTTCGACTGGCTTACTTTTTTGGGGCCGTTTAGGCGAGCGACTCCATCCATCAACTTTTTAGGCGAACAGAATATCTTTCGTCACTTCAAACAAAGCTAGTCAATAGTGGATGTATGTACGTTTCTAGCTCACAGATAAATTTCGTTCTTTCGCGTGATATAACATGGACATTAAAAATCCGTCTGTTAAATGATATGGACCAAGCAAGGGTCGGGATTTGTGATAGAATTTATTGACAAACTTCCCCATGCGAGGGTGCCACGAAAGGCTTCTGCAGAGTTATTGTGTTAAATGCGGAGGAGTAATCCGTACACTCGATGATACAGCAAGGTCAGTATGTTGATAGTGGGGCAGCCGCGCGAATAGCAGCATGATATCAACCGCCTTCAATTGCGGGCCCGCTTGCTCGGGCCGCGGGCAGCGTGGCCTCTTATCACGTGGCCCCTATACTAGCCGTGCTTTCTCGGTTGACGGAATCAGGACAGAAATGCGGCGTCTGAATTAACTAAAGCTACTGTCAGGAAGAGCTCCTTGAAGCATCGGATGTGTAGATGCCGGTCGCGCATTAACTAGGATGAGACATTGGTGGAGACGAATGTATTAGAAGTACCTCCGTAAACTAGCTATTTCCGTAGCGCACTATATACCTTTTAGGTACAAAAGTTAGCTACTATTTACACCTCTAATTAATTAAATTAAACACTTTTTATTATCTATTTACACCCCTACCTAATAGTTATAAGCCTAGGTGGCTTTTATTGCTAAATTTGTTATTATCTTTAAAGATTATTAGCTTTGTTAAAGTTATTTAATTAATGCTTACTAATATCACAAGATAAACGCCCTTATTATATTATTTAATAAATGTTATATCCTACGCTTCCCTTAACCTATGTATTCCCCTTTAATATATCTAAAGAAACCCTAAATATAGTGTTATTATTAGAGAAAGACTAGATTAAGTGGTTTACGTAGATTAAGAACTATATAGAATCCTATAGGGTCTAGGAGTATATTAACCTAAATAAGGTTAAATTACTTAAAGAACCTATAATACCTATATACCTATAAAGGGGTTAGAGACTAGAGATTTTAGATAATAACCCTAATACTCTAGAGGATTAGAAGCTTATATATAAAGATATAAAGGACTAATTTAACTTTAAATATAAAGAGCTTTAATTTAAGCTTATAAAGTATTAAGATTTAGCTAAATAAATGCTAAAGATTAAGGAATATATTTATAAGACCCTTTTAAAGAATATTTAAGACTCCCTTAACTTTAATACTAAGGTAAAGGAAAAGAAGTCTATTTAACACTATACTTATAGGATACTCTTGCTTCTTTGTAATTAGTATAAGCTAAATACTAAGAAAATGCTTATCCTTATAGAAAATCACCTAAATAATTACCTATAAGCTAAAGGTACTTATAATTAGTATAAGTAAGTAGTAATAGTTAAGGTACTCTAGAGGAATTATCTAGACCTTAAAATATAATAAACTAGGGAGATAATACTATATAAGTTTATTATGTCTCTTTAAAGCAAATTTAAGTTATTTTAAAAGAAGTAAAATAACCTGCTTAATAAGGGAATAAATAGTAATCTTCTTAAGGCTATTACTAAGTTTAAAAGGGACTATAAGGCTTTGCTAAAGGAATTAAAGGATTTAAGGACTGCTAATATAACTATAACTAATAGATTAAATGATTTAATAAAGCTAGAGAAGCCTAAGTGCCCTAGATATATAAATTATAACGTTAAAGATACTATAAAGTAATAGGAATCCTATAATTTATTTAAGGCTCTTTATAAGCTAGAAGCTACTCTAAAGAATTAGGAGGTTAGGAAAAACTCTAAAGAGAATATTAAGAAGTATCTTAAGGCTAATCTATAAGAGAAATTAAAGGCTATAAATTAGAAGCTAGAGAAGAAGAGTAATAATATTATTATGCCTTTATAGAACCCTATAAATAACTCTATTATAGTTACTCTAGGTAAGAAGTTAGCTAATATATTATTATTTATACACTTTAAGTAATATAAATTATTAAAGGAAAGCATGAATTTATTAAACGCTAAGAATAACTTAAAATTAAGGAGGAATATAGTTCTCTATAACTCTAGAGCAAATGTTTATATCTTTAATAACTTCTAATAATTTAAGTAATCTAAATTCAATAAGAATATTACAATAGAGGTTAAGGCTAGTAGCATAATCTATATGGCTTTAGGTTAAGGGCTAGTTAGCATATCTATTATAGATCCTATATCGCGAAAGGCAAGAACGATTGTATTAGAGACTGCTTTGTTTATTCCTAAATTCCACGTTAATCTAGTATTAGCAATAATTATAATAAAAGCAGGCATCTTTTGGAATTAGAAGAAGGGATTCCTTTATAAAGGGAATTAGCCTATAGCTAGGGTTTATAATATTAACAAGCTTTATATACTCTTAAGGCTATTAGAAAATCCAAAGGAAGCTAACGCTATATTAAGCAGACCTCTAAGGCCTCTAATAAAGAGAGATGTAGAGCTTTAGCATTAATAATATAATTATCCTAGTAATAAAGTATTTATAAAGCTTACGAATATAACTTTAGGTGTTAAATTAATAGGACCTAAGCTTACGGAGTGTGAGATTTATACTACAGGTAAAGCTAAGCGCTAGAGATTATAGGTTGCACCTAAAGGCCTTCCTTAAGGACTAGGTTACGGGCTTTTAGTTAATCTAGAGTACTATAACTTGCCTTGTTAGAATAGCGATAGGTATTAGTGTGTTTTTACATGCCTTATAACCTTAATATAATTCTTCTACTTATTTAAGTTAAAGGATAGGATTTGCGATAGCTTCTAAATAATAGCGGCGTTTCTAAGCACTTAATTTAGTGTTTAACTACGCTTTTTACATAGTAATATTAAAAAATCCCTCTTTATAGATAATATAAGGGATAAGATAGCCTTAGCGGGCATTATAGTCTATAATTTAGCTCCCTTAATACCTAGTTAGAATAGCAAGGCAAAGAGATCTAAGGGGGTGGTTAAGTAGAAGGCTTATATATTAAGTCTAGAGGCTAGATTCCTATTAGAACTTAATAATAAGGTCTTTAATATAGCGGTTTATTTGCTAAATTAAACGCCTTTTAAGTATTATGGAAATTAGATTACACTATATAAACTTTAGTGAAATTAGGCTAGGAAAACCGTCCCTACCTATTCATAAATATTAGAGGTTTAAAAACCCTTAATTTTATATTTATAAGCTTATGAATGTAAAGCGTTTCTAATAATAACAAAAGCTCTAGAGTATATTAAATTAAATAATATAATCCCTTAGTTAGAGCAAAAAGCTTATATTAAATACCTTATAGGTTATAAAGGCAAATCCTAGTATATTATTTAGGTTCTAACCCTTTATAATCATAAAGTTATTATATTAGCGTGTGTTTAGTTTAATAAGGCCTTATTCTTTAAACTAGAAGAAGAGATTAAATTAGCCTAGAAAAAGAAGATATTAATAATCACGCTGCTTAAAGAGCTTAAGGCTAAAGACCTTAATAAAGAAATTAGTTAAGACCTCATAGGAATAGACTTAGAAGAGAAGAATTATAACTTTCTACTATTAGCTATAAATAAGGAAAATAATTAGATTAAAGCAGAAACACTACCTTATATATTAGGGCAAGAAAGTAGCTATATTAGTACTCTTTTAACCCCTCCTAACTCTTCTTATAAGGGACTAGTTATCCTAGAGAACACAGAGCTTTAGGCATAAGGTAATAATATACTATTTTAAGAGATTAATAAATTTATAAATAATATAATAGCTAAACACACAGAGACTACCGCGGAGACTAGCGAAATTACTACTAAGGGCAGTAAGACTATAGAGAATCGCAGTCCCTGTAATAATAGTATTAACCTAGATAATATTATAACTAGAAAATACTAATAAAAGGAGTTAAGAAAGGCTAGGTAGGCTTAGTTTTTCTTTGCTTTCTCTTTAGTATTCTAAGGAACTTAACATAATTTATAGATTAAAGATATGCCCGCAAAACCTGCTTATTATTATTAGGCAATGGCATTACTGTATTACAATTACTAGAAAGAAGTAATTATAAAGAAGCTTTTAAAGCTTCTATCCTTAAACTACTAGGAGAATATACCTAAGGAACTAATTAATCCTAATAAGTATAAGGAAATTATTAACCTTAGCTAGGTTTTTAAATATAAAACTAATAAGAAAGGCATAGTTATAGAGTTTAAGGCTTAAATAGTAGTATAAGGTAACTAATAACTAAAGGATAACCTTAATAATTACGCTACTACTCTTGCTTCTTAATCTCTATAAATGCTACTTATAGTCTATTATACTAATAATCTTAATACTTAACAATACAATATTTAGAATGCCTTCCTACATATAGAACTTAAAGAACCTATCTTCTATAAGCCTCTAGAGGGTATAAACACAAAAGGTTATCTCTAGAAGATAATTAAAGCGTTATACAGGCTACAGGAAGCTCCCTAATAATAGTTCCTTTATTTAACAAGATTCCTTTTAAAGCTTAGCTTTATCTAAGGGAAAGAAGACTTATGTATTTTCATAAAGGACAATTTTATCCTGTTTTTCTATGTAAATAACATTATAGTGCTATACCCTAATAGATCTAAAGCAGAATTTAAAGAATTATATAAGTAATTAATAAACAGTCTAGACATAAAGAACTAAGGTAAATTAAAGTGGTTCCTAGGTATTAAAATCATTAGAAATCGCAATACTAAAGAGATATAGTTATTATAGGAATTATATATTTAAAAGATTACTTAAAAGTTTATTCCTAATATTGTTAATAACAAGTTAAAGAGCTTAATTATAGCTTCTCTTCTAATAGCTATAATCTACCTAAATAACAATAAAGCTTCTAATAAAGAAATCAGCTACTATAGAGCAATTATAGGCTCTTTAGTGTATCTTTGTATTATTAGAAGACTAGATACAGCGTTTATAGCATCAAAGCTAGCCTCTTTTATAATAAATCTATTAGCAAAGCATATTAAATTAGCTTAGGGTGCTTTATTATACGCTTAGAACATAAAGAAGCTCTGCTTGCAATATTTAGGCGCGGATAGCTTTAATACACTATTTTCTAGCATAGATGCCTCACTTAGCAACAATCCTAAGACTTAGAAGTTAATATAAGGCTACGTTTTTATTATATATAGTGCTATAATTAATTAGAAATCTAGAAGATAATATTACGTAATAACTTTAAGCATAGAAGCAAAGCTCTTCGCCTTGAATTACAGTGTAAAAGAGCATATCTCTCTTAGTAAGCTACTTTATAATATTAATATATATATACTACCGCTCTTAATTATCTAGTGTAATAATAAGTAAATAATCTAAATCACTAAATATACTAAAGGAAGGCTTTAAACTAGCCTTAAGCACCTTAATATGAATTAAATATAGATTTAAGAATAATATACAATAGGCAATATTAAGGTTAATTAAATAAAAACCTCTAAGATACCTACAGATAGCTTTATAAAGCCTCTATTAGGTTAAATACATAGGGACTTTTACTATAGAATTAGCTTAAGGGAGATTCCTGCCTAATTATAACACTAGGGATTATTTATAATCTCTTCTTATACCTTTAATCTCTAGCTTTAATAGATATCTTAGCTAGGGGGGGTATGTTAGGAAGAGCTCCTTAAAGCATCAGATGTGTAGATGCTAGTCGTGCATTAACTAGGATAAGACATCGGTGGAGACAAATATATTAGAAGTACCTCCGTAGACTAGCTATTTCCGTAGCGCACTATGTACCTTTCAGGTATAAAAGTCGGCTACTGTCTGCACCTCTGATTGATCAAATTGAACACTTTTTATCATCTATCTACACCCCTACCTGACAGCTACATTTACATGCCTATGCAATCTGTAGAGCTATGAGTACCTATATTCCAGGAAGATACAATACAACCCCTGAATTATTTTACAAATCTACATGACAGGGGTAAATGAGCCAATTAGATGTCAGATGGGAAATGAAGGTGATAGGGGCTAGGATTAATAAATACCTTGATTCCTTAGTAATACACACTTAAAATAATATACCCTTTTATAGCGTTTAATCCCTTATTTATTTTCCTTATAGCTCTTTAAAATAATACAGGGGTTATATTACACGTACAGCTAATCGCAGCTGTTAGCGGGGGATGAATAACCGGGGCATGTAGATTTGTAAAATAATTCAGGGGGTGCATTGTACCTAGTATTTAGTGGGTTTTCCTATGCCCTCGATGTCACTTGAGGCGATCAAGGGTGTTGTGGGGTCGAGTGATTTCGCGAGGCCTTTTATCGTCACCATCATGATAAAACACCCTCAAAAGTTCACCAACATTGGCCCTCAACACGACGGTGTCGACAACGCCAGCATGCCGTCACCGTCATTATCACCGTCTTCGCCTGCGCTGCACAATGATGGCACGGCCACGGCCACTGCCTCATCCCATCGCTCATCTGGCAATATCACGGTATTTCCCACCACTGGCCCTGATGCCTACACCAGCCCAATCTTGGCCCCGGGCGGCTCTGGAACACCGGCCTCGAACCCGCGATCCTGCGTTACCTGCCGCCGTCGCAAGGTTCGTTGTGACAAGCAAATGCCATGCTCGAATTGTCGCCGTACACAGATTTCATGTGTCTTCCCCGCGCCGGGTCGTGCACCCCGCCAATCTCGACCCAGGGATCCCAACGCGCCGCCAAAGATGTCGAGTCACAGAGAGGTGGAGCTCTTTAAACGACTCAGGAAGCTCGAGGGTATTGTGGAAGAGCTCAGCGGTCAAATTGACGAGCCTGCTGCCACTGGCGCGAGGCTGCCTTCATCAGCTGGGTCGCCAGATCTTACCCCTGGAAATGAGAGTCTGCCTCAGCGACGCATGTCTGGCAATTTGGATGAGCGTATAAGACAAGATTTCAGTCCCAAGAGAACAGAGTCATCTGCAGGCGGTAGCAGTGACAGCGTGAGGCTAAATAAGAAGCAGCCTAACTTTGGCCGCATGGTTTCCGACGAAGGACGAGGCACATCTCACTATGTAAGCAGTGAATTTTGGACCAAGCTCAACGACGAGGTACGTGACAAGAGCTGCAAGAGATTGCAATGAGCAAAACGCATCGTAAAACGCACCGAACGGCACTAACAATTGTACCAATAGCTTGATGCGATTCGGGAAGAAACTCATCAACTGACTGACGAGAATGACGAATTCGACTTTGACGGAACACCAACGGACTCAACAGCTACCGCACTGAGCAGCATCAGTGATCACCATGCTTTCATTTTGGGATATCGGTCTGCTGATGTGGACCTTCAAAAGTTGCACCCATTTCCTTCCCAATCCACCTTCCTATGGTCAGCTTACCAGGAAAATGTCGAGCCTCTCATGAAATTCATACACGTACCATCCGTCGACCTGATTCTGCGTGCTGCGAGGAGGAACTGTGATGAGCTCAGCCCCGCAAAGAAGGCACTGGTATTTTCCATTTACTTCGCTGCAATCACGTCTCTGGAACCTGACGAGGTGAGCATCCAGACCCTTCTGTTTGCCATCCAAACCCCGCGGCGGCGGCGGCTTTTGCACAGAGCACGGGAAGAGAGACAAACTAATCACAACGTTCGTCTAGGTAAAAACCAATTTCAATGCAAACATGGACGACCTGGTGGCACAGTACCGCTTCGCAGTGGAGCAGGCTCTAGCAAAAGCGAACTTCCTTGACTCTTCAGATCTCGTAGTGCTGCAGGCACTCACCATATTTCTCGTCGTGGTGAAACGTCACGACGACAGTCGATTCTGCTGGACTTTAACATCTTTGGTCATTCGCATCGCTCAGGGCATGGGGCTCCATCGAGACGGTAGTCACCTAAAGCTGTCGCCCTTTGAAACAGAAATGCGACGACGACTTTGGTGCGCCATTGTTTATCTAGATCTGCGCTCTGTCGATGAGTTGGGCACCGAAATTACCATTGGCGATAATTCCTTTGATACGCTGATGCCGAGCAATATCAACGATTCTGACATCGGACCGGAGAGTACAGAGGCTCCCGTACCCCGTGAAGGAAAATCTGACTGCGCGGTGGCTCTTTTAAGGTACGAACTTTGCGTGCTCGTTAGGAGGCTTTTCACGACTGCATCTGCGATGTCTTCTCCGTGTCCCTCCGCCGATCGCTCCAGCATGGCAGAAAGGGAGCGTATGCTCATCGACGTGTACCATCAACGTGTGGAGCATAAGTACCTTCAACACGTTCTCCATGAGGCGGATCCATTGTATTGGGTGGCAGCCATGAATGCCCGAATCTTTGTTGGCAAGATGTATCTGGTTATCTACCAATCGGCGCTGTTCCCGGGTTCCGATTTTGAACTCTCAGACGAGATTCGGCAGCGCATCTATGTTTCTGCCATTGAGATGATCGAGTACAACCATAAAATCCACACCGACCCTGGGGTTAAACAGTACCGTTGGCTGTTCAAGACTTACACAAACTGGCACGCGATTGCCTATATACTAATCGAGACTGGCAGACGACCATGGACCGCCCTGGTCGAACGTGGCTGGGATGCTGTCACCGTTTATGATATTGACCCTCTTGAACTTGCCGAAAAGGCTGTTCATGCTGTCGTCTTCTTACCTCTGCGGAAGCTTTTTACGAAAGCACGCAAACACCGCGAATTGGAATTAGCAAGATTGCGATCCAATCAAGACGAAGCCCGACGTCTTGATTTTGCAGAGCGCATGAACTCTGCACAGGCACACTTTGGGCCCGTCCCTGGCGCTGAGAATAGGATGGAAGTGATGAGGGAGAAATGGTGGTCTCTTGTCCGTCCTCGAGAGGCCACTTCGTCACCCTTTAGTGCTCGTCACTCGACAACATCCCTGGACAAGTCCTCAACAAGCCAAACTGGAGGCGACGGCTTACAGTCTTCAAGTGGCAGAATCCCAACCCAAGTCAATCTTTCTTCCGCTGTGATGGAATACATGGATGGAATCATGACCCAACCAAACCCCATCATGGCCGACTTGTGGCATTTCAATGATTTGAACGATGGAAGCGTCACTGCGACTTCGCCAGCTCCTGCTCCTCAAATGGCTCCGCAGAATCTACTTGGCAACCAGGATACCCTGAGAGGACAAGCCCTGGATTTATTGCAGGCACAGAAGTCCACGAATGACAACTTGCCTCCATACCTATGGTCTGATCCGTTCACGTCCAAGAATTTTGAACCTAGTGAAGACGCAGATATGCTGGGAGAGAACTTTAATTGGCAAGACTGGAGCCAAAACTTGAAAGGATTGCAGATGGGTAATACGCAAACTCAACAGGGGTGGTACTCTTAATTAGTATCAATATTGAAATGGAACTGCCGTGCTTTGGATATAAATGGGCAGGCAATTTTAGCCGTCTCCACGATTTTTACGATACCCTTTTTGCGTCTGATTTGAGCCACAAGTGTGCACACGAACGAATGCCACTCTGCAACTTTACAAGACAAATCGATTGAAAGCAAAAATTGATTATTTTACTCATGCGTTGTCGCTCTACATTTCTCTTCAATGGTTGGTTTTGGAAACTCCTTCCCTCACATGGTAATCACAAAGTGGGACGTTCGTCGGGCCCACTTTATCTTCGACCTCAACAACGGTGACTCTATGCATTCTTGTTTCTCTTCCAAGCATCAACCACGAGTCGTACAGTCCATCCTGCTCTAAAAACCGAGAGGACACACTCAACACACCTTCGATAAAAATGAACCCTGACCGCCAAGCGATGATCCACGGTCAAAGGTCTCCGCGCAGACGAGACCCTACCGTGGCTAGGAATGACTCCAATAATAGGATATCGAAACCATCACGGCCAGGGCGCTCGAAAGCCGCGCAGAATGTAACTACATATCTAACGGAAGAGGAGCAATCGCGGAAATTCGTGGCGGATGAAGACAAATTCGTCCTGAAGCAGTCTAAGATGAAAGCAAATATTCGGGTGAGGGAGGGACGAGCCAAACCTATTGATCGCCTGGCATTCAACTTGCGCTACATCGATCCAGAGAGAGACGTTTTCGACGACGACGACGCTGATATTGATATCGTGGTCGATGCACCCACGAAAATTGTCAATGATCTAACATTGGCACAGCTGAAGGAACTGGAATCAGACATAACATCATACCATGTCCTCGAGACAGAGAAACGAAATCGACGATACTGGGAGGCTCTGCGGACGCTTTGTGTCGACTTGCAATCTAAGATCGAAGCCGATATGCGGGATGGCCGTGTAGTAAATAGCGTTGTGGACGATATTGATAAAATCTTGAGCCCCAAGACGTACGACCAATTAGAAGCGTTAGAGAGACAGATTAAAGCCAAGCTGCGGTCAGACGAAGATATCGATACAGACTACTGGGAGCAACTGTTACGGCATCTTTTGGTTTGGAAATCCAAGGCGATACTTGCACGAATATACGACGAAATCCTGGAAAAGCGCGAAGAGATGCTGAAAGCCCGGAAATCGACTGCAACAACAACCGATCAGGCCTCCACAGCGACGGTTAAATTCGCCGAAGCAGGAGCAGCTTCGGCTGTGCCGAACTTGACCAATAGTAGCGAAGACGCCTCCAATGTCACAAATGCCCTGTACGATCGTGAAGCTGCAAGAGGCATCTCCGAAAACGAGGAAATCTTCACTGCAGAAGAGGAAGTACCTTCAAGCTCGAAGCCTCAGTGGGCGGACAAGTACATAGCACGAAAACCTCGATACTTCAACAGGGTGCAGATGGGTTATGAATGGAACAAATACAACCAGACTCACTACGACCATGACAATCCGCCCCCCAAGGTGGTTCAAGGATACAGATTCAACATATTCTATCCTGATCTTATTGACAAAACCAAGGCGCCTACTTTTAAAATTATTCGTGAGCATGGAAGGAGGCGAGGAGAATCCTTTGCAGCAGCTGGCGAAGAAGACACATGCCTCATTCGATTCATTGCAGGGCCACCATACAAAGACATTGCCTTTCGAATTGTCGATCGAGAATGGGATTACAGTGCTAAACGAGAGCGTGGATTTCGGAGCTCCTTCGAGAAGGTATGCCATGGCGTCAATAGCAAACAGCAATCCCATCTTCTTCCTAGGTCAATCCCTCGACTAACTTGTATCTTGTCTCTTCTGGCAGGGCATTCTGCAACTGCACTTCCAATTTAAAAAGGTATGTCCTCGCGAGCCGGTGATCCAAACTCGGAAGAGACAAGAACATTGACGTGTATTCTCTGCAGATCTTCTATCGCAAATAGGTTCAATTCAATTACGAGAAGGCTTGTTTGCCTGAACTCTAGTCTCCTCCACCAAGCCGTGGGCCCGAAATTGTATCCGTGCTCCTCGACCAATATGTGTCGGTTGGCGACTGGAGTGACCGGGGAAGGGGGGAAAGAGACCAAAGCCACGGAGGATTGGAGGCTATAGAAAACCTTGATGGCACTTCGCCGAGGAGACATCACATAGAACGATACACCTCACGCCCGCAAGTCGCGTTGACCAGAAATTACGTTTCCGAAAGCTGTTCGAGACGACTCGTCGGCTACTTACTCCATGCGACGCTTTCTTTTTTTTCCATATCCTAGCAACGGCAGTGTGCCTCATGTACACAAAGAGTCTTCTTTTCTCACATACTTGTCATTCTTCATCCGTCAGAGGTGTTTTTGAACAATATCGATTTGCATGGGTCATCATCTGACTGGCAGGGAGCTGGAAAACCCTCTCCCCAAGCAAGCCATCCATGAACCCTTGCAATTTTTTCAGTAAGAATTACATCCATGTTTTTCCTCGACTGAGATGCCGATAAACTAGCGTAGGGAGATGGGCTACTATTTTGACCTGTGGAGAGTGGCACGAAGGCGTTGCCGTCATTCGTCTGGAGCGCGACTCTATGCATATTGATCCAGTTTTCTTCAGACAAACAGACGGTCTTACCCGAAGGTGATATGACACTTTCGTCGGCGGCAAGGCTGGTATACAGTATACATTTCCGAAGCCTTTTCTTTCGGTAGTTGGTGTGTCACAAATACAGGCTAACAATGCTCACTTCACTCCGCAGGGTTGAGCTTTTTGCAGCCTTCATGGATAGGACCGCCCGCCACCTTCCAGAAGCTTACCTCATTTGCATTGCATCGCGATTCTCAGATTATTGGATCTCCACGCTATTGGCTTCCGAAAAAAACGCTGGTGCAGTTCAGCTTCCCGGGTCCTCATCGAAGATATGAAGACGATGAGATGTTTCAATCTCGGTACCCATCGGCAGGAGATCAGGCATTCAACACCCCCCTTTTCCCCCTCCTCTCCTCCGTCAATGTTTCTGGTTTTTTTATGCCCATGTACGCTTCAGCAGAGGAGTACTCCGTACCGCCATGAAAATGTCTGTCTGGTCGGCCTCGTGGAACATGGCATTCCAGGCCATGGGAGGGGGGGTATCGTAACACATCACTCAATCCCTGTCCTCCCGTTTTGTCCTACGATTCGCACGCCCCCCCCCTGCCAGTCAACGGCAGGCCCTGGTTTTTCCACCTCGATTGAATAGTTAGAAAGGGCTCTCCGGCCGGTCTGCGGTGTCTCTGCTATGGTCAATGAGCGGTCATCAAAGCCTGCCCATTAATTTGTATCGGGACGCGAGCACAAGCAGAGGTCCACGTGCAGATGTTACAATACATTGTGGCATAGTCTGGTCTCTTGATCTGTTTCACGTCTCCGTTCACAAGTAATCTGTGCCTTGTAACTCACAGGCTTTGGCAATTGGACTGCTTGGGCCACGCCCAAAAAGGTGTGCCATTAACCAGACCGGGCTTGACGGCATGTGTTGAATGCTGGCTTGGTATAGGCCTTCAACTGGCTTGATATAATGCCACTTACTGTCCTCTCGTTTGAGAAATAGACTCCTGTACTTCGACATCTGGACAAGGTGAATCCAACGTCCCGAATTTCGACAAGACGTTCATTTCTCCTGCACCCTCAAGGGCCCTTCAACTCTCATCACATTTGTCCGCTTCCAAATCTTTGCTTACACCTCGATCAACTCGTGCGGCGTCTCACTACCACAAATCACAAATGGTGACGGTCTTGAACCTTTTCTCAGCAATCCGATTTGCCCCCACGAGGGCACAAATAACAGTCATCTTGTATCGTCTGGACTACTGATCGGATACACAAGCGGAACCTGAGCCTATGTCCCCTCTCTGATCAAGGACGGAAACACAGCCGCCCGCGCACCAGTATTTCCTGCTTGAGAAGAAAATGGGGCCACATACCTCTGACGGGGTGCATCCCGTGAGCTACACGAGCTCTTCTCCAACGGGTGGACAGCGGCAACAGTCAAGCACAATGTCGGAGTTTGCTAGCACACGGGGTGTCTACAAGCCCATCTCTGCCTTTCAGGAACTCCCATATGAACCTGAGTCTCGCCTTCCTCCCCGTCCACTCAACAACACGCTACCTTGCAGTTACAATACTGTCCCGGCTTCATCATCATCATCATCATCATCAGCAGCATCATCATCACATGATACATGCAGCATGATGACATCCTCCAGCCATTCAAGCGACGCTGGCCAGGACGTATGGCCGTCACCTCCCCTGGCTCCGGGCGACCTTGACTTGAACTACTGCCTTCAGGACTCTTCGACCCCAAACCACTTGGGTGGTCTGAAATCGGAGTGCACTTACACCCCAGCGTCCCCCAGTGGTGGGTGGTATGCGGCTGCTCCAGCCGTGTGTTCAGCTACTGCACGATATAACGCCGAGAAGTCATCTTTTTGCCAACCTCTGTTCGATACCTGCACTCCTACTTCGCCGGGGGAGCTGGGCTGGGATAGCACCAGTGGATTTTTCCTCTCACTGGGCGGGGAGAAGGCATTTGCTACTGATTGCATATGGGGGATAGATGTCATCTCACCGCTGAACACGCTCGAGGCAAGCCCAGTAGCTTGGTCGGATTCTGTCGTGGATTCTCCTCCATCGGCGAGTACTCCTAAAGACGTGGCTCCCACGCACCTCATCGAAGCTCGATCGGTGCCGTCGTCCATGTCGACATCCGCATCCGCATCCGCATCTGCATCTGCATCTGCATCTGCATCTGCGTCTGCATCTGCATCTCCGCCCCCAGAGTTCAATGCCGACTCGAGCGAGCCTGCAGATTGTGAAAAAGCCGACGAGCCATACGCAAAACTAATCTACAAAGCCATCATGAGTCGATCTGATCATTCCATGATGCTACAGGAGATTTATCAATGGTTCCGGGACAATACGAACAAGGCTGTCACAGAGACTAGGGGCTGGCAAAACAGTATCCGTCATAATCTGAGCATGAATGCGGTACGTATGAGCCACAGCCCCCAATAAAACAAGCCCTCATCTACCACAGTATACGAATCTGACTGTTTTTTTCTCTCCTCGTCCTCTTCTCCGCACATAACAGGCCTTCAGGAAAAAAGAGAAACCCCCCTGCAAGGCTGCCAAGGCTGCATCCAGCACCGAAGACTCTAAACGGGTGAACGAGTGGGTGCTGGAGGATTGGGCCATTTGCAATGGTGTTCAGAGCACGACGAGATATCGGAAGAGCAACTATGCGAGGCGTCCTGCGTCTGGAAGAGCCGCCGCCGCCACCACCAACCCATGGGCCCCTGAGCACTCTGCCAAGAGAGCACTATCTGGCCGCAAAGGAGGCTGCGCGACGAGAGCGTCAAGGCGACGGATGCGCAACTACGGCCAAGGAACACCGCTGGATACCACTCCTCAGCCCTCGCTTGACTTCAGACGGGCATACTCTCCTCTTCCACCAGCCGCCGACGTATATGGCTATGATTACTCTGGAGCCCATATCGAAACAATGCATTACCTAGCCTTGCGTCAATTCTACCAAGAGGGACTAGCAGGCAGCTGTGGGGACGAGGCAACGTTGGGGTCACGACACTTTGAACTGCCGGGTTCCAATTTCCCACAGCCCACGACCAACAGCAGCAACCTGCTTCGTGCCCATGACACAGTTGGCACGTACCATCAAATAGCGCCGAGGGACTTGGATTTCGGGCCTGAAGAAGGGAGAAGGCTGTGCGCCAGCAAGTACCGAGCGCCATTGGTTTGCACGTCTTCCTCGCCTTCTCCGTCCACCACCTCCCGGCCGCTCGAACTCCCCAGGGACGGCTCACATGCTTGGTGGCACAACAGCCAGTACCTGTAGCTGGACATGGCTTTGGGTCTGGCCACGATACCTTCTTAGCAGGCCTCTCGAATGGTTTGGGAAGAAGGAGAGAGGGGCCTCTTTTGCATGGTCGCATCACATCGACCACCTCTTTGAGTTTATTTACGGATATGGGATCGGATACCCGGACGTCTTGAATGACGTGGGAAAAGAATGTAGGCGGATGGATGGCTGGGGCGAGTACGCATCGGAGAGTTGTCGAGGCAAAAGATTGCCGCAAAGTTGTGGCACGCGCGTTGAGAGGTGCCCAACCTTTGAGACATGCATTCTTTCTGACAGGGGGAGCGAATTTGACCTCATCGACAAGCGCGACGAGCCACCCTGACAGCGCTTGGAAGACCATTCAGCCACCTTTGGGCAGAGCAACGAATTGGAAATGAGCCTGAATGCAATGCACCCCGTCCGTTGTCTGTGAGACGTGAGAAGTGAGAGAGGTTGGCCTTTGTGCCATGGCAGATGCATCTTTGGTTGGCCAAGATGGGGCCGACCAGGCTTCCCTCCCAGTGATCTGGGTCTCCTTCATCTTGACGATCGAAATTGCGACGTGTAATTTTTTTCCTTCTTTCCCTCTCCGTTTGTGCTCGCAGCCCTTCTCCTCCAGCGTCTCGCAAACCCCCCCGGCAGACCGTGCAACCGAACTTCAGAAAACATGCTCAAGGCCGATCCGATGGGAATCCGACTTGTCCGGAGCGGTGGTGGAGTCGAGCTCGGCCCCGGCTGAACAGGGCAAAAAGCCTGGGTCTACACGGAGTATACGGGGCGGTATGAGATGGGAGAACAGGAACGATGAATGAATGGAGGGTTCAAGGTGAGGCAGAATCCGGACCTGGATGCTGATTTGACGCTACGTTTTCCTGGAGACTCGCTCAGCCCGGTGACTGACTTTGTTGCCCCTCCACATGCTGAGTGAGTACATATGGATCATGGCTGATGGCTGCCGTGATACCGCAATTCAAGACAGGCTGGGCATGATGGACATGGCTGGCTGCCATGCTCATTAGTTCAAGGCCCAGTTGTTGTTGTAGTAGTATTATTCCTGTGATGAGGCCTGTTGTTTTCTTTACTCCCCCCTTTTCTTTTCACCATGTCATTTCGCGTTTGTAATTCGACGGAAGAGGATCAGCGACTTCGACAATGGCTTTCTGTGTGTTTCTGTTTTGTTCTCCTTCACTTCTCGTCGTGCTCAACAAGACTCAGCTGGCAACGGCGACATTTTCACACCGGCTACAGGGAGCAAAGGGAAAGGGAAAAAAAAAATGACTAGTCCGTACCATGCATGGCAAGGTTAAATAAAACAAAATGGATCTGCCCATGATATATTGACTTGAGGTGATGTATGTACTGCGTATGGCGTGCTGCACTGCGTTGTGTAGGTAGTGCAGCAGCGACCGTTGACAAGACGAAGAGGAAGAACCACGACATGAGCAGCAGCGCCAGGCAGGTCAATTGGTAAGAGGCGTGGCATGTTTGTTGGCTGCACAAAAAGGACAGCAATGGGGGCGTCAGAGAAAATGGGAACGTACATTATGTGGCTACGGAGTACGAACGGAGTACTCCGAACCATTTGTACGGATTAATGTTGTCCGGGACAGTGTACTCGAGAAAGAAGCCGGGGGAGGCAGAATAGATGCACCTCCCATGAGACGTCCCTTGAAAATGAAGATATTCGGTATGAACCATCACGTCACGTCAAGTCGCGTCGCGTCGCGGAACCAATCCGGTCCTTGACGTTGTTGGTCGGGATTGGAATTGGATCCCAAGGACGCGGGACGCGGGACCACCCCGATGCGGCAGGTCAGGGTCAGATAGATGGGTTGGTTTCTATCAACACGATTAAATTCTCCGTGGTCTATTGTTCCAGGTTCAAGGGCAAAAAGGGGCATGGATGACGTGGGTAATGAATGGGGCTCCTTTCTCGGCCGAAAGCGGGCAATTTGGTTCCGAGGCGTACATTGTATGTATGTTGGATATTCTGGGAAATGTTCATCTCGGAATTGACGGTGTGATGCGTGTCTAGATGCAGCCCATATCCCCAGGTTTGCCGGTAAGTAGGTACTTTCATCAGAGAGAGAGAGAGAAGAGGGAGAGGGGAGTCTTTTTTTTTTGTCCCCCGTCTCTCCTCACAGGGGTTGGAGGAGCTCATGGTGCTAATGCACGCTGGACGTGATCAGGGGTATCACGGGCCATGACCACGCGCAAGCTGGCGCGTTCCGCTGGCCGCACGGAGACATGAGCACACGTTTTGGGACACCACCATGTGCCTGAGGGTAGGGATCAGCTTCTGATGCTCGACGGAGGAAACGGCTGGCTTGAACACCTTGGCTCGGCACGGGTTGATAGGGTGCAAGTGCCGTGGCTGGCGTTCCGGGCATGTGTGTGCCCTGTCAGAAGATGCCCTTGCCCTTGGGGGTTTCCCCTCAGGGCTGGGGGACACCTTCTCTCATGGCGCCTGTTGTGCGTAGCGATGTCTCAGCACACGTCCTCGGAGGAGAACAAGGGGGGGTGGGCTTGTTGTACCGCGACCCAAGTGCCGCTCCGTGTCGGCCATCGCGGAGGCGGGGACCGAGGCGGTTACGTCCGTTGGTCCTGTACTCCGTACATCGACGCTGGATGCATGCATTCGTCCCGATCTAGATGTTAGGGAAGCCGTAAAGAGAATTGAAGCTCTTGTATGCAGTACGGATTTCAAACTATGCGTCCATTTTCCCTCTTGTCCTCGTTTCCTTGTCTTTGACTCTTTTGGGCACGTCACGTTAATCCAGCATGGCCTTCCTTGGCTGTGTTCGCCATGCTGTGTTGCAAACGTCATTGGCAGAGAGAGTCGTGGAACAGACGTTCTTGCGTTGGGTTTCTTGATTGTGCAGCAGCAGAAAGGCGCAGAGATGTCTTAGATGGGTTGGTCTGCGACATGTCCGAACTGTTGTTCAACCGCGCCTTGCGGAGTAGTTGACTGGTGTAGGTAGGACGGGACTGACTCAGTCGCCAATTCGAGCCCGATGAGCAGGAAGATTCAGGAGTCTCTTCATCTGCTGGAAGCAGACAACGCTGTGTGCGTGCAACCCGAGCTCTATGGAGTTTGTTTATATGCATGCTTGACTGTTAGCTTGTGTTGGTTGAGCTGCAAGTATTGATTGTCCTTTGGCCCAGCCTCGTTGTCATGCTTACTATACTCGGCAAGTTGCCTATTTTCGCTCTAAGAACGGGTCCAATAGGACAACTTCCCATTGTCTTGGACGGAGTAGTGTAAGGCTTTGCGGGCTGCACAACTTTTCCTCTCTTTTTCGTACTCTGTAATACGAAGCAGTAGAACCCCATCATCCATGATCATGTACGCCTCATGCTCCTCCAAAAACACTCATCTCAACGAGACTTCGGGATGAAATTATTCTGGGGTCGCCTAATCTGTTCATCCCGACGCCCTGGAAACAGAATCGAGAAGACTGCTGCCGCCAAAATAAGTCGTCCGGCCTGCGCGCACGCTAAAAGCCCGGTGCTGAGAGGAGACATTGCTCTCATCAGAGCCCAAGGATTGGCTCTTCCAGTCTCTCAGGCGCGGGCAGGAGCCCACAGCTGCCCGAGAAGAATTCCCTGAAGCTACTGAAACAGGTTAACCAGGTTTCATTACCATTTTACTGCCATATGCCAATGACAGAGCCGCTAGGCGAGCATCAATCAGGCTCGGCTGCTGTGGCGTGCGTGCAGCTCGGAAGCTGAGATGAGGATCCGCAAGACTTGTTGCCCTCAGCCATGACCCAAACACGTCGCCTGCTAATTGCACACTGGCTACGGAGTACTCCGTAGACATGTGTGAGAATACCAAGGTACCCTATTTTGCGTATACGCGTGCGTCTCAGTCCAGCGATTCTTTGCTGAAGTCGAGCCGCAATTTCGAGAGGGGCGTTCAGCCGTAGCCAAACACCTCAAATGGGAAGAGAACCTCTCCGAAAAGGTGTCAAAAAAGCTGGAGCTATTTTCAGACCCTCCGACACGCGACATGCGACCTGTTTCCCGCTGCTATAATAAATGTCATGTCCTGGCAGCGCAAGTCAAGGGACCAACCCCGTCAGCGATGAGCTTTGGATTGTGAAGAGTCCGATCGCAGCATCTGCGTGTGGTACCACCCACCGTGACAACACTGCTGTGCCGCGAGAAAAGAAGCCAGGTTTCGTACACGTCGGCTCGCACCCTTCCTTTCAACAAGTGGCAAGCCATGCATGATTCCATCTATTCCGTACTTCGTACATGCCTGAATTGCTGAAGAAGAGTGGCATATCTTCTCAGGCAGCGAGAATCGTTTTCTCCAGCTGGTGCCAACATTTCACCCCGCAAAACTCCGGAACTGCCGAGTCAGGCCTTTTGTGTGAAGCTGGAAGGCATGGATCGATGCTTCGCGTTGTTCTCTCCTCAGCCGTCTCCACAGAGCAATGTTGCTTGTCTCACGCGGTCGCGGTCGCCGACGTTGAAGTGAAAACCTCCCAACAAAGGCATCGCCATCTTAGCTCAGAAGATGGCATAAGTTAGAAAAGGGGAGTCTTTGAGTCTTGGATCGACGAGGCAGACGAGGACAGATATGCCATGACGTGAGAGCCTCCCACACCCCTGCTCTGAATTCCCCTTATTGACACACGAGCAATAGCAGACAGCGGATTGGTCGATCCTCAACGCAGGTAAAGCAGGCGCAACTGATTCAGGCAAGGTCGGAAAGCATGTCGCCGTTACTGGCACCGCCATATCTGACGGGGACTGCAGCGCGACGGCCGCCCTGCTTTGTCTTGGCGTTCGCCTCAATTCCAGCTTTGAGTAAGGCTAATCTTTCGGGAAGCTGTGAATTGATGCCAAGTTTGATCGGGCAACCACACTGAAAGCGCTGGACTGGCCCTTGGCAACCTGACCTTCAAAGATGGTTCTTGAACCGTGCGGACTACATGCAGGCCCTTCACGGTGTCGTCTGTTTGACAGGAGATGCCAATCTTTCCGCAGATAACTCGCACTATACTCCTTCTGTGCCTTGTATTGTATGATTGTTGATCACCCATGGCCCGGCTCACGCCTTGAAACGTACACTACACCGCCACCGCGCAGAGATCACGGCCATGTGCAGATGCCTGCGCCTTACTTGCTGACGAGAAAACATATGCTCGGTAGAAGTGATGCATTGGTGCTGTTGTGTGAGTAGTATACTGTTTTGAAGGAGCTGGGTGCACAAGCCATCGTGGAATAGACCAGACGCACCATACCAGACGCACTTTACACCCCCCTATTTCATGTACCTTGACAATTGAGGATGAATCTCTCTCGACGACTGGTACTCGCAGAGTGTATTTCAGAGTATATGCACAAAATACAGGTCTGACTCTTCAAAGCTTTCCGATAGTGGCCATCGCCTGGCTGAGGTACAGAGAGGTCGATGTTTCGAGCTGTGTTGGAAAGTTACACCTTGATTAGACAAACTATTTTTCGATGCACACCAAGTCGGGAAGCGACAACGTTGCAAAAAGTATCCGAGTAGAACCTCTTTTGAAGTATGTAATGTTGTTCGTAATGGTTTAGATCGCGAGGCACAACTTTGTGGGTCATCAAAAGCGGTAACCATAAATATGCCGTCAAGTCCCATGATGCGCTTCTTCTCACTTAAAACCGGCGTTTCTTCTTGACCGGCCCGGCGGCAGCTTTCTTCTCCAGCTCCCGCTTGAGCTCCTCTCTCTTGCGATCCGCTCGCTCTTGTGATGTCTCCCTTGACATCTGCTCCAACGGTGAGCCCTCATTGCGTTCCTTGGTCCGGCCGCGGCTTTCATTGTTTTCCCGCTTGACTGGACTTGCTAGCTTGCCTCTAATTGTTCCCAGATGCTGATGATTTGTGTCCTTTGCTATTGTAGCCTCTGGCTCTTTCGTTAAGGGGTCAGCTTCTTTGGCGCCTCCTCCGATTGTGCCCAGACCCCCTTTCTTCTGAGCTTGTTTTGGTGTGGGTGACGATACTGGGGAAGTGTTCGGCAGAGAGGCTGTTACATCATCTTCATCCGATGCCTCAGAAGCCGTTTCTTCGTTGTCATCTAGTGACAGCTTTGCGGTGTAGCCGTCTGCTGGTGGCAATGGAGACCGAGGTTGCGCCGGCTGCTTCTTACCCCCGATGGCCCCTAACCGTGAACTTGTCGTCGTAGTTTCAGGTTGCCGTCTGTGGTCGGACAGAACGGGTGGCGGGCCAGCATCCGGAGTCATGGAGTCTTGCTCCTTCTCCATTATCACGCCAGCTTTGTACGATCTGTTTGTGGCCTGTGAGGTTTCTTCAGTCGACTTAAGATGAGGAGGCGTGGATTGGATTTGAAAATCATCATCGTCGTCGCCGTTGGTCGACTGTAATGGAATCGAAGGTGGGCCGTCCTTGGACAGGGTTGATTCTGTTTGCTTTTGTGGTGAGATTCGGATAGTTGGTTGAAAATCGTGCCACCACTTGCCCAGTTCCGGTGACTTATCGATTTCGAGACTGGTTCGAGATTCCAGTCCCTTCTCTCCGAACACGCCTTGCACAAGTTCCTCCACGCTCCTTGAACCCGGAGCATGTGTATCAAGCTCGTCCTTCCATTTGAGTTCGTCGAATAACCCAACGCCCTTCACCCGGTCCTCAGCAGCAGCTCGTGTAACCTTTTTTCGGCCAGATAGTGCCGTAAAAACATGCTCCAGACCGGCGCCCATGGCTTCAAGCTTGTCGGAAAGCTTCGTAATCACCGCATCTTTTCGCTTTATGATTTCCATCAGGGAATCTACTTCTTTGATCTTGTCAAATTGTGATTGAATCAAAGGCAGGACAAGTTCTGTTGCGATAGTGGAGGATGGTTGCTTCTTCAAATGTATCGGCCATCTCAGAGGATCCAATCCATAAAGCCGGCGTGTCAGTTTGATGGTGAGGCCGTCTTCGCCGGCATCAGATCGGGCTGCCGGAGACAAGGTGAGGCTCGTGGTATCGTGACCGTTTTGTGCAGGGTCCAGGGCTGCTTTCAGGCAGGACAAGAATTTGGTCATATTCTCTGCCGTGTCACTTGGATCGATACTAGTGTTCTCACTCCAACCCCTCATACATATGGCTTTTCTATCCAGATTTTCTGACCAAATGTTTGCCATGTCGCTGATGCTGACGGCGTAGGAAGAAGGACCCACGTCCACGGACACCAGGAGCACAGGTAGACCAGATGAAACTGGCAGCGGCAGAGGACGCCAAGTTTCAGGCTTGACTGTGGACATGATGTTGAAAAAAAACCCAAAACAAGAAAGCGGGTTCCGATGCTTCAGATGAAGACAACCTTCTCCATCCGTAAAGTTGATAACGAGATCTCTGGGAGAAATCCTTGACACCCCGGAAACCCATCCGCGAGATATGGATGGACGACGTACTGAGAGGATCGAGTCTCGGCGATTACAAGCTGGGAGCTTCTGAGGTGAGACAATTGTTGTGGAAGCTTGCCGAATTACACAAGAAAGCCTTTGTAAAGGTGTGCTCCGCAAAATTTCAATAAAGTAAGGAAGACGCGGTTCCAAATGATGAAGGACTGGCGCACGACGCACTCTATCGAAATGAATGTTGTTGCGGCTAAAGCCGGGGTTTTGCGAGCCTTGGCCCTCGTCCCATGAGCGAGCGTGCTCTCTCGCCTATGAAGTGGAAAGTGGCCTGTCTCTCGTGGCTTTCTGACGAAGCTGAGATGGGTGAGAGGTATGTTGTTTGACTTCCGTATGAGCAACAACAGAGCGAAAACGCCGCACGGGATATATGATCCCAGTGAGCTTGTGAAACGCTTCACAGCAGAGTTCTAGAGATAGAGCCGCACCTTGTCTTTGTCGAAGTGAAAAGTGATGAGCAGCGCGTCGTCGTCCAGGCATCCATGCATGCACACACCCTGGCATGAGGGACGAAAATGGGGCAGCTGGCGCCAGCTGTCGGCTGCACAAGACAGCTGTCAGCCCGTCAGGCCGCGTGGGACGAACCAATGGGTGGCATGATTCAACTATTATGCACAACGGCCTCGAGAAGAAGCACTCTCTCTGGCTTGGTTCGGATGGTTCATCATCGTGCATCGATGGCCAATGTCACCGTTTCCGCAAGCATGTGAGCACAGAAACATTTCGACTCTATAGAGGCTGCATTGCTTGGCCAAGAGTGACAATGTATATGTTATGTATTGGCCCGACCCAGATCGGTAGATTGAATAGAACAGCCCGATCTCAACGCCCCATTTCCGTGCGCTCCACATCGAGCTAACTCACGCCATGCCATCATCATCGACCACGCGTTTGGAACATTGTGGGCAGAATGCCGCGTCGTAGTGATGGCTTTTGTCATTTCATTGACATGGCCCGCAGTTTCCGAACCAACGTCCGATCTACATTATCCCATACACTACCAGATCCTGCGTTAAATGCTCCGGTTTAGATCGATAACGCCTGCAATTCGTCTCGTGTTCCGTCGCAGACAATTGTCAGTCCAGATCGATTTATCGCGAACAAACCATCGCACTTTCCACGCGTCGTTGCGCCGCTGCGCCGCTGCCGTTACAATGCCTGTGAGGACATCCAAACGCAAGGCGAAGAGCCCATCCATCGTTGCCAATGGCGCCAACGCGAAACGAGCCAGGACTTCCAATGGCACTGGCCTGCGAGAACCACATCCTCTGGCAGGAGAAGCTGAGAGGCATGGTATTGTTCTTCGGAAATACTACCCGCCAGAAATGAGCAACGGCCGGGCTCGCGCGTACAACAATAATGAGCTTCCACGACCTATTGAGGATCTAGTTTCCGCATTAGAGGACACAGCAGACGATCGCGAGACGATTCAAGTAAAAGATGCCGTGGTCCATTGGTTCAAGATGGACTTGCGCTGTCACGATAACAGAGCTCTTGCTTTGGCTAGCGAAAAGGCAAAAGAAGCCGGAGTACCGCTCATATGCATGTACATCGTCAGCCCGCAAGACTTCGAGGCTCACCTGAGAGCCCCGATTCGCGTGGACTTCATGCTGAGAACTCTAGAAATTCTCAAGCAAGATCTAGCAAAGCTCGACATACCTTTATACGTTGAGACTGTGGAACAGAGGAAGAAAGTCCCCGACAGAATCTTGGAGCTCCTGGAGCAGTGGGGAAGCCGGCATTTGTTCGCCAACATGGAATATGAGGTGGACGAGCTGCGCCGAGAATCAGCCATGGTTCGAGATCTTTCCGAAAACGGTAAAGCATTCGAGGTTGTTCATGATACCTGCGTCGTCCCTCCTGGAGAGTTACAGAGTGGATCTGGAAACCAATACGCCGTGTACACACCGTGGTATCGGACTTGGGTCGCTCACGTTCATGCCAATCTTGATCTACTTGAGCTTTTCGGGCCGCCACACAAGAATCCAAGTTCAGCAAGAAAGCATTTCAAAGACCTTTTTGAGTGCAGCATACCCGACGCTCCGCCCAACAAGCAGCTCGGAAAAGACGAAAAGAAGAAATACAGTTCCCTCTGGCCAGCTGGAGAGCATGCTGCCAGGGAAAGGCTACACAAATTCTGCGATGAGTCGATCGGAAATTACAGTAACCGAAGAAACATCCCCTCTGATGACGGCACATCATGTCTTTCAGTTCATCTAGCAAGCGGAACCCTGAGCAGTCGTACGTGCGTGCGTACAGCACGAGACAAGAACAAGACAAAGAGGCTGGATGGTGGTAATGAAGGGATCCGAGTATGGGTCAGCGAAGTCGCTTGGCGTGATTTTTACAAGCATGTCCTCGTCCATTGGCCCTATGTCTGGTAAGTCAATACACTCCCGGGCCCCTCTTCCCGACGAGACTTTTACTGACGAAAGGTCTCATTCAGCATGAATAAGCCCTTCAAGCCTGAATATTCCAATATAAGCTGGTCATACGATGAAGAACATTTCAAGGCATGGTGCAATGGCCGTACGGGCTTTCCGATCGTTGATGCGGCCATGCGCCAAGTTGAAAACGTTGGCTATATGCATAACCGTTGCCGCATGATTGTCGCGTCGTTCTTAGCCAAAGATCTTCTCATTGACTGGCGCAAAGGCGAACGCTACTTCATGGAAAACTTGATAGATGGCGACTTCGCCAGCAACAACGGAGGCTGGGGTTTCAGTGCCAGCGTCGGAGTTGATCCACAGCCTTACTTCCGGATATTCAATCCGCTGTTGCAAAGCGAAAAGTTCGACCCCGATGGCGAATACATTCGCAAATGGGTACCAGAACTGAAGGATCTCAATAACAAAGAGATCCATGATCCATATGGCCGTGGTGCTGGCAACAAAGCAAATAAAAATGGCTATCCAGAGCCAATTGTCGACCATAAGGCTTGCAGAGATCGTGCATTGAGCGCATACAAAGAGGGCATTGCAAATGGCATGTAGGACAGAGACTGACCTCAACAGGGATCATAGAAATCTAATCAGTAGAAAAATAACCATAGTATATCTTGGCAAACTCAAGTGGGAAAGACGTATTGAGAAAGGACATCATGTCACATAGTTGCGCCATGTCCGACCCGTATCTGTACCATGGTGCTAGACTCAAATCACCACGGCTTTTTGAAGGCCAGTAATTCAATTTGCGGCATGAAGGCTATCGAAGTAGCCTTAGAATCCTCGGTCAAAGAGAGCTAGGTGACGGAGCACCAGGCCGAGGACACTTTACTAGCCGGAGTCACAAAGACAAAACACAAGACGAAATGCACCAACTCGTGATATAATATCACATCGGGACGTACGATCGGAGTCTGAAAAAGGGTGAAATTATCTTCTGAATTTAGCTTGTCTCGGATTCGAGCCCAAACGCCTTTGCGAGTCGGATGTGATATTTGCAGCCAACTCTAAGATCCACACGCAGAGTGTTCCTTCATGCCTGACCCAATCCATCAGGAAATGCCAATAAGAATCGTCATGTTGCCATATTTTGGTTTCGTGCTCTCCGTTCGTCGTCTCACGTCATTGACCATTTGACTCGAAAATTTGCGCAACGCTTCCTTTTTGCTCTCTTTGTCGTGAACGCTTAATTTATCGATTTTATCGCTGGGCGCTCCAGACGCTCTTCAACAGGCCGTCACGCTGAGCGAGGCGGTTCATGGCGTCGTCCGACTCGCCCATGGCGCGGACGAATCCACACAGGGCGTAGACGTGGTTCTCTCCAGGAACGGCGTGACCTTGCTCGTCAACCTTGGCGATGGAGATTTGCACGGAGCCGTGGTCCTTGGCCTTGATAATGCGATTGGTGGCAGAGCACTTGCGGGGGACGTAGCTGCGTTGAGGAAGCATCAAGTTAGTACTTCGGAAGCCTGGGGATTCTATGAGGTAGCATGATTATCGTTGGAAGTCATACAGGTCCACGATCTCGCCACGGTCGTTCTCCATTGTGTCGGTGAGTGTTTTTTTTTTTTCGGAGTTGGATTGAAGGAGTTGTCCGGCGTCGATGTGGTAGCCAAAATTTCGCTTGCAGAATACCCTACAAATTTGACATGGCTCAATAATTTTGTGGCGGGGAGGGCTCCCTGTGCGTCATGTGACTCATCACCTGATATCGTGCTGGTTTCGTGCAGGCGGCCCGCTCCTCCACGGATGTTATCGTGGCTGACGCGCGGTGGCGATTGGCCACCTCTTTCTTGATCCACGGCCGCACCGTGTTTCGGCGTATGCCTTCAAGGTTTACTGGATTGGCGCGCTAGAGTTTGTTCTTGTCGCAAAAGGCCTCGATTTAAACCATTCTGCTGCTCTCTAGGGTCCTGAGATGCGCTTTGCGCACTCAGACCCGACTCTATGGGACGATGGCTTCTCCCGATGCATTCTTATCGTCCCCTGCACGCAGGTCGAAACAGTACATCGTTCCGTCCTCTTCTCCGGACTTGCCATCCATCCAGGACATATTTCTTCAAAACTCAAGGCGGCCTGCCATAAAGAGCGGTAGCAAGTCGGCATCGATTCCCGACACTGCGACTTCCACGTTTACTAGTGCTCGCGACATGTGGAAGTCGGCGCAAGCTGCCGAAGTCAATCAGATCAGCCCCTCACAAGCCCCGGATCAACTCATCGTAATTGACGATAACGATACAGCAACAGATTCCATCGAACCTACTTCAAAAGACAAGACTCCGCCCCGTAGGCAATCTGGTCCACAACAGTTCCAAATAGAGGAGGCAGCACCCACGACCCTACACCCATGGAAAAGATTCAAGCCCAAGACGCCCGAAAAAGATGCAATCCAAACTTCCGAAAATCCAAATTCAGGGTGCTTGAACGTGATGCCTCTAGCTGCGGATACAAGCCTCGCCGATGATGCAAACCGCGCATCTTCACCAATGCAGGAATCGTTACTGTCAGCACAACCTGGGGTCAAAATGTGGGACCCAAAAGAGTCTCTTCAACTAGAACTTGCCATGGTACGCAGAAAAGATTGGACGCCTCATAAACAGACGACAACATGTGTCGATTTCGGCGAGTCTCCAGCAGCCGCCGAACCAACCGAATTGGAAGACGACGAGAAGACGAACTCTTTCGAGACACTTCTCGCTACTTACAAGTGTGATGATGGCGCTGTCGATGAAACCGTATCGCATCAGAGTGATGATTCGGCATCGAAGAAAAGGAAGTTGTTGGGTGTCCAATACGATAAAACACTCCTGGCACCAGCAATTCCTACGACAAGAGTCGTTGCTAAGACAAAGGCGCCTCGAAAGAGACCAAGGACCATTACTGCACTCGCCACGGCTGCTTATAAGCAGGCGACCCAAGTTGAAAGTGCGAATGTTGCCGAAAACAAGACAGATGTGTCAATACCAAATCTACCTCAAACGGGACAAAATAAAGTGAAAGTGAATCCTCGGAAGCGGCCTACCAAATCAAAGAAGAGGATTGAGCCGCCAAAACCCATACTGTTCTCTCCTGAAACTGCCCTAAAGCAAGTTGCGCAGCAGGATTTTGTCTTCGGGACCTCGAGCCAATTGGCAGGAGAACAGTCGCCAACATTCCTAAGAGATTTACAAAGAGCCATGAAATCTTCGAATCAACTAGACCAAGTTGACCTTACCACGCCTTTGAACAGTGATTACATTGAGCCACTAGAGTGTCGACCAAAACTATGGGATGCCGCAGCTCGAGACGCAGATGGAGACTTGTTCGATGTAGAGGTCATTAACCTTACAGAGGGTGTTTCTTGTCCAGCACAAACGCTTGGCGACCCATTTGGATATTTCAAGGGTGACATTAGTCTCAGCCCACAACTTCCCAGCGCCAAACCCAGCGCCGACGCTTCAAAAGACGGTGATGGGTTTACCGATCTTTCAGATATACTCGCCGCCGGTTCGAAGACCCTTCTTCCCGCGCCCGAGATAAACATGTCTCGCTCCCGCTCTCTTTCACCCGAATTTCAGGGAGAGCCTCGACCCCAAACTAGTGTGAAACTTACGGCAACGTCGGCCTCGGCACCAGATGTAAATCATCTTCCGCGACCAGCCTTCGAAAATTACACGGATACACAACTTTCCAAAGAGGTTTCTCGGTACGGCTTCAAGGCGATGAAAAGACGATCTGCGATGATCACTCTTCTAGATCAATGCTGGCAGCAAAGGATGGGTTCCAGTGGACATCATGTTAGAATGAAGTCTACCGTTGCCACGGCGTCAAAGTCGACAACCCCGTCACCTACAAAGCGACCCCGAGGCCGGCCACGGAAAAGATCCACAGATGAAAGCCCAGCACAGGATCCCCCACCGTCTGCGCAGGTACCAGAAACGCCGAAACGACCTCGCGGACGACCCAGAAAGAGTGCAGAGGCAAGTCCAAGCGTGCCCAAAGTCTCCAAAAGGGCAACGCCAAAGCCGGTGGATAAGAAGAGGAAGGCGACGTCTGAAAACTCCCAGGTGGCAAAGGTGATTGAGATAGCGGATTCTGAATCAGACTTGGCCAGTAGCCTCAACTCATCGCCATCGTCGTCTTCCTCAATTTGCTCTTCGGCTCAACAGGTCGACTTGACAATGTCGCTTGGCGAAGATACCGAACTTTCCCTTACCATGGCATCCACGGATTCAGAGAGTAACTTGTTTGATTACATCACGAGGGCAGTCACAACGGCGCCTCGAACCACTGTCGCCGCTGAGCCGTCCTGGCACGAGAAGATACTTCTGTATGATCCAATCGTGCTGGAGGACTTTGCCACCTGGTTGAACAGCGGGCAGCTCACTCGGGTTGGTTTCGATGAGGAGATTAGCCCTGTGGATGTCAAAAAATGGTGCGAATCCAAAAGCGTATGCTGTTTGTGGAAGGTGAACCTGAGGGGGAAAGAACGGAAGCGGTACTGAGTGACTGACTGTATGTATGATATGGGACATGGACTACGCAGTGACGACGAGACGACATATTTCGATGTATTTTTTTTTGTGCGCTGTGACTGTAACACTGGTATTATTATAATCATTACTGAATCCTCTGGACGCCATGACTCAGATTAACATGATCAATATGCAAATCATGTCACTCGTCCATGATTGAATGTGCTTCATCTGCCCTCAGCGGCACATGGGTCGGTATACCCGGGCTGTTTCCCGAGCCGCCGCCGACTCCACGTCCCGGTCCCAGGCAAAGCGGAAAATGGGCTCATCAGCCAGTCGGCGTGGTTACTTCAAGCAAGTCTGACTCTGGACCCATGACGCATGAATTGGCCACTGCATCACACCTGGAGGCAACCCGGCCGTTGTGTTAACCTCGGTCCCACGAGGAACAGGCCAAGCATCATCACCGTCGTGCTCGCGCTCGCGCTCCGCCAACACCACTACCGCAGCGCAGGACACGCCAGACCACGACGCAAGCCCAGTCTCGAGATGGCGTCTTCGAAACGCGAATCCAGCTCCAGCTCCAGCTCCAAACGAGAAGTGCAGGAACCGCGTCCCAGCTCGTCTGTTCTTCTCCTCTCCGCCACCAACGAGGTCCTGCTGCTGCACCGGGTCAAGACGTCGACGTCGTTTGCGTCGGCCCTTGTCTTCCCCGGGGGCAACCTCGACCCGCTCCATGACGGCCGGGTTCCTGCGCCGGGGAGCCCGGAAAGACATCGGGACGGTCCGGCGTACCGCATGGGCGCCATCAGAGAGACGTTTGAGGAGACGGGGATTCTGCTGGCGACCAGGGATGGGGCGCTGGTGAATCTGTCCGTCGAGGAGAAGGACGAGGCGAGGAGGAATATTCACAACAACAGGGTTCGGTTCGGGGATTTTCTAGAATCAATTGGGGCTGTTGCTGACACGGGTGCGTCTCTCTCTCTCACGTTAAATTTTTTTTTTTTAAATTGCTAACCCGTGTTTCACCGCTTGAATGGGAAAAAAAAAAAAAAAAAAAAGCCGGCCTCATGCCCTTCACCCGCTGGATCACACCGGCCAATGTCCCCTTGAATATGCCGAGGCGGTTCACGACCCAGATGTACATCTACCTCCTCCCCGTCCGCGTCCCCGTTTCCGGTCCCGGAACCCCGGTCCCCTCGGAGATGCTCGTCCCCTCGGCGGACGGGGGCATCGAGCACACGGCGGCGCAGTTCGCGCCCGCGCAATCCTTCCTCGCCCGGGCCGCGGAGAACTCCATCATCCTGTTCCCCCCGCAGGCCTACCTGCTGACGCTGCTCGCGCGGCTCCTCACGGGGTCGACGGCCGGTGTCGAGGCAGGGCCGCTGCACTACGCGGGCCAGCGGAGGAGGCTGGTGTCGTTCCTGGGGAGCAACGTCACTGCGGACACGGAGGCGGGCAGGCGGCATGCTACGGCGCGGATCCCGTGGGCAGAGAAAGTCATCTGTCCGTACAAGCTTCTGTTCCGAGAGCAGGACGGCAGGACGGTCATGGCGCTGGACAAGCCGGGGCCTGAGCTGGAGGGGAGCGGCAGGGGCGGCGATTGGGAACGCGTCGCGCTGGTCAAGTTTGGTGGGAGGAGGGGTCCGTCGGACGTGGAGATTAGGTTGAGGGACGAGGTGTTGGAGGAGGCAAGGAGGAGGAGTGACGCCAACAAGTTATGAGAGAAGTCGACGTATGGGATTGGCACGTTGGGGTGGGACGACGCCGATTGGCTCGTGGGGAACTTGATCGGGGAATTTGTGAAGGTGTGACGGGAGACGCAAGTAACAGGGGTTGGTTGAGAGCGTTTGAGCAAGTTTCTTGCATGCATTATTGGGGGGAACTGGACGACTGAGGGCATTGCGTTGATGTAATACGCGATAGGAAGGCACAAGCGGACTGCAGAATAAAAATAGCCACAATTCACGACATGCCCGATTCCCGGACTCGGCGCAAGGACTTGGGATTCATCCTCCTGGGGTAATAATATAAGACGGCGACTTTTGCGCCGACTCTGCCTGCATCTTTCTTTTCCTTCTCCTCTCAAGTCTTTTCATCTCCTCTTGCGCGAGCAACTCGTCTGACCGACCGACCAACCATGCTCTCCATCTCCAACAAGCTCCTCCTCGCCCTGGCATCCGCCCGCGTCGCAGTCGCCCACTTCGGCCTCACGTACCCGCCCTGGCGATTCGACACCCTCTCAGAAGCAGGCGAGGCCAAGTACAGCCAGTGGACGTATCCCTGTAAGTGGCAGTGGCAGTGGCACGACGGCACGGCGCACGACTTCTTCTGACTTGCAACAACAAGGCGCCGGTGTCCCCTACAAAACTGGCAATGTGACGGATTGGCCCGTCGGCGGCGGCTCTCTCCGGCTCGACCTCCACCACGCCTGGACCTACGTCTTCGTCAACCTGGCGCTGGGCGAGAATGCGACCAACTTCAACGTTTCCCTGACGCCCGAGTTCTGGAACGTCTCGGGCAAGGGAACGCTCTGCGTGGACAAGCTCCCCGTCCCCATTGACGCGCGCGACGGCGCGCTGGCCTCTCTCCAGGTCGTCACCGTGGGCGAGAGCGGCTCCGCGCTGTACAACTGCGCCGACGTACGGTTTAGGAGGGATGCCAAGGGCCCCGGCGACTGCGCGAGCTCAAAGGGCCTGGTGATTCAGAAGGTCAAGCAGCAGAGCGGCGATGGGCGCGCGGCCCTGAACTCGTCCACCAACGGGACCGCGGGCAACGACACCAAGGGAAGTGCTGGCATCGCTGCGGGTGCCAACATGGTGGCATTGCTGACGGCCGTGGGATTGGCGTCTGGGTTTGCATTGGGCCTGTGAGGTAGGGCCCTTTCGTGGGCTTCGGTGGGAGACAAGAGCACCGCCGGATTCTGGAGAGAGAAAAAGTATCCCAAGACGCTTTTCATGGCGATGAGATGAGAGTTCTAATATTCTATGAGCGAGCAAATGCCACGCTACGCTAAATGTGCGCTTGCATGTGTCAAATGTAGCGTCGTGTACATATATATGCATGGGTGAATGATTTGTGAACAGGAAAAAAAAATAAAAAAATAACAGAACACACAGCGTCGATATATGCGAAAGGGTATAGAAAACTAAATCACCATGACAAATAAATTGCTTCGTCCTGCGCAGCACTTGTTGGTTAGTCAGGGGAATTGACGTAGTAGGTTCGATGCTCGCTCGACTTACCAACTTCCAAATCGTGAAACTCGTCTTGGGCAACGGCCCGCAGACAGACCCCGCTCCGTCAAAAGAGAAACCGACTCTGCGCCCGCTGAGTGATGCAATTCCCGAAATCAGAGTGAATAAACCCATTATTTGAACAAGAAACAAAAGCTACGCCAATGTTGTGCACGACCAGCAAATGATGAAGCGCTGTCCAGTAAACACAACGCCAGAGATTGGTGAGGTCATCCGGCTCGGGCTGGAACCGACAGGAGCTCTTGTAAGAGCTTCTTCATGGTGATGCGGTTATTCGGGTTCGCAGTCAACATGTCCTTTACCAGACGCTCCAGGCGGTCCCTGGTGTTCAGGTTCTCCCTGACCTCGTAAATCTCCTCAAGCCAAGCCCGCATCTGACTCACGGCCGGGTGTCCGTTCCCATACTGCTTATACGGCGCATTGGGATTGTTGATGCCGGCAATTTGCCAATACAGGGGCTTTAGATGATGCCGTCTTGCTCGGCTGTCGGGGAAAGCGATCTTGCGAAGCACATACAACATGGTGACACCCAAGGCCCATACGTCCGAGGCGGGACCTCGCGACTTGGTTCCTATGAATTCGGGGGGCACGTAGTACGGGGTTCCTCCGCCAGACGGCGAGTTGGCGGCTGGCGTCGACAAGCCAAAGTCGCAAAGAACGGCGCCGCGTTCAGGCGAGTACAGAATGTTGGCCGGTTTGATGTCGTTGTGTACCAGTTTTCGGCCATGGATATAACCGAGAGCGCCGGCAATGTCGCGCAGGATTCGCAGTGCGTCGTCTCGACTCCCCATGAAGTAGTCGTTCTGCCTGCTTCTCCATCGATTCGCAGCCGTCAGATCCGGCGCATCAATGTGCTCCATGTACAAGGACAGATATCTCGCGTCTCCGCCGTAGTAGCGCACTATGGACTCGTGCTGCAAGTCTTCTTGGCTCTGACATTCACGAAGCCACATATCGGCCTGACGTATGACATTCCGCTCATGCACATATGGTTTATCGCCCGCGTTCGCCACACGGGTTTTGAGAACCTTGACCGTGACAATGTTGTCGGGAACATGGGAATGGTCTGCGGTGTAGACAGCCGACAAGGCTGTAGACGCTATCGGATCTCGCTTTGTCAACTGGTACTCATCTAGTTCGCATACGCCAGGAACGGCAACCGTCTCGCCCTGTTCGGTGTCCAGGAGCGCATGGCCGTTGGACACGGAGAGCTCCTTGCCCTCCCTCCCATTCGGGAGAGGAAACACCAACGGATCCGCGGCTGGGCGCAGGAACATGATGACCCCGTCGTCTGCTTGACCAGAGGCATCTGAGATGCGACGCCTGGCCCGCTTCTCATCCCCATCTGGACTCAGAGCTCGCTTCATGCTCGAGCTGCTGTTGGAGCTGGTCAAAGACGATGTCTGATGGGGAAGGGCGGGTCGCGCCTGATACAATGTGACGGGTCTCTTTTCCAGAATTCGAAAGTCCAAGACGGCAACGTCGCGAACCCTGATGCGCCATGTGCCGGGACGCAATGCCTTGATGAGGCCCGGATTGATCATGTGGCTCTCGCCTGAAGGCGGGCTGCCCAACGGAGTTTGCGACAATTTGCGCAGCGAGAGCGGGACGTCGGACTTGTTGAGGAAGATGACCTTGTCACTGGCCGGGTCATAATACAGCTCGCACCACAGTGGTGGACGAGGGGAGTCGTCTTGGCTCTCTCCCGGGATGCGAACGGAGAACTTGATATCCTTGGACGTCTGAGTCACAGCCAGCACCTTGTGCTCGGGCTGCTCAGACGAGGCAACTTCGGCGCGAAGAGCGAGCCACTGGCAATTGTCGCTCCCCGGGCTGACAGAGCGCGCGCTGTTCAAGTTGGCGAGAGGCCGTACAAGAATGCGGATGCCCTGTCTGTGGTGGTGGTCCTCGAGCTGCAAGACATCGAGCGGGACATGCTCGTCACCGGAGACGGCGCTGGGCTCCTCGACACGGATGCCCTTGAAGCGGGCATCGATCTCGGACTGAGAAAAGGGCTCAGTCCGTTCCTCCGAGACGTCCTCTGAGGCGGCCTCGGGCCTATGCTCGGCCGCCATGGGGAGAGGTCGTCGCTGGCGATGCCTTGTTGGACGAGCCCATGTGGTGTTGGGGAGGCGGCGATATATGAAGGCAGCAAGCGGACTGGCAATGCGAAAACGAGACAAGGCCGTGGTGTTTGGCGGGAAGGGAGCAGCGGGTGATGAGGGGCGGGACCTGGAGCGGGACCTGGAGCGGGCGCTGGGGCGGGCGCTGGAGCAGGGCTTCTCGCGGGATCCTAGTGACTCCAGCGTGGGCAAACGGGGGGGGGTACTTTGCTGTCCAGCCGGCTTGGCTTTCCCGAAGACGGATGTCAGCTCGATGGGGGATGGGTGGATGGCCGATGGGTTGATGCTTGATGGGATGAGTTGTCAAACAGGAAAGCGCTCGAAAATGATCGGAAAATAAGGAGTGTAAAGCACAAACAGCCAACTACAGTTATGGCTGGCTGCTGCATGCCATAAATGCAGGAACACAATGGCTCGATGAGGCAGCAGGCCTTCCTTAACCTTGCCAAGTGGAAAGCATAAACCCCGTCAACGTGAGGTCAAAGGGCAACGTGAGGTGCGCAGGTGAGGAAACGGGTCGTCTGGGACATCTGGGACGTCTGGGAGACCTGCTGATGGGATTCGATACGAAGTGAGATGAGAATGTGTGCCTGCTCTCATAGGTCCGCCACCACGTAATCCGTACAGCCTCAGCCTCAGGAGGCCCAGTCATGGACTCACGGACGGGACAAGGCGACAGGCGACTTTGGAAGTGAGTACGGAACAACCCGTGCCAGTTGTGACGACGCGCTCCTTCGGTCAGCCCTGCTACTAATAGATCTGGGGGATTGAATAATAGCTTGGAACCGGCTGGAGCACACGGTCCAGGATTCCAAGATATCATCATGTCAAAGGCATCCATCTCCTCATCATGAGCGCCCGCGGAAACATGCATATGAACAAGGTAGCGTAGCATTTAGCACAGCATTTAGCGCAGCAGTGTGCTGCTTGTCTGCTCAAATTCTTGATTCCGAGCGAATCTCCAGGTTGTCTCGCCCCGGTGATCCCAAGTGCAAATAGGACCGCTGTTGTGGTGGTGGTGCATCACAGATTGAGATTGATTGCTTCTTGAAGCCGCTTCAAGTCTGCTTTTTTCTTCATGGCGAACCGACTGCCATTTCTTGGGCGAATGTCACCTATCAAGCTGTGACGCATCAAGCATATCCCCCCTCCCGTATGATCCGTGATGCACTTGACTTCCATGAACCTCTCAAGCCCATTTCAAAGACAGTCAGGTGCCGTGCCCTGTTCTCGTGCTCCCTGGCTTCAAAAGAGACGTGACTTTCGTACATCCGGATCCGCATGTCGCGCAGTTTGCTGATTGATGCGCACGTCAGCCTAGTCAGAAACTCCCTTGTCCTGCGTAGGCCAATTAAAATTGGGGCTTTCATATTCGGCCCCACCGCTTTACCCATGTACATATGTACTTATGTATGTAGGACAGTGTGGGTGCGCACCCGGTTGACTTGGGCTGACTGGCCCGCTAGCGAGCGCCACAATTTGTCCCTTCGCTCTCTGGTCATTGGCCTGCTCGACCTGAAGCGCCAATTTCATTGGTCCGGCAAGTGAGCCATGGTATGCATTGTCAAACGTGGCGTCCAATGAAATTTTCTGCTGCCTTTTCCGGGCCGCAGTGCACATGTGTACTTCGCCATTCAGTCAACACGGTCCGAATATGTTGCTAGTACGCGATCCCCCGTCTGGCTGCTCGAACTGTTTTCGTCACCGTGCCCAGAGTGACCCATTTCGAATTCCCCCCAGCAAATCTCACTCTCCACGATACACAATCTCCAACAAGCACGACCAAAATACACCGTATTTCACGAATAGTCGTCATCAGATTGTCGCCATGGATCTAGGCGCTTCACCCAAGATCTGATTGTGCCCTATGTGCCAACTGCACGTTAGGCGTTGACACGCATCTGCTTTTGACGGGCCTCCCTCTCTTGTCTGTTGGTTTCCGCATCGACCTTTTCATCACCCGCGATGGAAGACCCGGCTAGGGCATGGCCAGCCTGGAAGTTTGGCATGAAGAGAGATGACCTCCTGACTACGCTACACGATCAGTACAACACCTTTTCATATACTCTTCAAGACCCCGAAGCCTTTCATCACGACGTCTACGAAATCTCCTGCGACGCCGACACTGTCGATGAGTTTCATCGGATGATGGCTGACCGACGGCAAATGCGTCTCCGTGAGCTGACCGAGTCTCTGGAGACGCTGGCCGTTGAGATCATTGCCAACCCGAAGCTCATGGCTACTGAGCAGTGGAACCATGCCCTGCAGCTATTTCGAACCAAGTCTTTTGACTCTATCGTTCGCTATTTTGCAAGCTATATCCCTGATGACTATCTTGACCATCATGACACGCTCTCCACCTCCTCCTCATCATCATTCTCCGAATCCGACACTATTAGCACCGCGGCCAGCTGCGTCGACGATGTTCCTTCCCCTCTCGCGGACGATGAGTACTCCCCCAATGGTTCCGTCATGACCTCTGAACAACCCTGCTCGATTAAGAACAAAGCTCGTCATGAGCGCCATCTTTGCGAGCCTTTATCACCTCCGCCTTCTGAATCTGCTCAGTCAGAGCCGTCTGTATCATCCCCCTCATCAGTCGCAGACTCCAATGACTACTCGACGAATTTTCCTTGTCGATTTATGTCGTTTTCTGGATCTGAATCCGGACATCTCGTTTCTAGTCTAATGCAACAACGATACACTGAGGAGGATTTCGAGCAGACGTCACAATCTGACGATTGTAGTACGGCCATTACCTCTGTCTGCGAGTCAGTTGAGAGCCCCTCCGCTATTGATGAGATGGATGAGCCCAGCCTCACCCAGCGTAAAGCTGGTGAAGACTTTGGCTTCGACGAAGATGAAGAATTTCCTACTGCACAGTACCCCGATGATGAGTTCGATTACCTCGACTTTGCTCATAACCCTCCTACGCACGATACCCCAGCTTCCGATACCCACACACCTCAACCAGAAGTGCCTTTTGCATCCCACATGGAGTTCCGGTCTATCATTTCGAAGAAAACCCCTTCATCAATACGCCAACGTTCATCGTCGCCCAAGTCGTTCTTGGCTAATCGAGGAGCTGGATCTCCGTCGCGGGAAGTACGGAGAAGCCCGGAGGAGTCGTCTAGTAAGATCCAAAAGATTGTACAGGACTTGACAAAGAAAAGGTCAAAGCCGCGAAGAAGGATTGACTAGAACAAAGGGGGGGGGGCATCTCCCGCTGTGTATATATACACACACATATATATGGAACACCTGTACATATCTTGTATGATCATGACAACTAGTAACCACGAAACACATGCTCAGAATCGCCTGGTGCAGTTGCAAAATATTGTGATGTCATGCATCAGGAACAGTCCCTGGATCATGCATGTATGCACCACCAGCCTTGTGACACGGGGCTGTCAACACCTACAACCGTCTCAGGTAAGTCTCCCCAAGCCGGAAGACCTGTTTCTAGACTGAAGCGACTACCTCTTTTTCTTGTTGGAAATGTACATTACTTCCGTGGGCAACATGACCAGCAGCGACGGCCTCTGACAGCCATCACGGCGGACGAGGCGGTCAGGTGGCTGCACCAGGGTGTGACCCGACATCGGCACCAAATGCAGGTCACGGGCGGAAGGGCCCAGCCCCATGCAGCTCATTGCAGCTTCACGTGGACAGGAGCGACTCTCACAGGTGATTTGATGATTGCAATTGACGAAGCAGAATGAACCAATGTGAGGATGGATTGGACAAGGTAAGTTCCTGACGTCATGGTACGGACGACGGTACGGACTGGCGTTGTGTTGTAATTTTGAGGCTCCCTTCCTGGACGACGGAACCGTCCAGCATCACGGTAAGCAGACGGCGTGTTTGTGTCGCTTTGTGTTTTCGTAAAAGAAATGGAAAGATCGTGTGAGCCGGTGGCAGGATAAGCGGGGTCCTGAATATCCCCAACTCCCGTCCCTGCAGTTGTGCAGTTTAGCCTACATGTATTGTGCGGGTAACTCAACTCATCGTTTTGATAAGGCCTTTGAACATTTTGTCACCAACAACTCGGCGACAAGAAGGATGGAAGGATAGGTTACCCGCGCGTAGTACGGATATGGGCTAAAGGACGCAACTACGTAACTTACGGGAATGAGGATATCCAGCGCCCCCTCCTGCCATAGGCTCACACCCGGCTTTTGTGCCTTCTTCTTTCCTTTTCTTCTTCTTAGGAGAGCAGGAATATGTTCTGTATTCTCTGTGTAGTATACGTAAGAAGGGATGTAAATGGAAAGAAAGGAAGCCTGATACGCGATATGTAAGGAAGGGAACCCGGTGCATACCACGGGGCCCCATTACTGAAGGCTGTCGATTTCCCTCGGGCTCGGTAAAGCTGGGAAATAATTCGTACAGGAATATCCGATGGGACTCAACGTTTTGATTTGGGACTTTTTTTTTAGTTCTTCTTTCAATGGCCAGAATCGACACGTTGGATTCAATGCACAGTATTGTTCGTACACGAGGGATGCCGGCTATTTTCAGCCTAGGACATTGACTGACTTGGCAATATTCAACGCATCAACATCAATAACGACCGATGACGGGAAATAAAAACATGAATCACCGTCGGAAAACACTTCATCGACGCCGATAGCCTTGACGCAACATGCAGCGCAGGCATGAATCGTTTTGGCCGTTGCTTTCCCTTGATTCAGACGATACTACAGCTTGACAGTTTTGTGTGCATCGATCTGAGAGCCTTTGCATGATCATGCGAGGCCACTTGATCGCCGCTATGGGAGGATCATGATGAACCCGGTGGTCTCTTGACAGAGACGATGATTCTCGCTTTCAGAGTCGAAATGGGCATTGGCCTTTTGGCCATTCTGCCAGATGTGTCATCCGATGACTGCGAGGCCTCCGTGGACCAAGCGTGAACCTCTTTTGACCCTGTATAAGTATTCCGCTTCAGATTCCGGTGCGCACCCGCGTTTCATGTAGGTATCTTCAGACACGAACTGTTCGGACAGGACAGAGCTCCGCTGGGGGAGACAGATGGGTTCCTTTGGAAGAACAAGTCCTGACGGCCCTTTTTTCTCGTGTCGGGAAAAGGGGACTCGTGAGGGGAAATGTCCCTTGAGCGAGGGACAAAAAAAAAGGTGGGCAAGTTGAAACTTGGGAACCTCCGACACAGAAAGTCGCCTCGCTCAATTAGCCAAACAGGGCTGTGCTTGGGACGTGACGGACGCCAAATACTCCATGAAGATGAGTGTCACACGTGGAATCACAATCTCCGAGCTTGCGGCCTGTTTGAGCCGGCATGTTCAGCGCGGGAAACGCAGATGTCGATGTTTAAACAGGAGGTGGTTGATGGCAAAGACGTTTCGGGAGGATCCCTAATTAGTAACGGATGTTGATATCGGCCGAAAGCTTTGACAAGAAATTGGTAAAGGACTGGTTTTTTCTCCACCTTGATGATTGACTCCTTCAAGTACGGAGTTGAAGCCAATTGTTACAAAGCACAACACGGTAGATTCTTCATGTCTGGAAATAAAGAGCATTCTATGGGCTCGGGCATCAGGACACATTGCGGAGCTCTGGATGCTGCTTCTGGTAGCCGGCTGTATCCGTGAAAGTAATTCCAGTCGGTGTTGCGTTGATGACATAAGCCACGAAGTATTGTTACTAGCCTTAATTAGCCTGGCGAGGGACGGTGAATTTAAGGGTGACACGCGAGCACGGCCCTGCGTGGTGCGGTGAGGCAGATGCTGTGCGGCGAGGCAGGTGCGGGCTCAAGTCCAAAACACTAAACTTTTCAACCCCTTCATCCGGAACGCTTCCTGCGTCTGATCCTCTTTAGATCTTGGCCTCTCTGTCTCGCCACCTCGCAAATATGGATCTGGGGTTCTGTGTTTGCGCGCCATAAATTATTTCGGACACGATGACCGTCTGTGCTGCAGCTGCACCACCATTCCTGGGCGCCGATTTAGTTTCGTCTTTCGTCTCCTTGGGGCAGATCGTTCCTCCGAACCCCGGCGTCGCCAAAAGTTGTGCCCAGCCCTGCAAATTTGTTGAGCTCCATCAAGAAAGTCCGTGGCACAAAAGCCGGCCCTGGAGGGGAGCCGCGATGTTCATGACTGTTGAACCACACGGACCCTGATTGGTTCCAGCATCACCTCCAAACCATCTCTTGGGACGGGACTACTTTTATGGTGACCTCTGTGGCTCTGTGAAACGCGTCCTGCCACGATGAAGAGCTCTCGTGGGGTTGTTTGTTGTTTTGACTGATGTTTTGATAATCTTTCGAGCCAATCATGGCTCTGGAAATTGAGACTTGACGAATTTACGAACGCAACACGTTTGTCTTTGGGCCCGAGTTGTCGAGAGCTGATGGGGATACCACCACGCTGCCAACAGTCAATCTCGGGGCCAAGTGTGTTCCATGTCGAGTGCTAGACGAAGCTCATGTTGCTCAACCCGTTTGTCCGGCAACAGGGTGAAGCTGAAGCTTGAAAGCGTTTCGATATGCAGAGCTCCGTTGTCTGTGTGATCCGCAGAGCACGGAATAGCACGGGAAACTACGTGGCCAAGGCAAAACGAGAAACCAGCCCTGGATATCCTCTTGCGCTGTTGACGCGGGTTTGTGGTATCACATCTCAAGTATAAAGATATCGTGATGGACTCACTTCCATCTTCCTTTTTTTCTCATCCATCCTCATCAACCACTTTCAGCTCTCAACACTTACAAACTTGCTTCTTCTCCCTCTCATCCCTTTCCAAGTTCTTCTTCCTGCCGGTCAGGTTTTTAATATCCTTTTTTCACATTACTTCTTCTCCACAACTTACAAACAATCATCAACATGTCTTTCAAGGCCGTCGTCGCTACCTCTGTCATCCTGGCTGCACAGCTTGTCGCTGGCCACGCCGCTATCATCAAAGCCGTTGGAAATGCTGGTGGCTCCGGCATGGCTCTCGGAGTCGACTCCTCCACTCCTCGTGACGGAACTCGCCGCAACCCCTTCCAGCAGGATGCCACTCGCTTCCGTGGCCAGTCTGCGAGCAGCGTTGGTGAGACTGTCGGCGCCGGTACCAACAGCGTCGAGTCTGGTACTGGCAAGATCATGGCCGAGACTGGTGACTCTCTCCCCCAGGTCACTCAAGGTGGCGAGCTCACCATGACTTTGCATCAGGTCAACGCTGACGGTGCCGGTCCCTACACCTGCATGATCAACGGTGACGGCACTGCCCAGACTTGGGAGAACATCCAGGTCACCCAGAACGTTCCTGGCAACCAGCGTGGCCGCAACAACCAGAACAATGCATCCGACGTCCCGCTCAAGGCCGCCATCCCCGCCAACCAGCAGTGCACTGGTTCGGTTGCCGGCCAGGACAACGTCTGCATGGTCCGCTGCCAGAACCCAGCTCGTGCCGGTCCCTTCGGTGGCGTCATTCCTGTTCAGATGGTCCAGGCTGCTGGCGCTGGCGCTGGCGATGCCCCTGCCGGTAACGCTGGCACCCAGGCTCCCGCCGGCAATGCTGGCGCCCAGGCCCCCGCCGGCAATGCTGGCACCAAGGCCCCCGCCGGCAATGCTGGCACCCAGGCTCCCGCCGGAAACGCTGGCGGCGCTGGCACCCGAGGTGGAAAGCGTGCCGGCAACCGAGGTGGCAAGCGTGGTGGCAAGCGTGGTGGCAAGGCTAACCGCCAAAACCAAAACAAGCGCAGCAACAACGGCGCCTTCATCAAGCGCATTGACGAGGAGAGCCGGGCCGTTGAGTTCACCGCATAAATGGACCGATCGCGTTACCAGATACGACTTAATATATCACCCATATACGCCATGGTGAACCACCAACAACTTACGATGATGAAAGGGAAGAACACTGGCGCATGATGCTTTCCCCAAGGGAAGGAGGACCATTATTGTGATCTGGCATCACATGGATTCTTTCCCTTTTGTTTCTTACTTTTATTTTCCCCTCCCCGCCCCCACCACAGCTTTTCATGACTAGTTGGGGAAGCCTGTCTGTATATTTGCAAGTGTTTAGTGTTGATAATAATAATAGTGGTTTCTTTCATTGCTTCTGTTCCCTCATTCTTGATGCTCGTGACGGATGTGACTCTCGTGTAAGTGCCAAAAGCGCCTGGCCATCCGCTTGGTACAAACAAATCATTGCTGGCCTACCAAGAGGACAGCCTTGGAAAATCGGGACAGTCGAAATACCCATGAACATGGTTGCGATTGGCGAACACAAACTTCCTCATCCTGCCGTTTTCATTTCCGTTCCCGTTCCGCAAGGGGTCTTTCGTCACGCGGGAGGACAAGGTGATGCGACGTGAATGATACGCGGGTGAGGCGCTTCTTCAGTGCCTAGCTTCACACGTGGGCATTAGGTATGAGAAGGATACTTGCATCGCACCCTAATGCGTTAATAAAGTGCTCAACGTCTTGGTCATTCAGTGAAAGAAAACAGCGTAGTCATCAAGGTCAGTTGGAAGCCAATACTAATAAAAAGAGAGGGAAAAACGACCATCAGTTTCATGTCTCCCAGAACGATTCCTCTCGAATAACGTTTTAGCTCTGTCGTTTGGAGACACCTTTTGGCTATCGAGCGCCGTTTCAGAATAGATCACACGCCAAACGCTTCATGTAGATTTCACATGCAAGTAACCCTGGTGATTATCTTTGGCAATCGTTCACGCGGGCTTCTTTTATTCCTCGCTTACGGGACTCGGTAAGCACGATTGATCGGGTATTGACTTGGTTTCGAAACCCCGCTTTTACGGATCTTCAGTTTTGGGCGCCGTGTTATGAACGACGTATATTTGTATGAGGTATAGGTGAGATTAGCCTAAAAGTCTGGGGTTGAGGATAGCGAGTTCCTTGATGTGCTCATCCCATAGCTCCAACGGGTCTCTCTGCGCTTGCCCGACGCCATCCTTCTTTGTGCCATACAAGTATGGTTTCTCATCTGCGTAGCACGCCGTCTCTTGCTCATGTGGAAGCTTGCCATCAAGGATGTAGGCTTTGGCGATGGCGTCAGTGCAGGCAGAGGCGTCTCGTGATGAGTGGCCGTACCCATGATGTGCGATGAGTCGAGCATTTTTGCCCATTTCCTTGAGAAGGCGCCTTCCGTTGCGCAACGGGGTAGCTGGGTCGTAGGTCTCGGCGATGAGAAGGATGGGATTTTTCAGAGTCATGTTCAGATCGCCCCGGTATACTTCGGCCGGCCTGGGCCAGTAGTCACTGAAGTGCCTACAGGGGAAAATGTTCAAAAACCGCGAGTTGCCTGCAATCCAGGACTTTTCCGTCATGTTGGCCCACAGGGAATCATACCAGGTAATGCCATCTTCTGGCTGTGGCGCATCGTACTGGTCGGCGCAGATGACAATCGTTCCGAGCTCGTCTGTTGTGGGACGTTTGCTCAATGGAGCGGGCTTTGTGGGATCGTATTCCCAGCTGATGCGCTCAAGCATTCGTGCTGCAAGGGTTGAGTTGCCTGTTTCGAGCTCTGCCAGCATCTGAGCAAGCGCCGGCCAGCCCTTGGCATTGTACATGGAGCCGTACAGTGTGCTGACGAGCGCTGAGTAGGTGATGACAGTAGGACCACTGGACTCTGTGTATCCGATCATTGGTTTCTCGATAAGAGACCTGATGAGATTTTCCATCCGTTTGTTGAGATCAGCGAGCTTGACGGCTTTTCCCTTGTGCGGCTTTGCTAGAGCACAGTGGTCCGGGCCAGCGTTCACACACTCGCCGAGAAATCCATCAAGCCATGCGTCGGTTCCATTATCTAGGGCAGCCTTTGAATGAGTTAGTCTTGCTACAAGCTTGCAAGTGCCTGCAAGTGTCAAAGGGAAAAAGCAAAAGACTTACCCAGCCAAATCCGCCAAGGATTCGTTGGTCGCGTATGTATTCGGTGCCATCGAGAATCACACGCCCTACACTATTGGGGAACAGGCTGGAGTACGTTTGGCCAATGCCAGTGCCATAGCTGACCAAGTAACCTGTGAGTTCATTTTCGTCTAAAGCTTTGCGTATTTCCTCCAGATCGCGAGCAACAAATGCGGTGCTCACAAATCGCGGGATGTCGCCGTGGATAGTTTTGCAAGCCGAAAAAACAGACTGACTCATCGCATCTGTAAACTCCAACTGCGCGCGAGGTGACGGCGAGGTCTCACGATATTGAGACATTCGTACGGACCAGTGGTCTCTGTCGACATCATGAGGGAAGCAGGCAACGGCTGGTAGAGAAGCATTTACCCCGCGAGGATCCCACCCCAGGACATCGTACTTGCCGTCAGAAAAGCGCTTCGTTAGCTCCTCGGAGGATCTCCAGGCCATGGATGTGCCGCTACCACCAGGACCGCCGGGCTCAACGACAATGGTGCGTTCGCTTTTCGCACCAGCACGAGGATGTTGCTTGCCATGACGGCGGCTGGGACCATGCCGGGCTACTCCAGATACCTGGTACTTGGTCACGGCAAGTCGGGCGATTCGTGTATCAGACTTGTTGGTGTAATCCAATGGGACGTCGAGATACCCACAAAGGTAGATGCCTAGACCAGCATACGGGTCGCGCTGAGGTCCACGGGGGCCGTGAGGTTTGTGAGGTTCGTGGGTAGCATGAGGAGCATGAGGATCTTGAGGCTGCTCTGGTTCGCCAAAGGGGGGGAAATCTTCCGACAACTTTCGCTCCCCGTTCCCCTCTCTCACGGTGGTGTTGCCCCAGCTCCAGTGTCGTGGATTGGGATCGAATCGTTTCGCCCAAGTGCGTTCGGGATGAGGGTCTTCCAGAGCAGGTGGAAGAGCATCCTCGGTACATGGGATGAAATGGAAGGGATCGTCCTTTTGCGGGAATCTGCCGTAGGGGGAATGCGGGTGGGGATGGCGGTGGCAGCCAAGATGAGGCCATGGCCATTGCGGAAGCTTGAGCAACCACGATCCAATGGTGATGATGCACACGATCTTGAAGATGAACCATGCGTAACTTGTGCGTCGCTGCGGGTCGCGGGCAGCTTCAAGATGCGATTCGATGTGGGGCTGGCCGGACTTGTCCTCGTCCATCAGAGGGATCTTCCCTGGCAGTATAGCTGCCATGTTCCTGCTCGTCTTCCTGATGGCCGACCCTCGTGGAAATGAGGGTGTGGGGAGAGAGGAATGCTAGTTGGAAAGAGAGCCAGAGCCAGAAAGCATGGAAGAAGGAGCTGGCGAGATTGATTACGTATGTCAACGCGCCAATCCAACGCCATCGCCAGGGTCAAGGCTGGCAGTTGGTGGAAGCGGGGGACAAGGCACGCGTTTCCGAATTGGGAAAGGTGGAACATTACATAATGGACAGATTCCTATCTAAAAGGTGATGAGATTCAAACATCCAGTGTCTTCTCTTTGACCTGCTCTCCCATGTCATCACCCCCGTCATGGCACAACGCCAACTCGAGCGAAGAGTAAATCACGTCGGCGTCTCCTGACTCTCCTCCACGCTGCTGTCCTGGAGACGCAAACTCCCACCCACACCTGTCGAAGCGCTCCCTCACTTCATCCACCATGCCGACGAATCGAAATTCTAGATCCTGTCCTATATATCTTCGCAGCTCCATCTTCAGCTCCATCAGAGAAAATACCCCTGTAGTGTCGATGAACGAAATGCGTCCAAAGTCCAGAATGATCCTCTTGAGAGGCTTCTCATCACCGTTTAGAGTCGTGATGCCCATGCGCTTGCGTAGTTTGACAATTTGCTTCTTGGTAGACGGGTTCCACGTGCGACTGGTCTTGTCCATGTCCACGGTGGCATCCGTGGGAGGGTCGAAGTGGACTTTTACGGATTGTATGATGGACATTTTAACTCGTTCTGCGTTGGGGAAGAGGATGTCGTTGGTGTACTGGACGAGGAAAGCCTCGGATGGCACGTCGACGTTGGTCAGGGAGGGGCGATGGGATGGGATGGAGAGGTGAGTATTTCCCGTTTCCATGTGGGAGAGGCCTATCCAGCGGGGGAATGCGAGACGCAACAGTGTGTAGACTATGCTGAATCCCACGGCGGTGGCCAGGCCGATTTCTGTCGAGGTGAAAAGGGTGACCCAGAAGCCGAGCATGGAGCCGACGAAGTCGATGAAGGAAACTTTCCAGAAGCGGTAGAACTGGCGCGGGTGCGCTATAAGATGAACTACTGCCATGATCTAGAGATAGTTTGTCGAGTTGGTAATCAGTCCATACGTTTACCCCCCCCCAATCTAGACCGGAAAAACTCACAATGATGGCCGACAGAGTTGCCTTGGGAATCCAGTACAAAGCCGGCGCAAGCTTGTACAGCACCAAGACGATGAAACCAGACGTGAAAAGGAAGTTGACGGGGCTGTGAACATTACAGTCCGAGTTGACCGCAGTTCTGGACATGGCACCACCCGTCGTCATGGCCCCGAAGAAGCTGTTGACCATGTTGTTGACTCCCAGAAACACCAACTCCTGACTCTTGTCAATGTTGTAGTTGTTCCTCAGACCAAAGGCCTTGCCGACGCCCAGATGCTCCACAGACATGGCAATCAGCGGCGCAAACGACCTGGACACGACTTTCTGCAGCAGTGTGGCATCGTGGTTCTTCGGGGCCGGCAAGCCGTGCGCATCGACCTCGGTCACAGCCCAGAGGAGTTGATTCTTGCCGCCGCGGCTGTTGTTGCACAAATACGAGATGAGGGTGAAGATGACGAGGACAACGACGGCGCGGCTCGTGGCAATGAACTTCAAGTACTTGTTCTTCCTGCCCCATCTCTTGCCTACTTGGTCAAGGGTCACGAGGACGGCGATGCTGGTGAAGCCGATGCACAAAGTCAGTGGCTTTATGCGGTCCAAGTGTCCGAGGACGCCATGTAAAATCTCCGCTGTGCCGGTAGGGGTGTCGAGGCCGACGAGGGAGCCAACCTGGCCGAGGCCAATGACCAGAGCAACGGCGGAGATCCAGCCCGTGAGCACGGGGGCCGACACAAAATCGAGGAGGAAGCCGAGCTTGAGAAGTCCAATGGCCAGAGAATAGATGCCGACCATGAAGGCGATGGCTGAGGCAATCTCGGTCGCTCTAAAGCCCTCTTTGGTCAAACTCTCTACTGCTTCCGCAGTCAGGAGCCCCAGGATTGACGTGGGACCGGTAGATATTTCTGTCAGGATGGGAAAGAAGCCTGGATTAGTCTAGTCCTTTACACTGATTGCTTCATGTGAAAAGTTCAAACGACGAGGAAGTAAAAAAAAAAAGAAGAGCAACCTTTTGACGTTCCGAGAAAGAAGTACAGAGCCGGTGGCAAGAAGCTGCTGTACAAGCCATTCACGATGTCAATGTTTGCAATCTTGGCATAAGCAAGCCCTGTTGCCAGAAACGTCATTGTCAGCAAGAGAAGTGTACCCTCTCCAAGTAAAAAAAAAAACGAGAGAGAGAGGGAGAGATATTGTTGTCTCATCAAACTCACCTTGTGGGATGAGCATGACGCCAACTGTGATGCCCGCGATGGCATCCCGACCGATCAATCTGTAGTCATAATGGGGCAGCCACTGCGCAATCGGCAGCTTCTCAGCCAGATATTCTGCCGCCGCTGATGGAAGACGCCGGCAGAGGGGGCCGACCCAGCTTCGAGCTCTGTTGATGTTCGGATCAGTTCGGCACGCAGCGCCTATGCCTTCCCTGGCCTCTCGAATTCTCTCCATGATGGGAACAGCGAGCGTCATCAGCACAGCTCCGTTGGATCAGCAGCCTCGGACGCTACGGAAGGACACTATAACTAGGTAGTAGGGAGAGAGAATTCGCGGGTCTGAGAGCTCATGAAATGGTGATTGCGAATCAAGGTCCAAGACGACGAGTACAATAGGGTGTGATGAACTTTCTCTGAGCTTTCTGAGACGTATGCCACGCCATTTCGTCCATGGAAGATGCCAAAACAGACAGTATTTAAACAAAACTCCTCATCGTGGCCTGCCACGCAAACCTCCCACGCTGAAATGGAGGGACGCTTTAGACGAGGAACACGAAATACTACCACCACATTGCATTTGCATGAAATGGCATGAGATAGCATGAGATGGCATAATGGGAGGGATGTTTCTCCGTCGGGGGCATGAGCAACTGATTGGAAGATGGGAGACGGTAAGCATCGCATGGGAGGTGAATGTACATGTACTTGTCAGAACAGAAAGGTGACAGAATTTCTCAAGGGATAGCTCACAAGAGAGGCATCAATCCTCACACTGTTCCCCAAAATCCTTCCTCTTTAGCCTCTGCGGGCGCGGCAAAACGCCGTGCGTGCCAAGGGACAGTTCGGCTCACCCGGAGACCGGAAATGTCTCCTTTCCTACTATTCGCCCACGATCCGGACCAGGTGTGTTGCACGCTGGCCGGATGACGAAATCGCGAACTGCGTGCGTGCAAAACATGTCTTTTCAACGACAGGGGTGGTTTGTTCTCACGGTGAGAGAAAACCATACATTCAATCAAATCGTTTCTGTAATACAGCTCGATCAAGAGGGGAAAACTAAGCGGTTTCACTTCCTTTCTCGAATAAGTTCCTAAGCCATGGCAGCTTTAAACTGCTTTTAGCGCCTAAGCCTCGATGAGCGATGCTAAGCCGTCCTAAGCAACCTATGAGCAGCCATGAGTTACGCGAGTTATACAAAATGTAAAGAGTACAATACACCCCTTGAATTATTTTACAAATCTACATAACAGGGGTAATTAAGCTAATTAGATATTAGCTAGAAAATAGAGGAGATAAATAAAGGAGATAGTAATTTCTTTAGTGAAAAGTTATTTTTACTAGTAAATTACTAGTAAAAAAGTACTAGCATAAAAAGTAGCTTTTACTAAGAAATTCCTAATATAAAAAGTAATTAAGAAAATAAAAAAGTTATTAAAGATTTAATTATTATATTTTTTAAATTACTTTTTATACTAGTAATTTCTTAGTAAAATTTACTTTTATACTAGTAACTTTTTTTTAAGGTTTTTATAAGTTATAAATTATTTAGAAAATATTGTTTTTTATTTTTATTAATTACTTTTTATACTAGTTATTTACTAGTAAAAGTTACTTTTTATACTAGTACTTTTTATACTAGTAATTTCCTAGTAAATTTTACTTTTTATACTAAGACTTTTTATACTAGTAATTTTGTTAGATCCTTCGGATCTTCATTGGCTTAATCGTGGCCAAAGACCGGACTAATAGTAAGTCTAGCGTAATGCACGTAATGTGATTAGCTATATTAATTCGCTACCCCCTCTTTTACCTTACTTATAGGTTTTACTTACTTTTCTATTATTTAGACCTTCCCTCTCTTCTCTCTCTTTCCTAGCTAGCTATCTATTTATTATTAACTTTAATATTATAAAATTATCTTACCTATGCAGGCACCTTAGTATAACTAATACTAATTAGTAGTTAACTTTATAATTATAAATAAGTTAGGTATTATAAGAAAAGATATTTCTATAGACACTATAGCTATTATCCCTTATTACACTAGATTAATAGTTATTATAGTAAAGAGGCATAACTATATAAGTATGCTAAAGGAAAAGACTAAAATCCTAGTTATAGGCTTATTAGGCTTCTAAGGAATTAATTTATTAACCCTTAGGCTTATAGGATATAACTTTATTATATTTATCCAGGATATTATTATTAATCATTAATTTTATTATCTATTATAAGAAAACTAACTAACTAACTAAATCTATTGCCATAAGGCATTTATTTCGAACCTAACGTTAAAAACAACCCTTAGCTAAGCTAGCTAACTTAAATTAATTAACTAGGGCTACTACTAATAATGCTATCTAATGCGATTAAATAACTAATAAGCTTTGTTCCTTTTAATAGGTATTTACAAAGACCCCCCTTTTCTACCCTTATAATGCCCTAAGCAAGACCTTTAAAGGATAAATTACTAAGGTAATTACAACCCCTTTCCTATACCCTTACAAAAGACTAAAAAGAGTCTATTAAACCAGACCCAAAGACCGCTATATAACCTAAACTTAATAACTAAATTATAAGGTTTATTAACCTTAGCAAACATTTAGGTTAGAGAGATAATAACCTCTAGGAATTATTCCTAGAAGACTTCAAAGGGTAGTCTAAGAATACCTTCACAAGGGCTAATAGTAATATTAGATAAGAGCTACAAAATTCCCTATAAGATAGTAGTGTTTATATTGCTTAAGGAGGTCTTTTAACTACAGCTACCTTATAATAAGTAATTTAAGAAGAAAGAAAATTACTATAGCCTATAACTAAAGACCCTAAAGACCCTAAGGACTAGGCTAAAACCTTAATTAAAGAGATTGCGGCTAAAGCCTTAATTAAAGGGATTATAACTAATGCCTTAATTAAAGAGATTATAACTAAATCCCTAATTAAAGAGGTTATTACTAAGGGGATGCTAATTAAAGCATTCCTTATAAAGAAAGAGGTCTAATAAGCCACTAAACACAAAGATTATTAGGACCTTAAAGATTAATAATAAGTATTTATACATAAAGATTATTAAGAATGCTTTAAGATAGGAAGCCGCAAGGGGAATAATACATTACGTAGGTATATATTACGAAGGCCTGCGTTACATACGCACATAAGCTTGTTAAATATCCCTCTGGTTACGGTTAATTCAGATTATTGGCAGTAAGGAGGCATAAGACCCTCAAGACCTTCATTAAGGCACAAGACCCTTAAGACGTACAAGACCCTCAAGACCTACAAGACCCTTAAGACCTTTAAGACCCTCAAGACCTTTATTAAGGCATAAGACCCTCAAGACCTTCAAGACCCTTAAGACCCTTATTAATTCGAATGAATTAACAATTTATGTTAAAGGATAGGTAAAGAGACCTGTAATATTAGGGGATAGGAGCCTTAATAAGGACTAACAAATTAATTTAATTAACTAATGCCATAATAGCTAATTAGAGTAGCGGATTCCTATTAAAGGATTTACTTATATACACTTTCCTTTAATTTAATTTTTATTGCGTTTTTAGGCTCCTTTAGCTATAGATAAAAAGAGAGACTACTAGTGTTAAATCCTTTAGATCTTTATTAGCTTAATTATAGCTAAAGACTAGACTAATAGTAGGTCTAGTGCAATACATATAATATAATTAGCTACATTAATTCGCCACCCCCTCTTCCGCCTTACTTACAGGTTTCACCTACTTTTCTATTATCTAGACCTTCCCTCTCTTCTCTCTCTTTCCTAGCTAGCTATCTATCTATCATTAACTTCAATATTACGGAATTATCTTACCTGCGCAGGCACCTTGGTGTAACCAACAAATTTACTAGTAAAATTTACTTTTTATACTAATAATTTACTAGTAAAACTTACTTTTTATACTAGTACTTTTTATACTAGTAATTTCCTAAGAAAAGTTGCTTTTTATACTAGTAATTTTTTTAGGGTTTTTATAAGTTATATTTTATTTAAGAATAAATATTATTTATTACTTTTTATACTAGTACTTTTTATACTAGTAATTTCTTAGTAAAAGTGTGAGGCCCTACTTATAACACCCGTGTGCTAGTGCACCACTAGGCAGGGACACCGCGCCCTAGGGCTAGGTCTACGTAATACTAGCAAGCTACTAGCTATAAGCTAGTAACTTATATATATAATACACTTAGACCTAGTAATGTTGGATCCTTCGGATCTTCATCGGCTCAATCGTGGCCAAAGACTAAACTAATAATAAGTCTAGCGTAATGCATGTAATGTAATTAGCTATATTAATTTACTACTCTCTCTTCTACCTTACTTACAGGTTTTACTTACTTTTCTATTATCTAGACCTTCCCTCTCTTCTCTCTCTTTCCTAGCTAGCTATTTATCTATTATTAACTTTAATATTATAGAATTATCTTACTTACGTAAGTACCTTAGTGTAACTAATACTAATTAGTAGTTAACTTTATAACTATAAATAAGTTAGGTATTATAAGAAAAAATATTTCTATAGATACTATAGCTATTACCCCTTATTACACTAGATTAATAATTATTATAGTAAAGAGGCATAACTACATAAGTATACTAAAGGAAAAGACTAGAATCCTAGTTATAGGCTTATTAGGCTTCTAAGGAATTAATTTATTAACCCTTAGGCTTATAGGATATAACTTTATTATATTTATCTAGGATATTATTATTAATTATTGATTTTATTGTCTATTATAAGAAAACTAACTAACTAACTAAATCTATTACTATAAGGCATTTATTTTAAACCTAACGTTAAATAACCTTAGCTAAGCTAGCTAAATCACCTATAACTTCTCTTAATATATTACCTTCTTCTAATAGACTTTTAATCCCCCTCTATAAGTATTTACTACTTATTTCTTACCCCCTTTACTCTTAGTGTTATTCGCCCTATGCTTATTAGCAAGAGAGATTATCTCCTTCCCTCTTTTTATATAAAATAGGAAGCAGTAATTCTATTACTTTTATGTTATTTTACTAGTGCTTTTCTAGTTATTCTAGTTACTTTTAGCACTTTTATTACTTTATTAAACCCTAATTTAATTTATTCTTATTACTACTTTTGCTACTTTTTCTACTGTTTTTCCTATCTTTATGATTTTCCGTGTTTTCGTAATTTTCTAGCTTTATTAGAGCAATAATGCTCCTAAAGTATAAAAGAAGACCCTAGCAATAGGTAAACACATAAGCTTAACTAGTAGCAAAAGAATAACACCTTAGACCTTCTTTTATAGCCTAGATATTACAAGATAGTAGAATTAGAATCTAGACCTTCCACAAGAGGAAGGGCTATTACTAGTAATAGTAAGGCTTAAATAATTCCTCTTAAAAAACCATAAGAGAGTAAACTACTAGCATATTTATAACAGCTTATAAATAACCTTACAAAAGACTAGAAAAAGTCTATTAAACCAGACCTAGAGACTACTATATAACCTAAACTTAATAACTAGATTATAAGGTTTATTAACCTTAGTAAGCATTAAGGCTAGAGAGATAATAACCTCTAGGAGTTATTCTAAGAAGACTTTAAAGGCTAGTTTAAAGACACCTTTAAAAGAGTAAATAAGGATATTATTAAAGAGCTATATAATTCCTTATAAGATTATAGCATTCTTATTAAATAAGGCCTAGGATATTTAATCCTAGTATCTTTTAAAGAGGTACTTTACTAAACCTTAATACCTCTTTAGTTATAGGAAAAATTATAATCTTCTAAACCCCTAGAGCCTTAGCCCTAAACCTAATTACTTACCCTAGAAATCCACCTTCCTTAACCCTAATAATTCCCTAAACCTCCCTAAAAGCCCTTATAATAATCCTAATTAAATTAATTACTTTATCCTAATAATCATTATTTATAATAACTTATAGACTATTATTTATAATAAATTATGCCTTTATAGCAATCCCCCTTTAAAGATTAGATTATAAAGAAAATCTTAGAGCTTATAAAGATATATAAGGATAGTAACTACTATAGCAGGAAGCTATATAACTTCCTAACGCTAAAGATTACGCTCTTTAAAAATAAGTATAATAGGATTAACCTCCCTTAAACACATTATTAGAAAGCCTTTCCTATTATATTAATAAGTAATACTAAATAGTATTACCTTAATTACCTCTTTAGGAATAACTACTCCTATAAAGAAATAATTACTTATATTTACTAACACTTTAAAATAGAAAGTAACTAATAATTCTATTACTATAAATAAAGTAGTATAACATTAAAGAACATAATTAATAAAAACCCTAATAAAAGTAAGCTTAAGTGCCTTAAGATTACGTTATTAAACCTTAAGAAAATCCATAGAGAGCTATACCCTTCTAATATAGTAAATACTAAGCTCTACAAGTAAGTATTAAATACTATAGCTAGTGTACCTAAATATTAAATAGTTAAATATATACACTCCCTAGGCTTTAAAAGTCTTACTAAAGACCTTCGCAAGGTAATTACTATTATAGAATTAAATAAGAAAACCTCTTAATATCTTTAGTACTAAGAAGAAGACTCTCTAGAGGCTATATTTACTAATTATTAGTATAGATAATAATCCTATAGTAAAGGAAGCTATTATAGAAACAGCCTTAGGCCTAGCTCTAAGCATTACTTTATATATAGTAAGAGTAGCTACTAGTTCTCTAACTACTTTACTAAAGAACATTAAAAAGAAAAAGACTACTAGTAAGCTAGTAAAATATATTACATAGCCCCTATAAAGAAAAGATTTTAGGTATTCCTTACCTTCTATAAAGGGTAAGATAATAATAAACCTAATAATAACTCTAGTTAGAATTAGGAACTATATCTTATAGCTTACATAAAGGCCTAAGATAATAATAATAATAAGGTAAAAAAGCTACTATTAATAGCATATCTAAGTATTACGTAATTCTTTTACTCTAGATAATAGACTAACTATAATACTACTAATATTAATATCCTTATAACCCTAAATAATTAAGCCTTTTAATACGTATTCCTTAAGTAAGAGCTTTATAAACTATAAGAGTGTAATAAAGGCTTATTTTACTATATCTCTAAAGAACGCTATTCTAAAGAAGTCTTTAGAGGTATTATACCTAATACTAGCGCTATAGGAAAATTAAGTGTAGGAGAGGTATAAGTAAAAGCTTTACTAAGATTAATACCTTTATTAAAGGTAATCCCTTATAAACCTTAAATTATTATATTTAGTGCTAGATTAGTAGTTATAAAAGGCATTATCTATATACCTATAAAACTTAGAGAGCTTAAATTTTATATCCTTAATATAGCTACTCCCTTTCTTTTCTTAATTACTAATATAGATAAGATATAGGTTAAGATTAATAACCTTATAAATATACTTATTTAAGGCAACAAAACTATGCCTATAGTATAATAATAGGGTTATCCTTAGTAGTTACTAGAGGCAAAAGAAATAGTTACCTTCTATCTCTTAGAGGGAGATATTTATTAATTATATTATTAGCTTAGTTACCCTTTTATTTAATAACTTATAAAGGTTTTTAATAAGCTAGTTATAAAATTAAATACTAGGTAATTAAGAAATTAACTAAAGTTTACTACTATTACTAAATACATAGCAAGGCCCCTAGTTAATTTAAATTCATAATTAAAGATAACTATAAATTTAACTACAAGATTATTATTAATATTATGTAAATTAATAGTTAACTAGTGCTTTACATTGTTAATTTAGCGACTTTATTCTAAGTAGCCTAATTCCTTAATTTAAAAAAGCAGAAGGCTTAAGACATCTAGGACGCTATCTAAGAGTGCTAGATTAATACCTATCTAGGACCTTTAGAATAGATAGTTTATAATACTAGCAATAACTTCGCTTCCGCTAAATTTAAATATTACGCTTGATTAATATTAATTAAGACTAATAAGATGCTAATTAAAGCTTATAATAGTATTAGAAAGGTTAAAAGATATTATAGACCCTTACACTAGGCTTATAATATTATTACTAACTTAATTAGCGTGGAACTAACACTAGAATAGCGCCTTTAAATAGCTATTAAGGCTATTAATAATTCTATAGGCCCTAAAGGAATTATACTAACCTTACTAGTCTTTAAAGCTTACTTACGAATAATAAATAAGTTACTACCTAGTATCTTTATTATTTAATATACTAAAGTAATTTAGAAGGCTACTAATAAGGTCCGCTACTATATAGCTTTATAGTAGGTTTATAATGCCCTTAGAGCCTAGAATAGTCCTAATATAGTGCCTATATATTAGCTACCTTTATAAGCTAATATATATATGTAAAGAGAGAAGGGTAGCTAGCATAGCCCTTATAAGCTAATTACCACTAATAAGGAGACCTATATAGTTAATATACCCCGTGGCCTAGTGAAATTTTACTTTATAGTAATAAAGCCTTACTATAAAGACTTATATATTATAAAGAGGCTAGAGTAATAGGAGATAAAGCCTTAAGATATAAAGAAGGCTATAATAATACTACTAACTACTACTACTAAAAAAGAATTAGTAATAGAAGAAAAAGAAAAACTATAAGTATTACTAAAGAGAAAGTAAGGAAGGCTAAGAAAAGCCCTTATAGTCTAATTTATAGGCATAGAGAAGCTAATAGAAAAGACTTATAATACCTAGGTAACCCTAAGGGGAAGCTAGTAAGTTAAAGACTTATTACCTTACCCTAAAGGAATAAAAGTAAGGAGAGGTAAAACTTATAATTCTAAAAAGAATATTAGCCTAATTAAACTCTATATACTTATTAATAAAGACTAAGATAAGGCCTTTATTTAAGAGGTTATAGCTAGAGGGATGCTAAGCATAGTATTCCTTATAGTAAAGAAAGAAGCTAATTAAAACCTCGCTCTTTAACTTTACTAAGAAAGGAAAATTATAACCCTAGGAAAACCCTTTAAGTAGTCTAATTAAGCTAAGATTAATACCCTATAAGCTCATAATATCTTTAAATTCATTAAATACAACCTAGTAAAGCATAAAGGCCATAGAATCTTTAATTCTTATATAGTTAGAGAGATTAAAGGCAAGGGAATAGCCTTACTATACAAGAAATCTCGCCTTATTATGCAAGGCTATAATAATAAGGGAAAGGAATTTATCTTAACGTAATTACTAATAATACAATAAGCAAGCTAATGACTTATTATAGCTATTACTCTATTATTAAGAAGAAGAGGTATTTACCTTTAGATTCGCGATATTACACAAGCATACACTTAATTACACACAATGCTAATAAGACTAATTATTATAAGATTACTAAAATAAATTACACACCTCTTTCTAGAAGGAACTATAATTAAATTAATTAAACCTCTTTATAGGATTACAAAGGCCAGAACTTACTAGTAGGTAATGTACTTCTATTATTATAAAGATAACCTTAATATAATAACTTTAACTTACAATCCCTACTTGTTAATTATAGCGCTAAATAATAAGAACCTCTTTAGTATTATAGGAATGTAAACTAATAATATATTAGGCCTAAGTAATAATAACTTCTTCTAAAAAGAAGAGAAAGAGCTCTAGAGGGCTAAGTTTACTACTAAGGAAAAGTAGCAATTAACCACTAGGAATCCCCTTATTTTTAATAGCTATATCTTAACCTAGAACGCTAATAACTTATTAATTTTAACCTAAAAGGGCTAAAGTTAGAAGATTAAGGAAGTTAATCCTTAATCTCTAATAGTAAAGTAAGATTACATAGAATAATAAGCCTAAGGAAGCTATATTATAACTATATACTAACTAGAAGCTTCCTATGATCTATTAATTATAGCTTAACACTAAGAACCCTTTGCTAATAATATCACATGCCTTAATAAACGCCTTAAATAGCAAATTAAGAATTAGTAGTAAGGACTATAATACATACCTTTAACCCTTAAGGAAGCAAAGCTCTTTATATTTGTAAATAGATTACTTGCTAATAACAAGGATTTAAGCTTATAGATCGGATATATTATTATAATTAGTAACGAGATAATACAAGATAATAATACCTTTATTATAAAAGGTAACATTATCACGTATAGCTTAACAAAGAGCAAGCGAGTTACATATAGCATGCTTACCTCCAAATTATATTGATTTTTAATTTTTTTTGGGATCATTGGCTGTGGCCAATGTATCTAATTTTCAAGGAACAAAAAAAATTACTAGCAATACCTAGCTAGTGTAACAATTAACAACCAAATTTAATGATCACCGCAGTGTTAGGTAAAACATGAACAAAGGAACAAGCTTTAAGCCACAAATTTCCTCCAAATTATATAGTATAGTTTAAGGCGTAGATATTGCCTACGCGATTTCCATAACTCTCTATTAGATCATAGACTAATTAAAGATACCTCGAATTCCTATAATCCTCTATACTAACTCCTTTTTGTTATATAAATACCTTATAAAGCTAGGAATAATAAAAGAGAAGAAACTAATAATTAATATTATAGCCCTTTATTAATCGTATAAAAGGCATAAGATCTACAAGGTAAGGTAAATTAACAGAAACAATAATCTAGCGGATATAATAACAAAGGCATTGCTAAATTCATCCCTTTCCTCCCTAATTAATTTAAATGAATTAATAATTTATATTAAAGGATAGGTAAAAAGACCTACGATATTAGGGGACAGGAGCCTTAATAAGAACTAATAGATTAATTTAATTAACTAATACTACAATAGCTAATTAAAGCAGCGGATTCCTATTAAGAGATTCACTTATATATACTTTCCTTTAATTTAATTTTTATTACGTTTTTAGGCTCCTTTAGCTATAAATAAAAAAAGAGACTACTAGTATTAGATTCTTTAGATCTTTATTAGCTTAATTATAGCTAAAGACTAGACTAATAGTAGGTCTAGTGTAATGCACGTAACGTAATTAGCTATATTAATTCGCTACCCTCTCTTCTGCCCTACTTACAGGTTTTACCTACTTTTCTATTATCTAGACCTTCCCTCTTTTCTCTCTCTTTCCTAGCTAGCTATCTATCTATCATTGACTTCAATATTACGGAATTATCTTACCTGCGCAGGCACCTTGGTGTAACCAACAAGTAAGCTTTAGTTAATATATAAGTGCCCTTATACCTTTTACCTAGCTATCCCTTTATTTTTATAATTCTAAAGCTTCTCTTACTAGCTACCTAAGAGTAATATAAGAGAGAGAATAACTTAATTTACTAAAGTAATACTATATATTACTTAGGATTTGCTAAATAATAGTAATATTATAGCTAAAGATATACTATATTTTATAACCTTATCTAATACTATACCCTTTATTATAAAGGAAGAAAAGGTAGTAATTAAAGAGTAAATTACTTAGCTTAAGTAACTTAAGAAACTATAGAAGTAAAAATAAAAACTTACTAACTTACTATAACTTTATAAAGAAAAATACTAATAAAAAGAGGCTAAAAGGCTAGTATATTCTTAAGTCTTAGTAGCTAAGAAGTTAAGGTCTAAAATATTATAAAACTTTAATACCTTATAAACTTATAAAGGTATAAGATATAGCTTAATAACCTTAACTATACCTTTAAGGGGGTAAAAAGAAGTATTATTAGGATAACTAAAAGATTCTTTTTATACTTAACTATATATATATAAACTATTAGGTAAGATAAGACTAATATATTAAAGAATAACTAGCTAATAGCTAGGATTACCCTAAGAATAACTAGGATAAGTTTTAGAACTAGACTTTTATATTACTTAAGGACTTTATAAGCTATAATATATAAATAATTACTTAGCTAGAGAATATAAAGCAAAAGGAGGGCTAAAGCCTTATTAAGTTTAGTATTTACTTAGATTTACTAGAGAAATACCTTAAATAAGCTCTAGAAAAACCTATACCCTTATATTCTTTATAAAATTAGTTTCTAACTTATAAAACTATATTAACTTATATATAAATATTACTAGGCTAATATAAGAAGAGGTTATATAACTTACCTAATAATTTTAGAAGGTATTATTAAAGAATAAGTAAAAGCTAAATAATTTAGAAAAGAAAGGCTTATATAAAGCCCCCTAATATTAAAGATATAACTCTTTACAAGGCTATTAGCTAAATAAGGACTAAAAGGATAAGAATAAGGATAAAGAAAAGTCCCTAGCTACCTATCTAAATAATAATAAACTATAAGGAAGAAAGTAGTACTATAATTATAGTAATACTTACTATCTTACTTATAATTATAATAAGCTAAGAAAGGACTAGTAAGAAGGTTAGGAAAACTCCTAGAGGTAAAAGTAAATACCCTTACCTTTACCTTAAATACTAGGGTACTAGTAAGATATTAATTCTATATACTAGTTACTATTTATAGGTATAAAGATATTAAAATAGTAGCAAATCTTAATAGTTATATAGAGATTAATATTATTAGTGCCTAGTTTATATAGACTTATAAGCTTAATTAGGCTAAGGCTATAGTGCCTATTCTAAAGGTAGTAGGAGCTCTTATAGTTTCTTAATATAGTGTTTATAAGGTACTTATTATAATCTAAGACTTAAGGGGTAAAAAGAAGGACCTTAAACTACTATATATAGCTATTAATAAGGACTTAAGAGTAAAGGGAAGCCTTATATTAATTAGAATATATACACTTATAAAAGAATATATATACCTTTACTTATACTTATAAGAATAGTAGTTTAAGAAAAGAAAGGTAGCCTTTTTATTACTAACTCCCTATAAGTTTATAAAGGTAATATATAATAAGATAATTATATATACTATTATAAGTATAATAGAAAATAAGTTTATCCCCCTTAAAGATAAAGAGAAGGTAAAAGTATATAAAACTATTAAAAATATCCCTAAGAAGCTATATAAGTTTAAAGATATATTTATATTAGATAAGGTAAGGAGTCTTCTATTAAAGAAGTTAACTAACTATATAATTAATCTTATACTAGAAGTAATACCCCTATATAAACTAATTTACTCTCTCTCCTAAAGTAAACTTAAAAAGCTTTAGGAATATATTAATAATAACCTAAAGAAAGGCTAAATAAGACCCTCTAAGAGCCTAGTAAGCATGCCTATCTTATTTATACTAAAGAGAAATAAAATACTCTAACTATATATAAATTATTAGGGACTTAATAAGGTAATATAAAAGAATTACTACACTCTCCCCTAATTTTAGAAATCCTTAACTAATACTAAGGGGCCTATTTTTTTCTTAAAGATTAATATTAAGGATATATACTATAGAATTTATATTAAAGAGGGTAATAAGTAGAAAATAGCTTTTTATATATATTATAAGTACTATAAGTACCTTATAATACCTTTTAGGTTAACTAATACCCTAGCTACCTTTTAAAGCTATATCTATAAGGCACTTTATAAGCTAGTTAACACTATTTATATAGTATATTTAAATAATATTTTAATTTTCTTTAAAATAAAGAAGAAGTATACTAAATATATTAAGTAAGTCTTAAAATACATAAGATTAGTAAAGTTATATATAAAACCCTCTAAGTGCTTTTTTATAAGAAATTAGTAAAATTCCTAGGGTTTATTCTTTTTATTAATAAAATATTAATAAATACTTACTAAGTTAATATAATTAGAGAATAAAAGAAGCTAATAAGTTTTAAGGATATATAGTTATTTCTTAGATTTTATAACTTTTACTAATAGTTTATTTATAAATACTCTAGGATTATAATACCTCTTTATACGTTAATAAAAGGTAGTTAAAATAGTATTTAGACTAGGAGGTTTATATTTAAAGAAAAGAAGTAGTTAGTATTTAACTAGCTAAAAGATACCTTTTAGTAAGCGCCTTTACTCTAATATTATAACCTAAGTTAAGTAGTATATATTAAGATAAATACCTTAATTTTTATAATAGTAAAAATCCTATTTTAGTAGGATAATAAGGGCTATTAATATCTAGTAGCCTTTTAGTTAAGGAAGTTTATAAACGCTAAATATAACTATAGTATAGCTAATTAAAAGTTACTTACTATAGTAAAGTTATTTAAACACTAGTAATACTATATTAAAGATATAAAGATACCTATAAAAGTCCTATTAGACTACTATAACCTATAAACCTTTATAAGGTAGTAAAAGCTAAATAAAAGGTAAGTATAATAGTATATATTCCTTTACTCTTTTTATTTTATAATTAAGCATAAACTAGGGAAAAGTAACCTTATAAATACACTATTAAGAAGGTCTAATTATAAAGGTAAACCTATATTAAATAAGACACTCTTACTAAAGCTTTAAAGGAAAATAGTAATTACCTATATAGTAAAAAAAGCTCCCTATATAGTAAAGAAAGAAGTACTAATATATTAAAGAAGTTATAGTATAATACTAATCTTAAAACTTACTATTACCTTAGTAGCCTAGGTAAAAAGCTAGTTAGCTACTATAAATCTAGTAATAAGTTAGCTAAATAAGGGTAATTTTAAGGAGAAAGTAATATATATTTAAGATATTAGTATAGTATAAGTAATTTAAGAGGCTATTATATTACTAAATCCTTACTAATCTATAGTAAATAAACTATTAGTATAACTACTATAAAAGGCATAGGACTAAGACTTAGATTTATAAAAGTATAGAGATAAGGTTAACTTCTAAGTAAAAGGGAGGGGAAAAGCTAGTCTATAGTTATATAGTATAAGGGGTCTCCTAATATATAAAGCCTAGGTAGTTATTTTATAGAAGCCTATCTTATAATAAAAGCTCCTATAGCTACACTATAATAATTTGCTAGTAAGTTACTTTAGGACTAAACACACTCTTAAGCTATTAAAATATTACTATTAGTAACTAGTAATAAGTAAAGCTATTTTAGACTATATATCTAGCTATAAAGTATACTAGTATATAGTAGCTAGGAGGTATTACTTATATAAAACGCTTAAATTACTACTAATACTAAAGTAACTATAAGTAAAAATCTTAATAAACTTTATTATAGAATTACTACTAGTATAGCTAGGTAAGTAGGAAACTAATATAATCCTAGTAATTATAAACTAATTTACTAAGTACTTTATCTTTCTCCTTATAAACACTATAATTAACATAGCTAAATTAGTAAAGTTATTCTATAAGGAAATTAAGCTTTAATTTAGGGCACTAAAGGGTATTATATCTAACAAAGGCTTAGTATTTATAAGCTAATTCTAGTTAAATATATATTACCTATTATATATAAAGCAAAGGCTCTTAATAGTATTTTACCCCTAAACTAATAAGTAAATAAAAAGGATAAACTAAGTGCTAAAACATTACCTATAGTGTTTTATTAAAGAAAACTAGTACCTATAGCTAAAATTACTCCTAATAGCCTAGTTTATATATAATAATACTATTAATAAAATAATAGGTTACTCCCTAAACTATGCTTTTATAAGCTATTTACCTAAGTTTTACCTAGCTTTTAAGGGTAAGAGTAAGGAAGGGGAGGTCCTAGAAGCTTATATATATATAAAAAGCTATATAAGGTTAGGGAGAAACTAGTATATAACTAGGTAAAAGCTACTAAAGCATAGGTAAAGTACTATAACTAATAATACTAGTTACTAACCTTAAAAAGAGAAGACTTTATATTACTATTAGTAAAGAATATTAGACTTAAGGATATAAAATAAAAGCTAATCCCTAGATTTATTAGGCTATTTTATGTACTTAATATAGTAAGTAAATAAGCATACTAACTAGTATTACCTAATAAGTATAGTTAATTATATAATATATTCTATATTAGCTTATTAAAGCTATAGAATTACTAAGAAAACACTATAGATAAAGAAATACTAATACTAAATCTTAAAGATAAAGATAATAAATTTAAAGTTAAAGAAATTAAGGATTATAGGAAAACTTATAAAGATAATAAATACCTAGTAAAATAAAAGAGTTAGCTAAGTAAATATAATTAATAAGTAGTAGTAAAAGATATAGAAAGCACTTAATATATAATTTAGACCTTTTATGAAATTAAAATAAGAAGAAAGTATAGTAAGATATAAGTAAGTTATAGGTAATAAGAAATAAAATAATTATAAAAAGGCCTAGCTTTATTAGCTACTATTACACTTTAATTAAAAAACCTATTAGACTATTTACTAAATAATAAAAGAAAATATCCTTATAAGGAGAGGAGTTTTAAGGGAAACCCTTCTATAGTTACCCCCTTATATATTAAAATAATACTATTATAAAAAGGTATTTTATAGTCTTACTCTTATTCTCCTAGATTACTTACTATATTACCTAGAAAAAGCAGTGCTTTACTACCCCCTAGGGTATAAATCCTAGATTATAATAATATAAATATAAGATTATCTTTACTTTCTAAGTATTATAATAAGTAAAATAGTTTAGCTATAAAAAGTTAGTAAATAAGTAGTAAAGGAGAAGTGCTAACTTACTATCCTAGGGATAAGGCTAGGAAATATAGTAACTAATAGTTACTAGCGTAAAATAATATATTACTAGTATAAGGCTAATATAGCTTACCTAAGAAGTAAGTAAAAACCTAGAGAATATATAGGGAAATATACCTAATAGACCTTAGTAGCGCTAGTTAAACTAAAGAAAATATAGTATGTAATATTAGTATAGTTAAACCCTAAAATAAGGTTTAAATAATTCTTACTAAAATAGTAGTAAGTTACCTTTAAAAATATATAGTCTTTAAGGTCCTTAGGAATCTAATTACTTAGGGTATTTATTAAGACTTATACTTAGTTAAAAATAGCTAAAAGATTAAGGAAATCCCCCTTATAGTAAGTATTACCTAAAGAAATATAGGTAATTAGGTACTAAAAACCTAGAAAGAATAACTTACTTACTATCTTATAAGTATTACTATATTTTATATATTAAATATAATACTTTAAGTATTTCCCCTTAGTAATAATACTTATAAAGCTAGGGAATTAATAGTTAATTTAGGGGACTTTAGGCTTAGCTAGGGATTTTTCTTAAACTTTATATAACTAGTGTGTAAATAATATATATAAGTATAATCTTTTAAATAAATATTAGGGATAATAATAACGCTTTCCTTATCGGATTCTATAGTAATAATATAGTAAGTAATAAAGGTAAAGTAATAAGAACTAATAATATAATAGTATTTAAGAAAAGTTTACTATAGCTATATAAGGGAAAAGGGCGTAATATAAGAGGGAGTTTAAATTTGGTTGTTAATTATCACACTAGCTGGGTATTGCTAGTAATTTTTTTTGTTCCTTAAAAATTAGATGCATTGGCCACAGTCAATGACCCCAAAAAAAAATTAAAAATCAATATAAGAGGGAGTTAAAGGTGAATTTATACTTAAGCGCTAGCTATTATTTATTATTATTTTAATATAGCTACTACTTAGCAAATAGCTACACACTAGCTAGTAAAAGCTATTTAGAAGCCTAGCTAAAAATAAGGGGGTAATTATAAGGCCTTACTTATAACACCTATATACTAGTATACCACTAGGTAGGGATACCACGCCCTAAGGCTAGGTCTATGTAATACTAGCAAGCTACTAGCTATAAGCTAGTAACTCACACGTATAACACACTTAGACTTAGCAAGCTTTAGTTAATATACAAGTGCCCCTATACCTCTTGCCTAGCTATCCCTTTGTTCTCACAAAAGTTACTTTTTATATTAGTTATTTACTAGTAAAAGTTACTTTTTATACTAGTACTTTTTATACTAGTAATTTCCTAGTAAATTTTACTTTTTATACTAGTAAATTTTTTACTAAGGGAAATGCTAGTAAAATTACCTTTTTATAAGAGACTTTTTACTAAGGGAAATGCTAGTAAAATTACCTTTTTATAAGAGACTTTTTACTAAGGGAAACGCTAGTAAAATTACCTTTTTACTAGAGACTTTTTACTAAGGGAAATACTAGTAAAATTACCTTTTTACTAGTAACTTTTTACTAGGGGAAATACTAGTAAAATTACCTTTTTACTAAAGACTTTTTACTAAGGGAAATACTAGTAAAATTACCTTTTTACTAGTAACTTTTTTACTAGGGAAATGCTAGTAAAATTACCTTTTTATCTTTTTATAAAAGACTTTTTACTAAGGGAAATGCTAGCAAAATTACCTTTTTACTAGTAACTTTTTTACTAGGGGAAATACTAGTAAAATTACCTTTTTTATCTTTTTATAAAAAGACTTTTTACTAAGAGAAATGCTAATTAAATTACCTTTTTACTAGTAACTTTTTTACTAGGGGAAATGCTAGCAAAATTACCTTTTTACTAGAGACTTTTTACTAGGGGAAATGCTAGTAAAATTACCTTTTTACTAATAACTTTTTTACTAAGGGAAATACTAGTAAAATTACCTTTTTTATCTTTTTTATATAAGACTTTTTACTAAGGGAAATACTAGTAAAATTACCTTTTTACTAGTGACTTTTTACTAGGGAATACTAGCAAAATTACCTTTTTACTAGAGACTTTTTACTAGGGGAAATACTAGTAAAATTACCTTTTTATCTTTTTATAAAAGACTTTTTACTAGGGAAATGCTAGTAAAATTACCTTTTTACTAGTAACTTTTTACTAGGGGAAATGCTAGTAAAATTACCTTTTTACTAGTGACTTTTTACTAGGGAAACACTAGTAAAATTACCTTTTTACTAGAGACTTTTTTACTAAGGGAAATACTAGTAAAATTACCTTTTTACTAGTAACTTTTTACTAGGGGAAATACTAGTAAAATTACCTTTTTACTAAAGACTTTTTACTAAGGGAAACGCTAGTAAAATTACCTTTTTATAAGAGACTTTTTTACTAAGGGAAACGCTAGTAAAATTACCTTTTTACTAGAGACTTTTTACTAAGGGAAATACTAGTAAAATTACCTTTTTACTAGTAACTTTTTACTAGGGAAATGCTAGTAAAATTACCTTTTTACTAGTGCCTTTTTACTAGGGGAAATACTAGTAAAATTACCTTTTTATCTTTTTTATAAAAGACTTTTTACTAGGGGAAATGCTAGTAAAATTACCTTTTTACTAGTAACTTTTTACTAGGGGAAATGCTAGTAAAATTACCTTTTTACTAGTGACTTTTTACTAGGGGAAACACTAGTAAAATTACCTTTTTACTAGAGACTTTTTACTAAGGGAAATACTAGTAAAATTACCTTTTTACTAGTAACTTTTTACTAGGGGAAATGCTAGTAAAATTACCTTTTTACTAGTGACTTTTTACTAGGGGAAATACTAGTAAAATTACCTTTTTATCTTTTTTATAAAAGACTTTTTACTAGGGGAAATGCTAGTAAAATTACCTTTTTACTAGTAGCTTTTTTACTAAGGGAAATGCTAGTAAAATTACCTTTTTACTAGTAACTTTTTACTAGGGAAATGCTAGTAAAATTACCTTTTTACTAGTAACTTTTTACTAGGGAAATGCTAGTAAAATTACCTTTTTACTAGTGACTTTTTACTAGGGGAATACTAGCAAAATTACCTTTTTACTAGAGACTTTTTACTAGGGGAAATACTAGTAAAATTACCTTTTTATCTTTTTTATAAAAGACTTTTTACTAAGGGAAATGCTAGTAAAATTACCTTTTTACTAGAGACTTTTTACTAGGGAAATGCTAGCAAAATTACCTTTTTACTAGTAACTTTTTTACTAAGGGAAATACTAGCAAAATTACCTTTTTACTAGTAACTTTTTACTAGGGGAAATGCTAGTAAAATTACCTTTTTACTAGTGACTTTTTACTAGGGGAATACTAGCAAAATTACCTTTTTACTAGAGACTTTTTACTAGGGGAAATACTAGTAAAATTACCTTTTTACTAGTAGCTTTTTTACTAGGGGAAATGCTAGTAAAATTACCTTTTTACTAGTGACTTTTTTACTAGGGGAAACGCTAGTAAAATTACCTTTTTATCTTTTTTATAAAAGACTTTTTACTAGGGGAAATGCTAGTAAAATTACCTTTTTACTAGTAGCTTTTTTACTAGGGGAAATGCTAGTAAAATTACCTTTTTACTAGAGACTTTTTACTAGGGGAAATACTAGTAAAATTACCTTTTTACTAGTAGCTTTTTACTAGGGGAAATGCTAGTAAAATTACCTTTTTACTAGTGACTTTTTACTAGGGGAAATACTAGTAAAATTACCTTTTTATCTTTTTTATAAAAGACTTTTTACTAAGGGAAATGCTAGTAAAATTACCTTTTTACTAGTGACTTTTTACTAGGGAAATGCTAGTAAAATTACCTTTTTACTAGTGACTTTTTACTAGGGAATACTAGCAAAATTACCTTTTTACTAGAGACTTTTTACTAGGGAAATACTAGTAAAATTACCTTTTTACTAGTAGCTTTTTTACTAGGGAAATGCTAGTAAAATTACCTTTTTATCTTTTTATAAAAGACTTTTTACTAAGGGAAATGCTAGTAAAATTACCTTTTTACTAGTGACTTTTTTACTAGGGAAATGCTAGTAAAATTACCTTTTTACTAGTAACTTTTTACTAGGGAAATGCTAGTAAAATTACCTTTTTACTAGTGACTTTTTACTAGGGGAATACTAGCAAAATTACCTTTTTACTAGAGACTTTTTACTAGGGGAAATACTAGTAAAATTACCTTTTTACTAGTAGCTTTTTTACTAGGGGAAATGCTAGTAAAATTACCTTTTTACTAGTGACTTTTTACTAGGGGAAACGCTAGTAAAATTACCTTTTTATCTTTTTTATAAAAGACTTTTTACTAGGGAAATGCTAGTAAAATTACCTTTTTACTAGTAACTTTTTACTAGGGAAATGCTAGTAAAATTACCTTTTTACTAGTAACTTTTTACTAGGGGAAATGCTAGTAAAATTACCTTTTTATTAGTGACTTTTTACTAGGGGAAATGCTAGTAAAATTACCTTTTTATTAGTAACTTTTTACTAGGGAAATGCTAGTAAAATTACCTTTTTACTAGTGACTTTTTACTAGGGAAACGCTAGTAAAATTACCTTTTTACTAGGGGAAATGCTAGTAAAATTACCTTTTTACTAGTAACTTTTTACTAGGGAAATGCTAGCAAAATTACCTTTTTACTAGTAACTTTTTACTAGGGGAAATGCTAGCAAAATTACCTTCTTTACTAGAGACTTTTTTACTAGGGGAAATACTAGTAAAATTACTTATATATAAGCGCCCCTATACCTCTTACCTAGCTATCCCTTTTTCTTACACCATAGCTGCATAGGGGCAAAGCTACCCTAGGGGCACCCCTTTAGAATAAGAACTTGTTAAGGCTAATTTTGTTAGGAGCACGGAGGCTAGAGGGCTAGGGATAGGATAGTTACATAATAAAGCCCTTAGATAAGCCTTAGGTTATATAAATAACTAAGTAACTATTAGATAGCTATGTATATATAGTAAGGTATTTAAATAAGGATTACCTATAAGGTATATAAGAGGTTAGAGTTTAAGACCTTTATATACTTACCCTTAAGTAGTAGCTCTCTAGCTATATCTAAGAACCTTAGCCTTTACTTTATTTATATCACCCTAATCCAGTCGTGACAATAACTAATGACCTTAAAATTATAGAAATTAATAAAAATCAGTTGAATTTGTCCTGTAATTAATTGTAATTATAGGTGTAAATATAATTAATTGTAACTATTACAACTACAACTACAGTATTACATTCTTCGTTGTAAATACAATGCTCTGGCTATAATGCCTTTGAATATTTTAGATGAATATTAACCTTTAAATGTAAACACACTGAGGGCTTTCTCTAGTTTCAAAGATTAAATAAATCCTTTCAGCTAGAGTATAGGGCAAAGAAAAATATCTCTTTATTTCGCAAATCCCAACTATCCGTCTAAATGCTAAATTAGGTCCGCGCCAGAAGAACACCCTTAGAGTTTATATCTCAAACCCGATCAGTGAACATCACTCCAATTCAATCGTACCTATCGACCTCTGTTAATATGACAAGCATGCGAAAGAAGAGAAGCATATGAAAGCTCTTACCTGGAGGCTTTGATGTGGTGTCGTATACGACCCTCGCGATGCCGTTTACTTCGTTCACAATCCGCCTGCTAATAGCCTTGAGGAGACTCCACTCAAATTCGTATGGCTCGGCACTCATCATATCCAAGCTGGTTACGGCTCGCAGAACGCAGATGTAGCCATAGACCCTGGCATCCCCCTGTACACCGACGGCTGTCGAATGCAAAAGTCAGATATCGCTACAAATTCGAAAAATGGAAGAGAGGGGGTACCTCTGTTTGTGTCAAGTGCGGCATAGGCTTGGGTAACCTGGAATATCTCTTTAGCAAACTTTCTCTCAGATGACAGGTGTTCGCGTCGAACCTCGTCATAGATCCCGGCCTCTCGGATCATGGAGATGAAGATGTGATCCGCCTTGCGCACAATTTCGACTCGCTCGCGGGTGACTTCGCCGATAATCCTGATGCCTAAACCGGGTCCTGGGAAGGGGTGTCTTCCAACAAGCTCCTCGTGGATCTGCATTTGCCGTCCGAACGCACGCACTTCGTCTTTAAAACTATGTATCGTTAGCGACCGCGATAAGTAATCACCCTTGCGGTCAAGTTCGTGTTCAAGACTGATAACGTACAGCTCTCGAAGTGGTTCAAGGAGCTTGAGTTGCGCTTCCTATTGTTTATTAGCATCTTTCTGTCAAAATGTCGGATAGGAAGTGCAACTTGCGCCGTTTTGCATGCGAGCAGGAAGTCCTCCGGCATTATGATGAGCTATACGAGCCTTAGTTATCTGCCATGACATTTACAGGGCGGGTGGGAGGTTGGGAATAGTAGTTTAAATGTGGCGCGAGGTTTTGCGAGATCTTTGAATTTATGGTTGAGGCATAAACGGTTTCGCAGCTTCGCCGTTATAAAGGGGTGCAACGATGAATGTATAACAGAGAAACTTACATTTGATTGTAGAACTGGCGGCTCCCTTGAAACTCAAGCTTTCCACAATATCCGCTACATGGGGTTAATGAATTTTCGATCCCTGATGAGCCAAGTGAGCAACTGACCATACAGTGTTCCCTGAAGGAACCATTCGACCTTTCCGGCATGCGGTGTGTGCTCTGCTTCTTTCTCTATACTGGATACAGGGTTAGATATAAAGCCTTCCACGGTTCGAAAGGTGACGAGCGTAGGCTTACCGGAGTGCCTCAATCTCAAAGAGGTCAATAACTATGATCTGAGGTCAGTATGAGGCTAGCTATCTTCCCGAGGTTTGCCTCACAAGTCCCTCCGATAATCTTCCTCTTAGCTTCAGGCTCCGTGATCCCTGCAAGACGGCTGAGGAAAAGCTCAGATCCGTCCACCACGGTGAGGTTAATTCCTAGATGCTTATCCAGGGTTTCTTTAACCTGCTGGCATTCATTCAGACGCATCAGACCTAATAAACATGTAAGAAACATTACTAGTAAGCGGGTGGATATCTCATCAAGCGACGTCATCTTACCAGTATCCACAAGGACTGCGTGGAATCGGTCTCCGATAGCTTCTTTCATTAGCTTAGCAGCTACAGTGCTGTCGACACCGCCAGAGACGGCTCCAATCTGCAAAGTAATGAGCAAGCTAATACATGTCGCTGGACAAGATGGATACACATACAACCTGTGCGTTATCGCCAACCAGTTTCCGAATCCGAACGATTTCCTTCTCTAAGAAGTTGTCCATTTTCCAGTCCGCTCGGGCACCGCAGATCTTGAGAGCGAAGTTGGCGATAATATCAGCCCCCCGCTCTGTATGCGAGATCTCAGGGTGGAATTGAATGCCTACCAATCATACTAATTAGCAAATTTTAGCATAAGCTTCAAGAGGATACACATACCGAAGATAGGCAAAGACTCATGGGCAATGCCAGCAAACTCGCTGTTCTTCGTGGTGGCAATGGTCTTAAAGCCGTCAGGTAGATGAACGACCTTGTCAAAATGACTCATTACAACTATAGTCAGGGAACGTCAGATACGCATCAGCCCAAGCCAGACAAACACCGTCTATACAACGAACCGTTCAAAGAGTCTCCCAATCCCTCGAAAAGCCGATCAGCATGGCTGCCAGTCTTGCGGATGGCCATCAAGGTTTCCCCGTATTCACGGTTCAGGCCAGGTGCCACATTACTTGGGTTTACTCGCCAAGCTGGGACAGCCATTAGTTAATGATCGTCCGGAAACACCCAGGGGCGAGAATACCAATTAGTTGATTGCCAAAACAAACCCCTCTTCGTGGCATGTTAGCGACCTCTTCATCATGCTTTTTTTGGCATACAACGTACAACACAGGAACACCGAGCTCAAACGCCAGCGGATCCACGCTCGGGGCGTCGGGGGAATACACGCTTGACGGGCCTCCGCTAAGAATAATCCCAACCGGTTTCCAAGTCAGATCTTTGAGCTTTTGGGTACAAGGTAGCATCTCAGAGTACACCCCAAGAGATCTCAGCCGTCTCAAGATGAGCTTTGGTTTTGTTAGTTCTTGTTACCCGCATAGCAGGAGTAGTCTCTGGACAGAACGAACATGACTGGTCTGGGATCCTAGATCTAAGACGAGCACGGTCTTGACGACAGCAATAGTCAGCTCAGGGGATATGAGATGGAGAATTGAGGATGCTTCGTCCTTACATCGAAGGTATCGTGCGGCGGCGCCGCTTCCAGTGCGTCGCTCATTGTGCAAAATGTTTCCAGCCAAGTATTCAAGGCGCCACAATCGTTGATCTGGTAATGGCGGGAGAAGAACAAGGGTCCATGCAACTTGACGCAAACCAAGCGAGCATGGAATATTCCCAAAAAAAAAATTCTGTACGGTCCGTACCAACCTAGCCTTTAGTGGCTGACTCATCTACCCACATGAGTCTAGCCCACCAAGGTAGTGTCAGGGCACGCCTGCTGCACGGCGCCACCACGTTTCACATTGCACCATGAACATACTTTTAAAATAAAAAAGTCTTGACATCTTCTTAATAACAAATACTGCATCTCCGAACGACAGCTGCCAAGTTTCACGAGACTTTCCATTTCATCTTTTAGAACTAAGAATCCGAGACAAATATTTAGAATTGTAAGATATATTTTTAGATAAGCTTATAAGCAAGCTTCCTAACCCAGGTAGTTATGCTTATATAATTAAAAAGAAGGGCACCCCACCTAAGGGACTTATATATGTTTTAGCTAATAAGGAGCTTAAGGTACTTTGAGAGTACTTAGTAAGTGTATGCATATATATATATATATTTATATTCATCCTTTAGCTAGCTTAACATGGCTAGTACTACTCCCTTATTTAACAGGGAACCCCTTGAATAGGAAGGAAAACCCCATCATATGGCCTGCGCCGCTTGGCAAGTGGCCCGTCCCCTTAAGCGTGCTATAGCTTGTGGAGTCACGTTAGCAAGGGTTTATATCTAATAAGACAAAAGTGAATGAGAAGTATATAGATCTTGTGTGAATTTGCCAATGATAGTTATACTAGTAATTTTCCTTAGTATAGATTACTACATCGCCTTATTAATTAGCTTAGATAAGCAACGCGTACCTACGCGGTCACTAACCTTGTGGCCAGAGCATTGTTTGTAGTTAGTGTAGTGTGTTTTGTAGTTTTTATATTTAATTTTATAGCTAGCTTATAATTAAAAATATTATCATATAAATTATATAATCCTATAGAGATAAATCCGTAGAAAAATACTATATCTAAAAGTGGGCCTAAAAGTGGGCCTATTACCTATAAATTAGAAAAACTACATTTGTAGTGTATTTGTAGTGCTAAAATGTAGTAAAATATAGTTTTTCTAATTTCCACACGCAATACCCACTTTTAGACCCACTTTTATATATAACTATATTGTAGTTTTTTAGTTATTTATCTAAAAAAAGAAGTTTTGTATCTCTATATATTTTCTAAGATTAGATATATATTATTTGTTAAAAACAAAATACACTACAAATCATTTGTAGTGCAATGCTCTGCTTGTGGCAGAGGGGCTATGGGAGCCCCATTGGCCCACAAGCTATAGCACGCTCAAGGAGGTTATAAGTGTTTTTTACTAGCCTACGCTAACCTTATCCCCTTAAAAATGTCGTGACATTGGTTTTAGCTCGTTCCAGGGTGTGTCCGAGCCTAGAGCCTTAGTAAGTGTATAGTAAAAGAGTTAGGCTAAAAAATTAATAAGTCTAGTAAGAGCCTTGATTTAATATTTATTTATTCCAAAGAAAGGAGGGAAATCAAGGCTTTACATAAATTATTAGGCCTCTTGTTACGTGCTGGCTCTGCACGTTATTGGGTCGAATCCGTCAGAGGGGCTAACGGATTTAACGGGTCGTAAGTTATACTAAGTTTACTTGTGAAAGCTACTGTTAGGTGCAGGTTATAATGTAAGAAGTAAGTTAATTCCTCTGTCTAAAGGGCCGAATCCGTCCCTATTACTATTGCTTGTGGCCAAGCGTATCCTGCCACGTAACACCTCTAATAGTAAGTTGTACTTATTTTTTTACTTTATATCTCAAGGTAGTGTGTGCCGTAAGATACGCGCCTAAAAACACGCGATCACGATAACAAGCGCTAGGGTTTATAGACAGGGATAACATAACAAGGGATAATAATATTAGTTATTTAGGAAAGAGAATTATTTAATTTATAAAAGGACTTATAGCTAAATTCTTTAATAAAAAAAATCATATACCTTATAAGATTCTTAAGATTACCCTATATTTTACTTTAGCTAAGATTACACCTATATTTACTATAGAATAAATTAAGATTAACCTCTCTCTTATTTATTTAAGATATTACTTCTAGTCTAATAGACTATTTAATCTAGGATACCTCTGTGTAATAAGATAGTCCTAGCTATTATTATAATTAATATTATTAAGTTAATTAACCTCTCTATTATGCGTAGGCTTTAGAGCTACTCGCGATCGTGGGCTAGTATTGTGTCTTTTGGGGTGCTGTTTCCCGCTTGATAAAGTAGTAATGCGAAATCCTAGTATTTCCCGCGTAATATAGCCATCTCTGTATAGCTATAGCCCTCGCAAAGTCAATTGACATGGAGAGCCTACGGGAAGTAAGTGAGAAAGTAGGTACCTCGCCAGCTCCAAGGAAAAGGGGTACCACGGAGTAATAGCTCCTAATAAAGCACAACGCCTAACAGTCTCATCTCTTAGGCCCTAACTACTCCTATCTAGAACGGCTCTTATTTCGGGTCGTCCTAAAGACCCCATCTTCTGTCAAGTAGCTCTGGAGACGTATACAGAGCTTTCTTTTCCCTTGAATAGGTTTCCTTGCATCACACATGGTTCCTTATCTCTGTTCCCATTCTCGCATGTGAAGCCGGCGCCGAGCTCGACGGGGCGCCGCAATGCCGGCCCCTCCTAAAGAGGCAAAAGGGCTGTCTCCCTTGTTTCCCCGCCGACAGCTATTTAGATCTATTTCCCCTATCGAGTTACTCCGTGATTTGTAAAATCAAACGCACCCCAAACGCCCCGAGGTAGCTAGACAAGTTCCAGGTGCCAACGAGCCATGCATGGAATATTCTTGGGAGCTGCTCTCGGATACCACTGCATCCGATTCCGTGACGCGGCTGTCGAAGCACGGCGGCAGACATGGGCGGGCCACTCTCGGCGCCTTGATCTGAGGCCGCCGGGTCTACTTCTTGAGGCCGAGTTCCCTGCGGTTAAAACTAGAGGCGGAGGCGGCAGTCACATGGAGCAAGTTGCATCAATATTGCATGAAAATAAGAGGCGCAGCCGACTTGGCCTTCTTCGTTGTGCGTTCATCGTACTCGGTACAAGATGGAGTATGCTTTGCAACAACACCACACCCCCTCGCTGCTAGTATGCAGTGCGACCTAGAGCCATGTATCTGTCTTGGCGCTTATGAAGGGTTTATAGTGGGTTTTTTTACAAGGACTTTTATAGATTTTAAAACTTGTTATAGGTCGCTCATGACTGTTGACTGTTGCACAAAAGAGGCGCAGCCGACTTGGCCTCTTGATTGTGCGTTTGACAGTTGCGGAGTATTATCCCTTGTACGGGGTATTCATTGTGGCCATTGTTGTTGAACGCATCACCGAAATCTCACTCATCTCGGCATGAGTGAGAAGCAATGTATGTACATGTGCGTATGTGTTTGATGGTGTCATGTGTACTAGAATGGGGTGACAAATAATTTTGGAAAATCTTTTTTTTCTGGCTTTCCTGGCCAAATCCGTTGTATCATCGTCCTTGACAACTCGTCGTAATGCCGTGGAACTGCTGTTCTTGCGTCACAATCTGACGTCTATAACTCGCCCCTGTCTTCTTCATCTACGCCCTTGTCAACATTGCCCGCCTGCTTGACCTCGTCCTTCTTGGCATCCTTGACCGAGTTCCAGAATTTTCTGCCATTCTCCTCATCCCCGGCAAACAAGTGGTCGACCACCATTCTCTGGGGCGTCTCGCCCATCCACTGGAAGAGGGAAAAGTCTCTGAATCGGTCTGACCTGAAGACTTCCAGCATTTCCACCGGCTCATCGCCAATGTTTTCGACAAAATGGCCCATGTTCTTGGGCACGATGCCCACGTCACCTGGGACGTAGTCGAACGTTCGGGCGTTGCCCTCGGCAGCAAAGATGGTCACCCTGGCGCGGCCGCGGATGAAGAACGACCACTCGTCGGCCACGGGATGCCAGTGCATCTCGCGCATGGCGCCAGGCTCGATGATGACGTGGGCCGCGGCCACAGTCTTCGAGATGGGAAAGTTTGTCGAATCAGTGATGCGGACCAGACCGCCGGATGTTTCCTTGGGTTCCTGGTCGAGCATTCTGTGCGTGAACTGGTACTTGGACTTCTTGACGTGTTTCCCCGTAGGCCGCTCGTCTTGGATGGAACCCGGGGCTGATCCTCGAAAGATGTACTTCTCGCCTGCGGGGAGGTGGGCGAACACTTGGGGCGCAAGCTTGAAATTCTTGGCGATGACCGACTTGGGAGTGTGGGCTACAGAGGGTTTAGTCAGTTTAGCCTTGGAGTCTGAAGACGGAGGTGCATTCATGTGAAGTATTTGAACGAAACGTACCTAGCCAATCGGTCAGGATGAAGGTAGACTCCTCTGAGAATCGCCCGTCGTCAAAGATGAGCAGGAATTCGGTGCCGTTCTCTCCTAGACCTTGCAGCGAGTGAGGTATCCCGCTGGGGAAATACCACAAATCACCCTTCTTCAAATCGTCCATGAAGCTGCCGCCTTCGTAGTCAAGGGCTGTCACGCGGACTTCGCCCTCAAGCACGTAGGCCCATTCAGCCTCCTTGTGCCAATGGAGTTCACGAATAACTCCCTTGTCGAGCCGCATGTTGACACCCGCAAGCTCTACACTGGTGGGCAGCTCGCGAATGGTGGTTTGCCGAGTCCAGCCGCCCTCCTGCAACGGCGTCAGCAACGTGCCGCCACGAGATGGGATTTTGGTAACAACAAGGACACACACAAGCAAGACATGGCATAGGAGTCGCGTACCTCAATTCTGACATGAGAGTCGGCGTAACTCCATCTCATGTTGGCAATCTGCCCATGATCCGTGCTGGGTGGGCGGACAAGATCAGGGCTCTGTCGCGAACGATCACGGTTGTATGGACCAAGGACGGAAGCGCCGTTGCCGTTGCGCCACGGCCGCGGATCGATATCATCTCGGATAGGGTCGATGGCGTGATCATGAGGGTCGCGATGGCCCGGTGTGTACGGCTCGTTTTTGGCGAATTTGCCCGCGAGCTCGAGGCCTTTGGCGAGACGCCGCTGAGGTGAGTCGTGGTGAGGCAGCGCACCACAGAGGTTCGTCAAAGCTCCGGCGAGAAGCAGTTGAGCTGCAGAGAGCTTCATCGTGAGAGTTTTGAGCCAATGCTGGGCGGGCTGGGCAAGATGGATGGTGGAAAAGAAATTCTGGACATGTCGATGCAGCACTTTTCCATGTAATAGACAGCCCTCGTCCCACGCAATTGGTCCACGATTATGACCTCTACGGACTAATTCTCACTTGCCGAGCCAAGTCCGACCGCGCCGAATGCAGAGCAAGCAAAAGGCGCCTGCATGGAGCTGTGGGCCTAGTGGGTGGGTGTGCTCCCAGAAACGGTGCCTTCCTTCTGTTCGGTGTCTGTCTTCTCGAACACGCCTTCCTCCACAATCGTCTTTTAACCCTGAGTCCCGATGTCGCAATCAACGCTGCAGACTTGGACGCTCAGTCTATACTCGCCAATGACGCCGCTACCGACCCACTCTGCCACTTCTAGTCTCGTCTTGCGCGGATAATTGTACTGCGCCAAAAGGAGGTACCTGCAGAGGGCTGGACACGAGCGACTGCGACATCAACCGGGGATTTTTTTGGTTTTTTTTTGTCCTCGACCAAGACAGCGCTCGTCGCTTCCTCCTGCGCTTCTGCACTTTCTGCGTCTTCACAGTCCTCTGTCGCTCTCTTGATGCAGCTCAACATCAACCGCTAGTACACGGGTCAACAACCACAAGTCACGGACGGAACACGCCGGCTCCAATTGCCTTCGTGATGGGCGGATACGGCACGACCAGAGATGCCTCCAACAACCCCAGCCAAGGAACAAATGGCACGCACGGGAATCATGACCGACAACCTCTTCTCGGTCGGAAACTCCACGCAGGCTCACGGTGGTCCCGCCTGGCAAGGTTCCGGAAGCAAATGACCTCCGAGGTGTCGCGCTCACACGCCGACTTGGTCTTGCTGCTATGCTACGTCGTAACAGGTTTACTGGACAGTGCTTCAACACAAGTCTGGGGAGCTTTCGTTTCCATGCAGACCGGTAAGAAAAAAAAACCTACTTCGCCCTACAGATTCCGCAAAAACAGAAGGAAACTTGGGGGAAACGTCGGCCGGGCCGGCTCAGAAGTTGTTGACATGCCTTTTTTAGGAAACACCATCTATGTCGGCCTGGGTCTCGCTTCACTCGTCAACCCACCCGTCAACGCGCGTCTCTACAAATCGGGCATCTCACTGCTTTCCTTCTGCATTGGCTCGTTCTTCTTCGCATGCTTCCACCGTTGCTTCTCCCCCAGGAGACGCTGGGTCCTGTGCGCTTCGTTCGCCGCTCAGGCGGCGCTGACCATCGCCGCGGCCGTCATTGTCACGGTGAAGCCGATGCCAGAGGATGGCAACGCTGCGGGATGGGCAGTGCTGCTGCCGCTGGCACTGGTTGCGCTTCAGTCCTGCGGACAGGCAGTCGCTTCTCGGGCCTTGGGGTACAACGCACTGACGAGTGTCGTTCTGACCAGCATCTACTGTGACTTGTTTTCAGATCAGCATCTGTTCAGGCTTGAAAACGTGCAACGAAACCAAAGGGCAGCTGCGCCAATACTGTTACTGGCGGGTGCTGCCGCAGGTGGTTTGCTATCCCGTAGCTCATTCGGGGTTCAAAGCGCACTGTGGGTGGCGGCCGTGATGAAGTCGCTCATGGTGGTCGCTTGGGTATTCTGGCCGGTCAAGAAGACGAGAGCTAACAGCTAATATGCTGCAAATTTTCGATAGAAGATGACTTATTTCATCCTCCCAAGTATGCGTTTCTGGCATCATTGAACCACATGGCAACAGCTAGATATAGATTGATCAATGGCACATAGATTTGTGTCAATCAATGAGCAGCGTCGGCGCATCCCGACAAGACATGTACATGGAAAGCACGCATCAATACCTCGTCCTCGATAACATCAACCTCGGTCTGGATCCCCAAAGTCCATGGCAAAATGAGACCCCGCCGAGGAAGATGCCGGCCGGCCCCCCCAACGTGTAGCCATTCTGATTCTGTAGGTGGGTGCAAGATTGGTTCGGATGGTGAGAGAGAACAGTTCTTAACTCATTGTTTCTATGAAAAGTGCAAACAAACAAGGTTTACACCGTGCTGCCAAGAAAAAAACTCCAATATAAATGAATCCCAGTGCCGCTGTTACCGACAAAGAATGCACATCATGCAAAAGTACAGAATGGACACAAGGACCCCCACCCCCTGCCAGGACCTTCAGGACCTTCAGCTCAAGGACATGAGGCCAGCAACTTGCAAATGAAAAGAAAAGATCAGCCCCGAGTCCAGAAATGTGACGCTTCATGAACACCCCATCGTTATTCCGATCCCAACCAATCTCTTGTCCAAATGACTCTGGTAAGAAAAAGTGATAATATGAAAACAAACACACAATCAGATACCTCGTCCACAAACTCCAAGACTTGTCAAGGGGAAGAAAAAAAAACCATCCTGCCTTTTGAGATTTCCATCATGTATCCCGTAATGAGTACTCTGCACGAGCGACAGCCTCCGATCAGTGCATATTCGAGCGTTGCATGACCAGCAGGATACAAAATAAAAATAAATAAAAAGTACCTTGCGCTCTTGACTGCTCATCGTTGTTTCTTTCGAGCCTAAACGTCTTCCCACGCTCACTGCTTCCATCCTTTATGCACCCAGGGCTGGAATCTTCTTGCCTCGCTTGCCAAGGAGTGTCGCGTTCTCCAGGTTCAGCTCAAAGGGGCCTTTTTGTCGGTTTCGATCCCTGACCTGTTGTCTAGCTGCGGCAGTCACGGCTGCTGAGTGCTGGCCGTAACCCTTGTCGTTGATTCTCTCTCGCTCTCGGCCGCGGGCTTGCTGGGCGTCTTGGTCGCGGATGTTGGTATTTCGCATGCTCTTCTCCAACGTTTGCGTTCCCGTGTGACCTTTGTTGGTAGACTGTGGGTCAACTTCCATCTCGTCCTCGTCCCTTTCATCTTCTTCATTTAATCCACCAAGTGGCTTGCCCATGCCGCCAGCTCTGGGTCCCGCCTTGGCCCGCCGCTGACCTTCCTCTTCCTGGCGATGAACAGCATAACTAACATCGAAGACTTCACGCAAGTTGACGGCGCCAGGCGATCTGAAGTCGTATCTTCTAGCGTCAAGCTTGCTGGGATCAAAGGGTCGGAGAAGGCCTTCTGACTTCTTCTTCTCTTCCTGCGGTGTTGGTCCCGTACCCTGGACCCATGGGTGGGCAAGGAACTCTCGGATCGTGAAGCGCTTCTCGGGATCAACGGTGAGTAGATGAGTAATCAGGTCTTTTGCTGACTTGGAAATGTCATCCCACCACGGTGACAAGAAGGTGTATTGTCCCCGAGCGACCTTCTCTGTTAGTACTTCTATACTCTCGTCGTAGAAAGGCGGGAAGCCGCAGAGAAGGGTATACAGCACGCATCCCAAAGCCCACATATCGACCGACTTGGAGTAGCGCTCGTCTTTGACGATTTCAGGGGCAGTGTAGCCGACAGTTCCACAAGGTGTCATGGTTGAACTTTCCCAAACAATTTTTGACAGACCGAAATCAGCAATCTTGATTTCGCCAATGCCTCCTGCACCCTGCCCAGGAATAAACTCGCCCTCGTCTATCTTGTCTTCGTCGCCAGGCTGCTTAGGCTTTGGGACTCCAGAAGGAACAAATGGTATGGGATAGAAGAGTATGTTCTCCGGTTTAATGTCGCTGTAGTAGGGTTAGGTTATGTGGTGACGCAGTTGCGATATGAAGGGTGTGGGGGTACTGTACTACTCACCGATGCACAACACCTTTCTCCTCGTGCAAATATTCCAAAGCCCTGGCAACTCGAATGATGACATGTCGAGATAGCTCTTCGCTGAAGTATGTGAGGCGCACAATCTGGTGAAACAATTCACCCCCGGGGGCGAGTTCCAAAACGATGTAGTAATATTGTTTGGACTCGGAGAAGTCAATGAGTTTAATGATGTTGGGATGGTCCAGTTGGCGCATAATCTGAACCTCTTTCAAGATGTTGGATCGCTAGAAAGACGGGGGAAGAAGACATATCTGTTAGCGGGCGCACTCAGTCTTGTCTCGCACTCGGCGTTGTTGGGCAGCAACCACAAAACAAAACAGCACAAACATGAAGACGACAAGCGACTAGAACAACGCCAAGTAAGCAATGGAGAGTGATTTTTTGCGCACCTCTGCTGCTTTCGGAACCTTTTTGAAATCCGGATGTAAATGCTTATCTCCCTATCCGGGTGTGTGAGCCCCGTTGGTTGGTAACCGGTCGTTATTGAACGTAGAACGACTCGCGCAGTGGAAAGCAGTAAGACAATGAATGGCAAAGCACAAACAGAGACGGGAAATGCATGAATTAAATTGCACGCGGGGACAAGTGCAACCGGGAGAGGTGCGAAACAAAAACAAAAAAAAAAGCTGGCAAAAAAAAAAAGAGAGAGAACACTTACTTGTACATTGTTCATTTCATATTTGCGAACGACTTTGATGGCAACTTCGCCAGCGTCGCCCTGCAAGTCACGGGCACGGTATACGTTACTGAAGGCACCATCGCCCATCTTTTCCATCAACTCCCATCGTTCCAAGCCTGGATATCGTGGGAATTTGCCTTTGCTTGCGTTTTCTTCAGCAACCAGTTTGGCGAGGCTGACGTCATCGACACGCTTGTTGGAGGTGGCTCTTGATTTGTCTTGAACATGTTGGGCCGCCTCAGCGCGGTGGGCGGCGGCGTGGCCTGCTTGGGCGGCTCGGTTGGCACCACCATCTCCCGGGGCCTCAGAGTAGGCTTCCTGAGGCTCCTTGGGGGGTAAATGCTGGTTCAGTGAAGGGTCTGAGAAGTTCATCTTCTTGTCGTTGGTAGGTTGTGCTGGGGGGTGAGCGGCCGCGATGTCATCCTTGCGAAGAGTCTCGTCGTTCAAATGGACGCTGCGCGCTTGTTTCCCTAGAGATCGAAAAGGGTCAGAATAAACAACGGTAACTCGAGTGACGGCCAGTTGCATCATTTCAAGCATGAGCGAGTCATATGCCGTCATGACTTGGAGCCGGGAGACATGGGGGTGGGTTGGCCGGCTGGGTTTGTGGCAACGGGCAAGTTGAGTGTTTTAGTGGGCGGCGGCACAATGCGACAGACACTTACCATGGCGGATAAAGTTCTTGAGCTGCTGGATTGTCGACATGGCTGCCGTGGAAGATGTCGCTAGCAAGCGACTCGTAGACCACCTTGGCAAATGCGTGGTTTTTTATTCTCAGAGGCCTGGAGAAGGAGATTTGCAGTGTCGGCAGCCCGGGGCGTCCTGGGGCGTGTACGACGAAGGCTGGGCAAGAAAAATAGTCGAATATCACCACCAGACACTCACACTCAGGCGATGTGAGGCGCAGGCGGTTGGGGGCTCGCAAAGGGTGCGGCGGGGGTTTGCGGAAATTATGTCGGGCGGCGCGAGACAGAACACCGTGGTTCGTCTTGAATTTTTCGTCCGAATATGCTGATGCTGGATGGCTGGCTTGTGATGGAAGACAATCTATTCGTCCCAGCAAATGGAAACAGAACGAATTTGCCAACGGTGGTGAGGTTCGGTGATGCGACGAGAGCAACAGAGCGAAAGTGTGGGTGGGAAAGAAATGAACGGGAGGCGTTTGGGCCGAGCTGATGTGGATTTCAAATTACGAAACGAGCTGCTTACGGATCCAGCCACAAGGCGTTCTTTGGAGCACGCACAATACATACACATACATACATGTACGCGCATGGATGGAGCCGATGGGCACGCAAACGCAAAGCTGGACTTTCTTTCTTCTTTCTTTTTTTTTTTTTTTTTTTTTCACTTCTTGATTCTTGCGTCTCGTCGCTGGCAGGCGGGCGGGCGGAGCGGGCGAGCAACGTCGAGACGAGACTGGGCTCTCACTGCTCAGCGGCTTTTTTTCTGGTTTCGTGCTGCCAGATGCCAGTGGAAAGCGTGGCAAGGCGATGGTGGGGCAGATGCAGATGCAGATGCGATGAGGTCACCTCCACCTCGTCAAGGACCCAGGACCCAGGACCCCCAGTCCCTGTCCGGGCTGTCCCCTAATCAACTGCACAGCTGCTGCAGGCTGCGAGTGACTGGCCGACTGGCTCAGCCGGCTGGCGAAGGAAACGTCCCTCTCCCGCCCTTTCTTTGCTCCATCACGCGAGAGCATTCTACGTGATTGACATTGGCCTGGCGCCGACTTCCTCGCCACTTTTCGTCATGGGCAGATACACATCCGGCGAAGGAGTCCTGATCAGCCCCCGCGGTTTCATCATCGGGGCGAGGGAGCCGCACGGCGATGACGGAGGCAGCAGCTTAGCTCAACCGGCCGGTCGGTTGGCTCACACATCACATTGAACCTCGAAGCCCCATGCCAAGATGAACCAGGACCGGGGCACGAGATTACCAGAGCTTAAAGGCTTAAGGCATGGGGGCATCCGCAAGGAGCATCCGCAAGCGGAGCGCAAGCGGAGAGCCCAACAGAATGGGCCGGGCTCGTTGAGGCACAAAAGCCGGCGAAAACTGAGCGCCGCTTTTGACGACACGAGACAAGCGGGATGGAGGGGGGCAGCCATCCGGGCCATCTGGGCCATCTGGGCCATCTGGGACCGCCGCCGACTGACATCATTGTCCAACTGCGCAGCTGCAATGCGTGTCCCTTTGAGTGCCCCAAGAGGTCGGAGGAAAAGATCCTTCATGGTCTACATTAGCTTCCCATCGACTCAAGCCCCGACTTAGTGTGCGTCCCTGGCGTCTTGGCAAGCCAGCATGACGGACTGACATACGTCATGGTCCAATCGCTCCCAGTCCGCCCCCGTCAATCCCCGTCAATCCCCGTCAATCCCCGCCAATCACGCCTTGCGGCGACGCATCGAGCGACTTGAGAGGGACTTGAGAGGGACTTGAGCGACAAGAAGGCCGGGTCTGGACCACTGACACTGTCCATGTTGGACGTCAACGTGGAAACAAAGTCTAGGCCCTCGTCGGTCTCGGAACGGGAATCGCGACTCCGAATCTGCAAACGATGATGATAATCCGTAAACGCAATACATACATTTGCGCAATGCCTCATCGGTTTCGAGTTGACCAGATGCTTTATTCCAAAAAGCATTTCTTAGGCTGTGGTAATATTATATGTCCCTATTCAAAACCTAGTCCAACATAATATCATCTTCTAGTCATCCGCGTCGGTCATCCGCGTCGGCTCTCGCTTCCCGCAACTTCCGCTCACCTGCCAAGAGCCAATCAAGCTCAAGCGGCTGTATGTAGTCCGTATTAACAGACTTTTGCCAGGGGATCCTTTCTCCATAGGAACCGGGACTACGGACGCACACCCGTGCTCCTAAAAGTCTGGGAATATAGCCCTTTGGTCTGGGTTCGCACTACAAAGGCAGAAGATCATAGGCTCGGCTAGTGATAATACGACCCGCTCATCGCTCACAATTTCAAAGCCACAACTTCGCGTTCCCCAAACTCTAGGCACACACGGTGACACGGAGTGACGGCACACGCGGCACACACCAGATGGCTTCCATTGTTGGAGAAGAGATGGCTGCATGTCTCCGGGTGACGAGATTAGGAAGCGTCACTGCCCAAACAAAGTGGTCGCTTCTTAACAGAGCAGGTCTGTCAGCCAATGCAGCATTTAGCACGTGGCGCCTTCTCGGCAAGAGGGACTATCTCCTTAAGCGTGTTAAAGCTTGTGGAGTCACGTTAGCTAGGGTCTACATGTATCCAATTTGATAAAAGGAAACTAGAGATACATACAGACCCTGGTTAACGTGACTCCACAAGCTTTAACACGCTCAAGGAGATACTAAAACAATACAGGGGTTATATTACACGTACAGCTAATCACAGCTGTTAGCAAGGCATGAATAACCGGGGCATGTAGATTTGTAAAATAATTCAGGGGGTGTATTGTACCTACGGATTACACACATGATGCAAACGAGCAGCTATTCTTGTCGTTAGACCCATAATTATCCGCGCGTTTCTTATTCGAGGGGCCCTCCGATGCACATGTGCAATGCCCATGGTGAAATATCCTCCATCACACACGGAGCACGTCCGTACATACATGTACTATCCGCGCTTCGCCGTGGTCCCTGACAGTTGGCGTCCAAAGTGCGCCTCATTACCCAAAGACAAATACTACTTGTTTTTTTCCTGACCTGTAACGGACAAAAGTTCTGAAAAAGGGGCCCCTTCACGAGGACAGGCGCAAGCCTTGAACCGTACGACACCAAACTTGAAACTGGCACCAGGACAAGTCCTACGCACCGCGTCAGCCTTGAGCCATCCAAGTTGGTGGTAAATGACGAAGAATTGTCTCGTTGGTGTCCCAGACATTGGTACATGCGTTCGTTGAATTGCCGTGCGAGTGAAAATTTACATGGGCTCTCCCGGCCGGGTTCCACTGTTTGGATTCATTCATGAGCCATGACTACCATCTCGAAAGCTAGATGAAAAAAAAAAAAAAAAAAGTGAATTCGTTATGTAATCTCACTAAATCAAATGAGCCGGATCCATCATCAAAGACAAGAACTTGTCCGCACAGCAACTCGTGCATACGGACTTGGTGCCTACGTAGATTGTTCCCAGGACCCTGACCAGGAATGGCAGTACTCGCTTCTCATCTCACAGCTCGCTATGGCATCCTAGATAAACATGGCAAGGAGGTGGATAACTCGCATCAGTCAAACAGAAAGAAATGTCGTCTGGTTCTCCGTCGGTCATTACGGAAATGCTCTAAAAGTCGCTTGTTGCAGGGTAGGCCGGGAACGTGTCAGGATGACCACGCAATTGACGCAAGACATCACCACCGACGAATGTGCGATGGGAAATAATTCAACTCGGAGATGAATATATGGAGTTTTGGGCATGTGCACATCGCGACCCCCGTTGTACAAGACTGACATCACTCGGATGTGTAAATCATGCTGGCGGTCAGGACACATGCAGGCAGTTCACGCATGAGAAGCTGTAATTTGTGGAAAATCATGAGGACAAATAAGCAGATGAGATTTTGATATTCGAGTCGATGGAAAACCTTCCCTCGCATCGTCAATGGAAACATACAGGGGAGGACCGTACACCGGTTTGCTTTTGGACAGGCACAATGTGGGACATGAAAGGGCACGGAACGCCTCATGTAGCTTGACTGAACCTTGCAATTGTAAAGATCGCAGGCCTCCAAGTCGCCTGATCCCATTGACCTCAACGCCTGATAATCTTACAGTACATGGTCCATCCCCCCTGGGTGAAATGTGGCGTTAGATTTTGGAAAGTGCTTTATAACTCCTCAATGTCCATCCCTTCGCCGTTGGCATGTCCAGACTGGCCCTCCTTCTTGGGCATAGTAGCCTCCTTGTCGATCAATTGTCTAGATACAGCAACAATGTTGTCCTCAATCAACTCCCGACCGACATCTTCCAAGTGCTTCTTTGGGTCAAGCTTGCCGACGTAGCGTGTCTTGAGTTGATCCTTGGTCAACTCAGTCTCCTCCTTGACTCGCTTCTCGTAACCGTCAGCTAAGCTGACCAGTCTTTGCAACCGTTCCTTGTTTCTGTCACCTTCTGACCGGAAATCCTTCATCTCCAACGCCTCAGTCCACACGTGCTTGTGGAGGTTCATCAACATGTTCTCTTCGAGAGCCGTCTTTCGGTAGTTGATGGCGATAGAGTAGTAGTGTCGGTTCAGCCCATGGATCAACGCTTGAATTGAGGGTTTGTTCAGGTGGCCCAGGTTGCTGGTGCTCTGACGCGGTTCCTGTCCCATCATCAAGAGCTGTGGGTTGATTAGGCGGAAGGCATCGATTACAACCTTGCCCTTGACAGACTGGATTGGGTCGACGACGACGGCAACAGCACGAGGGTTCAGCTGCTCGAACGACTGTTGGGTGTTGATATCAACCGAAGAGAGCCAGCAGCCAAATCCGGGATGTGAGTGGTACCAGCCCACTACTGCTTCAGGTCTGCCCAGTGTGATAAGTCAGTCTCGGTTTGCACCAATTGATCCATGTCCATCAGATGCTTACCGTCCTGTTTGCCGCAACATGTCCATCATCTTGGTCTGGAAAACAGGGTCGACAGCTTCAACGCTGACTCCCGTGCCACTCTGAGGCATGGCGAAGACGTCCATGACCTTCACAGTGAAGTCATCCACAAATTCTCCCAGCATGAGACCCATGACTTCCATGGGCACGCCGGCGCGGCCGTGTCGCAACATCTTCAACAATGCCAACGATGAGATGTAGACAGTTTCGGAATTATCGATGAGATTCGTGTTGTCCTAAGGCGAGATTGATTCAGCATGCCAGCTTCTTGTTGCAGCTACAATGGTCAACCTCGGAGCTTCACTTACCGTGCCGTGGGCAGCAGCTCCTCCTATGCTCATGCCACCACCACCAAGCAGATTTCTGAATCTTTCCATTGTTGAGACTCTGCAGGATGACGAACGCGTCAATCTTAAATTTCGAAAGAGTGACGACGGTCGGGAAGTCAAACAGAATATTTCTAGACGAAAGGTGGTCGACCGGTGGTTCGTGAGGTTTGGCCTGGCGGAAGCTTTGGCTCGCGTTGACGCCAGCATTGGCAGCCTGGTCGGAGTGACAAGCTGAGTAAGGAAGCTCCGGTCACGTGTAGCTCGACTGCCTCGTAGCCAGCCACCCATGAAAGAAAGTGGGCACCTGGCTTGTCACATCATCGATGCATGTCTTGCTAAACCTGCGGATCCGTACACTTGCCGCCACAACTTTAATAATCCGCCTTGTCCGCGGCTGGTGCAGGGTGCGGCCAAGTCGTGGCTGTCGCGATTTCCTTGCGACTCTTTTCTTAAAACCAAAACTCCCCGCCTCCTCTCCTCCCCTCTACAACCATGAATTTTTCCCTTTGAGGAAGTGTTTGAACCTTTCCGCCACTTGACATTGCAAAATATCAACCCATTGTGCACCACAGAGTCCTTGACGATCGAGACGTTCTGCCTCCTGATTCGCGATGGGAGACTCCAACAAGGCCCAGCTGGGCTCTGTGGCTCTCAATGAGTCTTCGCCCAAGAAAGTTGCCTACTTTTACGATTCAGATATTGGAAACTATGCTTATGTTACTGGTCATCCTATGAAGCCTCACAGAATTCGCCTTGCTCATAGCTTGATTATGCAGTACGACTTATATTTGAAAATGGAGATTTACGTGAGCATCCTCGCCCGTCACGTCCCTTATCGAGTTGAGAATAGTGCCCGCTGACTGTCTCCAAGCGTGCCAAACCCGCAAGTCGAGGAGAAATGACACAGTTTCACACCGATGACTACATTGATTTCTTACAAAAAGTTACTCCGGATAACATGGACAGTTATGTGCGCGAGCAGGGCAAGTATAACGTCGGTGATGATTGCCCCGTATTTGATGGGCTCTTCGAGTTCTGTGGCATCAGTGCTGGTGGAAGCATGGAAGGCGCTGCTCGGCTGAATCGGCAAAAATGCGACATTGCGGTCAACTGGGCTGGTGGCTTGCATCACGCCAAGAAGTGTGAAGCTAGTGGTTTCTGTTATGTCAACGGTAAGTGTTCTCAGCTCGTTGTTTTCATAATACTTCCCGCCCCCAATCTTACCATTCCACAGATATTGTACTGGGGATCCTCGAGCTTCTCCGGTTCATGAAGCGTGTACTCTACATCGACATTGATGTTCACCATGGCGACGGCGTCGAAGAAGCATTTTACACAACCGACCGCGTTATGACGGTATCGTTCCACAAATATGGCGAATACTTTCCCGGAACCGGAGAACTTCGCGACATCGGAATTGGTCAGGGCAAGAACTATTCAGTAAACTTCCCTCTGCGCGACGGCATCACGGACGAGTCATACAAATCCATATTCGAGCCCGTCATTGAAAACGTCATGAAATACTACCAGCCCGATGCTGTTGTTCTCCAATGCGGAGGTGACAGTCTTTCCGGCGACCGTCTCGGTTGTTTCAACCTGAGCATGGACGGCCACGCTAATTGCGTGAGTTACGTCAAGAGCTTCGGTCTGCCGACTTTGGTTCTAGGCGGCGGTGGTTATACCATGAGAAATGTTGCCCGAACTTGGGCATACGAGACTGGTGTTTTGGTCGGGCAAGACATGGACCGAACACTCCCGTACAATGAATACTACGAAGTGAGTTATTTGCCGTGCATCCGCCCCCGGGACAGTATATCCACTAACTTGTCGTGAAGTACTACGCGCCTGATTTCGAGTTGAACGTGCGATCCTCCAATATGGAAAACTCAAACAGCAGAGAGTATCTGGAAAAAATCACTGCGGCTGTCATTGACAACCTCCGTCAGACAGGGCCAGCTCCATCTGTACAGATGCAAGACGTTCCAAGAAAGCCTTTTGGTGGTATGACAGACGAAGAAGAAGCTGAGTTGGATGACTTGGACGAGGACGAGAACAAGGATGTGCGAATGACTGAACACCGCTGGGACAAGCATGTGGAGAATGGAGCCGAATTCGAACCAAGCGATGACGACGAGATGGCATCTGCCAACGGGGCTACTCGAAGCAGTAGTGACAAGCGTACTCTTACCGACTTCAAGAACACTGAAGAGGCAGAGACGAGCGGCAGCAAATCGCCAAAGAGCAAGCAAGATGACAACATCAAGGATCTAGCCGAGGCCGAAACCCATGATATCAATGACGACACGATCGAAGATGTTGGTGCTACTCAAGAACCTGTGAACGATGTTCTGGAAGAAGATAAAGAAGAATCCGAGTCTAAAAAGGTTGATGCTGATGGCGATATCGGTATGACCGACACTATCAGCACGACGGAGGCAACAGCCATCAAGAAAGAGGACGTGGAACCTGAGCCAGCTCCAGAGGCGGCTGGAGAGGGAGAAAAGACTGCTGAAGGGGCATCTGTTGACATGGAACTTGCGAAGCCCGCTTCCGATGCAGATTATCCCAAAGAAGGCAAGGCAGTCGAGCTCGCCGCTGAGAAGGAAGTCGACAAGCCGACAGAGACAGAGAGCGTCAAGCAAGGAACAACAGAAGATATGGAGGTGGATGCACAGGCGAAGAAAGTAGGTACAGCCGAGGATGAGTCATCCAAGTAGGCAAGAGATGAAGCGTCATCTGTCAATATTCTGCAAGCTTGAATGCGTTGGAACTAGGCTGGACAAGATGTACGGTAACTCGTGGAAGAATTGGCCAGATATGGCGTTTTCGGCGCAAGGCACACTATTAGCTTGGGTGAACATGAACCATTGGAGGGGTTATTTCCGTGCAAAGGCCGGTTTTGTTTTGTTCTTGTTGTCCGAGCAATGGTTGTATTTTTTACTCTTCCTATTACATGAATTGAATAGAAGCGAAGAAACAAGTCAACTTCCCAATATGTATGATTTAAAGAGTGATGCCGACTTTGAAATGCATATGCAGACACTGGCCAGGCATGTCAATGCAATGCAATCAATAGGCACCGGTATTCTTCCGAGCTAGCTGTGCCTGACATTTGGCTGCTGGGCTGAACTCTCTCCAACAGCCCTCTTTTTTTTTTTTTTTTTCCCCACGACTCAACATATTATTATGCGGGGGCTGACAAGGTCCGACACCAACCTCGTAATTGAAAGGCCTCCTCTAGCTTGACCGCTGAGACCACACTTTGCCGCGCCCATCCATGGAGCAATAAATTCTCCCTTGTTTGTTTCACAGTGAACCATCAGCAGCATTGGACACGACCAATTCTACTGTTTGGCTTGACACACCCGCTCTTTTGGTCTTGCCCGCGACACACGAGAAGCCGCCGAGTCACAAAACACCCCCCATGCCTGCCTCAGCGGCACCCGCCGCTGGCGACAGCGAGTCCGAAGCAGCGAAATTCGCCGTGTGGAAAGAAGCGCTCTACGAACGTTGCAAAGAATTCGGACCGGGCAACGACTTGTTTTCGCAGGATGACCTCTTGCGACTCGACGTCATTCCAAACAAGGATCTGCTGCTGTTGGCGCGCGTGGTGCAGTCGCTCAGTGATGACAAGCTGTTCATCACGATGAGGGAGGCGAGCGGGCAGGTTCTTTGGAAATGGAGAGACGCGCAAGAAGCTCACAAGTGAGAAATTTCTACCCCCTCCAATCCTTGGGGTTTTCTTCATCCCTGGGTTCTGTGTCTTGCCATTCCAAACCTTTTCCTTGTTTTGGGAACCAGTTGGGCGTTTTGTAGAAGCGACATTCGGCTAACAAGCTTGGTTTTCTGTTCTTTTCATCGCTCTCTAGATACAAGCAATGCTCGACCGACGAACAAGTCATGGTGTACTCATTAATCGACGACTCTGGCGGCGACGGAATATGGTCGCAAACACTCCAGAAGCGCCTCAACATGCACGATTCGGTTCTGAAGAATGCTCTCAAGCAGCTGCAGACAAAGGGTCTCATTGCGCCGTTCAAGAATGTCGAGCACCCCAATAAAAAAATGTTCATCAAGGCGTCCATACGGCCGAGCGATCGCGCGACCGGGGGACCCTGGTACACGGACCAGAACCTCGACGAGGCCTTCATCGAGGAACTGCAGCGCGTGGTGTTCGATTTCGTCAAGCGCCAGAGCGGATACCTGAGCACGCACGGCGGCAACGCTGCGGCGAGAAGCCAGGTGCCCAGGAAGGGCGTCGTCAAGGGCGGCGGCGGCGGCGGGACGGAAAAGGGCAAGAAGAGAGACGCGAGTGAGATGAGCAAACGGCCCGCCAAGGCTGTCAAGACGGCCGTGGGCGCGACGGCGGCGAGGAGGGACGCGGTGCGGCTGCCCTTGCCGGCTGGGTACACCGGGTATCCGACGGTGAGAGACATTGCTCGGCTGCTGTCGAGCAGTGGCATCACCAACAATACCATTCTGTCCGAGGATGACGTCAAGAAACTGGTGGATGTTCTGGTGTGGGACAACCTCATCGAGCCGATCAAAGTAGCTGGCAAGATGGGATACCGCGTGTCCCGCATCGCGAAGCAGTCTACCGAGAGTTGGGCCGGACGAGATGATCCGAGTGGGCGAGACGGAGGACCAGAGCCGTACATCAGTCCCTACACGGAGGCGCCCTGTGGCAAATGTCCCGTCTTTGACCTTTGCGAAGAAGGAGGGCCCGTGGGACCAAGCAATTGCGAATATTTCAAAAGATGGCTCGGTATCGAACTGGACTAGTCGCAGTACGGCCAGAGTTTCACTTTGCCTTTTTTTGTTTCTTTCTCGACCCCCGATCGTTGGTTCAACGTGTATGATATAGACTAGACGGTGGTGGTGCCTCGTTAGATTTCTTCCCTCATTTAGTTCTCACCAGAGAATGAATACCCACATCTTGATGGATCGGCATGCATGACTTTGGAGTTTTTAGTCTCGACTTATTTTACAAAAGTCCGTCAGACCTGGTGGGAAAAAAAAAGCATAGCTCAGGCGTATAGGAACGATTTTTTCAGACCGGGACAGGTTTTTTTCGGAATTGAGAGAAAAAGAATAACAACGCTCCGCCTGTGTAAACAACCCTGAAAGAGTCTTCGTGTTGTACAGAGACCAAGTGTCTCGGAAATTAATCAGGTCCCGTTTCGCGTTGCCCCGAGATGGCCTGCTCCTCACGCGAGAGGTTTCATTGTCAAGTTTGTCCAACATTTCTATTCCTATCGGACATGATACTAGTAACACGAAATACCTAGCATTCGCATGCCACCGCTACCAATGTATTGTATATCCGTTTTCAATTCCTAGGTAAAAATGCAAGGCTAATAGACAGTTTACAGCTCGCCAGATTTGACGATGGTGGGGCGTTTGTTGTATTTGACGGCGCCGCTTTGGGACCCAGTAGCCTCGAGGGCTTTGACGACGTTCAGGGACTCCTCGTCGGCGACCTCGCCGAAAACGACGTGTCGGCCGTCGAGCCAGGAGGTGACAACAGTGGTGACGAAGAATTGGGAGCCGTTTCTGGTCAGTCAAAGAGTCAGCTGCGATCTATCGAGGAATTGTGCCCAGGACTGTATTCTCGCCAGCATTGTCATTGTTGATGATGCTAGTAGGCATTCACTTACGTGTTCGGACCGGCGTTGGCCATGGACAACAGACCGGGGCGGTCGTGCTTCAGCTTGAAACTCTCATCGGCGAACTTATCACTGTAGATGGATCTGCCACCAGTGCCCTGTGGACTTTGTAAGTAGCTACTCTCTATTTCTGATGTTGGTTCGTTCAATGACGACTTACGTTGCCGCGGGTAAAATCTCCACCCTGAAGCATGAAGTCGGGAATGATGCGGTGAAACGAGGAGCCCTCATAACCAAAGCCTTTCTCGCCAGTGCAGAGAGCACGGAAGTTTTCGGCCGTCTTGGGAACGACGTCGTCAAAAAGGTTGAAATTGATACGGGCTTGTTGTTCTGTTGCACAACAGTAGTCAGCATTTGATGCTTGTATTCGTGCTCTGTAACATCAGTTGCGGCAAGAGGGGCATGGGCAGCTGGCCAGGCTGCAAGAGTGAAGTTGACAATGGAAGATGCCTGTCATCCCATAGCTCTGAAACCTCAAACTCCCCTGAGTGACGACGAGGCAAAATCAATCAAAGTAGCTTGGTGGCACTAACCCTTGACCGTAGAGGTAGGTTTCCCGCCCTGGAAGACGGGACCCTCCCAGCTCACATCGAAGAAGCTTCCATCAATTGTTAGCCAAGACTTGGACCAGTGCGAAATGGTTAGACGGAAAAGCATTGGCGAGAACATACACCTTCTTGACCATAACTGCTGAAGTGACGGAGAATTGACGGGTAGCTTGGAATTTGCCAGAAGCAGATGCTAGTAGAGGAAGAGAAAAAGATCGCGGCCCCGGAGCGCAGAAGCTGTAGCGGGGTAGGAGGGGTCGAAGAAGCGTCAATGTTGATCGCATTTTGAGGTCGCTGGAGGTCGCTGGAGGGGTTGAATTGTTAGTCGTGGTGCATGTGACAGTCGCGGCCAATGAAAGGGGCTCCAGAAGGGGGCCATGGATGCCACAGCAGCCTCGACACGGCAAAACAGCGCCTGGGAGCTTCGTCGACTACGTGGAAGCACCTGGAGTGCACCGCACCACCGCACTCGAGAAGCTCCCCTGGGGCCCTCAATGCCAGCGCGGCAAAGCGGATCATATTTGCCCGCGCCTTGCTTGCCTATGCTCCAAGACTCATCGGGATTGAAAGCCGTCTTGTGATGCATCTTCTGCAGACAGCGATGGAATGGCACCACGCAAACTCATAAAAGATTCCTTGAACGTACCTGACGAGAACGAGGCTTTGATGAAGGATGAAAGTAGTAATACAAAGATGGAATTAGATTGGTTTTGTTTGATGGTCCAGTTGATGTCATCGTCCAAGCTGCAGGCTCGCTAGAAAGGGGGAAAATTTTGGGCCAAGTTCCGGGTATGGTGGAGCTGCCGGCCTGAGGTCTCAGGTACCTAGGTACCCAGTACATAATTTCCGGTACCTGCCTAGGTACTTGAAGCACGATGGAAAAGAGACGCCATGCACTCGACAACTGCTCTCTGGTCATCAGTTGGGCTCTGGACGATCTCTCAATGACTTGTGCCCAGAATATTACCCTCGCGTAATTTTTGCTCTTCCAGCGCATGCAATATCCATCGCGTTTGTCTACCGAGTTACTCAAGTCGACGGCCCGTATTTCGATGACGCCCCTCACGTGATGGCCCCTTCGCGAATGCAGTCGGAGCGACCAGCCTGGCCCAGTTGGGTTCTCCTTCAACTGCGACGCTGACTGACTTGATGAAGACCAGTTCATCCTATGCACGACACGGCATCCCGCCCGAAATCGACACCATAATCGTCTCAGAGGTTGCAGCTTGTCTGACTGGGTTTCAAAATGGATCTCAACGATCTGAAAAGCACCGTCTCCAACCTGACCTTGTACGATCTCAAGGCGGGATTCCGCAAAGCTCAAAATGGTAGGAATTGTCATCTCGCAATCAAGATATTGTTTCTCACATGATCGCATCGTAGCCTTTATGAACTTTACGGAGATGGAGGCAAAGGTACTACACTGTGAACCCCAATCGTGGCCAGGGCGAGTCTAACACCGTCGCCGCAGGTCCGAGAAGCTACGAACAACGAGCCATGGGGCTCTTCAACGACATTGATGCAAGAAATTGCTAATGGCACCTTCAGCTAGTACGCCAGCGACTCAGATGTCAAGTGAGCCTATCTAACGCATTCTAGTCAAACCCTCAATGAGATTATGCCGATAATCTATCGTCGATTCACCGAAAAGTCGGCCGAGGAATGGCGGCAAATTTACAAGGCTTTGCAATTGCTCGAGTTTCTTATCAAACATGGCTCCGAGAGAGTCATCGATGATGCTCGTGGCCACATAACTCTTCTCAAGATGCTGCGTCAATTCCACTACATCGATCAGAATGGCAAAGACCAAGGCATCAATGTACGGAACCGAGCCAAGGAATTGGCCGAACTCCTCGGCGATGTCGAGCGTATTCGTTCTGAGCGCAAGAAGGCAAGAGCAACCAAGAACAAGTATACCGGAGTTGAAGGTGGACGCAGCTTCGGGGGTGGCTTTTCAGGAGGGAGCGGGAGCGGGAGCAGATACGGCGGCTTCGGCAGCGAGTCAGCACATTATGGCGGCTTCTCAGGTGGCGTCTACGGAGATGGCGGCGGTTTCGGCGGCGAGACCGATGGGTATCGCGAGTCTGGTGGTGGCAGCGGTGGTGGGCGATCTGATCAGTTCGAAGAGTACGACGAGTTCGATGGAAGAGGACCCTCGAGTTCTTCCAGAGCTGCCCGCAGAACAGAGTTATCCAAGAAGGTCGCTGCCGAATCCGCCAAGAAGAAAGAGCCAGAGGTGGATCTATTCTCTTTCGACGATCCCATTCAGACGACTAGCCCTGCGGCTCCTACAGCTTCTCAGAGCTCAGGTCTGGCTAATTTGGCCGGGCCATCTGGTGGTAATGGTGTTTCGTCCAACGACGATGACGAGTTTGACGACTTCCAGTCTGCAGCTCCAGCTCCTCAGCATCCAGCACAGCCTCTTGCTGCACCCATCACTTCTACGGCTTCGTCAACGGCACACATCGCTGCCCCTAAGCCAGTCTCGGCCCCTCAGACTGCCAACCTTGATCAGATGGTCAGCGCGTCTTCCATCTCACCGGCTCCAGGCGCGAGTGCTACTCCAAGCGTGAACTATTCTGCATTTGCCGCACCGGTTACACAAGCTCAACCTCCCAAGCCAACGAGCTTTCAACCGTCAGGACCCAACTATTTCGGCGGCATTCAAGTCAACGCTTCCAACCCCGCCCAACATAGCATGTCGACCATGTCGAGTACGACATCGAGTGGGCCAACAACCATGGCAAACATGAAACCAGTCACTAGCCCGGGTGCCAAAGCTGCAGCAACCAGCGCAGGCGGCGATGCCTTTGGTGCGCTCTGGGGCAAGGCTAGTGTGGGCATAAAGAAGACAGACAAGCCTTCGGGAGGGCCAGCCATGAGTCAATTGGCAAAGGAGAAGAGCAGCGCTGGCATTTGGGGAGAACCCGCCTCAAACTCTCAGTCCAGCTTTGGAGGCGCTCCCGCTGGAAACGGCGGCTCAGCATCGGGCGACCTGCTTGGCTAAGCAAATACTACGCTGTGCTTTTGTGTTGTTCTGCAGTCTTGATTGAAGAGTGAACCCAGAAGCAATGAAAATGCATGGTAATGACCTGGTGAGAATGTATGGTATGAGTCGAAGGTAGTCGAAGATAGTCGAAGGTAGTCGATGATGGTGGGGGCCGAGCAGAGCACATGTTGAGCAAGTTGAGCAAGTTGAGCAAGCATGCTTGAAGTTTTGACCCTAGACAGGCGTACGGATGAAAGGCGCATGAAATTGACATTGAATCAAGTACCTCGCATCCGTGTGTTGGCGGCCACAGCCAGCGAGGCTCGCGGAATCGCCCACAAGTGCCCACGTCCAATCACTCGCCGAGCAAGGCTGGCAGCACCCAAGCCGCCGCGCTTATTATTTTTACATCATTTTTCTACTCCGCACCATCGCGCACGCATCGGACGCATCGGGCGGGTCGGTAAGCGCCGGGGCTGCCCGGTGCGGTGACGGCGGCGCATGATTGGATGGCCTGGCGGCTGCCCACACTGGCCTCCGTCTCAGAAATGCCTGCAGTGGCTTGCATCGCCAGCAGGTGAGTGGACGTTGGGACGTCAATTCTTTCGATTCTTTCCTGTTCATTTCAAGACGGCTGCGAAGACGTCCGTCCGTCTGCTTAAAATGTCGATGCTGTGTATAAAGACGCAAGCCTCCCGCACTGCGTTGGCTTTCCCTCTCCTCTCCAATCCAAACAACTTCAACCTCGAACGGAAATCATTTCTTTTTTTTCCCTTGTGACATTTCGTTTGTGTCTTTTCCTTACTTCCTACCTTCACTTTTCTTTGTCTTTCCAGACCGACATAGCCTTCCCTTTGGCCAACCAACTCTACACAAGACTCCGAGCCCCGATCCGTTCTTTTGTTCCAATATCACGTTGTCCGACAGCGTCGAAAACGTCCCAACGTCCCTTCTTTCCATTCTCTGCTGCATTCGCTGCATTCGTTGCTTTCACGCCGCTCACAATTCCGTCTTCCACTTCTTCTTTGCCGGCTCTTCGGCCCTTCTACTCGAGGCATTTCCCCCTCCGTACGGCAGGTTGTGCTTCTAGACCTCGACTTTCTCTAGACGTCTCCGCCGCAGCTGTGAATCCCACAGCTTCTCTCAGAATGGGTGCGCCCCCTGCTCTCGGTGCCTTGGGCATGACTTTCACGGCCATGAGGGCTTTGCAAGCCGTTGCACTGATTACCATTATTGGATTGTCTGCCAATTTCATCTCGGAAATGGTGGCTGCGAGTTATGTGCCGCCGTCTGCTTTGGTCGGCACTCTTGTCGTTGTAAGTAAAAACGCAGTCCACAGGAATCTTCTCTCTCTCGGCTTTCATCAGAATCGACTCATTGACCGACCCATGTTTTCCCCCCTTTTTGCAGGCCTGCATCACGGCCGTCTATACCGTCATCACGTACATTCTCTACTGGGATTCCATGCTGCCTCTGCTCGTTTCCACCGCCGCCGATGGCCTCTGCCTCGTCGCCACCGTCGTCGTCGCCTGTGTGGTCGGCCGGCCCGTCAGCTACCTCAGCTGCCCTGCCCTCCCCGACGACGGAGGAAACACGGCCAACTTCATCCACTCGCTCTTCATGAACCTCGCCCGCAAGAACTACTTCGAGTGGGTCGACCCGGACAAGGCCACCTGTTTCGAGATCAAGGCCATCTGGGGCCTGAGCATCAGCCTCTGCGTCTTCTACTTCATGTCGGCCGTCACGTCGGCCTGCCTCTGGAAACGCCTCAAGGGGGACGGGGACGCTCGCCCCGCGCCCAACAAGGATCTCGAATGAGGGTGCGGCCGTGGGGGTCCAACGGGCAGACCAGCGCCGCCGCCAAAGCTACTACTACAGAAGAAGAAGAAGAAGAAGAAGGCCCGGAGCCTCGGCACAACGGCAATGGTCCAGGAGCCAGCAGACAAAGACGAGAGATGTGACAGCGACTCTGGCCACGACGGCGACCCCAACATGAGCATCCCTCGTCCCCTACACGTCTGTCCTTTATTTCCCCCGCCGCCGGCCCCCACGGCGACGATCCGCGAGAAGAGAGTATTAGGAAGGTTAAGAGATATTATAAGCTACTCTATAAGGCTTATAATATTATTAGATATAAATACCTTATAATACCTAAACCTATTACTTTATAAATAGTAGTAAAAGCCCTAAATAATACTATAGGCCTAAATAGCCTTATTTTAATAGTCCTTATCCTTAGTGCTTACTTATATATAATAAGTAAATCCTTACTATTACTAGATATTATATAGTATATAATTATAGTATAGAAAGCTACTAAAGAAATTAAGAGGCTTTATGCTATCTAGAAGATTAATAAAGCCCTTACTATATATAATAGCCTAAATATATTAAAGACCCTTAGCTTACTACTTAGATTAAAGGTCTAAGTCTAGTAAGAAAGTAAGGGATAAAGAGGCCTATATAAGCTATTAACTATAAATAAAGAGAGCTATATACTTAACCTCCCTAGAGGCCTAAAGACCTTTAAATTAACCTTTATTAAGCCCTATTATTGATTTTTAATTTTTTTTGGGGTCATTGACTGTGGCCAATGCATCTAATTTTTAAGGAACAAAAAAAATTACTAGCAATACCCAGCTAGTGTGACAATTAACAACCAAATTTGATGATCACCGCAGTGTTAGGTAAAACATGAACAAGTGAACAAGCTTTAAGCCACAAATTTGGGGGTTAAGCCCTATTATAATAACCTTAATAGGGAGCTATAAGTAAACTAATAGCTAATAAAGCCTAATAAAAAGAAAGAAAAGAAAGAGTAAGAGGCCTAAGATAAGCACTTAGCATTAGTAATACCTCTAAAGTATAAGTATAGAAGACCTTAAAAGAACCCCCTAGTAATACCCTAAGAGACTAATATTTTCCTATTAATAAGGAAGTTAATAACCTTACCTTAGTAATTAAGCTATATAAGGAAGGGATTATTAAAACCTTAGGAGAACTATTTAAGAAGTTAATAAAGGTAAAGATTAAAACCTTAATTAAGTAAGAAGTGTTTAAATTTATTATATTTAATAAAAAAGAATATAGTAGGCTTTAAATCTTTAATTCTTATATTATTAATAAAATTAAAGGTAAGATAATAAAACCCTATAAAAAATCATGCCTTATAATCTAAGAATATAAGAATAAAGGGAAATAAACTATTCTTATATAAGCCTTAATAATTTAATAAGCAAGTTAATATCTTATCCTTATAATAGCCTTATTAGTAAGGCTAAGGAAATTCCTTATATAGCTATAGGATATTTACTAAGCGTATATATAAGCATATATATTCCTAGAGTAGCTAATCCTAGCGTGCTTACTAATTTAGATATAGCACCTTTACTTACCTAGAATAATTCTAAAAGTTATTAAGCCTCTCTATAGTATTATAAAAGCTAGAATATACTAGTAAGTTATATATTATAAGTATTATAAAGAGAACCTCTAGATAGAAACCTTTATATATAATCTATACTTACTTATAACTATAAAGGAAAGCCTTAACTTTACTTATATTAGAATATAAACTAATAATACTATTAGCCTCTTAGATAAGAAGTTCTCTAAAAAGGAGGAGGCCTAGATAGTTACTGCTAGCTTTAATATAAAGCTAAAGTAATTCCTAACTAAGGATAATCCCCTTATATTTAATAAAGGTATTATTATACTAAAGAATAATACTATTAAGATATAGTAAAAGGGATAGAGTAATAAGCTAGATTTAGTTCCTATAACTAATTTAAAGTATAAATATATTAAGTAAAGAGTATAAGGCGCTTATATTACCTTAATATATTAACTAGAAGCTTATTTTAATCTATTTATTATAGCATAATACTAAGAGCTAACCCTAGAGAATATAAAGGCCCTTAATTATTGCCTAAAGTAGTAAATAGACTACCTAGATAAAGGCCTAATATTTATCCTAATAAACCTTAAGAAAGTAAAGCTCTTTACCTTTGTAAATAAATCCTTTGCTAATAATAAGGACTTATCCTTATAACTAGAATATATAATAATTCTAGCTAATAAAGACTATACTAATAGTAAATTTATAATTAAAGGTAATATTATACACTTTAGCTTAATAAAGAGTAAGAGAGTTATATAAAGTATACTTACCTTAGAAGTCTATAGTATAGTAGCTAGTGTTAATATAGCTTATACACTAGTAATAACTCTAAACTTAGTTACTAACTAACTAAAGCTTTTAATAATCCTAATTATTATATATATAAACTTATACTCTTTAAATAAATGCCTTATTAAGCTTAGTATAATAAAGGAGAAATGCCTAATAATTAATATTATAGCCCTTTAGTAATTATATAAATACTAAGAGCTTTATAAGATCTAATAAATTAATAAAGAAAATAACCTAGCTAATACCTTAATAAAGGCATTACCTAATAAGGCTCTTAAGAGCTTTATCTTTACTAACTAAATAATTATCTAAATAAAGGGATAGGTTACTTATATGTAAAATACATATAGTAAGAGAGATAATCCTCTAGGAGGGTAACTATACTTACGCTAGCTATTAGACCTCTCCTAGTAAATTATAAAGATTAATAGTAGTGTATAAGAGAAGGAAAATATTATTTATATGCTATAGTGTAAATAATAGTATTATTTTAAGGAAGGAAGGGATTTAGAAAAGACTTACTTATTCTTACATAGGCTTATAGGTTAAGTAAGATTATTCTTTTCCCTTTTATTAGCTATAATATACCCTAATAGGCTATAAGGTTCCTTCCTTGTTTTCCTTATTAATTAAGTTATTTATTTATTATCCCTTTTCTTTTTCTATTTTTATGATTAATATTATGCGTTAATAATTATATTAAAAGAGAGAGGTTCTAGTGTTAGAATAAAGGTAATATTAATTACGCGCGTAGTAGCTATAATTACCTAGCAAAAGCCTAGGCTATGCGCAAGCCTTGCACGTAACCTATAACCTAGCCTTGTGATTAGCTAGGAATTATAAGGCTACAAACGCGTAACCCTTTTTACCCTTAGCATTATAGCCTTTAGTTTCTAACTTCTTATACACACAAAACGCAGCCTAGAATAAATAATTAATAATGATACTATTCTTTAGGCTTATGACCTTATTATATTAAATTCAATACCCTGTGATACTAACACTTACTTTTAGACCCACTTTTAGAAAAACTATTTAACTAAGAAAGTAAGCTAAGAATAGTATTAATAGTTAAACCTAGTTTTAAAGCTTATTTCTTTGTATATTAAATAATTAAGATAAATTTATTTTATTTATATTTTAACATCCTTAAAAATATTTTAGCTTTTTTATAATAGCTTTTCTATAGTTTTTTAGTTTTCTTTTACCTTAAAAACCTAAAAGCTTAATATAATTAGTTTTAATTTAAAGAAAATAGTTATATTACTAAAAACCTCTTACTATATATATTAAAATATTATCTTTATAATAAAAGTCTTATTAATCTAAATATATTATTATTATATTTAATATCCTATTTTTATATAATTATAAATAATTTCTTTAGGGTAAATCTTAGATTAAAAGAAAAAATATATACTAAAATGAATAGGAAATCTAAGAAAAAAGCTATAAAAGTATAAAAACCCTTTAAATTTACTGAAAGAATTAGGCTATATATAAATACTAGAATAGTTTATCTTTAGCTACCCTATACCTATTATTAGCTTAATAGTTTAAATAAGCCTAAACTTTAAAAATTTATAACTAAATAACTAAATTATAATAAAAAAAGAGACTAATATTAAGCTAATTAAGAAAAATCTAAGGAATATTATAAGATAATAAAAGTACCCCCTTTTTTTCTACTAATACTATATTTATACTATTTGTAGTGTAGTGTAGGTTTTACTACACTACATTACATACTATATTATACTATAAACTACTACACTACATACTACAAGAAAAGCCAAAATACTACAAATACTACACTACATGCAAAGCTCTGACATAGATACACCCAGCTAGTGCACTACGCTATAGGGCTAGGTTTATATAACACTAGTACACTACTAGCTATAAGCTAGTAACTTATATATATAATACACTTAGAACTTAGTAAGCTTTAGTTAATATATAAATACCCTTATATCTCTTACCTAGCTATTCTTTATTCTTATAATCCTAAAGCTTTTCTTACTAGTTACCTAAGAGTAATATAAGGAAGAGAATAACTTAATTTACTAGAATAATACTATATATTACTTAGGATTAGCTAAATAATAGTAAAACTATAGCTAGAGATATACTATATTATATAACCTTATTTAATACTATATTATTTACTCCAAGGGTAAAAAAGGTTAGGGTTTAGGGTTAGTAAATATAACTAAAAAATACTACTAAAAATATAGGAAATACCTAAGGTATAATTTGGCTTTTTACTAAAACAAAATCAGATAAAAGTATAGTAAATTATAAGTAAATTATAAGTAAATTATAAGTAAATTATAAGTAAATTATAAGTAAATTATAAGTAAATTATAAGTATTAAAAAATAATATTACTATAGTAAAGGCTTAATATTATTAATTACCTAGGAGTCTTACCTAAGGGCTTATATTATATTATAAAAAAATAAAGAAAATAATACTTAAAGTATAGGTAAAATAACTAGAAAACCCTTTATTATAGCTTTTATATAAGAAATAACCTTACTATTAAAAACTTATACTTTACCTTATTCTTATTAGCTTAAATTACCTTTGTTATAGTATAAAAAAGTAGTATATTACTATAGCCTAAGTAATATAGCTTAAATCTAATAAATAAAGCTAAAGAACTATATATACTTCTTATATAGCTATAGTATTTTTAGGGGTTTTTATTAAAATATTAGTAAAACCCTAGTAAAAAAAAGCTAATAATAAACTAAAAAAGTGAAATAAAGTTATAGTTACTAAAATAACTTATAACTTATAACTATTGATTTTTAATTTTTTTGGGGTCATTGGCTGTGGCCAATGCATCTCATTTTAAGGAATAAAAAGAATTACTAGCAATACCTAGCTAGTGTGATAATTAACAACCAAATTTAATAATTACTATAATGTTAGGTAAAACATAAACAAAGGAATAAGCTTTAAGCTATAAATTTAGGGGGCTAAAAGGTTAATATAAACTTTATAATAAACTTTATAGCTATAATTACGTAAGATATAGTTATAATTCATAATTATAGTTAAACTTAAATCTATTTAAGTTTTACTTATAGTATAAATTAATATAATTCCCCTTTCCTTTGTAACTATATTTATTTTATCTCTTTATATCTCTTCTATCTTATAACTTATCCTTTAAAGCTCTAAGGTAAACTTAAACCCTAAAAAAAAATATAACTTATCCTTACTTAACTACACTCTAATTTAAATTAATAGGTAGGAGTTAAGGGCTACTAATTAACTAATTAAAAACTAACTACTTAGAAAATAGTATAGCTAAGGGTAATTATAAGCTAGGGGCTATAACCACTAGGCTATAGAACCTAATAGCTATCTAAAAATCCAAGGAAATTCTAGATAAAAAGGAAATTTAAAAAATAAAAATAAACATTAAGGAATTTAGGAAAAGTAAGAAAAAGAAGGGAAATAAAAAGCTAGAGAAGAAGGCTAGATATTTAGAAAAGGTGTTGAAAAATAGAGATCTATAATAATTTAAGCAGTTTTACCTCGTGCCCGGGAGGGATAACTTATAACTATAACTAAGAAAATAAATAGCTTTAATAAGAAATAAAGGTAACTTATATAAAAACATTAGTAAATAATAAGTAATTAGGTTAGGATTTAATAAACTTAATATATTTTTATAATACTAGTTAACCTAGAGATAATATAGTATATAGTATTTATATAGTTAAACCTTATAACTAAGTTAAGAATATATATAGTAAAGCTATAGTAAGTTTTCTTTAAAAAAAATAAAAATAAAAATTTAAAGTAAAAATAGTAATATTTATAAAGGCTTATACTTACTTATAAATAACTATTAAGTTAGAAAAGTTACTAGCTATTATTAGTATAGCCTAGTATAAATAAGTTAGTAAGTTAAAACTATATATTAATAAAATAATAAGTAACTTACTATTTTATAAGTATTTCTATACTTATTATATTAAATATAATATTTTAATTACTTACCTCTAGTAATATTAACCTTAACTAAAAAATAAAGAAAGCTATATATAATTATTAGTAAAGTAGCTTTAATTAGTAAATACCTCTTAAAGTTAGTATAGCTAGTATATAAGTAATATATATAAAAGTACTTATAAAGGTAAATAGTATTAGGTTTTATAATAAAATAATAATAATAAAAGTATAATAAGTTATAGTAAATAAGTTATAGTAAATAAAGTCTAATTAAAAATAATTAAAATAATCTATAGTTATAAGAGAAAAAAAGTAATATAATAGTAAGTTATAATAAAATTTATATTATAAAGCTAACTAATTTATTTATTATTATTTTAATTATTAGCTAGTTAGTAAATAGCTATATAAAGGCTAGTAAAAGCTATTTAAAAGCCTAGCTATAAGTAAGGGAATAATTATAAGGCCTTACTTATAATATAAATATATCTTACTAGTATATTATACTATAAGGCTAGGTTTATATAATACTACTAACCTACTAGCTATAAGCTAGTGATGTTATAGACTCAAGCTATAAGCTTAGGTTAAGTCTAGCTCCGGAAAGTATACGTACTTTATATAGCTAGGTTAGGGCTTTACATAGACTATGCATAGACTACACATAAGGGATTATATATCTAAATACTATGTAACTACTAGTATAATTCCTTTCTTTTTCTATAAGAATAATATTCTTATTTTAAATACTTATATATAGTAGCTATAAGGCTAGTTCCTAATATATATTATTCTTTACTATAGAAATAACCTAGCTAGTAAATATGCTATTACTACTAGATATAATAAATACTAATAAGTTAGCACTCCTATAATAATAGGTAAAATAGTAAGTAAAATAAATCTAGTACTTAGCTAATATATAAAATATAGTATTTATACTAATCTAGATTAAGTAAAAACCCTTACTTATAAGCCCCCTTTTAATAATAATACGGTTTTATTTATAGCTTAAAAAAGCCTTATAACTTATAAGTTACTAGTAAATAAGGAGTTTATTAGTAATAATTAGAATTAGTAATACTTTATTTACTAAAACCTATTACCTAAGGTCTAGGTATAGGTTATACCTTTCTTTAAAAAGGCTACTTAAAGGACTTTTATCTAACTAAACTTCTTAATTATCTAAGGGAAATATTTAATAACCCTTATTACTAGGAAATAGCTATTATAGAACTTAACTAGTTAATATAATAATAAAATAAGAGGTTTAGTAACTTTTATATTTACTTTAAATAGAAGTTAGCTTTAGCTAGGGGCTTAGGTAAGTAAACTTAGTAAAGTTATTTAAGTTATATATAGTGCTTAATAAGTAAATAAGGGACTATAGTATTAGATAAGATATACCCTAGGCTAATTATATAGTAGTAATAGCTTATTATTAAAGTATTATGCTAGATATTAAATCTTACTAACTAGAGGAAAAACACTATATATAGAAATAGGGTAATCTAGTGCCTAACCTAATTAAGGCTAAGATATAGGATAAGAATATACTAATAATAAATATTTACTCTATAGTTATAATAAGAACCTAGTAAGGTTTTAGAAAGTCTATAGGATACTAAAAGTTAGGTAATAAAAAAGTAATAAGTAAGCTAAGTAAGTTACTTAGGATATACTTAATATATACTATAATAAAGGCTAATATTTATAATATAGCTTCTCTAAGTATTTTACTATAGTATACTTATTATATTTTATTATTTACTTATAAAAGAAGTCCTTTATTAATACTTATAATATAAAGAAGATATTTACTATTAACTTAGATAATAAGTCTATAAATTAGTTAGAAAAAAGTAACCTTATTATTACGTTATTTAATAAGGGATAAAGAAAGGAAGTATAAAAAGACTTTATAGTATATAGTTATTACTAATAAGAACTATAAAAAGATCTAGAGTAATATAAATTTATTTTCTTTCTTAGTCCTTACTTTAATTAATAAAACTACCTTTATAAATACTTAAGTTAATATAGGCTATAACTACTATACTATTATAAGTAAATACCTTATCTAAAAGCTTAGATTAAAATACCTCTCTTTTCTAACTAAAAGGTTAGTTTATATAGCTATTAGTGTAAAATAAGGGGGAAAAGAGAGTTAGGAGAAGTAATTATATATTTTATATATTATTTATTTCTAGTTGATTTAGATAGATAAGAAATACTAATTATAGTATATATAATCCTAGGACTAATAAGGTAACTAATCCTAGGTATACTATAGATAAAATAAAATAAAATTAACCTAGATATAGCGTAATAGTAAGTGTATATAGGATTAGCTAATAGGCTGCTTATATAGGCTATAGCTAATAGGAAGGTTAACTAACTTATAGTATTTATTCTAGGTTTAATATTTATAGGGATAATATAATAAGCAAAGAGATAAAAGGAGAATATCTAGCTTTACATTATAAGCCTATAGGAAATTATATTTATTTTATAAATTAATATAACCCTAAAGCCTATAAAGAAGGAGCTTCTAGCTTCCTTACTAAAGGTATTATAGGACTTTAGAGACTTATTTCTAGAGAGTAAAGTAAGTGCCTTATGTTAGGAGCACGGAGGCCAGGGAGTTAGGGACAGAATGGTTACATAATAGAACCCTTGGATAAGCCTTAGGTTATGTAAATAACTAAGTAGCTATTAAATAGCTATATATATATAGTAGGGTATTTAGATAAGAATTACCTATAAGGTATGTAAGAGGTTAGAGTTTAAGACCTTTATATACTTACCTCTAAGTAATAGCTCTCTAGCTATAACTAAGAACCTTAGCCTTGACTTTATTTATATCTCCTTAATTTAGTTATAATAAGTTAAACTCTTAAACCCTTTAGGGTAAATAAACTATTAGCTAGGTTTAAATATAAAGAAGCTATAGAATATTTACTTAAAATATACTTATACTACCTAGTAAGGGAGATATAAACCTATAGTGCCTAGGGAGTAACTTATATACCCTAACTTTAGGGCCTAATAATAAAAGAATATAATAAACACTACCTAACCCTAATTAATATAGTAACACTAAATCTAGGAATAATAATAACCTAGATAAGCTAGAGTGTTACTATAAGGTTATATAAGCCTAGCTATAATATGCTTATATAAGGTAGGATATTATAAATATAAAAGCATAGCTTAAAGAAATTAAGGTAAACCTATAATTAGCTAGATTAGGTAGAGAACTTATAATTACCCCTTAGATACTTATACTAATTAATCCCTTATTTCTAGCCTTCTTACCTAACCCTAACTTTATAGTAAGTATATACTTATAAAGCTTTATAAAGATATAGTATAAAGTGCTAGTATATAAAGGTAATACCTATAAGAATCTATAAGCATACCTAGCGGATTTAAATATATTATTTTAGTTAGATTTAAGAACCTTTTATAATAATAAAACTAAGGTAGTATATACTAGTAGCTACCTAGTAAATAATATAAAGTAATAATAAATACATTATGTAATAGTAAATAAGTTAGTTAATTACTTAGCTTATTCTTAGAATAAATTTATATTCTAGTTAAACTTAGAAGTAATAAATAAGAATATAAGGTACTTAGAAGCTACTAGGATATTACTAAATCTAAGGTAAAAGGATAACTAGTCTTTCTAGTTCTTTTTAAGACTTTAGACTAAAGTAAAAGCTAAATTACCTAACTAAATCCCTATATACTTAAGGATAGTAATTTTCCTAAATAACTTAAATAATACTATAAGGAAGCATATAGTTAGCTAGGAGTTTCTAATATCTTAGAGCTACCTATAAGGATAAGGTAAAAAGGCTAAATTTATAATAATATTTATATTAAATAATTATAATAAAAACTATAATAATAAAGAAAGTAAGAGAAAGAGATAATACTCTAGCTCCCTTATAAATAACTTATAGTAAAACTTATAGTAACTAAGCATAGGTTAAAGACTATTTAAGTACTATAAATATAGTAATTCTAAATATAGTGTAAATAAATGTAAAGTAGTAAATTATTTAATTTATAAAAGTAATAAGTATATAACTAAGAAGCATAAGGATAGTAATAATAAGACCTTAAACCCTAATAAGATTTTAATTAGGTTAGTATAAGCCTAGGATAATAGTCTTACTATAGAGAAACCTATAAATAAGAGAATAAAAATATAAGTGTTTTTATAGTAAGATAACTACTAGTTAGCTATGCTAATGCTATTTAATATAGGTGTAAAGTATTTAATAATTTACCCTAAATTATTATTAAAATAAGATTAGAAAAACATAGAAAAAACAAAGATAACACTAGAAAGCATAAGTAAAAATAAAATCCTATATAAAGGAATCCTATATAAGCTAATTAAGGTAAAAGATAGTATAAGCTATATAAAGGTTTACTAGATTAGCTACTATATTACTAATATAGGAGAGGGAATACTCCTAGGTATAAATTAAACCCTAGAGTATAAACCTATAGTAATAAATTAAAAGCAAAATTTTTAGAGGTTTCTAATAACTAAGGATTATATTATACTTACTATAAGGAAGTAATAACTATATAAGGTAGTAAAATAGTTATTTATTATACTATTACTAGTATTACTAAAGATTAAGGTAATTAAGCCTAAGGAAAAAGAAAGGAGACTAATAAAGACTTATTAGTAAATAATATAGTAAGTAATAACTAAGGTTATAGTATAGCTATAGTAATAGTAGTAAAATATACTTATTTCCTAAAAAAGAAAAACTAAGAAGTATAATAGCACTTTAAGTAGTATACTATAAGGAGGTAATAGTAACTATATAAGAGATAGATAGTAATATAACCTAATAGTAAATCCTAGAAAAGTACGTAGAATTTATAAATATATTTTTAAAAGATCTAGCTAGTAAGCTCCTAGAATTAGGTAGCTACACTTATATAATTAAATTAGAAGAGGGGAAATAACTACCTTAAGAACCTATATATAACTTAGCTAAAAAAGCTAAAAGTACTTAGGGAGTACCTAGTAAGTATATAGGAAAAAGGGTAAATTAGAAGATTAACTAGTTTAGCTAAAGCCTTAATTTTATTTATTTTAAAAAAATTAGGGAAATTAAGGCTTTATATAGATTATAAGGGCCTTAATAGGATTATAATTAAAAATAAGGCCCCTTTACTATTAATCTTTAAAATCCTTAACTAATTAGTAAGTATAAAGGTTTTTATATTACTAAATCTTTAAGAAGCATATTACTAGTTATATATTCGTGAGGGTAATAAGTAAAAGATAGCTTTCTAATATTACTATAGTTACTTTAAATATCTTATAATACTATTTAGATTAGTAAATATATTAGTTACTTTTTAGGAATATATTAATAATTCCCTTAAGGGACTTATAAATAAATTTTATATTATTTACCTTAATAATATCCTAATATATAGTAGTAACCCTATAAGATATATAGAGTATATTAAAAGTATGCTAAAGTAACTTTAAGACATAAACCTTTATATTAACCTTAAAAAGTACTAATTTTCTATTAAGTAAGTAAAATTCCTAGGTTTTATTATATTTAAAAAGGGTATTAAGATAAAACTATTACGGGTTAAAGCTATTATAACCTAGCTAATACCTTATAGTATATTTAATATTTAATTATTTCTTAGGTTTATAAGTTTTTACTAATACTTTATAAAATAGTATAGTAAGGTAATAGTCTTACTAATAAACTATTTAAAAGGTATTTAGCTAGTAAAGTTTAAGCTAGAATCTAGTAAACTAGTAGTGTTTAAAGAACTTTAAAAGAAGTTTTAAGAGATATTAATTTTAGTATATTTTAACTTACTTTACTTACTAAGAGTAAAGATAAATATATTTAGTTATATAATTAAAGCTATACTTATAATATTAGTGCTAGGTAGCTAGTACTTAGTAGTGTATTTTTAAGGAAGTTAACTAATATTAAACTTTACTACTTAATACCTAATACTAAGTTATTAGTAATCTAAGAGGTATTTTAAGCCTAGAGATATTACCTTATGTATTCTTCTTATTAAATTATAGTTATTATAGACTATCTAAATTATAAGTACCTAGCTATAAAGCTAAAGCTAACTAGTAAGCAAGTAATAGTATTAGATAAGCTTTATTTATTTAATTTTAGGATTAAATATTACATAAGTAAGTTAAACCCTATAAATACCTTATTAAGAAAAGTAAATTATATTAGTAAGAAGTATAAGGTAAAGGTATTAACCTTATAACTACCTAACTTCTTATTTAAATTTAATAATACTAAGTAATAGAAATACTATATAAATAATAGTATTATTATAAGTTTTAGTATTATATTACTTAGCATAGCTAATGTTTTATTATAAAAATATTATAATAGCCTTACTAGCCTTTATGGTTTTAAGAAGTTATAACTTAATTATATTATTAAGAAACCTAATAGTCTAGTAAAGCCTAGTAGTAGTACATAAACTAGGTTTATTAATTCTAAGTAATAAGGTTATGCCTTATCTATATTTATTAATATTTCTATAAGTCTAGTAAGCTTATAGGTTAGGAGTCTAGCTAGGTTAGTAGCTAGTAAGTAATATAAGCGCCTCTTTAAAATATTACTTATTTATAATTTATCTATAAGTCTATAGGCATACTATAAGCTAGCTACTTATAGTAGTATTATAGTAAGAATATAAGTAGTTTAGTAAACCTTTTCTAAGTTTATATATAATACTTATTTTATACATATAGAATTAGAGGCTTTAATTTAGGTTATATTATTTTAAGTATAGTAAGGTAATAACTTTACTATAGGTTATAGGAAGCTACTTAAGAGTAGTAACCTAGAAGCATTATAAATATAGTCTATTAGGCCCTCTAAGCTATTAATATTTAAGAATTAAGTTTTTATTCTAGCTAGTATAAGAAAGGAAATTTTACTACTTACCTATAATAACCTAGTAGTAAGCTACTAGGGAGTTAGTAAGACCTTTTATTATATTATAAATTAGTATTACTAGCTATTAATAAAGAAAAATACTAAGTTATATATATAGACTTATATAAGCTATTATACTTTAAAGCTAAGGTACTATAAACCTTATAGTAAGCTAGTAGTACTACTAATACCTAATTAGCTTTTTTAAGAATTATTAATAGATTTTATTATAAGGCTACTACCTATAAGAGATGTAAATTAGACTTATTATATAATCTTAGTTATTATAAACTATTTTACAAAATATAGTATTTATATCCTTATTTTAATGTAACTAACTAGTAATAGGTTAGCTACTATATTTTTAGAATATGTTTTTAGGGATTATAATACCCTAGAAGGTATTATTATAAACTATAGTTTAATATTTACTAGTAGGTTTTAAATAACTTTTTACTACCTTATTATTACTAAGTAGTAACTAAGCACTATGTTTTACCTATAAATAAATAAGTAAATAGAATATTTAAACTAAGTTTTAAAGCATTATTTAAGAGCTTTTACTTACCTTAATTAAACTAACTAGGTAAATAACTTATTAATAGCATAGTTTATATATAATATAAGTGTTTACTTAACTTATAGCTATACCCTAGTAAAGGCACTATAAGGTTATAACCCTAGAGGCTTGTAGTAAGTAATTATAGATATTCTAGTAGTAAATAACTAGGTAAAGACTTAAGTAACTATACTAAGAAATAAATATATAGTAATTAAGTAGCTTTTAAGTAACTTATAAACCTAGTATATAAAGCACTATAATAAGAAGTAAACTTTAATAAAGTTTAGAGTAAGTAACTATATTTTATTATTTATAAAGAATATTAACCTATAGTAACCTAGTAGGAAGCTAAGTATAAAGTACTTAGGCCCTTATAAAGTTAAAAAGGTAATTAAAACTTATAGATTAGTATACTAATTAAAGCTACTACCTAGTATATAATTATATAATATTTTTAAAATTACTAACCTTAAACTATTTATAAGGGACCTAACTAGCGTAAAAGATATATCCTTACTATAAGATAATATTATAAATAATAAATAGGAGTTTAAGGTTAAAAGAATTATCTTATATTATTATAATAGAAAATATTAGAAATACCTAGTTAAATAAAAGGGCTATAATACTTTAGAGAATTTATAGGTTAAGAGAAAAGATTTTATTATAATAAATATTATTAATAATTATAAGTAATAACTAAGTAGCTAGTTTATAAATATAAAAGTATATTTAGTAAAGATTAGATAGTAATAGTAATATATATAAAAAAAAACTAGATAATTTACCTTATAGCTACCTAGCACTATTTACCTTATATTTATATTAGGCCCTAGCCCCTAGTATTATTATTTTTATTCCTAGGCACTAGGTTAGTAGTAAGGCCTTAGGTAAGGGATTTATCCTTATTATTAAAGAAATCCCCTCCTTATATATATATATATAAAGCTTACCTAAAAGGTTTAATAACCTAATATAAGTAAGAAGCATAGGTATATAAATAGTAAGCTATTAGTAAGTTAGTAAGGCTATAAGTAAGAATATTAAGAAACTTACTAAGGGAAGGTTTTATATAATAAAGTATAAGCTATTAGAGATATTAATCTAGACTTCTAAATTAATAGTATTACTTAGTAATAATATAGTAATTCTCTTATTAGTATTAGCCTCTTATATAACCTTTATAATTAGCCTTACTTATTTAGCCTAGCTATACTTATTAGTATTCTTTATAAATAAAAGTATATTATAAGGTTTATATTTTATATATATTAAGCACTAGTAGTATATTAGTAGTAACCTAAGTTATAAAAATAAATATATATATATATATTATTAAGAAAGTAAGGATTATTATTAAAGATAATATAACTATTAATATACTTAAAGAGTACTTAGTATAATTTTATAAAGTAAGTAAAGCATTAGTAGTATATTAGTATAAGTATAAGTAGTAAAGAAAAGGAAGATATACCTCTAAATAGTCTTTATTATTTTATATATAATAAGTATATTTTATTAAGTTACTTATATAAGTTAGTAGTAGTATATAGTAAAGTAATAATAAAGTTATACTTAAGAAGTTAGTATACTTAGTTAAAGTAAATTTACCTTTAGTAATATACTATAAAATAATACTATTACTATCTTTAAGGGTAATAGCTTATATTACTACTTACTATATATAGTATATATAAGGAATTTTTATACTACTAGTACTACTAGCTATAAGTTAGTAAGGTATATACTAGGGGTTAGAGATACTATACTTATATTAAAATTTTTAAAGCTATTAACTTCTTAGGAGATTTTTAAGAAAATATTTAAGGGGTTTTCTTAGCTATTAAAGAATCTAATAAAATAGGAGTACTATAGCACTTAGATATAATTTACTATTAGTAAGTTAGTAATAATATACTATAAGAATATAAGTATAAAAGGTAAAGTAACTAATATTCTAGTGTTTAAAAGGGATTAAGTATTTAAGTAAGATTAAATATAGATAATAAAATAATACTATAGGATATTAGTAATTACTATAATAGTAGCTATAAAGCTACTAGGTTATAAGTAAGGGTAACTTATAATATTAAAGGAGAATATAAAGAAAAAGAATATATAAAAGTAAGGAAAAGTAAGCCTCTTTTATATTAGCCTTAGACCCCTAAGTAATCTATATATTATATATAGCTAATCTAGAAATTATAATATTTATAGTTATAGCTACTACTAGTAAATATGCATGCTAGCTATAAACTCCTAGTAAGAATAATATAATATCCCTAATATTAAATAAGAGCTTATTTATTTTAAATAGTATATAGCACCTTATTTATTTAACCTAATTATAAAATCTAATATAAGTAGTTTACTTACTTAGTGTTAATAAATTATTAGGTAAAGGTATATATATTAGAAGTAATAAAGTAATAAGTATATAGCTATTTAAAGCTAGAGGGTAAAGAAGGGAATTACCTAAAACCCTATAACTTTTATTTTATTATCCTAAGTAAACATAATAGCTATATACTTATAAAATAACTAGTAATATTAAACACTATTATAAGCTATATATAGTATACTTATATTAGCTAAGTAACTTCTTTTTAATTAAGGATAATTATATATTAGGGGGTAGTATATTAGGAGTATAGAGGCTAAGGAGTTAGGGATAGAATAGTTATATAATAAAACCCTTAGATAAGCCTTAGGTTATATAAATAACTAAGTAGCTATTAGATAGCTATATGTATATAGTAAGGTATTTAAATAAGGACTACCTATAAGGTATATAAGAGGTTAGAGTTTAAGACCTTTATATACTTACCTCTAAGTAATTGCTCTCTAGCTATAACTAAGAACCTTAGCCTTTACTTTGTTTATATCTCCCTAATCTAGTCGTGACACCTTATTACTACACTAAGGGAAGTTAGACTACTATATTTACCTAAAATATAATATAAATAGAAATAAACCTAACTTACTATAAGCACCTTTATATAATATACCTTAGAAGTATTTACTAGAGATTTAGAAATAAGTAAAAACTTAATAAATAAGGGTTAGATTTAAGTAAGCTTCTTATTAGTAGTAACTTTAGTATTACTAGTAAAGAAGCCTAGTAAGGGTTAGAGGTTTTATATAGACTATTATATACTTAATAAGATTATAAAATAGGACTATTACTTATTACTACTAGTAAAGGAAATATTATATTCTTTAGCTAAGGTAAAGTAGTTTATTAAGCTAGATATATAATTAGTATTTTACTATATATATATTACTAAGGGTAAGGAATACTAGACTATGTTTTAGATAAGGTTTAGCTTATTTAAATAGCTAGTATACCCCTTTAGGTTAGTAAGCATACTAGTAACTTTCTAGAGGTATATTAATAATATATTAAGTAGTATTCTTAGTAATTATATTACTATATATCTTAATAATATGCTTATATACTTAAGTAAATTATAGAAGGATTATATATAGAAAGTCTATAGTATACTATTTAAACTATAATAAGCTAGTCTAAACCTAGATATTAAGAAGTATATTTTTATAACTAAAGAGGTTAAGTACCTTAGGTTTATTATCTAGGTAAGGAAAGCTATTTATCTAAATAAGGAGAAGATTATAGTAATTTAGGATTAGGAGGCACTAACTAGGGTCTAGGGAGTCTATAGCTTTCTAGGTTTTACTAACTTCTATTATAATTTTATACTAAATTTCTTAGATATAGTAAGCCCCCTTATTAACTTAATAAAGAAGAAAGCCTTATTTTACTAATTAGAGAAGTATAATAAGTCCTTTAAGGTATTAAAGTTAGCTTTTATATTATATCTAATTCTAGCTTAGTAAGATTCTAAAGGGATACTTTAGTAAAGGTAAATTACTCTAGAATAGCTTTAAGGGGGTATTTCTCTTAGTTTAGTAATAATAGTATTTTATATCTAGTAGCTTATTATTTAGCTTAATTATAAGCTACTTAGTAGAATTATATAATTTATAATAAGGAGTTACTAGTAATTATCTCTTATCTTAAGGCATAATTAGTAAAGCTATAAAGTATAAGTAAACTATTTATAATACTAATAAACTATAAGAACCTTCAGTACTTTATAGTGCTAAGGGAGATATTAGAATATTAGGTATAGTAAGTAAAGACTCTAGCACTTTTTAATTTCTATTTATATTATAGACTAAGTACTTAAGCAAAATAACTAGATATATTATTATAGTATTATCTAAATAGGCTAGAAATAGAAAGGGCAAAGGCACTAATTATTTAGTTAGTAATAAGCCTTATAAAATTCTTCTTTAAGGGGGAATAGCTATATATAGGCCTTAAACCTATTATAGTAATAAATAAGATAACCCCAAATAGTAGCCTAGCTAAATTAAGGAATTTACCTACTAGTAAGTTAATATTTATAGATAAGTACCTTTAGTCTTTATAGGATTAGTCTTTAGCTTAGGATAAGGCTTATAAGTTATAAATAAATACTATAGTAATAAAGGCTAGGAAGTTCTTAAATACTACTAATACTAGAGAATAAATTATAAACTATTAGATTAGTATAAAAAAGCATTATAATTTTAAGAATAAATATAAGTTCTTAAGTAAAAGCTACTAACTATAATATTAATATAGTATATTTATAACTTACCCTTATTAGGCTACCTAGGCTAAAATATAACCTTTAAGGCACTTTAAAAGGACTTCTATTAGGATAGTATATTATAGAATATAGCCTAATTTATATAGAACTACTACTATTATAAAGGGCAAAAGAGCTAGTAGCTATAATAAGGCTTATTAAAGCTAATTCTACTACCTAATAAGTACTAGTTATAAATATCTATTAACTTTATAATAAACCTCCTAGCAAAAATATAGGATTAGCTATAGTTTCTTATAGTTATTACTAATTATTTATTAAAGTATGTTTAATTAGAGATAATAATATTAATAGAAGCTAGGGCTTATATAAAATAATTTAAATATTACTAGTAGTAGTTTTATAGGTTCCTTATATAAATTATTATAAACTATAAGTTAAATTAGCTTAGTAATTTCTAGACTAAGCTTTATAGTAAGGTTAATATATAATAGTTACTCTTCACTATATATTACCCTTAGATAGATAGTAGTATAGAAAAGGCTAACTAGGAAGTATAGGCTATACTATATATAATACTATCTTTCTTCTAGTTTAAATAGCTAGATTATTTACTAGCTTACTAATTAGTTAAATAATAAGGATTTATTAGTAATAGGGATAAGTATAAATATAGCACTTTATAGGTTTAATATAGCTATAATTTAGAATCTATCCCTTATAAGGTAATTTACTATATTAGTAAAGGGAAGGGCTTAAGCCTTTCTATAATATTTAAAGGATAGTATAGATTTAATATAAGCTATAATAGTCTTTATTTAGTAATAATAATAGGAGAATATAAATAGTAGCTATAGGCTAGTAAAGTAATTCTAGGTTAGGGACTACATATAGCTTAGTCTTTATAATATTAAGATAAATCACCCCTATAAGAAGTTAGATTAGGTAATAGCTAAATATAAAGTGCTTAAAGTACTTATATCTTTAATAGTTAAATTAGATATCCTAAGGGGACTATATCCTATCTTTTATATTAACCTAATTTAGTGTGTAGTAATTAACTTATTACTAAGTTAGAAACTAGTAAATAAATATTTACTACTAGAACTTATTATAATAAATACTAATAATAATCTTATAAAGTATTAGGTAAAGGATATTCTTATAGCTAAAAATACGCTAAGCTAGGGTTTATACTAGAATATTTTAGTTAAATAAAAAGGTTATATATAGCTAACTTAGAAACTATTAGAAAGTATAATATATATAAAGGCACTTAATTAATTTAAATTATAATAAGGTAATATATAAATAAATAATAGCCTTAAAAGGGTATATTTTAATTTAACTATAGTAAACTAAGTTCTTTAACTTCCCTTTAGTATATATATACTTAAGTACTAGATTTTTATTATAATAAAAAGTAATTAAAATAAGGGGGAATATTATTAGACTTCTTATAGGGTTAGTATACCTTAGTAACAGTATAGGCTAGCTTTATAATAGTTTTAGCTATTTATTAGACCTAGGTATTACTAGCTTTCTAAGTAAAAATAAACTAGGTTAGGTTATTATTTATAGTCCTTATATTATAAAAAATTTAGTAGCTAGGTTATTATAGCTATAGTAAGTAAGTATTATTTAGGTAAGTATAAGTTACTATACTTTAAAGATACCTTAGGTATAAGCTATACTTATAGGAAAGGAAGCTAGGGGTTAGGCCTTAGCTAGGTTAATTTAAGTAGTAGCTAATATACTATTAAAATACTTATAATAGTAAATAAAAAAATTTTTAAAGGTAATATATTACCTCTTATTATTAGTAAACTATATTATAGCTAAAGTCTTAATAGCTTTACTTATAGCTAAAAGGGTTTTAAGATATTTAAAGATATAATAAAGTTTTAGGTTAGTATTATATAAGTACTTTTCCTAAATATATATATAATAATTAATATAGTATAAGATATAAGCCTAGTTTAGCCCTAGGGTATAAATATATTTACTTTTATTTTAAAGATTATTTATATAAGGACTATAAGGGAAATTATACTTCTTACTATTAAAAAAGCTTTATTCTTAAAGTTTTCTTTTAAAATATACTTACTAAGGTAAGTCTTTTTAAATAAGGTAAAGGAAAGTAAAGAAAAAGAAAAAGTACTTTAAAAGTAAGTTAGTTAGTAAGAGAGATAATATTACTTATAATAAAAAGTAAACTAAATATAAAAAGAGGGCTTTAAGATTATAAAATAATTAATAGATAAAGATAAAAAGAATATAAAAAAAGGTATTATAATAATATAAAGGTAAAAAGAAGTAAAATAAAATAAAGGGGAATAAAATATTTATATTTTAAAATAAATTAGTTAAGCTTTAATTAAAGTATAGGTTTTTATATTTATAAATAATAGCTAAGGGTAAGTAAGGGTAGTATATTATATAATAAGGGGTTAGGTAATTAATAATAAAGAAGTAGTTTAAAATAAAGTTTAAGTTTAGTAAGTAATAAATAAAATATAAGATTAAGGTAAAGGTAATAAACTAAATAAGATAAGAAAATAGCTAGTAATAAGAGACTATAAAATAAATAACTAGTATTTTTAAAGGTAAAACTAGGTTAAAGTAAGGTAATTCTATACAAAAATTTTTTAGATTTATATAGTAAAGATATAACCTTACTAGGTAACTTACTAGCCTTACTAAGCTACTTATATTACTTTATTATATTTTTAAAGGAAGCTATATAATAAGGGTTTATATTTAATATATACTTACTTTTTAGTAAAAGAAGGAAAAAGAGAGTAAGTAAGGGAGTATATTATAGACTTAAGCTATAAGCTTAAGTTAAGTCTAGCTCTAGAAAGTATATATACTTTATATAGCTAGGTTAGGGCTTTATATAAACTATATATAAACTACATATTGTGTGGCTAGGAATATGACCCCTCGAGACCTCTTTTCTCACAAGACCTCTAGCCCCTTAGACCTCGGATCTATCGGATTGTCGGATCAATTCAACCACATCGGATCCGGCCTAGCCCCTGACCCCCTAGCTAGATAAAAGCCCTAGATTCCCTCCCTTTTCATAGAAAATCAACTCTTCCTTTGATGCCTTTGGCTTGGATTGTTTAATTGAGATTATGGAATTATTTTAAGATTATCTAAGATTATCTAGCTGCCTAGCTAGGCTGCTTTTCCTAGCTTAGATCCTCGCGATAGATCGCAAATATCGCAGACCTAGATCCCAATATCTAGGTTTAGTCGCTAATATCGCTAATATTGTCAATATTGTTATTATTGTTAATATCGTCATTTTCGTTATCATTATTATTATTATTAAGACCCTCTTTTCCGTTGTTTTAGGGTGATTATTTTTCCCTAATAAAAATAGTAGAGGAACAGGGAATAGTCCTATTAGACCTCTTGCCATTGCTGTTAAATTTAATAATAAATCCCTCCTAATATTGCCTCTATGATTATCCCCTCTAGTTATCCCCTTATATAATTATTATAATTATTAGTAGCTTCTTACCTCTTTTCCTTTTAATCCAGGTTAGCTAGATTAGATCCCTTTATTCTAATTAATTAATCTAGGCTATCTAACTAGTCTAATATCATTAAAATCATCAGATAGTTAGGTTAATTAATTAAGACTACTATAACCTTTTTCCTCTTAGCTTAGGTTAGCTAGGTTAAACTCTTTCTTTCTAACCTTTTAACCTCTTAACCTTCCTTTCTATCTTTGACCTTTTCTTCTAATTTTTGACTTTCTTTTCTATCTTTAACCTTACCTTCTGATTTTCGACCTTTTAACCTGCCCTAGCTAGCTTGCTAGCTAGCTTAAATTAATTTAATACCCTAGTTTTGCTTAGCTATCCGTTAGGGAGTCAAGCAGCTAGACCTTTAAATTCGATCTTAAATAAATTAGGTCTTTTATTATTAGACTGTCTAACGAGGCCTCTGACTAATAAAGACCTCTCTAACTAATAATTCCTCTAACTTTTAAAGGGGAATCTGATGTTAGAAGGTCTGCTAAAGGGGTCTCTAATAATTAAAAAGGTCCCTTTTTATTGGATTAGTTTAACAAGACCTCTAACTAATAATTCCTCTAACTTTTAAAAGGGAATCTAATATTAGAAGGTTTGCTAAAGGGGTCTCTAATAATTAAAAAGGTCCCTTTTTATCAGATTAGTCTAATAAGACCTCTAACTATTAAAGACCTCTCTAACTAATGATTCCTCTAATAATTAATAAGGAATCTGATGTAAAGAGGGTTTTCTAAAGAGGTCTCTAACCGATTAAAAGGGTCCCTTATTATTGGATTAATTAATCTGACTATCTAACAAGACCTCTAACCATTAAAGACCTCTCTAACTAATAATTCCTCTAATAATTAAAGAGGTCTCTAACTATTAGAAAGGTCTCTGACTACTAGAAAGGTCTCTAACTATTAGAAGGGTCTTTTATTACGGATTAATTAATTAGACTATCTGACAACGCCTTTGATTAACCTGACTGCTAATAATCCCTTCAATAGATAACCCCTTTAATAAATAACCCCTTTAATAGATAACCCCTTTAATAGATAACCCCTTTAATAGATAACCCCTTTGATTAATTAATAGATAGGAAGGGGGGAATCCTGAAAATCACGAAATTTTTTTTTATTATATTATTCCTTTCCTTATTGTTTTCTTTTAGTTATTATTTTCCCTTTCCTAGGGACTAGGAAGGGAAAATAGTTAGGGAGGTGTTATGTAGCTAGGAATATAACCCCTTAAGACCTCTTTTCTTACAAGACCTCTAGCCCCTTAGACCTTAGATCTATCGGATTATCGGATTAATTTAACCACATTAGATCTAGCCTAGCCCCTGACCCCCTAGCTAGATAAAAGCCCTAGATTCCCTCCCTTTTTATAGAAAATTAACTCTCCCTTTGATGCCTTTAGCTTGGATTGTTTAATTAAGATTACGGAATTATTTTAAGATTATGGAATTATTTTGAGATTATCTAAGATTATCTAGCTGCCTAGCTAGGCTGCTTTTCCTAGCTTGGATCCTCGCGATAGATTGCAAATATCGTAGACCTAGATCCTGATATCTAGGTTTGGTTGCTGATATCGCTGATATTATTAATATCGTCATTATCGTCAATATCGTCATTTTCGTCATTATCATTGTCATCGTTAAGACCCTCTTTTCCGTTGTTTTAGGGTGGTTGTTTTTCCCCGACAAAATATAAAGGACTATATATTTAAATGCTATGTAACTACTAGTGTAATTCCTTTCTTCTTTTATAAGAATAATATTCTTATTCTAAACGCTTATACGCAGTAGCTATAAGGCCAGTTCCTATCAAGTGACTTATATATATAACACACTTAAACCTAGTAAGCTTTAGTTAATATATAAGTGCCCCTATACCTCTTGCCTAGCTATCCTTTGTTCTCACACAAATTGAAAAATTAACGAATTTATTAACGAATTAATTACCAAATTGACTAACGAATTGACTAACGAATTGATTAACGAATTGATTAACGAATTAATTAATGAATTAACAAAATTCGTACTAATACACTATAGTCTTCAGCATATACTAAGCATATGCTTAGCATATGTAATAATTCTTTACTGCTTACTTAATTTAGATTTAGAGGCTTTACCCTAGATACGAGATTAACTTTGTTAGAGCCGAGATTTACTTTGTGCCTAGTTTTTATCTAAGGGGTCGGAGGCTAGGCTAGGGATCCGATGTGGCCGAATTAATCCGACGAAGCCAATAGAACCGAGGTCTATTAAGGGGCTAGAGGTCTTGTGAGAGGTCTCGAGGGTCACAATCCTAACCACATAGTATTTTCCTTATAGCTCTTTATGTAAAGCTATAGGGATTATACTACACTTATTAATATAGCTAATCGCAGCTGTTAGAGAGGAACGAAAAAGTCAGGCATGTAGATTCGTAAAATAATTGGGGGGGGGGGGAATGCAGGCTAGCGGACCGAACGGACCGAGCGGACCGAGCAGACGTTGACAATAGATAGACACATACATCCGTAGTCTCGCATCATTCGTCCTCTCCTGCGGGGCAGCAAAACCCATTTGACATGTACAGTCCACCCCCTATTTGATTTTACACGAGTACGTAACTTAGGGTAGCAGGCCAATCACATATTAAACCGAGGATTAGCGTAGCATAAGGCAGAGTAAGAAGTACCTTATTATAGGTATATTACCTTATTATAGGTATATTTTATAAGGACTATTTAGTACCTCTTACTAGCGTAAGAACCCCTGTAGCACCCCTAACAAATCCACTCACAGCAGCTACTAGGAGCTAATAGTGGCCGCCCCGCGTGGGGCTTGTAGTCGCTGTAATATCATTCAGGGGTTACACTGTACATACATGTATGTAGAAGGACTGCGGCTATTATCTCTTTATCCAACTAATGTTATTTTTATCCAACCGATGGCAAGGTATGGAGCAACTCGCAGTTTAGCCGGACACCATGGTTATTCTAGCACAAGCTTAGAAATCGATCCTCCGGATATTACTGGCTGGCTGGCTGGACGTCATTTTATGTATACGAGCTCGCCTCGGTTTCGTCATGGCATTACTAACTTTTTATGGATTACAGCACATGCAATCATCCTTTTATTTATCCATCGGCATTCGTAATTTTCCTGTCCCCGTGACTCCGGGTATAAAGAAGCTGCCTGGCCTCCCTTCCATCGGAGAGCACAGGAGGAATTCGCAGAGTGCAGAGACAAATCCTTCGTTGCCCAGCCCGCCACTCACCATCTCAACCCACCCATCGTTTGTTTGACGCCAGTCCTCGTCCGCTCGTTTCCACAACACACAACACAGACAGAATGAACACCATCAAGGCCGTTGCCCTGGCTGCCGCCGTGGCTAGCGCTAGCGCCGCGGGTCTCAACGGGCGCTCCTTCACTAACGCCACGACGTCGGGTGTCGTCTACACGACCGAGGTGGTGACAGTGATGACGACGTACTGTCCCGCGGCCACGACACTCATCGTGGGCAACAAGACATACGCCGTCACCACGCCCGGGATGCTCACCATCACCGACTGCCCCTGCACCATCCGCAAGCCCGCTCCTCTGCAGCCCACCAGTGCCCTCCCCGGCCAGGACGAGTGCGCCAAGAAGTGCAACGAGGAGTACAGCGCCTGCCGCACTGCGCCTGACGCCAACATGGCCTTCTGCGCGTCCAAGCTGGCCGACTGCGTTCACTACAACCCCTTCGGCGGCAACGGGACCTTTGTCAACCCCACCGCCTGCAGCGCCCAGCCCACAGGGGGCAGCACTGAGACCACGGCGGGCAGCCCCACTGGGACCGGCAGCCCGCCCCCTGGAACCGCCCCCACCCAGCCCACCGGGGGCAACCCCACTGGAACCGCCACTGGGACCGCCACTGGGACCGCCACTGGCACTGGCAGTGGCAATGCCACTGCCACTGGAACCCCCCCGCCCACCGGCGCCGCTGGCCAGCTGACCCCTGCCTTGGCCCTCCTGGCCCTGTGCGCCCTCGCTCTCCTTTAGAGGAGGGAGGCAGGAGGAGTCGTCGCCTTCGTTTGCTTTGGTTCGCTTCTGTTCTGGGATACCTGGACTGGCTGCGATGGCCTCGGGGAAAATAATACATGTAATGTAGAAATACGTAATTCGTAAATAGTGCCAAACAACTTCAGTCGCACTCGTTACGTGGAAAAAGTCAATCGGTCGCGCGCACACGTGACCCTCGCCACATTCCATATTCTCATCCACGTGCGGCGGGCTGATGGATGGTACGACACATCCAACAAGGGAACACGAGGGTCAACTTCCGTATTAGTGGGCACACATTCTTGGCCTTCCCTTGCCTTTTTGAATCCTCTGGCCTTATTCTGCCCTATTTCACCTCAGCGTCAGCCGGATGACCTTTTTGGCGGCGCTGCAATCTCTGCGCCCTTGCGCGAAGGGCGGGCATCGCGAGGGAGGGGGGGCCGTTAGCCAGACAGGGTTTGATGAGGACAAAATGGCTCTTCCGACTTACATGTTGCATGTTCCGTTCACATCTAGGACGGGATTGGCGCAACAACTGGCTGCCATGTCCTCGGATTTAAAAGTGCCGCCAAGTTCACTGCAAGACGTTGCAACTCGTATTTCATCACCGTGGTCCGGAAAAGAAGTGACGAGTACAACACCGGCTGCTGATCTCTCTTGGCCCGTCCTGATATCGGCAAATCACTCATTAGCAAAAACACGTCAATTCCGCTGAAGTGGTGCGGGATACGTCGGGTCCTGTCTCGCCCGGCGACAATGGTCGCTTTCACGGCTCTACTTGGCCTCCTGGCCACCTCAACGGGAGCAATGGCCAAGTTGAAATACCTGGTGTGTTACTTTGATTTTCCTCTGAATATTTGATTTCTTCTGGGAGCCAGCGTCGTTCGCATCCAGCTTACCAGGAACAAAACAGGGAGTCGCAATGGCAGGAATAGACTTTGGATGCGACATTGACGTAAGTCGCCCCCATCGTCACTGGTGATGTTGACCGATTGATTCCAGGGCTCTTGTCCGACAGAGAAAGTTCAAGTGCCGATTGCGTCCCTTGGTGGCGCCGATTCCGCCGGACAGATGAAGCATTTCGTGGAAGACGATGGCATGAACACGTTTCGACTATGTACGTTGGTTGCGCCTGGATTCCGAGAAAATAAAATGAAAAACTCAGTGGCCATCATGGGCAAGCCATCAATTACCCATCTGACAGACGCGCGACTTTCTAGCAATGACGTGGCAATACATAACGGCCGGCCGGCCATCGGCCAAGCTAGACAAGGTCAACTGGGCAAACTTCGACAAGCTGGTTCGGGCCTGTCTGGAGACCGGTGCCCACTGCATGCTCGATCTACACAACTTTGCTCGGTACAACGGCATCATCGGCCAGGGAGGTCCGTCTGACCAGGTTTTCGCGGCCCTCTGGGCGCAAATCGCAACCCACTACGCCGGCGAGGACAGGATCATCTTCGGCATCATGAACGAGCCCCACGATCTGGACGTGAGACTGTGGGCGAGGAGCTGCCAGGCCGCCGTCACGGCCATCCGGAAGGCGGGCGCCACGTCGCAGATGATCCTCCTCCCGGGCACCAACTTTGCCAGCGCCGAGACGTTTGTTTCCAGCGGAAGCGCCGCCGCGCTCGCCGCCGTCACGAACCCCGACGGCTCGACAGACAACCTGCTGATGGACATACACAAGTACCTGGACGAGAACAACTCGGGCTCCCGCACCCAGTGCACGGCCAATAACGTCGCGGCCTTCAAGGCACTCTCCGACTGGCTCAGGAAGAACAAGCGACTGGCCATGATTTCGGAGACGGGTGCGTCCATGGATCCCACGGTGAGTCTTTGTTTCCTCTTCTTTTCCCCCCCTCTCCTCTCCTCCGTTAGTAGTGAAATGTATCAAATCAGCCGCATTTTGACACGCAAAAAAACAAAAACGCAGTGCATGGCCAAGTTCTGCGAGCAAAACGAGTTCATCGCCAAGAACGATGATGTCCTGGTCGGTTTCGTCGGCTGGGCCGCGGGCGGTTTCGACAGCACGTACTTGCTCACGCTTGCGCCGTCAAAGTCGGGCGGTGCCTGGACCGACAACAAGCTGATGAGGAAGTGCATCCTCGCGCCGTTTGGGAAAACCGCCCGCGCGGGTGGCAGCCAGTCAAACACCACCGCGGCCTCCTCGACTTCGTCCTCACTCTCCGGTCAGACCTCCGTCCCGTCGGATCCCGCTAGCGCAGAGGAGGCCGGTGACGGGAACGACGGCAACAAAAACCCACACAAGGACAGCAGCTCCGGCCAAGTCAGCATTTCGACATTCGGCGTCCTCCTGGCGTTCGTGACCACGCTGCGTTTCTTTTGAGTCCATATCTGCCAAGTCATTCGTCTCACCAAACCCTACTCTGTATTTATTTAAATTGTCACGGCACAGATGACCGGTGCAGGTCGGAACTCTCAAACATGCCGCCCGTGAGTGGCCGCAAAGGAGCAAACGTGGTTCATCCTCTCGCCTGACGCCTTGCCTACAGGTGATTGGTTAGGACCTCGAACCGCGAGCCATCAGGAGATTCGATATTTTTTTGTAAACGGCGATATTTCTGGATCAGAACTGGGGGTTTATGGTTCGTTTTCCTGGTCATGAACCATGGCACCACCAATCACGTATTCAGCAACTCATTCTTGGTCTCATGGCTGGGCTGGTTGTGTTAATGACGGTGGGGTCATTGTTATGGCGTCTCTTCTCTTCTTTTTTCTTTTAAGCGGCGCTCGGAAACGGTCTTGGCTGGATCGTCGCTTTCCAGTGGCTATTTTTTTTTATAGATCCGATACCCCTGCGCAATGTTTCAAATCTTTTGTCTCAGAAAAAGTAGAGAATTTTACGCAGACTCCCCCGTGGTTTCAATATATTTAGAACCATCTTTTTTATCCCACGGTAGCATGGCCAGACATTTCGTCTGCCGCGCTCTTTTCAAAATTCTCCAGGCAGCGCAATCAGTGTTCCCCCTCTTGTTGCCATCAACCCCCCGCCAACGTAATGGCGGCAATTCACTACTCCGCCGAGGCCCTCGCCAGCAATCAGACCGGGGGCAACGGGAAAGACGTACATGTCAGAGTTCTTTTGGGAAGTACATACTCCGTCCCTCCTCCACCACCCGGCAGTGATGGCGCCAGACAGAATGGCGTTGGCGTATGGCGACACCGACAGCCATGCAGTTGGGCAGGGCCAGCTCCTCCTCGGGGACTTCCGTTCTCCACACGCAAGGGTAGGCGGACATGAACCAGCGCGCCGCCACAGGTCGAGCATCCGTAACACTGTCGCTGCCCCTGGTGATGTCACCGTATACCAGCTGGGAGGTTTGGACGAAGCTTCGGTCGACGGCACCGCCATAGATGCCATTGCCAGGAAGGCGAAAAGGACTCGCTCGTATTGGAAATGGCAGACATGACATGACGACGGGGTGCCGGTCCCCCTGAGCCATCCAGGGTCCTGTTGGTCAGGGGTGGCGAAATCCGCGAGGAGACTCGAGTCCTCGTCTGGTTTGGCGGCAGTGGCAGTAACTAATAATAAATAACCCCTCATTGCATCTTTGCGCGGAGGTTGCCTGAGGTTGCAAGTCATGCTTCATCAAGCTTGCCCTTTCCTTCTCTTCTATTCTTCTCATTTGGCACCGGACGTATATGCAAGTCACCCCGGGGGCGACAGCCCATCAGGTGGCCTACTCAAAAATCGAATGAGCATCTTTTTATTCCACGTATGTACCTGTGGGGCTGTGACCCGCCGCCTTGCCATGGTGCCATCCGCGACGGACTCTGGTGACGCCATTGGTGGGCCACGCCGGCTATCCGGGTGCTCTTAGATCCATTCGAGTGCCATTAATAAGCTCGGTTATCCCATGATACGGGCAGGAATTGTAGCCGCTCAAATAAAAGCCCGGATCCTCCACACGCAGCAACTCATCTCCCCATCTTATTCTGCCATTGCCACTGCCACTGCTACCTGCACGGCCAAAGTAACCTCTCCATCTCACCACCTCACCGCAACAGAAATCGACACCATGCCCGTCTCAGTGCCCAAGGCCGACCGTCTCGCCGACCTCTTCAGCCTCAAAGGCAAGGTCGTGGTGGTGACGGGCGCTTCCGGCGCTCGCGGCATGGGGATCGAGGCTGCTCGCGGTTGTGCCGAAATGGGCGCCAACGTCGCCATCACCTACTCATCTCGCAAGGAGGGCGCCGACAAGAACGTGGAGGAGCTCACCAAGGAGTACGGTGTCAAGGTCAAGGCTTACAAGCTGAACGTGACCAACTACGACGACGTGGAGAAGTGCATCAGCGACATCATCAACGACTTTGGCACCATTGATGCCTTTATTGCCAAGTAAGTTCTCCCGACAGTCTCACCCCCCTTTTTCCCCAACTGATGCTGATGGCACGCTTTTCCAGTGCCGGTGCCACGGCCGATGCTGGTGTCATCGAGGGCTCCGCCGCTGCCTGGGACAAGGTCATCCAGATTGATCTCAACGGCACTGCCTACTGTGCCAAAGCCGTCGGCGCCCACTTCAAGAAGCAGGGCCGCGGCTCCTTCGTCATCACCGCCTCCATGTCCGGCCACATCGCCAACTAACCCCAGGAGCAGACGTCGTACAACGTCGCAAAGGCTGGCTGCATCCACATGGCCCGCTCCCTGGCCAACGAGTGGCGCGACTTTGCGCGCGTCAACTCCATCTCGCCCGGATACATCGACACCGGCCTTTCCGACTTCATCGACCCCAAGACCCAGGAGCTCTGGCGCTCCATGATTCCCCTCGGCCGCAACGGATTGGCCAAGGAGCTGAAGGGTGCCTACGTATACTTGGTTTCTGACGCCAGTACCTACACTACTGGAGCCGACATTGTCATTGACGGTGGATACACGGTCCGATGAAAAAGTCGTCTCAGGTCCGACGAATGAAAATGGAAACTTTTGGATGGTAGAACGAGCAATTGATCTTTTTATACTGCTTCTCCCCTTTGGATACAAGTGTGCCGTCTTCGTCCATGATGTCGTTTGTGCATCATCATCATCATCATCATCATTAGTTGCAGAATGTGAATGCCAGGCAATTCTATTTGACCCCACGGCGGGGCAGATGACGATGCTTGCTCGATTGAAGTGCGGGGCAATCCGTGAAGGTTTCGTACCCCGCACCAGCGCTCGCTGACCTTGGCGGCAACCCCGTGTGCAAATAAAAAAGACAAAGCCAACGCCGAAACAAGCTTTTGCCAAGGTACGACAATAACGGGCATGGCGGACTTGGGAGCGTTTCCTCAGCAGTCGGGACGGTAATGGTAAAGGACGAGCATTTTTGCCCCGAAACGATGGCAGTCGCGCCGGCGTCGGGATATAAAAAGAGTCGTCCACGCTCAGTATGGTTGAACCTCGAACCTCTTACATGCTTCAATCTTGGGTTGAGCACTCACTTGTCGTCGCTTGCAGAATCTCTCCGCGACGAACTCGAGCCCTTTCCGATAAGAGCCTCAAGATGGCATCGGCGCCTACGAAGACGAGACGCACGCCTAATACCGGACGCCGGACACATGAGGAGACGAGACGACTCGGCGGAGTGGATGGCAAACAGCCAGGAGATGGATGCACAAAAGGGCTGCAGAGTCATTCATGGTCGATCACTACTACCTCTGGGGATTGTCTTGGAATTCTGGATGCGTGGAGAGACTCCATGCGTGGCACGAACCACGATTGGTGCGGGTGGTGGTACAAAGGCACGTACGGAGCACTGTTATGTATGCTTCACACGTTGTGGTCTTGACTCTTGAGCAAGTCGATTTGCAGGACGCTAGTTCCTTCTTGTTCCGTCTTGTTGCAGATGATGATGTAAGACGAACGATGGTTGCACATGTTTCAAAGCTTGACCCAAAAAATGGAATGATGGCTCGGTTTTTGAAGAGGTGCTCTTAGCGAGCGTGAAAAAAGAAGAATTTAATGGTTGCCTCAATTTCCCTCACCCGGCGTGGTCCTTGGCTGCAAAGTCGGGTTCAAGAGAACGGCATGAAAAGGAGGCGGGCTGGGAAATTGTGCCCGGTGCCATCAGATTGACATGTCATTTGTCATTTCTCTCCAACTTGCAAGCTGCTCTGCACGGAGATCAAGGGCGGCTCGTTGGCGGCGGGAACCAGAACAGAGGCATGCATGGATGACAACAGGGGTAAATGTGACTGTGACTAACCCCAAGGGGGCACGGGCCGCAGGGTCACAGGCCAAGGACCCGAACGCCCAACTTGCAAGGGGGTCGATTAGCTGAGAGACATCTTCCTCGACAAGATGGACCAGATGGACCAAACCGGACCAGACGGACCAGACCAGACTCTGGCATTGATTGCTGCGGGCTGTGGCCCCTTCAATCCGCCTTTTCAATCATCATCGCCCTCTCTCACCCGCTCATGAGACTCGTCCCATCAACTTGTTGGGACCCAGGCGCCTCCAACCTGCCGTCAAACCTTCTGCTGAACCGAGAGATCGACAACGGTGACAATGCAGCCGTTGCCTCACAATGGCTATCGACTTGGGACCCGACCCGACACGCTCGTCCATATCTGAAGTATGGCAGTTGCTTGCGGCACGAGGCTTGAATCTGGATCTGGTATGTGCTTCACAACACTCGCCTTCTTTCTCTTCTGTCCTCCTCCATACCAATCACGATCAGATGCCATCACATCACACATCACAGGGCGCGATAGGATGCCCGCCGAGAGCGAGTAAACCGAAACTGACAAAAATCCTGTCCCAACAGGGCGGAGATCAAGACCCGAGGCAGGGATCGGCCCGAAATGGCTCCTCAGGAGGAACAATCAGTACCACAGCCAATAACAAGGGATCGTCGATACAGAAGCTGGGCACAACGTTTATTCCCGTCGCCGTTTTTGTTGGCGTGTCCTTGGTCGCCTTCACTATCCTGCGACGTTTCTGCAAGCGCGTGTATGCGCCCAGGACAATTCCCGAGCTGCGAGTTCCAGAGTAAGCAAGCAAGCCCATGGCCGTCCTCTTCCTCCCCGGTAGAGGACATGAAAAGGCCAAACTAACTAACCATTGCGTAGTTTGCCCATCCCAGCTCTGCCCGGAGGATGGTTTAATTGGGTTGTCCCCTTCTTCAAGACGCCGGACAGCTTGGTGCTTAACCATGGATCCCTCGATGGCTTCTTTTTCCTCCGCTTCCTCAAGATCATGCGGAACATGTGCCTGGGCGGCTGTCTTGTCACATTCCCTCTTCTGTTACCCATACATGCTACGGGAGGAGCTGGGCTGACCGATCTGGACAAGTTGACCATCGGCAACGTAAAAGATCCCCAGAAACTTATTACCCATGTATTCGTGGCGTGGGCGTTCTTTGGTAATACATCCACCCGGCTTCTGAATTTTTTGTTTTCTTCTTTCTCTCACGCGCATGGTGTGGTATTGTTGCTAACGTGCCAGCGCAGGCTTTGTCCTGTACATGATTGTCAGGGAATGCATCTACTACGTGAACCTCCGGCAGGCATACCTGTCATCTCCGTATTACGCTGATCGCATATCTTCGCGAACGATCATGCTCACCTGCGTTCCAAAGGAGTACCAAGATGAACGACGACTAAGAAAATTGTATGGCAATCAGGTGAAGCGAGTTTTCATTACACGAACATCCAAAGCACTCGCCAAACTGGTCAAGGAGCGCCAGCAGACAGCCGAGCGACTAGAAAAGGCAGAGATTGCGCTCATCAGGAAAGCCAATGCGGCGCGCTACAAGAAACTCGCCAAAAACCCAGAACTAGCCCAACCGTCGACACGGCAAAGTTCCACGACGGAATCGACCGAGTCGAAACAAAATCTGGTCACTATCCCGAGCCGAAGCACAGCAAACAACAACAGCAACACCACCATGAGAGAAAATATGCTCCAAGTAGAGCTGCCTGGATCTGCGATTTACTTGGAGGCTCTTGATGCTAATCAAGACAAAGACACCACCACGTACAAGGCAGATGCAGAGGTCAACGAGAAAGGGGACTCGGAAGAGAGAAATGAGGATGACGAGGAGTACCAGCATCCGTATGGACTCTCGACAGACATTCCTGATGTGAGAGGCTCCGTTGCCGCCCAATGGATCCCTGTCGAGCGACGACCATATCACCGACCAATCGGCAACTTCTTTCGTCGCGTAGACACCATTCGGTGGACTCGGACTCGGTTGCGTGTACTGAACGTGCAAATCTACAAAATGAGGAAACAAGTCAGACGTGGCGACGGAGCCATCGTCTTGCCAACCGTGTTTGTCGAGTTCTACAACCAAGAGGCGGCCCAGGCGGCCCACCAGGTACTGTCCCATCACCGGCCTCTACAGATGTCGTCGCGATTGCTCGGCGTCCGTCCAGATGAGGTGATTTGGTCCTGTCTACGCATGACTTGGTGGGAACTGATTATTCGACGGTTCCTCATATTAACCCTCGTCACGGCAGCCGTCATTTTCTGGGCCATCCCTTCGGCTCTCATCGGCACCATGAGCAACATTGAGACGGTGACCAATCAGTTCAAGTTTCTCAACTTCCTCAACATGTTGCCCAAGGTGATACTGAACTTTGTACAAAGTTTCCTCCCAGCCATTGCTCTCACAATTTTGATGGCCATAGTGCCGGGGCTGTTGCGAAGTAGGAAACACCCCCCTCCACCATGACTTACATACACGTGCCATCATCAGTCGTCCATCGTTGCTCACAATGGAGTGCTCACAATGGAGTGTGTAGTTTGCGGAGCATTATCCGGCATCCCCACCACAACCCGCGTCGAGCTGTTTGTTCAAAACGTCTATTTCGCCTTTCAGGTTGTGCAGGTCTTCCTCATCACGACCCTCACGTCAGCTGCCTCGTCCGCGCTGGGCGAGATATTGTCGAATCCCCTCGGTGCCAAGGACCTCTTGGCCGAAAATATCCCGAAAGCTTCCAACTTTTACCTTTCTTACATCCTGATTCAGTGTATGATGAGTGGCGGCTTGCGACTGGTGCAACCCTTCGGCCTGATCAAGCACTACGTCATTGGGAGAATCGGCGAGGTCCCGCGAACCGGGTACAAGCGATGGCTCACCCTCGAGCCAGCCCACTGGGGGGGCGTTTATCCCGTGTACACCACCATGGGCGTCATTGGTATGTTTGTCTGACCTCTCGGCTCATCTTTTTTGTTGCATTGCCCGGCCCAAGGCCCCAGCTAACACCCGAAATGCAACAGCCCTGAGCTATGCCTTTATCGCGCCCCTTGTGCTCATGTTCGCAGCCGGCGGCATGTGTGCCACTCAAATGGTGTGGAAATACAATCTCCTCTACGTCCTCGACTCGGACGTGGACAGCAAGGGACTCTTCTACCCTCGCGCCCTCATTCACTTGACCATCGGGCTCTACCTCGCCGAGATCTGTCTCATCGGTCTGCTAGCGCTGAAGGCGGCCTATGCACCGCTGGCACTGATGGTGCTGTTCTTCATCTTCACCGGCCTGGTGCACGTCTCACTGGGCGATGCCATTCGGCCTCTTTTGCTCAACCTGCCCCAGACACTTTCGCTGGAGGAGGAGATTCAAGAAGAAGAGAAGGCCAAGGCACTCCGAGAAACGGAACTGGCACGAGCGCGACTAGACCAAGACGGCGGCGCAAACGACTACTACGATACCGAGCAAGTCTTTGGCGACGAGGAACAACTTGTCCAGCCGGAAGACGAGGAAGACGGCGAGGAGGAAGAAGGAGAGGATGGGCACGGGGATGGGCATGGGGATGGCGAGGAACACGAAGTGACAGGCACCCGAGCAGTCGAAGGCGCAGCCAGCATCGGCGCGACCGTGTCCGAATGGCTCAAAGACAAGTCGCGGCGAAAGGTCGACGCGGAGATGGACAAGGCGGGCATCAGCGAGTTTCTGGACAAGCTCAAGCGCAAGCTCGGATTCCGGAAACACGACAGGCACAGCGGCGACAAAGCACCGGGGTTCCTCGCGCGGTGGCTGCACCCCGAGGAATACGAGGACTTTGTGAGGCTGCGGAAGGCGATTCCGAGAGACCAGCTCCCCGCCGTCGAGTACCCGGGCGGCTTCGGCAAGCGCTGCTACCTGGCGCCCGAGACGTGGGCGGCCAAGCCAGCGCTGTGGATCCCCAGAGACGAGGCGAGGGTGAGCAGACAGGAGGTGGCGCACACGAGCAAGTACGCGCCCATCTCGGACAAGGGCGCCGAGCTGGATGAGAAGGGAAGGGTGGTTGCATACTATGACAGGGCGCCGATGAGGAAGCCAAGATACCTCCTGTAGCGTAACGTTGCACAACGGGGCATTCCCCATGTACATATGTACGGATTACGGATCCGCGCATTCCACGCATTGTTACTCTACATATGTACAGCACATGTAGTAAGCACGCGAAAGCCCCCATGATTGATCAAATCAGATTGGCCGGGCTGGCAAGTGAAGAAGGATGGATTGACGATGAAGAAGAATGAAGAACGGTATTGCTTCCGCACAACCCAGCCGAAAGCCGGGCCGTGACTGTCTTGATTCATCTACATGCAAGTACGGATCATAGTACGATACATGGCCGGACGCCCGCGTACAGAGGAACAGGAACAGGAACAGGAATCGTGCATGCATGCATGCATCCATGCCTGTGTCCCGCCTGCCCGACTTATGCACCAACCTCCGGGGCAAAAGCATACCGCGGCAATGCGGCCATTCGCTCCTCGGGGCTGAACTCTGCATCGTCGTATACCATCCGGCCCTTCTTGGCTCTCTTGTCTCGTGCGTCTTCGGCCTCTTGTGCATGCGGTGCCTTGACACCTGCCTCGGCCATGCGAATCAGCTGGTCTATGTCGTCGCCCCGGGCACCTCCTGGTGTCACGCCCTGGTGGGACCATTGCCCCGGGGCCTGTGGTGGTGGTCTTTGGGGGAGCGCCGTCGCGCCCAAGGGGTTGCTCGGAGGTCGGGCGGCAAGGGGTTCGGCAACGGGGTATCCGTATGGCTGTTGGTGACCCGGGAAGCCCGGCTGTACAGCTGCTTGTGCCTGGTTGTTCTGGGAAGACCCTGTTAGCATGCCGAGTCTTAACGCAATGGCAAAAAACGGGGGATTACAGCAGGCAGGCAGGCGTTAGTAGACGTACAGGCTGTCCGGCGCGAGCATCGACCTCACGACGCGCGGCGGCATCTTGGCCGCCATTGGGTATGCCCGCCTTCTTGTTCGCTCTAAACTGCGCCAACCGATCCTTGAGCTCTTCCGGCGACTCAATCTTGACCTTCTTCCTTTGCATCGGCTGTCCGGACGCGGGGTTGCCCGTCGCGATGCGCCGATCCTCCTGGGCCTGGTAGAAGTTCTGGACGATGCGGTTGCGGTGCTGATCCAGCGCCTCTTGGGGGATGCCTTCCATGCCGAAGATTTCCACCTCGAGGCCTTGTCGGTTCGGCAGCGCATTCTCGACCTGGCTGAGTGTTTCCTTGTGCACTTGGTTCAGATGAACGGATAGACCTGGGGGCGGGGACCATGTTAGCTCAAGTCAGGGTTCCGACAGAATACCGTCCGCAGTGCCTGCCTGTCAGCAATGTCTGTTCTCGGATGCCATCGTACCTCCGGCTGTGTTGAGTCGCCGTCCGCAGCGGTCGCATTTGAAGTGCTTGGCTTTCTGGTGGGAGATGAGGAGCTTCAAATCTTCGAAATCGCGCTCGCCTGCGTTGCAAAAAAAGAAAGAAAAAAAGGTCATCATCATGCAGGAAACTCGGATCGATTGGAGCCATGGAGGAACATCGTACAGTAGTAACACCAAGGCCGCGTGAGCACTTCCTCAATGTCGGGATGCCCACGCTTCTTTTTACCCATCTTGGCGAGCGGAGGATGGGCTTCAGGGGGTTCGTCGGGTTTTGTCGGGTCGCGAACAGGATCTTGAGACGTCGGGAGGGGGGCGCTTTTCAGGGATTTGAATGACTGAATAACTTTTGGCCTTCTCGGTGTGCAAACTGCAGAAATTGCGGTTGATGCAATCAGAATCGTGCAGTCGGTCTGGTTGTGGTTGGTGCTCCGCGGTGATGCCAACAGGTCCGCGCCAGCATTGGCTCGGCTGAAGCACGGCTAAATGGACGCTGCCCGCCCTGCCACCAGCCAGTGCGCACGTATTAAGACAGTCACATAAAAACGCGTCCTTTGAGTTAAGCAAACAACTTCCTGAATATGTACCTTGTATTGTATTGATGGTCTAGATTTCTACATCCCAGCTCACATTGGCGTGACGACCCATCGGCCAGCAACGCATCGCTTCAAACCCCTACTACTACTCGGGGGTGTTCATGCCCATTCAAATATTCATCGCTCCCGATTTTCATAAAGCGTACACCATATACAATGTCCCAACTTCCGTTTCCATGTGGAAACTCATACTCCGTATGACCTGGCCAAACAAAGGCCAAGCCATCACTGCTGCGGAGTTTGATCGAACATGATCAGCGGCCACTGTGCAGGCTGTGGCATCATGGGCAATTCTTCCCCAGTGTGGGACATGGCCGAGAGGCTGTTGTCTGACATGATGGGCGCGACGACCGAGCTACGACCCGCGCCGCCGCCGGCATTGCCTCCGCCGCCGCCTATTGTCAGCAGTGCACTGGCACTATACCGTGCCTGGCTATCTGCGATTGCAGCAGTCCAGTTCTGCCAAGACGTCCTCCACATGAGGTCGGGCGTCTGGTGCTCCAAGGGCTGGCCATAGCTGACCAACGGATCAGACTGGGAGGCCACCACGGTAGGATCGTCCGTGGATGCATTGGCTGTGTAAAACAGTGGTGCTTGGTCGGGTTGGTACGTCACGGGCTGGTGATGTGTGCTTTGGGGCGCTCGTGTGTCGACGTACGCGAGAGACGGATACGTGGACTGCGATGAGGAGGAGTCGTGTGCCTCATAGTATGCCTTTGATGCGTCATTCATGTGACAAGTGTCAACCAGGGGCACGTTCGGATGCTGCGAGTAGGCCGGTGCTTGGTCGAGATGTCCGTGCTCGGATGCTGGGTGAGGCAGAGGTTGTTGGAGATGCTGCTGTTGCCGTTGCCGTTGTCTTTGCCGTTGCCGTTGCCGTTGCTCTTGCTCTTGCTCTGACTCTTGCTCTGACTCTTGCTCTTGCTTGATTCGGAGTCCTCCTTGTGACGAATCTGGGATGCTCGTTTGGCCCATGTCATGATGAATCCATGCCATTGTTCGGTCGATGAGTTCAGCAAGCTGCGTGCTCATGCCACTTCCGCAACCTGCCAGATTTACAGAGATTAGCGTCAACGTTCAGCAGCGCGATTCAAGAGTTCCAAGTGTCGCAGATGCAGTTGGCTGGCGAGTCGCTTACCAACTAGCGAACTCATTTCCTTGACAATGTTCATCCAGCGGTCCATTTCGCTCCTCAACTTGGCGACTTCTTGTGCAGTTACTTCAAACCTTCTCTCCCACTGCGGCACGAGCATGGACAGAATCGCCACACAGTAGATGGACATCTGGTACCATGTCGTGTCCAGCGATTTCATTTTGCTCAGTTTCTCGACAGTCTCGAGATACTCCCTTGCCGCTTCCTCGCAGATTCGGGCGTTTTCTTCAATCATGTCCCTGTCATCTGTCATGGCCAGAGACGGGTGACGAAGGTGCAGCCGATATTCAAGCACCAACGTGCGAGCAAAGAGCGGTCCAAACATTTCGTGGTCGTGCGCTTTGGATGAGCTCAGTCGCAGGGATTCTGGTAGGGATGATTCCCAGCTTTCAATCTGTGCCTCCAAGGCAGTAACGACCGTCTTGTAGTTGCCCTCGTCTCTTCGGACGCTGAATACGTTGGCGTACATCTCCATCATGAGTGGTACCATCTTGTAGCCGCAGATGGCAATTTCATAGGGACAAGGAAGAGTTTGGGTAGCATCAACTCCATCATCCGAAAGCAATTCATCAGCGATGGGCTCGGGGAAGTCCACGTCAAAATCTTGGACAGAGATTGGAATCGGGTAGCCCCTTTTGCCATTGATGGCAACGACTACAGTCACGATACACCAGAAAGCTCGTTTGCGAAGCTCGTTGTGCAAATCGGTCGGCTCGCCGGGCTTCTTCGTTCTTCGATGCAACTTCAACTCGATGGCTCGGTGCAGGGCCAGGCTGGCTACGATGGAGCCGCATCCTGGTTTCGGGAAAGATCTCGTGTGGGAGACGATGAGGGCGAGCCCTTGCAGCGCTTCAAAACTCGGCGAGGAAAAGAGGTCGTACATCTTGCTGAGGGCGAAATGGTAATGTTTGTTGGATAGATCATTATAATTATTACGTTGCTCCAGCGTTTGGCTGCTCCGGACGCCAAATTGATACAGTATGTTGGAAAATACCATGTGCACCAGCACCAGCTCGATCACGGATGGCTTGAAACCAGGTTCATCGTACACTCGTTCCAGCTAGAAAAGTGTCAGTCATGCCCGGTTTGTTCGCACGCTTGAAAAAGCCAGCAGATATGTTTTGGTTCGGATAATATTACCAGCTTCATGAAAGACGGCTTATGCAACACCGGCATGAAGGATGCAATGGAAATGAAGTACCATTCGGCATACATGAAAGCGTTCCCACGGGTGGGTAGGTTGACTTGAACAGCCGGGTTGACTCCCATCAGAGAGCGGAGGAAAGATTGGACGGATTTGTTGTACAGAGGCGTGGAAAAGTCGATGTCGGCGGGCGGCTCGTCAACGTCCGGGGCGTCAAACGAAGTTGTCTCGATCGTGGTGCCCAGCAAAGTGAGCGTCGTTCCTTTGAGGGAACTCAGTGGTGCATCGTCACCGACAACGCCCCAGATGGTTTCCTCGGGTCTCGTCTGCCATTCGTTGCGTGGGATCTTCCACCTGATGATGCCATCGTCCATCTTTGGCGACGAGGTGTCTTTGATATGCAGAGAGCCATAACGCGACCAACTCTCGGTTGATGTCGAACCCCCGTTCGCATCGGCGGTTTCGCTATGAGCAGCTTCCGAGGAAGACCGCGCCGAAGGTGCGCCTTGTTGTTCCCATGGCTTGACCTCCACACCCTTTTCAGCACACAGCCGCTCCAAATCTCGAATGCGCGAGATCATGCTGTTCCTCTCCCTCTCCAACTGCTGCATGTACCCCCTGCGCTCCGTGCGTCCTGTGACACGGTCCGTGACAAAGCACTCGAGATTCAGATTGATGCAGTGTGAGCAACCTTCCGGCAGCGCATCGCACCGTATTTTCCTCACTTTGCACCTGTCGCAAGCCTGTCCGGTGCGGGAGTATGACTGGAGTCGGTTCTTGACGACGGAAGAGAAATCCTCTTGCCCGCGATCAGATCGAGCCAGCTTCATCTTGCCAGAACAGGAGCCATTGCCATCGTCGTCGCTGGCTCCACCGCCGTCGGCCGATCGCTTAGCTGGCCGGCCTGGCATCGTGGCCAGCGGCTTTGTCGTTTGCGGTGAGATACCTGTCGGCGACGACGCCGGCGAAACGGAGTAGGCGCCAGTCGGGCTAGAATTGGAGCTGTTTGCCAGCCAAGCAGAAGGCCGCACTGCAGTGTTGATGGCGATTGGATCTGACAGGGACGCCGGCGGCACAGCAACGGAGGTGAGGGAAGACGTCGGAGAAGAATGATGATGGGTATTTGGGCGAACAGAGCCGGACCCCGCCAAGTGTCGTTTTTTTTGGCCCGCGCTGAAGCTATATCCGTAATGGTAGCTGGGAGAGCTGCTCGAGCTGCTCGAGCTGCAATGAGACGTGCGGGGAGGAGGCCGAGAGGCAGTGGGCGACCTGGTACCATGAGGATCCGGGATCCAAGTGAAGTCGAACATTGACCTCGGGGAGGAGGGCAAAGTCGTCGAGGCCGGTCCCGAGTCGAGAGGATTGGACGGCCTCAAAGTCGACTGTTGCGGTAGCAGTGGTAGCATTGGTAGCATTGGTAGCAGTGGGATTTGGACATGGAGCTGGCTTTGTGTGGAGTCCGTCATCATGACCATTATTGGTTGCCGCGGGCAGTGCCCACCTCGACAACGATGGGGGCGGCGGCGGCTGCAGGGAGTAGCGCGGTAGCACAGCGGGGCAGACGCCTGTTTGTTCCTGTTGCACTCCGTATTCTGTTGTGTGTACGTGCGTAATGCGTCGGTAATGCCACATCCAATACGGAGTACATCCAAGGTCCATCCAGTCTGGTCTGGTCTGGCCAGGCGGGTTGCTTCCCTTGGCGAGTTGGGTCGGCCAGTCCCCCACCAGTCAGAAGCGATAGAATCGTCCGCGGCTCGGCAGGGGGGAGCTCGGCACCTGTCTTTTAGCCGTGCACCACCTTGCACCACCTTGCACCACCTGGCACCACCTGGCACCACCTGGCAAGGGTCTGGCGCTGGTGGGGCTCTTGATGACTTGCTATTTGCTAACAGCCTATTGTATTATGACAGCTTCAGAAAACGCCTGGCCCTACTATACATAGGGATAAAAAAAATCTGGCACGACCAGGAGGGACGTGTGAGAGTCGAGGGCAGACTTTTCTTGGTGGGAAATAATAACAGGGCCGACGCCGTCAGAATCGGCCAACGCGAGAGCTTGGCCGATTTCAATGGCGTTGTGCGTGACAACGCGGGGAAGAGGACAAGAGGACGAGGGGACAAGATGAAGAAATGGGTTTCACGGCAACTTGACAAACACGTCGTCTGATCAGTATCCTTCCCGTCTCTAAATATATCCAAGCTGGATCTATATCACGTCCAATCCTCCGGCACAAGCGATATTCTCAAGGCGACGCTAATCCGCAATTGCCGAGCATCAAGTCGACTAATCCGTAGTAGTCTCATACATAGTCGTTCACAAGTTCCAAAGTCAAGTAAAGTACTGCGTAGTCCGTAATAAGTCATCGTCTTCTCCTGGCCGGCTTTGCCGTCACGTTAATACGGACTGGAACACGTGACTGCAGTCAACAAGTCGCCAAGAATACAAGAATATAAGCATATGGGCCATCATCTCTCGCCATCGCCGAAGACATTGGTACATGGTTCGAAGCCTTGATGGACTGATGGACGTGAACTGAACGCCGCGGACCAAGAGTGGCGCCAGCCATCCATTCATGCACCAATCGTTGCACGTGATAATTGAACCTTCGTGATAATTGATAAGACTGGGCGGCCCGGCTCGTGCCATTCTACCTCGTTGATCACAATCCATTAGACGTTTCCTGTGTCATGACGCCGTGGCGTCGAAAGTCCCCCACGGCGCGCCCGTGCAAAACTGTGAATGCCATTGCCGAACGTCTCGGGGACTGAAAAGCGTCTTTCACAATAATAGATGCAACTCTCTTTCCAGCCAGAACTGTATACGCTGTCATCATGTCAGCATCAAGGTGTCAAGGACTACGGCTTTACTCGGTAGAGTTTTCCTCGCTATCATTGCGGGCGATGCAGAGCGGATTGTGGCTGCAAATGGGGGGTCTGGTCTTCTCCCTTGTTTCCTCTTCTTCCTCTTCTTTCCCTTCATCTCTTTTCTTCACCTCTTTACTTCTTGAACTCTTGACCTCTTCACCTCTTCACCTCTTCACCTCTTCACCGTCGCAAGGAGTCGTATTACGACTGTCAGAGAGGGATATCCCTCCTGCAGACTCATCAGTGCAGTGGGCCCTGAGGGCGAGTCATGTCGGGAAGCTCCAAGAAGTAATCCGTACTCCGTACTCCGTACATTACGGACTACTCCCGTACAGACCGTACAGACCGTACAGACCGTACATGTTGACTCCATAGAAGTCCGTATTCCTTGCACAACAGGCGGGATGACCCGCGTTGAATTTCGCATGGTGGCGTTGAGGGAAAACAGGATTGTGAGCTGCTCTCGTGTGTCCGTACGGATTACGACGTTATTATTAGGACAGGTCCTTGGTGCAAGGTTGGCTGCATTGATGGCGCTCACATCTCACGCAACAAAAAAACATCCTTTTAGCCCACGAGCAACATTGACAACACAGACGCGAAATGTAGACCCCATTTTGAAGCCATGTATGGCATTGCTCGACAACATCTGGCCCATACTGGCCCATCTGGCCCGCCCCAACTTCTGCCCAACCACAACAACCCTTCCGTCTCTCTGGCGGCTGGTCAAAGTGGGCCGGCATGGCCAGAGACTTGCGGGGCAGAATGCCAAATCCTGTGATGTGCGCGCTTTATTATTTATCAAACCTCACGCCAGCAATCCTGATTCATCTTTGCTCTCCTTGCACACGAACAACCTGAGCCCGAGCACGTATCCGATCCGACTCGATCCGGCGCGTCGAACGTGGACTTGTTGCAGCCATGTCGCTCGAAACCGTACCCATCGAACACATTCCCCCCTCATACACGGTGTACCTCTCTCTTTACCGCAACGTAGAGAATGCTGCATTTCTGCACCAACAACTTCTCGACCGAAATGCCCATTTCGAATACGCCTTCATCGATGCCTCCGTGGTATGGCAATCCCCATGTCCTTCTTTTTCAAAACCCTACACCCCTATGAATCATGCTTGGTCATGCTTGGAAATGGAAGAAGACGAGGGGCTCACCATGTAACTCAATTGCGCGCGCGCGCCTCCAGGTAGTCTCCCGTCGCCAGCTGCTCTCTGCAGTCTTCAAGGCTGTCACCTCGGCGGCAACCGGTGCGCTCAAGACGCCAAATGTGCATTCCGAAATTGTTCTCTCGCTGAATCCGTCCAACAATGTAAGTAAGCTAGCTAGTCTCGGATGCGAAATATATTGGCCATCAGGCTGCGTTCAAACGTCCCCGGGAGTCTCTAACCATGGGTCGCGAATATTTGAGTAGATTGCCGACTCATACCGTCGCTTCGGAATTTCGCCCTCGACCAAAGAACTCCTTGTCGTCAAGGTAACAAATTCTTCAGATCCGTCGGCTCCTCTACCTCGCGAATCTGTCGAGGCTCATTTGACATCTCATGTCAAAGGAGATGCTGTCGAAGCCACAGTCGCAAACATTGCAGCGGTGACTGATACGTCCAAGATTCGGAAATATTACAAGCTCAATGGTCTGGGCTGGCTCGACGCCATCAAGGACGACAAGACGAGGTGCTCAGCATTAGATACCCTTATAGTTAGCTCAATTGCCTTGCGTGGACTCTGATTCAACCAAGGTTTGAGGCGTCTCGGTTCACGGAATGGGATTTGCCATAAAGATGCTGCGAAATCTTTTGTTATTCATATGCGTGAGTCGTATCTGATCAACTATTATTGCCCCCTCCTCAATTTTGTCTACACACATGTGGCCATAATAATTCACCAAGCATAGCTGAAAGTCCTGCTCCAAATAAATCGCTAACAAGATGACAGAATGCCGGATATCGCCTAAAACCATTATGCTTGTCGAAATGCAAAAAACAAGATGAAAGGGAAAGGGGGGGGGGGGACTATGCGGTATGACGCTGATGCCATCTTTACGCAAGACGAAGCGTATTCTTGAATCGACGAACAACTTCGGCCCACATGGCATCACGGCCACTCTTGGTTCGCTGAACGGCATCTTTGTTTTCTTGAGCGCGTCGCAACAGATACTTCATGCATTCGCCAGTAGTGCCCCAGACCAAGTACTTGTATGTGGGCAATTTGGGGGCGGTCGACGAGCTGTCATTGCGAGCCGAGTGACTTGCTTCAACAAGCTCGCAGCTGATTTCGTCGGCCATACCCTGAAGCTGGGCAAAGGCAATGTCAGACTTGGCACCGCCTGCATCGCAGATAGCTCGAGCTTTTTGCACGGATTCGGCATTGTGGGTGGCAAGCACCAGATGGGCGGCAGGATATTCAGTGTCGCCTTCGAGGGTGCCGTTCCATTGACGGGTCAAGACGCTTGCGGCGATGCCATCGTAGCAGGCGTCGGTGTCAGCCTTGGTATCGTGGAAACATTCGCGAGGGTCGGATCCCAAGTAGGCGCCGCGGACAAGTTTAACTCCCAGTGAGAAGCCTCCTTCCTGTGCCTGGACAAGATGTCGTTTCAAAACCTGCGGGACAATCTTCTTGTACGCTTGGTACGTTCCATAGATTGTGGGTGACTCAGTGGAGGTGTTGTATTTTTTAGCGAATTCCATGGTCCAGTCATCGATACCGTCCTGGAGCATGTCCTGCTCTGCATCAAAGAGAAGACGAACGCCCTGCTCGTGGGCAAGTTGGCAGATGGAATCGATGGATTTGCCCAAGTAAGGGGTGGCAGGAAGACGATGCTTCAACTGGTGCAAGGCCAGACTACCAGCACCGGTGAATCTGTGGACATGTTTAGCAAAACTTTTTCTGCGTCGAAACACTGGCCTGTGGGCGACTTACTTGAGGGCGACGAAGTCTCCGGGCTGTGCCAGACGAATTGTTTCGAGGGTCCCTTCAGTCCAGGGAACAATCTCATTATCAATGACCTTCTGCGTCTCTTGTCCCGCGGCTGACTCAACCTCCTCTACCTGCTTCTCCGTCAAGACGACCTCGCGCGCATACCCCAAGATGACACCGGTGAAGCCAATATTCTTCAGCCGGTTGATTGTTGCTTGCACTTCGGCAGGGCTCTCGCCAGCGCAAAACTGGGCATAAAAGGACTTCTTGAGAAAGTATCTAAGAAGGGGATTCTTGTCTGGGTTGAAGATGGGATTGGTGCTGTGAGCCAGGAGATTCATGATGCGGAGGGAAGGCGGCAGCAAGAGAGGTGAGGAGGACACGACTGTGGTAGCCAGAGAGCGGAGGATCATGCTCAGAGGCAGGACGGAGAGTGGCGCACGGCTGGATTCCAGGTTGGCAGGAGGCGGAACAGCACCGGGAAGCTCAGCAATGGTTGACGACTTGCGGTCCGAGGAGTGAATACCACGACGCTGCGTCATGACAGCGTGACGCCCCTCGACCGAAGTGGCGACAGCGCCATGGCTGTGTCCGACCATGGCTGCCGCGACGAGGGCACGTGAAGACGAGAGCGAGTCGGTGCTGGAGAGGAGAGTAGTAGAAGCCCGTCGAATCGGCATTGCAAGCCCTCGCGAAGGGCTGGGTCGCATTGCAATTTTCCTGCGCTCGTGAGAAGACTTGTTGAGTCGCTTCGTGCAGCTGCTACTAGGAGTTATTCTGGTGACCTGCGACGGGTTCTGGTCGAGGTTATGTGAGAGAAAGGGGGACAGAGGGCGACGGGGGTGGGTGCGCGCTCCGTCTCCTGTGGCGGGTTGGCTTTTTGTGTTTGAGAGGGGATGTGTGAGAAGTGAGACGGGGAAAACGAAGTGAGAGTTTTTTGAGGCGTTGGGTATCTGATAGTTCTTGCTCTGCCTTTGCGATGGATGCGGAGATGATGACGCGACCAACGCAGGCAAGACTGGATGGGATGCGATGGGATGGCTTGAGATTTGAGATTGAAAGAGGCCACAAGAGTTGTGGAAGATAGCAAGAGAAGATGTCCGCAGCGTATTCAGCTGGGAAAATGTTTGTGATATATTAAAGTTGTGTGTGTGTTTTTTTTTTTTTTTTGCCCTTCTTGGATGGTTAGTACGGAACACGAAGAAAGTCTCGAAAGAAATCCCAACAACAGCGAGGAACTCGTCTCTACTATTGGTTTCCGGGTCTCCTTCCTTTGCGTTTGTTCGGACTCGGTGACGTCTTTTTTTTTCTGACGAACCAGCTGACCATTATCGTGGAGTGGGCGGAGGCTCCAGAAGGGCATTTGTCGTCTTATAGTTGTTCGTGTCCTACACTCCGCCTCCTCTTGGCCGGGGGGGGGGGTCGGTCCGGGAACGGCGTCATCATTGCGCGAGGTGTGTGTGTAAATCGCTTTGTGGCAAGTGATTAAGAAACATGCAACACACACACGAGTCCAGAACCTTTGAGACCACTCCGTAAGTTGCTATCTATTACTCAGTTGTCATCATCTTTGCCCCCACGACATCCGGGCTCCCTGCCGTTTGACCCCCCTGGTCTGCGACCTTGCTCCGATCGCGGAGTCGGACGTTGCCCCCGTCCTTTGTCTCCCACCTTGTCAAGCACGATGGCAGGGCCCCCCTGCTTTCCGAATCGGGGGAGCACATCGATCACGTGGCTCCTCGCCGTGCGCAATTGCATTGGGGTGGGGGTGAAAACCCGAGTGTAGCCGTCTCCTTTCCCCACACAGAGATAGCGCAACGTATCACCAATCGAGATTCGCTCTTCTTTTATCCTGGTGGCGCGCTGGAATGCCTCCGATACGGGGGCCTCGGTTTGCAGTGTGATGACATGAAATGACACCCCCCCCCTTCTTGTTCCACGGGCTTCTGTTGCAGCCAGCAAATGGGACCCCGGGGAGCCCTGCCTGGTCTTCCCAGATGTTTCTGATAGTCACCTGACCCCGGAGGAGCATGGCCACCGGTCACCGACCTTGTCCGGCACTGCCTTCGATAAGAATTCCTGTTCCCTGACCAATTTCGCCCGACTGCGCTGCCCGATGTCTTAGGCCCTCTGGTCACCTCTTGGCTGCGATGCAGAAGACGGCCCCCAATCCATGACGAACTGTGCTACACATGACGGATGACATTGTGTGATGAATGATTCATCTGATATACAGAGTACATGCCGCCTAAATATGGTCTAGAGTACATATTGTGCAACATTCCGTGTTACGATTCTACATGTAGTCCGTACTCAACAACCTTGATCACCGAACCAGGAGGAGACAGGCCCACGCCCAGCCACTGCCGGGAAGGCCGAAAGTCGGACCCAAACCCAGTGTTGGCGCGCATAGGCTCGGCAGAAGGTCTTGGCCGCCCTGCTGGCTAAAGACAAAACGCAAGTCAGTGGCTTTGTAGGAATCGAATCGCGATAAGCAAGAGACAAGCCAGGTACTCCCTCCCTCTTGGGTTCTCACGCAATCGCCACCCGCTGCGGCTGCGAGAATTGGGAAACTAGGACTGGACATGTCTGTCGTCACTTGTCGGTGCCGCGAGAGCGCTTGCGTCTGCTCGGCTTGCTGCAGGGCCCACGGCAGATCCAAAGCGACGTCGGAGAGTCTCGACGTACCCTATCGGTCTGCCGCGGGCTAGGCCAACAAGGTCCTGCACACCTCCGTAGGCAAGCCCGAATAATAAACCCAGCTTGGCCGTGCGTCCAGCTGTTGACATCGAAAACCTGTCTGCATCACGCAGCCGAAAGTCGGCCTTTGTTAGCCACATCAGTCAGTCACAGTTGAGGTATTCCTATGCCCATGCGGCTGCGCTTCCCTCATTGCCTAGGTACGTAACATAGATTCCGACACTTGCCGTGTTTCATACAAGTCCTTCATCTCCACGCATCCGCAACCCCTGTTTCCCCGGACCGACGTGCCAAGCACAAAGGCAAAAAGGCGTGATAAAGATCGGTGATGCAAACATTGACATCATGTCATCAGAATGCGGCAAGAATTGTGAGAATTGTGGGCACCAAGTATAGACGTCCCGTAGATAGATACAACTACCGCTGGGTCCGTTCATTGCAACAAGGGGCCGAAGAAAATGTCATACTTACGCCATACGGAAAAAGCGCCAGCCACCGTGAGCGTCGCCACCGTCGTTGAGAACATGTCGCTGCTGCCGCGGTAGCGATCTACTGTGCTTTCCAACCCCAAGGCCATGAAACTCCAGAAGCTCGTCTTGGCCGCCATCCGAAATCCTTCACGGATCCCACCCTGCATTGCATGATAGTTTTTGGATTTGTGGTAAAAATACCACCCCGTTGTGGTGTCGGGCATTTTATGTGCATGTTCTGCTCGGAAACGAAGCTGCGCCGTCTGGCCACCCTGCACAGCTCCCAACGTGAAGCCTATGACGCCAGACGATACAGAGCCCAACAGTACGCGGGCCGGTGTCGAAATGGACAGTCTGGGATATGGATCTGACGTGAATGCATCGTGATCGTGTGCCATGGGGGATTGCGGCGTACTTGGCAAGGGCGTGGTTGCAGTTACATCTGCGGCAGCTGTGCGATCCATGCCCGGATGACTTGTCGTGGCCAAAAGGGATCCGCTGGTGGGATAAATAAGAATGAGTGGTCTACATACAATGTCCAGAGCAGACGAGAAACTGTATGCTGTATGTGGGTTTATACGTCCTGTACATAGGTGCGTGTGGTGTGTGTGTGCGTGAAGTCCGGGACCAGGCGCGGGTGTGGTGACAAGATGTTTGCCGATTAAAAGCGAGCGGATGGATCGTCTTTGTTCAGAAAGGACCTTCTCATGACCGTGCTATGTGTTCTTCGCACGGCCCATATCACACCAAGGCGTGGGGCAAACCATGGACGGGCAGTGACGATGGACGTACCGGAGAGATGGATTTTCCGAGCTTATCAGAGGATATGTATGTGCTAAATGAGAAAGAAGAAAGATCCGAAAGTGCAACTAAACCGAAATTTCTGGCTAGCCTCTGGTGCCCCTATAAATCTGTATGTACTCCTCGCAGCCCAACCCTGCCCGACATGCGCTCGATCATCAGAATTGTGCATAAGTGAAAAATATTCCGGTTGGACAAAGTCCAATCACTAGCTGAAATCTCAGATCGCCACGATTTTGCAAATGGCTCGACTGCTTGAACACGCATCGACGGAGTAGAGAATGTCTCTTCTTCTAAGACACGATACAAAAACGCAATAGGAGATCGTTATCTCAAATGCCACTCAGGTGCGAAAACGGCACCACGTCATGCGTAAATAAACCATCAGCAGGATGTGACAATGCTCGCGGCTGCGGTCAACTTACGACCTGTCTGAACAACCTCCACTTGCGATACGCAAAATCCGGCAAATTGTAGACAAGGACCTAACAGTTCCCCAATTTCAAACCCTAGTACATTTGCTCAACAAGTACTTTTCCACCAAGGCAAAACTGAAAAAGTCGTTCTCGGGCATCGCATATTTTGCGTCCTCGATGCACCAGTCAGGGGTGCCCGATTTATCAAGCAGTTCTCCCTCGTGTTTGCAAGAATCGAAATCAATGATAATTGGCATATCATTCTCGTTTATCATTATGTTTCTAGGGTTGATATCATTGTGGACAAGTCCCAATGCGTGCAAGTGGAGAATTGCGCCCCGAAGGCTCCGGAGGTAAAGCTCTGGATCTAAGGGCTTCTTATCCCTTAATCTTTCTTCGAGGTCCATTGAACACTTCGTGAAGCAAAGACCTTGTATTTTATCGTCTTTGACGATACACCCTAAGAACTCGATGATATTTGGATGCGGATTGCTTCGTAGAATTTCGCATACGCTGACCTCATTGATGATTTGATTGGTCAGATCATGAGCATGCTCGTCACTGTAAAAAAGAAGGCTTGGTCGCTTAACATAATGATTCTCCGCTAGCGGACTGGGAGCTCGGGTCATGGATGGGTCGAATGACGGCCAGATGTCTTTCAAAGGTACTGTGTGTAACTCGTGGACATCGATCGGAACTGACGGAAAAAGACGAATACCTTTTCTGGAGTAGAAGTAGTTACCCGATTGATCTTGTAGAATGAATTTCGAATGGTCGAAAACAAAGTCGTCGCCCTTCCGGATGAACATCTCGGACTGCTCGCATATTTTCATATGTTCTTCGACGTGAATCATGATTATAGGGAGGTCGAGGGATGTCTTGCTGACTTTGCCTGCTTCATGAGCCATTCTGTTAAGGCAAGGGAAAATTATCTGCTCCGGCGATCATGAGTAAAATCACATGATCCCAGCCCACCAATGAACGACCCAGGTGTTCAGGAAGATGGAGAACTTTGCGACCAAGATTCTCAGCAGGCGATAGGGCTTACTCGCACAACAATGCACCACGTAATTAGATGCATTGGCCACAATCAATGACCCCAAAAAAAAATTAAAAATCAATAATGCACCACGTTAACCGCGTGAGAAGTGGAATCCTACAATTGGTACCGATTTTGCCAATCAGGCATTAGGCAAGGCGCAATAAGTACCGTGTCTAATCCGTGTACTGGAACATAAGGCTTACGACATCTGGGCAATTACACGACCAACTAGACAATCTAGCAAAACTCGAATTCAATGCATGAATTGAAACTAGAGACTGCTCTGTAACGTTCCCCCAATATCCTCATAACTAATCCCCAATATTGTGGGGGAAACCCAACAGCATCCCTTTGACAGTCATAAGGCACCAGCTAGGTGGCGGGACCCACCCAGACTCCGATACCTCTGAACGCTAGCCCCGACCGCGAGGATTCGCTATATAGCTGCGATATGATCCGTAGGCGATGTGACTCTTTGTACCTGTGAAAATTATAAGGACTTTTATTATAGTGATTTTTTCACGTAAAATTGAGTACCTTTTCTTAGCCTTTGTCGTGATTAGTTCACTAGCCTACTCGTGACCCAGCTGGTGCCTTATGTATGAACTGTCAAAGGGATTGTTTTGGACTAACCTTTCTACTGTTGCGGCGGAACGTAATTGGAAGACCATTTGCACGTGGTGGAGCCACAGTCCAAGGTCCTGGCTCGGCAGAGGGATCCGTCTGGTTGTTTGAAAGTCCTCCACACGCACCAATTGACTATGACTGGGGCTTCGCAAGCTGCCATCGTATTGCGTGAAAAAAGAAGAATATTTCAATGAATGGCGACTTCGGTCAATGCCGTAAAAGTCAATATTCCTTGTGCGATTGATTCGAACCCATTACATATTTTGATAAGGAGGACAGCTTTTAAGTTAATGATCAACCTTTGCTTAAAATTGCCTGCCGTTGGATCGATCATCGGCAGTGTCACCATATCGGGCAGGTCATGAATGTGGCTGCATGCCTGATATTAGCAAACATGTGAGGTCATGTGAGGTGATTGGGGGCCAAAAATGATTTGTGCGTGCATTGACGCTTTGCCATAGCTCTGTGCAATAAAGGGTTTCAAAGTTGCACAGCAATGTAACAGAACAAATCGGAGAAAGTGCAAATTCTGCACGATAAGCAAGTGTGTCACTGTTCGGTTGTATTTTTGCACTAGGAAGGGGGGGGGAGGTGGTGGGTGTGGTTTTCGCACTTGTAAACACATAGGCAGGGCAGGGTTGCTCTACTAGGCTGATGAACCCCTCTCTCTTTCCTGATGGGGAGCATCACATTCGGGAACATTTTGTGAATTAGCAGTGTGCATAGGATGTTTCGAGGATGAATTCTCGATCGTGCTGAGCCCATGATCCAATGGCGACTCTGAGAGACGAGATAAAAAGTGTGAACACATATTTGCAGGCTACAACTTTTTTGCACTTTGCATCCATGGAAACACGTGACTTCGCGACCAAATTCAACACCTCAGGCAGAAGCTCGTGTTGAAATCCGAGTGTGAACGTCTTGACACTGGGATTCCCAAACTCGGAACAACTTGCGAAATCGGAAAACCTCTTCCAACAATGGTACAGTATTGAGCGTCTCACCTTCTCTTCTGCGACTAATTTCGACATGATATAGAGCACCGTGGATCATGAACTCATCTCTGTCCGCTTCAAACATGGCATCCACACAATCTATCTCTTCGTAGAGGCATCGGCACCCATGTCTGATGTATCCGCAGAATTGGTCAATGTCCTGAGGGACCGGTATCCGGGAGGTCTCTCTACATCCATTTCACCAGCGAAGACTACACCCCTTCCGTCAGAGCCCGTCTTGGCATACGGAGTGCTCAATGTCCCCAACGACCCTTCAAGAGGGTGGAAGAGAATCAAGACAGGCGATGGTGAAGTCAACAGTCCCACAAAGTGCGGCATAAAAAACAATAGCATTGTAGCCTTCACCTTCGTCACGGACCATATTGATGATGAAGTGCTGTTCGAGGTGGAGTGGCCCAAGGATGACGATGAGCTCTACGAGCAGGTGGGAGGATGAGCAAAAGCCGAGGGTTTCCTCGTCGCATGACAGTTCGCTTTACCGAGCGTCTATAGAAACAAGCAGCCACTCTCCATCCCGCGTTCAAGCCCGTGAGATTCTATGCGATAAATACAAGTAAAATATGAATACAACGAGACCTTTGAGACCTTTTCATCGCATGTGGTGGAGAGTAGAACAAACGGGCAACCCCACCCACCCTCATGGACTTCAACTCTACAGAAATCTTCCGTTAAGCACCGGGTCGAGGTTCCTGCAAATTATGTATTGGCAGCTCCACGGTTCAGATCTGCATTCTTCATGACGCGGTAGCGTTCCGAGGTCCCCGCGGGGGTAAGAAGTGGGGTCCATCCACGTCAGCTTCGTCACGTCAAGACTCAACAACAACCCGAGGTAAAAACCAGACATCTCGAGACTTAACAGACCACCAACTCTACATCAGGCCACGATCGATCTAGTTTGCTGAAAGTCCGAATCATACCTCAACTTCTCATAATGCGGGCTTCCATCTGCAAAGGACGCTTGCTGCTGCTCGGCACGAGCCTCGTGGCCCTTGGGACATCTTCCCTAGATGCCCAACGTCCACTTCACCTTCACGTGCCCGGGCCCGAACGGCACCACCATCGAGTTGACCCGGCTGTTCTGGCAGCCTTGCAGAATTACCCAGACCCAGTTGACGCTTTCGTTTCGTTGCATCCAGAGCTGACCGATCAGCTCGCACAGCCTCGCCTGTTACACATCTTTGATGAAGGCACCACCAAATGGTTGACCGAGGGAGACAAGCTGCGGCTGAAGCGCAAGAGCAAGAAGTTCGCCGACATCACGGACCACGATGAATTCATCAAAGCAAATCGAATCAACTCCATGGCTGGTGAAGCTCGTACGTCTCAAGACTGAATGGCTGATCGACCGACCCTTTGATGGCCACGACTAATTGCAAAAAAAGACCTGCCAAAGCTATCCCACCATGGCATCATCAAGCCGTTGCTTCCACGTGTGTCTACCGAGAGAATGCGCAAGGACTTGGAGCACCTTACGAGCTATTACACCCGTTATTTTGGTAGCGTCACCGGAGAGCGCAGCGCGCTATGGTTGCACAACCAAATCGCCGAGGTTGGATGTTTGGTCGCGTCTTCGTCTGATAATGTACTGATGTCTGAACCGTAGATTATCAAAAACTCTCCCTTTCACACACACATTTCACTCGAGTTCTTCACGCACAAATTCCCCCAACCATCCATCATTGCCCGATTTGAACCCAAAGTCCGGAATTACTCGCTGCCTCTGACCATCATTGGCGCGCACCAGGATTCCATGAATTACTTGTTCCCTTTGCTTCCGGCTCCTGGTGCGGACGACGATGGCTCCGGCACGGTGTGCATTCTAGAAGCCTTTCGCGTGCTGGCAGACAGCGGCTTTGTTCCCGTCAACGGGCCCGTCGAGTTTCATTGGTACGCCGCAGAGGAAGGTGGACTCCTTGGTAGCCAGGCGATTGCACGATACAAGAAGGAATCTGGAGCTCGAATTGGTGCCATGATGGAATTTGTAAGTCGCCTCGACCCCCCCTTCGCGCGCAAGGAGCTGGAAGGGGGAATACCATCTGCTGAAGACGAAGTAGGACATGACTGCGTTCGTAGCGCGAAACGCAACCGAGTCGATCGGTTTTATCGAAACTCAAGCAGATGCCCCGCTGACGACATGGGCCGCAAACTTGGCAAACGAGTACATATCGATTCCAGCCAAGATTTACACATTGCCGGGGTAGGTTCGCATTTCTGACCAGTCGCCGTTCAGATGCATTGGGCTAATTCGTAACGAGTCCCAGCGGCGCTGGATCCGATTACATGTCTTTCACCAGCCTAGGCTATCCCGCCGCGTTTGCGTCAGAGGGCAACCCTTCCGCCAGCAGTTTTCCTGGAGAGTTTGACCCCTACGTCCACACAGAAAGGGACACCTTGGATGTTGACGACGAGACGGGGACATTCTCGTTCGAGGTAAACACCACTGAGTGGCTACGTCTCCACAATTGGCAAAACGCCCTCATGCTGACGGATTGAAATGCAGCATATGGCCCGGTTCTCCGAGCTTGCAATTGCGTTTGTTGTGGAACAGGCAGGCTGGGATAACGAGTGGCGATGATTTCACAAGTGGAGGGTGATGCTTTAGCGGGAATGGACTTGTCAATTATGGCCATTTGCCAATTACTATCTGGAAGTGTGTGAGCGCATTGGAGTACATCGGTAGGGGGATCTTTGGTGACGTCATAGTGCAACGACGCGCAAAGCATTTCAATCTAAACACTACCGTCATAACACTGCCGTCATTTCGGCGCCGGCTGACTTGTATCATCCTTCTCAAAGTACTTGACCTCGTCGGAATTGATGTACTTTGCCACGTTATCGGCCTGCCACTTCTTCAGGGAGAAGCCCACCCCGTCGTGGCTGTAGTCCTTGTCGTTGTTCTGGTCCTTGTGGTGCTTGACGCGGATGAAGTCGTGGTGCACGGTGGCGGGATCGAGGCTCAGGGTGATGAGAGAGTTGAGCGTCACGGTCTTGGGGAGCAGCCGCGGGGACCACCTCTGTTCGTTCTTGAACTGCAGCACGTCGTCGTCGCTCCGGACCACCTCGTACCCGGTGTTCTCGCTCGCGCTGAAAAGCCTGGGCAGGGCGAACCACTGCCCGGCGACCTTGTGCCGGTTGTCGGCGTAGCCGAACTGGTCGTCGTAGACGCAGTCCGGGGTGTAGCGCTTCACGCGGTCGATCGAGGGGCGGCACGAGTAGAGGGCGACGATGTCGTCGAGGAGCGCCTGTCGCTGGGGGCTCAGGGGGAGCGACCTGGAGGGATCGGGCGTGTAGTCCGACGACGAGCTTGTCTGCCTCGACTCGAAGTCTGATCCGGGGGCGGCCGAGCTCTTCTTGGACATGGTGCGTGCTTGTCTGACGAGGAGTGAGGAGGCTGTGTGGGCGAGGCGACGGACTGGCATATTTGTGCTTGGCGGCGATGGGGAAGCATGTCAGGTTTCTAGTAGAACATTTTTGTGGTGGGTGTGCTGTAGCTTTGTTTCGATATCAAAAAGTTAGCCCTTTCCCGAGTCGTTGTCGTCATACAGTGCAAGGTGCTACGACGAGCTGTTGCTGGTCCCGCGGCAGCGTATCTGGACAACAAGCATGCAGGGGCGAAACATTTTCTTTTTTTCCCCATTTGGGACAAGAAAAGCCACTTCGACGAGCCATGGCGGCGGATGACAGCTTGAAGTAACAAGTTGAAATTGTCTCTGCTGAACTTGTCTCTGCTGAAGCGCGGCGCATGCACCCCACCCCCCTTCCCAATTGACGGAGTGAACAGACGGGGCCCCTGCCCCTTCCCTCGGCTCATTCTCCGAGCGACTCCCCCTCTCGGCCAATCACATCTCGGCCTCAAGTTCCTCGAGGTGCCGAAACAGGATGACGAGGTTAATGCCTGAGGCTGCAATGTGAGGCTGTGAATATCCTCAACACAACTGATGGAGCTGTTGATAGTGATTTATGAACCAAGTGCATGTGAAGCCGCTGTCCCCACGCCCACGGGGATTTGACGAAAGCCCATGGCGTTTCCCTGCGATATACGGACACCCAGCAATGTACATGTAAATGCCGATGCACGATTGCTGCCGCTTAAATTGAGAAAAAGCAGAAATTGGTATTAAATAGAAAATTAAAATGTCAAATCGACTTGGTCTAGTCATATCCTCGTGTGTTCATTTCGTGTTCCTCATGTTGATTTGGCCAATTCCCCGTGTAATGTAATTTGAAGCCCATTCCTTCCTTTGCGCCGAAACAATCCCTGTTTTTCAACCTCAATCCTCCCATCTGTTCTCGCAATGGTTGCATTCCAAGCCTGCTCAGAGGAGCAGCCCCGCGTCGACCCTCCTCCTCTTGATGGAGCCCTGGAGCTCAGGGAAGTGCGTCGGCATGGTGAAGTGCGCCTCGTATCGACATGGCTCAGGGCTGGCCTCGTCCATCAAGTCGAGCCCCGGTTGAGAAAGCAGACTTGCTGCCGGGAAGGCGTAGCTGTCCAGGGGGAAGAAGCTTGCATCAACATTCACCGTCGGGTCCTCCCAGTCGACGGAGAATTGACGGCCGACGCGAGCGGCCGACGATTCCCATGGTGAAAACAAGGAGGGACATGTGTCCGGTATTGAGGCTGCGTCATCATCAGTTCGTGGCGTGTAAACCGGGCTGTATGACTGCGCAGAATAGACACTGTTATTCCGTTCGTTAGCTTTCTTGTCCACACGTATGGCCGCGCACTGTGCTTGGAGTCATTACCTCGAGACTGCTGAGTTTGAGTTTGAGTTTGATGATGATGATGATGATGATGTATGGAAGAGAGTTGCGTCGGAATCAAAGCCGTTTGCCGTCATGTCTCCATTGCGGAACTCGTGATGCCAGTAATCCGGAATCGGCGGCCGTCGCCGCGTAGTAGCCAGATGCGAGTTGCCATGTTGCAAAAGGGGCGGTGCAGTGTCCAACCGCAACGTAGAGCCGAGGCTGCAGTGATGGTTTTCGGGATATATCCTCGTCTTTTCGTCGAATGATTGCGGTAGCAGCGACGTCGACACCATGATGAAGCCCTGCCATGTCTTGACAGACACGAATTCGCCGTCCATGACGACTTGATATTGGATTATTGGATTGCAACGACCTCGTTCCGTAAGAGTTTAGCGTTGCGCTGCGTTGATGTGGGATTATGCCTTTGCCTTTCCACCGAGTATACAGATGTAAGCTTGGACATGGGAAAGAGTTCGAAAAGACGGTTTGTGTTATACCGGGCACACTGCAGGAAGAATGAGGGTTGGGGTTTTTTTCTTCCCTTTTTTCCAAGGATGTTTCTTTTTCTTCCATTGTTGAGCGTACCTCTCGCCTCTCCTTTTTGCCCCGACTAATGTGTGAAACAGGTGGACACCAACGCCGGATCTGATGGGGGTGGGCACAAACAACCTCGAGCTTGGAATGTGCCACTGGACAGAACGCAAGTGAGCTACGCAGCGGTGCCCACTACTGCAAGCAGTAGTTGCAGTAGTTGAGGCTGGCATGGCACGGGATAGGGATAGGGTCGTCCGAGCCATCTGCTGACCTGGCAAAGCATGTGTGTCCCTTGTTCATCACGGCACAAGTTGGGCCTCGAGAAGCCGAGCAACAATCCAACAAATACTGCTGCTCCAACATGCCTAGTGTGAGCGTCTGATACTACTTTGAGGGCTGGCTTGGCATTGGAGTTCAGGACGTGAAACATGTGTGGTGGTGACAGATGGAGATGCGAGAGAGAAAAAAGGGGGGGGGGTTCTCATACCGGGCTACCGGGCCTGTCTCATTATGCATGCACCTCTTCTTAAAACCCAGGCAGAGTAAGACATTTGCTCGCACGTCTCTCTGGAAACACTGGCGTTTATTGTACATGCCCGCCTGGATGACTCGGGCGAAAGCGAAAACTCAGCACCGTGTGGGTGCAGGGAGAGGACAGATTCATCAGCTGCAAGATTTGGCTTGAGTACGGAGTACACGTGCTGCCCATCAAGACGACATGGCGCGTGACCAGATTGGTTATCCCCGATTGGCCATCCCAGATTGGCCATCCCCATTCGGGAATATGCATCCTGGCCGCGGGGTGTCGTCGCATGCAACCTTCAAAGAAAGAAACCCCCCGAGGCCCAACGTCAACGAAGCCTGCAAAGACCCGAGCTTCGTGCGTAGCATGCCCAAACGCAACCTCCTGCTATGCTTTGATGCTTTTGGCACCTTGTTCTGGCCCAAGCCAACCGTGGCCCAGCAATATGGGCAAGTTGCGCGACAATGCGGCATGGCTGCTGGCTGGACCCAAGGCGAGCTTCAGTCGCACTTCGCCGCCGCAATCCAAGAAGAGGCAAAGGTGCACCCAAACTACGGAAAGGCCTCCCGACTCAGCCCTACACAGTGGTGGACCAATGTCTGTCTTCCGAACCCTCGCACCATGGTGCCACTGATCGTTGACAATGTTCCATCCCAGGTGATATACAAGACGTTCCAGCCATTTGCCCGTGACCAGCCGTTACCGGCAGACCTGGCTCCAGCGCTAATACAAAGGTTCTCATCAAGTCGGGGGTATCATGTCGAGCAAGACTTGGTGGCTACCTTGAAGAGATTGAAGAAGCAAAGGAGGTCGAATATGGCATTTGACAGGATCGTGATTGGCGTCGTCACAAATTCCGACGATAGGGTCCCAAGCGTCCTTTCGTCGTTTGGCCTCAGTGTCAGTCCGTTGCGCTGCGGAACCCATGACAAACTTCCCTTTATTAGGGGCCAGCCTTATGATATCGACTTTACTTGCATGTCATACGACACTGATTATGGAAAGCCTCATGCGGGCATGTTTCGCGCCGCTGAGCATCTTTTGACCCAAGTTGTCGCTGCGGGCCATATCCAGACCGTCTCTGAAGCAGATTTGGACACCGACTCATGGCAGAAACTGCATGTCGGGGACGAAGATGCCAAGGACGTGGTGGGAGCTCTCAACGCGGGCTGGAACCCGGTGCTTCTGGACCAAGATGGGAAGAGTGCCGAGATGCCTAGTTTGGAAGAGCAGTCCAACCAGTCCATCTCCGGTGTCTTTCAAAGGCATAGCACAGTGAGGGTTCAATCGATTCGGAATCTGGTTTCGTGGCTTTTGGGCGAAACCGATCGTGACCGCCGCTGCGAGCCGTAGAAGCCACGCTGGGTGGGAGCCGACGGAAACCAGCCGGTCGAACAGAGATGGAGACCCGGCCACGATACACCCAACAAGGGATCTATAAATGTTTACTCGGTACGGTGTTTACTCGGTACGGTGTGCAGAAAATAGGCATCTTGGCGCGCATGTGTGATTAGTAGTAGTGCGTGACTTCGCCTTCAGTCAGTGTCAATGTACACGTAGTTGTCACTTCCTGACTAAGCGCCGCGTGTCCAATGACCCACCCCGTGGCATGCATTTGCATCCCTCCCCCTATCCCTGATCCCAGGCCCTCCCATGACGTCCGACGTGTTCGACGAGACGCCGACCTCACCACGCAGACAGACCGGACTTCTTTCTTGTTCTACCGCGCACGATTGGGACAAAGCTCTTTGTCTTGATGCACCGTAATCTGTACATGCTGCTGGTTTCATGTTGGTTCGGGCCTTCCTCCGCAATGGCTTCGGCCTCATGGTGCCCGTGGCCGTAGCCTGTTCGATTTACCTATATCTGTATCCATTCTTCAACCGATGCGCTTTCCCCTTACCTTCACGAGATGTAGACGAGGCTTTCGAAGTAACCAGGAACTCGCACTGGCCTTTCGCAGACGAAAATGCCCATCCGCATCCCTTGCCGACGAAGCAGGCACCCTTTCGACTCCTCGCGCTTGGCGATCCTCAACTTGAAGGCGATACATCGATCCCAATAGCTTACCTGGGCGTGTTTCCCCATGTCAAAACCATCTTACGACGACTCACCTACAAAATCTGGCACGATTCCCTCAGAGATCGCGTGCGGATGATAGTGCACGATGTCATTGATATCTTCTTCGAGGACATCCCTTTCATTTTCGAGTCCTTTCGCAAACGATTCGATCTCTTTGGCAACGACTTTTATCTGGCGCACATTTACCGAACCGTGCACTGGTGGACACAACCAACCCACGTGTCTGTTCTGGGAGATCTTCTTGGCAGCCAATGGATTGAAAACGACGAGTTCGACCGCCGGGGCCGTCGATTCTGGAATAGAACGTTCCTTGGGGGTGAGCGTGTACCCGACGACGTTGCCATGTGGCCGAGCCATGAGTACAACCTGTCAGGGCTGCTCGATGGCAGCGACCAAGAACAAGCTTGGACGCGAAGAATCATGAACGTGGCCGGCAATCATGATATCGGCTACGCCGGTGATCTGACACCAGAGCGAATGAAACGATTTGAACGAGTTTTCGGCAAAGCAAACTATGAGCTGCGCTTCGAGTTGCCTGTGACAGATGCCGAAGCCAATGCCACAATACATGACGATGACACGAATCCTGGTTCTGTGCGACTACCCCCCGAGGTACGAATTGTGGTGTTGAACGATATGAATCTGGACACGCCGGCCAAAGACCAGGGACTACAGGATGCAACGTATCACTTCATCAATGCCGTCATTGGCACGGCTTGTGCCGTTGAGTACAAGGGGCAATTCACCCTGATCTTGACCCATATTCCCCTGTACAAGCCTGCAGGCGTTTGCGTCGACGCGCCCTTCTTCGACTTTCACGGACCCGAAGAAGGCGGTGGTGTCAAGGAACAATATCTCCTAAGTGCCGATGCAAGCAAAGGACTCCTTGAAGGAATCTTCGGCGTCGGCCGCGACCCCCAGGGATCTGGCCAGGGCTTAGGCCGTCCCGGCCTCGTCCTCAACGGCCACGACCACGAAGGCTGCGATACATACCATTTTGTCAATCAAACAAACGGCACCAGCCCCGACGAAAGATCTTGGGAGTCACGTCGGTGGAAAGACGCCAAACTGTCCAACATCCCCTCACTGGAAAAGCACCCCGGCCGCCGAGAAATCACTGTGCGCAGCATGATGGGAGACTTTGGCGGAAATGCCGGCTTGCTCAGTATGTGGTTCAATCTCGAGACATGGGAGTGGGAACACGAATACGTCGATTGCCCGCTTGGACGACAACACTTCTGGTGGATGACACACTTTTTGATATTGGGCGTTGTATTCTCTGGGCTTGCCTACGTCGCGGTGGTGTGTTTGGAAGCGCAAGGTGTTGATGTAGATGCCGGACTTGGCAAAGGCGTCAAATGGGCGCAATCCAAGCTGGAAGGAATCCAGAAGGCCAGGACAGCACAAGCAGCGAAGGGAGACGGGGCATTTGAAAATGGGAAACCTCCCGAAAAGTCATGATTGGATGCGACATCATTTTTGGGCCTTGATGGATACCCAGTTGGGCTCTCGTTGTATAACACTCGATAGCGATGGCATTGTGCTGCTGCTTTTTTTTGCTTTGTTGTTTGCTCGCATAGCTGGGGCGTCTTTCATGCTTTTGTGTCCGTGGCAGGCCGGGTCGTTGTTGTGATACAAGACGTGCGACCTTGGTCTGGCGGCCTAAGTTAATTTTGAACATGCAAACAGAATCAGCTCCGTCTCAATTCGCTACTACATGACCCATGGCGCCTGATTTGTGGTACAACGCATCGTCCTGGCCAAGAGCAAGCTGGACCAGAGTCGGTTTTTGCCCAGTCAAGGGGGGTGGTGGGTGGCCGCGCAATGTATTCAGCAAATAATCTGTCCATGATTCTTCCGCAGACTAACACCAGGGCAAAAGAACCTAATCAGGTTCAGAACTGGTGAGCAAACTGGTGTGACAAGCTACCATTTTCCAAGGCCGGGACGGGCTCCAAATCTCGCTTCATTCGCTACATGGCCAACGAGCAAATAGAGCACAACACCAAGATAAACCCCCCGTGTCCAATAGCCATGTCACAATATCACCGGGTAGAAGCGTAGGACAAGGTCAAAATCAGAAAAGTTCGGCACCCTTCCTCCCGGGAAGCATAAGAAGACGACCGACCCGCCCCTTGTCGTGGTCAGTGGTGATTCGATCCACGTCACCGTCACCGTACACCAACCATGCCGTCCTCCTTGCTCCTCGCCATGCTCTGCCACGTCTGTCTATGCCTCGCCTTCCCGCCGGCGTGCTCGGACACAGACCTGGCCTTGGCCTCGACGGCGTCCCGGACGCCGGATCACTGTTCCGCGGGGGGCGAATGCGACTGCTCTCGGATCGGGGACAAGAACAGCGAGGCGTGGGTCGCTTTACTTCCGGAGGAGGATGAGATGGGATGGGGGTGTTATCGCTGACAGGGAGAAATAGGTACTTCCAGTGCGTGACGAACCCGAACTGCGAGCGCTGCTGGGTTTCCAGAACCACCACGACGACTGCTACGCCCACGCGTGCGGGTGCGCATGTTGTCACGACACGACGAGGTGGTGCTTCGGCATCATAGTTGGGCATCTCTCCGCTATCTGAAGTTGGAAATGTTTCAGGAATGCTGGCATGCACATGGAGACGAGCAGTAGGAGCGAATTTCTCTCATCATTCAAACTGCCTAGGTTAGGATAGATAATTCAAGACCCAAGGTTAGGATAGATAATTCAAGACCCAAGCGCCTACGTGTGTGACCCCTCATGCCAAGTGAAAAAAAAAAAAACGAATGCAGTACAGAATTCGAGGTATAGTGCCGTCCATATCGAGGCTGGCTGGCTGTTGAAAAGGAAAGCTGCGTCAGGCTCATGCCGCAACTGACACGTTGTGCAGCGCGTAGTCTTGTAGATGGACACCGTCAATCAACTGTGCTGCGTGATTTGTCCGACCATCTTCCTCCTGCTCTGGGCCATCGGTCCATCCGCGCTCCGGGCCCCAGCAGATCGTACGCTTCGCTTCGCTGGCCACGTCGAGAAGTCCGCGCATCATGGCGCCAGTCTTCTTCACACTGGACCAAGCCTCGAATTCCACCATTGCCGTGGCGGGGAGGCTGGTAATCACACTGGACAACAGCCGGGCGCTGAATTGTTCGTAAAATCCATCATATCGGCGAAACCCCTTGAACAAGCTGTCGCTCGGATCGCACTCCACATAGACAGTCAACTTCTTCACGTTGGAGCAGTCTCTCAGGCCGAGCGCATCGTTTACGACCCATCCACGCGGTGGTGCGCTCCATCCAGGGCCAAGCCGGAGCTCTAGCGATGTGATGCATTGCCGTTGAACTGGTTTCAATCGCGCAAGCATGGGCTTCTTGGACTTGAAGTACTTTCCCGGGTAAGTTGGGAATATTCGAACGCTCCGCGTGCTGTAGAAAAAGTGAGTGGCTTCATCGTGAATCTGCTTGCACACCCGCATGAGTCCAAGACTTTTGTGTACACGTTTATAATTCTCTGGACAGAGATCCAGGACCCTCTCAGTATCGTGGAAATAATGCTCATAAATCTTGACGCGTAGTTCCGAGGGCAGAGTCAGGAAATGAAATGGTGTCGCGGGCACGCGAATCTTGCGTTTCAACGGTATCAAGGGCGTGTCGAGAGTCAGGGAAGCAATGGAGAGCTTGTTGACTTCATCGTCGTTGGCAGCTCCAGGAGTAGCTTCTGGCCCTGCTGCGGAAGGATGCGGATTTGTTGTGGACAGCATCGGAGCCATAGGTCGAGGGACAAGACCGTGGAGAGATTTGGATCCCCTTCTCGTGGGCCGCTTAGCCATGTTGAAAAAGTTTGCGCTGCTTCGCAAGACTTTGAATTGTGGTGGGCCGTAACTGCTAATGGGTGGCGAATTTCTTATCCGGAAATCCGCGCCAGCCCGGGCGACAAGAAAACCTAGACTGAGGCGTCGAGGAACTGAATTGTAACGTCGATGACGAGCCGCTTGTGATAAATGGTCTTTCAAGTTATGATTGAAAGGGTACGATCGTGAATGAGAAAGTCTCGGAAGCGAGCCCGCTTGAAGAGGGTGGTGCCATCGTGAAGTCTCAAGACCCTGGAAGACCACCCTCTCTCTACAACGCAGCGCACGCAGGCATGACACCGTTATTTGTGGAATGTTGTTGTTGGTCGAAAAGCTGACTCGAATGCTCAGTCAATCGTCTCAAGGCTGACCTTGGAGAAGATGGTCTCGTGATATCGGTGTGAGTAGTCGTTTGGAGCCAGTTCAGGAACGCTCGATTCGTTCCTCTTATTAATGTCGTCATCCAATAGGGATTGGGATTCGGCACTGGATCACGTGTGGCCAAACCACAGACTTGGCCTTATCTCCCGGCAGACGGCGAAAGCGAACATCCGGCCGCCAGCCGACAACCCCCCTCCCCGGGTCTGCCATTCGCTGCTGTAAATTTTCGGTGGGAAGATCTGCCTTGTCATCGGAAGAAAAAGGGACAGTCTCTCACTTTTTCACGGCCGTCAATTTTTGAGCTCAGTGCCGATCCTTCAACAGCATTAGCTGTCAATACGATGCAAAACTCGTGAATGCTCAACAAGCCACTTGCTTTAACCAACTACATCTTTTCCCTATTTCATCAGCCCCCTTTCATCAACGATGATGCTGTCCAGAATAGTCCGTGCCCCGCGCCTGGGCCTGATGGCCTCCCAGTCTTCGCGGTCGGCTGCCGGTTCAATGCTGCGCAATAGTCAAAGCAGCGCTTCACTGTCGCCCTGGGTGCGAACGATGGCGAGCAGCAAAGACAGTGGCGAAAGCGGGAGTCGGAAGCAGCCATCGCAGTCCGGATCCCATGCCGAATCGCAAGCCAACACCGAATCTGCGTCGTCACAAAACCCGCCCCCATCCGATGCCAACAAAACCGAAGCATCCAAGGAAGCTGAGCCCATCCCTTTCCACAAACTTCCCGATCTCACACAGGGCATTCCCTCGACATTGGACGAAGAGCTGCGCAAGCACTCGGGCAAGCCTCAGTCCGCCTTGGAAGCTGTAGAGCAACAGGAGGACTCGGGCGGTCGCGGAAAGCGAGAGCGTCCAGAGTACGTTTCAACAAGCGACCGCAATCGCAAATGGTGGACACGATTTGTCCTTCTAGCCGTAGCTGCTGGAGGATCTTTTGCCGTGCTCTACATGGGTCGCGACTGGGACGATGTCATCGACGCGGAGCGTCACAAAAACATTCCCAATGGCTGGAGCCCTAGTCTCTGGTGGCTGAGAGCCAGAGCTCGCATGGGAGAGTCGGTCTCTTATTATCAAGATCCCGCTTTCGACAAGCTTCTTCCTGATCCTGATCCGAGCTTCGAGCGACCATATACCCTGTGCTTGAGTCTGGATGATCTGCTTGTACACAGCGAGTGGAGTCGCGAACATGGTTGGAGAGTGGCTAAACGACCTGGTATGGATTACTTCGTTCGGTACCTCAGTCAATACTACGAATTGGTCCTGTTCACAAGTGTGCCATTCGCCATGGGCGAACCCATTGTTCGCAAGCTGGACCCCTACCGCTTCATCATGTGGCCCTTGTTTCGAGAGGCGACCAAGTTTGAAGACGGCGAAATCGTCAAGGTAAATTCGAGATGGTCCCGTCTCATCGCCGCATTTGCAGCTAACAAAGGTTTCAGGACCTTTCGTACCTCAACCGAGACCTGTCCAAGGTAATCATCATCGACACCAAACCACAACACGTCCGCAAGCAACCAGAAAACGCGATTATCCTGAAGCCTTGGAAGGGTGACCCCAAGGACGATGACTTGGTGGGGCTGATTCCCTTCCTCGAGTACATCCATACAATGCAGTACTCGGATGTCCGCAAGGTTCTCAAGTCATTCGAGGGCAAACATATTCCCACCGAGTTCGCCCGTCGCGAAGCCATTGCGCGAAAGGAGTTCAACAAGCAATTGGAGCAGAAGAAGAAGACCAAAGGATCTGGAGTGGGAGCCCTCAGTAACCTCCTGGGGCTCAAGTCAAGCAAGATGAGCATGACCATGGCGCCCGAGGGCGAGCAGAACCCGTCGGAAGCGTTCTCCCAGGGCAAGATGCTGCAGGATCTTGCTCGGGAAAGAGGACAGCGCAACTATGAGTTGCTGGAGAAAGAGATTCGCGAGAACGGCGAGAAGTGGTTGAAGGAGGAGCAAGTGGCGATGGAGAAGGCACAGAAAGAAGCCATGAGCAGCATGATGGGATTCTTCTCCGGCATGTTCGGGCCAAAGCCATCCGACAGCACACCAGGCGCGGACAAGAAGGCATGAGCTTACAACAACACATCGAAACGCCTCCCCAATAATTGTACTCTGTAAAATAGCCCCAAGAAGAAGCAAAAGGAGGAAATCGATCTTATGGGTGAGCCAGCAGCCATACGACAAACCGGAGAAAATTAATCTTGTATTTTATCAAGGGGACTAAAATGGGGGCCATGGCATGCTGCACTGCACATAGAAGACCTTTTCGCATTTTGACAGCTGGTGTATCAGTAGCATAGCATACATCGGCGAGGATCAAAGACGGAATAATTTGTATACTAGTTGTACGAAACATGGAAGTTGCATGTATACGATTATGCAAATCGGCCATGTGAACACGGTGGTTTGTCTTGCTAGCTGCTCAGTAATGTTTGATCCAAGACGCGGTCTACCAACAGGTTCAGGCGCCGGTGGCTCCGAGTACGACATTGCCACTTTATCGTACAGATACCCAAGCTCATTGGGAACCCAGCACTGCCAACGCATTCCGCAACTCGAGCACGGCAGTCGGGACATCCTCAAAGTTCAGAGCTGAAATGGCCCACTTTGCATGTTTCTGCGCTTGCTCGATGCTCTTTGGATTCGGCGTGTGGGCCACCGGAGCAGAGGCCGCTGGATGAGGATGAGCTGCACGTCTCACTGGACTCGGGGCTGCTACGACGGGTTCGGTTGCCGGCAAAGTCTTTGATACCGGGCCAGTTGTTGATGAAGAAGGAGGACCAACTGTGGATGTCCAGGTCTGGTGATTTGGAGCGGAAGCGGATGGCTCCGGAGGCGGAGGCGCAAATTGAGACGGTAATTTGGTAGGTATCTGGGGAGATGGCTGCATGGGGATCTGAAACTCGGGCGAGGGCACCGAGGATGATTGTGTCGGCGCTGATGGCATCTCGAGAGTAGATGGGCCAGGACTCTGGCTCGATGGGGACGGGCCAAATGGCTCATTCGCAGCAGCAGACGCCGGTGGGAGGTGGTAGCTCGTATGGGCATGTGAGACAAGCTGTTCCCCGGCGTCTTCGACGTCCTCAACCGACGCAGGAGGCAGGAGGAGGCTAGACGGGTCGGTGATTTGCCGCACTGCCGCGTCACTGGGGTCGAGGGGCTGTTGCTCCGGCTCTTGCTCGATCTGCGGATTTGATTCGTTGGGATCTCTGCCTTCGCGAATCGCCCTGAGGATACGAGCGGCATTCCACTTGGCGAATTTGATCCTCTTCAGGACTTCGGGTTCGGGGATGCCCCATTCGCGGGTCAGGTCGTAGAAGGTTGCGGCGGCGTCGAACGTATCTGCTGTCTGTCTGCGAGGCGTGAGCTACCGTGCGGTGATGGAATTTTTCGTCTTTCATGGGTTTCCAAAGATGGGGGGGTGGGTTGGCTGAGTCCATGGAACCATGACCGCGCAGGGAAAATCTGTGTACCTCGTCACCTTGTTGGCTCGCATGGCGCGCTCAGCCCGACTGAAGGTCTCTTGGGCAAACTGCTCGACATAGGCCTGGCCAGCTGTATTGTCCACTACGGCGTCATCGTCGGCCCGCTCCGTCTTCGTGGCTTCCAGCCTTTCAATCAAGGATTTTGTGAAGGCGAAGCAGTCATCGTCGGAGGTGTGAAGGTTCTTTGTCACTATCTGGTTGACGGCGTGATATTCGCCTGAGGGAGTCGATCATCAATCAGTGTCTGTGAACGATGGATTTGTTGTGGTGTGGAATCTTTCCATGACGATTGTTCTTGCTGTCTCTTTCTCTCTCTCTCTCTCTCTCTCTCTCTCTTTCTATATATATATATTTTCCCCCGTGTTGGTAAACTTACACCAATATGCGATGGCGGGCTTGATGGTGCGAAGCTGGTTTGCGCGATTGATGAAGCGGCTGACCTCGGGGATCTTTAGAGGCGGGGAAGTGGCCCGGCGCTCATGGTGGGTTCGGGCGATGGTTGCGCGGGAAAAGGGCTTGCGAAAGTATCGGTAGATAAAGTAAGGGCAATATGCGGTCATCTAAAAATCATAAAAATCATAAAAATCATAAAAATCACTTGCCGACCCTTGCGTGTTGTGGGAGTACATGGAGGCTTGTCTGTGATGGTGAGTCGTGACAGTTCGTGGTTGACGCAGCTGTTGCCGGATTTCCCCCTCGCCTCTGCCTGGCCCCTTTGGAGCTCGCGCCACAGCGGCGGTTGAGTCAGGACCTGCAGCATTGACCTGCAGCGTTCGTGGCTGGATGGCCTGCCTTGTTGGTTCGGAAATAGAGGCAGGGTGGGTATTTACATATTTACATATATACATATGTACAACATTACGGACGTACACCGTGGCCTCTTTGCCATTGCCCATTGCCCACTGCCTATATCAAACCCCATCGGCCGCACCACCACCAAAGGCGACGGCGCGCATCTCTGGACGCTCGCCCGTCATCGTGTTTATTGCCATAACTGCCCCGTTGCTAAAGGACGCTCGCTCTGGGCGCCATATCGCCGTCGACGATGCATAACCCTGTTGTTGCCGTTGCTCTCACGGCCGTTCTGGCCTCCCTCCCATGCGCCAATGCAATGTACACCAAGAATTCGCCCGTTTTGCAGCTGAGCCCGAAAACCTACAACACTCTCATTGCTCAATCAAACCACACTTCGGTACGTCACTCATCTAGCCCTCTGATCGCATCAACCCCCTCCTCCTTACGGTGTATCTCTTTGTCAGGCCCAAGTCTTTCGTCAGTAGTCTCATATTCATCGCAGATTGTTGAATTCTACGCCCCTTGGTGCGGCCACTGCAAAAACCTCAAGCCGGCGTACGAGAAGGCAGCCAAGAACCTGGAAGGCCTTGCCAAAGTCGCGGCTGTGGACTGTGACGATGAGGCGAACAAGCAGTTTTGCGGGACCATGGGCGTCCAGGGCTTTCCTACTCTCAAGATTGTGCGTCCGGGCAAGAAGTCGGGCGGCAGACCTGTTGTGGAGGATTATCAAGGTCCCCGCACAACTACGTCCATTGTTGAGGCGGTCGTGGGCAAGATCAACAATCATGTCACACGAGTCGCTGACAAGGATTTGGATGCCTTTTTGGCCGGCGACAAGCCCAAGGCCATCTTATTCACTGACAAGGGAACCACGAGCGCCCTGTTGAGAAGTCTCGCCATTGACTTCTTGGACGTGATATCATTTGGACAGATCCGTAACAAGGAGACCAAGGCTGTTGAAAAGTTTGGCATTGACAAGTTTCCTACTTTCGTGCTCATTCCGGCCCGAGACAGCGAGCCTGTTCTATATGATGGCGAGTTGAAGAAGAAGGACATGGTGGAGTTTCTGAAACAAGCTGGCCAACCGAACCCAGATCCTGCCCCAGCCAAGGCCAAGTCCAAGTCCAAGCCAAAGAACGACAAGAAGCAACAGTCCGGCACTGAGCCTGACACCGAAATCAAGGAAGGAGCCGAGACTTCAACAAGCGAGACGGCAGCGGCCGAGACTCACGCGTCTACTCCCGAAGTCATCTCAATCACCACAGTAACTAACAAAGAATTCTTGACCGAGAAGTGCCTCCATTCCAAAGCCAACACCTGCATCCTTGCTTTTATTCCCGCTGATGGCTCCGAAAACGGCGCCAAGGTCACGGCATCGTTGTCCCACCTCAACACCAAATATCTTCATGGACATCGACAACTCTTCTCTTTCCTCGCAGTTCCTAACCAGGTTGAGGGCGTTGATGCCATCCGAAAGACTTTGGGTCTTCAAGCAGACGTCGAGCTAGTGGCTCTCAATGCTCGTCGAACATGGTGGAGACATTATCAGGGCGACTTCAGCGTCGAGAGCGTAGAGTCATGGATCGACGCAATCCGAATGGGTGAGGGTTCTAAGCAAAAGTTGCCCAAGGACGTCATTGTACAGGATTCTGAGGAGACCCCAGGAGAGACCTCGACAGAGACCACTCCCAGGGAGAAACCACAGGAGGAGGAGGAAGTGAAGCATGAGGAGCTCTAAATTGGCCGCAGGGTCTTGTAAACAGACAGACACTAACCAGTCAGCTATCATAAGTCTTCTCTCCTGGGTAAAGAAAGGGAAAAAAAAAAGAAGCGGGGGACAAAGAACCCACTTGAGAGATGGTTCCAGTTTCTGTGTTGCAGGCAGAATCGTCCTATGTATCGCATGTGTTGTGTGCTCTCTAGTCATCCAAGTCCATAGCCATGGCATCGCTTCGGCGAACAGCGCCTTCTTTAATCATCTTGATGCCCTTTTCTTTGATGGTCTTGTCGAGAAACTTTTTGACCTGCTTGCACCCATCCAAGCCGACGACCAACATTCCCTCAAGACGGCTGACCTGAAGACGACTCTCGCAGATCAACGCAACTACCCTGTCGCCATCTCCGAGTGAGGCCACGGTCAGGAACGGTAGCTCTTGTTCCTCCTGATTGTTCAGGTCCAGAATGGGGTCGGCAGAGTCGTCGCCCGCCGCATAAGAGGACGTTGATCCAGCGGTGCATGCAGCGATGAAATCAGTCATTGGGATGCCAGCATCGATTATAGCGAGAGTCGCGGCATTCATGAGCGCGGCCAGCAGAGACCCGTCCTGCGACAAAACATGAAGCGATACGTTGATTGAAGAGTGCGGGAAGAGGTGCGTGTGGACGGTCGACATCAGGGCCTTTGCGATTGTGATTTCGATTTCCTGGGTCCGTCTGGCGGCGAATTGGTCAGCATATCTATCGGTCCCGTCTTGGGGGTCCCCCTTCCCGTGGCTCTCCATGCTCACTTGTCGTTGCGCGCCCTCTTCTTGCGGTCGACGCTGGAAAACCCGGCAATCACCACGCTCACGTTGATCGAGGCCGCGTCTCGCCCGGATGCCTGGCCTCCTCCTCCTCCCCTGCGCTGCGCTTGCGACTGCTGCTGCTGCTGCTGCTGCTCTGACGGGCCGGTCACGACACACATGACTTTTGTGTGGCCCATTTCGAAGTAGGACGATCCGTCGGCGGCATCTTGGGTTCGGATCTGAGCATGCAGGCGACGTAGTTCGTTCCAGCGACGCCCATCGACGCGAAGGAGAGCTAGGGAGTACGATGATGTGTCGAGGGGCATGATGTCTCTCGTCCTTTGGGTAGCGGCAGGACCGTGGGCGTCGATGTGGGCGTCGGGGAATGTACGAAGTTGGCAAATGCAACTATTGGTTCTCTTTTCCTCTCCAGGGTTGTAGTGGGCCTTTGGCCTGCGGCGGCGGTCCGTGGATTACCCTGCACTTCATTTGTTCTCACGGAGTACATACACAATGCTAATAATAGTAAATTGAAACAAGTAAATTGAAACAACAAATGACTTGGCATGGCAATATGGTCGGTCTTCCAGCTCCAGGTCCCAACTATCCAAGCAAGACATGTTCAATTACGAAACTCGGCACCACCGCGATGCTACCAATACTGATTTACTCAGTAAAAGAGCCCTTGAAAACCTTTTCAAAATTATGCTCGTTCCAACGCACCAACGGCTTCAAGCCCGCAAACTTCCATTTCCCCTCAACAAGAGTGTAGTAGTGCTCGTTTGTGGCATGGCTGTGGCCTCGCAGCTTGACGTCCCTCAGATCCGGCTCATGGTACACCTGATGCGCGGCTCTCAGCTGATGATGTCCAACGACTTTGGTGTCGGAAATGCGCTCCCATCGCGTCGCGCCAATCAGATGCTGCGTTTTGACACATGGGTCGCCCAGGAACTTGTCGTCCGACACCATTGCCAGGAAATCATCGGCAGACATGGCCTCCCATTTCCCTTTCCCGATCTTGGTATAGTCGACGTAAAGCGTCGGTGCTATGATACGTTGAAGACGTGGCCAATCCTATGGGCAAAAAAAAAAAAAAAAAGTTGGTACATTGTATTCATGTCATGCTTCAAGTCGCTTGAGATACGAACCTTTGCGTCATAGCTGTCGGCCCAATCGAACACCAAGGCACTGAGCTCCAAGTAGTCTTATTGCGTGCGTTAGTTTGTGTTGAAAGATTTGATTCGGGTTGAGGAAAAGCTCCTCCTACCTTGGAAAGAAATTGGATTTCCTGACATTGCTCTGTTGGAAGCTACTCTCGCGATGGAAAACCGAGAGGAATATATCTACTTTTCGTGAGTGCGATGTCTGTTGGTTGGAGCTTTTGCAATAATTCACGGAAAAAAGAGAGTGAGTGCGTGCATGAGCGGCTTTATGAAGAACGATTTGCATTCTTACTATACAACACGGACTCGACAGAATTTCTGGCTTGGACTGCAGTCACGGATACTTTGAGATGCTGATACTTCCCAAAGTACTAGATGTTTCATCATGTTGGTCCTAGCTATGCAACTACGAAACAGCCACACAGCTTCATTTCTACAACCCATTGTAGCAACTTGTTGGCCCGCACGGCCGATCGCCCGCACTAATCCGCATAATCACTGTAATTACGGGGCTTCAGGGCCCGAGCCCGAGGCAAATGAATCCGAGCGTTGTCTGAGACGCGTTGCAGCGAGAGCTCACGACTTCACGAGGCCATGTACGGAGTAGTTACTGTGAGCATAGAGAACGCCCATCGTCAGCGAGACGGGCTGCGTCAAGTTCTCCAAGACGACTCTCGCAGATCAACGCAGCTACCCTGTCGCCATGTCCAAAGTGAGATACGATGCTCTTGGTGAGATCGTGGTTGCAACCAGGTCAGGATTCGAAGCCGAGCCGACCCGGAATAACTGGTCGGACCGTTGAACATGCACATTTTTGAATTGATGAGAAGTACCACGCACACACATTTCATCAACACGGCGATTTCTCATCATATATGACCATATGTATTCTCAACACCTCTCTCTGGTGTCTCTCACAGGGAATGGCCGACCTTCATACGAGGCATGGCTACCGAGAACTCAGGTGTCTAAACACGTACATGGCGAGTAAGTTGTGTGTTCTATTTTCATCGTTTTATCTACATCGTTTTATCTAGCTTTCGAACTCTGTGTAGCGTTTAGACTGCGAAATGACCATTACACTTCTCTCATGTATGCAGTATGCAACAATTATGTGAACGAACCACCCGTCAGGAGGATAACTTGACCTGTATTACACGTTAGTGGACTCATCTCGAGCAGCGCAGATTGTCTTGTCCATTGCAACATACCATTCACCCATTCACTGTCGCGATGACCCAAAAAGGCAACCACACGTGCAATGTCCTCGGCCACGGCAACCCGCTTGAGCGGACAGAAGTTTGCCAGACCCTTGTCGATGACGTCCATGGATGTGTCGGGAGTCGCCCCTGGTACGTAATGCCAGGCATTCCTGCTCTTCAGTTTAGTTTCTTGCCCACGACTTACACGACGGTGAAGACGGCGCCTCTCTCTGCTGGCTGCCGGGGCTTCGACGAAAAGAAAAACTTACGCGTCATACATGTCCGTCTTTACACCACCTGGGGCAATGGCGTTGACGGTGATTTGCTTGTGGCCGCAGTCGACGGCGAAGCTGCGGGTGAAGCCCTCGACGGCGCATTTGCTGCCGGCGTAGAGAGCATGGTTGGGAATGCCCGACATGGTTGCCGCGACGGACGAGGTGAAGATGATGCGGCCGCCCCTGTTCAGATGCTTGTACGCGTGCTGGGCGACGAAGAACTGGGCCCGCGTGTTGAGGTTGAAGACGCGATCAAAGTCCTCCTCGGTGACTTCGTCCTCTGGCTTGAACACCTCGGTGCCCGCGTTGGACACCACCATGTCGAGGTGGCCGAAGTGTGCCAGGGCCTGCTCGAAGAGCTTCGAGATGTGCGCGACCTTGGTCACGTCTGCCTTGATGGCCACGGCGCGGCTGCCGTGTCGGACGATTTCCTCGACCACCTTGTTCGCGGCGCCCTCGGTGCCGTCGCTGTTGTAGTTGACGACGACCGAGGCCCCGCGTTTCCCGAGCTCGATGGCGATGCCTCGACCGAGTCCACGTCCTGCTCCGGTGATCAGAGCCACTTTGCCCTGGAGCGAGCGTACTTGGTTCCCATCTGACGCCATTGTGTGTGTGTGTGTGTGTGTGTGTGTGTGTGTGTGTGTGTGTGTGAAGAATAATGTGAGGTAGAAGAGGGCAAGAAATGTGTGAGTTTTTGCTCCAGATCAAAGTTGTTGAAATTTCTTGCTGCTACAGGTGCCTAATTGGAAGTATGGATTATATATACCTCGTCGACTCGTCGAGTTCAAAGCCATGTCCCATCAAAGCGCGCAGCCACGGCACCACAAAGATGCTTGCATGTCAAGTCGTCGTTTCGTCACCTCCTCACGGGAGAGGGCTTTGACGATCTCAGGCACGGCACGGTCGTTGCTTCCGGTCTAGTGTCGTTTCTAACCTTTTGAAACATCAGTGCTGTGCAAAAGCTCGTGTGCTCGAGCAACCACTAGCGTTGGCACGGAGTGGGTAGGTTCAGATCAATCAGACGAAACAGCAGTCTTGTAGCGATGTTTATCTTTACATCTTTCGGAATACATGAGCGTACGGCCAAGCTAGTAGGTGCAGATAATCAAGGGTTGAAGCTTGTTTCACCCTGCATTTTCGTGTATCTGTGCCATCTATTTCGATTCGAGTATTCGGAACATTGAAACAGCTTCCCTGCCCCTTGCCGTGTTCTGAGCTTCCCAGACGATTCCTGTGCGACTCCCGTAAGACTCGTACAGGGCTATAAATTAAGATAGACAATCAGTGCTCCCTCTCCCCCCCCCCCCTCCCGTTATAGCAACATAACACAAACGCAACGCACTAAACGCACCGGACACTATTCTGTAAATTTCACAATCTTTTTCTTGGTGATTCAACATGACGGAAGGAGAAACGGAGCAGAACAGCCAGCCACCCAAGGCCTGGGCGGCCATTTCGCAGTGGTTGCCATCGCGCAGCGCTGACGACGACCATTGGTGGAAGGTGACAGGAACCCAGCTGGCAACTTTGATGGATGCAGCTGGGTATTCGCAGGAGAGGCAATTCGAAGCACTTTTATTCCATCATCAATGGACTGTGAGTTTTTTTTTTTTTTTTTTTCACTGACACCCTTGGGCGCCACTTTTGAAAAACACACGTAGAGTCCAGACTGAACCAAAGGCCATCAGATACCATACATGGGCAAAGCACCAACGCCAGACGGCGCCCCGAGGTGGCCGTCCATACTGGGCGTCGAGGGAATGCCGCTGGAATACTCCTGGAAATGGAACTCGCCCACGGGCCAGCCGGAGGTTCGGTACACGTTGGAAGGGATCGGCCGGTTCAGTGGAACGGACATGGATCCGCTGAACCATGATGCCTCGCGCGAGTACTTGTACCGGCTTCATGCTTCGGTGCCCTCTGTCGACGTCACCTGGTTCAATCACTTCCTGGCCACCTTGTACGATCATGACCGCTCCAAGTACGCGCTGGAGGCCGCGCAGGGCGCTCGCTACTCGACCACAATCATGTTTGCTGCCGAGTTCGCCCCCAAGGGCCTGGGCATGAAGACATACTTCATACCCCGCAAGCTGGGCCAGACGCGAGCAGGACACATTCCCATGTCTGTGTGGGAGGAGAGTCTCGCTCAGCTGGATCCCGGCAACGAGGCTAGGAAGGCAACGTATGAATTCCTGGACACCCCGGAGGGAAAGCTACTGAGCCCTTTGTAAGTTGCCATGGCATAAATAACTGGAAACCCCCCTCCCTTTTCCCAAGTTGGTGACTAATAGATCCCCAACGTCCAGCTTGTTGTCCTTTGATAATGTCACACCTGCACAGTCCCGGCTCAAGTTCTACTTCCGAACACCACACACGAGCTTCAAATCCTTGCGGGAGATCCTGACCCTGGGCGGTCGCATCAGCTATCCCGAGGACAAGATGCAGCAGCTCCGCGGATTAATCATCGCGGCCACGGGCATCGAGGCCGACTTCCCAGAGGACGAGGACGTGCCGCTCACGCCATTCTACAACCGCGCGGCCGAGCATGCCTTTGCCGAGGTGCCCGCCCTCTTGTCCGGCTACATCTACTATTTCGACATGGCCCCGGGCGCCAAGCTCCCCGAGGTCAAGTTCTACGTCCCGGTTCGGCATTACGGGCTGGACGACGGGAGCCTGGCCCGCGGTGTCACGGGCTGGATGGAGAGCCAGGGAAGAGGCCAGTTCGTCCAGGGCTATCTCTCCATGCTGCGGAGCCTTTCCCCGAAGCGACCCCTCGATCAGGGCAAAGGCATCCAGGCCTACCTCAGCTGCATGATTAAGAAGAACGGGGAGCTCGACGTGACCTCGTACGTGGCACCTGAGGCATTCGCCACGACGCAGAACTCGCCGTCCAAGATTGTTGTGCCGACTAGAGGAACGAGGAGGCGCGATAGCTGAGCCATCTTGTGTTGCACCCCAGGCTTGTGTGTTTTTGTTTTCTTGGTGGCTTTTCCGAAAAGTTTTGGGAACATGTGGAAGTTTGTTGTCCGTTGGAATCATGTACAGGTCGTGAGAATTAAATAAATAAATAAATAAATAAATAAATATATATATACATTCCAACAGAGGTCTAAGAATCCATAGTCTCTTCACAGTCATGACAAGCAAACCCAAACTGTAGAGCGAGCACTCGGCAACAGGAGTAATGGACAACACATGGTCAGGGGAAAATATTGTCACTGGGGCGGGTGACTTACATGGGGTCTTCTGTTGCCCGATGGCGGGTAATCGTCTATGACGAATTATATGCGCGCATGACCGTATTGAGGAAGCTGAAGATGCGGTCCTCAAGGAGATGGGGTTAGTCATAATACATCCCTGTGACAAGACGTGTGGATTTGACTCCAAGCACTGAAGGTTGTCTGAATTTGATTCGTGCTTTCTTATTGAATGTATGCCATCTGTTGTAGCCTTGACGCAGTGTCTTGTTTTGCTTTCCGCTCCTAGGTGGGGCCCGCACCGGCGTTACTTGCCAGGAAGGGAAGAGTCCGGTTCGGCAATGCCGACTCCGTCCAGGGACTAGAGTGGAGCAGTCAAAGCCCGGCAGCCAATGCCACTGCTCTTCGGTACTCCGGAGGCCCCCTTTCTCAGGGTCCTTCCTTCCTTGCCCCCCCCCGCTGTTTGTCTGTGCAGAATTCGTTTGGCAGGACTCCGCAAGAGTGATTACCGATTGGTTCAGGTCAGGAAGCTTGTATCACCATGACGTGGGCCTAGAACATTTGTCGGATCTTGATCTGAAACCGGCTTCGATGGCACGATGGCACGATGGCACGATGCACGATGCACGATGCACGATGCACCGAGGTGCACTTCTATTCTACAGGTGGGATGGCAAGTCCTCGGTCATGTACATGGTTGCTCTGCTTGACCGCCGCGGCCGGGCTGGTCTCAAGGCCTCCATCAACGATTGCCTCCGACTCACTCTGGTAGTCTCTCTGGGAGGGAGCATCCCGTCTTGGTGGCTCCGTCGCCGAGGTCCTCCCACTCCTGCCCCGGCCCCTTCTTCTCCGAGTCCAGGGGGCTCATCATTTGCAGCATCAACATGAAGCAGGGCAAGCAACGGCCCCTTTTCCCCAATGGTCCCCGAGCGCAGAATCTCATAGCGAATGCCAAGCTTTTCAAGTTCCCGCTCAATATCGCGTTGCTTCAAGCCGCTTAGAGTCCCGTCCTTGGCTCCTCCCTTCTCCCCACCGCCGATCTTCTTGGCGCAGTACTGGCCCGGTCCGCTGGCCCCGTTGGGGACATGGAAGAGCGAGTCGACGCGGAACGCGGCATACGCAGCCACGGTGACGAGTTCCAGCAGGAACTGCGTGCTGTAGAAGACGGGCTTGCTGAACAGCGTCGACATGGCCGCCGGGCTCTCGGGGTTCGACAGGGCCGCCAGCCTGACCGCCGCGCCGGCCGCCAGGGTGACGGCACTGAAAACGAGCAACGTTGCCTTGGAGCGGAACTGCCCCGTGCCGAAGTTCTCCGGCGGCAGGCCGGGGACGGCGCTCGCGAGGAACATCCACACCAGCGGCATGGTCGCCAGCATCATGTTCCAGGATGAGCCCAGCTTGAGTAGTTTCTCGGCCGTGTGCAATCGATCCGCCTGCCCGGCGCTGAAGAAACTGACCGAGATGACGATGATGTTCAGGACGGTGACGACGGGGACGGAAAAGATCAGCGAGAGGGAAAAGTAGCTGAAGACGGGGTGCCAGCCGACGGAAGGGTGCATGGCCCGAACGAGGCGCTGCCCGAAGAATAGATTGACTGCGAAAAGAACCACGGCGCTGAAAAGAGACACAGATTAGCCGTTGGGGGAAAAAAAAAAAAAAAAGAACAAACCACGTACCCGCCATTTTGGAAAATGCTCGCGGCCAGGACGACTCCGCGAGAGCTGGCAAAGGCCCATACTATGCGGAAAATACAGGTCAAGACCCGTACCATGCAGAAATCGAAGACGAGGTCTGAAAGGAGGAACTTGTGACCTCGCTTGGCATTGGCGCGATAGATTGTGATGTGCACGAATGCCCCCAAGGCAAAAAGAACGAGGAAGACGGCCGTGATGGGGACGTCGACTGTCGAAGATGGGGCGCCGCCCAAGAAAGCCGCGTTCAGTGGATCTAGCATCCTCATCTCGGGCTGGCCGACTATGAGCCCTTCATTGTTCAAATTTTCTGGTATTTGTGGTATTTGGTCCTTTCCCTGAACAGAGGTAGGCGCAGCGGTGGCTGTCATGGTCGTCGTCGAGGTTTCGATGACGGTCACAGTCACCTGTGATTGCGATATCACATGTGGCCGCACGATCCTGGGACGAGAAGAAGTAGCCGGCTCGTCGCGCAGCGCTAAAGCGGCGCTGCAAAGGCAGATGCTGGCGGTGGGAAGAGACGCATCGTTCATGAGGGTACTCGTCGTGCTCAAGTCTGGCGGTGGTGATGGTGACTGCAGAATAGGCAACGTGTAGCCAGGAGAAGCATAAGCTCCAGAACCGGGTCGGCCTGCGAAAGCCATCCGAACAGAGTTTGTTGAAGACCAAGGCAACGGGACGCCGGGTCGCTACCGTCGTATATTGGAATTAAACTCTGGAAAGTAGGCAGGATCAGGTCATGGTAATGTAGTATGAGACTGCATTGCCCGTCATCAGCAAGGAGAGAGTCAGGTAATGATGGGGAACACGTCTCACGGCGTGATGACGAAAGAGTTCGCACGCAACATTGTGCCGACCATCTAACAGACGAAACATGGCCAGAGTCAAGCGATGATGGCAAGCAGTCATGTGCAATTCATGTCTGGCCGTATCGCCGTCTCCGAAGTGGCCTTGTTTGGCAATGTTCGGATCGCAGGAAGCCGCGGCCTTTGCTTCCAATGTCTGACGTTTCGCCCGTGAGTCATGCAAGCAAGTTGACGTCAAGAAAAAAGAGAGAGAAAGGAGAAAAAACAACAAGACGACAAGAGATGAAGTTGATACGAATGGTGCAACGCCATACAAGCAAGCTGACGTCATAAACACACAAGACGACGAGAGATGGTGAAGAAATTGAGGCGAATGGTGCCACGCTAGTGCCGCGAATGCCAGCGAGAGCATCAATTTCGGGGTCTCCGGTTCACCTTGTCTTGTCTTGTAAGTTGTCGCCCTTGGGCTGCGCTTGTGCTCAAGCCCCCTTTTCTTCGTGAAGCACCCTGAAACCAAAGGGTCCTGGGAATGGGGGAAACATGTCGGAAACATGCACAGCAGTGAGCAGTCATTGCGAGAAGCTGCAGGCAGGGCTGGACAAAAAGTGCATATCTAGACGAAAATTTGTTCCATCGGCAGTTCACAGCACAAGTGCGTGTGTAAAATGAAAGATGGAAAGTTGCTCACCAGATCCATGGTGAATGTACTAATGGCAGAGGGTAGTTGGGGGTTTCCCAAATGAGAACACACACGGACGTACAACACATTACCGGAAAAGTTGCAACCCGGACGGCCGCGGCTCGCTCCCCGTGACATTTTGCACAGACATCTGTTTATGTAGACGAGAGCCAACGCTTGGAGAGGGGGGTAGACTCCTCGTCGCACGTAGGAGGCGAGACGGTTTTACCTTGGTTTTATCTAACACACACCTTTTTTTTTTTACAGAAAAAAAGGCTCGTTGATGATGATGCCCCCCCCAAAAGTTCCATTCGGGTTCTCGAATCATATATCCACATCTAGGAATGAAAAAAAAGCCCGTGACTTGATCCAGCTCGTAGGTAGCTGAAACGAACAACTACAGCAGATTGAACAAGATGAAACTGAGTCTGGAAATCGTGTATCAGCAACCAGAGTCTACGTGATGAACGGGGATTATCTATGTGGTGAACGCGGATCACATGAACAACGTATAAAGAAGTCTTCCGTCTTGATCAAACCAACCAAACGAAGCATTCTCATCATATACCTGACTCTATATCATAGTTCCTCATGCCTCCTACGCCAACCTCGTGAGCTAGTCAGGAGCTCAACAATTTTTACTCACCCGTCTTCCGTCTTGGTTTCTTAATCTCGAATCGCGACTCCCTCTCCACCATCCCATTTCCCCCAGTCCGCAATAATGGTGTCCGACAGACTCAGCAGGTCTGAGCAAGCGGTCGAGCTGCTGTTGTTTGGAGACCTCACAGCCAGCTTCGACCGTGAACTGGGCAGTCTTTTGCATGTCAGGGACAATGCGGCACTCCAGTCCTTCTTTGGACGCGTAGCCTCCAGCCTGCGACAGGAACTGGGACGGTTACCATCAGCCACTCAACGCATGTTCCCACGCTTCACCACTCTCATCGACCTCGTGGCCAAGTTCCGTGAGGGAGAAGGCGCACCGGTTCTGCAGTTCTGTCTCATGACTGTATGCCAGTTGGCCAAGTTCATACAGTAGGTTGTACCCGCATCTTTCAGTCAGGGACCACCGATGCACCGATCTTGCTGGCTAACCAACGCACCTCTGCTACCACTTCAGATTCGCCGATGGGAGATCGTTTCCGTCATCTGACAGCACTTACCTGCTGGGCATCTGCACGGGCTCATTTGCTGCTTCCGCCATTTCCGTATCCAAGTCCGTGTCCCAGGTCGTCCGTACTGGAGTAGAGGCTGTTCGAATTGCATTCAGGGCCGCGCTCTGCTCTCTGCTGCGGAGGAATTCGATAGCCGCGCCAGGAACAGACAAAGCCTGGTCCGTCGTGATATCGCGATCAAAGCCAGTGGAAGCTCTGATCGAGAGCTTCATGGACGAGAGAGGAGGGCAGTCGTTGCGCAGCAAGCTTTCCAAGCCATACATCAGCGCTACGTCTCCAACCAGTGCCACACTCAGCGGTCCTCCGAGTACTCTGCAGGAGTTCCTCGCGCAACACAAACTGGAAGCCGCCCAGCTGCCCATCAAGACGCCCTATCATGCCGCGCACATCTTTGACGAGAATGACATTGAGTTCGCGCTGGATCAGTTTCCGGCGGCCGAGTTCCAGTCAAATCAACCCTACATCCCCATCCTGTCGAGCTCTACCGGACAGGTCTTGTCGTCGGCCAACACCTTTGGAGATTTGCTGAGAATAGCGAGTACGGACGTCCTGAAGCAAGTTGTCCGGTGGGAAAACATCCTCGAGTCCTGCGCCGACATCCTGAGCAGCCAGTTCTTGGACAGCGTCAGGCTCTACCCCTTCTTTTGCAACGCCGCGCCCATGCTGTCATCGTACCTGGCCCACGAGACAACATTGGAGGTTTCCATTCAGAACAGCATCTCGCCACCTTTGACGAGCCCGCAATCCGCTACGGCAACGGGAGATTTTGGCCAATCCAAGATTGCAGTCATAGGGTACTCGGGGCGTTTTCCCGAGGCTGCATCGAATGACGAGCTATGGAATCTGCTCCGCTCCGCGAGAGACGTGCACCGCACCATACCAGAGGATCGGTTCAACTGGGAGACGTACAATGACCCTACCGGGAAGACCAAGAACACGAGCAGGGTCAAGCACGGGTGCTTCATCAACGAGCCTGGCTTGTTCGACACTCGCTTCTTCAACATGTCACCTCGCGAGGCCGACAACACCGACCCGGCACACAGGCTGGCCATCACGGCGACGTACGAGGCCATGGAGATGGCCGGAATGGTTCCTAACCGGACCCCTTCGACACAGCAGGATCGAATCGGCGTCTTCTTTGGTGTCACGAGTGATGACTGGAGAGAGGCCAACAGCAGCCAGAACGTGGACACGTACTTCATCCCCGGAACTGTCAGGGCTTTCATGCCCGGTCGTATCAGGTAGGCAAGCCCAGCTCTTTTTTTTCTCTCCTTCTTCCGCAGAGTACAAGTATACCAAAAAACACAAGTGCAACGGTTTGCTGACAGAAAAAAAAACTCTCGGACAGCTACTTCTTTCGGTTCTCTGGGCCTAGTCTCTGCATTGACACGGCATGCTCTTCCAGCTTCGCCGCGATCCAATCTGCCTGTGGATATCTGTGGCGAGGCGAGTGCGACACGGCGGTGGCAGGAGGAACAAATGTCCTCACAAACCCAGACATCTTTACTGGCCTGGATCGGGGCCACTTCCTTTCTCGTTCGGGTAAGTTTTGCCAATATCACCATTTCCGAGCAAGTTTCTCTCGCCACCAATGAGTCAATAATGACCATGGCCTACCTGGGGCTCTGAATCCTGATGCTGACTCGGGGGCAGGCAACTGCAATACGTTTGATGACGAAGCTTCTGGCTACTGCCGGGCCGATGCCGCGGGAGCCGTCATCCTCAAACGCCTAGAAGACGCCCTCGCAGACAAGGACCCCATCTTCGGCGTCATTGCCGGGGCCAACACCAACCACTGCGGGCAGACAGACTCCATCACGCGACCCCATGAAGGCGACCAGGCCTCCGTCTTCAACCAGGTCCTGCGGCACAGGAACGTCGACCCCAACGACATCAGCTACGTGGAGATGCATGGCACCGGCACGCAGGCGGGCGATGCCACGGAGATGAAGTCGGTCCTCTCCGTCTTCCTCCCGGACCAACAGAGGCGCGGTCCCGAGCAACCCTTGTATCTGGGCTCCATCAAGTCCTGCATCGGCCATTCCGAGGCCGCGTCGGGCGTGTCGGCCCTGATCAAGGTGTTGCTCATGATGAGGGAGAACGAGATCCCACCGCACTGCGGTATCAAGACCAGGATCAACAGGAACTACCCGACGGATCTCGAGGACCGCAACGTGCGCATCGCCTCTCGGCCAACCCCCTGGCTGCGGTCGAGTGCCCGCGGCGGAACAAGACGAGCCTTCATAAACAACTTTAGCGCGGCCGGCGGCAACACCGCCCTCCTCCTGGAAGACGCGCCGGTCGTTGATGAACCGGACAGGGACACAGATGCCCGCGGCAGCCATCTCGTTGCCGTGACGGCAAAGTCGGCAAAGTCGCTGAGGGCCAACGTGGAGAGTCTCATCTCGTTCCTCGAGGCAAACCCGTCGACTCCTCTCCCGGCCCTGTCCTACACGACAACGGCTCGGCGAATCCATCACGGGCACAGAGTTGCATGCACGGGCGACTCTACCGCATCCATCCTGGGCGAGCTCAGGTCGCGACTCGCGGGGCTTCCCAGCCAGTCCAGGCTGAAAACGCCCGAAGTCGCCTTCGTCTTCACCGGCCAAGGCAGTCTGTACACAAATCTAGGCCGCGAGCTCTTCGACACGGTCCCCGGTTTCCGCGACGACCTCGTGCGCTTCGACGGCATGGCGCAGCAGCAGGGCTTCTCGTCCTTTCTCTCCATCATCGATGGCTCCGCGCCGAATCTGGGCGAGGTTGACACCTGCGCCAGCCACCTCGTGCTGGTCTGCCTCCAGATGGCACTCTCTCGGCTCTGGAGCTCGTGGAACATCAGCCCCGGCCTGGTAATGGGCCACAGCTTGGGCGAGTATGCGGCTCTCTTTGCTGCCGGGGTCATCAGCGCCAGCGACGCCATCTTCCTGGTTGGCACGAGGGCAAGATTGCTGGCGAGATGTTGTAGCCGGGGCACCCACGCCATGCTGGCCGTCAAGGCACCTCTAGACGTCGTCCGACCGCTGCTGGAGGAGTCCTCCTCCCCCTCGTCCTCGTGCGAGCTCACTTGTGTGAACCAGCCGATGGGGGTTGTCGTCGGTGGCCAGACGGAGAATATCGAGAAGCTCTCCGCCAGGATCAGGGCGCAAGGGCACGAATCCGTGCTGCTTGACATCCCGTATTCCTTCCACACGAGCCAGGTCGATCCTCTCCTCCAGGACTTCCGAGCCGCTGCGCAGACGGTTCAGTACCGTGCGCCCCAGGTCCCTGTTCTCTCCCCGCTACTAGGCCGCGTCATCACGCGAGATGAGTCCGTCCTCGACGGCGAGTATCTGACCAAGGCATGCCGCGGCGTGGTCAACTTCCAGGGCGCCTTGGAGGAGGCGAGAAGGGCGCGTGTCGTCGGTGAAGGCACCATCTGGCTGGAGATCGGCGCACACCCAATCTGCTCGGGAATGATCAAGGCAACTCTGGGGTCGCAGTCGAACACGCTGTTCTCGCTCCGAAGGTCGGCGTCGCCCTGGACGTGCATCACCTCGTCCCTCGAGGCCATGTATGTCCGAGGCCAGGACATTGACTGGAACAACTACCACCGGGATTTCAGCCAGTCGCACCAAGTTGTTCAGCTCCCCCGCTACGGCTGGGACCTCAAGAACCATTGGATCTTGTACAAGAACGATTTCCTCTTGACAAAGGGCGAGGGATCCGCGCCAGCCGCCGGCTTGCCGCCGCCCGCGAGAACGACACCCGAGTATCGATACATCTCGCCGTCCGTCCAACGTGTCATCGAAGAGAGCCACAGTGATGCGAAATCCACCTTGCTGATCGAGTCTGATGTTCACGACAGCAGGCTGGCCCACGTCTTGCGCGGCCATTTGGTAAACGGCGCATCACTGTGCCCATCGGTAAGTACCAAAAATATGATATACATATATATATGTAAAGCCCTTGCTGGAGGCGGCGCGCATTTGCTGACTTGAGAGTTTTCCCACCTGACACAGAGCTTGTACGGGGACATTGCGTTGACCATGGCCGAAACCATGGTGCAAGGCAGCGGGTTGGCGAAATTCTCCGGATTCGATGTGTGTGATGTCAAGGTCGACAACCCTCTTATTGCCAACCCGTCCAAAACGTCTCAGCTGTTCCGAGTGTCGGCCGTCGCGGACTGGCAAACACGGCTCATCGCCTTGTCCATCTACAGTGTCGAAGACAACAGTGGCAATCTCACAAAGAGACATGCCAGCCTCAATGTTCGCGTATTTGAAGACAAGGCTTCGTGGCTTGGCGAATGGGCTCCCATGTCCTATCTGATTCAGGGACGACTCGCTTCTCTCAGGCAGGGAGCCATGGACGGAGGCAACCACAGGCTCAAGCGGTCCATGGTCTACAAGCTTTTCAACTCCATCGTGGACTATAGTCCGGCATATCAGGGAATGCAGGAGGTCATCCTCGATAGCGAGAACCTCGAGGCCACGGCAAAGGTCACGTTCGGCGTGGACGACCAAGGCTTCAAGATGAACCCGCACTGGATAGATTGCCTGGCGCACATCGCGGGCTTCATCATGAACGGAAATGAGAATCTGCAGTCTGACAAGGAGGTCTTCATCAATCATGGCTGGGCTCGCCTCCGCTTCGGCGAGACTCCGCAGAAAGGAAAAGTCTACACAACGTACAACAGAATGCAGTCTGTCGATGGCAAGTTATACACCGGTAGCACGTACGTGCTGGACGGAGAGCGTATCGTTGCCGTCTTCGAAAGCATCACGGTAAGTAACTCCAAGTCCCCCTCTCCCCTCTCCCCTCTCTTCCCTTGGCCTTGATCGTCGTACCCGTGGGCCGTGGCGTACAAGCGTCGGATTCGGTGTACTGATCCGTATTACAGTTTGGAAAAGTTCCCCGCAAACTTCTCGACAACCTTTTGCCCAGCGAGACGGCGAGTGCCACACAAAACGTCAAGAAAGTCCCGGGCCGCTCGGTGACAACTCCTTCCACCAGGGCAACCAAGAATCCTGTTGTTCGACCCAGTCTTCCTCCTCCTCCTCCTCCTCCTCCACCTGCCCAGAGCGCTGCCAGGGTCTCACGGGAATTCGGCCACGTCTTGGCAATCATTGCCGAGGAAGTGGGAGTCGGCTTGGAAGAGCTGGGGCCAGACAGCCAGTTCGCCGATCTCGGGCTCGACTCGTTGCTTTCCCTGACCGTCGCGTCGCGAGTCGATGAAGAAGTCGGGATCAATCTGCCCTCGACAATCTTCGTGACATACACCACCGTGGGGGACTTGCAGTCCCTACTCGAACCTCGTGGGAGCTCACCGCTATCTGGTGACACGCCCGACTCCTCAGCAAGCTCGTCGTCTGCCGACACACCCGACTTTTCAACAAGCAGCAGCCATGGCGACGAAGACGCCAGCTCGGTCACGTCGGCATCGAGCATGAGCGATAGCATTGACTTGAGGGACATGGTACGTCAAACCATTATGAAAGAGACGGGCGCGGCTGCCGAGGACTTGACGCCCACCACATGCTTGGCTGATGTCGGGATCGATTCCCTCCTGGGCCTCACTCTCCTCGATTCACTGGGCGAACGCTTCGACACAGTGGTACCGAACGGTCTCTTGCTGGAGAGCGAGACGTTGGAAGGCCTCGAGATTGCGCTGGGAAAATTCCTAGGCCTGGAGGTTCCCGGCTCCTCCTCCAAGAAACCGGAGCTTGACAGCATCGTTTCCGCGGCGCCTCACGCAACCTCCATCGCCCTCGCGCGTGCCAAGACCAAGACGCCCGACCAGAGTCGGGTCCTGTTCCTTTTGCCCGACGGCTCCGGCTCGGCGGCCTCGTACGCGACGCTCGCCAGGCTGGATCCCAGCATGACCGTGTACGGCATCAACTGCCCGTGGCGGACCACACCAGAGGAGATGATCCGGTCGGGGGTGAAGACGCACCAGCTGGTCGCCAAGATGGTCATGGAGATCCGACGACTCCAGCCGCGCGGGCCATACCACCTGGGCGGATGGTCGGCCGGCGGCATCTTCGCCTTTGAGGCGGCGCGGCAGCTGATGGCGTCGGGCGAGGCCATCGAGGACTTGTTGTTGGTGGACGCGCCGAACCCCGTCGGCATCGAGAACCCGCCCGCGCGCATGTTCGACTTTTTCGATAGCATAGGCCTCTTCGGGGACATAGGCGGTAGCGGTGGCAGCAAGGTTGTGCCGAGGTGGCTGCGCCATCACTTCGATGCCACCGTCCACATGCTGGACGGGTACGATCCGGAGCCGCTCCCCAACGCGCCTCCCACCACCGTCATCTACGCACGGGACGGCGTGTGCAAGGACGGGAGGGACGGGAATGGTCCCTGGATCGAAACCAGTCCCGATGACCCGCGCGAGATGCTCTGGCTGCTGCACAACCGAACCGACTTCTCGGCCGATGGCTGGAGAGCCCTGGTCGGTAAGAGCAACGTGTCTGTGCACGTCTTGGATGACGTCAACCATTTCTCCATGATGAACGAGGGGGGACACATGGAGGTCATGCGCCGGCAAATTCGGCAGGCTGTCTTGAAGCAATCATGTTGATGACACTGTTCTTCTTCTTCTTCTTCTTCTTCTTCTTTTAGCGTCGTGCTTTGTTTTCATATACTCAGTTTCAAGATGGATACATACCTTGGACACGATTGCATCTCCGTTGGGCGTTGAAAAAGTTTAGATCATTCCTGTCGCATTAGATTACATAGACGAATAGAGCAAATGAATGTTAGAAAACCAACCAAATGTTCGTTGGCTTCATGATCCCCCAGACGGGTTATCTGTAAACATGATGACAAACGCGTTGCGCAGCCGCAAATGTGGCCCGGCAAAAGGTCGGCCCGGGCGATAGGGCGAGGTGGCCTCTTATCACGTGGCCCGCCCATAGACCTCTGAGATCACTTCTCTTTTCCTCCCTTTCTTTTGCAGACTAGAATAGAATAATGTGATTCCTATTCTTTGGTCTTGACACGCACGAAGCCTCCTAGTAAATATCCTATGATACCAACAGATCTTTCCCCGAAGCACAAAGGCTGCACAACCAGGTAATCAATCGCAAACAGTTCAACAGGACTCAACCCCATAGGCCATCATGATGGCATCAACCATTTTCTAAGCGATACAAGGCAACGCCATCCTCAAGCGGCCGTAAGCAATGGCAAATCTGTACACCTCGTCCGTGATGCTTCCCGCGCCGCTGAGAAGTTCCCCTGCGCGCTTGAGCAAAGAATCCGACTTGTCGTCCAACTAGCGTCCCCAACCAGGTTTCTTGTCCGCGTCCAGAAGCCGGGCGTGGCACAAGCTGTGTATCTTCTCACAAACGATGTCGCCCAGCACATCGCAGACACCTAGAGGCTGCTGTGCACTCATCTGGCTCTCGCCGTCCTCAATCGTGTCAAAGTAGACGTCAAAGAAGTGATTGGGCGCCGAGTCCGGGAGAGACTATTTGATCTCGTGCGTTCTCCACCTTGTTCATGGCGTTGAGAATACGCGAGAGAGATGCGATAAAAGACCGATCCTGTCCGGAAAGCTCGTCTTGGAGGTTGGGAACTGCGGTGTAAGCATGCTCCTTAAAGGCCTTGGAATGGCCGCTGTATGCGTTCTTGCCCTTGAGCCAGTTGACGCCTGTGAGGGGCGAGTGGATGTAGTTCTTATGTGACGGCTCTGTCTCAAATCCAACGTTGTTCGCAGCAGCAAGCAAGATGTTACCGCTGACTTCTAACGTAACCTAATACGTCAACTCGACGACTCTTAGGTCGTAGAGCCTAGTGCTAGCCGCGTGCTCTCTATTAAAGACCTCGTGCAGCTTGGCAGAGGACGGGCTAATGAGGTCTAGGGCGTCTTGTTAGGGCTAGTAGTTGGAAAAGACCTAGTATACGAAGCTAGCTAGTGCGGATGTAAGAGGATATTCCCTAAGCCGCCGCTTTGACGTTGCACACGTCCGAGGAGGGCGCGCGTTGTTGATTGTCCCGGTTCTACCACACGTACTACACGGGCTAGGTAAGACAGAAGTTGTCGTCGTTTGGCGCAATGTAGAGGTCTCCGGACTTGAGAGACCGCAGGGCAGTATCGGTGTGCCGCATCTTGCGAGTATAAATTATGCTCGTCGCCGTCATTGGCTTAATAGAAAATCAATCAGTTATACGACTTGGACGGTTGGTTCGAGAATTCGGGGGGCGGGTTGTCACGCGAGGTCAAAGCTGCCTCGAATAAAAAACAACATGGTCAAAGCATAATGTCTGTGTTACAATGTTCCCAACCCCAGATTTCGTATGGATTATGAACTCGAAGCCCACTCGAGGATCGAAGCCCACTCGAGGAGCTTGTTCACTTGTTGAGTCAGGGCATCTCTTGTTCGTCCACGTAGCTGGCGGAGAACTGCTCAAAGCAGCCCTTTATATTTCACCCTTCATGCGACCCGGATGTATGTGCTGAGACACTTGCCAAATATCGCCGCTGCTCGAGCCACTTCAACAGAGAAGTCTCGGTCGCATGGCAAGGCATGCCTTTGAGCTCCCCGTCTCAAATGACCAAGTATGCGCAAATCGTGCGTAACGTACCACATGAGCGACGTCAAGGTCCAAGAGGTTGAAGTCTTCTCTGAAGTCGTCCCTGCCCAGAACAAGTCGTAGCCCTCGCCGAAGCTGTATGTATCTAGAATGATGGCACTTGAGCCAACGTTCCATTTTACGTGCTTACGCCCACGGAATGGACGGGACTCACATGTTGTTTTACCATGAGGTCCAGACTCTCGGCCGCTGGCCGAATGAACCAAGTAAGCAAGAATATATATTATATATATATATATATGAATTCCTCAGGCAACACAAGGTCATGTACATGGCAAGGGGCAAATGCAGGTCAGCGAGAATGACACTTTTCGCAAAAGAGTTCCTTCTCAACATCAGTTCGAAAGTTCGGTACAGGTATGTAGAATACAAATTTTTTTCCGCAACAAGTCACTGCCGGAAATGAATAATACAAGTCAAGACGGCTTCGTCAACAAGATTCCTCCCCTCTGTACATTCCTCGCCCCCAGCTTCCTTCCAAGCCATCACTTGTTCTGACTCAAAATCACGTCCGCCGCCTTCTCCCCCACAATGTACGTCGATACCGCCGTGAATGTACCAGGGATTCTCGGGTAGACACTCGCATCCACAACGCGCAGCGCCCTGACGCCCCTGACGCGGAAACTCGAGTCCAGCACCGCCATGGGATCGTTGTCGGCGCCGATGGGGCACGTTGAAGAAGCGTGGTGACCCCAGGCTGTATCCCTGGCGTACGTCTTGATGTCCTCATCCGACTGGATGTGCTCTCCGGGCAACGTCTCCTGAACCGCGACGGGCTGTCGCTTGAAAGCATCCCTGGCTACACCGATGGCTTCGCGAATGGCAGTCAGATCTGCGGCGTAGTCACCCGAGCCGGTATCGAAGTAGTTGTACGCGATGTCGGGCGTGTCCAGGGGGTCGGCGGAGAGAAGCTTGACGTGGCCGGCCGTGTTTCGGGGGTGGGCCTTGAGAATGGCCCAGGTGAAGAGGTTGTGGTCGGCGGTGATGTTGTGGCTGTAGCCGGGGAAGTACCCTCTGAAGTTGACGGGCCCGCCGAAAACAAAGGCATCGTACTCGCTGGATTGGGAAGACTTCATGAGCATGGCGGCCGCGAAGCCGCTGGAGACGTATGCGCCGCGATCGCCCAGGACAGGGTGCTCCCAGCGGTCGAGGCAGGGATCCGGGTCGGAAAAGGTGCAGCCCTCGAGGAAGTTCCAGTCTGACTGGAGGCGGCCCTGCACGGCAACTTCGTAGTGGTCCTGGAGGTTGGTTCCCACGCCTGGGAGATGCTTGACGACCTTGATGCCGAACTTGTCCAGCTCGTCGGCCGGTCCCACGCCGCTGAGCTTGAGGATCTGGGGAGAGTTGTATGCTCCGCCCGCGAGGATGACTTCCTTGGAGGCCGTCGCGGATCCAGGCGTCCCGCGGCCGGCAGACTTGGACCTCGGACTGGCCTTGTAGAGGTATGCGCCGTCCAGGAACTCGACACCCGTGGCGCGGGGCTCATGGCCGCCGCTCTCGTCAAACACCACCTTGGTGACGTGGCAGTTCATCCGCACGTCGAGGGGGTACTTCTTGCTGCCGTCGCGGTTCTTGGCGTCCCTTACGGCAACGACGAATTCTCGCGAGCCACGGCGTTCTCCGTTCTCGGCAGAGAGGGGGATCTGAAAGTAGCCACCGTCCCGATCGCGAGCTTCCGAGTCCTCATTCGCATCGCCCAGGAGGACGTTGAGCAAATTCGGCAGCAGTCTGGTCCAGTTGCCCAAGGCGAAGCTCCCGCCGAGAATCATGCTCAAGAGCTTGGGGTCCTGGAGGGGAATGTCGAGCGGTGCGCGACTCGTGTCTAACCATCCGTCGTAGCCGTGACCCTTGGCCGAGGGCAACAGGTACTTGTTGTTCTCCAGCCTCACAAAGTACTTGCGCATGTTATCTGGAGCCCAAGAGGCATCACCTGTCAGAGAGGCAAGATACTGGAAATCGCTTCTATGGGGATAGATGGCTACCAGGGCATTGTGAGCAGTGCATCCGCCCAGGGTTCCGGTGCGAGGATACAAGGTCCCCAGAATCTTCGAGCCCTCGGGGGGGCTCAGTCCGGTGTACAGCTTGCCCTCGGGCGTGGTATAGGACGTTTTGTAGTCTCGAGCCTGGCGAGCGTCATCGGCATAGTGTCGCACGAAGAAGTTCCACGCCAGCTTTTCGTCTTCGGACGATTTCGCATTGTACGAAGGGACGGTATAGTTTGGGTTATGGCCTTGGTCATCTCCGGCTTCTATGAGGAGCGTTTTGTGACCAGCCAGGGCGAGACGAGCGGCCAAGGGGCCGCCGCCGGCACCGGAGCCGACGACGACGTATTCATACGATGTCAGATGAACGGCGGCAGCGAGATTGAACAAGAGAGAGATGCCTATCAAGGCACTGCTCCATGATGAAAACATGGTGAGACCACTTGCAGGAAACCAAGACAATCCTTCGACAATTCCAGACCTGATCCAGTCTTATTACATATAAGCAATCGTTTCGATGAGAGCAGCTGAATCAATGGGCACCCCATGCTGTCGGTCCATCTACCCCGTTATAATACTCTCGGATGCAGCCAGGGGCTGGCTTGAATTGGAGTCCGCCCCCCGGGGGGACCGTTCCACCAGCTAAACGATTGGCAAATCATTTGAAAAGAGAACAAAAAAAGAAAACCCACTTGATGGTTCCTCGTGATGCAGGGCAGCAAGCAATAATCAATAATGCTACTCACAAGGAAACTCGCCAACCCCGTTCGGTGCCAAAAGACTCCGTGGGATGCCATGAAAGCATCATAGATGGTCGTCATGGTGAGGGAACCCGATGCTCTGCCTCCCATCGCGATCTCAGCTTGTCTGCCTGCCTCGGTCTACGCGCAACGGCGTCATCACACGGCGTCATCACCAGGGGACTTGGAGATTCTGTGCCAAGCCATGGCTGACTTTCAAGAACTTTGCACCCGCTTTGGCCGTGGCACGGGCCGCGGCCTTTCGCAAACATGGACAGGAGAAGCTCAGCGTGGGCGGGGGTCCGAGATTAATTAAACAACCCTTCCAAATTTGCAAGCTGGCCCTAGGAACATGGCCGGGCCCGGACATCCCTGTCCCGTATTTAATAAATAATAACCCTGTAAGGGTATGTGGTAAAGGATGATGATATTCTGCTAGTCTGGCCCTCGTGGGGCGCTATCTATACTGCATGATTATGCACGTGATCTATGATAGGTACCGCTAATTTAAAGGCAATGCCCTTATTATTCGTCTATCTAACTATTAAGCACACTTTTCTTATTATTATTCTGTTTCTATTATTACTTTATGTTTCTCTTTTAAGTAATTCTCCTTAAATCTATCTAAGTAAATATTATTATTTTCACTAATTATCTAACTATTCTATCTTAAAATGCGGCTTTTACTATATTTCTCTCTCTATATTAGAGGTTATCTAGGTCTCCTTAGGGGTGTAGTAAGTACCTATAGTAAATTAGGTTAATAATGCTATGTTTCTATTAATTATCTCTTGCCTTTATAACTAGAACGTTAACTACCTTATCTAAGCGTTAAGTGTGTTTATATTTATATTTATAATAATATAACTATTTCCCTAGTTATCCTATATCTATTATAGTAGCTTTATGTTTTTATTAATTAATACTTTTAAGTCTAGTAGTGCTATTATATTCCTCTTAATTACATTTAATTTATCTATTATTCCTAGGTTTAGAATACCTGCTCTTAACGCTAAGAATAGCGCTTCTATATTACTTCCTAACCCTAGTAGTAGCGTAAAAGACTACGTAGTGTTTTCCGCTAGGCATGCTATCTCTATCCTAGGCATAGCGTATTATAGTGCTATTATGCCCTATGGAGGGTTAGTGAATTATTCTATTACTATTATTATTTACTATAGTCTTAGTGTGTTAATTACTATAAAGATTGATTTGCCTAGCGTAGTTAACAGTATTATTAAGATATTTAGCCTTTAAGAAGCTAACTATAATTCTTCTAATAGTATCTCTAGCGGTTATCTTGTCTTTCTTTTCTTAGTTAGTGTAGCTAATTATTACTTTAGAGATTCTAAGTCTATTAGGTAAGCTATAGCTAGTAATTAGTCTAAAATCTCTTTAAACCCTAAGCTATAAAGCTTATATATGCTAATTCCCTTACATACTAATTTTCCTTAGATAACCCTAGCTAGTGCTAGCATTACTAGAGCTTTCCCTAGTTGCTAAGTGGTATTACTAAGCTTCTTTAGTAAACCATGATTTAATGCTTATATAGTTGTCTTAGTAAACGTAAGAAACTCTTTAAGAAAATTATTATCTTTTAGTATTATCTTTATCTCTATTAGCATATATGCCTAATAATAGGCTCTAAAGTGCTAGGCTATCTTATAAAATTCCTTTTTGGTTACTATTTGCTTAATTTATTATATTTACTCTTAAGTGTCTTAACTTATTATTCTAAGCTCTATTAGGTTCGCTATTAGATAATTATTAACTACCCTATAATAAATACTACATTTAAGAAGTAATTATGTGTAAATATAATTAATAAATAAGTGTGTAAATTACTAAAATATACTAAATAAGGAAGGCAAGGAAAGTAAGAAATATAGAAAATAAAAAGTAAGAGAAGTAAAGAATAGAAAACATAAGGAAAGTAAGAAAATATAGCATTCCCCTATTTATAGCTATAACCACTATTATTTACTATAGTAAATTATATTATTCACTTATAGTCCATTTCTTAATAGCCTATGCGCTATTTATTAACTTAATAACTACTACTAGTAGTAACTACTAGTTATATACTAGAGTTAAATTCTTAAATTTAATTAAATATTTAATAATTTTGTTGCTTTCTCTCTATACTAGAATTATGTTAACCTCGTGGTCCGCTAATTAAATTAGCACTATTATCCTAAATTACCTGTTAAATATATCCTAATAAAATTACTCTAGGTAGTCCACTAAGATTACTAGATAAATTCGCTAATTATCTAGTATATCTAGCTTATATGCTAATCTTCCTACTTACTATAAGACTCAGAATAGCCTAGCGAATTTTAGCCTATACTTTAGACTTATTTATCTTAGGATTATATATGCTTAGTTATCTAATCTAATTAATACTTAGTCCCTAACTTTAAAAAATCTGCTTATATATTTTTAATTATAATATATCTTTATCTAGATTACTGCTAGCGTAATTATATCATATACTTATAATTGCTCTAATAGTTTATTTAACACTTCTAGTTCTCCTACGTATAGTAAGGAAGTAATATTATTTAGAGAAAATCCTATAATGATTTAGTTAGGTAAGTGTCCTATCGCTTTAATTACTATATTATTAAATTTAAACTATAATCATAGCAATGTTTATTACTATAACTAATTATTATCTAGTTATATAAAGTACATTTAGATAGCTAATTCTATTATCTATATAGTTTGTTCTATTTGTCTATCTATCTGTGGATAATACGCTATTAAATATAATAATTTCGTTCTAACTAAATTCCAAAATGCTTTCCATAACGCTACCAAAAACCGTTAATTATAATTACTTATTATAATCTTAGGTATTCCCTAATTAGATATTAATAGTTAATTATATAACTTTCTTACATAGATTACTACTATAATATTATTTTAATAAGGCTTTAACATTATTTGTTTGCTAAATTTATTAACGATTACGAGTACTAAATCATTGCCCTCCACTAATATAGGCAGAGATAATAGGAAATTAATAGAAATCATATAATATAGTGCTAGTAGTGCTAATAATGGTTGTAAATTACCGTGTTATGGATGTCTTCTTGGTTAATAAATTTAACATAATAGGCAGGTTCTTAGGTAGTTTTATAATCTGCGTAACCTATAAGGTATATAGAATTATTATATAATCTTACTTAGTTTTACGTAACCTATATAATTACCATTGTGTATACTATTATATAAGTCCTTAATAGCGGATTTTAGTACGCATAACCGCGGTTAGAATCCTAGAGTCGTTTTTCACAATAATCCATCCTACTAGCTAAATAGTAGCTTTGCTTAGTTTTCTATTAATAATTAGGTATTATCTTCTAATACTATCTTAATATGCTTTCACGTTAGGTCCTGATTATATCCTAATTATATTAACTTTTTAAAATTAGGAGATATGCTAACTAGCGATGCTATTAGTCTTTCTGCTATAGGTATAGTAAATTATAGTATTAGAGCTATTACTAGATTATGTTCTATATATTACACCACTTAGTAGTTATCTAGTAACTTCTAATGTTCTAGTCTATTATCTAGCATGTCCTCTAATTATCTAGGGGCATTATTATTATATATTTTCTCTGTTATCTTTAGTCTACTTAGGGCATCTAGTACTAAATAGTCCTTGCCTAGTTTATAGATTACTTTAACATTAAACTAGCTAATATACTCTATTACTTATATTAATTTCTTATTTATAGTATATTTACTAGTTATATTTGCAATATCTAATTATTAACCTATATTAATAATTAAGTAATAATTTATAAAATATATCACTAGTAGTACTTAGGTTGCTTTAATCTATTATCTAGACTTCCAAAGTATCTATATATAACCATAGACTTTAAGCTCTGTTAACTAATATCTCTTTTCCATGTCTAACAAAGTTCTAGATAGAAATGCAATTAGCTAAATTACTATATGAGGGGGATATTTAATAATTATCCTATCTGTCCTTAGCTTCGGGATTGCTTTATCCCTAATATAATACATCATAACTCTAATGCTAACTCCTAACGTATTAAAGTCTATAAATAATTATTAGTTTAGAGAGAATAGCGTTAATATAGTATGTTTTATTAGTGCTACTTTTAAGGTATTAAATACTTTAATTTCCCTTCTAGAAGGTAATAATATATTAACACTCTTTGCCTAATTATATCTTACTAGCTTAGATGTTTTTTTCTTTAGGGTTTTATTATCTTTACTTATTTTAACTACTTAATACACTTATAGTAAGTTTGTTTTACATTCTTATAATAGCTTAATAATTAAGGCATATCCTAGAATATAATGTCTTAGGGCTCCTATAAACCCTAATAAATATTCTAATACTTATAATATCTTTGGAAATTTAAGTCACCTAATTGCTACTAATTTTTTACCTAGTATTACTATTCCTAAGGAATTAATAAGTCTCCCTAATACTTTAGCTATTAGGTAACCTATAAATATCTTTTTTAGCCTAATTAAGATATTATTATTTATTAAACATTAGAAGGTTTGTTATAAATCCGTAACATGTTATTTAAAGCTAATTAAGGCAATAACAATGTTGTTATAGTATGCCATTACTCTAGTACCTCGTAATATGTTGTTCATTTGCCTCTGGACGTATGCGTTAGATCCTTTATATCCCATAATTAGTACATTAAATATAAATTACCTGTCATATGTAATAACAATAGTGCCTATTATGAATCTAGGTGAACTTTCCACTAATAATAAAACAATATAGTATTAATAACTATAATGTATGTAGCATTAGCAATTCCTACGATAACCTCTTCCTATTATCTTATTAGATATGCATCTAATATTGTTATCACATTTAAACCTCGTATATTAACAACTATGCGTCCTTTTTAGCTATCCCCTAATCCTATCCACATAATAAAGACTAGAAATACGAATAGTACCTAGGATATAGTGCAAAAGACCTTTCCCCTTACTAGTAATTCCTTTATTATCTTTAAAATTATTGCTTAATTATCTAGTCCCACTAGATATATTCTGCATTTCTTAGGAACTAGATCTTGCTAACCTAGCTTTATCTATAGTCTTATTTATTCCTCCTGTGAAACTATAGCAAAGCCCTTATCGCAAAATAAATCCGCATAGTCCCCTAATAATTACTATATTTATTATTATTATTCTTTATTCTAGGGATTAAAATAGTTAACTTTTGTCTCTACGTGAATTGCTATATGTAATTCCGTTATAATCTATTCTAGTGTTAATAGTTGTTTCTTAACATATAACTCTGTCACTATTACTAGGTCTGCCGCTAACGCTTGTTCCTTAGAGTTAACTACATATGCTCTTATAGCTAGGTTAATAGATTTAAACCTTCCTAATTCTTGCTTTCTAGTAATTATTATAGGTTTATTACTTATATTACACATCATAATGTATTATGTAAATCCGTCCGCAACTACCACATAAACTCCTAGCTTCTATAGTTACTTTAGTTTAAATAATGCCTTATTATCCTTACCTAATTAATAGTTTATTAGGACTAACGTTATTATGCGTAGTTAGATTATCACTATGTAAGCTAATTTAACTAGTATGTTAATTCTTAGTTAATTATACTATGCTACCATAGGAATAGTAACGTTACCACATGTCCTAATAATTGCCTTTCCTTTGCTTACTATTATGTTAATTTGTTACAGTATAATACAATCTATGCCTAGTAACATATTCACTCTTAACGATTTAACAATAAATACCTCCCTAATAAATAACGTAATCACAGGTTATTTATTAGGCGTACTACCTAAAAAATTCATAGGTAATAGTATATATTTATTAGTAAAGTAAACGTCCGCTCCTATTCCCTTTACCTTAATAGGTGCTACTCTAGTGCGTATCTTAACATCTAGGTACTATTTGGCCACCTATGTGGTATTTGCTAATGTAATTAAGTATTCTATATTATAGCAAATATCCGTTTAGCTATCTAGATTATCTAGATCTAGGTAGATCTAGAATCATAGGTATGTCTATAATTAAAATGCATAGCTAATACCTGCATCTTGTTATATGCTAACTGTTAATTAAAAGATTAGTATTTCACTGCCCTTCTTTGTCTTAACTCTTATTACACCTACTACTTATGGTTCTTTTGCCACTAATTTTATTTGCGTTTATATGTTATTTATTATCACATTTAGACAATCGTAATTACTATGTATACGTAATACTAGGTAAGAGTCTAAAATTTTATTACAAGCTACCTTACTTCTAATTATACCGTTATGTGGCAAGCTATATGCCTTGCTTAAATAGTTAAAAAGCGTATTATTAGATGTAAATTAAGCAAAACACATTTAATAAGTGTAAACTATGTTATTAATTCTAACAAATTAAACATACTCTATCTAGTTTTTAGCCTATAGGACTCCTTCCTAATTATCTTAATAGTATAGTTCCTATCACTCTACCTCTAGGTATAGCATATACTTATCTATATCTCCCTATTCTAATTATTAGCTATTATTCTCTTAGTCCTTGCTACCTACCTAGTCCTATTAATTACTTTATTCTTTATTACCTTACTAGTCTAACTTATTCACCTAGTGTATAGCTTAGGGGCATTATAGTAAGACTACTAGTCTATTTAGTGGTCTTATAGTATTACTAAATAGTGTAGCTCTTTCTACAACTAGCCTATTATTATATTAAGGATTTAGGTATAGCTACTGTTAGTTATTATAGTATAGCTAATTACTAAACTATTAGTCCTAATTATTATAGTATAGTCTTTGCTAGCCTTACTATTACTATTAAGTAGGGTTATAGTATAGTGAATTACCCTAATGATTATTATTTTTGTTACTATTCTAGTAATTATTCTAGTAACTTCTAAATTATAGTTTAGTAATACTATTATATAGCTAGTATTCTCTACATTAGCCTTAAGGATTATTAAATCCTTCGCGTATATTTAATCCTTATTAAATATCTCTGAATTGCTAATTAGCTATCTGTTAGTATCTATCTTTCGCCTAACTAGTAATTATTAACTCTCTCTCTCTAATTTACATTAAAAACTAATTAATTATTATATTAGCTAATAGTAGCGTAATAATTATCTAAATCTCTGAATTAAACGCCTAGTAGACTGTTCGTAACTATGTAACATTATCTTAATAATACGCTCTTATATCTTATAGTAAATTATAGATAAAGATTATAATATCTTCTCTGTTATAATACTTCTGCAAAGAGTATTATATATTCTTAATCCTATTTAAGGCTATAGATTATAGTTCTTAGAACCTTTTAGTAAGGCATATATAAATTATTTTTAGTAATGCCTCTTAAAGTAGTTTGCGCTCTAATAGCATTAACAGACAACTATGCTAATTAAGAGCTTATCCTCGCAGATATAATATTCACATATCTTTTACTAGTTTCTCTAATTAACTAGCTGCTATATTCTCTAAATGTTATGTAAATACTAGGATGTATTTATAAATTATTATAGTGGATTTCACATCTACTATAATTCCCTAACCTTTCTTATCTTTAACGCCCGGATTAAAAAATCTAATATCTGCCGCTCTTAGTAATAATTATACTATAGGTAATATTTCTACCTATAGACTAGGTAACTATTACTCCTATCCCTGCCAGATAAGCTACAGTAACACACGATTTGTATTTACATTTTCCTAGAATAGACAAATTATTATCTATTTTATGTTAATATTATCTAAGGCTAGCTAGTTTAATAATTAGCCTTAATCTAGTAGTGGCCCCTATCCTACTATTATTAATTATTAGTCTATCGTGTTTTAGTCTATTATATTCTAATCTTATAGTGCCTAGTTATATAATCTTAATAAGGCCTTAGAATTTGTAGAACACCTTTAGTTTACCTCTAATACTTAATAGGATAGGAACTTAAATAGGGAATTATTAAGGGGTGTAATAAGTAGTAACTTATGTATTATAGGGCTATTCCTTCCTAATTCTAGTAATAACGCTACTAATTATTAAACTATAGGTAGTTTTACGCGTAAGGTCTTATCTAGCTAAACACTTAGCTTAGAGCTATGCTTAACATATTTTCCTAGCTAAAAACTACGCCTATAATTATCTATCCCTAGGTAGAAGTCCTCTAAATATTCTATAGCTATTATAATAAGACGCTTTATTAGTATTATATTAATTAATTCCGCTATTACCTTGCTCTACGTGTATTTAAATTATATTAGTCTAAATCTAAGGCCCTAGGAATCATGCCTATAATAGGCTATTATCTAGGTTATAGGTTAGGATAGTTCCGCTACTACATCTTTTATTAGACTTATTAATATTATAATAAGATTAGTTATATCTAGGGGCGAGAATTATTTAGCCTTTTGTGCCTATTTATTAAGAAATTAATAGAATTTTAACCTCTATTTTACCTATTTAACTAAGTAGTTAAATATTCGTTCATTATTAAATAGCAAGAAATTCATTGCTAAATATTATACTAATTCTCTTTAGTTATTTAGGATTATTAGGTTAACTACATTAATATACCTTTAGAGTTATTATCCCTTTGTAATTAGTCTCTTATCTAGTGTTTACTTAGATATCTAAGAATAATTATTTAAATTCTAGTTCTAGTTTTTCTAGTTTTTATAGTTATAGTATATAATTACTACTAAACTATAAGGGTATATAGTAAAGGATAATAATATTCTACTAGTCTGGCCCTCGTGGGGCGCTATCTATACTGCACGATTGTGCACGTGATCTGTGACAAACCCCCAAGAGTCCGGCTCAGCCGCCCGGTCCGCCGAGGACAATCATGTGGCGCAAACTTTCGCTTTCGGCCACATCGTATGCAAGCACGTGATATTTCCGTACACTTGTTCATACCAAGTGCCTACATTGCGGGTACCTCTTCCGTTTTAGGCCTAGTTACTACTGCATGATTGAAAAATCACTACTGCATGTTTACGTGTTGACTCGATGTACGTACCACGTGGCACACATGCTTACGTCAGACACGCCAGGTTGTTGTCACCCGAATTCAGCCACGCTTATTACAATGACGTACGGATTCATTCGTCCATGAATGACTATCACTGATGCTTTTCCATCAAATGTACAGCAAAGATCAATCCCCGCAAACGCCCCCGGTCCTTTAAATCTATCATTCACGTCTGACTAACTGATTGGAATGCGCGCCAGTACATACATGGTCATGCATCTCCGAGCATTCCGCTCTCCATCAGACTCTGGTAAAATTCGGGCTCCAAGAACGTCTTGACGCTGACGTCCTCGCTCAATCCCTTCCGCCTTCTCGTCTTGAGGACGAAATCCCTCGCTGTGGCCTGTGCAGAGGCGGGCTGCAGCGGGCGCAGGATCTGGTCACGGTCCAACGGATCACCTGGCACGATGCTCCAATTGTCAAAGAGCAAGCTGACCATGGAGCTACCTTGAGTCTTGATCCTCAGATCCGTCTCGAATCCAAAACTATCAATGACGGGGATCAACCCATTGACACGATACAGAGGCGTGCCGGCAACAGGACCATCGGACAAAACATGGCCACGACGTCGAGCCAGCACATTGTAGACCTCGGTGTGGGAGTCTTCAGGTCCAGTGACGGACACTGCGTAGACGGGCTCCATGAGGCGGGGGGAGGCCATCAGAAATGAGGAATAGCATGCTCGTCGTGAGGTCGGGATGATTTGACCGCCACCACGGAAGATGGCTTCTCCGGCCAACGAAACATCCGTGACTTTGAATTTGGTGTTGCGGATGGCTGGCCGGGTCAGCAAGGTGTTCACATCATATCGTATCATAGGTGGAGTAAAGCGGTGGAGGAGGACTTACGTTCTTCACACAGAGGCCCTTCTCGGGTCGCCCAGCTAAAGCCTTGCCGAATGGATTCCTTGACCGTGTTGAGAAGCTTCTTGTCAACCTATATGAAATGAAAATGGTCAAGTTAGGTGCGGGCCAAAATATGCAAGTTTGACGGTTTGGCTCACCTCTGTTGGCAAAGTGTCATCCAGCAGGATGTTGGGTCCCATCTCTTCAGGTCCAAAGGCCCAGATACTTCGCGCCGCCAGCTTGTCCCAGCCATGGAAGTCTTCGAAGAATTTGGCAGTCTTTCTGATGGGGTCACGAATCTTTACCGCGCCACTCTCAATATCCGTTGAGATACCCTTTTCCAATTGCTCAGCAACCATTGTAATCTTGTTTTTCTTGTTCGGCGTGATGGCGTAGCACTTGGTCGCAGATGTCTCGACCACCGTTTCGCAGAATCGCGTCACGGGATCAGAGACCTTGATGTCCATGTCGGCATAGAGCCTTCTGAGATCGTGGAGAACACAATCCATGTACAACTCCCCCGTGCCAAGGATGATGTGTTCCCCGGACTCTTCCACCTTGGTCTCGATGAGAGGATATGACTTCTGTACTTTTCGTAGACCGTCTAACATCTTGGGCAGTTCAGATGGGTTAATGGGTTCCACCGCAACCTTCAGCACTGACTGTGTGAAATGCGTTATCGGTTTGAAAATGAAAGCGTCCTCCTCATCCTCAAACTTGAGAGCCACAATCGTCGCAGACTTGACTATCGAGTTGTCTACACCGCTGAGCAAAACCAGACTGCCAGCCGGCACGCCGTCTGTGGGAATGTTGTACCTTGTTTCCCCGATGAAAACCTCACCAATGGTACCCAAGGTCATGTCTTCCTCATCATCAAGCGAGTAGCCCTCTCCAAGCACCCGCACAGGCATGCCTGGTTTTGCGGTACCGCTCAGCACACGCCCGAATGAGTAAAAGCTCTTGGCATCCGACGCGTTGAAAAGCTTGGTGATGTGAATGACCAACGGGCCGTCCTGGTCACACGACTTAATGGACCCGGCGATTTTTGTGTCAAGGGGGCCCGTGTAATGCCGCTCCAGAAGCCTTTCGGCGCCTTCCGTTGGTGAGGGGACGTGCTGGACTATCATGTCGACGAAGCCGGTTGACGGGCCAAAAAACTGTTCGCACACAAGTTTCAATATATCCTTGGCATCTGACTTGTACTGTGCTGGTTTCAATTGGATGCCCAACGACGCCAAAACAGGTTTGAGGTCTCCAGGGGTGTTGCTGATAGAGTGCGTGAAGAGCTTGTAGATGGGCTCCAATACGAAGTGGACAAATGACCGTGTGGCACGTTCCTCGACGGGCTTTCGTGTGAATGATCGCTTCTTTGGGTTGAAGTACACATCGCCCCAAAGTCTTTTGGCGAAGTCTTCCGTGTTCATGTCCCCATATGCATCGGTGTACATCTTTGCAAAAGATGGGAGTGTGAAGCACCAGCCAAGATCTGCGCAAGAAAAGAGGACATTTCCCTTTTCCGGACTGATTCGCTTTGAGATTGCCTGTGTGGGTGCTGTGTTGGTGATGACTGTGTTGACCTCCTCGATTACATGTTTCAGCTTGAAGTAGGCGTCCTTCGGCGGCAGCTTCAATTCCAGGATCAAGCGGTCCATCTTGTTGACTATCAATGTCATGGGAATGTCCTCCAATACAGCGTGCTTTATGATCTGCTCCGTATTCACCTGCACACCTTCTACCACGTCGACAACCAGACATACTCCGTCGACTAACCTGAATGCGGCGGCCACTTCGTCCACAAAGTTGACATGACCGGGGGTGTCGACGACGTTGACGAGATGAGACTTGCCCTTGCTGCTCTGTAGAACAAGGCTCATGGGAGAGGCTTTTATCGAAATGCCCCGTTCGCGTTCCAATATATGTACATCTGTATATCGCAGCTTTTCGTCGCGCTTCCGTCCGCTTCGCTTGTCGAGCTTCTCCGCAATGTCGTGGGTTTGCATGACGAGCATGTCCATGAATGATGTCTTTCCATGGTGCAGGTGACCAGCTAAAGCAACATTTCGTGTTTGCTCGGGAAAATTCATCAAATCCGTCATGAATTCGCGATCAAAGAAAACGGGAGGGAGGTCGGCTTCTTCAATATTGAACTTCTTTTGCTCGATGGGGGCGATTATTGGCTGGGTCAGGGGCTGGGCATCCTCCTCTTCCACTCTCGTCTCTACATCCTCGCCGTATACTTGCTGAGCAGTCGGATAATATTGCTTATCTTCGTGGAGGATCACAGCGTTTGAAGGTCCATCTGAGGCGCATTGGTGATTAGCGTTGCATCCGGCTTCGGAAAGAAATGCAGGGCTTGACGAACCATCCACCTCCATCAGCTCCTCACCTGTGACTCCCCCGGGGTGTATGGATTCATTATCGTAAACATAATCACCAGCGTCGACACCAGCCTCAGACGCTGCCTCGGACTCGACTTCCTCCCCAATGAAGTTACCGAACCTACAAGACAGCAAGTCAGTACTTCGGCCACGATGGGTTGCATGGCAATGGTGCTCGAAGAGATGACGCTCACTCGTCGTATAGATCATCCATCTTTCCGTTGGGCAAGTTCCAGGCGTCAGCGATTGATTGACTTGCGGCGCGTTGAAACTGTCAGCTATCTGGGCGCCCCAAACCTGCTGTGCGCGCGCCGGTACCATTTTTTTGCATCGATAGCTCTGTTAGCTCTGTAATAAGGCGGCATCACGTGCTAGTACCTCCTTGATCTTATCGATCATCTTGTGGGTCGACGCGCTGGTGCGTTTCAACCAACGAGCAATCTTGCAGATGATGACGGAAACACTCTTTTTTTTATGTTGGCGCTTTGAGCATACAGGTTTCATTTCCAATGGCTTTGCAGTATGAATTATGTCAGTTGTTGGCCTTGAAGCAGATTGATGTGCGGGCTTTCAGAGGCCCTGGCGCGAGAAATCACATTACACGGCGCCGGCGAATGAGGCGGTCTGGTGGGGGGAGGCCCGGGAGGGGCAGCATCAACTTGACGTCGTTTTTCCCCTTTCCCATCTTCTGCCACTTTCTCCCATATCATTCCCCGCTCTCCCCCTAATCAGTTCCTTCTTCCATTTCAATAGCACGACTTCACGGCCAACATGTCCGGCCTACCTCCCGTCTACATCGTTTCCGCCGTCAGAACCCCCGTGGGTTCGTTCCTCGGGTGAGCTCTATCCAAACCTCGACCCCTCGCCGACAATGCTCCGACGTGGACCGAGGGGCTCCAGCCAGCTAGCAAACCTCCCCCCCACCGCCCTTCCCCAAGAAAAAAGTCGGCATGCATCTTCTAACACGGCGGTGTACGTAATAGCTCTCTATCAAGCTTGAGTGCTACTCAGCTCGGCTCGACTGCCATCAAGGGTACGTCGTCGCGCAGTTCTGTCTTCTCCCGTCGGTGGGAATATCAATCGCTGACTTGACTGACATAGGCGCTGTTGAGCGCGCGGGTATCAAGCCCGAGGATGTCGACGAGGTTTACTTTGGCAATGTCCTGTCTGCTGGGTAAGTATTTCACCAACCCATTCAAGCTTTGCCTTCCTCCTCGTCCAGATGAAGGATTCCCACCATGCACGGCGCTAAAAGGCCGGAAAACAGTCTCGGCCAGGCTCCTGCTCGCCAGTGCGCCATCGGCGCTGGTCTCCCCAACAGCACCATTTCCACCACCGTGAACAAGGTCTGCGCCTCCGGTCTCAAGGCCATCATCCTCGGCGCCCAGAACATCATGCTTGGGACCTCCTCCGTCGTCGTCGCCGGCGGCACCGAGTCCATGTCCAATACCCCCCACTACCTGCCTAGCCTCCGAACCGGCGCCAAGTACGGCGACCAGAACCTCGTGGACGGCGTGCTCAAGGACGGCCTCACAGACGCATACAAGAAGGAGCACATGGGCCTGCAGGGCGAGCTGTGCGCCTCGGACCACGACCTCTCCCGCGAGGCCCAGGACGAGTACGCCATCAAGTCGTATGAAAAGGCCCAGAAGGCCACCGAGGCCGGCCACTTCAAGGAGATGATCCCCGTCGAGGTCAGCGGCGGCCGGGGCAAGCCCGCCGTCAAGATCGACCGCGACGACGAAGTCAAGAACCTCAACGTCGACAAGCTCAAGGCCATGCGCCCGGCCTTCAAGCCCGACGGCTCCATCACCGCCCCCAACGCCGCCCCGATCAACGACGGTGCCGCCGCCCTCGTCCTCATGTCCGAGGCCAAGGTCAAGGAGCTCGGCGTCAAGCCCATTGCCAAGATCCTCGGATGGGGCGACGCCGAGCGCGAGCCCGAGCGCTTCACCGTCGCCCCCTCTCTGGCCATCCCCAAGGCCATCAAGCACGCCGGCCTCACCGACAAGGACATTGACTTTTACGAGATCAACGAGGCCTTCTCCGTCGTTGCCCTCGCCAACATCAAGCTCCTGGGCCTCGACGCCGACAAGGTCAACGTCTACGGCGGCTCCGTCGCCATCGGCCACCCCCTCGGCTGCTCCGGCGCCCGCATCATCACCACCTTGACCTCTGTCCTGAAGGAGCGTGGTGCAAAGATTGGTTGCGCCGGCATCTGCAACGGCGGCGGCGGCGCATCTGCTCTGGTCATTGAAAATCTGCAATGACTCGATGAATCCGCGCGACAAGTTCTCATTCACGAGTCTCCAAGACTGTAATGTAATGCCTTGATAAATGAATGAGCTTCCATGGTTTCGCCTGCACAAAGTGTCGGCACAAAGTGACGAGCAAGGCGAGAATAATTAGATCAAAGTTGTTTCATCATCAATCGACCATTTGATACGCTCATAGACTATATAACACAGCCAACCTAATTCCATCCATCCATCCAGCCCCCCACACCGCTCCATTATCACATGTTTTTTGTTCCATGCCGTGACAATATGCCTGGCATGACCGCACCGTTACGAAAGTGTGACATTCAATCACAGTGCAAGTGAGTCATATTCGCATCTATTCAAGGACTATCACCCTGGATAATTCAGTCATTCTGTATGCGGCTTGGAGAAGAGGGGAAAAAAAAAAAGTCTGCCAGCCATGGGATTCAAAAAAGCGCAAGGCCACGACACCCTCGACGCCCATCCCCTTTAGGAATCGGATCTTTATTACAAGTAAGTATACTGATTATAGGATGTCAATGCGCTAGTCCAAGCCTAATCATATTGTGTTCTGTTCCACATGGAGCCGTCTGCCTCTCCAGCGAGGAACCGATGCCATGGAATTGAGTCGTTCTGAAAACCCTTCCACTGCGTGAGTGCAGAAGCATGTCGTGCCTTGTTCAAGTCACCCTCGGAAGCAAGAAAAGCTGCGCCTCACGAGATGCACTTAATGGATCTTGGTAGCATCACGCGCCTGCTTGTTGGCAATCTGTTTCTCCTTGGGGATGGTGAGGGCATTGATGCCCAAGTAGTCGCAGATGGCGGTGACAACAATGTACGCCCAGCGAAAGTACACAACCAGCGAGAAGAGAAAGTACGCCCGCAGATAATACAACTCCATCGTGGGGTTGATCTGGGGGAATCCCAGCCGGGGCAGATTTCCGAGGAATGCGCCGCCGACAAGGGGAGCAAGCATGATGGTCCAATAAGGGAAGGGCTGGCGTGTCAAGTGAGCTAGAATCATTTTCGTGGTCAGCCTGCCAAAAACAAAGGACATGGTCAGGCAGAATAGGACCAGGTGGTTGTTTTCCATCAGGGTGCTGTATGGTGAGAAGACCCAGGCTCCGACAGCCGAGGTAAAGACAGCCATTGGCGTCCACTCGGCAAGGACTGGCAACACTGGCAGGCCTTGTTTCTGGCGAGCACACGCCACGTTGTACAGGCAGAAGGGAACGTGGCCGACAAACAGAGTCACAAGAATAAGCCCAATCCAGATATCCCGGAATGATGTTTCGCCAAGCATGGCAGCCAGGCCGGGCAAGTGGTCGCCCAGGGCCGTTGCAAGAGGTAGTGTCCAGATGTGGGGTCCCCAGATACCCGAGGCTACCATGATGCTGCAAGCGATGAGGAGGCCTTCGGTAGGTCCATTGATATAACCGAGATAGAGCGTGTGGGTGTGGTAGGTCTCCCAGGTGGAAAAGAACATGGCGAGACAGGGGCACAGCGCAGTGAAGACGCCTGCATTGGTCGTCCCTAGACCCATGGCTGCTGTTTCGAGTAAACTGGCCAAAGTGCAATTCAGAGAATCGATGCCGTGGTCAAATAATTCGCCGAGGCCGCTCGATGTGCCGGTCCTCCTCGCCTGTTTGCCATCCACGTTGTCCATGGTCTGATACATGAAAAGACCGAAAGCGAAGCTGAGGTACAACCAAGCCGGTCCCTGATTCAAGAGTCCACCATGTGAGCATAAAGTCCAAGTTGCAATGACGGGTTGATGTCCAACGTACCGGCCCAACTAAATCAGGCATGTACATGACGAGTAGGCCAATGTTGGCCAGAATAAAAAAGAAGCCCAAGAGGGTCACCATGTTCGGGGCTAGCCACAGCGGCAAAACGTTGACAAAGGCATTCCACTACAGAAGAACACACACAACTGTCAGCTCTGACCGCTCCCTTTGCCGTTTCCGCCGTGGTAGTCGATGCGAGAAGAAGCGACGACGGAACAGAACGATGGGCCGAGAACGTGTCCGTCCCGACTTCAAGTACATGCTACATACCCATGGACCAAGAATATATTTCGATACGGGGGATTTGTCGACGCTCGAATACTTGTACGACTTGAGGTGTATCAGCGCATCGTCCGAGATGCACTCGGCAGCTGCTTTCTCTAGAGCTCAACATGGTCAGCTGCAGGCAAAGCTGAGGTGCGGTTTGCGTCGGAGCTCCCCGCCCAAACAAGCCAAATGAAGGTCAAGGCAGCGCGTGCGTGGATAGCAAGGAACGAGAAGGGGAAATGAGCCGACAGCAGGGTATCGCACGTACTGGTGTTGGGGACCATGCTGGAATCGCCTCTGGAATCGCCTCTGGAATCGCCTCTGGGTAGCAAGCTTTCTTGTTCGTAGAGAGGTAACGTCTCGTTGTTGCTGCCGGACATGACTGGCAGTTTCATGGCGCCAGGCGGTGGAGGAGCGGTACGGCGGACGGGTTACTTTTTGTACGCCGGCAACCGGCAGGCAAGCAGAGGAGGCGGAGGAGGCACCATGCCAGACAAGTCCAGCGTCATTGCACATGTTTCTGCAGGTTCTGCGGGCGTTTGTCAAAAAAAAAAAAGGCCCATGGACCATGGTAATAATGTGGTCCCTTGCCGCTCTTGGCCCCGCATTACATTTATAGAAGCACACACTGTTGAATACCTGAGGCGTTTCTTGATTTATTCTGACAAGTTGGAGACTCGCAAGTGAGGACGGTTCTTCCGTGATGCTTTCCCAATATCTGCATGGCAGAATCCGTAGCAACTTGTTTAATCACAAACAACTTGTGGAGTCGCTACCATTATAGGGGTGCGCACTCTGTTTTTGGCCGCTTGGCCTGCTCTTGTCATAAATCACGCACTTGGCCTCCTTTCTTTCATGCCTTTTCTTCCCCCTTTTTCTTAGTAAACTACAAGAGATGAATAATTCCTATTCTTCAGTCCACTTATTTTCACTCTACTAGCTAGAAGTTAGCCTCAACTAATGATATCGGGGATTTTTGTTCAATGGATAATATGGGGGTTTTTGTTTTGGCAGCCCTTTGCGGGACCTCTCCATTGTGCCACCGTACTATATACTGGCTGCCAAGGGGTCCCATGTTTGGTCGTGGCTAAAGCTAAGCCTGCTGATGCTATTTCAATGCGCCTCCGTGCCATTCGATCAGGGTTTTTAGACGTTTGGCGCCATGTATAGCGAGAGACTGAGCAGAAGGAACAATCAGTCGAGCGATATCTGACCATTAAAAAAATTATATATCCGTTGCGCTTCAACGGTCAAGTCATTTCCATCTGCGCAAACGACGCAAGAAAACGAGTGTATCGACAGCATAGATCTGCTAATGACAATGAAAGTGATGTGCAAGAAAAGAACAACAACGCTCCTTCTCGTGAAGGCTGAAAACGCTCAAGGAAAAGTAGTATGCAACAAGTTCGACCTCTTCTGTTGGGCCCAGGTCCGTCACACACGGAATGATTGGCCTTCATTACAACAAGGTGAAGCCAGCGAAGAGGCCAGTCAAAACAATGGCGAGGCTGTATGTGCGTCCAATCTCGAGGGCACCGGCAGCCCCCTTCTTGCCATTGCCGCCGCTGGAGGAGCTCCCAGGTTCGTTCGTGTAGATAGTATCAGGGCTGTCAGAAGCTGTTGAGGTCGGCCCAGCTGTCTTGGTCGTGTTGGCCTTTTGCGGGCTCTGGGCACCGCAGGGGTGGTTCTGGACGCAGTCCGACTTGCAGTCGTTCGAGCCGCATGCTCCTTGACATTGCGAAACCCACTCTTGGCAGACAAAGTAAGGCAAGCTCAGGGAGTACTCGGATACATTTGGTTGCAGCTGGTTGCCACAGAGGCAGCCATACTGAAGCGTCTCCTGATGAAATGGTTAGAACGGTCAGGCGTTGCTCGTGTAAGAAGAAGCTCGCATACAGGATCACACGTGTTGACCAAGGTCGTTCGGGGCTCCGTCTGTTGGCAAATGAGTGGGCATGTGCTCTTCTCCTGCGCACACCAGTTCCCTGAAGTGGGTGGTTAGTGTCGTTTGAATACTTTGCCGGAATGCCAGACTGAAGTATCTTACTTCTGTTGCTGATGGGCACACTAGACGGGTCAATGTTGTAGTCTGCGTTGGCAACGGCGGAGAGGGAGGCGGCGGCAGCTAGAACGGTGGCTCGAAGGGAAGGCATCGTGGTGTATCGCGGGCCGGTCTTGAAAACGTCGAGAGTGACAATTGTTCGCAAGCTGTTTGTTGTTGTGATGCTGAGGCCAGCGGGCGTGCTCACAATGAACAAGTACAGGCAGATGTGCAAGTAGATGGGATGTAAATGGGATGTAAATGGCGGAAGCGAGCGACAGGAAAGGGGCGGGGGAAAAAACCAGTTCAACGAAACGCGACCAACGTTCCGTTTTGCATGAACAAGAGCCCGACGATGCAAACAGTAACGACTGGAGAATGGAGGCGGTAGAAGAGAAAGGAGGAGGGCACCCCGGTCACGTTATAATATCATACGCCGCTAATTCTCCGTAGGTCTGGCTTGTTCACGGATTACGGAGCACAGACTACTCCGTACGGGTTACGACGGATTATTACACAGCTTGCCAAGTGCCACGGGCCAAGCCATGAGCAGGGGGACGGGCGCGGACGGGCGATCTGATACATGAAAATGCACACATGGACCAACCGCCAAATGCTAACTGGTCAACAAGGAGCCAACTCGGGGCCAGGAAATGCAGGTCTCAGAATGCATTCTATCATCTCTCCCTTTGACTTTGGCTTTGCTTCTAGGCTCCCTTTAATAGCAAGCGCCTGTTGACCTGTTGTTTTCGGATGCACTAGTGGGATCAGAATGGCTCAATCAAATCTTGGTCAAAGTACAGTGTGTAGCCTCCTATCACGGTGAGTCAGTGAGGGAGATGCAGCCATGGCACAGATCAGATGAAAGGCACTCATACACTCACGCCGAACACGAGGCTCGCATGATGCATCCAGCATGTCGTGCAGATTTCCGGTCGAGCACCGGCGCCACAATACGGAGTAGCTACTAGGGAATAGCTACTGGGGAATAGCTACTAGGGAATAGCTACTAGGGAATAAAGGGGCACACAGTAAATCTCGGCTGCAACAAAGTTGATCTCGTATCTAGGGTGGGGCCTTGCGACTAGTAGAATGGCATATGCCTTGTATATGCAAGGTATATGTAGTTATAAAGTGCGAATTTTTACTTATATGATTTTTTTCCTAGCATATACCTAGTATATATAATTATAAAGTGTAAATTTTTACTTACATGATTTTTTAATTATATATATATTATCCTATATATACTATATATATATATTATATATGCTATTATAAAGTATAATTATTAGCTAATTAATTTTTTTAGGGTTATATATGCTTACCTTATATATACACTATACTTACTACTATAGGCTCTTTCCTTCTTTTCTTCCCCTTTTATTATTATTCCTATCTTTTTATACTTAGTATTTAACCCTATAATTTTCTTGCTTTATATATAGTTATTATATTTATTAAATATCTTAATTTACTAACTACTTTATGTAGTTTCTACAAAAAAAAACCAATTTCTATGCCTATTCTAATAGTAAGTAATATTTAGATTTATATATATATATAATATATACTAATTATATTTAAAGATATATTTATTAGATATTAAAAATACTACACTATTATTAGGCACCTAAGGGTAAAGGTAATAAATATATAAGTCCTATTTAGATATTCTATGCTAATTATATATATATATATATAGGCCTTCCTTCTAGTATTAAGCTTATAAATACTAAAACTAATACTAAGGATATATATAAGAATAAGGACACTAGCTATATTTATAGTATATATTTTATATATAGTATATAAATAAAATAACTTATAAATAGTAGGCAAATAGGTTAATTATATAAAAAATCTATTTAAAGGTAAGCTAATATATGCAGGACATATGTTATGTATTTACTAATATATTATAGTTCTAGCAGCTATATATAAGCTTAGTAGTTATAAGTATAATATTCTAGTTATATATATTATAATACTAATATTTTATAAATAGCTAGCTTTAATCTCTTAAAATTTAGTGCCACTATATATATTCCCTCTTGTTATATATATGTATATTATATTAATAATATATAGCTATAGTATTAAAAAGGCAAATAGCTACTTATATAGTTATATAATTCCTAAAGGTAAATTAGGTTAAGTATATTATATATTATATATATATATTAGGTATATTCTTACTTTTTTAAATACATTATTATCTAGAAGAGAAGTATAGTATTAAAGGTATATATATTTCTAATATATATAGCTATTATAGAATATATACTAATTATTTATAGTTAATACTAACTCCTGTTCTTAGGTAAATAAGAATAAGATTTTTATAGGGTACTAGTATATATATATAGTATATATATATAGCTAGTGCTAATTTAATATTAGCGGACTTATCTAAATAATCCTTTACTATAAGTAGTATAATATACTATTTATTAAAGAGCTATTTAGGTAAGTATATATTAAGCTTATATGTAGTATATATACTAAACTAAGACCTAGTCTCTTAGGGTCTTAAGACCTTACCTATATTTTTGCTAAGTTTTTTAACTAAAAGGTATATATTATATAATATCTATAAGATATATTTAATATATATACTAACTAATATTATAGTATAAATAATAAGTAATTTACTACACACTAAGGCTAGTAGTTTTATTATTTTATATATATTATAACCTTTTTATATATTTTAGAAGTATTAACTATTTATAAGTAAAGTACTTTAATATTAGGGATAAGATAAGTATTAAAAAGAAGCATAAGGTATATCCTACTAATATTATATATATAGTAACTATATGCTTATATTTTTAGTATAATAAGGACTATAAGAATTATTAGTAGCCCTCTCTTAGTCTAGGTAATAGCTAGAATAAGCTTACTAGTAAGTTTATATAGTAGGCTTATAGGTAATATATATTACTAATATAATTCTAAGAATCTAAGGCACTAGTAATATAGCTAGAGAACACGCGTAAGTAACCTTAATATATCTAATATATATAAGGCTAATAATAACGTAGTTACTCCTACATAGAAAGGTATATATATTAGGAAGCTAAAGGTTAAGAAGAAAAAGGCTAAGAAAGTAGCTAGAATTATAGCTACTATAGCCACAGAGGTAGCCCTAAATTAGGAAACTAATTAAATTTCTCTTACTTAATATATGCCTAGTATATATAGATTTGCTTTAATTTACTTTAATTAGTTTTATATAGTTTCTATATAGTATGTTTTTTAATAAGAATATATACGCTATATATATTATACTAAGTAAAAGGCTAGATTAGTTTTTAATAGAAATTAACTAAAGTTAAGTGTATTTACTTATACTATATATATATATGTAATATATAACTATATATAGTAAAAGCAAAATATTATAATATAAAGAAGGGTAAATAATACATAATGCTTATATATGCTAAGTATATATAGGGTATATAGTATGCATACTTATAGTTAGTTTAGTATATTTTATTTAGTTATAAGGCACTAAAAAATTAAACTAATATATATGTAATATATACTAAATCTTATCCTCTTATCCTTTCTATTTATAATATATATATAAAGATAGTAGTCTAAGTAACTAATTTTATTAATAACTTTATGCTTAAAGTAGTAAACCCCTTTAAATTAGGCTATTATTATAGGCTAATTCTAATTTCTTTAGAGCTACTTCCTCTTTTATAAATTAATACCTATATGTAAGGTATATCCATAGCATATGTAACGTATATATAAAGGCTAACCTACTCTTAGTTATAATATTATTATTAATAATAGTAGGAAAATATATAGTAGGAGCTTTTTAGATAATACTAGCATAAGTGTCCTTATATAAGTAATATATATATATATATTAATAAGTATATATAAATAGATTTATTACTATATTTACTAGTATTATAAGGGGAGAGTATAGCTACCTAGTAGAGTGAATATTAAGATTAAAGAGAAGATTATAGGTAAAAAGTATACACTATATATGCATAATATATATAGCATATACTTACGTTACTAATAGTGTAATCCGCCACTAGGTATTATCTAATAGCTAGCGTAATGTATAATATCTTTACAAGCCTAGGTATATTACTTTATTATATATTACATATATATACCTATTAATTTATTTGTAAATTAGGCCCTAAGACATCCTTATAATAGAAGTTTGTAAATAAACTTAAGCTTCTTACGTAAGTTATAAGTGCACTATATATAGGGTATAACTAATACGTAATGCTTAATAAGGAATAAGATAGTGTGTTTAAGCTTAAATATAGCTCTTTGTTTTACTAGGCTAGTTATATTACTAGGAAATAATAAAATCTGTAATTATTATATAAGGGTAATAATTATCTACATATATGTAGTTAAAGTAAGAGTTCTATAAAGAATAGCTCTTAGCTTACTAATAACTAAGAGGTATAATATATATTAAATATATACCTAATATATCTACTAAGGACATGCTTAGAGTACTCTATCTTCTATATCCTAAGAGAAAGCTTCTATATTATAAAAGCTAACTTTATAGAAGGTGTAGAAGAGTACTAGAATATAAAAGGTAAAGCAAGGTATATAGTATACTATATATTACACTAGTTAAACTATAAGGTAGCCCTTCTATATACCTATTTCTCTTCTTTTATTTATTTAAGCTCCTTTATATTATTAGTATACTATTATAGCTATTATAACTATATATATACCTTATTTAGTCTCTTATATTCCTCTATAAGGGCTCTAATCTCTTAATAAGCCTTATTAAGCCTTAAGTTATTTTTAAGCTTTATTTTCTCTTTTTATACATATTATATAGCTTTATTAGTTAAGCTTCCTATATTACTACTATACGTAGCTAATTATTATTACTTATAGGATTAAGTATTATTATTACCTATATTAAAGGTAAAGTCTAAGGTTAAGTTAAAGTAAGCCTAGAAGAGTTAGTATATAATATTAATATAAGACTAATATAAACTTATTATTTTATTCTCCTCCTCCTTAACTATTAGCATATATAGGCAGGAGATTATTAGTATATACAGGCAGGAGCTAATAAAAATAATATTACTATTACTCTTATTATTTACTTCCTTATTATTTTCTATATAAGGCTTATATTATTTAAGTTACTCTTATTCTTAGTATAAAAGTAAAAGTTAAATAGGAATTAGTATTAGGAAAGGGCTTAAGCTTTATTATATATATTACGTAGTAGGCAGGGTACTTAGGGGATATATAGTAAATCTATTTCTACTAGGTATAAGTAAATTATAGGGGTTCTAAGGATTCTAAGGAAGACTAGTATCTTCTTCCCTTCTTAAAGCTTATCTTTAGTGTGTTTTCTCCTTCCTAATAAGTGCATTACTTATATAACTCTTATAAGAATAATCTCTCTAAGTAGGATTAACACCCTTATTAGCCCTAATTTATACCTTAAGGTATTTCTTAACTATTACTCTCTTAAGACTAGGATATAATTAGCATATATATAGTAAAAGGAATATTAGAGTTATACTTAAGAATTACTACTAAAAGAGATACTTATATTCTAGTAGACATATAATCTTCCTAATAACTGCTTTTCTTTATATTAGTGTTCTTTACTATATATATTCTTTATTTAGGTTTTACTTTAGATATAGCTAGCACTAGTCTAGCTATTATCTAAGGGGCAAGCTTAGTATTAAACCACTACTTATAGTTTAGATATATATTATATAAGTATCTAATACGCTCTTTATATTTCTCTTAAGATAATATATTAAGAAGAGGCATAATAAATTTCTTATTAGGTATATCTTAGTTAGACTTCCGCTAATTACGCTTAATATAAATATAATAAAAGATTAATAAATACTCTAAATATTCTTACTAGGTAAAATTTAGATACTACTTATATAAGTAGTCTCTAAAACTTGTTTATTATTAGTATATATATAGCATTTATAAAACATATATATACCTCTTACTTACTTAGTATTTATATTACAGGTAATAGCCTAGATTACACTTATTATATTAGTGTTTATATATTTTATATAATGCTATTTAATAGTATACTTACTAATTATACTTAACTGCTTAAATAAAGTAAAAAAGATCTATAATAGATTAGTTATAATACGCATATATGTAAACTTTATTATTTATATATACCTCTTTATAGCTTTTAGCTATTAACTAAGTTATAATAATATATATATATATTTCTTACACTAAGATATATTAGCTTTATATATTAAAAGGAATAGCGTATATATACTTAACTTCTCCTTATTATATAAGAAACATATAAGAATATTAGCTATTCCCTTAATTTATTAGAAGGAGAGGTTAATTTAAAGGTATTATGCTTTTATAAAAGCTTTTACCTATTTCTATAGGTATAAAATAATAAAGTAATTATTTAGTCCCTATATATATATCTTATAAATTTACTATTTATCTAGATCCTGAAGTTAATTAAAGTACTATTTACGCTTTATACCTATATTTAGTTAGTATATATTAAATATACTCTTAGTATAAACTTACCTATAAGCTATAACCTTACTAGGTATTATAAAAGCTAGGATTAAAGGATTAAGCCTTATACCTTATCCTTATAATTAAGGGCTAGATAAATTTGCCTTAGGGAATTCGCCTTATAATATTACAGGAATAAGGAAAGTATAAGACTTAAATATAACCTCCCTATATAATAGTTAGTTAAAAATATAAGCTAGATATTATATAGTAGTTATATACGTATAAGTTATTAATAATAAAAGATTATAATATTATTTAATAGCTAAAGATAATACCTCTTTAATATCCTATAAAATGCTTTTTAGAGGTAGGGGTATATAAGTATATATTTTACATATAGTAAGTATAAAAAGAGAACCTTTTAATATTAAAAGAAATAAAAAAGTTATATTTAACCTTATATTTATAGCTCCTAAGGTTTACTTAGTGTATATAATAGAAGACTATATTTTATTAGTATATGCCTACTATATGCGTGGTATATATATAGACTATATAGCTTTTACTTTAACTAGGAAATATCCTAAAAAGAGTAGCACTATCTACTACCAGAGCTTTGTACTACACTACACTACATACTACACTACACTACATACTACACTACAATGAAATTTTTCTACTACATGTAGTATTTGTAGTATTTTGTAGTATTTGTAGTATTTTTTTATTTTTAGTAATATAATAGCTTATACTAGCTTATACTAGCTTATACTAGCTTATACTAGCTTATACTAGCTTATACTAGCTTATACTAGCTTATACTAGCTTATACTAGCTTATACTAGCTTATACTAGCTTATACTAGCTTATACTAGCTTATACTAGCTTATACTAGCTTATACTAGCTTATACTAGCTTATACTAGCTTATACTAGCTTATACTAGCTTATACTAGCTTATACTAGCTTATACTAGCTTATACTAGCTTATACTAGCTTATAATAGCTTATAATAGCTTATAATAACTTATAATATTATAAGTGTTAAAGTTTAATTAAAAATAAATAGTAAATAAATAATATAAATATAAATATAAATAAGTATTAGTAAATTACTATAAAAAGTTATACTTAATATTTTAAGGTTTTTAAAAATATTAATAAAATAAAATACTTTTCTTTTTATGTTTTTTAATAATAATAAAATAACTTATTATAACTTATTATAACTTAAAATATTATTAGTGTTAAAGTTTAATTAAAAATAAATAAGTAATAAATAAATATAATATAAGTATAAGTATAAATAAGTAAATTACTATAGTAAAAGCTAGACTTTTTAATTATTTAGTATTTTAAGGTTTTTAAAATATTAATATAATAAAATTACTTTCTTTTTATATTTTTAAGATAATAATAGTAATAATAGTAGTCATAGTAGTCATAGTAGTAATAGTAGTAATAGTAGTAATAGTAGTAATAGTAGTAATAGTAGTAATAGTAGTAATAGTAGTAATAGTAGTAATAGTAGTAATAGTAGTAATAGTAGTAATAGTAGTAATAGTAGTAATAGTAGTAATAGTAGTAATAGTAGTAATAGTAGTAATAGTAGTAATAGTAGTAATAGTGTTTATTATAGTAAGGGTATAAAGGAATATAGAAAATAGAAATAAAGTTAAAAAGGTATATTAGGGGAAAACTAGACTAAACTAGGAAAAAACCCCTATTATACACTTATTCTGAGTTAGAATAGATATCTTCTGAAGAGTTATCAGAAGCATCTTTAGAGCTTTCCTGAGAGGAATCTTTAGATTCCTCTGATAAAGAGCTATAATAGTTATAAAGCTCTGAATATTGCTTAACTATAATAGAATCCTCCTTTTGCCAATTCTTTAAAAGAATTAATTCCTTAACTGTAGAGTGCTTTAAGGAAGTTCTTCTTTTTGTAATAATATTCCCACCAGTATTAAAAGTACTTTCAATAGCACCAGAAGTAGCAGGAATAGCTAGATACTTTCTAGCAATTATACTTAAAATAGGGAAAGATTTAAGGTTATCTTCCCACCATTTAAAGATATCTTCCTATACTATAATTAGTAAATAAATATAGTATTAAGGGACTTAAGCTTACCTTATCTTCTTTAGCTTCTAGCTTAATAAAGGTAGAAATCTCGTTTTTTCTGTTTTTTTGAATTGATTTATCTCTCTCGTTCATAAATAAACCTTTATATAGCTTAGAAGCTGGTTTAGGTCTAGGATTATTAAAAGTCCTAGGCTGACTTGGCCCTCCAATTTCCACTTGAAATTGGGTATTTTCTAACTCTGAATTATCAGAGCCTAGGCTTTGATTAGCCTGATTCTCTTTATAAGTGGGTAAAATCCTATTAAATCTATTAGTAATAATAATAATAATAATAATAATAATAATACTTACGAATCATATTCCTGTTGTAAGTCTTCTAAAAGCCTTGTAATATTTCTTGCTTGTAGATTAAGCCTATCTTGTATAGTAACAAGATTAAGCCTAGGATCTAGAAGCATAGCATATAAATAAGGCTTATAAAAGTAGTAATTATTATCCATATCTTGTGGAAAATAATTACTTAGTTTATCTAAGCCTTTATTTATAGAGGCTATAAAGATCTTGCCTCGAGGGTTATAAACCTTCTATAATACCAAATTTATTAGTAAATAATAAAAAGAGAAAAGGGGGATTTATAGAGTAAATACCTGACGATTATAGGCCTCTTGGTCATCTTTTATATCATTAAGATATTTATATATCCTAATAATAAAAAGTGGGACTAAACCTAAAGTATTATACTTCTGGCTTTGAAGTATAATAGTAGGTTCATAGAAAACCTCTAATATACTGCTTAAAGTTGCTAAATCTACCCATTCTTAGGCAGTAAGCATAGCATCTTTCAAGGCAGCTATATTAGATTCCCTATTAAGAAGAATAATAGCTTCTTTAAGCTCTAAAGAAGTATTAATCATCTTATAGGTTGAATTCCACCTCGTTTCATTAGCTATAGAAATTATAGATTAGTTATACCTTATAAGAATAATATAAGAAGAAATAAAGACTTACCTAAAGGAATTTTCGTAATATTACAATTCCTAGCAATATAGCCTTCATTTTTAGCCTTTCGTAAAGACTTTAACCAAAGTTTATATAATCCTTGGTTATTCTTAATAAGAATAGCAAGTCTTTTAACCTTGCCTAGTAAGCCTATAGAAATATTAGTAAAAGTAATTATACTAATTATAATAAATTACTTACCATTTGCTAAGGATTTGAATTCCTTAAAGTCTTGCCTCTCTTTAATAGAAGAAATATCTTCTGTAGAATAGTAAAGAAATTCACTATTCCTATAGGATTCTAAATCTTCCTTTGAAGAGGTTGATTTAATAAATTCAGTTATAATATCCTTTGCCACAATATTAAAGACATGTGCAACACATCGGATATCATATGGTTCATTAATAATACTATTATAATTCTTATTAATATAAGAAGTTATAAAAGTATTATTATTAGAACCATTATCCCTAGTAAAACTATATAAGGTTAGCTACTATTACTAATAACTAGTTTAGGATTAATAACTTACCTAAGGATATACTTAGGCTCTAAACTATAATCTTTAATAAGATTATTAAAGCATCGATGAATATAAGCCCCAGTATGTGCATTTGATAGATATTCAAAGCCTAAAGTTATAATATTAATATTAATAGTTAGAATAAGAATAATAAGAAAAAAGGGAAATTACCTATAAGCTTATATTCAAGCTTAAAAGTAGGGCTAATCCAACTTGCTATAACTCCTAAGTAAGACTTAGAATTTATAGATGTCCAAATATCTAATTGAATAGATATAAGACCTTGATATTGTAACTGATGTTGGATTTGCTGAATAATCTGATGCTTTGAGGAATTATACATAGAATTAATTCTATGTGTAATTGTTCGATAGTTTAGTAAGGAAGCTAGATTATTATTTCTAATATTAATTAAGATTAGCTTTTATTTCTTATTAAAATTAAAGGAATACTTACCTAGAATAATATTCTAGTAATTCCTTAAAGGATTTACTATTAATAATAGTAAATGGGATGTTATTCTCTAGTATAAATTTAATAACTAGAGTAACAGCTTTTTCAGATGAAAATTCCTCAATAATAGTATTATTTCGAGGCCTTTTCATAGAAAAATAAGAGGTTAAAGAGGCTTGTGTATTAGGGGGTGAATCTTGTTGGATTTCTGGTACTAAGAAATAGTTAGTAAAAGAAAACAGTAAAATAGTAATAAATAAAGAAAAATACTTACAAGCAACCTTAAAAGGCTTTTTCTCTTCTAATTTAGAAGTAGCAATCTCAGGATGTTTAGCTTTATAGTGGCTAACACCATTAGAAGCTTGAAATCTCTTAGCTTTACATTTAAAGCTATAAGAGCAACTATCTTGCGTACAAAAGCATATAACTTCCCTCTCTTTATTATATTTAATTTCAGATAACTGAAAATTAAATAAATTATGAGTGAAAATATATGCTTTTGAAGCAAACTGATAGCTAGGTTGATTTTCAGGGGTTTTTTCATATAATTCTAGACGTCTTATAGCTTGAACTTGGCTAGAAGACTCAGAATTATTATCTGAAATACAAGACGATGATTCTGGATTAAATTCAGACATTTTTTTCTGATTTTCCGATTTTCCTGATTTTTTCCTGATTTTTCCTGATTTTTTTCTGATTTTTTTGATTTTTCTGATTTTTCTTTTTTAAGGGGTTTTAAAGTGATTTAGAAAGCAAAAAGGTTATAAAAACAAGGGGAAACGCAATATTTAGTGAAGTGACTAGCTATACTATGTGAAGGGTTTTCTAGATATTTTTTTGGATTTACTAAGGTAAAAGAAAGAGAAAAGAAAGAAAGAAAAGAGAAAGCGAGGGAATACCCCTCTTTTGAAAAAAATTCGTAAGTGGGTCATGAATGACGCAACATACGGACTATCCAATCAGACTAATCGGGACCCACTTTTGACCCACTTTTGACCCACTTTTTATACATACTTTATAAATTATAAGGAATTCACCTATAGCTTTTAAATATTATAAACCTAGCTAATTTTAAGGTTTTTTTACGAATTTTACTAAGAAATAATTTAGTTTTATTTCTAAAAAATTATTTTCTATATATAAAAGTATAGATTTTGATTTTTATAATAGTAAATAATATTTAAAAGCTATATAAACCTTTTATTACTAATATTACTTATTATAGATATAACTATAATTTTATTATATTTAAAATTTATATTTAAAATTTAATTAAAATTTTATAAAATATATTTTATTTATTAAAAGTAATCTAATAAATAAAGTGATTTTTTTATATATTTTACTATTAAAATATAACTATTTATTATTTTCTTACTATTTATTATAAAATATAGCGCTTATTTAAAATATATTTTTAGTAAGGAAATAAAAAAGATTTAAAAAAGATTTATAAAAGGTTAATAACTACTTTATTAAATAAAATAAAATAGCTATAATACTAGATTTAATATATTCCTTATATATAATTATTATATATATAAATATTCTTTAATCTTACTATATTATATTTATTTGCATTTATAATATATTATTTAGTATTATATCTAAAGATATCTATAGGGTAAAAAAATAAAGAATACAAATAAATATATATTAATAAAAGAAAAAAGATATACTAGTATTATAATAGCTTAATATATAAAAAAAAATTCAATCTTTCTTAAGGTAATAATATTTATATTATATATACCTTATATATAAAGTTATAAGTTATATACTAAATAAGCCTTAACTTTAAAAATCTATAACTAAATAACTAAATTATAATAAAAAAGAGGCTAATATTAAGCTAATTAAGAAAAATCTAAGGAATATTATAAGATAATAAAAGTCCCCACTTTTTTTTTACTAATACTACATTTGTAGTATTTGTAGTGTAGTGTAGTATTTACTACACTACACTACATACTACACTACACTACAAACTACTACACTACATACTACATCGAAAGCCAAAATACTACAAATACTACACTACATGCAAAGCTCTGTCTACTACTTATCTTAGGGGACTAGTACTATATATTACTATATATTCAAGATATATAATATCTAAAGAATGCTTATTAACTTAATATTTTATATATAATCTATTATTAAGGCCTTAGGGGTACCTAATAAAGAACTCCTATATAAAATTAGTATAAAAGCCTTATATATAAAGCTAATTACTTATATCTTAATAACTAATCTAAGCTATTTTCTAGTCTTTATAATAAATTAGCCCCTAATCCTTATTACTATTTGTAACTAGCTAATATAGTAGATAGTCTAGCCTCTCCTAAATTAAGAGATAAGTAGCATAAGCATTATTATAGGTTATTAGTAAGTAATACATATAGTAACTATATATAACTTACCTCTTTATCTTTTTCTTTAGTTTATTATTAATATCTATAGTTTTTAGATAGCTAGTATATATAGTTCTTATATTACTAATAAGCTTTAGATTAAATTCCTTATTCCACTACTTACTATACTTAATAAGTATTAGTTTAATATTAGGGCAAATCTTAATCCCTGTATATATATAAGTTATACGCTAAAATTAGCTCTCTTATTATGTTATTAGGAAATAGCTCCTAGGCAAATTAGTAAACTAATATATAAATATTAAATATATATTATATACTAATAGTAGCTTTAGGGTAGTCTTATTTATCTTCCTAGAGTAAGTAAGATAGAATTAGATTTAGTATATACTTAGCTTAAGTTAGGAATAAATAATAAATATATAAACTTATAATACTTACTTGCTCTTAAATAATTTTCTTTATATTATTCTTACCTATAATCTTAATATTATAATTAAGTACTAGGATTATATAAAGAATACTATTTATATAAGCCTTAGGGTAGCTAGGTAGGGTAAGGTAATTAATAATATACTATATATTAATTACACTTTTACTACTCTTTATAATTATAATTCTAGTAGTATTAATTATAAACTCTATAAAGTAAGCATATATTATATTATATTTATAGAATATACTTACCTAAGGTATATTAAAAAAATTATAAATTAACTTTAGTTCTTTAGGATTATCTTATAAAGTATTTAGTAATATACTAAGTATATATAGTATATATATATAGAGTATAGACCTTATTAGTATTACTTCCCTAGTGCTAAATAATATTAGGTATAGTTAGGATAGCCTATAATTATACTTAAGTTAGTATAATAATAAAAGATATAAAGAATATAGTAATTATAAGGTTATAATATATTTTAAGTGTTATTAAACTTAGTAAAAAGACTTCTTTATGTAAGTTTAAGATTTTTAAAACTATACTTTAGGGAGAAAACTTTATATATAGTTAGCATATACTAAGCCTATATAAACTATATATAATATATTATCTTTTAATTACTTAGTAGTTTACTTCTTTTTCTAGTAAATATCTATAATAAATTACTAAAAGTATAATTATATATAGTATATATATCCCCTTTATTTACGCTAATTATAATTTCTTTATTATATACTACTTTATTAAGTAATATAATTATAATAATTCCCTTACTTTACTATTATATATATATTATATATATTATGCTATAGGTAATTAGTATATACTATATATATATATTATATTATATTTTACTTAATTACTTAGTAGTTTATTACTTTTTTAAGCTAGATACTTATAATAAATTACTAAAAGTATAGTTATATATAGTATATATATTTCCTATATTTATAGTAATTATATTATTCTTATTATAGACTGCTTTTTTGTTATTTTATTAGTATATAAAAAATTTTTATAGTATAATTACTATAATTCCCTTGCTTTACTATTATATATATATTATATATACTATATTATAAGTGCCTTTATACTAATATACTATAGAAAGTAATATATACCTTATATATACTACTTTATAAATATGTTCTTACACTAATACACTATAGGACTTAGTATATGTATAGTATATGCCCCGTATATATGGTATTTTCTCACTACCTGCCTAATTTAGGTCTTAAGGCTCCACCCTGGATATAAGATTAACTTTGTTGCAGCCGAGATTTACTGTAACCCCGGAATAAAGGCGTCGAGTTTGCGAGGTTGCCCCACCAGCCAAGCCATCGGTCCCTAATTCGGGGACAGTTGCTGCTATCATCATATTTCGTAAAAAGCTGGACACGATACGAACTTCTTCTCGTCACGCACCGTGTCTTTTAGCGCTTGCCTGTCGCTACCGCAATCTTCCATTATTGTGTACCATCATTGTGCTCATCTAGCGTCACACAAAAAAGGCGGGACTACTACCACTACCTGTCAAATTATCCATCCGTCTTATGAATTACTGTACAGATTACGGAGTGGGTCATCCATATTATTCTTCACAACGTCAGAATTTCATCGAGCCATGACGCTTTGAGGCTCGAGCCAACAAGCGACTGCGATTTTTCTCCCCAACGATTCCCTCCACCACACAGTATAGGCTTCCCGGTCTCGGGAGCAGACACAGCTTCCACCAACAAACGATTCAGCCTCGAGTCACACATGGCTGCATGGCGTCGGCGGTAGGCAAGGACCAGGTAGCCCGCGACTCTGGGGGCATGGCTCCGAATGCTGTGGCACGGTTAGAAAACGATGCTGCCACATGCCAGATGGCGAGTCCCGATAGCCAACGAAGCGATGACGACCAAACGGTCTCGCCCAGAGTCTCGACCAGCTCCATCAACTCCCCGCCGTACTGGATGACGACGGGGAACCATCAGCGAAACCGCTCGGCCGATTCGATCCTGCCTGTCGGTGCCATCACCTTGCAGGATAACGATACTAGTGAGCATGACGATCGGAACAACGCATGTTGGGCCAAAAGCGTCGAGATTGTCGATCACACAGTCGTGAACGGCGGAGCTACAAGCATTGGAGCGTTTATTGTTTGGAACGTTCGAGTCGAAACCCTCAGTGTACGTCACCGACCCTCACTGTTTGATCACTGTGCCGAAGAAATATGCTCATGGAAATCCTATCATGATAGGGAACCTTTATGAACATTCGTAAGCGATATTCCGAGTTTGACGATTTTCGCGGCAAGTTGGTGAAAACGTTTCCGAATTTCAAAGCGGCAGTGCCATCGTTGCCTCCAAAGAGCTTGATATCCAAGTTTCGGCCTAAATTTCTAGAAAGAAGAAGAATGGGTCTCCAATACTTTCTGAAGTAGGTTCACATTTCCCAGTACAGCCCGACAAACAGGGACCTGGTCTATGGGGAAGACGCTCACACTGCATGATATAGTTGCATTCTTTTGAATCCGGAATTCTCAGGATCTCCGGTGCTCAAAGAATTTCTGTTTTCGTGACGAGGTGGACAACCCGGTGGGCAAACGATGTTGATGAAAGGCAGATGTGGTTTGGGACATTACTGAAGTCGTAATTGTTTGTGTCATCAAACTAACTCCCCTTCTAATTTGCCATGCGATATGCTGTCTGATTCGACGCCTCTACGAGTTTCTTGTACTTATTTGGGCTTTTCTGTGTTTACAACTTTTCCTTTCTGCCGTTTCCCCCCTATGTAGTTTCGACCTCGGGCGGCTATCAGCGGGGCAAAGGTTTTAGCGCTGGGCGCAATAGCAATGTTCATATTATCTTGTTTCATGCGCAGACTGTCTTGCAATTTGCAATTTACGCGGTAATAAGTCAAGCGGAGCCAACAACAAATGCTTGTACGCTTCATCGATGACTTTGCGCATTGCTCAAAGCCCGTGACTGATCAGCCCCGTCCCTAGCTGGGTGTCCGATGCACTCTATACTTTCCGCCCAAGCTCTCAGCCTCAAACGATGCCTCCAACGTCACAACGGTCCGGCTACTACGGAGTAGTTGGGCTCAATCGGGCTCAATCGGGCTCAATCGGGCTCAGCGCAGCGTCTCCGCCACGGCAATGGCTGCGGGCGTGTTGCAGAGGGGCAGTGCAGTGGGGCTTTGCCATGCCATTGAATCATCAAATTACATACAACGGACGATATCCGAGTTGTGTAAAAAGCTGGCAACTTGGTGTGGCAGCGGTGGTGAGACCCGGGATGCATCGTGGCCGAGCATCGACTCTGCCTCGCAGCAACACATTTTGTAGATGATGAAGCCCACGTCCCATGCATGTCCCATGACAGAAGAGTGCAAAAGCGGCCATCTGCCCCCTTTCTCCTGCAGCGGCGGTTTTCTGTTCCCCGATCAACTGTTTTTGGGGGCATCTTCCCGACGACGCAACTACAGTACTCCTCTGCGTCACCGTCACCGTCCCCGCCGTGCAACAGGCTTGACGGGCAGATCCTTGAAACTCCACGTCTTGGCGCAGTCCAAGTAATAACCGCCGGCCCCCGATCGTATGCTACTTTCCCTCTTTTCCATCCTGAATTCAACTCTTGGTTATTATTATTATTTTTTCTTTGCGGCAGCGGCTACGGCCACGACTCTACAGCAACACATTTTCCGCGCATATATCCATGCGAACAGACATTACATCAGATTCAGCCATCGTCGTGGAATCCCGAGGATACCCGAGGAGCCTCAACAGGAACATCAAGGCGTTGGCACCACTCATGGAAGAGTTCCTCCCCCGCGCCCTTCGCCTCTCCTCTTGACCCGCCCACCAGAGTCAGACCCTAGTTCCGCTAGATGACGCCAAGCCCCTCTAGTAGAGGAGGGCATTGTGGAACGAGTAATTGCGTCTTAAAGATAGACTGTTTGTTATGATAATAGACGCGCTGCAAAAAAAAAAAAAAAAAAGCGCCATCTTTGATAGTGGGTGTTCGGAATTATCGGTGACCCACCGTACAACGGACGAGTACAATTAGATGAGATGACCCATGGGACCATGTCGTCAACTGACAGCGCCATCTCGTTCAGTACATCAGTCCCCAAGACCAAAGAATACATGGATTCCCTAGTTTTGCCGTCGCGGGATCGCTTCGAGCAGATAGCTCAAGCTCAAACGGAAAAAGAAGTCGAGGCCCGGCGCAGAGCTAAACAGCATTGGCGGCACCTGTCAACATCAACATCAGCGTCAGTGTCAGCGTCAGCGTCAGCGTCAGCGTCCGAAACCCAGAATCACAGCCGAGACAACGAGCGGGCCCAGGCAGCCCAAGTCATCCAGAAGACGTTTAGAGGCTACCGCGCCAGACGAGAACTCCAAGGTCATGGCTTGAGTGCGAGCACTCGATGGGTGACGGCAGTTCGAGAAGCACAGTTTCGCCAGAGTACGAAACCCCGCGGTTCCGCAAACGACGAATCAGCCGTCAAGAATGGCAAGGTCCTTGCATTGGAAGATGCCGTCGACTATCGACCAGTCAGCGCACGGCAGAAATGGAAAAGGGCGAGTCTGGTAGCTCGTCGCGCAGGACATGATGACTCGGACTCGGATTCGGACTCGGAGGGAGATGGCGCATTGTCCCCAGAAGAGAAAACGGCAATGAAAGAGCGCAAAGAAAAAGCCAAGGCTGAACGACGCCAGGCCGCTCGCATGATGGGCCTGCAATACTTTTTGGAAATGGTGGACTCGAAACATCGATACGGAAGCAATCTGCGCATGTACCACGAGGAATGGAAGAAGTCAAAAACCACGGAAAACTACTTCTACTGGCTGGACTATGGCGAGGGCAAGAACCTGGAACTGGATACTTGTCCTAGGGACAGGCTCGAAAGAGAACAGGTGCGATACCTGTCCCGGGAAGAACGGCAGTACTATCTCGTTCGTGTGGGCGCAGAAGGACGGCTATGCTGGGTCAAGAACGGAGCTCGAATCGACACAACGGAGCAGTTCAAGGACAGCATACATGGCATCGTGCCGATAGACGACCCAACACCCGCCTTCAGCCCCGGAGGCGCAGCAAAAGACGTGTCTCCCGTCGACAACGACAACCGTTCTTCCGGTTCCGAATCCTCGGCCGAGTCGAGGCGCGAGGCCGACAGAGCAGCTAAATATGCCGACCCGGGCTTCGATGAGTCCAAGGGCATCAAGAGAGTGACACACATCTCTGCATCCACCATCTTCAACCAACTTCTGCGCAAATCCGTCAGGAAAAACACTTGGATTTTTGTCGCGGATACCTCCTTCAGACTCTATGTTGGCATCAAGGACTCCGGAGCTTTTCAACATTCTTCGTTTCTACAGGGAAGCCGCATATCCGCAGCAGGGCTCATCAAGATCAAGAACGGACGGCTCAGCTCCTTGTCACCCCTAAGTGGGCATTACAGACCCCCCGCCAGCAACTTCCGAGAATTTGTCAAGAACCTCAAGCAGGGGGGCGTGGACATGTCACACGTGAGTATATCCAAGAGTTACACCATCTTGGTGGGACTCGAGACATACTTGAAAACGAGGAGGAAGGGCAAGGAATTGATGTGCAAGTTGGCCAGGGGCAAGGATAAGGTCCTCGACCCAGAGGAAGCGAAGAAGAGGGAGGAGGCAGAAAAAGATAAGAGCGAGAGCGCAGCAAAAGAGAGGGAATTCTTGGAGAAGAAGAGGGGGGAGGAGGAGAGGAGGAAGGCCCGGATGGGGCCCGGGGAGAGGGTCTTGGAGAAGATTAAGAGTTTTCCGGTTGGGGGGAAGGCTGGTGCTTGATTGTGCTTGATTCGGACGAGTGATTTGTCATTTTCATATAATACCCCTTCTATATTGCAAACCATTTTGGTTGGCGCCGCTTCACGATGCATTTGCTGCCGGTGGGTTTGAGATCGTAACAGGCTCTGAACAGGCTCTGAACAGACGTCATGCAGGAGTGGTTTGCATTGCTGTCGCAGCAGCGCGGCTGTGCGATGCGACAAAGATGACTGGTCCCGCTTTGTATACAAGCTCTAACAGCTCATCTTGTCCATCACCAAGAATTGCATACCGTGCCCCTATTTGTTCGAGAGGAGGACATCTCTTAAAGCAAGCTAGAGCAAGATCCGGTGTAGGGTAGCGTCATCCTGAACTTGCCATGACCGCAGCTGCAAACAACAGGAGGGCGTGCGGAGGCTGTCCGCTCAGGGGCTCTTTCCACTCGAGCACTGAACGGCCAGTCAATGAGTCCACCGGCGCAGTCGCTAACAGGGCCTCAAGGGCCCCAGAATTAAAAACAAACAGAACGCACAGAGTACCGCTTCAGCGCCTCGTCGCGCACAGAGCAATAAAGAAAGCGTCTGATCTGGTAACCATCCCTCATCGACCCGGTGCAGTCAACAAAAAAACACCATCGGAAGGGGAAAAAAAAAAAAAAATCGCGTCGTCCTGATTGCGAGACTTGAATCTCTGCAGGCGGAGACGGACAATGCCAGGCCTCGCCAGCATCGCCAATGGCCTCCGTCACCCGCTCCAACCGGCGAGCTGAGGGCCTTCATCATCCCCATCACGCCCATCACCACCACCTCAATGCCGGCCACAATCATCATCACCCCCTCACGCGCGGCGCCACCCCCCCGGTGGAGCTGTTTGCTACTAATGACGGTGGTGGAAGAGGTCGTCAGAAGCGAACCCTCGAGCCGGCCGATCGCGACATCGATGCTTTGAAGCCCAAGAAGGCGAGAATCGCCGTCGAGATTCTCGCGCGGCAGCCGCCGCCACCCACCATGCAAGGTGTTCGAAACATACAACCTCCGCCGATTCCGCGACCGCCAACCATCGTGCCTGCCCCTGCCCCTGCCATCCCGCTGTCAAACACCACCACGGATAAGACGATACCGAGAACTACCATTCCACCACCGCCCAGACCATCTACAATTAGTCCACCACCTATTGTCACACCAGCTGCAGAATCACATCACCACGCTTCATCTCAGCTACCCTCCCGTGCTGGCGGGCCAAAGCCTGCTGACGAGGAACAAAATCTTACAAGACACCAAGCCAAGGCCATCAATGGCATCAAGTCTGAACAAGACCGGCTGCAACCGAAGCCTGCGACGACACGCGCCCAAGGTCGAAAACTTCGCTCGCAAGAAGCAACTCGGTTCAAGAGTGACTTATCTGCGTATTTTCCAGATTATGACGAGGTCATTGGAAATGATCCCAAGGAGCAGCGTACGTTCTCTCCAAATTCTCTCCTACACGTTGCTGCTTGCGTTTGTGGCTTGTCGGCATTTCGCCATGGAGCACGGTGCTGACGTGACGTCTAGACTTGCTGAACCTGGAAACCCCAATTGTGGTGTTTGACTCGAACGCTCGGCGTCCGGCTCTAGACGTACAGCGAGGTGGTGCTCGAGCACAGCCACAGATCAACTCTGTCTTGGATTTTCCAGTTCGAGGGTACGGTGACTCGCTGTATACGGACGTGTTTGATTCGCAAAGAATCGATTTTCGATTCTTGGAAACCCAGCAGAATAGCAAGAAATCGGACGATCCATTACCGGACAGCTTGTTCGAGCCATCACATAAACGGTCTGAAAGACTGGAGCGATCAATACGAAATACTGAAAAGGGTCGAGCTCAGCACGAAAAGGACCAGATCATACGATTGCTCGAGGGGCTTCAAGGCCATGATTGGTTGCGGGTGATGGGAGTAAGTGGTGTTACAGAAACAAAGAAGAAGTCCTTTGAGCCAGCCCGCAAGCATTTCATTAAAGGCTGCCAAGGCATTCTGGAAAAATTTCGAACATGGAACTTGGAAGAAAAGCGTCGCAAGCTCGAGAAAGAGAAAGCTATTCTAGCTGAGCAACAAGCAGCATTGGAACAAGAGCAGCAACACGAGCAAAGAGCGCGGCCAAAAAGCGAGATCGAGGACTCAGCGGATGAAGGTGGCACAGAAGAGACAGACCTTGACCATGTCGCGGGTGAACTGAATGGAGACGAGGTTGTCGTGATTGAAGATTCGGAAGAGGTTGTAACATCACAAAGCGACACGAGTGATGCTTCCCCTGCCAAGCAGTTGCGTCAGGAAGCTTTGGCGAGATCGCAAATGGCTGCAGCAAATTCGAAAAAGCCAAAAGCATCCAACCGATCAACAGGCCCAAAGCATGTAGAACCGCCGAAAGAATTCACTTCATTCTTCCGTAAAAAGTACGAGCGCGATAGTTCGTTGAACCGCACACGACGCACTGGGCGAAAGGTGCTTGCCTGGGGTCACCCAGTCCCGGACATGGACGAGGCAGACTTTGTTCTGCCAGAGGAGTATCGTGACGAAGACCTCCTGAAGTCCCGGGCACGTAAAAAGCGAAGAGACAAGCGCCACAAGTCGACCGTGACTGTCCCTTGGTGATGTACTTTATTTTCTTTCATTATCCACGCCTCCATGTACAGAGGATAGAGGAAGTCGTGTGTGTATATGTGACTTATCTTGGGCATGGCGTTGTGGTGTTGACGGGTCTCTATCTCTGGCAAAGACAATTGTCGAGCGTACTTTGATGTAGTATAATTTCGATGGATTTATTTCAATTGTCGATTTCGGCTCCGGGAAACATACAGGTATGGCCAACGTGGTGGCGTTGGGGCCCTGATCATGGAGTTGATTTGAGGGTAGCATGAGCCAACTTGCAGGATTAAGCAAGCTTAGCCGCCTAGGTACTAAAGATACCCCCCATACAACTCGCATTTAAAATTATGTATTGATTAGCAGCAACTCAGAACCTTTCAAATGCGCATTCGCGAAAACGCACGGTTTCGTTGCAGACGAGCTCAATGCAGAACGCTGATTTGTCTGCCTTACTCTTTTTTTTTTTTTTCCCCCACCAAGGTTTGCATCTACACCATAGGTGAACATGAACTTTACAAGATATAGAGTTAAGAGCCGCAGAACGCCACAAAATGCGGAAGCACGTAGACACGATATGAAATATGCCACGCCCCACCTTTCTGGTTTTCGCCCGGCAAGACCCCGGCCCACTTCTAGCACTTGTGCTTGTGTCCGGCAATTCGATGTGGCCCGCCACAAGCAAGCAAGCTCGCGAAATCGCATCTCGAACCCAACTTCCCCCAAACCACGTCACGAGGTGCCCACATAATTCTTTGCCGCCAGCCCGCCCATCTCTCTCTTGCAGCTGAAGCTGCCACGCCAAGAAGGGTTGGATTGTGTCTCGCTGAATATCCATAGAGTCGATCCGTTGACCCACCCAAGCCGACAGACCTCATATGTACAACACCCTCTTCGATGGTCGACGCTCTTCTCTCTTTTCATGCGCGCAACCGATTCATTGCGGCTCTACTCTTCTTCGAATGCCTCTGTGACGAACCAGTCCAGGACGCTCGCCTAGGCGAGGCATCTGAAGACTGAGCGCGCAGTACACTACGTGAACAAGAAAATCAAGAAATTGCGGCGTCATGTCGTTCCTCGACGTTGCTGGACAGCACCCGTTGCTGGACGGCGATTCCTTACCACCTGTCAAGGACGATCCGGTCCAGGAATTTTTTGTCATTAAGCAGGAAGTTAACCTGGACGTGAACTTCCGCGAGAGACAAATTAGCGGCACCACCGATCTCTACATCGTCATCTTCTCCGACAAAATCGAGGATATCTATCTCGACGCTGCAAATTGTGAGATTGACACCCGAAATGTAACGGTTACAGAAATGAAAGAGGTGAATGGTGAGGTTGTTGAGGGCCAGAAACGCAAAGCCGTGACGGAGTACAATGATCCATACAAAAGACTCGTCCAGCCAGAGGGCTGGAATTTGAGAGCCGAACACCACGACATTCGCCGCTTACGAGCCCGAAATGTCTTTCATAACCGAAAGAACGACGTCCCTGCCGAGAATAGAGAGATCGAGGGTTGTACGCCGGTCTTTGGATCGTTGAGAATTGGTCTTCGTGGAGGGAAAGGGGATCCGGAGCGTCCAAAGCTGATTATTAGAAAGTCTTTGTCGAGTCTGGATTCGTTTGACAAGGGACATAAGCAATTCAAGGTCACGATACCTTTTCTGAACAAGAATCCCCGCGATGGCTTGCATTTCGTTGGAGTGGATGCGCTGGATAATCGATTCACACATGTGTATACCCGTCACTCGATACAACCTGGCACAGCCTCTTGTATATTTCCCTGCGTCGACGATCATGGTGCGCGATGCGATTGGAGGATATCTGTCAAACTCCCCCGGACACTTGGAGACGCGCTTGAGCAAGCACTAGCTACGCAGAAAGAGGCTGCTGTGAACGGTGCCGACAAATCGCGTGACTACCATGAACGCTCAATGAGATTGGCAGAGGAAGACAAGCTGAGAGAAATGACTGCTGTCTGCTCTGGCTTCCTGATGGAGGAGTCTGTTGACCCGCACAATGATCGCAAGAAGATTATGACTTTTGAGCCGGAGAAGAAGGCGTCAGTGCAGAAGCTAGGTCTCGCGGTTGGCCCTTTCGAGCACATCGACCTATCGTCTGAATTTCGAACCGAGGAAGACGAGGTCAAGCTTGGCATGAGCGCCCTCAAAGTTCATGCTTACTGTCTACCGAACCGTGGCGACTGGGTGAGAAACACCGCAGCAGCTTTGACAATGGCAGCCGACTTCTTCACGTATACGTTTGCCAAGTATCCCTTCGGCAACTTCAAAGTTTGTTTCTTGGATGATATGGTGCAAGATACCGTGTCACTACATTCTTTGGCGTTCATAAGCAATCGCTTACTATATCCGGAAGAGGTCATCGACACAGAAATCGAGACCACCAGAAAGATTGTGTTCACATTGACGTATCAGTGGATCGGCATCAACGTAATACCCAATACTCGGAACGATCTGTGGCTTGTGCTTGGCACAGCTCACTACATGACGGATCTTTTCATGAAGAAGCTCTGCGGCAATAATGAGCATCGATTTCGCATGAAAACCATGTCAGACAGGCTGGTCAAGGCCGATGTCAACCGCCCGTCATTATTCGATCTCGGTCCAAACCTGCACCTGGGGGACTTTGAAATGGATTTCATGGAACTGAAAGCGCCTGTCGTTCTCTTCATACTCGACAAGCGCATGATCAAGGCCTCTGGCGGTCATGGCCTGACGAGGATTTTGCAGAAGTTCTTGACCAAAGCGCAGATTGAAGGCAGTGATCGATCAACAATCCTTGAGACGGAGAAATTCAGAGCCATCTGTGAAAAGGGATCACGATATAGGCTCGAGACATTCTGGAAGGAGTGGGTGTATAATTCAGGCTGCCCTAGGTTCGACGTCAAGGCAAAATTCAACAAGAAGAGACTTTGTGTGGAATTGACTCTTAATCAAATTCAGCACCAGGTGGCGAAGAAAGCGTCGGGCTTGGAAAAGGATGATTTTTTACGAGTTGTCAAAGAGCGACGAGCGGATCTGAAGCTTGGCGAGATGCAGCCCCTTTTCACTGGACCTATGACGGTGAGAATTCACGAGGCTGACGGCACGCCGTATGAGCACATTCTGGAAATTCGCGAGGACGCAACAAGGTCGACGAAATTTGAAATCCCCTACAACACAAAATACAAGCGATTAAAGCGAACTCGACGTATGAAGGAGAAACATAGCGCCGGTGCGAGCATGGAGATTACGGAAAATCCAGCAGACGATGCCCTGTTGTATTGCCTTGGGGATGTCCTGCAAGGCCCAGATGATCTGAGAGACTGGGAGCTGATTGAGTGGGACCCTGAGACAGAAAGAAAGATGGACCAAGAATCTTATGAATGGATTCGTGTTGACGCGGACTTCGAATGGGCTTGTGATATGAAACGCAGCCTCGAGCCGTACATGTACGTCTCTCAGCTTCAACAAGATAGAGATGTCGTGGCACAACAAGATGCCATGTTGTATCTGACTCAAGGGCCGTTGCATCCCATTGCGTCTGGCTTTCTAGTGCGGACCTTGATTGACCGTCGATACTTTCACGGTATCCGAACTATGGCCGCGGAAGCGCTACCCCGACAATCCAATATCAAAGACATACCGCTCCTTGGGTTAAGGCAACTAATGAGGGCATTTCGAGAGATGTTCTGCTACGAGCAAACAAATCAGCCTCGTCCGAACGATTTTACCGATAAAAAGCAATATCAAGTCAGGCGTGCAGTCATCAAGGCAATTGCCCAAGTGCGAGACCACACATACCGTTGTCCAGTAGAGGCTCGCCGCTTCATTCTGGATCAGCTGCTATTCAACAATAACGAAGACAACCCCTATTCGGATCACTTTTACATCGCGACATTGGTGGAAGTACTGGCAACGTCACTAATCCCTTCCAAGAAAGATGACTGGCTTTCTCGCCAAAGCAAAGCGCCGGATGATGAAGAAAGCAAGTTTCTTGAAGAAGCCATGGAGCAGATTGAGCGCGTACTTCGACGCGACGAGTGGACCAATTCTTATCAAAATGTTTGGACAATCGCTGGGCTTGACGCCAAACAGCGACTCATGAAAGCTGAGGTCATACCCAAAAGTTATTCCGAATTTGGACAGTATTTGCTCGATGGAACTCGCGATTTGATTCGAATCAAGTGTTTCGAGGCGCTGGTTGATTTAGGCGCTCTCATGGACCCGACCTTTTTCACCTTTCTTTTGTATGCGCTTATGACGGACAAATCCCCCTTTGTGCGCAACAAGCTTATCCAGGCCGTGGCGAGCGGCCTGGCAGCCATCGCTTTCGGAGAGCACACCAAGGTCGTTAAGAACGAACCCTCCTTTGAAGAGGCTGAAGATGCACTTCTTTTGGTGCAGGATAGTGCTCAGGAGATCGAGGCACGCAAGGAGATGTTTGCTCGCAAGGAGAATCTGGATGCTGCTCTCAAGGCTCTACGGAAGGAGATGGATGAGACTTATTCGGGAGACGAGAGGCACTACAGCACTGCCATGCGGAAGGCATTGGACCACGTCAGTCTTGGGCGGAGTGAGATTGACAGCTTGCTTGATCTTGCAGCCATGATGTTTGAGGAGGCGGGCAGCTGGGTGCTAACCCTCGCTTTGCCAAAAGCTTGGAGAGCAGAACGACCCGCTCAGAAGTTAGCCGACAGACTCCTTGTTAATTTCAAGGCATACTATAAGACAAAGCCAAAGAACCCTCTACTATCAGTCCCCATACCATTGGGCCCGCCTCGAACAACGCCACTATCACCACTACCATCAATACCGCCACCACCACCACCACCACCACCACGAACCTCGTCAATTAAAATCAATACCAAGGCTTCTAGTATACCACAACGTCCTAACCAAGTGCCTTTGAAGAGCGAAACAGACACCATTTACGCTTCCCCCGCACCGCAAACGAACGGTACACCGATCAAGTCCATCTCGATTCCCAAGCGTCCTCGCCCGGAAAATGAGCAGGCAATAACACCTGCGCCTAAGCGGCCAAAGACAGAGTCATCGAGTTTTAGCGGTGACAAGATATCAAAAAGGCGACGAGTTGTCACATTGAAGACACATAATCCTAAGCGCCTTGCCCTGATTCTTGGGGTGCCCTCGGAGACTTCTTCTAGCTTTAGGACAGCCCTGCCAACAGGGGGACCCAAGGAGTCCTTACCTGGAAACGTAAAGGATAGTATCGTTGCCAAAGTAAGAAAGCCTCTTCCAACTGGTGACACGGCGCGGAAGCCGTTGCCAGGCAGCAGCGCGTCCCCTGTTCCTCACTCGACGCCCAAAGTCTCCATTGATACCAGGATCGCCACCCCAGCTGCTAATGGCGCCGGGAGTGTTGGCAATCCGCCGGGCAGCGGCACACCCGTCAGTGCTCGGCCAAAGATTAAAATCATCCGGAAGCCGCAGCCACCCACGTCCTAGGCAGACGCAACAAGCGAGCGACAACTCTGAATAGACAACCACGACGTTGAGCATGCATTGAAAGAGGGGCCGGGTATCAAGTCACTTCGGTATTGAAGCCGAGAAGGGGCTAGTCACGAAGCGAGGAATCTGAGCTCAGTGTCTTACGGTTCTGCCTTGGAGGAAAAGGGCATGAAAGAGACCCAAGTGCTGGGGCTGTGAATGGGAATGCGAAGGGGAAACGGTTCCTTTGGTACAACTTACTCTACAACTCACCATCTCCTTTTTTGCTCTATTCTTGAAATTGTACTATATAGGGAGGACGCAGTGGAAAGCTGTTTTGGTTTGGGAACCACATTTGGAGTTTGAAGCCCCGAACGGAGGAGGTTTAATGAAGTCACAATCACCCCAAAAGGGATTTCGTGGTAAAAAGGTCAAAAAATTCCCTCTAAAAAAAAAGGTGTGATATCTGTGGCTCGTGTCCTCGCCTATGCTCTTCATTGGCCAGCCTCGTCAAAATGTCGATCCCGATAAAGCCCCACGGTCTTATCTAATCGGCACGTGACGCGGAATGACCCGCGGGTGCGGTAGTGCAAGCAAGGCCCATTCACACATCTCGTCACCTTCTGCCACAAGGAGAGCTTCCCAAGTTTGCACCAGCGACTTCGGTTTGCGTCGTCTTCGCAGCCCACCCATTTCTTTCTTCCACCTACACACGAAGCTTCTTTGTCTCGTTTTATTTCCTTCAGACTCTTGGGAGTTTTATTCGATCTTTAGTACTGGGCCATTTGCATCCATGTAGATGTCGCACCCGTCCAGGTGTGCCGACAAGTCGTAAGTCTTTTTTTTTTTTTTTTCCTTGCGCTGACTACCCAGCCAGCTGGCCGACCGACTGCGACTTGGAGAGAGACGCAGCATCGATGAAGACCTGGGCCTGCATCACTCCCTGCGGAGTGTATTGCTTTTCTGAATGAATGAGAATCAATGAGCGATCGTGGTTGTGCTGACGCAGAGGCCGCAGTTAGACACGAGCATGAATAACCAGCATCTCCACGGCCGTACCGGCGGTGCGCCCTACGACCGCGACCGCGACATGGATGAGCGACACCGCGCCATACAGCAGCATGAAGATATGCGACGTGACCAAGACCGAGAGAGAGAACAGGCCGATAGGTACCAGCAGTCAGGCCCTGGCGCCCCCCATCAAAGCAGTGCTGGTTCCATCCCCATTCACCAACCGGTCGCATCGAGGATCCCCGGCGCCATACACAGCCCTGGTGGTCTACTTGCGAACCATGGTGGCAATGCGCCTCCGTCGGCTGCTTCTCTTGGCGCATCGTCGGGAGCCATCAACTTTGGGGGGCCACTGCAACATGGTGGCGGTAACGGACAACAGGGAGGTGCTGGATCGCAGCATCAGATATACGGTCCAATGAGCCACTCACAAGCGCCTCCGATTGCTTCGCAGCCTGCGACGAGCTCGGGAGGCCCTGGATTTGGGGCCGGCCCTCTCCAACAACAAGGCCAGCAGGATGCTCAGCGAGCAGCTAAAGGCGCCACTGCGGCAATCGTCGGCGTGACCCCTGGTGGGCATCAGATTCCAGGTGGGATCACGCAAGGTCAGCAACCTATTTTGAATGTGAGTTTGGTGACTTCTTATTTTCGTGATTCGACCGGGACAGAAGTGGTTGGTTGCTGGGGGAGAAGACAAACTTGGAACTTGCAGAGGTTCCGGTCCGGATCGAGGGGGCTGATGCCAAGAAGGAGCATCTGAGGATGTGCGCGTTCATTCCAACATCAGTTGCTCTCTACTTTGTTTGTCCTACTCATTCAAGTCTGTACCGGTCCTTTCGTCGCATCCAAAATCCCTCATCGCTGCCACGCTTGCATGTGGATGATATTCCTGGATCCCGGCTTGACGCATGGATCAGTTCTTTCGTGAGATGGAGCAGGGAGAGCTTGAGCAGGGTGTTTGGGGCAGATGGTGGCCCGGGTTCGCGGTATTCGTAGTCGGAATCTTCGAAACCGTCCTGGCTAGCGGCCATCACGTCCATCAACTTTGGGGCCGTGACGCTAGTCTTTGGCCAGTCTATTTCGCTCTCACCGTACAAGCCGCATTCATATTCTGAATATGCAAACATGCTTCCATTATCAACGCTAATATGACTTCGCAGGACGCCTTGACCTACTTGGATCAAGTCAAGGTTCAGTTTCACGACCAGCCTGATGTCTATAACCGATTCTTGGATATCATGAAGGATTTCAAGAGTCAAGCGTATGTTCCACGGTCACAGTGTCTTGACAGTTTTTGAATCCTGTCATATACTAACACTTGGCTAGAATTGACACACCGGGCGTCATCAACCGCGTTTCCGAACTCTTTGCCGGCCACCCCAACTTAATTCAAGGGTTCAACACTTTTCTACCTCCAGGGTACAGAATAGAATGTGGTGCCGGGAACGATCCGAATACGATTAGAGTGACGACACCCATGGGCACCACCGTACAGTCCATTGCAGGCCGTGGCCCAGACGGACACGGGGCCCCCCCTGGCCAGCCTTTGTTCCCAGAACGTAGCGGTCAGTGGCAGCAGCAGCAGCGCTCTCAGCACAGCATCGAAAGCCCAGAGGCAAACTTTAGTACCCCTGCCCAGAATGGCGCCAGTCTGTTCGTCCAAGCTGCCGCTCAAAGTACCGCTTTCGATGCAGTTAATTCGGCGCAGAGAAGCGTAAATCAGGGGTCATCGGGAAGCGCAAACGCCTCGGGCGCTCGACAGACCCCAGCTCCGACATCTGCCTCGGGCGGAGCAAACGCTGGTGCTGGCACCCAAGCAAACATGGAACGGCGGGGTCCTGTTGAATTCAACCATGCCATTAGCTATGTCAACAAGATCAAAAACCGATTTCAGGATAAGCCAGAGATTTACAAGCAGTTCCTCGAGATCCTGCAAACATATCAGCGGGAACAGAAGCCCATTCAGGACGTGTACGCTCAGGTCACAACACTCTTCAACGCTGCCCCGGATCTGCTGGAAGACTTCAAGCAATTTCTCCCCGAATCTGCCGGACAAGCCAAAGCCACCCCTGGTCGCGGCGAGGAAGGAACTCCTGCTGGCACCAGTCACACTCCTCAGCCTGGCGGCCAGAAGATGCCGCCTCTCGGTAGTTTTGCTCCGCCTCCAAGTGCTAGCAAGGACAATAAGAAACGTCCACGAGGCGATAAGCAGGCTTTAGCTGCCGAACCTGCTGTTCCCGATGCCAGCACAGTAAACAGACTCGCACAAAGCACTGTCAACGGCAATAATAGCAAAAGACCGAAGATTAGTCACGCAAGGGCCACTGGTGACCTGTCTGTCATCGAGCCCACGCTCACTCCTGTGATGCCTGAGCCATATCCTCCCCGCTCTTCTGTGACATCCAACCAAGAAGAAATTGCTTTCTTCGAGCGAGTCAAGAAATTTCTTAGCAATCGATCTTCCATGAATGAGTTCCTAAAGTTGTGCAATCTGTTCAGTCAGAATATTATCGATCGGAACACCTTGTTTCACAAGGGTGCTTTATTTATTGGGGCTAACCCAGACCTGATGGCATTCTGGAAAACCTTTGTCGGCGTGGACTCGCAAGATGTCGTCATCGAGAACCAACCGGCCCCCCCGATCGAGAAATTATCCTTGAGTAACTGCCGTGGCTACGGTCCTAGCTACAGGTTGTTGCCGAAGCGGGAGCGCCTCAAGCCCTGCAGTGGTAGAGACGAGCTGTGCAATTCAGTCTTGAACGATCAATGGGCATCCCATCCCACATGGGCCAGCGAGGATTCTGGCTTTGTTGCCCATCGCAAGAACCAATTTGAAGAAGGACTTCACAGGATTGAGGAAGAACGCCATGACTACGACTTTAACATTGAGGCCAATTTAAAGTGCATTCAGCTTCTGGAGCCGATCGCCCAGCAAATGCTTGCCATGTCTTCCACCGAGAGGGAGGCTTTCCACATGCCCGCTGCCCTCGCTGGCCAGAGCACTTCGATATTCAAGCGCATTTGCAAGAAGATATATGGCGAGCGAGGTATCGACGTCGTAAACGACATGTACAGCCACCCCTTTGACGTGGTCCCCGTTCTTCTAGCTCGAATGAAACAGAAGGATGAGGAATGGCGCTTCTCGCAGCGTGAATGGGAGAAGGTATGGCATGCGCAGACGGAGAACATGCACCTGAAAAGTCTCGACCATATGGGCATCCTTGTTAAGTCCAATGATAAGAGGAACCTCACTGCCAAGCATCTTGTTGATGTCATCAAGACCAAGCATGAGGAGCAGCGCCGCGAACGCATCCACAAGGGTAAAGCACCTCGCCACCAACTGGTCTGGGACTTCAGCAACAAGGAGGTTGTTCTCGAGTTACTTCGCCTAATGATGTTGTACAGTATGCATAATGGTCAGCATAGCACTCAGGAAAAGGAGCGCATTCTCGACTTCTTGGAGACGTTTGTACCCGCATTCTTTGACCTACCAGAAGAGATGTATCAGGATAAGCTTCCCAAGATGCAGCCTGACTCGGGTGAGGAAGAACTGGAGGATTCGACTCCTGCCGAACTGACCAATGGTCGTAGCCGCCGTAATGGCAGGAAAGGTGATCTTCTCAGAGGTGTGCTGGACCCCGGACGCAACGGCAGCAAGCCCAGAAGTCAGAAGGAGGACAGCGCAGCATCAGGGAGCAAAGAAACCACACCTGACGTCACTTCGGCCAATGAAGAAGACATGGCCGATGGTCCCGAGGAGGCCATTGTCCCAGAAGTCTCGAATGAACGCTGGATGCCAACCATACCCAAGCCTGTGGTTGTTGGTGGGGATAATGCTCTCCTCGATGAGGGTGGTGAGTTGAAGGCGGATGGTTTCTTCACTCGCCCTTGGTACAACTTCTTCTGCAACCAGACCATCTTCGTCTTTTTCAACATGTTCCAAACGCTCTACAAACGTTTACTGGATATCAAGGAAAGCAAAGCAATCGTGTCCGGGGCCATTGAACGTCTCCACAGGCCCAAGCCTGCTAGAGACATCGGCTTCACTGAGAATCACATGACGTTCTTTGAGCCCACGGACGACCCTGAAGCGTTCTGGCCCAAGACTGTTGAGTTGATTGAGGAGTATGTAACTGGGGACATTGATGAGAACAGATATCAAGATGTCTTGCGTCACTACTATCTCAAAAACGGCTGGAAGCTGTACACCATTCAAGACCTTCTCAAATCGCTATGCCGACTGGCATTGACTTGCAGCAGCACTGATGCCAAGGAGAAAACGCCCGACCTGATCCACCAGTATCTCACAGGGCGGGAGAAGGAAGAGACAAGCTACCAGACTGAAATTTCGGCGAGAAAGTTTGCCGAGAAGTGCGTCAAGGACGGCGACATCTTTGTCATTTGCTGGGTAAGTTGGAGCAACATCATCTGTACTTGTTTTCAATCAGTTGGACTAACGTATGTAAAAAAAAAAAAGTTCCCCCAAAGGGCTGAAGCCACAGTACGTTGGCTGCAACGTGATGAGACGACATTCTACATGGATGAGATGCAAGTTCGTGAGCGCTGGCAGTATTACATCTCGTCATTTATTCGAGTTGAGCCAACGGAGGGCATCCCTCGATCCAAACTGCAAAAGGTGGTTCTCACTCGAAACTTGCCATCTGGGGATGCAGACTCGGATTCGGACGAAATTCCCAAGCCGCTCTCTTACAGTGAGAATTTGACGACGAGCATTTGCCTGAAGAGTTCCAAGATGATCTGGGCCCCGGGAACGTCGGAATACTTCATCTACGATAAATCTCCCAAGACTCAGGAAGAGCGAGAGCGTCGCGCCAAGTTCACCAAAGCACTGAGCGCTCACCGAGAAAGCAAGCTCCTGGAAACAATGGTGTACAAACCTTGCTGGGCCAAGGACATGAGTCAAGAGGAAATCCAGGAACAGAACAAGAAGTTCCGTAAATGGATGGATGACGGGGTAGCACCTCTTGGTGGACATGTTGAAATGGATTGAGCGAAGGCAGCACATGGCAAACATTGTGTTGATTATGACGGACTCAATGGACTTTTATCCCTTCCGAAAAGGGACGGAGATGCCAGTGGAATAGCCGGAGCATGGGAGTGTTTTTATACCAGGGATTTATTCATTGACGCCATGTGTAATTTTCTGCCGCTGCGTAGTACCAAGGATGTCTAGCAACGGCGGTCGGATGGGAACGCATTTGTAGTTTTATAGTTTACTTGTCGGCTGGTTTCTCAGAGCTCAGAGCAAGACTTGTTCATGCGTGGTTTGTGATTTGGCGATGTGACTGACGGTGGAAAGAGCCACCCACCCTAATCGCCCCTGACCCCCTTCCCCTTCCCTTGACCCTGCCCGACCAGAGGCCACAATTCAACCGCGCAACCTCTGGCTTCTTTGGCAACATTTGATTCGAGCGACCACTTGAACACGATTCGATTTGCGCCTTCAAACCGATCCGTACTCTGCGCGTGAACTGCCCGCCGCCCAGTGTCGGTGCTCCATGCGGCCATGTTGGTGACAATCACGACAATCACGACAATCACCAGACACTACGGTCCGTAATCCACCACAAACCAACACCGCTACTCCGTACGATGCGCTGCACTTCTCTTCTCGCCCCCCTGCTCGTCGCTGTGCCTGCTTTGGCGATACGTGAACTCGCCGATGACGACCTTCGCAACATCCCCTCTCCCGGAGACGACTTCGATATCCATAAGGGCAAGCTCCTAGCTCCCATCCTGATCCTCCGCGTGCCCGGCACCCCCGGAAACGTCAAAGTCCAGCAGCACTTTGTCGACTTCTTCAAGTCTTCTCTGCCAAAATGGGAATTGACGTGGCAGAATTCTACGCAAAAGACGCCAATCAGCAAAGGACTTCCCTTTTCCAACCTCGTCTTTCGACGCGACCCACCCGGCTCCCGCCCCGGTGACGTGTCGCGATTGACACTCGTGGCACACTTTGACAGCCTGGCTGATCCCCCGGGATTCATCGGTGCCATCGACTCTGCTGCTCCTTGCGCCATGCTGATGCACGTCGCGAGGAGCATTGATGAGGCACTGACGGCGAAATGGAACAAGGCCGAGGAGGAGGAGCAAGACGACGACGGGTTGGACGAGAAGCACGGTGTGCAAATATTGTTCTTGGATGGGGAAGAGGCGTTTGTGAAGTGGTCTGCTACCGATTCTCTCTATGGAGCGAGGTATGTTTGATACTGGTCCCGTCGATTTGATACATGCCGAACTGACCTGATACTCGCCGCCACAGATCTCTTGCTGCAGAGTGGGAGTCACAGTATCATACACCGACATCCCTTCATCGTACTCCTCTGGACTCAATCAGCCTCTTCGTCCTGCTGGATTTGCTTGGGACCGCTGAACCGAGCGTACCATCATACTTTTCGCCTACGCACTGGACATATCAAAGCATGGCTGCCCTGGAAAAACGCATGCGACATCTCAACTTACTCGAATCGAAGCCCGATAAACCCTTTCTGTGGGATTCCCAAAAGGAAGCCGAGCAGTTCCATCACGCAGGCATCGAGGACGATCATATTCCCTTCATGCTTCGCGGCGTAGACGTACTTCACATTATTCCGTCACCTTTTCCTTTTGATATATGGCACAAGATAGCCGACGACGGGGAGCATTTGGACTTGCCCACGGTAAGAGACTGGGCCAAGATTGTAACCGCATTTACGGCAGAGTGGCTGGATTTAGGCAATCATGTACCGAAAAAGGTTCCTTTGGCTGAGCCGCGGAGTGAAACTTCGGGATCGACACTTGGCAAGAGGTCGGAATTGTAGGGATTGTGTGATGGTTGCAACATGAGCGCGTGCTTTTTGATGATGGTATGGCGGCAGGGCTACGATATATTCATGTGGAGGCTTGGGAGCGTAGACCAGATGGCGATTCAGCTGTTGGGTTACGATCTTTATGCTACTTGTCTAAGGAAACAAAAAATGCATGTTTATTTTTGTGTTTCGTGACGAGCTGTGAATCCGGGCTTGCCAATGAACAGCGTACAGTTTGCGCTCACAATTGGTACTGTAGGTTGTGCTCGCCCGGCCAATCAGCTCCGCCCTCTCGCAACCACGTATCCCCAAGCTCCTGGGTAGCTGTCCTCTTTCAAGCAACGAAGCGACGACGACGACTCTCGCCAGCAACAAGCACCACCACCACCACCACCACCACGATGCGCATCTCCATAGCTTCGACCGTAATTGCTTTTGCAGGGGCTGCTCGGGCTGCATCAGTCTGGACTTTCTCCGATGCCTCTGTATCAGTCGGCAAGGCCTCCGAGAAGGCGGTTGAGAAGTAAGAAGCCAATCACGCACCTTTGACAGCGGTGATGTGAGGACCAAAGTCAGCAATTGCACGGGTTCGCTAATTTCCGTCTCTCTGTGCAGATTCACCAGCACGAACCGAGTCAAGAAGACAATTACTCTGGGTCACCAGGAAACGCTCAAGGTGTCATTAACTACGAAGGAGGGCTCCACGGCCAAGAGGCCGCATCAGGCGTTCCTCGTTGTCAGAGAGGCGTCGGGCCTGGAAGCACCGTTTCCACTCACCATCAGAGAGTCTGGAAAGGCTGTAGTGCAAATCGTATGTCCGCAAAAACAGCCTTACCCAAGGGTCGCTGGCTCGAGTGATGTGATGCAGCTAACCAGCCTGTGATGCAATTCAGTCTCAGAAGGACCTCCCCGCCGAGTTGCTCTCCTCGCAGCTCCCCCTCGAGGCCAGCCTCATTCTTGGCTCCACCGGCTCAACAAAGGGCTCTATTACGCCTGTGTTCGACATTGAGGTCAAGATGGACCGGGGCCATCCGACGCCAAGCAGCCCGGCGGCGCCTCTGCGGTACGGCAAGCTGGGAGAGATGCATCACATCTTCGGGGCTGATCCCAAGAACCCGCCCAAGATTGTGTCGCTTGTTTTTGCGCTGGCTGTTCTGGCCACCGTGCCCGCTCTGTTTATCGGGGTAAGCAAGCCACCAAATTTTTTTTTTTTTTTTTTTTTTTCAACTCGAACGATGGATGGTCAAATATTTGGGCAAGTATTCCAGGCGTGCTGCTAATGGATCATCAGTGGACCGTACTCGGCGGCAACTTGTCCCATGCCCCAAAGGCCATGGGCAAAGCGCCGCTCTCTCACGCGCTCTTCTTCGGCTCCATTGTTGCCATGGAGGGCGTCTTCTTCCTGTACTATAGCGCCTGGAACTTGTTCCAGACGCTGCCTGTGATGGGTCTTGTCGCTGCTGTTGCGTTTTTCAGTGGCACGAGGGCCCTTGGTGAGGTGCAGGGTCGACGACTGGCTGGAGAGCGATGAGTTGTCACTTTTGCATGCACTGCAAGTGAAGATGAGTTGAAGGGGGAAACGGACGCATTGACTATATCACGCTGGGTCAATGGCCTCGTTCATGGGAGGATTTCTTTCACCTGGACGCGCGAGCGATGGGGATGGGGAAAAGGCATATGCCGTCAATGTACAATACGAAACAAAAGGTCCATGTATACTGACTTGAAGAGCTGTCAGCATAGAAGTATTCAAGACTTGTCCTAGGCATATGACATGGAATGGTGACACCAGCTGAATTGAATCCCCGATGATGCCGAATGACGGAGCTATGATGAGAAGAATAAAGTGTGCCCAGCCTGACCAGTCTGGATGCAAAAGCAACGCCAACACAAGTGCTTGGTGATTTTTCCATTGCGGCCCGAATCGGCCAAGCTAACAACTCGTCCCACATAGACAAAGGAGAAGTGACTTGCTAGTATAATTATATGATATATATTAAAAGGTCCTTTCGCCCAATAAGGATACCCACCACGGACGTATATTATGTCAAGGTCGTTGTTTTAATTCAGGTAGCCAGAGGTCAAAGCCATCATCTGATCAAGGGCTCCAGGTCACATGCTAGCCACATGCCTCGGCAACAGGCTGGCCAGGCCACACACTGGCCTTTGTCAATTGTAGCACGAAACAGCTTCAACGTCGGCATCTGCGACTCCCCCAATCCAGCACTTCACTCAGACGAGAATCACGACGCGGCTTGTTGTCTGCATTCCACGATGCCAGAAAGGCAAGTCGGCTCACCCGAGTTTTTTGCACGACAGGACGGCCCCCCCCCCCCTCTCTTTTGATTCAGTCGGACGTGGAGCATGGAACCGTAGGAAGCTGACGGGGGAATTGTCGGCAGCAGCGCGCTTACGTTTCCCTCGATCGAGGAAACCATGAGGCATCCCGCGTTCCGGTCCGCCGTGTGGGCTCTCGAGCCTCATTCGCGTGGCAAGCTGGCTGTTGCGAAGGACAGGGGTGGGCCGATTAATATATACTGGGAGGTTCACGGGTCGGGACCTACCAAGTTGGTTGTACGTCGTTTGCTTGTCCCTTTTGCTTGTCCCCCTTTTCTTGTCTTTGGCATTCTACAAGAGGGGGGGGGGGGTTGTATGCCGGAATGATGACTAACGTTTTGTTGCGAGGGAAAACGCACGCCCAGCTCCTCATGGGCCTGGGCGGAACACTGACGTCGTGGCAAATACAAACGCTCTACTTTGGACACAGGCACGCGGACACGTACTCGGTGCTCGTCATGGACAACCGCGGCATCGGGCGCAGCGACAAGCCCCTCGCCAGGTACACGACGTCGTCGATGGCGCGCGACGTGGTCGAGCTCATGGACCACGTCGGCTGGGCGGCGCCGCGCCAGATCAACCTCGTGGGCATCTCGATGGGCGGCATGGTGGCCCAGGAAGTGGCCTGCCTCGTGCCGGGCCGCGTCCAGTCCCTCTCCCTGCTCTGCACGTCGTCGCGCGTCGAGAGCGGCAAGTCGCTCGCCGCGTCGGCCTGGGACCGCCTCAGGCTCTTCCGCCCCTTCAAGTCCGAGGGCCAGGACATCGAGGCCATGGCCACGAGCATCTTCACGCCCGCGTTCCTCGCCGCGCCCGACCACGCCTGCGACCCCCTGCCCTCGCCCGCCACCACCCCCGACGGCGAGTACCCGCGCTTCGGCTCGAATTTCCAGCGCTTCCAGGCCCTCGAGCTGCACAAGCGCCGCGCCCCCGGCCACTTCACCAGGCTGGGCTTCTTCTGCCAGCTCATGGCCGCCGCCGGCCACAGCAAGACGCCGGCCCAGCTGGCCGCCATGGCCGACGACGTCGGCCGGGACAGGATCCTCGTCATGCACGGCACCAGGGACGAGATGCTGGTCGTGCGCAACGGGGAGCGCCTGATCCGCGCGCTCGAGCCCGCCGCGGCCATGATTGTCGACGGCTTGGGCCACGCGCCTATTTTCGAGAGGGCCGCCTGGTTCAACGAGCTGCTGCACGAGAAGTTGGGGGCCTGGGCCAAGTTGGACTTGACTTGATCGTGGGCCGCGGCATTGTCAGCTGTGTAATCCGTAGTTGTGCAATCGAAAGCGATGCTTCATTTACCTGTCATGTAGCCTTTGGGACTTCACTCGTTAACTCGTAGCGTACAAGTAAAAAGAATGACTATTTTCTTCCAAGCCTCACTACCCATCTTCTAAACTCCTACCACTTAGTCTTCTAAACCCTTACTAATGTGTAAGGCGCTGTGCGTAAGCCGCGGTGTGCGCATAGGGCAGGCGCGGCGGCAGGTCTCAAGTAATTATTAGGTGCCATGTTAACAGCGGCTAGTATTGACCCATCTTTTGGTCTATTAGGGAATTCTAGCAAGCCTTCTGGTTCTTACATGATGTCTTCTGAACCCTCACCACCATCTTCTAGGCTCTTCTCACCGCTTTCTGAGCCCTCACCACCCGTCTTCTACCCCCTGAGCAGCCCGCTCTGCACGCGCAGTAGCTTCTTCTGCTTCATGTACTCGTCGAGCCGCTTCCGTGGCCTCAATATTGGCTAGCTGTAGTGGCGAATCAAAGCCATGATCCGTAATCCAAGACTCCATAATGACTTGCTGGGCGAGTAACATCGACTTGCGCATGTAGCGCCCTAGTGTTGGAAAAGGGCGTTGGGTATAGAACCTCGCCCAGGTATCCTCCTAATCCCCCCGGTCGATGCCCCCAGAAAATATTGCCCACAATGTTGCTTGGTTTTTCCGTTGACTGTCGTGTGCCATGTGCATTGGTATACAAATGGCACAAGACCTTCACCTTGAGACCAAGCAACATTGTGGGCAATATGTTCTGCCTTCACCTCGAACAGACGGCTTCCCGGAAGGGATAGGAGGATACCCGGGCGAGCGCCACAATAAAAGGGGGCGTTTGTGCAGCATCCCTTTGCTAGAGAAGCGGTTTAGATATCCGCTACTAGGCACTGATCTGTATGAGAGAATATAATGTGTTAGATCAGTCTAGTATCATGGTTTCAAGCTATTTGCTTAGCTATAAGGAGAGTTCTTGCATTACCTTTGGATCTGCCTCCTCCTGTGTTCGCTGCGCTGCTAGGAATAGCTCGTAGAATAATCCTAGTATTCTTCAGGGCCATCCTGTGATGATCCATGCTTTGCCTAGACCTGCCTAGACCTAGCAATATAGGTGTCAATTGAACAAATGTTAAGCAGCAGCCGGCAATCGGTCCAAAATTCCCCTGAAAGGCTCGCTATTGGACTTGTATGCACTGACTCCCTCGCATACTGACTTTCCCCAAATGACTCTGGCTAGCGCCAGCATTGCCAGGGCTTTCCCTGGGTACCGATTAGCATCGCCCACCTTTTCAGCAAACTATAATTTAATGCTTATAAGGTTATTTTAGTGAACATAAGGAACTCTTTGATAAATTTGTTATCTTTTAATACTATCCTCACCTCCATTAGCATATGTACCCAATACTGTGCTCCGAAGTGCTAGGCCATGCGGTGAAATTCCCGTTCGTTCACCGTTTGCTCGATTTGTTGTACCCATTCATGTTGTTCAATGCGTATTCTTTTGTTGTCATGACCTGGCGCAATTGAGTCGGGCACATGACCCGTACGTGTGGGCGCTGACATCCGCGATGGCCCTCATCCCATAGAGATCGAGAGGCATCTTGTAGTGTACCCTTTCATATCAGGAGCATGAAGGCAGAGAGGGCAGAGACGTCAGCGTGAGGCAGGGTATAAGGGAGATGTCAAGGTGCAGAGATTGGAGATGGTTTATTCCCGTCTGTGCGAGCTATTGTGGGTATAACTCCACGTCACGTGCTGTGTCTGCAGAAGGACGCCCTAATCTGTGACAAGTGGGTTCCGAAGACGAACTAGGGAAAGCGGCGGATGCGCATTTAATTTTTGACAGATGCGCGTTTACATTGAGGTCCAATGTTGAGAGGAGGTGCTGGCCGGCAATAAAGTGGAGAACCCGCAGCTTCCAGTCCACAGCCGCCAATAGTGAATTCCCCAATGATGCATCGCAACAACCCATCGATATAATCCCGCCCACAGCATCGCCAATATCACAGCCAAAATAGCAGATCCGCCACCTCCACCACCCCAATGCCAGGCCACCTGCCCTCATCCTTCGACTCAGACGAGTACGTACCATCCACCAAGTTTGATCCCGCACCCAAACCCCCGCAAGCTCACGCGAACCCCCTCCCCAGAGACTTCTACAACGAACGGCCCCTGCATAAAGTAATCCGGAAGCTCAAGGAGGAGCCCCTCGTCCCTCTCGGTAACGCCAGTCCCCCAACCCGCAATTCCGTTGTCTCTTGCTCGATAACAGCTCGCTGACGTTGCCTTTCCCAGGAATCGGCCTCACGGTATTCGCCTTCGTCAATGCGTACCGCGCCCTCCGCCGCGGCGACTCCCGCCAGGCAAACAGGATGTTCCGCGCTCGCGTCGCCGCCCAGGGATTCACCGTCGTCGCAATGGTAGCAGGGAGCATGTACTACAGCGGGGACCGCCAGAAGACCAAGGAGCTTCGCAGGCTCAAGGAGGAGAAGGACGCCGAGGAGAAGCGGCAGAGCTGGATTCGCGAGCTGGAGGCTAGAGATGAGGAAGACAAGCTTATGAGGGCGACCATGGAAGAGCGGAGGAGACAGAAGATGGATGCCGCTGCCGCGGCTGCAACGGGTGAGGAAGGGCTCGCGCAGGGCACCGGTGGTGTGCTAGGGAAGATGGGCCTGTGGTCTCAGGGCCAGGAAAAGGCTGGGAAGGAGGCAGCAGCCGAGGCGGCCGTCGCAGCAGGAACAGAGCGGCGTGAGAAGAAGAGAAAAGAGAACCCCAAGAGCTCGTTGGGCGCCATCGGGGAAGCATTGGCCAAGGACAAGGAAGATGGATCGAAGAAATGAGGTGTGCAATGATGTGACGAAGTTGGCGTTTGTATAATATATGGGAGGGCACCATATCCGTCTACTCTTCTTGATGTACAAACTTCCTTTCTAAAGGCATAATTTTATTCCTTGTTTGTGTATTCTCCTGGTAAGCCCTGAACACCCCGTTGACGCCAAACTGAAGAGCAGAAATGCGCCTCCGCCCCCAAAAAAACCAAAACAATATTCAAAACAATATTCATGAGTGTGCTACGCCATGGACCCGCCACTGCGATTCGCACCTACTAAGCCAGCCATTTCCAGCAAGGCGCGATCAGCTTCAATATCCCCAGTTCCCAAGTTGATCTTTCTTCTTGCTTCTGCCTCCCGCTCCTCCCACGCCCATCTCTCCGCTTGAGCCTTGGCCTCGCCTTCGCCCCCACATCCCCATACCTCCAGCTGGTCGATTTCGAAGCGGTCTTGAAAGTCGTGTCTCCTCGAGATGCTAGTACGGAACGCCCCGCCCCGTGAGGTGTAGTCATGATTGAAGACACCGAACTCGAAGGAATCGTTCAGCAGCAGAGAGACTGCCCCCATGGAGTAACGGGTGTCCGTGCGAGACGAGGACTTTCTCGGCTTCGGGTGGGGAGCTCCGAATGACAAGCAAGGCTGGTTCCCTGGCGGTTTGGTAAAGGCCACATAGTCAGTATTGATGGTGGATGCAGGGAAAACGTCATGAACTGGTTCCAACTGAAACAAAACCGTTTCGGAGTCGCCAAAACATTCTCTCTGGGTGTGCCTCCATGGTTCGCGGACGTATACTCCAAACGTCACACGACCGCTTTTTGTGCCGCTCCTGTACCGTTTGGTGGGGAGGCTGTCCGCGAAAGACGATTCTTGACCGCCGCTTGGAATTTCAGACAGTATGGTTCCGCTGACGAGGAGGATGGTCGGTGCCCGCCAATTAAACACTTTTGAGTCAAAGCTGCCCATCGAAAAGCCCGCGTCGTTTCCCGAGTATAATCGCCTTACTCTTCGAAATAACGATGATCCAGGCAGGAATAGCGATATTTGGGACAGCATGTGATCATTCAAGATGTCGCCCTTGTCAGACAGCAAAGGCTGGGCCGGCTTGTGCGTAGATTTGTTCTCTTTGCTAGCGTCAACTCGATGTTTCGAAAAGTCGAGGTTGTTGGAAAATAGAAAGTGCTCGAAAAGCGCATTAAAGCTGCGGAACAGGTTGGGAAACAGGGTGGGTAGTACTGTCTTGAATCGGCTGTACCTGATGCCAGGCGTCGTCTCGACATCTACAAAGGCGGCCAGGATACATTCGGCCGTTGCTCGGAGCCGTTGGAGCTCGGTGCCCGAAACGCGATTGGAGTACTGGGACAGACTCTCCTGCGCATCCAGTGGAGCAGCCAACAGTAGCAGCATGAGCAGCTTCCGGAAGTTATCTGTCGGAATCATGGCACCGTGGAATTCTGGTGCGCCGCCCTGCTTGACGCCGGCGGCCTCGGTGATATCTAGCAGCTCGAATGCTGTGAGGACGAGGTCGTCGTCGTCGTCGTCGTCGTCGTCGTCGTCCTCGTCTTCGCATGATTCGTCTTCCCCGGGCAGATGCACCGTGAAACCCGCGCCGCTGGCGCCTTTGGATGCGTCATCCGCGGGCACTGTCGGTGCCGGAGGCGCATTTCCTTCTGAAGCCTTGCGATCATAGACGGCTAGGCTCTTGAAGATGAGCTTCGTGCGGTCCGTGGAGCCTCTCGCTAGTACATGCTTGTACCGCTCCGTCATGATGACAATGACCATGATAAATTGTGGCAGCTCGAGAACTACAGGCGACTCTTGCAGGAAGGGGAATGCGCCTAAATATGAGACCATCTGAAAGATGACGGGCGATGCGCCCAGGATGTCGGGGATCTCAAGATAGCATGCGATGGTGTCTTGCTTGAGATAACGGACGGACCCCTGCTGATCAGCGAGGCTGTTGAAGACATCCTTCAGAGAGTAGAATTCAAGTGATGTGAAGCACTTGTCTTTGAACTTGGAAGCCTGTCCGTTGCGATCCAAGTCAGTCGAGCGTCGTCATTCTAGAAGAGTCTGGGTGGCATTGACTGGCATTGGCTGGCATTTATTACTCACAAGCTCCTGCGCCAGGTCCGCGCGAGACCGTCGGCGTAGATTGCCATCCGATTGACTCTGACCCATGGTGCAGGTGGTCAGCTAATCGCAAGACATTGCGTGCGTCGTAACAAGAGACCAGTCGATGTTGTTGGATGCTCTCTGGATTCTCTTCCAGGTTGCGGCCAAGGCTAAAAAGGTAAAAAAGGCAATAAATAAACTGCAGCACGGGAATCCGGAAGGGGCGGGCGGCACCACTTGCCCGCTGACATGTGCCGCAGCCAGCTGCTTCTCAACTACTACTCCGTACGGATCACTGTCCAGTTCCAGTTCCAGTTCCAGTTCCAGTCCCAGTGTGTTTTACTCTTCATTACGTGACAATCCAGCGTCTCTTCGCTGACGTAATCGCCAGAAAATCCCAACCCAATGGCTGAAATGGGGACGACAAGATATCGGGACGTCAATCCAAGACTAGGCTTGACACCTGCCATGTTATTCACATGAGAAATGTGAGGGGCGGACACGAGATGTTGTGTGTGCATTTCTGATTAGGTCTCGCACACTTGAATAGATGACAAGCCTGCTCGCAACTACACCGATTTTATCTTTCCGGTCCAGCTTTACTGCCCGCGCTGTGTTGCCATTATCTGAAGGCCGGCTTTGAAGATGGTATGAAATAAGATTCCCTTTTCCCGTTTCCCTGTTTCCCCCTTTTCCCCTTTTCATTTCCCATCCATAGCCTGTTCTTCACCCAGTATGCTCGGAGGAATAATTCGCTTACAAATGCAAAACAACAAAACAAAGCAATAATGCCGTGCTGGCGCCCAATGTCGTGTGATGTGAGCGCCATCTATTTACAGTCCATCCACTTCTTTCTCTGCAACTGACCGAATCAAGCGCTCATATTTGGTCTGGGCCTCTTGTTCTGGATCTTGGAGTTTGACGGGCAAGGAAGCATGTACAGCTTTGTTGTCACGGCCTGTCGCCCAGAGCACACCTGGTTTTGGTGTAGAGTTTTGGTCCGTTTCTGGCTCAGACTTCGGCGTCGGGCTACTTGCCTTGAATTCTTCTACGGCAGCGATACCATCTTCGGGGTCAAAGTCGGCACGCGGTAGTCTCATTGCCAACAGAACGTACTCTGCACGTGTCATATTGTCCATGACATCGTCCATGTAGCGCCGAACCTCGTCTTGGGGTGCCACCACTCTTGCCAGGTTCTCCAGATGCCGTCCGGAACTGGTTTGTAGCCGAATGGTGACTGGCTGATAATAGTCTAGCTTTGGGTCCCCTCCATACTCTGAAGTGCTGCCTTTCCGTACAATGAGAAATGAGGCAACAACTTGTTGCCCTGACTGTGTTGGCAAAAATTCGAGAACGCTGTATTTTGGAAACAAATACCGGTCACCTGAGCCAAAGTCGAATACTACCGCCGAAATGTCGGGTCGATTCGCAAGCGGGGGGCCCTTGGATCGTAGAGCCTGCGCATTACTCTGCTGAGCTGGCTTTGCCGTGTTTGCTTTCGGCCGGGGGCCACCAGGTACACCTGTGGCTGGTGCCCGTAGTGGTGAAGGGCCTTGGGCAGGCGCCTTTGGAGTAATTTTCGCGTCTCGGTGAAGCCTGTCGAGAATTTGCTTCAGATCGGTTGCGTCTGTAAAGCCAGGCTTTCCCTCAGCAATGCGGCGAATCATGTCTTTGGTGCGCTGGTCCTCAAGCGCCGTTTTTACCAGTAGCACAACCAAAGGATCGCTTCGCGGCGGTGGTCGTAGTTCCGACGATTTCTGGTTAGGGTTGGATGCTAAGACAATGTCCAAGATGGTTCGAACCTCATCTGCGAAGTACTTGACAGTGCGCCCATCCACGAGAAGTCGGTCGGCCGAAGGACCCTGCTGACCACCCTTCTGCCTGTATTCCGCATTTAGCTGATCAATAATTTTCTGGAACTTGGCCAGCTCTCCATCTTTGGCTTCTCCAACGGCCACCCGTTTCATCAGATCGCGTAATTCCGGGTCTCTCGATGCTTTTTGAGCAAGCAGCGCAATGACTGGATCGTTAGATGCCGGCTTGGCAGGCGCTGCCGGCGCTGCAGGTTTCGTGGGAGCACCGGCTGTAGTCACCGGGTTGCCCAAAACCGGCGACGCAGACTTATTCGGCGTGCCAGCTGGGCGAGGAGCTGCACTTTGTCCAGGCTGACCTTTCGGGGCCGGAGCAGCAGCTTGTCTCGGGGGGGGATTCGACACGGGTCGTGCAATGGGCTGTGGTGTCGCAGCAGGTTGAAAACTTGCTTGTGCTGGCGAGGCTCGTGAAGGAGCAGAAGCAACCGCGCTGCCTGGCGGGGCTGCGGTTTGGGGAGCTATGCTCGAGGGCTTTGGAGACAGGCTATGAGACACTCCAGCTGCCGGCTGTTGTTGTTGTTGGGACGCAGGCGCAGGCGCAGAAGTTGGCTTGGCTTTAGTTGTGATTTCTGGACGAGGGGACATTGCCGGGTTCGCAGGCGCAATGCTCGATGCAGGAGCCGGTTCTGGAGCAGGCTGGATGGTTGACACTGAGGCAGTGCTCACTGATGTTTGTGGACTTGTTGGCGGCGCATTTACCGACGATGCGGGAGCTGAGATTGCCACTACAGGGGAATTCAGTGTTGTAACGGGCAGCGCAGTGCTTTCTGGCAAAGGGGCTGAAAGACTTGGTATTCCTGCTGTAGTGGCCGCAGCAGATGTTGTACTGGCTGCGGTGGGAACCGATTGAGGAGGCATGGCCCCATTGTGAGGGCCATATTGAAGCACAGGCCGTGCAAGAGCCGATGAAGTGTGTTGAGATATGGGCGGCGCTTGTACTTGAGGTAATTGCTCAGCTCGCGGAAGCGTTTTCATCTGCTGCTGAGGCTGTGATTGCGTCGATGCCGGGGGCTGTGACGATTGTGTTTGTTGGGCATCACCAGGCGATTGCTGTTGCGGCTTTGGATTAAATTTCTGCTGTTGGTGAGGTAGTAACTTCGACGTCTTGACAGCAAACATGGTTGCCTCAACAATATGTGGCTCAATGGTGATTGTGACGGCGCCAACTTTCATCATGCTGTCCTTTGGGGGATTATTGGGATCCTCCTGTAGCACGCCCTTTCGCTTGTGCGGTTTCGTCCAGAATTTTTCAAACAAGCCTTCGCTAATCCATTTTTGCCGCGATCTTGCAATTGACTCGGACAGAACGCCACTGCAGGAGGATGAAGCCTTAGAGATGGGAGATCTTCTCTTAAGAGGATTAGGACATCAACTCACCTTTCCGTCAGCGATTGGTATTCTTTACCTGACAGGTCCGCGGCCTGGGCCTCTTCGACAGTAGGGAGCGGCTTTCCCACTTCAATGGATTTGGGTAGAGGTGGAGGCGGTGGTGTAGGTGCTCGAGGGGGATGTTCGACCACAGCTGGTGTTGATGATCGCCCGCGAGTTGTGACATTCCTTCTCTTTGCTGCTTGCTCCTGACGAGCCGCAGCTCTCGGGGGCAGTTTGCGCTTTTTCTCCATCCCGAGCGGCGACACAAAAGCGGAGCAGTGAAATTATGACAGTTGAATTAGTCGGAGGACGACGACAAGAAAATCATTGTCAGTGTGCCATGGGGCTCTCGCTGCTCGCTGCTGGCACGAATTACGTGGGAAATGAAACGACTTTTCGAATCGGCGATGTCTGGTTTGTTTGACAGGACAAAGGGGGCAAAGCTGAGCTGAGCTGAGCTGAGCTACTGCAAGTTGGCCAGGTCTACGATGATTCAGCACAAAGAACTGAATTGCAGACCACAGGGATGACCTGGAGACAAGTAGAGGGGTCTGAAGAACCAAAAACCTGGCGTGGCGCGTGTCATGAGTCGCCCAGGAGCTGCAGTACTAGCCGACACCAACACCTCGATCAATGCTCCAGTTGGTCGCCGAACTGAGGCAGCGCCGGCCTCAAGATGGAGAGATTCGCAAGTTGTCAGTCAGACGTGTGGGCTGGTGGCCGTTGGATCTGTGGTGCGACCAGACAAGACGGAAGGTTGGAAGGTTGGTGATGCTGGGGGCTGGGCTGACTAATATCATCGGTCGCCACCAGAAATTACACTGGGCTGGTTGGTGTTACAGGGTGTTGCATGACCACTCTCCAGCGGTGTTTCCGTGTGGCAGCTCTGCAGCTGGTCTTACATGTACTTGCGCGCGAGCAATCTCGGATATAAATCCAGCGTCCAGCTTTGTTCCAGCGTTGTACATGCTGTTGTGATTCATTTCTGCATTCAGCTTTCAACAGCGCCTCGACGACTTCATTGCTCGCCCCATGGCTCGGTCGCTAATGCAGACAGCGTCGTTGGCGGTCATCGCCCCCTTGGCGCTTTATACCGTGTTTTGGTCGCTTGCCGCCATTCCCTTTTTCCAACGACAGTGAGCACTGGGTATTTCCTTGGATGATCAAGCGGGGTTCCATTGCATTCTTGGCAAAGTGTCTGACGCTTCAACCTCAGCTTCCTGTACGCGCACAAGTTCAACACCTTGTTTTGGTCGGATGTCAATGAGCCTGAGAGATGGGGATTCGAAAGTAAGTCCGCATCTATCTTCTTGGCACACGATTTCCATGGCTCGCGTTCCACAAGACTCATCTTCTGGCGAAATTACCTGACACTTCCGTCTCAGAGCATCAGGTAGCTCCCTTCTACCTACATACGCCTGACGACAAGTACATCTACGCTTGGCATGTCTTGCCCTTACCCCTTTACCATGAACATGAGGCCCAGATTATCAGGGGTGCTTCCTCGGAGGCAGCCCCTCATGATGTTACTGCGACTGAGTCTTTCCGACTCCTCCAGTCTGATCCTAATGCAAAACTGATATTGTATTGTAAGTATGACTGTTCATCTCTCCCAAATCATCCCAAGCTGACCGTTTGCTCACTCAGTCCATGGGGTGTGTCTTTCTGCGCTTCTCTGCTTCTCGAACTGCTTTAGGAAAGCAATGACTGAAATTGCTGACTTTCAACCAATAGAACGCCGGACATGTGGCTCAGATGTACAGGGCTGACAGCTATCATTCCCTGACGGACATGTCCTCCTATCATGTCATCGCCATCGATTATCGAGGATATGGCCACTCCACAGGAGTCCCCAATGAGGAGGGTCTCATTCAGGATGCAGAAACTGTAGTCGAGTGGGCTACAGAGGTAGCAGGCATACCCTCGAGTCGAATTGTTTTGTTTGGTCACAGTCTCGGCACGGCTGTAGCCAGTGGTGTGGCCGAGCGATATGCGAACAAGGGCATCGAATTTGCAGGCATGGTTCTCGTGGCAGGGTTCAGTGATCTTTCAAATCTTCTCACCGGCTATCGTATAAGTGGGATTTTCCCTGTCATGGGGCCTTTAGCTGCCTGGCCATCTGCTGTAGAACTTCTGAAAGGGGCTGTTGTAGACAAGTGGCAGTCGGCTGATCGATTGGCCAGCATTGTCCGCCACACTAAAACGAGGCTGCGGCTTGAGTTGGTCCATTCTTACTATGACCAGGATATCCCATGGCAGCATCAAGATTTGCTGTTTCAGGCCGCAGCTAATGCAACAACTGCTGGGCTCTCGCAGCAAGCCTTTGACAAGTTCAAGGAGGGTATCACGGAAGTGCGACCTGGCAAAGATGGGTTCACCGCTACTGTGAAAGCTGACCCAGATATCGTCATCCGACAAGAATTGGTAGTATATGGTGGTGAGTGTTGTTTCCACGACTCCTTGCCACCGACCAGCGTTTGGAGAGTTTTTGACACTAACATGATTCCAGGTCATAACCGAATTGTTTCTTCATCGGCGGTTTTGAGGGCAGTCATGAGGTGTTTTGACGGGAAATGAATGCTTTGTCGTTAGTTTTCTCATATTGGGCTAGACTGCCTCTGAAAAGAAATTTATATGCCTCAGATGAAGTGTTCATGGCCATTCTGTTCAAGAGACCAGCTGGCTCCTGAGATGGATTGAGTCTGCCTCGGAGCAGTCCACAGCGCAGCTGTAGCGGGATGGCAGCGTCAGGCATATGCAGTGCAAGCTCTGAACAAAAGGCCACGATATAATAAATACCTTGTACGGATCAGCTTACTAATCTTTCCCAGGCATATGTATATTAATTATGATGGAGATTTCCAGAGCTTCAATTCACACCTTCGACCCCGCAGTCCCTGCCTGGAAACCCCCCACCATCCCGCCACCAACAAAAGAGCTTGCCCCAGCGTCAAACCAACACCACCTCCCACCTCTTCTCGACGTGCAAGGGCAGAAACTCGTTCCGCGCTGAACCATGCCAACTGAGGAGTCCAAGCCCGCCGAGCCCGTCGTTGAGAAGGGCAAGAAAGTCGACGACGCCGCTGAATCCCGAACAGAAGAAGACGAGCCCACGACCACAGAGGGCCCTGCGGGCGCATCGACGTCGAGCAAAAAAAAGAAGTCCAAGTGCAAGAAGGTCAAGCGGCTCATGTCGGCCAAGTCGGAACAAGAAAAGCACGATGAAGGCGTCAAGGAGGCAATTGATGGCCTCTCCTCAGAGCAGATGAAGGAGCTGGCGTCGCTCAACCCGGGTCTCATGCAGGAAATCGCCACACAATTTGGAACCTCGAATCCCTCACCAGACCAGGTTGCCACGATGCTCAAGGGCATGAACCTTTCGGAGATCATGACGGGACTGGCAGCCAGCGGCAAGAATGTCAAGGACATGGGTGCTTACAAGTTCTGGCAGACGCAGCCGGTGCCCCAGTTTGGCGAGGAGGGCAAGAAGCTTGAGGAGGGCCCGTTGAAGACCCAGACTGTCGAAGAGATCGACAAGGAGCCGCAACCATTGGTGGCGGGCTTTGACTGGGTAACTGTTGATCTGACTGACGACGGCGAGATGAAGGAGGTATACGAGTTATTGAACGGGCACTACGTCGAAGACGACGAGGCCATGTTCCGCTTCAACTATATACCTGAAGTGCTCAGATGGTAAGAGGGAGTTGGGAGAGAATATTCCTATACTGAACGTACAAGAAAGCTAAACATTTCCCTTGACAGGGCCATGATGGCACCGGGCTGGCAACGCAAATACCACATTGGTGTACGAGCCACTGAATCTCGTAAACTAGTAGCCTTCATCTCCGCAGTACCTGTCAACATTCGCGTCCGCAACAAGACTTTCACCACGTCCGAGGTCAACTTTCTCTGTGTGCACAAGAAGTTGCGTGGGAAGCGTCTCGCTCCTGTGCTCATCAAGGAGGTCACGCGCATCAGCAATCTTGACGGTGTCTGGCAAGGCTTGTACACGGCGGGCGTCGTGCTGCCCCGGCCTGTCAGCACATGTAGATACTACCATCGAGCGTTGAACTGGCCCAAGCTGCATGGCTGCGGGTTCAGCCCATTGCCACCAGGCAGCAAACCACAGTATCAGGTCCGCAAATACGCCGTGCCGGATAGCACGGCAACCAAGGGCCTGCGCCCAATGCGGGAAACAGACGTGGATGCAGTGGTGTCGTTGTTGACGCGCTACCTGGCGAGGTTCGACATGGCGCCGGAGTTTACCGCCGAAGAGGCCAAACACTGGTTTCTCCCCAAGAAGGATGTCAAGCAGGTAATCTGGTCTTATGTCGTCGAGGTAATCACCAGCTCTCCCCTTTGTGTCAGCTAAACTGGATTCGGTTATTCTTGCTCCTCTGTTGTGCTAATGCGTTCGCCAAAAAACTGAAACAGGACAATGACAAGAATATCACCGACTTCTTCTCTTTCTTCTGCGTCGAATCATCCATCATCAAGAACAATGAAGTCCTCCGCGTTGCCTACCTCTTCTACTACGCCACAGAAGCTGGACTCACCACCACCCCTGATAAGCCTGCGCTCAAAGCGAGACTCAATGCCCTCGTCCACGATGCCCTCATTCTGGCCAAGAAGGCCAAATTGGATGTGTTCAATGCCTTGTCCCTGATGGACAACGGCTTGTTCTTGGAGCAACAAAAGTTTGGCGGGGGCGACGGTCAATTGCACTACTACCTGTTCAACTACCGGGCGAATCCGATTGCGGGTGGTGTGAATGCCAAGAATCAACTTGACCAAGATCACTTGAGTGGCATTGGATTGGTGATTCCGTAGGGAAGTCGCGAGGGTGATCAGTCTGCGAAGCCGCGCCAGTAGAGAAAGTAACGGGCAAAGATGAGTGGCTGTGACTAGCCACGCTGGTGTGAGACTCGAAACCCCGTATTCAATTGAGTCGCTGCGCGGAGTAATAGAAAACAAAAGTTATTCAGTCTAAGGAGTCTATTTGTGGGCGGCAGCCTGGCTAGTAATATTGCTCCTTTCTCTTCACGAATCGTCATCCAACGCGCCATCTGCCACTTACGGTGGCACAGTAGACAGGTTCGGCAAAACGCTGCCACATCGAAAATCGAAAGCCCCGTGTTTGCGATTTAGGATAACTAGGCATCATAGATGCACCTAAGAGCAAATCGATACATGAATCCCAAAAAAAGAATAGCATTAAAAATAGTATAGTATAAAACAAGACTAAGCTGTAATTAATTAGTTAATTAGGCATATATTTAGGCCGTTATTTAGTCAGTCAGTCAGTCAGTCAGTCAGCAATTCAAGCAAGTCAGGAAGTCATACAGTCGGTTAGTCAGTCAAGCAAGTCAAGGAGCTATTACTAAAAGTTAGGGGCCATGGGTTATTACTGCCATTCAAAAGGCTCCACCCTAGATACGAGACGAACTTTAGTAACCCCGGCAGGCTCTCATCATCCAACATCGTCGAGCTCCAGGCGGCGACAGCTTCAAATCGACAACGTAGCTTCATACGACCTCGAAATCCCAGTCGTTGCATGCTGAACTCGATTTGATCGCTCTGCACACCATGCTCGAAAGGTAGACACAGACATGTGGCCCACGACTCCTTCGGTCGACACCCTCACACGGCCACGTGCCGCCGTGGCTGCCGTCTCTGTGGTCGCCGCAGTAAGTCTGGGATACTACGCTTGGCAAACAAGAAACGATGGTGGCCCTCCTCGAGAAACTCCCAGCGGCGCACCCCGCTTGCATAGAAGCAATGCCGTCCGTCGCTCGCGTCCCAGAACGGCGACAGAGGATCGGAGCTCCTCCCCATCCGATACCCCCGGCGATGAGAATGTCGACTCGACAAACACAAACCTACGAGTGCCCGCGGATGCAGAAACCGTCGTGGACATGGACAACGTCGATGACTGGTGGAACGGCACCTCGGACTTCCAGCCTGCGCAACGAGCTGGTCATAATATCGTCAACCTGCTTTTCCGAGTATCCGAGGACAATGCCAGGAGGAATGGATGCGTTCACAGAGGTTGCCAATGTAACTCATGTGGCATGGTTCCAATACGCGGAGTCCGATATCGATGCGCCAATTGTGCCGACTTTGACCTGTGCGAGACTTGCGAAGCTCAGGGGGTACATATCAAGACTCATGTATTCTACAAGATCAAGGTTCCTGCACCGCCGTTCGGCCCAAGACAGATGCAACCAGTGTGGTACACTGGTGATCCGGACAATTGCCGGCGCAGTCTCCCACGCGGCCTACTATCGCGGCTGTCGAAAGATACGGGGTTCGAGCGGCCAGAGCTAGAGGCTTTCTGGGAGCAATGGACGTACATGGCGAATACGGAATGGCGGGATGATCCAGACGAGTTGTGCGTGGCCATGGATCGCAAGACGTTCGAGCGTTGTCTGGTCCCGACCGGAGGCTCTCGACATGCGGCACCAAACCTGATCCACGACCGCATGTTCTCCTTTTACGACTCCAATCATGATGATATAATTGGCTTCTCCGAGTTCTTACACGGCTTATCCTATCGGAAGAGAAAAGACAAGCTGAGAAAGGTGTTTGAGGGGTACGACATTGACGGTGATGGATATGTCAATCGCAGAGATTTCCTACGCATGTTCAGGGCTTATTATGTTTTATACAAGCAGATGCACAAGGATATTCTCGACGGGCTGGAGGATCAGCTTCTCGCTAGTACCGAGGCGCAACAGCTGATATCGAGTCGACAACCGCTGAGCAGTCTCTTCGGTCGGGAGGGAAGGATCCCTCCGGGTGATTCGAGTTCACGATTCGAGGGGAAAACGCATCGAAGAGATGGCAGTGTCGAAGTGGCCGACGGCTATACGGGAGCATTCACGGACAATCGTGGGGACACGGCGACCAGAGAGGATATCTTGGCCAGTTTGTTTGCCTACGACACCGAATCTCGTCCCCGCCGGCTGATGGCGAGGAACGACACGGATACCAACTGGCGCACGGTGCGACGGGTAAGCGGGGGAGACTTGGACAGAGCTTACTGGTCGTCTTTGCTGGACCCACCAAGTACTCTGGAGGAAATTCCCAACATCTTCAACACCAATCAAGAGGCGAGTGAGGATGAGGAGGGTGATGGTGGCGGTGACGACGGTGACGGTGGCGGTGACGGGGGTGAGGATGAGGAAGATGACGAGGGAGATGATGCCGAGGCCCCGCAGATTGAGGGATCAGGCCGCACATATAGCGAATCAAGAGTTCGAGCCGCAGCGCGAAGCCGCAAACTGGCCCCCAAGCTGGAAAAACAACGTCGAGATATGGCGCGAAAACATCTTCATGACCGATGGAAGAGACGTCAGTTCTACCTGGATGAAGAAGAGGGTGGCAGGGCTCCAGATGGTTGGGAAAACGATGAAGATATCCTGGCCAACATCAATCACATGACGGAGGAGTCCAAATCATCTGACCCGTCACCCTTGACGACTCGATCGCGGTCCAGCTCCAAAGTTCGCTTTGCCGAGGACGCGGATGACCTGGACGTTAGATCGAACCCTTCAACTTCGTCCAGAAGTGTGCCGGAGCGCTGGGGTGGCATGGACGTCCCCGATGCGGAAAGGGATGCCGGCAAGGAAATCCTGTACCAGGTGACCCAGCAGGCCTTCAACGAACTACTCGACACGATATTCAAAAAGGCCGAGGACCTGGCCATCACAGCGGCAGAAACAGCAGACGATCGGGAAAAGTACAGGACCCAGATTGACACCATTGCGCTGCCCGACAATGCCGCCTCCGACTCGAAGGAGTCGAAGGAGCCTGGCGGAAACCCTGCAGGAAGAAAGGCCGTGTCAGAATGGTCCTTGGAAGACCTGCTAGCTGAGACTGGCTATGCCGTAGTGCCAGACGAGCCACGGAATGCCGTTGAACTCGACGGCCCGGTTGAAATCGTCCACGAGGGGCATTCGGACGACGGCGACGATGCTGACAGTCACATCATCTGCGAACAAGGCGAAGAAGCGGAACGCCGTGACCCAACCTTGCCGCAGTTCCGTCCAAACACGGTCGCAGAAGCCAGCGCCAGGTCCAGGTCCACGGGCAAGACGTATCCGCCGCCGCGAAAATCATGTTGCACCACTCAAAGCCCGACGGCAGCGGAACCAGCTGACGCCACCCTCCGCTACTGGAAACAACTCACCCTTGCAGAGACGCAAGCCAAAGAAAGAGGCGGGTGGGGTCGCCTCAGCTTCGCCGAGTTTGAAGAAATCTACAAGAGCCAAGAAGATGTTGGGAACAGATTAGACTACCTGGGCAGCTGGATCGACTTCTGTATCCCCTAGGACAGGAAACGGAAGCGTTTCGCGTAGAGTAAGTAGCACACTGACTGGGGAAAGTCGATGGTGTACAAAAGTGTAAAGTATAGGAAACATTTTACGAGCGTAAAGCACCGGCAAGGGGGAGAGTTATCCCCAGCATAGTAATGAGCACGGCGGTTCAAATATCAAGTCTTGCCATGACAATGTTCCATTGAGTCGTATTATTCTCATCTGAGATGAGATGCAGCTCTCATCCCTGGATAATAAATAGCTTCGACGGAGCACACACGGATGTCAATTGTCTCCTTGGCTGGGCAGGGCCGGCAACAATGGGTTTGGACCAGATATTCCTGCTGATCCGCCGCGTTGGCCGCAACTATTGATGAAGAAGAAAAGGAAAGGAAATTGATGAGATGACGGTACATCGTTCCCCGGTGCCGCTTATACAGCTTGGTCATCCATTGAGTAGTGTTCGTCTCCTCATATAGTAAGTCCATTCCTGACGGGCTATTAGCAGAAACCCCCACCCTTGAAGAAAAAAGAGGAAAAGAAAAGAAAAGAATACAAAAGTACATACCTCTAAGAGCAAAATCACCAAAAAGCAAACCGGGTAAATAACATCATTGTTGTTCTCACAAATAGAGACAATTAAAATGCCCACCCACACGAGAATTGGGACCTCCAGCATCGCAAATGGGGGTGAATCTGTCGAGATTAAAGGCACGAGGCCTGTGACCCAGGTTAACAGGCTTCCATGGTGGACGAAAAGGTGTACAACTGTTTGCAACGGAAATGGAAATGGGGAGAAAGGGACCGAAGATTCATGACGGACCGGGCAGAGGGCCCAGGGATGGACTGACTGACTGACTCTTGGGGGTCTGCGGCTCGCGAGTGCGGACGCTGGGCACGAAGCTACGGGGAGATCGGTGGCTTGTCGAATCGAGGAAGCCTGATGTGTATTTTCGCGATAAGCTCGCGCCGGGCTTGAAACTCTGGCTGGCTGAGACGAGGTTGGGTTGTGTGCGTGGTGCGTTTGCAAAGGAAGGAAGTGTCTGGGTACCCGGTCAGGACTCAGGAGGACAAGCTGTTTCCGAACCCGAGAACGAGCACTTGCCATCTTTTCGTGGCATTCAAAAGGGCTTCGCTTGGACTTCTTGGCCAATCAATAAGGCCGAAGTGTAGAGTGTCGTGAATCTCTCTTCTTCTTCACCATCACACACTGACTGACAACCATCATGCTCCCCCTCCCTGCGAAAAGAACAGCTTGTAAATCAGGCAACTTGTCCGCATCGAGACAAACTTTGACATGCCGCGATTGCCTTCCCTAGACCTCGTATTGACTTTCCTCCATGCAGGCCGGGAGGCTGACTTTTTCATGCGCCAAGTCTATTGTATGCGAGCTGAGTACACCGTCATGTTTCGGTCTTTTTTGCAAAAAACCAAAACGAAACAAATAGAACTTGTTTTTTTTCCTCACAACCCAGATATCCTTTACAGCCCAGAAGATCCCCGCGTTCTTCTCCGCATTGCTTGCGCTGGAACGACAACGAGGTGCGGCTCTGCAACCGCTGCAACGCTACTCGGACGACAATGTCATGAGATGACGAGAGATGATGGGAATGGCAGGCAACACTTCACAGCTACCTCATGAGTCATCCGCAAGAGGAGCTAACTTCCCACCACTGTATATAAGCTTTCGTCAAAATGACCGTGCCTGCAGCTTCGTGACGCCAATAGTCTATTTGAACGACACTGCCCCAAAGCATATGTCCTCACACCTCGTCTAGTGGTTCCCCCCTGCGCACTTTCTGTCGTCACTGTGACAGTCTCTTACATCCTCGCGCGAAGAAGAGTTTTCAAATAAGTTTCTTCAAAGCATATTCTTCTTTTACCCCTGTCAAAGCCCGGCGTGGTGGTCAAAGTCATCGCGTGGCGCCAAAGTCAAGCACGTTTGCCGACACATACACGGCACAAAAAAATCTTTCACGCATCATTAGCGAAGCACGATAAGAAAATGAACATCGGGCTGTCAAACTCTCTTTCTTGGGCCTGACTATAAGAAGGACCTGTTTCCCCCTCTCTTCCTTCCTCCTTTTCCCCCCCTTTCCTTCCCAACTCAAGCCAGTATCATCAGCAGAAGCTCTTCTTCTCACAGAGTAAAGCACTTCTTCTCGCATACTAAAGCCCTCTTCTCACACATCAAAGCCCTTCTCACACATCAAAGCCCTTCTCACATATCAAGCCCCCTCTCACTTATCAAAGCCCCGAAATCACAAACGACCCCCTCACATACAAGCAAGCCTACCAAAATGGACTTTGCTTCCTATCTCGCTGGCTCTTCAGCAGCCAACTTTATCGACCTCACGGGGTCTTGTGATGGCGGTGTTCGTTTCCCGTCCCAGGAGTATGTACCTGGGTCACAGGCGGCTGGGCCCTTAGTGGTCCACGAGCTGTTGAACCCTGTGAGTGTTCTTCAGACCCCTATGGTGTGCCTCGTACACGGGGATTACCATACTAGCAAAGTAAGTTTCTCTCGTTCTTTTATTTTCTGTCCCTGTGCTGTCCCTGTGCTGTCCCTGTTGTTGTCGCTGTTGCTGTCGCTATTGTTGTCGCTGTTGTTGTCGCTGTTATTGTCCCTATTTGTTCCCCTATTTCCTTCCCTATCTGTTTCCCCCTATTGCTTTCCCTATTGCTATCCCTGTTGCTATCACTATTGCTATTCCTATTGCTATTCCTATTGCTTTCCCTGTTGCTATCCCTGTTGCTATTACTATTACTTTCCCTATTACTATTCCTATTGCTTTCTCTATTACTTTCCCTATTGCTTTCCCTATTGCTTTCTCTATTACTTTCCCTATTCCTTCCCTATTGTTTTTACTATTGTTTTCCCTATTATTTTCCCTATTACTTTATCTACTTCCCTACTGCTTTCCTGATTAATTCTACTATTACTTTTCCTATTTCTTTCCCCGTCGCTTTTCCTGTTGCTTTCCCTATTGCTTTGCCTGTTCTTTTTCATCCTGTGTCGAATAAAAAAGCTAACATCCTCTTAGATTTGGCATGAAAAGCCGGATGGCGGAAGAGGCTGGGCCCCCTTCTTCCTGTCCAAAGGCTTCCAAGTCCTGGTCATCGACATGCCGGGCAACATCAACTGCCAAGTGTCCCCAGAGGCCGTGGCTTCGGCAGGACTGCCATTACAGAGAGTCGACGACGACATCGTCCAGCATGAGCTCGTTGCTCCGGAAATGTCGCCCGTGATCAAATGGAAGACGTCAGCTCTTCACAATAAATGGCCAGGTCATCTGGGTAATGTCGCCTTTGATAACTACAAGGCCATGACCAGTCATATGCACATGTCAAGGAGCGATCGACAACGTCTCGGTCAAGACGCCCTCGTCACCCTGCTGGGGATGTACAATCGGCCCACGATCCTCGTCGGAGAAGGAACCGGGGCCACCATGTCTTGGCTGGCAGCAGACATGGTCCCGCATCTCGTCGAGGCAGTTGTTGCCGTCGAGCCTTACGGCCCACCAGGAGGCTGTCCCAAGATCCGGTACAGCAACGGCGCACTGTTCGGCAACGGCCGGCATGTCGGGTCTATCGTGCACGAAGTTCCCGGCAAGAGACCGTATGGCATCTCTGATGTCCCTCTTACCTTCGACCCCCCCCTGCCCCTGAACGGAGACGCCAACGGCGCCATGGTGGCCCCGTTGAGGCTATACCCGACCCTGACGGGCCTCTCCGACACCGTCTACCTCTTGCAGCAAGAGGACGACCTCGTCCAGTTCGGACACGATGGCCAGCTACTGCCTGAGCCAACAGAGCCAACAGAGCCAACAGAGCCGCGGCAACTGGTCCAGCTCAAGAAGGTGAAAGGCCACCTTGTCGTCACTGCCGAGGCCAGTCCACACTCCCAGTACGATGGAGCCACTGTTGCCTTTTTGAGACAGGCCGGCCTTGACATAAGTTTGATGAGGCTGGAGGAGCACCACATCTCCGGGAACGGCCATCTCATGTTCCTCGAGAAGAACAGCGATGTGATTGCAGGGCGCATCCTATGGTGGCTTACGTCCAAAGTCGAGGGTATCGTCACGCCGCTCGGGCAATGACAAGGGAGTTGGGGTTGTGGAATGAGAAGAAAGTTTTCATGCCTTTGGGCCTGGCGTTTGCATGGTATGGGATTCAGCGACTGTTTATTTTTGGGGGAGGACATTGACGGGGGAACGCAACATTTTGTTTGATTTGATTCCAATGCAAGTTTTGGTTTCTTTTTCAAGGAATTCCATCGACCGTAGTCTGCCGTACCTGCTGTTATGACTGTGATTTAGATTCTTGTCGTAGAAGCAGAAGCCCAAGACTGCATGTGATTGGCCCAAGCGCACTTTTGTCCGCCAAACACGGTATTAAGCCACGGCAACACCAACGACGGCATGCGACTCTCTTGTGTCTTGAGTCTTGACAACCAACGCAAACCCGCCTCAACCTCGGAGCAATGGAACAACAAGGATATGCCAGAGGGCCACGTCTGCTAGCCTTAGTGATGATAATAATATAGGGCAGGGTTCGTACCGTCACAGCGCGCTGACTAAAACACGCGTTTTGATTGGCCAATCAACAAGGCCAAGCACGATGGATGATTCGTGAAGAACTGGCTTAATGATATATGAAGCCATGGGTATAGCTTCCAACGTACGACGGACTACATTGCTGGCTAATATTTTGAAACCACTGCATTTGTAATGTAAAAGGACCTCCTCTTCCCCTATCCCGACACTTTTCCCCGTGACGCCGGCCACCAACCAAGATGGCCACGGAATCATCCCCCCTCCTATCATCACCAGAGCCTCGCACCGAGCAGCCCTTCCCAACGGCACACGACTCCAAATCCATAGACAGCTCATGCTCGCTGTCCCGCACGTCGTCGCGCTTCGACCACGGCGACGTCCTGCGCGACGTAATCATCGGCTTCTCCGATGGTCTCACCGTCCCCTTTGCCCTCACGGCCGGCCTCTCCAGCCTGGGCAGCACCAAGCTCGTCATCATGGGCGGCCTGGCCGAGCTCTTCTCGGGCATGATCTCCATGGGCCTCGGGGCCTACCTGGCGGCCGTGACGGAGCGGGACACGTGCTCGTCGCGGGAGGAGAGGGAGGACGCCCGCAACGCCGCCTGCCTGCCCGAGGAGCGGCGCTCGGAAACGTACAGCGTGCTCGAGAGGTACGGCGTGTCGAGACGGGCCGCCGCGCCGCTGGTCGACGAGCTCTGCGCGGACCGCGACAAGTGGGTGCGCTTCAAGATGGACTTTGCGCTGGGGTTTGGGGCCGAGGAGGAGGAGCCCGGCGTCCACCGGGCGTGCATCTCGGGACTGACCATGGGGCTGAGCTACTTGGTCGGCGGGCTGGTGCCCATGGTTCCGTACTTTTTGCTCGCCGACATCCGGGACGCCCTGCTTGTGTCCGTGGTTGTGACCGTCGTCATCCTGCTCGTCTTTGGGTACGTCAAGAACTACGTCGCCATCCGGAACCACGGGGCTGGGCTGAGGGGCGCGGCGCAGACGCTCGTCATTGGCGTCTTGGCCGCTGGTACGAGCTACGTCATTGTCAAGGGCTTGCATGGGCGCGACGTCTGAGCCAAGCTGGCGTGATATACTCTTTTTTTTGCTATCCTCGTCTTTCTTTTTTACAAGCCCAAGTCGTTTTCGAAAAAAGGGGGTCCCCGATTCTCTCAAGCACCATGGTGTGGTCTCAGCTTCGTCACCCATACTACAACAACACCAATAGTATAATCACCAATCCAACAACTCGAGACCTTGAACCTCCCAAACATGCTCTCGGCGCGGCCGACTTCCCCATTCTGCTACACCGGAGACACAGCCTCCGCCACATCATCCCTCATATCCGGCACCCACCCCTTCGGCCGCTCACTGCCCCTCACGACCAGCCCATACCCCAGCTTCTCGACCTTGTTGACGCTCTGCCTCGCCGCCTGCATCTTGCTCCTGTAGTCCTTTGTCGGAACCTCCCGCAACAGCTCGAACGCGCACCCCAGCTCCTGAATGTCCGCCAGTATCGTCCTCCCGTCCGCGCCGCCGAGCATCTCGCCGTTCTGGGCCGTCGTCACCGTCGCAAAGCGCATCAGTTCGCCAAAGAGGTCGAAAACACCGTACATGTAGTCCTCCGGCGTGAGCGCAATGTCCGCGGGGATAGACTCCTGCGTCTCCTCGGGTGTCATGAGCCGCTGGTGGCGCAGGTAGTGCATGAAGGACAGCGCTTCGACGAGCTCCTCGAGACATCGTAGCGGCCAGGTGTATCTGTGTCTGTTGATCGAGGTCAGGTCCGGGGCGATGGATTCCAGAAGCTTGGTGATTTCCGAGAGCCGCGTCGCGATGTCCTTTTCTGTGGAGGGCGGCGGGTCCTGGTTGAGGTGTTTGACTCTGCGGGGGGTTTAGTTTCTTGAAAGGCGGTTTTTTTCAAATCGTGGGATTTACTGAGTGAGATTGGACTGTACCGTTGCAGTGCGAAGATGCTGTGAAATTGGTACAGAGAGAGTTTAGTTCTTTACGGCCGCGTAATTATAACTGAGACCATGATAACGCGAGAGACATCTCACATCTTTTTGCTCTGGGCAGTCACGTCCCTTGACACCTTCACGATCCTCTCCCGCCTGTCGTGGTGCTCGTCGAGTTCGTCTCGGAAGGTTTCAAACATGGCGTGGAAGCGCCCGCGAGGCAGGTCCCCCGCCGGCTTGGAGCGTGCATTGCCGTCTCGGTCTCGCTTGGTGCCTCCAGACATGGCTCTTGCCGAAGCTTCTTTTGCGACGGCGTGTGTGTGCGTGCGTGCGTGTGTGTGTGTGTGTGTGTAATGGATATGAAGCCGTAGTGCATGTATGTATGTGCCTTCTTACCTTGGCACGATGGAGGGGGAAAGTTGTTGCAGCTTTCAAGTGGGGTTCGCAGAAATTGTTAGTGCAGCCATGCCGCAAAACTCGCAATTCCAATGACAAAAAGGAGCGCCCTACCCTACCCCATCGCCTCCGCAATTCCCATTGCTCTTTCGCCATGATATCAATATCCCCTCTCCTGCGGCCCCTCCCGCTCTTCCTCATCGCCCTCCTCCTCCGGCTCGCCCTCCTCCTCTACGGAACCTGGCAGGACGCCCACTCTGCCATCAAGTACACCGACATAGACTACCTCGTCTTCACAGACGCCTCCCGCTTCGTCGCCTCCTCTCAGTCCCCCTACGCGCGCGACACGTACCGCTACACGCCTCTCCTGGCGTGGCTCCTCCTCCCCACCGCCTCCTTCTTCCCCTTCGGCAAGATCGTCTTTGCGCTGAGCGATGTCCTCGCAGGATGGCTGATTGTGCGCGTCCTCGGCGCGAGGGGCATGTCGGAGCGAGCCGGCGCCTTCGCCGCCCTGTGGCTCTGGAATCCCATGGTCGCCACCATCAGCACGCGCGGCAGCTCCGAGGGCCTCCTCGGCGTCCTGGCCATGGCCTTGCTGTGGGCAGTAGAGAGCAGGAGAATCACCCTCGCCGGCCTCGTCCTCGGTCTGGGCGTCCATTTCAAGATCTACCCCTTCATATGGGCTCCGGCCGTACTATGGTGCATGGACGACGACGAGCATCTCGCAGTCGGCAGCCAGTCGTCGGTGGCGACGAAGCAGGCGGAATCCCCGTCGAAATCCGACCGAATCATGGCCTTCCTGTCACCGCAGCGGGTGAAGCTTGCTGTCGTGAGCTTCGCTGCATTCATGGGCTTGAACCTGCTCATGTACTCCATGTACGCCCGCCCCCCAACCTCCCTTCTCGTAAGCTTTCCCTCTCACTCTTCGCAGATACGGCAATCCCTTCCTGGTACAAACATACCTCCACCACGTCTCTCGCGTAGACCACCGCCATAACTTCTCGCCTTACAATGTCCTGCTGTACCTCGCTTCCGCAGACGCCGGCACGTCCTCGCTGCGCATGGAGTCGCTGGCGTTTCTGCCACAGCTCTCCCTGTCGTGCGTCTTGATTCCCTTCGTTCTTGCCAAGAAAGACCTTGCTACGAGCATGATGGCGCAGACATTTGCCTTTGTCACGTTCAACAAGGTTTGTACGTCGCAGGTATGTCCCACCTCCTTTCGGTTCTCGGTGGATGTAGACATGGGCTAATAGTACCGTACTTCTGTCATAGTATTTCCTGTGGTACATGATCTTCTTACCGCTATATTTGCCAACCTCCACGATGCTTCGCAAGCCGAGTGTTGGCATTTCCGCATTGGTCCTATGGATCGTCTCGCAGGGCGCATGGCTGCAGCAAGCCTACCAGCTCGAGTTTCTGGGCAGGAGCACGTTTTTCCCTGGTCTCTGGGCCTCATCGCTGGGCTTCTTTCTCGTCGACTGCTGGATACTAGGCATCATCATCAGCGATGGTGCCTTGGCCCGGTTCCCGCCATCCATATAGAATGGCCTCCTTGTTTAATTGCATGATGAAACAGTCAAAGAAGACGTCATTGTCGACCATGGCAAAAAGCAAAATCTTCATTATGGGTATCTATCTCGCGTTATGCATTCCCACCAAGACTAAATTTTGTCACGCTCTGTCATCTGTGCAGTCTCCTCAACTCTTGAGCAACCATAATTTTTCAATGCAAATACGTGTGCGCGCCAAAGAACCCCCTTGGAAAAAAGCATCTATCTGGGGGGGTTTTTTTTTAAAAAAAAAAAAATTTGGGGGGCAGAGGAGGAGGATCAAAAGACGGGCTTCTGATCTGTATTCCCCAAAACCCAGGTCGTTCTCTGTTTCGCCAAATTCGGGTCTGGGTCCCGTCAGTTCCCCAATGATATGAGTGATGATGAAAAAGATGCGTGCAATTTGTGACATTCTGGATGACAAGAGGCCAGTCTGGAATGCGTTGCTTCGCCCAAGATTACCCGACCCAAAAAAGAATCCCAAAGTACTCCGGTGGATGCAGCGTTAGCTGGGCAGAATAACCCGTCAGCTATAGGTACGTCTTCGTACCCAGAGGTTTCTTTCCTGAGCATGCTTCGCCCTTGCTGAAATGACAGGACAACTTGCCTGTCAACTATTGAATGGTGATGCGGGTGGCCAGAGATCGATAATTTGCGAGCTTCAGCGACGTGATTCGTGTCCGAGGGTATTCAGGCATAATGACCATTCTGCCGTCTTTGCTGTATGAGATGTTGCCAAAGCTCTCGCAGAGCTCCGTAAAGGCTACGTGCGGGCGGACTCTTGCCATTTCTGCTACAATGACATCGCTCCACACACCAGAGCACTGTCCATTGGCCATGAGGAAGTAAGGGTTCAGGGGAGGTAGTATCGATTCTGCAGGTAATAATAGAATTAGCAACGTAGCCGGTAAACGCGTGAACCACGGTAGACAGTAGCTTACCGAGGTCAACAAAGCGGATCCTGAGGTACTGGACCTCCTTAAACTTATCCAATGACCTGACAGCCGACAATACCAGCTTCTCGAAAGCCTCGATGAATCCCAGCTCTTGAATGCCCGATCCAGACTCATAATAACTGCTTGAATGACGGCAGCAGTTCTTGACAGTCAAATCGATCGATCGTAGTCGTGTTGTCATGGGATTCACAAGGCGGCTACCCATTTCGAAGAACCTGTGGCATATCCGACCCGTGTAAGAAAAGTGCTCCAATCGGGAGGTTATCTCAGCCATTCGAGAACAAATGTGTGTCTTCATCGCCACTTTGACATAAAAGGAAGGCACCACTCCCTCCCGTCGATAATCGTTCTCCAAGCATAGGCTGAGATTTGTGATACGGATTGGCAGGGACGGCATGAATTCGGCCACGGTAATGTAGCTCTTCGACTTGGGCTTGCTATATGAGGCCTGCCATTCCTTCAAATTCGGCAAGGCGCTCAAGACCGTGTTGAAGTCCGCGCTGTCTCTGATGAGGTTCCATTGACCGCGGGTAACAAGTGTGCGGACCGAGTTGATGGGTTCCAGGGAACCAACAGAAATCAAGTCGTCAGCGCGGCTAAAGTACACAACTTTTGGTGCTTTCCTCCGTTCGCCGCCCTCCAGGGTCAAGACTTGCACCGAAGGCAGGGTTTGCGACACGAATCGGAAGACTTCATCCAGGGTACAATTGTTGGCGGGCAAGGTGTATGTCGCATTCGTCAGGCCATCAGATGTTACTGTCGGCAAGGCAAGTGTGTTGGTCAGGGCGAGTGGACCATATGTAGGCTGGAATACAGGGAACCAGATTTCTAGATGCTTTATATGGCATGACAAGTGTGGCTTCTCGGCCAAATGCATCATCGCATTGTCAATGGACTCAATCGTAGCTTTTAGTTTGATGTGTCTATAAAGTCGTTGCTGCACCAAAATACTCCAAATCGGGTTGACCAACGCCAAGTCGGCCAGCTCTCGTCTGCGGCAATGTCGCAGAGTGCTGCTCAAGCTTCGCGTTAGGCTGGATATTCTCATGGCACTACTAGACGTTGGCGAGATGCAGTAGCCGAACAAGTGGTCCAGAATAGCCTCGTGGACTTCCGTGGGCAATTCATCAAATTTGGTTGCTCGTGTGTGGTTCGCAATTGCATCTTCGCTACCGGAGGAGGAGGACTCGTTGCCCATTTCCGTGTCGAAGCCATAGTCGGATTCGGAGAGGTAGCACACATGGGCACTTCGATTATCGGGCAAAGGAAATGGCGTGCTGCTTGGCCTCGTTGGCGGTACAAAAGTCGGGCTTTTGACTTGTTCTAGAGGGGGACTCGACTGGCCTGGAGACACGGGACTCGAAGCAGTGTTGAGAAAAGCTGCAACCATGGATGAGGTCATGAAAGAGGCGAAGTCATCGTCGGCAAGGTTACGATCATGTTCTTCGTCGGTCTCCGGCAGAAAGATATCCCTTAACAAACCGCCTCTGACAGGCAACGCAACATGGCCCTCGTCGGTGCAGGAAGATCTAGGGTGCTCCATTTTTTTTTTGATGATGTTTACTGCAGCGCTTGTCGGATGGTTGGCTCGACCGGCAACTGGTGCATGTTCAGTTGGAGAGAAAAGAAAAATTCGTCTCTTCCTTTCGTGTCGAAACTTGGTGTCGAGCTGCTAAAGGAATGAATAAAACCTGTTAGAGTTTCTCGCAACAGCCAAACTCAAAGCTTGATCGCAGCAGGGATGGAGGTGAGACAGTCGAGAGAGGCGTTTGGCAATTTCGTCGGGAGTGACTGCTGAGAACGTGAAAGGTAAAAAGTATATTAAGAAAGAATCCCATAAAGTGCACAAAGGAACCTTTGGCGAGGAAGAGATGACAAGAATGAAAAGACCGAGGTCAACAAGGTGGTGGCCGAGAGTCAGGCCGGTGAGTTTGGGGGAGGGCGAAGGACGAAGGGAGAGCAAATTAAAAAAGAAATTGCTAACGAGACGGGAGATATTGCGCAAGCCGTCAGTTTTGACGTGCGTGGAAAGTTAAGAATGCGTGCCACCCACCCACGACTTAGGCAAAGACTAGGCGGTAACGAAGGTCGAAAAAGCTGGGCGATTCAAGACGAGTTCAGGCGAGTTCAGACGAGTTCAGACCTGCAGATAGATGGCAAGCCCCCCCAACAAGAGAGGTGTAAAGTGTAAATTGAGAGAGTGGGCAGAAAGTGGGGGCGGATCGATTGGTGATCGAACCCACGGATCAGATGGAGATGGATTTACATACGGATTACATACATTGTATGCTCATGTGGGTTTTTTGCTATTATTAAGTACCGGGCTGCCCAACACGAGCGGCGGCGAGTGGCAGATGGCGCGTTGAATCGTCGACGATTCGTGAGAGAGAGAAAAAAGAGGAATACCACTCCCCGTGCAGCGACTCGGGGGCTTCGAGTCTCACACCAGCGTGGCTAGCCACAGCCACTCTCGGCAAGACGCAATCAATAGAGTGGATCCTGGATTTTCCGCGATACCCTTGAAGCGAGTCAAGCAGTCGAGCAGTCAAGCACTCAAACACTGCGCAGGAAAATCAGGAAAATGAGGAAAATGCTGCCAGGCGCTTCTGATGTTGGTCTGCGTTGGGTTGGGGCGGTCTTGAGGAGGGGGTCGGGAGTCGCGCGTGGGCTGCCTTGGATTGGAGCGTTGGTTGGGCTGTCGGTGCCCGGGCCCAGGTGCCAGTTGCCAGACGCCAGTCGCCAGTTGCACATCTCTGTTATTTCTGTGTGGCAATGCGTCACCCGTTCCATCACCAAGACATGGCTTTGGCCGGCGGTCATGGCTCATGGCTCATGGGATTCGTACATACAGGTAACAACAGTACGGGGTATGTCTGGTCCTGGTCATGTTCAATGCTCCATTTCTCATATTGATCTGCTTGCTGCTCGCCCCGACTTGCAACATAAAAGTCGATTGAACCCACGATGCCATGTATTCGCCGCACTGTGATTCCAAGCGACACGTGCACGGCTTGTCGTCACTGGTCACTGGTCAGTCTGGGAATCTACATGTACATAAATACGGCAGCGGGATCTATTATCAAGCGGATCAAGCATGGGCCGCGCGCGGCAAGCCCGAAGGAATCTCGAATGACCCATGCGCTACGGAGTACAGGACTTCCAGCCTGGTTGGCGCTGATCTGATCTGCCCGTGCTCTTCGAAATCTTCGAAATCTTCCCGAGTCAACAACAAAGGTCCAGTTTTATCGGCCCTGCTCATCTTTGCCCCAAGCTCCAGCATCAATGCCTAGGCGCGTTCCACCTGCGCTCTCTGGCAGACTGCAGAACATTTCCAAAGAGCCAATTGTGCCGAGCATCTGAGTCAAATGTGAGACTGGCGAGGAGGCCAGGATTGGAAGTGATAGGGGTCAGTGAGTGACGCGGTCCCGTACCGATCCGAGGGCAACAGTGCAACAAACAGTGCAAACAGTGCAGCAAGACGAAAGGATGACGGTCAGGTCACCGCCATCCATCTACAGGTAGTCCAAGCCAGCGATCCAGGCAAAACGACTGGACCGGCCCGTGGTCATCTTTAGCGTCAACCCCTCCTTCCAGCCCAATCCAATACAACGCATTGGGTTCAACATCACGCGCGTTTCGAGCCCGGTTCAGCGCTCCTTGCAGCGTTTCCTCATCGTCGTCGTTCAAAGGTTGGTCCGGTACGCCGGACGAAACGCCGATAGAGGCCTCGCACATCAAACCTCGTATCAGGCAACATGTGCGATAGGCCGTCCCCGCGCCGCCCCGCGCCGATTTCGATGGGATTCTTGGACGCAACAATGACGACTGGTGAGTCGGTTTTGGTGGTAGCCATCGCTGGTTGAGGTGGATGGACGTCTGTAGTCTGTACGGAGTAGTGTCTACTACGTTGTCTTGATCAAGTAATCAGCAAGCATGCCAGAGGCTTTGGCAGCCAATCCAAGGTAGAGGACGACGACGAGCAGTTTCCTGGTCCTCGAGATGACGATGGAGAAAGACTTTCCCGTGTGTGTGAGGGAAAAAAAAGGGGGATCTGCTCTCGGCACTTGGAAGCCAAATCAACAGCATCGTACGCTGCGTATTGCAAATCATCCACCGAGGCAACACTGTCCGTCCCGGTACATGTTGTTCATTCTACAGTTTCTGGTGTACCATTGTTCAGCTTCGAGGATGTATTATGCAGGAGCCTCGAGGCTCTAGTGCCCACCCACCCTGTAGACATGATTGCCTTGGGTACTTTTCCTTGTTGCCATACTTAGTATCAACCACCTTGGTACCTTGGACGAATGCAGAACTCCACGATATGTCCTCAGAGTTGGAGTTGCGGAGAGCCTTTTTTCCGGATCAATGATGCGATGGTTTCACTTTTTCGTTAAGCCTCCGTTAACTTGTTCGCAGGCGGCTGGCTTTCTCTACCGATCGAGCGGGCCATTTATGCGACTGATGACTGATGTCATCGGCTAGTCAGGCGCAATTCAGTTCCGATGGCGGCGACAGGAAACAAGGAGCATGACACGAGTACTCCGTACTGACCTGGCCTTTATCGGATGTTGTTACTCTCACTTCACTGAAGGATGCCTCAACACGCATCTGTGAAAAAAGTGAATACGCATCTGCCATTAGTCCATATCTCACCGCCTATTATAATACAGCCTGTATGATTAAAATAGGTCAACTAAAGCATAATAATCTCTCAATATTATATATTATCATATTATAATAACTACTTCTTTCTTGTCATGACTTCGGTCGGGGGTCAAGATGAACAGAGTGGTGGTTAAGATTCGCAGTCGCTACTAGAAAGGTGCTACCTAGTCGCGGGTACGTGAAGGTTCTCGAACTCTGATCCCCCAGGGCCCCCACAAACTATGTGGGCGTCACGTGAGACGTGCGACACTTAACCCTGACCCAGAGTGTCTTTTTGCAACAAGTTCTATCCGCAAGGGCGTGTTTGTGTTTATCAAGCAAGTGCTTGTGCGTAACCAGCACCCCCAACAAAGGTGGCCAAGGTGGCTATGTACGGCAAATAGGTCCGAAGTGACCACAGGTGCCGGATTGAGGGCCAATTTGGGCATGCAGAAAGCAACGCCATCGGTTCGCATGGAAGCCGCGATTTCGCAGCCTACACAACAATTGGCTGGCGCCAACGCAAGCCAAGAAAACGCATAATCTTGTAGACGTCATCCCATGGACCTACCTTAGTAAGATTACTAAGCACGGAGAATTGAGTAGAACATGTACATTGACTCATTATTAGACGATTTATATACAAGCGAATGTACCTCTAACCTACTTCTATCCGATTGGATACAGACCCTAGCTAAGGTGACTCCACAAGCCATAACACGCAAGGAGATTTACGTACAATGCAGCAGCAGTCCCAAATTATTTAATGGAGACGGAACCAAGACGGCCGGAAGAGGAAACAAGGCATCTGTCATGCGTCATGCTCTGATGATCTGATCTCTTGGTGACAACGAACGAAAAATGCCCTCCATAACACGCAAGTGCAGTTCGACGAATCGCGTCGCAGCTGTCGGCTCCAAGCCAACGTTTAACAAGGTCAAAATGCCTCCCTCCAGGAACGAAACAAAGACCTGTTAGCAGGCCGATGGAGGCCCAGAACCAAAATTAAATCTTGGCGTCATTTCATAGCCTGCTCTGCGGAACGCCTGGGCGCGTCCTCGTCTAGCACTATGCTAGTGAATGTAATATAAAACGACGAGGTTCGCCGTCCAAATCACACCTTGTCCATCTTCTAACAGGAGCAACAACAACAACAACAACAACAACAACAACAACAACAATAACAACAACCAACAACATCAACCAATACTATCACTAACACTAACATTAACATAACAACACTCGTCTTGATAAGCTATTCACGTCCTTTGGGGAAATGAGACATCTTTACTACCTTGCGTTTCTTACAGCCATGTTCGCCACGGCGTTTGGCCGACCAGTCAAGGACGAGGCATTTGGCCAAGTAGTCGAGGGCACGGCTTATTCTTCATCAGCCGCAGCTGCGAATAGAGACATTCCGGTTCCAGTGGCCTTGGACTGGCCAGTTAAAAAAGGGGTTTTTAAATGGTGGTAGTCGACAGAAGGGTTTAGGAACCGTAGGATGCTACAAACTGCGATCAAGTTCGCTGTGGCAGTGATGGATGGCCTTTGGCGACCATAACTTTGCTCCCTCTTCCTTGCCCCGAACCTCGCAGTCTCTCGGTATTCATCAATTTCGGCGCGCGTGAGATACTACGGCACAACCCCCAGGAATCACAATCCCGATACATGACCTCTAACAGAAAAAACGCAAACCGCGCTACGGCTATCCACGCAATCTTCTAGCCCTGGGGATGGCGCATTCGATCCCGAATCAAATCAACAAAGTGTGATGTGGTATGCTTCGCAAGCTGATGTCCACGGCGGCTTACATTACATGATGCTCGCAATGTCATCCACCCTACTACTATACTACTGTTGAGAATCACAGCCTCACATCGCAGCCTTAGGCATTAACATCGTTATCTTCCTTGTTTAATAATACATCTTCCTAGATCGCGTTTGTGATTATATTTATTATTATAATTTATTATAGGCTTTACTTAAAGACTTTAATTTATTACTAATAGATTTAAAGCTATAATAGGTTCTCTTTTATCTTATTAAATTCCTAGATAGTAATTTTATATTATCTTCTCTTTTTATTACTTTTTACTACTAAATTACTTTATAGGTTATAAGCTTAGCGCTTATAATTATACCCTTTTCTTTATTTTTCTCTTTTATCTAACTATTATAGTCTTATATATAATTATATATCTTTTCCTAATATCTTATTAAAGCATATTACTTAACTTATAAGGTAGTATAAAGACTCTTTTCCCCTTTTGTTAGGAGCATGGAGGCTAGGGAGCTAGGTGTTAGGAGCACGGAGGCTAGGGAGCTAGGGACAGAGTAGTTATATAATAAAACCCTTAGATAAGCCTTAGGTTATGTAAATAACTAAGTAGCTATTAAATAGCTATATATATATAGTAAGGTATTTAAATAAGGACTACTTATAAAGTATATAAAAGATTAGAGTTTAAGACCTTTATATACTTACCCCTAAGTAATAGCTTTTTAGCTATAATTAAGAACCTTAGTCTTTACTTTATTTATATTCTCTTAATCTAGTTATAATAAGTTAAACTCTTAAACCCTTTAAGGTAAATAAACTATTAGCTAAGTTTAAATATAAAGAAATTATAGAATATTTACTTAAAATATACTTATACTTATATTACTTAGTAAAGGAAATATAAACTTATAATACTTAGGAAGTAACTTATATACCTTAACTTAAAGGCCTAATAATAAAAGAATATAATAAATACTACCTAACCCTAATTAATATAGTAATACTAAATCTAGGAATAATAATAACCTAGATAAGCTAGAATAGTACTATAAGGTTATATAAGCCTAGCTATAATATACTTATATAAGGTAAGATATTATAAATATAAAAGTATAGCTTAAAGAAATTAAGATAAACTTATAATTAGCTAGATTAAGTAAAAAACTTATAATTACCTCTTAGATAGTTATACTAATTAATCCCTTATTCCTAGCCTTTTACCTAACCTTAACTTTATAATAAGTATATACTTATAAAGCTTTATAAAAATATAGTATAAAGTACTTATATATAAAGGTAATACTTATAAGAATTTATAAGTATACCTAATGAATTTAAATATATTATTTTAGTTAGATTTAAGAACTTTTTATAATAATAAAACTAAGGTAATATATACTAGTAGCTACCTAGCTAATAATATAAAGTAATAATAGATATATTATATAATACTAAATAAGTTAGTTAATTACTTAGCTTACTCTTAGAATAAATTTATATTTTAGTTAAACTTAGAAGTAATAAATAAAAATATAAAGTACTTAAAAGCTACTAAAATACTACTAAATCTAAGGTAATAAAATAATTAGTTTTTCTAGTTTTTTAAGACTTTAAAATAAAGTAAAAGCTAAATTACCTAACTAAATCCTTATATACTTAAGAATAATAATTTTCCTAAATAGCCTAAATAATACTATAAGAAAGTATATAATTAGCTAGAAGTTTCTAATATCTTAAAGCTACTTATAAGATTAAAATAAAAAGGCTAAAGTTATAATAATATTTATATTAAATAATTATAATAAAAACTATAATAATAAAGAAAGTAAAAGAAAAAAATAATACTTTAGCTTTCTTATAAATAACTTATAGTAAAGCTTATAGTAACTAAGTATAAGTTAAAAACTATTTAAGTACTATAAATATAGTAATCCTAGATATAGTATAAATAAATATAAAGTAATAAATTACTTAATTTATAAAAGTAATAAGTATATAACTAAGAAGTATAAGAATAGTAGTAATAAAACCTTAAACCCTAATAAGATTTTAATTAGATTAGTATAAGCCTAGGATAATAGTCTTACTATAAAGAAACCTATAAATAAAAAAATAAAAATATAGGTATTCTTATAGTAAAATAACTACTAGTTAGCTATACTAGTGCTATTTAATATAAGTATAAAGTATTTAATAATTTACCCTAAATTATTATTAAAATAAAATTAGAAAAATATAAAGAAAATAAAGATAATTGTTACGTGCTAGCTCTGCACGTTATTAGGTTAAATCCGTCAGAGGGGCTAACGGATTTAACAGGTTATAAGTTATACTAAGTTCACTTATAAAAGCTACTATTAGGTGTAGGTTATAATATAAGAAGTAAGTTAATTTCTCTATCTAAAGGGCTAAATTTATCTTTATTACTATTACTTATAGCTAAGCATATCTTACTACATAATAAGTGCTAGGTATGCCTTAAAAGATAACTATCCTAGTTATAACTAGCTAAAACATAACCTAATTTAACCTCTATACTAAATTAAATAATTATTCCCTAGCTATTAAAGTTAAAAAAAAAAGAAAAAAGTAAGTTTTATGTATTTATAGCTAAATTTATAACTACTATAATTCTTTAATAGTATTAATTTAAATTATTATATTAAATAATAAATTCCTAATTTTGTGTTACTAAATTATTCTTTTCTTCCTTTACTTACTAAATTCCTTTACCTTAATATTTATTTTGTCTTTTATAATTATATTTAATTACTTTATATTATTAAAATAAAAACACTTCTTCTTTATACTTATATTTACTAAGTTAATCTATTAGTTTAGTAAATTTATAAAAACTAAAACTTTTTACCTTAAATCTTTACTAAATTAATCTAATAGTCTAGTAAATTTATCTCCTATAGTTACTTCTTTATTTACTAGCTTATTAACTTATATACATAGTATTACTAAATATAAAGCTACTTAAGTTACTTTTAGCTTTAGTCCTAACTTTTCCACTAGTCTTCGCTTCTTACTTAGTATTTCTAGTATTAGAGTATTATTTTACCCTTGCTTATTTACTAATTTAGTTTTCTTATTAGTTATTCCTAGTATTTATAACTTTCTATATAATATTTCTAGCGCTAAAGTGTCCTTTTATAATTATATATTAGCTAATTTAGTTTATTTATATTTTACTAGAGACTTAATACTACTAGAGTTGCTTTTATAGTAGCTAATTTTACTCTTCTTATATTTTCCTTAAGCTTCTTTTACTTAAGTAAAAGTTTATTTATAAATATTACTTAGAGATTAATTCTTTTATATAGTTCTATTACTATAGCTACTAATTTTACTATCTTTTTCTTATATTCTTTTTTATTAATTATATTATACTTTAAATTATTAATCTAGTTATTAACTTCCTTTAGCACTTTACCTAATTCTAAGCTTTAAATTTATTCCTTTTAATCCTTAAGTATCTCTAAAACTTATAGAAATTTTTTTATACTAACTTTACCCTATTCTTTACTACTTCTATTAGCTTTATTACCTTAGTCTTATATTTATTAGTGTATTTATTTATATCTTTTATAAGGCTTTTTACCTTATTAAATTTGATTTCTATCTTATTAGTCTAATTAATTAAATTATTAAATTTACTTATTTTATACTCCTTATTCCTTTCTTTATCCTATTAGAGTTTAGCTAATTTAATTATTACTAGTGTTTTCCTTATTATAATATAAAGTAAATCTATCTTTCTAATACTAGTAAGCCCTTCTATAATTATACTATTTATACCTTTATATTTATTTATAAATCTTAAAGCTAGTAAGTTAGCTTATAGTAGTGGTAATACTATACTATTATAAGTAATATATTAGTAACTATATTTAATTATTATACTATTATAATAAGCTACTACTACTATTTTTACCTAATTTTTACTTATCTAGTTACTTTATACTTTATTAGATTTACTATTACTTAATATACTAGTTTCCTAGCTTATTATACTACTTATTACTATATACTTAAAGTAGCTTATTATTTATTAAAGATAGTAAAGATCTAAATTACTATATTTTACTATAATATAAAGTAAGTATTTCTTAAATTTACTTCTAAACTATTAGCTATTATAGTAATATTATTTAAGGTAAATTTATAAGTATATACTTATATTATATAATAAATATCCTATATATTTACCTTATAGCTTACTATAGTATACTTAAAACTACTAAAATTAATTAATTTAATACTTTTTCCTTTATAGTTTATATTAAACTTCTTTATTACTTTTTTATATACTACTAATTTAATCTTTAGTATTAGTAAGTAACTCTTTAATCTTAATTCTAGTTTTCTAAATCTAGTAAATAGTAATTAAAAATTAAGTTTTCTAATTTACTTCTATACTTATAATAGCCTAATAAGATATTTAGTAAGCATATTATTAATTTTATTTTTAAATTTAGTTTTAGTATCCCTTTTCTTTTCTTTAAACCTTATAAAGTTAGATTCTCTATTACTACTAGGGCTTATTTTAGGTTTAGATTCTTTATTATTATTAGGGTTAGCCTTAAATTTAGCATTATTATTACCTAATAAGTAAGATTAATTCTTTATATATTATTACTACTTTTATTACTATCCTAGTATTTAACTTTCTCTTTACTAATATTCTTTTCTTCTATAATATAACTAGATTTATTATTTTTTTAAGCTACTTTACCTAAACCTTACTAGGCTTTTCTCTAAAGCTAGTTATAATTATCTTATATTAATTATTATATTACTTAATTATATTCCTATCCTTTTACCTCTAAATCTAGCACTATATTTACATAATCTTTACTACTATTACCTTTTCTATCTATATTTTATAATACTAGCTTTATTTTAGCTACCTTCTTAATAGTAGTAATAATAGCTTTAATGTTTTTAGTGCCCTTTATAGCTAATTATAATAGCTTATTTAATTTATCTTATACTATCCTTAAGGTTACTAAATACTATTATTAGTGTAAATTCATAATTTACTTTAGTAAATTTATAAATTCTTAGAATTAGTAAAAACCTAGTACTAACTTTAGTATATAGTATAGTAGCTTCTATCCCTTAAAAATAACTACTATACTTAATTTATATAAAAGGTTATTTACCTATTATTTATATACTACCTTTTCTTTATTAGTGTTAACTAAGTATTACACTAAATCCGTGTATATAATTTATCTAACTACTTAGTTTTAATATCTTAATACTAGGCACTAAATATATAGATATATTACCTATATTTACTTATAAATTATTTAGTTATATATATCTAACTTATTATTAAATAAAATAAATTCTAGTTTTATACTTAAGTAATAATATAAATTATAATTAACTATATAAACTTTATATTTAATCTTAGGGAAAGTATTTTTATATCTTATATAATACTACTTATATTTATTACACTTTTTTATCTCCTTTAGGTAATATCTCTTTACTTCTAATAGCTAGTAAAACTTTATTTTCCTTATATTACTAAATTTAGCTAAGTTAGCTATATAGTAATAGAGAGCTATAGGAGACTATATATATATATAATAAATCTAATTATACTAGGTTTATATAGGTATTAGGGGTTATTATAAGATATAGAAAATATAAGGGTTAAATAAATATAATTACATAAGTACTAAAACTAACTATACTAAGTTTACATAGGGATTAAGGGTTAATATAAAGTATAGGAAATATAAAAGTTAAATAAATATAACTATATAAGTATTAAGAAATATTATAAGGTAATAGTAAGTATAAGGGTTTAATAAATTTATATACGTATACACTAGATTTAGCTATACTAGGTATATAAAGGTATTATAGGATATTATAAGGTATAAGTATAGAGAATTACTCTTAGCTAGTGTAATAACTAATATATATAGAAAGGTATATTAATTCTATACTAACTTATTAAATTTGCCCCCTTATTATTATACCTTTTCTTTTAATATTATTATTTAGTAAGGGGATTAAGGCCTTTCTTTATATATTCCTTTACCTAATTAATTAGGTTTTTCTTAAGATAAACCTTTACTATCTTAGCTATATTAATCCTTATTTTATTTTCTATAATCTACTAATTATCTTTAGTAATGTAACCCTTTAATCTAATAAGAAATTTAATTCTTAATATTTTAATTTACTTAAAAATCTTAATCTAATAGCTATAAATTCTCTTAATTTCCTAATAGTTTACTTTCTATAAATTATTAAATATAATTAGTAAAGAAGCTACCTCTTCTCTTTTAAATAAGTCTTTTCCTTATACTAGCTTCTAAATTTATACTACTAATACTACTAGATATATATATAAATTTAGAGAGAAATCTAATTAATATACTAAAGGATTTACTTTTTCTAATACCTTATATAGCCCTACCCTTTATAAGGACTATTTTTCTTTAGTTTACTAGGTAATTTATATCCCTTATATAATTATAGATATACTATATTTCCTTTATTAATATTAACTAGTTTATAGTAATTATTATATTAGATTTTAGTAAGTGCTACTACTATTATAATTACTAATTAGGCCTTATACTAGTATAGCTTTTATAGTACTATAATATTATTTACATTAGATTTAGTGTTAGTTATATTATTTAGAGAGAGTAAATTAATAATACTTAGTAAACAAAAACTATATAATAGCTTATTAGAAGCCTACCTTATACTTATAGCTATAGTGTTATTTAGCTAATACTATAGTACTAGTAATAGTAATATTTATATTATATCTAAGTCTATTACTATATAATATTATATTATAATTATTACTATTTAATTTTTCCTTTCTATAGTTTTATTTATCTAAGGGTAATATACTATACCTATAAGGAGTTTAACTCCTATGTACTTAAATATCTCCTTCTATATATTAGATATAAACTTTAGGTCTTTATTACTAATAATTTATCTTAGTAATCCATAGTCTATAATATATAAGGCATAAAGAAATAACTTTACTTAAATTTCCACTAGATATATAGTATACCTTAATATTAGAAAAGTTCTCTTACTAAATAAATAATTTACTAGGTATAGTAAATTATATATAGTATACCCCTTTATTTACTATATAGTATTTATAGCTAATACTTCTAGCATATTTATTATAAAATTAAGTAAAATTATATAAAAAGGTATTAGCTTTAACTATAATAGTTATAACTCCCTAGTGGTTTTAATTAATTAATAGCGTTTTCCTAATATACTATATAATAAGTAATATAATTATAAATTTACTAGCTTATATATAAAAAATAAACTAATTATAACTTTACTACTATTCTAGTAATTCTAAAGTAGTATTAGTTATTATATACTAGTTATAAGATAGATTTAACCTTAGTTATTAGAATATAAAGCTAGAAAAATCTATTCTTACTATAATAGTATAATAAACTATCTTTATATAAATCCTATTTATATAATAGAATTTTTAGTTTAACTCTAGTATCTCTTATTACTTACCTTTCCTAATAGGCTTTTATAGCTATAATAATTTAACTAAATTTCTAGTCTAACTAGTATTCTAAGATAATTCTAGCCTTAAGCTTATTATTTATAATTACTATTATAATATATTTCTTACTTATGAAATATACACTTACCTCTAATTTATTATATTAACTTTTCTACGCTATCTCTCTATAAGTTACCTTTACTAGTAGCTTAGAGAGCGTATTTAGAATAATATTTAATATTCCTAGTATATATATTACCTTTAGATTAAATTATAATAAATAATTTATAACTTTTACTAGTTTTAAATTAGCCTTATCTAGATTTATTATTAATAATAAGGTATATTTAATAATACCCTTAGCTAGGGAATAGTTAGTTAATATATTAATTATTACACTATTAGATTAAACTATTTTTAGAGTTTCCTAACGCTTTATATAATTACAGCTATTTCTACTTCTATTAACCTATACTATTTCTTAATATATAATATTACCCTAAAGAGAAATAAAATTAGCTATATCTTATTATTTTTAATATCTTTCCTAGGAATACTTTAACTATCCTATTTCTCTTATAATTAAAAGGTATATAAGCTAAATCCTTCCTTATATACATTAATTTTAAGAAAAAGCAGTTTTTAGGTTATAGTGCTATAATATTTATTTCTTACTTAGGAATGCTTTAATGTCTTTAAATGTCACGACTAGTTCGGGAAGATATAAATAAAGTAAAGGCTAAGGTTCTTAGTTATAGCTAGAGAGCTACTACTTAGGGGTAAGTATATAAAGGTCTTAAACTCTAACCTCCTATATACCTTATAGGCAGTCCTTATTTAAATACCTTACTATATATATATAGCTATTTAATAGCTACTTAGTTATTTATATAACCTAAGGCTTATTTAAGAATTCTATTATATAACTATTTTATCCCTAACTCCCTAGCCTTTATACTTCTAATATACTACCCCCTAATATATAATTATTCTTAATTAAAAAGAAGTTACTTAGCTAATATAAGTATATTATATATAGCTTATAATAGTATTTAATATTACTAGTTATTTTATAAGTATATAGCTATTATATTTACTTAGGATAATAAAATAAAAGTTATAGGGTTTTAGGTAATTTCTTTTATTACTCTTTAGCTTTAAATAGCTATATACTTATTACTTTATTATTTTTAATATATATACTTTTACCTAATAATTTATTAATACTAAGTAAGTAAACTACTTATATTAGATTTTATAATTAAGTTAAATAAATAAGGTACTATATACTATTTAAAATAAATAAGCTTTTATTTAATATTAGGAATATTATATTATTCTTACTAGGAGTTTATAGCTAGTGTGTGTATTTACTAGTAGTAGCTATAACTATAAATATTATAATTTCTAGATTAGCTATATATAATATATAAATTACTTAGAGGTCTAAGGCTAATATAAAAAAGGCTTACTTTTTCTTACTTTTATATATTCTTTTCCTTTATATTTTTCTTTAATATTATAAGTTACTTTTACTTATAACTTAGTAGCTTTATAGCTACTATTATAGTAGTTACTAATATCTTATAGTATTATTTTATTATTTATATTTAATCTTACTTAAATACTTAATCCCTTTTAAATACTAAAATATTAGTTACTTTATCTTTTATACTTATATTCCTATAGTATATTATTACTAACTTACTAATAGTAAATTATATCTAAGCGCTATAGTACTCCTATTTTATTAGATTCTCTAATAGCTAAGAAAACCCCTTAGATATTTCCTTAAAAATCTCCTAAGAAGTAAATAGCTTTAAAAAATTTAATATAAGTATAGTATCTTTAACCCCTAGTATATACCTTACTAACTTATAGCTAGTAGTATTAGTAATATAAAAATTCCTTATATATACTATATATAGTAAGTAGTAATATAGGCTATTACCTTTAAAGATAGTAATAGTATTATTTTATAGTATATTACTAAAGGTAAATTTACTCTAACTAAGTATACTAACTCCTTAAGTATAACTTTACTATTACCTTACTATATACTACTACTAACTTATATAAGTAACTTAATAAAATATACTTATTATATATAAAATAATAAAGACTATTTAAGGGTATATCTTCCCTTTCTTTATTACTTATACTTATACTAATATACTACTAGTACTTTACTTACTTTATAAAATTATACTAAGCACTTTTTAAGTATATTAATAGTTATATTATCTTTAATAATAATTCTTACTTTCTTAATAATATATATATATATATTTATTTTTATAACTTAGGTTATTACTAATATACTACTAGCACTTAATATATATAAAATATAAACTTTATAATATACTTCTATTTATAAAAATACTAATAAGCGTAGCTAGGCTAAATAAGTAAGGCTAACTATAAAGATTATATAAGAGGCTAATACTAATAAGAGAATTACTATATTACTACTAAGTAACACTATTAATCTAGAGGTTTAGATTAATATCTTTAATAGCTTATACTTTATTATATAAAACCTTCCCTTAGTAAGTTTTTTAATATTCTTACTTATAGCCTTACTAACTTACTAATAGCTTACTATATATACTTATACTTCTTACTTATATTAGGCTATTAGACCTTTTAGGTAAGCTTTATATATATATATATAAGGAGAGGGATTTCTTTAATAATAAGGATAAATCCCTTACCTAAGGCCTTACTACTAACCTAGCGCCTAGGAATAAAAATAATAATACTAGGGGCTAGGGCCTAATGTAAATATAGGGTAAATAATGCTAGGTAGCTATAAGGTAAATTATCTAAGAAATTATCTAGTTTTCTTTTTTTTTATATATTACTATTACTATCTAGTCTTTACTAAATACACCTTTATGTTTATAAACTAGTTACTTAGTTACTACTTATAATTATTAATAATATTTATTATAATAAAATCTTTTCTCTTAAAATATAAATTCTCTAAAGTATTATAGCCTTTCTATTTAACTAGGTATTTCTAACCTCTCCTATTATAATAATATAAGATAATTCTTTTAACCTTAAACTCCTATTTATTATTTATAATATTATCTTATAGTAAGGAGGTTCCTTATAAATAGTTTAAGGTTAGTAATATTAAAAATATTATATAGTTATATACTAGGTAGTAGCTTTAATTAGTATACTAATCTATAAGTTTTAATTACCTTTTTAACTTTATAAAGGCTTAGGTACTTTATACTTAGCTTCCTACTAGGTTACTATAAGTTAAAATAATAAAATATAGTTACTTACTCTAAACTTTATTAAAGTTTACTTCTTATTATAGTACTTTATATACTAGGTTTATAAGTTACTTAAAAGCTACTTAATTACTATATATTTATCTCTTAGTATAGTTACTTAAGTCTTTACTTAGTTATTTACTACTAGAATATTTATAACTACTTACTATAGGCCTCTAGGGTTATAACCTTATAATGCCTTTACTAGGGTATAGCTATAAGTTAAGTAAATACTTATATTATATATAAACTATACTATTAATAGGTTATTTACCTAGTTAGTTTAGTTAAAGTAAGTAAAAGCTCTTAAATAATACTTTAAAACTTAGTTTAAATATTTTATTTACTTATTTATTTATAAGTAAAATATAATACTTAGTTATTACTTAGTAGTAATAAGGTAATAAAAGGTTATTTAAAACCTACTAGTAAATATTAAACTATAGTTTATAATAATACCTTCTAGGGTATTATAGTCCTTAAAAACATATTCTAGAAATATAGTAACTAACTTATTACTAGTTAGTTATGTTAAAATAGGGATGTAAATACTATATTTTATAAAATAGTTTATAATAACTAAGATTATATTATAAGTCTAATTTACATCTCTTATAGGTAATAGCCCTATAATAAAATCTATTTTAATTCTTAAAAAGGCTAATTAAGCACTAGTAGTATTACTAGCTTACTATAAGGTTTATAGTGCCTTAGCTTTAAAATCTAATAGCTTACATAAGTCTATATATATAACTTAGTGTCTTTCTTTATTAATAGCTAGTAATACTAATTTATAATATAATAAAGGGTTTTACTAACTCCCTAGTAGCTTACTACTAAGCTATTATAAATAAGTAGTAAAATTTCCTTTCTTATACTAGCTAAAATAAAAACTTAATTCTTAAATATTAATAGCTTAGAGAGCTTAATAAACTATATTTATAATACTTCTAGGTTACTACTCTTAAGTAGCTTCCTATAACTTATAGTAAAGTTATTACCTTACTATACTTAAAATAATATAACCTAAATTAAAGCCTTTAATTTTATATATATAAAATAAGTATTATATATAAACTTAAAAGAGATTTACTAGACTACTTATATTCTTACTATAATACTACTATAAGTAACTAGCTTATAGTATACTTATAGACTTATAAATAAATTATAAATAAGTAATATTTTAAAGGGATACTTATACTACTTACTAGTTACTAATCTAGCTAAACTCCTAACCTATAGGCTTACTAGACTTATAGAAATATTAATAAATATAGATAAGGTATAACCTTATTACTTAGAATTAATAAACTTAGTTTATATACTATTACTAGGCTTTACTAGATTATTAGGTTTCTTAATAATATAATTAAGTTATAACTTCTTAAAACCCTAAAGACTAGTAAGGCTATTATAGTGTCTTTATAATAAAACATTAGCTATACTAAGTAATATAATACTAAAACCTATAATAGTATTCTTATTTATATAGTATTCTTATTACTTAGTATTATTAAATTTAAATAAAAAGTTAGGTAGCTATAAGGTTAATACCTTTACCTTATACTTCTTACTAATATAATTTACTTTTCTTAATAAGGTATTAGTAAGGTTTAACTTACTTATATAATATTTAATCCTAAAATTAAATAAATAAAGCTTATTTAATACTATTACTTACTTACTAGTTAGCTTTAGCTTTATAGCTAAGTACTTATAATTTAGATAGTTTATAATAACTATAATCTAATAAGAAAAATACATAAGGTAATATCTTTAGGCTTAAACTACCTCTTAAATTACTTATAACTTAGTATTAAGTATTAAGTAATAAAGTTTAATATTAGTTAACTTTCTTAAAAATACACTACTAGGTACTAGCTACCTAGCACTAATATTATAAGTATAGCTTTAATTATATAACTAGATATATTTATCTTTACTCTTAGTAAGTAAAGTAAGTTAAAATATACTAAAATTAGTGCCTCTTAAAACTTCTTTTAAAGTTCTTTAAATACTACTAGTTTACTAGATTTTAGCTTAAACTTTACTAGCTAAATACCTTTTAAATAGTTTATTAGTAAGACTACTACCTTACTATACTATTTTATAAAGTATTAGTAAAAGCCTATAAACCTAAGGAATAATTAAATATTAAATATACTATAAAGTATTAGCTAGGTTATAATAGCTTTAACTTATAATAGTTCTATCTTAATGCCCTTTTTAGATATAATAAAACCTAGGAATTTTACTTACCTAATAAAAAATTAGTATTTTTTAAGGTTAATATAGAGGTTTATATTTTAAAGTTACTTTAGTATACTTTTAATATACTTTATATATCTTATAGGGTTACTACTATATATTAGGATATTATTAAGGTAAATAATATAGAATTTATTTATAAGTCCCTTAAGGGCATTATTAATATATTCCTAAAAAGTAGCTAGTATATTTACTAATTTAAATAGTATTATAAGATATTTAAAGTAACTATAGTAGTATTAGAAAGCTATCTTTTACTTATTACCCTTATAAATATATAGCTAGTAATATGCTTCTTAAAGATTTAGTAATATAAAAACCTTTACGCTTACTAATTAGTTAAGGATTTCGGAGATTAATAGCAAAGAGGCCTTATTTTTAACTATAATCCTATTAAGGCCCTTATAATCTATATAAAGCCTTAGTTTCCCTAATTTTTTAGAATAAATAAAATTAGGGCTTTAGCTAGACTAGTTAATCTTCTAATTTACCCTTTTTCCTATATACTTACTAGGTACTCCCTAAGCACTTCTAGCTTTTTTTTAGCTAGGTTATATATAAGTCCCTAGGGTAGTTATTTCCCCTCTTCTAATTTAATTATATAAGTATAGCTACCTAATTCTAGGAGCTTACTAGCTAAATCTTTTAAAAATATATCCACAAATTCTATATACTTTTCTAGGATTTACTATTAGGTTATATTACTATCTATCTCTTATGTAATTACTACTACCTCCTTATAGTATACTACCTAGAGCGCTATTATACTTCTTAGTTTTTTCTTTTTTAGGGAATAGGCATGTTTTACTACTATTACTATAGCTATACTATAACCTTAGTTATTACCAGAGCATGTAATGTAATGTAATGTAATGTAATATTTGGGGTTTAGATGTAATGTGTAATGTAATGTTAGGGAAAAAGAAAAGTGGGGTATATTAATATCTTATAATATAGTTTAGAATTTTCTCTATTGAATTAATATTAGCGTTTTTATAATAGGTATTTTATTAAATTTACTATTAATTATCTAAATTTCTTATATTTCAGACTATTAGTTATATTTTCTAGTATAGGGTATATATAGTAGGTTTATAAGCTAAATTAGATTCTTTGAATATTTCTATATATTATAAGATATTATACTAAGTATATATCTATTTTCTAATAATTAATATTTTATTATTTTAAATAAAACTTTTTATTACTAAAAATACCCTATATATACTTTAATAAATAATATAAAAAAATATATTATAAATCTAAATAATTATATTAAGAAACTATATTTAGACTCTTATATACCTTATAATTCATATTATTAGTATAAGCTATATTTAGAATAATATCTATTTTTATAGATTTAATATATATTATTTTTAAATATCTTTAATTTTTTTCTTTTCTTTTATAAAATTTAGAAACAAAATATAATAATTTAAGATTAAAAACATTAAAAAAGCTATATTTACTAGATTTAAGATAATAAGGTTCTTATTTAGAATTAATATAGCCTATATTAAAAAGTAAGTATAAAGTAAGTCTTCCTAATTATAGTACTTACTTCTTTATAGCTTAGTTACTTAAATATATTTGATTTTCTATTAAAAACAAGGTATAATTAAAAGTGGGTCTAAAGTGGGTCTTCTTAATTATAGTACTTACTTCTTAATAGCTTATTTGCTTAGATATATATGATTTTCTCTTAAAAAGAGGTTTATCTTAAAGTAAGTTCTTTTATAATAACTTATATTTACTAATATACTTAATTTTATATAATCTTCTATTAGAATAAGTATACTAAAAAGTAAGTCTTTAATATTTTTCTTAGAAATAAGCTTAAAAGATAGGTTTTATTAGTTTTATAAGTTATAATTAAGATTAGTATAGTAATTTAACCTTAATCTATATTTTTAGAATCCTAATATATACTTTTCTAATTATTTAAGTAATTTCTTACTATTAATTTCTAATTACTTAACTTAAATATTAAAAAATCAAAAATAATTACAAATAATTACATGTAATGTAATGTAATGTGTAAAAGGGGGTGTAATGTAATGTAATGTAATATGTAATGTAATGTAATGTGTAATAATTACATTACATTACAAACATTACACAATGTAATGTAATGTAATGTAAAGCTCTGGTTATTACTTACTATATTATTTACTAATAAGTCTTTATTAGTTTCCCTTTCTTTTTCCCTAGGCTTAATTACCCTAATCTTTAGTAATACTAGTAATAGCGTAATAGATAACTGTTTTGCTACCCTATATAGTTATTACTTCCTTGCGGTAAGTGTAATACGATCCTTAGTTATTAGGAACCTCCAAAAAATTTACTTTAGATTTAGTAGCGTCCTAGTGGCTTCTAAGCACCTTATATCCTTATCTATTACTCCTAAGTTTAACTAGGACACGAATTTGTCCTAAGAATAAGCTAAGTAGTTAACTAACTTATTTACTATTATATAACATATTTATTATTGCTTTATATTATTAGCTAGGTAGCTACTAGTATATATTACCTTAGTTTTATTATTACAAAAGGTTCTTAGATTTAACTAGAATAATATATTTAAATTTACTAGGTATGCCTATAAATTCTTATAGGTATTACCTTTATATACTAGTACTTTATACTATATTTTTATAAAGCTTTATAAGTATGCACTTATTATAAAGTTAGGGTTAGGTAAGAAAGCTAGGAATAAGGGATTAATTAGTGTAAGTATTTAAGGGGTAATTATAAGTTCTTTGCCTAATCTAGCTAATTATAGGTTTACCTTAATTTCTTTAAGTTATACTTTTATATTTATAATATCTTACTTTATATAAGTATATTATAGCTAGGCTTATATAACCTTATAGTAGCGCTCTAGCTTATCTAGGTTATTATTATTCCTTGATTTAGTGTTACTATATTAATTAGGGTTAGGTAGTGTTTATTATACTCTTTTATTATTAGGCCCTAAAGTTAAGGTATATAAGTTACTTCCTAGGCACTATAGGTTTATATCTCCTTTACTAAGTAATATAAGTATATTTTAAGTAAATATTCTATAGCTTCTTTATATTTAAACCTAGCTAATAGTTTATTTGCCCTAAAGGGTTTAAGAGTTTAACTTATAACTAGTTTAAGAAAATATAAATAAAGTAAAGGCTAAGGTTCTTAGTTATAGCTAGAGAGCTATTACTTAGAGGTAAGTATATAAAGGTCTTAAACTTTAACCTTTTATATACTTTATAAGTAGTCCTTATCTAAATACCCTACTATATATATATAGCTATCTAATAGCTACTTAGTTATCCGTATAACCTAAGGCTTATCTAAGGGTTTTATTATGTGACTATTCTGTCGCTAACTCCCTGGCCTCCGTGCTCCTAACATTAAAAGCCTTTTTCTTATCTATTATTAGCAAAAACGTCTTTTATTATATCTTTTATTTCTATACTAATTTCAAAATGCTAGTGATTTTTTTATTCTTTTCCTAAAACTCTCTTAATAACATAGTTTTTCGCTCCTATAATAGTTAGATTTATATATTAAACTATAGGATTCTATTATAAAGGAATCTAGCTATTCTAATAAAGGTCTTAAGACTTAATAAATTACTTAGAAAAATTATCTTTTAAAATGCTTTAAGTTTATTATTAGTATTAGTAATTCTATTATTATTAATAATAAAACCTAGTAACTAGATAGTAGGATAGCTAATAAATGATTTCTTTGCTATAATTATTATCTTATTCTCTTTAAGAATTTTAAGTATAATCCTAAGATAATTTAAATAATCCTTAATATTATCTAAGAATATAATAATATTATTAATATAAACCTAAATAAAATACTTATACTTCTAGAAAAGTTAGTTTATAAATCTTTAGGTAAAAGTAAGGGAATTTTTAAATCCTATTAGTACTATATTTAACGCCTTAAGGCCCTAATTTAATATAACTACTATATAAGCTTAATAGTCCCTTCTAATTAGTAACTAATAGAAAAATCCTATTTTATTAAAAAGTAAGAAAACCTTCTTACTATATATATTATTTATAATATTACTTTAGTCTAGTAAAGGGTATATATCTAGTATTACTATATTATTAAGTAGCCTTATATTAATTACTACCTTTCCTTTCTTTTCCTAGCTAGTTTTATACTATACTATAAACACTAGGCATGCTATAGCTACTAGTTTATCTAAATATAATATCTTACCTTTTATATATAATTTATTATATACTTTATTAAGTTTACTTATATCTTAATCCCTTAATTAGTAAGGACTAATTATCCTTATTTAATATTACTATTCTTTAATAAGGTTAATCCTTATTTTCTAGTCCTTAGGCATAGGAATAATACCTTTATCTTAATAAATATTATATTTATCTATTAATTTAATAAACTTACTTACTATATTCTAGTTAATATTAGTAACTTATATCCTAAATTAATTAGTAATATATAGGATTTTCTTTAGGTAAGAGATTCTATATAATAGCACTCCTATATTAACCTTTTTAGATTAAACTTATTACTTTCTTTATTTAACTTATTTTTTTCTTATTCTTCTCTCTTATAGTCTTTATAATATCCTTACTAAAATAAGTATAATATATAAAAGGATTATTAACTAAGTAATTAGCATTAACCTTACTTACTACTATTAGTTATATAACCTTTTAGTATTTATTAATAGTAATAGTTTTATTTATTAAATTATAGGTAACTATCTATTTCTAGCTAAATCTAGTAATTAATATATTAGGAAAAAACTTTAAGTATAACTATATATAGTATACACTTATCTCTTTATTTTCCTATACTTCCTTTTAACTAACTACTATAGTTAACTATATCTTTAGTAAAATTATTACTATATAAGCTATAATTACTTACTAGTATAAAACTTTACTTATTAGTTAGAAAATTTCTACTTTAACTATTATACTATAGACTAACTTAAAAATAACTTTAGAATATATAAAATTAATTTTTACTTTATACTTATAAAGAAAGTTTATTCTAAGTAGTAATTTAGGACTTAAATTTGGTATTATATTTACTATAACGATAAAATATCTAGTAATTTCTATTTTATATATTACTCCTAGAATATAGAAATTAAATATAGCTATTTTAGTAATAAAAAAGGAAGACTATACTCTAGATACTAGCTTTAGTTCTTATATTCTTTATTTTATATTTAACCTATTTTATTATAACTATGCCTTATTTACTAGAATTAATAATATTCCTATATTAAGATAAATTTAATAACTTTTACCCTTATTATTAAATTTAAGAGGGATTTTTAAGTAAGTATTTACTTTCTTTTTATTATATTTAACCTCTTAAGGTCTTATAATAGCCTTAATTACTTATCTAAGGGTAAGTTATTTTAGTTTAGTTATTTCTATCTTAGTTATTACTATATTTATCTCTTTACTACTGTTTTCTATAAAATAAGTTTTAATAAAGTTAGACTCCTATATTCTAGTTTTATTATTATTTTTCTTAGAAACCTCTCCTTCCTTAGCTATATAATAGCTATATTCCTAGAGATAAGTTTTATATTATTATATATTAGAATTATTATTATATACTATAATATAGGCATACTCTTTTTCTTTACTAGGCGGTTTTTCCTAGCATTAATAATACCTAGGTTACTAAAATTAGCCTCTTATATCTAATAGTCCTTAGTTTTAAGAATATTATTTTTCCTATTAGTTTTAAACCTTTTTTAGTAGTTTTAGTTAAACCTAGATTACTCCCCTTAATTCTCTTAAGTTTTATTTTACTAAGGCCTTTAGTTTTATCCTTTAGTAAGTTAATTTTGCTAGTATAGCTTAGGTTAAAAAATCCTAAGAATCCTTATTTATTCCTATTATTCTATTAGTAATATTAATTTCTAGGTAGGAATTATGCATTTATTAGCCTATTCTAATTAGCTTATATTTTATTTTTATTATTCTTTAAATTACTATTAGATATATTTATATTAAAATAAACCTTAAGCTTTTCTTTACCCTTTTTACCTTTACCCTAGCCTTTACTATATAAATAGTTATATAAATTATATCTCTTATTATTTACTATAGTAATATATACTAATCTTATATTCTTATAAGTTAGTATTAGGTATATCTAGCATAATCCTAGATAAAGCTTAAGGTATAAATGTAAAAGAAGCTAATAGTTAGTTATTTTACTATTAGCTCTTATATATTAAAAGATTTTTAATATAAATTTATAGAAAGATACTTTATTAATAATATTTTCCTTAGTATACTTTACTTTCTCTAGCTATACTATTATATCCTATACTTAAATACTAAATTCCTTTTATACTATAGTAAATACTATTAAGATATTACTAAAAATAGTAACTTATTTACTTATATTAAGATATTATTTATACTATACTATTACATCTCCTTAAAATAGCATCTAGATCTTTTTCTATATAATATCTTATTAGCTAGGGTTAGTATAATATAAGTAGACTTTAACTACCTAGACTTATAATTTAATATTATAAAAGATAGTTTATTTCCTATTATATGTAATAAGATTAGTATTAGCTTCTTCTAGTTTATTATAAGGCTTAAAGTGTCTAATATTTATAATTTTCTATATTAAATTTATATTTTATTTTACTAATTTTATTTGCTAATTATACTAATCCTAATCTAATACTAGATCTATCCTTCCTTAGTAACTAGGATTAGTATACTATCCCTAGTCTAAATAGTATAGTGTTTACTATTACAAATAGTATAGATTTAACTACTACTATATAAAACCTTACTAGTATTATAATATTATTAGTTACATTACTAGTCTAGTCTAAGTATTTAAATAGCTATTATATTAACCTTAGTTACTTAGTAAATATACTATCCCTTATATAGGATTTTACGCTAATAGTATTAAACTTACTAAGGTAGCTATACTTTATAAACCTCTAATTTTAGTTATTAATCTTATTACTAAATAGTCTATTTTATTTACTATTTAGTTTAATATAGCTTATTACATAGCTTATTACTATTCTAATATTTCCTAAAAGAATCTTATAGTATTATATTTATTTACTTTAGTATATAATTCCCCTAGTTTTAATATATTTCCTAAGGATTCTAGTTATAGATTCTCTAGATTTAACTTTATTAAAGAATTAAAGGGTTTCTTACTTTAAGTAATAGTATTATTTTTAGGGTAGTTTATAATTCCCTTTTCTTTATTAATTTTACTTATCTTTATGCTTTTCCTAGTTCTAGTAGTAGTATTACTATTTATAAGGCTAGTAATACTTTTAGATTAGTACCCTAAGGCTTTACTTCCCTTTAATTTAATAGAATTATTAAGAAATCCTTTAGACTTAGCCTTAGAAATATAGTTCCTAACTTAAATCTAAGTAAGGTATATAGCTTATAAGTCTATTAGATTCTAGTAAATAAGTAGTTTCTAAGATATTAGCTATTCCTACCTTATTATAATTCTATTATTAAATTTATATTATATAAGCTTATATAAGTCTTTTTAGTTACTAATCCTAATAAGCTTTTGCTTTTAATATTTAAAATCCGGATTTATGTTATTAAAAGTCTAAAACTAATAAATAAGGTGTAATTTATTCTTAGTAACTAGGAGAATATTCTATTCTCTAAATTAACACTATAAATAGTTAGTTTTAGATATATAGGTATTATATCTAGGTTACTAGAGGTATATAATAAAAGAATTTCTAATTACTACTACTTATTATATACTAGCTTTATATATTATTAGGTTAAATCTATTAGAGAGGCTAACAGATTTAATAAGTTATAAGTTATACTAAGTTCACTTGTAAAAGCTACTATTAGGTGTAAGTTATAATATAAGAAGTAAGTTAATTCCTCTGTCTAAAGGGCCGAATCTGTCCCTATTACTATTGCTTGTGGCTAAGCGTATCCTGCCACGTAACAATAATACTAAAAAGTATAAGTAAGGATAAAATCCTATATAAAGGAATTCTATATAAGCTAATTAAGGTAAAAGATAGTATAAGCTATATAAAAGTCTATTTAATTAGCTACTATATTACTAATATAAGAGAGAGAATACTCCTAAGTATAAATTAAACCCTAGAGTATAAACCTATAGTAATAAATTAAAAGTAAAATTTTTAGAGATTCCTAATAACTAAGGACTATATTATACTTATAATAAAAAAGTAATAACTATATAAGGTAGTAAAATAGTTATTTATTATACTATTACTAGTATTACTAAAGATTAAGGTAATTAAGCCTAAGTAAAAGGAAAGGAAAACTAATAAAGACTTATTAGTAAATAATATAGTAAGTAATAACTAAGGTTATAGTATAGCTATAGTAATAATAATAAAATACCCTCCCGGGCACGAAGTAAAACTGCTTAAATTATTATAGATCTCTATTTTTTAACACCTTTTCCAAATATCTAGCCTTCTTCTCTAGCTTTTTATTTCCCTTCTTCTTCTTACTTTTCCTAAATTCCTTAATGTTTTCTTCTATTTTTTGAATTTCCTTTTATCTAGAATTTCCTTGGATTTTTAAATAGCTATTAGGTTTTATAGCCTAGTGGTTATAGCCCCTAGCTTATGGTTACCCTTAGCTATACTATTATCTAATTAGTTAGTTGTTAATTGGTTAATTAGTAGCCCTTAACCCTTACCTATTAATTATGCAATACATTTATTAGTTTGTGCGTCTCTTATAGAAAGTATTAATTACGCTTACTAATTTTAAGTAAAGCGAATTAGAGTGTAGTTAAGTAAGGATAAGTTATGTTTTTTTTTTAGGGTTTAAGTTTACCTTAGAGCTTTAAAGGATAAGTTATAAGATAGAAGAGATATAAAGAGATAAAACAAATATAGTTATAAAGGAAGGGGAAATTATATTAATTTATACTATAAGTAAAACTTAAATGGATTTAAGTTTAACTATGGTTACGAATTATAACTATATCTTACGTAATTATAGCCATAAAGTTTGTTGCAAACTTTATATTAACCTTTAGCCTCTAAATTTATAGCTTAAAGCTTATTCCTTTATTTATGTTTTACCTAATACTATAGTAATTATTAAATTTAGTTATTAATTATTATACTAGCTAGGTATTACTAGTAATTTTTTTGTTCCTTGAAAATTAAATGCATTAGCCACAGCCAATAATCCCAAAAAAATTAAAAATCAATAATAATAAAATATACTTATTTTTTAAAAAGAAAAAACTAAGAAGTATAATAATATTTTAGGTAATATACTATAAGGAGGTAGTAATAACTATATAAGAGATAAATAGTAATATAACTTAATAGTAAATCCTAGAAAAGTATATAAAATTTATAAATATATTTTTAAAAGATTTAGCTAGTAAGCTTTTAAAATTAGGTAGCTATACTTATATAATAAAATTAGAAAAAGAAAATAACTACCCTAAGGACTTATATATAATCTAGCTAAAAAGAGCTAGAAATACTTAAGAAGTACTTAGTAAGTATATAAGAAAAAAGTAAATTAGTAAATTAACTAGTCTAGCTAAAGCCTTAATTTTATTTATCCTAAAAAATTAGGGAAATTAAGGGTTTATATAGATTATAAAGGCCTTAATAAAATTATAGTTAAAAATAAAGCCTTTTTATTATTAATCTCTAAAATCCTTAATTAATTAGTAAGTATAAAGGTTTTTATATTACTAAATCTTTAAGAGGTATACTACTAGCTATATATTTATAAGGGTAATAAGTAAACGATAGCCTTTTAATACTACTATAACTACTTTAAATATCTAATAATACTATTTAGATTAGTAAACTATGAGAACAAAGGGATAGCTAGGCAAGAGGTATAGGGGCGTTTGTATATTAACTAAAGCTTGCTAAGTCTAAGTATGTTATACATATAAGTCATTAGCTTATAGCTAGTAGCTTACTAGTATTACGAAAACCTAGCCCTAAAGCGTAGTATACCTATCTAGTAGTGTGCTAGTGTATAGGTATTATAAGTAAGGCTTTATAATTACCCCCTTATTGTTAGCTAGGCTTTTAAATAGCTTTTACTAACTAGTATATAGCTATTTACTAATGTGTGCCGTAAGATGCTAGTGTGCTAGTGTATAGGTATTATAAGTAAGGCCTTATAATTACCCCCTTATTTTTAGCTAGGCTTTTAAATAGCTTTTACTAACTAGTATATAGCTATTTATTAATGTGTGCCGTAAGATGCGCGCCTAAAAACACGCGATTATAATGACAAGCGCTAGGGTTTAGGGATAGGTGTCACGACTAGATTAGGGAGATATAAACAGAGTAAAGGCTAAGGTTCTTAGTTATAGCTAGAGAGCTACTACTTAGGGGTAGGTATATAAAGGTCTTAAACTCTAACCTCCTATATACCTTATAGGTAGTTCTTATTTAAATACCTTACTATATATATATAGCTATTTAATAGCTACTTAGTTATTTATATAACCTAAGGCTTATCTAAGGGTTTTATTATATAACTATTCTATCCCTAACTCCTTAGCCTTTATACTCCTAATATACTACCCCCTAATATATAATTATTCTTAATTAAAAAAGAAGCTACTTAGCTAATATAAGTATATTATATATAGCTTATAATAGTGTTTAATATTACTAGTTATTTTATAAGTATATAGCTATTATATTTACTTAGAATAATAAAATAAAAGTTATAAGGTTTTAGGTAATTTTTTTCTTTACCCTCTAGCTTTAAATAGCTATATACTTATTACTTTATTATTTCTAATATATATACCTTTACCTAATAATTTATTAACACTAAGTAAGTAAACTACTTATATTAGATTTTATAATTAAGTTAAATAAATAAGGTACTACATATTATTTAAAATAAATAAGCTTTTATCTAATATTAGGGATATTATATTATTCTTACTAGGAGTTTATAGCTAGTATATATATTTACTAGTAGTAACTATAACTATAAATATTATAATTTCTAAATTAGCTATATATAATATATAAATTACTTAGAGGTCTAAGGCTAATATAAAAAAGCCTTACTTTTCCTTACTTTTATATATTCTTTTCCTTTATATTTTTCTTTAATATTATAAGTTACCCTTACTTATAACCTAGTAGCTTTATAGCTACTATTATAGTAATTACTAATATCCTATAGTATTATTTTATTATTTATATTTAATCTTACTTAAATACTTAATTCTTTTTAAACACTAAAATATTAGTTACTTTACCTTCTATACCTATATTCCTATAGTATATTATTACTAACTTACTAATAGTAAATTATATCTAAGTACTATAGTACTCCTATTTTATTAAATTCTTTAATAGCTAAGAAAACCCCTTAAATATTTTCTTAAAAATCTCCTAAGAAATAAATAGCTTTAAAAATTTTAATATAAATATAGTATCTCTAACCCCTAGTATATACCTTACTAACTTATAGCTAGTAATACTAGTAATATAAAAATTCCTTATATATACTATATATAGTAAGTAGTAATATAAGCTATTACCCTTAAAGATAGTAATAGTATTATTTTATAGTATATTATAAAAGGTAAATTTACTTTAACTAAGTATACTAACTTCTTATATATAACTTTACTACTACCTTACTATATACTACTACTAACTTATATAAGTAACTTAATAAAATATACTTATTATATATAAAATAATAAAGACTATTTAGGGATATATTTTTCCTTTCTTTATTACTTATACTTATACTAATATACTACTAGTACTTTACTTACTTTATAAAATTATACTAAGTACTTTTTAAGTATATTAATAGTTATATTATCTTTAATAATAATCCTTACTTTCTTAATAATATATATATATATTTATTCTTATAACTTAGATTATTACTAATATATTACTAGTGCTTAATATATATAAAATACAAACTTTATAATATACTTTTATTTATAAAAACACTAATAAATATAGCTAGGCTAGATAAGTAAAGCTAATTATAGAGGTTATATAAAAGGCTAATACTAATAAGAGAATTACTATATTATTACTAAGTAATACTATTAATCTAGAAGTCTAGATTAATATCTCTAATAGCTTATGCTTTATTTTATAAAACCTTCCCTTAGTAAGTTTCTTAATATTCTTACTTATAGCCTTATTAACTTACTAATAGCTTATTATATACACGCTTATGCTTCCTACCTATATTAAGCTATTAGACCTTCTAGGTAAGCTTTATATATATATATATCAGGAGGGGGATTTCTCTAATAATAAGGATAAATCCCTTACCTAGGGCCTTACTACTAACCTAGTGCCTAGGAATAAAAATAATAATACTAGGGGGCTAAGGCCTAATGTAAATATAAGGTAAATAGTGCTAGGTAGCTATAAGGTGGATTATCTAAGAAATTATCTAGTTTTTTTATATGTTACTATTACTATCTAATCTTTACTAAATACACCTCTATATCTATAAACTAGTTACTTAGTTATTACTTATAATTATTAATAATATCTATTATAATAAAATCTTTTCTTTTAACTTATAAATTCTCTAAAGTATTATAGCCCTTTTATTTAACTAAGTACTTCTAATATTTTTTATTATAATAATATAAGATAATTCTTTTAACCTTAAACTCCTATTTATTATTTATAATATTATTTTATAGTAAGGATATATTTTCTATACTAGTTAAGTCCCTTATAAATAGTTTAAGGTTAGTAATATTAAAAATATTATATAATTATATACTAGGTAATAGCTTTAATTAGTATACTAATCTATAAGTTTTAATTACCTTTTTAACTTTATAAGGGCCTAGGTACTTTATACTTAGCTTCTTACTAGGTTACTATAGGTTAATATTCTTTATAAATAATAAAATATAATTACTTACTTTAAACTTTATTAGAGTTTACTTCTTATTATAGTACTTTATATACTAGGTTTATAAGTTACTTAAAAACTACTTAATTACTATATATTTATCTCTTAGTATAGTTACTTAAGTCTTTACCTAGTTATTTACTACTAGAATATCTATAACTACTTACTATAAGCCTCTAGGGTTATAATCTTATAGTACCTTTACTAAGGTATAGCTATAAGTTAAGTAAATACTTATATTATATATAAACTATACTATTAATAGGTTATTTACCTAGTTAGTTTAATTAAAGTAAGTAAAAGCTTCTAAATAATACTCTAAAACTTAGTTTAAATATTTTATTTACTTATTTATTTATAAGTAAAATATAGTACTTAGTTACTACTTAGTAGTAATAAGGTAATAAAAGATTATCTAAAACCTACTAGTAAATATTAAACTATAGTCTATAATAATACTTTCTAGGGCACTATAGTCCTTAAAAATATATTTTAGGAATATAGTAGCTAACTTATTACTAGTTAATTATATTAAAATAAGGATATAAATACTATATTTTATAAAATAGTTTATAATAACTAAGATTATATTATAAGTCTAATTTATATCTCTTATAGGTAGTAGCCTTATAATAAAATCTATTAATAATTCTTAAAAAGGCTAATTAAGCACTAGTAGTATTACTAGCTTACTATAAGGTTTATAGTGCCTTAGCTTTAAAGTCTAATAGCTTATATAAGTTTATATATATAACTTAATATTTTTCTTTATTAATAGCTAGTAATACTAATTTATAATATAATAAAGGGTCTTACTAACTCCCTAATAGCTTACTACTAGGTTATTATAAGTAAGTAATAAAATATCCTTTCTTATACTAGCTAAAATAAAAACTTAATTCTTAAATATTAATAGCTTAGAGAGCCTAATAAACTATATTTATAATACTTCTAGGTTACTACTCTTAAGTAACTTCCTATAACTTATAGTAAAGTTATTACCTTACTATACTTAAAATAATATAACCTAAATTAAAGCCTCTAATTCTATATATATAAAATAAGTATTATATATAAACTTAAAAGAGATTTACTAGATTACTTATATTCTTACTATAATACTACTATAAGTAGCTAGCTTATAGTATACTTATAGACTTATAAATAAATTATAAATAAGTAATATTTTAAAGGGGCACTTATATTACTTACTAGCTACTAACCTAGCTAAACTCCTAACCTATAGGCTTACTAGACTTATAGAAATATTAATAAATATAGATAAGGTATAACCTTATTACTTAGAATTAATAAACTTAGTTTATATACTACTACTAGGCTTTACTAGACTATTAGGTTTCTTAATAATATAATTAAGTTATAATTTCTTAAAACCCTAGAGGCTAGTAAGGCTATTATAGTGTTTTTATAATAAAATATTAGCTATACTAAGTAATATAATACTAGAACCTATAATGGTACTATTATTTATATAGTATTTCTATTACTTAGTATTATTAAATTTAAATAAGAAGTTAAGTAGCTATAAGGTTAATACCTTTACCCTATACTTCTTACTAATATAATTTACTTTTCTTAATAAGGTATTTATAAGGTTTAACTTACTTATATAATATTTAATTCTAAAATTAAATAAATAAAGCTTATCTAATGCTATTACTTACTTATTAGTTAGCTTTAGCTTTATAGCTAGGTACTTATAATTTAGATAGTTTATAATAACTATAATCTAATAAGAAAAATACATAAGGTAATATCTTTAGGCTTAAAATACCTCTTAGATTACTAATAACTTAGTATTAAGTATTAAGTAGTAAAGTTTAATATTAGTTAACTTCCTTAAAAAATATACTACTAGGTGCTAGCTACCTAGCACTAATATTATAAGTATAGCACTAATTATATAACTAGATATATTTATCTTTACTCTTAGTAAGTAAAGTAAGTTAAAATACACTAAAATTAGTACCTTTTAAAACTTTTTTTAAAGTTCTCTAAACACTACTAGTTTACTAGGTTCTAGCTTAAACTTTACTAGCTAAATACCTTTTAAATAGTTTATTAGTAAGACTATTACCTTACTATATTATTTTATAAAGTATTAGTAATGTGAGGCCCCACTTATAACACCCGTGCGCTAGCGCACACTAGGCAGGCATACCACGCCCTAGGGCTAGGTCTACGTAACACTAGTAAGCTACTAGCTATAAGCTAGTAACTTGCATATATAATATACTTAGACCTAGTAAGCTTTAGTTAATATATAAGTGCCCTTATATCTCTTACCTAGCTATCCTTTTATTCTTATAATTCTAAAGCTTCTCTTACTAGCTACCTAAGAGTAATATAAGGGAGAGAATAACTTAATTTACTAGAATAATACTATATATTACTTAGGATTTACTAAATAATAGTAACACTATATTTAAAGATATACTATATTTTATAACCCTCTCTAAGGCTATACTCTTTACTATAGAGGTAAAAAAGTAGTAGTTAGAGAGTAAATTACCTAGCTAAAGTAACTTAAGGAACTATAGAAGTAAGAATAGGAACTTACTAACTTACTATAACTTTATAAAGGAGAAGTGCTAATAAAAAGGGGCTAAAAGACTAGTATATTCTTAAGTCTTAGTAGCTAAGAAGTTAAGGTCTAAAATATTATAAAACTCTAATACTTTATAAACCTATAGAAGTATAAGATATAGCTTAATAACCTTAACTATACCTTTAAGGGGGTAAAAAGAAGTATTATTAGGATAACTAAAAGATTCTCTTTATACTTAACTATATATATATAAACTATTAGGTAAGATAAGACTAATATATTAAAGAATAACTAGCTAATAGCTAGGATTACCCTAAGAATAACTAGGATAAGTTCTAGGATTAAACCCTTATACTACTTAAGGACTTTACAAGCTATAATATATAGATAGCTACTTAGCTAGAGAATATAAAGCAGAAGGAGAGCTAAAGCCCTATTAAGTTTAGTATTTACTTAGATTTACTAGAGAAATACCTTAAATAAGCTCTAGAAAAGACCTAGGCCCTTATTGTTACGTGCTGGCTCTGCACGTTGTTAGGTCGAATCCGTCAGAGGGGCTAACGGATTCAACGGGTCGTAAGTCGTACTAAGTTCACTTGTAAAAGCTACTATTAGGTGCAGGTTATGATGTAAGAAGTAAGTTAATTTCTCTGTCTAAAGGGCCGAATCTGTCCCTGTTACTGTTGCTTGTGGCCAAGCGTATCCTGCCACGTAACACTTATATTCTTTATAAAATTAGTTCCTAACTTATAAGACTATATTAACTTATATATAAATATTACTAGGATAACTTAAGAAGAGATTATATAACTTACCTAGTAATTCTAGGAAGTAATATCTAGAAATAAGTAAAAGCTAAGTAATTTAGAAGAGAAAGGCCTATATAAGGCCCCTTAATATTAAAGATATAACTTTTTATAAGGCTATTAGCTAAATAAGGACTAAAAAGATAAGGATAAGGATAAAGAAAAGACCCTAGCTACCTACCTAAATAATAATAGGCTATAAGGAAGAAAATAATACTATAATTATAGTAGTATAAAGTATCTTTTCTATAACTATAATAAGCTAAGGAAAGACTAGTAAAAAGGTTAAGAAAACTCCTAGAGGTAGAAGTAAATGCCCTTACCTTTGCCTTAGACACTAAGGTACTAGTAGGATATTAATTCTATATATAAGTTACTATTTATAGGTAAGAAGATATTAAAATAGCAGCGGATTTTAATAGTTATACTAAGATTAACATTATTAGCGCCTAGTTTACATAGACCTATAAGCTTAATTAGGCTAAGGCTATAGTGCTTATCCTAAAGGTAGTAAGGGCTCTTATAGTCCCTTAATATAGTATCTATAAGGTACCTATTATAATCTAAGACTTAAGAGGTAAAAAAAAGGACCTTAAACTACTATATATAGCTATTAATAAGGACCTAAGAGCAGAGAGAAGCCCTATATTAATTAGAATATATATACTTATAGAAAAACACATATACCTTTACTTACACTTATAAGAATAGTAGTTTAAGAAAAGAAAAATAGCCTTTTTACTACTAACTCCTTATAAGTTTATAAAGATAATATATAATAAGATAATTATATATACTATTATAGGTATAATAAAAAATAAGTTTATCCCTCTTAAAGATAAAGAGAAAGTAAAAGCATATAGAACTTTTAAAGATATCCCTAAGAAGCTATATAAGTTTAAAGATATATTTATATTAGATAAAGTAAGAAGTCTCCTAACTAAGAAGTTAACTAACTATATAATTAATCTTATACTAGGAGCCACACCCTTATATAAACTAATTTACTCTCTTTCCTAAAGTAAACTTAAAGAGCTCTAGGAATATATTAATAATAACCTAAGAAAAGGCTAAATAAGACCCTTAAAGAGCCTAGTAGGTATACCTATCCTATTTATACTAAAGAAGGATAGGATACTTTAACTATATATAAACTATTAAGAACTTAATAAAGTAATATAAAAAAATTACTATACTCTCCCCCTTATTTTAAAGATTCTTAATTAGTACTAAGGGGCTTATTTCTTTTTAAAAATTAATATTAAGGATATATACTACTAAATCTATATTAAAAAGGGTAATAAGTAAAAGATAGCTTTTTATATATATTATAAGCATTATAAGTACCTTATAATACCTTTTAGGTTAACTAATACCCTAGCTACTTTTTAAAGCTATATCTATAAGGCACTTTATAGGCTAGTTAATATTATTTATATAGTGTATTTAAATAATATCTTAATCTTCTCTAAGATAAAGAAAGAGTATACTAAATATATTAAGTAAGTCCTAGAATATATAAGGTTAGTAAAGTTATATATAAAACCCTCTAAGTGCTTTTTTTATAAGGAATTAGTAAAATTCCTAGGGTTTATTCTCTTTATTAATAGGATATTAATAAATACTTACTAGGTTAATATAATTAAAGAATAAAAGAAGCTAATAAGTTTTAAGGATATATAGTTATTTCTTAGATTTTATAACTTTTACTAATAGTTTATTTATAAATACTCTAGGATTATAGTACCTCTTTATATATTAATAAAAGGTAATTAAAATAGTATTTAGACTAGGAGGTTTATATTTAGGGAGAAGGAATAGCTAGTATTTAACTAGCTAAAAGACACCTTTTAGTAAGCGCTTTTACTCTAATATTATAACCTAAGTTAAGTAATACATATTAAGATAAATGCCTTAATTTTTATAATAGTAGGAATCCTATCTTAGTAAGATAATAAGGGCTATTAGTATTTAGTAGCCTTTTAGTTAAGGAAGTTTATAAATACTAAATGTAATTATAGTATAGCTAACTAAGAGTTACTTACTATAGTAAAGTTATTTAAACACTAGTAATACTATATTAAAGGCATAAAAATACCTATAAAGGTCTTATTAAACTACTATAACTTATAAACCTTTATAAGGTAATAAAAGCTAAATAAAAAGTAAGTATAATAGTGTATATTCCTCTGCTCTTTTTATTTTATAATTAAGTATAGACTAAGGAAAAGTAACCTTATAAATATACTATTAAGAAAGTCTAATTATAAGGGTAAACCTATATTAAATAAGGCACTCTTACTAAAGCTTTAAAGAAAGATAGTAATTACTTATATAGTAAAAAAGAAGTACTAATATATTAAAGAAGTTATAGTATAATACTAGTCTTAAAGCCTACTAAGTTAATAATAGCCTAGGTAAAAGGCTAGTTAGCTACTATAAATCTAGTAATAGGTTAGCTAAATAAGGGTAATTTTAAGGAGAAGGTAATGTGTATTTAAGATATTAGTATAGTATAAGAGATTTAGGGGGCTATTATATTACTAAATCCTTACTAATCTATAGTAAATAAACTATTAGTATAATTACTATAAAAGGCATAAGACTAAGATCTAGATTTATAAAAGCATAGAGATAAGGTTAACTCCTAAGTAAAAAGAAGGGGAAAAGCTAGTCTATAGTTATATAATATAAGGGGTCTCCTAATATATAAAGACTAGGTAATTATTCTATAGAAGCCTATCTTATAATAAAAGCTTTTATAACTACACTATAATAATTTACTAGGAGGTTACTTTAGGACTAAACACACTCTTAAGCTACTAAAATATTACTATGAGTAGCTAGTAATAAGTAAAGCTATTTTAGACTATATATCTAGCTATAGAGTATACTAGCATGTAGTAGCTAGAAAGCACTGCTTATATAAAAGCCTTAAATTATTACTAATACTAAGGCAACCCTAGGTAAAGATCTTAATAGATTTTATTATAGGATTACTACTAGTATAGCTTAGTAACTAAGAAACTAATATAATCCTAGTAATTATAGACTAATTTACTAAGTACTTAAATATTACTTATAATACTTTATTAAAGAAAACTAATAGCTATAGCTAAAGCTACTCCTAATAGCTTAATTTATATATAATAATACTATTAATAGGATAATAAGTTACTTCCCTAACTATACTCTTATAGGCTATTTACCTAAGTTTTATTTAGCTTTTAAGAATAAGAGTAAGGAAAGGAAGGTCCTAGAAGTATATATATATATCTAGAAGCTATATAAGGTTAAGAAGAAACTAATATATAACTAGGCAAGAGCTACTAAAGTATAGGTAAAGTACTATAACTAATAACACTAGCTATTAACCTTAAAAAAGAAGACTTAGTACTACTATTAGTAAAGAATATTAGACTTAAGGATATAAAATAAAAGCTAAACCTAAGATTTATTAGGCTATTTTAAATACTTAATACTATAAGTAAATAAGCATACTAACTAGCATTACCTAATAAGTATAGTTAACTACATAATATATTCTATATTAGCTTATTAAAGCTATAGAATTACTAGGAAAATACTATAGATAAAGAAATACTAATACTAAACCTTAAAAATAAAGATAATAAATTTAAAGTTAAAGAAGTTAAGAATTATAAAAACTTATAAAGGTAATAAATACCTAGTAAAGTAAAAGGGTTAGCTAAGTAAATATAATTAATAAGTAATAATAAAAAACATAGAAGGGGCTTAATATATAATTTAGGCTTTCTATTAAATTAAAATAAGGAGAAAGTATAGTAAGATATAAGTAAGTTATAGGCAGAGCATTGCAATACAATACAATACATTACACAATACAATACATCTAAAATTTTACAATACAATACAATACATGTATTATTTGTATTGTTTTGTATTTTTTTCTTTTTTAGTTTTAAGTTAAATTCCTTAATTATAAGGTATATATAGTTAATATAATAGCTTATAATAGCTTATAATAGCTTATAATAGCTTATATGTATATTACTTATATTACTTATATAACTTAAAATATTATTAGTGTTAAAGTTTAATTAAAAATAAATAAGTAATAAATTTATTAAATATAAATATAAGTATTTATAAGTAAATTACTATAGAAAAAGCTAGACTTTTTAATTATTTAGTATTTAAAGGTTTTTAAAATATTAATAAAATAAAACGCTTTCTCTTTTATATTTCTTAATATTATACTAATAAAAAGTAAGTCCTAATATTACTATAAGACTTACTTTAATATATTTTACTTTTTTAAGCTAAAATTATATAACTAAGTAAAAAGATTATACTAGGTTTATAATATAACTAATAAGACTTACTTCTAGACTTACTTTTATATATTTATTTCTTTTAAGCTAGAATTATAAAACTATATAAAGAGATAATATTAGGTTTATAGTAAAATTAATAGAACTTACTTTTAGACCCACTTATGTATAAACTATATAAAACTCTCTTTTAAGCTAGAATTACATAACTAAGTAAAAAGATTATACTAGGTTAGACCCACTTATAGACCCACTTTTATATATTTATTTCTTCTAAGCTAGAATTATAAAGCTACATAAAGAGATAATATTAGGTTTATAGTATAATTAATAGGACCCACTTTTATATATCTATTATTTCTAAGCTAGAATTATAAAACTACATAAAGAGATAATATTAGGTTTATAGTATAATTAATAGGACCCACTTTTAGACCCACTTTTATATATATATTTCTTCTTAGCTTAAGTTATATAACTAAGGGAAGGGATTATACTCGGTTTTTAGTGTTTAAAAGACTCCCTTTTAGACCCCCTTTTAAAAACGCTATATAACTAAGTAAGTAAGCTAAAAGTAGTATAAATAATTAAACTTACTTCTAAAGCTTATTTATTTATCTATTTAATATTTAAAAAATATAGTATATATATTATAATTATTCTTTATATTATATTTTAACCTTTCTTTATAAGCTTTTCCTAGGTTTTTTCTTTTCTCTTAGTTTAAAAAAGGTTAAAAGCTAATATATTTTATTATAATTATAATAAAATAGTTTAATATTAAAAGAAGCTTTTATTAAATAAATTTAAATTTTCTCTTTATAATAAATTCCTTATATATATAAATATATTTTTATAAGAGTTTTAATCTTATTTATTAAGAATTATAAATTATTTCTTTAGGGTAAATATTGTATTTAAAGCAAAAAAACTATATTAAAACGCATAGTAAATCTTAAAAAAAAGCTAGAAAGATAAAATAAGCTTTAAAATATAAAGAATAAATATTACTATAAGTTAAGACTAGATAATACTATTTATAGCTACCCTATATATATATATAGCGTAATAGTCTAAATTAGCTAAAACTTTATAATTTTATAACTAAATACCTAAATAGTATAGAAATTTAAAGATATCTTACTTAGATTATATTAAAAATCTACTATATAATAAGTATATATACTACCTTACTTTTTTAATAATACATTATATTGTATTGTAATGTAATGTATTGTATTGTATTGTATTGTATTATAATGTATTTTTATATAATAAATAATTATAATAAATCATAGAAAATAGATATAAGAATAAAAAGACCCTTGATATATTAAGAAAAAATCATTCTATAAAATAGAAATAAAAGAATATTACTAAGATATTATATATCTAAAATAAGCTTACTTTTCTAAATAAGCTAAAACTTTATGGATTTTTAAATAAATAACTAAATTATTTATAAAAATAAGGATACTGTAATTAGATTATATAAAAATCTTATATATAATAAATTTATATAATACCCCACTTTTATTTTTCCCTAACAATACATTGTATTGTATTGTATTTTTAATACAATACAATACACAATACAATACATAGGGCAATACAATACAATACAATACAATACAATACAACAATGCTCTGGCTACTAGTATATACTACCTTAGTTTTATTATTATAAAAGGTTCTTAGATTTAACTAAAATAATATATTTAAATTTGCTAACTATACCTATAAATTCTTATAAGTATTACCTTTATATACTAGTACTTTATACTATATCTTTATAAAGCTTTATAAGTATATACTTACTATAAAGTTAGGGTTAGGTAAGAAAGCTAGGAATAAGGGATTAATTAGTGTAAGTATCTAAGAGGTAATTATAGGTTATTTACCTAATTTAGCTAATTATAGGTTTACCTTAATTTCTTTAAGCTATACTTTTATATTTATAATATCTTATCTTATATAAGTATATTATAGCTAGGCTTATATAACCTTATAGTAGTGCTTTAGCTTATCTAGGTTATTATTATTCCTAGATTTAGTATTACTATTAATTAAGGTTAGGTAGTATTTATTATATTCTTTTATTATTAGGCCTTAAAGTTAAGGTATATAAGTTACTCCCTAGGTACTATAGGTTTATATCTCCCTTACTAGGTAATATAAGTATATTTTAAGTAAATATTCTATAGCTTCTTTATATTTAAACCTAGCTAATAGTTTATTTACCTTAAAGGGTTTAAGAGTTTAACTTATTATAACTAGATTAAGAAGATATAAATAAAGTAAAAGCTAAGGTTTTTAGTTATAGCTAGAGAGCTACTACTTAGAGGTAAGTATATAAAGGTCTTAAACTCTAACCTTCTATATACCTTATAAGTAATCCTTATTTAAATACCTTACTATATATATATAGCTATCTAATAGCTACTTAGTTATTTGCATAACCTAAGGCTTATCTAAGGGTTCTATTATGTAACTATTCTGTCCCTGACTCCCTGGCCTCCGTGCTCCTAATAATAGGGATATTACAATAAGGGATAATAATATTAGTTATCTAGGCAAAAGGATTATTTGATCTATAAAGAGACCACTTATAGCTAGATTCTTTAATAGTAATTCACATACCCTATAAGATTCTTAAGATTACCCTATGTTTGCTTTACCTAAGATTATACCTATATTTACTATAAGATAAATTAAGATTATATCCTCCCTTATTTATTTAAGACGTTACTTCTAATCTAATAGACTATTTAATCTAGAATATCTCTATATAATAAGATATTCCTAGCCGTTATTGTGATTAATATTGTTAAGTTAATTAACCCCTCTATTATATGTAAGCTTTAGAGCTACTTGCGATTATAGGCTAGCATTATGTCTTTTAGGGTGTTATTTTTTGCTTAATAAAACTAGTGAAGAAATGCGGTCTTAAACCCCTAGGACTTCCGCTTTCTATTTAATTTACTATAGACTAAGATTAATTAGAAGCATACTTTTTTAGCTATAATTTTTAGCTAATGCTAAACCATCTACGTAAAGACCCCTTTATTTTATTTTCCCTATAACATAATATAGACTAGAAGCCTAGCTTTAGACCTTAGAAGAGCTAAGGCACTAGTTTAAGACTAGTTAATCTAGAGAAGCTAAGCTAGATTAAAGAAAAAAGACTATATTATATAGAGGCGCTAGAAAAGAGGTAAGCTAGTTTAGATATATACACTATAAACACTAGCTAAACTATTACCCCTTACTAAGAGTCTTTAAATATAAGGATATAGAATAGAAACTACTATTTAGTAGTAAAAGCTATTTAATCTTAGGACTTATAGCTAATTTTATAATTATTTAGCTATGTATTAGGGTCTTATAGTTAATTATAAGGAGCTATGTAATTATACTCCTAGTTTTTGCTTATAGGTTATTTATAACTATAAATATAGCCTTCCTAGAAGATTTCTTTTAAGAAATTCTTTTTGTAATTAAAGTTTTAGTTAAGTAACTATTTTTCTCTAAGATTAATTAAAAGTATTATTACCTAACTTTATATCTAATTATTTATCTTTATACTTCTATTACCTAAGCAAAGCAAAATCTATTAAGTAACTATATTATCTAAAGGAACTTTAGGAGTTACTATTACTAGACACCCTAACTACTAGCAAGGAACTATCTAATCCTAATATGGTTTTAATGCTAATATGCTTAGGCTTTAATAACCTACTAGAAAAGACCCTTAAAAGTAAAGGAAAAGCCTCTAGACCCCTTAATTGTTAGGAGCACGGAGGCTAGGGAGTTAGGGACAGAATAGTCACATAATGGAACCCTTAGATAAGCCTTAGGTTATGTAAATAACTAAGTAGCTATTAGATAGCTATGTGTATATAGTAAGGTATTTAGACAAGGACTACTTATAAGGTATATAAGAGATTAGAGTTTATGTCACGACTAGATTAGGGAGATATAAATAAAGTGAAGGCTAAGGTTCTTAGTTATAGCTAGAGAGCTACTACTTAAGGGTAAGTGCATAAAGGTCTTAAACTCTAACCTTTTATATACCTTATAAGTAGTCCTTATCTAAATACCCTACTATATATATATAGCTATCTAATAGCTACTTAGTTATTTATATAACCTCAGGCTTATCTAAGGGTTTTATTATATAACTATTCTATTCCTAACTCCCTAGCCTTTATACTTCTAATATACTACCCCCTAATATATAATTATTCTTAATTAAAAAAGAAACTACTTAGCTAATATAAGTATACTATATATAGCTTATAATAGTATTTAATATTACTAGTTATTTTATAAGTATATAGCTATTATATTTACTTAGGATAATAAAATAAAAGTTATAAGGTTCTAGGTAATTCCTTCCTTTACTCTCTAGCTTTAAATAGCTATATACTTACTACTTTATTACTTCTAATATATATATCTTTACCTAATAATTTATTAATACTATTAAGTAAACTACTTATATTAGATTTTATAATTAGGTTAAATAAATAAGGTACTATATACTATTTAAAATAAATAAGCTTTTATTTAATATTAGGAATATTATATTATTCTTACTAGGAGTTTATAGCTAGTATATATATTTACTAGTAGTAGCTATAACTATAAATATTATAATTTCTAGATTAGCTATATATAATATATAAATTACTTAGGGGTCTAAGGCTAATATAAAAAAGGCTTACTTTTCCTTACTTTTATATATTCTTTTTCTTTATATTCTCCTTTAATATTATAAGTTACCTTTACCTATAACCTAGTAGCTTTATAGCTACTATTATAGTAGTTACTAATATCCTATAGTATTATTTTATTATTTATATTTAATCTTACTTAAATACTTAATCCCTTTTAAATACTAGAATATTAGTTACTTTACCTTCTATACTTATATTCCTATAATATATTATTACTAACTTACTAATAATAAATTATATTTAAGTGCTATAGTACTCCTATTTTATTAAATTCTTTAATAGCTAAGAAAACCCCTTAGATATTTTCTTAAGAATTTATTAAGAAATAAAAAGCTTTAAAAATTTTAATATAAGTATAGTATCTCTAATCCCTAGTATATACCTTACTAACTTATAGCTAGTAATACTAGTAATATAAAAATTCCCTATATATACTATATATAGTAAGTAGTAATATAAGCTATTAACCCTAAAGATAGTAATAGTATTATTTTATAGTATATTACTAAAGGTAAATTTACTTTAACTAAGTATACTAACTTCTTAAGTATAACTTTACTATTACCTTACTATATATTACTACTAACTTATATAAGTAACTTAATAAAATATACTTATTATATATAAAATAATAAAGACTATTTAGGGGTATATTTTCCCTTTCTTTACTACTTATACTTATACTAATATATTACTAATACTTTACTTACTTTATAAAATTATACTAAGTACTCTTTAAGTATATTAATAATTATATTATCTTTAATAATAATCCTTACTTTCTTAATAATATATATATATATTTATCTTTATAACTTAGGTTACTACTAATATATTACTAGCGCTTAATATATATAAAATATAAACTTTATAATATACTTTTATTTATAAAAAACACTAATAAGCATAGCTAGGCTAGATAAGTAAGGCTAATTATAAAGGTTATATAAGAGGCTAATACTAATAAGAGAATTACTATATTACTACTAAGTAATACTATTAATTTAGAAGTCTAGATTAATATCTTTAATAGCTTATACTTTATTATATAAAACCTTCCTTTAGTAAGTTTCTTAATATTCTTACCTATAGCCTTACTAACTTACTAATAGCTTACTATATATATACCTATACTTCTTACTTATATTAGGCTATTAAACCTTCTAGGTAAGCTTTATATATATATATATAGGAGGGGGATTTCTTTAATAATAAGAATAAATCCCTTACCTAAGGCCTTACTACTAACCTAGCGCTTAGGAATAAAAATAATAATACTAGGGGGCTAGGGCCTAACGTAAATATAGGGTAAATAGTGCTAGGTAGCTATAAGGTAAATTATCTAGTTTTTTTTTATATTACTATTACTATCTAATCTTTACTAAATACACCTCTATATCTATAAACTAGCTACTTAGTTACTACTTATAATTATTAATAATATTTATTATAATAAAATCTTTTCTCTTAACTTATAAATTCTCTAAAGTATTATAGCCTTTCTATTTAACTAGGTATTTCTAATATTTTTTTATAATAATATAAGATAATTCTTTTAACCTTAAACTCCTATTTATTATTTATAATATTATCTTATAGTAAGGATATATCTTTTATACTAGTTAGGTCCTTTATAAATAGTTTAAGGTTAGTAATATTAAAAACATTATATAGTTATATACTAGATAGTAACTTTAATTAGTATACTAATTTATAAGTTTTAATTATCTTTTTCACTTTATAAGGGCTTAGGTACTTTATACTTAGCTTTTTACTAGGTTACTATAGGTTAATATTTTTTATAAATAATAAAATATAGTTACTTACTTTAAACTTTATTAAAGTTTACTTCTTATTGATTTTTAATTTTTTTGGGGTCATTGACTGTGGCTAATGCATTTAATTTTTAAGGAACAAAAAAATTACTAGTAATACCTAGCTAGTGTAATAATTAATAACTAAATTTAATAATCACTATAGTGTTAGGTAAAATATAAATAAGTAAACAAGCTTTAAGCTATAAATTTAGGGGCTAAAAGGTTAATACAAACTTTGTAACAAACTTTATAACTATAATTACGCAAGATATAGTTATAATTCGCGACCGCAGTTAAACTTAAATCCATTTAAGTTTTACTTATAGCATAAATTAATGTAATTTCCCCTTCCTCTATAACTATGTTTATTTTATCTCTTTATATATATCTCTTCTATCTTATAACTTATCCTTTAAAGCTCTAAGGTAAACTAAAAAAACATAACTTATCCTTAATTACAGCTAATCTAATTCGCAACAGACGCACTGCATCTAAATCAACAGGTATGTCAAGGGCTACTAATTAACCAATTAATAACTAATTAATTAATTAATAGTATAGCTAAGGGTGACTAAAAGCTAGGGGCTATAACCACTAGGCTATAAAACCTAATAGCTATCTAAAAATCCGAGGAAATTCTAAAAAAGGAAATTTAAAAGATAGAAGAAAATATTAAGGAATTTAGGAAAAGTAAGAAGAAGAAGGGAAATAAAAAGCTAGAGAAGAAGGCTAGATATTTGGAAAAGGTGTTGAAAAATAGAGATCTATAATGATTTAAGCAGTTATACCTCGTGCCCGGGAGGGGAAGTTTACTTCTTATTATAATACTTTATATACTAGGTTTATAAGTTACTTAGAAGCTACTTAATTACTATATATTTATCTCTTAGTGTAATTACTTAAGTCTTTACCTAGTTATTTACTACTAGAATATTTATAACTACTTATTATAAGCCTCTAGGGTTATAACCTTATAGTACCTTTACTAGGGTATAGCTATAAGTTAAGTAAATACTTATATTATATATAAACTATACTATTAATAAGTTATTTACCTAGTTAGTTTAATTAAAGTAAGTAAAAGCTCTTAAATAATACTTTAAAACTTAGTTTAAATATTTTATTTACTTATTTATTTATAAGTAAAATATAGTACTTAGTTATTACTTAGTAGTAATAAGATAGTAAAAGGTTATTTAAAACTTACTAATAAAAGTTAAACTATAGTTTATAATAATACTTTCTAAGGCACTATAGTCCTTAAAAATATATTCTAGAAATATAGTAGCTAACTTATTACTAATTAGCTATATTAAAATAAGAATATAAATACTATATTTTATAAAATAGTTTATAATAACTAAGATTATATTATAAGTCTAATTTATATCTTTTATAAGTAGTAGCCTTATAATAAAATTTATTAATAATTCTTAAATATTAATAGCTTAGAGAGCCTAATAAACTATATTTATAATACTTCTAGGTTACTACTTTTAAGTAGCTTCCTATAACTTATAGTAAAGTTATTACCTTACTATACTTAAAATAATATAACCTAAATTAAAGCCTTTAATTCTATATATATAAAATAAGTATTATATATAAACTTAAAAGAGGTTTACTAAACTACTTATATTCTTACTATAATACTACTATAAGTAGCTAGCTTATAGTATACTTATAGACTTATAAATAAATTATAAATAAGTAATATTTTAAAGGGGTACTTATACTACTTACTAGCTACTAACCTAGCTAGACTCCTAACTTATAGGCTTACTAAACTTATAAAAATATTAATAAATATAGATAAGGTATAACCTTATTACTTAGAATTAATAAACCTAGTTTATATACTATTACTAGGCTTTACTAAACTATTAGGTTTCTTAATAATATAATTAAGTTATAACTTCTTAAAACCCTAGAGACTAGTAAGGCTATTATAGTATCTTTATAATAAAATATTAGCTATGCTAGGTAATATAATACTAGAACTTATAATAATACTATTATTTATATAGTATTTCTATTACTTAGTATTATTAAATTTAAGTAAGAAGTTAAGTAATTATAAGGTTAATACCTTTACCTTATACTTCTTACTAATATAATTTACTTTTCTTAATAAGGTATTAGTAAGGTTTAACTTATTTATATAATATTTAATCCTAAAATTAAATAAATAAAGCTTATTTAATACTATTACTTACTTACTAGTTAGCTTTAGCTTTATAGCTAGGTACTTATAATTTAAATAGTTTATAATAACTATAATCTAATAAGAAAAATATATAAGGTAATATCTCTAAGCTTAAAATACCTTTTAAATTACTAATAACTTAGTATTAGGTATTAAGTAATAAAGTTTAATATTAGTTAACTTTCTTAAAAAATACACTACTAGGTACTAGCTACTTAGCACTAATATTATAATTATAGCTTTAATTATATAACTAAATATATTTATCTTTACTTTTAGTAAGCAAAGTAAGTTAAATACACTAAAATTAGTATCTCTTAAAACTTCTTTTAAAGTTCTTTAAATACTACTAGTTTACTAGGTTTTAGCTTAAACTTTACTAGCTAAATACTTTTTAAATAGTTTATTAGTAAGACTATTACCTTACTATACTATTTCATAAAGTATTAGTAAAAACCTATAAACCTAAGGAATAATTAAATATTAAATATATTATAGGGTATTAGCTAGGTTATAATAGCTTTAACTTATAATAGTTTTATCTTAATACCCTTTTTAAATATAATAAAACCTAGGAATTTTACTTACCTAATAGAAAATTAGTATTTTAAAGGTTAATATAAAGGTTTATATCTTAAAGTTACTTTAGTATACTTTTAATATACTCTATATATCTTATAGGGTTATTACTATATATTAGGATATTATTAAGGTAAATAATATAGAATTTATTTATAAGTCCCTTAAGGGTATTATTAATATATTCCTAAAAAATAGCTAGTGTATTTACTAATCTAAATAGTATTATAAAATATTTAAAGTAGCTATAGTAGTATTAGAAAGCTATCTTTTACTTATTACTTTTATAAATATATAGCTAGTAATATACTTCTTAAAGATTTAATAATATAAAAACCTTTATACTTACTAATTAGTTAAGGATTTTAGAGATTAATAGTAAAGAGGCCTTATTTTTAACTATAATTTTATTAAGGCCTTTATAATTTATATAAAGCCTTAATTTCCCTAATTTTTTAGAATAAATAAAATTAAGGCTTTAGCTAGATTAGTTAATCTTCTAATTTACCCTTTTTCCTATATACTTACTAGGTACTCCCTAAGCACTTCTAGCTCTTTTTAGCTAAGTTATATATAAGTCCTTAGGGTAATTATTTTCTTTTTTAATTTAATTATATAAGTATAGCTACCTAATTCTAGAAGCTTACTAGCTAAATCTTTTAAAAACATATTTATAAATTCTATATACTTTTCTAGCATTTACTATTAAATTATATTATTATTTATCTCTTATATAGTTACTACTACTTTCTTATAGTATACTACCTAGAGTATTATTATATTTCTTAGTTTTTTCTTTTTTAGAAAATAAGTATATTTTATTACTATTACTATAGCTATATTATAACTTTAGTTATTACTTACTATATTATTTACTAATAAGTCTTTATTAGTTTTCTTTTCTTTTCCCTAGGCTTAATTACCTTAATTTTTAGTAATACTAGTAATAGTATAATAAATAACTATTTTATAACCTTATATAGTTATTACTTCCTTATAGTAAGTATAATATAGTCCTTAATTATTAGAAATCTTTAAAAATTTTACTTTTAATTTATTACTATAAGTTTATACTTTAAGGTTTAATTTATACTTAGGAGTATTCCCTCTTTTATATTAGTAATATAGTAACTAATCTAGTAAACCTTTATATAGCTTATACTATTTTTTATTTTAATTAGCTTATATAAGATTTCTTTATATAAGATTTTATCCTTACTTATACTTTTTAGTATTATTTTTATTTTTTCTATATTTTTCTAATCTTATTTTAATAATAATTTAGGGTAGATTATTAAATACTTTATACTTATATTAAATAGCGCTAGTATAGCTAACTAGTAGTTATCTTACTATAAAAATACTTATATTCTTATTCTTTTATTTATAGGTTTCTTTATAATAAGACTATTATCCTAGGCTTATACTAACTTAATTAAAATCTTATTAAGGTTTAAAGTCTTATTATTATTATTCTTATATTTCTTAGTTATATACTTATTACTTTTATAAATTAAATAATTTATTACTTTATATTTATTTATACTATATCTAAGATTACTATATTTATAGTACTTAAATAGTTTTTAACTTATACTTAGTTACTATAAGCTTTACTATAAGTTATTTATAAGAAAGCTAAAGTATTATCTCTTTCTTTTACTTTCTTTATTATTATAGTTTTTATTATAATTATTTAATATAAATATTATTATAACTTTAGCCTTTTTACTTTATTTTTATAAGTAGCTTTAAGATATTAAAAACTCCTAGCTAACTATATACTTTTTATAGTATTATTTAGGCTATTTAGGAAAATTACTATTCTTAAGTATATAAGGATTTAGTTAGGTAATTTAGCTTTTACTTTAGTTTAAAGTCTTAAGAAAAACTAGAAAAACTAGTTATTTTTTTACCTTAGATTTAGTAATATTCTAGTAGCTTCTAAGTACTTTATATTTTTATTTATTACTTCTAAGTTTAACTAAGATATAAATTTATTCTAAGAATAAGCTAAGTAATTAACTAACTTATTTACTATTATATAATATATTTATTATTACTTTATATTATTTACTAGGTAACTACTAGTATATATTACCTTAGTTTTATTATTATAAAAGGTTCTTAGATTTTACTAAAATAATATATTTAAATTTACTAAGTATACTTATAAATTCTTATATATATTACCTTTATATACTAGCACTTTATACTATATTTTTATAAAGTTTTATAAGAATATACTTACTAGAAAGTTAAGATTAGGTAAGAAAGCTAAGAATAAGGAATTAATTAGTATAAGTATTTAAAAGGTAATTATAAGTTTTTACTTAATTTAGCTAATTATAAGTTTACCTTAATTTCTTTAAGCTATACTTTTATATTTATAATATCTTACCTTATATAAGTATATTATAGCTAGGCTTATATAACCTTATAGTGCTACTCTAGTTTATTTAAGTTATTATTATTCCTAGATTTAATATTACTATATTAATTAGGATTAGGTAGTATTTATTATATTCTTTTATTATTAGGCCTTAAAGTTAAGGTATATAAGTTACTCCCTAGGTGCTATAGGTTTATATCTCCCTTACTAAGTAATATAAGTATGTTTTAAGTAAATATTTTATAGCTTCTTTATATTTAAACCTAGCTAATAGTTTATTTACCCTAAAGGGTTTAAGAGTTTAACTTATTATAACTAGATTAAGGAAATATAAATAAAGTAAAGGCTAAGGTTCTTAGTTATAGCTAAAGAGCTACTACTTAGAGGTAAGTATATAAAGGTCTTAAACTCTAACCTTTTATTTAACTTATAGGTAATCCTTATCTAAATACCTTACTATATATACATAGCTATCTAATAGCTACTTAGTTATTCGCATAACCTAAGGCTTATCTAAGGGTTCCATTATGTGACTATTCTGTCCCTAACTCCCTAGCCTCTGTGCTCCTAATAGTTTAAGACCTTTTATATACTTACCCTTAAGTAGTAGCTCTCTAGCTATAACTAAAAATCTTAGCCTTTACTTTATTTATATTTCCTTAATTTAGTTATAATAAGTTAACTCTTAAACCCTTTAGGGTAAATAAACTATTAGCTAGGTTTAAATATAAAGAAGCTATAGAATATTTACTTAAAATATACTTATATTACTTAGTTAGGGAGATATAAACCTATAGTACCTAGGGAGTAACTTATATACCTTAACTTTAAGGCCTAATAATAAAAGGGTATAATAAACACTACCTAACCCTAATTAATATAGTAATAATAAATCTAGGAATAATAATAACCTAGATAAGCTAAAGTAATACTATAAGGTTATATAAGCCTAATTATAATATACTTATATAAGGTAAGATATTATAAATATAAAAGTATAGCTTAAAGAAATTAAGGTAAACTTATAATTAGCTAAATTAAGTAAAGAACTTATAATTACCTCTTAGATAGTTATACTAATTAATCCCTTATTCCTAGCCTTTTTACTTAACCCTAATTTTATTATAAGTATATACTTATAAAGCTTTATAAAAATATAGTATAAAGTACTAGTATATAAAAGTAATACTTATAAGAATTTATAAGTATACTTAGTGAATTTAAATATATTATTTTAGTTAAATTTAAGAACCTTTTATAATAATAAAACTAAGGTAATATATACTAGTAATTACTTAGCTAATAATATAAAGTAATAATAAATATATTATATAATAGTAAATAAGTTAGTTAATTACTTAGCTTATTTTTAAGATAAATTTATATTCTAGTTAAACTTAGGAGTAATAAATAAAGATATAAAGTACTTAAAAGCTACTAGAATATTACTAAATCTAAGATAAAAGAATAATTAGTTTTTTTAGTTTTTCTTAAGACTTTAAACTAAAGTAAAAGCTAAATTACCTAACTAAATTCTTATATACTTAAGAATAATAATTTTCCTAAATAACTTAAATAATACTATAAGAAAGTATATAATTAGCTAGAAGTTTTTAATATTTTAAAGCTACTTATAAAAATAAGGTAAAAAGGCTAAAGTTATAATAATATTTATATTAAATAATTATAATAAAAACTATAATAATAAAGAAAGTAAAAGAAAAATAATACTTTAGCTTTCTTATAAATAACTTATAGTAAAGCTTATAGTAACTAAGTATAGGTTAAAAACTATTTAAGTACTATAAATATAGTAGTTTTAAATATAGTATAAATAAATATAAAGTAATAAATTATTTAATTTATAAAAGTAATAAGTATATAACTAAGAAGCATAAAGATAGTAATAATAAGACCTTAGACCTTAATAAGGTTTTAATTAAATTAATATAAGCCTAGGATAATAGTTTTACTATAAAGAAACCTATAAATAAAAGAATAAGAATATAGGTATTCTTATAGTAAAATAACTATTAGTTAGCTATACTAGTATTATTTAATATAAGTATAAAGTATTTAATAATCTACCCTAAATTATTATTAAAATAGGATTAGAAAAACATAAAAAAAATAAAGATAATACTAAAAAGCATAAGTAAGAATAAAATCCTATATAAAGGAATTTTATATAAGCTAATTAAGATAAAAGATAGTATAAGTTATATAAAGGTTTACTAGATTAGCTACTATATTACTAATATAGAAAAAAGAATACTTCTAGGTATAAATTAAACCCTAAAGTATAAACCTATAGTAATAAATTAAAAGTAAAATATTTAAAGGTTTCTAATAACTAAGGACTATATTATACTTACTATAAGAAAGTAATAATTATATAAGGTAGTAAAATAGTTATTTATTATACTATTACTAGTATTACTAAAGATTAAGGTAATTAAGCCTAAGGAAAAAAAAGGAAATTAATAAAGACTTATTAATAAATAATATAGTAAGTAATAACTAAGGTTATAGTATAGCTATAGTAATAGTAATAAAATATACTTATTTCCTAAAAAAAAAAACTAAGAAGAATAATAATATTTTAAATAGTATACTATAAGAAAGTAATAGTAATTATAAAAGAGATAAATAGTAATATAACCTAATAGTAAATCCTAGAAAAGTATATAAAATTTATAAATATATTTTTAAAAGATTTAGCTAGTAAGCTTCTAGAATTAGGTAACTATACTTATATAATTAAATTAAAAAAAAAGAAAATAACTACCTTAAGAACTTATATATAACCTAGCTAAAAAAGCTAGAAATACTTAAGAAGTACTTAGTAAGTATATAGAAAAAAAGTAAATTAGAAAATTAACTAGTTTAGCTAAAGCCTTAATTTTATTTATTTTAAAAAAATTAAGGAAATTAAGGCTTTATATAAATTATAAAGGCCTTAATAGGATTATAGTTAAAAATAAGGCCTCTTTACTATTAATCTCTAAAATCCTTAATTAATTAGTAAGTATAAAGGTTTTTATATTACTAAATCTTTAAGAAGTATATTACTAGCTATATATTTATAAGGGTAATAAGTAAAAGATAGCTTTCTAATATTACTATAGCTACTTTAAATATCTTATAATACTATTTAGATTAGTAAATATACTAGCTACTTTTTAGGAATATATTAATAATACCCTTAAGGGACTTATAAATAAATTCTATATTATTTACCTTAATAATATCCTAATATATAGTAGTAACCCTATAAGATATATAAAGTATATTAAAAGTATACTAAAGTAACTTTAAGATATAAACCTTTATATTAACCTTAAAAAGTACTAATTTTCTATTAAGTAAAATTCCTAGGTTTTATTATATTTAAAAAGGTATTAAGATAAAACTATTATAATTTAAAGCTATTATAACCTAGCTAATACCCTATAGTATATTTAATATTTAATTATTCCTTAGGTTTATAGGTTTTTACTAATACTTTATAAAATAATATAGTAAGGTAATAGTTTTACTAATAAATAATTTAAAAGGTATTTAGTTAGTAAAGTTTAAGCTAAAACCTAGTAAACTAATAGTATTTAAAGAACTTTAAAAGAAGTTTTATAAGGTACTAATTTTAGTATATTTTAACTTACTTTACTTACTAAGAGTAAAGATAAATATATTTAGTTATATAATTAAAGCTATACTTATAATATTAGTGCTAGGTAGCTAGCACTTAGTAATATATTTTTAAGGAAGTTAATTAATATTAAACTTTATTACTTAATACCTAATACTAAGTTATTAGTAATCTAAGAGGTATTTTAAGCCTAGAGATATTACCTTATATATTTTTCTTATTAGATTATAGTTATTATAAACTATTTAAATTATAAGTACTTAGCTATAAAGCTAAAGCTAACTAGTAGGTAAGTAATAGTATTAAATAAGCTTTATTTATTTAATTTTAAGATTAAATATTATATAAGTAAGTTAAACCTTACTAATACCTTATTAAGAAAAGTAAATTATATTAGTAAGAAGTATAAGATAAAGGTATTAACCTTATAGTTACTTAACTTCTTATTTAAATTTAATAATACTAAGTAATAAGAATACTATATAAATAATAATACTATTATAAGTTCTAGTATTATATTACTTAGTATAGCTAATATTTTATTATAAAAATACTATAATAGCCGTACTAGCCTCTAGGGTTTTAAGAAGTTATAACTTAATTATATTATTAAGAAACCTAATAGTCTAGTAAAGCCTAGTAGTAGTATATAAACTAGGTTTATTAATTCTAAGTAATAAGGTTATACCTTATTTATATTTATTAATATTTCTATAAGTCTAGTAAGCCTATAGGTTAGGAGTCTAGCTAGGTTAGTAGCTAGTAAGTAGTATAAGTATCTCTTTAAAATATTACTTATTTATAATTTATTTATAAGTCTATAAGTATAATATAAGCTAGCTACTTATAGTAGTATTATAGTAAAAATATAAGTAATTTAGTAAATCTCTTTTAAGTTTATATATAATACTTATTCTATATATATAAAATTAAAGGCTTTAATTTAGGTTATATTATTTTAAGTATAGTAAGGTAACAACTTTACTATAGGTTATAGAAAGTTACTTAAGAGTAGTAACCTAAAAGTATTATAAATATAGTTTATTAGGCCCTCTAAGCTATTAATATTTAAGAATTAAGTTTTTATTTTAGCTAGTATAAGAAAGGAAATTTTATTACTTACTTATAATAACCTAGTAATAAGCTATTAGGGAGTTAGTAAGACTTTTTATTATATTATAAACTAGTATTACTAGCTATTAATAAAGAAAGATATTAAGTTATATATATAAACTTATATAAGCTATTAGACTTTAAAGCTAAGGTATTATAAACCTTATAGTAAGCTAGTAGTATTACTAGTGCTTAATTAGCTTTTTTAAGAATTATTAATAAATTTTATTATAAGGCTATTACCTATAAGAGATATAAATTAGACTTATAATATAATCTTAGTTATTATAAACTATTTTATAAAATATAGTATTTATATCCTTATTTTAATATAACTAACTAGTAATAAGTTAGCTACTATATTTCTAGAAAATATTTTTTTAAGGACTATAGTACCTTAAAAGGTATTATTATAAACTATAGTTTAATATTTACTAGTAAGTTTTAAATAACCTTTTACTACCTTATTACTACTAAGTTTTAAAGTATTATTTAAGAGCTTTTACTTACTTTAATTAAACTAACTAGGTAAATAACTTATTAATAGTATAGTTTATATATAATATAAGTATTTACTTAACTTATAGCTATACCTTAGTAAAGGTATTATAAGGTTATAACCTTAGAGACTTATAATAAGTAGTTATAAATATTTTAGTAGTAAATAACTAGGTAAAAACTTAAGTAATTATACTAAGAGATAAATATATAGTAATTAAGTAGCTTTTAAGTAACTTATAAACCTAGTATATAAAGTATTATAATAAGAAATAAACTTTAATAAAGTTTAAAGTAAGTAACTATATTTTATTATTTATAAAGAATATTAACTTATAGTAACCTAGTAAAAAGCTAAGTATAAAGTACTTAGGCCTTTATAAAGTTAAAAGGTAATTAAAACTTATAGATTAGTATATTAATTAAAGCTATTACTTAGTATATAACTATATAATATTTTTAATATTACTAACCTTAAACTATTTATAAGGGACTTAACTAGTATAAAAATATATCCTTACTATAAGATAATATTATAAATAATAAATAAGAGTTTAAGGTTAAAAAAATTATCTTATATTATTATAATAGAAAATATTAGAAATACCTAGTTAAATAAAAAGGCTATAATACTTTAGAGAATTTATAGGTTAAGAGAAAAGACTTTATTATAATAGATATTATTAATAATTATAAGTAGTAACTAAGTAGCTAGTTTATAAATATAAAGGTGTATTTAGTAAAGATTAAATAGTAATAGTAATATATATATAAAAAAAACTAGATAATTTCTTAGATAATTTACCTTATAGCTACCTAGTATTATTTACTTTATATTTATATTAGGCCTTAGCCCTCTAGTATTATTATTTTTATTCTTAGGTACTAGGTTAGTAATAAGGCCTTAGGTAAGGGATTTATTCTTATTATTAAAGAAATTCCTCTTCTTATATATATATATATAAAGCTTACCTAGAAGGTCTAATAGCCTAATATAAGTAAGAAGTATAAGTATATATATAATAAGCTATTAGTAAGTTAGTAAGGCTATAAGTAAGAATATTAGGAAACTTATTAAAGGAAGGTTTTATATAATAAAGTATAAGCTATTAAAGATATTAATCTAGACTTCTAGATTAATAGTATTAATTATAGTAATATAGTAATTCTCTTATTAAAATTAGCCTCTTATATAATCTTTATAGTTAGCCTTACTTATTTAGCTTAGCTATACTTATTAGTATTCTTTATAAATAAAAGTATATTGATTTTTAATTTTTTTGGGGTCATTAACTGTGGCCAATGCATCTAATTTTTAAGGAATAAAAAAATTACTAGCAATACCTAGCTAGTGTAATAATTAATAACTAAATTTAATGATTACTATAGTGTTAGGTAAAACATAAATAAGTAAACAAGCTTTAAGCTATAAATTTAGGGGCTGAAAGGTTAATACAAAGTTTGTAACAAAGTTTGTGGCTATAATTACATAAGAGTTATAATTTGTAACTATAGTTAAACTTAAATCTATTTAAGTTTTACTTATAGTATAAATTAACGTGATTTCCCTTTCCTCTATAACTATATTTATTCCATCTCTTTACACATATCTCTTCTATCTTATAACTTATCCTTTAAAGCTCTAAGGTAAACCAAAAAAAACACAACTTATCCTTAATTACAGCTAATCTAATTCGAAACTAACAGACGCACTGCATCTAAATTAATAGGTATATTAAGGGCTACTAATTAACTAATTAACAACTAACTAATTAATTAATAGTATAGCTAAGGGTGACTAAAAGCTAGGGGCTATAACCACTAGGCTATAGAACCTAATAGCTATCTAAAAATCCAAGGAAATTCCAAAAAAGGAAATTTAAAAGATAGAAGAAAATATTAAGGAATTTAGGAAAAGTAAGAAGAAGAAGGGAAATAAAAAGCTAGAGAAGAAGGCTAGATATTTGGAAAAGGTGTTAAAAAATAGAGATCTATAATGATTTAAGCAGTTTTACCTCGTGCCCGGGAGGGATAAATAAAAGTATATTATAAAGTTTATATTTTATATATATTAAGCACTAGTAGTATATTAATAATAACCTTAGTTATAAGGATAAATATATATATATATTATTAAGAAAGTAAGGATTATTATTAGAGATAATATAATTATTAATATACTTAAAGAGCGCTTAGTATAATTTTATAAAGTAAGTAAAGTATTAGTAATATATTAGTATAAGTATAAGTAGTAAAAAAAGAAAAGATATACCCTTAAATAGTCTTTATTATTTTATATATAATAAGTATATTTTATTAAGTTATTTATATAAGTTAGTAGTAGTATATAGTAAGATAGTAGTAAAGTTATACTTAAGGAGTTAGTATACTTAGTTAAAGTAAATTTACCTTTAATAATATATTATAAAATAATACTATTACTATCTTTAAAGATAATAGCTTATATTACTACTTACTATATATAGTATATATAAGGAATTTTATACTACTAGTACTACTAGCTATAAGTTAGTAAGGTATATACTAGGGGTTAAAGATACTACTCTTATATTAAAATTTTTAAAGCTATTTACTTCTTAGAAGATTTTTAAGAAAATATCTAAGGGGTTTTCTTAGTTATTAAAGAATTTAATAAAATAGAAGTACTATATTACTTAAATATAATTTATTATTAGTAAGTTAGTAATAATATACTATAAGAATATAAATATAAAAGGTAAAGTAACTAATATTCTAGTATTTAAAAGGAATTAAGTATTTAAGTAAGATTAAATATAAATAATAAAATAATATTATAGGATATTAGTAACTATTATAATAGTAGCTATAAAGCTACTAAGTTATAAGTAAGGGTAACTAATAATATTAAAGGAGAATATAAAAGAAAAGAATATATAAAAATAAGGAAAAGTAAGCCTCTTTTATATTAGCCTTAGACCCCTAAGTAATCTATATATTATATATAGCTAATCTAGAAATTATAATATTTATAGTTATAGCTACTACTAGTAAATATATATACTAGCTATAAACTCCTAGTAAGAATAATATAATATCCCTAATATTAAATAAGAGCTTATTTATTTTAAATAGTATATAGTACCTTATTTATTTAACCTAATTATAAAATCTAATATAAGTAGTTTACTTACTTAGTATTAATAACTTATTAAGTAAAGATATATATATTAGAAGTAATAAAGTAATAAGTATATAGCTATTTAAAGCTAGAGAGTAAAGAAAGAATTACCTAAAACCTTATAACTTTTATTTTATTATCCTAAGTAAATATAATAGCTATATACTTATAAAATAACTAGTAATATTAAACACTATTATAAGCTATATATAATATACTTATATTAGCTAAGTAGCTTCTTTTTTACTTAAGAATAATTATATATTAGGGGGTAGTATATTAGAAGCATAGAGGCTAGGGAGTTAGGGATAAAATAGTTATATAATAAAACCCTTAGATAAGCCTTAGGTTATATAAATAACTAAGTAGCTATTAGATAGTTATATATATATAGTAAGGTATTTAGATAAGGACTACTTATAAGGTATATAAGAGGTTAGAGTTTAAGACCTTTATATACTTACCCCTAAGTAATAGCTCTCTAGCTATAACTAAGAACCTTAGCCTTCACTCTATTTATATCTCCCTAATCCAGTCATGACATTAATAGACTTAACACGGAATCCTTTATAAGGATCCTTAGGGAAATAATAGCTTGCTAGATATCCCTTATTATAATATAGAATAAGTATAATATTTAGTAGTTTATAGGAGAAAACATAGCTAACTTTATTAAGGACTTTAAGGCTAAGATAAAGGTAATATATATCCCTAAAAAGGGCTAGCGAAATATGCTTAAATATAATATTAACCCCTAGGTCTAATAGGTAGTTAAAATGCTAATAGTATTACGCACTTAGGTAAAATTAAAGAATAAAATGCTTTTTTAGTTTAATACTATAAGTTAAGATTAAATAGAAAGCGCTTAAGAATAGCTTAAAAACCTTAACCTAATATAACTAAAGTTTATTAAAGAGACTTATTACTAGTTATAGAAGTATTAAGCTTTAATATTAAACGCGGACCTTATAGGATAAAGGACTACTATAACTTAGTCTAACTATATTTATAAGGCCCTTCTAGAATATTTAATCTTAAGCTTTATAGATTAAAAGAGGTTTACCTATAAAGAAATTCTAGTTATAAAGTATAAACCACTTTAGACAAAGCTTAATATGCATATTTATATATAATTAGAGCTTAGATATAGGGACCTTAGAATCTCTAACTTAGGAGAGTACCTATTAGATAATACTAAGTCTAACTTAAAGAATTAGAAACTATTTAATTTACTTACCCTTAGTAATTATTAGACTACTTAGAGAAGCTACCTAATATAAGCTAAATCTTTAGAGCGTAATAAGAAGAATATTACCTTTAATAATAAAGCGAAAAGGGTATAACTCCTAGACTAGCTAAATACTAAGATTAAATAGATAATTTAATAAAATAGTTAGCTAAGTTAAAAATTATAGTTATAGCCTAAGTAAGGAAGGAAATTAATATTATAAAGTAGCTTAAAAGGAAGTATAATAGTAACCTATAATACTAGTAATAGAATTACTAGCTAAATAGTATTAGATTATTTAATTAAGATAAAGACTATATTTTTAAAATTAATATAATAGGTAAATAAGGCTGCTAGTTAAACTATTACTATTACTATAATAATAAGTCTTACTTAGCTATAAAGTATGAAATATTAGGGTTTAATAAGATATTAAAATTTGCTATCTATAACCTAGCTATTTGTATTTTAGTAATTAGGGATAACATAAGGTGCTAAATAATATTACTTATTTTACTTTTAAAATTCCTCTAGATTAGTAGCTATATAAGATAGCTAGCTATATTCTAGGTTAAATACTTTCTAGATAGTAAGATTACCTATATAATTCCTTAAATTAAGGAGTATAGTTCTTATAAAGGAAAAAGTTAGGATATATTACTAGAGAAATAAGATATATTTAATTAAATAAAGAGCTAGTTTAATCTTACTAAATACTACCTAGAAAGAGAGGTTAAAGTAATATTAATCCTATAAAAAAGCCCTTAGGTATAGTCTTAGCTATTAAGTTTAAGAAGTTATATATAGAAGAAAAGAAAGTAAATAACTATAATAAAAAGATTATAGCTATTAGGGAATAGGTAGTAAAGTACCTAAGAGTTAAGAATATTATAGAAAAAGATAAATAGGATTACTAAGGCTAAGAGTAACTTAAATAAGGTAATAATACCTTAACTAAGGGAAAGAAGAATTTACTAGGTAAGGTTAGATAAAGGATTTTAGATTAACTATATAATAAGGTTTTCTAGAAAAAACTTAAAGTACCCTTTTAGGATATTTACTATATTATACTAATACTAGTAAAGGTAATTAGTAATAAGTGTCTCCTATAAGTAAAAGGTATTAAAGATATTTATTATTATAATAGTAATATACTATAGCCTATACCTCCTTTAAGAATATTTAGGGTTAAAATAACTCTAAGACTAATTAATCTAGAGAACTAAATTAATTCTATTATTTAAATAATAAAAAACACTCTTAAAGAGAATAAGAGAAATAAAGTAAAAGCTAGGGTAAATCCACTAAAGATAGCCTTAATACCCCTACTAGGAATTAACGCTACCTTATAGGAAAGGATTTAAGAAAGGCTTAGAACTTAAGTATAATAAAATAAACCTTAGTAAAAACTAATTAATTTACTTAAAGTAAACTTTATACTTAATATAATTATAAAGCTATAAGCTATAGTTAACTAGTTATAGGATTTACTATACTTATAAGTTTATCTAAATAACCCTATAAGGAACTTCTCCTAGGGCTTATTAATATAGGCTTATAAGGAAATATAATTATAGAAAGTATAGCTAGATACTTAGGGAGGTTTAGATAAAGCTATATCTAGGGAATATCTAGATACTTACTAACTTCTATATTAGCCTAGACTTTATTAATATAAGCTTAATTCTAGGAATACTATTCTTTAAGCTATTATAAATATAGTTTAACTATTTAAGAAGTAGTAAACTTTTTACCTAGTATTACTTTAAAGATATTATTATTATCTTAAGAGTTATAGGAAGTATTTAATAGTAGTATACTAATATATAGCTAGCCTAGTAACTTACTATTAATATTATTATGTTTAGCTATCCTAAAGTAAAGGAAAAAAAGGATTAAATAGTTTATAAAGGATTAGAAGTAAAGATAAATAATAATAAAGTACTAATCCTTATTATAACTAGAGAAGGGACTAATATCTTCTAAGAAGTTATTAAGGATATAATAGTAAACTATAACTAATAACTTAAAGCGGTTATAAAGGATTTCTAGCCCCTAAGATAACTAAAACCACTTACTTTTATAATAAATATAATATATAAACACAAAGCTAATAAGATTTATTTATATAATAATATGCCTTCTAATAGGTTAACCCTAGAAGGAGACCTTAAATAGAAAACAAAGAAATAGAAAGAAGCAAAATTATATTTAAATATATCTAGGAAATATAATAAGTATATTACTAGGAGATTTAGTAAAAACCTATAAGGTTTTAGAATAACCTAGGAATAGCTAGATTAGATAGTTAAGGGGTGTAAGAATATTTAATATAAGAGGAAGTTAATGTTTTTAAAGAAATTCTTTATAACTAAGAAGTAACGCTAGTATAGGACTTATTTAAGTATAAAAAAGTTAACTTACTAGTAGTACTACTATAAGTTATTAAGGTTATTAAATATAAGGCATAGCAAGCTAGTTTTATTCTAATACCTCTTAGGTTATAAGGGAAACTAGTTAATCTATTAAAGAAGAAGTTAAAGTATAGATATCTAGAAGAAAGCTATAGTTTTTATAAGAACCCTTACTTTCTTATTATAAAGAAGGATAGAGGGATTTACCTAATCCTATTAGCTACTAAGTATAATAAAGTTATAATATATAATACGCTAATCCCTTAAGAAGCGAAGACATTTAGTAAGAGCTTTATAATGTGCAAAATCTTATCTATTATTAATCTTTTATTAGGATATAATTAAGTGAAATTAGCGGAAAGAAGTAAAGACATAACTATGATTTCTACTATAATTAGCCTTTTATAACTTTACTACTTACTATAAGGAGCTACTAACTTAGTAGCTTAATTTATTAGGATTATTAGCTAAATCCTATTTAACTTAATCCTTAAAATCTATGTACCCTTCCTATATAATATTACTATTGATTGATTTTTAATTTTTTTAGGATCATTGGCTGTGGCCAATACATCTAATTTTCAAGGAACAAAAAAATTACTAGTAATACCTAGCTAGTGTAATAATTAACAGCTAAATTTAATAATTACTATAGTATTAGGTAAAACATAAATAAAGGAATAAGCTTTAAGCCATAAATTTAGGGGCTAAAGGTTAATATAAAGTTTATAATAAACTTTATAGCTATAATTACATAAGAGTTATAATTTATAACTATAGTTAAACTTAAATCTATTTAAGTTTTACTTATAGCATAAATTAACGTAATTTCCCCTTCCTTTATAACTATATTTATTTTATCTCTTTATATCTCTTTTATCTTATAACTTATCCTTCAAAGCTCTAAGGTAAACTCAAAAAAAAACATAACTTATTCTCACTTAACTACATTCTAATTTAAAACTAATAAACGCATTACATAATTAATAGGTAAGGGTTAAGGGCTACTAATCAACCAATTAACAACTAACTAATCAGATAATAGTATAGCTAAGGGTAACTATAAGCTAGGGGCTATAATCACTAGGCTATAGAACCTAATAGCTATCTAAAAATCCAAGGAAATTCTAGATAAAAAGGAAATTCAAAAAATAGAAGAAAATATTAAGGAATTTAGGAAAAGTAAGAAGAAAAAGGGAAATAAAAAGCTAGAGAAAAAGGCTAGATATTTGGAAAAGGTGTTAAAAAATAGAGATCTATAATAATTTAAGCAGTTTTACCTCGTGCCCGGGAGGGGATAATATTACTATTAAGGGCCTAACTATAACGTATAATAAGGAGGAAATTATGCCTAAAATACATAGATATATAATAGAGTATTTAATTAATATTAATAAAGTTTTAGTTAATATTAAACTCTCTAGTTATATAGCTTTAGTAACTAAGTTAAAATTCTACTAAAAGTTAGCTAAAATTATAGGATTTATATATAGTATAAATAAATAGAAACTAACTAAGGTAAAGATAATAAAGATTTTAGACTAGAAAGTTTGCTAAAATCTATTAGAAGTATAATCTTTTATTAGATTAATAGGAGTTTACTATATTTAGGTTAAGTACTACATATAAAACGCAAGACTACTAGTGATTTTACTAAGGAAGATAATAGAATAGGAATAAGGACTAGAGTAATAAGAAGCTATAGATTTTAAAGAAAGTAATAACTATAGCCCTAGTTCTTATTTTACTTAATCTTAGACTAGGCTTTAGGGAAATTATTCTTATAGTAAGTATAAGCTTACTAGGATAAGAAGTAGCATTACTATAAATTATTAATAATAAATACTATTTTATTTAATATAAAAGCAGTATCTAGACTATTACTAAGGCTAAGTATAATATAACTAAAAGAGAATACTAAGTAGTTATTTATATATTAAGAAGACTATAAATTTACCTTTATAGAGTTTCTTTTATATTAGAAATAGATTCATAAGTCCTAGTGCACTAGCTTAATAAAGCTATTAATAATATGCCTAGAGCTCTTGTTATATAATAGGTAAGCTATATATTACTATTTAATTTTTTAGTGTAATATATCCCTAGTAAGAAGAATAAAATTACTAATACCTTGTCTAGAAAAGGCCTTAGACTATTAGATTAATTAGATTAAGAAGTTAAAGGAGATATTAAAGACTTTATTAACCTATATCTTAATAGTATTAAGATAAAAGAGAATAGTAAGAAGGACTATTTATAGGAGATATAATAGGTAATTAATTTCTTATTTACCTTTTAAAGACTAATTAATCTTAGCGCTAAGGACTATAGGAAGCTTTATAATAAAGCTAAGAAGTTTTACTTAGAAAATAAATACTTATAGAAAAGACTAATAGGAATTATAAAAGAACTAGCATTAGTTATTAATATACCTAAGTAGTAACGCGTAATAGTTAAGGCTATTTATAAAGAACTTAGTTATAAAGGCATTAAGGTAGTTTTCTAAGTAATAAAATAGTGATATTAGTAAAAGGGACTTTAGAATATAATGTAAGAACAAAGGGATAGCTAGGCAAGAGGTATAAGGGCACTTGTATATTAAGTAAAGCTTGCTAAGTCTAAGTGTGTTATACATGCAAGTTACTAGCTTATAGCTAGTAGCTTACTAGTATTATGTAAACCTAGCCCTAGGGTGTAGTATCCTTACCTAGTAGTACGCTAGTATATAAGTATTATAAGTAAGGCTTTATAATTACCCCCTTATTTTTAGCTAGGCTTCTAAATAGCTTTTACTAGCTAGTATATAGCTATTTACTAAGTAATAGCTATATTAAAATAATAATAAATAATAGCTAGCGCTTAAGTATAAATTTACCTTTAACTCTCTCTTATATTACACTCTTTTCCCTTATATAACTATAGTAATCTTTTCTTAAATTATATTATATTATTAGTTACTATTACTTTACCTTTATTATTTACTATATTATTACTATAGAATCTAATAAGGAAAGTATTATTATTATCCCTAATATTTATTTAAAGGACTATACTTATATATATTATTTATATACTAGTTATATAAAGTTTAAGAAAAATCCTTAAGCTAAGCCTAAAGTCCCTTAGATTAACTATTAATTCCCTAGCTTTATAAGTATTATTACTAAGGAAAAACACTTAAAGTATTATATCTAATATATAAAATATAGTAATACTTATAAGATAGTAAGTAAGTTATTCTTTCTAGGTTTTTAGTACTTAATTACTTATATTTCTTTAAGTAATACTTACTATAAAAGAGAATTTCCTTAATTTTTTAGCTATTTTTAATTAGGTATAGGTATTAATAAATACCCTAAGTAATTAGGTTTCTAAGGACCCTAAAAACTATATATTTTTAGAGATAACTTACTACTATTTTTATAAGAATTATTTAAACCTTATTTTAAGGTTTAACTATACTAATACTATATCGTTAGCACAGGAGCTGGCCATAAGACGACTCGGAATACCGCCAGACCTGGGTCAACCCCGCTAATAGACAGAAAACCTCCTAATTATAAATCTAGCGTAAGGGATAAAATAGATAGTGTAGGCACGGAGGCAGGCTAGAGGAGGGACTAATTTTATAATTTATAATTATAATAGAGAACATTTATATCTAGAACTATTATTAGATTAATTTTAACTATAAACTCTAGGTATTATATATCCTACTAGCCTACTACTACCCTTACTTTAAACCAAAATTAAGCTACTATATTATTCCTCCTCTAGAATAGGAATAGTATCCTTTATTACCTTATTATAAGACTTTACAGGGATAGTAGTAAGTAGGAGATAGTTTGTCTTTGCTATACACGCGTTAAGGCGCGTAAGCTAATAAATAAGCTTAGTATATTATTTCTTTAAGGAACTAGCCTAGTTTAGGCTTACTACTAAGGCACTCTATTTCTTTTTTACCTAATTACTAGTGTAAAGCCTTTTAACCTAGTCTTAGAAGCCTTCTAGGACCTATTAAGAGAGATTAAAGCTAGACTAGAACTATTACTAAGCTAGAGTAAACTTACATTACCCCTATTAGCTATAGAAGCCTAGGTCTTAACTAACCACTAGTGCTTATTCTACTAGCTAGATAAATTTAGCTAAGAAAATAGGCGGATTAGATATAGACCTAAGCTAGAATAGAGATAATTATTACCTAATAATATTAATAATTTCAAACCTAGTAGTTAAAACACATGTTAGTAGCCGCCCTTATCTAGAGAGTTAGCCCTGCTTCTAAGCTAAAATAGGACTAACTTACTAATAATAATATAGCACTAATACCTATAGTCCTAAATTAAATAAGACTCATAAGAAACACACTAGATCTCTCTTAGTTTACTAAGCTAGTAAGCAAATTAGTAGCGGACTAGGCCTAGAATAAAGGTAAATATAACTTATAGATAGGCCTTTCTCTAAGACTTAAGCGTATTACTTCTTAGTTATAAACTTCCCTAGGAAGTCCTTATACTTAGTAAACTCCTAGGTGGATTAGAGCTAGATAAGTAGTAATATAGGAGTACTTATAGCTTCTATTAGTATTATATTAGATTTAACCTAAATCTATAGTAAATATTAGTAAATAACCTAACCCTAGCCTAGAAAAGCCTTAGATAGCTAGAAAGAAAGGAAAAACCTATAGGAAGTTTAATATAAAAAGAAGAAAGAGACTAGGACCCTCAGAGAGGGGGAGCTCTCTTTATGCCTATAGAGGGGGGATAATTTAGATAACTTACTTAAAAACAAAGTATAACGTAATTAACAAGGCTAATAACACACAAGCAATCTTAACCTAGGACTACACTAGTCTAGGACTATAACTACCCTCCCCTTATACTAATTAAATAAAACTAGGTGCTTTAACTTTATTAGAAGTATAAGGTAGTAATAGGCTAAAGTTAGCTAAAAAGTAAGGCTATAGAAAAGTTAGTATAAAAGTAAATAAGAAGTAAATTAACACTATAAACCTAGATTTACTTTACCCTAGCCTAAAGCAAAGGGACCTAGAGTAGGCTTATTATTACACTAGAATAGGACTAGAAGGAGCCTATAAATACTTATTCTATATATTTTTCCTTTCTTTTTCTTTTTAATAAGATAAGGCTAGTATAAGCTAGTAACAAACACTTATAACAGGAAACACACTAAGTAGCGCAAACCTATAATAGGGCTAGCACTAACTTGTACATAAACGTAAGGGGGTTTTTCTTCCTAATATAGGGTTTTCCCTTTTAACTTAGTATTAGGAGTACTAGTAATAGCTATCTATAAAGCTAACTAGCGTAAATAATATATACTAATACTATATACTATATTTTATTTAGTTTAACTAGTACTACTAAGGTTTATTAAGTATATTTCCTTATATATTCTCTAGGTCTTTACTTACTTCTTAAGTAAGCTATATTAGCCTTATACTAGTAATATATTATTTTATACTAGTAACTCTTAGTTACTATATTTCCTAGCCTTATCCTTAGGATAGTAAGTTAGTACTTCTTCTTTACTACTTATTTACTAACTTTTATAGCTAAACTATCTTACTTATTATAATACTTAGAAAGTAAAGATAATCTTATATTTATATTATTATAATCTAGGATTTATACCCTAAGGGGTAGTAAAGTATTACTTTTTCTAGGTAATATAATAAGTAGTTTATAAGAATAAGAGTAAGACTACTAAATACCTTTTTTATAATAGTATTATTTTAATATATAAGGGGGTAACTATAAAAGGGTTTCCCTTAAAACTTCTTTCCTTATAGGGATATTTTCTTTTATTATTTAGTAAATAATCTAATAGGTTTTTTAATTAAAGTGTAATAGTAGCTAATAAGGCTAGGCCTTTTTATAATTACCTTATCCTTTATTACCTATAACTTACTTATATCTTACTATACTTTCTCCTTATTTTAATTTAATAAAAAGCCTAAATTATATATTAAGTACTTTCTATATCTTTTACTATTACTTATTAATTATATTTACTTAGCTAACCTTTTTACTTTACTAGGTATTTATTACCTTTATAAGTCTTTTTATAATCCTTAATTTCTTTAACTTTAAATTTATTATCTTTATCTTTAAGGTCTAGTATTAGTATTTCTTTATCTATAGTATTTTCTTAGTAATTCTATAGCTTTAATAAGCTAATATAAAATATATTATATAATTAACTATACTTATTAGGTAGTGCTAGTTAGTATGCTTATTTACTTTCTATATTAAGTATATAAAATAGCCTAATAAATCTAGGGATTAGCTTTTATTTTATATTCTTAAGTCTAATATTCTTTACTAATAATAGTATAAAGTCTTCTTTTTTAGAATTAGTAGCTAGTGTTATTAGTTATAATACTTTACTTATACTTTAGTAGCTTTTACCTAGTTATATACTAGTTTTTCCTTAACCTTATATAGCTTTTTTATATATATATAAGCTTCTAGGACTTTCCCTTTCTTACTCTTACCCTTAAGAGCTAAGTAAAACTTAGGTAAATAGCTTATAAAAGTATAGTTTAGGGAGTAACTTATTATTTTATTAATAGTATTATTATATATAAATTAAGCTATTAGGAGTAATTTTAGCTATAAGTACTAGTTTTCTTTAATAAAACACTATAGGTAATATTTTAGCACTTAGTTTATTCTTTTTATTTACCTATTAGTTTAGGGATAAAATACTATTAAAAGCCTTTACTTTATATATAATAGGTAATATATATCTAACTAGAATTAGCTTATAAATACTAAGCCTTTATTAAATATAATACTCTCTAGTGCCTTAAATTAAAGCTTAATTTCCTTATAAAATAACTTTACTAATTTAGCTATATTAATTATAGTTATTATAAAGAGAAAAATAAAGTACTTAGTAAATTAGTTTATAATTACTAGGATTATATTAGTTTCCTACTTACCTAGCTATACTAGTAGTAATTCTATAATAAAGTCTATTAAGATCTTTACTTATAGTTACTTTAGTATTAGTAGTAATTTAAGGGTTTTATATAGGTAATACCTTCTAGCTACTATATACTAATATACTCTATAGCTAGATATATAGTTTAAAATAGCTTTACTTATTACTAGCTACTAATAGTAATACTTTAATAGCTTAAGAATATATTTAGTCTTAAAGTAACTTACTAGTAAATTATTATAGTATAGTTATAGAAGCTTTTATTATAAGATAAGCTTCTATAAAATAACTACCTAGGCTTTATATATTAGAAAACCCCTTATGCTATATAACTATAAACTAGCTTTTTCTTTCCCTTTTACTTAGAAGTTAACCTTATTTTTATACTTTTATAAATCTAAATCTTAGTCTTATATCTTTTATAGTAATTATACTAATAATTTATTTACTATAGATTAGTAAGGATTTAGTAATATAATAGCCCCTAAATTACTTATATTATACTAATATCTTAGATATATATTACTTTCTTCTTAAAATTACCTTTATTTAGCTAACCTATTACTAAATCTATAGTAGCTAACTAGCCTTTTACCTAGGTTACTAAGGTAGTAGTAAATTCTAAGACTAGTGCTATACTATAATTTCTTTAATATATTAATACTTCTTTCTTTACTATATAAGAAGCTTTTTTTTACTATATAAGTAATTACTATTTTCCTTTAAAGCTTTAGTAAAAGTACCTTATTTAATATAGGTTTACCCTTATAACTAAACCTTCTTAATAGTATATTTATAAGATTACTTTTCCTTAGTTTATACTTAATTTTAAAATAAAAAGGGTAAAGAAATATATACTATTATACTTACCTTTTATTTAGCTTTTATTACCTTATAAAGGTTTATAAGTTATAGTAGTCTAATAGGATTTCTATAAGTATCTCTATACCTTTAATATAGTATTACTAGTATTTAAATAACTTTACTATAGTAAGTAACTCTTAATTAGCTATACTATAGTTATATTTAGTATTTATAAACTTCCTTAACTAAAAGGCTACTAGATACTAATAGCCCTTATTATCCTACTAAGATAGGATTCTTATTATTATAAAAATTAAGGTATTTATCTTAATATATACTACTTAACTTAGGTTATAATATTAGAGTAAAGGCACTTACTAAAAATATCTTTTAGCTAGTTAAATACTAATTACTTTTTTTTCTTTAAATATAAACCTCCTAGTCTAAATACTATTTTAATTACCCTTTATTAATATATATAAAGAGGTATTATAATCCTAGAGTATTTATAAATAAACTATTAGTAAAAGTTATAAAACCTAAGGAATAACTATATATTCTTAAAACTTATTAGCTTCTTTTATTCTCTAATTATATTAACCTAGTAAGTATTTATTAATATCTTATTAATAAAGAGAATAAACCCTAGGAATTTTACTAATTCTTTATAAAAAGAGTATTTAAAGGGTTTTATATATAACTTTACTAATCTTATATATTCTAGGACTTACTTAATATATTTATTATACTTCTTCTTTATCTTAGAGAAAATTAAGATATTATCTAAATATACTATATAAATAGTATTAACTAACTTATAAAGTGCCTTATAAATATAGCTTTAAAAAGTAACTAAGGTATTAGTTAACCTAAAAGGTATTATAAGGTACTTATAGTGCCTATAATATATATAAAAAGCTATCTTTTACTTATTACTCTCTTTAATATAGATTTAGTAATATATATTCTTAATATTAATCTTTAAAAAGAAATAAGCCCCTTAGTACTAATTAAGAATCTTTAAAATTAGGGGGAGAGTATAGTAATTCTTTTATATTACCTTATTAAGTCCTTAATAGTCTATATATAGCTAAAGTATCTTATTTTTCTTTAGTATAAATAAGATAGGTATACTTACTAGGCTTTTTAAGGGTTTTATTTAGCCTTTCCTTAGGTTATTATTAATATATTCTTAGAGCTCTTTAAGTTTACTTTAGTAAAGAGAATAAATTAGTTTATATAAAAGTATAGCTTTTAGTATAAGATTAATTATATAGTTAGTTAACTTCTTAAATAGGAGACTTCTTACCTTATTTAATATAAATATATCTTTAAACTTATATAACTTCTTAGGGATATTTTTAATAGTTTTATATACTTTTACCTTCTCTTTATCTTTAAGAGGGATAAACTTATTTTCTATTATACTTATAATAGTATATATAATTATCTTATTATATATTACCTTTATAAACTTATAAGGAGTTAGTAGTAAAAAGGCTACCCTTTTCTTTTTAAACTAGTATTCTTATAAGTATAAGTAAAGGTATATGTATTTTCTATAAGTATATATATTCTAATTAATATAAGGCTTCCCTTTACTCTTAGGTTCTTATTAATAGCTATATATAGTAGTTTAAGGTCTTTCTTTTTATCCTTTAAGTCTTAGATTATAATAAGTACCTTATAAATACTATATTAGGGAATTATAAGAGCCCTTACTACCTTTAGGATAGGCATTATAGCCTTAGCCTAATTAAGCTTATAGGTTTATATAAACTAAGCGCTAATAATATTAATCTTAGTATAACTATTAAAATCTACTACTATTTTAATATCTTTTTACTTATAAATAGTAACTAGTATATAGAATTAATACCTTACTAGTACCTTAGTATCTAAGGTAAAGGTAAGGGTATTTACTTTTACCTTAGGAGTTTCCCTAACCTTCTTACTAGTCTTTCCTTAGCTTATTATAATTATAAAAAAGATACTTTATACTACTATAATTAAAACATTATTTTCTTCCTTATAGCTTATTATTATTGTTACGATATAAAATGTAAGATATAATGAGGGTGAAGGTTGTTGTTCAATTCAACTAGCTAGAGGCTGAAGCTATCGTCTAATATAGGGGTTCTAGGTCACGTGCTAGGCCACATCCTCGCCACGGCAGGCCACATCCGAAGTGGCAGGCCACTTGTCAATTCTAGCACGTAACAATTATTTAGGTAAGTAGCTAGGGTTTTTTCTTTATTCTTATTCTTATCTTTTTAGTCCTTATTTAGCTAATAGCCTTATAAAGAGTTATATCTTTAATACTAAAAGCCTTATATAAGCCTTTCTCTTCTAAATTACTTAGCTTTTACTTACTTCTAGATATTACTTCCTAGAATTACTAGGTAAGTTATATAATATTTTCTTAAGTTATCCTAGTAATATTTATATATAAGTTAATATAGTCTTATAAGTTAGGAACTAATTTTATAAAGAATATAAGAGTATAAGTCTTTTCTAAAGCTTATTTAAGGTATTTCTCTAGTAAATCTAAGTAAATACTAAACTTAATAAGGCTTTAGCTTTCCTTTTACTTTATATTCTCTAGCTAAGTAACTATCTATATATTATAGCTTATAAAGTCCTTAAGTAATATAAGGGTTTAGTCCTAGAACTTATCCTAGTTATTCTTAGGGTAATCCTAGCTATTAGCTAGTTATTTTTTAATATATTAGTCTTATCTTACCTAATAGTTTATATATATATAGTTAAGTATAAAGAGAATCTTTTAGTTATTCTAATAATACTTCTTTTTACTCTCTTAAAGGTATAGTTAAGGTTATTAAGCTATATTTTATATTTTTATAGGTTTATAAGGTATTAGAGTTTTATAATATTTTAGACCTTAACTTCTTAGCTACTAAGACTTAAGAATATACTAGCCTTTTAGCCCTTTTTTATTAGTACTTTTTCTTTATAAAGTTATAGTAAGTTAGTAAGTTCTTATTCTTACTTCTATAGTTTCTTAAGTTACTTAAGCTAGGTAATTTGCTCTCTAACTACTACCTTTTCTTCCTTTATAGTAAAGGGTATAATATTAAATAAGGTTATAAAATATAGTATATCTCTAGCTATAGTATTATTATTATTTAGTAAATCCTAAGTAGTATATAGTATTACTTTAGTAAATTAGGTTATTCTTCCCTTTATATTACTTTTAGGTAACTAGTAAGAGAAGCTTTAGAATTATAAGAATAAAGAGATAGCTAGGTAAGAGATATAAGGGCACTTATATATTAACTAAAGCTTGCTAGGTCTAAGTGTATTATACATATAAGTTACTAGCTTATAGCTAGTAGCTTGCTAGTATTATATAAACCTAGCCCTAGGGGGTGGTGTGCTTGCCTAGTGTGCGCTAGCGCACGGGTGTTATAAGTAAGGCCTCACACTTAGCTTTTACTTATTTTTTAATATTACCTCCTAGAACCATTAGGTAAGTTATATAATCTTTTCTTATATTAACCTAGTAATATTTATATATAGGTTAATATAGTCTTATAAGTTAGGAAGTATTTTTATAAAGAATATAAAAGTATATATCTTTTCTAGGGCTTATTTTAAGTATTTCTCTAGTAAATCTAAGTAAATACTAAACTTAATAAGACTCTAGCCCTTCTTTTACTTTATATTTTCTAGCTATATAGCTATTTATATATTATAGCTTATAAAGTCCTTAAGTAATATAAGGGTCTAGTCCTAGAACTTATTCTAGTTATTTTTAGGGTAATCCTAACTATTAGCTAGTTATTCCTTAATATATTAGTCCTATCTAGCCTAATAGTTTATATATATATAGTTAAGTATAAAGAGAATCTTTTAGTTATCTTAGTAATACTTTTTCTTTACTCTCTTAAAGGTATAGTTAAGGTTATTAAGCTATATCTTATACTTCTATAAGTTTATAAGGTATTAGAGTTTTATAATATTTTAGACCTTAATTTCTTAGCTACTAAGGCTTAAAAATAAACTAGCCTTTTAGCCCTTTTTTATTAGTCCTTTTTCTTTATAAAATTATATTAAGTTAGTAAGCTTTTATTCTTACTTTTATAGTTTCTTAAGTTACTTAAGCTAGGTAATTTACTCTTTAACTACTACCTTTTTTACCTTTATAGTAAAGAGTATAGCCTTAGATAAGGTTATAAAATATAATATATCCCTAGCTATAGTATTACTATTATTTAGCTAATCCTAAGTAATATATAGTATTATTCTAGTAAATTAGGTTATTCTCCCCTTATATTACTCTTAGGTAACTAGTAAGAGAAGCTTTAGAATTATAAAAATAAAAGAATAGCTAAGTAAGAGGTATAAGAGTATTTATATATTAACTAAAGCTTACTAGGTTTAAGTATATTATATATATAAGTTACTAGCTTATAGCTAGTAGCTTACTAGTATTACGTAAACCTAGCCCTAGGGCGTGGTGTGCCTGCCTAGTGTGTGCTAGCGCACAGGTGTTATAAGTGGGGCCTCATATCTAATTTCTCTCTAGTATATATATACTTAGGTATTAGATTTTTACTATAGTAAAAAGTAATTAAGATAAGGGAGGGGCGTTATTAGACTTCTCCTAGGGTTAGTATACCTTAGTAATAGTGTAAGTAAGCTTTATAATAGTTTTAGCTATTTATTAGACTTAGGTATTACTAGCCTCCTAAGTAAAGATAAACTAGGTTAGGTTATTATTTATAGTCCTTATACTATAAAAAAATTAAGTAACTATGTTATTATAGCTATATTAAGTAAGTATTATTTAGGTAAGTATAAGTTACTATACTTTAGAAATACCTTAGGTATAGGCTATACTTATAAGGAAGGAAGCTAGAGGTTAGGCCTTAGCTAGGTTAATTTAAGTAGTAGCTAATATACTATTAAAATACTTATAATAGTAAATAAAAATTTTTATAAAGGTAATATATTACCTCTTACTATTAGTAAACTATAGTATAGCTAAAGTCTTAATAGCTTTACTTATAGCTAAAAGGGTCTTAAGATATTTAAAGATATAATAAAGTTTTAAGTTAGTACTATATAAGTACTTCTCCTAAATATATATATAATAACTAGTATAGTATAAGGTATAGGCTTAGTTTAGCCCTAGGGTATAAATATATTTACCTTTATTTTAGAGATTATTTATATAAGGACTATAAAGGAAATTATACTTCTTACTATTAAAAAGGGCTTTATTCTTAAAGTTTTCTTTTAAAATATACTTACTAAGGCAAGTCCCTTTAGATAAGGTAAAAGAAAGAAAAAAAAAAAGTACTTTAAAGGTAAGTTAGTTAGTAAAGAAAATAATACTACTTATAATAAAAAGTAAACTAAATATAAAAAGAGGGTTTTAAGGTTATAAAATAATTAATAAATAAAGATAGAAAGAATATAAAAAGAAAGTATTATAATAATATAAAGGTAAAAAGAAGTAAAATAAAATAAGGGAGAATAATATATTTATATTTTAGAATAAATTAGTTAAGCTTTAACTAAAGTATAAGTTTTTATATTTATAAATAATAGCTAGGGGTAAGTAAGGGTAGTATATTATATAATAAGGGATTAGGTAATTAATAATAAGGGGGTATTTTAAAGTAAAGTTTAAGTTTAGTAAGTAATAAATAAAATATAAAATTAAGATAAAGGTAATAAACTAAATAAGGTAAGGAAATAGCTAGTAATAAAGAGCTATAAAATAAGTAATTAGTATTTTTAAGGGTAAGACTAGGTTAAAGTAAGGTAGTCTTATACTTAAAAAAATTTAAATTTATATAGTAAAGATATAACCTTACTAAGTAACTTACTAGCCTTACTAGGCTACTACTTATATTACTTTATTATATTTTTGAAAGAGAGTTATATAGTAAGGGTTTATATTTAATATATACTTACTTTTTAATAGAAAAAGAAAAGGAAAGGTAAGTAAGAAGATATATTATAGACTTAAGCTATAAGCTTAGGTTAAGTCTAGCTCTAGAAAGTATATATACTTTATATAGCTAGGTTAAGGCTTTACATAGACTATACATAGACTATATATAAAGGACTATATATCTAGATACTATTTAACTACTAGTGTAATTCCTTTCTTTTTCTATAAGAATAATATTCTTATTCTAAATGCTTATACATAGTAGCCATAAGGCTAGTTCTTAACATAGCTAAAAGATTAAGGAAATCCCCCTATAGTAGGTATTACCTAAAGAAATATAAGTAATTAGGTACTAAAAACCTAGAAAGAATAACTTACTTACTATTTTATAAGTATTACTATGTTTTATATATTAGATATAATACTTTAAGTATTTTCTCTTAGTAATAATGCTTATAAAGCTAGGGAATTAATAGTTAATCTAGGGAACTTTAGGCTTAGCTAGGGGATTCTTCTTAAACTTTACGTAACTAGTACGTAAATAATATATATAAGTATAGTCCTTTAAATAAATATTAGGGATAATAATAATACTTTTCTTATTAGATTCTATAGTAATGATATAGTAAGTAATAAAGGTAAAGTAATAGAAACTAATAATATAATAGTATTTAAGAAAAGTTTACTATAGTTATATAAAGGAAAAAGGCATAATATAAGAGAGAGTTAAAGGTGAATTTATACTTAAGCGCTAGCTATTATTTATTATTATTTTAATATAGCTATTACTTAGTAAATAGCTATATACTAGCTAGTAAAAGTTATTTAGAAGCCTAGCTAAAAATAAGGGGGTAATTATAAGGCCTTACTTATAATACCTATACACTAGCGTACTACTAGGTAAGTATACTATGCCCTAGGGCTAGGTTTATATAATACTAGTAAGCTACTAGCTATAAGCTAGTAACTTGTATATATAATATACTTAGACCTAGCAAGCTTTAGTTAATATATAAGTGCCCCCATACCTCTTGCCTAGCTATCCCTTTGTTCTTATAACCTTAACAAAGCCCTTCTTATAGACCGCACTACTATTTGCAAATTACATAGGAAATCCGCCTTTTACTTAATCTATAGATAGGAACTAATCCTACTATTAGAAGTTAAGTTCCTAACCTAGAGGCTAATTAACTAGGAAGTAGTTACTACTAGTTAGGACTTATTTAAAGCTTAAGTCTAAATACTTAAATGGAAAGTAAGGAAGAAGGTATTTAACTTTAGGAAGTAACTTATAAACTAAACTAATAAGAACTAGGCTACCTCTCTTAGGAAGGATTAATTAAAACTAGGGGATCTTATTCTAGTATATAATATTAAAAGGAATATTAATATATTTATTATAAAGAAACTTATAATAAGATAGAATAGACCTTTCTAAATCTATAAGCAAGCGCTAGTCTCTAGAGCTTGTTATCTAAAAACACTAGATAGGGTTTACCTTATAAAAACCATTTTAAGGGACTATATTAAAAAGTTTATCCTAGATATAAAAGGTTAGTAAACTTTAATAGTAAATACGTAGTTATATACCCCTTAATAACACTAGGTAAGGGAGGAGACTAATAATAACTATAATTTAGAAGTTACTATAATTATACCTTTAGTAGCTTAATATAATATATCTAACTAGATAGTTAATAAAGAAAGGGTAAGTTTATGCCTTAAGGAAGAGATTAAGCTCTTACCTTAAAGAAGCCTATATTATAGGATTAAGGTATAGCTACCTTACCTAATAAAAGAATAGAAGAAAGAATATAAAGCATATTCTTTAATACACTAATAAGTATATAAGATTAAACATTATTTTTCCTTTGTTTTTATTTTAGAAACTAAGCAAAGTTTTATTCTAATACTAAAGATTAAGTAATTAAGGCATAAGTCTATTAACTATAGGACTACTTACCTCTTTTCCCTTTTCTTTTATTTCCCTTAAAAATATTACACTATAAACTAAATTTATTTCTTTAATTTTCTCTATTATTTATAAATAATTTAGGAAGGGAGAAGGTATATTTACTACTAAGTAAGAAAAGTTATTAGAATTAATAGTGTTTAAATTAAGTAAAAGAGTCTTTACTATATTAGTAAACTACTTTTTCCTAAGAAAAGTATAAGAGCTCTCTCTTAGGAAAACTAAAGGTAATACCTAGAAGTAAAGCGCTATTTATAACTAGTTATATAAGACTTATTCTAGATATAATTACTATATACACCTTTACTAACCCTAGAAGACAAAATATAGCTATAGAAAGGAAAGTATATATACTTACTAAAGAAAGTAATATACTATATATATAAGTTTAAGTAATTAGTATAGAAAATACTATTTAATTCACTAAATATAAATACTAGTAAAGCATAATAATACTTAGAACACTATAAAAAAGCATATAAGAAGTACTTATTAAGATAAGCTATCTTAGTAAGAATAAGGACTAAGTAATAATATTTATTTTTAATAGTAAGGGCTAAGGTACTATTTACTTTAGTATAACTTCTTATAAAATCCTTTAGTAATTTAATTCTCTTTATAGTAATAATTAAATAAGGAGAAGCCCCTTTTAGGGAATTTTTAGAAGGTTAGAGAGTAATCTTAGTATATAAAGGAATACTACTATTACTAATATTAATCCTACCCTAAACCTAGAAGGCAAAAAGAAACTTATACTATAAAATAGAAGTTATTAGTATTAGCCTAAATATAAGATTAAATAATCTTTAAAATACCTATATAGTCTTTACTAATAAATAAAGGGAAGAACTTAGTATAGTTAGACTAGTCTATAGTCTTTATTACTAAAAGCTTACCTTCTAGGATACTTACCCTTATAATAGCTATAATATTAGGAAGCTTCTAATAGACTTTATTAAGAGATTTAGCTATAATTAATTAATTAAGGTAATAATATAAAGAGTAATAAGTTAAGGAGTATAAAGAGAAGGAGAGAAAAAGGGTTAGAAAGCCTTAAACTATAAGATACTATATATAATAGGCGTTTATACCTAATAAGTAAATAGCTACTAATAAGTAATTTATAATATTAAAGTCTAAATTATAGGAACTACTTAATCTTTATAAATAAGTATTTTATAATAAGTGCTAGTAGCTAATAAAGAGAGAGGTAAAGGTAACTAGTAATAGCTACTAATAACTACCCTTAGAATTAATATAGGCTATAAGAATAGGATTAGGGCTATAGGAACTATTTAATCTAACCTATATCTTACATAAATATATATTCTCTTAACCCTTAGAACCCTTACTTATATTACTCTTACTTCTAGATTCCCCCTTTATTTACGCTAATTTAAAAACTAATAGATAGTTCCTATATTCTCTTCTACTATAATAGTTATACTATCTATGCTAAAACCTTTTAATCTTACCTAGTAAAATAAAATAGTATATAAAGTCTATTATAAATAAGGGTAATTACACTAAAGTTAATAGTAATACTATTACTTACTTCCCTTATAGTAAGTGCCTTATTATATACTATATTTATGTTTTAATATATAGGACTAAAAGCCCTTTCTTTAGAGAAATTAAGGAAAGTACTATAGAAATTAATCTAGTTAATCTCTATAGGTAATAGCTATCTTTATTTTATTTATAAAGAAACTAGCTATAACCTTTACTAAGATTTAAAGTTTACTAGAATAGTAATAATTTTAACCTAGTAATACTAATTAGACTAGGATAAATAAATATATAATAGTATAGTTATTTAATAGATATTTATAAATTCCTAAGAAAGGCTTATAAGACTCTAAGTAAAGACTAGCTTAACTAGTTTAAGCTAATAGTAATAGGGAGGATTATAAAGCATAGGCTTAAAGTAATAATAGTAGTACTACCCTAAATATTTAAAGTTAGTAAGATAGAAGATTTTAATATAGATATATTATAATAATTAATTAGTTTAAAAGCTAGAAGACTCTATACTACTTATTAGCCTATTAATATTAAGTATAGCTATAGTTATAACCTTATTAACCTTTACTTATATATAAGTAATTAATGCCTTATTATAGGATTTACTTTCTTTATAAACTATTAAACTACTTTTATATTTAATAGAAAATAAGGATATTTATACTATTTTAATAGTATAGATAAGGGATAAATAACTTAGTTTCCTAACTTTATATATAGATAGGGGTAAATTATATAGCTTATAAATTACCCCTTTAATTTCAAAGTAATTATAGTCCTAGTAATAAAGTAAAAAGGAAACTAGAAATATAAGTACATATACCTAGGGTTTCTTCTCTAGATAATCTGCTATTAGGTTAGTTACTAAGTAATTAATCTACTATTAAAAGACTAAAATACACTAAATAAGTATAATATTAAGTTTAAATAATTACATACTTTTAGTAAAGATTTAATTATTAACTAATAGTTTAAGCTATATCTTAAAGACTAGATAGTATTTAATAATATACTAGACCTAAAGTATAGTTATATAAAAACACTTAAAAGAACTATAAAAGTTTTATAAGATATAGCTATAAATAAACTTAGGGTAAGAGACTAGTTACTAAGGGAGTTATTATACTAGAAAGATTTTAATCTCTAATATTTAATATAAAATATAATAAAGTGCTTAATACCTTACTTTATTACTTAAACTATTAGTAAAGGACTTCCTATTAGCACTATAGTTATACCTTAGAAGCTTTAAGTTACTAATAAAAGTTACCTAATTAAATAGTATACTAATATAGTAAGAAATAATAAGCTTTATATTTAGGATTTCTAGTAGCCTATAGCTTATATTTTTACTAGTAACCCTAAAGTCTTTAATATTAGTATTTAAGAAATACTATAGGATTAGAAAGAATAAATATAGTAAAATACTAGAGATATTTTACCCCTAAGTAATTTAGAGAAGCTAAGATTAAGTAAAAGAGGAAGTTATTACTTATTATAAGTATCCTTATTAGTGTTATTATCTATTATTAAATAAGAGATAATACTATTATTCTTAGCTTTAAAGCTTAATACACTTTAATAAGGTAAATAAGATTAAATATATAATACTATAGGATAAGCCCTTTAACTATAGTAAGTAGTAATAAGTAAGTTACTATAAATAAATATAAAGAATTAGCTAAGGTTACTATAAATTTATAGAGTTATTAGGTAAGGATAAGTATATAATTACAAAACCTTAGCTAAATAAGCAAAAGAAAAGATAATTTAGTAACTACTTAAAGATATAGGATAAGTTATAATAATTAATCTCTTTCCTTTCCTTAGGGTATAAAGAGTAGTATAAAGAAAAATCATTACTTATTTGCTAATATTATCTATATACGCATCTATAGTATTACCTAGCCTAGTCCCTTATAAAATATAGGCTAGGATTATTAAAGCCTACTAGTAAGAGAAAAAGCGTGTCTAAGGATTATTTAATTAATATAAGACCTAAGATAAGAGAGTAGTATAGTAAGATATAAAGCATCCTACTATTTATACTTCTTTACTAATATTACTTACTATATTTTTATAAATACTAAAGATACTAAAGCTCTTCTAAGAAATAAAGAATTTAAGTCTTTAGTTAAGGAGGTCTTATTAGTTCTCTTTTTTCCCTCTTTAACTTATATAAATTTTTTTCTCTCTTTCTTTTTATTATCTCTTTACCCTTTTTCTTTTTCTTTTTATTTTCTTTTTACTTATCTTAATACTTCTTTTTTACTATAAGAAGTCTAGCTATATAAGATTAATTAGCCTAGACCTATAAGTACTAGATTAAATAATTCCTTTATCCCCTATATATAATATTAGTTATTAACTATACTTATAAGGCACTTTTAGGTTCTAGTGTGTATAACTAGTTAGGGGTAACTAGTGCACACCTAGGGAGGTGTTATGTGCTATAAGAGATATGCCTAAAAACACGTAATTATAATAATAAGCGCTAGGGTTTAGGGATAGGGATATTATAATAAGGGATAATAATATTAGTTATCTAGGTAAAAGGATTATTTAATCTATAAAGGGACTACTTATAGCTAGATTCTTTAATAGTAATTCACGCACCTTACAAGATTCTTAAGATTACCCTATGTTTACTTTACCTAAGATTATACCTATGTTTACTATAAGATAAATTAAGATTATATCCTCCCTTATTTATTTAAGACATTACTTCTAATCTAATAGACTATTTAATCTAGAATATCTCTGTATAATAAGATATTCCTAGCTGTTATTATGATTAATATCGTTAAGTTAATTGACCTCTCTGTTATATATAGGCTCTAGAGCTACTCGCAATCGTGGGCTAGTATTGTGTCTTTTAGGGTGTTGTTTTCCGCTTGACAAACTAAGTAATAGCTATATTAAAATAATAATAAATCATAGCTAGTGCTTAAGTATAAATTTACCTATAACTCCCTTTTATATTATACCCTTTTCCTTTCTATAACTTTAGTAATCTTTTCTTAGATTTTATTATATTATTAGTTACTATTACTTTATCTTTATTATTTACTATATTATTACTATAGATTTTAAAGAGAAAAGTATTATTATTATTCCTAATATTTATTTAAAGGAATATTCTTATATATATTATTTATATACTAGTTATATAAAGTTTAAGAAAAATCCCCTAGCTAAGCCTAAAGTCCCTTAAATTAACTATTAATTCCCTAGCTTTATAAGTATTACTATTAAGAGAAAATATTTAAAGTATTATATTTAATATATAAAATATAGTAATACTTATAAGATAGTAAGTATATTATTCTTTTAGGTTTTTAGTACTTAATTACTTATATTTCTTTAGGTAATAATTACTATAAGAGGGGATTTCCTAGATTTTCTAGCTATTTTTAACTAAGTATAGGAGTTAATAAATACCCTAAGTAATTAAGTTACTAAAAACCTTAAAGACTATATATTTTTAAAGATAACTTACTATTATTTTAGTAAGAATTATTTAAACCTTATTTTAAGGTTTAACTATACTAATACTATATACTATATTTCCTTTAGTTTAACTAGTATTACTAAGGTTTATTAGGTATATTCCTTTATATATTCTCTAGGTTTTTACTTACTTCTTAGGTAAGCTATATTAGCCTTATATAACTAGTATATTATTTTATACTAGTAACTTTTAGTTACTATATTTCCTAGCCTTATCCCTAGGATAGTAAGTTAGTACTTCTCCTTTATTACTTATTTACTAACTTTTTCTAGCTAAACTTCCTTATATATTATAATACTTAGAAGATAAAAATAATATTATATTTATATTATTATAATCTAGGATTTATACCTTAAGTAGTAGTAAAGCATTACTTTTTCTAGGTAATATAGCTAGTAGTCTAGGAGAATAAAAGTAATACTATTAAATACCTTTTTATAATAGTATTATTTTAATATATAAGAGGGTAACTATAAAAGAGTTTCCCTTAAAACTCCCCTCCTTATAGGGATCTTTTTTATTATTATTTAGTAAATAATCTAATAGGTTTTTAATTAAAGTATAATAGTAACTAATAAGGCTAGGCCTTTTTTATAATTACCTTATCCCTTATTACTTATAACTTACTCATATCTTACTATACTTTCTCCTTATTTTAATTTAATAAAAGGCCTAAATTATATATTAAGTCCTTTTTATATCTTTTACTATTACTTATTAATTATATTTACTTAGCTAATTCTTTTATTTTACTAGGTATTTATTATCTTTATAAGTTTTCCTATAATCCTTACCTTCTTTAACTTTAAATTTATTATCTTTATTTTTAAGGTTTAGTATTAGTATTTCTTTATTGTGAGAACAAAGGGATAGCTAGGCAAGAGGTATAGGGGCACTCGTATATTAACTAAAGCTTGCTAGGTCTAAGTGTGTTATATGTGTAAGTTACTAGCTTATAGCTAGTGGCTTACTAATATTACGTAAACCTAGCCCTAGGGTGTAGTGTGCTTACCTAGTGGTGCGCTAGCGCACGGGTGTTATGAGTAGGGCCTCACATTTATCTATAGTATTTTCCTAGTAATTCTATAGCTTTAATAAGCTAATATAAAATATATTATATAGTTAACTATACTTATTAAGTAATACTAGTTAGTATACTTATTTACTTACTATATTAAGTATATAAAATAGCCTAATAAATCTAGGGATTAGCTTTTATTTTATATCCTTAAGTCTAATATTTTTACTAATAGTAATATAAAGTCTTCTTTTTTAGGGTTAGTAGCTAGTATTATTAGTTATAGTACTTTACTTATACTTTAGTAGCTTTTACCTAGTGATATACTAGTTTCTCCCTAACCTTATATAGCTTTTAAATATATATTTAAGCTTCTAGGACTTTTCTTTCCTTACTTTTACCTTTCAAAGCTAGGTAAAACTGTGAGGCCCTACTTACAACACCCGTGCGCTAGCGCACACCTAGCAGGCACACTATGCCCTAGGGCTAGGTTTACGTAACACTAGTAAGCCGCTAGCTATAAGCTAGTAACTTATATATATAATATACTTAAACCTAGTAAGCTTTAGTTAATATATAAGTACCCTTATACCTCTTACTTAGCTATCTCTTTATTTTTATAATTCTAAAGCTTCTTTTACTAGCTACCTAAGAGTAATATAAGGGGAAGAATAACTTAATTTATTAGAATAATACTATATATTACTTAGGATTTACTAAATAATAGTAATACTATAGCTAGAGATATACTATATTTTATAACCTTATTTAAGGCTATACCTTTTACTATAAAGGTAAAAGAAGTAGTAGTTAGAAAGTAAATTACCTAGCTTAAGTAACTTAAGAAACTGTAGAAGTAAGAATAAAAGCTTACTAACTTAATATAATTTTATAAAGAAAAAGAACTAATAAAAAGAGGCTAAAAAGCTAGTTTATTCTTAAGCATTAGTAGCTAAGAAATTAAGGTTTAAAATATTATAAAACTTTAATACCTTATAAACTTATAAAAGTATAAGATATAGCTTAATAACCTTAACTATACCTTTAAGGGGTAAAAAAGAAATATTACTAAGATAACTAAAAGATCCTTTTTATACTTAACTATATATATATAAACTATTAGGCTAGATAAGACTAATATATTAAGAAATAACTAGCTAATAGTTAGGATTACCCTAAAGATAACTAGGATAAGTTCTAGGACTAGACTCTTATACTACTTAAGAACTTTATAAGCTATAATATATAAATAGCTATATAGCTAGAAAATATAAAGTAAAAGAAAGGCTAGAGTTTTATTAAGTTTAGTATTTACTTAGATTTACTAGAGAAACACCTAGAATAAGCCTTAGAAAAGATATATACTCTTATATTCTTTATAAAATTACTTCCTAACTTATAAGATTATATTAACTTATATATAAATATTACTAGGTTAATATAAGAAAAGATTATATAACTTACCTAATAGTTCTAGGAGGTAATATTAGAAAATAAGTAAAAGCTAAGTAACTTAGAAAAGAAAGGCTTATATAAAGTTCCCTAATATTAAAGATATAACTTTTTATAAGGCTATTAGCTAAATAAGGACTAAAAAGATAAGAATAAGAATAAAGAAAAGACCCTAGCTACTTACTTAAATAATAATAGGCTATAAGAAAGAAAATAATACTTTAATTATAGTAATATAAAGTATCTTTTTATAATTATAATAAGCTAAGGAAAGACTAGTAAGAAAGTTAAGGAAACTCCTAGAGATAAAAGTAAATATCCTTACCTTTACCTTAGATACTAAGGTACTAGTAGGATATTAATTCTATATACTAGTTACTATCTATAGGCATAAAGATATTAAAATAGTAGCAAATCTTAATAGTTATACTAAGATTAATATTATTAGCGCTTAATTTATATAAACTTATAAGCTTAATTAGGCTAAGGCTATAGCGCCTATCCTAAGGGTAGTAAGGGCTTTTATAGTTTCCTAATATAATATCTATAAGGTACCTATTATAATCTAAGACTTAAGGGGTAAAAAAAAGAACCTTAAATTACTATATATAGCTATTAATAAGGACCTAAGAGTAAAGGAAAGCCTTATATTAATTAGGATATATATACTTATAGAAAAATATATATACCTTTACTTATACTTATAAGAATAGTAGTTTAAAAAGAAAAAGGTAGCCTTTTTACTACTAACTCCTTATAAGTTTATAAAGGTAATATATAATAAGATAATTATATATACTATTATAAGTATAATAGAAGATAAGTTTATCTCTCTTAAAGATAAAAAGAAAGTAAAAGTATATAGAACTATTAAAGATATCCCTAAGAAGCTATATAAGTTTAAAGATATATTTATATTAGATAAGGTAGGGAGTCTCTTATCTAAGAAGTTAACTAACTATATAATTAATCTTATACTAGGAGCTATACCCTTATATAGACTAATTTACTCTCTTTCCTAAAGTAAACTTAAAGAGCTCTAGAAATATATTAATAATAACCTAAGGAAAGGCTAGATAAGACCCTTAAAAAGCCTTATAGGTATACCCAGAGCATTGTTTGTAGTGTAGTTAGTGTAGTTTTTAGGAAAATTTTGTAGTTGTAGTGTAGTTTTTTTTAGCTAGTATTTAGTGTAGTGTAGTTTTTTTTTTCTTGTAGTTAGTGTAGTTACTTACTACACTAACTACACTACACTACAAAAACTACAAATGTAGTATTAGGTAAATAAAAAGTGGGTCTTTTTATATAGTAGTATTAATATACTAATTAGAAGAAAGCTATTAATTTTATACTTATATTATTAGCTATTTTATTAAATTAGTTATTTAAGTTATAAGATTATAACCTTTTATAGATTTTATTATAACTAGGGTTATAAGTACTATTATAAGTTTTTATAAGGCTATTATTCTTAATACTTTTCTTTACTAATATAACTTTAAGAAAAACCTTACTATAATTTTATTTACTATTACTAAAATTATTTTCTATTTTTATAATTACTTTTATAACTTTAAATTAAAATAATACTTTAAACTAATATAGTTAAATTAATTAGGAATTTAAAATTAATAACTAGAAGTTAATAATATATATACTTAGTACTTATATATTATTATTAATAAGATAAAAACTTAAAAAAGCTTAAACTATTTATTTACTATTTAAATATTACTTTTTGCTTAATAATTTTAAAGCTTTAAGAAGTTATATATAAGAACTTTATATATTTTCTTAGTATAATATATATAAAAAGAATAAAAAATAGTAATATTTATAAAGTATTTATATATAACTAATTATATTATTTAAACTAAGCTATATAACTAAATTAAGCTATTAAAATAATTTTAACTTATTTTTAAAATAAAATAATAAAATATACTTTTATTTTATATACTATAATTACTTTTATTACTATAGTAACTTTAATAAGCTTTATTATAATTATTTTAACTTATTTTTAAATAAAATACTAGGACTTACTTTAAAATAATATACTATAATTATTATAATTAGTATTATTATAATATTAAAAATATAAAAGAGAAAAGTATTTTATTTTATTAATACTTTAAAAAACCTTAAAATACTAAATAATTAAAAAGTCTAGCTTTTTCTATAGTAATTTACTTATAAATACTTATACTTATATTTAATTTATTTATTACTTATTTATTTTTAATTAAACTTTAACACTAATAATATTTTAACTTATATAAGTAATATACTTATAAGCTAAGATAAGCTAAGATAAGCTAAGATAAGCTAAGATAAGCTAAGATAAGCTAAGATAAGCTAAGATAAGCTAAGATAAGCTAAGATAAGCTAAGATAAGCTAAGATAAGCTATTATAAGCTATTATAAGCTATTATAAGCTATTGTAAGCTATTGTAAGCTATTATAAGCTATTGTAAGCTATTGTAAGCTATTGTAAGCTATTATAAGCTATTATAAGCTATTGTAAGCTATTATAAGCTATTATAAGCTATTGTAAGCTATTGTAAGCTATTGTAAGCTATTATAAGCTATTATAAGCTATTATAAGCTATTATAAGCTATTATAAGCTATTATAAGCTATTATAAGCTATTATAAGCTATTATAAGCTACTATAAGTTACTATAAGCTATTATAAGCTAAGATAAATATTTTTACTAACACTACAAATGTAGTATTTGTATTTAGTGTAGTTTATGAAAATAAATTTGTAGTGTAGTGTAATGTAGTTTTTTCCCCTTGTAGTTAGTGTAGTTTGTAGTGTAGTTACTACACTACACTACAAAAACTACACTACAATACACATTATAGTGCAATGCTCTGGGTATACCTATCTTATTTATACTAAAGAAAAATAAGACACTCTAATTATATATAAACTATTAGGGACTTAATAAGGTAATATATAAAAGAATTACTATACTCTCCCCTTAATTTTAAAGATTCTTAACTAATACTAAGGGGCCTATTTCTTCTTAAAGATTAATATTAAGGACACATACTATAGAATTTATATTAAAGAGGGTAATAAGTAAAAGATAGCTTTTTACATATATTATAGGCATTATAAGTACCTTATAATACCTTTTAGGTTAACTAATACCCTAGCTACTTTCTAGAGTTATATCTATAAGGTATTACATAGGCTAGTTAATACTATTTATATAGTGTATTTAAATAATATCTTAATTTTCTCTAAGACTAAGGAGAAGTATACTAAATATATTAAGTAAGTTTTAAAATACATAAGGTTAGTAAAGTTATATATAAAACTCTTTAAGTACTTTTTCTATAAGAAATTAGTAAAATTCCTAGGGTTTATTTTCTTTATTAATAAGATATTAATAAATACTTACTAGGTTAATATAATTAGAGAATAAAAGAAGCTAATAAGTTTTAAGAATATATAGTTATTCCTTAGGTTTTATAACTTTTACTAATAGTTTATTTATAAATACTCTAGGATTATAATACCTCTTTATATATTAATAAAGGGTAGTTAAAATAGTATTTAGACTAGGAGGTTTATATTTAAAGAAAAGAAGTAGCTAGTATTTAACTAGCTAAAAAATACCTTTTAGTAAGTGCCTTTACTTTAATATTATAACCTAAGTTAAGTAGTATATATTAAGATAAATACCTTAATTTTTATAATAGTAAGAATCTTATCTTAGTAGGATAATAAAGGCTATTAGTATTTAGTAGCCTTTTAGTTAAGGAAGTTTATAAATACTAAATATAACTATAGTATAGCTAACTAAGAGTTACTTACTATAGTAAAGTTATTTAAATACTAGTAATACTATATTAAAGGTATAGAAATACCTATAAAGATTCTATTAGATTACTATAACTTATAAACCTTTATAAGGTAGTAAAAGCTAAATAAAAGGTAAGTATAATAGTATATATTCCTTTACCTTTTTTATTTTATAACTAAGTATAAACTAAGGAAAAGTAACCTTATAAATATACTATTAAGATAGTCTAATTATAAGGGTAAACCTATATTAAATAAGGCACTCTTACTAAAGCTTTAAAGGAAAATAGTAATTACTTATATAGTAAAAGAAGCTCCCTATATAGTAAAGAAAGAAGTACTAATATATTAAAGAAGTTATAGTATAATATTAGTCTTAGAGCTTACTAAGTTAATAGTAGCTTAGGTAAAAGGCTAGTTAGCTACTATAGATTTAGTAATAAGTTAGCTAAATAAGGGTAATTTTAAGAAGAAAGTAATATATATCTAAGATATTAGTATAGTATAAGTGGTTTAGAAGGCTATTATATTACTAAATCCTTACTAATCTATAGTAAATAAACTATTAGTATAATTACTATAAAAGGTATAGGACTAAGATCTAGATTTATAAAAGCATAAAGGTAAGGTTAACTCCTAAGTAAAAGAGAGAGAAAAAGCTAGTTTATAGTTATATAGTATAAGAGGTCTCCTAATATATAAAGACTAGGTAGTTATTCTATAGGAGCCTATCTTATAATAGAAGCTTTTATAGTTACACTATAATAATTTACTAGTAAGTTACTTTAGAACTAAATATACTCTTAAGCTACTAAAATATTACTATTAGTAACTAGTAATAAGTAAAGCTATTTTAGACTATATATCTAGCTATAGAGTATGCTAGCATATAGTAGCTAGAAGACACTACCTATATAGAAGCCTTAAATTATTACTAATACTAAGGTAACTATAGGTAAAGATCTTAATAGATTTTATTATAGGATTACTACTAGTATAGCTAGGTAACTAGGAAACTAATATAATCCTAGTAATTATAGACTAATTTACTAAGTACTTTATTTTCCTTACTATAAAGACTATAATTAATATAACTAAATTAGTAAAGTTATTTTATAAGGAAATTAAGCTTTAATTTAGGGTACTAAAGGGTATAATATCTAATAAAGGCTTAGTATTTATAAGCTTATTCTAGTTAGATATATATTACTTATTATATATAAAGTAAGGCTTTTAATAGTATTTTACCCCTAAACTAATAAGTAAATAAAGAGAATAAACTAAGTGCTTAAATATTACTTATAATACTTTATTAAAGAAAACTAATAGCTATAGCTAAAGCTACTCCTAATAGCTTAATTTATATATAATAATACTATTAATAAAATAATAGGTTAATCCCTTAACTATACTTTTATAGGCTATTTACCTAAGTTTTATTTAGCTCTTAAGGGTAAGAGTAAGGAAAGGGAGGTCTTAGAAGCTTATATATATATCTAAAAGCTATATAAGATTAAGAAGAAACTAGTATATAACTAGGTAAAAGCTACTAAAGTATAAGTAAAGTACTATAACTAAAGATATTAGCTAATAACCTTAAAAAGAAAAGACTTAGTATTACTATTAGTAAAGAATATTAGACTTAAGGATATAAAATAAAAGCTAAACCTAAGATTTATTAGGCTATTTTAGATACTTAATACTATAGGTAAATAAGCATACTAACTAGTATTACTTAATAAGTATAGTTAACTATATAATATATTTTATATTAGCTTATTAAAGCTATAGAATTACTAGGAAAATACCCTAGATAAAGAAATACTAATACCTAACCTTAAAGATAATAATAATAAGTTTAAAGTTAAAGAAGTTAGGGATTATAAAAAGACTTATAAAGGTAATAAATACCTAGTAAAATAGAAAGGCTAGCTAAGTAAATATAATTAATAAGTAGTAGTAAAAGATATAGAAGGCACTTAGTATATAATTTAGGCTTTTTATTAAAGTAAAATAAATAGGAAGTATAGTAAGATATAAGTAAGTTATAGGTAATAAAGGATAAGGTAATTATAAAAAGGCCTAGTCTTATTAGCTACTATTATACTTTAATTAAAAACTTTATTAAACTATTAGCTAAATAATAAAAGAAAAGATTTCTATAAAAGGGGAGTTTTAAGGGAAACCCTTTTATAGTTACCCCTTATATATTAAAATAATACTATTATAAAGGAAGTACTTAGTACCCTTACTTTTATTCTCCTAAACTACTACTTATATTACCTAGAAAAAGTAATGCTTTACTACCCCTAAGGTATAAATCTTAGGTTATAATATTATAACTATAAAGTTATTTTTACCTTCTAGGTATTATAATATATAGTATAGTTTAGCTATAAAAAGTTAGTAAATAAGTAATAAAGAAAAAGTACTAACTTACTATCCCTAGGATAAGGGTAAGAAATATAGTAACTAAGAGTTACTAGTATACAATAATATACTAATTATATATAGCTAAAGTAGCTTACCTAGGAAGTAAGTAAAGGTCTAAAGAATATATAGTAAAATATACCTAATAGACCTTAGTAACCTTAGTTAAGCTAAAGGAAATATAATAAGTAATATTAGTATAGTTAAACCCTAAAATAAGGTTTAAATAATTAGTGCTAAAATAGTAATAAGTTACCTTAGAAAATATATAATCTTTAAGGTTATTAGGAACTTAATTACTTAGGGTATTTATTAAAACCTTTACTTAGTTAAGAATAGTAAGAAAATTAAGAAAATCCCCTTTTATAGTTAGTATTACTTAAAGAAATATAAGTAATTAGGGACTAAAAATATAAAGAAAGTAATATACTTACTATCTTATAAGTATTACTATATTTAAGATATTAAATATAATACTTTAAATATTTCCCTTTTATAATAACACTTAGGGCGCTAAGGAATTAATAGTTAATTTAAGGGATATTAGGCTTAGTAGGAGAATTCTTCTTAAAGTTTATATAACCTATATATAAATAATATATATAGCTATATTTCTTTAAATAAATATTAGGGATAATAATAACGCTTTCCTTATCTAATTCTATACAAAAATATAGTAAGTAGTAAAGGTAAAGTTATAGTAACTAATAATATAATAGTATTTAGGAAAAGTTTACTATAAATAAGGAAAGGAAAAGTTAGTAATATAATAAGAAGTTATAAGTAAACTTATACTTAAGTACTAAGTATTATTTATTATTATTTTAATATTACTATTACTTAGTAAATAACTAGATATTACTTACTAAAAGCTATTTAGAAGCCTAGCTAAAAGTAAGAGGGTAATTATAAGGCCTTACTTATAATACTTATATACTAGCATATACCTAGTAGGCATACTATGCCTTAAGGCTAGGTTTATATAATACTAGTAAGCTACTAGCTATAAGCTAGTAACTCATATGTATAACATACTTAGACCTAGTAAGCTTTAGTTAATATATAAGTGCCCCTATACCTCTTGCCTAGCTATCCCTTTGTTCTCACAAAAACTTAGGTAAGTAGCCTATAAGAGTATAGTTTAGGAAGTAACTTATTATTTTATTAATAGTATTATTATATATAAATTAAGCTATTAGAAGTAATTTTAGCTATAGCTACTAGTTTTCTTTAATAAAACACTATAGGTAATACTTTAATACCTAGTTTATTCTTTTTATTTACCTATTAGTTTAGGGATAAAATACTATTAAAAGCCTTTACTTTATGTATAATAGGTAATATATATCTAACTAAAATTAGCTTATAAATACTAAGCCTTTATTAGATATAATACCCTTTAGTACCTTAAATTAAAGCTTAATTTCCTTATAAAATAACTTTACTAATTTAGCTATATTAATTATAGTCTTTATAAGAAGGAAAATAAAGTACTTAGTAAATTAGTTTATAATTACTAGGATTATATTAGTTTCCTACTTACCTAGCTATATTAGTAATAATCCTATAATAAAGTCTATTAAAATCTTTACTTATAGTTACTTTAGTATTAGTAGTAATTTAAGGGTTTTATATAAGTAATACCTCCTAGCTACTATATATTAATATACTTTATAGCTAGATATATAGTCTAAAATAGCTTTACTTATTACTAGCTACTAATAGTAATATTTTAATAGCTTAAGAGTATATTTAGTCCTAAAGTAACTTACTAGTAAATTATTATAGTATAGCTATGAAAGCTTTTATTATAAGATAAGCTCCTATAAAATAACTACCTAGGCTTTATATATTAGAAAGCCTCTTATACTATATAACTATAAACTAGCTTTTTCCTTCTCTTTTACTTAGGAGTTAACCTTACCTTTATGCTTTTATAAATCTAGATCTTAATTTTATACCTTTTATAGTAATTATACTAATAGTTTATTTACTATAGATTAGTAAGGGTTTAGTAATATAATAGCCCCTTAAATTACTTATACTATACTAATATCTTAGATATATACTACTTTCTCCTTAAAATTACCCTTATTTAGCTAACTTATTACTAGATTTATAGTAACTAATGTGTGGCTAGGAATATGACCCCTTGAGACCCCTCGAGACCTCTTTTCTCACAAGACCTCTAGCCCCTTAGACCTCGGATCTATCGGATTGTCGGATCAATTCAACCACATCGGATCCGGCCTAGCCCCTGACCCCCTAGCTAGATAAAAGCCCTAGATTCCCTCCTTTTCATAGAAAATCAACTCTCCCTTCGATGCCTTTGGCTTGGATTGTTCAAATCGTGTTTTTACCTGTGTTTTCCCTGAGATTATTATGAGATTATTCGAGATTATCTAGCTGCCTAGCTAGGCTGCTTTTCTAGCTTGGATCCTCGCGATGGATCGCAAATATCGCAGACCTAGATCCCGATATCTAGGTTCGGTCGCTGATATCGCTGATATCGTCAATATCGTCATTATCGTCAATATCGTCATTTTCATCATCATCATCGTCATCGTCAAGACCCTCTTTTCCGTTGTTTTGGGGTGGTTGTTTTTCCCCGACAAACTAACTAGCTTTTTACCTAGGTTACTATTAACTTAGTAGGTTTTAAGACTAGTATTATACTATAACTTCTTTAATATATTAGTATTTTTTCTTTTACTATATAAGTAACTTCTTTTACTATATAAGTAACTTCTTTTACTATATAAGTAATTACTATTTTCCTTTAAAGCTTTAGTAAGAGTACCTTATTTAATATAGGTTTACCTTTATAATTAGACTTTCTTAATAATATATTTATAAGGTTACTTTTCCTTAGTCTATACTTAATTATAAAATAAAATAAGTAAAGGAATATATACTATTATACTTATTTTCTATTTAGCTTTTATTACCTTATAAAGGTTTATAGGTTATAGTAGTTTAATAAGACTTTTATAAATATCTCTAAGCCTTTAATATAGTATTACTAGTATTTAAATAACTTTACTATAGTAAGTAACTTTTAGTTAGCTATACTATAGTTATATTTAGTATTTATAAACTTCCTTAAGTAAAAGGCTACTAAATACTAATAGCCCTTATTATCTTACTAAGATAGGATTCTTATTATTATAAAAATTAAGGTATTTATCTTAATATATACTACTTAACTTAGGTTATAATATTAAAGTAAAGGTACTTACTAAAAGGTATTTTTAGCTAGTTAAATACTAGCTACTTCTTTTCTTTAAATATAAACCTCCTAGTCTAAATACTATTTTAACTACCCTTTATTAATATATAAAGAGGTATTATAATCCTAGAGTATTTATAAATAAACTATTAGTAAAAGTTATAAAACCTAAGGAATAACTATATATTCTTAAAACTTATTAGCTTCTTTTATTCTCTAATTATATTAACCTAGTAAGTATTTATTAATATTTTATTAATAAAGAGAATAAACCCTAGGAATTTTACTAATTCTTTATAAAAAGAGTACTTAAGGGTTTTATATATAACTTTACTAATTTTATATATTCTAGGACTTACTTAATATATTTAGTATACTTTTTCTTTATCTTAAAGAAAATTAAGATATTATCTAGATATATTATATAAATAATATTAACTAGCCTATAAAGCGCCTTATAAATATAGCTTTAAAAAGTAACTAAGGTATTAGTTAACCTAAAGGGTATTATAAGGTACTTATAATACCTATAATATATATAAAAAGCTATCTTTTACTTATTACCCTTTTTAATATAAATTTAGTAGTATATATTCTTAATATTAATCTTTAAGAAAAAATAAGCCCCTTAGTATTAATTAAGAATCTTTAAAATTAGGGGGAGAGCATAGTAATTCTTTTATATTACCTTATTAAGTCCTTAGTAGTTTATATATAGTTAGAGTATTTTATCCTTCTTTAGTATAAATAAAATAGGTATACTTACTAGGCTCTTTAAGGGTCTTATCTAGCCTTTCTTTAGGTTATTATTAATATATTCCTAGAGCTCTTTAAGTTTACTTTAGGAGAGAGGGTAAATTAGTTTATATAAAGGTATAGCTCCTAGTATTGATTTTTTATTTTTTATTGATTTTTAATTTTTTGGGGGATTATTAGCTATGGCCAATGCATCTAATTTTCAAGGAACAAAAAGAATTACTAGTAATACCTAGCTAGTGTAATAATTAATAACTAAATTTAATAATTACTATAGTGTTAGGTAAAATATAAATAAAGGAATAAGCTTTAAGCTATAAATTTAAGGGCTAAAAGGTTAATATAAAGTTTGTAATAAACTTTGTGGCTATAATTACATAAGATACAGTTATAGTTCGTGACCGCAGTCAAACTCAAATCCATTCGAGTTTTACTTATAGCATAAATAGCTCCTAGTATAAGATTAATTATATAGTCTATTAACTTCTTTAATAGAAAGCTCCTTACCTTATTTAATATAAATATATCTTTAAACTTATATAGCTTCTCTAGGATATCTTTAATAGTTTTATATACTTTTACTTCTCTTTATATTTAAGAGAGATAAATTCCTCTTCTATAATACCTATAATAGTATATATAATTATCTTATTATATATTACCTTTATAAACTTATAAGAGGTTAGTAGTAAAAAGGCTACCTTTCTTTTCTTAAACTACTACTCTTATAAATATAAGTAAAGGTATATATATTTTTCTATAAGTATATATATTTTAATTAATATAAAACTTCCCTTTACTCTTAGGTCCTTATTAATAGCTATATATAGTAGTTTAAAGTCCTTCTTTTTACCCCTTAAGTCTTAGATTATAATAGGCACCTTATAAATACTATATTAGGAAACTATAAAAGCCCTTATTACCTTTAGGATAAGTACTATAGCCTTAGCCTAATTAAGCTTATAAGTTTATATAAATTAAGCACTAATAATATTAATCTTTATATAACTATTAAAATCTACTACTATTTTAATATCTTTATACCTATAAATAGTAACTAGTATATAGAATTAATATCTTACTAGTACCCTAGTATTTAAGGTAAAGGTAAGGGTATTTACTTATTATTTTCTTCCTTTTAGATACTTTCTTACTAGTCTTTCCTTAGCTTATTATAATTATAAGTAAGATTTCTTATCCTATTTATAGTATTATTTTCTTCCTTATAGTCTTTATTTAGGGCTTTTCTTTATTCTTATCCTTATCTTATTTTAATCCTTTTATTATTTAGCTTATAGCCTTTAGTTATATCTTTAATTTAGGGGCTTTATATTTAGGCCTTTCTCTTCTAAATTATTTATTTACTTATTCTTTAATATTACCTTATATTATTAGGTAATTTATATAACCTTTTCTTATATTAGCTTAGTAATATTTATATATAGTTTAATATAGTCTTATAAGTTAGAAAGTAATTTTATAAAGAATATAAGGGTATAGGTTTTTTTTAGAGCTTATTCTAGGTATTTCTCTAGTAAATCTAGGTAAATACTAAACTTAATAAGGCTTTAGCCTTTCTTTTACTTTATATTTTCTAGCTATATAGCTATCTATATATTATAGCTTATAAAGTCCTTAAGTAATATAAGGGTTTAGGCCTAGAACTTATCCTAGTTATCCTTAGGGTAATCCTAGTTATTAGCTAGTTACTTCTTAATATATTAATCCTATCTTACCTAATAATTAGTATATATATAATTAAGTATAAGGAGAATCTTTTAGTTATTATAATAATACCTTTTCTTTACCTCTTTAAAGATATAGTTAAGATTATTAAGCTATATCCTATACTTTTATAGGTTTATAAGGTATTAAAGTTTTATAATATTTTAGACCTTAACTTCTTAACTACTAAGACTTAAGGATATACTAGCCTTTTAGCCTCTTTTTATTAGCTTTCTTTCTTTATTAAGTTATAGTAAGTTAGTAAGTTCTTATTCCTAATCTTATAGTTCTTTAAGTTACTTAAGCTAAGTAATTTACTTCTTAACTATTACCTTTTCTACCCTTATTATAAAGAATTTAGTCTTAGATAAGGTTCTTATAGAATATAGTATATTATTAGCTATAGTATTATTATTATTTAGTAAGTCCTAAGTAATATATAGTATTATTCTAGTAGATTAAGTAGTTTTTCTTATTATATTACTCTTAAGTAGCTAGTAAGAGAAGCTTTAGAATTATAAGAATAAAAGAATAGCTAGGTAAGAGGTATAAAGGCACTTATATATTAACTAAAGCTTACTAGGTCTAAGTGTGTTATATATATAAGTCACTAGCTTATAGCTAGTAGCTTACTAGTATTACGTAAACCTAGCCCTACAGCGTGGTGCACTAGCGGGGTGCGTCCGTGTTGTGAGTAGGGCCTCATATTAAGTTTTACTTATAGTATAAATTAATATAATTCTCCTTTCCTTTATAACTATATTTATTCTATCTCTCTATATCTCTTTTATCTTGTAACTTATCTTTTAAAGCTCTAAGGTAAACTAAAAAAAAACATAACTTATCCTTAATTATAGCTAATTTAATTTAAAACTAATAAACCCACTATATCTATTATATTACTAGGTAGGTCATAGGCTACTAATTTACTAATTAATGACTAACTAATTAGATAATGGTATAGCTAAAGGTGATAAAAAAGACACTACACTATCTAAAATATTGAATAATATAGCAGAGAAGAAAAGCAAAGGGAAGGAAAGGGAAGGTAAATCTGACCTTAAGATAATTAATAGTATTTATAATATAAGGGAAAAGATACTAAAAAATAAGGGTAAGCCTAATAATAAGCTTTATAAGGTAAATAAAAAGAATTTAAAGGAATAGGGTATTAGGGTGTAGTAAGCTAAGCAGTTTTACCTTGTACTTAGGAGGGATAATTACGTTTATTATTATAATTTATTATAAACTTTACTTAAAGAAATTAATTTATTACTAATAGATTTAAAGCTATAATAGCTTCTCTTTTGCCTTATCAAATTTTTAGATAGTAATTCCACATCATCTTCTCTTTTCATCGCTCTTTGCCACCAAATCACTCCACCAACTACTACTATAGATAGCTAGAAACAAGTAAACAACCATGCCAACCAAACCCGACTCACGACAAGCAATTGATGGAAAAAGTGAAAGTGAAAGTGAACGTGGATGTTGCACATTGACATTGTCGAGAAGTGAAAGTGGATGTGGATGTGGATGTTGAGTCGCGCCTTCCGGACAAGCTTGAAACTGGGGGACGATGGTCAGACGGGCCACAATGTCCACAATGTCATGGCCGAGACATTTGGCCCGCGTGCGCCGTTGCCCGCACTGTCCTTTAAAGGCCTAGCTCGACCCCTGGTGCCGGCGCCCCCCTGCCATTTCCCGCGGCTCCGTCGTCTCCTTTGTTTGAGGCGGCCCCATGCAGCCGATCTGATGCGAATCGCTTTTGGTAGTTGCCGCTTTCGTCGCGGGCGCATCCATCGACTCGCGACGTTTCTGCCGCGAATGCAACGCCGGGCTCCTGGGAGGCTCCTGGGAGATGCGCGGTCCCTATCTGCTTCATGCGTGGCAACTAGTTCACGTCGAGTCGGCAGGCATTAGGCAACAAGTTCCATCATGTTGGGGACGTTTTTTATTTTTATTTTTATTTATTTTCATTTTTCCCCGTTGCTTGGCTTCGCCCCGCCCCCGTGTTGAACATGATGCTGGGATAACTCCACTAGGTGCTGCTACCCAAGTGTGTGTGCTTGCACTTCGTATATCAGTTGTTCTTGCCCTTCTCCTGGCCTCCAGTCTCGTCCCATCTGCTTCTCTCTTTCTATATCCCGTGGCCCGTGGTAGATCCAAGTACACGGGTGTTGTCACCTGCATTGTCATTCTTTCTCCTTCTCCTTCTTCCATTCGTATTGTATTGTATTGTCTCCCTGCCATCGAGCTTGCGTTGACCGCACACTCTCGCCCGCAGGTTTTACTCAGTTTCTTTTATTAATTTCTTTTGCTCGCTCACTTTCACTTGAGTCTCGCTTTTTCCAGGCTGAAAGAGAATCTCAACTCCCCCCCCCTCCCCCGGCATCTTTCAAAAACCTCATCTTCCTTCCCTGTCTCTCCTGGAGTGAGCTGTAGGATCGATATATCCACGATAATTACAAACTCGAAACTTCAACACAAAAGTCCCTTCCATCGAGACTTTTCTCATCACACGTCATGGCGCTCATTCGAACCGTCTCGCTGGGACTCGTCCTGCTTTGGTCTCAGCTCGTTGCTGCCGCTCCCGCTCCTTCCAGCCCGGTTCCTACCAATCCCGTCCTTCCAATCGTCATTGCCAATGCCTCCAACATCATCCCCAACCGTTACATTGTGGTGTACAACAGCTCCTTTAGCAGCGAGGCTATTAACGCCAAGATGTCGTTCTTCTCGACCGCCATCAAGAAACGCAACCTGAACAAGCGAGGCCTTGAGGGCCGGCAGCTCTCCACCGACATCATGTCGTTCAAGATGAACAAGTGGCGTGCCATGGCCCTCGACGCCGACGACTCCATGATAGCCGACATCAACAGGGCCAACGAGGTCGCGTACGTTGAGGCCGATCAATGGATTCACGCCAGTGCCACCATCATGCAGATAAACGCGCCCCTCGGATTGCAGCGGCTCTCGGAACCCCAGCCCGGGCCCAGCCAGTCACCCTACCTGTTCGACGAGTCCGCCGGTAAGGGCATGATGGTCTACGTCGTCGACACCGGCGTCCGCATCACGCACACCGAGTTCCAGGGCCGAGCTCGCTTTGGCGCATCCTTTGTCGGACAAGATGTATGAAGTTTCTTTTTTTTTTTGAGATCCCTTGTTGCTCCCGATAAAAGCAGAGTGTGAAGTTGAGGAGCTAACCCACCCACCTCCTCTTGATGTAGTCTGCCAACGCCGATGATGACAATGGCCACGGGAGCCACGTCGCTGGCACCATTGCCGGCGCAACCTTTGGTGTAGCAAAGAAGGCACGTATCACGGCAGTCAAGGTCCTCGATGCCCAGGGCAGTGGCGCCAACTCTGGAATCCTAGGAGGTCTGCAGTTTGTCATGAAAGACGTGGAGAGGAGGAATCTGAAGGGCAAGGCCATCATGAACATGTCTCTGGGCGGAGGCTTTTCCGAAGCCATGAACCGCGCCATTGAAAATGTCGTCAGTTCCGGCGTCGTCTGCGTCGTGGCAGCTGGAAATGAGAACGTGAGTTTCAATGCTTGCTTGACAAGAAGGACTTGCAGCCCTTTCTCCCACTCACTTCTGTCAAGAGCTAATTAACAACCCCTTGAGGGCATGTAGCAAAATGCGGCCAGGGTATCACCTGCATCTGCTCCCAGTGCCATTACCGTCGGGGCCGTCGACGCCAAGAACGACGCAAAGGCCACCTTCTCCAACTTTGGTCCTGATGTCGACATCTTCGCTCCTGGTGTTAACGTTCTCTCCGTCGGCATTCGTTCTGACACAGACACCAAGACGCTCAGTGGCACCAGCATGGGTATGTTCTTGCCCCCCCCCCCTCAACAAGGTGCAAGTTTCCGCGCTGACTTGATGTAGCGTCTCCTCACATTGCCGGTCTGACCGCCTACCTCATGCGTCTCAACCCGGACGTCCGGAACCCCGCTGATGTCAGCGCGATGCTGAAGAGCCTGGGCTCCCAAACTGGCGCTCTTGTCAAAGGAAACCCCCGGGGAACCGGAACCACTCGCATCGTTGCCAACAATGGCAAAGCCGAGACAAATTCCGGCCCCATCGACCGACCTGAGAATGAACAACCCATAACTGGTCGGCCGGGCAATGTTCAGCCTGGAACTGGCAATGGTCAACCCAGAACCGGTCGACCGGGAAATGCCCAACCTGGAACTGGCAATGGTCAACCCAGAACCGGTCGACCGGGAAATGCCCGGCCTGGAACTGGCAATGATCAACCCAGAACTGGTCGGCCGGGCAATGTTCAGCCTGGAACTGGCAATGGTCAACCCAGAACCGGTCGACCGGGAAATGGCCAGCCTGGAACTGGCAACGGCGGCAATGGCCGAGGTGGCAATGGCAACATCTTTCCTGGACAACAGCTCCAGGCCCCTGCTCCCTTTGCTGCTTAGGAGGAACAGAGAGGCAGGCGAGGCATCATGATATGACGTTGAATCACGGAATCTAGTAGAAAGGCTACTATTTATTGCATCAACATGTGCTGATGCACATGTCCATCATTTTTCTAGAGTTTGAAATCAATTTCGCAGAGAGCACAGCGCAAATATATCAGCTATCGAGAGTAAAAAGCAGCCTTGTTGTGCCAAGACCACGGCTCTACGGGATGTGAAGAAGTAATAACAAATACAGAGGTTACTCAGAATGTTGCTCGCCAATCAAGACTCATCATGTATTCATCACCATGACAAGAACCAGACTGGGCCATTCCACAGGAGAAGCATAGAGCATGGCGGTCGATTTTAGCACATCTTCGGCACAACCATGGTCATGAATGGACCAGATTGCAATTTGACATCCGTGCTGGGTTGGGAGGAACAGGGAACTGAAACCATGGTGCGGCAAAAGACAAGACCCCAAATTGAAAAGCCCAAGAGGGGGGACGAAACCAGGTTGGATGCAGGTCCCACGGGGAATCTGCGCTGAGCATGAATCTCATAATTAAAATTACATGTATGTAATGCGACGTCGACGTAGCCCAAGGTAATGCGCCATCAAATTGACTTGTTTATTTACATGGTACCAAGTTGAATTTGTAAGAATGAAAAAAAGAAAAAAGGAAAAAAAGAAAAAAAAAGAAAAAGAAAAGACAATGGAACAGTAATTTGTCGAGTCAGGGGGGGTGGAGAAGGATTGGGAACACGGTCATGTCTATAGTTCGTCTCCGCCTGTTGTGACGGGAGTGCTCGGACTCGAACTCGGGCTATTGACGTGTTTTAGGAAGACGCTGGCTTCTTTGAAGACGTTGGGGAACTGGGCTCCCATGAGCCAGGCGGCACCGATCTGTCACAACATTTGTTAGCGCGCGTTTGAGAAATGTGGATAGGGAGGAGAATGCGAGATTCAAGTACCATTATGCCGGAGACGCAGACGAGAGCGAACATGACGATGCCAAACATGACGACGGTCTCGCCGGCGTCCAGGCCGGGCTGCTTCTCTTGTTTCTGGCTGTTCTCGGCGACGAGTCTCTTGGGGTCCTGGACGGGGTACAAGGTCTCGATGAATTGCTCGATCTAGGAAATGACGGTCAGATAAAGTGTAGCGGGAGAGGTTGGAGGAGACGACAGAATTTGTGTGTGTGTGTGATGGGGGTTGTCTGCAAACATACCTTGGCGCATCGTACACTAATGTTGAGGTAGTTGGGGTCTTTGGGGTCGTTCTTCTTCTGGATCTTGCGGATGTATTTCCGGAACACGTCGCAGACAGTGCGGAGGTTTTGAGTGCAGTCCATCATGATTTGGCAAGCTTCGCCCTTGGTGATCTTGACGTTTCGCTTGAGGACGTCGGGGTTGCGGAACATGGACTCCATGCCGGCAATGGCCATTCCCTGGGGAATAGCGACAAAGTTGAAGACACTCTGCTCGCGCATGCCCGCCATGTAGAAGAGACACTCCTCGACGTGCTTCATGGCATCCAGAACCATGTCGGAAATGCAATTGAGGGCCTGTTCCTCGTACTTGGGATCAAACAGGTCGTCCCACTTGTCAACGTGTCGACTCCAGATCTCCTTGGGGTACCAACGTCGACCGTCTTGCCAGTCCTCACGGATGTCACGGATAATGTTGGTTTTTTGAAGAAACTGGCCCATGGACTCTGTCAGGGAGGGACGCTCCGAGAGCTTGGGGTTGCCGAGTTCAGATTCCACAAATAATCTCGTCAACCCTTCGCCCACTAACCCTGCGACGTAGTGGCAGTACAGCTCGTACTCATCGATGGTTTGGACACCATGCTTGATCATTTCGTCGTTTTGGGCGTAGTCCGCCATGCCATTTCCCATCTTGTCGCTGATGTCCTTGATGATGGTATAGTATTGTGGCTTGACCTTCTTGAGTTCTGTGATGACCACGTCAAACTTTTCCAGGAGCTCCTTGTCCTTCTCATTGCTTCCGTGAAACTGCCAGCCGTCGATTTCCATGTTTTTGTGGAAGTCGCGCAGGAGGGGAATTTTTTTTTCGAGCGGGATTGTCATGTCATCTTCAATGGTGTCTAGGCCGCGCAGGACGAGGTAGAATAACGCAATGGGGACGAGGAGTTCTGGATTCAGCTCTTGGATGACAACGGCGAAGCTGCGGCTTGTCAAGTCCAGCAAGCGAAAGCATTCTTTCAGCGTTTCCGACTCTTTTGAAGGATCGCGCCTGTGTACGGGGTTGTGCCAGAGCTTCCTGCGATTCGGGGGGTCTGGATTAGCCGGTGCGGCTGACAGGGGAAGATTGGTTGGAGAACGCAAGGAGCATGATTTCAGAGAAGAGAGCAAAGACGTACCATTGAATCACGGAGCGTAGTTGACTTGGGTGCAGCAAAAGGTTGAGAGCGCCCATCTTGTTGGGCTGAGCAGCAATTCAGGTGTGGTATGAATGAAGAGTGGGAGGGGCAAGGGAAAAAATCGAGAATAGGGGATGTTCTCGCAGACGCGAGCTTCCAAAGACCCGTGACGGCGCGTTGAGGGGTTCGTCTCGAAGTGGTGAAACGCGCTCGCTGGCTTTTTAATATTGTACAAAGAGACTGAATTGATGCAAGAGAGGTTGTGTGTCTGTGGGAGACTACAGAAGCTTGGTCAAAGGGGGTTTTTTTTTCTTCAGTCGAGTTGATAACCGGGAAGGAAATTGACTCCACACCTTTGGCTTGGCTTGCTTGGCTGACCATGGATACTGATTAATTGGACTGATTGGGCCAAGTCGAGAAATGGGCGGACGGGGTTTCAGCGACCCGCTCCGTTGCAGCCGTTGCAGGTCTTGTGGTGATACGGAGTACGGAGTACGGAGTGTGGATTAATGGATGGATGACAATGTATCAGAAGCCGCGTGGTTTTGGACACGCATTCGGGCGATTTCTTTTCTGGTGACTTCTTTTCTTCTCCAAGGTGGAGGGGGTGATGCGCGGCGTTGATTTGCTGCAGAGTGACATGTCGTGGGTCTGTCTTGCATAGTCCGTACATGCATTGTGAATCATCCGGGTAAAGTTAGGACATCTAAATGCGCATATGTATCGCGTTTTTTGAATGCGCATCTTCGGCAGCTCACTGCAATCAATATACATAATGCTTGTTGCAACGCTTGCAATTCCTTCCTTTTCATTATCAAGAGGCCTCACAACGCAACGAAACCATAACAAGTCTCTTGTAAATGCCATTTATTATATCATTCCCTGAGATACAGCTATTTTATGCGACCGCAGAAGATGCTATTGACGCTGTTAATACCCAGCAAGAAAGCGATCAAATATCGCGCACATACAATCTTGGTTAACTTAATTCCGCGCGTGATGCTTCACTTTGAATCATTTCAACTAGGTAACAGTCCAAGGTCTGATGGATACAGACGTTATCATCGAGAAAGGCAGGGCTTTGCCTCTTTCAAGGTGAGGTCAGAAAATCCACTTCGCAGCCGATGTCAAGGGTCTGATCCACGAGCCGGTGCAAACTTTGCACCGACATTACAGGGTACAAATTGTATGTGGAGTTATATGGGGCGCCTACTTTGTACCGTCGCGGCCCACTTCTGTGGCTTTTTTTCACTGCCTTTGCATAAGGGGCCTGTCGCGATAGCAGATCTTCCCTTCTATAGCTTTAATATAATAGAATTATTTTATTTTACTAGTAAATATCATATAATTTCAATACGAATCACAACTATGTCCCAAAGCACCCAGTCATAGGCGTCTAGATCCTCCCGAATTCGCTAGACTAACGATTAAACCCTCTTCTTACTTAAATTGCTCCTTGAAGCTCACCGCGAGCATTAGCTTAATAGTAGTAAGATTAGTATTATCCAAGATGTCCTCAAAGGCTTCATTCCTACGCTTATAAGGAAATTCCCGAGATATTAGTGGACTTTGAAGACTATTAAGAACCAATATAAGTGGCTTAAGGGCGTTTAGCGTGCTTTTTACGCTGCAGAGAAGAAGACTAGCATAACATATGATGAACGGAACGGGCGGCTTTATATAAGCAAGCAAACCGCTAATTTTATTAACCAAACGCATGGAAGGTTTGGCAAATATATCATAATGAAGCCTCTTATTATAAACGAATTTATTACAAGAGAGGAGTGGGCAGAGGTCTTCTTAGGAGACCGTGAAGCTAGTAATATAGTTATTAAAGCCTAAGATACTAAAAGCTTCGCTGCCGCTAAAAGGGCACGAGAAGAGTTATTAGAAGATAGCTCTGATGACTCTGAAGATGACGAAAATAAGACTTAAAGAGAAAATACTAATACATAACGCCCTAGTAATAGGGCTTGTGATTTTATTAAGCTCCTAGATGAAGAAGATTCCCTTGAAGATAATTAGCAGCATTAAAGTCAGTCTTAAACCAATATTGCAGAGCAGAGCACTAATAATATGGCTGCTTCCTTAACGCCAAACCCGCAGAGCTCTCAAATAAGCTCTGCTAGGGCTGCGCCTACTAGATCACAGCCAAATTCATTACCACGAAGTGTATAGAAGCGTCGGGCTATAGCACAGGCAAAAGAGCTCTTAGAGGTAGTATCTAATGTCCTCGGGCCTTAAATGCAGGGCTTAAAGAGGCATATTATCGCCTAAAGAGCCGTGGGGGCTAACGACATCAAGAAGGCAGTTAAGGACTGTTAATTATATGGTGAAGAGTTTGGAATGAGCATGATTATTAGAGTTATATTATGGTTAAAGCAAGATTAACTAAATCCTCTAATTTAGAACTCATTATTATCAAAAGAGGCGAAGAAAGCGTGGATTGAGTTAAATTTTGGTGTCGATACTATTTACTAGTAGAAGCGAGGCTTTTCATCGAGGTCTGCGGGCCGTGCACATTTATCACTTTTCAACCCACAACATTATCATCACATTAGTTAGAATTTTATTAACAACGCTATCGAATTCATTAAACACGCATCTTTTTGTCTATATTACTACTTTACCAAAGCCTCCAAAGCTACTAAGCTATCTTTTTCCGAATTTTATAGCCTGTGAGGCCTGTGAGAAGCGACAATGCCCGTGTAGTAGCTGTTTTAAGCGCTTCACGCTTGTCTCTAGGTAATAATTCTTTCTCTCCCGCTTTAAAGTTATATAGCTTCTTTCCCTATAACTTAATAAAGTTAGAGAGGGCTGTAATAGTATAGATTATCTTGATTTGCACAAGAAATTTATACTTAGTAGCGCTATAGCGAATTATCTTCTACTTTTGCTTGCATTACCTAAAACAACGCTCTATAACCGCTTGTAATTATGCGTGCTAGAAGTTAAAGAGCTCCTTCTTATTATTAGGGTACTTACGAGCTTCCCTCTAGTCTTGTAAATGATATCGAACCCTCGAAAACGGCGTAACGAGGCCGCGATGTAAGCTAAATCCCGCGTCACTAAGATAAAATTAGCCTTAAGGGATCACGAAGGACTTTAAGAACGCTGTCTATAATAAGGTGCTATTATTAATGGAACCTTCGGCGCCTGCTAGCACATAGAGGAATAATTCCTTAAAGCTCACAGCTACTAGTATATTTTGTGAGATATTATTTTTCCTTGACTAGTATCTCTGCTGCTGATTTAGTGGAATGAATGCCGGTATATGTGTGCTATTAACAGCACTAATTGCACTGTTAAATTAAAGGAACTTCTTATTTAGCTTTATAAATGGCGAGACTAACTGCGGCTTTGGCTAACGAACGAAGACTATATGTAAATGCCTTATTAGATTAATAAGCTTATAAAAAATTCAAGATACTAATGCTTAGGATAGTAGAAATCAAGACCCTGTGTTCCTCTGCGGCTTATTATACGCATAAATCCACAAGAAGATTATCACCTTCTGCTTGATTAATTAATATTGTAAAGAGCTTACTAAGGCATTAATACGAAGCTAGTTATAGAGCTTAAGGAAGATCTCCCTTGGTATCTAATAGAGGATTTCAAATTCCTTTTTTAACATAAATTAAAGAATATATTTACAGAGCTCTTGTGATGCCGTTAGCGATGCCTAGGCGCCTCTAAGGCTAAGGAGGGTATCATAAGCATTATTGTTATGGTTAATGTGCTCACAGAGGCAATATAGCCTATACAGGGCTCTTTATAGGAAGCCTAGCTTTCGAAAACACTATAAAATCGATATCGCGAGCCAAAGGTTATTATTAGTGTCTTTATCCATGATAAATTGATTGATTAAGAGGTTATAGACCCTAAGAAACGTTGTCATAGCTCATAGCCAGGTGCAAACTTTACACTAGTGTAAACTTTGCGCAGGTATAACGCAAAGTGCATGGTTTACACCTAGAAAATGGCAGAATTTGCTTTTTTCTTAGCATTTAAGCCTATTGCAGGCATTTACGCGGCCCTGGTTAAAAAGATACATCGCGAATAAGGGTGGTTATAGTGTTTATGTAATTTAGACAAAGTTCCATAAATTTCTATGGATCTTAGCTGATAAAAATGGCTAGCGCGTCCGCTTATGTGCATTTTGCACTCGTGCAAAGTTTGCACCGGCTCGTGGATCAGACCCCAAGTAGTAATTATGTACATATTTTTCGTTTGCGTCGACGTCAGTCTTGAGAGCCACACCGCTTTGCTAAAGTACAATACACCCCCTGAATTATTTTACAAATCTACATGCCCCAGTTATTCGTCCCTCGCTAACAGCTGTGATTAGCTGTACGTGTAATTTAACCCCTGTATTATTTTAGAGCGCTATAAGGGAAAAATGCAAGGTATTAAACGCCACTCAAAGATACATTATTTCTAATGTGAATTATGAAGAAACTAGGGTATCTATCATCCTAGCCCCTATCGCCTGTCTGACATCTCATTGGCTCAATCACCCCTGTTATGTAGATTTGTAAAATAATTCAGGGGGTGTATTGTAGATGCAAAGTGGATGCGTGAGGCTTGTCTAGAGTGGCTAAGCATCGTGATTGATTGATTCCTTCTCGTAGCGGGGCCTCTCGTCAGCCCCACCCATCCAAAGCTCAACCTCATGCCATGACTTATTTTTATCAGCCCTCTCTTGTGCTTTCTGCTCTACAACCAAACAAAACTTGCTCAAACGCACTCAGAGCCGTTTTTTTCAGACCAGCCGATAGACGATAAGACGATGCCGAGAGAAAAAAAAAAAGTCTAGACAGAAATGGGGCCCAAGCCCGTGGCTACTAATAAAATAAAGTCCAGTGCGACGCAAAAATAAGGTTTTATGCATGCCTCTTTTCAAATTCAAACACGAGAGGGAGGGCCATCCATCACCTAGCTTCGGAGATTTTATATATTTCCCACCTCCTCCTCCTCCTCCTCCTCCTCCTTCTCTGCCTCCCTTTCTCGCACTGATTCTTCTGAACCCTGCCCTCCCTCCTTCTGTAGGTCTGCACATCGTCAAGCGCGAGTACCATCAGATTTTGCCCGTCACCAACTTCTTCGGAGATATCCCGCTCAGCAGCCTCACACACAACAACACCATGGACCACTCCGGACACGCAGCCATGGCCACAGGCGGCTCAGGCTCGCCAACCGCCTCTGCCAAAAGCATGGGCGGCATGGGCGGCGGCACCGGCTGCAAAATATCCGTACGTCACGCTCTTGCCCGCATCACGAAAAAATGCAAAAGGAAAAACCACAACATCTATCGTCTCATAAAAAAGACACTGAAAAAATGTCCAAGCTAACTTGACCCCCCCAAAAAAAACAAAAGATGTTGTTCAACCTCAACACCATCGACGCCTGCTTCCTCTCCTCCCAATGGCGCATCACCTCGTCGGCCATGTTCGCCGGCTCCTGCATCGGCGTCTTCCTCCTCACCCTGTCCCTCGAGTTCCTCCGCCGCTCCATCAAGGAATACGACAGATACCTCATCCGGCAGCACGTCTCCAAGTGTCAGGCCGACGCCGTCGCCGTCGCCCCCGCAACCGCAGGCAGCAGCACCCCGACAACCGACTCCCTCCACGGCGGCGGCGGCGGCGGCGGCAAGACGCCCGCCACGGCAATCACCAGCCGCGGTGCCGTTCCTCCCTTCCGGCCAAATGTTTTGCAGCAGGCCATCAGGGCTTTCTTGCACATGCTCGCCTTTTTCGTCGGCTATATCCTCATGCTGGTACGTGACTTGAACTGAGACGGGAAACACGTGAAGATGCCGCAAGACTGGCTGACATGACCCGTGCAATTAAGCTCGCCATGTACTACAACGGCTACCTTTTGCTCTGCATCTTCCTCGGCGCCTTCTTCGGCGCCTTCATCTTCCAGTGGGAGGCCTTGATCCCCGGGTAAGTGCAGATTTATCGTGACAAAAAACGGGATGCACAAGGACCCCTTTCTTTTTCTTCTTTTTTTTTGCCCCTAACGCAAATAGATACAGCGGCGAGCCAACAAGCGCGGCGCAAGAGACCACGCTCTGTTGTGGCTGAGCCACTACGTAGGCATCTGTTGGCGACGGGCAAGTCGAGACAAAACGTCAAAACGTGGTTGGAGTTGTCGCGTCCGCGGACCGATCAACTGGTAGGAGAAAAAAAAAATTTAAAAAAAAAAAAAAAAGGTCGGAACAGGAACAGCTCTTTTGGCATGGTTGGCTTGAGGCATCCCTGCGACGCTCTCCACTGAGTTCTAGTACGAGTAATAAGTAATTTTGTGGAAATCATCAAGACAATGAATGCATTATCAACAATTGCGTAGAATGTCATCATGTACAAGGTTCACGACAGAATGAACGACATTTTCAAGTAAGCCTCTTTCAAATAAGTAAAATGAGTCAGTCATTCTGATTACAAGTACAAAACTCGTCAGCAATGCTTCAATCATACAGCATTTGCCACGTCTCTCTTCATCAACGCCCGACCTGTTGTGTCCGTCCCCAGATGAAATCGTAACAACCATTAACCAACCCGGCAAGCCGGCAAGACTTGTGTGATGCCGAAAGCGAAAAAAAAAAAAAATTTGAAATGTACATGCAAACTAACCATGTTCAATTGACAATGTGGAAGGCATGCCTCGTTCCACCCTGGGGAAATTTTTCATCGCCATGTCGTGTTTCCCCTGCTCTCCGGGCGCCGGTGACTTGCAGGCGTCGATCCGACATTGATGGTGACGCGACGCGGTGCTTCCTTCAAGCCCTCCTTAGGACTCGTTCCAGTCGTCTCGAGCCGGACGCTTCCCCCCAGGTTCATCCGCCGGGCTTGACCAGCCGTAAGACTTTGGTCGCCCTTGTACTCGGGTGAGCAGGGAAGAGGGGGGCTTCGGCGTCTTTCAAGGCTTCCGCGACGGGCTCTCGAGATGCCATTGGTGCTGCTCGCCAGTGCTGATGGCATGCTGGGCCTAGGCATTGTCCGTTCCGGTATAGATGATATCGAGGACACGCGTCTTCCTTGAGAGTTCGCTGGTGGTCCGCCCAGCGCACTCGGCCGGCGAATTTTGGCAGACTGCATGGCACTGCGGAGCTTGCGAGCATCAATCAGGCTGGAATCAGAGTCTGAGCCTGAGCTTGGAGTCCCCTGTTGTGGAGGATTGTTCTCGTCCACGACGGGTTGCAGGGATCTCGGTTGCGAGGGACTGAGCCTGCTTCGAGAGACGGGAAGCGATGGCGGTGACATGTTGCCGGCCTTGGCGGCATCCAATGCGCGAAGGGGTGATACCGTGCCTGACTGAGGGGAGCTGTACGACAGACTTCGGCTGAAAGTTGGGGGTGGGTGAAGAGGGGACCCTTCCGGCTGCGTCGATATTCTCGAGCTCTTGGACAGGAATCCGGCTTGGAACCTGCTCGCGGGCTTCTCCGCCATGGTGCTATTGTCTTCCATGAGCAGAGACGAGTCGATTTCGATCTTGGGGCTACGTTGCTCGGGGACTGCTTTTGGCTGCTCGTTCTCGACCAGATATGCCGGCTCCGGGGGCGGAACTGGTGTCTTCTCGCACGACGACTGGTCTGGTGTCGTGTCCATTTGCCGGGGTGTTGATGCAAAGTCGGCCAGTGTTCCATCGATGCTCTCATCGTCTCTCCAGCGCACGCCTCCCTTTTTGGACTTCTTGACTGGTGTGAAGCTGATGCCCTTCTTCGCCGCGCCAAACACCTTACGTCTCCTTGGCGATGACTTCATGGGACTTGCAAACACATGCTCATCCTGCACAGTGGCGAGTGCGGGGGGCGCGATTGGTCTGACGTAGGATGTCAGGCTCTTCTTCCTCTTGGGCGTGCCTTTACGCGTTGGAGGGAAGATTTCAACCGCGGGCAGGGAGCCATCCGGCTTCACGACCTGACCCGCCGCGTGGTACCCAGTCTCGAGAAGTTTGTGAATAATTGTCTTGGCATGTGCTACTGCCGTCTCCTCATCCATGGCAAGAGTGTCAGATAATGACGCAAGCATCTCAAACTGGGCAGTGAGAAGCATCTGCATCAAGGTAGCGTCGCCGAGCTTTTCTTGTTCAAGGACTTCGCGATACGACTCACGGCCAAAATTGGCCTTGAGGAGTTCCGCTTCGCGGGCCAGTGTCGCGCGCTCCCCCGTGTCAGCGCCTTCGAGTCCCTCCAGTTGCTGCAGACTGTGCGACAGCGCCGTGTCGAGAGCTCGCTCCCATGCTGCCTTTTCGAGCTTTTGGTGGATATGTTGGCGGCTGTTTTCCAGCTCGACCAGAACACCTTGCGCCGTCTTTCGAATTGACCAAAGGTTTTGTGGCATGGGACCGTTGTCGCTTCTCTGATCACAAACGGTGTCGAATGCTGCGAGCCACCCAGTGAGCAGAGCGATCCGCCGCTCGCAGGCCTTGAGCTTCTTCATTGTTGTGATGCGTTCTTGACGCTCAGCAGCTGAATGATCGTATGCCGCTCGAAGCCGTTGCACACCTTCGCGAGCAATGCTGTCTCGTTTGTCGCATTGCTTGCGGAATTTGGCGAAGAACATCTTTTCGGCATCCTTTTGTTGAGCCTTGAGTTCATTAATCAGAGCCATCTGCTCGTCAATTTTGACCAAAAAGTCCTTGACATGTCGATTGACGTTGAAGACGTTCCGAGTGACTTTGGTTTGGATGTTCTTGGCCCTGTTTGCATAGCGCAGTGTATTCTGCGTCTCATCAAAGTGGGCACTCGAGGGAGAAACACACACGATCATGACTGTTTTGCAGTTTCCACCCAAGGAGAACTTGAGCAATCGTGTGAGCTTGCTATTTCGATATGGCACGTGAGCGCGTTGCCGTTTGTCGCAAAGGGCGTTGATGCAGCTTCCCAGAGCAAGCAAGGATTTGTTGATGTTGGCGCCTTCCGTCAACCGAACACCGCGGTTTTTGGTAACGGATGCGCGCTCCGACCCGGCCAGATCAATGATGCTGAGTGTTGCCATGGTATGCGGCTCGTTGACGTCGGCGTTGCGGTCTTTCTGGGCCACATTAATCTGTAGCACGGCGTGAGATCGGGATGAGGTCGCGTTCGCCTCTGTCGGAGAAACTGTTCGGTATTCGTTGCCTTGGATGATCATGTCCATGACTTCTTGGACGTTCTTGGGGTGATGGCTCGACAAGCCGAAAACCGTCACTGCCTGGCTGCTGTCCTCTCTGAGCATTAGCCCAGCCTGGCTGCCGCCTGGGACCAGGAGATCGCGGATCGTCTCGTTGTAGATTTCAAGGTAGCTCAAGCTCAGCTCCGTTGACTTGTCCTGGCTCCTTTCGTCGATTTTCTCGAACAGCTCCTGCATGGTCAAGAAGATGATGCCAGGGTGTTGGGATGTTCCTGTAATTGTGTGAGTCTTGCCGCAGCCGGTAGCACCGTACGCAAAGACGGTAGCATTGTAGCCATCCAAGACGCTGTCGAGTAGGCTTTTGGTTGTTCCTTCGTACACGTCGGATTGTGTCGTGTTTTCGTCAAAGACGCGGTCAAAGGCAAAGACCTGGTCTTTGACCTTTTTTGACGTCGGCACGACGGATCTGGAGAATCGTTGGACGGGACTGTCTTCTGGGGGGTCGAAGACGCTGCGGTTGTACTCGTTAGAACAGCAGCGCGACCGTCACGGCGGAGGGTACAACTTGCACATACAGGCAACGATCATCTACGACCTTTATGACACTGCGAAGGCCACGCTGATGCAGCTTGGGGGCTGGAACTCCGGCCAGGGAGCCGTCGCCCAGAAAGACGGGGCTTTCATCTGATCTTTGCCTGCATCCCCATCAGTTAGTCACACAAAGCTCGTCGTTTATTTGTCATGGTTTCGTGAATCCGTACAGCTGGGCTGCTTCTCTGATTGTGAATGGCCGCACGCGGACTGGAGAAGAAACTGTCAGTATTGGTCTGGATAACCAGTGCCAGGCGTATTTATGCACGCACGCAGTGGTGGCATGTTACTTACCAGCAACGGTGATGGACGATTGCCCTGCATCCGCCATGGTGTGCAGACACTGCGCCGGTTTGCCAGGGATGTATGTCTTATCACGTCGAGCAAAACGAGCAGAAGGGGTCGGCGATGGCAGTCGTCGAGGTTGCTCAAAGGGTTCAAGAGGTGCAAGAAAAAAGGGCTAATCGTTTCAACAATGTTCAATAGTGCAATCATGTACGAGAGGGGGGGAAGGTGTGATAAAAGAAAGAAGTCGGGGGTGTCGAATGTGGAAAGCCGAATGCTGGACGTTGGAAATAGAAAAACAGAGCAGCAAAGCAAAGCAATCGTGCCGACCGTGTTTCGAGCTTCGAGAGCCGCCAAGAGCATGCATGGATTTGCTTGGTGGTGACGTCCATCGCTCGTTTGTTGTTCGCGCCCCTTGCCAGGAATAATTAATTGGTTGCTGTGGCGACTGTGGCGCAACGGCCCAGGGACCACCAGGTCGTGGTCTCGTTGGCCCATTGTTTGGCTTGGCTTGGCTCCGTGCCTACCCTACATGCACGAGTCCTGTGCGACGCGACGAATCTAAGCTGAGACAGATGATGCGATTTGTGTGACCTTTTAATAGTGTCCATCTATCCAAGTGAAAAGCCTCGACGCCTTTCCTCACGCAATTACTTCTTCAATCCACGCAACCAGCTTCTCGCCTTGTCCGGTGGGCAAGTTGTAACGATACACCAAGTTCACAAAAGGCGCAATGTGCGCTTCCTTTGCCGCGACGTAAAACTCCAAAGGGCCATATCCAGCCTAGTCCTGTTAGCCTGAAAACCAAAACGCCATTGGAGCCAGACTTGTCGAGATCGAAACTAGGACTCACCTCCAACGTCTTTACAAAGGTGCTAATTTCGGGCAAGAGATACTCATGCTGTCCGGCCATGACGAGAATCTTCTTGACGGGCAATCCGCGGAACCATTGTGCTGGCGCGCGCGACGCATCAGTGTAGTAATCCGGCGTCGCATCCCCCATGTAGTTTCCGACCCATTTCTCGAGCGAGCGTTTTGTGAGCACATCGCCGCCTTCGTAGCCCGCCAGACCAGCATCAGGATTGTTCAGCGCCGTCCAGGGAGCCATCATGACGGCCGCGGAAAGCGGTTCACCGAGCGTGAGCTCCTCGGTTGCTTCATGGCGGTGAGTCAGGTGGGATAGGACTCCGGAAACCAGGTTCCCGCCGGCAGAGTCGCCGCCGATGATGATCTGAGACGGGCTGCGCTTGGCAGTCGTGATGAGATGACGCAGTGCCTCGACAGCCTGGGTGAGCTGCGTGGGATATTTGGCCGTCGGGGCCAAAGTATATTCGAGGAAGAAGATGGAAAGGCTCGGCTTGGTGTCTCGCCTGGACTTGATGAGCCGCATGAAGAATCTGAGGTGTCCCAGAGGGGGTAATGTGAAGCCACCGCCTACAACTATTGGTCAGTTGATTCTGGGATGAATGTTCGAGTACGATGATGGGAAAATTGCAGACCGTGATACCAGACGAGCACGTGCTCGGCATCTGGGTCTCCAATCCAGTTGCCCCGGGCGCCGTGCGGTAAGTCGACTATACGAGGGGGTATTTTGGACGCCTTCGCCTCTTGCTGATAGCCAACATCTGTGTGTTGAAAGACCCATCTGATGACGTTTTTCATTCGCATTAGCCTTTTTTGTCTGGGCCATTTCCCTCATACATGGTCCAATGTTGAGCATGCCCATTCATTCAGGTCCAGCTCACTGTGATTGAGACGCCGACAAGCGAGTCGCCACCCGTCGTGTGGCAGCGTAGACGACGTGTAAATACAACGATGGCTCGTCGTTTGGCCCTCTCCGAACTCCGGTTAACAAGGCCACAAAGATGGTGAATAGAACTCCACAAAGCGCAGGGAGAAGGTCGAGCTTCTCTAGCAATGTTGGCTTGGGATAATTACCCATTGTGACGAGAGTGATTATCTGATAATTGATGGGTTGCGGAGTGGACGCTCCCTGTTGGTGTACGTGGACATCTGGCTACCAAGTAAGTATCAAGTACACAGTCTGTAATGCTGAATCATTGATGAATGAGACCACGAGATGTCGCACACAAGAGAGGCGGCAAGGCGATATGAAACGGTGTTTACCAAGGCAAATGTTATTCTGCCGGTCGAGGGACCGGGGGAGACGTACATGAAAATAAAAGCCTGGGCTTGCCGCGCATCTCAGGAAGGCTTAGTGCGGGGTAAACAAGGGTCGGGCGACTCGGCAGGCAAATGAATGATGAATGTGTCTCAGATGGCAACGCGCAGCTTTCAAGATTCACACACCGAAACTGCACGAAGCCCAAAGCATCGAGAAGAGACCTGCAAGTTGATCAGGTTCAGTTTGAATCACCCGGCAAGCCCATGCTTCCACCAGTACTACCACAGAACTATGTACATACCCCGGTCCCAAAACGCCGATACGCACCCACGCCACAAACCCATGTGGCAGACTGCCACCCTCACTCATCATCATCATCGTCGTCGTCGTCGTCGACTTCCCCGCCATATAAATTGCCAAACTCCTGCCCGATGCCCTTCAACCCAGCCAACCAACAGTCCTGCTTCTCCGGGTCGCCGACCAGCTTGGCCAGCATCTTCACAATGGGACTGTGAGGTCCGCTGTCCAGCATGGAGAACTCCAGCGCCAGAGTGGCCCATTTGAGAGTTTCAGCGTACTTGCCCTCGATGCAATACGACACCGCGGCATACGTGTACGCTTCAGCAGCAGGGCTATGCATTCGCTCCTGATGGAACAAGCTCACCAGCCGCTCTGCCGTCGGCGCTGACATGAGAAGGCCATCCTCGAAACGACCAGAGAGCTTGACGAGCTGATCGAGACGTTGGTCAGACGCGCGCGAAAACTCGGAGGCAAGGCTGCACTGGCTGCAGGAGCAGTTGAAACCCCAGGTGCCAAGGAGCTTGGCGACTCGCTTCTTTCGCGGCATGGAGATGTCGATGTACGTGATGCTGATTTCGGCGCCGGGTGGGATGTCCGTAATGGCATGCACGTAGTGAGTGAGGGTGTTGTTGTCAAAGTAGTAGGCGGCATTTGGACGGCAGTCGTGATTCATGCGCTAGATTCCCAAGTCACTCATCATTAGCTTCAAGGATCTTTCTTTCTTTTGTTTTTCTTTTGACTTGGCATGAGGAATTTTCAAAAAAGGGGGGAAGGGGGGCAGTTTGACGCACCGCAGTCTCCGGAAAGACAGCATAATACGAATCCTCGTCGTCGCTCATGTCCAGATCGAATGCATTAGGATCAATGCGGCCCGACACTGGATGCAGCACAGGCTGCCCAAAAAGTTCCCAAAACATCTTCTGCGACTCGGCAGGCAAGTTGTTCACGGCCTCCTCCTCCAATGCACTCCACTCGAACTCGGCCTCGTCGAAAACATCTGCGTCGATCATGAGCAAGGGCGTGTGGGCAAATATCCTGTCCCCGCGGTGAAGCAGCTTTGTTGCGATGATCCCACGGCCCTTGCCAGGGATATCCTGCTCCAGAAATGACGGCGACGAGTTGTCATTTATGCCCGGCGCCAGCGTGACGTCCTGGAACTTCTTGATGCGCTCTTCCGTGGTCACAATGGAGATGCCGCGACCACCAGCAAAGTCTCGTGAGCTGTAGACATGGTAATCGTGGGAAGATTGCGAAGAGTTGCTGCTGAATGTCTGCAAGGCTTTCGGAGGCTTGACAGCGACGAAAGGCTCGGCAAAGATGAGAGGCTGCTGAGGTCTTTGGCCGAGATGACTCATGTCTTCCCCAGGAAAGACTTTGGCTGAGCTCGACGACGTCAACGTCGAGACGAGCAGTAACGATGCAAGACACAACAACCCCATTGTGACTATGTTATGGATTGGGTTTGTTATGGAATGCGCAGAGGAGAAAGGAAAAAAAAGATTCTACACCGTCTTGGAAATATGTACAAGGGAAGAAAAGACGTTCAAGATATAAGCCATGCCAGCACCGGCATCAAGTTTCAAGCTACCTCTCCGAGTGCTGGCGCTGTGTGCATTCCACCTCAAAGCTCTTGTCTGATCAAATGTCGCGGAATCGTTTCGGGGGCCCCGCAAGGAGGCGCTAAAACTGGCGTGGTGGGCGCTGAACCCAAAATATACACAAAAATTACATGGCGATCAGACCATGCCGAGCTCTGTTACAGGATCCAAGCCATTGTTGCTCGTGCGCCCTGTGGAGGGCTGATGCTGATGATCAAAGCGTTTCTGTGGAGGTTAGGGGGGCACAAGAACGCCAGAAAGCATATTGCATAAGATTGTCGGATTTTGTCTGTCATTCGCCTGAATTACCATTGATGCCTCTTAAGCCTCTTGCATGAAAGATACTTAGACTACATTCTTAGCCAACCACTCTTTCCACTGGTCGAGCGTCCATCCAGAGCTCGTGTCCTGCACAACTCCGTCAAAAACAACGGTAGGCGTGACATGGATGCCAACCAGTCTGTTCATCTTCGTAATCACCTTCAAGTCATTCGTGACCTGGTTGCCGGCATTCAGAGATCCATCATCTGTCGCCTTGCCTGAAATCTCCAGCAGCTTGTACACCTGGGTCTCGTCCACGCCCACCTTGCCGGCAACCTTGGCCAGGCGCTTGTAGGTATTGTTCCTGGTCTCGTTGACGACGTTGACGTCAAAGTAATCCTTCTGCTCCTCGAAGAGCTGAGCGCTGAAATCCCAGAACTTGTCCGGCGCAAGGCGCAGCACGGCGAGAGCAGCCTCGTGCATGAGAGTCGAAGAAGGGTGCCATGGCTGGACTGACTGGCGGAAAACGAGGGTGAGGGTGGTTGACCAGTCCTTGTTTTGGCGGATAGCCGGGACGACTTCCTGGGCAAGGGTGCGGAATTGCTTGGCTGAGAAGGGACAGCAGTAGTCGAGGTAGAGCTCGAAGGTGTGAGTGGAATGCGGGACGGATGACGTTGATGGAGCTGGTGCGAATTCGAGCTTGTGCCCGGCGAATTTGGGCGGAACGGCCATTGCAAAAGGACCTGAGTCGTTGAATTTTCCCAACTTATTAATGGGTTGTAGAGTGGAAACTGGGAGTAGTCTACGTGACAAGCTGATGAAGACTGACAGAACTGGGCAATGTGTGGTGTGATGTGGTGTGGTGGTGTTCACTGCTGATTGGAGCGAGGGAGCGAGACCGGAGGCGATGATGCAAGAGCCCATGCAGAGGAAGGAGGGGTGACCAATGACGACCAGTGACCACTTGTCGTTAGGCTCGCGCCAACATGACGACCCAGAGCCGACAAACGCTGCTGCTGCTCGGTTGACAGAAACGGATGCGGATGTAATGATTGGTATGGTGAAAGCAACCAGTATTCGGCTCCCAACTCCCGTCATCGTCGTTTCTATTCGCGGAACAGTGCCGGTCAGATTGGGCCATCAGCTTCAATCATGACGATACGACTAGTCAACGGGATTCCTGGTGATACAAAGCCATCGAAACATGTACGCTGGTGCGAATGCTAAAAAGTAATCGTTGGGGTCGAACCGAGCACGACCAGCCGTCCAAAGCCCACACTGGGTTTCTTGAATCTGCCATTCAAACCCCAACGCCGCTTGCTAACTCCCTGCTGAGTATCCTTCATCACCCGAGTCTATGGTCATCTCCGTCAAAGGATCCTGCCAATCGTGCCCCATTTACGGCCGCGCTTCTCGAGAATGGCAATGAGCGCGACGAACGGGATGGTCAAAGCTCCCGTCACCAAGCTCGCGATGTAGCCCCTAGTAAACTCTGGCGCATCGGTGACGGGATAGAACACGAGCGGCCACCAGCTGACGAACGCAAAGTCAAACGAGTTCATAAATCCGGTGGTGATGGCCCGGAGCTGAACATCGTGGGCCGTCAGATCAGCCATCCACGCGTACCATAGTGCTTGGGGCGCATACGTCGTGCCCAGGAGGTAGAAAGCGAAGAAGTAGGCGGCATCTGCGGCGGGATGGGCAACGAGAATTGCGCTGCCGATGACAAATGTGAGGCCAATGCATAGTGAGCACTGCCATCTACTTCTTATGCGGTCCGATATCGAGGTGTAGATGAATGTTGCCACGATGGCCGTCGCGTACTGAGCGGTGGGATAGTTGTTTTGCTGTATGACGGTGTAGCCTCGGGATGCCATCCACAGCTGCATGACGTTGTTTCCCAGGCTCTGAACGCAAAGAGAGTATACTGGTCGCTTCATTAGCCCATCTACGTGCAAATAAAGAACATGATACAAAAGCGATCGGGGCGAAGTATAGGGGGCGACCTACGCATGAAAATTGTCGGCAACAGCCAGAATTGCCAACTAAGGAGAACGCGACGGAACACAGTTACGTCCCAGGTTTGCTTGCGCGCAAGACCCAGGCGCTCGATGGCACAAGTCTTCTCGTCTTTGGAGAGGAACCGGGCGCTGCGATGGTGAGGCAAGTCTGGAATGAAGAACCAGCCTATCAAGGTAGTCAGTCAGTAGTTTTCCACACCACGAGGGCCAGCGAGACGAAATCTCTACAGGGCAAGGCGTACCAAATATGGCAACCGGAATGGTCATGACCGAAACGACAATGAACATGAATCTCCAAGCCGGCAGAGAACTGCTGCCGGACAGTGACCGCAGCAAGCCGGCTTGGATCCAGCCGCCAGCCATGTTGCCGAGACTTCCAAATCCGCAGAAGACGGCAGCCCTTGTTCCCAGCTCAGACTGTGTATACCACGACCCGTAAATGAAATGTGCCCCAACGCTGACAAGATGCGTCAGTTCGTCGAATTGTACTATGCTCTTTGTCCCACGCCTGTCCAACCTCTCCGCAGGCTTGGCTTGGGTTCCATCCACTCACTAGGAAATGGCCATAAAGGCTCCCTCGAACCCATTCAGCACAAAAACCTGCCAGACATGGTCCACGCGGAAAGTAACCAAAGTCAGAACGCTCCACAGCATATTGGCCGCGACAAATAAATACCGCGGGCGGACAATCGTCAACATGACGGTCGAGGGAATTTGGAAGACGGCATAGACGACGGTGAAGATGGTGTGCATGTAGTTGAAATCCTTTCCCCGGAAGCCGACCTCTTCCCGCATGCCGCTGATGTAGGCTGTGTTGTAGCTCGCGCGGTTGATGCCGAACAGGAACCATATGACGGAGAAATACAACAAGAGGGTGAAGTCGAGCTTGATGAGCAGCGAGCGCTCGGTCGAAGGCGGGCCCCAGATGGCTGTGGCCGTGCTCGAGAAGGCCATGTTAGGCATTGTGCTTCTGCACTGGATGATGAGGTTGATGAGGATGTCGCGCGCAATACTCAATCATCAACTAAGATGCGACATGGCCTGATTCCTGCGCCAAATGTGCAAAAGTCAAGGACAAAAGCATTCATCTTGCGCTGCTAGACGCCCGCATGCATGCTTGCGTCGCACTCGATACACGCTGCCATTGCATCAATCCTGCAGACATGGCGAAGGGGGCGAGAGAGTGTGGGGGGATCCCGATGTTGCACGAAAAAAATTGTGCCGATAATGCAAAGCAAGTGGGCCCGCAATCTGGGATGAGATAAGATATGAATACATCAAAATAGTGCTGTTCGGCTTGGCCCAGTGGCTTGGCCCAGTCACTGGTCAGTGACTTGGGCGTTTGGCTGCTCAGGTCGGAGAATTCAACGCTGCGGACCAACCAACCAATCAACCCCCACCCCCCTAACCTCATCCACATCTCATCTCTTCGTCGTTGATTGATCTCGATTTGACGATGGGTCCACATGACCCTTTTGTCTCTCCCTCTCTTTCATCTCTCCATCCGCCCTTCACTCATTCGCGAATCGACTCACGTCCAATCACCGTCTCACCCAGAATCGAGTGCTTCTGAGACCTGCTCACCATGATCTGCTTGAACAAGGCCGACGAGGGCACATTCCGCCACCTCGCCTACAATCAGAGCCCGCCGGCTCTGGCATCAAACGCGACTACACGCCAGGACCTGAATGGGATATCGAACCTGCGCGAGTACGTGGCCGCCAGCCAGGATGGTGTCTCCGGCGGGAGTGCTGGTGGAATGCTAGGACAAGCCGCGTTGGATGAGAAGCTGCATCGTGAGGTGCAGCCGGGAAATGCTGCGGTCCTGGCGCCGAACGCAGGACGGTGGCCTTCTGGTATGTCTTGTTTCCACGTCACAACTGGGCGAAGCCCCATCAATAAACATTCTGTTAACCACCATTTCTTTTGTTCGCATGCAGTGCCATCCTTGCGTTTCAAGGCGGTCACTGGTGGTGATGACCAGAATCGCCTTGTCGGGGTACCCTCCTCGCGGTGCCTGGAGCGCCTCTGGAGCTGGACGACCTGGATCCTCTCTGTTCTCTTCTTTTCGTATATTTTTTCCGCCTTGCGAGTACCGAAACTTGGTACCACCGGCAGCAGCAGCAGCAACAAAACCATGCTGGCCGTCCTCGGCGTCGCCAGAAACTCATCCCTGACCTCTGACTCTGCATCCTCCGATGCTGCACTTACCAAGATGCTTCACCATGTCAGTAAGCGATCCACATGTGCAACAGGCGGCGTCAACAGGGATGAGTACAACATTGGTCTCCATGCGGCAGCTCTCTTCATCATTTGGTTCGTCTCCTCGCTGGGCTGTGCCTTTCCCATCATGGCCGCCAGGCTTCCTGGTCTTCGGATCCCCCGTCGCTTCTTCTTCGCCGTCCGCCACTTCGGGACCGGCGTCCTTATTGCGACAGCCTTTGTGCATCTGCTCCCCACGGCGTTCAAGTCCCTCGGAAACCCGTGCTTGGGCACGTTCTGGACCAAAGACTACGAGCCCATGCCCGGTGCTATTGCCCTGGCTGCCATTTTCCTCGTCTCCATCATTGAAATGGTTTTCCATCCTTGCAGACATGTCCCTCCTGCCGACATCGTCACGACCCGGTCCCCCAACAAGGAGACCACTTCCGGCAAGGCTGCAGACTCCGACGGCCATCCCATCCGTGATATGGGTCCTCTCCGCGGCCGCAGAAGCAGCTTGGCCCAGGGTCTGTCTCAACTGAACCAGGCTGCGTTGGCCGATGAGATTTCACGACAGGGACAACTCGATGGGTCGGCCGTCGCAAAGTCGACTCCGATAGGGATGGGGGTAGCGCGCTCCGAGATGGGCGTTCTAAATCCAGAGCAGAAGCGCAACAAAGAGCGTTTGCAGTGTATCCTGCTGGAAATGGGAATCTTGTTTCACAGTGTGTTTATCGGCATGGCGCTCAGTGTCAGCATCGGCAACGACTTCATCGTCCTGTTGATTGCCATCATATTCCATCGTAAGTGACCTTTTGTGCTATCGGGCTTCTGTCCTCGTGCGTAACTCAGTCACCCATGTACTAACGGTCGCCAGAAACATTCGAGGGTCTCGCACTTGGTTCGAGAATCTCAGTCATTGAATGGGGTTCCAAGACGTGGCAACCATGGCTCATGGCCTTCGCATACGGATGCACGTACGTACCACACCCGCCGGGAGCTTCTTTGGAGCAGGACTTTGACCGACTAACATTGCTCAGAACGCCCATCGGCCAAGCCATCGGTCTTGCGACGCATGCTTTGTACAGCCCTGACTCCGAGGTAGGTCTCATCCTCGTCGGCGTGATGAACGCCATCTCGGCCGGGCTCCTCACCTTCGCCTCGCTGGTGGAACTCCTCTCCGAAGACTTCCTCAGTGACGAAAGCTGGCGCTACCTGCGCGGAAGACGCCGCATCGTCGCCTGTCTGTTGGTGTTCTTTGGAGCATTCTTCATGAGTTTTGTCGGTGCATGGGCTTAGGAGTCTCTCGCGACAAACATGTGCGATGTGGTTCTCAAGGGGGACATTATTGCCCAAGCAATACTGCTCGCAATTGGTGAGATATGCGAGCCCTTGGGAACCGCAGATTTTATTTTGTTCCTTTCCTGGTGGCCTCGAGCCATGCTCCTTGATCCAACACATTGTGCATGACTTACTATCTATAAACTAGTCGGATTGCAGGTAATTGAGCCATGAGTTCCTGTTAGATTCGACTTATCGTATGTGCTTCTTCATGACACCGTATTCTTGGCAACTACCCCACGCGCAAACTCCCCAAATGTCAAGTGCGCCTTCATATCCACCTCATCCCCCAAGTTGGGCTGCGTGAAGACAGCCAGCGTGTTCCGAGCAATGGCACCCCCGCTCACAGCAGCCCTCACGCCCCGGACGTAGTGCGGCACAGCCTTGAACTTGCCCGCCGTGATGCGCTCCAGCGCCTCCCCCGTCTGGAAGGCGATACAGTCCCGCGGGATCTTGACCTGATACGTCTCCCCCGTCCGGGAGAGAATATACAGACCGGCAGATGCATCAGGCGAGGCGGGCAGCTCCTCCAGCGGCGGCAACGACGCGCCGTCCAAGGCAGCAACGTCCGCTGGCACGACAGGCTTGACGCTCTTCTCGTCAACGAACATGGCCGACGTCAAGCCCGTGAGACATCCGTGGTCCAGGTGAGTAGCGCACCAGTCGTCCTCGCTCGTCCCATCATTGTGCTTCACATGCTGCGGGAAGTAATGCAGTAGCCTCGCCTTGGTAGTGCTCGACGTGCCGACAACACGCTCCAGGTAGCCCCTCGGGTAGCCCGCGATCTCCTGCTCGGCGAACCTGTCGCAGGCGCGGGCCACGAGGACGGCGACATCGATGATGAGCCTGCAGAGGTCCGTGACGGCGGGCTTGAACCCGGGGAGGACATGCTCCGGGGGCCACACGTTGGGGGATAGATACTCTGGGAAGGTGTCTTGGGAGAAGTCGGGAGCGGGCTCGGCGCACTCGAGGGCGGCGTCGACGTAGAATGCGCAGTTGGCGTAGTATGAGCCCTTGAAGGTATCTGCCTGACCGTTCTTGAGCGTCTCTTTGCCGAGGGACCAGCCTGTGAGGTACTTTGCTTTGGGGTTTTCAAGGTTTTCTATAACACGCGTTTTAGTGAGTGGTTGCATTTTTTTTTTTCGGGGGGTCTTGTCGGCATCACGGTAGTTCTCTGGGAAGTATGGGCAGGAGGTGATCCCGTGGAAGAAGCGAGGTATGATTGCCCCGAGAGAAATAAGAAAGGACAAGAGAGAAGAATTCTTACCTAGTTCCTCGGCGGGGAGGTTCCCGAGGTACGAAGCATAAGACAGCGCCGTGTGGCGCAACTGCGCAAACTCGGTAGGTACATCTTTGACGACGAGGATTCCTAGGGAATCGGGACCGAATGCCTCCTGCAGGGTCCCGAAGGAGACGTTGCCTGTTGGGTGAAGAAGGTCAAACTTGACCCCTCTTTCTTTGGTCATGTGCATTACCGCGACGCGACGTACATACCGCTCTTGAGATCGTCGAGGGACACGGTGACTGCTCGCGCTTGCTTGGCCATTTCATGCGCGTGCACAGAGTATGCGGGACCTGGGGGTGATTCTTGTTTCGGTTTGTGGGAGAATCACAAATTGTTTCTGATCAGGAAAGTAAATACGGGAAAGTCGCTGGTTTAAAAAAGTTGCATCTGCACCCCCCTTCTTGCATGGTCCCGGGTTCGGAACCCAACAGCCGACTTGGACGGGAAGCTCGACGGAGGTTGGCGACACAACACTACCACGTAACAACTACCGGGTAAAACATGCGTAGATCGGCTTACGTAACCCGAGCCGAGTGGGTGGACATCGCCGTTTCCCGAGGCCCCCTCCCTCCTCTACTCTGAGTCCTCTCCACGACAAAAAAAGCCCTGCGCATCCTCGCCAACCCGACGCAAGCCGGGGTTTTTCACGCAAGCGCACCACGAAACCCCATCTACAATGGTCAAGCCGTTGAGCTTCAAGGGCGACAAGAAGCCCAAGAAGCGGAAGCGTGCCGTCGAGGCCGTCGAGGCCGACGATGGCGACGACGGCCAACCGCAAAAGGTCCATCGGGAAGAGGACGCAAACGACGACAGCTGGGTCTCTGCCGACGCGGCGACTGACGTTGTCGGTCCCGTCATGATGGTCCTGCCGACTGATGAGCCGTCGGCGCTGGCCTGCGACTTGACGGGCAAGGTGTTTGCGCTGGCGATTGAGAACATGGTCGACGGGAACCCCACGAGCGCGGAACCTCATGATGTGCGGATGGTGTGGGTTGCGAACAAGGTTTCCGGGACGGACAGTGTTCGATTCAAGGGCCATCATGGAAGGTTTGCACCCCTCCATTTTTTTATTCTTTTTATTCTTTTTGTACTGAATCGGGCCCCTTTGGGCTGTTGCATCTCGTCTTTTCTACAGCCCCAAGTCTAGTTTTGTTGACAAAGGGGAAAAATAAAATCAGATATCTGGCATGCGACAAACTCGGCTTCCTGTCGGCCATCTCGGAAGCCGTCTCCCCCCTCGAATGCTTCAAGGTGGTGGCCACGGCCGACACTCCCGGCACGTTCCAGCTCCGGACGCCCGGCGAGACCTTGGTCACCATCAGGCCGAACGGCTCGGCCAGGTCGACTGCGCCGGCCGAGGTGCGCGGTGACGAGGGCGGCACGACGCCCAACACGACGATGAGGATACGCATGCAGGCGCGGTTCAAGCCGAAGCTCAAGGCGTCAAAGGAGGAGAAGGCCTTGTCCAAGATTAGTCGGCGGGAGCTGGAGGATGCGGTGGGGAGGAGATTGGAGGAAGACGAGGTGCGGATCCTGAAGAGGGCGAGGCGCGAGGGCGATTACCATGAGAGGTTGCTGGATTTCAAGGTCAAGAATCGCCATGATAAATTTGGCTGAGCCCGCGCCGCGCACGATCGACGGGAACACATTTTTTACCCAACGACCCGCCCGACTTGGTTGGGAGAAGATGGGGTAAGTGGCCGGGCCGGGCCCCCATGAATGAGCGCATGGGGTGTTATCAGGAACTTCATGGGGGACCTCGGAAACATGCAACCAGCCAGCTTCGACTGCAGGAATCACAGGCAGGCTCCTGGACAAGTCCGCCCATCAACTTGCTGTATAATTACACGCAGGGGCAACCGCAGCAACTCATCGACAAGGAATTGCTCAGACCAAGACCAACCGAAAAGCGCACGTCTCAAGACATGGCGGCGCCAATAATGACACACACACACACACACACAAATAAAAAGCTCTATAGGATATCACTCAATGCCAAGCCGTACCATCCCACGTCCTTTTTAATTCCCCGGCCTCCAAGCCTTGACGTTCCCATCCTCTCCCGCCGTAAACACCAGCTGCGCATCATCGAAGAAACAAAAGGACCGTACAATCTCCTCGCCGTGCCCGCCCGGTAGGCCCACGCTGTTCTGCCTGTCAAAGACCCATTGTGGCCCCGGCAGCTGGTTTTTGGCCAGGAAGATGAGCTCAAAGACTTGTCGGCTAGTTTGCGCACCACGGCTCATCAGTAAAGGTGCCCACATCCAAGATTACAGGAAGAGAAAAAGAGGGTTGGGAAAAGAGAAGAGCAACCGAGAAAACATACTCTTGCGCACCAGCACCGATTATGGCACCGCTCCCGTCCGTCTTCCCCATGACGTCGGCAACGTACCGACACCCCAGGAGGGGCCGCAGATCCCCAAAGTCCTGCAGCGCGTCCCCGTTCTCCCGCTCCTCGGCCACGTCGTACAGCGCGAAGCGCTCGTCGTGGGACAGGGCGAGGACCTGCGTGCCCGTCAGGAAGGCGGCACGGCGGATCGAGGCGTCGTGGTTGAGCGTCTGGAGCGTCATGTCGTTCTCGTCGGCGACGCGCGTGTCGTAGACGTTGACCAGGCCGTCCGTCGAGCCGCTCAGCAGGACGGCCGGGTCGGACGGGTGGAAGGCCAGCTCGGTGATGTCGTCGCCGTGGACTTCCTGATAGTGCGCCCTGGAGGAGGAGGAGGAGGAGGAGGAGCGCACGTCCCAGAGGTGGATAGACGCCGCGTGGTTCTGCAGCTCGGTCCCTACGGCGATGAGATGCGTCGATGGGCTGCAGGCCATGGAGAGGATGGGAGCCCGGGCGGCTGAACATGTTAGTCCTCCCCCGACGAAGCTAAGATGACGAGAACAAGGACTAAGATGACGAGAACAGGGAGTACCAGTACCGGGGTGTGGAAAAAGTATGTGAATGAACTCACCGCTGAACTGGGCCACTCTCGCCGCCGCCCCCTGCTGCCTCAGGTCCCATACCCCGACTGTCCCGTCTTCGCCCGCCGTGCAGACCAGAGAGCTGTCTCGGTCGAATACGCGCAGCGCCGTGAGATTGCCGTGCTGCGTCGTCCAGGCCGATGCGGGGCCGTCGCCGAGCCGCGCCGGATTCAGCAGAGATAGCTGCTGGTCCGACGAGATGGTTGCCAGCCCGGCATCTGTGCGGTGCACATCCAGAGCGTACACGTCTTGCGGGCCGGAAAAGTGGTGATGGGCGACGTTGGAGAGCGTGTACATGGTGGCGCGAGTGTGTGTGAAGTTGACATGAGATGATTGGGTGCTTTGTTGCTGCTTGTTCGCGGGGCAAAATGGAGTTTTTTTTTTTTTTTTTTTTTTTTTTTTTGCAAGAGGTGACCGACCCACGCCTGAACTTTTCACGACAGAAACATTCTAACACGAGGACATGGCACCAAGTGTGCAAAAAGTGAGGAGAAAAATAAAATAAAAACACTTCTTGGTTGAGCAATCACTTTGATCCGTCATTACGTCCATGCTTACAGCACCCAATGGTACCCAATGGTAACTATCGTACAGTGTTTTTGTCTGTCTTGTTGACAGCAGCCCCCCCGAGTAAGAGAGATTCCCGACACGGAAAGACGGAGAACGGAAACCCAAATCAATATACTACATACAAGAGTTGCGCAAAGTCGCCTGCCTTTTCCTCGTCATACAACGCCGCGGATATGCAAATGCTTTTGGGGGTCCGGATTGCAAATGTTCGCTGTTTCCTCCGTGCCACGCCCGTCATGAAGAGCCGGGCCTCGGATGCATTCTCCGCTCATTCACTCGACGAAACGCACGTTTCCCGACCTCGTAGCTGCTGATCATGATGGCACAAGCCAGTGCAACCTTGAGGGTGCGAGGAATCCACCCCTTCCAGAGTCCTGGAACGCCCTCGGTCTTGAAGATGTGCCACAGCAGGCGCATCATGTTCGTTGCCTCGGGTAGATGCACTTTGCCCGCGGCCGCGGCGCTGGCAGGAACATCTCGGTACACCTGTGTTCTGGTTTTGCCAACATCGAATGGTGTTGTCACGATGGACGCCAGGGTGCCAGACAAGGCGCCGGCAGTGAAGGAATCCACAAAAGTCTCCATGTGATTCTCCTGGCTCTGAGATGGCCTCGGAGCACTCCCGAGAGCGCCATGGCGGCCAAGGGATCGTCCTCGGTGCTCCTCGCGCGCATCGGCCAAGCCCGCTCGTATTGTCTCGTATCCCCACCAATACAGGCCGGAAAAGGGAACATCTCGCCACAGGGTCAGTGTGAGTCCTCGCCATAATGAAACATGGCCGTGTGTGGCAACCATTTCCCGGACACCTTTGAACGTCTCCTTCAAATGGTTGGTCGTGGATGCACCAGATGCTGCTTGCATCCGCGTTCGGAAAAGCTCGATTGGACCAACAGCGGTGGCTGCAAGGATTCGAGCACTTGAGCCTGCAGCAAGCGGGGCGTTGTCACTGGAGAATCGGCAGAATGGACTCATCGAATTGTATCGAAGCCAGTCGTATCCGGTAAAGTAGATGATGTTTGCGGGTATCGTCATAAGCAGAGTAGGTGACAGCCCTCTCCAAAGCGTCGTGAAGCCCTCGTTACGGGCAATCTTGCGCAAGCCATCCAAAGTCGAGTTGTATGTCTTCTTTTGCACCTCGTGAACGGCGCAGTCCGCGGCGGAGGAGGAGGAAACGGTCTTCGGCGCAATGATTCCTTCGCCGCGGGGAACAGCAATGCACAATTCCGTGGGGTTGCCTTGGAAAAAGACCTCTCGACAGCACGCGGTGACTCCGAGCTCGGCCGTCTGTGCTTTCGTAAGGCTGTTGGTCCGCAACGCCAGCTTGGAAAAATCCATCGAGGAGGTCGGTATCGTTTGTGACTGAAGACGGACTCGAACGACGTCAAGAGGGGTCACTGAGTTGCGTGGCGTTAGCGCGCCTTGTATTCATTGACAAGTACAACAGTGCGCATCGAGTAGGCCTTACCAAGTAGCGACGTGAATAAGCTCCCAGACATGGCCGAGATCATCTTCTGTGGTGCAGTGATATCCGCCACAGGCGCATCGTCGTCGCCGCCGCCGCCGCCGCCTGCGCCTGCCGGGCCCCAGCCTCGAGCCGACATGATAGCTTCCTCTGCTTCCAATAACCTGTCGTAGTTCTGGCCCCCGGATGTGAATGTGGTCGAGGTCATGGCTCGTGGATAATTCGCCTGGCGCGGTTCGGAGATGGCGGGGCGCTGTTGCAAAGGAGACAGCCTCAGCAAGACAGACGGACAGGCAGAGCCAGTTCCTCGCAAGCAGCACGAGATGGTGATGCAATTTCGTATAAAAAAATGTCGATGTCGATGTCGATGTCGATGTCGATGTCGATGTCAGCGTCGAGGATTAGAATTTTGGAGTTTCGGGGATTCGCCTCCCGCAGCCGGAGGACATTAAACTGGGTCCATTTCATGCCGCCGGTTTCCGATGATGTCAATGCTCAGCTTGATTGGTCGGCAGCAATCTATGACTGCATCAGTTACAGCAGCATTTCAAACCTCTGATACAACGTCCATCTGCTCCTCTCCACGCGACTCACCCTCACGACCACCCCATCATGGCATCATCCCAAGGTCTGAACTCGGAGCTCGAGTCCTTCAGACAGAAATGGCTCTCCGAAGTACGAAGCAAACGGAGCGAGCGACCCCGTCCATCTTCCGCTGCCCACTCCCATTCCTCCCCAGCGGCGCCCGTCTCGCCCAAGAGATGCAAAGCTCGGCCTCCCTCTCCCACCAAGACCAGAACGGTTGCCTCGGCCATCGACGAAGACAACGAAGAGATTGAGAATGAGCACTCTCAACCGATAGTGTTTGAGAGCAGCCCCGAGCCCGAGCCATCGGGGAACACGATTGACGGCTCCGCAAGGGCACCGCCTGGGAAGGAGCTGGTCTCGGCGCTGGATCACTACGAGGAGGCCATGGCGAAGGAGGCGGAGGGTAACATGGGGGACAGTCTGAAGCTGTACCGGCGGGCATACAGAGTACGTGCTGCTGCCGCATGACGCCATGATTTCGTGAGGGGAGGGGAGGGGAGGGGAGGGGAGGGGAAACGCCAACTGACTGACGAGTTGAGTACATAGCTGGACAACCGCGTCGACCGCAGATACCGCGAGAAGCACTTCCCACAGGCTCACACGTCTCATCCTCCTCAACCGCCCCCTCAGTCTACAGCCCAAACCCCAGATCCATCAGCGACATCACCCCCGCCAGCCATCATCCTCCCCATCGAGCATCTCATAGCCAGCTTCTCCCGTCTTCGAATCGAGCCGCCGCCCCCGACGTCGAGGGCTCGCCCCCTCCCCCATGCCCCATCTCTTCTCTCCCCCGCGAACTCCTCGTCCACATCATGCACGACGTGGCCGTCGACGACGTCGGCGACTTCGCCCGCCTATCGCTCGTCTGCAAGCCCCTCGCGTACCTCGTTTCCACGGAGCAGCGCATATGGCGCGCCGTCTCTCTCGGGACCAAGTTTGGTTTCACGGGGATGCACCACCACTGGGCGGTTGCGGACGCAGGGCCCCAGGAAGGCCAGCCCCGAGATGGAACAGCAACAACAACCCCGCTGGGCATGACAGAGACGCAGCTCGCCGACAGCATCGCCGCTTCCAAGTCCCTGATCCCGGCGCCGTACGCGTCGTGGAAACACATGTTTCGCTCGCGGCCGCGCATTCGCTTCAACGGCTGCTACATCAGCACCGTCAACTATGTTCGCATGGGCCAGGCATCGACCAGCCAGGCCACGTGGGCGGGTAGTAGCCCCGTCCACATCGTCACGTACTACCGCTATCTTCGATTCTTCCGGGACGGCAGCGCCGTGAGCCTGCTGACCACCTCGGAGCCGAGCGCCGTTGTGCCCCATCTCACGCGCGACTTGCTTCATCTGCATCGAGACAATACGCACGCGCACCTGCCTTCGGCTGTCGTGCAGAAAGCGTACAAGGGTCGCTGGCGACTGTCTTGTTCGTGGGAAGCGCAGTCTGGGGCGGGGGAGGCCCGACAGCCTCGTGAGGGAGACCGAGACCTGGCTGTTGAGACGGAAACACATGACCCCAAGTACATGTTCAGAATGGACTTGTCGCTCCGAACGGCAGGAAAGGGATCCAAAAATAACAAGATGGTGTGGAGAGGCCACTTCAGCTACAACAGGCTGACAGATGACTGGGCAGAGTTTACGCTGAAGCATGACAAGGCCTTCTTCTTCAGTAGGGTCAAGAGCTACGGAATGGGTGAGTAGAGTAGTTGGCCGTCACGTAGGGGAGGAGATGCACTACTGCAGATCAACAACCTTTGACAACGTGTGAGGAGGCGTAGGCTAGTTTCCAGCTCCAGCTTCAAGTCCCGAGTCAGGTCATTTGTAATATCATTCTTATTCAGGTCCTGAAAACGCCCCGTGCTCCATTGGACATTGCTGGCTCACCGCGACCACTATTTACCCTGTCATACAGCCTGGCTATGTTCAACAGACGCAAGAGACCTTTTATGCCTCGTTCGGTATCATTTTCATGACAAATGTTGCAAAAATGGTATCGTAAATCTGGCGTCAAGTGAGGGAAATGCTAGGGTATCTGGATAATTGTGTTGGGAGTTGTAGTTTTGTCGGATTTTCTCAACGTCGGTGCCGAGATGGTGGTGGTGGTGGTAGGTGCCCGTGCCTCCAAAATGGAGCAAAGTAAAGCTGCTTTGGATGAGACAATGGCAAAAAGTCGACTTCAATCTATCTGATTCTTCGCCCATCAAGAAACTTCGGGCTGTTTGAGCTATAATAGCGGTCTTGATGTTGCATTGCCTTTCGGGCTTCAAATGCAGCTTTTTCGTCTTCGTCCATGGTGAAGGCCTTTTTGAACCACCCAAAGGCACTCTTCTTCTTCTTGAGAGTCCCTGCCGTCGTTCGACTTGCCGATACCCTTGTCCGAGCGTCGTCGTCATACACGGCGTTGGTGACATTGCTGAGGGTACTCATTTCCCCTAGGGCAGAGGGCTGGTTTCGCAGGTGCACAGGAGAGGACATGCGGCCACCAACGGCTGTATGCGGGCGTTGTTGCAATGGCGAGTGAGGCGAAGCACGCACGGGACGATAGTATTGTTGGTGATCTGAATGAGGCGAATGTGTGATTTGGGGACGTCTTGGAGGGGACATGCTGTACTCCGAGTCAAATTGGGATACGGCAAGATGTGTGATCGAGTCCGCATCAGACCCGTATGCCGAATCAAAGGGGTTCGACTGGGCTGTCCGCGGTGTCGCAGAACTGGGTGACGCAGCGCGAAGGGTAGCCTCTGCAACAGAACGCGGAGGGATTTTGATAGCCTCAGGAGGACTGGTCTTCTGTGATACGCGAGTGAGGATGGAGGCTCGTCTCTGATGCAATCCGTGACCATTCATATCAAGAGGGTTCCTTTGTGTTGCAGTGGATGCGGAAGCTCGAGTATCCGGTGAAGCAAGTTTTGGTCTCACGATGGGCGTTCCAGATTCCAATGGCTGTGGAGTGTACGTGCGAGGCTGAAGCAGCAACAGAGATTCCTCGCCAGCTGGGGCGTTCTCCTTTCTTGGCTCGTGTTTGGACTCGTGCGTTGACTGGGAAGCTGATTTGATGTGGGATTGGGTTCCAGCCTTTGGAAACCTATTGGCATTCTCTTGGGCCGGTCGCAAACTTGAGCGTGCAGGAGGGAGCAGCGGAAGGCCACCAGGAACAGGGAAGTCCTCTTCTAGATTGATGTCTGGAATGCTTGTGCTTCCAACAGTAGAAGCTCCAATACTTGCTTGTGGAACATGTGACGGTCGACGAGTCGACTGTCGCGATGATGCGCCTGACTTGGTCGACCCATGAGCCAATCCACTCGATCCTTGGGATTTCACTGATGGGGCCGAATAGGGTGGAATACTGGCCTATTGCGCGCTGTTAGCCTTCTGGACAGGACAGGACGCTCTCGAATGCCCATCTACCCAGGCACGTCGTCAGAAGTCACACGCACTCACCCATGTTCTGCGACTGACCTCGCCAGCTTTCTTCTCCATCTCCCCGATGATGGTCGAAAGTCTCATGATGACATTGCTCGCCGCCTGAACCCGATCGCTCATGTCGTCGAATGCAGTTAACCAGCCTTCCGTGTTCCCTTTCATCGCATCGAATATGTCAGCCACGTCGGGGCGATCCCTCCTCCAAGAAGCATTCTCCTCCTCCTTCAGCCAACTGGTGAAGGCGGCGGCAGATCTCATTCCTGCTTCGATATCTCCATCCCATTGTTTCAGCGCAGTGTTCGTTCTGGAAAGTACATGGTCGATTTTCTCGTTTCCTTCGATGATTTCAAGACGAAACTTCCTATCCTCCAGCAAGTGTTCGAAAACCCGCACGTTGGCCAGGGGAAGTTTCAAATGCTCTATGCGTCCGTTCAAGTCGTCCGTCGCTTGTTGTAGATCCTCTAGTGCGACCTCGAGGAATTCGTCCACCTCGTCAATGTGGCCCTGAAGTATACCAACGACTTGAGCATTGCTGTTAGCCATGCCGTGCAGTAACAGGTACACTCCAAACGAGATCTGGGCTATCAGCTTGAGCAACTCATGCTGCTTCTGTCCCGGCCGATAGCGCCATCTTGCATCGAATGGGTCTTCATCGCGATTCTGCGCAAGCAGAGCTTCTCGACGACCTCGGGCATCCAAGCCTCGCAACTTTGGTTTATCCCCTGGCGAGCCATTTGTTGCTTCGTCCAAAGATTCTGAGAAAGCGTCCTGGAGAGACGTGATCGGGTGTACAGGAATGTTCTGCGCCGGTGGCGGAAAAGGGGACGTCGGTGTGTCTGCTTCTTTGGGCTGTTCTGGCTCGTGAATTTCGGATCGGTCATGGTGCTCAACGGCCGGGGGACCGGCATTATCTATACTGCCGACTGGAAGAGGTGCAAAGAGGGAGAGACGCAATGCGTCTCCTCCAAAATTGAGTGGCGGCAGTTGTGTCGAGGTCATCGCAATGCAATATGGCGTAGCCGTCACAACTCGACAACTTTGCGTGGACAGCACTCGCACAGCTCTTGGGGACGGCGACGATGAGAACTCTCCTTCGGGCCGTTCGCGTTGGAAGGAGTCAAATTCTCTTGCACCAGTTGGGCAAGCTTGGGGTTCAGGTAGTGGCGGCCGACGTCAAAGAAGATGCGAGGTCAAACGCCACTCCATCAAGACCCGCGATTGCTATTTTCTGGAGGTTGAGGTTGACTGGATTCTCTCTCTCGTGGCAGAGGAATACGCAGCTAGGAAAATGACTGGCGAAGGCCGAGCTGCGCGTGTTGGTTTGGCCAGGCAGCCGTTTCGACGATGTCTGAAGACGTATCTTGAGGCTGACGCGTTGGGTCAGAGCAGCAACAGTGACGGATGGTACGGATAACGGAGCGCGCGGAGCTCATAAATGTCGATTCGCAGCAAGCACGGAAGCCACGGGAGATGGATAGTAATAGTATCAGAGAGTATGAGCAAGGTGAGGGCCTCAGCAGATACTACCGACGGGCCACGACGGAGACGGACATTGGCAAAGCAAGCGATAAGCAGCCCAGCGTCCGTCCGATGGAGTCCGATGGCGTCCGATGGGTTTGTTGGGCTTGTTGGCCCTGTGCGACGACGCCCGTCCCCATGTTCCAAGGACCAGCTGACTTTTTTTTGCCTCGTAGGCAACGCTGAAGCTAAGCTGGGCACTTTTGGCATGCTCGGCCAGTTAGCTTCGATCAGACCAGCCGCATTCATCCTAAATTGGACTGATGCCGGACCTGGCCAAGCACAGGGAGGGGAGGGGGCGGGCAGCCCAATCCAGCCACTGGCCAGCCATCGCTCCGAGAAGCTGCAACCGGGTCGCTGGCGGCCGGCAGCTGGCAACTGGCAGCTGCTGCTGCTGCCAGCTGCCGCCTACATAGGTCAACTCAATGTTGGGAAGGCACATGTCAGGCGGCTGAAACGCAAGTGCCTGCTGCCCACATGACCGACCAAAATGCTGCTGCTGATGGTTCGCATCGTTTGTTTCCTTTGCAACAGTAGTACGGTACTCCGTATGATCAGTATATGAGTCCTGAGAGTTGCAGTAAGACCTTATCCTCTCCCTTTGGAGCATTGAAAGCCGGATATCCGGTCGAGCATCCCTGGATAATGTCGGCGATTAACGGAGGGGTATTCAATATTCAATACTTCATCATGGCGGATGACATCTCGATCCAAGTCCGAACATGATGCCTTGCATGCAGGAGGATTGCAGAGGGATTCGCCCGCAAGATTCCTTCCAGTACTCCGTATACCTACTTGTAGCCCACCTATAGCTTCGTGCTGGGCATTTCTGACTATGTAAACCGCCGGTCGGCCGAGCCATACATATTTATACCCCGGTGGAAGCCGGTGGTTTCGCGCGCTCCAAAGACAGGGATTGAGCGGCAGTCAAAGCAGCCAGACGTTTACATGTAGTCAAGGGAATATGTTTTCCAAACGCTCGGCATCGTGCACGGGTCCGTAATTGCGCAAGAACAACGGACAAGACACAGGACTTGAGGCTTTGAAGGGTTTGTGTACTGGTAACCTTGTACGAACAGAAGATTAATTTATCAATGTTTTACGAATGTTTTACGAATGCTTTACTCCGTACACGGAGGGGATTTTGGCCCGTTGACCCCGTCCTACCCCCCTGCCATGGATGGCATCATGGATGGATTCATGGTCCATGGGTGGGTGCCTTCCTGGCACGGGTCCCGGGCCGTCGACCTCTTTCTGCATCTTGCATGCTGTTGGTGTCTGTTGGTGTCCACCGGGGCTGTGATTTGATTCTCCCCGATGTCTACTCGGTACGGATTACTCCGCTTGTCCTACCGTTTCTTTTCTTCCTTCACAACGACACAAAACACCCCCTTTCAGTCAAATGCATGATGCCATACTCCGGTGGCAAGAAATGGACATTTCGAAATCTTTAGCTCATCTCCTCTCCAAGTCAACATCCTTCCCGCAAAGCTCCAAGCCATCCCGTGCACGCCCACCCCAGTGAAGTCATTAATTGTTATGCTAATATGAAGTGCACTCCACTGTAGGAGAACTTGGTCGTCGATGTACATAAAGCCGTTTTATTCATCATGTGACCACAGCACCTTACGCTACGATGGTTAGAAGCCATTCATCTTCCGTAGTATAGTGGTCAGTATGCAAGCTTGTCACGCTTGAGACCCGGGTTCAATTCCCGGCGGGAGAGAAAGACCATGAGTGCATTTTTTTTTTTTTGCATTCTTCAGTTCCTTAAGCGTGTTCCACCTTATGTAGGTCTATGGGCCCCGTAAATCATATGTATGTCTAGTTGACGTGACTTCACAAGGCGGACCACCGCTAGGGAGACAAGGGTTGGCCCGCTTCCATTTGTCTCGGGAAAAGATGTCCCCTAGCAGGATTCCCCTAGCAGGATGATTGAAGCGAAAAGGTCAAGTTGAAACTGTCCTCTATTATACAAATAGATAGAGATAGTAGTTGAAGTGAAGGTTGTATGCTTTGTTGTGTGCGTCATCGCGTTTAGCTACGTGTATGTTCAGCCTGCCTAATACAGTGACACATGCATGCTGTTCGTCATAGACGACTCACGAGGCATCCGCCATCAGGCAACAGTCTCATCGACAAACTCTGTGGCTCTGCTGTGTCCTAACCAATGTACACACATTCTTTACAACGGAAGGAATGGTCGGTTCAGCGCCTCGTTCAATTGACATTCTTGCATTTGTTCTGCGCATACGAGTCATCAGTACGGAGTCACTATGCTTACTCGTCATACCGTGAGGCGGAATTCCAGCAAGTTGGGTATAAAAGCACGGTATCTGCCGCCTACTACAGCTCTTGTGTCGACATGAAAAGAAACTTCATCTCAAACCATACACATCATCATGCAGCTGACTTCCATCTTCGCCTTTGTCGCCCTCGCTGGCTCGGGGCTGGCTACGCCAAACGAGGCCGATAGCTCTGCCGCGTACGTCCCCCGCAGAAGTTGCCCAACTCCTACTGACGCAGTTTTTTTTTCAGTACCGGGACATGTTTCAGTGGAAAATTCAGTGACATCGATGTGTGCAAGAAGAACTGCGAGGGAGGACAGTGCACGCTCGTCAAGAACAGCGAGAAATACTATGATACCTTTTGCATCTGTGAAGATGCTTCCTCGGAGCCAGGGTAGGTTTCTACGATTGTATACGACGAGTGGGAGTCGGCATGAATGCATCACAATATTCACAACAGAAGAGCTAACTCGTGTCTGTTAGTTGCGGCGAGGGGTTCATGGGAAAGCCTGCCTGCGAGGCCGAATGTGGAGGCGGTACTTGCGTTCAGTTTCCCCTTCCTTACGATTGCAACAAATGCCCCGGCGCGTGAGCCATGGTGGTTCAAGTTAGTAAGAAGATACAATGATGAATAAACAGACAAGTCAAAGAAACATGTCACGAACTGCAAACGTGCTCTAAGCTGGCTTTCTCTCTGTCCCGGGCATCTTGGTGGTTTTGACTCGGCGGATGCGCTTGCCATTGGATGGATGTATGTATCTCGTCGCCTTGTGAAATTGCTCCAACGGACTCAATATTTTCCTCGTCAAGGAAGATGTAGATGTCTGCACGAACCAATCAAAAACCGCGGGAACGGCTGCCGGGGTGCCATTGCCGGCTATTCCCACAACGACGTTGCAAATCCACACCATCCCAATCAGAATGAACTAACAATTTCACGGCACCCATCTCTACCAATTAAAACACCCGCGCCGTCCCACTCCGTGCCGCGGGCTCGCTCATGCACCAATCGAACCCCCCCGGTCGGCCATATCATCAAATCATGACTGCGTCTCCCATGTATTCCGGCCCAACTTGTGGGGTCTCCCTGCCGAGCCGGCAGCGGAGATGACGATGAAGACATCAACGAACAAAACATTTCCCTGTAGAAGCAAAAATGGAAGCAAAAAAATACTTTGACCCCCTCCGTCCTCCGCCCTCCCTTCTTCATCCCGCAAAACCGCAGCGCCCATAAACTCCCAAAATGGCCTCCAAGGGCGTCTTCTCCTTCGGCACCCACCTCTGGGACCCGTCTCACCGGTTCGAAACATCATGGCTTCTCCCGCCATGCATCCTATTTGCGTGTCGCGCGCTCATTGTACGTGAAAAATCCCCCCTCTCTCTCTGTCTCTCCCTATACACAGTGGGTCTATATATGTGTCTATGTATAAGCTAAAAACTCACGAATCAGTCCCTCTACATATTCACAACCCTCTTCTTCATCATCGGCTACACGTGCGCAAACACCCCCCTCGGCGGCTGCGAGACCGTCCGCCGCTCCTTCTCCTACTTCACCGTCCTCACATACTGGGGCCTCGGCTTCTACTTCCTCGTCGCATCCGTCCACACCCTCTCGTACTCCCTCGGCGGCCGGCCCCTCCTCGACACGTTCCCCCGCCCGCTGCAAGCCCTGCACTCGCTCTTCTACACGACGGCCGTCACGCTGCCGTTCCTCGTCACCGTCGTCTACTGGGCCGTGCTGTACGCGCCGCCCTGGTTCGATCTCGAGTTCGACGCCTGGCACAACGTCTCGCAGCACGCGCTGAACTCGGCCTTTGCCCTGTTCGAGGTGCTGCTCGCAAGGACGGAGCCCCCGCCGTGGCTTCATCTGCTGTGGCTCATTGCCCTGCTGCTGGGGTACTTGGGCGTCGCGTACGTCACTGTCGCGACGCAGGGGTGGTACACGTATGACTTCTTGGACCACGATGCCGTGGGCGGGAGGGGCTACGTGGCGGCCTATGTGTTTGGGATTGCGGCGGCCGTCGTCGTCGTCTTCTTGGTCGTCTCCGGCGTCATTCGCCTGAGGAGATGGCTTACCGAGGTCAAGATGGGCATGGACGGCATGTTTGCGAGGCAGCCTGCGAGGAGCCATGTTGAGATGAACACCATTGGGAGCAAGGCCACACACTAGATACCCCCCCGTACATGATACATGATACATACACCTGGGACTCCCCCTCTTTTTTTTTTGGATGAGCATAGCGAGGGTGCGAATCCGGTTGTTGGACGCTTTTCATCATTCAAGGCCAACAAAATCATAGCCAAGTATCAATTATACAGCTCATGTGCATACATGCATGCATGCATACAATATTCACTCTTAGCATTTTATGGTCGCCCCTTTGCGCTTTTCTGATTCTCGAATCTCAAACATGATTTGAATGCCAACAAAGAGACATGAACACGCAACTATCAAGAAGATGAAGCCTATCGTCGCAGGTTAGGCACCGTTGCTTCCAAACTAGCTCGATTACAACGAAAGAAAGGGGGAGGGGGATGAAACTCACCTGACCACTCGTGCAAAATGCCTGCAACAATACTCTGTAGCCCATCTAATCCAACTGCAAACCCAACCAGGTTTGCCGCCATCATCATGAGAACGTTCGCAACGGCACCTACACAGCACAGCATGCGGTACTCTGTGGGTCGGCTCTCCCATTGTCTCTTTGGGAACAGGTAGGCTGCGGTCCACTCGGGAACCATGAACAAGACAATCAACCAACCCCAGATCAGTAGTCGCAGCTGGATATCATGCCAAAGGGCCACAAAGGTAAATACGGCCAGGTAGGTGAATGTCGACCTGGCTGCTGCCGCCCAACCGCGAAACGATGAACCACCCAGCGGGACGAATAGATAGCGGACGAGCCATCGGTTGTAGGAGCGATGCCATGCTCGCCAGAACAGTTGCGTGCTGTAGTTGTTGCTGACGCAGCGGACCATGTTCTCCGGCGGGTCGATCCCGTCAATGAGCGCCCAAAGGCGGAAGAGACGCCAGGGTAGCAGCAACTTCAGCCAGATGATGTGGAGGTTGAAGTAGGACAACAAGCTGAGTTGGGCAGCCGTGTAGTCTCCCCAGACCGGGCTGGCCTTGCTGATAGCACCAACATAGTCAAAGTGCAGGACAAGCTCCATGGCGAGCAAAACAAGCAAGAACCGAATGCCGTATCGAATCGTGCGCGGTTTCTCGATGCTAGCAGCTCTAAACTTTTGCTGTGAAATGTAGTCGTTGAACGTGAGGATCGGTCCGGTCAGATACAGTGGCGCATAGACGGCATAGGCGACCAAGTTTCGGAACGAGTACTCGGCTGGATCGGCGGATATCGTCACGCGATCGCGCTCAGACAGATTCGCCGGGTCCAGTTGTTTCTTCTTGTGTTCATTAGCGAGACGGCTCAAGGACAGCTTGTTCCGCCCACCGCTTACCTCCAACGAATCGGCGCTCTTCCTGTCAATACTCCAGTAGTAGTCCATATTGTAGCTAATCAATCGTAAGATGGTGATGTTGAAGAGCACCTCCCACCTCGAGTGGATGCCCCCGAAGCTGTCGAGCCAGGCACCTGTTAGCATCAACGGGGAGTCCGTCAGCTCTCCAGATGCCTTTGTACTGACTGGCGGAGAGACGTGGCTCGCAATATTGCGCAGATGATATCCGTCGCACAACTCGTTGGCAAAAAGGGTCGAAATGTTGAAACCCCAGGTAGCAACGGGTATATACTTGCGCGGCAGCTGTCTCCCGATTTGGAAATTGATGTACAAGATTGTGAGAACCTTGAACGCCGAGATGCCGTGAAGGATAATCAGAAACAGCACCGCGAATACGAAATCGAAAGAGACTCGCTGTTCTAATCGTGCAGAACCACTTTTCCCTCTCTTATCTTCAGGCTTGAATGCCGCGTTCCAGGCTCTTCGAAGCAAAGGATGTAAAACTAGTAGGGCAGCCATGTAAGGAAGGTTGCTTCGAAAGGTGTGATATTGCGCGTCGGAAACATCGATCTTGCGACCAGGAATCCAGCCTTCAGAGAGAAATCGCTCGTATTTAGGGTAACGCGGGTCGGAAGCTATGTGCCAGCGAATCTCGTCAGTTTGGTGACGCTTCATTCTCCAACATAGTTATGGGCTTGTTCAACAGGCACTACATACGCCTCGAGACACTGTATGCCGTCCAAAACATGCAAGGCACCGCGCACGCCACCACTAGCAAGTACATAATATGCTCGGGCGTCTTCCACTTGGACGGCGGGGCCCGAGTCTGCGCCTTGTCGGCGGCTTCCTTGATGGCATCGCGGTTGTTTCGGGTGTCAATGACAGTTCGGTAGGGAGTGGAGGAAGAAGTCATGAAGCGGGTGTCGAGAGTATCGAGGTCATAGACCTCGCGGAAGAAAGAGAGGACGCCCATGGTGGTCCAGGTCAGAGGCGAGATTCCTCCTCGCCGGGATGCTCGCCGGGATGAGGGAGTGTCGAAATATGTGCGCAATGGAGTTCAGGTCATGTCGACTGAAGGTATCCGCGACTGGTGGAGAGGCCGTGATGATATTGGGATGTGAAGCGGTTGATGCGGAGGCGATGGAACTGGCTGCCCACGCAGGTACTTGACTGTTGTTGCACCCACAAGGGCATAATTGATCCCGGTCGCACGATAGTCTCGCTACTTAACTAGCTAAGACAAGAGTCTACCCCTAGCTAGTTATTTTCTAAGATCTCTATAACTTTATAGTATATTTTAGCACTATATAAGTACCTTACTAATAATAAAGGTACTTAGGTATTTAAGCTATAGTTTACACTCTCTTATAAGGTTAAATAACTTAATAAAGGTAATTATATTAAACCCTAGCTTTATAGTCTAATATAGTAATAATTATATAGTATTTATAATAATTATACCTTTCTTCTAAATTAGTACTTTTCTCTTTAAATTAACTAATTATTTAATCTTTAAATAATTAGTATATATATAGTAAAAGAGAGGCCTAATTTATTAATATTATAATTAAGTAACCCTAGTATACTAGGATTAATACCACTATCTATTAGTTTAATAATAATAATACTATAGGTATTCTTATAATATCTAAGAAGTCTTCTAAGAGTAATAAGCTAGCTATTAAGCTATAGAAGCCTTATTACTAGAACTTATAGTATAAGATAGTTAAGGTAAGAGCTATTAAAGATAAAATCTAGGTCTTTATTAATCCTAATTTAATTATATAGCTAGATTACCTTCCTAAGCCTCTAATCCTTATAGGAAATAAGACTCTAGTAAAGAGAAAGGTAGTAAAAGCTATATAAAGTTAATTATTTATATTAGATTCTATAGGAGTTTAAATATACTTATATAGTAGTAAAGCTATAACTAATAGTATATAATAACCCTAGGAAAGCTTTTCTAAAGATTATAATATACCTAGAGAGAGTTATTTTTAATACCCTTAGTAACTTAATAATACTAAAGATAGTGCCTAGTTTACTATTCTTAGTGGTTATTATTAGGTCTTTAATAGTTAATTCTAAAGTCTTATAAAGGCTATATAAGAGTATTATACTTAGTTTATAGTAATACTTAGTTCTAAATATAAGTAAATAACCTTAAGATATATATCTCTTTATAATAAGATTAAAAAGCTTATAAGGAATATAATATCTTTAAGTAATACTATTAAGTATTATACTAAAGTTAATTTTAATAAGACTATTAAGCAAAACCTTATAAGGGTAAATATTAATAAGTAGCTTATAAATACCTTAATTAGCTATAAGAGATACTTCTAAGTAAACAACCCTATTACCAGAGCATTGCACTACAATGTGTATTGTAGTGTAGTTTTTGTAGTGTAGTGTAGTAACTACACTACAAACTACACTACACTACAAACTACACTAACTACAAGGGGAAAAAAACTACATTACATTACACTACAAATTTATTTTCATAAACTACACTAACTACAAGGGGAAAAAAACTACATTACATTACACTACAAATTTATTTTCATAAACTACACTAACTACAAATACTACATTTGTAGTGTTAGTAAAAATATTTATCTTAGCTTATAATAGCTTATAGTAACTTATAGTAGCTTATAATAGCTTATAATAGCTTATAATAGCTTATAGTAGCTTATAATAGCTTATAATAGCTTATAATAGCTTATAATAGCTTATAGTAGCTTATAATAGCTTATAATAGCTTATAATAGCTTATAATAGCTTACAATAGCTTATAATAGCTTACAATAGCTTATAATAGCTTACAATAGCTTATAATAGCTTACAATAGCTTATAATAGCTTATCTTAGCTTATCTTAGCTTATAAGTATATTACTTATATAAGTTAAAATATTATTAGTGTTAAAGTTTAATTAAAAATAAATAAGTAATAAATAAATTAAATATAAGTATAAGTATTTATAAGTAAATTACTATAGAAAAAGCTAGACTTTTTAATTATTTAGTATTTTAAGGTTTTTTAAAGTATTAATAAAATAAAATACTTTTCTCTTTTATATTTTTTTACATTATAATAATACTAATTATAATAATTATAGTATATTATTTAAAAGTAAGTCCTAGTATTTTATTTAAAAATAAGTTAAAATAATTATAATAAAGCTTATTAAAGTAATTATAGTAATAAAAGTAATTATAGTATATAAAATAAAAGTATATTTTATTATTTTATTTTAAAAATAAGTTAAAATTATTTTAATAGCTTAATTTAGTTATATAGCTTAGTTTAAATAATATAATTAGTTATATATAAATACTTTATCAATATTACTATTTTTTATTCTTTTTATATATATTATACTAAGAAAATATATAAAGTTCTTATATATAACTTCTTAAAGCTTTATAATTATTAAGCAAAAAGTAATATTTAAATAGTAAATAAATAGTTTAAGCTTTTTTAAGTTTTTATCTTATAATAATAATATATAAGTACTAAGTATATATATTATTAACTTCTAGTTATTAATTTTAAATTCCTAATTAATTTAACTATATTAGTTTAAAGTATTATTTTAATTTAAAGTTATAAAAGTAATTATAAAAATAGAAAATAATTTTAGTAATAGTAAATAAAATTATAGTAAGGTTTTTCTTAAAGTTATATTAGTAAAGAAAAGTATTAAGAATAATAGCCTTATAAAAAACTTATAATAGTACTTATAACCCTAGTTATAATAAAATCTATAAAAGGTTATAATCTTATAACTTAAATAACTAATTTAATAAAATAGCTAATAATATAAGTATAAAATTAATAGCTTTCTTCTAATTAGTATATTAATACTACTATATAAAAAGACCCACTTTTTATTTACCTAACACTACATTTGTAGTTTTTGTAGTGTAGTGTAGTTAGTGTAGTTAGTAACTACACTAACTACAAGAAAAAAACTACACTACACTAAATACTAGCTAAAAAAACTACACTATAACTACAAAATTTTCCTAAAAACTACACTAACTACACTACAAACAATGCTCTGCCTATTACTAAGGGTAATTTGCCTATAGAAATAATTAATAATACTATTAGGGCTTAATTTCCTACTATCTTAGCTTAAGTTAACTTATTAATTTATATAGCAAAAAGTAAGGGAAAGGTCCTAGATTTCTATAGTATTATAAGTAAGATTAGGTACCTAATTAAAGCCTAAGGAAGGTCTTAGGTAAAGGCTAATAATACCTTTAAAGCTAAGCTAACCCTTAATAGTAAAATAAAGGATAAAGCTAAAAAGAGAAAGTAAAGAAAAATAACTATATATACTATAAAAACATAAGGTAAAGAAGTTAAAAGACTTATAAAAGGTCTATAAGGCGCTCTGCTTAATAAAGGACTAGAAAATTAATAAAAAGCTATTAAAGAAGGTAAAAGAAGTAATAAATTATTAACTTAATAATATAAAAAAGGTATATAATATGTGGTTAAAGGATAATAGTATAAAGAAACCTAAGGAAAATAATACTATATTCACTACTATAGGAGAGTTTATAGAGGCTTTCCTTACCTAGGGTAAATTATAAGTTATACTTAATAGTAGTACCTTAATCTATATCTTTAATAATAAAAGCTAGTTTATAAACCTTAATTATAGCTAGTAGCCTAGAATTTAAGCAGGTTATAGTATTACAAAGGCCCTTAGCATTAGCATAGCTTAGATTATCTTAATAAATAGCTAGACCCTTACCTTATTAAAGGCCTAGTACTAACTAATATTCTTTATAAACCTTATATCTCTTTAATTACTTATGTAGAAGGGAATAAGGTAAGATAACCTTACTAGTAAGGTAATAAACCTAGTAAGAGGTAATTAGGAGATATTTTAAACTTAGATTATTAGTATATAGCTATATATAGAGGGCTTAAGCCTATTAGAGGTTTTTGCTATTAAGGGAGATTTATAAGACCTAAAGACTATTATAATAACGCCTACAAACCTATAGCACACTAGATTAGCATATCTAGGTAAGGATATAATAGATTAAGTGCTTTAGAAGCTTTAAATTCTATTAAAGAAAAGGAGTATAGGTAAATATAAGGTTTACTAAACCGCTAAAGCATAGAGGTAAATATCATAAGTTCCTTAGATAGGATCCCTACCTTTAGGGCTACTTTAAGTAGTTTCCTTTAACCTCTTTGCTTAATTATTAGGGTATAATAAAGACTACTACATTACTCTTTTTACTTATAGAGTAATAGGGCTATATTATATCTTTATAATTCCCTTAAAAACAGATATTACGCTCTATTTTAATTAGTTAGAAGCTATATACATAAGAGTGTATAGCATTTATATCGCGGTTATAATAACTAATAGTAAGACTACCTTCTAGACTAAAAAACAAGAAAAAGAGGTTATAAATAAAGGTATTATTATTAGAAAGTCTAGCCTAGCTTACCTATATTAAAATAAGCACGCTAAATAGTCTAGGGGGTGATAATAAGGGTTATAATAACTCTTATAATATAATTAGGCTTCCTAGAAGACCTCTAGCCTATAGCTACTAAAGTAGCTATTTATATCTTAAACTATACGCCTTAAAAGCTACTTAACTAGTAATTACCTTAATAAGCATTAAATAGGTAGTTAAGAGAGAATAAGCTTTAATAAAGTTACTTACTAGAGAAACTAGAAGCCTCTTTAACCTATCTTTAAGCCTTTAGTTATAAAGCATTTATAATAACGCAAAGTAGGCTTTATAAGGTAAGTCTAAAGCTTACTTAGAGAGCTTATATTAAATACCTTACTAGATACGTTTCCTTAATATAATATCTAATTTAGGTGCTAATAATAAAGAGAAGCTACTAGTTCTTATTAAGCTATATTACTTTTAATAAATCTATCTTCTATACTTAAGAAAGAGGCCTATTATTAACTATAAAAAAGGTTAAAAAACATATTCTTAAAGAGCTAGTTAATAATAATAAGGATAAAAGCTTTAATATAGGGCTTCTATAAATAGTATACTCTTTATTACTATAATAACTACTTAATTAGCCTTAATAAGCAAAAACTCCTACTAGTTATAATTAGCTAAATTATAAAGAAAAGGAAAAAGAAAGTTAAGAATTAAATTTACTAACTTCTCTGAATTTACTAGGATAATTTCTAGATTTAATAAACTATATGCTATTAAGTATTAATAATTTACTTAACCTACCTAATAGTAGTAATAGTTATAAAATATTAGAAAATCCATAAAATTATAATAATCTTAAAGCATTTACTATAGCCTTTAAGCTAGAACCTAAAAGTAAAGAAAAACCTTATATATTAAGGCTTCCCTCTCCTCTAGCTTATTATAACTATTTAGCTAGTTATCTAAAGAAAAAGGAATTCTGTAAAGCATAAGATAAGGAATATAATAAAATTATTAATAGAAAGGTAGCTAAGAAAGTATCTAGAACTAAAGTTCTTATATATATAAAGCTTCTAGGCCTTACTTAGGTCTTCTTATATAAATTAGATAAGCAAGGCTACCTCCTATAATATAAAGCTTATCTTTATATTCTTAGGAATTATTAACTAAAGAGTTATCTATTAACTTAAGTAGTAACCTTAGCTACTAATACCTTTAGGCTATTTATAGCTATTATATACTACTTTAACCTTAAAGCATACTAGTATAACTTTATTATAGTATTCCTAAATTTAGATCTTAATAAAGAGGTTTACTATAAGATACCTCTAGGCTATAAAGATAAACAAGCCTATTTAAAGCTTCTTAGAGTAGTCTATAGGCTATAGAGAGCGCCTCTTTTATAAATAAAAGAGCTAATTAGCTAGCTAATTAGTAAAGGCTTTATGTAAATCTTTAAAGATATTTATATATTTATTAAGGATAGGTTAATTATCTTCTTCTATGTAAATAACCTTATTACCTTATTTACTAAAGGGAAATTATACTTATATAATAAATTTAAAGTAAGACTCTTTATAAAATATAATATTAAGAACCTTAGAGAGCTATAATAGTTCCTAGGTATTAAAATTATTAGAGATTATACTAATAGGAAGGTATAGCTTAATTAGAAATCCTATTAGAATAAAGCTACTACTAAATTTAATATAAAGATCCCTTAATAAAGGCCTATAGCCCTAATAACTACTATACTACTAGAACCCTTTAAAGAAAAGGTTAGTATATAAGATCTTAAGAGATATTAATCTCTAATTAAAACCTTACTATATCTAATAATAGTTTTAAGACTTAATATTACTTTTATAGTATTATAACTCTTATAATACCTATAAAACCTAGGGCTATAATATATAGAAGTAGCTAAAAAAGCCCTTAAGTATAGGTATATATAGGTAAACCTAGTAATTAAATATAATAGTAATAACCCTAAATTAGAGATATATAGTAATACCTCTTTTACTAATAATACTATAATATAAAAGAGCTTATAAAGTTATATTATAAAACTCTTTAAAGGGCCTATACTTTTTAAGGTAAGTAAGCAAGCTACTATAATAATATTATTAACTAAAGCAAAGCTCCTAGTGCTTTCTTACTATAGTAAAGAGCTTATAGCCTTTAGATAGCTATATTAAGAGGTTAGGCTATGCCTAAGTAATAATACACTTAAAATTAAATATAATAATATATAAATAATTTACCTCCTTAAGGAAAAGTTTATTAAGCTTATTATAAAGCTTTAGTATATAGATATTTATTACTACTAGCTTTATTAAGAAGTTATAAAAAAACCTTTAATATTACCTAGATTACTACTAAAAAGATAATTACTAATAGCCTTATAAAGCCTTTTATAGGGAATACTTTTATAAGCTTTTATAAGGTATTAGGGCTTATATAACTACCCTCTAGTATACTTAGTAAAGAACTTAAAAAGTAAGTATTATATAATAACCTTAATTTAAATAAGATTATAATAAATTAACTATATTTCTATACTATAGAATTAATTTAAATATTATAATATTAATTTAACTAATTTTATTAATTTAGAATTATTATAAGAAACCTTAAATAAGGTTCCTTAAGGGGATATATTATACTTATAAAGGCATAATTAATCCTAGTTATATAATAGTCTTACTACTTAACTAGCTAAGATAAGAGTCTACCCCTAGCTAGTTATTTTCTAAGACCTTTATAACTTTATAGTATATTTTAGTACTATATAAGTACCTTACTAATAGTAAAGGTACTTAGGTATTTAAGCCGTAGTCCGCACTCTCTTACAGGGTCGGACAACTTAATAGAGGTGGTCACATTGAACCCTAGCTTCGCGGTCCAACAACTGTGGATGACAGGTGGGGCCTAGGCACGTTGCCGACTAATAGGACGATAGGACGGGCTTTGAACCCCTGAATTTGCATCAATTCCTGCAACCGCAATCCGCAGAGTCGCATGGCGACAACGATCAGATGGACCTCTAAATGCGCAAAACTGCGGGTATTCTGTACGGAAAACATGCTATATACCACGTACTCCGTACAGACTAGATGTGAAAATACCCGAAGCACCCAGAAAAGGAAATGGAAAAGAAAACAGGACGAATGAGAACAAGTAGGCTGGCTTGTCTGCGCTGGGGGGTAAATCACTCAGCTACAAAAAATTAACGTCTCCAGGGCGTGATTCGAACACGCGACATTCTGATTGAGCTGTTCCGTTACAGTCAGACGCCATAAACCAACTAGACTACCCGGAGGACGCAACGAGAGGAAGGACCTCCTCGCTGGATGAATTGATTCGCCGTTGGAATCGTTGAACTGCGAGGTGCTAATTTGTTTTATCAAGGGTTGACGCCCAAGCACACCATCTGCTCCCCTGATTGATAATACCCTGGAGTTCTTCCTTGAGCTTAATGATGTCTGAGAGTTGGACGGATTCCAAGTTCAAGATCATCGTCAATGGGAATTAAATGTTACTGAAATACATTTCATCGCTTCTTACTATTTTCAATCGGGTAGCCTAACGTGCTCACGACCGAATAGTAAATGCTGCTGTCCAACCCAAGAATACCGAGGAAGAAGGAATCCAAAGTCCAAACTCCATCGCTGATAAAGAACAAAAGCTACAGGTCATACATAGTGTCATATCCAAAAAGTCCCCATTCCGAGCCCTTTTCCAACCGGGATATACAAGTGCGCTAAGGTATTTTTTTTTTGCAACGTGTTTGCACATCTGTTACAAAAAGGAGGGTATATCGCTCAATAACTGAAATCAACATTCGCCATGGTTATAGTCTTTTCATCGTTGGATGATCGATGTCCTGTCTGGGGCTCGTCGTCGTGATGTATAGTAATAGTGGACGAGCTGGAATCGCCAAGCGTCGTGTCTGCACTCGTCTGCGACACTGTAGTTTGAAGTTCATTTTCTGGAATACCACTCGGTGACCAGCCTTGGTCCAAAATCTGCTGGAAGCTCCAGCTTGGTTGAAAGCCCTTGCTATTCCACGCATGATTGACACGCTCGTACATCTCGTCAATCTGCTCGAGACTGATTTTGCTTGTCTCATACACCATGCACCACACGAAGAAAAAGGCAAGAATGCAAAAGGCTCCCCAGATGAAAAATATCTTGGGGCCAAAGCTTGCGGAACCAGGACCAGACTCGACCATGAATGGAGTGGCGTAGGCGATTCCAAAGTTGAGGATCCAGTTCGAGGCGGTGGAAAGGGACATGGACTTGGCTCGTACTTTGAGGGGGTATATCTCGGACGTGACGACCCAGACAACTGGACCCCAAGATGCGGCAAAGAAAAAGATATTCAAGCTGCAAAAAACGACAAGAATGGTTTCTTTGACATTACGTAAATCATCACCAGCAACCGTGGTGAAGGAGGCCATCAGAAGCTGGCACGTGGCCATACCCAGAGCGCCGGTTATGAGCAGTCTTCGACGTCCCCATGACTCAATAATGAGCAAACCGGGAACTGTGGAGACGACATTGATAACATTGATGATGGTCGACTTCGTGTACGGACTGTTGACACCGACACCGTTGAAGAACGTAGTGCTGTAATACATGATGAAGTTGATCCCGGTCAGTTGTTGCAGCATCTGGAGACCACATCCAGTGAATATTCGACGGCCAAGGTGAGGAGATCCAAAGAAGACGTCCTTATACGATGACGGGCCCAGAGAGAGTTCGTACTGGTGGTTCGCGATGATTTCATGCAGTTCTTCAATGAGGGCCGGATGGGTGATATCAAGGCGCCGTAATCGACTCAACGACAAACCAGCAGCCTCATTTTTACCCTTCTTGACGAGGAAACGAGGTGTTTCGGGAAGGACCAGAAGACCAGCGGTGAGAATGACGGCCGGAATGACCTGCAGACCGAGCGGTACGCGGAATGCTGATGAGTTCTCAAGCTTTGACGTGATAATGTTTATGACGGAGGCAGACAATAAGCCGATGGTGATTGATAGTTGATAGGCACAAACCAGTGTTCCACGAATCCACTTGGGTGCCATTTCAGATTGATACAATGGCACTAACACTGAGATTGCTCCGACACCCACACCTGCTAATGCCCTGTTTGCCGGTAAGTACGGGTTCAAGAAGATACCGAATATTGGAAAATTGAATTAGACAACAACAAAATTATAACAAGAAAATGTTTTCGTACCTGCCAATGAGAAGCAACGGAATGGCATTGGCGCATACTTGGCAGATAGCGCCGATGCAAAATACACCTACAGCGATAAGGAGCGTTATCCTCCGACCCAGCGTGTCTCCAGCTGGAGCGGATAGGAGTGCCCCAACGGCTGTTCCGGCACTGAGTATCGCGACGATCAGGGACGCGTCTTTGGGGCAAATTTGTGTGGACGTTTCGTATGGTATTGTAGGGCGACAGTTGGCGCCGAACCGCGTCTTGAACTCCGGCATGGCAAGAATGCCATTTATCGCACTATGATTGAGGACTCAAGTTAGCAAACCCACGATTCTTGTATGAACAGTAACCACCGCACTGATCGTCCTTCACTGCGAGTAGCCCTGACCAAGCCAGGTTGACAGCGTAGCTGTTACATTGGGGGTTTTTTTTTTGAGTCATCCCATCATAACTCGCGTGCAAAGATTGCGCCAAGGATTTCCGTGTCGTCATGTCTGCAAACTCATTCCTCCACAGCATGATTTTCGTTCCCATTCCCATTTCACCGTGGCTTATGATGACGCAAAAGCGAGTGAGTATTGCTTACCCAGTATCATAGCCAAAAAGCAAGCCACCAGAAGCGACAAAGAGACCAACCATGATGGCCGGTGCTGACGAGCCAGCTACATTGTCGGGCTTATGCCAGCCCATGGCATTCGCCATGGTTGCGGATTGGACGTCGTCAATCCAGGGCTGTGTCTCACTGGGCGGAATCGTGGTTCGACGAAATTACCGAAGTGTGAAAAGCAGAACGCCGTCTGTGATTTTCGAATGATTGTGCCCAACTGAAAATCACTCTAGTCATGTAGGCATGCGATAAAAGGGTGTCGAAAAAGCAGGCGGTGGACAATCGTCTGGTGATGCGAGAAGTCGTCGCGGGGCGCGGGATCGTCGGGTCACGGAGTCGCCGACCGTGTGTATCAAGGCAAGCAGTCGTGTGCGCCGTCGTCGAGCACGCGGTGTCGAAGAAAGTAAGCCCAAACCCAGAGCGAGCCAGAGCAAAAAAATCGCGATGATGCTGACCCTCAGGCGAGGTTGTCGTGAATCATGAGTGGTTGTAGTCGCGACGGTGGGTGAGAGAGGAAGGAGGAATAGGCGGGTTCGTTCACGAACTGGTTCGGTAGGCAAAACCTGGGGCAAGAGGGCAGGTTGATGGGTCGTGGATATTCCAAGTGATTGATTGCTGACTGGCTGGCTGGCTGGCCGTCTGGGTGAGGGGAGAGAACTCTCTGGTGAGCTGTGAACTGGGGTGAATGCCAACCGAGAGAGGGCAGCGAATGGAAGGACGTACAAGGGGAGAGAGCGGGGCGTGGAGGGGCGAGACTTGTGTGGGTCTGGACCGCACTCGAAGTAATATTTATGTACGTACTCCGTAGTAAGTGGTCGCTCGTGCTCACGCTCACGCCACGCCGGTGGCCCCCAGCTGCCAGCAGCGCCTGTTGACCAGCTTATTGCACCGGCCAGCAGTGGCGTGGCTTGGCCTGGTCGCCGTCTGGCAGGCAGATCGACGTCGCACCACCCTCTGCGCACCCTGCCACTCACTACATTGGCTGGCTGTCGACAAGGTGGATCTGCCACTCCCCCCCCTTCGCTTCGCACTAGCCTAGCCTGGCATGGGCCGTCTCATCAAGACAGGAATGATCCCACCAAACTTTTTCCTCTCCACCACCTTCATTGACTTCAGGATCGCGAAGCTGGCCCTCTCGCACTGTCCTGTCGCGCTCTCTTACTTGTAATGGTCCTTTTCAATTCAAAGTTCTCATCCCACGTGAGCATAATACTCACTTACGGGCCGCTGTCGTCACGATAGACAACTCAACACCCTGCAGCGCTACATCATGGTTCTCCGATTTTTTTGGGCGAGCTTTGGACACAACTCGAAGTTGCACTCACATCTCAGCGTCTTCTGATCACATCCATCCGTAGTGCTGTGGGCCAGGCGGCTCATGTTGTCATTTGTTGACATGGATTGAGGTTGGCTGGCATTCGAACCTCCTCGACCGCATCCCGTTAGTCTGTGGAAGACGTCCTTCCTCTATTACAACACTGTGCGTGAAAGCCTAGCTCATCATGGACAGATCCTGATGCCCAGAATGTCTCGCTAGACGGCTCCCTTTCTCTCCGGTTCGTCGCCTGTGTCGATGTGAGCTGCCGAGCGTCTCTGATCTGTCTTACCCAGGATTCAGTACCCCTTCAAGGTCATTCGGCAAAGGTCCGTGCTGTCCTGCGGATGGATGCCTGCCAACAACCTGTGACGATGAGTCAACAAATAACCAAATGTCTGTCTACGGAGTATCGGCTCAGCTTTTGAACCCTGCTCTTCACTTTCTCCGGTTGAAGTGGCGATGGCAGGGTGGCCCGAAAACACTCTCATGTCCCATCCCGTTCCCGACCACCAGGTGAGCCAAGTTGAAGGGAGACCGAGGGCCACGTCTCAGAAGTGAGTTATCGGCGAAGACACTGGGATACCTGGCGACACTTGAGAAACCAACTCGGTCACCTATTTCACGACTTTTGATGTCGTCCCAAACACGACCGAAGTGCCGTAGGACGGCTCTTTCTCCCACGCAGCACGTAGTACGGAGTAAACCAATCATCATTGTCGGTTTTTTTTTTCCCTGGAGAGCCAGCCAACTCGAGGAGGTTGACCAAGTAGAGTACGGGGTGCAGATTACAGAACACCTTATCCAAGCATTGACTTACATGGGATGTGACAGTTTTCAGCAGGGTGCAGGTATCAGGTAATTACGGTGCGCAAGACAAATAGGCATTCAAAACACGGTCGCGGAGAATGCGGCGAGAAAACCCTGTTTCTCGCTATTATCCACAACCCTTGCCTTTGCCTCGGCCAACAACTCCACGCGGCAACGCCTCCGTACTCCGTACTTTCTGTGATACCAGCATATTTTATGTATGTATGCCCACCATGCAGGCGGACCATGCACATATCGCAGCGTGGGGGGCTGAGAGGCCGGTCATCGGTCATGTTACAAACTTGGTTGCCTGAACTTAATTCATGAGCCTTCCTTCCAGACTGTTGCCGCCGCATTAAAACCAAAATCATCAATCATGAAGCCGAACAACGGCTTGAGGACCCCTGCAAGACCAATGGGCCCAGCAGGCGTTCAAGCCATGTGTCGCCTCAAAAAACTCACCTGTATTGAAAAGAATCGGCAGATACTCCGTGCAGGATACAAGCTCGTGGAGGACGGAATTGAACCACAAAAGCGGACAGCATGTTCGTCCCTTCTCGGAATCCGGAGTGGACATTGCACAATCACTTCGCATTCACGCGCAGACCCGGACTTAGCTGCAAGTTCAGACTCATTTGCCCTTGTCCGTCCAGAGCAGTCAACTTGGTCACAGGGTCTGACGCCCCTACTAGTCCTGGATCGGCATCAGATCGGGTACCCGCCGCTATTTCTCACCACTTGCTCAGGATTGAAGCTAGGCCTGAATACAGACATTGAAAGTCAATTTCGTGCAGGACCCGGCAAGACGTGCATGAACCAACGGAACTCGCTAATTTGGCCTTTCCCGCAACTTAATTTTATCCATGGACCCGATCACTTTGTTACCAGAGCCCCCGGACAAATATTGCTCCTACATAGTGACCTGACACAGCCAACCCTTGCTCCATCCCATCGCCAGGTTTCTCCGGAACGACCGGGCTGGAAGAATCGCCATGTCGGATCCTGGTCATCCTATGGCCCTCTGGCTCTGGCTCGAACTCCTAGTCTCTCGTGCTACATGTAATACGGGTCAGCCTCGAATCAGCCGCGTCATCTCCCTCCCCACGAACTGCAGAAATGCACACGCAACTGTTGGCAGCGGATGGAGCAGGCAGGAGCTCTCCCACTCATTCACGGCCAGGCATTCCTCGGGATTGCTTCAATTTGACCAGTAACGGGTTCCCACGGAAGGGAGAAACAGAGCAAATTGAATAGCTAAAGGCCGTCTTGGACACAATGCTGCAATGGCCGCGAGGGCTCTACAACAGATCAGGAAAGGCCCGAGTTGATTATTCCCACTGGCTGATGCCATGTCTTTTTTCCAGGTGCTCTACTAGAACCCCATTGGAAGAAGCAGAGGTGCGGACCATGAACATTCATCCGGCACCACCCCGTAGGTCATGATACAAAAAACATTATAACTCCTCCCAGGGCACGCGGTCATGGCGTCACAAAAAACATTGTCGCGTGATCACATCCGGATCGCTTGGGAGGGGCCTTTAGAATTCGTCCTCACACGATAGCACTGTCCTGACGATAGCGCCGTCACTGTTTGAAAGCACGTCCAAGGACAATAAACTCCGCAAAACTTGTACGGCTCGCAGCCTATTAATACCACCGATGTGGGAAATAAGCCCCTGTCATCAATAATCAAATTACCAGCCCAGACATGTCCGAGAACTACAAAGGGCATGTTCAAGGCGACGGCACAGGTTTTCAAATACTCCGTCCACATTATCCAACACAGGTTCGGGCCCCTTCCATCCTTCCGTGCACCGGTCGCAGAAAGGGTTCTTCGACGGATCCGTTGCCGTAACTTATTCTTAAGAATAATATAACTAGACTTGTACTAATCAGCCTAGCTATGATATAAATGATGTATATATTACATAAAAGCAGGACGTCAGATGAATCCAAGGACCCAACCATCGGCGCTTTGCGAAAGCAGTGCCGGTTTATTTGCCAGTTAAATACTATATATATATTATTTACACTAGATGGCAATTTACGCTCTCATTAGTACTCTGCGGTAATCAAATACTATACGAATAAGAAATACAATAGGATTATAAATAGCCTAGGGGGAACCAAGATACTAATAGAAATATAATATTCACTCCCTTTACTCCGTATTTACACGACACCCACCCAAGGTTATCAGCCACGAGGACGGACGGACCCCCCTCGCATCACGCTGCCAGGATGGGCCCTCGAAACCTGGCCGTTGCTATTCACGAGTCACGACAAGACTTGCATGTAGATAGATTGCCGTGCACTCGGGAGTTGCCTTTGTTCTCGCCACCTCGCCACCTCGCCACTCAGATATCGAGTCCAACAAGGTCAAGCCAACCGTATGTGTTCGATAGACTAGATGTCTTTTCCGCGACATGGGGCATCACATTCTCAATCCCTCAATTGCCCAGACGGCAATGAGTTCCCGAGGGTCACCACCTGCAATCCTGTTGTTCATGTCACATAATGCTGCTAGCACCCAAATCACATCAAATTCAATCAACCAACGACTCCGTTCACATGTGTAGATTAATCAAGACATAAGCTATCAGTACAAACATAGAAGAAAAAAAATGCCGACAAGTATCCAAATGCGCCTTCAGCGACCGTGCTGCCCAAAAAAAAAAAAAGCCGGGGCCGATTGGGAATCATGCTCAGATAGAACAGCAAACCTCGCCTGTTGCCTACTCTCAATCTCTAGCTCTTTCTTGCCCATCAAGCGACTATCCCACGAGCAGCTTCCCTGGCCGTGATTCATGATTCCATGTGCAGAATGTGAAACCCCCTTCTCTTCTTTGCCACAAAGGACAGAACAAAATGTAGAAGTAGACACCCGCCTCCCCTCATACTCTGCTTCCACCATATGTCGTCATAGTACAAAAAAGCCTCAGACCAGGCTGGTTCGTCTCAAGATACCCAAACAAGTTCATTCCACTTCATAGGAGAAGCTCGTTCAGATCTCAAGAGTCACCTCCTGACCCTTGACGCGGCCAATGACCTGCTCAGGAGCGTACTTGGGGATAACTTCGTCGTCGTGCAACATCTCGAACTCCTCGGTGGCATCACGGCCCATGAAGTTCTTGATGGCCTGAGGACCGCCGGGGTGCTCGTCGAGCCAGTGGGTGAGGTCCATGACCACGCCCTTAACTACCACCCACAGGTCGTCCACCTTGTTATGTTTAGCGACCTCCTCCATGGTGTACTCGGTGTCGGGGACCTTGAAGGCCTTGGGGTCGGGCTTGGAGGCCTTGGCGGCGGACTCACCGGCGGGAGCGGCGGCAGCAGGAGCAGCGCTGGCCTGTTGGGCCGTGGCAGCAGCACCGGAGCCCGAGCCACCATTGGCCCACTCGACGGTCAGCTTGCCAGGAGCAGAGGGATCGAGGTGAAGAGAGATTTGGCCGAGACGCTGGGCGGCGGAGCCGGCACCAGCTCCGGAGAGAGCCTGCTGGAACAGGTAGTTGCTGGCAGTGTCACCGGCGACTCGGCCGTAGACGACGCAGCCGAGCAAGGAGGAGCCACCGAGACGGTTGGCACCGTGGACACCACCGGCCAGCTCACCACAGGCGAAGAGACCCTCGAAGGGCTTCTTGTCCTGGTTGAGGACCTGGGCCTTGTCATTAATCTCAATACCACCCATGGTGAAGTGCAGGACGGGCTCCATGAGGGAGACGTGGAAGTCGTCGCTGATGTCGACGGGCAGGTTGTGGAAGAACTTCTTGCCCCATGGGTCCTTCTGCTTGCCCTCAGCGATGGCGTTGTAGGTCTGGAAAGTCTTCTGGAGGTGGTCGGGGCTGCAGCCAATCTCCTTGGCCAGCTCCTTGCCGGTCATCTTGCGCATGAGGCCACGTCCAGAGTAGTGACGGGTGTGGAAGTCAAGCGTCTTGGAGGCCTTGGAGTTGAGGACGAGACGGATGGGGAACTTGTTCTTGTCCTTCTCCTTCCACATCATGCCAGAGACGTAATCGCGGTGGCCGAGCTCATCGCAAAATCGGTCGCCATCGCCGTTGAGAAGGATACCACCCTCACCACGGAGAGCCTCGGCGGCCAAGAACTTCCACTTGGAGCCGGGGTCCTTGGGGTCGACGAGGCCGGTAGGGTGGACCTGGACCTTGTCCATGTCGATGCCGTTGCCGCCAATGGCCATGACCATCTTCTGACCGTCACCAGTGGCGTGGGTGCCGTTGGTAGTAGCAAGGCCCATGGTGTCGGGACGATGCTTCTGGAGCAGAGACGTCTCGCCAAAGTCGGCGGCGTAACCACCAGTGGCGAGAACGACAGGGCCTTCGGCAGAGGCAGACTTGCCGTCAACCTCGTAGGTGACACCAGTGACCTTGTTGTCTTGCTTGTTCAGCGAGGTAACGCGGGCCTTCTTGATGATCTGTACCCGGTGGGGCTCGTTCTCGGCGAGCTCCTCAATGCGCTGCATGAGGGCGTAGGTGATGGCCATACCAGGGAACTTGGCATCGTGACCACGGTGGGTTCGGGGCTGTGAGTGACCGCTGCAGGTTGTTGTTAGTCTTTTTTGAACTCCTTGTTGACAGGCGGCCGCGATTCAACATGATCCCGTCATGGTAGAGGAAGCGCCGCGGCATTCAAGAATTCAGAGCGGGATGAGACTTACCCGAGACGGGAGACCAGAGTGAGGTCGAGGTCGAAGACGTCTTGCAACCACTCAACGGCGGCGGCAGACTTGTAGGTGAGAACCTTGATCAAGTCGGGACGAGCCTTGTCACGGGCTGACTTTAGGGTATCATCGTAGAACTGCTTGACACTGTCGCCAATCTTGTGGTCGACCTGTGTTCTGGTCAAGGCACCGTTGATACCTGATGTGGCCTTGGTGGAGTTGCCTCCGAAGAAACCTGTGAAGCGGCAAAAAAAAAAAAAAAAAAAACCCATGTCAGCGCTTGATGAAAAGGCGGCTACGAACTCCAGTGCTGTTGTTGCTTGGACTTACCCTGCTTATCCAGGAGAACGACGTTGCCACCAGCGAGGTAGATGGTGTGAGCAGCACTCAGGCCAGACACTACATGCCAGAATATCTGATTAGTCTCGAGACCCAAAATGATGGAACGCGTGGCGAAAGATTCTTCTTGACACAAGGCTTCCCCGAACACTAGCTGGTTCTCGCCAAAGTGGCCAGAAGTGCAGCTCAGTTCAAACGAGCAAGCAGGTGCAAATGTTCCAAGGGCGCCACGACTTTTCAGACTCGTGAATGCTGGGGACGAGCCAAGAAACTTACAGCCACCACCGACAACGATGACACTGGGAGCCATTGTGAATGTGGATGTGAATGAGAATGTGTGAGATGTGGTGAAGCCAAGGAAAAGCGAGGTGATGCCGTTGTTTGCGCTCGTAGGACGATGGGAGAGCTGGCAAAGACACACGGCGGGTATTGTGAGTAAAGAACACGAAGAGGGGCCAGACAGAGATGATGGGAAAGAGGAGAGAAGAAGGGAAGAAGAAACGGCAGGAGAAAGATCTCGGCGACGGGAGTTTTAAGAAGTTCTGGGTGGAATGGGTGGGATAAGTGGGATGGGTGGAACGGGTGGAACGGGTTAGTCTGCGCCGAGGACGGGGAGGCAAATATCAACATGCCACTCCAGACTTCCAGACAGCCGAGGTCGACGTTTGACAGTGCCAGGTGGGCAGGAGCGGTCTGCTGCGTCTGTTGCCCCAAAAGCACTGGTCATTGGGGTTCGCGGGGGGCGTGCAGCGGGGACTCTGGGGAGGCGCCGCAGCATTGGCCACCGTGGAAGCCCCGGACCAGTGGCCTGTAGTTGGTGGTAGTTGGTGGTAGTTAGTGGTAGTTAGTTGCTTCGTAAAGCTGGAGACGCCCCCAGACGCCCCCAGACGCCCCACGGCAGGTGGTGGCGAGTCTCCTGGTGGCGTCAACGGGACGGTCAATCTGGCCACGAGGATGGACATGTTGCTGACCATGGAAATCAAAAGAGAGTGTCATTACCAAGCAGACAAATCGGCAGCAGACCGTGATGAACGAGCGTGGCAAACACCACAGCAGCCGGCATCTCCGACTCGCTCTTTTCTTCTTATTTCTTTTCACCCGTGGCCAGCCACAGCCGACGGAGAAACGGGGGACGGACAGCCCAGTTTCACCACCACCGACAGATATCTCCAACATGGCGCCCCGACATGTTTGTAAAGAGATGGCTGTCAGTGAAATAATACCTCGACACCTTACCCAGCCGTGCTGCCTTTTCTTTTGGAGCCGAGATTCACGTAACCCTTTTCGCTTCCAGATTGCAGTCAACCGTCAATGGCAAGCCATTCGCGCTCTTGCTGGGTCCGGCGCCGCACGATGAAGTCGCACATCAATCCATCACAGGGAAAAAAGGACTCCAATTACGGCCACGTGCTTGCTCATCTCTCTTTTCGCAAAAGGCAGCGCCAAAGCGGCGCCGGCGCGTGAAGAGAAAAGAGCTGACATGTGAAGTCCAACGCTCCCACAGATTGCACGGCGTGGTTACCGAGCCTTTCGGCGCATTTCTACACGGCACCACCAGGCCAGGTACCTCGGTTCGCCACCCAATAAGGTGCCAGACCAAGTCATCCAGTGACCAAAAACGGTGTCGCCCTCATTGGCTCTCGCTCCCCCCACCTCCACACACACCCCCAAGAACGACCTCGTGAGCAAGCCCACTATGCGTGCTACTACGTACATATACATAGAGACTTATGTATGTTTTACGCGTCGGCTTTCACATGTGAAGGGAAGAACACGCATTCAAGTCAAGTCGACAAAGCGCACTCACGTGAATCACAAGACGCCGCGTACAAAATGGATCGCATTTCCCCCGCCGGAAATCCGAGTTGGTGCAAAGTGGCACCGGAGCAAGTCTGGGGGAAAAGCGAGAACAAGTTGGGGGTAAAACAAGCCGCCGCGGAGAAGCATCCATCCCCCTTTTCGTTTCAAAGTCGGCTTTCTGGTCTCCCCGCGGACTCCGCCTCTCTTCACTGTGGAATTCTCAAAATGCCCTCCTCTCCTCTCCCATCAAGACCCAAAAAAAAAAAGTGGGAAAAAAAAAAGAAAATAATTCAAGCGGGGTAGCCACCGCCGCGAGCTTCCCGATCTGGCAGCCCTCTCGTGACCATAACTTCCCTTCCCTTTCCAAACCTCCAGTTTTCCCTCTCCCCCATCGGACCCGGACCTTGGCAAGATTGATATCCCCTTCCCCCTTCCCGGGACCAAGAGCAGCATCATGCGCCCCGTCCAAGAGACGTCCTCCGACCAGCCTCCTCCTCCTCCGCCGAGGATCAAAACCCTGAACCCGTCCTCCCGCGCACCACCACCACCACCACCACCGGCATCCCCCGAAGCAAATAGATTATATTACGCCCCGCGACCCCAACCCTCCATCTCCCTCGCCGACGCCATCGGTCCCCAGCGCTCCGTGTCCTCCTTCTCCTCCCTCACGCGCCTCCACGCCCCAACGGCCACTCTCCTCTCCGACCCCGCGGCCGCGGCCGTCACCGTCCTCGCCCCCTCAACACCGCCATCGACCACCTCCCCGCAAGCCGTGGGAGTCCGCCGCCGACCAGGCCGCCGGCTACGACTACGACGGGCCGTCCGGCCGCGCCCGCGCCGGCAGGAACCTCGCGCGGTTCGTCGAGGCCCACCTCGTGCCCACCGCGCCCTGGGAGCAGGGCACGACGGCGACGACCCTGGCCGGCAGGCGGATCTGGTGGGAGGAACGGGCACGCGACGGCAAGAGGGTCGTGCTGCCGGATGAGATCGAGGTGGAAAGGGTGGCTGGTCGGGTTGCGAACGGGGAGCTGGTAGGTTCCCCCCGCCCCTTCTTTACTCCGTACGGACTTGGACCACCGGCGGATTGCATGGATTGCTGATTGAGACATGTGATACTCATGATAATAGTGGTTCGTGAAAGGCGTCTTGAATCACGAGTGATTTTTAGTTCGGCAGGGCTTCGACGGTTTGTCATGGGGGGTTTCGCTCCGCCCAGTTCTATTCTAGCTTGTATACGTTCGTACTCCGTACATCAATCCGTTCGGAATCAGCCTCCTTTGTCACTCGATCACAGGTGAACCGTCCTTGACCCATTACATGCTCCTTGGCATCTCCCATCGCCACCAACACGAGTCCCAGCAGATCCCATGCGCCAAGATGCCTTGCATAATGAGCCTCATGTTCGGTTGCTGCCTTCCTTCTTCTGCGCGCCGCTCCCGAGCAGGACATATTGCCGTGACATCATTTGAGACATCTGAAAATTGGAACAAGGAAGAAGAAGCCGCAGCAACAAGACGTGACAATAAAATGAATAGAAGAAAGACGCAAAAAGATGAGATAAATGTCGACCCAAGCACATCCGGACAACATAAAAAATGAAGAAATCTGCTAGCTTCTTCAAACCATTCGTATTGAATGCTGTCACCATGTTCATCAAAGAAAAAGGGTATCAGTTGCACACAGTTCGCCCCATCCCGCAAGACCCCAGCACAAAATCAACTTCCCCTGCCAATGCATCGAACCCTCTCAAGTGTTTTCGACCTTCAGTCTCTTTGCTTCGTTTGCTCCCCCGTGTGTGTCTTCGCCGTGGCGGATGCCTTCACAGTCGGGGCTCTTGCGTTTCGCTAACCCGGGGGGACCAGAACTGGGCCCAGCGCCGCTTGTCGCTGTTGTGCCAGCCGTCGTAGCCGCTGTAGACGTTGTGCTGCTATTGCTGTCGTTACTTGTCGTAGTGCTGGGATTGTTGCCTCCGTTGCCGTGATTGTCGTCTCTCAAGAAGCTTGGCCCTGTCCCTACCACAGGGGTGGCAAAGTTCAGAGGGCTGGGCAGCGTATTGCTGTCGTTCCCGCGAAAATGCCACTCTGGATAAAAGCTGCTAGGACTAGGCAGCAGCTCGTTATGGAGAAATCTCGAGGGAAGGGCAGACAGGGGTGTCTCGCCATTGACGGTTTGCTGCGGCGGGGGTCGAGCGAATGGATTCCGAGGCCCTGAAGCTCCAGCTGAAAGCAACGCAGATGCAGATGCCGATGGCGACGGCGGCGGAGGCGGCAGAACGACAGAGTTGTGTCTCGGGGCTTGGGTGGGAGTCATGGCGGAGCCATGTGGTGATTTGGACTCGGCACCAGCGCTCCCAGCCTCAGACGCGCCATCGGGGATTTGGACCGTGAGTCGGGGACCCCTCGGCCGAGACGCGGCACCAGGAGCCCCGTTTTTGAGACTGTTCGACCTTGACGGGGGGGCAAATGGACTGTCCGCGCCAGATGATGAAACCGATGCGGCTCGAGCTTTCTCCAGGCTATCCGAAACGCTCGACCTTTTCAGTTGAGGTGACGCTGACGACCCTCCGCGAGCCGTGACATCAACAGACTGTGAGCGGTTGTGTCCCGCAGCAGCAGAGTCTGGTTTTGCTCCTTGCGACTCACTTGCAAATGAGGCTAGATGCTGTGATAAGATGGATCGGTTTTCTTCAATGGGAGTGAATATGCTATGGGATTTCTTCTGGGGCAATTTCTTTATGGCCATATCCGTGTTCAAAAGTGGCCGCTGCGGTCGGTCTGACGGTTCTACCTTGACATCAAAGGGAGGGGGCGGTTGCGGATCTTGAGGACGTCGCTCGGGATGCGGAGGGGGAATGTGCTGCCCCGGATGCAGTGGAGGCATTTGGTGGTGACTGTTGGCTTGTGATGGCGGGGGCTCTGTTCGCATCATCGTGGGAATGCTCTGAGAAGGCGTTGGTTGTGGCGCATAACCTGGAATTGACGGTCGGCGATCATCCATGTACGGAGCTTGCTGTGGAGGTTGTTGCTGTTGCTGTTGTTGCTGTTGCTGTTGCTGTTGTTGCTGTTGCTGTTGTTGCTGTTGCTGTTGTTGCTGTTGTTGCTGCTGGTGCTGGTGCTGGTGCTGGTGCTGGTGCTGGTGCTGCTGTTCTTGTTCTTGCTGTTGCTGTTGCTGTTCTTGTTGCTGCTGCTGTTGCTGGTGCGGAGGGGGCGGCGGTAGCGGCTGCTGCTGCTGCTGCTGCTGAGGAGGAGGGTACGATGGGTATTGCGAAGGTGGCTGTTGACCAGATACTCCGGGCTGAGCGGATGATTGATAGATGGGAGGAGTCGGCATATAGGAGATTCCAGTATGAGCACCATGAGTTTGGGAAACCATACTTGGCCCCATTCTCCGCACATCATTTCTTGAAGCAGGCCGCGATCCCATTGTTGGTTGTGGAGTGTTTCCTCGAGCCCCAGGATGGCCTGGATGAGCTGCATGTCCTTGAAATGGGCCGCCATTGGGGATGGGCGGTGATGCCGAAGCAGTGTGGTGGCGGATTTGGGGAAATGGCGGTTGGGGATGGCCGTGGAACTGAGGAGGCATCATTTGATGATGGTCGAGGCCGTCATGCCCTCTCGGGGGAGTCCCGTCGCCATCGTCGTCGTCGTCGTCGTCGTTCCCACCGTTGAAATCACCCGGCCCTTTATGTTCGTTTGGACCGCCATGCTGGTATCGGAAGTTAGCGTGTTTCGCTTTGTTTGTTCCGGCCCCTCCCACACCCAAGAAGCCGTCCGATGCACGCCGTGTTTGGAGCAAGTTGTTGCGCACTCACATATTGGTGTCTGCTGATCAGATCGCGCATGTCGGTGGAGGAATATTCGTAGAGTTTCTTGTTATTTCCAAAGATGAATACCGCGACATCGACGGAACAGAGGACAGAGAGTTCGTGCGCCTTCTTGAACAGTCCTCCTTTTCGTTTCAAAAACGTTCTGCAAGCTCTGGTTAGTCATGCTGTCATTGCGCGCGCGCGCATTGTGCAGAAGAAGAGGGGCGTACACTGATCGATTTCGATCATCTTTGATTGCCTTTATCTCAATCTTTCTTCGACCCATGGCGACGTAGTGGCGCGCCTGAGCACGGCTTTGCTCGCGGGTGGACGTCCGTGTGATGCTGCGCGCGAGCCGGGCAGAGATGGGCAGCTCGAATGGCGCCGTATCTGAGGCTTATCGTGGCCACGACAAGCTTGACAAAATTATTGCAAAGCCGAAATTCCCAAAGATTCGAAACTGCGGCGCGTTCAGAGAGCTGTCGTGGTGGCGGACTGACGCTTGAGAGTGGTATGAAAGACGCGTGCGCAAGTCCGCACTGTCCTGGCTGTTGAGAGATGATTTGTGTGGTTCGCCTTCGCTCGGCTCGTGGGGACAATGGAATCAGTCAGGATGCTACTTGCAAGCTGCATCCGAGAAATGAGAAGGGAAAGGGAAAAGAAAGGTGGTGACGGTGAGACAGGCGGGAGAAGAAGGGCGGAGCCAAGAGAAGGGAGCCGACAGAAACAGGGGAATATCCTGGCAGAAAGGAAGAATAAGTAGCAGGTCTCGCAGGACAAGTCGTATGGAAGCCAGGCCGCATTCGAAGCGCCATATACGATTGATAATGTACGTTTGTAGCAGCTGGCCGGACTCGTCGAAGCGAGATGGACGACGGAGATCAACGCAGTCTGCGCTGCGCAGCGAGATGGCAGCAGGCAGATTAGGGGGTTACCTAGTAGACCACCACCGAGAGAAGGCTTCAATCGGTTCAAGACAGGCCCGGTGCCTGGCGCGGCAGTCTGCTTGTACTCGGTAAGACTCGGTAGGTCGTTGGCAACAACGCAGGTAATAACGCAGGTAACGCAGGTAACGCAGGTAACGGTGCAGGATGGGGCTGGATCTGGCGTTGGAGGCTTCTAATAATAGACGTGATCATGGTCAGTCAGACCAGAGGGAGACGAGGGGGGACGAGGGGGAAGAGGGGAGAAAAAGGAAAAGGCTGGTGAGAGAGAGCGAGGAACGTGCGGAGGCGGCAGCAATGGGCAGCCTGGCAGGGGCCGCAGGGCAGTGGACAGACCAACCACAAGGCACAGGCAGGTGCAGCGACTTGGCCAAAGTGGAGGCGCACACGGAGGACGGATTGCATACCGGCGTGTACGGACTATGTACATTGCATTGCGGAGTACAACGTGCGGACCACCGTGCTGGGGGCCTTGGGACGGGGTGATGGCCGCAGCGCAAGCCCCCATCAGAGGCACAGATATTAAGGCGACAAATCAACTTCGTGAGCCGTCAAACAATGCCATTGTCACCTGTTGTCACCTGTTGTCACCTGTTGTCACCTGTTGTCACCTGTTGTCACCTGTTGTCACCTGTTGTCACCTGTTGTCACCTGTTGTCACCTGTTGTCGCCTGTTGTCACCTGTTGTCACCTGTTGTCACCTGTTGTCGCCTGTTGTCACCTGTTGTCACTTTGCTGCCCACCCACCACTTGGCGCCCCCCTCCCTGTCGGCTTCAATGGCAAGCCTTTCATTCAAGTCCCCATCACCTTCCCGTTGGATCGTTGATGAGTCAAGTGAGAGTCGGCAAATCCGGAGAGAATGAGACGGCGACACTGTAAAGGCCAACTCGTCCGGTCATCGGTCATCGCAGACGAGACTTTTCGCCCCGAATCCGAGAACGGCTGGCGGTGAGGCTTCGAGACCCTGAACCTGTTATGTGAGTTGGCATCACTCCACGTGGTTTCTATTTTTACCACCACCCAACCCAGCTCCCGCATGTCTGTCCCCCGTGGGTTCGGGTTCAATTGGGGGTATCATCGCAGCTTTGGCAAACGCGTTCAGACAATCAGCTGCCCTGTGCCCGTCCTGGGGGTCACGTCACGGCCACCGACGACGACCAACGACTGACTTACAGCCGAGTGAAACACCGTGGCTTGCCCTCCTGCTGCGGCAACGAGCACCGGAACCGCCCCCCCATTCGACCCGTCTTCGAAAAATATAGCATTCAAGCCAACGCCGCCGCAGCATCCGGACCGAGGTGCGCGACTTATATCCCGCATCGCATCACACTACTCCGTGCTCCGTAGGAGTCTATCACGTTACGGTCCTTGCCTATACTTTCATTGCTCCCACTTGGCTACGCACGTAGATGTGGCTAGTAATACTCATGTGTTTATTGCCGCTCATCCGATGCATTCGCCGTAACCACCAAGTATAATCAAACCATGGAAAAATGAGAAATTTTCCCTTGGATCCAATGGATCATCTCGTCTCGCGTCATGTTCTCTTGCATCATTCTACACCAGTGGTCCCAAGTCGTCTTTCCTCGTTCCCTTGTTCCTTTGTTCCACTCGTTCTGTCCGTTTCTCCGCATTTGTACAAACCCTGCTCTGTCCAAAGAGCGTTCGAACCACGCGAGCCACGCCCACTGATGAGCACCACTCCGGCAGGGAGTAGCGGCGGGAGATGAGTGCGTGACCGGGAAAAGAAAAGCCGACGGAAAAAGTATCTACTTCACCTACGGTTTGGTCCTCGAGAGGAGTATCGTGCGCGTGGCCACATAGATGGACCGACCGACTGTACCCAACTCACGGCTTTTCGCTCGAGATCACGGTAAACCAAGTCAAGGGCAGCAAGTCTTTTAAAGTCCACGGCAATAGCTATGCTTTCTAAAAGGAAATCAAACTCGACTTTCGCAAAGATGCAATGCACGTCCTTGCTGTATTTCCACCAAGTCGACTACCCAGCCGAGCAAACCGTCTCCCCTAAACGCCGTTGCGCCTCGCAACCTTGGTGTGAAATCACTATTCACGGCCGCCAATTTGGCCACCAATTGGGCCCCCTCCCGTTGATCAGACGTTGATGCGAGCGAGGCATTTGACCTAGCCAGCTCGTGGTGAGCGGGATATTGGAAAGAAATAAAAAATCATGCGCTGGTTGGTGCTGCTACAGTTTTCCCGTAGCATGCTGTACAAATCAATCGCGGTCCGTACCGCTATCGCCTTCGTTTTTACGCGCTCGGCGATCCTGCAGTCGTCGTGGGCGCGTTGTAGTTACCAAATCCGCCGTGCTCTGCAGCGCCATTGTCCATCTTCATCGTACCGTTAAGCAGAGGACACAACCTTGAGAAGGGATGAACTTGTTAGCAAAAGATTGGCCATGAAGCAGAGATTTGGAAATCAGCATCGTGAAAGTCCCTTGTGTCGAGCCGTGTCAAAAAAAAAAAAAAGGGAGTGAAAGTTTGGTCCACCTCGTGAAAGAGCAATCAAGGCGGCCTGAGACAAGGGTGTGTCAGAAAACCCAGTGACACTAATCACGCCGGGCAGCTGCCGTAATTGTACCTTGGGCGAGCTTTCGCCTTTTCCTCCCTCTTGCGCTGTTTCTCCTCCTCTAGTTCTAGGCGCCTTAGTCGCCTTGCTTCCCTTTCTTCGAGGGCTCGCCGTCTCTGCTCCTCAGCTTGACGACGCTTTTCGTCTCTGAGTGCATTCTGCTGTGCTCTCTTTTGCTCCCGGAGACGTTCGTCTTCCAACCGCTTCAACTCCTTGAGTTGAGCTTCGTGCTTCTTCTTCTTCAGACGACCCTGCTCCGCTGCCTTTCGTTGTTTCTCCTTTTCGTCCTTCTTCGCCTGCCGAGCAGCAACTCGCTGCCTGGTCACGAGCTGACGATCGGAATCCTGCATCTTTCGAAGCAAAGCACTTTTTCTCCTTCTATTATTGCTCTTCTCACCAGGTTCTTCCATTGCAAAAAGAGACCAATCAAAGGGTGCGAAAGGAGGTGGGGCAACAAAGGGTTCCATACTTCTTGTTCGTCTTGATGTGCCCGACTTGTCCACAGTTGGCACATTTCCGAGTCGTTCCAGTAGGGATTTTGTCGACGGCGCCAGGAGATCCAGCGTCGCCCGTGCTGGCCTTATGATGCAGCTCCTTCTGCTGTTCTCGGGCTTGTCGTCGTGCCTTGTTTTTCTCAAGTCGCTCGAGCTCCTTCTTGATCCTGGCAACCAGCATTGTTAGTATTGCACGGGCTTGTGAGTTTACCAGGGCTCCGTGAGCTTCTTACCTAAGGTTTGTAAGACGATCGTGGTCGGCATTGCCCGTAGGCCGGGAGCTGTAGATGCTGTGGACAGATATACGTAAGCAGATGCTCTGAGCTCCAATCCAATGAAGTCGATCCGAGAACCCGGAGGCGGCGTCAGCTGTCCCCCAGTGAGTGCAATCATGTCACGTAGGCATGCCCACTTGTGCAGTGCCTGGACAGACTTTGGCAAACGCGCCCAAGCTCGTGGGGGTTTCGGTCGCCGTCTGTGACGGATGTCTTTGGCCACATACTCTTTGATCTCCAAGTCTGCTTCAGTCCGTCGCTTCATATACTGCGAAATGACAACCGGGTCATGCACGACTTCGATTCGTGACTGAGTTGTCCCGTCTGCTAAGCGAACTTCTCTCGTGATCCTTATGGCCTTTTTGAGATGGCGGCTGGACGATGTGAAACCACTAATTTGACTCGCGCCTTCATCGAATTGTGCTGGGGTTGCGGCTGAGTGTACATTGAAACGATCGTCTTCATCCTCGTTGATAGCAACATCTCTGTCGTCGTGTTCCTGGCTATCGGATAGCGTGGCCTTTTGCTTGTCCCAGATCTCCTTGATGCCTTCTTCGTACATGGCCTGTTGCTTCTTGACGTTGTATGCGTGGCCGCCATTAGCGCGTTTCTCACGTTCCATGGCGTCTGCTGATGTGGCCAACGGGCCTTGCACGGCCTCGATGTATCCACCCTTCATCGATGTCCTGATGAAACTGAAACCCAGTCCATGACCTGTTGGGTCGCCTTCGCCATGCAGCTGAAGCATGGCTTTCTGAGCGCAGGCATCGATGAACGCCTTGGTCGTTTTCCAAGGCGCCATTTTGTCTGCAAGAGTCTCCTCTTGCTTATCTGCTGCCTTCTTGGCTGCCTTTGCGGCTTTGCTCCCACCTTCGTCGTCGTCGTCCTCTTCGCCGTCTACCTCCACGACATCATCGTCAATGTTCGCATTTCTGGGGTCATATCCGGCGTCCTCGAGCTCCTTGATGCCGAGTTGCATGGCGTCGAGAAGACTGACTTCTTCAGGTTTGATCATGGCGCGGATGGCGTTCTCGTCTGGCAGAATCTCGCTGGGTTTCAACCGCCACATGCCCTTCTCGCCGCTGTCTCTATCGTACTGCAGGAACTCTTTCAGTTTCTGCCTGTTCTGCGTATCGGTCGACTCCGCAATGTGTTTGGTGATATCTGACAGCTGGCAGTTGTCGGTTTTGCTATGTCTTATCATGCGGAAAGCCAACATCTTCATTCTGTTTTTGGACGCGTTCGTAACGCGTCTGCTGTGAGGACCTGGCACGTCTACTGACGGAAACGTCTGACCAACTGCATGCAGGTGATCAATCTTGTGCAGATGCCATTTCGAGCCTTCCACACCGGTGGTGCTTCTGACGACTAGGAAGTCGGTCCCCCGGGGGGTATGTTTGAAGACGGGAGCGCGGTACATCTCGTTGTGCAGGGTCGGAACGGTTTCGCCAGCATCAACAGTGCCAAAAAGAGAGAAAGGCGACCGATCTTCCGGCAGCAACATTCGATATTCTCCTAGCTCCTGCTTGGGTAGCTGCTCATCCTCGTTGTTATCCTTGCGTCGATAGTAGTTGATCAGTTTGCTTCCCATACCGAAATTGTTGAGGACCCGCGGCCGAGGTTCGCAGTATTCGAAGAGGACAGCTGTAGAATTGTCGCTGAGACTTAAATCCTTTGAAAAACGATAGACTTCGTGCGATTTGCCCTTCATCAACTTTCGTTTGTGATGCTGAGGCTTGTCGAATTTGATAGCGTGCCCAACAAACTTCTTATAGCGGAAGCGCGGGCGGTGATACTCATCTGTAGTGCCGCCCAACTTGACTTTGTAGTATGGCCACGACAGTTTAATGGCGGGCATGCTGTGTTCCACGGAGATATTGCCCAATGTTGCACGGACCTTGCTCTGATGGTTTTCCTTGAGCAGCTCATATGCTTCGTCGTTGGACATGTTGAAGCGTTGGGAGATATCTCGGCCCATATTTCCGTTGGCCATTCGCTTCACCTTGGAGTCCAATCGCGGCCGTTTAGCAGGAAGATGCATGTCTGTCTCAAGAAGAAGATGAGGGTCATTCATGTCCAAGCGGACTCGCTTGGCGCCACGGCGCGTGGTTTCTTCGAAGTTCTCGAAAGTGGGAGCAGTATAGCGCGGTATATCGGGCAATCCGAAACGAATCGTCCTCTTCTTCTGTGGTCGTCGTTGATGATCGTCTGTGGTGTTTATGAGGAACTCAGCATCCCATTCATCATCTTGTTCTTCGACACATTTTTTTCGTTTGAGTGTATCCTTCTCGGCCGCCAGCCGTTTCTGAAACTCCTCTTCAAAAGATATAATCTGCATGCCATAGTCTTGGCATGCGAGCTCAATATCTCTCAAAGTGAAACCCGTGATGGTCTCAGAGTCCGATTCCTGATCTAGATCGAATTGTAGAGTGTCTTCAGCCTGTTCGGTCTCTCCCTTTTCACATCGGACAAGGCTAGCAAAAGTCATGTCCGGAGCTCGTTGTTTTGCAGCCGAATTAGCGTTACCTGGAACGCGGAACGTCTTTTCCTGGTCGGCAGACAACTCCAGAGTGAGTTTACTAGTAACGAGATGCTTGGGCTTTTTCACAGGCCTCTTCTCTTTCCATATTGCTTTTTTGGGGGGCAAGAGCTCGCTCCAAGTCAACACGCGACCTTTTTCGAAGGCAGGCCATGTCGCTTTGAGCAAGTCTTCTACCGTCTCCGCGGGGGCTGGAATATCGGGGTCTTGGTTGGCGGCACCATTCATGTGAGAATCGAGGTTCAAATTTAAGGCAGAAAAGCTCAGGCTCGAGTCGACCGGGTGGGAATCGTCGCCGGCATCGGTATCACAAACGCGAGTGTCTGGAGAAGGAGGCCCAAGAATGGGATCTGTTGGTGAGGACGGGCCTTCTCCAAACAGATCATCTGCATCATTGCTTGTTCCTCCATCGTCAGTAAGTCCTGGCAAGTCTAGAAAAGTGCTAGCGCTGGGTTCTTCCTCGGGAAGGTCGTCATCGCTGATGTCCTCGAAATCTTCGGCGTCATCGGCTTTGTTCGTCTGATCGAATGGGGTATCGTCCAGCTTAAGTCCGCCGCTTGCACCGTCTTGACTCTGTTCTAATAAGCGAGCGATTTCGCGATCATCCGCAGCATCTTGTGCCTTCCAGGCCGTCTCGTCCAAAGACGAGAACCCTTCATCTTCGGCCATGGTGTATTGTAGTTGGGAGTTCCCGCAAGCTCGTCCGGGCAGCTTCTACCCAAAGCGTAGCGCGATCGCAGGTGCTTAAATCATGCTTGGTTTTTGCGCAGGTAGCTGAATGCACCAGTAGTAATATCTTTCTTGGGAGCAACGGCAAGGATGCGACGGTAGTGGTGACAACTTTCAGTGTGCGGCGTTTATACCAGCAGGGTTGAACGTTTGGATTGGGGGGGGGGCCTCAAGAAGAGAAAACTGACGGGGTTTGCTTAGTCATCCGACATCAAGCGGGTGAGTGGCGTGACTGGAGGCGATGGGGTTGAGTGACCTGCCGCTGACGCAAAACTCAAAGATGCGATTGCGCGCCCAAACAACGTAAATGGTATGCCGAACGCGCCGAGCAACTTATGGAGGGGAGGACAAGAAACAGAGACAGTGAAGTGAGTTCTTCTCCCCTAGCTAACTCATGTGCAAGATTGCCGACACATTTAAACACGAGACGCAACAAGATCAATGAAAGAAAATTTATATTCATTTGTTTCATGAGTGACTAGACCCTTGAAAATGTTTGCGCGAGCAAAAGCATACTCTACACCCGCCTCTCGCTTCCGAATTTCCATCATAATCATAATGTCAAGTAACGTCAAGACTAGTAGAATTCACGCAGAAAACAAATTCTGCGGAGTATAGTCGTCTTGTGCCTTTGGGTATCTTCTATCATAGCATGCCGTATTATTATTGTACAAATGTACACCCAAAACGAGTACCTCAAGTGAATGAACAGCTGAGAATGCGTGTATGGTGCCTGCGAGGACCGCACCGACCTTTTATTCTTAAGCCAAAAAGATGGCAGTCAACACACAGGCCCAGACGGGCCACAGGCCAGCAGCCTCAGCAAGGCTCTTCATTCCGACACCCGAGCCTTGTTGGTCAGGACCATCGGCAGTTGTGCCATTAGGCAACGTGCCGTTGACAAGAAGTGTTTTTCGGCCCTTGTAGTCGCCAACATTGATGAGGGACTTGTTCAGAGCCTGATAAGTACCGTTGCCGACGAGTTCTTTCAGTGTAGTTGGGTTTTCCTTGCAACCGCACACTTCGTACTTGGCGCACCCGCAAACGACAGGCAGTCTTTCGTCTCGCTGAGTGGTGCTATTGTAGAAGGAGAAGTCATTGCGATTGGGGTACAGGTACGCCCCATGATGCCACGTACCAGGCCAGAAAGCTAAAGCCCCAGCAGCAAATGCGAGGGCACCGACACCAGCAGCGGCTCTATATGGAACGGCAGCACCTCCCCCGTAGGAACCGCCTCCCCCGTACGAGCGTGGAGGGCCAGAGCCTCCTCGAGATGTGCCGCCGACATTGGAACCGGAGCCCGTGTTTCCGCGGCTGTTAGAGTTAGCTTGGCGTACATGACAAACCATGACTCTGCTTCTCTGAATGGAAAATAGAAGACTTGGAAGACTTACGATCCGCCGAAGCCAGAGCCTGAGCGAGAGCCAGAGCCGGCTCTGCTACCTCCTCCGCCACTTGATCCACCACCACCGCGGCCTCCTCCGCCTCCACCACCCTTTCTCTTGAACAAGTCGTCATAATCTTGAGCCACAGCATCCATTGTCGCGACATTTCGAGGTTGAGGGTCGATGACACCTGCAGCAGCTGAAGATAGCAGGGTTGCTACCATGAAGGCAAGGTCGAAGCGCATGTTGGTGGGTGGGGTCGCTGGACGCGACGCTCAAGGCGAAGAAAGTGGTTTGTGAGAATAGTAAGATCAGTCACTACTCTGTTGAATAGATTGCAGCAACGAGTTGATAGTTTCCCAAACAAATAGTAGTTCGATTGTAGCGTTGGTGATGGAGAGGGGCGAAGATGACCCATGGGATGGAGGAAGGGTAAGTCTTTTATTCTTTGGCAACAGACGGAGATTTTGCACGGGCGGAAAGGGGAAGCGAGGGCGCCAGCTGAAAGGTGTGGCCACTGTACTAGTTGTACTAGTGTGTTGGGCGTGGTGTGCCTCACGGCGGTGCTAGTTGATCCACGTCGTCGTCCATCTGCTGCTTTTAGTCGTTTACGTAGATCTGAGCCATGGCTGTGGTTTCTGTGGCTTCTACGGGGGCGTTGGGGGGAGGCAAAGAGACACGACATAATATACGTCCGTATAATAATTAAACACAAGATGGCAGTGCGCCCAGTGGCTGGCTGACTGCAACGTCCAGACGACAAGAACCTGCTGAGTATGGTCGTCCTTCTACTGGAAAAATGTTAATCGAAGCCTCACGAGATAATGAATCCCGGCGCACGAACAGCAGCTTTGGATTTGAACCAAAACCATCCACGACTTCTTGTTGGTTGAACCATTCCACATGTCTTCGGTGGCCCGCTCATGCGGCTGATGCTTCTTTAGCATCGCCGCATTCAGCGCCCAAGTGGGGTCGTGCATCGCTGCTACTTGCTGCATGTAGATCTCACAGCCTTGAAGAACTGATGAACCAAAAGAGCTGAGCCGTACTCCAACAGTTTTTCTCGCATCACGGTACTCCTTCGAGCCTCTCTGGCTAGGCGATAGTGCCTGATACAGCAACCGGCTGAGTGTTAGGGAAGGTGCGAGGCACCTGACCCCCCCGGTCCCCCAACTAATGCCTCCTTAATTTATAGTTTATAGAGTTTTCTTCTTTTATTATAATGAGATTTTTAGAAAGTTTTGTTTTTACTTTAAACCAGCCTTTTTCTGAGGGGGGTGCTCGTGGTGGCGAGGCCCGACCAGGGGCGTGATTGGGTGGAGAGAAGCTTGGAAACTCTTGGCACGTCGTCACTGACATCCACAGTCCCAAATCACCAGACCCTTGCCTCGCTTCGACAACGTGCTGCTGTCACATCACAGATTCGGACGGCTTCGATTTAGCCCTCCAGTCGCAGAGAAGCTGTTTGCGCCTCCCCCACAATTTGCATCTTGGGTCTGCGGCGCAGCCAAAGGCAGAGGCGAGAAGAGCCTTGTCCTGCTAGCGCGACTCGTGATGGATCTTCCCTGTGGCTGCGCCAGGCAGTTCCCAAGCCTGGCTTCTTCGCCCTACCACGGCGGCCGGCCGGTGTGGTTGCCCAGGACTGTGAGGTTCTTCTTTCACGGCCTTGAATCAGCCTAGCTGCCATAAGTGCCAGTTGTTGTCTCACGCGCTTAGTCGGTCTGCCTTGCACCCCATAATCACTCCGTCCGTTGTAGCAGCTTCAAAAGGCAGAAAGCTGGAATGACTGCGCTCGCTTCAGGTGCTTATGACTCACTCGCCTGCATTCTCAGGCAGTTGATCTGATTCACGATGCAAATCATCCTGCCCCGAGGCTTAAAGTGCCATCTCACATCGGCCAAAAAAGAAACCACGATAATGCTTCCCAAGGAACCTTAACAAAAGTGTAGGTAGGAATGGCCTTCAACCTGCCAATACATACATGGCACGGAAAGTGATCACGTTAATGCCGTCACATGTGTCCCCTCGTGCCTGGGAAGCCAATCCAGAAGCATTCGTGATTGCCACATGGGCCAGGACGGATGAGCATCATGTTGTAATGAGAAATGAGATGGCAGCCAGGGACAAGTTTCGGGATATCAGGTCCAGCCGAGATTGTATGAAACTTGTCGCGATGCGCAAAATGGGACAGCAGATGGGTGATTGAGTCGTTCTTCCAAATCACATCAACTCGCGATCCCATGCTCACGAGAGTGAAGAATGATGGACTTCAAATACATCAAGATATTCCCCGGAACCCAAGAGTTGTCTGGCGCAATATTTCGGACAAGATTAGGGTGAAGGAGGGCCCCTAGTTCGCGAGATACCGCAATCACCTCTACGATAGGAACTGGATGCGTCCCGGAGCACTGCTGCTTTTAGCCTGAGCAGCGACTGAGCCGTGACTGAGCAGCGCCGAAATTAGCTTCGGGGCTTAGCTTGCATACCTTGAGCCAACTTGCGCAATTTTTGCCGTCAACACTCCGTAATGCTCCGTAATGAACGTCGGCTACCGTAATGAGCATCCTGTAAGCTATCGTAACGGAGACCCGAACGGCGGGACCTAGCCGCAGATATCGAAAGTTGGAGGCTTCGCAGGGCCTGCAACTCCTGTTGTCGTCACACTCCCTCGCCTGTCTCGGCGGCGCCCAGGTCTTTGTTTCCTCACCGTGAAACTACAAGTTCCATCAACGTCCCGTCAAGACTCTCACTGCTATACCCACTATCTAAAGCCTGTATGTAGCAACCAAGAACCGATTCGGGCCTTGCAGCTGAACGCCGGACGGTAGATATGGCCATGGAAGGTCCCGTTACTGTTGGACCTGAACAATTGCTTCCGATTTGTTAAAACCAGGCCAATCCTGATGCACATGCTGAATGACCGCATCCACCTCACCCCAAGCATTGGCCGTTGTCTCTGCGATAGCGTCCGATGTTTCGCCTCTGTTTTTGTTCTCACGCTAATACTCGTACTCGTGACTTTTAGAGGAAGAGACAAGACGTACCGGACGTGGGTGTCGATGATCGCCTGTGACTTTGGGTCGTGATGCTTCTTGGGACGCTGCAACCGCCGGAAGCGATGCGCACCCCGATCTCGGCTTCACAGACACAACAGCTGTCATCGTCCGGGAGGAAAGGCACCAAGAGCTCCGACTCCTCCAAAGAAGTCCAGCGACTAAGATTACAACTCAACCATGGGAAATGGTTCGATCGTTGCAGACACATTTGTATTCATGATTTCGATGCGTCCGCGTCGTATTCCTCGAATATACTATCAAGCTTCTTCAAGTACTGATCGTAATCGTGCAACTTTTTCTGAATAATGTTTCCCCCCCCCAGATTCGCTAAGAGCGTGAAATCGGTCGTGTGATCTATTGTAAGAGGGAGTCGATGAGGCAAAATGCGATACCAAAATATCGGGGAAAAGGCGACTGGATCTTCAATCGCGAGAGCGAGCCAGAATGTCCCACTCGTCCATGCCTGTCGCATTATAGCGGAAAGCTTTCTAGGAGTTTTTATAGCAAGAAGCTCCTCCTGCTCCTCCAAGATCTGGATGAATCGATCATGATGAGGGCTGAATGACGCGCGATCAATCTCATCGACGCACTGTCCTCCAAGCCAGTAGGGGGGCTGCTGGAATTCGAGAGGCCACGAGCAGGCGAACTCAAGATCGATGATGCTTACAATGTTCCAATCGTCATCTACTATGATGTTGCTTCTATGAGATCTGTCAAAGTGCAGAAAAAGGGGCCAGAACGGAGGTCTTTCTGTAGCATCTGCGGGAAGATGGCTCGCGCTGCGGTGAGACCCGCCAACTCGAACCGTCCGTCGGCCTCATTTTCTATGGTATTGGGCTGGTGCAGTAGTCGGTTATAAAAGGCGTCAAGGTATGCAAGGACGAAGTCGTCCACACGGGTGTAGGTCTGGTGACGTGGCATGTCAAGGGGAAGGTCCTCGTTCTCTTGCATAACGACCACTGTGCTGAGCGGGCGGTTGTCAAGGTGGATGTAGCCGGTATCATCGAGTCGAAACGCACCAATGCGGGGAAGCGGAACGGCTGCGAGCGAGAGAAGTATTCGCGCGAGGCCTCGCTGGAGGTTGCGTTGCAGGCGGTCGTCCTCGCGCCGTTCTTCCCAGGAAGCCGAAAGCATTCTTCCTTTAGTGTCAGGAATGGTCTCGATAACCAAGTAGCCTAATCCGAGGGAAGTCAAGACACTTGACTTATGCGGGATGTAGTGAGTTGGACACGGATAGCCAAGCAGAGTCCGAAAGTATCGCCGAAGTCCATGGAGCCAGCGTGTCCACCACGGTAAGTGGCTTACGTGGGTCAGCTGTAGAGAGGAGCAAAGGTTAGCGAGCTCTCAAGTGCCGGAGATGCTACCAGTCGTACCTGCTGGCCCGTGGCTAGTCCTACGCCGTATAAATGTGGTATAGGGACTGAAGGACAGTGTCCCTGAAGCCATGCATAGGTAGCGGCTTCGCATCTGAGCTTCTCATCTGCGTTTCCGGGACGCGTTGTCTCTCCGACGCGATAAGGTAGAGGAAATCGGACCATGACGAAACTGGGCTGCCCTGGGTCCGGAGCGTCGACGCGAGCCGGCACACAGACGTTAAAGGATCCATGGCGCCAATACTCTGGAGGCGAGACCTCGCAGTTCACCGGGTCAACGCCCAAGTGGTGGGCAACAATGGCGCGAATGAGGTGACTTTGGCTTTGGAGGCGCTGAAAGAAGGCTCGTTGAAGCTGCGGGTATTCGAGCCGGTGAACCACGTTGAACACCTTCTCTTTTGCTTCAGAGAGGGTGATAGGGCCAGAAAGTAATTCGCGCTTCGCCATGAGGGAGAGGGAGTCGTGAGCAAGGGACGACGGCAGAAGAGAGGAGCTAGAGGAGGGCAAAAAGGAGCTGGATTGGGTCACGTTGAACATGGTTAGCGCAAGCGAACTAAGCACGTGACACTTTATTACATCGCAGTCTTACACCGCGGCGCCAAGCGTTGGAGAATCGTGCATGGACGCGGGCCACGTCACACAGGCAGAGTAAGGCAGGGGTAGGCATTTTCGGCGTCGATTTTGTCTCTTCTTCCTTTTTTAATACTAACGGGGAAGAGGAAGAGAATTCAAGAACACCAGCACCCAGCTGCAGATTAGCGGCAAGCTCTGTTTGTGCTGACAACGCCGCGACGAAACGTCATAGATCAAGGACGTAATATCAGTCATGGTTAAGCGGGACCGCGATGTACATACTCAACCTCAACCTCACCTGTTGCATGCCGTCCACCAAAAGTCGTCTTAAATAAATTAAACAAAAATAGGCCAACTCACTTGCCTACTACTAGCGCCTTCTACTCACACACTTTGACCCAGCCCTCGTCATGTCAGATGGCATCGACAAGTCCCTCCTGGACCGACTGCAAGCCCTCCGCGGAGCAAGCACCACGCCCGAGAAACCAGCATCAAATCCGTTTGTGTCCCCTGCCTCACCTCTCACCCCATCAGTAACTCCCTGCCTCCAAAAGCAAAAAAAATCACTTATTAACCCTTGGATTTTTTTCTCTATCCTCTTCACCCCCACAGAATCAAATTCGATGTCATAGAGCGCGCCAAGCCCCCCACAGGAGGAGACGTCCTCGCCGCAAGACTCAAGTCCCTCCGCACCCAAGCCGACTCACCACCACCACGCAGTTCAAAAAGCACGCCTACCAAGACCGGCTCCACCCACTATATCCCCGACCAGGAAAGTGACGATGTAGACGCCCTCTTTGAAACAGACGACCAAGCTCTCGAGGAGATGCTCGCAGGCGAGGACACCCCCCCGCAACCCTCATCGACAGAGCCCAGAGAAGAAGATGTCAAGGCCCTTCTGGAAAGACTCTCCGCGTCGGTGCCCACAGACACGCACCACCATCACTCAGATGACTCGGACGGCGAGTCCATGACCAGAGAGACCAGCGGCGTTATTGCGCGGTACAAAGACGAGGTGGAACTCGATGCTGGGCTCCAAGACACCGAGACACCCCCCGGACATGAAGAAGATGATGAAGCTGCGCGGGACCATCCCCCCTCGATAGAGCTTCCTTCAGCCCCCGGGACGGAAACCTCAACCTCCTCCACGCAAATAGCCGATCTCACGGCGCGGATGGCCGCGCTTCGGCACTCCTCGGCCGAAGCACAGGGTCTTCTCCCCTCGGTGCCCACGTCCAAACCTACCAAGTCTGTGAAGAGACTGACGTCCAAGACGGGCTATACGGACGACGACATGGACTGTTGGTGTACAGTGTGCTTGGAAGATGCCACGCTAAGGTGTCTGGGTTGCGACGAGGACGTCTACTGCACTAGGTGCTGGAGGGAGATGCATGTTGGGCCAGCGGCACATTTCGATGATAGAAGTCACAAGGCCACCCAGTTTACGAGGGACAGGAGGAAGACGGAGAAGAAACTTGCGCTGGGGGCTTGAAACGTTTACCATGTGGTGGAAGGTGTTGCCAATACGCTGATTTTCTCTGGCCACATCATGATGCTGGCCAAAGTTCATCTGGCTGGGTATAGGTGGCAGTACTGACTTATCTCTATTGTATTGAGATATTTTGTGAATTGGGAAGTAGACTTTGACGTTGGGAAGAAATCAAAAACCGAAATACTTTGAGCTCAAAAAAAAAAAAAAAAAAGATCAACATCCCTGCGCCTGCCTAACCATATGCATACTTGAATCCCCCGTAGCAACTCAAACACAACCTATCCTATACTCTGCGTAAAATCTTACCAAAGCCCCGGCTTTGTCATTAGATTCCAGCATGTGTTTTTCAACTTCATGCCCTTGACGAATCTCCATTCCTCTCCTCTTGGTTTGACCCATACCCCCGCGGTTTCCCCCGCACGTCGTCCCACGTTGCGTTGAATCGGCGACCCGTCGCAGCCAAGAGACTTTCTTCCTCGTCCACCTCGGCATCTTCATCAAGTTCGGCCGTGTTGACCTTGGGGCTGCGGACCAGAGCTGTGACAAACACGACGAGGAAGACGCCTAAGAAGGCGAACTGAGCCCAAAAGTCAATGATGCCGAAGAATGGCCATGTGATGGTGATACGGTTGAGGAACGTTGACATGACGGAGGGTGTACATATGTCCTTGGCATGCTCGAAGCTCAAGGCTTCGGAGCAGGGCTTGATCAGGTCTTCATGGTTCTTGCACGAAGGTGCCGATCCAGGATGTTCAGGCTCGTTGTAACAGAACGTCTGCGTGCCATATATGGAGTACTGGGGAGCCACCAGCATGGTGACGGCATAGTTGATGGCGAGGATGGCCAGAGTTAGCATAACTGTGGCAATGAGTAGAGCCTGAGGGGCCGTTCGGCCACGTCGAATCTGGAAAATTCGGATCCAGAGGAAGCGAATGCCGACGGCTGCGATGCCGGAAATCGTGCTGCTAAAGAGGAAGAGAATCAACAACGCCATGAGGACATAGTCGACGGGGAACACTCTCGCAAGCTTGACGAAGACCCAGTTCATGGGTTGGAAGATGTGCGTACTACCCAAAATGTATCCACAGCGCTGCTTGCACACTGAGTTCTTGGCCTTGTCAATGCCTGTGATCAGCATGGACACCCAGATCAGCACGGATATGGCCAAGAGAAGAATGCCACCTAGCATCTTGACGGGTCGCAGCAGGGCGCATATCTTCAGCCAAGCCTGGTAGACCTTGCTCTTGCCTTCTCCCTGGGCTTCAGCTGCCAGGCGCTCCCGTCGCACAAGAGTTTGTTCCTCTCTAACAAGCGCATCAAGCTCTCGACGGTCCTTTCGGGACATGCCCTCCTGGCGGCCAACATTTCGCATCTCCAGTTGACGTTGACGCTCGCGATTTCGCTCCAACTGTGATGCCGTGGTTGCAGAAAGCTGAGGAGCTGAAATTGACGGCGCCGACTTGATGAAAGACACAGGCATGAGTGCGAGCCCCGAACCAGTGTAGATGACGTACAAGAGTGTTCCCAGTGTCATTAGCAGGCCCAGAGCGAAGGTAAGAGCCTTCTCGGCATGGTTCCGCGCAACAAGATGTTTGAAATAGTCCAAGTCCCAGTGACCGCCCTTGGAGGAGTCACCTGGAGATGGAACGAAGAAGCCCAGCAAGAACAAAACAATAACAAGGGCTACGAAAAAGAGAGCATACTTGGCAGCAGCCCAGAACCGACTCTGCCATGTCCTCCCTTCTTCCTCGAACTCGATTTCGTCGTATTCCTCATACCAAAAGTAGGCAAATGGAATGACAACTAGACACAGTAGCGCATCGATACTGTACAGGCAATAGTAGACAATCTTGAGCGTAAGCAGGATATTGTCGATTCTCTCGGGTGTCGCCCAGTCCTTTTTGGTTCCCTGCGATACCGAGCCAGTCGCCGAGACGAGAGCAATGTCGACGGGTAGCAGAAGGACGGTGGCAAGCAGTGAAGTAAGACTGATGATGGCGACGATGCTGACAACGGCGGAACGGTCTCGCGGCGTCTGCCAGGTGAAGGTTGTGATGATGGCGGCCAGCAGGCAAAAGCCTACGGCTATGGCGTATGTGATCCAGATCAAACTGGTCTGCACCAGACCTGCGTCAGCCATGGCGAGTCAAGTTGGCATGGGCGGGATGAGGGTTCGATTCGTTCGTCGCAATTGGAAGGGGGGGGCTCGGCGGAGCTCAGTTTCCACAGGTCGTGAGTTGTCGTGTTGCTGACAGCGGAGAGGTGCTCGATAGAATAGACGAGAGGAGACTGGCCTCGTATGGTACAAATGCGATGCGGGGAACAGGTGAGAGTGGCTGTGGGAGCCCGAAGTCTTTCAGAAGCTGGAAACCAGTTTGGTGAGCTCTCTGAAGGGCGGCGTGACGCAATAGCGACGTTGGCGCCTTCTGCAGCTGCACCTGGTCGTCATGGACGCGACTGGGTGCTGAGTTGTCCGGCGCTAATATTGCATGTAGAGCGCCACTAGCTCAGCGCGCGTCCGCCCCTCAAGTGGGACGCGACACCTGGAGCTGCTGGGCTGGTCGTATTATGAACAGATTATCGGCGCGGCGGCCAGTTGATCCGCGCTGGCCACTTGAAGTGGAGCTTCAACTTTCCCAAAGTTGCAACTTCCCTTCGTCTGGTGCTTCACCGGCGTCTGGACAAGCTTTGCGATATTTGCCATTCACCTCCCTTGGCCCCTGGTTTTCGCCTCTCCGTGGCTCTCCGACAGCCCATTCCCTCGTCTCAGCTCGCCGGAGCTCCCCAACGACTTCAATTGTCGCGGATGCAGGGATAATGGTCTCGCGACGATGCAGGTGTACACTGAGCTTGTGGCTCCTTCGGCCGTCACTCATTCGTTAAGCCTGCCGTTGACCTCTGCTACGGCCAACAACCTCGTTATCGCAAAGGGCTCACTTCTTCAAATCTTCACGACCAAATTCATTTCTGCCGAGCTCGATCCTCAAACCAAGGGTCTGCAATCGTTCGCCAAAGATGACGATCAGCATTTTGATCACCGCATTAACGATGATGACGGCCTAGAGGCCTCCTTCCTCGGAGGCGAGTCGATGATTGTGCGAACCGATCGCACCAACAACACTAAGCTAGTGCTCGTCGCCGAAGTTCCGTTGGCAGGAACTGTCATTGGGCTGGCGCGTGTCAAAATCAGGAACACTGCTTCAGGAGGCGAGGCTTTGCTTCTGGCATACAAGGCCGCCAAAATGTGCTTGACAGAATGGGATCCCCAGAGAAACGCGCTCGAAACGACTTCGATTCACTACTATGAAAAAGATGAGCTGCTAGGTGCGCCTTGGGAAACGGGTTTTGGCGACTACGTCAATTACTTGGAGGCAGATCCTGGCAGCCGATGCGTCGCCTTCAAGTTCGGCAGCAGAAACCTGGCCATCCTGCCTTTTGCCCATAGCGAAGAAGATCTGGAGATGGACGATTGGGACGAAGATTTGGACGGTCCGCGCCCCGTCAGGAAACCATCAACAATGACGAATGGAGATGGTGAGAACGATCTCGTCAGGTCGCGTTATACTCCATCCTTTGTTCTTCGCCTGCCGCTATTGGACCCAACGCTGCTACATCCTGTGCATCTTGCGTTCCTGCATGAATATCGAGAGCCGACGTTTGGCATTCTATCCTCAACTCAATCACCATCGGCAGCATTGGGCATCAAGGATCACCTTACATACAAAGTGTTCACTTTCGATTTACAACAACGAGCCTCGACAACCATTCTATCGGTGACAGGGTTGCCCCAGGATCTATTCAAAGTGGTCGCTCTGCCAGCACCCATGGGTGGCGCTTTGCTGGTGGGAGACAACGAGCTTATACACATTGACCAATCTGGCAAGCCCAACGGCGTGGCAGTCAACGACATGGCAAAACACATGACATCATTCAGTCTAGTTGATCAGGCTGGGCTGGGGTTCAGACTCGAATGGTGCGCCGTTGAGGTATTGAATGCTGATGCCGGCGAGCTCTTGTTAATATTGAACGATGGGAGGTTGGCAATCGTGAGTTTCCGAATTGACGGTCGCACAGTATCGGGAATCAGCGTGAAACTCGTAAGCTCTGAAAATGGCGGCAATCTGATCAAGAGTCGGGTTTCTTGCATATCAAAAGTAGGTAAAAATCATCTGTTTCTGGGCAGCGAAAGCAACGACTCAATTGTGCTTGGCTGGTCTCGAAAACATGGCCAAGAAAAAAGGAAGAGGTCACGGTTGCTCGATCCCGATCTAGCACTGGACGTGGAGGACCTCGACCTCGAGGATGACGAAGATGACGATTTATACGGAAACGACTCTGGCGAAGCCAAACTAGCCCAAGCTGCAAATGGCGGCCCAAGACCCGGAGACGCCATTTTCCGCATTCACGACAGACTATTGACTGTTGGCCCAATCCGAGATATTGCTTGTGGCCACCCCGCCTTTGTACCCGGAGGGGAGGAAGATGCGTTATCGAAAGGGGTGACGGCTGAATTGGAATTGGCTTGCGCTGTAGGGAAGGATTCGGCTGGCTCAGTTGCGATTCTCAACAGAAATATACAGCCAAAAGTCATTGGGAGATTTGACTTCCCCGAAGCTCGAGGGTTCTGGACAATGTGTGTCAAGAAGCCTATGCCCAAGTCGCTGGGTATGGGTACGGGCGCACCAGTCTCTAACGATTATGATCCAGCTGGACAGTTTGACAAGTACATGATCGTGGCCAAGGTGGATCTGGATGGATACGAGACGTCCGACGTTTACGCCCTGACAGCGGCCGGGTTCGAAACACTCAAAGACACCGAGTTTGAGCCAGCGGCAGGATTTACTGTGGAAGCCGGAACCATGGGCAAGCAAATGCGAATTATCCAAGTGCTCAAGTCAGAAGTGCGATGCTATGATGGAGGTGAGCTATGGCTATGAGCCCGCGTTCCAACAGTGACTCGTCGCTCATGCATGTACTGATTTCCTCATGACACAGATTTGGGATTAAGTCAGATCCTGCCCATGCTGGATGAGGAAACCGGAGCTGAGCCACGAATCGCAAGTGCCAGCATAGTCGACCCTTATTTGCTCCTCATTCGGGACGACAGCAGTGTCTTTATCGCCCAGATCGACAAAAACAATGAGCTAGAGGAGGTGGCCAAGCCTGATGGAACACTCAAATCCTCCAAATGGTCATCGGGATGCCTCTACAACGACACACAGGGCGCTTTCCAGGCAACCATCTGCGCGCAGCAGCAACCAGACGAATCAAATCGAATCATGATGTTCTTGCTCAGCTCAAATGGTGCCTTGCACGTACGTGTCCCAGCGTCAGTGCATGCGCACTTCTTATATCCAACCTGACTAATTCCAAACACAGGTATATTCCCTCCTGGACCTATCCAAGCCAGTATTCGTGGCGGAAGCTCTCACGTCCATACCGCCATTTTTGTCAGCAGACTTTGTGGCACGGAAGGGCGCCAGCAAGGAGAGCATCACGGAAATTCTTGTCGCTGACTTGGGCGATGCCATCTCACAAGCCCCGTACTTGATTGTAAGTTCTTGCCCGTCATTTGGGGAACGTGCCATGTGACTGACTCATCTCAGGTGCGACACGCCACCGACGATTTGACACTCTATGAGCCGGTACGACACCACAAAGAAGGTGTGACTGAGCCGACGCTATCCAAGTCCCTGCTCTTTAAAAAGTCAGCGAATGCGTCCCTTGCCACAACTGCCCCCGAGGTCCCAGAGGATGAGACCGAAGAGCCGCCCCGGCACGTGCCTCTGCGGATATGTGCCAACGTTCATGGCTACAGTGCCGTTTTCCTGCCCAGTTCGTCCCCCGGCTTCATCTTGAAAAGCAGCAAAAGCATTGCACGCGTCATTGGCCTACAAGGCTTGGGAGTACGGGGCATGAGCACATTCAACACGGAAGGCTGCGATCGTGGGTTCATCTACGTCGACACCGAGGGGATTGCCAGGGTGACGGAACTTCCCAGCAACAGCAACTTCACAGAACTGGGCTTGTCAGTCAAGAAGATGCCGCTTGACGGCGATGTGGGCATGATCTCGTATCATCATCCCACGGGCACGTACATCGTTGCCTGCACGAAAACCGAGCCGTTTGAGCTGCCGCGGGACGACGACTATCACAAAGAGTGGGCCAAGGAGACGTTGACATTCCCGCCGACTACGCCGCGGGGCGTCTTGAAGCTCATCAACCCGGTGACATGGACGGTAATTCACACGCTCGAGATGGAGCCATGTGAGTCGATTGAGTGCATGAAGACGCTTCACCTCGAAGTATCAGAGGAAACCAAAGAACGAAAGATGCTTGTTGGGGTGGGCACGGCACTGACCAAGGGAGAGGACCTGCCCACCCGGGGACGGGTGCAGGTGTTTGACATTGTGACGGTCATTCCGGAACCAGGCCGACCAGAGACCAACAAGAAGCTCAAACTGATGGCCAGGGAAGAGATCCCCAGGGGGGGGGTCACGGCGCTGTCGGAGATTGGAGCCCAGGGACTGATGCTGGTGTCCCAAGGACAGAAATGCATGGTTCGTGGACTCAAAGAGGACGGGTCCCTGCTGCCCGTGGCGTTCTTGGACATGAGCTGCCATGTGTCGAGTGTCAAGGAGCTTCCAGGAACAGGTCTCTGCGTCATGGCCGATGCGTTCAAGGGTCTCTGGTTCGCGGGATACACGGAGGAGCCGTACACATTCAAGGTGCTGGGCAAGAGCAGCGGCAACCTGCCGCTCCTCATAGCAGACTTCTTGCCCGACGGCGAAGACTTGTCCATGGTGGCGGTGGACGCCGAGGGAGACTTGCACGTGTTGGAGTTCAACCCGGAGCACCCCAAGTCGCTCCAGGGCCATCTCCTGCTGCACCGGACGTCGTTCGCCGTCACGCCAAATGCACCGACGTCGACGCTTCTTCTGCCGCGCACGTCTCCCCCGGCGCACCGCCACCACCACGCACAGACTGCGTCACAGACCCAGTCATCATCATCATCATCGTCATCGTCACACATGCTGCTGCTGGCCTGTCCATCGGGCCAGCTTGCGGCCCTCGCGCCGCTGGCCGAGTCGACGTATCGGCGGCTCTTGTCGGTAACAAACCAGCTCCACCCGGCGATTGCCCCCCACGGCGGTCTCCACGCCAAGGCACATCGACATGCCAACGAGCAGTCGTCGGCGGCCGTGGGCGTGGAAACAGCAGCATCGTCGGGTCGCGCATTGTTGGATGGCACGGTACTAGCAAGATGGAGTGAACTGGGCGCGGGAAAGCGGGCTGACGTCGCGGTGAGGGGGGGTTACGACAGTGCGGCTGATTTAAGGAATGATCTGGAATGGGTGCTGGGGTGGTCAGGCATGGCGTATTTCTAGGTGTTTTGTGTGTGGAACGATTTGTTGAACTTGTACAAGATTAATTCGCAGATTAACAATCACCCCATGTATATGAGTTAAGCCGACGACACAAACGAGCAAATGCCATTGATTCAAGTCCCGATAGCACACAACACAATCTACGGAACTGAGACGTCGCGACAGACAGCCAGGCCAGACAGACGGGCCGGCAACGAAGTTCTGGATCGAATCATGGGCAATTCGTCGCCGTGGCCGTATACATGAACCCCGTGTGGCAATTCGGCTGGCCCGCGTGCTGTGGGCATTCTGTCACAACGGGCTGCGCCACATGTGTGGCAGTTTTGCATCCGCAGGGGAGGTTGAGGATAGCTGTTGTACGATGGTTCCATTAGTCTCGGCTGTTTTTTGTTTTTCTTTGTTTTTCTTTGTTTTTCGCCGCGCTTCTCCCCCCCTCCCTTTTGTTTCTCGTCTTCCATTCGCGTCAGAAGAAAATGGGGCACACGTACCGTCGGCATTGCATGGTGCCGTATCGGGATCGAACTGACAGCCCTCCGCTCGGCCCTTGTACCAAACCGCGGGTTTGGTGACGTCGCATAGGGCCGGGGCGGTTTTGGTGGCGGGCACCAAGGCGGAGCAGAGTGTTCTGAATGGGGTGGGAGAGGTCAGTCAGCATAACATTTATATGAACTTGTCTTTTTTTGCTAGGGCGGAAAGGTTACCCGGTTAGGAAGAAGGCTAGGACGGTGGGCGCGCGCATGGTGGGCGGAATAAATCGAGATTGAAAATTCGGGTTACGTGAGTGGATGGGTTGGTTGAAATGTTGCTACCGGCGGGACATGCATATGCAAGCAAAAGATTGACGGGATTATTACGATATATATACTTGTGCTGCGGAACTTGTTTTGCTTGGCACGGGGAACCAAAGTCGGGAGTAACGGCGCGGACTTGCTCGGGCGTCTCGGGAGATTCTGTAGTTTGTTATTGGTTTCATAGAGGTTGGCGGCTAATTGAGATTGGGTAAAGTCTTTCTATGTACATACTCCGTAGCTGTAAAGCAATAAATACTATTATTAGCACACACTGATGGGAACTTGCCGGTGCTGCCACACAATCGAAGCGATACGAGGTTTTTTTTTTCTCTCCCATTTTGAGGGGTTTCCCTGGGAACGAACTAGCGGGAGTAACTGGATAGCCTCTATTAATAGAGAGCTAGCTACCTAGCATATCCAAGTAATCATCATGATACTATTATTAGAGAGGCAAAAGGAAAATACGCAGGGTACGGAGTACTATATAGCGCTATAAAAGAACACATTTACTCCGTGCTTCTGGAAATATGTATGGGTCACTAGTAATAAAAGGCACCTTTATTCCTGGCCCCTGCCTCGCTTGTTTCCTCGCTAATAATAGTCCGTAGAGTCTACCCCCTGTTTGATTTTGCACGACCACAAGCCCTATGCGGGGCGGCTTCTATCAGCTTCAAGTAGCTATAGTAAGTGGAGCGATTGGGAATTTAAAGGGGTATTGTAAGGGCTTAGGCTTTGCCTAAGCATTATTGTCAGGTAGGGGTGTAGATAGATGATAAAAAGTGTTCAATTCGATTAATCAGAGGTGCAGACAGCAGCTGACTTTTGTACCTAAAAGGTACATAGTGCGCTATAGAAATAACTAGTTTACAAAGGTACTTCTAATATATTTATCTTTACTAATATCTTATCCTAGCTATTATATAACTAGTATTTATATATCTAATACTTTAGGGAGCTCTTTCTAATATACCCCCCCTAGCTAAGATATTTATTAAAGCTAGAGATTAAAGGCATAAGAAGAGATTATAAATAATCCCTAGTATTATAATTAGGTAGGAATCTCCCTTAGGCTAATTCTATAGTAAAAGTCCCTATATATTTAGCCTAATAAAGGTTTTATAAAGCTATTTATAAGTATCTTAGAGGTCTTTATCTAATTAACTTTAATATTACTTATTATATATTATTCTTAAATTTATATTTAATTTATATTAAGGTGCTTAAGGCTAGTTTAAAGCCTTCCTTTAGTATATTTAGTAATTTAGATTATTTACCTTATTATTATACTAGATAATTAAGAGTAGTAGTATATATATATTAATATTATAAAGTAGCTTACTAAGGAAAATACGCTTTTTTATACTATAATTTAAGGTAAAGAGCTTTGCTTCTATACTTAAAGTTATTATATAATATTACCTTCTAGACTTTTAATTAATTATAGTACTATATATAATAAAAACATAGCCTTATGTTAACTTCTAAGTCTTAGGATTATTACTAAGTAAGGTATCTATGCTAGAAAATAGCATATTAAAGCTATTTACGCCTAAATATTATAAGTAAAGCTTCTTTATATTCTAAGTATATAATAAAGCACCCTAAGCTAATTTAATATGCTTTGCTAATAGATTTATTATAAAAGAGGCTAACTTTAATGCTATAAATACTATATCTAGTTATCTAATAATACAAAGATACACTAAAGAGCTTATAATTACTCTATAGTAGCTAATTTCTTTATTAGAAGCTTTGTTATTATTTAGGTAAATTATAGCTATTAGAAGAGAAGCTATAATTAAGCTTTTTAACTTATTATTAATAATATTAGGAATAAACTTCTAAGTGATTTTTTAAATATATAATTCCTATAATAACTATATCTCTTTAGTATTATAATTTCTAATAATTTTAATACCTAGGAATTACTTTAATTTACCTTAGTCTTTAATATTTAGACTATTTATTAATTACTTATGTAATTCTTTAAATTCTACTTTAGATCTATTAGGGTATAGCACTATAATATTATTTACATAGAAAAATAGGATAAAATCGTCCTTTATAAAGATATATAAGTCTTCTTTCCCTTAGATAAAGCTAAGCTCTAAAAGGAATCTTATTAAATAAAGGAACTATTATTAGGGAGCTTCCCGTAGCCTATATAACACTCTAATTATCTTCTAGAGATAACCTCTTATATTTATACTCTCTAGGGGCTTATAAAAGATAGGTTCTTTAAGTTTTATATATAAGAAGGTATTCTAAATATTATATTATTAAGTATTAAGATTATTAGTATAATAAACTATAAGTAATATTTATAAAGATTAAGAAGTAAGGGTAGTAGTGTAATTATTAAGGTTATCCTTTAGTTACTAGTTACCTTATACTACTATTTAAGCCTTAAACTCTATAACTATGCTTTTCTTATTAGTTTTATATTTAAAAACCTAGCTAAGGTTAATAATTTCCTTATACTTCTTAGGATTAATTAGTTCCTTAAGTATATTCTCCTAGTAGTTTAAGAATAGAAGCTTTAAAAGCTTCTTTATAATTACTTCCTTCTAGTAATTATAATAAGGTAATGCTATTACCTAATAATAATAAGTAGGTTTTATAGGCATATCTTTAATTTATAAATTATATTAAGTTCCTTAAAATACTAAAGAGAAAGTAGAAGAAAACTAAGCCTATCTAGCCTTCCTTAACTTCTTTTATTAGTGTTTTCTAGTTATAATATTATCTAGGTTAATACTATTATTATAAGGACTATAATTCTCTATAGTCTTACTACCCTTAGTAGTAATTTTACTAGTCTTTATAGTAGTCTCTGCGTGTTTAGCTATTATATTGTTTATAAATTTATTAATCTCTTAAAATAGCATATTATTACCTTATACCTAAAGCTTTATATTCTCTAGGATAACTAGTCCCTTATAAGAAAAGTTAGGAGGGGTTAAAAGAGCACTAATATAGCCGCTTTCTTGCCTAATATATAAGGTAGTGTTTTTACTTTAATCTAATTATTTTCCTTATTTATAGCTAATAGTAAGAAGTTATAATTCTCCTCTTCTAGGTCTATTCCTATAAGGTCTTATGTTAGTTACACTAAGGTGCCTGCGCAGGTAGGATAATTCCGTAATATTGAAGTTAATAATAGATAGATAGCTAGAAAAGAGAGAGAAGAGAGGGAAGGTCTAGATAATAGAAAAGTGGGTGAAACCCGTAAGTAAGGCGGAAGAGGGGGTAGCGAATTAATACAGCTAATCACGTTATGTGTATTACACTAAACCTACTATTAGTCTAGTCTTTAGCTATAATTAAGCTAATAAAGATCTAAAGGATTTAACACTAGTAGTCTCTCTTTTATCTGTGGCTAAAGGAGCCTAAAAACGTAATAAAAATTAAATTAAAGGAAAGTATATATAAGTAAATCCCTTAATAGGAATTCACTACTTTAATTAGCTATTGCGGTATTAGTTAATTAAATTAATCTATTAGTCCTTGTTTAGGCTCCTATCCCTTAATATTATAAGTCTCTTTACTTATCCTTTAATATAAATCGTTAATTCGTTTAAATTAATTAAAGAGAAAAGAGATAAATTTAGCAATGCCTTTGTTATTATATCCGCTAGATTATTATTTCTATTAATTTACCTTACCTTATAGATCTTATGCCTTTTATATAATTAACAAAGGGCTATAATATTAATTATTAGTCTTTTCTTTTTTATTATTCCTAGCTTTATAAGGTATTTATATAATAAAAAGGAGTTAGTATAGAGAATCATAGGAATTTAAGGTATCTTTAATTAGTCTATAATCTAATAGAGAGTTATGGAAATCACGTAAGTAATATCTACGCCTTAAACCATGCTATATAATTCGGAGGCAAGCATGCTATGTGTAACTTACTTGCTTTTTATTAAGCTATATATAATAATATTACCTTTTATAATAAAGGTATTATTATCTTATATTATCTTATTGCTAATTATAATAATATATCTAATCTATAAGCTTAAATCCTTATTATTAGTAAGTAATCTATTTACAAATATAAAGAGCTTTACTTCCTTAAGGGTTAAAGGTATATATTATAGTCCTTACTACTAATTCTTAATTTGCTATTTAAGGTGTTTATTAAGGCATGTAATATTATTAGCAAAGGGTTCTTAGTATTAAGCTGTAATTAATAGATTATAGGAAGCTTCTAGTTAGTATATAGTTATAATATAGCTTCCTTAGGCTTATTATTCTATATAATCTTGCTTTACTATTAGAGATTAAGGATTAACTTTCTTAATCTTCTAACTTTGGCCCTTTTAGGTTAAAATTAATAAGTTATTAGTATTCTAGGTTAAGATATAGCTATTAAAAATAAGGGGATTCCTAGTGGTTAATTACTACTTTTCCTTAGTAGTAAACTTAGCCCTCTAAAGCTTTTTCTTTTCTTTTTAGAAGAAGTTATTATTACTTAAGCCTAATATATTATTAGTCTATATTTTTATAATACTAAAGAGGTTCTTATTATTTAGCGCTATAATTAATAAGCAGGGATTATAGATTAAAGTTATTATATTAAGGTTATCTTTATAATAATAGAAGTACATTACTTACTAGTAAGTTCTAGCCTTTGTAATCCTATAAAGAGATTTAATTAATTTAATTATAGTCCCTTCTAGAAAGAGGTGTGTAATTTGCTTTAGTAATCTTATAATAATTAGTCTTATTAGCATTATATGTAATTGAGTGTATGCTTATGTAATATTGTAAATCCAAAGGTAAATACCTTTTCTTCTTAATAATAAAGTAATAGCTATAATAAGTTATTAGCTTGCTTGTTATATTATTAGTAATTACGTTAAGATAAATTCCTTTCCCTTATTATTATAGCCTTGCATAATAAGGCAAGATTTCTTATATAGTAAGACTATTCCCTTGCCTTTAATCTCTCTAACTATACAAGAATTAAAGATTCTATAGCCTCTGTGCTTTGCTAGGTTATATTTAATGAATTTAAAGATATTATAAGCTTATAGGGCATTAATCTTAGCTTAATTAGACTACTTAAAGGGTTTTCCTAGGGTTATGATCTTCCCTTCTTAGTGAAGTTAAAGAGTAAGGTTCTAATTAGCTTCTTCTTTTACTATAAGAAATACTATACTTAGTATCCCTCTAGCTATAACCTCTTAAATAAAGGCCTTATCTTAGTCTTTATTAATAAGCACGTAGAGTTTAATTAGGCTAATATCCTTTTTAGGATTATAATTTCTACCTTTTCTTGCTTTTATTCCTTTAGGGCAAGGTAATAAGTCTTTAACTTACTAGCTTCCCCTTAGGGTTACCTAGGTATTATAGGCCTTTTCTATTAGCTTCTCTATACCTATAAATTAGACTATAAGGGCTTTTCTTAGCCTTCCTTACTTTCTTTTTAGCAATACTTATAGTTTTTCTTTTTCTTTTATTACTAATTCTTTTTAGTAGTAGTAGTTAGTAGTATTATTATAGCCTTCTCTATATCTTAAGGCTTTATCTCCTACTACTCTAGTCTCTTTATAATATATAGGTCCTTATAGTAAGGCTTTACTACTATAAAGTAAAATTTTACTAGGCTATAAGGTATATTAACTATTTAGGTCTCTTTATTAGTAGTAATTAGCTTATAAGGGCTATACTAGCTACCCTTCTTTCTTTATATATATATATTAGCTTATAGAGGTAGCTAATATATAAGCGCTATATTAGGACTATTCTAGGCTCTAAGGGCATTATAGACTTACTATAAAGCTATATAGTAGTAGACTTTATTAGTAGCCTTCTAAATTACTTTAGCATATTAAATAATAAAGACACTAGGTAATAACTTATTTATTATTTATAAGTAAGCTCTAAAGACTAGTAAGGTTAGTATAATTCCTTTAAGGCCTGTAGAATTATTAATAGCCTTAATAGCTATTTAAAGGCGCTATTCTAGTATTAGTTCTACACTAATTAAGTTAGTAATAATATTATAAGCCTAGTATAAGGGTCTATAATATCTTTTAACTTTTCTAATACTATTATAAGCTTTAATTAGTATCTTATTAGTCTTAATTAATATTAATTAAGCGTAATATTTAAATTTAGTAGAAGTAAAGTTATTACTAGTATTATAGACTATCTATTCCAGAGGTCCTAGATAGGTATTAATCTAGCACTCTTAGATAGCGTCCTAGATATCTTAAGCCTTCTGCTTTTTTAGATTAAGGAATTAGGCTACTTAAAATAAAGTTACTAAATTAATAATATAAAGCACTAGTTAACCGTTAATTTACATAATATTAATAATAATCTTGTAGTTAAATTTATAGTTATCTTTAATTATAAATTTGAATTAACTAGGGGCCTTACTATGCATTTAGTAATAGTAGTAGACTTTAGTTAATTTCTTAATTACCTAGCGTTTAACTTTATAACTAGCTTATTAAAGGACCTTTATAAGTTATTAAATAGAAAGGTAACTAAGCTAATAATGTAATTAATAGATATCTCTCTCTAAGAGATAGAAAGTAACTATTTCTTTCGCCTTTAGTAACCACTAAGGATAACCTTATTATTATACTATAGGTATAGTCTTACTGCCTTAAATAAGTATATTTACAAGGTTATTAATCTTAACCTATATCTTATTTATATTAGTAATTAAGAAAAGGAAAGGAGTAGCTATATTAAGGATATAAAATTTAAGCTTTTTAAGTTTTATAAGTATATAGATAATGCCTTTTATAACTACTAATCTAGCACTAAATATAATAATTTAAGGTTTATAAGGGATTACCTTTAATAAAGGCATTAATCTTAGTAAAGCTTTTACTTATGCCTCTCCTATACTTAATTTTCCTATAGCACTAGTATTAGGCATAATACCTCTAAAGACTTCTTTAGAATAGCATTCTTTAAAGATATAGTAAAATAAGCCTTTATTATACTCTTATAGCTTATAAAGCTCTTGCTTAAGGAATATATGTTAAAAGGCTTAATTATTTAGGGTTATAAGGATATTAATATTAGTAGTATTATAGTTAGTTTATTATCTAGAGTAGAAGAATTACATAATACTTAGATATACTATTAATAGTAGCTTCTTTACCTTATTATTATTATTATCCTAGGCCCTTATATAGGCTATAAGATATAGTTTCTAATTCTAACTAAAGTTATTATTAAGTTTATTATTATCTTACCCTTAATAGGAGGTAAGGAACACTTAAAATCTTTTCTTTATAGGGGCTATATAATATATTTTACTAGCTTACTAGTAGTCCTTTTCTTTCTAATATTCTTTAGTAAAGTAATTAGAGAACTAGTAGCCACTCTTACTATATATAAAGTAACGCTTAAAGCTAGGCCTAGGGCTTTTTCTATAATAGCTTCCTTTGCTATAGGATTATTATCTATACTAATAATTAGTAAATATAGCCTTTAGAGGGTTTCCTTCTTAGTACTAAAGATATTAAGAGGTTTTCTTATTTAATTCTATAATAGTAATTACCTTATAAAGGTCTTTAGTAAGACTTTTAAAGCCTAGGGAGTGTATGTATTTAACTATCTAATATTTAGGTATACTAGCTATAGTATTTAATATTTACTTATAAAGCTTAGTATTTACTATATTAGAAGGGTATAGCCTTTTATAAATTTTCTTAAGGTTTAATAATATAATCTTAAGGTACTTAAGCTTACTTTTATTAGGGTTTTTATTAATTATATTCTTTAATATTATATTACTTTACTTATAGTAATAGAATTATTAGTTACTTTCTATTTTAAAGCATTAATAAATATAAGTAATTATCTCTTTATAAGAGTAGTTATTCCTAAAGAGGTAATTAAGGTAATACTATTTAGTATTACTTATTAATATAATAGGAAAAGCCTTCTAATAATATGTTTAAGGGAGGTTAATCCTATTATACTTATTCTTAAAAAGCATAATCTTTAGTATTAGGAAGTTATATAGTTTCCTACTATAGTAGTTACTATCCTTATATATCTTTATAAGCTCTAAGATTTTCTTTATAATCTAATCTTTAGAGAGGAATTACTATAAAGGCATAATTTGTTATAAATAATAGTCTATAGGTTATTATAGATAATGATTATTAGGATAAAGTAATTAATTTAATTAGGATTATTATAAGGGCTCTTAGGGAGGTTTAAGGAATTATTAAGGTTAAGGAAGGTAGATTTCTAAGGTAAGTAATTATGTTTAAGGCTAAGGCTTTAGGGGTTTAGAAGATTATGATTTTTCCTATAACTAAAGAGGTATTAAGGTTTAGTAAAGTACCTCTTTAAGAGATACTAGGATTAAATATCCTAGGCCTTATTTAATAAGAACACTATAATCTTATAAGGAATTACGTAGCTTTCTAATAATATCCTTATTTACTCTTTTAAAGGTATCTTTAAACTAGCCTTTAAAGTCTTCTTAGAATAACTCCTAGAGGTTATTATCTCTCTAGCCTTAATGCTTACTAAGGTTAATAAACCTTACAATCTAGTTATTAAGTTTAGGTTATATAGTAGTCTCTAGGTCTAGTTTAATAGGCTTTTTCTAGTCTTTTATAAGGTTATTTATAAGCTATTATAAATATACTAGTAGTTTACTCTCTTATAGTCTTTTAAGAGAAATTATTTAAGCCTTACTATTACTAGTAGTAGCCCTTCCTCTTATAGAAGGTCTAGATTCTAATTTTACTATCTTATAATATCTAGGCTATAAAAGAAGGTCTAAGGTATTGTTCTTTTACTACTACTTAAGCTTATATATTTACTTATTACTAGGGTCTTCTTTCGTACTTTAGAAGCGTTATTACTCTAATAAAGCTAGAAAATCATAAAAACACAGAAAATCATAAAGATAGGAAAAATAGTAGAAAAAGTAGTAAAAGTAGTAATAAGAATAAATTAACTTAGGGTTAAGTAAAGTAATAGAAGTGCTAAAAGTAACTAGAAAGCACTAGTAAAAATAATAAGGAAGTAATAGAATTACTACTTCCTATTTTATATAAAAAGAGGGAAGGAGATAATCTCTCTTACTAATAAGCATAGGGCAAATAACACTAAGAGTAAAGGGGGCAAGAAATAAGCAGTAAATGCTTATAGAGGGGGATTAAAGGTCTATTAGAAGAAGGTAATATATTAAGAGAAGTTATAGGTAATTTAGCTAGCTTAGCTAAGGTTATTTAATGTTAGGTTTGAAATAAATACCTTATGGTAATAGATTTGGTTAGTTAGTTAGTTTTCTTATAATAGACAATAAAATCAATAATTAATAACAATATCCTAGATAGATATAATAAAGTTATATTCTATAAGCCTAAGGGTTAATAAATTAATTCCTTAGAAGCCTAATAAGCCTATAACTAGGATTCTAGTCTTTTCCTTTAGTATACTTATATAGTTATACCTCTCTACTATAATAACTATTAATCTAGTGTAATAAGGGGTAGTGGCTATAGTGTCTGTAGAAATGTCTCTTCTTATAATACCTAACTTATCTATAGTTATAAAGTTAACTACTAATTAGTGTTAGTTACACTAAGATGCCTACGCAGGTAAGATAATTCTGTAATATTAAAGTTAATAATAGATAGATAGCTAGAAAAGAGAGAGAAGAGAGGGAAGGTCTAGATAATAGAAAAGTAAGTAAAACCCGTAAGTAAGGCAGAAGAGGGGGTAGTAAATTAATATAACTAATCACGTTACGTACATCGCACCGGACTTACTATTAGTCTGGTCTTTGGCCACGATTAAGCCGATGAAGATCCGAAGGATCTAACATCTTAACTAATTTCTTTATTAAGGTCTTTAGCCTTAAGCTCTTTAAGTAGTGTAATTATTAATATCTTCTCTTTCTAGGCTAATTTGATCTCTTCTTCTAGTTTAAAGAATAAGGCCTTATTAAACTAAACACACGCTAATATAATAACTTTATAATTACAAAGAGTTAGAACCTAAATAATATACTAGGATTTGCTTTTATAACCTATAAGGTATCTAATATAAGCTTTCTACTTTAACTAAGGGATTATGTTATTTAATTTAATATGCTCTAAAGCTTTTGTTATTATTAGGAATGCTTTATATCCATAAGCTTGTAGATATGAAATTAAGGGTTTTTAAACCTCTAATATTTATAAATAGGCAGGGACGGTTTTCCTAGCCTAATTCTACTAGAGTTTGTATAGTGTAGTCTAATTTCTATAATGCTTAAAAGGCATTTAATTTAGTAAATAAACCGCTATGTTAAAGACCTTATTATTAAGTTCTAATAGGAATCTAGCCTCTAGACTTAATGTATAAGCCTTCTACTTAACTACCCCCCTAGATCTCTTTGCCTTGCTATTCTAACTAGGTGTTAAGGGAGCTGAATTATAGACTATAATACTTGCTAAGGCTATCTTATCCCTTATATTATGTATAAAGAGGGCGTTTTTAATATTACTATGTAAAAAGCGTAGTTAAATACTAAATTAAGTGCTTAGAAATACTACTATTATTTAGAAGCTATTATAAATCCTATTCTTTAACTTAAATAAGTAAAAGAATTATATTAAGGTTATAAGGCATGTAAAAACATACTAATACCTATTACTATTTTAATAAGGTAAGTTATAGTACTTTAGATTAACTAAAAGCCTATAACCTAGTCCTTAAGGAAGCCCTTTAGGTGTAACTTATAATCTCTAGCGCTTAGCTTTACTTGTAGTATAGATCTTATACTCTATAAGCTTAGGTCCTATTAATTTAATACCTAAAGTTATGTTTATAAGCTTTATAAATGCTTTATTACTAGGATAATTATATTATTAATACTAAAGCTTTATATCTCCCTTTATTAGAGGCCTTAGAGGTTTGCTTAATATAGCATTAGCTTCCTTTAGATTTTCTAATAGCCTTAATAGTATATAAAGCTTGTTAATATTATAAACCCTAGCTATAGGCTAATTCCCTTTATAAAGGAATCCTTTCTTCTAATTCTAGAAGATACTTACTTTTATTATAATTATTGCTAATACTAGATTAATGTGGAATTCAGGAATAAATAGAGCGGTCTCTAATATAATTATTCTTGCCTTTTATAATACAGGATTTGTAATAGATATGCTAACTAGCCCTTAACCTAAAGCCACATAGATTATACTACTAGCCTTAACTTTTATTATAATATTCTTATTAAATTTAGATTACTTAAACTATTAGAAGTTATTAAAGATATAAATGTTTGCTTTAGAGTTATAGAGGACTATATTTCTCCTTAATTCTAAGTTATTCCTAGTATTTAATAAATTCGCGCTTTCCTTTAATAATTTATATTGCTTAAAGCGTATAAATAATAATATATTAGCTAACTTCTTGCCTAGAGTAACTATAATAGAGTTATTTATAGGGTTCTATAAAGGCATAATAATATTATTACTTTTCTTCTCTAGCTTTTAATTTATAGCCTTTAATTTCTCCTATAGATTAGCCTTAAGATACTTCTTAATATTCTCTTTAGAGTTTTTCCTAACTTCCTAATTCTTTAAAGTAGCCTCTAGTTTATAAAGAGCCTTAAATAAATTATAAGATTCCTACTACTTTATAGTATCTTTAATATTATAATTTATATATCTAGGGCACTTAGGCTTCTCTAGCTTTATTAAATTATTTAATCTATTAGTTATAATTATATTAGTAGTTTTTAAATCCTTTAATTCCTTTAGTAAAGCCTTATAGTCCCTTTTAAACTTAGTAATAGCCTTAAGAAGATTACTATTTATCCCCTTATTAAGTAGGTTATTTTACTTCTTCTAAAATAACTTAAATTTACTTTAAAGAGGCATAATAAACTTATATAGTATTATCTCCCTAGTTTACTATATCTTAAAGTCTAGATAATTCCTTTAAAGTACCTTAACTATTACTACTTACTTATACTAATTATAAGTATCTTTAGCTTATAGGTAATTATTTAGGTAATTCTCTATAAGAATAAGTATCTTCTTAGTGTTTAGCTTATACTAATTATAAAGAAGCAAGAGTATCCTATAAGTATGGTGTTAAATAAACTTCTTCTCCTTTACCTTAGTATTAAAGTTAAGGGAGTCTTAAATATTCTTTAAAAGGGTCTTATAAATATATTCCCTAATCTTTAGCATTTATTTAGCTAGATCTTAATACTTTATAAGCTTAAATTAAAGCTTTTTATATTTAAAGTTAAATTAGTCCTTTATATCTTTATATGTAAGCTTCTAATTCTCTAGAGTATTAGGGTTATTATCTAAAATCTCTAGTCTCTAACCACTTTATAGGTATATAGGTATTATAAGTTCTTTAAGTAATTTAATCTTATTTAGGTTAATATACTCCTAAACCCTATAAGATTTTATATAGTTCTTAATTTACGTAAACTACTTAATCTAGTCCTTCTCTAATAATAATACTATATTTAGGGTTTCTTTAGATATATTAAAGGGGAATATATAGGTTAAGGGAAGCGTAGGATATAATATTAGCTATTAAATAATATAATAAGGGCGTTTATCTTATGATATTAGTAAGCGTTAATTAAATAACTTTAATAAAGCTAATAATCTTTAAAGATAATAATAAATTTAGCAATAAAAGCCACCTAGGCTTATAACTATTAGGTAGGGGTGTAAATAGATAATAAAAAGTGTTTAATTTAATTAATTAGAGGTGTAGACAGCAGCTGACTTTTGTACCTAAAAGGTATATAGTGCGCTACGGAAATAACTAGTTTACGGAGGTACTTCTAATATATTTATCTCTACCAATGTCTTATCCTAGCCATCGTGCGACCGGCATCCACACATCCGATGCTTCAGGGAGCTCTTCCTAACAATTATCCATATAGCAGACAGGGAGAGGATAAGTAAAAGTAGCTAGGGTAAGAAAAAGGGGGCTTATATAATAAGCTAAGGAGGTATAAGGGGCACTACTAGGGATAGCCTCTTACTCTCTTCCCTTTTTCTTCTTAAGTCTCTTAATACTTTATTAATACCTTATTATAATTACCTAGGGGCTAGTCTATAATAATTAAGAGACTTTCTTTAGTCTAAAAAGAAAAGGTTACTAAAAAATAAAGAAAATAATAATAGACCTAATAAACACACTTTAACCTTATAACTAACCTAGCTAGGGGACTTATACTTCTTTATCTAAGGCTATATTACTACTAAATACTTATAATACCTAGTTTAAAATACTTTAACTAATACTATAATAGTAAGTAAGGGTAATTAAGAATCTATAGTAATATATATATATAAACCTAAAACTAATTACTTAACTAACCTTTCTTTTAAATACTTTTATAGACTTAATATTTTCTAACCTAGGCTTAATCTTACCTTAAGGGCTAATACTACTACCCCTTATATTATAAATTTACTAAAAACTAATCCTTATAAGTAACTTATATAATAATAATAAGGCTATATTTATTACCTAGAAGTTCTTAATATAATATAAGTTAAAGATAAATAAAGACTTTATTAGTTTTAGTAAAAACTAATAAGTATTTATTTACTAAAACCTATTACCTAAGGTCTAAGCTTATTTTATATTATTCTTTAAGATAAGCTATATTAGTAACTATAACCCTAAGACTTTCCTTAGTTACTTAGAGATATTATATATAAACCCTTATAAGTAAAAGATAACTTTTATAAAACTTAATTAAATAAAGTAAGAAATAAGGAAAGTATTTACTATATTTTTTATTTACTTTAAATAAAAACTCTTATTTATAAGAGAGTTTTATTAGACTAAGGATATTAAGCTAGCTAAGCTTTAATATATACTTAATAAGTATATAAAAGAAATATCTATTAGTAAAGGAATTAGCTAAATAAAATACTATACTATAGTTACTTAGTACTAATATATTATAATTAATATTAAATTATTTACCTTAAAGAAAAAGTATTAGTATTAATATAGTCTTTAGCTAACTTATTCTATAACTTAATAAATAAACTATAATAGTAATATACCTATAATAAAGATATATACTATAACTACTTAGTAAGGGAAGTAAAATAAGCTAGATAAAAAAATAAAGGCTTAAAGAAAAATATAAATTAGCTAAAGGCTAAGTAAGTAACCTAGGTAAAACTAACTAAATATTACTTAAAAAGGTATTACTTATATTATAAATCTAAGGACTATTATATTTAGAATTATACTTTCCTTTTACCTTACTAACTAAAGGTCTAAATTAACTTATATAAGGTAAATATAAAGAGTATAAATAAGGAGGTTAATACTAATACCTTAGAAAATAAGTAGCCCTTAAGTAAAGTTTTATATAAGGGCAAAGAGGCTAGCTAGTAGCTATAGATTTAGATAAGTATAGCTAGTATATAAATATAGATAAAGATATATATATATTATTTACGCTAGTTAGCTCTCTAGATAGCTATTACTAGTACTCTTACTTCTAAGTTAAAAGGGAAAACCTTATAATAGGAAGAAAAACCCCCTTATATTTATATTAGGCTAGCGCTAGCCTTATAGTAAGCCTATATTACTTAGTATATATCTTATTATAAATGTTTATTACCCCTCCTGAGTACGAGGTAAAACTGCTTAGCTTACTACACCCTAACACCCTATTCCTTTAACTTCTTTTTATTTACCTTACAAAGCTTATTATTAGGCTTGCCCTTATTTTTTAGCATCTTTTCCCTTATGTTATAGATGCTATTAATTATCTTAAGCGAATTGGATTAGCTGCAATTGAGGATAAGTTGTGGTTTTTTTTTTGGGGTTTAAGTTTGCCTTAGAGCTTTAAAGGATAAGTTATAAGATAGAAGAGATATAGAGAGATAGAATAAACATAGTTACAAAGGAAGGGGAAATTATATTAATTTATGCTATAAGTAAAACTTAAATGGATTTAAGTTTAACTATAGTCGTGAATTATAACTATATCTTACGTAATCATAGCTATAAAGTTTATTATAAACTTTATATTAACCTTTAGCCCTTAAATTTATAGCTTAAAGCTTATTCCTTTATTTATGTTTTACCTAACACTATAGTAATTATTAAATTTAGTTATTAATTATTACACTAGCTAGGTATTACTAGTAAATTTTTTGTTCCTTGAAAATTAGATGCATTGGCTACAGCCAATGATCCCAAAAAATTAAAAATCAATACTAGCTTTATCCTATAAGAAAAATAAAAAAAGGAAAATTAAGTAAAGTAAGTATTTCTTAGACTTTTTAGTCTTATTCTAGTATAATAGTAAGCCTATTTTAAGTTATTTAGCTTTAGATTAAGGTAAAGTAAATTTAGATTTATAATATTAATTTACTTCTTATTTACTTTTTTACTAACTTTTTATAGCCTTACTTTTTAGCTATCTCTAGCCTATTTTTACTTTAAAAGTCTAATAAAGTCTAAGCACCTAGTTTTATTTAGTTAGAATAAGGGGAGCGTTACTTTAACCTAGTTTTATAGCAGTCCCGTTCCGAAGCCGCCTGTGCGTGTTAGATCTATTAATCATGCTGTGCTTTGTTTTTGAGCAAATAGATAAAGATATAGAATAATATATAAACTAATTACCTTTCTTAATCCTAGTACTTTTTAAAATATGTTTTTATATTAATATCTAGATTAATTATAGCTATAATTACTATAGTGCTATAAACAAATTAGTAGTAAGGTAGCTAGGCCTAGAGCTTATATAACTACTAAAATAAAAGTAAGTCTATACTATAGGAAAAATAAAAAGAAGAAGGAAGTGCTAAAAAGAGAAATCCTTCTCTATTACCTATATAGTCTAGGCTAGGATTAATATTAATAATTAGGAATTATCTATATACTTATATATTATCTTAGGCTTTACCTAGGATATTATATTTGGAATACTATAGGTAAAGTATTATAATATTATAATTTATATAGTAAAATAGTAATTAGTTATTAGTATAGTAAAAAGCCTTTATATTTTTAAAGCTACTAAGTATAAGGGAAAACCCCTAGTATAAGGGATTATTAAGTCCTTATATATAGTAAAGGTATATTAAATATAATAGATAAGGAATACTATAATAAGGTTTATAGTAATAAGCCTTAAGAAAATAATAATAATACTATAAATAATAATACCTAATATAAAGCTAAATAGCCTTAATATAGCTATATTACTAGAAAAACTAGTAAACTTTATAAATCTCTTTAATAAGGCTAAGGCTAATAGCTTACCTTCTTATAAGGGGTCTCTTAATTACTATATTTAACTATATAAAAACCTAAATAGGTTTAAACTAGTACTCCTATAAGGCTTACTATATAATATACTAAGAGATTAGTTACTAGAGGTTTAACACTAGATTATAAACCTTATAAATAAAGGCTAGATTTATACTAGCTTCTTATTAGCTATAGCCCTTATTCTCCTTATTAAGAAATTAAATAAGGGTTAGTAGTTTTATATAAACTATTATATACTTAATAAGATAATAATATAAGACTATTACTTACTTTTTTAATTAAGAAAATACTATACTCTTTCTCTAAGGTATATTAGTTTATAAAGGTAAATATTTATATAGTATTTTATAAACTATAAATAGCTAAGAGTAAGAAGTACTTTATAGCCTTTTATACTAGGTTTAGGTTATTTAAGTAACTAGTTTATTTATTTAGCCTAGCTAATATACTAGTAACCTTTTAATACTATATTAATAAATCCTTAGAAAATATATTAAGAGACTTTATAATAGCTTATCTTAATAATATTCTAGTTTATTTAAAAGGGTTAAGAAAAACTATATAAAAAAAGTCTAACTTATATTAAAGCACTTAAGGGCTATAGAACTATACCTTAATATTAATAAATTAGTATTTACTATAAAGAAAGTCTAATACTTAGAATATATTATTATAGTAAGTTATTTAATTTATTTTAACTTAGTAAAGGTAATAGCTATAAGGGAATAAGTAATACTTATAAAGCTATAAGAAATCTAAAGCTTTTTAAGGTTTATAAATTTTACTATAACTTTATTAGGAACTTTTCTAAGCTAGTAGCTTTTTTATATACTTTACTAAAGAAATACCTTTTTTATTAAGAACTAAAGAAAAATAAGGCTTTTAAGAGATTAAAAAATACTTTTATTATATATCTAGTTTTAGTATAATAAGACTTAGGTTACCTTATAGTAATTAAAGCTAATTACTTAGGTATAGCCCTTAGTAAGTATCTTTTATAATAAGGGTATAATAGTATATTATACTTAGTAGCTTATTACTTTACTAGTCTTATAGTATTATAAAAGAATTATATAATTTATAATAAAAAACTTTTAGCTATTATCTTATACTTAAAGGTATAGTTAGTAAAGTTATAAGGTATTTCTTACTTATTTATAATTTATATAGACTATAAGAACCTAAAATACTTTATAATACTAAGGCTAATATTAGAATAGTAAGCCTAATAGGTAAATATACTTATGCTATTTAACTTTTATTTATAATATAAACTTAGTATATAGGCTTAATACTTAAATACCTTATTTTAAAGGAAGTAAAACTAATATAGTATATCTTTAAGAAAGGAATAAGTCTTATAACTAATTACTATTATATAACTATCTTTATTACTAAAGGGAGACTAGAATAGTTTTAATATAGCTTTATATATACCTTATATATCCTTATTGATTTTTAAATTTTTTTTGGAGTCATTGGCTGTGGCCAATGCATCTAATTTATAAGGAACAAAAAAATTACTAGCAATACCTAGCTAGTGTGACAATTAACAACCAAATTTAATTATATATCCTTATTACTAGTAAGGGAGGCTCTCTTTATAAGTAAGTACCTTTAAACTCTTTAGGATTAGGCTATTATATTAAACCTTATATATAGTATATAGCTTAGGGCTATTTAGAAGAGTACTTAGAAGTTTCCCTTAGAAGTAATAATAAAAGAATAGGTTATAAATTACTTTATAAGTACTTATAATATACTTTAGTTCTAAGAGTATATATAAGCCTTAGCCTAAAAGCCCTTTATAATAACCTTTAATTAGTTATACTATAACTTACTAGTTATTAAATACCTAGGCTATAATACTATATTTTAAATACTATAGTAATAGTTTTATTAAGATAAAATATTATAAAATATTATAAGGTTTATTTATAACTATTACTATACTAGTAGTTATAAAAGCTAGTAATAGCGCTAAGGCTTACTAAAACCCTTACTAATCCCTAACTAGTTTTAATTATAAATCTTTATTAATTTTATAATAAACTTACTAGTATTATTACCTAAGAGATTATAATACCTTATAGTTATTATAAATAAACTATTAAAGTTTATATAGCTTAAGGCTATAATCTTTATAAAGGCTAAGGATTATATAAAATATTTTAAAATAGTTTAGTAAAGATTTAAGGGGTTTTCTTTATTTATTATTATAAACTAAGGCTTAGATTAGTTAGGAAAATTCTAGATAATATTATACTTCTTAGTAAGAATAAATTAACTACTTTTTATATTATATTACCCTTAGACTAATAGTAATATAAAATAAGTAAATTAGGAAGTATAAGTAATTTTATATATTATTATTTTCTTCTTATAGTATAATTAGCTAGAATACCTTATTACTTATTAACTAGTAATAAATAATAAGACTTTATTAGTTACTAAGGTAAGCTTAAATTAATTACTTAATAGTTATAATCTAAAGCTAATTTAATCCTAGCTAGATATATTTATATTTATAACTATACTAAAGGGTAAAGCTATTTATTTTCTAAGTTATCTTTAGAAAAGTATTTTTCTAGCTTAGGCTATAATAGCTTATATATAGTAGTAGTAGTAAGATATAACTTTAGTATTAAAATAGCTAGTAAAATACTTTTAGGTTAGGGATAAGGTATAGCTATTACTTAGAAATATTAAGATAAATTACTTCTTAAGGAAACTTAACTAAGTAATTATAAAGTATATAATTATAGAAGTTTTATTTTCTTTTATAGTCTAACTTAATATACTAAAGGGTATTTATCTAGTTTTTTATATAAATCTTATTAAATAAGTAATAAAGGACTTACTTCTAAGCTAATAGTTATAAGACTTATACTTAGGTTTAAAATAAGTCCTAGTAAAAAATAATAATAAACTTATTAAAGAATACTAGGTTAAATATATTTTAATAGCTAAAAATACACTAGGGTAAGGAAGGAAATAAAATATTTTAGTTAAGTAAGTAAGATACTTTTATTTAATATAAGAACTATTAGAGAGTATAGAGAAAATATAAAGAAAATATAAGTACTTAATAAATTCAAGGTAAAATAAGGTAATATATAAATTAATAATAGTGTTATGGACTAGCCCCTAGGCGACTGCAATAGGGCGTTAATATAGTATTAAGAGACTTAAGGAGGAAAAGGGAGAGGGTAAGAGGCTATCCCTAGTAATGCCCCTTATACCCCCTTAGCTTATTATATAAGCCTTCTTTTCCTTACCCTAGCTACTTTTGCTTATCCCCTCCTTATTTACTATATAAATAATACTTAAGTAAAGCCTAAGCCCTTATATATACCCTTACTTATTTATTACTAATAAAATTTTCCTTTTATAGTATTCCCTAATAATATATATAATAGCTTTGCCCTATACACTATTAGTTATTATAATAAGGAACTACCCCTATTAATACCTATATGTAAGTTATCTAATAGGTAGTTTACCTTCTTATCTAATATTACTATGCGTGTAATACGCTTATTTTACTAACCTATTATTTATTATAATAATAACTACCTTACCTTTATGTATTATATTATAGTGCGTGTAATATATTTACCCTGCTAATAGTTTATTTATTATATATATTTACCTTGCCCTTACTTATTCATAAGATACCTAATATAGGTTTGCCTTACTTCTATGTATTATGTTATAATACACATGATATGCTTACCCCGCTAACCTATTATTTATTATAGTATCCTACCCTACTCTTACTAGTTTATAAGGTGCCTAATATAGGTATAACTACCTATATAAATATCTTACTTATTTACTTTTTATTATCTTACCTTCCTTTATATAACACTATTCTTTTATTATTATGATTTTATTATGCTTTCCCTCTTATCCTTTTAATTCCTTTTTCTTAGTTAGTTACTCCTATTTTAGATATGCCTTATAACTAGAGCTTTGCACTTGTGTAGTGTAGTATTTCTTGTAGTATTTCTATTTAATTTTGTATCTAGCATATAATTAAAGATATTATCCTAGAAACTACGTAATCTTATAGAAAAAATTCCTAAAAAAATATCATATATAAGGGTGGGTATAAAAGTGGGTCTCCGCACCACAAATTAGAAAAATTACATTCGTAGTGAATTTTTAGTGCTAAAATGTAGTAAAATGTAGTATTTCTAATTTACGGCCTAGGGGCCCACTTTTGTATATAACTACACTGTATTTTTTAAGTTATCTATCTAAAAATCAAAGTTTTATATCTATATATATTTTTCAAGATTAGATATTAATTATTTGTTAGAAAAAAAAATACTACAAGATGTAGTGTAGTGCAAAGCTCTGCTTATAACCTACCTAATCCTCTAGGGCCTCTAGGGCCTTTAGCTACCCCTGCTACGCCCTTATTCTATTCTATTAGTAAATTCCTTATAAAAGGTAACTTTAATAATAAATAATATACTACTCCTACATTAGTCTAGCGCCCTTATAGGCCTTATATTAAGTAAGCTTTTACTATAAGTATTTTAAAATATTACTCTCCTATAAGTAAGAAGTTATATTCTCTATATTGATTTTTAATTTTTTGGGATCATTGGCTGTGGCCAATGCATCTAATTTTCAAGGAACAAAAAAATTACTAGTAATACCTAGCTAGTATAATAATTAATAACTAAATTTAATAATTACTATAATGTTAGGTAAAACATAAACAAAGGAATAAGCTTTAAGCTATAAATTTAGGGGCTAAAGGTTAAAATAAAGTTTATAATAAACTTTATAGCTATGATTACATAAGAGTTATAATTTATAACTACAGTTAAACTTAAATCTATTTAAGTTTTACTTATAGTATAAATTAACATAATTTCCCCTTCCTTTATAACTGTGTTTATTCTATCTCTTTATATCTCTTCTATCTTACAACTTATCCTTTAAAGCTCTAAGGTAAACTTAAACCCTAAAAAAAAAACTATAACTTATCCTTAATTACAACTAATCTAATTCGTTATATCACTAGGTAAGTCATAGGCTACCAATTAACTAATTAACGACTAACTAATTAAATAACAGTATAGCTAAAGGTAATAAAAAAGACACCGCACTATCTAAAATATTAAATAATATAGTAAAAGAGAAGAAAAGTAAAGGGAAGGAAAGGGAAGATAAATCTAACCTTAAGATAATTAATAGTATTTATAATATAAGGGAAAAGATACTAAAAAATAAGGGCAAGCCTAATAATAAGCTTTGTAAGGCAAATAAAAAGAAGTTAAAGGAATAGGGTATTAGGGTGTAGTAAGCTAAGCAGTTTTACCTCGTACTCAGGAGGGATATTCTCTATATTAGTAGTATTATATCTCTTATATATAGTATACTAGGCTTTTATTTACTAACCTATAACTCTAATATACCCTTAAGAATCTTAAGGCTAAGATTACTTTAAGAATATATATTATTAAACCTAGAGCCCTAAAGACTTTAGAAATAAAAAAGAAAATACCTATTTTATCTTAAAGGTATTACTATCTTATTAGTTACTAGAATACCCTTCTTAATGAGGCTTAATTTAACCTATCTTTTATTTACTTAGCTCTAGGGGTATCCTTAGCTATAAATACTTCTATAATAAATATAACTAGTCTTAATATTATCCCCTTTATTAGCACTAGCCCTTTAGCTAGTTATAGTATAGCTAACTCTATATAGTAAGTTATAGGTATTTTATTTTAATAAAACTAATAAGTTATTAGTAAGCTAAATATAATATATAAAGAGATATATAAGTAGTTTACTATACTTCTTTAAGCTTTAACCCCTTATTACTAATATAAAAACTAGTAATATCTTTAAATTACTAGATTAAGTAATAAATTTCCTTCTTATTACTACTAATAGTATTTATATTTTCTCTCTAAGATAAGTTTAACTTATAACTATATTCCTAGTGCCTTATAAGCTAGCTACCCCCTAGCTAGGAATAATATTCCTTATTCTCCTAGTCTTACTTCTTATACTTATTATTCTCCCCTCCTAAGTACGAGGTAAAACTACTTAGCTTACTATACCTTAACACCCTATTCCTTTAACTTCTTTTTATCTGCCTTATAAAGCTTATTATTAGGCTTACCCTTATTTTTAAGCATTTTTTCCCTTATATTATAAATACTATTAATTATCTTTAGGTTAGATTTATCTTCCTTTTCGTTCCCTTTGCTTTTCTTCTCTTTTACTATATTATTCAATATTTCAGATAGTGTGGTGTCTTTTTTATCACCTTTAGCTATACTATTATCTAATTAGTTAGTTGTTAATTAGTTAATTAGTAGCCTATGACCTACCTAGTGATGCAATGGATGCAGTGCGTCTGTTAGTTTCGAATTAGATTAGCTGTAATTGAGGATAAGTTGTGTTTTTTTTAGGGTTTAAGTTCGCCTTAGAGCTTTAAAGGATAAGTTATAAGATTAAAGAGATGTAAAGAGATAAAACAAACATAGTTATAAAGGAAGGGGAAATTATATTAATTTATGCTATAAGTAAAACTTAAATGGATTTGAGTTTAACTACGGTCGCGAATTATAACTATATCTTATATAATTATAGCTATAAAGTTTGTTATAAACTTTGTATTAACCTTTAGCCCCTAAATTTATAGCTTAAAGCTTATTCCTTTATTTATGTTTTACTTAACACTATAGTAATTATTAAATTTGGTTATTAATTATCACACTAGCTAGGTATTGCTAGTAAATTTTTTGTTCCTTAAAAATTAGATGCATTAGCCACAGTCAATGACCCTAAAAAAATTAAAAATCAATACTTATTATTCTTATACTAAATTCTTTATTACTTCTTTACTTACTTATACCCCTTATAGTAACCTTATTTATACTATCTAGGTCCTAGGTTATACCTAAGCTAAGTAAGATAAATAATTTATTATACTAGCCCTAATACTTAGTAATAATAATACTATAGCTATATTAGTAGTAAACTAACTCTAGAGAGAGGTAATACCCTTTGCCTTATTTTCTAATAGTAATATAAAGGTAATTCTTATAAATAATTATTTTTATTAAGTAATAAAGGAGAAATATAGTAATTTTATATTCTAAGTAATTATAGAAGTTTTTATAATTATATAAGTTTTTTAAAATTAATTTAGTTTATTATTAATTTATATATTACTTTATTTTACCTTAAATTTATTAAGTACTTATATTTTCTTTATACTTTTTAATAATTCCTATATTAAATAAGAGTATTTTACTTACTTAACTAAAATATTTTATTTTCTTCCTTACCTTAGTATATTCTTAGCTACTAGAATATATTTAACCTAGTATTCTTTAATAAGTTTATTATTATCTTTTACTAAAACTTATTTTAAACCTAGGTATAAGTCTTATAACTATTAGCTTAGAAGTAAGTCCTTTATTACTTATTTAATAAGGTTTATATAAAAACTAAATAAATACCCTTTAGTATATTAAGTTAGACTATAAGAGAAAATAAGACTTTTATAATTATATACTTTATAGCTACTTACTTAAGTTTCCTTAAGAAGTAGTTTATCTTAATATTTCTAAGTAAAAGCTATACCTTATTTCTAACCTAAAAGTATTTTACTAGTTACCTTAATACTAAAATTATATTTTATTACTATTACTATATATAAGCTATTATAGCCTAAGCTAGAAAAGTACTTTTTAAAAGTAACTTAAAAAATAAATAACTTTACCTTTTAGTATAGTTATAAATATAAATATATTTAGCTAGGATTAAATTAGCTTTAAATTATAACTATAAAGTAATTAATTTAGGCTTACCTTAGTAATTAATAAGGTTTTATTATTTATTACTAGTTAATAAGTAATAAGGTATTTTAGCTAGTTATACTATAAGAAGAAAATAGTAATATATAAGATTACTTATACTTCTTAATTTACTTATTTTATACTACTATTAGTCTAAGGGTAGTATAATATAGAAAGTAATTAATTTATTCTTCTAAGGAGTATAGTATTATCTAGAATTTTCCTAACTAATCTAAGCCTTAGTTTATAATAATAAATAAAGAAAACCCCTTAAATCTTTACTAAACTATTTTAAAATATTTTATATAATCCTTAGCCTTTATAAAAATTATAGCCTTAAGCTATATAAACTTTAATAGTTTATTTATAATAACTATAAGGTATTATATTTATCTCTTAGGTAATAATACTAGTAAGTTTATTATAAAATTAATAAAGATTTATAACTAAAACTAGTTAGGAATTAGTAAGGGTTTTAGTAAGCCTTAGCACTATTACTAGCTTTTATAACTACTAGTATAGTAGTAGTTATAGATAAACCTTATAATATTTTATAATATTTTATTCTAATAAAACTATTACTATAGTATTTAAAATATAGTATTATAGCCTAAGTATTTAATAACTAGTAAGTTATAGTATAACTAATTAAGGGTTATTATAAAGGGCTTTTAGGCTAAGGCTTATATATACTCTTAGAACTAAAGTATATTATAAGTACTTATAAAGTAATTTATAACCTATTCTTTTATTATTACTTCTAAGGGAAACTTCTAAGTACTCTCCTAAATAGCCTTAAGCTATATACTATATATAAGGTCTAATATAATAGCCTAATCCTAAAGAGTTTGAAGGTACTTACTTATAAAGAAAGCTTCCCTTACTAGTAGTAAGGATATATAAGGTATATATAAAGCTATATTAAAACTATCCTAGTCTCCCTTTAGGAATAGAAATAGTTATATAATAGTAATTAGTTATAAGACTTATCCCTTTCTTAGAGATATACTATATTAGTCTTACTCCCTTTAGGATAAGGTATTTAGATATTAAGCTTATATACTAGGTTTATATTATAAATAAAAGTTAAATAATATAAGTATATTTACCTATTAAGCTTATTATTTTAATATTAGCCTTAGTATTATAAAGTATTCTAAGTTCTTATAGTTTATATAAATTATAAATAAGTAAGAAATACCTTATAACTTTACTAACTATACCTTTAAGTATAAGATAATAGCTAAAAGTTTTTTATTATAAATTATATAGTTTTTTTATAATACTATAAGACTACTAAAGTAATAAGCTACTAGGTATAATATACTATTATATCTTTATTATAAGAAATACTTACTAAGGGCTATACCTAAGTAATTAGCTTTAACTACTATAAGGTAATTTAGGTTTTATTATACTAGAACTAGGTATATAATAAAAGTATTTTTTAACCTCTTAAAAGCCTTATTTTTCTTTAGTTCTTAATAAAAAAGGTATTTCTCTTAGTAAGGTATATAAAAAAGCTATTAGCTTAGAAAAGTTCTTAATAAAGTTATAGTAAAAATTTATAAACCTTTAAAAGCTTTAGACTTTTTATAGCTTTATAAGTATTACTTATTCCCTTATAGCTATTACTTTTACTAGATTAGAATAAATTAAATAACTTACTATAATAATATATCCTAGGTATTAGACTTTCTTTATAGTAAATACTAATTTATTAATATTAAGATATAGTCTTATAGCCCTTAAGTACCTTAATATAAGTTAAACCTTTTTAATATAGTTTTTTCTTAATCTCTTTAAATAAACTAAGATATTATTAAGATAAGCTATTATAAAGTTTCTTAATATATCTCCTAAGGATTTATTAATATAGTATTAGAAGATTACTAATATATTAGCTAGGCTAAATAAATAAACTAGTTACTTAAATAACTTAAATTTAGTATAAAAGGCTATAAAATACTTCTTACTCTTAGCTATTTATAGTTTATAAAATACTATATAAATATTTACCTTTATAAACTAATATACCTAGAAAAGAGAGTATAGTATTTTCTTAATTAAGAGAAGTAAGTAATAGTTTTATACTATTATCTTATTAAGTATATAGTAATTTATATAAAACTACTAACCCTTATTTAATTTCTTAATAAGAAAAATAAGGGCTATAGCTAATAAGAAGCTAGTATAAATCTAGCATTTATTTATAAGGTTTATAATCTAGTATTAAACCTTTAGTAATTAATCTCTTAATATATTATATAGTAAGCCTTATAGGAGTACTAGTTTAGACTTATCAAGGTTCTTATATAGTTAAATATAGTAGTTAAGAGACCTTTTATAAGGAGGTAAGCTATTAGCCTTAGCCTTATTAAAGAGATTTATAAAGTTTACTAGTTCTTCTAGTAATATAGCTATATTAAGGTTATTTAGCTTTATCTTAGGTGCTATTATTTATAGTATTATTATTATCTCCTTAAGGCTTATTACTATAAACCTTATTATAGTATTCCTTATCCCCTCCTAGGCACGAGGTAAAACTGCTTAAATTATTATAGATCTCTATTTTTCAATACCTTTTCCAAATTTCTAGTCTTCTTCTCTAGCTTTTTATTTCCTTTCTTCTTCTTACTTTTCCTAAATTCCTTAATATTTTCTTCTATTTTTTAAATTTCCTTTTTATCTAGAATTTCCTCGGATTTTTGGATAGCTATTAGGTTCTATAGCCTAGTGGTTATAGCCCCTAGCTTGTGATTACCCTTAGCTATACTATTATCTAATTAGTTAGTTGTTAATTGGTTAATTAGTAGCCCTTAACCCCTACCTGTTAATTTAGGTGTAGTGTGTTTGTTAGTTTTGAATTAGAATATAGTTAAGTAAGGATAAGTTATTTTTTTTTTGGTTTGACTTAGAGCTTTAAAGAATAAGTTATAAGATAGAAAAGATATAAAGAGATAAAACAAACATAGTTATAAAGAAAGTGAAATTATATTAATTTATACTATAAGTAAAACTTAAATAGATTTAAGTTTAACTACGGTCGTGAATTATAACTCTTACGTAATTATAGCTATAAAGTTTGTTATAAACTTTATATTAACCTTTAGCCCCTAAATTTATAGCTTAAAGCTTATTCCTTTATTTATATTTTACCTAACACTATAGTAATTATTAAATTTAGTTATTAATTATTACACTAGCTAGGTATTGCTAGTAATTTTTTTGTTCCTTAAAATTAGATGCATTAGCCACAGCCAATGATCCCAAAAAAATTAAAAATCAATTAATCAATTAATAGTATTCCTTATCTATTATACCTAATATACCTTTACTATATATAAGGACTTAATAAACCTTTATACTAGGGTTTTCCCTTAGTAGCTTTAAAAATATAAAGGCCTTTTACTATACTAATAACTAATTACTATTTTACTATATAAATTATAATATTATAGTGCTTTAGCTATAGTATTCTAAACATAATATCCTAAGTAAGGCCTAGGATAATATATAAGTCTACTAATAATTCCTAACTATTAATATTAATCCTAGCCTAGACTATATAAGTAATAAAGAAGGATTTCTCTTTCTAGTGCTTTCTCTTTCTCTTTATTTTTACTATAGTGTAAACTTACCTTTATTTTAGTAGTTATATAAGCTCTAGGCCTAGCTACCTTATTACTAATTTACTTATAGCACTATAGTAATTATAGCTATAATTAATCTAAATATTAATGTAAAAATATATATTAAAAAGTACTAGAAGTAAGAAAGGTAATTAGTCTATATATTATTCTATATCTCTATTTATATTTATATACTAGCTATACTTGTCTAAATTTATAGCTACTAGCTAGCCTCTTTACCCTTATATAAGACTTTACTTAAGGGCTACTTATTTTCTAAGGTTTTAGTATTAACCTCCTTATTTACACTCTTTATATTTACCTTATATAAGTTAATTTAGACCTTTAGTTAGTAAGGTAAAAGGAAGGTATAATCCTAAATATAATAGTCCTTAGATTTATAATATAAGTAATATCTTTCTTAGTAATATTTAGTTAGCTTTACCTAGGTTACTTACTTAGCCCTTAGCTAATTTATATTTTTCTTTAAGCCCTTATCTTTCTTATCTAGCTTATTTTACTTCCTTTACTAAGTAATTATAGTATATATTCTTATTATAAGTATATTACTATTATAGTTTATTTATTAAGTTATAGAATAAGTTAGCTAAGAACTATATTAGTACTAATACTTTTTCTCTAAGGTAAATAATTTAATATTAACTATAATACTTTAGTACTAAGTAACTATAGTATAGTATTTTATTTAGCTAATTTCTTTACTAATAGATATCTCTCTTATATGCTTATTAAGTATATATTACAGCTTAGCTAGCTTAATATTCTTAGTTTAATAAAACCTTACTATAAGGAAGAGTTTTTATTTAAAGTAAATAAAAAATATAGTAAATATCTCTTTTATTTTTTACTTTATTTAATTAAGTTTTATAAGAGCTATTTCTTACTTATAAGGGTTTATATATAATATCTCTAAGTAACTAAGAAAGGTCTAAGGGTTATAGTTACTAGTATAGCCTATTTTAAAAATAATATAATATAAGCTTAAACCTTAAGTAATAGATTTTAGTAAATAAATACTTATTAGTTTTTACTAGAACTAATAAAGTCCTTATTTATCTTTAACTTATATTATATAAGAAACTTCTAAGTAATAAATATAGCCTTATTACTATTATATAAGTTACTTATAGGAATTAGTTTTTAGTAAATTTATAATATAAGGGGTAGTAATATTAGCCCTTAAGGTAAGATTAGGTTTAAGTTAAAGAATATTAAGGTTATAAAAGTATTTAAAAAGAAGGTTAATTAAGAGATTAGTTTTAGGTTTATATATATATATTACTATAGATTTTTAATTACCCTTACTTACTATTATAGTATTAGTTAAAGTATTCTAAACTAGGTATAATAAGTATTTAGTAGTAATATAGCCTTAGATAAAGGAGTGTAAGTCCCTTAGCTAGGTTAGTTATAAGGTTAAAGCATATTTATTAGGTTTATTATTATTTTCTTTATTTTTTAGTAGCCTTTTCTTTTTAAACTAAAGGAAGTCTCTTAATTATTATAGACTAGCCCTTAGGTAATTATAATAAGGCATTAATATAGTATTAAGAGACTTAAGGAGAAAAAGGAAAAGAGTAAGAGGCTATCCTTAGCAGAGCATTGTTTGTAGTGTAGTTAGTGTAGTTTTTAGGAAAATTTTGTAGTTATAATATAGTTTTTTTTAGCTAGTATTTAGTGTAGTGTAGTTTTTTTTTTCTTATAGTTAGTGTAGTTACTAACTACACTAACTACACTACACTATAAAAACTACAAATATAGTGTTAGGTAAATAAAAAGTAGGTCTTTTTATATAGTAGTATTAATATACTAATTAGAAGAAAGCTATTAATTTTATACTTATATTATTAGCTATTTTATTAAATTAGTTATTTAAGTTATAAGATTATAACCTTTTATAGATTTTATTATAACTAGGGTTATAAGTACTATTATAAGTTTTTTAAAAGGCTATTATTCTTAATACTTTTCTTTACTAATATAACTTTAAGAAAAACCTTACTATAATTTTATTTACTATTACTAAAATTATTTTCTATTTTTATAATTACTTTTATAACTTTAAATTAAAATAATACTTTAAACTAATATAGTTAAATTAATTAGGAATTTAAAATTAATAACTAGAAGTTAATAATATATATACTTAGTACTTATATATTATTATTAATAAGATAAAAACTTAAAAAAGCTTAAACTATTTATTTACTATTTAAATATTACTTTTTGCTTTATAATTATAAAGCTTTAAGAAGTTATATATAAAAACTTTATATATTTTCTTAGTATAATATATATAAAAAGAATAAAAAATAGTAATATTTATAAAGTATTTATATATAACTAATTATATTATTTAAACTAAGCTATATAACTAAATTAAGCTATTAAAATAATTTTAACTTATTTTTAAAATAAAATAATAAAATATACTTTTATTTTACATACTATAATTACTTTTGTTACTATAATAACTTTAATAAGCTTTATTATAATTATTTTAACTTATTTTTAAATAAAATACTAGGACTTACTTTTAAATAATATACTATAATTATTATAATTAGTATTATTATAATATTAAAAAATATAAAAGAGAAAGGGATTTTATTTTATTAATATTTTAAAAAACCTTAAAATACTAAATAATTAAAAAGTTTAGCTTTTTCCATAGTAATTTACTTATAAATACTTATACTTATATTTAATTTATTTATTACTTATTTATTACTTATTTATTTTTAATTAAACTTTAATACTAATAATATTTTAAGTTATATAAGTAATATACTTATAAGCTATTATAAGCTATTATAAGCTATTATAAGCTATTATAAATAACTATAAGCTTAGATAAGCTAAGATAAGCTAAGATAAGAAAAATATTTTTACTAATACTACATTTAAAGTATTTATAAAGTATTTATATATATTCTTAAGTTTAGTTTAACTAAGGCATATAGGTTTAAGATATTTTTTAAAAATTTAGTATAAGATTTTATAAATTATATTAAGCTTTAAAAATACATAAAATATTAGTAAAATTTATTAATAAGTAACTAACCTTCTTATAATATATATAAATATCTTTTCTATATATAAAAAAAAGAATAAAAAGGATTTGCCTTTATTTAAACTTATTATACTAGATTTAAGTGTTTTTAAAGGCTTAAAAGTATAGCTTTATATACCTAAGTAAAGCCCTTTTTTCTAATAGGAATCTAAAAATACACATTCCCTTGGTGTAGTTAAGTGGGTTAAATTTATAAAATAGATTGAATTTAATTTAAATTAGAGTTAAGGTATAAAAGGCCTAAGGTTTAACTCCTAGCACCTTATAACCTTAATAATTGGATAAAAAATGCGGATATCCTCCCCTCTTTTTTAATTATATATAAATAAATCTAAGTATATTATAAATTATTTATAAGAGATTTAAAATATATTAGGGCCTACTTTAACTTATAAAATAGAAATTATAATTATATAATTACTTAATTTCCTTACTATATATATTATAAATATTTATTATATAATAGAACCTACTTTTAATTACATAACTATAATAAAAGAGTACTACTAAAGATATAATTAAGTTTAAGTTCTTTTTTATAATTACTAATTTACTATACTATAATTACTTTTACTTATTTTACTATTATTAAAGTTCTTTAGTAATATTATAATAGAATCTTACTATAGAATTTAACTAGGTTAAACTTTTTTTTATAGTTACTATATTATAGGTTACTTTTACTTGTATTAGTATTATTTAGCCTAATTTAACAGCCTAATTTAACAGCCTAATTAAATAGCCTAATTTAACTTTTATTACTATTATTAGAGTTCTAAAGTTTTAAGTAATTAAAACCTCTTACTTTAAATATTATATAATAAATCCTTTTCTTTATAAATAAGCTTACTTTCCCTTCCCTTTTTTCTTTATACTTTAGATCCTTATATCTTTTCTAATACTACACTTTAAGATATAAACTTTATACTATTATAAAGCTTAAAATCTACTTTTTTTTACTAAACTATTTACAAATCTTTAAAGTCTATTAGCCTTACTATAATAGCTAAATTATCTACCTCTTCTGTTTTTACCCCTTCTAATATTATTTCTCAAACCCTATCTAATAGCTCTTTTAATAAGAGTAATATTAATAGGAAATTTAAGAATGATATTGAAAATCAACTAAGCTATAGTTTTAAAACTAAAGCTTATATTATTAATTATAACTTATTTAATTATTATTGTTAGATCCTTCGGATCTTCATCGGCTTAATCGTGGCTAAAGACTAGACTAATAGTAAGTCTAGCGCAATACACGTAACGTAATTAGCTATATTAATTCACCACCCCCTCTTCCACCTTACTTACAGGTTTCACCTACTTTTCTATTATCTAGACCTTCCCTCTTTTCTCTCTCTTTCCTAGCTAGCTATCTATCTATTATTAACTTTAATATTATAGAATTATCTTACTTATACAAGCACCTTAGTGTAACTAACACTAATTAGTAGTTAACTTTATAACTATAAATAAGTTAGGTATTATAAGAAAAGACATTTTTACAAACACTATAGCTACTACCCCTTATTACGCTAGATTAATAGTTATTATAGTAAAGAGGCATAACTACATAAGTGTGCTAAAGGAAAAGACTAGAATTCTAGTTATAGGCTTATTAGGCTTCTAAGGAATTAAATTATTAACCCTTAGGCTTATAGGATATAATTTTATTATATCTATCTAGGATATTATTATCAATCATCAATTTTATTATCTATCACAAGAAAACCAACTAACTAACCAAATCTATTACCACAAGGCATTTATTTCAAACCTAACGTTAAATAACCTTAGCCAAGCTAGCTAACTTAAATTAATCAACTAGGGCTGCTGCTAATAATGCTATCTAATACAATTAAATAACCAATAAGCTCTATTCCTTTTAATAAGCATCTACAAAGACCCCCCCCCTTTCTACCCTTATAATACCCTAAGCAAGACCTTTAAAGGATAAATTACTAAGGTAATTATAACCCCTTTCCTATGCCCTTATAAAAGACTAAAAAGAGTCTATTAAACTAGACCTAGAGACTACTATATAATCTAAACTTAATAACTAGATTATAAGGTTTATTAACCTTAGTAAACATTAAGGTTAGAGAGATAATAATCTCTAGGAATTATTCCTAGAAAACTTTAAAGGCTAGTCTAAGAATACCTTTATAAGGGCTAATAGTAATATTATATAAGAGCTACGAAATTCCCTATAAGATAGTGGTGTTTATGTTACTTAAGGAGGTCTTTTAACTATAGCTACCTTATAATAAGTAATTTAAGAAAAGTGAATATTACTATAGCCTATAACTAAAGACCCTAAAGACCCTAAGGACTAGGCTAAAACCTTAATTAAAGAGATTATAGCTAAAGCCTTAATTAAAGGGATTATAACTAATGCCTTAATTAAAGAGATTATAACTAAATCCCCAATTAAAGAGGTTATTACTAAGGGGATACTAATTAAAGCATTCTTTATAAAGAAAGAGGTTTAATAAGCTACTAAACATAAAGATTATTAGAACCTTAAAGATTAATAATAATAAGTATTTATACATAAAGATTATTAAGAACACTTTAAGATAAGAAGCCGCAAGGGGAATAATACATTGCGTAGGCATATATTATAAAGGCCTACGTTATGTATGTATATAAGCTTGTTAAATATCCCTCTAGTTATAGTTAATTCAGATTATTAGTAGCAAGGAGGCACAAGACCCTCAAGACCTTCATCGAGGCATAAGACCCTCGAGACCTTCATTGAGGCACAAGACCCTCGAGACCTTCAAGACCCTCGAGACCTTCAAGACCCTCAAGACCTTCATCAAGGCACATGACCCTCGAGACCTTCAAGACCCTTGAGACCCTCATTGATTCGAACGAATTAATAATTCGTGTTAAAGGATAGGTAAAGAGACCCGCGATATTAGGGGACAGGAGCCTAAACAAGGACTAACAGATTAATTTAATTAACTAATGCCATAATAGCTAATTAAAGCAGCGGATTCCTATTAAGGGATTTACTTATATACACTATCCTTTAATTTGATTTTTATTACGTTTTTAGGCTCCTTTAGCTATAAATAAAAAGAGAGACTACTAGTGTTAAATCCTTTAGATTTTTATTAGCTTAATTATAGCTAAAGACTAGACTAATAGTAAGTCTAGCGTAATATACGTAACGTAATTAGCTGTAGTAATTCGCTACCCTCTCTTTCGCCTTACTTATAGGTTTTACTTACTTTTCTATTATCTAGACTTTCTCTCTCTTCTCTCTCTTTCCTAGCTAGCTATCTATTTATTATTGACTTTAATATTACGGAATTATCCTACCTGCGCAGGCACCTTGGTGTAACTAACAATTATCTATCAGATATTAATTATAATAAGGAAAGATTAGTAATATGTTATTGTACACAAGAAAATTGCTCTTTTAGCTTTTCTTGTAAAGCTAAGCGTTTTTAATTATCTAATAGTACTAGCTATTATAAAATAAGGCATTCTACTATTGCTATATCTAAAAAAGAAGAAAGTACTAAGATTACTAGTAAGTTATTATCTTATTTTTATTAATTAAGCTATATAAAAATTACTAATATTATCTAATCTAGTACCTCTTATAACACAACCTTCGCTATCTTTATAATCAAGTATTTCTACTTTTTTACGAAAAAACGACCTAGGCCTCCCTTAAGTGAATTTATACTAGATACTGTTATTAATCTAGCTATAAAATTTATGCTAGAGAATAACTTATCTTTTTTACTATAACTAGTAATTCTTTTAAGGAATTACTAGGTTACTTTAAGTAAGTATTTATTCTTATTAATTCTTCCCTTATTATCTAACTAATAATTATAGTCTAAATACAATATCTTGTTTAAATTATCGGAATATTTCTATAAATATTCATAATTTATATAATAAGTCCTTTTAAGAGCTTATAATTAAGCTTAGAAAACACTTATTGAATTTTAGCTATATATCTTTATAACTAGATATATGGACATCTTTTAATTTAAAGTCCTATTTAGGGATTATTACAAATTGGATAACTTTAGATTTTAAACTGGAATATAAGCTTATTAGTATGCATTTGGATTAATATTATTACTAAGGTTTTATAGTACTAATAATATTAACTAGGATTTGAAAATTTAAAAAGCACACATACTGGAATATATATTAATGATATATTTACCTAACTTATGACTTTATATAATATACAGTTACTATCTATTATAAGGTAAGTTATATAAATCTATTTAAAATATACTAATTACTAATAATTTATATATTCTAGTCTTACAAGAGATAATGGTACTAATAATAATACCTTTATAAGTGTTATAGACTCGAGCTATGAGCTTAGGTCAAGTCTAGCTCCGGAAAGTATGCATACTTTGTGCGGCTAGGTTAGGGCTTTACATAGACTATGCACAAACCACGCATAAGGAACTATATATCTAGATGCTATATAACTACTAGTATAATTCCTTTTTTTTCTATAAGAATAATATTCTTATTCTAAACGCTTATATATAGTAGCTATAAGGCTAGTTCTTAATATATATTATTCTTTACTATAGAAATAACCTAGCTAGTAAATATGCTATTACTACTAGATATAATAGATACTAATAAGTTAGCACTCCTATAATAATAAGTAAAATAGTAGGTAAAATAAATCTAGTACTTAGCTAATATATAAAATATAATACTTATACTAATTTAGATTAAGTAAAAACCCTTACTTATAGGCCTTTCCTTTAATAGTAATAGGGTCTTATTTATAGCTTAGAAAGGCCTTATAACTTATAAGCTACTAGTAAATAAGGAGTTTATTAGTAGTAATTAGGATTAGTAGTGCTTTATTTACTAAAACCTATTACCTAAGGTTTAGGTATAGGTTATACCCTTCTTTAAGAAGGGCTACCTAGAGGACTTTTATTTATTTAGACTTCTTAACTATTTAAGGCAGATGTTTAATAACCCTTACTACTAGGAAATAGCTATTATAAAACTTAACTAGTTAATATAATAATAAAATAAGAGATTTAGTAACTTCTATATTTACTTTAAATAGAAGTTAGCCTTAGCTAGGGGGCTTAGATAAGTAAACTTAGTAAAGTTATCTAAGTTATGTATAGTGCTTAATAAGCAAATAAGGGACTATAGTATTAGATAAGATATACCCTAGGCTAATTACATAGTAATAATAGCCTGCTATTAAAGTATTATACTAGATATTAAATCTTAATAACTAGAGGAAAAACACTATATATAAAAACAAGGTAATCTAGCACCTAACCTAATTAAGGCTAAGGCATAGGATAAGGATATGCTAATAATAGATATTTACTCTATAAGTATAATAAGGACCTAGTAAGGTTCTAGAAAGTCTATAAGATACTAAAAGTTAGGTAATAAGAGAGGTAGTAAGCATACTAAGTAAGTTACTTAGAATATACTTAATATATACTATAATAAGGGCTAGTGCTTATAATATAGCTTCTCTAAGTATTTTACTATAGTATACTTATTATATCTTACTATTTATTTATAAAAGAAGTTCTTTATAAATACTTATAATATAGAGAAAGCACTTATTATTAGCTTAGATAATAAGTCTGTAAGTTAGTTAGAAAAAGAGTAATCCTATTATTAAGTTATTTAACTAGGAATAAAGAAAGGAAGTATAAAGAGGCTTTATAGTATATAGCTATTACTAATAAGGACTATAAAGAAATCTAAAGTAATATAAACTTAATTCCTTTCTTAGTTCTTACTTTAATTAATAAGACTACCTTTATAAATACTTAAGTTAATATAAGTTATAACTACTATACTACTATAAGTAAATACCTTATCTAAAAGCTTAGGTTAGAATACCTCCCTTTTTTAACTAAAAGGTTAGTTTATATAGCTATTAGTATAAAGTAAGAGGGAAAAGAGAGTTAGGAGAAATAATTATATATTTTGTATATTATTTATTTTTAGTTAGATTTAAATAGATAGGAAATGCTAATTATAGTATATATAATCCTAGAACTAATAAGATAACTAATCCTAGGTATACTATAGATAGAATAGAATAAAATTAGCCTAAATATAGTGAGATAGTAGGTATATATAAGATTAGCTAATAGGCTACTTATATAGGCTATAGCTAATAGAAAGGTTAACTAACCTATAGTATTTATTCTAGGTTTAATATTTATAGGGATAATATAATAAGTAAAGAGATAAAAGAAGAATATCTAGCTTTACGCTATAAGCTTATAGGAAATTATATTTATCTTATAAATTAATATAACCCTAAAGCCTATAGAGAAGAAGCTTCTAGGTTTCTTACTAGAGGTATTATAAGACTTTAGAGACTTATTTCTAGAAAGTAAGGTAAGTGCCTTACTATTACACTAAGGGAAGTTAGACTATTATATTTACTTAAAATATAATATAAATAAAAACAAACCTAACTTACTATAAGCACCTTTGTATAATATACCTTAGGAGTATTTGCTAGAAATCTAGAAATAAGTAATAAACTTAATAAATAAGGGTTAGATTTAAGTAAGCTTTTTATTAGTAGTAGCCTTAGTATTACTAGTAAAGAAGCCTAGTAAGGGTTAGAGGTTTTATGTAAATTATTAGCTTTTTAATAAGATTATAAAATAAAACTATTACTTACTACTATTAGTAAAGGAAATATTATATTCTTTAGCTAAAGTAAAGTGGTTTATAAAGCTAGATATATAATTAGCGTTTTACTATATATATATTACTAAGGGCAAGGAATACTAGACTACGTTCTAGATAAGGTTTAGCTTATTTAAATAGCTAGTATACCCCTTTAGGTTAGTAAGTATACTAGTAACTTTCTAGAGGTATATTAATAGTGTGTTAAGTAGTATTCTTAGTAATTATATTACTATATATCTTAATAATATGCTTATATACTTAGGTAGATTATAAAAGGATTATATATAAAAGTCTATAGTATACTATTTAGACTATAATAAGCTAGTCTAAACCTAGATATTAAAAAGTATGTTTTTATAACTAAAGAGGTTAAGTACCTTAGGTTTATTATCTAGGTAAGGAAGGCTATTTATCTAGATAGGGAGAAGATTATAGTAATTTAGGATTAGGAGGCACTAACTAGGGTCTAAGGTGTTTATAGCTTTCTAGGTTTTACTAACTTTTATTATAATTTTATACTAAATTTCTTAGATATAGTAGGCCCCCTTATTAACTTAATAAAGAAAGAAGCCTTATTTTACTAGTTAGAGAAATATAATAAGGCTTTTAAGGTATTAAAGTTAGCTTTTATATTATACCTAATCCTAGCTTAGTAGGATCCTAAGAGGGATACTTTAGTAAAGGCAAATTACTTAGGAATAGCTTTAGGGGGTGTCTCTTCTAGTTTAGTAATAATAGTATTCTATATCTAGTAGCTTACTATTTAGCTTAATTATAAGTTACTTAGCGAAATTATATAATTTATAATAAGGAGCTACTAGTAATTATTTCCTATCTTAAGGCATAGTTAGCAAAGCTATAGAGTATAAGTAAACTATTTATAATACTAATAAACTATAAGAACCTTAAGTACTTTATAGCACTAAGGGAGATATTAGAATATTAGGTATAGTAAGTAAAGACTCTAGCACTCTTTAATTTCTATTTATATTATAGACTAGGCACTTAAGTAAAATAACTAGATATATTATTATAATATTATTTAAATAGGCTAGAAATAGAAAAGGTAAAGGCACTAATTATTTAGTTAGTAATAAGCCTTATAAAATTCTTCTTTAAGAGGGGATAGCTATATGTATACCTTAAGCCTATTATAGTAATAAATAAGGGTATCCCTAATAGTAACCTAACTATAATAAGGACTTTACTTACTAGTAAGACTATGTTTATAAATAAGCACCTTTAGTCTTTATAGGATTAGTCTTTAGCTTAGGATAAAGCTTATAGGTTATAGGTTAATATAGTAGTAATAAGGGCTAGGAAGTTCCTAGACGCTACTAACACTAGAGAATAGATTATAGACTATTAGATTAGTATAAAAAAGGCACTATAATTTTAAGAATAAATATAGGTTCCTAAGTAAGAGCTGCTAACTATAATATTAATATAGTGTGTTTATAACTTACCCTTATTAAGCTACTTAGGCTAGAATATAACCTTTAAGGCGCTTTAAAGGGACTTCTATTAGGATAGTATATTACAAAATATAGCCTAATTTATATAGAATTACTACTATTATAAAGGGTAAAAGAGCTAGTAACTATAATAAGGCTTATTAAAGCTAATTTTACTACCTAATAAGTACTAGTTATAAATATTTATTAACTTTATAATAGACCTCCTAGTAGAAACATAGGATTAGCTATGGTTTCTTATAGTTATTACTAATTATTTTTTAAAGTATGTTTAGTTAGAGGTAATAATATTAATAGAAGCTAAGGCTTATATAAAATAATTTAAATATTACTAGTAGTGGTTTTATAGGTTTCTTATATAAATTATTATAAACTATAGGTTAGATTAGCTTAGTAATTTCTAGACTAAGCTTTGCGGTAAAGTTAGTATGTAATAGTTACTTTCTACTATATATTACCCTTAGATAAATAGTAGTATAGAAAGGGCTAACTAGGAAGTATAGGCTATATTACGTGTAATACTATCTTTCTCCTAGTTTAAATAGCTAGATTACTTACTAGCTTACTAATTAGCGTTAAATAACAAGGACTTATTAGTAATAGGGATAAGCGTAAATATAGCACTTTATAGGTTTAATATAGCTATAATTTAGAATTTATCCCTTATAAGGTAGTTTACTATATTAGTAAAGGGAAGGGCTTAAGCCTTTCTATAATATTTAAAGGATAGTACGGATTTAATATAAGCTATAATAGCCTTTATCTAGTAATAATAGTAGGAGAATATAAATAGTAGTTATAGGCTAGTAGAATAATTCTAGGTTAGGGACTATATATAGCTTAGTCTTTGTAATATTAAGATAAACTATCCCTATAAGAAGTTAGATTAGGTTATAACTAAATATAAAGTACTTAAGGTTCCTATACCTTTAATAGTTAAATTAGATATCCTAAGGGGACTATATCCTATCTTTTATATTAACCTAGTCTAGCGTATAGTAAATAACCTATTACTAAGCTAGAGACTAGCTAATAAATATCTACTACTAGAACTTATTATAATAAATACTAATAATAATCTTATAGAGTATTAGGTAAAGGAAATCCTTACGGCTAAAAACGCGCTAGGTAAGGGTTTAAACTAGAATATCTTAGTTAAATAAAAAGGCTATATATAGCTAATATAGAAGCTATTAGAAAGCATAATATATATAGAGGCACTTAACTAATTTAAATTATAATAGGGAGATATATAAATAAATAATAGCCCTAAAAGAGTATATTTTAATTTAGCTATAAAAAATTAAGGCACCTAGTTTATATCTAGTGTGTATACACTCTAGCGCTAAGGTTTTACTATAGTATAAAGCAATTAGAAAGAGGGGGTGTTATTAGTGTTATTATATTATTAGTAAGTCTTAGTAATAGTGTAAGCTAGCTTTATAATAGTTTTAGCTATTTATTAAACTTAGGTATTACCTACCTCCTAGGTAAAGATAAATTAGGCTAAGTTATTATTTATAGTTTCTATACTATAGAAGAATTTAGTAGCTAAGTTATTATAACCTTAGTAAGTAAGTATTATCTAGGTAAGTATAAGTTACTATGCCTTAGAAGCACCTTAGGCATAGGCTATACCTATAAGGGAAGAGGCTAGGGGCTAGACCTTAGCTAGATTAATTTAGGCTATAGTAAGCATACTATTAAAATATTTATAATAGTAAATAAAAAATTTTATAAGGGTAGTATATTACCCCTTACTATTAGTAAACTATAGTATAGCTAAAGTCTTAATAGCTTTACCTATAGCTAAAAAGGTTTTAAGATATTTAAAGGTATAATAAAGTTTTAGGTTAGCGCTATATAAGTACTTCTCCTAGATATATATATAATAACTAGTATAGTATAGGGCATAGGCCTAGTTTAGCCCTAGGGTATAAATATATTTACCTTTATTCTAGAGATTATTTATATAAGAACTATATAGGAAATTATACTTCTTACTATTAAAAAGGGCTTTATTATTAAAGTTTTCTTCTAAAATATACTTACTAAGGTAAGTACCCTTAGGTAAGGTAAGAGAGAGTAAAGAAAAGGGAGAGGGTATACTAGAAGTAAGTTAGTTAGTAAGGGTAATAATACTACTTATAATAAGAAGTAAACTAGATATAGGAAAGGGGCTTTATAATTATAAAAGGATTAATAAATAAGGATAAGAAAGGTATAAAAAAAAGGATTTATAATAATATAAAGAGGGAAAAGTGTAAATTTAGAGAAGGGGGATAGGATATTTATATTTTAGGATAAATTAGTTAAGCTCTAATTAGAGTATAGTGTTAGTATCACAGGGTATTGAATTCAATATAATAAGGTCATGAGCCCGAAGAATAGTATTATCATTAATTATATATTCTAGGCTGCGTTATGTGTGTAAAAGAGAAGTTAGAAACTAGAAGCCATAATACTAAAGGCAAAAGAGGTTACGTGTTTATAGCCCTATAATTCCTAGCTAATCATAAGGCTAGGTTATAGGTTACGTGTAAGGCTTGCGCGTAGCCTAAGCTTTTGCTAGGTAATTGCAGCTACTATACGTGTAATTAATATTACCTTTATTCTAACACTAAAACCTCTCTCTTTTAATATAATTATTAACGCGCGATATTAATCATAGAAATAAAAAAAGAATAACGGATTAATAACTTAATTAATAAGGAAAATAAGAAAGAAACCTTATAGCTTATTAAGGCATATTATAGCTAATAAAAGGGAAAAGAATAATCTTACTTAACTTATAAGCCTATGTAAGAATAAGTAAGTCTTTTCTAAATCCCTTCCTTCCTTAAAATAACACTATTATTTACACTATAGCATATAAATAATATTTTCCTCCTTCTATATACTACTATTAATCTCTATAATTTACTAGGAGAGGTCTAATAGCTAGCGTAAGTGTAGTTACTCTCCTAGAGAATTATCTCTCTTACTACACGTGTTTTATATATAAGTAACTTATCCCTTTATTTAGATAGTTATTTAGTTAGTAAAGATAAAGCTCTTAAGGGCCTTATTAAGTAATACCTTTATTAAGGTATTAGCTAGGTTATTTTCTTTATTAATCTATTAGATCTCGCAGAGCTCTTAGTGTTTATATAATTACTAAAGGGCTATAATATTAATTATTAGGCATTTCTCCTTTATTATACTAAGCTTAATAAGGCATTTATATAAAGAGTATAAGTTTATATATATAATAATTAGGATTATTAAGAGCTTTAGTTAGTTAGTAACTAGGTTTAGAGTTATTACTAGTGTGTAAGCTATATTAACACTAGCTACTATACTATAGACTTCTAAGGCAAGCACACTTTGTATTACTCTCTTACTCTTTGTTAAGCTAAAGTGTATAATATTACCTTTAATTATAAATTTGCTATTAGTATAGTCTTTATTAGCTAGAATTATTACATATCCTAGTTATAAGAATAGGTCCTTATTATTAGCAAAGAATCTATCTATAAAGGCAAAGAGCTTTGCCTTCTTAAGGTCTATTAGGATAAATATTAGGCCTTTATCTAGGTAGTTTATCTACTACTTTAGGTAGTAATTAAGGGCCTTTATATTCTCTAGGGTTAGCTCTTAGTGTTATGCTATAATAAATAGATTAAAATAAGCTTCTAGTTAATATATTAAGGTAATATAAGTGCCTTATGCTCTTTGCTTAATATATTTACGCTTTAAATTAGTTATAGGAACTAAATCTAGCTTATTACTCTATCCCTTTTGCTATATCTTAATAGCATTATTCTTTAGCGTAATAATGCCTTTATTAAATATAAGGGAATTATCCTTAGTTAGGAATTACTTTAGCTTTATGTTAAAGCTAGTAGTAATTATTTAGGCCTCCTCCTTCTTAGAGAACTTCTTATCTAAGAGGCTAATAGTATTATTAGTTTATATTCTAATGTAAGTAAAGTTAGGGCTTTCCTTTGTAGTTATAAGCAGGTATAGATTATATATAAAGGTTTCTATCTAGAGATTCTCTTTGTAATGCTTATAATACGTAACCTACTAGTGTATTCTAGCTTCTGTAATACTATAAAGAGGCTTAATAACCTTTAGAATTATTCTAGGTAAGTAAAGATACTATATCTAAATTAGTAAGCGCACTAGGATTAGCCACTCTAGGAATATACATGCTTATACGTATGCTTAGTAAATATCCTATAGCTATATAAGGAATTTCCTTAGCCTTACTAATAGGGCTATTATAAGGATAAGATATTAACTTGCTTATTAAATTATTAGGGCCTATATAAGAATAGTTTATTTCCCTTTATCCTTATATTCTTAAATTATAAGGCATGATTTTTATAGGGTTCTATTATCTTACCCTTAATTTCGTTAATAATATAAGAATTAAAGATTTAAAGCTTACTATATTCTTTTTTATTAAATATAATAAATTTAAATACTCCTTACTTAATTAGGGTTTTAATCTCTACCTTTATTAACTCCTTAAATAGTTCTCTTAAGGTCTTAATAATCCCTTCCTTATATAGCTTAATTACTAAGGTAAGGTTATTAACTTCCTTTATTAATAGGAAAATATTAGTCTCTTAGGGTATTACTAGGGGGTTCTTTTAGGGTCTTCTATACCTATGCTTTAGAGGTATTACTAGTGCTAAGTTCTTATCTTAGGCCTCTTACTTTTCCTTTTCTTTCTCCTTATTAGGCTTTATTAGCTATTAGTTTACTTATAGCTTCCTATTAGGATTATTATAGTAAGGCTTAATAAAGGTTAATCTAAAGGTCTTTAGGCCTCTAGGGAGGTTAAGCATGTAGCTCTCTTTATCTATAGCTAATAGCTTATATAAGCCTCTTTATCCCTTACTTTCTTACTAGACTTAGACCTTTAATCTAAGTAGTAAGCTAAGGGTCTTTAATATATCTAGGCTATTATATATAGTAAGGGCTTTATTAACCTTCTAGATAGTATAAAGCCTCTTAATTTCTTTAGTAGCTTTCTATACTATAATTACACACTATATAATATTTAGTAATAGTAAGGATTTGCTTATTATATGTAAGTAGGCACTAAAGATAAGGACTATTAGAATAAGGCTATTTAGGCCTATAGTATTATTTAGGGCCTTTACTATTATTTATAAAGTAATAGGTTTAGGTATTATAAGGTATTCGCGTCTAATAATATTATAAGCCCTATAGAGTAGCTTATAATATCTCTTAACCTTCCTAATACTATAGTGCGCTTTAATAAGGACCTCTTTAATTAAAATTAACATTAAAGCTATAAATTATTTAAATTTATTACTATAGAAGTTTATACTAGTGTCTATAATAATTAAATCTAGAGGGCCTTAATACACATTAATCTAGCATATCTAGAGGGCTTCCTAAGTAGTCTTTATAAAGATATCTTTTATGAATTTTACTATATTAAACACTATAGCTATATCTATAGTATAGAGTATAGGGTAATTACTATTAAGGTAGAAGATATTTACTATAACCTTAAAGTTAAAGGTATACTTATCTTTTAGGGTAAATTTAAAGTAATTAAGGCTATTTACATATATCTAGCATTAGTAGCATACCCTTATTAGCTTCTTAATAGCTTAAATATTAACTTTATGCCCTAATTTACAAAGAACCTTATATAAGCATCTAATTAATAGGTATCTAAAGTAATAATATAATTATTATAGCTTACTTTCTATAAGGTAGCTCTAGGTAATTACTTCTTCCTTTTATATAAAAAGCATCTAGGCATACCTTTATTTATAAATTATAAGGACTTTAATATCTTCTTATTATAGTGTATTCTTAGAGATATTAAAGTTAATTTATAATTAATTTATATTATTAAGGGATAAAAGAAAGGGAGTATTTATAAGAATAACCTAAAAGAGAATATCCTTAAAAAAGGTAGGTATATTAATTACTTTAAGCATAGGAATTAGCTCTCCTATACTAAATCTAATAATAGCCTTCCTTACCTTAGATCTATTAAGCTATATCTCTAGTATTATATGTTATAAAGTAAGGAATTAAGGGTGCCTTACTATAGAGAACTTTGCGGCACTTATATTAGGTATAATCCCTTAGAATATTATATATAAGTAGTAATCTCCTAGTATAAATATTACTAGAGTATTATTAGATAGCTTTTACTAGAAAAAGTCCTTCTTACTTAAGCTATAAAAAGCTACTTAGTTTATAAGAATTTAAACTATTCTTTTACTATTAAGCTATATATTATAATTAAAGAAGCTTATAAGTACTAGCTTATTTATATTATTAGGGCTATCCTTAAATCTAATACTTTTTATATACTTAGTAATCTTATTATTAGTAAGAGATTAAGGCTTTTATTTACCTTTATACTATATAAGAAATAAATTATATAAGTTATTAGTAAGATCTATAAGATAGTAATTCTTATAATATTAAAACGCCTTCTTATAGTTCTCTTCTAGGTGCTTTAATAACTAGTATTCTTCCTTACTATATATATAGTATTTCCTTATATAAGGGGTCTCTCTTTTACTCTAGGACTTTCTAGATAGGTATTAAGCCTCTTTTCCTTTCCTATTATATTTTTAGTTAGTCTAGAATTACTCTAGGATTATAGTATTAGTTAGGAATTATTATTAGCTTTTTTTTCTCTTCCTTAATAAGTTAAATTATTATCCTTATATATTTATAAAACTCTTAAAGACCTTTTAGTAAATTTATAATAGCTTCTTTATATTTAGGGATATTACTATAGGCTTTTATAATTTAATTCTAAAGTACTCTTTTACTCTAACCTATCTTAGGGTTTATATATTATAAGATAGTAAGCTTCTTTATAAGTTTATTAAAGTAATTAACTATAGACTTACTTAGGCTATTACCTATTATCCCTTATAAGGTAGTATTATTTTATTCTAAGAAATATCTTTACTATATATTCTTTATTTTAAACTAGTCTTTTATATACTTAATAAGTATAAGAAGGTTTTATAGTTAACTAGGCTTTAAGAGGTAGTTTATATAGTATTATAAAGCCTTATCTTTAAGTATAACCTTAAACATATATCTAGCTTATTTTAGTTAGATATTAAGTATCTTATATTTCCTATAGAATATTTAAAGCTTTAACTTAAGTATATTATAGTTTTTAGTACTATATAGTTATTTCTTTAAGTATACTTTTAAAAGGTTAATAATTTACTTTAGAGAGAGCCTTTAGGTATTTAAAGGTTCTTTAGGTATCTCTTTTTATATTTATAAAGGCGCTAAAATAGTTAGTATTTATTAAGAAAGTAGCCTTAAAGATAATAGTTTTAGTAGTTATAGTTTTTTCTAACTTTTCTTCTCCTTATATTAAGGAGTAAGAAGTATAGTCCTTTAGGCTATACTAAAGGGTGTATTACTAGCCCTAGGTAGTAGGGTTTAATTTTACTAATAATTATCCTAATTAGAGGCATTTTCTATAGGGTAGTTAGGTTTCTCTTACTATATAACCTTAGGTAAAGGTATAAGTAAGGGAATTACTTATAAGTACTTATAGATAGTATTCTTTAGTGCCCTTACTTCTAGAGTAGCTAATCTTTAAAAAAAGAATTAGTTTATTAATCCCTTTAATAGTAATTAGACTAATAGGCGTAGTAAAGGGGTAGGGTATTAAATCCTAATATCTCTATTATTTAAAAGATTATAAAGGAAGTTTTTATTCTCTAGGTTTTTCTAGAAGTTTATATACTTCTTCCTAGCTTCCTTAATCTCTTTAAGGGTCTAGAATTAGAATTTTTCCTAGGTTACTATCTTTTAAGGTTATTAGCTATCTTTATACCTCTTCTAATAGTTATATAAACCCTATTATAAAGGAGGTAGTCTTAGATAATATTCTAGTAAAGGTTCTTTCCTTCTATAAACTTATACCTTATTTATCTATAGAAGTTATTACTAAATTCAAAGAAAAGTGTTCTCCTAAATAGTCCTTACTCTATATTATTTAGCCTTAATAATAATATAAAGTGTAATCTCCTTAGGTATAGTTATCTCTTTATACTTAGAATTTCCTATTTATTAAAGTAAGTCTTCTATAATATATAAGTATAGCTTTAGAGAGATATAAGGGAATTAGGTAATATAATAAGTAGTGTAGTCTAGGGTTTTGCCTTTATTAGGGTATTCTTTATTATCTCTAGTTCTAATACCTTTTATAGTATTATTATATTTATTACTTTTACTTAGGACTTTAAATTAACTAGTAACCCTTAATAGGCTAGCTATATCTAATATCTTAACTAAGTAAGTAATAATATAAGAAAATAACTCTTTTAGTATAAAGAGGTAAGAGGGTATAGAAGTAAATTATAAAAATTATATTACTAATATAAAGAATCATAAGGTAAGGTAATTAACTTTAAATATATAATAAAAAAGAATAAGGGGATAGCTTAGCTATTAGTATTAAACCTTTCTTTATTATTTTAGAGTTTATATAAATTAAATATTAATACTAAAGTTAAAAAAAAGCTATGTCTATACCTCTCTATTAGTATAACTTTCCTTTAAACATAGCCCTCCTATTTTATAGGGTAAGTTATTATTAGGTAAGCTATCTCTTCTAATATAACCTTACTAATCTGCGGTGTTTAAAGACTACGTAGTTATCTATAAAGGTAACTACTAATTAGTGTTAGTATTATAGGGTATTGAATTTAATATAATAAGGTTATAAGCCTAAAGAATAGTATTATTATTATTTATTTATTCTAGGCTACGTTATATATATAAAAGAGAAGTTAGAAACTAGAAGCTATAATACTAAAGGCAAAAGGGGTTATACGTTTATAGCCTTATAATTCCTAGCTAATTACAAGGCTAGGTTATAGGTTACGTGTAGGGCTTACGCACGGCCCGAGCTTTTGCTAGGTAATTGCGGCTGCTGCGCGCGCGATTAATATCACCTTTGTTCTAACATATAGGTTTTTTATATTTACAAATAATAGCTAAGCAAGGGTAGCACATTACGTAACAAGGGGTTAGATAGTTCCTAATAAGGGGGTTATTTAAAGTGAAGTTTAAATTTAGCAAATAATAGATAGAATATAAGATTAAGGTAAAGGTAAGAGGCTAGATAAGGTAAGGAGATAGCTAGTAGTAAGGGGCTATAAAATAGGTAGCTAGTGTTTTTAAGGGTAAAGCTAGAGTAAGGTAAGGCAGTCTTACACTAGAAATTTTTTTAACTTATATAGTAAAGACATAACCCTACTAGGTAACCTACTAGCCTTACTAGGCTACTTATATTACTCTAATATATTTTTTAAGGGAAAGCTTTATAATAAGGGTTTGTATTTAATATATACTTACTTTTTAGTAAGAGAAGAAAAGGAAAGGTAAGTAAGGGGGTATATTATAGACTTAAGCTATAAGCTTAGGTTAAGTCTAGCTTTAGAAAGTATATATACTTTATACAGCTAGATTAGGGCTTTACATAAACTATGTATAGACTACATATAAGGGACTATATATCCGGATGCTATATAACTACTAGTGTAATTCCTTTCTTCTTCTATAAGAATAATATTCTTATTCTAAACGCTTATACGCAGTAGCCATAAGGCCAGTTCTTAACAATAAGTGCTTTTTTAAGTACTAATTATAATGGTATTAATATTAATAAACCTATAGATATCCGATATATAGCACATGTTTTAAACATTGTTGCTAAGGATATAATTACTAGCTTTATAAAAGCTATAATAAGTGCAGAAGATATTAAAAAATATAAGAATAGTGAAATTTTATTCTATTTAATAGAACAATTTTTATCTTTAATAAAAAGCCAAAGAGATTAATTTATAGGCCTTATCTAAGGTAAGTTATTTTATCTTATTTTAAGTCTATTACTAATAGACTATTACTAATTAAAACTATAGGTATTATAGGAAAAGTTAAAAAGCTAGCTATCTTAATTAAGAATAACCCAAATTTATATAAAGATTAGCTTATTGCTTTAAAAGAGGCTAAGCATAAAGGAAAACTAGCAATAAATTATAATATAACAAAAATACCACTAGGTAAGTGTTGGTATCACAGGGTATTGAATTCAATGTAATAAGATCGTGAGCCTAAAGAATAGTATTATTATTGATTATCTATTCTAGGCTACAGTATGTAATTAATGTAAAAAAAAGAAGTTAGAAACTAGAAGCTATAATGCTAAAGGTAAAAGGGGTTATGCGTTTATAGCCCTATAATTCCTAGCTAATTATAAGGCTAGGTTATAGGTTACGTGTGGGGCTTGCGCGTGGCCTAAGCTTTTGCTAGGTAATTGCGGCTGCTGCTTGCGCGATTGATATCACCTTTGTTCTAACAATATCCTTCATGAATTTTGCCGCGTTAAACGCTGTGGCCACATCTACAGCGTGGAGTGTAGGGCGATTACTATTAAGGTAAAAGACATTTACTATAACCTTAAAGTTAAAGGCATACTTATCTTTTAGGGTGAATTTAAAGCGATTAGGGCTATCTACGTGTATCTAGCATTAGTAGCATACTCTTATTAGTTTCTTAATAGCTTTAATATTAACTTTATGCCCTAATCTGCAAAGAACCTCATGTAAGTGTCTAATTAACAGGTGTCTAAAGCGATAATATAATTATTATAGCTTACCTTCTATAAGGTAGCTTTAGGTAACTACTTCTTCCTTCTATATAAGAAGCATCTAGGCATGCCCTTATTTACAAATCATAGGGACTTTAATATCTCCTTATTATAGTATATTCTTAGAGATATTAAAGTTAATTTATAATTAATCTATATTATTAAGGGATAAAAGAAAGGGAGTATTTATAAGGATAACCTAAAAGAGAATATCCCTAAAAGGGGTAAGCATATAAATTACTCTAAGCGTAGGAATTAGCTCTCCTACGCTAAATTTAATAATAGCCTTCCTGCCTTAGATCTATTAAGCTATATCTCTAGTATTACGCGTTATAAAGTAAGGAATTAAGGGTGCCTTACTATAAAAAACTTTATAGCACCTATATTAGGCATAATCCCTTAGAACGTAGTATATAAGTAGTAATCTCCTAGTATAAATATTACTAGAGTATTATTAGATAGCTTCTACTAGAGAAAATTCTCCTTACTTAAGCTATAAAAAGCTGCTTAGTTTATAAGGATTTAAACTATTCTTTTGCTATTAAGCTATATGCTATAATTAAAGAAGCTTATAAGTACTAGCCTATTTATATTATTAGGGCTATTCTTAAACCTAATACTCTTTATATACTTAGTAATCTTATTATTAGTAAGAGATTAAGGCTTTTACTTACCTTTATATTATATAAGGAATAAATTATATAAGTTATTAGTAGGATTTATAAGATAGTAATTCTTATAATATTAAAACGCTTTCTTATAGTTCTCTTCTAAGTGCTTTAATAACTAGTATCCTTCCTTACTATATATATAGCATTTCCTTATATAAGAGGTCTCTCTTTTACTCTAGGACCTTCTAGATAGGTATTAAGCCTCTTTTCCTTTCCTATTATATTTTTAGTTAGTCTAGAATTACTCTAGGGTTATTATATTAGTTAGGAATTATTATTAGCTTTTTTCTCTTCCTTAATAAGTTAAATTATTATTCTTATGTATTTATAGAACTCTTAGAGACCTTTTAGTAAATCTATAATAGCTTCTTTACATTTAGGGATATTACTACAGGCTCTTATAATTTAATTCTAAAGTGCTCTCTTACTCTAACTTATCTTAGGGTTTATATATTATAAGATAGTAAGCTTCTCTATAAGTTTATTAAAGTAATTAACTATAGACTTACTTAGGCTATTACTTATTATCCCTTATAAAGTAGTATTATTTTACTTTAGGAGATATCTTTACTATATATTCTTTATTTTAAAATAATCTCTTATATACTTAATAAGTATAAAAAGGTTTTATAGTTAACTAGGCTTTAAGAGGTAGTCTATATAGTATTACAAAGCCTTACCTTTAAGTATAACCTTAAACATATATTTAGCTTATTTTAGTTAAATATTAAGTATCTTATATTTCTTATAAAATATTTAAAGCTTTAACTTAAGTATATTATAATTATTAGCACTATATAGTTATTCCTTTAAGTATACCTTTAAAAGGTTAATAATTTACTTTAAAGAAAGCCTTTAGGTATTTAGAGGTTCTCTAAGTACCTCTTTTTATATTTATAAAAGCACTAGGATAGTTAGTATTTATTAAGGGGGTAGCCTTAAAGGTAGTAGTTCTAGGAGTTATAGTTCCTTCTAACCTTTCTTCTTCTTATATTAAGAAGTAAGAAGTGTAATCCTTTAGGCTATACTAAGGGGCGTATTACTAGCCCTAAGTAGTAGGGTTTAATTTCGCTAATAGTTATTATAATTAGGGGTATTTTCTATAGGGTAGTTAGGTTCCTCCTACTATATAACCTTAGGTAAAGGTATAGGTAGGGGAACTACCTATAAGTGCTTGTAAATAGTATCCTTTAGTGCCTTTACTTCTAGAGTAGCTAATCTTTAAAGGGGGGATTAGTCTATTAATCCCTTTAATAGTAATTAAACTAATAGGCATAGTAAAAGGGTAGGGTATTAGATCCTAATATCTTTATTATTTAAAAGATTATAAAGGAAGTTTTTATTCTCTAGGTTCTTCTAGAAGTCTATATACTTCTTCCTAGCTTCCTTAATCTCTTTAAGGGTCTAGAATTAGAATTTTTCCTAGGTTACTACCTCTTTAAGGTTATTAGCTATCTTTATACCTTTTCTAATAGTTATATAAACCTTATTATAAAGGAGGTAGTCTTAGATAATATTCTAGTAAAGGTTCTTTTCTTCTATAAACTTATGCCTTATTTATCTATAGAAGTTATTACTAAATTCGGAGAAAAGTGTTTTTTTAAATAATCCTCGCTCTCTATATTACTTAGCCTTAATAAGGATATAAAGTGTAATCTCCTTAGGTATAGTTATCTCTTTATGCTTAGAATTTCCTATTTATTAAAGTAAGTCTTCTATAATATATAAGTATAGCTTTAGAGAGATATAAGGGAATTAGGTAGTATAATAAGTAGTGTAGTCTAGGGTTTTGCCTTTATTAGGGTGTTTTTTATTATCTCTAGTTCTAATACCTTCTATAGTATTATTATATTTATTGCTTTTACTTAGGACTTTAAATTAACTAGTAACCCTTAATAAGCTAGCTATATCTAATATCTTAACTAAGTAAGTAATAATATAAGGAAATAACTCTTTTAGTGTAAAGGGGTAAGAGAGTATAAAGGTAAATTATAAAAATTATATTACTAATATAAAGAATCGCAAGGCAAAGCAGTTAACTTTAAATGCGTAACAGAATACATAACAAAAAAGGATAAGGGAATAGCTTAGCTACTAGTATTAAACCTTTCTTTATTATTTCAAAGTCTATATAGATTAGATATTAATACTAAAGTAAGAAGAGAGCTATGTCTATACCTCTCTATTAGCATAACTTTCCTTTAAACATAGCCCTCCTATTTTATAAGGCAAGTTATTATTAGGCAAGCTACCTTTTCTAATATAACCTTGCTAATTTGCGGTGTTCGAAGACTACGTGGTTATCTATGAAGGTAACCACTAATTAGTGTTAGTATTATAAGGTATTAAATTTAATGTAATAAGATCGTGAGCCTAAAGAATAGTATTATTATTGATTATTTATTTTAGGCTGCGGTATATAATTAATATAAAAAAGAGAAGTTAGAAACTAGAAGCTATAATGCTAAAGGTAAAAGGGGTTACGTATTTATAGCCCTATAATTCCTAGCTAATTACAAGGCTAGGTTATAGGTTACGTGCGGGGCTTGCGCGTGGCCTAAGCTTTTGCTAGGTAATTGCGGCTGCTGCTCGCGCGATTGATATTACCTTTGTTCTAACAGTAAGTTACTAATAGTTTAATAGTAATAACTATATACTATTAGGTATTATTAATTAAATATTAACTAATTATTATCTATAGCCAATAATACTAGATGGAATTCAACCTATTTAATAATTAATACTACGCTTTTATTAAAAGAAGCTATATTAATTTTTAACGAAAAAAACAAATATATCTGCTTTCAAAGATGCCTGCCTAACAAATCAAGAATGGGTAGATTTAGGCACTTTAAGTGAGATTTTAGAGGTTTTCTATCATCTAACTATAGTATTACAAGGTCACAACTATAATATATTAAGCCTTGTGCCTTTATTTATAGTTAAGATATATACATATCTTACTACTTTATTAAAGGATTAAAAAGCTTATTCAAAAGTAAGTTATTAACTTAATTTTACTATATTCAACGCTAATTATTATAGGATTAATTAAGTTATAATCCACTTGTAAATATATTTGTTATTGCAATAAATATAGGCTTAAAAAGTTAAACAATTATTTCCCTTAAGATATAAATGAAAGCTTTGACTTTTATAAGCCTTATTTATTAGCCTTTTTACTAGATTCTTGATTAAATCTATTAGCATTACAAAATCAGTTAAATTTAACTAAAGCTATAATTAAAAAGCTTTTAAATATATTAAAAGTTAAATATAAGGAGTATATATAACCCTAATCCCTAACCCTTAATATTAAAGTAATCCCTCTATAACTTATAACTTATAACTTATACTAATATTAGAAACTAGATATAAAATCTTATATAAGGCTCAAAATGAATCTTATAATAATTCTAGCTCTAATAATGAAAATAATGAAGCTTCTACTTTAATTATTAATTTATCTAGAGTTAAAAGATATCCTAGCCTATTTAGTAATCCTAGGCCTAAGAAACCTACTTTAGCCCTTTACTAAGGTTTATTTCTAAAGGAAAGAAATAAATCTATTAAAAAGGCTAGAAAAATGAAATTTCTAGTTATATTAAGCTAGAATAACTACATAATAAGGTATACTATTATATACTAATATTTACTTACTTTATATATACTAATTACTATTTAGGATAATATATTTAATTAGTAGGCTAAAAACCAACAAGCCTTTCCAATTTTATCTATTTTAGCTTGAAAATACCTTGTAATTCCAGCTACATCTGCTGCTATTAAAGGATAATTTAATCAAGGTAGAAATATTTTTACAAAAAGAAGAACATCACTAACATATTTAACCTTTAAGGAATTAATATTATTAAAGAGTTAGAAAAAAGAAGAAGAAAAACTATTAATTAAGCAATATCCTTCCTTTTTTAAATATAATACATTAGATTCTAAAAAATCTAATGATTTAGATAATTCTAATAATTTAGAAGATTCTAATGACTTAGAAGATTCTAATATCTCTGAATTTAAATCTTAGGTAAAAGGAAAAGGAAAAGAAAAAGAAAAAGCTAAGGCTACAACTATTAGTAGTTAATCTAGTAATAGTAGTAATCTTAAAGATTCTAACTAAATAGCTAGTTTTTTAGGTAATACTAATATATTACTCTTATTACTTTTATTACTTTTATTACTCTTATTACTTTTATTACTCTTATTACTCTTATTACTCTTATTACTTTTATTACTTTTATTACTTTTATTACTTTTATTACTTTTATTACTTTTATTACTTTTATTACTTTTATTACTTTTATTACTTTTATTACTTTTATTACTTTTATTACTTTTATTACTTTTATTACTTTTATTATAATATTAAAAAATATAAAAGAGAAAAGTATTTTATTTTATTAATACTTTAAAAAACCTTAAAATACTAAATAATTAAAAAGTCTAGCTTTTCCTATAGTAATTTACTTATAAATACTTATACTTATATTTAATTTATTTATTACTTATTTATTTTTAATTAAACTTTAACACTAATAATATTTTAACTTATATAAGTAATATACTTATAAGCTAAGACAAGCTAAGATAAGCTAAGATAAGCTATTGTAAGCTATTATAAGCTATTATAAGCTATTATAAGCTATTATAAGCTAGTATAAGCTATTATAAGCTATTATAAGCTATTATAAGCTAGTATAAGCTATTATAAGCTATTATAAGCTATTATAAGCTAGTATAAGCTATTATAAGCTATTATAAGCTATTATAAGCTATTATAAGCTATTATAAGCTATTATAAGCTATTATAAGCTAAGATAAATATTTTTACTAACACTACAAATGTAGTATTTGTAGTTAGTGTAGTTTATGAAAATAAATTTGTAGTGTAGTATAATGTAGTTTTTTTCCCCTTATAGTTAGTGTAGTTTATAGTATAATGTAGTTTGTAGTGTAGTTACTACACTACACTACAAAAACTACACTACAATACACATTGTAGTGCAATGCTCTGATCCTTAGTAATACCTCTTATACCCCCTTAGCTTATTATATAAGCCCCCTTTTCCTTACCTTAGCTACTTCTACTTATCCCCTCCTTATTTGCTATATGGATAATGCTTAGGCAAAGCCCAAGCCCTTATAAATAGACTAAATTAATTTTAAAAAACTTATATAACTATAAAGACTCCTATAAAGACTCCTATAAGCACTTAGAATATAAAATTACTATATTTCTCCTTTATTACTTAATAAAAATAATTATCTATAAGGATTACTTTTATATTACTATTAGAAAATAAGGTAAAGGGTATTACCTCCCTTTAGAGTTAGTTTACTACTAATATAGCTATAGTATTATTATTAATAAGTACTAGGGCTAGTATAATAAATTATTTATCTTACTTAGCTTAGGTATAACCTAGGACTTAAATAGTATAAATAAGGTTATTATAAGAGGTATAAGTAAGTAAGGGAGTAATAGGAGATTTAGTATAAGTATAATAAGTATAAGAAGTAAGACTAGGAGAATAAGAAATATTATTCTTAGCTAGGGAATAGCTAGCTCCTATTAGGAGCACGGAGGCTAGGGAGCTAGGGACAGATTAGTTACATAATAAAACCCTTAGATAAGCCTTAGGTTATACAAATAACTAAGTAGCTACTAGATAGCTATGTGCACGTAATAAGGTATTTAAATAAGAATTACTTATATAGTATATAAAAGGTTAGAGTTTAAGACCTTTATATACTTACCCTTAAGTAATAGCTCTCTAGCTATAACTAAAAACCTTAGCCTTTACTTTATTTATATCTCCTTAATTTAGTTATAATAAGTTAAACTCTTAAACTCTTTAAGGAAAACAAACTATTAGCTAGGTTTAAATATAAAGAAGCTATAGAATATTTACTTAAAATATACTTATACTTATATTACTTAGTAAGAGAGATATAAACCTATAGTGCCTAGGGAGTAATTTATATACCTTAACCTTAGGGCTTAATAATAAAAGAGTATAATAAATACTACCTAATTTTAATTAATATAGTAATACTAAATCTAGAAATAATAATAACCTAAATAAGCTAGAATAGCGCTATAAGGTTATATAAGCCTAGCTATAATATACTTATATAAAGTAAGATATTATAAATATAAAAGTATAGCTTAAAGAAATTAAGGTAAACCTATAATTAGTTAGATTAGGTAAAGAACTTATAATTACCTCTTAGATAGTTATACTAATTAATCCCTTATTCCTAGCCTTCTTACTTAATCTTAATTTTATAGTAAGTATATATTTATAAAGCTTTATAAAAATATAGTATAAAATACTTATATATAAAAGTAATACCTATAAGAATTTATAGGTATATCTAGTAGATTTAAATATATTATTTTAGTTAAATTTAAGAACCTTTTATAATAATAAAACTAAGGTAATATATACTAGTAATTACCTAGCTAATAATATAAAGTAGTAATAGATATATTATATAATAGTAAAGAAGTTAGTTAACTACTTAGCTTACTCCTAGAATAAATTTATACTCTAGTTAAACTCTAAAGTAATAAATAAAAATATAAAATACTTAAAAGCTATTAAAATATTACTAAATCTAAGGTAAAAAAATAATTAGTTTTTTTAATTTTTCTTAAGACTTTAAACTAAAGTAAAAGCTAAATTACCTAACTAAATCCTTATATAATTAAGAATAGTAATTTTCCTAAATAGCTTAAATAATACTATAAGAAAGTATATAATTAGCTAGGAGTTCCTAATATCTTAGAGTTACTTATAAGATTAAGATAAAAAGGCTAAAGTTATAATAATATTTATATTAAATAATTATAATAAAAGCTATAATAATAAAGATAGTAAAAGAAAGAGATAATACTTTAGCTTTCTTATAAATAACTTATAGTAAAGTTTATAATAACTAAGTATAAGTTAAAGGCTATTTAAGTACTATAAATATAATAGCCTTAGATATAGTATAAATAGATATAAAGTAATAAACTACTTAATTTATAAAAGTAATAAGTATACTACTAAGAAATATAAAAATAATAGTAATAAGACCTTAAACCCTAATAAGATTATAATTAAATTAGCATAGGCCTAGGATAATAGTCTTACTATAAAGAAACTTATAAATAAGAGAATAAGAATATAAGTATTCTTATAGTAAGATAATTACTAATTAGTAATACTAGTGCTATTTAATATAGGTATAAAGTATTTAATAATTTATCCTAATTATTATTAAAATAGGATTAGAAAAATATAGAAAAATAAAAATAATACTAGAAAGTATAAGTAAGAATAAAATCCTATATAAAGGAATTCTATATAGGCTAATTATAGTAAAAGATAGTATAAGCTATATAAAGGTTTATTAAGTTAGCTACTATATTACTAATATAGGAAAAGGAATACTCCTAGGTATAAATTAGACTTTAAAGTATAAACCTATAGTAATAAATTAGAAGTAAAGTTTTTAAAGATTTCTAATAACTAAGGACTATAATATACTTACTATAAGGAAGTAATAACTATATAAGATAGTAAAATAGTTATTTATTATACTATTACTAGTATTATTAAAGATTAAGAAAATTAAACTTAAGGAAAAGAAAGGGAATACGAATAAAGTCTTATTAGTAAATAATATAATAAGTAATAACCTAAGTTATAGTATAGCTATAGTAATAGTAATATAGTATACTTATTTCTTAAAAAAGAAAAAACTAAGAAGTATAATAGTACTTTAGGTAATATACTATAAAGAGTTAGTAGTAACTATATAAGAGATAAATAATAATATAACCTAGTAGTAAATCCTAGAAAAGTATATAAAATTTATAAATATATTTTTAAAAATTTAGCTAGTAAGCTCCTAGAATTAGGTAGCTATACTTATATAATTAAATAAAAAAAAGAAAATAACTACCCTAAGGACTTATATATAACCTAGCTAAAAAAGCTAGAAGTACTTAAGGAGTATTTAGTAAGTATATAGAAAAAGGGTAAATTAGAAAATTAACTAGTTTAGCTAAAGCCTTAATTTTATTTATTTTAAAAAATTAGGGAAATTAAGGCTTTATATAGATTATAAAGGCCTTAATAAAATTATAGTTAAAAATAAGGTCTCTTTACTATTAATCTTTAAAATCCTTAATTAATTAGTAAGTATAAAGGTTTTTATATTACTAAATCTTTAAGAAGTATATTACTAGCTATATATTTATAAAGGTAATAAGTAAAAGATAGCTTTTTAGTACTACTATAGCTACTTTAAATACCTTATAATACTATTTAGATTAGTAAATATACTAGCTACTTTTTAGGAATAAATTTTATATTATTTACCTTAATAATATCCTAATATATAGTAGTAACCCTATAAGATATATAAAGTATATTAAAAGCATACTAAAGTAACTTTAAGATATAGACCTTTATGTTAACCTTAAAAAGTACTAATTTTCTATTAGGTAGGTAAAATTCCTAGGTTTTATTATATTTAAAAAGGGTATTAATGTTACGTGCTGGCTCTGCACGTTGTTAGGTCGAATCCGTCAGAGGGGCTAACGGATTTAACAGGTTATAAGTGTTAAGAACTGGCCTTATGGCTACTGCATATAAGCGTTTAGAATGAGAATATTATTCTTATAAAAGAAAAAAGGAATTACACTAGTAGTTACATAGCATCCGAATATATAGTCCCTTATACATAGTCTATATATAGTTTATATAAAGCCTTAACCTAGCTATATAAAGTATATATACTTTCTAAAGCTAGACTTAAACTAAGCTTATAGCTTAAGTTTATAATATACCCCCTTACTTACCTTCTCTTTCCTTCTTTTACTAAAAAGTAAGTATATATTAAATATAAACCCTTATTATATAGCCTCCCTTAAAAATATAATAAAGTAATATAAGTAGCCTAGTAAGGCTAGTAAGTTACTTAGTAAAGTTATGTCTTTACTATATAAATCTAAAAAAATTTAGTATAAGACTACCTTACTTTTACCTAGTCTTACCCTAATTTTATATTCCCTTTATTACTTACTAAACTTAAACTTTACTTTAAACCACCCCCTTATTATTAACTACCTAACCCCTTATTATATAATATATTACCCTTACTTACCCCTAGCTATTATTTATAAATATAAAAACCTACGCTCTAATTAGAGCTTAACTAATTTATCCTAAAATATAAATATCCTATCTCTCCTTATCTTATTTTACTTCTTTTTACCCTTATATTATTATAATACTATCTTTTTATATCCCTCCTACCTTTATTTATTAATTATTTTATAACCTTAAAGCCCTTTTTCTATATCTAGTTTACTTTTTATTATAAGTAATATTATTACTTTTACTAACTAACTTACCTTTAAAGTACCTTTACCCCCTTCTTCCCTTTTTCTTACCTTATCTAAAAGAACTTACCTTAGTAAGTATATTTTAAAAGAAGACTTTAAGAATAAAGCCTTTTTTAATAGTAAGAAGTATAATTTTCTTTATAATCCTTATATAAATAATCTCTAGAATAAAGGTAAATATATTTATACCCTAGGCCTAAACTAGGCCTATACCTTATACTATACTAGTTATTATATATATATTTAGAAGAAGCACTTATATAGCACTAACTTAAAACTTTATTATATTTTTAAATATCTTAAGACCCTTTTAGCTATAAGTAAAGCTATTAAGACTTTAGCTATACTATAGTTTGCTAATAATAAGGGGTAATATACTACCCTTATAAATTTTTTTATTTATTATTATAAGTATTTTAATAGTATATTAGCTATTACTTAAATTAACCTAGCTAAGGCCTAATCTTTAGCTTCCTCCCTTATAGGTATAGCCTATACCTAGGGTATCTCTAAAGTATAGTAACTTATACTTACTTAGATAATACTTACTTACTATAGCTATAATAACCTAGCTACTAAATTTTTTTATAGTATAAGGACTATAAATAATAACCTAATTTAGTTTATCTTTACCTAGAAGGCTAGTAATACCTAGGTTTAATAGATAGCTAAAACTATTATAAAGCTTACTTACACTATTACTAAGGCACGCTAACCCTATAAGGAGTCTAATAATACCCCCCTATCTTAATTACTTTTTATTATAGTAAAAATCTAGCGCCTAAGTGTATATATACTAGAGGGAACTTAGAGGACTTAGTTTGCTATAGTTAAATTAAAATATACCCTTTTAGGGCTATTATTTATTTATATATTACCCTATTATAATTTAAATTAATTAAGTGCCTCTATATATATTATACTTTCTAATAGTTCCTAAGTTAGCTATATATAACCTTTTTATTTAACTAAAATATTCTAGTGTAAACCCTAGCCTAGCGTATTTTTAGCTATAAGAATATCCTTTACCTAATACTTTATAAGATTATTATTAGCGTTTATTATAATAAGCTCTAGTAGTAAATATTTATTCACTAGTTTCTAACTTAGTAATAGGTTAACTATTACATACTAGATTAGGTTAATATAAAAGATAGGATATAGTCCCTATAGGATATTTAATTTAACTATTAAAGGTATAGGTACTTTAAGCACTTTATATTTAGCTATTACCTAATCTAACTTCTTATAAGGGTGGTTTATCTTAATATTATAAAGACTAAGCTATATATAGTCCTTAACCTAGAATCACTCTACTAGCCTATAGCTATTATTTATATTCTCTTGCTATTATTACTAAATAAAGGCTATTATAGCTTATATTAAATCTATACTATCCTTTAAATATTATAGAAAGGCTTAAGCCCTTCCCTTTACTAATATAGTAAATTACCCTATAGGGGATAAATCCTAAATTATAGCTATATTAAACCTATAGAGTGCTATATTTACGCTTATCCCTATTACTAATAAGTCCTTATTATTTAATGCTAATTAGTAAGCTAGTAAGTAATCTAGCTATTTAAACTAGGAGAAAGATAGTATTATATATAGTATAGCCTATACCTCCTAGTTAGCCCTTTCTATGCTGCTATTTATCTAAGGGTAATATATAGTAAAAAGTAACTATTATATACTAACCTTACTATAAAGCTTAGTCTAGAAATTACTAAGCTAATCTAACCTATAGTTTATAATAATTTATATAAGGAACTTATAAAACCACTACTAGTAATATTTAAATCTTTTTATACAAGCCCTAGCTTCTATTAATATTATTACCTCTAACTAAATATACTTTAATAGATAATTAGTAATAACTATAAGAAACCATAGCTAATCCTATATTTCCAATAGGAGGTTTATTATAAAGTTAATAAATATTTATAACTAATACTTATTAGGTAGTAAAATTAGCTTTAATAAGCCTTATTATAGTTACTAGCTCTTTTACCCTTTATAATAGTAGTAGTTTTATATAAATTAGGCTATATCCTATAATATACTATCCTAATAAAAGTCCCTTTAAAGCGCCTTAAAGGTTATATTCTAGCCTAGGTAGCCTAATAAAGGTAAGTTATAAACATACTATATTAATATTATAGTTAGTAACTCTTACTTAGGAACCTATATTTATCCTTAAAATTATAGCGCTTCTTTTACACTAATCTAATAGTTTATAATTTATTCTTTAGTATTAGTAGTATTTAGGAACTTCCTAGCCTCTATTACTATAGTATCCCTTTATAATTTATAAGCCTTATCCTAAGTTAAAGACTAATCCTATAGAGACTAAAGGTGCTTATCTATAAATATTAACTTACTAGTAAGTAAATTCCTTAACTTAGCTAGGCTACTATTAGGGGTTATCCTATCTGTTACTATAATAGGTTTAAGGCTTATATATAGCTATCCCCCTTAAAGGAGAATTTTATAAGGCTTATTACTAACTAAATAATTAGTGCCTTCACCCTTTCTATTTCTAGCCTATCTAGATAATACTATAATAATATATTTAGTTATTTTACTTAAGTACCTAGTCTATAATGTAAATAGAAATTAAAAAGTACTAGAGTCTTTGCTTACTATACCTAATATTCTAATATCTCCCTTAGCATTATAAAGTACTTAAGGTTCTTATAGTTTATTAGTATTATAAATAGTTTACTTACACTCTATAGCTTTACTAACTATGCCTTAAGATAGAAGATAATTACTAGTAACTCCTTATTATAAATTATATAATTCTGCTAAGTAGCCTATAATTAAGCTAAATAATAGGCTACTAGATATAAAATACTATTATTACTAAACTAAGAGAAATACCCCCTAAAGCTATTCCTAAGTAATTTACCTTTACTAAAGTATCCCTTTTAGGATCCTACTAAGCTAGGATTAAGTATAATATAAAAGCTAAATTTAATATTTTAAAAGCCTTATTATACTTCTTTAACTAGTAAAATAAGGCTCCTTTCTTTATTAAGTTAATAAGGGGGCTTACTATATCTAAGAAATTTAGTATAAAATTATAATAAAAGTTAGCAAAACCTAGAAAGCCGTAAATACCCTAGACCCTAGTTAGTGCCTCCTAATCCTAAATTACTATAATTTTCTCCTTATCTAGATAAATAGCCTTCCTTACCTAGATAATAAACCTAAGGTACTTAATCTCTTTAGTTATAAAGATATACTTTTTAATATCTAGGTTTAGACTAGCTTATTATAGTCTAGATAGTATGCTATAGACTTTTTATATATAATCCTTCTATAATTTGCCTAAGTATATAAGTATATTATTAAGATATATAATAATATAATTACTAAGGATACTACTTAATATATTATTAATATACCTTTAGAAAGTTACTAGTATACTTACTAACCTAAAGAGGTATACTAGCTATTTAAATAAGCTAAACCTTATCTAAAATATAGTTTAGTATTTCTTACCCTTAGTAATATATATATAGTAAAACACTAATTATATATTTAGCTTTATAAACTACTTTACTTTAGCTAAAGAATATAATATTTCTTTTACTAGTAATAGTAAGTAATAGTCTTATTTTATAATCTTATTAAGTATATAATAGTTTATATAAAACCTCTAACCCTTACTAGGCTTTTTACTAGTAATACTAGGGCTATTACTAATAAGAAGCTTACTTAAATCTAACCCTTATTTATTAAGTTTATTACTTATTTCTAGATTTCTAGTAAATACTCCTAAGGTGTATTATATAAAGGCACCTATAGTAAGTTAGGTTTATTTCTATTTATATTATGTTTTAGGTAAATATAATAGTCTAACTTCCCTTAGTATAGTAGTAAGGTACTTACCTTACTTTCTAGAAATAAGTCTTTAAAGTCTTATAATACCTCTAGTAAGGAAGCTAGAAGCTCCTTCTTTATAGGCTTTAGGGTTATATTAATTTACAAGATAGATATAATTCCCTATAGGCTTATAGTGTAAAGCTAGATATTCTCCTTCTATTTCTTTACTTATTATATTATTTCTATTAATATTAAACCTAGAATAAATACTATAAATTAGTTAACCTTTCTATTAGCTATAGCCTATATAAGTAGCCTATTAGCTAATCCTATATATACTTACTATCTTACTATATCTAGGCTAATTTTATTTTATTTTATTTATAGTATACTTAGGATTAGTTATCTTATTAGTCCTAGAATTACGTATGCTATAATTAGCATTTCCTATCTATCTAAATCTAACTAAAAATAAATAATATATAAAATATATAATTATTTCTTCTAACTCTCTTTTCCCCCTTACTTTATACTAATAGCTATGTAAACTAACCTTTTAGTTAGAAAAGGGAGGTATTCTAACCTAAGCTTTTAGATAAGGTATTTACTTATAGTAGTATAGTAGTTATAACTTATATTAACTTAAGTATTTATAAAGGTAGTCTTATTAATTAAAGTAAAAACTAAGAAGGGAATTAAGTCTATATTACTCTAGATCTCTTTATAGTCCTTATTAGTAATAACTATATACTATAAAGCCCCTTTATACTTCCTTCTTTTATCCCTAATTAAATAACTTAATAATAAGGTTACTCTTTTTCTAACTAACTTATAGACTTATTATCTAAGCTAATAGTAAGCACCTCCTTTATATTATAAGTATTTATAAAGGACTTCTTTTATAAGTAAATAATAAGATATAATAAGTATACTATAGTAAAATACTTAGAGAAGCTATATTATAAATATTAGCTCTTATTATAGCATGTATTAAGTATATCCTAAGTAACTTACTTAGCTTACTTACTATCTTTTTTATTACCTAACTTTTAGCGTCCTATAAACTTCCTAGAACCTTACTAAGTTCTTATTATACTTATAAAGTAAATATCTATTATTAGTATATCTTTATCCTATGCCTTAGCTTTAATTAGGTTAGGCGCTAAATTACCTTATTTCTATATATAGTGTTTTTCCTCTAGTTAGTAAGATTTAATATCTAGCATAATACTTTAATAGCAGGCTATTACTACTATATAATTAGCCTAGGGTATATCTTACCTAATACTATAGTCCCTTATTTACTTATTAAGCACTATATATAACTTAAATAACTTTACTAAGTTTACTTACCTAAGCCCCTAGCTAAGGCTAACTTCTATTTAAAGCAAATATAAAAGTTACTAAACCTCTTATTCTATTATTATATTAACTAGTTAAGTTTTATAATAGCTATTTCCTAGTGGTAAGGGTTATTAAATATTTCCCCTAAATAATTAAGAAGTCTAGTTAAGCAAAAGTCCTTTAGGTAGCCTTTCTTAAAGAAAGGTATAACCTATACCTAAACCTAAGGTAATAGGTTTTAGTAAATAAAGCACTACTAATTCTAATTACTACTAATAAACTCTTTATTTACTAGTAGCTTATAAGCTATAAGGCCCTTCTAGGCTATAAATAAAACCCTATTACTATTAAAGGGAGGCCTTATAAGTAAGGGTTTTTACTTAATCTAGGTTAGTGTAAATACTATATTTCATACCTTAGCTAAGTACTAGATTTATTCTGCCTATTATTTTACCTATTATTATAGAAGTGCTTACTTATTAGTGTTTATTATATCTAGAGATAATGGCGTATTTACTAGCTAGGCTATTTCTATAGTAAAGAATAATATATATTAAGAACTAGCCTTATAGCTACTATATATAAGTATTTAGAATAAGAATATTATTCTTATAGAAAAAGAAAGGAATTACACTAGTAGTTATATAGCATCTAGATATATAGTCCCTTATGCGTAGTCTATGCATGGTTTATGTAAAGCCCTAACCTAGCCGTATAAAGTACGTATACTTTCCAGAGCTAGACTTAACCTAAGCTTATAGCTTAAGTCTATAATAATAAGTCATACTAAGTTTACTTATAAAAGCTACTATTAGGTGTAGGTTATAATATAAGAAGTAAGTTAATTCTTTTATCTAAAGAGCTAAATCTATTCTTATCTATATTACTAGTAGCTAAGCCTATTTTGCTATATAATAAGTACTAGGTATGCCTTAAAAGATAACTATCCTAGTTATAACTAGCTAAACTATATCCTAATTTAGTATTTATAATAAAGTAAAATAATATTCTCCTAGCTTTTAAAATAAAAATAAAATAAAATATATTTAATATATTTATTACTAAATATATAACTACTATACTCCTTTAATAGTGTTAATTAGAATTATTATATTAAATAATAAATTCCTAATTCTATAACTACTTATTTCTTTTTACTATATATCCTAGTTTTATATTACCTAATTATTCTTTCCTTTCTTTATTTACTAAATTCTTTTATCTTAATATTTATTTTACTTTTTATAATTATATCTAATTTCCTTATATTATTAAAATAAAAACACTTTTTCTTTATATTTATATTTACTAAGTTAATTTAGTAATTTAGTAAATTTATAAAAATAAATATATTTTACCTTAATCTTTACTAAATTAATCTAGTAGCCTAGTAAGTTTATCTCCGATAGTTACTTCTTTATCCACTAGCTTACTAACTTATATATATAGTATTACTAGATAGAAAACTACTTAAGTTAATTTTAGCTTTAGTCCTAACTTTTTACTAGTCTTAGCCTTTTACTTAGTATTTCTAGTATTAAAGTGTTATCCTATACTTATTTATTTATTAATTTAGGTCTCTTATTAGCTATTCCTAGTGTTTATAACTTTCTACGTAGTATTTCTAGTACTAGAGTGTTTTTTTATAATTATGTATTAGCTAATTTAGTCTATTTATTTACTATTTCTAGCGTAACTATTTTAGCCTATGGTTTTATACTACTTTTCTTTAGTATTTATAAACTAGATTTCGCTAGACTTAATAACGCTAAAGTTGTTTTTATAGTAGCTAATTTTGCTATTTTTATGTTTTCCTTAAGCTTCTTTTACTTAAGTAAGAGCTTATTAATAGATATTACTTAGAGATTAATTCTATTATATAGTTCTATTACTATAGCTACTAATTTTACTATCTTTTTCTTATATTCTTTTCTATTAATTATATTACGCTTTAAATTATTAAATTATTTATTAAATTCCTTTAGCACTTTGCCTAATTTTAAGCTTTAAATTTATTTCTTTTAATCCTTAAGTATCTCTATAACTTATAGAATTTTTTCTTTACTAACTTTACCTTATCCTTTACTACTTCTATAAGCTTTACTACCTTAGTCTTATATTTCTTAGTGTATTTATTTATATCTTTTATAAGGCTTTTTACCTTATTAAATTTGATTTCTATCTTATTAATCTAATTAATTAAATTATTAAATTAACTTATTTTATGCTCCTTATTTCTTTCTTTATTCTATTAGAGTTTAGCTAATTTAATTATAACTAGTGTTTTCCTTATTATAATACAAAGCAAATCTGTCCTTCTAATACTAGTAAGCCCTCCTGCGATTATGCTATTTATACCTCTATATTTATTTATGAATCTTAAAGCTAGTAGGTTAGCTTGTGATGGTAGTGACGCTATGCTATCATAGGTAGTGTATCCCTCCTGAGTACGAGGTAAAACTGCTTAGCTTACTACACCCTAATACCCTATTCCTTTAACTTCTTTTTATTTACCTTATAAAGCTTATTATTAGGCTTACCCTTATTTTTAAGTATCTTTTCCCTTATATTATAAATACTATTAATTATCTTAAGGTTAGATTTATCTTCCCTTTCCTTCCCTTTGTTTTTCTTTTTTTTTACTATATTATTTAATATTTCAAATAGTATAGTATCTTTTTTATTACCTTTAGCTATACTATTATCTAATTAGTTAGTCATTAATTAGTTAATTAGTAGCCTATAACCTACCTAGTAATCAAATTGGATTAGCTATAATTAAGGATAAGTTATGGTTTTTTTTAGGGTTTAAGTTTGCCTTAGAGCTTTAAAGGATAAGTTATAAGATAGAAGAGATATAGAGAGATAGAATAAATATAGTTATAGAGGAAGGGGAAATTATATTAATTTATGCTATAAGTAAAACTTAAATAGATTTAAGTTTAACTATAGTTATGAATTATAACTATATCTTATGTAATTATAGCTATAACGTTTATTATAAACTTTATATTAACCTTTTAGCCCTTAAATTTATAGCTTAAAGCTTATTCCTTTATTTATATTTTACCTAACACTATAGTAATTATTAAATTTAGTTATTAATTATTACACTAGCTAGGTATTGCTAGTAATTTTTTGTTCCTTGAAAATTAGATGCATTAGCTATAGCTAATGACCCCAAAAAAATTAAAAATCAATAGGTAGTGTATTAGTGGCCATGTTTAACTATTACACTATTATAATAAGCTACTGCTACTATTTATACCTAATTTTTTGCTTATCTAGTTGCTCTATACTTTGTTAGATTTGCTATTACTTAATGCGCTAGTCTCCTAGCTTATTACGCTACCTATTACTATATAATTAAAGTAGCCTATTATTTATTAAAGATAGTAAAGATTTAAATTACTATGGTTAACTATAACATAAAGTAAGCATTCTTTAAATCCACTTCTAAACCCTTAGTTATTATAGTAGTACTATTTAAGGTAAATTTATAAGCATATACCTATATTATATAGCGGATATCCTATATATTTACCTTATAGCTTACTATAGTGTGCCTAAAACTACTAAAATTAATTAATTTAATACTTTTTCCTTTATAATTTATATTAAATTCCTTTATTACCCTTTTATATACTACTAATCTAATCTTTAGTATTAGTAAGTAACTCTCTAATCTTAATCCTAGTTTTCTAAATCTAGTAAATTGTTAGATCCTTCGGGTCTTCATCGGCTCAATCGTGGCCAAAGACTAGACTAATAGTAGGTCTAGCACAATGCACGTAACGTGATTAGTTACATTAATTTACCACCCTCTCTTCTGCCTTACTTACAGGTTTCACCTACTTTTCTATTATCTAGACCTTCCCTCTCTTCTCTCTCTTTCCTAGCTATCTATCTATCTATCTATTATTGACTTTAATATTACGGAATTATTCCACTTGCGCAGGCACCTTAGTGTAACTAACACTAATTAGTAGTTAACTTTATAACTATAAATAAGTTAGGTATTATAAGAAAAGACATTTCTATAGACACTATAGCTACTACCCCTTATTACGCTAGATTAATAGTTATTATAGTAAAGAGGCATAACTATATAAGTGTGCTAAAGGAAAAGACTAGAATCCTAGTTATAGGCTTATTAGGCTTCTAAGGAATTAATTTATTAACCCTTAGGCTTATAGGATATAACTTTATTATATTTATCTAGGATATTATTATTAATCATCGATTTTATTGTCTATTATAAGAAAACTAACTAACTAACTAAATCTATTACTACAAGGCATTTATTTTAAACCTAACGTTAAATAACCTTAGCTAAGCTAGCTAAATTACCTATAACTTCTCTTAATATACTACCTTCTTCTAATAGACCTTTAATCCCCCTTTATAAGTATTTACTACTTATTTCTTACCCCCTTTACTCTTAGTATTATTTACCTTATACTTATTAGTAAGAGAGATTATCTCCTTCTCTCTTTTTATATAAAATAGGAAGTAGTAATTCCTATTACTTCCTTATTATTATTTTTTTAGTGCTTTCTAGTTACTTTTAGCACTTTTATTACTTTATTTAACCCTAATTTAATTTATTCTTATTGCTACTTTTACTATTTTTTCCACTGTTTTTCCTATCTTTATAATTTTCCGTGTTTTCATGATTTTCTAGCTTTATTAGAGTAATAACGCTCCTAAAGTGTAAAAGAAGACCCTAGTAATAGGCAAACACATAAGCTTAATTAGTAGCAAAAGAATAACACCTTAGACCTTTTTTTATAGCCTAGATATTATAAGATAGTAAAATTAGAATCTAGACCTTTTATAAGAGAAAGGGCTACTACTAGTAATAGTAAGGCTTAAATAATTTCTCTTAAAAGACTATAAGAGAGTAAACTACTACTATATTTATAATAGCTTATAAATAACCTTATAAAAGACTAGAAAGAGCTTATTAAACTAGACCTAGAGACTACTATATAATCTAAACTTAATAACTAGATTATAAGGTTTATTAACCTTAGTAAGTATTAAGGTTAGAGAGATAATAACCTTTAGGAGTTATTCTAAGAAGACTTTAAAGGCTAGTTTAAAGATACCTTTAAGAGAGTAAATAAGAATATTATTAGAGAGCTATGTAATTTCTTATAAGATTATAGTATTCTTATTAAATAAGGCCTAGGATATTTAATCCTAGTATCTCTTAAAGAGGTACTTTACTAAACCTTAATACCTCTTTAGTTATAAGAAAAATTATAATCTTCTAAACCCCTAGAGCCTTAGCCTTAAACCTAATTACCTACCCTAGAAATCCACCTTTCTTAACCCTAATAATTCCCTAAACCTCCCTAAGAGCCTTTATAATAATCTTAATTAAATTAATTACTTTATCCTAATAATCATTATCTATAATAACCTATAGACTATTATTTATAACAAATTATGCCTTTATAGTAATTCCCCTCTAAAGATTAGATTATAAAGAAAATCTTAGAGCTTATAAAAATATATAAGGATAGTAACTACTATAGTAGGAAGCTATATAACTTCCTAATGCTAAAGATTACGCTCTTTAAGAATAAGTATAATAGGATTAACCTCCCTTAAACATATTATTAGAAGGCTTTTCCTATTATATTAATAGGTAATGCTAAATAGTATTACCTTAATTACCTCTTTAGAAATAACTACTTTTATAAAGAGATAATTACTTATATTTATTAATGCTTTAAAATAGAAAGTAACTAATAATTCTATTACTATAAGTAAAGTAGTATAATATTAAAGAATATAATTAATAAGAACCCTAATAAAAGTAAGCTTAAGTGCCTTAAGATTATATTATTAAACCTTAAGAAAATTTATAAAAAGCTATACCCTTCTAATATAGTAAATACTAAGCTTTATAAGTAAGTATTAAATACTATAGCTAGTGTACCTAAATATTAGATAGTTAAATATATACACTCCCTAGGCTTTAAAAGTCTTACTAAAGACCTTTATAAGGTAATTACTATTATAAAATTAAATAAGAAAACCTCTTAATATCTTTAGTACTAAGAAGGAGACTGTCTAGAGGCTATGTTTACTAATTATTAGTATAGATAATAATCCTATAGTAGAGAAAGCTATTATAGAAAAAGCCCTAGGCCTAGCTTTAAATACTACTTTATATATAATAAGAGTAGCTACTAGTTCTTTAATTACTTTACTAAAGAATATTAGAAAGAAAAGAACTACTAGTAAGCTAGTAAAATATATTATATAGCCCCTATAAAGAAGAGATTTTAGGCATTCCTTGCCTCCTATAAAGGGTAAGATAATAATAAACCTAATAATAACTCTAGTTAGAATTAGGAACTATATCTTATAGCTTATATAAGGGCCTAGGATAATAATAATAATAAGGTAAAGAAGCTACTATTAATAGTATATCTAAGCATTATATAATTCTTCTGCTCTAGATAATAGACTAACTATAATACTACTAATATTAATATCCTTGTAACCCTAAATAATTAAGCCTTTTAATATATATTCCTTAAGTAAGAGCTTTATAAGCTATAAGAGTGTAATAAAGGCTTATTTTGCTATATCTCTAAAGAATGCTATTTTAAAGAAGTCTTTAAAGGTATTATGCCTAATACTAGTGCTATAGGAAAATTAAGTGTAGGAGAGGTATAAGTAAAAGCTTTACTAAGATTAATACCTTTATTAAAGGTAATCCCTTATTAACTTTAAATTATTATATTTAGTACTAGATTAGTAGTTATAAAAGGTATTATCTATATACTTATAAAACTTAGAGAGCTTAAATTCTATATCCTTAATATAGCTACTCCCTTTCTTTTCTTAATTACTAATATAAATAAGATATAAGTTAAGATTAATAACCTTATAAATATACTTATTTAAGGTAATAAGACTATGCCTATAGTATAATAATAAGGTTATCCTTAGTGGTTACTAGAGGCGAAAGAAATAGTTACCTTCTATCTTTTAAAGGGAGATATCTATTAATTATATTATTAGCTTAGTTACCCTTCTGTTTAATAACTTATAAAGGTCCTTTAATAAGCTAGTTATAAAGTTAAACGCTAGGTAATTAAGAAATTAATTAAAGTTTACTACTATTACTAGATGTATAGCAAGGCCCCTAGTTAATTTAAATTTATAATTAAAGATAACCACGAATTTAACTATAAGATTATTATTAATATTATATAAATTAACAGTTAACTAGTGCTTTATATTATTAATTTAGTAACTTTGTTCTAAGTAGCCTAATTCCTTAATCTAAAAAAGCAGAAGGCTTAAGACATCTAGGACGCTATCTAAGAGTGCTAGATTAATACCTATCTAGGACCTCTGGAATAGATAGTCTATAATACTAGTAATAACTTTACTTCTACTAAATTTAAATATTACGCTTAATTAATATTAATTAAGACTAATAAGATACTAATTAAAGCTTATAATAGTATTAGAAAAGTTAAAAGATATTATGGACCCTTATGCTAGGCTTATAATATTATTACTAACTTAATTAGCGCGAAACTAACACTAGAATAGCGCCTTTAAATAGCTATTAAGGCTATTAATAATTTTATAGGCCCTAAAGAAATTATACTAACCTTACTAGTCTTTAAAGCTTACTTATAAATAATAAATAAGTTATTACTTAGTGTCTTTATTATTTAATACGCTAAAGTAATTTAGAAGGTTACTAATAAGGTCTGCTACTATATAGCTTTATAGTAAGTCTATAATACCCTTAAAGCCTAGAATAGTCCTAATATAATACCTATATATTAGCTACCTTTATAAGCTAATATATATATATAAAGAGAGAAGGGCAGCTAGCATAGCCTTTATAAGCTAATTACTACTAATAAGGAGACTTATATAGTTAATATGCCTTATAGCCTAGTGAAATTCTGCTTTATAGTAGTAAAGCCTTACTATAAGGACTTATATATTATAAAGAGGCTAGAGTAGTAAGAGATAAAGCCTTAAGATATAAAGGAGGCTATAATAATACTACTAACTACTACTACTAAAAAAGAATTAGTAATAGAAGAAAAAGAAAAACTATAAGTATTACTAAAGAGAAAGCAAGAAAGGCTAAGAAAAGCCCTTATAGTTTAATTTATAGGCATAGAGAAGCTAATAAAAGAGGCTTATAATACCTAAGTAACCCTAAGGGGAAGCTAGTAAGTTAAAAACTTATTACCTTACCCTAAAGGAACAAAAGTAAGGAGCCCTAAAGGAATAAAAGTAAGGAAAGGTAGAACTTATAATCCTAAAAAGGATATTAGCCTAATTAAACTCTATGTGCTTATTAATAAAGATTAAGATAAGGCCTTTATTTAAGAGGTTATAGCTAAAGGGATGCTAAGCATAGCGTTTCTTATAGCAAAAGAAAAAGCTAATTAAAATTTTACTCTTTAACTTTACTAAGAAGGGAAGATTATAACCCTAGGAAAATCCTTTAAGTAGTCTAATTAAGCTAAGATTAATGCCTTATAAGCTTGTGATATCTTTAAATTCGTTAAATATAACCTAGTAAAGTATAGAGGCTATAGAATCTTCAATTCTTGTATAGTTAAAGAGATTAAAGGTAAGGGAATAGCCTTACTATACAAGAAATCTTGCCTTATTATGCAAGGCTATAATAATAAGGGAAAGGAATTTATCTTAACGTAATTACTAACAATATATTAAGCAAGCTAATAACTTATTATAGCTATTGCTTTATTGATTTTTAATTTTTTTTGGGGTTATTGACTGTGGCCAATGCATCTAATTTTTAAGGAACAAAAAAAATTACTAGCAATACCTAGCTAGTGTAATAATTAACAACCAAATTTAATAATTACCGTAGTATTAGGTAAAACATAAATAAGTAAATAAGCTTTAAGCTATAAATTTAGGGGCTAAAAGGTTAATACAAAGTTTACAACAAACTTTGTGACTACGATTGCGCAAGATATAGTCATAATTCGCGACCGCAGTCAAACTCAAATCCATTCGAGTTTTACTCACAATAGCTATTGCTTTATTATTAAGAAGAAGAGGCATTTACCTATGAATTCGTGATATTACATAAGCATACACTCAATTACACATAATGCTAACGAGACTAATTATCATAAAATTACTAAAGCAAATTATATACCTCTTTCTAGAAGGGACTGTAATTAAATTAATTAAACCTCTTTATAGGATTACAAAGGCTAGAACCTACTAGTAAGTAATATACTTCTATTATTATAAAGATAATCTTAATATAATAACTTTAACCTATAATCCTTACTTATTAATTATAGCACTAAATAATAAAAACCTCTTTAGTATTATAGGAATATAAACTAATAATACATTAGGCCTAAGTAATAATAACTTCTTCTAAAAGAAGAGAAAGAGCTCTAGAGGGCTAAGTTTACTACTAAGGAAAAGTAGTAATTAACCACTAGGAATCCCCTTATTTTTAATAGCTATATCTTAACCTAGAACGCTAATAACTTATTAATTTTGACTTAAAAGGGCTAAAGTTAGAAGATTAAGGAAGTTAATCCTTAATCTCTAATAGTAAAGCAAGATTACGTGAAATAACAAGCCTAAGAAAGCTATATCATAACTATATACTAACTGGAAGCTTTCTATAATCTATTAATTATAGCTTAACACTAAGAACCCTTTACTAATAATATTACATGCCTTAATAAACGCCTTAAATAGCAAATTAAGAATTAGTAGTAAGGACTATAATATATACCTTTAACCCTTAAGGAAGTAAAGCTCTTTGTATTTGTAAATAGATTACTTACTAATAATAAGGATTTAAGCTTATAGATTAGATATATTATTATAATTAGCAACAAGATAATGCAAGATAATAATACCTTTATTATAAAAGGCAATATTATTACGTATAGCTTAATAAAGAGTAAGCGAGTTATATATAGCGCGCTTGCCTCTGAATTATATAGTATGGTTTAAGGCGTAGATATTACCTACGCGATTTCTATAACTCTCTATTAGATCATAGACTAATTAAAGATACCTTAAATTCCTACGATCCTTTGTACTAACTCCTTTTTGTTATATAAATACCTTATAACCCCTCCTAAGTACAAGGTAAAACTGCTTAGCTTACTACACCCTAACACCCCATTCCTTCAACTTCTTTTTATCTGCCTTATAAAGCTTATTGTTAGGCTTACCCTTATTTTTTAGCATCTTTTCCCTTATGTTATAAATACTATTAATTATCTTAAGGTTAGATTTATCTTCCCTTTCCTTCCCTTTGCTTTTCTTCTCTTTTACTATATTATTTAATATTTCAGATAGTATAGTGTCTTTTTTATTACCTTTAGCTATACTATTATCTGATTAGTTAGTTGTCAATTGGTTAATTAGTAGCCTATGACCTACCTAGTGATCGAATTGGATTGGCTGTAATTGAGGATAAGTTGTGGTTTTTTTTTTAGGGGGTTCAAGTTTGCCTTAGAGCTTTGAAGGACAAGTTGTAAGATAGAAGAGATGTAAAGAGATAGAATAAACATAGTCATAGAGAAAGGGGAAATTACATTAATTTATGCTATAAGTAAAACTCAAATAGATTTAAGTTTAACTATGGTTACGAATTATAACTCTTATGTAATTATAGCTATAAAGTTTGTTATAAACTTTATATTAACCTTCTAGCCCCTAAATTTATGGCTTAAAGCTTATTCCTTTATTTATATTTTACCTAACACTATAGTAATTATTAAATTTAGTTGTTAATTATTACACTAGCTAGGTATTGCTAGTAATTTTTTTTGTTCCTTGAAAATTAGATGCATTAGCCACAGCTAATGATCCCAAAAAAAAATAAAAATCAATAAATACCTTATAAAGCTAGGAATAATAAAAGAGAAAAGACTAATAATTAATATTATAGCCCTTTATTAATTATACGAAAGGCATAAGATTTATAAGGTAAGGTGGATTAACGGAAATAATAATCTAGCGGATACGATAATAAAGGCATTACTAAATTTATCTCTTTTCTCTCTAATTAATTTAAACGAATTAACGATTTGTATTAAAGAATAGGTAAAAAGACCTATAATATTAGGGGATAGGAGCCTAAACAAGGACTAACGGATTAATTTAATTAACTAATACCACAATAGCTAATTAAAGTAATAAATTCCTATTAAGGGATTCACTTATATACACTTTCCTTTAATTTAATTTTTATTACGTTTTTAGGCTCCTTTAGCTATAGATAAAAAGAGAGACTACTAGTGTTAAATCCTTTAGGTCTTTATTAGCTTAATTATAGCTAAAGACTAGACTAATAGTAAGTCTAGCGTAATGCACGTAATATAATTAATTACATTAATTCGCTACCCTCTTTTCCGCCTTACTTATAGGTTTCACCTACTTTTCTATTATCTAGACCTTCCCTCTCTTCTCTCTCTTTCCTAGCTATCTATCTATCTATCTATTATCGACTTCAATATTACGGAATTATTCCACCTGCGCAGGCACCTTGGTGTAACCAACATAAATAGTAATTAAAAATTAAGTTTTCTAATTTACTTATACACCTATTGTGAGGCCCACTCACAACACCTGTGCGCTAGCGCACACTAGGCGGGCACACCACGCCCTAGGGCTAAGTCTACGTAATACTAGCAAGCCGCTAGCTATAAGCTAGCGACTTACATATATAATACACTTAGACCTAGCAAGCTTTAGTTAATATATAAGTGCCCTTATACCTCTTACCTAGCTATCTCTTTATTCTTATAATTCTAAAGCTTCTCTTACTAGCTACCTAAGAGTAATATAAGGGGGAGAATAACCTAATCTACTAGAATAATACTATATACTACTTAGGATTAGCTAAATAATAGTAATACTATATTTAGGGATATGCTATATTTTATAACCCTATCTAAAGCTATACCCTTTACTATAGGGGTAAAAGAGATAATAGTTAGAAAGTAAATTACCTAGCTTAAGTAACTTAAGGAACTATAGGAGTAAGAATAAAAGCTTATTAACTTAATATAATCTTATAGAGAAGAAAAACTAGTAAAAAGGGGCTAAAAGGCTAGTTTCTCCTTAAGCCTTAGTAGCTAAGAAATTAAGGTCTAAAATATTATAAAACTCTAATACCTTATAAACTTATAGAAATATAAGATATAGCTTAATAACCTTAACTATGCCTTTAAGGGGTAAAGAAGAAATATTACTAAGATAACTAAAAGATTCTTTTTATACTTAATTATATATATATAAACTATTAGGCTAGATAGGACTAATATATTAAAGAATAACTAGCTAATAGTTAGGATTACCCTAAGGATAACTAGGATAAGTTCTAGGACTAAACCCTTATACTACTTAAGGACTTTATAAGCTATAATATATAAATAGCTATATAGCTAGAAAACATAAAGTAAAAAGAGGGCTAGAGTCTTATTAAGTTTAGTATTTACTTAGATTTACTAGAGAAACACCTAGAATAAGCCCTAGAAAAGACCTATACTCTTATATTCTTTATAAAATTACTTCCTAACTTATAAGACTATATTAACTTATATATAAATATTACTAGGTTAATATAAGAAGAGGTTATATAACTTACCTAATAGTTTTAGGAGGTAATGTTAAAGAATAAGCAAAAGCTAAGTAATTTAGAAGAGAAGGGCCTATATAAGGCCTCTTAATATTAAAGATATAACTCTTTATAAGGCTATTAGCTAAATAAGGACTAAAAAGATAAGAATAAGGATAAAGAAAAGACTCTAGTTACTTACCTAAATAATAATAGGCTATAAGGAAAAAAATAGTGCTATAATTATAGTAGTATAAAGTATCTTTTTTATAATTATAATAAGCTAAGGAAAGACTAGTAAGAAGGTTAGGGAAACTCCTAGAGGTAAAAGTAAATACCCTTATCTTTGCCTTAGATACTAGGGTACTAGTAGGATACTAATTTTATATACTAGTTACTATTTATAGGTAAAAAGACATTAAAATAGTAGTAGATCTTAATAGTTATACTAAGATTAATATTATTAGCGCCTAGTTTACATAGACTTATAAGCTTAATTAGGCTAAGGCTATAGTGCCTATTCTAAAGGTAGTAGGGTCTTTTATAGTTCCCTAATATAGTGTTTATAAGGTACTTATTATAATCTAAGACTTAAGGGGTAAAAAGAAGGACCTTAAACTACTATATATAGCTATTAATAGGGACTTAAGAGTAGAGGGAAGCCTTATATTAATTAGGATATATATACTTATAGAAAAACGCATATACCTTTACTTATACTTATAAGAATAGTAGTTTAAGAAAAGAAAGGTAGCCTTTTTACTACTAACTCCTTATAAGTTCACAAAGGTAACGCATAATAAAATAATTATATATACTATTATAGGTATAATAGAAGATAAGTTTATCCCTCTTAAAGATAAAGAGAAGGCAAAAGTATATAGAACTATTAAAGATATCCCTAAGGAGTTATATAAGTTTAAAGATATGTTTATATTAGATAAGGTAAGAAGTCTCCTATCTAAGAAGTTAACTAACTATATAATTAATCTTATACTAGGAGCTATACCCCTATATAGACTAATTTACTCTCTTTCCTAAAGTAACTTAAAGAGCTTTAGGAATATATTAATAATAACCTAAGGAAAGGCTAGATAAGACCCTTAAAAAGCCTAGTAGGCGTGCCTATCCTATTTATACTAAAGAAGGATAGGATACTTTAGCTATATATAAACTATTAAGAACTTAATAAGGTAATATAAAAGAATTACTACGCTCTCCCCCTAATTTTAAAGATTCTTAATTAGTGCTAAGGGGCCTGTTTCTTTTTAAAGATTAATATTAAGGATATGTACTACTAAATCTATATTAAAGAGGGTAATGAGTAAAAGATAGCTTTTTATATGTGTTATAGGCACTATAAGTACCTTATAATGCCTTTTAGGTTAACTAATGCCCTAGCTACTTTTTAAAGCTATATTTATAAGGTGCTTTATAGGCTAGTTAACACTATTTATATAGTGTATTTAGATAATATCTTAATCTTCTCTAAGATAAAGAAGGAGTATACTAAATATATTAAGTAAGTCCTAGAACATATAAGGTTAGTAGAGTTATATATAAAACCCTCTAAGTGCTCTTTCTATAAGGAATTAGTAAAATTCCTAGGGTTTATTCTCTTTATTAATAGGATATTAATAAATACTTACTAGGTTAATATAATTAGAGAATAGAAGGAGCTAATAAGTTTTAAGGATATATAATTATTTCTTAGATTTTATAACTTTTACTAATAGTTTATTTATAGATACTCTAGGATTATAGTACCTCTTTACGCGTTAATAAAGGGTAGTTAAAATAGTATCTAAACTAGGAGGTTTATATTTAAGGAAAAGGAATAGCTAGTATTTAACTAGCTAAAAGACGCCTTTTAGTAAGCACCTTTACTTTAATATTATAACCTAAGTTAAGCAGTGTGTATTAAGATAGATGCCTTGATTTTCGTAATAGTAGGAATCCTATCTTAGTAGAATAATAAGGGCTGTTAGCATTTAGTAGCCTTTTAGTTAAGGAAGTTTATAAACGCTAAATATAACTATAGTATAGCTAACTAAGAGTTACTTGCTATAGTAAAGTTATTTAAATACTAGTAATACTATATTAAAGGCATGGAGACACCTGTGGAGGTTTTATTAGACTACTATAACCTATAAACCTTTATAAGGTAGTAGAAGCTAAATAGAAGGTAGGTATAATAGTATATATTTCTCTACCCTTTCTATTTTATAATTAAGTATAGACTAGGGAAAAGTAACCCTATAGATATACTATTAAGAAGGTTTAATTATAAGGGCAAACCTATGTTAAATAAGGCGCTTTTACTAGAGCTTTAAAGGAAAATAGTAGCTACTTATATAGTAGAAAAAGAAGTACTAATATATTAAAGAAGTTATAGTATAGCGCTAGTCTTAGAGCTTACTAAGTTAATAGTAGCCTAGGTAAAAGGCTAGTTAGCTACTATAGATCTAGTAATAGGTTAGCTAAATAAAGGTAATTTTAAGGAGAAGGTAATGTATATCTAAGATATTAGCGTAGTATAAGAGATTTAAGGGGCTATTATATTACTAAATCCTTACTAATCTATAGCAAATAAACTATTAGCGTAACTACTATAGAAGGCATAAGACTAAGATCTAGATTTGCAAAAACGCAAAGGTAAGGTTAACTCCTAAGTAAAAGGGAAGGGAAAAGCTAGTTTATAGTTATATAGCATAAGGGGTCTCCTAATGTACAAAGACTAGGTAGTTATTTTATAGGAGCCTATCTTATAATAGAAGCTTCTATAGCTACACTATAATAATTTGCTAGTAGGTTACTTTAGGACTAAACACACTCTTAAGCTACTAAAACATTACTATTAGTAGCTAGTAATAAGTAAAGCTATTTTAGACTATATATCTAGCTACAGAGTATGCTAGCGCGTAGTAGCTAGAAGGCACTGCCTATATAAAAGCCTTAAATTACTACTAATACTAAGGTAACTATAAGTAAAGATCTTAATAGATTTTATTATAGGATTACTACTAGTATAGCTAGGTGACTAAGAAACTAATATAATCCTAGTAATTATAGACTAATTTACTAAGTACTTTATCTTCCTTACTATAAAAACTATAATTAACGCAGCTAAATTAGCAAAGTTATTTTACAAGGAAATCAAGCTTTAATTTAGGCTACTAGAGGGCATTATATCTAATAGAGAATTAGTATTTATAAGCTAATTCTAGTTAGATATATATTACTTATTATATATAAAGTAGAGGCTTTTAATAGTGTTTTACCCCTAAACTAATAGGTAAATAAAGAGAATAAACTAAGTGCTTAAATATTACTTATAATACTTTATTAAAGAAAACTAATAGCTATAGCTAAAGCTACTCCTAATAGCTTAATTTATATGTAATAATACTATTAATAGGATAATAGGTTACTCCCCTAACTATACCCTTATAGGCTATTTACCTAAGTTTTATCTAGCTCTTAAGGATAAGAGTAAGGAAGGGGAGGTCCTAGAAGCTTATATACGTGTCTAGAAGCTATATAAGGTTAGGGAGAAACTAGTATATAACTAGGCAAGAGTTACTAAAGTATAGGTAAAGTACTATAACTAGTAATACTAGCTATTAACCTTAAAAAGAGAAGACTTAGTATTACTATTAGCAAAGAATATTAGACTTAAGGATATAAAATAAAAGCTAAACCTAAGATTTATTAGGCTATTTTAAATACTTAATACTATAAGTAAATAAGCGTACTAACTAGCACTATCTAATAAGTATAGTTAACTATGTAATATATTCTATATTAGCTTGTTAGAGCTATGGAATCACTAGGAAGACACTATAGATAAAGAAATGCTAATACTAAACCTTAAAGATAAAGATAATAAATTTAAAGTTAAAGAAGTTAAGGATTATAGAAAGACTTATAAAGGTAATAAATACCTAGTGAAGTAAAAGGGTTAGCTAAGTAAATATAATTAATAGGTAGTAGTAGAAGACATAGAAGGCGCTTAATATATAATTTAGGCTTTCTATTAAATTAAAATAAGGAGAAAGTATAGTAAGATATAAGCAAGTTATAGGTAATAAGGGATAAGGTAATTATAAAAAGGCCTAGCCTTATTAGCTACTATTACACTTTAATTAAAAACCTTATTAGACTATTTACTAAATAATAAAGGAAAATAAACCTAAAGAGAGCTAAGTTTTATAGGAAACCTATAAATTATAGCGCTTGCATAAGATAATACCTTGCTATTTTAGATAAGATACTTAGCGTTATTTGTATTCTTAGTAATTACCTACTATATTATAAGGTAATACTAGTGTTTTACTATAGTCTAGGGAATATACCCTAGATTAGAGAACTATAATCACAAAACTATTTATATATTCTAAGTAATAAGATATTCCTAATAGTTAGCCTAGGAATAGTTAGTAAATAGGTAGTAAAAGGGGAATAAAAAAAGCAGGTAAATCTTATAATCCCTAGAGTAGGAGTAGGATATATAGTAACTAGAAGGTACTAGTATAAAATAATATACTACTAGTAAGTAATAGAAGTAAACTACACTTAATTATAAGCAGAAGGCTAGTAAATAAGGAAGGAAATAACATACCTACTAGACCTTTATAGCATTAGTTAAACTAAATATAATTTAGTAAGCTATATTCGCGTGATTAAAGGCAAGTATAAGAGATAGCATATACTTAGTAAAATAGAAGTAAGTCTTCTTTAGAAAGACAAGGCCTTCCGCTATAATATCCGCGTTCTTAGCATCTATAAGAGTTTAGATCTAGTCTAAAATAGTAAGAAGGTTAGTAAAATTACCCTTTATAGTTACTATTACCTATAAGAAAGTAATTAGTAATAAGAAGGTAAAATATAAGGGAGAAGGAGCGGATTTACCCCCTTATAAGTATTGCTATAGTAAATGTATTAAATATAGTGTTTTATAAGTTTAGCCTGTTTATTATTAATAATTAAAACATAAGGGAATTAATAGTTTATTTAAGGTAAGGCAGGCTTAGCTAGGGGGTTTCTCTTAAACTTAGAGTAGCCTGTATATAAATAATGCATATAGCCGTAGTTTTGTAAGTAAATAGACCTGTTTTCTATGGCAAAGAGCTTAGGAATAACAAGAGTAATGGCGTAAGGAAACTAAAGGTATAATGGTTTAGAAGGACATTTCCTGTAGTTAAGAAAGGAAAAAGTGTGTAATGTAGTAGGAAGTTATAAGTAATACAAAGGTAAAGGTAAACTACTAGTTATTATTGTTTTAATAGTAGCTACTACCTAGTAAGTAGCTATGTACTAGCTAGCAAAAGCTATTTAGGAGCCTAGCTATAAGTAAGGGGATAATTATAAAGCCTACTTATAACACCTATGCGCTAGCGTATACTAGGCGGGCACACCACGCCCTAGGGCTAGGTTCACGTAACACTAGCGAGCCGCTAGCTATAAGCTAGTAACTCGCACGTATAACACACTTAGACCTAGTAAGCTTTAGTTAATATACAAGTGCCCCTATACCTCTTGCCTAGCTATCCCTTTGTTCTTACACCTATAATAGCCTAATAAGATATTTAGTAAGCATATTATTAATTTTGTCTTTAAATTTGGTTTGAAGGTCTTTTTCCTTATCTTTATACCCTATAAAGTCAGATTCTTTATTACTACTAGGGCTAGTTTTAGGTTTAGATTTTTTGTTATTATTAGGGTTAGCTTTAAATCTAACGTTCTTATTACCTAATTAAGTAAGATTAATTCTTTAACTTTTATTACTATTCTAGTATTTAACTTTCTCTTTTTTTACTATATAGCTAGGTTTATTATTCTTTTAAGCTTTTTGCCTAAAGCCTACTAGGCTTATCTCTAAACCTAGTTATAATTATCTTATATTAATTATTATATTACCTAATTATATTCCTATCTTTTTACCTTTAAATCTAGCACTATGTCTAGGTAATCTTTACTACTACTGTTTTTTCTATTTATATTTTATAATACTAGCTTTATTCTAGCTACTTTCTTAATAGTATTAATAATAGCTTTAATATTTTTAGCGCTTCCTATAGCTACTTATAATAGCTTATTTAATTTATCTTATGCTATCCTTAAGTTTACTAAATACTATTATTAGCGTAAATTTATAATTTACTTTAGCAAATTTATAAATTCTTAGAATTAGTAAAATCCTATAACTAACTTTAGCGTATATTATAGCTACTTTAGTCCCTTAAAAATAACTACTATACCTAATTTATGTAAAAGGGGTCTTACCTATTATTTATATATAGCCTTTTCTTTATTATTCTTAACTAAGTATTACGCTAAATCCGTGTATATAATTTCTCTAACTAGTTAATTTTAATATATTAAGGCTAGGCACTAAATACATAGATATACTACTTATGTTTACTTGTAAATTATTTAATTATATATATCTAACTTATTATTAAATTAAATAAAATCTAGTCTTATACTTAGGTAGTAGTATAGGTTATAATTATTTATATAAGCTTTATATTTAAGCTTAGGGAGGGCATTTTTATATCTTATATAATACTACTTATAACTATTATACTTTTTATTACCTTTAGGTAATGCCTCTTTACCTCTAATAGCTAGTAAAACTCTATTCTTTATATATTACTAAAATTAGCTAAATTAGCTATATAGCAAAAAAAGGCTATATAAGCTTATATATATATGTGCTAAATTCGCTTATACTAGGTTTATAAAGCTATTATAAGGTACTATAATGTATTAAAAGGTATTAGGATTAGATAAAATTAACTATACTAGGTTATATAAATATTAAATAATATTATTGTTAGATCCTTCGGATCTTCATTAGCTCAATCGTGGCCAAAGACTAGACTAATAGTAGGTCCGGCGTGATGCACGCAATGTGATTAGCTATATTAATTTACTACCCCCTCTTTTACCTTACTTATAGGTTTTACTTACTTTTCTATTATCTAGACCTTCCCTCTCTTCTCTCTCTTTCCTAGCTAGCTATCTATCTATTATTAACTTTAATATTACAGAATTATCTTACTTACGTAAGCACCTTAGTATAACTAACACTAATTAGTAGTTAACTTTATAACTATAAATAAGTTAGGTATTATAAGAAAAGACATTTCTGTAGATACTATAGCTACTACCCCTTATTACGTTAGATTAATAGTTATTATAGTAAAGAGGCATAACTACATAAGTGTGCTAAAGGAAGAGACTAGAATCCTAGTTATAAGCTTATTAGGCTTCTAAGGAATTAATTTATTAACCCTTAGGCTCATAGGATATAACTTTGTTATATTTATCTAGGATATTGTTATTAATCATCAGAGCTTTACATTACATTACATTACATGTAATTATTTGTAATTATTTGTAATTATTTTTGATTTTTTAATATTAAGGTTAAATTCCTTTATTATAAGATATATATAAGTTATAAAATACTTTATAATAGCTTATAATAGGTTATAATAACTTATACTAACTTATAATAGTTTAAAATAGCTTATAATAGCTTATATATATAATATATATTACTTATATTACTTATATAACTTAAAATATTATTAGTGTTAAGGTTTAATTAAATTTAAATAGTAAATAAATAACTTATATATAAATATAAGTAAGTATAAGAAAATTACTATTAAAAAGTTATACTTAGTATTATTAAGTTTTTAAAATTATTAATAAAATAAAATCCTTTCTTTTTTATATTTTTTAATATATTAATAATAGTAATAATATAAAAAATTACTTATATAACTTAAATATTATTAGTGTTAAAGTTTAATTAATATTAAATAGTAAAAAAATAACTTATATAAAAATATAAGTAAGTATAAGGAAATTACTATAAGAAAAGCTATACTTTTTAATTACTTAGTATTTTAAGGTTTTTAAAAATATTTATAAAATAAAATACTTTTCTTTTTTATGTTTTTTAAAATAATAATAATAGTAAAAATAATAGTAAAAATAATAGTAAAAATAATAGTAAAAATAATAGTAAAAATAATAGTAAAAATAATAGTAAAAATAATAGTAAAAATAATAGTAATAATAGTAATAATAGTAATAATAGTAATAATAGTAATAATAGTAATAATAGTAATAATAGTAATAATAGTAATAATAGTAATAATAGTAATAATAGTAATAATAGTAATAATAGTAATAATAGTAATAATAATAGTAAATAAAGGGAAACGTATATAAATGTTAAAAATATCTATTAAGGGAAAACTAGACTAAACTAGGAAAAAACCCTTATATAGACTTACTTAATCTAAGTTAGAATATATATTTTCTAAGGAAGAGAAACTAGATAAATCCTAGGATTTATCTAATTTCTCTTTATCCTTAGAGGAAGATATAGTATCTAAATCCTTAGATAAAGAGCTATAATAATTATATAGCTCTGAATATTGCTTAATAGCAATATTTTCCTCCTTTTCCTAATTCTTTAGTAAAATTAGTTGCTTAATAGTATAATGCTTTAAGGAGGTTTAGCGCTTAGTAATAATATTACCTCTAGTATTAAAGGTGCTTTCTATTACACTAGAAGTAGTAGGAATAGCTAGATATCTTCTAGTAAGTATACTTAAAATAGGGAAAGATTTTTGGTTTTCTTCCTACTATTTAAATATATCTTCCTTTATTATAATATTAGTATAGTAATATAATATAATAGGAATAAATATTTACTTACCTTATCCTCTCTAGGGTCTAAGTTAGTAAAAGTAGGGATTTTATTCTTTTGAGTTCTTTGAATAGATTTATCCCTCTTATTAAGGAATAACCCTTTATAAAGGTTAGAAGATTTAGGCTTAGGCTAAGGGTTAGAAAAGGTTCTAGGCTAAATAGGCCCCCTAATTTCTACTTAAAATTAGGTATTTTCTGCCTCTAAATTCTCTGAATTCTCTAAATTCTCTAAGCCTAGCCCTAGGCCTAAATTAGCCTAATTTTCCTTATAAGTAGGAAGAAGCCTAGTAGTAAAGTTAGTAATAATAATAATAATAATAAACATTATACTTACAGATTATAATCTTTTCTAGGTTATTAAGTAGCCTTTTTATTGTTTTTAGTTGTAATCTAAGCTTATCTTTTATAGTAATAAGATTAAGCCTAGGGTCTAATAACATAGCATATAAATAAAGCTTATAAAAGTAATAATTATTCCCTATGTCTTATGGGAAATAATTACCTAGCTTTTCTAGGCTAATATTTATAGAGGCTATAAAGACCTTACTAAAAGGATTATAAACATATTTCTAGTTAAATAAGTTAGTATAATTTAATTAAAAAGGTAAAAAGGATATATACCTAACTATTATAAGCCTTTTAGTTCTCTTTATATTATTAAGATATTCATATATCTTAATAATAAAAAGTAGGACTAGACCTAAAGTATTATACTTCTGGCTTTAAAGTATAATAGTAGGCTTATAGAAAACCTCTAAAATACTGCTTAAGGTAGCTAAATTAGCCTATTCTTATGTTATAGGCATTACATCCTTAAGGGTAGTAATATTAGTTTCCCTATTAAGAAGAATAATAGCTTCTTTAAGCTCTAAAGAAGTATTAATTATCTTATAGGTCGAATTCCACCTAGTTTCGTTAGCTATAAATATTATAATTAGTTATAACTTATAAGAATAATATAAGAAGAAATAAAGTCTTACCTAAAGGGATTTTTATAATATTATAATTCTTAGCTAAGTTACCTTATTTTTTTGCTTTTCTAAGGCATTTTAACTAAGTTTTATATAAAGCTTAGTTATTCTTAATAAGAATAGTAATCCTTTTAACCTTTCCTAGAATACCTATAACTAATATTAGTATTATAGTAGTAAAAATTATAAAATAATTACTTACTATTAGCTAAGGATTTAAATTGTTAAAAATTAGGATTTCCTTGGATATATAAAGTTTCTTCTGTAGAATAGTGAAGATATTTACTATTCTTAAAGCTTTCTAAGTCTTCCTTAGAAGACATAGATTTAATAAAACTCATAATAATATCCTTAGCTATAATGTTTAAAATATAAGCTATACATCAGATATTATATGGTTTAATACTAATATTATTATAACTCTTATTAATATAAGAAGTTATAAAAGTATTATTATTAGAACTATTATCCCAAGTAAAACTATATATAATTAGAATTAGAATTATATAAAATTATTATTAAAAGAAATAACTTACCTAAGGATATCCTTAGGCTCTAAGTAATAATCCTTAATAAGATTATTAAAGTATTAGTAAATATAAGCTCTAGTATATAAATTTAATAAATATTTAAATCCTATAAGTAAATAGTTAGTAAATAGTTAGTAAATAATAAGAATAATAAGACTAATTAAAAGACTTACTAATTAGCTTATACTTAAGCTTAAAATTCGGATTAAGCTAGCTTATAATAACCCCTAGATAAGACTTTGAATTAAACAAAGTCTATATATCTAGTTAAACTGAAATTAAACCTTAATGTTTAATTTAATATTAGATTTGTTAAAGGATTTTTGCTTAGATAAATAATACATAGTATTTATCCTATGTGTTATTATTTAGTAGCTAAGTAAAGAAGCTAAATTATTATTCCTATATATATAAATTAGCTTAAATAACTAATTATTATAAGAGAATAACTTACCTAGAATAATAATTTAGTAAATTTTTAAAGGATTTGCTATTAATTATAGCAAAAGAAAGGTTATTTTCTAGTATAAATTTAATAACTAGAATAACTGCTTCTTTAGACGAAAATTCCTCTAAAATAGTGTGATTTCAAGGTCTTTTTATTAAAAAAAAGAGGTTAAAGAAGATTGATTTATAAGGTTTAATACTACTAGAATCTTAGGTACTAAATATAATATTAGTATGAAAAAAATAGAAAAAATAGAATAAAATAGAATAAAATAGAATAAAATAGAATAAAATAGAATAAAATAGAATAAAATAGAATAAAATAGAATAAAATAGAATAAAATAGAATAAAATAGAATAAAATAGAATAAAATAGAATAAAAAACTTACTAGTAATCTTTTTAGGTTGTTTTTCTTTAGATTTAGAAGTAGTAATCTCTAGATGCTTAATTTAATAGTAATAAACACTATTAGAAGCTTAGAATCTTTTTGCTTTACTTCTAAAAGTAAAAGTGTAATTAGATTACATATAAAAGCATATAATTTCCCTTTCTTTATTATATTTAATATTAGATAACTAATAATTAAATAAATTATAGGTAAAAATATATGCTTTTAAAGAAAACTTATAATCTTATTAATTTTTAAGGGTTTTCTTATATAATCCTTAAAGATAACTTACTTAAGAAAGGCTTTAAAGCTAGGCTAGCTTAGCTAGGCCTAGAAGGGCTAGGCATACTAGCATTAGAATTATTATCTAAGGGGCAAAAAGAGGAATCTATATTAAAGTATGTTTTTTTCTGATTTTCCTGAATTTTTGCTAATTTTTGCTGATTTTTTTGATTTTTCTTAGAGTTTGATTTTAAAAGGTTAAATTTTTCTGATTTTTTCTAACCTTTTTCTGATTTTCCTTATTTTTTTGGATTTTTCTGATTTTTCTGATTTTTGTTTTTTTATGTGTTTTTATAAGTTATTTATAAAGCAAAAAGACTATAAAAATAAAGGTAAGTATAATAAGTAGTAAAGTATGTAGCCTAACTATGTAAGGGTTTTTGTAGTTTTTTTTAGATTTACTAAAGTAAAAAGAAAGAGAAAAGAAAGAAAGAAAAGAGAAAGTAAAGGAAAACCTCTCTTTTAAAAAATTTTCGTAAGTAGGTTATAAATAACGTAATATACTAACTATCTAATCAGACTAGTAAGGACTTATAATAAACCCTAATTGTCTAATCGGTTAAGCAAGGACCCACATAAGACCCACTTTTCGGACCCACTTTTTAATATAGCTTATATTAGTTCTAAATAATAACCTTATTATTTTAAATCTAGTAAATATAGCTTTTTTACTCTTTTTTAGGAAATTTTACTATAAAATTATTTATTTTATTTTATATAAATTATTTCTTATGTATTTAAGTATTAGATTAAGATAAATTAGGTATTATAAAAGTATTATAAGCTAATTATACTTTAAATTCCTTAGATTACTTAATAAATAAATAAACTAGGATTTCTTTTTATTAAAATATTATTTTAAAAATTAATATATAGTTTTATATTACTTATATTATACTTAAAGGCTTTTATAATAAATAAAGCCTTTAATTTAAATAATATAAATAATATAATATCTTTAATTATATAATTATACTATTTCTTTTTAACTTTTTATTCCTAAATTACCCTTTTATAATTCTATATTTTATAAAAGAAAAGAAAAAAATAAAAGATATTTAAAAAGAATATATATTAAATCTAAAAAAATAAGTATTATTTTAAATAAAAGTTATAGTAATAATATTAATTTTAATATATATAAAAGTTTAAATATAGTTTCTTAATATAATTATTTAGATTTATAATATATTATTTTATAATATTTAAAAAAGTATATATAGGGTATTTTTAGTAATAAAAAGTCTTATTTAAAATAATAGAAATTTAATTATTAGAAAATAAATATATAGTTAATATAATATCTTATAATATATAGAAAAATTCAAAGAATCTAATTAACTTTATAAACTTACTATATATACCCTATACTAGAAGATATAACTAATAGTCTAAAAGATAGGAAATTTAGATAATTAATAGTAAATTTAATAAAATACCTATTATAAAAACACTTATATTAATCTAATAGAGAAAAGTCTAAAGTATATTATAAGATATTAACATACCCCACTTTTTTTCTCCTAATATTACATTTGTAATGTTTGTAATGTAATGTAATGTAATGTAATTACACATTACATCCAAACCCCAAATATTACATTACATTACATTACATTACATGCTCTGTTAATCATTGATTTTATTGTTTATTACGAGAAAACTAACTGACTAACCGAATCTATTGCCGTAAGGTATTTATTTCGAACCTAACGTTAAAAACAACCCTTAGCTAAGCTAGCTAACTTAAATTAATTAACTAGGGCTGCTGCTAACGATGCTATCTAATGCGATTAAATAACTAATAAGCTCTGTTCCTTTTAATAGGTATTTACAGAGACCCCCCTTTTTCTGCCCTTATAATGCCCTAAGCAAGACCTTTAAAGGATAAATTACTAAGGCAATTATAACCCCTTTCCTATGCCCTTATAAAAGACTAGAAAGAGTCCGTTAAACTAGACCTAGAGACCGCTACATAATCCGAAATTAATAACCAAATTACAAGGTTTATTAACCTTAGTAAATATTAAGGTTAGAGAGATAATAATCTCTAGGAATTATTCCTAGAAGACTTTAAAGGCTAGTCTAAGAATACCTTTATAAAGGCTAATAGTAATATTATACAAGAGCTACAAAATTCCCTACAAGATAGTAGTGTTTATATTGCTTAAGGAGGTCTTTTAACTACGGCTACCTTATAATAAGTAATTTAAGAAAAGAGAAGATTACTATAGCCTATAACTAAAGACTCTAAAGACCCTAAGGACTAGGCTAAAACCTTAATTAAAGGGATTATAACTAATGCCTTAATTAAAGAGATTAAAACTAAATCCCTAATTAAAGAGGTTATTACTAAGGGGATACTAATTAAAGCATTCCTTGTAAAGAAAGAGGTCTAATAAGCCGCTAAACATAAAGATTATTAGAACCTTAAAAATTAATAACAATAAGTATTTGTACGTGAAGATTATTAAGACCTAATGCTTATATATAATATTAGATAACGCTTTAAGATAGGAAGCCGCGAGGGGAATAATACATTACGTAAGCATATATCACAAAGGCCTACGTTACGTACGCACATAAGCTTGTTGAATATCCCTCTAGTTACGGTTAATTTAGATTATTAGCAGTAAGGAGGCATAAGACCCTTAAGACCTTTATTAAGGCACAAGACCCTCGAGACCTTCAAGACCCTTAAGACCCTTATTAATTTAAATAAAAGAGAAGAGACTAATAATTAATATTATAGCCCTTCGTTAATCGTACGAAAGGCATGAGATCTATAAGGCAAGGTAGATTAATAGAAACAATAATCCGGCGGATACGATAACAAAGGCATTGCTAAATTTATCTCTTTCCTCTCTAATTAATTTAAATGAATTAACAATTTATGTTAAAGAATAAGTAAAGAGACTTATAATATTAAGGGATAGGAGCCTAAACAAGGACTAACGGATTAATTTAATTAACTAATGCCATAATAGCTAATTAAAGCAGCGGATTCCTATTAAGGAATTTACTTATATATACTTTCCTTTACTTTGATTTTTATTGCGTTTTTAGGCTCCTTTAGCTACGAATAAAAAGAGAGACTACTAGTGTTAGATCCTTCGTATTTTCATTAGCTTAATCGTGGCTAAAGACTAGACTAATAGTAGGTCTAGCGTAATGCATGTAATGTAATTAGCTATATTAATTTACTACCCTCTCTTCTGCCTTACTTACAGGTTTTACTTACTTTTCTATTATCTAGACCTTCCCTTTCTTCTCTCTCTTTCCTAGCTAGCTATCTATCTATCATTGACTTTAATATTACAGAATTATCCTACCTGCGCAGGCACCTTGGTGTAACCAACAATTATAAGGTATTAAAAAATATAAGGCTAATTAAATTTGCTTATGCGCATACTAAATTAAGCTACACTAGGATTATAAGTGTATTATAGGATATTATAAGGTATAAGTGTAATAGGTTACCCTTAGTTAGCGTAATAAATAATATATATAGCTAAGTCTAATAATTCTATATTAACTTATTAAATTTAGCCCTTATTATTACGCCTTGCTTTTAATATTATTATTTAGTAAGGGGATTAAGGCCTTTCTTTATATATTCCTTTGCCTAATTAATTAAGTTCTTAAGATAATTCTCTACTATCTTTATTATATTAATCCTTATTTTATCTTCTATAATCCACTAGTTAAATTTAGTAATATAACCCTTTTATCTAATAAGGAATTTAATTCTTAATATTTTAGTCTATTTAAAAATCTTAATCTAATAGCTATAAATTCTCTTAATTTCCTAATAATCTTCTTCCTATAAATTATTAAATATAATTAGTAAAGAAGCTACCTTTTCTCTTTTAAATAAGTCTTTTCCTTATACTAGCTTCTAAATTTACACTACTAAAACCACTAGATACACTTATAAATTTAGAGGAAAATCTAATTAATATACTAAGGGATTCACTTTTTCTAATACCTTATATAGCCTTGCCTTTTATAAGGACTATTTTTCTTTACTTTACTAGGTAATTTATATCCCTTATATAGTTATAAATATACTATATCCCCTTTATTAATATTAACTAGTTTATAGCAATTATTATATTAAATTTTAGTAAGCGTAGCTACTATTATAATTACTAATTAGGCCTTATACTAGTATAACTTTTATAGCATTATAATATTATTTATACTAGATCTAGTGTTAGTTATATTATTTAGAGAGAGTAAATTGATAACACTTAGTAAGCAAAAACTATATAATAGCTTATTAGGAGCCTATCCTATACTTACTACTATAGTGTTATTTAGCTAATACTATAATACTAGTAATAATAATATTTATGTTATATCTAGATCTATTACTATATAGTATTATATTATAATTATTACTATTTAATTTTTCCTTTCTACGGTTCTATCTATCTAGGGGTAATATACTATGCCTATAAGGAGTTTAACTCCTATATACCTAAATATCTCCCTTTATATATTAGATATAAACTTAGGGTCCTTATTACTAATGATTTATCTTAGTAATCCCTAATTTACTATATATAAAGCGTAAAAAAGTAGTTTTACCTAGATTTTCACTAGATATATAATATATCCTAGTATTAGGAGAGTTCTTTTACTAAATAAATAATTTACTAGGTATAAAGAATTATATATAGTATACCCCTCTATTTACTATATAGTATTTATAGCTAATACTTCTAGTATATTTATTATAAAATTAAGTATAATTATATAAAAAGGTATTAGCTTTAACTATAATAGTTATAACTCCCTTAGCGGTTTTAATTAATTAATAGCATTTTCCTAATATACTATATAATAGGTAATATAATTATGAATTCGCTAGCTTATATATAGGAAATAGACTAATTATAGCTTTACTACTATTCTAGTAATTCTAAAGTAGTATTAGTTATTATATACTAGTTATAAGATAGATTTAACCTTAGTTATAGCCTTATAGGAATATAAAGCTAGAAAAATCTATCCCTTCTATAGTAGTATAATAAACTATTTTTATATAAATCCTATTTATATAAAGGAATTTTTAGCTTAACTCTAGTATCCCTTACTACTTACTTTTCTTAATAGGCTTTTATAGCTATAATAATTTAACTAAATTTCTAGTCTAACTAGTATTCTAAGATAATTCTAGCCTTGAGCTTATTATCTATAATTACTATTATAATATATTCCTTACTTATAAAGTATATACTTACCTCTAGTTTATTATATTAACTTTTTACACTACCTCTCTATAAGTTATCTTTACTAGTAGCTTAGAGAGTATATCTAGAATAATATTTAATATTCCTAGTATATATATTACCTTTAGATTAAATTATAATAAATAATTCATGACTTTTACTAGTTTTAAATTAGCCTTATCTAAATCTATTATTAATAATAAGGTATATAATACCCTTAGCTAGGAATAGTTAGTTAATATATTAACTACTATACTATTAAATTAAACTATTTTTTAAAGTTTCCTAATGCTTTATATAACTATAGCTATTTTTACTTCTATTAAACTATACTATTTCTTAATATATAATATTTGTTACGACTGGATTAGGGAGATATAAACAAAGTAAAGGCTAAGGTTCTTAGTTATAGCTAGAGAGCTACTACTTAGGGGTAGGTATATAAAGGTCTTAAACTCTAACCTCCTATATACCTTATAGGTAATCCTTATCTAAATACCTTACTATATACACATAGCTATCTAATAGCTACTTAGTTATTTATATAACCTAAGGCTTATCTAAGGGTTCTATTATATAACTATTCTATCCTTAACTCCCTAGCCTTTATGCTTCTAATATACTACCCCCTAATATATAATTATCCTTAATTAAAAAAGAAGCTACTTAGCTAATATAAGTATACTATATATAGCTTATAATAGTGTTTAATATTACTAGTTATTTTATAAGTATATAGCTATTATATTTACTTAGGATAATAAAATAAAAGTTATAGGGTTTTAAGTAATTTCTTCTTTACTCTCTAGCTTTAAATAGCTATATAGTTATTACTTTATTACTTTTAATATATATACCTTTACCTAATAAGTTATTAATACTAAGTAAGTAAACTACTTATATTAGATTTTATAATTAGGTTAAATAGATAAGGTGCTATATACTATTTAAAATAAATAAGCTTTTATTTAATATTAGGGATATTATATTATTCTTACTAGGAGTTTATAGCTAGTGTATATATTTACTAGTAGTAGCTATAACTATAAATATTATAATTTCTAGATTAGCTATATATAGTATATAAATTACTTAAGGGTCTAAGGCTAATATAAAAGAGGCTTACTTTTCCTTACTTTTATATATTCTTTTCCTTTATATTCTCCTTTAATATTATAAGTTACCCTTATCTATAACCTAGTAGCTTTATAGCTACTATTATAGTAATTACTAATATTCTATAGTATTATTTTATTATCTATATTTAATCTTACTTAAATACTTAATCCCTTTTAAATACTAAAATATTAGTTACTTTACTTTCTATACCTATATTCCTATAGTATATTACTACTAACTTACTAATAGTAAATTATATCTAAGCGCTATAGTACTTCTATTTTATTAAATCCTTTAATAACTAAGAAAACCCCTTAGATATTTCCTTAAAAATCTCCTAAGAAGTAAATAGCTTTAAAAATTTTAATATAAGTATAGTATCTCTAACCCTTAGTATATACCTTACTAACTTATAGCTAGTAATACTAGTAGTATAAAATTCCTTATATATACTATATATAGTAAGTAGTAATATAAGCTATTACCCTTAAAGATAGTAATAGTATTATTTTATAGTATATTACTAAAGGTAAATTTACTTTAACTAAGTATACTAACTCCTTAAGTATAACTTTACTATTACCTTACTATATATTACTATTAACTTATATAAGTAACTTAATAAAATATGCTTATTATATATAAAATAATAAAGACTATTTAGGAATATATCTTCCTTTTCTTTACTACTTATATTTATACTAATATACTACTAGTGCTTTACTTACTTTATAAAATTATACTAAGTAATCTTTAAGTATATTAATAGTTATATTATCTCTAATAATAATCCTTACTTTCTTAATAATATATATATATATTTATCTTTATAACTTAGGTTACTACTAATATACTACTAGCGCTTAATATATATAAAATATAAACTTTATAACATACTCCTATTTATAAAGAATACTAATAAGTATAACTAGGCTAGATAAGTAAGGCTAACTATAAAGGTTATGTAAGAGGCTAATACTAATAAAAGAATTACTATATTACTACTAAGTAATACTATTAATCTAGAGGTCTAAATTAATATCTTTAATAGCTTATGCTTTATTATATAAAACCTTCCCTTAGTAAGTTTCTTAATATTTTTACTTCTAGCCTTACTAACTTACTAATAGCTTACTATATATATACTTACGCTTCCTACCTATATTAGGCTATTAGACCTTTTAGGTAAGCTTTATATATATATATAAGAAGGGGATTTCTCTAATAATAAGGATAAATCCCTTACCTAAGGCCTTACTACTAACCTAGTGCCTAGGAATAAAAATAATAATACTAGGGGCTAGGGCCTAATGTAAATATAGGGTAAATAGTGCTAGGTAACTATAAGGTAAATTATCTAAGAAATTATCTAGTTTTTTTATATATATTACTATTACTATCTAATCTTTACTAAATACACCTTTATATTTATAAACTAGCTACTTAGTTACTACTTATAATTATTAATAATATCTATTATAATAAAATCTTTTTCTTAACCTATGAATTCTTTAAAGTATTATAGCCTTTTTATTTAACTAGGTATTTCTAATATCTCCTATTATAATAATATAAGATAATTCTTTTAACCTTAAACTCTTATTTTGTTAAGAACTAGCCTTATAGCTACTGCGTATAAGCGTTTAGAATAAGAATACTATTCTTACAGAAAAAGAAAGGAATTACACTAGTAGTTACATAGCATCCGGATATATAGTCCCTTATACATAGTCTATGCATAGTTTATGTAAAGCCCTAACCTAGCTATATAAAGTATATATACTTTCTAGAGCTAGACTTAACCTAAGCTTATAGCTTAAGTCTATAATATACCCCCTTACTTACCTCCCTTTTTCTTCTCTTACTAAAAAGTAAGTATATATTAAATATAAACCTTTATTATATAGTCCCTCCTAAAAAACATATTAAAGCAATATAGAACACCTAGTAAGGCTAGTAGGTTACCTAGTAAGGTTATATCTTTATTATATAAGTCTAAAAAGTTTTTAGTATAAGACTACCTTACCTTACTTTAGCTTTACCCCTAAAAACACTAGTTACTTATTTTATAGCCTCTTATTACTAGCTATCTCCTTACTTTATTTAGCCTCTTACCTTTACCTTAATTTTATATCCTATCTATTATTTACTAAATTTAAACTTTACTTTAAATAACCCCTTTATTAGAAACTATTTAATCCTTTATTATATAATATATTACCCTTACTTACTCCTAGCTATTATTTATAAATATAAAAACCTATACCTTAATTAAAGCTTAACTAATTTATCCTAAAATATAAATATCCTATTCCCTTTTCTCTAACTTTATACTTTTCCTTCTTTATATTATTATAAATCCTTCTTTTTATACCCTTTTTATCTTTATTTATTAATCCTTTTATAACTATAAAACCTCTTTCTTATATTTAGTTTACTTCTTATTATAAGTAATATTATTACCTTTACTAACTAACTTACTTTTAGTATACCCTCTCTCTCTCTTTTACTCTCTCTTACCTTACCTAAGGGTACTTACCTTAGTAAGTATATTTTAAAAGGAAACTTTAATAATAAGGCTTTTTTAATAGTAAGAAGTATAATTTTCTATATAATCCTTATATAAATAATCTTTAAACTAAAGGTAAATATATTTATACCCTAGGGCTAAACTAGGCCTATACCCTATGCTATACTAGTTATTATATATATATTTAGGAGAAGTACTTATATAGCACTAACTTAAAACTTTATTATACCTTTAAATATCTTAAGACCTTTTTAGCTATAAGTAAAGCTATTAAGACTTTAGCTATACTATAGTTTACTAATAGTAAGGGATAATATATTACCCTTATAAAAAAATTTATTTACTATTATAAATATTTTAATAGTATACTTACTATAGCCTAAATTAATCTAGCTAAGGCCTAGCCCTTAGCCTCTTCCCTTATAAGTATAGCCTATACCTAAGGTGCCTCTAAGGTATAGTAACTTATACTTACCTAGATAATACCTACCTACTAAGGTTATAATAACCTAGCTACTAAATTCTTCTATAGTATAAGAACTATAAATAATAACTTAGCTTAGTTTATTTTTGCCTAGGAGGTAAGTAATACCTAAGTTTAATAAATAGCTAAAACTATTATAAAGCTAGCTTATACTATTACTAAGACTTACTAATAATATAATAACACTAATAACACCCCCTTCCTAATTACTTTATACTATAGTAAAACCTTAGCACTAGAGTACGTATATACTAGATATAAACTAGGCGCCTTAATTTTTATAGCTAAATTAAAATATACTCTTTTAAGGCTATTATTTATTTATATATCTCCTTATTATAATTTAAATTAGTTAAGTGCCTCTATATATATTATGCTTTCTAATAGCTTCTATATTAGCTATATATAGCCTTTTTATTTAACTAAGATATTCTAATTTAAACCCTTACCTAGCGTGTTTTTAGCTATAAGGATTTCCTTTACCTAATACTTTATAAGATTATTATTAGTATTTATTATAATAAGTTCTAGTAGTAAATATTTATTAACTAGTCTTTAGCTTAGTAATAGGTTATTTACTACATACTAGACTAGGTTAATATAAAAGATAGGATATAGTCCCCTTAGGATATTTAATTTAACTATTAAAGGTATAGGAACCTTAAGCACCTTATATTTAGCTATAACTTAATTTAACTTCTTATAGGGATAGTTTATCTTAATATTATAAAGACTAAGCTACATGTAGTCCCTAACCTAGAATTATTTTACTAGCCTATAACTACTATTTATATTCTCCTGCTATTATTACTAAACAAAGGCTATTATAGCTTATGTTAAATCTATACTATCCTTTAATATTATAGAAAGGCTTAAGCCCTTCCCTTTGCTAATATAGTAAACTACCTTATAGGGGATAAATTCTAAATTATAGCTATATTAAACCTATAGAGTGCTATGTTTATGCGTATCCCTATTACTAATAAGTCCTTATTATTTAATACTAATTAGTAAGCTAGTAAGTGATTTAGCTATTTAAACTAGGAGAAAGATAGTATTACATGTAATATAGCTTATACTTCCTAGTTAGCCCTTTTATACTACTATCTATCTAAGGGTAATATATAGTAGAAAGTAACTATTATATACTAACTTTACTATAAAGCTTAGTCTAGAAATTACTAAGCTAATCTAACCTATAGTCTATAATAATTTATATAAGAAACCTATAAAACCACTACTAGTAATATTTAAATTATTTTATATAAGCCCTAGCTTCTATTAATATTATTACCTTTAACTAAACATACTTTAATAGATAATTAGTAATAACCATAAGAAACCATAGCTAATCCTATGTTTTTACTAGGAGGTTTATTATAAAGTTAATAGATATTTATAACTAGTACTTATTAGGTAGTGAAATTAGCTTTAATAAGCCTTATTATAGTTACTAGCTCTTTTACTCTTTATAATAGTAGTAGTTTTATATAAATTAGGCTATATCCTATAATATACTATCCTAATAGAAGTCCCTTTAAAGCGCCTTAAAGGTTATATTCTAGCCTAGGTAGCCTAATAAGGGTGAGTTATAGATATACTATATTAATATTATAGTTAGTAGCTTTTACTTAGGAACCTATATTTATCCTTAAAATTATAGTATCCCTTTTATATTAATCTAATAGTTTATAATCTATTCTTTAGTATTAGTAGCGTCTAGGAACTTCCTAGCCCTTACTATTACTATATTAACCTATAACCTATAAGCTTTATCCTAAGCTAAAGACTAATCCTATAAAGACTAAAGGTGCTTATTTATAAACATAGACTTACTAGTAAGCAAAGTCCTTATTATAGTTAGGTTACTATTAGGGATGCCCCTATTTATTACTATAATAGGCTTAAGGCACACGTATAGCTATCCCCCCTTAAAGGAGAATTTTATAAGGCTTATTACTAACTAAATAATTAGCGCCTTTACCCTTTCTATTTCTAGCCTATCTTAATAATATTATAATAATATATTTAGTTATTTCGCTTAAGTGCCTAGTTTATAATATAAATAGAAATTAAAGAGTGCTAAGGTCTTTGCTTACTATACCTAATATTTTAATATTTCCTTTAGCACTATAAAGTACTTAAGGTTCTTATAGTCTATTAGTATTATAAATAGTTTACTTACACTCTATAGCTTTACTAACTATACCTTAAGATAGGAGATAATTACTAGTAGCTCCTTATTATAAATTATATAATTTTACTAAGTAGCTTATAATTAAGCTAAATAGTAAGCTACTAGATATAAAATACTATTATTACTAAACTAAGAGAGACACCTCCTTAAAGCTATTTCTAAGTAATTTACCTTTACTAAAGTATCTCTTTTAGAATCCTACTAAGCTAGGATTAGGTATAATATAAAAGCTAACTTTAATACCTTAAAAGCCTTATTATACTTCTTTAACTAGTAGAATAGGGCTTCCTTCTTTATTAAGTTAATAAGGGGGCTTACTATATCTAAGAAATTTAGTATAAAATCATAATAGAAGTTAGCAAAACCTAGAAAGCTATAGATACCCTAGACCTTAGTTAGTGCCTCCTAATCCTAAATTACTATAATTTTCTTACTATCTAGATAAATAGCCTTCCTTACCTAGATAATAAACCTAAGGTACTTAACCTCTTTAGTTATAAAGATATACTTTTTAATATCTAGGTTTAGACTAGCTTATTATAGTCTAGATAGTATACTATAGACTTTCTATATATAATCCTTCTATAATTTACCTAAGTATATAAGCATATTATTAAGATATATAGTAATATAATTACTAAGGATACTACCTAATATACTATTAATATACCTTTAGAAAGTTACTAGTGTGCTTACTAACTTAAAGGGGTATACTAGCTATTTAAATAAGCTAAACCTTATTTAGAACGCGGTCTAGTGTTCCTTACCCTTAGTAATATATATATAGTAAAATACTAATTATATATCTAGCTTTATAAATTACTTTACTTTAGCTAAAGAATATAATATTTCTTTTATTAGTAGTAGTAAGTAATAGTTTTATTTTATAATTTTATTAAGTATATAATAGTTTATATAAAACCTCTAACCCCTACTAGGTTTCTTTACTAGTAATACTAAGGCTACTACTAATAAGGAGCTTACTTAAATCTAACCCTTATTTATTAAGTCTATTACTAATTTCTAGATTTCTAGTAAATACTCCTAAGGTATATTATATAAAGGCACCTATAATAAGTTAGGTTTATTTCTATTTATATTACGTTTTAGGTAAATATAATAGTTTAACTTCCCTTAGTATAGTAGTAGGGCGCTTACCTTACTTTCTAGAAATAAGTCTCTAAAGTCCTATAATACCTCTAGTAAGAAAGCTAGAAGCTTTTTCTCTATAGGCTTTAGGGTTATATTAATTTGTAAGATAGATATAATTTCCTATAAGCTTATAGTATAAAGCTAGATATTCTCCTTTTATCTCTTTACTTATTATATTATCCTTATAAATATTAAACCTAGAATAAATACTATAGGTTAGTTAACCTTTCTATTAGCTATAGCCTATATAAGTAGTCTATTAGCTAATCCTACACACACCTGCTATCTTACTATATCTAGGCTAATTTTATTTTGTTTTATTTATAGTATACTTAGGATTAGTTATCTTATTAGTCCTAGGATTACATATACTATAATTAGCATTTCCTATCTATCTAAATCTAACTAAAAATAAATAATATGTAAAATATATAATTATTTCTTCTAACTCTCTTTTCCCCCTTGCTTTATATTAATAGCTATATAAACTAACCTTTTAGTTAGAAAAAGGAGGTATTTTAACCTAAGCTTTTAGATAAGGTATTTACTTATAGTAGTATAGTAGTTATAACCTATATTAACTTAAGTATTTATAAAAGTAGTCTTATTAATTAAAGTAAGGACTAAGAAAGGAATTAAGTTTATATTACTTTAAATCTCTTTATAGTTCTTATTAGTAATAGCTATATACTATAAGGCCTCTCTATACTTCCTTTCTTTATCCCTAGTTAAATAACTTAATAATAAGGTTACTTTTTTCTAACTAACTTATAGACTTATTATCTAAGCTAATAGTAAGCGTCTCCTTTATATTATAAGTATTTATAGAGGACTTCTTTTATAGGTAAATAGTAGGATATAATAAGTATACTATAGTAAAATACTTAGAGAAGTTATATTATAAACACTAGCCCTTATTATAGTGTATATTAAGTATATCCTAAGTAACTTACTTAGTATGCTTACTACCTCTCTTATTACCTAACTTTTAGTGTCCTATAGACTTTCTAAAACCTTACTAAGTCCTTATTATACTTATAAAGTAAATATCTATTATTAGCATATCCTTATCCTATGCCTTAGCCTTAATTAGATTAGGCGCTAGATTACCTTATTTCTATATATAGTGTTTTTCCTCTAGTTAGTAAGATTTAATATTTAGCGTAATGCTTTAATAGTAAGCTATTACTACTATATAATTATCCTAGGGTATATTTTATTTAATACTATAGTCCCTTATTTACTTATTAAGCGCTATATATAACTTAAATAATTTTACTAAGTCTACTTACCTAAGCCCCTTAGCTAAGGCTAACTTCTATTTAAAGCAAATATAAAAGTTACTAAATCTCTTATTTTATTATTATATTAACTAGTTAAGTTTTATAATAGCTATTTCCTAGTAGTAAGGGTTATTAAATATCTCCCTAGATAGTTAAGAAGTCTAAATAAATAAAAGTTCTCTAAGTAACCCTTCTTAAAGAAAGGTATAACCTATACCTAGACCTTAAGTAATAAGTTTTAGTAAATAAAGCACTACTAATCCTAATTATTACTAATAAACTCCTTATTTACTAGTAGCTTATAAGTTATAAGGCCTTTCTAAGCTATAAATAAGACCCTATTACTATTAAAGGGGAGGCCTATAAGTAAGGGTTTTTGCTTAATTTAAATTAGTATAAGTGCTATATTTTATATATTAGCTAAGTACTAGATTTATTTCACCTACTATTTTACCTATTATTATAGGAGTGCTAACTTATTAGTGTTTATTATATTTAGTAGTAATAGCGTATTTGCTAGCTAGGTTATTTCTATAGTAAAGAATAGTATATATTAAGAACTAGCTTTATAGCTACTATATATAAGCGTTTAGAATAAGAATACTATTCTTATAAAAGAAGAAAGGAATTACACTAGTAGTTATATAGTATTTAGATATATAGTCCCTTATATGCAGTCTATGCATAGTCTATGTAAAGCCCTAACCTAGCTGTATAAAGTACGCATACTTTCCGGAGCTAGACTTAACCTAAGCTCATAGCTCGAGTCCATAACATATTTATTATTTATAATATTATCTTATAGTAAGAATATATCTTTTACACTAGTTAGGTCCCTTATAAATAGTTTAAGGTTAGTAATATTAAAAATATTATATAGTTATATACTAGGTAGTAGCTTTAATTAGTATACTAATCTATAAGTTCTAATTACTTTTTAACTTTATAAGGGCCTAGGTACTTTATACTTAGCTTCCTACTAGGTTACTATAGGTTAATATTCTTTATAAATAATAAAATATAGTTACTTACTTTAAACTTTATTAGAGTTTACTTCTTATTATAATACTTTATATACTAGGTCTATAAGTTACTTAAAAGCTACTTAATTACTATATATTTATCTTTTAGCGTAATTACTTAAGTCTTTACTTAGTTATTTACTACTAGAATATTTATAACTACTTACTACAGGTCTTTAGGGTTATAACCTTATAGCGCCTTTACTAAGGTATAGCTATAAGTTAAGTAAACACTTATATTATATATAAACTATACTATTAATAGGTTATTTACCTAGTTAGTCTAATTAAAGTAAGTAAAAGCTCTTAAATAATACTCTAAAACTTAGTTTAAATATTCTATTTGCTTATTTATTTATAAGTAAAATATAATACTTAGTTACTACTTAGTAATAATAAAGTAGTAAAAGGTTATCTAAAACCTACTAGTAAATATTAAACTATAGTTTATAATAATACTTTCTAGGGTATTATAGTCCTTAAAAACATATTCTAGAAATATAGTAGCTAACCTATTACTAATTAGTTATATTAAAATAAGGATATAAATACTATATTTTATAAAATAGTTTATAATAACTAAGATTATATTATAAGTCTAATTTATATCTCTTATAAGTAATAGCCTTATAATAAAATATATTAATAATTCTTAAAAAGGCTAATTAGGCACTAGTAGTACTACTAGCTTACTATAAGGTTTATAGTTTCTTAGCTTTAAAGTCTAATAGCTTATATAAGTTTATATATATAACTTAGTGTCTTTCTTTATTAATAGCTAGTAATACTAATTTATAATATAATAAAAGGTCTTACTAACTCCCTAGTAGCCTATTACTAAGTTATTATAAGTAAGTAGTAAAATTTCCTTTCTTATACTAGCTAGAATAAAAACTTAATTCTTAAATATTAATAGCTTAGAGAGCCTAATAAACTATATTTATAATACTTTTAGGTTACTACTCTTAAGTAACTTCCTATAACCTATAGTAAAGTTATTACCTTATTATACTTAAAATAATATAACCTAAATTAAAGCCTCTAATTTTATATATATAAAATAAGCATTATATACAAACTTGGAAGAGGTTTACTAGACTACTTATATTCTTACTATAATATTACTATAAGTAGCTAGCTTATAGTGTGCTTATAGACTTATAGATAAATTATAAATAAGTAATGTTTTAAAGGGGCACTTATATTACTTACTAGCTACTAACCTAGCTAGACTCCTAACCTATAGGCTTACTAGACTTATAAAAATATTAATAAATATAAATAAGGTATAACCTTATTACTTAGAATTAATAAACCTAGTTTATGTATTACTACTAGGCTTTACTAGACTATTAGGTTTCTTAATAATATAATTAAGTTATAACTTCTTAAAACCCTAGAGACTAGTAAGGCTATTATAGTGTCTTTATAATAAAATATTAGCTACACTAAGTAATATAATACTAGAACCTGTAATAGTACTATTATTTATATAGTATTCCTATTACTTAGTATTATTAAATTTAGATAAGAAGTTAGGTAGCTATAAGGTTAATACCTTTACCTTACACTTCTTACTAATATAATTTGCTTTTCTTAATAGGGTATTAGTAAGGTTTAACTTACTTACATAATATTTAATCCTAAAATTAAATAAATAAAGCTTATCTAATACTATTACTTACCTACTAGTTAGCTTTAGCTTTATAGCTAAATACTTATAATTTAGATAGTCTATAATAATTATAATCTAATAAGAAAAATACATAAAGTAGTATCTCTAGGCTTAAAATACCTCTTAGATTACTAATAACTTAGTATTAGGTATTAAGTAATAAAGTTTAATATTAGTTAACTTCCTTAAAAATACACTACTAGGTACTAGCTACCTAGCACTAATATTATAAATATAGCTTTAATTATATAACTAGATATATTTATCTTTACTCTTAGTAAGTAAAGTAAGTTAAAATACACTAAAATTAGCGCCTCTTAAAACTTCTTTTAAAGTTCTCTAAATACTACTAGTTTACTAGGTTTTAGCTTAAACTTTACTAGCTAAATACCTTTAAATAGTCTATTAGTAAGACTATTACTTTACTATACTATTTTATAAAGTATTAGTAAAAACCTATAAACCTAAGGAATAATTAAATATTAAACACACTATAGGGTATTAGCTAGGTTATAATAGCTTTAACTTATAATAGTTCTATTTTAATGCCCTTTTTAAATATAATAAAACCTAGGAATTTTACTTACCTAATAGAAAATTAGCACTTTTTAAGGTTAATATAAAAGTCTATATCTTAAAGTTACTCTAGTATACTTTTAATATACTTTATATATCTTATAGGGTTATTACTATATATTAGAATATTATTAAGGTAAATAATATAGAATTTATTTATAAGTCTCTTAAGGGTATTATTAATATATTCCTAAAAAGTAGCTAGTGTATTTACTAATCTAAATAGTATTATAAGATATTTAAAGTAGCTATAATAGTATTAGAAAGCTATCTTTTACTTATTACCTTTATAAATATATAGCTAGTAATATACTTCTTAAAGATCTAGTAATATAAAAACCTTTACACTTACTAATTAGTTAAGGATTTTAGAGATTAATAGTAAAGAGGCCTTGTTTTTAACTATAATCCTATTAAGGCATTTATAATCTATATAAAGCCTTAATTTCCCTGATTTTTTTAGAATAAATAAAATTAAGGCTTTAGCTAGACTAGTTAATTTTCTAATTTACCCTTTTTCCTATACACTTACTAAGTACTTCTTAAGTTTCCCTTTTCTAATTTAGCTAGGTTATATATAAGTCCCTAGGGTAGTTATTTTCCCTTTTCTAATTTAATTATATAAGTATAGCTACCTAATTCTAGAAGCTTACTAGCTAGGTCTTTTAAAAATATATTTATAAATTCTATATACTTTTCTAGGATTTACTATTAGGTTATATTACTATCTATCTCTTATATAGTTACTACTACCTCCTTATAGTATATTACCTAGAGTGCTATTATATTTCTTAGTTTTTTCTTTTTTAGGAAATAAGTATATTTTACTACTATTACTATAGCTATACTATAACCTTAGTTATTACTTATTATATTATTTACTAATAAGTCTTTATTAGTTTTCCTTTCTTTTTCTTAAGCTTAATTATCCTAATCTTTAGTAATACTAGTAATAGTATAATAAATAACTATTTTACTACCTTATATAGTTATTACTTCCTTATAGTAAGTATAATATAATCCTTAGTTATTAGAAACCTTTAAAAATTTTACTTCTAATTTATTACTATAGGTTTATACTCTAGGGTTTAATTTATACCTAGGAGCATTCTCTCTCCTATATTAATAATATAGTAGCTAATCTAGTAAACCTTTATATAGCTTATACTATCTTTTACCTTAATTAGCCTATATAGGATTCCTTTATATAGGATTTTATTCTTACTTATACTTTCTAGTATTATCTTTATTTTTCTATATTTTTCTAATTTTATTTTAATAATAATTTAGGGTAAATTATTAAATACTTTACGCTTATATTAAATAGCGCTAGTATAGCTAACTAGTGGTTATCTTACTATAAGGATACTTATATTCTTATTCTCTTATTTATAAGTTTCTTTATAGTAAGACTATTATCCTAGGCTTATGCTAACCTAATTAGAATCTTATTAGGGTCTAAGGTTTTATTACTATTATTCTTATACTTCTTAGTTATATACTTACTACTTTTATAAATTAAATAATCTATTACTTTATATTTATTTATACTATATTTAGGACTACTATATTTATAGCACTTAAATAGTCTTTAACCTATACTTAGTTACTATAAGCTTTACTATAAGTTATTTATAAGAAAGCTAGAGTATTATCTCTTTCTTTTACTTTCTTTATTATTATAGTTTCTATTATAATTATTTAATATAAATATTATTATAACTTTAGCCTTTTTACCTTATCCTTATAAATAGCTCTAAGATATTAGAAACTCCTAGCTAACTATATACTTCCTTATAGTATTATTTAGGCTATTTAGAAAAATTACTATCCTTAAGTATATAAGGATTTAGTTAGGTAATTTAGCTTTTACTTTAGTTTAAAGTCTTAAGAAAAACTAGAAAGACTAATTATTCTTTTACCTTAGGTTTAGTAATATCCTAGTAGCTTTTAAGTACTTTATATTTTTATTTATTACTTCTAAGTTTAACTAGAATATAAATTTATCTTAAGAATAAGCTAAGTAATTAACTAACCTATTTACTATTATATAATATATTTATTATTACTTTATATTATTAGCTAAGTAACTACTAGTATATACTACCTTAGTTTTATTATTATAAAAGGTTCTTAGATTTAACTAGAATAATATATTTAAATCCGCTAGGTATACCTATAGATTCTTATAGGTATTACCTTTATATACTAGTACTTTATACTATATCTTTATAAAGCTTTATAAGTATATACTTACTATAAAGTTAAGGTTAGGTAAGAAGGCTAGGAATAAGGGATTAATTAGTATAAGTATTTAAGAGGTAATTATAAGTCCTTTACCTAATCTAGCTAATTATAGGTTTACCTTAATTTCTTTAAGCTATGCTTCTATATTTATAATATCTTACCTTATATAAGCATATTATAGCTAGGCTTATATAACCTTATAGTAGCGCTCTAGCTTATCTAGGTTATTATTATTCCTAGATTTAGTGTTACTATATTAATTAGGGTTAGGTAGTGTTTATTATACCCTTTTATTATTAGGCCCTAAAGTTAGGGTATATAAGTTACTCCCTAGGTGCTATAGGTTTATATCTCCCTTACTAGGTAATATAGGTATATTTTAAGTAAATATTTTATAGCTTCTTTATATTTAAACCTAGCTAATAGTCTATTTACCTTAAAGGGTTTAAGAGTTTAACTTATTATAACTAGATTAAGAAAATATAAATAAAGTAAAGGCTAAGGTTCTTAGTTATAACTTATAGCTAGAGAGCTACTACTTAGGGGTAAGTATATAAAGGTCTTAAACTCTAACCTCTTACATACCTTATAGGTAATTCTTATCTAAATACCTTACTACATACACATAGCTATCTAATAGCTACTTAGTTATTTACATAACCTAAGGCTTATCTAAGGGTTCTATCATGTAATTATTCTATCCCTAACTCCCTAGCCTCCGTGCTCCTAACAATATTGCCCTAAAGAGAAATAAAATTAGCTATATTTTATTATTCTTAATATCTTTTCTAGGAATACTTTAACTATCCTATTTTTTCTATAGTTAAAAGTTATATAAGCTAAATCCTTCCTTATATATATTAATTTTAAGAAAAAGCAGTTTCTTTAGGTTATAGTACTATAATATCTATTTCTTACTTAGGAATACTTTAATATCCTTAAAAGCCTTTTTCTTATTTACTATTAGTAAAAATATCTTTTATTATATCTTTTATTTCTATACTAGCTTTAAAATACTAGTAATTTTCTTATTCTTTTTGTAAAACTCTCTTAATAGCGTAGTTTTTACTCCTATAATAGTTAGATTTATATATTAAACTATAGGATCCTATTATAGAGAAATCTAGCTATTCTAATAAAAGTCTTAAGGCTAGATAAATTAGTTAGGAAAATTATTTTCTAAAAGGCTTTAAGTCTATTATTAGTATTAGTAATTCTATTACTATTAATAATAAAACCTAGTAACTAAATAGTAGGATAGCTAATAAATAATTTCTTTACTATAATTATTATCCTATTTTCCTTAAGAATCTTAAGTATAATACTAAGATAATTTAAATAATCCTTAATACTATTTAAAAACATAATAATATTATTAATATAAACTTAAATAAAATACTTATACTTTTAGAAAAGTTAGTCTATAAATCTTTAGGTAAAAGTAAGGGAATTTTCAAATCCTATTAATGCTATATTTAATGCCTTAAGGCCCTAATTTAATATAACTACTATATAGGCTTAATAGTCCCTTCTAATTAGTAACTAATAAAAAAATCCTATTCTATTAAAAAGTAAGAAAACCTTCTTACTATATATATTATTTATAATATTACTTTAGTCTAGTAAAGGGTATATATCTAGTATTACTATATTATTAAGTAGCCTTATATTAATTACTACCTTTTCTTTTTTTTCTTAGCTAGTTTTATACTACACTATAAACACTAGGTATACTATAGCTACTAGTTTATCTAAATATAATATCTTACCTTTTATATATAATTTATTATATACTTTATTAAGTTTACTTATATCTTAACCCCTTAATTAGTAAGGCCTAATTACCCTCATTTAATATTACTATTCTTTAATAAGGTTAATCCTTATTTTCTAGTCCTTAGGCATAAGAATAATACCTTTATCTTAATAAATATTATATTTATCTATTAATTTAATAAACTTACTTACTATATTCTAGTTAATCTTAGTAACTTATACCCTAAATCAATTAATAATATAAAGGATCTCCTCTAGGTAAAAGATTCTATATAATAGCACTCTTATATTAACCTTTTTTAGATTAAACCTATTACTTTCCTTATTTAACTTATTCTCCTTATTTTTATCTCTTATAATCTCTATAATATCCTTACTAAAATAAGTATAATATATAAAAGGATTATTAACTAAGTAATTAGTATTAACCTTACTTACTACTATTAGTTATATAACTTTCTAGTGTTTATTAATAATAATAGTTTTATTTATTAAATTATAGGTAACTATTTATTTCTAGCTAAATCTAGTAATTAATATATTAGGAAAAAACTTTAAGTATAATTATATATAATATATACTTATCTCTTAGTTTTCCTATGCCTCCTTTTAACTAACTACTACTATTAACTATATCTTTAGTAAAATTATTACTATATAAGCTATAATTACGTACTAATATAAAACTTTACTTATTAGTTAGAAGATTTTTACTTTAACTATTATACTATAAACTAACCTAAAAACTACTTTAAGGTATATAAAATTAATTTTTGCTTTATACTTATAGAGAAAGTTTATTTTAAGTAGTAATTTAGGACCTAAATTTAGTATTATATTTACTATTACTATAAAATATCTAGTAATTTCTATTTTATATATTACTCCTAGAATATAAAAATTAAATATAGCTATTTTAGTAATAAAAAAGGAAGACTATACTCTAAATACTAGCTTTAGTTCCTATATTCTTTATTTTATATTTAACCTATTTTATTATAACTATACCTTATTTACTAATATTAATAATATTCTAGTGTTAAGGTAAATTTAATAACTCTTACCCTTATTATTAAATTTAAGGGGATTTTTAAGTAAGTATTTACTCTTTTTTATTATATTTAATCTCTTAAGGTCTTATAATAGCCTTAATTACTTATCTAGGGGTAAGTTATTTTAGTTTAGTTATTTTTATCTTAGTAATTACTATATTTATCTCTTTACTATTATTTTCTATAAAGTAAGTTTTTATAAAGTTAAACTCCTATATTTTAGTTTTATTATTATTCTCCTTAAAGACCTCTCTTTCCTTAGCTATATAATAACTATATTCCTAGAGATAGGTTTTATACTATTATATATTAAAATTATTATTATATACTATAATATAAGCATACTCCTTTTCTTTACTAGGTGGTTTTTCCTAGTATTAATAAAACATAAGTTACTAAAATTAGCCTTTTATATTAAATAGTTTTTAGTTTTAAAAATATTATTTTTCCTATTAGTCTTAAACCTTTTCTTAGTAGTTTTAGCTAAACCTAGATTACTTCCCTTAATTCTCTTATATTTTATTTTACTAAGGCCTTTAGTTTTATCCTTTAGTATATTAATTTTACTAGTATAGCCTAGGTTAAAAAATCCTAAGAACCCTTATTTATTCCTATTATCCTATTAGTAATATTAATTCCTAGGCAGGAATTATATATTTATTAGCTTATTTTAATTAGCTTATATTTTATTCTTATTATTCTTTAAATTACTATTAGATATATCTATATTAAAATAAACCTTAAGCTTTCCTTTACTTTTTTACCTTTACCTTAGCCTTTACTATATAAATAATTATATAAATTATATCTCTTATTATTTACTATAGTAATATATACTAATCTTATATTCTTATAAGTTAGTATTAGGTATATCTAGCGTAATCCTAGATAAAGCTTAAGGCATAAATATAATAAAAGCTAATAGTTAGTTATTTTACTATTAGCTTTTATATATTAGAAAATCTTTAATATAAATTTATAGAAAGATACTTTATTAATAATATTCTCCTTAGTATACTTTACTTTCTCTAGCTATACTATTATATCTTATACTTAAATACTAAATTCCTTTTATACTATAGTAAATACTATTAAAATATTACTAAAAATAGTAACTTATTTGCTTATATTAATATATTATCTATACTATACTATTACGTCTCCTTAAAATAGTATTTAGATCTTTTCTAGATAATATCTTATTAGCTAGGGTTAGTATAATATAAGTAGTCTTTAACTACCTAGACTTATAATTTAATATTATAAAAAATAGTCTATTTCCTATTATATATAATAAGATTAGTGCTAGCTTTTTCTAGCTTATTATAAGGCTTAAAGTGTTTAATATTTATAATTTTCTATATTAAATCCATATTTTATTTTACTACCTCTATTTACTAATTATACTAATCCCAATCTAACGCTAGATCTATTTTTCCTTAGTAACTAGGATTAGTATGCTATCCTTAATCTAGATAGTATAGTATTTATAGCTATAAATAGTATAGATTTAACTACTACTATATAAATCCTTACTAGTATTATAGTATTACTAGTTATACTACTAGTCTAGACTAAGTATTTAAATAACTATTATATTAACCCTAGTTACTTAGTAAATATACTATCCCTTATATAGGATTTTATGCTAATAGTATTAAACTTACTAAGGTAGTAATACTTTATAAACCTCTAATTTTAGTTATTAATTTTATTACTAGATAGTTTATTTTATTTACTACTTAATTTAATATAGCTTATTATATAGCTTATTACTATTTTAATATTCCCTAAAAAACCTTATAGTATTATATTTATTTACCTTAGTATAGGATTCCCTTAGTTTTAATATATTTTCTAATAATTCTAGTTATAAATTCTCTAGATTTAGCTTAGTTAAAGAATTAGCGGGTTTTATATATAAAGTAATAGTATTATTTTTAGGGTAGTTTATAATCCCCTTTCCTTAATTAATTTTACTTATCTTTATGCTTTTCCTAGTTTTAGTAGTAGTATTACTATTTATAAGACTAGTAATGCTTTTAGGTTATTACCTTAAGGCTTTACTTTTTCTAATCTAATAGAATTATTAAGAAATCCTTTAGATTTAGCCTTAGAAATATAATTCCTAACTTAATTCTAAATAAGGCATATAGCTTATAAGTCTATTAAATTCTAGTAAATAAGTAGCTCCTAAAATATTAGCTATTCTTACCTTTTTATAATTCTGTTATTAAATTTATATTATATAAGTTTATATAAGTCTTTTTAGTTACTAATTCTAATAAGCTTTTGCTTTTAGTGTTTAAAATCTGGATTTATGTTATTAAAAGTCTAGAACTAATAAACAAGGCGTAATTTACTCTTAGTAACTAGGAAAATATCTAGTTCTTTATATTAACACTATAAATAGTTGGTTTTAGATATATAAGTATTATATCTAGGTTACTAGAGGTGTATAATAAAAGAATCTTTAATTACTACTACTTATTATATACTAGCTTTACATATTATTAGGTTAAATCTATTAGAGAGGCTAATAGATTTAACGGGTTATAAGTTATACTAAGTTTACTTATAAAAGCTACTATTAGGTGTAGGTTATAATATAAGAAGTAAGTTAATTCTTTTATCTGAAGAGCTAAATCCGTTCTTATCTATGTTGCTAGTGGCTGAGCTCATTTTGCCACGTAATAATTAAGATAAAACTATTATAGGTTAAAGCTATTATAACCTAGCTAATACCCTAGATAGCATTTAATATTTAATTATTCCTTAGGTTTATAGGTTTTTACTAATACGTTATAAAATAGTATAGTAAGGTAGTAGTCTTACTAATAGACAGAGCATGTAATGTAATGTAATGTAATGTAATATTTGGGGTTTGGATGTAATGTGTAATTACATTACATTACATTACATTACATTACAAACATTATAAATGTAATATTAGGAGGAAAAAAGTGGGGTATGTTAATATCTTATAATATACTTTAGACTTTTCTCTATTGGATTAATATAAGTGTTTTTATAATAGGTATTTTATTAAATTTACTATTAATTATTTAAATTTCCTATCTTTTAGACTATTAGTTATATCTTCTAGTATAGGGTATATATAGTAAGTTTATAAAGTTAATTAGATTCTTTGAATTTTTCTATATATTATAAGATATTATATCAACTATATATCTATTTTCTAATAATTAAATTTCTATTATTTTAAATAAGACTTTTTATTACTAAAAATACCCTATATATACTTTTTTAAATATTATAAAATAATATATTATAAATCTAAATAATTATATTAAGAAAATATATTTAAACTTTTATATATATTAAAATTAATATTATTACTATAACTTTTATTTAAAATAATACTTATTTTTTTAGATTTAATATATATTCTTTTTAAATATCTTTTATTTTTTTCTTTTCTTTTATAAAATATAGAATTATAAAAGGGTAATTTAGGAATAAAAAGTTAAAAAGAAATAGTATAATTATATAATTAAAGATATTATATTATTTATATTATTTAAATTAAAGGCTTTATTTATTATAAAAGCCTTTAAGTATAATATAAGTAATATAAAACTATATATTAATTTTTAAAATAATATTTTAATAAAAAGAAATCCTAGTTTATTTATTTATTAAGTAATCTAAGGAATTTAAAGTATAATTAGCTTATAATACTTTTATAATACCTAATTTATCTTAATCTAATACTTAAATACATAAGAAATAATTTATATAAAATAAAATAAATAATTTTATAGTAAAATTTCCTAAAAAAGCTATATTTACTAGATTTAAAATAATAAGGTTATTATTTAGAACTAATATAAGCTATATTAAAAAAGTGGGTCCGAAAAGTGGGTCTTATGTGGGTCCTTGCTTAACCGATTGGACAATTAGGGTTTATTGTAGGTCCTTACTAGTCTGATTAGATAGTTAGTATATTATATTATTTATAACCTACTTATAAAAAAATTTTAAAAAGAGGTTTTCCTTTACTTTCTTTTTTCTTTCTTTCTTTTCTCTTTCTTTTTACTTTAGTAAATCCAAAAAAACCTACAAAAACCCTTACATAGTTAGGCTATATACTTTACTACTTATTATACTTACCTTTATTTTTATAGTCTTTTTGCTTTATAAATAACTTATAAAAACACATAAAAAAAAAAATTTAGAAAAATTAGAAAAATCGGAAAAAATCGGAAAAATTAAGGAAAATCGGAAAAAGGTCAGAAAAAATCGGAAATATTCAACCTTTTAAAATCAAACTCTAAGAAAAATCGAAAAAATCAGTAAAAATCAGTAAAAATCAGCAAAAAATCAGGAAAATTAGAAAAAAATATACTTTAATATGGATTTCTCTTTTTACCCCTTAGATAATAATTCTAATGCTAGTATACCTAGCCCTTCTAGGCCTAGCTAAGCTAGCCTAGCTTTAAAGCCTTTCTTAAGCAAGTTATCTTTAAGGATTATATAAGAAAACCCTTGAAAATTAATAAGATTACAAGTTTTCTTTAAAAGCATATATTTTTACCTATAATTTATTTAATTATTAGTTATCTAATATTAAATATAATAAAGAAAGGGAAATTATATGCTTTTATACGTAATCTAATTGCACTTTTACTTTTAGAAGTAAAGTAAAAAGATTCTAAGCTTCTAATAGTGTTTATTACTATTAAATTAAGTATCTAGAGATTACTACTTCTAAATCTAAAGAAAAACAACCTAAAAAGATTACTAGTAAGTTTTTTATTCTATTTTTTTCTATTTTTTTCTATTTTTTTCTATTTTTTTCATACTAATATTATATTTAGTACCTAAGATTCTAGTAGTATTAACCCTTACAAATTAATCTTCTTTAACCTCTTTTTTTTAACAAAAGACCTTAAAATCACACTATTTTAGAGGAATTTTCGTCTAAAGAAGCAGTTATTCTAGTTATTAAATTTATACTAGAAAATAACCTTTCTTTTACTATAATTAATAGCAAATCCTTTAAAAATTTGCTAAATTATTATTCTAGGTAAGTTATTCTCTTATAATAATTAGTTATTTAAGCTAATTTATATATATAGGAATAATAATTTAGCTTCTTTACTTAGCTACTAAATAATAACACATAGGATAAATACTATGTATTATTTATCTAAGCAAAAATCCTTTAACAAATCTAATATTAAATTAAATATTAAGGTTTAATTTCGGTTTAACTAGATATATAGACTTCGTTTAATTCAAAGTCTTATCTAGGGGTTATTATAAGCTAGCTTAATCCGAATTTTAAGCTTAAGTATAAGCTAATTAGTACGTCTTTTAATTAGTCTTATTATTCTTATTATTTACTAACTATTTACTTATAGGATTTAAATATTTATTAAATTCACATACTAGAGCTTATATTTACTAATGCTTTAATAATCTTATTAAGGATTATTACTTAGAGCCTAAGGATATCCTTAGGTAAGTTATTTCTTTTAATAATAATTTTATATAATTCTAATTCTAATTATATATAGTTTTACTTGGGATAATAGTTCTAATAATAATACTTTTATAACTTCTTATATTAATAAGAGTTATAATAATATTAGTATTAAACCATATAATATCTGATGTATAGCTTATATTTTAAACATTATAGCTAAGGATATTATTATGAGTTTTATTAAATCTATGTCTTCTAAGGAAGACTTAGAAAGCTTTAAGAATAGTAAATATCTTCACTATTCTACAGAAGAAACTTTATATATCCAAGGAAATCCTAATTTTTAACAATTTAAATCCTTAGCTAATAGTAAGTAATTATTTTATAATTTTTACTACTATAATACTAATATTAGTTATAGGTATTCTAGGAAAGGTTAAAAGGATTACTATTCTTATTAAGAATAACTAAGCTTTATATAAAACTTAGTTAAAATGCCTTAGAAAAGCAAAAAAATAAGGTAACTTAGCTAAGAATTATAATATTATAAAAATCCCTTTAGGTAAGACTTTATTTCTTCTTATATTATTCTTATAAGTTATAACTAATTATAATATTTATAGCTAACGAAACTAGGTGGAATTCGACCTATAAGATAATTAATACTTCTTTAGAGCTTAAAGAAGCTATTATTCTTCTTAATAGGGAAACTAATATTACTACCCTTAAGGATGTAATGCCTATAACATAAGAATAGGCTAATTTAGCTACCTTAAGCAGTATTTTAGAGGTTTTCTATAAGCCTACTATTATACTTTAAAGCCAGAAGTATAATACTTTAGGTCTAGTCCTACTTTTTATTATTAAGATATATGAATATCTTAATAATATTAAAGAGAACTAAAAGGCTTATAATAGTTAGGTATATATCCTTTTTACCTTTTTTAATTAAATTATACTAACTTATTTAACTAGAAATATGTTTATAATCCTTTTAGTAAGGTCTTTATAGCCTCTATAAATATTAGCCTAGAAAAGCTAGGTAATTATTTCCCATAAGACATAGGGAATAATTATTACTTTTATAAGCTTTATTTATATGCTATGTTATTAGACCCTAGGCTTAATCTTATTACTATAAAAGATAAGCTTAGATTACAACTAAAAACAATAAAAAGGCTACTTAATAACCTAGAAAAGATTATAATCTGTAAGTATAATGTTTATTATTATTATTATTATTACTAACTTTACTACTAGGCTTCTTCCTACTTATAAGGAAAATTAGGCTAATTTAGGCCTAGGGCTAGGCTTAGAGAATTTAGAGAATTCAGAGAATTTAGAGGCAGAAAATACCTAATTTTAAGTAGAAATTAGGGGGCCTATTTAGCCTAGAACCTTTTCTAACCCTTAGCCTAAGCCTAAATCTTCTAACCTTTATAAAGGGTTATTCCTTAATAAGAGGGATAAATCTATTCAAAGAACTCAAAAGAATAAAATCCCTACTTTTACTAACTTAGACCCTAGAGAGGATAAGGTAAGTAAATATTTATTCCTATTATATTATATTACTATACTAATATTATAATAAAGGAAGATATATTTAAATAGTAGGAAGAAAACCAAAAATCTTTCCCTATTTTAAGTATACTTACTAGAAGATATCTAGCTATTCCTACTACTTCTAGTGTAATAGAAAGCACCTTTAATACTAGAGGTAATATTATTACTAAGCGCTAAACCTCCTTAAAGCATTATACTATTAAGCAACTAATTTTACTAAAGAATTAGGAAAAGGAGGAAAATATTGCTATTAAGCAATATTCAGAGCTATATAATTATTATAGCTCTTTATCTAAGGATTTAGATACTATATCTTCCTCTAAGGATAAAGAGAAATTAGATAAATCCTAGGATTTATCTAGTTTCTCTTCCTTAGAAAATATATATTCTAACTTAGATTAAGTAAGTCTATATAAGGGTTTTTTCCTAGTTTAGTCTAGTTTTCCCTTAATAGATATTTTTAACATTTATATACGTTTCCCTTTATTTACTATTATTATTACTATTATTACTATTATTACTATTATTACTATTATTACTATTATTACTATTATTACTATTATTACTATTATTACTATTATTACTATTATTACTATTATTACTATTATTACTATTATTACTATTATTACTATTATTTTTACTATTATTTTTACTATTATTTTTACTATTATTATTATTTTAAAAAACATAAAAAAGAAAAGTATTTTATTTTATAAATATTTTTAAAAACCTTAAAATACTAAGTAATTAAAAAGTATAGCTTTTCTTATAGTAATTTCCTTATACTTACTTATATTTTTATATAAGTTATTTTTTTACTATTTAATATTAATTAAACTTTAACACTAATAATATTTAAGTTATATAAGTAATTTTTTATATTATTACTATTATTAATATATTAAAAAATATAAAAAAGAAAGGATTTTATTTTATTAATAATTTTAAAAACTTAATAATACTAAGTATAACTTTTTAATAGTAATTTTCTTATACTTACTTATATTTATATATAAGTTATTTATTTACTATTTAAATTTAATTAAACCTTAACACTAATAATATTTTAAGTTACATAAGTAATATAAGTAATATAAGTAATATATATTATATATATAAGCTATTATAAGCTATTTTAAACTATTATAAGTTAGTATAAGTTATTATAAGCTATTATAAGCTATTATAAGCTATTATAAAGTATTTTATAACTTATATATATCTTATAATAAAGGAATTTAACCTTAATATGAAAAAATCAAAAATAATTACAAATAATTACAAATAATTACATGTAATGTAATGTAAAGCTCTGTTAGCCTTAGACCCTTAAGTAATTTATATATTATATATAGCTAATCTAGAAATTATAATATTTATAGTTATAGTTACTAATAGTAAATATATATACTAGCTATAAACTCCTAGTAAAAATAATATAATATTCCTAATATTAAATAAAAGCTTATTTATTTTAAATAGCATATAGTACCTTATTTATTTAACCTAATTATAAAATTTAATATAAGTAATTTACTTACTTAGTATTAATAACCTATTAAATAAAGGTATATATATTAAATATAATAAAGTAGTAAGTATATAGCTATTTAGAGTTAAAGGGTAAGGGAAGGATTACTTATAACCTTATAACTTTTATTTTATTATCTAAAGTAAATATAATACCTATATACTAGTAAAATAACTAATAATATTAGATATTACTATAAGTTATATATAGTATACTTATATTAGCTAAGTAGCTTTTTTTAATTAAGGATAATTATATATTAGGAGGGTAGTATATTAGAAGTATAAAGGCTAGGGAGCTAGGGATAGATTAGTTATATAATAAAACCCTTAGATAAGCCTTAGGTTATATAAATAACTAAGTAGTTACTAAATAGCTATATATATATAGTAAGGTATTTAGATAAGGACTACCTATATAGTATATAAAAGGTTAGAGTTTAAGACCTTTATATACCTACCCCTAAGTAATAGCTCTCTAGCTATAACTAAGAACCTTGGCCTTTACTTTGTTTATATCTCCCTAATCCAGTCATGACAGCTCCTAAGGCGCTAGAAATATAGTTATAAGTTAGACTTATCTTAGAGAGAAAATATAAATACTATTAGTAGTAATAAGAAGGAGATTTATTACCTAATTTAGTAATTTAAAGATATTACTAGTTTTTATTTTAGTAATAAAAGATTAAAGCTTAGAGAAGTATAGTAAATTACTTATATATCTCTTTATATATTATATTCAGTTTACTAATAACTTATTAGTTTTATTAGAATAAAACGCCTATAACTTACTATATAAAGTTAGCTATACTATAACTAGCTAAAGAGCTAGCGCTAATAAAAGGGATAATATTAAGACTAGTTATATTTATTATAAGAGTATTTATAGCTAGGAATACCCTAAGAGCTAAGTAAATAAAAGCTAGGTTAAATTAAACCTAATTAAGGAGAGTATTCTAGTAACTAATAAAATAGTAATACCTTTAAAATAAAATAAGTATTTTCTTTTTTATTTCTAAAGTCTTTAAAACTCTAAGTTTAATAATATATATCCCTAAGGTAATCTTAGCCTTAAGATTCTTAAGAGTATATTAGAGTTATAGGTTAGTAAATAAAAGCCTAGTATACTATATATAAGAGATATAATACTACTAATATAAAGAATATAATTTCTTACTTATAAAAAGATAATATTCTAAAATATTTATAGTAAGAGCTTACTTAATATAAGGCTTATAAGAGTACTAGACTAATATAAAAGTAGTATATTATTTATTATTAAAGTTACTTTTTATAAGGAATTTACTAATAGAATAGGATAAGGGTATAGTAAGGGTAGCTAAAGGCCTTAGAGAATTAGGTAAGTTATAAGGTATATTTAAGATAGAAGTAACTAGCTAAGAAAAAGAATTAAAGAGATAAGAGAGAAAATATAATAAAATTATAATAATAAAAGAATAGTATTACATAAAGGAAGGTAAAATAATAAAAAGTAAATAAGTAGGATATTTATATAAGTAATTATACTTATATTAAGTACCTTATAAACTAGTAAAAGTAAGGTAAAATACTATAATAAATAATAAGTTAGTAAGGTAAATATATTATATATATTATAATATAATATATAAAAAGAGGTATACTTATATTAGGTATTTTATAAATAAGTAAAGGTAAGGTAAATATATATAATAAATAAACTATTAGTAAGGTATATATATTATATACACTATAATATAATATATAAAGATAAAGTAAGTATTATTATAATAAATAATAGGTTAGTAAAATAGGTATATTATATATATAGTAATATTAAATAAGAAGTAAGGTAAACTACTTATTAGATAATTTATATATAAGTATTAATAAGGGTAGTTTTTTATTATAATAACTAATAGTATATAGGGTAAAGTTATTATATATATTACTAAGGAATACTATAAAAGAATAATTTATTAGTAATAAATAAGTAAGGGTATATATAAGGGCTTAGGCTTTGCCTAAGTATTATTTATATAGTAAATAAGGAGGGAATAAGCAAAAGTAGCTAGGGTAAGAAAAAGGGGGCTTATATAATAAGCTAAGGGGGTATAAGAGGCACTACTAGGGATAGCCTCTTACTCTTTTCCCTTTTTCTCCTTAAGTCTCTTAATACTATATTAACGCCCTATTGCAGCCGCCTAGGGGCTAGTCCATAACAGGTATTTACGCTAGGAAGGGGTACTAAAAGTCCTAGTAAAACCCACGTAATAAGGTACTTCTTACTGTTGCCCGGCAGCGGGTAATATGACCGATTATGCGCGGGTAATATGATCGATCGTACGCTCTATGCGCGTAGGACCGTATTAGGGAAGCTAAAATGCACCTTATTAGGATATGTAATCGTGGAATAAGAAGCATAGGAGATTTACTATAACTACTTTATTTATAAAAGAAAAGCTTTAATCCTTCTATTTATATAATAAAATTAGTATTAATTTAATCACTTCTTCTACCTTTAATTATCCCTTCTAATTATATCTTTTGCCTAAGTTATATACTACATAGTAATAGTTATAAGCCTAGGAGATACACACCTATAACTTTACTAAATTCCTAATATATAAGACCTATATATACATAGCGCCCTACTTACTAATTCATGCTTATAATAGATGCCTTAACTTCTCCTTACCTAAGTCTTAAGATTAATATTAAGTTAGTCTTATTTAATAAGTAAGAGAAATAGTATAAAGTATTAAAGCAAGCTACCTAGAGCTAAGAGATTTAGGAGAGGGTTAATCCTTAGCTTCTAAAGCTTAACTTTAATTACTTATAAGAGCTCTTTATAATTATACTAGAGGCTTATAAGGCTTTTATTACTAAGAACTAAGGAAGTGTAAAAACTAAGCTTACTTTCTAAGAGGCTTTTTCCTTCCTTTCTTATAAGTATATATCTAAGTATTAAGTATATAAGGTAACTAAGTCTAGAGAAAGGACTATTAGAACCTAGATTACTAGCACTATTAATCCTAATACTTATATAATAGTAATTAATAAGATTAAGGAGGAAAACACTAATAATAAGAAGCTTACTCTTTACTAAATTACTATTAAGCTTAAAAAGAAATTCTTACCTAGTTAAGTTATTATTAAAGTAAAAGTTATAGCTAAGTATATAGTATACCTTAATAAAGCTAAATATGTAAATATATAATTTAAGTGTTAAAATAAGTAATAAGAAAAGCTATACTAAAAAGCCTTAATATATAAGATTAATAAAGTTTAGGGTCCTAATATAATTTATAACTTTATTATAGTAATTAAAATATGCTTTAACCCTAAATAGGTAAAAACCAAGATTATATAACTAGTATAGACCTTAGACTCTCTTCCTAAGGATATTACTCTTATAGGTATTATAGCTAAGTACACTTAATACTATAGGGTAATGTAAACTATATATACTAACTCTAATAAAGGGAGCTTTATAACTACACTTAGGGAATACTTTAACTAAGGTAATAAGAAATAAGACTAGAAAAATAATAGTCCTAAGAAGTACCCTTACTATATAAGTAAGGCACTAAATACTTACTTTTAGTCTCCCTAAGTATACTATACCTTATACTATATAGTAACTAGTAAGAAAGTTTAAGGATTTAAGCTCTTTTTAAAGGTTAATTATAGGAAGGTTAAGGAATACTATAAGAGCGTAAAATAAAAGAACTTATACGCTAAGGTAGTAAAGAATAAGTGGATAGTAAAAGACACTAAAGATTATAAAGAAAAGAAGTTACCTAGGGCTATTACTATTATAATTATTAATCCTAATATTCTAGAGAGTATAGCTTCTCTAAAGGGAAGCTATACTACACTAAAGAACATAAAGCATATACTCTTAGAGAGCACCCTCTTTAATAACTATAGCGCTCTTTATATTATTAATAATATAAGTTACTTTAAGCCTAAAACCTTTAAAGAAATAGTTAATAATTATCTTAAGGCTAGAATAACCTCTTTTTAGATTATTAAAAAGGCACTTATATAATTAAAAATGTTTTTAATAAGCCTAAGGGGAAACTTATAGAAAACCTTACTTTATAGAATATTACACTTATAGAAGGGTTTTATATAAATATTATATCTAAGAGCCTTCTTTAGAAGAAAGGCATATAGTATTACAAAGCAGACTACTCCTTATATATTAGACCTTTCTATAAGAGCTTATTATTAGCTAAACTTAAGAGAAAGTATAATATTATTTTCCTTTAATATAAGCCTCTTTCCTCTTATAATAGTTCTAAGTAAGAAGTGAATTTAGCTATAGCACTAGTAATATTCTTAATAATTAATTTAAAAGCAAATAAATAAAGCTTATAGTGTAATTAACTAAGTAAAAACCTATATTCTATATAAGCAAACCCTAAAGAACTTTAGTACTTATATTCTAGTTACCTTAGAAAGGATACTTTAGCTAAGAGTTACACTTATATAAGGGGAGTGTAATTATAAGGTATAAAGCGTAAAGACTATAAGACATATACTCTAGTCTACGCCTACTAGGTTATTTTAAGAAGACTACTAGAACATATATTACTAAGGCTATTCTAAAGAATTTATTAAGACCTTTAGGACTATAAGACTAGTTATAATAATATAAACTAGTTACTAGTTATAAAAGATAAGTTCTTAGGTATAATTCAAGTTTATACGTTACCTAATAAGTCATAGGTAATAGTGTTTAATATACTTATTTACTTTAAACAATAGGTTATAAGGTAATTTAGATTATTAATTATAAAGATTAGGCAAGATTATAAGGGAGCTATTATTAGCTAATTTACTAATACAATCTTTTAGACATAGGCACGCTTATAAGGCATTAATCTTAAGCTTACACTGCTATACACTTATAAACTAAATAGAGTTATAAAGAGGGTAAGCTAGATAATTACGCTATAGTTAAATATAATGCTTATAGGCATAGGGCTACTACTAAATCTATAGTTAGAGAGTATATAAGCAGTAGCGTACCTTTATAATATTAGTCTTATTTAATAATCTAGTTAGAAAACACTACTAAAGACCCTAGAAAGCTAATTCTATAATAATGCTTAGCTGCTAATTTAGGAGCCTATAGCTAACCTAAGGCTAGATTAGAGCGGTTTACACGCATATAGCTACTGCGCCTATCCCCTTAAAAGGGATTATAAGGCTAATAAACATAGATAGTTCTACAAGACAAATCCTAGGGATTACATCAGATATCTAGTTAGGTATTCTGCCTCTAATATTTATTATATTTAGATCCTAAAGCTAGGAAAGGTTATAATAATAAGGAATGTTATGTTTAATAAGTCAATTTTTTATAATATAGCACATAAAGGCGTAATTAAGCTTTTAAGTAACAAGCTTAAAGCGTAATTCTAAGTCCTTAAAATTAATACCAAATTAGATAATAAATTAAATCTTTTCCTTACACTAATTAAACCTTAGATAGATTAGACTAAGAGTTTAAACTTAGGGGTAGACGCCCTATAGACTTCTTAATTATAACTAAAGGAGGGAGAAGCTATTTATTTTAATAAAGATATTAGACTTTAAATACCTTAGCTATTACTAGATTTACTAATTAGAGAGTAGGAGACCCTTAATCTAGGTGCTTAGGAGAGTAAAATAAAGTATAAAGCTTTAGATTTACATGCTTAAGGAAGTAATATAATAATAGATTTAATAAGTAGTAAGCAGGATACTACTATAAAGGCTTAGGAGAGCTAATATTCTTATAAGGTTCTAGAATACTAAGTATATAATACTAAGGACTAAGTTATTAATAACTTAATAGGTAATTAACTACCTAAGCTAGGAAATAAAGTAAACTAGTAATAAGATAAACCTATAGGAGTAGATGCTAGACTAGCTACTTATATAAAAAGCTTAAAGGGAGCTTTAGCTATATAGTTAGAAATTGTAGAAAAGAGCCTTAGAATAGTTATAATATAAGAAGGTATATAGACTAGCTTAAGATTATAAACTAAAAGAGAGTAGGGCTAGATTCCTTTACACACTTTACTAGTAAGGAGGAAAAGGAAAGGACCTAATAAAGCTCTTATTAATAGCCTCTAGGACTTAAAAGATCTCTTCTTAGAGTTTAAGAAAACTAAGGATAAAGACCCTTGTAAGCTCTTTCTAGGAGATTAGGATTTTAAGAGCTATAAAATAGTGTTTTTAGTAATTAATATATATTATAATAAGGAAAGTAAATTACTTCTTAAACTAAAGAGGAAAGTAAGGACTATCTATTAATTAGACTTAGCTAAACCTCTAAAGTTATAGAAGAGAGCAAAGGATTATTCTCTTAAGAAGGAATAAATTAATATAATAAATAAAGAAATTAATAAGCTAAAAGAATAAGAAATATAGTAGTAAATAAAGTGTTTAGTAGCTTAATTAAAGCCTTTACTATTAAAATAGGTGTTTTCTTATAAGTTTAATAAGAAGGGGATATTAATCTATTATAAGGCATGTTTATACATACGCAAAGATCTCTAGGAAACCTTAATAATCAAACATACCTATGCTATAACACTTACTACGTACGCGTTCTATATGTTTATAGTGCTAGTTACTAGGTTTAATTTAGAGACTAGGTAGTATAATATTAAGAATGCCTTCCTTTATATAGAATATAGAAAAGAGAGAATTCCTATAATATATAAACTTCCTAATAGCTTTATAGTACTTAGAGAGTATATAAAATTACTTAAGGCTTTATATAAATTAAGGGACTCTTTATAGCTTTAGTTTAAAGAACTAAGTAAGTCTCTTAAGAAGCTTAAGCTTAAGTTAAGCTAAGAGAAGCCCTGCTTATTCTATATAAAAGATTAGACTATTTTCCTTATATTCTTTATAAATAATATTCTTATAGCTTTTTATAAGGATAATAAGAAGACTACTAACTAGATCTCTAAGGGACTAAAGGAGGCATATAAATTAGATAAAAAAGGTAAGGTAGGATTCTTTCTTAGGATTTAGATTATTAGAGACTAACTATAGCGAAGGGTATATCTTAGTTATAAGGCATATATTAGTAAGATTAGGGAGAAATTTAGCTAAGTAAGAAAAGGCACTTTCCTTGCTATACTAATCCTTGTAGTAAAGTATTATAAGTTTACAAGTAAAGCTAAGAAGTAAGTAATTAAGGTTTACTAAGAGAAGATTAAATTAATCCTATATACTATAATTATAATTAAACTAAATATAGCCTTTATAGTAGTAAAGTTATTATAATACCTTATAAATCTAGAACTAGAGTATATAAAGGCTATAGACTAAGCTATTTACTATTTACTTATTATATATAAACTTACGCTATACTTTAGTATAAGCACTAAACTTTAAGCTCTTTAGATTTTAAGTAATACTTTATTCGCAAATAATCTTAAGACACGCAAATTATTATAAGAATATCTAATTACTCTCTTTAGTAAACTAATTATCTAGAAAGCTACACGCTAAACAATAGTAACTATATTTATAATAAAAGCTAAATTACTTGCTTTATAATAAGCAGTAAAGGAGACCATAAGTCTATAGTGCCTATTTAGAGATATTAAATTTAACGCTTATAAAGACTAGGTTATTAACTATAATAATTAGCAAACAATTTAGCTTATATTAAACAAGAGCAAGTAATTAAACACTTAACTACATTATATTAATATTCATAATATATAATTAAAGTAAGAATTTAAGAAAGGAAGCTTTAAGATTATATATTTGCTAATAGCTAAAATGCTTGCTAATAGATTCATAAAGGCATTAAATTAGGAGTAATTTAAACGCTTTAGATTAATGCTTAGGTTAGTAAATCTACGTATACTATATAATATTTAAAGTGCATAAGTTACTAAGGAAGCGTAGGAATATTAATAAGGGGGTATAAAATTAATTACCCTAGAAATATAAGAAAGCCCCCTCCTTAGTAAGTAAAGCGCTTCTAAGGCAAATAGAATTAGTAGAATGTAAACTCTAAAACGCTATTATATAAAAACATATATATAAATGCTATTCTAAATAAAGAAAATTAATAAGACTTATATAAGAAAGCAAACAACCTCCTTAAGATAAGCTATTACCTTAGTTACCTTCTTATTAACCTTTACTAAAGAGCCCCTAGTAGTAGTAATAGCCCTATTGCTTAAAGTAATAACTTCTTTATATATAGAGTCTAGCTCTATAATAAGTTCTAATTAGAGTTATAAAGCCTTATAATAATGCTTTACTATTTACGTAAGTTATTAGTAAAGAGCATAGAAAAAGAGAGAGAAACACGCCTAATCTTAGTCCTTATCTAGCGCTAATAGCATCTGCTTAGTAAGGGGAATATAAGTATTATATAATAGTTAATAATAGTAATTACTAACCTTATATAAGTAGCATCTCTAAGATTATCCGGACCTAACCTTATAGTAATAACCTAAGTTACCCTTACCTATAATACCTACTTAAACACACCTATTATAAGGTATATCTTATAAAATACTATAAGGCGTAGGCATATTAGGCTATAAAGTTAGTGCTTACTATTTAAAGAGAGAAAGCGTAGTATAAATAGGTTGCTTCTATAAATTATATAAAGAATTATATCTTATATTACCTCTTACCTAGCCTCTTAAAGAACATAAGGTTTATAAAGGAGTATACTAGGAATACCTTCCTAAGGTAATTATAAGAGATAATAACTTACTAGTATATTACTTAGAGTGTACTAAGGAAAGAATATAATTACTATAGGCTACACTAAGGCCTAGGATATTATTTAATGCTAAATTACTAATAATATAAAGCTTATGCTTAGGAGTAATTAAGCCCTCCTAGGAGCAAGCCTTCTCCTTAGCTTAAGCTTACGTATAAAGAGATATATTAATTAAAATAAAGGGATACTTAATAGAAAGTACGTTATAAAGGTAAGAAAAGGAAGCTTATAAATATTATATTAGAAAAGCCTTTGTAAGAAAAGAGTATAAGTATAAAAGTAAGAAAGCTTACTTTAATCTTATATTAGGTTTGCCTATAATAATAACACTACATATCCGCTAGTTAAGGTAATAATTAGTAGTCTTAATAACCTTAATACTAATTAGGGGTGTGTTGCCTAGTAGCGGGTAATATAACTAATTATGCGCAGGTAATGTTATGAACTAGCCTTATGGCTACTGCGTATAAGCGTTTAGAATAAGAATATTATTCTTATAGAAAAAGAAAGGAATTACACTAGTAGTTACATAGCATTTAGATATATAGTCCCTTATACGTAGTCTATGCACGGTCTATATAAAGCCCTAACCTAGCTATATAAAGTACATATACTTTCTAGAGCTAGACTTAACCTAAGCTTATAGCTTAAGTTTATAATATACCCCCTTACTTACCTTTCTTTTTCTTCTCTTACTAAAAATAAGTATATATTAAATATAAACCCCTATTATATAGCCTCCCTAAAAAATATATAAGTAGCCTAGTAGGGCTAGTAAGTTACCTAGTAAGGTTATATCTTTACTATATAAGTCTAAAAAAATTTATTATAGGACTACCTTACCTTACTCTAGCTTTACCCTTAAAAACACTAGCTACTTATTTTATAGCCCCTTATTACTAGCTATCTCCTTACCTTATCTAGCCTCTTACCTTTACCTTAATTTTATATTCTATTTATTATTTACTAAATTTAAGCTTTACTTTAAATAACCTCTTTATTAGTAACCCTCTAACCCTTTATTATATAATATACTACCCTTACTTACTTCTAGCCTTTATTTATAAATATAAAAACCTACACCCTAATTAAATCCTAACTAATTTATCCTAAAATATAAATATTCTATTCTCTTTTCTTTAAATTTATACTTTTCTCCCTTTATATTATTATAAATCCTTCTTTTTATATCTTTCTTACCTTTATTTATTAATTTATTTATAACTATAAAGCCCCCTTCCTATATCTAGTTTACTCCTTATTATAAGTAATATTATTACTATTACTAATTAACTTACTTCTAGTATACCCCCTCCCTTTTCTTTACTCTCTCTTACCTTACCTAAAGGTACTTACCTTAGTAAGTATATTTTAGAAGAAAACTTTAGTAATAAGCCCTTTTTAATAATAAGGAGTATAATTTCCTATATAGTCCTTATATAAATAATCTTTAAAATAAGGGTAAATATATTTACACCCTAAGGCTAAACTAGGCCTATACCCTATACTATACTATATATTATATATATATATCTAGGAGATATACTTATATAGCACTAACTTAAAACTTTATTATACCTTTAAATATCTTAAGACCCTTTTAGCTATAAGTAAAGCTATTAAGGCTTTAGCTATACTATAGTTTACTAATAGTAAGAGGTAATATACTACTCTTATAAAAAAATTTATTTACTATTATAAGTATTTTAATAGTATATTAGCTATTACTTAAATTAACTTAGCTAAGGCCTAATCTCTAGCTTCTTTCCCTATAGGTATAGCCTATACTTAAAGTGCCTTTAAAGCATAGTAGCTTATACTTACCTAGATAATACCTACTTAATATAGCTATAATAACCTAGGTACTAAATTTTTTTATAGTATAAGGACTATAAATAATAACCTAATCTAGTTTATCTTTACCTAGGAGGCTAGTAATACCTAGGTCTAATAAATAGCTAAAACTATTATAAAGCTTACTTATACTATTACTAAGGCATACTAACCTTATAAGAAGTCTAAGGATACCCCCCTTATTTTAATTACTTTTTACTATAGTAAAAGCTTAGCGCTAGAGTGTATACACACTAGATATAAACTAGGTGCCTTAATTTTTTATAGCTAAATTAAAATATACTTTTTAAGGCTATTATTTATCTATATATTTTCTTATTATAATTTAAATTAGTTAAGTGCCTTTATATATATTATGCTTTCTAATAGCTCTTATATTAGCTATATATAGCCTTTCTATTTAACTAAGATATTCTAATTTAAACCCTTACCTAGTGTGTTTTTAGCTATAAGAATTTCCTTTACCTAATACTCTATAAGATTATTATTAGTATTTATTATAATAAGTTTTAGTAGTAAATATTTATTAGCTAATCTCTAACTTAGTAATAAGTTATTTACTATATACTAGACTAGGTTAATATAAAAGATAGGATATAGTCCCCTTAGAATATCTAATTTAACTATTAAAGGTATAGGAACCTTAAGTACCTTATATTTAGCTATAACTTAATCTAGCTTCTTATAAGAATAGTTTATCTTAATATTATAAAGACTAAGCTATATATAATCCCTAACCTAGAATTATTTTACTAGCCTATAATTACTATTTATATTCTCCTACTATTATTACTAGATAAAGGCTATTATAGCTTATATTAAATCTATACTATTCTTTAAATATTATAGAAAGGCTTAAGCCCTTTCTTTTACTAATATAATAGACTACCCTATAGGGGATAGATCCTAAATTATAGCTATATTAAACTTATAAAGTGCTATATTTATACTTATCCTAGTTACTAATAAATCCTTGTTATTTAATACTAATTAGTAAGCTAGTAGGTAATCTAGCTATTTAAACTAGGAGAAAGATAGTATTATATGTAGTATAGCCTATACTTCCTAGTTAGCCCTTTCTATGCTACTATTTATCTAAGGGTAATATATAGTAGAAAGTAATTATTATATACTAACTTTACCGTAAAGCTTAGTCTAGAAATTACTAAGCTAATCTAACCTATAGTTTATAATAATCTATATAAAAAACCTATAAAACTACTACTAGTAATACTTAAATTATTTTATATAAGCCTTAGCTTTTATTAATATTATTACCTCTAACTAAATATACTTTAATAGATAATTAGTAATAACTATAAGAAACTATAGCTAATCCTATATTTCTACTAGTAAGTCTATTATAAAGTTAATAAATATTTATAACTAGTACCTATTAGGTAGTGGAATTAGCTTTAATAAGCCTTATTATAGTTACTAGCTCTTTTGCCCTTTATAATAGTAGTAGTTCTATATAAATTAGGCTATATTTTATAATATACTATCCTAATAGAAGTCCCTTTAAAGTGCCTTAAAGGTTATATTCTAGCCTAGGTAGCCTAATAAGGGTAAGTTATAGACACACTATATTAATATTATAGTTAGTAGCTCTTACTTAGGAACTTATATTTATTCTTAAAATTATAGTGTCCCTTTTATACTAATCTAATAGTCTATAATCTATTCTCTAGTATTAGTAATATCTAGGAACTTCCTAGCCCTTATTACTACTATATTAACTTATAACCTATAAGCTTTATCTTAAGCTAAAGACTAATTCTATAGAGACTAAAGATACTTATTTATAAATATAAACTTACTAGTAGGCAAAGTCCTTATTATAGTTAGGTTATTATTAGGGCTACCCTTATCTATTACTATAATAGGCTTAAGGTATATATATAGCTATCCCCCTTAGAGGAGAATTTTATAAGGCTTATTACTAATTAAATAATTAGTGCCTTTACCCTTTCTATTTCTAGCCTATTAGAATAGTGCTATAATAATATATCTAGTTATTTTACTTAAGTACCTAATCTATAATATAAATAGAAATTAAATAGTGCTAGAGTCTTTACTTACTATACCTAATATTCTAATATCTCCCTTAGTACTATAAAGTACTTAAGGTTCTTATAGTTTATTAATATTATAAATAGTTTACTTATACTTTATAGCTTTACTAACTATACCTTAAGATAGGAGATAATTACTAGTAACTTCTTATTATAAATTATATAATTCCACTAAGTAACTTATAATTAAGCTAAATAGTAAGCTACTAGATATAAAATACTATTATTACTAAACTAAGAGAGATACCCCCTAAAGCTATTTCTAAGTAATTTACCTTTACTAAAGTATTTCTTTTAGAATCTTACTAAGCTAGGATTAGGTATAATATAAAAGCTAACTTTAATACCTTAAAAGCCTTATTATACTTCTTTAACTAGTAAAATAAGGCTTCTTTCTTTATTAAGTTAATAAGGGGGCTTACTATATTTAAGAAATTTAGTATAAAATTATAATAGAAGTTAGTAAAACTAAGAAAGCTATAGATACCCTAGACCCTAGTTAGTGCCTCCTAATCCTAAATTACTATAATTTTCTCCTTATCTAAATAAATAGCTTTCCTTACCTAGATAATAAACCTAAGGTACTTAACCTCTTTAGTTATAAAGATATACTTTTTAATATCTAGGTTTAGACTAGCTTATTATAGTCTAAATAGTATACTATAGACTTTTTATATATAATTCTTCTATAATTTACCTAAGTATATAAGTATATTATAAAGATATATAGTAATATAATTACTAAGAATACTACTTAATACACTATTAATATACCTCTAGAAAGTTACTAGTATACTTACTAACCTAAAGGGGTATACTAGCTATTTAAATAAGCTAAACCTTATCTAAAATATAGTCTAGTATTCCTTACCCTTAGTAATATATATATAATAAAACACTAATTATATATCTAGCTTTATAAACCACTTTACTTTAGCTAAAGAATATAATATTTCCTTTACTAGTAGTAGTAAGTAATAGTCTTATTTTATAATCTTATTAAGTATATAATAGTTTATATAAAACCTCTAACCCTTACTAAGCTTTTTACTAGTAATACTAAGGCTATTACTAATAAAAAGCTTACTTAAATCTAACCCTTATTTATTAAGTCTATTACTTATTTTTAGATTTCTAGTAAATACTCCTAAGGTATATTATATAAAAGTACTTATAATAAGTTAGGTTTATTTCTATTAGTATTATATTTTAGGTAAATATAATAGTTTAACTTTCCTTAGTATAATAGTAAAGCGCTTACCTTACTTTCTAGAAATAAGTCTTTAAAGTCCTATAATACCTCTAGTAAGAAAGCTAGAAGCTCCTTCTTTATAAGCTTTAAGGTTATATTAATCTATAAGATAAATATAATTTCCTATAGGCTTATAGTATAAAGCTAAATATTCTCCCTTTATCTCTTTACTTATTATATTATCCTTATAAATATTAAACCTAGAATAAATACTATAGGTTAATTAACCTTTCTATTAGCTATAGCCTATATAAGTAGCCTATTAGCTAATCCTATATATACTTACTATCTTACTATATCTAGGCTAATTTTATTTTATTTTATTTATAGTATACTTAGAATTAGTTATTTTATTAGTCCTAGGATTATATATACTATAATTAGTATTTCCTATCTATCTAAATCTAACTAAAAATAAATAATATATAAAATATATAATTATTTCTCCTAACTTTCTTTTCCCCTTTACTTTATACTAATAGCTATATAAACTAACCTTTTAGTTAAAAAAGGGAGGTATTCTAACCTAAGCTTTTAGATAAGGTATTTACTTATAGTAGTATAGTAATTATAACCTATATTAACTTAAGTATTTATAAAGGTAATCTTATTAATTAAAGTAAGAACTAAGAAAGAAATTAAGTTTATATTACTCTAGATTTCTTTATAGTTCTTATTAGTAATAGCTATATACTATAAAGCCTCTTTATACTTTCTTTTTTATCCCTAGTTAAATAACTTAATAATAAGGTTACTTTTTTCTAACTAACTTATAAACTTATTATTTAAGCTAATAGTAAGTGCTTTCTTTATATTATAAGTATTTATAAAGAACTTCTTTTATAAATAAATAATAAAATATAATAAGTATACTATAGTAAAATACTTAAAGAAGCTATATTATAAACACTAGCCTTTATTATAGTATATATTAAGTATATTCTAAGTAACTTACTTAGTATACTTATTACCTTTCTTATTACCTAACTTTTAGTATTTTATAGACTTTCTAAAACCTTACTAAGTTCTTATTATACTTATAGAGTAAATATCTATTATTAGTATATTCTTATCCTATACCTTAGCCTTAATTAGGTTAGGCACTAAATTACCTTATTTCTATATATAGTATTTTTCCTTTAGTTAGTAGGATTTAATATTTAGTATAATACTTTAATAGTAAGCTATTATTACTATATAATTAGCCTAGGGTATATCTCATTTAATACTATAGTCCCTTATTTACTTATTAAGTATTATATATAGCTTAAATAACTTTACTAAGTTTACTTACCTAAGCCCCCTAGCTAAGGCTAACTTCTATTTAAAGTAAATATAAAAGTTACTAAACCTCTTATTTTATTATTATATTAACTAGTTAAGTTTTATAATAGCTATTTCCTAGTAATAAAGGTTATTAAATATCTCCCTTAAATAGTTAAGAAGTTTAAATAAATAAAAGTTCTCTAAGTAACCTTTCTTAAAGAAAGGTATAACCTATACCTAGACCTTAAGTAATAGGTTTTAGTAAATAAAGTACTACTAATTCTAATTACTACTAATAAACTCCTTATTTACTAGTAGCTTATAAGTTATAAGGCCTTTCTAAGCTATAAATAAAACCTTATTACTATTAAAAGGGAGTTTATAAGTAAGGGTTTTTACTTAATCTAAATTAGTATAAGTACTATATTTTATATATTAGCTAAGTACTAGATTTATTTTACTTACTATTTTACTTATTATTATAGGAGTGCTAGCTTATTAGTATTTATTATATTTAGTAGTAATAGTATATTTACTAAATAAGTTATTTTTATAGTAAAGAATAATATATATTATAAACTAGCCTTATAGCTACTATATATAAGTATTTAGAATAAGAATATTATTCTTATAGAAAAAGAAAGAAATTACACTAGTAGTTATATAGTATTTAGATATATAGTCCCTTATGCGTAGTCTATGCATAGTCTATGTAAAGCCCTAACCTAGCCGTATAAAGTACGTATACTTTCCGGAGCTAGACTTGACCTAAGCTCATAGCTCGAGTCCATAATAAGTAATATAATTAATTGTACGCTCTATACGCGTAGGACTATATTAGGGAAGCTAAAATGCACCTTATTAGGATGTGTAATTATGGAATAAGAAGCATAGGAGATTTACTATAACTACTTTGTCTATAAAAGAAAAGCTTTAATCCTTTTATTTGTATAATAGAATTAGCATTAATTCAATTACTTCTTCTGCCTTTAATCATCCCTTCTGATCACATCTTTTGCCCAAGTCACGTGCCACATAGCGATACTTACCTTGGTGCTATACTAATCCTTGGTTTAATACGTGATTAGCCTGCTACCCCTAGTCACGTACAGTACACCCCCTGAATTATTTTACAAATCTACAAAACAGGGGTAATAAGTCCCCTTGGCTTGCGCAATCAACACATATTGCTAGGTCTAGGCAGAGCCTGGATTGTCACAGGTGGAGCCTTTTGAATAAGTCGCATGGCATATGCTAACCATGTGCTAGACTATGTCGGTTAGACCGCATAGGGGACCTAGTGTCTGCGCGGTTGAGCGCCGTGACCATCCCGTGAACAGAGGTGCGACAGTTACTATCTCCTTAGACACGGTCCACCTTATGGATCGGTGGGGGCCCCACAGGCCCCCTGCGACAAGGTCAGTGACTTCATAAACACGCGAAAGTGTAGTGTAGTAGTTTATACAAGGAAAATCAGGAGTACATCTATTATTAGCCTATTTATATATAAGCAAGTGTACCTCTAATCCACTTCTGTCTAATTGGATACAGACCCTGGTTGAAGTGACTCCACAAGGTGGACCGTGTCTAAGGAGATACAAGATGCTTATAAGTCATGGCTGCCCGAATTCATCGGCATGATATGCGTGCGTGCTTTATCCCCCATGCCTTGCAAGTTGCGACGGCACAACCAGCACCTCGGCGACCCGGAAATGAACGGGGGCCGCCTCGTCGCAGATGTCCGCCTGTCGGACGCGCAAAGTTGTAGGCCTTGAAACAATAAGCCTTGATACTTTATGAACGATGCTGTAAAAGTGTAAATAAAAACTATCGAGTACTAATGTAACAGAATTGGACGGCACAAACGCAACATGACCCCCATCGTCTACAACTCTGCTGACCCCCTTCGCCCTACCGACGACCGGCCCCCTTCGGAAAAGACCGTCCGGCTCCGAGTCGGAGCAGGATCAGAATGGGCGAACGTGGTTCGTGTTCGACCCCTTATTGCCGCTAAACATTCTGTTCAGGGCATCCACATTTTCTGTCTGCAGCCCCATCACATTAACGGGGACTTTCACATTGCTCGCCTTCAAGTCGATGAGGGGTCCCTTCGCACGTTATTAGCCAACACGACTCAAGAGTCTCGGCGTGCGTTCAAGAGCGAGAAGGGCGCGTACCGGTGTGGTGGGGATGGGTGTTGCCGCCGCGGCAGAGAGACACAGAGCGAGGAGAACAAGCTTCATTTATTTGGGGGGCCGCTAGACGAAGAAGCGAGAGTTGGACGAGTTTGATCTGGAGATGCGAATGTGAAATCAAGGGCAAGTTGAACGAGTGGCTTGTTGAAACGCAAAGAAGAGGGCGAGTCCCGCCTCTTTATATAATTCTTGCTATCAATCCATCATGGTTCGTAGGTGAAGGCATCATGGGTCGTAGATACAGTCTACCCCCTGTTTGATTTTACACGAGTACATACATGTAAAATCAAACAGGGGGTGGACTCTACAACCAATGGCGCAACTCTCACGAATCACCAAAGATGCACCGACTCCGGTTCCGTGGCCTGGTGCGGCTCCATTTCAGTCTTTATCTCTTCTTGCAAAATGAGCAAGGAGCTCGTGTTTCCCCTTTTGGGCCCTTTTGGGGGGCGGGCCATGGCCGCACAGACAAGTTGCACCACCAGTTCGTGCGATTCGGCTCGGCCGAAACGGCAACTTGATGCCACATGGCGTGCCGCCCAGCATGTTGTTGAGCGGCATGGTTCCAGGCCAGTACACACACACACGTGTGGTCATGTCTTACACAACGCCGAGCAGATACGAGTCAATAATACAACCTCGCTACTCATGATCCTGCCTCGCAAATTTGACGCTCTTCCTGCGCTCCCTGTCGCCAGTCGTACTCATCGTTCGCCCTGGGCTCGAGCTCAATATCCCCCCGCCGCTGCCTTTGCTGAGCGCCTCCCGTGCCATGCCGACTGCTTTACTCTGTGGGACGTCGTTTCCATCACTTCGGACGCTGCGTTCAAAGGGTGCCCCGGGACTCGATCGTCGGCTGCCGCCCCGGCTGCCAGGTTTGTTGCGTTCCTCTCTTGCCCGGGACGAGTCGAGCACCGCACGACCCAGTTCGTCTGACCGTGCAGTCGTGGTTTCGCCACGGTATTTCCCAGGTAGGCACGCGTGGCCGCATCCGTCTGAGGGACAGCAGCCGTCGCTGTATTTGACGCATGGGTCGGCCAGCGATGCCGTCTCGGATGCGCCATGCCACAGCTGTAGACACGAGGCATGGCCGCCGTGCGCACATCCCGGGCAATACCACCACTCTGATAGCCACATCTCTGACTCGACATCGGATGAGGATGGCGCTATCTCTTCTGGGATGTGAGAAGGGCGCACCGCCTCGCGGTGGCCACATACTGAGCACGGCGCCATGACGATTCCGCATCGTTCACACGACCACACCGCTTCGGCGCCGGCCCGTGGGTCGACTTCTCTCGGCTTGCGGCAAGATGAACAGAACAAGCCAACTTTGCCCCCTTGCTGGGCACCGCTGAATACCGAAGTGTAGTTTTCTCCCCAATCTGGCAATCCATCTGGCCACCCCTGGACACACATGTTGCGAAGAAGGGCTGCTTCCACGAACAGGCTCATTTGCATCAGACGTCGGTGGTGCTGCCGTAGGATGGCGGTTGCACGGTGACTATCGATGACGGAGTCAGGCGCGAGTGGCTTGAGAAGCAGGATGATGGCGGATGCGTGCAGGGCAGATGTCTTCGATTCAAAGTCCAACGCTCGCCGCACGAGGCTGTAAGGATCCAGAGGGGAGTTGGAAGAGACGGCTCCTCCTCTCCAGTCCTGTGTGCTCAGTGGATGGGGATAAGGCGGATCGTGGCTCCACGGCAGATAGTCCGTTTCCACGATATGAGGTCGTGGGTCGTGTCGGGGTGACATGGGCTCCTTTTTCTTGGGGCTCACAGACCGTCCGCTGTCGATTCCTCGGAAAGGGTTGCGTGGTGAGACGTTGGAGTCATCCCCGTCTTTGTCCTTTGAAGTGAAGGATTGCTGAGAAGGGTAGCTCTCATCTGTTTTGGTCGTTTGCGAAATCATGAATACTTCCTCTGTGGAGTCGCCAGGTCGACTTGGTCGCCCGTTCTGGTCCGTCAGCGTTTTTGATACGATGGGCGAATCTTGACTAGATGCACCACTCTCCCTCTCCAAGTCAGATTGCTCCCTGATGAGGCCGGGACGTGCAAAGGCATCTCCACTTGATCCCATTCTGCCGGATCTTCTGGTCCCGCTCGATATGGAGAACATCTGTCCAAGGCTTTCATCCGAGTCATGTCTGATTGTCCTGCCCCGGTGAGGAAGTCCTCCGCCGCCGTTTCTTCGCCCTGTCATTGGCACATCGATAGCTTTGGCCAACACTTCAGCGTCATAGAAGTCATAGCCTTCAGTATAGGAAGTACCGGACTCTCCTATTCGGCCACTTCCCACAGAGATGGGCTCCGAGTCAAGCCTTTTCCGTAGGCTCTTGGATTCCTTCAAGGAGCCATGGGCAGCAGGTCCCAGATGTAGGCTTTCGGGCTCCATGATCGGTGATAATCTCTTACCATGAGCATGTGTCATTTCTTCATGGCCAAAATCACCCGTGTTGATATTGCTGCTACTGCTGTCTGCTGCTCGCGCCACTGGAGTGGGCACATTGGACGTACTCTCAATCTCTTCAGCCAGTAGAGAGCGGATGGAGTGGAAGCGGCCGTCTACGCTACCTCTCTGGGCCGACGGACGTCTCGGGGCATCGTCACCATTGCCATGCTTGTCCGAGGGCTTTGACCGGTCTGACCCTCTAGACCCGTCATCCAAGTGCATCTTCTGAAACCGGCCAACCCGAACCTCAAAATGATATTGTGCTCGCCGCTTCAGGAGAATGTTCATAGCATACGCTAGAATGCGCCAAGTCTGTGCCAGGCGGTACAGGTTGGCCAACTCGGACGTCTTGGCAAACTGCTCCATCATGTCTGCGACTCGTTCAATCAAGTGTTTGCCGCCTTCAACATATGGAAGATCCATCTTTATCGTGTCCAGGTACGCGCTGGACATGAAGTGGTAGACTTGTACGGATACAGCAGCAGGTATGTGTCCAAAAGACATGACTTGTTGGGGCTTGAATGTCCCCGTGACGTTGATCGATTGCTCCAAGCCGAGATTCTGCTTCAGGTCATCCGGAAACGAGGCTCCCCCGGATGGCGGCGTGGTGCTCAATGGCACGCCGCCTCGCCCGCTGAGCCTCCTCTTCCCCGTAACCCTCCTACGGGGGCCTAGAAAGCTGCCCAAAACGTCGTCCTCTGAGTCACTCCGACTCAAGCTCAAACCTGGATTACCAAGGCTCGAGCCGTACGTAGGGCGGTCGCGGTGTATCATCTCGGTCGGATGTGTTCCGTGAAAACGTGGCCGATACGAGTTCGAACGTTCGTCAAGAAGCAAGAAAGCGTCCCCCCTGGGTGAAAGTGCCATGGCCGATGTGGACTGGCGATCAATGACCTTGCGTGCAAAAGCTACATCACTCTGATGAAAGGCTCCGTCATGCCCAACAGTCCATAACATATCCTGATCCTGCCAGCGAATAGCTGATGGAGACGTCTCAAAGATCTCGAGTTCTTTGTACGGCATTGACGGCCGTGCGAAATCCCAAATATGAACGGCCGAGGTGCCATACTTGCGATTGCTTGTCTCATCGTAAGTGACAGCTACTTGTGCAACTCTTCTCGCTTGGGCGCTTGCCGACCAGAGTCCAGGGCGCCATGCGACGGCCGCAACAGGCGCAGGTGCCGAAATTGTCCATTTAGGCTTTTGTCGTTTGTCCGCCGAATTACCCAGGTCCCATACGTGGATTTTGGTATCCCATCCAGCACTCAGGAGGTGAAGCCCATCAATATGCCACGCAATCGTCGAGCATGCCTTTTCATGTGCGTTAATTCTGAGGACCGGTCTCGAGGGTTGTCGAACATCCCACTTCATAACCACACCACTATCTGTACAGCAAGCCATCTCATGGCCCTGCTTCGGGGACCAGCTGACCTGTCTGATTGGATCAATGCACCTCAAAGGCGCAAATCGTTGTCTGAAAGTGACGCCATGTCTCGCTGGCGCCGGAGAGTTGGAATCAAAGACTCTGGCGGTTCCGTCTTGTCCTCCAGTCAACAGCCAGGACTGCAGATGGGGGTTGATGTCTAGGCTGTTCATCTGACGCGAATCCTCATGCATCAAGATGTAGTCGAGAGGCTCAGCCTCGCCGGCACCGAGTCGCGTCAGATCATAAGAGAAGACCTTGCCGCTGGCGCAAGCTGTATAGATATGGGAACCGCTGTGCCATTTAACATCGCGGATGTTGAGCTGATCTGCGATAACATTCGTGCGGGACCCGGTAGATTGCCGTGTTGTGATGGCTGTTCGCACGTCAATTCCGTCGTTGAATATGAAGCTGGCGCTTGCGGGATCGTCGAGGACCACAGTCTTGAGGATGTGAGGGCCAGCAAGGATCACGGCGCGTCGATCGGACGACACGTCGAAGCATGATATCGGAGCACCAGCAGAGAAGACAGCATCCTGCGACTTGGACGGACGAAATGAAGGGGGAATTGGCGTGGTGGTGCCGGCGATGGAAGACAAGTCGCCTGTCGCAGAGTCGGGCGTGGCCTTGCCAAGTAGCTTCCGCATAATCTTAGACTCGCGATTATACATGACGGCAGCGGTAGACACGCAACAGGGGCGCCATTTGGGGCGGCCGAGCCGGCAATGTGCCAATTACATGCAATGCGCAAGCAGTACTAAAGATGCCCGAGTCGAGCGTGAATGGTCGTTGTGGCGATGACGAGGGTCAATTAATTGGTAAAGAGGATCAAGGACTAATGATACTCCGCAAGTTAGTAAGCACCAAGGAGCAAGCTGAGCTGAAGTGGGGCATTCTGTTTCAATTGACACAAATCCCCCAGCTTGCATGGCTGAAGCTGGCATCCCTGCCACGGAATCCCCTCCCAGATCGCCATCAAAGCCGTCTTTGTATGACTGGTCGTCGGTAAGCCACCTGGTCCCGGGCACACCAGGATCATGTGCGATTATTTGATGTAAGAACCCCGACGATGAGAACGCATGGACCGTAACAACTCTTTGCCATGAGCTTGACCTATGCGATCTCTACAAACAAATAGGTCAAGGCAGTTCGTTGTCAAAAGAACGTCATGTCGGCATACCAATACCACCCCCTAAGGGTGTGATCCACGAAAACTCTGCAAAGTTAGCAGAGTGCACAACGATGCACAAGGGACGCGCTAACCATTTTTAGCTATAAATTTACATAGAAAGTTATAGAATTAAGTTTACTTCACATTTACCCCTATTTATAATATACTATACTAGCAGCAGAGCTTTGCACTACACTACACTACATTGTGTAGTATTTGTAGTGTAGTGTAGTATACTACACTATATTACACACTACACTACACTACATACTACACTACAAGGGAATTTTTTCACTACACTACACTACATGTAGTATTTTGTAGTATTTGTAGTATTTATAATTTTTAGTAATATAATTACTTATAATTACTTATAATAGCTTATAATAGCTTATAATAGCTTATAATAGCTTATAATAGCTTATAATGGCTTATAATAGCTTATAATAGCTTATAATAGCTTATAATAGCTTATAATAGCTTATAATAGCTTATAATGGCTTATAATAGCTTATAATAGCTTATAATAGCTTATAATAGCTTATAATGGCTTATAATGGCTTATAATAGCTTATAATGGCTTATAATAGCTTATAATAGCTTATAATAGCTTATAATGGCTTATAATATTATTAGTGTTAAAGTTTAATTAAAATTAATTAGTAAATAAATAACTTAAATATAAATATAAGTAAGTATAAGGAAATTACTATAGAAAAGGCTATACTTTTTAATTACGTAATATTTACCTCTTTTTAAAAATATTAATAAAATAAAACACTTTTCTCTTTTATATTTTTTAAGATAATAATAATAGTAATAATAGTAATAATAGTAATAATAGTAATAATAGTAATAATAGTAATAATAGTAATAATAGTAATAATAGTAATAATAAACTTTAATATCTCTTTTAAGAAAGAATTATATAACTAATTAAAAAGAGTATAAACTTTAACTAAGTAAAAGGTAATTATAAGGACCCACTTTAAACCTACTTTTATTAATACCTCTTTTTCTAAGACTAGATTATAGAAAAAGCATAAAAGTTATTAGTAAGTAAAGGTATAATTAGTAAGACCCACTTTAGACCCACTTTTATAAATATCTCTTTTTTCTAAGACTGTTATGGACTCGAGCTATGAGCTTAGGTCAAGTCCGGCTCCGGAAAGTATACATACTTTGTGCGGCTAGGTTAGGGCTCTACATAGACTATACATAAACTACGCATAAAGGACTATATATCTAGATGCTATGTAACTACTAGTGTAATTTCTTTCTTTTTTATAAGAATAATATTCTTATTCTAAATACTTATATATAGTAGCTATAAGGCTAGTTTATAATATATATTATTCTTTACTATAGAAATAACTTATCTAGTAAATATGCTATTACTACTAGATATAATAAATACTAATAAGCTAGCACTCCTATAATAATAAGTAAAATAGTAAGTAAAATAAATCTAGTACTTAGCTAATATATAAAATATAATACTTATACTAATTTAGATTAAGTAAAAACCCTTACTTATAAGCCCTCTCTTTAATAGTAATAAGGTTTTATTTATAGCTTAAAAGGGCCTTATAACTTATAAGCTTCTAGTAAATAAGGAGTTTATTAGTAGTAATTAAAATTAGTAATACTTTATTTACTAAAACCTATTACCTAAGGTCTAGGTATAGGTTATACCTTTCTTTAAGAAAGGCTACCTAAAGGACTTTTATTTATTTAGACTTCTTAACTACCTAGGGAGATATTTAATAACCCTTACTACTAGAAAATAGCTATTATAAAACTTAACTAGTTAATATAATAATAAAATAAGAGATTTAGTAACTTCTATATTTACTTTAAATAAAAGTTAGCCTTAGCTAGGGGGCTTAGGTAAGTAAACTTAGTAAAGTTATTTAAATTATATATAATGCTTAATAAGTAAATAAGGGACTATAGTATTAGATAAGATATACCCTAGGCTAATTATATAGTAGTAATAGCTTACTATTAAAGCATTATACTAGATATTAAATCCTACTAACTAAAGGAAAAACACTATATATAAAAGTAAGGTAATCTAGTGCTTAACCTAATTAAGGCTAAGATATAGGATAAGGATATGCTAATAATAGATATTTACTCTATAAGTATAATAAGAACTTAGTAAGGTTTTAGAAAGTCTATAGGATACTAAAAGTTAAGTAATAAAAAGAATAGTAAGTATACTAAGTAAGTTACTTAGGATATACTTAATATATACTATAATAAGGGCTAGTATTTATAATATAGCTTCTTTAAGTATTTTACTATAGTATACTTATTATATCCTACTATTTACTTATAAAAGAAGTTTTTTATAAATACTTATAATATAAAGAAAGCACTTACTATTAGCTTAGATAATAAGTCTATAAGTTAGTTAGAAAAAAGTAACCCTATTATTAAGTTATTTAACTAGGGATAAAGAAAGGAAGTATAGAGAGGCTTTATAGTATATAGTTATTACTAATAAGGATTATAAAGAGATCTAGAGTAATATAAACTTAATTCCTTTCTTAGTCCTTACTTTAATTAATAAAACTACCTTTATAAATACTTAAGTTAATATAGGTTATAATTACTATACTATTATAAGTAAATACCTTATCTGAAAGCTTAGGTTAGAATACCTCCCTTTTCTAACTAAAAGGTTAGTTTATATAGCTATTAGTATAAAGTAAGGGGGAAAAGAGAGTTAGGAGAAATAATTATATATTTTATATATTATTTATTTTAGGTTAGATTTAGATAAATAGGAAATACTAATTATAGTATATATAATCCTAGGACTAATAAGATAACTAATCCTAGGTATACTATAGATAAAATAAAATAAAATTAGCCTAGATATAGTAAGATAGTAAGTATATATAAGATTAGCTAATAGGCTACTTATATAGGCTATAGCTAATAGAAAGGTTAACTAACCTATAGTATTTATTCTAGGTTTAATATTTATAAGGATAATATAATAAGTAAAGAGATAAAGGGAGAATATCTAGCTTTACACTATAAGCCTATAGGAAATTATATCTATTTTATAGATTAATATAACCTTAAAGCTTATAAAGAAGAAGCTTTTAGCTTTCTTACTAGAGGTATTATAGGACTTTAAGGACTTATTTCTAAAAAGTAAGGTAAGTGCCTTACTACTACACTAAGGAAAGTTAGACTATTATATTTACCTAAAACATAATACTAATAGAAATAAACCTAACTTACTATAGGCACCTTTATATAATATACCTTAGGAGTATTTACTAGAAATCTAGAAATAAGTAATAAACTTAATAAATAAGGGTTAGATTTAAGTAAGCTTCTTATTAGTAATAGCCTTAGTATTACTAGTAAAAAAGCCTAGTAAGGGTTAGAGATTTTATATAAACTATTATATACTTAATAAGATTATAAAATAAGACTATTACTTACTATTACTAGTAAAGGAAATATTATATTTTTTAGCTAAGGTAAAGTAATTTATAAAGCTAGATATATAATTAGTATTTTATTATATATATATTACTAAGGGCAAGGACTACTAGACTATATTTTAGATAAGGTTTAGCTTATTTAAATAGCTAGTGTGCCCCTTTAGGTTAGTAGGTATACTAGTAACTTTCTAGAGGTATATTAATAGTATATTAAGTAGTATTCTTAGTAATTATATTACTATATATTTTAATAATATACTTATATACTTAGGTAAATTATAGAAGGATTATATATAGAAAGTCTATAGCATGCTATCTAGACTATAATAAGCTAGTCTAAACCTAGATATTAAAAAGTATATCTTTATAACTAAGGAGGTTAAGTACCTTAGGTTTATTATCTAGGTAAGGAAGGCTATTTATCTAGATAAGGAGAAGATTATAGTAATTTAGGATTAGAAAGCACTAACTAAGGTTTAGGGTATCTATAGCTTTCTTAGTTTTACTAACTTCTATTATAATTTTATACTAAATTTCTTAGATATAGTAAGCCCTCTTATTAACTTAATAAAGAAAGAAGCCTTATTTTACTAGTTAAAGGAGTATAATAAGGCTTTTAAGGTATTAAAATTAGCTTTTATATTATACCTAATCCTAGCTTAGTGGGATCCTAAAAGGAATACTTTAGTAAAGGTAAATTACTTAGGAATAGCTCTAAGGGGGTGTCTCTCTTAGTTTAGTAATAATAGTATTTTATATCTAGTGGCTTACTATTTAGCTTAATTATAGGCTACTTAGCGGAATTATATAATCTATAATAAGAAGCTACTAGTAATTATCTCCTATCTTAAGGTATAGTTAATAGAGTTATAAAGCGTAAGTAAACTATTTATAATACTAATAAACTATAAGAACCTTAAGTACTTTATAGTGCTAAGGGAGATATTAAAATATTAGGTATAGTAAGCAAAGACTCTAGCATTATTTAATTTCTATTTATATTATAGACTAGGTACTTAAGCAAAATAACTAGATATATCATTATAGTACTATCCTAATAGGCTAGAAATAGAAAGGGTAAAGGCACTAATTATTTAGTTAGTAATAAGCCTTATAAAATTCTTCTTTAAGGGGGATAGCTATATATATACCTTAAGCCTATTATAGTAATAAATAAGGGTAGCCCTAATAATAACCTAACTATAATAAGGACTTTGCCTACTAGTATATTTATATTTATAAATAAGTACCTTTAGTCTTTATAGGATTAGTCTTTAGCTTAGAATAAAGCTTATAGGTTATAGGTTAATATAGTAGTAATAAGGGCTAGGAAGTTTCTAGATACTACTAATACTAGAGAATAAATTATAAACTATTAGATTAGTATAAAAGGGATGCTATAGTTTTAAGGATAAATATAAGTTCCTAAGTAAGAGCTGCTAACTATAATATTAATATAGCGTGTCTATAACTTACTCTTATTAGGCTACCTAGGCTAAAATATAACCTTTAAGGCGCTTTAAAGGGACTTCTATTAGGATAGTATGTTATAGGATATAACCTAATTTATATAGAACTACTACTATTATAAAGGGCAAAAGAGCTAGTAATTATAATAAGGCTTATTAAAGCTAATTTTACTACCTAATAAGTACTAGTTATAAATATTTATTAACTTTATAATAAACTTACTAGCGGAAATATAGGATTAGCTATGGTTTCTTATAGTTATTACTAATTATTTATTAAAGTATATTTAGTTAAAGGTAATAATATTAATAAAAGCTAGGGCTTATGCAAAATAATTTAAGTATTACTAGTAGTGGTTTTATAGGTTTCTTACATAGATTATTATAGACTATAAGTTAGATTAGCTTAGTAATTTCTAGACTAAGCTTTATGGTAAAGTTAGTAAATAATAATTACTTTCTATTACATATTATCCTTAAATAAATAGCAGCATAGAAAGGGCTAACTAGGAAGTATAGGCTATATTATATATAATACTATCTTTCTCCTAGTTTAAATAGCTAGATTACTTACTAGCTTACTAATTAGTGTTAAATAATAGGGATTCATTAGTAACTAGGATAAGCGTGAATATAGTACTTTATAGGTTTAATATAGCTATAATTTAGGATTTATCCCCTATAGGGTAGTCTACTATATTAGTAAAGGGAAGGGCTTAAGCCTTTCTATAATATTTAAAGAATAGCATGGATTTAATATAAGCTATAATAGCCTTTATTTAGTAATAATAGTAGGAGGATATAAATAGTAATTATAGGCTAGTGAAATAATTCTAGGTTAAGGACTATATGTGGCTTAGTCTTTATAATATAAAGATAAACTATCCCTATAAGAAGCTAGATTAGGTTATAGCTAAATATAAGGTGCTTAAGGTTCCTATGCCTTTAATAGTTAAATTAAATATTCTAAGGGAATTATATTTTATCTTTTATATTAACCTAGTCTAGTGTATAGTAAATAACCTATTACTAAGTTAGAGACTAGCTAATGAATATTTACTACTAGAACTTATTATAATAAATACTAATAATAATCTTATAAAGTATTAGGTAAAGGAAATTCTTATAACTAAAAACATACTAGGTAAGGGTTTAAATTAGAATATCTTAGTTAAATAAAAAAGCTATATATAGCTAATATAAAAGCTATTAGAAAGTATAATATATATAAAGGCACTTAACTAATTTAAATTATAATAAGAAGATATATAAATAAATAATAGCCTTAAAAGAGTATATTTTAATTTAGCTATAAGAAATTAAGGCACCTAGTTTATATCTAATATATATATACTTTAGCGCTAAGCTTTTACTATGGTAAAGAGTAATTAAGATAAGGGGGGTATTCTTAGACTCCTTATAGGGTTAGTATGCCTTAGTAATAGTATAAGTAAGCTTTATAATAGTTTTAGCTATTTATTAGACCTAGGTATTACTAGCCTCCTAGGTAAAAATAAACTAGGTTAGGTTATTATTTATAGTCCTTATACTATAGAAAAATTTAGTAGCTAGGTTATTATAGCTATATTAAGTAAGTATTATCTAGGTAAGTATAAGCTACTATACTTTAGAGGCGCCTTAGGTATAAGCTATACCTATAAGGGAGAAAGCTAGGGGTTAGGCCTTAGCTAGGTTAATTTAAGTAATAGCTAATATACTATTAAAACACTTATAATAGTAAATAAAAAATTTTATAAGGGTAATATATTACCTCTTACTATTAGTAAACTATAGCATAGCTAAAGCCTTAATAGCTTTACTTATAGCTAAAAGAGTCTTAAGATATTTAAAGGTATAATAAAGTTTTAAGTTAGTACTATATAAGTATATCTCCTAGATATATATATAATATATAGTATAGTATAAGGTATAGGCCTAGTTTAGCCTTAGGGTATAAATATATTTATCTTTATTTTAAAGATTATTTATATAAGAACTATATAGGAAATTATACTTCTTACTATTAGAAAAGGCCTTATTACTAAAGTCTCCTTCTAAAATATACTTACTAAGATAAGTACCTTTAGGTAAGGTAAGAGAGGGTAAAAAAGAAGAGAAAGTATACTAGAAGTAAGTTATTTAGTAATAATAATATTATTACTTATAATAAGAAGTAAACTAAATATAGGAAGGGGGCTTTATAATTATAAATAAATTAATAAATAAAGGTAAGAAAAATATAAAAAGAAGGATTTATAATAATATAAAGGGGAAAGAGTATAAATTTAGAGAAAAGGGAATAGGATATTTATATTTTAGGATAAATTAGTTAAAATCTAATTAGGGTATAGGTTTTTATATTTATAAATAAAGGCTAGGAGTAAGTAAGGGTAGTATATTATATAATAAGGGGTTAGATAGTTATTAATAAAGGGGTTATTTAAAGTAAAGCCTAAATTTAGTAAATAATAAATAGGATATAAAATTAAGGTAAAGGTAAGAGGCTAAATAAGGTAAGGAGATAGCTAGTAGTAAGTAGCTATAAAATAGGTAGCTAGTATTTTTAAGGGTAAAGCTAGAGTAAGGTAAGGTAGTCTTATACTAAAAATTTTTTAGACTTATATAGTAAAGATATAACCTTACTAAGTATTCTACTAGCCTTACTAGGCTACTTATATATTTTTTAAAGAAAGCTATATAATAAGGGTTTATATTTAATATATACTTACTTTTAGTAAGAGAAGAAAAGGGGGTAAGTAAGGGGGTATATTATAGACTTAAGCTATAAGCTTAGGTTAAGTCTAGCTTTAGAAAGTATATATACTTTATATAGCTAGGTTAAGGCTTTACATAAACTATACATAGACTACGTATAAAGGACTATATATCTAGATGCTATATAACTACTAGTGTAATTCCTTTCTTCTTCTATAAGAATAATATTCTTATTCTAAACGCTTATACGCAGTAGCCATAAGGCTAGTTCATAACAAAGACTAGATTATAGAAAAAGCATAAAAGCTATTTATAGCAAAAGGTATAATTAATAAGACCCACTTTTAGACCCACTTTTATATAATAATATATAACTAAGTAAGTAAGCTAAAATTAGTATAAGTTCTTAAACTTACTTTTAAAGCTTTTTTTCTAATTTTATTAATTAAGGAAAATATATTATATTCCTTTTTAATCTTATAAAAATAGAATCCTTGCCCTTTTCTAAAAGCTTTTTATAGGTTTTTATATTTCTTCTAGCTTAAAAAACCTAAAAACTTAATATAATTATTTATAATTAAGATAAAATAGCTATATAGCTATAAAACCCTTTATAATAGAAAGTAAAATAATCTCTTTATTATAAGTAACTTATTTTTATAAATATATTATTATTAGATTTATTATCTTATTTATATATAATAATAAATAATTTCTTTAGGGTAAATCTTAGATTTAAAATAAAAAAGTATATTAAAAAGAATTATAAATCTAATAAAAAAGCTAGAAAAGTAAAATAACCTTTAGAATTTAGGAAAAAACTAGGGTTATATATAAATACTAAAAGATACTATATCTAACTACCCTATTCTTATTATAAGCTTAATAGTTTAAATAAGTATAAACTTTAAAGATTTATAACTAAATAACTAAATTCTAATAGAAAAAAGGCTTATATTAAGTAAATAAAGAAAAATCTAAATAATATTATAAGATATTAATATGCCCCACTTTTATTTTTACCCTTATACTATATGTAGTATTTATAGTGTAGTGTAGTATTTACTACACTACACTACATACTACACTATATTATAATTCACTACACTACATACTACAAGGAAAGTCAAAATACTACAAATACTACACTACATGCAAAGCTCTAACTAGCAGGGGGCGTGTAAATACTTATAATAGGATTAGATACTAAGAATAAAGGGAATTCTACTGTTTTTTAGCTCTTATTTTTATAGGGAGTAAATCGCTTTATAAACTTTATAAGAAGCACTATAATAAAGTTAGTAAAGCGCTATAATAACCTTTCTTAGGAATTATAACCTCTTATTTAAGCATATTACTATTAAAGAAAATAATAATAATAATAATCTTTATATTATAGTATTAATTCTCCTATACTATAGGGCTATAGCAAGAATATAAAGAGTGCTTTATTAGCCTTATTACCTCTAAGAGCATATCTACTATTACTATTATAATAATGCTAATAATACTAATAATACTAATAAATTTATAGCTCTTAAAGAAGGAGCTTAATAATTACTAACTACCTTATAGGACCTTTACTATTATATTCTTTAGAAGCCTAGTTATTACTTTATATAACTCTTTTAAATACTAAAGAAAACCTTTCTTTAGCTTTATAGCTAGCTTTAAAATAATACTTTACTTTAGGATTTATAATAATAATTAGTTAAGTAAAAAGTAATAATATTCTTATAGATCTATACTTATAATAAGCCTTAAAGAAACATAGGCTATTAGTTTTATCTAAGCTAATTATTAGTATTATAGATTTTTTATAAGTTACTTAACCTAGTAAGGAAACTATATATAAGATTTATTTATTAGCTAAACCTAGAGTTTATATTACCTATTATAAAATTAAATAATAGATTCCTTTAATTTAATAGTGTAATTAGCGCTATAAATAGTATATATATTCCTATATATATCTTACTTTTATAGTAGAAGAGGTTTTAGTTAAGGAAGAATAATATCTTATAAAATATACTAGTAGCCACTAGCTTTAAGGGATTATTTTAATATATACTACCTAGCGCAGAAGGTTTTATTAATAATATAACCTTAATATAGATAGTATTATTAAAGTTATTTTTAATACCCTAAGGTTACTTTTATCTTAGTAATATAGGATTTAGCATAAATTAAGGGCTAATTATGCCTTTTTTAAGAGTTTAGTATTATCTATAAGACTAGGCACTTACTAGTTAGTAACCTATAAACTAAGAAAAGCTCTTTAATTATTAGTACTTATAATTAAAAATAGTAGTTAAGTAAGTCTTTAAGTAATATAAGTAAAAGTAGAAAATTATTTACTATAGCATAGCTAAATATAAGTTTCTTATGTAAATTAAAATAATCTATGCTATTACTAGTTTATTTAACTTTATTAAAATAAGTAAGAAGGAATCTAATAAATTTAAAGTATATAAGATAAAGCTATTACCTCTAGATAAGTATAAAGCTCTTTAAGTAGCTACTAGGCAAGCTAATAAGATAAATTAATACTATATAAGGTTATAGATTTATAAATAAGTTACTAAGTAGCTTTAGGATTAATACTAGAGTATAAAATAGGTTAAGGATATATATATTAGATAAAATTAGTAGTATTATTAATAAATTATAGCTTTTATGCTAATAGTGCTATAGAGAGAAAAGTAATAATATATATACCTATAGAAGATATTAATACCCTTGCTTATTTAACCTAGCTAGGCCTAACACTAAAGTTTAATTTAACCTATACTTTCTTTGCTTTCTTTAATAATAATATATTCTAAATAAGAGTATTTATATAATCCTCCTTTAACTATAAGATAATTTAGATTACTATAGCTATCCTAAGCTCTTTACTATATAATTAATAGTCCTTAAGTGCTTATATAATATCTTCTATATTTATAAACCTTAGGGAAAAGATATACTACCTAGGGCCTATAGTATATAGCCTAAGGACTTTTAATATAACCTCTAAAAGCTTTATTAACTATACTATAGCCTTTCGCTTCTATAAGCTTTTTAGTAATCTATTTAGCTATAATCTACTAGGTATAGACCTAGTAAAAGAATTTAATAAGTAACTATAGGCTAGCCTTTAAGAACTATAACTAGGAGAGTAGCTATCTCCTATAATTTTAGAAATATCTAGGTAAAGCAAAGAATTATTATTAACTTTAAAGGGATTATTATTATTCTAAATCTCTTATATAAAATAAGGATTATTATTATTAGTACCTTATTATATACCTCTAGTATTATTATCTTTATTATATAGTTCTAGAGAGTAGTTACCTTACCTTATTTCCTCCTTTACTATAGTAAATCCTTTATTATCCTAAGCCTTAAGAATCCTATTACTAGCTAGAAAGTCTAGTATAAAGACCTTTACTTACTCTATAGCTATAAAAGACTTATTAATAATTAAAGGCTTCTTTATAATAGCTCTTCTAAATCTCTTATAAACCTCCTTAATAAATTTAATATTTTACTTACTTATTTAAAGCTTTCTAGTCTCTTTATTATAAGTTATACTAGATTATAACTCTATAGCTTAAAATACTTACTATACTTTCTTTAGCTATATATAGTAATTCTTAATAAGCCTTACCTCCTATTAATAAGTTAGAAATTTAAGGGTAAAGGTAGGAAGAAAGCCCTTAAAAAGGTCTTTTATAATACTAGGCTTCTTATTATTAAGCTACTACTTATACTAAGCTTTAAGTAATAAATTAAGTAGGAAAAGCATCTCTATATTAGACTAATAAGACTAATTAGTAAATAATACCTATAACTACGTGAATTAGGATATTATATTAATTAATATTTAAATTATAAGGTGTTTACTAATAAATTATAATATAGATTAAATTTTTTTACTATTTATAAAGGGAATATTAGTTATAAGGGGTTATAGACGTAAGGGCAGTGAGAAAAAGCCATAAAATACAAGCTTAGACTGTACAAAGTAATTGCCCTATAGTGATTCACATATAAGTTATACTGTGGGTTGTCCCTGCTAACTTAGCAGAGTTTTCGTGGATCACACCCTAAAAAAAGAAGAGATTCGTCTGCTGAATCTCGACGCAAGAATCGATTCCGACCAATTACTCTCAAGCAGCATTATCCACCATAAATCAACCTATCCGACCTATCGACGCCCAGAAGACGGCAGGGGCAGCGTACTTGGAATCATCCCTTCCATACGATGCCCTCGCGTATCACTGGGGAAGTGACAACAGAACCCCGTGTGAGCTTCTGATTCGCGATGACGGTGGCAAGGACTCCGTCATCAAAATACCAGAACCTTGCATTCCATCCTTCGCAAGCTAGTCTTGACAGACCATCACCGAGTGATATGGGATGCAATCTGCATCAATCAAATGAATTCTAGTACAAACACGGAAAAGGGAGAGCAGATTCAGCTCATGCCGGATATTTACCGCACTGCTGCCTGTGTGCAAGTCTACTTGGGAGACGAGTCCAATGACGTGCCAGCCGCTCTTGAAAAATTGTCTTCTATAGCAGATTGTTTAGAGCACCTGGACAACTTCACGCACGCAGTTGTGGGGAACTGGCTCCTCCGGAATTCGGCGCGCAGTATGAGAACACGAAGAAATACGACCGCATACTCGTTATCAAATCTTGCATCGTTCTGGCCATAGCCTTTCTCACAGCAAGCCCAATATTTGTCCTTGCGGTTCGGTGTCTGCCGATCCTTGGTTCACGTGGGCATACTGACGGGCATGATGTGGAAGCAGTACATCCGAGTCGCACCAGGCACAAGCTTTCTGGTTCTGTTACCTATTTTCCGTTGGGTGATTCCAGTCCCGACTCTCCTAGCTCCGGCATGGTATTTGTGTGCACGCTTATGCCCGCGAGAGACGCTAGATCTTATCGCTAAGCTAGGTCACGGCACTGCCGTTTTGACTTTGACTTTCCTAGCGGACTGCGCACTGTATGCATCTTCTCTGGACATCACGGCCAATGGGCACGCCCTATGTGTCACGCAATAACGATTGATTGGGCTGATGCCGCTGTTAACGCAGGATGGACATAGTGTGGTAATTATCCATAGGTGCGATGTGCCGTACGTCGTTTGTTCTACTTGGGAGCAAGGTTACTACCAATGAGTGGGTGAAGCTTATGTGCATGGAGTCATGAACGGCGAGGTGATGCAGAACGGCGGCGCTAATAGCTATGCAGACATTATGCTTATCTAGCATATTGCTATGGTGCTTAGTTGCAGAAACTTGAAGTGAGCAACGACAGTTGGGAAACCCGTGACTTGCTGATTCTCAAAGACGGCATGTTTTGCATGAATTATATACATTGGATTGGCCGGTCAAAGCTCATCTTGTGACTATGCAAAACGCGTCTCTCAAGACCTAGTCATGAACGGCAGTTCGACATGTTATCGACCACGGTGGCATTCTCATGCCAACTTCATTCTGGTTCAAGTCAGCCAAAGTCCCAGTCGGCGCTTGGTTGTGGTGGACTTCACAATACCTCATCACGAATACTGCACGCGCCGACGTTGCTCGATCTCCCGGAATCAGCACATCGGCCACAGGATCTCGGATCCCGTCCTCTTCATTTGTGCTTCCAACCTCGTAACATGCCCCCTTTTTTTCATTTCACTCATCCCCTTCCCTTGCCACGGGGCTTCTGCTCCTACTTCTTTGCCTCCTACCGCCACCGCCACCGCCTGCTCTCCCTCCTCCTCGCCCACCTTTTCCAGGCGGGGGTCGCACAAACGCAAAGTCCACCACGATAGCCTGGTCCAGCAGCTTGGTGTCGTGGGCGCCGTCAATGGCCGCCCGGGCTTCTTCCAGCGTGGCATACTCGATCAAAGCGTATCCCTAGACCGTAAAGTTGATCAGTCTCTTTTTTCCCCACCAATTCTTGCCATTTCCACCCATTTTTACATTGTGGTTCAACATTCGGAGATGGGAAAAAAAAGGGGGGTTGATGTCAAACATACCTTGACATAACCACTCCTTCTGTCCAGGTTCAAATGTAGGTTTTTTATCTCCCCATAATCCCCGAACTTATCTTGGATTGCTTCCTCGTCAGCTTCCTCGTGTACGTTGGTGACCATGATGATCCAGCCTTCGATGGATCGCACAGCGGTGGCTTTGGTGTGCGTTTGCATTTCGGATTCGTTGCGGGGGGGGGGCGACGCTTGATCGACTTCCATTTCTGCGTCGGCCATGATGAGCAGATTTCTGTTTCTCGACAACTCGAGAGCAAGGAAGGGGAGATTGGATTCAACTTGCAATGTTTGGGGAGGTCTGATGCACTAGGAGCTGGTGGGATTGTACGTGGGGCTTAGATTGGGTCACGTGATTCGAATATGTCTTGTCAAGTCGGTATCATTCAACATTGTTGTGTTTTCGTATTTTAACGAATCAACACATTTACAGTACTATACGGCTTAATGTGTGGGGCGGGGTCAGATCTGGCAATTCTGCTATAAGGGGTGGTGTGCGCCATGGCCACAATTGGCCGCGCATGACAACGTGTTCCGATGGGAGTTTTAAGAGTCATCGCGTATATTATTTGGCCAAAACAAAATGTACAGTGTGCAGGTGAATCACGCGGCGAGGATACTACAAACCACATCTGCGGACAAATGTTGTTGTATTGACGAAAGACACCGGACGCCGAGTTAAGCCGTCTCGCTCCGTCACGCCCAGTCGTGACAGGCGGGGTGCTCAGCCTATCGATCAACTCGACATAAATTCCATGTCTCTTCCCGGCGATTTTTCAGTGAACCATAAAGAAAAACGGTATTGCGCCCTGTTCAACTTTGCCACCCATAATCTACCACATTCTCTCCGTTCGATATCAATTTTTTACGAGCCGGGGTTAGGATTCATCTGAAGTACCAGAGTCAGCATCTTCTTTTCCTGTTGTGGTTTTCCGCTAGCGTCAAATCCTGCTCACCTTTCTCTTGCCACCAGTGACGACAACGTTGACGAATCGTCGGGTGTACTTGGCTCGCTTGAGAGCACGACCCTTGGGTTTCTTGGGTTTCTCCTGGGGCTCAACCTATTGTTCCGGAAAAAATCCAAGTCAGTTCATCGTCGATTGTTAATGCAAACGGTAAGATCGATGGGGTGAAGAGTATTCAGATAGATTCGTACTTTGGGGGTCTGAGACTTGACCTTGCCTGGAGATAAGGAGTCAGTCGGGGGGGGTTTTTTTTTTTTCAAGTCCGTCACAGTTTGAGTCGAAATATCATGTACGTACCGGCACGGGCGAGAGATCCGTGAACTTTACCCATGGTGATGGAATTATTTGGCGATGATGTGGATGAGGGGGTCAGGCAGCGGAGGGTTTTTCGCGGAATTTGGCAAATGGTTGTGTGCGGGAGGCGACACTCACGTGAGTGGATCCCACCCGCTTGCCCTGCCGGAAAAACATTGGCGCGAGCTGGATGACCGATGGAACTTTACTTGTCTCGCAGCTGGCTTATGTAAGCTGAGTCTGGATCGAGCCTTGACATGACCAGAGCAGCAAATGCATTTGTCAGTTGTTGGTACGAGGTGAAAACGATGAAAATGCAGACGGCTCAGACAAACGGAAAAGAACCCCGTCTTGACAATATTTTGGTGAGCATGCAATACCAAGATGAAGAATTATCCCAATCATTCCCGTCTCATCTGATGCATCCGATGCGACCTGTTTTATCCGGTCTACCAAACGGACGCAACGGGTCGTGTGCTCGGCGCTGTGCAATGCGCCAGTCAAACGTTGACGTCACAAATGGACCGTTTTTTTCCATCCATCACGATCGCCTTGTACTCCGTATAATAATAAGTAAGTCTTTTCGCCTGCCCACCCGAACACCTTCCCCGAGAATGCCAAATACGCCTTTGGTGTTAGCCCTCCTGTCCACGGATCACAAATGCCACTTGCATGTTTATGCGCTTTCTGCTTCTAGCAGGCACAATTGTCGCACCACATCGTCAATATGGCGCACTCGACTACACCCGCCGAAACTCCAGTAACAAGGTCCGCCATAACTCCACACATGACCCTGCAGGAACGTCTTCTTCATCGGCTTCCCAACTACACAGGCCCATACAATGTTGGTTTCATGGACATTGAAGTCCCCGCTCGCAATCCGGGGCCGGTTTCCAACTTGAAGCGTGCTGGGAAACCAGTGTTGCGCCTGGACACTGTCTTGATGGGCATCTACTACCCCTGCGATGTGCGAAAAACAATCCATGCCGCAGGTGGTGTACACAAACTCCGCCGTGTGAATTGGATGCCAGGTCCGAGACTAGCCACTTCGAAGGGCTATGCCAAGTTCCTGAACATTCCTGCAGCGCCAGTCACTGGCTATCTCGCCTGTACCTCGCTCTTCACCAAATTGCCGGCATTTCGAAATGCAGAACTAGCCGATTACTGGGAGACCAAAACGTCTAGAGAGGATTCGTCTTCTGGCGAGTCTGACGACGGAAAGAAGCGGCCTGGCTTGGGGAAACCCACGTTTCCAGTCATCATCTTCAGTCATGGCTTGGGAGGCTCAAGACTTTGTTACAGCACTATTAGCGGCGAGATGGCAAGCTTTGGTTTCGTTGTCGTTGCTGTCGAGCATAGAGACGGAAGTGGTGCAAGGACACTGGTCAACTTGCCCAAAAACGTCGACGCAGCCGAGCTCGAGTCGTCAACGGCAGAGATGATATCTGGAAAAGAAGGTCACGATTCTGCCGCCAAGAATAAGAAGGTGCAGGGAAAGGAACAGAGCGGTGTTAACCCGTATTACATCATGGACTACATCCTACCCAAGGACAATGCTCAGGACACGTCACCCCATAATCCGCGTGGTGTTGACAGTACATTACGCACGGCGCAGATTGAGCTGCGACTTGAGGAGATCAAAGAAGCATACCATGTGCTCACATTGATCAACGATGGCAAGGGTGATGAGGTTGCACAGCTGAATCTAAGGAAGGGGGGAAACATTGGCTCAAGCTCCACGGGTTTAACTGGATTTTCTTGGGACAGTTGGAAAGGGAGCATATTCCTGGATAAAGTAACGGCCATGGGACACTCGTTTGGAGGCGCCACGACAGTACAGTTGTGTCGCGATCAATCACTGACATGGCTCGGGCAAGGAGTCATTCTTGATGCATGGGGTCAAGGCACGCCTCCCCGTGGAGACGATCCCAGCAATATCGTGTCCAAGCCAATCATGGCCATCTCATCCGAGGCCTTCATGCACTGGAAAGACAACTTCGAACGTGTTGTTGGTTTCTGCCAAGAGGCACGTGAATCTGGAGCGCCATGTTGGATGCTCACAATCGTGGGGTCAACGCATCTCGCCATGACCGACTTTGCCGTCCTATATCCCCACTGGATGTCGTTGTTCATGAAATCCATGGTCAATCCTCTTCGAGCCTGCTACCTGACGACCCGGACGTCGCTTGAGTTTCTGAGCTTGACGCTACCGCGCGAACATATCAAGCATCAGACCTGGGTCAACGAAGACCTGCTCTTATCAGCAGAGGCTCCGTCCGAACCTGAAGAAGTATTGCGAGGGGATCACGCTCCAGATGATAAGTGGGTAGCCGTGAGGCTCAAGATTCCCAACGAATTTTCCAACCGTTTCAAGGCCTGGTGCAAGCGAGTCTGGAGGGCTGTGATCTGCGCGGCAGTTGAAGGTGATGAGCTAGGAGCGGGGTTGCATGACTACACAGAACAAGACGAGTTGTGGACGCACATAAGTCCCAAGATATCCGAGGTGACAGGGCTCAGAAATCACTAGATGAGGGGGGTATCTTTGGATGGTGAAGTGGGTTCACTTGCATTTTGTAGGACATGAAAGTACTTGGTACCCTGGAGTCATTTGGAATTCGATGGGATCGGCTCGGGAAGCGTGCATTGCTGTTGGATATCATGGCGTTCACATGTTGTGAGGGTAGGGCAGCATTTGAGCTGGTTGCATAGTTTTGTTTGGGCACTAATATGACAAGATGACGTGCATATCCAAAGCTGGCTGACTGAGCAAGACGCAGCTCAATTTTGTGCATCCATCACGACTGATTTAGTCCCCAACCTCTTATTAGCAGCCGAGTACCAGCCGACTCCCAGGTCAATTTTTAAAAAAAAAAAAAAAAAACACTCATATCGAGATGGATGATCTGAATAAGCACTTTGCATGATTTGTCACACCTTATGAATATCAGCTTTGGGCGCGGTAGCCAAAGCTGATATTCATATGATCCGCCTGGGGGCCTGAACTGATGTTATTGTCCGAGTGGTAAGTCCCCTTCCCTGGCTACCCTGAAACAAAAGGACGTGAGCACTTGCTGGCGCTGAATTGCGCGTATGTGGGAGTACATGATCCATGATTCATTGACATTGACTTCTGATATTGATGTTGGTCGGAAAAGTAGTCGTAGTCCGTACTAGGTTGCGACAATGCTGTGAGCGCATCTGCCTTTGCGGGCTCACACATTGTTGGAGGTTGGGAGTCGGCGGCTGGTCGGCGGCTGGTCGGCATGAATCTCGCCCTCGCCAGGAGAGAAAATGAGAGGCGGGGTGGCAGGCTGCAGCACTGGCAGCTGACCAGATGCGAAATTCTTTCCACCGAGTCCCACCGAGTCCCACCGAGTGTATTCCGTAATCCGTACTCCGCAGTCCGCAGTCCGTTGTAAAACTTGGCGGTTCATTTGCAGTTCACGGCATGGATCAACTCGTAGCTTGGCGAGAAAATGGCGCCATGCTTGCGGTCCGCCGGCACAGGGATTTGGGGATTTGACAAATTGGCGAAGTCTTGTTGCTATTTACGGGCACAGACAGCCGGGAATTCCCTGCCACCTGCCGTCCGCCAATTGGGCAGGTTCGTGAAACCTTGCATGAGCTGGCTTCGTGTTGAACAACTATGTAATCCGTATGGACGAGCTAATGCTGCAGAGACTCTTTTCGAGCTAGCTCGAGCACTTTGCGATAACCAATCTCGGACGGTCCAATTTCAGGTATTTTCCGCGCCCGCTGGTCGCTGGTCTCGGAAGAAAAAAAAAGAAAGACAAAAACCCCGACGTTCTGTTGAGCGGTACGAAACGGAGCCTGTGCGTACGTAAACATGGTTGCCCTGCTGGAGTCAGACCCTCTCGTTTGGGTCTACTCCGTAATCTGTAGACGCCACCCGTTGCTGCTGCTGCTGCTGCTGCTGCTGCTGCGTCTCAGGTCAGTGGCGACGATGGGGGCCAGTGACGGAGACGGGTAACTTGATGCTGTGAGGCTTCGTCGATGCCGGCGATGACATGTATGTATGTAGTGATGAGTGAGGCATTAGCAAGCGTGGACCTCAACCACCTCGATTCAAGCTCGCATGACAAAGGGTGCAGGTTGGCATGACTTTCATTGCATCGTGCATGTTCAAGGCCCTCGTCCGTGCTCTTTGCTACCGCGCATGTTACCGAGTAGTACATGTTACATCAACCCGTGCCAGGCTTGGGGATCCCGGCACACACCACCAGCATTTCTCGTATCACCAACCTGCGATCGTGCCGTGGCCCCAGTTCATAGCACGAGATAACTTCGAGATCCTAGTACATATTTGCTGGGCGCGGGCTGTGAAGCGTCCCCCCCTCGCTCGCTGCTTTGCTGGCTACCAGGCGCAAGCATATAGCGGAGGGTTTCCCTGCTCGAGAGTTCTTGAAATTTCTCTGGCCAGTCTTTTGGTTTGCTCTGTTTTGCTTCCTGTAACATTCATTGAGTGGTTACGGACTACAGCAAACCAACTCACAGCTCGTCGAAACCTTGGCACAAGTTCTTGGCACAAGTAGCTCGCTCGCTCGCTTATCGCCTCGCAGCTGTCAACCCCAGCATCTCACTTTTCCCCGACCTCGACAATTAATCTGCTGTTTCTCGCACATTTGACACATTTGACACATTTTACCACGAGATTGATAGCAATTGAGGCTTGAGAGAACCAGAACCTTCGACCGAGGAGGGCCCAACCACCAACCACCGCTGTGCAGCGGGGTTGCATGTCCCGTATCGGTACCGGGCCGTACGGAGTACGCACAGAAACACAGAAACGACGAGGGCGACATACATAATAGAAGGGCAACTACTGTCGCTGGCCAGCCATTCGGAAAAGAGAAACTTTGCGAGTATATGCATCTTGAGGCTCGCGCTGTGCGCCGCCACTTGCACAGAGAGCCAAACAATTTATGCTTTGCAGCCACAAAAGCCACTTGGCGTAGCCAGTCTGTTTGCAGCCGCCCGACAGCTGTCCGGTACGTACCCGCAGCGTCTGGTTGCCCGCAGCTTCCGTAGCAGCCCAACCACCGAGCCAGCATTCATCATGGCCGATACCAAGAGTCGACCGGGTCGCTCCAACAGCCTGCAACGGATGTTGGATCTAGAAAAACAGTATATGGTATGGGCCCCGTCCCAGTTTGCGTTCTTCTCTTCTTTCATTCTTGGCATGTCAGCTGCGCTGGTGGACTCGTTCAACTTCCCCGAGATAAAAACTTACTGATTTGCGTTCCTGTCCCACTGACAGTTTGAGCGACTCCATCCCCAGACGAACCAGCCAAACTCAAAGTGTCAAACGACTTCCGCATTCGGCACAAACCATCAAGCTTCCCCAGACCGCACAAGCATTCACACCCGTCGAGCAGAGGGTGCTCAAAAGTCCAACCAAAGCAGTCGTGACCATCGCCGCTACACCTCTCTTCCTCCCCAACTTCCTCCTCTCATGATGAATACCGACACGTATTACACAATGAGCAGATCAGACTTGCTAATGGACAGGGGGCGACAACTCCCGACCCAAAATGGGCCTCATTCAGCGACAGCAACACCAAATGAGAAATACAAAAAGGTTGTTGCTTTTGAATTCCCCCCCAAGGAAGTTGCGCATTGCCAGTCTCCAAGCTGGGAGGCATATGAACGGCGCAAGAATGAGAAGAAGATGGAGAAGAAGGAGCGGGAGGAGTCAAAAAAGGATGGCATCAAGAGACTCTCCAAAAAACCGCCGCCCCCTAGCTCCCCGAGATCACTTCAGCAGGCTTTGGCAGAGGCAGATGCGGGCCGAGGACGTGGGCGTGAAAGAGCCGAATCTACAGCGGCCGTGGGCGGTTTGAACAAAGAAAACAAACCCGCTCGAAAGGCTCGCAGTCGATCGGGCTCATTTGTCTCTATGCTCAGGGCCCCCTTTGAGTTCCGACGCTCGTATGCAGACCAGGGAAACGATTCAGGATTCATTGGCGGCATCAAGCTGGAGCTTCAACGCCAGACGGCTCAGCAACAGAACTTAAATAGCCATGCTGTGGGAGATGAATCAGATATACATCCCGCTCTTCGCAAAGGCAACCAGGAGCCTAAATCGAATACGCCCCTGAAGTCACCACCACCTCCATCAAGGCCAGCAAGCGCCAGTGAAACAGATCAACGTCGATATCCGCCAATCACTAGAGGAAACAACCATCATCAAAACACAGCACCTCTTGTCTCACCTTCCGCGCCTACTAACCCTGAAATCAGCACGATTGGTAAGTGGCGTACCAAAGTCGATCCCCAAGCGGGTTCGGGGCGGCCGCAATCGCGTGCTGGCCATGATGAAGAATCACAGCGCAGCGGAGATGACTCGAATGGACGCAAGCAACAGAGCAACCTGCCACGAGATGCCAAGGGACCCAGAGAGCAACCCAAATCACCAAGCCCTTCATCTTCAAAACCAGTGCACATTGCATTTGCTGCGAGTCCTTCAACTCCCTCGCCCCCATCGGCCCAGTCTGAGCCGAAAAAGCAGCCTGAGAATAGACGCCCACAGTATCACAGTAATAATGAGTCTGTATTGTCCAACTCATCTGCCACGACCGGATACAAGACGGCTCCTTCTTCGCCTCCTCCTCCAGAACCTCCTCGACGAAGCTCAAAGCGACTCTCGGGATTGGGTTTGGATGAGGCAATACCGCCAGTGCCGCCACTGACTCTTCATCATCAAACAATCGGTGCCCAATTGTCTGCAAACGATGAGCAGTCATTTTCTCAGCGGTCTTTCCCTCTCCTCAAGAATACAGCGAAGCCTCGGGCCACGCAACCCAAGGATGATCGGAACGAAAAAGCAACTTCTTCGTCAGGCCAGATGTCACCATATCTGCCCTTGCTTGGTCACAATGGACATTTGCCAAATAGTTCCTCGGAGGATTCCTGCTCTGAAGACTTCCACTCCGTGTCGTCAGTCAGCACACCCGCAACTTCACGGCCAGGGTCCGAGCGAGGAATGCCTTTGATCAGCAAAGACGAGGCAGCTACCTCGGACCCCAATGTATTCGGGGCTCCGCTTAGCACAACCTATCCGCTTCAAAGCGCAGACAACTCCGAAGATGAAGGCGTAGACCCCATTCAAGCTGCAGCCGAGAAAGTCCTCGCCGTTTTCAACGGAATTCCAGTACAGAGATCTAATCTCTGCCGACGACGCAATTCATATTCCAGCTTGACCACAGATACAAGCTTCGAGCCATCTGCCAGAGAGCGGCCTCTAAACCTTCGCTCCAGGAAGGAAGCCTCGGAGCCGTCGCAAAATGGTTATTCGCCTGGCTCTTACCTTCAAGAAGCCCGTGCACAGCCACCAGCTACTGCACCAACCAGCGTGTACAAGCAGCGTTTCGGTCCTCCAGCCTCGTTCGTTCTTCCAGATCAGGACTCCTGCGAGAATGACAACCTCAAGCCTGCACCGGCAGTTCATGACACAGTCGGTCGTCCTCTCTGTCACAAGCCTACACCTCGCCTTGCGACCACAGATCGAGATTCTATCGCCAAGACCTTTGTGGAATGCTGCTCCTGCAAGTACTACCACGACATGCCTCGCAACTTGTATCAGGCCATGTCCAACCCTGAAGGGGCGCTCAGCTCCGCTGACAAGTATGGATTTGTCGGCGCTTTATCCATGACTGTGCGATGTTCTTGGTGCAAGCATGAGATGAGCGTCCGCTGTTGTGCAGCATTATCCACCATGGTATATATCCAAGAGCGACTGTATTGAAAAACATTTTCTACTTTTCTTTTACGTCTTACGAATTCGCAGTACGAAACTGTAAAAGGCAACTTAATATACTTAATTCGTGTAATAGGATGGAAACCCCTTTATGGACTTTCATTAACGACATTATCACACACAGCTCCTTTGTCTTTTGATTCCATCGAAGTGGTCTGTCTGTTGCTGCTCATGATCTGACGACTTGTTGACTTCGAAGGCTTTGTTTGGCGTTGGAATTAGGGGTTTATACCCGGTTAGGTAGGAGTTGGTATTTATCACGAGATGTATGTACATCACGATTATTGAAAAACATCTGCTATGATACCTATCACTGTTCATGTCCCGGAAACACCTGAATCCTGTACCGAGAGGGGCGTGTTGAAATACCTCTTGGCGATGTTGCAGCCACGTCTGATCGGATCGGGAAGTCGAGATGGAGTTGGTTTACACTTTTTCTGGAAGAAAATGCTCGTGGAATACGTGGCTCCAGGAGTCCAAGTACCCATGTTTGCGGGCCCATCGGCAACCGACATTGCCCGCGGAGACCCTAACCATATCCAGTACTTCCCTAAACCCCAAAGAGGCAAACAAGAGATTTCCCCTTCTGAAGTCCCGTATCGACCTCGACAGTTCAGAAAACTCCGATAGCGCCATGGAACCCTTTGGATTTCCGGCGTAATGAATACAACTAACTGACTGGCCAGAGGAGAGTCCTCTCCAATTAATTATCAAAATAGGAAAACCCCAACCAAACTATAGCACCACTTCTTGACTTTTATTCTCTCCACATTCTGCCCCTAACCTTGTTTCTCAATGAAGTTTTCCCCCTAAACTCAAGCCGAGAACAGATCTTGAAGGAGTTAGACTGCGAGATAGCTCACTCAAGGCACTTTGGCCGAGTGGTCTAAGGCGCCGTGTTCAGGATGCCCTACTGCGGTTCGACCCAGTGGTTCCTCTTCGCGGTCTAGTAATAGGCGAGGGTTCGAATCCCTCAGGTGTCAGATTGCTTTTTTGGCTCAACATCTTCCCACACCTCTTTTAAGAATTGTTTTTTTTTATATTATCAAAAAGTCATGTTGTCGAATGGGCGTTTATTATAGGTACGTCATAGACAGTTCTGCGGCTCTTGATTTGAAGCAGTGAGGTCAAAAAGCCGTGCACGGAGTAAGACAACGTGACATGCACCGTCGTCATGAGTTCGTTCCCACTTCGCCCATTCAACTCTTTTGACACTGAGCGACCAGCTGCTCGACCCGCCTCCCTTGTGAGCAGGCTACTACCGTCCGTAGTATGCGTGCTGCCAGGGTCGCCCCCCTCGACGGCATAAAGCAGCCCGGCCGATGAGCTGAAATCCTGATGCACGATCTGCAGTGGCCGGGACGAAGGCTGGCGGACGACGAATGGGGAGTTGGTGGTTTCCGAGGATGGGACAGGACAGATGGGACGGAGAATGTGTGCATTGTGGGTGGATGAAAATTGAAGGAGGCGCATTGCGACGTGGCTGCGCCGCCGTTGCCCGGATGCACCCCGAGCCCAATTTCTCTTGGCCAAGAGACTGAAAAAAAAATGCACAACATGCACCACATGAGGCGGCCGGTTGGCATGTCATGGCAGTTTCCCGCATGCGCAACGTCATTTTCAGAAACAACTCCCACCTACAGGATTACTCCGGTCTACACTTGTCGTCTGGTTCACCGTGCACTGCCTCACGCCCCCGGCCTGCACCACCAGAGAGAGGCAGAGGTGTTTCTACTCGGGACAAATGGGCAACACAGTTCGGGGAGTTTCCGAGGAGGAAGCAGACACATGGCTTCCTTTCTTTCTGGGGTTTTTTTTTTTTTTTTTTTTGGCGGCCTTGTCTGCGTACTTAAGGGGCAGCATGCCTCGCTGTGTCTGGGGGACATCAGAGGTGTTTTGGAGAGAATACCACTTTACAGATAACTCGCTCTGAAATACCAAGTCTACTCTGTCAAGCACACGCATCCAGCGCGAATTCCATACCCATTCCATACGCAACATGACGACCGACTTGATGGGAAGGATCAAAAAGTCCTTTGGCAGCGATTCTCGCCCCGAAATCCCCCTTGCCCGCCCCGAGTCACGGTCCAACCCCGTCTCCGGTCCCGAGGAGACCAGAACACAGCCTCGCGTGCACTTCAAGGGATGGACTCCCCCGTCAAGGTATGTGGGGGGGGGGGGGCCGACTCCAGACGAGCTTGTTGCGAAAGGGAAACCCCAATGCTGATGAAGCCACGAGAGTTAGTGACGGCGTCCAATGTGCAAGCCAAGACGTCGTCCGCGACGCAGCACACTCTCCGCCATCAGTGCTAGGCCGGTATCTTGGCCCGCCTGTCATCGAGCACAAGTACCCCCAGGATAGCAAGTGGAGGAGACACTCGATCAGCGCGCAGGAGCAGTACTATACGCGATGAGGGGAGGCGAGGGTGAAGGAAAGAAGGACGGACCTGAACCGGTGACTGTAACTCTCTCCATGACGACCCCCCTCTATCCAGTCCTACGAATGATGACGCTATGAGTTTTTGATTTGCCATTATGAGCCATGGTCATTTGCGCCATGAAGCGAATTGATGCGTGCTGTGAAATGAGCTTATGTTCCTTGGGCTGGGCATGGGATGCAACTCGTGTTCATCTGCGAATGACGGATAAATGTGGTACCAGACGTTTTAAGGATGAGTAAGAATCGGTTTCTGCCGCAGTGGGTGACCGCAGTGGGTGACCGCAGTGGGTGAATATGACGACATGGGGTAAAACGTTGATGGAGTTCCATGGAAACGGCACTTTGCGTGGCGTGGGGATCATGTCGCGTGATGGCGGTGCTCATGTGGTGTCCATCGTGTGTGTGTGGTGGTTGCGCCAAGGAAAAAAAAAAAAAAAAGGGCCAAATCTTCGACGATACCCCATCTGGATTATCTCTGGATATTTGGCCCCTCGTAGTTCCGTACCCCGCACGTCATCTCAGGTTCGAGCATCGAGCATCGAGCATCCCCCGGAACTGACGGACTCTGAAATCACCGTTCCAGCAACTTTTCCAAAATGGCGACTCAAACCCTCAACCGAGACGAGATTAGCGTAAGGCCACTTACTCTCTTCTGCTCATCCTCTCCCAGTTCAGTTGATTTGATTTGATTTGATTTGATTCCACGTACGGACTATGAAACGGGACATTGACCCTCATCGCCCCAGAACCTCTCCTTCATCCTCAACAAGCCCTACGACGTCACCTACCAGGAACGGCCCAAGCCAACGCTCCAATCGCCGCATCATGTCATCGTGGCCGTCAACTACACGGGCATCTGCGGCTCAGACGTGCACTACTGGCACCACGGAGCCATCGGGCACTTCGTCGTCGAGGACCCCATGGTCCTGGGTCACGAATCCGCAGGCACCGTCGTCGAAGCCGGCGACCAAGTAAGCCATCTCAAGCCCGGTGACCGCGTCGCCATCGAGCCCGGCTACGGCTGCCGACGATGCGCCGAATGCCGCGCGGGCAGGTACAACCTCTGCGACAAGATGATCTTTGCCGCCACGCCCCCTCACGACGGCACCTTGACGGGGCTGTGGGCATCCCCCGCCGACTTCTGCTACAAGCTCCCGGAGTCGGTGTCTCTCCAAGAGGGCGCCCTCATCGAGCCCTTGGCCGTCGCCGTCCACATCGTCAAGCAAGCGTCGGTCCAGCCGGGGCAGTCTGTCGTCGTCATGGGCGCCGGCCCAGTCGGCCTGCTCTGCGCAGCCGTGGCCAAGGCCTACGGCGCCTCCAAGGTCGTCAGCGTGGACATTGTCCAGTCCAAGCTCGACTTCGCAAAGGGCTTCGCCTCGACGCACACCTATCTCTCGCAGAGAGTTGCGCCAGAGGACAATGCAAGGGCTATCAAGGAGCAGATTGGCTTGCCCGGGGGCGCCGACGTCGTCATCGACGCCAGCGGCGCGGAACCCTCCATCCAGACGAGTCTGCACACGGTGCGCGTGGGAGGTACCTACGTCCAAGGCGGCATGGGCAAAAGCGACATCACCTTCCCCATCATGTCACTGTGTCTCAAGGAGGTCACGGCCAAGGGATCATTCCGCTACGGGCCCGGCGACTATGAGCTGGCCATCGACCTGGTGGCCAGCGGCAAAATCGACGTCAAGAAGCTGGTCACGACGGTGGTGCCCTTTGACAAGGCAGAGGAGGCGTTTAAGAAGGTGAAGGAGGGCCAAGTCATCAAGATTTTGATTGCCGGACCCAACGAGAAGATGTAAGCTGGTTATTCAGTGAAGACGGATGCCAAACCATGCAGGGATGAAGAGGAAGAATCGGGAGAAATGGGAGAAATGGGCTGTTTCGAGTAGGGAGTCCGGAGTAATTGAGTGGACACAGACATTATGCTTACTCGGTCCAGCCCAATGACGTGTCCCAAGTACCCCGCTCTTTTCGTGTTTGCAAAAAAAGAAGAAAATTAATTTTTTTTTCATCGTCAATTCAGCCAGCCCCCGTTTGCTATCTGCATCTCGAGCTAAAGTATTCATGTTTGCCAATGGCAGGCGGGCGGGGCCCTGAGGTTGGGCACGATGCGACGGAGACTATTTTTACGAGGAGGAGGAGGAGGAGGAAGACGGCAGCTGAGGCAGGCCCATGCCACTTGTCAGTTATCGCACCCGTTTTACTCCTTCAAAACACAGTTACACAACACAGCTGGTGAACCACGACTTTGGGCACGAGCCAGCGTTGGCGTCCCGGTCCCCTGCCGTGCGGCTGAAGCAGACTAGCGATACGCAGCGATACGCCTTGCTCCTTTGGAAGAGCGCACGCGGCGTGGCAGCCTGGCAGGGCAAATATTGGTCTTGCTATTCGCTTTGGGCTCGCAGTCAATGGGCAGATTACGCCTCAAATCTGGGCGGCGAACAAGAAGTACATTGACATGTTGTGCTCCGTACGGGAAAATACAAGTGCCTGCGGCTGCACGCCACCGTCAGCCTTGGTTGGCCTGAAAAAAGGCCGTCTTTATATTGCTCCTTGTTTAAAAGGGACAGGCAGCAGACGCTGCTTTCTTCTCAAAACAGAATCCCCGGGGGGGTAGACAAGAGCTCGTAGGATCCTTCACATCGTGACGTGGCCCAAGATGGAGACTGCTGCCACGGAGAAGCACTCGACGTCGAGCCATGTGCTCGAAACGCCCATCTGGATCACCATTATTCGAGGATTCCAATTCTTCCTCTCGCTCGTGGTTCTGGGCCTCGCAGGCCGCTTGATGCACGACTTGTACCTCGATGAGTTTGGTCTCGCCGTCGCCACTGTGAGCTTTTTTCTTCTTCTCCAGACGCACCTCCCTTCTTCTCCGGGGGATAGAGCAGCGAAGACTAACACCGTCTCCAACAAGGCCATCATCACCTGGGCGATGCTCTTCTACGTCATCTCCACCGAGAAAGTCACCTCCTGGCAGAAAGCATACCATGTCATCGCTGTCCTGGCCCTCGAAGCCTTCCTCGTCATCCTGTGGCTCGCCACCTTTGCTGCCGCAGCAGCCCGACGAGCCTCCTTCACTGTCCCGGCCCGCGTGAGCGGATGTTTCGACGACGGCAGCGCCGTCAACAGCAAGACTTGCTTCAGGAAGAGAGAGCTCGAAAAGAGAGCGTACTTGTTCGAGAGCGGACAGGCCATGTTCAGTGCCATTGCTGGTCTTGGCGCGCTGGTGTGGTGAGTTTCAGTGCTTCATGATGCCGATTTTTTTTTTTTTTTTTTTTTTTTGGTTCAGTAAACATCTGACTGGCGTTTTGGACAACCAGGCTTCTGTTTATTGCTACATTTGTCTACACGCTCGTCATGTTCTTGCGCGGACGAAAGGAGGGCCGCTTCCCCGTTGGAAGCGCCTCGTCCACCGGCAACACGTATCAGATGGAGCCCAAGACGGAACAAGCTGCTCCCGTGATGATGCAGCAGCAGCAGCAGCAGCAGCAGCAGCTCATTCAACCCCAGCAAACTGGGGAATACCAGCCTCCTCTGGGCCAGAACCCGCCACAAAACGGCTCCTCGCCTGCTCAAAGTCCCTACCAGCAACAGCCTGCGTATCAAGCTCCCCAGGATCAGCAACTGTACAACAACCAGCATCATCCTCAGCAGTACCAGCAGGACTCGGGGTACCAGCAGCATGTCTACCAGGCAAGTGAGTTGTCCTCGGTCGCGCCCCAGCCCCAACAGCAGTATACTGCGCCTCCTCCGGCGACGGCTTCTCCTCTTCCCCAGCAGTATTACCCTCAGTAGCATACCCATCGTGCGCAGCAGCAGTAGTTGTGATGGGGAAAGAAGAACCATGACATGTCGGGCGTTGTGGATGGGGGACTTCCATTGGTTGGTTTTCAAGCTTGGCTGCGTTGAAGCCATGGGCGATATTTAATTCTGTTGGCGCTACTCAACATCATGTCTATACCCTGAAAGCAGTGTGAAATGTGAGTTCACTGCATCATCTGCGCGCGCAAAGTGTTGGCGTATGTTGAATCGTAGACATGACTTTGAAGAAAAGCACCTTGTGTATTCTGACGGTTCTACTCTCAAGCATCAATGTTCTGATGTGTGAATGTTCCAAACTATAGGCAGTTCGAAAAACAAAAACCCCTTGGGTAATCATGTAACTTCCGAAACAGAAAATTTTGTCTCGCTGCATCGAATGTGTGGGTTTACCCGGCTCAGATGAAGCTTCAAGAATGCAGCGGTTTCCATCCTCAGCCTTACTCGCATCAACCAGCAGTAAAGAGAGTAAAGACAAGTCCTTTTTTTTTTTTTCTGCGATTCACTCCCTCTTTGACCAAAATTACCTTCAGGTCCCTGCATCAGTCAATCCTTGGAACTTAGAATGGCTTCCCACACGGCGGAGGCCACACGGCGGAGGCCACACGGCGGAGGCCACACGGCGGAGGCCACACGGCGAAGCAGCAAGGTCCAAACCGGCAGGCGGTGAACAGGTTACTGCCGCCCATCAAGCCCAGACCCAGCCAAGCTGATTCGCCTGGTCGAGGAAGCTCAAAGACTTGGAATCAACGGCACCGCAATACTGCCTGCCTGCCGATCGCGCTCGCGGCCATCTCCCGAGGTACCTAGGCCTATCTAGTTCTACCACAGGCGCGGACCCTCTTCTCGCAGACGCATCGACGGCTCTGGCCAGAGCCAGACAGACACAGTTGTGCTCGTCTCCCCCCCATCTTCCATCTTCCTCACAACAGATGACGGCCATGGCGACGGACAAAGCCGGCGTCCCCCAGGAGCGCCTGGGCGTGCCGTCAAGGAACCCCTTACCGCTGTCTGCCTCGCAAGAGTCCCAAGTACGAGACATATACTACGCCCGAGTGCGCAAGCAGTGCGCCGAGGAGATCAAAGGTACGAGGGGAAAAAGCCAGCCGCGTTTCCCGCGCTCCCCTACGCACCCACCGAACTACTGAACTTACTGACACCGAATCTGCGCCCGCCATGGCAGCCTTTGCAGCATGTGCCCTCGGCCGCACCTTTACCGTCTCGTTTGCCTGCCGCGCCGAGCACCGCGCAATGAACAACTGCATGAAACTGCACGCCACGCCCGAGGAGCACGACGCCGCGCGCGAAGAGTGGTTCGCCATGCGCATGGAGCGCCACAGACAGCGGGAGCGCAAGGCCAAGATGGCGGCTGCCCAGGAGGAATTCATTCGCGAGTGGTGGGGTCTGCCCGAGGAGGTGCGCCTGTCCAGGCAGCGGGATATGGAGAAGCTGGGCCGGGCGGAGAGGGTGGGCGGCATGACGGCCAAGGACAGACCGCGTGGACCTGAGGCGTCTAGGTGACGGTCTGATATCCGGCCTGTTGCGTGGTGACTCGGGCGATTTTTCTTTTTTTTTTTTGGGTTTCTGCGTTTTGGATGGGGCGTTTGTACATTATACACGGCGAAAAGACTTGTACGAGCACGGGGGGGTTGGCAGCGTCGCGTCATGACGGAATGGTTGATTCGCGCCACCAATAGATGTGTACATGACTGTGAGTGCTCGATAACACATGATGGACGAGAACACCGCAAGACCCGACGATGATGACGCACGGGAAATATTCTGGAGATACTATACATACAATTCCCTTCCCCCCTGCCTCCCAATCTTCACCACGCCGGCGGATACAAACCCGATAGTCCGTACACATCTCCTCCCATTGGTACGCCTCACACTCCCCACGATCCAATATCAGCCTGTTGTCACGCCGTCGTTCCGCTCCCCTGACACCACGGCGCTTACCCGCAGCTTTCCATCTCCACCCCCACCCCCACCCCCAGCGGGCCGCGGCGTGATACCCTCCATCATTGGTCAGAAGAATGCCCGCCCGCATCCCCGGACTCTAATTTTAGTCCAATCTGCAACTTCTTGGACAAGAGAAAAGCGCTTAACACGGCGCGTGGTGGGGTGGAGTTGGTGTGCGCTGAAGCAAACTTTTGTATGTATATGCTTATGCCGCCGTTTTTACGTGGCATCGCTCGCTTACCTTTTTTTTCCTTCCTTCTTTTTTTTTTTCGGCACGACAGGAACGAGCTTCGGGGGGGTTATTGAAAGCGATGCCTTCGCCGCAGCCCCAGCAACAAGGCAGCTTCTCGCTGTTCCCGAGCCCGAACTCTCGTGCTGTCACGCCGACGCCGGAGGAGTTCCGGGTCGGTAATACGCCAAACCATGACAATACGCAGGTACAGCAGGCACGGACGGCCCGGCAGATCCAGCAGCCGCCGAGCGAGGTTCCCGGACGCACGGAAGCCAACACGCTTGTTCGCGGCGGCGGCGGCAGCGGGCGATCAAGGAGCTCCGTTGCCAAACAACCCCTCGGCGACGACACGGGCACACTGAGATCCATTTTCCCCGCGTACAACCCCGACGTGCCGCTCGGGCAGCAGCACTACGCGCCGACGCAGCTCGGTCCGGGTCCGGCGCGCATCCCCCGTGCCGTCATCAGCAGGCAATCCGTCCACGAAGAGCAGCAGCCGGAGTCTCGGAGCCCGAGCAGGGAGCCCGCGAAACAAAAACCCCGTCCAGCGACGGCAGCTCGCGGGCGATGGCCGCCGAGGATCCAAACGCAGCCGACGCCGCCGCCGGTACCCCCGCCGTGCAGCACCGCCGATCTGAAAAGCCTGTGGAGGGTGGCCAACGGATGGAAAGCATCCGCGTCAGAAGGCCGCGTCTTCTGCCTGAGACTCGCCCAGCAAAGGGACGCCCCGGTGTATACCCTATCATCCGGCGCATCACAACCGCTCTGGAATCTCCGGCTCGACCCGACCTCGGCGTCGTCAGCCTACGTCAACCTGACGAGGCATGACCCCTCGAAACCGCCACCCTCCGACGACACCACCGACACCAAGAACTGGCACGAAGCCCTGACGACGACCCTGGAAGAGGAGTCCCGGAGGCACCCTCCCCACGACGGGCTCGTCGCCCTGCTCACGCCCTCGGCCGCCGCGAGAATGGCCGCCGAGAGGGCCAGCGACGCCGCGTCCGTGGCGGCCGCCGACAACGAACGCGCGAGGCTGGTCTGGGACGAGGACACGTCGACGCACTACCTCGTGCACAACGCGCTGGCGAGGCCCTTTTGCCTGACGATTGAGCGCAGCCCGGCCTACTCCAGGACCGAGTACACGCTCGAGCACGACGAATCGCCCCGCCACATTGCCAGGCTGACCAAGGACGGCACGGGCGGCGGCTGGGTCGAGCTGGACACGGGCGTCGCCTCCCAGATCGCCTCGTGCTACGTCCTCGACGTCGTCGTCGCGTCCCTCCTGCTCGTCGCGGCCGCCGAGGACAGAAACTCCCCTGCCCCCATGGAAACGTTTGAGCCGCCGCCCCCGCCCCCGCCGGCGTTCCTGGCCGAGCCGAGGCGCGCTTCTGGCAGACTGGGCAGATTGAGCGTCGTGCGGCGGGACGACAAGAAGAAGGGGAAGAAGCAGCGTAGCATGGAAGAGTTCGAAATCGATGTCGAGAGTCAGAATGACAGCCTGGGCAAAGGCAGGCGAGAGAACCGATCCCCAGAGGATAAATTGCCCTTGTTGGTACGCGCCGTGGTGAAGCTGGCGGAGGCATTGTTCTCCCTGGTGATTTGGATATTGACTGTCCTTTTCATGTGCGTGGGCGGAGTGTTCAAGGTTCTGTATAAATGTGTGGGGTCGAAATATTAAAAAAAAAAACCCCCAATCGAATCCTGTATATTTTACCTACCTATTTAGTCTTTTCTCAGCCGTCAGAACAGAAGAGACTGCGACTGTAATTTCCGCGTCAAGTCTCGATATATACCCAAACGCCGTTGCATATGCTACAAGGAAATCACAACCACAACCAGATCCGTAAAAAAAAATAATAAAAAAAGCTTCAGCGCTTTCTCGCTCGCACCATCAGCTTCTTGCCCCGCCTTGTTTGTCCTCCGGACGTGGCTGTCTTGGCCATCTTTGCGCGCTGAACATCAAGCGCCGCCTCTGCGTCATTGAATGCCTTCAACTTCGACTTGGCATTGGCGAGCCGTCGCCTTAGCCGGTGCACGTTCCTGGCTCTTTCGAACTCCTCCTCATCCTGGTCCTTGTCCCTTTTGTCCGCCGGGGCGTCTTCCTCGTCTTCGTTGTCCTCTTGTTCCGCCTCCAATTTTTCCAGCATGGCAGCTTCTCGCTCTTCTTCGTCGTCCAGAAACACAATCTTTCTCGCGGCTTTCGGTTTCGATGGCTTGGGCATGTCGTCGCCAGAGTCGGCATCGCCCTCACCCTCACCATCGTCGTCCTCGTCATCGTCGAGATGGTCCAATCCTCGCGTCAGGACGACTTGCTGCTCCAGCCGGGCGATTTCCTTGGCAACGACCTGTCGCATCGTGCGAATGTAGCCCATGTCCTGTGTTTTCAGCAGGCGAACCGTCTCGACGGACATGGCCTTGTTCCCGCGATCGCCCTCGACCGTGCCGGTCCAGCTTTTGCCGTTCTTGATCCGCGATCCAGGTCCCTTGCGGGACATCATGCCGAAGTAGAACTCATCTTCGTTGCGTTCAGAGGCCTTTTGCCGCAGCGATTTCAGCTGCGCCTTCTTCTTGCCAAAGTCCTTGGCTCGGAGGGAGTAGTCCTGAGATGCGGTTAGTTGGAGATGGCCTCAGCTACCAAGTCCGGTGTGCGGGGAGCAGACGAATGCCATTTTACCTTGTGCTTCTCGAGCAGACCCAAGCGGCGCCGCTCGAGTGGCTGGGCACGCTCACGATGCGGCCGCCGAGCGACGGCATTCCGCATAGACGACATGATGCTTCTCGGATTATGTCTGGTAAGAAGCGCTGTGTCTCAATCCACGTGAGAATTTCACAGGGCGATGAGGGAGGGGAAAAAAAAAAAAAAAGTAGAGCAGACAACAGGCGGCGGGAGGTGGGGCTGCGACCCCAAAAAATTGTGGGTTCGCCTGACGGAACAACTTGTGCCATCTTGATGCCAGCCAGCATTTATCGTGGCTTGCTGTCGAAAGACGACGACATTCTCTTGATTTCCATGTTTACAGGGGATTTTGACGAATTATGACACTTGGTATTGAACTTGGCCGAGCAGGCCACAAAAAGTGCACAAGAATTGGATCAAGGCTCTGTCGGGCAGGGGCGGAAGTTCATGGCCGTCGAAATCATGTTGAAGACGATGGAAGCATTTCACACACCTCGAGGCTCAAGCTCAATTCCTACTGCACCGAATATATACAAACTACTGCGCGATACTCTCCCTCAACCCCTTCGTCCGCAGCGTAAACTTGGCATCATCCCCAAACGGTAATCCAACGCCACTGTCGTTTCCCCAACCATCTTCCCTCTCTCCATTCACCTTGATCACGGCATTCCTCAGCGCATCCCCATGCCGATTCATCATCTCGCTGTCTATGCTGCCCCGACGACTCCCATCAGCACTGCTGCTGCTCTCGCCATCGGCCAGTGACGCAGGCACTCCCGCCACGCGACCCTTCAGTCTGCCAGCCCATAGACCCTTCACACCGCCCCTTTTGCGCTCGGGGACTTCGTCTGTGCCTGCGCCGCTGCATACGTACAGGAGGTACTTGAGGTTGGGCAGGGTGTGGCGAATGTCGACGACTTTGAGGCCCTCGGATGCACAGAGGGCCTCGATGTTCTTGTTGAGCAGGAACCAGCCGTATTCGAAGCGCCACTGGCCAATTGTCGAGCCTCCTCGTGGTAGGTATAGCGGGAAGTCGCGCCGCTGCGGTTGGTTCTCTGGGATATGGGAGATGTCGTCGCGGACGTAGGAGCGGGAACCATGTCCTGACAAGGGATATGGCAGTGGGTAAGAGAGATAGAATTGCAGGTGTCGCACGAGCATGGCGACGAGGCCGAGCGCTGCGGAAAGGACATCCTCGTTGATGACTTTGGCGGTGGCGGCATCGTACAGCGAATTCGGCAAGGGTAGATTACATATTTGGAACGACAATGGCGGTGCGTTGGGAATTGGCGTAATGGGGAACATGTCACACAGTTCGGAGCATATGCGTCGCCTCTGGCCACGGATTCGCTGTTCCGTCTTGTGCACCAGCTCAATAGAGGCAGCCAGCTTCTCGGTATTGTTTGCCATGTCCTCGTCCGCCAGAGCTTGGGCACGTCGGCCTTGGGCTATAGCCTCTCTTCTGGTTTGGAGAGACTTTCGCAAGTCATCGCGTCGCGTTTCCGCTGCTCTGTTCGCCCGCCGCTGCGTCGACACGAACTTGTCCGCCAGAGCAACAGTCTCATGGGCCGCAGGAGTCGGATCGGCCGGTGACTCATCGAGTATCTCATTGATTTGTTGCACTATTCTGTGTTGCGTGTCTATGGCATCTTGAACGGAGCTTTCGAGGTTGGCGAGCTTCATGAGTGCGGTGTATGAGCATGTTGCCACCAGAGGAGCTGGCTTTCGGTCCGCGGTTCTCGTGGCAAAGTCAAACGAATACAAGCCATCTTCGAGATGGAATATGAGGGCATTGGGCGGGAATCGGCGGTCGATCAGCGTTCCGATGAAGTTGAGTCGTCGTAAATCTATCAATTCTTCTAGTAAAAAGACCCATGATGCTTGCTGTGGACGTTTGCACCAGATGCGAATGGTGAGGACGCACGATCTCGAAATGCAAGGTTCCTGGGACGAGAGGTCAAAGAATTGGAAATTAAAGTTCTAACGACTGTGTCAGCATCCGCGTTGCCACAAGTCGAGAGCATGCAGCCTCCAAGGGAACAATGCAACATACTGCCGACCGGTTGCGAACTTCACTGATGTAGACGGGCTCCTCGCAGTCGGCCACATGCAACGAGAAGAAGACGTCGCCTACGGAGCTTTCCACCAGTGACTCGAGATTCTTCTGCCTCGTCGCTGGATTGGCATGTGCTAGGCTCAAGCTGCTTCTCCGTGGTTGAGCCTTTGGTCGCCTCTTGTCCGCACGAAGACTGTCCAGGCGCAGGCTGTCCGAGGATCGCGAGGCCTGGAGTTGGCCTGTTTCGCGGACCTTGCCGAGCTTGTTCGGGCTTGTGATGATAGCAGCATCGTCCGCAGTCTGTAGATTCGGAGGGGCAAAGGACAGGTTCCGCAGAGAGAGTCCCTTCAGATGGCGAAGCTTGCGATTCTGAGGGAGCAAACGCGGTCGGCGGGGCTCAGAGAGCGTGGACATGACGCATGCATGCTGGCGCGACTGCTGTGACGGGGATGCCGGGATAATGAAGATGGGAAACGACGGTATACGGCCAGGACGTCGTTGGAGACGACTACCCAAATTGAAGCGGGTGCTCGTCGCTTTCAACGGCGGTGCGTGATGCGAGAATGTCCAGTTCCAGGTAGGTTGGGTCAACGGCTGTCTGGTGGGTCGGCCTCATAGTCCGTATGAATAATAAGAGTCATCATGTCATTTCTTCACCAGCAGCATAAAGATACGAAGAGCAGAGAAACAGTATTTTCTGCCACTCTAATGTGCCATACTATCCAGCAGCACCCTCATCTTTCAGCCATATTGGCGAGGCCTTCAGTGGGACTCGGCCCTTGAGGAAAAACTGGTCTGCCGCAGCTCGTTTCTGATCCTGTGCTCACATCGGCTTCGAGTGCACGTGCTGCTGCTCGTGCCGGCGGGCAACCTGCTTGGGTTGTCATCTCTGCAGTACGAGAAGCCAATTCCTCCATCAGATCAACGCAGAGAACTGAAGCCCAATCCTCAGCAAGAGAAAGGAGATTGCTCTCAAGACCATCGGCGTGACATCATGCAACGCGGGCCAATACTAGATTCTTGCTGCCTACAAGCTTCTTGACGCAGAACAGTATCCACAGATTTCATTTCTTCTGGAGCCAATGGTCATTCAAGAGCATCGGCTCAAACCATCCGACTTGCTCGATACGCGAGAGCATCTGCCCTACATCAGAGTGTTGAAGAGGCAGTGGCTATAGCCACTGGCTCCCTAGTTGATTCAAGCAATCGATCGCGCTCGGCGAAAAAAGGGGTTATCGAGCTGCGACTACCCACCACCATGTCCCACAGGGCAGGACACTATCTGGCCATACTGCTCAAAGAAAGCGCGACGAGGGTTCCGAAACGACTCGGCTTGGCGCGAGATGCCTACATGGAAATCTCGTTGCATGGCCCCACGAATCTTCCTCCAGATACAAGTCTCCTGTATCAGAGACATTGAACTCGTACGTTGAGCTTGGCCAAATCGCCACCAAGCTGCCCAATTCGAGAGGATCCGTAAAGAGCGCTGCTGCATGGATGTATTTGACTGACCGCCGTGTCATCGGTCGATGCTACACGTAGTCTCGCAACGGCTAGGCTCCGGGTGATCAGACAGTGCCACAGGGCCAGCATTGAGCAAGCATCATTTATGAAAAGCACCCTGGCCGGTCGGTCTGACAGCCAGCCGGCGACAGCTACGGGGGTAATACGGAGTAAACAGAGTACGAATCATCAAAATCCACGAACAAGACCCAGTTTCAGGGGAAACCAGGAAAGTCGTCCGATATTGTGACGACGAGGCGTTCGGAGTATACAATCAGAGGTCAATATGAGCCGCTGCCACGCTGTGTGACCTCCCAGCGCGGGCTGCAAAATGTTGATGAGATGAAATACCAAAGCAAGGGGGCCTAATTTCAGACTTTTGCCCGAGGGACCCTTGAGAGCTGAGCAGGCGGAAAGGGCAGTCCGACATCATACCAGAGTCAGCGGTTACGCTGACAGACGTATTTACAATTCAAATAATACGATGACTCTTGTTTCTTGGTCCTTTGCTCCGCCTTCGCCCCCGGACAATCCACGCCGGGTACCCATCAGCCAGTTCTCACCGATTCCCGCTTGTCTCGATGACGTTGACGAGCGCGACCAGGGAAAGCACAAACTTCATCCTAGCAGCGGCAATCCGGTGACCAGCGCCAAGACATGCTGGGGAAGACAAGAGATCAGTTAATTAATACTCGCGGCGGCTCAGCGAACACGGGACGCCAAATTCTTCACTGCATTGGCGCGATGGCAAAAGTTAGCAGCACCCCTCTCAGTAAAAAAAAGGAAAAAAAGAAAAGGGGGGGCACCCAGATCCGCGAGATGGACATTTCCGATGCAGGACTAGCGGTAGGTAATAAGGCTGCGTTGTCTCGATTGGCACCAGGATTGCCGAAATTTACTGTGGAAAAGAAGATGTTTGTGAACCATCCGATTGGGCGGAAGAAACGGCCACGAGCACATGCTCCAGAAAGAGTCAAAGTCGCGAAGGCGCATCTGTCAGTTGTAAAATCGGTTCGGGGGAGACGGGCAAACGTTGGGTGTCCACCGAAAATAGCACGTCGATATTAATGATGGGGCGCGGCTGACAAGGGTGGATCCGGTTGAAGATGGTGACGATCGACACGCGAACACCCAGCAAGAATGCGTCAGAGACACTTTGGTAGACTTGTTAGTAGCAAATAGCGGGAGTACGTTTATCAATTAACTCAGGGCACTTTGGCCGAGTGGTCTAAGGCGCCGTGTTCAGGCGCTCAATCGGGAATCATTTAGGTTGTGCTTATTCGCGGTCTAGTAATAGGCGAGGGTTCGAATCCCTCAGGTGTCATCCATCTTTTTGATGTTGTCTTCTTAACTATGGAGTACTCGTCGAATGAATTGGCTCGCCGCCATCTAATGATTCTGTGGGATGATTTCTTTACTTCAAAGCAGCATCGCAAGCCATGTCGTGGTCCAGCTTCCTTTTTCCCTCATTGTCTCACTTCTCACGTTACTCTTTTTCCCGGCAGGAACTAAAGCGGCAGGGTCCAAGTACAGACAAGGAACCGAACTTTCTCGTTCTGGACCTTGGGCCTTGGCCAATGCAACTCAACTTCTTGTCTGTGCGTCTTCTGTGCGTCGCCAGCTCGAGAGCTCCTGCTCCATAAACACGAAGGCAATCCCGGAGGTCACGGAACCATGTGCTGCTGGTGTCTTCGTCTTCGTCCTTGCTGCACAAATCATCCAAGAAAATGCAGAGACATGGATGCAGAATGCGACAGAATGCAAGGCAGCACCATCAGCAGCACCATCAGCAGCACCATCAGCAGCACCATCATCATCATCACATGCGCTTGCAAGGTCTGCGAGATCCAGACGACGAACGACTCTGGGAAGGTCTGTCATCCTTGAACACATGAAGCGGTTGCGGTTACCAGCCACGTTCAGCACCGGGACTTGATCCTGCTTGCGTTCTCCTCTCTTCTTCTTCTTCTTCCCCTGCGTGGCGCCCTGTCGACGCTGTCTATGGAGGGCAAGCCTTGATGACTGACACTTGGCAAGAGGAATGAATGACGGGTCACGCAGGTAGGCCCAATCATGATCAGCTGCGTGGCTGGCTAGCTGAATTGCACTTCTGCGGGAGGACCTGTGAAGCCCGTTGATCTGTATCATGGATTGGAAGCGCTCATGCATCAGCATCGATTCAACAGAAAAGTTGGCTGATGGGCCGCGCGCCCTGTCGAGGACCCAGCAGCCGGCCGCCAAGCAACCCAGATCCCAGATCATGACCTCCGCTTGCTGCGGATCGTCATCATCACCAAGTCAGGCCAGTCCATCGACATGTACGTTGGACGGAGCGCTGCACACGTACTGGTGCACAGAGTCTGGCCGGCCCCCAAATCCCAAACGTGTGCGACAAGATGGCAGCACAGAAGGCAAAAACTAATACATCGCGTTTCCCCAAAGATGAGCCATGGGCCCATGGCCGACCAGCCCGGTACCCGGCTCGACGTGGCATTCAAGATGCTCACTCGGCGTCCAATGCCGTGCCTAATGAGCCCTTGTCCCCTTGTCCACGCAGACCAATATTCATTGCGGAGCATCTATTGGTTGGGCGGCAGATTGTTCTGCATTTGTGACTTTCCCAAGTTGTTTTGGTCCTTTGTCCTTCTCTGTGACAGCTTTACCAACAAGTTATTAGCTCGCCGTCGTAATTGGCAGGAGCCAAGAATCGGAGATCGTTACCGAAACCCGTCATGGTGTGCCACTAGCCTGATGTTTTACACACGCTTGTTTTTGTCAGTCATCATTTCGTTTTGACGGGTTTTGTTTTCTGTTTCACGACCCTCCGCGGGTAAGGCCGGGGATGGCGGGCCGGCATCATCGGCAGATGGGCCTCGATAATTTCCCAGCTGGTAATCCGTACTTTTCTTCTGTATTAGTGCGCTGTCCTACAACGGAGTATTAATCCGTATTACGGACTAATCATTTCTTGGTAAGGAAGTGCCCCCTTGTCCATCCCCCCTTGCTCTCCCCCGTGCACTTGTAGCTCGGCAGAGCTCCTACGGTCGGTCGGGGAGGGCGTCGATGCAATGAACAGATCAGACGAAGCCGCCAACAGAGGGAAGGGGCAATGCGGCTGAATGAAGAATGCCCCTGACAGGCTGATTGATATAGAAGATAGAGCCGGCCGGCACATACGCGACCAAAGAATGACGCGATGCCCTCGCTCCCACCGACGGCCCGTGTGGCTGGCTGTCAATGCGAGTCGTGCTTTTGCACATCGGCACAGCTTCAAACGTATGAGGGCATCATCACTCTGTTCTTGTTTGTGCCTTGGTTTCACAGCTGGCCACGGCTGGCCCAGGACTTGTGACAACGATGTCAAGTATGTACGGATTACTTCTTGGCCAACTTCCCGTGGCTAGCTTTATTTGTGGTTACTTGCGGGCAAAGACAATAGGAACAAGACCGGCTGCACCGGCGACATGCATTGCATTGGCCTCCCCTCCGGCGATGGCTTTTCCTCTCGTTCCCCAAAGCTGCCGTGTCACCTCTTGTCTTCTGCCGTGCCATCACTCCACGTCTTCCGACGACAAACTATCGTACGAGAAAGCACATGGTGTCCAACGATAGCCTGTTTATTCTCCGTATTCAGCAAGAGCCAGGCACACAGACCGTACATAAAGGTGACACAAAGCCTCCCAATCACAAACTATACCAATGACTATCTTCTTCCCCAAGGCCGATGCACAAAACAGCATACTCTTGGAGCCATGGGCCCGGGGAGTTGTAGCTTGTCTTGATCTTTCCCTTCCTGCGTTCGTCGCCCAAAGAGGCCTGCTTGACATGTCCCTCGTGGCTTCGAAAATAAGGGCTTAGACTCCAGATGCATGCCATGCATGGGAGGATCTTCCGCGGGCGCCATCTGACCAAGCTTAGGCAATGAAGAGACTATGTAATTCATTTCAAGAAGCCAATTTACTTTTCCCGAGGCAGAACGGCGGAGTGACGGTTCAGGCCGCAGGGGTGCTGCAGCGTGTAGGGGTTCGGCGTCTCTTTGCACGGCTTAACAAGTTGAAGAAAGAAGAACACGACATCAAGCCTTTGTTGGACGAAACATCACATCCAGAAAGGAGTACCATGGCTTTCGTACTAGGTTCAACAGCGTCTGCAGCCGCATCAGCGCTTTTTTATCTCATGCGTGCTCTGTTCCCTTGGGTGGCAATCCGAAAAACACGGGGGTTCTAACCAGGCCATGTCCCGTACATACGTACTTGGATATGCAAACGCGGGTTTCTTGGGTGCTTGAAAAGGGGGCGAAAACAAAGAGGTGACACTGCTGCGAAGTTCCACTTGCGTACATTCTCACCCCCTGCTGGCCCTGGCACTGATAACTTGAGCGTTGAGAGATGCGGTGTCGTATGAACAACAACCCTTTTTCAGCCCCAGCTCTCTAGCTGGGGGTTCCAGGATGCAAAGTACAAGCCATCAGCATGGATGAAGGGGGAAGGGGGGCGTCGAACTATTTGCGTCGACCCTGCGGGATTCCCTCAGAGGCGAATCGCCATTGGTTGTGAGAGGGCTTGGAGAAAGATGTTGTCCTCGGAGCGAGCAACCTGGGAGTCTTTCCCTCTCATGAGTTGCCGCATGCAAGACGGACGTTGTGATATATCAACCAGCTGGAAAAGTCCGTACGGACAAATCTCCCCCGTCTTCAAAGGCTTCGGGCCTTTGCATTTTTTCTCGTTCAAAGGGGGGGAGCGTAAAACTGCGAGGCACCCTGGGAATATAAAAAGCCCACGATATTCCACCTCGTTCTCACTTCTTTTTTTTGCCCTTCCTTCATCCCAAGCACTCATCTGACTCAAACGGCACTTCCTCGAACATCCATCTCTCTCATTGTCTCCAAAAAAAAAACCTATTCATTCTCTTTCCCAGCCGCCAATATGAAGTACGCCGCTGTCATCGCCGCCCTCGCTGCCGCTGCCATCGCCGCTCCCACCAACGGAGGCGGCAGCTCCGACATCTGCAACAACAAGCCTAACAATCCTAACAACGTCTGCTGCACTGGCGTCCTTGGCCTTCTCTCCTGCACCCTCAACCTTCTCGGCGAAACCTGCTCTGGTAAATCTTACTGCTGCCAGAGTGCTCCTCAGGTATGATGCCCGCTTGCTGCTCCGGACATGCACGGGAAGCCAGTCTACTGACATTTTTGCCCTTTTCTCTTCGCCTGAGAAGAATGGGCTTATCAACATTGGCCTCGACTGCGTCAAGGTTCTCTAAGCGTGCTTGGAGAAAACCCAAGTGCCTGTCCGTGTTGAGATGGTGACAACTCGCCCGAGATGCTCATCTTGGCGCCACGGGTGTCAGTGACAAGGTTGGACATACATGGCTACGGGGGAAGGGGGAAAACAAAGGCCTCTGTACATTCCCTTTTTTTTTGTGTGTGTGAGAGAGCACCTGCTGTTCGATGGACGAATATGTAATGTAGAAACAGTTGGCTTTGCTCCGGCCGCCGAGGGAGATGCGAGCGAGCGGTCAACAGGTAGTTTGTTTATTTCACCGCGGCCGATTGAAACGAGGCTTCTTTGCAATAATATCTTTGTCCTTGGGACGTTGCCTTTCTTGAGCTTTCAGTGTGACTTGTGTGGAAAGCCGTCGGTGCGGTCGGTTTTTACGGTCCAGACGCCAACCCGGGTTCCATGTATGTAGATTTGCACATCTCCACAGTTCTCCATAATTGCCGTGGCGCGGGGGGGGCGAGACACGGGCGGTATCTGCCGATGCCTGCAGAAGCGAAGGGGGGTGGGATAAAAGGGATACATGACATATGTAACGGGTCGAGGCAGGTCCAATAAGAGGGCATTTGAATCGTTCTGTTATAATGCAAGCGGGCTGGGAATAACTTTCACGGCGAAATAGAAATTCCACTAACAATACAATGGCTCAGTGCTCAGTCCCAAACGCCAAAAATGCCAGCATCATCATCATTATCATGGTTCTACAATTCCTTCTTCTTGTCCTTCGGTGTCCAGCTATAATTGATGACACCGGGGCCAGGCTGCAATCCAAGAAAGTATAACCAGAAACGGTGAACTTCGTTAACAGCAATGCGACATCTGACCAGACCACCTTGTTAGTATGATTTCGAGGGGAAACAGCCTGACCTGAAACGAAGAAGAGTGATTGGCTTACAATAAGATGGACCCATGCCACCAGCCGTGGAGAGCCACCTTGACGGATTGTCTGAAAAGTGCTATTTCGTGGGAGAACTGGTCCGAGATGGCGTCACTCCGAGGTCCTCGTCGCTGCATCTGCATTAATTCTTCCCACGGCCCCGTCGGGAGTGAGCCCGTCGGGGGTGAGCCCGTCGGGGGTGAGCCCGTCGGGGGTGAGCCCGTCGGGGGTGAGGAACCAGTCTTCCATTCGCCCTCTTCGCCCTCATCGTCCATCTTCTCGTCTTCCGTGACAGGTGAAGCAGGTACTGAGGATTGCTCAGCCGGGGGCAGTGTCTCGCCATTCTCCGCGGCAACCATTTCTCTGAACTTTCCGATGGCCCTCATGGACTCGCTCAGGCGAGCATACGTGTTGAACAGAGCAACCAGCTCTGTTCGTTTGAGGACGGGGATCTGATCGCTGTTGTTGTCGAATTCGAACAGCACCTTCAATGCGGTGCCGTAGCCATTCGTCTGGATCTTGCCCCAGAGCCTGCATTTGTCGCAACCCACGCAGTCCATGAGTCGACTGACGTTGCGGAATCGGTTGCGGAAATCCTCCTTAAGAGATGGGCCCTCCCCGTTGGCAAACATCAAGCGCTCATCAAAGATCTGGGGGATGCTTCCGGCGTTCTTGGTAACCTCATCTACCTTGGCTCGAGTGGCCATATCCTCGCTGGGATCGCCGATGCAAAACGTGTAATCGGGGCCGCGCAGAAACGGTCCAAGTTTCGCTACGGCTCTGGTAAGGAGTGCATAGTTGAAGTAGAGGTTGCTGATGCGGTCAGGATGTCCATGGAGGCGATCTTTGTAGCATTGCACGTTGGGCTGCCATAGCCCAGTGCTTTGGTTGAGAAAATCCCAGCATATATGCGTGCTGATGCTTGCGTGCATACCGGACATTACTCGGTAGAAGACCCGCTTCTCAAGACACTCATCATCGACCTCGTACCCCGTGCTCGCCACGAAAGGAGTGTTGGGGTGGTGCACGCGCTGTACCTGGAGCTGGGCCTGCCGGCCGGCGGCATTCATGACCTGCTTGAAATCTTGAGCAGCAGGATTGTAGTTGAGCGACATGCCAAGGTCTGCGGAATGAGGGAAAGAGCTCTTCTGGAAGCAGTTTTCGCGGTAAATTGCGTCCCAGACTTGCTTGGCACCCTCTCCCCCGTAGCCTGTGAATCGCTCTGGGTTGCGAAGCAAGCTCACATAGTCTCCCTTGGAGGCGGAGCTTTCATCTTCGGAAACACAATAATCTCTCTCATCGCACTCGTCATCATAGTCGACGACACAACTCTCGCCTACTCCATCTCCAAGCTCCCCATGCAAGGGTCGTCGGGGGTTCTTCTTTTGTTCGTTTCGGCCGGGGTGTTTGGCTAGAGGTCCTTCTAATTTGCCAAGCTCTTTTGCTCTCCAGACCTCGGGGATGTCTTCTTCGTTGTCGAGTGTTTCGACCGCACATCCTATGTTGCCGCAGAAACCATTCTCGTCGTTCCAGAAGGGACACTTTTTGTTGAAGAGGTTGAGGCGATAATGGGAGAAGAAATCGGTTTCTCGGGTGAGGTCGTCGAGGGCGGGCTTGACGCGACTATTCAACTTCTCTAGTGTCGCATATGAGGCGCAGGCATCCTTTACAATGGCTTTGGGGTAAATCTACACGATTGAGTCGGTTAGATTGCATGGCGCCCTGATGCTGCTTGTCGGTGATCAACTTACGGCACACTCTTGGCCAATGTCCGCGGCGCAGCTTGCGGGCGACGCCCACAGGGCAAAGACGGAGAGATAGAACAGTCTACTCGCAGTATTCATCCTGGCGTTGCCGGCAAAGATGCAAATAGTAATTGGCGAGTATGGCCAGACAGAAAAGCTGTGTGTCTTTGATGCAACGGGCTGAGAGGCCAGATGATGGCAAGGCGGCCCACCACGTTTGAGTTTAGGGGGCGCCACAGGCTACAAAACGCCACTTTGTCTGATGATGATCAATCAAGTCCGCTGGTCAGAAATTGGTTGCTTCTTGTCCCGGTTTCCAGTATGGCCATGTACCACGCGGAGACGTGGGAAAGCGTATCACTCCACAATGGAAGGCCACAAGCGATAATATTTATATGTCCGACGGAGGTTGACAAACACAGAAGCGAAGATGTGGCCACTTCAACAGCCCCACCTCTGCCAACATCGAAACATCGAAACATCGAAACATCGAAACATCGAAAGGTCCTGTCGACCCACAATGGAAATATTCCCACATAATACGTCCCTCCCTGTCCCTCCCAACCGTCGTCGTCTTACTAACTTATTACGTGTCTACACCGGCACATCGGCACAACCGGCGACTCGACGTAACGTCTCGGGCCATTATTACGGTAATGTTGCTGATTTCGCATCGAATATTTATTTGCTAGCGAAACAGACCAGAAACCTTCACATTACTTATGACTTACCCTACCCTTTCCAAAGGTGGAAGAATTTTTGCATCTTCTATTCGGCCAATGTTTTGAATCTTTATGCGGCCAGTGCCATTTCGCAGCCCGGCAGTTCAGCCTTCATTACTCCGTAGACTTGGTTGGTTGGAGCCATCGACGGATGACAAGACCACCACGTGTTTGTGGAACCAACAGTACCCCGTACTCTTCATCACCGTGAAAGCAATGACTAGGACTAGCTTGGTTACATGAATACATGAATTTATGATTGAGGTGCATGCTACGGCAAGGCTTTCTTCCATGGTAACCGGACCATCATCTCTCGTATTCATCACCGATACATCTTTTGGTGGCTCAACCTCGAATCCTTTTCGGTACTAAAATTTGGATCCAAACCCAACAGCTTTTATGATGAGACGTTACGATTAAGCGAGGCAGCTCAGCCACTTCACCGGAGGACTGCGACAGAAGAGGCACGATTTTCGGCAGAGTCCCCCTCATCATACTTGAAATCTTCATCAATTCCATCTACCTTATGCCAGCTAACGCCTGTGTAGCCCCATGATATTTCATAAATCTTTAGAGTGCACTTCAACTAGAGCATATAGCGCCGTCTGTCACAAAAGCGCCCCCCTCTCCCTCCCGAAGTTGCGCATCAACCACTGTTCCTTAAAAGGGGGATTTAGAAACTCTGCGTATTTCCAACGACCAAAGTCCCTAGAATTGGCTTGTAGTCGCACAGAAGAATAGCATTTCCGTGCACAACATCATGTCAGGAAACCGTCCTCATTCGAGGCGCCCGCAGAAACAAACACAGCGCATCAGGCCGCAAAGGTCCCGTTTTATCACAAGACATGTGCACAAGCCAGAAGAAGAGAGCAACAACCGATCGGGGTGTCGTTGATGAATTGAACAAGGCAAATATCGTAATGTGCAGACCGTAATATCGTGAGAGGGCATGAAATAAGACCCATACATTCGTTGAACACCGACGATGGTGGAAGGGTGGAAATGGGCTATCGTACATGAGAGATCGAGCTCATAGATGACGAGCCGCTCACTGGGGCGCTTGATAATTCAGAGGACGCCTGGTTTCGGCACGGTCAGATGTTGAGTGTCGAATATGAATACAGCCAAGAAGAATACTCTGGAAGCCCACGGCAACACTTACTTGAACAGGAGAATATGGGGCTCGGGCTCGTGAACCTCGTAATGCTCCCAACCAAGACTCTGCGAGCACTGTCAACAAATATCCTGCTCTGGCATGATTGTCTCGCGCATTGTTCTCCTTGTATCGCCGTAACTGATGCGGGTTGTTTCAAACAGGGCGCGTTGTCGTACCTGAGTAATACCAATAGCTCGCCATTCCTCCTCCCATAGCAATTTCAGAGTTCCTTTCGACGTGTCATGATAATCCTTTGGGATTGCCTTGAGCATAGCTTTTGGCAGCTGCACGTGCCGGTACTCGTATTCGCTGTCCGAGTATCTGGTAGGACAAACAAATCAGCTCGTTGGCCATACAGCGGCTTCGCAACATCTTGGAACGCGCGAGAAAAAAAAAAAAGTCCCCGACGAAAGCGGTGAAGGCCGGAAAAGTCCGAGAAGCCGTGTTTACCTTGCAGAATAGTGAATCGAGTCAATGAATTCTTCAAGGCGCGCCCGTTCAGAGTCTGACAGCGACCTGGGAGTCTTGTTCCGGCGACTCATGTCGATATCCATGGGTCAGGACCGTCAGGCTTTACGTCTGACCAAGCAAGGTGTGTGTGGTTGACCTCGAGTCCAAAGTTGACGATTTTTCTAACCAGGGCTGGGCGGCTTGCAGCTCCAGACGTACGTGTTGCTGCACTTTTTTTGATCCTGTGCCCTTCGCCCACTCGGCAGAACCAGTGCGAGGCAACAAAGGGAAAAAGTGGCGATGCGACGTCGTTAGTTCACTCCAACTTTTCGAGGCAAAGCAAACCCAGCAGAACGATATTAAAAGGGAAGTAAGCTCAAGAAAACAATCAGGCGCGTCAAGGGCCAGTGCGTGGTGCGGGGAGGGGAGGGGAGAGGGGCGGAAATGTTGTCAAGTGGGTTGGTGGACTGGGTGACTGGATTTTGTTTTTTTCTTCCTTCCCCTTCTTTGAGTTCAAAGGGTACCTGGGCCAGGGGAATCTTCTCTTTGACGACCATGTATTATTATATTGACGAATTGGATGGTATGCCGCCAGCCGCGTCGTTGGAGCTAAGCAATTGAGCGAATCGCGTCAGGCTCCTTGAGATGTTTGAGAATCAAAGGCGGGCAAAACAAGCACGTCTACAAGTGCTTCTGTGTTGTGTCCTCTTTTTGGCATCTGGCACCAGGGGAGGAGGAAGGCGCGCAGAGTGCCAGGTGAACAAACTGTTGCGGAAATCAGTTGTCTACATGGAGGAGAGGTCGAGGAGAGGTCGAGGCCCATCAACCAAAAGAAGCATCGGAATGGAGCTAAAATGGAGCCCGAGCATGGCATGTCCGGGAACGGGACTCCGCCGAAATAATGTGAGAAAAACATGGGGGACATCAACAACCTCGTGCGTGCAAATAAGCGGTGATTTCGGCAACTGCAATCCCCCGTAGACTATGCTCCGTCGGGTCTGGCGTCAAAGCAAAGGGCCTGGGCTGTTCATTACCTGAAGAAGCCACTACAAGGTGGCATGCAAGTGCAGGGTATGAGGGATGTGAAGCGCCCAAGTCTCATCGATTGATTGTATTGCTACTCGCCGCGAACATGGCTACCCATTGTTGCACTTGAAAGTATCATTGGCCCCAGTACGTGGACTTGGCTCCATCACACGGGCCTATTTATAGTTGCGAAAATAGCCTACTACTACTACTACTACTACTACTACTACTACTCCTCCTTCTTCTTCTTCTTCTTATATGCAGAGTACTGTTTTCAAGATCCAAACAATGAGTTTGACTCTTCGATACCCTCCTGTCTGTTTCCCCTTCTTGACAATGGTATATGGGTGATGATATTCCCAATCTTGGCCTTGAACCCCTCTACATCAATTTCCCAGTCACGAATCTCTCCAAACTGCGCATCTCTGAAATTTTTGAGTACCATCAAGCACGTTTCTTCATCAGGAGAACCCATCGTCCAACCTATTGATACATGGAACGCCGCGTCCACCGCATCACCAGCACTTTGCTGATACAAAGGTGGCTGTCCAAAATGGGCAGCAGCTTGATTACACTTGACGAGAATGGCCATCAGCTCAGGATTGGTCGACAGCCGCAACGGTTTTTTTTTGTCGTCGGTGTTCTGGGAGCTGAGTTCTCTCGTCGTGATGACCCGTAATACGAAGAATGTGCGATCTGAATCCGGGGATTTGTACCAAGCTAACCCGGCAGGTTTCACGGAGAAGCGACCGACGCCACTGGTGCAGATGGCATCTTGGATCTTGGAGAAGAAATCATCCTTTTTGGAAGTAGGTAGGCTGAGAGGTTTGGAAAGACTGATATGCAGTGGTAGAGGTGTACCTAGATCGCTGGTGAGAAAGTTGTGGAGATGAATATCTTCCCCAATCTGGGTCTGGGTCTTCTTCATAAGCGCGTCAAGGGTGTCGTGCTGCGTGGTTGTGGGATGCCCTTGTCCATGAAATTAATACAAGTCGAGTTTGTGTAACGTAGATGCGAGGAATCGGAAACAGTCGGAGATGGAGCAAGAAAACAAACGTACGTACATTCCACGTAAATATGGGAAGGCCAGTGCCCAACCACATGGGGGTTCTGGCGCTTCCGCCCCTGATGCAAGCTGGGATCATCCACCACACTCTGCCGCACAGTGGATGCATATAGATCGTGAAATGTTGCGGGTAGCGGTGGCATTGTCGACTCTTGCTCGCCATTTGGCTCTGCCTTGCGCTTTTGGCGCTTGCACGGCGGAGAATTGGGCAGCGCTTCATCGCCAGATGAGGATGAGTAGTCGACGAGACCCATGACGATTTTGGGATGATGTCACCAGCTGAGATGACCCATTGACGTGACGGTGCTGTATCGTTTCCTCTTGCAGGGAGGCGACAGCCCTAGCGAGGGCTCGAGATTACCGGGTTGCTCTCATTCCGGCTATTGTGGTGGTATGCTGCAGATATAGCCGTGGGTTCGTCAGGCTGATGAGACTCATGATGAAGCACTTGTTGAGGAGCAAGGCCAAAGGTCAGAGGTAAGGTCTGGGAGGATGAAGTGGGCCCAACCTTGCCGTTGGGCGATCGGCACAAAATGTGGGCAACTGCGCGAACTTATGTAAGTTAGGTCCTCCACCCTGGCTGGCTGGTGCTGAATTGAGGCTTTTATGCTGCCGGCCTTGTCACCGCCTTGTCAACAATCGTCAAGTTGTCAAAGCGAGTTAGGCCTCATGGGCCAGGCCCAGCAGACAACTACCAAGACGATTTCTCGCACACAGTAGGCCAGAAGCTCCATTCGCAATGGACGTCCAACCTCACCCATATGAATTTAATACTTTGGCAAGAATACCACACGCTGCCGGGCAGTACTGGCAAGGCATATAATCTCCCACCAGCCAGTATGTAACATCGAGCACTTCAAATCTAGCATTATTCTTCTTTTCTGAAAAGAAAAGAAAAGCAAGACTTTACCCTGGTTTGTTTCGTAGATCGAAGAGATTGACGAGCCTGATTTGGACCGTTGATCTGAGCCGCTTCTAGAGAAAGATGGCCAAAGGCAATGACACCATCTTTTACCTTGTCCCCTACGATTCCGATACCAAGATCCGCCAGACTACATGTCACTATTTCAATTTCACAATCAATGCTGTCGCAGGTGTTGCCGTCGAAGCTACTGTCGGAGGATTGCCTTTGCCAGGTGCTCTTAGGGTTCCTAGCATGGAGGCATTTCAGGTCGAAAAATGAGTCGACTGCTCAGGAACTAGCAGCTATGCAGCCCTCCGTGACGGAACACAAACCAGAGCTCTCTGGTCGCTCTTCGTATCAGGACCACGAGGCACCTTTTATCATCAGCGACATGGACTGGAGCCTGTGAATGGAGCGCCGTGGTTGGGCTAAGCAGTATGCTTCGTGAGGTTGGTTTCTTCTCGAGTCCTAAAAAGGATTTCACGCTTCATGATATTCCGAATTGTCACGATAGAGCACCACATCTTCAGCTTGAAACCTTCCACCCTGTCTTTGCAAAGAAGGACCAAAAAAAAACTGAAAAAAACTGACGGCAAATCGGCGAAACTCGGTCGTGAGAACTCTCTGCGTTGTTTGTCCCCCCCCCGGCCCCGGCTATGAATCTATGCGTGATAGAGCAAACGCAAGCGCTCCTGCCTTGTTTGTACCAGGTCGAGATTCACTGGTTAATTGCTGCAGCTCCACTATGCAGCTATCTGTTCCTCTCGAAAAGGTGCATTCCAAACAAGTTCTTCTTCTGGCACCATATTTAATCTTCGGATTTTCACGACTGATCAACAGTGAAGACGGAGCACTTTTCGACGCGTTATCTTTTCCATCTTTTGTCTTGCATCGGCAGAGTACAGCACGATGCCTCCTCGGGAGATAGCAAGCATCTCGCGCTCGGATCTCCAGCGTCTCAAACCGTCCGACAACGCATATCACATCACGAATGTCAAGCACATATCATCCTACAATTGGATCGACGAAGATACGCCCACCATTGCCGTGCCGGGCAGCCCTGCTCTCTGGAATCCCCCAGTCGGTGCCCAGTACGTGAAAAAGGATTCCGGCTTGATCTGCATTGACGAAAATGCAATGCGCCTCCAGGAGAGTTCCTTGGAACCAATGTTTCGGGCATTGTACACCACGGACCCGTCTTTTGACATTCGCCCGATCGATGTCATCAGTGATCGGCACAATGTTAGAAAGCTCCTATCATTCGTCAGACCTGAAACAGATATAAATGCCGGCAAAGCATTCCGCGTCAAGCTCGAGCTGGTCCACGACACGCTGCTCATGTGTCGTCATGAGGTGGCCCCGACAGAGTTTCTTGCACCGCACGAGTTCCGAGGGTACGGCCACGAGTTTGAAAAGATGTACACCACCAGCCAGATCAGTGGCGGCACGGGGCATCACAGAATCATCTCGTATCGATTTTGCGGGATGCAGTTTCTGATCCGTCATGAGACAGACGGATTTGTGAAATCACGAAGCGAGGAAGCCGATGCCAACGAAGGGCGTTCCGACCTGATGGGGTCTCTGTGCCTCTCTGCTCGCACCACCGAAAATACATGTTTGGTTGCGAGGAGCAAGGCCACAAAGTTGACGGTACTAGAAAAGGGCGCGCTCGTCCCCCTCGAATCAACCCTCGAGATCAAAACCCGCGCGGCGTGGAGGCCTCTTGAATTTGACCAAGTCGCGGCGCAGATATGGGTGTCGCAGACCCCCAAGCTTGTTCGGGCATATCACAACAGAGGATATTTTCAGAGCCCAAGAGTGGAAGATGTCAAGGCGGACATTGATGATTGGGAGCGTGCGTCCCGAGAATCTTTGAGGGCTCTAGGCGCGCTGATCGAATGGATTACCGCGGTGATGAAAGTGAGGGGAGGTTCTGCTCTGCTTCAGTATGATACGGCGAAGGACAGTCTTGTGATTTCAGAAGTCGAGGCGGGGGGAATGCTTTCGGAGGATTTGTACTCTAAGTGGGGGAGGAAGTGACTCACTTGAGTAGCTCGATGGATTGAGCTGGCGTCGGAAAGTAGGGCAATTTGTGTACGGACCGTACGGACGTAGAGCACGGCGATTATGCATAAGTTAAGGTTCGCAGAGAATTGTCATGCTGCCACCACTTGGGGACGCTCTTGCAAGAATAAGTCTCGGCTATTCAAGATGCCACTGCTTATGAAGCGCCCTTCTTGCAGATCCCTTGAAGCAGATTCATCTTTTCCAGCCGTACTTTCCGCCTTGTCCTTCTTCTGCCTCCAAAACCAAAAAAAAAAAAAAAAAAAAAAAAAGGCGCGTGCGCGTGTTAATATGGGTCCTGTTCATGGCCATATCCCTGCTAGTCCTCCCGCCCCCGCAAGAACCTGTCATGCATGCATTTGTCCATGTCAGCGCACAGGCAGCACGCTAGTAATATAACTCTATAACAAAGCAAGGCGATACCGAGTTGGGGCAAAAAAAAAAAAGCCAATTTACGACGAAGAAGAGAGAAAAGCGAGGGAAGCTAGACAGCGCAACCCTACCTTCTTCCTCCTTAGGAATAGGAATTATGCCCTGTTCCGGGACTCACCTCACTGAACTCAAATGACGGGACACGGGGCACATTGGCACCGAGTGGCGTTCGTCTGATGCCCTCCATGTTGTTAGACTCTCCGCCTACATGGAATCGCACACTCACTTCTATTTTGAATTTGTTAATTTTTTTTGTACCTCGTGGCATCCCCGGCAACCCTGCCTGCCTTGGAATTAAGTTTATAGTTTGTCCTGAACGCAGAAGCTACCCTTACACATGAAGCAGGGCAGCCCGCCTTTATCGCGCCTATTGCAGACAATTAGACGCACCGGGCCGCGCGAAGGTGCCGAGTCAAGTCGGGGCATCGGTAACTGTAGGTAAACTTGCGACAGGATGGGGGGTATTAGAATACTTTCTGTGCTCGTTGTCTCGTCACGGTTTTCTTCCCCGGTCCATCGCTTCTCGCTCTGGTCATCATCGTCATCTCCCTTACTTTTGATTAAGTCCGTTTTTGCTTTCCTACACGACGTATTTCTACAAGTACAACACGGACAAGCCGCGAGGTTTCGGCATAAGCCAGCGGAAACCGGACTAAACTTGAGCAACGACTCGGGAAAAAAGGAAGAAAAGTCGGTTTCCTGACAAGCCTTGATATGAAACGGTACCGCGACATATCAAACATGGTCTTGGGTCTCTTCCGCAGCGGCAATCGCCAGAAGAAGAAGGGTACGAAAAGGCAGCGCGAGCGTGAAGATTACGGCATAACATATGACAAGCAATGGGTGAGTGATGACTTTTTTTTCTCTCTTCTTTCCCCCTGTCATTGCTTTACTGCTCCTTTGTCTTCTCCTTCTTTACTCCATGGGTTTTTTTTTTTTTTGCACGCTTCAGTGTTCATCTTTGCGAAACTCGCTGCTTTTCCCTTCTTCTTCCGTTCCATGCGCCGAGGTGCAGGGACTTCTCGTTTACTCCCCCGGACGAGATGATGGGGGTCATCCAGGGGGGGTGCCGTGCCAACTCTTTGTTCCTCGAGGACACCCCCGGACCCAGCTGTTTTCACGGGTTGAATTGCGCGTTTGCTGACGAAGAAATAAAAAAGGCCAGAAAGTACCTCCTCGACCCGTTGACTGCGCCTGAGCCCAACCAAGAGACTGGGCTCGGCGCCTCGCACGTCAATCCACTCCACATGGCCAAGGCGAAGCGCGACGTCGACGGCCCCGTCAACCGGCCCCGTCGCCGGCGCAAGCGCATCTCCATCGACACGGATGCAATCGATGCACTTGACACCATCGGTGGCCAGTATCACCACGGTGGCCCATACGACGCGGCCTTGCTTAGTCGTAATCTGGACAGGGATTACTCTCCTGTCGCCGCGGTCGAGGAGTCCAACATGGAGGCACTTCAGGACATGTGCCTGGGAATGCATCATGCCATGGCTCCTGAGTGTACTTGTCGTCGTCGACTTGGGAGAAAAAGGTAACAAGTGTGAGGCGCTGTTCAAATGAGGCACACTTGTTGTCATGCCTTGACTTTCCCATATTTGGCAATGCTCTGAGTCTTTTGTACTGTAGTGTAGTATGTACTATAATGCAATTTTTTGTCTTGTTTTTGACATATCGTACATGCTTTGTTACTTTGTTACATTGGGGGCGCGTCACTTCTCGTTGGCATTTATACACTTGTTCTGCCACGAAGCTGCAGTCCATACGGGGCAAGCTGATCGTCAGTCAGCTTGCTGGGCGACTGCACAAACGGATCCTCCCCCTTCATCGTCTTAGGGAACGCAATGACATCCCGCACCGTCGACGTATCTGTCAGGAGAGCAGTCAGGCGGTCGAAACCAAGGGCGAACCCGGCATGTGGCGGGCAGCCTGCGCGCAGCGCGCCGAGCAGGTGCGAGAAGTCCTTGATTCTTTGCTCCGTCATCTTGAGGACATCGCGCATGATGAATTCCTGGACGTCGGCCACGTGGATACGCTCACTGCCGCCACCAATCTCGACGCCGTTGAGGACGAGGTCGTATGCGGCGCTGCGAGCTTGCAACGGATCGATGAACAGGGCCTCGAGGTCTGCATCAGACAGCGGTGCGGTGAATGGATGGTGTGCTGCCGAGATGCCAGCTGCGCCGCCTTGGCCAGGCTCGCCTTCTTCAACGGGCTTGAACATGGGGAACTCGGTCACCCATACGAATCGGAGCGAGTTGGGCTCGCCTATACTCGGCTTTTCCATGAGCCCCTCTTCTACGAGGGCTTTCCAGAGAGCACTGCGAATGTCTCCAATCTTGGTGGATCCCAAGCAGTATTGACCGCTGGGCCTCTCGCGCGCTTGAAAAACGACCAAATCGCCATCGTTGAGTTCCTGGCCTTCAGAGAGTTGGGCAAGTAAGCTTTCGTATTCGAAGCCCAGTGACGAGAAGCCCGATAAAGGCTGGCGGGAGTCGTGGATTAGAATTTGCGGTTTGCCATCGGGGTTATTGGCTAGTGCGGGAGGCAGGTTGTCCATGAAATCGACAACGAATTTGCGGGCTTGTGATGGCGAGCAGTCTTTCAGAGGGAACGTAAAGGCCTCTATGAGAGGGTCAGAGAGGTGAGTGATCATGCCGACGAAATCGCGATGAGGGTTGATGTCTGCGATGGCATGGATCTTGGACTTGGGTCAGTATTGATGGCGATCAAGGCTGTGCGAATGTCAACTCACTCGATTTGGGATCCGCAGGTCTGGCTTGTCGGATCCATACGCTGCGATGCTCTCCGCAAAGGTGAGGGAAGCAAATGTGTGGGCAGGGTGCTCGTCTGTGCAGGTGGCATTGTTGCCATCGTTGGGTATGGCGGCCATGTTGGGAATCCTCTCTCCACGGACATCTTGGTAGGTTTTTGCCGGCTGCAGTCGAGACAATGCCGTCGAAATGATGTCGTTTACATCCTCCTGCACTTTGGCAGGACCGGCGAACGCCCATTCCATATCAAGCTGGTGTATCCTCGTCAGCAAGATTGCGCATGGGTAGGTCAAGCGATGACACTCACTTGAGAGAATTCGGGTTGTCTGTCTGTTCGCAAGTCCTCGTCTCTGTAACACCGTGCCCATTGCATATATCGGCTAATACCTCCGGCCATGAGCACTTGCTTATACTGCTGAGGGCTCTGACTCAAGGCATATGCGGTACCTCTCTGCCTTGTCGGAACCAAGAACTCTCGTGCGCCTTCTGATGTGGACTTGAATAAAGTAGGTGTCTCGATATCAGTAAACCCCTTTTCCAGAAGATGTTGATTCAACTGTCCCTTCAGCCATGACCGAAATCTCAGACGGGCATTCAGCTCTGGGTGAAAACGGATCTGGAGATGTCGCTTCGATTGGGGGAATTGCACAATTGATGTGACGATAACCTCCTTTGAAACACTATTTAGAGCTCGAATCTTCTGTAGATATAGCGTTCGCTTGACTGAAGCCTCGTTGGGCGCTTCTCCAGCTGATTGCGACGGCGGTTCTGCTTTCGCCTGGACAATGACGGGCGCAAATGCGGGTATTTGTCGAAATTGAGAGTGTAATTCTGTTTTGCCATCAGCGTGGGAGCATATTTGAATGACTTCTCCGGATGCTGTGGTGAGGTCTGCAAAGGAAAGATGTTTCCCAACGTTGCGCCGCTTGCCGATGAACCCCGTCAAGACATTGTCAGCCTGGGATTGCGTCAATGAATTGGAGCCACGAACTATGACGAAGCGTTAGGGAGTAGAGTAGCTATGATTTGGAATTGACAAGAAAGAAAGAATCCTACACTTGTTCCAGAGGTCTAGCAACTCCTTCTGTTTGGGATGCTGTCCCTGCCCTTCACGTGCTGGAATCTGTGTTGCGTATGCTCTTGAGACCACGCTACAGAGATGTGAGGGGTCCCGTATGCGCGCAAGGGTTCCTCGACGCAATATTAACCCACAGCGGCCCAGCTGGGACATTATTACGAGGAATTGAGTCTGGGCGCCAAGTGTGAATAGTGAAAACACAATCTGAATCTAAGCCTCAAAATTTCCGGGGTCGATTTGACGAGCCGTTCTACATATGGTGGACCTTGGCGCCGCACGTGCATCAGGCGCCTTGGACGGACTAGAAGCTCAGCCAGTTCTGCCAGCTGATGCCGCCCGACAACCAGGATCCACCGACCCACAGTCCTTTTAAATTTCAGCGCATCCCGTTCCAGACTTTTTCTCTTCTTTCTCCTCCTCATGACCCTTCCATTCAAATAAGTGTACGTGCACAATTTCCCCGGCTTTCACGCCGACGAACCATCAACTGACATTTCTTCGCAGATGATGAGGACCGCGTGTATAATATGATGCAGATGCCGTTCTTCCAACCTTCGAACTCTCCCCTCGGGGCTTCAGTGGGTCGTTGGTGAGGCAAGGATTGGTATTTTGAAATAGGCGTTCGGCACACCGACCTTGTTACAGTATCGGACGCGATGAAAAAAAGCTCTGATTTATCATGAATGGAAGGTCCTTTTTTGTCTTGTCTTGTTCCTCTCTGCTGTTGTTTTGGGGCCCCTGGGGCATACTAACTGCCTTATTCGATATGCTCGAAATTCGAGGTCTGATGGTGCTTCATGATACAGCTAAACGCGTAGTGCGCGGGCGCTGTGAACATTGCATCGCCTTGGACGTCCCGAGCAGGTCTTGGGGAAAGGCGCTACAGGTTATCCTTGTACGATTGCCTTGCAATAATGATTGTCGTTCAGTAGTTCTGTTCGCGCTCGTTTGGTCACTTGCCATGCCTAGCTATGCCATGTTGGATACAATTTTCCCGTTTCTGTATTTCTTTTTTGAGATATCTCCAACAACTGCTGAGCTTTCATCATGCCCAGGATCTCAAGTCGTTTTAGGGGTTTTAGGGTCATGACAGCTGTTTGTACTGCATACGAAGTAGTGTTTACTCTTTCCTCGCAGAAGTGCATTCGTCTTCTTGCTAGTACAAGTGTTGGCATCAATCCTAGCATGAGGATCTCGATTGAGTGCTGAAGTGGCAGAGAAGGCTGACTCTAGTTTAAATTTAAGCGATGAAGTCTACTATCCTCAATTTCAGGGTTATCCTTGTTCTTATCACTGGGAAGAAGTTCATTCAGTCCTCAAGGCGAGATAATCGACTCATGCCTACCGGCTATCAACTAAGCGCTAGTCTCCTGAATCTTCTTACCTATAATAGTCGATTGACACCGTGAATCATCGTAATATCGAAACATGCTCGAGAAGGGCGACGTCCCTGCACTGTGCATAGATGATTAAGTTGGGTAACGAAACACCACCCATCACCACCCGAATGCGCGGGCAACTGGGAATGCGTGACTAGACAAAACAATCCTCTGACCATCATCTCACGTCACACGGATCCAGCTAATAAGTATGTATATCGTCCGTTCTGCTTTCCGGATTCCATGTTTCATGCACGCAGCATGACGGAATGCAACAGACCGGGTTCTTTCGGCGCCCCGCCCGCCGCTTCCACATCCACCCCTATGAGCTCACGCTCCACCCCCAAATTCCACTTCAGCACCTCCGTCACCCCCGAGCCTTCTCCTTCCATCAACCATTGCCAGACAAGCATCATTTGCCCCCCTCGCCAGAGCACCGAGTAGCGGATCCTGGCGCCAGGGCAAAAGGCTCGCAGCATGTCCGGTTCTTTCGAGAAGTCCGTCAAGGGCGCCACCAAGATCAAAGTACGATTGACTCGCATACGACTGCACGCGTCTCCCCCCCAAACCGCTAACCCCCATGCCGGACCAGTCTGGTTGGTGCCCGAACTGAGCTGACTGGCCTTCTTCCTCCCACAGAATGCGCCGCCCAAGACGAAATATATTGAGCATATCCTCATAGCGACTCACTCGGGCGATGCCGGTGTCGGCGAGGTCTTTCGCTCGCTACAATATCGACTGCGCGACTCCACGTGGACGGTGGTTCTCAAAAGCTTGCTCACGACGCATCTCATGATACGGGAGGGCTCGCCAGACGTTACGCTCGCCTTTCTTTCCAAGCACCGAAGCATCTTGGGCGTTGGTCACTTCTCCGACGGTTTGTCAATCCAGAGAGACCGGACAACAGGCATGAAGACATGGCTAACACAGATCCTCCCAGCTCAAACCCAGGGTCGGAACATTCGGCACTATGCCAATTACTTGTCCGAACGGGCGCGCGCATACCGCGAAACGAGGACGGATTGGGTTCGCGCCAACGAATCAAGACTGGAAAGATCGACTGTCGAAAAAGGCCTGCTTAGAGAGACGGAGTCTGTCCAAAACCAGTTGTCGGCTTTGGTGAAATGCGCCGTGAGTGTGTGACGATTGGAGAATTGCAAATTGAAATGCTTAGTCTGACAAGTCGAGGCACAGGTCCTAGAAAACGAGCCAGAAAACGAAATTACCATTGCCATATTTCGATTACTGGTTCTCGACCTGCTGTCGCTCTTTCAGGTCCTTAACCAAGGTCTCATCAACGTCCTAGGTTCGTCGGCCCCGTAGATTTGTCTCGGTTGGACCCTGGCTCACCCAGTTACACACAGGTCACTTCTTCGAAATGTCCAAGCCAGATGCTGAAAGAGCGCTTGAGATTTATCGTACCTTTACGCGGCAAACCGATTACGTCGTCCAATACCTCAGCTCAGCTCGTCTTCATGAACACCGCACTCGCGTCGAGGTGCCCAAGCTCAAACATGCCCCCGTCAACCTGGGCCGCCAACTCGAGGAATATCTCAAAGACGCCGATTTCGAGATCCATCGACGACAATATTTGGCCGAGCAGGACGCGAAAAGAAAGGGCGGACCATCCAGTAGTGCCAAGTTTGACTTTCCAAAGTCGACTACCAAGCCAACATCGTCTGCGATGAACAGCAACAATCCGTTCCCCTCAGTTCCAGAGGCCAAGCAGGAAGTGAAGCCGCAATCGAACAAGGGTCCCGATCCTGATCTGATCGACTTCTTCGACTCCATTGAGCAGAATCAGACGACGATGCAGGTCAACTCACAGCCAACGGGAATGCCTAGCAGCGCTGCGCCTTTCCAGCCGCAACAGGCTGGCATGCCGTTTCCTCGAAACGACTTTGCGCAGCAGCAAACTGGCTTCGCGCCCAACAACATGTTCCAGCAACAGAACATGGCTGGATTTATGTCGCAGCAGCAGCAGCCGCCTCAAATACAAATGCAACAGCCACAACAACTACAGCCCAACTTTACCGGAGCAGGATTCGGAGGATTCACGCCCCAGCCCAGCTTCCAACCTGGCACCCTTGGCTCAATCCCGCAAAACACAGAGGCTACTTTCCAGATTCAGAATCAGGCCTTCCAGTATGACCAGCAGCAGCAGCAGCAGCAGCAGCAGCAGCAACAGCCGTTGCAACAACCCAACGGTCTGCAACCGACCCCAACTGGGACCAATCCATTCCGGCAATCCATGATGATGCAGCAAACAGGCATGCAGGTCAACTTGTCGACCTTTTCATCACCGCAGCCACCGGCACAGAAACTGAATCGGCAGTCCACTAATCCCTTCACTCGATCCCCACCGCAGAACGTCAGCCCTTTCCAGTCCTCGACGCCTCTTCACGCCCAGCCCACGGGTACCAACCCATTCGCCAAGAGCACGTTCCTACAGCAGCCTGTCCAGTCTCCAGACCAGCAACAGACCCAGAACCCCGCGTCGTTGGCTCCTCAACCCACGGGTACGACGAACCCCTTCCGCCAGGGCGCCTTCGTCAACCACAACATCGGCATGGGATGGCAGCATAACCAGGGTGCCATCGGTGGTGGTCTCGATCAGCTCCCTACGGTTCCGGTGTTTCCGAGGCCCGCTCAGCAGACGCCATGGCAGCAGTGAGAATGCAAGCCTAGTGTGATGTCAATTCCGCGAGGCTGTCAAACGGCCAGGGGGGTAGTCGAATTTTTTCTTTATACTTGTTTGAAAAGGTATCGGTACACAGTCATGATGAGTAAACTATGAAACTATTTAGTATCGCATCAGCGAGGCGTTGCTTGGGTAAAGAATGGACGAATCGAACGGAGGAAGGAGCGGCAGGGAGTAGAGTACTTTTCATGCCAAATGGCCAGAGAACATGAATGAAGCGATGTCGGGTCCATTGTTACAAGGGCGTCAAGACGTCTGTCTACACACGACGCAGCAGTCGGGGAATCTCCAAGTAGCGCTTTGGCTCTTCTACAAGTACTGATGAAACGTAGCGGTGGCTTCCTCGTAGCGGGATTCAAGAGCTTCATACCCACCACGGTGTTTTTTTTCTCTCCTTATTCATCCTCATTCTGAAATGTACCTGGTACGCCATGAAGTTGCTTTCTGGGAAGCCAATTTCCCCCATCCCCCCTGGACGCCAGTAGCATGCTTGTCAAACGCCCGGAGAAAGATGCCCCAAGAGAGTGAGTCCAAAATAAAGGCAAAAAAGTCCATCGAATCATTACATTGAAATTTCCTTGGTTGCCCCCTCTTCTTCAGAACACATCATCAGTGTCCATGCTGCCCGCCGTTGTCCCCGTAGCAGCAGCTTCTCTCGCGGCAGCCGTGCCCACGCTGCTGCTGCTCTCGACCTTATCGTCAGCGAGGAAGACGCCCAGTCCTGAAAAGGCCTCGTACAGCGCCCTCGAGATGTACTCATCGGCGCTGTACCCGCCGGCGAGGTACTCGTTCTTGGACCTCGTCACATCAATCCACTCGCTATGGAACTCGGCCAACCTATCGGCGGACAAGTCGACCCTCTCGGGAGCAAGCCGCAGCCCTCCGAACGGATCGTACGGCTTGTTATCGTCCACCACAGCGCGCGTCTTGTCCCTCAGCCCACGAATCGACAAGCCCGCGCCCCCCGTCGTTGCGGAAGCCAGCACGTCTCTCGCCGAGTCCCTCTTCTGCTGCCCACGCTTCTTGAGCATGATCTTGTCCACCGCCTCGCTGGCGTGGCCCACCTCGGCGCTCTGCAGCGAGTCGAGCATCTCTTCGCGGAACCGCGCCGCGCTCGCCTTCTCCTCGGCCTCGTCCTTCAAGTCCTGCAGTCGCCGCTGCCGCGCAGCGTCCTGCTCCTGCGCCAGACGCCGCTGTCGAGCATCGTCCGACTCCCGCGCCAGCTTCCTGTTGCGCTCAATGTCCGCCTTGTGCCGGGCCTCCCACTCCGCCAGCTGCCCCTCGGCCTTGCTCTTGGCGTCTGCCGTGCCGTCGACGAGGTCGCTCGTCAGGCATTCCACCATGTACAGGTACTCGTTGTAGTCGTCGAGGGTCTCGAAGTCGTCCTCGACCTTGTTGAACACGTGCGCGACCCGTCTTCGGATATCGACCTCTCGCTCGACCGACAGGTCCGCGAAGAAGGCCGACTTGAAGCCTCGCAGGCGCAGCGTCTTGTGGCACGTGGCGTACGGGCACTGGTTGGGCCCGTCCCTGAAGATGCGCTCCACGCACGTCTTGCACATCCGGTGGTAGCACTCTGGGTTGATGAGGAACTCCATGTCCCTGTTGAAGTAGCGCGTGGTTTTGCACACGGGGCATGTCTCGTCTTGGTCGGGCGGTGCGGGTGCCGAGTGCCCTATTCCTGCCGAGGAGGCATGTCGTAACGAGACGGCGCTGGTGCCGTTTCGTGACATTATTTTTTGTTTTGTTATTGTAGGGTTATAAAGGGACCGCCTACGCGAGGCAATCGAGGCCGCGCTGGACAACGCACGGAGGGAGCCGCCGTGTGGAAGGAAAAAAGCGGGTTGCGGACGGGATGGAAAGTGCGTGGGAGGCTCGAGGCTGATGGGAGTTTGCGTGAATGCCGAGGGAAGCTTCCAGTGGTACGGAGTACCCACGGCCCAGCCAAGAATCAAGAATTGCCCCTCCATCCTCCATCCCATCCATCAAAGCTTCCAGCTTGCTTATTCGTTTAAAGCGAGTTGGTTCTTACACATCCCACCTCCGACATCGCGTTGCCGTTTCAATAGCATCAACAACAAAAGCTTTCAATAGCGCCCATGGCTGACGTCAAAGGTATCTATCTTCGCACTCGGTATACCCCAGCGATTCTTCAGCAGCCGCAGCTAACAGCCTCGTCTTTCCAGACCCCACACCCGCCGAAGAAGCGGCAGCTCGCGCCCAAGAGGCTGCCGAGCAAGATGCTCTCCCCTACAAATGGCAGCAGACCATTGCTGAGCTCGACGTCACATTTACCGTGCCCGGAAACATAAAGTCAAGAGATCTCGCTGTGGACATCAAGAAGCAGAGTTTGTCTGCGGGTATCAAGGGTCAAGACCCGGTCATCAAGGTACATCAAGACACACAAAACACCCCAAAGCCCCAAGTCCATTCTCACATGTTCCTACACGTTTCCTCCATCAAGCGTCCTAAAAGGATCAAACTTCCCCATTCCCATACAGGCCCCAGAAGAGATGCGGTTGGACTGACCTTGATAAAAATAGGGCGACCTCCCCCACGCAGTCCACGTCGACGATTCTACATGGACACTATCTACCAACAGCGACGGCACAAAGACTGTCGAGATCCACCTCGACAAGGTTAATAAGATGGAGTGGTGGGCACACGTCATTACCGCGGACCCCAAGATCGACGTTACCAAGATACAGCCCGACTCCTCTAAACTCTCTGATTTGGACGGCGAGACGAGAGGCATGGTAGAGAAGATGATGTTTGACCAGAGACAGAAGGAAAAAGGGCTGCCTTCTTCTGACGAGCAGAAGAAGATGGATATTTTGAAGAAGTTCCAGGATCAACATCCCGAGATGGACTTTAGCAAAGCCAAGATCCAATAGGAAAGACGATTGGACGTGAGAAGTGTGGGGAGAGAGAGAGGAGAGAGGCTTGGCGGATGGACGGCCAAACAAAGGCATACATCGTTAGAACAAAAAGGAAGGCATCATTCATTCATCTTGAATCAAGGGCATTTGCTGCGCGTTCCAGAAACGCATTGAAGTCTCGAACCAGGTGAAGGAGTCCGCCCGTAGAGCTCAATGAGCTAACTTGGTCTGAGATCTGTGCCAAGACGAGATCGAGGTTGCCCAAATCAGCCGTTCTTTCAGCAGCTTGGGACAGCTCGGGCGCTTCTCTACCCTGCTGAACTGCCAGGTCGATATCATGCATAAGAGCTGAGGCGTTGAGACGAGACTATTCACACAAACGAGTTAGAACAGACGGTGGTTCTCAAACCATGCACGTCAACCCCAACGCCCTCGTAACTCACTGTGGACTCCTTGCTATCAGCTTCATGCTTGATGCGAATCGCATCCATTCGCAACGCCACCTGCTCCCGCTCGCTTTTCAAGCGAATAATTTCATCTCGAAGAGCAAGCTTCTCCTTTTGCACGTGTCGTAGACGCCGTCGTAATGAATGCCAGTGGTTCAAGTGGATTGCCTGTGTCCCGTCAGTCAGCCTTCACCTAGACCAGACCATGGTGACATATGAAAGTTCCACCCACATGCTGTAGCAATCGAGAGGTGAGCTCCTCTCGATACGCTTCGACCGCCCTCATTTTAATCCTACACTCCTTCTTCCTGTCCACATCGTCCGTCGCCTCCGCAACCTTCCGCAGCTGGTCTAGCACCGAAGTGATGACTTCCTCGCATACTTGCGCGAAGACATCCACGACTGTCTCCCCTCCCCTGTTTGCAAACGGAATCTCTTGCTGCAACTCGTCGTCCTCGTCGCGCTGAAAATTGTTGACGAATCTCTGCACGGTGATTTCCACGGCTGCATCGTCGTTTTGCGAGCTGCTCGAGCTGCGGCGCTTCTTTGTAGGTCTGGGCTGTTGACTGTGCTGTTTGGGTCGTTTGGCCGGTTGTCTTTGCGTTGCGGGGCTATTGCGTCTCTGCTTGTAAGACGATATTTGCGAGGTGCTGTCTTGCTCGCTGTCGTCGTCGGAGCCCAGGTCGGGTGATGCTGTGATGCTGGGTCGGGGCCGTTTCTGGCCAATGACTGTGGCGGCTTCTCTGGCGGGGACTTCTACTGCTTCTTCGTCGGAAGGCTCTGAATCTTCGGTAACTTCTTCTAGTTCTTCTAGGGAAGACGGTCGTCTTTGTGGTGGGTTTGTCCTGTTTGCGGGCGCTGCTACTTGAGTCACTCCGTCGCGTAGAGGGAGAGTAGAAGGTCGCGCTGGTCGAGAAGATACCTGGCTTGGGCGAGGTCTTCGCGTGGATGGGGATGAGGATCGTGCCTCGGGTGTCGAGCTAGAGGATACCGAGAGCCTGGGCGGGAGAGGTTGGACTATCTTGGTGGCGGAGATGGGTCGTCGCTGTCCACTTCCAGGTTTCTTTGCCGGACTCTCGGCGACTTCCTCAGTTATTGTCGTGGGAATGCGTTGCTTTGCGGAATATGGCACGCTGGATGGGGGACGTAGAGCCTCTAGTTCGTCTGGTTCGTCTGGTCCCGGATCATTCGGTGTGGGCTCCGCGCTCGATCTGGCGATACTCGAACTGAGCTGTCTAGCGAACTGGTTCTCAGCCCGTGGGGGCTCTGATGGGCGTACGTCCCCGACGCTAATATTTGGACTGAGAGGTTGCAATGATGTTTCAACCGGCCCTGCCGGCGATTCCGCTGCGCCACCAGATTGTCGGCCTGATTGCGCAGTTACGGCGGGAGAACTGGAGTTTTGAGCAGGAGGCACGCTAGCGAGGTCGAAACTGAAGGAGATGTCGTCGCCAACATTGACGCGCCTAAACTATGTCAGGTTTGACCCGCCTCTACGTGTGATTTTTGCCGATATACATACTGCGCGCCTCGGAGTCGTAGATTAAGACGGTCCTCGCGACCTTCCCTGCCTATGACTGAAGATCAGCAGGAGGGCCAAATTGTAAGCCAGTGTGAGAATAGGAAGGGCTTACCTGTGGCCATTGTGTGGGAGGTTTATCTTGAGTCGTCGGGTGTGGTACTCATGGTGCTACGATGCATCCCAGTTAAAAATGCAGCTGGTGATGTTTGTTGCGTGGTGGTGATTTACGTTTTATCAGGTTTGATGGTGTTTGATTGACTGACTCTGAACGCGGGTGGGACGCGTCGGAGCGAGCCACAGTGACGTCGCGGGGCACTTTATTCATTTATTGAAGCCCCACATAACTCGAAGTTGTACAAATCAAAATCAGCTACACTGTTACCCTGCATTGATGAACAAATGAACTCACCTGGATGGCCCGTCACCCGTAGCAGGATGGGTTGGTGCCTGTCAGCCAAGCTTCGTCCAATCAAATGACGCAAGCTTCCGGTCCCATCTCAAGCTTGGTGCAGTTTCACCGTCCTGTCTCGTCAGTTCTCTCTGAACCACCTCGAAACACTTGCGACTTGGCAAGTCATCGCCAATCCGTCCAGCCTCTCCCATCGCGCCTTCGGCCTCTTCGCCAACTCGAGCATACGCCGTACTTTTCTATCTTGTGCTTTTCTCCTCTCCTGCTGGACAGCTACGAGTCGCCGAGCCCTAGTCGCTCGAAGCTACAGTCATGGTGGCGTGGAACGTAAGTAGGGCCACCTTTGCCACAACAACACCCTGCGGCATCACCCATCCTGCCCCGTCTATCCGATCGACGGGCATGCAAGAACTCAGCAAATATTCGTGTGAAGAACTGGCCTTGTATGCTAACATGTCTCCCCTAGATCTTTCGCATCCTGGGAGACTTATCCCATCTCGCGTCCAAGGGTATTCTCATCTTGGCTATCCACCGAAATCGCAGCGCCGAGGGTGTATCTCTGATCACGCAAGGGCTGTACGCTCTTGTCTTTTGCACACGATATCTCGACATTTTTCACGAAAAGATAATATGGAACTTGCTGTTCAAGATTGTGTACATCTTCTCCTCGTTCTACACTATTGGTGTGATGCAGTGGCTGTTTCCCCGCTCACGGGAACGTGAGTTGTCGTGGAAGATGGGTGCAGGCGTTTTGGCCGCTGCTGCGGTCTTGTCACCTTTCATGATGATGATTTTCGAGAAAAACTGGGCTTTTCGAACGGTTCGTAGGACTCAAAAAATGGGGGATTATCAGTACAGGACTGGGCCATACTAACATGATACGCAATAGTGGATGTGGGTGTTTTCCGAGATTCTCGAAGCAGGCTGTATCCTCCCTCAGCTTTTACTCCTCCGACAAACCACTGTTCCGACCGTCATCAACTCATTTTACCTCCTTGCACTGGGATCCTACCGAGTGCTCTACATCCTCAACTGGTTCGTCCGAGAACTCGACGTCAACGGGAGACCGCCGGATGCTGTTGCCGTCATATTCGGATGCATCCAGACTGCGCTCTACGCCGACTTCGCTTGGGTATACTACACGCGACAACGTGTCAAGCTCCGCGGCGGTGGTATTATTGACGCTGATGACATGCGCCGTGGCTGGCTTCTACGTCGCATATTCGGCAAGAAATTCGAACCGACTGACGACGAAGAAAGCGCTCCAGCTCTAGGTGACCATGGCAATGACACTCGACGGCCAGCGCGACCCGGCTGGGGTGCCCGGGGTATCTCTGTTAGCGCTGACGAAGATGTTTTTGACGAGAGCCGACATCGCGATGATGATGGTCTGGAGGAAGGAGTCGACCCTGATGCCAGGATGCAAGATCCGGACGAACTAGCCAAGGCGCTCGTCGACGATGATGACGACGACGAGGGCACCCCTACGGCATCGTCTTCATCAAAGTCTCCAAAGGGCGACAGCGTTCCCAAAGGAATGCGAAGCGGTGATGAGTGGAGGAATTAAAGTGTTACAAGGTTAGCACGATTGCAACACCTAAACCTGTTCGATCTAAATCTGGCTGTGAGCCGTCTCGTGGTCAATTCAATGTACTAAACTTTTTTTTGTCCCACACTTTTTACAAGTTGCAGAATGCCCCATGTACGCGTGCGCACATGCAGCATTCGACGATACGACTATCTGTACGAACATTTCTGAAGGAGGGGAACAAGAAAGGGCGAGCTCTTCTGGGAATGCCTTCTTTTTCTCGCGATTATATCTGATTTTCTTGGGGACCACGTAATGTACAGGCCCGGATGTAGCAGCCAGTAACATTTAGGTACCTCTCTACTAGATAGCCTACATGGCATGCACTCATTTCACTGATACCCTATGCCAATGTCTCGATACTGCAAGAGCACTTGACAGTGCGGATAACAGTACAAGCATATCACCTTCAACAATCAAATGCATCCCCTTGCAAGTAGTGACGTACCGAATCTCGTTGGATTGAATCCCATGCGAGTTGACGCAGCGAAATCGGGATTCTGGTTCCCGGGTCTCCCCGCGCTTGCATATCAGTGGAGCCAAGGCCGAGTTTCACATCGTCATGTGAAATAGTCACATGCGTCGCCACGATATGAGCATTCATTTGAGACACGAGGGCCTGTGTGTATTTTTCTTCTCGAGTGCATACACGACATGGTCGATCAAAATAAAAAAATCCCATCAATGCTCCTGTTTCGAGGATAACACCCGTTCCCCCCATCCCCCTAGACTGCAGCTCTTGCAAGTCATTAGGCTGAAGCGGAAAATGCTTCCCGAGGACCAACCTTGGAAAACAAATAGATGACACTAGACAAAGAAAGTCCGTACCCAAAATGACGTGTGGTTTCCTTATAGTATAGACAAGAAGATAATGGGGTAAAGGCCGAGTGTTCAACATGGCTGATTCCGAACTCCGAAAGTCACAAAAAATGATGATGAAAAAAAGAGGGGGGGGGGGAGTTGTGACATGGTATTCCGCTTGTTTCCACATTGATGATTCAGAAACAAGTGTGCAATGGCTGGTCTGAAATGGCTTCGTTCTCACATGACGAAGCGCCGCTCAAATTCAGAGTATAACTTTGGGCTGATTTCATCGCTGCTCATGCCTTCGACTTCAAGAAGGACGCCCTTTTTGGCATAATGCTCTAGGAGGGGCTCGCTGGCTTCCTGGAACTTTTGGAACCGTGCGCGGTAGACGTCGTCTGCGTCGTCGACTCGTTGGACAAGCGGCTCGCCGGTGATGTCGTCGCGGCCGGAAACTTTTGGCGCATTAAAGGTGGTGTTGTAGACGCGGCCGGAGGGCTCGTGGACCCATCGTCCGGCGATGCGATCGAGGAGCACGGAGAAGGGGGTCTTGAGAGACACGGCCAGGTTGATGGGGATGATGCCGTCCAGGGTGTTGGCCTGGGCTGCGCTGCGGGGGTAGCCGTCGAGGATGAAGGAAGCTGTTGGGTCCTCGGACGGTTGGGTGGAGGACAAGGATCGTCCGGCGGTGAAGGCGGCAAAGGACATGTCGTTGGGGCTGGTGCGCATCTCCGCGGCAGAGACGGCCTCGGACGAGAGCGTCATGACGTCTGGCGGCCCGTGGCTCTGAAGCCAGCCGCGATGGCGAAGTTCGCTGGAGATGAGCCGTAGCATCAGATCATCGGCGACGAGGCCGCCTGCTTTCATTGTGCTCTCGGCTTTGATGCCTGCGAGGGAACAAGATTCAGTGTTAGTCGAGGAATGGTGCAAGAGAGTGGGAAGGATCTTGATCATGTGTTGGGAGAGGAAGAAGGAGGGGGGGGATTTCGCATTTCGTACCGAGAGGCGTCCTGTTCTTGACATTGCTGCGAAGCAAGTCGCCGGTGCTGATGGAGGCTAGTTGGGGGAACCGCTTGAGTAGGCGCTCGCTCTGCGTGCCCTTGCCGACGCCAGGAGCACCTACAAGAATGACTCTGGCGGCTCTTCTCAGTTGCATTCTACTTTATCGTGTGTCGTGTACTCGCGAAAAATGAGCTAGACCACTCGGTCTATGGTTGAAGGCAATTTCGGGCGGGTGGAACAGATTGGTGGTGAATCGGCAGAAAAAGAAGACTGATCGCAGGTCGTCTTCGTAGAAGAAATACGGAGTACACATACACGGAGGTGAGAACACAGAGAACGCAGAGAACACAGAGAGGGCGAACAGAGTGCGTGGGACAGATGGCAGGCGGAAAGTAACGAGTGGGTGGGTGGTGTTGCGGAGGTTATCAACCGGCGCATCCAAAGTTGTTGAGAGTGCCCGCCATCTGGCCCAGCATCTTACGTATTGCTTGTTGGCTGCTGAATCCTGATTATGAGTGAGTGTGGGGAAATAGAACGAGCGGCCCACAGTTTATGCATACAATAATGCACTGGATCCAGTCACCCAGTCCTTGCTGTCGAGTCCCTGATGCGGGTGGGCCGGACGCCAGGCGCTACTCCACCTAGGGTGGGGCGTGGCACGAGTTGTATGTACTCCGTACGGAGTAATTCGTAATCCGTACGGACTAGAGCGGAACTACTGACTCATCAACGCGTGCGTCTCGGCTTTCCTCTTCGCATCATTCCCGAATTTCGTTTATCCCCCCCCCCGCGCTGTGCAACCACTGGCGTCGCTTCAGATCCGACGACAGCCAAATCATGCGTTCGAGTATATCGTGCGATGCGTGCAGGCAAGTCGAACTCTTTTCTTCACATGGGTTAATTTGTGGACAGCGTTGATTGATACAATAGCCCTAAGAAAATCCAAAATAAAATGTTTTCATTCTGGGACCGCTCCATGTCAGAGATGTCGCAAGTCCGGCATCTCACACTGCGTCTTAAGCCGCCCAATGTCGAAACCTCGACGAAGTCGTGCACGTCGTGGAGAAATCGTTGATGCAAATGCATCACCCTATCAAGATGCTACTACATCGACGGCAACACCTGCCACCCAGACAGCGTCAACTTGTCGGCCACACAGTCAAAGCGAATCACCACCAACTCGCCATCGTGTGGCGGCAAAACCGCAGCAGCCACCGCCTGCAAATTACTCGACGCCGTCTGTTGACGTCCACATCATGAGTCTGGCCAACGGAGTGATACTGAAAGCTGTCAATGTCTTCATCAACGCCTTTCCCGAATTAGCAATCATCCACCTTCCTACTTTTATACAAGAGTTCCAGACCGAGCGGTCCCCAGAAAGCAGAACCTTGCTCGGGGCTGTCTTGGCAGTGACAAAGGCTCAGCTATCGGTGCAAAGTGCATCTTGGGCCGACCAACTGTTATCTAGGGACCATTATGCCCTGTATGCCGAGGACATGTTGGGCGAGTACATTCTGCAGCCGCCGAAACTCCAGGTTGTCCAGGCACTGCTCATTATTACCCTTCATGAATGGGGCACGAGAGATTTTCACAAGGCTTGGATGTACTGTGGTAAGTTCATTAACCCCTCGTGACGCAGCCTTGTTTGCTAATCAACAAGCGTCAAGGCATCGCGGTGCGCATCATGCAAGCGCTTCACAGCTCTCGAGTGGCCCCCTATCCACTTGACATAACGTCAAATCGGCAACATGATGCCGTCTCCCTTGCCATCGAGACAAGGACATACTGGGCCTGCTTCGTCATGGATTGTATGGTCAACTCCGGCACGTACAATCCTCCCATGCTTCCCATGTCAGAGATGGAAAAGCTGAAGATCGCCAGGCCTCTAAGTGCCGTCGAGTTTGCCTTTGGGCCGGATGCACCACCGCAAGCTGTTGGTGCAGACCGCTCACTCGCTGGCCGGTCGACTGGGACACTAGATGTAACCCAGAGCTTTGAGATATTGGTTGGCGGTTTCGACATTTGGGCACAGGTTATGACGTTCATTTTCAATGATGGACGACGCGCACCGGGTATGTGTGCGCCGCACAACTGCCCTTGGGTACCCGGCTCACCATGGTTTCAATCTCGAAGCCAGTTGGAAGCATGGAGGGCAGGTCAGCACAGGAAGTTACGCTATCCCAGTAATTCAGTTGCTGTTCATATGACGCTTGGTTTCGGCGAAACGTTTGTATATCTTAATCTTCTGTACTATGTGAGGTGAGTCGCAACCGAGAACAATTGTATTGGGCCGAACAATGCACTCATACCACAGCAGCACTCTTATGCTCCACCGCGAGTACTTCCCCTTTCTACCAACTCTCGAATCCGAGCCTCGAGGTCCTGTAGATCAACCGATGCTAGAAGCGCCCGCCCCTGATGGATGGTGGCATGAAAGTGCACGGCAGCTCTTTGGCGCCGCCGAACGCATTGCAACAATTTTACACGAAGCATCCGAGTGCGGCGTCCACCTGATGACTCCATTTGCCGGCTTTTGCGCCTTTTCGGCCGGGTACCTCAATCTCTACGTGTCCAAGTATCCCCGCATGAATCTTGATCGGAGTCCCCGAGCCGAAGAATGTTTGAAATTGTGCTTGGACTACTTGGACGAATTTCGACACGTCTGGACGATTGCCGATGGCTGGGTAAGGAGGATTTACAAAATTCATGGAATTCATTTTGCACTACTTATTTGCTTATTTGACCGGACAGATCAAGACAATTCGACACGCCTCTTTCCTTTACGAACGAGCTACAGAAGACCGCAATCGATTCCAAGGCAGAAGTAGAGCCGACTTTGACACACTTCATCAGTCTGTTCATGAGTTTCGCATTGTGGATCGATCAGACGAACATAGCCGAGAGATTCAAGGAGCAGAAAGACAATCAGGGACAAGGACATCACCAAATTCGGTGAGATCAGTCCCGGAACATGAGCTTGATGCCAACACATTATTGAACCAGTTGTTTGCCGAGGTGAGCAACAACCTAGATGAACAGGGGGCATGGTCTCAGTGGTGGCCTGCTATTGAACAAGTAGATTTACAGGCAGCCGGGAGTCCTCTGCCAATGGTACCCTGATATAGTGAGTAGTTGTTTCAAGTCTTTTATCAACATTATCTCCCAGAACGCCTTGGCAATGCTAGTCATGACGCAGTGCGGGCATGCACCTTCCACTAATGAATGCAAATCAGATATGTGTCGGTCAAATCCCTCATGGGTTCTCCCATTATGCTCGTGTCAGTATAGTCCGGTTATTCATGAATCGAAGAGTGAGCATGAAAAACATGCCGACAAAAGATGCTGCCCCAGCGTAGTACGCAGCTGGCCGATATGACGCGACGTCAGACCCAGTGCCGGACAAGGAGTATAGTCGGGCTGCAATCGGAGTGCCCTATTCAACGTTAGAACAAGGATGCAATGCTGAGGGTTGATACGAACACGCTCACCAAGAAATAGCCAAAGACCCACGCCTGCCACAAAACCGGCAAGATGCCCATGGTGTTTGGCGCACCAAAGGAGGTGCCCACAGCTAGGGGAAACAAGCTAAAGAACGAGCCGCAGCCAACTCCGTTGACGATGGCAAAGAAGATGAGCAGTCCCAGACTGTCGACAAAGGGCCAAATACAAAGGCCACTCACCCCGCAAAGAAAAAGCGAGACGACGATGCTATTCATTGGGCCCAAAAATGAGTCGGCGGAGTAGCCGGCAAATACGCGTCCAAAGGTTGAGGCGACGTTCCAGATTGTCAAGGCGACGATGGCTGTTGATCCAGAGCTGCTTACGGATCGCGCAAAAACGGGAATAAAGTATGGCGGCACAAATATCGGGAAGCAGGCAATTGCACCGCCGAGGACGAGCACGATGAACTTGGGTTCTCGCCAACGGTGCCTGAGTGTTGTTAGTGAATGATTGGGGTCAGCGGCATCGGACCGACGGGACACTATACCATTGCAGTTGCGGGACCGAGGACTTGGACAGCAGAGGCTGCTTTATACAATACGCAGCTGGGAGACAGACTGCCCACAACATGAAGCCCAGGATTCGAAACGTCCATTCAACGCCAACCTTGTCAACCAACTCATTCGCAGCCACGCCCATGACGGCGGCACCCAGACTCCCGCCGCCAAAGACTATTCCCGTCGCGATACCGCGATACCTTCGGAACCATTGCAACGGCGCTGTCGTACAAGGCTTGAAGCGCGTCAGCATATTACAGGGAGTAGGCCGCGCAATTGAAGATGCATGCGTCATACCAGAGTGGTCAGTCCACCTCCCACACCGAACAGGATGCCGTGTGTGATGAACAAGGCCCATGGGTGCCCCACGACCCAGCTCGACAAGAACTCGCCCAACCCCAAAAACACAGCTCCCACGAGAGCCACGTTCCTGTATCCATGCTTCCTGACCATCTTGCCCACCAGTATGCATAGCGAAACCATGAATGACGTGGCCAGTGATCCCACAAATGTCAGCGTTGTAAGTGAGTAGCCTCTCGTGTCAGCCATTTTCGCCTGCAAGATTCCCCACGAGTAAATCACACCCATGTACATGAAAAAAGAGCACGATGCCGCCGTGACAACGATCCATCCTCGCCAGGTATCGAATTGCGCCTCATCCTTGGACAGGGTGACCCGAGACCCGAGGCCAGATTCGTCGCCCGTGTCCGAAACGAATGATCCGAGTGGTGGAGGCGTGAAGTCTGACTTTTCCGTCGTTGCCATGATGTAGAAGTTGGTCTTTTCCAAGTAAAATTTACTTGTAAAGAGAAGAGAATAGCAGAAAGGAAGTACTAGACTATAAACAGATGGAGAAAGCGAGGAGAGGGGAAGAAACCCCATTGACATGCTTTGTTATTCATCGTCTGCTTGTTATCGGCTCTGCTTTACACCTAAGCCGATGGCAAAGAAAAAAAAATTCGCGAGATTCATGGCTCCATTGATATCCACTGCGCGGCTACATTGCTTTGGAGGTCCGACGATGGTGGGGCGAGCGTTGCTGATGGGAGTTTAGCGGCGGGTCTGACGCCGAAGACGTCGGGATGTCGGGAATGAGAATCGCATTATGTAGAGGTGTTGAAAGCCGATGCGAGCTCGGAGGAATCGGGATTAAAAACTTTTTGCAAACTTGATGCGCGCGGGCTTTTCGACGTTGGTGACGAGGTTGTCGCGAGATAGCTTGATTCTCACAAAGTTTCTCACGCAGTGTCTCACGCAGTGACGGAGGAGTGCCCGTCTCGTCACTGAACATGTATGTAGAGTCGTTAGGTCTCCCGCCCTTTCCACCTTTACTTCCAAATATCTCGACGCTTTGCGGCCATTCCGGCATCGTCACCCCACCTTCCAGAAACGCAATCGGCAGAGAGCTGTGGTCGTACGAAGACCCGGGAAATTATTGATGCGAGAAGGTACTCCGTGTAGATAACTCCAGACAGCGCCTTCACGCCCACCGATTTATGTTTGCCCATGTTTGCCCATCGACGCCGCGGCCGCGGTCATGGCTGCCGATGAGGGTTCCTCGACGCCACAGTACTGCATCACGCAGCCCCGATGTAGACTATGCCAATTCGAATTGGACGATGACGAGCTAATTGTCGCTGGTACGTTGCCCGTCTATTTACACATGCTTTTCCTGTTGATGCAAATACTTTTTTTAGATGTTGGCAACGGTCGGGTCTCCCGCGAGTTTCCATTTCGACGACAAGAGACCTTCCACGATGACGAACTAGACATTTTTCTACACATGTGCCTCAGTAATAAGTGCATGTTCTGTAAAGTAATGAACCGTGGTTACACACGTCGTGCTCCATGCTGCATGTAATCGAGGTTTACCTTTGCATCAACAGAACGAGTTTGTATCAGCCAGTAATCGGCATGCTTCTCCATTATGCCGACGGCCACCGCGAATGCGTGGGCCAGTTTCGCCGGGACTGGGTCGCCGAGCCTGTTTCGGTTGGCAATTCAGACAAGCTGTTCATTTGCGGCAAACGAACCAAGGAGTGCTGGGGTTATGTGGCAAACGTGACGTGTGAGGAACCAAGGAGTCGATTAGAGAGTCGCTGGCTTGATGTCGCCCAAGCCGGCACTTTGGAATGGTGGTTCTCGTCTCGGCATAGTGTTTTATATTACGACAGCAACCGACTGAACTAATGAGAACTGGCTTCCGATGAAGTTCAAGTGTCTTGTCTACGACAACAGCTGAGAATACTGGCCATACAGGCCCGTCTCTTTGACGCACCTGCCGCGAGCAATTGGTGATAAGCCAATGTTTCATTCTGCGGCTGAAGTAGGTCGCTTTCTTACTGCGAAAGAACCAGACAATCTCTCGCTGGTACTTGTCTATCTCCAAATTTTCCTCTTTCGTAACAGATACGAGTCAACATGACCAAGGACTGGCTGGGAACCACAGGAGCTGCACGGAGCGGAAGCCCATTCTGTATAGCAACTGGGAAGACACTGGCAGCAGGCGAGTCGGCGTCGATGCATTGACTCCGGTCGGCGACTGCCACAGCTCCATGCATGGGATCAGGCTGGCGGAACTGTGCGTTGGCAAACCACATACGAAGCGAGACGCCAACCGTTTTCATTGCCCAGATCCTCTTCAAGTTATATTTTTTGAATGGTGCGTGATCCTGGTTGTTCAACTTCCGTCACTTGATGACGAGAACCTCTCCCCCCACGGGTGAGATTGTCAGGAAATCCAAATAGGCCACAAAGTTGGCGGGATTGGGTTTTTTTTTCCTTGTCTTTGGAAATTTATGCTCTCAAAGTGGTGATACAGAATCTTGCAAGCGAGGTCGATGCCCAGCTATGTTTAGTACTGTGACAAGGCGCCGGATTGCAACCATTACTAGGCTGTTGAGGAGGAGTGTTGGGATGTTACACCCCTTTAGATGTTTTGGATCGCTACTAAAGCTCTATCTGGGCCTATGTATTTCCATCCCAGTCCGGGGACGCGTAGAAGTGCCATCTACAATCCCCGCGCCCTTTCGGACGAGGGCTGTTGCCCGCTGAAATTTCGGGGCCTTGCTGTTGCAGTCTCGTGCTCTTCTGGGCCTTGATTCAGGAAGTGTTTTGGATGGATGACTATTCGCGATGCAGAATTACGCAATCGGCTCAGCCGACCTTGGTTTATCTTGGATTCACGTGAAATGATGTCAAACAAATAACATTACGCAGTGCTCTGTGAGTACACGTCGAGTTGACCTCTTGGTCATCACTTTTGACACAAGGGAGGATGTTGATCGTCGAGAATTATGGTATCTTTGGGCACAATGGCTCTATTTAACCCATCGTCCTTCGTAACCTGGACATTGAGGACCCGGCCAAGCTTCGAGTTCATATAAGAAACCATGGGTCGAAACAATGTACATGAAGCCGACATTAATGAGCGATTACAGTTGTCCAAGCCAAGTTGCTCCAGGGTAGCTTCGAGTTTCTATCTGAACCTTGGTTGTTGAGACGAACACGTGATCTCAACTAATTACGGTCGGGCCTACTCCGTAGGAAGGCGAGGGCGGCTCTCCCTGCTGCGCTCCTGCCCTTCTGTTGCCATTGGTGCTCAACCAGGGCATGTGGGGCACGGCATGAACCCTTTTGCTCTATAGTCGCATTAAACCTTCGACATGTTTCGTTCGTTACTTGTCATCCATCAATCTTCATCGACAACATCATCAACAAGTTCCCAGTGCAGGCGCACAGATGCCATCGTAAACTAGCAGCATCAATTTCACTTTCCCTCTTTACTATCTCTTCCCCCTCATCCCTAGCTGCTTCGTGATGAGCGCATCGGCCACCGTTGCTCGCAGGGCTACTGCGAGAAGCCCCTTATTAAGCAATGGTAAGCATATTTCTCCTGGCCAACTCCAAAGCGCGACCCTTGCTGACGTTACCCGCAGCCCAAGCTTTGTCAAGAGGTGTCACAGCGTCAGCGATGGCCAGACATATCGGCAGGCAATCACAAGTTTCGGCATTGGCCATCTTGATCCCTATGCGATATGTCAGCACCGAGCATCATCGACCGGATTCTCACAATGGCCCTCCCCCGGGATTCAACGTCGAACTGGCCAAAAAGCCTCTGCCGAAAGAAAAGTCCGGCGCTGAAGCCAAAGGGAGCGATGCCAGTACTTCATCAGCAGGTGCCGGTCAGCCAGACACAACCAAGGCGGAAGCCGAAATGACTGACTTGGCTGCTAAGAAAGAGACTTTGGCACAGGAGAAGGAGCTCACTAAAGCAGAGAAGCAGGAGAAGAAACTCACAATTTGGCAGAAAGTGAAGAAGGAAGCCCAGCACTACTGGGACGGAAGCAAGCTGCTTGCTACCGAGGTCAAGATCAGTTGGAAACTTGCACTCAAGATGGCTGCTGGTTATGACTTGACTCGAAGAGAAAATAAGCAGTTGCGACGAACAGTGCAGGATTTGGGTCGTCTTGTTCCCTTCTCCGTCTTCATCATCGTGCCGTTGGGTGAAGCCCTTCTGCCCTTGGCCCTGAAGTTATTCCCCAACATGCTGCCTAGCACTTTCGAAGGTGAAAAGACCAAAGAGAAGAAGGCGACAGTTCTGCGATCTACTCGCAAAGAAGTGAGCGGCTTCCTTCGACAGACCCTTAAGGAGACGGGTTTGCCTCTGAGCCAGGCTACAGCGCAGAAGGAAGAATTCGCCAACTTCTTCCGCAAGGTCCGATCGACCGGCGAGACCCCAACACACGAGGACGTCATCAAGGTTTGCAAGGTGTTCCGGGACGATATGACCCTCGACAACCTGTCACGACCACAATTGGTTTCCATGTGCCGATACATGAACCTCAACACATTCGGTACCGACATGATGCTTCGATATCAGATCCGCCATCGAATGAGACAGATCAAGAGAGATGACAAAGCCATCAGCTTTGAAGGTGTCGACAGCCTTACGGTTATGGAATTGCAAATGGCATGTGCTGCCCGTGGCATCAGGACACACAGTGTTTCTCCTGCCCGCATGCGCACCGATCTTCAATCGTGGCTCGACCTCCGTCTCAAGGAAGGCGTTCCCTCCACTCTCCTCGTTCTCAGCAACGCGTACATGTACGGTCAAGGCTCCGGCGAGGGTGCTAGTCAAATCGACGCCCTCGTCGGTGTTCTTTCCTCGATTCCTGAAGAACTGTACCACGAGATCGAGCTTGAGGTCCATAACGCTGAAGGTGCCGCTACCAACAAGCAGCGTCTCGAAGTTTTGAAGGAGCAGCAGGAGCTCATCGAAGAGGAGAATGAGCAAAACCAGGAAAGTCAAAGCACTGGCATGGCCACCCCTCGGGACGTCGAAGACATTGACGAGAAGGAGGAGAGAATTCTGTCTGCTGAAGCCGCTGGTGTTGAGAAGAACCTTGCCAAGGAGATGGTCGACGCTGAGCTCGACCAGGCCAAAGCCGCAGAGCAACAGACCAAGGCACCTGCTGGCAACAAGAAAAAGTAAAGAAGAAGAACAAGACTAAAAAAAAAGGGGGCGGGGGAGAGGGCGGGGGAGAAAGCGGATGGTGAGCTGTCCTACGTACGTCCAGAGGAAAATCTCATCATCTTCACATTTTGCATGTGTATAATGTTATGGTCGCATCACGAAAAGGCCAACCCCCATTCTACTACTCTACGATTGTTTACTTTCCATATGTACGACTGTCACGTTGAGGGTTTAGCTCTTTCTTTTGTTTTTGGACAAGACAGCGCAGGATTGGCTGGCAGTATGGATATGCAACCTGAGAAAAGGGGAATTAAAAAGTGCCGCTGCTGGCCTGCAGGAGATGAATCAAAAGCGGTACGTAAACATAGAAATCTTGTCACTAAAGAAATGGATTAGACTGCATTGCTTTTGTAAATTGTCGGTTGCGAGCTGAGTCAAAATGTGCTGTGGATGTTTGAAGGGAGACTGGCATGGTGAGATGTGTGTGAAGTGTCTCACCAGACTTTTTTTTTGCCATGAAGTAAATGTTCTTTTGCACAGATGCTAAATACGGAGAAACATGGCAATCAGAGGAAAGCAATTTTTGCTTTGCATGAGGCTTGGTTTCTGTGCTGGAAATGGCGACGAGGCAATTGATCAAGTCGTGGTCTCTCGTTGCGTCATGGTCGCATCCGGTTGTTCCACGCTGCGTGAGTGCCACTGAGTGGGCAATGTCACGGGCAATGTCACTGGGAAGAGAGAGTCACTCCCGTTCCTGGAAAAAGTGAACCAGAAAGTGAACCTCCCCGCCCCCACCACTCTCTCTCTGCCTCCCGCGCGCAGTCGAACCTAAACTGTGTTGACACCCGTTGACACCTGTTGACACCTGCTTCCCGAGCTGCCAGTCGCCTCCATCTCAGTCAGCATCAAGCTTCGCCTGCCCCCCTCACTTTCGAACCTCCTCATCACAGCTCACAAACGGCCGTCACCCAGTAAGCCGACGCCATGGCGGTGGCAGACCCGGACCATGACCAGGATAACTTCTCCAATGTCTCGTGGATAGAACACGCAGATGATGCTGCCGTGACACCGATTACGCCAACTGGCGATGACGGACACCACGCCGTGGAAGCTTTGGGCGCAGGCAAAACAGGCGATGATCACGATCCTTTCAGGCTGAGCCAGGAGAGGCTGGAGTGCGAAGTTGGCAGTCCGCTCAAGGAGAACGATGGCAGCAAGGATGCCTTCATTTCGTACCTGATTACTACCCATGTGAGTAGCAAGACTATCGGGGAGCGAGAGAGAGAGAGAGAGAAGCGTTTCACTGAAGCAAGCTGATTCTGACCATGGCAAAAAGTCCACCTTCCAGTCCTTCCAGAAAGAAACCACCACCATCCGCCGCCGCTTCACAGACTTTGTCTTCCTCTACAAACAACTCATGCGGGACTATCCCGCGACGGCGGTGCCCCCCCTGCCCGACAAGCAGCGCATGGAATACGTGCGAGGCGACCGCTTCGGCCCCGACTTCACCTCCCGACGAGCCCATTCCTTCCAGCGCTTCCTGGCCCGCCTCTCCCTCCACCCGATCCTCCGCCGCGCCCCGATCCTTCACAGCTTCCTCGAGAGCCCCGACTGGAACGCCACGATGCGCAGCCGCAGCGCCAGGGCCAGCTTGTCCTCGGACCCCAGCGGCTCCAGCGGCGTCTTCGACAACTTCGCCGACACCTTCATCAACGCCTTCACCAAGCTGCACAAGCCGGACCGCCGCTTTCTCGAAGTCAAGGAGAAGTCGGACAAGCTCGACGAGGACCTAGGCCACATTGAAAAGGTCGTCGCGCGGGTGGTCCGGCGCGAAACCGATCTCGAAACCGACCTGAAGGACCTAGCGGAACAGTTTCAAAAACTCATCACCCTGGAGCCCGGCGTCGAGCCGGCCGTCCACGCCTTCGCCGCCTCCATCGAGGACACGGCCCAGCACCTGCACCAGCTGCGCGACGTCACCGACACAGACTACCTAGGCTCCCTCCGCGACATGCAAGCCTACTCCCTAAGCCTCAAGAACCTCCTGCGCGCGCGGGAGCAAAAGCAGCTCGACTACGAGCAACTCACAGAGTACCTCAACAAGTCGACCACGGAACGAGACTCCCTCCAATCAGGATACGCCTCTTCCGGCGCAGGATCCTTCATCCGCGCCAAGATAGAGGACGTGCGGGGCGTGGACCACGAGCAGGCCCGTCGCGAGCGTCAGCGCAAGCTAGAGCTCCGCGTCGAGGAACTCACAAACGAGGTGGAGCGGGCCAGAGCCACCAGCGACATGTTCGACGACGAGGTCGTCCGCGAGGTGGCTGATTTCGAGAGGATCAAAAAGGCCGAGTTCAAGACGCAGCTGGGCGGTCTTGCGGACGCCCACGTTTTGTTTTACGGCGACGTCATTGACGTCTGGGAGAGGTACGTCGAGGAAATGGACAAGGAGGGCCTAGCCTAGCAAGCCGCGGGCGGGTTGGGCAGCAGGAGGAGCAGAGCATTGTATAAAAAGTCGCCTACCGACAAGGCTGGACTGGACGGTGGGCGCTTTTCGCAACAACTCGATTTGGTCCCGTCTTTTTTCTCTCCTCAAACTAGTGGCGTTGGCGAGCATGCCCCCTTTTGAATTTAGAAACTTGATCAAAGTCGTGGGTGGCAGTTGACAGTGCATGAATTGATGCAGTCGTCCGTCCAGCCAGCAGGGGACCGACCGTCCTCACTTCATGATGCCCGTAAAGCATTACTTACCCCTCTCCCTCTCCCTCTCCCTCTGAATGACTTTTTGTCATGTTTCAGGACACCGCCAGTGGTTCATGCAAGTCGTACAGTAGTTTGATCAAAGGGGAGCATTACATTGTTGTGTGCGCGGCTTCGCACGACTTTATTCTCAGGGTGGGCCCGTGCACGAACAAACATCTTGTCGTGACGATACCAACATCAACAACCTTCACGAGGCTCAGCAATTCGCCACGGTACTTCTCGTGGAAAACAACCCCTGGTTGGCTCTTGACCTGCTTACACGTCCACGCTGGTAGATCTGAGCAGACGACAACCTTGTTCAAAATTCACACATTGATTGCCTAGGCATGCCGCCATCAATAAATGTCCCCCAAGACAAATGTATCCATATGTTAAGCGGACGACGATGCTGCTGCAGTGTACGAGAAAACTCCTTCAACCCCATGCATACTGAATTAAGCACTTGACGAAATAGCGCGGTATCCCAAAACGATTGAGCACGCCGTGGCTACACCTGATCAACAAATTCGCACACAAGTTCAGGTTCCTTTGCGTAATGCCCCCCCCAACGCCAACTTGCCCTTATGATCGCTGTTCCCCTCCAGCTAGTAGCTTCGTCTCTGCATTTCCCGAGTTATCCTCTTCGTCACTCTCTTCGCTCACGACATACTGATCGTCTCCATCGTCCTCTTTGTATTCGTCAAATTCTTCCTCATCCCCGCTTCCACCGGCGAAAGCGTCATAGAGCTCTCCGCCGCGGGTACGGCGGCCGCCGGCCGCCTTCTCGCCATTATTTAAACCGTCACCATCTTCCTCGTCGAGGAGCTCAAATTCATAGTTGTTGCGAGTATTGTTGCGGAGACGGCGACGACGGGCAACCCATATGTAGATGCCAATTCCGAGGCAGAACACACCAATGAGGCTGGCAGCTCCAATAATCCACACCTTCTTCGAAGATGCAAATGTGGGGAACTTGTTGATCCAGGAGGATGGAGCTGTAGATGTTGCCGAGGCTGAAGCCCCCGGCGTGGCAGGCGTGTCCACTGGTGTCCAAGTAGGCTTGGTTGGCCTCCAGGGATGATCGGTGGGCTCGTCGATGGGCGTATTGGTCACTCCCGATGGGATTCCAACTGTTGAGGTGGTTGCAGGTGCGGAAATTGTCTCAATCTTGTCGTGGTCATCATCATCCTGCTCGGTGGGCAAAGGCAGCTTGGTCGCCTTGCTTGCGTCACGAGCCTCACCCCATAGCTTCAGGTGCCAGTCGATGAAGGTGCCTGAATGTTCGTTCTCATTGGTATCTCTGACCACTAGTGTCCATTTCCCAACTCCCTTCTCACCCCTGCAAATCACATTAGAACCGGGCATCATGTCGAGGGAGGAAAAGATAAATCGGACTCAGCACAACTTACCAATGAGCCACCGTCATAAATGTCCAATCGACATAGCCGGCGTTTTTATTGTCATCTTTGCGGGCAGTGGCAATGTTGCTGACCACTTTGGCAGGGCTGACCAAGTCGACACTGATGTCACCACGCCGGGTGTGGTTCACATTCATCGTGACTGTCACATGCTCCAGTCGCTCAAGGTTGGCCTTGCTGAGCATGTCTTCAGTCACGTCGAAGCTCACGATTAAACCATGGTCTCCCTCTGGGATTCCCGTCTTGACGTGTAGCCAAGGCGAAAAGAACCATGCCTGGGGCTTGACCTTCTTCCACGTCTTGGCTTTTTGTACAAGGTCATATGAATCAATCTTGCCGTAGCCGAAAACATGACTGAATTGCTTGCCAATGGCAGTTTGTTGCCAGCCGGCGTGCTCGTCAGCGACGGGCTTGGCCGTATCCATGGCGAGGTACTGCATGTCTCGCCAACCAAGATCGGGTCGAACCTCCAATACCAGGGCAAAAATACCAGCGGCAAGAGGCGCCGCGGCCGAAGTACCTCCATGCCCGGAGGCGCACTGGTTCTCCCCAACGTCGGTCGTGTGCTACATGGTGTTAAAAAGACGCAAAGGCAAATGATAAGGCCAGAGTGATGTTGTACATACGATGGAATCACCACTGCCACTGCTATACGTGACGACTAACTGAGCGGAGCAATGTTCGGAGTAGTAGGGATGCTGGCCCGCTCTGTCGACAGCGCCGACCGTAATGCTGAATATCGAATTAGTGTAGCCATCAAAGTTGCAATTATCATCGCTGGCGGCACCGTTACCGCTCGCAAAGACGTAGATCGAACCTAGCCCATCTCGACCCTCCTGGATCGACTTGAGCATAGCTCTCCTGATCAGTACACCAGGTGCCTCCATTGTGCGACCGTCATCACGCGGTCCCCATGAACATGAGTAAATCTGGTTCCTGTCGTACTTGTACATTATAGCTTCCGCTTCATCAGCATCGCTGATGGGCTTACTGAGGATTCGAATTCCAGCAATCTTGGATTCATAAGCAACGCCGAGTCCACAGATATCATTTCGAACGGCCGCAACCTCGCCGGCACATCGAGTGCCGTGGCGATCATCTGAGAGTTTAGGAGCAGGTATGGCATGGCCGTCGTTAAAATCATACGATCCTTCGGCAAAGTAGTTGTCTTTGAGGTCAAGGCTGTTCATGTCTAGACCGTCATCAATGATGGCGACTGTTGCGTTTTTTCCTGTGATGCCCTCCAACCAGACACCCGTCACATTCACATCGTGACCAAGCTGGACGGTGTTATACAGATGCCACTGTCTCTTGTAGAGTGGATCCTTGATGTCGAGCTGCTTCATCACATATTCGTGGTGCTTCACGGCAGAAGCTACATGGGGACCATGAGCGCGGCGTGATATGAACCCCCCCGGAGGTGGTGGAATGACTCGTTTGTGCAGGTGTTGTCTTGCTTCCTGTTTTGAGGATAATAGAACGCTGTCAAGAACGTCGGCTTCACCGGTGTCGCGTTTCCTCTTCCTTCGTTCCACCAAGTGCCTCTTGACGATGTCATGTTCGGCTTTGCGTGATCTGAAAACGTAATGGTCGGGAAGGCCGCCCAGTGGTCCCTCATGTGCCATCCCAACGCGCGAGCCGACCTGTTCTGGTGTCGCACGAGCATCGATGTGCAGGACGTAGTAGTCATGATTATGGTAGTTTCGAGAAACATGGCCAGCACAGGACAGTGCGGCCAGGCCAAAGAGAACAGCCCAAGACGCAGCTTTCATTTTGAAGAGTCGAGGTGGCAAGATGGTGATCGTGGAGAAAGCCAGAAAAGGAGGAGGAGGAGAGAAATCGCAAGTCAATCGAATCTAACACATCTAAGATGTCGACAGGGTATCTTTGATAGAAGGTAATGAATGCCTGTGACGATCCAGTTAGCCAAAGCTGAAAGTCGCATGTGACGAGCTGCGCGACGACGGCCAACTGGCGATCTATCCACTGGATACGGAGACTAGCTAGGGCAGTCAAAGGTTATGGCGTCGACGGAACGATGGCACAGAGAGGGACATACTTGGAGGAGTATTCGGAGTATTCGAACTGAGAAGCGCCGTGAGCCTCAATACAGGTGTGTTCCCCCGGCCGGGTTGATGACAATGAGCGTGGACGGCTGAGGAGGTTGAATCGTTGGGAAGAAATCGAACAGGAGAGGCTAGACGAGACGGTTGGTTGAGCGAGGTGTCGTGGCCTCGCCGTGGCCGGTGGATCGAGAACCAGACGGAACTCCTCAGCCTGGTGCCGCCTGCCTGGTGCCGCCTACCTACGGATTACCACTAGCAAGTATGTAGTTGTCAGGAAGAGCTCCTTGAAGCATCGGATGTGTAGATGCCGGTCGCGCATTAACTAGGATAAGACATTAGTAGAGATAAATATATTAGAAGTACCTCTGTAGACTAGTTATTTCTATAGCGCACTATGTACCTTTTAGGTATAAAAGTTAGCTACTATTTGCACCTCTAATTAATTAAATTAAATACTTTTTATTATCTATTTACACCCCTACCTAATAGTTATAAGCCTAGGTGGCTTTTATTACTAAATTTTATTATTATCTTTAAAGATTATTAGCTCTATTAAAGTTATTTAATTAACGCTTGCTAATATTATAAGATAAACACCCTTATTATATTATTTAATAACTAAATATTATATCCTATACTTCCCTTAACCTATATATTCCCTTTAATATATCTAAAGAAACCCTAAATATAGTATTATTATTAGAGAAGGACTAGATTAAGTAGTTTACATAGATTAAGAACTATATAGAATCTTATAGGGTCTAGGAGTATATTAACCTAAATAAGGTTAAATTACTTAAAGAACTTATAATACTTATATACCTATAGAGAGGTTAGAGACTAAAGATTTTAAATAATAACCCTAATACTTTAGAGAATTAGAAGCTTATATATAAAGATATAAAGGACTAATTTAACTTTAAATATAAAGAGCTTTAATTTAAGCTTATAAAGTATTAAGATCTAGCTAAATAAATACTAAAGATTAAGGAATATATTTATAAGACCTTTTTAAAGAATATTTAAGACTCCCTTAACTTTAATACTAAGGTAAAGAAGAAGGAGTTTATTTAATATTATACCTATAGAATACTCTTACTTCTTTATAATTAGTATAAGCTAAATACTAAGAAAATACTTATCCTTATAGAGAATTACCTAAATAATTACCTATAAGCTAAAGGTACCTATAATTAGTATAAGTAAGTAATAATAGTTAAGATACTCTAGAGAAATTATCTAGATCTTAAGATATAGTAAACTAGGGAGATAATACTATATAAGTTTATTATACCTCTTTAAAGCAAATTTAAGTTATTTTAAAAAAAGTAAAATAACTTACTTAATAAGGGAATAAATAGTAATTTTCTTAAGGTTATTACTAAGTTTAAAAGGGACTATAAGGCTTTACTAAAGGAATTTAAGAATTTAAGAACTACTAATATAATTATAATTAATAGATTAAATAATTTAATAAAGCTAGAGAAGCCTAAGTACCCTAGATATATAAACTATAATATTAAAAATACTATAAAGTAGTAGAAATCCTATAATTTATTTAAGGCTCTTTATAAGCTAAAGGCTACTCTAAAGAATTAGGAAGTTAAGAAAAACTCTAAAAAGAGTATTAAGTAATACCTTAAGGTAAACCTATAGGAGAAATTAAAAGCTATAAATTAAAAGCTAGAGAAGAAAAGTAATAATATTATTATGCTTTTATAGAACCCTATAAATAACTCTATTATAGTTACTCTAGGTAAGAAGTTAGCTAATATATTATTATTTATATACTTTAAGTAATATAAATTATTAAAGAAAAGCATAAATTTATTAAACACTAAGAATAACTTAGAATTAAGGAGGAATATAGTTCTTTATAACTCTAGAGTAAATGTTTATATCTTTAATAACTTCTAATAGTTTAAGCAATCTAAATTTAATAAGAATATTATAATAGAGGTTAAGGCTAGTAGTATAATCTATATAGCTTTAGGTTAAGGGCTAGTTAGCATATCTATTATAAATCCTATATTACAAAAGGCAAGAATAATTAAATTAAAGACTACTTTATTTATTCCTAAATTTCATATTAATCTAGTATTAGTAATAATTATAATAAAAGCAAGTATTTTCTAGAATTAGAAGAAGGGATTCCTTTATAAAGGGAATTAGCCTATAGCTAGGGTTTATAATATTAATAAGCTTTATATGCTATTAAGGCTATTAGAAGATCTAAAGGAAGCTAATACTATATTAAGCAAACCTCTAAGGCCTCTAATAAAGGGAGATATAAAGCTTTAGTATTAATAATATAGTTATCCTAGTAATAAAGTATTTATAAAGCTTATAAATATAACTTTAGGTATTAAATTAATAAGACCTAAGCTTATAGAGTGTAAGATCTATACTATAGGCAAAGCTAAGCACTAGAGATCACAGGTTACACCTAAAGGGCTTCCTTAAGGACTAGGTTATAGGCTTTTAGTTAATTTAAAGTACTATAACTTACCTTATTAGAATAGTAATAAGTATTAGTGTGTTTTTACATACCTTATAACCTTAATGTAATTCTTTTACTTATTTAAATTAAAGAATAGGATTTATAATAGCTTCTAAATAATAGTAGTATTTCTAAGCACTTAATTTAGTATTTAACTACGCTTTTTACATAGTAATATTAAAAAAGCCCTCTTTATAGATAATATAAGGGATAAGATAGCCTTAGCAGGCATTATAGTCTATAATTTAGCTCCCTTAACACCTAGTTAGAATAGTAAGGCAAAGAGATCTAGGGGGGTAGTTAAGTAAAAGGCTTATACATTAAGTCTAGAGGCTAGATTCCTATTAAAACTTAATAATAAGGTCTTTAATATAGCGGTTTATCTGCTAAATTAAACGCCTCTTAAGTATTATAGAAATTAGATTACACTATATAAACTCTAGTGGAATTAGGCTAGGAAAACCATCCCTGCCTATTTACAAATATTAGAGGTTTAAAAACCCTTAATTTCATATCTACAAGCTTATAAATATAAAGCATTTCTAATAATAACAAAAGCTCTAGAGTATATTAAATTAAATAACACAATCCCTTAGTTAAAGTAAAAAGCTTATATTAGATACCTTATAGGTTATAAAGGCAAATCCTAGTATATTATTTAGGTTCTAACCCTTTGTAATTATAAAGTTATTATAAGGATTCTTAACCTTCGCATAAACTTCCGCACCGCTCTAAAGGTCTGGAATTGCCTCTAAAATACAAACCATATTAATATTTGAATTCCTTACCTCTGTTTACCCCCCCCTATAATATTACATTATAATAAAGCTAGTAGTAGGAGTGCGGATATAATGCTATTAGTAATTAACTTAGGAGAAAGGGGGCTAGCATAAAGCTACTACTACTTAAATATAGGAATAGGATAGTTTAATGTCTAGAGTAGTGAGAATAACCTAAAGACTAGCTAGATCTAATTTAAATACCTAGATAATATAAAATTTTATAATAAAATTATAAACCTTATCCTAAGTAATAAAGTTAACTAGGTATAATGCATTACTAAGGCTATTACTAGATAGGTAGTAAACTACGCCTAAGCTAAAATAAAGGTAATAAACTATAATAATAGTAATATTTATACTACTAAAGAAGCCCTTAAATAGGCTATTAAAGAGGCTATTAAAGAAGAAACTAAAGGAAATAACACTTTAACCTAGGTAAGTATTACTACTAGCCTAGCTCCTAAATAATTAAATACCTTACCCCCCTCCCTCTAGATCCCTAGTAAGTAGGAATAAGAAGTACTTATTAAAGGGAATACTATCTAGGAATTACTTTAGTCTAGGGGCATAAAAGATATAGTAATAGTAGTAAATAAAGCTATAGGCTAGACTATAGTAGTAGTAGCTAGAAGACTCCCTAGTAAAGATATAATTATTACCTTTAAAGGGAACACTACCTAATATAAAGAAAACTAAAAATAAATTACTAAGGCATTTAGGCTAGAGGCAGCCCTTTACTACTACATGCTTAGCGTAATTATTAAGGGATTCCTAACTAAATATGCCTTTATTAAGAACCTAGTAACTAAAATAGGAAAAGCTAATAAGGTAAATATAGTTAAGGTAATAGTAAGATAACCCTAGGGTAAGGGTACCTAAAGAATTACCCTAATACTAGGCCTAGCTAAAGTTAAAGATACTAATAAAATATACTAAGATAGAATAGTCTTTAAAGCAAAGCTTTTCTAAACTAAACCTTATAATAAGACCCTATAACCCTAATAGTACTATAATTACTTTTAGATAGGATATATAGCTAAGTTCTATAAGGTAGTGCTAAGGTATAGCTAGTGTGAAGCTAGCTACTATAAAGATAGGGAATTCTCTTACTTAATAAAAGATAAATAAGTAAAAGAAAACTACATCCTATGCTTTAGACTATATCTAGCCTAGTTAAAAGACTACCTTATCTTAAAAGAGAAGTAAAATACTACTAAAGTAAGATACCTTAAGTAACCCTCTTACTTTACTACTTACTCCCTAAGTAAAAGCTTAACCTAGCCCTAGGAGGGGACTAGTATAGCCTTAGAGCTAATAATTATAGTAAGTAGGAAAAGAGAAAGACTTATAAACATAAAGCAAAGCGCTAAATAACTAAGATTAGGAAGTATAAGATAGTATATAGAGTAACTTAGAGCTAGATTAGAACTAGCATAAGATAGTAAAGACTAATAACCCCCTAATTAATATAATAATATTATAAGTCCTTTTCTAGAATATAAACAAGAAAAACAAACTAGTATATATAGCGCTTTATTACTAGACTAACATAGATATAATTATAATCTAAGAATAGGAATATATAAGAAACCTGTAGCCCCTAGCACTAGGCCTTACCTAGTTCTAACTTATATACTATAATAAATATAATATAGTATATGTAAATAAGAAACATAGAGTAAAATTATGATTAGCCTAGGGAGAAACTAACTAGTTACTAGTAAAACTATAAGGAATTAATATTTACTCCCTTTACTTAGAAGGATATAGTAATAACTAGAACACCCCTATCTATATAATTAACTTAGAAGAGCCCTATAACTAAAGCATATTTATAAGTAACTTTAACTAAAAACACCCCCTCTAGGATAAGCTAGATAGAAAAACTAATAAAGCGAATAAACTACTAGAGTTTATAGACTAGTAAAGGCTTAGACTTATTACCCCCTAAGGCAAACCTATAAGATAATATAAAGATAATAAAGATAGCACTATTAACCTAGCATAGGCTATGCTAAATATTAGAGTTTACTATAATAGCACTAAAGACCTCCCTAGATTTAACTATATTTTATAGCTAATTAGTATTCTTAATAAATAGTAGGAAGCTACCCCTAAGTCCTTAGATATATATAGGAAGCTATAAACTAACTATATATAAAGGTAAAGGCTAAGGTAATACTCTAGCCTAAAAACATACTAAACTTATATAATAAAAAAGGAATAGATAACTACATAATATAGCTTATTACTAGCTTATAATAGATTATAGATAAGATAGTCCTAAAGAAGGCTTAGGGACTCCCTAGCCTAGAGGTATAGTAGTTAAGGAAAGCCTAAGAGATAGTTAGTAAAGTAAGGTAAGCTAAGAGATAATAAAGATGCTAGAGAACTAATACAAACTAGTAAGCCTATACTAAGGTAAATAAGGACTAAGAATATATTATTAAGGAAGAGAAAAGAAACATATAGAGGGATACCTTATAAAAGGCTAATATATAGGAAAAGGATAGAGGGGTCTAGAGGCTTAAGAGATAAGCCTAGCTTTAAAGCTAGGCCCCCCTAGAGCTTCCTAGGCTCCCTAAGCTAAAAAGAGGCAAAAATAACCCTAACCTAGCTACTATATATAAAGATAAGGCTAGTATACTAGTATAAAGATTCTTCCCTAAACTAATAGTAAACCTCTCTTATATACTAGACCTCTCCTTCCTAGAGCTAGAAAACGTACTATTACTAGATAAAGAATAATTTAAATAAGAGAAGATTAATAATATCTTAGTAAATATAGCTAGCTAGAAGGCGCTAGGAGATAATAAACTCCTAGCGGGCCTTATTAAAGCTTATAATAACCTAGCTAAAGATGCTATAGCTAGGCTTCTAAATATAGTCCTAGAAATAGGCTATTTCCTAGCTTACTTCTAAACTATAAGAGTAGTAGTAATTAGGAAACCTAGTAAAATAACTAAGGAAATAAGGAGAGCTAATATATAAAGACTAATCTTACTACTTAATATAGTAGGAAAGATTATAGAAGTAATAATAGTAAAGTAACTTATAGCCTTTACTAAGGTAAAAGGACTACTCCCTAAGCTTTAGATAGGTAATAGGATAAATAAATTAATAGAAACTATAATAAGAGTCCTTATGAAATATGTTAAAGAGGCCTAGGATAAGGGTAATATTACTTTATTAGCGTAAATAGATATATCTTTTGTGTTTAACGGAGTTAGCTACCTATACCTAATATACCTACTTATAAAGATAGGAGTCCTATAATAGCTAATAGTAGTAATATAAAGCTTCCTTATAGATAGAATAAGCTAGCTTAGCTTTAATAGAAAACTCTCTAGACTATTTATAATTAAGGCTAGTACTTTATAAGGTTTATCCCTCTTTCTAATCCTTTTCTTACTTTACTTAGCAAAGCTTTATATTTACCTCTAGGCTATTCTAGGTATAGTAGCTATAGGATTTGTGAATAATATAAATATAGTAGCCTTTAGTAAGAATATAGTATAGACCTAAAAAAGACTTAAAGTTACATAGAAAATCTATAAGGAATAGGTAAAGTAAGTAAGAGTTAAGTTTAACCTAGCTAAAACTAAACTTATACACTTTAGTAAATCCTATAGACCCTTATAGACTAGAGTCTAGCTTAGGGTAAAGGAGATAGTGCCTATAGAATTATATAGGTTCCTAGGAGTATAGGTTAATAGAAAACTTAACTAGAGTGCTTATAGAAATATCCTTAAGGGTAAATTAGCCTAGTAGTAGCTTATACTCTCTAAGCTAGTAGTATTAGCCTAGGGATATAGCTTTAGGGATACTAGACTCCTATATATATAGGTAGTCTAGCCTATTCTTGCCTATAAAGTAAGTGCTTACTATACCCTTATAAAGAAGGGAGGGAAACTAAGAGAAGTAGTAAAAAGCTTTATAGTAAACTAATTAGCCTACCTCTAGATTATTATAGGGGCGTTTAAGGCTATGCTTATTATATAACTAGAGGTTAAGACTTATGTCCCCCCCCTTAACCTTTACCTAAATAAGATAAAGTAAAAGTTTAAGGATAAAATTATTAGTAATAGGATAGCAAGAATAATCTAAGCTATAGCTAACTTAGTAGTAATAGTATTATACTATAGAAGAAAATCCTTACTTATTAATAATAAGCTAGATACAGACCTATATAAGAAATAAAAAAGATATTAGGAGGACTAGTATAATAAAGAGAGGCTAGCCTAGAGTAAATGCGTTAGAGAACTAACTAAAGACTACTTACCCTCCTATAATCTAAAGGAAATCTAGGAATTTCATACTAATATAAATAAACATATCTCTTTAATAATTATCTAATTATATATAGGAAAGATAAGCCTAAATAAATTCCTATTTTAAAGAAAGGTTCCTAGGGTAGTTTTGCCCTTATATAGCTATAGCTAAGCTATAGAAGACTAATACTATATACTAGTTAATTATAGTAAATATAACTATAAGCAACCTTAGTAGCATTAGCTTACTAATACATAGGAAGCAAGGCTAGCCTTAAATAAACCTTAAAAAGCAAAATATTTAGCTAAATAGTTCCTAGGTATAAGATAACTCTAATACTACTTATTAGTATAGGAGCTAGCTATAAGATAACTTAGAATACTACTAGACCTAGGTTAACCTTACTAATAGATAGAAAACCTCCTAATTATAAATCTAGTATAAGGGATAGAATAAATAATATAGGCATAAAGGTAAGCTAGAGGAGGGACTAATTTTATAATTTATAATTATAATAAAGAATATTTATATCTAGAACTATTATTAGATTAATTTTAACTATAAACTCTAGGTATTATATATCCTACTAGCTTACTATTACCCTTACTTTAAACTAAAATTAAGCTACTATATTATTCCTTCTTTAGGATAGAAATAGTATTCTTTACTACCTTATTATAAGACTTTATAGGGATAGTAGTAAGTAGGAGATAGTTTATCTTTACTACGTATACATTAAGGCACGTAAGCTAATAGATAAGCTTAGTATATTATTCCTTTAAGGAACTAGCCTAGTCTAGGCCTACTACTAAGGCGCTCTATTTCTTTTTTACTTAATTACTAGTATAAAGCCTTTTAACTTAGTCTTAGAAGCCTTCTAGGACCTATTAAGAGAGATTAAAGCTAGACTAGAACTATTACTAAGCTAGAGTAAACTTACATTACCCCTATTAGCTATAGAAGCCTAGGTCTTAACTAACTACTAGTGCTTATTTTACTAGCTAGATAAATTTAGCTAAGAAAATAGGTGGATTAGATATGGACCTAAGCTAGAATAGAGATAATTATTACCTAATAATATTAATAATTTTAAACCTAGTAGTTAAAACACATATTAGTAGCCGCCCCTATCTAGAGAGTTAGCCCTACTTCTAAGCTAGAATAAGACTAACTTACTAATAATAATATAGTACTAATGCTTATAGTCCTAAATTAAATAAGACTTATAAGAAACACACTAGATCTCTCTTAGTTTACTAAGCTAGCAAGCAAATTAGCAGTAAACTAGGCCTAGAACAGAGGTAAATATAACCTATAGATAGGCCTTTCTCTAAGACTTAAGTATATTACTTCTTAGTTATAGACTTCCCTAGGAAGTCCTTATACTTAGTAAACTCCTAGGCAAATTAAAGCTAGATAAGTAGTAATATAGAAGTACTTATAGCTTTTATTAGTATTATATTAGATTTAACCTAAATCTATAGTAAATATTAGTAAATAACCTAACCCTAGCCTAGAAAAGCCTTAGATAGCTAGAAAGAAAGAAAGAACCTATAGGAAGTTTAATATAAAGAGAAGAAAGAGACTAGGACCCTAAGGGGGGAGCTTTTTTATGCTTATAAAGGGGGGATAATTTAGATAACTTACTTAAAAACAAAGTATAACGTAATTAATAGGGCTAATAACACATAAGTAATCTTAACCTAGGACCACACTAGTCTAGGACTATAACTACCCTCCCCCTATACTAATTAAATAAAACTAGGTGCTCTAACTTTATTAGAAGTATAAGGTAGTAATAGGCTAGAGTTAGCTAAAAAGTAAGGCCACGGAAGAGTTAGTATGAAAGTAAATAAGAAGTAAATTAACGCTATAAACCTAGATTCACTCTACCCTAGCCTAGCAGAGGGACCTAGAGCAAGCTTATTATTACACTAGAATAGGACTAGAAGGAGCTTGCAAATACTTATTTTATATATTTTTCCTTTCTTTTTCTTTTTTAATAGGATAAGGCTAGCGTAAGCTAGTAATAAACACTTATAACAGGAAATACACTAAGCGGCGCAGACCTGTAATAAGGCTAGCACTAACCCGTACACAGACGTAAGGTGGTTTTTCTTCCTAGTATAGGGTTTTCCCTTTTAACTTAGTATTAGGAGTACTAGTAATAGCTATCTATAGAGCTAACTAGCGTAAATAATATATAAAGTTATTATATTAGTATATGTTTAGTTTAATAAGGCCTTATTCTTTAAACTAGAAGAAAAGATTAAATTAGCCTAGAAAGAGAAGATATTAATAATCACGCTACTTAAAGAGCTTAAGGCTAAAGACCTTAATAAAGAAATTAGTTAAGACCTTATAGGAATAAACCTAGAAGAGGAGAATTATAACTTCCTACTATTAGCTATAGATAAGGAAAATAATTAGATTAAAGCAGAAATACTACCTTATATATTAGGGTAAGAAAGCAGCTATATTAGTGCTCTTTTAACCTCTCCTAACTTTTCTTATAAGGGACTAGTTATCCTAGAGAATATAAAGCTTTAGGCATAAGGTAATAATACACTATTTTAAGAGATTAATAAATTTATAAATAATATAATAGCTAAACACGCAGAGACTACTATAAAGACTAGTAAAATTACTACTAAGGGTAGTAAGACTATAAAGAATCATAGTCCTTATAATAATAGTATTAACCTAGATAATATTATAACTAGAAAATACTAATAAAAGGAGTTAAGAAAGGCTAGGTAAGCTTAGTTTTCTTCTACTTTCTCTTTAGTATTCTAAGGAACTTAATATAATTTATAGATTAAAAATATACCTATAAAACCTACTTATTATTATTAGGTAATAGTATTACTATATTATAATTACTAGAAGGAAGTAATTATAAAGAAGCTTTTAAAGCTTCTATCCTTAAACTACTAGGAGAATATACCTAAGGAACTAATTAATCCTAATAAGTATAAGGAAATTATTAACCTTAGCTAGGTTTTTAAATATAAAACTAATAAGAAAAGCATAGTTATAGAGTTTAAAGCTTAAATAGTAGTATAAGGTAACTAATAACTAAAGAATAACCTTAATAATTACGCTATTACTCTTACTTCTTAATCTCTATAAATATTACTTATAGTCTATTATACTAAATAATCTTAATACTTAATAATATAATATTTAGAATACCTTCCTATATATAAAACTTAAAGAACCTATTTTCTATAAGCCCCTAGAGGGTATAAATATAAGAGATTATCTCTAGAAGATAATTAGAGCGTTATATAGGCTATAGGAAGCTCCCTAATAATAGTTTCTTTATTTAATAAGATTCCTTTTAAAGCTTAGCTTTATTTAAGGGAAAGAAGACTTATATATCTTTATAAAGAATGATTTTATCTTATTTTTCTACGTAAATAATATTATAGTGCTATACCCTAATGGATTTAAAGTAGAATTTAAAGAATTATATAAGCAATTAATAAATAATCTAGATATTAAGGATTAAGGTAAATTAAAGTAATTCCTAGGTATTAAAATTATTAGAAATCGCAATACTAAAGAGATATAGTTATCACAGGAATTATATATTTAAAAAATCACTTAGAAGTTTATTCCTAATATTATTAACAATAAGTTAAAAAGCTTAATTATAGCTTCTTTTCTAATAGCTATAATTTACCTAAATAATAATAAAGCTTCTAATAAAGAAATTAGCTACTATAAAGTAATTATAAGCTCTTTAGTATATCTTTATATTATTAGAAGACTAAATATAGCGTTTATAGCATTAAAGCTAGCCTCTTTTATAATAAATCTATTAGTAAAGCATATTAAATTAGCTTAAGGTGCTTTATTATACGCTTAGAACATAAAGAAGCTTTGCTTATAATATTTAGGCATAGATAGCTTTAATACGCTATTTTCTAGCATAGATACCTTACTTAGTAATAATCCTAAGACTTAGAAGTTAATATAAGGCTATGTTTTTATTATATATAGTACTATAATTAATTAGAAGTCTAGAAGGTAATATTATATAATAACTTTAAGTATAAAAGCAAAGCTCTTTACCCTAAATTATAGTATAAAAAAGTATATATCTCTTAGTAAGCTACTTTATAATATTAATATATATATACTACTACTCTTAATTATCTAGTATAATAATAAGTAAATAATTTAAATTACTAAATATACTAAAGAAAGGCTTTAAACTAGCCTTAAGTACCTTAATATAAATTAAATATAGATTTAAAAATAATATATAATAAGTAATATTAAGGTTAATTAAATAAAGACCTCTAAGATACTTATAAATAGCTTTATAAAGCCTTTATTAGGTTAAATATATAAGGACTTTTACTATAGAATTAGCTTAAGGGAGATTCCTACCTAATTATAATACTAGGGATTATTTATAATCTTTTCTTATACCTTTAATCTCTAGCTTTAATAAATATCTTAGCTAGGGGGGGTATATTAGGAAAAGCTCCTTAAAGCATTAGATATATAGATACTAGTTACGCATTAACTAGGATAAGATATTAGTAAAGATAAATATATTAGAAGTACCTCTGTAAACTAGTTATTTCTATAGCGCACTATATACCTTTTAGGTACAAAAGTCGGCTACTGTCTGCACCTCTGATTAATCAAATTGAACACTTTTTATCATCTATCTACACCCCTACCTGACAGTAGTATTAGGAGAATACTGGAGGGACCAAGCCCAGCGCCACCGGGCCTGCTGTTATTATCCCTTTTAATCCGTACCGTACGGGGTGTGTGCCTCGCAACATCAAGGCCTTACTAATTAGTACAAAAAGTGGGAACAGCACATGTACTCCGTACTCCGTTGTCTCAGGAGGTCAAGGGACGGATTGATATTACGTGTGCACGCTCCCTCACAGGCAGCCCCTTCCCTCACCTACATGTATGTATATTCCCAACTTGATTGTACTCCTTGGCAATGCGCCAGTCTCACGTCAGAAAACGCCTGCCAGAGGGCACGCATTCCATTCCATTCCATTCATTATTACCCTTCCTCGATCATTCCCGGACGTTGATGGTTTGAATCTGACTCATTTCCAAGAAGACCGTTAAAACACCGTTACTCCTGCAATGCATCTTCATCTGGAACAGCCATTCCCAGTACCACATCTCATGGCTACGTGAGCACGCAGATAGTACACGCTGAACTACCATGAACTACCAACCAATTATTGCCCTTGTCACCGTTTGTGCCACAGCCAAAGTCGCGTGGGCGACAACTTTCTACAGTGCCTGCTCCTTGTGAATCTCGATTCCCGGCGGAGCGCCAGTCAACTCTTTGCACTTGGCATAAATGACGAATTGGCCAGACACCAAAGCGCAGGTCATGACAAGACGGGGACCAAGACCTGTCAGAAGCAGACGTTTGGGGCCAAATTCTTTGGCAAGCTGGAACATTCTGCTTGTGGCGCTCTGGCTTACATCTCCGGCTCCCTTGTTGATGGCGGAAAGCAACGTGTCAGCAGGGTGCGATAACACAGCTGCCGCTGCACCAGCGGCCAAGCCAGATGTCAGCTCAACACCCGTCGACTCTAGGCTGGTAAGCTTGGCCTTTCGTTCGGGTCCCATAGCTCGAAAGATGATTTCGTTGGCAGCTTCGTGAACCGAGAACTGGCCTACGGCGAAAGGCACTTGCTTGAATAGAAGGGGCACGAATCCTGAATAGAAGCCGCGAAAGCCTTCCTCTCGAGCCATTCGCATGAATCCAGACGTCAGACCCTTGGCATATCCTCGTTGTGATACCAGACGAATTCGGGTTGCCTCTAAAGGACAGAGCAGCATGTCGGCGAAGAACTCCGCCGTCGCACTAGCACCCAGGTAAACAGCCATGCGACTGTTGACGGCCTTTTCTGGACCACCGACGAGAGAAATATACTGCTTCTTGAAATATTCGTAGCCAGCAAACTTGGCACCGCCCTGAACCAAGTAGCCCACGGCTGTAGGGCCAAAACCTGTCAGCAAGGCCGACGTGCCTTCATTTGCCACGATTGTTCGCGTGGCCTTTACCATGTTGAGACCTTTCATGGCATCATCGACCTGAATTCTCGTCTTGACGACGTCAATTGGCGTTGCGGCCTGCACACACAGGAATAATCAGCATCAGGGGATCAAGTCGCCGGCGAGTCCAAGTATCACGCGGCGACAAGAGGAATGATGAAGGCGGAGCCTACCGCATGCGTCGAGGTGGCAGCCAGTGCGCCGGCTGCGAAGAATTTCACATAGTCGCTGATGGTGAAGTTTGGCAGCTCATTACCTTTGGACGCCATTGCTATCAGTGTATTAATGACTTGACACAACGACACGAGGTAGGAGCTCAAGGCCAGAATTTTGTCGGCAATATGGAGGGGGCAGAGCTTGGTTTTAAGAATGTACGGATTATACATAGCTTGCTATTGCGTCGGGCCCTTTTTTTTGAATGACGTCGTTTCCGCCCTTGCCGGCCTTGCCGAGTACGAGTACGCAAACCTTGTTGGCCGTGGCCGAGCGACGACGACGAGCCAACGAACGGTATTTGCTGATGAACGCTGAAACGTCCTCTGCCGACCCGCTACGGGCCCCGCCGATTGTGGAAATTTGGGGCCCGACTGCGCTCAGTTCAGTTGCCAATTGGTGTTGTTTCGCCACAACCTCGCCACAACCTCGCTACAACCCTCCTCTGGTATTAACGGCAGCCCTCACCATGACGGAAACCCCAACCCGTCCCAACCTGTCTGTTGCAGATACGTTGCAGATACATGTGCTCCCGGTATGCTTTCGGACTTGATTGGTGACATGCTGTGCGAAAAAGACACATCGCTTCAACGACACTTGACAGCAATTTGACACCGCCCGGGTGCTGACGGGGTGAGGACAAGAAACCAGCACAGTCTTCGTCGCCATTGCTTCTCTTGGTCAATATCGCTTTCGTTTGGGCTGCGCATCCGCCTCGCAAATGTGAGTATCCACCACTTTGGTTGTGGCTACATGCATCTCATCAGAGACGATGCTCGCACCAAGAAGGGAAAAGATGTCATGGGTCGCTGGTAGCAACTCCGAAATTACGGGTGTGAATCTTATCTCAATACGGCTCGGCAGATCGCATGGAAATTGCGACTCGCGCTAGGCTTTTTTTCTACATAAGCATTATGACCACTGATCATGGTAGACATTTACTACTTCATGGTCATGTGGTGAAGCCAGCGGACAAAGATATCCGCGTGGATCACTAGTGATATGCGGCAACATCATGACTCTACTGCCTTTGGAGCTACTGCCTTTGGAGCGATAGCATGGTTTTCTTTTTCTGTCGTGAAACATTCTGAAACGTTGCAGGCAATTGTCAACTAGAGACTCTTCATTCGTTGGAAAATTCTGATGACCTGTCGATGACCCTGAACAATATCTATAGTCGAGGTCATAGCTTAGGAATAAGCCATGTGCCATAATTAACAGGTACAGTACAAGGCACATTAAGACGAAAAACACAAATCTTAACGAGCATCATAATATGTAGACTGTGACGACGTGTTGTCAAGCCCATGAATTGACTATTCTTGGTCCATCTCAGTCGACATATCGACACATCGTTTACTAGTTGGGTTGGAAAAGGCTCGGTTCATTATTGTACATTCTTGAATTTCAAATCTAGGTAAGCCAATTCAACACTGGACAAGGAGATCAAATGACTAATGGAAACCTGATCTTCAAGTAGCCATGATTTTGCAGGCGACTTATCAGTTAGTGTTTGCATTTAATCCAACGCCTACGGGGCACATACGACCTATTGCAGGCAGCCATCCTTCCTTCCCCTCATGCTGTGTCGCCGAAATCTCATGCCATGTTGAGGCTGTGTTTACTTTTCCCTATCAAGGATCATATCGCGTTACTCCGTAACATCGGTGCAATGAGAACCCTATCAATCGAGGACATTCGTCGTTGGGCGTGGATAATAGCGTGACCTTGGAACTCTTGGAGAGATGCGAACTCCTTGCCTCTTCCGAGGGCAAGGGCAAGGGCGCAGTTCGCATGGAGCCTGTTGGCAAAGACGGATGATCCCTGACGGCCAGGCCAAGCCTGACACTGACACCATCGACCCGGGGATTTGGGAGCTCGCAAACCGTACGTGCTCGCCATGTTCGTCGAGAGGGGACCAGAGCCAACGGCGTGTGTCCCGACCACCTGGAACACTAAAAATAAGGATCAGGGTGTGTGATTCTGACGTGTGGAGTCCATCCACACACCTCTCGGCAATTCTTTTAAAGGAGAAGACAAAGGAGGCGCATGTCGGTCCTGCAGCCGCGAGACAACAAGGCTTTGCGGATACGCCAAAGATGTTCTGTAATCCCCGGCAGTACAAGGAATCCAGAGACCTCGCGCCGCATGGCGTCTGCAACTGACCCAGCAAGGCGATGGGCATCCCCGGTTTGCAGACGACGGTCCTGCAGCATTTTGACCAGTCTCTTGTTGCTCTGCCCTGCCCCGTCTTTCGCTTAGGGCTTAGCTCACTGACCCGGCACAATGGAAAAGGCGTCCACGCTTGACCCGCGGGCTCACAAGTCAGCGGACGCCTTTCTTGTTGCATCTACCTCCCAGGAGCAGGAGGTGTGGTTGGGTTTGGTGCAGATGACTCTCATCACTTCTTCCCGATCCTGGTGCGGCTGGTGGATTTCACCTCCCCGCGGTCGGTTAAGGAGTGCTGGGCACATCATCTGGTTGGAGATGAAAGGATATGACAAGTGAGGAGTGACATCCTCGCACTTGAGGACCCGGTGATGTGGTTACTTCGCATATCGCGCAGGCGCGATACACCAACCCTTTCCTGTTGCGTCCTCGTCCTCAGAGTCTCTCATTATTTCCGGAGAGTGGGATCTCCACCTGGGATGCGATACGACAAGGTTTAAAAGCAACACCGAGAACGTTGCAAAAACCACCCAAGATTTCTAAATGCCCTGGCTGCCCAATTGAGCAGCTTGAGGTGCGCTCAACAACAAGTTGTTTGCCCGGCCAGCACAGTTGGCATCTTGATATCTTCACCTTATTGCCTTTTACATCACACCAGTCGAGACTCTTGATATTCGTCTCAAAGTTCTCCTTACTGTACGCATTCGCCTTTTTTTGGGCACAAGGTTTTGGACATAGGAAATTGCCGAAAATGTCACCTGGAGACAAGAGTGAAACCCGGCCAGTGAAAGGGAGTCATGACAAGAGGTTCGTCGTTGCTTGTTTTGTGGCACGCGCGCCAAACACTCATGAGATGTTAACCATGGCCGCGATTCAACAGCTCTGGCAGGTATCCTGAAAAAGATTACCAGACTGCACATGCTCCAACTTCTGCAAAGCCTCCTTTGTTACCGCTTGTGCCTCGAGAAACACTGGTTGCTGATGAAATTGGGGACTTTGAGCCATGGGTACAAATACCCTTTCCCTTCCCTTCAATCCAAACAAGTCTTGCGTCGTCATCACCACTTGGGGTATCCTTCTCACTTCAGTCATATCTGAATGATGAGAACGATATGGAGAAATGCTTAGTCGGCGCCACCAAGGAGCAATCCTCTTCCCAGCGCCTTCACACAACCTGGCCGGCGGTGCAACTTGACAAGCGAGAATGTTCGCCAATCGCGGCGACCCCGACGGCTGCCCCGACGGCTGCCAACACAGCGCCGTCAAGCTCCGACTGGTTGCAGATTAACTGTGAAGAGTTTTGTGAACTGCCTGACGTCTCAGCCAGTGCCGCCGATGACGGCACGGATCCTAATATTCATGAGGCCTTGTCTCTAGACTCGTGGTCCTCCCGGTCAACCGCACCATCGGCCGTTTCGTCGACGTTTTCCTCTAATCGATCACTGCTGAATGATGGGTGCATGCGCTTGTCTGTATCGGCTCGCCACGCAGACTTGCACCGCCAGCTGGAAGATGCTGGATTGAGTGGACTGGGCGATGGGTCAAGTAGCTTGGAGCTATATCATCGGTACGGTTGATGTGCCGCCAAATCTGAGGGGTGTTTGGATGGCTAACGGGGACATGAAACCCTTAGAGCTGCTGCGATGAGACCGAATCGAGCGCGCGTGAGAAAACCCAAGCGGATAATTCGTCGTCGCAAGTGGGCGTGACGAAAGCAAGGAGTTTAGCGATTCCATCGTCATGTTGGATTCTTCATCTTTGGAAGTTTTTTTTTTCCTTTTGCAGTCGCTGCATGTTTGTCATGGCATGGCAGATTTTAATTTTATGCGTGGATAGCTAGGAGGCTGCTTCATGCTTGAATATCAACTGTAGTCCAAAGCGTAGCCAACACAGCACCTCATGCCTAGACTGGAGATATGTTCCTTATCTGACGCTAAGCAATGACTTTGACTCAATTACCATCGAATGAGGAGGTGGTCAACCTGTCCCACACGACTCGCCTACCTACCCTGCCGGTCACCTCGCGTGCATCCGAAGGAAACAAAGAAAATTTGCAGCAGTATATATAATTTAATAAGATTCCGCTCCTTCAACGAACCGGAGTACTCCCGGTCGAGGCATTATTCCTCCTCCTGCCCGGTTAGCTCAATCGGTAGAGCGTGAGACTCTTACGAGTACACGAAATCTCAAGGTTGCGGGTTCGACCCCCGCATCGGGCTTTTCCTATAAGTAATGACATTGCCATGTGTTCCTGCGTTCAATTTTTTTGGTCACATCGATCGTTCCTCATCATTATCATCTTTGACGGACGCGTCGGTTCGAATCTCCCTCTCACTCACCCTTCTTAGAGGTCTCGTTCTTATTGTTTTCGCTTCCCCTCTTTGACGTTGACTTGTGCAAGCTGTATGTCTGCCGTGTGACGCGAGGAAGCAACTCACACCGAATGCAGGCCACGACGCATTGACGACGGCATCCATCGCTAAAGAAATGAAATGGGGATGAGCACTGCCGGATGGGTTCTCCAGGGATTCGCCGTCGTGGCAGAGCTCTGGTCCTCCTCTCCGGACGTGACGTGACCTTTGTCGTCGTCTACTCGGCCTCACGTGCTCGTCCGCATCCGCGACCTCGTTGCGGGCGAACTCCATTGTGCTTCCTCGGCGTCCTCCTCTCGCTCACGTGACCTCTTGACAACGAGGCAGCAGCCAGCAGGACGAATCGCCCTCGGCAGACTTTTGCACGCAGAAATGACGAACACGGAAAATAGAACAAGGAAGGACATGTGTTTTCAAAAAAAAAAAAAAAAAAATTTGTAGAAGCAGCGCACTTCGAGTCTCACAGAGCCATACGTAGGAACCACTCGTAAAATAGGTCACATCCGCCGAATTCGCCGCAGACTTACACCACGACAGCAACAACCTCACCCTGCCATCTCATTCCCCCCAAAAAAAATGGCACCCTTCAAGCCCGCCCTCATAATCGTTGATTTCCAAGAAGACTTCTGCCCGCCCGTACGAACAATATCCACCCCCTTCTTCAAAAGCACGGCTCCTAACAAAAAAAAACAACCAGAATGGCTCCCTCGCCGTCCCCCAAGGCCGCACCATCGCCTCCCCCATCAACACGCTCCTCACCCTCCCGTTCGCTCTCAAAATCGCCACGCGAGACTGGCACCCCGCCGACCACGTCTCCTTCGCCACCAACCACCCCGGCTGCAAGCCCTTCACGTCCTCGACCCGCATCGTCCACCCTTGTGATTCTTCGAAATCCTTCACGGCAACCCTGTGGCCCGTCCACTGCGTGCGCGGTACAAAGGGCGCAGAGCTGGTTCCCGAGCTGGATGCCCGGAGAATAGACCAGGTCATTGACAAGGGGGTCGACGCCGGCGTGGAGATGTACTCTGCTTTTCATGATCCCTTTCACGGAAGCGACAGTGGCTTGGCCGGGAGATTGAAGAGAGACGGCGTGACGGATGTGTTTGTGGTAGGGCTAGCGGCTGATTTCTGTGTCAAGGCTACGGCGGAGCATGCCATCGAGCAAGGTTTTAGAACGTACGTTGTCGAGGAGGCTACAAGACCTGTCATGCTGGAGCAGTGGGATGAATGCAGACGAGAGATTATGGACAAGGGTGTGAAGGTGATTTTCATGGATGGACAAGAGATTGCACGAGTCAAGGCCCTGGTGTGAGGGACAGTTGCAGACAGACAGACAGACAGACATGTACGCGAGACACCGAAGCTGGACAAACTGGGCAAAATTGTCGCAGTGAAACAAAGTAATGATTATAATGACGGTTGAGATTTAACATCTCTGAAGACCCACCCTTAGGCCTTATATGTAGCAGTATATCGTCTATGTAGGTAGGTGCTATTGTGTGTCAAGCCCTGCGCGTAGTCAATAATAAAGTCCCGATATGCGAAATCTGAGCTCCAACACCCTTCTCTTCTATCATCTTTATTCCCACCCCTTGCCTTGAGTGGCATTTTGATGGTGTTGTTTACCGCTTTGACCGCTGTTGGGCCGCAGCGCTTTTGCTCGGCTTGTCTTGAGCAATGGTCATGGCCAGTGAGACGGGCGTCATGGGAGGAGGTGCGGGTGTGGTGCTTCTTGATGGGGCGGCGCTTCGGTTGTGCTGCATGTGCGCTTTGACAAGGTGGCCGGCCTGGAGAGCACTGCAAAGAGACAGCTCACCAGCCAAGACGGAAGCACCAATGATGCGTGCAAGTCGTCGAGCATTGTCTCCTGGATTGGTGGGATGTGATCCTCGCACACCAAGCATGTCCAGCATGGCGCTCTGAGGTTCCAAGATGGTGCCGCCGCCGAGGGTGCCGACCTCTAGAGACGGCATGGAAACTGCAATCTGGAGCGATCCGTGAAGGCTAGAGTAAACATCGTCGTCAGTACAAGTCATGCTTTCAAGGAACGGGAGAAACAAGGCTGGCACTCACTTCTTCATGGTGGTGATGCAGTTGCAGCTCTCCACCACCTGTGCGGGATCTTGGCCGGTGGCGAGGAATATGGCCGCTACGATGTTGGCAGCGTGGGCGTTGAAGCCACCGATCGAACCGGCCATGGCAGACCCGATCAGGTTCTTGGCAATATTGAGCTCTACCAAAGCATCAACATCACTCTTCAACACCGACTTGACCACGTCGGCAGGAATGATGGCTTCAGCAACAATGCCCTTGCCGCGACCGTCGATCCAGTTCATAGCGGCGGGTTTCTTGTCAATACAGAAGTTGCCGGAGACAGTGACGATGTTCATGTCATCAAAGCCACCGTCGGTGGCCATGACGTTGAGCGCATGCTCAACACCCTTTGAAATCATGTTCATGCCCATGGCGTCTCCGGTGGTGGTCTTGAATCGAATATACAAGTTGGTGCCGGCCAAAGCAGTCTTCATGTGCTGCAGACGAGCGAACCGACTGGTCGAGTTGAAAGCCTTCTTCATGGCGTTCTGACCTGCCTCAGAATCCAGCCAGAGCTTGGCGGCACCGGCACGCTCCAAAGTCTCAAAACTAACGCAAGGTCCACGGGTCATACCATCGCTTGTCAAGACAGTGATGGCCCCGCCACCAGAGTTGATCGCTTTGCAGCCACGACTGGTGCTGGCAACCAAGACACCTTCCGTCGTGGCCATGGGAATGAAATAGCTCTGCCCATCAATAACGAGCGGGCCGGCGACGCCAACGGGAAGGGGCAGGTAGCCGATGACGTTCTCGCAGCAGGCACCAAACACCCTTTCCCAGTTGTAGTTTTCGAAGGGAAGCTTGGATCGGTCAAGTCCATTGGTGATTTCGGAAGTGGCTTTGGTGCGAGAAATGATGGTACGACGGATCTTGACGGCCCGAGTAAAGTCCTTCAGAGCCTTTTCGAGTGCATAACCGGGAACCTTTCCACGCATAGACATAGTTACAACTTCCTCGTCATTGAGCTCATGGGTTCGTTTCTCCACGATCAACTTCTCCAGTTCCTCAATTGATCGATGCTCAAACTGAGGCCGAGTTTGCAAGGACCTGAGCTTTGACATGGACAGGCCATCACCTTCGTCATCAGTCAATGCAGGCGTAGCAGGCTCGGTACAACTGGGTGTTGGGGGAACATATTCACCCAGGGGTAGGGTAGCGGAGTCGGTCTCGTTGAAGCGTTGAGCCCGGGCTAGCTCTTTGCGGTCAATGTTGTGGTCCGGAACGTTGGGGTCCTTGATGCTCCATCTAGCGACATTGAAGAGGTATCCATTGAGGCCAACACTCAGGGCCAGGGCGATGATGATCCATTTTGAAAGTACGGGGTCCTCGAGGCTCTTCAGGAGGCTCCCAACCATTCGGCCACCAACCCCATAATTGTCAAACTGAACGGCAGAACTTACGGCACCGGCTGTGCCGTCTCCCAACGAGGATGACAGCGCGTAGTGAACAGAGGGGTACTCTAGTTCGTATTTGATGGGTGTAAGGACAGTGACCAGGGTTGCCTTCCCACTTGCTTTGGCGGCGGTCAGAATGGCGTCAAGACCCTTGGCAGCAACCTTGACAGGGTCAACCGGAGGAGCAGACACAACACCACCCAGACCACCAGCCCACGATCGAAGGGTTGATAGAGAGCTTGCGCTGCGGAAAGGGATCGTGCAAATGTTGATTACGTTGATGAGAACAAATCCAGAAATCATAAGCACCTTGAACTTTGGGACGCTACTACTCCGCATGCGACCAAACAAGGTTGTGTTCTTGGATTCAGATCCACTGGACTGAGTCCAGTCATCGTTGCTCTTGGCCACCTTCTCGGCTACGCGCCGACTAACCCCATCTGCTTCGAGGGCCATGCGCATCTCGTAGTGTCGCTTGATGCGGTTGATTTCGAGTTTGATACTGAGGATGGCAGTGTAGAAGGTAAACAAGAGAATGCAGTCAAAGAACAAGATCCACGCAGCCAAGAAGCAGAACTGCTGGAGACCTCCCTGAACACCCGAGGCTGCGCCCAATGATAGAATCAGAATTTCGATGGCATAGTCACGCAGAATTTCGTAACCCTTGTCCTTGATGGCAGCTTGAATGGCGTAGGAAATGATGTTTTGTGATTTGTTTCCACGGGACTCGTTGCCGGGCTGGACCTCACGGCCTTGCGTTCGACGATGCTCAACGGCGTGGCTGAGGAAAGCTCTGGTGAGGACAATGTTCTTCTCAAAACCAATCGTTACAACAAGGAAAGGCAGGCCCTCAGACAAGAGAATAACACTGATCGGTACGCCGAGCTTAGTGGTCACGGCTAGACCGAAAAGAAAGGCAAAGACGGACGAGAAAAGGGTGCTCGTGCCTAGCCAGAAGTTGGAGCCCATTCGTCTCATGGAAAGAAAGAGAGACACAAAGGTCAGATGCATGGAGAGATAACCAAGCACCATGATGACGATGTCGAGGGTTTCGGCGTTCTTGAGAAGGTCGATGAATTCCACCCACGCGTTGCTGAGCCAGTGCGTGATGGAACTTCGAGAGTTGACTTTGGCAGCCTTCATGATCCACATCTTCTTCTCTCGCCCATGTTGAGTTGTGATCTCTTCAGCATCCTCATCGGGGATTTCCTGAGCCGCTGAAATGAACTCCGGTGCCTGGGTGTAAGGAATGGAATAGGCAAGAATGCTATCCTGAGTGTAGGTCGTGAACGAGTTCTCAGTGGCAGGGATAGGGGTGATGGAAAGGTTCTGGGGAGTCGGGACGACGTGGGATCGAGGAGCAGAGCTGGCTGATTCAGACGAGAGAGTGTCGGGGAAGACGAATGTCAGAAGAGCCAGGTGAGTGCTGTTCTTGACAGAGGCAGAATCTTGCTCGACTTTTGACCACTGCCATTTGGTATCAGCACTGGCAATAAGATCTCTGCTACCATCCACCAGAGATGACCAGTCAGCCTTGCCGAGCTTCGCAGGGCCTTCGAACAGGCTGTCCTGGATCAGGCCAACATAGGACGTGCTGGCTAGAACGGCGATGGTAACGACGGTGTGGATTGGGTGCGAGCAAGCCACTTTGGCTAGGAACTGCAGCAGAGGCGAGAGCTTTTTGCCGATGCGCGATGGAGCGGCTGAGGTTTGGGAGCGGTCAGGTTCACCGCGAAAGCGTTTCGGTAGGAATGAAGAAGATATCATATCGACTTGATCGGAGAAAGTAACTCGGCGGTCCAATTCACGACATCGGGTCTTGAGTGGATCCTCGTTCTCGGTGACGGCTCGGTCCAAGTAAAGAGCTGAATGCGTGTAAGTAGACGACGCGTGTAGTGGTAAACGTTGTGATGGGGTTGACGGGGTTGATGGAGACTGATTATGATTATCATGATGTGGTTGACTCTGGATCATCCCGTGTAAAGCAAGAGGCACAGCCATGGTGTTGCACCAGATGAGGAAGGCATTGATGTTGTATGGAGGGATTTTTCGGCCATCGTGGTGGTGCACCGCAGCGTCTCGATGATCTGTCGAGTGAGGCAAGACCAGACCACGACGCAGCAAGACGTAAGAGCAAGTAACAGGTTTACTGACCTCGGGTGTAGAGAGCACTGCCGTGCACTTGATAAAAATTGGCAGGCGCGAAGGTTGCGATGACGGATGACGGATGACGGATGACGGGAGACAGATGTCGTGTGTTGAAAAGTGGCGGACGAGAAATCGATTTGTGGTTGTGAAAGGAGGGATCGCGGGGCCAATCAAGCAAAAGCGGGCGCGCGGCGCAGAACTGGACCCTGAATTGAAAACTACAGAGCAACAGAAACCACGAGAGCAATTGATGTACAACACAATAAGGCAGCGAGGAGAAGCTGCACGCCCTTTTCTGGACGTGTTGAACGTTGAATAATCGATCACAAGGATGGGAAAGGAGGAAGAAGAGGAAGAGGAGGAAACACGGTCTTGTTAAGCGGGTCGTGCACTAATAGTAATGTGGCAGGCAGATCAGGGGATCTAGGGGTTTTTGCTAGGGGGTTGCTCGGGGCACTAACCACTAGACTAGCCCATCGACGACACGACGAAGCACTAGCGCGTGTGGTCTTGAGCTGTAGTGGCTGATCATCACTCGGCAGGTCAAGCCGACCGCTGAATGATGCCCTATCAATTAATACTATCCGAGCACCATTTGATGATGCACTCCACTGTGCTCCTCAACGAGAACCTGTGTGTACAGTCCACCCCCTGTTTGATTTTACACGAGTACATAACTAGGGGTAGCAGGCCAATGACATATTAAACCAAGGCCTAGCGTAGCACTAAGCGGGGTAATAAGTACCTTATTATAGGTATATTTTATAAGAGCTATTAAGTACCTCTTACTAGCGTAAATAACCCTATAGCACCCCTAATAGCTCCACTAGCAGCAGCCACTTAGAGTTCATAGTAGCTGCCCCGCGTGGGGCTTGTAGTTATGTAAAATCAAACAGAAGAAGAAAGGATTCAAAGGAACAAAGACTTTTTATTAATTAAGCTAGGATAACTTAGTAAATAAAGGGTAATGCCCTTCCTAATAAAAATTTTTCTACAAGGCTTTTAAAGGCTAGAGGGTAGGTCGGTGCCTCGCACCTTCCCCCCCTCCAACTCGACAGGGGGTGACTGTACATGTATATACATACATATGTATCACTACTCCGTACTCCGAACCCCGTACTCCGTATGCCCCACTGCACACGTCCTTCCCCCGTTGCCCCTGTCTCTGTGGAGCTTGCGAAATTGCTAAACTGGCAGAAAGGTACATAATATCCGATCTGCCCGGATCTAGAAAGCGGTGAAATGACGAACCCAAGTCACCAAGTTGTCAAACACGATCCGTCAACGAGTCTGATACTCCAACCCATTTCGCACCTGTGACCGGGCAGATAATTGTCCGCCATCTAGCCCATCAGTCATTCCTCCTCCCGTGACACGATTTCAGCTTAGCCCGATGGCTGCTGCAAACGAATGGTGTTGATCATCACCGACGCGACGCCAGATTGCAAGTCTTCGAGTCTTGGTGCGTCGCATCTGCTTCTACTTCACATCCCAACGACGCTCCTTCTCTATTGTGGCATTTTCTGTTTAAGCCATTGAAGAATTGTTAATAAATAGCCTGTCTTTGATTTTAATCATGTTGTCAAACTGTTGGCACTCGGCCGACAGAAACATCCGGAAGCCGACGCGACCCAAAAATCATGTGCAACCCAAGTACAATTTGTCGTTGGTTTTATTTTTATGAGTTTGCATACAGGCTAGAGGGAAAGAAGATATGTGCTATGTGGTCTCCCACAAATGTTATGCCGCCATATCGCTTCGAAGCTCATCTTGTTCCAACATTGAACACCGACCTTCGTCTAGCAACTTCCTGGTGGAGATGCGGTCGGGGTAGTTTCGCAAAGTCACGTTGGTGAAATACGTCCCGTAATGGATGGGCTTTTGCCCCGCGTCAAAGCCAGGGAGCGGCTTCACCACGGCTTCAAAGTTCGGTTCGTGGAAGTATGCGAAAGCAAAGCGCTCGCGAACATTCAATCCAACCTTGTGCGGCGTGGACCGGAGAAAACTGTTTGTCATATGCTGCATCATATCACCTGAGAGAGTTGATGGAATCAGTCGAACAGGCCTACAGTTGTCTGGGGCAGAACATCATGATATCACTCACCGGGAAATACTGTGAACACGCCAGGCGTGGGTGCTACATATACCCAGCCAGAATCGTCCCGTCTCGATACCGCAGTGTCACTCCGTTCATGCTCGCAGGGCTCTGCCTGACCCGGTGGGCGCACGAATAGACCTGTATGAAAGAGAGGGAGGTATCAACGAATGATCCGGGCTTAGCAGGTCATGGAAGCAAACTTACCTCCGACTTCGTCTTGAGCCGCCATGACTAATAGCCCGTAATCCGTGTGGGATCCAATGCCTCGGCCCGCTGCCCCCTTTCCATTTGTTTCATCTCGAGAAGGGAATCTGATATTTGAGGAACAGATGTCAGTAAGTCAGTGGTTGGCAGAACTTGGAATCGTTGCAACACGCATACCTGAGAGCTCGCATATGGTGCCATCCATCTTGTGTATACTTGGTCAAGGATCCTGGTGGCACATCAAGTCCAAGCTCAATCATTTGAAGAAGCTTCTCTCCGTTGGATCCCAAGTCGGACACAAAGTCCATCATGTCGCGCTCCATGACCTTGTCCGGCCAAGGACACGGGCCGTGACAGGGCCACTTCGCGAGCACCCTGTCATCTTCTGGCTGCAAGTTTTTACTGACGGTGAAGATCTCCGAATGGTCTGCGATTCCGGAAGTGATCTCCTCTCCAGAGGCGACGTATCCGCAAAAGCTAGAGTCATTGACACAAGCGTTTTTTTGCGCTGGTGTTTTTTGGAAGAACTTTTTGCTGGCTTTACTGGCCTGTCCGAACAAGCGTTCTTGTCTTGGTGACATGGCAACCTGCAGAATGCCATCCTTCCTCCAGGCGTTGATCATGGCTTTTGCCATACTCGTATCTGATAGAGTTCCCAAGATCTTGTCAGGAAGCACGAATGTGTCAAAGTTGCCCACCGCAGCTTCGAAGCCAGGTGGGATAGAGACTTTTGAAACACATTGGCCGGCGCCTTGATGCGTTGCAATGGAAGCAGCCGCTGTTGCGAAACGTCTAGCCCTTTGGGCCGAGGAGTGTGTGCTTCTACGCACAGCCTGTGCTGCAAAGGTGGCCATGATGGTCCAAAAAAGTACTCGTTGCAGTTTTGCGATGAGGGCGGTGTGGTGCGTGTTTGTGAAATGATGAGGTTGGTATATGTCGAGAGCATCTTCGGAAGAGAAACCTGCTCACTATATATAGTGACTCGCCATATGATCCTAATTGGGGTGAACGTAACTTGTTTCCCCCGTGTTCGCTTCTTCCTGACCCCCCAGCCCGTGACGTTCTCAATAGAGTTGCAGTCATCAGGCTACGACATGAAGCCAACCAACCATACGCAGCTCTTCTCGTGCAGTATCTGCAATCATGTATACTCTTCCTGCACGTTCGTCGCCAAGGAATGATGCATAATGAAGGCGATGCGACCTCATATTTTTAAAACCTCAGTCCATCTACATCCTCCTATGCAGGTATGGCCAGATTGTTGAGACCCTGGCACCACTGAGATAGTTGCACAAGGGTTTTGCTTGCGGCGGCCTTCGTCCCGATCAGCATTGCCGCGGGAAAGGACCAGATGATGGCGTCGAAAATACCGGAGATTTTGTCTTGGCCATGGAGAAATGAACCAAACCTGGGCACCGTCAAACCATGGGAAAAAGAAATTCCACCTAAACACAAAATATTTGCAGGCTTGATTGGACTCCATTCCTGCAAAGACGAAAAATCTCCGAATAATTGGGTTCATAGTGATTCTATGCATAACCTACAGACGGCGACTGACGGGTTTCCCAAAACGACCAAGGTCATGCGCGAGGGCAAAAAGTACGATCCCAACGCAAATTTTAAGATTTCCACGTTGAAACTATTGGAAAACTTACATGGAAGCAGTATGCAAAACTTCCTTACAGGTGTTTGACCGACTCCAAAGCGTTCTTGTGGCGCTGGTCGAGTTACTACTACTACTGCAGGATGGAGGCTGCACCACGTACAGATTATGCGAGCTCAAATTATGCCCCCTGTCAACATGGCGTGGAAGAGATGCTCCTTAATTTACTTTGCCACGCCGAAATGAAAATCTGGAAGCAAGCAATGGGATTCCCCCACTCATGGACAGTTCCGTGGGACGTATCGTATCACAGCATGTCTCCCAGGCGCAGGCGTGTTTGCGCCTGAGAATGGTATGGAATCCTGAATGTCCGGTTTGCCAACAGAATGGGCGCACCGATGATGGAAACCACGCCCAGTCACTTTGGTCATACCAAGGCTGTGGTATTCGAAACCTAACGCGAAGGATTCCAAGAAAAGACAACGCATTAAGTCGTCGTCAGTGTGTGGATCACCCTATCACCCGCCGGATGACCTCAATCAATAAAAGATAAGCAGCGGGGATGAATATTATCGCATCATGGCTTCCTTTTCTACCAAGAGAAATGTGTTTAGTCCTTGGACCCCCTCCCTTTTATGCGTTATAGTCAAAGTAGCAGGATAGTGAGTGGTAACATGATCCAGAATTCCAGAATGTTGATAAGTCATGACACAGCCCTTCTCATGCCAAACGCCGCGAAGCAATAACTCGGGGTGGAGATCAAATGACAAATGGGCTGATTGCTCCGCCAAGCCGCTTCCGGGAGAGAATGCCACGCATCTCCCTTTCGCAGGAGACCGACCCCGGCTGCTCGGATCCCCCTTCACGATATCCATCCAGCGTGCTCCCATCTGAAATCTACGCTCTTCCCACCTCATGCGCCAACCCCGCTTCATTGGCTTTCTCATCCGCAATCTCACACAACGCCTCCCACTCCTCTTTGCTCACCCTGCTGACACTCAATCTCGACTGTTTCAACATCTGCATGTTCTCCAGAGGACCGCCGGGGCCGCCCAGTTCCCGCAACTCCTTGAGCGTGATGGGCACGGCGAACTTCTTGCGAAACTCGACGTGGACGAGGCTCCATCGTGGATTCTCCTTTGTAGATTTAGGATCGTAGTATGGTGTTCCGGGCTCGCGAGCCGATGCTATTCCCATTAGGACCGACGACGAACATGGAAAAGAGGAGAAGGAGGGGGGCGTACCATCTTCGGAAAATTCCTTCACAATTTCCATGATGCCTGCTATGCCAGGTTCCTTGCAATTGGAGTGGTAAAAGAAAGCCTTGTCGCCAGCGTTCATATTGCGCATGTGGTTTCTTGCTGCGCATTTTCCCAAGTGATTGATTAGTTCGGCCGCGGAGACGACAACGGGGGCATCAGAGGAATGGGTGAAAGATTGGCCCGGATGGGGATGGGGAGAGCAAAAGTACCTGCGTACGCGCGGATGCCTAGCCAAGGAGGTCAATACTACGACCAATTGGGGGACGAGACGAGGGAAAACAATACCATCCCATCCTTCAGGTTTCGTCCTGGCCCGCAGATGGTCAATGGAGAAACTGACGTCGATGCCGTTCTCGAGGCGCGTCTCCGGCTCAGCCTTCATCAGCCAGTACCATTCTCCGTCATGTCTGGGGGCCTCTGGGTTGGTCGTGGGGATGGAGTCCACGTCCGCGGTTCCCCGGGTGGGCACATCTGAGGACGTCTCCCGGGCAGATTTTGCGACAGTGCCGGATTTTGGTTTGGCGACCGCTCGCGCTGGTTTCGCGGGAGGGCGGGCTCTGGGAATATGGTTGGTTGACGTCAGGACCAAGGGCTCGGATGAACATGACGTAGTGCTTGTTATAATCCGTACGTACTCGTTCCTGGGTGTTGATGCCGCGGCTGCTTGGCGGGAGGATCTCCTCTTGGGAGCCGGTTCCGAGTCGGTGTCGGCGGGCTCGTCGGTGATGAGTCGCTTTCTAGGAGGAGGCATTGCTTCGGGCCTCGCTGCTTGCCGAGGGTGTCGCGTTGACGCGCTGTTGAATGCCAGCTATTGATTGGATATGACGAGGCCGTTTTTACATGAATAGCTGAGTGCGCAAACTGAGTGCGCAAACCGAGATGGGGGGGCCGATGTCGCGCGCCTGGCGCGTCATTGTGGACGGACAAGAACCCCTGCACTCGCCGTCCCGTAACGGGTGGGAAAGGAGAAGCCGGTTCCGCCCCGATTAATAACGCCGCCATGTTGCTATCGCGGCCCCGGTGGGTGAAGAGGGGCCGAGGGAAATGATTGGATGCGTGTTCAGAAATCTCCTTAGAGGTCCTAACTACATATACAAATCCCTCGCTTGCTTGCTAGATATTAATAGCATTAATTATATCTTTTGCGGTAATATAAAAGAGCTATCCCCCAAATTTGTGGCTTAAAGCTTGTTCCTTTGTTCATGTTTTACCTAACACTGCGGTGATCATTGAATTTGGTTGTTAATTATCACACTAGCTAGGTATTGCTAGTAATTTTTTTTGTTCCTTGAAAATTAGATGCATTGGCCACAACCAATGACCCCAAAAAAAATTAAAAATCAATACAATTATCTGCCGGTCTCATCTTGCACCACCGTCTGCACCATGAAAGATTTTGCATACCTCCTTCAAAGCTTTGGCCTCGAGGTGTCCCCCCTTTCATTCGTAAACGTAGCAAGCCTGTTTCTTTTGCTATCTCCGCCGTGAGAAACCCGAGTGGGAGCACCAAAGGTTCCGCTGTCGGACGACTGTCTGCCCTCCACCTCGACGTAGTCTCTCTCGCCTTTGCCAACGTACAGCTGTCTCGGCCGCCAGATCTTGACACCCGATGGGTTGAGCATCTGTTGGCGCCAGTGGGCTAGCCAGCCCACGCAACGGGGGACTGCGAACAGGACGGGGTAGAAGCTAATTACGCGTTTGTCAATATGACCATCGGGCATGTTGGTGGCGGGGGGAGGGGGAAAGGTTTCTGTACGTACTCCAGAGGGAAGCCCATTGCTTGATAGATCAAGCCCGAGTAGAAGTCCACGTTGGGATACAAGTTCCGGCTGCGCATGAAGTCGCTCTCGCCGGCGTACTTGGCGAGGACCAGGGCGGTGTCGAGGAGCTTGTTTCGGCCGGTGACTCGGAAGACTTGCTCGGCCAGCTGGCGGATGGCCCTGGACCGCGGGTCAACGTTTTTGTAGACGCGATGGCCGAACCCGACCAGGACGCGTTCCCGCCTCTCGACCTTTTCCATGAAGGCGGGGACGTTTTCGGGAGAGGCAATCTCCATGAGCATGCGGATGGCGCTCTCGGAGGCGCCGCCGTGGGACGGGCCGTAGAGGGCCGCGCAGCCGGATGCCACGGCGCTGTAGGGATCTACCAGGGAGCTGCCGACCTGGAGGACGGTGGCGGTGGAGCAGTTGACTTCGTGGTCGGCGTGGATGATGAACAGGGTATCGAGGGCCTTCTCGAGGACGGGATGCGGCTGGTAGTCGCGCCCGGACAAGTGGTCGAGCAGGTACAGGAAGTTGCCGGTGTAGGAGAGACCCTGGGCCGGCCGGTTGAAGGGCCGGCCCTGGCGCATGCGATACGACGCGGCGGCGAGCGTGGGCGCCTTGCCGATGATGCGGAGGATCTGCTTGTCGAGGACCCGGAGCGATGCCACGTCGCCGCCCGCGGCGCTGGTGTAGAGCTTCTGGCCCTGCAAGGAAGGGTTCGCCTCGGGGGCGAAGGCGCCCAGAGTGGCAAAGGCCGACGTCATCATGGACATGGGGTGCGAGTCGTATCGGAACGACTTGAACATGCCCTCAATGTCGCTGTGGATGTAGGTGTGACGGGTGATCTCATTCTGCCACGAGCCGAGCTGGGAGCTGGTCGGCAGCTCTCCGTAGATGAGCAGGTATGCCGTCTCCAGGAAGCTGCTCTTGCTGACCAGCTGCTCGATGGGATAGCCGCGGTAGCGGAGAATGCCATCCTGCCCGTTGATGTAGGTGATGCTGCTCTCCACGACGGCCGTGTTCATGTAGGCCGGGTCGTAGACTCGGAGGCCCTGGCTGGTCTCGTCCTCTGGCCTGTCTTGCTGCGACTCTGCCTTGATCTTCTTGACATCTGTTGCCAGCACCGAGTTGTTGGTGATGGGGAGGTCATAGGTCTTGCCGGTGCGGTTGTCAATCACCGTCAGGGACTGCTTGGAGACGACTTTTCGGGTCATGCTTGCCGATGGGCGCCAGCCGGAACCACAGAGCTTGTTGTTTGAGAGATGGAGGGATGCGACAAGAGCGATGATGATGGGTGTTGGATGTTGGCATGTTGGCGGCCTGACATGACGAGACCAGCCGAGGCCGAGGCTACGAGGCACCAATCAAACGACCCCATGCACGGGGGAGGGGCAATACATATGTAAACCAATGAAATAAACCCAACAAACCCCGCATGGCACTAAACTTGATCAGCATCATGTGTTTTGCAGAAAACATGTCCCATTTCGCCATCTATGTACTCGAGCCAGACATGAGTCTCGGTGCGCAACTTCGCAACTTGTCAAATCGTCGTTGTATACAGCGCTACTCTGGGATCCAATGCCCGCCAGATGAACGGCGCCCCGTTGCAAAGCCCATCTTTGTCGAAACCTCTGCCCGCAATCTCCGCACTCAGCTTCTCCATGTCTGCCTCGAACCGCGCCGCAGCCGCCTTCGTCTTACTATTCAGACTGGAAAGCAAGTCTTGGTCGCTAAACACCTTGATCAGCGCCCTATCCGAATCGACAAACTCGGCACGGGAAAACGCCGCCGCCAGAGACAGCTGCTTTACGGTCTGCGTCACGTTGGGGAGCAAGGAGAGCAGCTCGCCCTCCGCGAGGCCCTTTTTCGTCGGCAACGGCTTGTAGAGGGCCATTGGGCTCAGCGGCACCTGCGCGTTGATGAACTGGTCATTGTTGTTCATGGCCTGGTGCTGCACGCTGTTCAGGTAGGCGACGTGGGCGAGCACGTCGATGAGCTCCGACGCCGAGATGTTTTCGCCGCCGGGGAAGTCGGCAGATCCCGCCCTTTTCACCTCCTTGAACCAGCACGCCAGCTCCTGGTCCTGCCTGACCGACTCCGGTTCGTCGTAGTAGGAGTGTACCAAGGTGCCCATGAAGGATTTCCACGCCGCATGGATTCTGGCCGCATCCTCGGCGAATGGGAAATGCCTGATGGGCGGGCCGAACTTGCTGTTGAGGAGTCCGTTCCTCTCCAATCTCCTGGGGAAGTCTGGAAGATTGATCAAGTCATTAGCTTTAGCGCTGACAACGCCAAGGGAACGGAACGGGGGGTTTGCAACTGAGGGAGGTGCGTAAAAGCATACAGTTGGCCTGGAAATTCTTCTCGCCCTTCTCGTATAGATCTATCGCGTACTTCAATGCGGCCCTGCCGTCGAACGTGTACAACTGATCTATGTATTTTCCGCGCGCGCAAAGCCTGGTATTAATGAACTGGCGAATGCCAAAGGCATTCAACATGACTGAGAGATGGGCGACACGAGGCATTATTAGCACGAGTACGTACGGCGCATTAACTTCCTTCTCTTCGCGGGAATGGGGCTCACGTTTCTTGTAAATGGCGAGAACAGGGTGGCCGTCGCCCATGCACCGCTGCGCCGCCATGTACGGCAGCTCGATGACGAGGTGGGTGCTGGCGACATGCCTCCAGGGCGTGTCCCACACGTCGTTCTGCCCGAAGAGGATCTTGGCAAGCAGCCAATCGACGGGCGCATCGGCTGGCGTGTACACGAGATCGGCGCCCTCGTTCGTCTTGATGGCCAGAGGCAGCCACTTGCCGTCACGGGCGCTGATGTAGAAGTATGCTTCGCAGGCGGCTGAGAAACGACCCTCTTGACGGGGGAGCTTGGAAAGAGCTCGGTGGTCGACGTAGAACAATCTGCCTTGTGCGAGTAATTGCTCGGTAGTCATGCCCGACACTTTTCGCGCGACGGCGTCATCGACGCGGAACGGGAGGCGACGCTGATGGGGCTTCAGTCGCCGGACAGCGAGAGGGTTCACCATGAGGCGCTGCATGGAGAAGAACAGATCGTTTGTGTAATTGGCGTACGAGCCCAGGTCCACGACGTTTCCCATCGAGTTCTTCCATTGCTGATCGTATAGCTTGGAATAGTCGGCCAGTGATTGTATGCCCCCCGTCTACAATCAACGAGTTAGCCGAGAGCTCACGCGAAGGCAAGGCAACAACTAGACTACGCCCACCTTTTGCAGCACTGCAGACAGTATTCCCACATCTTTTTCCACCAATTTGCCATGTCTGTCCTGCTCCGCCACGAGAGATGCAGTGTCCGCCTGCCAGATGGTGTCCCCAAGCGGACCAGCTGGATATGCCGTGATGTTTTGGTCCGGCCCATGGCCGTAAAGGATACCCTCTCTCTTGGACTGGATGTGCGCAGCTCGCGCTTTGGGGTCGTCATCATGGGCCGGAAGCGAGAACGGCTTCGTGGGACCGTGTGACGGGCTGTTGTCACGGCCTCTGGTGTCCAGGCAGCCAGCCAGCACGGCGGCCAGTGACATGAGGAGTAAAGGGGACTGCATATCCGATGTCCGCCGGTGCCCGGGACGGAGAAGTTGCGTTTCCGCTTTATTTCAAGTTGCAGGGGGAGCCTGGGACGGCGGGCGGCACGTATTAGACAGAGGACGAGCACTTCTTGTGATCGAAAAGTTGACGAACGGCAGACGACTTGCGGAGACTTGAGCTGAATTTAAGAGCAAAAAGAAAAAAGGAATGCGTACCGTACTCAAAGATTACGCCAGCAATAATACGAACCCCTTGACACGCACAAGTTAAATATAAACACGCAGAAGCCATTGGGCCTGATTAGGATAGGCTGTTCACCCACCCGTCTCTGGTGTGGCTCGCGTCCATCAATCTTCGCAGCTATGTTAAGAGTTAATTACGATGCCTGTCATCAGTATATATTCTGGGTTTTGAAGGTCAATATTAGTATCATTCAAGCTATCGCGGCTGTACTACTAGCGGATTATAGGAAACACATTACAGTCAAGATTAGGCGTTTGTATGCTTGTATCATAGATATATCGTATATGCATGTTGGATGGGCCCCGAGTGAGTTGCAGGGGCGGCCCGACCTGGACTGATGCCTCATGCCGCACGTGCCAAGGTTTCAGCCCCCAACGTGCCCACTCGCAGGTCACCGGTTCGCGCCGGACCTCTCGGCCAAGGTCGAAACGACAAGGAAGACAGACGGCGATCGTTTTTCAGCTTCGTGGTCCAAATGCGGAATGGGGAGGCAATCGCCGAGCTGATGGTGGGGCACCCGCCAGCGCCCCCTCCACGGGCGTTTTGCCGAAACGGCTAGCCGTCTCCGCGGGGTACTTCCGGCTCGCCCTGCCGCGCGGCTGCGACCAAAGTACCGGCTTCTCCATGGGGGTAAACAGCCTAAAATGAAGCTTGTGTGCACTTCACCCCGCCCCTCCCGCCCTCCCGGGCCTCCCCTGGATTATCTCCTTGAGTGTGTTCTGGCCTGTGGGTCAGTGGGGCCCCCACAGCCCCCTTGCCACAAGGTCAGTGACCGCGTGGGTCCGCGAAAGTGTGGTGTAGTGATTTGTACAGGGAAAATTAGCAGTACATTTATTATTAGCCTATTTATATACAAGCGAATATACCTCTAATCCACTTCTATCCAATTGGATACAGACCCTAGCCAAGGTGACTCCACAAGCCAGAACACACTCAAGGAGATTTTGCAAATCTACATGCCCCAGTTTTTCGTTTCTCTCCAACAGCTACCATCAGCTGTACATAAGTGCACTAGAACACGGCGCGAATTCTCCCTTATTTCCTTGCTGGCACCTAATTCGCTCAATCCCCCCCCTGTCATGTAGATCTGTAAAATATTTCAGGGCGGCATTGTATTACTCATGCGCTGTTGCATTGCATCATCTATAAACAACACTCCGCATGTGCATGTCGTCACAGGTCGTCTGCGCCAATCGTTCACTGAACCTGTTTCCAAGTCGGTGTCTCATCGGGAACCAACATGCATGTCGCCCTGTCTCAGCGTTCCAAGACACCTTGCTCCGTAATATTGCGTCTCCAGGTGCGCCGCGGGATTCCATTTCATTCACCTTGGCCTTCTTTTTGCAGATGAGACGGCTTCTGCTGCCAACCGTGTTCGTGTCGGAAAAAACACCCCTCGGAGGAAGCAAGGCGGCCATGAGACCTTTTCTTCCCGCAACGCAGCCGGCTGACTGTATTTGCGAACCAGCTGAACACGTCCCTCCTCTTCCCGGGCACACACACAGGAAATCTTGGCTCCGGCAAAGCTTCGTCTCGTATTCACGGTGGAGCCTTTTGACTGGCAGAATGATAGGTCCGTACATGTATGTAGCAGGCATATACGGAGCACTCCGGACTCCGTAGCAGGCGTATGCAATCGTACTTGCTGTGTAAATTAATCTTAAAAGGACATATGGCAAGCACGTGCCTGGTATATGCTACGTTATACCGCTGTATAGTATAGGGCATATACTGCCCTGCCCAACTTCCCAACCAACCAATCAACCAACCAACCAACTGACTGACTGACTTCCTAACTTGCTTGAATTCATAACTAGCTTCCTACCTGTGAGTGTGAACTCATCTGAATTCGCACTAATACACTGTCGCCTTTGGCAGATGCTCACCATGCACAGCCATTTTTCGCCGCCTGCTCGATTGGGATTTAGAGGCTTCACTCTGGATACAAGACGAACTTTGCTGGAGCCGCGATTCACTGTGTGCCTGGGAAACACCTGCATGCGCGTATACATCATGCTGCGTCGCTGTATTCGTTTTTTCGTACAACGCCAGCTATATTCTACAGATGAAACACATGAAAAACTGAAACCTGACAAAAAAACCCTCAAATCCCCGCCTCCCAATGTTCCCAATGTCCCCAAGGATCAGTCTATGCAAATGAATCCACGTAATGCGTCGGCAATCTTGTGAGTACGTCAAAACTGCCGGTTCCTAGATTGCCCAAGCGGCCCATGACCAGGCGGCTGCTTGGGCTGGACAGATTATCCCAATCTCCATCAAGCACCGAGTCCTTCAAGAAGGCCAGCGTCGTCTCAAAACTCATCTTGGTGAATGGACTGACACTGCCGCGCAAGCCCGTACGACTGAAGGCTGTAAAGCCGCCGTTTCTTGTCATGTAGTCCGCAATCAGATTCAAATGCCTGATATTCACCTGGATACCGTGAGATCCGAATACGCCTGCAAGTTCTTTGACGATATTGCTTCGACACGCCTCCACACCATATACAGATAGCACAGCGGCGATATCATTGGTCTGGATGCGGTGCGGGTCGATGTAATCGCTGTACTTCGTCATCGCCTGAATGTTGACACCACTGACATGGATAACATGCCTCTTCGCCTCGCCACCGACCGAACGCTCTTCGGACACGTTGCAGGTCCCGATGCCGCGTATTTCTCTTATCAAAGTTTTCTTGACGGCCTTTTGGACAATATTGAGCATCAACAATTTGGGCACCGTCGCATCGAACTCGAGCGTCATGTTACACCACTCTCCACCTTTTTCATCATATTCGAGGCCTGTTACCTCGTCAAAATCCTTCTGAGCGAGCGCCAGGAGAGACCCATCCGACTGTGACGCCTCGTGTTCTGTGTCATCTCCGGCATCGTTCTTGTTCGACATGTCTTCCATTGGACTGTCGTCGACGGCCTCCGTATCCTCCATTTCCATGGCATTCTCAGCGTTGTCCAAATCTCGCTGGACTTCGTCGTCGGCATCATCATTAGGTCCGTATGACACGGCCTCGACATTTCGGGCTCGCTGCTTGACAGTAGCGCCGTCGTCGTCGTCGTCGTCGTCGTCGTCGCTGCCGCGCCCTTCCCCATCGCCAACGGCGGCAGTGGCGTTGGTGGCGGCCATTTCAACAACCCCAACCCTCGCTCCGATGTCAGGCACGGCTGATGTCGCCTCCGCAGACCGCTTCTTCAATTCAGCTTTGGCAAGTGCGAGGATCTGGCGCAGGAGCTTCTTGGCCAAAGCGTGCATGACCTCGGACACGCTGACGTGATATGTTTCCGAGTATTCGTTCGAAGGAAACAGCTTGAACTTGATCTTGTATATCTTGGCCAGGCCGTGAATTTTTCCGCGGCCAATCTTCTCTTCCACGGCCACGCTGTCCAAGATGTAGGATAGAGGCAGAGCACTGATTGACTTTGCAAAGCGTTCGACTTCATCTGCGGAAAGCTCATTATTGGGGTAGAGGGACATTGAAGGCGTGGATATCTCCACCGAGGCCGTCATCAATATTTCTCTTAGCCGAGGAATACCTTGAGTGACATTGTTGGCGGAGTGTCCGGCCAAGTGGAAGGTGTTCAGGGTCATCTGTGTCGACGGCTCACCCACGGATTGACCTGCGACAACGCCGACTGCCTCACCCGGCTCTACCATGGACTGTAGATACTTCATCGCAAATATCATCTCGGCGTTCTTGCGGGTGAGCACAGATTTGGTCGAGTTTTTGTCGCTTTGCTTATCACGAACAAGACCCTCCGCGTTATCCTTCAAATAGGACGACATGGCATCGTAAAAAAGCTCGGACGATACAAACAGATTCGTGGCAGGGTTGAAGGCACTCAGCAGCGGATCCTTCCCTTTGAGACTGCCTGCCTTGAGGTGTTTCACTGTGCTCTTCATGTACTTGGTGAAGAAGCTTCGCTCGGACCCAAGTCGCTCGACCACGTCCGGTTCGTATCGCAGCTGGGCAACTTCTGATGTCAAGTTTTGTAGCAGAAAACTGAAATCGGCGAGATATTCTTGTTTGGTAACGTCAAGCCCATCCTCGCCGTAGAGAAATTGTATTATGGAACCATCTGCGTCGCGAACTGTCGTGTCATAGGCAACCCTAAGTCCCTCTAGGCCTTTAATGACGCATCTTTGGAGGTAACCAGACCGTGATGTCTTGACGGCTGTATCAATCAAGCCTTCTCTGCCTGCCATGAGATGAAAGAAGTACTCCTGCGGTCGGATGCCGGTAAGGAATCGGCTGCGAATATAACCGTTGGCGGTGATATTCGTCTCGAAGGGCTTGAAACAAGGCAACGATTTGCCGCTGACCATGAGAGGCACACGTCTACTCTCCAAGACTTGCTGCCCAAGATTGCACGAGATCAGCGAAGCATTAACCCTCGAGCCCTTCGCGCCAGATGTCGTCATGACCTGCATTTGGTTTCGTGGGAACGGCTTCTCAAGACCGTTGGGAACACAAGCCTTTTGAACTGCGTCTGTGATATGCCTGGTTCCCGCATTCATCAAGAGATCTAGCCCTTCTTGCTTGGTATCGTCGCGAAGGACTTCCTCCAGGCGCTCCAACAGCAACGGACTATTGGGATCGGAGTTTTCCTTGAGAGAAACGTAGGCCGAAGCGATCTCTAAACCTTTATGATTGACGGCTTCCAACTCTTTTCGCCGAGATAGTTCACCTTCCTGAGTAAGCTTCAAGTCATCCATACCGCAGGAGAATGCCCTGGTGTTGAGATACCGAGTCAACAGTCGACTGAGAGCGTTGAGAAGCTGGCCGGCGCTGGCCGGGCCATAGATTTCGTGGATAGCATGAATGAGCCCCCCTGAGCTTTGCCCTATTTGAGACTTGTCGAGAATGCCAGTGATGAGCTCGCCATTTTGGAATAGGATGGAACCTTCTTCCGATTTCGGGCCCCATTGCTCAGCCCTGACCTGTGCCTCTCCTCTCATATTCAGAGGTCCATGATTTGGCGGCTGTATGTTCTTCAATAATGTGGTGATGATTTGCTTTCCTGTCCACCGTGTTACTGGTCTAATAATCGCTGGTGGCACAAGCTGAATCCTATCCCCAAAAATGTGACCACTTTCTGGTCGAACTGCGCTGTAAACCATTGTCTGATAGTCATCCCGGCTGAAGAAGGTATCACGACTACATAACAAGGTCGAAATAGAAAGATGGTCTTGAATCAGACCACGCAATGGCTTGCCTTGCGTCCCGGACAAGTATTGGTGGTCCGTATCAGCAATCTGAAGCGCTTCGGCACGAGCGACCTCGTTCTGGGGAAAATGCATATTCATCTCATCTCCGTCAAAGTCAGCGTTGTAGGTGTTGCAGTTTGCGTAATGCATTCGAATGGTTTTCTCGCCAGGTAGAACCCGCACTCGATGTCCCATCATAGACGGTTTATGCAATGTAGGCTGACGGTTCATCAACACGGCATCACCATTTGTCATGTGGCGATGCACCTTCTTGTTCTTGATCGTGACTGAGTTGATATTTGTCGGTGCAAGAAGCTGGTTGGCTAGTGATATGCGATCATCAGTTGATTTGTTCTTTAGGTGTAGAATTTGCCCATTCTCGTCCTCAATGGCAACAGCACCTGGCCATGTATTAACACCGTTGATCACAGCTTGCTGCATATCTCTGAAGTTATGACTTGTTACTGGCTCCGGATATGTGAGTTTCCGGGCAAAGACCGGGGGAACGCCAATCTCATTCGTTTCAATATTTGGGTCTGGTGATATGACACTCCGGGCTGCGTAATTAACACGCTTGCCCATCATGTTTTTGCGAAACAATCCCTCCTTTTTTTCTATTTTTTGTTTGATACCATCCTCATTGCGTTTTGCAGCTGCACCCTGTACAGGATTCTTGCTCTTGTCAATCAATGAATTGACACCCTCTTGAAGCTCCCCCCAAACCTGATGCAGTTGTGCGATATCCTTTGTTCCTTCATTGACTGCAGTGTATATTTGAGCAATCTTCGCGCAAGCTCGTAAGATCATCTTGTAGAGTGAGTTTTGCTGCGCTTCGGCGATTTGGGAGTCTCCCGTGCGTGCCTCGGGTCTATAGCGGTTCGGCGGCACAAGAATGGTTTTCACGAAGAACATGTCCGGATCGATCTTTGGCGAGCTTCGTGTAGGTGGCTTCGCGTTGTACAAGAGGGAGACAATCTCTTGTTCTTTCTCGAACAGTTCAACCAAGCGAGCCCGTACCTCCATTGGACTGATGTACCTCTGCGACGCTGCGCTCGAACTTTCAGCATGTAAATCTATATTCTCGTCGCTTGATAACTCGGCCACGGCACCATCGCATGTTTTGGATTTTCCCTGGTAAACTCGTGTCATTGCGTCCTGCCGTCTGAAGTTCCGCTGGGCCATTTTTGCTTTCTCCTTCGCTGAGAGAGACTTCTCAAAAACATTGACAAATCGATCTTTGCGGTAAGTAGGCGAGATTCCTCCGCAGCTAGCGCATGTTCGATTCTTGGTGACCTCGGAGAGAAATTCTTTGATAACTTGGTGGCGACTCTGGGACATGCCCTCGTGTTTCACCTTCTTGACATCACTAATTCGCAGCTTGAACCGACGAAGGCACTCTCGGACATACTTGTCCCTTTTACGCATCGCCAAATCGCTCGGTGCGCCCTCTTCCTCCGCCTCGCTCCCTCCCGAGTCAACGTCTTCCCCTAGTAGACCGTCTGCCCAACCCATCTCGCCAAGAGTGCCGACGGTGTGTGCGTCATAGATGAGACCGTGTTGAAGAAGACGAAGCTTACATAGATACTTGTGTAGGTCTCCTGCAGGCAGTCGGAAACTCTTGCAGTATACACAGGTAGCTCGGAGCAAATGAAATGCCTGGTCCATAAAGACTGGATGGTAGACAGGCACAGGCAGTTGGATGTGTCCTGGATGGCCTGGACAAGACAGCTGATTCAGGTTGCATGTCGCGCATCTAGGTGTGTTCAAGTTAGTAAATACCACGTGGTAACGTCCAAATGGGCGAGACTCACGGTGAGTCGCCCCAAGACCCAAGTGCTGGGTCGTAGAGACCACTGGGGACGGGGTGAAGCAAGCTGTCGAAGGTGTTGTCATTTTCGATACGTTTGACGGAGATGGCTTCGATCTCCCGAGGGGACAAGAACCTAAATTCAACCGAATCGATCTCGGAAGACACGGGTTGCGCAGTATTCATATTGCCAACGGGCAAGGCTCTGGCTTGCCGTCAACGTCATGAACTCTCTGTGCGAGACGATATGATGGTCAAAGAGTCCGGCACCGAGAATGCCTTTCAGAGCTCTAGATTTTTTTTTAAGCGGTGATCTTGGGCAGAATTCCCGCCAAACTGTGAAGGGTCTTGTCTGTACTCCGTACTGTGCGAATAATCTTCTCTCAAGGTGAGCCTGGCCCCTCTCCTGTTTCCGCATTAATAACAAATCGCTCCCATGAAGTAAAATCTCTCCCCAAGTCATGTTGCCAGCCATCCTGACCAAATTCAACCAGAATGCTCGGCGGCTCTGGATACCGTAGCTTGGACTGGACGCCTGGGAAAGCGCCTTCGCCATTGCTGATGGAATGGCTAATGTGCACGAAAAAAAAAAAAAGGCGCAGCCGACTTGGCCACTTGACGTGTCTTGCAACAGCCAATCAAGGTCCCCTTGTTCTTAGCACAGCAGGCCAGCCCATTATTAGTCATCATCATGTCTTGAGTTTTAGCGATGTTGGCGATGATGTCGACCATTCCATATTTGTTGAGTGTGCCACATTTCTGTGTTCTTGCCAGGGCGGCAATTTCACGCTCAACATCACCCAAGCTGACGACATTGCTCTAGGCTGGCTTGGATTCACTGCTGGTGGCGGTTTGCAGAAGTGCAATGACCAAACCTCAGCCAGCTAGGAACGTCTTTTGACAACCACTTGGCCACCTGAAACGTATGACCCTCCTCGCCTCATATGTGTGAATGCATCGTCTTGGCCCTGCGGGCCACTAGGACAAGTGGCACAGTCGGGAGAAGATCAACTTCATTCCCCATCCGCCCTGCGTTGGTTCACATAATATTGTTGCGTTCGGCGCAGAGTCTCCGGAAGACAAGCGCTGTGGCGGGTCATCATGAGTACATTTCGAGAATCCCGACTTCAGCACCCTGCCTCCACGAGGACGAGGTGGCGACGATATCTGAGACAGGATTGAGTCATGACAAGTGATCGTGCAGTCGGGAAGGAAAAACATACCGCGGGTCCCCGCGGGCCGGCGCAAGGCACTTTTTCAGGTTCAAGTCGCTTCTACGGCCATCATCAAATAGGTAACCAGGCGCAGCACCAATATGAGCCAATGTAACAGAAGTCCATCCCTTAAGATGGAAAGTCAAGAACTATTCCTTGCTGAACTTTTGTAATGCGCCAACAGTTTTCAGTCTCCTTAGGCAAAGACGTTCCGGCCATCTTGAGACTGCTACATTGGTTGAAACAGCCGTGCAGTGCGGTTGGTAGCCAATGTGATGTTCTATCACCCCTTAGGCCAAGGTTGTATTCGTTTGAAGCTGAAGATATATTCTTGATTACACATGTGCCACGGCGAACGTATGGCGGCTTGCAGCTCCTGATCTAAAAAATTACGAGCTTCCAAATTCGATGAAAGCATTACAATTGTCATCGTCAAAAAGCCTAGTGTAATCGAAAAGGTAGTTGTTACCCGTCAGCAAGAATAGCTATCTTCATTTGATTGGACTAATCCTTGTGCACTGGACAATGTGAAGACTAGGCATGTATCCTGCTCACAGCTTTGAGAACCAATGGTAGAATAAGGATTTTAGTACATCAGTAGGTGCTGCCCCAATGAGCACTGCGCCGAGAACCATGTACTTGATTTCGTCGCGTCACCTTGTTCTCAATCCCAACTTCTTGGTCAAACGGGATCTCATCACCACGCGTCACTAAGCGTCTCTCATAACGGCAAATGGAATTGTGTTGCTAGATAAGTTCCCCGCTTATGTCCATCCTGCAGTATTGTCGTTCGCGTGGCGGAAATAATCACGGGAAGACACATTTCTGCTGGAATTGTGTGACGATGTACGCATTTAGTGTGAGGCTAGGCTTGACTGGGATGTAAACGATCCCCTTCCTTGCTGAGAAATCAAAGCAACACGGACAACGTTCACATGTGACTGGGGGATTGAGGAAATATGACGGCCATACAGTAGTTAACTGCCACTCGATAGGCGATATGGCAATGAGTTCATAGCAATGAAGAGTGTCGACATTTTGTTACTAAGAGCTACAGAATGTAAGTCTAGTATCACTCTATGCAAGAAGGTTCTCTTGAATTTCTCGGCCGAAACCCGACGGCGTGCTGAATGTTCTGAGAGTTGATGTCGGGGGGCTGTATATTTCTTGACTCTGGATCTTGGAGGAAGTTGGTTGAGACGAAGGGGTTGGTGACATCGGGGTAGCTGCAAAGCTTACTTATTGATCTGACAACTGTCTTACTATTTTTGGTGTTAACGCGGACATTGCGGTTTCGGAACAGTCGATTTGACAGGCTCCGCAGAGATCACGGCTAGCTAGCGTTTGTCATGAATCTGCAAGTCCACGATCAAGCTACGCATGAAGATCAATTAGATCGATTGTATTACAAGAACGCCAACAACTTTGTGTCTGCATAGGGTCACACTTTCAGTGGGTGGGTGTAAAACGGAAAGGGGTCTTGATGATCAAATTATACAGACAAAGAGTCTCGACTCCATGACCGCAGACAGCATCTTCTCAAGCCTAGGGCGAGAACCTACCAGATGACCAGCCCTGATCGCCTTCTAAACGACCAACCGACTTTCCGCTAGAGATTTGAAATTGTAGGCAACAGCATTTTTTGCCGCGTCAGCTACCCATAAGAGAAGCAAGCAAGTGCTCTACCCAACAAGTCATTCGTAACATCCAGCCCGACAACAACCATCTCGATGTTTGATTGAACGACGGGTCGATTCGTGGTTTCTGGTTCCTTCCCGGGCCTCTCGGACAAAAGAGTCCGATGAGTTCTGCCAGGATGGACTAGTGTCTTGGTGAGCTTGTCTTCATGTGAACTCGGAAGACGGTGCCGTGCCCTCGGAGCTTGTACCGGCACTGTGAAACATATTTCGGAGCATGGACCTTGTGTCAGAGCTGTCACGCAGTCTTTGCGAAAATGTCTCTGTGGTCAGCGATGACCAGTCGTCTGTGACGGATATTTGCCAACGGAGATTTCGCGGCCTGGAACATTTTATCTTCCTTCTGCTCCTTTTGCCAAGCTTTCATTAGAGTGCGTACCGCGCACCGCACATGGCCACAAGGATGCTGGCGGTGGCGCAGGTGCTTGTCCCTCCCCGACTAAGCTCGTCTCGTGGTCGCGATCGTAAGAAAAAAATCTTATATCCGGTGGTACGTACCCCATACTACTACACATACCAGCAAGGTAGGTTTCAAAGCGGGGCCCACTTCTTCTTATCAGAGGTTCGGAAAGCGCACCCGGCAGGTCACCTGTCAGGTCACCTGCCGTCCCCGCCCCGCCCGATTGAGTCCGTTGAACATTCCATTCACGCGACAAGTGCCATCCATGCCTTCCATGCCATCCCTCCAGGCCCCCTTGAGTGCTTGCTTCATCGACACTTTGGGGGGCTCTCCGCAGCCGAATATGCATCTGTGGCGCAATCAAATCCGGAGAGAGGCGTACCGAGCAGTCGGCGGTCGCACACTGAGTAGGCGGCTGACTTACTCTTCTCTTAAACAAGCGCCGTCTTAGCGCGGAACCCTGAACCCAGATTCCAGACAAATATATTCTAATTGGAAGATGCTTGGCAGTCAGTTTATGCTCGAATGTACTGGCAGGTTTGGGACAAAACCTTGAAGGAGTTCCAGGAATGAGAAGCCACATTCGTCATGCGTCGACCTGCAGGACATGATTGCAGACATCTTTGGCTCAGTTCAGCATCGCAGATCTTAGTGCTCACAGAAAGAGGAGTTGGGATTTATAATGATTTTCCGTTTTTGCACAAAGGAATCCCGACAGCATGGGGCGGGTTGGTTGTTTAAGTAAAGGCAAGTCCTCTTGACACTTGTTTAATGCAGAATATTTCGGGACCCCGGATCAGTCAGTCCCCTTTCTAACCAGCAATTTAGACTACTGGTTACTGATTACTAATTAAGCAACGGTGGGAGGTTGCTCCCGTCATGGAATGGTTTTCAGAAGCTTCCGCCGAGGTGACGGCGCTGTTTTCTCGGCTCTACGGGATACCTTTGCCAGAAGTGAGGAACAACTCCAATTTCCATGCGTTGACCGACAGGAGAATCTCCAAGCCAATCATCTTGGCCTCGATACCTTCACACCCTATCGATCCCTATCGGCCCGTTCACATTTTGTATCTCGTTCTCACCGAGCTTTCGGGTCCATGGCCCCCTTCCTCTCTGTTTTATCATTTCACTCGATTGACCAAAGGACTCCCACCTGCCACTTATGCATCCCAACAAGGTGACGCGGTGAGACTGTTGCAGTCCACTGAGAATATCGTCAAGCAATCGTACAGTTCTTTTCATGGGTTCCTCGCCAACACGGATCTACCAGCACTCTACTCTGATCGTCGCCGGGGCTTCATCACACATCGTCAACTCAACGAGTTTGTGTCCAAATTTTCGCTACCCATCAAACACGATGACAGGAGGCCGGTGGTGGCAATACTTCTGCCGGACGGACCGCTCCTGACGGCGCTTTCTCTAGCCGTTGCAACGTACTACGTTGCAGTTCCAATCGCGCCAGGCCAGTCACAATCTCAACTCCAGTCCGATCTCAGCAGAGTGAGGGCGAACTGTGTTATCAAGCCAGGGGGTGAGAATCAGACACTCGATGGTATGCGTGACTGGATTCAACAACACAATATCAAGGTGATAACCGCCGAGCTTGGCGCGAAATCGTGGCTTCGAGATGAGAAGGGTCGAGATGTGGATGCCTCGGTTCTGCCACGGCCAAAGGCTAACAGATCCGACCAAGTCTGCATGATGGTATTCAACAACAGTCCTTGGTTGAACAGGGAGCTGGTCAAGATTAAAGTACATGATCTGTTAAAGGAAGCATATGCTGCTGCCGAATCATGGAAACTGACCTCCGATGACAGAGGGCTCAGCATGGCCTCGGTGCGCGACACGTAAGTTCACCGAAAGAGCTTGCTACTGATGCAGAATCTAACAAACTTGCGTCAACAGGGGTTTAAGTAGAGTATTCTTGGCACCCATCGTCTCCGGTGGCTCTGTCGTCTGCTGCTCTCCGACAAACATGGCTAGCTTCTGGAGGAGCGTCCGAACCGTGGAACCTTCCTGGTTCATAGCTTCGCAGGCAACTCATCGAAGCATCCTGGCCAATGCTCCATTTCAACCCGAGCTGGTTGCGAGCAGCAACTTCCGCCTGGCTTGTGGAGCGGACGGGTACATCTCGCCTCAACTTGCCGGCCTGATTCATGACGTTTTTGGTTGCGCATCAGTAACTGATCCACTTGAGCCCGAGTAAGCACCAGAATCCTACCTTGATCGCCTTGCAAATAGAAAGCTGACCGCGGAATAATAGATTGGAAGTAACGTCACCATCACCTGTCGCCAGAAAACATTCGGAACCATCCCACAAGACCACCACCACCACTGCTACTGAGGCTTGGGAGCAAGATTTGCACAATTGGCGGCGCGGGTCAGAACCGAGGAGAACCGGTTCTTTCTCAAGACGAAACAGCAATCGTCGCACATCACAGAATCACATGGCCCCTGGAAGACGCAAGAGTAGTAAATTATCTACCCTCAGTGGCAAGACGCTAGCACCACAGAGTGAAGATGCGGACAAGTCAGACAACGACGGCTTCCTGGGTGCTATCGGTGCCAACGACTACAGTATCCAATGCGACGGAACCAAAATTATGCCCCATGAGATCGAGGAAGCGATCATGACGGCAACAGAGACAGAAGACTCGCCCATCTATCGACGGGTTGCCCAGGTTCTTGCTTTCCCGACCTCACACAACATCCTCATTCAAGACGTGGCTGTCATTCTGGTATGCAGACCAGAGGCCCCTCGTGTTGGATTACGGACACTGCACGATGCCTTGCTACAATTGGATCTGGATCGAGTGAAATGGCCAATGGCCATAGTGTACATGGATTCTCTCCCTCTGAGGAATGGAGAACCCATCCGCACACGATTGCAGCAGCGGTTTCACCTGCCCTCCCTGTCAAGCGACACAACGTATTTGGCCAGGCATTGGGAGGCTACCTGTCCTCCGCCGGACACTTCCTTCATGAAGCCGATCGATCGACGTCAGTGTCACATTGATGGCGAAGCTCTCACAAATGTCATCAACTCCGCCATACCGACCAACTTTCGAGCTTATCTGCGGAAAGACAGATATGACACTTATGAAGCGTTTCTCGCCCCAGAGATTGCTCTCGCGTCTTTGCGATCCATGAGGGATGACTGGGAAGAGTACATTCGCCGACTGATGACCATATCCACTCACGGATACATGGTGCCCAACAACATCTACATGCTGTCCGCTGCGCTACCGAAAAACGAGGATGGGTCGGTGAACGAGGCAAAGTTGCAGGAATTGAGAAAGCAACTCCGGAAACGGTCTCACGAAAACCCACGGCAATCCATCAGAGATCAGGTAAGAGATGCATTTGCAAACACCTTATCATGTGACTCTGAGAAAATCGACACCGAGAGCAACTTTTACCAGCTTGGGGGTACCTCGGATCAGGCTGAGAAACTGATGCGCCGGTTGAGAGCCGAATTCAACATCGACCTGACGCACACCGTGTTGGCAAAAAGTGCCACAGTCGAAGCAATAGCAAGGTTCATCGAGCCTCAGGTGTTGGGAAACGCCGAGAGCGACGTTCAAGTCGACACAAGCGAACTGCTGAGTTCCACAAGGTGGCCGCTTATGCTCCTGCAGCTACTGCCTGTGCTCATTTTGTATCCACTTCGACGATCTGCGCAATGGACTATTCAGCTGTGGCTCCTGAGCAGGACGAGATTCTGGCAAGACAACAGTGTTTTTCCGGGGAGAATATCCAATCTCATCCTGTCGATTCTCGGTGCATCGGCCATTGTCACGGTCCTCTTCCCCCTTATCGGCATTGCATTGAAATGGATCATCGTCGGACGATTCAAGGAAGGCCAGTATCCCATGTGGGGATCATATCACACTCGTTGGTGGATGGTACAGAAGATCACCAGCTTATGCGGTATGGGTTATTTCGACCTCAACAACTTTGGCAGGAGCTGGTACTGTCGCCTCATGGGGGCCAAGATTGGCAAGGGCGTCAAGATGAACGACGTTGTCCTGGGCGAGTGGGATCTCCTAGACATCCGCGATGGAGTCAGCTTGACGAAGTGTGAGTGTCGGCCTTTTGCTGCGGAGAGGAACTCCACCATGTACCTTGCTCGCATCGTCATCGGAGAGCGATCAACCATCGGAGTGTTTTCCATCGTGGCGCCCGGAACCGAGGTGCTACCTGACACCTGCCTGGGAGCGAACTCGTCGAGTTGGGAGCAGCAAGACTCAACAAGGGCCCCGACGTCCGAGTCCGACAAGGCTGGTCCTCCAATCCAGGATCCTCATTGGACTTATTCGGTGCTCCTGACATGGCCGGTATACGGGCTCGGGCTGCTGATTTCGCTGACGCCCTGGCTGGGCGCACAGGTTCCCGTGCAGTATAAGGCGCCTCAAGGAAGCAGCACACCTCTCCAAGTCATAATTGACTGGTATCAGGGAAATCCTGCAATTGCCTTTCACTACGTCGCGGTCATGGGCAGGGTTCTCATAACTCCATTGCTGTTCTTCGGCTTCGCCGTTGCGTTCCGGTACTTGTTCATTCTCTTATGGGGCCACTTGCCGACAGACACGTCGCAGGCCAAGGGTGGTTTTCCATCGTGGAGGGCCACATTCATGAAATCATTGTATCCCGAAGACCAACTTGTTGAGATGAACGAGCTTCTGGGCCAACATCACGGCGCACGATCTCTGGTATTGCGGCTGTTGGGTGCCAAGATAGGCAAAAGAGTCCGCTGGCCCAACGTCGGTCCAACCGTGGCCGACTACCACCTCCTGGACATTGGAAACGACGTGACCTTTGGCTCCAACTGCCAATTGCTGACGTCTGATGAACACAGTTCGGGGGTGATAACTATCCGTGACGAGGCTGTGCTCGGGGACCACGCCTGCCTGCTTCCCGGCGTCACCGTGGGCGAACGAACAATGATCGGTTTCGGGACCCTCACACGACGAGGCAAGGAATATGCTCCGGACAAAACTTTTGTCGGCGCCAAAAAGGGCGATGTGGCGAACTCTGACAGTCTAGCACACCGTCTTTGGGATGGCCCGACACTACCCTCCACGGCCGAGGAAGCTGAAATGACGGGTAGCAACGGCGACAGTGACGGCGACGGCGACGGCGACGGCGACGGCGGCAGCGACGGTCGGAAGAACAGTGACATCACGCTGGTGGACTTGAGCCATCATGCTGCTTCTCGAATGGAACAAGGCGAAGCCAGGCCGCATCAAAACAGGCACCCGGCTAAAGCCCGAGCGCGAAAGGGATCTCGACATGACCGCCCGTTTCACAGAGCACATCACTTGAGAAAAGCACCATACTTCATGCTATCCCCGCTCGGGACGCTTGGATTCTCCATGTTCATGACTGCCTTCACCGAGTTCTATTGGAACGTCCCCGCACTGTCATCCATGAAGTTCGCAGCATGGATCTTTACCATGCATTTCACGCACCTGGAAACCAAATACGACCCGGTCGTCTTGTACCTCTTAAACACCGTCGGCACCATCTTCCTGACACTTCTATCTGCCCTCATGGCGCTCGGTTTCGTCTACTTCATGAAGAAGGCCCTTATCGGGGTGTACAAGCCCGGCATCTACGACTGGGACAAGTCATCGTACTGCCAGCGATGGCAGATACTCATCGCGGTGGAGAAGCTGATCCAGCACTGCTACGTCGACAAGGGTGGCATCGTCAGCCTTCTGACAGGGACCCAGTGGCTCGTTCTGTACTACCGAGCACTGGGCGCCAGGATCGGCAACGACTGCGCCCTCTTCGCAAGCGGCAACCCGAGCCTCATGCTCACGGAGCCGGATCTGATAGAGATGGGAGACCGCGTTGTGGTGGACAACGCCGCCATCATCTCGCACCAGGACAGGAGGGGCAGCATCCAACTCGACAGTATCAAGATTGGAAACCGCTGCGTCCTCCGATCGAACAGCAATATACTGATGGGCTGCGTCATGGAAGACGACAGCTGTCTGATGGAGCATACACTCGTTCTACCGGGAGTGAGGGTCAAGAAGGGCTGGTCTATGCATCGCCGTCCGGCCGAGAGGTTCTTAGGAAACAGAAAGGGGACGATTCCGCCAGGCAAGCATTCAAAAGAGTGAAGGTGTTTAAAAGCGAGCGTAATATTACATCAAATGTATGTTTTCTATTTCATGGCAAGTTTAGACTGAACAATTGGCTAGACATAAAATTCCTCGATAGAGAAGAATTCTCAATGGATAGTTTCCAGTCTATTGCTTTGCTCTGTTTACTATTGCTTTGCTCTGTCTACTATTGCTTTGCTCTGTCTACTATTGCTTTGCTCTGTCTACTATTGCTTTGCTCTGTCTACTATTGCTTTGCTCTGTCTACTATTGCTTTGCTCTGTCTACTATTGCTTTGCTCTGTGTGTTGTCGCTTGCTGCCACGATCCAGAGTTGCAGCTCTATGGTGTTAACATCTAGGCATATGTGTATACATGTTCGCATGAGTTGCGACTGTCAGTCGCTTCGTCTACTCCTCCAGCCTCCCAGCCAGCAATGTCTCATCCCTCGACGTCCGCAGGAACGGAATCAACTGCGTGCCCCCGGTCCCCATCAAACCCTCTTCACCTTTGCGCGCCGACGACGGCGTGGCCAGGTTCATGCGCGAGCTGCCTTTCCATGGCTGCCTGGAAGGCAGGATGATGTACCTCGTCACGATCCTGATGTGCTTGTCGCGGAACACACTCAGCGCGTCGGTCGCGGCCGTGTATGCCTCCCGCAGGCGATGCTGCTCAGCCGTGCTGGGCTCCGCCAGAGCAAGCTCCCGGATGCTGCCCATCCGAGCAACTTGGGCGAGAAAACGGCTGTGGGGGCCGGGCATGTAGTCCCTGACTTCTGCGTGGAAGCTCTGTTGTCCCGAGCTCCCGTGGGTGCGGTGCTCCACGCCCAGGATGACATCGAAGAATTGGATGAGGGAGCTCTGGCCGTTGCTGCCCCCGCGGTACTGCCTCCACTCCCCCTTGCCGTCTCCCCGGTCGTAGAAGAGACCCCTCGGGAGGCCGGCGGCCTCCATGTTCATGCTGCCGGCGAGGAACGGTCTGATCTGATGGTAGAACACCATAGGGTCGCACTTCTCGTGCATGCGGTCCAGCAAGGCGGCGACCCCGTCGATGCATCGGCGGAGCTCGCCGAGGGCGAGAGTGATTGTGTCGTATCCCCGGGTCCTGACGGCTCCCAGGGCCGCCGTCATGGTGTGCAGGATATCCGCCGCTCTGGCCTCCATGGCAACGCTGATGAGGAGGAACCAAGACTCCGACTCGCTGCCTGTGAAGGAGACGGAGAGCCGTAGCTCGTCAATGTTGGAGAAGTCGTCTCCATCGGAGAGGAAGTTCCACAGATTGGCCCCGGCATATGTCAAAGCAGGCGGGACCTCTAGATGGCTCGATACCCTCAAGAAAGGAACAGTGATTTGCGGCGGGAGGACCTAGGAGAGAAGCGGAAAAAAAAAAATTAATAATAATAAAACGTCAGCGGGGGGCCTGCCTCCTCCGATTTGTGAGAAACTTGGACAAGGAAGCTCAAGCTAGCTCACTTACTGGTTCGGGCTCATAGCCACCCCATACGTAAGCATGTGTCACGAATGCGAGTATAACGTATGCTCTCCGCCATTCAGCCTCTGATCGCAGGCGAGAGGTTGACAGGATGGGGAGTTGCCCGACGGAGGATCGGATGCGATTTCTTTCCAACAACCATGGCAGATGCTGCGCAATGAGCTCCCATGGCTGGTAGTACGGGTCCGAGAGGGACGCTGGCGGGCTCGTCGCGGGCAGAAACGCATTTTTCGTGACGGCAAATTGGCGCAAATCGACAGATGATTTTCCATCTTCAGTCGTGCGGGGGAGGACTGACATGTCTGCGTCAAAGCTGTAGCGTACACGGTCGAAGTGGAAAGAGTACGGAGCAGGACGAACACATTGCAAAGTTCAAGTGTCGACGACAACTCCGTCATCCGTGCTGGCAAGGTTCCGTTCCGCGGTGAGGTGCCATCTCCGTGTGCGAAAAACACAAGTGCCGAAGCTGTCTTGTCCAAATTGGCCGGGCCGGCGTGGTTTGAACTCGGCTTACTCGGCTTGCAGCGGCGCTCGGATGGCGGATGGCGGATGGCGGATGGCGCGTGGCGGATGGCGGATAGCGGAATGGCGGAACGGCGGATGGCGGTAACTCATAATTTCCACTAGGAAAGAGGGGCCCCAAGTTTAGTTCTCGACGGCAACTTTTGAGGTGAAGCATAAAGTGGTTTGTTTCTATTATCCTTCAACCAGTGCTCCTTCCTCCAGTGCTCCTTCTTCCAGTGCTCCTTCCTCCAAGTCCGTACACCACGCCTGATTGTAGAAGGAACTTGTCGTCATCGTCATCGCTCTTGCCCTGATTTCTAGCCCACCCGTCAACACATCCCCACCCCCGTCATGGATTTCTCAGCATTCGTCGACCGGCTGCGGAGCGGCGCAAGCCCCGATTTCCCCGCGGATGCCAACACCCTGGCATTTGCCCAGAAGCTCGATTCCCAGGATCAGCTGAAGCACTTGCGGGATGAATTCGTGCTGCCCACCAAGGCATCGCTGAAGAAGAAGGCGTTGGACGGCTCCCTTCCCGGTAAGAATTCTCACTCGCTCGTTCCCCCCGTCAGACTTGTCGCGTGGAATTCGAATTCCTGAATTAACTAACCATTCCATTCATCGCCCCTCGTAGGTCAAGTGGCTCACAACGGCACAAACGGCACACAGTCGGGTGATGCGACGAAACCATGCTTGTACTTTGTCGGCAACTCCCTGGGAGCTCAGCCAAAGGCTGTCCGGGAATACGTCAATGCCCAGCTTGAAACGTGGGCATCCGTTGGCGTCAACGGCCACTTCACCACCATGGCAAACTCACCCCTGACTCAGTGGCAGGACATGGCCGAGCAATGTTCCAGGCAGTCCGCAGACATGGTGGGCGCCTCGCCGCACGAGATCGTCGTCATGAACACCCTCACAATCAATCTCCATCTCATGATGGCCAGCTTTTACAAGCCCGACGCCAAGAGACACAAAATCATCCTCGAGTGGAAGCCCTTCCCCAGTGACCACTACGCAATCGAGAGCCAGATTGTGTGGCATGGCCTGGACCCTGGCAAGAGCATGGTCAAGATCGAGCCCGACGACAACGGCATCATCCCCACCGAGAAGATCCTGAGGACAATCGACGAGCACGCTGATGACACTGCTCTCCTGATGCTCCCCGGTATCCAGTACTACTCCGGTCAGCTGTTCGACATGCCAAGGATCACCGCCCACGCCAAGGCGCGTGGCATCGTCGTTGGATGGGATCTCGCACACGCCGCCGGAAACGTCGAGCTGAAGCTGCACGAGTGGGATGTCGACTTCGCGTGCTGGTGCACGTACAAGTATATCAATGCCGGCCCCGGCGCCATCGGAGGGGCCTACGTCCACGAGAGGCACGGCAAGGTCGAGTGGGAGGATGGAGCCGACAAGCCCTCGTACCAGCCTCGCCTGATGGGCTGGTACGGCGGTGACAAGAGCGTCCGTTTCAACATGGACAACAAGTTTGTTCCCACGCCCGGTGCGGCAGGCTTCCAGCTCTCCAACCCTTCTGCCATGGACCTCGCCGCCCTTTCCGGCGCGCTCTCGGTATTCGCCAAGACCACCATGCGCGACATCCGATCCAAGGCGCTGGTTCTGACGGCATATGCCGAGTTCCTGCTCGATCAGATGCTGGAGGAGACCAAGGGTGACGCCACGGCCTTGTTCACCATCCTGACACCAAGGGACCCGTTGCAGCGCGGAACTCAGCTGAGTGTTCTGCTGCGTGACGCTGGTCTGCTCGACAAGGTCACGAGGGCATTGGAAGAGAATGGCGCCATTTGCGACAAGCGCAAGCCAAATGTCATCCGGGTCGCACCAGTGCCTTTGTACACGAGATTCGAGGACGTATTGGCATATGTACAAATTTTGAGAAGCGCCCTTCCCCTCCCATGTACCGTTTAAAATCCAGCGGAACAACTGCTTGGCTGTGAGGATGACCCCGTCATCAGATAGATGATTATTTTATGGCCAGATGACTGGGGGGTCATGAGTCGTATGACCAAGCGTCCCATGGACAACGAATTGTTCGAATTTTGTATCAGACTTCAAATACAACTCAAAACGTTGCATCCATCGTTATGAATTACTATACTGCGTCTATTTTTCACCCTTATTTTACAGATTACAATACGCTGGTAATCACCGCAATACCCGCGCCTGGCCGAGCGCAGCATCCTGCTCTGCCGACGTCACCAACAAGAGAAACGCCATTCATTATGTACGGCCTCTCCGCCCCCGTGGGCCTCTTTGGAGGAGCCATCCTGATTCCCCAACGTCCCTGCGGCCCGGGATAAGCCTCGTTCATCGGGTCAATCGAGTTACCCCCTTTACGTCGGGTCCCCAGAGTATACGATCCCGGAACCCTGGCCCGGGTACCGGGGCATGTTCAAGTTTTACTGCTTTACCGGGCGTTTGGCATGATGGGTTGTTTTCTTTGTCATGGAATTTCCCAGCGCCATCACTTCCAACCCGACTAGTCACCAATTGTCGAACCGACTGGAAGAAAGACAGGGGCGCGCAATCTCCCGATGAATGTCAGCTTGCCCTGCGCATCACACAAGAGTGTTGCTTCTCGCGTAAGCAAAAGGTGACGTACAGTGCTAGCTCAGCTGTAGTTTACTGTCTTCCACCATCAATCACAAAGGGTCAGTCAGTCCGTCAGTGTTTCACAATTCATCTTCTTACAGTGGTGATTGCACGGAATTGCATCTACAAAACGAGTCGTCGCTATCGTTTACAATCGAAAAACCAGCAGGACTGCTTCAAATCAACAAGATCCCGTGGCCCAGCACATTCAAGCAGCGGGCCACATCCCCGACATGAGCTGCCTCAAGAGCGACATGGTTGACGTTGAGCTGGACATTTCTCCTTATTTTGTGTGGGGTAAAGCGGGCTGTATTTTCTCTCAATGACCAAGGAGCCTGCTCAGCCAGCGCGTGGCGACCATGAAGACGACTTCTGCTGATGGGACGAGACGAGAACGGGGTGGAACGGGGCCAAGTTTGTTCTTCGTTGAAGGCGATGCGGCTGGCTGCATCAACAATTTGGGGGCTGTTGCGAGCCTTGCCGATGTTGCGTGGGAAGTGGGGCAACGTTTATCAGATGTCTTGCCGCGCCGACCTCGTCATTGGTCAGCGCCCCTTTTTGCCGGTCTCATTGGCGGGGCAAGTCTAGCTGCATTTAGTACAGTACTAAGTACACTGGGCGTGGGATGTGGCCCTATCACGTGGGGGTGCAGCTCCGAGGGAGCTCCGGACAGCAACGCTCAGATAAGGGGCATCAAGCATGACATTGTGAATGAAAGATTTTCCATATAAATGTATAAAAAAAAAATCAAAGCTCCTATCCTTGCGAGCGACCCATCTTTTGGCCCCCCTTTTTTTTTTCTATTTGCCTTTTGTCATTATATCCAGTATAACATTACACAATTGTCGCCGCGAAACAAACAAAACAAGCCCTAGCATTCCATCCTCTACATCTTCCAGTACACAATCTGAAGCCTTCGCAGGATGAAGATGGAATGCCATCCGACCCAAACAAAAGAAAAAAATTCATTAATATTGTTTTCCAAAAAGAGTCTGCCTCTTTTCTAACAATCCCAAGTCCCACCAGCCGTTGATTTGTTCCAAGATGGTCTTGCGCTTGGGCTTCGCCATGGCCGCAGGAAGAGGACTCAACAGGCCCAGACCAACCGGGGACTTTGGCCCACGAACAACGGCAGGGGCAGGCGGCAGAGGAGGTTGTACATGTTCAAGTGGTGGCGGTCGCGGTGGTGGTCGAACGCGAGCTATAGTATACTTTAATAAGAACCTTTTTAATTAAAATTAATATTAAAGCTATAAATTATCTAAATCCATTACTATAGAAGTTTATACTAGCGTCTATAATAATTAAATCTAGAGGGCCTTAATACATATTAATCTAGTATATCTAGAGGGCTTCCTAGGTAGTCTTTATAAAGATATTCTTTATAAATTTTACTATATTAAACACTATAGCTATATCTATAGTATAAAGTATAAGGTAATTACTATTAAGGTAAAAGATATTTACTATAACCTTAAAGTTAAAGGTATACTTATCTTTTAAGGTGAATTTAAAGTAATTAGGGCTATTTATATATATCTAGTATTAGTAATATACCCTTATTAGCTTCTTAATAGCTTTAATATTAACTTTATGCCTTAATTTATAAAGAACCTTATATAAGTATCTAATTAATAAGTATCTAAAGTAATAATATAATTATTATAGCTTACCTTTTATAAGGTAACTTTAGGTAACTACTTCTTCCTTTTATATAAGAAGTATTTAGGTATGCCCTTATTTATAAATTATAAGGACTTTAATATCTTCTTATTATAGTGTATTTATAAAGATATTAAAGTTAATTTATAATTAATCTATATTATTAAGGGATAAAAGAAAAGAAGTATTTATAGGAATAACCTAAAAAGAATATCCCTAAAAGGGGTAGGTATATTAATTACTCTAAGCATAGGAATTAGCTTTCTTACGCTAAATCTAATAATAGCCTTCCTTACCTTAAATCTATTAAGCTATATCTCTAGTATTATATATTATAAAGTAAGGAATTAAGGGTACCTTATTATAGAGAACTTTATAGTACTTATATTAGGTATAATCCCTTAGAATATTATATATAAGTAGTAATCTCCTAGTATAAATATTACTAAAGTATTATTAAATAGCTTTTACTAGAAAAGTTCTCCTTACTTAAGCTATAAAAAGCTACTTAGTTTATAAGAATTTAAACTATTTTTTTACTATTAAGCTATATACTATAATTAAAGAAGCTTATAAGTATTAGCCTATTTATATTATTAAGGCTATCCTTAAATCTAATACTTTTTATATACTTAGTAATTATATTATTAGTAGGAGATTAAGGCTTTTATTTACCTTTATACTATATAAGGAATAAATTATATAAGTTATTAGTAAGATCTATAAGATAGTAATTCTTATAATATTAAAATGCTTTCTTATAGTTCTTTTCTAAGTGCTTTAATAACTAGTATCCTTTCTTACTATATATATAGTATTTCCTTATATAAGGGGTCTCTCTCTTACTCTAGGACTTTCTAAATAAGTATTAAGTCTCTTTTCCTTTTCTATTATATTTTTAGTTAGTTAAGAATTACTCTAGGGTTATAGTATTAGTTAGGAATTATTATTAGCTTTTTTCTTTTCCTTAATAAGTTAAATTATTATTCTTATATATTTATAAAACTCTTAGAGACTTTTTAGTAAATTTATAATAGCTTCTTTATATTTAGGAATATTACTATAGGCTTTTATAATTTAATTCTAAAGTACTCTTTTACTTTAACTTATCTTAGGGTTTATATATTATAAAATAGTAAGCTTTTTTATAAGTTTATTAAGTAATTAACTATAGACTTACTTAGGCTATTACTTATTATTCCTTATAAGGTAATATTATTTTACTCTAGGAGATATCTTTACTATATATTCTTTATTTTAAACTAGTCTTTTATATACTTAATAAGTATAAGGAAGTCTTATAGTTAACTAGGCTTTAAGAAATAGTTTATATAGTATTATAAAGCCTTACCTTTAAGTATAACCTTAAAAGTATATTTAGCTTATTTTAGTTAAATATTAAGTATCTTATATTTCTTATAAAATATTTAAAGTTTTAACTTAAGTATATTATAGTTATTAGTATTATATAGTTATTCCTTTAAGTATACTTTTAAAAGGTTAATAATTTACTTTAGAGAAAGCCTTTAAGTATTTAAAGGTTCTTTAAGTACCTTTTTTATATTTATAAAGGTACTAAAATAGTTAGTATTTATTAAGGGTTAGCCTTAAAGGTAGTAGTTTTAAAGGTTATAATTCTTTCTAACCTTTTTTTTCTTATATTAAGAAGTAGGAAGTATAGTCCTTTAAGCTATACTAAAGGGTATATTACTAGCCCTAGGTAGTAAGGTTTAATTTTGCTAATAATTATTATAATTAGGGGTATTTTCTATAAGGTAATTAAGTTTCTCTTACTATATAACCTTAGGTAAAGGTATAAGTAAGGGAATTACTTATAAGTACTTATAAATAGTATTCTTTAGTGCCCTTACTTCTAGAGTAGCTAATCTTTAAAAAAGAATTAGTTTATTAATCCCTTTAATAGTAATTAGACTAATAGGCATAGTAAAGGGGTAAGGTATTAGATTCTAATATCTTTATTATCTAAAAGATTATAAAGGAAGTTTTTATTCTCTAAGTTTTTCTAGAAGTCTATATACTTCTTCCTAGCTTTCTTAATCTCTTTAAGGGTTTAGAATTAGAATTCTTTCTAAGTTATTACCTCTTTAAGGTTATTAGCTATCTTTATACCTTTTCTAATAATTATATAAACCCTATTATAAAGGAGGTAGTCTTAGATAATATTCTAGTAAAGGTTCTTTCCTTCTATAAACTTATACCTTATTTATCTATAAAAGTTATTACTAAATTTAAAAAAGTATTCTCCTAAATAGTTCTTACTCTTTATATTATTTAGCCTTAATAAGAATATAAAGTATAATCTCCTTAGGTATAGTTATCTCTTTATACTTAGAATTTCCTATTTATTAAAGTAAGTTTTCTATAATATATAAGTATAGCTTTAGAGAGATATAAGGGAATTAGGTAGTATAATAAGTAGTATAGTCTAGGGTTTTGCCTTTATTAAGGTATTCTTTATTATCTCTAGTTCTAATACCTTCTATAGTATTATTATATTTATTACTTTTACTTAGGACTTTAAATTAACTAATAACCCTTAATAGGCTAGCTATATTTAATTTCTTAACTAAGTAAGTAATAATATAAGGAAATAACTCTTTTAGTATAAAGGGGTAAGAAGGTGTAAAAGTAAATTATAAAAATTATATTACTAATATAAAGAATTATAAGGTAAGGTAGTTAACTTTAAATATATAATAGAATATATAATAAAAAAGAATAAGGGGATAGCTTAGCTATTAGTATTAAACCCTTCTTTATTATTTTAAAGTTTATATAAATTAGATATTAATACTAAAGTAAGAAGAGAGCTATGTTTATACCTCTCTATTAGTATAACTTTCCTTTAAATATAGCTCTCCTATTTTATAGGGTAAGTTATTATTAGGCAAGCTACCTCTTCTAATATAACCTTACTAATTTGCGGTGTTTAAAGACTACGTAGTTATTTATAAAGGCAACTACTAATTAGTATTAGTATTATAGGGTATTAAACTTAATATAATAAGGTTATAAGCCTAAAGAATAGTATTATTATTAATTATCTATTCTAGGCTATATTCTATATGTATAAGAAGTTAGAAACTAGAGGCTATAATGCTAAGGGCAAAAGGGGTTACGCGTTTATAGCCTTATTATTCCTAGCTAATTACAAGGCTAGGTTATAGGTTACGTGCGGGGCTTACGCGTAGCCTAGGCTTTTGCTAGGTAATTGCGGCTGCTGCGCGCGCGATTGATATCACCTTTGTTCCAACAGTAAGTCTATTTAATTATACCTCTTACTTAGTTACAGCTTTTATAGTTTTTTATAATCTAGTCTAAGAAAAGAAGGGATTTATAAAAGTGGGTCTAAAGTGGGTCTATTTAATCATACCTCTTACTAAGTTATAGCTTTTATAGTTTTTTATAATCTAGTTAAAGAAAAAAAAGATATTAAAGTTTATTATTATTATTATTACTATTATAGCTAGAGTACTAGTACTAGCTGTATATTTTGTCGGGGAAAAACAACCACCCCAAAACAACGGAAAAGAGGGTCTTAATAATAACAATAATGATGACGAAAATGACAATATTAACGATAATAACGATATTGACAATATTAGCGATATTAGCGACCGAACCTAGATATTAGGATCTAGGTCTGCGATATTTGCGATCCATCGCGAGGATCCAAGCTAGGAAAAGCAGCCTAGCTAGGCAGCTAGATAATCTTAGATAATCTTAAAATAATTCCATAATCTCAAAATAATTCCGTAATCTTAATTAAATAATCCAAGCTAAAGGCATTAAAGGGAGAGTTAATTTTCTATAAAAAGGGAGGGAATCTAGGGCTTTTATCTAGCTAGGGGGTTAGGGGCTAGGCTAGATCCAATGTGGTTAAATTAATCTAACAATCCGATAGATCCGAGGTCTAAGGGGCTAGAGGTCTTGTAAGAAAAGAGGTCTTAAGGGGTTATATTCCTAGCTATATAACACCTCCCTAACTGTTTTCCTTTCCTAGTCCCTAGGAAAAGGAAAATAGTAACTAAAAGAAAATAATAAGAAAAGGAATAATATAATAAATTTTTTTTTTCGTGATTTTTAAGATCCCCCCCTTCCTATCTATTAATTAATTAAAGGGGTTATCTATTAAAGGGGTTATCCATTAAAGGGGTTATCTATTAAAGGGGTTATCTATCGAAGGGATTATTAGCAGTTAGGTTAATTAAAGGCATTGTCAGATAGTCTAATTAATTAATCCATAATAGAAAACCCTTCTAATAGTTAGAGACCTTTCTAGTAGTTAGAGACCTTTCTAATAGTTAGAGACCTCTTTAATTATCAGAGGAATCATTAGTTAGAGAGGTCTTTAATAGTCGGAGGTCTCGTTAGATAGTTAGATTAATTAATCTAATGATAAGGGACCCTTTCAATCGGTCAGAGACCTCTTTAGAAGACCCTCTTTACATTAGATTCCTTGTTAATTATTAGAGGAATTATTAGTTAGAGAGGTCTTTAATAGTTAGAGGTCTTATTAGACTAATCTGATAAAAAGGGACCTTTTTAATCATTAGAGACCCCTTTAGTAAACCTTCTAATATTAGATTCCCCTTTAAAAGTCAGAGGAATTATTAGTTAGAAAGGTCTTTAACAGTCGGAGGTCTCATTAGATAGTTAGATTAATCAATCCAATAATAAGGGACCCTTTTAATCAGTCAGAGACCTCTTCAGAAGACCCTCTTTACATTAGATTCCTTGTTAATCATTAGAGGAATCATTAGTTAGAGAGGTCTTTAATAGTCAGAGGTCTTATTAGACTAATCTAATGAAAAGGGACCTTTTTAATTATTAAAGACCCCTTTAGCAGACCTTCTAACATTAGATTCCTTGTTAATTATCAGAGAAATCATTAGTTAGAGAGGTCTTTATTAGTTAGAGGTCTTATTAGATAGTTAGATTAATTAATCTAATGAAAAGGGACCTTTTTAATTATTAAAGACCCTTTTAGCAGACCTTCTAATAGTTAGATTCCTCTTTAATTGTTAGAGAAATCATTAGTTAGAGAGGTCTTTAATGATTAGAGGTCTTGTTAGGCAGTCAGATTAATTAATCCGATAATAAGGGACCCTTTTAATTAGTCAGAGACCTCTTTAGAAGACCCTCTGTACATTAGATTCCTCGTTAATTGTTAGAGAAATTATTAGTTAGAGAGGTCTTTAATAGTTAGAGGCCTTGTTAGATAATAGATTAATTAATCTAATAAAAAGGGACCTTTTTAATCATTAGAGACCCCTTTAGTAAACCTTCTAACATTAGATTTCTCTTCAAAAGTTAGAGAAATCATTAGTTAGAGAGGTTTTTATTGGTCAGAGGTCTTGTCAGACAGTCAAATTAATTAATCCGATAATAAGGGACCCTTTGAATTAGTTAGAGACCTCTTTAGAAGACCCTCTATACATTAGATTCCTTGTCAATTATCAGAGGAATCATTAGTCAGAGAGGTCTTTAACGGTTGGAGGCCTTATTAGACAATAGATTAATTAATCTAATAAAAAGGGACCTTTTTAATTATTAGAAACCTCTTTAGCAGACCTTCTAACATCAGATTCCCCTTTAAAAGTCGGAGGAATCATTAGTTAGAGAGGTCTTTATTAGTTAGAGGCAGAGCATTGTTTGTAGTGTAGTTAGTGTAGTTTTTAGGAAAATTTTGTAGTTATAGTGTAGTTTTTTTTAGCTAGTATTTAGTGTAGTGTAGTTTTTTTTTTCTTATAGTTAGTGTAGTTACTAATTACACTAACTACACTACACTATAAAAACTACAAATGTAGTGTTAGGTAAATAAAAAGTAGGTCTTTTTATATAGTAGTATTAATATACTAATTAGAAGAAAGCTATTAATTTTATACTTATATTATTAGCCATTTTATTAAATTAGTTATTTAAGTTATAAGATTATAACCTTTTATAGATTTTATTATAACTAGGGTTATAAGTACTATTATAAGTTTTTATAAGGCTATTATTCTTAATACTTTTCTTTACTAATATAACTTTAAGAAAAACCTTACTATAATTTTATTTACTATTACTAAAATTATTTACTATTTTTATAATTACTTTTATAACTTTAAATTAAAATAATACTTTAAACTAATATAGTTAAATTAATTAGGAATTTAAAATTAATAACTAGAAGTTAATAATATATATACTTAGTACTTATATATTATTATTAATAAGATAAAAACTTAAAAAAGCTTAAACTATTTATTTACTATTTAAATATTACTTTTTGCTTTATAATTATAAAGCTTTAAGAAGTTATATATAAAAACTTTATATATTTTCTTAGTATAATATATATAAAAAGAATAAAAAATAGTAATATTTATAAAGTATTTATATATAACTAATTATATTATTTAAACTAAGCTATATAACTAAATTAAGCTATTAAAATAATTTTAACTTATTTTTAAAATAAAATAATAAAATATACTTTTATTTTATATACTATAATTACTTTTATTACTATAATAACTTTAATAAGGTTTATTATAATTATTTTAACTTATTTTTAAATAAAATACTAAGACTTACTTTTATATAATATACTATAATTATTATAATTAGTATTATTATAATATTAAAAAATATAAAAGAGAAAGGGATTTTATTTTATTAATATTTTAAAAAACCTTAAAATACTAAATAATTAAAAAGTTTAGCTTTTTCTATAGTAATTTACTTATAAATACTTATGCTTATATTTAATTTATTTATTACTTATTTATTTTTAATTAAACTTTAACACTAATAATATTTTAAGTTATATAAGTAATATACTTATAAGCTATTATAAGCTATTATAAGCTATTATAAGCTATTATAAGCTATTATAAGCTATTATAAGCTATTATAAGCTATTATAAGCTATTATAAGCTATTATAAGCTATTATAAGCTATTATAAGCTACTATAAGCTATTATAAGCTAAGATAAATATTTTTACTAACACTACAAATGTAGTATTTGTAGTTAGTGTAGTTTATGAAAATAAATTTATAGTGTAATATAATGTAGTTTTTTTCCCCTTGTAGTTAGTGTAGTTTGTAGTGTAGTGTAAATTGTAGTGTAGTTACTACACTACACTACAAAAACTACACTACAATACACATTGTAGTGCAATGCTCTGGTCAGAGGCCTTGTTAGACAATAGATTAATTGATTTAATAAAAAGGTGTTATGAACTGGCCTTATGGCTACTGCGTATAAGCGTTCAGAATAAGAATATTATTCTTACAGAAGAAGAAAGGAATTACACTAGTAGTTACATAGCATCCAGATATATAGTCCCTTGTGCGCGGTCTGTGCATAGTCTATGTAGAGCCCTAACCTAGCCGCACAAAGTACGTATACTTTCTAGAGCTAGACTTGACCTAAGCTTATAGCTTAAGTCTATAATATACCCCCTTACTTACCCCCTCTTTTCTTCTCCTACTAAAAAGTAAGTGTGTATTAAATGCAGACCTCTATTACGCAGCCCCCTCTAAAAAATATATAGATAGCCTAGCAAGGCCAGTAAGTTGCCTAGCAGGGTTATATCTTTACTATATAGGTCTAAAAATTTTTTAGTATAGGACTACCCTATCTTGCTCTAGCTCTACCCCTAAAAACACTAGCCGCCTATTTTACAGCCCCCTACCGCTAGCTATCTCCCTGCCTTATCTAGCCTCTTACCTTTACCCTAATCTTATATCCTATCTATTATCTGCTAAATTTAAGCTTTACTTTAAATAACCCCCTTATTAGTAACTATCTAACCCCTTATTACATAATATACTACCCTTGCTTGCTCCTAGCCTTTATTTATAAATATAAAAACCTACGCCCTAATCAGATCCTAACTAATTTATCCCGAAATATAAATATCCTATCCCCCTTCTCTAAATTTACACTCTTCCCCCTTTATATTATTATAAATCCTTCTTTTTATATCTTTCCTACCTTTATTTATTAATTTATCTATAATTACAAAGCCCCCTTCCCGCGTTTAGTCTGCTCCTTATTATAAGTAATGTTATTACTACTACTAAATAACTTACTTCTAGCATGCCCCCTCCCCTCCTCTACCCCCTCCTACCTTACCTAAGGGTACTTACCTTAGTAAGTATATTTTAGAAGGAGACTTTAGTAATAAGGCCCTTTCTAATAGTAAGGAGTACGATTTCCTATGCAGTCCTTATGTAAATAATCTCTAGAATAAGGGCAAATATATCTATGCCCTAGGGCTAAACTAGGCCTATACCTTGTGCTATACTACGCGTTATATATGTATCTAGGAGATATACCTATATAGCGCTAACCTAAAACTTTATTATACCTTTAAATATCTTAAGACCCTTTTAGCTATAGGTAAAGCTATTAAGGCTCTGGCTATGCTATAGTTTACTAATAGCAAGGGGTAACACACTACCCTTATAAAAAATTTTATCTGCTATTACAAGCATTTTAATAGCATATTAGCTACTACTTAAATTAACCTAGCTAAGGCCTAACCCCTAGCTTCCTCCCCTGTAGGTATAGCCTATGCCTAAGGTGCCTCTAAAGCATAGTAGCTTATGCTTACCTAGATAACACCTACTTAACATAGCTGTAATAACCTGGCCGCTGAATTTTTCTATAGTATAAGGACTATAAATAATAACCTAACCTAGTCTATCTTCGCCTAAGAGGCTAGCAATACCTAGGTCTAATAAATAGCTAAAACTATTACAAAGCTTGCTTACACTATTGCTAAGGCATGCTAACCTTATAAGGAGTCTAAGGACGCCCCCCCCCTGTCTTAATTGCTCTTTACTATAGTAAAAGCTTAGCGCTAGAGTGCGTGCATACTAGATATAAACTAGGCATCTTAATTTTTTATAGCTAAATTAAAACATACTCTTTTAGGGCTATTATTTGTCCATATATTTCCCTATTATGATTTAAATTAGTTAAGTGCCTTCGTATGTGTTATGCTTTCTAATAGCTCCTATATTAGCTATATGTAGCCTTTCTATTTAACTAAGACATTCTAATTTAAACCCCTACCTAGCGCGTTTTTAGCTATAAGGATTTCCTCTACCTAATACTTTATAAGATTGTTATTAGCATCTGTTATAACAAGTTCTAGTAGTAGACGTTTATTAGCTAGTCTCTAACTTAGTAATAGGTCGTCCGCTACACGCTAGACTAGGTTAATATGAAAGATAGGATGCAGTCCCCTTAGAACATCTAATTTAACTATTAAAGGCATGGGAACCTCAAGCACCTTATATTTAGCTATAACCTAATCTAGCTTCTTATAGGGATGGTTTGTCTTAACATTACAAAGACTAAGCCATATGTAGTCCCTAACCTAGAATCATTCCACTAGCCTATAACTACTATTTGTATCCTCCTACTATTGTTACTAGACAAAGGCTATCGTAGCTTATGTTAAATCTATGCTATCCTTTAAATATTATAGAAAAGCTTAAGCCCTTCCCTTTGCTAATATAGTAAACTACCCTATAGGGGATAGATTCTAAATTATAGCTATATTAAACCCATAAAGTGCTATGCTTACGCTTATCCTAGTTACTAACAAATCCCTATTATTTAACGCTAATTAGCAAGCTAGTAGGTGATCTAGCTATTTAAACTAGGAGAAAGATAGCATCACGCATAATATAGCCTATACTTCCTAGTTAGCCCTTTCTATGCCACCATCTATCTAAGGGTAATGTGCAGTGGAAAGCAATTATTACGTGCTAACTTTACCATAAAGCTTAGTCTAGAAATTACTAAGCTAATCCAACCTGTAGTCCGTGATAATCTATGTAGGGAACCCATGAAACTGCTACTAGTAATGCTTAAATTATTCCACGCAAGCCCTAGCTTCTATTAATGTTATTGCCTTTAACTAAACGTACTTTAATAGATAATTAGTAATAACTATAAGAAACCGTGGCTAATCCTATATTTCCGCTAGTAGGTCTATTATAAAGTTAATGGATATTTGCGACTAGTACCTATTAAGTAGTGGAATTAGCTTTAACAAGCCTTATTATAGTTACTAGCTTTTTTGCCCTCTATAATAGTAGTAGTTCTATACAAATTAGGCTACATCCTATAACATGCTATCCTAATAGAAGTCCCTTTAAAGCGCCTTAAAGGTTATATTCTAGCCTAGGTAGCCTAATAAGGGTAAGTTATAGACACGCTATATTAATATTATAGTTAGCGGCTCCTACTTAGGAACCTATGTTTATCCTTAAAACTATAGTGCCCCTTTTACACTAATCTAATAGTCTATAATTTATTCTCTAGTGTTAGTAGTGTCTAGGAACTTCCTAGCCCCTACTACTACTACGTTAACCTATAACCTATAAGCTTTATCCTAAGCTAAAGACTAATCCTATAGAGACTAAAGGTGCTTATCTGTAAACATAGACATGCTAGCGGGCAAAGTCCTTATTGTAGTTAGGTTATTGTTAGGGCTACCCCTATCTGTTACTATAATAGGCTTAAGGCATATATATGGCTGTCCCCCCTTAAAGGAGAATTTCGCAGGGCTTATTACTAACTAAATAATTAGTACCTTTACCCTTTTTATTTCTAGCCTATTAGGATAGCGCTAAGATAATATATTTAGTTATTCCGCTTAAGTGCCTAGTCTATAACGTAAATAGAAATTAAATAGCACTAGAGTCTTTGCTTACTATACCTAACATTCTAATATCTCCCTTAGTGCTATAAAGTACTTAAGGTTCTTATAGTCTATTAGTATTATAAATAGTTTACTTACGCTCTGTAGCTTTACTAACTACGCCTTAAGATAGGAGATAATTACTAGTAGCTCCTTATTATAGATTGTGTAATTCCGCTAAGTAGCCTATAATTAAGCTAAATAGTAGGCTACTAGATATAGAATACTATTATTACTAAACTAAGAGAGACACCCCCCTAGGGCTATTCCTAAGCAATTTGCCTCCACTAAAGTGTCCCTTTTAGGATCCTACTAAGCTAGGATTAGGTATAATATAAAAGCTAATTTTAATGCCTTAAAAGCCTTATTACACTCCTCTAACTAGTAGAATAGGGCTCCTTTCTTCGTTAAGTTAATAAGGGGGCCTACTATATCTAAGAAATTTAGTATAAAATTATAATAGAAGTTAGCAAAACCAAGAAAGCCACGGACGCCCCAGACCCTAGTTAGTGCCTCCTAATCTTAAATTGCCGCGATCTTCTCCCTATCTAGATAAATAGCCTTCCCTACCTAGATAATAAACCTAAGGTACTTAACCTCTTTAGTTACAAAGATATACTTTTTGATATCTAGGTTTAGACTAGCTTATTATAGTCTAGATAGCACGCCGCGGACTTTCTACATATAATCCTTCTATAATCCACTTGAGTACATAAGTATATTATTAAGATACGTGGTAATATAATCGCTAAGGATACTACTTAATGCGCTATTAATATACCTCTAGAAAGTTGCTAGTGTGCTTACTAACCTAAAGGGGCACACTAGCTATTTAAATAAGCTAAACCTTATCCAAAACGTAGTCTAGTGTTCCTTGCCCTTAGCAATATATATATAGTAAAACGCTAATTATATATCTAGCTTTATAAACCACTTTGCCTTAGCTAAAGAACGTAATATTTCCTTTACTAGTAGTAGCGGGTAATGGTTTTATTCTATAATCTTATTAAGCGCGTAATAGTCCACGCAAAACCTCTAACCCCTACTAGGCTTTTTTACTAGTAATACTAGGGCTACTGCTAATAAGGAGCTCGCTTAAATCTAACCCCTATCTATTAAGTCTATTACCTGTTTCCGGATTTCTAGCAGATACTCCTAAGGCATATTATACAAAGGTACCTATAGTAAGTTAGGTTTATTTCTATTAGTATTACGTTTTAGGCGAATATAATAGTCTAACTTTCCTTAGTGTAGTAGTAAGGTGCTTACCTTGCTTTCTAGAAATAAGTCCCTAAAGTCTTATAATACCTCTAGTAAGGAAGCTAGAAGCTCCTTCTCTATAGGCTTTAGGGTTACATTAATTTACAAGATAGATGTGATTTCCTATAGGCTTATAGCGTAAAGCTAGATATTCTCCTTCTATCTCTTTGCCTATTATATTATCCCTGTAAATGTTAAACCTAGAATAAATACTATAGGTTAGTTAACCTTTCTATTAGCTATAGCCTGTATAAGTAGCCTATTAGCTAATCTTACACACACCTGCTATCTCGCTATATCTAGGCTAATTTCGTTCTGTTTTATTTATAGTGTACCTAGGATTAGTTATCTTATTAGTCCTAGGATTATGTATGCTATAATTAGCATTTCCTATCTATCTAAATCTAATCTAAAATAAATAATATGTAAAATATATAATCATTTCTCCTAACTCTCTTTTCCCCCTTACTTTACACTAATAGCTATATAAACTAACCTTTTAGTTAGAAGAGGGAGGTGTTCTAACCTAAGCTTTTAGATAAGGCATTTACTTATAGTAGCATAGTAGTTATAACCTATGTTAACTTAAGCATTCATAAAGGTAGTCTTATTAATTAAAGCAAGAACTAAGAAAGGAATTAAGTCTATATTACTCTAGATCTCTTTATAGTCCTTATTAGTAATAGCTATATGCTATAAAGCCCCTTTATACTTCCTTTCTTTATCCCTAGTTAAATAACTTAATAATAGGGTTACTCTTTTTCTAACTAACTTGCAGACTTATTATCTAAGCTAATAGCAGGTGCCTTCTCTGTATTATAAGCATTTATAGAGGACTTCTTTTATAGGCGGACGGTAAGATATAATAAGTATACTATAGTAAAATGCTTAGAGAAGCTATATTATAAACACTAGCCCTTGTTATAGTATATATTAAGTACGTCCTAAGTAACTTACTTAGCGTGCTTACTACCCTTCTTATTACCTAACTTTTAGCGTCCTATAGACTTTCCGGAACCTTGCTAGGTCTTTGTTATACCTATAGAGTAAACATCCATTATTAGCGTGTCCTTATCCTATGCCTTGGCCTTAATTAGGTTAGGCGCTAGATTGCCTTGCTTCTATGTGCGGTGTTTTTCCTCTAGTTAGTAGGATTTAATATCTAGCGTAATACTTTAATAGCAGGCCGTTACTGCTATATAATTAGCCCGGGGTATATCTTGTCTAACGCTATAGTCCCTTATTTACTTGTTAAGCGCTATATGTAACTTAGATAACTTCACTAAGTCCGCTTACCTAAGCCCCCTAGCTAAGGCTAACTTCTATTTAAAGTGAATGTAAAAGTTACTAAACCTCTTATTCTATTATTACATTAACTAGTTAAGTTTTATAATAGCTATTTCCTAGTGGTAAGGGTTATTAAACATCTCCCCTAGGTAGTTAAGAAGTCTAAATAGATAGAAGTCCTTTAGGTGGCCTTTCTTAAAGAAAGGTGTGACCTATGCCTAGACCTTAGGTAATAGGTTTTAGTAAATAAAGCACTACTAATCCTAATTACTACTAATAAACTCCCTATTTACTAGGAGCTTATAAGTTATAAGGCCTTTCTAAGCTATAAATAAGACCCTATTACTATTAAAGAGAGGGCCTATAGGTAGGGATTTCCGCTTAATCTAGATTAGTGTAGGTGCTATATTTTATATATTAGCTAAGTACTGGATTTATTCTGCCTACCGTTCTACCTATTATTATAGGAGTGCTAGCTTATTAGTGTCTATTATATCTAGCGGTAATGGCGTATTTGCTAGATAGGTTGTTTCTATAGTAAAGAATAATATATATTATAAACTAGCCTTATAGCTACTATATATAAGCGTTTAGAATAAGAATATTATTCTTATAGAAGAAGAAAGGAATTACACTAGTAGTTACATAGCATCTAGATATATAGTCCCTTGTGCGCGGTCTGTGCATAGTCTGTGTAAAGCCCTAACCTAGCTGCACAAAGTACGCATACTTTCCGAAGCCGGACTTGACCCGAGCTCATAGCTCGAGTCCATAACAAAAGGGACCTTTTTAATCATTAGAGACCCCTTTAGCAAACCTTCTAATATTAGATTCCCCTTTAAAAGTTAGAGGAATTATTAGTTAGAGAGGTCTTTATTAGTCAGAGGTCTTGTTAGACTAATCTAATAAAAAGGGACCTTTTCAATTATTAGAGACCCCTTTAGCAGACCTTCTAATATCAGATTCCGCTTTAAAAGTCAGAGGAATTATTAGTTAGAGAGGTCTTTATTAGTTAGAGGTCTCGTTAGACTAATCTAATAAAAAGGGACCTTTTTAATTATTAGAGACCCCTTTAGCAGACCTTCTAACATTAGATTCCCCTTTAAAAGTTAGAGAAATCATTAGTTAGAGAGGTCTTTATTAGTTAGAGGCCTTGTTAGATAGTCTGATAATAAAAGACCTGATTTCTTTAAGATCAAATTCGAAGGTCTAGCTGCTTGCCTCCCTAACGAATAGCTAAGCAAAACTAGGGTATTAAATCGATTCAGGCTAGCTAGCAAGCTAGCTAGGGTAGGTTAGAAGGTTAAAAATTAGAAGGTAAGGTTAAAGATAGAAAGGAAGGTTAAAAATTGGAAGAAAAGGTTAAAGATAGAAAGGAAGGTTAAGAGGTTAAAAGGTTAGAAAGGAAGAGTTTAACCTAGCTAACCTAAGCTAAGAGGAAAAAGGTTATAGTAGTCTTAATTAATTAACCTAACTATCTGACGATTTTAATGATATTAGACTAGTTAGATAGCCTAGATTAATTAATTAGAATAAAGGGATTTAATCTAGCTAACCTAGATCAAAAGGAAAAGAGGTAAGAAGCCACTAATAATTATAATAATTATACAAGGGGATAACTAGAGGGGATAATTATAGAGGCAATATTAGGAGGGATTTATTATTAAATTTAATAGTAATAGCAAGAGGTCTAACAGGACTATTCCCTGTTCCTCTACCATTTTTATTAGGGAAAAACAACCACCCTAAAATAATAGAAAAGAGGGTCTTAACAATAATAATAATAATAACGAAAATGACAATATTAACAATATTAGCGATATTAGCAACCGAACCTAGATATTAGGATCTAGGTCTGCGATATTTGCAATCCATCGCGAGGATCTAAGCTAGGAAAAGTAGCCTAGCTAGGCAGCTAGATAATCTTAGATAATCTCAAAATGATTTTATAATCTTAAAATAATTCCGTAATCTTAATTGAATAATCCAAGCTAAAGGCATTAAAGGGAGAGTTAATTTTCTATGAAAAGGGAGGGAATCTAGAGCTTTTATCTAGCTAGGGGGTCAGGGGCTAGGCCGGATCCGATGTGGTTGAATTGATCTGACAATCCGATAGATCCGAGGTCTAAGGGGCTAGAGGTCTTGTGAGAAAAGAGGTCTCGAGGGGTCATATTCCTAGCCACATAATATAAAGCTAACTAAGGTAAATAATATATTTTTACTATTATTATTTAAAATATTATTTTAAAAAACATAAAAAAGAAAAGTATTTTATTTTATTAATATTTTTAAAAACCTTAAAATACTAAATAACTAAAAAGTAAAGCTTTTTCTATTGTAATTTACTAATACTTACTAATGTTTTTATTTAAGTTCTTTATTTATTATTTAAACTTATTTAAACTTTAACACTTATAATATTATAAAGTAATAAAGTAATAAAGTGTTAGATCCTTCGGATCTTCATTGGCTTAATCATAGCTAAAGACCAGACTAATAGTGGGTCTAGCGCAATGCACGTAACGTAATTAGCTACATTAATTTGCCACCCCCTCTTCTGCCTTACTTACGGGTTTCACTTACTTTTCTATTATCTAGACCTTCCCTTTTTCTCTCTCTTTCCTAGCTAGCTATTAATTATTAACTTTAATATTACAGAATTATCCTACCTATGTAAGCACCTTAGTGTAACTAACACTAATTAGTAGTTAACTTTATAACTATAAATAAGTTAGGTATTATAAGAAAAGACATTTCTATAGACACCATAGCCACTACCCCTTATTACGCTAGATTAATAGTTATTGTGGTAAAGAGGCATAACTATATAAGTGTGCTAAAGGAAAAGACTAGAATCCTAGTTATAGGCTTATTAGGCTTCTAAGGAATTAATTTATTAACCCTTAGGCTTATAGGATATAACTTTGTTATATTTATCTAGGATATTATTGTTAATTATTGATTTTATTGTCTATTATAAGAAAACTAAATAACTAACTAAATCTATTGCTATAAGGTATTTATTTCGAACCTAACGTTAAATAACCTTAGCTAAGCTAGCTAAATCACCTATAACTTCTTATAATATATTACCTTCTTCTAATAGACCTTTAATCCCCCTTTATAAGCATTTACTACTTGTTTCTTGCTTCCCTTTACTCTTAGTGTTATTTGCCCTATGCTTATTAGTAAGAGAGATTATCTCCTTCCCTTTTTTTATATAAAACAGGAAGTAGTAATTCTATTACTTCCTTGTTATTTTTGCTAGTGCTTTCTAGTTACTTTTAGCACTTCTATTACTTTACTTAACCTTAATTTAATTTGTTCTTATTATTACTTTTGCTGCTTTTTCTACTGTTTTTCCTATCTTTATAATTTTCTATGTTTTCGTGATTTTCTAGCTTTATTAAAGCAATAACGCTCCTAAAGTGCAAAAGAAGACCCTAGTAATAGGCAAACACATAAGCTTAATTAATAGTAAAAGAATAACACCTTAGACCTTCTTTTATAGCCTAGATATTATAAGATAGTAGAATTAGAATCTAGACCTTCTATAAGAGGAAAGGCTACTGCTAGTAATAGTAAGGCTTAAATAATTTCTCTTAAAAGACTATAAGAGAGTAAACTACTAGTATATTTATAATAGCTTACGAATAACCTTATAAAAGACTAGAAAGAGCCTATTAAACTAGACCTAGAGACTACTACATAACCTAAACTTAATAACTAGATTATAAGGTTTATTAACCTTAGTAAGCATTAAGGCTAGAGAGATAATAACCTCTAGGAGTTATTCTAAGAAGACTTTAAAGGCTAGTCTAAAGACACCTTTAAAAGAGCAAATAAGGATATTATTAGAGAGCTACGTAATTCCTTATAAGATTATAGCGTTCTTATTAAATAAGGCCTAGGATATTTAATCCTAGTATCTCTTAAAGAGGTACTTTACTAAACCTTAATACCTCTTTAGTTATAGGAAAAATTATAATCTTCTAAACCCCTAAAGCCTTAGCCCTAAATCTAATTACTTACCCTAGAAATCCACCTTCCTTAACCCTAATAATTCCCTAAACCTCCCTAAGAGCCCTTATAATAATCCTAATTAAATTAATTACTTTATCCTAATAATCATTATCTATAATAACCTATAGACTATTATTTATAATAAATTATACCTTTATAGTAATTCCCCTCTAAAGATTAGATTATAAAGAAGATCTTAGAGCTTATAAAGATATATAAGGATAGTAACTACTATAGTAGGAAACTATATAACTTCCTAATACTAAAGATTACGCTCTTTAAGAATAAGTATAATAGGATTAACCTCCCTTAAATATATTATTAGAAGGCTTTTCCTATTATATTAATAGGTAATGCTAAATAGTATTACCTTAATTACCTCTTTAGGAATAACTACTCCTATAAAGAGATAATTGCTTATATTTATTAATGCTTTAAAATAAAAAGTAATAAATAATTCTATTACTATAAGTGAAGTAGTATAATATTAAAGAATATAATTAATAAGAACCCTAATAAAAGTAAGCTTAAGTGCCTTAAGATTATGTTATTAAACCTTAAGAAGATTTACAAAGGGCTATACCTTTCTAATATAGTAAATACTAAGCTTTATAAGTAAGTATTAAATACTATAGCTAGTATACTTAAATATTAGATAGTTAAATATATATACTCCCTAGGCTTTAAAAGTCTTACTAAAGACCTTTATAAGGTAATTACTATTACGAAATTAAATAAGAAGACCTCTTAATATCTTTAGTACTAAGAAGGAGACTCTCTAGAGGCTATATTTACTAATTATTAGTATAGATAATAATCCTATAGCAAAGGAAGCTATTATAGAAAAAGCCCTAGGCCTAGCTCTAAGTGTTACTTTATATGTGGTAAGAGTAGCTACTAGTTCTCTAATTACTTTACTAAAGAATATTAGAAAGAAAAGGACTACTAATAGGCTAGTAAAATATATTATATAGCCCTTATAAAGAAAAGATTTTAGGTGTTCCTTACCTCCTATAAAAGGCAAGATAATAATAAACTTAATAATAACTTTAGTTAGAATTAGGAATTATATCTTATGGCTTATATAAGGGCCTAGGATAATAATAATAATAAGGTAAAGAAGCTACTATTAATAGTATATCTAAGCATTATGTAGTTCTTCTACTTTAGATAATAAACTAACTATAACACTACTAATATTAATATTCTTATAACCCTAAATAATTAAGCCTTTTAATACGTATTCCTTAAGCAAGAGCTTTATAAGCTATAAGAGTGTAATAAAGGCTTATTTTACTATGTCTCTAAAGAATACTATTCTAAAGAAGTCTTTAAAGGTATTATACCTAATACTAGCGCTATAGGAAAATTAAGTGTAAGAGAGGTATAAGTAAAAGCTTTACTAAGATTAATACCTTTATTAAAGGTAATCCCCTATAAACCTTAAATTATTATATTTAGTGCTAGATTAGTAGTTATAAAAGGCATTATTTATATACCTATAAAACTTAAAGAGCTTAAATTCTATATCCTTAATATAGCTACTCCCTTCCTTTTCTTAATTACTAATATAAATAAAATATAAGTTAAGATTAATAACCTTACTAATATACTTATTTAAGGTAATAAGACTATGCCTATAGTATAATAATAGGGTTATCCTTAGTGGTTACTAAAGGTAAAAGAAATAGTTACCTTCTATCTCTTAAAGGGAGATATCTATTAATTATATTATTAGCTTAGTTACCTTTCTATTTAATAACTTATAAAGGTCCTTTAATAAGCTAGTTATAAGGTTAAATGCTAGGTAATTAAGAAATTAACTAAAGTCTATTACTATTACTAGATACATAGCAAGGCCCCTAGTTAATTTAAATTCATAATCAAAGATAACTACGAATTTAACTACGAGATTATTATTAATATTATATAAATTAATGGTTAACTAGTGCTTTATATTATTAATTTAGTAACTTTATTCTAAGTAGCCTAATTCCTTAATTTAAAAAAGCAGAAGGCTTATGACATTTAGGATACTATCTAAGAGTGCTAGATTAATACCTATCTAGGACCTCTAGAATAGATAGTGTATGATGCTAGTAATAACTTCGCTTCCGCTAAATTTAAATATTACGCTTAATTAATGTTAATTAAGACTAATAAGATGCTAATTAAAGCTTATAATAGTATTAGAAAGGTTAAAAGATATTACGGACCCTTACGCTAGGCTTATAATATTATTACTAACTTAATTAGCGTGAAACTAACGCTAGAATAGTGCCTTTAAATAGCTATTAAGGCTATTAATAATTCTATAAGCCCTAAAGGAATTATACTAACCCTACTAGTTTTTAAAGCTTACCTATGAATAATAAATAAGTTACTACCTAGCGTCTTTATTATTTAATATACTAAAGTAATTTAAAAGGCTACTAATAAGGTTTACTACTATATAGCTTTATAGCAGGTTTATAATACCCTTAGAGCCTAGAATAGTCCTAATATAATACCTATATATTAGCTACCTTTGCAGGCTAATATATACATATAAAGAGAGAAGGGTAGCTAGCATAGCCCTTATAAGCTAATTACTACTAATAAGGAGACTTATATAGTTAATATACCTTATAGCCTAGTAAAATTCTGCTTTATAGTAGTAAAGCCTTACTATAAGGACTTATATATTATAAAGGGACTAGAGTAGTAGGAGATAAAGCCTTAAGATATAGAGAAGGCTATAATAATACTACTAATTACTACTACTAAAAAGAATTAGTAATAAAAGAAGAAGAAAAACTATAGGTATTACTAAAGAGAAAGTAAGGAAGGCTAAGAAAAGCCTTTATAGTCTAGTTTATAGGCATAGAGAAGCTAATAGAAAAGGCTTATAATACCTAGGTAACCCTAAGGGGAAGCTAGTAAGTTAAAGACTTATTACCTTACCCTAAAGGAATAAAAGTAAGGAGCCCTAAAGAAACAAAAGCAAGGTAAGGCAAAACTTATAATCCTAAAAAGGATATTAGCCTAATTAAACTCTACGTGCTTATTAATAAAAATTAAGATAAGGCCTTTATTTAAGAGATTATAGCTAGAGGGATACTAAGCATAGTATTTCTTATAGCAAAAGAAGAAGCTAATTAGAACCTTACTCTTTAACTTTACTAAGAAAGGAAGATTATAACCCTAGGAAAACCCTTTAAGTAGTCTAATTAAGCTAAGATTAATGCCTTATAAGCTTATAATATCTTTAAATTCGTTAAATACAACCTAGTAAAGCACAGAGGCCACAGAATCTTTAATTCTTATATAGTTAGAGAGATTAAAGGCAAGGGAATAGCCTTACTATACGAGAAATCTTGCCTTATTATGTAAGGCTATAATGATAAGGGAAAGGAATTTATCTTAACACAATTACTAATAATATAACAAGCAAGCTAATGACTTATCGTAGCTATTGCTTTATTATTAAGAAGAAAAGGTATCTACCTTTGGATTCGTAATATCACATAAGCATATACTTAATTGCATATAATGCTAATAAGACTAATTATTATAAGATTACTAAAGCAAATTATATATCTCTTTTTAGAAGGGACTGTAATTAAATTAATTAAACCTCTTTATAGGATTATAGAGGCCAGAACCTACTAGTAAGTAATATACTTCTATTATTATAAAGATAATCTTAATATAATAACTTTAACCTATAATCCCTGCTTATTAATTATAGTGCTAAATAATAAAAACCTCTTTAGTATTATAGGAATATAAACTAATAATACATTAGGCCTAAGTAATAATAACTTCTTCTAAAAAGAAAAGAAAGAGCTCTAGAGGGCTAAGTTTACTACTAAAGAAAAGTAATAATTAACCACTAGGAATCCCCTTATTTTTAATAGCTATATCTTAACCTAGAATGCTAATAACTTATTAATTTTAACCTAAAAGGGCTAAAGTTAGAAGATTAAGGAAGTTAATCCTTAATCTCTAATAGTAAAGCAAGATTACGTGAAATAACAAGCCTAAGGAAGCTATATTATAACTATATGCTAACTAGAAGCTTCCTATAATTTATTAATTATAGCTTAATACTAAGAACCCTTTGCTAATAATATTACATGCCTTAATAAACGCCTTAAATAGCAAATTAAGAATTAGTAGCAAGGACTATAATACATACCTTTAACCCTTAAGGAAGCAAAGCTTTTTATATTTATAAATAGATTGCTTGCTAATAATAAGGATTTAAGCTTATAGATTAGATACATTATTGTAATTAGCAACAAGATAATACAAGATAATAATACCTTTATTATAAAAGGTAATATTATTACATATAGCTTAATAAAGAGCAAGCAAGTTACACGTAACACACTTACCTCTAAATTATATAGTATAGTTTAAGGCGTAGATATTACCTATGCGATTTCCACGACTCTCTATTAGATTATAGACTAATTGAAAATACCTTGAATTTCTATAATTCTTTATACTAACTCCTTTTTGTTATATAAATACCTTATAAAGCTAGGAATAATAAAAGAGAAGAGACTAATAATTAATATTATAGCCCTTTATTAATCATATAAAAGGCATAAGATTTATAAGGTAAGGTAAATTAATAGAAACGATAATCTAGCGGATGTAATAATAAAGGCATTACTAAATTTATCTCTTTTCTCTCTAATTAATTTAAATAAATTAATAATTTATATTAAAGAATAAGTAAAGAGACCTATAATATTAGGGAATAGAAGCCTAAACAAGGACTAACGAATTAATTCAATTAACTAATACTATAATAGCTAATTAAAGTAGCGGATTCCTATTAAGGGATTCACTTATATATACTTTCCTTTAATTTGATTTTTATTGCGTTTTTAGGCTCCTTTAGCTATGGATAAAAAAAGAGACTACTAGTATTAAATCCTTCGGATTTTTATTAGCTTAATTATAGCTAAAGACTAGACTAATAGTAAGTCTAGCGTAATGTATATAACGTAATTAGCTATATTCATTTGCTACCCTCTTTTCCGCCTTACTTATAGGTTTCACCTACTTTTCTATTATCTAGACCTTCCCTCTTTTCTCTCTCTTTCCTAGCTAGCTATCAATTATCGACTTTAATATTACGGAATTATCCTACCTACGCAGGCACCTTAGTGTAACTAACAAAAAGCTATTCTTACTTATTCTAAGTAATTTTAAGCTATTTTAAGCTATTTTAAGCTATTCTAAGCTATTTTAAGCTATTCTAAGCTATTCTAGGCTATTATAAGCTATTACAACTTACAAGCTATTACAAGCTATTATAAGCTATTTTATTAGTAAATACTATAAATACTACAAAATACTACAAATACTACATGTAGTAGAAAAATTTCATTGTAGTGTAGTATGTAGTGTAATATAGTATGTAGTGTAGTGTAGTAAAAAGCTCTGATCTATGTTATAAGCAAGGCCTTACATAGTCTAAAACATAAGAAATTTAGATAATTAATAGTAAAATTTAATAAAATAATTATTATAAAAACAATAATATTAACTTAATAGAGGAAATTCTAAACTATATTATAAGATATTAATATATCCCACTTTCTTTTGCCCCTAATATTACATTACAATACATGCTCTAGTTATAGCTACTAGTATAACTTATCTTAAATTATAATATAATATAGGCCTAGACCTGAGGCAATAGGTTTTAGTAAATAAATACCTATTAGTCCCTCCTTACTAGAGCTAATAAAGTCCTTATTTACCTTTAGCTTATATTATATAAGAAACTTCTAGGTAGTAAATATAACCTTATTACTATTATATAAGTTATCTATAGGGATTAGTTTCTAGCGTATTTATACTATAAGGGGTAGTAGTCCTAGCCCTTAAGGTAGTATAAGGTCTAGGTTAGAGAATATTAAATCTATAGGAGTATTTAGTAGGAAGGTTAGGTAAGTTACTAGTTTTAGGTTTATATATATATATTATTATAAATTCTTAATTACCCTTATCTGCTATTCTAGTATTAGTTAAAGTGTTTTAAACTAGGTATAATAGGCTTCTAGTAGTAATATAGCCTTGGATAGAGGAGTGGTAATCCCCTAGCTAGGTTAGTCTTAAGGGTAAAGCATGTTTATTAAGTTTATTATTATTTCCTTTGCATTTAGTAGCCTTTTTTTTAAACTAAAGGAAGTCTCTTAATTATTATAGACTAGCCCCTAGGTAACTATAATAAGGCATTAATATAATATTAAGAGACTTAAGAAGGAAAAGAGAAAGGTTAAGAGGCTATCCCTAGTAGTGCCTCTTATACCCCTTAGCTCCTTATATAAGCCTTCTTTTCCTTACCCTAGCCACTTTTACTTATCCCCTCCCTATCTGCTATACGGATAATGCTTAGGCAAAGCCTAAGCCCTTATAGTATACTAAAATTAGTACCTTTTAAAACTTCTTTTAAAGTTCTCTAAATACTACTAGTTTACTAGGTTCTTTTTAGCTTAAACTTTACTAGCTAGGTTCCTTTTAAATAGTTTATTAATGAAACTACTACCTTACTATACTATTTAATAAAGTATTAGTAAACCCCTATAAACCTAAGTAATAATTAAATATTAAAATATTATAAGGTATTAGCTCCCTCCTAGGCACGAGGTAAAACTGCTTAAATTATTATAGATCTCTATTTTTCAACACCTTTTCTAAATATCTAGCTTTTTTCTCTAGCTTTTTATTTCCCTTTTTCTTCTTATTTTCCTAAATTCCTTAATATTTTATTTTATTTTTTAAATTTCCTTTTTATCTAGAATTTCCTTAGATTTTTAAATAGCTATTAGGCTCTATAGCCTAGTAGTTATAGCCCCTAGCTTATAGTTACCCTTAGCTATACTATCTTCTAATTAGTTAGTTATTAATTAGTTAATTAGTAGCCCTTAACCTACTTATTAATTTAGGTATAGTGCGTTTATTATAAATTAGAGTGAAGTTAAGTAAGGATAAGTTATGTTTTTTTAGGGTTTAAGTTTACCTTAGAGCTTTAAAGGATAAGTTATAAGATAAAAGAGATATAAAGAGATAAAATAAATATAGTTATAGAGAAAGAGGGAATTATATTAATTTATACTATAAGTAAAACTTAAATAGATTTAAGTTTAACTTAGTTATAAATTATAACTCTTATATAATTATAGTTATAAAGTTTATTATAAACTTTATATTAACCTTTAGCCCCTAAATTTATAGCTTAAAGCTTATTTCTTTGTTTATATTTTACCTAATACTATAGTAATTATTAAATTTAGTTATTAATTATTACACTAGCTAGGTATTGCTAGTAAATTTTTTTATTCCTTGAAAATTAGATACATTAGCCACAACTAATGACCCTAAAAAATTAAAAATCAATAAAAAGTTTTATTTAAAATAATAAAATATTAATTATTAGAAAATGTTATGGACTCAAGCTATGAGCTCAGGTTAAGTCCGGCTCTGGAAAGTATGCGTACTTTATGTAGCTAGGTTAGGGCTTTACATAGGCTATGCATAGACTACGCATAAGGGACTATACATTTAGATACTATGTAATTACTAGTATAATTCCTTTTTTCTTTTATAAGAATAATATTCTTATTCTAAACGCTTATATATAGTAACTATAAGGCTAGTTTATAATATATATTATTCTTTACTATGGAAATAACCTAGCTAGCAAATACGCTATTACTACTAGATATAATAAATACTAATAAGTTAGCACTTTTATAATAATAGGTAAAATAGCAGGTAAAATAAATCTAGTACTTAGCTAATATATAAAATATAGTATTTATACTAATCTAGATTAAGTAAAAACCCTTACCTATAGGCCCCCCTTTAATAGTAATAAGGTCTTATTTATAGCTTAGAAAGGCTTTATAACTTATAAGCTACTAGTAAATAGGGAGTTTATTAGTAGTAATTAGGATTAGTAATACTTTATTTACTAAAACCTATTACCTAAGGTCTAGGTATAGGTTATATTTTTTTTTAAGAAGGGCTACCTAAAGGACTTCTATTTATTTAGACTTCTTAACTATCTAGGGGAGATATTTAATAACCCTTATTACTAGGAAATAGCTATTATAGAACTTAACTAGTTAATATAATAATAAAATAAGAGGTTTAGTAACTTTTATATTTACTTTAAATAGAAGTTAGCCTTAGCTAGGGGGCTTAGGTAAGTAAACTTAGTAAAGTTATCTAAGTTATGTATAGCGCTTAATAAGTAAATAAGGGATTATAGTATTAAATAAGATATACCCTAGGCTAATTATATAGTAGTAATAGCTTACTATTAAAGTATTACACTAGATATTAAATCCTACTAACTAGAGAAAAAACACTATATATAGAAATAAGGTAATCTAGTGCTTAACCTAATTAAGGCTAAGGTATAGGATAAGGATATACTAATAATAAATATTTACTTTATAGGTATAATAAGGACTAAGTAAGGTTTTAGAAAGTCTATAAGACACTAAAAGTTAGGTAATAAAAGAGGTAGTAAGTATACTAAGTAAGTTACTTAGGATATACTTAACATATACTATAATAAGGGCTAGTGTTTATAATATAGCTTCTTTAAGTATTTTACTATAATATACTTATTATATTTTACTATTTACCTATAAAAGAAGTTCTTTATAAACACTTATAATATAAAGAAAACGCTTACTATTAGCTTAAATAATAAGTCTATAAGTTAGTTAGAAAAAAGTAACCTTATTATTAAGTTATTTAACTAGGGATAAAGGAAGGAAGTATAAAGGGGCTTTATAGTATATAGCTATTACTAATAAGGATTATAAAGAGATCTAAAGTAATATAAATATAATTCCCTTCTTAGTCCTTACTTTAATTAATAAGACTACCTTTATAAATACTTAAGTTAATATAGGTTATAACTACTATATTACTATAAGTAAATACCTTATCTAAAAGCTTAGGTTAGAATGCCTCCCTTTTCTAACTAAAAGGTTAGTTTATATAGCTATTAGTATAAAGTAAGGGGGAAAAGAGAGTTAGGAGAAATAATTATATATTTTATATATTATTTATTTTTAGTTAGATTTAGATAGATAGGAAATGCTAATTATAGTATATGTAATCCTAGGACTAATAAGATAACTAATCCTAGGTATACTATAAATAGAATAGAATAAAATTAGCCTAGATATAGTAAGATAGTAGGTGTGTGTAGGATTAGCTAATAGGCTACTTATATAGGCTATAGCTAATAGAAAGGTTAACTAATCTATTGTTACGTGCTAGAATTGACAAGTGGCCTGCCACTTCGGATGTGGCCTAGCACGTGACCTAGAACCCCTATATTAGACGATAGCTTCAGCCTCTAGCTAGTTGAATCAACAACAACCTTGACACTCATTATCTTACATTCTATATCGTAACATCTATAGTATTTATCCTAGGTTTAATGTTTATAAGGATAATATAATAAGCAAAGAGATAGAAGGAGAATATCTAGCTTTATACTATAAGCTTATAGGAAATTATATTTATCTTGTAAATTAATATAACCCTAAAGCCTATAAAGAAGGAGCTTCTAGCTTCCTTACTAAAGGTGTTATAGGACTTTAGAGACTTATTTCTAGAAAGTAAGGTAAGTGCCTTACTACTACACTAAGGGAAATTAGACTATTATATTTACCTAAAACGTAATATAAATAGAAACAAACCTAACTTACTATAGGTGCCTTTGTATAATATACCTTAGGAGTATTTATTAGAAATTTAGAAATAGGTAATAAACTTAATAGATAGGGGTTAGATTTAAGTAAGCTTCTTATTAGTAGTAGCCCTAGTATTACTAGTAAAAAAGCCTAGTAAGGGTTAGAGGTTTTACGTAGACTATTATATACTTAATAAGATTATAAAATAAGACTATTACTTACTACTACTAGTAAAAGAAATATTATGCTTTTTAGCTAAAGTAAAGTAGTTTATAAAGCTAGATATATAATTAGTGTTTTACTATATATATATTACTAAGGGTAAGGAACACTAGACTGCGTTTTAGATAAGGTTTAGCTTATTTAAATAGCTTATATACCCCTTTAAGTTAGCAGGCGTACTAGTAACTTTCTAGAGGTATATTAATAGCATATTAAGTAGTGGCCTTAGTAATTATATTACTATATATCTTAATAATATACTTATGTACTTAAGTAAATTATAGAAGGATTATATATAGAAAGTCTATAGCATGCTATCTAGACTATAATAAGCTAGTTTAAACCTAGATATTAAAAAGTGTGTTTTTATAACTAAAGAGGTTAAGTACCTTAGGTTTATTATCTAGGTAAGAAAGGCTATTTATCTAAATAAGGAGAAGATTATAGTAATTTAGGATTAGGAGGCACTAACTAAGGTCTAGGGTATTTACGGCTTTCTTAGTTTTACTAACTTTTATTATAATTTTATATTAAATTTCTTAGATATAGTAAGCCCCCTTATTAACTTAATAAAAAGGAAGCCTTATTTTACTAGTTAGAGAAGTATAATAAGGCTTTTAAGGCATTAAAGTTAGCTTTTATATTATACCTAATCCTAGCTTAGTAGGATCCTAAAAGGAATACTTTAGTAAAGGTAAATTACTTAGGAATAGCTTTAAGGGGTGTCTCTTTTAGTTTAGTAATAATAGTATTTTATATCTAATAGCCTACTATTTAGTTTAATTATAGGCTACTTAGTAAAATTATATAATTTATAATAAGAAGCTACTAGTAATTATCTCTTATCTTAAGGTATAATTAGTAAAGCTATAAAGCATAAGTAAACTATTTATAATACTAATAGACTATAAGAACCTTAAGTACTTTATAGCGCTAAGGGAGATATTAGAATATTAGGCATAGTAAGTAAAGACTCTAGCATTATTTAATTTTTATTTATATTATAGACTAAGTACTTAAGCGGAATAACTAGATATATTATTATAGCACTATCCTAATAGGCTAGAAATAGAAAGGGTAAAGGTACTAATTATTTAGTTAGTAATAAGCCCTACGAAATTCTCCTTTAAGGGGGGATAACTATATATATACCTTAAGCCTATTATAGTAATAAATAGGGGTGTTCTTAATAATAACCTAACTATAATAAGGACTTTGCTTGCTAGTAAGTCTATATTTATAAATAAACACCTTTAGTCTTTATAGAATTAGTCTTTAGCTTAGGATAAAGCTTATAAGTTATAGGTTAATGTAATAGTAGTAAGGGCTAGGAAGTTCCTAGATATTACTAATACTAGAGAATAAATTATAAACTATTAGATTAGTGTAAAAGGAATGCTATAATTCTAAGGATAAATATAGATTCCTAAGTAAGAGCTACTGACTATAATATTAATATAGCGTGTCTATAACTTACCCTTATTAGGTTACCTAGGCTAGAATATAACCTTTAAGGCGCTTTAAAGGGACTTCTATTAGGATAGTATATTATAGGATATGGCTTAATTTATATAGAACTACTACTATTATAAAGGGTAAAAGAGCTAGTAATTATAATAAGGCTTATTAAAGCTAATTTTACTACCTAATAAGTACTAGTTATAAATATTTATTAATTTTATAATAAACCTACTAGTAAAAACATAGGATTAGCTATGGTTTCTTATAGTTATTACTAATTATTTATTAAAGTATATTTAGTTAGAGGTAATAATATTAATAAAAGCTAAGGCTTACGTAAAATAATTTAAACATTACTAGTAGTGGTTTTATAGGTTCCTTATATAAATTATTATAAACTATAGGTTAGATTAGCTTAGCAATTTCTAGACTAAGCTTTATAATAAAGTTAGCATATAATAGTTGCTTTTTACTATATATTACCCTTAGATAGATAGTAGTATAGAAAGGGCTAACTAGGAAGTATAGGCTATATTACATATAATGCTATCTTTCTCCTAGTTTAAATAGCTAGATTACCTACTAGCTTGCTAATTAGTATTAAATAATAGGGATTTATTAGTAATAGGGATAAGCGTAAATATAGCACTTTATAGGTTTAATATAGCTATAATTTAAAATCTATCCTTTATAAGGTAGTTTACTATATTAGCAAAGGGAAGGGCTTAAGCCTTTTTATAATATTTAAAGAATAGTATAGATTTAATATAAGCTATAATAGCCTTTATCTAGTAATAATAGTAGGAGAATATAAATAGTAGTTATAAGCTAGTAGAATAATTCTAGGTTAGGGATAATATATAGCTTAGTCTTTATAATATTAAGATAAACTATCCCTATAAAAAGTTAGATTAGGTTATAGCTAAATATAAGGTACTTAAGGTTCCTATATCTTTAATAGTTAAATTAGATATCCTAAGGGGACTATATCCTATCTTTTATATTAACCTAGTCTAGTATGTAGTAAATAACCTATTACTAAGCTAGAGACTAGCTAATAAATATTTACTACTAGAACTTATTATAATAAATACTAATAATAATCTTATAAAGTATTAGGTAAAGGAAATCCTTATAGCTAAAAACACGCTAGGTAAGGGTTTAAATTAGAATATCTTAGTTAAATAAAAAGGCTATGTATAGCTAATATAGGAACTATTAGAAAGCATAATACATATAAAGGCACTTAACTAATTTAAATTATAATAGGGAGATATATAGATAAATAATAGCCCTAAAAAAGTATATTTTAATTTAGCTATAAAAAATTAAGGCGCCTAACTTATATCTAGTGCGTGCGCACTCTAGCGCTAAGATTTCACTATAGTATAAAGTAATTAGGAAAGAGAGGGGGCGTTATTAGTATTATCACGTTACTAGTAAGTCTTAGTAATAGTGTAGGCTAGCTTTGCGATAGTTTTAGCTATTTATTAGACTTAGGCATTGCTTACCTCCTAGGTGAAGATAAACTAAGCTAAGTTATTATTTATAGTTCTTATACTATAGAAGAATTTAGTAGCTAGGTTATTATAACCTTAGTAGGTAGGTATTGTCTAGGTAAGCATAAGTTACTACGCCTTAGAGGTAGCTTTAGGGGGGTGTTTCTTTTAGTTTAGTAATAATAGTATTCTATATCTAGTAGCTTACTATTTAGCTTAATTATAAGCTACTTAGCGGAATTATATAATTTATAATAAGAAGTTACTAGTAATTATCTCCTATCTTAAGGCATAGTTAGTAAAGCTATAAAGCATAAGTAAACTATTTATAATACTAATAAACTATAAGAACCTTAAGTACTTTATAGCGCTAAGGGAAATATTAGAATATTAGGCATAGTAAGCAAAGACTTTAGCACTCTTTAATTTCTATTTATATTATAGACTAGGCACTTAAGCAAAATAACTAAATATATTATTATAGCGCTATTTAGATAAGCTAGAAATAGAAAGGGTAAAGGCACTAATTATTTAGTTAGTAATAAGCCTTATAAAATTCTTCTTTAAGGGGGGATAGCTATATATATACCTTAAGCCTATTATAGTAATAAATAAGGGCATCCCTAATAGTAACCTAACTATAATAAGGACTTTGCTTACTAGTAAGCTTATGTTTATAAATAAGTACCTTTAGTCTTTATAGGATTAGTTTATAGCTTAGGATAAAGCCTATAGGTTATAAGTTAACGTAGTAGTAGTAAGGGCTAGGAAGTTTCTAGATATTACTAATACTAGAGAATAGATTATAAACTATTATAATTTTAAGAATAAATATAGGTTTCTAAGTAGGAGCTACTAACTATAATATTAATATAGCATATCTATAACTTACCTTTATTAAGCTACCTAGGCTAGAATATAACCTTTAAGGCGCTTTAAAGGGACTTTTATTAGAATAGTATATTATAGGATATAGCTTAATTTATATAAAACTACTACTATTATAAAAGGTAAAAAAGCTAGTAATTATAATAAGGCTTATTAAAGCTAATTCCACTACCTAATAGGTACTAGTTATAAATATCTATTAACTTTATAATAAACCTCCTAGTAGAAACATAGGATTAGCTATGGTTTCTTATAGTTATTATAAATTATCTATTAAAGTATATTTAGTTAGAGGTAATAATATTAATAAAAGCTAGGGCTTATGTAAAATAATTTAAATATTACTAGTAGTAGTTTTATAGGTTTCTTATATAAATTATTATAGACTATAGGTTAGATTAGCTTAGTAATTTCTAGACTAAACTTTGCGGTAAAGTTAGCATATAATAGTTGCTTTTTACTATATATTATCCTTAGACAAATAGTAGTATAAAAAGGGCTAACTAGGAAGTATAGGCTATACTATATGTAATGCTATCTTTCTCCTAGTTTAAATAGCTAGATTACTTACTAGCTTACTAATTAGTATTAAATAATAAGGATTTATTAGTAATAAGGATAAGCATAAACATAGCACTTTATAGGTTTAATATAGCTATAATTTAGGATTTATCCCTTATAAGGCAGTTTACTATATTAGCAAAGGGAAGGGCTTAAGCCTTTCTATAATATTTAAAGGATAGTATAGATTTAACATAAGCTATAATAGCCTTTATCTAGTAATAATAGTAGGAGAATATAAATAGTAGTTATAGGCTAGTAGAATAATTCTAGGTTAGGGACTATATATAGCTTAGTCTTTATAATATTAAGATAAACTATCCCTATAAGAAGTTAGATTAGGTTATAGCTAAATATAAGGTGCTTAAGGTTCCTATACCTTTAATAGTTAAATTAGATATCCTAAGGGAATTATATCCTATCTTTTATATTAACCTAGTCTAGTATATAGTAGATAACTTATTACTAAGCTAGGGACTAGCTAATAAACGTCTGCTACTAAAACTTATTATAATAAATACTAATAATAATCTTATAAAGTATTAAGTAAAGGAAATCCTTATAGCTAAAAATACGCTAAGTAAGGGTTTAAATTAGAATATCTTAGTTAAATAAAAAGGCTATATATAGCTAATATAAGAGCTATTAGAAAGCATAATATATATAGAGGCACTTAACTAATTTAAATTATAATAAGGAGATATATAAATAAATAATAGCCTTAAAAGAGTATATTTTAATTTAGCTATAAAAAATTAAGGCACCTAGTTTATATCTAGTATGTATATACTTTAGCGCTAAGGTTTTACTATAGTAAAAAGCAATTAAGATAAGGGGGGGGTGTCCTTAGACTCCTTATAAGGTTAGTATGCCTTAGTAATAGTATAAGTAAGCTTTATAATAGTTTTAGCTATTTATTAGACCTAGGTATTACTAGCCTCCTAGGTAAAGATAAACTAAGTTAGGTTATTATTTATAGTCCTTATACTATAAAAAAATTTAGTAGCTAGGTTATTATAGCTATATTAAGTAAGTATTATTTAGGTAAGCATAAGCTACTATACTTTAGAGGTACCCTAGGTATAAGCTATACTTATAAGGGAGAAAGCTAGAGATTAGGCCTTAGCTAGGTTAATTTAAGTAATAGCTAATATACTATTAAAATACTTATAATAGTAAATAAAAAATTTTATAAGGGTAGTATATTACCCCTTACTATTGTAATGATCTAGGCTTTGCCTAGTCCTAGCAATATAGGTGTTAATTGCACAAGTTAATAATGACTTGTATAATACGTGTTCTTTTGCTATGGCGCAACAGAATTAGGGTCAAACCCACATGGTGGCGTAGGCACCTGCGATTAGCCCTTAGGGCTAGACTATAATATTTATACAAGTCTCCTAAGGTCATAGGTTTGAATTAGCTGCGTGCAAGGGTTATGATAAGGTTCTTCCTAGGCTTATAGGGAAAGGGAGGGTCCCTAGGGGATACGTGGTATTACTAGCTAAAGAGAGAGAAAAGAAGAGAGGTTACCTAGGGAAAGAGCCTATGTAATAATCTAGGCTTTGCCTAGTCCTAGCAATATAGGTGTCAATTACATAAGTTAATAATGACTTGTATAATACGTGTTCTTTTGCTATAGCGCAACGGAATTAGGGTTAAACCCACATGGTGGCGTAGGCACCCGCGATTAGCCCTTAGGGCTAGACTATGACAACTATTAGTAAATTATAGTATAGCTAAAGTCTTAATAGCTTTACTTATAGCTAAAAGGGTCTTAAGATATTTAAAGGTATAATAAAGTTTTAAGTTAGTATTATATAAGTGCTTCTCCTAAATATATATATAATAACTAGTATAGTATAAGGTATAGGCCTAGTTTAGCCTTAAGGTATAGATATATTTACCTTTATTTTAAAGATTATATATATAAGAACTATAAGGAAAATTATATTTCTTACTATTAAAAAGAGCTTTATTCTTAGAGTCTTTTTTTAAAATATACTTACTAAGGTAAGTACTCTTAGGTAAGGTAAGAGAGAGTAAAGAAAGAGAAGGGGGTATACTAGAGATAAGTTAGTTAGTAAGAGTAATAATACTACTTATAATAGGAAGTAAACTAGGTATAGGAAGGGGGCTTTATAATTATAAATAAATTAATAAATAAAAATAGGAAGAATATAAAAAGAAGGATTTATAATAATATAAAGAAAGAAAAGTGTAAATTTAAAGAAAAGGGGATAGGATATTTATATTTTAGAATAAATTAGTTAGGCTTTAATTAGGGTATAGGTTTTTTATATTTATAAATAATAGCTAGGAGTAAGTAAGGGTAGTATATTATATAATAAGGGGTTAGATAGTTACTAATAAAGAGATTATTTAAAGTAAAGTTTAAATTTAGTAAATAATAAATAAAATATAAGATTAAGGTAAAGGTAAAAGGCTAGATAAGGTAAGGAGATAGCTAGTAGTAAGAGGCTATAAAATAAGTAACTAGTATTTTTAAAGGTAAAGCTAAAGTAAGGTAAGGTAGTCTTATACTAAAAACTTTTTAGACTTATATAAGGGAGATATAACCTTACTAAGTAACTTACTAACCTTACTAAGCTACTTATATTACTTTATTATGTTTTTTTAGGGAGGGCTATATAATAAGGGTTTATATTTAATATATACTTACTTTTTAGTAAGAGAAGAAAAGGGGGGGTTAAGTAAGGGGGTATATTATAGACTTAAGCTATAAGCTTAGGTTAAGTCTAGCTCTAGAAAGTATATATACTTTATATAGCTAGGTTAGGGCTTTACATAAACTATGCATAGACTACGTATAAGGGACTATATATTCGGATACTATGTAACTACTAGTGTAATTCCTTTCTTCTTTTGTAAGAATAATATTCTTATTCTAAATGCTTATATGTAGTAGCTATAAGGCTAGTTCTTAACACCCTTAGATAGATAGTAGTATAGAAAGGGCTAACTAGGAAGTATAGGCTATACTATGCGTAATACTATCCTTCTCCTAGTTTAAATAGCTAGATTACTTACTAGCTTACTAATTAGTATTAAATAATAAGGATTTATTAGTAATAGGGATAAGTATAAATATAACACTTTATAGGTTTAATATAGCTATAATTTAGAATCTATCCCCTATAGGGTAATTTACTATATTAGCAAAGGGAAGGGCTTAAGCCTTTTTATAATATTTAAAGAATAGTATAGATTTAATATAAGCTATAATAGCCTTTATCTAGTAATAATAGTAAGAGGATATAAATAGTAGCTATAGGCTAGTAAAGTAATTCTAGGTTAGGGACTATATATAGCTTAGTCTTTATAATATTAAGATAAACTACCTCTATAAGAAGTTAGATTAGGTAATAGCTAAATATAAAGTACTTAAAGTACTTATACCTTTAATAGTTAAATTAAATATCCTAAGGGGACTATATCCTATCTTTTATATTAACCTAATCTAGTATATAGTAGTTAACCTATTACTAAGTTAGAAACTAGTAAATAAATGTTTACTACTAGAACTTATTATAATAGATGCTAATAATAATCTTATAAAGTATTAAGTAAAGGATATTCTTATAGCTAAAAATACACTAGGCTAGGGTTTACACTAAAATATTTTAGTTAAATAAAAAGGTTATATATAGCTAACTTAAAAACTATTAGAAAGTATAATATATATAAAGGCACTTAATTAATTTAAATTATAATAGGGTAATATATAAATAAATAATAGCCTTAAAAAGGTATATTTTAATTTAATTATAGTAAACTAAGTCCTCTAAGTTCCCTCTAGTATATATATGCTTAAGTACTAGATTTTTACTATAGTAAAAAGTAATTAAGATAGGGAGGGGTATTATTAGACTTCTTATAGGGTTAGTATACCTTAGTAATAGTATAGGCTAGCTTTATAATAGTTTTAGCTATTTATTAAACCTAAGTATTACTAGCCTCCTAGGTAAAAATAAACTAGGTTAGGTTATTATTTATAGTCCTTATACTATAAAAAAATTTAGTAGCTAGGTTATTATAGCTATAATAAGTAAGTATTATCTAAGTAAGTATAAGCTATTACACTTTAAAGGTACCTTAAGTATAGGTTATACCTATAAGGAAGAAAGCTAAAGGTTAGGCCTTAGCTAGGTTAATTTAAGTAGTAGCTAATATACTATTAAAATACTTATAATAATAAATAAATTTTTTTATAAAAGTAATATATTATCCCTTACTATTAGTAAACTATAGTATAGCTAAAGTCTTAATAGCTTTACTTATAGCTAAAAGGGTCTTAAGATATTTAAAGGTATAATAAAGTTTTAGGTTAGTGCTATATAAGTATTTCTCCTAGATATATATATAATAACTAGTATAGTATAAGGTATAGGCCTAGTTTAGCCCTAGGGTATAAATATATTTGCCTTTATTTTAGAGATTATTTATATAAGAACTATAAGGGAAATTATACTTTTTATTATTAAAAAGGCTTTATTCTTAAAGTCTTTTTCTAAAATATACTTACTAAGGTAAGTTCTTTTAAATAAGGTAAGAAAAGGTAAAAAAAAATAGAAAGTACTTTAAAGGTAAGTTAGTTAGTAAAAGAGATAATACTACTTATAATAAAGAGTAAACTAGATATAAAAAGAGGGCTTTAAGGTTATAAAATAATTAATAAATAAAGGTAAAAAGAATATAAAAAGAAAGTATTATAATAATATAAAGGTAAAAAGAAGTAAAATAAAATAAAAGGGGGATAGAATATTTATATTTTAGAATAAATTAGTTAAGCTCTAATTAAAATATAAGTTTTTATATTTATAAATAATAGCTAGGGGTAAGTAAGGGTAGTATATTATATAATAAGAGGTTAAGTAATTAATAATAAAAAGGTAGTTTAAAGTAAAGTTTAAGTTTAATAAGTAATAAATAAAATATAAGATTAGGGTAAAGGTAATAAACTAAATAAAGTAAGGAAATAGCTAGTAATAAAGGGCTATAAAATAAGTAGCTAGTATTTTTAAGGGTAAAACTAGGTTAAAGTAAGGTAGTCTTATACTAAGAATTTTTTAAATTTATATAGTAAAGATATAACCTTACTAAGTAACTTACTAGCCTTACTAGGCTACTTATATTACTTTATTATGTTTTTTAGGGGGCTATATAATAAGGGTTTATATTTAATATATACTTACTTTTTAGTAAGAGAAGAAAAAAGGAGGTAAGTAAGGATGTATATTATAGACTTAAGCTATAAGCTAGGTTAAGTCTAGCTTTAGAAAGTATATATACTTTATATAGCTAGGTTAGGGCTTTACATAGACTATATATAAACTACGTATAAAGGACTATATATCTAGTTACTATATAACTACTAGTGTAATTCCTTTCTTCTTCTATAAGAATAATATTCTTATTCTAAACGCTTATACGCAGTAGCCATAGGGCTAGTTCTTAACACTATCCTTCTTTAGCACAAATAGGATAGGCGCGCCTGTGGGGCTCTTTAAGGGTCTTATCTAGCCTTTCCTTAGGTTATTATTAATATATTCCTAGAGCTCTTTAAGTTTACTTTAGGAAAGAGAGTAGATTAGTCTATATAGGGGTGTTGCTCCTAGTATAAGATTAATTATATAGTTAGTTAGCTTCTTTAATAGAAGACTCCCTGCCTTATTTAATATAAATATATCTTTAAACTTATATAGCTTCTTAGGGATATCTTTAATAGTTTTATATACTTTTACCTTCTCTTTATCTTTAAGAGGGATAAACTTATCTTTTATTATACCTATAATAGCATATATAATTATCTTATTATGTGTTACCTTTATAAACTTATAAGGAGTTAGTAGTAAAAAAGCTACCTTTTTTTTCTTAAACTACTATTCTTATAAGTATAAGTAAAGGTATATATATTCTTTTGTAGGTATATATATTCTAATTAATATAGGGCTTCCCTCTATTCTTAAGTCCTTATTAATAGCTATATATAGTAGTTTAAGGTCCTTCTTTTTACCCCTTAAGTCTTAGATTATAATAAGCACCTTATAAATACTATATTAGGGAACTATAAGAGCCCTTACTACCTTTAGGATAGGTACTATAGCCTTAGCCTAATTAAGCTTATAAGTCTATATAAACTAGGTGCTAATAATATTAATCTTAGCATAACTATTAAGATTTACTACTATTTTAATATCTTTTTGCCTATAAATAGTAACTAGTGTGTGAAATTAATACCCTACTAGTACCCTAGTGTCTAAGGCAAAGATAAGGGTATTTACTTCTACCTCTAGGAGTTTCCTTAACTTTCTTACTAGTCTTTCCTTAGCTTATTGTAATTATAAATAAGGTACTTTATACTACTATAATTAAAGTAATACTTTCTTCCTTATAGTCTATTATTATTTAAATAGGTAGCTAGGGACTTTTCTTTATCCTTATTCTTATTCTTTTAGTCCTTATTTAGCTAATAGCCTTATAAAGAGTTATATCTTTAATATTAGGGGCTTTATATAAGCCTTTCTTTTCTAAATTATTTAGCTTTTACTTATTCTTTAATATTACCTCCTAAAATCATTAGGTAAGTTATATAACCTCTTCTTATATTAGCCTAGTAATATTTATATATAAGTTAATATAGTCTTATAAGTTAGAAACTAATTTTATAAAGAATATAAGGGTATAGGTTTTTTCTAGAGCTTATTTAAGGTGTTTCTCTAGTAAATCTAAGTAAATACTAAATTTAATAAAGCTCTAGCCTTTCTTTTACTTTATATTCTCTAGCTAAGTAGCTATTTATATATTATAGCTTATAGAGTCCTTAAGTAGTATAAGGGTCTAGTCCTAGAACTTATCCTAGTTATCCTTAAGGTAATCCTAGCTATTAGCTAGTTATTCTTTAATATATTAGTTTTATCTTACTTAATAGTTTATATATATATAGTTAAGTATAAAGAATCTTTTAGTTATCCTAATAATACTTTTTCTTCACCCCCTTAAAGGTATAGTTAAGGTTATTAAGCTATATCTTATACTTCTATAAGTTTATAAGGTATTAGAGTTTTATAATATTTTAGACCTTAACTTCTTAGCTACTAAGGCTTAAGAAAGTACTAGCTTTTTAGCCTCTTTTTACTAGTCTTTCTCCCTTATAAAGTTATATTAAGTTAGTAAGCTTTTATTCTTACTTTTATAGTTCCTTAAGTTACTTAAGCTAGGTAATTTACCCTCTAACTACTACTTTTTCTTCCCTTATAGTAAAGGGTATAGTATTAAATAAGGTTATAAAATATAGTATATCTCTAGCTATAGTTTTACTATTATTTAGTGGATTCTAAGTAGTATATAGTATTACTCTAGTAAATTAGGTTATTTTTCTCCTTATATTACTCTTAGGTAGTTAGTAAGGAAAGCTTTAGAATTATAAGAATAAAGGGATAGCTAGGTAAGGGATATAAGGGTACTTATATATTAACTAAAGCTTGCTAGGTCTAAGTATATTATGCGCGTAAGTTACTAGCTTATAGCTAGTAGCTTGCTAGTGTTACGTAAACCTAGCCCTAGGGCGTAGCATGCCTGCCTAGTGGTGCGCTGGCGCACAGGTGTTATGAGTGGGGCCTCACAGTTAGCTTCCTTTAGATTCTCTAATAGTCTTAATAGCATATAAAGCTTATTAATATTATATACCCTAGCTATAAGGTGTTTTTCTCTATAAAGAAATCCCTTCTTCTAATTCTAGAAAATACTTCCCTTTATTATAATTATTACTAATACTAGATTAACATGGAATTTAGAAATAAACAAAGCAGTCTCTAATATAATAGTTCTTACACTCTGTAATATAGGATTTATAACAAATATGCTAACTAGCCCTTAACCAAAAGCCACATAGATTATACCACTAGCCTTAACCTCTATTGATTTTTAATTTTTTTGGGGGTCATTAGTTATAGCTAATGCATCTAATTTTCAAGGAACAAAAAAATTACTAGTAATACCTAGCTAGTGTAATAATTAATAACTAAATTTAATAATCACTATAGTATTAGGTAAAACATAAACAAAGGAATAAGCTTTAAGCTATAAATTTAGGGGCTAAAAGGTTAATATAAATTTTATAATAAACTTTATAGCTATAATTACGTAAGAGTTATAATTCGTAACTATAGTTAAACTTAAATCTATTTAAGTTTTACTTATAGCATAAATTAACATAATTTCCCCTTCCTTTATAACTATGTTTATTTTATCTCTCTTTATAACATCTCTTTTATCTTATAACTTATCCTTTAAAGCTCCAAGGCAAACCAAAAAAAAAACATAACTTATCCTTACTTAACTACACTCTAATTCGAAACTAATAAACACACTACATAATTAATAAGTAGGGGTTAAGGGCTACTAATTAACTAATTAATAACTAACTAATTAGAAAATAGTATAGCTAAGGGTAACTATAAGCTAAGGGCTATAACTACTAGGCTATAAAACCTAATAGCTATCTAAAAATCCGAGGAAATTCTAGATAAAAGGAAATTCAAAAAATAGAAGAAAACATTAAGGAATTTAGGAAAAGTAAGAAGAAAAAGGGAAATAAAAAGCTAGAGAAGAAGGCTAGATATTTAGAAAAGGTGTTGAAAAATAGAGATTTATAATGATTTAAGTAGTTTTACCTCGTGCCCGGGAGGGGCCTTAACCTCTATTATAACATCTTTATTAAATTTAGATTGCTTAAACTATTAGATATTATTAAAGATATAAACGTTTGCTCTAGAGTTATAGAGAACTATGTTCTTTCTTAAATCTAAGTTATTCCTAGTGTTTAATAAATTCACGCTTTCCTTTAATAATTTATATTACTTAAAGCATATAAATAATAATATATTAGCTAACTTCTTACCTAGAGTAATAGTAATAGAGTTATTTATAGGGTTTTATAAAGGTATAATAATCTTATTACTCTTTTTCTCTAGCTTTTAATTTATAGCCTTTAATTTCTCCTATAGATTTCCTTTAAGATACTTCTTAATATTCTCTTCAGAGTTTTTCCTAACTTCCTAATTTTTTAAAGTAGTCTCTAGCTTATAAAAAGCCTTAAATAAATTATAGGATTTCTACTACTTTATAATATCCTTAATAATGTAATTTATATATCTAGGGCACTTAGGCCTCTCTAGCTTTATTAAATTATTTAATCTATTACTTATAAGTATATTAGTAGTCTTTAGTTCTTTTAACAAAGCCTTATAGTTCTTTTTAAACTTAGTAATAGCTTTAAGAAAGCTATTATTTATTCCTTTATTAAGTAAGTTATTTTATTTCTTCTAAAATAACTTATATTTACTTTAAAAAGGCATAATAAACTTATATAGTATTATCTCTTTAGTCTATTAGGTCTTAAGGTCTAGATAATTTCTCTATAGTACCTTAATTATTATAGCTTACTTATACTAATCTTAAGTACTTTTAGCTTATAAATAATTAATTAGGTGATTTTCTATAAGGATAAGTATTTTCCTTATATTTAGCTTATACTAATTATAAAGAAGTAATAGTATTCTTTAGGTATAATATTAAATAGACTTCTTCTCCTTAACCTTAGTATTAAAGTTAAGGGAATCTTAAATATTCTATAAAAAGTCTTATAAATATATTCCCTATTCTTTAGTATTTATTTAGCTAGATCTTAATACTTTATAAGCTTAAATTAAAGCTCTATATATTTAAAGTTCAATTAGTCTTTATATCTTTATAAGTAAGCTTTTAATTCTTTAGAGTATTAGGGTTATTATCTATAATCTCTAGTCTCTAACCCCTTTATAAGTATATAGGTATTATAGGTTCTTTAAGTAATTTAACCTTATTTAGGTTAATATACTCCTAAACCCTATAAGATTCTATGTAATTCTTAATTTATATATATTACTTAATCTAGTCTTTCTTTAATAATAGCACTATATTTAGGGTTTTTTTTTAGATATATTAACTATTAAATAAATATAATAAGGGCGTTTATTTTATAATATTTAGTAAGTAATAATTAAATTAATCTAATAGAGCTAATAACTTTAAAGATAATAACAAATTTAGTAATAGAAGCTACCTAGGCTTATAACTATTAGGTAGGGGTGTAAATAGATAATAAAAAGTGTTCAATTTGATTAATTAGAAGTGTAAATAGTAGCTAACTTTTATACCTAAAAGGTACATGGTGCGCTACGGAAATAACTAGTCTACGGAGGTACTTCTAATATATTTATCTCCACTGACGTCTTATCCTAGTTAATGCGCGACTGGCATCCACACATCCGATGCTTTAGGGAGCTCTTCCAAACACTTATAATAGCTTATAATAGCTTATATGTATATTACTTATATTACTTATATAACTTAAAATATTATTAGTGTTAAAGTTTAATTAAAAATAAATAAGTAATAAATTAATAAAATATAAATATAAGTATTTATAAGTATTTATAAGTAAATTACTATAGAAAAAGCTAGACTTTTTAATTATTTAGTATTTAAAGGTTTTTAAAATATTAATAAAATAAAATTCCTTTCTTTTATATATTTTTTAATATTATACTATTTTTAATATTATACTATTTTTAATATTATACTATTTTTAATATTATACTATTTTTAATATTATACTATTTTTAATATTATACTATTTTAAAGTAAGTCCTAATATTACTATAAGACTTACTTTAATATATTTTACTCTTTTAAGCTAAAATTACATAACTAAGCAAAAGATTATACTAGGTTTATAGTATAACATATAAGGCTTACTTTTAGACTTACTTATATATAAACTATATAAACCTCTCTTTTAAGCTAGAATTACATAACTAAGTAAAAAGATAATACTAGGTTTATAGTATAACTAATAGGACCCACTTTAGACCCACTTTTAAAAACACTATATAACTAAGTAAGTAAGCTAAAAGTAGTATAAATAATTAAACTTACTTCTAAAGCTTATTTATTTATCTATTTAATATTAAAAAAATATAGTATATATATTATAATTATATAATATTTTAACCTTTCTTTATAAGCTTTACCTAGGTTTTTTCCTTTTCTTTTGGTTTCAAAAAGGTTAAAAGCTAATATAATTTATTATAATTATAATAAAATAGTTTAATAGTAAAAAAGCTTTTATTAAATAAATTTAAAATTTCTCTTTTTAATAAATTCCTTATATATTTAAATATATTCTTATAAGAGTTTTAATCTTATTTATTTAGAATTATAAATTATTCCTTTAGGGTAAATATTATATTTAAAGCAAAAAAACTATATTAAAACGCATAGTAAATCTATAAAAAAAAGCTAGAAAGATAAAATAAGCTTTAAAATATAAAAAATAAATATTACTATAAGTTAAGCCTAGATAATACTATTTATAGCTACCCTATATATATAGAGCTTAATAGTCTAAATTAGCTAAAATTTTATAATCCTATAACTAAATACCTAAATAGTACAAAAATTTAAGGATATCTTACTTAGATTATATTAAAAATCTACTATATAATAAGTATACATACTACCTTACTTTTCTAATAATACATTGTATTGTATTGTAATGTATTGTATTGTAATGTATTGTATTGTAATGTATTGTATTGTAATGTATTGTATTGTAATGTATTGTATTGTATTGTAATGTATTGTATTGTATTGTATTGTATTGTATTTTTAATATAATACAATACATAATAAAATACATAAGGCAAAAAAATACAATACAATACATCGAAAGGCCAAAAAATACAATACAATACAATACAACAATGCTCTGGTTATAATAGCTTTAACTTATTGATTTTTATTGATTTTTAATTTTTTTGGGATCATTGGCTGTGGCTAATGTATCTAATTTTCAAGGAACAAAAAAAATTACTAGTAATACCTAGCTAGTATAATAATTAATAACTAAATTTAATAATTACTATAGTGTTAGGTAAAATATAAATAAAGGAATAAGCTTTAAGCTATAAATTTAGGGGCTAAAAGGTTAATATAAAGTTTATAACAAACATTATAGCTATAATTATATAAGAGTTATAATTTGTAACTATAGTTAAACTTAAATCTATTTAAGTTTTACTTATAGTATAAATTAACGTAATTTCCCCTTCCTTTATAACTATGTTTATTCTATCTCTTTATATCTCTTTTATCTTATAACTTATCCTTTAAAGCTCTAAGGCAAACTAAAAAAAAAACTATAACTTATCCTTAATTATAGCTAATTTAATTCGTTACGTCACTAGGTAAGTCATAGGCTACTAATTAACTAATTAACGACTAACTAATTAGATAACAGTATAGCCAAAGGTAATAAAAAAGACACCGCACTATCTAAAATATTAAATAATATAGTAAAAAAGAAGAAAAGCAAAGGGAAGGAAAGGGAAGATAAATCTAACCTTAAGATAATTAATAGTATTTATAATATAAGGGAAAAGATACTAAAAAATAAGGGCAAGCCTAACAATAAGCTTTATAAGGCAAATAAAAAGAAGTTAAAGGAATAGGGTATTAGGGTGTAGTAAGCTAAGCAGTTTTACCTCGTACTCAGGAAGGATAGCTTTAACTTATAATAGTTCTATCTTAATACCCTTTTTAGATATAATAAAACCTAGGAATTTTACTTACCTAATAGAAAATTAGCACTTTTTAAGCTTAATATAAAGGTTTATATCTTAAAGTTACTCTAGCACCCTTTTAACATATTCTATATATCTTATAAGGTTATTACTATATATTAGGATATTATTAAGGTAAATAATATAAAATTTATTTATAAGTCCCTTAAGGGTATTATTAATGTATTCCTAAAAAAGTAGCTAGTATATTTACTAATCTAAATAGTATTATAAGATATTTAAAGTAGCTATAGTAGCACTAGAAAGCTATCTTTTACTTATTACCCTTATAGATATATAGCTAGTAATATACCTCTTAAAGATTTAGTAATATAAAAACCTTTATACTTACTAATTAATTAAGGATTTTAAAGATTAATAGTAAAGAGGCCTTATTTTTAATAGTAATTCTATTAAGGCCTTTATAATTTATATAAAGCCTTAATTTCCTTAATTTTTTAGAATAAATAAAATTAAGGCTTTAGCTAGACTAGTTAATTTTCTAATTTACCCTTTTTCTTATATACTTACTAAGTACTCCCTAAGTACTTCTAGCTCTTTTTAGCTAAGTTATATATAAGTCCTTAAGGTAATTATTTCCCCTTTTTTAATTTAATTATATAAGTATAACTACCTAATTCTAAGAGCTTACTAGCTAAATCTTTTAAAAATATATTTATAAATTTTATATACTTTTCTAGGATTTACTATTAGGTTATATTACTATTTATTTCTTATATAGTTATTACTAACTTCTTATAATATATTACTTAAAGTACTATTATACTTTTTAGTTTTTTCTTTTTTAAGAAATAAGTATACTTTACTATTATTACTATAGCTATACTATAACCTAGGTTATTACTTACTATATTATTTACTACTAAATCCTTATTAGTTTTCTCTTTTTTTCCTAAGGCTTAATTACTTTAATCTTTAGTAATACTAGTAATAGTATAATAAATAACTATTTTACTACCTTGTATAGTTATTACTTTCTTATAATAAGTATAATATAGTTTTTAGTTATTAAAAACCTCTAAAAACTTTACTTCTAATTTATTACTATAGATTTATACTCTAGGGTTTAATTTATACTTAGGAGTATTCCCTCTCCTATATTAGTAATATAGTAGCTAATTTAATAAACCTTTATATAGCCTATACTATCTTTTACCTTAATTAGCTTATATAGAATTCCTTTATATAGGATTTATTCTTACTTATACTTTCTAGTATTATCTTTATTTTCTTTATATTTTTCTAATCTTATTTTAATAATAATTTAGAGTAAATTATTAAATACTTTATACCTATATTAAATAGCACTAGTATAGCTAACTAGTAGTTATTTTACTATAAGAATACCTATATTTTTATTCTTTTATTTATAGGTTCTTCTATAGTAAGACTATTATCCTAAGCTTATACTAATTTAATTAGAATCTTATTAAGGTCTAAGGTCTTATTACTACTATCCTTATACTTCTTAGTAGTATACTTATTACTTTTATAAATTAAGTAGTTTACTATTTTATATTTATTTATACTATATCTAGGTCTACTATATTTATAATACTTAAATAGCCTTTAACCTATGCTTAGTTACTATAAACTTTACTATAAGTTTATTTATAAAGGAGCTAAAGTATTATCCTTTTCTCTTATTTTCTTTATTATTATAGTTTTTATTATAATTATTTAATATAAATATTATTATAACTTTAGCCTTCTTACCTTAACCCTATAGGTAGCTAAGCTAGAGCATGTAATGTAATGTAATGTAATGTAATATTTGGGGTTTGGATGTAATGTGTAATGTAATGTAATGTAATATAATGTAATATGTAATTATTACATATTATATTACATTACATTACAAACATTACAAATATAATATTAGGGAAAAAGAAAAGTGGTGTATATTAATATCTTATAATATAGTTTAGAATTTTCTTTATTAAATTAATATTAGCATTTTTATAATAGGTATTTAATTAAATTTACTATTAATTATCTAAATTTCCTATGTTTTAGACTATTAGTTATATTTTCTAGTATAGGGTATATATAGCAGGTTCATAAGCTAAATTAAATTCTTTAAATTTTCTATATATTATAAGATATTATACGAAGTATATATCTATTTTCTAATAATTAATATTTTATTATTTTAAATAAAACTTTTACTAAAAATACCCTATATATACTTTTATAAATAATATAAAATAATATATTATAAATCTAAATAATTATATTAAGAAACTATATTTAGACTCTTATATACCTTATAATTAATATTATTAGTATAAGCTATATTTAGAATAATACCTATTTTTATACATTTAATATATATTATTTTTGAATTTCTTTAATTTTTTTCTTTTCTTTCATAAAATTTAGAAACAAAATATACTAATTTAAGAATAACAAGATTAAAAAAGCTATATTTACTAGATTTAAGATAATAAGGTTATTATTTAGAATTAATATAGCCTATATTAAAAAGTAGGTATAAAGTAAGTCTTCCTAATTATAGTGTTTACTTCTTTATAGCTTAGTTACCTAGATATATATGAATTTCTGTTAAAAAGAATGTATAATTAAAAGTGGGTCCAAAGTGGGTCTTCCTATTTATAGTAATAACTTATATTTACTAATATACTTAGTTTTATATAATTTTCTATTAAAATAAGTATACTAAAAAGTAAGTCTTTAATATTTTTCTTAGAAATTAGCTTAAAAGATAGTGTTAGAACAAAGGTAATATCAATCGCGCGAGCAGCAGCCGCAATTAACTAGCAAAAGCTTAGGCCACGCGCAAGCCCCGCACGTAATCTATAACCTAGCCTTGTGATTAGCTAGGGATTATAAGGCTATAAATGCATAACCCCTTTTACCTTTAGTATTATAGCTTCTAGTTTCTAACTTCTTTTTTATATAATGAATTAACTAACTAAAGAATAACATAGCCTAGAATAAATAATTAATAATAATACTATTCTTTAGGCTTATAATCTTCTTATATTAAATTCAATACCCTGTAATACTAATACTAATTAGTAGTTACCTTTATAGATAACCACGTAGTCTTTAAATACTATAGATTAGTAAGGTTATATTAGAAAAGGTAGCTTGCCTAATAATAACTTACCCTATAAAATAGGAGGGCTATGTTTAAAGGAAAGTTATGCTAATAGAGAGGTATAAACATAGCTCTTTTCTTACTTTAGTATTAATATCTAATTTATACAGACTTTAAAATAATAAAGAAGGGTTTAATGCTAGTAGCTAAGCTATTCCCTTATCCTTTTTTATTATATATTCTGTTACGTATTTAAAGTTAATTACCTTGCCTTATAATCCTTTATATTAGTAATATAATTTTTATAATTTACCTTTACACCCTCCTACCTCTATACTAAAAAGTTATTTCCTTATATTATTACTTACTTAGTTAAGATATTAGATATAGCTAGCTTATTAAGAGTTACTAGTTAATTTAAAGTCCTAAGTAAAAGTAATAAATATAATAATACTATAGAAGGTATTAGAACTAGAGATAATAAAGAATACCTTTATAAAGGCAAAACCCTAGACTATACTACCTATTAAACTACCTAATTCCCTTATATCTCTTTAAAGCTATACTTATATATTATAAAAACTTACTTTAATAAATAGGAAATTCTAAGTATAAAGAGATAACTATACCTAAGGAGATTACGCTTTATATTCTTATAAAGGCTAAATAATATAAAGAGTAAGGACTATTTAAGAGAACACTTTTCTTTAAATTTAGTAATAACTTCTATAAATAAATAAAGTATAAGTTTATAAAAGAAAAGAACCTTTACTAGAATATTATCTAAGACTACTTTCTTTATAATAAGGTTTATATAACTATTAGAAAAGGTATAAAGATAGCTAATAACCTTAAAGAAATAGTAACCTAGGAGGAATTCTAATTCTAGACTCTTAAAGAGATTAAGAAAGCTAGGAAAAAGTATATAGACTTCTAGAAAAACCTTAAGAATAAAAACTTCCTTTATAATCTTTTAAATAATAAAGATATTAGGATTTAATACCTTACCCCTTTACTATACTTATTAGTCTAATTACTATTAAAGGGATTAATAAACTAATCCCCTCTTTAAAAATTAGTTACTCTAGAAGTAAAAATACTAAAGAATACTATTTATAAGCACTTATAAGTAGTTCCCTTACTTATACCTTTACCTAAGGTTATATAGTAAGAGAAACCTAACTACCTTATAGAAAATACCCCTAATTATAATAAGTATTAGTAAAATTAAACCTTACTACTTAGGGCTAGTAATATACCCTTTAGTATAGCTAAAAGAACTATACTTCTTACTTCTTAATATAAGAAAAAGTAAGGTTAAAAGGAACTATAACCCTTAGAACTACTACCTTTAAGGCTACCCCTTAATAAATACTAATTATCCTAATACCTTTATAAATATAAAAAAGGTACTTAAAGAACCTTTAAATACCTAGAGGCTTTTTTAAAGTAAATTATTAACCTTTTAAAGGTATACTTAAAGAAATAACTATATAGTACTAATAACTATAATATACTTAAGTTAAAGCTTTAAATATTTTATAGGAAATATAAAATACTTAATATCTAACTAAAATAAGCTAAATATGCTTTTAAGATTATACTTATAGGTAAGGCTTTATAATAATATATAAACTACTTCTTAAAGCTTAGTTAACTATAAAACCTCCTTATACTTATTAAGTATATAAAAACTAGTTTAAAATAAAGAATATATAGTAAAGATATCTTCTAAAGTAAAATAATACTACCTTATAAGGGATAATAAGTAATAGCCTAAGTAAGTCTATAGTGAATTACTTTAATAAACTTATAAAGAAACTTATTACCTTATAATATATAAACCCTAAGATAAGTTAAAGTAAAAGAGTACTTTAGAATTAAATTATAAGAGCTTATAGTAATATCCCTAAATATAAAGAAGCTATTATAAATTTACTAAAAAGTCTTTAAAAGTTTTATAAATATATAAGGATAATAATTTAACTTATTAAGAAAGAGAAAAAGAGCTAATAATAATTCCTAACTAATATAATAACCTTAAAGTAGTTCTAGACTAACTAAAAATATAATAGAAAAGGAAAAGAGACTTAATACTTATCTAGAAGGTCCTAGAGTAAAAGAAAGACCCCTTATATAAGAAAATACTATATATATAGTAAGGAAGGATACTAGTTATTAAAGCACCTAGAAAAGAACTATAAGAAGGCGTTTTAATATTATAAGAATTACTATCTTACGAATCCTATTAATAACTTATATAATTTATTTCTTATATAATATAAAGGTAAATAAAAGCTATAATCTCTTACTAATAATAAGATTACTAAGTATATAAGAAGTATTAGATTTAAGGATAGCCTTAATAATATAGATAGGCTAGTACTTATAAGCTTCTTTAATTATAGCACATAGCTTAATAGTAAAAAAATAGTCTAAATCCTTATAAACTAAGTAGCTTTTTATAGCCTAAGTAAGGAGGACTTTTTCTAGTAAAAGCTATCTAATAATACTCTAGTAATATTTATACTAGGAGATTATTACTTATATATAATATTCTAAGGGATTATGCCTAATATAAGTGCTATAAAGTTCTCTATAGTAAGGCACCCTTAATTCCTTACTTTATAATATATAATACTAGAGATATAGCTTAATAAATCTAAGGTAAGGAAGGCTATTATTAGATTTAGCGTAGGAAAGCTAATTCCTATGCTTAAAGTAATTAATATACCTACCCCTTTTAGGGATATTCTCTTTTAGGTTATCCCTATAAATACTCTCTTCCTTTTATCTCTTAATAATATAAATTAATTATGAATTAACTTTAATATCTCTAAGAATACACTATAATAAGGAGATATTAAAGTCCTTATAATTTATAAATAAGAATATACCTAAATACTTCTTATATAAAAGGAAGAAGTAGTTACCTAAAGCTACCTTATAGAAGGTAAGCTATAATAATTATATTATTACTTTAGATACTTATTAATTAGATACTTATATAAGGTTCTTTATAGATTAAGGCATAAAGTTAATATTAAAGCTATTAAGAAGCTAATAAGGGTATGCTACTAATACTAAATATATATAAATAGCCCTAATTACTTTAAATTCACCCTAAAAGATAAGTATATCTTTAACTTTAAGGTTATAGTAAATATCTTTTACCTTAATAGTAATTACCCTATACTTTACGCTATAGATATAGCTATAGTGTTTAATATAGTAAAATTCATAAAGAATATCTTTATAAAAACTACCTAGGAAGCCCTTTAGATATACTAGATTAATATATATTAAGGCCCTCTAGATTTAATTATTATAAATACTAGCATAAACTTCTATAGTAATAAATTTAGATAATTTATAGCTTTAATATTAATTTTAATTAAAGAGATCCTTATTAAAGTATACTATAGTATTAGGAAAGTTAAGAGATATTATAAGCTACTTTATAAGGCTTATAATATTATTAGATATAAATGCCTTATAATACCTAAACCTATTACTTTATAAATAGTAGTAAAGGCCTTAAATAATACTATAGGCCTAAATAGCCTTATTTTAATAGTTCTTATCTTTAGTGCTTACCTATGTATAATAAGTAAATCCTTACTATTACTAGATATTATATAGCGTGTAATTATAGTATAAAAGGCTACTAAAGAAATTAAGAGACTTTACACTATCTAGAAGGTTAATAAAGCCCTTACTATATATAATAGCCTAGATATATTAAAGACCCTTAGCCTACTACTTAGATTAAAGGTCTAAGTCTAGTAAGAAAGTAAGGGATAAAGAGGCTTATATAAGCTATTAGCTATAAATAAAGAGAGCTACATGCTTAACCTCCCTAGAGGCCTAAAAACCTTTAGATTAATCTTTATTAAGCCTTATTATAATAATCCTAATAAGAAGCTATAGGCAGACTAATAGCTAATAAAGCCTAATAAGGAGAAAGAAAAGGAAAAGTAAGAGGCCTAAGATATAGACTTAGCGCTAGTAATACCTTTAAAGCGCGGGCATAGAAGACCCTAAAAGAACCCCTTAGTAATACCTTAAGAGACTAATATTTTCCTATTAATAAAGGAAGTTAATAACCTTACTTAGTAATTAAGCTACATAAGGAAGGGATTATTAAGACCCTAGGAGAACTATTTAAGGAGTTAATAAAGGTAAAGATTAAAACCCTAATTAAGTAAGGAGTGTTTAAATTTATTATATTTAATAAAAAAGAATATAGTAAGCTTTGAATCTTTAATTCTTGTATTATTAATAAAATTAAGGGTAAGATAATAAAACCTTATAAAAAATCATGCCTTATAATCTAAGGATATAAGGATAAAGGGAAATAAACTATTCTTATGTAAGCCCTAATAATTTAATAAGTAAGTTAATGTCTTATCCTTATAATAGCCTTATTAGTAAAGCTAAGGAAATTCCTTATATAGCTATAGAATATCTATTAAGCGTATATATAAGTATATATATTCCTAGAGTAGCTAATCCTAGCGCGCTTGCTAATTTAGATATAGCACCTTTACTTACCTAGGATAATTCTAAAGGTTATTAAACCTCTTTATAGTATTATAAAAGCTAGAATATACTAGTAAGTTATGTATTATAAGTATTATAAAGAGAACCTCTAAATAGAAACCTTTATATATAATTTATACTTACTTATAACTATAAAGGAAAGCCCTAACTTTACTTATATTAAAATATAAACTAATAATACTATTAGCCTCTTAGATAAGAAGTTCTCTAAGAAGAAGAAGGCCTAGATAGTTACTACTAGCTTTAATATAAAGCTAAAGTAATTCCTAACTAAGGATAATCCCCTTATATTTAATAGAGGTATTATTACACTAAAGAATAATACTATTAAGATATAGTAAAAGGGATAGAGTAATAAGCTAGATTTAGTTTCTATAACTAATTTAAAGCATAAATACATTAAGCAAAGAGTATAAGGCACTTATATTACCTTAATATATTAACTAGAAGCTTATTTTAATCTATTTATTATAGCATAATACTAAGAGCTAACCCTAGAGAATATAAAGGCCCTTAATTATTACCTAAAGTAGCAGATAAACTACCTAAATAAAGGCCTAATATTTATTCTAATAGACCTTAAGAAGGTAAAGCTCTTTACCTTTATAAATAAATCCTTTGCTAATAATAAGAACCTATTCTTATAACTAGGATACGTAATAATCCTAGCTAATGCAGACTATACTAATAGCAAATTTATAATTAAAGGTAATATTATGCACTTTAGCTTAATAAAGAGTAAGAGAGTTATATAAAGTATACTTACCTTAGAAGTCTATAGTATAGTAGCTAGTATTAATATAGCCTACGCACTAGTAATAACACTAAACCTAGTTACTAACTAACTAAAGCTCCTAATAATCCTAATTATTATATATATAGACTTATACTCTTTATATAAATGCCTTATTAAGCTTAGTATAATAAAGAAAAAATGCCTAATAATTAATATTATAGCCCTTTAGTAATTATATAAACGCTAAGAGCTTTACAAGATCTAATAGATTAATAAAGAAAATAACCTAGCTAATGCCTTAATAAAGGCATTACTTAATAAGGCCTTTAAGAGCTTTATCTTTATAAACTAGATAACTATTTAAATAAAGGGATAGGTTACTTACGCGTAAAATACATATAGTAAGAGAGATAATTCTCTAGGAGAGCAACCACGCCTACGCTAGCTATTAGGCCCCTTCTAGTAAATTATAGAGATTAATAGTAATATATAGGAGAAGAAAGATATTATTTACGCGCTATAGCGTAAATAATAGTGTTATTTTAAGGAAGGAAGGGATTTAGAAAAGACCTACTTATTCTTATATAAGCTTATAGATTAAGCAAGATTATTCTTTTCTTTTTTATTAACTATAATATGCCCTAATAGGCTATAAGGTTCCTTTCTTGTTTTCCTTATTAATTAAGTTATTAATTCGTTATTCCTTTTTTTTTCATTTCTACGATTAATATCGCGCGTTAATAATTATGTTAAAAGAGAGAGGTTCTAGTGTTAGAATAAAGGTAATATTAATTATGTAAGCAGCAGCCGCAATTACCTAGCAAAAGCTTAGGCCACGCGCAAGCCTCGCACGTAACCTATAACCTAGCCTTATAATTAGCTAGGGATTATAAGGCTATAAATGCGTAACCCCTTTTACCTTTAGTATTATAGCTTCTAGTTTCTAACTTCTTTTTTACATAATAAATTAACTAACTAAAGAATAACATAGCCTAGAATAGATAATCAATGATAATACTATTCTTCAGGCTCACGATCTTCTTACATTGAATTCAATACCCTGTAATACTAACAGATAGGTTTTATTAGTTATATAAGTTATAATTAAGATTAGTATAGTAATTTAACCTTAATCTATATTTTAAAATCCTAATATATACTTTTCTAATTATTTAAGTAATTTCTTACTATTAATTTCTAATTACTTAACCTAAATATTAAAAAATTATAAAAAATTATATATAATTATATATAATGTAATATAACATATAAAAGGGGGTGTAATGTAATGTAATATAATATGTAACCCCTCCTAGGCACGAGGTAAAACTGCTTAAATTATTATAGATCTTTATTTTTAACACCTTTTCTAAATATCTAGCCTTTTTCTCTAGCTTTTTATTTCCTTTCTTCTTCTTACTTTTCCTAAATTCCTTAATATTTTCTTTTATTTTTTAAATTTCCTTTTTATTTAAAATTTCCTCGGATTTTTAGATAGCTATTAGGTTCTATAGCCTAGTAGTTATAGCCCCTAGCTTGTAATTACCCTTAGCTATACTATTATCTAATTAGTTAGTTATTAATTAGTTGATTAGTAGCCCTTAACCCCTACCTATTAATTTAGGTGTAGTGCGCTTATTACGAATTAGAGTGTAGTTAAGTAAGGATAAGTTGTGTTTTTTTTTTAGGGTTTAAGTTTGCCTTAGAGCTTTAAAGGATAAGTTATAAGACAGAAAAGATATAGAAAGACAAAATAAACATAGTTATAGAGAAAGGGAAATTATATTAATTTATACTATAAGAAAAACTTAAATAGATTTAAGTTTAACTATAGTTATAAATTATAACTCTTATGTAATTATAGCTATAAAGTTTATTATAAACTTTATATTAACCTTTAGCCCTTAAATTTATAGCTTAAAGCTTATTCCTTTATTTATATTTTACCTAACACTATAGTAATTATTAAATTTAGTTATTAATTATTATACTAGCTAGGTATTGCTAGTAATTTTTTTGTTCCTTGAAAATTAGATGCATTGGCTACAGCTAATGACCCCAAAAAAATTAAAAGTCAATATAATGTGTAATATAATGTAATGTAAAGCTCTGTCTAAGGCTAAGAAGGGTATTATAAGTATTAGTAGTATAGTTAATATACTTATAAAGGTAATATAGCCTATATAAGGCTTTTTATAGTAAGCCTAGCTTTTAAAAATACTATAAAATTAATATTATAAGCTAAAGGTTATTATTAGTATTTTTATCTATAATTAATTAATTAATTAAAAGGTTATAAACCCTAAGAAATATTATTATAGCTTATAGCTAGGTATAAACTTTATATAAGTACAATATAAAGTATATAGTTTATACCTAGAAATTAGTAAAATTTACTTTTTTCTTAGTATTTAAGCTTATTATAAGTATTTATATAGCTTTAGTTAAAAAGATATATTATAAATAAAAGTAATTATAGTATTTATATAATTTAAATAAATTTTTATAAATTTCTATAAATCTTAGCTAATAAAAATAGCTAGCGTGTTTGCTTATATGCATTTTGCACTTATGTAAAGTTTGCACTAGCTCGTAGATCAGACCCTAATAATCCCTGTTTGATTTTGCACAAGGTACATACGAGAACTAGGGTAATTAAGCCGAGTCGTGTGTCTGTCTTCCCGTCGCTTGGCGTGGTGGGAGCTTCTAATACGAGACCCTACGTAACTATTACGATAATATCCTCTCTGTTATACGATAACCTTGAAATACTGCAAGTCTTGGTGATATAAATGAAGCATCACGCCCCTCGAATTCCATGTCTTATCCTGCCTCCATCATACCACTTGCCTATCCAAGCACCTTGATACACTAATTACAACCCCTAATAAGACCATTCCGCAGTGCATTCATAATGCGCGCCTTCTCCTTCTTCTTCTTCTTTCTTACTGCTGTCTACGGCGCAGCCCTTCTGCGCGATGCTGATAATGGGCCTGGGCCTGGGCCTGCGCCTGCGCCCCGAGAGCTCAAGCCAGCAGAGACCGAGCCAGCCGCTATGTTCAGTCGCCAATCAGGACAGGGACAACCAATGTGCTTTCCCTCTCACATTTTTCGCAGCGTCTTTGATAGATTTCGTGATCGTCGTCAGAGCATTCAGCGTGTAATTCGCGCTCGCAGAAGACAAACTTATAATTTTAATCGTCCAGGAGTCGATATTGCAGTTACGATTGACGCCACAGGAATGACCGATCAGAACAGATTATTGCGCGTCTCGTGGGTTAGCCGGCTCGTGAATTCGGGTTTTATTTATCTCACAAATTATCCGGACCGAAATTTGAGGACACACGCTCGATCTAGAAGCACAATTCCTTATATCCTAGGTCGTGGTGAAGAATGTGTACGACTTGGACAACTTGACGGTTACTGGTATATTCATGTTTCGGACATGTAGGATGAGCCAGAGAACAAGTAGTGGAGTGTGTACAACTTCCACGACTTGACGGTACCTGGTACATTCAGTCATCGCACTCATGGGAGGCTTCCCAGGAAAGATGTTTACCACTAGGACTTAAAATCATTCCTACTTATCCAGGAAGACGGCTATGTGGTCTCAAGGAGAAGGCATGCCTACCAAGAAGCTTTTCATGTCTATTTCCTTTTCTTAGCAACAACCTTTATACTATCTACTATACACGCTTTGAGTAAATTTCGCTACAAGCCTGCCTATCTGATTACAAGAGAGCCTTGACCCTACATGCGCACTTGCTGTTCTCTCACTAACGCACCGGGCGTTGATTGCATTCCGACTTGTCTAGGAGCTGGCATTCATTCAACTCAGGCTGCGCCAATGCTCCGGAATCCGCGCAGGCTAGACCAGTGCCTGCACTCACCCCTAAGGATTGAAGCGTAGAGAACGTTTTCCGAACGCCTTGGCGCCACACTAAGAGTTGCCGCGGCGTAACTTAACCCATAGGTGTTGTACAAAGAGACGAATAGCGCGCCGGGCCGTTCCCCGTGTCTGATAATTCCACATCCAAGCAAGTCGTCACTCGACCGGAGCTTGAAATACGTCTCACGCCGTGGTGGCAGACGAGATAGACGTAACCTTGGGGGGCCATATTTGTTGCAATCAAGTCATCCGTGGATCGCCAACGGAGGAGAGCGGCGGATGGGACTCGGTACTTGGATGCTAGGTGCGTCGCAGGTTGTCCCCCGGGACTGCGTCATGTGCTTCACATCCGAAAAAAAAAAAAAAGACGCATAGGCGTCTCTGTGGGACGATGTGGGAAGGGCGAACCTTGCAAGGGTGGCGGTGGTGGGCTGATCTCCCCGTGAGCGGTGGAAGAACTTGCTTCCCTCGGAGCCTCTTGGTAGTGGGATTCCTTGCAACAGATGGAATAGGGAACTACTCCGTACTGGACTGCATCATCTTGATTTGCTGAGCCGGCTGACGTAGCATTCTGAGCACAGATCGTTGTTTGGCATGGCTTCAATGGGGGTTTGGCATCACTGAATTGAACAATGGCGTCTTCTCAATGGTGGAAGAGCAGATAAAAGAAAGGACATGTCTGGAGTTTGCGCCACCATCCCACGTTGACCCAGAGCAACATGTACTGTGTGCCCGTGAATCTCCACCTAAATGTAGAGAAATGTTGTTCTTCATGATTCTTTTTGAAAGGAAAGGAAAGGAAAGGAAAGCGAATCGAGCGGCAACCGCGTACTAAGAGCCGACGAAATTGGACTGTACTTGCATAAAGGGTATATCAGGAAGAAGGCACAACCAAGATGGTCAAAAAGAAGAGTAGTGACATCAAAAGATCGTCGAATTTCGTGAAAGTGAGATGCTGTGAATCATTACGAGGTATTGACTTCAATTCACTTGAGCAATGACTAGTCACGTAGCTGTTCATAGTGGAGTGGAGCGGCGAAGCAAGGAAAATAAATGAAGTGGTACAAGCTAGGCTATCTATTTATTATCTACACACTCGTCATCAAATGTCATCCACCTCGGTACAGGCTCTTCCCGAGCTCAAATGTTGCGAGGCTTGACGCGTTCCCAGAATTGAGCATCTCTGAGCCCATTGCTCTTTTTGTACGCAAGACGAAAAGACCTTGGCGGCTTTGCCCATGACTGATTCGGTAGGAGGGGCGAGCTTGTACGTCTTCTTGAAGTACAAGAGCACACATAGACATGAGAGATGGCTCATGGTGGACAGCGTGAATGATGGCCAGAAGCCAACGAAATGTTCCGAGTAGACCAAAGAACCGGTGAGGAATCCCAAGTTGATCAGCAGGTAGAAGTAATTGTAGATTCGGGCGGTGGTGACGGCAGCGTCGACGATGTCTTTTTGTCCCCTTAATGACGGAGGGTCTGTCCGACATGATGAGAACCATGTGTCCAGCTACTGCAAAAATGTTGAAATACTGAATATACAACTCGCGGCAGGGTAGCCCATTCCTCCTCGGTGGGAAATGACCGGAGAAGACGGGTTTCCACCTTCATGGCGGCCATCTGCGGCCAAGTGTCAAGCTCCAAGAAAATGTTTGACTATCCCAACCCCTCGTTCCTCCCCAAGCATTTACCACGCTGTTGGTAGCTGGTAGCGTCCATCTTACTGTGCTGTACGTAACCCTATTTAGATAACATTCGCACCATACTTCAGGCGTTCAGGCGTTCAGGCGTTCTGGAAGCCATGCCCCGATCGTGTTGAGGAGAAGTTAGGAACGTCTAGGCCCCAGATGCCTTTGAGCTTGCGAGCAAGATTGCCAAGACTTGGCGGCAATGGCTGACTTGAGATGGGTCAAATGCAAAAAGATCAGCATGGAGTGGCCTTTTTCCGTGCAACATCAATGCCATTTGATCTGGCCGCTTGTTGGTGAACACGAAATCGTTTCTCCATCCTCCCGTATGCTTCTGGGAGAAGCATCTCCTCCCTATTTGGCGCACATCTTTTTGTTAGAGCGGCGTAGTGATTGGGAAAGCATGCATGCATGCGTGCATGTCGAATAAAGTTATTATGTTGTTCTGGTGGAGATTAGGTGTGGTGGTGCTGCAGATCACATGAAGCCATGGTATACCATTGCAGCTTTTAGCACTTTTGCATACAGCAGACTTGATACTCTGGGAACTCATGTTTAGTGCCTCACACAGCCCAGAGTCAGCATGAATAATTGCGGGATTGTGTCTTACAAGCATTGCTATTGACAAAAGCCCTGCTGGATCTGATACAGTCTGCGTGTCTCCTAGTTCTGGTTGCCCACCAGCGTTCCTCAAGACTCCTCGACACAGACACAGCCGGTGCTTGATGGTTCCGCGACACGAATGTACTAATTGTTCTGGGCGATGGGTGATATAGCACAACGCGCTTCGCGACATCGGCGGAAACGATCATCAGGGTTCGGCGTGGTCATTCCTATAGCACCACCAAAAAATTGACAAGTACCGGCATAGTTCATTTAATCAAGTTTTTACTTGACATCCATCCACTGCAGTTTCTATAATTGATGCTGTCGACCCAGCACGGGCATATTGGGGCCGATTGGGCCTGATTTCTTGGTGGGCGAAGAAAGTCGTAGCTGAAATGAAAGACGAGCGTTGTCCTGGAACCCACTGTCTTGGCCTGGGAATGGCATTTACCATCAAGTTACGTAGTATATGGCTGGCTCCATTCATACGCAGGTTTCGAGCATTTTATCCAAGACCCCCTTCAAAGAGTCGTTTTCGAGTGCGGCAGCTACCCTTTCCTTGTCTGCCAGCTGTTTGTTCACTTGATCGTCTTGGCTATGCGTGTTTTCTCTACAAAGCACGTCAACTCGGTAGTTCGGAGGCAGACACTGCTCCAGCCGGACACGGACGCCGAGTCCCAAAACGGTTGCGAGAGAGCAATGTGTGACAGTGGGTGTGATTTCGACAACTACCTGGACGATGGTGTTCGGATCGGGCACCCCATGTGCTGGAGACGGAGTGATGTGGATGTCGTTGATGTTGACGATGGATAGTTGGCCAAGTGAAACAGGATGTTCCGGATCTGAAATGGTGGATATTAGATCTGCAAGTGAGTTTTTCGTCAGCATTCATATGATGGGGTTGTTGTCCTCGATAAAATGAGGATGCTGAGCGGTAGTTGTCACCATAGATCTCTTGCTCATCGATTGGCTCTGGCTCAAGCCCACTGTCGCCGCGGATATCGCCACCAGGCCATGTGGCATCGTCGTCAGAAAGCGGGCTGGAGAAGAAGGATGGTTTCGAGAAAATGATTTCCGAATACTTGCTGTCGGGTCCCTTCCGAGGCGCCACCTTCTTGTGACGAGTTGGCAATTGCGATGCGCTCAGGATGGTGGGATTCGCATTGTCCAGTGCTGCGGGAGCCATGACGTTGAGCCGAGTTCAACAGACTGGGCAAGTTGACTTGAGCAAAGGGTCGGAATTACGTGCCTCGTCGAAGATGAGGAAATGGAGTTTTGCCACGCTCTGAGGTCACTTGCTGTGGTGGTGCGGTGGGTTCGGAGAGTGACACGCGGCAGGTCGGAGAAAATCCCGCCGGCTTACCGAGGGGCGGGGTTGGGTTGGCATTGGCACCAGAACATGCAATGCACTTCGACTCAGGCTGTGCCAGGTGCGCATTCTGATGAGGGATTATTAATAGTACAGGGGAGTGAACACATCGGCCCGCCATGAACGTGCTCGTAATCCTCGTGATCCCGATTCGATCGCTCTCGAATGTTTCAGGATGTCTGCCAGCATTCCGCTCCTCCAGTTGGCCCCATGGCGGCATATCGGCCGAAAAGTTCTCGGAAGATTCCAACGACGGCATCACCTCCTGATTGCAAGCACACCCATCACACCAACTCTTAGTTCGTCATCCACCGTCTATCAAGGGGTATGTTCTCGTGAAGCCCCTCAAGCCTCGGCAAGGCAATTCAGGCTCCATGTATGTGGAATGTGGACGGGGGCTCTTGAGTCTGGCACGAACCAAAAGAAGGTAAGGACCTGGCATGTGGTGGCTAGAACTTCGCAGTAGACCGAGAGATATGACAATACGTCGCTACTTCTCGTTTCTTGTCGTTGGCCACATTTTCCATTCTAAGCAAAGCACACGCTCATCCTTGTTGTACAGTTCCACCACAATCGTACTCGGGGTGGGTTGAAACGTGCTGACGAAACGAGATGGCTCTCCTCCCGCCCGAGCGAGAAGACGGGTTTTGTGTCACAGCCTCACAGGCAAGTCTAGCCTGTTTCTCCGAAGGGTAACCTACCTATTATGCAAACCACCCTACTCGAGTGCTATGAGAACTCAGATCAACCTCGGTCGTTTGTCGGCGGGATGACATAACAAAGGTTGAACCCTGGACACTGGTCATCAGGACTCCAGGCTTCCGGTATGACGATGGAAAATCCAGCCTGCATCACCACCTCAACTAATGCACGATAGAGCAGTGACAGCCTCTGTCTCACTGTTCGGCTCGTCTGTTTCTCGGTTGTTGCCCCAGATTGCTGGGCTCGTGGGACCGATCAACATACCCCACCTATAAAGTACAGATTTTCGATGCATCTGGCGCCGTGCAACGTCGAAGACTCAGACACGATCCATCAGAGAGATGGACTGTATTCCGTTCTTGTGTATGTGTGTGTCATGTAGGGCTACATTTTCACTAGGAGGAGCAGCGGTGTCACTAGTACACATTATCGCGGTTTGGCTCCGACTTGCAGAAATTTGTGTGGCCAGCTGAGAAGCAACACTCGGGATAGCTTGAGCGGAATCAGCATCATCTCGAGGCCAACGTCCCCACCCCTTCACAGGTTAAAGCCTATGCAGGGTACATCACTTTTGTCGTGTACCAGAGGTTATGGATTTGGTGAAACTCATTCCTTGCTTGGCAAAGAGGGCCATCTCACATGCTGTCAAACTTGGGTTCCAATGAAAGGAATGGAAGGATAAAGGAAGGAAGTACAAAAAAATTGTGACAACTAAGATCGTACTTGTTCATTCGTTGCAGGGTTCCCAGTGTCGCAAACGCCACAACTATTATATTATAGCCTCGAACAACTTCGCATAGCATCAAAAATGGTCCTAGATGACATGTGTTGAGAATCACAGCCTCACATCGCAGCCTCAGGCATTAACATCGTCAGATTCTTCGCTTAATAATGCATCTTCCCGCATCGCGTTTGCGATCGCGTTTACTATCGTAATTTATTACAGGCTTTACTTAAAGACCTTAATTTATTACTAATAAATTTAAAGCTATAATAGCTTCTCTTTTACCTTATTAAATTCCTAGATAGTAATTCTATATTATTATTGGATCCTTCGGATCTTCATCGGCTTAATCGTAGCCAAAGACCGGACTAATAATAGGTCTAGCGTGATGCACGCAATGTGATTAGCTATATTAATTCGCTACCCTCTCTTCTACCTTACTTATAGGTTTTACTTACTTTTCTATTATCTAGACCTTCCCTCTCTTCTCTCTCTTTCCTAGCTAGCTATCTATTTATTATTAACTTTAATATTACGGAATTATTTTACTTGTGTAAGCACCTTAGTGTAACTAATACTAATTAGTAGTTAACTTTATAACTATAAATAAGTTAGGTATTATAAGAAGAGATATTTTTACAAATACTATAGCTACTACCCCTTATTACACTAGATTAATAGTTATTATAGTAAAGAGGCATAACTACATAAGTGTGCTAAAGGAAGAGACTAGAATCCTAGTTATAGGCTTATTAGGCTTCTAAGGAATTAATTTATTAACCCTTAGGCTTATAGGATATAACTTTGTTATATCTATCTAGGATATTGTTATTAATTATTAATTTTATTATTTATTATAAGAAAACTAACTAACTAACTAAATCTATTACCGCAAGGCATTTATTTTAAACCTAACGTTAAAAATAACCCTTAGCTAAGCTAGCTAACTTAAATTAATTAACTAGGGCTACTGCTAATAATGCTATCTAATGTAATTAAATAACTAATAAGCTCTATTCCTTTTAATAGGCATCTACAGAAACCCCCCCCCCCCTTTTTACTCTCACAATGCCCTAAGCAAAACCTTTAAAGGATAAATTACTAAGGTAATTACAACCCCTTTCCTATACCCTTATAAAAGACTAGAAAAAGTCTATTAAACTAGACCTAAAGACTATTACATAACCCAAACTTAATAACTAGATTATAAGGTTTATTAACCTTAGCAAGCATTAAGGCTAGAGAGATAATAACCTCTAGGAATTATTTCTAGAAGACTTTAAAAGGTAGTCTAAGAATACCTTTATAAGGGCTAATAGCAATATTAGATAAGAGCTACAAAATTCCCTATAAGATAGTGGTGTTTATGTTACTTAAGAAGGTCTTTTAACTACGGCTGCCTTATAATAAGTAATTTAAGAAGAAAAAAGATTGCTATGGCCTATAACTAAAGACCCTGAAGACCCTAAGGACTAGGCTAAAACCTTAATCAAAGAGATCGCGGCTAAAACCTTAATCAAAGAGATTGTGGCCAAAGCCTTAATTAAAGGGATTATAACTAATGCCTTAATTAAAGAGATTATAACCAAATCCCTAATTAAAGAGGTTATTGCTAAGGGGATGCTAATTAAAGCATTCCTTATAAAGAAAGAGGTCTAATAAGCTACTAAATATAAAGATTATTAGGACCTTAAAGATTAATAATAATAAGTATTTATATATAAAGATTATTAAGAACGCTTTAAGATAGGAAGCTATGAGGGGAATAATATATTACGTAGGCATATATCACAAAGGCCTACGTTACGTACGCACATAAGCTTGTTAAATATCCCTCTAGTCACAGTTGATTTAGATTATTAGTAGCAAGGAGGCATAAGACCCTCGAGACCTTCATTGAGGCACAAGACCCTCGAGACCTTCATTGAGGCACAAGACCCTCAAGACCTTCATTGAGGCACAAGACCCTCGAGACCTTCAAGACCCTCGAGACCTTCAAGACCCTCGAGACCTTCAAGACCCTCGAGACCTTTAAGACCCTTGAGACCCTCATTGATTCGAATGAAAGAGAAGAGACTAATGATTGATATTATAGCCCTTCGTCAATTGTACAAAAGGCATGAGATCTACAAGGTAAGGTGAATTAATGAAAACGACAATCTAACGGATATATAATAAAGGCATTACTAAATTTATCCCTTTCCTCTCTAATTAATTTAAACAAATTAATAATTTATGTTAAAGGATAGGTAAAGAGACTCGTAATATTAAGGGATAGGAGCTTTAATAAGGACTAACAGATTAATTCAATTAACTAATACTATAATAGCTAATTAAAGTAGTGGATTCCTATTAAGGGATTTACTTATATATACTTTCCTTTAATTTAATTTTTATTACGTTTTTAGGCTTCTTTAGCCACGAATAAAAAGAGAGACTACTAGTGTTAGATCCTTCAGATCTTTATTAGCTTAATTATAGCTAAAGACTAGACTAATAGTAAGTCTAGTATAATACACGTAATGTGATTAGCTATATTAATTCGCTACCCCCTCTTTCGCCTTACTTATAGGTTTCACTTACTTTTCTATTATCTAGACCTTCCCTCTCTTCTCTCTCTTTCCTAGCTAGCTATCTATTTATTATCGACTTTAATATTACGGAATTATCTTACCTGCGCAGGCACCTTGGTGTAACTAACAATTATCTTCTCTTTTTATTACTCTTTGCTACTAAATCACTCCATAGGTTATAAGCCTAGCGCTTATAATCATGCCCTTTTATTATTTTTCTCTTTTATCTAACTATTGTAGTCTTATATATAATTATATATCTTTTCCTAATATCTTATTAAAGCATATTACTTAACTTGTAAGGTAGCATAAAAACCCTTTTCCTATACCTAAAACTAATAATATTAATAACATAAGTTAATAGTTAAATTAATTAGAATTTAGCTTATACACTAAAAAGTAAAAATTCTTTTATATAACTAGGAATTAAATGCATAACTTTTGCTATATTATCCCTCTCTTATAATTATAATAACTCTCTTATAATATTATAAACTATTAGTTATTATAAATTTTGTAACTTACGCAAAAGTTTTACCTTTCTAGGCAGATCTTAGTAGATAGTAGGCTAGGATATAATATTCCTTATAGAACTACCTTAGGCACCTAAAACTAATAATCTAGATTTATTACTATTTAAGTATAATTAGTATTATAGGCAGAGCTTTGCACTACACTACACTACATTGTGTAGTATTTGTAGTGTAGTGTAATATAATACACTACATACTACACTACAAGGGAATTTTTTCACTACACTACACTACATGTAGTATTTTGTAGTATTTGTAGTATTTATAATTTTTAGTAATATAATAGCTTATAATAGCTTATAATAGCTTATAATAGCTTATAATAGCTTATAATAGCTTATAATAGCTTATAATAGCTTATAATAGCTTATAATAGCTTATAATAGCTTATAATAGCTTATAATAGCTTATAATAGCTTATAATATTATTAGTGTTAAAGTTTAATTAAAATTAATTAGTAAATAAATAACTTAAATATAAATATAAGTAAGTATAAGGAAATTACTATAGAAAAGGCTATACTTTTTAATTACTTAGTATTTACCTCTTTTTAAAAATATTAATAAAATAAAACACTTTTCTCTTTTATATTTTTTAAGATAATAATAATAGTAATATGTGAGAACAAAGGGATAGCTAGGCAAGAGGTATGGGGGCACTTGTATATTAACTAAAGCTTACTAGGTCTAAGTGTGTTATGCGTGCGAGTTGCTAGCTTATAGCTAGTGGCTTACTAGTGTCACGTAAACCTAGCCCTATAGCATAGTACACTAGCGGGGTGTATTTATGTTATAAGTAGGGCCTTATAATTATCCCCCTACTTATAGCTAGGCTCCTAAATAGCTTTTACTAGCCTTAATATAGCTATTTGCTAACTATATAATAATTAAAATAATAATAAATAAATTAGTTAGCTTTATAATATAAATTTTATTATAACTTATTATTATATTGCTCCCTTTTCCTCCTTATAACTTTAGACTATTTTAATTAATTTTAATTAGACTTTATTTACCCTAACTTATTACACACTTATCCTTATTATTTTATTATAGAAGCTAATACTATTTGCTTTTATAAGTGCTCTTATATACACTACTTATATACTAGTTACACTAACTTTAAGAGATACTTACTAATTAAGGCTACTTTACTAAGGATTATATATAGTTTTCCTTATTCTTTACTTAGGGTTAGCGCTACTAGGGGTAAGTAGTTAAAATATTATATCTAATGTAATAAGCGTGGTAATACCTATAAGATAGTAAGTCGCTTAGTATTTTATTATTATATGCTTCTAACTTACTAACTTTTCTATACTAGGCTATAGTAATAATAGCTAGTAACTTTTCTAACCTAATAGTTATTTATAAGTAAGTATAGGCCCTTATAGGTACTACTATTTCTACCTTAAATAAGGAGGGTATTAATGTTTTTTTAGAGGAAACTTACTATAGCTTTGCTATATATATTCTTAACTTAGTTATAGGATTTAACTATATAAACACTATATACTATATTACCTTTAGGTTAACTAGTGCTATAAAGGCATATTAAGTCTATTAAATCCTAACCTAGTTACTTATTATTTACTAACCTTTCTATGTAAGCTACCTTTATTTCTTACTAAAGCTATTTAGTTTCTTAGTAGTAGTTATAAGTTACCTTAGTAGCTATAGCCTTATTTCTCTCTTTTCTAGTTTATCCTTAGCTTTTTATTATTTATTTACTAGGGCTTTGCTGATATTTTAATAGGAGAACCTAGAGAATACTATAGCTATATAGGAAGCGTATATAGTTCTTTAGCTTTATTTATTAGATTTAGGCTATATTACCTAGGCTATAGTAATGCACTACTTCTTCTATGCTATAGAGGAGGTAGTTTAGGCTAATAAGAATAAGGTAAAGTATAGGTTTATTAATAGTAAGGTTGTCTCTTATATAGGGGCTATAATAAAGGGTTTTCTAGTTACTTTACCTACGCTTTAGACGCTATTTTCTTTGTTTTTCTATAATATAACGTAGGCCTCTAGGCAGAATTTTCAGGTAACTAATAATATTAAACCTTTACCGCGGTAATATTATTCCTTAATGCTTATAATTCGCTTATATCTTACTACGCTTCCCCCTTATTTTATTTTAATAGAAGGCCTAAATTACATATTAAGTGCCTTCTATATCTTCTACTACTACCTATTAATTATATTCGCTTAGCTAACCCTTCTATTTTACTAGGTATTTATTATCTTTATAAGTCTTCTTATAATCCTTAACTTCTTTAACTTTAAATTTATTATCTTTATCTTTAAGGTCTAGTATTAGTATTTCTTTATTTATAGTATTTTCCTAGTAATTCTATAGCTCTAATAGACTAACATAGAACATGTTATATAGTTAACTATACTTATTAGGTAACGCTAGTTAATATGCTTATTTACTTACTACATTAAGTACGCAAAATGGCCTAATAAATCTAGGGATTAGCTTTTGTTTTATATCCTTAAGTCTAATATTCTTTGCTAATAGTAGTATAAGGTCTTCTCTTTTTAGGGTTAGTAGCTAGTGTTATTAGTTATAGTACTTTACCTATGCTTTAGTAGCTTTTACCTAGTTATATACTAGTTTCTCCCTAATCTTATATAGCTTTTTTATATATATATAAGCTTCTAGCATCTCCCCTTTCTTACTCTTACCCTTAAGAGCTAGGTAAAACTTAGGTAAATAGCTTATAAGAGTGTAGTTAGGGAGTAACCTATTATTTTATTAATAGTATTATTACACATAAACTAAGCTATTAGGAGTAGCTTTAGCTATAGCTATTAGTTTTCTTTAATAAAGTATTATAAGTAATATTTAAGTACTTAGTTTATTCTCTTTATTTACCTATTAGTTTAGGGGTAAAATACTATTAAAAGCCTTTGCTTTATGTATAATATATAATATATATCTAACTAGAATTAGCTTATAAACACTAATCCTCTATTAGATATAATACCCTTAGGTGCCTTAAATTAAAGCTTAATTTCCTTATAAAATAGCTTTACTAATTCCGCTATATTAATTATAGTCTTTATAGTAAGGAAGATAAAGTACTTAGTAAATTAGTCTATAATTACTAGGATTACGTTAGTTTCTTAGTTACCTAGCTATACTAGTAGTAATCCCATAATAAAATCCATTAAGATCTTTGCCTATAGTTACCTTAGTATTAGCAGTAATTCAAGGCTTCTATATAAGTAATACCTTCTAGTTACTATATACTAGCATACTCTATAGCTAGATATATAGTTTAAAATAGCTTTACTTATTACTAGCTACTAATAGTAATGTTTTAGTAGCTTAAGAGTGCGTTTAGTCCTAAAGTAACCCGCTAGTAAATTATTATAATATAGCTATAGAAGCTCCTATTATAAGATAGGCTCTTATAAAATAACTACCTAGTCTTTATATATTAGGAGACCCCTTATACTATATAACTATAAACTAGCTTTTCCCCTCCCTTTTACTTAGGAGTTAACCTTATCTTTATGTTTTTATAAATCTAGATCTTAGTCTTATGCCTTTTATAGTAATTATACTAATAGTTTAGTTGCTATAAATTAGTAGGGATTTAGTAATATAATAGCCCCTAAATCACTTATACTACGCTAATATCTTAGATATACACTACTTTCTTCTTAAAATTACCCTTATTTAGCTAACCTATTACTAGATTTATAGTAGCTAACTAGCCTTTTACCTAGGCTACTATTAACTTAGTAGGCTCTAAGACTAGCGCTATGCTATAACTTCTTTAATATATTAGTACTTCTTTTTCTACTATATAGGTAGCTACTATTTTCCTTTAAAGCTTTAGTAAGAGCACCTTATTTAATATAGGTTTGCCCTTATAATTAAACCTTCTTAATAGTGTGTCTGTAAGGTTACTTTTCCTTAGTCTATGCTTAATTATAAAATAGAAAGGGCAGAGAAATATACACTATTATACCTACCTTCTATTTAGCTTCTATTACCTTATAAAGGTTTATAGGTTATAATAGTCTAATAGGACTTCCATAGGTATCTCCATGCCTTTAATATAGTATTACTAGTATTTAAATAACTTTACTATAGTAAGTAACTCTTAATTAGCTATACTATAGTTATATTTAGTATTTATAAACTTCCTTAACTAAAAGGCCACTAGATGCTAATAGCCCTTATTATCCTACTAAGATAGGATTCCTACTATTATAAAAATTAAGGCATTTATCTTAATATACACCGCTTAGCTTAGGTTATAATATTAGAGTAAAGGCGCTTGCTAAAGGCGTCTTTTAGCTAGTTAAATACTAGCTACTTCTTTTCTCTAAATATAAACCTCCTAGTTTAAATACTATTTTAACTACCCTTTATTAGCGTATAAAGAGATACTATAATCCTAGAGTATTTATAAATAAACTATTAGTAAAAGTTATAAAATCTAAGAAATAACTATATATCCTTAAAACTTATTAGCTCCTTCTATTCTCTAATTATATTAACCTAGTAAGTATCTATAAATATCCTATTAATAAAGAGAATAAACCCTAGGAATTTTACTAATTTCTTATAAAAAAGCACTTAGAGGGTTTTATATATAACTTTACTAACCTTATACGTTCTAGGACTTACTTAATGTATTTAGTATACTTCTACTTTATCTTAAAGAAGATTAAGATATTATTTAGATACACTATATAAATAGTGTTAACTAGCCTATAAAGCGCCTTATAAATATAGCTTTAGAAAGTAACTAAGGTATTAGTTAACCTAAAAGGTATTATAAAGTACTTATAGTGCCTATAATATATATAAAAGGCTATCTTTTACTTATTACCCTTTTTAATATAGATTTAGTAGTATATATCCTTAATATTAATCTTTAAGAAGAAACAAGCCCCTTAGTATTAATTAAGGATCTCTAAAATTAGGGGAGAGCGTAATAATTCTTCTATATTACCTTATTAAGTTCTTAGTAGTCTACGTATAGTTAGAGTATTTTATCTTTCTTTAGCATAAATAAGATAGGCACGCCCGCTAGGCTCTTTAAGGGTCTTATCTAGCCTTTCTTTAGGTTATTATTAATATATTCCTAGAGCTCTTTAAGTTTACTTTAGGAGAGAGAGTAGATTAGTCTATATAAAGATATAGCCCCTAGTACAAGATTAATTACATAGTCTATTAACTTCTTTAATAGAAGGCTTCCTACCTTATCTAATATAAACATATCTTTAAACTTGTATAGCTTCTTTAGGATATCTTTAATAGTTCTATATGCTTTTGCCTTCTCTTTATCTTTAAGAGGGATAAATTTATTTTCTATTATGCCTATAATAGCATATATAATTATCTTATTACATATTACCTTTACAAACTTATAGGGAGTTAGTAATAAAAAGGCTACCTTTCTCTTCTTAAACCATTATTCTTATAAGTATAAGTAAAGGTATATATATTCTTCTATAAGTATATATATCCTAATTAATATAGGACTTCCCTTTACTCTTAGATTCTTATTAATAGCTATATATAGTAGTTTAAGGTCTTTCTTTTTACCCCTTAAGTCTTAGATTATAATAAGCACCTTATAGATACTATATTAGGGAACTATAAGAGACCCTACTACCTTTAGAATAGGCGCTATAGCCTTAGCCTAATTAAGCTTATAGGTCTATATAAACTAGGCGCTAATAATATTAATCTTAGCGTAACTATTAAGATCCACTACTATTTTAATGTCTTTTTACCTATAAATAGTAACTAGTATGTGGAATTAGCATCCTACTAGTACCTTAGTATTTAAGGTAGAGGTAAGGGTATTTACTTCTGCCTTTAGGAGTTTCCCTAACCTTCTTACTAGTCTTTTCTTAGCTTATTATAATTATAGAAAAGATACTTTATATTACTATAATTAAAGTATTATTTTCTTCCTTATAGCTTATTATTATTTAGGTAAGTAGCTAGGGACTTTTCTTTATCCTTATTCTTATCTTTTTAGTCCTTATTTAGCTAATAGCCTTATAAAGAGTTATATCTTTAATATTAGGGGCTTTATATAAGCCCTTCTCTTCTAAATTATTTAGCTTTCGCTTATTCTTTAATATTACCTCCTAAAATTATTAGGTAAGTTATATAACTTCTTCTTATATTAGCCTAGTAATATTTACATGTAAGTTAATATAGTCTTGCAAGTTAGGGACTAATTTCATAAAGAATATAAAAGCATATATTTTTTCTAGAGCTTATTTAAGGTGTTTCTCTAGCGAATCTAAGTAAATACTAAATTTAATAAGGCTCTAGCCCTCCTTTTACTTTACATTCTCTAGCTAAGTAGCTATCTATATATTATAGCTTGTAAAGTCCTTAAGTAACATAAGGGTCTAGTCCTAGAACTTATCCTAGTTATCCTTAGGGTAATCCTAGCTATTAGCTAGTTATTCTTTAATATATTAGTCCTATCTTACCTAGTAGTTTATATATATATAGTTAAGTATAAAAAGGATCTTTTAGTTATCCTAATAATACTTCTTTTTGCCCCTTAAAGGCATAGTTAAGGTTATTAAGCTATATCTTATGCTTTTATAAGTTTATAAGGTATTAGAGTTTTATAATATTTTAGACCTTAACTTCTTAGCTACTAAGACTTAAGGATATACTAGCCTTTTAGTCCCTTTTTATTAGCACTTTTTCTTTATAAAGTTATAGTAAGTTAGTAAGTTCCTATTCTTACTCCTATAGTTCCTTAAGTTACTTAAGCTAAGTAATTTGCTTCCTAACCACTACCTCTTCTACCCTTATTATAAAGAATTTAGTCTTAGATAAGGTTCTTATAGAATATAGTATATTATTAGCTATAGTATTACTATTATTTAGCAAGTCCTAAGTAATACATAGTATTATTTTAGTAAATTAAGTAGTTCTTCCCCCTATATTACTCTTAGGTAACTAGTAGAAGAAGCTTTAGAATTATAAGAATAAAGAGATAGCTAGGTAAGAGATATAAGGGTACTTATATATTAACTAAAGCTTACTAGGTCTAAGTGTGTTATGCATGCAAGTTACTAGCTTATAGCTAGTGGCTTGCTAGTGTTACGTGGACCTAGCCCTACAGCGTAGTGCACCAGCGGGGTGCATCCGTGTTATGAGTGGGGCCTCACATAATAATAGTAATAATAGTAATAATAGTAATAATAGTAATAATAAACTTTAATAGTAATAATAAACTTTAATATCTTTTTTAAGAAAGAATTATATAACTAATTAAAAAGAGTATAAACTTTAACTAAGTAAAAGGTAATTATAAGGACCCACTTTAAACCTACTTTTATTAATACCTCTTTTTCTAAGACTAGATTATAGAAAAAGCATAAAAGTTATTAGTAAGTAAAGGTATAATTAGTAAGACCCACTTTAGACCCACTTTTATAAATATCTCTTTTTCTAAGACTAGATTATAGAAAAAGCATAAAAGCTATTTATAGCAAAAGGTATAATTAATAAGACCTACTTTTAGACCCACTTTTAATAAATACTACTATTCTAAGACTAGATTATAGAAATAAGTATTAAAGCTATAAGTAAGTAAATATATAACTAGTAAGACCTACTTAAGACCTACTTTTTTATAATAATATATAACTAAGTAAGTAAGCTAAAATTAGTATAAGTTCTTAAACTTACTTTTAAAGCTTTTTTTCTAATTTTATTAATTAAGGAAAATATATTATATTCCTTTTTAATCTTATAAAAATAGAATCCTTGCCCTTTTCTAAAAGCTTTTTATAGGTTTTTGTATTTCTTCTAGCTTAAAAACCTAAAAACTTAATATAATTATTTATAATTAAGATAAAATAGCTATATAGCTATAAAACCCTTTATAATAGAAAGTAAAATAATCTCTTTATTATAAGTAACTTATTTTTATAAATATATTATTATTAGATTTATTATCTTATTTATATATAATAATAAATAATTTCTTTAGGGTAAATCTTAGATTTAAAGTAAAAAAGTATATTAAAAAGAATTATAAATCTAATAAAAAAGCTAGAAAAGTAAAATAACCTTTAGAATTTAGGAAAAAACTAGGGTTATATATAAATACTAAAAGATACTATATCTAACTACCCTATTCTTATTATAAGCTTAATAGTTTAAATAAGTATAAACTTTAAAGATTTATAACTAAATAACTAAATTCTAATAGAAAAAAAGGCTTATATTAAGTAAATAAAGAAAAATCTAAATAATATTATAAGATATTAATATGCCCCACTTTTATTTTTACCCTTATACTACATGTAGTATTTGTAGTGTAGTGTAGTATTTACTACACTACACTACATACTACACTACATTATAATTCACTACACTACATACTACAAGGAAAGTCAAAATACTACAAATACTACACTACATGCAAAGCTCTAATTATAGGTATAGTAGTATAAGGTAAAGTAGGTAAAGCAGGTATAATAAATACCTTCTAATTAGGCTAAGGTAAAACTTTAAAGAGTATTTAAAAACACCCTTTACTCTTAACTTTATGTCTCTATGCGTTAGTAACTATATAGTAATTTAATTATTAGAGAGCTACTACTATAACTCCTATTAGACTAAATTAATAATAATTAATATTAAGTAAGTATAGTAATAGGAGTATGCGAATTCTAATATGTAACCCTATCCTTTAATATAAGTAGTATAGCTATTCTAGCCACTCCACTAGATCTAATAGAACTTAATAATATTTTAAAGGCTTAGTATATAAGGACTATAGTTATTATACCTTTAAAAAGGGCAGAGAATTTTAAAGAATAGGAAATCTTAATTTAAATATAAGTTCGTATTATATAACTTATAGTATATCTAACTAGTAACACTCCTTAGTCTAAATAGACTAATAAGTATTATGCTATTCTCTCTTCTATTATTTAGTAAAGCCTTTCTTTATAGGTTTAGAAGAATTTAACTTATGTAGGATAGACTAATACTATACTAGCCACTTAAATAATATAATTAATTAAAAGTAATTATGGCTTTAAGGCTAATCTAGCTATTATTAAGCTTTTGTAGCAATTCTCCTAATCAAAGAGGGCTGATTTTACTACAATAAGAGCTTAGCTAGATTATTATTAAAACCTTTAGAATTATATTTGTAAGATTAAAAAGATTCCTAATATTATCTAGGTCTCACAAACAATCAAAGCAATTAAAGACTTAATGCCTAAAATTCATAACGCTTAGAAAATCAAAGGATTCTCTAAATTAAAGCTTATAAAGGAAGGTATACTTAATTACTTAATGTACAAAGCTAATAAGGTTTAGAAGGATCTAAAGGTTAACTTTAGCACTTAATAGTAATAGTAATAAAAGAATAATAAGGATAATAATTCAAAATCCAAAGATAAGGCTTAGAAGAAGAGAAACAAAACCTCTAAGACTATAAAGCTAGATTATAGCTGTTTAATTTCTCTAGGAAAACTAATTTATTTAAAGGACAACTATTAGAAGCTTTATCTAGAAAAGATGCCTAAATTAATAAAGAAGAAAGCCTATATAGCTATAACAACTAAGACTATAGCTTCTCTAGACATTATGAGTGCTAGAGGTAATCTTGCTCTTATAGTAATTAATTAGGATTACTCTTTTTAAATGCTTTTAAATTACCTTACTAAGGAAGATTATATCCTTAACATAGGATGTAATATATACACGTTTAATTTAACTAAATGGTTTACTTATTTAAACACTAACGTTAATGCTAAGCTAATAATAGCTAGTAATAGCAAAGAACTTATAGTTAAAGGAATTAGTAATGTAAAAATCCTTATTAGAGAAGGATATCTAAACCTCCTAAACGCTTAATACGCACTAAAGGCTAAAGTTAATATGATTTTACTAGGACTTCTTAAGCAAGGAGGAGTTATTATAAATAGGTTTAAAGACTAATTAATCTTAATATCTTCTAGATTAGTTATTAGGGAGTATAACTAGAAGTTAAATATTTTCACACTAGTTATATAAGAGAAAAAACCTTATTTTAACTTTATAGCATTGTTAAGTAAGTTAGTCACTAAGCAAGTCAAATTTAGCCTCTTATATAAGAGGCTTAGCCACGCAGGGAAAGAATAAATCCTACTTATATGTAAAGAAGTAGGAATCTTTGTAGACCTTGCCTTTATAATTAACTTCTATTATTTAGCTTGCCTATTATTAAAGGTCCCTTAGATAATTTATTAAGAGAAGTTAAATAATACTATGAATTTTCTTTTATATGTTTTCTAGGACTTTATTAAATATAAACCTAAAGGGTTTAAAGGGAAGAAGCATATATTACATGTAATTAATGTTTATATATACTTTTACTAGGTAATTCTAATAGTTAATAAATCTAGTGTAATTAAAGCAATCCAAGCTTAGAAGACTACTATTAAGAATATAAGTAGCGGATTTACTATTAAATACTTTTATACTAATAACGTAACGGAATTCCTTAGAGAGAAGTTTAAAGCCTATTATTAAAAGGAAGGAATTATCCTTTACACTAGCGCTTTATATATTCCTACCTATTAAGGTATTATTAAACGCGCTAGTTAAACTCTTATAAAGATAGTAAGAGCCTTAATAATTAAAGCTAAATTACTAGAACTTCTATAGCTATACGCTATAAAGCACGCAGCTAAGATTACTAATCTATTACCTATATATAGTAATAAGAATAATTAATCTCCTTAATAAGCCTTATTTAAAACTCTTAGACTTAATAACATAGCCTTAATTTGTAATTTACGCACATAGGGATGCATTACGTACATATAAATTCCTAATAAACAACGTGTTTAATCCTAGAAGATAGCACTAAGAGCTAAGAAAGGCTAACTTATAGGCATAGATAGTCCTAAATATTACCTTTATAAGGTTTAGATTCCTAAAAATTAGAGGATTGTTTATATAAGGGATATTTGCTTTAATAAAAAAGACATGCCTACGCGCACTAAATTTAAGGATAATAAAGTTATTTATATTATAAATCTAATTAATCCCTCTTTTACTAATAAGGGATAACGCATTATTAATATCCTACCTATAGCATAAAAGATTCCTTATTCTTACATAAAGAAGAAAAAGGTTTGCTTTACAAAAAGTTACTTAAACACCTTAGAAACAAACAAGAATTACCACTCTTTTAAGAAGAAGGATAATTCTCCTTTACTAAAGAAACCACAGAGCTATCTCCTAATACCCTCTAAGAGTCCTCCTTAATAAGAGAGTCTTACAAAAGATTAATAAAAGCGGATTAATAGTAAAGATATAATACTACTAAGGTATTAGCCTAAAGCCTTCCTAGAGGAAGAAGCTAAAGATAATAATAATATTATTTACTAATAACTTAAATCTAAATCTAAAACCCTAAGATAATCACTTTAATTTAATATACATTAAGATTATCTTAATATTATAACTTCTAGTAAGAAGAAAGCTCTTCCCTAAGGCTCTTACTAATTAAACCTAGTAATTCGTTACTATAATAATAACCTATATAATAACAAAGTAAAAGAGATAACTACCTTATATGCCTTTTTAATACTTAAAGCAGCTAATATAGCTAATATAAAGATTAAGATTCTATCTAATTAGTTTAAGGCTAAAGCTATAAATAACTATTATAGCTTCTAGAGACTTATAAAGAAAAAAGAACTTATTAAGATTTATAAAAAAACAGCTAGAACCTAGTATTTACTCCTAAAGATACTAAAATCTTTAATAGTTAGTAAGTATATATAGTTAAGTATCTAATTAATAAGAAACTATATATAAAAGCAAGATAAGTTACAAGAGAAGACTAGAACCTAGAGGTATTTAATTATAAAGACCTATATATAGCAGTTATATACTTAGTTTTATTATAAGTATTCTGTACACTTATTATAATACTTAATTATAAATAGTAATAATATAATATTATTAATGCCTTTCTTAACGCTAAAGCATAAGGAGATATTTACATTAGATAGCCTTATAGTTATTCTAATAGTATAACTAGAGTTTGCAAGCTTAATAGAGCTCTCTATAGTTTACCTCCCTTTTCTCTTTAGTGGTTAGATAATATCACTAAGGAACTTAAAAAGCAAGGCTTCCGCAGGCTATTAACTAAACTCTATATCTTTTAACGTAATAATATTATCCTTCTATTATATATAAATAACATAATTATTATAGGAAAGACCCTTACTATTATTATAACTATTATTAAAGAACTATAAAAGTAGTATAAATTAAAGCACCTAGGAGATATTAAACTATTCCTTAGTATTAAATTCATTCGTAATTAAGCTAACTAAATAATGCTTCTATATTAAAAGCTTTATATATAAAGCATTATAAAGAAATTTAATATTAAGAACCTTAATATAATAAAGGTTCCTTAGTTTCTAAAGACTATAATACTAGTAGATTAAAAGGAACTTAATATAGTCTATAACCTTTTAGACTAAGCAAAGCAAATAGGAAGCTTTAACTAGCTCTCTATATCTATATAACCTAATATTATATTTATAGTTAATTAACTTTATAGTGTAAACTCTACGCTAAAGCAGGTTTATGTAAACCTCTAGAATTATCTTTAGCAATACCTTATAGAAGCAAATAATTTAGGAATTATTCTTAGAGGATTAACCTTTACAAATATTAAATCTATACTTTAGGTAAAAGAATATAGTGACGCTTCACTTGCTAATAATCTAGATACTAGAAGATTAACTACTAGCTATATTATAATACTAGCTAGAGGATTAATTCTATAGTAATTAAAGAAATAAACTCTAATAGCTCTTAGCTTTATAAAAGCTAAGTTTATTAACCTCACGCTAACTAGTCTCTTAATAATATAGATTACTAAGCTACTTAATAACTTTAGGATTAAGTAATTATAACTATTACTTCTTTTTATAGATAGCTAGAATACTAAAGCTAATATGCTTAATAAGAAGCACAAGGGATGTACTTATTATATTAATTTATAGTATAAATAAATTATATAGAAAGCCTATAAAGGGGAATTTTATCTTTAGCAAATTAGCATGAAATAAATAATAGCTAATAGGTTTATAAAAGGCCTAGAACGCATTAAACATAATAATTTCGTGCGCCTTCTTTATATAATAAAGGCAAAAGACTTTATAAAAAGAGACACTTTAGAGGACTTATAGATAGCCTTATTTTCTATTTTTTTCCTTTCTTCCTTACATTATTAGCTAGATATATTGCTAGGGGCAATATTAAGAATCACAGCCTTATATCGCAGCCTTAGGCATTAATATTATCAGATTCTTTGCTTAATAATGCATCTTCCTGCATTACGTTTGCGATCGCGTTTGCTATCGCAATTCATTGCAAGCTTCACTTAAAGACCTTAATTCATTGCTAATAGATTTAAAGCTATAATAGCTTCTCTTTTGCCTTGTTAAATTCCTAGATAGTAATTCCACATTATCTTCTCTTTTCATCGCTCTTTGCCACCAAATCACTCCACAACATGCCACGACTGCAAATGGGGCTCGGGTGCTCAACTGGTTGCTGTCGAATATAGGTTTAGGTGGCGGACTCGGCTTGTTCAAGGATTGAATGCTGACTGGCACCTGACAAACGCCGTGACATGCATCGACGGTTCCAGCTTCCCCGATGACATGCAGGTATTATATGTTGATGGATATTTGTTTATAGCTGTACTCCGTACGGAGTAGTCGGTATGTGGTCCGTAATCCGTGATGCGCACTGTATGGACAGGATTCACAGGAAGCATATCCCAACAGCGCGTTCTTCCCAACAGCACACACAGGCCAGACCAGATTGTTCGGCTCGGCGCCTCAAAAGACAAGGCGGCAGTTGCCGGTCATCAGGTTGACGCAAACCGTGTACAACTGTACTAACCGTCCTACCGACCGTCCTACCAACCCGTCCTACGCGTGCTCAGACCCTCTGACGGACATTCACTCAACACCCTGCGGACTACCTGCTAGCGATGCCACTGCCTGCTACTGCCCGCTACTGCCCGCTACTGCCCGCTACTGCGCCTGCCCATCCGCCCACCCCGTCGCTTTACCGGCCTTGGCCCTGCCCCTAGCCCGCTGTCATCCCCGCATCTGCTGCCCACTGCCTCTTTGCTCTGGCTCCTTCCGCCACCGACTCACGTCAAGTTGGTTGTGGTGTGTAATCCGTAGGTGTGGCCCAACAAGCAGCCGGCCGGAGAGTCTACTGTGTCGTGTCGGCTGTCGACTTGATGTCGACAGCTGTACGCTCCCGCTTCCTCACGCACATTCCGCAGACTTTGGGACATCTCTAGACAACCTCATCGTATCGGCTTCGCCATTGCTGCCGTCCCTTCTCCAGAGGCCCTTACACACGCCGAGTCGACTCGTCGCCTTCCCTCCTCCCTCCTTCCCGCCGCTCCTTCGTCGCCGCCGCCGTGCGCGACCGAGTCCCTTCGAGGTTCGGAACCCGCCGTCCGTAATGTCGACCGATCCCTCCGTCCGCCAAATTCGACCTCAAGATGCGCACAGCGCTCAAGCAGCACAAATGAGTTCCTTCCATTTTGTGCCGCAGCAGTTTCCCCAACGGGAACCCCAAAAGAGTCAGTATATTTCTCGCTGGGCAGTGCGCCATTCATCATGTTCGCTCCAGACCTGCCTCTCCAGAGATGATAACTGCCCGCCACTTTCGACAGCTGGAACGCGGCTGACAAAATGGCTCCCAGACTATGTTTTCGTCGACGAGCACAATCGCCACAAGCGTCTAAAAGGTATACTTCTTGGACAATGAGCATCTTCTTTGATGGTCCCTTCGTCGCATACTCACCACATCTTTTTCACAGTAATGAGAGCCTGTGAGGGCTGCCGGAAGAGAAAGATCAAATGCGATGCGGCAACCACTAATACTTGGCCCTGTTCAGCCTGTTTACGACTAAAACTTCATTGCGTACGGCCGAATGGTTACGAGGGATCCGACTCCATGGGCATGTACGATACCATATTAAATCCGTCCGGCCCATTCCAGCAAATGTCGATGCCTGGACAAGTCTTGCAAGATGCGTCCAACCCAGTGCCAGACCTCTATGCAGCGCCAGGCGCACTCTCCGAAGGCGATGGAGCGGCGCTCCATCAAGTCAATTTGCACTACACCACAGCTCCCCGCCAGGTGTCTTGAACCAGTCATACAATGGCCCGAATACGTTCCCCACGCCGCCAAACCACCACGGTCCGAGGCAAGACTCATCGCCAGAAGCTCATTCGGTCGATTCATACCAACAAAAGGATCTCGCTGACTTGCTTGGGGGTTGAAAGTGAACGAGATTGGAACCGGTAGGTCACTCTACTCCCTCCACTATTCATGGAAAACCAGTCAGTTGCTGACTTGGGCAATGCCAGCTCCGTATCTCCGCAACAAGGCCTCGTTTCGACGGGAAGAACAACCAGCTGTGGAAGAGGAAGATGATTATGGTTCGATCCTGCCCAACATGACCACTATACCGGGCCACAAAATCCGGATTCCACCGGCACTGATGCCGGACGAGTCTACCGCGCTGCATCACTTCGATCTCTACTTTAGTCACGTCCATCCCTATGTGCCCGTCTTGGACAAGGTTGCTTTTTATCAACAATGGAGTACCAATCGGGACGCCATTTCGCCCCTGATTCTCGAGGCGTTGTTCGCCATAGGAGGTCGATTGGCAGAGGAACCGGCAATGGGTCAGCAGTGGCTAGCGCTGGCATCTAGTATGTACGGGAGGAGTCCGGGGAGTTTGGAACAAGTCTTGGCTGACTCAATTTCGCAAACAGGGCATGCTGATTCGTTCATGGACACACCGAGGCTAAGCACACTCCAAGCCTTGCTCATGATTCTCAAAGCGCGCGAAGCTGCCCCGAAACGAGGGTACTTTTATCGATCTTGGATGCTTGTCGTTCAGTGTGTCCAAATGGGCAAAGATCTGGGCTTGGATGATCACCACGAAGATCATCAAGCTGGAATCCCTTGCGAACTTACCATTACCGAGTGTCGCCTACGGACAAGAATATGGCAGAACATTTTTACCTGCGAGACAATGGTTGGAGGACCCCAAGGTGAGTGAGTTGCAGTGAGCGCGAGATTAGAAAGAAGAGAAATCGCGAGCGGTTGTGGGGGAAAAAAGCCCGCCACATCGTGCAGTCAGTTGTTCTGATTGCTGAACCAGGCCGGCATGACTTGACTGTCAACGACGAGTCAGTGGACTTCAGCGTCCCTCGTCCTATACCCGGCGGTGACGACTCCGAATATCATGTTTCGAGGAATTTCACATACTTGGCTCGCATTGTGCGAAACATTCGGAAAATGAGCACAGTATACGCCAAACTCAGAAGGACAAAGGATTGGGGGTTAATCCAGAGTTCCAGCAAATCGAGCAAAACATTTCAGAGTATCTCAACGAATTGCCAGCAGACATGACCGTTTCATACCCGCCCGACGGTTCACCGCCCTACCTGCCATCATCGTTTCTCGGCAATCTGCACTCGTACTACTACCTCTTGCAAATCCTATATCATCGGCCGGTCCTGTCGTTCCTTGATCCGACCGCCCATGAATTCCAGTGGAAACGTCGCATGCTTATTTGCTATAGTGCAGCCAAGGCTCTGTGTCGCCTACAAGAAGCGGTGTTGAAACAGTACGGCCTGGTAGATCTGCAAAGTATGCAGCGCGGCTTCAGCTTCGTCTTGTACGCGGGACTTTCATGTGTGGTGATTCACCTAGTATGTCGGCATCATTGCTCTGTTGCTCTTGGCAATTTGCCGCCAAGCCAAGCCCCGTTGTCGCTAACTACCGTGGATCTCAGGTTGCCATTGTTTCTCCCGATCCGGACCTCAACAGTGATGCCCGTGAGTATTTTCAGCGTCATATGAGGCTTATGGAGACGATTATGGAGTCTTGGCCCATGCCAGATTTGCAAAAACAAGTTGATGCGATTCGCGAGGCCTTCTCCGCTGACATACGACGCCCATTTGTCCTCAAACCGTCGTTTCCGTACGGAAGTCCCCATCCGTCTAACCGGCCAAGCCCTCCACGGGCAAATGTTGCGTTCCAAGGTGCTTCCGTGCATCGTGCAGACTCCATGGATCATCAACATCTGGGTCCCTCGAACCAACAAGTCAGTTACATAAGTCATCCCATCACACCTCCTGTTTCTGTGGGCCCATTGGACAGCAGAAGTGACTCTCCCGTGGTACAGTCGCTCGTAATGATGCCACACGACGGTCAGGCGCCGGATATGCAGCAGAACATGGCTTTGGGCAACAACCCACCGACCTGGAATCCTGCACGGATTTTCGAGTAAGTTTGATCGGAAAATAGTCCTGTCTTTGGTTTTTTTTTTTTTTGCGTTGTCGTCCAGGCACAGAAAGCGCGGCTGCTAACAATGCCTCCATAGGAATTGGAACACTTCGTTTGGTACGCCCTCCCAACCTGGCACTTTGCTCGGCTCCGCTCCACACGCATCACTAAGCGCTTCATCTCCTCCAGGTCCCTCAGATCAAACAGCCATCACGGATCCTACTTCCGGTCAATCGCTGTCGCCGAGTGTCGGGCAAATGGCCCATGCCCAGTACTCTTCGGCAACTTCAATACCCAACTTCATCACCCCAGCCATGTGGCAAGAGTCTGTGGCTAGTGTCTACGAGGGAGGATTGAAGCGAGCCTGGGACTTTGACGGCGGCATGGCGGGCATGAAGCGACAACTATGATGACTTCCCCCAGGGCTATACCACAAGCACGAGTCCCACAGAATGGAGCAAACCGAGATTCTCTGGCCTCTTGTTTTGCCCCTGCAGGACATGCGCCTGTATTGACGCTCTTTCGCCATCTTTTTCTCGCTTGTCGGTTAATAAATTAGGATTTTGCCTGCGTTTCAGCACGGGTACATGCGCTCATATAGGGGACAGTATCGGAAGCAAAAGAATAATTCTCCATAGAATTAGGCTGGTTTCTAGGGTGATTGATTGTTCGACTGTGCCGAGCAAAGTAGTAGTGCAGTGCGACAAACGAACTCGATAAGCACGATGGGCATGGGGGCGTTGGAGGATTGCTTGGACGGCATTTTCGCGCATACTTGGGCATGTTACGATGATTGATTACGCCATGGAGAAATGTACAGTACCGGGTTTCTTACAACGACGAACTTGTCATCGGGGAGCAATATCCAGACTGGTCGCTCATGCCCAGATCTCATGGCGCGAAGCTTGGATGACACTAAATAAACGGGGTGTGTAGTAAAGTAAAGTCGATGATTTTTTTTGCGGTGATTATGCTGCGCTTTTTGTCCGGGCACATCTTCAGCAAGTTCAGAGGTGCTTACCCCAAAAGGATGTTGAGGACAGATGATCAATACAACTTACAAGGGAAAACTAGCACGCAAGCAATTCAAAGAGTCAAGACAACGCAACATGTGCAACAGGACGGGAGTGCAAGGAGAAAACAAGTCGTCAAGCTGCAGGGTAGGTCTAGCTCCGCACGTCTGGTCAACAATATTTCACTGACCTTGACACACACACCTTCATATTCATCATCATTTGACCTGCATAATGACGTTGCCAGACGCACCTCAGCCATGCTACTCGTAGGAATCATTAGTCCCAAAGCCGGCCTAGGAGGCATTGGAAGCTCAGCGAAATCCTGTTCGCCGTGCATCGCGTCGTTTCGAATGCCATGGCAACTGCGTAACCCGCATGTTCAGACGACGCTCCGATTGAGATGCTTCGCGCAAGCATCGTCCCGCAGACGGCCGACACGGAGTGACCAAGAGAGCGACCAACAGAGGAGGGTGAAAGCGGCGTCCTGCATTTCCAAAAGCCACGGTACCGTATTCTCTACCCCCTACCCCGTACCATGGCATGGCATGCAATGCAATCTTGACATGTGCAGGTGCGTATCTGCTTCTGCTTCACGGAGCTGACAAGAACATGTTTTTTTCTCTTCTCCTTCTTTTTCGGAACAGAAATACCCGAACGACTCATCATATACCATGCTGGAACCGGCAGAATCACATTTCTGGCTATGCTTAAGCTCACTAGTCTACTCCTTGGCACATTCTTTACGTTTCTGGTTGTGCCAAGCCATGTCAAGGCCGAAAAGCCAATGGCTGAAATCGCAGCGGGTTCGTTAGCTCGGGAGGAACTCGGGAGTAGTTACCCCCACCCCAGGAGAAGGCTGACGCGAGATTTGGATTGCTTTTCTAGTGGCCGTGGCGGGTGTCATTCCCGTCCTCTTCATCTCATACACGACTGCGCCGTTTGTAACCCACATCCATGTCCATCTCCCGCCCGGGGCGCGCACGTCGCGACCTGTCCTCGAGCGGTTTGTCCGCGCGATGCCTGCGTCTACGCGGCTTACCCTGACTACCATGAGCGTCGTTGCCAAGCCGAGATATAGCAGCCTCGCGGTGAGGGATTTGCGGCCCTCGCAAGGCACGAGGCTTGGCCTGGCGAATTACGTGCGGGATGCGAGGGCCGAGAACCTCGCGAGGAAGTGGTACATGTATAGGGCTGTCGGAGGCTTCCATGTGCAGGAGGGATTGGGCAAGGGCAAGGGCAAGCGGCACGAGAAGAAGGGTAATAATAATAAGGTGGACGGGTGGATCTGGGACGCCGTGAAGGACGAGGTTCGGAGCGAGGACTTGATTGTGATGGCAGGTTACGGAGCACGGAGTGTATGCCGAAGCAAAGCAAGGGGAAACAAACGTACAAGTGTACCTCGGCGCAATGCGTCGCAAACTCGCACTCGAACGGAGTTTGCAACACATTACACGGTGCAATACAACGAAGGTTCACCAACCAACCCGGATCGGACAAGGGCTTCCCGGCACCTCATGTACATAATTGTTAGAATCCCGCCGCAAGCGTTTAACCGCATGCAGGCATCTTAGACACTAGGACCTACCTATTTAGTTACTTTTCTAGACCTTTAGTAGATGCATAGTATATTTTATATAGGTAGATTATATACCCTATAGTATAAGTACTTAGTTATTTAAACCGTAGTTTACACTCTCTTATAGGGTTAAGTAACTTAATCTATACCCTTATTTCTAACCTTAGTTACTTAGTTTAATATAGTAGTAATTACTTAGTGTTTATAATACTAAGACCCTTCTTTCTAATTAATACCTTTATTAAGTTAATTCTAACTAATTAATTATAAAATTTAGTATATTCTAGTAAGAGAATAGGGTTTAATTATATATAATTATTAATATTATAATTAAATAACCCTTAGTAGTAAGGAAGATTTACATAGGTTAAAGTTTAATAAATTATAATAATATAGGATATTATTAAGATATCTAAGGAAACTAATAATATAGAAGGCTATAAGCTAGCTATTAAGCTATAGAAACCTTATTATTAGGACTTATAGTTTAAGATAATAAAGGTAAGAGCTATTAAAGATAGGATATAAATCTTTATTAATCCTAATTTAATAATAATACTTAATTACTTACCTAAGCTACTAATTTTAATAGGAAAGGGGACTTTAGTAGTAAGAAAAGTAGTAATTATTACTTTAATTACTTTACTAGATAATTAGACTAAAGGGCCTTAAATACGCTTAAGAATATTAATATCTAAAGTTATAAGTAATTAATAGTAGCCTTAAGGAAGCTCTCTAGTAAGCGTTACTTATATCTATAGCTTAGCTAAAGAGAGATACTTTAAATATCCTTAATAACTAAATAATACTAAAGATAGCGCTTAGTGTATAGTTCTTAATAGATAATATTAAGTATTTAATAGCTAGTATTAGAGTTTATTAAAGACTATAAGAGAATACTATAATTAGTTTATTATAATACTTAGAAATAAGTATAAGTAAATAATCCTATAGTATATCTTACTTTATAAGAAGCTTAAAGAGCTTATAAGGAATATAATACCCTTAAATAAAATAATTAGGTATTACACTAAAGTTAATTTTAATAAGACTATTAAGCAAAATTTATTAAAGGTTAATATTAATAAGTAACTTACTAACGCCTTAATTAGCTATAAGTAATGCTTCTAAGTAAATTACTTAATTACAAAAGGTAACCTACTAATTAAAATAATTAATAATACTATTAGTGCTTATTTCCCTTTAATTTTAGCGTAAATTAATTTACTAATCTTTACTACTAAGACTAAGGGTAAAACCCTTAATTTTTATACTATAATTATAAGGATTAGGCATTTAATTAAAGCCTAAGAAAAGTCTTAAAGTAAAGCTAGAGAGTTATTTAAAATAAAGCTAACTCTTAATAAATAAACTAAAGAAAATCTTAAGAAAGGTAAAAAGAAGCTACTTTATATTTATTATAATAAGTATAAGGTTAAGAAGTTAAAGGACTCTTAGAAGACCTATTAAACGCTTTGCTTACTAAAGAATTAGAATATTAAAGAAGATTAATTAAAAAGGTAAAAGAAGTAATAAATTAATAACCTAATAATATTAAAAAGGCTTATAATACATAGCTTAAAGAATATAACATAAAGGAAAGTAAGCTAGATAGAGATACTATATTTACTACTATAAAACTATCTTTAAAGGTTTTTATACCTAGGGGTAATTATAAGTAATACTTAATAGTAGTACTTTAATATATATCTTTAATAATAAACACTAGTTTATTAACCTAGATTATAGTAACTAACTAAGTATTTAAGCTAGGTATAGAGTTACTAAAGCTTATAGCGTTAGTATAGCCTAGATTAAATTAATAAATAGCTAGACCCTTACGTTATTAAAGGCGTAGTATTAACTAACTTTCTTTATAAACCTTATATTACTTTAGCTACTTATAAAGAAAGGTATAAGGTAGGATAATCTTATAAGAATTATTATAGACTTAGTAAGAGGTAATTATAAGATCTTTTAGACTATAACTATTAGTATATAATTATATATTAAAGGGGATAGCCCTAATAAAGCTTTTATTATTAGAAAGGATTCTTATAACTTAAAATCCCTAATAGCTATAAAGGTAACCCTTTAGTATGTAAGAATAGCATATCTAGGTGAGGATATAATAGATTAAGTGCTTTAAAAGGTTAATATACTATTAAAAGAGTGTAGTAAGGGTAAATATAAGATTTACTATATAGCTAAGGTATAGAGATAAATATTATAAGTTCTATAGATAGATTTGCTACCCTTAGGACCTCTTTAGGTCATAATATATAACCTCTTTACTTAATTATAAGGCTATAATAAGGATTATTATATTACTTTCTTTACTTATAAAGTAATAGGCCTTTACTATATCTTTATAATTCTATTAAAGACTAATATTATAGCTTATTTTAATTAATTAGAAGTGTATTATATAAGGACCTTTAAAATCTATATTATGGTTATAATTATAAATAGGGAGACTACCTTTTAGACTAGAAAGTAAGAGGTAGAGATTACTAATAGAGGTATTATTATTAGAAAGTCTAGTCTAGCTTATCCATATTAAAATAGATATACTAAGTAGTCTAGGGGGTAATAATAAGAGTTATAATAACTCTAATAACTTAAGTAAGCTTTCTAAAGAATCTTTAGCCTATAGCTATAAAAGCAGCTATTTATATTCTTAATTATATACCTTAAAAGTCTTTAGATTAGCTTTTACTATATTAAGCCTTAAATAAATAGCTATAAGAAAATAAGCTTTAATGAAACTATTTACTAGAGAAGCTAGAAGCTTTATTAAATTATCTTTAAGCTTTTAGTTATAAAGCTTTTATAATAACATATAATAGGCTTTAGAAGACAGGTCTAAAGCTATTATAAAGAGCTTATATTAGTTATTTAGCTAGTTATATCTCTTCTACCTAATATCTAATTTAGGTACTAATAATGTAGAGGAATTGCTAGTTCTTATTAAGCTATGTTACCTTTAATAAATTAATCTTCTATGCTTAAGAAAAGGACCTTTTAATTAAGGAAAAAGAGCCTAAAAAATACCTTCTTTAAGAGCTTATAGAAGACTTTAAGGTTAATAATATAGATATGGGACTTCCTTAGGCACTAGACTTCCTTTCTCTAATTTAATAATAAGAAAATTAACATAATTATAATTAACTAAATAACAAAGAAAAGGAAAAAGGATTATAGGAATTAATTCTTCTAACTTCTCTAACTTTACCTAGCTAATAACTAGATTTTTTAGATTACATACTACTAAATATTAATAATTTACTAAATCCACCTAAAATGGATTATAAAGACAAAGATCTAGATATCCCTAATATTAATAAAATAACCTCCTTAAAGCCTTTGCTATTGCCTTTACCTTAGGAGCTAAGAGTAAGGAAAAGCCTTATATATTAAGACTTCCTTTACCTCTTACTTATTATAATTATCTAGCTAGGTATCCTAAAGAAAAGGCATTTATTAAAGCAAGAGATAAAGAGTATAATAAAGTTATTAATCCCTCCTGAGTATGAGGTAAAACTGCTTAGCTTACTACACCCTAACACCCCATTCCTTCAACTTCTTTTTATCTGCCTTACAAAGCTTATTATTAGGCTTACCCTTATTTTTAAGCATTTTTTCCCTTATATTATAGATACTATTAATTATCTTTAGGTCAGATTTATCTTCCCTTTCCTTCCCTTTACTTTTCTTCTCTTCTGCTATATTATTTAATATTTTAGATAGTGCAGTGTTTTTTTATTACCTTTGGCTATACTGTTATCTAATTAGTTAGTTGTCAATTGGTTGATTAGTAGCCCATGACCTACCTAGTGATGTAACAAATTGGATTAGCTACAATTAAGGATAAGTTATGTTTTTTTAGGGTTTAAGTTCGCCTTAGAGCTTTAAAGGATAAGTTATAAGATAGAAGAGATGTAGAGAGATAGAACAAACATAGTTACAGAGGAAGGGGAAATCATATTAATTTATGCTATAAGTAAAACTCGAATGGATTTAAGTTTAACTATGGTTATGAATTATAACTATATCTTACGTAATTGTAGCCACAAAGTTTATTACAAACTTTGTATTAACCTTTAGCCCCTAAATTTATAGCTTAAAGCTTATTCCTTTATTTATGTTTTACCTAACACTATAGTGATTATTAAATTTAGTTGTTAATTATTACACTAGCTAGGTATTGCTAGTAATTTTTTTGTTCCTTGAAAATTAGATGCATTGGCCACAGCCAATGATCCCAAAAAAATTAAAAATCAATAAAGTTATTAATAACTAGGTTACTATTAAAGTTAGTAAATTAGAAGTCCCTTTACATATTAAGGTTTTAGGGCTTACTTAGGTATTTGCTTATAAGCTAGATTAATTAGGCTACCTTATAAGATATAAAGCTTAATTATATATGCTTAGGAATTAATAAGCAAAAGGGAACCTTTTATAAAAGCTACTATATTAGTAAGTATTATGTTTAGGCTCCTTATAGTAATTTTATACTACTTTAATGTGAGAACAAAGGGATAGCTAGGCAAGAGGTATAGGGGCACTTGTATATTGACTAAAGCTTGCTAGGTCTAAGTGTGTTGTGCGTGCAAGTCGCTGGCTTATAGCCAGTGGCTTGCTAGTGTCACGTAGACCTAGCCCTACAGCGTAGTGCACTAGCAGGGTGCATCTATGTTATAAGTAAGGCCTTATAATTATCCCCCTACTTATAGCTAGGCTTCTAAATAGCTTTTACTAGCCTTAATATAGCTATTTGCTAACTATATAATAATTAAAATAATAACAAATAAATTAGTTAGCTTTATAATATAAATTTTATTATAACTTATTATTATATTACTCCCTTTTCCTCCTTATAACTTTAGACTATTCTAATTAATTTTAATTAGACTTTGTTTACCCTAACTTATTACGTACTTATCCTTATTATTTTGTTATAGAAGCTAATGCTATTTACTTTTATAAGTGCTCTTATATACATTACTTACACACTAATTACGCTAACTTTAAGAGATACTTACTAATTAAGGCTACTTTACTAAGGATTATATGTAGTTTTCCTTATTCTTTACTTAGGGTTAATGCTACTAGGGGTAAGTAGTTAAAATATTATATTTAATATAATAAGCGCGGCAATACCTATAAGACAGTAAGTTGCTTAGTATTCTATTATTATATACTTCTAACTTACTAACTTTTCTATACTAGGCTATAGTAATAATAGCTAGTAACTTTTCTAACCTAATAGTTATTTATAAGTAAGTATAAGCCCTTATAGGTACTACTATTTTTACTTTAAATAAGGAGAGTATTAATATTTTTTTAGAGAAAACTTACTATAGCTTTGCTATATATATTCTTAACTTAGTTATAGGATTTAACTATGTAAACACTGCATACTACATTACCTTTAGGTTAACTAGTGCTATAAAGGCATATTAAGTCTATTAAATCCTAACCTAGTTACTTATTATTTACTAACCTTTCCATGTAGGCTGCCTTTATTTCTTACTAAAGCTATCTAGTTTCTTAGTAGTAGTTATAAGTTGCCTTAGTAGCCACGGCCTTATTCCCCTCTTTTCTAGTTTACCCTTAGCTTTTTATTATCTATTTACTAGGGCTTTGCTAATGTTTTAATAGGAGAACCTAGAGAATGCTATAGCTATGTAAGAAGCGTATATAGTTCTTTAGCTCTATTTATTAGATTTAGGCTATGTTACTTAGGCTATAGTAATGCACCACTTCTTCTATGCTATAGAGGAGGTAGTTTAGGCTAATAAAAATAAGGCAAAGTATAGGTTTATTAATAGCAAGGTTATCTCCTATATAGGGGCTATAATAAAGGGTTTTCTAGTTGCTTTACCTACGCTTTAGGCACTATTTCCTTTGTTTTTTTATAACATAACGTAGGCCTCTAGGTAGAATTTTTAGGCAACTAACAATGTTAAACCTTTACTATAGTAACATTATTCCTTAATGCTTGTAATTCGCTTATGTCTTACTACGCTTCCCCCTTGTTTTATTTTAATAGAAGGCCTAAATTACGCATTAAGCGCCTTCTATATCTTCTGCTACTACTTATTAATTATATTTACTTAGCTAACCCTTCTATTTTACTAAGATTTATTACCTTTATAGGTTTTCCTATAATCCTTAACTTCTTTAACTTTAAATTCATTATCTTTATCTTTAAGGTCTAGTATTAGCATTTCTTTGTCTATAGCGTCTTCCTAGCAATTCCATAGCTTTAATAGACTAATATAAAACACGTTATATAGTTAACTATACTTATTAGGTAGCGCTAGTTAGTATGCTTATTTGCTTACTACATTAAGTACGTAAAATAGCCTAATAAATCTAGGGGTTAGCTTTTATTTTGTATCCTTAAGTCTAATATTCTTTACTAATAGTAGTATAAGGTCTTCTCTTTTAGGGTTAGCGGCTAGTGTTATTAGTTATAGTACTTTACTTATGCTTTAGTAGCTTTTGCCTAGTTATATACTAGTTTCTTCCTAACCTTATATAGCTTTTCTATATATATATAAGCTTCTAGCACCTCCCCTTCCCTACTCTTACCCTTAAGAGCTAGGCAAAACTTAGGCAAATAGCCTATAAGAGTGTAGTTAGGGAGTAACCTATTATCCTATTAATAATATTATTACATATAAACTAAGCTATTAGGAGTAGCTTTAGCTATAGCTATTAGTTTTCTTTAATAAAGTATTATAGGTAATATTTAAGCACTTAGTTTGTTCTCTCTATCTGCCTGTTAGTTTAGGGGTAAAATACTATTAAAAGCCTTTGCTTTACATATAATATATAACATATATCTAACTAGAATTAGCTTATAAACACTAATTCTCTGTTAGATATAATACCCTTAGGTGCCCTAAATTAAAGCTTAATTTCCTTATAGAATAGCTTTGCTAATTCCGCTATATTAATTATAGTCTCTATAGTAAGGAAAACAAAGTACTTAGTAAATTAGTCTATAATCACTAGGATTACGTTAGTTTCTTAGTTACCTAGCTATACTAGTAGTAATCCTATGATAAAATCTATTAAGATCTCTGCCTATAGTTACCTTAGTATTAGTAGTAATTCAAGGCTTCTATATAGGCAGTGCCTTCTAGCTACCACACGCTAGTATACTCCGTAGCTAGATATATAGTCTAAAATAGCTTTACTTATTACTAGCTACTAATAATAATATTTTAGTAGCTTAAGAGTGTATTTAGTCCTAAAGTAACCCACTAGCAAATTATTATAGTGTAGCTATAGAAGCTCCTATTATAAGATAGGCTCCCGTGGAATAACTACCTAGTCTTTATATATTAGGAGACCCCTTATGCTACGTAACTATAGACTAGCTTTTCCTCTCCCTTTTACTTAGGAGTTAACCTTACCTCTGTGTTTTTATAGATCTAGATCTTAGTCTTATGCCTTCTATAGTAGTTACACTAATAGTTTATTTGCTATAAATTAGTAGGGATTTAGTAATATAATAGCCCCTAAATTACTTATATTATACTAATGTCTTAGACACACGCTACCTTCTCCTTAAAATCACCCTTATTTAGCTAACCTATTACTAGATTTACAGTAGCTAACTAGCCTTTTACCTAGGCTACTATTAACTTAGTAGGCTCTAAGACTAGCGCTATACTATAAATTCTTTAATATATTAGTACTTCTTCTTCTACTATATAGGTAGCTACTATCTTCCTTTAAAGCTCTAGCAAAAGCACCTTATTTAATATAGGTTTACCCTTATAATTAAACCTTCTTAATAGTATGTCTATAGGGTTGCTTTTCCCTAGTCTATGCTTAATTATAAAATAGAAAAGGCAGAGAAATATACACTATTATGCTTGCCTTCTATTTAGCTTCTGCTACCTTATAAAGGTCTATAGGTTATAGTAGTCTAATAGGACTTCCACAGGTATCTCTATGCCTTTAATATAGTATTACTAGTGTTTAAATAACTTTACTATAGTAAGTAACTCTTAATTAGCTATGCTATAATTACGTTTAGTGTCTATAAACTTCCTTAACTAAAAGGCCACTAGATACTAATAGCCCTTATTATCCTGCTAAGATAGGATTCCTATTATTACGAAAATTAAGGTATTTATCTTAATACACACTGCTTAACTTAGGTTATAATATTAGAGTAAAGGCGCTTGCTAAAAGGCATCTTTTAGCTAGTTAAATACTAGCTGCTTCTTTTCTCTAAATATAAACCTCCTAGTCTAGATGCTATTTTAACTACCTTTTATTAGCGCGTAAAGGGGTGCTATAATCCTAGAGTATTTGTAAATAAACCATTAGTAAAAGTTACAAAATCTAAGAAATAACTATATATCCTTAAAACTTATTAGCTCCTTTTATTCTCTAATTATGTTAACCTAGTAAGTATCTATTAATATCCTATTAATAAAAAGAATAAACCCTAGGAATTTTACTAATTCCTTATAAAAAGAGCACTTAGAGGGTTTTATATATAACTCCGCTAACCTTATACGTTCTAGGACTTACTTAATATGTTTAGTATGCTTCTCCTTTATCTTAAAGAAGATTAAGATATTATCTAGATATATTACATAAATAGTATTAACTAGCCTATGAAGCGCCTTATAGATATAGCTTTAAAAAGTAGCTAGGGCATTAGTTAACCTAAAAGGCATTATAAGGTACTTGTAGTACCTATAATGCGTGTAAAAGGCTGTCTTTTACTTATTACCCTCTTTAATATGGATTTAGTAGTACGCGTTCTTAATATTAATCTTTAAGAAGAAATAGGCCCCTTAGTATTAATTAAGGATTTCTAAAATTAGGGGAGAGCATAGCGATTCTTTTATATTACCTTATTAAGTCCTTAGTAGTCTATGTATAGTTAAAGCATTCTATCCTTCTTTAGCACAAATAAGATAGGCACGCCTGCTAGGCTCTTTAAGGGTCTTATCTAGCCTTTCTTTAGGTTATTATTAATATATTCCTAAAGCTCTTTAAGTTTACTTTAGAAGAGAGGGTAAAGTAGTCTGTACAGAGGTGTAGCCCCTAGTATAAGATTAATTATATAGTTTGTTAACTTCTTTAATAGAAGGCTCCCTGCCTTATCTAATATAAACATGTCTTTAAACTTATGTAGCTTCTCTAGGATATCTTTAATAGTTCTATATGCTTTCGCCTCCTTTTTATCTTTAAGAGGGATAAATTTATTTTCTATTATGCCTATGATAGCATATATAATTATCTTATTGTGTATTACCTTCACAAACTTACAGGGAGTTAGTAGCAAAAAGGCTACCTTTCTCTTCTTAAACCACTATTCTCGCGAGTATAAGCAAAGGTATACGCGTTCTTTTATAAGTATGTGCATCCTAATTAATACAAGGCTTCCTCTGCTCTTAGATCCCTATTAATAGCTATATATAGTAGTTTAAGGTCCTTCTTTTTACCCCTTAAGTCTTAGATTATAATAAGTACCTTATAGACACTATATTAGGGAACTATAAGAGACCCTACTACCTTTAGGATAGGCGCCGTAGCCTTAGCCTAATTAAGCTTATAGGTCTATGTAAACTAAGCACTAATAATATTAATCTTAGCATAACTATTAAGATTTGCTACTGTTTTAATGTCTTTTTGCCTATAAATAGTAACTAGTATATAGAATTAGCATCCTACTAGTACCCTAGTATCTAAGGCAAAGATAAGGGCATTTACTTCTACCTCTAGGAGTTTCCCTAACCTTCTTACTAGTTTTTCCTTAGCTTATTATAATTATAGAAAAGATACTCTATGCTACTATAATTAAAGCACTATTTTCTTCCTTATAGCCTATTATTATTTAGGTAGGTAGCTAGGGTCTTTTCTTTATCCTTATCCTTATCTTTTTAATCCTTATTTAGCTAATAGCCTTATAAAAAGTTATATCTTTAATGTTAGGGGCTTTATACAGGCCCTTCTTTTCTAAATTATTTAGCTTTTGCTTATTCTTTAATATTACCTCCTAAAATTATTAGGTAAGTTATATAACTTCTTCTTATATTAGCCTAGTAATATCTATATATAAGTTAATATAGTCTTGTAAGTTAGGGACTAATTTCATAAAAAATATAAAAGCGTGTGTCTTTTCTAGAGCTTATTTAAGGTGTTTCTCTAGTAAATCTAAGTAAATACTAAATTTAATAAGGCTCTAGCCCTCCTTTTACTTTATATTCTCTAGCTAAGTAGCTATTTATGCGTCGTGGCTTATAGAGTCCTTAAGTAGTATAAGGGTCTAGTCCTAGAACTTATCCTAGTTATCCTTGGGTAATCCTAGCTATTAGCTAGTTATTCTTTAATATATTAGTCCTATCTTGCCTAGTAGTTTATATATATATAGTTAAGTATAAAAAGGATCTTTTAGTTATCCTAATAATACTTCTTTTTGCCCTCTTAAAGGCATAGTTAAGGTTATTAAGCTATATCTTATACTTCTATAGGTTTATAAGGTATTAAAGTTCCATAATATTTTAGACCTTAACTTCTTAGCTACTAAGACTTAAGAATATGCTAGCCTTTTAGCCCCTTTTTATTAGCACTCCTTCTCTATAAAGTTATAGTAAGTTAGTAAGTTCTTATTCCTACTCCTATAGTTCCTTAAGTTACTTAAGCTAAGTAATTTGCTCCCTAACTACTACCTTTTCTACCCCTATTATAAAGGATTTAGTCTTAGATAGGGTTCTTATAGAATATAGTATATTATTAGCTATAGTGTTACTATTATTTAGTAAGTCCTAAGTAATATATAGCATTATTCTAGTAAATTAGGTAGTTCTCCCCCTTATATTACTCTTAGGTAGCTAGTAAGAGAAGCTTTAGAATTATAAGAATAAAGGGATAGCTAGGTAAGAGGTATAGGGGCACTTATATATTAACTAAAGCTTACTAGGTCTAAGTGTGTTATATGTGCGAGTTACTAGCTTATAGCTAGTGGCTTGCTAGTGTTACGTGGACCTAGCCCTACAGCGTGGTGCACTAGCGGGGTGCATCCGTGTTGTGAGTGGGGCCTCACATTTAACCTTAAAGCTTATTAATATAACTTTATTATAGCTTTCCTAAACTTAATACTAGATAAGGAGGTATATTATAAGATACTACTAGGTTATAAGGATAAATAAGCTTACTTAAAGCTCTTATGCACTATTTATAAGTTATGTAAAGCTTCTTTTCTTTAAATAAAGGAATTAATTAAATAGTTAGTAAGTAAAGGATTTATATAAATCTTTAAAGATATTTATGTGTTTATTAAGAATAGATTAATTATTTTCTTCTATATTAATAACCTTATAGCCTTATTTATAAAAGGAAAGTTAGTACTTTATAATAAATTTAGAGAAAGACTTTTTAAGAGATATAACATTAAGGACCTTAGTAAATTACAATAGTTCTTAGGAGTTAAAATTATTAGAGATTATAAAAACTAATAATTATAGCTTAATTAGAAGTCCTATTAGAATAAAGCTATAATTAAATTTAATATAAAAGTCCTAAATTAGAAGCTAATAGCACTAATAACTAGTGTTTTACTTAATCTTTATAAAAGTAAAGTTAATCTAAAGGATTTAAAGAGATATTAATCTCTAGTTAGCACTTTACTATATTCTATAATTATTATATAGCTAAATATCTCCTTTATAGTATTATAACTATTATAATACCTATAGTATCTAGGGCTATAGTATATTAAAGCTATAGAAAAGGCTCTAGAGTATAGTTATATATAGGTAAACCTCTTAATTAAATTTAATAGTAATAACCCTAAACTTAAAGCTTATAGTAATGCTTTATTTACTAATAATCTAGTTACTAGAAGAAGCTTATAAGGCTATGTTATAAAGCTCTTTAAAGGTCCTATACTTTTTAAGGTAAGAAAATAAGAGACTATAATAATCTCTTTTACTAAAGTAAAGCTTCTAGTATTATTATATTATAGTAAAGAGCTAATTGCTTTTAAATAATTATATTAGGAAGTTAGATTATATCTTAGAGATAATACCCTTAAGATTAAATATAATAATATATAGATAATCTATCTCCTTAAGGAAGAATTTATTAAACTTATAACTTAATTACACTATATTAATATTTATTACTACTAGCTTTATTAAGAGATTATAAAAGAAACCTTTAATATAACTTAGAAAGCTACTAAAGAAATAATTACTAATAGCCTTATAAAGCTACTAACTAGAAAAGTATTTATAGACTTTAGATAAGTATTAGGGCTTATATAGTTACTAAATTAAATACTTAGTACTAACCTAAAAGAGTAGGAATTACCTAAAAACCTTGCTATAATTAATAATAATTAGATTATTATAGAGATTAATTTAATTAAATTATTATAGGATGCCTTAATTATAGGCCTCCTAGGGGATATATTAGAATCCCGCCGTAAGTGTTTAACTATATGCAGGCATCTTAGATACTAGGACTTACTTATTTAGTTACTTTTCTAGACCTTTAGTAAATACATAGTATATTTTGTATAGGTAAATTACATACCCTATAGTATAGGTACTTAGTTATTTAAACCGTAGTCCGCACCCTCTTACAGGGTCAGGCAACTCAATCCATGCCCTCATTTCTGACCCTAGCTGCTCGGTCTAACAATAATGACGCATGAAAACTACGCCATGTCTCGGCTCGGATCGGCTCGGTTCCGAATATGGACGGGGTTTTCTTTTATACGCAAGGCCACCAACAAGCTCAAAAACAACATCCAGCGAAGGATATGAGATGTTGCTTCGTTCAAGCAAGCAAGCAAGCGAACCCTAACCCTAACCATAACCCTCGACGCAATGCGTCGCAAACTCGCACTCGAACGGAGTTTGCAACACATTACACGGTGGGCGGCCAAGAAAGACCACGTCTTCGCCATAATCGGCGGCGGCATCGCTGGTCTCACGCTCGCGATTGCCCTTCACCACCGCGGGCTCAGAATCAAGATATTCGAACAAGCAGCGCAGATGCAAGAAATCGGCGCCGGGGTCTCCTTCACACCAAACGCCCTGCATGCCATGAGAGTTTGCCATCCGGCCATATACGAGGCCTACGAGAGGGTGTGCACGCGCAACCTGTGGCCCTGCAAGCAAAAGGTATGGTTCGACTTCTACGACACGCGGAACGAGGATGGTGATGCAGCTGCCAAGCCCGCCTTTACCATCTCCAACAACCTCGGGCAGAACGGGGTCCACCGGGCGCATTTCCTGGATGAGCTCATCAAGCTGGTGCCGAGGGAGGTTGCGCACGTCGGGAAGAGGCTGGAGAAGTACGAGGAGGGCCCCGACGGGAGACTGCGACTCAAGTTCGCCGATGGCTCAGAGGACGAGGCGGATGTCATTCTGGCCTGCGACGGGATCAAGTCCAGAGTTCGTCAGCTGATGTTCGGCGCCCATCATCCATGTGCTCTCCCGTCGTATACACACAAGTACGCGTATCGAGCTCTGGTGCCGATGGAAGAGGCCATCAACGCCATCGGGAAAGAGAAGGCCCAGAATGCCGCCATGCATGTACGTGAGCTTGAGCCTTTGTCTCCCACCCACATAACACACCACGCCCCGTTTCACCCCGTCACCTTTTTGTCCAAGTCAGTCAGTTACTCTTGGAGATGCGGAAAGCCACTGACATTGTCTGCTGCCACAAACGTCTTAACAGATGGGCAAAGGTGGCCACGTCTTGACCTTCCCTGTCAACCACGGGCAGACAGTCAATGTCGTTGCGTTCCACGCGACCTCGGGAGAATGGCCGGACAGCTCAAAGCTCACCGCGCAATCTACTCGTGAGGCGGCGCTGCGGGACTTTTCCAACTTTGGACCCGGAATCACCAAGCTGCTGAAGTTGACGAGCCCGAAACTCGACATTGTGAGTTATTGCCTCCCTTCCTTTCCTTGAGCGCAGCGCAGAAAAAAAAAAAAAAAAAACACACATACATTGGGGAGAAGAACAAGAACAAGAACATGAATTGATGATGATGGCAAAATCTCCAAGTGGGCAATCTTCGATTTGGGCGAGAATCCCCGCCCACTTTTGCGATGGACCGCGTCTGTCTGGTCGGCGACGCCGCCCACGCGACATCCCCGCATCATGGGGCCGGGGCCGGATTCTGCATCGAGGACGCCGCGGTGCTGGCGCACTTGCTCGCCGCCAGCGAGGAGGAAATCTCGGATCATCGCGGCCACCGGGTAGCTCTCGCGGTGTACGACGCCGTGAGGCGAGAGCGGGGCTCGTGGCTGGTGCAGAGCAGTAGACGCATCGGCGACACGTACGAGCTGATGGCCGAGGGGATAGACGACGACCTGGCAAAAGTTGAGGAGGAGATCAAGTACAGGAACGGGGTGATTGCCGACGTGGATGTCGAGGCCATGTGTCGTCAGGCGCAAGAGGAGTTTTCGAAAAGGTGGCGTGCATTGATTGATTGATTGGTTGGTTGGTTGGTTGGTTGGTTGATTTCGCTCCTGGCCTGGCCGGGCCGAGCTTTTCCGCGTGATCGGAGTGGAAAAGTAGACAAGGCGCTTTGCCTCTCTTCCATGTACTTCTCATGCACTTTTATCCGATTGGATGCAGACCCTAGCCGACGTGACTCCACAAGCCTTAGCGCGCTTAACATGTACATATGTAAGGAGACACAGATTCCTGCATATATCCCTTTGGCGGCTCGAGACCGCGCGATGTACATAATGCCTCATGGTAACATGTGAGGACGAAATTACGTACGGTACGGGTCTTTTCTAGCATAGCGTCTAGCATAACGCCTATAACAGCGCGAATATCACATGTGCGGAAAAAGCAAAGGGGGGTCACCGACAAGGTTATAAAAAGGTTGCCCGGTTGTCTTGTCTTCCTGCTGTGCGACCCCAGCTGGACCTTCCTTGTCGAGTTTTCACGTCACACAGCGTCCCATCATGCCCTCCTCTCCCCCAATCACCGTCCTTTTCGTGCCGGGCGCGTGGCACAGCGCACAGTCCTTCGCGCCCGTCGCCCAGATCCTCCGGCAGGAGGGCTTCCAGATCGAGCTGATCGAGCTGCCCTCCGTCGGCCCCCGAAACACGTCGACAGCTTTGATCCAGACGTCGACGTCATCCGCCGGCGCGTGTCCGAGGCGATTGCCAATGGCCAGAGGGTGGCCATAGTGGCCCACTCGTATGGCAGCATCCCGGCCTGCCAGGCGCTGCGTGACTTTGTTGGCAGGGACGGGGACGGGCACGGGCGGCGGCCAGGGACAAGATTGTCCACCTCTACCTCTGCACCGCCTTCATCATTCCCGAGAACGCATCCCTGATTTCTGCCTTTGGCGGCAACGCCCTTCCCTGGTTTCGCATTTCCGACGACGGCCTCGAGGTGAATCCCGACACCCCGGAGCACATCTTCTACAACGATGTTCCCGAGGACAAGGTCGGGCAGCTCGTGCGGCAGCTGAAGCCGCAGAGCTACCGCGTCATGCACAGCCCGCTCACCTTCGCGGCTTGGAAACACGTGCCTTGCACATATCTCTACTGCTCGCGCGATAACGCGATCCCGCCAGAGATTCAGAAGATGATGGTGGAGGGCACGGCGGCGGGCTATGGCATCAGGACAGACGAGATCGACGCCGGCCATAGTCCGCACCTGACCAAGCCGAACGAGGTCGCCGAGTCTATCGCCAAAGCCATCCGCTCAACAAGCTGAACTGGACAGACAACTTGGTCACATCACATATGGAGCATGCATGCATGCTATACTCGGCTCGGCACAGCAAGTGGTAGCTAGGCTTTGAAATATATACTCTTGGCCCTGATTACGCCTCGGATTGGAAAAGTTCCAACCAATCCAAGCTGGTGAGGTTTGTGCCGAAACAATCCTTGTAATTGCCATCCAGGAAAGAAATGCCGTCTCCGATATTCGGTGCCTCCGTATTGCTAAAGTGGGACGAGACTGGCGTGAGACTCGGTCCTCCACCACATGCCGTTGTGGCCTCTGTCCCTCAACTAGTCAGCCATGGATGAACAAGGGAGAAGGGGCAAATTTTTTTTTATTTGAAGAGGAAACCAACCCGTCTCGTCTTGCTTGAACATTCGCTGTTGCACCGCCCTGAGTAAACGGATCACGTGGACTGCGGAATGGACGTGGTCTTTATGCCAGTCTAGGATTGCTAGGCAGCGGGTCCAGCGAAGCCGAAATGATGAATGCATCGTTTGTATATCAAGGACATTGGACTTGAGAGATGCGAGCAACACAATGGCTGACGAGAACGTGACTGGGAGACCGAGTCAATACCTTGATGTGCCACGTCATAATTGCAAAAAACAAAAAAAAACAACAAAAAAAACACTTACAGTAGACCGAGTGCCAGCTCGAGCTGCGGTACACTGTCCCCAGGTTTACGTAGACTGCATCGATGAGATTGTACGCGGTGGATATGCATAGTTGGCAGCATTGCCGAATTGTACCATCATCCAGTGTTTCGCTCAAAGAGTAGCACGGGGCGTCATCAGCAGGGACATCCATGGTTGCAAGGAGCAGTGGGCGCAGTAGAAGCAGCCTCGTCAGTAAAAACCTATCGAAAAGCTTCAGCATACAACTTCTGGATGACCCAATCGGGAGTGGATTTCGGCCTACCGACAGTACAAGACTTTCTTCTGGAACCCAACTTCGTTGTCACATTGCAACGTTTCCGTCTCTGATTCGCTCAAGCGTAGGTAGTTGGGCAATGCTTTGGAGAATTGGTCAAGTCGCCTGTTGAGCTCCAGAACTCGTGTCACCATCCTCGAACTGGGCGTCATCCCGGATTCGTCGCTCATCTTCTCTGCATCTGGCTCGCACGTGGTGACGAAGTGCAGAACGTCGCGGAGAATGTCAATGAGCAAGCATGAATTCACAAACAGACCCAAATAAGACGGCTTATCGGGCGGCTGACTTCCCACCCCGTCCACTTGGAGGTACTCATCGTCTATGAGAAGAGGCAAGGGAACGATATCTGGCCCATGCACGGTTGTCGGTCGGCCAAATGTCATGGACAAGAGCCTATACGAATGGGTCAGAACGTCCCGTGAGAGATAAAAAGGGGGTGTTGGACGGACGAACTGACCTGTCCAGACTGACGCAACTATGCCATATGCGCCTTCGCATCTGCCGCTCCAGCTGTGACATGGTAGACCTCTGTCCCTCGACGTGCAACCCCAAGATTTGGGAAACCCGTATGGCAAGACCGACAGAGTTCCAGCAGCGGTTCGCGTGCCGGGTAGACTGCAAGTACACACCGTTCAAAAGCAGGATTTGAACCACGGACAGGTCGGCCGAATCCAACCAGTCGTGTCGAAAGCTTTGTTTGGACCTCTCGTAGAACTCGTGAGCCACCGAAGTCTTTTGCGCATCTTGGATGAGGTCGCTGAACTGGCAGCCCAATGCGTACACGAGATTGAGCATGGACACGAAGACGGCATGACCTCTGCCAGATTTAAAATATGGCGCATCCAGGTTTCCGGGTCCCGTCGTCCAAAAGTGGGTGTACTGGCGGAGAAACGTTGGCTTGTGCAGAAAGGGAAACATTGGGTGCATGAAGCTCCAGTAGCACGAGACAAACTTGTCGGCATCTCGACGGCGCGGCAGCATTACAAAGCCACCATTTGACTCAGCAAGGGTATTTTGCCGGGGCTGATCCTCATCTACCCTCTCCAAGCGCACAGCTGACTTGATGGCATCGTCGGCCGACAATATTCGACGAAAGAAGGCGACCGTGGAGGAGGAGCCATATGTAGAGTTGTCGTCGTAGCTGGTGAGGGTCGCCAGCCCGTCGCTTTCCTTTGCTGGCGACTCCTGCTGATGGCGACGTGCGTCGAAGAGAGTCGGCAGAGGCGGCAGAGGCGGCAGATGCCGGGGAGGGACAAATTTGTTGACGGGAGTTGTTGACTCTTGTTGTTGGTCATGGCGCAACATGGCAGGCTCGGCAGCGACGTCGCTCCCTCGACTTCTTGTGTAGCGGCAATTTTGGCCGCAGCCCCGGGTTTCACAGGCAAGACAGACTGGATGTCGTCCATCGCATCTGGTCTTTCGGTCCCGACACGCGTCGCACGCGCTGTTGACCTTTAAGCGCTTCCGCTTCTGCCCTTCGAGTCTCACAGGCTGCGGGCTCAACATGGCTCCCAGACGTGTTGACGCCGACGTTGTCAACGTGGTGGACGGCGCTGCAAGATGCTGAAAACGAGGTACGGATTGCGGGGGTGGGTGGGACTGGGACTGCCTGCCCGTCCGTCTGCCTGGGTGTGTGGTGTGTGGTGAGTCTGTGACATGGGCGAGATGGGAGATGTCGTCGATCGGAATTAATCAAGGTTCCCATTGAGATGGGAGATGTCCGGACAAGATCATTCATTAATAATCTGTAGTCCGTAGCTTGTTGCGATTTCTCGAATGAGATGGGCCAATCAAACAAACATGGAGAGCTGGTGGGGGCCAAAGGCATTTGGGAGGAGATCCACGTGATATGCACACTACTGCAAAAGTAACCCTAAGAGTCCACTCACTAGCAGCCCGGACCCACCTGGCGCTAGGGTTAGGGTTAGGGTTAGGGTTAGGGTTAGGGTTAGGGTTAGGGTTAGGGTTAGGGTTAGGGTTAGGGTTAGGGTTAGGGTTAGGGTTAGGGTTA